>CM060944.1:156663340-166663340 GCA_030765085.1 Allium cepa | reverse complement strand
ATTTTAGGTATGAGTAATTCAAGAGCCAATTTTTCTTTCTTCTCATTGAATTTTGATGATAACAATCTTCTGATATGTTAGTTAATATTTTACTGGAATATTGATAATATTATTTTTATATTATCCAACATAATCCACATAGCTTGCTAATTTCTTTTAGTTTCCCTGCTATTTGGCATGTTACCATGAATATTTACTTGTATGCCATAAAATAATTTCCCGAAATTATTATATTTTTTCCACAAGCCCATTAAAATCTTTGTTTTCTTTAAAAACTTCTAAAGATCACTAAATGATCATTTAGATAGAGAGAAGAATTTGATAGGCAAGAGCTAGAAATCAATAAAGATTCAGTGCCCTGCTAAGTTTTTGGGTATTTGTTGATACATTATTAAGTTTGATTTTTTTTGAAAATATATATATAAAATAATGGTTTCTCGTGATGTAAAAACAATGGTTCTTTGTATCTAAAGTCATAGTCCATTCTACATTCTATGTCCCTATGTAAGCTCCTTTAGCCACTTAGTTTATACTTATGATATTAGTTGCCAAATACAATTATTAAAAAGCTAACTAATATTACCTATGTTGAAAATACCAAATCAAGCTCCAATATCATGTTGAAATTATTGAAGAAAACAAAATAAAATAGAAAAGAAGAAGTGGATGAGAGATAAGAAATAAATATCCATTGAAGACTATATGTTTACCAATGACTTAGTTAACAAACTCATATTTTTATCTAAATTACTCGGAACCAAGTAACTATATAACTGGAAATATTATAACTAGGGGAAACTAAAAAATATAATATGTGAGTAATAAATTGTGAAATCTCCTACGATATTCTTTAACAGTCCTCCTCAAACTCAAGATGCATAGCAACCGGAGTTTGTCAAAACAAACTCGATCAAAAATGAAATCTGAAATCCGCACTGCACCAAAACCATCCAAATACCATGAAACAGTGGATTCAAGTGCTGCTAAAGGGGACTATCATCAAATACCAGTTTATTCCTGATTGGTAGGCAACTATCTAAAAAAGCAACAATAATGAATCATCGAAGTTGAAATTCGGGAAGTGAAAAGGTGAATGAGGAAATTACTATGGGATATGAAGTAGAATCCCAACCGGGATTGGAAGAGTAATTCCAATCAGAAATCCGGAATCGAAATCTGAGAAAAAGAGAAATTAGGAATAAGAGGATTCCCATGTGATTGCAAGTGGAATTCCAATCTAGATTCATTATAGTCGTTGCTAAAAGACTAATGCCTATCATGAAAAGAAATCCAAAATCTAAAAACCGATATAACAACCTTAATAGTGGAAGCACGATTTGAGTAATACATTTGTTACGTTCTAAATCTTCAAGCTTCAAATCAGGATGATGTTTGGATGCAATCTTTGAACGACCATTGATGAATTCTGATTGTAGTTGATGAATTAAATTATATTTCTTAAATTGAAATTGAATCACAAAATTATTTTATTAAAATCGAAACACGCTTCGATATCATGTTAAAATACCAAATCAAACTTTGATACCATGTTGAAATTATTGAAGAAAACAAAATAAATTAGGAAAGAAGATGAAAGATAAGAAGAAATAAATATCTATTGAAGACTATATCTTTATTAATGACTTAGTTAACAAACTTATATTTATATCTGGATTGCTTGGTACCCAGACAATTATATAATTGGAAATATTATAATTAGGGGAAATTATAAAATATAATACGTGAGTAATAAATTGTGAAATCTCCTGTAATATTCTTTAACATCTTTAACCGTTTATACTTATCATATTAGTTGCCAAATACAATCATTAAAAAGCTAACTAAAATTACCTATATTCAGCCTATACATATATCATATCCTGAATTATGAGTTACTATCATATTTCATGTGAGATGCATGTTGGGCCGTTACTTTTTTATATGTAAATGTCATGATGTTATATGTTGTAATGGTGGAACCTAATGCACGAGTCTTCCGCACGATAGCGGGCTTTGGGGAGGTCGATAATATACGCAGCCTTTCCCTCACATTGCGAAGATGCTGTTTTCAGACTTGAACATGAATGTCCAGATCACCATGCGGGTCACCTAACCGTTGCGCCAAGGCTCCACCTCATGATGTTATATGTTCTAATGACAAAAAATACATATTCTTTTTAACTTTTTATAGAGAAATATCGCATTTTCAATCATTGTTTAGTTGAAATTATTGTTGCATGACATCTTTAGAATGAATTTTTGTTTAGATATATTTTCTTTTGAAAATAGTATTTTTGGAATTTAAATATTGGAAAAGATCGAATACTTTTTGTTGTCATTATTAGTATTGTTGTTGTTGTTGTTGGTCCAATTTTCTTTAAGCTCAAGTCAAAAAAGCGTTATATGTTGTAGATAAAGAGCTCATTTTTTTAAGCAATTAATAAAATTGTACAGTAAAATTATCAGTAGGGTATTATAAGAATATTAGACGTTATTGTACAAAGTCAGAAGCATTATATATCAGAGACGTCATCAAGTGAGGTTTATTTAAAGAAATTTGTTTTTACTATTGTTTTCATTGTTTATCAAAGTTGTTATATTAGCATACATACATGTCATAACAAAATAACGTGACATCAAATTTTAAGTTAAACATATTATCATCGTTATGAAAATTATTTATGGATATTTCTAGTTTACACTTTTTATTAAAATGATTCGTTGAAGTGTTTTTTTTTCCGGTCAGAATGATATAGGACAAAAGTAGCATAATTTAAACTCACGAGCTTTGCACCATAATTTTACATTACACTAAGTTACTAACTATTATTGTGACATATTACTCAAGAGCATTGTAATATTTCATGGCATCCCTCTTTCGAAGCATCATTTCGTATCTTGAGTTGCATTACTTTGAATGTAAGAAATATGCATGAACCATATCTAAGATCATGTCTATCAAAATTTTACTCTTTTGAGCATTCCTAAGAAAATGAAATTGATGTTTCAAACAAGGTTTGAGGTCTTGGTTTCAGTCTTTGTTTTGATCTTTGTAATTTTAGAAATTTCAGTTTAATTCGTAAATTTCAAGGGTTTCGGCTCCAACTTGTAATGATTTTGGATTGCGTTATTTATTTTCATATATTTACACACATATTTGTTTATATTGAAACAATCGTATAATTTATCTTTAATTAGAAAATAAGATATAAAGAACATACTCATTAATTATAAATACTTATAACACTAAATAATGTTTTCATTTTCACTTTTTTTAGTCACGCCCTTAGTATATTTTGTGGTTTTGTATGTGTCCTAAGTGAAAATTTTAGATTTTGAATATTCATTTATTTGAAACTCAAATTTATTCTTCTTTGAGTTTCTTCTATAAAATTTGAAGTTCAGTATTTTTTTATTGAATCAGAGTTTCAATTTGGTTTCATTTCGATCCCCACTAAAACCGAAACAGATTGACCAGAATCTCAGAGTTTGGATTGAAACCTCAAACCATGGCTTCAAATTGATTGTTAATACATATGTTTTGTTATCAGACATTAACTTATAATCTTGAAGATGCTAATTTATTTGAAATGGTTCGTTCTTTTGTGGATATGATGATCATAATGTCAACTAAACCTTCTTAAATTTTTTATAGCATTTAAATTAGTAGAGCTTAAAATATAAAAGGACGCTAAAGGAGTGCTACAAAGAGAGATGCCAAGAAACCTTATTTATATATCAGAGAGATATTTGATATATGAACGTCCCTAATTTTAACCATTGAATTCGTTAAATTAATGGATGAGAGAGAACGAAAACAAAAATGAACAAAGAAAAAAACAAAACTTTTTCTTTCATGTGATTCTTTTGCCATTTTTCTCATCCATGGATTTGACGAACACAATTGTTGAAACTAGTGGACATTTGGGGTTGCTAAAAATAGGAGCACTATCGAACCTTGTTGATGTTTCTAGTTAATAAATTTCACAAAAATAACAAACGAAGCATTCTCTCGAACAAACAAAAAGAGAAAAAAATGTGGGGAATAATGATAAATGATGATTTCCTTAATAATAAAGCATGTGATCTTTGTTATTCCGTTTTTTTACGGGACAAACCTTTTGTTGTGACACCAAGTCAAAAGCATTATTTATTGGAGATATATTTATTTTGTTACATAGATCAACAAGTGAATTAATAAGAGAACAAAAATATATGGTTGTTGACATTCTGAATTAATGTTAATGTAAAATAAAATCAATTCAGATTTGAATCTTTGAAAGGTTAGTATAGTTGTTTGGAAGGCATGTAGATAGCTAGCTTTCTATAAAGACTATTTGGCCCACTAAGATTATGAAGTTTCTGGTAATGCATGTCCAATGTAAATAATGGCTGAATTTATTACACTTGCTCTGCTCTTAGCTTTTTTTTAATTGTCTAACATACGTATGAACTTGATCTATGTTCATCAGGATGAATCTCTAGAGCAACAAAACAATGTTGAATTGTGGCGTGGATGCAACTGTGCACCTAAATGCAAGGATCCTAATCGAATTGCTACCTCAGTGAATAATATCGATGTACCTCGTCTATCATTACCATCGTTACCACAAAACAATAACAGTAAGGAATTAACAAGACCGTTCACAAGAACTACGAGGATTGCCAATGTAGGATGGAACTTCAAGAGCTTCACAAGACCTTTGAAGGTTCCTTAAATTTAAAATCTCTAAATCTATTTGCCTTTCTAAACTAATGGGTATACTCAGTAAACATAAATATGAACAGGATTTTTATTTTTATTTTACACACACACATACATACTAGTTTTATTTTTAAAAGTAAATGCTTAATAAATATTAAGATTTGGCATTTTTAGTAACCTTATCAAAACATTTAGATATCTAAATAAATTCCCCTTTTCACTTATTTATATGAAGGGATTCTCAGCCTTATCCTCATACTAATTAATATGTAATTCGTTTAGCACATTTATCAATATATGTTAAGTCCAGCACCATTGTCTCAGTGGTTAGACGCTTCAGTTTTGGTCCGTGAGGTGTGATTTGAGTCACTGGATATATGATGACTTTGTGTATGCTATATGTAATTAGTTTAGCACATTTATTAAGGTTCGAATCCCATGTTGTGTGATTTGAGTCACTGGATATATGATGACTGTGTATGCTATATGCCATCTAAGACTTGTAGTACAACTATGTACTACCGTCTAAGTATCTAATTATATATATATTATATATATATATAATTATATATATGTGTGTGTGTGTTATTTTAGCCTCCCTAGTAGCCATTAAATGAGATTATTCACCTGTATTCTCTCATCCAAAAACCTTTTCTGGTTTGCCATCAATCAATTTTTTGAATTATGAAATATTCATTTTGTTGATATATGTTAACAGAATAAATGAGAGAATAAATATGTACGCTGACTTTCTGAACTTTTTTTAGGGGTAATCATTTCAGAATCTAGAAGCTTTATTGGAAAAATACAAGATATAATAGTTGTTCCAAGTAGATGAATTACATTTACAGTGGCTAATATTTGGTTGACAAATATTATGAAAATTCTAATGATGCACTCAATGTTTCCAATGACTGCAATTATAACATTTCTCGTTCTTTTGTTTCAATTATCCGATATCTGTGAATTTGATCTCGGTATATCAGGATAAATCCCTGGAGCCGCTAAACTATATTGAATCACTGCTTGCTCGCTGCTCTATGCATAAACCCAAGGAATGCTGCCTTGACAAAAACAAATCAATACTCCTTGTTTGTCACTATCGTCTTCACAAAATGAAGCGATTATGAATCAATTAGACCAATGCAGGAAGGAAAAAAAAACGGAACCATCTATTGGAAAGCAAGAAAGCAGTGAAAGGTACGATTTCAGATGATAATACAAAATTTTGATTCAAGTGGTATTGGAATTTTTTCTAAGAATTTCAAATAATCTCACTTTACTAATCCAACTGGATATGCTCAATGATTAAGATTTCTTTTTTATCCTTTTTATCTAGAAAAAAAAAGGAAAAAGTATATTGACTCCTTAATCATATGTTAAATAAACGAACCTTTAAATTTGACATTTTTTAGCGACCTTATCAAAACATTAAGATATCTAAATAAATCCCCCTTTCACATTATCATATGCAGGGATTCTCAGCCTTATCCCTCAGACCAATTAATATGTAAATAGTTCTGTGCATGTATTAGTATCTGTTATTTTAGCAGTAGCCCATAAATGAGATTATTCACCTATATTCTCATCCAAAAACTGTTTTTTATTTTGTTATCAATCAATTTTTTGAATTATGAAATGATCATTTTGTTAATATTTTAACAAAATAAATGAGAGAATAATTATGTGTGCCAACTTCCTGAATATTTTTAGATGTATTCTAGAAGCTTTATTAGAAAAATACAAGATGTGGTTGTTCCAAGTAAACGAATTACATCCGTGGTGGCTAATATTTGGTTGACAATGGTTATTAAGATTCTAATGATGCACTCTCTGTTGCCAATAGTTGCAATTATAACATTTCTCTTATTTTTGTTTCAATTAACCGATATCTGTGAAGTTGATCACTGTATATCAGGGTAAATCCCTGGAACCACAAAACTTTGTTGAATCGCTGCTTGCTTGCTGCTCTATGCAAAAACACAAGGATCTCGATCCATATACTACCTTGACAAAAACAGATCAATATTCTTTGTTTGTCACCATCATCTTCATAAAATGGAAACGATCATGAATCAATTATATCAATACAGGAAGGAAGAAAACAGAAGGCCATCTATTGGAAGCAAGTAAGCAGTGAAAGGTAAGATTTCAGACGATGATACAGAATTATTTAATTCAAATGATATTGGAACTTTTTCTAAAAATTTCAATTAATCTCACTTTCCTAGTCCAACTGGATATGCACAATAATTATGGTTTTTTATTTTTATTTTTGGTAAAAGGGGGAAAAAGAACATATTGACTCCTTAATCATCACGTAGAATAAACAAACCTTTAAATTTGACATTTTTTGGGTAACCTTATCAAAACATTAAGATACCTAAATACATCTCACCTTTCACTTACATTATATGGATGGATTTTCAGCCTTATCCCTCATACTAATTAATATGTGAATAGTTCAGTGCATTTAATTAATATTTGTTATTTCAGCAGTAGCCAATAAATGAGGTTGTTCACCTATATTTGCATCCAAAACCATTTTTTTATTTTGTTAGCAATCAATTTTTTGAATTATGAAATGATCATTTTGGAAAAAGGGGGGAAAAGAACATATTGACTCCTTAATCATCACGTTAAATAAAAAAACCTTTAAATTTGACATTTTTTGGTAACCTTATCAAAACGTTAAGATATCTAAATACATCTCACCTTTCACTTAAATTATACGGATGGATTTTCAGCCCTATCCCTCATACTAATTAATATGTAAATAGTTCAGTGCATTTAATTAATATTTGTTATTTCAGTAGTAGCCAACAAATGAGATTGTTCACCTATATTCTCATCTAAAACCCTTTTTTTTTTTGTTAGCAATCAATTTTTTGAATTATGAAATGATCATTTTGTTAATATTTTAACAAAATAAATGAGAGAATAAATATGTGTGCCAACTTTCTGAATTATTTTTAGATGTAATCTAGAAGCTTTAGTGGAAAAATATAAGATGTGGTTGTTCCAAGTAAATGAATTACACCTATGGTGGCTAATATTTGGTTGACAATGATTATGAAGATTCTAATGATGCACTCTGTGTTGCCAATAGTTGCAATTATAACATTTCTCCTACTTTTGTTTCAATTATCTGATATCTGTGAACTTGATCACTGTATATCAGGATAAATCCCTGGAACCACAACACTATGCTGAATCATTGCTTGCTTGCTGCTCTTATGCAAAAACACAAGGATCTCGATCCATATGCTACCTTGACAAAAACAGATCAATATTCTTTGTTTGTCGCCATCATCTTCACAAAAGGGAAACGATCATGAATCAATTATACCAATACAGGAAGGAAGAAAACAGAAGGCCATCTATTGGAAGCAAGAAAGCAGTGAAAGGTAGGATTTCAGATGATGATACATAATTATTTAATTCAAATGATATTCGAACTTTTTCTAGAAATTTCAATTAATCTTACTTTACTTTTCTACTCCAAGTGGATATGTTCGACAATGATTTATTTATTTATTTATTTTTTTTTTATTTTTTTTGGTGAAATAAGGAGGAAAAAAGAACATATTGACTCCTTAATCAGCACGTTAAATAAACAAACCTTTAAATTTGACATTTTTTGGTAACCTTATCAAGACTTTAAGATATCTAAATACATCTCACCTTTCACTTAATTATATAGATGGATTTTCTACCTTATCCCTCATACCAATTAATATGTAAGTAGTTCAGTGCATTTAATTAATATTTGTTATTTTAGTAGTAGCCATGAGATTATTCACCTATATTCTCATCCAAAAACCTCCTTTTATTTTTGTTATCAACCAATTTTTTGAATTATGAAATAATCATTTTGTATTTATTTTTAACCAAAAAAAATGAGAGATTAAAATGTGTCAACTTTCTGATTTTTTTTTAATATGAATATTTATTATCTAGAAGCTTCATTGGGGAAATATAAGATATAGTTGTTCCGAGTGAATGAATTGGGTCGACAATGGCTAACATTTGGTGGACAATGATTACGATGATTCTAATGACTGCAATTGTAACATTGTCTCCTGCTTTTGGTTCGGTTATTTAATATCTGTAAACTTGATCTCTGTATACCAGGAATCATAGATCTACCTGAATCATTGCATGCTTGCTGTTCTATGCATAAACATGAGTATGTCGACCCAATCACTACCTTGACAAAAAATAAAATTAATCAATCAGTATTCTTTGTTATTCACCATCATCTTCACAAAATGAGAATGATTATGAATCAATTAGACCAATACCTGGAAGCAAGAAAGCAGAAAATGTGAGATGTCAGATAATAGTACAAATACATTTGATTCAAGTGCTATTGGAACTTCTAATGCTTTGAGGTTGGTATTTGAAATTCAGGCCCTGATAATAGGGGAGGGACATCCTATATTATCTGATAATAGGGGAGGGACGTCCTATATTATCATTGACCTTGTTCAAGATAGAGTTGTGGTTGTTTCACATTGAGATCCATTGTCAAAGACTCAAAATGTAGAAATATTTAAAATTGTCTAATCGACAATCTAAAATTAAATTTCTGCAAATACAATCAGTTAGCAAAGCTGTAGACAGCAGTGTAGTTACCTTTCTCCCGTTATGTGTTCTTGTTCTGCAATGTAAACATCGGCTTACATTAGTATTGTAGTTGCCAAAAATATATTTCCGAATAAAATCAAATTATCTTCATGGTTTAATTGCTAAACCTTACCCGAGAAGTTTTGATGAAGTTGATGAAAAACCCTCGCAATACATGGGAATCCTCTAGAAGAAAAATAACAATATGTTTGTGTTATTTCTGTGTTAAATGCAGTTATGAAGCATGTATCAGCTAAAGAGTGGAATTTTCTATTTGGATCCACGTTGTTATTTTCTAACACGGTTTCTTTTTTCCTCCTTGCCTAGGCGATGATGATTTTGCACACTTTGTTATGAAGCCCACTGCAGTAGTGATTGTCTTGAACAATTAGAAGCTTCTAATTTCGATGTGGCAGCCTTTTCTTCCGAAGCCAGTTTAGTTTTGACCTTTCCGTGTTTGAAGAAGAGTCAAAAAAGAACAATGCTTATGAGAATATATCTTTACCATTTGAAAGATGCTTCCAGAGTGAAGGAGGGGGTCTCTTAATGTGTCAGTTATTTGTATAGTTTTTTTGTTGTACGTTTAAATTATATAGGCAACGCCGGCATCATTCTGCACCTACATTAATCCGCCTTATTGGATTTTAGATTCAGTCTAATGGGAGATGTTCTGCATGCTTGATGAGAATGTTACATGTATTGATCAACAGCTTTCAGTATCCCCATGATATGCACTGCAGTGACAATACTTGTATCAGATCTATCAGACATCAAGGGCTCATTGCACCTTGGCTACCTTTATCAACTTTGTACATACATCATTAGATGATTTCGTAAGTTGCAATGCAGTTCTTATACAAATCATGAAAACACAGGCAAATCACCAGGATAGCAAACACAACTAAGGGTCAATGCACATCTATTCTTTCCCTGTTGGGCGAATTCTCACCCGGAAGATCTCGAGACCAGGAAGTCACAGTTTCACCCGGGTTTGCAACCTCCATTCCACCAGCTCCTATGTCCATACGGCGATTCGAAGGAACAAGCTCATTCAGCAGTGAGGTCCATCCGGAGTACACGTTCATCCGGCTATACAAGCCTATGACCTCATTCGGCGCTCTAGCATGAAGGTCCATTCGGCATAAGTTCATTCGACGTCTCCAATCCATGACCGAGCCAAAGCCATTCGGTCGGCCCTCCATCCGGTCCAATCACAACCGGACCAAAGCCCATGCCACTACCGAACCACCTCTACAACTCCAGTACCGGACCACCTCACTGCCACCGTTCCACATACTCACGCTCCTACTACCGGACCTGGCAAGCACCGAACCAACCCTCTCCTTTCCATTGCCGGTCCACATGCACAACTACCACCGGTCCAAGCTCATAGCCGAATGTAACTTTGCCGAACCAGAAGATGGCCAGTCCAGATTGTTCCAGCCCGGGCCCACCAGCAGCTATATACTTCCAAGACCCCTGCCCCCTACCTCATTCTATAAATAGAGGGGCAGGGGTACAACAATGGCAGACAAGTTTGAGAGCTCAAGCGAGGAAGGAACTTTCAAACTACTTTCATATACTTGTATACGAAGCACTGTACTTGTAATCCGAAAGAAAGAAGATAATAACATATAAAGTGGACGTAGGCATATTCCGGCCGAACCACTATAAATCTGCGTGTCTTTTACATTTCAGCCCCTACTTCTTTTATATTTACAAACTCATCTAAAATCATTGAAAGTCACATATAATCAACTAAATAATACGACTCGGAGGTGTTTGTCCATTTTTTGTGCAAACATTTTTGGTGCTTTCACTGAGAACTGAACTCAAGCTTCATCTTCTCCCACTCAACCTTCTTCCTAACAACATCGCTCGTTGCTTAGAAATCATGTCTTTCAAACAGAGAAGGGATGTTAACAAAGGAAAGAACATCGCAACTAGCAGCCTTCCAGATCCAGCAATCGCAGATCAGCCCATTTCAACAGCAGTACCAGATGAAAATCAGGAAAATCCAACTGGTCCCGCAACGGAACAACCAATCACTAGGACAGATCTGGACAGGGTTGTGACTGAAGTAACTAACCGCTTCACATCCCAACAAGAAGCTTTGGTGGACCAACTCATGTCACGCTTAAGGGATGCTGAAGAGTCCAACCACAACACTGAATCATGGGGTGAGTCCCAATCCGGAGGATCTCGGAGGCAACAAAGGTCTTCCCTCTTCGAAGAAGCTATCAACAAAAACAACAATGATAGGGGCCGCGCCCGGACTCAGCCCGAATTCCGACTCGAGGAAGCCCTTAGAACCGAACCCGGCGGGGGATGCACCAGGCGAGAGTCGGATGTAGCTGAGCCAGTCATGCCACCTAATCATAGAAACCCCGCTGAACGGAGCCGAGCTAGAACCCAGCCCGAAGTTGACCCCATGGATGTGCTCGAAACAGAACCCTACAGGGGGAGATCAAGGCAGGGGGCAACTGTAGCTGGTCCTAGCGTGCATCCGAGCAGCCAAAGACAACCACTGGATAATGCTAGAAGTGATAGACTGTACCATCCCTACAGGTCATCTGGACGAGATAGATCCCGCAGGGAAGAGCCGAGCTCATTTTTGTCCGCTCCAAGTTCTGACGAACGAATGACACGATTATTCAGAGAATGTGTCCAACGGGAGCAAAGGGACCGGGGAATAGGCGCTAGGGTCACCAGTCCCTTTACCCGAAATATCGAAACTGCCATCACTCCCCGGGAATGGAAAATGCCAACCATGGAACCTTACAAAGGAACTTCCGACCCCATCGTACACCTGCAGAGATACACCCAGCATATGCTCATGAGTGGAGCAACAGAAGGAGTATTATGTAAATGCTTTCCGCTATTCCTAGCAGATCTAGCTACCTCCTGGTTCTGCCATCTACCCCAAGGATCCATCAGCTCATGGGAGATGTTAAAAGAAAGGTTTATTAGCCAGTTCCGCATCCATGTGGAACAACCCAAGGATGCTTATTCTCTATCCAATGTCAAACAGAAATCCGGAGAGACGCTGCAACAATATCTAACACGGTTCAACGCCGCAGCGGCAGCAGTTCAAGATGCCGATGAAAAACTCACTCTAATGGCCCTCTGTAGTGGTGTACATCCAGACACCAAGTTTGCCAGAAGATTAACTAAGGAAAAACCAGCTACCTTGCCTGATTTCTTCCATGAAGCTGGAAAGTATATGAGACTTGAAGACGCTGCTACGGAGAGGCAGTCAGGGCAACAAGGCAAGATAGTTCAGGACAAGGTTCCCACTGCAGCTAAGGACGCTCGAAGAAATGAATCTAGAGACAATGCTGGGGGCAGAAAGGTTGAGAAGCGCCAATATCGACCAGGGCCAAGATTTGACTCCTACACTCCTTTGAATGAAACAATCGAAAACATCTACCTAGCCACTCAGGGCGAACTCGGATACAAGCGCCCCCCGCACAAGAAAGAATCAGATAACGCACTCAAGTCCGGAAAGTTCTGTCGCTTCCACGAATCCCACGGACATGACAACAATGAATGCCACCATCTTCGGGACTTGATCGAAGAACACATTAGAAGAAGGAGACTGGAACGTTATGTGAAAGGTCAGAACAGGACTCCAACTCCTGCCAATGAGAACTCAAAGCAACCCCTCCCAGAAGTAGGCGGAGGGAATCGCAACAATCACAACACCAGTGGCTCTAGTCAAGAGAAGATAGTGGTCCTTACCATCTCAGGAGGACCACACATTGCCGACAGAAGTTGGGCAGAGATGGAAAGGTACGGCAAGTCGCTTAGAAATGCCGAAGGATATGTTAACTCCATTACGGAGGAACGCCACCCGAAATGAAAAGAAAACAATGACATTGTATTCAGTAGGCATGATTTGGAAGGAAGACAATACCCACATATGGATCCCATGGTCATCTCTGCCTGGTTTGGTCCAGCTAAAGTTTTTCGGATTCTAATAGACACGGGAAGCTCCGTAAATATCCTGTTCAAACATGCTTTCGACAAAATGAAGTTATCAATGAAGGATGTATCCCCCTGTGACAAACCACTGCACGGTTTCACTGGAGATGCAAAAATGCCCCTCGGGCAACTTGACCTCTTCGTCGAAATAGGAAGTCATCCCCGCTCCGTTGTGCGAAAACAAACGTTCGTACTAATAGAAAACCACTCGGCTTACAACGCTTTCTTGGGAAGACCAGCCTTGTCTGACTTTCAGATTGTATTAGCCCCCTGGTGCCTGAAAATGAAATTTCCAACAGACAACGGAGTAGGAGAAGTAGAAGGGGATCAAGATGCTGCCCGAGACTGCTACGTAACTGAACTTCGCAATAACCGCAGAAAGAATAAAGGAAAAGATGCAGAGACTACTCTCTGCATGAAAAGCTTGGAGGCATAGCAACTAAAGAAAGCCCCTCCTCTTCGATACACAAGCGATCCCTTCAATGAACTAGACCCCAGGGATAAAGAGGAGGAGGCTACCGCCGAGCCTGCAGAGGCTATGGAATTCGTATCGGTAGATAAGCATGATTCAAGTAGACTATTAAAAGTCGGATCTCAGCTAAAAACGGAGTTGAAAGATCAACTCATTGACTTTCTCCGCCACAACTTAGATGTATTTGCGTGGACCCATGCTGATATGACAGGAATCTCCCCCGACATAGCATGCCACATGCTGAACATCGATCCCACCAAGGTACCAGTAAAGCAGAAAAAGAGGAGCATGGGGGCAGAGCGATCGGCAGCCCTTGATGAGGAAGTAAAGAATCTACTTGCTAATGGCTTCATACGGGAAGCCATCTACCCAGAATGGATCGCTAACCCAGTGCTAGTAAAAAAGGCCAATGGAAAGTGGCGAACATGTATTGACTTCTCCAATCTGAATGACGCTTGCCCAAAAGATTGCTTCCCACTTCCCCGAATTGACCAACTTGTGGATAGCACAGCCGGACACGAACTCCTATCTTTTATGGATGCATACTCCGGATATAACCAGATTCCCATGCACGCTCCCGATCAGGACCACACTAGCTTCATCACCGACCGCGGATTATATTGTTACAAAGTCATGCCTTTTGGACTCAAAAATGCTGGAGCTACCTATCAACGCCTCGTCAACAAAATGTTCGCAGAATTGATAGGACGAACTATGGAGGTATATGTGGATGACATGTTGGTAAAGTCCAAGAAAGCCAACGACCATGTAAGCCATCTGGACGATACATTTCAGGTACTTCGCCGATATGGAATGAAGCTGAATCCTCTAAAGTGCTCCTTCGGAGTATCATCGGGAAAATTCTTAAGATTCATCGTCCACGCCAGAGGAATCGAAGCAAACCCTGAACAAATCCGGGCTTTAAAAGAAATAAGGATACCTTCCACTCGAAAAGAAATGCAGAGCCTAAACGGAAAGGTGGCCGCCCTAAGCAGATTCATTTCCAAGGCAACTGACAAGTGTGTCCCTTTCTTCGAAGCACTCAAGAAAGACAAAGGGAAGTTCGAGTGGACCGACGAATGCTTAAAAGCCTTCCTCAACCTAATCGAACACCTTCAGAGACCACCAGTACTCTCAACTCCAAATGAAGGTGAAGTGTTATACCTATACCTCGCTGTATCATCTCATGCTCTAAGCGCCGCCTTGGTAAGAGAAGAAGACCGCACACAACGCCCGGTTTACTTTGTAAGTAAGAGATTTACAGGGGCAGAAGCCAGATATCCTAAACTTGAGAAATTAGCATATTGTTTATTGATCGCGTCACGAAAACTGCGACACTACTTCCAGTCTCACTCCATCAGGGTTCTTACCGATCAACCACTAAGACAAGTGCTCCATCGTCCTGACACTTCTGGGCGACTCCTCAAATGGTGCATCGAACTAAGTCAGTATGATATCACCTACCATCCCCGCACCGCTATCAAAGGACAAGCCATGGATGATTTCATTGCCGAATTCACTACCAACGAAGGCAAGGAACAATCCGAAGTAGCAAAAAACATCAAGTGGAACCTCTTTGTAGACGGAGCATCAAACGAACAAGGCTCGGGGGCAGGTATTGTGATCATCACCCCCAGGGGAAGAAAGTTGTACTATGCATTAAGATTGGAGTTCACGGCCACTAACAACGATGCTGAATATGAAGCAGTAGTAGCGGGATTGGAACTGGCCCTAGAAATTGGAATCAATTCCTTATGTATTCATAGTGATTCTCAGCTTATCGTAAACCAGGTACTAGGAGAATTCCAGACTCGAGGAGAACGACTCACAGCATACCTAAAGAAAACCAGACTGCTGCTCGATCGATTGGACCATTATCTAATCAAACACATTCCTCGAGAAGAAAACCAAGAGGCAGATGAACTTGCAAAGCAAGCTAGTATGAAGAACAGCACCATTTCCGGAGCACTAGCAATCTCAAGGCAGCTAGCCCCGAGTTTCGAACAAGCGAATCTGATAACTGCAATCGAAGAAGGAACCTGGATGACTCCTATCCGGAAATATTTGCAAGATGGCATACTACCCGACAGGCGTGACGAAGCCAAGAAGATCTTGAGGAAAGTTCCCCACTACACAATACAAGAAGGCATCCTCTACCGGCGCGGCTTCTCTAGCCCCTTATTAAGATGCGTCGCCGGAAGGGAAGCCAAGGAGATAGTAACAAATATCCATCAGGGAGGATGCGGAGATCACACTGGAGGACAGACTTTGGCAAGAAAGATACTCCGATATGGATATTACTGGCCCACACTAAACAAAGATGCCCTAGACTTCGTGAAGAAATGCGACAGATGTCAGAAGTTCGCCAAGATTCCTCGACTGCCCACAAACGAAATTACTCAAATGACTAGCCCTTGGCCCTTTGCTGTATGGGGAATTGACTTAATTGGCGAACTGCCAACGGGCCGAGGCGGAGCCAAATATGCTATAGTGGCAGTCGATTATTTCACCAAATGGGTGGAAGCGGAACCTTTAAATAAAATATCTTCAGCAAAAGTTATCAACTTCTTGATCAAAAACATTCTGTGCAGGTATGGAGTCCCACTCAAGATCGTATCCGACAACGGACTCCAGTTTGACAGCGAAGAATTTGCCAACTGGTGCCAAGAACATGGAATTCATAAAAGCTTCTCATCAGTAGCTTACCCTCAGGCAAACGGACAAGTTGAAGCTGTCAACAAAATTCTCAAAACCCTAATCAAGAAGAAACTTGAAAAGTCAAAAGGCGCTTGGGTGGACGAACTTCCTACGGCACTATGGGCATACCGCACATCTTTCAGAACATCAACGGGACATACTCCTTTCTCTTTGGCATATGGATCGGAGGCAATGCTCCCAGTTGAGACTATTGTGCCTTCCCACCGTAGGATCCACTACAACCCAGAAGAAAACGAAGAACTCCTCCTCATGTCTTTGGATCTGATCGAGGAAAGGAGAAACGATGCAGCACTCAAAGCAGCATCTCACAAACAGAAAGTGGCAGCACAATACAATTCCAAAGTCAAGCATCGCAGCTTACAAGAAGGAGATCTTGTCCTTAGGCGAATCTTTCCGCGCCCCGGGGCACTGGACCCCATCTGGGACGGACCATATGTAATTCATAAAGATCTCCACAACGGAGCTTACATTTTGTCAACAGTGGACGGAGAGGTGTTCCAGAGGGCATGGAACATCCGACACCTCCGTCGATACTTTTCTTAACTTGTACTGCCCATATGAAGTGAATTAACAAAGAGAATCAGTGGACGTAGGCATTTCCGTGCCGAACCACTTTAAAAAATCTTGTCTCTTTTTAACTTGTTCCTTTATGTCTTGGCTGCTCGTTAAGTTTTATCCCTTTCTGTTGAACAAAATCCTATGGCATCTCCACCCAAGACGCACCACGGCCTCATCTGGACTAGGCCTAACAGGTACGCCACGATTCTATGCACTCGCCAATGAGACACTTTTGCTCCAGCATCCCTCTGCTGCGGGTTAACTCATTGCGCGCCTGCCCTCAAAGCCAACTGTAATGAGCCGATTATAAGTCATCATAAAGGCCGACTATAGCCGATGGCAGCTCATTACGGCGTTCGGCTCGCCGGCAACTGTGAACCTACTTTAAGCCCCAACATAAGGTGTGGCCAGCCAGGGGTAGTTCACGGCCAACGGCACCCACGCTAGCCGGCCACGGTAAATCGAATAATACCCACGATTACGGACCATAATGGTTCGGGTAGTTACCGTGCGCGATCTCGGCTCCGATGTGTCTTAAGTGCGGCTGTGGTAAAAAAGAAAACTCCCCGCAGAGGCGTAAGATGGGTGACAAATGTCTCCAAGACCCACAGCTAGGGAAAGTGACTACAAAACCCGTTTGCCACGAACTTAAGCACATCGACGGCCTTCCGTGACTGGAAGTTTTACATTTACTATATTTCCATTCCATTTAAATATTTTTCCCCTATCCTGTATAACAAACTCTAAAGTACAGGAAACCGAATAGGAAGCATTCACTCATGAGGCTCTAAGCCTGCATACTGGGTGGCAGGGCGCTCAGCTATACCCGTGAACAGTTACACAAGACACTCAAAGCTACCGCCTGCGAATAAAACATAAAGGGCGGTACTCTCTTCTCTTGTACATAAATGCGTAACTATAGCTTATTCATACACTGACATTGCAAAACGTGAAATTATATTTCAAGCAAAAACTTAACATCAAACACAACTAGAATCACAGGCATATACATAATTATACTTCTCACACGGCACATAAAGATAGCAACAACATTTAAACATGACAGAATCAGCTTATATTATAAGATCACACGAAGTTATTCTTTGCAAATAATTTTATTACAGTTGCATATCAAAGACTAACATAAACAGTGATAAAAAAGAAACAAAAAGATGGCAGATGCATCCACACTCCATCACCAACTTCCCCAGTCTACTTAGCCGCAGGATCAGAGCCCCCAGCATGCGGATCAGAAGTCCCGCCTGTCCAATTCGGAAGAGGAATTCATTAAACGAACAACCAAGTTATGGAAACACGGGAAGAAAAGAAAGGGAAGAAGAATAACTCACCAGCATCCGCCGCTTGATCCTCATCATCCAACTGCACGCCCGCTTCCTCTGCAGCAAGCAGCCGCATCCCCTCTTTCACCGCCGCTTGCTCCTCCTTTGAGAACTGAGCAGTAACCGCATTCAAGTTGAAAGCCTCTCCGCCTTCCTTACCCGCGTTCACCCTGGCCTCCTCTAAAGCCTGGAGATACACCTTGGCCATGACCCGAGGGTAATCGTCCATCCAAGACAAGCCGCCTTCCTTCCAAGTGTGGAAGTACATATCCTGCAGCATCTCATCCATCATCCCCTCGTTTTCCTCAAACTCCCTCACCCGGGCCTCGGAAGCTTGCAACTTGGCGACGGCGACGTCCCTCTCTGACTGGTATCTCAAGCAGTCAGCCTGGAGTGACCTCCTCATTTCCTCTTCCTTCAACCTGAGGGACCTCCTCATCTCCTCCATCTCCTCCTTCAACTCGGCCTGAGCCATCTCCGCAGCCTCGAGCCTCCCTGACAACTCCTCTACCCGCTCGAGATCCGCATTTCGAACCTCATCCACCGTTGCGATAGCTATGTTAATCCGTTCCCTGCAAGCGACCTCCATCTTCCGTAATTCCGCCCTACTGGCCTTCTCCATGGTCTCTTTCAGCCGCTTGGAGGCTTCCTCATGCTGGGAAATCTGGATGGCTTGGTCGGCGAGCTGCTTGGCCTGATCGGCAACCTTTAACCTCAACCGAATGTTAGCACTCCCGATCTCTTCCCCGGCCTTGACCAACTTAGCATGATGCTCCATTAACTTCTTGGTCTCTGCGGCCACCCGGTCGATATTAGCCTTGGCCTCATCCCCCATGGTGACTACCCGTGTAGTAAGTAAATCAAGATCTAAAGATTTGGCCTCGTCCAGCACCCTTACCATGGGGTTGCGGGGAAGGAGGTGCTCGCCCGTGGTCTCATCGAATGAAATGTCCCGTAAGCTTGGGTCTAAATCAGGATGACCAGCAAAAGGGTCACGAGGCACGGGGCGAGGCACATCGGGACGCCTTATATGAATGACAGTAGGACTCTTGGAAGGAGGAGGAGGGGGGCCGGGCTCCGTGCTCTCCTCCGTAGTATCACGAGGAGGCTGAGTAGGAGGGGACGACTCAAATAAGGAACGGCTCCGCTTCCTTTTCTGAATGCCCTCTTCGATGACCCCAAGAAGAGGGCGGTACTTGACTACGTCCCCAGTGCGATCAGTAGAAGGTTTCGCAGAAGCTCTCCTCGACTTAAATTGTTCAAGGCGATGTCGAACATCCGACGTTTTAACTGCCTGGCCTGCCCCTGGAATAAAGAACAAGTGTTATGAACATACAATAACCCACAGTTCAAAAAATGTGCTAAGTTAAAAAGAAAGAAAAGTGGGAAGACACATCTATTATACAAACCCGGCGGAGGAGTGGGATACTGCAATAAGTCCTGGATCTCACCCCAGGACGGAAGTGAACCGTAAAAAATTTCTAAGTCCCTATCGAAAATAGAATCGGCAGAAGGCAAAAGTTCACCTTGCATCGCCGGAATCACCCTAGCTGAGGAACCCTTAGAGGATGGGTCAGTGCCAGCCACAGCTTTGCCGGTTTCCTTTGCCTTCTCCGTTCCCTTCTCCGTTTCCGACTCTCCCTCCGACTCCCCGAAGGCCCGACGGAGAGCCTCATCCAGCTCGAGGTCTTGTTCAGAGGTTAGAGCAGCAACACCACTACCACCTTGACCGTCGCCATCTCCTCCACCCTCCGACCCTTCTCCAACTTCGCCTCCTTCCTCCTCTTCTACACCTTCCTCCTCCGGGACAGTCGGGCAAGTACTTGGAGAAGGGCCATCGGACTTCTTCAGTTTCTTCCCCCCGACCACGGGACGCTCTGCGAAAGGCTCCCTCTTACCGCTCTTTACTTTATCCCCCTCCTTAGCTTTAGCAGCCTTCTCCTCAGCCGTGTCTCTTTGCTTAACCACGGACTGGTGCGGTAAGATCAAATTATACTCCAAGAGGGTTGCGTTCCTGATCAAGAAGGAGGCCGACCGGTCCCGTGCCGGAATAGCCTTTAGTTCAGCAGCCATTCGCACCAAGGAATCATCCTCCACAACTGCAATACCACCCGTCGCTAGCCAGAAATAGAAGTATGTCAGAAAAAACACTACAGTCAAAACATGGAAAATATAAATGAAATCCATCTTACAGCCGGAAGTGAAAAGGCGGAAAGAAACAGCATCGTCCTTGATGAAGAACCACTCTTTCTTGAACATGGTAAACTTGGAATATAAGTCCAGGACTGGTTTGAAGGGCACGGCCGCTTCTAGACTAATATACGGAGACCCCTTCTTATAGCCTCTCAGGTTGTACAAGTATCGAATTTCCCGGTTAGAAGGAGGACGCCCGTATCTCCTCTGGAAGATAACAAAGAGGCTCACCAGGATGGCATAAGAATTAGGCTGAAGCTGGAAGGGAGCCACCTTCAAATATGTGGTGAAGCTAATTATCCAAGCGTTGATAGGGGGGATAGCACCGCACATACAATGGTATCTGCTAAAAGCGAAGTAGCCCTCGGGAGGATTATATGGCATCACTCCATCTCCCGGCAGCAGCATAAGGGCCCTATCTATCCCGAAGGAACGGGATATGACGTCAAGTTGCTCCTCCTTTAGGGAGCTAGGAAAGCAATCCGGGGGAGAGATCAAAAGTTCCTGTGGACCATATCCGTCCACTAGAGACCTCGGAATAGGTCGGTGTTGCCCGGATCCTGGTTGGACTGGGGGCAAGGAAGAAGAAGGCTCTCCTGTGCCTCTAGACTTCTTTCTGTCTGATCGTGTTTCCGCTTTGCGAGACATTTTCTGCAGCACAAGAAAGACTTGAGATTAGAATAAGAAGTATAAAAACAAAACAAGCAAGTATATAAGGCAAGCGTGTAAAAAAGTCTAAGATTCCGCTCAAGGTTCAAGTATGAAGTCTCATTCGGCACCAGAGCCATAAGTTTCATTCGGCACTAGAGTCATAAGTTTCATTCGGCACTAGAGTCATAAGTCTCATTCGGCACTAAAGTCATAAGTCTCATTCGGCACTAAAGTCATAAGCCTCATTCGGCACTGAAAGCACATCCGGCATACATATCATTCGGCATTTAGGCCCAAGTCTCGTTCGGTTCGACAATACCCTTCGTGTGCATTCGGCAATTGAGTTCATCCGGTAATAACAAACCATTCGGCAAAAGGATACATACCTGGTTCGGTATAAGCTTGGTTCGGCAGAAGGTTCGCTCGGCTAAGAATTGATTCGGTTCTCTTTGGTTCGGTATGGGGAAACCAGGGGGGTACGGCCTCTATATATAGGCGAACTCAGGGCCGCCGAACCAACTGGTTCGGTCTACCGGATAAGAATAAACATACCGAACCAACAAAATGCCGGATGAAACCAAAAGCCGGATGTGCACGACCGGACCAACACAAAATCGAATGAACTCTCTCTCTACCAACAACAACCAGGGACTAAGGGCATGCCGGGCGCCTCACTCAGATAAGTACCGAACTCCAGAACTAACTAATAAAATAAGATTATGATAACGATGAATAAGTCGTAAAACTCTCACCGACATGGATTAAATCGTTTACACGTGTACGCGACCACGAATGGTCCATAGGCACGCTCTGAATGGTTATTAACCCTATCGTCGTGGGAATTTACACTTTGACACGCCTTTTCAAACTCATAGGTTAAACGGATATTTGATTCTGATAATTATGAAATGGCTAAGCTACTTACACATGTACGGAGTCGCGAACGATCCCTAGGCATGCTCTGAGCTGGCGATAAACCACCTTGACAAACGATCCAAGGGTCCACTCTGACATAAACCTGGCATCAATGATGCTAAGCCCCCTCGGGGCTCACTCTCTCGTCCAAAACGGCACAGTTCAATTCAACTCGAATATTGCAATCACGAACGGTCGTTATTTGAAATCACACTAAAACTGTAAATTCCTTTGCAGGACATCAACAAGATATGAACATCCAGCCCATGGCATTACAAAACGAGCTAGACTTCCTACCACAAAGAAACAAAGCGCGACACATGCAGGCACGTGCCCCACTTTGGGGGGCAAATGTTGGGCGAATTCTCACCCGGAAGATCTCGAGACCAGGAAGTCACAGTTTCACCCGGGTTTGCAACCTCCATTCCACCAGCTCCTATGTCCATACGGCGATTCGAAGGAACAAGCTCATTCAGCAGTGAGGTCCATCCGGAGTACACGTTCATCCGGCTATACAAGCCTATGACCTCATTCGGCGCTCTAGCATGAAGGTCCATTCGGCATAAGTTCATTCGACGTCTCCAATCCATGACCGAGCCAAAGCCATTCGGTCGGCCCTCCATCCGGTCCAATCACAACCGGACCAAAGCCCATGCCACTACCGAACCACCTCTACAACTCCAGTACCGGACCACCTCACTGCCACCGTTCCACATACTCACGCTCCTACTACCGGACCTGGCAAGCACCGAACCAACCCTCTCCTTTCCATTGCCGGTCCACATGCACAACTACCACCGGTCCAAGCTCATAGCCGAATGTAACTTTGCCGAACCAGAAGATGGCCAGTCCAGATTGTTCCAGCCCGGGCCCACCAGCAGCTATATACTTCCAAGACCCCTGCCCCCTACCTCATTCTATAAATAGAGGGGCAGGGGTACAACAATGGCAGACAAGTTTGAGAGCTCAAGCGAGGAAGGAACTTTCAAACTACTTTCATATACTTGTATACGAAGCACTGTACTTGTAATCCGAAAGAAAGAAGATAATAACATATAAAGTGGACGTAGGCATATTCCGGCCGAACCACTATAAATCTGCGTGTCTTTTACATTTCAGCCCCTACTTCTTTTATATTTACAAACTCATCTAAAATCATTGAAAGTCACATATAATCAACTAAATAATACGACTCGGAGGTGTTTGTCCATTTTTTGTGCAAACATTCCCCAATCTATTATTATTATTATTATTATTATTATTATTATTTAAAAAAAAGGTACTTAGGATGATAGTATATGATTGTACTACAAGTCTTAAGTAGTATATAACATGTTATATATCAATATCAACATGTGTCAGTTGTTCGAATTATGTATCATGTTGGATTCAAACCTATGATTTCATGAATCAAAACCAGAACGTCTAACCCGTTGGTACAGTGGTGTTGGATCACATCTATCCTATTATTATATAAAAGAGAATATGTGATTGTTTGTATTTCTATTTCACGTTCAATCCGAAGTCACATACTCGTTATTTCTTGATTTGAGTAAACAATTTACAATTATCCTTTCCATTCCTTTTGTTATCACAGTATGTTTAACAATTTTATTCGGTGATTATTTGCATTTGTTCCATATTCATTTTCAATTCATGTCCATATTCTTTTTGTTAATTCAAGTAATTATTAAGTATTCATTTTCTTTTTTCCTTTATACTTTTTATTGGATGATATGGTTTCTCACGTTTATTTCTCTTTCTATTTCTTTTATACCTAAGCTTAAAAATCAGTTATTTCATATGTTTTATTGGATCAAAGTCGTTTCAAAACTTAAATTTCTTTTATACCTAAGCTCTTACATCTAGAGGATCTGCTTTTCGGCTTGGCACTTGTTCTATTGTAGCAGGGAGCTTCTTATTTAGCTTGTGACGTCGTCTTGTATTTTTGGTTTTTCTAGTGCTTTTTAGGTACTTCAAACACTTTAATATCAGACGATTGTCATGCCTGTACTCGATATTAGGGTGTGATGGGTAGAGACTTTGTCGGACCTCATCTTAGGGGTGTCTTATTTTGTTTTTGTTTTTGCACCTTGATTCTGTCACCTGTCAGACATGTTGACAACTTTTTATTTCTGTGTTATATATATAGCTATATGTGTGCTCTCCTCTATTCTTAGAGGATCACACATTTCCCTCAAAAAAAATGTTTCAACTTTGTGTAATGAAGTGGGTATGTTTGAGAACATCCTGAGTTAAAACTCAACAATTAAATCTATTTATTTTGTATTTTGTTTAACATTTTTAGCTATTATTCTTAATTTCTTATTTAACAACGATGAAAGTAGATTTATTAATCTAAGGCTTTCTATTATTTTTTCTTTCAAATTTGTATATTTAGTTATGCTTACTTTCTTTTTTTGTGTAATTAAAAGAATATCTTCGTAAAAATAATAATTTAAAGGACAAATTAAGGACAAATTTTCGAAGTAGGCCATTTTTCGAAACAATTTCGCGATTGGTGCTGGTTTTGAAACTTATTACCAAACAATGTCAGTTGCTGCCCAGTCAGCGTCTAATTCGGCAATTTGTAACTGCCTCATCTTGGCGCAACTCAGAGTTGTGCCTAATTTTTTTATTTTTGAATCGACGCAACTCTTAGTTTCGGCCAGTCAGATAATAGTTATTTCATTATTGGCGCAACTATGAGTAGCGCATCTTGTTTTTTCTTACAGGCGCAACTCATAGCTGCGCCTACACAAGTTGATGCTGCCATATAAAGGCAACAGCAACCCATAACCCCACAAGTTGATGTTGCCTTGTATTTTGGTTGTAATGTTAATTTATTGTTTGATGTATTATTTTGTTGTTGTTCCACGTTACGTACTGTGGATATTACGTACAAAAGCTGCATATAAAATAAATCAAAGTTACAGAACATAGCAACTGACATAAATGTTCGACCGAAGATAACCTGTAATAGCAAAGTAGCTTACAAAATAAAAATAGAAGTTATATAGTACACGAATGACATCAGTAAAAACAGTCAAATTAGTTATTACTTTTCGCACGTTCTTCTTTTATGACCCAAGTTACCGCATTGTCCACATCTGTTCTGTTTTCCGTCCTCCATTTCGTCCTTGACTCCCCTAATTCTTGTGGACTTGGATCTTTCTGAATTCCTACGTGTTGGCGGCGAGTATGTAGCTGGGCCTTCATGTACTTTCCAATATCTACTGTTGGACATAGGATGGAAAATCAAAGAATAACTATGTTTATAATTGATTGCTATAAATCAGATAGAAATAAGATCGTGGTAAGCTCTGTTCGCTCCTCCTCCACATCGTGTATATGCAACCAAAACATGAGAACATGGAAAATGAGCAAGAATAAGAATATTGCATAAATAGCTTCAGTTGTCATTGGCGATATTTACTGTGTAGTTACTTGCGTTTGTGTCTGTTACTTGCCACTCCGTCAAGCTGAACCTATTAATGCTCATATTTTGTGTTTCTGCTGTATATTTTTTCATCATTTTTTCATATGTTAGCGTGAGCGTAGCTGTGTACGTTAGTCCATCAGCACGTCTTTTATAGAAGTAGCTATTAAGATGATGAAGGGTGCGTGCTATGATGTGCACGTAAATGTGCATATTTTACCACCATATTTAATCTATTTAAATTGAATAAATGATCATATTGGGTATTTTTACTTGTTTAAACCAAATTCAAATTGTTTTCAAATTGTCACATATTCATCTTCATATATGGGCAAAATGGTCATTTTTGTGCATATATCAAATTGAGAAAATTTAATGGGAAATTTCTATATTATTTTGTAGGAATTTAAACTCAATTACAAGTGGTTTCATGAAGGAATATGCATGTACAAAGAAGATACAAAAGAATGAAGATGGAAATAATTCAAAGTGAAGAACATGAAGGACCCCACCTACCCACTACCTTAATGTACAAATTAAAGGCTGATGCACATGCTAAAAGACATTTAAAGCTTCATGTACATTTAAGTGGGGGATTATTAAAGCTAATGATAACTTGGCTACCACACTTCCTCCAAGGGCATTTTGGGTACTCCCCAAAAATATGCATTAGAGTTTCTAACTTGTATAAATACCCCTTATGTTTCATGTAGCCCTCTTCCTCTTAGTTAATTAGTTTTAGTTTAGAAAATAAATCAAAGCTCTCTTTCTTTCCATGGCTACTTAGCCATTTTTATTTTATGTAATCTTTTTTTATGCAATTTAATACATGCTCTTTCCTTTTCATGTTCATTTACTTTCATATTGTAGTGTAGATCTCTTCTCTTTTATGCAAGTAGAATAATTTTTCCTTTCATTTTGCTCTCTTTTTCCTCTTCTTTTTATTCAATGTTGCTTGCTACATTTTTTCATATGATGAAAAATATGAGAGGCTAAACCCCTTCAATTTAGGGGTAATGAAGCTCTCTAATTAATGTAGCTTCAACATTTTGTCAATTCATGCTCTCTTTTTGTGCTTAATGAGAATGATTGAAGTGGTTTAATTTGTTGCCTTTGCTTTGAATTTGATAGTCTATATTGTTGACACCAAATAGGCTATGCTTAAACAATCACTAACACAAATGTCTCTTCATGAATATATGATTATGGCATAAGAAAGTGAGTTGAAATTAAAATTTGATGGTCTATGTTTCTAATCAATAGTTAATAGGCCATACTTAAAATAGATTTCGTTTTCATTTTCTTTGTCAAGTTTCATGAAAGTTAGTAAGTGTTTTAAGGGGTGTGTTATAGTTGATGGCTTATGTTGGCTAATCAATAGCTTAAATATGCCATACTTATGATAAACACATCAATTAAAACACTAATGACCATAAAAGAGAGATCATGATTTCATGTGTTGAACTCCATGATCTAGAGAGTGAATTTATTCTCTAAATTGTCATTTAACTTTCATATTTGCTTTTCTTTTGGTTAGTTAGTTCATTTTCTCATTTTCTAGCTTAAACACACTCTCGACTTTGGTATAATTTGATTGAGTAGGAAATTTAAATCAACAATTCCCTGTGGATCGACCCGTATTCGCCATGTAACGACCCAAAATTTTCTAACCCGAAAATTCTAGCTAGTTATGAAAAAGAAGAAAGAGATAGAAGAAGAAGAACAAAACACCAAACATCTCACATTCGCAGCGGATAAAATATAATAATAAATAATAACAGTTTACAAATAAAAAAATTCTATATCTGTCGATTACATTTAATATACATCAGAGTTTCACATATATACAGTCACTGAATAAATACAATTATCATGCCTCGGATTAACAATAATACATACAGCGGAAACACTCTATACGTTCTTGCCATCCAGCTCGCCTCCTGAACTCCAAAACGTACATACCAGGAAATCTGTAATACTCGGTCTGACCCGAGCATTACACCAAAGTAATACCCGGGTCAGGCTGAAAACCAGCGTGAGTAAACCCATTTAACAAGAAATACAAAAGCATACATCTTATATGAACCCGGGTAACTTATATAAATTTACAACTTCACAAGTTGATATGGGCACCACTATTCCACATCTCAACTTCTAAGTAACAAAACTTAGATTTAATCCACATAAATCGTTTCATTTCAGCCTATTAATTCCACATATCAATTTTAAAGAAACGAAATGGTTTCGGGTATTTTCTAATACCCGACTCCGGTCTCTTCGAATTCAGTTCATCTGGAACACACGTTATTCAAGTAAAATGCAATTCAATTTTAAATAAAAGTTGACACTTTTTACTTAGCAATTTCTCATTGACAAATATCCTCAATATCATTGCCCACCCAAAAACATCATATCACGATACATTTCATATCAGGGGTATCGATCAGTTCAAGGCATTTAATTATCATTTACTCATGCATAAGCAAGATAAGTCAACCACACTATCTCAAATCAATTTCCTTTAAGTCCCACTTATTAATTACAACCTAATCGATTTACCATCCCACAATCATTCATCTTAGTTAATCTTCCCTGATTAATTATTCTTTAATTGTATTAAAATTATCCTCATTGTCTAATTACTTTCATTAAGTAATTATACTTAACCAACTTCCATGAACGTTTATTCTTAATTAATTGCATTCATTAATCAACCCCCTATTACTCATAAACAGTAATTACCCCTCTGCAATTACTTATTTAAGTAATTAACCCCTTACTTAATTATTAATCTCTTGTGATTAATTACACCAAGTAATTATCCTTAATTACTTCTCTTTAAGTAATTCCTTTTAATTTATTACACTCTGTAGTTATGAATTATTTCTTAATTATCCACTTAATTAATTCCTAATTATTAATTTATAACCTTAATTATTGGTTTATAAAACTTAATTACCCATTTAATTATCACTAATTATTTAATTAACCATTAATTACCAATTTAATTAATCATTACATCTTAATTAATTTCTTAATTGGTTAATTACTATTATTGGTTAATTGACTCCAAGTAGTCAATTAAATCCTTATGTTCAAATTGATTAAGACACAAGATCATCATTATAAATCTTTAATCACACATTTATTAAGTCTTAAATTGCTTATTAAATTACAAGTATAAATTAATTTCCCTTTTTAATTTACTTACACGATATATTACTTATTATCTTACTTTTGTAATCTTTCTTGATAAATTTGATCAAGTCTTAGCTTCAACCTTGCCAACCTTAATAACTTGATTTATACTATCCTTAGTTTAACGTTGACTTCAGATTTAATTAAGCTAACCCTTAAATAAAAAGAGCTCGAAGAAATCAATGCGTTGGCTCGAGCAAACTCGGGGTTTCCCTGCGTTCCTACTCTCTTCTGCTCGTATGCTTCTTCTCTGCTTTTTTTTTTTTAATTTTATATATGTGGCCAAGCTAAAAACTTCAGTACTATACAAACATACGCTCGCACCCAGGTCGACACTTGAAACACTGACATTTCCCGCTGCCGTGCACGTGCACGGCACGTCGCCACCACTTCGGCAAACCCCAACGCCATCGTCAAGTCACCAATCTCTAGCATACTCGAAAGCCAAACTCCACTCGGCCTTAAAAATTTCGAATCGAAAATTTCCATTTGCTCGAAACCTGAAGCTCAACCAAAATGACAAATCCACCTCGCCACCGCCCCACAGACCACCGGAGACCCTCAAACTTCACCCACACCTCGGCAACACACTAAGCCACCACCCACCAAAGCTTCGTGTCACTCGATCGCGTAATGGAAACGATCACTGCTTGTTTCTTAATCTTAGCAAAAATTGGCCTTAAACCCTAGAATGAATTCGTTCCTTTAATTTATACAATGAAAAATTTTCTTGATAATTTTCGCGAAGTCACAGACACGCATACTTGCTACAACCCAAATCTCAACAGTAATTATTTGATCAATCATCTGTAATTGGTAAAAATGCAATTCTTGATCAAACATGAACTGCTCATACAATCCTACACTAAAAATTCCCATTTCTGCTTTAAAAATCCTATTTTGCATTGAAGATTCAAGTTATTAACTTGAATTAATATTTTGTAACAATTGAATTTATTAACAAAGTTCTTGTTGTCTGTGAAAGCTTGGTTTCCAGAGTAAAAATTTCTAATATGCTTTAAACAGATTTAACAACCCTGATTTGAAGTTCGAGCATCATGTTTTGTTGGAAAATTAAAACTTTTATCATGATCAAATGGCAACAATTCGAGATTTCATAGTTTCAACCTCGTAACATATAACAGAGGAGAACATCATATGCAGTGTTTAAAGAACTAACTGTATATAATACAGATTCATATCAAACTTTAACTCATACTACAGCATATATTCCATTTGAATCTTCTTACTGTTTTAGTTGACTTAATCTTGAAAAATTTAGATATACTCACCTGCAAAACTGTAAACAGAGAATACTTTGGAAACCCGACGTATGAAACTGTCTTGAGATCTTGACTGTTCTTGTTTTGAATTTAATGATGTTTATACTTTGAAAAGATGAAGTTGCTTATTTCTTATACTCTAGTTTTTCTTTTATTTTGCTGAACCAACTGAATAGAAGGATCCATCCATGTATATATAGAAGATAACAGGATGCTTAAGGGAGGGATTAACTGGTATTGCTGTTTTCTTCCTTTGGCTTTGATTGATATGAGAAGATTTTTGTACTGAGAAAGATAAGATTTGTAAATATTTTGAATTGACAAAATGTTAGGCTTGAGCAGATAGCATTAAATGTTTGTTGCTTAATATGTTTACATAATTGTCATTTTGTTTAGCCGTATATGTATTTGTATGTAAAAGTACATTTTGCAAGTAGGCTTGTGGATGAAGATGTTGTCTTGTCACTTGCAACCATTGTCATATATGAAGATATTTATCTAGATATCTGTTATGTTATTATGTTATACTTGTTATTATTTCATTATACACTTAGTGTTTCAATTAACTCTTGTTTATATTTACATTTGTATTTTGTATTTTGACTATAAATGTTCATATGGTTTACTTATACTAATATTTATTTGTATTCGTATTTTTAGCTAAAGATATTCATGCTTACTTATTTATGTTTATATTTGATATTCTAACTATCAATATTTAAATTACATCCATTATGGTTTACTTTCATTTTATACTTATATTTATTTCTATGTGTATTTTTTCAAAAATTAAGTTATATTCATATGTTAGACTTATTTTTATGTTGATCGAATTTGATTTTTATTTCAAACATTATCATCCACATCTATATATTTATTTATCACATGTTAACAGGACAAAGTATTTTAATTTAATTATATAAGACGAATTTTATTATAAATATTATTGAGATATTTTATTTTAAAATTTCAAAATCAAATTCCTTTTAAAAAAAAAAATACAAATCCATACAAATAAATGGAAATTATTCCAAAAGTCATATTCATTTTAAAATGATAAGTTTACTCTTTATTTAAATTAGATTAAATATTTATTAAAATAATAGGGCCAATATCCAGGGTAGTCACATTCCTCCCCCCTTTGAATCTTTTCGTCCTCGAAAAGAAACGAAGCCAGATTCATTCAATTTTAATGATTCGCAACTCAATTTCTTACATTCAATTAATTTTTAATCCAAACAAGCTCAAATTCAATTCAATTGATTCATATCAATTTTTTATTTGCTTAGTAGAGTATCCATTTTAATTTATAATTACTTCAAATTTATTTTCAACTCATTCAGTATGTAATTCCATTTCATTTCTAATTTATTCACCAACCATACATTGCATTTCATTTATCTTCGCATTGGTTTGATTTTAACACTATTTCAAGGGCTTGACAACATTCAATGCTTATATTAATATCCATTTTTTTCCAACAATTTAATCCAAACTTTATTTAATGGTCTTCCATTCTTACTCAACATCAAGCTTCTATTGAATTGGCTTTCACCCTTATTCGAAGCCAAGCTTCCATAAATTTTATACTTAAGTTAATTTACTTTAATTTATTCCAACATCAAAATTAAGTTACTTATATCTGATTCTCATTAATCCAATTCTATTAAATTCAGTTAGCCCATTCATTTTAATATTTAACTTTAATTCACTTCCCAGTTTATCAAAATAATATCCTATGCCACCGGACTTAAGTTCAATTTGATAATCCAATTCCAATCACAACTTTGATTTAGTTTTTATTCAATCAGACTTCATCCATTTATTATTTAACTCCATTAACCCATTTATTCACCCCATTTTAGATTTTGAATTCATCTACTTAATTCATTTCTAGATTTATTTTATTTATACAAAACCATTCTCAATTTATTTCTACTCACCTGGGTTTCATTTGCAACTCACACCATTTCCATTATTATTCACTTCCATTTCATATGACATCACTTCTCTTATATCCAATTTACTTGCAAATTTCATTAAATATTACTAATAACACACTTAAATGTTCATTTGTAATTTAAACTATCACTATTTGATCCAACTCAATTTTATTCAACTCAAGTTCATATCCAAACTCCATTACTAACTTACAATCCATTTATTTAACCGAGTTAAACTTTATTAACATAAACAATTATTTTTCCAATTAGCTTACTTCCAATTTTTTTTTTCAATATTCGATTTTATTACAAAAACCGCTACATTAAATTTTCCTGAGTTCAATGTTATTTTATAATTCCAGTTTGGATTTCCCTTTTATTTTCCCAAAATCTCAACACTTCTATTTTAAAAATTTAGAAATGTTTTTAAACTCACCTCATACTATTAAAATAGCTTTTATAAAAATATTTCTTATAACTCGATGTCTTTACCAGTCCATCCTTTTTCTCACAGAAATTCAGTCATACGTTGATCAGGCGTAGAACTGAAAATCTATAAGTACTTCGTAAACCGGTTTTCAACATCCAGTGAAAATAGTAGAAAAATAATTTTATTAAAATATAGAAAATGGCTTTTGAAAATAGATGAAATATCTTTGGTGACAATGCTCTGAAAATCATCACCCCCATCCATGGTTACAGTTACATTCCAGGATTACGTTGCCGTCGCAGCAAAAGTCCATGTAACTGCAGGCTCTCCGCGACCTCTCGATTACGCCATGGATCCCACACAACAGATCACAGTTACATCCAGGGTTACGTTGCCGTCACAGCAATAGTCCATGTAACTGCAGGCTCTCCGCGGCCTCTGATTTTCACTGTGGAAATGAAACTTCTCCACTCCTATATAGGTCGCAGTCTACCGATATAAAATCAAACGCAGACTGTTGGCTCTCAGCGGCACACACGACTTTCGCTATGTTATACCATAGGTTGCAGTTACATCCTGGGTTACGTTGCCATCGCAGCAAAAGTTCATGTAATTGTTGGCTCTCAGCGGCACACATGACTTTCGCTATGGTATACTCTACTCATAATCCTCAGGAAATAGTTTTGTCCGGACTCCTCACAGGATCAACTTTAGAACCCCCCTTGGCCCTCAAGGCAGCACCACCCGGTGATACTCCTGAGAAGTTCATTTCAAGGGAGCGCCTTTTTTCCCAAAGCCATCATCAACACTTTATACTATACATATATAGTATCTTTCAAATCATACACCTAGTATGATCTCATACAAAGCTCCTTTACACAAAATCGATTATCCCAAATCGATAATTCTCAAACTAGGCTTTTCAAATTTCAATATTGATTTTACCCAAAATCAAAAGCCTTTCCAAATCCAAAGGTTCCCAAAACCTTTTTCCAAAATCCTCATAAGATCCTTTATATATATATTCAGATATATATTTTTTTTTAAAAAAAAACTTTGGATCTTTTCAAACTTGTATAAAACTCCTTTTATACTTCAAACACCTTCAAAAATCCTTTTCTTCCGGTAATAGATTCAACAAGGGGAGAATATATAACAAAGATATAACTTTGTTTACCCAAGATCAAATATTCAAATTTGATTACTCTTCCAATATCAATTTGCTTTCTATTCACATTCACTTAAATTTTCATTCACTTATTCACATTTGCCTTAATCCCCATTTGGATTATTACCTCAATTCTTATCCCAGTTGGGTATTTAATCAATAACAGTTTGAACTCCGACCAGTTTATATTTAGGAAATAGCTCGAAAATTTAAAAATAGATAACTATTTGAAAAATAATGATTAGTTTGCAAAATAGCTGTAAAATAGTTAAATTGTTTCAAAAATTTTAGATAATCGCAAAATAGTTGTAAATTAGTAATTAATTTGTAACATAGTTAAAATGTAGTAATGAGTTTAGAAAACAGCTGAAAAATGGTTAAATAGCTCCAAAATAATTATAAAACAAGTATAAAATAATTTGGCTTTAAGAAAGAAAAGTTGTATATATTAAATAGCCTAGAAAAATAAGTCTATATTAAAACAATTTATATTGAAAATAGTCAAGAGTCAAACTTTTCACTTCCCTAACATTTCAATTTAAATTTCCACTCCCATTTAAATTGACCCAATTCCAAATTGAATAATCTTCAATCTCTATTGAAATTGATTTAACCCAATTCAAGTTGGATTGATTCTCAATTTCCTTCCAACTTCAAATCAAATTCCGTTTGATCTTTAAACTTGTACAACTTTAATTACAATTTCAATTTTACAATTTCTATTTATAATCAATTACATTCACATTTTGCTTTTAACTCGAAATTATACATTTTATTTAGCCAATAATTTTTTTATTCCATAAACATTTTAATCAAGATTCCAGAGTTTAAACAAATTTCCAAAATTTCAATATCACCTTAGAATTCAACTATATCCAAAATTCTTTGGCAAATTCAATTACCCCTTTTGAATTTCAAAACCAAACCCATTTCACAAACAATTCCAATGTAAAACAATTTGGTAGCAATTTCTCTTCTAGAAACTCGAAAATAGACATCGATAATGCTGTAGTCATCACCGACGTTATTTTCCAGTGACCGAAAGAGTTCAATGCTTTTATCTCTTTAAAAAACATTTCCAAATATTTTTAATTTCAAATCTCCCAGATTTCAAATTCAACACAAAAATATTTTTGAAATAATACTATTATTTTTCAAAAACCTTTGGAAACCACTTCCAAATCCAAAGGAATTTTTTAAATTTTCCCAAAAATTCCAAATTCCCAATCCATCCAATTCTTATATAAACATTACTCTGGCATTTTCATCTTACTTTATTTTCAAGTATTCTTTGGAATTCTATTTATAATCTCATTTATTTATGAAGTTTATTTCACTTTATAAATTACATTCACAGTCTATATTCCAAATTCCATTTTGTTATATAAGTTTATTCTTCAACTTTGGTTATAAGTTTCAATTTGGTCGTATTTTATATTACTTCTTAACTTAATTCCAATAATTTAACAACCAATCACCTAAATATTCATTAGAAAGAAATGTTGTTATATATATCAAAATATATGTTTATATAAAATCATTAAAAATCTTTATAAGAAAATAACAAGTACGCTCTCATATATATATATACACTCAACTCATTCTAGAGTACTTTGGACTCTATTTAATGAGTAATCCACACCAGAGCCAAGGTTCTTGCTTAACATTTCAGCTCTGATACCAAATGTAACTACCCGAAATTTTCTAACCCGAAAATTCCAAATAGTTATGAAAAAGAAGAAAGAGAGAAGAAGAAGAACAAAACACTAAACATCTCACATTCGCAGCGGATAAAATATAATAATAAATAATAACAGTTTACAAATAAAAAAAATTCAATATCTGTCGATTACATTTAATATACATCAGAGTTTCACATATATACAGTCACTGAATAAATACAATTATCATGTCTCGGATTAACAATAATATATACAGCGGAAACACTCCATACGTTCTTGCCATCCAGCTCGCCTCCTGAACTCCAAAACGTACCTACCTGGAAATCTGTAATACTCGGTCTGACTCGAGCATTACACCAAAGTAATACCCGGGTCAGGCTGGAAACCAGCGTGAGTAAACCCATTTCACAAGAAATACAAAAGCATACATCTTATATGAACTCGGGTAACTTATATAAATTTACAACTTCACAAGTTGATATGGGCACCACTATTCCACATCTCAACTTCTAAGTAACAAAACTTAGATTTAATCCACATAAATCGTTTCATTTCAGCCTATTAATTCCACATATCAATTTTAAAGAAACGAAATGGTTTCGGGTATTATCTAATACCCGACTCCGGTCTCTTCGAATTCAGTTCATATGGAACACACGTTATTCAAGTAAAATGCAATTCAATTTTAAATAAAAGATGACACTTTTTACTTAGCAATTTCTCATTGACAAATATCCTCAATGTCATTGCCCACCCAAACACATCATATCACGATACATTTCATATCAGGGGTATCGATCAGTTCAAGGCATTTAATTATCATTTACTCATGCATAAGAAAGATAAATCAACCACACTATCTCAAATCAATTTCCTTTAAGTCCCGCTTATTAGTTACAACCTAATCGATTTACCATCCCACAATCATTCATCTTAGTTAATCTTCCCTGATTAATTATTCTTTAATTGTATTAAAATTATCCTCATTGTCTAATTACTTTCATTAAGTAATTATACTTAACCAACTTCCATGAATGTTTATTCTTAATTAATTGCATTCATTAATCAACCCCCTATTACTCATAAACAGTAATTACCCCTCTGCAATTACTTACTTAAGTAATTAACCCCTTACTTAATTATTAATCCCTTGTGATTAATTACACCAAGTAATTATCCTTAATTACTTCTCTTTAAGTAATTCCTTTTAATTTATTACACTCTGTAGTTATGAATTATTTCTTAATTATCCACTTAATTAATTCCTAATTATTAATTTATAACCTTAATTATTGGTTTATAAAACTTAGTTACCCATTTAATTATCACTAATTATTTAATTAACCATTAATTACCAATTTAATTAATCATTAAATCTTAATTAATTTCTTAATTGGTTAACTACTAGTATTGGTTAATTGACTCCAAGTAGTCAATTAAATCCTTATGTTCAAATTGATTAAGACACAAGATCATCATTATAAATCTTTAATCACACATTTATTAAGTCTTAAATTGCTTATTAAATTACAAGTATAAATTAATTTCCCTTTTTAATTTACTTACACGATATATTACTTATTATCTTACTTTTGTAAACTTTCTTGATAAATTTGATCAAGTCTTAGCTTCAACCTTGCCAACCTTAATAACTTTATTTATACTGTCGTTAGTTTAACGTTGACTTCAAATTTAATTAAGCTAACCCTTAAATAAAAAGAGCTCGAAGAAATCAATGCGTTGGCTCGAGCAAACTCGGGTTTTCCCTGCGTTCCTACTCTCTTCTGCTCGTATGCTTCTTCTTTGTTTTTTTTATTTTTTTATTTTATATATATGGACAAGCTAAAAACTTCTGTACTATACAAACATACGCTCGCACCCAGGTCGACACTTGGAACACTGACATTTCCCGCTGCCGTGCACGTGCACGACACGTCGCCACCACTCCGGCGAACCCCAACGCCATCGTCAAGTCACCAATCTCCAGCATACTTGAAAGCCAAACTCTACTCGGCCTTAAAAATTTCGAATCGAAAATTTCCATTTGCTCGAAACCTGAAGCTCAACCAAAATGACAAATCCACCTCGCCACCGCCCCACAGACCACCGGAGACCCTCAAACTTCACCCACACCTCGGCAACACACTAAGCCACCACCCACCAAAGCTTCGTGTCACTCGATCGCGTAATGGAAACGATCACTGCTCGTTTCTTAATCTTAGCAAAAATTGGCCTTAAAACCTAGAATGAATTCGTTCCTTTAATTTATGCAATGAAAAATTTTCTTGATAATTTTCGCGAAGTCACAGACACGCATACTTGCTACAACCCAAATCTCAACAGTAATTATTTGATCAATCATCTGTAATTGGTAAAAATGCAATTCTTGATCAAACATGAACTGCTCATACAATCCTACACTAAAAATTCCCATTTCTGCTTTAAAAATCCTATTTTGCATTGAAGATTCAAGTTATTAACTTGAATTAATATTTTGTAACAATTGAATTTATTAACAAAGTTCTTGTTGTCTGTGAAAGCTTGGTTTCCAGAGTAAAAATTTCTAATATGCTTTAAACAGATTTAACAACCCTGATTTGAAGTTCGAGCATCATGTTTTGTTGGAAAATTAAAACTTTTATCATGATCAAATGGCAACAATTCGAGATTTCATAGTTTCAACCTCGTAACATATAACAGAGGAGAACATCATATGCAGTGTTTAAAGAACTAACTGTATATAATACAGATTCATATCAAACTTTAACTCATACTACAACATATATTCCATTTGAATCTTCTTACTGTTTTAATTAACTTAATCTTGAAAAATTTAGATATACTCACCTGCAAAACTGTAAACAGAGAATACTTTGGAAACCCGACGTATGAAACTGTCTTGAGATCTTGACTGTTCTTGTTTTGAATTTAATGGTGTTTATACTTTGAAAAGATGAAGTTGCTTATTTCTTATACTCCGGTTTTTCTTTTTTTTTGCTGAACCAACTTAATAGAAGGATCCATCCATGTATATATAGAAGATAACAGGATGCTTAAGGGAGGGATTAACTGGTATTGTTGTTTTCTTCCTTTGGCTTTGATTGATATGAGCAGATTTTTGTACTGAGAAAGATAAGATTTGTAAATATTTTGAATTGACAAAATGTTAGGCTTGAGAAGATAACATTAAATGTTTGTTGCTTAATATGTTTACGTAATTGTCATTTTGTTTAGCCGTATATGTATTTGTATGTAAAAGTACATTTTGCAAGTAGGCTTGTGGATGAAGATGTTGTCTTGTCACTTGCAACCATTGTCATATATGAAGATATTTATCTAGATATCTGTTATGTTATTATGTTATACTTGTTCTTATTTCATTATACACTTAGTGTTTCAATTAACTCTTGTTTATATTTACATTTGTATTTTGTATTTTGACTATAAATGTTCATATGGTTTACTTATACGAATATTTATTTGTATTCGTATTTTTAGCTAAAGATATTCATGCTTACTTATTTATATTTATATTTTATATTCTAACTATCAATATTTAAATTACATCCATTATGGTTTACTTTCATTTTATACTTATATTTATTTCTATATGTATTTTTTCAATAATTAAGTTATATTCATATGTTAGACTTATTTTTATGTTGATCGAATTTGATTTTTATTTCAAACATTATCATCCACATCTATATATTTATTCATCACATGTTAACAGGACAAAGTATTTTAATTTAATTATATAAGACGAATTTTATTATAAATATTATTGAGATATTTTATTTTAAAATTTCAAAATCAAATTCTTTTTTTTAAAAAAAAATACAAATCCATACAAATAAATGGCAATTATTCCAAAAGTCATATTCATTTTAAAATGATAAGTTTACTCTTTATTTAAATTAGATTAAATATTTATTAAAATAATGGGGCCAATATCCAGGGTCGTCACACGCCACGTGCTACATTCGTACACCGTGCGCTTGTGGTTAATTTTAATTTTAATTCGTTTGGCGGTTTTCTAAACCGCTAGAATTTCCGTCGACGGACAAGTTTTTGGCGCCGTTGCCGGGGAATTGTCTTGATTTTAGTTTTCTATTCTTCGAATTATTTGTTGTTTGATTTTTTTTTGTGTTTTTATTTTGTGTGTGTGTGTTTGCATAAAAAAATACACAATTTAAAAAAAAAAAATATTTTATTTGCATTCTCTCTTTTACATTCTACATATTCTTCAGTCTAACAAATTTCTGTTGCAACTACAGTGTTGCACTTCAACTCTCTGTTCAACTATACAGTCACTGTTCTGCCTTTCTTCTACATCCACTGCCCCTATCACCAGTTCAACTTGCCTCCAAACTGATCATTGACTTCGCAACCACCTGCAACCCCAATCAAACCCGGCACCATCCTTAAATCACTTCAAACCAGTGACCTTCAACCAATCCTCATTCTACCACCCTCCCGATCAAAACAGTTGCCAACATCAACATCACAGCTACACAAACTCATCACCACATATCATCGAAGCCTCCACATACCAGTGCACCACAAACTTCTCTACAATTTTCAACAACCATAATCTTGGCCACATTCACATTCAACACCAACCATCTCCATTCAAACAACTCATATCACCTTACTACTGCTTTGTTCCACCCTGCCTTCATAACAAATTCTGCGCCCACCCCCAGTCAACACTCTACAGCAACCCAGTAACTCCCACTAACCTCCGTTCAAAACCATCTCCTCCAACCACTCATCTGTCAAATCACTCCCGAAGCAACTGCTGTTAACACACCAAAACCCACAACCCCTTCAAACCAGAGACTATCACTCAGACCACCCTCTGCCACTTCATTTACATTATTTAGACCCCACTCTTCTTAAACCATACTACACTGCAATTCATCTCTACAAACCCCCTGCTCAATCACCATACCCACTGTTCCACCACTTCAAGCAACTACAATCACCAATTACTTCATTCCCCTGTATATACATCACCGCTCCTCTTTTAATATCTGTCCAAACAAACCATCAACGTGTCTACATCCCTGACATTTTTGCAATCAACCATCAATACTGACTGTCATTCCAGCCATTAACACTGCATCCCCACATCATTGCTTCAAACTCCCTCCATCGCATGAACCGAACTCAACTCAGAAGCCACCAACTTTCAAGCATTAAAATCTGACCAAAACTCATGCTTTCTTCCAACCACCACTGTATCACTACACACCATCAGCCATCCCTGACCAAGTCAACTGCTATCAACAAGTCAATTGTATCAATCTCAACACTCCCCTTACCACCTCAAGCACTTCATACTGCACAGACAATTGAAAAAAAAAGAAAAAAAAAAGAGGAAACAGTCACCAAAACCCAAACAACTCTCTACTACAATCATCAAAACTCCTACCTGAAGTGCGACCAAGTCACTGCCAAAGACACAAACTCCATTGCAGAACCACAAAAGAACCACCAATCGAATCGCGAACCAACACGCGATCCTCACGAAATCACCTACCTCCACAAACCCGCATCCAAATCAATCGAACCACTGGCTCCTACAACTGTCAAGAAAATCGCCTACTCGAATTACAGCATCCACATCTTCAACTCAACAGCCAATCACCTCAAATTCTTTACCCACCGCAATCGCGACTAGGTCTTCTGCTTCACCCACCTCAAATTCAAACCCGCAAATCGATTTCAAAAAACAAAAAAAAAGAAAGAGAGGAAAAGAGTTGGATTTGCGAAATTCACTTTAATTTGGTGATTCGCGACAATCGATTTATTCTGCAGAGTCTAAGTTGTTAAGTGTGAAGAGAGTTGGAAATTTGGAAGTGGTGCTTTTATTTTGGGGCCGGGTGTGTGAAGTTAGTTTGGGCCGGGTTGTAGGGTTGAGAGAATTTTTCTTTTTTCTTTTACTTTGTATTCATTTTTGTTTAGGTTGTTTTAGCTTTAAAAAAAAAATTTGAATTTATTTTCATTTGTTTGTTTTTGTTTTAATTTTCTTGTTTTCATTTGTTTTTTATTTTTACTTGTTTTGTTTTTTTCATTTGTTTTAAATTCCATCCGTAAAAAAAAGAGATGTAATAATTCTGTATATTTATCTCTTTGTTTTAGTTTCAGGTTGCCAAAGCAGAATTGCAGAAGGAGCAGAAGTGCTTGCCAAAAAATAAATTAATTGCTTTCTCAGCTTGCCAAAAAAAAACTGCTTGTTTTTTATAATTTTCTTTTTATTTGCCTTGCATTGTATATATCTATTGTTTTTGTGTGTCTTGCATTATTGTTTTTGCTTGCATTAAAAAAAATTTAGAAAAAAAACCAAAAAAAATTCCATCGTAGTTGCATTGTTAATACACGTTTAATTTCTGCTTTGCATTTCGTCTTAGAGTTGGATTAATAAAAAAGTTAGACATCAGTAACACTTAATTGTATATTGACAATTTGTCTCCTTTGAACAATTTGCTTTCTTGGTGTCTAGGTTACGGCAGAGTAATAACCATTTATAAATATTACGGTGATTCGTAAATATTATAGTGGTTGTTCCTCTGAAGGTACTTAAACCTTCGGCTGCATTGCTACGGTGATTCGTGATGCACCGATAAATCTTGTCCCTTACCTGGCTGAGAACTATCTTGTTTATCTAAGACAATTTGTGATTATACAATTTTGGGTTAACTTAGGATAAATCATTTGTAATTAACTCTTGAATTCATTTAGTTGCATTAGTTCATGCATATTTAAAATAATAATGATTCAAAATCACTTCATTGATCATTTGAAGATGAATATTGTCACAAATATTCGTCTTCATATAAGACCGTAACGGACAAGATTTATCGGTGCACCACTAATCACCGTAGCAATGCATCCGAAGGTTTAAGTACCTTCATAGGAACAACCACTATAATATTTACGAATCACCGTAATATTTATAAATGGTTATTACTCTACCATAGCGTAGACACCAAGAAAGCAAATTGTTCAAAGAAGACAAATTGTCAATATATAATTAAGTGTTATCGATGTCTAACTTTTTTATTAATCCAACTCTAAGATGAAATGCAAAGCAGAAATTAAACGTGTATTAACAATGCGACTACGATGGATTTTTTTTGGTTTTTTTTTGAATTTGTGACAATATTCATCTTCAAATGATCAATGAAGTGATTTTGAATTTTTTTTTTAAATATGCATGAACTAATGCAACTAAATGAATGCAAGGTTTAATTACAAATGATTTATCCTAAGTTAACCCAAAATTGTATAATCACAAATTGTCTCAGATAAATAAGATAGTTCTCAGCCAGGTAACGGACAGGATTTATCGGTGCACCACGAATCACCGTAGCAATGCAGCCGAAGGTTTAAGTACCTTCAGAGGAACAACCACTATAATATTTACGAATCACCGTAATATTTATAAATGGTTATTACTCTACCGTAGCCTAGACCCCAAGAAAGCAAATTGTTCAAAGAAGACAAATCGCCAATATACAATTAAGTGTTATCGATGTCTAACTTTTTTATTAATCCAACTCTAAGATGAAATGCAAAGCAGAAATTAAACGTGTATTAACAATGCAACTACGATGGATTTTATTTTTTGGTTTTTTTTTTGAATTTTTTTTAATGCAAGCAAAAACAACAATGCAAGACACACAAAAACAATAGATATATACAATGCAAGGCAAATAAAAAGAAAATTATAAAAAACAAGCAGTTTTTTTTGGCAAGCTGAGAAAGCAATTAATTTATTTTTTGGCAAGCACTTCTGCTCCTTCTGCAATTCTGCTTTGGAAACCTGAAATTAAAACAAAGAGATAAATATACAGAATTATTATATCTTTTTTTTAAGGATGGAATTTAAAACAAATGAAAAAAAACAAGTAAAAATAAAAAACAAATGAAAACAAGAAAAATTAAAACAAAAACAAACAAATGAAAATAAATTCAAACTTTTTTTTAAAGTTAAAACAACCTAAACAAAAATGAAAACAAAGTAAAAGAAAAAAGAAAAATTCTCTCAACCCTACAACCCGGCCAAAACTAACTTCACACACCCGGCCCCAAAATAAAAGCACCACTTCCAAATTTCCAACTCTCTTCACACTAAATAACTTAGACTCTGCAGAATAAATCGATTGTCGCGAATCACCAAATTAAAGTGAATTTCGCAAATCCAACTCTTTTCCTCTTTTTTTTTTGTTTTGTTTTTTGAAATCGATTTGCGGGTTTGAATTTGAGGTGGGTGAAGCAGAAGACCTAGTCGTGATTGCGGTGGGTAAAGAATTTGAGGTGATTGGCTGTTGAGATGAAGATGTGGATGCTGTAATTCGAGTAGGGGATTTTCTTGACAGTTGTAGGAGCCAGTGGTTCGATTGATTTGGATGCGGGTTTGTGGAGGTAGGTGATTTCGTGAGGATCGCGTGTTGGTTCGCGATTCGATTGGTGGTTCTTTTGTGGTTCTGCAATGGAGTTTGTGTCTTTGGCAGTGACTTGGTCGCACTTCAGGTAGGAGTTTTGATGATTGTAGTAGAGAGTTGTTTGGGTTTTGGTGACTGTTTCCTCTTTTTTTTTTCTTTTTTTTTTCAATGGTCTGTGCAGTATGAAGTGCTTGAGGTGGTAAGGGGAGTGTTGAGATTGATACAATTGACTTGTTGATAGCAGTTGACTTGGTCAGGTATGGCTGATGGTGTGTAGTGATACAGTGGTGGTTGGAAGAAAGCATGAGTTTTGGTCAGATTTGGATGCTTGAAAGTTGGTGGCTTCTGAGTTGAGTTCGGTTCATGCGATGGAGGGAGTTTGAAGCAATGATGTGGGGATGCAGTGTTAATGGCTGGAATGACAGTCAGTATTGATGGTTGATTGCAAAAATGTCAGGGATGTAGACACGTTGATGGTTTGTTTGGACAGATATTAAAGGAGGAGCGGTGATGTATATACCGGGGAATGAAGTAATTGGTGATTGTAGTTTCTTGACGTGGTGGAACAGTGGGTATGGTGATTGAGCAGGGGGTTTGTAGAGATGAATTGCAGTGTAGTATGGTTTGAGAAGAGTGGGGTCTAAATAATTTAAATGAAGTGGCAGAGGGTGGTCTGAGTGATAGTCTCTGGTTTGAAGGGGTTGTGGGTTTTGGTGTGTTAACAGCAGTTGCTTCGGGAGTGATTTGACAGATGAGTGGTTGGAGGAGATGGTTTTGAACGGAGGTTAGTGGGAGTTACTGGGTTGCTGTAGAGTGTTGACTGGGGGTGGGCGCAGAATTTGTTATGAAGGCAGGGTGGAACAAAGCAGTAGTAAGGTGATATGAGTTGTTTGAATGGAGATGGTTGGTGTTGAATGTGAATGTGGCCGAGATTATGGTTGTTGAAAATTGTAGAGAAGTTTGTGGTGCACTGGTATGTGGAGGCTTCGATGATATGTGGTGATGAGTTTGTGTAGCTGTGATGTTGATGTTGGCAACTGTTTTGATCGGGAGGGTGGTAGAATGAGGATTGGTTGAAGGTCACTGGTTTGAAGTGATTTGAGGATGGTGCCGGGTTTGATTGGGTTTGCAGGTGGTTGCGAAGTCGATGATCAGTTTGGAGGCAAGTTGAACTGGTGATAGGGGCAGTGGATGTAGAAGAAAGGCAGAACAGTGACTATATAGTTGAACAGAGAGTTGAAGTGCAACAGAAATTTGTTAGACTGAAGAAAATGTAGAATGTAAAAGAGAGAATGCAAATAAAATATTTTTTTATTATTTTAAATTGTGTATTTTTTTATGCAAACACACACACACAAAATGAAAACACAAAAAAATCAAACAACAAATAATTCGAAGAATATAAAACTAAAATCAAGACAATTCCCCGGCAACGGCGCCAAAAACTTGTTCGTCGACGAAAATTCTATCGGTTTAGAAAACCGCCGAACGAATTTAAATTAAAATTAACCGCAAGCGCACGGTGTACGAATGTAGCACGTGGCAAATACAGGTCGATCCACAGGGAATTGTTGATTTAAATTTCCTACTCAATCAAATTATACCAAAGTCGAGAGTGTGCTTAAGCTAGAAAATGAGAAAATGAACTAACTAACCAAAAGAAAAGAAATGCAAATATGGAAGTTAAATGACAATTTAGAGAATAAATTCACTCTCTAGATCATGGAGTTCAACACATGAAATCATGATCTCTCTTTTATGGTCATTAGTGTTTTAATTGATGTGTTTATCATAAGTATGGCATATTTGAGCTATTGATTAGCCAACATAAGCCATCAAACTATAACACACCCCTTAAAACACTTACTAACTTTCATGAAACTTGACAAAGAAAATGAAAATGAAATCTATTTTAATTATGGCCTATTAACTATTGATTAGAAATATAGACCATAAAATTTTAATTTCAAGTCACTTTCTTATGCGATAATCATATATTCATGAAGAGGCGTTTGCGTTAGTGATTGTTTAAGCATAGCCTATTTGGTGTCAACAATATGGACTATCAAATTCAAAGCAAAGACAACAAATTAAACCACTTCAATCATTCTCATTAAGCACAAAAAGAGAGCATGAATTGACAAAATGTTGAAGCTACATTAATTAGAGAGCTTCATTACCCCTAAATTGAAGGGGTTTAGCCTCTCATATTTTTCATCATATGAAAAAATGTAGCAAGCAACATTGAATTAAAAGAAGAGGAAAAAGAGAGCAAAATGAAAGGAAAAATTATTCTACTTGCATAAAAGAGAAGAGATCTACACTACAATATGAAAGTAAATGAAAAAAGGAAAGAGCATGTATTAAATTGCATGAAAAAAAAAGATTACATAAAATAAAAATGGCTAAGTAGCCATGGAAAGAAAGAGAGCTTTGATTTATTTTCTAAACTAAAACTAACTAACTAAGAGGAAGATTGCTACATGAAACATAAGGGGTATTTATACAAGTTAGAAACCCTAATGCATATTTTTGGGGAGTACCCAAAATGCCCTTGGAGGAAGTGTGGTAGCCAAGTTATCATTAGCTTTAATAATCACCCACTTAAATGTACATGAAGCTTTAAATGTCTTTTAGCATGTGCAACAGCCTTTAATTTGTCATTAAGGTAGTGGGTAGGTGGGGTCCTCCATGTTCTTCACTTTGAATTATTTCCATCTTCATTCTTTTGTATCTTCTTTGTACATGCATATTCCTTCATGAAACCACTTGTAATTGAGTTTAAATTCCTACAAAATAATATAGAAATTTCCCATTAAATTTTATCAATTTGATATATGCATAAAAATGACCATTTTGCCCCTATATGAAGATGAATATGTGACAATTTGAAAACAATTTGAATTTGGTTTAAACAAGTAAAAATACCCAATATGATCATTTATTCAATTTAAATAGATTAAATATGGTGGTAAAAATATGCACATTTATGTACACATCAAATACCCCCACACTTATCTTTTTATTCGTCCTCGAATAAAGGGAAACTAAGATAAATCCGTTTTCGTAGGAAGCACGATTGCATTGAGCGTATGCAACAAGCCGTTAAACCTCTGGGTGTCCCTAATAGGACGAGTGTTGTCTCGTGAGGGTTTTCAGCGGATACTACCCACAAAATCCAAATGCAGGATGAAAATATTTACAAAATACAAGATTTATTTACAAAGAGATGAATGCAAATTTTTGAAAATATTTACAAATGAAGGATTTATTTTTAAATTGACACGAATAAGTTAAATATAGGTTTTGGTTATTATCTTGAAAATTTATGCCATTTACTCGTCAAAATTTCCAACAAAAATCAAGTTATCATAACAAATAGACAATAGTTTAACTTGTTGTTTCGGTTGATAACAAAGTGTAATTATAAAATGGATCCTTAATTGATTATCAAAGTGGTATTTTCATTTCTTTTCAATAACAAATCAAATCAAATAAGTAAAAACAGTGCTAGGATTTCAATTGCTTGCTCTCTCATTATTTGCAAGAAAAATTACACACCTAGCTCAGGTAAACTGAGGCCAGATATACCACCCATGCACTGCCTTTTGGGCTTATGTGAGGGGAGTACAGAGCATGGCGAGTGCACACACTTTCCTGCACATAATATCGACCGTAGGTGGTTTTTATTAAGTCTTTTTTTTACATGTGTTCCATACATCATAACCGTGAGGACTTTTAAATGAGTATGAAAGCACATAATCAAAAATTCCAAGTAATCACCCATGCTTAACCGTGAGGACTTTTAAATGAGAGTGAATACTTGGATGTTATTATTTTTTATTTTTATATTTTTTTGAGTAGGAGTTTTGCAAAATCATCTTAGCACGATTTAACTTAGAAGACAAAAAAAATGTTATATCCTTTACTTTAAATCAATCACTTTTTAAAACAAAGATTTTCAATTAGGATGTACTTCATAATTAACACGTATGAATCTTCCTATATACTAGTTAAACCATTATTATTTGTAATCAAACTTCATTTTTATTTTTGTTAAGACCAATAAATTTTCAAAAATTTCAATTTAATAAACCAAAGCCATATATTTATCTTATAGTGTTTCTTTTAAAAATAAATCAAAAGAAAATTTGTTTTTGGGATATTTTTTTTGTTTTTGTGATTTTAAAGAAAAAATAAACCATGAAAAAAAATGAAGGTCAGTCTCCCCCCCACACTTGATTTTGGCTGTGTCCCCACAGTCAACCCAAGTGGAAGGAGAAAAATAAAATAAAAATCCAATATTTATATGAAAGATTATTATTTATAAGAGATGAGAAAGTATACAGTCAAAAAGTAAATGAAACGGTCTTCTAAAGACCGATTCATTTGTCTCATCAAATGTGTGAGACACAGCTTAAGCACGAAAAACCAAACCGTAAAAGATATCGAAGTTGAATGTTGATTTGGAAAAACAAATGTTGTTTTATTGAAAATTGAATGAGTTGTTTTATTTTCAATGATTTTTGGGGTTGATAAAAAATTGATTGAAATTCACATTTATTTTCACCAAATTGAAATTCAAGTTTATCATTGAAATCTTCTTCCACATTATAGATTTCAAAGTCAAAATGGTGATCGAAATCTTCCCCATCAAAATTTATGACTCATTTTCGTAAATTCCGTAAAACTCATGTTCGTTAAATTCATCTTCCTTTGTTGAATTATCAACAACTTCATCGCATATATCCATTTCAAAATCCAAAGTTGTTGTATTCAAATTTTCAAAAAAAGGAAGATCGAAATTTAAATCGAGTTTCTCACCCTCAAAAGAATTGAAATCCAACTCAATTACCGTGTTTTCAACAACTTCATTAAGATTGTTATTTTCAGTTTCAAAGGCTGTTGTTTGAAAATCGTCAATTATGGTAAAAGATGGATTATCACTTGACTCATCACACATTGAGATTGATTTTGTTGTTCACGTTGTTTCATATAAGTTTCATATAAGTTTCAAACAACAAATCCATGTGATCATCGTAAATTTCATTCATTTGTTCAACAAAATCCAATTTGTAGTTATTAAATTGAGAATTTTCGATTTGGATTTGTTGAGAACAAAAATTTTCACTCGTAACATGGTTAAGATTATTTCCATTGCCAAATTCGTTTGAAAAGCTGTTGAGTTTGAAATTCATTTTGGAGTTCGAAATTAAATTGGCGTGGGTTATAATCATAATCGTTTGAATTTTGAATTGAATTCAAATTTTGAAATCCTTGACTCGAGTTATTACACAAATAAGAATTACATAAATCATTTATCTCTTGATTTTGTCGTGTAGAAAGTTCGAGTAAAGATGAAATCATTTCAATGCTATTTTCAAGAGTCGAAGGTTGGTCATTGTTTTGAAAATTTTGTTGTTCGAAATTTGATTTATTTACACAATAGTTGTTGTTAAAATATCCATATGAATTTGGACTGAAATCATATGGATTATATTGATTTTCACAACTATTGTAAAATTCAAGTGAATATGGAAATTCTGACATTTTCAAGAATGTTTTTTGGTTTTTTTTATAAGCAAAAAATATTCACAAAGAGAATTTATTTTTCAAAAGGGAAATCTATTTTTGTTTTGTTTTTATTTTTCCAAATTTTTTTTGTTGAATTTTGGTTTTTCTAAATTTTTTTTTTGGAATTTTTTTTTGAAATTTCAAAGAAAAAGATTTAAAAATTTCAAAGGAAAAGGAATATTTACAATTTTTTTAGTTTTGGATTTTGAATTTTTTGTTTTTTTTAAATATGCATGAACTAATGCAACTAAATGAATGCAAGCGTTAATTACAAATGATTTATCCTAAGTTAACCCAAAATTGTGTAATCACAAATTGTCTTAGATAAACAAGATAGTTCTCAGCCAGGTAACAGACATGATTTGTCGGTGCACCACGAATCACCATAGCAATGCAGCCAAAGGTTTAAGTACCTTCCGAGAAACAATTCAGTATAATATTTACGAATCACCGTAATATTTATAACTGATTATTGCTCTGCCGTAGCCTAGACACCAAGAAATTAAATTGTTCAAAGAAGACAAATTGTCGGTATACAATTAAGTGTTATTGATTTCTAACCGTTATTATTAATCAAAATCTAAAATGATATGCAAAGCAGAAATTAAACGTGTATTAACAATGCAACTAAGAATGAATTTTTTGTTTTTTTTTTAAAAATGCAAATGCAAGCAACCAACAATGCAATTCAAATAAAACTAGAAATGAAAGCAGAATTTTTTAGCAAGCAGAGCAGTTGATTTTGGCTAGCGAAGGAAGCAATTTTCAGCAAGCTATTCTTCCTTTATTTCCTACTTAGGCAACCTGAAAATTAAAAACAAGATATATACAATTGTTGTTATTATTATTATTATTATTTTGGTTGTTTTCTTTTCTTTTATAAAGGAAAACTTTTGGAAAGAAAACTACTCTAAACAAAGATTTTTTTTTTGAAAAGGAAACAAAATTTAAAAGTGAAGTTTTACTTAAAAAAAAAGAATTTAAACCAAAAGACAATTTAAAAGCAATTTAACTCAACTTACAAAAATAAAAATACTGAATACTCGAATTACTATTTTTACTTCAAACAACCCGACCCACTGACTATATTAGTTCAAATATATTAGTTCAAACAGAAACAGAAAGCTCCACCCATTAAACAATTCACTCACTAAACTTATAACCCACCCACACACAATCTGGCCCACTGAGAATTTTTTTTTCCACAGCTCTCAGATAAAAATAAAAATCCTTCACAGTTCAAACATAAAGCTCCTCAATTCATTAATCAACATTACTCGAACAAGATTTCACAAGAAAATTCGAACGCTAAATTTTCCTCAATTCAGTAATTCTCGCAAACAAATCGAAAATCCAATTTCAAGGCCAAATTTCGAAAACAATTCAGTAATTCAGCTATTGGTGTTGAAGAAGGCACAGGTAGTCGCGGTTGGAGTTTGTCAAAGGTGAGGTCAGTGAATTGTAAATGGGTTCGTATTGATTGAAATTGGTTTAATGATGTGCTCGAAGAGGTTGAAATGGCGATTAAAGTGGGTTTGATGGTTCACTGATGACTGACAGGTAGGAGCGAGTGAAGGTTGGAGGATTGGCAGCAAATAAGGGGGAGGTGGCTGACGCAAGTATGAATTTGATGAAATGCAGTAAAGAGATGCAGGTGGTCGTTCTGGTTTTCAAAGTTGGCCAGCGGTGGTCGCAGTGCACTAATGAGGCACGTAAGAGATGATGTGGTTCTTGGCTAAGGAGGAAGATAGATGTAAGATGTGGCAAAGGTTGAAGTGTGCAGGGTTGAATTCTTGGGTGGCAATGGTCTTATGGCAAATGGGGGAAGTTTGGCAATGAAGTGGTGGCTGATGGTTGAATATTTGGAATGGTTGTATCAGTGTGTATTGAAGCAGGTTGTGGCAGAGGTTATGTGTTTGGTAGATGATGGATGTTGGAGAGGAATGGAACTGTTGAATGTCAGTGGAGGAGTTTGAGTTGATGTTAGTGGAGGGGATGTTGATGGTTTGGTTTTGGGTAGCGGGAAGATGCAGTTCCAATGTTGTAACAGAGAGTGGTAACTGTGCTGGTGGTTGACTAGAATGTTGTGATGTGATGTGTGTGGTTGATATGGTAGAGGAGTTGTATGTAACAGTGAGAGTGGATTTGTGGAGTGAAAGTAAAGTGGTCAGGTAATGATTGGTTGAAATTGATGAAGTGGCTGTTATTATGCTAGAAGTGATGGTGAAGCTATGTTGGTTGATGAAGGCAACTGCAGTGGATGGTTGGAGTGTTGTTTTGGGTATGGTATGCCAACTGCAGTAGCGTGTTTTTTCTTTTGCACAGCAGTGATATGGTATGGTACGTAGTGTTTGGAGGTGATGAATGTATGGATGTGATGTGCACTGATGTGCAAAAGTGGATGTGAAGTTGTAGGAAGGTGTCTGATGGTTGGACAGTGGAGGGTTGTACGATGATGGTGATCTGCTGCTGTCGAGTGCCTGTTGTCGTAAGTTGACTGTTTTGGTTTGCAGAGGGAAGGGTAAGTGAAGTTGCTGTTCTGAAATGTAATTGTGGAGTTGAGAAGTGAATATGGTAGCAGAGGGGTATGGTGCAGTAGTTTTTGTTGTGTGACAGCTGTGGTTTGTGCATTGATATATGCACGTCTGTGGTTTCTCGATCAGTTGAAAATGCAAATGCAAAGAACAAAGAGGTGATGAGCAGACTAGGCAGTGAAATGTGATGAACACAGAGAGTTGCTGTGAGTTGAATAGTGGTTTGTAGAGTTGGAGATGGAGAATCAGTGGAGTGTTTCAACCGGGAAGTTGTTGATGTATGAATGTGGGTATAGTTGGCAGTAACTGTTGGTTAGGGAATGTATGTTGACATGGGATGTAGGGTGGTCAGAGATATTTGTGATGAGGATGTGGTGCACAGGGAATGAAGATGTGGAGAGTTGTATATGCACTGTTTTCTGGGGTTTGTTGATGATTTTATGGGGAGGAGGGAAGAGAAGTGGAGCAGTAAAATCTGTTGGCAAGAACAGTGCAATGCAACAGAAAACAAAGAAGTGAATGCAACAGTGCAATGTAACAGTTTTCTTTTGTTTTTTTTTAAATTGTAAATTGAAAATGAAATAGAATGAAACTTTTTTTTAATATGCAAATGCAATGCAAACTAAAAGAAACAAGCACACAAACAATTGCAAGCAAAATTCACACAATAATTTTTTAAAAATAAAATGCAACACACAAAAAAAACACACAATAAAAATCAAATGAAAAATAATTCGAAGAATAGAAAATAAAAATCAAAACAATTCCCCGGCAACAACGCCAAAAACTTGTTCGTCGACGGAAATTCTATCAGTTTAGAAAACCGCCGAACGAATTTAAATTAAAATTAACCGCAAGCGCACGATGTACGGATGTAGCACGTGGCGAATACGGGTCGATCCATCGGGAATTGTTGATTTAAATTTCCTACTCAATCAAATTATACCAAAGTCGAGAGTGTTTTTAAGCTAGAAAATGAGAAAATGAACTAACTAACGAAAAGAAAAGAAATGCAAATATGAAAGTTAAATGACAATTTAGAGAATAAATTCACTCTCTAGATCATGGAGTTCAACACATGAAATCATGATATCTCTTTTATGATCATTAGTGTTTTAATTGATGTGTTTATCATAAGTATGGCATATTTGAGCTATTGATTAGCCAACATAAGCCATCAAACTATAATGCTACTAACGCATTTACCAGTAACGATCTTGTACCTTTTAGAACTCCATTGAAACTCTCCGAAACATTGATAGTCATCACACAAAAACGTTCACCGTTGTCCTTGTAAAAGAGCTCACTGTTCATTCTTATGGTTGAGACTTCTGTCAATACATTTGCCAACAACCGGACATACATTTTTTAGTTACTCTCTTAGTTCTTTGTATGTTACCTCGTCTCTTGCTTTAGCAGGAATAAGTTTTCCAAAATCTTACTACCAAGACCAGCCTTTTTGAAGTTTGTTTTCGAATGATGAAGGTAGAAGCGATGATGATGCGGTTTTCTCCATTTCTTTTGCAAGGCGGTCATTCTATTAGAAATGAATGTAATCCATCTTGCATATAAAGATGGAATTAAGTGTCCCATGTGTGAAAAAAACCATCCTCAAGTCTCTGTTGATTTGGTTCGTACGATAGCAAATGCCAAAGGAAAAAGAGAGTTCTTTGCATCAACTCCTGTAGCCACAAGCAACGTACCTTGATATTTACCGTAAAGGTTTGTTCCATCAATAGAAAGAGCAGAATGACAATGCTTGAAACCTTCAATGCTTGGTCCAAATGCCTAGAAAGCCCTCCAAAATTGAACGCCTTCTGTATGAACATGATAAATAATGCTTGGATTGCATTTCTATTTTGTACAAAGAAACTGTGACAAGTCATTGTATGAAGATTCCCAATCGTTATATTTTACACACGACTTTGCTTAGTCCTTTCCAAGCTCTCATGTAGCTTATTTGAATTTTGTATGTATTTTCCATAAGCACTTGGACAGATTTTGCAGTATAACTTGGATTCGATCGAACATGCAAAAGGACTTTGGTATAGATGAATTTGCTGTAGTTTGCTTGTTTTTCGAGTTGATGATTGGATTTCAACATGTGTGATCACCACCGTATTTTTTATCATCCGCCACCCAGTATGATCTTTTTTAGAAACAACAACATGAAATTGCCATGTGCTTAATATCACATATAGCAGTGAACTCTCTAGCACGAGACTTTATGTTTTAAATGAAGCTGAACATTTTATCGACCATTCACTTATATATTCAATTAAGGATTCCTTTGATTTTAAAATCATACCAACTCGATGGCCTTTCTCCACACATTCCAGACCAAACATTTCACTGGTAAAATGAACTTCTTGCATAATAGATCTTTCCATGATTGTGTCATTGCATTGGTTATCCTCTAACGGTTCTTCTATCTCGACATGCTCGTCAATGTCATCAACTTGCTCTGGAATATTTGCTTGGTATAGACTGTTGCTAGTCAGGTAGGCTAGTATGGTAGTTAGGAGATGTTATAGACGGTTGCTATGCTTAGTAATTAGTCCTTACTTCGAGGATGAAATTCTTTAAGGAGGGGAGCTTGTAACATTCCTAATTTTAAATAACATTATTCAGGAGATTTAATTAGATAAATTAAGTAGAATAACGTATGTTTAGAGTGATAAGGGGATTGAGATTTAGAAATTAAAATCGTGCTTTGCTAAACAGAATTAAAAGAATGAGTTTACGGAAATGGTTTTATAAGTTAACTAATAAGAGAATAAGGTAAGGATATTATGGGGAATAGCCGTCCACCATAACCCTTAACCCCTAAAACCTTATTCTCGTTTCCATTTTCACAAGTTCATAATTTTAAAAACATAAAAAAGGGAGCTCAAAGCCAACCATAACTTAGGGGATAAGAGGATTTAAAATCAAGTAAAAGCTAAGGAATCAAGCAAGGAGAATAAACAAGATCAAATCTCAAGTTCCTTATCCAAAGCAAGATGAATAATAATGAAAACCATCTCATTTTTGTTTTCATGAATATTTGATTTTGGGTTTTATATTTAAATCTGATTTGATGATTTTAGTGATGATATGCTTGGGTTATATGCCATGTTTGTTTTAGACAAAAAGGTTTCATAAATGTTTGATTCAATTTTAAGGTTAAAATCGTATATATTTCCATGAGGATTTAATATGTTATTCAAACATTATTTTGAAGATGAGTTTAAATTTTCATAATTATCCAAGTTATGGATAATTTATTATGAATTTTTGAAGGATAAGTTTAAACCTAAAAGAATTTTTCAAAATATAATCCAATGAATCAGAAAATAAGATTGGCGTTGGGGTTAACGCTATAATAACGTACTTGTATTTGATAATATTTATAAGTACGTATTCCTCTCTCTCTCTCTTAGACCATTCTTCTGTATCTTATTAAGGCTCGTATGCAGATTTACGAGAAAGGAAAATATGGAGGTAGGAAACGGAAGAGGAAATCTCGGTAGAGGAAGCACCATAACAAATGGAAATGCTTGACCTAATACTAGGAGGAACCAGGGTCGATAGGAAAATGCTAATCAAAATGAAGATGCCAACGTAGGTGATGGAAACCCACCGGTAGATATGGGGATGTATCAGTTTTTCATCAACTTGATTCTAGCTAGAGCAGCTGCTGGATAGTTGGGAATGTTAATGGAGCTAATCCGTGGCTCCAATCGGAAACAACTGTGCTAAGTTGAGTAGAGATTATACCAGTCTTGGTGGAAAGCCGTTTTTGAGAACGAAGGATGCTATAGAAGTTGAGAATTAGCGTTTGCATTGTGAGAGAATCTTCGTCGACTTAGGGTTGAATGATAAATAGAAAAGGAGGCTTGCTTCTAGACAGTTGCAGGGAGTAGCGCTTCATTGGTGGAATAGTGTTACTATCCTAATTCCCGAGGAAGAGTTGACTTGGGTGGATTTTTGGAGAATATTCGAGCAAAGATTTTCGTCTGAAGTTGCCAAGTCGGCATTGTTGAGGAAGTTCATGGACTTGGTGTAAGGCGAGACGTCGGTGATTGAAAATGCCATGAAGTTTGATGAGCTATCCAGGTATGGACATGCTACCATTGACATCGTCATCAAGAGGAATGAGAAGTTGATTCGAGGATTGAGACCTGAGATTGCTAGGGCGACCCTGCCATACCTTCGTGATCCTTGTAATGTTGCTGTGGAAATGGCAATCCGACATGAGGATATGCTTGATACTTACGGGAAGGAGAAATAGGTTAAAACCTAGAATTCTCTTGGCAAGAAGAGGTGGTTCTTCAAGAAGAAAGGAACCCAGAAGGGAGAAGCTGCCAAGAAGGCAAAGACTAATCTGGTTTTCTTTAAGTACGATAAGAAGGGTCATTATGCTCATGAATGCCGAATTGGAAAGGGAAGAAGGCCACAGATAAGAAGGGTGTGAAGTGCTTTAATTGTGACCAAGTTGGGCATTATAAGAACCAGTGTCCAAAACCAGTCAGGGCAGATTAGGGAAAAGTCTTTGCTGTTGGACCATCGTCTTCTAGGCTAACTGCTACCGAGAAAGGAAAAGTTGTGATGGAATGTACGCTTTTAATTCAAAATACACCAGTTAGAGTATATTTGATACCGGTGCATAACATTCGTTTATATCTCAGTGTTTGGCTGATCAGTTGTGTTTAGAACCCACATACCGTGTTACTTTCTTAAGGGTTGTGAATCTGATCGGAAGGTATGCAACTCTGGGAATAAGATGTGACCAGTTAGAACTTGATTTGTTAGGTCATAAGTTTGCATGCAGTATGTATTTTTTTGATTTCGTAGATTTTGGAATCATTTTAGGTATGAATTGGTTGGGTAGATATGAGGCTAGGATATTTTGCCGGATAGGAAAATATCGTCGAGACACCCTCACAATCATAACCGAAATATATTATCAGTGGATGATTCCGACTGGAGTGCTTGTACTCTGTTGAGTGCTACAGAAGCAGAAGAAGAGTTAAGTCAGGTTCGAGTAGTAAGAGAATTTGCAGATGTTTTTGAGCCGGTTATAGGATTACCACCAAAACGAGCCATTGAGTTTCAAATAGATCTTGTGCCAGGAGCTGAACCTGTAAGTAGACCATCTAGTAGGATGACACAAACCGAGATGAATGAACTAAAGGTGTACCTAGTGGATCTAGAAGGGAGAAATTTTATTAGACCAAGTAGTTCGTCTTGGGGTGCAACCGTGGTGTTCGTGCATAAACCAGATGGGTCGTTAAGAATTTGTATCGACTATCGTAAGTTGAACGAGAAGATGATCAAGAATAAGTATCCTTTGCCGAGAATCGATGATTTATTCGATCAGTTGTGTAGAGTCAGAATATTTTCCCAATTAGATTTGGCGACAGGTTTCCATCAATTAAGTGTGGCAGAGGACAATATCCCGTTGATAGCATTTCGGACTAGGTATGGTTCGTATGAGGAGTTAGTAATACCATTCGGGTTAACGAGTAATACCATTCGGGTTAACGAGTACACCAACTTTCTTCATAGATTCGATGACCTAAGTTTTCCAAGCGTACCTGGATAGGTTCGTATTGGTATTTATAGATGACATTTTAGTATACTCTAAGGATGAAAGGAACATGAAGATCATCTTAGAGTAGTTCTTGAGATGCTAAGACAACATCAACTGAAAACGAAGTTTTACAAGTGTCATTTCTGAAAGAAAGAGGTTAAGTTTCTTGGTCACATGGTTTCAGAGAAGGGTTTTTCAGTCTATCCAGATAAGATTGAAGCTGTTAACAACTAGAAGAGACCAGAGACGGTGACTGAGATTAGAAGTTTTCTTGGACTTGTCGGCTATTACCGAAGATTCATGTAACGACCCGTAAATTTTTAATAATTAAGTTGGTTATTTTAATTAAAATTGAGTAATTAAATTTAGAAGGAACAAAAAATTTATAATTTATAATGAAGCAAACGTAAAAAGGAAATGTAGCAATGGTAAATTAAATAGGACTTTGTGTTTTAATATTTGGAGAAATAAATTTGTGTAACTTTTTAATGAAATAATAAGTGAATTAAAACGTAACAATGCTAATTATGGTTAATAATAATTAATAGGATGAATGAAATGATAATTAATTAATTTATTTAAAATTGTAAAGTTATAATGATGAATAAATGGTGATGGAATAAAATTAGTGTTATATATGTAGAATAATAACCTGGGTTGATAGGTAACAAACTTTTAAATGCAAATAGAAGCAAATATGTGACAACTAATATAAGTTGTTATTTATTTAACGTGTCAATAAATTTTAGTAACCAATTACAATAAATCTTAAATTTAACGTTTTGTTAATGTAAATTTAAAGTAATAATAAATGTAATAAAGTATTAGAAATGTATATTGTTTTCATAAGATAGTATAAAGGAATGTAAACTTATGATCTACGTATGAAATAATAACCAAAATAAGGGAAATAGTGGTAATGTAAGTAAAGTTGTAACAAATTGGTTTACTAAATCAAATTTGGATATCAATAATGTAATGGTTTTGAAAATTTATGCAAGGACTGAAGGTAGGTATGTAATAAATAAATAGAAACGTGAATTTTTTCATAAGTAATAAATTGGAAAAAAAGGGAATGGAACTAAGGTTTGGTTTTAAAACCTTAATTTATGTGTGTAATTAACAACATTTCACATTTGAAATATAGCCATTAATACAAATAAAGATAATTAGGGGTATATAGTGTAATGGAATATAAAACCCACAGTAACCGAGTGTAAAGATTAATAATAAAATTAATAAAAGAGTTGAATTGAATCAACCAATTTATTTGGAACTAATTAATTGGTATTCAAATTTATAGTAAATGGGTTTTGTTTCGTTGTTTTCGCGTGTGCACCATAGAAGATGCGTGAAACTGCTGTGCGCGTGAATAATAGACGTAGACATGGACTTAGAAAGGTAGGTGGAAATGTTTTTTTAAATTTATTTTTTTATTTTAAATTCAATTGTTCAAATCTTAATAACTTTTGCATACGTAGTCCGTTTCACGCGCGGTTTTCTCCACTAGGTTCGTATTGGAATTCTGGACACTTTGACGCTAGTTTGGATGAATTCTGAGACTGTGGAATTTTTGGGTTTAAATTGAATTTAAATTCAATTTTAATTCAAAAGGTGAGTGTTTTAACCCACTCACAACTTCTAAATTTTTTTATGTTTGTTAAATTGATTTATGATGTGTTTAGAAATATATTTATAACTGTTTGGCATATTTTCAATCATCATCCCAGTTAAATTAAATTAATTTAATTAAATTGTCACTTATTTATTTATTGCATATAAACTGCCAGTTAAATTGTTATTTATTTATTTATTGCATATAAACTGCCAGTTAAACTGTTATTTATTTATTTATTTATTTATTTATTTATTGTATATAAAATGCCAGTTAAACAGTTAATTAAATTTTTGTTGAATGTGAACTGCTAGTTAGTACCTATTGTTTATTATTCGTTATATATTGATGTATTGTTTAAATTGGATGATGATTTTGATGAATAGATGTATGATTTTATGATGGATGAATGGATGTTTATTTATATCACCATAAACTACAAGTTGTTATGCATTTTATTGCATTCGAGATTGCGGTTTGAAATGATATATAACCGTAAAATTTTATTTTTAAATTGCGGATTGAAATGATAAATATCCGTATCACTTGACCATAGGATAGAAAATTTTATACAGACACCGTCGGTCTATATATATAAATATTTGAAAATGATTTCTATGGTTTGGATAGGATATGGTTTAATAAATATTAATTTTGATGTTATATAAATATTATTTTATATATACATACATAGTTAAATTACTGAATTGAAGCTATGTGTAAATTTGTTAAATAAAAATAAATAAGTTGAATAATGGAGTTTGATTATTTTATATTATATGGTTAAGTACATGTTGAAGATATTATATATATATATAGAGAGTTTTAATGATTTAAGTCAATTAAGATTGGAAGGTAAATTGGAAATTTTATTTGGAATTGAGCTTATTTACGAATTAAACTCCATAAGTTGAGGTAGAACTTATTAACTTGAAATTTTAAAGGTATGATATTTATAACTGAATTTTTATTCAAGATGAATTGAATGAATATTTCTAATATAAATAAATTAAAGGAAATATTTATTTATAGGTAATTTTGAGTTTTATTTAAATGATTATGGATTTATTATGCAAATATTTCAAAACTAAATAATAGGACATTGAACTGTTGAATAGTAATTTCCAACCTTAATTTTGAAATTGTTTAATACTCAAAGTTGAAGTATATTGTAATTGAAGTGGTTTATTGAAAACTGAAAGTGAATTCCAAATTTATGGATTTATACTTAATTTAAAGAGAATAAAATTGTAAAGTCGTGGAAATTATTTTACTTTATAAAGTAGTTTTAAATTCAAACCATTTTATTTTATATACTGTTTGAATATCCAAACCATTTAAGTTTTGGAAGTTAAGGTTTTAAAGTTGTGGATTTCAAAGTATTATGTTTTGAAAAGTTATAATTCAAATGTTTGGTTTCGAGATATTATAAATTTTAAAGTGGTATGGTTTTAGAAAAAGATATATTTGAGCATGATATCATATTGATTTGGTTTTTAAAAGAGGAAGTGATATCGTAATTATATGGTTTTGAAATGGATATTTTATTCTGGTTTTTAAAGTATAAACTATTTTGAAAAGACCGTGGTGTTATAATAACGTTTGGTTGTTGAAGAGACCGGGATCAGAAGTTGTCATACTCTCTGCCAACTCCGAAAACCACTTTAACAACCGTGTACGCGGTGGAGAATCCGAATGAAGTAGAATGGCGGCGACGTTTCCTTTAAGGTAAATACGTGGATCTAACTCCCATGAGTTGACATAAGGTGGGTAAAACAGGAGCGATTGACGGGTTAAGAAGGTAACATCTTTTATCGGACACATCCTTTCGATATTATACTCTGACTTTTGGATTTATTCGGTAGCCACTTTTGATTTATTTGTTTTGGGGGTGTGGCTGGAGGTGGGCGGTAGCTGCGCACTACGTGTTACCACTGGCCCGGAAGCGTAATTGGTATATCTACCCTGGCATTGCCTAGTTGTGCCGTGTCACCTACCATATCGAGCCTTTACTACGAGTTTCTATTCGTGTCGTACCTATAGAGTGTCTTCTCATAGTCTCCCGATCAGGAGATATGCAGGCACTGTATAGACTATTGGCACTATTATGTGTTAAGGGATATATGGGTAACTTCTTAACGCTATTTTAAAGTAGGTTTATTTTACTAATAGACATTATTATAATAGCGAAATATTACTACATAGTAAATAGTTTAACGGATCATTATGAGATGTGAATCCCGAGCATCTCTTAAGTTACTGCACTTATATTTATTCTTGTTGATTTAACTTACATAAGATCTTTTAGTTTCGACTCGAGTGTTTTGTCTTTTCAATTCGCTCGGGTCAGTCCAAGCATTTCAGGAATCGAAGACTTTATTTCTGGAGGACGAAGATGAAGATTTCATCATTATCATCATTATTATTATATATTATATTGTTCCATTACACCATTTAATTCCGCTACGTTAATTATTATTCTCTGTTATGTGTACTCCGATATGTATTGTATAAATATAATCAAATGTTTTTGTAAAACAACTTCATGAACTGTTATTTGATTATTATATTTTATAGTTCTGCTGCAAGATTCTATTTTGTTTTTCTTTCTCTACTTTTTCTTATTTACCCCATAACAATCCGCCCTTTTGTATGGTTTAAGTCCGACATGTGTGTGTGGTTTATCGTCGATTTAAAGCGTGGGAAAAGGCGGGATGTTACAATTCATTAAGGATTTCTCACGGATAGCAACGCCTTTGACTAAGTTAACCAGGAAGGACGTGAAGTTTACTTGGTTTGAAAAATGTGAGGAAGCATTCCTTAAACTAAAGCATTTGTTGACCAACGCGCTCGTGTTAATGGTTCTAGATGAAAACTAAGGTCAATGGTGTATAACGATGCATGTAGAACTGGACTAGGAGTTGTGTTGATGCAGAAGGGTAAAGTCATTATCTACGCTTCACGATAACTTAGACCACATGAGGTGAGATATCCTACTCATGATTTAGAGTTTTCTGCGGTAATCTTTGCATTGGAGATACAAAGACATTATCTTTTAGGGGAGAGATTTGAGCTATACACATATCATAAGTCCTTAAGGTATTTATTCTCTCAGAAACAGTTGAATATGAGACAACAGAGGTGGCTGGAGTTTTTAACAGCTTATGATTTTTGTGTAAAGTATACATCTGGAAAAGGAAATAAAGCAGCTGATGCTCTTAGTAGAAAACTTCTGAATATGGTGTTAGCTATGTTAGCAGAATGTAAAGATTTAAAAGCTTTGACTACTTGTAGTGTGAAGTTAATATCGACTGCTAGTTCTAGTCAAAACACTGCCATGTTGTCCTGTTTAGAAGTTCGACCAGTGTTGATCGAAAGGATCGCTTCTAAGAAAAAAGAGGACCCATTATTGGCCGAGAAGATTACGAGGCTTGAGGTTGGGTTAGAGATCGACTATATAAAGGATTTTAATCTTGACCACAGGGGACTGTAGAGAAAGAAGGGACGATTGTGTGTTCTGAATGTTGAGGACTTGAGAAAAGAAGTTCTTAAGGAATGTCATCTATCCAAATTTACGATTCATCTTGGAGGAATGAAGTTGTATCAGGATATGAAGGTGAGCTTCTACTGGAAAGGTATGAAGGAGGATATTGGCTTGTGGGTTAGGCAGTGTGCGAACTGTCAACAAGTGAAGGCTGAGCATCAAAATCTGAGTTGATTGCTTCAACCTAAAGATTCCAGTTTTGAAATGGGATTCAATATCCACGAATTTTATAGACGGGTTGCCAAGGTCAAATAGAAGAAATGAAAGTATATGGGTCATAGTGGACATTTTGACCAAGAGTGCCTATTTCATTCCAGTGAAGTCAACCATGATGACACATGTTTTAGCTTAGTTGTTCATGAAGAATATAGGTGGATTACATGAAATTCCTATTAGTATAGTCAGTGATAGAGATGATTTGTTTACTAGTGAATTCTGAAAGGGATTACAGGAGATGTGTAATGACCCGCCTTCTTGGACGGTTTAAATCGACGATAAACAACACATGCCAAACTCAAACCATTCAAAGGGGCAGATTGTTATGGGATAAATAAGAAAAGAAGAGAAAGAAATTAAACTAATGCAGAATCTCGCAGCGGAATGATGAAGTATAATAATCAAATAACAGTTCATGAAGATGTTTTGCAATTACATTTGATTATTCTTTTACAACACTAAATTAGAGTTACATATAACAGGAATAAATAAATAAATGCAGCGGAACAATATGATGAAGTGGAATACATATAATAAGTAATAATAGTACAAAATCTTCGTCTTCATCGTCCAGAAAGCTATCTTTGTTAAACTGAAAAGCTCGTACTGAAACCAAGCGAATTGAAAAGACAAAACACTCAAGTCAAAACTAAAAGATCTTATGTAAGTTAAATCAACAGAAAAATAAATGTGAGTGTAATGGCGTCAGAGATGTTTACGGGTTTGACATCTCCTATCCAGTGTCTAACATGGGTGCAATAACTTAAGAGATGTTTGGGATTACCATCTTCTAAAGATCCGTAAAACTATCTACCATGCGGTACAATATGGTATTATAATAGTGTCTGCAGAAATGTATTAAAATAGTGTTAAGGTGTTACCCATATCCCTCTTAAGACATTTTATATATTCCCATTGTCCATACAGTATCGTAATTCCTCCGTAAACTAAAGGGCTATCAGAGGGCACTCCATAGGTATGGTACAAACCATACTTGTAGAAGGCATGATAAGGCATGTGAACACAACACTCGAGGCAATGCCAGTGTAGATATACCAATTGCACTCCCGAACTGGTGGTAACGCATAACAGCTACTACCGTCTACCTCGAACACACTCTCATAATCAAATCGATGGGTGACCACCAAATCAATCACAAAGTCAAATTATAAATGTGCCCGATAGGAGGAATAACCTTACTTGGCCCGGTATAACTTCTGTTTTAGTCACATATAAGCTGACTCACGAGAGTTAAGGTCACGTAAATACCTCATATAGAATCGTTCTCCAAACCATCCTACTTCATTTCTAGAATCTCCACCACGTACACAGCTGTTAAAGTGGTTTTCAGTATTAGCAAAGAGTATGAAAATATCCGATCTCGGTTTCTTTAACAACCAAACCTTATTACACACCGGATGGTTCTTTTACATTTCAAAAGTCCACTCACTATTGATACCAAAATATCATATTCTTAAACCATACATTTTCAAAATCACATATACCTCCGAAATTATGTCACATTTAAAATCATATCACTTTCAAATTCATATTTCCAAAATAGATTAAATCCACATTTAAAATCATCATATTTCTCAAATATGCCATTTAAATCCCTACTTATATTATAACATCATTAAACCTTAATCGCTTTAAAATCAAGGCTTTAATTATAAACATTTCCACTTTACACCATCTGACCTTTAGAAAATAAATTTGATAGTTATAAATAGTTTAATTAGTTTAAAAAAGTTTTAAATAGATATAAATTAGGTTAAATTGGTTTAAAATAGATTAAATAAATTTAAAATAGATTAAAATACTTTGAATAGATTTAAAATACTTTAAATGATTTAAAATAGGTTAAATAGGTTTATTGTGGATTAATTAGATTTAAAATAGATTAAATGAATTTAAGATAGTTTAAATAGAACTAAAATATATTAAATAGATTTATATTATCTTAAATAGATTTTAAAATAGATTAAATAAATTTAATTAGTTTAAAATAGGTAAAATAGATTAAATTGGATTAAATAGGTTAAATAGATTAAAATAAATTAAAATAGTTTTAAATTGATTAAAATAGTTAATTTGATTATAATAGTTTAAAATAGATTTCAAAATTATATCCAAACATTTTCAATGGCTCAATTCCTATAAATTCATTTATATTTAACACTTCAACTTTGATCTTCCAATTTAAATCCTTTGAACAAATCATTGAATCAATTCCATTTTAGCATTTAATGCTTGGATTATCAAAAATAATTCAGTTTATATAAATCAATTTATATTTCAAAATGCTAGTTAACTGAATTCTAAGTTTAAAGAATTAAAAATCATTAAATTTAACTGATCCGGTGTCCGTATATAATTTTCTACCCTATGGTCAAGTGATACAAATATTTATCATTTCAATCCGCCATTTAATTTTTTTACAGTTATATATAATTTCAAACTACAATCTCAAATTAAATAAAATCCATAAAATCGCTTAAGTTTGTCATTTCAACCCATAACGAATTTTTTCTAATCTATAGATCGTTTGGGTATGTATCATTTCAACCCATAAGGAACTTGCAGTGTTATAACAATATACAACATCAAATCATCCAATATTAATAATCAAACATACACCACAATCATGATCCAAATCAACCAATAGTCCTCAATAGATAATTGATTATCATTAACAGGTATTAAATTCGACAATTTAATTCAACATCAAATTAAACAATGTTTAAATGCAATAAAAGTCAACTTTGACTAGAATGACAATTTAAACATACCAAACATCAATCAATTAATTTCAAGTCACATCATAAATTTAACTTAACTAACATAAGATAATTTAGTAATTGTGAGTGGGTTAAAACACTCACCTTTGATTTCAAATCGATTTGAAATCCAAAATAAGGCTCAAAATTCAAAGTCTCAGAATTCATCCAAACTAACTTCAAACTGTCAATAATTTCGATACGATCCCAACGAAACATACCGCGCATGAATCGAAGATCATATGCAAGAGTTATGAATATTATAAGATTATACGATTTAAAATATGAAATAGATAAAATAAATGAAAATTGTTACACGTCACCTCGTACTGTTCGATCCAGAAACCCTAGCCTCGCCTTCAAACTGCCGCATTCACGAACCATGCTCGAAGCCGCTGCCACCTTTTGAATTTTGCCATCTCCTACGAGGCCAGCCACGCCAATCGGAAACCATCATCGTGCCCCCCTCCCTGAGCCGACCACCCCCATGCCTATGCCGAGACGTGCGACTCCCCCTAGGATACACGCCGTCGAATGCCTTCTTCGCCCAATCATGGCGATTCTGGTGACCTTTGGCACGAACGACCAATACCCCAGAGACCTGTACGACACCACCTTCCCAACGCCGCCTCTGGATCGTCGATCGGATGACGATCCACTGTTGGATCGAAACCATAGAAAATGGACGGCCGAAATTAAATTGCTGATTTTTGGATAAACAGCGATTCGATCGCAAAAACTAATTACACCAGTGAATTACGCTTGTCGAGAGCTTTGAAATGATATATAATTTGATATGGTTTGGAGGAGTTTGATTTTGAAATTGATTTGGAGATTGGAATTTAGGGTCTGAAGGCAAATTGGGTTTCTACCATTAGAGAAAGGAGTAGACAGAAAGTGATGTACGTATAGAAATAAGAAATAGAAAGACTCCTAGCGTTAGAATAGAACAATATATACCAACGAAGCCCGATAAGAAATGAATAATACCTGAATTGATTTGAAACGACAAATACGACCCGAAAAGCCCGTTTCGCTTCCTAAACGAAAGTAGGTCATCCAATATATCAAAATAGATGTTTTTGATAATTTTAAACCCAATGGAACAGGTTTTAAGTTCTAATTCCATCGTATGAAGAAGTTAGCTTAAAATCAGCTTATTTCAAATTAATTTCAAATAAATTTAATTAAATTGATTTCTACGCGTTTTGAGTCTGGATAATCAAACGACAAGTCCGATCGCTATGAAACTTGAAATCATACAATAATTTACCGTTAAGAATCCGATGAAATTAGTTTCGTCGAAACCCAAGACAGTGGCCAAAATGACTATTTCCACATTAATTAAATCATTTATTATTAAATTGGATAAATCACTTTTTAATTTCAAATCTTATAATTAACGTGTTTTATCATTTTTTTGATTACTTAAACATTTTCTATAATTTTAAAAAGTTTCCACTTACAACGTTCAATTTCAGCTGCAATTATATCCAATTAATTCTACTTTTAATTCCAATAAATTGATTAAATTTTGATTTCAATATTTTTATTCAATCAATTTTTGCCCTATAGACATAGTTTACATTGGTTTATATCTTATTGCATTAATATTTTCCAATTCCATCTTAATTTCATTAATGTAATATTTAATTATATTTAATTTGCAATTGATTTCTAATTAATTTAGCAGACTAAATAAATAGGTAACATATAATAATTGTCACTATTTACTTTTAATTACGTTTATAAGTTTATTATTTACAAACAAATGTCATAACTACTACCACAACACTACTTTTAGCAATTACATACTATTTCATCATTTTATACACATTTAAATTATCAATTACTCCTTTAATTCCCTTTTATCAGTTAATACACATATTATTACAATTAATTTACAATCTATTACCAATTATAACTCATTAACCATTTCAGTTAATTGGAATTTCATTTAAAGCAGTTATCAATCACCTTAATTTAATACTATTACATTTCATTCCAATTATATTCTTATTATTAAATCACTAATTTTTATTTCTTCTATCATTAAATCACAAACCTTACTAAATTAACTATTTTTAATTATTGAAAATTACGGGTCGTTACACTCTCTCCCACTCAAAACTTTTCATCCTCGAAAAGGGAAAAGAAAGGGAAAAGATGGAATTAATTATTCAATATATCTTATTCAAAATATTAAATTTATAAATAATTAATTTACGTATTTATATAATTTAAACAAAATATATCAATTTTTAAACAATTAAATCCTTTTATATTCAAGTTCAATTAAAGTTGGAAAACATTTCTATTTTTCACCAAAATTTCTAAGTCCAAAAGTCACAGAAAATTTTGGCAGAGTCTCGTTTGCACAGAGAGATTTGAAAGAAATAATATTATCAATAGTATAATATATATCACTTATTTTTCAAAATAAAATATCCCAACTACGGGAAAATAATATAGTATCGCTAGAAAACAATAATTCGAGAACGTACCTATTTGTCGGGCAAACAACGCTTATTCTATGAAACCAAAAGCAGTAACAATTGCTTCCATAAACCTGTCTTTCACTTATAAAATCCAAAAGAGTTAATATTATATGAAAGAGAAATATTTTAAGTTGTTTCAACTAATGACAGCAAAACATTCGCAATATAACAATAGTCACTTTCAAACAAACAATACAACCATCATATCATCACATGCAATCAAAGAAATCAAACATACATCCACAGTAACCAACAAATGGTTTGTTCGGGTTCAGAACTTCTAATCATATAAAATGATAAATAAATCATGAAGTAAACCATACACTCAACAGTCGTAGATAAAACTTTTAGATTATTTGTACATCTTTATATAAAATAGAAGTATCCTTTCCCCACCAATCCATAAGCCAAATAAACAATAATTCAACGCATTTTTAGGTTTACTCTATTTATCTTTTCACATCATTTATCGTTCATTCATTTTTTTTATACAATGATTTTCTTTAATTCACGTTCGTTACTTAATTTTTTTTAATTTTCATTCATTCATGTAAGGCTTAGTTCATTAATTTACATTCTTTACTTAGATAAGTTATATCCATTTCAATTATTTGGAACATAAATGAATTCATTATTGAAGTATTGTATACATTTTATTTCAATTTACTTCACATTAACAATTTAGTTTGATTTTCCCTTCTATTTTCATTTACTTTTCTTTTCTCACTCATATAATGTTTATTTTCATTAATTTACATTCGTTATTACTTACAAAAGTTCATTTCTCCTTTATTCATACAGTGCCATTTTCTTTCATTTTATTACTTTACATTCATTGCTTAAATAAGTTATTTCTATTTCAATTATTGGATTATACACTATTAGGTAAGTTTCCTTACAATTCAATTCACCATTTATAGATTATTTATTTTTCACATTCATTCTTCCATATATAGTATTATTGAATATTAACTCCATTTCAAAATCATTTCCAATGTTCTCTGAAGTTATAATCATTCAATTTATATAGGACTCATTTTATTTATAAATGGCTTCAATATTAATTCAAGTTTATAATTATTTACTTACAGTATTCACCTTTACCAATAAATCTGATTATAAATAGCTTAAAATGTTAACTTAAGTTTATAATCGTTTTCCTTACATTATTCACATTTCTATTACATTTGATTAGTAACCTTTCAACTATTTATCCTAAGTTTATAACAGTTTATAATATCAGAATTCTTATTTATAAAAGTAATTCCGTTGAACACTTTCATTTACTAAAGTTTTACTTGTATAATATTCTATTACATATTCTTATTAACATTTCAACTTTTAATAATTCGGTAAGTTATATATGTCTTTTAGAATGCAACTGAATATTACAACAAAATATTCAATAGTTACCATTTTTTATTTCCATTTCCTTTTCATTTACGCTTTTCAAAATTTCAGTTTCTTATCTATTTCATTAATCATTTTAACATCAAATTCTTTATTTTCATTGTAGAAGTTTCTAATCATTAATATAGTCAAGATTACATTCATTACAATAATTTCAATTTCTAATTTAGAAAAAATTAAGAACTAAACAACCGGGTTTCATTTTTGAGTTTCAAAGTGGGAAGACTGCTGTAGTAGTTTCACTGCATATCCATTTTGATAAACGAAATTTAATTTTAATTTCTGGAGTTGGATTTGACATGCATACATACATACATACATACATACATACATATATATATATATATAAGTTATTAACTATGACGCCCCACCTCTATGCTCGCAATAACAAAGAGTATTAAAAGAAATACTGTCTGTTATCACGAAGAATAAGGCTGGATAGGAGCGGCCATCCAGAGTTAGGCCTTACACTAGTATTAGTTACCTCGATAGGAGTGGTATATATTTTTATTTTTCACTCATATTTATTTACTCCCATCGAAATACCCAATTCTAGTATAAAACGAACTACGATGGTTCATAATAGTTTAGGACAATATATATAATAATAACACAGATAATGTAAATGCGGAACACAGATATAATACAAAGTCTCATATATGTATAATTGATGTCAGTTGATATACATGTGATACAATACAGATGATACAACTACAACTGTCGACTCTGGAAGTTACATATACAAGTACATTATCGTGAATAATATACATGAATGTACAACATCATATACAAATATACTGGCTACTAAACATGACGACGACTACTCCAATCATTTTTTTTGATATTATTATTAGTGCATAGTGTAGAATTTTTTTCGAAAGTAGAATATAAATCTTAGCCAGCATAGGTACCATTATATTATGCCCGCTATAGCTACCATATTAGATGGCAGGTTTTACAACTAAAACCGTACAAGGCTCATATTGTTTCTTTGGATTTCCAACAAATGGTCAGGCCAAGGAACTTCCCATTGCCACATGGAAACGCCTCTGAAATGACGTCCCGAGAACCAAACCGGATCTCTGCCAACACAAGGTCGGGTTACCCCTAACTAGGTAACTACTGACACGAATATGTCATTCCCCGATCGTAACCGATCTATCCGAGGATCCTCGATTTCACCAACAACCACAAAGTAATAAATTTGCAGCAACAACGTAGGTTAAATATCTGGGCTCCATACCATGATACCACCTCTATCCAGAAGGAATGACATACACTAAAGGGGCGCTACCCCCTAATAACCTTGCCGCATCCTTCCTGTTTTGACCATTTCCGGGGTGTGAGGCTCGACAAAGTCTCGTTCACAAAACTACGCTTTATACAAAAGCTGTGCTTTAATTCACAAATGCTCAACAGCACTTCGTATGCTACATTACCAATTTGGGAATGTATCGCTAGTAACCATCAACTACATAACCTCTGAGCTCGTACGTCTCAGAGAAGGGTGTTAAGCTAAGAGAATAAATTCTCCGCCACCAACAGAAATATATTTGATAGAAACCAGCTTTACATCTCAAATTGTAATGTCAGACACACAATCCATACAAGTCCGTTCTGGGATCGAACGGAACCGAAGGCAATTCCAAAGAAGCCCTTGCAATCCAAATATTCACTATTCACGTCCGGACTTCCCGTCACTAAGGGTGATAAAACCTCTGTATCGGAGATCAGCCGATGCAGAGTAACTCGACGGCAATCCTTCCGTTTTCACAAATATCCGGTCTTCAAACACAGGTCATCGAATGCAATCCCGTACGACGTATCACATATTCGGAATGGGTTATACGACCCCAAGGTCCTTTCCCGGCTAACCCGAATAGTGAGCGCTTATTCAAAAATAAGTGTGGCATTCAAATTCAAGCAATCACAACAAACACCTATTTAAAGGTAAATATTGATAGTCGGTTATTTAACTATCAATAGGCGTGTTCAACATCACCAAATTCCAAATAATTTCCCAAATTATTTATTTTCCAAGATATCTTTACTAGATATAAAATTTCCACACTTCAACCATTTGAAAACAACTTCCAAATCACTTTTCACATTTTCCCCGTTTTTTTTAACGAATTTCAATCATTTTCCTTATACGGGATTACTTTCATCTCAACATGGTTCATTTCAATCAATTAAATAAATCCTTAACGATTCACTTTATATTTACGTTCCAAATCCGTAAACTAATTCCCACACTTCAAACATAAATCAACGTTTATTTTTAAACAAATTTCCCTTTCTTTTATAAATTCCATAATGAATTTACACTTCCAAAATATCTATGAATATACGATTTCAAAATCGATTTCTAATATTCATTTTCAATTTATCCTTAAAAGATAGAATCTCAAAATATTCACTTCATATTGGAAAAACATTTCCATACTTATTTAATAATAAGTAATTCACCAATCTATTTATTTTCAACATTTTGAAATTATTTAATATACTTAAATCTAAATTAAGTATATATTTCATTCTTTAAGGAAAACATTCACTTAAACATTTTTATTTAAGTCAAAACGAATGTTGCGTAAAACATCGTTACGGCGACCCAAAATCACTAGTATAGGGATTCGAAATTAAAATAGATATATAAATCCCAATACTATACAAAAACATTTCCTTTTGGAAATCATTTATTATAACAACAGTGTTATAGTCCACCATTTCCTTATTTCTCGAAAACGTCTATTTCAACAATAAATGTTAAAATGCATGTGTTCGATTTATAATACATTTTAAAACATCGTTAAAACGATTAACTTCATTTTATAATATTCATTTTCCCAAGCATATCCATTTTATTTGATAATATATTCACTGTCCAAAATCGTGAATATACTTCCTTAACCAATTTCAACTTTCAATTTATCAAATTCCATGGATTTCAAATTTATAAACAATGTCTATAAATTCCATTTCTATTTATAAGCTTTGATTTATAAATCTCCTTTATTAATCCAACTTAATTTGTATAACTCAATTATATACCAAAAGTCCATATTATAAGTTAAATGCTTATAATCCATTTATTTACAAAATCGTTCTTTGAAAACTTCACAAATTATAAATCTTATTACTTATAAGATTTCATTTATAACCCTATCTTCAACATTAATAGAACTCCTTTTAAAATTCTATTATTTCGATTTATAAAATATATATTTTATAAATCTCAACTATAAACCATTTTTGCTTCATCAAAGATTTCAATTTAAATGCAAAAATCCGATTTATAAGTTAATTCCTTAATATCTTTTGTCTTACAACATCTATTCATTTTATAACTTCACAATTCATAAATCTATACATTTTCATTCACTTATGAATCCATTTATACTTCATTTTTAACACTTATAAAAACTCGTTTTATAATTCCAATATTTTTAATTTTAAAATATCAAATTTATACATCTTCCATATAACTCGTTTTAAAATAATTCAAAAATCCCAATTTTCCTATTTTGAAAATTTATTAACTACTTATCTCAAAAATCACCCTTTGGTTATATTTCACAAAAATCTTAATTTTTATAACATAAAAATTTATAACGTTTTAATTATTTAAAATGAATCAATTCAAAATTTTAATAAAACATATACTTTCAAAAAATCACTTTGAAAATTCTTTTAAAAACCAAAAATCATTATTTCAACATTTTTAAAACTCCAAAAATGGATCCTATGATGCAACACACCAAATAGTCAATCACGATAACAAACATCATATATCGATATGATAATCAATCAAATATCACAATATCTGAAATAAATTAAATACTAGTGAGGAATCCAGTTGGATCCCTCCAACCTGTTTCCCTGCATCCACAGATGTTAGCACAATACCAATCCCGTTTCAATACGGAATTATCGCGGTATATGGGATTTAAAATATTATCCGCTTAATAGACGGCGCAATAGGGTCTCATCCGCTATACAATGCGGGAAATCAATTCCAATATATACATATTCCAATATATATATATTTCTATATATACTACTATATATACTATCAAAATCAAGCAAACAATCAATAACTGCAATTCCAACTTTAAATTATTGAGTGAGAAGTTCTCACCTTTGCTTTTAATTTTGCAATCCATTTCCAACTCATTTCCATTTCCGGCTTGTTTTCTCGATTTATACCTTGTATAAATATTGTACAATTCATTAATATTCGAACAAATCGAATAATGAATTTTCATTTGATAATTTCAATTATTCAATGGTTTTGTTTTAAACCAATCCATTTAATAAATTTATTTAACCAAAAATTTAAATTTTATACTAATGATTTTATTTAAACGAATCATAAATTTTAAACTAGTTTTTATTTAATTTATTTACTCAACCAATAATTTCATTTAAAAATTCAAAATGTGATTTTTAACCAATTCCTTTAAATTCTTCAACTTTTAAATCCCTATATATATTTATTCTTCTTTTTCACAAATATCTTTTCTGTTTTACAACTTACTGTCATTTTTTTTAAATACTTCAAAAATTATTATACAGTTAACATTTTATTTCAACTAATACTTTCATTTTCACTGCATATATATATATATATATATATATATATATATATTTAATATTGATTTCAAATTAAAAAAAAAAAATTGAACAAATTTCCTAAATTTCTTACTGTAAATTTTACCACATGTATATATTACTTACTGCTTACATATAAAATAAAACATACCATCGTCGAACTCACTTCGATTCACGACCATCACCAGTTTCCAAACCTTGCGAGTCGCCACTGCGAACCCAAGCCGATGCCGCGACCCTCAAATTGACAACGATAATCCCTCCTGCCTTCGAGCTTCCCCACGATGTCGCCGAAGTCCCCAACTCTCTGTCGCATCGCCACTTCGAACATCGCGGCCTCACCCAAATCGTGCTTGCGACCAAATATCGCCGTGAAGCCCTAATTTGAATCCCCAGATCGACACTCAATCGCGAGATTAACCCTTCAGTTTGCCTATTTGATTACACCTCGCGACCTCCCACTTAAACGCGGCATCGCGACTAGCTCCAGGTCGCTTACGAGATTCTTCCCCCCTTTTTTATCGAGCTTTTGAAGAATGAACTGGAGATGGAATTCGATTTTGGGATTTGAAGAAGGCTTCGGCCCTGATTTGTTTTCGTGAATAAGGTTTTGAAAAGGGAGGGGGAGACACGAACGAAATAGAAGAAGCGGCCATTGTTCTTTTTTTTCCTTTGAATTCAACTGAAAGGAAATGTCGTGCCTTTAACAGAGAAAAGATCGTGCTTTCACGATTTCATATCATGATTTCAGGCGCGATACTAGGCGTAAGTTTAGGGAAGATAACGTTGTGTATGTTGACTAAATAAAATATTAATTTCAAATTGAATTCGATTCAATTTCAATGCGTTTACTCACCGTGTGCTCGCATAACGACTCCGAATAATACGAAATTTGAAATTCGATAATAATTCAATACTACGGATCCAATGGAACTGGTTTCGTCGAATTCTGAGACTGTGCCTCGGAAGGCTATTTTTAATTTCAATTTAAACGATATAAATTCAAAACCGATCAAATTACTTTCAAATTCAATTCTGAAGCTTCTATTATCTTCAGTATTATCAATATGAATTTTACAAGCCTTTGAAATATTTTTAATCAGCTTAAACTGAAGATTCAAATTTTTATTCAACTTTCAATAGATTAAATTCTATAATTTAATCGCCATATTCATTCTGATAATTTGAAATTCAAGTCAAACCATCATTCAAATATTTAAAATTAATTAAATATTTTCAAATTAAATTGTTCAAAATTCTGGGTCGTTACAATCTTCCCCCCTTAAAAGAATTTCGTCCCGAAATTACAAGTTAGGAAGAATGGTCCTTAACTCGTCTACTATTTTTCACAATCCAAATAGTTTTATCAACCTACTAACCTAAATCTTTTTACTAGAGATTCATTATCATTTCAATCTAGCTTTCCAACTTTAATTATAGGTTTTAAACAATATTGTTTACTTCAAAATTCAAATTTAAATTTAAATTTCAAACTTTCAAAATTTTCTCTAAAATTTTCTAACACTCTAAATTTTCGAAAAATTTCGCCAGTGTCTCCTTTGCGCGGCTAGCTCAGTACGACTACAAAATGGCACCACGACCCCTCAGATACAAAAAGAAAAGAGAAAGCCAAGTGGCTGGAGAAGAAAATCATCAAATTTCATACTGAAATTCAAATACGTACCTTTTTGTCGAGCAATTCAATTTTATCTTTGAAATCAAAATCCCAATTCCATTTCTTTTAATACACCTGTATATCCTGCTAGCCATAATATCCAATCACAATATTCAAACCATTTTGCACATTTCCTTTACAAAATTTCGATATATGCTTCTTATATCATCTTTACTTTACTATTGGAGTTATACATTCATTTCCATTCAATTTTACATTACCAATTTCATTTGGATTCAATTTACCTTCTGAATATTGAATTTTATCAACTATCTTTTATTCATAACTACACTATTTCAAATTAGTTCCAATTACTAAATCATTACAAGTTCTAATTCATTTCATCTCGCACAATTCAAATTGGTTATCAATATTCAATTTTCAATTTCAGTTTATAACCACGTATATTTAAACTGGATTTCAAAGCCCATACGAATTTTAATTCATTTCTCATTTATAATTATTCGATTCAATTCTATTACTTATAAATTCGAAATGAATCTCAACTTTCAATTCACTTTCATTTACTTGCAATTGCAAATTTATTTATTCATTCACAATTTATTTCCATAATTCTATACTCAATTCCAATTCATTTTGATTACTCCAAATTTATTTTCAACTTAATAATATTCCATAAATATTTTTATATAGCATTCCAGAGTCTTTTCAACCTTTCAAAACCATTATTGAAAACAATTCAAATGATTCTTTTGAATCTTCAAAACTAACCCAATTTTCCAAACAACTTCCCTTTAAAATAATTTGGCAGCAATTCCTCTTTTGGAAACCCGAATATGAACATCAATGATGCTGCAGTCATTACCGAAGTTATTTTCCAGCGAGAAAAGAGTTTAGAGCTTTTCATTCCTTCAAAACATTTTTCCAAATCCTTTGAAAATCATTTTCAAATCAAAAAGGAATTTAAACTTTCCAAATCTCCAAAATTCCAAATTCTTTTCAAAACATTCTCTGGAGTTCCATTTCAAATTACAATTCACATTTGTAATTTACATTCTCAAATTTCATTTGTATATAGATTTATTTCTTAACTTTTTTTTATTATGATTTCAATTTCTTATTTTCAATAATCAATGGTAATAATTTAATATTATTACTTCCTAACATCCAAGCATCCATATACTATAATAATTTACAGAAAATCATTTCTTTTATATACAAAAATAGTTTTGAGCAAAATTATTTCATTTACCCGATTTTTTTAAAACAATACTGTGCCAGTTTATCTTGTTTAAGAGTTTAGAAACCCCTATCGATTCAGTTAGCCAGACTGCACCGACCAGAATTTATAAACAATCAACTGAAAAGTCAACACAATATAAAACAATTTTATATCCACTAACAAATACGCGCTCATATCTATTATTACACTCAAACTCATTCTAGAGTACTACTAACTCTATCTCTATTGAGTAACACCCGACAGAGCCATGGTTGTCGCTTAACCATATGCTCTGATACCAAATGTAACGATACGCGATTTTTCGTTGCCGAAAAACGAATAGTTAGGGTTTAAGAAGACGAAAGAGGTAGAAGAAGAGAGAAAAGATAGAACAGAACAGAAAGAAAATAACAGAACAATATCAGAATCTCACAATCGCAGCGGAACAACATATAATAGATAAATGAATATCATTAAAACAAAGAACTATATCGGTTGTTACATTACATCACATTACATTACATTATCAGAGTGTACAACAACAAACAACGGAAAAGAAATACTATATACAATAGATAATATGCTACGCCCTCCAGCTCGCCTCCAGATTTCTGTAGCAACTCCTGAATCCAGAATGACCTGATAACCTAACTCTAGACTGCCCGCGTGGAAATTGGTGGGCACCCAGAGTTTAGGAAGGGAAACAATAAATTCCGAGTTAGTCATGTGACTGGTGTGAGAACTCAAAATAGTTTATCTTTAAAACAAAGAATAGGATAATTTTAAAATAGATTCGAATTTTTTTTAAAAAAAACTGAGACTACCGTAAGACCTCCCACCACACACACAATGCAAACGCAGTCTTGGAGGAGATTTCTTCTTATGTTAGTCAAAGATGCTTACTACGCAAAATCAAATCATTTTTTTTGATATTATTATTAGTGCATAGGGTAGAAAAAATTTCGAAAGTAGAATATAAATCTTAGCCAGCATAGGTACCATAATATTATGCCCGCTATAGCTACCATATTAGATGGCAGGTTCTACAACTAGAACCGTACAAGGCTCGTATTGTTTCTTTGGATTTCCAACAAATGGTCAGGCCAAGGAACTTCCCATTGCCACATGGAAACGCCTTTGAAATGACATCCCGAGAACCAAACCGGATCTCTGCCAACACAAGGCCGGGTTACCCCTAACTAGGTAACTACTGACACGAATATGTCATTCTCCGATCGTAACCGATCTATCCGAGGATCCTCGATTTCACCAACAACCACAAAGTAATAAATTTGCAGCAACAACATAGGTTAAATATCTGGGCTCCATACCATGATACCACCTCTATCCAGAAGGAATGACATACACTAAAGGGGCGCTACCCCCTAATAACCTTGCCGCATCCTTCCTGTTTTGACCATTTCCGGGGTGTGAGGCTCGACGAAGTCACGTTCACAAAGCTACGCTTTATACAAAAGCTGTGCTTTAATTCACAAATGCTCAACAGCACTTCGTATGCCACATTACCAATTAGGGAATGTATCACTAGTAACCATCAACTACATAACCTCTGAGCTCGTACGTCTCAGAGAAGGGTGTTAAGCTAAGAGAATAAATTCTCCGCCACCAACAGAAATATATTTGATAGAAACCAGCTTTACATCTCAAATTGTAATGTCAGACACACAATCCATACAAGTCCGTTCCGGGATCGAACGGAACCGAAGGCAATTCCAAAGAAGCCCTTGGAACCCAAATATTCACTATTCACGTCCGGACTTCCCGCCACTAAGGGTGATAAAACCTCTGTATCGGAGATCAGCCGATGCAGAGTAACTCGACGACAATCCTTCCATTTTCACAAATATCCGGTCTTCAAACAACGGTCATCGAATGCAATCTCTTACGACGTATCACATATTCGGAATGGGTTATACGACCCGAAGGTCCTTTCCCGGCTAACCCGAATAGTGAGCGCTTATTCAAAAATAAGTGTGGCATTCAAATTCAAGCAATCACAACAAACAACTATTTAAAGGTAAATATTGATAGTCGGTTATTTAACTATCAATAGGCGTGTTCAACATCACCAAATTCCAAATAATTTCCCAAATTATTTATTTTCCACGATATCTTTACTAGATATAAAATTTCCACACTTCAACCATTTGAAAACAACTTCCAAATCACTTTTCACATTTACCCCTTTTTTTTTAACGAATTTCAATCATTTTCCTTATACGGGATTACTTTCATCTCAACATGGTTCATTTCAATCAATTAAATAAATCCTTAACGATTCACTTTATATTTACCTTCCAAATCCGTAAATTAATTCCCACACTTCAAACATAAATCAACGTTTATTTTTAAACAAATTTCCCTTTCTTTTATAAATTCCATAATGAATTTACACTTCCAAAATATCTATGAATATACGATTTCCAAATCGATTTCTAATATTCACTTTCAATTTATCCTTAAAAGATAGAATCTCAAAATATTCACTTCATATTGAAAAAACATTTCCATACTTATTTAATAATAAGTAATTCACCAATCTATTTATTTTCAACATTTTGAAAATATTTAATATACTTAAATCTAAATTAAGTATATATTTCATTCTTTAAGGAAAACATTCACTTAAACATATTTATTTGAGTCAAAACGAATGTTGCGTAAAACATCGTTACGACGACCCAAAATCACTAGTATAGGGATTCGAAATTAAAATAGATATATAAATCCCAATACTATACAAAAACATTTCCTTTTGGAAATCATTTATTATAACAACAGTGTTATAGTCCACCATTTCCTTATTTCTCGAAAACGTCTATTTCAACAATAAATGTTAAAATGCATGTGTTCGATTTATAATACATTTTAAAACATCGTTAAAACGATTAACTTCATTTTATAATATTCATTTTCCCAAGCATATCCATTTTATTTGATAATATATTCACTGTCCAAAATCGTGAATATACTTCCTTAACCAATTTCAACTTTCAATTTATCAAATTCCATGGATTTCAAATTTATAAACAATGTCTATAAATTCCATTTCTATTTATAAGCTTCGATTTATAAATTTCCTTTATTAATCCAACTTAATTTGTATAACTCAATTATATACCAGAAGTCCATATTATAAGTTAAATGCTTATAATCCATTTATTTACAAAATCGTTCTTTGAAAACTTCACAAATTATAAATCTTATTACTTATAAGATTTCATTTATAACCCTATCTTCAACATTAATAGAACTCCTTTTAAAATTCTATTATTTCGATTTATAAAATATATATTTTATAAATCTCAACTATAAACCATTTTTGCTTCATCAAAGATTTCAATTTAAATGCAAAAATCCGATTTATAAGTTAATTCCTTAATATCTTTTGTCTTACAACATCTATTCATTTTATAACTTCACAATTCATAAATCTATACATTTTCATTCACTTATGAATCCATTTATACTTCATTTTTAACACTTATAAAAACTTGTTTTATAATTCCAGTATTTTTAATTTTAAAATATCAAATTTATACATCTTCCATATAACTCGTTTTAAAATAATTCAAAAATCCCAATTTTCCTATTTTAAAAATTTATTAACTACTTATCTCAAAAATCACCCTTTGGTTATATTTCATAAAAATCTTAATTTTTATAACATAAAAATTTATAACCTTTTAATTATTTAAAATGAATCAATTCAAAATTTTAATAAAACATATACTTTCAAAAAATCACTTTGAAAATTCTTTTAAAAAACAAAAATCATTATTTCAACATTTTTAAAACTCCAAAAATGAATCCGTTGATGCAACACACCAAATAGTCAATCACGACAACAAACATCATATATCGATATGATAATCAATCAAATATCACAATATTTGAAATAAATTAAATACTGGTGAGGAATCCAGTTGGATCCCTCCAACCTGTTTCCCTACATCCACAGATGTTAGCACAATACCAATCCCGTTTCAATACGGAATTATCGCGGTATATGGGATTTAAAATATTATCCGCTTAATAGACAGCGCAATAGGGTCTCATCCGCTATACAATGCGGGAAATCAATTCCAATATATACATATTCCAATATATATATTGCTATATATACTACTATATATACTATCAAAATCAAGCAAACAATCAATAACTGCAATTCCAACTTTAAATTTTTGAGTGAGAAGTTCTCACCTTTGCTTTTAATTTTGCAATCCATTTCCATCTCATTTCCATTTCCGGCTTGTTTTCTCGATTTATACCTTGTATAAATATTGTACAATTCATTAATATTCGAACAAATCGAATAATAAATTTTCATTTGATAATTTCAATTATTCAATGGTTTTGTTTTAAACCAATCCATTTAATAAATTTATTTAACCAAAAATTTAAATTTTATACTAATGATTTTATTTAAACGAATCATAAATTTTAAACCAGTTTTTATTTAATTTATTTACTCAACCAATAATTTCATTTAAAAATTCAAAATGTGATTTTTAACTAATTCCTTTAAATTCTTCAACTTTTAAATCCCTATATATATTTATTTTTCTTTTTCACAAATATCTTTTCTGTTTTACAACTTACTGTCATTTTTTTTTAAATACTTCAAAAATTATTATACAGTTAACATTTTATTTCAACTAATAATTTCATTTTCACTGCTATATATATATATATATATTTAATATTGATTTCAAATTTAAAAAAAAGATTTGAACAAATTTCCTAAATTTCTTACTGTAAATTTTACTACATGTATATATTACTTACTGCTTACATATAAAATAAAACATACCATCGTCGAACTCACTTCGATTCACGACCATCACCAGTTTCCAAACCTTGCGATTCGCCACTGTGAACCTAAGCCGATGCCGCGACCCTCAAATTGACAACGATAATCCCTCCTGCCTTCGAGCTTCCCTACGATGTCGCCGAAGTCCCCAACTCTCTGTCGCATCGCCACTTCGAACATCGCGGCCTCACCCAAATCATTCTTGCGACCCAATATCGCCGTGAAGCCCTAATTTGAATCCGCAGATCGACACTCGATCGCGAGATTAACCCTTCAGTTTGCCTATTCGATTACACCTCGCGACCTCCCACTTAAACGCGGCATCGCGACTAGCTCCAGGTCGCTTACGAAATTCTTCCCCCCCCCCCCCCCCCCCCCCCCCCGTTTTTTTTATCGAGCTTTTGAAGAATGAACTGGAGATGGAATTCGATTTTGGGATTTGAAGAAGGCTTCGGCCCTGATTTGTTTTCGTGAATAAGGTTTTGAAAAGGGAGGGGGAGACACGAACGAAATTGAAGAAGCGGCCATTGTTCTTTTTTTCTTTCTTTCTTTTCCTTTGAATTCAACTGAAAGGAAATGTCGTGCCTTTAACAGAGAAAAGATCGTGCTTTCACGATTTCATATCATGATTTCAGGCGCGATACTAGGCGTAAGTTTAGGGAAGATAACGTTGTGTATGTTGATTAAATAAAATATTAATTTCAAATTGAATTCGATTCAATTTCAATGCCTTTACTCACCGTGTGCTCGCATAACGACTCCAAATAATACGAAATTTGAAATCCGGTAATAATTCAATACTACGGATCCAATGGAACTGGTTTCGTCGAATTCTGAGACTGTGCCTCGGAAGGCTATTTTTAATTTCAATTTAAACGATATAAATTCAAAACCGATCAAATTACTTTCAAATTCAATTCCGAAGCTTCTATTATCTTCAGTATTATCAATATGAATTTTACAAGCCTTTGAAATATTTTTAATCAGCTTAAACTGAAGATTCAAATTTTTATTCAACTTTCAATAGATTAAATTCTATAATTTAATCGCCATATTCATTCTGATAATTTGAAATTCAAGTCAAACCATCATTCAAATATTTAAAATTAATTAAATATTTTCAAATTAAATTGTTCAAAATTCTGGGTCGTTACATATAAGTTATTAGTGTGTGTGTGTATATATATATATTCGTGCACTCAACACTAAAATTATTTCCCAACGCTAGAGAGTGGAGTCCATATCTTATTTCCTTCCAAAATTTATTTAAACATTTCTTTCAAATCATATTAGGACATTTATATCTGAAAATGCTTCCAAATAATACTAATATCATATTCAAAAGTCCTTTGAAAGAAATTTCAAAAATCCTGAAACTTAAGTTCAAAAGTTTCCCATTTATATTATTTTATTTTATTTACAATCTCATTTTTCAGCCAATATTTATATATTTTTGTACCTAACAAACAAATATATTACAACCAACTATATCATTTATAAAATTGTTCTTCTATAAATATATGTCAGGTAAAATTATTCATTTACCTGTATTTCAAAACCAATATTGTGTCGGTTTACCCTATTCAATGTTTAGAAATCCCTATCGATGTCATAGCGTCCTATGCCCCGACCAGAATTTTTGAATACAAAATGGAACAAATTAACACAGTACAAAAACATTTTATAACACTAACAATATGCTCTCATATATATACACTCAGCGACTCATTCTAGGGTATTACTACCATATTTCTAAAGAGTCGGACCTATAAAGCTAAGGTTATCGCTAAACCAAAGCTATGATACCCACTGTAAGGACCTACCTTTTGGGATGGTTTAAATCAACGATAAACCACACACGTCAAACTCAAACCATTCAAAGGGGTGTTGAATATGCGATTAGATGATTTTTGTTTGATGATAATAAACATACATATATATATATTCATTTAAATGTATTTGTTAATGTACTATTTTATTTTTCATAGATTAAATAAATATTTGTTGAATAAAATAAATAACACAGAATTTGAATTCAAACAGAAATTTTATACAAACAAATATTACACAGAATTTGAATTCAAACAGAAATTTTATTCAAACAAATATTTATTACAATTTTTGAATAGTACAAATTTCAAGCTCTCACTATATACAATTTCAATTACACTACAAATTTGATTAAATTACAATTCACATTGTACCTCACTACATATCATTCATTCACTCAACTCGTACCGATCTTCAACTTTATTCCAATGTGAATCCAGCATCTGAGAAATCTGCAAAAATATACATTGACGCAGTAAAATTGAAAAGGAAATATTTTTGCAGTATAAAATAAAATGTAGATTTTGAAAATAATATTTGCCTCAGTTATTTGGGTTGTTCGTCATCATTTAATTTGAATCCATCATACACGAACAGCTTGTGACATACATAGTGTATCACTGTATATGCCACAAGGCCGTGCACACCGAAATATACACTTGATTGATTTACAGGGATAGGTAAGCACAGGTCAAATCCAATATACCAGATTCAACTCAAATGCAATAAAATAATGTCACAACTTTCAGCACAAGGTCAAATCCGAGCTAGAAGCTAGATTCAACTCAGGTGTAATTCGAAAGACAAATCCAAATACAATCAAGTGGTCAAGATAGCATACAAAAAAACTTCAACCAATGACCAAATCTAAACAGCACCAAAGATAAGGCGACACAGCAAAGCACGACAAACACAAGTGCACAAGGGCAGTTGTATCAAAACAAGCTCAACTGGACAGTACCATCTAGCCTGATTCAAAGATGCAATCATGCACAGCAACTAGTAGAGCAGGCTTGAATGACTAAGTATACCAGAGATATGGCAACACAGCAACAAAGACCAAGGCACCATATACACACAGTTTTTAAATATATGAAGATAGTGTAGTCAAGGCAACATGAAGTGAAACCAGACTACAAAATCAAGCAACATATATGGAACAGTCAATCGACCAAACAACTCAGTGTAGAAGCAAATGGCACTGCTCATCAACTCAAATCAAAAATGTCAGGTGAACATCAAAATGCAATACTCAGTACACAACAGTGGCTCAAAAATATCAAAATGCACAAGCAAGGCTTAGGCATAGTGCAGTAGCTATATCAATGCAACAGTTATAACAAAGACAGATGTATCAAGCTAATGATACATGAACAAGACTCTCAAGTGTAATGCACATGTCAACAGAGTTCAATGCAACATGGAGAAACAGACCAACAATGGCACTACACAGGATAAGGACATTGTGCACAACAATATGCAGCTACAAGTAATCAAGCGCACAGATAAATGAAGTCTCAAGTCAAGGCCGAAGCCATCAGAAATTCATGAAATCAGAGAACGAAGTCAAAAATCATCAAATGCAGATCAATGAACTAGACAAGGCATAGTTCGAATCAAGTGAAGTTACTGCAGTACAATATCAACGCAATGGGATTGAAATTCATGAAGTCGAATTCACAAAACCAGATGACCAAGTCAGAAACCAAGTTAACTATACAAATTGAAAAAGTCAAAAATCAAATCCAAAATAAAATAGGAAAGTCACTACCGTAACGATCAAGGAAAGATCGAATGGTTTCAAATCAAAACGTGATATTGAAGTAAATGAAATATTCGATATGAACAAGTCAGAACATATCTATAGCGTTAAAACAAAATCAAATGGCCGAGAATATTCAAGTGACGAATTCAATTAAATGGATACGAACAAAATTCAAGGGCATCGAATCATATATAAGTAACATCATCGGCAAAGAAAAAATCATCGAGTTCAAGCATTGAAACCAGAAAGCAAAAGAAAAAATCATATACCTGAATCGAAGCAGAGACGAACTCAATCAAGCGGACGAAAGCATCTCAAGAGACGATCAACTAACAAAGCAAGGAAATCGAATTGAATTGAGCATTTGTATTCGGCATCATTGAATTACAGAAAACCCTAATTTCTGAAGAAAGAGGAACGGGCGCTGCCATTATCTCAACAAAAGGGGAACGGGCCGAATAAATTGAAAAGGGGACGATCCAAATAGAATAAATTGAAAAGGGGGCCGACCTTTTTGTTTAATTAGGGTGTTTTGTTTTTTGTTTTTAAATTGGTTTTCAAATTTGTATTTTAAATTTTAAACCATTGTAATCACTAGTCGTGTGACTAGGGGACAGACTACGTGGCGTAGTTTAAGAATTCGCATCTCAGTGGCTGAGTTGTGGCAGGGTTTTGAGCGAAGAGTTAGGTTATTCAGTAGCGGGTGTGGCGATTTTACGTGTGTAAGCGTGTGACTACTTAATTTCTAGTAGAAACCTTGGGGGCAGCACGTAGGCAGGGTTTTGCCAAAGCTGGGTAAATTCTGTGTCGTTCTATTTCTGCATTTATTATTCTGCTATTATCTGTACTGCTATATTTCTGATTTATCTGGGTTGAAATAATTTTATAATCTTCCGCAATTAATTTTTATAATTATCAACATCACCCTATTCACCCCCCTCTAGGGTGAAATCGATCCTACAAGTGGTATCAAAGCTAGGAATAGAAGTCGATTTTCGGTTTTAAAATTTTGATTTTTTTCAAAAATCAATTTTTGTTTTTTAAAAAAAGTTGAATTTTTAAAATGGCTCCTTTTAATAATGCTTTTGCTGAGGGTCAGTCCATAGTTAGACCACCAATGTTCAATGGTGAATACGCCTACTGGAAAAATAGAATGAAAATTTTTCTGAAAACCATTGACGCTTGGAACATTGTTGAGACAGGTTATAGAGCACCAACTATAATTGTAGATAATCAGGAAATAGATAAATCGATGGATCAATGGACAGAGCTAGAAAATAAATTACAAAATGCTAATGCTAGAGCTATGAATTCTATTATCTGTTCATTGGATCAATTTGAATTTAATCGTGTCTCACATTGTCTAACTGCGCAGGAAATATGGCACGCACTAGAAGTGACTCACGAAGGAACATCTCAAGTCAAAGAATATCGCCTTGCCATGCTAAGCAGCGAATACGAGAATTTTACAATGGTAAAGGAAGAAAATGTTAAAGAGATGCATGGACGACTTTCCAATATCGTATACAAATCAAAAGCTCTTGAAAAATCATACACAGAGTTGGAATAGTCCGAAAAATCATCAGAGTCCTTCCATGAAGTTTTAAAGCCAAAGTGACTGCCATTCAAGAATCAATAGATTTGAAACAAATGAAAGTCGAAGAACTCATCGGAAATCTCACCACTTATGAGCTAGAAATGAAATTCAAGGAAGAGTGTGAAGGAGGAGATACTCGAAAGAAATCTATAGCTCTTAAAGGAACAACTGAAAGTGATGATGATGACGATGATGATGGAGCAGCAGAGTTGGAAATGGTAATAAAGAAATTAAAAAGGTGGAACCGTAGATATGGAAATCCAGCTCTAAATCAAAAAATAAAAGGAAGAATAATCAAAGTTTTAGATAACATAGAACAGCAAAAAATCACCTGTCATAAGTGCCACCAACCCGGACACATCAAGCCCAATTGTCCTCAAAATTGACGCGACTTTGAAAAGAAATCAAAAAGGAGAAGTTTTGCAGCCACGTGGAATACAAGTGATGAAGATAATCAAAGTACTAACAGTGAGAGTGAGAAAGCAGACATGTGTCCTCACGGTGAAATAACTGACAGTGATGATGACGAGCCAAGGGAGGTATCAAAACTTTCTCATTCAGAATTACTTATATATTTCCATGAAGTGAATGGCTGTTTTGAACGACTTAGGGAGAAGTAAGCCAAACTTGAATCACAAAAAGATACTTTGATAGATTTAAATAAACAACTTGACCAATTAGTTAAAACCTATCAAAGCAGGATCCCTAAGTGTGATAAGTGTCCAACATTCGAAGAAGAAATTAAAAAATCAGAAATTAATATAAAATCACTTGAAAATGAAATTCTAATTTTGAAAGAAAATGAAAATACTAGGAGAGAGAATTCTATTAAAAAGTGCACACAATTGTTAAACGAAAATGAATCTCTCAAAACACAAGTCCAACAATTGTCAACGACTTTACACAAATTTTCAAAAAGAGAAAAATCGTTGAATATGCTATTAGGAAATCAAATTGTTAATACGGTTAGACAAGGACTTGGATATAATCAATCTGAAAATGTTGAAAGCAATATTAATCAAAAAATTCTATGTGCACAATTTGTAGAAAATATGGACACAATCACAATAATTGTTGGTATAGACCCAAACATGTGAAAACTATACCAATTTGGGTTTCGAAAGGCACAAATATAAAATCTCTCAAAGGTAGACAAATTTAGGTGCCAAAAGGAACATATATAAATAGTTTTGGGTCTCCACAAAATTATTTTTCTAAATATTCTGCCACTAACAACCATGGACCTATAAAAACAAATAGGTCACAAAAATCTTTTCCCGTGTAGGTGTGGTGGCAGGCTAAGGAACAATAACAGTGTTATCTGGATTCTGGCTGTTCCAAAAACACAACGGGCGACAAAGAAAAGTTCCTCAGCCTGGTATAAAGGTGACAGAATCACAATGGACAACAACGAAAAATATCGTAAAGGTTAAACAGGTAATGGTATATCTATTTGAACGATATATTAAATGTGATAATCTGCACTGTAATCTAAGTAAATCAGCCAATATTAAGATGATGAAAAGATGATGATTTTGATTCTGACTTAAACAAAGTTGTTGGCCAATTATATTCTTATGCCAAAAACACTATAAAAATCTCTAGAGCATTTGAATTACTTCATATATCTTAGTTTGGATTAATAATAATGTTTTTTTTGTTGGATGATAATACATTTGGTTATAATACGACTAACTCTATATTCACGGTTTCTGATTATTTGCACGACTTCAATTCAAATTCAAGAGAATGTCATTTAAATTTCTGTTAAAATTGAGTTTGAAATTTTTTGGTGCACACTTCATGGTCTGGTATATCAAATTCAATTGGTGATAATTTGGAGTGATAGAGAAATTCAGATGCAGTTCACACTGATAATCTAGTTGATAGAAAACTTACTAGTTGAATGTGATTTTTAGTAACTGCATCGTTTATTTAAGAAAATATCCGCATATTTTTCAATTCAAATAATTTTCAAATAGTAGAAATTTTTCTCATATAACCCCTTCAAGAAAATCATTTTTGACCATATTTTCAGATTAGTCATTTTGAAAAAATTAATTTTATTTGATTTTAAATGACAATTTTGACTAATCCGACTCCCTACTAATTATCAAAAAGATAAATAGTGATTGAAAAGGTGACGAGTGTTGATATTTATCATACATTACACAAGATAGTATATTTAGAAAATTTCTTTAGAAATTCAAACAAGAGTTATAAAAACTTTTGTTTGGTAAAGATTCCATGACCATTTCTATTTCTATCATATTTCTATCGACCATTGCTCATCAAAAAATTCTATATAGTTTGTCGATATATGGTACTTTAAACATGAATCATTCGTTTCTCATTTTATAAAATAAAATAAAATCCAAAGTATTCACTCTCATTTAAAAGTCCTCGTGGTTATGCATGTGTGAATTACTTGGAATTTGTTATGTGCTTCCATGCTCATTTAAAAGTCCTCACGGTTATGCATACATGGAACGCATATCAAAATTGATTTATTAAATAAACAAGTTGATTCTAATCCCATTTAAAAGTCCTTACGGTTATGCGTGGTTAGAAGATACTTGAATTCATTTTTTTAAAATTAAAATTGGAATACTACTAATCTCATTTAAAAGTCCTAACGGTTATGCATGGTTAGTAGATATTCAAATTCTTGATATAAATGTACCACAAATAGACAAAAATTTTATGGTTTTATATGATGACATCATTCTCATTATTTCTAAAAGGTGGAATATGCGCCTAACAAGGGTAGTTATGATTTTTGTTTGATTTTTTATTGAAATTTAATATTTATATTTAATTGAGTTTTAATGTTGGATTAATATTGATTACTTTATCTCTATTTTCTCTAACGCTACCACTCTTTTGCTGATAACAAAAGGGGGATAGAAAAGTTAAGATTTTGTCAATTAAAATCAAGCAAAGGTCAAATATTTTCCATTTGCATCTAGGCTCATTTGCATATTTTTAATTGTACGCATATAAGTAGGGGGAGCTTTATGTAGAGAGGAAGCATTTAAATAGGAAGAGCAATTAGAGTATATCAATGATCAAATACATTTAACATATTCAAAATCTTAAATATATGTTTTTTTATCATCAAAAGGGGGAGATTGTTGAATATGCGAGTATATGATTTTTGTTTGATGATAATAAACATATATATATATATATATATATATATTCATTTAAATGTATTTGTTAATGTACTATTTTATTTTTCACAGATTAAATAAACATTTGCTGAATAAAATAAATAACACAGAATTTGAATTCAAACATAAATTTTATACAAACAAATATTCCACAGAATTTGAATTCAAACAGAAATTTTATTCAAACAAATATTTATTACTATTTTTGAATAGTACAAATTTCAAGCTCTCACTATATACAATTTCAATTACAATACAAATTTGATTAAATTACAATTCACATTGTACCTCACTACATATCACTCATTCACTCAACTCGTACCGATCTTCAAATTTATTCCAATGTGAATCCAGCATCTGACAAATCTGCAAAAATATACATTGACATAGTAAAATTGAAATATTTTTGCAGTATAAAATAAAATGTAGACTTTGAAAATAATACTTGCCTCGGTTATTTGGGTTGTTCGTCATCATTTAATTTTGAATCCATCATACACGAACAGCTTGTGACATACATAGTGTATCACTGTATATGCCACAATGCCATGCACACCGAAATATACACTTGATTGATTTACAGGGACAGGTGAGCACAGGTCAAATCCAATATACCGGATTCAACCCAAGTGCAATAAAATAATGTCACAACTTTCAACACAAGGTCAAATCCAAGCTACAAGATGGATTCAACTCAGATGTAATTCGAGAAACAAATCCAAATACAATCAAGTGGTCAAGACAGCATACAAAACAAACTTCAACCAATGACCAAATCCAAACAGCACCAAAGATAAGGCAACACAGCAAAGCACAATAAACACAAGTGCTTAAGCGCAGTTGCATCAAAACAGACTCAACTGGACAGCACCATCTAACCTGATTCAAAGATGCAATCATGCACAACAACTAGTAGAGCAGGCTTGAATGACCAAGTACACCAGAGATATGGCAACACAACAACAAAGACCAATGCACCATACACACACAGTTTTTAAATATGAAGATAGTGTAGTTAAGGCAACATGAAGTGAAACCAGACCACAAAATCAAGCAACATACATGGAACAGTCAATCGACCAAACAACTCAATGCAAAAGCAAATGGCACTGCTCATCAACTTAAACCAAAAATGTCAGGTGAACATCAAAATGCAATACTCAGTACACAACAGTGGCTTAACAACATCAAAATGCACAAGCAGGGCTTAGGCATAGTGCAGCAGCTATATCAGTGCAACAGTTATAACAAAGACAGATGTATCATGCTAATGATACATGAACAAGACTCTCAAGTGTAATGCACATGTCAACAGAGTTCAATGCAACATGGAGCAACAGACCAACAATGGCACTACACAGGACAAGGACATTGTGCACAACAATATGCAGCTGCAAGTAATCAAGCGCACAGATAAATGAAGTCTCAAGTCAAGGCCGAAGCCATCAAAAATTCATGAAATCATAGAACGAAGTCAGAAATCATCAAATGCAGATCAATGAACCAGACAAGGCATAGTTCGAATCAAGTGAAGTTACTACAGTACAATATCAACGCAATGGGATTGAAATTCATGGAGTCGAATTCACAAAACCAGATGACCAAGTCAGAAACCAAGTTAACTATACAAATTGAAAAAGTCAAAAATCAAATACAAAATATAATAGGAAAGTCACTACCATAATGATCAAGGAAAGATCGAACGGTTTCAAATCAAAACCGTGATATTGAAGTAAATGAAATATTCGATATGAACAAGTCAGAACATATCTATAGCGTTAAAAGAAAATCAAATGGCCGAGAATATTCAAGTGACGAATTCAATTAAATGGATACGAACAAAATTCAAGGGCATCGAATCATATATAAGTAACATCATCGGCAAAGAAAAAATCATCGAGTTCAAGCATTGAAACCAGAAAGCAAAAGCAAAAATCACATACCCGAATCGAAGCAAGACGAACTCAATCAAGCGGCCGAAAGCATCTCAAGAGACGATCAACTAACAAAGCAAGGAAATCGAATTGAATCGAGCATTTGTAATCGGCATCATTTAATTACAGAAAACCCTAATTTCTGAAGAAAGAGGAACGAGCGCTGCCACTATCTCAACAAAAAGGGGAACGGGCCGAATAAATTGAAAAGGGGACGATCCAAATAGAATAAATTAAAAAGGGGGCCGACCTTTTTGTTTAATTAGGGTGTTTTGTTTTTTGTTTTTAAATTGGTTTTCAAATTTGTATTTTAAATTTTAAACCATTGTAATCACTAGTCGTGTGACTAGGAGACAGACTATGTGGCGTAGTTTGAGAATTCGCAATTCAGTGGCTGAATTGTGGCAGGGTTTTGAGCGTAGAGTTAGATTATTCAGTAGCGGGTGTCGCGAGTTTACGTGTGTAAGCATGTGACTACTTAATTTCTAGTAGAAACCTTAGGGGCAGGACGTAGGCAGGGTTTTGCCGAAGCTGGGTAAATTTTGTCTCGTTTTATTTCTGCATTTATTATTCTGCTATTATCTGTACTGCTATATTTCTAATTTATCTGTGTTGAAATAATTTTATAAGCATCCGCAATTAATTTTTATAATTATCAGCATCACCCTATTCACCCTCCCTCTAGGGTGAAATCGATCCTACAAGGGGCAGATTGTTATGAGGTAAATAAGAAAAGAAGAGAAAGAAATAAAACAAATGCAGAAGCTCACAGCAGAATGATAAAATATAATAATCAAATAACAGTTCATGAAGCTGTTTTACAAATACATTTGATTATTCATTTACAACACCAAATAAGAGTTACATATAACAGTAATAAATGATGCAGCGGAACAAATGATGCAGTGGAATACATATAGTAAGTAATAATAGTACAAATTCTTCGTCTTCATTCTCCAGAAAGCAATCTTCGATAAACTGAAAAGCTCAGACTGACCCGGGCGAATTGAAAAGACAAAACACTCGAGTCAGAACTAAAAGATCTTATGTAAGCTAAATCAACGGAAAAATAAACATGAATGTAATGGCGTTAGAGATGTTTACGGGTTTGGACATCTCCTATATAGTGTCTAACATAGGTGCAATAACTTAAGAGATGTTCGGTATTACCATCTTCTAAGGATCCGTTAAACTACTTACTGTACAATACGCTGTTATAATAGTGTCTACTATAAAGTAAAGTATTAAAATAACGTTAAGGCGTTACCCATATCCCCCTTAACACATTTTATATATTCCCATAGTCTATACAGTACGTAATTCCTCCATAAACTGGAGGGCTATCAAAGGAAACTCTATACGTATGATACAAACCAAACTCGTAGAATGCGCGATAGGGCATGTGAACACAACACTCAAGGCAATGTCAGGGTAGATATACCAATTGCACTCCCTTATTGATGGTAACACATAGCAACTACTACCGCCCAGCATTTCCATAATTAAATTGATGGATGGCAACAAAATCAATCACAAAGTCAAACTATAGTATCGAAGAAATGTTCCCGATAGGAGGAATGACCTCAACTGGTCCAGTATAGCTCCTTTTTTAGTCACATCTAAGCCGACTCACGGAAGTCAGGGTCGTGTACATACCTCATATAGAATCATTTGCCCAACCATCCTACTTCATTTCTGGAATCTCCACCACGTACACAGTTGTTAAAGTGGTTTCCGTTATTGACAGAGAGTATAACAATATTCGATCCCGGTCTCTTTAAAAACTAAATGCTTATTACACAACGGATGGTTCTTTTACATTTCAAAAGTCCACTCACAATTGATACCAAAATATCATATTTTTTAAACCATATAATTTTCGAAATCATATCTACCTCCGAAATTATGTCACATTTAAAATCATATCACTTTCAAATTTATATTTCCAAAATAGATTAAATCCTTATTTAAAACCATCATACTTCTCAAATATGTCATTTAAATCCCTACTTATGTTATAACATCATTAAACCTTAGTCGCTTTAAAATCAAGGCTTTAATTTCCACTTTACACTTTCTGACCTTTAGAAAATAAATTTGATAGTTACAAATAGTTTAATTAGTTTAACAAAGTTTTAAATAGATATAAATTAGGTTAAATAGGTTTAAAATACACTAAATAAATTTAAAATAGATTAAAATACTTTAAAGATTTAAAATAGTTTAAATGAATCAAAACAGGTTAAATAGGTTTATTATGGATTAATTAGATTTAAAATAGATTAAATGAATTTAAGATAGATTAAATAGAATTAAAATAGATTAAACAGATTTAAATTATCTTAAATAGATTTTTAAATAGATTAAATAAATTTAATTAGTTTAAAATAGGTAAAATAGATTAAGTTGGATTAAATAGGTTATAATAGATTGAAATAAATTAAATAGTTTTAAATTGATTAAAATAGTTAATTTAATTAAAATAGTTTAAATTAGTTTAAAATAGATTTCAAAGTTATATCCAAACATTTTCGGTGGCTCTCCGATAAATTCATTTATATTTGACACTTCAACTTTGAAATTCCAATTAAAATCCTTTGAACAATTCATTAAATCAATTCCAATTTCAGCATTTAACGCTTGGATTATCGAAAATAATTCAGTTTATATAAATCAATTTATATTTCAAAATGCCAGTTTACTAAATTCAAAATTTAAAGAATTAAAATTCATTAAATTTAACCAATCCAGATTGATCTTTTAATTTTCTACCCTATGGTCTAGTGATATTTGTTCAATCCGCCATTTTAAAATTTTATGGTTATATATCATTTCAAACCGCAATCCTGAATTAATTAAAATCCATAAAATTGCTCGAGTCTATCATTTCAAACCATAAAGATTTTTCTCTAATCTGTAGATCGTTCGGGTATGTATCATTTCAACCCATAGGGAACTTGCAGTGTTATAACAATATAAAAATACGACATTCAATCATCCAATATTAAAAATCAAACATATATTACAATCATCATCTAAATCAACCAATAAACCTCAGTAGATAACTGATTATCACTAACAGGTATTACATTTGACAATTTAATTCAACATTAAATTAAACAATGTTTAAATGCAATAAAAGTCAACTTTCGCTAATATGACAATTTAAACAAACCAAATGTCAATCAATTAATTTCAAATCACATCATAAATTTAATTTAACTAACATAAGATAATTTTGTAATTGTGAGTGGGTTAAAACACTCACTTTTGATTTCAAAACGATTTAAAATCCAAAATAAGGCCCAAAATTCAACAGTCTCAGAATTCATCCAAACAAGTTCCAAAACGTCCCTAATTTTCATACGATCCCAAAGAAATAAACCGCGCATGAATCAGAGCTCGTATGCAAGAGTTATAAATATTGGAAAACTATACGATTTAAAATAAATAGATAAAATAACTGAAAAATGTTACACGTCACCTCGTATCGTTCGATCCAGAAACCCTAGCCTCGCCTTCAAACTTCTGCGTTCATAAACCACGCTCGAAGCCGCCGCCACCTTTTGAATTTCATCGTCGCCTACGAGGCCAGCCACGCCAATAGGAAACCATCACCGTGCCCCTCCCTAAGTCGACCACTCCATGCCTACGCCGAGACGAGCGACTCCCCCCAGGACCCATGCCATCAAATGCCTTCTTCGCCCAATCATGAAGATTCGGGCGACCTTTGGCACGAATGACCAACACCCAGAGACCTGTACGACACCACCTTCCCAACACCGCCTCCTGATCGTCGATCGGACGACGATCCACCATTGGATCGAAAACTTAGCAAATGGAAGATCGAAACTAAATCACTTATTCCTGGATAAATAGTGATTTGATTGCAAAAAAAAATTACACTAGTGAATTGTGCTCATCAAGAGCTTTGAAACAGTATATAATTTGATATGCTTTGGAGGAGTTTGATTTTGAAATTGATTTGAAGATTGGAATTTAGGGTTTGAATGCAAATTGGGTTTCTGCCATTGGAGAAAGGAGCAGACAGAAGTTGACGTAGTATAGAAATAAGAAATAGAAAGACTGCTAGGGTTATAACAGAACAATATATACCAACGAAGCCCGATAAGAAATGAATAATACCCGATTTGATTTGAAACGACAAATACGACCTGAAAAGCCCGTTTGTCTTTTGAAACGAAAGTAGGTCATTCTATATTTCAAAATAGATGTTTTTGATAATTTTAAACCTAATGGAATAGGTTTCAAGTCCTAATTCCATCGTAGGAAAAATTTAGCTTGAAATTAGCTTTTTTCAAATTGATTTCAATTAAATTTAATTAAATTGATTTATATGCGTTTCAAGTTCGTACGATTAAACGAAAAGTCTGATCGCTATGAAACTTAAAATCCTACAATAATTTTCCATTACGGATTCGATGAAACTTGTTTCATCGAAATCCGAGACAGTGGCCAAAATGGCTATTTCCATATTAATTAATTAAATTGGACAAATCACTTTTTAATTTCAAATCTTGTAATTAATAGATTTTATCATTTTTCTGATTCCTTATAATTTTCAATAATTTAAATGAAATTTACGTATCAATTCAATGTTAAATGTTACACTACTTACAACGTTCAATTTTAGCTGCAATTAAATCCAATTAATTACACTTTTAATTCCAATAAAATGATTAAATTTTGATTTCAATCTTTTTATTCAATCAATTTTTACCCTATAGACATAGTTAACATTGGTTTATATCTTATCACATTAATACTTTCCAATTCCATCTTAATTTTATTAACGTGATATTTAATTACATTTAATTGCAATTGATTTCCAATTTAATTTAGCAGACTAAATAAATAGGTAACATATAATAATTGTCACCACTTACTTTTAATTACATTGGTAAGTTTATTATTTACAAACAAATGTTATAACTACTACCATAACACTACTTTTATCAATTATAATTAATTACATACTATTTTATCAATTTATACACATTTAAATTATCAGTTATTCCTTAAATCCCTTTTTATTAATTAATACACATATTATTACAATTAATTTACAAGCTATTACTAATTATAACTCATTAACTATATCAATTAATTGAAATTCCGTTTAAAGCGGTTATCGATTACTTTAATTTAATACTATTACATTTTATTCCAATTATATTCTTATTATTAAATCTCAAATTTTTATTTCTTCCAACATTAAATCATAAACCTTACTAAATTAACTATTTTTAGTTATCGAAAATTACAGGTCGTTACAAGATGTTAGGTACCAAACTTAAGATGAGCATTGCGTATCACCCTCAGACTGATGGGTATACATAGATAATCAATAAGGTACTCGAAGATTTGTTAAGAGCTTGTGCATTAGACTTTGGTGGATCTTGGGAAGATCACCTACACTTAGTTGTGTTTTCCTATAATAATAGTTATTAGACTAGTATAAGAATGACGCCTTTTGAAGCTTTATATGGAACGCTATACAAATCATCATTATGTTGGTTGGAGACCGGAGACAGATTAGTCTTGGGTCTAGATCTGGTTAGAAAGGCAACGGAGAAGATTGAGTTGAGACGAGAAAGGATGAAGGAAGCTCAATCTAGACAGAAGAGTTACATAGATAAGAGGTGTAAAGTCTAGAATCTCAGTTGGAGATAGAGTCTTCATTAAGGCATCACCGATGAAGAGTGTGGTACGATTCGAAAAATCAGGGATACTGGCACCGAGATATGTTGGACCATTTTGAATCATAGAGAGGATTAGGAAGCTCGCATATAGAGTAGAGTTACCGAGCAGTATAATAGGTATCCATAATGTGTTTTATGTATCTCATCTTCGCAAGTATGTGCATGGTCCAGCGAATACTATTCCTTCGATAGAGTTAGAAGATTTGGTAGTCATACCGAATTTGACTTTTGTTAGACAACCAACTCGGGTTGTGGAGAGAGATGAGAAGAGGTTAAGGAACAAGACAACCAAGTTGGTGAATGTTTAGTGGAGCGACAATGAGAAGGACTGTAGTTGAAAGACAGAAGATAGGATTAGAGATACTTATCATGATCTGCTGTAAGGGTATGTTCTATATTTGATTGGTATAGATTGTTGTTAGTCAGGTAGGCTAGTACGGTAGTTAGAAGATGTTACAGATAATTTTCATGCTAAGTATTTAGTCCTTACTAAATTTCGAGGACGAAATTCTTTAAGGAGGGGAGCATGTAACACCCCTAATTTTAAATAACATTATTCAGGAGATTTAGTTAGATAAATTAAATAGAATAATGTAAAGCTTAGAGTGATAAGGGGATTGAGATTTGGAAATTAAATAGAACGAGTTTATGGAAATGGTTTTATAAGTTAACTAATAAGAGAATAAGGCAAGTGTATTATGGGGAATAGGCATCCGCCATAACCTTTAACCCCTAAACTCTTATTTCTATTTTCATTTTCATAGGCTCATAATTTTAAAAACGTAAGAAAAAGGGGAGCTCAAAGCCGGCCATAACTTAGGGGATAAGAAGATTAAAAATCAAGTAAAGCATTTACTTAAAAAGGCAACAAAACAGTTTTGTACATATTTATTATTTCGTCACTTCCAGTTGCAACCTTTCGATCCCACACCTCTGCCCCCAACCAAGTTGAAACCAATTCACATTATATCAATGCTTTGATACGTAGCGGATTGGAGAAAGGCGGAAGGTATATTGTCGAAACCATGCTTTCGAAGGGGTCGAGGCCATTTTAAATAGATATCGTAGGTCTTTTTTTGGCTTTCAAAAGAGATTCCACTTGTCTACTTTTCAATGAATGCCTTTGAAAGGGTTGAATCACTTTTATAGCTTTCGAAGGGGTTGTCGCCTTCTTGTTTTAAATGGGTAGATTTCGAATGAGTTGCCGACTTTATGTTTTAAAAAGGGTGCTTTCAAAAGGGTAGTTTGAACTAGGTCGAAACCTCATTGTTGTATTCATCCTTTCGAATAGGTTGATGGTTTTAATGAGTTCGAAAGGCAAGCTTTTTTTATAAATATAATAAGCCGCTTCCTAATTCTATCGTAAGGGCTTCGGTAGCCATTTAAACTAAAGGTTTCGAAGGCAATGGCTTCAAAAGGTGTTTCGAAGCTATCTGTAACGACCTTTAATTTTTGATCCCGAAAATTCCAGATAGTTAGGGGAAGAAGAAAAGAGATAGAAGAAGAAATAGAATTGAAACACAGAATCACACATTCACAGCAGATCAAAATACAATATTAAATAAAATAACAGTTGTACAAGGAAAAACTGTATCGGTTAATTTACATTAATACATCGGAGTTACAACATTACACAATCACCGGACAATTAAAACAACTTGTCCCATATAAAATAAAATATATCATAGCAGAATACACTCCATACGTTCCTGCCATCCAGCTCGCCTCCTGAGCTCCAGAAACATCCTTACCTGAAAATCTGTAATACTCGGTCTGGCAGAGAATTCTAAAATTTTGTTTAAACTGTTTTAAATTTTAGTTTACTCACCAGCTACATATAGCCTGTTGAACCCCTGCTTCCAGGCATTTCCCTTTTTTTTATTTTGAAATGCTTCTTGCTTGATCTTGCTTTGAACTTGAACTGGATTTGTTTTAACATTGAGTTGAAACTTGCCTTAGTTTGCTTAGATTGGATTTGAAAGAGGATGTTAGCTGTTTTCCTTAGATTTTGTATTACTGGTTTGAGATCGAATAGAGGTTGTTTGATTTGTTTTGAGGCTGGTTTCAGTTTACAGGTTTTTAGATTTTCTTCTTTCTTTGATAACGAAGATAAAAGAGAAAAATGAGAAAGGGTGGAGATGTACATATATTATTTATCTTTTATTTTATTTTCTTTTTTTGTTTTTTTTTTAAAAAAATAATGGCACTTGTAATTAGCATTTTAAGTTTCTTACACTTGTTAAAATGCAAGGTGAATTGTTTACATTTGTAATTATAATGTACCTAATGTTTATGTACTTTATATAATATCCTTTATTAAATTTTATTCTTATTCATGTATTATGTATTTATAAATTACTTAAATCTATGTAATACCTTTATACATGTATGCTTTAAATCTTTATATATTTATAAACTACATTTATTTCAAGTATAACATTTTAAAGAAAATAATATAAAACCAATTATATTCTAAACAAAATCATACATAATATTTTTTTTAAATCCAAAATATTTAAGATATTTATCTTTTAAATTTCAAATTTAAAATCAATTCAAATATATATATTTATATATAAAAAAAACACATATTTGAATTTTTTTTAAAGGGTAATTGCCAATTTTAAATAATTATATTAGGAAGATTATCACCCCAATGTTTATCCAGATTTATATATTTTTATTATCAGAATTATTTATTTAACTTATAAATTAGTATTTCTACTAATTTAATCCAACTGATTTATCAATTGACAAATGTTCAAAAATCCGGAATATCACATTCCTTCCCTCTTTGAATCTTTTCATCCCCGAAAAGGAACAAAGCTAGAATTTATTAAAATACTTATATCAGATAAATTATTATTTGAACATTTTTAGGCTGTAACTCCTTTTATTTAAGAATTTTTAAAACACTTTTAAAATCTACATAGTATTACAAAAATAGTTTTATAAAATACTTTTTATAACTTGATGTCTCAACCAGTCCATCATTGTTCTCATAGAAATTCGATCCTAAGTTGATCAGGCATAGGACTGAAAATCTATAAGTACTTGGTAAACCCATTTTGAACAACCAGTGAAAATACTTGGAAAATATTTTATTGAAAATATAGAAAACATTTTTGAAATTGAGAAAACATCTTTGGTGAGAATGCTTTGGAAATCATCACCCCCATCCATGGTTGCAGTTAACCTGATGGTTACGTTGCCATCCCGGCAAAATCGATAGATAACTTGTCAGGACCCGATTCTTCGTCTTCCGAAAATTCAACATCGATACTCACTTTATCGACTGCCGAGTAATCGAACGACGGAAAACCGAACACTGAGGATTTTAGAAAAAGAAAAAAAAGACAGAAGAAGAGAGAAAAAGATAGAAGATAGAGAAGAAGATAGAGAGAATAGAGAACATATAACGGAACAGAAGACAACAGAACAACAACAGAATCTCACAATTCGCAGCGGAACAACATATAATAGATAAATGAATAATCTTTAAACAAAGAACTATATCAGTTATTACATTACATCACATCATCAGAGTGTACAACAACAACAACATACAGTGCAGCGGAAAAAGAAATACTATATACTAGTAATACGCCATGCCATCCAGCTTGCTTTCAGCAACTCCAGAATATCCAGAATATCCTGATATACCTTAACTCTTGACTGCCCGTGTGGAAATTGGTGGGCACCCAGAGTTTAGGAAGGAAAACAATAAACTCCAAGTTAGTCATGTGACTGGTGTGAGAACTCAAAACAGTTTATTTATCTTTAAAAATTAAAATAGAGGAATATTTTTAAAGTCAATTCTCAATGCTTTTAAAATTGAGACTACCATAAGGCCTCCCGCACACACACACAATGCAAACGCAGAATCGGAGGAGATTTCTCCTTATGATAGTCAAAGATGCTTGATACGCATTTAAAAGAACATTTGATATTATTGTTAGTGCATAGTGTAGGAAAAATTCATTTCGAAAGTAGAATATAAATCTTAGCCAGCATAGACATTTCGAACTATGCCTACTATAGCTAACTATGTTCAATAGCAGGTTACCGCCACATTCCATAGCAGGTTATACAACTAAAACCGTACAAGTCTCGTATTGTTTCTTTGGATTTCCAACGAATGATCAGGCCAAGGAACTTCCCATTGCCACATGAGAATTTCTCTGGATGGACATCCCCGAGAACCAAACCGGATCTCTACCAACACAAGGCCGGGTTACCCCTAACTGAGTAACAACTGACCGAATATGCCATCCCCTGGTCCTTTGGGACCTTTCACCGAGCGCTCGCAATCAATTCACACAATCATAACAAAGTGTTTTCAACATGAGTAAGTATCTGGGCTCCATACCATGATACCACCCTTTTCCAGAAGGAAATGCACATATCCTAAAGGGCGCTACCCCTCATAACCTTGCTGCTTCTTTCCTGTTTTGACCATTCACGGGGTGTGAGGCTCGACGAAGTCACGTCCACAAAAACATACTTTATACAAAAGCCATGCTTTGGATGAACAAATGATCATAGAAATGATCACAAAGATAGACGATCAAATAAACGATCCTATCACAAATAATCAACACAATGATCATTTACAGCAACACTCAGCATGTCACATTACCAAATTGGGAATATATCGCTGATAACTTCAACTATATAACCTCTAAGCTCGTACGTCTCAGAGAAGGGTGTTAAGCTAAAAGAATAAATTCTCCGCCACCAACAGAAATATATTTGAAAGAAATCGGCTTTATATCTCAACTTGTAACGTCAGACATACCATCCATACAAGTCTGTTCCGGGCTCGAACAAAACCGAAGGCACTTCTTACGAAGCCTTTGCAATCCGGGTATTCACAATCCCGATCGAATTTCCCATCACTTAGGAGATCTCTATACCAGGAGCTACCCAGTGCAGAGACAATCGATAGGTCATCCTATCGCTTTCACAAATACTCGGTCTTCAACACCGGTCATCAATGCAATTCACAACGACGTATCACATATTCGGAATGGGTTATACGACCCCATGGTCCTTTCCCGGTTAACCCGAATAGTGAGCGCTTATTCAAAAATAAGTGTGGCATTCAAATTCAAACAAATCACATCAAATACCCAATCAAAGGGAAATATTGATAGTCGGTTATTGAACTATCAATGGATATGCACACATCACCAGTTTCCAAATAATTTTCCAAATTATTTATTTTCCAAAATATCTTCACTAGATATATAATTTCAATACTTCAAAAATAAATCAATATTTATTTTTAATCAAATTCCACTTTCTTTTATAAATTCCATAGTGAATTTATATTTCAAAATATCAATGAATATTCGATTTCAATTATTCATTTCAATTTATCTTCAAAAAGAAAAATTCTCAAAATATTCCCTTTATATCGGAAAACAATTCCATACTTATTAAATAAGTAATTTACAATCTATTTATTTTCAACACTTGGAAAATATTCAATATACTTAAATCGAAATTAAGTATATATTTCATTCTTTAAGGAAATCACTCTCTTAAACATATTTATTTGGGCCAAAACGAATGTTGCGTAAAACATCGTTACGACAACCCAAAATCACTAGTATAGGGATTCGAAATTAAAATAGATATATAAATCCCAATACTATCCAAAACATTTCCTTTCGGAAATCATTTACTATAACAACAGTGTTATAGTCCATTATTTCCTTCTATTTCTCGAAAACGTCTATTTCAACAATAAATGTTGAAATATATGGTTTCGAATCTCAACATATTTTAAAACATCGTTAGATCGTTTTAATTCTATTTCAAATATCACATTCAAAACAATTTCTTTAACATATTATTCACTATTCAAAAAAAACGTGAATATACTACGTTAATCAATTTCATCCTTTAATTCATTTTATTTCAAAGGATTATCCACAGTCAAAAAACGTGAATATAACTCCATTAATAGGTTTCAACAATTAACTTATCAAAATAAGTCGTTTGCGAATTTATAAAACAACGTTTATAAATTCCATTTCTATTTATTTTATAACAACTTCCTTTATAAATCTCCTTTATTAGCCTATTCGATTTATATCTCAATTATGAACTAAAAGTCCATATTATAAGTTAAATGCTTTTAAAACGATTATTTTACAAAATCGTTCTTTTAAAGACTTTCCAAATCATAAATCTTATAACTTATAAGATTCATTTATTTAACCATATCTATTCTTCAAATAACTTCACAAATTTATAAATCTTACTATTTATAAATTTCATTTATAACTTCACCATTTATAATTCTATAAATTTCATTCATTTGTGAAATTTATTTTCACTTCATTCAAACACTTATAAAAACTCGTTTTATAATGTCAATTTTTCAATTTATAAATATCCATTTATAAATCTCTTAATATAAATCAATTTATATCATTCTTTAAAACGTCTTTAATCTCCTTTATTATTTCACCATTTTGATTCATAAAATAATTAAATTTTATAAATCCTATATTTAAACTTTTCACAATAAATTCAAATTTCCCAATTTAAACCATTTTATAAAATTATTAACCCCATAATTTCAAAAATTAATTTTTAACTATATTTCCCAAAAATCATAATTTTTATAACATTAAAATTATACGTTATTTATTTATAATGGATCGATTCCAAAAATAAAGTATATTTTCAAAAATCACTTTAAAAATCATTTTAAAATTCCAAATTTGGTCCAATGATGCTACATACCAAATAGTCAATCACGACAACAACGACATCATATATCGATATGATAATCCATCAAATATTAAAATATCTGAAATCAAATAAAAACTGTTGAGGAATCCAGTTGGATCCCTCCAACCTGTTTTCCTGCATCCACAAATATTAGCACAATACCAATTTCGCTCCAGTACGAAATTATCGCGGTATATGGGATTTAAAATATTATCCGCTTAATAACGGCGCAATAGGGTCTCATCCGCTAAACAAAAAATGCGGGAAATCAATAACTCCAATATATACATATGCCAATATGTATATATATTGCTATTATATATAATACCAATTTCACTGTTTATGAAATATTCGCGGTATATGTTTTTAATAAATAACATCCGCTTACTAACGGCGTATAATGTCTATTTTAACAATCAATAGATAACAATCATCATTCAAACATGCATTCAAATATTTTAAATCTAACTATTTAAAATAAAATCGAAACTGATTCGATTGAGTGAGAAGTTCTCACCTTGGTTTTAATTTCCGTTTTAGCGATTTATTTCGAATAAAATTAAACGGACGTTTAATTTTACCCAAAATTCTCACTAACTCCAAACGACTCCAATCCAATTTCATCGCGTAGTGCTCGTCCATACGATTCCAACGCAACTGGTTTCGCGCGTTTTCGACCTCGTATGAAAAAGTTACAAATATTTGAAGTTACACGATTTTATAAAGAATATAAATTACAACATTTATTTAAATTTTCACCATTCCCTCATCATAACCGTCCACACTAGATCCAACGCCCCCCCCTTCATCTTCCACTCACGTTACCTTCTCCAGTACAACACATACATGCCGAACCCACTCTCATAGATTAGGGTTTATTTTTGCCACCACCTCGCTCGACTAGGACTCGATCAGGATACACCATCGCGAAGCCCTCACCACAAGCTACACTCGGCCTCAAGCACATGAAGCTCGGCCATCTCCTCCACCTCGTGTTGCGTGCTCAACTGGCCACGAACGGCCCCCTGTAGCTCCCACTACGATGCTCCGTTTTACATCACAGCCGTTCACATCGAAGCTCTCATCGCCCTCTTCAATACTCTAGTTGAAAGTTTAGCCTAATTGTCGACGGATTTGGAGAAATCGAGGGATGAACGTTGAGCATTTCTGGCCTTAGATAGGGGGGTGGCGGCTGTAGAATATAATTAGGGTTTAAGTGTTTTTATTTTTATTTTTTTAGAAATGGTGGCTATTTATAAGGAACCGACGAAACACTATTCATCCCGGAAATTCCGAACTCCGATTCACGCGCCGTAACCAGCATTTCTAGGGTTTACCCCGCGTTCCGGACACAATGGAACAGGTTTCGAAAGCTAATTCGGACATCTATGCGAGTTATGGCTATAAACGTTAAATTTGAATTAAACCGATTTAAATCGATTTCTAGGCGTTTTAATTCGTATCGGACAAACCGTAAATCCAATTGACACGAAATTTGAAACCTTACAATAATATCACATTACGGATCCGATGAAACTGGTTTCGTCGAAATTCGAGACTTTTTGAAAAATGGCTATTTTAACTCGCCAAATTAAAATTAAAAATAAATCGATGCGTTTCGAGCTGCCACGATCAAACGATAACTCCGATTGACACGAAAATTGAAATCCGGTAATAACTAACTATTACGGATCCAATGGAACTGGTTTCGTTCAATTCTGAGACTGTTCAAAAATTGGCTATTTTCACTAGTCGATTTAAATATTAAAATATTCAATTTTCACAAATTAACTTTTAATTCGATTTTAAAAGTTCTAAAATATTGTTCTAACTTCCATATGATAAAATAAAATTTTACAAATCATTTTCAATCATATTTAACTCAATTTTCAATTATTTTCCATAATTTAACTTATTAAATTATCGATTTAATTATTCAATTAAATCCAAAAATTCAAATAAAAATTTATTTGACTTATATATTCACTTATAAATATTTAAAATTAATTAAATATTCAAATTTTAATTTCTAAAAATTCTGGGTCGTTACAATCTTCCCCCCTTAAAAGAATTTCGTCCTCGAAATTATTAAGTAAGAAAAGTTACAGAATTTATTAACTTTCCAAAAATTCATAGTTAAACTTCTTACAATACTTTACTAAGTTTTCAAATCATACTTAGTTATCTTTTCAAAAACAACTACTATTGTTTAACTTTCCATTCCAAATAAAAGTCTAAGTTTTCAAAAAATTTCCCATTTTCTCAAATTTTTTCTAACGCCTTAAATTTTCGGAAAAATTCGCCATAGTCTCCTTTGCGCGGCTCGATCCGAAAAAAAAATGACAGTATATATATCACAAATATACATCTCATCAAGTAATGAGGCATCCCGAAGGGAAAAAAGTATAAAAGTACGATATTTAATCCGAGATATGTACCTTATATTTTATTAGCGAGCATATACGGCTAATATAGCGCGAAAGCGAGCTCCAAATGCGAAGCAAACGCGATCTGCACCTACTAAACACTCAACAAACAACATGAGAACATGTATATATGAAAATAGTATCAATACACAACATATAGCAACATAATAACTATATATGCCAACATAGCAAATGCAAACAAACAACAAATGCAAACATCAACCAACTATCATTCATAACCAATAAATATTCATTTATATTCTCATTAATATCAATGAAATAGGTTTTCAATTTAAATCACATTTGATTCATTAACAGTGGATGTTTCTAACATTTATTTTCAATTAGTTTATATTCACTAATTCATATTCAAGTTGGTTCACTTCCAAATCAAATTCAATTTCATTAACTTTAGATTTTAATTTCATTAATTCACTTTCATTAACACTTAATGAATTATATACAATCATATAACAATCAATGTATATTAATTACAACCAAATTCCTTTGCTTATATTCATTCTATTTGGTTTAACACCATCACTTTCAATTGGTTTAATTAAATTGATTTTCCATTCAATCTTTCAACTTCCAATAACATTAGATTTTAATGAATTAACACTTATATTCATTTATTCCATATCAACTTAAATTTACATTTAATTGATTATCATTCGATCCATTCATTCAATTCAATTTCTAAAGTTGAATTTCATTTATATAACTCAAGTTTATATTTATCACTTCACTTTATTATTTTACTTTGATTCCAATATCAACTTCATTCAACATCTCCGAAGTTATATTCTATTTAACTTTAAATTCATTTTTTATTTACAACTCATATTCATAAATATATTCATTAGTTTCACTTCTTATATATATAAGTTTATTTCACAATTGTAAATCACTTTAATTATAATTCAATTCTTATAATTCTTTTGCTTATACAATTCTTCTTTTATTTAGATTATTCAAACATCTAAACAATCAACTTATATACACTTTAATAATTCTGAAAAATTATTTCTTCATATATAAAATATACTCAAGGTAAAATTATTTTATTTACCCATTTTTAAAACAATACTGTGTCGGTTTATCTTGTTTAAGAGTTTAGAAACCCCTATCTACGATAGTTAGCTAGACTACATCGACTGGAATCTATAAACAATCAACCGATAAGTCAACACAATACAAAACAATTTATATTCACTAACAAATATGCTCTCATAGCTATTATTACACTCAAACTCATTCTAGAGTACTACTGACTCTATCTCTAATGAGTAATACCCAACAGAACCATGGTTGTCGCTTAACCATAAGCTCTGATACCACATTGTCAGATCTAGGCTTTTCAACCATCGACAGCAGTCACAACCGGTAGGCTTTTCAACCATCCCAGCCCCACCGTGGCAACAACTGGTATCCCAAACTTGCTTTTACGGCCAGCCTCTTGACTATCTCAGGTTACACCTAACCAACCCCCTAAAAGAGGACGTGTAGGGGTAAGAGTCTCCCGTTCGCCACCTAACCACGAAGCGAGAACCCCCCATCACATAGCCCAAAGCTTAGCAAGACTGGTGTGAGAACTCAAAACAGTTTATTTATCTTTAAAAATTAAAATAGAGGAATATTTTTAAAGTCAATTCGCAATGCTTTTAAAAATGAGACTACCATAAGGCCTCCCGCACACACACAATGCAAATGTAGAATCGGAGGAGATTTCTCCTTATGATAGTCAAAGATGCTTGATACGCATTTAAAAGAACATTTGATATTATTATTAGTGCATAGTGTAGGAAAAATTCATTTCGAAAGTAGAATATAAATCTTAGCCAGCATAGACATTTCGAACTATGCCTACTATAGCTAACTATGTTCAATAGCAGGTTACCGCCACATTCCATAGCAGGTTATACAACTAAAACCGTACAAGTCTCGTATTGTTTCTTTGGATTTCCAACGAATGATCAGGCCAAGGAACTTCCCATTGCCACATGAGAATGCCTCTGGATGGACATCCCCGAGAACCAAACCGGATCTCTACCAACACAAGGTCGGGTTACCCCTAACTGAGTAACAACTGACCGAATATGCCATCCCCCGGTCCTTTGGGACCTTTCACCGAGCGCTCGCAATCAATTCACACAATCATAACAAAGTGTTTTCAACATGAGTAAGTATCTGGGCTCCATACCATGATACCACCCTTTTCCAGAAGGAAATGCACATATCCTAAAGGGCGCTACCCCTCATAACCTTGTTGCTTCTTTCCTGTTTTGACCATTCACGGGGTGTGAGGCTCGACGAAGTCACGTCCACAAAAACATACTTTATACAAAAGCCATGCTTTGGGTCAACAAATGATCATAGAAATGATCACAAAGATAGACGATCAAATAAACGATCCTATCACAAATAATCAACACAATGATCATTTACAGCAACACTCAGCATGTCACATTACCAAATTGGGAATATATCGCTGATAACTTCAACTATATAACCTCTAAGCTCGTACGTCTCAGAGAAGGGTGTTAAGCTAAAAGAATAAATTCTCCGCCACCAACAGAAATATATTTGAAAGAAATCGGCTTTATATCTCAACTTGTAACGTCAGACATACCATCCATACAAGTCTGTTCCGGGCTCGAACAAAACCGAAGGCACTTCTTACGAAGCCCTTGCAATCCGGGTATTCACAATCCCGATCGAATTTCCCATCACTTAGGAGATCTCTATACCAGGAGCTACCCAGTGCAGAGACAATCGATAGGTCATCCTATCGCTTTCACAAATACTCGGTCTTCAACACCGGTCATCAATGCAATTCACAACGACGTATCACATATTCGGAATGGGTTATACGACCCCATGGTCCTTTCCCGGTTAACCCGAATAGTGAGCGCTTATTCAAAAATAAGTGTGGCATTCAAATTCAAACAAATCACATCAAATACCCAATCAAAGGGAAATATTGATAGTCGGTTATTGAACTATCAATGGATATGCACACATCACCAGTTTCCAAATAATTTTCCAAATTATTTATTTTCCAAAATATCTTCACTAGATATATAATTTCAATACTTCAAAAATAAATCAATATTTATTTTTAATCAAATTCCACTTTCTTTTATAAATTCCATAGTGAATTTATATTTCAAAATATCAATGAATATTCGATTTCAATTATTCATTTCAATTTATCTTCAAAAAGATAAATTCTCAAAATATTCTCTTTATATCGAAAAACAATTCCATACTTATTAAATAAGTAATTTACAATCTATTTATTTTCAACACTTGGAAAATATTCAATATACTTAAATCGAAATTAAGTATATATTTCATTCTTTAAGGAAATCATTCTCTTAAACATATTTATTTGGGCCAAAACGAATGTTGCGTAAAACATCGTTACGACAACCCAAAATCACTAGTATAGGGATTCGAAATTAAAATAGATATATAAATCCCAATACTATCCAAAACATTTCCTTTCGGAAATCATTTACTATAACAACAATGTTATAGTCCATTATTTCCTTCTATTTCTCGAAAACGTCTATTTCAACAATAAATGTTGAAATATATGGTTTCGAATCTCAACATATTTTAAAACATCGTTAGATCGTTTTAATTCTATTTCAAATATCACATTCAAAACAATTTCTTTAACATATTATTCACTATTCAAAAAAAACGTGAATATACTACGTTAATCAATTTCATCCTTTAATTCATTTTATTTCAAAGGATTATTCACAGTCAAAAAACGTGAATATAACTCCATTAATAGGTTTCAACAATTAACTTATCAAAATAAGTCGTTTGCGAATTTATAAAACAACGTTTATAAATTCCATTTCTATTTATTTTATAACAACTTCCTTTATAAATCTCCTTTATTAGCCTATTCGATTTATATCTCAATTATGAACTAAAAGTCCATATTATAAGTTAAATGCTTTTAAAACGATTATTTTACAAAATCGTTCTTTTAAAGACTTTCCAAATCATAAATCTTATAACTTATAAGATTCATTTATTTAACCATATCTATTCTTCAAATAACTTCACAAATTTATAAATCTTACTATTTATAAATTTCATTTATAACTTCACCATTTATAATTCTATAAATTTCATTCATTTGTGAAATTTATTTTCACTTCATTCAAACACTTATAAAAACTCGTTTTATAATGTCAATTTTTCAATTTATAAATATCCATTTATAAATCTCTTAATATAAATCAATTTATATCATTCTTTAAAACTGTCTTTAATCTCCTTTATTATTTCACCATTTTGATTCATAAAATAATTAAATTTTATAAATCCTATATTTAAACTTTTCACAATAAATTCAAATTTCCCAATTTAAACCATTTTATAAAATTATTAACCCCATAATTTCAAAATTTAATTTTTAACTATATTTCTCAAAAATCATAATTTTTATAACATTAAAATTATACGTTATTTATTTATAATGGATCGATTCCAAAAATAAAGTATATTTTCAAAAATCACTTTAAAAATCATTTTAAAATTCCAAATTTGGTCCAATGATGCTACATACCAAATAGTCAATCACGACAACAACGACATCATATATCGATATGATAATCCATCAAATATCAAAATATCTGAAATCAAATAAAAACTGTTGAGGAATCCAGTTGGATCCCTCCAACCTGTTTTCCTGCATCCACAAATATTAGCACAATACCAATTTCGCTCCAGTACGAAATTATCGCGGTATATGGGATTTAAAATATTATCCGCTTAATAACGGCGCAATAGGGTCTCATCCGCTAAACAAAAAATGCGGGAAATCAATAACTCCAATATATACATATGCCAATATATATATATTGCTATTATATATAATACCAATTTCACTGTTTATGAAATATTCGCGGTATATGTTTTTAATAAATAACATCCGCTTACTAACGGCGTATAATGTCTATTTTAACAATCAATAGATAACAATCATCATTCAAACATGCATTCAAATATTTTAAATCTAACTATTTAAAATAAAATCGAAACTGATTCGATTGAGTGAGAAGTTCTCACCTTGGTTTTAATTTCCGTTTTAGCGATTTATTTCGAATAAAATTAAACGGACGTTTAATTTTACCCAAAATTCTCACTAACTCCAAACGACTCCAATCCAATTTCATCGCGTAGTGCTCGTCCATACGATTCCAACGCAACTGGTTTCGCGCGTTTTCGACCTCGTATGAAAAAGTTACAAATATTTGAAGTTACACGATTTTATAAAGCATATAAATTACAACATTTATTTAAATTTTCACCATTCCCTCATCATAACCGTCCACACCAGATCCAACGCCCCCCCCTTCATCTTCCACTCACGTTACCTTCTCCAGTACAACACATACATGCCGAACCCACTCTCATAGATTAGGGTTTATTTTTGCCACCACCTCGCTCGACTAGGACTCGATCAGGATACACCATCGCGAAGCCCTCACCACAAGCTACACTCGGCCTCAAGCACATGAAGCTCGGCCATCTCCTCCACCTCGTGTTGCGTGCGCAACTGGCCACGAACGCCCCCCTGTAGCTCCCACTACGATGCTCCGTTTTACATCAAAGCCGTTCACATCGAAGCTCTCATCGCCCTCTTCAATACTCTAGTTGAAAGTTTAGCCTAATTGTCGACGGATTTGGAGAAATCGAGGGATGAACGTTGAGCATTTCTGGCCTTAGATAGGGGGGTGGCGGCTGTAGAATAGAATTAGGGTTTAAGTGTTTTTATCTTTATTTTTTTAGAAATGGTGGCTATTTATAAGGAACCGACGAAACACTATTCATCCCAGAAATTCCGAACTCCGATTCACGCGCCGTAACCAGCGTTTCTAGGGTTTACCCCGCGTTCCGGACACAATGGAACAGGTTTCGAAAGCTAATTCGGACTTTTGTGCGAGTTATGGCTATAAACGTTAAATTTGAATTAAACCGATTTAAATCGATTTCTAGGCGTTTTAATTCGTATCGGACAAACCGTAAATCCAATTGATACGAAATTTGAAACCTTACAATAATATCACATTACGGATCCGATGAAACTGGTTTCGTCGAAATTCGAGACTTTTTGAAAAATGGCTATTTTAACTCGCCAAATTAAAATTAAAAATAAATCGATGCGTTTCGAGCTGCCACGATCAAACGATAACTCCGATTGACACGAAAATTGAAATCCGGTAATAACTAACTATTACGGATCCAATGGAACTGGTTTCGTTCAATTCTGAGACTGTTCAAAAATTGGCTATTTTCACTAGTCGATTTAAATATTAAAATATTCAATTTTCACAAATTAACTTTTAATTCGATTTTAAAAGTTCTAAAATATTGTTCTAACTTCCATATGATAAAATAAAATTTTACAAATCATTTTCAATCATATTTAACTCAATTTTCAATTATTTTCCATAATTTAACTTATTAAATTATCGATTTAATTATTCAATTAAATCCAAAAATTCAAATAAAAATTTATTTGACTTATATATTCACTTATAAATATTTAAAATTAATTAAATATTCAAATTTTAATTTCTAAAAATTCTGGGTTGTTACATAACTGTAGGCACTCCACGCCCCTCGATTAAGCCGTGGAACCCGCTATAGATCGCAGCTACATCTGGGGTTACGTTGCTATCACAACAAAAACCTATGTAACTGTAGGCATCACCACCCTCGAATTCTGCTGCCAAAACAATGAAACTTCTCCACTCCACTCGACCATTGATCACAGTCTACCGATGTTACTTTGCCTTTCTGGGAAAATCAAACATAGATCGTTGACACTCTCCTCCACACTATTTCCGCTATGGTCCACAGTAGATCGTAGCGACATCGAGTTACAATGTCGTCACAGCATAACCCAAATGCCTCTGTAGGCATCAGCGCCCTCGACTTTCGCTACCAATAATCCTTACGAACTTCAGTTTGTCCGGACTTCCTCACATGATCCACTTTAGAACCCTCCTAGGGCTCAAGGCAATACCAACCTATGGTACTCCTGAGAAGTTCATTTCAAGGGAGCGCCTTTTTCTCCAAAGCCACTTTCAAAACACTTTACCCTATACATATATAGTATCTTCCAAATCATACACCTAGTATGAATCTCACATAAATCTCCTTTCTCAAAATCGATTATCCCAAAATCGATAATTCTCATACTAGGCTTTCCAAATTTCCAAAATTAGTCTTTTCCCCAAAAAAATCAAAGCCTTTCGAAAAATCCATAGGTTCCAAAAACGCTTTTCTCCAAAATCATTCTCATAAGATCCTTTATACACACACACACACATACAACCTTGAAAAATCTTTGGATTATTTCATACTTGTATAAAGTCCCTTTTTATACGTTAAAAACTTTTCAAAAAACCCTTTTTTTCTGGCAATAGATTCAACAAGGGGAAATTTATCTTATATAACAAAGATATATAACTTTGTTTATGCCAAATCAACATTCAAGTTTGATTACTTTATAGAGTTATTTTCCATCTTACTTACTTTCATAAAGTAAATTTCAACCATATAAATATCCAACTTCCACTTTATTTCATCATATATTTTCTCAAAATATATTTCCATTTCAAAAATATTTTTACAGTTCTTATCCACAATATCAATTTCATTCAAGCCCATACGATGTACACATATCATCCGTATGCTATATCAATCTGATCGCTCACTCGATCACAAATTTCTCTTCCGAACAACTATCGTCCATCCAACTTCCTAGTGCAGACTCAGATCTGGTTTCTCGATCAGAAACCATCATTCTCCTTGCATAGCCTAACTATGATAGAGAATTTCCAGGATCAATCAAAAATCCATATCCAGGTTCACCATCGGAAATCGAGTGAAAAATCCCAAATCGAATCGATATATTATCTCGAAATTCTATGCTTGAATCCGGATCAAATCATTATACGAATAGAACTATACGCGTACATCCTACGTATTTATCTCTATTGATTATTAGCCAAATCAATCTTCTTTCTATTCACCTTTACTTTGATTCTATTACTTAATTCACAATTGCTTCAATCCCATTTGGATTATCATTTTGATTCTTATCTCAAATGGATATTTAATCATTAACAGTTTGCACTATGACAAGCTTAAATTTAGAAAATAGCTTGAAAAGTTAAAAATAGATAATTATTTGAAAAATAATTATTAATTTGTAAAATACCTGTAAAATAGTTATTAGTTATGAAGTAGTTGAAAAATAGTAATTAGTTTATAAAACAGTTGTAAAATAGTTAAATAGTTCCAAAAGTAATTGTAAAATAAGTTTAAGATAGTTTGGGGTTTAAAAAGAAAGGTTGTATATAGTAAATAGTTTGGAAAAATAGGTTTATATTGAAACAATTTATTTTGAAAATAGTCCAGAGCCAAACTGTTCAATTCTCAATCTCTATTCCAATCAATTCAATTTAAATTTTCATTTCCATTTAAATTGACTCAATTCCAATTTAAATAACTTCAATTTCCATTTAAATTGATTTAACCCCAATTCAAGTTGAATTAACCTTGATTCTTTCCAATTTCAAGTCAAATTCCATTTAAAAACTATTCAACTTTAATCAAAAATCCCAATTATTTAAATCAAATTTCAATTTGAACTAATTTCAAATTCAACCTCGCTTTAAATCATCTCGAATTATATAAATTTGAGTTAAATTTCAAATGTTGATCTAATTTCTTAAATCAAATGAACCTTTACTATCTAATTTAACAACCCAAGTCCTTACACAATTAAATTTTGAGTCCAACATTTTAATATTTATTCAAATCACCTTTACTTACTTATCTCAAGTTTTCAAGTAAAAGTTCAGAAACTTTTAAACATCTAATTCTGAGCCCGAATTTCAAAATTCTATTTTAAATTACCTTTACTTCTCCATAAACCTATTTCTAGGTTCAATAATAATTCAAGTACTTTTTAAACAATTTAATCTTTGAAATTCCATTTATTACCCAATTTCAACTTTGAAACCAATTTTCAGCAAATTTCAGTTGCAATTTATCTTATACATTCAAATCTTAAATTCACAGTGACTTTGCTTTCACAAGTTTAATTTTTATCTGTAAAAAGAATCAACATTACTTAAATAATTACAAATTTAAGTTTTGTTTCCCTTTAATTTCTGCAATGGATATAGAATATCTCAATTCACTTCTTAATTTATTCTAAACAACTCAGTTCACAGTCTCATCATTACTGATAATAACAGGATGATATTAAGATAAATAGACATCCAATTTATTTAAAACATTCATCATCCACTACCCACTCCCAGATCTCAACCCTGTTTGATATCACATATACTCCCTACCAAATCAACGCATTTAACTTAAATCTCAATTTCATCTTGAAATTTCGAACCTAAGTTGCTTGTCCTAAACTTACTTAACTTCCCCTAATTTAAATTCAATTCAATCCCCTTAATCCTACTCAAAATTTGAATTCTCTATTTCAAATTTCAAATTTATATCACCTAAAAGTTCAAAAACTTATTTTACTTCGTGTTTTTACTTCACACTTCAAGGAAAATCAAAGATCATCACTTTAGAGTTTATTTCAAATCATCTTTAATATTATGTATATCAACACATATATACATATTTACTTCTTGAACCACCAAGCCAAATTTTTAAAATTTTAAACCACCTTTGGTTGTAATTCAAAACAAATTTGTTTTAAAGTTTACAAACAACTTCTTATTCTAAAATAGGATTACATTCAAAATGGGTTGAATAATATTATTTCCTTTAACATTTTGAAAACAATTTCAAATGTTTTAGACTTAGAATTCAACACTTCACAATTTAAAACCCACTTCAGTTTACATCCTTTCTAATTTACAAGTTATTCTCATCAAATGGTTACTTCTTAAAACATTTTATTGTTTATTGGAAAACAATCATCCCTTTATTAAACACAATAACCATTCTATTTTCTGGCTTGAAACCAATTTCTAATTCATCTTATATGTATAGTTCATTTTATCCAATTCCTATATATATATATATATTCATCACTTAATTCTTATCCAATTTCAATATTCAACAACCGATTATTGCTTTATATATAAAATATAAGCTTTTATAAAAATCATTAATTAAAACCATTTTAAAACCTTTATATTAGAAAATAACAAGTACGCTCTTATATATATTACCACTGACCCTATCCTTAATGAGTAAACCCACCAGAGCCAAGGTTCTCGCTTAACCTGGCTCTGATACCAAATTGTAACGACTTGGAATTTTCGATCTCGAAATTCCAGATAGTTAGGGAAAGAAGAAAAGAGATAAAAGAAGAAACATAATTGAAACACAGAATCTCACATTCGCAGGGGATCAAAATATAATAAAATAAAATAACAGTTATACAAGGAAAAACTGTATCAGTTAATTTACATTAATACATCAGAGTTACAACATTACACAATCACCGGACAATTAAAATAACTTGTCCCAAATAAACTACAATATATCACAGCGGAATACACTCCATACGTTCCTGCCATCTAGCTCGCCTCCTGAGCTCCAGAAATGTCATTACTAGAAAATCTGTAATACTCGATCTGACAGAGAATTCTGAAATTTTTTTTAAACTGTTTTAAATTTTAGTTTACTCACCAGCTACACATAGCCTGTTTAACCCCTACTTCCAGGCATTTCCTTCTTTTTTTATTTTGAAATGCTTCTTGCTTGATCTTGCTTTGAACTGGATTTGTTTTAACACTGAGTTGAAACTTGCCTTAGTTTGCTTAGATTGGATTTGAAAGAGGATGTTAGCTGTTTTCCTTAGATTTTGTATTACTGGTTTGAGATTGAATAGAGGTTGTTTGATTTGTTTTAAGGCCGGTTTCAGTTTACATGTTTTTAGATTTTCTTCTTTCTTTGATAATGAAGATAAAAGAGAAAAATGAGAAAGGGTGGAGATATATATTATTTATCTTTTATTTGCTTTTTCTTTTGTTTTTGCTTTTTAAAAAAAAATAATGACACTTATAATTAGCATTTTAAGTTGCTTACACTTGTTAAAATGCAAGGTGAATTTGTTTACATTTGTAATTATAATGTACCTAATGTTTATGTATTTTATATAATATCCTTTATTAAATTTTATTATTATTCATGTCTTATGTATTTATTAATTACTTAAATCTATATAATACCTTTACACATGTATGCTTTAAAGCTTTATATATTTATAAACTACATTTATTTCAAGTATAACCTTTTAAAGAAAATAATATAAAACCAATTATATTCTAAACAAAATCATACATAATATTTTTTTTAAATCCAAAATATTTAAGGTATTTATCTTTTAAATTTCAAATTTAAATCCAATTTAAAATCAATTCAAATATATATATGTATATATAAACAAACAAATATTTAATTTTTTTTAAAAGGATAATTTGCCAATTTTAAATAATTATATTAGGAAGATTACCACCCGAATGTTTATCCAGATATATATTTTTATTGTTAGAATTATTTATTTAACCTATAAATTAGTATTTCTACTAATTTAATCCAGTTGATTTATCAATTCACAAATGTTTAAAAATCTGGATTATCACACTATCCTTCCAATTGTTTTACTTAAAGACTAGTGCTTTCGAAAGGATGATTCCGAAGTCATCAGTTTTCCCCAAATTCTTTTATTTGAAGGCTAATGCTTTCGAAAGGGTTACATTCGCTTATGTTTACTTTGATCCAAAAGTTATATTCAAAATTAAACCTAATGGTATCGAAAGAGGTACTTTCAAAAGTTTTCGAAGCTATGCTTCTATAAGTTAGAAAGATATGCTTTAATACTTTCGAAACGAATGTTTTGATGGTTTTGAAAGGAAGGTTTTGATGCTTTTGAAAGGGATATTTTAAAGTGTTTCGAAAGGCGTATGTTTAAGTGTTTTGAAAAGAAGATACGAATGCTTTCCAAAGATATATTCTAATGGTTACGAAATTAAAGGTCTAAGGTTTTGAAAGCCTTAGTTTCAAAACAAAGAACCCACCCTCTTTTTTAAAGAAAAATCCGTAGCAATATAAAAGGGCTTTGAAATGGCTTATAATTTTAGGATGTTATGAAGAAGCTTTCCTTGATAAAAATAATAAGTTAATAGGATTAACCATGTTTCATGTGAAAATGATTTCAAGGACATTAAACCATAAATGTTGGTATTATTATGTTATGGTCAGTTATATAATATGCTTCTTCTATAAACATATTCACTGTATAATGGACCCATAACTGAATTTTGAGGTGCAAGGGCAGAATAACCAGCTAGGTTGATCCATTAGTGAATATAAATTGAGTTAACTCATGTGTGAGAAGAATTGCATCTAAAAGGTCAGGTAGATCAGAACATAGGATGCCAAAGATTGATCGAAGAAGTTGTCAGATTAGACAGGTTCATAGTACATCCATGAAAACTGTGTTTGGAAAGAGTTATTGGCCAGGGCCATTAGGCTCATAGTGATCCGATGAAAATTATATCCGAGTAAAGTTATAGATAGAAGTCAATTGGTTTATAGTCAACCTAATAAAACTATGGTATGAGGGAAGTTATTGGAGATACAAATAGGTTCAGGGAGAACCCATGAAATAATTGAATGAAGTTATTAGTAGGGGCCCATAGGTACTTAGAGACCCCATGAAAACTATAAAACCGGACAGATAGTCCATAAGCTTTAAATAGCTTCTTAGTGATCCCATGAAAACTATAAAACTGGACAGATAGTCCATAAACTTTAAACAGGTTATTGGTCGCCCATGAAAAGTAATAGGTTAATAGTGACCCTATAAACTATAATTGAAATAGATAGTCAAATGAATGAGGATGGGAAATTTAGGATATTTTACATGTTTGCATATCATCATGATATTATAAATTTCTATGTTTCTAACCATTGTGGACGCAGGAGCACAACATATGGTTATTATAAATTTTTGGGTAAGATGCCAATGAGAGAAAAACCCGCTCCGCTAAGCGTTGTGGTCTCGCTAGATATTTAAATGGTTCAAGATGGTAGGTTCTTATTCATACTAGACTTTATGTCTGACTCAAAGTTTATGTTTTTCCCTTAAACTCTCAAGTGCTTTACTAAATTTTGGGTAGTTTGAGAGTTGAGATTTTCAGATTCTCCTTTGTATGAATAAGCTTCCGAAGACTTGCAGGAGGCAAGCTAGCTAATAGGAGTTCTTTTCTATTTGATTTCACTCTTTTTTGATGTAAAGGAATTTTTTTTTAATTTTCTACATATATATATATATATATATATATATATATATATATATATAAATACACTTTGATCATCCAAGGGGCATCTTCATATGTCGCTCTTAGCGTAGTTTGCAATAATTGTATTTTCTCTTAACATGGTTCTTGAATTTGGGAATATGCAATGAATTTTATATATGGTTGGAATGGAATGAAAAATTTGTTTAATGGTTTAATTTTTTTTTCCTATCCTTATGTTTCTGTTGTATCAATGTATCTAATATTACCGCATTTGGTTATCGAGGATTAATAACTATGGATCACTGGAACATCCATAGCCATTAGTTTTGGGCCTCCTATTGGGGTATGTTATGGTGGAGCAATGAGGGTTTGACATGTGGCATTCATCACAATTGTGATAGCAATTTTGAACTTTCGTAAGAGCTTTTATGTACTTCACTATGTTAGCTTTATAGATAATTTACTTTAGTGCTTTAAAATTACTTCTAATACTTTCATAATCTCAATTGTGATAGCACTTTCATCAATTACTCTTTGTAGCGATAAATTGATCATTTCCAATAGCTAATAGGCAGTTTCTTAAGTCATTTTCAAATTGCGATAACAATTTTTCCTGTTCACGATAGCTCTTAAAGATTTGGTTTTGATAGCTTATTGATTTTGTCTGCTATAGATTTGTAGCTTATTTCACTCGATAGCTTAAAAACATTATTGTCAATCGTAAACATCTTTAGTTGACCTATATCCGATAGCGATTGATTCCCTATAGTTTTGGTTGCTATTAACGATAGCTTTTCTTTTGCTAATTAAATGGGATAGCTCTTTACATCTTATTCTTAATAGCATTTCATAACTTAATGCGATAAATTATAATATTTCATTCCAATAGCTTTCAGCTATTTTTCACGTGGTAGCTTTAAATGCCTATCCTAATAGCTTTATGAGTCATTTGATCCTATTTACTATAGCACCCTACCTCTTAATCACGACAACATTTGAACTACTTCATGTGATAGATCTATAGTAGATAGTTGCAACAACTCTTTCACATATTTCAATAGTATTTTGACCCTCTATTCTGATACCATTCTATAACACTTCCAGTAGCTTTATTTAGTTGCAATAGCTTTGGTATACCACTTTCAATATCTTTTCAATGTGTTACTTGCGATAGCTCTTAATAGCTTAAATGTGAGAGATTTAGACTCCAGCTTAGGTAGGTTTAACACTCTTACTCCGGATAAATTTTAATGATCTTATGCAATACCTTTCTCTGTCCATGTGCGATGACATTTATCTTCTATATGTGATAACATCTATTAATTACATGTGATATCTTCGCATGACTACGTGTGTTAGCTTCAACTATATACAAAACATTGTTTAGAGACAACCTTTCTCTAGTATATGCAATAGCATTCTTAACCTCATTCAATAACTTTCCCAGCGTCATGCAATAGCTCTTGAATACCTAACTTCGATAACTCCTTGAACCTCTTCATGATAGGTTTGAATTAGTTGTGATACCTTTTCAAAACTATAATTTTCATTGCGATTGTATTCATCTACCATGTGTGATAGCTTTCATTGACTATCTATGATAGCTTCTAATAGCTATATACGATAGCTTTCGAGAGTCATGCAATAGCTTTAGAATTTTATGAAAAAAAAATTGTTTCTTCTTATGCTAATGCTTTTACTGCATCCTTTTCTTTTGTGTTAGAATTTTGTATAACTTCCCTTCGATGAGCTTGCTTATCAAGGAAGCTCATTGTACTCTATGCAGGATTATCAAATGTCGATTTATTTGTTTATTCTCCTTTTTCCAATCTTTGAATCTTCTGGGTTTCAAGATGTATCATGTTGATCTACTCTGAGCAGCTTCAAGTTAAAGGAGGCTCATTGTACTCTATGTAGGATTATCAAACGTTGATTTTTTTGTTTATTCTCCTTTTTCCAATCTTTGAATCTTCTGGGTTTCATGATGTATCATGTTGATCTACTCTGAGCAGCTTCAAGTTAAAGGAGGCTCATTTGTCCTATACTTATAAGGTAACTTTACACAAAACATTAACTGCATTATCTATTAGATTTCAACATTTTAAAAAATTATCTTAATGCATATGTCAGTGGTTTCAACTAATAATATATATTGTTCATATGTCTTCAACTAGGTATTTTGAGAAATGTTATATGCGAATAAAGGGATGTATTTCTATTTGAAAATTCAATCATACATGTGTGCTAAGCTTGCCTTCGCACTTTAACACGAAAATTTAAGTTTGAAAGATTATATTTCACCTTTGAAAATAAATAATTTCTTCAAAGTTGTGCATTATAATCACTTGTAAATTAAGATTAACACTTAAAGATCACTATTTACTTGTATTAGAAAAATTTGTTATGCATATTCATAGGATAAGCCTAAAAGTCATAATTTTTAATGAAGGAAATTAAGATACTAATGCTAAATGAATTTGACTTGCTTGAATTACTTATATAAGCGATGTATTATTATTTACGATAAAGAAGAGATTAAAAAATTAAAGGGTAAATGCTAAAATTTCCCTTTTCAATGCTCAACGGTAAGAAGTAAAAGTTCCCTAGATGCGTGACATTAATTTTAGGTCAAAACTGTCTAATTATCGGGCTTACTCAAATGATCGAAACATAGTAGTATTTGATAATGATGATACTGGTCACGGTGACATTTTTCAATAATAACTTCTGCTTTATTTGATTCATTTTTGGGATTTTGATTATTGTTGAGAGTTATTTAACTTGCTTAATGAAAATTTACTTCTCGATGTAGACGAAACTATTAATAGCAGGAGGAATCGAGTATTGTATTAAATTCCTTTGAAGACATCATGGTTTCCTTCAATATTCATGTTGATATCTTTAGCCAGTTTTAAACTTGATAGTTTTGATTAAAAGATAGACTTTCCTGCCTTTTCTTGCTAATAAACAAATGTGACTTTTGAAATTGATAACATAATAGATCTTACCTGCCCTATAATCCCAAGATTGAAATGTTTTGTATAATGTCAAGGACTATTAGCTCAAGTGGAAAGTTTTAAGGTGCTCTAGACCGAGGTTCAATGGGTTTTTAATTTGATCCACCGAGACATCAAATTTGACTGCTCTTCTTGAGTAAAGTACCACTTTTATTCCAAATTAAAATATTATTCTTTGTCATTTTTTATGTGGGGTCTTCTTTGGTGAATGCAGTGATTTATAAATTGCTTTTATAACTGTAAATTTACTTATAGGTATTTGGGAATATGAAAGTTTTTAAGAAATTTTTCCTTGAATCAAACCCTTTATAATATTTTAAAAATAGGTTGTAAAGAAATCACTTTATAGCCTTTACAAAATATGGTTTTCATTTATACGAAAACTCCATGAGTTTCTAACAGTAACTTCCAATACGAAAGGTGTTATATCAAATTTCAATATGTATGATAAAGGAGAAGTTGAGATTTTGGCTTCACTAATGATATTATGGAGGCACCACTACATCAAGATTCGTGTAATTAAGTATGATGGATCAACTGATCACGATGATCATATTCTACATTTTGAGAATTAGATGGACGTTATCAATGCTTCTGGAGAAGTAAGGTTAAAATTATTTATTTTTTTACATTCACGGGGGTTGCTAGTAAATAGTGCGAGAGGTGTTGAGAGAATTCATTTTATTCCTGGGCCTAATTCACATATAAATTTTCCATACATTTCAAATGATCCCACAATTGACCAGAGTGTCCTCGCTAATATCAAACAATGATAAGGAGAATCATTGAAGAATATATGAAAAGATCTAACGAGAGGCCAACAAGGCTGAAAAGGTAAGTGTTGCTCAATTTTCTCATAAGCAATTAGCAAGCCCATTAAAGCACAACTTCGTCTAGTCAAAGTCAACCCAGCTAATCTTCGACTAGTCCACTCATCTCGGCCAGAACACAAGCTGGCCTAAACCAGCCTACCTACTCAGTAGCACATTAGGACGATAACTACCGAATCACGCCAAAGCAGTCTTAACAGCCATCTCACCAGACAAGGCCCAGCACAAGCGTGACCCATCTCTAGCCCGATCTCTTTGTAGCCTACCTTCGATCAGTCCGAGGCAACCTACCTCGTCGTCTTATAGCCGTCCTAACACCTCCGTTGCAATTTGGTCCTTAGCACCATCAACTTTCCTCAACAAATTTTGGCATTAAGCAACTAGCTCACTCACGACTGTCCACGTCAAACTTGGCTGAGGCCAGTCCTATCATCCAGTCAATTGTCGGCTGCCACCACTTAAGGCAGCTTCAATGGGTAACTCACTAGGCTAGGTTGGCTCAAGCATGGCCATCTTTAGCCCGACATCATCATAGTCTGTCTTGTCATCCTACAGCTTGGTCCTTGGTTCTTAGTTATGTTCAGCTTTCCTAAAGTGTAATCACTTCCCAGCCGGCCATCGTCACTTGGTGGGAGCCATTTACCTCCTTTGTCACATAGGCATTAAAAAGTGAATGACAAATTGTGCAGTAGTCTTTACTAGGTATTGTAGCAAAGCGGCAAAAAGCATACATACTCCAGTAGCCTAATTTTAACATTTAATGCTCGAATGCAATACATGTTCTTAGTACGAAGAGACAATTGGCATTCTTCTCGACCAACTATTCCTTTCCGCCTTTGCGGTTGTCTTCCATCAGTCCATGAGACTAGATTAACAGCCGAGCATACTTTCGAATATTTTACTATGCAATCTCAGCCATTCATCATTAATTTAGCCATTATAAATAGCCTATGCATTGCCACTTCAAAAGCGTTAGAAACTATTACAATTCAAATCATTATCCTTTCCAAAGTTCCTCATATAGAATCTCAAAGTCCTTAGCCCTTAAGATTAGCTACTTTTTAGTCTTAAGTGCTTTTTTTATTATTCTCTTGTAATTCCTCATAATTGTAGAAGATAAATATAGTAAGAGATCTCGATTGTGGACTTAGATAAGCTTGCCGAACCATTCTATATTTTGTGTCATTTGTTTAATTTGCTTATTTTTTCCACATTTTACATTTTAAATCCCAGGGATTAGCCAGTAACCTTTGTTTCACAACACAGTAGGCTATTTCCATGATTGGATATCTTTAGTCAATATTTTGGAGGTAGAGGAGGGCCTCCCCCTAAAATTCTCACCTTTCAAACACTTTTCTTCTCTACCATTCCAAGTTCTTGGAACCGAAGGTAACAACTCCATTGGGCATGAAACCAATGGAAATACCATTGCCACTATTATTCTCCCCATTATTAGGCTCGACAATACTATGGCGTAACGTGTTGCAATAATTAACAAATGCGAGTACTTTGGTCTATAAAGTGCAAAGTCTGAGTGTGCGGTTGGAAGCCTAAGCTATTGTAACTTTATCCCATCAGTTTCTTCTGCAGTCGATCTGATTGACCCACCTGCTCACCTACCTACCATTCCAAGTGCTTATGACCTCATTAACGCTGTTAAGGCCCAAGAAAAGGTGGTGCCTAAAACCCCACTTATGGATGCTGCTCATCCACGGAAGTGTATTACACATATTGCTCTAGATGTGGCCATGCCTAGAGAGTCAAGACACCACCATTCTGCCTTAGTGATACAACCATCTGCTTTTGATTGTCTTCGAATGTCTACCTTTGAACGTCTCAATGGTGATGCTTCCTCCAGTGACAAGGAGCATAGGATTTCTTCAGCATACTGTAGATCTCATATGGTGTAGCCAAGAGGGGCAGGCTAGGAATTCAAGGTCACCCTCTTTTTATAGGGAAAGGAGGTTTCCCACTCTTACTCATCATCGCATCATCATTCTCCTACACATCATCAATCTCCCAATCCACAAAGACGTCAGTTGAGCCTACAGTTTATCATTAGTTAGGCTATCCCGAAGCAAGCATATGTTGGTCTTAGGGAGGAAACACACATCCTTCGTTATTGCTCAAAATAATGCAAGCCCAAAGTACTAGAGGCAAATCATTTTCTGATGACGAGAATAGTGGACCATTTTCTGTTGAAATTTTAAATAGTTACATTCACTAACGGTATGCCTTACTACCCATTGATAAGTATGACGGGAATGCCGACTCATCTGACCACATCACTGCATTTATCTCGATAACTCATGTCGGTCAACATTCCAGCCATGCAAAGTGCTTTCTCTTTCCTTCCACTCTTACAAGAACAGCCTCCTTTTGGTTCTTGCATTTGGGACTGGGTAACATCGGTTCTTGGGCCCAAATATGTATAGATTTCAAGACTGGGTTCTTCACTTCTAAGACCCATGTTATGATGGCTAGTGAGAGAGGTAACATCAGATAGCGACCAACTAAAATCCCATATACTATGTTAACCGCTTCAATAAAGAGTCCATTCGGGCTATGGGTGCCTACATTAATGGCCTGGTCATGGCGGTGTGAGGTATAAGTCCAGAACGTGGAAAGAGCTTCAAAACAGCCGACTAAGTCCTTAGATGAGTTCTGCTAGCGGTCAAATGACATAATGAGAATGGAAGATGCTAATGTTTCTGATTATGACACTAAAACCCATCATACCACCCAACCCGCTCCTCACAATATAATCGACTACCAACCTAATGGTTGGAAAAATGACACCATAAGGAGGACTGTAGTCGGCACTTAGTATAGGTCTAGGTATGCTAACTATGCTGATTTGAACAGGGATATGAAGGCAATATATCACGAAACTGGGGACAAGGTGCAATTTCAAAGACCGAACACTGCTAGAGATGGAAGAAGGGAGGATCCTCACAGTAACATGAAATATTGCCATTTCCACTAAATCAATATCCACTCCACCAATGAGTGTCAGGAGCTCAGACATGAAATTAAAAGACTTATTTGAGAATAGATCCTATTAGAATTATTTGTGAACAAATAGAACAAAGGAACAACCATGACAATCAACCGGCTCCACCCCAGCAACCCAACAACAACAATGCAACAATCACCGACATCTTGATGATATGCGGAGGTCAACATGTGGTCTATAGTAGTTGGGGAGCATAATCTCGATATCAATGGGAAGTGGGTTTAGCCAGCAAGTTATATCCCTTAAAGCATCGAGCAACCAAAGTACCCAGGGTAGAATTGAGTCAGCGCATCACGTTCGCAGTTGAGGACCGAGAGGCAATCTTTATTCCCATCACGATCCTATGGCCATCGTTCTTATAATACTAACTAAATATGCATCAAGCCTTCTTGGATTTAGGCACCTCATTCAATGTCATGTTCAGACATGATTTCGAAACTCTCAAATTTCCTGCCTCTAGCCTCACCCCTCATGCCTTGCCAATTTAGAGTTTTAAGGGTGTCAACATTGTACCGATGAGTACCTCCTTGCTAGTGATAGCATTTGGCCATGAATTGCTTACAATAAAGGTTCAAATAAACATTGTAGTGGTTGATTGCCTTCTGCTAACAATCTTTTGATTGGACAACATGAACTTGCTAAAATGGACGCCATCGTCCTTTATAACTAGCTCATCATGATATTCACCATATAAGGAAGGATCATTGAGATCCAAGGAAATCAGAAGAAGGCCAAAGAGTTTTATGTAACCTCCCTTAAAATAAGAAAATAAGGGTGTTCTCATGCTCCAGCAAGAACTTGCTACACTTAGCAGCGAGTCACTCAAGGGATCCATTGAGCCAGTCACTACGTTGGTTCATGCCAAAACCGCCTAAAATTTTAAAGCATCAATATAACCATCTCCCACTAGCAACATTCAACTTAAGAAAGCTGTGACATCCAACAACGTGTCACCCTAGAGTACATTCGAGTTGGACAACACCAAGGATCGTGCCAAAATTGTCATTTCCCTTGAAGACACAACTACCAACGATGTGTAACCTGAGAGTACCTCTGCACTAAGCCAAACAACGCTCAGAGTCGTGCCAGGACCACCTTTGGTCTCGAAATGCATCAATTGGTTGTGTTCACCCATGAGTAACCTTTACCCCAACAGTGCTCAGGATCACGCTGGGATCGTCATTCATAACGAAGACTGGTATGTTAGGAACCCCATATCAGCTCATCATGGAATGGAATGAGTAAATCGATCCCCATTGGTAAGCGAGGACTTCCAGTACATCAAATTTTACGCTTTTAATGCCGGTAGACTTATCTGTAAGAGCCGGAGGTAACGTCATTACCTCGACTCGAGCATGGATGTCTCTTCCGACCTAGGATGTCATAGAGATCATGGTTTAGATGCTAGATCAGTCTGACTTTTAAACAAATTTAGATCTAGATGAGGATTCACTAGACCCTCGCATGGGTGACCTAAGCATTGAGGGTGGGTTGGCCACTTATCTATAGACTGTGCTGACCGCAACAAAGTAATTCAAATTGGAAAAGAGATTAACTTGGAAGTAAGGGAGGATTTGATCAAATTTTTATAGTTGAACAGATAAGTCTTGGCATGGGCATGTTGACATGACCGGTGTTGATCCTGGGATCATTTGCTAGCCACTCAAAATTTATCCAAGGGCTATCCCAATCTGCCAAAAGTGTCGATCACTTATCGAGCTCTCAACAAAGAAGTGGAGAAACTATTAGCTAATGGATTCGTTCAGGAGGCAGAGTATTCGGTCTGGGTAGCTAACACAATATTGTTATGAAAGCCAAATAGGACTTGCATTGAATTTTACAACCTTAATAAAGGCTGTCCCAAGGACAACTTTCTCTTGCAACATATTGATATGCTTGTCAATGCGACTAATGGACATGAGCACCTTACCTTCTTCTAGGTACAACCATATTGCCACATATGGCTTGGACCAAGAGCACACCTCCTTCATTACAAATACTGGCCTATACTACTATTGCGCCGTGCCTTCTGGTTTGCAAAATGTGAGCGCTACCTACCATCACCTAGTCATATGTACGTCTTTCGAATAGATTAGCCGATCTATGGAAGTTTATATGGATGACATGCTGGTGAAGTCTAGAAAGGCCGAGGGCATGCATAGAACCTAGCAGACTTTCAGAATACTATACCAGTACAGCATGAAGCTGAAGCCAAAGAAGTGTTCCTTTGCTGTGCATTACGATAAATTCCTAGGGTATGTTGTGAGCACCAAAGGAATTGAAGCTAATCCTTACAAGATCCAAGCCATCCAAGAAATGCAATCCCTAGAACTATGAAGCAAGCACAAGCTTGAATGGAATGGTTGTAGCATTGAGCCTATCTGCGTCAAAGGCAACCGACCGATATATCTTTTTTCGACCTCATCAAGAAGGGAAAGTCATTCATCTAGGATGATGAATGTACTAAGGCATTCAAGGAGTTGAAATAGAATTTAGCCACTCCTTTGGTATTATCCAAGCTAGCCGATGGAAGGATTTGTACCTATATTTGGCAGTGTATATCTATACGATTAATACACCTTAATTAAAGAAGACAAAAAGGTCCAACGGCCAGTTTATTAAGTTAGCAAGAGGTTAACCAACCTAGAAATGAGACATACAAGACTGAAGAAGCTTGTTTTCTTCCTGCTCATGGCATCCCATAAACCATGATCATACTTTAAGGCTCATCCCATCAAATTCCTAACCAGCCAACCTCGTAAGCAAGTCCTTAGCTAGCCACATACTACTAGTCAGCTATTTAAGTGGTCTGTCAAGCTTGGGCAACATCACATCTCTTTCCAACCTCATGATTCCATCAAGGGTTAGGCCGTGATAGATTTTATTGTCGAGTGCTCAAGCCCAAACAGTGACGAAGAAGTGACAGTCACCAATTGACAAGTCTGGCGTCTGTATGTGGATGGAGCATCAAATGAAAAGGGGGTAACATGGTCCTCTTCATGCTCGAAGGGAGATAGCTATGTTTTATAGTCCATCTAACTTTTAAGGCGACCAATAATGAACAAAGTATGAGATTTTCTAGACAGTCTCAGGATGGCAAGGGAATTACACATGGAGTCAATCCAGGTATTCAGCGACTCATCGCTGGTCATCAATCAGATCAGACGGTGCTTTCAAATTTAGGGTAAGACGTTGGCCTTGTATGTTGTTAAGGCCTAGAAGATAATCATCACTTTTATCGAGTTCAAGTTGGAGCAGATGCCAAAGGAACAGAATGCCAAGGCCAATCAGCTGGCCAAGGTCGCAAGCAACCTAGAAGAAAGTACTTCTTGGGTTCCCTTAGAGATTAGAGGCACCCTTTGCTATGTCAGGGGTTATAATAATGGAGATAGATTTTCCAACCAAAAAAACTAGATTGTGCCTCTTGCCAATTCTTAATTAGCGAAGAACTTCCTATTGACCGAAAGGAAGCCAAGAAGGTCCTCTATCGGGATCCTCAATGTAGGATTGTAGATGGAAATCTCTACACACGAGGGTACTCCAAACCACAGTCAGAGGAGGGAATACTCATTCCATAATCTCCATCGACTACTTCACCAAATAAGTCAAGGTCGAAACCCTTAATGGGGTCATCGCCCATAAGATTCTCCAAATTCATCACCAAGGACATTGTCCACCTTTTCGGTTTGCCCAAGAAGATCATAGCCGACAATGAAACTCAATTTGAAAGCAGTGTCTTTTATGAATTTTTCTCAAGGAACAGAATCGAGAAAGGCTTATCTTTAGTTGCCCATTATTAAGCCTATGGATAAGTCGAGGCCGTCAACAAAACCATTAAGTCTACTGTTAACCCAAAAAATGGATCAACACCCTAGTTTGAGTGTGAAAGTACCAGCCCTGTTTATGAACACAAATAAAATAGAAAAAGCAATAGTAAATAACAGAAAAGGAAAAGAGACAAGAGATTTTCATAGTGATTCAGCTGATAATGAAGCCTACATCCGTTTTATAGATTCTTTTGTTAATCAATTGCCGTTACAAAGGAGTTTAGATTACAATATAATTCTCCTTTCCTAGATTAGATCAAGCTACCATTTTTAGAGACAAAAGGAGGATCTCAATTGTCCATTAATGGCTGTTGTGTGGGAGAAGAAGAGTGAAGAAATAATGGCAGAGCTTCAGCAGAGATCAGATCTTTTTACTGTTGCAGCTAGGAAGATATTTATAGTGGTTTGAGAGCATTTGGGCCAAAGCCACTTTACCAAAAGCCTATAGTCATCATGTAGAGGTCGCTCAAGAAGTTTAGGGGGTGTTTGGAGCTACTTTTTAGATTAGTACCGATCCAATTAGATCAGATCGACACCGATCCAAAAAGTTGTGCATCAGATCGGTATCGATCCGAAAAATTATGTAATTTTTGAGTCTTCTCAATTTAGCAGTCTTCCTATCCAATAATTGAGTGTCTTATCTGAATATCAAGTTGGTTGAAGTTAATTTGATCATCCATCTTCATAGATCATCCAATTCATCCCTTCATAGAAGATCCATCCATAACATATTTAATACTTTACCAAATGAAAGAAAACTTCATAAATGTAATGTAGATGAGTAGAAGAGCCTCCAAATCAGATCTCATGTGGTGAAACCCATCCTAGGTGGGTCGGACCTTATTTGTCAAACTAGTTCAATTTGGAGGAGATCCATCCATAACTCGCTCGATACTTACCGGAATCAGATGAAACTTTATAGGTAGCTTCTAAAGGGTGTACGAGACTTATACACCCCAGATGTCAGGTGGTGGGGCCCATTTTAATTGGGTCCGATCCGGTCCAAACTAGCTTGGCCAAATGACTTCAGTTTTGTTGTAAGCCTTCCTTTATGTCTTCTATGCTTCCCCTCTAAATTTTAAGACAATCCCAGTCGGTATGGTTTCTATAGGTCCATTTTAAGTTTCCTTGATCCCAAAAAGGGTAGATATTTGAATGGATCAAATGAGTCTTCACTTCTTGAAGTAGGTTACTGAGAATGTTGCCAAACTTGATAGGTGAGCTTAGTAAAGGCATAGGAGTGCAATGCAAGTAGTTAGAAGGAACCACGAGCCAACAATTCAGATTGGTACCGATCCAATTGGATAGTATCGGCATCGATCCGAATAGTCAGCGTAATCCTAGGCCAAACTTCTTATGTTTCTTTGTCTTGTACTTTTAGGCCTTCTGATTAGGTTTTGAGTCATTCTGACTTACTTGAATGTGTTAACTCCTTTTGAATTCTGTTGGGTTAAAAACTCAATTAACACTTGCCCCCTAAAGTACGCCTTTTGAATGAAAGATGTGCTTTTCTCTAAAACAAGTTCTGGTAATGTGTCTTCGATGTTGAGCTTTTTAGCTGCTTTAGCCTTAGTGAACCGTACAGTTCTTTTGGATTCTTTCATCAATCACAGGTCATTCCAAGCCATTTATAGCTTAAGACTCTAGAATCTTCCTGACTTATTCTATACATCACAATCATTCCAGTTTCATTTGAAGTTATTACATCACATGTCTCTAATCACATTACGCATCTCTAATCATCCCATGTTCATCCTAATTTTACATCATTACCACTAATATTTAATTCAAAATTATAATATCATATTTCAGAATCACATCATATATCGAAATCACATCATACCAAATCATATACCAAAATCACATCATACCAAATCATATATCAAAATCATCATTTGTCCATCTATTATCCATTTTATTCTATTTATTTATAAGGCATTTAAATCCTTTTCACAAAGTCAAATCTGTTTTAAAGTTCGATCTCTCTAAACCATTTAAGTTTAATGCACGATCTCTCCAGATCGTTTAAATGTTTAATTTAGGGAACGATCTCTCTGAATCGTTTGTTGTTTCAGTTCAGGAAGATGATCTCTCTGGATCATTTGTTTATTAAGTTAAGGGGGATTAAGCAAGCCCATCCATTCACTCTCCGGTGAGGGGACTTGTTTCTTGCACTCCGGTCCCTTTTCTCCGGTTGGGACTCTATGGCGTTCAAAATTAGTCATCACATTAAACATGCATTTTGCCAGATTTCAAATGTCAAATCAAAGCAAACAACTAGAAATTAAATAAGCAAAAATCCTAGCTGTTTATCCCAAACAGCCTACTCAAAGCATGGCAAAGGACCAACTTAGGTTTTACGAACGTCTAAGCAGTCTGAGATTATTATCCTATCCAGTCATCCCAAATATCTAATTCAAAGCGCGACAGGAACCAATATAGGTTTAGCACACGTCTAAGCAGTTTGGGGTTGTTATTGTTTTTACCATTAATATACGAAAAGAAAAGTATGAAAAAAGAAAATAAAGCAAAGAGTAGCAGTTGGATCTGACTTCCCATCCATCCCGGTTATGAGATTATCTGTCTTGGCCCAGATCCTTAGGCATTCCTTGAAGCATCTGTTGTGGATGATGGCTGCTCAAGCTATGCTATCGCGACTCTATTCCTCATTTACCATGGCAGTTGGTTGTTTCGAACTAATTATTCTATCAGATCATGAAGGTGTCGCCACTATTCGTTTCATGTCCGTCCAGCTCATGAAAGATGCAAATCTAGATCCTTTGTCTCGATCAGTAGGCTCCCTTCTTGGAGGCTTTCAATAGGGATTTTGCCCCTAGTGTCCAGGTATAAGCTTTCCAAAGTTTCAGTCAGCTCGGAGTAGGCTCTCTCCTATCTCATTTCGGTTCTCTAGAATCATCATAAACTTCTCTTTTCCCTTTGTCTTTTCCAAATCCTACTCCACATGATCCCTTGCCATCCACAGCATAAATTTCGACAACTTCAGCTTCATCTTCAGCGTCAGCATCCTCTTGACATAAGTATATCTCGGCTTCATAGTAAAACTCAGCAATATCTACTGGTGGATCCCTCTTAAATGCAGCCCTAAAGTCAGTCTTACTTGCAACTCCAGACACTGCTGCCATTAAAATCACTGATGGGTCTAGCCCATCCACCTCAACTGTTGCTAGAGGGTATGTGAGACCTATACACCGAATCTTAGGTGGTGGGACCCACTTTGGTTGGGTTCGATACGTCCAAATATGGATCAGTACCTATCCAAACTAGCTTGTCCAATTGACTTCATTTTTGATGTGAGCCTTCCTCTATGTCTTTTAAGTATCCCCTCCGAATTTCAAGTCAATCAGAGTAGGTATGATTTATGTATGTCCATTTTAAGTTGCTCCAATCTAAAAGCGGGTAGATATTTGAATGGATCAAATGAGTCTTCACTTCTTGAATTAGGTTGCGCAGAATGTTACCAAACTTGATAGATGAGCTTAGTAGAGGCATAAGAGTGCAACACAAGTGGCTAGAAGGAACCACAAGCCAACATTTCAGATCGATACAGATCCAATTGGATCGAATCGGTACCGATTCGAATAATTAGCGTAATTCTAGGCCAAACCACTTATGTTTCTTTGTCTTGTATTTTTAGGCCTTTGGGTCAAGTTTCAAGTCGTTCTAACTTAATTTGAACGTGTTAACTCCTTTTGAATTTTGATAGGTTAAAAACCCAGTTAACATATACACCTAAGAAATGCCTTGCATAAACTAAGGGACATTGGACCGAAGAACTGCCGCTTGTTCTTTGCTCCTATTGGACTTCCATCCGCATCTCATCCTGTCAAAATTTTATTGTCGAGAGCTCAAGCTTAAACAACAGCAAAGAAGAGACTATCACTAACCAATAATATTAGCACCTATATGTGGATGGAGCATCAAATGAAAAGGGGGTAAGGGCCAACATGGCCCTTATAATGCCTGAAGGGAGAGAGTTATGTTTTGCGGCCTACCTTACTTTCAAGGCAACCAATAATAAAGTAAAATATGAGACTGTTTAAGCCAGTCTCACGATGACAAGGGAATTACATGTAGAGTCAATCTAGGTATTCAGTGACTCATCGCTTGTCGTTAGTCGAATCAGCGAGTGCTTTTAAGTTAATGGTAACACATTGGCCTTGTATATTGTCGAGGCCAAGAAGATAATCATCACTTTTGCCGAGTTCAAGTTGGAGCAGATGCTAAGCCCGATCAACTGGCCATGTTAGCAAGCAACCCAGAAGAAATTACTTTTGACATGTTCACCAAGGTTAGATAAGGTGGTGAGAAGGTAGTTAGCAAGCAATCTAGAACTAACATTGTTTAACATGTTCACCAATGTTATCCAACAAAGGATGAGTTATGATGTGCTCACGCGGGACTGTCAACCTCTGTTGCCAAAGATTGCGCAATCTATTATCCTTTCCTTGCCGATTGGTTATCCACGAGGGTGAATTACCATGCATTCACTTCCTTATCAAGGAGTGCCACCTAGTAATCAGGTTCAAACCGGGCATGATTTCCACTTTCAACTAGAAATCTGTCACCCTAAAGAACCTACAAATAGTCTAGGCTATCAAATGAAGAATGAGTTATAATGTGCTTATTATCTTGTTGGGAAATAACAACCTCTGCCACCAAGGACCACGTGATCCTAAGTGGCCTTTGCCTCCAATGCTTGTCGAGCCTCCACCTCAGCCTTCAGATCATTCCGAAGCTTCTCCGCAACCCCCTGGATGTGCATGTAGCGGTACCCGACCTAGAGAAGAGCAAGTGTTAGAATAACCAAGTAAAAAGCAAACAAGTTCAAAGTCAGTAACTTACTACCAACAAGTTTCAAGTTTGAAAGTCTAATCATGTCTACCCGGGTGTGTCCACGAACCGGGTGCATTGAGGTAGGAGAGGACTTCCATTGACATAAATTGGAAAGTCAAAAGCATTCAGTCCAGGTCAACAACATTCTCATTGTGATGGAGGTCTAGAGCAATATAACAGTCGCACATTAATGGGCTCGAATTTCAACTAAATCGAAACCCAAGTCCATTACGGCACAAATTATTGGTTTTGGTAACCTGCAATAAGCATAAGTACATCAGGAAGTGACCAATATAAACTCATAGCAGTGGAAAAATATAATAGAACATAAATACTAATTGAAGCTACTGCCTTGGAATCAATAATTTTCCTTGGATATCTAATTGTCATGTCAGCGCCGAGCATGAATAAGAAGACTTCTCCATCTACTATTCCCGTCTTGCTCCAATAATATGTTCTTTTAATCTATCCCATGAGTTGTAATAAGGAGAGGGTCAGAACAATGTTTTGGTGACTGAAAAAGTTACATATTTTACTCATAACACTAATTTATGTCGTTTGATTTCCATTTAAGTGTTATGTCTATTATTCATGGTTAATCCATTCAATCCTATATACATGTATGATATACCAAACCTCCTTCGAGGTATAACTATATATACAGAGGCTTACATATATAATTATCTAAACGTTGTACTTTCAAAAATCCTCGGCCACTCTATACTTCTTGAATCGGAAGAAGGCAGACCCAACGACCATTTAATACCTCAAACTCAAAGTGGGTACTCCATAACGTAATCGCTAGTCAATCAATTCTAGCTACAGAGACCGACGACCCATAGATACGGCTTTATAATTTAATTATGGTATACTAACGCATCTCAAAGACTTATCTAAAAGTTAACTAGCCCACCTCCGACAAATAAGAAACTATAAACTTTTAGATCTTTGTGTATCCTGTACAAATTCTACACTAGTAGGAAGCAAAATACATCAGGGCATGACCCGAGTCTTTGCTACCGACCGCTTGAGAAAATTGGTGGTCATAGCCTATATGCTAGCCCTACTACTAAATGTTGGTTCAACATAAATACTGACATAGCCCACTGACCTCCCATAGTCGAAATCTCGTTCATACTAACGTAATATATGTCAATGAAGAAGTCCATTCTAGTTACTTAATACCTCTTATAGAAATGAAGCAGAACCCATTTACTTAAAAGTACTAGGCTATTTAATACTTTAAATCTGAGGCAACACTTGGTATGTCTTCCCCTACCTATACACAATCGCATATCCCTTTCCCACAGATCCTATGTTTGGAGATGTCGCACATCAGTAGTAAGTATACACAACTGTTGATAGCCTCTAGGTGAAGGATAGACTTCTGTTGTGTAACTCTACTGACCTTGTGTCCCAACACATTAATCCAAATCAACCATCCTAAGCTTAAATGTTAGGCTATGCTTATTCATGCTTGCTCTAAATGTACAATTATGGCTGTATAATTTTCCACTATGAAAATTATACTACATTCCAGTATTTAATTCCTATCTTATACGCTTATTTACTATATTCCATAAATGTCAATTGTCCGTACTAAATGGTCATTATTATTCTAATTAGGCAATCTCTAATAAAATTTATTTACTCATACTACTTCAACCTATTACACCTATTTACTTTTCCTATAAATGTCATATTAAATCCTTTTAACTCTTCTCATTAAATGCATTTATGTCCTCATTTAATTCCTGTAACTTCAAATTAACCACCCATTTATTACCCTATTAATTTTTGGAGTTACTATCATTTTTCCATCTACACCTCCCAATCCTATAGTTCAATACACTATCAATAACTAGTCTTCCTAATTATATGAATATTGTCATAAATCATTTTCTGTGTATATTTTTATTTTAATCCATAAGCGCGGTTGTACATGTGTGTGTATATATTCCTATTTCTAACTATTAATTCCTAAACTTGAATATTCCTTTCCATGAATTAACTTATCAGAGCTATTCTTTCTACAAGAATAACCGTTACAGCTTTTCATAAGTTTACCATAGGTAAAACTGGTTCTTTTGAAATTACAAGGATTTATTTGTTTTCCTTTGTTGAAGTAGACCATGCAAACTACGGGGAAGAACATCTGTACTTTACACATCCCTTTCATTTTTGGTACATTCCTTATTATTTCAACGACGCACATTTTATACATTTGAGGAAAAAGATAATCTATGAAAGTTATACGTAGATACAACTAAATTTTACCCACTCCTAATAAATTAAAACATAGAAATTCACATTCCAAGTCAAATTAGGGTAATCTAAACTAATACTAATATTTTTCAACCCAACTATAAATCTGGGATAAACTTAACAACTTTATCAACATATAATTTTAAAAGAAATTAGGGACTGACCTCCAAATTTCCGGATTAGGGTGAAAATACCATTCATATTCCAACCGTGTATCTTATAGAATATGCACATAATATTCTTGTACCTTTATTTTAAGCCTACAACTCATCAGATCTTTTCTGTGTAGTTAAAGTTCTCGGCGGATTTAATGCGGCGGAGGTGCAAAAAGTCATAACGGGATACAACGAGGATATAGTAGTATAAAGCGGATGACTCTAAAATAGCATATAAAACTCATCCTTAATGTTTTTACAAATATATAAATGGTAATTAAATGAAAAAATAACATTCAATTGAATTATAATTAATACATAAATATTTTTTTAATAAAAACACGTGCAAATATACTGTAAATAAATGTAAAACTGTTATATAACATAATTGAATTTGGTTGAATATTAGAGTATTTTTATTTCTGAAAATATATAAAAATTGAATTAAATAAATTAATTTCATAATTTTTATAATGTATAATTGTCATTTTTCAATTCATTTCTTTTAAAGAAGATATAGCGGAAATAGTGGAATATAGCAAGAATAACAGGATATAGCGGAAATAGAGGGGCTTAAAGCGGAAAAGATATATGGAAAAATCATAGCCGTAGAAATCTACTATGAGATATAATGGGGTTATAACGGGGTAATAGCGGGACCTTAACTGCACAAGATCTTATATAGGCATAATAATTAAATAAAATTCAACAATATAAATGTCAATGCTATAAATAAATCATATAATTTCCCACTCACCTTCCAAACTTTCTAAATCTCCCAATCTGAATTCATTCCTGTGATTTGACTCCTTCTTTCAAATCCAAAAGAATATGTATAAGAAGGTATATACATACAGTTAGAATCACAAATCAAAAAAGAGATTAGGGTTAAGTATAGTATTTTTTTTGAAGAAAATGAGTGATCTTCTATGAGTAGCGGAGAACGCTCATGTAATTCTATTCTGGAGCTAAAAAATGAGCTGTTAACATGCCTGACAGGTAGCATTACCCCCCATATAACATGAAAAAAACCACCAAACATAGAGATCTAAGGTTTGAAATAAAAAAATAAGAGTACAAGGAAAAAACTAGAAAATGAGTAAAATACTAAAGCCCTTGAAATTAGATGAATCCATCCAAGTCAGAAACCATACCTAAATCTGCTAAGAAACTAAACAAAAAGGAGTAAGCATAAGACACACACACACACACATATATATATGCGTGTGTGTATGTATTTGTAAACACACACAATATATTTATGTACATATTTATATACATATATATATGCAAAATAAAAATACTAATCTAAAAATAAAAGACACATGACAAGTAACAATTAAATTAAATACTAAGTAGAAAATAATAAAGAGCATAAATAATTTTTTTTTTAAAATCCTAATAAAGACTAGTTACCTAATGAGTAAAAATTGAACATAAGACAAGAAAAGGTTTAAATAAAACCATTTGTTCCAAATTCATACATTGGAATGGTATCATGCATGAACAAATAGTTCAAAGTACCTTCATATAAATAAGCATTTCATGCTTTATAATTGTTGAAAGTTCACGCGATTACAACATAAAATGTGAATTTAGTTGCATGTGTTAACAAGTACTAGTCAACATAGTACACCCACAAACATTGTAATTGGTGTCTTATTAGTTTGGAAAGCTCAAGGACTTGAAGTGTTTTATATGTCGGTTGTTGATTATAGGATGATTAACCAAAGCAATAAACTGCATAGTAACTCCTTAGTAGCATAAAAACTACTAATTATAGAATCAAAGGTCTGAGAAAATGGTTGCACCAAGTTCATTTAGCACCAAACTATATATGAAGAAGAATTTTCAGCGAAGGTATTACAAGAGGAAGATGCATATTCCATTAAAGTAATGAAATTATCTAAAGTCTGATCATATAATCGACTGGAAAGCATCACCTCCAAAAACCTGCACAACTTGGCTTATGTTAGGCCTAGACAAAGGACCCTGAAAAATGAAACTTAATTATTAAAAGGTGCTGAATTTTATATACATCTTTGAGCTGAGTATTATTGGATGTTTCCTCTGGATCATTTTTTATATAAAGCTACTTTCTCATGTAACTTCTAATAGCACATCTTTCTTTTGCAGGATATTCACATGTTGCTACAAATATTTTTTGATAGAAACTATTAAAATGTCCGTTTCCATTTTTGTCAAATATTGATATATTTTTAGAAATTTTTGGATTATTTCATACGTTGGAGATAATCGTGGCCTAAACTAAGTTTTCTTTCTTTTTCTATGTCAGTAAGGTATGTGTAAGCTAGTTAAAATATTTAAAGCTTATTTTCAATGATTTTTTCTCATAGCATTATTAAATCTCCTATTTTAAATTAAATATGTAATGCATAGATTCGACTAGCAAGTGTTTTCTTTTGTGCATTTATTAGCTAACCAATAGGAAAAGTCTCTTGCTCAGTTATGCGGTGTTAAATTTTTTGACCGTGGATGATCTTTAATTCTACTTTTGTTTAATTTTTACCTTGTAAAAATTATTTTTTTTCCCAGTTAATTATTTTGTAAACAACTGAAACCAAAAAAACTAGAAGTCTACAGAAGCTAATCATTTAATGAGTACAAATCAAACGCATGATAAGAAAATGAACGAAAAATTAACATCAAGGCTAAAATTCTAATAAAGATAAAGAACTAAAAGAAACCACAGACAAATTATCTAAGAAGCTAAATTTAGTACCGTACCATCATTTCTATTATTAGGAATGTTTTTATTCTTTAATAAGTCAATATGAGATAATTATAGAAATTACTTTTTTCTATCACAACGTTGGTTCACTTCTTCTCTTCTTCTCTTTTATTTTCCATCCTTCTCCAATTTGTATAGATATAAAATATTTTATAATTTCTAGAAATAATGGAAAAGAGAAAATGGTAGAGCTTTGCTGCATTAATTAAAAAATACAAGAAGAGATGTGAGGAGTTAGGCTGGTATTTATAGGAGAAAAAATCAATCGTATCTGTTAGATTAAAATAATTAAATCTAGATCTTTCGACCAAGGTTCAACCCTAGCCGGCCCTTCAGGATCTGTCAAGTACTCCCCTATAGATGATCGATCGCTAGTGGTTGACCATCCCAAGGAGAGGTTAACTAGTAGAGTCCTGCATTTAATAATATTTATTTCCATTTTTTCCATTTTTTATTATTTTCGTTCCTAAAAATTCAAATGCTAATAACTTCTTCGTTTGAATTTCGATCGCTAAACTCTAAAACATGAAAGTAGCTAATTAAATCGCCATGAATGCATTAGTAAAAGTTCCATGGACAAATTATGATGTTTGATCAAATTCCATTTTTGAGTCTTATTAATTATTTATTAATTACTGTAAATTTTTCGGGGTGTCACAAGTAACTGCTTTAGTTGCATAGCCCCCTCATCGACACCCAGTTCCTTTATATCGTAATGCGAAGGTACCTATTGAAAGGAGTGGTCATCCCAGCTGCTGACAATAGACTAACCACATCCCTTTTCCTCTTCTTGCTCTTAATGGATTGCTGGAGTGACCATATAAAGCTAGAATACGTATTGGTATCATGAAAGATTTGTTCTAGCACATGAAGGGTATGGTGTGCAATAGGAGCGACATGCATGGTGAAGATGGTGATAACTTAAGTCACGATGGTCTTTACAATCCCCTAATCAAAGGCGTTAAAGCCTAGTTTCTTGGCTACTGCAACAACAAAAGGAATAAAAGCTAGTCAAAATGCGGGTTAAAAGAAGACAAGTTCAAGTAATCTACCATTTGTACTGGCCCGGTCCCTATTTCTTACAAGGGGCAGCCATAAGGAGGCTAACATGCCAACTAGTTTGGTGCAACCCTATATGAGGCTCATCTGGAGACCCCCTCCTTCATATCTAGGATACATGGGGTCCCATGTAGGAATTTTGTTGAAGGAGGGACTAGTATTCCTACTGATGCCCAGCTCTTAAACCCCTCCCCCAACACTGCTTTCCTTAAAGCTTTGTGACGATCCAGAATTTTCAACAATCCAAATTGGAATTATTAATTGATTTTAAATATTTAAAAGTTAATTTTAACTTGAATTTCAAAATATCAATATTTACTTGATAATTAAAATTTTGGATTGAATGGTTTAAATATTGAATTTAATAATTGAAATTGGGTAAAGTGTTGAATCTGAGATTCTAAGCCTGTTTAAAATAATTTGAAGGCTTATAAAATCTATAATGAGGATACTGAAGATAATAGAATGGTTGAAATTTAATTTAAAGGTAATTTGTTCAATTTTAATAAGATATCGTTTAAATTGGAACTTGAAAATAACCTTCCGAGGCACAGTCTCGGAATTCGACGAAACTAGTTCCATTGGATCCGTAATTGTTAGTTGTTATCAGATTTTAATTTTCGTAGCAATCGGAGTTGTCATTTGACCCTGGCAGCTCAAAACGATTCGAACTATTTTAATCAATTTAATTTTAAATTGATCGTTTTCTTCCATAACTCGCACATATGATCAAATTACCTTCCGAAACATGTTTCATTGTGTTCGGAATACGGGTAAAACCTTATAATCGCCTAGCGGCATCCCTTAAGAGGGGTTTAAATTTTAATTGGCAATTAACGAGACGTTTTGAAATTTCATAATATAATTAAATTTTAAAGTAAAATTAACAAGATATTTTCGTGGACTATGTCGTGCTCAGGAAGCCTTCCACCATCTTATATTCATTCCCGTCCCCCTCTTCATTCAGGAAGCAAATCGAATTTATATATATAAAAAATGGCCGAAGCCCTCGTTCACAAAAAAAAAACCATCGTGCTCTCTCGCCTCCCTCTCTTCAAATTTACCTAAACTCCTTTCCCCACTCTTTTGAATCGAAGCCGAGTCCTCCTTCAGTTCGAAATCGAATCGAAAAAAAAGAGGGGAACGACGCGTTCTTGGATTGCTCGCAATTTGGAGCTCGCGTGCGCCGATTGAAGGGAGGGAAGGGGCGAATTCTATCGCAAGTTCTCCTTTATGCTCGTCGAGTTCGAAGGCAAGATTCGTGATAAAGAAGATCTAATCGATTCGAGCTCTCCTTTTCAGAAACGACAGTCAAGCTCGGCGACAGGGAGGCGATGGTGTTTTGTTCAATCGCATGATCGAGAGGGATACCAGTTCGTTGTACTCTGTTCTATTTTTGGGTTCTCGATCGTCGTTAGGGGTAGCGAGTCATGCTTGAGTACGGTAGTGTTTATGAGGTGGGGAAGGCCGCGAACGCTGTCTTTTTCAGGTGCGAGTTTTTCTTTTCATAGTAGTGTGCTAGGGACGGAAAATTTTGTTAACAGTAAAATAAATTTTTAGTTTTGGATTTTAATGAAAAACAAAATTTATATACAGTGAAATATGGGGGCATGCAGATGAAGAATTTCTGAAACCAGATTTTTATTTTACATATATAAATATTTATAAAAAAAATCTTATAGTGGGAAATTACTGTTTATTTTTATAGAAAAGAGAAAGAAATTTTATGTTGAAGGGTATTTGTACAAATTAGATTTTTGAAAATTAATATGGAATATTTTTTAAAATATATTTATGTATGTATATATATATATATATCAATTTAGAAAGGATAAAATATATATAATAATAAAATCATTGGGTTATTAAATTTATTAAATAAAAATCGTTGTTCGATTTATTCGAATATTAATAAGCATCACCTAATATTTGTACAAGGTCAAAAATGATGAAGAACAAGCTGATCTGGATTGGATTGCAAATTAAGAAGCAAAGGTGAGTAAATCTCACTCTGTTGGGTTTGATATAAATTTTAAATGTTTAAATTTACGAATTTGGTTGAATGGTTGCCTTGAATTGATGTGCTATATTATATAGCAACATATAGTATATACAGGAGTGTTTGGTATTCTATGATGAATATTTTGGTAATGGGAAGATTGAAAGGTTGTGGGTTGCTTGGATATTTCAATACCCTGAGATATCGAGATATATAAGATTGAAATTGTGAAGGATATATAAGAGTGAAAATTTGAAAGCGAAATTATTATAGAATAAAATAAAGATGAATTGGAAGAAATAAAAGTGATAATTAAAGACGGAGATAAATTGTAAAATAGAGATTTAAACAATTTCTAAATTCAATTTATATCTAGCAACTAAGGTTTTAAGACATTCAGTGTTTTAATAACTTGAATGTCAAAGTGTGATTGTAAACTGAATTGAATTTAAAATATAAATTTGTTTTCTTAAATTCCTTTTAGATTCCATTATAAAAGGATTAATTAAATCGGATTAGAATAAATTGAAATGTAAATGAGAAATCATTAAATTACATAATTAATGATGTAAATAGAGAATTGATTAGTTAATAAAATAAATCAATATAAGTGTCTTATGAGAAGTTAATTAGTATAAGTAATTAAGAATTAATGTAATTAATATTGTTAATTAATTTATGAAGTAATTAGAACTACTTATTGATGGGGATTAAGGACAATTAATAACGTGAAATTGATTAAAGAGAATTACTCGAATTTAATTGAAAAATAACTAATCTAGGGTGATTAATTAAGATGAATAATGATGGGTTAATTAATTAATTGATTTGGAATTAGTTAATAAAGGAATCTGGGTGATTCAGGTTTGAAATTCAATTAGAATTAATTGAATTGTTTTGTATGTGATTAAGCTTTGCTTATGGATGATTGAATGATATTGAATGTTTTGATTGAGTTGATATCTCTGATATGAAATGTCGTGTATTTCATTTGAATAACTTGGGTTAGGATAACATGAGGTTAGAAGAGACCGGGGTCGGTTATTGGGAAATACCCGAAACCACTTCGGATTAAAAATAAATTGATGTGTGAAATAAATAGGCTAGAATAAAGCAATTTAAGTGAATTGGATTATTTTATCTAAGTTTGGTACATAGAAATTGATGTATGGAATAAGAGTTGTCTATAGCAAGTTGCAAATTGTTAAATTGATATAAGTTACCCCGGGGTTTTTATAAGTTATTTGTTTTGGTATTCCATGTTAGTAGGGTTTACTCACGCTGGTTTCCAGCTTGACTCGGGTGTTACTTTGGTGTAATGCTCGGGTCAGACCGAGTATTACAGATTTTCAGGTAGGTACGTTCTGGAGCTTAGGAGACGAGCTGGATGACAAGTATGTTTAGAGTATTTCCGCTGCAGTATATTATTATATATCCGAGACATGATTTGTATATGATCAGTGACTGTATATTTTACTCTGATGGTATTAAAGTGCAATCGACAGATATAATATTCTTTTGTAAACTATTATTATTTATTATTATATTTTATCCGCTGTGATTGTGAGATGTTTGGTGTTTCTGTTCTTCTTCTTCTATCTCTTTCTTCTTTTTCATAACTATCTGGAATTTTCGGGTTAGAAAATTTCGGGTCGTTACATTTGGTATCAGAGCTGAAAGGTTAAGCGAGAACCTTGGCTTTGGTGGGGATTACTCATTAAATAGAGTCTGTAGTACTCTAGAATGAGTTGAATATATATATATATATATATATATATAAATATATATATATATATTATATGAGAGCGTACTTGTTATTTTCTTATATAAAGATTTTAAATGATTTTATATAAAAGTATATTTTGTTATTTTCCTTCTAATGAATATTTAGGTGATTGGTTGTTAAATTATTAGAATTAAGTTAAGGAGTAATATAAAATACGACCAAATTGAAACTTATGACCAAAGTTGAAGAATAAACTTATATAACAATATGGAATTTGAAATATAGATTGTAAATGTAATTTATAAATTGAAATAAACTTCATAAATAAATGAGATAATAATTTGAAATAAAATTCCAGAGTAATGTTTAAATATGAATTGGATGGATTGGGAATTTGGAATTTTGGGAAAATTTAAAATTCCTTTGGATTTGGAAGTGGTTTCCAAAAGTTTTCGAGAGATAATAGTATTATTTCAAAAATATTTTTAGTGTTGAATTTGGAACCTGGGAGATTTGAAAATTAAAAATATTTAGAGAGATAAAAGCATTTAACTCTTTTGGTCACTGGAAAATAACGTCGGTGATGACTGCAGCATTATCGAAGTTTATTTTCGAGTTTCTAGAAGAGAAATCGCTACCAAATTATTTTAAATTGGAATTGTTTGTGAACTGAGTTGGTTTTGAAATTCAAAGGGATAATTGAGTTTGCCAAAGAATTGTGGATATAGTTGAACTCTAAGGTAATATTGAAATTTTGGAAATTTGTTTAAACTCTGGGATCTTGATTTAAAATGTTTATGGAATAATAAAAATATATTGGATAAATAAAATGTATAACTCCAAGTTAAAAGCAAAATGTGAATGTAATTGATTATAAATAGAAGTTGAAAAATTTAAATTATAATTAAAGTTGTACAAGTTTAAAATTCAAATGGGAAATTTGTATTGGATTAACTTGAAAAGGGTATTGAACTTGAAGAGAGTTCAATTGATATTAGTCCAGATTTATGTGAATAATTTGGAATTAAAATTAAAGTGGAATTGGTTTAAGATCAAATGGAATTTGATTGGAAGTTGGAAAGAAATTGAAAATTAATTCAATTGAGTTGGGAATGAATTAAGTCCAATGGAAATTAGAGTTATTGGAATCGGGTCAATTTAAATGGGAGCGGTAATTTAAATTGAATTGTTGGGTGAGGTGAACAGTTTGACTCTGGACTATTTTTAATATAACTTGTTTTGATATAAACTTATTTTTCCAAGCTATATAACCTTTCTTTCTTAAAGCCAAATTATTTTATACTTGTTTTACAATTAGTTTGGAGCTATTTAATCATTTTTCAACTATTTTCTAAACTCATTACTATATTTTAACTATGTTATACATTAATTACTAATTTACAACTATTTTGCAATTATCTAAGATTTCTATAACTATTTAATTATTTTCCAACCATTTTACAATTAGTCAACTATTCTACAACTATTTTGCAAACTATTGATTATTTTTCAACTACCTATCTATTTTTAAAATTTTCAAGCTATTTTCTAAAAATAAACTGGTCGGAGTTCAAACTGTTATTGATTTAAATACTCAACTGAGAAAAGAATTGAAGTAATAATCCAAATGGGATTAAGGAGATTGATGTTGTAAGGAGTAATAAAATTTGAATATTTGATTTGAATAAACAAAGTTATATATCTTTGTTATAAAGATAAAACTTCCCTTGTTAAATCCATTGCTGGAAGAAAAAGAATTTTGGAAGTGTGGAGTATAAAAGGAATTTTATACGAGTTTAAAGTGATCCAAAGTTTTAAAATTTTATATATGAATATATATAAAAAAGGGGATCTTATGAGGATTTTGGAAAGGGTTTTGAGAACCTTTGGATTTGGAAAGGCTTTTGATTTTGGGCAAAATCAATATTTAATTTGGAAAACCTGATTTGAGAATCATCGATTTTGGGATAATCGATTTTGTGTAAAGGAGATTTTTATGAGATTCATACTAGGTGTATGATTTGAAAGATACTATATGTGTATAGTATAAAGTGTTTTGATGATGGCTCTAGGGAAAAAGGCGCTTCCTTGAAATGAACTTCTCAGGAGTGCCACTGGGTGGTGCTGCCTTGAGCCCCAAGGGGGGTTCTAAAGTTGATCCTGTGAGGAGTCCGGACAAAACTAGTTCCTGAGGATTACGAGTAGTGTATACCATAGTGGAAGTCGTGTGTGCCGCTGAGAGCCAACAGTCTACGTTTGATTTTATATCGGTGGACTCCGACCTATGGTATAACATAGCGAAAGTCGTGTGTGCCGCTGAGAGCCAACAGTCTGTGTTTGATTTTATATTGGCAGACTGTGACCTATGTAGGAGTGGAGAAGTTTCATTTCGACAGCGAAATCAAAGGCCGCGGAGAGCCTGTAGTTACATAGACTTTTGCTGCGACGGCAATGAAACCCTGGATGTAACTGTGATCTGTTGTGTGGGATCCATGGCATAATTGAGAGGCCGCGGAGAGCCTGCAGTTACATGGACTTTTGCCGCGATGGCAATGTAACCCTGGATGTAACTATGACCATGGATGGGGGTGATGATTTCCAGAGCATTCTCACCAAGATATTTCCTCTATTTTCAAAAACTGTTTGCGATATTTTTAATAAAATTATTTTCCAAATGTTTTCACTGGGTGTTGAAAACGAGTTTACCAAGTACTTATAGATTTTCAGTCCTACGCCTGATCAACGTATGACTGAATTTCTATGAGAACAAGGATGATCTGGTTGAGGCATCGAGTTATAAAAATATTTTTATTAAAAGCTATTTTAAATAAATTTAAAGGCATTTTTAAATTTTTACATAAAGGTGTTGGAATTGTGAAAGATGAAATAAATCCAAACTAGAAATATGGAAGACAAAAATTTGAACTTAAAAAAAAATTAAAAAAAAAATTAATGAAGTGATTTTTGTAATTGATTTAGAAATTGGAAATAAGCTAATTGGTTAAATAATTGTTTGATTGAGTATGTTAATAAAATTTAACTTGGGTAAACAAATGGTTGTAAATTAATAATGGAACTTGGTAGTGAATTAGAATTTTAAATAGAATTCAACTTGGATTTGATAATGAATTAAATAAGAAGAGATGTTGTAAAACAAAAATAGAGTTGGATTGAAAATGTGACGGTTTGAACTACAAATAAAATTCAAGGTTGATTTGAATAATGTTTAATGAAATTTGCAAGAAAATTGGATATAAGAAAAGTGATTATAATAGCAATGTTTTGAGTTGCAAAACAAAACCCAAGTGAATAGAAATAAATTGAGAGTGGCCTTGTATTAATAAAATAAATTCAATAACAAATTAAGTAAATTAAAAATTTAAAATGGGTTAATTGAGTTAAATATTAAATGGATGAAGTCTGATTGAATAAGGAAAAAAAAAACTAAATCAAGTTGTGATTGGAATTGGATTATCCGACTGAACTTTAATTTGGTGGTATATTAATTTGAAGTATAAATGAATTAAGTATGTGCTTGGATATTATTTTGATAAAGTGAGAAGGTGAATTTAAAATTAAAATTTAAAATTGATGGGCTAACTGAATTTAATGGAAGTTGATTAAATGAGGATCAAATGGGAGTAAACTTAAGCTGATGTTGGAATAAATTAAAGTAAATTAACTTAAGTTTAAAATTTATGAACGCTCGGCTTCGAATAATAGTGGAAACTCATTAAATAAAGGCTTGGATTAATTTAATTCGGGAATGGCTTGAAGTATACAAGAATGGAATGTGTCGAGCTAAATAAATGGTTGGTTAATAAATTAGAAATGAAATTAAATTAAATTCAGAATGAGTTGAAGATAACTTGAAATAGTTATAAACTAAAATAGATACCCTATTAAGTGAATATCGTCAAAATTTGCATGAAATAATTATCGTTTGGCATAAAACCAAAGAAATTAAATTCTATGAGATAATAGAGATTAAATAAATTTGGTTCTGAATCATTTGAAGTGAATATGAGCTTGTTTGGATTATAAATCAATGGAATGTCAGAAATTGAGTTGTGAACCAGTAAAACTTAAATGAAACGACATATGAATTGGTTGAAAGAAAATTGAATTAGCTTTAAAGCATATAAATTGTTTATGGGGAGTGTTTGGTGCTTGATGTTTAGTAATGTATATGTTTAGCTATTGAAAGTAAGTAAAATGTTAATAAATTTTCTATATATGACACTTACATATTTAAATTGAGTAAGTACAGGTACCCGCAAGCCGTTTGGCTAGTTTGGATTGCGCTTATTGCCTAAAATAAATAAGCTGCTTGCTTAAATTGCTAAATAAGGTATGCCTACGTAATAAAATTAGGAAATATGAACTGTTTTTGCTTTTTCCGACCAGGTAGGTCGATGTATATATATTTATATCTCTTGTCAAATTGCAAAAGCTCCTCCGTACAAAGGGGACTCTGCCAAAATTTTCCGAAAATTTTGGGAGTTAGAAATTTTTTGAAATTTTTGGGAAAATTTTTGGTTAACGACAAAACGATTTCAAAATTAAAGACTAATGTAAATTAGAAGATGAAACTACTATGAATCGGTGATAAATGAAAGGTAAAATTAAATACTCAGAAGTGAAGATAAATGGAATTCATATGAAATGAGAAGCTAATTTGAATTGAAGTAGGTATGAAACATAAATGATTGGAAATGTTACAATTGGATATTATTGTTAAGTAAAGATATGCAGGTATTAAAAGGGGAAAAGAAAATTGGATTTGATTCCAAAAGATAAATGTGAATTTCCCGACAAAAAAGTATGTATTTTAATTTCTGTAAGAATTGGATTGGGTTTTGATATAGCCACTTGGCCTTTGTTTTCTTTTGGAATTTGGGAGCCCGAAGAGGCCTTTTGTAGTAGTACCGAGCTAGCCGCGCAAAGGAGAAACTGGCAAAAATTTTCGGGAATTTAGGGAGTTAGAAAAATTTTGAGAAAATTTTGATAATTTAAAATTTGGTTTTAAATTGAAATAGGATGATGATTGAGCAAAAGTGTATTATTTGAAACTATAGAAGGTTTTAGGAAGTTGGTTAAGGTGATAGTGGGCCCTTCATAAAAGATAGTTGGTAGGAAGTTGAATTGTGAGTTTTGAAAAAAGTAAACGGGTATTGGTCAATTCTTCCTAATTAGTAATTTCGGGGACGAAATTCTTTTAAGGGGGGAAGAATGTGACGATCCAGGATTTTCAACAATCCAAATTGGAATTATTAATTGATTTTAAATATTTAAAAGTTAATTTTAACTTGAATTTCAAAATATCAATATTTACTTGATAATTAAAATTTTGATTGAATGGTTTAAATATTGAATTTAATAATTGAAATTGGGTAAAGTGTTGAATCTGAGATTCTAAGCCTGTTTAAAATAATTTGAAGGCTTATAAAATCTATAATGAGGATACTGAAGATAATAGAATGGTTGAAATTTAATTTAAAGGTAATTTGTTCAATTTTAATAAGATATCGTTTAAATTGGAACTTGAAAATAACCTTCCGAGGCACAGTCTCGGAATTCGACGAAACTAGTTCCCTTGGATCCGTAATTGTTAGTTGTTATCAGATTTTAATTTTCGTAGCAATCGGAGTTGTCATTCGACCCTGGCAGCTCAAAACGCTTCGAACTATTTTAATCAATTTAATTTTAAATTGATCGTTTTCTTCCGTAACTCGCACATATTATCAAATTAGCTTCCGAAACATGTTTCATTGTGTTCGGAATACGGGTAAAACCTTATAATCGCCTAGCGGCATCCCTTAAGAGGAGTTTAAATTTTAATTGGCAATTAACGAGACGTTTTGAAATTTCATAATATAATTAAATTTTAAAGTAAAATTAACAAGATATTTTCGTGGGCTATGTCGTGCTCAGGAAGCCTTCCACCATCTTATATTCATTCCCGTCCCCCTCTTCATTCAGGAAGCAAATCGAATTTATATATATAAAAAAAATGGCCGAAGCCCTCGTTCACAAAAAAAAACCATCGTGCTCTCTCGCCTCCCTCTCTTCAAATTTACCTAAACTCCTTTCCCCACTCTTTTGAATCGAAGCCGAGTCCTCCTTCAGTTCGAAATCGAATCGAAAAAAAAGAGGTGAACGACGCGTTCTTGGATTGCTCGCAATTTGGAGCTCGCGTGCGCCGATTGAAGGGAGGGAAGGGGCGAATTCTATCGCAAGTTCTCCTTTATGCTCGTCGAGTTCGAAGGCAAGATTCGTGATAAAGAAGATCTAATCGATTCGAGCTCTCCTTTTCAGAAACGGCAGTCAAGCTCGGCGACAGGGAGGCGATGGTGTTTTGTTCAATCGCATGATTGAGAGGGATACCAGTTCGTTGTACTTTGTTCTATTTTTGGGTTCTCGATCGTCGTTAGGGGCAGCGAGTCATGCTTGAGTACGGTAGTGTTTATCGAGCTGGGGAAGGCCGCGAACGCTGTCTTTTTTAGGTGCGAGTTTTTCTTTTGATATTAGTGTGCTAGGGACAGAAAATTTTGTTAATAGTAAAATAAATTTTTAGTTTTGGATTTTAATGAAAAACAAAATTTATATACAGTGAAATATGGGGGCATGCAGAGGAAGAATTTCTGAAACCAGATTTTTATTTTACATATATAAATATTTATAAAAAAAAAGCTTATAGTGGGAAATTACTGTTTATTTTTATAGAAAAGAGAAAGAAATTTTATGTTGAAGGGTATTTGTACAAATTAGATTTTTGAAAATTAATATGGAATATTTTTTTAAGTATATTTATGTGTATATATATATATATCAATTTAGAAAGGAAAATATATATATAATAATAAAATCATTAGGTTATTAAATTTATTAAATGAAAATCGATGTTCGATTTATTCAAATATTAATAAGGATCGCCTAATATTTGTACAAGGTCAAAAATAATGAAGAATAAGCTGATCTGGATTGGATTACAAATTAAGAAGCAAAGGTGAGTAAATCACACTCTGTTGGGTTTGATATAAATTTTAAATGTTTAAATTTACGAATTTGGTTGAATGGTTGCCTTGAATTGATGTGCTATATTATATAGTAACATATAGTATATACAGGAGTGTTTGGTATTTTGTGATGAATATTTTGGTAATGGGAAGATTGAAAGGCTGTGGGTTGCTTGGATATTTCAATACCCTGAGATATCGAGATATATAAGATTGAAATTGTGAAGGATATATAAGAGTGAAAATTTGAAAGCGAAATAATTATAGTATAAAATAAAGATGAATTGGAAGAAATAAAAGTGATAATTAAAGACCGGAGATAAATTGTAAAATAGAGATTTAAACAATTTCTAAATTCAAGTTATATCTAACAACTAAGGTTTTAAGACATTCAGTGTTTTAATAACTTGAATGTCAAAGTGTGATTGTAAACCGAATTGAATTTAAAATATAAATTTGTTTTCTTAAATTCCTTTTAGCTTCCATTATAAAAGGATTAATTAAATCGGATTAGAATAAATTGAAATGTAAATGAGAAATCATTAAATTACATAATTAATGATGTAAATAGAGAATTGATTAGTTAAGAAAATAAATCAATATAAGTGGCTTATGAGAAGTTAATTAGTATAAGTAATTAAGAATTAATGTAATTAATATTGTTAATTAATTTATGAAGTAATTAGAACTACTTATTGATGGGGATTAAGGACAATTAATAACGTGAAATTGATTAAAGAGAATTACTCGAATTTAATTGAAAAATAACTAATCTAGGGTGATTAATTAAGATGAATAATGATGGGTTAATTAATTAATTGATTTGGAATTAGTTAATAAAGGAATCTGGGTGATTCAGGTTTGAAATTCAATTAGAATTAATTGAATTGTTTTGTATGTGATTAAGCTTTGCTTATGGATGATTGAATGATATTGAATGTTTTGATTGAGTTGATATCTCTGATATGAAATGTCGTGTATTTCATTTGAATAACTTGGGTTAGGATAACATAAGGTTAGAAGAGACCGGGGTCGGTATTGGGAAATACCCGAAACCACTTCGGATTAAAAATAAATTGATGTGTGAAATAAATAGGCTAGAATAAAGCAATTTAAGTGAATTGGATTATTTTATCTAAGTTTGGTACATAGAAATTGATGTGTGGAATAAGAGTTGCCTATAGCAAATTGCGAATTGTTAAATTGATATAAGTTACCCCGGGGTTTTTATAAGTTATTTGTTTTGGTATTCCATGTTAGTTGGGTTTACTCACGTTGGTTTCCAGCCTGACCCGGGTGTTACTTTGGTGTAATGCTCGGGTCAGACCGAGTATTACAGATTTTCAGGTAGGTACGTTCTGGAGCTCAGGAGACGAGCTGGATGACAAGTATGTTTAGAGTATTTCTGCTGCAGTATATTATTATATATCCGAGACATGATTTGTATATGATCAGTGACTGTATATTTGTTAAACTCTGATGGTATTAAAGTGTAATCGACAGATATAATATTCTTTTGTAAACTGTTATTATTTATTATTATATTTTATCCACTGTGATTGTGAGATGTTTGGTGTTTCTATTCTTCTTCTTCTATCTCTTTCTTCTTTTTCATAACTATCTGGAATTTTCAGGTTAGAAAATTTCGGGTCGTTACAAGCTTATATCCCACTCCTCGGGAAATGGCTCACGCCAAAGGACTACAACATCAATTAAATAATATGGGTCAAATTCTTCCCACTGTTGTATCGGCACAAATCACTTAACCTTTCAAGGTTAATGTATTTCCACTATTCAGGCTCCTTATCCATGACAACATCATTGTATCCTCGGTTCTCGTTGGTGATGGGCACAGTCTAGGTCCAGAAATGGACTTCGGAGTAGTCTTGCTTTTCTGCGACTACCTTCATTTTAGCGACCATCTTCTTTGTTAGCTTCCTCTTTGGGGCCCGCTCCCTAACCATTGTTTGGTCTAACCTCATCAACTCCATTTAACGATGGTTGGCATTAATCACCAAGAGCCTCAGATCTCGGTGCTCGACGACGGCTGTCTTTGGTCGATTTATATTCTCACTCAACATCTTGTATGCAATGTTTGCATAAGCAAGGTCTTACCTTGTCAACAGTAAAGATAAGCAGAGAAAAGCAGAGAAAAAGATGAAGGGAAAATGAGCAAAAAATTACTACGAGTCTGGAAGTTAAGGTGCTTGAGCCTAGGGTTGACCCAATGAGGAACAAAGAAATATCAATCATCGAGTTTGGGGTGGCTTTTCTAGGAATGCCTAAAAGTATAACAGGCTTGGTGTTAGCCTAGAATTAATAATAAGTACCGACTGGGTACTCGACCTCTTTCTGTAGCCGCAAGGTCATCTCAACAAGATTGGCATTTGGCTTATGAAGACCGAGCGCCATACAAGTGGCATAGATGCCACATAAGAATCAATAGCTTTTGGGAATTAGTAGATCGGGGCAAGCTAGTACGAATTGAAGATAGAGATGATTAAGAGAAAGCAAAGTATCTTGGAGGAGGTGATTAGGATGATCAGTAGGAGTAGGGTTGCCAATCATCTCCTCATTGCATCCATGGCTGGACAACAACTTGGTTAGATAAATCTTCCCAAACTTAAGCTCGAAAGTTCTAACTCTAGAAGCACACATGGTGATTGATCTACCTGCGAATATGGATCCCAAGGCGGCCATCTGAAACATAAGCCACGTAACTTAAACAAAGCCCTGGCATTTGTGCCAACAAAAAATAAAGGTGGAAGCAAGATAACCGTCTTTAAGGCATGTGACAACCTACTATTTCGAACCATTCAAATCGACATTCACACATGTCAGACTTGAATTGCCCAAAACAATAGATTGTTAATTTATATTTGGCAAACTTAACATATACAATAAATAAATCAATCATAGAATCACAAAGTATTACGACAATAAGCAGTGGAATAGATAAATAGTTGTTCATGAGGCTACTACATAAAATCAGAGTCTAAACAAGATACAACAGAAATCTTAAATATAAAGTAGTCTCAATACATAAGCAAATGACAAGTCTGAATAAAAATAATTGAAAATAACTGCAAAGTTAAATAGATAACCGATAGATTTTCAAGCAAAGCTCTAAGCTTCAAAGTTGAGTCTCAAATGCTGTGGCACTCAGTCTGACCCGAGCATAAAGCAAAACACAAAACACTCGAGTCATGATTAACATTCTTATGCTAGTAAATCAACTCAAGTGAAATGTCAAGTGAAATACAATATAACTTAAAGGATGTTTGGGATTTCGATCCTTTAAGGACCCGTTAAACTATCTGCATACATAGTATAATATGCTACATAGATAATGTCTGCAGTAAAATATTAAAATAGCGTTAAGGCGTTACCCATATCCCACTTAATTCATTTTTATATATTCCCATAGTCTATACAATACCGTAGTTCCTTCATAAACTGGAGGGCTATCAGAGGGCACTCCATAGGTATGGTACAAACCAAACTCGTAGTGGATGTGATAAGGCATGTGACAAGGCACGTAAGGCAATTCCTAGTGTAGGATTCTACCGTTTTGCAAAACCGGGGTGGTGGTAACGTACAACAGCTACTACCGCCCACCTCGAGACACACTCCCATAATCAAAGGTGCACCCAATCAAATCACAAAGTAATAGAATGGTAACGAAGAAGCATGCTCGATCAGAGGTGCGACCTCACTTGGCCTAGGTATAGCTCCTATTTTAGTCACATCGAGCTGACTAACGGGAGTCAGGGCTGCGGTAATACCTTATACAAAATCGTCGCCAAACCATCCTACTTTGTTATGGATTCTCCACCACGTACACAGTTGTTAAAGTGATTTTCGGGTATTGGCAGTGAGTGTGACGATATCCGATCCCGGTCTCTTTAACAACCAAATGCTTATTTCACACCGTGGTCATTTTATATTTCAAACAGTTCATACATCATATCATAATACCATATTCATTTCAAAAATAATATCACTTTCGAAATCATATTCACTTTCGAAATCATACCACCTTCGAAATCATATCCACTTCCAAAAATCATAACCACATATGGTTTTAATCATCATATCAAAATGTTCGCATTTAAATCTATCAAATCTAAATCATAATAGTTCCAACCTAATAGTTTAATTAATGAAAATAGTTTATATACATATATATATATATTAAAATAGTTAAAAATTAAAAATAGTTTATATATTTAAAATAGTTTATATATTAAAATAGTTTATATATTAAAATAGTTTATATATTAAAAATAGTTTTATACCGAAATAGTTTCAAATTAGAATTGTTTACTCCAATTTCACAAATCAATTCAAATTTAAATCAATCTCGATTCAAAATTTCAAATCAACTTTAGAGGTTCAATTCAAATTCTCATTAAAACTTTTTAATTTATATCGACATAAAATCCAGGTTTGGACTACAAATTTAAACCACTTCCAATCCAATAGATTTCAAGGTTTACATATTCATACAATTTACAATAACTTAATTTGATAAATTTCATTTATATTTCCAAAAATTCAACTTTAAATTTTATTTAAATTTAAAAATATTCACTTAATCATTTTTAATAACATTTAAATAAAATCTCAAGTTACAAATTTAGAACAATATTTAATTCACTTTAATTAGTTTAAATTTGAAAATGTTGTTTTATTCACCTTTTATCAAAATCCAATTATCAAGTTATAAAATCATATCTTTAAAAATCTCAAAATCAATAAGTTTCAAACCAATACTTTTAAATTCAATTCTTAAATCAATTAATTTACTAGTCGACTCAATTTATCTTTCTAATCTTCATTTTATTAAAGTTATTACAAAATCTATTTTTAAAATAATAACATAAATTCAAATAAATATTTAAATATATTATATATCTAAAAGTTATTACAAAATCTATTTTAAAATATTAATATAAATTGTAAATATTTAAAACATATTATATATATCTTAGTTAAATTAAATTTTTATTAAATTTTATTATATTAATTATTATCAAATTAAATCTTATTTTACTAAATATATTTATAAAATCTTATTTTATATATATTTAAAAATAATGAAATTATAAGTAAAATCTAAAAATTTGTATCTTTCAAACTTAACTTATAAATTTAAAATTTCCAAACGTATAATTTAAATATCAAAATTTTACATATATTATAAAATGAAATATTAATATTATATTTGAAAATCAACATTTATTTAAAACCTATATATTTCCTTTCAAAACTTTGGAAATCATTTTTTTAAAATATATCAACGGTATGCGTATATAATTTTCTATCCCATGGTCAAGTGATACAGATATTTATCATTTCAATCCGCAATAATTTAATATTTTACGGATATATCATTTCAACTCGCAATCTCAAAATTCCAAATTCAATAAAATCGCTTGGGTTTATTATTTCAATCCATAACGATTTTCCCTAATTTATAATATCGTTCGGGTATGTATCATTTCAACCCATAGGGAATTCCTATCTAATAGGAAACTTGCATAATCAGAACAATAGAAAAAATAACATAACATATCAATGATGAGCATATATCATATTTAACCGAATTAAATATCATATATATATATAAATACACAACAATTTTATGGTGTCATATATTAATCATAGGTGAACAATTTAAATAATAACATATCATATTTAACAATTTAGTTACTAACAAATTAAATTTTAACAACATATTTCAATCATCATTTCTGGTGAATTAAGTTCACTAAATATAAGAATGTTAATCGTGAGTGATCGCTCATCTTTCGAGGCTAGAGAAACAATGACACGGATACGGGCGGTGTTTGCGCCAAAATTGGTCACAAACGCCGATGAATGTGAAAGCACCAGTGTTGGAATATAAATCAGTAATATCCAAACACAAATCACAGATCTTAAGTAGCAAAATAATAATTGTAAACAAGAACACACGATTTATAGTGGTTCGGCTATCTCTGGCCTACGTCCACTTTAAAGGTTTTTCCTTTTATTGATGTTCTTCGCTGATTACAATCGATTACAGCGGATTACAATGAATTGTAGTTCTGAAATTCAAGTACAACGGTGGTTGTTGTGTGCAAAGTAGAGCCTTGGTGGAGTCTTGATGCTTCAGAGTCTTGATTTTTGCCAAAGAGAATCCGGTCCCTTTTCTGAATGACCTGGGGCTCTATTTATAGGCGTAGGAGGCTGATATTTCTCCTAGAAATCAGGTAGACCACTTCCAGCACGTGAGGGGGCCCACATGGCCGAAACCTGGAGATCCGGGCCCACATTGGGATCGATTCGACCCTTGGTTCGAATCGATCAAGAAATCGTCCAATCGTGGTGAAATTTGGCATGGACATTCTTCAACACGTAGATGAACTCCTGTAAAAATTTCATGGGATTTGGATCAGTGGATTGGGAGTTATGATCGGTTCGAAATGGCGCTTTTTGGTGTGCTGGGTGGTTCGAACCGATGCTATGAACTCCTTCGAATCGATCAGTTCGAAACGAGTACTTCGAATCGATCTAAGGGATGACGTGGCGCGCCTTCTCCGAGTCGATCCTAACTTGTCGCCGAGTTGAATGGGTCGAGTCCAAGTTCTTTGCCGTGTTCACTGGATGGCTTCGTGCGCTGGGTTCGAAGATTGTCTTCGAATCGTTGGAAGGGTGTTCGTTCGAATCGATCCAAATGCGTCACCTTGGATCGATTCGAAGTTGTCTTAACATGTTGAATTCGAAGACAGCATGGGGCAAGGTGACTTGGATGGATTCGAAGCAAGGCTCAATCCATGGATTCGAAGTCAGGTCGTGGATGGATTCGGAGCAAGGCTATCTGGGGGTTTACTTGATGGAGTCGAAGCGAGGGCATTTCTCATGGATCCGAGGCAATGGCAACTCCATGGATACGAACTCCATAACCTGGAGGGATTCGAAGAGAGGACATCGTGATGGAGTCGAAGTCAATGGTGTTGAAGCAGGATGGAGTCGTTGGCTGATGGATTCGAACATGATGGGTTCGAACCAGATGGATTCGAACTAGTCAGGGTGATGGGTTCGAACCGAGCAATGCTCATTCCTCTTAACTTGAATCCATCATAACTTGAGCATACGACCTCGGATTGACTTGAAATTTGAAATGCAGACTTCTATGATCTTTCTTGTCGTGTCCTATCAATTGTGGCCCGTTCCGGACTCGGACAAAATTCATTGATATCCATGGTTATCCTGCAATGCTTGGTTGATATTCATGAATAGTAATCATTGACTTTCAGTAAATTTTGGATATCTCAACTTTGCCAAAAGTTGGGATAACATTTTGCCCCCCAAAACATGCCTTTTTGTAAAAGGTATGTTTTGAACGGTCTTATATCAAGTGTAAGGAATTCATGTTTCATTCATAGCAGTGGTATTATCAATCAAGTTTGTGGCTGTTCGAAGCCAAATCAATATTCGTTCTTTCCGTAGAAGTTGAGAATGGAGTTTCGTAGTCTCTCCGGACTATTACTGGCTGCTCTGAACCCTTACTAAGTCCGTTCCAGACTTAGTGATTGAATAAAAAGATCCTATCGCTCTCTGGCGTTGCCTTCTATCCCTTGCACTCTGGTCCCAGTTAGGACGTATAGCGATATCATGGTCATTCTGGACCGATCATAGCCTCTCCGGGCTCTTGCTGGATCCCATCCCGTCACTCTCCGGTGAAGGGGAAACAGCGCTTAAGTGAGTCGATCCTGTCGCTCTCCGGCGAAGCAACTCACTTCTTGCACTCTGGTTCAGTGTATCTGAACATTTAGCGATGTCTTGGTCGTTCGAGACCGATCATAGCCTCTCCGGGCTCTTGCTGGATCCCATCCTGTCACTCTCCGATGAAGGGGAAACAACGCTTAAGTGAGTCGATCCTGTCGCTCTCCGGCGAAGCAACTCACCTCTTGCACTCCGGACCCCGTCTCTCCGGGTAGGGTCATAAAGCGATCATGCTTATATTGATATTTAATGTTCATCCTTTGACTCTCCGGTCAAAAGGTTTATTGCAAGAAGTTCTAATTTATTTGTTTAATATTCAAGTTCTAGATGTTCAATCTCAAACATCAGAGAAGAAAAAACTAAACATTGCCTCTCCGGGCATATCGGTTTATCTCCATCTCAGAGCATGCCTAGGGATCTCTCCGGTTCCCGTACATGTGTAAGTGGAGTAACCGTTTATTCTGAAAATAAATCTAAATAAAATTATTTGACCGAAGTCCAAATCCTGGACTTGGCCCTTGCCATCTTCAATCAGTTGATGACGAGTCGTGATCCCGATCCAGGATCGTTCCTGTTAGGTGGAGGCGGTAGTTGTTCAAGCCTTGTCGCTGCTGTCCGTTCTCTGACAAATTGCGGCAATCTACCACTCCTGGCATGTTCTTCCACCTCATCCTTTAGGTGACGGCATTCATCTGTAGTGTGCCCATCCAGCTCATGGAATAGGCAATATTTTCCAGTCCTGCGCTCCCGCTCAGTGGGATCCCTTATAGGTGGCTTTCGATAGGGGAGTTGCCCCCTAGTTTCAGTGTAGATTCTTTCTAGGCCTGCAGTCAGATCGGTGTATTGCCTGAATCTTGGTTCTCGGAATTTCTTCCGTTTATCAGGACCATCGTGTCTGTCATCCTGTTTCCTCTTTCCCTTGTCCGCTCCGGACTGTTCTCTGGAGGTCCCTACGCTTTGAGTGGCATTTATTTCACGACTCTCGGCTCGTGATTCTTCTAACCGAATGAACTTTTCAGCTTTATGAAAGAATTCTCCAAGATCTTGCGGTGGATCTTTAGTTAGAGAATCCTTAAATTTGGTGCCTTCCGCGACTCCTGCCACCGCCGCCATTAAAATCATTGATGGATCCGGGCGATCTACAGAAGTCACTGTCACATTGAATCTTAACAGAAAATCTTTTATGGACTCTCGCGTCCTCTGCTTGATTGATGCTAAGGTCATCACACTCTTGGGTCGCGTCACGTGGACCCTAAACTGTCTCATGAAGCAATCTACAAGCTCGCTCCATGTTCCGATTGATCCAGTCTCTAGTTGTCTGAACCATAATGAAGCTAAATCTGTCAAATATAGAGGGAAGCATCGTGCCATCACTTCCTCGGATGCCCCCAGCACTTCCATGTGCCTAATATATCTTGTAATATGCATGGTCGGGTCTGATCTCCCGTCATATGGTTCTAGCGCTGGTAGTTTGAACTTTGGAGGGTTCCTTGCGTTTCGGATGTTTAGAGTGAATGGACTCCGACTAACTTCTTCTAGGCCTCCGCTAGGCAATCCTCCTCTCATGATTCGTCGCATGAGGCCAATCATTCTCTCGTCTCCGTCTAGGGGTTGGCCCCTTGTCAAGTTCCTATGCTGCCCCCCGAGCCTTGAGGGGAATTCCGGTATGTACTCTTCTGGTGGCTCGTTGGCATATGCATTGGCTCCAACTTGTTGAGCTCCGTCTGTTGGTCTCCCAGTATCGGACCTTGAGGGTCTGCCCCCAAGGCCTTGTTGACCACCTTCAACTCCTGTATTCTGGTCTTGAGCCTGACCTTCATTAGCTTCTGTAATCCTGATTCCTTGTCCCGCACTCGTAGCTGTTGTAGTTGGTCCAAGGTTTTGCATGTTCGTTGCCCTCATCTGTTCGAGGAAATTCTGCAGCATCTCCTGTTGACTCTTCATCATGCTTTCACGTAATGAATTAGCCATAGCTTCCATCTCGTCTCTAGTGATGTAGACGGAAGCTTGTCCTTCTCCAGATCTTGAGGATGCTTCTTGGCTTCCTCCCTGTTGGCTTCTATCAACTTTTTGCCTTGTTTGTCGAGTCATTGTTTTTGAATAGGAAGTTTTCAAACTCTTAAATCTGAACTCTGAATCTGATGTAGCGGGTGCTAGTCCTTCTCAGTGAAAGCACCAAAGTGTTTGCGCCAAAATTGGTCACAAACCCCGATGAATGTGAAAGCACCAGTGTTGGAATATAAATCAGTAATATCCAAACACAAATCATAGATCTTAAGTAGCAAAATAATAAATGTAAACAAGAACATACGATTTATAGTGGTTCGGCTATCTCTGGCCTACGTCCACTTTAAAGGTTTTTCCTTTTATTGATGTTCTTCGCTGATTACAATCGATTACAGCGGATTACAATGAATTGTAGTTCTGAAATTCAAGTACAACGGTGGTTGTTGTGTGCAAAGTAGAGCCTTGGTGGAGTCTTGATGCTTCAGAGTCTTGATTTTTGCCAAAGAGAATCCGGTCCCTTTTCTGAATGACCTGGGGCTCTATTTATAGGCGTAGGAGGCTGATATTTCTCCTAGAAATCAGGTAGACCACTTCCAGCACGTGAGGGGGCCCACATGGCCGAAACCTGGAGATCCGGGCCCACATTGGGATCGATTCGACCCTTGGTTCGAATCGATCAAGAAATCGTCCAATCGTGGTGAAATTTGGCGTGGACATTCTTCAACACGTAGATGAACTCCTGTAAAAATTTCATGGGATTTGGATCAGTGGATTGGGAGTTATGATCGGTTCGAAATGGCGCTTTTCGGTGTGCTGGGTGGTTCGAACCGATGCTATGAACTCCTTCGAATCGATCAGTTCGAAACGAGTACTTCGAATCGATCTAAGGGATGACGTGGCGCGCCTTCTCCGAGTCGATCCTAACTTGTCGCCGAGTTGAATGGGTCGAGTCCGAGTTCTTTGCCGTGTTCACTGGATGGCTTCGTGCGCTGGGTTCGAAGATTGTCTTCGAATCGTTGGAAGGGTGTTCGTTCGAATCGATCCAAATGCGTCACCTTGGATCGATTCGAAGTTGTCTTAACATGTTGGATTCGAAGACAGCATGGGGCAAGGTGACTTGGATGGATTCGAAGCAAGGCTCAATCCATGGATTCGAAGTCAGGTCGTGGATGGATTCGGAGCAAGGCTATCTGGGGGTTTACTTGATGGAGTCGAAGCGAGGGCATTTCTCATGGATCCGAGGCAATGGCAACTCCATGGATACGAACTCCATAACCTGGAGGGATTCGAAGAGAGGACATCGTGATGGAGTCGAAGTCAATGGTGTTGAAGCAGGATGGAGTCGTTGGCTGATGGATTCGAACATGATGGGTTCGAACCAGATGGATTCGAACTAGTCAGGGTGATGGGTTCGAACCGAGCAATGCTCATTCCTCTTAACTTGAATCCATCATAACTTGAGCATACGACCTCGGATTGACTTGAAATTTGAAATGCAGACTTCTATGATCTTTCTTGTCGTGTCCTATCAATTGTGGCCCGTTCCGGACTCGGACAAAATTCATTGATATCCATGGTTATCCTGCAATGCTTGGTTGATATTCATGAATAGTAATCATTGACTTTCAGTAAATTTTGGATATCTCAACTTTGCCAAAAGTTGGGATAACAGGCGGATAAGCTAGAGTTGCGGAAAAGATCTCTGGAAACAAAACAGAAACAAGCAAAGCAAAGTGGACTAGAGATCGATGAAAACAATATATATTTTTTTTCTTCTTAAAATCAATATTCAATTTAAAACCTATATTTTAAAATAGAAATCTTCGTATTATATTGAAAATCAATATCTATTAAAAACCCATATATTTCCACTCAAAATATTTAAACAATATATATATATATATATATATATTAAAGTTATTACCAAAAAAATCTAATTTAAGGTATTAACATAAATATAAACAAATACTTTTAAACATATTACAAATTGAAATACTTATTATATTTAACATACCATATAAATACTTTAAACATAAATTGAAATTGAAATAATATATAAATACTTTAAACATAAACTGAAGAAGGTTAAAGGCTGCTCTGCAGTTGGGTTTACTTCGATGGTGGCTCGGAGTTTGGAAATGAGGAGGGCTGCTATGTAGGGGACAGTGGCGAGGCAATAATAGTCGAGTTCTGGACTGATGGAGGGCAAGGCATGGAGTTACGGTGGGAAGGTGCAGGCTCGGGCGGATCTGTGCTCTATGGTGTTCGGCGGCACATGGCTATGGAGAGGGGGAATAAAGATAGGCGGCATAAGTATAAGGAGAAGTGGTGCTGCTACAATAGGCTGAGGCGAGTTTGGTTCGGAGGGAAGTTGGTGGGTTAGGTTGTCGGGTGGCTATGTTAGTGGATGGACGTGGCAATAGGGTGAGGGGAGGAATAAACGAGGGAGGGGCCAAAGGTTTTTGAGTGGATTCAGATGCAGTTAGGTGGGTGAGGAGGAAAATTGGACATGAGGTGGTGGCAAGGCTCGGTGATGGGGAGAGAAGGGCTGCATGTGCTATGTTGGTCTTCGGAAGAAAGGGTCGGCTGCTGTTCAGTTCAGGGTGGCAGCGTATGGGTGTACGGGTCGAGGTGGAGGACTGGGTGCTCGGCTTGAGGTCTGCATGCTATCATTGTCAATTGGAGTCGGTGGGTGGAGGATGAAAGGAATGTGTGGTGTAGGTTTGAGGTGACGCATAGCATGAGCAGGCTATTGACAAATGAAAGATGATGGGTTTAAATGCAACAGCTAGAAACAAGCAGGTACGCCGAATAACTTTATATATAATATATAATATATTTAATTTTTTTCTTTTATTCTATAAAAAGAAAGAACAATAGAAAGAGGGAAGATGAAAGAAGCGTAAACGAACAGCAAGTAAATATATTTAGATTTCAAATGAAACATACCGAAATAGTGGGAAATGAACAGTCAGGACAATGAATTTTCTAGAAATATTAAAGGCCACTGACCATTGGTTGTCTCAGAAAACAAACGAAAGGACGCAGAACCCAAAAGGCAAAAATGCGGAACCGATACGGCTAATCGTTTCACAAATTTCGTAGTGTACCGGACACCAAAATAAACAAATGAATGTACTGCAGAGGTCAGCACGATGAGACGAACAGAATGGTACATAGTTATGAGTGATACGACCCACCTATCCAAACTCGATTTTCACTGCCAAATATGCTGCTAAAACACCAAAATAAGATAAACAGAGCTAGAGCAGTCTAAATTTGGTGAAACGAAATACAACATCCCACTCGAAAAATGATTTAATTTTTATTATATAAAAATATTCAGATTTCATCTAATTTCAACTGATTTAAAGTTTAAATTGAAATTTCACAACAGAACTAACTTAAATATTTTCCAATGAAAATCCAACACTTGCTACGCTTAAATAGACGTATTCCAAATTTCAAATTTTCATAGCTAAATTTCATTATTTAATTTCATTATTTAATTTCATGAATTTTTTTAGTTAATTATGTTAATTAAATTGTTAAAATTTCTGTGTCGTTATAGCATGCCTGGTCAAGCACCCTTGAAAGCTGGCTCATCGCTTAAATCCTTAAGCTAAGTAAACAGGCTTTGTGTCCCTCCATCTATTACTATTATTTATTTAAAGCACATACTCATGGGATTGGGCCTATTCCATGGCCATTACCCGATTTAATTATTAATATCATTATCGAACATTTATAGGCCCATTGGCCATAGGCATCATCTTACATCTTGGTCCTTGGTCCTTGGTAATGTTTAGCTTTCCTCCAGTGATCTTCACCAGTTGACTATCCATCGTCACTTAGAGGATTCCATTTAACTACCTTGCCACATAGGCATGTAAAAATAAACAATAAGTCATACTACAGTCGATACTAGGTACTATAACAAAGTGGTCAAAACTATACCTACTCCTGTAGCCTGCTGTCCGGCGTTTAATAAGCATTAAATGCAATGCATGCACCAGGTATAAAGGGACATTGGCATGCTTCTCAGCCACACATTCCTTTCTGCTTTTGCAGCTGTGTCCCATTTGCTTATGTGACCAATTCAATGGAAAGGCATGCTTACTGCCTATTATACTATGCAGTCTCAGCCATCTATCATCCATTTCAGCCATTATAAATACCTCATGCATTGCCACTTCAAACGGGTTGGAAATTATTAAAATTCTGGTTATTATCTCCTTTCCCGAGCTCCTCATACGACAAATCAAAGTTGCAAGTCTTTAAGATTAGCTTGTCTTAAGTGTTTTACTTCTTATTATTCTCTTGTAATTACTTGTAATTGTAAGAGAGAAATATGGTAAGAGATCTTCATAGTGGACGTAGGCAAGCCTGCCGAACCACTCTATATTTGGTGTCATTTGATTTTTTCTTCTTCTTATTTTACATTTTAAAGCCTAGTAATTAGCCAGTAGCCTTTGCTTTCATAATGCATTAGGATAAGTCTAAGATTGGCTTAGTAAGTGATAACAAAAAATTGATGGCTATAAGATCTGGGATGATTGAGAATAACTCTTTATAGATGCAGCTACATATCAATGGGCACAAAATTTTCCTAGACTTCCCTTCCGACAGACAGATTTTTTCAGTTAGATGATGTGTATCATGAGAAGAGGAAGCAACAAGCAAAGGAGGGGATTTATAAAGGATGGAAACAACTAGAGGAAATAAATGGCCAAAGCGGGATGAGCCTCAAAAGACCAATTATGTATCCCTAGTCAACCACTCCCTTATATCTATATGATTGCAAAAGATATAATTAAATTTCTAATCTCCCATAAAGTTTGAAATAACCTTGAGTAGAACATGGGAGGAAACTTGTAACAATATACCTTTTCGATCCCCAAATGTCGCCACTAATACATCCACGGTATTCACATGTCGAGCACCCAAGTGCCAGAAAGACGAATTGTTAGGGAAAAATAAAAGGAAAAAGAAATAAAACAAGGAATAAGGAACACAATATAAGAATCGCACAACAAAATGATCATATATAATATCAAAAGACAGTAAAAACTTTCATCCTTAGATATGAAGTCTTTCAAAGTTACAGTATCAACCTCGATAGTTATAACAACCTGTTCTAACAAATGCTGATGACACACACAAAGTGATACAGCAAGAATAAATACTATGACAGGTAGAACTCTAACTCTTTTTGAGAATCTCCAAAGCATCCAAAGCTAAATCTGAAAATATACACAGGGCTAACTCGAGCATTAAGAAAATAACATCCGGATCAGTCTGATAAACTAACATAAGAAACATAGATCAACTAGATTTTTAACATTATAAAAACCTTTCAAATAAATTTACTCATAAGACCACGCCGCATGTAAACATGGATGATTTTTTACCTTACGATAACCAAACCATTTATAGAGAATCCACTGGTATTATAATAATGTCTATGGTTCAAAATAAATATCAATCATAGCTGGAATGGTTACATTGGATACATTTAATAGCATAATAGAGGGTACAACCAAAATCGATAAGGAACGTTTGCATAATGGATTTTTCTATGGAAATGTCTTCGGGGAAGTCGAATCTGAATGCCATGCACAAGGATCAGAAAATATCTTCCGAACATCCTATATCTCAAGATAAATTATATCATAAGGTAAACACAAAGGACCACGTCCGAACATAAACATGAACAACGTGAACCAAATACCATCAACTCCCGCATACAACACTGATAAGCATACTCCAGATCTAGAGTTGACAATATCCTGCCGTGGAATTGCAAAACCCTAGATTGTGGATCCTACTCTGTCTTTAGACATTTTCGATGTCGTGGTTACATTGGCATCTTTCACATGAGTCTTCATAACTCGAACAGAAAACGAATCCCAAAATGGATCCCCACATCTTGAACAGATCTCAAAACCACGCATGAATTCTCATATCTCAATAGATCTTGGAATCACACACAGATTCCCACATCCGAAATAGATCAGGAACAACTATATGTGTTTGAGCATCATAAATAGATCTCGAATCTCCACATATTTTACTGCATCTCAAAATGATCCACTTTCAAGACATAGAACACGTATCTCAGTCTTGAAGTGATTTTTAGTGAGCAAAATACTTACCGATCCCGGTCTGTCCAAGAATGAATCGATGGATTTTGTCATTTAATGATAATGAGAATGGTCATATATGGAAATTAAGTCACGTATACTTATCATGTTTTTGATGTTTTCATCTCACAATATCCCTCGATCAAGAGTGAAGCTAGTAGGTTAGAGCTCTATTGCTCATATCGCTATACGAATATTAGTCTTAATTCCCATATATAAACAATCCTACTTCATCGGATTTAATGCTAAGTATATAAATAAGTGATTTCAATAAATGGAGAAACAAACAAAACATGATCAAGTCACACAAAGCATGATCAAGTCACATAAGCTGCTTCTAATCCCTTTTTTGTTTGATTAATCTTTTATTAATTAAAACATCTTTGATTAGTAAAACTTCTTTTTTCTAATAGAATATTGTTTATGAATTCCTATTATTCATTTGTACTCTTTCAATACTTCAAAAAGTATTCGTATACTTATCTCAAATAGTATAAGCATATTCATAAATGATTAATAAAATTTCTTACTTACCTTTACTTTTCTATACCTCAAAATATCCATTTTTAAGGATCTAAGTACTTTCACAAATCCATTTAAAAAGGTTCAAGACCAATGTTACTTAAATATTGTCACTACAAACCCAAAACCATTTCACTTTTGTTACCTTTAAATCATTCTTTTAAAGATTTATTTACATCATTAATTGTAATCAAAATGGGTTAAAGACAAATGTGATTAACACATTGTCACAACAAATCCAAACCATTTTTCTACTTATTATTATCTTTAAAAACCTCTATTTTTAAGGATCTAAGTATTTTGCAAACTCATTTAACCATATTTTTACACTTTAAAATATTATCCAAAGGTTTAAATACAATTGTTATTGAAACATGGTTTGTAACAAACCAAAACTCACTTCACTATCCCATTATCTTTAAAACTCCATTTAAAGATCCAATCACTTTCAATATTATAGTTAGATGGGCTAAACAAATTTTTTACAAACACCATTGTATAAACCCAAATTCTCTTTTATACTTTTCATTTACTTTAAAAATCCCTTTAAAGTTCTAAGTTCATATTTAGTCAAGTTCAGTATGGACTAGTTAAGTATCAAGTTCTAAAGATGATTGCTTATAAAAATCATAATTCATACAATTAACTCATTTCTGACATTCCAACTTAACTCTTCATCACCCAAGAGTGAAGTTAGGTAAGTTTGGACATTCGTTGCTACAAGCGTTGCCTAGATACTTCAGTCTTGAATCTCACAAATAGATAAGTCTACCTCGTCGTCAGTTTTAATATTAAGTATAGTATTAATGATTTTCATAAACAATGAGAAATCAACACGATTAACACATTTTTGACATTTTTCACTTTCCTATTCCTCGATTAAGTGGAAAGCTCGGTAGGTTAGAGCTCTATTGCTCCATTTCTACTCGATATAAATCTTAACCCTCACAAATAGATAAGATTACTTCATCGGCTTATTAGTGTTAAGCATAATTAATTGCTTTCTTAATAAGTAGTTAAACAATCAACCATTTGGTCATTTAGCAATTCTAGCCCCTTTTTGAAATATTTAAAATACTAGAAAATATTATAATAGGTTTTAAAACATTTATCCAAAATATTGCTTAAAAATAACGTTTGAAAAAAATCAACAAAACTTGAAAAGAACATGTTTTATTCTAAAATTCCTTTCTCTAAAAATTCATAACTATTTTTAAAAAAATTCATAAATATCTCAAACTAATTTTAAAATACTCTAAATATAGTTAGGCAATACTTTTAAAAAGAATGAAACAAATCGCTCAAATTTAAAGACCTTTTTGAAACATTTGAAGTCCAATAATTAAGGTTAAATAGGGAAGTTTTGCACTACGGATGTTTTGGCCTTTTTTGGGATGTTACTTAATTTTTACTATTCAAAACAACAAATATGCATGTAAAATATTGTAAGTATGGTAATAGATCCCTATGGATCTCTCTACAAAGTTCCATAACAATTGTCAATAATAAGATAATTCTAAACTGCATCTTTAGCGATTATCGCTATAAGTACACTTGTAAATCCAAGTCATATTTCAACCTATGTTCAACTAAACTATGTGCTTTGTTCAAGGCCTAGTCATATGTCATATAATCCCATCCAAGTTCATTCCAAGTTTGCTCAATCCCATGTACATGGATCACACATGTCACTTACTTTTAAAGTAAGAAGTTACAACCATTGTTTTCAACATAAGTCAACAACAATTCAAACAACGTTAACACAATCAAACACAATATATATGTGTTGTATTTTTCATCCAAATTGAGGTGTTAACTCACCTTTAACCTCACAAACAACCAAAATCCATGAACCAAAGTCAAGCCTCCACCTTGCAACACTTTTCCTCCTCCTCCTCCTCCTTACCTTCAACTTGCTCAAAGTCCTCCCCTTCCTCACAATTGCTCATGGCCATCCCCTCCATAGGGCGCATGGCTCCACTTCATCGACATCTAACATGGTAAAAGGTTGTATAATATTATACTAAGCCTTGTCACAAAGATAGAAATGATTTGGAGTTGATTTGATATGACTTGAGAAAGTTATAGAGGTAGAGAAGGAGATGAAGAAGTCATTAAAGGAGCTTAAATTTGCTTAGGAATTTTGTGATTATTTCCTAAGGATCTGCCCCTTTTTTTATAGGCTTTGGAATGATGATGGGAAAAGACCAAATACGCCTCAAAATCCTAATGTCATTAATTACATATCACTTCTCATTTATGTCGCATTAGCTTAACTTTGAAGTATTGCCATTTTTGCTCATTTTCACTTTATGTCACTATCTCCTTTTAGGCTAATTACCATTATACCCTTACCATAATATCCATTATCCTATAGGAATTTTCTAGAACCTTCCAAGATTGCATGAAGAGGAGAGTGTTTAATTGTTGTTTAGTGGATTCAATTGATGATTAGCTTAAGTATTTAACATTTCCATTTTTGCTCATTTTCCTTATTTGCTCATGTTCATATCTAGTTAGCCATAAACATGAAAATAATTTTATTTGTTAATTATCACCATAATGATTGCTTAGACATGCGTAAAAAATCTAATTAATTTTCTTTGAGAAAAAAAGCTGTTTATCGATAAAACGATTTTCGGTCATATTACCGATATTTTTTCAAAAAATATATTTTTGTAAACGTTTTTGCAGAACAAGCTTACCATCATTAGTTATGATCTAATAGAGGTCAAAAATCTTATTAAAATCATTTTAATAATGTTTGCACAAAAAATGGGCAAACACCTCCAAGTCGTATGAATTAGTTGATTTTACGTTGTTTTTAGTGATTTGGGTGATTTATGAAAATATATAAAAAGCAGGGACTAAACTGTAAAAGACACACAGATTTATAGTGGTTCGGCCAGAACGTGCCTACATCCACTTTATATGTTATTCTCCTTTTCTATTCAGATTACAAGTACAAAGCTTTGACAACAAGTAACTGAAATTTGTTTGAAAGTTCTATCCGTGCTTGAGCTCTCAAACTTGTCTGCCATTGTTGTACCCCTACCCCTTTATTTACAGAGTAAGGCTGGGGGCAGGGGTCCTGGATGTATATAGCTGCTGGTGGGCTTGGGCCGAGACAATCTGGCCTGGCAATGTTGGTTCGGCATCCTCTTGGTTCGGAGATGGTTGGAGTTGTTTTTCAGTCCGACAATGGTTGGTTTGGTAGCATGTTGGTTCGGTGTAGGTTAGATAAGCGGTCCGGTGGTGCCTTGGATCGGTGGTGTGGAATTGGAGAGGCTTCTGGTTCGGTAGTGGATGGCGAGGCCTCGGTTCGGTCGAGGGCGTAGCTTGGTCCGGTTAGGCTGGTTCGGTAGTGGTGTGGATATGTGTTGGTTCGGTGGTGACTTGTGAGTGGGTTGGTCCGGTGTTGTTTGGGAGGTAGGTGGTTCGGCAGTGCTCAGGAGGTAGGCGGTTCGGTGGGCATGGTGGGGAGCCGGTCCGGCGAGAGTTGGTTTGGTGTAGGGAAGGAGCCGGTCCAGCGAGAGTTGGTTTGGTGGTAGGGAAGGAGCCGGTCGAAACTCACCCAACACTTGCCCCCCAAAGTAGGGCATGTGCATGCACATGGCGTGCTTTGCTTTAAGCTTGGATGTTCTCATCCGGTCTCTAGCGCCGAACCAATTGGTCCAGCTATTGGTATTTGCTTATAAATAGGGGCCTAACGCCTCTGTTTTTCCTCATCAGTCGAACCACTCCCTCGTTTTTACCGAATCAAACTATCATCCCTGCCGAATCAACGTGTTAGCCGAATAAGGTTCTTGCCGAGCCAGGTGAGGATCCACTCTACCGAATGAACTCTTATCTTCAATTACCGAATGGGCTCGTGGCCCCCAAAATACCGAATGACCTTTTGTCCTTGAACTGCCAAATGAGTTTGAGAAGTGTGAGGCCGAATGGTCTTTGGTCTTGAGCTTTTATGTTTCGAATTGCGAATGAGATTCCAGGCTGCATGTACTTGTTTGTTTGTATTTCCATACTCCTTGTTCTAACAATATGTTTTTCCGGTGTTACAAATAAATGTCTCGTAAAGTGGAAACTCGATCAGAAAAGAGAAAATCTACGGATAGACGAGAGTCCCCGTTGTGCCCCCAGCCCAGGCAGGACCGGAACGTCGTGGACCCACCCCGAGATCGCTAGTAGATGGGTATGGTCCCCAAGAGCTTCTAAACTCTCCTCCTGATTGCTTTCCGAGCTCTCTCAGAGAAGAGCAGCTTGATGTTATCTCCCGCTCCTTTGGGATTGATAGAGCACGCATGCTGTTGCCAGGGGAGGGGGTCATGCCATATAATCCCCCTGAAGGATACTTTACTTATAGTAGGTACCACTGCATGTGTGGGGCCATTCCTCCAATCAATGCTTGGATAGTTAGCTTCGTCACCTATTTGAAGGTGGCCCCTTTCCAGCTCCAGCCCAACTCCTACGCTATCTTGGTGTGCCTATTCGTGATTTTCCAGAGAAAGTACGGGAGCCCCCTTCTAACCGGGAGATTCAGTATCTATACAACCTGAGAGGTTACAAGAAGGGGTCTCCATACATCAGCTTGGAATCGGCCGTGTCCTTCAAGCCGGTCTTGGACTCGTATTCAAAGTTCACCATGTTTAAGAAGGAATGGTTCTTCGTCCAGGATGTCACCGTTTCGATCCACCGCTTCACCTCTGGCTGTAAGTTGAATCTCATTTATAATTTCCATTCAGACCGGGGTGCTTCTTCTTATGTGCTTTTAACTCTTGCTAGCGACAGGTGGCTTTGCGGTCGTGGAGAATGATCATCTGGTTCAGATGGCCGCGGAGATAGAGGCCATTTCGGGAAGGGATAGGTCAGCTTCTTACCTAATCAGGAATGCCACTCTCCTGGGACATAACTTGATTCTACCACATCAGTTTGTGGTCAAGCAGAGGGATACGGCCGAGGAAAGAGCTGCCAAAGCAAAAGGAGGGGCCACAACAAAGAGCAGCAAGAGGAGACCCTTCTTGATACCTCCAGTCGTCGGGGGGAAGAAGCTCAAGAAATCTGATGGACCCTCTCCCAGCACATGCCCAGATGTTCTGTAGGAGGAAAGTGGAGAGGAGGAAAGAGGCGAGGAGGAGAGCGGAGGTGATGGAGAAGGTGATGGTGGTAATGGTGGCGAAGGACAGAGTGGTAGTGGAGTTGGTGCATTGACCTCTGGGCAAGCAGGTGAGACTCAAGAGTGGACGGATGATGCTTTCCGCCAAGCCTTTAAGGGATTGGAGGAAGGGTCGGCCTTGGTGGGGAAACCGAAGAAATCTGATAAGGCCGGGACTGGTGCCAGTCTATCTTCTGAGAGCATTTCAGTTGGTATAACTCCGGCGGTTCAAGGTGAATTTTCGACTCCTCTTTTAACTTCACATGTTTCTTGGATAATAGTCTCGTGCACGCTTGTAACACTTGGTTTTTATTCCAGGAACGGTTGAGGCGGCCAAGACATCAGACATTCGGCACCGCCTTGAGCAATTCAAACTCTTCAAGGCTTCTGCTAAACCGAAGCCCTCGATTGACCATTCCGGGGGCGTAGTCAGTTACCGTCCTCTTCTCGGAGTCATCGAAGAGGATATTCAAAAGAGAAAGAGGAGGCGTTCCATGTTCAAACCTTCACTTGGACCTCAACCCCCAACCCAGCCTATTCATGACATCACGGAGGAGGATACCGAGTCCATACCGTCTCCGCATCCATCAGAGAATCCGTCCGTTACTCATGTTGATCGTCCCGGCTTGACTCGTAACCCATTTGCGGGTCATCCAGATCTGGACCCGAGTTCTCATGATATTTCCTTCGATGAGGTTACCGGTGAGCACCTCCTACCCCGCAATCCTATGATAAGGGTGCTTGATGTGGCTAAGTCTTTGGATCTCGACTTGTTGACCACTCGGATTGTGACTATGGGGGATGAGGCCAAGGCAAACATCGATCGGATGGCTGAAGAGACCAAGAAGTTAATGGGGGCATCACGCCCGACTGGTCAAGGCTGGAGAGGAAATTGGAAGTGCTAACATTCGGCTGCGGCTAATGGTTTCCGATCAGGCCAAACAGCTCGCCGATCAGGGCATTCAGATCTCCCAGCATGAGGTGGCCTCTAGACGGCTAAAGAAAACTATGGAGGAGGCTAGTAGAGACGAGCTATGAAAAATGGAGGCCACCTGCAAGGAACGAATCGATATGGCCATTGCCACTATGGATGAGGTTCGGAGAGCGGACCTTGAGCAGATAGAGGAGTTATCTGGGAAGCTTGAGGCCGCAGAGGTTGCTCAAGCTAAGCTGAAGGAGGAGATGGAGGCGATGCGGAAATCCCTTCAGGCTGACTGCTCCAGATACCGATTGGAGAGAGATGCTGCCGTTGCGAGGCTGTCGGCTTCCGAGGCCCGGCTGAGGGAGTTTGAGGAGAACAAGGGGATGATGGATGAGATGCTCCAGGACATGTACTTCCGTACTTGAAAGCAGGGCAACCTATACTGGATGGACGATTATCCCCGGGTCATGGCTAGGATATATCTCCGGGCTTTGGAGGAGGCCAAGGCTGAGGCGGATAAGGAGGGTGGTGTAGCTTTCAGAATGGATGTGGTCACGGCCCAGTTTACCGAGGAGGAGAAAGTGGCAGTGATAGAGGGCATGCTGCTGCTTACAGCCGAGGAAGCGGGTGTGCAGTTGGGGGATGATGATCAGGGAGCAGATGCTGGTAAGTCTTCCCTCTCAATCTTTTCTTAACTTGACTACGTATCATTTATCTGATGGATTCTTCTCCTGAATCGGACAGGTGGGACCTCTGGCCAGCATGCTGTTAGCTATGATCCAGCGGTCAAGTAGGTCCCGGAGGGCTAGCAGGATAGAGGCGGAGCCCCGCTGCAGCTGACTACTTTTTTGGTTTACTTGGCATTCCTGAATATACTAGTCCAAAACATCAATGCACTTTTAGGCTGTAATTATGTAATTGTGTCATTGTAGCGAATGATTTTATTCTTATATAATTTTATAACATAAGCTGATTCTGTCATATTAGAATGCTATCGTTATTTTGATGTGTTGCATAAGAAATATAGCTGTGTATATGCATGTGCTTTAATCGCGTTTGATGCTAAGCTCTTGCTTAAAATGTAATTTCATGTCTCGCAATGTTAGTGTGATGTGTGAATAGTCTATAGCTACATGTTTATGTACAAGAAAAGGAAGTACCGCCCTTCATGTTTTAGTTGTAGACGATAGCTTTGAATGTCTTGTGTGACTGAGGATGGAATGCAGCTGAGTGACCTGTTATCCAGTTGTGAGTTCTCATTTCCACTAGCGAGTGTCTCCCATTTTGTGTCCTGTACTTTAGTGATCGTTATAGAGGATAGGAGGAAAGTTTCTATAAATAAAATGGAAATATAAGAAATAGTAAAACTTCCAATCACGGAAGGCCTTCGATGTGTTTAAGTTCGTGGCAAACGGGTTTTGTAGTCACTTTCCCTACCTGTGGGTCTTGGAGACATTCGTCACCCATCTTACGCCTCCGCGGGGAGTTTTCTTTTTTACCACAGCCGTACTTAAGACACATCGGAGCCGAGATCACGCACAGTAACCACCCGAGCCATTATGGCCCGTAATCGTGGGTATTATTCGATTTACCGTGGCCGGCTAGCGTGGGTGCCGATCGTCAACTGTGAACTTCCCCTGGCTGGCCACACCTTATGTTGGGGCTTATAATTGGTTCGCATTCGCCGGCGAGCCGAACGCCGTAATGAGCTGCCTCGGCAATAGTCGGCCTTCTCGGTGGCTTATGATCGGCTCATTACAGTTGGCTTTGAGGGCCGTCGCGAGCAATGAGTTAACCCGCAGCAGAGGGATGCTGGAGCAAAAGTGTCTCATTGACGAGGGCATAGATTCGTATAGTACCTGTTAGGTCTTGTCCAAGTGAGGTTGTGTCGTGAAGTGTCCAGAATGGAAATGCCGTTATATAGGATTTTGTTCAACAGAAAAGGATAAAGCTTAACAAGCAGCCAAGATATAAAGGAACAAGTTAAAAAGAGACAAGATTTTAAAGTGGTTCGGCACGAAAATGCCTACATCCACTGATTCTCTTCGTTAATTCACTTCATATGGGCAGTACAAGTTAAGAAAAGTATTGACGAAGGTGTTGGATGTTCCATGCCCTCTGGAACACCTCTCCATCCACTGTTGACAAAATATAAGCTCCGTTGTGGAGATCTTTATGAATTACATAGGGTCCGTCCCAGATAGGATCTAGCGCTCCGGGGCGTGGGAAGATCCGTTTGAGAAAAAGGTCTCCTTCTCGTAAGCTCGGTGCTTGACTTTGGAGTTGTATCGTGCTGCCACTTTTTGCTTGTGAGCTGCCGCTTTAATTGCTGCATCATTTCTTCTTTCTTCGATTAGGTCCAAAGACATGTGTAGGCGTTCTTCGTTCTCTTCTGGGTTGTAGTGGATCCTACGGTGGGAGGGCACTATAGTTTCAACTGGGAGCATGGCGTCCGATCCGTATGCCAAAGAGAAAGGAGTATGTCCTGTTGATGTTCTGTAAGATGTGCGGTAGGCCCAAAGTGCCGTAGGAAGCTCGTCCACCAAGCGCCTTTTGACTTTTCAAGTTTCTTCTTGATTAGAGTTTTGAGAATTTTGTTGACAGCTTCGACTTGTCCGTTTGCCTGGGGATAAGCTACAGATGAGAAACTTTTGTGAATTCCGTGCTCTCGGCACCAGTCGGTGAATTCCTTGCTGTCAAATTGAAATCCATTGTCCGATATGATTTTGAGTGGAACCCCGTACCTGCAAAAAACATTTTTGATCAAGAAGTTAATAACTTTTGCCGAAGATATTTTATTTAAAGGTTCCTCTTCCACCCATTTTGTGAAATAGTCGACTGCCACTATACCATATTTGGCTCCGCCTCGGCCCATCGGCAGTTCGCCAATCAGGTCAATTCCCCATACCGCAAAGAGCCAAGGACTGGCCATCTGAGTAATCTCATTGGTTGGTAGTCGAGGGATTTTAGCAAATTTCTGACATCTGTTGCATTTTTTGACGAAGTCCAAGGCGTCTTTGTTTAAGGTGGGCCAGAAATATCCATATCGGAGTATCTTCTTTGCCAGAGTCTGCCCTCCAGTGTGGTCTCCGCAACTTCCTCGATGGATGTGGGATAAGATTTCATTGGCTTCCCTTCCGGCGACACATCTTAATAAGGGGTTAGAGAAGCCGCGCCGATAGAGGATGCCTTCTTGTATCGTGTAGCGGGAAGCACTCCTCAAGATTTTCCTGACTTCGTTACGCTCATTGGGTAGTGTGCCATCTTGCAAGTATTTCCGGATAGGAGTCATCCAAGTTTCTTCTTCGATTGCAGCTATCAGATCCTCTTGTTCAAAACTTGGGGATAGTTGTTTTGAGATGGCTACCGTTCCGGAAGTGGTGTCGTCCTTCATGCTAGCTTGTTTTGCCAATTCGTCGGCCTCCTAATTCTCTCCTCGAGGAATGTGTTTGATTAAATAGTGATCCAATTGATTGAGCAGCAGCTTGGTCTTCTTTAGATATGCTGTGAGTCGTTCTCCTCGAGTCTGGAATTCTCCCAATATTTGATTTACGATAAGTTGAGAATCGGTATGGAGACATAAAGAACTGACTCCAATTTCTAAGGCAAGTTCCAGTCCTGCTATTACTGCTTCATATTCTGCATCGTTGTTGGTGGTAGCGAATTCCAACTTTAGGCATAGCGCAGCTTCCTTCCCCTGGGGGTGATTATCACAATACCTGCCCCCGAGCCCTGTTCGTTCGATGCTCCATCTACAAAGAGATTCCACTTGATATCTTTTGCTATTTCAGATTGATCCTTACCTTCGTTGGTAGTGAATTCGGTAATAAAATCAGCCATGTCTTGTCCTTTGATGGCGGTGCGATGATGGTAGGTGATATCATATTGACTCAGTTCAATGCACCACTTAAGTAGTCGCCATGAAGTGTCGGGGCGATGGAGTACCTGCCTTAGCGGTTGATCGGTTAAAACTCTAATGGAATGAGATTGGAAATAGTGTCGCAGCTTCCGTGACGTGATTAGCAGACAGTATGCTAGCTTCTCAAGTTTAGGGTACCTAGCTTCTGCCCCTGTAAATCTCTTGCTTACAAAGTATACGGGCCGCTATGCGCGGTTGTCTTCTCTCACCAAAGCGGCGTTTAAAGCATGGGACGATACAACAAGGTATAGGTATAGTTCCTCGCCTTCATTTGGAGTTGAGAGTACTGGTGGTCTCTGGAGGTGTTCAATTAAGTTAAGGAAGGCTGTCGAGCATTCGTCAGTCCATTCGAACTTTCCTTTGTCTTTCTTCAGAGCTTCAAAGAAAGGGTTGCATTTGTCGGTTGCTTTAGAGATGAACCTGCTTAGGGCGGCCACTTTCCCGTTTAGGCTTTGCATCTCTCTGCGAGTGGATGGTATCTTGATATCTTGTAAAGCCCGGACTTGTTCGGGGTTTGCTTCAATCCCCCGGGTATGGATGATGAATCCCAAGAACTTTCCCGACGATACTCCGAAGGAGCACTTTAGAGGATTCAGCTTCATTCCATATTGGCGAAGTACTTGAAACATCTCGTCCAGGTGGTTTATATGATCGTTGGCTTTTCTTGATTTTACCAGCATGTCATCCACATAAACTTCCATAGTTCGTCATATTAATTCCGCAAACATCTTGTTGACGAGGCGCTGATAAGTAGCTCCGGCGTTTTTAAGTCCAAAAGGCATTACTCTGTAGCAGTACAAACCCCGGTCATTGATGAAACTAGTGTGGTCTTGATCGGGGGCATGCATAGTGATCTGGTTATATCCTGAGTATGCGTCCATAAAGGATAAGAGTTCATGTCCGGCTGTGCTATCCACGAGTTGGTCGATTCGGGGGAGTGGGAAGCAGTCCTTCGGGCAAGCGTCATTTAAGTTGAAGATATCGATGCATGTTCGCCACTTCCCATTAGCTTTCTTTACCAGTACCGGGTTGGCAATCCATTCTGGGTAGATGGCTTCTCGTATGAAGTTATTGGCCAGTAGGTTCTTTACTTCTTCCTCGAGGGCCGCTGATCGCTCTGCCTCCATGCTCCTCTTTTTCTGCTTTACTGGCACCATGGTGGGATCGATGTTCAGTACGTGGCATGCTACGTCTGGGGAGATTCCTGTCATGTCGGCGTGCGTCCATGCAAATACATCCATGTTGTGGCGAAGAAAATCGACGAGTTGATCCTTCAATTCCGCTCTTAACTGAGACCCGACTCTCAGCAGTCTACTTAGGTCGTGTTTTTCTACGGATACAAATTCCATAGCCTCTGCAGGCTCGGTGGTGGCCTCCTCCTCCTTGTCCCTGGGGTCTAGTTCGTTGAAAGGATCGCTGGTATATCGAAAAGGAAAGGCTTTCTTTAATTGTTATGCTTCTGTAGCGACCCGACTTTCCACTCCCGGAAAATCGCATCACTAATTAAGAAAGAAAGGGATAGAAGAAGAAAAGAAAGAGAAGAAAAAGAAACAACACATCAGAATCTCACAGCGGAACGATTTAAATATAATATAGAACATATACATAGTATCATATACATCAGAGTACACAACTAAACATCTCAATTTAGACAGTTATAACATTTCTGTCTAATACAATACAAGACAATCATACAGAATATCAACACAGCGGAAACTCTAACTATATCTACACGCTGAAGCCTCCTGCTCCAAAACTCCTCCAGAATTCGTCAAGAGATAACCTGAATCACTTGACTACTCATACAGAATATGAGTACCCAAGAGTTTAATAAAACAGAAAATAAACACTCGGGTCAGACAGGGGTCTGGTGTGAGTAAACGGTTTAAGATTGCTTAAGTTTAGAAAATCCTTTGGAAAGAAAAGGTATCACGTAAGACTTCCCACACAGAAACATGGAAAAGTTTTTACCTTACGCTAGCCAAAACATTTGATAGGAAATCCAGTGATATTATAATAGTGTCTAGGGTTTTCAAATAAATAAGAAATAGCCGAAATTGTTACATTCATTAAATTCCAGCTACTAGCCACAAAAGTGGGTAATACAAGCAAAACCGTAGGGTCTCGTAGGAAAATGGGTTTCCATCAATGACAGGGCTACTGGGGTACCGCCCGTCACAGTACGTGGCCTAGATAACCGTACCGAGGAGTACTCCCACTCCCCTGCAACACAAAGCCGGAACCATTCCTTACTTAACAGTCCCGAACAAGACCACCCCGCAGTTGGCTGCAGACCAACTGCCCACACAGCCGAAATATTAAGGGACTTCTAGACAGGGATGTATCTTGCTCTCCAGTGGGAGCGACCCACGAAGCCTTGCTGCACCTCCTCTGTTTTAGCCATTCCCGGTTGATGAGGCTTGAGGCTGCGATTACCTTTATAGGACCAATTATCTTAGAATGCTCATCGTCCTCCTGACAATGTGCTGAAAGCATTCAATCCATACAAGTTCGTTCCGGGTTCGAACGAAACCGAAGGCACTATCTCGTTGCACTCTTTTTGGAATCACCCTCAGAGTCAACGACCATAGCCCTTGCACTCTAAATCTCTATCTCGAACCTATAAGCACTATCTCGTCAAACTCATTACGGAATCACCCACAGAGTTATACAGACGTATAGCCCTTACACCTCGAGTCTTCACTCGCTCCACTTGGATTAACGACCTACGTTTAATTGGAAACGATGTGGTTTTTGGATATCCAAATATGGAAACCCGATCCAGGTCTCACCGAAACCAAACGCCATTTTAATGTCCAAGTTGTACTTAAGGGATTTAAACAATAGATATTTCAGAAAATATCACTTAACATAAATGGATGTATCATATTACACAGATAGATAAGCATCTATTATCACATGCATCTATACATATCACAAAGCAGCATATACATAGCATATTCACATCATCACCCATCAATCAATGTCATCCAACAACAACCAATATCATTAACTCATCCAATGATATATATCATCCAATCATTAATCATTCATAAACAAGTTTGATTCAAACTTGATTAATTTAAATAATCCTTAGATTAAATACTTGGATTATCTTCAACTCATTTTACTATTCATTAATTAATTACAAATTAATTAATTAACTCACATTACTTAATTATCCACTTCAATTAATCTTCCCTGATTAATTATCACTTAATTTCTTTAAGTAATTCTTACTTAATTACCATATTAATTAATCATCCTCATTAATTACTTCCAAATTATACTAAGTAATTACCTCTTAATTACCTTCTAAATTAATCAACCTTGATTAAGTATTCTTTAATTATTCTGATAATTATTCCTTAATTACCTTTAATTAATTACACCTGATTAATCACTTTTAATTAATCACACTTGATTAATTACTCTTAATTAATCATACTTGATTAACTATTTTTAACTAATTATATTTAACTAATTACTTTTAATTAATCACCTTTGATTAATTACTTTAATTACATTTAGTAATTAAGACTCGATTATAAATTAATTATACTTAAATTATTAATTAAAAATTAATTAATCATTTTCATTAATTAGTGATTACTTCATTAATTAAAATTTCTTCTTAATTAATTACTTTCATAAGTAATTAATCACTTAATTAATTACTCTTAATACTTTTATTAATTAATCATTAATCAAATAATTTAAATCTTTAACTAATTATTAATTAAGTCTTTAATTAATAATTAAAGTGATTAACTCTTAATCACATTTACTTAATTACTTTGTAATAAAGTAATTATCCTTTACTTAATTACCTCTAGTAATTAATCACTTAATTACTTCACCAAGGAATTATATTAAATTAACTCATAAGTGATTATCTTAATTAATCACTAGTTAATTAATTAACTTATTTAACTTAATCATTTAAAATTAATTAAATGATTCTTTATCTACTATATTAAAAGATTCTTAATTAAGAAACCATTACCTTAATTAAATCATTTATTAACAAATAAAACTTGATAATTAAAAATAATTTAATCATCTCAATTATCTTTACAATATATTTATCTTTAATTAATTCAAATTCTAAATCACTAAAGATAATCTTTATTTTTAATTTATCTCTAAATCTTAATTATTTAACTTAATTAAAATAAAATACTTTAGAAATCAAATTTAATTAAAACCATTGAAACATTCAAATTAAAATGTTTGAACTTTACAAAGTGATTAAATAAAATATAATACTCATTATTAAAATCCACTTATTTCATTTTTAAAACCTTTATGTTTCAGAATGTAAAAATTTATTAAAACTTAACTTTGAAACCAAATTAGTTTATAAGAGAAAGCTTGTTTATATTTTATAAACTTTAATTAAATTTTAGAAAGCAAATTCCCCTTGCTTTCAAAATATTTAAACATGCTTTATATTATAAAACTTTGCAGGAAACCAAAACTGCATTACAGACTCGAGCTACACTCGGCAAACACAGCAACAAACCCGAGTAACCCACACGAAAATATCGCGTCAACCCCGTGCTTCCCACCTTCCTTCTTATTCGAGTCCCACACAACAATAACACGAGTTCATATTCGAGTCTCCTTCTCCTTCTCCCACTCCCTATTTCCAGATGCACAACCATGTGCACGTATATGTGCACCACTACGCCGATCAACGGCGAACTCCCTACCAGCCTCCATCAAGTCGCTCTCGTCCCCAATATAAAAATTCGAAACCCAGAAATCCAATTTCGATCAAGAATCGAAATACGAGCATTCAAACCCCCAAACTTTCCTGAAGCAATAATTCCACTTCATCACTGCCACCGAGTTCCCCTCGCCAATCTGACCACCTTGAGTGCCACCACCTTCAGCCGTGAACTCGTCTCCAACCTTACTTCCATCAACCAAAAACCTGTAACATTCGGTCATCTCAAGGTGATGAAATCACCACGGTTCCATACTCTGATAAAATTAGGGCACCAGAATACAGTTTCCTCCCGCCGCCACCATGCCATCGGCCGACCCCCTTTGTATTTTTCCAGAGACCACCATAGGCCACTATCTTCATACCCCAACACGACCACTGATTCGTCGTCGATCACCCAGAATCGGCCAAAAACCCCAAAATAGTAAATCCCAAAATGCTCACTAATTCCCACATTAAAAATTGTGATTCAAGTACTAAAAATCATAATTTTCTATTTGCAATTCAATCATGCAATCAAAGCTTGAAATTAAGTTCGTCAAATTTTGACCCAATTTATATTTTACTGTAAATTCAAGTATTTAGAATCATTTATTCACTTTAAAAACTGGAAATTGTTTCTAGATGATAGTTTGCTTAAATTCAAACAACTTCTATTTACAATCCAAGTTCGGATTCTAATTCGAGAACAAGTTATTGAATTTTATTTATAAAATTTAAAACCTGTTCTTTTACAGACACTAAGGCATCATTATACAGGCAATCAAAAATCATGAATCAAACATGCATCCAATACAATTTAAATTCTTTCAGATAACATTATATTATTCATTCATATAAACAAACTAATACCACTTTTAAATCTGTTTTTTTTAAATCTGCATTTACTCACCTTTGGAAAAACAGAAGACAGAGACTGCATTTCTTTTCCAGGCTTAAATTTTCTTTTGCATGTTGAAGATTTACATCCTGATGCTTGATTACTGATTGTTCTTAAAGATGAACTTGCATTAGCCTCTGATTTGAATTTTCCAAGTTTCACAGATTGAATTCCTGAATTAACTTCTTGCTTCTTGTTTTCATATTTTCAGATTTTACTTTCTTTTGGTTATTTGAACTTTGTTTTGATTTGCATTTTTTTTTCAGATTTGTATTTTTGTTTGAAAGAAGAAAGTGATTTCTTAGCTGAAAATTAAAAGTAAATTCCTTCTTCATATTTTACAAATTTTAAATTTTTAAATTAAGTTAACAATAGAATTGCCACTTGTCCCTTATATGTTTATATTCTTACAAATGTCTTTTAATAAGCCAAATATACTTACAAGTGTTATTTTAATGTTTAATTTATGTTTTATAAATGTTTAAAATGTTATTTCCTTTTTATAATTTATTTTAAACCTTGCATGAAATGTGTATATATATGTAATGTATTTTAAGGCTTAATTATTTATTTTATTATATAATATTCATATGAATCAAGTAACTTACATTTTTAATTCAATTTAATGTTTATATGTTTGAAACTTCTATTTTAATTCTTTATATAGAAATTTTAAAACAATTTATCTTATGTTAAAATTAGAATGAAAGATTATTAAAACAAATGAGCTTTTAATTTAAATCTTAAATATCATTTCCAAAAGTATAAATCAAATTAAATTTTCAAATCTCAAATTATATACATATTAAAGTTTGAAAACACTTATTAAACTCAAATTAATAAAATTCCTATTTAAAACATATATATACAAATATATATACACATTTCAAATAGAAAAGTCATTAAATTTGTTAATTTTCCATATTAAATTTTAAAAAAAATATCAAATCACAATATATATACATTCATATATATTACAATTTGAATACAAAGTTTTATTACATTAAAAAGCTTCCTATTTAGCAAAATAAATATTTCCAAATCAAATTATTATAAATTTTCAAAAGAATTTAATCTTGCCTATTTATATTGTTAAGAAAAATATTAATAGATATTAACAAATTATTACCATTAATCTTTTTAAAATAAATCTAACTTGTCAATTTATAATATAAAATGATCAAATCAATTTAATTATTATCAAAGATTATTAAATTGATATTGCTCAAAATTCCGGGTCATCACATTCCTCCCCCCTTAAAAGAATTTCGTCCCCAAAATTTAAAAGCAAAGATAATTTAATAACCCAGTTAAAGGATTTAAATTTAAATTAGTAATCACACAAACAATCATAGCAACCAATTCAAACAAATAATTTTATCTATCCAGAAAAATTCTGAATAGAACTTACTAATATTATCTAGAGTTTCCAAATACCTATACTGGAATACTCGCTCTACAGAATCTTAATTAACTACACTATTAAAACCAAGAACTCCCTCATCTGATCCTACAAATCTGAACAAGATATCAGACTAAACTTAAAACCAGCTCAACTACCAGATTCCTTCTGAACTGCTGATTCTATCACTCAAAGAATCATACACATATTCCTCAGAGATATGTGAAATTCAATGAATTCCAGCTATCCAAACTGGAAATTCAATCTTGTAGATCAAAATCTAATCTCCAGATAACACAGATAAAACTTTAATATTCCTGATCAGCTTAACCCTTGCTGATTGCTTCATGAAACAACAACACCAACTCAAACCAAACCTCCAGGTCCTACTCAACAAAATGGCTCTCCCAAAAATAATTTGCTGAAATCCAAAATATGACTTTATACTATAAACATCAATGGACTTCAAACCTACCTCTCCTATCTAGAATAACCAAACAGTTGTACTTGACAACCTTGCCTCCCAAATCCAGAAAATTCCTTCATACTTGAATTTCCTGTAGAAATACTTAACTGCAACTCCCGGTTGCTCCCATACCAGAATAACTGCCAACTGGCTTCCGCTGCACAACTCTGATCTAGAGCAGATAAGAATGCCATCGAAGAACACAAGCAAAATCTTTCTCCATACACAGTTCATCCGACTCATAAAATCTTAGTGACCATTCTTCTTGATCAAACATCTAAACAGAATCTTAACTTAGAATAAGATGATCAATCCTTCTTCAAAGAGCCCTGAGCTGCCTCACCAAATTCTTCTTGCTCTAATAGTCATCCCTCTACATGGTTGAACCATTAAAATTACTTCTGAATTCTAAGTTGACAAGAAAACTCAATCTCCGATTCAGGTCAACTTTTGATTTTCTCAAAAACATCTAGAAAATCTCCGACTACTTCATAGCTTCCATATCTTTCACCTCTATTTGATATACCTCAATTCCCAAACCAAGAATACTCCAAGATTTCCAAACTAATCACAACTCACTTTTGCGATTCCACTCAGTTCAGATTCCAAAGAACCGTCTTCACCACTAGAACAGCTTTTCCTATTCAAGATAAATTTTCAAGAATGGCTTACCTATCAGAAAACTGATAGATCACTTCCAACAAATATTCCGCTCTGTTGAGCCTCCCAAAGAAATGGATAAGTTTTCACTATCTGCCTGGCCTGCTGATAGTAGAATCCCAAAGATTACCGAATCATCGAAGAAACAGATTCATGCTACTGCTTCCAAACTTCACTTCAATGATACCGCTAAGCCACAAGGTCTTTCTTAACCCAAAAGCTCCTGAAACTCAAAACTATCACCCAATTCCACTAAAAGCCTTGAGATGGGTAGACATCTCCTCAAAGAAACTCGGCTCCAAACCAATCACCAACCACTTATTTCTTAAGAAAACAATTGAGACCATGTCCGAAATGAGGTAACTCATCGACCTTAGTCTCCTACTTCAATATAGACAAGACACCCTTACTTGAGATCCAGAGAATCTCTAAATATCTGAATCTCCACTGCAGTAGACATCAATACTCTTCCAATACCATCTAAATCTGGCTCCAAAAGAAACATCCTCAGAATCATCTATGGATACTACATCCCATCACACAGCTATTCCTTCCCGAAGCTATCAAGATACCACCACTCGCTTCTATTTAGCTGACAAACTCAACTCTTGGAAATCCCTGCTCACTCGAGAGCAAATCAACCTCACACTTCAAGAATATATTCCAATTCTTGAAAATACTTCCTCTGGACACAAAGAAATCCTTACTCCAATCTACAAAACTTATTCGAGACGGTATTAGGTCTATAATCTCGATAAACACCTCCAACCACAACATATAAGCCTCAACCAATAGTGGTAGTCGTGTTCCTCACACTCCTACCTTATCTACCTTTATAACCTATGTTGGAAAATCCGAACAGATAACCCAACAGATTAGGTAGTTATATAAATATATATTTATATATAAATTACAAGTACGCTCTCTCAAGAAAGACACTACTCCAGAGCCTAGGTATTCACTCAACCTAATGCTCTGATACCAGCTGCAGCGACCCGACTTTCCACTCCCGGAAAATCGCATCACTAATTAAGAAAGAAAGGGATAGAAGAAGAAAAGAAAGAGCAGAAAAAGAAACAACACATCAGAATCTCACAGCGGAACGGTTTAAATATAATATAGAACAAATACATAGTATCATATACATCAGAGTACACAACTAAACATCTCAATTTAGACAGTTATAACATTTCTGTCTAATACAATACAAGACAATCATACAGAATATCAACACAGCGGAAACTCTAACTATATCTACACGCTGAAGCCTCCTGCTCCAAAACTCCTCCAGAATTCGTCAAGAGATAACCTGAATCACTTGACTACTCATACAGAATATGAGTACCCAAGAGTTTAATAAAACAGAAAATAAACACTCGGGTCAGACAGGGGTCTCGTGTGAGTAAACGGTTTAAGATTGCTTAACTTTAGAAAATCCTTTGGAAAGAAAAGGTATCACGTAAGACTTCCCACACAGAAACATGGAAAAGTTTTTACCTTACGCTAACCAAAACATTTGATAGGAAATCCAGTGATATTATAATAGTGTCTAGGGTTTTCAAATAAATAAGAAATAGCCAAAATTGATACATTCATTAAATTCCAGCTACTAGCCACAAAAGTGGGTAATACAAGCAAAACCGTAGGGTCTCGTAGGGAAAATGGGTTTCCATCAATGGCAGGGCTACTGGGGTACCGTCCGTCACAGTACGTGGCCTAGATCACCGTACCGAGAAGTACTCCCACTCCCCTGCAACACAAAGCCGGAACCATCCTTACTGAACAGTCCCGATCAAGACCACCCCGCAGTTGGCTGCAGACCAACTGCCCACACAGCCGAATAAAGGGACTTCTAGACAGGGATGTATCTTGCTCTCCAGTGGGAGCGACCCACGAAGCCTTGCTGCACCTCCCCTGTTTTAGCCATTCCCGGTTGATGAGGATTGAGGCTGCGATTACTTTTATAGGACCAATTATCTTAGAATTCTCGTCGTCCACCTGACAAAGTGCTGAAAGCATTCAATCCATACAAGTTCGTTCCGAGTTCGAACGAAACCGAAGGCACTATCTCGTTGCACTCATTTTGGAATCACCCTCAGAGTCAACGACCATAGCCCTTGCACTCTAAATCTCCATCTCGAACCTATAAGAACTATCCCGTCAAACTCATTACAAAATCACCCACAAAGTTATACTGACGCATAGCCCTTACACCTCGAGTCTTCACTCGCTCCACTTGGATTAACGACCTACGTTTAATTGGAAACGATGTGGTTTTCGGATATCCAAATATGGAACCCGATCCCGGTCTCACCTAAACCAAAGGCCATTTTAATGTCCAAGTTGTACTTAAGGGATTTAAACAATAGATATTTCAGAAAATATCACTTAACGTAAATGGATGTATCATATTACACAGATAGATAAGCATCTATTATCACATGCATCTATACATATCACAAAGCAGCATATACATAGCATATTCACCCATCAATCAATGTCATCCAACAACAACCAATATCATTAACACATCCAATGATATATATCATCCAATCATTAATCATTCATAAACAAGTTTGATTCAAACTTGATTAATTTAATTAATCCTTAGATTAAATACTTGGATTATCTTCAATCCATTTTACTATTCATTAATTAATTACAAATTAATTAATTAACTCACACTACTTAATTATCCACTTCAATTAATCTTCCCTGATTAATTATCACTTAATTTCTTTAAGTAATTCTTACTTAATTACCATATTAATTAATCATCTTGATTAATTACTTCCAAATTATATTAAGTAATTACCTCTTAATTACCTTCTAAATTAATCAACCTTGATTAATTATTCTTTAATTATTCTGATAATTATTCCTTAATTACCTTTAATTAATTACACGATTAATCACTTTTAATTAATCACACTTGATTAATTACTCTTAATTAATCATGCTTGATTAACTATTTTTAATTAATCATATTTAATTAATTACTTTTAATTAATCACCTTTGATTAATTACTTTAATTACATTTAGTAATTAAGACTCAATTATAAATTAATTAGACTTAAATTATTAATTAAAAATTAATTAATCATTTTCATTAATTAATGATTACTTCATTAATTAAAATTTCTTCTTAATTAATTACTTTAATAAGTAATTAATCACTTAATTAATTACTCTTAATACTTTTATTAATTAATCATTAATCAAATAATTTAAATCTTTAACTAATTATTAATTAAGTCTTTAATTAATAATTAAAGTGATTAACTCTTAATCAAATTTACATAATTACTTTTTAATAAAGTAATTATCCTTTACTCAATTGCCTCTAGTAATTTATCACTTAATTACTTCACCAAGGAATTATATTAAGTTAACTCATAAGTGATTATCTTAATTAATCACTAATTAATTAATTAACTTATTTAACTTAATCATTTAAAATTAATTAAATGATTCTTTATCTACTATATTAAAAGATTCTTAATTAAGAAACCATTACCTTAATTAAATCATTTATTAACAAATAAAACTTGATAATTAAAAATAATTTAATCATCTCAATTATCTTTACAATATATTTATCTTTAATTAATTCAAATTCTAAATCACTAAAGATAATCCTTATTTTTAATTGATCTCTAAATCTTAATTATTTAACTTAATTAAAATAAAATACTTTAGAAATCAAATTTAATTAAAACCATTGAAACATTCAAATTAAAATGTTTGAACTTTACGAAGTGATTAAATAAAATATAATACTCATTATTAAAATCCACTTATTTCATTTTTAAAACCTTTATGTTTCAGAATATAAAAATTTATTAAAACTTAACTTTGAAACCAAATTAGTTCATAAGAGATAGCTTGTTTAAATTTTATAAACTTTAATTTAATTTTAAAAAGAAAATTCCTCTTGCTTTCAAAATCTTTAAACATGCTTTATATTATAAAACTTTGCAGCAAACCAAAACTGCATTACAGACTCGAGCTACACTCGGCAAACACAGCAACAAACCCGAGTAACCCACACGAAAATATCGCGTCAACCCCGTGCTTCCCACCTTCCTTCTTACTTCGAGTCCCACACAACAATAACACCAGTTCATCTTCGAGTCTCCTTCTCCTTCTCCCACTCCCCATTTCCAGATGCACAACCATGTGCACGTATATGTGCACCACTACGCCGATCAACGACGAACTCCCTACCAGCCTCCATCAAGTCGCTCTCGTCCCCAATATCAAAATTCGAAATCCAGAAATCCAATTTCGATCAAGAATCGAAATACGAGCATTCTAACCTCCAAACTTTCCTGAGGCAATAATTCCACTTCATCACTGCCACCGAGTTCCCCTCGCCAATCTGACCATCTTGAGTGCCACCACCTTCAGCCGTGAACTCGTCTCCAGCCCTACTTCCATCAACCCAAAACCCGTAACACTCGGTCATCTCGAGGTGATGAAATCACCACGGTTCCATACTCTGATAAAATTAGGGAACCAGAATACAATTGCCTCCCGCCGCCACCATGGCCATCGGTCGACCCCCTCTGTATTTTTCCAGAGACCACCATAGGCCACTCTATCGTCATACCCCAACACGACCACTGATTCGTCGTCGATCACCCAGAATCGGCCAAAAACCCCAAAATAGTAAATCCCAAAATGCTCACTAATTCCCACATTAAAAATTGTGATTCAAGTACTAAAAATCATAATTTTCTATTTGCAATTCAATCATGCAATCAAAACTTGAAATTTAGTTCATCAAATTTTGACCCAATTTATATTTTACTGTAAATTCAAGTATTTAGAATCATTTATTCACTTTAAAAACTGGAAATTGTTTCTAGATGATAGTTTGCTTAAATTCAAACAATTTCTATTTTCAATCCAAGTTCGAATTCGAATTCAAGAACAAGTTATTGAATTTTATTTATAAAATTTAAAACCTGTTCTTTTACAGACACTAAGGCATCATTATACAGGCAATCAAAAATCATGAATCAAACATGCATCCAATACAATTTAAATTCTTTCAGATAACATTATATTATTCATTCATATAAACAAATTAATACCACTTTTAAATCTATTTTTTTTTAAATCTGCATTTACTCACCTTTGAAAAACAGAAGACAGAGACTGCATTTCTTTTCCAGTCTTAAATTTTCTTTTGCATGTTGAAGATTTACATCCTGATGCTTGATTACTGATTGTTCTTAAAGATGAACTTGCATTAGCCTCTGATTTGAATTTTCCAAGTTTCACAGATTGAATTCCTGAATTAACTTCTTGCTTCTTGTTTTCATATTTTCAGATTTTACTTTCTTTTGGTTATTTGAACTTTGTTTTGGTTTGCATTTTTTTTCTTCAGATTTGTATTTTTGTTTGAAAGAAGAAAGTGATTTCTTAGCTGAAAATTAAAAGTAAATTCCTTCTTCATATTTTACAAATTTAAAAATTTTAAATTAAGTTATCAATAGAATTGCCACTTGTGCCTTATATGTTTATATTCTTACAAATGTCTTTTAATAAGCCAAATATACTTACAAGTGTTATTTTAATGTTTAATTTATGTTTTATAAATGTTTTAAAATGTTATTTCCTTTTTATAATTTATTTTAAACCTTGCATGAAATGTGAATATATATGTAATGTATTTTAAGGCTTAATTATTTATTTTATTATATAATATTCATATGAATCAAGTAACTTACATTTTTAATTCAATTTAATGTTTATATGTTTGAAACTTCTATTTTAATTCTTTATATAGAAATTTTAAAACAATTTATCTTATGTTAAAATTAGAATGAAAGATTATTAAAACAAATGAACTTTTAATTTAAATCTTAAATATCATTTCCAAAAGTATAAATCAAATTAACTTTTCAAATCTCAAATTATATACATATTAAAGTTTGAAAACACTTATTAAACTCAAATTAATAAAATTACTATTTAAAACATATATATACAAATATATATACACATTTCAAATAGAAAAATCATTAAATTTGTTAATTTTCCATATTAAATTTTAAAACAAATATCAAATCACAATATATATACATTCATATATATTACAATTTGAATACAAAGTTTTATTACATTAAAAAGCTTCCTATTTACCAAAATAAATATTTCCAAATCAAATTATTATAAATTTTCAAAAGAATTTAATCTTGCCTATTTATATTGTTAAGAAAAATATTAATAGATATTAACAAATTATTATCATTAATCTTTTTAAAATAAATCTAACTTGTCAATTTATAATATAAAATGATCAAATCAATTTAATTATTATCAAAGATTATTAAATTGATATTGCTCAAAATTCCAGGTCGTCACAGCTTCCAAGTTTTTCTTGCAGAGAGAAGTCTCTGCATCCTTCCCTTTATCCTTCCTGCGGTTATTGCGAAGTTCAGTCACATAGCAATCTCGAGCGGCGTCTTGATCTCCCCCTATTTTTCCTATTCCGTTATCTGTTGGAAATTTCATCTTCAGGCACCATGGGGCTATGACAATTTGGAAGTCAGACAAGGCTGGTCTTCCCAAAAAGGCGTTGTAGGCCGAGTGGTTCTCTATTAGCACAAATGTTTGTTTTCACACAATGGAGCGGGGATGACTTCCAATTTCGACAAAGAGGTCCAGTTGCCCGAGGGGCATCTTCGCATCTCCAGTGAAGCCATGCAGCAGTTTGCTGCAGGGAGACACATCCTTCATTGACAGCTTCATTTTGTCGAAAGCATGCTTGAATAGGATATTTACTGAGCTTCCAATGTCTACTAGAATTCGAAAAACCTTGGCTGGACCAAACCAGGCAGAGATGACCATAGGATCCATGTGAGGGTACCGCCTTCCCTCTAGATCACGCCTACTGAATGTGATGTCATCATTCTCTTTCCGTTTCGGGTGGCGTTCTTCTGTAACAGAATTAACGTAGCCTTCATTGTTTCTAAGTGACTTACTGTATCTCTCCATCTCTGCCCAGCTTCCGCCGGCGATGTGCGGTCCTCCTGATATGGTAAGGACCACTATCTTCTCTTGACTGGAGCCGCTGGTGTTGCGATTTCCTCCGCCTACTTCCGGGAGGGGCAGCCCTGGGTTCTCATTGACAGGAGTTGAAGTCCTGTTCTAACCTTTCACATAGCGCTCTAGTCTCTTCCTTCTGATGTGTTCTTCAATCAAGTCCCGGAGATGATGGCATTCATTGGTGTCATGCCCATGAGATTCGTGGAATCGGCAGAAATTTCCAGACTTAATTGCATTATCTGATTCCTTCTTGTGCGGGGGGCGCTTGTATCTAACTTCATCCTGGGTGGCCAAGAAGATGTTTTCGATTGTTGCATTTAGAGGAGTGTAAGAGTCAAATCTCAGTCCTAGCCTATATAAGCGCTTTTCCCCCCTCTTGCCCCCAGTGCTATCTCTGGAGTCATTTCTTCGAACGTCCTTTGTTACTGCGGATGTGTTGCCATGAGCTGTCTTGGTTTGTTGCCCTGTCTGCCTTTCAATGGCAGCGTCTTCAAGTCTCATATATTTCCCGGCTTCGTGGAAGAAATCGGGTAAGATAGCTAGCTTTTCTTTCGTTAGTCTCCTAGCAAACTTAGTATCCGGATGCACACCACTGCAGAGGGCCATTAAGATAAGTTTCTCGTCGGCATCTTGGACGGCGGCTGCTGCGGCGTTGAATCGGGTTAGATATTGTTGCACCGTCTCCCTGGGCTTCTGTTTGATATTAGATAGGGAATAAGCGTCCTTGGGTTGTTCCACATGAATGCGTAACTGGCTGATGAACTTTTCTTTCAACATTTCCCATGAGCTGATGGATCCTTGGGGAAGATGGCAGAACCAGGAGGTAGCTAGATCTTCCAAGAATAGTGGAAAGCATTTACACAACACTCCCTCTGTTGCTCCGCTCATTAGCATATGTTGTGTGCATCTCTGCAAGTGTACAACGGGATCAGAGGTTCCCTTGTAAGGTTCCATTGTTGGCATTTTCCATTCCCGGGGAGTGATGGCGATTTCGATATTGCGGGTGAAGGGGCTGGTCACCCTAGCGCCTATCCCTCGATCTCTTTGGTCCCGTCGGACGCACTCTCTGAACAATCGCGCTATCCTTTCATCAGAACTTGGAGCGGATAGAAATGAGTTTGGTTCTTCCCTGCGGGATTGATTCCGTCCAGATAACCTATAGGGATGGTGTCGTCTATCGCTCCTAACATTCTCCAATGGCTGCCTCTGGTCTTCCGGGGGCTTGCTGGGGTCAGCCACAGTTGGCCCTTGCCTTGATCTTTCCCTGCTGGGTTCTCTTCTCAGCACTTCCTCGGGTCCAACTTCGGGCTGGACTCCAGCTCGGCGCCGTCCCTTGGTGTTTCCATGGTTAGGTAGCATGGCGGGCTCAGCTACATCTGAACCTTTCCTAGTACCTCCCCCGTTGGGTTCGGCTCCAAGCGTTTCCTCGGGTCGGAATTCGGGCTGAGTCCGGGCTCGGCTCCTACCATAGCTGTTTCTGTTTTTAGCCTCTTCGAAGAAGAAAGACCTTTGTCGTCTCCTAGATCCTCCAGACCGGGACTCACCCCATGATTCAGTGTTGCGGTTGGTTTCTTCAACATCCTTTAAGCGTGACATGAGTTGATCCACCAAGGCTTCTTGTTGATATGCGAAGAGGTTAGTTACTTCAACCACAACCCTGTCCAGATCCGCCCTTGTAATTGGTTGTTCCGTAGCAGGGGCTACCGGATTTGCCTGATTTACATTTGCTGTTGGGACCGGACGATTGTCTTGATCTCTGATCACTAGATTTGGGATACTGCCAGTTGCGATGTTCTTTCCTTTGTTAGCATCTTTCTTCCGTCCGGGAGGCATGTTTTCCAAGCAGTGAATGACGCTGACAGAAAAAGGGTTAAGTGGGAGAAGCTGAAGCTTCGAGCTCCTGTTTCTCAGTGAAAGCACCAAAAATGTTTGCACAAAAATGAGCAAACACCTCCAAGTCGTATGAATTAGTTGATTTTATGTTGTTTTTAGTGATTTGGGTGATTTATGCAAATATATAAAAAGTAGGGACTAAACTGTAAAAGACACACAGATTTATAGTGGTTCGGCCAGAACGTGCCTACGTCCACTTTATATGTTATTCTCCTTTTCTATTAAGATTACAAGTACAAAGCTTTGATTACAAGTAACTGAAAGTTGTTTGAAAGTTCTATCCGTGCTTGAGCTCTCAAACTTGTCTGCCATTGTTGTACCCCTGCCCCTCTATTTATAGAGTGAGGCTGGGGGCAGGGGTCCTGGATGTATATAGCTGCTGGTGGGCTTGGGCCGAGACAATCTGGCGTGGCAATGTTGGTTCGGCATCCTCTTGGTTCGGAGATGGTTGGAGTTGTTTTTCAGTCCGGCAATGGTTGGTTTGGTAGCATGTTGGTTCGGTGTAGGTTAGATAAGCGGTCCGGTGGTGCTTTGGATCGGTGGTGTGGAATTGGAGAGGCTTCTGGTTCGGTAGTGGATGGAGAGGCCTCGGTTCAGTCGAGGGCGTAGCTTGGTCTGGTTAGGCTGGTTCGGTAGTGGTGTGGATATGTGTTGGTTCGGTGGTGACTTGTGAGTGGGTTGGTCCGGTGTTGTTTGGGAGGTAGGTGGTTCGGCAGTGCTCAAGAGGTAGGCGGTTCGGTGGGCATGGTGTGGAGCCGGTCCGGCGAGAGTTGGTTTGGTGGTAGGGAAGGAGCCGGTCCGGCGAGAGTTGGTTTGGTGGTAGGGAAGGAGCCGGTCGAAACTCACCCAACAAATAACATTTAATTAAAGATTCAAATATTTAAATAATTCAGCTATTTAAATACAAAGTATTCGAAATTCCAAGTCCTTACATTCTCCTCCACTTAGAATATTTCATCCTCGAAATTCCAACACGAACAACCAAATAACAATCGCACATTTGATACTTAATGGTATCCTAATTAATTGAAAATAATGCTCATGGTTTGCTCAAGTCCAAACCCTCTCATTGCACAAGGATGATAATCAATCAACTAAGTTGACCTTATGCTTAACGGCCTTAAGTTATTACTTAGATGATTATTCATGCCACCCTAGAACAAATCAAAGAGTCATTCCTTAAACTCTCCCTAATCTAATCAAAACATAGTATGCAAATAGTAAAGCTCATATGCTGCACATATATCATCTGTATATATTATGAATTTCGATCACTTGATCGATCACATAGATCTCACTTCCTAACTAGTATAGATCATTTGACCTCTCTAATGCGGACTCCGATCAGGTTCCTTGAATATAAATCTCTGTTCTCCTTACATAGTCATATACCATAATAGAAAACATCAGGATCATATCAAAAATCCGTATCAAGTGTCCACCGTTAAGAAACAAGTGAAAAATTCTTGTTCGGACCGGTGTAAACCAACTTGAAATCATGTACTTGAATGCTGGATCAAGAACAGTCATGCGAATAAAATGATCTTTGTATAACTTACATATTTATTTTATTGATTTCTTAACTACACCAATTCCCTTTTAATCATTCATTTATCCAAATAGTATGTCATTTCATAAATCATAACTTCACGTTTATAGACATTTTATAACTTAAGTTCATACTCATATAATACTCCATGATATCCTAAGAGCATATACAAACATCAAATTTGTTTTACTTAACAAGTATGTTCAAAAAATTTAGACTTGTTTTAACTTGTTGTCTACTCAATTCAAGTATTATATATAAACTCGATTTTTATATTTTCAAAAACACTTAACTATAAGTTATATAACTATTTGAAAGTTCTCGAATATCCAAAATCGTCGAAAATACCATTTCATTTTAACAAATGAAAACTAACAATGAACATATCATATCATGATGCACATCCATACTTTCCTAATGCATAAGCTAAATGTATCTATGAAATAACTTAATAAGAAAACTTTAGAACTAAACATCGGTTTTATTTCAAATCATTTTGAAATAATATATACATGTAACTTTTGTATATATCAAACCATACTTTTGGATTAAATCAAAATTTGTTTTACCAAACAAATTTGAAGCATCCTATAGTTAGAAATTCAAAAATGAATGCTGATGATGTTGAAGTCGTCACTTAAATTATTTTCAAGCGATATGAGTGAGTTCAGTACATCCAATTGATGCCTTTCAAACTTAACCACAATCATTTAAAAAACAGTATTAAATACTTCGTAAATGTTACTAAGTATCATGATATCAATTTCATAAACTAATTTCTCCAATACCTGCATTCAAATAATACAATCCACTATTTTCTCAAAAATCTCGAAAAACATTTTCAAAGATTTCCAGGATTTAAGTTCTCAAATTCGCTATTTAAGTCCTCTTCATTTATAAACTATGTTTTATGAATCCTACTTATATAAAATCACTTTCTTATATAAAGTTTCTTTCTTATCTAATTCATTTATAAATTTATATATTTGTTTAGAAAATAATAAGCAACACTTCTTAAAATTTAATTTTAACTCAACATTATTATCGAACGCCTTATAGTCAAACCGTTAAACTTAATTCATAAGGTGTTCGTATTTAAAGCTCCCATAAATTACTATCTACCCAACCCTGGTTGTAAAAATGTAAATTTCTTGTAATTCAACAAACTATAGTAAATGCTCATAAACTGGCTGAGCATACCTAATCAACCAGTAAATGATAATAATTGAATATTATCATTTCCAAACAACAACCATATCATAAATAACTATATCAATTTATGAAAAATATACATTTATATAAAATATTTTCCTAGGTAAAACTATTTCATTTACCAAATTCGAAAACAATACTGTGTTGGTTTACTCTGTTCAAGTGTTTAGAAATCCCTATCGATACCATGACATCCCACGTAATGACTAGAATTCATAAACCACTCATCAGACCAATAAAAAAAATTAAAACATTTTATAGTATTAACAAATGCGCTCTCATATGTATAATACTCTCAATTCATGCTAAGGCATTCCATTACCATATCTCTTAGTGAGTCATACCTACCAAAGCCAAGGTACTCGCTTAGCCTTCAGTTGTGATACCACATGTAACGATATGCCTTTTCGATCCCAAATGTCAACACTAATATATGCAAGGTATTCACGTGCTTAACACCCAGTGCTAGAAAGTCGAATTTCTAGGGTAAAATAGAAAAAGAATTAAAATAAGGAAGAAGGAATACAATATCAGAATCTCACAACAAAATGATCATATATATTATCAAAAGATAGTATAAACTGTCATCCTAAGATACAAAGTCTTTCAGAACCCTGATAGTTATAACAACCTGTCCTAACAAATACTGATGATACACACAAAGTAATGTAGTGGAAATAAATATTACGATAAGTAGAACTCTAACTCTTCTCTAGAACCTCCAAAGCGTCCAAAGCGAAGTCTGGAAGCATACAAAGGGCTAACCCGAGCATTAAAAACCCGGTTTAATCTGGTAAACTAGCGTGAGAAGCATAGATCAGATAGATTTTTAATCTTACAAAAACCTTTCAAAATAAAGTTAATTATAAAACCACACCGCATATAAACACGGACGGGTTTCTACCTTAACCAAAACTTTTATAGGGAATCTTGTGATATTATAATAATGTCTAAGGTTTAAAAAATATTAATCATACCTGAGTGGTTACTTTTGTTTCAATAACATATTAGAGGATACAAACAAAATTGATAAGGAACGTTCCATAATGGATTTTTCCACGGATATCTCTTCCGGGAAGTCGAATCCAAAGTCCATGCACAAGGATCAGAACATACCTTCCGAGCAACATGTATCGCTAGTTAAAATATACCATAAGGTAAACATAAAGGCCAATATCCGAACATAAATATGAACAACGTGAACCAAATACCATCAACTCCCACGAGCAACATCGGTAAGTATACTCTAGATTTGGAGTTGATAATGTCCTGTTGTAAGACTGCAAACCCTAGATTGTGCATCCTACTCTATCTTTAGCCATTTTCGATGTCGAGATTACGTTCAATATCTTTCATATGAGTCTCATCACCTGAATAGAACATGAATCCTAAATTGGATCTCCACATCTCGAAATCATATATGAATTCCCATACTCAATAGATCTTGGAACACACATGGATTCCACATCCTGTATAGATCATGAACAACTATATATGTTTGAGCATCTTAAATAGATCTTGAATTTCCTTATAGATTTCCGCATCTCAAACTGATCCACTTCCAAGAGATAGAACACGTATCTTAGCATTAAAGTTGTTTTCGATAGGTAAAACATTACAAATCCCAGTCTCTTCAAGATTGAATCGATGAATTTGGTCATTCAATGATAACGAAAATGACCACATATGGAAACCAAGTCATATTTACTTATCACATTTTTGATATTTTCATCTTACACCATCCCTCGATCAATTGCGAACCTGGTAGCTTAGAGCTCTACTGCTCATATCCCTACACGAACATCAGTCTTAATTCCCATGAATAGACATGCCTACTTCATCGGCTTTTAATGCTAAGCATATGAATAAAATTTTCCAAAATGAGGAAACAAACAAAGCACGATCAAGTCACATAAAACACGATTCAAGTCACATAAGCGGCTTCTAATCCCTTTTTTAATTAATATTTTTTTAAAATCTCTTTTGTTAGTTAAACTTCTTTTATCTGATAAAACATTGTTTATGAATTCCTACTATTCATTTGTACTCTTTCAGTACTTCAAAAAGTATTCATATACTTATCTCAAATGGTATAAGTATATTCACAAATTACTAACAAGATTTATTACTTAAAACCTTTAATTTTCCTATTCTTCAAAATATCCATTTTTAAGGATCTAAGTATTTTCATAAATCCATTCGAAAAGGTTTAAGACTAATGTTATTTAAACATTGTCATTACAAAGCCAAAACCATTTCGCTTTTGTTATCTTTAAATCATTCTTTTAAGGATCTATTTACATCCTTAGCTGCAATCAGGGTAGAAGAAGAATGTGATTAATACATTGTCACAACAAGCCCAAACTATTTTTTTTTACTTGTTATTATCTTTACAAACCTTTGTTTTTAAAGATCTAATTATTTTGAAAACTCATTTAACCATATTTTAACACTTTAAAATATTATCCAAGGGTTTAAAACAATTGTTACTAAAACATTGTTTATGAGAAACTCAAAATCACTTTACTACCCCGTTGTTTGTAAAACTCCATTTTAAAGATCCAATCACTTTCAAAAGTATAATTAGATGGGTTAAACAAATGTTGTACAAACACCGTTACTATAAACCCAAAATCACTTTTATATTTTTCAGTTACTTTAAAACATCCCTTTTAAGTTCTAAGTTCATATTAAGTCAAGTTCAGTATGAACTAGTTAACTATCATGTTCTAAAAACGGTTACTTATACAAATCACAATTCGTACGCATAACCCATTTCCGACATTCCAACTTATCTATTCCTCACCCAAGCGTGAGCATGGTAAGTTTGGACACTAGTTGCTTAAAGCCTTGCCTAGATACTTCAGTCTTGAATTTCACAAATAGGTAAGCCTACCTCATCAGCTTTTAGTGTTAAGTATAGTATCAATGATTTCCATAAACAAAAAAGAAATCAATATGATTAACACGTTTCCAACATTTTCCACTTTACTATTTCTCGGTTAATAGGGAAGCCCAGTAGTTTAGAGCTCTAGCTTTGTTCCTACTTAACATAAATCTTAACTCTCATAAACAGATAAGATTACTTCGTCGGCTTATTGGTGTTAAGCATGGTCAATTACTTCTCTAATAAGTAATTAAACAATCAACCATTTGGTCATTTAGCAATTATAACCTCTTTTGAAACATTTAAAATACTTTAAAATATTTATAATAGGTTTTAAAACATTTATTCAAAATATTGCTTAAAAATAACAAGTTTGAAAAAGATCAACAAAACTTGTAAAATGAACATGTTTTATTCTAAAATTCCTTTCTTTAAAACTTCATAACTAATTCTTAAAAATTAATAAATATCTCAAACTACTTTTAAAATACTGTAAAATAGTTAAGCAATACTTTTAAAAAGAATGAAACAAATCGCTTAAATTTAAAGTCCCTTTTGAAATAGTTGAAGTCCAAAAATAGGGTTAAACGGGGCAATTTTGCACTACTGATGTTTTGACCGTTTTTGAGATGTTAGTTAACTTTTAACTATTCAAGATTTTAATATCAATAATCATATATATAAAACATTATAAATATGGTGATAAATCCCTATGGATCTCTCTATGAAGTTCCATAACAATTGTTAAAACAAGACAATTCTGAACTACATCTATAGCGACTATCGCTATAAGTGCACTTCGAAATCCAAGTCATATCTCAACCTATGTTCAGCTACAACCTATGTTCTTTGTTCAAGGCCTAGTCGTATGTCATATAAGTCCATCCAAGTACATTCCAAGTTTGTTCAAGTCTATGTGCATGGATCACACATGTCACTTACTTTTAAAGTAAGAAGTTACAACCATTGTGTTCAACATAAGTTAACAAAAATTCAAACAACCTTAACACATTCAAAAATAATATGTGTTATATTTTTCATCCAATGTGAGGTGTTAACTCACCTCATAGACAACCACGATCCATGAATCAAATTCAAGCCTCCACCTTGCAACACCTTTCCTCCTCCTCCTCCTCCTCCTCCTCCTCGCCTTCACCTTGCTCAAAGTCCTCCTTTTATAGGCTTGTGGAGCATTGATACACTTCTTCGACTTCTAACATGGTAGAAAGTCATCCCCTCCATGGGGAGCATTGATACACTTCTTCGACTTCTAACATGGTAGAAAGTCATCTAATATTATACTAAGCCTTGTGGAAAAGTTTGAAGTGATTTGGAGTTGATTTGAATATGATATGAGAAAGTTAGAGAGGTAGAGTAGGAGATGAAGAAGCCATTAAAGGAGCTTGGATTTGCTAAGGAATTTTGTGATTATTTACTATGGGTATGCCCCTCCTTTTATAGGCTTAGGAATGATGATGGGAAAAGAACAAATAACCCTCAAAATCCTAATGTCATTAATTACACATCACTTGTAACGACCCGATATTTTCAACCATTCGTATCCGCACATGTTGGACTTGAATTGCTCAAAATACCGCGTTGTAAATAAAATTTGGCAAATCTCAGAATATACAGTAAATACATAATCACAGATCACAGACACAGAGTATTTAATAATGCAGCGGAATTTAAAAGAAATAGTAGTTCATGAAGCTACTATATAAAAATAAGATACATCAGAGTTAAACAATATACAGGAGAAGAGTAACAAGATACATCAAGTACAAATCAAAATACATCACTGGAAACACTGGATACTGAAAACAAATAGATGGCTGGATCTTCAAGCAAAGCTCAACCTCCAAAGGTGAGTCTTGAATGCTGAATCACTTAATCTGACTCGAGCGTAAAGCAAAACACAAAACACTCGAGTCAGGACATAAATACTTATGAACTGTAAATCAACTCAAGTGCACAGTAACAAAAAATGCATAAGTAACTTAAAGAATGCTTGGGATCGCCCATCCTTTAAGGATCCGTTAAACTATTTACTATGTAGTAATATTGCGCTATTATAATAATGTCTACAGTAAAATAAACATACTTTTAAATAGCGTTCCGGGCTACCCATATCACCCTTCACACATAATAGTCCCAGTAGTCCATCCAATATCATGCCATCTCCACTCCGGGTGACTGTCAGAGGATACCACACAGGCTACGGGAGAAAAACAAACTCGTAGTAAAGGCTCGGTATGGTAGGTGACACAGCACACAAGGCAATGCCAGGGTAGATATACCAATTACGCACACGGGCTGGTGGTAACGCAGCAGCCACATACGCCCACCTCGGAACACACTCCCATATCAAAATCGGAGGATGGCCATCTAATCAATCACCAGTAAGGGTATAGTATCGAAGGAATGTGCCCGATCGGAGGAGTGACCTCACTTGGCCCGAGATCGCTCCTGTTTTAGCCACCTTATGCCAACTCACGGGAGTTGGGTCACGTAATATACCTCAAGAACGTCGCCACCATCCTACTTCATTCTGGAATCTCCACCGTGTACACGGTTGTTAAAGTGGTTTTCGGAGTTGGCAGAGAGTATGACAACTTCCGATCCCGGTCTCTTTAACAACCAAACGTTATTATAACGCCATGGTCATTTCAAAATAGTTTATACTTTAAAAAGATCAAATCATTTCATTTCAAACTATATTTCTTTCAAAATAGTTTATACTTCGAAACCAAAACCATTTTTATTTCAAAACTATTTATTCAATCAAAATAGTTTATACTTCAAAACCAAAAACATTTCAAACATGTATTCATTTCAAAATCATAATATTTTCAAAGTATAACTCTTTCGAAACCAAAAATACTTGAAACAATTACACTTTGAAAATCATAACATTTCAAAATCATACATTTGAAATCATGGGATATTCATTTAATTCTTTACATTTTACAATTCATTCAATTAATCCTAAATTTTCAGTTTCCAACTTAATTCAATTCAAACCATCAGTTTCAATTAAATTTCCCAATAACCATTTCAAATCATATCATTTTCAAATATAGATTTGATCCACAAATTAAACCATTCAATTTTTAATAAATTTCAAAGCTTTAATATCCCGCATTTCAAAACTAAATTTTATAATTTCATATATCTCAAATCTAGTTTCATTATTACTTAGTTTTGAAATATTCATTTCATAAATCCAATATTATTTAAATAAACTCAATTTACAATTAAACTAAATATCCTTTCATACCAATATAAACTTCAAATATTCATTTATCAAAAGTACATATCATTCTAATTCATATTCTTTATCAAAATAAAGATCAAATCATTTCCAAACCTTATTATCAAATCACTATTTGAATTCAAATTCAAATTCTCAAATTTAAATATCATTTTTAAATAAAATAAGTCATTCATTTGTTATTTCAAGTATCATTACAAAATATATTAAAAATTCCATTCAAAAATTCATTTATCTCATTACATTTCATTCCATTTAACACATAACCAAGTAAACCTTACTTAAATTCAAATTCAAATTTAAATTCCTTAAAAATTCAAATTTAAATATTAAAATATATTCAAAACTTCTTAAATTTCACAATTAATCAATTTCCAAAATTTAAATCATTTAACACTTTAAAATATAAATCAAACAGTGTTAAAAACTATAACATTTCAAACATTGTCAAATTATAGCAACGACAGCATTTATAAAGTGCTATCGTAGCTTATAGCTTCCAAAAATGGTTTAGTTCAAGAAAAACGACATTTATAAAATGTCGTAATAGATATTTAGTTATTTCAAACATTGTTAGATTCAAAACAATAGCATTTAAAAATGCTGTCAAAAGGCTACAACATTTTGAAAATGCTATGAATTCCAGATTTCATTTTAGCTTTTCAAAATAATAATAATAATAATAAAACTCCAAATTTTTATTATAACTTAAAAATCATATTTCTAGACTTCAAAATTTCACATTTAAAATCATTTTAACATATGATTTAAGACAACAAAATTTTTAGATCAAATATTCAATTTAAAAACTCCATTCATTTATTAAGTCAAAATTCACAGTTTATTAACATATAAATTAAATAAAACTTAAAATTTTACTTCATATATAATTTTAAAACTTTAAATTTAATTTCCATTATTTATTTACATTTTAAAATAAAATTTAAAGTCTAAAATCTCAATTATTTCACATTTACGTACTCAAATTCACAATTTCCAGACTTAATATTCAATTTTCATAAAACCATAAAATATATATTTTTAAATCAAAATTTCATACTTTTAAAATTATATATTTTAATAAATATCATTTAAAAATATACCACGGGGTCTGTATATAATTTTCTAACCTAGGTCAAGTGATACGGATATATATCATTTCAATCCGCAGTTTACAAAGAAAACCCGGGTTCTATCATTTCAAACCCGCAATCCCAAGTCAAATAAAATACAATAAAAATCGCTCAGGCCTATCATTTCAGCCCATAATGATTTTTCCCTAATCTAAAGTCCGTTTGGGTATGTATCATTTCAAACCATAGTGATTCTATTCTAACAGGGAACTTGCAGTGTGAATATATGCATAAACAATATAAACAATGTCAGTGTCACAATATAATGTCATATATCACATGTCAGGTGATAATTAACCGTTTTAACATGGTAATAACATGGCATAGCATATCATATGATCATCATTAACTTGCATAACATTTTATATTACTAAACACTTGTCATCAATTCACTATTTCATAAGTATAATGTCAGAGTGAGAAAGACTCACCTTTTACGAAGCTAGAGACAAACAACACACACAAGAGCGATTCTAACGGCACGACAAGCACGATTTGATTTGAATTGATGGAGACCCTTGTAAACAACACAAAATATAACATACATAAGCACAAATATAGATATCGACATACAAATTAATCAACAACTTTAGTTTGCAGAACAGTTGCAAAACAAGAGAGATGACCAAACCTTTGAAGCAAAAGACTTGCACACGACAACATAAGCTTGTCACATGATCAAATGGGCTTGACCTCACCACACTAGGCTCAGCCTAGGTGTCAACATGGCTCGGCCATAGCCTAGAGACAAGGCTTAGGGGATGAAAGTGGAAAGTAAAGGCAAAACAAGTGGAAAGTAAAGGAGGCAAGGGGTTTGGGTCAAGGAATGGAAGGTTTTGGTGTACATAGGCTCGGCCTATGGTCCTATGGGCTCGGCCTGGTGCATCTTCAGGTCAGGTCAGAGATGATGATGATGGCCATAGGTCATGGCAGCAGGTGGTGGTGGTGTTAGAGGTGGTGGCCAAGGCTGAAGGAAATGGGAATACAAGGCTCGGTTAGGCAATATTTGGAGTTTTAAGCAAAGTTTTGTGGAGATGGCTTCAATTGGATGGCATGGTTTGTCATGGTCATAGGAGGAGGAGATGTTTGCTGCTGTAGATGGTGGAGGAGATGGTCAGTGGTGATGGAGGAGAAGTGGGGCCGAGCATGCAAGAGGAAGAGGAAGGCTAAATCAATGAAGAAGAGGGAAAAAATGGAAGAAAGAAGCCATTAGCTTGCAATTTTTTTCTCAATATGATGTAGCCGTGAGTTTGAAATGAGGAGAAAGATATTTTTCACGTGAATTGAAGATGAGAAACATGGCTATAGGGTAGATGGATGTACGGCTAAAGCAAGGAGAGGAAAAGGCAAAAGCAAATGAAGAGGCGGAAAAATGAAGAGCCTTGAGCAACTAAAGAGACACAAACTCTTCAAATTTCCATTATTTTATTTTTAAACCTTATATAACTGAAATATATATATAAAATCAGATAAAATGCGAAAATTTAGTAAATAAACAAAAATAAATTAATTAATTATTAATTATATATAGTTTAATTAAATAAAACAGCAAAATTTGCAACTAGTCTTGAAAATATGAAAAATAAGTGCAATGAACTTGGGAAAATTTTTATGTACTTAAAAGTATTTATAAATAAAGATAAGAAAACAAAATAAAAAGGAAATCACTAAAGTAAATAAATAAATTTTAATTTAAATATAGTTTAGATGAAGAAAATAGCAGAAAAATGGAAACTAACCTTTAAAAATAGAAAATAAATTCAATGAGCTTTGGACAAATTCAAACATCACTTTAAAATATTCAAAAGGTAAAAATATATGTAACATAATATATAATACAATTTAGAATAATATACGACAATTAAAAAGATTATTTATATAATTTAAAATAAAAAGTAGTGTTAAATAAAACAATTTACACCCAATTTTGTAAAAAGCATAACTTTCACAATATTATTCGGATTTCAACGAAACGAAAAGCAGTGTTCTTGAAATTTTATTTACTTTCATAATAAAAGAAAAAAATTAAAATTTTCAAACTTTTAAAATTTAAATTTAAAAGTAAAAGTTTGACCAGATTGACCAAAATTCACATTTTCTGGAAATATTCAATTTATGCATGTTTGAAATTCTAATCCACATCAAAATCAACATTTATATTTCAATTAACAAAATATATTCATTTTAATGAATAAAATAAAGTTTTTAAACTAGGAATTTAATTTAAAATAATTAAAATATACAATTACAATAATCAGAAAATACAGGGTTGTTACAATCTCCCCCACTCAAAACTTTTCGTCCCCGAAAAGTAATGAGGTACGGGAAAGCACAAAAAAAGATAGAATGAAATATTATTAAGACAATATGACAAGAATATTGAAATTATACCTGATCACTGTTGTTATAGGTAAGTATAACAAGGTGGAGATGATCTTCTCAAGATCCTCCAGAATCAAGAACACAAGCACGAATTTTTTTTCAAGAATCTAATTCACTCTTTCCGTTTGACCGACGGTCTGTGGATGGAAAACAGTGCTCAGATCTAGATGAGTAACAAAGATTATCAAAGATTACAGAAAGATTTCTAAACAGACTGGTATAAGCAATAGCCTTCCCATTCTGTAACAAGATAAGAGAAATAAGGACAACCAAAAGATAGTTTGAAAACAAAATAAGATAATAAATTTGAATCATAATGCTTTGAAATCATAATACTTCAAAGATGTTATTATTTGGAAATCATACTTCTAAAAATCATAACACTCTTAAAATAATCTTCATTTAAACCATTTAAATTCAAGGTAAAATAATATTCATTTCAAAGTTGTAACATTTCTAAGTTCATTCATTCAATTATAAAATTCCCAAAACATTGTATTTTTAGAAATAGCAGCACTTATAATATGCTACAGTAGATATATTAGTGTTTCAAATCAGTTCAATTTTAGAAATATTCATTTGGATATCATATAACTTATGATTTATTAAAAACAAACTTTTATGAATGGAATATCCAAATAAACTATACTTCATTTATTAAGTCAAAAGCTCACTACTTTAGTTAGCTCTTAATTTAACACATAACCTAACACTCATTTAAAATACCCATTTCATAAATAGATAGCCCTTTAATAAGTTACACTTAAAATTCCATTTGAAAACCAAATTCTTAATTATCAAATTTTAGTGATATTAAAAAAAATACAATTTTCTATTTAAATCACAATTATTCATTTTTAAAGACATATCTATTACATAAATAAAATATTCTTAGGTTAGACTTAAGGTTCCATATTAAATCAAATTTGATTATTAAGCTATTTAAATAAAAAAAATTAAATTCCTTTTTCTTTATTTACCTCTACTAATCTTTTATAACTAAAATTTAAGTGTATAACATTTATTATAACCACTCAAATTTTATTTATAAAATCCTTTTATATTGTATATTGTCTAATTACATTGTTAACTTTTAAAAATTAAGGTAAGTTATATTGGAATGAAATTGTGTGTTATACAAATAAAACTTTCAAATTCAATTATCTCAAGTTTGAATCATTTATCCAAATTTTTAAATAAATTTTTCTTCTTTCATAATTGAAATTATTCTTTAAGAATTAAATTTCCGATTCCATTCAAACCATTTAGAGATAAGTAATAATATATAAATAATATGTCAAATCAAATTTCAATCATATATCTATATATATTAAAATCAAGTCATATTTTAGAAATTCAAATCAATTAAATTCCCAAAACAAAGCTGTAGTAAGACTACAGAACTGTCTCTTCACTTCGAAACTCGAAAATGAATGTCGATTATGCTGCAGTCATCACTGAAATTATTTTTCAGCGACAAAGAGAAGAGCACTAAATTTAAATTTAAAATTCTTTGGAAACAAATTTCTATTCGAAAATACTTTAAATAATATATCCTTTAAAACTTTAAACACAAAGTTTGAAATACATCGGGAATTAAATTCTCGAATTCTTGTTTTAAATTAATGCCAGTTCCCAAATCAATTTATAAACAACTATTTATAAATTCATTTGTAGAACAATAAATGATAAATCAAGTATTATCATTTCAAATTATCAATTTAAATCAATTTATTAAGTTCCATAAATTTACTTATATATCAAAATTTGTTTCATTTCCCAAAATTTTAAAATAATATTGTGTCAGTTTGTTCTGTCAAAGTGTTTTGGAAATCTTATCGATAGCGTTGATCAGACGAATCGATCAGAAACCCAATCCAACATCAACAACTCAAACAACACAATATATAAAACAAAATATAGATTTACAAGTACAATTCAAAATGTTTGGAAGAATAGATTGGAAACAAAAGACAGGATGATAAAATACAGAATAGGGAGGTGGATAAGCTGAAATAAACCGCGGGCAACCTTAACCGGGTCAACCGTGACTTAAAGAATAAGATCGATGTGGATTTTCTGGGTAAATCTACATTCGACCTCAAGAGATAAAGTTTGGGATAATAGGAGATACTAGCATCTAAACCGAGGATAAATATAAATCTTTGGTGAATTGATGCTAATTGTAAAGGAGTTTCACCCCTTTTACAAGAAAATTAGAACACTGGTGAGACCGCCAATTCACTATAAAGATCATTCGAAGTGGAGTTATGGGATACTCCGAAATCAAATGAAGATGAACAGTGGGGAATAAGAATGGATTTTGGAACCGCAGGGAACGTTCCAAAATTCCAAGGAATCGAGTCAAAAAGGAAGAGGGTTTAAACTCGAATGAAAGTGATTCTGTAAATACATTTACCCTATATACTGAGTTTTGCCTAGAGCTACCAAAGCTCTGATACCAACTGTAACGACCCGATATTTTCAACCATTCGTATCCGCACATGTTGGACTTGAATTGCTCAAAATACCGCGTTGTAAATAAAATTTGGCAAATCTCAGAATATACAGTAAATGCATAATCACAGATCACAGACATAGAGTATTTAATAATGCAGCGGAATTTAAAAGAAATAGTAGTTCATGAAGCTACTATATAAAAATAAGATACATCAGAGTTAAACAATATACAGTAGAAGAGTAACAAGATACATCAAGTACAAATCAAAATACATCACTGGAAACACCGGATACTGAAAACAAATAGATGGCTGGATCTTCAAGCAAAGCTCCAACTCCAAAGGTGAGTCTTGAATGCTGAATCACTCAATCTGACTCGAGCGTAAAGAAAAACACAAAACACTCGAGTCAGGACATAAATACTTATGAACTGTAAATTAACTCAAGTGAACAGTAACAAAAAATGCATAAATAACTTAAAGAATGCTTGGGATCGCCCATCCTTTAAGGATCCGTTAAACTATTTACTATGTAGTAATATTGCGCTATTATAATAATGTCTACAGTAAAATAAACATACTTTTAAATAGCGTTCCGGGCTACCCATATCACCCTTCACACATAATAGTCCCAGTAGTCCATCCAATATCATGCCATCTCCACTCCGGGTGACTGTCAGAGGATACCACACGGGCTACGGGAGAAAAACAAACTCATAGTAAAGGCTCGGTATGGTAGGTGACATGGCACACAAGGCAATGCCAGGGTAGATATACCAATTACGCACACGGGCTGGTGGTAACGCAGCAGCCACATACGCCCACCTCGGAACACACTCCCATATCAAAATCGGAGGATGGCCATCTAATCAATCACCAGTAAGAGTATAGTATCGAAGGAATGTGCCCGATCGGAGGAATGACCTCACTTGGCCCGAGATCGCTCCTGTTTTAGCCACCTTATGCCAACTCACGGGAGTTGGGTCCACGTAATATACCTCAAGAACGTCGCCACCATCCTACTTCATTCTGGAATCTCCACCGCGTACACGGTTGTTAAAGTGGTTTTCGGAGTTGGCAGAGAGTATGACAACTTCCGATCCCGGTCTCTTTAACAACCAAACGTTATTATAATGCCATGGTCATTACAAAATAGTTTATACTTTAAAAAGATCAAATCATTTCATTTCAAACTATATTTCTTTCAAAATAGTTTATACTTCGAAACCAAAACCATTTTTATTTCAAAACTATTTATTCAATCAAAATAGTTTATACTTCAAAACCAAAAACATTTCAAACATGTATTCATTTCAAAATCATAATATTTTCAAAGTATAACTCTTTCGAAACCAAAAATACTTGAAACAATTACACTTTGAAAATCATAACATTTCAAAATCATACATTTGAAATCATGGGATATTCATTTAATTCTTTACATTTTACAATTCATTCAATTAATCCCAAATTTTCAATTTCCAACTTAATTCAATTCAAACCATCAGTTTCAATTAAATTTCCCAATAACCATTTCAAATCATATCGTTTTCAAATATAGATTTGATCCACAAATTAAACCATTCAATTTTTAATAAATTTCAAAGCTTTAATATCCCGCATTTCAAAACTAAATTTTATAATTTCATATATCTCAAATCTAGTTTCATTATTACTTAGTTTTGAAATATTCATTTCATAAATCCAATATTATTTAAATAAACTCAATTTACAATTAAACTAAATATCCTTTCATACCAATATAAACTTCAAATATTCATTTATCAAAAGTACATATCATTCTAATTCATATTCTTTATCAAAATAAAGATCAAATCATTTCCAAACCTTATTATCAAATCACTATTTGAATTCAAATTCAAATACTCAAATTTAAATATCATTTTTAAATAAAATAAGTCATTCATTTGTTATTTCAAGTATCATTACAAAATATATTAAAAATTCCATTCAAAAATTCATTTATCTCATTACATTTCATTCCATTTAACACATAACCAAGTAAACCTTACTTAAATTCAAATTCAAATTTAAATTCCTTAAAAATTAAAATTTAAATATTAAAATATATTCAAAACTTCTTAAATTTCACAATTAATCAATTTCCAAAATTTAAATCATTTAACACTTTAAAATATAAATCAAGCATTGTTAAAAACTATAACATTTCAAACATTGTCAAATTATAGCAACGACAACATTTATAAAGTGCTATCGTAGCTTATAGCTTCCAAAAATGGTTTAGTTCAAGAATAACGGCATTTATAAAATGTCGTGATAGATATTTAGTTATTTCAAACATTGTTAGATTCAAAACAATAGCATTTAAAAATGCTGTCAAAAGACTACAACATTTTGAAAATGCTATGAATTCCAGATTTCATTTTAGATTTTCAAAATAATAATAATAATAATAAAACTCCAAATTTTTATTATAACTTAAAAATCATATTTCTAGACTTCAAAATTTCACATTTAAAATCATTTTAACATATGATTTAACACAACAAAATTTTTAGATCAAATATTCAATTTAAAAACTCCATTCATTTATTAAGTCAAAATTCACTGTTTATTAACATATAAATTAAATAAAACTTAAAATTTTACTTCATATATAATTTTAAAACTTTAAATTTAATTTCCATTATTTATTTACATTTTAAAATAAAATTTAAAGTCTAAAATCTCAATTATTTCACATTTACGTACTCAAATTCACAATTTCAAGACTTAATATTCAATTTTCTTAAAACCATAAAATATATATTTTTAAATCAAAATTTCATACTTTTAAAAATCATATTTTAATAAATATCATTTAAAAATATACCACGGGGTCTGTATATAATTTTCTAACCTAGGTCAAGTGATACGGATATATATCATTTCAATCCGCAGTTTACAAAGAAAACCCGGGTTCTATCATTTCAAACCCGCAATCCCAAGTCAAATAAAATACAATAAAAATCGCTCAGGCCTATCATTTCAGCCCATAACGATTTTTCCCTAATCTAAAGTCCGTTTGGGTATGTATCATTTCAACCCATAGTGATTCTATTCTAACAGGGAACTTGCAGTGTGAATATATGCATAAACAATATAAACAATGTCAGTGTCACAATATAATGTCATATATCACATGTCAGGTGATAATTAACAGTTTTAACATGGTAATAACATGGCATAGCATATCATATGATCATCATTAACTTGCATAACATTTTATATTACTAAACACTTGTCATCAATTCACTATTTCATAAGTATAAATGTCAGAGTGAGAAAGACTCACCTTTTACGAAGCTAGAGACAAACAACACACACAAGAGCGATTCCAAAGGCATTACAAGCACGATTTGATTTGAATTGATGGAGACCCTTGTAAACAACACAAAATATAACATACATAAGCACAAATATAGATATCGACATACAAATATAATCAACAACTTTAGTTTGCAGAACAGTTGCAAAACAAGAGAGATGACCAAACCTTAGAAGCAAAAGACTTGCACACGACAACATAAGCTTGTCACATGATCAAATGGGCTTGACCTCACCACACTAGGCTCAGCCTAGGTGTCAACATGGCTCGGCCATAGCCTAGAGACAAGGCTTAGGGCATGAAAGTGGAAGGTAAAGGCAAAACAAGTGCAAAGTAAAGGAGGCAAGGGGTTTGGGTCAAGGAATGGAAGGTTTTGGTGTACATAGGCTCGGCCTATGGTCCTATGGGCTCGGCCTGGTGCATCTTCAGGTCAGGTCAGAGATGATGATGATGGCCATAGGTCATGGCAGCAAGTGGTGGTGGTGTTAGAGGTGGTGGCCAAGGCTAAACATGAAGGAAATGGGAATACAAGGCTCGGTTAGGCAATATTTGGAGTTTTAAGCAAAGTTTTGTGGAGATGGCTTCAATTGGATGGCATGGTTTGTCATGGTCAGAGGAGGAGGAGATGTTTGCTTCTGTAGATGGTGGAGGAGATGGTCAGTGGTGATGGAGGAGAAGTGGGGCCGAGCACGCAAGAGGAAGAGGAAGGCTAAATCAATGAAGAAGAGGGAAAAAATGGAAGAAAGAAGCCATTAGCTTGCAATTTTTTTCTCAATATGATGTAGCCGTGAGTTTGAAATGAGAAGAAAGATATTTTTCACGTGAATTGAAGATGAGAAACATGGCTATAGGGTAGAGGGATGTACGGCTAAAGCAAGGAGAGGAAAAGGCAAAAGCAAATGAAGAGGCGGAAAAACGAAGAGCCTTGAGCAACTAAAGAGACACAAACTCTTCAAATTTCCATTATTTTCTTTTTAAAACTTATATAACTGGAATATATATATATAAAATCAGACAAAATACGAAAATTTAGTAAATAAACAAAAATAAATTAATTAATTAATAATTTATATAGTTTAATTAAATAAAACAGCAAAATTTGCAACTAGTCTTGAAAATATGAAAAATAAGTGCAATGAACTTGGGAAAATTTTTATGTACTTAAAAGTATTTATAAATAAAGATAAGAAAACAAAATAAAAAGGAAATCACTAAAGTAAATAAATAAATTTTAATTTAAATATAGTTTAGATGCAGAAAATAGCAGAAAAATGGAAACTAACCTTTAAAAATAGAAAATAAATTCAATGAGCTTTGGACAAATTCAAACATCACTTTAAAATATTCAAAAGGTAAAAATATATGTAACATTACATATAATACAATTTAGAATAATATATGACAATTAAAAAGATTATTTATATAATTTAAAATAAAAAGTAGTGTTAAATAAAACAATTTACACCCAATTTTGTAAAAAGCATAACTTTCACAATATTATTCGGATTTCAACGAAACGAAAAGCAGCGTTCTTGAAATTTTATTTACTTTCATAATAAAAGAAAAAAATTAAAATTTTCAAACTTTTAAAATTTAAATTTAAAAGTAAAAGTTTGACCAGATTGACCAAAATTCACATTTTCTGGAAATATTCAATTTATGCATGTTTGAAATTCTAATCCACATCAAAATCAACATTTATATTTCAATTAACAAAATATATTCATTTTAATGAATAAAATAAAGTTTTTAAACTAGGAATTTAAATTAAAATAATTAAAATATACAATTACAATAATCAGAAAATACAGGGTTGTTACATCACTTCTTCTTTGTCACACTAGCTTAACTTTAAAGTATTACCATTTTTGCTCATTTTTACTTTATGTCACTATCTCCTTTTAGGCTAATTATCATTATACCCTTACCATAATATCCATTATCCTATAGGAATGTTCTATAATCTTCCAAGCTTGTATGAAGAGGAAAGTTTTTAATTAGCGGCTAATGGGTTCATTGATCATTAGCTTAAGAGTCAAACATTTCCATTTTTGCTGATTTTCCTTATTTGCTCATTTTCCTATTTAGTTAGCCATAAATATGAAAATATTTTTATTTGCTAATTATTTCCATAATGATTACTTAGACATATGAAAAAAATTTGAATAACTTTTGTTGAGAAAAAAAGCTATTTATCGATAAAACTATTTTCGATCATCTCATCGATATTTTTTGAAAGAATATATTTTTGTAAATATTTTTTCAAAACAAGTTTACCATCATTGGTTATTATCTAAAAGGGGGTTAGAAAGCTTATTAAATCATTTTAATAACATATAATCAAATATTCAAATATTTAAATAATTCAGATATTTAAATATTGTCTGAAATTCGAGGTCATTACAAAACTATTTCTTATACCATAGGGCGAACAGGCCTAAAACTGATAACTGCAAAACATTAGCTTTAAAATTTAATGGATGATAAAAGGATTGTTCTTAAGGAATTTGTATAGATGAAATCAAGCCCACTTATAGGTTCAAATCTAGCCCACTCGCAATTAACGCGAACTTGATAGATAATCAAACTCGAGGACGCTTCCCACTCTGATTAAATCACATTGATGTGATCTATGGAGGACTACACATGTTAGAATAAGTAAGGAAGCATGAAATTAAGATATTTAAGAGGTCAATGAGGGAATTTACCCAGTCAGAACAGAGATACCATCATAGTTTGCAAAGAGTGGAACCTCGCACATGATAGTCACTAATAAAGAGCTAAGGAGAGTAGCCTACTAATGATCTAAGAGGTGTACGACACCCACATAATGATATATTAGTGATTACTGCACAAATCAAGTTATCTTTAGCATCAAAAACCTTTGTGGATACTAGGAGTGCAGTAAAGTCATATTCAAGCATGTTTTAACCAAATGGATATCCCCCTCTAGAAGCTTGAATAAAGTTATAAACCCATCTTTGGGTTCAGAATAAAATATATACCCAGTAGGGTAGATTAAGCTTTATGTTCAAGTTGGAACTCCTCTTTCAACTAAAATGTTCGAGACTCTCTTCGTAGTTTTGGATCAACCCTCATACTACAATTCTTTATTTGAGAGACCTCGTTAGATGAGATAAATGCTTTTATCTCCAAAATATTTAACGATAGTTTCTCTCTAAGGTGGGTTAGGGAATGATAAACGATGAAGAATTTGGTGCTTGTGAAATGTATTTTGTTCCCCTTGAACAATTAAATATAGAAGTTCGTTTTGCTTATGAAAATGTGTTAATTTAAACAAATTTAAGAGAAACTAATAAACCTTCAACTTCCAGGAGTAGAGGAATAGTACCTAAGGGAACAATGTTAAAGCTCTCTTACACTCATTGCATTTAAATCAAGTCTGCAAAAAAACAGGAACACACATTCACTAGATCATTTGATAAGGGAAAAAAAATTCGACCATAAAAGTAGTTATTCCAGTGAGGTGGAAAATCAAGAGAACAACTAAGGACCTGTAGAACAAGACGAACAATTACCGAAACTAACGCCAGTGATAATGAATGCAAAGTCAAGTCAATTGAACACTAAGAAGTTGTTCTTATAGACTTGCAAGATCAAACCATGGCGGTGAAGGTTGGAAAAACATTAATAGAAGAGGTAAAGAAGGAATCAATCATGTTCTTACAGTTGAATCAAGATTTTTTCCCTTGATCCCATTCTGATATGATTAGAGTTGACCTCACTATAATGTGTCAAGCCTTCTAGTTCTAGTCAAAAAATCCAAGTGGATATAAATTGTCACCTAGTTCATTAAATTATTACCCAGTTTGTAAATCAGTTAATTGGTTGACATGATGAGTGGATATAAAATTTTGTTTTTCGTGGATGTATAATTGATATATAAGCTCGATAATAAACATACCAATTTCATAAATTTTTAAGGGACATATAGGTACATAGCTATTTTATATTTGTATATGCCTTTCTCTTCACATGTACTATATTGTTGCGCAATATTAAATGGATATTGCATCTTGGTGTGTCGACATTGCACCCTTTGAGTCTCAATTCTTTGGATACAACTTTCGTCTTATTTGTAGTTATATGAGCCATAATCTATCAAAATGAAGCATACCTACAAAGTTAAGCCTTTCGTGCTTAAGAATGCAGGAGGCACATACCAACGGTTGTCAATAGAATGTTAAGAAAACCAATTGATTATGTGGATGATATGTTATGGAAATCAAAGCAAGATGCTGATCGTACCAAAAATCTAGACGAAATTTTAAGGCACTGTAGAAGTACAATATGAATTTAAACCTCCAAATTTATTCTTTTAAGGTACAATCAGGGGAAATTCGTAGGATATATGGTGACTTGTGAAAGGATCAAGGTTTCAAATCTTGGATTTTGAGGAAAATCTAGGGATGATGCTCGGTTAAAATGAAGGAGATTTAAAACTCTAATAACCAACCAAGTTGTCAAATCTCAAATTTATTGAAAATCTTGAGCTGATATCGATGAAAGATATTTAAAACCTTGCAAGGGATAGAAACTAATTCTAAGAAAATAAAGGCAACACCAAATATAGAGGAACCAAAAACTAGCATGGATGTGATGAGCTTGAATGGAAATCCTATGGCTTTGAACCGATTCATTTCAAGAGTAATTGGTAAATGTATTCATTTTTAAAGTAATAAAAAAGCATCAAACATTTGAATGAACTAAAAAATTCAGGAGGGCATTTCAAGAATTGAAGAAAAATCGCCAATCTTATTTGTCATATTAATGGTGAGGAATTGTTTTTGTATATGGCTTTTTTAGAACATGCAATGAGTTCATTCTTGATAAGAGAAGAAAATAATGTGCAATTTCCAATATATTACAGCAGTAAGAGATTGAAGGATGCATAAACTAGGTATCCACTTGTGGAAAAGCTAATAAATTGCATTTTTCTTATAGCATGAAAGCTATAATCATACTTCCAATCACATCCTATGAAGGTATGTACGAATTATCCACTAAATCAAGTGTCTGGTATGCTAGAAACTTCAGGTTGGTTAGGGAAATGGAAATTATAATTTTGTCAATACGATATTACTTACTTGCCAAGAGAGACCATTAAAGGACAACCACTTGCAGATTTTATTGCTAAGTGTGTAGAATTTTTCAAAGAATAATCTAAAAAGGAACAGGGCAATAGTATGGCATCATTTTATAGGTGGAGGATAAAATGAGCAAAGAGAGGGTGCATGATATGTGATAATTACACCCGATAGGCATCAACTCCATTAGGCAATGAAACTAGGATTTCCAACTACAAATATTGTCAATGAGTATAAATAAATGATAATTAGCTTAATAGTTTCAGGGTTTTCAAAATTTCCAAGAATTAGGATACTTAGTGATTCAATGATTAATCACATGAAAAAGTTATATCAAACCAAAATATAAAGTTATCTCAATAAGCGAAGAAGGTATGTGGAGTGTAACCATCATTCGAGAGCTTTTCTATGAATCAAATTCCAATGGATAAAAATACCTAAACAAGATTTGTTAGCAAAATATTTAAGCTTGTGTAGGCACTAGATGTGAAGATCATCCTAATAGGATATCAAGAAGAGCCAAACATAAATATGAAAGAAAAAAATCAACATAGAAACCATACCAGTGACAAAGTTCCAAGCAGATCAACAATTGTCAATTAAGGATTCTCATGAGAAAGGGAACACAAAAAAGCAAGTTGACCTTGATAAAGAAATTGGTGTGTGCGATGAAGTACTAAGCAATTAGCATGCGATAATCGAATGACTCCTATAGTCGAATACCTAAAAAGTGGAACTATAACGGTCCAAACTTTTACATATCGGTAGGAAGGTAAAATATGATTTATATAACCAAACGACTTTAAAATGAGTTAAAACTTTGGTAACCATTGTAATTTGACATTTTAGACTTCAAAATGATATGTGTACGTTTCTAGGAAAAAACTTATAGTGGCAAAGAAAATTGATAGGAGCCAAATTTGGAATTGATTCTATTTCATATGAAATATATGATATTTTCCATTTTCGTAGAACGGTCATAATAGCAATTTGTCCAACCCGTTTGAGAGATATGACTATTTTAAATTTAGGAAAATTCATACATATTTTGTATGTAATGCCCAACGCCTATCTTTTAGCCTGTTTCGATGCTTTTTGCAATTTTGGGCTAACTAGGGGATTAGAGAAACCGCCATCTGGTTCTATTTCAGATCGAAAATTCTCTAAAACCAATATAACATATCTTTATGAAAATCTATGTTAAAAGCTTACAATTTTGGGTATAATCAAGAGGATTAAACTTAGGGAAACCATTAGGGATCAGTAAATCATCATATTTGGGATTCGATTTGTCTTCCTTGTTCAACTAGCATTCATCATCGTTTGGGGCTATTTTGGTGATTTTACCAGGTAAGTGTAATATAGCCTCTTGATAGTATATGTTGTTATATATGTTTAAATACATTTCAGATCCATTTTGCAACCTAAAACTATGATTTTGATTTCTGACCTAATTCAAAAACGAATTTAAAATGGTTTTTCAACGATCTAAAATGGTTTAAATTATGTATTTGGATTATATGGACTTGAATATGCATGTTAGGTATATGTTGAAATGTTTGACAAACTTGTATTGCTTGATTGATGAAGTTTGTTGAATGCTATGATTGCATGTATGTCTAAATGAATGATTGCATTGGAATTAGGGGATTGAGATAGGGTGAATTCATTTTTTGGATGGAGTGCGCTTGAGTGTGTATGGGGCGAACTTGATAGAAGGACTTAGAGATGGAGCTAATCGATACTACTTGGATCCACACAACGACCAAACCAAGAAGATGGATCGATGTAGCGAAGAAAAGCTACAAAACTTAGTGGAAATCCATGAAGCACATAGATCAGGGTCAATTCATCATGGATTAGTATCGAACCATGTTTGGAAGGTACTTAAATTGAAAAATTAGATTCAAAGCAGGAGGAATCAAAGATCAAGCAAAAACAACAAGTTTATAGATTAGCGTTGATCCATCACGGGTCAGTTTTGAACTATATATTTCCTAGGAATCGATGTAGAAGAGAGAGACTGAAGGCTATTTGAGTTAGTGGAACAAAATTTCGATAAGGGGATCGATCGACATCGATCCATCATGGATTAGTACTCATTCGTGATGTTGACAAGGGATGGAGAGTATTGATTATTATGAAATATTGGGGTTGTTATAGTGGGAAATTCTACCTTAGGGTGAGTTTTAAAGGGAACAATATGTTTGTACTGCTATCACTATCCATGTGAGGAGGGGTTGAAGCGCAAGTTTTTAAGGATAAGCAATATTTGGTTCACTATAATGAGAAAAATATTTAGTAGCATAAAAAATGCTATATATCTTATAGTGCATTTTAAAAAACATCGTTATATGACATGCGACTAAAAGTCCAGTACTTTTTGTCGCGTTTTCATAAACGCTACCGAAAAGCAACATATTACGGCGTTCAACAAATGCAATCAAATTTTTTATCGTAGCATTGTATAAACTCCTCTAAAAATACCGTTGACTCTTCTATAAAATATCATATTAGCATTTTCATAAACGCCACCATTTATATCTTATAGCATTTATTTTATTGCATATTCATTTTTGTTGCATTTATTACATGCCACTAAAAGCTATTGATTTTCTATGCAGCCTCGCTATGGTAGTTCGTTTAGTTTCCACTTTATTTTTTTTCACACATATATTACATAGTAATTATTAACATATTTCAATATGAAATCAACAATAACTCATATAATTATCACATTCGAACAACCGAAAAACACATTATTATTCACATAATGAAATATGATACACAAACAATTCAATATAAAATATTTTAAACAAAATAACCACATTCACATAAAAGCCATAAAAGTATAGATACAATAGTTTCAAGACAATCAAATTAACATATAATCCCATAAGCATACATAGAGAAGTTCACTCAACTAGTGCTAACAAAATGTTATAATATAGATGATAATTAAAGGCAAGTACCAATTCATTGCTGCGATCGATCATTTCTTTGGAAAAGATTATGTACCTAAAGAAAGTATAATAATTAACAACGAGAACTTGTAAAAAATCATTCATAGAAGTTCTATTTTCTCTTGGATCAGTATCTCAACCTATTGTGGGAAGTGAATATAATCAAATATGTGTAGGAAATACATTCAATAGTGATATACAATATTTCATCAAAGCAACTGTTTTTAAAAATATATTGGTTAAGTAAAAATAATTCGTAGTAGTTCTATTTTCTCTTGCATTAGTATATCAATCTATTGTTGCACGTAACCGTGAGAGATATGCACGATGATGTTTGTTGAGATTTAAGTAGAATTCAATAAAGTGTTCACACTTACTCGAACAACATTGGAAAAGGAGTAATGTTTGATAATTTTAGAAATATATATCAAACAACCTAAATTTACATGCACAGTGACATGTCGAGGTAGCCTTGGTAGTGTTTGCACCTTGTAACCTTTAGAATACATGACTTCTGCAACTAACAAGCTTCATAAAAAAATGAAGCTAGCCATATCAATACTGATAGATAAAAAATGAAAAATTATATGGATGGGCCTTCCAATTTGTTAAAGGACTTATAAAAGTATCCAAGTCTTCTTTCCAACCACATAACCTCCTCAAGAGGCAATTGTTCCACCAGGATTCTTTATTAGACTCCCAGCTATCAATTTTGCTCCCTATAAAGTAAAATAAAAGTTTCAGGCGCTACAGAGAAGAGCTATATGTTGTCAGTTACATGGTGATTTTAGTATAAATTCCTATATTAATTTGATATCTTCAAATTATTTAGTTCCAGTAACTGCATGTTCTTTTGTAAATGTAGTCTAGTGAAGCTTTATAGTATTAAATGGGCTTTTAAAGTGTAACATTATGATTCAAATAATGTACTCCGATATTTGCAGTAATCGAGTGGAAAACCATATATTTCATACCACCGTCGGAGAATCCCCACAAATTCCCCATAATAGTTACCCACCATAACCCAGAGGTCTTGTTTTGCCTCTTTAAAAGAACCGATAGTTACATGTGTCAAGGTCACTAATAAAATATTCGCATATATCGTCGAATGAATTTCTTAAGTGTGAAATTTTATTTAAGCTATCATAGTCATTTATATGTTTAGATTATTCACTACTTTTAGATCAAAAATTAAGCACATGTGAATATGGTAAGGTAAGAATTGCTAAAACATAAACTTAGAATTACGTAAATGCAACGTATTTTCAAATTACGTAAATGAAATTTTCTCTTGAAAGAAAAATGAAATTTTCGCCACGCTCTTGGTAATTTTGAATTACGTAAATGTAATATATATTTCGTGGTCAGTTGATTTTAGAATTTATATGTAGGTTTGATGTAAATGTGCCATTATGTCCAAATAACTAAGGTAAGAATTGCTAAAACATAAGATCTCATCAATTATAAGGAAAGCACAAAAATAATTTAGAGAGTGAGGGCACACAAACTCAAGATTAGAAAAAAAATGAAACATATCTCCACACTATATGATTTACAAATCCACCCCTTACAATAATCAATGGGTTTGGTGAAAATTTCTTTGCAAAAAGTAATCATGATTTTGACCCAAATTTGAAGGGGAAAAAAACCATAGTTGGTACCATCGCCACCATTCAGACTTCTCAACCTTTGCTGCTTTCATAAAAAAGTAACACTTATTCAAATAAGCAATGAAGTTAATGAAAGGAACTCATTTCCTCGCATGGCAAATTGAGTGTTCTATGACGATCAAAACCAAACTCTTCTTCAGCTTACCTTAGTAGAACTTGGAACTCTAGATGAGTAAGATAAGAAATATAAACTACAAACCTGCTTCTATTCTCCCCTGCACACTGCAAAATAACTTTAGGGGACTTCCATATTGTTATTCTTCCCAAAACTGGAACACCTCTTTACTATTTTCTTTGGCGTTATGGACTTCGATATCATGTTCGATCTTTTGATAAAAGCCATTATATATTACAAAAAAGAAGATTAATTTTGGCGAGATAAAGAGTTTCTAGTTGTATTTTATAAGGCGGATGAGTAGGCAAACTCGTGTAAAGATGTTGTCTATGTATTTAAGCATGGTACGTTATACAAGCTCAGAATTGATCACTTTATTGATTTTATTATGGACATGCATGCCGGGCTATTATTTCCCATGCATTCGATTGGGGTAGCATGCAGTACATTAAAGGTTGCAGAGTGGATTATGCCTATTTTTTGAACAATTTTTTTAAAATAGGCATGCCAAAAAATCTTATTGCTAAATCAGGCTCACGTTAAAACTTATTGCAGAAATAGGTCTGGTTTTGATATAGCTTGCACATTTTTGAAATGCGTAAGCTATATTTAAAAAAATTTATAGCTTGTGCATTTCATAAATGCACAAATGCATATTTTTTATTTGTGCATATATAAAATACACAAATAATATTTCGACTATCAAAATTACAACCCCATTTTCCTTTTCATTTCATGTTTTCCTTTCCATTTTCGCAGAACCTTCCTTCAATCTCCAATCTAACACATTCTATTTCCCAAATCAAACATCAAATCAAAAGAATATTTTGTTTATTTTTAAATAATTACTTGTTTTATCTCTAAACGGAAGGCTCTTCACCATCTACGCAAGTTAGGGGTAAAAAATTTTATTGCTAAAATTACTAATTATTATTGTTGTTAATATTACTAGTTATTGTTGTTGTTGTGGATAATTACTAGTTATTTTTGTTGTTGTAAGTGAAATATTAGGTATTGATAAATGATATTGGAAACTCAAGTTGTAAGTTTAACTATTGATTAAATAATTGAATGATAATTTTTTGTACAATTGCCACCCGGATCCATTGATAAAAGTGTTCTTTATCTTCAAAAACAACATAGAAGTGAAAATAAATCACTTATGGAGGTATTTAATTTATACAAATTGATTGACTGTTAACTGAAAATGCAATTGTGAATTATTAATTTTAATTCCTTGTAATAGAGTAGAACGTGGAAATAATTAAACTTGTTGATCATTCTAGCAAGCTTAAAGAAATAGATTTTAAAGATCCTAGATTGGAAAAAAAGCTTAAGAATATCTGGGTTTTGGAAAGCAATGCAAGTTGAGTACATTAGACTAGATCATCATCTTCTTACGGCATTGTGATCGTTGGAGGCCTAGAAAAATAGTTTACATATGAGACTAGGAGAAAAGATTGTCACGTTATGTGATGTCAGCTTTTTATTTGGTTTATCTACGGACGATTTTCCAGTATGTTTACAAAATTTGGAAGTTGATTATATGGATATGTGTCATGATTTACTTGGTTTATTTCCACCTATGGAGGTAGTAAAATCTAAAAGTGAGATAATAATGATTTGGTTTAAAAGTGAGTGTCAAGAACCATTTGAAGCAGATGTGATGGATTTAGATATATTTCATCGTAGTCGTGCTATATTTTTTACTTTTTAATTTTTCATCTTTTTCCGGATCATGCAAAAGGTCGATTGAACTTGAAATTTTTTTCCATTTCTAAATGATTTAGCAAAATGTGGTCACTATTCATGGGGTAGTGCTATACTTTTTATTTGTATGGTGAGTTGACAAATGTTGCTTTACAAAAAACAAAAATGTTAGGCGGTTCTGCAATATTGTTGCAATTATGGTCTTGATCTCATATCGCTATTGGACGTACTGCTATAAAAATTCCTATCGATTTAGATCTTTATCTTCTATTCGGGTGTAGGTGGAATTGTGCTAGAAGTTGGTGTAAAACTCCAAAAAATGTACAATTTTACCGAATAGAATTGGATTTGTTAGCGGATAATATCGTAATTTGGTAACCAAATTCATTGATACATGTGCCTAACCATGCTGATGTTCAATATATGTTTGCGTGTTAGATCTAAAAGTAGGCTAATCTTATTTTTGGACTTTGAAATATATGCTCCGGATTGAGTTATGAGACAATTTGGATTTGATCATCAACACATTCCTGATCCCATCGTGCCAATAGACCCAGAATCGAGTGAATATATGGCTTTGCTTCAAGAAAGTCTGGCTTTATGGACTTCAAGAATTTATCATGCTAAATGAGCACATGATCCTTCGAAACCGTTGGGTGAGTATGAATATTGGTATTGGAAAAGAACTTGTCATTATACTTGAAATAGTCATCTAGGAGATTGGTTGCTTACATTTTCCGAGCTCCACTTGAGCGTGATGTGGTTAGTACTTTAATTTATAATATTTTATGGTTTCCATATTTTTAGAGCATATGCATATGCGATTTGCTCTTTATCGACATTTCCATCATTAACCCGTTGATGGTCTTCATATATGATTGCATCGTTGTTAACCTCCATGTGGCCGACCCAAGTTCTATGTACATCATCTACACTAGCTACTTGCATGCTTGCACTTGCTATCATTTGCAATATCAACGTAATTGTCATCGTCGTTAGCATGACCAATGAATGTTTCTTCCACTGGATTTGTTTGGAAACTATAAGTACAAAAAATAATGATAAGAGTAAAGCGTGTGAAGGTAATTCAAAATAAAAATGCTAAGGTAAAATAATACTCACTTTGCAACTGTTTGAGATTGATTTGGATGTATAAAGATATGATCCATATGTTGTGCTTGACTAAACGATACTTCAACCACTTCGCTATGCCTGTGGAATAAATTTGTAAACTCCCCACCGTGATGAGTTTGCATGTACAAAGGATGTGCCGACCACTGTGTTTCTTGAAACTGTATAGCGGGTACAGGCTCGTCGATAGAAATTGCAGACTAATGTGTTTCTACCATATTCACATATTCTGATTTTGTAATAAAAATTTCTATCACTCTCATTCCAATAAAATTCATATCATCACCATCTTTCAAATTAATAGCAGATGAACCATCATCTCTAACTCATTTCACAACTAATTTTAATCATACTCGAGCGGACCGAGTTTTGTCACTTCAAATGCATGTTGTTTAAGCTCTATAAAACTACATAATCTTCAATTTTCGATCCTTTTTATTTTCCACAACATACCTAGGTTTACCATCTTCATCGACCAATAATTACCCATCATAGTAAAATATAGTTGGAACTGTTGACATTGTCTACAAAAACAAGTATATTACTAAATTCGATATCTTGATTTTATGCCTAAACCCTAAACTAAGATTTACTAAATTAATACCTTTATTTTTGAAGAAGTTGATGTTTCCCAAGGCAGTCTTCAATCAAAAGAAAGAAAATCAAGATTTCATAGAAAAATTTAGAATGGTATAAGAATTTACGGAGAAATTTATTGGTTTTTTGTGAAATGGAAAGAGTAGAAGTGAAATGAAGAGAGGAAAGGGACTGTCGTTAAATTCAAGCTCGAAATTGCATTTGTGCATTCCATAAATGCGCAAATACAGCATACAAATTTGCCCATTTATAGAATGCGCGAACGAGTTTTTTTATGAATAATTGCTTGCGCATTTCAGAGATGCACAGGCTTTATTTTAAAATAATGCTTGTGTATTTTTGAAATGCGCAAGCATGTTTTCATCCACTCAAAATACAAAATCCTACTACTGCATGTATAACACTATATAACATCAATGGAACACTATACATCTGTCACGACCTGAAATCCAGCGACTAAAAATCGACATCAAATACCTCGCTTGTATTCGATTGTCGGAGATTCAAACGTTGAGCTCTAGTTCAGATGGAGCTTATAATAACATTAGATAAATATTAATAGCGGAAACAAAAGATGATTTCATTAATCAACACCGCAGATACAATGTCAGATTAGAACATATAACCACCACCATAAGAGATTCACTTATACATAATACCATAACAACGATAACACCAAAGCGGAACCATAGAGTCTTCAAAAAAAAAGAGCGAGAATCCCAACTAAGAACCTTCTTCCTAACTTCAAAGCTTCCAAAATACGATAACTCCAAAAGACTTCTAGATCCAAGCAAGCTCCAAAACACGGATAACCTGCTTCTAGGTTTCCCGTGTGAAAATTATGGGCACCCAGAGTTTAGGAAGGGAACAATAAACTACAGGTCAGTCATGAGACTGGTATGAGTAAACAAAAATAGCTGTTTGTATAAAATAGTTTATAAAAGAAATCCTTTCATGCTTTTGGAAAATGAAACTACCATAAGGCCTCCCGGTACACACACAACGTGTAATGACCCGTGTAAATTCGATGTTTAAAATGAATAAAATTAATAAGATTTTAATTTAAGTTTAGGAAGAAATAAAAATCCTATTAATTTATATGAAAGCAATGTTGAAATTTGATGTATCAAGGGTAGTTAAAATTTACAAATTTAATTTTTATATTTCAAATAATTATAAATAGTGAGAATTGTTGCATTTGGATATAAAGTTAGAAATAAGTAAATTAAGGCTAGTATTGAATTCATCAATGAAAATAAATAATTTTATTTAGTAAAATCCCTTTTTATTTGTAAACTATTGTAAGGTGTTAATTAATTGAAATGTGAAAATTAGGAAATAGATTCAAAAATTTATGTTAGATAATGAATTGTAATAATTAAAGTTAGCAATTAATGGATTAGATGGAATAATTAATTGGATTTAGAATCTTAAATTGTATGTGTGCATATATTTATAATGGAAAATAAAAGGGTAAAGTAATAATATACAAGTATAATTAAGGTTAAAATAGTGGGTTACTAGTAAATTCAATCATTTACCAATATAGATAATTAGATGTGCCTTAATTGTAATTAAGAAAATAACGAAAGGAGTAAATGAAATTATTTAAAGTATTAATCATAATTGGATAGAGATTTTAAGTAACCATGTGATGCAATGTAAGTAATGCTAATAATAAGGAATTTGGATGAATTCAAAATTTGTAACATATATTATAAATTACCTGCTTACGTGTTAATGGAATTTGAATTTGTAATAAGTGATAAAGAAATAAATGAATGTTACACTAACTGAAACTGAAATAACGTTCGTTTAAAAGTTGAGAAATTATAGGGTCGTATTTATTAAGCATTACTTTAATAATTGTGATTAATTGTGAAATCAATACAGGAAGATGTAAAGTAATAACTATGGAAGTAATACGTTATAAATTAATTATAACCTAAACTTAAGTGTAAGTAAAGGGTTGGAACTGAATCTAGTCCGTTTAGTTTGAAACTTATTTAAATAAATTTGATTCAAGTTATAATCAAGGGGTTATTTTAAGAAATTGAAATAAATTCTATAATTGGTAAATTAAGTTACTTTAAATTTGAGAAGGGAATTGGTTTAAAGAATTATAAAGAAATAAGTAAATCAAGAAGATGAAAGTTATGAATTTTAGAATTTGAATCCTTAATAGTGAGTTAATTTATTTAATTTATAATAGTAGGATTTATGGCCAATGAATGAGATCAAATATTTAATTATTACGTTGAAATAAAAATTAAGTTGAAATCGAGAAATTTTATGTAATAATCTTAAATCCAATGGTAAACCCTTCTATTTGAAATTTTTGAATGAATCATCTAAATTTACATTTTAAATTTGTTTAAAATCATTGTAAATGATTGAGGAATCATAAGTGATAAAATTTTCCAATTCTGAAACTGAAATATAAAATTCGGATTTATCTACTAATTCTTAATTTATTTAATTAATATAAAAATAGCCATTTTGGTCACGGACTCGGATTCCGACAAAACCAGTTTCATCGGATCCGTATCAGTGAATTATTATAGGGTTTCAAGTTTCGTAGCAATCGGACTTGTCGTTTGGTCGTGCGAACGCGAAACACCTTGAAATCGATTTAATTAAAATCAATTTGAAATCAATTTGAAAATATTGTTTTCAGCATAACTTCTTCATACGATGGAATTTGGACGTGAAACTTTTTCCATCGCGCTCAGAATATTTTAAAATACCTATTTCGATATATGGATTTACTCAATTTCGTTCCGGGGTCAGAACGGGCTTTTTGGGCCACGTTAGCGGTAACACGTTTGTTTATCCGATCCATCTATTCAAATCTCTAACCTACCTATATAAACCCAATTATAAACCCTAGCCTTCATCTATCTTCATTTCTTTGTGCGTTCATTTCTTCAACTCTTTCTCTTCCCAATGGCTGCAAACCCTAGATCTAAACTCAAATTTCAAAAATCAAATCAAAAGTCAAAAATCAAAGTCCTCAGAAAAATCACAAAAAATATATGTTAATGCTCTCGACGAGCGTATTTCAATGGTGCAATTCGTTTTTCATTTTGGATTGGCGTTTGAGCAGTATAAATCAAAGAATTCTCGGCCTTTCATCTCTTCGTAATCAACTGCAACGGATGATCAATTGCTTTCTAGGTTTGGTGGAGATCGACGTGTGCTTCGCATCCATGGGGTTCATTCGGAGAGTTAACGGTTGGATCGTATGATTTAATTGGATTAGGGTTTAGCTAGGGGTGGCGGCACACGACTTCGGGGCAGGCGCAGGACACGGGGTGGTGACCTTTGGGCGCGTCTCGGCCTAACGAGTCCGATGGTGGGTGAGTTGGAGCGACCGGTGGCTTAGGGCGGTGGCTAGCTTCGATCAAAAACGGTGGATGGTGGGTTTGCGCGTGCTGTAGGTTGCGTGCTCGAAATAGGGAACATGAAGATGGGAGGGAGGTGACGTGGCATATTATTAATTAAGGTTTGTTTTGTGTTTAATGAATTTGTTTTAAACATTTTAAATCGAATAACTTTCTCATACGAACTCCGTTTCGCACGAATTTTTTTTGTTAGGATCGTAGTAAAATTCCAGAGATTTTGACACTAGTTTGGACAGATTCTGAGACCGTCGAATTTTTGGGTTTAAATTGGATTTAGATTCGATTTAAATTCAAAAGGTGAGTGTTTTAACCCACTCACAACTTTTAAAATTTCCTATGTCTGTTAAATTGATTTATGATATGAATAGAAATTCATTCATGACTGTTTGGCATATTTTATTCATCATCTCAGTTAGATTGTATTTATTTAAATTAAATTGTTATTTAGTTTTATTATTGCATATAAATTGACAGTTAAATTTATTTATTTTGCATATAAACTGCTAGTTAAACAGTTATTAATTTATTTATTTTGAATATAAACTGTTCGTTGATATCTGTTATTTTATATGCTATATATTGATGTTTGTTTAAATTGATGATGATTGAAATAAATTGGTGCATGATTTATATTGTGTGAATGGATGTTGTATTCTATAATTTGTATAAACTGCAAGTTGTTATGCATTTTATTGCATTCGGGATTGCGGTTTGAAATGATACACAACCGCATTTTATTTTTAAATTGCGGATTGAAATGATAAATATCCGTATCACTTGACCATAGGATAGAAAATTATATACAGGCACCGCGGTATATGTATAATTATTTTTTTGAATGATTTTTATGGTTTGGATATGATACGGGTTAATAAATATTTAATTTGGATATGATATAGATATCTTTTTTTATATATATACATATATAGTTAAATTGTTGAATTTAAGCTATGCATAAATCTGTTAAATAAAAATGAATAAGTTGAAAAATGGAAATTGATAATTTATATTATGTGATTAAGTACAAATTTAAGATCTTATATATATATATATATATATATATATATAGTGTTTTAAATGATTCGAATCAATTAATATTGAAAGATAAATTGGAAATTTAATTGGAATTAAGCTTATTTAAAAATTTAACTCCATAAGTGATGTAACTTATTTAAACTTGGAAATTTTAAAGGTATGATATTTATAACTGGGTTTTATTCAAGATAAATTAAATGAATATTTCTAGTACAAATAAATTGAAGGAAATATTTAATTGTTAAAAATTTTGAGTTTTATTTTATGGATTTATTTTATGAATATTTCAAAACTAAATAATAAGACGATAAATTATTGAATAGAATTTCTAACCTTAAGTTTTGAAATTGTTAAATACTCAAAGTTAGGAATATATTGAAATTGAAGTGGTTTACTTAACTGAAAGTGTATTTAAAATTTATGGATTTAGGATAAATTTTAAATGAATAAATTTGCAAAGCCGTGAAATTTATTTACTTTATAAAGTAATATGAAATCAACTACATTATTCTATATACTGTTGAATATCCAAACCATTCAAGTTTTAAAAGTTATGGTTTTAAAACTATGAATTTTCGAAGTATTATGGTTTGAAAGTTATAATTCAATGTTTGGTTTTCAATTATTATAAATTTCAAAGCAATATGATTGTGGAAAAGAAATATATTTGAAATAAAAAAAATGATATCATTGATTTGGGTTTAATAAAATAATATCAAAATGAGTTGTTTTGGAAATGCAAATAATATCGTATTTATGGGTTTTGAAATGGATAATTATTTTCTGGTTTTAAAGTATAAACTACTTTAAAATGACCGCGGTGTTATAATAACGTTTGGTTGTTGAAGAGACCGGGATCGGAAGTTGTCATACTCTCTGCCAACTGCGAAAACCACTTTAAAAACCGTGTACGCGGTGGAGAGTCCAGAATGAAGTAGGATGGTGGCGGCGTTTCCTTTGAGGTAAATACATGGACCCGACTCCCGTGAGTTGGCATGAGGTGGCTAAAACAGGAGCGATTCTCGGGCCAATGAGGTCATTCCTCTGATCGAATGCACTCCTTCGATATTATACTCTGACTTTTGGATTGATTCGGTGGCCACTTTTGATTTTTGATTTGGGGGTTTTGTTCGAGGTGGGCGGTAGCTGCGCGCTGTGCGTTTCCACCAGCCCGGATAGCAATTGGTATATCTACCCTGGCATTGCCTAGTTGTGCCGTGTCACCTACCCTATCGCGCCTTGTACGAGTTTGTATTTCTCCCGTAGCCCGTGTGGTATCCTCTGGTGGCTTCCCGATCAGGAGGGACTATGATATTGGATGGACTACTGGGACTATTACGTGTTAAGGGCTATATGGGTAACCCCTTAATGCTAAGAAAAAAGTAGGTTTATTTTACAATTAGACACTATTATAATAGCGCAATATACTACATAGTAAATAGTTTAACGGATCCTTAGGAGATGTAAATCCCGAGTATCTCTTGAGTTACTGCACTCATATTTATTTTTGTTGATTTAACTTACATAAGATCTTTTAGTTCTGACTCGAGTGTTTTGTCTTTTCAATTCGCTCGGGCCAGCCCGAGCATTTCAGGATTTGAAATTTTAGCTTTGGAGGACGATGACGAAGATTTGTATTACTACTATCTACTATTATTCCACTACACCATTTAATTCCGCTGCATTGACATTTATTGTATGTGAACTCTGATATTTATTGTATAAAGTAGAAGCAAATGTTTGTAAACAGTTTTTTGAACTATATATTGATTATTATATTTTATCCTTCCGCTGTGAGATTCTGTTTTATTTTATTTCTTCTCTGTTTTTCTTATTTACCCCATGACAATCCGCCCTTCCGTATGGTTTGAATTGGCACGTGTGTCGATTTAAACCGTGCGATAAGGCGGGACGTTACATCTGGTATCAGAGCTTTGGTTTAACGATAAACCTTAGCTTTGTGGGGTTTGACTCTTTATTAATAGGGTAGTAATACCCTATGGGAATCGCTGAGTGTATATATATGAGAGAGCGTATTTTTTAGTGTTATAAAAAGATTTTAATGTTGTGTTAATCTATTCCGTTGTGTATTTATAAATTCTGGTTGATGCATGGCACGCTATGACATCAATAGGGATTTCTAAACACTTAATAGGACAGACAGACATAATATTGTTTTGTATGGGTGAATGAAATAATTTTGCCTATTATATTTTCTATATAAATTTTTTTTTTCAAATGATATCTATATTTGGCTGCAATAGATTGGTTGATTGGTATTAAAGTGTATAAATAATAATAGAAATAAGATTGAAAAATAAAATAAATGAAATTTGAAAATTTAGAACTTAAGATACGGGGTTTTGAAATTTCTTTTGGATAAAATTTGGAATATAATAATATTGTTTATAAGTACTTTCTGATGTAAATATTTCAATATAATTTGAAAGAATTGTTTTAAAGAAGATTTTGGAGAAAATAAGTTTTGTACTTTCCTCTATGTCGCTGTAAAATAATTTCGGTGATGGCGGTCGCATCATCGACTTTCATTTTCGAGTTTCGAAGAGGAAGGCCACTGTAGTAGTTCTACTGCAGATTCATTCTTGAAAAAAATATAAATTTTGAATTGTTTAAATATAATTAGAGATATATAAGTTGTAAGAATATATTTATCTATTATTTTAAAATAATTTGAAATTTAACCCGGTATTAAATTCTTAAATTTCCATTAATTAATTTGTTTCAATTAGTGTAGTGAAATGAAAAGTAAGTAATTAATAATTGAAACCTCTAATTTAGGTAAGAGATTTAATACTAAGTTATAAAGGAAATAAAAAGGAAGTTGAAATTGTAACTTATAAGGCAAAAGGTAAAGATTTATTGAACAATGAATTAATTAAAAGAAATGAGGAACTTGTATAACTTTCAATTACACCCTTAAATAACATATATAACTTACCAAATATTAAAATTTGAAATGCTTAATAAGAGATTGTAATAGAATATTATACAAGTAGAAATTTGAAATAATGAAAGTATTCAATGAAATCGCTATTAAATGAGAATTTAATGTTATAAACTTAAGTTATAATTGAAATTTTACCAAGTAAATATAATTAAAGGTAAGTATGACAAATAGATGATTATAAACTTAAGTAATTAAAGGGTAAATAGATGAGGTCATGCAATTATAAATGAATAATAGTAAGTAGTAAGTGAAAATAAATGAATGTAACATAAATAAAGAGAAATTGTAAATTTAAGAAATAGGGTTGAAGTTATTTCTAAATAAAAATTGAAAGAAATAAAATGAAAATAAAATTGAAAGAAATAAATGAAAATAAAAGATAAACTGTTATATGAATGAAAAGAATCAAACAACAAATGTATGAATGGAATGAATAAGAATAGACTAAATCTATTGCTGAAATTGTTGTTTGTCGTGGTTTGTGGTTGTTGGGTAAGGAAACTTTAATTTTGTTGGGATGGATGAATAATCCATTGTGTTTAATCTAAGATTGTTGAGTAAATGATGCACTTGATGGTTTATTCTTCATTCCGTACAGTTTAAAGGTTTTGAATCCGAACAACTATGTGTTTGTTTGATTGAATGGTTGTTTTGTATTTGCTGTGTATGCTGTTTGTTGAAATTGATGGTTGTTGTATTGATTTGTTGTTAGTAATTGAAACCACTTAAATATTTCACTTTATTTAAATTGTTAACCCTTTAGATTTTATAAGTGAAATGCAGGTATGGAAGCAATTGCTACTGGTTTTGGTTCCATAAATTAAGCGTAAATTGCCCGACAAATAGGTACGTTTCGGATTATCGTTTAAAGCGCTAATTTATATTTTTCCAGGTTGGGATATAATATTTTGGATAGTATATGTAATATAATTGTTATATTTTGGAAATTATATTTTCTTCCGAGCCTCTCCGTACAAGGGAGACTCTGCCGAAATTTTTCGTAAATGTTGGACTTAGGAATTTTTTTGAAAATATTTTCAAACCTTAGTTATTTAAGTATAAAAGATGCAATGATTTTATAATGGGTATATTTTAGTTTAAGTAATAAATTTTGTAAATTATTGTTTATATGTTAATATTTTGAATAAGATATATTGATCTCTAAATTCTTCCTTCTCCCTTCTTTTTCCTTTTCGGGGACGAAAAATTTTGAGTGGGGGAGAGTGTAACGACCTGTGTAAATTCGATGTTTAAAATGAATAAAATTAATAAGATTTTAGTTTAAGTTTAGGAAGAAATAAAAATCCTATTAATTTATATGAAAGGAATGTTGAAATTTGATGTATCAAGGGTAGTTAAAATTTACAAATTTAATTTTTATATTTCAAATTAATTATAAATAGTGAGAATTGTTGCATTTGGATATAAAGTTAGAAATAAGTAAATTAAGGCTAGTATTGAATTCATCAATGAAAATAAATAATTTTATTTAGTAAAATCCCTTTTTATTTGTAAACTATTGTAAGGTGTTAATTAATTGAAATGTGAAAATTAGGAAATAGATTCAAAAATTTATGTTAGATAATGAATTGCAATAATTAAAGTTAGCAATTAATGGATTAGATGGAATAATTAATTAGATTTAGAATCTTAAATTGTATGTGAGCATATATTTATAATGGAAAATAAAAGGGTAAAGTAATAATATACAAGTATAATTAAGGTTAAAATAGTGGGTTACTAATAAATTCAATCATTTACCTATATAGATAATTAGATGTGCCTTAATTGTAATTAAGAAAATAATGAAAGGAGTAAATGAAATTATTTAAAGTATTAATTATAATTGGATAGAGATTTTAAGTAACCATGTGATGCAATGTAAGTAATGCTAATAATAAGGAATTTGGATGAATTGAATATTTGTAACATATATTATAAATTACCTGCTTACGTGTTAATGGAATTTGAATTTGTAATAAGTGATAAAGAAATAAATGAATGTTGCACTAATTGAAACTGAAATAACGTTCGTTTAAAAGTTGAGAAATTATAGGGTCGTATTTATTAAGCATTACTTTAATAATTGTGATTAATTGTGAAATCAATACGAGAAGCTGTAAAGTAATAACTATGAAAGTAATATGTTATAAATTAATTATAACCTAAACTTAAGTGTAAGTAAAGGGTTGAAACTGAATCTAGTCCGTTTAGTTTGAAACTTATTTAAATAAATTTGATTCAAGTTATAATCAAGGGGTTATTTTAAGAAATTGAAATAAATTCTATAATTGGTAAATTAAGTTACTTTAAATTTGAGAAGGGAATTGGTTTAAAGAATTATAAAGAAATAAGTAAATCAAGAAGATGAAAGTTATGAATTTTAGAATTTGAATCCTTAATAGCGAGTTAATTTATTTAATTTATAATAGTAGGATTTATGGCCAATGAATGAGATCAAATATTTAATTATTACGTTGAAATAAAAATTAAGTTGAAATCGAGAAATTTTATGTAATAATCTAAATCCAATGGTAAACCCTTCTATTTGAAATTTTTGAACGAACCATCTAAATTTACATTTTAAATTTGTTTAAAATCATTGTAAATGATTGAGGAATCATAAGTGATAAAATTTTCCAATTCTGAAGCTGAAATATAAAATTCGGATTTATTTACTAATTCTTAATTTGTTTAATTAATATAAAAATAGCCATTTTGGTCACGGACTCGGATTCCGACAAAACCAGTTTCATCGGATCCGTATCAGTGAATTATTATAGGATTTCAAGTTTCGTAGCAATCGGACCTGTCGTTTGATCGTGCGAACGCGAAACGCCTTGAAATCGATTTAATTAAAATCAATTTGAAATCAATTTGAAAATATTGTTTTCAGCATAACTTCTTCATACGATGGAATTTGGACGTGAAACTTTTTCCATCGCGCTCAGAATATTTTAAAATACCTATTTCGATATATGGATTTACCCAATTTCCTTCCGGGGTCAGAACGGGCTTTTTGAGCCACGTTAGCGGTAGCACGTTTGTTTATCCGATCCATCTATTCAAATCCCTAACCTACCTATATAAACCTAATTATAAACCCTAGCCTCCATCTATCTTCATTTCTTTGTGCGTCCATTTCTTCAACTCTTTCTCTTCCCAATGGCTGCAAACCCTAGATCTAAACTCAAATTTCAAAAATCAAATCAAAAGTCAAAAATCAAAGTCCTCAGAAAAATCTCAAAAAAATATATGTTAATGCTCTCGACGAGCGTACTTCAATGGTGCAATTCGTTTTTCGTTTTGGATTGGCGTTTGCGCAGTATAAATCAAAGCATTCTCGGCCTTTCATCTCGTCATAATCAACTGCGACAGATCATCAATTGCTTTCTGGCTTTGGTGGAGATTGACGCGTGCTTCGCATCCATGGGGTTCATTCGGAGAGTTAACGGTTGTATCGTGTGATTTAATTAGATTAGGGTTTAGCTAGGGGTGGTAGCGCATGGCTTCGGGGAAGGCGCAGGTCACGGGGTAGTGACCTTTGGGCGCGTCTCGGCCTAGCGATTCCGATGGTGGGTGAGTTGGAGCGACCGGTGGCTTAGGGCGGTGGCTAGCTTCGGTCAAAAACGGTGGATGGTGGGTTTGCACGTGTTGTAGGTTGCGTGCTTGAAACAGGGAACGTGAAGATGGGAGGAGGTGACGTGGCATATTATTAATTAAGGATTGTATTGTGTTTAATAAATTTGTTTCAAACAATTTAAATCGAATAACTTTCTCATACGAACTCCGTTTCGCATGAATTTTTTTTGTTAGGATCGTAATAAAATTCCAGAGATTTTGACACGGGTTTGGACAGATTCTGAGACCGTCGAATTTTTGGGTTTAAATCAGATATAAATTCGATTTAAATTCAAAAGGTGAGTGTTTTAACCCACTCACAACTTCTAAAATTTCCTATGTCTGATTTATGATATGAGTAGAAATTCATTTATGACTGTTTGGCATATTTTATTCATCATCTAAGTTAGATTGTATTTATTTAAATTAAATTGTTATTTAGTTTTATTATTGCATATAAATTGACAGTTAAATTTATTTATTTTTGCATATAAACTGCTAGTTAAACAGTTATTAATTTATTTATTTTGAATATAAACTGTTCGTTGATATCTGTTATTTTATATGCTATATATTGATGTTTGTTTAAATTGATGATGATTGAAATAAATTGGTGCATGAATTATATTGTGTGAATGGATGCTGTATTCTATAATTTGTATAAACTGCAAGTTGTTATGCATTTTATTGCATTCGGGAATGCGGTTTGAAATGATACACAACCGCATTTTATTTTTAAATTGCGGATTGAAATGATAAATATCCGTATCACTTGACCATAGGATAGAAAATTATATACAGGCACCGCGGTATATATATAATTATTTTTTTGAATGATTTTTATGGTTTGGATATGATACGGGTTAATAAATATTTAATTTGGATATGATATAAATATCTTTTTTTTATTTTTTTGTATACATATATAGTTAAATTGTTGAATTTAAGCTATGCATAAATCTGTTAAATAAAAATGAATAAGTTGAAAAATGGAAATTGTTAATTTATATTATATGATTAAGTACAGATTTAAGATCTTGTGTGTCTATATATATATATATATAGTTTTAAATGATTCGAATCAATTAATATTGAAAGATAAATTGGAAATTTAATTGGAATTGAGCTTATTTAAAATTTAACTCCATAAGTGATGTAACTTATTTAAACTTGGAAATTTTAAAGGTATGATATCTATAACTGGGTTTTATTCAAGATAAATTAAATGAATATTTCTAGTATAAATAAATCGAAGGAAATATTTAATTGTTAAAAATTTTGAGTTTTATTTTATGGATTTATTTTATGAATATTTCAAAACTAAATAATAAGACGATAAATTATTGAATAGAATTTCTAACTTTAGGTTTTGAAATTGTTAAATACTCAAAGTTAGGAATATATCGAAATTGAAGTGGTTTACTTAACTGAAAGTGTATTTAAAATTTATGGATTTACGCTAAATTTTAAATGAATAAATTTGCAAAGCCGTGAAATTTATTTACTTTATAAAGTAATATGAAATCAACTATATTATTCTATATACTGTTGAATATCCAAACCATTCAAGTTTTAGAAGTTATGGTTTTAAAGCTATGAATTTTCGAAGTATTATGGTTTGAAAGTTATAATTCAGTGTTTGGTTTTCAATTATTATAAATTTTAAAGCAATATGATTGTGGAAAAGAAATATATTTGAAATAAAAAAATGATATCATTGATTTGGGTTTTATAAAATAATATCAAAATGAGTTGTTTTGGAAATGGAAATAATATCGTATTCATGGGTTTTGAAATGGATAATTATTTTCTGGTTTTAAAGTATAAACTATTTTAAAATGACCGCGGTGTTATAATAACGTTTGGTTGTTGAAGAGACCGGGATCGGAAGTTGTCATACTCTCTGCCAACTCCGAAAACCACTTTAACAACCGTGTACGCGGTGGAGAGTCCAGAATGAAGTAGGATGGTGGCGGCGTTTCCTTTGAGGTAAATACGTGGACCTGACTCCCATGAGTTGGCATAAGGTGGCTAAAACAGGAGCGATTCTCGGGCTAATGAGGTCATTCTTCTGATCGAACGCACTCCTTCGATATTATACTCTGAATTTTGGATTGATTCGGTGGCCACTTTTGATTTTTGATTTAGGGGTGTTGTTCGAGGTGGGAGGTAGCTGCGCGCTGCGCGTTTCCACCAGCCCAGATAGCAATTGGTATATCTGCTCTGGCATTGACTAGTTGTGCCGTGTCACCTACCCTATCGCGCCTTGTACGAGTTTGGATTTCCCCCGTAGCCCGTGTGGTATCCTCTGGTGGCTTTCCGATCAGGAGGGACTATGATATTGGATGGACTACTGGGACTATTACGTGTTAAGGGCTATATGGGGAACCCCTTAATGCTAAGAAAAAAGTAAGTTTATTTTACAATTAGACACTATTATAATAGCGCAATATACTACATAGTAAATAGTTTAACGGATCCTTAGGAGATGTAAATCCCGAGCATCTCTTGAGTTACTGCACTCATATTTATTTTTGTTGATTTAACTTACATAAGATCTTTTAGTTCTGACTCGAGTGTTTTGTCTTTTCAATTCGCTCGGGTCGGTCCGAGCGTTTCAGGATTTGAAGTTTTAGCTCTGGAAGATGAAGACGAAGATTTGTATTACTATTATCTACTATTATTCCACTAGACCATTTAATTCCGCTACATTGATATTTATTGGTATGTGAACTCTGATATTTATTGTATAAAGTAGAAGCAAATGTTTGTAAATAGTTTTATGAACTATATATTGATTATTATATTTTATCCTTCCGCTGTGAGATTCTGTTTTATTTTATTTCTTCTCTGTTTTTCTTATTTACCCCATAACAATTCGCCCTTTCGTATGGTTTGAATTGGCACGTGTGTCGATTTAAACCGTGCGAGAAGGCGGGACGTTACACAACGCAATCGCATAATTGGGGGAGATTTCTCCTTATGTAGTCAAAAATGCTCAATACGAGAAAAACCTTTTGATATTATTGTTAGTGCATAGTGTAGAAAACATTTCGAAAGTATAATATTAATCTTAGCCAGCATAGGTACCATTGTACTATGCCTACTATAGCTACCATTTATGAATGGTAGGTTATACAACTAAAACCGTACTGGGCGCGTATTGGTAATTGGATTTTCAAAAAATGGTTAGGCTAAGGAACTTACTATGCCACATGGGTATGCCTCTGGAGGGACGTCCTGAGAACCTTCCCAGAGCTCTGCCAACACAAGGCTGGGTACCTCTGTAACTAGGTAACTACTGCACGAGTTGCCATCCCCCGGTCGTTAACGACCTTTATCCGAGGGCCCTCAACCACAAAGCAACAACTACAAAGTAATGAATTTGCAGCAACCACATAGGTTAAATATCTGGGCTCCATACCATGATACCACCTTTTTTAAGAAGGAAATAGGCATACCCTAAAGGGCGCGACCCTCATAACCTTGCCGCATCTTTTCTGTTTCGACCATTTTCGGTTTATGAGGTCCGACGAGGTCTCATCCACAAAGCTACGCTTTATACAAAAGCCATGCTTTGATCAACAAATGATCAGCAACACACAACAACACTCTACATGCCACACTACCAAATTGGGAGTATATCACTGATAACCATCAACTACATAACCTTTGATCTCGTTTGTCTCAGAGAACGGTGTTAAGCTAAGAGAATAAATTCTCCGCCACCAAACAGAAATGTATTTGATAGAGATCAGCTTTATATCTCAAATTGTAATGTCAGATATACAACTATATAAGTCATTTCGGGTTCGAACAGAACTGAAGGCACTTCGTCCAGTAAGGAAGAAGCCCTTGCAATCCGGGTATCCACAATCCCGATTGGACTCCTCATCACATATAGAGATCTCTATACCGGAGCAACTCAGTGTAGATTCATTTGACAGGTTAACCTATCATATTCGAAGACACCTGGTCTTCACCACCGCCTTCAAATGCTATCCATTTCGTCGTATCACTATTCAGAATGGGTTATATGATACAAAGTCCACTCCTGGCTAAATCAAATAGTGAGTGCTTAATTTAAAAATATGTGGATATATCATTCACAAAGATTCACTTTCAGGGTTCGATGTGGGTTTCGGATAACCAATTGGTATCTGACTCCCTGTCGCATCGAAATTCAAATGCCGTTTTACGGGCCAATAGGTTTTCACATTCACACAAAAGCAAATCACAGATATCACAGCTTAGCATAAAGTAATATGTATTACATAGATCACAATCACATATCAGAGACATTCATCAATGCAAAGCATTCAACAATAATCAATCATCTACAATTAAGATGAATTATTCGTATGATTATAATTAATTAATCACATAATTATTTTATTAAATCATCCTTAATTAATGATTAATTATCCTTAATTAATAAATAAATTAATTATTTCTTAATTATTAATTAATTAAATTCTTAATTACCTTCATTAATTAATTATTTCTTAATTATTAACTAACTAAATTCTTAATTGCCTTAATTAATTAATTAATTATCCCTTAATTAATTAATCTTTAATCATAAATTAATTAACTTTAATTAATAATTAATTACCCTTTAATTAATTATTCTTAATTATTAAGTAATTATAAATCATTAATCTTACTTAACCATTAAATTATTATAAAAAATCTTTACTTAATAAACTTTATAATTAATTATCGTTAACACATTAATTCAAAAGATTAAGGTTAATAAAAATAACATTTCGTCTTAATTAAAATAATTAATTTTACAAAATTAAATAAATTAAAACTTAATTACCTTTGGAAATATCTTACTTAAATCCTTAGTTAATTCAAACTTTAATCAAAATCATCATTTGAAAACATGGATTAAAAATGTTTAAAAGTTTGAATTTTGTTTTAAAGTAAAAACTGTTTTATATATCAGACCCGAGACCCGCTTCGAGTCTCACCCGATCAAATGCCTGAATGTTCGAGTCTTCCCTGAGTACCTTCCAAACTTTCCTTTCTAAAACCTGAAATTTTGTCTAAGTTTTTGCTATCCGGAATGCACTCAGAAATACTCGACATCTTCCTCGAGCCATTTCCCTGAATCCCCAAAGACAACTTTGGGTTTAAAACTTCTTGCCAAACCCCATAATAATGACACCACCAGATACACAGTGCACATGCACAAAGGTTCTAGCAAACTTTAATCGATGCTGCGATGATCGACGAATCGGTGACGACCTCCTCTAGCCACCAAACCACCCAGAAACTTTGAATGACGGTAAACTCATGATTTTCTACACGACCCAATTTTGGAACAAAACTGAGCCACCAAGATCGTTTCGTTCTCCCTCCTCCGACCATCATAAATCACGCGATCGTAGCCAAAACCTCGTCGACGTGTAATGCTTTGATCCCCCCATGTCCGGTGTGTTTTGGTTTGACGATGATGGTGCAGTTGACAAGTTCTGACTAATAACAAATACAAGCTTTAAACCCTAGATCATCAAATTTAAGCCACCACGATGATCGGAATTTTTTCCAAGCATTTTTCTTGAGCTTGTCCATTCACTAGCTACCAACAACCACGATCTCGAGGCTTCTTTGATCATAAATCACCAGAATTTCGTCAAAAACGTGATTCCGTTCATCCTTGATTTTCTCAGAGGATACTTCGTTAAAAAATTTGATTTTTCTTTTAAACATCATTGATTTCAAAAACGTTTCGAATCATATACTCAAAATCAATAATTATGATAATTAAGTTTCAACCTGTTTTGGGTTTTACCTGTATTGAAGAATTTCCAGAAAAAACTTAAGTTAAATTTACTTAAATTTATTTTTAAACCTTAAACGATGGTTAAATAAACAAAACTCGTTCAGGTCCTAAAGTCTAATATGGATTAGAAGAAGAGAATTTGAATTTTGTACAGGTTTTGGAAACCTGGGAACAACCAGAGGCAAATGTGCCTGTAACTCAAACATGAAAGTCTATAGGATGGATCGTGTAGTCTATATTCAATTATATGTGACTAACTATATGATGTAACTAATTATAATATCAATCTAGTATAAAATATAAACTAAGCACACTAGGATTTTATATTGGTTTGGACCTCTCGTCATACGTCCAATCCCGAAGCTCCCCTTCGAAATCCGACTATCAAGCACCCTCACTTCGCTCGGAGGAATAGGCTTGGTTACAATAGCTTGTTCTTGTCAAATATGTGTTCTTATAACACGAATATTGACTATTAAGTACAAATGCTTCCGATATATAAATCTAAAGGATATTGATTGAGGAGTTCTGTATATATGGAAGAGTAGAATACAAATATATAATTGCTAGAGATCAAGAATATATTAGAGTATAAGAGTAAAGAGCACAAGTAAGTAAGGTGAAAAATTCTCTTGAATTCTTGATGTTATTTATAGTGGTAGAGAGATTCCTTGAGTAGTTGCATCCATGAACAAGTGTTCTATGGTCACTTCTGATGGTGATGAAAAGTTGCGGCAAAGAGAAGCAAAGATGTCTTTTCAAATACGACAGTTGTTATTAGAATTTCAAAATCCGAGTTCAGTTCCAGACGTCTGGAATATGTCTCAGACGTCTGGCTATATTTTTTTTATATATATAGGAACTCTCTTTCCAGAAGAGGGATTGGTAGTCAAAGTTTTCCCAAAAGATTAGGCCTGTTGAAGTTTTAGGTCTAGCACGTTGCACCCGCAAGCACCTTTGATCACTTGGTCAGTACCAATCCTAAGACCAAATTCTATCGTAGCCTTTCAGATGTTCGAGTACATTAACCAAACATCTGATTCTGTCTGGTTTGTAAACCAGACGATTTTTCAGACGTCTCTCTAGTGCACCAAGACGTCTGATCCTGTGCATGTTGCTTTTTGCGCATCTGTGTTATTGCTCTACTGATCCTATCGACTTGTCGTCTCTTGTAATGTTCTTTGAGCTTCGTTCTTGTCTCTCTAGTGATGTTACTCTAGCAATTACCTGTAAATAGAAATATATATGGATATTCTATTTCTATTGTATAGTTGTTGTCATTAAAATCGTAGATTTGATTTACTAACAATCTCTCCCTATTTTGATGATGACAACTATACAATGTACTTATATGTAATTTATAAATCCCCTCTGAATATGTGATTATTTTTAGTGTTTTATAATTATACTTATATTTAAATATAATTATGCTTATATTTCTCCCTCTTTGGCATTATCAAAAAGAATTATAAAACTATAGCCAACCGTCAAAGATAACACACAAAAGGAAAATTTCATTAATAATTTGAAATTGATTACATTCATAGATTCAGCAAATTTACAAGATTTGAAATCCTAAAATCCTAAAATGTATGATTCCTTCAGAGAATCTTTTTCTTGATCATCCCCTGTTTCTTCTTTTTGAGAAGTGCTAGGCATTGCAGGAGATGTCAAAGCTTATTTGAGAGGTTCATCCTTAAAAGGTTTGGAATGTTTTGCGCGAAGAGAAGGTACTGGGGCTGGCCAATCTTTAGAAGGCGGTGTTGGACTGCGAACCCGTTGGAGTACATCTTTGAGAACCGATAGGACAGTTGAAAGTGATTCTTCAACTATTGCTAGGCATGTAGCAAACGATGTTTCAAAGTTGTCAATACGCTTAGCCAAAAGTTTTTGATTTTGAGATAATATAGTTGATTGCGAAGGGTGAGATCTCGAACGCTTTCATTTGGATTTGTATCTGTTCGAGTCTCCACAATCTCATCCTGGCTTGGATAATCAAATGGTGCAGGAGGAGGTGGAGTTGCTTCTCGATGTTGTTCCTCCTCTTGAGATGGTTCATTGTATGGTTGAGGTGGAGGCTCAACTTGTCCGATTTGACGATTATGCGTCCAATCTTCGAAGGATATAAACTCTGAGGGAATCTCGGGTAAGTGCATAAGTGAGAGGAACTTGGTGGAAGCATATTTTGGAGAGATTTCTTCAAAAGTCGATAAGTAGGAAAGGATGTTGTGTGCACGAAGAAGTCTCATAATATACATGGGGTAGATAATTGATGGCCGTGATCGAGTCCAAAAATGTTTGAGTTTGTCAAAGATAAATTTGGCCCAATTCACCCTTGTTACACTAAATAGAGCATATAAGGCATTATGCTCTAACTCGGTTATTTGCTCATGGCTTCCCATACGTGGAACGATGGTATTTATTATCATTCGAGTAAGAAGTCGTGCTTTTGGACGTAGATATTTAGAAGCAAATTTTGGAATTTCATCTTTCCAAATTTGATGGGCTATACTATTCCTAGGCTTGAAGGGCATATCGTGAATGTTGTATAAATCTTCGCCCGTGTCAAAACATCCTACTGTTCTACCAATTATGCCAGGAGCAAGTCTAATCGTGCTGCCATACACGCTAGACCATAGCCAATTATCTTCATCTTAAGTGTTCCATACTGAAGTGCTATCCAAATTTGCATAAAAAAGAAATATTGCCAGTTGATCGATTTGGATGTCATTAGGAGTGAACGAAATCAATGTTTCTAGTCCGGCATTCTCACACATTTCATCCAAATCATACATTGGAAATTTAAGTAGATTATAGAATGGACCCATGTGAAGCTTTTTTTTGTATATCTTCATATCTCTTGATTGAGTGAGGTGCTCAATTCATCCATCTTTCGATTTGATCATCCGAGTAAACTTGAGGATTTGAGGATGATGTTGGTTGGTCTTGTTTTCGTCTGGATATCTTAGGATTTTTGATTCTAGGAGGCATTATGAATTGAGCTAGCGAAAAAAGATGATTTTGAGAGGAAATTCGTCAATGTAGAAATGGCAAATGGAAAATTTTGAGATGAAAGAAAAAAAATGACGTTATCTGGGTGATTATAAAATGTCGGTTGAATTTCAGACGTCTGGACGCTAAATCAAACGTCCGGTTTGCCCTAAATCTGATACAGTAGATAAGTTCAGACGTCTGGTTTATGCGCTAGACGTCTGGTTTGATCAAATTTGTAAAATTTGATAGGCAGAGGGTTTTCTAGACGTCTGGGTAACATACCAGACGTCTGAAATAGATCAAGTTTTCAAAACTTGGTGACAGAGACATAACTTAGACGTCTGGATCGAATTACAGACGTCTGAAATAGTCTGATTTTAATTTTGAGGAGGCAGAGCAAATTTTCAGACGTCCGGGGGGTATAACAGACGTCTGACATATGCACAGTGCTAAAAAATAGAGGTATATAAGAGTGTCAGACGTCCGAGGTCCATATCTAGACGTTTGAAATAGGCAATTTTTCTACAAATAGCCAAAAATTTAATGGTTTTGCTTATTTCTCGATTCTCTATTTTTTAAAACAAAACGTAATTTATTTGTGTGAAACAAAATAACAAATAAACATAGATATACATACAATAAAAAATATAATTTATTTAGATGGCGATGGAGTTTTATGATCTTCTGACTCGTTATTCCTCCATGGATTAAGTGGAGAGCATATATTTCCATGTTCGTGGCTTCTCGGGGAGCCAGAGAATCGTCTTGGTGAAGGATCTAAAGGGGTATGATAAGAAGAAGAGGGATCCAAGGAACTGCAGGGCTTTGGAAGTGGTTCATGGACATCTTTCTTCTGTGACATACAAAACTTCATCTCTACTTGCTCCTAAAAGCTTAGCCGACGTGCTGTAACTTTTCGTTCAAAATATAGTTCTCTTTGTAGATCTATTTGTTGTTTTTGATAGTGATGAATTTCATCAATTTTCTCCTTTGTGTTAGGAGAGAAAAATAGAGATCGTTTGGTCTTCTTGCTATCAGGAGTGAATCCCGTGTGATATGAGGACCAGTTATACGTTGGTTCCTGATTTGGTGTGGGTGTAGGAAGCCGTTGTCGTGTATCGGCCGAGCTATCCGTCGTAGATGTCGAGATGGATATATAAGAATTTCAGAAGACATGACTATATTTTATTTCTCAAAAAAATATATGAATTGTGTATATATTTTTTTCGTTGTATAACTATAGAAGTTTAAACATTATTTATAGAAAATTTGTAAAAAAAACTAACCGGCTAACTAAAAAAGGTGCAGAATTTAGTTAAAATTTGTGGATAGAAAAACTAATTGCTAATCATAGCCTAAAAGAAGGAGTGAGTTTTAAGTGAGCAAATCCCTAAATCGTGTTGGAGTTTAATAAAATTTTGTTAATTTAGTGGTTTTGTAAAGATGTCTGCTATTTGATTTTCGGTATTTACGTATTCTAATGAAATAGTTCCTTTTTCAACATTGTCTTGTAAAAAATGATGTCTTATATCTATATGTTTAGTTCGCGAGTGATTGACAGGGTTTTTTGATAAATTTATTGCACTCGTGTTATCACAATATATTGAAAATTTATTGATAATTTTGCCGAAATCTGTAAGTGTTTGTTGCATGCATACCACTTGTGCACATGCTAGAGCTGCTGAGATATATTCGGCTTCGCAAGTATATAAAGAAACACAATTTTTCTTTTTGCTAAATCATGAAACAAATAATTGTCAAATAAAGTGACATGTTCCACTAGTATTCTTACGATCTGTTCTACATCCACCGAAATCCGCATCGCTATACGTAACTAGTTCAAATAATGATCCTTTGGGGTAAAACAAACCATAATCTCTAGTACTAGATAGATATCGTAAAATACATTTAACAGCTCTTAGGTGAGATTCTTTTGGTTTTGCTTGAAATCGAGCACAAAGACATACACTCATCATAATATCGGGTCAACTAGCCGTTAAGTAAAGTAAAGAACCATTCATGCTACGATATAACTTTTCATCAAAATCTTTTCCGTTATCATCCTTTTCTAAGTGAACAGTAGTACTCATTGGTATTGGTTTGCTTGAAGTTTTATCCATATTAGAACGACGTAATAGATCATTACAATATTTTTCTTGATAAATAAAAATACCATTTTCAAGTTGTTTTATTTGTAAACCTCAGAAGAAATTCAATTATCCCATATGTGACATTTCAAATTCATTTTTCATAGTATCTGAAAATTGATCACATAGATTTTCGTTGGTTGCCCAAACAACGGAAATTTGTACTACTAGAAATCGTTGTTTTCTCGTTTAATAAACAAGGTTGTGTCGATTTTTCCTATTTGAAAACCACATGTAATTATGTAATTTTTAGGATGTTCGTACCACGCATGAGAAGCTTGTTTTAATCCATATAATGCCTTATGTAACTTAAAAACATGGTCGGGATATTTTTCGTGAACAAATAATGGGGGTTGTTACACATATACATTTTCTTTAATAAAACCATTTAAAAAAGCACTTTTGACATCCATTTGAAATAGTTTAAAATTGTGATGAGTTGCAAAGGCGAGTAATGTACGAATGGCCTCCAATCTTGCTAATGAGCAAATATTTCATCATAGTCGATACTCTCTTCTTGATTATAGCCTTGAGCAACTAAACTGCTTTATTTCTAAAAATATTTCCGTTTTCATCTGCGTTGTTTTTAAATATCCATTTTGTTCCTATAACCGACTGATCTTCTGGTCTTGGCTCTAATTTCCAAACATTATTGGTTCAAATTGATTTAATTCCACTTGCATAGTTATTATCCAAAAATTATCATTTGAGGCTTCTTTATAATTTTTTGGTTCAAAATTTGACACAAGTGCTATATGTCTTATTTGATTAAGTTGATTTCTAGCTACTCTGGAATTGAGATCTCCAATGATATTATCTTTTGGATGATTCTTAAGAATTCTATGTGATGATATCAAAGTATTATTTTGCACATTTGTCTCATTATCAATAGAGCTTGTTGTATTTGTTATTGGAATTATTTCTTCATCATCACTAGTATGATGGTTAAGAAAATTTTCGTCGAATGAAACATGTAAACTTTCTTCAATAGTATTATTTCGTTTATTAAAAATCCTTATGCTTTGCTGTGATCTGAATATCCAACAAATATTACTTCCTCAGCCTTCGGGTCAAATTTTCCTAAATTAACTTTTGTATTTAATATAAAACATTTTGATTCGAAAGTTTTAAAGTATGATACTTTAGGTTTTATTCTAAAAAATATTTCAAAACAAGTTTATTTAGTCATAGGACGTAAGGTTACTCGATTCAACACATAACAAGCTGTGGCAATAGCTTCTGCCTAAAAATGCTTTGGAAGGCCACTACTATTTAGTATTGTTCGTGCACATTCTTATAACGTATGATTTTTTCTTTCTACTACACCATTTTGTTGAGGTGTGCGAGGAAAAGAAAATTTATGACTTATTCCTTTCTTATTGCAAAAGATAGTAAAAAGATCATTTTCAAATTCTCCGCCGTGATCACTTCGAATATTTTTAATTTTCAAATCCATTTGTGTTTTAAATATTTTAGCAAATATTTTAAACATACCAAAGGTATCACTTTTATGTTTTAAAAATAAGTTCCATGTATATCTTAAAAAATCATCAACTATTACGAAAACATATTTGTTGTGATTTATAGATCGTCTTTGTGTTGGACCAAATAAATCTAAATGCAATAATTCTAATGGTTGTTTTGTAGAAATATTATTTTTAGATTTAAAAGAACTTTTCTTTAGTTTTCCAATTTTACAATCGTCACATAAATTTTCTACGTTATAATTTATTTTAGGTAAACCTCTAACTAGCTCATATTTTACCAATTTATTTATATATTTAAAATTGATATGACAAAATCGTTTATGCCATAACCATGGATCATCATGTTTGGCGGTTAAATATAAATTTGAATTTTTATTTATATTCATGTTTAATACATAAATATTTTTGTTTCTAAAACCTTCAAATACAAGTTGTTTGTTATTATCGACAATATTACATCCATCTTTTTCAAAATTTATTTGAAAACCTTTATCGATTAATTGACTAATACTTAGTAGGTTGTTTTTTAAATTTTCTACTAATAAAACATTTGTAATAATAGGAGAGTTAGAAATACTAGAGTTGATGACTTCTCTAATGCCCACGACATATCCTTTTGAATTATCTCCAAAGGTTACCGTTCCGCCATCGATGTATGTTATATTTGATAACATTTTTGAATTTCCGATCATATGCTTGGAGCATCCGCTATCTAGTATCCATTTCTCCTTATTTTTTATTTTGGATACCTACAAAATAAAAGATGTTTTAATTGGTAACCATATACTTTGTTAGGGTCCTAGATGTTAGAAGAAGGTAGTCATACCCAAGATGGTTTGGTACCTTAATAAATATAGTTTTTTTATTATAGACTACATTCTCTAAGAAATTATTAATATGTTTTTGTCTAATCAGATTATTATTTGTCTTAGGAATCCAAATTTTCATATTTTTGGTATTCATATTAAAAATAGGTAAACTTTTAGTCTTTTTATAGCTATAATTCTTAGCATCATTTCCTTTTTGTTTAGGATTATTTTTAAATCCTATTCCATTTCTATTACCTGATGGTTTTGAGGTCTTGATAAGATTTTCCAAATCTTGTTTTCCTTTATTAAATTTTGACACATTATTTGTAATCTTATCTAATTTTTCTTTTAGTTCTAAATTTTTAGTTTTCAATATTTCAATATTGCTTTTCAAGTTTACATTTTCTTTTAACAAATTATCCTTTATTATTTTAGTGTTATCAAAATCAATAGCAATAGCCTCATATTCTATCAAATTATTTTTAATTTTTTCTTGAGATAATTCTAGTTCTTCTTCTAAGATAATTTTTTCATCTTTTAACATTCCTACTTCAAGTTCTAATCTATTTATTTTGACTATATATTCTTTGTTCAATTTTTTAATTTGTCTAAATTTATCATCTAGTTCCATGCTAAGTTCTAATAATTCGTCATAGCTAAGTTCGGGACATACCTCATCAGTTTTTGCCATAAAACACACATTAGCTTGTTCTCCATCATTGTCGCTATCACTTTCAGATGATGAAGAATCCGAGTCATCCCATCTTACTTTGAAAGCCTTCTTCTTTTTGAGTTTTTCAAATTTGTTCTTCTTTTTATCATAATTGAGCTTGGGGCATTTTTTCTTCATATGTCCAAATTGATCACATTCATAACATTTGATTGATGTTTGATTTGATGAACTTGATTTTCCTCCTTTCTAAAATTTATTCATTTTCCTAAACTTTTTGAATTTTTTGTAATTTTTGGCAATAAATACAATTTCTTCTTCATCTAAGTCGGAGTCTTCATTTGTTGCTGGGAATGCTATGTTCTTCTTTTCTGAATTTAGTTCTTTTCATGCCTACAAATTAGCTTCATAGGCATTAAATTTCCTATCAATTCTTCAACTAAGAGTACCGAAAGATCATTAGCTTCTTTGATAGCTAATACTTTTCTTTCCCACTTTGGAGTTAAAGATCTGAGTACTCTAGATAATAGATCAAAATTTGTAAATTTGACTCCAAGTGCCATTGAATCATGTTGAATGGTTTGAAATCTAGAGTACATATCTACTAGAGATTCACTTTGTTTCATTTTAAATGATGACAATTGATTTTGTAAAATTGAAATCTTGGTTTGTTTAACTTTGTTTGTGCCTTCGTGTGTGACTTGTAAAGTGCGCCAAATATCAAATGCAGTGTTATATAACACGACACGTGAGAATTCACTTTTGTCTAGTGAGAAAAATAAAACATTCATAGCTTTGGCATTATTAGAAGCCGCTGTTTTTTGTGCATCGGTCCATGTGTTCATAGTAGTAGGTACTTTATATTTATCTTGAGTGCCTGACCAAATTTCTAGACCATTAGCTTCCATAAAAATTCTCAGACGTGTTGACCAATATGCATAGTTAGAGCCATTAAAAAGTGAGGGTCGTGCTGTGGATTGTCCTTTTTGAAAAATACTTGCCATATTAAAATGATTCAAAAACATGTTACTGTACTTTGATCAAACCTTGCTTCGATACCAATTGAAAGTCTATAGGATGGATCGTGTAGTGTATATGCAAGTATATATGACTAACTATATGATGTAACTAATTATAATATCAATCTAGTAAGATATAAATTAAGCACATCAGGATTTTATACTGGTTCGGACCTCCCGTCTTACGTCCAGTCCCGAAGCTCCCCTTCGGAATTCGACTATCAAACACCCTCACTTCGCTTGGAGGAATAGGATTGGTTATAATAGGTTCTTATCAAATATGTGTTCTTATAACACGAATATTGACTGTTAAGTACAAACGCTTCCGAATATATGAATCTAAAGGATATTGATTGAGGAGTTCTGTATATATGGAAGAGCGGAATACAAGTATATGATGGCTAGAGATTAAGAATATATTAGAGTATAAGAGTAAAGAGCATAAGTAAGGTGAAAAATTCTCTTGAATTCTTGATGTTATTTATAGTGGTAGAGAGGTTCCTTGAGTAGTTGCATCCATTAACAAGTGTTCTATGGTTGCTTCTGATGGTGATGAAAAGTTGCAGCAAAGAGAAGCGAAGATGTCTTTTCAAATGCGGCAGTTGTTATTTGAATTTCAAAATTCGAGTTCAGTTCTAGACGTCTGGAATATGTCTCAAACGTCTGTCTCTCTATATATTTTTTGTATATAGTAGCCTTTCAGACATCTGAGTACATTACCAGACGTCTGATTCTGTCTGGTTTGTAATCCAAAGGATTTTTTCCAGACGTCTGGCTAGTGCACCCAGACGTCTGGCTAGTGCACCCAGACGTCTGATCCTGTGCATGTTGCTTTTTGTGCATATGTGTTATTGCTCTACTGATCCTACCGATTTGTCATCTCTTCTAATGTTCTTTGAGCTTCGTTCTTGTCTCTCTAGCGATGTTACTCTAGCAATTACCTGTAAATAGAAATATATATGTATATTCGATTTCCATTGTATAATTGTTGTCGTTGAAACCATAGATTTGATTTCCTAACAAAATATGCACACTCCTCTCTACACATAAATATCTACACATATTTGCATGCATATCAATACTTTACAATTTATTTTAAACATCATCACAAGCAACACATAATACTTCAAATTTTTCATGGTTTACTCACGTGATGTCTGAGAACAGAGGAAACTGTCGGGGTTTAAAACTTGAAGGCTGGAAAATTTGGTTGCCGACTTTTGATTTGGCTTGATCTTGTTGTTTGTTTGCAGACTTGATTGGTTACTGATGATAACCTTTACTTTGTTAAATCTTTCTAGTTTGAAACTTGCGTTTTGATTTCTTTTGAGTTTTTTTCCTCTGATTTCTTTGATTCTCAGATTTTAATTGTTTTACAGGTTTCTATTTTTTCTTTGATCTGGTTTTGAGTTTTGATTTGTTTCTCAGGCTTCAGATTTTTTTTTTTAAACTAAAGAATAAAATAATTGAGAGAGGAAATGAAATAGCTTATATAATCTTGTTTTCTCATTTTAATTAAGTTTTCATAAAATAAATACAATAAAATGGCACTTGTTAATCTATGTATTAGAAATCTAACACTTGTTAAATTGGATGTCTCATTAACAAACACTTGTCTTAAGCATGCATAAAGTATTTTATATTCATTTTTAAATTGTATTTTTTCTATTTTAAAAATACATTTCTCTTTTAGTTAATTATATACAATGTAAAGAAAATAGTTTGGAATTAATTATACATTAAATAAATTACCTATATATATAATTTAAAATCCAAATTATTTTATTTATTTAAAATTTTAAATTCAAGTTCAAGTTCGAATTCAAATTTGAATTATAATCCATTTATATATGTATAAATCAATACTAATTCTATTTGTCTTGAAAAATTTCAAATTAATTCCAAATTTAATCCTAGAAATTCAAATAAATTACTAATTTTAAAATGATAAAATTTGGAATTCTATAGATTTGCCCTTAAGAAAATTTCGTCCTCGAAATTTGAAAGAGAGAGAAAGACAAACTAAGAATATAAGAACACAGAAAAAGATATAGATATGGCTTACCAATAAAGCCGAAATATCCACTCTGCAATTGGGATACGACTTCTACATGCTATCCTCTGTTTTCCAAGTACAATCATTTGGATCACCACTCCATTGCGCTTTAACCAATTTCACAATTTTATTCCTCGGTTGCTTTTCATCTCGATCAATGATCATTAACATTTCTCTTTTAACTGCCAGATTTGGTGTGATCTCCAAATCTTGCTAAGCGGCTTCTTCAATGATACTATATGGATCGTGCACATATTTTCGAAGATGAGAAACGTGAAACACATCATCCACGCCAGATAACCAGCTGGGCAGCTACACTCGATAAGCCAATGGATCAATCCTCTCCAGTATAGGACAAGGACCAATATAACGCGGTGCCAGCTTACCAGTTTTTCCAAGCCTCAACACTCCACACATTGGAGAAACTTTGAGGAAAACAGAGTCTCCAACTTGGAATTCTAAATCCCTTCTTCTGGGATCAGCATAACTCTTTTGATGACTTTGAGCAGTTTTCAACTTTTTTCGAATAAAATCAACTTTTTCAGTAGCTTCCTTAATCATATCTGGTCCAAGGACAAGTCTATCACCTGACTCGATCCACCATGCAGGTGATCCACACGGACGACCATATAAAGCTTCGAAAGGAGCCATCTTGATACTAGCCTGATAGCTATTATTACATGAGAACTTAACCAGATGCAAATGGTTCTCCCAAGAACCACTAAAGTCAAGTATACAAGCACGCAACAGGTCTTCTAAATTTCGGTTTATCCTTTCAGTCTGCCCATCAGACTACAGATGATAAGCAGTGCTGAAGTTCATCCCAATGCGGCTTGAAATGCCTCCCAAAATCTACTAGTGAAGATCGGGTCACGATCACTCACTATACTGCTGGGTATACTATGGAGACGAACAATTTCTTTTACATACAATTAGGCCAAACTTGCTGCTGTCCAGGTGGATTTCATTAGGATGAAGTGGGCAGTTTTAGTTAGACAATCCACAATAACCCAAATTGCTTCATTCCCTTTTCGAGTACATGACAACCCGTCTATGAAATCCATAGACACTTGATCCCACTTTCACTTAGGTACCTGCAATGGTTGGAGTAAACCGCCACCTTCTTTTGATCACTTTCAATTTGTTGACGGTAGCACAACGACTCACATATATAGATATATCCCTCTTCAATGTCTTCCACCAGAAAGTTCTTTTAATATCTCAATACATCTTATTAACTCCTAGATGGATACTGAGTTTAGACTTGTGACACTCGTCCAAAACTTCCCGCATTAGGTCAGGGATGTCCGAAACACATATTCTGCCTTTCAGTCTTACAATTTTATTCCTATCGACGTCAAAACTGGAATTTTAACCACAACGAATTTTCCTATAAATTTCTAGAACAAACTTATCTTCTTTCTGTTTACTGGCGATCTTCTTAAGAAGAGCAGGAGCGACAACAAGATGAGCAAGAATAGCATGTTTCCTACTCAAAGCATCGGGAACTACATTGGCTTTTCCAGGCGTATACAGAATATCTAGGTCATATGACGCTAGAAATTCCTACCAGTGTTGTTGCCTCAGATTTAAATCTTTCTGGATGAAGAGATATTTCAGAGATTTGTGGTCGGTGAATAATTCCAATTTTTCACCTAAAACAAGAAGGATTTGTTAAGTATATGCCTTAAGTTAAGCTAAATTTTTAAATTTTTATAAAGATGGAAGAGATTCTTACCCAGAAGATAGCGTCGCCAGATTTTCAAAGAGAAAATAATAGCTAGAAGCTCGAGATCGTGGGTTGGATAATTTTTCTCATGTGGACGTAATTGTCTGCTCCCGTAGGCAATTACTCTACCATTTTGCATTAACACTGCACCCACACCATCACCACAAGTGTCTATGTAAATAGATAAGCCTTGATTTCCGTTGATAATAACGAGAACAAGAGCAGTAGTTAATCTCTTCTTTAACACCTGGAAAGCTTCATCACATTTCGAAGTCCAATCAAACTTAGCATTCTTCATCGTTAGCTTAGTTAACGGACTAGCTATCTTAGAAAAATCCTGAGCAAACTTCCGGTAATAACCTGCTAAACCTAGAAAAATTCAAACTTCTTTTGAAGTAGTGGGTTTCCTCCAATCAAGAATAGCGGAAACCTTACCCGGGTCCACAGAGATTCCTTCTTCATTGACAATGTGCCCGGGAAATCTAACTTCTTCGACCCAAAATTGACACTTAGAAAATTTGGCAAACAAAATATTCTTCCTCAATATCTCCAAAACAATTCTCAAGTGCTCGGCATGCTCCTCTTTGGTTTTGGAATAGACTAGAATATTGTCAATAAACACAAGCACAAATTTATTCAACACTTCTCGAAACACACTGGTCATTAAGCCTATGAAGTATGCGGGAGCATTGGTTAGTCCGAAAGGCATGACTAACCATTCATAGAATGTGTCAGGACCCCTGAAGGCTGTTAAATGAATACAGTCTTGGACAAGAATCCTTAGGCTAGATCTATCTTTGAAATGAATCGAGCGTTGTGCAGCTGATCAAACAGATCGTCGATTCTGGGAAAGGGAATTTGTTCTTGAGAGTTAGTTTATTGAGATCGCGGTAGTCCATGAACATTCTCAAAGATCCGTCAGATTTGGCTACGAATACCACAACTGAACCCCAATCACAAACACTGGGACGTATCAATCATTTCTCTAGCAAATCTCGGGTTTGCTTGACTAATTCTATCATTTCCCTGGGTGTCATCCTGCGACTTGCATGAATGACAGGACGAGCGTTGGGTACTAAGTCAATTCTGAATTCAATTTCTCTATGTGGAGGTAATGATTTTACTTCTTCGAACACGTTTGGAAATTCCTGGACTATAGGTATGGACTCCATACTAGATTTGGGATATCCCAAGGAATACATCAACTTATCTCTCTTAGTACTCGGATCCTCACAAGAAATCTCAATGAAATCCCCAAATTTGGTTCTGATCGAAATCATTCGGTTGTTACAATCTAATTTGCCCTCATATTTTGTTAGCCAATCCATTTCGAGTAAGATTTCAAATTCATTAAAACCAAGGACAAAGAGACTGATAGGGAATTGGTGACAAGAATACGAGATAGGAACGTCTCTACATTGTAGAAAAAGGTTCGCAGGGCCACAAATTGGATTTTTTACGCAGATGGGCTTGTCGACAAATTCAGGTTCAAGTTTTAATTCATTTATAGTTTGTTGGGAGATAAAACTATGTGTAGTGCCTGTGTCGAACAAAACTCCAACAATTCTATCATAGATAATAAGGTTACCTTCTAAAACTCCTTTTCCTTTATTTGCTTTAGAGGATAAAGGTTTATCTTCGATCACATACACCTTTGCTACCTGAGCTTTCTTCATCTCTGGGCAATCTTTAACTTTATGTCCTGGTTTATGAAAGTAATAGCATTTCGTGGGTCTTGTTTAAACAGATTGATCCCTCTTTGGTTTCTTACAATTGTTCGAATAATGGCCTTTCTCTAGACAATTAAAACATGTAACACCCATGGCCTGGATATCCTGATTATTCTTCTTCTCCTTGACCTGCCACGGTTTCTTTCATTCGAAATTTCTTTTCTTCCAATTTGGATTGCTTGTCTTCCCTTTTCCCCCCGGGACTTCCTGCATATCCAGGGTAGCATATCGATAACTCATATCGATCAAATCAGAAAAGGATTCTTTAACGTGGGCAGCCATCCTTTCATGGAATTTGTTGTTCATTCCACGAATAAACCTTTCATTTTTATTCAAAGGCATGTTTACTAGCTCCGGACCAAAACGAGATAATTCATTGAATTTATTTAAGTACGCCTCAAATGATAAGCTCCCCTTCTTCAAGTCCATAAATTCCTGGTACATTCTAGAGATACCAGCAAATGGCATATATCGTTTCTCAAATACCTCCTTAAATCGTAAAATTCATCTTCTGGTTCATCCACTGTAACGGTCTCCCACCAAGCTAGAGCTTCTTCTTGGAGTTGCCAAGAAGCTATTAATCGCATTTGATCGTCTTCTGCCTTTAGCCCTTTAAAAATTCTTTCACACGATCAGATCCAGGCTTGGGCTTCGACAATAGATTCCTTGCCAGTGAATGGCTTTCCACCAAGTCTCGAGAAACTTTTATATATATCAGCCAGATTCGACTGAGGTTGAGTAGGTAAAGCTGCTTCTGCTGTTGCGGGGACTTGACCAATTGAAGTGGTATTTCCCCCCTAGCTCGCCCTCTTCTTCCGCTCGTTCTCACTATCTGTAAATAGTGAGAAAAATTGATTTAAGTATACAGACAAGATATCTTAGGGAATATCAACAGTTAAAAGGAATAGACCAAGAAATTTTAGAGTTTCGGTCTCTCAGATTATACTTATTCTAGGGTATACTTCACCCTATCTCTAATGAGCCACCTAATGTGTTATACTTCGTAGCTAATGTAACGACCCAGAATTTCTATCATTTGAAATTCAGATATTTAATTGATTTTAAATATCAACAAGTAAAATTTATAAGTCGAATGAATTATTTTTCGAATATTCAGATTTAATTGAATAACTAAATCGATAGTTTAATATTTGAAATTGCATAAATAATTGGAAATTGGGTTTAATGTGATTAAAAATGATTTATAAAGTTATATTAAATCATATCAGAGTTAGAACAATGTTTGTAAACTTTTAAAATTGAATTAAAGTTAATTTGTGAAAATTGAATATTTTAATATTTAATCGACTAGTGAAAATAGCCATTTTTCAAACAGTCTTGGATTTCGACGAAACTAGTTTCATCGGATCTATAATGTTATATTATTATAAGGTTTCAAGTTTCGTGTCAATCAGATTTACGGTTTGTCCGGGGAAAGCCAAAACGCATAGAAATTAGTTTAATCAATTTAATTTAAATTTGATCGTTTACTGTCGTAACTCGCACAGATGATCGAATTGGCTCTCGATACCTATTCCATTGTGTCCGAAATGCGGGGTAAACCCTAGAAACGTCGGTCACCGTGCGATATTTGGAGTTCGGAAATTTGGAGTGAATAGTGTTTTTTGTTGAAATTCTATAAAAGGAACCCGCCCTCATTTCATTTGCAACCCTAACCAAAACCCTAGATTCAAGAGTTCAGCCGCCACCATATTATTCTATGGACGAAAATCATCCACTTTCCTCCTTAATTATCATTCAATCCATCAATCTATACGTGAAATGTTCAACTACAACAACGAAGAGGCCAACGAGTTCTATAACTTCAACAGTGGTGATCGTCTAATTCGAGACGAGGAAGGAGAGAGGAGGCCGTGAATGTCTCACGTTCGTGCATGAAAAACGAGGTGAATAGGCGATCGAGCTTCACCTAAATCTGGCCGATGGTGGAGTCTACGACATGTTATGAGATGGCGGTCCCTGATCACGTTCTAGTGGTTGGTAGAGGCTCGATGATCGTTGAGTTTCGTGCGATGGTGGGTTAACTCGTGTATCAGGGAACGAAGAAGAATGGGAAGAAAATGAGATGCGGCTGTGATTGATCCTGTTGAAGCGTGCGGCCGAGATTGGGCTAGGTTATAAAAATATAAAGAAATTTGTAAATTATATTATATTATAAATTGTACAATCTTTGAAATGCGATATCTCTTTCATACGAGGTCGAAAACGCATGAAACAAATTGCAACGGGTTCGTATGGATGAGCACTACGCAATGGAGCTGGTTTGGGGTCATTTGGAGCTAGTGATAATTTTGGGTAAAATTAAGCGCGTGTTTAATTTTATTCGAAACAAAATGCTACAACTATTATCGGAAACTCAAGGTGAGAACTTCTCACTCAATCGAATTATTTCGATTTAAATTTAAATAGTTAGATTTAAAGTTTCTTGATTATGTGATTGGATGATAAATTATTATTGGTTGTTTTGAAATAGACCCTATACGCCGTATATTAAGCGGAGGTTATTTATTAAACACATATACCGCGATAATTCCAACTTGAATGGAATTGGTATTACTATGTACTTGGAGTTGATTTCCCGCATTATATCGCGGATGAGACTCTATTGCGCCGCATAATAGCGGATAATATTTTATAAATCCCATATACCGCGGTATTCCGTCTTGAAGCGGAATTGGTATTGCGCTAACATCTTTAGATGCAGGTAAACAGGTTGGAGGGATCCAACTGGATTCCTCAAACATTTGAATTTATTTCAATGTTGTGTGTTGATCTATTTATAATCTGCGTGATTATCTTTGTGATTGAAATCGTTAAAGGCTAAAATTTAGCCGAATTTATTTTTGGCATCGTTAGATGCCGAAAATAAATAAAATTGGATTTTTTGGAAAATTTAAGTTGAGAATTCATAATAAATTTAATTTTGGAATTGATTCATTTTAAATAAATAAACGTTGTAATTTTTTTATGTTATAAAAATTATGATTTTTGTGAAATATAACCGAAATGTGATTTTTGAAATAAGTAGTTGATTAATTTATAAAATGGTTTAAATTGGGATTTTTGAATTATTATAAATGATTTATATAAAAGATTTATAAAAATTGATATTTATAAATTAAAATATTGGAATTATAAAACGAGTTTTTATAAGTATTAAAATGAAGTATAAATGGATTTCATAAGTGGATGAATCTATAGATTTATAAATTGTGAAGTTATAAAATGAATAGATTTTGTAAAATAAAAGATTTACAAGTAATTAACTTATAAATTGGATTTTGGCATGTAAATCGGATATGGATAGAATTTGTTAATAAAGTGATTTTATAAGTTAAAGTTGTTATAAAGTATAAATGGAATTTATAAACGTTGTTTTATAAATCCGAAATCGACTTATTTTGATAAGTTTAATTATTATAGCTTATTAAAGGAAATATATCCACGATTTTGGACAGTGAATAATCCTTTAAATAACATATGTAGAAATGATGAATTTGGTAAATGAAGTATATTCACGATTTTGGACAGTGTATAGTATAGTAAAGAAATGTTTTGGGAAAGTGATATTTTAAATAGAATTTAAAATGATTTAAAGATGTTTTTAAAATGTGTTCAGTATCGAAACCATAGATTTCGACATTCATTGTTGAAATAGACGTTTTCAAGAAATAGAAGGAAATGGTGGACTATAACACCGTTGCTATAGTAAATGATTTTCGAAAGGAAATGTTTTATATAGTATTGGGATTTATATATCTATCTTAATTTCGAATCCCTACACTAGTGATTTTGGGTTGTCGTAACGATGTTTTACGTAACATTCGTTTTGACCCAAATAAATGTGTTTAAGAGAATGTTTTCCTTAATGAATAAAATATATACTTAATTGTGATTTAAGTATATTGAATATTTTCCAAATGTTGAAAATAAATAGATGTGTGAATTACTTATTTTTAAATAAGTATGGAAAGGTTTTCGAATATGAAGCGAAATGTTTTGAGATTTTATCTTTTAAGATAAATTGAAAATGGATAAATATTTGGAAGTGTTTCCGTTTAAGGAAATTGATTTGAAATTTGATTTCAAAAGTTGTAAAGGTGAAAATTGATTTGAAATTTGTTTTCAAATGGTTGAAGTGTGGAAATTATATCTTGTAAAGATATCTTTGAAAATAAATAATTTGGGCTATTATTTGAAATCGGATGATGTTGTGAATATTGATTGATAGTTAAATAACCGACTATCAATATTGACCCTTAAATGGCTATTTATTTTGAATTGGTTGAAATTGAATGCTACACTGATTTTTAAATTATTGCGTTCGTTATTCGGATTACCCATTCCGAATAGTGATACGACGTAATGGATAGCGTTGAAGACCGATGTTGAAGACCGGGTATTTGTGAAAATGATAGGATGACCTATCGATTGTCTCTGCACCGTTAGCTATGGTATGGAGATTTCCTTTGTGATGGAAAATTCGATCGGGATTGTGAATACCCGGATTGCAAGGGCTTCTTTGGAAGTGCCTTCGGTTATGTTCGAACCCGGAACAGACTTGTATGGTTACGTGTCTGACATTACATTTTGAGATATAAAGCAGATTTCTTTCAAATACATCTCTGTTGGTGGCGGAGAATTTATTCTCTTAGCTTAACACCCTTCTTTGAGACGTATGAGCTTAGAGGTTTTGTAGTTGAAGGTTATCAGCGATATACTCCCAATTTGGTAATGTGGCATGTTGCGTGTTGCTGTGTGATGATTATTTATTGATCATTTGTTGATCAAAGCATGGCTTTGTGAAAAAACGTAGCTTTGTGGACGAGACTTCGTCAGACCTCACACCCCGAAAATGGTCAAAACAGGAATATGCGGCAAGGTTATGAGGGTCACTCCCTTTAAGGTATGTCATTTCCTTCTGGAAAAGGGCAGTGTCAGGTATGGAGCCCTGATGCTTAACCTATGTGGTTGCTCCAATCTCATTTTCTATGTGGTTGTTGCTTTGTGATCGAGGGCCCTCGGATAAAGGTCCCAAAGGACCGGGGGGTGGCATATTCGTGTAGTAGTTACCTAGTTACAAAGGCAACCCGACCTTGTATTGGCAGAGAGCTGGTTAAGTTCTCGGGACGTCCCGCCAGAGGCGATCCCATGTGGCAGTAGGAAGTTCCTTAGCCTGACCATTTGTTGGAAATCCAAAGAAACAATACGAGCCTTGTATGATTTTAGTTGTAGAACCTGCCATTTAATATGGTAGCTATAGCAGGCATAATATAATGGTACCTATGCTGGCTAAGATTTATATTATACTTTCGAAGTGTTTTCATCACTATGCACTAATAATAAAATCAAAAAAATGATTTGTTTTGCGTAGTAAGCATCTTTGACTATCATAAGGAGAAATCTCCTCCAATTCTGCATTTGCATTGTGTGTGTGCGGGGAGGCCTTATGGCAGTTTCATTTTCCAAAAGCATTGCGGACGTTTTTCACTTCCCTTGTTGTTGTTTTAAAAGATAAATAACTATTTTGAGTTCTCACGCCAGTCCCACGACTGACCTGGAGTTTATTGTTGTCTTCCTAAACTCTGGGTGCCCATAATTTTCCACACAGGCGGTCTAGAGTCAGGTTATCAGGTCATTCTGGATTCAGAAGTGCTATGGAGCTCAAGTGGCAAGCTGGATGGCGAGACGTATTACTTGTATATGATGTTATCTTTCCGCTGTAAATTCACTTGTAAGGACACGTTGTATAACTATCCATTGTTCTGTTGTGTTGTTGTACACTCTGATGGTAATGTAATGTAATAGCTGAGATAGTTCTTTGTTTTAAAGATTATTCATTTATCTATTATATGTTGTTCCACTGCGACTATGAGATTCTGTTATTGTTTCTGTTGTTCTTTTTTTCGTTCTATTTTCTTCTTCTTAAACTCTAAGGGTTCGGTTTCCGACATTCGATTGTTCGGCAGTTGATACAGTGGACGTATTGATGTCGATTTTCGGAAGTCGAAGAATCGGTTCCTCACAACTAAAGTTCTTACTCAACCTTTAGCTCTGATACCACTTGTCACGGCCCGAAATTCAACAATTGAAAATCGACATAAAATACCTTACTTATATTCGACTGCTGGAGATTCAAACGTTGAACTTCAGTTCGGATGAAGCTTATAATAACATTAGATGAATATAAACAGCGGAAACAAAAGATGATTTCATTAATCAACACCACAGATACAACATCAGATTATAACACATAACCACCACAATAAGATATTCATTTATACATGATACAATAACAACGATAACACCAAATTGGAACCACAGAGTCTTCAAAAAGAAAGAGCGGGAATCCTAACTTAGCACCTTCTTCCAACTTCAAAGCTTCCAAAATCCGATAATTCCCAAAGACTTCTAGATCCAAGCTAGCTCCAAAACACGGATAACCTGCTTCTAGGCTGCCCGTGTGGGAATTATGGGCACCCAGAGTTTAGGAAGGGAAGAATAAACTCCGGGTCAGTCATGGGACTGGTATGAGTAAACAAAAATAGTTGTTTGTATAAAATAGTTTATAAAAGAAATATATTCATGCTTTTGGAAATGATACTATCATAAGGCCTGTCGGCACACACACAATGCAATTGCACACTTGGGGGAGATTTCTCCTTATAATAGTCAAAAATGCTCAATACGAGAAAATTCTTTTGACATTATTATTAGTGCATAGTGTAGAAAACATTTCGAAAGTATAATATTGATCTTATCCAGCATAGGTTCCATTATACTATGCCTACTATAGCTACCATTTAAGAATGGCAGGTTATACAACTAAAACCGTACTGGGCGCGTATTGGTGATTGTATTTCCAACAAATGGTCAGGCTAAAGAACTACCTATGCCACATGGGTACGCCTCTGGAGGGACGTCCCGAGAACCTACCCGGATCTTTGCCAACACAAGGCCAGGTTACCTCTGCAACTAGGTAACTACTACACGAGTATGCCATCCCCCGGTCGTTAGCGACTTTTATTCGAGGTCCCTCAACCATAAAGTAACAACCACAGAGTAATGAATTGCACCAACTACGTAGGTTAAATATCTGGGCTCCATACCATAATCCACTTTTTTCAGAAGGAAATAGACATACCCTAAAGGGCGCGACCCTCATAACCTTGCCACATCTTTCCTGTTTCGACCATTTCCAGTTTGTGAGGTCCGACGAGGTCTCGTCCACAAAGCTATGCTTTATACAAAAGCCATGCTTTGATCAACAAATGATCCACAACACACAGCAGCACTCAGCATGCCACACTACCAAATTGGAAGTATATCACCGATAACCATCAACTACATAACCTCTGAGCTCGTTCGTCTCAGAGAAGGGTGTTAAGCTAAGAGAATAAATTCTCCGCCACCAAACAGAAATGTATTTGATAGAGATCATCTTTATATCTCAAAGTGTAATGTCATACATACAACCATACAAGTCTGTTCCGGGTTCGAACAGAACCGAAGGCACTTCGTCCAGTAAGGAAGAAGCCCTTGCAATCTGGGTATCCACATTCCCGATCGGACTCCCCATCACATATGAAGATCTCTATACCGGAGCAACTCAATGCAGAGTCATTCGACAGGTTATCCTATCATTTTCGAAGACACCCGGTCTTCACCACCATCTTCAAATGCTATCCATTTCGTCGTATCACTATTCGGAATAGGTTACATGACACAAAGTCCTCTCCCGGCTAAACCGAATAGTGAGTGCTTAATTTAAAAATACGTGGATATATCATTCACAAAGATTCACTTTTAGGGTTCGATGTGGGTTTTGGATAACCAATTGGAATCCGACTCCCTATCGCATCGAAATTCAAATGCCGTTTTACGGGCCAATGGGTTTTCACATTCATATAGAAACAAATCACAGATATCACAGCTCAGCACGAAGTAATTTATATCACATAGGTCACAATCAATATCAAAGACATTCATAAATGCAAAGCATTCAACAATAATCAATCATCTACAATTAAGATGAATTGTACGTATGATTATAATTAATTAATCACATAATTATTTTCATTAATCATCCTCAATTAATGATTAATTATCCTTAATTAATAAATTAGTTAATCCTTAATTATTAATTAATTAAATCCTTAATTACCTTCATTAATTATTTATTAATTAATTATTAATTAATTAAATTCTTAATTACCTTCATTAATCAATTATTTATTAATTGTTAATTAATTAAATTATTAATTACCTTAATTAATTAATTATCCCTTAATTAATTACCTTAATTAATTAATCTTTAATTATAAATTAATTAACTTTAATTTTACCCTTTAATTAATTATTCTTTAATTATTAAGTAATTATAAATCATTAATCTTAATTAATCATTAAATTATTAAAAAAATCTTTAATTAATAAACTTTATAATTAATTATCATTAACAAATTAATTCAAAAGAATAAGGTTAATGAAAATAACATTTCATCTTAATTAAAATAATTAATTTTACAAAATTAAATAAATTAAAACTTAATTACCTTTGGAAATATCTTACTTAAATCCTTAATTAATTCAAACTTAAATCAAAATCATCATTTGAAAACATCGATTAAAAATGTTTGAAAGTTTGAATTTTATTTTAAAGTAAAAACTGTTTTATATATAGGACCCGGGACCCACTTCGAGTCTCACCTGATCAAATGCCTGAATGCTTCGAGTCTTCCCCGAGTACCTTCCAAACTTTCCTTTTTAAAACTTGAAATCTTGTCTAAGTTTTTGCTACCCGGAATGTACTCAGAAATACTCGACATCTTCCTCCATCCATTTCCCTAATCCCCAAAGACAACTTCGGGTTTAAACCTTCTTCCCGAATCACATAATACTGACACCATTAGATACACGGTGCACATGCACAAAGGTTCTGGCGAACTCCGATCGATGCTGCGATGATTGACGAGTCGGCGACGACCTCCCCTAGCCACCAGACCACCCAGAAACTTTGAACGACAGTGAACTCGGTATTTTGCTACATGACCCAATTCTGGAACAAAACTGAGCCACTGAGATCGTCTCGTTCTCCCTCCTCCGACCATCAGAAATCACGGGATCATAGCCAAAACCTTGCGACGTCTAATGCTTCGATCCCTCCATGTCTGGTGTGTTTCTCTTTGACGATGATGCTACAGTTGACCAAGTTCCGACTAATACCAAATACAAGCTTCAAACCCTAGATCATCGAATTTAAGCCACCATGATGATCGGAATTTTTTTCGAGCATTTTTCCCGAGCTTGTCCATTCCCTGGCTACCATTAGTCACGATCCCGAGGCTTCTTTGATCATCGATCACCAAAATTTCGTCAAAAACGTGATTCCTTTCACCCTTGATTTTCTCAGAGGATAATTCATTAAAAAATTTGATTTTTCTTTTGAAAATCATTGATTTCAAAAACGTTTCGAATCATATACTCGTAATCAAGAAATATGATAATTAAGTTTCAACCTGTTTTGGATTTTACCTGTATTTTAAAATTTCCAGAGAAAACTTAAGTTACATTTACTTGAACTTATTTTAAAACCTTAATCCATGTTTAAACAAACAAAACTCGTTCAGGTCCTAAAGTCTAATATGGATCAGAAGAAGAGAAGTTTAATTTTGTACAGGTTTTGGAAACCTGGGAACAACTAGAGGCAAATGTGCCTGTAACTCAAACATGCACACTCCTCTCTGCACATAAATATCTACACATATTTGCATGCATATCAATACTTTATAGTTTATTTTAAACGTCATCACGAACAACACATAATACTTTAGATTTTTCAGGGTTTACTCACCTAATGTCTGAGAATAAAGGAAACTGTCTGGGTTTAAAACTTGAAGGCTGGAAAATTTTGGTTGCTAACTTTTTGATTTGGCTTGATCTTGTTGTTTGTTTACAGACTTGATTGGTTGCTGAAGATGACCTTTACTTTGTTAAATCTTTCTAGTTTGAAACTTGCGTTTTGATTTCTTTTGAGTTTCTTTCCTTCGATTTCTTTGATTTTCGGTTTTTAATTATTTTACAGGTTTCTATTTTTTCTTTGATCTGGTTTTGAGTTTTGATTTTTTTCTCAGGCTTCAAATTTTTTTTGAACTAAAGAATAAAAGAATCGAGAGAGGAAATGAAATAGCTTGCATGTTCAAATTTTTGTACATTGTACAGTTTTAAATCTAAATCCAAATAATCAACTTTGGTCGACCTCTACCTCTCTTTGACGCGGCCTATAATTCCAGCGTGCACAGGTGCCTTAGGCGGCCTCCGTTGAAGATGGCCAACCATCTTAAATGATGTTGAATTAGCTTCTTAAATTGGTGCTACTTCAAGTTTGTCTTTTTTTACGATAAATTTTAATTTGAGCCTGATCTTGCCATAATTTTTTTCCCCATGCCTCCTTTAAAAGTTTGTCCCTTTTTTTATCATGTGGTCTACTCTTACATTTTTTTAACCACATGTTATGGATTTTTTTCTTTTTGTTCTTATTAATGTGTAATAACTACCATTAGACACTTAGCCAATATTAGAGCCTGATTTCTGATCTAAAAGTAGTGGATAAGCTAATGTGCATGGTCATGAGAGTTTTGTACATTGTCTTACCACTCGTTTACGCTATATGTTCTGTTATTGTGGACCAAATTATAGCGGGCTCTTAGCTTATATATGCTTGCTTTTATTATAGTTTTTTTGCTAATTATACGGTGAATAGTTCTTCACGTCTAACCATGCAATCCTAATAAAAGTTTACTTTTACAAGGAATGGCTCGCTAGTCCTTATTTTCAAAGCTTGTGTACAAAACATCCCTCGCTTTAGCTATTTGTAAATTTAGCCCCTCTTATTAACTTTCGCTTATTTTATTCCCATTTTACCCTTAGTTTTATTTTACAGACGCATTTTTTGGGTCTTTTTCCCTATACTCAAATTTTGTTCCGATGCATCTTTTCTTCTTCCTCATGAATCTCGTTATCCACTCTCGGCTGTTGCTTCTATTTGTATTTTAAATTTCCTTTTCCATAATTTCTAGATTGACGGTATATAATTACGATTCTGCATTTGATCTATGGTTTACTTATGTAGGTATTCCATTTTATTGGAATCGTGCAATTTTATATTGCTTTTTATTTTTGTTTTACTTTAGTTTTTTGTTTTGTTTTATTTACAGTCACTTATATCATTTCTTAAACTATATTCTGGTATTATGGATCTGAACATTCTTGTTACAAGGTACATTATTTGATTCTGATTAGTCTTTTTCATTTTGCATATGTGTAACTTTTGTTTGTTCATATGTTTATATTGATTTATAGTCTATATTTAATCTGTTAAACTATTAAAACTTAATATAACTTGCATTTTATCCTTTTCAATTTGCTTATGTGCATTTCTTCTTTGTTTATATGTGCATGTTTATTTACAATATATATCTATTCTATTAAAATATTAAAACTGCTATATGACTTGCAGTTTATCATTTTGAATTTGCTTATGTTCATTTCTTCTTTATTCATATGTGCATATTTATTACATATGTATCTATTCTGTTAAAGAACAAAAAACTGCAACATGACTTGCGTTTACTTGGAATTGTTGTAGATTATCATTTTTGTTAAACATGTTTCTTTTTTATTACAATTTAATTTAGATTTGTTTTATTAGCTATTTTTAGTGTTTGCGAATTACTGCATTCATGTTTATTCTATTTTATGCTTATAATACCTGCAAGCTGATGTTTAAGACAAAATATTCTGTGTTCTGTCTTGTGTATGTGCATTTATGAATTGTTGGTTCATTTGCTTCATGATAAGCCTTTGTAATGGATTATCAAATTTATCATGCAAAGTTCAAGTTAATGAAACATATTGATACCTTAAGAGTTTCTAGTGATTTTATTTTTTATTTTTTCCAGAGCTTGGAGTGCTATTATGTTTGTCTATTGTTTGACTTTCCAACATCTATATTCATAAACGGATGACGGTGGTTGTCAAATTTGTACATTTTTTTAAATCTGCAAAAGCTAATTCATAAGGGATGGTTTTGGAGACGTATCGATGTTTACGTCTTATACCTTGTAGGCAAATCTCATTTTCCATTACTTAATAGTTGAACTAAATAATAAAATGCAGTGCATGCATGGAATATGCAGTGGGAATTCCTCATTCATTGTTTGTGGGTCTTCTTTTTCTATTAGTGCTGTTTTGATGATAATATAATGTCTTCTTTTGTTGTTGTTGCAATTCCGATGATAACAGTGAAGGTGTTTTGGTTGTATTTGTTAGTAAGGGTATTAGTTATAGCAAGAGAGTTGCTATTGGTTATTCTCTTTATGATTTGAAAGTTAGTCTATGCAATATTTTCTAAGTATATGTACCTTCTTCTTTGGAGTTGTCTTTTAATTTGGAAAACAAATTCAAATTATTGAAACAGATTTCGACTTGCAATCTAGACTATGTCTTTATATACTTAGACATGAAGATTATTTTCATATTAATGTTAATCTACGCATGTCTTCTGAAGATGTTGATATTTGTAGTATTCAACTATTACTACCATTAGTTCTACAAATAATGTTTCAAGTTGTGCTTCTACTATGTCTAACGGGAATGCTCGCTGTGATTTAAAGTCTCTTTTGAAGATGGATTGTTCTATTCCTATAATTACCGAAAATGGTCAGTTATTCCCTAGAGGCTGAGTTTAAGCTCAAATTGCTTTTGTATTGTCTTCGTGGTGGTTATACGGTAAAGATGATTAAAAATGACACGGTTAGAGTAACTGCAATATATTCTAGAGTTGGTTGCCAATTTCGTGTGCATGCATTAACTAAATTTAATATTCTAGACTATTTTGTACTTAAAACTAATAATCTTGTTCATTTCTATGGTGCTTGTGTTGTAGATATCAATTATCCATCTATATCAAGTAAACTTGTTAAAAGGTTGGTGATTGATTTTATTCGTAGTAATCCTTTTACTAGAGCCAAAGACATAGTTGACCATTTTAGAAATGAATATGATATTATAGTCATTTACTACTTTTCCTATAAAGGAAAGCAATTTCCAATAGAAGAGATTCATGGTTCTGTTGCTTTGTTCTATCTTCAACTTAATTGCTATGTTGGTGCTTTGAAGGAAACTAATCTAGGAAGTTATATTAATTTGGAACTTAACCTATATAATTCCCAATTTGAAAGAATATTTATAGGGCATGAAGATTGTAAGAAAGGTTTTCCGTATTGTAGACCTATGATAATTCTTGATGGTACATTTATGAAAGGAAAAATTATAGTTGCTTAACGTCTGCAACTGCAAAAAATGGAAATGACAGCATTTATTATATTTTCTTTTTATTATTTATCTGTATAATAATGAAATGATGTTATGTATTTATCTATAACATAGTGCAATGATGGAAATGATGGTATGTATTGTTTATTGTAACTAGCTCTACTAATGTCTTTTATATTTCTTCTGCTTATTAGGTGCAAGATTGTTGAAATATGACGTAGGAGCCTGCAATAAAAAACACATGTTTATTTGTAGAATTTTATTTATAGCAAAAAACATGTTTATAGCAAAACAACAAATTTGCTATATCAAAATTGGAAATCTCCATTCTATTTTTCAAACAAAATGCATAATTTTATTCCTAAACATGTTGTGTGTTGTTTTATATAGTGTGTTTCTCAATGATGATACCAAACCATACCTAAAAGTTTAACAGACAAAGGTGCAATATAAATAATAGCTGTGGTGGAATCAATGTTCCGTAATTGGTGTTGAACTATTTTCCCTAATGCATTGCAAAATCATTCTTTAGTTCAAAGTACACATTGGCAAAGCTATATGAAGAAAGTTCAATGCAACTAAAAATATTAAGTTTGTAACCATGTAGCGTGCCTCTCATAAACCAGTATATATTTTAAACCAATTTAAAACATGCTAAACAACATAATGAAATGATGGTATACAATTTTGTTTTGTTAAAGGTTTGAATTTGTTTACCACGCTTGTTATACTCTATTATAATATTAGTAATGATATAATTGTTTATATCATCATCTCAAAATTTAATTAAATTTTCTTCAATTTTCCACTATATTTAGATTTTTTTCCAATAGCTTATGTTATAGTGTCAGGAGAAGATGAAAGCATTTGATCTTGATTTCTTTATAATCTACGATCAATGTTGTTAGATGATCGAACTATAACATTTATGTCAGATAGGCATCCAGCTATTATATCTTCCATTTTGAAGTTATTTCCAAATTCTTGTCATAGCATTGTATATTCCATATAAAAAACAACTTGCTATGTTGGGAGGTGATCCCAGAAAAGAATAGAAAATTAAGTTGTTTGTGGATGTTTCATATGCTTCTACTCATTCAAAGATTGAAGTAGCATTGAATTTTTTTAGAGATTTTGGCGGTAATGTAGCTTCTAAATTTCTTAGTGGAGTTAAATTTGAACACTTTGCAAATGCTTTCTTTCCAGGTAGAAGGTATAGTGAAATGGCATCTAATATTGTTGAAAGTTTCAACTTATGGGTCATTGAAGAAAGGCATCTTCCAATAACATCTTATCTAGACTCTGTTCGAATTAAAGTTATGGATCAAATTTCTAAACGTCGACAGTTGAGTCAAACTTGGAAAACTGAAATATGTCCAACTATGGAAAAGTGTTTGAATTCTTTTATTAGTTTGCGTCATGGTTGGAACGTTAAGAAATCCGATGAATATTGTTTCGAAATATTGTCTAAAGAGTCGCAGCATGTTGATCTTTACATCATTGGTGCAGCTGCGATATGTGCACTGTTGATGGCTTTCCTTGTCCACATGCTATTCGGGCTATTAGATCTCAAAGTTTGAATGTTTATGAGTATATCGATCGGTATTTTTATACTTCATACTTTCGTGCATCATTTTTTTCTCCTATATCTCCTGTTCCAAATACTGATAAGCCTGAAATTCTTCCAGAAAATCCTGCCATTTGACCTCCAATTCCTAAATGTAGCCCTAGTCATCCAGCTATCAAGTGAAAATCTTATATTTGTGAAGCTAAGAAGAAACGAAGATGTGGAAAATGTCGAAAGTTTGGTCACAACAAGAGCACTTGTCCTTTAGTTAACAATGTTGTTTTAAGTTGAAGATGTCAAAAGAGTTTATTGGCATTATACTGTTTTGAATTTGAATTTTGATTTTATTTGATATTGCCAAGTTATTTGTTGTTATAATTTGTTACTGTCGTGCTTTGTATTTTAGACTTCGGTGTGTTCTACGCCGTTAAAGTAGTATGACTTAAATGGGAAATTGAAATTTAGTCTAGTATTCAAGTTTGCTGTTTATTTTAATAGTTTTTAAAGCATTGATTAGTTTAAAACTGGCTCGAAATGTGTATTATGGAAAAATGTATGACTATTTTGTTAAAGTTTGGAAGACATTTTTTTGATATAAATTAGTGTAGGAACTATGCTTTTGGTTGCATAATATCCAACTTATGCATGTGGGCAGCTTGGCTTTATTATAAAGAAGTGGATGTAACTGTGCTGTTGCTACAGGTGGTATTGTAACAGGCATTGTTTGAGTACAATAGACAAGGTTGTTAATGGGTAATTTTGTATAAGTATGCATATTTATTTCATTGTGCTTATGGATTTTAATTTTATAGGTTACTGTTTATGTGCAACAGAAATGAAGTTAAATAAAGGAGTATTGAAAATCATACCACAGTGCTATGTTCTATCTGTTAATGAAGAATGGTAATATTTATAATAGGTGTATATCGTTGTGAGCATGGTGGAAATTGAGGTATTCCTATAATTTTTAGTAAATACAAATAGTATCACAGCAAAAACATAGAGTAGACATATTAATTCATAGTACAAATAATGGGAGTACAAACCAGAAAAATTCACAACAATTCGAGCTAAAATTCTAAAAGGAGTCCTTCTACTAGGACCTCCAGGCACGGGTAAAACACTACTAGCAAAAGCAATAGCAGGAGAAGCAGGAGTTCCATTCTTTTCTTTATCAGGTTCAGAGTTCATAGAAATGTTTGTGGGAGTAGGTGCATCGAAAGTGAGGGACTTGTTCAACAAAGCAAAGGTAAACTCTCTATGCATAGTTTTCATAGATGAGATAGAGGCAGTTGGAAGATTGAGAGGCGCCGGTATAGGTGGAGGAAAAGATGAAAGGGAGAAGACATTGAATCAATTGCTGACTGAGATGGATGGTTTTGGCGGAGACAGTGGCGTTATCGTAATTGCTGCAACGAGGTCTGAAATTCTTGATTTTGCATTGCTTAGACCTGGAAGGTTTGACAGACACATGTTTGTTGGGTTACCTGATGTGAGAGGTAAGGAGGAGAAACTTAAAGTGCACGGCAGTAATAAAAAGCTTAATAAAGATGTTTCATTGAGTGTTATAGCAATGAGAACATCTGGGTTCAGTGGGGCTGACTTAGCAAATTTGATGAATGAAGCTGCCATTCTTGCTAGAAGAAGAGGCAAAAGTAATATAACCGCTAAGGAGATTGATGATTTTATTGATAAAAACAGGTCTTAAAGGAACCAAAATGACCGAGGGAAGAGGAAAAATTCTTGTTGCATATCATGAGATTGGATAAGCTATTTGCGTGAAAGTATGCAAACTATAAACTTTTCATAGTTTCTTCTCTAGGTGAGTTAACGATATGAATGTGATGTTGGTATAATTGTAGGACACTACCCCTTGGACACGACCCAGCACAGAAAGTTACACTGATACCACGAGGACAGACAAGAGGTCTTACATGGTTTATACCAAATGGGGACCCTACACTAATTACAAAGCAGCATATATTTGCAAGAATAGTAGGTGGACATGGTGGTCGAGCATCAGAAGAAGTCATACTCGGAGAATCGGAGATCACAACTAGTGCTGCTGGAGATCTAATTACTCAGATAGCAAGACAGGCATTTATATCTTTTATGCTTGCCATAAAAATAACCCAATGTAGTAACAAGATTCATGTCATTTGATTGTTGAAAAAGATGGTAACAATGTTTGGAATGTCGGAGATTCACGACAACAATTTGGACTTTTAATAGCGTTTATGCTTTTATAGCGTTTTTATAAATGTTGTATATCAACATGTTGTTATAAGTTTGTGATGTACAATGGCAACACCAAAAACGCTATAAATTAGTTCTTTTAATTGCGTTTGGAAAATTCTATAGATTATTTTAATGGCGTGTTTACACACGCTTAAAAAGACATGTTATAAATAGGAAGGGTTATTAGATTGCAAGAATAAAAGGCTACAAAAAGTTCCTAACAACAGCGTTTTACCAACGCTATCAAAACTCTCTTAACAATAGCGTTTTACCAATGCTATCAAAACTCTCTTAACAATAGCGTTTTTGGACTGCTCTCAACATTTACATATTAGCGCTTTAGAAACGCTATTGTTACCTTTTATAGCATTTTTTTGATACTATCATCTTATTGCATAAGATTTTTTATGCTTCTTTTTAACGTTTCAATGCATAAAGAATTTAAATATCACTAAGACCACATTTGATTGCCAATATGTTATATGTAAACAAATAAAATTACTTCAAAACAACATGTGTTCATTATATTACATAAATACGCGTGAAGATTACAAATGCAAGTAAACAAAACTAATACTATGCGCAAGCAATCTTACCAAAATAATACATAAATGTATTCAAACACTGAAGATACACACGAAATTATATATTACTTCAAATCGCCTTGTTGCTACTTGCTAGCACCAAATGTGTTAGTTACCCATAAAGAAAAAGTTCAATAATTAGTCGTAATAGACATGATTCATGAAAAATATGCATATAAAGTGACACTTTTGAACAAAAATATATGATGTTTATGAACTTATTCAATTCTGAACCGCTATTGTATTTAAGAGAGAACAAATACCACTAATTTTCTAAAACTTATTTAATTTTTATAAAAATTGATTTATTTCTATAATAACAGTTTAATTTTTGGCAACTTAATTAACCTAGCAAAATCTTTATGATACTTAATAAATTCTATAGAAACTTTGTTAATTTATTTAAATTTTTGGAAAAAACAATTTTTTTTATCAAACTTGGATAAATTTAAAAATTTAATTAACTTAGTCGAATGTTTATAAAACTTGGTTAAATTTTATAATAATTAGTTAAATTTTATTAACTTGTCATTTTATAAACTAAGTTTGTTTTGAAACTTAATTAAAGTTTTTAAACTTAGTTATTTTTTGTAGACTTGCTTAATTTCTATAAACCATAGTTAACTTCTATAAAAATTAGTTAATTTTTATAAATTAGGTTGATTTTATAAATTTATTTAATTTCTATAAAACTTTGATAACTTTTTAAAATTTTTAAACTTAATTAGTATTTTATAAATTTACTTACCTTTTACAAAATTTTGTCAATATTTAGATAATTGTTTAATTTATATACAATTTGTTTAACTTATTTAAATTTTTTTGCAACTTCGTTAATTTTTATAAATTTATTTTTATTTTTTTTTAAACTTAGGTAAGGTAGTAAATTATTTACTTTTTATTAAACTTGGTTAACGTAGATAATTTTTATAATTTATCTAACTAAGTTTAATTTTACAAAAATTAATTAAATTTTAATAAAATATAGTTGGCTTTTTATAAAACTTAGTTAAATTTTACAAACTTAACTAATTTAATCGAATGTTTATAAAACTTGGTCAAGTTTTATAAAACTTAGCTAAATTTTATTAACTTTATTATTTTTATAAGTTTAGTTTATTTAAAAAACTTAAACTTACTTAATTTCTATAAAACTTAGTTAACTTTTATAAAAATTAGTTATTTTCTAATAAATTAGGTGTAGTAAAGAACAGGCTAACTTAAACTTACTTGATATTGCTTTTTCAAGAGTAGTATAAGAGACCAAGCAAAAGATTCAGTTTTAACTGAGGAATGTATGCCTCGGTTTTAACTAAGAGTGTCGCATTGAAAATTCAATTTTAGCTGAGGTGTATATTGTCCACCTCTCAATAAAAAGATTCGTCATGACAAAAATCAACGAGAATTCTAAATCAATACAGATTGATATGTGGCATTGACCTAAACAATGATCCCAACATATACTGGTTATGCAGTTAAATACAAATAAAATTTATGAAAATGCATACATGTTCTTGCACTTTGGAATTTCACAGCATGTTATACACAATATTAACAAGGAGTACATGGTAACAAAAAATAATGGCTGAATTCACCAATCTACAAGACAACCCAATCTTTAGCCTTAATTAGATTGAGGGGTCTTCTCCTTCTTCTCCATCTTTTTCTCCTCCTCCACCAGATCCAATTCCGCATTCACAACCAATCACTTCAAAGATTAATCCTGAATTTGATGAAGAGGGATTTTAGAATGTCTAGAATAGAAAAAACAGAACTATGAATCAAAAGCATCGATCTGGAATTAGTTCAAACCAACTAAGCCTGAATAAGGGAAATGCAAATCATTCAAAACAATACTTTAGAAATGCTAATCAAGGATTTCTCAATTCAAGAATCATAGGGAATTCAAGAAACTCAACAAAATATGCTGAAAAACCCATTCTTTCTCTTCCGTATACAGATACACAAGTCAGAAATTCAAGAAATTACTCAACAAACAATCAGTTATCTGCTAAAATTTATTCTCAATTCAATATTAGCCTGAACAAAACCTCTTTATGGGCTGAAATGATCAAGAAAACGGGATCAAACTCTGAGTTTGATCTCAAATATGCAGCTCCTCTCTCAATCAATGATAAGGGAATCGTAGTTGTGAATGCAGAGGCCAGCAAAAGGGCAGAAAACAAGTGGTGTCATTCAGTTATTGCATATATTTTTAGCTATAGACCCACTGATCATCATTTCAAGGCTATTATTGCAAAATCGTGCACTCCAATTGGTAATTTTGATATCTTTACTCGTAATAATGGATTTGTCATTATCAGATTTACAAAGGCCACAAATTGTGAGAAAGCTATTAATAAGGGTCCTCATTTTATAAATGGAAAACTCATTATTATGAAGCAATGGAATAATAAAATCAAACTTGATAGATATTTGCTTTCTACTATGCCAATATAGATTCAATTACTTAAAATGAATCTTAGATTATGGGAAGAAATATTGAGTGCCATAACTAGCATTGTGGGTATTCCTCTTAAATTGGATGAACATGCAGCCAACGAAACAAGACTCTCTTTTGCTAGAATTCTGGTGGAAATTATGACAAATGTTGATTTACCAAATGAAGTTTTGTTTCAATGCATGATAGAGAAAATTTAATGCAAATCATAGAATATGAATGGATCCCCCAAGATGTAAATCAAGTTGCTGTTTTGGACATACCATAGACAATTGTATCACCAAAATGGTTTGGAAAGAAAAACAAAACCAAGAAAAATCTATTAATGATAGAAGTTTCTTAAATGAGAAAGGAGATGCATTGTCAAACAAAACATTAGAAGATAGTAATGGATCTGGCTATCTATCTTTGAATGAAAAGAATAACGGTATCAATGAACCAATTATTGTTCAAGAATCTACTTAAGAAATGGAGACTCAAGGAGGCAGTAAGACACAGAGTCTGGGTGGAAAAAATACTGAAACTTTAGAGAATATCTTAAACATCCATCTTGAAACAAATCCAAATAGGAATAATGCAGTAACTCAAGTCAGTGAAAATGTTTCTGAATCTGCAAATATGCATATAGATGATGGTTTATACATTAATGCTATTCTTAATAAAGAACCATCTGAAAATCCCAATATTTGTCATGTTGCAACTCATCTCTCCTCTCATACCACAAATCAAAGTTCGTAAATCAATCTACAGAAGGCAATCACTTTAGTGGCAAACTCCTCTTCAATATCAAGAAAAAAACAAAAAAAACAAAAAGGAAAAAAGAAGAGGCAAAACAAAAAGCATTAAATACAGTGTCTGAAGAAGCATAGAAGATATCGATGACAGTGATTTTAAAAGAAATTCCATCACTAAAAACTCAAAATGGAAAGAGCAGCTCAAAACAATTAGTAAATCAACATATAAGAAAAAAAGAAAGAGGCTGGAGACTCTAGTGGAAGAGAGCAGCCATAGTGAATAGTTGCTTCTCCTTTTTATACTTTTCTTTTTTCTTCTTTTGACAATATTTTTTTATCATTATGTCGATAATTTCGTGGAATGTTAGAGGGATTAACTCTTTAGAAAGAAAATTAGACTTATCTAATCTTCTTATGTCTTTAAAACCCAATATTATATGACTGCTTAAACACTAATTAAACAATTCTAAAATTTTCGATTTACAATTTTTATTACATAATTGGAAGATCATTAATAATAATCAAATGGGGGTAATGGTAGAATTATGGTTAGCTGGGATCCTGATATTTGGGATATCTTTCAATATTGTATGAATTTTCGGTTCATCCACTGTAAGTATACAAACAAAGGTGGTTTTCAATTAGAAATTACTTTTGTCTATGCTTTTAACAATGAAACGGAAAGACTATATCTTTGGAATAGTCATCAACAAATTAACTCTAATACGAGTCATTAGTGGATTGTAATTGGTGATTTAATACTATCATGCATGGTTTTGAAAAAAGGGGTAGGAAAGGAATCCAATTCCTTTTAAAAAACTTGAAATGTTAAATAATTTTCTTCTCAAAACCGGTTTGTATGAACCAACTATTTTTGGAAATAATTATACTTGGAAGTCTGGAAAATTTAGGATATTCATTGTAAATTAGATATAATTCTAATGAATCGTGTCTTTACAAATTATTTTAAAGATTTCAAAATTTTTACCTTCCCCAAACTACTGGTGATCACACTCCAATTCAAATCTATCTTACACATAATAGTAATATTAAGAAAAAAAATTCTTTTAGATTTGTCAATGGTTGGATGTATGAAGATAATTGTAAAGAAATTATCAAAAATTGCTTTTCCATAAAGGTTCTGGGCATTGCCCAACACAAATTCAATAAACTTTTTCAAATTACTAAAGCAAATTTGAAAATTTGGAATAAAAGCAGAACAGATGATGTAATTAACATCAGAGATGAGTGTGAGCTTAAACAGAATGAGTTAGACAAGGATTTCTCAGACATTAATAAGGCCAGTAATTTTTTTCTAGCCCAAAATAAACTGGTCAAGTCACTCTATGTGCAATCTATCAATTTAAGGCAGAAAGATAAGATAGACTGGTTAATTCATGGCGATGAAGCTAGCGAATTTTTTAATGCTAAGATGTCTTGTAGGAATTACAAAAATGATATTGGGAAAATTATTGATGTTAAGGGTAATGTTATTAATGATTTGTCCTGTGTTAGGAAGGAAGCTATTAATTATTTTACTAATCTTTATAATACCAATCTCTATTCTAATGCTCTCCCTAATAGTGAGCCTAAGTTTAAAGTTAATGAAAACAGTCATGATACTGTTCTGGCCCCTATTTGACTTGAAGAAATTAAAAGTATCCTTTTTAATTCTAATAATGATAAAAGCCCTAGAACTGATGGCTTTGGTGCCAAATTTTATAGAACACGTTGGGAGGAAATCAAAATATTTTTATTTGATTATATTTTGAGTTTTTTAGGACTGGTAAATTACTAAAAAAATTAAACCATACTTTTATTACTCTGGTCCTAAAAATTCAAATTCCCAACAGCTTAGAAGACTACATGCCTATTGCTTGCTGCAACTTCATTTACAAAATCATTTCTATCATTTTATGTAATAGGATAAAAATATTTTTAAAATATCTCATTTTCGAAAACCACAGTACTTTCATCCCTGACAGATTATTTGTTGAAAACACTTTGCTTTTACATGAATTAATTAGGAATTTTAATAATAATAACAAAATTATCATGTATGTTAAAATTGATTTACATAAAGTGATAAAATAAATAGACATTTCATTATTTTTATGATGAAACAAATGGGATTTTGCAATTGTAACGACCCATTATTTTCCACCATTCAAATCGACAATAATCCACACATGCCGGACTTGAATAGTACAAAATAACATATTGTAATAAAATCTGGAGTAAATAAAATCAAATCACAGAATCACAGACACAGAACATCAGAATAACTCGCAGCGGAAAATAAAATACCATAGTAGTTCATGAAGCTACTATCACAAGTCTCAAAACCAAATACATAATATCAGTCATAAAGCAGATACAATATAGAATCCCAAATACAAAGAAGTCCACTAATACAAAGCTGAAAACATAACAACAGAACTGAAATATAGATAAGCTGATAAATCTCCAACGATTCCAGACCTCCAAAGAGTGGAAATCCAAATTTGTGAATAACTCAGAATGACCTGAGCGTAAATAAAACGCAAACAGTCGAGTCAGGACATACATACTTATCCAATGTAAACCAACTCAAGTGAACTGCAGTAAATGTACAAGTAACTTAGAAGATGCTTGGGACCGCCCATCCTCTAAGGATCCGTTAAACTATTTACTATGTAGTATATTGCACTATTATAATAGTGTCTATCAGTAAAATAAAATTACTTTAAAATAGCGTTAAGGAGTGACCCAATGTTCCCCTTAACACAAATAATGCCAATAGTCTATATAGTACCTGCATATCTCCTGATCGGAAGACTATGAGAAGATACTACATAGGTACGACACAAATAGAAAATCATAGTAAATGCTCGATATGGTAGGTGACACGGCACACAAGGCAATGCCAGGGTAGATATACCAATTACGACACTCGGGCTGGTGGTAACGTAGTAGCCACATACGCCCACCGTGGAACACATTCCCAAATCGGAGGGTAGCCACCAAACAATCACAAGTAATGGAATGATATCGAAGAAATGCGTCCGCTACGAGGTGCGACTTCAACTGGCCCGAGACCGCTCCCATTTTAGCCGCCTTATGCCAACTCAGGGGAGTTGGTTCCACGTAACATACCACAAGAACGTCATCGCCATCCTACTTCATTCTGGAATCTCCACCGCGTATACAATTGTCAAAGTGGTTTTCGGTATCGACAGAGAGTATGTCCATATCTGATCCCGGTCTCTTTGTCAACCAATCGTTATTATAACCCATGGTTATAACTTTCAAAACAATATTTTATACTTTAAAATAAATATCAATTCAAATCCAAATTTTATCAAAATAAAGATCAAATCATTTCCAAACCATTTCAATATTTCAAAATATCATATCCTTTCAAAACTCCCTTTTCAAATCATTTATATAAGTTCAAATCCAAATATTCAACTTTAAACACCCTTTAAAATTCAAAGTAACGTTCATTAATTTCAATTCAAATCATCTTTTAAAATGATTCATTTTCCAATTGAATTTATTCAGTTAAATCATTTAAAAGTGAAGTTATTATTCTTTTAAGTCAAGTATTCAAATTTCAAAGTTTCAAGTCATTCTGAGCTCATTTACTAAGTCAAAAACCATAATTATTAAAATTTCAGCCATTCGCAGCATTTAGAAAAAGCTATTATAAGTTATACTTGAAAACATTTTAATTCAGCAAATACAGCACTTAAAAACTGCTGTTACAACTCAGTTTTAGTTAAATTTTAGTTCAAAACAGCAAAGACAGCATTTCCAAAAATGCTGTAATAGCTAAGGTTTCAAAACAAGGGTTTTTATTCGTTTCTGCAAAGACAGCAGACCACTACATCATTTACAGAAATGCTATAATAGCTCTGAGTTGAGTTTTTAGCCTATTCAATTTACTATAACAACTACAGTATTTCAGAACTGCTGTAATAGCTCCTTCATTAGCCTTTTAGTTCATTTCCAAAAACCATAGCACTTTTGAATGGTACTAAAAGTGATTTCCAGATTTTAGTGTATTCCCATCAATTAATAATCTACATTTTAAACCCTTTAAACATTGTCAAAATCATAATTTAACATTTAAAAATGTTCATTAATATATCAATTAACATATTATTTAATACAATAAGTTTCTTATAATTAAATCCAATTTCACCAAATTACTTAATAAATTCAAGTGTAAAAGTTTTCCAATTCTTCACATTTTTAAATAAACAACTTAACACTTAAATTTTCTCCATTATTTTTCTTTCAAATAAAATTTAGTTTCCATTTTTATTTCCTATAACCAAATTTTTATTTAACCAAATTTTTATTTAACCAAATTTCAATTTCTGCTTAAGTTATATTTTCAAAATTCAATGTAACTATTTATTTTTCCAACATTTTAACTAATAGAAAATTCCAAATTTCTATATTTAATATTTAAAAATCCTATTTAAATCAAAATTTCATATATATATATATACACTTTTAAAATTACTTAAAAATTCCAGAAAATTTATAAAATAACCACGGGCCTGTATATAGTACCTAGGTCAAGTGATACAGATATATATCATTTCAATCCGCAGTTTACAAATAAAAATCCGGGTTCTATCATTTCAAACCCGCAGTCCCAAGTCAAAATAAATAAATAAAAACTGTTCAGGCTTATCATTTCAGCCCATAACGATTTTTCCTTATTCTAAAGTCCATTCGAGTATGTATCATTTCAACCCATAGTGAACCTAATCTACAGGGAACTTGCAGTGTGATAAACAGATATAAATGTTTAACATTATACAACATTAACAGGTGATATGACATGTAATTTAACAGGTTTAACATCATATATAAATAATCACAGGCAGTTATAGCATCATTCATAATACACATTCAAATGTTGTTGCTTCACAATTGCATAAGTATATATTGTCGTGTGAGATTTACTCACCTCTAAACGCTAGAGATTGCAAAACCAATAACACAACGGAATCAAAAGCAAACTGACATGACTGTGGACTCGAGTGGAGAGCGAGATCCAATGCTATAGATCTTGTGTTACAACCCAAACAAAAATCAAAACAATTTATAAATACAAAACCATATTGAAATTGATATAACTTTCGAATAAAAAGAGATATGAATACACAGTTTTTTGTTTGCTTTCTCATATGCTATGCATGGCCTAGGGTTGCATATGGTCAGATTTGGACATGACTTGGCTCGGGTTTGGTCATGTAAATGCACGACATAAAGGCTAGAATGATGGAGGAGTTTACAACATAGGAATGTGAAGGGGTTATGCAATAGTGTGATTTTTCCAAAACAAAGGCACGGCCATGGAGGAGTGGCTCGGCCTGTGGGTGCACCATGACTGGACAGTGGCTGGAGGGGCATGTCGTGGTCAGGTCAGAGGTGATGGCGGCGGCTATAGTGGTGGTTAGGGTGGTGGTTGAAGTAGATGAAGCAAAGGTGGTCAAACAAGTGTGTTTCATGGCTTTAGGTTGCATTTTTGAGGGGTTTGATCACTGTAACGAACCGTAAATTTTTAATAATTTTATTTGTTTTATTTATATATTTAATTAAAATTTTGTGAAATATTAAATAATAAAATTTTGAGATATAAATTTGATATTTGGAATGCGTCTAGTTAAACATAGCAACAGGTAAATTTTCTTCCAAAAATATGAAGTTTATTTTCGTGCGTAAATTTATTTCAATTAAAATCAGTTAGGAATTAATGAAAATAAAATGGTTCCGAAACCTGAATAGTTTTACATAGAAAAATTGTAAATCATCTTCTGAGCAAGACGTCATTTTTCGTTTTTCAAAATTCGGACTTTTTTAGCTCCGTCGATCTTAATTTTCTGCGTTTTTGCTACATTTTCCGCTAGTAGAAAATTCAAATTTTTATAATTTAATAGTATCACTGATATCGATATGCCGTTTTGATCGTCTTGTCGTACTGATCTCTACGACATACTCATTTCTGTGTTTTGATGTCCGACGCACGACGGAATCGGTGAACCGATTTATCGTATCGGTACTCGTGAGATAACGAATGGTCTGTAACTTTTAATATTCCTCACTGTTCAAAATTCTAACAGCCGCCTACCCGTTGAATTTAAAACAGCACTGTTCAGATTCCTAGATACTTTGTAAATTGGAGTGGCTTTCCATTTTTCTTGGTTCATTCAGTAATCTCAGCTAAATGAAAAAAAAAGAAAAAAACTGTTTGTTTTCTTCTCTCTCTCTCTCTCCAATATAATGTCTGAGCACAATATTTATTTCAATCTGCTCGTATCCTTCATCTTTGCAAACCCCCTGCTCATTTGAAAATATATTATATTAAGAGGGAAAGCTTGCATAATTATTTGAATGCATCTATAACCTGCTTCCTTTGCTTCGAGATTTCATCTAGTTCATTTTGAGATTTCAATTGGTTTGCTTTGGGAAAACTGCCTGATAACTTTCCCTCCCACCTCACTCTTGAACCCATCGCCACACTAAAGCTCCCTTCCACTAATTGCATAGTCTACCCATATTTCCCTTCCCCTCCCTCCATCACAATCGAGAAGATCTCGGCCTTGCATTTTTTTCTCCTTCTCCTATTGTGAAACCTGCACCGCAAATACAACCCGACATCTCTCCCCTCGCTTTGCACCCAGCCCATCATCTCCAAAGCCCCAGCCATGTCCTCCGCTACTGATCTGAACTCATGGACCTTGACCCGCCAGCGCCTTGCCATACCAACGCCTACACTACCACCTGCCTTGTCTTGCCACATGACCACTAGCAGCGCTGCAACACTGGAACCACCTTGCCGAAGTTCGTGTGCCCATCACCATCTACACCTACTCGCCGTTAACAGCCGTGCAACCTTTCCTCCGCATGAATACAGTAGCCACCACACCTTATTCTTGCAATCCCATCTTTCCCTCACCGCTTAGCCTCTCCCTTGCAACCTCACCTCCCAGCCACCTTGAAACCGAGTGCCGCAGCCATGTCTAACATTGGCCGAGTACCATTTTCGTGTTCACTCACCAACCTATCATCTCTTTTATACAAAGGTATATTATATAAACAAGTTTTCTTCAGTTTTCATGATTTTACAGGCCTGCATGTATTTTATTTATGTATAATATATTAATCAGCTACATAGATTTTAAATATAGTGTATGATCTGGTGTCTGTTTTATTATATAGGTAAAATCTATGTATAGCCTCTGTTTTATAATATTATCTAGTATAGATTATATACCTTATATTGCATATTAGCATATACCTGTTGGGGTATTTTATTTTATTATACAGGTAAGTATATATAAACGTGTGTGTGTATATTATTATTATTTTTAGTTCACATATTTTATATATATAGAGGATGAATTATATAAGTTATTTATTTATATATTTGTATCATATACAATTATATGTTTAGCTAGTATACATATTTTATATTATCTGTTACATGAGTTTATATTTGTGTACATATATAATTTTATTTATGAACTATTTGAATTTATATGCTTTTAATAATAAAATAATGTTATATTGAATTTTAATATCAGGTGTATATAAGTATAAATATAGGTATCTATTTCAAATTGTGTTATGTGTGTATATATGTTTGGTTGTCACATACGTGTTTTGAATTTAAAAACAAGGATGTTTGAAATACATATATATTAAATTTTATTTGTGTTTGAATTTAGAATATGAATACTATATATGTAAATAATTATATATAGTTATATATATAAGTTCATTTATACCATTTATCTTCATCAACCCAGTTCTGAATTGATTTCGTCTATTCCTGTATATCAGCTTTGTTTGTCGAATTTGTGCCAAATTAGCTTTAATTCAAAATTCGTGCTTGGATCCATAACTCAATTCACTGTCTATCATCTCTAGCCACGAAAGGTGAGCAATCACTCACGATTAATATTCTTCTATTTATTAAATTTGATTTCAATTGAAACGACAATTGAAATATGCTGCTGTTAGTTACTTACATTGTTATATATGTTATTACCTGTATCAGTTCACCTATGACATTTGACACCATTATCTGTTATTTATATGATGATAATCCAGTTAGGTTGATAAATGATTGATTGTTTGATGTTGACATTGGACGTTAAATTGTTAATGTAGTAAGTGATAAATAATTTGAAATTGAAACTGACGTAGGATAGTTAGATTCGATATATGTGTTAAATTTGATTAGATGACATTTGCATAATATGACCCCTTTAAACGTTTAAATAAATTGACACGTAGAAATATAGTTAATTGCACTTTGAATCATTTAAATGTATGTTGTTTAAATTGTTGTAGTATGAAATTGAATAATAGTTATCAAGTGAAGACCGTATAAATATTAGTGTAATAATCTTTAATCTACATGAAATGATAGTGTAGATTCTAGAAATAATTATATTAATTTGCATAAACAACAAATGTAAATTAATACGATTATTTCGGAATTATTTAAATAAACTGTTGGATTGTTATTGATGTTTGCTATTGCTTGTTTATTTACTTTGACACCATCCCAGTTATCACACTGCATGTTCCCTTTGTTATGCTTTGATTTTTGAATTGAAATGGAATCGGGTTGAAATGATAAATACCCAAATTTGACTTAGGATAGAGAATTAAATAAAACACGATTGGTTAATAATTTTTTTTAAAAAAAATAAGATTTTATTTGAATAAAATAATAAAGGTTTTAAATGAAGTTGGAATTTGAATTCTAGTGAAATTTAAATGTTAGTATTTAATAATCTGAAACGAAATATTAACAAAGTAATTAATGAAAGAACGTTGTTTAATTCAAGAAATGAATGAATTAAGTTTTGAAATTATTTAATGATTAAGTTTTGAAATTATTTAATAATTAAGTTTGAAATTATTTAATAATTAAGTTTTGAAATTATTTAATAATTAAGTTTTGAAATTACTTGATAATTAAGTTTTGAAATTATTTAATAATTTAATAAGATTGAATTATTTAATAATTAAATGAAATTGAATTCTTGATATATGAAATTTAACTTCGTAATAATTGAAATTGAACTTCTTTAATAAGTAAAATTGAGTTCTGTAATAATTAAGTTTTGGAAATTTGTTTAAACTAAAAATAAATAAATAAGTGAAATTGAATTTCTTTAACAAGAAATAAAATGTGATTTATTGAATTCAATATAAGACTTGAAATTTAAAGAATTTGATTTGATGAATTTAATTTAATTAAATTTGGAAGTTTGATATGATATAGGAACTTAAATTGATTTAATGAATTGGAAATTAAATAGAAATTGTTTTGAATGATAAATTAACTTAACGAGTATTGAATGAAATCGATCAATGAATTTAAATTGATTTGAGTGTTAAATTAAATTAATTTAAATGATTACGGAATGAAACTTTTATACGAACTTAAATCAATATTTGAATTATTTTAAATAAAAAAGTTGAAATTGAGTTATAAGATTTTGAAATAGTAATTTGGAAGTTTTGAACGTAAATTATGGAAATTGATTTAGAAAGACAAATGAAATGTTGATTTATAAATTATAATTGAAATTGAATTTAATTTGGTTTTGAAATATATTAAATGACCAATCGAGGTTATGATTACGAAAGTTATTAAAGAGACTGGAATCGGTTATGGACACACTCTCTGTCTAAACCGAAAACCACTTTAATAAGTATACGCGGAGTGTGATCCAGAATGAAGTGGTTGGAATGACGTACGTGATGACCGAAGAAAGAGAACGATAATGGATAGCCTTGACACTTGTGTCAAATTGGAAATGACTAAAATATGAGCCGTGCCGGGCCAAATGGGGTTAGCCACCTCGAGCGAACACACTTCTTCGTAAACTACTCATTACTTGTTATTGATTGGTGCACCCTCAAAATTTTGGGAGTGTTGTTTCGCGGTGTTGCGATCGTTGCGGCGATGCGTTCTCACCTGTCCAGATCAGGCAAACGGTAGTTTCACTACCTTGGGTATTGCCTCATGTGCCTTGTCATACTTGTATCCCTATATATGCGACCGCTACGAATTTGTTTTGTGTTATATCTATGGAGCACTCCCTGATATCCCACTAGTTTACGGTGGAGTTTACAGTGTTGTATAGACTATGACGCTTATATAAAATGTGTTAAGGGGGATAATGGTAACGCCTTAACACTATTTTGATACTTTATATTACTGATAGGCATTATCTACTTAGCGTACATTACAACATAGTAGATAGTTTAACGGATCCTTAGTGGATGGTTATTCCAACGTCCTTTGAGTTGCTTGTACTTCAATTGTTATTTCACTTGAGTTGGATTTATTGATATAAGAATGTTAATCCTGACTCGAGTGTTTTGTGTTTTTCTTTACGCTCGGATCAGACTGAGTGTGCCAGTATTCGAGACTCGCCTTTGGAGTTGGAGCTTCGCTTAGAGATCCGGCTATCTATCTAGATTTCAGATATTCAGTTGATTCTAGTGTTGTATTCTGATTCTTGTATTTGACTATTGTATTCGAGACTTCTGTTGTAACTTATTTAACTCTGTTATGTATATAGTAGCTTTATGAACTACTATTTTTTTTTCCGCTACATTTATTACTCTGTGTCTGTGATCTGTGATTATTTATTTACTTTATATGTTCAGTTTTGCCAAATTTAAATTAACAATTCGGTGTTTTGAATTATTCAAGTCCGACATGTACGGATGCGAATAGTACAAAATAGCAGGTCGTTACAGTTGGTATCAGAGCTTTGGTAGCTCTAGGCAAAACTCAGCATATAGGGGCAATGTATTTACAGAATCATTTTCATTCGAGTTTGAATCTCTTCCTTTTGACTCGATTTCTTTGAATTTTGGAACATTCCCCGCGGTTCCAAAGTCCATTTGTGTCCCTCATTATTCGTCTTCTTTTAATTCTGGAGCATCCCATTGCTCCACGATATGATTTGTAAAGGGGTGAAACTCCTTTACAATAAGCATTGATTTACCAGAGATTTCTGTATCCTCGGTTTACGATGATGTCATCTTCTGTTATCCTAAATTCTATCCCTTGAGATTTGATGCCGATTTTGCCTTGGAAGTCTGCATCGATTTCATTCTTAAAGTCACGGTCGACCCAGTTAAGGTTGTTGCAATTTAATTAACTTATCCATCTTCTTATTTGTTATTTAAATCATCTTATCTTTGTTTCGAACCTATCTTCGAATCAAAATTATCTTTGATTTGAGTCCCTCAAATTTGAATCTCTATCCTTGCTTTGAAATCCACTCTTGTATCGTCAAGCGAGGAAGTGTATTTTAAATTAATATTAAAAATGTTTTATACATTGTGTTGTTTGAGTTGTTGATGTTGATTTGGGTTTTCAATCGATTCGTCTAATCAACATTATCGATAGGATTTCCAAAACACTTGAACATAGCAAACTGACACAATATTGATTTCAAATTTAGTAAATAAAATAAATTTTGGGCGATTATATTATATATAAGTAAATTTTTCCAAATTGTTACCTTAATTGGTTGTTAAAAATGATAATATTGATTTTCATTTATTGTTTTGTAAACCATTGATTTTACCAACATGTAAATAAGTGAAATTACAAAACATGGTTTATAAATTGATTTAGAATTTAAATTAAGAACTGAGAATTTAATTTTTGGAAATTTCAACTTTGGTTTTAAAGTTGTAGAATATTTTCGAATAGAAATCATTTCAAAGAATTTTAAATATTTAAAATCAATGCTCGTTCTTTGTCGCTGGAAAATAATTTCGGTGATGACGGCCACATCATCGACATTTATTTTCGAGTTTCAAAGTGGAGAGACCATCAGCAGCTTGCTACACTTTTGTTTTGAAATGAATTTGATTTGAAATTTCTAAAGTATGACTTGATTTAAAATATATATATATATATATATATATATATATATATATATATATATGTATATGTATATATATATATATATATATATTAGTATTTGATTTAGATTTGACTTGGATATATTGTATGTATATAATTATGTCTAAATTGTTTGAAGTTAATCAGAAACTTAATTCTTAAAATTTTGGTAAAGGATGATTTCAATTATAAATAAATCAAAATTTTGAATTAATATTTAAACTGGAGAGAATTGAATTAGAAATTTACTTGTATAACACTCAATTGCATTATATATAACTTACCTAAATTTTTAAAAGTTAACTATGTAATTGAATATTATACAGTAGAAATGATATCAAAGGAATTTTTAAATAAATTTGAGTAGTTATAATAAGTGTAAATATACTTAATATATATGTGATAAGATATATTAAGTAGAATAAATTTAATAATAATTTGGAATAAAGAAGAATTAAATTTGTCGAATAAAGTATGATTATAATAAATGACTATTCAAATTTATGATCTTTGAAATTGTTAATTTAAGATAATTGGATAATATACAATATAAATTGTCTTTATAAATAAATTTTGTAACAAACAATGATAAATTGAAAATAAACCAAGTTAATAAAATTCCTTGAGTTTAAAATCGATTATTGAATATTTATTAATTCAATTGAAATTTTTTATGGTCTAAATTAATTGTTTTATTTTGTAATTCATGTCTATTTTCTTCTGGCTATTTCTATACTCCTACCACCTCCCTTTTCGGGGACGAAAAGTTTTGAGTGGGGGAGAATGTAACGACCCGTAAATTTTTAATAATTTTATTTGTTTTATTTATATATTTAATTGAATTTTTGTGAAATTTTAAACAATAAAATTTTGAAATATAAATTTAATATTTGGAATGCGTCTAGTTAAATATAGCAACTGGCAAATTTTCGTCCAAAAATTTGAAGTTTATTTTTGTGCGTAAATTTATTTCAATTAAAATCAGTTAGGAATTAATGAAAATAAAATGTTTTCGAAACCTGAATATTTTTGTATAGAAAAATTGTAAATCATCTTCTGAGACAGACGTCATTTTTCCGTTTTCAAAATTCAGACTTCTTTAGCTCCATCGATCTTTATTTTCTGCATTTTTGCTGCATTTTCTGCTAGTAGAAAATTTGAGTTTTTAAAATTCAATCGTATCACTGATATCCATATGCCGTTTTGATCGCCTCGTCATACTGATCTCTATGGCATACTCATTTATGTGTTTTGATGTCCGATGCACGACGGAATCGGTGAACCGATTCATCGTATCGGTACTCCTGAGATAACGAATGGTCTGTAACTTTTAATATTCCTAACTGTTCAAAATTCTAACAGTCACCTACCCGTTGAATTTACAACAACACTGTTCAGATTCCCTAGATACTTTGTAAATTGGAGTGGCTTTCCATTTTTCTCGGTTCATTCAAAAATCTCAGCTAAATGAAAAAAAAGAAAGCTGTTTGTTTTCTTCTCTCTCTCCAATATAATGCATGAGCAAAATATTTGTTTCAATCTGCTCGTATCCGTCATCTTTGCAAACCCCCTGCTCATTTGGAAAAATAATATTAAGATGGAAAGCTTGCATAATTATTTGAATGCATCTGTAACCTGCTTCCTTTGCTTTGAGATTTCATCTAGTTCATTTTGAGATTTCAATTGGTTTGCTTTGGGAAAACTGCCTGATAACTTTCCATCCCACCTCACTCTTGAACCCATCGCCACACTGAAGCTCCCTTCCCCTCCCTCCATCACAACCGAGCAGATCTCGGTCTTGCATTTTTTCACCTTCTCCTATTATGAAACCTGCTCCGCAAATACAACCTGACATCTCTCCCCTCGCTTTGCACCCCGCCCATCATCTCCAAAGCCCCAGCCATTTCCTTCGCTACAGATCTGAACTCATGGACCCTGACCTGCCAACGCCTTGCCATACCAACGCCTACACTACCACCTGCCTTATCTTGCCACACGACCACTAGCAGCGCTGCAACACAGCAACCACCTTGCCGAAGTTCGTGTGCCCATCACCATCTACACCTACTCGCCGTCAATGTGACGACCCAGAATTTTAGAGCATTTGAAATTGGATATTTAATTGACTTTAAATATTTGAAAGGTTAATTTTAACTTGAATTTAAAATGATTTGAATTTAAATTTAAAATTGATTTATATATATATATATATATATATATATATATTCAAGTGCTGACCAGACAAATAAATCACGTCAGCTGCCTTTCTTTCGCATCAGTGTCTTCTCCCCTTCAATTGAAACGTCGCTGTAGCTAGACATTTTCTTCACGCCAACGTCTTATTCTTCTTTTTCCCCTTTCTCTTTATTTAACTAAGTTATCATCTTCCTCTTATTTTCATAACAACCGAGCATTCAAGGCCGTTCGAACACTTTGAAATGGCAGTGCCCTAAAACCAAATCCCTTTCCTCCTTCGTTTTGAATCGAAAGAATACCTTCCCAAATTTAAGTTCCGCTCCTCTTTCATCTTCTTCGTCAGTACATCTCGATCAAAAGGAAATAAATCGAGCAGCTCAAGTACTTTCGAGCGAAAGCAAATGGCGCCTACAGGAAGCAAGCGTCTTCACGAAGCCGAGTCGGTGGGTGGTGTAAGGTGGTGGTCGCAATTTCTAGAACAAGGGAAATCGATCGAGGCTTTTGAGGGGTAGCGGCGCTCGCGAGTAAGGTCGGGAAGGTGATCGAGGGAGGCTCGGCGGCAAATTGAGTGTCGAGGCGCACGCGAAGCGGAGCAGGGGAGGATCGCGTTCGACGGTTCGCCATCGTGAGGCTGTGAAGTCGCGTATCTATGAGCCTGGAGGAGACGTTCGCGAGCAAGGAAGAGGTGAGTTTTGCCTGGTAATTTAATTCACTTAGGTTATTTTCTCAATCCCAAATTTAGTAAAAAGAAAACTGTTTTGTTTTATATTTTTCAAACAAGGTTTGAAAATGATATAGGGATTTTATAAAAATGTTAAAGGATTATATACAATTGGATTTTTTGAAATCTATAGATTAAGTAGTGTTGTTTGAAATTAATTTGACTTATACATAGGTTAAAAATAAATAAATAATTAGTTAAGTAAAATTATCAAAGGAAAGTAATTGTTCAATAAGTTCGAGTATTAATAAGAATTTTGGAAACCAGATTTATATATATATATATATATATATATATATATATATATAATACGACAGCTCCTTGTTTAGGATATTTTATGCAGGCTGAAAGAAATATAAAGATTTATAATTGTATATTTATATAGTAAAATAAATTACTGCTGATATTTAATGAAACAGAAATTAATTTATAAGGTTGGATTATTATTATTTTTTTAAATCTGTATAGACTATTTTTATAAATTTCTATATGATGTTTTGAAAGGAAATAAATATAGGTATATACATTTTTAACTTACTAGTTTATTTAAAAATAAATAAATATATGTAATTGGAGTGACAAATTAATTCGTATATTAATAACTTATAAACGTTTGTACAAGGTTGAGATCTGAAAAGAAACTGGTCTGGAGTGGATTACAAAACAAAAATCAAAGGTGAGTTAATCTCACTCAGTTTAATTTAAATTTAAATGATTAAATTTAAATAATTGTTTGAATTGTTTGATGTGTGATAGTATGGTATAATTTGAAATTGAATTGTTTGATGTTTGATGTGTGATAGTCTGTGGATGCAGGAAAAACAGGTTGGAGGGATCCAACTGGATCCCTCAACATTTAAATTATTTAATACCCTCTGTTGTGATTATTTTATATTCTGTGATGAGTATTATTGACAATTGGAATATTGGATGTTATGGTTTACCTGAATATGTTCTGGTGTATTAACTTATCAAGATATATAGAATTTGATTTTGGAAATAAAAAGAAGAGAATTTGTAAGTGAAATAATTATAGAGAATTTAAATAAATTAGGAAGGAATTGGATAAGAATAATAATAGTTTTAAATTCAAATAATTAAATTCCGCATATGGAAGCGAAATTTTAAATAAACAGAAGATTAATAAATTTTTAAACTTCGGTATGATTAAAACATTTATTTAAAATTCAATGTTTAAATTATTTAAGAAGAATGAAGAAGAAATTGGGAAATCCGAAATTGGTATATTTCAGTTAAAAGATTTTAAATCAAACGGAAAATAATAACAATAATAATAAGTCCATAACTAATGAATTATGAAATGAATTGATTAATTAAAGAAACTCATTTCAAATAAAATAATTTGGAAATCAAATTGGGAAAATTGATCTAAGTGATTGAAGTTGGAATTTTCTCTGGATGGCCAAGTACATGTTTTTAAAAGTAAATTTGTAAATATAAACTAAATGTTTTAAAGTTGTTTTCAAAGAAAGCAAGTTTTGTAAAATTTATTATTTCTAATATTTAAAGTCTAAAGTAAGTATTTTCTTTTAATCGGTTTTAGCGGTAATTATTAAGAAGTAACTTAGTATTTTGTTATTTTTAAAAGTAGAAATCTAGTTTTATATTTTATTAAGTAACTTTATTTTCAAATGTTTATATAGTATGTATTTTTAGTAAATTATTAAAGTAGTTTTAACTTAAGTGTTTAAAAGTAAATTCCAAAGCAAGTATTTCTGTTTAATCTATTACCGTAATAATTATTTAAAGAATGATTTGGTATTTTGTTTAAAGTATTATTATAAATTAAGTATTAAAGTAAATTTTTCTAAATTGAATGTTAAATATATTTTGCAATAAAGTGTTTTTAAATTATTTAAAAATCTAAAGTTTTGTGCTTGGTGATTCCAGTGGAAATGAAAATACTCGGAATTTATTTTGAGAAAAGGAAGATGGTTTGGAAACTGTTTTCAAAAGGATTTGAAAGTGAGAATATATCTTTTAAAGATATTTTGAGATAAATAAATAATTTGGGAAATTATTTATTGGTTGATGGTTGTTTGTGAATATTAATTGATAGTTAAATCACCGACTATCAATATTGGACAAATGCGTGATCGTTTCGAAGAGGCCGGGATCGAGATTTATTTCTCGAAAACCACTTCGATCCGGTTTGTGCGTTTTCGTGGAAAACGAGTTTGGATTCGAAAATGGAGCAGTGAATTGCAAGGGCTAGTCGCTACTAATCCTGAGGATATTTCCAAAATGGATGTAGTAGGAATAGTGCCTTCGGTTCCGTTCGAACCCGGGATGGACTTGTATGGATGAATGCTTGCGAAATATCGTCAGGTGGACGATGGGCATTCTAAGGGATATGTTCTAAAAAGGTAACGCTTAGCCTCAAGCCTCATCAAATGGGAATGACTGAAAATCAAGGGTTATGCAGCAAGGCTAGGTGTGTAGCACCCAAGCAGGGTGAGGTCATCCTTGTCTAGATGTCCCTTTTTATATCGGCTTAGTGGGCGGTTGCCGATCCCAACCGCGGGGTGATCTCACTCGGGATTATCCAGTAAGGGATAGTCCCAGTCCTGTATTGTAGGGGAGCGGGCGTTCTCCTCGGTACGGTGATCTAGGCCCTGTACTGTGACAGGTGGTACCCCAGTGCCTAGTCATTAGTTGAAAATCATTCTTCCTACGAGCCTTGTACGAGTTTTGTTTGTATTACCCACTCTGTGGCTAGTAGCTGGAATTTAATCATGTAACAATTTCGGCTATTTTATAAGTATTTGTATATAGACCCTATTATAATATTAGAGGATTTCTATAAAAATTGTTTTAGCTATCGTAAGTTAAAAACCCGACATGTTTATGTGTGGCGTGGTCTTATGAGATGCTTTTGTTTTCAAAGGATTTTTTAAACTTTAATAATCAATTGGGTGTGATTTTCTCAAGCTGGTATTCCAGACTGACTCGGGTGTTATTTAACTGTAATGCTCGGGTCAGACCGAGTATTATAGGATACATGATATGATGCTGTGGAGCTCAGGAGACGAGCAAGATTACGATACGTATTCCCGTACTTGTTTATATACGTATATTCCGCTGTGTTGTGTTGTTGTGTATCCATTTGTACGATATTGATGTTGAGCTGTGATTGATGTACTCTGATGATGTAATATATAAACAGAGATATTTGACGTTTGAGTAAAGAGTATTTATTATCTATTATATTTTATTCTGCTGCGATGGTTAGATTCTGTTGTTGTTTTCTATTTTCTTCAACTACCTCTTCTTCTTTAACCCAAATGGTTCATATTCCTGTACAACTTGAGTTGATTGTTGTAGAATAGTGTTGACTCAAGGGGTACGGATTTGCGGGTCATTACAGTTGCTATCAGAGCTTAGTTTGGCGATAACCTTGGCTCTGGTGGGAAATTACTCAATTAGAGTCCGTAGTACTCTAGATTGAGTTTGAGCGTATTAATAGATATGAGCGCGTATTTGTTAGTGAATATAAAATTGTTTTTATACTATGTTGACTTATCGGTTGAGTGTTTATAAATTCTGGTCGGTGCGGGAAGTACAACCGTATCGATAGGTGTTTCTAAACTCTTAAACGAGATAAACCGACATAGTATTGTTTTTAAAGTGGGTAAGTGAAATAATTTTACCCAAAATTATATTTTGATATAAAAGAAATAATTTTCTGAAAATATTATATATTTGATTGTTTGGATGTGGATATCTTAATTAAATAGGAATCTAAAATTTAATCTAAAGTCTGAAATGGTTATAATCAAATAAATTTGACAAATATAAATTATATAAAAGAGGGATAACTAAATTTGAATTAAACCAGAATTTAAATCTTAGAAATTTTGGAAAGGGTTTTAAATGTATTAAAAATAAGGGTTTGGGAAATTTAAAATCTTGGAAATGTTTGGGAATTTTTCCTAAGTATTTGAAGGCAATGATGAAATATTAATTTGAAGTATTTTTGAATGGAAACTGTTTTGAAATGAATTTGGGAAGTAAGAAAGCACTGAACTCACTTCAGTCGCTGGAAAATAATCCTGATGATACTGGCCACATCATTAGAATTCATTTTCGAGTTTCTAAAGTGATGGATTGCTACCCAAAATGGTTGGTTATGATATTGTTTGGACTTGTTGGGTGTAATAGTTGTTTTGAAAATTTCAAAAGGGGAAAATTGTTTTGGTAAAAGCAGATCGTTTTGGAATCTGGAGATTGGGTTTGATATGCCAAGAGGGAATATGTTGATTTTTATTTCAAAATGGTTTTGAAATAAATCCGGGTAATAGAATTCTGGAAATTCTGCTTAAAATAAAAATGTGAAAATTTAAGATAAATCAACTATAACTTATAAAATGAAGTTGATTTAAATAAAAACAGAGGTTGATATTAATAAGGAAGGGAAATGAAATTTTATCCGGGGATTAAATAAAATTTGAGCATATGAAGGTGAATGGAATATATTTGAATTTAACTTAAGATAAGTTAAATAAAATTAAGAATTTGAAATTGAATTAAATCTAAATGAATTGAAATTAAATTGAATTGGATATAAAGGTGAAATGTAAATTGCTTATAATTGCATAAAGAAATTCATATTCTTAAGTTATTAAGTGTTATAATTTGAATTTGTGATTATAAAATGGAAATGGACTTAAATAAGCAATCTAAACTCTTGAATAGAAGTGAAATTGTAATTCATTAATGGAAAGAGTTGAATGGTGTGGCAAATTCAAAACATAACCATAAATGAAATGTAAAGTGCAATGAAGAAAAGTGAGAATATAAGGGTGGATGTTCTTAAGTTAGCAAATAAGTCTTGAACTTATGTATGGGGAAAATGAAATTTGTTTTGATAATGAAATTGAAATTAAATTTCAGTTGTGTAATAAATAATATTAAAAGAAATTTAGATTCTATTTAAAGGAGTGAAAAGGAAAGGTAGAAATTTAAATTTGCTAAATGAAATAATTGGAAAATGGTCATATTATAAATGAATTCAGAGTGAATTGAGGAAGCGAATTAAAACCTAATATGGATTAGGTTAGAGACTAAATTGAATTACAATTAAATGGAATTTGTATTGTAATGGATATAATTTTAATAATTGGTCAAAATTTGAAAGATAAAAAAAAATTCCAGTTTGGAATGGGATTTAATTTTGGTAATAAGTATTGGAAGTGTGAAAGAATACTGGTATTGGATTTTAATAGTGATGGTTGAACCATAAATAAAATCCAAGTGTGTGAAATGATTTGTAGTGACCTTATTATCAATAAAAGATGAAATTATTGAATATAAACTAGAATTGGATGGATATACTAGTTTGAAATTTAAATTTGGTAAATGTTTAAGCTAGTTAAATCAAAATTTATAAATAGTTGATTTGGAAAAGAATCGATTAAAATGGAAATAAAGAAAGATATTATGAAATTGGAAGTTATTGAAGGAAATAGTGAGATGGTTATTGTTAAGCTTATGGGATAGGTTTAAATGATATTTCATTAGATAATAAAATTGAAATGCAAGTGAATGAATTTTAATTGATTATTGTGATGTGATATGAATATAAGAGTTGTAAATAACTCAGAATGGAATGATAATAATATAAACTTCAGGTAGGTAATGAACCTGAAGTAAAGGTTCGCTTTTGACTTAATAATAATAATGACATGATAAATTTGTTTGGATTGTTGATAAATATGAATAAAATTCCAAATGAAATAAATTGACATAAACTGAGTTGGAATAAATTTTAAAGGGATGAAAGCTTAAGGAATGGTTATTTGATTTGGGTAACATCAATTTACATTGAAATTGGTTGTTTGTTGTAAACAGAGTAAATGATTTAAATGAAACAATGAAGTTTGTTTTTGGACAAATTGGAATGGGTTAAAATCTTGGTAAGTGGATTTGTGTATAAATGTAAGTGAGATATGATATAAATGCAAATGTATCAAATCGAAATGAAATTTGCTTGGTGAATCAATTCGAAAATTGGGTAGAGTATGAATTGAAATAGCGAAACTTGTATGTAAATCCTTTGTGTGAAATAAAATGGAATTTGACATTAGAAAAGGAACTTTGTGCATGTTATAAAATATGGTTTACTTATGAAACCATGCAAATTGTTGATTGGATTATGAAATGGATATGTTTGGCTTAAATTTATATTGGGACTGTTGTTAAAATGTTCATACTATTGGAAACTGATGTGTTTGTTCAGTATAGTACAGGTGCGGGAGACGATTGATAGAGTGGAGCACGTATATGCGATAATATTAGCCGCTTGCTTTTAAAATTTGCTAAAAAGGTACGCCTATGCAATAAAAATAGGAAATATGAACTGATTTTGGTTTTTCCGATCGTGTGGGTCGACGTATATATATTTATCTGTATTGCGATATTGCAAAAGCTCCTCCGTACAAGGGAGACTCTGCCAAAAGTTTCCAAATATTTTGGGAGTTAGAATATTTTTGGAAATTTTTGTTAACGCTAAAACAATTTCAAATTTGAGAATCTGTTGAAGGAACTTAGGGATGCAAAAGTTTGCATGTAAACTTTTGTTTGGAATTTAACAATAAATTAGTAGTTGAAACTAATTTAAAGAATGATGAATTAATTATTGTTCGGGATAGATGAATTGGAAAGTCAATTATAAGTGGATATAAAAGCTAAATTGATAATATAATAATATAAGAATATATAGAATGCTTATATTAAATTTAAGAAATGAATGGTGAAACTCTTAAATAAATTTGGTTTTGAGAAAATTATTCTTAGTAAATAGTTGAATAGAAATTAAACTGAAATTGTGAAGTGGGATTGTTGTGAATAAATGAATAGAAATCAATGAATGTAAATACGTAGGGTGTACGTATATTATTTTATTCGCATAAGCAATTTGGTTCGGATTCAAGCACAAAATTTTGAGATAGTTTTATCGATCCGAGTTAGGACTTTTCACTCGATTTTCGACGGCGAACCTGGATATGGATTGTTGATTGATTTTGGAAATTCTCTATCATAGTTTACGGCTATGAAAGGAGAATGATGGGTTCTTATCAAGACACCAGATCTGAGTCCGCACTAGAAAGTCGGGTGGACGATACTAGTTCGGAAGTGAAATTGTGTGAGCGAGTGAGCGATCGAATTTGATATTGCGTACGGATGATATATGTGCATCGTACGGACCTAAGTAAAACAAATATTGAAGATTTGTAAAGGAATGTATAAAATGGTTTTGGAACTGTAACTGGATATTATTGCTTAGTAGGATATACAGGTGTATAAAAGCAATGGATAAATTGGGATTTTTGATTTAGAAGATAAAAATTAATGGCCCGACAAAAATGTATGTGTTTAAATTTCTATATGAAATTTGATTGGGTTTTTGATCTAGCCACTTGGCTTTTACTTTTCTTTTTGAGATTTGGGGGCTGTAGAGCCATTTCGTAGTTGTACCGAGCTAGCGGCGCAAAGGTGACGCTGGCGAAATTTTTCGAAAATTTAAGGAGTTAGAAAAATTTTGAGAAAATTTTGATAATTCAAATTTTGTTTTAAATTTAAATTTGAATTGCTAAGTTAGTAAGATGGTTTGGGTATTGTTAAAAACTATGTGGATTTGAGGAAGAGGTGAAAGGGTATTGGACCATTCTTCCTAACTAGTAATTCGGGGACGAAATTCTTTTAAGGGGGGAGGAATGTGACGACCCAGAATTTTAGAGCATTTGAAATTGGATATTTAATTGATTTTAAATATTTGAAAGGTTAATTTTAACTTGAATTTAAAATGATTTGAATTTAAATTTAAAATTGATATATATATATATATATATATATATATATTCAAGTGCTGACCAGACAAATAAATCACGTCAGCTGCCTTTCTTTCGCATCAGTGTCTTCTCCCCTTCAATTCAAAAGTCGCTGTAGCTAGACATTTTCTTCTCGCCAACGGCTTATTCTTCTTTTTCCCCTTTCTCTTTATTTAACTAAGTTATCATCTGCCTTTAACTTTCATAACAGCCGAGCATTCAAGGCTGTTCGAACACTTTGAAATGGTAGTGCACTAAAACCATATCCCTTTCCTCCTTCGTTTTGAATCGAACGAATACCTTCCCAAATTTAATTTCCGCTCCTCTTTCATCTTCTTCATCAGTACATCTCGATCAAAAGGAAATAAATCGAGCAGCTCAAGTACTTTAGAGCGAAAGCAAATGGCGCCTACAGGACGCAAGCGTCTTCACAAAGCCGAGTCGGTGGGTGGTGTAAGGTGGTGGTCACGATTTCTAGAACAAGGAAAATCGATCGAGGCTTTTGAGGGGTAGCGGTGCTCGCGAGTGAGGTCGGGAAGGCGATCGAGGGAGGCTCGACGGCGAATTGAGTGTCGAGGCGCACGCGAAGCGGAGCAGGGGAGGCTCGCGTTCGATGGTTCACCATCGTGAGGCTGTGAAGTCGCGTATCTGTGAGCCTGGAGGAGACGTTCGCGAGCCAGGAAGAGGTGAGTTTTGCCTGGTAATTTAATTCACTTAGGTTATTTTCTCAATCCTAAATTTAGTAAAAAGAAAACTGTTTTGTTTTATATTTTTCAAATAAGGTTTGAAAATGATATAGGGATTTTATAAAAATGTTAAAGGATTATATACAATTGGATTTTTTGAAATCTATAGATTAAGCAGTGTTGTTTGAAATTAATTTGACTTATACATAGGTTAAAAATAAATAAATAATTAGTTAAGTAAAATTATCAAAGGAAAGTAATTGTTCAATAAGTTCGAGTATTAATAAGAATTTTGGAAACCAGATATATATATATATATATATATATATATAATACGACAGCTCCTTGTTTAGGATATTTTATGCAGGCAGAAAGAAATATAGAATTTATAATTGTATATTTATATAGTAAAATAAATTACTGCTGATATTTAATGAAACAGAAATTAATTTATAAGGTTGGATTTTTTTTTTAAAAAAATTGTATATAGACTATTTTTATAAATTTCTATATGATGTTTTAAAAGGAAATAAATCTAGGTATATACATTTTTAACTTACTAGTTTATTTAAAAATAAAAAATATATGTAATTGGAGTGACAAATTAATTCGTATATTAATAACATACAAACGTTTGTACAAGGTTGAGATCTGAAAAGAAACAAACTGGTCCGGAGTGGATTACAAAACAAAAATCAAAGGTGAATTAATCTCACTCAGTTTAATTTAAATTTAAATGATTAAATTTAAATAATTGTTTGAATGTTTGAATTGTTTGATGTGTGATAGCATGGTATAATTTGAAATTGTCATATTATATTGTGCTAACGTCTATGGATGCAGGAAAAACAGGTTGGAGGGATGGATCCCTCAACATTTAAATAATTTAATACCCTCTGTTGTGATTATTTTATATTCTGTGATGAGTATTATTGACAATTGGAATATTGGATGTTATGGTTTACCTGAATATGTTCCGGGTGTATTAACTTATCAAGATATATAGAATTTGATTTTGGAAATAAAAAGAAGAGAATTTGTAAGTGAAATAATTATAGAGAATTTAAATAAATTAGGAAGGAATTGGATAAGAATAATAATAGTTTTAAATTCAAATAAATAAATTCCGTATATGGAAGGGAAATTTTGAATAAACCGAAGATTAATAAATTTTTAAACTTCGATATGCTTAAAACATTTATTTAGAATTCAAGGTTTAAATTATTTAAGAAGAATGAAGAAGAAATTGGGAAATCCGAAATTGGTATATTTCGGTTAAAAGATTTTTAATCAAACGAAAAATAATAACAATAATAATAAGTCCATAACTAATGAATTATGAAATGAATTGAGTAATTAAAGGAACTCATTTCAAATAAAATAATTTGGAAATCAATTTGGGAAAATTGATTTAAGTGATTGAAGTTGGAATTTTCTCTGGATGGCCAAGTACATCTTTTTAAAAGTAAATTTGTAAATATAAACTAAATGTTTTAAAGTTGTTTTCAAAGAAAGCAAGTTTTGTAAAATTTATTATTTCTAATATTTAAAGTCTAAAGTAAGTATTTTCTTTTAATTGGTTTTAGCAGTAATTATTAAGAAGTAACTTAGTATTTTGTTATTTTTAAAAGTAGAAATCTAGTTTTATATTTTATTAAGTAACTTTATTTTCAAATGTTTATATAGTATGTATTTTTAGTAAATTATTAAAGTAGTTTTAACTTAAGTGTTTAAAAGTAAATTCCAAAGCAAGTATTTCTGTTTAATCTATTATCGTAATAATTATTTAAAGAATGATTTGGTATTTTGTTTAAAGTATTATTATAAATTAAGTATTAAAGTAAATTTTTCTAAATTGATGTTTAATATATTTTGCAATAAAGTGTTTTTAAATTATTTTAAAAATCTAAAGTTTTGTGCATGGTGATTCCAGTGGAAGTGGAAATACTCAGAATTTATTTTGAGAAAAGGAAGATGGTTTGGAAACTGTTTTCAAAAGGATTTGAAAGTGAGAATATATCTTGTAAAGATATTTTGAGATAAATAAATAATTTAGGAAATTATTAATTGGTTGATGGTTGTTTGTGAATATTAATTGATAGTTAAATCACCGACTATCAATATTGGACAAATGCGTGATCGTTTCGAAGAGACCGGGATCGAGATTTATTTCTCGAAAACCACTTCGATCCGGTTTGTAAGTTTTCATGGAAAACGAGTTTGGATTCGAAGATGGAGCAGTGAGGTGCAAGGGCTAGTCGCTAGTAATCCTGAGGATATTTCCAAAATGGATGTAGTAAGAATAGTGCCTTCGGTTCCGTTCGAACCCGGGACGAACTTGTATGGATGAATGCTTGCGAAACATTGTCAGGTGGACGATGGGCATTCTAAGGGATATGTTCTAAAAAGGTAACGCTTAGCCTCAAGCCTCACCAAATGGGAATGACTGAAAATTAGGGGTTATGCAGCAAGGCTAGGTGGGTAGCACCCAAGCAGGGTGAGGTCATCCTTGTCTAGATGTCCCTTTTTATATCGGCTTAGTGGACGGTTGCTGATCCCAACCGCGGGGTGATCTCACTCGGGATTATCCAGTAAGGGATAGTCCCGGTCTTGTGTTGCAGGGGAGCGGGCGTACTCCTCGGTACGGTGATCTAGGCCCCGTACTGTGACAGGTGGTACCCCAGTGCCTAGTCATTAGTTGGAAATCCATTCTTCCTACGAGCCTTGTACGAGTTTTGTTTGTATTACCCACTCTATGGCTAGTAGCTGGAATTTAATCATGTAACAATTTTGGTTATTTTATAAGTATCTGTATATAGACCTTATTATAATATCAGAGGATTTCTATAAAAATTGTTTTAGCTATCGTAAGGTAAAAACCCGACATGTTTATGCGTGGCGTGGTCTTACGAGATGCTTTTGTTTTCAAAGGATTTTTTGAAACTTTAATAATCAATTGGGTGTGATTTTCTCATGCTGGTATTCCAGACTGACTCGGGTGTTATTTAACTGTGATGCTTGGGTCAGACTGTGACGTCCCACCTCTATACCCACGCTAGCCAAGGACACTACAGAGTATGCCGTCAACTAACACGGGGAATAAAGCTGGTTGGGAGCGACCATCTATAGCCTTGCTCTAATTATCTATTGAATACATCGACAATAGTCATACCAAGCAGGTCGACATACCCAATGAATATTAAAAACAAAACCATAGGTGGTTGGATCTATCAGAACAGAATATAATAATTCAAATGTAATATACATCGCAGAACAGTAGATCATCATATACACATATACTGGTACATAACAGAGTATACAGAATAATACACGTCAAGGGTATTGCAAACCACATTATACAGATGAATCCAAAATAATACATATATCAGAGTTACAACAAAATGGGACTACACAAAAGCTATGACAAAAAGGAACAAGCTGAATAGTCCATGCGGAAGCAAAATAGGCTAAGTCCAAAGCACCTAACCTAAAACAACTCGGTCTGACCCGAGTATAAAATACACGGATCAGTCTAGCTAAACAAATCAGTTAGATAAACTGAACAACGATAAACCTGCAAAGTCACAAAGTATATCGAATATCTCTAAAAGAGATAACACAGTCATCTAACAAAAGATGAATCATATCATAACAAAACAAGCCTCACATCATTGGCAACTCATAGAAACAAAGGATAGGAATATCCCAAAACAAGCCATAAAGGCAAACAACAAATACCGATAAATACGAGTTCCACAAGGTAAACGCTATATTTCGTGTGGCTCCAAAGAACCAATACAGAAAAGCAATACCTAGGGAATATACATATAATGAAACATCATGAGCGGTGGTGAAGAAACCACTCCAATATCTCTTGAGCGGTGGTGAAGAAACCACTCCAATATCTCTTGAGCGGTGGTGAAAAAGAACCACTCCGAAAGCAATACTAAAGGTAACCGACAACCCCAAATATCTTTCGAGTCAGGGAAAAGGACCAACTCCAAAAGTGATATTAAAGGCAACAAGCCAGAGGAGACAGTCCGAAGACACTATCCCAAAGGCAGCATGTGTCACAAACTCCCAGAAAGGAATCCAAAAAGTGGTAACGTGAGTCCTATAACCACCCGTTCGCACTAAACGGTTTACTATCCATTAGTTAATTTCACACTCGAAGCAGTACAAAGTTCACCTCATATCCTCAGTAAACCAAACCCGAAGGTCAAAACGATCAATTGAATAGGTCGGGGATTAATCGGAAAGATAAACGCACAGATTCATGGTCCGTGTTTTGCCCAACCATTTAATCACCCTTCCACTTCGCTCGAAGTGCGAAATTGTGCGTGTGTTTAAATATAATTTATAAATTGGAGAAACGAGCTTTTAATATGATTAGAAAAATTATTTTATAAAAACCCGTGGATGAAGTCAAAAATAAGTTATCAAAGTCAAAGGGCAATAACAACCACTAAGAACCAATCATGAATCGATAAAATCTGAAAAACCAATCAAAATAAGCATAAATAGGGAAAACAGGAATACAGGAGCAGGTCAGTCGACTGAAATCCCTGTTCAGTCGACTGAACACTGTCCAGAAAAATTAACGAATACCTTCCCAAATTTAATTTCCGCTCCTCTTTCATCTTCTTCATCAGTACATCTCGATCAAAAGGAAATAAATCGAGCAGCTCAAGTACTTTAGAGCGAAAGCAAATGGCGCCTACAGGACGCAAGCGTCTTCACAAAGCCGAGTCGGTGGGTGGTGTAAGGTGGTGGTCGCGATTTCTAGAACAAGGAAAATCGATCGAGGCTTTTGAGGGGTAGCGGCGCTCGCGAGTGAGGTCGGGAAGGCGATCGAGGGAGGCTCGACGGCGAATTGAGTGTCGAGGCGCACGCGAAGCGGAGCAGGGGAGGCTCGCGTTCGATGGTTCACCATCGTGAGGCTGTGAAGTCGCGTATCTGTGAGCCTGGAGGAGACGTTCGCGAGCCAGGAAGAGGTGAGTTTTGCCTGGTAATTTAATTCACTTAGGTTATTTTCTCAATCCTAAATTTAGTAAAAAGAAAACTGTTTTGTTTTATATTTTTCAAATAAGGTTTGAAAATGATATAGGGATTTTATAAAAATGTTAAAGGATTATATACAATTGGATTTTTTGAAATCTATAGATTAAGCAGTGTTGTTTGAAATTAATTTGACTTATACATAGGTTAAAACTAAATAAATAATTAGTTAAGTAAAATTATCAAAGGAAAGTAATTGTTCAATAAGTTCGAGTATTAATAAGAATTTTGGAAACCAGATATATATATATATATATATATATATATATATATATAATACGACAGCTCCTTGTTTAGGATATTTTATGCAGGCAGAAAGAAATATAGAATTTATAATTGTATATTTATATAGTAAAATAAATTACTGCTGATATTTAATGAAACAGAAATTAATTTATAAGGTTGGATTTTTTTTTAAAAAAATTGTATATAGACTATTTTTATAAATTTCTATATGATGTTTTAAAAGGAAATAAATCTAGGTATATACATTTTTAACTTACTAGTTTATTTAAAAATAAAAAATATATGTAATTGGAGTGACAAATTAATTCGTATATTAATAACATACAAACGTTTGTACAAGGTTGAGATCTGAAAAGAAACAAACTGGTCTGGAGTGGATTACAAAACAAAAATCAAAGGTGAATTAATCTCACTCAGTTTAATTTAAATTTAAATGATTAAATTTAAATAATTGTTTGAATGTTTGAATTGTTTGATGTGTGATAGCATGGTATAATTTGAAATTGTCATATTATATTGTGCTAACGTCTATGGATGCAGGAAAAACAGGTTGGAGGGATGGATCCCTCAACATTTAAATAATTTAATACCCTCTGTTGTGATTATTTTATATTCTGTGATGAGTATTATTGACAATTGGAATATTGGATGTTATGGTTTACCTGAATATGTTCCGGGTGTATTAACTTATCAAGATATATAGAATTTGATTTTGGAAATAAAAAGAAGAGAATTTGTAAGTGAAATAATTATAGAGAATTTAAATAAATTAGGAAGGAATTGGATAAGAATAATAATAGTTTTAAATTCAAATAAATAAATTCCGTATATGGAAGGGAAATTTTGAATAAACCGAAGATTAATAAATTTTTAAACTTCGATATGGTTAAAACATTTATTTAGAATTCAAGGTTTAAATTATTTAAGAAGAATGAAGAAGAAATTGGGAAATCCGAAATTGGTATATTTCGGTTAAAAGATTTTTAATCAAACGAAAAATAATAACAATAATAATAAGTCCATAACTAATGAATTATGAAATGAATTGAGTAATTAAAGGAACTCATTTCAAATAAAATAATTTGGAAATCAATTTGGGAAAATTGATTTAAGTGATTGAAGTTGGAATTTTCTCTGGATGGCCAAGTACATCTTTTTAAAAGTAAATTTGTAAATATAAACTAAATGTTTTAAAGTTGTTTTCAAAGAAAGCAAGTTTTGTAAAATTTATTATTTCTAATATTTAAAGTCTAAAGTAAGTATTTTCTTTTAATTGGTTTTAGCAGTAATTATTAAGAAGTAACTTAGTATTTTGTTATTTTTAAAAGTAGAAATCTAGTTTTATATTTTATTAAGTAACTTTATTTTCAAATGTTTATATAGTATGTATTTTTAGTAAATTATTAAAGTAGTTTTAACTTAAGTGTTTAAAAGTAAATTCCAAAGCAAGTATTTCTGTTTAATCTATTATCGTAATAATTATTTAAAGAATGATTTGGTATTTTGTTTAAAGTATTATTATAAATTAAGTATTAAAGTAAATTTTTCTAAATTGATGTTTAATATATTTTGCAATAAAGTGTTTTTAAATTATTTTAAAAATCTAAAGTTTTGTGCATGGTGATTCCAGTGGAAGTGGAAATACTCAGAATTTATTTTGAGAAAAGGAAGATGGTTTGGAAACTGTTTTCAAAAGGATTTGAAAGTGAGAATATATCTTGTAAAGATATTTTGAGATAAATAAATAATTTAGGAAATTATTAATTGGTTGATGGTTGTTTGTGAATATTAATTGATAGTTAAATCACCGACTATCAATATTGGACAAATGCGTGATCGTTTCGAAGAGACCGGGATCGAGATTTATTTCTCGAAAACCACTTCGATCCGGTTTGTAAGTTTTCATGGAAAACGAGTTTGGATTCGAAGATGGAGCAGTGAAGTGCAAGGGCTAGTCGCTAGTAATCCTGAGGATATTTCCAAAATGGATGTAGTAAGAATAGTGCCTTCGGTTCCGTTCGAACCCGGGACGAACTTGTATGGATGAATGCTTGCGAAACATCGTCAGGTGGACGATGGGCATTCTAAGGGATATGTTCTAAAAAGGTAACGCTTAGCCTCAAGCCTCATCAAATGGGAATGACTGAAAATTAGGGGTTATGCAGCAAGGCTAGGTGGGTAGCACCCAAGCAGGGTGAGGTCATCCTTGTCTAGATGTCCTTTTTTATATCGGCTTAGTGGACGGTTGCTGATCCCAACCGCGGGGTGATCTCACTCGGGATTATCCAGTAAGGGATAGTCCCGGTCTTGTGTTGCAGGGGAGCGGGCGTACTCCTCGGTACGGTGATCTAGGCCCCGTACTGTGACAGGTGGTACCCCAGTGCCTAGTCATTAGTTGGAAATCCATTCTTCCTACGAGCCTTGTACGAGTTTTGTTTGTATTACCCACTCTATGGCTAGTAGCTGGAATTTAATCATGTAACAATTTTGGTTATTTTATAAGTATCTGTATATAGACCTTATTATAATATCAGAGGATTTCTATAAAAATTGTTTTAGCTATCGTAAGGTAAAAACCCGACATGTTTATGCGTGGCGTGGTCTTACGAGATGCTTTTGTTTTCAAAGGATTTTTTGAAACTTTAATAATCAATTGGGTGTGATTTTCTCATGCTGGTATTCCAGACTGACTCGGGTGTTATTTAACTGTGATGCTTGGGTCAGACTGTGACGTCCCACCTCTATACCCACGCTAGCCAAGGACACTACAGAGTATGCCGTCAACTAACACGGGGAATAAAGCTGGTTGGGAGCGACCATCTATAGCCTTGCTCTAATTATCTATTGAATACATCGACAATAGTCATACCAAGCAGGTCGACATACCCAATGAATATTAAAAACAAAACCATAGGTGGTTGGATCTATCAGAACAGAATATAATAATTCAAATGTAATATACATCGCAGAACAGTAGATCATCATATACACATATACTGGTACATAACAGAGTATACAGAATAATACACGTCAAGGGTATTGCAAACCACATTATACAGATGAATCCAAAATAATACATATATCAGAGTTACAACAAAATGGGACTACACAAAAGCTATGACAAAAAGGAACAAGCTGAATAGTCCATGCGGAAGCAAAATAGGCTAAGTCCAAAGCACCTAACCTAAAACAACTCGGTCTGACCCGAGTATAAAATACACGGATCAGTCTAGCTAAACAAATCAGTTAGATAAACTGAACAACGATAAACCTGCAAGGTCACAAAGTATATCGAATATCTCTAAAAGAGATAACACAGTCATCTAACAAAAGATGAATCATATCATAACAAAACAAGCCTCACATCATTGGCAACTCATAGAAACAAAGGATAGGAATATCCCAAAACAAGCCATAAAGGCAAACAACAAATACCGATAAATACGAGTTCCACAAGGTAAACGCTATATTTCGTGTGGCTCCAAAGAACCAATACAGAAAAGCAATACCTAGGGAATATACATATAATGAAACATCATGAGCGGTGGTGAAGAAACCACTCCAATATCTCTTGAGCGGTGGTGAAGAAACCACTCCAATATCTCTTGAGCGATGGTGAAAAAGAACCACTCCGAAAGCAATACTAAAGGTAACCGACAACCCCAAATATCTTTCAAGTTAGGGAAAAGGACCAACTCCAAAAGTGATATTAAAGGCAACAAGCCAGAGGAGACAGTCCGAAGACACTATCCCAAAGGCAGCATGTGTCACAAACTCCCAGAAAGGAATCCAAAAAGTGGTAACGTGAGTCCTATAACCACCCGTTCGCACTAAACGGTTTACTATCCATTAGTTAATTTCACACTCGAAGCAGTACAAAGTTCACCTCATATCCTCAGTAAACCAAACCCGAAGGTCAAAACGATCAATTGAATAGGTCGGGGATTAATCGGAAAGATAAACGCACAGATTCATGGTCCGTGTTTTGCCCAACCATTTAATCACCCTTCCACTTCGCTCGAAGTGCGAAATTGTGCGTGTGTTTAAATATAATTTATAAATTGGAGAAACAAGCTTTTAATATGATTAGAAAAATTATTTTATAAAAACCCGTGGATGAAGTCAAAAATAAGTTATCAAAGTCAAAGGGCAATAACAACCACTAAGAACCAATCATGAATCGATAAAATCTGGAAAACCAATCAAAATAAGCATAAATAGGGAAAACAGGAATACAGGAGCAGGTCAGTCGACTGAAATCCCTGTTCAGTCGACTGAACACTGTCCAGAAAAATTTCGGGCTTCAGCTCAGTCGACTGAACAGAGGATCCAGTCGACTGAACCCAATTTCCTGCATTTCCTACTTATAACAAATGAAGTGCAAACTCTCCCAACTTTCAACTGGACGAGCATGGACGCTAGGGGTTTACGCCTAGCGGCTACCCGGCCCTATAAGCACTTCAATGCATCACCAAAACATGATCAAAACATCAAAGTTAGGATCTCTAAAGAATTGAACCCAAAACACTAAAAATTTGGGTATTCACTAATTCAATCCAAACTAAAAGCAAGTGCACATGAACAAGTGCTAGGAATTCATACCCAACATCAATGAAATCAAGAGAAGTAGATGTGCGTTCAAAACTCACCTTTAACCCAAAACAAAGAAGATGAAGGAGCTAAAACCCAAGAAGAAGACCAACAATCACTATTACAACCCAACAAGCTTCAATCTAAGATCAAACAAGCATTTTCCTAAGTTAGGTTTAGGAAAACTTTCTGAAATTGAAGAGAGAAAGAGATAGAGGAGATGAAGAGTAGCTTACCTATGTCTTCTCTATGAATTTGGAGCAAGAAATCAAGTTGTAAGAGGAAACTAGGGCTTGCAAATTTCTATTTCTCTTTCCCTTCCACCATTTTCAGTTCTAGCTTAAGAAATGAAATGAAATGAGGATGAATGAAGAGAAGGGGTTGGGTTAGGGTATTAGTTAACTAGTGGGCTGAACCCAAACCCAAAACCCAATAGAATAAGGGTCAAATTTTCACAAACTCCAAACATATTAAAGATTATACTCAAAAAGATCGCAAACGCATTTTGGAACCAATGGAAATGGTTTCGAGCTCCAATTCGGCCGTTTGCAAAAAGTAACATTTCGGACCCAAAATCCGACTAACGACGCTATATTCAAATAAAACATTTAAATATATAATCGTTAAATATGCGGGTTGTTACAGATCTCCCCTCCTAACAAAATTGCGTCCCCGCAATTCCTACAGACGATACTTGTAACAACTACATACATACAACATTCAAAAGAAAAAAAGGGAATAAGCTTAAGATGAAAAGACATACTCACCGTTCACAAGCTAAGATAGAAACCTCGGATAAGATCGCTCGATGAATTCTCTGGTTTCCCAAGTACAATCATTAGGATTAGCGGACCATTGAACTTTAACGAGCGGCACGTCCTTGTTCCGAAGGTGTCGCACCTCCGTGTCAAGCACGCGAATAGGCTGCTGCACAATAGATAAGTCCGATGAGACCTCAAGCTCTATCCAATCAGGAGAATCAATAACAGAATCCGACTCCCGAAGACACTTCCGAAGTTGAGAGACGTGAAACACGTCATGAATACCCGATAAATGAGAAGGAAGTGAAACTCTATAAGCTACAGGGCCAATACGTTCAGTAATAGAAAATGGTCCTATATAACGAGGAGCCAATTTTCCAGTCGTACTGAAGCGCATAACACCTTTCAAAGGAGAAACACGAATAAAAACAAGATCGCCGATCGAGAACTCGAGAGGCTTCCTACGGTTGTCCGCGTAGGACTTCTGGCGACTCTGTGCCTCTTTCATTCTCAGCCGAATAAGATCAATTTTCTCGGAAGAATCCCGCACAAAATCCGGGCCAAGAATAAGCTTCTCCCCAGATTCCAACCAACAAGATGGTGATCGACATGGCCTTCCATATAAGGCTTCGAAAGGAGCCATACCGATACTAGATTGAAAACTATTGTTGTAGGAGAACTCTACAAGAGGTAGGTGATCCTCCCAACTTCCACCGAAATCAAAAATACAAATACGAAGAAGATCTTCCAAGATACGATTCACCCGTTCAGTCTGTCCGTCAGACCGCGGATGATAAGCTGTGCTAAAATTAAGCTTTGTTCCCAAAGCTTGCTGAAGACTCTTCCAAAAATGACTCGTGAATAAAGGATCACGGACACTCACAATAGAACTAGTGACACCGTGAAGTCTCACGATTTCCTTGACATACAACTTAGCCAAATGTGAAGCAGTCCTATTAGACTTAATAGGGACAAAATGAGCAGACTTAGTGAGGCGATCAACAATAACCCATATGCTAGAATGGCCAGATCTCGAACGAGGTAGGCCGTCAATGAAATCCATAGAAATCTGGTCCCATTTCCACAATGGAATCTCTAAAGGCTGAAGAAGACCAGAAGGACGCTGATGTTCGGCCTTAATACGCTGATAAGTTATGCAATTACTCACATAACTCGCCACATCGCGTTTCATGCCTTCCCAATAATAAAGACGATGCATATCGGCATACATCTTACTACGTCCTGGATGAATGGTATACTTAGAGCGGTGACAATCATCAAGAATGTCATGCCTAAGTGCAAGATCAGAAGGCACAAAAAGACGGTTCTTCTTGCGAAGACACCCATGAGAATCAGTGCTGAAATTACGCAATGCCTCATCACAGGATCCAGACTCACAAAGCTGAATAAGATGCAACAAATCAGGATCACGCCGCTGGGCATCGGCAATACGATCCAACAAAATAGGTCGAGCTCCCAAACTAAGTAATAGAATAGGAGAATCATAAGATGAACCTCGATCACGAATTTCATAAAAGATAGAGTCTCAAGAACAGTCCATTCGGCAAGCATCATAGAAACAACAGCCGAATGTTTGCGACTAAGCGCATCAGCAACACGATTACCCTTTCCAGGGGTATACTGTATCTCAAAGTCATAGGAAGCAAGAAACTCGAGCCAACGCTGTTGTCTCATATTGAGTTCCTTCTGAGTGAACAAATACTTCAAAGATTTATGATCGGTATAGAGAATGAAGCGCTCGCCCAATATATAGTGTCGCCAAATCTTCAAGGCAAAGACGATGGCGGCTAACTCAAGATCATGAGTGGCATGGCGAACTTCATTCGGACGCAGTTGCCTAGAAGCATAAGCAACTACCCGATCCTTCTGCATAAGAACGGCACCGAGACCACTACCACAAGCATCGGTGTAGACAACAAGATCATGATTCCCCTCGGGAACCACAAGAATAGGAGCATTAGTGAGAAGTTCCTTCAATGTCTGAAAGGAAGCTTCACACTTGTCGGACCAAATAAAACGAATGCCTTTCCGAGTAAGGGTGGTGAGAGGAAGCACATCACGGGAAAAATCCTTAATGAACCGACGGTAATAACCCGCCAATCCAAGGAAACTAGAAATCTCATGCACATTCTCGGGCCTCTTCCAATTCTGGATGGCTTCGATCTTTGAGGGATCGACAGAAATGCCATCGGAAGATACAACATGGCCTAAGAACTTAACCTTATTCTCCCAAAAGTGGCATTTGGAGAATTTGGCTCTAAGCTGATGACGACGGAGAGTACTCAGGACAATTCTCAAGTGATTAGCATGCTCAGCTTCAGACTTAGAATAAACAAGGATATCATCAATGAACACAAGGACGAACTTATCGAGATATTCTCGGAATACCCGATTCATGAGATCAACAAAGAAAGCAGGAGCATTCGTCAAACCGAATGGCATAACGAGCCACTCAAAAGAACCATAACGAGTGCGGAAAGCTGTAAGAGGTATGCTATCCTCCGCGACTCGTAACTGATGAAAACCCGTGCCAAGGTCAAGCTGAGAAAAGACCTTAGCACCACTCAATAGATCGAACATATCATCGATCCTCGGCAATGGATACCTATTCCTAATGGTTAACTCGTTAAGCTTGCGATAGTCAATGCAAAGTCTAAGAGTTCCATCGGACTTCTTCACGAAGACGATCGCAGATCCCACGGAGAAAAACTGGACTGAATTAACTGTCTGGACTCAAGCTCTAAAAGCTGCTTCTTGAGTTCCTCATTTTCCTTTGTAGACATCCTCGTAGGAGGACGACTAACTGGCTGCGTTCCAGGAATGAGATCAATGCGGAACTCAATTGCCCGCTTGGGTGGCAAACCCGATACAGGCTCAAAAACATCAGAAAAGTCACAAGCAATAGGAATACGAGACATATCATCATCATCTCACGAGTCAAGAGAATATAAAGCCATTTCGGAATTATCCACATCCCGAAGAACAAGAGATAGCTGAGTAGGCGAATCCGGATGTCGAAGATACAAAATTCTCTCCGAACAAATAATCCTGGCATCATATCTCACTAGCCAGTCCATTCCCAAAATCATATCAAATCCCAGACAAAAAATAACGTGCAGATTCGCACAAAAAGAAAAACCACATAAAACAATCTTAACATCATCACACAACAAACTAAGGGTCGCGGATCCCCCAATAGGATTCGCAATCCTCAAAGAAGTAACCAAACAAGAAACATCCAAAGATAAATCATCAACGAGCTTTTTCAATACGAAAGAATGTGATGCACCCGTATCGAAAAGAACTCGTATACTATGATCATGAAATAAAATAGAACCTTCCAAAATAGATGGAGATATACCTTTAGATTGAGAAGGACCTCCAGAAGCATTCGCTACATTTAACTTGCCAGATGAAGAATTATTCGGAGCAATGGGACAAGTGGAACTACGATGACCTTCCCTCTTGCAATAGCGGCATAAGAGAGGCTTAGGGCAAGCTCGAATCATATGATCAGGAGAACCACAATTGAAACACTTCCGAACAAAAGGTGTTCCAGAAGGTTGTGGCTGAGAACTAGGACCACCAGTCTTCTTCTTCTTGGAAGGAAAAGACCTGGACTTCTGAAATGGAAACGGCTTCTTGTTGGGGTTCTTAGAAACCTCAACATCATTACCACTATCACCCTCCTTCTCAACCGTTTCAAGATGAAGTGCCGAATCAACCAACTCCTCAAAGAAAAGCTTAAGCTGGAGCAACAAGGACTTCTTGAGATATTTCTTAAGACCAGAGACAAACTTCAAATTCTTCTTATAAGAAGTGCTAATGAATTCAAGACCATACTGAGATAAAGCCTCGAATGATGCAACATACTCAGAAACAGAAGATTTCCCTTGCTTCAACTCAAGGAAGCGACGGGTCAATAAAACTTTTTCAGATTCAGGAACGAACTTGAGTTCAAATCGTCCCCGAAACTGAGTCCAAGAAAGAGTAGACTCATCAATCTCGGCTACAAGAAGCTCATACCAATCAAGAGCACGCTCTTGTAATAAGCTAGAAGTTACAAGAACTCTATCATGGTCAGAAAGGTCCATGCGAGAAAAGATACGCTCGCACGTACGAAGCCAAGCTTGGACTTCAAGAACAGATTCAGAGCCTTTAAACGGCTTCCCTCCAAGATGAGAAAAATCACTGCACTGGCGTGCAAAGGCAGATTTGCGAGGTGGAGACACTCGAGGAGGAACTGGAGGTTGAGTGCTCCTAAACAATTCCAAAAACTGATCAGCAGACATATAAACGCCATCCGGATGTGTGCCACTGGATTGCCCAGCATCCGAACGTCGTCCCCTGCCTCTTCCAGCCATACGCTGAAAGTAAGATAAGAACAAGATTATTCACAAGGTAGATACTTCAATATGGAATACTACGGAAGTGAAATGCATTCCCAGACATATTCCCAATCCTATCTACCTCTAAAGGTACAGAAAGAATAGAAAGACACGATGATTCAAAGATTTGTATCACTTATACACTCTGATGTATCGTAATATGTGCTCTATTCTGTGTTTATCATACTTTGTTCTGAACTCAGCTCTGATACCAAGCTGTGATGCCCCACCTCCATACCCACGCTAGCCAAGGACACTACAGAGTAATGCCGTCAACAAATACGGAGAATAAGGCTGGTTGGGAGCGACCATCTATAGCCTTGCTCTAATTATCTATTGAATACATCGACAATAGTCATACCAAGCAGGTCGACATACCCAATGAATATTTAAAACAAAACCATAGGTGGTTGGATCTATCAGAACAGAATATAATAATTCAAATGTAATATACATCACAGAACAGTAGATCATCATATACACATATACTAGTACATAACAGAGTATACAGAATAATACACGTCAAGTGGTATTGCAAACCACATTATACAGATGAATCCAAAATAATACATATATCAGAGTTACAACAAAATGGGACTACACAAAAGCTATGACAAAAAGGAACAAGCTGAATAGTCCATGCGGAAGCAAAATAGGCTAAGTCCAAAGCACCTAACCTGAAACAACTTGGTCTGACCCGAGTATAAAAATACACGGATCAGTCTAGCTAAACAAATCAGTTAGATAAACTGAACAACAATAAACCTGCAAGGTCACAAAGTATATCGAATATCTCTAAAAGAGATAACACAGTCATCTAACAAAAGATGAATCATATCATAACAAAACAAGCCTCACATCATTGGCAACTCATAGAAACAAAGGATAGGAATATCCCAAAACAAGCCATAAAGGCAAACAACAAATACCGATAAATACGAGTTCCACAAGGTAAACGATATATTTCGTGTGGCTCCAAAGAACCAATACAGAAAAGCAATACCTAGGGAATATACATATAATGAAACATCATGAGCGGTGGTGAAGAAACCACTCCAATATCTCTTGAGCGGTGGTGAAGAAACCACTCCAATATCTCTTGAGCGGTGGTGAAGAAACCACTCCAATATCTCTTGAGCGGTGGTGAAAAAGAACCACTCCGAAAGCAATACTAAAGGTAACCGACAACCCCAAATATCTTTCGAGTCAGGGCAAAGGACCAACTCCAAAAGCGATATTAAAGGCAACAAGCCAGAGGAAACAGTCTGAAGACACTATCCCAAAGGCAGCATGTGTCACAAACTCCCAGAAAGGAATCCGAAAAGTGGTAACGTGAGTCCCATAACCACCTGTTCGCACTAAAAGGTTTACTATCCATTAGTTAATTTCACACTCGAAGCAGTACAAAGTTCACCTCATATCCTCAGTAAACCAAACCTGAAGGTCAAAACGATCAATTGAATAGGTCGGGGATTAATCGGAAAGGTAAACGCACAGATTCATGGTCCATGTTTTGCCCAACCATTTAATCACCCTTCCACTTCGCTCGAAGTGCGAAATTGTGCTTGTGTTTAAATAGAATTTATAAATTGGAGAAACGAGCTTTTAATATGATTAGAAAGATTATTTTATAAAAACCCGTGGATGAAGTCAAAAATAAGTTATCAAAGTCAAAGGGCAATAACAACCACTAAGAACCAATCATGAATCGATAAAATCCGGAAAACCAATCAAAATAAGCATAAATAGGGAAAACAGGAATACAGGAGCAGGTCAGTCGACTGAAATCCATGTTCAGTCGACTGAACACTGTCCAGAAAAATTTCGGGCTTCAGCTCAGTCGACTGAACAGAGGATCCAGTCGACTGAACCCAATTTCCTGCATTTCCTACTTATAACAAATGAAGTGCAAACTCTTCCAACTTTCAACCGGACGAGCACGGACGCTAGGGGTTTACGCCTAGCGGCTACCCGGCCCTATAAGCACTTCAATGCATCACCAAAACATGATCAAAACATCAAAGTTAGGATCTCTAAAGAATTGAACCCAAAACACTAAAAATTTGGGTATTCACTAATTCAATCCAAACTAAAAGCAAGTGCATATGAACAAGTGCTAGGAATTCATACCCAACATCAATGAAATCAAGAGAAGTAGACGTGAGTTCAAAACTCACCTTTAATCCAAAACAAAGAAGATGAAGGAGCTAAAACCCAAGAAGAAGACCAACAATCATTATTACAACCCAACAAGCTTCAATCTAAGATCAAACAAGCATTTTCCTAAGTTAGGTTTAGGAAAACTTTCTGAAATTGAAGAGAGAAAGAGATAGAGGAGTTGAAGAGTAGCTTACCTATGTCTTCTCTATGAATTTGGAGCAAGAAATCAAGTTGTAAAAGGAAACAAGGGCTTGCAAATTTCTATTTCTCTTTCCCTTCCACCATTTTCAGTTCTAGCTTAAGAAATGAAATGAAATGAGGATGAATGAAGAGAAGGGGTTGGGTTAGGGTATTAGTTAACTAGTGGGCTGAACCCAAACCCAAAACCCAATAGAATAAGGGTCAAATTTTCACAAACTCCAAACATATCAAAGATTATACTCAAAAAGATCACAAACGCCATTTTGGAACCAATGGAAATGGTTTCGAGCTCCAATTCGGCCGTTTGCAAAAAGTAACATTTCGGACCCAAAATTCGACTAATGCTATATTCAAATAAAACATTTAAATATATAATCGTTAAATATGCGGGTTGTTACACAGACCGAGTATTATAGGATACAGGATATGATGCTGTGGAGCTCAGGAGACGAGCAAGATGACGATACGTACTCCCGTACTTGTTTATATACGTATATTCCACTGTGTTGTGTTGTTGTGTATCCATTTGTACAATATTGATGTTGAGCTGTGATTGATGTACTCTGATGATGTAATATATAAACAGAGATATTTGATGTTTGAGTAAAGAGTATTTATTATCTATTATATTTTATTCCGCTGTGATGGTTAGATTCTGTTGTTGTTTTCTATTTTCTTCTTCTACTCTTCTTCTTTAACCCAAATGGTTCGTATTTCTATACAACTTGAGTTAATTGTTGTAGAATAGTGTTGACTCAAGAGGTACGGATTTGTGGGTCATTACAGTCAACAGCCGTACAACCTTTCCTCCGCATGAATACAGTAGCCACTACACCTTATTCTTGCAACCCCATCTTTCCCTCACCGCTCAGCCTCTCCCTTGCAACCTCACCTCCCTGCCACCTTGAAACCGAGTCTAACATTGGTCGGGTACCATTTTCATCTTCACTCAACAACCTATCATCTCTTTTATACAACGTATATTATATAAACAAGTTTTCTTCAGTTTTCATGATTTTACAGGCCTGCATGTATCTTATTTATGTATAATATATTAAATAGCTACATAGATTTTAAATATAGTATATGATTTGGTGTCAGTTTTATTATGTAGGTAAAATCTATGTATAGCCTCTGTTTTATAATATTATCAAGTATAGATTGCATATTAGCATATATCTGTTGGGGTATTTTATTTTATCATATAGGTAAGTATATATAAATGTGTGTATATATATAATTATTTTTTTAGTTCACAGATTTTATATATATAGAGGATGAATTATATAAGTTGTTTATTTATATATTTGTATCATATACAATGATATGTTTAGCTAGTATACATATTTTATATCATCTGTTACATGAGTTTATATTTGTGTACATATGTAAGTTTATTTATGAACTATTTGAATTTATATGCTTTTAATAATAAAATAATGTTATATTGAATTTTAATATCAGGTGTATATAAGTATAAATATAGGTATTTATTTGAAATTGTGTTGTGCGTGTATATATGTTTGGTTGTCACATATGTGTTTTGACTTTAAAACCAAGGATGTTTGAAATACATATATATTAAATTTTATTTGTGTTTGAATTTAGAATATGAATACTATATATGTAAATAATTATATATAGTTATACCTATAAGTTCATTTATACCATTTATCTTCATCAATCCAGTTCTGAATTGATTTTGTCTATTTCTGTATATCAGCTTTTTTGTCGAATTTGTGCCAAATTAGCTTTAATTTGGAATTCGTGCTTGGATCCGTAACTCAATTCACTGTCTATCCTCTCTAGCCATGAAACACTACTACAAAACAGGCAATTTTCATCGCCTCATTTGAATCGGTTGAAATAAAAACTGATGCAAATAGAACTATTTGCATCAGTTCTGTCTTAATAACCGATGCAATTAGCATGTGGAAAGCAGTAGGTAATAAAAAAAATCAAATTTGCATCAGTTGTCACCAACAACCGATGCAAATACGTCGATGCAAATAGTTTTAGTCGCATCGGTTTTAAAGTGAACCGATGCAACTACGTCCAAAATAATAATTTTCGCATCGGTTCCCTAGCGGAGGCGATGCAATTGTAAATTATTTAGGGCATTCGTTGCTAACATTTTACATCCCGCCTTTTCAAATTTTTTGGCCGCTCCCATTCTTTTCACCTTCGAAACAAAAAAACCCTAAAATTGCGACTGCGCAAATCCCTCTTTCATCTACTATTATATCAGATTGGAAAATGGCAATTAAAATTCGAAACAAGATTCAATGTCGAGGAGCAGAAATTCTCTGAGCTACTAGATCCAGTCTCTTCTTGGTATCAAAGCTTTGGATTGTCGAATGAATTGGAGCAGCCGGAGGTCGCGGTTTTGTTTCTTTGATTCGAAGGGCGATTCGAGGCGATTGGGATTGTTCGAAGGCATGATTGCCTGCAGTAGGAAGCAAATATGCATATTATTGTTCTGCGATATGTCGAATTATCGGTGGAAGTTATAGTTTGCAGTTGGTCTTAGGGGATGTCGTATGTGGATGTATATGGATGTAGTTTGGGTTTGTGTGTATAGAAGTGAGGATGTTTTGATATGCAGGCAGATTTGTGGTGGTTGTTGACTGGTGTGAAGTGGTTGTGGAAGGGGATGTTGTATGTGTGTGTGGTAAGTTGTATGTGGAGAGTTATGGTGATATTTTTTAGCAAGGCAGTTGAAGGATTTATGGTGAGTTTTAGGTGGAGGATTGTATGTGTGTATGGTAAGCACTGTGAACGAATGATATGGTGGTAGGCTTTTGGCAAGTGGGATGACTATGGACTGTTTTGAGGCAGTATGTGCAGTAATGTAAGGAGTGAGTATGTTTTGTTTTTGGTTAGAAAGTGTGACTGCAAGTGTGACTACAAGTGTTTGACTACAAGTGATGTTAATGCGGTGCAAGGAAGAAGGTTATAGAAGTGTTTGAATGGTTGTTTGTGACAACCAGACAGGTAGAAGTGTGTGAAGGTGGCAGTTTTGATCAGAGGGGGTATGGTGAATGGTGACTGGGTGGTGGCGGCACTTGTTTTGGGACTGTGTTGTGATGAAATGTGTGCAGGTCGAAGGAGTTTAAAACTATGGTTTCAGGTATGTAGAGAGTGTGATGTTGGCAAGGAGATAGCAGATGGGATGATGTTAAGGTGAAAGTTTGATGGGTCTGGCAAGCAATGTTGTGGAGGAAGAATCGACAGTATGTAGCCAGCAGTGTGCACTATTTTGAAGGAAGTTCAGGTGATTAGTTGGTAGAAGAAGTCTGAGCAGGCAAAGAATGTGCACAATTTTCTATTTCTATGAAGGGCAGAGGCAGAAATTTTTGCTTCTAACTGTATAATCCCTGTGAAATTCTCTTGATATTTTTGATGTTATACCACTGTTATAGAATAACCAGTATTTTTTATTTTGTGTAAGATACAACTATGTATGCAACAACATCAGTGGTAGAATCCATCAAAAGTGCACAGGAGCAGAATACCAATACTTTACTAGCCACGGCACTGAAACTTTGCAAAGAAAAGGGGGTAATTTTTATTATACATTTTTACAAAAGATTAAACTAGTAAGGTATATTGATATTTTGGTTGATATTGGCAGGTACAAGCAGACACTTTGATAACAGATGGTGATCCGAAGGAGGTAATTTGCGAGGCAGCAAAACAAACACATGTTGATCTTCTCGTTGTTGGTAGTCGCGGTCTCTCCAAATTTAAAAGGTGTTTATTTATGTTTACACTGCACATATATTTAAAAACTTGTGTATGTATACATGTACATATATGTATATCCTCTAGCCTCGAAAGGTGAGAAATCACTCACGATTAATATTCTTTTATTTATTAAATTTGATTTCAATTGAAACGACAATTGAAATATGCTGCTGTTAGTTACTTACACTGTTATATATGTTATTACCTGTATCAGTTCACCTGTGACATCTGACACCATTATCTGTTATTTATGCGATGATAATCCAGTTTGGTTGATAAATGTTTGATTGTTTGATGTTGACATTGGACGTTAAATTGTTAATGTAGTAAGTAACAAATAATTTGAAATTGAAATTGACGTAGGATAGTTAGATTCGATATATGTGTTAAATTTGATTAGATGACATTTGCATAATATGACCCCTTTAAATGTTTAAATAAACTGACACATAGAAATATAGTTAATTGCACTTTGAATCATTTAAATGTATGTTGTTTAAATTGATGTAGTATGAAATTGAATAATAGTTATCAAGTGAAGACCGTACAAATATTAGTGTAATAATCTTTAATCTACAAGAAATGATAGTGTAGATTTTAGAAATAATTATATTAATTTGCATAAAAAACAAATGTAAATTAATACGATTATTTTGGGATTACTTAAATAAATTATTGGATTGTTATTGAAGTTTGATATTGCTTGTTTATTTACTTTGACACCATCCCTGTTATCACACTGCAAGTTCCTTTTGCTATGCTTTGATTTTTGAACTGAAATGGAATCGGGTTGAAATGATAAATACCTAAATGAATTTGACATAGGATAGAGAATTAAATAAAACCCGATTGGTTAATAATTTGTTTTAAAAAATAAGATTTTATTTGAATAAAATAATAAAGGTTTTAAATGAAGTTGGAATTTGAATTCTAGTGAAATTTAAATGTTAATATTTAATAATCTGAAACGAAATATTAACGAAGTAATTAATGAAAGAATGTTGTTTAATTTAAGGAATGAATGAATTAAGTTTTGAAATTATTTAATAATTAAGTTTTGAAATTATTTAATAATTTAAGAAGATTGAATTATTTAATAATTAAATGAAATTGAATTCTTGATATATGAAATTTAACTTTGTAATAATTGAAATTGAACTTCTTTAATAAGTAAAGTTGAGTTCTATAATAATTAAGTTTTGGAAATTTGTTTAAACTAAAAATAAGTAAATAAGTTAAACTGAATTTCTTTAACAAGAAATAAAATGTGATTTATTGAATTCAATATAAGACTTGAAATTTAAATAATTTGATTTGACGAATTTAATTTAATTAATTTGGAAGTTTGATATGATATAGGAAAACTTAAATTGATTTAATGAATTGGAAATTAAATAGAAATTGTTTTGAACGATAAATTAACTTAACGAGTATTGAATGAAATCAATCAATGAATTTAAATTGATTTGAATGTTAAATTAAGTTAATTTAAATGATTGTGGAATGAAACTTATATACGAACTTGAATCAATATTTGAATAAAAAAATTAAAATTGAGTTATAAGATTTTGAAATAGTAATTTGGAAGTTTTGAACGTAAATTATGGAAATTGATTTAGAAAGACAAATGAAATGTTGGTTTATAAATTCTAATTGAAATTGAATTTGATTTGGTTTTGAAATATATTAAATGACCAATCGAGGTTATGATTACGAAAGTTATTAAGGAGACCGGAATCGGTTATGGACATGCTCTCTGTCTAAACTGAAAACCACTTTAATAACTATACGCAGAGTGTGATCCAAAATGAAGTGATTGGAATGATGTACGTGATGACCAAAGAAAGAGAACGATAATGGATAGCCTTGACACTTGTGTCAAATTGGAAATGACTAAAACAGGAGCCGTGTCGGGCCAAATGGGGTAAGCCACCTCGAGCGAACACACTTCTTCGTAAACTACTCATTACTAGTTATTGGTTGGTGTACCCTTGAAATTTTGGGAGTGTTGTTTTACAGTGTTGCGATTTGCGGCGATGCGTTCTCACCAGTCCGGATCAGGAAAGTGGTAGTTTCACTACCTTAGGTATTGGCTCATATGCCTTGTCATACTTGTATCCTATATATGCGACCACTACGAATTTGTTTTGTGTTATATCTATGGAGTACTCCCTGATATCCCACTAGTTTACGGTGGAGTTTACAGTGCTGTATAGACTATGACGCTTATATAAAATGTGTTAAGGGGGATAATGGTAACGCCTTAACACTATTTTGATACTTTATATTACTGATAGGCATTATCTCTTAGCGTACATTACTACATAGTAGATAGTTTAACGGATCCTTAGAGGATGGTTATTCCAACGTCCTTTGAGTTACTTGTATTTCAGTTGTTATTTCACTTGAGTAGGCTTTATTGATATAAGAATGTTAATCCTAACTCGAGTGCTTTGTGTTTTGCTTTACGCTCGGGTCAGACTGAGTGTACCAGTATTCGAGACTCACCTTTGGAGTTGGAGCTTCGCTTGGAGACCCGGCTATCTATCCAGCTTTCAGATATTCAGTTGATTCTAGTGTTGCATTCTGATTCTTGTATTTGACTATTGTATTCGAGACTTCTATTGTAACTTATTTAACTCTGTTATGTATATAGTAGCTTCATGAACTACTATTTTGGTTTCCGCTACATTTAGTGTCTGTGATCTGTGATTATTTATTTGCTGTATATGTTCAGTTTTGCCAAATTTAAATTAACAATTTGGTATTTTGAATTATTCAAGTCCGACATGTACGGATGCGAATAGTCCAAAATAGCGGGTCGTTACAATTACCATGGAGGGCTCGGCCATGGTCAAGATCTGGGAAGTAGCTGGTGATGATGGCAGGGAAGATGTGTAGGAGGTAGTGGCTGTGGCTAGGGAGAAGAGGCTTATCAAATAGCATGAGAAAACAAGGCAATGTTCATAGAAAATAAGAAGAAAAAGCATAAAAGATGAAGCCATTGCCAAAAAATTCTCTAGCCGTGAATGGAAAAATGAAATAATAATTTTTTTGCATGAGAAGTAATAAACCTCACAGCTAAACACAAAAATTTAATCCACCAAAAGAAATTAAACGAGGAGTTAAAGAAAATGAAAAGTCTAGAAAGTGAAAAGTCAAAAGAAAAGGAAGAGTCTTTGTCCCTTCAAATTTCCATTTCCATTAAAACAAATAAACCAAAATAATTTCAGCAAATACTTTTAAAAACCGAAACCAAGTCAAATAGTATGAAAAATTAATAATTAAATTCAAAGAAAAAAAAGAAAAGAGTAAAAGAAATTGCTTGAAAATCCAAAACAGTGTCCAGAAATTGCTAATAAATCACTACTAGTCTTGGAAAAACAACCACTTCATTTTAAAAATATTATGAAGTAAAAATTTGAAATAAAATAATTTATTTATCATATCTAAAATGAAATAAATAATTATATTGGAGAAAAATTGAAAAAGAACTAAAGAAATTGTTTAAAAATGGTAAATAGGACATGAAAATTACACAAAAATACCATTATCTCTAGAAAAATTCCTACTTTACTTTAAAATTATTCTAAAACAAAAATTTAAGTAAAATAATTTCTAAAACATTTTCAAAGTGAAATATATTCAATAAAAATAATGTCCAAAATATTGGATTGTTACACTCTCCCCCTCTCAAACCCTTTTCGTCCTCGAAAAGAACGGAAACAAGGAAATAAGAAAACAAGATAGAAAAACAAAATAGTACCTGGAATAAACAATTCCGGATTCGAAGCACGAATACTCTCCTCCGTCTCCCAAGTACAATCACGATTGTAACGACCCGATATTTTCAACCATTCACATCCATTATAAGTGTATAGGTAGACACTCATGCCGGAATTGAATTGCTCAAAATACCGCATTGTAAATAAAAATTTGGCAAATCTCAGAATATACAGTAAATAAAAATCACAGATCATAGACACAGAGTAATAATAATGCAGAGGAAGTAAAAGAGATAGTAGTTCATGAAGCTACTATATAAATATATCAGAGTTACATAAGATACAATAGAAGAAATAAAGTATAACAAAAGTTTAAATATGATAACCAAGTACAAGCTGAATAGAACAACCAAACTGAAAAGATGAAACTTGAGAAATAGATAATCTCCAGCGATTCCAATCTACAGAAAGTGGAAATCCAAATCTGTGAATAACTCAGGCTAACCCGAGCGTAAATAAAAATACAAACACTCGAGTCAGGACATACATACTTACACAATGTAAACCAACTCAAGTGAACTGTAGCAAAGATACAAGTAACTTAGAAGATGCTTGGGACCGCCCATTCTCTAAGGATCCGTTAAACTATTTACTATGTAGTAATATACGCTATATACAGTATTGTCTAATCAGTAAAGTATAATCATATAGAAAATAGCATTAAGGGGATGGTGAACCTTAACGCGGTCAGATCTTTAAAACAAAAATCGTAGTGGGCTCGATATAAGGAGATGACACGGCACGCGAGGCAATGCCAGGGTGGATACACCGTTTGCACTCCCAGACCGGTGGTGACGGCAAGCCAGCAGCTTCCGCCCACCTTGAACAATACCCCCGAATCAAAGTGGCGCCACATATCGAATCACAAAAGTAATAGAATGGTTTCCGATGGAGCATGCTCGATGAAAGGGTGCGACCCTTTGTGTAGCCCGGTATAGCTCCTGTTTTAGTCATTTATGCCAACTCACGGGAGTTGGGTGCACGTAATATACCTCGAGAACGTCGCCACCATCGTACTTCATTCTGGAATCTCCACCGCGTACACAGTTGTTAAAGTGGTTTTCGGTATTGGCCGGCTATAAGACAATATCCGATCCCAGTCTCCTTAACAACCAATCGTTATTATAACCCGTAGTTATAACTTTTAAAAAAAATATTTTGTACTTCAAAATAAAATATCATTTCAACCCAAATCTTTATCAAAATAAAGATTAAATTATTTCCAAACCATTTCAATATATCATCATACCATATCTTTTGATTCAAATATTTATCAAAATAATATCAAGTCATTTCTAACCATTTCAATATATTAAATTATCATATCCTTTCAAAACTTCCTTTCAAATCATTTTAATATATCAAAATATCATAACCTTTCAAAACTTCGTTCAAAATATCTTATCTTTCATCACTTCCTTTCAAATTATTTTAATATCAAAATGTCATATCTTTCAAAACTCTATTTTCAAATCATTTTAATATATCAAAATATCATATCCTTTCAAACCACATTTCAATCATTTAATATATCAAAATATTAAAACCCCATTCATTCCAAATCATTATTCATTTTATTCAATTTAAAATACCATTTCAATTCACATTTCAAAACAGTATATATTCAAAAAATATCATTTTTAATCATTAAAATGAAGTTATTATGTTCAATAATTAAATTATTAAATTTCTAAAATTTTCAACTTCCAAAGTTCATTTATTCACTTAAGTTTATCAAAACAGCGAAAATTCACTTTTCGTGGCATTTAGAAAACGCTACGGAAAGATACATTCAAAACAGTTCAATTTAACAAAAGACAACATTTTAAAATGTTGTAATAGGGTTTACTTAAATTTCAAATAAACTTAGTTAAATTCAAAAATTATAGTACTTACAAAAATTGCTATAATAGCTTTTAATTCAATTTAGCTTTTTAGTTCATTATCATCAACTACAGCATTTACAAATGCTGTAATATCATTTACATTGTAATTAATATCATTTCAAAAATGCAGTAAATTAACTTCAAATAGTCAATATAATTTTTCAACCAATTATATTTTTATTTAAAACATTTTTTAACTCGTAAAATCATACATTTTCACATTTATAAACATCATTTAATTTTCCTCAAGTTCATGATTTTATAAAGTTAAATTTCCATTCAAAAATCAAGATTTAAAAATAATTCACTTATTAAATGCAATGTTCAATTTTAAATTCATTACATTAAATTTCAACTTAACACTTAAGTTCAAATTCTCAAATATAACTAAATTTTGTTTTTATTTACTTAACTAAAAGTTCACTTTTAAGTCAATTTCATAAATTTCCAATTTAGTTATATTTCAAAATTTCAACTTAAAGTATTCATTCATTTCACATTTCAACTTTATTAAAAATAATTAATATGATATAAAATCACTTTGAATTCATTTAAATTCAAATTATCATAAATTTATCATAATTTCATATTCAATTTAATTTCCAATTATAATTAAATCAAAATTTTCAAAATAACTTACGTTCAAAACTTTCTAACTTTTCATTAATTCGTTTTACTTACAATTATTCAGAAAATCAATAATATTTTACAAAAATCCTTTTTAATTAGATTTAAATAAAAATGTTTTAATATTTACATTTCTAAAATACTCTTAAAATTTTTAGAAAACATATATTAACTACGGGTCTGTATATAATTTTCTACACTAGGAAAAGTGATACGGGTAATATATCATTTCAGCCCGTAATTTACAAAAAAAATCCGGGTTTTATCATTTCAAAACCGCAGTCCCAAGTAAATGAAATAAATTGAAAATCATTCAGGCCTATCATTTCAGCCCATTACAATTTTTCTTTATTCTAAAGTCCGTTCGGGTATGTATTATTTCAACCCATAGTGATTCCTAATTTACAGGGAACTTGCAGTGTGATAAACTGATAAAAATGAACAGTAACAACATATATATAATAACTGATGATATGACATGAAATTTAACAGGTTTAACATCATATACAAATAATCACATGGTAGTTATAACATCATATTTAATTCTCGACATTCAATTGTTGTTGTTTCACAACCGCATAAGTATAAATGTCGTGTGAACTTTACTCACCTTTTTATGCTGGAGATTGCAATACAAATGACACAACGGATTCTAGAAAGGCACGATGACACAACAATAGGCTCAACTGGGAAGAGATCCAAGCTTAAAATTTGTGTTACAACCCAAAACAAAACAAAATAAAATTACGATTCAATAAAACATTGAATAGGAATAACTGTGAAATAAAAAGAGATACGAATACACAGTCTTTTGTCTTGCCTTATACACTTGCTAGCACGGCTTAGGGAATGTTTTGGCTTAGGTTTGGACATACTTTGGTTTAGGTTTGGGTCCTATAAGGCATGGCTACAAGGTATTGAAGTGGTGGAGGAGTTACTATGCATGAATATGAAGAGGCTTATGCAAATAGTGGGTTTTTTGGTTCATTTTGGGCTAGGCTACATGGATCTATGGCTCGGCTATGGCATGTTTCAGATCTGGACAGAGGATGTAGGTGATGGTTAGGGGTGTGTCAAGGTGGTGGTGGAGCAATAGGAGGTGGCCAAGGTCATCTAAGGTGATGGTGATGAAGACTAGGTGGCTGGACATGCTTTTTAAGGAGTTTTAACATAGTTTTTGTGGATTTCGCATCATGGGATGGTCTTGGCACTTGCTGGTCAGAGGAGGAAGGGTTTTGGTCATGTATGATGTGGGGAAGGAAGTGGTGGTGGTCGGTGGAGGAGATGGTGGAGGTGTTAGGCCAAACAAAGCAATGAGAGGTCATGGCAAAAATCAAGCAAAACAAAGAAGAAGAAGTAGAAAAATGAGAGGAGGAAGAGAGGCCATTGCTTATTTTTCTTGCTCAGATCTGAAATAGATGTGTATTATTGATGGAATGAGAAACTTTCACGTGAATAAGCAAAAGAAAAGGAACGGCTACAATAAATTGATGCATTGATTGGAAAAAGAAACGGTAAAAGAAACGGTGAAACGACTTTACGTTTCTTAGCTTTTAAAACCTTTTAAATTTCCTATATATATTTATATACATTTTAAATAACTAAAAATACTTATAAATTTCATTTCAAATTCTAAAATATAACAGATAAACAAAATATTAATAATTAAATATTAGTTAGATATGATTAAAATAAGAAAATAGCACAAAATGAAAACTAGTCTAGAAAATTTGAAATTAAATGGAACAAACTTGGAAAAATTATTATGGACTTAGGAGATATTTAAAAATAAAGATAAGAAAACAAAATGAAAATGTCTTCAAAAAATAAATAAATAAATTTTAATTTAATATAATTTAAATGAAGAAAATAGCAAAGAAAAATAGAAACTAGGCTTAATAAGTAGAAATAAATTTCAATAGACTTTAGAAAATTTTTATATCATCACTTTAAAATATTAAAAAGACAAAATATATTTAAAATAACATATTAACACATATTCAAATTAAATTAAATTTAAAGAAAATAGAATTTTTTTTTAAAGAAATTGCTTAAAAATCCAAAACAGTGTCCAGAAATTACAAATAAATCACCATTGACTTTGGAAAATTGTTTACTTCATTTTAAAATTATTATAATACAAAAATATACGTACAATAACATATTGACCCAGATTAACATGAGATATGACAATAAAATATACTTTATACAATTTAAAAATAACAAAATTGCAGAATAAACAAATTGAACTCAATATTGAAATATACATAACTTTCACGGTTTAACTCCGTTTTCAACGAAACGAAAAGCCGTGTTCAAGTTATTACCTCTATTTTCATAATAAAAGATAAGATTTAAAAAAAATTGAATTTTAAAAGTCACAGTTTGACCAGAAATTCACTTTTCAGTAAAATATTCAATTTATACTTATTTGAACTATAAGTCACTTAAAAGTCACATTTATATTTTAAAATAACATAACTTATTCATTTTAATAAATAGAATAAAATTTTTAAATAAAAATTTCAAATAAAATAATCAAAATAAACAATTAAAATAAATCACAAAATTTAGGGTTGTTACACTCTCCCCCACTCAAAACTTTTCGTCCCCGAAAAGGAATGAGGTACGAGAAAGCACAGAAAAATAGAAATGAAATAAGATTAAGACAAGGTGACCAAAAGATTGAGAATATACCTGATAACTGTTGTTATAGGTAAGTTTAACAAGGTGGAGATGATCTTTCCAAGATTTTACAAAATTAAGAACACAAGCACGAAAAGGTGGATTCAAAATGAGTACCAAAGATTATAGAAGATTCCTAAACAGAAAGATTATAGAAAGATGCCTATACCAGTCTATAGCAAGATGAGGATGATAAAGACAACCAAAAGATAGTTTGAAAAACAAAATAAGAAAATAAATTTGAAAGCATGGAAATTTCAACTTAAATAGAGAATAAATCTTTTACACAAGTTAAATAAATCTTAACTATCTCAAATTTCATTATCTTATTATCCAATCATCTAAAATTAACAATTTTTAAAACCATGGGTTTGAAAAATAATCATTTATTACACTCACAATGTACTTAATAAATTTTATTCTTCTTTATTCCTAATTAAAATTAAATTTATTCCTCTCAATATATTTATCACTTATGTTATACATACTTACACTTATTATAACTGCTTTCTTTTATTCTTAGTTCTTTTATAATTATTTTATTGTAAGTTATTCAATTACCCTTTATTATATTTACCTTTGTTAATCATTTTATAATTAAAATTTAAGTGTATAACATTTATTATAACCACTCAAATTTTATTTATAAAATCTTTTATATTGTGTATTATCCAATTACATTGTTAATTTTTGAAAAATTAAGGTAAGTTATATTGAATGCAATTGTATTATACAAATAAAACTTTTCAATTCAATTATCTCAAGTTTGAATTATTTATCCAAATTTTTTGATTTTCATTTTATAAACGAAATTATTCTTTAAAAATAAAATTTAAGAATTAAATTTCCGATTTCTTCAAACCATTTAGAGATAACAAAAGGAATGTACATAGTTTATCAAATAAAATTTAAATCAGATGTCTATATATATTATAAATCAAATCATATTTTAGAAATTCAATTCAAATCAATTTGTTTTACTAAAGCAAAGCTGTAGCAAGTCTACAGAGCGGTCTCTTCACTTCGAGACTCGAAAATGAATGTCGATGATGCCGCAGTCATCACCGAAATTATTTCCCAACGACAAAGAGAAGAGCACTAATTTTTAAACTTTAAAATCCTTCGAAAACAAATTTCTATTCAAAAATACTTTAAATAATATAACCTTTTAAAACTTTAAACACAAGGTTTGAAACCATCGGAAATTAAATTCTCAAATTTCTTGTTCAAAATTCATTTCAGTTCCCAAATCAATTTATAAACAACTATCTATAAATTCATTTATAGAACGATAAATGATAAATTAAGTATTATCATTTCAAATAATAAATTTTAAATCAATTTATTAAGTTCCATAAATTTACTTATATATCAAAATTTTATTTCACGAACCAAATTTTAAAATAATATTGTGTCAGTTTGTTCTATCAATGTGTTTTGAAAATCCTATCGATAGCGTTGATCAGACGAATCGATCGGAAACCCAAATCGACATCAACAACTCAAACAACACAATATATAAAACAAAACATAGGTATACAAGTACAATTCAAAATGTTCGAAAATAGGTTGGAAACAAAAGACAAGATGATTAAATAAAAAAATAGGGAGGTGGATAAGCTTAAATAAATCACGGGCAACATTTACCGGGTCAACCGTGGCTTAAAGAATAAGATCAATGTGGATTTTCTATGGTAAATCTACATTCAATCTCAATAGATAAAGTTTGGAATTACAAAAGATATTAGCATCTAAACCAAGGATAGATATGAATCTCTGGTGAATCGATGCTAATTGTAAAGGCGTTTCACCCCTTTACAATTCAAATTTGAAATTGGCGTGACCACTGACTCACTAGAAAGATCATTTTGAAGTGGAGTTATGGGATACTCCAGAACCAAAAGAAGGTGAATAGTGAGGGACATGAATGGATTATGTAACCGCTGGGAACGTCCCAAAATTCAAAGGAATCGAGTCAAAAAGGAAGAGATTCAAACTCGAATGAAAGTGATTCTGTAAATACATTCACTCCATATGCTGAGTTTTGCCTAGAGCTACCAAAGCTCTGATACCAACTGTAACGACCCGATATTTTCAACCATTCGCATCCATTATAAATGTATAGGTAGACACTCATGCCAGAATTGAATTGCTCAAAATACCGCGTTATAAATAAAAATTTGGCAAATCTAAGAATATACAGTAAATAAAAATCACAGATCATAGACACAGAGTAATAATAATGCAGCGGAAGTAAAAGAGATAGTAGTTCATGAAGCTACTATACAAATATATCAGAGTTACATAAGATACAATAGAAGAAATAAAGTATAACAGAAGTTTAAATAAGATAACCAAGTACAAGCTGAATAGAACAACCGAACTGAAAAGATGAAACTTGACAAGTAGATAATCTCCAGCGATTCCAATCTCCAGAAAGTGGAAATCCAAATCTGTGAATAACTCAGGCTGACCCGAGCGTAAATAAAAATACAAACACTCGAGTCAGGACATACATACTTATACAATGTAAACCTAATCAAGTTAACTGTAGCAAAGATACAAGTAACTTAGAAGATGCTTGGGACCGCCCATCCTCTAAGGATCCGTTAAACTATTTACTATATAGTAATATACGCTATATACAGTAGTGTCTAATCAGTAAAGTATAATCATATAGAAAATAGCGTTAATGGGATGGTGAACCTTAACGCGGTCGGATCTTTAAAACCAAAATCGTAGTGGGCTCGATATAAGGAGATGACACGGCATGCGAGGCAGTGCCAGGGTGGATACACCGTTTGCAATCCCGGACCGGTGGTGACGGCAAGCCAGCAGCTTCCGCCCACCTCGAACAATACCCCCGAATCAAAGTGGCGCCACATATCGAATCACAAAAGTAATAGAATGGTTTCCGATGGAGCATGCTCGATGAAAGGGTGCGACCCTTTGTGTAGCCTGGTATAGCTCCTGTTTTAGTCATTTATGCCAACTCACGGGAGTTGGGTCCACGTAATATACCTCGGGAACGTCGCCACCATCCTACTTCATTCTGGAATCTCCACCGCGTACACAGTTGTTAAAGTGGTTTTCGGTATTGGCCGGCTATAAGACAATATCCGATCCCGGTCTCTTTAACAAACAATCGTTATTATAACCCGCAGTTATAACTTTTAAAAAATATATTTTATACTTAAAAATAAAATATCATTTCAACCCAAATCTTTATCAAAATAAAAATTAAATTATTTCCAAACCATTTCAATATATCATCATACCATATCTTTCGATTCAAATATTTATCAAAATAAATATCAAGTCATTTCTAACCATTTCAGTATATTAAATTATCATATCCTTTTAAAACTTCCTTTCAAATCATTTTAATATATCAAAATATCATAACCTTTCAAAACTTCGTTCAAAATATCTTATCTTTCAGCACTTCCTTTCAAATTATTTTAATATCAAAATGTCATATCTTTCAAAACTCTATTTTCAAATCATTTTAATATATCAAAATATCATATCCTTTCAAACCACATTTCAATCATTTAATATATCAAAATATTAAAACCCCATTCATTCCAAATCATTATTCATTTTATTCAATTTAAAATACCATTTCAATTCACATTTCAAAACAGTATATATTCAAAAAATATCATTTTTAATCATTAAAATGAAGTTATTATGTTCAATAATTAAATTATTAAATTTCCAAAATTTTCAACTTCCAAAGTTCATTTATTCACTTAAGTTTATCAAAACAGCGAAAATTCACTTTTCGTGGCATTTAGAAAACGCTACGGAAAGATACATTAAAAACAGTTCAATTTAACAACAGACAACATTTTAAAATGTTGTAATAGGGTTTACTTAAATTTCAAATAAACTTAGTTAAATTCAAAAATTATAGCACTTACAAAAATTGCTATAATAGCTTTTAATTCAATTTAGCTTTTTAGTTCATTACCATCAACTACAGCATTTTACAGATGCTGTAATATCATTTACATTGTGATTAATATCATTTCAAAAATACAGTAAATTAACTTCAAATAGTCAATAAAATTTATCAACCGATTATATTTTTATTTAAAACATTTTTTAACTCGTAAAATCATACATTTTCACATTTATAAACATCATTTAATTTTCCTCAAGTTCATGATTTTATAAAGTTAAATTTCCATTCAAAAATCAAGATTTAATAATAATTCACTTATTAAATGCAATGTTCAATTTTAAATTCATTACATTAAATTTCAACTTAACACTTAAGTTCAAATTCTCAAATATAACTAAATTTTGTTTTTATTACCTTAACTAAAAGTTCACTTTTAAGTCAATTTCATAAATTTCCGATTTAGTTATATTTCAAAATTTCAACTTAAAGTATTCATTCATTTCACATTTCAACTTTATTAAAAATCATTAATATGATATAAAATCACTTTGAATTCATTTAAATTCAAATTATCATAAATTTATCATAATTTCATATTCAATTTAATTTCCAATTATAATTAAATCGAAATTTTCAAAATAACTTACGTTCAAAACTTTCTAACTTTTCATTAATTCATTTTACTTACAATTATTCAGAAAATCAATAATATTTTACAAAAATCCTTTTTAATTAGATTTAAATCAAAATGTTTTAATATTTACATTTCTAAAATAATTTTAAAATTTTTAGAAAACATATATTAACTACGGGTCTGTATATAATTTTCTACACTAGGAAAAGTGATACGGGTAATATATCATTTCAACCCGTAATTTACAAAAAAAAAATCCGGGTTTTATCATTTCAAACCCGCAGTCCCAAGTAAATAAAATAAATTGAAAATCATTCAGGCCTATCATTTCTGCCATAACAATTTTCTCTTATTCTAAAGTCCGTTCGAATATGTATCATTTCAACCCATAGTGATTTCTAATTTACAGAGAACTTGCAGTGTGATAAACTGAAAAAAATGAACTGTAACAACATATATATAATAACAGATGATATGACATGAAATTTAACAGGTTTAACATCATATACAAATAATCACATGGTAGTTATAACATCATATTTAATTCTCCACATTCAGTTGTTGTTTCACAACCGCATAAGTATAAATGTTGTGTGAGCTTTACTCACCTTTTTGTGCTGGAGATTGCAATACAAATGACACAACGGATTACAGAAGGCACGATGACACAACAATAGGCTCAAGTGGGAAGAGATCCAAGCTTAGAACTTGTGTTACAACCCAAAACAAAACAAAACAAAATAAAATTACAATTCAATACAACATTGAATAGGAATAACTTTGAAATAAAAAGAGATACGAATACACAGTCTTTTATCTTGCCTTCTACACTTGCTAGCACGGCTTAGGCAATGTTTTGGCTCAGGTTTGGACATACTTTGGTTCAGGTTTGGGTCCTATAAGACATGGCTACAAGGTATTGAAGTGGTGGAGGAGTTACTATGCATGAATATGAAGAGGCTTATGCAAATAGTGGGTTTTTGGTTCATTTTGGGCTAGGCTACATGGATCTATGGCTCGGCTATGGCATGTTTCAGATCTGGACAGAGGATGAAGGTGATGGTTAGAGGTGTGTCAAGGTGGTGGTGGAGCAATAGGAGGTGGCCAAGGTCATCTAAGGTGATGGTGATGAAGACTAGGTGGCTAGACATGCTTTTTAAGGAGTTTTAACATAGTTTTTATGGATTTCGCATCATGGGATGGTCATGGCACTTGCTGGTCAGAGGAGGAAGGGTTTTGGTCGTGTATGATGTGGGGAAGGAAGTGGTGGTGGTCGGTGGAGGAGATGGTGGAGGTGTTAGGCCAAACAAAGCAATGAGAGGTCATGGCAAAAATCAAGCAAAACAAAGAGGAAGAAGTAGAAAAATGAGAGGAGGAAGAGAGACCATTGCTTATTTTTCTTTGCTCAGATCTGAAATAGATGTGTATTATTGATGGAATGAGAAACTTTCACGTGAATAAGCAAAAGAAAAGGAACGGCTACAATAAATTGATGCATTGATTGGAAAAAGAAACGGTAAAAGAAACGGTGAAACGACTTTACGTTTCTTAGCTTTTAAAACCTTTTAAATTTCCTATATATATTTATATACATTTTAAATAACTGAAAATACTTATAAATTTCATTTCAAATTATAAAATATAACAGATAAACAAAATATTAATAATTAAATATTAATTAGACATGATTAAAATAAGAAAGTAGCACAAAATGAAAACTAGTCTAGAAAATTTGAAATTAAATGGAACAAACTTGGAAAAATTTATTATGGACTTAGGAGATATTTAAAAATAAAGATAAGAAAACAAAATGAAAATGTCTTCAAAAAATAAATAAATAAATTTTAATTTAATATAATTTAAATGAAGAAAATAGCAAAGAAAAATAGAAAGTAGGCTTAATAAGTAGAAATAAATTTCAATAGACTTTAGAAAAATTTTATATCATCACTTTTAAATATTAAAAGACAAAATATATTTAAAATAACATATTAACACATATTAAAATTAAATTAAATTTAAAGAAAATAGAATTTTTTTTTTAAAGAAATTGCTTAAAAATCCAAAACAGTGTCCAGAAATTACAAATAAATCACCATTGACTTTGGAAAATTGTTCACCTCATTTTAAAATTATTATAATACAAAAATATACATACAATAACATATTGACCCAGATTAACATGAGATATGACAATAAAATATACTTTATACAATTTAAAAATAACAAAATTGCAGAATAAACAAATTGCACTCAATATTGAAATATACATAACTTTCACAGTTTAACTCCGTTTTCAACGAAACGAAAAGCCGTGTTCAAGTTATTATCTCTATTTTCATAATAAAAGATAGGATTTAAAAAAAATTAAGTTTAAAAGTCACAGTTTGAACAGTTTGACCAGAAATTCACTTTTCAGTAAAATATTCAATTTATACTTATTTGAACTATAAGTCACTTAAAAGTCACATTTATATTTAAAATAACATAACTTATTCATTTTAATAAATAGAATAAAATTTTTAAATCAAAATTTCAAATAAAATAATCAAAATAAACAATTAAAATAAATCACAAAATTTAGGGTTGTTACAACGATCATCAGTACTCCACTGTATTTTGACCAGACTAACAGATTTCCTTCTTAGCTGCTTCGTACCTCTATCGACAATACGAAGTGGCTTCCTCTCGACAGTCGGATTAGGTTCAATATCCAAGCTGTCAAGGGCAGAAGGCTGAACAAACAAAGATGGGTCATGGAGGTACCGGCGAAGATGTGAGACGTGGAATACATCATGCACTCCAGAAAACTACTCGGGTAACTCCAGATGATAAGCTAAGGAACCAACTCTTTCCACAATGCGGAAAGGACCAATGAATCTAGGAAAAATCTTCCCTCTATGACCCAAGCGAAGAATATTCCTTAAGGGAGAGATCTTAAGGGAAACCAGATCACCAACAGCAAACTCAAGCTTCCGCCTTCGCTTATCAACATACTTCTTCTGCCTATCTCGAGCAACTCTCAACCTTCTCTTAATCTCCCCAACTCTCTCCGAAGCTTCCAAAATCATATCAGGACCAAGAACCAGATGATTATCGGATTCAATCCAGAAAGATGGGGATCGACAAGGTCGTCCATACAAAGCAGCAAATAGAGACGTCTTGATACTGGCCTGAATTCACAGATAGAAAGAGATAGATAAAAGATTAAGATAAGCTTAAAACAGAAGATAAGATTATACCTGATAACTATTATTATAAATGAATTCGACAAGATGCAAATGATCTTTCCAAGATCCACCATAATCAAGCATACAAGCACAAGGAAGATCTTCGAGTATCTGATTCACTCTTTCCGTTTGACCGTCGGTCTGAGGATGATAAGCAATGCTCAGATTAAGATGAGTACCCTAAGATTCTTGAAAAGCTTTCCAGAACTGGCTGGTAAAGATAGGATCACGATCACAAACAATACTGAGAGAAACACCATGGAGATGAACAATCTCCCTCATGTAGATCTCAGGCAAGCTAGAAGCAGAACGGGTAGACTTGACCGGAATGAAATGAGCAGATTTGGTCAATCTATCCATAATAACCCAGATACTCTCATTGCCTTTCCTAGACCTCGGCAATCCATCAATGAAGTCCATGGAAACCTGTTCCCACTTCCAGTTGGGAATATCTAGGGGCTGCAACAAACCAGGGTCATCTGATAATCGGCCTTGACTTGCTGACAAGTCGCACGCCGACTAACAAAGATAGAGACATCCCGCTTCATCCCTCTCCGCCAATAAAGCCTCTTCATATCCCGATACATCTTCGACATACCAGGATGAATAGAATGTATGGATCGATGATTCTCCCGAAGCAACTCCTGTCTTAATCCATCTACATTAAGGACACAAATCCTGCCATTAATCCTCAAAATACCACTATCATCAATCTGAGCTCCATTACTACCACTACCATTTCCACCAACTCTGCTCCGAACACTCTCTTTCATCAACCTAAGCATCTCATCCTCATCTTGCTTAGCCTTGATATGACCTAAAAAAGGAGAAGAAACAACAAGCTGACACAACAAAGCCTTCTTCCGACTTAGAGCATGGGCCACAACATTAGTTTTACTGGGAGTATAGCTAATATTGCGGTCATAAGAAGCCAGAAACTCAAGCCAACGGACTTGTCTCTGATTCAAATCCTTCTGGGTGAAGATATATCTCAGAGACCGATGATCAATGAAAAGATCAAACTTAGCTCCAAGAAGATGATGCCTCCAAAGCTTAAAAGCAAAGACAACAGCAAACAACTCTAAATCATGAGCAGTATAATAAGCTTTATGGGTTTTCATCTGACAGCTGGCATAGGCTATGACTTTACCATCCTGCATGAGAACAGCATACAATCCCTCATTACAAGCATCAGTATATACCGTCCACCCTCACTTCCATTCGGAATGGTAAGAACTAGTGTGGAAGTTAGCTTGCTCTTTAACTCGTTGAATGCCGCATTACACTTCTCATCCCAGATAAACTTAACATTCTTACGAGGCAAAACAGTGAGAGGTGCAGCAATCCGAGCAAAATTCTTAATGAATCTCCGATAGTAATCGAAAAGGCCCAGAAAACTACGAATCTTATAAGGAGTCTTAGGAGTTTCACGATCCTGTAACTGAAATAGGGAAAAATTAGAACCACAGAAGAGATAGAATGATTAAATGAAGAAGGAAAAGAAAAAGAAAAAGAAAGAAAGAAAGACTTACATTGATCGCAACGATCTTGACTGGATTAACAGAAACTCCATTACCAGAAACAATATGTCCAAGGAATCGAACTTCATTTTTTTAGAAATGGCATTTAGAAAATTTAGCCTTCAATTGATGACTTCTAAGAATTTCCAAAACAGATTTCAAGTGCGACTCATGCTCCGCCTTGGTCTTAGAAATGACAAGGATATCATTAACAAAGACTAGAACAAATTTATTAAGCACATCACGAAAAACACGATTCATAAGGTCCACAAAGAAAGTAGGAGCATTAGTCAAACCAAAAGGCAGGACTAACCATTCATAAAACCCATTCTCGGTACGGAAAGCAGTCTTGGGAATGCTTTCCTCAGCAACTCTGAGCTGGTGAAAACCTGTGGCAAGATCAGGCTGAGAAAAACAAGTGGCACCATAAAGCTGATCAAACATATCATTGATGTGATGCATTAGATATTTGTTTTTCAAAGTGAGCTTGTTCAGCTCCCTATAATCAACACACATACTCAAAGATCCATTAGACTTGGTGACGAAAACCACCGCAGCTCCCCATTCTGAATGGCTAGGCCTGATCAGACATTTGGAGAACAAGTCCTTAATTTGCTTTGCTAACTCAACCGTCTCACGGGGTTCCATTCTCCTAGGAGGAAGAACAACAGGTCGAGCTCTAGGAACGAGATCAATGCGAAAATATATCTCCCGCTTAGGAGGCAAAGCAGCGACTTCACCAAAAACATCTGGAAAGAGTTTGACCACACGGGTCGAATGAAGATCACCAGGAGTAGAATCCAGAGAATAAATAAAACCGCCAGCAAAATCATGAGGCATGCGGCAATGAATAACAAAGGAATTACCCAGATCATCCTTAAGATAAGCAGACGAGCTTTACAAGAGATATGAGTATCATGCCTACCAAGCCAAGCACCACCAACCAACAAATCAAAAGCATCGAAGCACGAAACATAAAAATCACCACTAAAGAAATGATCAGAATAAAGAAGCTTCACTTGTTTACAAATCCTATTAAGGTTTGTGGGACCCCCAATTGGGTTTGAAACACATAAGGATTCAGAAACATACTCAGGAGAAAGGAGATGCTCAAACTTATCACACAAATCAACAGATATAAAACTGTGGGATGTGCCAGTATCAAACAGAACACGAACAGGATGCTGAAATAAAGAAAAAAAACCTTGGAAAATACCTTGATCATCACTAGGAGCTAGAGGGGCAGGTGCTGGAGAAGAGGCAGAGGTGACAGCAAATATACCAGAAGGCTTACCCTTCTGCTGGTTGGGGCAATCCTTCCTGAAATGGCTAGGCTGGAGACAGATGTGGAAAAGATCACGCCTATCTGACTGAGCAGGTGGAGGAATGGCAGCACCAACACTAGTAGGACAACTTTTCACATAGTGTCCCTTCTGGTCACATTTGAAGCAGGTGATGGAAGAAAGGTCAACAGGTTGCCTCTGAGATGGAGCAGATGATGAAGATCCCAAACCCGGATTCTTGATCCAATTCTTCTTCTGCTGCTGGAAACTAAGCCTTCTCTTCTTAGAATTTGCAGAAGAAGTCTGAGATGAAGAAGAACCAACTGAAGCAAGACCCTTAGAAGTAGGGTTCTCATAATGAAGAGCCATATCCATAAGCTGGGTAAAAGTTCCATGAACATGAGAAATGAGCCGACTATAGTACTCGAGACGAGCACCAACAATAAACTTCTCATTCTTCTTCAGAGGAGTGTCTATCAAACCAGGTCCGAACTTAGAAAGTTCGTTAAACTTCCTCTCATACTCTGAAAAAGACATGCTTTCCTGCTTGAGGTCCATGAACTCCTTATAAAGCTGGGATTTCCCGACTTCGGGCATCCACTTAGCAACAAAAGCCTCCCTGAAAAGAATGATAATTAAGCTTAGAAAAGGCACAAAAAGATAGAAAAACAGAGTTCAAAGAAACATAAGAAGATACCTGAACTGTTCCCAAGTAAGATTAGCCTCAACGGTGTTAGCCGTAACAGACTCCCACCAATCTTGGGCAGCCTCCTGCAACTGCCATGTGGCTAACTGACGCTTTTGGGCATTAGTAATCTCAAGACTATTAAATATCCTCTCGATACTTCTCAGCCATTGCTGAGCCTCAATGGTAGACTCAGAATCAGTGAACTTGGTTCCACTAAGCTGAGTAAATTCTTTGCAAAGAACAGTGAAACAGATAGGAGCTGGGGCTGGAACTAGGGCAGCACCACGACCCTGACCTCTAGCATTTCTACGATCCATCCTGAAAATTCAAGAATGAATATTAGGACAAAGGTAAAGATAAGATAAAGATAAGACAAGACAAGATAAATCCACTTGGATGAACATCCTAATTACAGAAATTTCTAACAAGGTAGATACAAAAGGAAAGAAGTTAGAAAAATTTGCTTTTAAAAAAAGAAAAAATTTATATATCAAAATAATCTTTGAAAATCCTTTGAAAATCATTTTAAAATTATTTCATACTTTGAAAATACGTTCTCTCACAAAGAAATGATTTTGAAGTTAATTTCACTCATTCTAGGGTATTTCTACCCTATTTCTAATGAGTTTTTGCTCCACAGGCTAAGGTTTGCCTAAAAACCAAAGCTCTGAGATCAATAGTGACGACCCGTTATTTTCCACCATTCAAATCGACAATAATCCACACATGCCGGACTTGAATAGTACTAAATAATATATTGTAATAAAATTTGGAGCAAATAAAATCAAATCATAGAATCACAGACACAGAACATTAGAATATCTCGCAGCGGAGAATAAAATACCATAGTAGGTTCATGAAGCTACTATCACAAGTCTCAAAACCAAATACATAATATCAGTCGGAAAGCGGATACAACATAAAATCCTAAATACAAAGAAGTCGACTAATAGAAAGCTGACAACAGAACAACAGAGTTGAAATATAGATAACTTGATAAGCTGATAAATCTCCAGCGATTCCAGACCTCCAAAGAGTGGAAATCCAAATCTGTGAATAACTCAGGCTGACCCAAGCGTAAAATAAAACACAAATACTCGAGTCAGGACATACATACTTATCCAATGTAAACCAACTCAAGTGAAATGTAGTAAAGGTACAAGTAACTTAGAAGATGCTTGGGACCGCCCATCCTCTAAGGATCCGTTAAACTATTTACTATGTAGTATATTGCGCTATTATAATAGTGTCTATCAGCAAAATAAACTTACTTTAAAATAGCGTTAAGGAGTTACCCAATATTCCCCTTAACACAAATAATGCCAATAGTTTATACAGTACCTGCATGTCTCCTGATCAGGAGACTACGAGAAGATACTGCATAGGTACGACACAAATAGAAACTCGTAGTAAATGCTCGATATGGTAGGTGACATGGCACACAAGGCAATGACAGGGTAATATACCAATTATGACACTCGGGCTGGTGGTAACGCAGCAGCCACATACGCCCAACGCGGAACACATTCCCAAATCGGAGGGTAGCCACCAAACAATCACAAGTAATAGAATGGTATCGAAGAAATGCGTCCGCTACGAGATGCGACCTCAACTGGCCAGAGATGCTGTAATAGCTCTTTTATTACCATTTTAGTTCATTTCCAGAAACCATAGTACTTCTGAATGCTATTAAAAGTGATTTCAAGATTTTAGTGTATTTCCAGCAATAAATAATCTTCATTTTAAACCCTTTAAACATTGTCAAAATCATAATTTAACATTTAAAAATGTTCATTAACATATCAATTAACATATTATTTTGTACAATAAGTTTCTTATAATTAAATCCAATTTCACCAAATTACTTAATAAATTCAAGTATAAAGTTTCCAATTCTTCACATTTTTAAATAAACAATTTAACTATTAAATTTTCTCCATTATTTTTCTTTCAAATTGAATTTAATTTCCATTTTTATTTCCTATAACCAAATTTTTATTTAACAAAATTTCAATTTCTGCTTAAGTTATATTTTCAAAATTTAATGTAACTATTTATTTTTCCAACATTTTAACTTATAGAAAATTCCAAATTTCTATATTTAATATTTAAAAATACAATTTAAATCAAATTTTCATATATATACACTTTTAAAATTACTTAAAAATTCCAGAATATTTATAAAATAACCACGGGCCTGTATATAGTTTTCTAACCTAGGTCAAGTGATACAGATATATATTATTTCAATCCGCAGTTTACAAATAAAAATCTGGTTTCTATTATTTCAAACCCGCAGTCCCAAGTCAAAATAAATAAATAAAAACCGTTTAGGCCTATCATTTCAGCCCATAATGATTTTTCCCTATTCTAAAGTCCGTTCGGGTATGTATCATTTCAAACCATAGGAAACCTAATCTACAGGGAACTTGCAGTGTGATAAACAGACATAAATGAACAGTTTAACATTATACAACATTAACAGGTGATATGACATGTAATTTAATAGGTTTAACATCATATATAAATAATCACAGGCAATTATAGCATCATTTATAATTCTACACATTCAAATGTTGTTGCTTCACAATTACATAAGTATATATTATCGTGTGAGTACCTCTAAATGCTGGAGATTGCAAAACCAATAACACAACGGAATCAAAAGCAAACTGACAAGACTACGGACTCGAATGGAGAGTGAGATCCAATACAGATCTTGTGTTACAACCCAAAAAAAATCAAAACAATTTATAAATACAATACCATATTGAAATTGATATAACTTTGGAATAAAAAGAGATATGAATACACAGTCTTTTGCCTTGATTTCTCATATTCTATGCACGGCCTAGGGGTTGCATATGGTCAGGTTTGGACATGACATGGATCGGGTTTGGTCTTGTAAATGCATGGCATAAAGGCTAGAATGATGGAGGAGGTTACAACATAGGAATGTGAAGGGGTTATGTAATATAGTGTCATTTTTGCCAAAACAAAGGCTCGGCCATGAAGGAGTGGCTCGGCCTGTGGGTGCACCATGACTGGACAGTGGATGGAGGGGCATGTGGTGGTCAGGTCAGAGGTGGTGGTGGTTGAAGTAGATGAAGCAAAGGTGGTCAAACAAGTGTGTTTCATGGCTTTAGGTTGCATTTTTGAGGGGTTTGATCACCATGGAGGGCTCGGCCATGGTCAAGATCTGGGGAGTAGCTGGTGATGATGGCAGGGAAGATGTGTAGGAGGTGGTGGCCATGGCTATGGAGAAGAGGCCTATCAAATAACATGAGAAAACAAGGCAAAGTTCATAGAAAATAAGAAGAAAAAGTATAAAAGATGAAGCCATTACCAAAAGAATTCTCTAGCCGTGAATGGAAAAATGAAATGAGAAATTTTGTACCTGAGAAGTAATAAAACTCACGGCTAGACAAAAAAATTTACACGGCCAAAAGAAATTAAATGAGGAGTTAAAGAAAATGAAAAGTCTAGAAAGTGAAAAGTTAAAAGAAAAGGTAGAGTCTTTGCCTCTTCAAATTTCCATTTCCTTTAAAACAAATAAACCAAAATAATTTCATAAAATACTTTTAAAAACCGAAACCAAGTGAAATAGTATGAAAATAAATAATTAAATTTAAAGAAAAAAAGAAAATGCTTAATAATCCAAAACAGTGTCCAGAAATTACAAATAAATCATTACTAGTCTTGGAAAAATACCCACTTCATTTTAAAAATATTATGAAGTAAGAATTTGAAATAAAATAATTTATTTATCATTTCTAAAATGAAATAAATAATTGTATTGGAGAAAAATAGGAAAAGAACTAAAAAAAATTGTTTAAAAATGGTAAACAGGACATGAAAATTACACAAAAATGCCATTATTTCTAGAAAAATTCCTACTTCACTTAAAACAAAATTAAAACAAAATTTTAAGTAAAATAATTTCTAGAACATTTTCAAAGTGAAATATATTCAATAATAATAATGTCCAAAATATTGGGTTGTTACAGCAATGAATTTTGTGCTATTATACTTGAATGTATTAACAATATTTCTTACTCTATTTTGGTCAATGGCTCTCTTAATGGGATCATACATAGTAATAGGGGAATTAGGCTGGGAGACCCATAATCTCCTTTCCTATTTACTATTGCTATGGAAAATTTCTCAATTCTTATGGAAATTGAACTTATAAAAGGAAATATTAAACCTATTAATAGAATCAAACCATATATTACTCATTTGTTATATGCTAATGATCTAGTTATCTTTTTGAATGCACACAAAATGCGAAATCCATTGCAAATATTTTTGACAAGTTGAAAGAGCATGCAGGACTTAAAGTCAATGGTTCCAAAAGAAAAATCTATTTTAGCAAAGGATGCTCCAGAAAAATGGATATTTTAAATATTTTAAAGTTTAAGGAGGAACGTCTGCCAGTTAAATTTTTAGGGCTTCCTCTTAGTGTTAATCAAATTAATGATGGGGACTGCACAAGATTATTGGACATTATTCAAAATAGACTCGAACGATGGGCCAACAAATTTCTGTCTTTAGCTGGTAGAATTGAGCTAATTCATACTATCATCATTGCAATCATCATGTATTGGATCCAAGCCCACAATATTCCAGTAAAAGCAATTCACAGAATTGGAAAATTTTATGCAAATTTCATTTGGAAAGGAAAGCATCACAAAATTGCTTGGGACAAGGTATGCAAATCTAAGAAATTTGGACGTTTAGATCTGAGAAACATCAATGACTTGAGAGATGTGCGCAAACTCAAACTATTCTGGAAATTTGTAAATGGCAATTCATTATGGGCAAAATGGATGAAAGTAAAGTATCTCAAAAAACAAGAATTTTTGGACTACTGGTATTGAAAATCATCACTCTTTTGTCTGGAAAAATATTCTCAACAGCAGAGACACTAGAATTAAACTTTTGGAAAGGAAATTTAAAAATGGAAATCAGACTAGTTTATGGTTTGACCCTTGGATTCATGGTAAAACATTAGTTGGTTTTGTGGGATGGAATAGCTTATATTTTTTTGGTGAAATCACTGGAAAAGTTAGCTGCATTATTCAAAATAATAGGTGGAATGCATATGGACATTCGGGTACTTCTATTTCTAATACAGCTATTAAGCAAATTTCAATGGACCCAAATAATCAAAAAGATAAGTGGGAATGGAAAACATCTACAAAAGGACTATTTTCCTTTAATAAGACTCTGGAATTTATAAAAGGACATGAACCCGAAGTGGATTGGCACAATGTTATATGGAGTAAATCAAATTGTCCAAAAATGTTCCACTGTGCTTTTTTGCAATTATTAACATACTTCCTACTAGGGATAGATGCTTGAAATGAAATAAAAAAGGGACACAATATGTCTTCTTTGCAGAAATGAAATAGAGTGTATCAAACACTTATTTTTTGACTGTACTTATTCAAAGCATATTTGGTTTATTGCCAAAACAAAGCTTAAAATTAATCAAATCAGGCTGTTCAGGCATTAGAGAAAGAATTAAATACATTCAGCGAAACTTCAAGGAAAAATCCAAGGAATTCAAAAAAGCAAGTATTATGATAACTGCAACAATCTATCATATCTGGAAAGAAAGAAATCAAAGACTACATTCAAAAATAGAAACGAAAGCATCCAACTTTGGAAGAAAATTGAATCAGATAGCCAGATCCTTCTCAATAAACATAGAAATCAAAGCACATATACAGAAAAATCGTATCAAAGTCGCTGGCGCATGGATAAATATAATGGGAGTTTAAAATCTTTCTTACAGAGTGGGAAAACAACTATTGATTTTTCCAATGTGAGTCATCTTCACCACAATGGCAGTCATTGGATGAAAAAGCCTTTGCATAATGATGATTCCACTCTCAAATCAATCAATATTGGGGGCGGCCACTTCTACCATCACTGCAGGAATAGCTCCTGTAATATAAAGAAAAATATTTTTAAAGACAATTTATTTCTATCTAATAATAAACAATATTTGTACTCTAATAATTGCTCTTTTTACCTGATTGGTGGCGAAGGCTACCATGCACACAGTATTAAAGATCTGATGGAAAATCATCTGCACATGGACAAAAATTGGCAGTTAGTAATTAACATCAGTTATGATTTAAGAGTTCCACGTTTAGGAGACAACAATACAATTAACAACATATACGTATCTGAAGAGTGCTACAGAGATCATATAAGTAATTGCTCAAGTGACTTCCCCTAGAACAATAAAAACTCAATGATTAACTGTACGGGAAGTATCAAGGCTCAATTTAATAATATGGGTATAAATTTAAATATTTCAAACTCTAAGCCTACTATTTTTTTACCTGACAGTGTTGGAGGTTACTGTGTGTATAGTAGTCTTCAAAAGCATGAAAGAAAGCTTCATTGGACTCTCAATGAACAAAGGTTAGGCTACAGCCACTATAAGGGCAGTATCAACAAGCAAATATTTCACTTATCTAATTAGGAGAGGGGTGAAAGCAGCCGGATGGCTGAGCTTGGGAATTCAACTAATTCGAAGCATAATAGCAACAAAAATGAAGATTCACCACCAAAGCCCCCAAAGTTATCTGCAATCCATCAAGTCTTGCCAAGCAGATTTCAGATCTAAGGAGCAATAAAGCTTCAAGCACAAGCACGTTCTCGCGAGTTGAAAATAAAGTGGAAACCATCCAAGTGAATGATTTCCACTCCATTTCAGAGCAACATGAGATGAAAGGGTCTGAATTGAAATACCGGAAGCCTCCTTAAGCCTTTAAATTAGCTTAAGTGAGTTATTGTGGATTTCGCTGCTGGATCTTACATGGCACTCCGCCATTTTTAGTCTTTTGCTCATGAAGGAAGAGGCATCGGTTTGCCCTAATTTATTCAGGGTATGAATATTTTCTATTATTTGATATCGGGTTACACTTTTACCCGATTGTATTGTTTTTCTTCTTTCTAGGCCTAAGCCATTTACCAATATTCAATTTTTTTTATGAAAATGCTTTTTCTAGATGAATGGAAAACTACACAAAGAATTAGCAATTTCTACCTAATCTAAATATAAAAAACCAATTCTTTAAGAGTGCAGAATAATCACAAGATAATAAGATACTATCTTATAAGGTTCAATAATTTAGTTTGTTACATCTGAATCTAAAGAGGAAAAAGAAAAGAAAAATCAAATATTCTTCATATAAATTCTTGGCCCAGAGATTGCTAATTTTGGTACTAAACTCTTACAAATAGGTTCTATGAATGGTTGCAATAGTTAAAAAGGTGAAACACAAGATTAGATGTGCGTAAACTAGTTACTGTGCACAAACCGTATTAGATAAATATCAGTGCAAACATAGATGGCTTAGTTTCATACCTTCATGGAAGCATTAGTATTTATCAAATTGCCAGGAACTTTCTAGCCTTAGAATGATCAAGTGCAATGTCCAGATGATATAACTTAGGTCCCATGCTCTAGTCAACTACAGGGATGGTCTCACCGCTAATAAATGGTCCCTAAAAGGATCAGAGAGCAACTGGTAATACACTCTGACAAGAATTTTACTAGTTTGGTTCAATATGACAAACAGATTTTAAGAATAAACTCAGACACACATGAATCTTCAGGTGATCATTTAAAGCTTGAAGTTCTACAAGGAAAGCCTACTCCGTTCCAGCATTAGGATCATTCCTTTTCTAGAATATTATAAAAGAAGAAAACATATTCGACCTCCTGAAGGAAAAACAAATATATTCAGAAATTATAAGGTTGAGAAAACTTACCTACAATCCTGATTTTATATCAACATTTATAAGTAACTTGATTTACTTGCACCAGTTTATGACAAAAGTCTATTATGTGTATAAACGTTAGCTAAAACAATTCATATTGACAGTTCAAATGTATCTACATTATGCAACCTTAACAACAATGATTAAACGGATTTTGAGTTCAAAATCATCTCCTATCAACAGATATGATATAACATGCATCACTTTTGATGAAGTCAAATCCTCAAACTAAGTACTGACGGCCTTAAATAAGACAGCTTAAAGGAATAAAAATTTCTTTTACAATAATTGCACAGTTACCAAAGTATCTTCTACATGTCTCAATTTTCTACACATTGGTTTTTTCACTGAACTGGTGATATACATGGTCAACTAGTCATTCTAATCAAGTTAACTTTATAAATATCTATAAAGATATGAATTCACAACTTTTACACATGGTGATATACCGGTCAGTTTTATTGACAGTTTGGTTTTTTAAAACATGTTCTATTTCTCAACTTATATACACTATATGTCCAATCCATCTGCCAAAAATGATACGAATACACAAAAAGTATTGTACAGAGTTGTATGAAAAAAGTCATCCATTATTTTTTATTTTACACTTAAAAACATGAGCTAACTATTCCATTTAGTCTTTAATTGATTGTTTTTTTATTTAGTTTGTATTTAAAGTATACTAACTTCATTCATTAGTTATTACTTACTTTCTGCTACTTCCATCTTGTTCACATTTGTATCTTACTAATGCTATACTATATATATTGCTTACTATAGATAAAGCTTGGTAACGAATCATCGTATACAGTGGAAAACTTATTCTACTTCAAACTTATGGACATAAAATATTTCAATTCATATGCTTAATTTGACTAAACACTATATCTATACACATATTTATTAGCCAGACAATATGTTATTTTTACTTTTGAAATAAGAATTGAGAACCGAGTATCATGGCTGAAGCTAACATCACTCTTTCAACATTACTTATGTGTAAGACCGTATGTCTTTCCATTATCACATGGTTGATTAGTTAATTGGTAAAATTTTATAGTACAAACATTGCCATGGCTTGCTTTCATAATCATTAGGCACTGTAATATAACACAAAAAACTACTGAATATACACATTACCACCATCCATCCCAATCTTTATTCAAAGCTCCACTTTTAATAATCAATACATGAAAACATACCACAATCTTATTTAGAACTTAGACCCAACAATTGATAACAAGGGTTCCAACCTTATGTATTTAATATTTAAGATAGAAAAGGTATAATAATATGAACTACAAATTATTTATTTATTTATGGTAAACAAATTTTTTAAAAAATTCAAATTATATTTCCATCTACATAGTTAAGATATAAGTATATTTTGATCTCTCTCTAACAATTTTGAAGTTAGGATTTCGCTTTTAATAGAACTTTAGATGGTATCAGAGTGTGCCAATAAATTACCAAAAAACAATGACCACTTTGAGTGGGAATTAAATTAAATAAGAAACATAGTTCTAAATCCTTGTATAACTTCCATACTAGCTCTTGAATAATAATTTTATTTGGACAACTCAAGATCCACCCAAGCACAAAATCAATTGGAGGATTTAATTGAATAGTCATGATCATATTACATTTATACTTATGTATGATTATTTCTGTTTATCATGTGATTTCCTAAAAGTTAAGTGGTAAAAGCTTGTACTTACCTAAGTATGAAGTTTGTAAAACTGAAATAAGGTAGAAGACAAATGCTAAGAGCATCCACATTCATGCTACTATCACTCAAGTTAGTGTTATAAACGTGTTGAGATAAATTTAACCCTACATTGGAAAGGTTAGAGCACATATTAAATTTATTAGTAGGTATAATATGTTAAAATATTTAATAATTTTTTCTAGCATTTCAAATGGTGAAACTATATATATTATCAGCTTGTAGTTTTCTTCCTTGAACAATTTTTTCCATATGTTATCTTGTTGCTAGAGTAATATACAGTATGCTTCAAGTAGTTAAATACTAAAATTTAAAAAGTCCATTATAGACGAAAATCACTAGCTTAACATAACACTACTTTATGGTTTATATGGCAACACTTAGCTAGTGAAATGCAGCTAATCCATTGTTCCTCTAAATAAAGGCGAGAAAAAAAACTCACTCGAAGAGTTGATTCTTTTGAAAGGATAGTAGTTCCAGACGATTTTGATTGACCATGTTGTTGCCCTTTAATAGGATGATTCTTCACCTACATTGACAAATGAAATCACTTGTATTTTTGTGTGTGTGTATGAGCAACTTATATTTTTCACCAGAAAAGAAAATGCCTCAAATATTCATTTGAAATGTGACAAACACTTTAACAAATTTCAATTATAATTAGCACCAAAAGAGTTCATATTAATAAAAGTCATCGAACACAAATTTTGAATTATGAGATTTGCAGTTGCCACTAATATCAATGAGTAGTGAAATAGAAGCAAAAGACTGAAGAAAATTGAGGTGATGTTCAAGGATAAAAAAGTAATGGTAGGAAATGAGTACCCAACAACGCATGATATCCCAAATCACATTCATAGGGGCATCGGTTTTGAGGGCGATTGGGCTGATATGAGATCGCAATATGCGATAACCAGCATTAAATTTTGAAAATCTAAACATAACAGTAGTTGGAGAAGTGCATTTAAGTGTAGCACATACGCTGTGTAGACAATGGGAGGGACATCATGGAGTTCCTAAATATGGATTAAACTATATAAAAAATCATGCATCGAAAACTCTAATTTTTATATCATATTTTATAGTTACAACTCTGATGCATTTCATAAATATTTAATTAACAAGCTAAGCGATCAATTTAACAGTTACTCCATTGAAATCTTAGCTTGAGTTTCCGTCCAAGTAAAACAACTAATCGTTCACCATGAAAACTATAGTTATCGGCATAATTTTAGCAACGTCGGGGAGGATTTTAAATAACACCAAAAAGGAAGCTGAAAGCATAGTACCTCAGATACAATGGTTAAAACAGCACAGGGAGAGGAGAATCTAGATTCGCGATTGAAGACGATTTATGTGAGTGGAGAGGTGATTCGTAAAGGCTGTTTTGGAATTTGAAAGCGAAGGGAAAAGGAATGCTTGGAAGCTTAGGAATAAAAAGGAGGGAAACGAAAATTTTCACCACCAAATTTTCATTTAGGTTAAAGATTGCTTGAACACAAGCTATGTTTTACCCTAAATGATGTCTAACATACATAACTATAGCAAGTCAAATTTACGTACAATCCCTACTAGCTATTAATAGAACATTTTCTTATAGTGCATGTGCTGTATCAATAATTGCAACTACAAATTTTGTGGTTGCAATGAAATACAAAAAGGGAACGACTGCTAGTTAATTGAGTGACTGTATCTAGATCCTGATAATCTTATAGAATGCAAATGTACAGGGCATATGCATCTGTGGGCATATTCTTTGTCTTACCCAGATAACAAAATTTAACCGCATGTTTTAAGTGAAAGAGATCCGCTCTCTATAGTAAAATGAAGTGGAGTTGCTCATCTACAAACATTCCAAGCATTCTTTCATTTGGAAAACCCGGATCTCCAATTGAAATATGAGCAACGCCATCTGTTAAGAATATTCCGGAAAGATCCAAAACTGCATGTAGTAGGGCTGAGTTTGCTAACCGTGAACACGTAATTGCTGAAAGGAAAAGGAGGGAGAGAGTTAGTGAAATTTTGTTTACATTGTCTGGTCTTGTCCCTGGTTTGAAGAAGATGCCTTTTCTTTTCTTCCAATAGTGAAATTTTAGCATCTTTTGTTACTTTACATTTTCAATTTGTTGTCTACAACCTCACTTTTACCTAAGCTTATTTGGGAATGACCTTTAAGTAGGAAATTTAAAAAATTATTTGCGTAAAAAAGGAAAAAATTGAACAACAGTAAAATTTAGTATGAAGAACTGAAATAGGTGATAAGAAAGTAATTGTTTCTTATGGGTTAACAGTTTATTAGCAATTTATTTTGCCTCTTTATGAATTATTGTAAAATACACAAATAGTAATAAGTAACTGATAAGCTTTTGCTTTTTGCTACACATGGTTTTAATGAAAAAAGCTCGCATTTTACATTTGGAAAGTGATCTACTGTGAAACATTTTTATATATAGCAGCTTAAAGAAAGATATCTTATGTTATAGTGCAGGGCAAAAAAGCCAGTAATTACTTCTCCTAACCATAAATATATAACTAGCTTTAAAAGATTGCCTAATTTTGATGCTTTGTCTAAATTTTTCAAGGATTCCTCCCCTTTTTGAAGGTTGGCCGGATTCAAATCTTTTACACCCTCAATTCTTCTAACATCTTAATTCTTTGCAGCATATCTGCTTAGCAATTTTATTCTTCAACATGGATAGACTAGACATTGCCAGCCAAAATAGAATACACCTTAGAACGTGATACTTGATCAGGAAAAAAGCAGCAGTCCACTACCAAAAAAGTAAAAATACATTGAACGTGTTACTGAAATACATTGAGCTAGCCAAAATATAGTGCTCCGCGTTCAATTTTATGCCACTACACTGTCCCTGCTATTTTCATGTACCAGAATTAGTAGTAATATATTTTAAATATTTACAGTTTTTAAACTAAAGAATCATACTATTGACCAAGTACCATAACGAAGATTTTTTTTAACTGTTGTAATAGTTATAATCATTAATATTTCAACTTCAAAATACTTTTATTGTCTTCCCGATATTTCCATTTAATGCTCATAATTTCCTAAAAAATAAAAATAAAGAGGAATTGTTGTTTTATTTTTTAAGCATCAATTCAATTCATCTTTTAAAGGAAAACAGTCTAACATTAGTCGTTAGGAAGCAATGCAAAATCGTGTAAATTTGGAACTAGATACGAGGAAATAAAATTATGTAAACTATTTGGTATTTTTTTTTTGCTAAAGATCCATGTAGAAATAGTAAAATACCAAACCCAACTTTTAGAGCATAGCTTTGATAAAGTCGAGACTTATGTTAGGATGCATTTAGACATGTATACATACTTTATAGAAAAGAACATTGAATATCACAGAAGGGCCAAGAATTCTAAGTTTTGAATAGGCAAGCAATCTCATTTTTTTGAATATAATGTAGATGGGTCTATATAGTAAATGCACGTAATTGGTAAGCAATCTCGTTTTTTTAATATGCGCTAGAAAATTAAATTCACAGAAGGGCCAAGAATTCTAAGTTGAGAAGGAGTTTGATATGTGCTATAATACTAAATAAATGGAGTGTTTTGCACTATACGATATAAAGGGACTTTTCAATTTTGGGGAAGAAAAAATATTATGCCAATTATATGATCATCCATAATTACGGATGTGTTAATCTACTTAACAATTCAAATCACCTTATCAATTAAGGGACCTGAATTAGTAAAGGAAATAATACTGAACATGGATTCAAATCAATAATGCAACTTAATAGAAGGATATCAACAATATTGAAATTAGAAATAACATAAAGGTGAATGTTTTGAGCTCAGAACAATATTTTCACAGACAATATTTTTGCCAGCGATAAGAATAATTTTTAAGTCGGCCTATACATTGCAAAACGGTGTACAGTATTTCACATTTTTTATTTTTCGCATAAATTTCTTCAAAGAATATAATATAAATTAATCTCATTGAATTTTTACTTTATTTTTAAGAATAAACAAATAATGAAAAATCCATACTGAACTTGGACACATCAAGCTAGTTAGGGACAATATATACGATACCAAAAGAAGAGAGGTAACCAATAATAATCAGGTGAAACAATATAAGCAGATGCATTTACATATTTGGTCATACAGGATACCATGGAATTATATCACCAAGAAAAATTACTAAACATAGGGTCATACATGATGCAATTAAATATTAAATTACACAAAGTTTATTAGACATTGTTATGCTTTATAAAGTAACTAAGTACGTAAATCAGGGCACTGCCAAAAGTTTACTTAGTTAACTTGGTAATGTACATTTTAAGTGCCACCCTTGACAAAAATTATTTAAAAAACAAATAGCTTGAAATATAAAAACCTTGCATATCATCATTGAAAAAAACGCTTGAAGAGAAAGCAAGAGAGATTATGGCTATGCTAATTTAATGGAGTATAACTGTAGGGTGTTTGCATATATAAGAGAGAGGTTACTGCAATATTGTCTGAAATTATCGATGAAGAGGAAAACAAAAACTTTAATGTAGGAAGTTAACTAGTTTTCACTATATGAATGTACTATTCACTTTTATCTTTCTCATCCCAAATCAAGTTAAACATATTGCCCAACCCTTCTAACGACGTGATTATATAAAAAGGGCTTTACGCTTAAATGATAGTTTGAATTCTACTGTCTTCTTGTAAAATTAGTAAATTCAACTTTGTAAAATATAAGATTTATAAAATAAAATTAATAGTAGCTCACACAACAAAATTTATATAGCAATGTCCCTTTGTAAACCGATGTAAATAATACTGCCTTACACAATATAAACCTAAACACGCTTGATCCATCTACTATCTTTTAATGGTACTATTACCTGAGAGTAGAACAACAACAGAAGGCCTAACCCTCGTTTACCAATGTCCATGCAAAACATAAGTGTTATCCCGCCTTTTGGCAAGGCCGTAGCACCAAGAAGTTAAATGGAAATTAAAGATAGATCATCCCAAGATCAGTTATATACAGGTTTGATATGGATGCTGGTAAATTTTATTCGAGTCTAGATCGAACTACAATTAACATGACACGATAATCAAAGCTATGAAAGCCAACACTTCAAATTTCAACTCAATTCAAGTTCGCATGCTCAACGTATGATCGATTCAAGCCAAGAAAACAAACTCATTCGTATCCATCGGTCAACCTTCTTCGCATCGATTTCATTCGAATCCATCAACAGCGGCTTCCTTCATATCCATCAAAATTGACCCACTTCATATCCATTCACAACCACCCATTTCATATCCAACGGAGGTAACACGGGAATCCATTTCGTATCGATCCAGTTTCAAGCATGTTTCCTATCGATCGGCCATAGATCAATACAAATCAACACCTCCCATCGATACGAAGTGGAGTACAAGGCACCAGTACGAAGTGGAGTGCAACAGAAGCGATACAAAGTGGAAATGCACAGGATCGATACAAAGAAAACACATTCAAGTGGAAGACTCGGCCACTCGGCATAAAAAGTGGATCGATCCTAAAATCAAGCACCACATCAACTAGCAAGCACGTGCCCGAAAGCGATGCGAACAGATCGAAACGAAGGGAAGCGATGCGAATTCAGCAGCCTTTAATAAATTCAAACTTGCATCGATCATAACTCAAAATCTACAAGTACAAATGCCACCAAATTTTCACAAGAGCTTGCGTACATTCTCAAGAATGCCCATGATCGATCCCGACTCAATTGAACTAAATCCTAATCAATACAAATTGCGTTCGTGTCGATCATGGATCGACTCCAAACGGTCAGGAATCGATCGCATGGGCCCACCCATGTGAGAGAAGAGGTCTTATGAGACTCGAGCGGGATATTTGCAACCTATGCCCATAGATAACAGCCTAGGACCTACTGAAAAAGGACTTTTGGCTCTTCTAAGTCCAGACTCTATCGAAATCACTATTATACTCGAATTCTACTGTTGTAATCCATTGTAACTCATTGTAATCAGCAAGCAAACATCAATAAAATCAACAATTTCATAGTGGACGCAGACCATACGCCGAACCACTCTAAATCTATGGGTTCTGTGCGTTTTTTCTGTTATTAATTGGCGTGTTTGTTAGATATTCCTCATTTTTCATTTACATTTTTCATTTTATCTCTTCAAACACATCCAAAGTGTTTTATGCCAAATTTTGGTATAAACACTTTGGTTGTTTCATTAAGAAAACCCAGTTTTTCTCCCACTCATTGGATCTACTCCCAATATTGGATTGCGAAAATCTAAGGAGAAGATCCAGATTTCAATCTCAAAAGTTCTTCCATCCTATTTAGATTTGCATCAAGTCTAGGAAAGAGCTTTGCTACCCATCATAGTTAACACAAGGGCTACTTTAACAGCTGCAGATCCAAAAGGATGGGACAGGCAGATCCCCATACAGCTACATTCTACCGATCAGAATGCTGTCGGACCATCAGATCCACAAGGCCCTGTCACCAGGGAAGAGCTTCAACTGCTAATGCAAGAGCTGACTCAGAGCCGCCAGCAGCTTACTCAGCAACTCCATGCTAACGTAGAATTGACCAATCAGCTGAATCATCAAAGACGAAGTAGATCCAGGAGAGATCAAGCTTCCTATTCATCCATTGAGAGTTCAGCCTCCTCTGACTACCATCATAGAACCACGCGCCCACGGCTAGATGGAAGTTATACCCAAGCCACTGGACACCAGCGTACACTGAATCTTGGACAACCGAGAGTTGGCTCATCAACCAGCCATCAGACTGGACCCTCTTCCCAAGGAGGTACTGTTCCTTATCATGTTACAGAAAACCGCACTGCCACCACTGCTACTGAATTGGGGGTTGATGCTCGAAACCGGACAGATCTGAACCGTAGCCAACATGAATATACTCTTGAACTGTATGTCCCCGAGAACCTAGAGCCAAGTCATATGATCCAGAATGTCCAGATGCCAGATATTCCAACGATGATCCGTCATATGATCCGTGAAAGTCAAGGCCTCACCAATGACGACTATGGAATCTCCAGGAGTCATGCTCCTTTCATTGATAATATATTTTATGCTGAACCACCTCGGCAATTCTGGATGCCAACTTTACCCATTTATGAATGGAGCTCTGATCCCAACCATCATATTCTATAGTATGAATGGTTAATGAATGCTGCACGAGCCGATGATGCAGTCAAGTGTCGAAGTTTCCTGATCTCTCTAGGGGCATAACAACTATGTGGTTTACTTGTTTACTACCTCGATCTCTCTCATGTTCTGACTAGCTGGAAACGAAGTTTGTTGAACAGTTCTGCATGCATCTCACAAGGCCGAAAGATGTTAATACCTTGTTTACTGTCACTCAAGCTCCTGGAGAGATGTTCAGATGTTATTTGGAGAGATTTCATGATGCATGTGCTGAGATTAGTAATCCCAATGATAATTTAATCCCGATGGCACTAACTAAGGGAATCGATCCCGTTTCTGAATTTGGTAACTGGTTGGCCGAAAAAACCCCTACGTCATTGAACCATTTCTATTCCAAGGTAGCTTAGTTCTTGAGAAGGGAGGATGTGAAACTGTCTAGGAAAAAGGATGACGCAAGGCCCAGTGTGGAAGGGATCCAAAGCAATGTTGCCGTTAAACATGCCGAGGAGAGTTCCGAAAAGGTGCAATTGAACATACAAAATAAACAGAATCAACCAAAAGGCAATGAAAACTAAAACAGGAAACGGGATCAGAACCGTGGATCACGACGTAGGGCTCCTATGTTTAACAATTATACCCCTTTAAATACATCACTGGAGAATATGTACTTACAGACTTGCAATACCATTCAATATAAGAAACATGTTCCGAAGAAGTCATCGAAAAAATAGATTCAAACTCGAAAGTTTTGTAGATTTCATGATAGATATGGCCATAACACGAATGAGTGTCCTTATTTTTAGGATATTATTGAAAGGTTGATACAAGAGAGAAAGTTGAAAAAGTTTGTGCGGGCGCCACGGTTTGTAGGTGCGGTCCTAGTGAATCAGAACCAAATACCAAATTAGGTAAGACTGGAGGAACTCCCTTGCACCGACGGGAGGTTGGTGATTAATACCGTTAGTGGTGGTCCTCATCCAACATACCAAAGCTGGAAGGAAATGGAGTCGTATGCCAGCTCTATTAGGCATGCAGGCTTCGAGTGCGGTAGTAATCTAGAAGACGGGGCTCCAGCCAAGCAACAGAAAAAGATAGCCTACGACATCGTATTTCAAGACAGAGATGCGGACTGCGTCGAACCCCAACCATTGACCCACTTTTCACATCAGCTCAAATAGGTCCTGCTTGGATGAAGAGGATCTTGGTGGACAGTGGAAGCTCAGTGAATATATTGTTTAAGCGAGCTTATGATCAGATGAAAATGGAAACGAAGGAATTGAAGCCATGCCAGTTGGCTTCAATGGAAGTGCGACTATACTCATTAGAATGGTGGAACTGCCAGTGGAATAGGGAATCAGAGAATGCCGGAGAGTCCGGATATTACAATTTGTTGTATTGGACATAATTTCTCCATACAATGCTTTCTTGAGCTAACCGGCCCTAGCTGAATTCAGGGCTGCCATTGCCCCATGATGTCTGACTTTAAAATTCCCTACCAACAATGGAGTTTGAGTCGTTCAGAGAGACCAGGCTGCTGGACGAGCCTATTATGTTGTTGAGCCGCGAGAGGCGCAACAAAAAGAAAAAGGAAAGGACGTAGAGGAATCTCTCTGCGTCCGCTTTAAGGAAAATTGACAGCTAATGCCTGGGCCCAGACCCGGGCACCCTTATCAATTCCTAAGGGATCTTGACCTGAGAGATTTAGAAAATGAAGACGAAAGTAAAGACAGTCAAGCTTCCCCGGTCGAGCTGATGATCGATGTTCCGATCGTTGATGATGACGACTCAATAAAGATCGAATCTTAGTTAAGCCAACAGATGCAAGAGGAAATGGTTGAATTTCTTTGGGAAAACCTCGACGTGTTTGATTGGACACATTCTGACATGTGTGGGATCTCCCCAGACACCGTGAGCCATACATTGAATATTGACTCGCGACACGTCCTGGTCAGATAGAAAAGGCATGGTATAAATCCTGAGAGATCTGCCGCCCTTAAGGAAGAGGTAGATAAACTCAAGACGAACGGGTTTATCCGAGATGCAGTATATACAGAATGGATTTCCAATCCGATACTCGTCAGAAAGCCTAACGGGAAATGGAGAACGTGTATTGATTACTTAGACATGAATAAAGCTTGCCCCAAAGATAGTTTTCCACTACCCCGAATCGATTAGCTTGTAGACTCAACAACTGGACATGAACTCTTATCCTTCATGGATGCGTATTCCGGCTACAATCAGATACCCATAAACTTGCCCGATCAGGAGGATACTAGCTTCGTCACCGATCTAGGACTTTACTGTTACAAAGTCATGCCCTTTGGACTTAAAAATGCTGGAGCAACTTACCACGACTAGTTAATCGAATATTTACAAACCAGATTGGCAAAACCATGGAGGTATATATGTACAACATGCTTGTAAATTCGCAATTCTCCACCGATCATATCAAAGACCTGGAAACAATGTTCAAAATCCTTTGAAAATGCAGAATGAAACTCAACCCATTGAAGTGTCAATTTGTGTCGCTTTTGGAAAATTCCTTGGATTTACCATCAATGCCCAAGGAATTGAAGCCAATCCCGAGAAGATCTGGGCAATCTGAAATCTTGAAACTCCACGGACTATAAAGCAGGTTCAGATCCTCAATGGGAAAGTAGCAGCACTAAGTAGGTTCATCTCAAAATCCACCGACAAATGCATTCCCTTCTTCGACCTTATTAGAAAAGGGAAACAGAACTTCGAATGGACTACAGAATGTGAGGGCGTATTCCGAGCACTGGTTCAACACCTCTCCACACCAACCATTTTGCAAATCCTATTGATCATGAAAGATTGTACATCTACTTGGCGGTGTCAGAAAATGCAATCAGTGCTGCCCTTATTCGGGAGGGGGACCGGATACAACGACCGGTATATTATGTTAGCAAACGGAAGACCGGAGAAAAGAGAAACTGCGTAAAGCTGGAAAAGTTGGCTTATTGTCTTGTTATTGCCTTGAGGAAGCTTCGTCCGTATTTCTAAACTCATGCTATCACTGTATACACTGACCAGCAGTTACGATAGGTCCTTACGCGGCCTGAGATGTCTGGTAGGTTACTTTAGCGGAATATCGAGTTAAGTCAGTTCGACATCACTTACACTCTAAGGCGAGCTATCCAAGGACAAGTCCTAGCAGACTTCATCGTAGAATTCACTATTACGGAGGACTTGCTCAAAACTAGTGAATCTCCCAAGTATATCTGGAAGTTACATACTGATGGTGCACCAAACGACCGCTGCTCAGGCGTTGGAGTTATACTCGAAACTCCTGAAGGTCGATCTATATGTCATGATTTAAAGTTCGATTTCCATGCGACCAACAACGAAACTGAATACGAAGCCCTACTCGCTTGACTAAGGCTCGTCGGAGATTTGAGAATTATTGCTATGGAGATTTGCCATGATTCGCAATTGGTTGTGTGCCAAGTTCGAAGGGAGCACCAGGCCAAAGACCGAAGGCTAGCTGCTTATCTTGCTCTGGTTTAAGAAATATTAAATCAGTTCGATTATTATGCCATCTATTACATACCCCGAGAACATAATCAGAAAGCCGATTCCTTATCGAAGTTAGCTAGTACCAATGAGGCACAACAAATGGGAATCATTCCCGTAGAGACACTGTCTTCCCCAAGCATTGATCAGATGGAAACATATTTGGTATTTGAGGTCACTCTCGATAAGGAGTATGGATGACTCCATTTAGAAACTATTGCGAGCATGGGACCCTGTCGAAGTGCATGATTGAAAAGAGGTTAGTTCTTCAAAAGGCTTCGCGTTTCACTATTCAGAATGGAGTCATGTATAGGAGAGGGTACTCTATTCCTTTACTCCTATGTATCACTCATGATGAAATAAACGAGTATTGCATGGTGTACATGAAGGAGAATGTGGCAATCACACCGAGGGGCAAGCTCTTGCTAAAAAAAGTGCTTCGATATAGATATTACTGGCCGACTGTAAATTACGATGCATCGGATTATGCTAGAAAATGTGACAAGTGTCAGAAGCACGCTTGAATTCCAAGAGCCACACCTATCGAAATAAGTAAAATGGTCAGTCCATGACTGTTCGCAGTATGGGGCATCGACATTATTGGTTCTCTACCTCTAGCCAAAGGTGGTGCGAAGTACACCATCGTCACAGTTGATTACTTTACCAAGTAGGCGGAAGCTTAACCCATTGCTACTATCACAACGAAGAAAGTGATCAACTTTGTAGTACGCAACATTATTTGTCAATTTGGTCTCCCGCATACCATCATCATCTACAACGGAACCCAATTTGATAGTATTGAATTTAAGAATTTCTATTAGCGATTCCACATCCAGAAGAAATTCTCAGCAGTTGCATACCCTCAAGCGAATGATAGGTTAAAAATGTTAATAAAGTTATAAAGTTCATTCTGAAGAAATGATTGGAAAAGGCCGAGGGAAAATGGGTCGATGAACTTCCTATGGCCCTATGGGATTACCGAACAACTCATAAATCCGCAACCGGCCACACTCCATTTTCACTTTCTTATGGTTCAGAAGCCGTTATTCCGATTGAATTGGAAGTGCCTTCTCATCGTGAGACATATTATGATCCGAAAATGAATGCTACATTACTTGCCGAATCTTTAGATTTGTTGGATAAAAAGCAAGAAGAGACTGATTTGAGGGCAGCCACGTACCAAAGTCGAGTCGCCCGATTATACAATGCCATGGTCCAACCCGAACCTTCGAACTCGACGATCTCATCCTTAAGAGAATTTATTCAGTTCCTTCACATATGAAACCAAAATGGGAAGGACCGTATGTCATTGAACGATGACTTAGAGATGGCACATTTAAACTATCGACCATTGACGGTCTCATTCTACCGAGAGCCTGGAATAGCGAGAGTCTTCGTCGCTACTACACATGATAGGCCTTATTTGTCCATTCAACTTTGCCTTACATTTGCAATTTTTTTATGCATTTCAAAATTTTAGTTTGTAATAAGACAACTGACTTTGCCATATTTTTTTAATTTCAGCAATAAAATGCAATCTCTTTGAGCCAAAGGTGTGATTTTATGAAATATGTCATACAACCATCATGATGCAAGGAGAGTTTAGTTCCATCCTATGGTGGAAGTTATTCAAATAGAGAGTGATTGTGATACAACCGGTCGCTCTCTAAGTGAAACCTGAGCTTGGGGGCAAGCCATCACACTAAAGACCAAAAAGGGATTGATACACGACAATCCTCTAACTAACTCCAGATTCACAGAGTGCGAACTGGAGTATAAACATATAAATATGGTTTCGAAGAGGGTGGATCCGTCCACCTAACGACCTCGCCCATATCCAAACCAAGTTCGAGGAGGATGGATCCGTCCATCTAACGACTTCACTTGTTAACTCAGGGTGGGAGTGAATAGACCGTCCACAATCCTAATAGATCCATCGTTCCCGGAGTGCAAATGAAATCATAAAGCCTAAACAAATGTGACTGACCATCTATCGGTCAACTCAAGATTCTCGGAGCGTGAACTGGAGTATAAACATCAACTGACTCTAAGTCCTTAGAGTGTGGACTGGAGTATAAACATCAACTGACTCTAAGTCCCCAGAGCATGGACTGGAGTATATACATCAACTAACACTAAGTCCTCCGAGCGTGAACTGGAGTATAAATATCGACTAACTCTAAATCCCTAGAGTGTGGATTGGAATTTAAACACAAACCGGGTGTGAAACGACCACGCGTAAGACAACTCCTATCCTCCGGAGGGCAGACAGAAGTATAAACGCAAACCGGGTGTAACTGACCGTCTGCGAATTAATCTAAGTCCCTACATTGTGGACGAAGTTCTAAATATCGAATGGGTGTGACCAACCGCCCATGAAAATAACTTAAGTCCTTGGAGCGTGGACATATCTCTTAATCTTAAGTGAGCATAATCGACCGTCGACAAACAAGTGCAATCTCCAGGAGTGTGGATATGATCACCAATTAATGAGCGAGTGTGGTTCAACTGCCCGAACTCATCATGTTTCAGCTTCGTTTTATAAAGTTAAGACTGGTATGTTGACGGCAAATAATGATCGCCTACCGATCTTTTCAATGTATCCTCGAATCTGGGGGCAGAACTTAAGTACCAACCACTGATCGAGACAATGCAATATTGAGACTTGACTTGACTTTCGGTTATGACCCGAAGTCGTAGCTTTAGAACTTAACAACTAAACTCAGATCCGATTCAAAGACTAAAACTTCAAAAGTATATTGAATGGAAGTTCGAACGCTGAAATACTTAAACAAATGAACACAAATTATGTTGAAGACAAAATGGAATTTTATTATTATTCTTTGAAAAAGAAGAACAGGTACAAGATTGTTCCAAAAAATCCTACTAGCGGGGGCCGAGCCTGCATCCATACACGGCCTATAAAAAAAAGGAAATTCCTATCTATCTGTCCAAAAATGAGCTAGGAGTACATGTCTACTTTCTAATTTTAATCTTCTTCCTCTTCCTTGGTGTCGACCCATTGGAACTGCCACTTGGCTGCCTCTTTCAGCCCTTTCCTTTGTGCGGTCAATCTCCAATCGGGGGTATTATGTCAACCTCCCCCTCTGAACTCATGTAGATAGGAATACTTCCCGAAGGCGGAGTCGGAGGGATAGGATCGATATTAGGAGGCGAAGGAGGTACACTGGTATCGACAACTATGCCACCATGAGAAATCATTCGTAAAGGGGGTAGACCAGGGCCCGCCATCCCACCTCCAAAGCTACTAGCCTACGCAGCTGCTTCCATCTCAGCATTAATTTTGGCTATTAATTCCTCTTCATGAATTATTTGAGCATCGCCGAAAATGTTAGCAGTTGGGCCCTAAGAGCTAGTCATTATTGCGCCTCCACCCATAACAAATGGCAGATCAGCAAAGGGGTCACTGTGATGACCGAGAAGTTCCTCCATCATCTGTTCATCAAAAGTAAGCGTTCTCCCTTGTGCTTTATCAATTGGTGTAGTGGTTTTTGTGGTGGTCACTTCTGTTATGATGGACTCCCGCGTATGATGTGATTCTTGAGTTGCAGGGGTCACGGTCGATGTAGCTCCAATCACTAGATAGAGAAAAAGAGAAAACTGTTAGTGATTACTCTAAGTAACGCTTCCGATTTTGAGAAGCGTAGGAAATTTTCAGAGTACCTTTCTTAGAGTCATGTGCAGGCGAAGCCGAAGCAACTTTAGTAACGTGCTCTTGTGCTGAAGAAAATTGTGGTTGATTCGGATTATATGCAGGAATAGACCGAGGATCAACCGTAGATGTGGACTTGGACTGGGTTGACACAAAAGTTTTGGGGCCTACATCACGATGTTCGACACCAGAACCTTCTCCAACTTCCGGATGCTGAGAAGCAAGTTTCTCCTTTTCATTTGTGATCATGATGTCATGGAGAACTTTTCTTTCATCTTCACTCAGCACCCGGTTCTCAAGCTCAAATTCATCGATCGATTCAGCATGGTGTTCGGCCTTTTCATCTTTTACCAATCAGCCCCAAGCGTTATAAAAATGTGTTGGTTAATTATCGAACCAGGTCAGGTTTCTGTGCTTCAGGACATTAGCGTTATATGCGATCAGAAGGTCTTCAATATTTGCCTCTAGCCTGATCTCTGCCATCTTAACTTAATCCTCAAACCTGGCCTCAACCTCTCGAATTTTGAGTGGTGCCACATCCCTTTTACCTTGAAGCACCACAACTTGTTTGTACGCCTCCTGGGCTACTTTATTTGCATTATCATTTTCCTTGATGATTTCAAATTTTTTAGCTTTAAGCTCATTAATTTCCTTCAGAGCAGTATGTCTTTCAGCCGTAACAGTGGTGTTTCGGTGGCCCATCTCCTCAGCTAAAGCATAGTGCATTTGTCGCATCCTTTCTACAGAAAGATTCACCTCGTCGGCTTTCTTGGCAGCCTCTATTTCATATTTTTGGGAAGATTCGGCTTCATTATTGAGTACTTGTATTATACGGTCCTTTTAGGCGAGAATGGTTTCCAACTTCTCAATTGTTTTTGCTCGCTCAAAAGCCACAGCCGATGCCTTATCTATGGCGTTTATCCACTCCTTGTATTGGGTGTAAATATCATGGATGTAATCATGTATCGTTTATTATGCCTTGGTTGGAATTTTCTTTAAGTGTGGAGCAAAGATAAAGCCATCGAAACAAATGTTCAGAAAATCTTTTCTCAACTGGGCGATTCTGATCTCTCCTTCCCTAGTGGGCTCGGTGATTGCTTGTTCGGTGATAGTGGGAGCTTTAGCCTCAGTCCTACGATGCTGTGAGCCAAACCTTGGAACTTGAGAAGATGGTTTTTGGCATGGAGGCTCCACAGGTTGTCTACCATGACCAGAGGGTTGTGTTGGAGCTCGAGGAGGCGGAAGGCGTGATCGGGAGCGATACTTATATTCTCTATCTCTGTCCCTCGCCCTTTCATAGCGCTCCTGGCTAGAATAACCATGATCGTGATCTCTATTGGCTTTCCTTCTACGGGACTCATGGTATGAACTAGATGACTGACGTGCCGAGCGGAGGCTTCCTAACATAGATTCTCGCCTAGTCATCATATCTGTAAACTAAAAGAGAAGCAAAATTAGTAATCTCAAAGAATTAATAACTTATGATGGAAAATCATGTAATGCCATAAAGTGTGTGTATGCATGTGCAACCCCCCGACCAACCTGTTGTATCAGTTGTGCTTGTAGGAAGTGACTTGCTTAAGTTTAAAGCACTATGGAGCCCTTCCAATCCGGTGTCTCGTTGGAGCAACACATAGTCTAGAATTGGAATGTCGGCGAGTCCTTCAAGTAGATTCTCCATCTGTGGAAGAGGAGCTTCCGAGATGACAACACCAGTAGCCGGTAAATACGGACTTCCATCGAGAAGACTGATGAAGTTTATGGGAAACTACCTTGCCTTTCCTCCTCCCCTCTACATCCTCCTTCCCTCTACATCCTAAGAACGATCTGGAGGCCCGGCTACGGGTTCATCATCAGTGGGTGTATCTTCTCTACTTCCCTCCTCAACTATTACAATCTCGGGCACCTTGCGCTTAGTCCTTTTTGTCGGAACTACCTTGATCGACCCTTCAACTCTAATACTTTGATCTGGTCAATTAGCCGAATGGCTCTCAAATTTTCGCCTGTTAGTACCACATCAATTTCTCTCATTTCACCCGGCACCTCTTGAAGAATCCTTGTTATTTCTTTAAAGTGAGCACCTTCAGATCATGGAATTGCGGCTGCAAGAAAAGGAATGTTACAATCAGCAGCGGTTACAACAATCCCATAACCTACTAGGGTTTTGTCACTTACGTCTTACTAACCATCGCCTAGCAAATCGTGGCGGGCATTGAACATAAAACCACTCCGTCTTGAAGTGGCTGAGCCTGGTCCAAGACCCCATCACCACTTGACAATTCCTAATTGCCTCAAAAATGTGAATAAAGGATTGTCTCCCCGACTCTTGATGTTGAACAAGAATCTAACTTCCTCCAAGGCCGGGGGCCGAAAGAGGCGCTCCATAAAAATAATGAATAAACTATACAGTAGTGCATATCCATTTGGTTGTAATTGCGACGCAGCGATTCTAAAGAAAGATAACACCTCTCGGACATATTGGTTGAATGGAGGGAGCGTTCCAGCTATGCACGAATGTTTATTAGAAGCAGTGAACCCTTCCGGGGGAGCATGCAATCTATCATTGGGTCCCGGTAATAAGACGTCATCCAATGTCAAACTGTGTCTTAAGCATATTTGCCCGCAACATATTTACGGAGACATTGGATGGCACAAAATCTTGTGGATTCTCGATGAAGGTTGCTCCTGGCATCTCATCCAGAGTTGGACCTATAACTTTGGCCGCAATGGCCGGCAACTCTATTATTAGAGAAGGTGAACTTTGAGGCTCCTGCTGTTGAGAAACTGTGGATTCCAAAACTATTCAACTTATCAAAAACCATTATTAGATGATAATAAGCCCGTGTTTCCCAGTGTAAAATGTATAAATACGTTATGCGATGCAGTACAACATAATACTTAAGAAATTCTACGGAATTTGCAAAAATGTCTAAACGATAAAACTTCGAAATTCAACAGCAGTGACCGTCGTCGCTGACCATCACAACCGTGCCATCTAGACTTTAGAGAACGATCCGAGTTAAAGTTTGTTAAATTCAGTCAAGTTACACTTCCATTGACGAGCTTCAAAAGGCAGTCAAGTATGCAATGAAAAGCTTAAGTCCAGTTATGCCAGGCAGAAGCTCGTCGGGGTCGAATGTTCGACTATGCGAAGATTTCGTATCCATCAAAGTTTGAATTCAGATCGATCGTGAGAGGCCCAATTCGTATCGATCGCGGAAAATAACGTTTCATATCAATCGCTCCAAGATCAGTTTTTCCTATCAATCCCAAACTTTCCTTGTTTGTATCAATCGCCAGGTCCAAGACTTCGTATTGATTGCATGATCAAGTCTTCGTACCGACTGCTTCGGATCGATGCGATCACCCTTCCTTCCCAATCGATACGAAGCTATTCCCTCCATCGATACGAACTTCCATTGTCATCTGATCGGTACGAACCTTTTCCTCCATCCACAATCGATACAGATGTTTCCTTCATGTCCATTATTTGTCCTTCTTCCCCAGGCAACTTAAGCACCATCTCCTCCTTCCTCAACCAAGCTCCGAACAACCCCGACATCGACATCACCAGAATAGGCCATGACTTTGGACGAATTGGCATTGAACTTGAGTCTCATTGTTCTAGAGAGATTTTTACCAATTAATTACCTAGATTAAAGGACTGGTTCATGAGATTAATGGGCTATTCAAGTTAAGGACGAAGACGGTGCTTTCTTGATTGCTATATCGATGCGAAGGCAGAGAATAAAAGAAAAGCAAGTGAAAATTTTCTAAGTCCTAACGATATTTATATGGACACAAGGTAAAGGCGAATGACGATTCATATCTTAGTGCAAACAGACATGTTGACGAGGTCTTCCCCATAACCGATACAAAGTAACCTATTCGTATCCATTTAGCATTGATTCAGGCTACAGCTGTTTGTGTCCATCAGCTCTCGTCAATACAAACGAAGTAGCAAAGACAAAGCTCATGTGAACTGTTCGAACCCACCAGTAATCCATCGATGCGAAATGATAACTTCGTATCCATTGCTCTGAGATCCACTAATACTCGTATTCATCGATACGAGACTTGTAAAAGAACAAATCAAATCAACAAACTCGAATCGATCCCTATCGATACAAAGACAATTTTTTCAACTTTCAAAATTGATCCCGGAGAGGATCGATACAAAGGAATACACCAAAGCAACCACCAAGTGTTGTTACAACTCGAATTTTACATTAATTCTAGAGAGGATCGATATGGAATTCGATAAGAGGAAACTGACAACGACTCATGAGCATGCGAACATTAACGAGAGTCAGGTTGACATACATACATGTATGATTGACTAACATCCAAATTTTTAAAGAATTCACTGGGATTGAATGCTCACCTGATGACAATTACAACAAAAAACAATAATTTGCTATCATTCAACACTCAGTTACAACAGGGCACAGTACAACAATTGGCAGTCAATAATTCATTGTTTATGTTACTGAAAGTCAGCCAAATATTATATCTTTCGACGGAAAGATGACTACCATTCAACAAGTCAGATAGAACTTTTCAGAATGAAGATTGCAGCTTTTTAAAGCACGTCATGTCCTTACATGACGTACTTTGGGGGACAAATGTTATCCCAACATTTGGCGAGGCCGTGACACCAAGAAGTTAAATGGAAATCAAAGACAGATCATCTCGAAGAATGGTTATATACAGGTTCTCTATGGATGCTAGTAAATTTTTCCCAAGTCCAGATCAAGCTATAATTAACATGACACAACAATCAAAGCTATGAAAGCCAATGTTCCAAAATTTCAAGTCAATCCGAGTTCACATGCTTAAGATATGATCGATGAAAGCCAAGAAAACAAACTTGTTCATATCCATCGGTCAACCTTCTTCACATTGGTTTCGTTCGAATCCATCAACAGCGGCTTCCTTCGTATCCATCGGAATTGACCCACTTCGTATCCATTCACAACCACCCATTTCGTATCCATCGGCGGAAACATGGGAATTCATTTTGTATCGATCCAGTTTCAAGCATGCTTCGTATCGATCGGCCATAGATCGATACGAAATCAACACCTCCCATCGATACAAAGTAGAGTACAAGACATCGATACAAAGTGGAGCGCAATAGAAGCGATACAAAGTGGAAACGCACAGGATCGATATGAAGAAAACACATTTAAGTGGAAGACTCAATCACTCAGCATAAAAAATGGATCGATCCTAAAAGAAAGCGCCATGTCAACTAGCAAGCACGTACCCAGAAGCGATACGAATAGATCGATGCGATGGAAAGCGATGCGAACTCAGCAGCCTTTAATAAATTCAAACTTGCATCGATCATAACTCAAAATCTACAAGTCCAAATGCCACCAAATTTTCACAGGAGCTTGCGTACATCCTCAAGAATGTCCATGATCGATCCCGACTCGATTGGACTAAATCTCGATCGACACGAATTGCGTTCGTATTGATCACAGATCGACTCCAAACGGTCAGAGATCGATCGCGTGGGCCCACCCATGTGAGAGAAGAGGTCTTCCAAGATCAGAGCAGGATTTTGAGCCTACGCCTATAAATATCAGCCCGGGACTAACAATAAAAGGACTTTTGGCTCTTCTACGTCTAGACTCTACCGAAATCACTTTCATACTTGAATTCTACTATTGTAGTCCATTAAAACTCGTTCTAATCAGCAATCAAACATCAATAAAATCAGCAATTTCATAGTGGACATAGGCCACATGCCGAACCACTCTAAATTTGTTTGTTCTGTGCGTTTTTTCTGCTATTAATTGGTGTGTTTGTTAGATATTCCTTTTTTTTCATTTACATTCTTCATTTTATCTCTTCAAACACATCCGAAAAGTGTTGTGTCCATTTTTTGAACAAAAAATAAGTAATCCTTTTTATCATAACACAATAAAATCCCAAGTAGTCAAAAAGGAACCTTCCACTTCCAATCCCACTTCATTTTAACCAACTTGTTTTGTTCATTTTTTAACTCTATCCATAAACAATTCAACTTGACTAATGACCATATGTCTACTCCTTAATATGGCCTCCCCTGCCTCTTCAGAAAATCCACACCCTTTTGTTTGCTTTAAGCATCCCAATATAGTACAAATTCAAAACTATGTACTAAAATATGGCATTAATATTCCTATTGGGGTTACTGATGGCCCACATGGTTGCATCAGCGTTGAGGAGTTTACTGCTATCAAGGTAGGTGCCATTGAGTGTGAAATTGCATATGTGGAACCTAAGAGATAAATAGAACTATTTCTTTCCACTAGGATTTCCTCTTCTTTACCTGCCATGTCTCTTCTTTGTACTTTATCGCTTCTTAGTTTGGCATCATAAGATCTGACATTGTAATATTCTAGTTGTGCACTTGGTTTTGGCCGAATATAATTCTTTTAATTTCAAATTTCATTCTCTATTTCTAAAAATGTTCCTGCTATTCTTGATTTGGGCTGCTGAGAATATTCTCACCCTTTTGGGTATTTGATCTTCTAAAATCCTACTCAAATTTAAAAATGGCTTCCCGATCGGTTGCATATATATATGGCTGATCTTCTTTTATGAAGCGGTGGTTTTAGCATTTTTATTATATTTTGATTTACAGTAATCTAAATGGTGCATCACCATTTTATATTATAACATTAATTGTTGAAACAAAGAAAGAAATCATAAACCAAGAACATGCTAGCGCACCTTCGAGGGTATATCATTCATTTCTGCACCTTACTAATGCTATTGTTGAGCTGTAGCTTTAGCAAACATCTATGTTAGACCTACGCTAAACCTTACCTATAATGATTTTACCTATGTTGAACCTTACCTATAATGAGTTTGATACATAGAAAACATGGACAGTTAAATTTAAACCACTCGGTATTTTTTAGTTTGTTTAAAATAGTTTTATTAGTGTTACTCTTATGTCATGCCTGCCATGCTTAATAAAATGTTATATTTATTAAATTACTACTACATTTGTAATTACAAACAAATAAATTTAGCATATGTGTTATATAATCTAGCAAACGATGAAACTGCAAGTTCAATAACTTCTCAATATGTTATAGCATACTAAAAAAGGGTGTAAGCAATAGCAAGAACCACACTTGTCAAGTCCATGACCGACGTTTGGATAGCTGCCAGTATATTCCTACTTATTGAACATCATGGTATTATATGTATTTCAAAGATTTTTCCTTTTGTAATTATATATTACTATTTCCACTATCATTAACATTGCGTGAAGCTGATCTGTAAGATTTATAACACCAACAAAAGTGAAACAAGAAGTTAAAGCTAAAAGATATCAAATTTCTTAACCACTACCAACATAAACAGTTTTCATAGTTTACTAACAATACTTAAATAAACAGTAGTCAACATACGAAATTTGTTGGACCGAATCAACGCATCTTTTTCTCTGATCAAATGGTAGCAGTTTGGCTACTATAGACTAAGCATTAAACAGATAACGACGTAAACAAAATAAACAGTAGCTCACACGACAAACAAGAACTCTACTATTTATCTCCTCTTATGCATATAGATCACAAAGCCATTAATGACCGTTTTGCATATTGCTCCACTTTACTAATTATTGACATTGAAACACCAAAATTCAACACTCCTCGCATGTGCACTTCTTACTAACTATTGACATTAGAAGACCTAAATTCAACACTTACTATAAAATCACCACTGCTATTTTGAATTTCCGTCTTAACAAATCAAGCCAATTAAATAGCACGTAATATATTTTGATCATACATTTCTTTTGCTTCTACATCACCACCTAGATAGACTAAATTGTTATCCACTACACAACCACCGCTTACATGACTGAGGCTATATATTGAGCTAGTTGAATTTGATGCTCAAAATAACAACACTTGCAAAAATGCAGTAAGAAAAAATAAATAATAACAATTGGCTATATCTAGATATTAGCGAGATTCGACGAGAACAACCATTGAAAAAAAACGAAACCCAACCTTACCAAGTTCCAGTTTCCTCCGAGACATGCAATCTGGCTGTGAAAAGAAAACTACCATGAAATTGAGAGAAGTGTGACGTACCATTCAACTCATAAAAATTAGGGATTTTGCTGATTTCTAGCTACCCTTAACTAGGGAATAACGACGGTCTACTTCTGCCTCCTCTCTCTTATGTGATAGCTAAATCTAAATTAAGGTAATTGAGTTCTGGAGGTGAAGATTGTTGATGGAAATAAAAGGACCAATTTTTACGATCTTCTAATTTGAGAGGATTATTGAAAGGGAATAAAAGTGGAATTGATGAAAAGATTGTGAGAAAATTAAGAAGCAAAACAAAATGAAGTGAAATACAAGGCGATCAATGTAAAAGCATAATCCCGCCTAATATTTCGTTCGATAGATAGCAATTAAATTCTCATTTTTATGTTTAATACAATGAGTAACAACAAGTTGGCTTGCACACAGTAATCCTTTGCTATAGAATTCACTTTTTGTTGTAGTAATCGGTCCATGGAAGTTGGTAGAACCAATAGCAGAAAGTAGTGACATAGTGTTGATAATGTTAGGAAGAAATGCAATGTTGAAAAGCTTTCAGAGGATATAGATAAACCAGTTATGGAAATTGTTGACAAAGCTTATAAAATTACAAAGGAGCATATTAGGTATAATCGAGCAGCCATAGACACTTTGATTGATGTATTACTCGAAAAGGAGACTCTTACAGGAGATAAATTTCGAGCGATTCTATCCAAATACACCAACATCATAAAAGGAGGATCCAATATGACCAGTGTGAACAATGTCTGCAGCTTAGTTGAAGCTTGAATTAGTTGATTGACTTTTGCCGTGACAATATTTATATTTACTGATATTTGTATTTACAAAAATTGAGGTACTCCTGTTATTTTCATTTTGGTCATCAAAAACATAGAGCAGAAGAAATATTATCATAGCAAAACATTAATCATTCATCAATTACATATTTCAACATACATATCAACATTGATACTTCTTTCAGATATTAAATTGCTTTCAGATATCAAACAAACTAGCATTGGATCAAACAAACTGTTTCCAGACATCAAACAAACTGTTGTACTTTATCAGACATACAATTAACATAAACTAGCATTATATCAAACAACTATTTCCAATTATCAAAATAAAATAAACTCTTTCCCAATATCATTCAGATAAATTTTGCTGTGCTTCCTTCTCATCCGTATTTTGAATCCAATAGAATAAGGTATGAGAAATATTCTCTGCGTTCATGGAAATCCTCTGAAGTTGTCAGGTAGTGTTTATATAAACAAATTTTCATATATAACATGACATCTATTGCACTTCTCTGCAATAAGTTCAAAAGTTTCTATTTAGAACTATGTATATATATGTATATATGTATATATGTATGTTTGTATGTATTAATGAATCATAAAATATTGCGGAAACATTGAAGTATTTTGAAGTTGAAATATTTCTGTTATACAACTTATAAAATGAAAATATATAAATGTATGATATTTTGCTTACATGTTAGGAAATTGTCTTCTCGATGCTTCATCTTGAAACGGCACCATTTTTTTCTTTTTATATTTTTTTCCCGTTTCCTTTAATATCTCATTTATTGAAATAAGTGCATTCTCTTTCTGCAAGAAACAAATATGTTTTAAAAATTAGTATTGTAAAATAAACATATAAGAAAACCACAACCAAAAGTTTTTCCTGAAATAACTAAATGAAAGAATGGTAGAGTTAAACGAATGGTTTATGCTGGAATATTAGTTGAGTATAAAAAATATGAGTCATGCATTTAAGATCCTATGTTTATTCAACATGATGGTACATCTACAAGGCAGGTATATGCAATGTAATGGAACTACAATAGCACAACCTGGTGTTATGAAATACATAATAATCCATTTTACTCTTTGACTTGTAAAACTTTTTTCGGCCAATTTTGGCACCCATAAATTGCTATGTTCAATTTGAGAATAATGCATATGTGATCTAACAATATTCTATGAACAAAATTGAACTTGCAATGCAAAATAAATATTGCTTACTATCATATTTTCATTTTGTGCATAATTATCTGGTCATGCTTTCACAGAATTAAAATGACGCCATTGTTGCTTCTCAAGGTAGTAGAAAAGAAGTGTTCAGTGATTATTCAAATGTTTAATAGGAAAAAAACAGGAGTTGAATTGGTTTTTCATTTGACAGTAACTTGTCTCTTAAATGTTTTTTAATGAGTTCATTGTTTTTTGCCTTTATTTTTAGTGATGCCTGCAAAATATTTAAATGTAAGTTTACACTAAATTATTACTTGGTGTATGTAAAATATTAGTAACAAAGAGATATAATAACATACCACTTTCTCTTATCTGAAGTAGACATTTTGTTCATTCGTTTTTTCGGCAATATTTATTATATACCAGTTAAAAAATTGTATATAATATAATTACATTGTTATAGCAGTACTTCAAAATTTTGTATAAATTTTCATAATAATAAACCATAAATGAGTATATATAAATATTTTAGTAGATAAAACATTTTGAACTTTTAAGCTAGTAAATTTGTAATGAATTTAAGGAATTATACCTGTTCATCCACTATTCGTTTGTGCAAGTAATATTGTATCATACAAGAAGATATTATGGTATTGTCATCTGCGTTCTTGTATCTATGAAACTACAAAGAAATTCAAAATAAAATAAAATATTATAAAGATATTGTAGTGTTATTTCAATTTTATTTTCTTAAGTTTTGTTATATCTCAAGCATTTTTAAATTGTACAAGCTCTTTTTTCTGCATATCTTCATTAGCAGATATAGGTAACTTATTTTTTTCAGTCACCATTGTTTCAGTTTCCAAATTTTCTATCGATTTTTCTAATTCTATTGCTTCATTTTCAGTTGAGCAATTTTCTTCAATTGGTTGTTGAAGTTTCTGCATATCAACCATTTCTTTATTACCAGTTATAGATAAATCAATTTCTTCAGTCACTATCGCTGTGTTTTCCACTATTTGTTCTTTAGTTCCCAAATTTTCTTCAGATTCTTCCAACTCTGCTGCTTCATTTTCAGTTGAACGATCTACTTCAGTTGTTTTTGTAATGTTATTATTCAGTGATTTATCTTCTCCAGTTTCCATTTTTTATATTTTCAACATCATTCCCTCAGAGCTGCAACTTTTTTTCAGGTCTTTAACATAACTTTTTAACCTTTTGTACTTCTTTTTTAAACCTCGGAAGTTAGAAGAATTATGACTTTCTAAACTTGATAATGAGTTTTCATGCTCTGAATCTGACATCTTTTCGTCATCCATTTCAACATTTGTCTGTATTTTACATATAATTTGTTAGACATGAAAGAAATTTTTGACCATATACAGAATACACAGTTAACTAAAACAAAAAATTATTGCATTCTATTATAGAAAATTAATAGAAAAACTAAAATTTTAAAAAATTCATTACAATTTAATTTTTTATGTTAAAAGTAAATTTTATTTTGAATTACATTGAAACTGCAAGTAGAAGTGCAATTTTTTTTATTCTGTTTCATTTTTGTAAAATTTAAGATATGTTGTTTAAATTATTTAAAATATAATAAATATTTTACATTAAAAGTTCATATTACAATGCTAAATAACATTTTAAATTTTAAATATTTGAAAAATGCAAGTAGGCGTGCATTTTTTTTTAAAATTCTATTTCACTTTTGTAACATTTAAGCTATAGTTTATTTTATATTGTTTAAAACTTTTAAAAATTAAAAAAATATGTCTACATTGAAAGTTTACATTGCAATGCTAAATGACAAATATTTGAAAAGTGCAAACAACCTTAAAGCGCAAATAGTTGTGCTCTTTTTAAATATTAAGGTTAGGTTTTGAAATATTTATGCTTAAGGTTTCTTATTTTTTTCACAAATCTATTACAACTCAAAAAATAATATTTATAATTAAAGCTTATACTGTCATTTTAAAGTTAAATGGAAAATTAAAACATATGAAAAATGCAAAAATTTTGCCTTTTTTTAAAATTATGTTCTGCTTTTGAAAAACTTATGTTCCGTTTTATTTCAAGGTAGATTAATTTTTTTATATTTTATAAAATATATTTATATTAAAACTTTAGTTCATCATACTAAAATTTAATTAGCATAAGAAAAGTACAGAAAATGCAAGCAGCTGTGCAGTTTGTAGAACTTATGCTGTGGGCTTTTTGAAAATTAACCTATGATTATCTTAATATTGTTTAAATTTCTTAAATCTTTTGTTAAAAAAGATTTACAGTACAAAATTTCTTTGCATTTAATTCACAATTAAGTTTAAAATGTTTAAAAAATGCAAGTAGGTGTCCGCTTTATTGTTATTGTGGTGAGCTTTTGAAACTTTTGTGCTATAATTTTTTTCTTTTTTCAAACATGATTAAACTTTAAAAAAAAATTATATTCAAAGTTTATTTTGTCATTTTAAAGTTAAATAAAAATTTAAATTGTATGAAAAGCGCTAGAATTTTGCCTTTTTTTAAGATTACGTTCCGCTTTTGACAACCCAAGGTTCTACTTTATTTCAAGGTAGAGTACAATTTTTGTTGTCGTAGAAAATGTATTTGCAATAAAATTTTAATTCATCGTACTAAAAGTAGATTAAAATAAAAATGAACAGAAAGTGCAGGCAGGTATGCAGTTTGTAAAACGTATGTTGAGGATTTTTTGAAATTAAAGCTTCTGTTATCTTAATGTTGTTTAAACTAAAAAAAATTACAGTAAAAATTCACTTTGTATGTTAACGTGCAATTAAAATTTAAAATATTTTAAAGGCGCAAATAGTTATGCGCTTTGTAAATATTAAGGTCAGGTTTTGAAATATTTGTGCGTCAATTTTCTTATTTTTTTACAAATCTATTACAACTCAGAAAATAATATTTATAATTAAAGTTTATAGTATCATTTTAAAGTTAAATGGAAAATTAAAATATATGAAAAGTGCAAAAAGCAATGCGTTTTTTTAGTTCTGCTTTTAACAAACGTAGGTTCCATTTTATTTCAAGATAAATTATATTTTTTATACTCTAAAAAATATATTTTCATTAAAAATTTAATTCATCGTACTAAAATTTAATCAATATAAGAAATGTACATAAAATGCAAGCAGCTGCGCAACTAAAATTTAAAATGTTTCAAAAGCACAAATAGTTGTGCACTTTGTAAATATTAAGGTCAGGTTTTGAAACATTTATGCTCATTTTTCTTATTTTTTACAAATCTATTACAACTCAAAAAGTAATATTTATAATTAAAGTTTATACTGTCATTTTAAAGTTAAATGGAAAATTAAAATATATGAAAAGTGCAAAAAGGCTATGCTTTTTTTTTAAATTTATGTTTTTCTTTTGACAAACTTAGGTTCCATTTTATTTCAAGATAGATTACCTTTTTTAAATTTAGAAAATATATTTCAATTAAAATTTTAATTCATCATACTAAAATTTAATTAATACAAGAAAAATGCAGAAAATGCAAGCAGCTGTGCAATTAAAATTTGAAATATTTCATAAGCGCAAATAGCTATGCACTTTGTAAATATTAAGGTCAGGTTTTAAAATATTTATGCTTCAGTTTTTCTTTTTTTTTATAAATTTATTACAACTCAAAAAAATAATATTTGTAATTAAAGTTTATACTGTCATTTTAAAGTTAAATAGAAAATTAAAATACATGAAAAGTGCAAAAAGCTATGCCTTTTTTTAATTATGCTCTGTTTTTGACGAACATTGGTTTCATTTTATTTCAAGGTAGATTACATTTTTTGTATTTTAGAAAATATATTTTCAAATTTTAGAAGACTAATTCAACCTAATATGAGAGGAACCGTTTATTCACACTTTAGTTCATCGCGTTTGGTCGAAAATTCAGTGGCGTGTAGCTACCGTGTATCGAATTATGACTGAATTCCTTTATGTTAGAATCTAGGCTAGAGAAGTGGCACTTAAGCTCAATGACCTCCTCATGACCCATGGTAGGGATGTGCAAGACCGTGTTAATATAATCATAGCAAGATCCGAGTGGAAGTGATTTTTTCCCAAATCGAGCTCTTGGTCAAGCAAACGTTTGGCAAATCGGTACGACGCGAAAATGGATTAAGTCGGTATTTACCCAGGGCTTGAAGTTGTGCAATCTTGCTCTGAGTCAAGCATGTGACAATCGAAAAGTCTCTTTAGGTCATGGAGTGAGTTGACAATTTGAAGCTTGTTATGGGTACGGCATATGAAAGTTTGATGCTAGCATTTGATCAGGCATATGATTAATTGTAGTGTGCTCGAGTCGAGCGATAAATTGGCATGAGAAATATGATTGATAGTGCACTTGGTCGAGCGTTCGGGAATTCGACACGCTTTTTAGGACCTATTCGAACACCGGTGCTCGCTTTGGTCCGGCCCGATGTTTGGCAGAAGGGCGTATCAGGGTCAAAGTTCAACTATCACGAAATACGGCCGACAGCGGCCTTGCTTCGAGTCGAGTATGGGGAAACTCGGGGCATGCTTTGGGTCACTCTACTATTTAATCGAAGCACGGGCTTTGATGCAGTTGCTTCAAGTCACACGTTGGAAAACTCGGAGCGCGCTTCAGGTCACTCGAAAACTTACCCGAAGGAAACCCAAGGAAGTCCCTACTTCGAGTCGAGCACCTAAAAACTACTAGCTTACTTGTCATGCCGTTACATATCTGATGCTCACCTTGGACAATGTTGCTCCGAGAAAACTCAAAACTTGCTTTGGTTCGAGCATTTCAAAATTTGGAGTTGGGTCAGAAATGAGCATATGAACATTTGAAGTGTGCTCTAAGTCAAGCCGCAATGTTTTCCCAATGTCCATTTCAAGTTGGAACATCATTTGCCCGATGTATTCAACTAGCCGAATTTTCTTCAAGCCGAGCATGTAAAATCTCGGATCCTGCTTCGAGTCATATTGCTTGTTAACCACTACTTGCCTTGTGATATGGTCGCTCTGAGTCAGACATGAATATTTTCGGGTCTCGCTACGAGTCGATCTGCATCTGACTCGAGAAAGCTATTTCCTCGGATTTTCCTATGTAGCAAAGACACTTTAGACTACAACGGTCATATTATGTAAATTTTGAAAATTCCTATATTGGGGGGACGTAGTTGCCACAGATTGATGCGACGTGCAAAATGGGTGTGCTACCGCATACTCGAAAAAAGCATTAGGGGTGATGTTCGAAGCCCGGTGCAAGGTCCCGAATGAGGTTTATAATTTCGAAATTTATTCGAAAAAATAGCAATCGGTACTTAATTTGAAACTGACTGGAGATCAGTCCTGGTCTAGCTGGTTGGGTATAATTATTTCAGTTAAGATGGAAGATTCTTGGGCTTCGACTTCGAATCAAGTTGGAAAATACATCGAGCTTTCTCTTAGGTGAGCCGGTTAATGTTTGGGCTTTAGAAATGTCTAATTGGTTAATTGTCGGGCTCCTTATTTTTTTGCAACCTACCAACGATAAACCACTATTTTCCTACTTGGACCTTGAGATTTGATATGTGTGTTGTTGCCTTCTAATGATATTAAAATGGAATTGTTCGGGTCTTACCTATTTCGTTTTCCCTCACCGTGCTTTGTGGTGATGCGGGGATGACCAATGGATGTATCTTCTTTGGTAGTGATTGATGATGTTATTGGTCGTTGGTGAAGTTGGTCGTTGAGTGGTTCCAAAGTTTTATGCATATGGAATATTGATTAAGATTTCAAGGGCTGGTCCCATGTTTAAATGTAAATTATACCTCGGTTTTCCTACACTTTGTGAAAAGATGTCGCACGATTATGTCATCGTCTCTTTTAATTAAGAGTGTGTGCGTCATATTTTCGATGCTTTTAAGGACGTGCTACCTGGTTGATCCTGCTAGTAGTCATATGCTTGTCTCAAATATTAAGCCATGCATGTGTAAGTATTAACAAATTGAGACTGTGAAACCGCTAATGGCTCATTAAATCAGTTATAGTTTGTTTGATGATACATGATATTTAGATAACCATAGTAATTCTAGAGCTAATACGTGCAACAAAAACTGACTTTTTGAAGGGATGCATTTATTAGATAAAAGGCTGACACGGGCTTTGTCCAACGCTTTAATGGTTTCGTTATAACTTGACCAATCGCATGGCCTTTATGCCAGCAACGCATCATTAAAATTTATGCCCTATCAACTTTCGATGGTAGGATAGAGGCCTACCATAGTAATGACGGGTGACAGATAATTGGGGTTCGATTTCGGAGAGGGAACCTGAGAAATGGCTACCACATCCAAGGAAGGCAGTAGGCGTGAAAATTACCCAATTCTGACACGAGGAGGCAATGACAATAAATAACAATATTGGGCTCTTAGAGTTAGGTAATTGGAAAGAGTACAATCTAAATCCTTTAACGAGGATCCATTGAAGGGCAAATCTGGTGTCAGGAGCCGCAGTAATTCCAGTTCCAATAGTGTATATTTAAGTTGTTGTGCTTAAAAAGCTCGTAATTGGACTTTGGGTTTGGCCGTCAGGTCCGCCTTTGACAAGCACCTGACGTCCTATCCCTTTTGCCGACGTTATGATTCTGGCCTTAATTAGTTGGGTCGTGCCTTCAGCATTGTTACTTTGAAGAAATTAGAGTGCTCAGAGCAAGCCTAAGCTTTGGATACCTTAGCATGGGATAACATCATAGGATTTCGGTCCAATTATGTTGGCCTTCGGTATCAAAGTAATGATTAAGAGGGATAGTCGGAGGCATTCATATTTTATAGTCAGAGGTGAAATTTTTGGATTTATGAAAGATGAACAATAGTGGAAACATTTGCCAAGGATGTTTTCATTAATCAAGAACGAAAATTGGGGGCTCGAAGATGATCTGATATCATCCTAGTCCCAACCATAAACGATGCCGACCAAGGATCAATGGATGTTGCTTTCAGGACTCCGTTGGCACTTTTTGAGAAATCAAAGTTTTTTGGTTCCGGGGGGAGTATGGTCGCAAGGTTGAAACTTAAAGGAATTGATGGAAGGGCACCACCAGGAGTGGAGCCTACAGCTTAATTTGACTCAACACGGGGAGACTTACCACGTCTGGACATAGTGAGAATTGATAGACTAAGAGCTGTTTCTTAATTCTATGGGTGGTGGTGCGTGGCCGTTCTTAGTTGGTGGAACGAATTTTTTGGTTAATTCCATTAAAAAACGAGACCTTGGCCTGCAAACTAACTATACGGAGTCATCCCTTTGTGGTCAGCTTCTTAGAGGGACTATGGCCGCTTAGGCCATGGAAGTTTGAGGCAATAACAAGTTTGTGATGCCTTTAAATATTCTGGTCCACACGCATGTTACACTGATGTATTCAGTGAGTCTAATCATTTGTCGATAGACATGGGTAATCTTTTAAAATTTCACCATGATGGGGACAGATCAATGCAATTTCTGGTCTTCAACGACGAATTCCTAGTAAACTCGAGTCATCGGCTCAAATTGATTATGTCCCTACCCTTTGTACACACCGCCCGTTGCTCCTACCGATTGAATGGTTTGGTGAAGTGCTTGGATGGTGGCGATAATGGTGGTTCGCCGCCTGTGGCGTCACGAGAAGTGCACTAAACCTTATCGTTTAGAGGAAGGAGAAGTTAACAAGGTTTCTATAGATGAACCTATGGAAGCATCATTGTAGATTTCCTTTTCGAACAACTGCGAAATTATACTCATACCCATCGAGAACTACATATTTATACAGTTAGCACTTGTATTGTTTAGGAGAGTTCCATTTGCTGCCTTCGTCTTACTTCAATTGAAGAAGAAGTAGAGCGGAAATAAGAAACTGGCACGGTTCGTGCCAAGGACAGTTGTTGTTGGAGAACTTACCATCATTTTGATATGCTTTGTGTTATTCCAGTGAGCGTCTAAATGACTCCTGGCAATTCATATCTTGTCTCTTGTGTCGATGAAGAACGTAGCGAAATGCGATACTTGGTGTGAATTGCAGAATCCCGTGAACCATCGAGTCTTTGTGGTCGAAGCCATTAGGTTAGGAGCACGTCTGTTTGGGTATCATGCCTTGCGCCATTCTAACCATCACCTACAATAAACTTACTATGGCTAATGGCAAATGTGGAGATTGACCCTGCATGCTTTAATTGTGCGGTTGGTTTAAGTGAATGTTGTCGTTAGGTCTATGCGCGGTGAATGATTTACTTAGTTAACACACAATGTCTCTAACTGCGTCCAGGTGTCCTACGCATGATGTAACAGTAACTGAAACAATTTACGATGTTTGTATTAGTTGCAAGCTTGGAACATGACCTCAGATAAGACGAGGCAACCCGCTAAGTTGAAGTATATCAATAAGCAGAGGAGAAGAAACTTACGAAGATTCCCTTAGTAATGGTGAGCGAATCGGGATAAGCCCAGCATGAGAATTAAGTGGTTTTGCCACCTAAGTTATAGTCTAGAGAAGCGTCATCAACGAGAGATCAGGCCTAGGTCCCTTGGAAAGGGGTGCCAGGGAGGGTGACATCCTTGTCCAGCTTGAACCTTGCTGCAGCATGAGGCTTTGTCGATGAGTTGGGTTGTTCGCGAATGTATCCCCAATTGGGTGGTAAATTTCATGCAATGTTAAATAGCGACGAGAGACCGATAACTAACAAGTGCCGCTAGGTAAAGATGAAAAGGACTTTGAAAAGAGAGTCAAAGAGTGTTTGAAATTGTCAGGAGGGAAATGAATGGTTGTCGACGATGGATGCTAGTTTGATGTTGAACTACTCATATCTAGGGTTGGTTAGCCAGTTGGCTTGGCACATGGATCATCACAGGCTATGCTTGCAGTCCAAGCCTCGGGCGTTTGATTTGCTTGAGGCAAAGTCATAGGTGCAATCGAGGATACAGTGCAAGCTTCAATGGTGCATCCTTTGTGGTGCACTTGTGCGCTCTTAGCACTATCTAGTGGGCTCCCTAGTCGACCCGTCTTAAAACATGGACCAAGAAGTCTAACATGCATGCAAGTCGATGGGGTGTGAAAACTCGAAAGGTGTAAGGAAGTTGATCAGTGGGATCTCCTTTGTGGGGTGCACCGCCAACCGACCTTGATCTCTTGTAAACGGTTCGAGTGGGAGCAAGCATGTTGGGACCCGAAAGATGGTGAACTATGCTTGAGCGAGGCGAAGCCATAGGAAACTCTTGTAGAGGCTCGTAGTGATAACTTGGATATAGGGGCGAAAGATTAATCGAACCATCTAGCAGCTGGTTCCCTCTGAAGTTTCCCTTAGGATAGTTGGAGCTCGCGTGCAAGTTCTATCGAGTAATGCAAATGATTAAAGGCATCAGGAGCGCAACACCCTTGACCTATTCTCTTCGGTGAGTCGTGCCACAGAATTGAGAGCTCTAATGGGCCATTTTTGGTAAGCAGAACTGGTTATACGGGATGAACCAGAAGTTGGGTTAAGGTGCCTAACTGTACACTAACCTAGAACCCATAAAGGGTGTTAGTCGATTAAGACAGTAGGACAGTGGTCATGGAAGTCGAAATTCACTAAGGAGTGTGTACAACTCACCTGCCAAATCAACTGTCCCCGAAAATGGATGGCGCATAAGCGTGCTACCCACACTCAGCCATCGAGGTGGTCACCATGCCTCGATGAATAAGAGGGCATGGTGGTTGCTACAAAATCTAAGGCGTGAGCCTGGGTGGAGAGGCTATCAGTGGCGCGAAGCTACCGTGTGTCGGATTATGACTGAACATCTCTAAGTCAAAATCCAAGCTAGAGAAGCGGTGCTTAAGCATAAGAACCTCCTCTTGACCCACAATAGGGATGTGCAAGCATTCCCACGGGCACATATCAAATAATTTGACCAATTCGACATATTTGTCATAGGGACTTCCTTAGATTAAAATTTTGTAAGGTCCATTGATTATATCCTTTGTAAACGACTTAAATACGCAATAGGGCATTGTAAGTGGTAGAGTGTCCTTATTTTCACGACCAATTAAAATCCATCCCTTAGTCACATAGATTACCCACAAACCACGATAAGGTGAAAACACACAATACGGTCAAAAGGTTGCCAATGGCACACTAAACTAGGGTAAGTGCTCGCACTGACGAACTACGGTTGTGACGACCCGGAATTTTGAGCAATATCAATTTAATAATCTTTGATAATAATTAAATTGATTTGATCATTTTATATTATAAATTGACATGTTAAAATTATTTTAAAGATTAATAATAATAATTTGTTAATATCTATCAACATTTTTCTTAACAATATAAAATTTGGCAAGTTTAATTCTTTTGAAAATTTATAATATTTTAATTTGGAAATATTTATTTTGGCAATTTAATATTGGTAAGATTTATTTTTCAAAAGCTAATCAAAAATATTTTCTATTTATAATATATATATTGATATATCTTGTGAATAGGAAGTTCTAATGTAATAAAACTTTATATTCAAATTGTAATATATATGAACGTATATATTATGATTTGGTTTGTATTTCAAAATTTAATATAGTAATTATCAAATATAATGTTAAAATGTTTTTCTATTTGAAATGTGTTTATGTATTTGTATATATAATAGTAGAAATAGGAAAATTATATTGATTTGAATTTAATAAGTATTTTCAAAATTTAATAAATATATAGTTTTGTAATTTGAAATGTTAATTTGATTTAATACTTTTGAAATAATATTTGATATTTAAATTTTAAATACAAAGTTAATTTCTTATTTATTACACACATATATTTTAAACCTGAGTTTTAGTTAAGATTTAAATTTAAAAGTTCAATTGTTTTAATAATCTTTCCTCTTAAAAATTTAACATAAGATAAATTCTTTTAAATTTTTTATATTATGAGTTAAAATAAATTTCTCAAATTATAACCATATGTTATATAAATTGAGTCAAAAGCATAAATAATTTATAAATTGTTAACATGAAACCACTTTTGTATATTTATTAAAATCTAAAGCTTGTTTATTAAAAACATAAGTACTTAATATTACATAATTACTTATATATATAACTTAAATAAGTTTTAAATAAGAAAATAACTTTTAAAATATTTATAAAACATAAAAGCACTTGTAAACATTGTAGGGTGTGTAAAGACAAATGTAAATCTAATTGCATATGTGTAAGATCCTTAAAGCATTAAAATGACAAATGTGAATCCTTTTTTATTTAATTTAAAATTAAATTGTAAATAATAAAAAGAAGAATTTTATTCTTTAGCAAAATACTTTCTTATCCTCAACAAAATTACAATACAAAACAAATGATCAAAAGAAGTAAAATCTGGAAAAAATGAAACCTGGATTTCAATCTGAAACATGAGGATGAAAAGCAAGTTCAAATCAGAGAATATGCAGGAAAATTACAATAGTAAGACCAAGATGTAAATTTCAAATGCAAGAACTTCAAGTCAATCAAGAAAATTAGAAATCAACAAGCAATTCTGGAACATCAACATGCAAAACTAGAATCAAGCAATTCAAGAGCATGCAAGATAAATTTCAAAACCTGGAAGTCAAGAACAGCTTTTGTTCTCTGCTCTTTGATAACAAGTGAGTAAAAGGAATTTTAAAAACAGTTTAATCCTTGATTTAACCTGATATTGTGATGAATATAATGTTGTTAAATGGAATACTTGAATTTAATTGAATTGCATGATTAAGTATATGGTTTGAATACCTGTGTAGTTGAAAAGTGTGTTACTGTGTTTATAAACAGTTTTAAATTTTATAATAAATTCAATAATTAGTTTTTTTGATTCAAACTTGACTTTGAATTGTGAATAGAAGTTGTTTGTAATCTAACAATCTATCATCTAAAAATAGTTGCAGGTTGTTAAAATAAATAATTAGCTCAAAATTTTAAAATTTACAGTAAAGTTCAATTTGGGTCAAAATTTTGTGATTTCAATTTTTAATTTTGATTTCATAATTGGATTTCAAATAGAAGATCTTGATTTTTTATGCTTATATCATGATTTTTAATTGGGGAATTTGTGAGCTATCTGGGTTTATATGTTTTTGGCATTTCGGTCAAATAGTGGCGAACAACGGCGAGATTGTTGACAACGTTGATCATGGAGGTTGAGGGAAGGTAGTAGATCATCAGAAAAATACTCGTGTATTTTATTGATGTTTGGGGTGATCGTAGACTGAGTGAGTAGGATTTTGTATGCTGTAACTGTCGATGTTGTTCCATTGGGATTTTCAGCAACGTGATGCAACCGGAGTCGACCGCATGTGGTTCTTGAGGCACTGAGGAGTGAGGCGGAGCTAGGGTTAAGGTGGCGAGGTGTCACATGTGGGGGATGGTCGGCGTTGATAGTTTTTCTGGCAGTTATTGGTTTAGCAGTTTGGATTGAAAGGTCATATTTCGATTCGCGATCATATTCGAGTTTCTGGGTTGTGCGTTGAGTTATAGGAGTAGTGTGCAACTTGGGGGAGGCTGGCGTGGAGTTCGTCGTCGACCTTCGGCGACGTGCACGTTAACGTGCACAGTAACATGTTTCTGCTATGGGTTTTGGATGAGATGAGGGGAACTCGAAGATGACTTCGGGTACGTGATGCTTTGGCTCGAAGCAGGTTGTAGGTTGGGATACTCGGGGTTTTTGGCTTGGTTTCTGGAGATCGGCTCGAGTTTGTTGAGTGGTTTTGTTTTCAGGGTTTTTAAAATTAACAGTATTGTTTTTTTAAGATTTTGAAACCAAAAGAAGACTTGATTCTGAAAATGGTAAAAGTTTAAACTAAAAGTTAAACAAGTTTAATTGTAAAACTAAAAATTGTTAAAAGTTAAGTTCTTATATTTTGAAATATAAAAGTTTTAAAAATATAAATATGTGAAATTTAATAATAGGTTTGTATTAAATTTTATTTAATAACTTGGAAAGTTCAAAAGTTTTATTTGAATGATTAAAATTATTTTAATTATAATTGATTTCAAATATAATTTATTTTAAATAAGTTTAATGATTAAGAATTTGATAATCAATTATAATAAAGATTTAACTTATGTAAATTAGAATTTTGATTTATTTAAAGATAAATAATTATGAGAATAATTGAGATAATTCAATTATTATTAATAATCAAGTGTTATTAGTTAATATAAATGATTTAACTAAGATGATGTTTTCTTAATTAAGAATTTTTATAATATAAGAAGTTAAGAATCATTTAATTAAATTTAAATGATTAGGTTAAGTAATTAATTAAGTAATTAATTTGTGATTAATTGATAATAATCACTTTGGAGTTGATTAAGTATAATTACTGGGTGAAGTAATTAAGTGGTTAATTACTGGAGGTAATTAAGTAAAAGATAATTACTCTATGAAAGTAATTAGGTGGATGTGATTAAGAGTTAATCACTTGTGTTCTTAATTAAAGAATTAATTAATATAATTAATTAAAGGTCTAAATTATTTAATTAATGGTTAATTAATAAAGAAATTAAGAATAATTAATCTAGTGGTTAATTACTTGTTAAAGTAATTAATTAAGGAAGAAAATTTAATTAATGAAAGTAATCATTAATTAATGGAAATAATTAATTAATTGTTAATTAATAATTTAAGGATAATTAATTTAAACTTTAATTACTAATTGTAATTAAAAAGTAATTAATCAAATATGATTAACTAAAAGTAATTAATAAAATGTGATTAATTATAAATAATTAATCAAGTGTGATTAATATAAAGGTGATTAATCAGGTGTGATTAATTAAAGGATAATTAAGGAATAATTGTCAAGGTAATTAAATAATAATTAATCAAGTATGATTAATTTTAAAGAGTATTTAAGAGATAATTACTTGGTACAATTAAGAAGTAATTAATCTAGATGATTAATTAAATTTGTGATTAAGGAATAATTTCTTAAAGTAATTAAGAGGGAATTAATCAAGGATGATTAATTCAAAATGGATAATTGAGTGATGTTTATTAATTACTTTGTAATTAATTAATAAATAATAAGATGGATTGATGATAATCCAAGTAACTAAGTAAGGATCAATTTAATTAAGGATTAATCAAATTAATCAAGTTTGGATTAAACTTGTGTATGGATGATTAATGATTGATTGATAAGTATCATTGGTTGAGTTAATGATATTGGATGATATTGGATGATACCGTATGTCATTGGTTGATATGTGATGATATGAATGTGTTATATGTGAGATGTGATATATATGCTGCTTGGTAATATGTATGGATGAATGTGATAATAGTGGATTATCTATCTGTGCAATGTGAATCATCCATTTATGTTAAGTGATATTTCTGAATATCTACTGTTTAAAACCCTTAAGTATAACTTGGAAAATTAAAATGGCGTTTGGATTCGGTGAGACCGGGATCGGGTGTCCATATTTGGATATCCGAAAACCACACCGATCCAAAATAAACGTTAGGTCGTGAATCTAAGTGGAGTGCAAGTGAAGACTCGGGGTGTAAGAACTATTCGTCAATATAACTCTGGGGGTGATTCCGTAATGAGTTTGACGGAGATAGTACTTACAGGGTCGAGATGGTGATTCAGAGTGCAAGGGCTATGGTCGTTGACTCTGAGGGTGATTCCAAAATGAGTGCAACGAGATAGTGCCTTCGGTTCCGTTCGAACCCGGAACGGACTTGTATGGATTGAATGCTTTCAGAACATCGTCAGGTGGACGATGAGCATTCTTAGATAAATGTGTCCTATAAAGGTAATCGTAGCCTCAAGCCTCATCAACCGGGAATAGCTAAAACAGGGGAGGTGCAGTAAGGTTAAGTGGGTCATGCCCAAGTAGGTTCATCCATGTCTAGATGTTCCTTTTTATTTCGGCTTTGTGGGCGGTTGGTCTGCAGCCAACTGCGGGGTGGTCTTGTTCGGGACTGTTTAGGAAGGAATGGTCCCGGCCTTGTGTTGCAGGGGAGTTAGGGTGGCTCCTCGGTACGGTGATCTAGGCCTTGTACTGTGATGGGCGGTACCCCAGTAGCCCTGCCATTGTTGGAAACCCATTCTTCCTACGAGACCCTATGGTTTTGTTTGTATTACCCACTTTTGTGGCTAGTAGATGGAATTTAATGAATGTAACAATTTTGGCTATTTCATATTTACTTGAAAACCCTAGACACTATTATAATATCACTGGATTTCCTATCAAATGTTTTGGTTAGCGTAAGGTAAAAACTTTTCCATGTTTATGTGTGGGTGGTCTTACGTGATACTTTTTCTTTCAAAAGGATTTTCTAAAGTTAAGCAACTTTAAACCGTTTACTCACACCAGACCCCTGTCTGACCCGAGTGTTTATTTTCTGCTTTATTAAACTCTTGGGTACTCATATTATGTATGAGTAGTCAAGTGATTCAGGTTATCCTTGACGAATTCTTGAGAAGCTTTGGAGCAAGAGGCTTCAGCGCGTAAATATAGTTAGAGTTTCCACTGTGTGTTATTCTGTATTGTTGTTCTTGTATTGTGTATTAGACAGAAATGTTATAACTGTCTAAATTGAGATGTATAGTTGTGTACTCTGATGTATATGATACTATGTATACGTTCTATATTATATTTCATTCGTTCCGCTGTGAGATTCTGATGTGTTGTTGTTCTTTCTTCTCTTTCTTTTCTTCTTCTATCCCTTCTTTCTTAAATAGTGATGCGTCTTTCTGGTGATAGAAAGCCGGGTCGCTACATTTGGTATCAGAGCATTAGGTTGAGTGAATACCTAGGCTCTGGTGTGGTGTCTATCTTGAGAGAGCGTACTTGAAATATATATATATATATATATATATACATATATCTACCTAATCTGTTGGGTTATCTGTTCGGATTTTCCAACATAGGTTATTAAGGTAGATGAGGTAGGAGTGTGTGGAACACGACTACCACTATTGGAAGAGGGTCATATGTTTTGGTTGGAAGTGCATCTGTCGAGATTGTAGACCTAATACCATCCCGAATAAGTTTTGTAGATTGGTGAAAGGATTTCATTGATCCCAGAGGAAGTATTTGCAAGAATTGGAGTATATTCTTGGAGTGTGAGGTTGTTTTGCTCTCGAGTGAGCGGGATTTCCAAGAGTTGTATCTGTCAGCTGAGCAGAAGCAGGTGATGGTATCTTGGTGACTTCAGGAAGGAATAGTTGTGTGGTGAGATGCAATATCCATGGGTGGTTCTGAAGATGTTCTTCTAGAGCAAGATTAAGATGGTGTTGAAGGAACTGTAATGCCTTCTGTAGGGAAGATTCGGATATTTAGGGATCTTCTGGATCTCAAGGAAGGGTGGTTGTCTTATTTATATTAAAGTACGAGGCTATGGTCGATGAGTATCTCGTTTCGGACATGGTCTCAATTGTTTTCCTTAAAGAAGAACAAGTGGTTGGTGTTTGCTTAGAGTCGAGTTTCTTGAGAAGATGTCTACCCGTCTCAAGGATTTTTAGTGGAATTGGGTGATAATTTTGTGTTTCAAGAAGTTTGTGGTTAAGGATGATCTTTTGGCTTAGCAGTATCATTGAAGTGAAGTTAGGAAGCAGCGTGGATCCGTTTCTTCGATGATTCTGAAATCTTTGGGATTCTACTATCGGCAGACCAGGCAGATAGTGAAGGCTTATCCATTTCTTCGGGAAGCTCAGTGGAGTAGGATATTTGTTCGAAGTGGTCTATAAGTTTTTTGGTAGGTGAGCCATTTTGGAAAGATTGATCTTAATTAGGAAAGCTGTTCTAGTGGGTGAAGGGACAACAGTTCTTTGGAACCTTAACTGGGTAGGATCGCAAAAGCGACTTGCGATTAGTTTCGGAGTTCATGGAGTATTCTTTGATTTAAGGAATCTCATATGGAGGTAAAAGCCATTAAAGTAGTCAGAGATTTTCCAGATGTTCAGAGGGAATCAGAAGTTTACCCGAATCGGAGATTGAGTTTTCTTATCGACTTGGAATTCCAGGAGTAGTATTGATGGTTTAACCATGTAGAGGGATGACTCTTGGAGTGAGAAGAGTTTAGTGAAGCAGCTCAGGATTCTTGAGGAAGGATTGACCATCTAATTCTAGTTGAGATTCTGCTGAGATGTTTTGACTAAGTGAAAGGGTCACTAAGATTTTATGAGTCGGATGAACAGTGTATGGAGAAAGATTATGCTCGAGTTATTCGATAGCATTCTCATCTACTCCAGATCAGAGTTGTGCAGCGGAAGCGAGATAGCAGTTATTCTAGTATAGGAGCAACCGGGAGTTGCAGTTTTCTTGGATTAAAGAATTTCTACTGGAAATTCAAGTATAAAGAAATTTTCTGGATTTTGAAGGTAAGGTTGTCAAGTGCAACTGTTTGGCTATTCCAGATAAGAGATATAGGTTTGAAGTCCACTGATGCTTGTGGAGTAGAGTTGTGTATTGTATTTTAGTAAATTTTTGAGAGATCTATTTTGTTGAGAAGGATCTGGAGATTGGTTTGATTTTGGTCCTGTTTGTTTCATGAAGCAATCAGCAAGGGTTAAGCTGATCAGGAATATTGGAGGTGACTCAGAGCATCAGAAGAGTTGTACAGTTAAGAATTGAGGAAATTTTGAATGTGAAATTGGAATTTGGATATTGCTTTAGTTTTATCCGATCAAAGGAGATATAAGACTGGGTAAACTGGAGAGTTAGCTCCGGAAGTATTTTGAGATTTTCCTGTGTTCTCTGGAGATGAGATTTTTATCTATAGGATTGAATTGCCAGTACGGATAGCTGGAATTCATTGTATTTCACATATATCTGAGGAATATGTGTATGATTTATCAAGTGATAGAATCAGCAGTTAAGAAGGATTTGGCAGTTGGTGTTGAGTTTAGTCTGATATCTTGTTCATATTTATAGGATCAGATGAGGAGTTCTTGGTTATAGTAGTGTAGTTACTTAAGGTTCTATAGAGCGAGTATTCCAGAATAGGTACCTGAAAACTCTAAATAATATTAGGAAGATCTACTCAGAATTTTGTCTGGATAGATAAAATTGTTTGTTCGAATTGGTTGCTATGATTGATTGCGTGATTGCTGTTTGAAGTTAAAACTTTAGCTGGGTTATTAAATTATCTTTGCTTTTAAATTTCAGGGACGAAATTCTTTTAGGGGGGAGGAATGTGACAACCCGGAATTTTGAGCAATATCAATTTAATAATCTTTGATAATAATTAAATTGATTTGATCATTTTATATTATAGATTGACAAGTTAAAATTATTTTAAAGATTAATAATAATAATTTGTTAATATCTATCAACATTTTTCTTAACAATATAAAATTTGGAAAGTTTAATTCTTTTGAAAATTTATAATATTTTAATTTGGAAATATTTATTTTGGCAATTTAATATTGGTAAGATTTATTTTTCAAAAGCTAATCAAAAATATTTTCTATTTATAATATATATATTGATATATCTTGTAAATAGGAAGTTTTAATGTAATAAAACTTTATATTCAAATTGTAATATATATGAATGTATATATTATGATTTGGTTTGTGTTTCAAAATTTAATATAGTAATTATCAAATATAATGTTAAAATGTTTTTCTATTTGAAATGTGTATATGTATTTGTATATATATATTAGAAATAGGAAAATTATATTGATTTGAATTTAATAAGTATTTTCAAACTTTAATAAATATATAGTTTTGTAATTTGAAATGTTAATTTGATTTAATACTTTTGAAATAATATTTGAGATTTAAATTTAAAATACAAAGTTAATTTCTTATTTATTACAAACATATATTTTAAACCTGAGTTTTAGTTAAGATTTAAATTTAAAAGTTCAATTAATAATCTTTCCTCTTAAAATTTTAACATAAGATAAATTGTTTTAAAATTTTTATATTCCCTCTTAAAATTTTAACATAAGATAAATTGTTTTAAAAATTTTATATTATGAGTTAAAATAAATTTCTCAAACTATAAACATATGTTATATAAATTGAGTCAAAAGCATAAATAATTTATAAATTGTTAACATGAAACCACTTTTGTATATTTATTAAAATCTAAAGCTTGTTATTAAAAAGATAAGTACTTAATATTACATAATTACTTATATGTATAACTTAAATAAGTTTTAAATAAGAAAATAACTTTTAAAATATTTATAAAACATAAAAACACTTGTAAACATTGTAGGGTGTGTAAAGACAAATGTAAATCAAATTGCATATATGTAAGATCCTTAAAGCATTAAAATGACAAATGTCAATCCTTTTTTATTTAATTTAAAATTAAATTGTGAATAATAAAAAGAAGAATTTTATTCTTCAGCGAAATACTTTCTTATCCTCAAAAAAATTACAATACAAAACAAATGATCAAAAGAAGTAAAATATGGAAAAAATAAAATCTGGATTTCAATTTGAAACATGAGGATGAAAAGCAAGTTCAAATCAAAGAATATGCAGGAAAATTACAATAGTAAGAGCAAGATGTAAATTTCAAATGCAAGATCTTCAAGTCAATCAAAAAAATTAGAAATCAACAAGCAATTCTGGAACATCAACATGCAAAACTAGAATCAAGCAATTCAAGAGCATGCAAGATAAATTTCAAAACCTGGAAGTCAAGAACACCTTCTGTTCTCTGCTCTTTGATAACAGGTGAGTAAAAGGAATTTTAAAAACAGTTTAATCCCTGATTTAACCTAATATTGTGATGAATATAATGTTGTTAAATGGAATACTTGAATTTAATTGAATTTCATGATTTAGTACATGGTTTGAATACCTGTGTAGTTGAAAAATGTGTTACTGTGTTTATAAACAGTTTCAAATTTTAAAATAAATTCAATAACTAGTTTTTTTTATTCAAACTTGACTTTGAATTGTGAATAGAAGTTGTTTGTAATCTAACAATCTATCATCTAAAAATAGTTATAGGTTGTTAAAATAAATAATTAGCTCAAAATTTTAAAATTTACAGTAAAGTTCAATTTGGGTCAAAATTTTTGATTTCAATTTTTAATTTTGATTTCGTAATTGGATTTCAAATTGAAGATCTTGATTTTTAATGCTTATATCATGATTTTTAATTGGGGAATTTGTGAGATATCTGGGTTTATATGGTTTTGGCATTTCGGTCAAATAGTGGCGAACAACGGCGAGATTGTTGACGACGTTGATCATGGAGGTTGAGGGAAGGTAGTAGATCATCAGAAAAATACTCGTGTATTTTATTGATGTTTGGGGTGATCGTAGATTGAGTGAGTGGGGTTTTGTATATGGTAAGTGTCGATATTGTTCCATTGGGATTTTCGGCAACGTGATGCAACCGGAGTCGACCGCATATGGTTCTGGAGGCACCGGGGAGTGAGGCGGAGCCAGGGTTAAGGTGGCGAGGTGTCACGTGTGGGGGATGGTCGGCGTTGATAGTTTTTCTGGCAGTTATCGCTTTAGCAGTTTGGGTTGAAGGGTTATATTTCGATTCGCGATCATATTCGAGTTTCTGGGTTGTGCGTTGAGTTATAGGAGTAGTGTGCAACTTGGGGGAGGCTGGCGTGGAGTTCGCCGTCGACCTTCGGCGACGTGCACGTTAACGTGCACAGTAACATGTTTCTGCTATGGGTTTTGGATGAGACGAGGGGAACTCGAAGATGACTTCGGGTACGTGATGCTTTGGCTCGAAGCAGGTTGTAGGTTGGGATACTCGGGGTTTTTGGTTTGGTTTCTTGAGATCGGCTCGAGTTTGTTGAGTGGTTTTGTGTTCAGGGTTTTTAAAATTAACAGTATTGTTTTTTTAAGATTTTGAAACCAAAAGAAGACTTGATTTTGAAAATGGTAAAAGTTTAAACTAAAAGTTAAACAAGTTTAATTGTAAAACTAAAAATTGTTTAAAGTTAAGTTCTTATATTTTGAAATATAAAAGTTTTAAAAATATAAATATGTGAAATTTAATAATAGGTTTGTATTAAATTTTATTTAATAACTTGGAAAGTTCAAAAGTTTTATTTGAATGATTAAAATTATTTTAATTATAATTGATTTCAAATATAATTTATTTTAAATAAGTTTAATGATTAAGAATTTGATAATCAATTATAATAAAGATTTAACTTATGTAAATTAGAATTTTGATTTATTTAAAGATAAATAATTATGAGAATAATTGAGATAATTCAATTATTATTAATAATCAAGTGTTATTAGTTAATATAAATGATTTAATTAAGATGATGTTTTCTTAATTAAGAATTTTTATAATATAAGAAGTTAAGAATCATTTAATTAAATTTAAATGATTAGGTTAAGTAATTAATTAAGTAATTAATTTGTGATTAATTGATAATAATCACTTTGGAGTTGATTAAGTATAATTACTGGGTGAAGTAATTAAGTGGTTAATTACTAGAGGTAATTAAGTAAAAGATAATTACTCTATGAAAATAATTAGGTGGATGTGATTAAGAGTTAATCACTTGTGTTCTTAATTAAAGAATTAATTAATATAATTAATTAAAGGTCTAAATTATTTAATTAATGGTTAATTAATAAAGAAATTAAGAATAATTATTCAAGTGATTAATTACTTGTTAAAGTAATTAATTAAGGAAGAAGAATTTAATTGATGAAAGTAATCATTAATTAATGGAAATAATTAATTAATTGTTAATTAATAATTTAAGGATAATTAATTTAGACTTTAATTACTAAATTTAATTAAAAAGTAATTAATCAAATGTGATTAACTAAAAGTAATTAATTAAATGTGATTAACTATAAATAATTAATCAAGTGTGATTAATATAAAGGTGATTAATCAGGTGTGATTAATTAAAGGATAATTAAGGAATAATTATCAAGGTAATTAAATAATAATTAATCAAGTGTGATTAATTTTAAAGAGTATTTAAGAGATAATTACTTGGTACAGTTAAGAAGTAATTAATCTAGATGATTAATTAAATTTGTGATTAAGGAATAATTACATAAAGTAATTAAGAGGGAATTAATCAAGGATGATTAATGCAAAATGGATAATTGAGTGATGTTTATTAATTAATTTGTAATTAATTAATGAATAATAAGATGGATTGATGATAATCCAAGTAACTAAGTAAGGATCTATTTAATTAAGGATTAATTAAATTAATCAAGTTTGGATTAAACTTGTGTATGGATGATTAATGATTTATTGATAAGTATCATTGGTTGAGTTAATGATATTAGATGATATCGTATGTCATTGGTTGATATGTGATGATATGAATGTGTTATATCTGAGATGTGATATATATGATACTTGGTAATATATATGGATTAATGTGATAATAGTGGATTATCTATCTGTGTAATGTGAATCATCCATTTATGTTAAGTGATATTTCTGAATATCTACTGTTTAAAACCCTTAAGTATAACTTGGACAATTAAAATGGCGTTTGGATTCGATGAGACCGGGATCGGGTTTCCATATTTGGATATCTGAAAACCACACCGATCCAAGATAAACGTTAGGTCGTGAATCTAAGTGGAGTACAAGTGAAGACTCGGTGTGTAAGAACTATTCGTCAATATAATTCTGGGGGTGATTCCATAATGAGTTTGACGGAGATAGTACTTACAGGCTCGAGATGGTGATTCAGAGTGCAAGGGCTATGGTCGTTGACTCTGAGGGTGATTCCAAAATGAGTGCAACGAGATTGTGCCTTCGGTTCCGTTCGAACCCGGAACAGATTTGTGTGGATTGAATGCTTTCAGAACATCGTCAGGTGGACGATGAGCATTCTAAATAAATGTGTCCTACAAAGGTAATCGCAGCCTCAAGCACCATCAACCGGGAATGGCTAAAACAGGGGAGGTGCAGCAAGGTTAAGTGGTTCATGTCCAAGTAGGACGAGATTCATCCCTGTCTAGATGTTCCTTTTTATTTCGACTTTGTGGGCGGTTGGTCTGCAGCCAACTGCTGGGTGGTCTTGTTCGGGACTATTCAGTAAGGAATGGTCCCGGCCTTGTGTTGCAGGGGAGATAGGGTGGCTCCTCGGTACGGTGATCTAGGCCACGTACTGTGATGGGCGGTACCCCAGCAGCCCTGCCATTGTTGGAAACCCATTCTTCCTACGAGACCCTACGGTTTTGTTTGTATTACCCACTTTTGTGGCTAGTAGCTAGAATTTAATGAATGTAACAATTTCGACTATTTCATATTTACTTGAAAACCCTAGACACTATTATAATATTACTGGATTTCCTATCAAATGTTTTGGTTAGCTTAAGGTAAAAACTTTTCCATGTTTATGTGTGGGAAGTCTTACGTGATACTTTTTCTTTCAAGAGGATTTTCTAAAGTTAAGCAACTTTAAACCGTTTACTCGCACCAGACCCCTGTCTGACCCGAGTGTTTATTTTCTGTTTTATTAAACTCTTGGGTACTCATATTATGTATGAGTAGTCAAGTGATCCATGTTATCCTTGACGAATTCTGGAGAAGCTTTGGAGCAGGAGGCTTCAGCGCATAGATTTAGTTAGAGTTTCCACTGTGTGATATTCTGTATTGTTGTTCTTGTATTGTATATTAGACAGAAATGTTATAACTTTCTAAATTGAGATGTAGAGTTGTGTACTCTGATGTATATGATACTATGTATATGTTCTATATTATATTTCATTCGTTCCATTGTGAGATTCTGATGTGTTGTTGTTTTTTCTTCTCTTTCTTTTCTTCTTCTATCCCTTTCTTTCTTAAATGTGATGCGTCTTTCTGGTGATAGGAAGCCGGGTCGCTACAACGGTAAAGCCTAACAGCAAGTTAAATAAAGGAATGCTATTTCTTCGGATTTTGCCCTCCGATAGAGATGCTTTGCCGTGTCTAGGGATTGATTTCACGGGGATTTGGTTGTGAAGGAATTGCACGATCTGAAAATAGATCGAATCCATTTACTCAAAGTAAGCTTTAGTGAGGCTCGTATTTACTCAGGCAACGGTCCCTATCAATAATGCATTTGAAAGTTCGATACGGTTTGGAAACAATCGAGTTGCTAACTATCACTACAAAGAGCTAGATCCATGCTGAAATGAAATTTCCCCGAACTTCGCTTCGGATCAACTAGCTATTTACCCTTAGCTTGCTCTAGGTCAAACATGTGAAAGTTTGATGCTTGCTCTAGATCAAGCATATAAATGTTTGTTGCATGGTCCTAATTGAGCATTCAAGTCAAGTTTGTAAAAACTCAAATTCTGCTTCGAGTTATATTGCTAGTTACCTGTTACTTGCCTTATGATATGGATGCTCCAAGTCAGACATACAAAATCTCAGGGATCACTTTGAATCGACTAGCATTATGACCCGAGAAAGCTATTTGCTCGGATTTTCCTAGACAACAGAGACACTTTGGACTACAAGGGTCATATTAGCCAGTTTTTAAAAATTCATATATTGGAGGTTGAGATATGAGACTTTTGGGCTTCTCCTTGGAGTCAAGTTGGAAAATACACTAAGATTACTCTTAGTCAAGCCGGTTAATGTTGAGTGGTCGGTTAATGTTAATTCTTATATCAGGCATTGATTGAAGATGTTATTTTTTGTTGGCGAAGTTGGTCATTGAGTGGTTCCATAGTTTTACGGATATTGTGTGTTGATTAAGATTTCTCTATGGGTCCCTTGTTTGAGGGAATCTTTAAGGGCATGCTACCTAGTTGATCCTGCCAATATTCATATGCTTGTTTCAAAGATTAAGCCATGCATGTGTAAGAATTAACAAATTTAGACTGTGAAAATACGAATGGCTGATTAAATCAATTATAATTTGTTTGATGGTACATGCAACTTGGATAACTATAGTAATTATAGAGCTAATACCTGCGAGAAAACCCGACCATCATTTGAAGCACTATATGTAACGGGTTTCTTAGGCTATTGACCATCCGTTCTTAGCCAAATTGATGATATCATGACTTTGCTGAAAGGCAGAATAACAGTGGTATTTATCCTTTTGTAGACAGATGTTCGTCAATATCTTACCATGCTATTCAAAAGAAGAAGAGTGATTTGATCTCTCTATAAATAGCTTAGATTACCATTGTGTTCCTTTTACCTTCACCTAAAAATATTGTTAGAAAAAGGCAACCAAAGGCAGTGTACATATGTACTTAGGAAGAGATACTTACTAAAATTTGATACGTAAAACAATTGAAATGTGAAGTAAACTAGATCCTTACTAAAATTAAGTCTATACATCAAATAATTAATTGTACTAAAAATTTCCGATAATTTCTCGATTAAGCTTGGCATGCAATCAGGTTTTACGTCAACATGTACCCAATTAGGCTTGGAATTTGGTTGATCCAAGGATATTTCAAATGAATGTAGGGTTGAGTCATAACTTTATATTGCCGTTGCATTATTTGATTCCTTATTTGTTGAACTTGGACATTGCTAGAGTTCAAGAAAAAAACATCATCATTATGAAAGAAAGGCCATACATTATTTGAAGCGACTGTATGTTCAATGCTTTTACATGTACATAAAGAAGTAAAGGAAACAATGCCCATTAGAAAAGAGGAGGATGAAGACCTAGAGTATGAAACACACTTTTAAAAGCTAACAAAGTGGACAACTGGGTGTTGCTTCTTATGAAAAAGTCGTCGGTGTTGTATAAAAGAGCCAAAATGATTTAAGTGTTTTGGTGTAAAGAGAGAACTTACTTTCTTTACTTTTAATGAGGAGTCAATCATCATTATGACATGATGTGCATCCTAAAACATTATTTTTTTGATTATATTTTTATTTGTTGCATAGGCATATATAAAACGATACAATGTAATGTTATGTGTGAGAATTCAAAGCGACAACAAAAAAAGAATCCCAACAAATTCAATAATTAAACATAGTTTCATACAGTAATATAATATGGAAAATATTATATTGAAATTTAAACCGTTGCACATATTAAATTGAAGTTTAAATCAACAGAAATACCAACAAATTCTGGAAAAAAAAGTCTGAATCGTGAAATCAATTAAAGCACAAAACAAAAGTAACATTTTGTTTAAGCTGAAGCATAAACTAGACTATAAAGCATTGCAAAATTTACTCTTTGTACATATTTTTAACAGTTTCCTCCACTTAACTTTCTTTTTTTCTCAAGATCATCTTGAAGCAAAACATAGTTGAGATGCTTAACTTCACTCCAATTATACTTTTTACTGGTAAATAGACCATATGCTATTTCAACTCTCATTGCTTGAATTTCTTTCCTCGAAAAGGATGTAGGTAGACATTCATTAGTGCTGATGATTTCCATATATTTCATAATGTACATTCCACAATCTAACCTGCAAGTATTAAATTTATAAATAAAATTCCTATTTCATCTATGTATCAAAGGTAAAAATAATATAAATTAAACTGACATTGTTCAAGACTAGTTACATTGTCCTAAAAACTAAACAATATAGTTAGCACATTTTCTTTTTGTAAGGATGCACAATATAAATCACTCATAATAATGTAGTATACATTATGTTCATATTCTAGTTGAATAAAATGATTAATGGAGATGATTAGATTGATTTTCAATTATTTTACAAAATGAGTAATGCAGATGTTTAGATTCATTTTTAATTATTTTACGAAATGAGTAATGAAGATATTTAGAAGTAGAAGCATTATGTATCCAAAAGTGTTCTTTTGCGTTGTTTACAAATTAAACTATATAGTTAGTGTATGATTCTTCCCTTCACAATTGTTTTTGTGGTTTCTTGATTTATATATTATATTTGTGACTACAAAGCTTAACTACTTATTTTATACAGTAATATTCAATATATGTTCAACATTGACAATAGAATATTAAACGTAGGTTAAATATGAATTAATGGATAAATAAATTTTACTAATAATCAACAAGTAATTAAGGTTCAGTAACAACATTTTTTTATTATTCCAACACCATAATCTATAACTCACTAAAAAGCATGGTTAGAAACTTTCTTTGTCATAGAAAAAGTCGATCAAAAGTTTTAATTGAAGGAATTAACCTTTATTATGATTTTTAAAGAACTTGAGTATACAGATAACTAGCCAAAACAAGTGAAACAGCTTCTTTAACTTATACCTTATTTTATAAAAAATGGTCTTTCTTTTGAATATAATTATTTTAGAAAATGTAAATTTGTTTCTACTTTTTTCTCAGACACCTTGCTTTTATGAATTTTTACGATGTACACTGAAATTCTAGTTTATTTCTTTTTATTACAATTTCTTGTGATGTCCCGGAAATTTGGGCAATATTTATTTAATAATTTCATTAATAATTATTTTAAAATGTGAAATACTGATTTAATAATCCAATTCAAACATAATTTTCTTTTGAAGATTTATAATTATTTAGTTTGGATAAATGATATTCTTTTGAAAATTTATAATCAGGATTTAATTTGAGAATCTTATTGTTTTAAAATGTTGAAAATATTCTAAATGATAAAATTTCCTTTCTAAATTGATTTAAAAATATTTTATTTATAATGTATATATGTGTATACATTGTAGATAGGTGTTTTGAATTTAATTTTAAATTTAATAAAAGATCTTTTCAAATTTATAATATATATAGGTATATAATTTATGAATTGATAAATTAAATTGAAAATAGTATTAGAACTTTTTCATAAATCAGTTTATAAATCTATCTTGTATTTTTTTTAGGAAGAAATTAAAGTAAATACTTTGTTATAAATATAATAGTTAAGAATTGTATTTTATAATAAAGTTTATTTTGTTTTATTTTAAAATTGTTTTGAAATAAATTTAGTTTATTTATATTAGAATATGTTAATTTGAAAACTCTTGAATAAAATATAATTCAACATTTGTTCTTTTCTTTTTAAAAAAGTTTCTCTTTTGAAATTTGTTTTAAATAATTCTTAAAATATTCAAACAAATATTTGTATATGTTTGGATAATTCATTTGTAAAGACTAAATACATATGAAACATATATAAACATCTTAAATTAAATTAGAAATGATTTTATCTTTAATTAAAACAATTGTAAAACAAAGGATTTATTTTTATATTAAAATCTCTTACATGTGTTACCTTCATATTTTAAAATTGACACTTGTAAATAAATCTTTACATTCAATTAACAAGTGGCAATACAAATGAATATTTGAATTTATTAGTTTAGATAAAACTTAAACATATCTCTTTATTTCAAAAACTTTATCTCCTATAATGTATCTAAATTCAGTTTTGAGAAAACTGAAAATCATTTTCATTCTAAAACCCACAACCTAAATTCAGATCTGAGAAAACTAAAATCCAATTCACTCTAAAAATCCTCAACCCAAATTCAATTAAACCTGCAAAAAGAAACAACTCTGCAAAATGAAAATCAAAATTCCCAAATCTGGAAATTTCTGTAACCTGCAATCAAATCTTCAAAACTGTAAAATCTTTGCAAGCAAGTTGAAGTGGGTCTGCATGCAAATTCCAAAAGCCTGCAACCAACATGTATTGTAATCAACATCAAGCTAAAATCAAATTGCAAACAGCAAGTTAGCACAGATTCAATCTGCATGGAGATTCAGGCTGCAGGAAATTGGATTGCATCTGGACTCTTTCTGTTTTCAATTTTAAGGTGAGTAAATTAATGTTTTAAAAACAGTTACTACTTTTAAAAAATCCAAGTTATCAAGAAATTGGCAGAAATTTAATTCACAATGCTTTTAAATAAGCAAATTAAACAGTAGCAAGTAAACTATTTGTTCTTTCTCTTAGTAAGTAATCCCAAATTTATAGGTTGTTTAAAATTTTATGTGCATGGGTTTATAATTGTTGACTGTTGTGTGATTATGCTTGAGTAAGTAGAGAAGTGTGATGTGAATATTTTGTGAATATGCCTGCATACAATTTTGTATATGCAGACAGTTGTGATGAAAAATTTCTTCAAGCTTGCTATGGTTTTTATTAGGATTTTAAATACATATTTACTAGTTTATGTATGAATCTTAGTTAGGACTTATTATGTAAACAATTTGAGTTGTGTTGCATAGATTTAGGATTTGAAAATTTTAATTTAGAAAAAAAAAGAAAACCTGTTGCTACTGGAATAAGTAACAGCAGACAATAGTGTAATAAAGTAAATTTACCAAACAACTTTAAAAATTTTCAAACAAGTTTAAAAACTTTAATGCATGTTTAAACATGATTATTAAAACATGCTTTAGGTCTTAAAAAGTTTCTAAGGGGATTAGTAAACTTAGTCTGTGCAGTTTTGGGCTTTTTGATATACTGGGAATATCAAATCATGAATGGGTTTTTGAACTTGGATTTGCTGTTGCTGCCTGGAGGTGGGAAGTTGACTGGAGAGAGTGGGAGAAATAAGGTGTAGATGGTCAGAGATTAAGGGTATTGACTGTGGGGTATTTTTCAGGTTTGAATCCCCTGTTTAAAGTAGCAAGGGTGTCTGAACTATGTGGTGGTTCGAGTGGACTGAGGATTTGGGGTATTGCAGTGGGTGTATAGGTGGAGCATTGGATGGAGATGAGGTCGTGAAATGGCCGGAGTAGGTTGATGTAGTGATTGACAATGTTGGTTGTCTCTGGTGAAATCTGGGTGTGCAGGCTTTGGGTGACTCGAAGTCTCTCCCGTGCAGTCCCTGTTTTGACTCGAAGTGGGAGAGGTTTTGACCCGAAGTAATTTGTGATGGCCTCGGGTTAGTTGTGCAGTGTAAACCTGAGTATTGTTTTTGATGAAATCTGGGAAAACTCAAGTGTTTAAAAGCTATGATTTAATTCAAGTATAGGTTTGAGTTGAATTCAAGTAAGATTTGAATTCAAAAAGTATAAATGATGAATTTAAATTTAAATAAGGTTTAAGTTCAAATTTGAAACCAAGTGCAATATAGGTTTCAGGATTCCTTGAAACCAGTTTTTATGTTTAAACTGTTTTGTTCTTTTAAAAATTTAAAAGCAATGATTTAAAATGAGTATAGGGTTGAATTGAATTCAAGTGAGTTTTGAATTCAGAAAGTTTAAATGATAAATTTAAATTTAAGAAAGATTTAAATTTAAATCTTGAAACAGTGTGATTATGGTTCAGGTTTGTTGAATACAGATTTTAATAAAACCAGTTTTGTTCTTTTAAAAATTTAAAGGTGGATTCAATATTTAAAAACAAGATTCAAATTTTGGTTTGAATTGGAATTAAGTATAAATTCAAATCTGGAAAACAGTGTAAGTGTAGAATCAGGGTTTTGAATCCAGATTTTAATTAATGCAGTTTGTTTCTTTTTAAAATTTTTAAAGGAATTCAATGTTTAAAATTTAGATTCAAATTCAGGTTTGAATTTGAATTAAATTCAGGAATACTTTGAATTCAAAATGAAACATTTGAATGATAAGCAAGATTTAAAATTGGGTTAGAAATCAAATTCAAATATGATTTCGGTTTTTACTTTAAAACCAGTTTTAATTCAAATCAGTTTGAAAAGTTTTAAATATTGAACAAAAATGTTATTAAGCAGAATTCAAATATGAATCTGATTTTAAATGAAGGTTTAAATTATAAAAGAATTCTTTCTTTTAAGTATTAAATAAAATTATGCTATGTTAACTGTAAATTGAAAGTTGAATTTGATTTTTGAAATGTATTGTTTAAATACATTTTGAATATTAATTAAGTTATAAATAAGTAAATGAATTATTTTGGAAATAATTAAGGATTTACTTATTTATTTGATTTTTAAATAATAACTTGAATTAATTTATAATTAAAGATGATTTATGAATAATTAATCTAAGGTAATTTTCTTAAGTAAGGAATAAATGGAATGTTGTTAATTATCTAAGGATAATTAATAATTAATTAATGTAATTAATTTTTATGGATTAATTAGATTAATTATTTTAAGAAAATCAATTGTAATTTGTTAAGTATATTACTTTATGAAAGTAATTAAGGGATTAATTACTTTTTGTAATTAATTCTGATAATGTGCTTTGTTAAATTAATTAATTTAGTTTAATTAATTTAAGAATAATTTAATAATTAAATGATAATAATTACTTAATGTAATTTATGGAGAAAGATTTCTTAGTGAAGTTTTAAATGAATAATTACTAGAATGTAATTAAGGAAAGGTGATTTATTTTAGTAATTTGGATAATTACTTTTGTAATTAATCAAGGATTAATTAATAAAGATAATTGATTATTGGATAATTAATTTATTAAGGGAGTAATTAAGGGTGGTTAATTACTGGATTTAAATATTAATCAAGGTGATTAATAATGGTATTTAATTAATTACTAAGTGTAATTAATTTTAATTGAGTAATTAATTTAAATATTAATTAGAGATCATTAATTATTATAATTAATGATGTAATTAAGAATTGTTTAATTAAATATTAATTAATTAATTAAGTGATTAATTAATTGTAATTAATTAAGGGTGAATGTAATTAATTATAGTTAATTAATGAAGTAATTAAATGTTAATTACTTATGAATAAGGTTAATTAATTTTATGAAATTAATTTAAGACTAATTACTTATTGTAATTAGTGAATGATTAATCAAAGATGTTTAATCAAGTTAAATACTTAATGAATGATTAATTAACTAGGTTGATTAATCAATGGATTTATAAGCAGGATTTATAGGTGAGTAATTAATTTAATTTATTTTAAATTAATTAAGGATAGAAGTAATTAATTTAATTCATTTTAAATTAATTATAAATGATGGATAATATATCATTACTTATGGATGATATTGATATACCTTTGGATGATTGTGATCTCAGAAATGAGATGAGTGGTATCTATAGGATATGGATGCTTAGTTATAGTATGATGGATTATTTGGTTGTGATGATTGTTGTTATGATGTTTGACTGTTGTGATGATTATCTGTTATGATAATATTATGGGTTATCTGTTATGATGAATATGTGTAGTTTATCTATCTGTGTGAAATAGATAAAATTAAATGAGTTAATTGTTTAAAACCCTTAAGTATAACTTGGACATTAAAATGGCGTTTGGTTTCGGTGAGACCGGGATCGGGTTTCCATATTTGGATATCCGAAAACCACATCGATTCCAATTAAACGTTAGGTCGTTAATCCAAGTGGAGCAAGTGAAGACTCGAGGTGTAAGGGCTATACGTCAGTATAACTCTGTGGGTGATTCCGTAATGAGTTTGACGGAATAGTACTTATAGATTCGAGATGGTGATTTAGAGTGCAAGGGTTATTGTCGTTAACTCTGAGGGTGATTCCAAAACGAGTGTAACGAGATAATGCCTTCGGTTTCGTTCGAACCCGGAACGAACTTGTATGGATTGAATGCTTTCAGAACATCGTCAGGTGGACGATGAGCATTCTAAGATAGATGTGTTCTTTAAAGGTAATCGCAGCCTCAAGCCTCATCAACCGGGAATGGCTAAAACAGGGGAGGTGCAGCAAGGCTTCGTGGGTCGCGCCCACTGGAGGGCAAGATACATCCCTGTCTAGAGGTCCCTTTATATTTCGGCTGTGTGGACGGTTTTTGAGCTCCAACCGTCGGGGTGGTCTTGTTCGGAACTGTTCAGTAAGGAACGGGTCCGGCCTTGTGTTGCAGGGGAGTTAGGGTGGCTCCTCGGTACGGTGATCTAGGCCACGTACTGTGACGGGCGGTACCCCAGTAGCCCTGCCATTGATGGAAACCCATTTTCCCTACGAGACCCTACGGTTTTGTTTGTATTACCCACTTTTGTGGCTAGTAGCTGGAATTTAATAGATGTAACAATTTCGGCTATTTCATATTTACTTGAAAACCCTAGACACTATTATAATATCACTGGATTTCCTATCAAATGTTTTGGTTAGCGTAAGGTAAAAACTTTTCCATGTTTATGTGTGGGAAGTCTTACGTGATACCTTTTGTTTTCAAAGGATTTTCTAAAGTTAAGCAACTTTTAAACTATTTACTCACACCAGACCCCTGTCTGACCCGAGTGTTTATTTTCTGTTTTATTAAACTCTTGGGTACTCATATTATGTATGAGTAGTCAAGTGATTCAGGATTGCTTTGACGAGTTATGGAGGAGCAAATGGAGCAGGAGGCTTCTGCGTTGTAGTTATCTATTTTCCGCTGTGTTGGTATCTCTGAGTCATCTCTCTGAGTTGTATCTTGTACTGTTTAGAGATGTATAACTAGACAGGTGTTTATAACTGTCTAGTATGTGTTGTATTGGCTGTAAAACTCTGATGTATATGATACTATGTAAAGTATTATGTGATATATTATATTTTATTCGTTCCGCTGTGAGATTCTGATGTTGTTTGTGTTCTTCTTTCTCTTTCTTTTCTTCTTCTATCCCTTTCTTTCTTCTTAGCGATGCAATTTCCTGGAGTTTGGAAGTTGGGTCGTCACACGTGGTATCAGAGCGTTAGGTTGAGTGAATACCTAGGCTCTGTAGTGGTGTCTTTCTTGAGAGAGCGTACTTGTAATTTTAAATATAAATATATTTAATTCTACCTATCTGTTGGGTTACTTGTTCAGGTTTTCCAATATAAGTAATAAAGGTAGATGGGGTAGTGGTGTGTGTAACACAACTACCAATGGTTGGAGTTCTGAGTGTTTGAGCTGGGAAGTGATCTGCTAGGGCAGTGTTGGGCATCTTGAGTAGTTTGGCAGTTTGGTGTGAAGGATTTTTCTGATCTCTGAAGGAGAATCTTTTCAAGATTTAGAGTGTATCTTTGGATTTTAAGCTTGATTTCACTCGTGTGAGTGGATTTTTCTTGAGTCTGGATCAGTTTGGAGTACTGAAGCCAGCAATGATATTTTGGCAACCTTAGGAAGGAGTTCTGTCTGTATTTGAGTATGAGACTCAGTTTGGCAAAGTGTTTTGTGCTTGATAGGAGTCGAGTTTCCTGAGGGATATCTGTCTTCTGAAGGCTCTTTTGTGGAAGTGGCTGGTATAGTTTTGAGGTTTGATAAGTTTTTGGGTAAGGAAGTTTTGGCAGCAGTAGCAGCTGTGAGTGGCCTGTTTCTTCGATGGTTCTGAAGTCTCTGTGATTCTTTTGTCAGTAGGCCGGGCAGATGGTGAAGCTTGTCCGTTTCTTCTGGAAGCTCAGCTGGGTGTGATGTTTGTGGTTGAAGGTGGACCACTAGTTTCCCTTTTGATTTGAAGGCTTTGGTTGTTCTGATTGTTGAAGAGAGAACAATCTGAACTGAGTAGAATCGCAAAAGTGACTTGCGATAATCCGGAAGTTTTCTGAGTAACCTTTGTTTGGATTGAAGCATCTCTAGAAGATGTTTGAGTTATCGAAGTGGTTTGATATTTTCTGGATGTCTTCGAAGGAGTTAAGTTTTGCATCCGCATCAGAAGTTTGAGTTCTGTTTCGACTTGGATTTTTGGAGATTTTATGGTATTTGATGAACAATATTTTCGGGGTAAGTTGATCAAGTGTACCTGTGTTCATTAACAACATTCTCGAATCAGAGTTGCGCAGTGGAAGCATGGTGGCAGCTATTCCAGAATAGGAGCACCCGATTCTTTGGGGATTTGTGTTTTGTCTTGGATCAGAGGATTTCTACGGGAAATTCGCTTAATCTGGAGACTTGGATGTCTTGAGCACCTGTTCTGTTTTCCGAATAAGTGTAGTTTATCTGAAGTTTTCTGATATCTGTAGTAGAGTTTGTGTGATGGATTGGATTGATCTAGAAGTTGAAGGCAGCCCAGGATCGACAAGAAAGATTTGTGGATAAGAGATTGGACCTTTCTGTTTTCTCTTAAAGGTTAAGTGATTGATCTACAGGATTGGATTGCCAGTTTGGATAACTGGGATTCGATGAGTTTCACGTATCTCTGAGGGAATACGTGTATGATCTATCTCTGGTTGTGGAACCAGCAGTTTTGGAGTTTTGGTTGTTGAGTCAGACTCGTTTGTAGTCTGATATCTTTTCTTGTGTTGTAGATATAGTTGTATAGGAGTTTTTGGAGCTTCTTAGTATTGATTGTTTGGATTCTCTAGAGCGAGTATCCCGGTATATATATATACTTGGGGAAACTCGATATAATTTTATCCAGAATTTGTCTGGATAATTAGATTTGTTTGATTGGTTGAATTGGTTGTTTTGATTGTTAGCATATGTTTGATATATGCTTGTGTATTAAATAAAATCTTTAAAGAGATTATTAAATTACCTTTGCTTTTAAATTTCGGGGACGAAATTCTTTTAAGGGGGGAGGAATGTGATGTCCCGGAAATTTGGGCAATATTTATTTAATAATTTCATTAATAATTATTTTAAAATGTGAAATACTGATTTAATAATCCAATTCAAACATAATTTTCTTTTGAAGATTTATAATTATTTAGTTTGGATAAATGATATTCTTTTGAAAATTTATAATCAGGATTTAATTTGAGAATCTTATTGTTTTAAAATGTTGAAAATATTCTAAATGATAAAATTTCCTTTCTAAATTGATTTAAAAATATTTTATTTATAATGTATATATGTGTATACATTGTAGATAGGTGTTTTGAATTTAATTTTAAATTTAATAAAAGATCTTTTCAAATTTATAATATATATAGGTATATAATTTATGAATTGATAAATTAAATTGAAAATAGTATTAGAACTTTTTCATAAATCAGTTTATAAATCTATCTTGTATTTTTTTTAGGAAGAAATTAAAGTAAATACTTTGTTATAAATATAATAGTTAAGAATTGTATTTTATAATAAAGTTTATTTTGTTTTATTTTAAAATTGTTTTGAAATAAATTTAGTTTATTTATATTAGAATATGTTAATTTGAAAACTCTTGAATAAAATATAATTCAACATTTGTTCTTTTCTTTTTAAAAAAGTTTCTCTTTTGAAATTTGTTTTAAATAATTCTTAAAATATTCAAAAAAATATTTGTATATGTTTGGATAATTCATTTGTAAAGACTAAATACATATGAAACATATATAAACATCTTAAATTAAATTAGAAATGATTTTATCTTTAATTAAAACAATTGTAAAACAAAGGATTTATTTTTATATTAAAATCTCTTACATGTGTTACCTTCATATTTTAAAATTGACACTTGTAAATAAATCTTTACATTCAATTAACAAGTGGCAATACAAATGAATATTTGAATTTATTAGTTTAGATAAAACTTAAACATATCTCTTTATTTCAAAAACTTTATCTCCTATAATGTATCTAAATTCAGTTTTGAGAAAACTGAAAATCATTTTCATTCTAAAACCCACAACCTAAATTCAGATCTGAGAAAACTAAAATCCAATTCACTCTAAAAATCCTCAACCCAAATTCAATTAAACCTGCAAAAAGAAACAACTCTGCAAAATGAAAATCAAAATTCCCAAATCTGGAAATTTCTGTAACCTGCAATCAAATCTTCAAAACTGTAAAATCTTTGCAAGCAAGTTGAAGTGGGTCTGCATGCAAATTCCAAAAGCCTGCAACCAACATGTATTGTAATCAACATCAAGCTAAAATCAAATTGCAAACAGCAAGTTAGCACAGATTCAATCTGCATGGAGATTCAGGCTGCAGGAAATTGGATTGCATCTGGACTCTTTCTGTTTTCAATTTTAAGGTGAGTAAATTAATGTTTTAAAAACAGTTACTACTTTTAAAAAATCCAAGTTATCAAGAAATTGGCAGAAATTTAATTCACAATGCTTTTAAATAAGCAAATTAAACAGTAGCAAGTAAACTATTTGTTCTTTCTCTTAGTAAGTAATCCCAAATTTATAGGTTGTTTAAAATTTTATGTGCATGGGTTTATAATTGTTGACTGTTGTGTGATTATGCTTGAGTAAGTAGAGAAGTGTGATGTGAATATTTTGTGAATATGCCTGCATACAATTTTGTATATGCAGACAGTTGTGATGAAAAATTTCTTCAAGCTTGCTATGGTTTTTATTAGGATTTTAAATACATATTTACTAGTTTATGTATGAATCTTAGTTAGGACTTATTATGTAAACAATTTGAGTTGTGTTGCATAGATTTAGGATTTGAAAATTTTAATTTAGAAAAAAAAAGAAAACCTGTTGCTACTGGAATAAGTAACAGCAGACAATAGTGTAATAAAGTAAATTTACCAAACAACTTTAAAAATTTTCAAACAAGTTTAAAAACTTTAATGCATGTTTAAACATGATTATTAAAACATGCTTTAGGTCTTAAAAAGTTTCTAAGGGGATTAGTAAACTTAGTCTGTGCAGTTTTGGGCTTTTTGATATACTGGGAATATCAAATCATGAATGGGTTTTTGAACTTGGATTTGCTGTTGCTGCCTGGAGGTGGGAAGTTGACTGGAGAGAGTGGGAGAAATAAGGTGTAGATGGTCAGAGATTAAGGGTATTGACTGTGGGGTATTTTTCAGGTTTGAATCCCCTGTTTAAAGTAGCAAGGGTGTCTGAACTATGTGGTGGTTCGAGTGGACTGAGGATTTGGGGTATTGCAGTGGGTGTATAGGTGGAGCATTGGATGGAGATGAGGTCGTGAAATGGCCGGAGTAGGTTGATGTAGTGATTGACAATGTTGGTTGTCTCTGGTGAAATCTGGGTGTGCAGGCTTTGGGTGACTCGAAGTCTCTCCCGTGCAGTCCCTGTTTTGACTCGAAGTGGGAGAGGTTTTGACCCGAAGTAATTTGTGATGGCCTCGGGTTAGTTGTGCAGTGTAAACCTGAGTATTGTTTTTGATGAAATCTGGGAAAACTCAAGTGTTTAAAAGCTATGATTTAATTCAAGTATAGGTTTGAGTTGAATTCAAGTAAGATTTGAATTCAAAAAGTATAAATGATGAATTTAAATTTAAATAAGGTTTAAGTTCAAATTTGAAACCAAGTGCAATATAGGTTTCAGGATTCCTTGAAACCAGTTTTTATGTTTAAACTGTTTTGTTCTTTTAAAAATTTAAAAGCAATGATTTAAAATGAGTATAGGGTTGAATTGAATTCAAGTGAGTTTTGAATTCAGAAAGTTTAAATGATAAATTTAAATTTAAGAAAGATTTAAATTTAAATCTTGAAACAGTGTGATTATGGTTCAGGTTTGTTGAATACAGATTTTAATAAAACCAGTTTTGTTCTTTTAAAAATTTAAAGGTGGATTCAATATTTAAAAACAAGATTCAAATTTTGGTTTGAATTGGAATTAAGTATAAATTCAAATCTGGAAAACAGTGTAAGTGTAGAATCAGGGTTTTGAATCCAGATTTTAATTAATGCAGTTTGTTTCTTTTTAAAATTTTTAAAGGAATTCAATGTTTAAAATTTAGATTCAAATTCAGGTTTGAATTTGAATTAAATTCAGGAATACTTTGAATTCAAAATGAAACATTTGAATGATAAGCAAGATTTAAAATTGGGTTAGAAATCAAATTCAAATATGATTTCGGTTTTTACTTTAAAACCAGTTTTAATTCAAATCAGTTTGAAAAGTTTTAAATATTGAACAAAAATGTTATTAAGCAGAATTCAAATATGAATCTGATTTTAAATGAAGGTTTAAATTATAAAAGAATTCTTTCTTTTAAGTATTAAATAAAATTATGCTATGTTAACTGTAAATTGAAAGTTGAATTTGATTTTTGAAATGTATTGTTTAAATACATTTTGAATATTAATTAAGTTATAAATAAGTAAATGAATTATTTTGGAAATAATTAAGGATTTACTTATTTATTTGATTTTTAAATAATAACTTGAATTAATTTATAATTAAAGATGATTTATGAATAATTAATCTAAGGTAATTTTCTTAAGTAAGGAATAAATGGAATGTTGTTAATTATCTAAGGATAATTAATAATTAATTAATGTAATTAATTTTTATGGATTAATTAGATTAATTATTTTAAGAAAATCAATTGTAATTTGTTAAGTATATTACTTTATGAAAGTAATTAAGGGATTAATTACTTTTTGTAATTAATTCTGATAATGTGCTTTGTTAAATTAATTAATTTAGTTTAATTAATTTAAGAATAATTTAATAATTAAATGATAATAATTACTTAATGTAATTTATGGAGAAAGATTTCTTAGTGAAGTTTTAAATGAATAATTACTGGAATGTAATTAAGGAAAGGTGATTTATTTTAGTAATTTGGATAATTACTTTTGTAATTAATCAAGGATTAATTAATAAAGATAATTGATTATTGGATAATTAATTTATTAAGGGAGTAATTAAGGGTGGTTAATTACTGGATTTAAATATTAATCAAGGTGATTAATAATGGTATTTAATTAATTACTAAGTGTAATTAATTTTAATTGAGTAATTAATTTAAATATTAATTAGAGATCATTAATTATTATAATTAATGATGTAATTAAGAATTGTTTAATTAAATATTAATTAATTAATTAAGTGATTAATTAATTGTAATTAATTAAGGGTGAATGTAATTAATTATAGTTAATTAATGAAGTAATTAAATGTTAATTACTTATGAATAAGGTTAATTAATTTTATGAAATTAATTTAAGACTAATTACTTATTGTAATTAGTGAATGATTAATCAAAGATGTTTAATCAAGTTAAATACTTAATGAATGATTAATTAACTAGGTTGATTAATCAATGGATTTATAAGCAGGATTTATAGGTGAGTAATTAATTTAATTTATTTTAAATTAATTAAGGATAGAAGTAATTAATTTAATTCATTTTAAATTAATTATAAATGATGGATAATATATCATTACTTATGGATGATATTGATATACCTTTGGATGATTGTGATCTCAGAAATGAGATGAGTGGTATCTATAGGATATGGATGCTTAGTTATAGTATGATGGATTATTTGGTTGTGATGATTGTTGTTATGATGTTTGACTGTTGTGATGATTATCTGTTATGATAATATTATGGGTTATCTGTTATGATGAATATGTGTAGTTTATCTATCTGTGTGAAATAGATAAAATTAAATGAGTTAATTGTTTAAAACCCTTAAGTATAACTTGGACATTAAAATGGCGTTTGGTTTCGGTGAGACCGGGATCGGGTTTCCATATTTGGATATCCGAAAACCACATCGATTCCAATTAAACGTTAGGTCGTTAATCCAAGTGGAGCAAGTGAAGACTCGAGGTGTAAGGGCTATACGTCAGTATAACTCTGTGGGTGATTCCGTAATGAGTTTGACGGAATAGTACTTATAGATTCGAGATGGTGATTTAGAGTGCAAGGGTTATTGTCGTTAACTCTGAGGGTGATTCCAAAACGAGTGTAACGAGATAATGCCTTCGGTTTCGTTCGAACCCGGAACGAACTTGTATGGATTGAATGCTTTCAGAACATCGTCAGGTGGACGATGAGCATTCTAAGATAGATGTGTTCTTTAAAGGTAATCGCAGCCTCAAGCCTCATCAACCGGGAATGGCTAAAACAGGGGAGGTGCAGCAAGGCTTCGTGGGTCGCGCCCACTGGAGGGCAAGATACATCCCTGTCTAGAGGTCCCTTTATATTTCGGCTGTGTGGACGGTTTTTGAGCTCCAACCGTCGGGGTGGTCTTGTTCGGAACTATTCAGTAAGGAACGGGTCCGGCCTTGTGTTGCAGGGGAGTTAGGGTGGCTCCTCGGTACGGTGATCTAGGCCACGTACTGTGACGGGCGGTACCCCAGTAGCCCTGCCATTGATGGAAACCCATTTTCCCTACGAGACCCTACGGTTTTGTTTGTATTACCCACTTTTGTGGCTAGTAGCTGGAATTTAATAGATGTAACAATTTCGGCTATTTCATATTTACTTGAAAACCCTAGACACTATTATAATATCACTGGATTTCCTATCAAATGTTTTGGTTAGCGTAAGGTAAAAACTTTTCCATGTTTATGTGTGGGAAGTCTTACGTGATACCTTTTGTTTTCAAAGGATTTTCTAAAGTTAAGCAACTTTTAAACTATTTACTCACACCAGACCCCTGTCTGACCCGAGTGTTTATTTTCTGTTTTATTAAACTCTTGGGTACTCATATTATGTATGAGTAGTCAAGTGATTCAGGATTGCTTTGACGAGTTATGGAGGAGCAAATGGAGCAGGAGGCTTCTGCGTTGTAGTTATCTATTTTCCGCTGTGTTGGTATCTCTGAGTCATCTCTCTGAGTTGTATCTTGTACTGTTTAGAGATGTATAACTAGACAGGTGTTTATAACTGTCTAGTATGTGTTGTATTGGCTGTAAAACTCTGATGTATATGATACTATGTAAAGTATTATGTGATATATTATATTTTATTCGTTCCGCTGTGAGATTCTGATGTTGTTTGTGTTCTTCTTTCTCTTTCTTTTCTTCTTCTATCCCTTTCTTTCTTCTTAGCGATGCAATTTCCTGGAGTTTGGAAGTTGGGTCGTCACATTTCTTGTATAATGTTATTTAATAAAATGATGTATAATGAAAATAAAAGTAACATCTAATATAAGTAATTATCATGTTATTAATGAAAGTATAATTACACATAAAATTAGAGAACTAACTTACGATTTTTCTGGTTGTTGAGGACAATCTTTGCATTCAATATTACTTTCATTACCCGATTTTGTTTGTGGAATTGCATTTCCAAGCCATATGTCTTTCATCATGTCCTTAACGTTCTTTCGCTGCACATTTAAACAAAAGTTAATTTATTAAACAATATAATATATTAATATTTGACAGTGTTATTTCACTTACCTCTTTTACTATTTCTTTTGCATATGGCCATTTTGAAAAAGAATTCGGTTTTACTGAATTATAGAAGCTCCATTGCATATCTTCATAATAAAGCACAAACAATGTCCAATGAGATTGTTGATGACATATTGGTAGGAATATCTTGTACAATTTAAGTTCTTTTTATGATATCTCACTATTCTTTCTTCCAATTGCTTAGCCAACAGAGTATGAGTTGTTGACTTCAAATCCAATAATATGCAATTCTATAACACAAGAAATATAAATAGTATTATATAAAGGAATTAACTAAGTAATTACGACTTATATCTGTAAACAATATGAAACAAAAACAAACACACTGTGTCTTTAGGTCTCATATACAAATTGTTTGGGTAGTGTGGCCTTAGCTTGGTAACTTCAAACCAGTGTATTACCTTTAAATTACATTTTAGACAAGATAAATATACTGTAAATACTATATAAAACATTATTAGATTAGTTAAAAAAACAAAAAAAAAATCTTGTACAATCTTTGCATTCAATATTACTTTCATTACCATGTTTCGTTTGTGGAATTGCATTTCTAAGCCATATGTCTTTCACCATGTCCTTAATGTTTTTTCGCTACACATTTAAACAAAAGTTAATTTATTAAACAACATAATATATTAATATTTGATAGTGTTATTTTACTTGCCACTTTTACTATTTCTTTTGCATATGGACAGTTTGAAAAAGAATTTAGTTTCATTGAATTATGGAGGCTTCATTGCATATCTTCATAATCAAGCACAAACAATGTCCAACGAGATTGTTGATGACATATTGGTAGGGATATCTTGTACAATTTAAATTCTTTTTTATTATCTCACTATTCTTTCTTCCAATTGCTTAGCCAACAGAGTATGAGTTGTTGATTTCAAATCCAATAATATGCAATTCTATACCACAAGAAATATAAATAGTATTATATAAAGGAATTAACTAAGTAATTAAGACTTATATTTGTAAATAATATGAAACAAAAACAAACACACCGTGTCTTCAGGTCTCGTATACAAATTGTTTGGATAGTGTGGCCTTAGCTTGGTAACTTCAAACCAGTGTATTACCTTTATATTACATTTTAGACAAGATAAATATACTGTAAATACTCTATAGGATAATCAATAAACATTATTAGATCAGTTAAAAAACCATAAAAATAGGTAAGCAATTTTACTTACAGAATAGTCTATGCAGCCTTCACTCATTATATCATCAAGCACACATCTCATAATCTTTATGCCGTCATCAAAGTTTTCATAAACTGCCAAGCTTTAAACATTCATGTTTCAATGTTAGCACTTATATCTTAAAATATTGGTTCTGCAAAGTATATTTATATTTAAGCTAGTAATATAATATGTACTTACTTTTGATCATCATACTTATAAAATGTTTGAATAGGTTTAAGCTGCTTCTCATCTAGAAAACCAAATATTGGAGTGTCTTCTAATTTCCCCATTGGTTTTGGCGATACAATAGGAGAAACAAAAATTACTTTATTATTTTCTGTGTCTTCTTCAATCATCTTTTCAGCATTTACTTCAATTCTGTCTTTTTTGCGTCCTTTTGCTTCTCTTTTGTAAGTAATAACAGTTTTTCCCTTCTCAAGCTTTTGATTTTCTTTGACTACTTCAAGTCTATTTTTTCTATTTTTCTTTCTTACTTTTTTTCTAGTAACAAGGCTTTTATTCTCCTTAGTTTCTTTAACCAACCTCATTTTCTTTTCATATGTGAACTCTTCATCTACTTTTTGTATTCTATCTTTCCTTTCTCTCACCCTTTTTGTTAATGAAGATATTTTTGGCCTTTTGTTCTTCTTTTCTTTTTCTGATAAGTCAGTTTTACGTTCCAACTCTTCTCTTTCAAGTATTCATTCTCTCTTTTTAAATGTTCAGTTATTTTGAAAATTTCCTCTTCACTTTCAACCGAATTTTCTTTTACATATGCTATAAAAAATTTCACATGTTGTTGTAATATAACATAAATAAACAAATAAAACTTTACCAATATAGTTTGTCTTTCATTAATAGTATTATTAAAATTATATCAACTATAATGACCCTAGTAAGAATAATGAATAATAAGTTGTTCATGTACTTGAGCGATGAAAAAAAAATTACTTTGCATGTTAAAGTACAACTAAAATTTAATTTTTTTTAAAAGCGCAAGTAGGTGTGCACTTTGTAAATATCAAGGCAAGCATTTAAAACATTTGTGCTAAATTTTTTATTTACCAAACCTATCAAAAACTATAAAAGTAAAGTTAATTACTATAAGATATGTACAGAAAGCGCAAGCCGATGTATGCTTTGTAAAATTTATGTTGTGGATTCTTTCAAATTTAAGTTAGTGTTATCTTAATATTGTTTAAATTTTTGTAAACTTTCGAAAAAAATTAACAGTATATTTGCTTGTTAAACCGTAATTAATGTGCAAAATGTTTGAAAATTGCAAGTCAGTGTGCGCTTTATAAATATTAAGGTGAGCTTTTGAAAATTTTATGTTATAGTTTTTTTTCCAAACCTATAAAAACTAAGGTAAAATACATTTATATTTAAACTTAAAATTTTTATTTTAAAGTTAAACAGATGTTTAAAATATTTTTGGAAAGCGAAAGAAGGTTTGCATTTAAAAAAAAAATATTCTGCTTTTGAAAAACTTAGGTTTGATATTTTTCGATTTAGTTTACATTTTTTATAAATTTAGAAAATACGTTTGCATTAAAACTTTTATTCAGCACACTATAGGTTAATTAAAATAAGAAATGTATGAAAAGCGCAAGCAGGTGCGCACTTTGTAAAATACATATGTTGTTTTTTTTGAAATTAAAATTACTATTTTCTTAATGTTGTCTAAATTTTTGGAAGGTTTTGAAATTTTTTATTTACAGTTCAATTTACTATGAATGCTAATATTCAATTAAAATATAAGTTACATGTATAATGCATGTAGGTGTACACTTTGCAAATATTAAGATGAGCTATTGAATGATTTATGCTACAGTTCTGTTATTGTAAAAAAAAATCCTTATTTCCATCAATACTTTTTAGAAACTTGCATGTAAGTTTACCCTTCAAATCATTCAAGTTCCACTTAGTCGCTTTGACATTCCTTCTTTGTATGATTCCCTTTCTTGAATTATCTCTATTCGATCGCATATCCAATACTACATTAATTAAAATATTTCTATAGTTAGAAAATGTGTATTGTTCACAATGAATATTTATACAAATTAGAATATAGCATAACATGAAAAATTTGAGAAACAGACAAATTAATAAAAAAAACATGTTACTGAAACTGATGCGAAGGATGCACTCACAGAAATTGTACAAGAGTTGTACACATACTAGGGAAAATTAAAGAAAAATAAATAACATACAAGAAATCTGTAAAAGGAACATATTTTGTACACCATGATAACCTATATGCAGAACACCTAACAAGAACATATGTATGGAAGAATAGGGTCTTACAGTAACATCACATGATTTCGAACTGTCTTAAAATAATATATTGTTACCCTACTTTTTTTAAATGCATGAGACTTTCGAAAGGTATTTATTTCGGAAGATTATATACAAATAGAAAGCAATGCTCAGTTTTATGATAAATGAAGAATTATTCGACAATAAACATTAAAAGAATCTTTTTAAATATTCAATGTTGCCACTTGCAATGTATTGTAGTTAAATTAATATGCATCTTGATTTCGTACTTTTGATACAGGTACCATAATAAAAGAATTAATTTATGATGACAAACAGCTTTAACAGAATCGCTAACTTGATCTGACAAAAGTATGACCGACTGGCTAATATGCATTGTAAAAATATAAATGTGTATTCTACTAGTGCAAAAATCTAGAAATGATATCCTGGTTAAAACTTAGATACTTTGCTAAAATTAAATTATGACATCAATTTAAAGGTGTTACAGTGATACAAAGATAAAATTACTAAGAAAACTTGCGTAGTTCAACAGGAATGGACATGTGGCACCTGGCCAATTTGTCATGGTGGTGTATATTGTATGCTATGAACACCGTCAATTTTTCAAATTCAACTATATTCATCTCATAAACAATTGTAACGGTATACTTGTTGTGCAGTTCTAAAATTCGAATAATCATACATGTTAAACAGTCTTAATAAGATCTATAAAGTGTTTAATCGTGCTGCATGCATATATCATCCTACAAAATATTACTCCCATGACGTTGACATATTATCTATATGTAAAACTGATTTTTACAACTTTTAACTTCTATAATTTCTACAGAATTCATAGTTTACATCTAGAAAAAAATAGTTATTCAATATAGTATAATCGTACATATTTTACCAAAGTTTTATAGTATTGAACAAATTTAATTTAATTAAGTGGACTAATTTGTATGAATGTTCAAAAAAAGAGAAAGGAGACAAAATAGGTTACTTACAAGCAATAATAGAGTAGCAAAGCTTACCAACAAAACAGTAACACATGAGTTGTTACTTCTCCGATTTTTCATATTTCTTTTCAAATTTCCCTTCAAGTTGTCCAAAATGGATTTCGCCCAGTTTGTTTTTCTCATTTGATCAAAATCTACCACATACGGTAGATATGACCACTTCCGGTCAGAATTGCTACATGTAATCATTGAAATAACATTCAAAGTCTAAACTAATTATAGTACCTAAGAAGAAAAATGTACAATGGAGATGCATTATAATATATCTGACGACATCTTCAGCAGCTTCTGGGTCATTCTATTTTAGCGCTGTATATACATATTGTTCTACCACCTTTTTTTATCTTTTCATTTTCCAACAAATATTTCTTAATAAAATTTTGGCAAATTGGTGGTAAATATTTCTTTTCTCTTTGAGGTAAAGTTGTTATTACCGTTCCTTCTATAGGAATATCAAATTTCTCTTTCATTTGCATAACATTGAAGTCCAGTAATTGTTCTGCTATTTCAAGTTTTTATAAATCGGGGCTATATGTTTGTATAATTGCATCTAAACTTTTTGAATTTTTTTTGATATCTTTTTTTATTAGCTCCTTTCCAATGAGCAATTTCACAAAATTCCAAAATGGAGCACCTCTCACTATATTCAAATGTACTGATGTCAAATACTTTGCCAGTCCATTTATAAATTTAAAAAAAACTACCTAAATTATTTCTATAATGTTTAGTATCTTTAGTCTTTACATCTGAATCGATTTCAAAATTTTCTTGTTCTAAAATTAAATTTTGTTATACAATTTGTAGTTCATTCTTCTCATAAACTGAGTGAGACTTGTCACAAGAATTATTTGATAACTCTATTTCTACGGATTCCTATAAGAAATTAATGTAATCTAGAAAGTTTTCTATTGATTAAAAAAATAAATAAAGTACTATACAGTAGAAAATGTTAGATTGAAATTGAAATTTATTAACATTAGATCCCAATTGAATAAATATAAACAATATGGAAAAACTAACTAAAAAACATAATTTAAACAAATACTAATTCATGTATCATTTTTTTAACTTAGATCTTCATTATGTCATACCGGTGATGATGAATGTCATACATACTTTGTCATACTTGTACACTAAAAATACAAGTGATGAAAATTACTTCAAATCCATTCGCAAAAGTTGACATTTCTTGTCCAATGCAAAAGCAATAGTGTTTTACTATTTTAGCAAATTACTTGTACACAAGTCAGCTAAAATTTCAAAAATATTAAAAGTGCAAGCATGTGTATACTTATTGAAAATATAGTGCAATGTTAGATTTAAAAAATATTAAAGTGCAAGTATGTGTGCAATTTTTGAAATCATACTAAATGTATATCTGTAAATCATATTATCTGCAGGTATGTGTGCAAGTTTTTAATATAATATATTTCCATTTTAAGTTTACCTTTTCATTACAAATCTCAACTAAAATTTCAAATTTTGTTAAAAATGCAAGAATGTGTGCAGTTACTAAAAATATATTTGCAATGCTAAATTTAAAAATTATTAAAGTGCAAGTATGTGTGCAATTTCTGAAATTGTACTAAATGCATATCTCTAAGTTGTGTTATGTTGAAGTTTGTATGCTAGTTTTCAAAAATATTAAAAATGCAAGCATGTATGCAATTACTGAAAATATATAGTTGCCACGTTAAATTTAAACTACCATTTAAAATATATTAAAGTGCAAGTGTGTGTGCAATTTCTGAAATCATGCTAAATGTGTATTTGTAAGGCATGTTATCTGCACTCATGTGTGCAAGTTTTTTATTCCTTCAACTCAAAAATATATAACAAAAGTTATGTTTACAATTGTACTAAATTATACAGTGTTAGTTATTCTGTATTTTTACAACAATATTGAAAAATTATAACAATAGGAAGAAATAGTTCATTTAATCACAAAGGAAAATGCAACTTTAGCACTTTAGCAGCAACATTACAAAAAATAGGTTTATTAATCACTAAACCTAACAAAAAAATACTTCGTTGGCAAAACCCTAACTTCACAACAACAAGTACTTAAAAGATTAAACAGTAAAAGGAAAAAACCGATTAGAAAACCCCTAATACTACTTTGAAAAAACAACGGCAAAAGATTGATCTACCTTGTTTTGGATTTTGCCCATTTTGATTTTCCGCTCCTTCTTTGCCGTCATTTCATAGAGACTTTGATTTGGATTGTATATTCTTTCGTCCCTGATTTTAGAAGAAGGTTTTTCATTTGTACAAGGTTATTTGAGGAAAGTTTTCATTGTTTTATAAAAATAGGGACTCGATTTATAATAGTTTTAGGCTAGGGACGGTTGGCGCAAAGCCCTTTACTTTTAACTACCTCATGATCTCCCTTATGATAAGAACACAGTAGTAGCTTATAGCTATCCCTGTATTGATGAACATTGTAAAAAATTGTAGTATACTACTCCATCTTATTATTAGATGCCAAAACGGTCAATCCAAAAGAACCAATTCCTCCCTTAGTAGGGTATTTGTTTTAACCGCAAAGTTTAGAAGGATCCAAGTCATGACTAGCATTAAAAGGCTCCTAACATCGGCACTTTATTTTTACTTTGAAGGATGTGAATGGAATGAAATGCATTAGGTTATGTTAGTAAACTAAAGCTCCTAATTAACATCAGCAAATAATCCTAAAGATCTGCTTCGTAAGAAATATTTCATTAACCATATACGATTGCTATATAGTAGCCACATTATACTCCAATCAAACATACAATGGGTGAATACATCATGTTGTTTACCCTGTCCAAATACACTGAACACTTTGGTAGTTGATTTGGGTAAGTTCTTATCAAATTTGTTTCATTGTGCTAAAATATATAATTTTAATATCAATATCATGATATAAACGTTAATGTTTATTGTTTCAGGTGGGCTTTTGTAGGAAATAAGGTAAATTACATTGTGTTTTTTCCCTCCACAAACAAAAAAGGCTGACTAAAATTGTGAAAACATACATGGTTGAAAGTTAACTATGACTTGTCTGCCGGATTATTAATCCTAATTTAATAACAAAATAGAATATGCAGACATGCAGCTTGGAAAAATCAACTGGGCGATATTAAATACAACAAGAATATGGGGCTCTATTAATACCTGAAGCAGAACCATAAGGGTCAAATTCATCGAATTGATCACTCTCTTTGTTTGGAATTGATTATGTTAAATTTTTACGACACTATATGGAGATCTGTAGAGGTGGAAAGTAGCTTCGTAACGGAGAAAACGGTTCGCAAATTAGAGTTCGGATGTGAAAGTTATAAGAGAAAAGGTGAAGTGGGCTGAATTGACAGGGTCAAACGTCTGAGGAAAAGGGTCAGACGTCTGACCCTTCAGCAAAGCTACAACAGTCCTATTCCAGAGAATGAGGTCAGACGTTTGACCAAAAGGGTCAAATGTCTGAGCCTGTGCAGAATTGGTGCCAAAGCCTGTAGTCAGAAGCCTGACCTAATGGTCAGGCATCTGAGCTGAAGCGAAGCATTTTCAGTAACTTAAGTCAGACGTCTGACCATTTTGGGCAGACGTCTGAGGCAACTTCCGTCTATTTTTCACGTGCGGACTTGGCGTGAAGATTTGTGACAACTGCAGGGGCACTTTCGGAACATTGCCTAGGGTTTCTTTTCTCTTATATAAGATAGCTTCAGGTTCTAGATCTATGAGTTCGTGCAAGCAACTGCAAGAGATTAGCCTCCACAATTAGCGTTTATCAAAACCTTATCTTCTTCGATTCTCTTCTCCACAAATCAATTTCTAATTAGAATTTTGATCATTGTATTCAATCTTTTGTACTCTTTTCATCAATATAATAAAAGATCTCTCTTAAAGTGGATGTACACTAACACAACGTTAGTGGAACCACTATAAATCTCTATGTGATTTATTTATTGTTATTGCTTTGATTTTTGAATTGCCTGTTTGGGATTGTGATTGTCTTGGATAGATTGAGATTGGAATTTAGGTCTTTGATTGGTTGTTTTTACACTTCGTACCACGGTCTCATCTTTTACTGTGCTTATGGGGTTTCGATTTGAGTGGTCTCGGGTTGGAATCCTGCCCCAATATTTGGTATCGGAGCATTGGTGCTGGAAGGTGGTTGTAGAAATGCCTGAGTCAAGTAGTAACTCAAGTAGTTCCTCAATGGGTAGTCCAAGTGGTGTAGCTCCTAATGTATGTTGTTCGTACACAGCTTCAGGATCACAATTGGTAATAGACAAGTGGAATGGAGATAATGATTTTAAAAAATGGCAATGGAAGATGAAAGCGGTTCTAAGGAGGAATCGGGTGCATCGGGTAGTGTTTGACACACATTTGCTACCAGCGGATATCTTGGATGTTGAGAGAGAGAGAGAGGAGATGAAAGAGTGGGCATTCACTATACTTCAACTTGCTATGGGAGAGAATGTTATCTTTGAAATTAGTTGTGAGACAATCGCTAATGGTATTTTGGATAAGATGGAGGAGTTGTATATGAAGAAGCCACTGACAAATTGATTGATCTTATTGCGAACGTTCTTCACCTATAACATGAAGGAAGGTACTTTGCTAAAGGCACACTTAAACATCTTTGATGATTTGCTAATGAAGATGAAGGCGGTAGATTTGAATATTGAGGAAGAGAAAAAGAAGATGATATTGTTGTGTTCATTGCCAGATCGCTAAACAGGTTTCTCAAATAGTTTGATCTATAGCCGGGATACGTTGACTCTTGATGATGTCAAGATGGGTCTTCTTAGCGAGAAGTTGCAGGATCAAATAAAGGAGTTAAGTGATGGAATTAGTGGTGCCAGTAATGGTCATGGTTTATTTGTGGAGAAGGAGAGGTATGTGAAGAAGGAGAACTGGAGGCGTCCTAAATCAAGGAACCCCGGTTGAAGAGGAAAGTCAAAGGAAAGAAAAGGCAAGTGCTATATTTGTAGGAATCCCGGTCATTGGAAGAATGAGTGTCCGGACAAGGAGAAGGCAAAGAATGAAGTAGCATCTTCATCGGTAGCGGTGGAGAGTGGAGTTAGTAAGGGAGATGTAGATGTTTTGTCGATGGTAGCATCGGATGTTTCGGGTAGCGAATGGGTGCTCGATTCAGGGGCGTCTTATCATATGACGCCAAATTGGAATTTTTTTCTTCTTACATTGACAAAGAAGGAAATTCAATTGTTATAGAAAATGGTGCTATTTGTAAGTCGAAAGGCATTGGTTCCGTGAAAATTCGGATGTTTGACGGAGTGTTTCGTACTCCCACTAATGTGCGCTATGTTGCAGGACTTAGAAAGTCTCTTATCTCTTTGGGGAAGCTAGATTATTTAGGTTGTAAGATCACTATTGAGAGTGATAACATGCAAGTTTTGAAGGGGGCGCTTGTGGTGATAAAGGGTACAAGGACTCATGGTATTTATTTGCTTCAAGGAGTGACTGTAGAAGGTGAAACTTGTATAGGAGTTGATACTTCTCATGGCTTGGATGCGACTAGGTTGTGGCATTTGAGGTTAGGTCATGTGTCGGAGAGGAGTTTAGATGTTCTTCGAAAGAGAGAGATGATCAGTGGAGAAAGTTTCAACAAGTTAAAGTTTTTCGAAGAATGCGTCATGGGGAAGCAAACTAAAGTTTCATTCCGTGAGGGAAAGAATGATCCGAGAAGGGTTCTTGAGTATGTTCACATAGATGTTTGGGGACGACACCTATAGCTTCTTTAGATGGAGCTCGCTATTATATTTCTTTTATAGATGACTTTTCTTAGAAAGTTTGGGTGTATGTACTGAAGGCCAAGTCGGAGGCATTTGCAAAGTTCAAAACATGGAAGGCTCTTGTTGAGAATGAGAGTGGAAAGTCTTTGAAGGTTCTGAGGTATGACAATGGTGGAGAGTATGTTTTTGAAGAATTTTTGGAGTTTTGCAAGCATCATGGTATTCAGAGGCATTTTACTACACCTGGAGATCCACAGTCGAATGTGTTGCGGAGAGAATGAATCATACTCTACTTGAGAAAGCTTGATGCTTAAGATTGACATCAGGTTTGGCGAAGGGATTTTGGGCTGAAGCTTTGCCAACCGCAGTGCATATTATTAATCAAATTCCGTGCTCAGCTATTGGTAACAAAATTTCAGAGAAAGTGTGGAAGGGAAAGAGCATTGACTTGATTTATCTTCGTGTGTTTGGCAGTCCTGTTTATGTACATGATCCGAGAAATGATAAGCTTGAACCTAGAGCTTTCAAGGGGATTTTGCTTGGCTATACGGACGGAGTAAAAGGCTATCGGATTTGGAATCCGGAAACGAAGAAGGTAATGAATTCTCGTCGTATTACTTTTGATGAGTCGACGATGTTCAAGGAGAATGTGAGCTCATCGAATGTTCCGGATTTGGTTCATGGTGAATCAAAGGAGAAGGAAGTTATTTTCATATTTTGTCCAAGGAGTAGAGAGAGTAGAGTAGTTGGAGATGCTTATGAGGAAGTAGCAGTTGATGTTACATCACATAGTCCATAGGGTTCCTCTAGCAGTGCTGGTGATGTACATGATTCTAGAGAAGATTCGGTTCAAGATGGGGCCGAAGGGAGTTTAGGTGATGGTATTTCTACTCGGGTTGGTCGTCGCACTATAAGACCACCCAAAAGATATGGTGATTGGAACTACCTTATCTTTTGTGATAATTTGGACTATGCTCTTCATGTAGTCCAAGATAAGCCGATGGACCTTGATGATGTTATGAAGTCGAGTGATAGCTCGAAATGGATTTTTTCCATGGAGGAAGAGATGCAATCATTGTTGAAGAATCAAACATGGGATTTGGTTCCACTTCCTAAAGAAAATCGTGCTATTGGATGCAAATGGATATATAAGGTGAAGGAAGATGGAAGATACAAAGCTAGGCTAGTGGCTAAGGGGTTTGCACAAAGGAAGGTAAAGGAGTATGATGAGATATTCACACCGGTTGTGCGCCATACTTCTATTTGAATATTACTTGCTATAGTTTCTATTCACGACTTGGAGTTGGAGCAATTTGATGTGAAGACCTCCTTTTTGTATGAGAAATTGGATGAAGACATCTACATGGAGAAACCAGAAGGTTTAGTTGTAGATGGTAAGTCAAATTTGGTTTGCAAGTTGAAGAAATCACTATATGGTCTAAAGCAATCACCTAGACAATGGTACAAGAGATTTGATCATTTTATGCTTGAAAATGGTTTTGATAGAAGCATCAAGGTTGCTTGTGTTTATTTCAAGAAGTTAAAAAATGAATGTTGGGTGTATTTACTCTTGTATGTGGATGACATGCTCATTGCTTCCAAGGATAAGAATGAAATCAACAAGCTAAAACTGAGTTTGAAATCGAAGTTCGAAATAAAGGACCTTGGAGAAGTAAGAAGGATATTGGACATGGAAATTGTAAGGGATCGAAAGCATTTTGAGTTGAAACTAACTCAAAAGGAGTATATTGAGGAAGTGCTTTGCCGGTTCAGCATGGAGAGTTCAAAGGCGTCAAATAAATCTTTACCTTTGCATATGAAGCTTTAGAGTAAAGGATCACCTATCTTGGAGGAAGGCAAGGCTTATATGGCCAAGGTTGCGATTGAAAGTCTAATGTATGCTATGGTGTGAATAAGGTCCGATATTGCAAATGCCGTCGGGATGGTTAGTTGGTATATGGCTAATCCGGGGAAATCGCATTGGGGAGCTATATCTTAGAGGCACATCGTCTCATTTCTTATTTTTAGCCGTAGTAAGGCGATGGATTGCAAGTTGGTTGGTTATTGTGATTCGGACTACGCCGGTGATAGGGATCGAAGAAAACCAACTTTTGGATATGTCTTCACACTTGGGGGTATATCCATAAGTTGGAGATCTAGATTGCAGACCGTAGTTGCTTTATCCACTACGGAGGCGGACACGGTGGAGGCAGCAAAGGAGGCACTCTATGTGAAGCGATTATCTGTGACTTGGGATTCGGACATGATAGTATTGATGTTCTATGTGATAGCCAGAGTGCTATTCACTTGGTAGAGAATTTGACATTTAGCTTACGGACTAAGCATATTGAGGTGAGAGAGTCATTTCTAGTAGCCATGGATAAAGATAAGCAAGTATATCCTCGAAAAGTGCACACAAAGGATAGCGTGGAAGACATGTTCACTAAGGCATTGCCGGTTGGAAAGCTCGAGCATTGCTCGAACTTGATTCGCTTGGAGAAGTGCTAGGTGCCATGGGGTGGCACGATTAAGGGAGGAGCTTGGTGGTAGATGAAGAAGAGTATCAGTGAGAGATTGAGGTTCTATCTTCTTGGTAAGTGCTATTCTTTGGTGAGATAGCTTAGGATTTGGATGTTTTCAACATTTCACTAGCAGGCAGGGGCTTTTCCCGAGCTTGTTGGTGGAGCGCAATGGGCGGTGGCTTTCCAGAGCTCATTGGGAAAGCATTCAGGTTTAGTTGAAGGTAGAAGTGATAGTTGGTGCTATCGGTTGTCGTTGATGGTATGGTACCATAGGAGTTAGAGATGGATATAGTGTCGAGGTGGAGTGTTAAATTTTGGCGACACTATATGGAGATCTGTAGAGGTCGGAAGTAGCTTCGTAACGGAGAAAATGGTTCGCAAATCGTAATTCGGAGGTGAAATTTATAAGAGAAAAGGTGAAGTGGGCTGAATTGACAGGGTCAGACGTCTGAGGAAAAAGGTCAAACGTCTGACCGTTCAACAAAGCTGCAGCAGACCTGTTCTAGAGAATGAGGTCAGACGTCTGACCAAAAGGTCAGACGTCTGAGTCTATGCAAAATTGGTTCCAGAGCCTGTAGTCAGACGTCTGACCGAATGATCAGGCGTCTGAGCTGAAGCTAAACATTTTCAGTAACTTAAGTCAGACGTCTGACCATTTTGGGCAGACGTCTGAGGCGACTTCCGCCTGTTTTTCACATGTGGACTTGGCGTGATGATTTATGGCAACTGCAGGGGCAATTTTAGAACATTGCCTAGGATTTCTATTCTCCTATATAATCTAGCTTCAGGTTCTAGATCTATGTGTGTGTGTGCAAGCAACTACAAGAGATTAGCCCCCATAATTAAGGTTTATCAAAATCTAGTTTTCTTTAATTCTTTTCTCCATAAATCGATTTCTAATTAGAATTTTGATCATTGTATTCAATCTCTTGTACTCTTCTCATAAATATTAATAAAAGCTCTCTCTTAAAGTGGATGTACACTAATACAACATTAGTGGAACCACTATAAATCTCTGCGTGATTTATTTTCGTTATTGTTTTGATATCGGAATTGCCTGTTTGGGATTATGATTATCTTAGATAGATTGAGATTGGAATTTGAGTCATTGATTGGTTGTTTTTACACTTCTTACCACGATCTCATCTTCCGCTGTGCTTGTGGGGTTTCGATTTGACCGGTCTCGAGTTGGAATCCCACCCCAATAGATTATGTATGGCAGATGCAAATTGATTAGTGGATTGGGTTGTGACAAATGGAGGGCTTGATTTATCTGCATGTGGGGAGCATGCTTTTGTAGACGGAGCCAGATTCCCATTACTATATATAAGTTTGCCTTTGTTAGAGAAGAACAAGTGTACCACAAAGAAACATTAACAAAATATGAGAAAGATCACCTTCCATTCCGAACTTGATCATGTGAATTTTTTTACTGCTTCTTCATAGCTTGGAGTTGGACTTTGCTTGGAAATCTTGTGATCAAAAGATCTGAATATACAATTATTAATCAATAAAGCAGAATAAAACACAGTACATGACATGAAAATGAGATAGCTGAAGAATCAAGTAGTTTGAGTTTCGGTTTAAGAAAATGATATTCACCTTTCCTCCTGAGAGGGTTCGTTAGGTCGACTGACACAGTTTCTGTAACAAAGAGCAAATAGATGGTCTAAGGATAAGTTCAGAAGAAAAAATCAGCAAAGGATTCAATAAAATTTCGACTTCTATAGTCCACCAAGTACTTAGGTAATACCCTATTGTCCATCGCGTCAAGCTATTTAGGTACAAACAAAATCTCAAGAGGTACAGGCACAATAAAAGTGATATTAAAACTCAATATAATCAACCATAAAATAAAGGATATTTACATGTAAAATAATAGAGAATGTATAGATTCCTTAAAATGAATAAACAAAATCGCAAGCGTACGTAGTTCAAAATAGAATGCATAGATTCATTGAAACTAATAAGCAAAATTTTGAATGAATGAGCAAACATACAAACAAATTGACCATGCTTAAATGCATATGCAATAATTTTTTCATTATTTAGAAACAATTTCAATGCTATCATTACAAATTAACATCAAAACTTCATGCTATTAAGCTTTTCTATTCAATAATATAAAAAATTCAACTTCATTTTCTTATTAGGGAAGCATGATCAACAAAAGCAACAGCTCACACCTAGTTATTTCATTTTCTCATCAAATTAAAACAAGAGGTTATCAACTCACGGCCTGTGGACTGCACCACTCTTTCTCCGCTTCATATCTCTCCTACGACGACGAACAGTAGTTTGTAATAATAAATAATAAACAACTTATCAAATGTGAAGTAAACAAATAAACAATTTTACCATTATAGATTTAGATTTATCGTCCGTAAATTCATATCAAATATTTCCCTCCTCATCCATGCGCTCGACGACATGTATATGAGTGAAGACCTCAGCCAATGTAGGCTCACGATTATATTTCTGAAACTAAAGTTACATATACAAGTAAAAAATGTTAGCGATAAGACTAAATTATCTTACAACTAATTATAAACTCATTTTATTACTTTATCAATTCCCTGCGATGCTGTTGGAAGGACCTTCACTTGTCACGGTGCAAAGAAGGATTTTTAGCCCTGTTTGCACGATTCCATGCCGATAATTCCTATAAATTTAAATACACTATTAACTAAATTAACACACCTAATATACGAGTTTAAAAAATGTAATAACAAAATGAAATGATATAACTTACCTTGACTCCGGAGTATTCCATAGTTGTAGAAATTGAGCCCATACATCAGCTCCCATCCAAGATGGCTTCTTTTTCGCTTTTTCAACTTTTGATACGGTGTCTCTACAATTTTTACGCATTCTTTGGTTCTAGTGATTTACCAAAACATCTATATCATGTGGGTCGACACGAACAACGGCCTGCATATTGAAATTGAAATTGGTTTTAATTATATACATTATATTAATTTATGAATAAATTATAAATTTAAACTTACCATCAAGTCGACGACTATGACATTCTTAATATAATCGGGAATGTCGTCCCAGTGAGCCCAGCATTCCGACATCCGGCTCATGAATGCCTTCCTAGACTCTTGTAAAATAAAATCTGACTACTGTACTTCAAACCCCCTGTATAAAATAATATGTACAAATTTAATAAATTTTAAATAGTAAACATGTAATAAATTTGATACTTACCCCGCACTCTTTGGCGCTACCTCTGCCGTTGGATATAAATCAGGCGCTGTGCCGCTGGCACATGCACCGGCGGAAGAAGAAGGTTGAAATTTGCTTGAGTGTCTCTTGTTCAAATCTGTTACAAACATATCATTTCATATAATGACAAAAATATCAGTTCATTATTACAAGCATGTTTGATTAATCATCATCACATTAAACTTGCACTAAAACGTCGTAACTGAGACAAGGTCTCCAAAATATATACGCGTACCTTAAAAAAAACAATAAGACATAACTTACAACATAGTCATCATTATTGATAACAGCCAAAACTCAGAATATACATCATACAACAACTGATACAAAAATTCAAAATTTTCAGTTTTCGTCGTCTTTTGATTCAGTCTCGGTCTCGTACTCTATATCGTTCTCTTCTGTACTCTCAAAAGCTTCTATTAAAATATTCGATTCATCATTTAACAAACCCAAATCAATATCATCAGTTGTTATTATTTCATCATTCCGCTAAAGATCTGTTTGATACGCTGCTTCCTTTGGAATATTAATTCCCTCAAACGTAAATTTTGCCTTTGTTTTAAAAACAGTAGATCAATCTACTTTACAACTCATGTTTTGCAGCTTGTACAACTGATGTTTTGCAGCTTGTACAACTTCTGTAAATCCAGCTTTCATCTTGTATAACTGCTGTAAATCCAGCTTCTGTAAGTTGAATTTTGATTTCATAGTGATGTATTCGACGATTACTGATAATTCGGTTCTACTTTTACAACCACACCACAACGGTCTCTTAGCGGCATCCAATAAATCATTAAAAAAAAATGTTCCCACATTTGGTTCTTTTTCGACATTGACGTCTTCGTCGTCAACTTGAACGTTAGGGAACATTGATTATGCTGCATCTTTCAACATACCTTCTATTGGATTCGTCATAACAACATCTACTCTGACGCAACAGGATCTTCTATAGGTGCAACAAGTTCTCCATTACGATCCCTTAAATAATAACTTGGCACAAATCCATATTTATACAAATGTACTTTAACTGTGTCTGGTTTTCGTGCTTCAAACGTTGACACTTACTACAAGGACAATGAAGTTCTTCATTATTTCGATTATTAGATATTGCGAATCTAATAAATTCATGTACACCATGTAGAAATGTTCTTTTATCGAGCCTTTCATTCCAGTTGTGATTTCATACATCCAAGTACGATCGACAAAATAATCGAATATTGTTTCTAATTTAAAAAGATAGGTTAGTAATTTCAATAACATTTCACTTCACTTCTATTCTATGCACAACTTCCTACCCAAGTGATATATTATTGTTGTTTAATTTTCTAAAATAAAGTAAAACCTTTTAGGACTAAAGGCTTCACACACCACGCTTCTGTCAAATTTCGACAGTACTTCACTTCACTTCACTTCTCTTCTATGCATAACTTTGCATTCGGGGGGAGTATTTTATTTGTTGTATTTTCTAAAATAAAGTAAAGCCTTTTAGGACTAAAGACTTCACACACAAAACTTTTGTCTAATTTCGACAGCACTTCACTTCATTTCTCTTCTATGCATAACTTTGCATCCAAGATGAGTATTTTTGTTGTTGTATTTTCTAAAATAAACAAAACCTTTTCGGACTAAAGGCTTTAATTTATGGTTTTTGTATTTATTATAATAATACTTAACACTTATTTTCAAATCAATATTATATTCATTTCAAATTTTTTTAGATAATTGTTTTTAGTACAATATTTATTCTTGTATATAAATTTCATAGCTTTTTAGAAAATCGATTTGAGTAAATTATTTATTGTTGTTATATTCATTTGTTAACTTATTGGAAAATCAATTTTAGTAGCGTATTACTTGTTATTATGTTCGTTTCTTAAGTTTAAAAAATCGACTTGAGTACAATATTTATTCTTGTCGTATTCATTTCTTAACATTTTGGAAAATCGATTTGAATACAATATTTGTTGTTGTCATATTTATTTCTTGATTTTTTTTACAAATCGATTTCAGTAGAATATTTGTTGTTGTTGTTATATTCGTTACTTAACTTTTTACAAAATCGATTTTATTGTAATATTTTTGGTTGTTATCTTCATTTCTTAACTTTTTACAAAATCGATTTAAGTATAATATTTCTTAACTTTTTGTTAACTAAATTATATTCTTTATAACGTATTTTCAAACTCTTTAGCTAAAAAATTTTAATTTACAAATTTTGTAAGCTAAAATTAGAAGTTAGCACTAATAACAACAAATTAAAATAAATTAATTTTATACTAAGCACCAACAGTTATAATTAACACACACTAATTAATTAAAGAATATTACTTATGTTTAACCGTACCTACTTAGGAGCATATTAATCAATAATTATACACTGATTTTCACGTAAACTGTAACAAACATCATTTTCCACTATAACAAACATTCGTGTAAAATTATCAATAAGCATATTAATAAATAATATTAATTTTAGAATTTTAAATCAATCCTAACTTTTATTTACAAATTAAACAATAAAACCACTTACTAATGTCCCGAAATCAATTAACACACTATTATCATCAACTAATAAACTATACCATCATCTAATACCAATTAATCTAACCTATTCAAACAAAAAATACTAAATCTTTTATAACTACGGTTTAAAGCAATATACCTCAAAAATTGGGGATAAAGAGAAGGAGGAAGGTGTCCGTAGCGGGAAGGCGTCGTTGACGTCGGATGAAGGTGGTTGGAGTCAATTGGAGGCGGCTGAAGGCTGGAATCTGCTGAAAGAAAAATATAACGGGGGGAGTACGAAAATGAATCGGCTGGAGGCAACTTCGCGAGTTATATCTAGTTTAGCGATGGCCAACGACGGCTAGCGACAGCCGCCTTTTTTAAGCCGACGCTAACTGTCGCCACGTGCTGCCGCCAAATGAAGCCATTCTAGTAGTGTATGCAATCGATAATCTGGCAAAAGAAATACAGAAAATTTGTAGATCACTTATCGACAAACCTTAACAGTAAAAGTCACAATACGACTGAAAAATTAGCAAAACAATTGGCTACTCAGAAAATATTTACTAACTATATATTTACTCAAAACAAGCCTGGTTATACCTGACATTCTCTTCACATTTGGACATAAATATATCTAGTCAACATTGGTGAGACGACGATTTAGGTTTTTGAGCATAATTTGCTAGTAGATCGTGGCCAAGTAGATCGTTGAAAATCAATTTAGGGTTTCCGTGCTTCTGATGCTTCTAAACAACTAAGGTGGAGTAGATGACGATGTGACCTTTTGTTTTCTTTTGAAGCTGGAGCAATAGAGAAGATGGAAATTTAGGGTTTTTGGACGAGAACATTCCAAAGTAGAAAAAATAGATATGAAAATTTAAAGATGAGAAACTTAGAAATCTTTGACGAAACATTTTGGTGAGGTTACCAAATATTTACTGTAATGTTTACTGGATAGAGAAGAAAATCTAAACATCTACGGTAACACTTAGTTTATAAACGCAACCTATATATGTGACTAAAAGTAGGTTTTTCTGTAGTGGTTTAAACCGAATCAATCAACCTAATCGGTCCATTTTTGTCGGTTCCTGTCGGTTACAAAACTAAATCGGTTTTAAGTGGTTATTTAAATAACATTTTTGGTTATCGATTTAATCGTGTTAATAGTATTGTAATATTTTTATTTATTAGTTTGGTCATAAAAAAAGTTTACGTATTGGAAATAAGTCAGTTTTTCTTATAAGCTTATAAATATATACTTAATAAAATATCATCAACTATAAATTTAGGTTTCCCATTTAGTAAATAAGTCATTTAAATAATAGCATATGATAATTTCTCTTACTTACCTGTTTAGTTTCATTAAATCAGTTACCTACTGAATTAATCAAAATCAATCTAGTTCGGTTCAGTTTTGATTTTTTGGTTCAAATTCGATTTGACATTTTTTACTTTAAAACCGACCAATTGCTCATCCATATAGGTCATGAAGTTGGATTACCTTAGGGGAGACCTTTAATAATCAAGGACCTTACCAAAAAGCAGTTGTCAGTGGCACGACTGAGCATGCCAGTAGTAGGGTTAACCTACCTTTACCAAGTAAGAATGTTTATAAGTAAGAGACTGCAACACATATGAGTGTGGTGACTAATAGGGTCATTTGAGTGGTATTTCCATTAGACCCTACTAGTCAAATGAACCACTTAAGATACAATAGGATTTTTATTAATGATCATTGTGGTTGTTATTGGTTGATGATAGGTATTATTGAGTCTAATACCTCGGCACCTTAGCATACGTTGAGATAACATACACCAACGGCTTAGTATATGACAGATGCAGGAACATGTGAGGTATGACTTTTTTGTACCATATTTCTGTTATAGATATATTAAGAGTGTGTATGTATGTGTAAAACTTTAAGCTTAGAAATCATCATACTAGACTATTGTCTGATCCGAGTTTATTTGCATTACTTCTTATATTCTCCGGTACTCTTAAATAAATAGATTGAGAGTTAGGTATGACGACAACGCATGATGTTGTGAAGAGGGCGAGCCCGAGTCTAATACTTAATCATATACTATTTGATGCAGCTTCCTTTATTCCATTGTGTAGTTCTGTGGAGCTATCTACACTTCATTTTGTGTAGAAACAGTTTTATATTATGTAATTTATGATGTATTCATGCGTAAACTCATATATATATATATATATATATATATATATATTCTATGATGTATAATCCTATGATCCATGCTACATTCTAATGATGTTTGATAGTTGGGTTCACTTGACTATGTTATTGTCTTGTGTATTATATCAATGTTTGATGTTTTATTTTGTCTATGCATTGTCGGATATACGACAGATTATTGATTGATCGGTAGTTTAACCCTTGATGATTTCCCTCCATCGACGGAGTACCATTACAACACTATTACTAGTTGATGAGTGCCTACTACCCTATTAGATTATTTAGGTACCAAAGGTCGATGGAGGTTGTCATGGGAACATAACCAAAAGACCAAAATGAAGCTTGAAGGGTCAGGTGCCAAGTTTCTTCTTTAACAATGATTAATGAAATGATAAATTTTGACCCATATTCTTACAATGGAAAATTTTTAAGGCCCACAGCCCTCCAAAATATAATTTTTAGATTACATCCCATTTTTTAAACTTCCACTTTTGCCTTTAAATAATAAATTTTCCTTCACGTAGCAAATAACCGTTCAAATTTTGAAAAATATATACAAATCATTTCTAACAGCATATTATCCCAAAACGATCTCTTAAAAACCTAAATCCATCATCAGTTAGATTGTGTCATCTATAATCGATCTTTGGATTTGAAAAAACATAATTTCGTTGTATTTTTAAAAACATAACTTGAAATAATGACAAGAGAAAGCACTTGCAAATTCTTTTATGAAACTAAAGCTTGCAGCAAAATTGCTACATTTGGAGAATTTTATAATAACATAAAGCAACATAAATCCAAAATAAAAATGAAAGTTCAAAACAAGAAAAGAGCAGGCATAAAATTCCCAAAATATTATTCACTTTAAAATCTTGTAAACATTAAGTTAAATTTTAGTCGAATGCAAGTCTAAATAAAGATATTCGACCATAATTCTACATTTATTGCACAAACTATATTAGCTTTAATGGTAGACTAAAAAATAGTTTAGACAATGGCAAAAAAATTCTAGACAAGAATTTTCTAGGAAAAAAACTACATGGTAAATATTTGTCTATGATGAATTTGCCAGGAAAAACATTGCTATGCAAAAAATTTCCAAGGAAATATTTTGAAATACAAATGTTTAACATGCAATAATATCTTATAGTATTCTCTACAATAATATCAATTATTTGCCAAACAAATGTTTTGAAATTCAGTTTAAAATACAATAATATTTTATATTACTCATTGTAGTTTTTGTTAAATATTAGGTTAAATTTTCGTGTATTACAAGTTTGAATAATGATATTAGACCTGTGATATATTTGACAAAACAATATTATCTTTAAATTAGACTAAATAAATAAACCCAATATTGACAAATTTTGTTTTGAAAACATTTTTTAGTCGTTAATTCTCCTAGCACATATTTTCTAGGCAAATGTTTGGGAATACAAGATTTTTAACATGCAATGATATTTCATAACAGACTCAGTAATAATATCAAGTATTTCTTTGGCAAATGTTTAGAAATACAAATGTTTAAAATGCAATAATATTTGATATTATTCTCTATAATAATATTAAGTATTTGCCAAGCAAATATTTTAAAAGACAAATGTTTAACATGAAATAACATTTGATATTATTCTCTGCCATTTTTGTTTAATAGTAAGTTAAGTTTTAGTGGATTGAAAGCTTCAGTAATGATATTAGACCATAAGTGTATCATAGGAAATAGTATCAGTTAAAGATAAACTTTAAAAATAGACCTGACAATGGCAAAAAAACTACCAAGAAAAATTTGCTAAGAAAAATCTACCCAGAAAATATTTACTAACTATATAATAATTGCTTGAAAATACAATTACTTGAAAAATATTAGCCAACCAGAAATTTACCAAACATAAATCTATCTGTAAAATATTTGCCAATCATAATTTGTCTAGAGACAAATATTTTCCAAGAAAATATTTGTCAACCAAATATTAAAAGAAAATTGTTGAAATTCAATAATATTTGATATTATTCTCTATGCTTTTTAATATTAAGTTGGATTTTAGTGGATCACGAGGCAAATGATATTTTGAAAAATAAATGTAAAATGAAATACTATTTTCATTACCCTTGTAGTTTTTGCTTAATATTAAGTTAAATTGTAGTGGATTACAAGTTTAAATAATGATATTCGACCACAGTTGTATATTACAAAATAGAATAATCTTTAAAAATTGATCATAGAAATATACCCGAGAATGGAAAAAATATGCTAAGCAAAAAATTTCATGAAAAAAGTCAACTATAAATTTTTTGCCAAAAATTTCTTTCAAAATACTGGCCTGGAAAATATTTACTTGGAAGATATTTATCATGTTAATATCTTCCCAATAGATATTTTATAACGAAAACTTACTAATGTTTTACAGGTTCAACTTCATAAAATCACATATTCGAATATAAAACACCAAAGGATCAAAGTAGTAGTACACAAAGATAAATTTGGAAATAATTATCTGAGGAAATCATTAAGAGATTCAAAATAACTGATTCTACACAAGGAAGTGACACAAGAACTCCAAGTAGTCATAATAAATCTTCTGCTATTGGTGAATCTAAAACAACTAATATTGAACCTAGAAAAGAATCAACCGCTATTGAAAGAAATAACTCACACAGAAAAAGCATTCTACAAAGCCACCAAGTCTTTAAAAGAACGAATTATTGCTAAACCTCATCAACAAATCACCCCATAAAAGAAAGCAGACGAAAACACTATTGTTTCTAAAACTACTGCAATTCATGAAACTAATACTGCTATTACAAATTATACAACAATAACTATTGTAGATTTATATGCACCTAAAAATGAACTAGATAATAGAACTATTCGATAACAAATACAAATGAAAGAAAATATTAATAACACTAGAAAGATGAAAAGAAAAATTATCTTAAAAAGAAGAAGTTTAAAAGAAGTAATCATGTAAAATAAAAAACAATTGAAAAAGGGAATTATGAGAGCTATAAATGCAATTTAAAATCATTTTATAGCATTAAAAAAGTGGTAAAGGTCAACAAACTTAAAAAAATATTAAGGAACTATAATTAATTCCATTCTTCAACTTTAATTATCAACTTTTTCATTTAACGAAAATCGATAATGAAGATATAACAAAAGAGTCTGCTTTTATAAATATGATTTTAAACACTTATACAATTCATTAAAATTGCTTTCATTTTGGAGATATGAAAGCAAACTAAAAGAAAACGATATTGAAATAAAATTAGATGGAAAAACAAAGGGTTAACATTTGACCCAGCTTCTGACTTAAAAGATTATGAAACGAAAGCAAATATGAAAAATTTTAGGAAAAAATATTTTGTAGATTCAAAAATGATAAAAGTAAAAGATAATGAGTCAGGAATTTATGGAGCCTTAAATGGAAAATTTATTGATGATGCTATAGATGTAGTAAGATTGATCATAATATACTTACAATCTACTTCTTCTCAATTGCTAACTCTACATTCCCTCAAGTATTATTGCCATATATATAAACTGTGATAATGAAATCAGTTTCATAGCCAACATAGTAGGAAAGCTTCTAATGAAGCAAGTAACAAAACAAAGAGAATCAAAGAAAACTATGCTATTATGTAACAATATTGCTAATATACTTTGTTACTTATTTCATTTATTATAGTTTCTCCTATATATATATATATATATATATATATATATATGCACATTGAATAAAATAGAAATGTTATATATGTATGTAGGATTGATTTTTCGACCTAATAGACATCGTAGCTCGTAATGAAAATTATAAAGTAAACTCTCTTACTATAGGAAAATGGTCTGTCCAGCAAGAAACTCTAAACAAATGAAATCATATGTCAATAAAAATCAACAAATATAACGAAAGATTGAACATATCTATTTGATAATGTTTAACTAGCAAATATTTTCCCAACTAATGCTTGACAAATAGTTGCCTGACTAATGCTTGACAATCATTTGCTAGGGTAACCTACTAGCATGTATTAGCTAGACTAATGCCCAGTAAACATTTGTGATAGTAATTACTGAAAACACTTACCAGACTAGTGCATAACAAATACTTAAAGTAATTCATGGAAAATATTTAGCAGACTAATTCTTGGTAAATATTTGCCAGAGTAATTCCTATGAAATGTTTATTAATATATATTTTCATGACTATTACCTGACAAATATTTGCCAGGCTAATGCCTTAGCAAATGTTTTCTAGGCTATTTGTAACGATTCGACTTTTCAACCCTCGGATTTTAACACTGATACATCCACGGTATTCACGTGCCGAGCAATCAAGTGCCGAAAAGATGAAAAGTTAGGGTAAAATAAAAGAGAAAAAATAGAACAAGAAAGAAAAGAGCACAATATCAGAATCTCACATTGGAACGATAATATATAATTTCAAAGGAACAGTATAAAGGGTTACTCTGATACAAAAGTTTCTAAGTTAAAAAACCTAAGTACTACCATCAACCTGGACAGTTATAACAACATATCTTAACAAAAGCTGATATATACAACACTAATGCATTAGAAATAAGAATATTATGGTAGGTGAAACATTTAGCTCATCTTCTTGAGCTCCAGTGAACATCAACGAAGAACCTGCCTTTCTCGGACTACTTAAAAGAGCATGCGAGAAATTTAGAAAAAACCAAAACCAAAAGTCAGACACCGGTATGGAGAAACTCAAGAAATACGGGGAAAAATATAACATTACTTTTGAGACCACATTTAATGCTAAAACGTTTATCCCCTCAAAAGAACCACCATCTAATAGGTTCATAAGGTGACATAATAGATAATGTCAAGAATGTAGAATATAGATATTATAACATAGCTAGAATGGTTACATTTATTACATTCAATGGCATATTAGAGGTATAACCAAAACCAATAAGAAACGTTCACATAATGAATTTTCCATGGAGATCTTTTTGGTGAGGCCGAATCCAAACTCTATGCATAAGGATAAAAAACTACCTTTCAAGCGCCATATATCTCCAGATAAAATATACCATAAGGTAAACACAAGCAGCCAAACGTCCGAACATAAATAATGTGAACCAAATATCATCAACACATGTCGGCCAACAATCGATAAGCATCTCTATATATGGAGTTGATAACACCCTGACATGAGTTGTTAACCCCAGGTTATGTATCCTACTGTCTTTAGCCATTTTACATGTCGAGATTACATTCGGCATTTTTCACACAAGTCTTCATCACTCAAACGAAACATGAATCCCAAATTGGATGTCCAGATCTCGAAAAGATCTCGAAACCACACATGGATTCTAGCATCTCAAGATATCTTGGAATCACACATGGATTTCCACATCCTGAATAGATCACAAACAACTACATGTGTTCGAGCATCTTAAATAGATCTCGAATCTCCACATAGATTCCCACATCTCGAATAGATCCAATTTCAATAAATAGAACACGTATCACAGTCTTGAAGTGGTTTTTGATACGTAAAATATTTATCGATCCCGGTCTCTTCAAGATTGAATGGACAAACTTGGTCATTCAATGATATGATAGCAATCGCATGTGGAAACCAAGTCCTATATACTTGTCATGTTTTTCGATATTTTCATCTCACCCTATCCCTTGATCAAGAGTGAAGCTCACAGGTTAGAGCTCTATTACTCGTATCCCTATATGAACATCAGTCTTATTTCCCATGGATAGATAAGCCTACTTCATCGGCTTTTAGTGCTAAGTATACGACTAATTGTTTTCCATTAACGAGTAACATACAAAGCTTGATCAAGTCACACAAGCAACTTCTAATCCTCTTTTTATTTAATTAATCTTTTATTAATTATAACCTCTTTTATTAGTAAAACTTCTTTTATAAATTCCTACTATTCACTTATACTCTTTCGATACTTTAAAAACTATTCTTTAAATTTACCTCACATAGTATAAGCATATTTAAAACTTATGAATATATATAATAATAATTTAGAAATACTTTTAAATATGCCTTAAATATCTGTGTAAAATATTACTTAAGAATAATAAATTTAGAAGTTTGATTAAAAACATGTTTTACATTTTACAGCACTTAACTTTCAAAAATTCGTAAATAATAATTAAAACTATATTTAAACATCTACTCTTTTTTCATACTCAAACACATTTTATAAGAACTTCCATAGAAATATTTTATAAGGAAAATAATTTATAAACCATTTAAATCATGAAAAATAAGCCAAAACATAGCATTTTAAACACTTAAACCAATAAATGACTTACTACAGCACTTATATGTGTTGTTAAAAGTCTTTGTTAAAACAACATTGAAAAGCACCATCTTTATGACTAGTTTTAACCACTACATAATTGATTTAAGACATGAAAATTTTAAGGTAAGTACTACCATTAGAGTACTTATAAAGCATGGAAAGAAATCCCTAAAAATATCTTTATATTTATAAATATTCTTGAAAACAAGGAATTCTGAAGTGCACTTATAGCAGCTATTTTTGTTTCAAACACTTAAATTTACTTCAATATAACACATAAGTTAAACAACCACTTAAACATTAAGTCAAGGCCACACCACATATTTAAGAAGATAATAGAAGTGATGTTATATAATACAATGTTATCATTTGCTTTCAAAAGCAAGTGGGGTCTGAAGTTTATAACATTACTTAATTAATGTCACTTTAACTTTATAATTCAAACACAACATATATAAACACAATATACACTTAAGAGATAGTGAGATAAATTACTTGGATCCATGTCTAATCCAAGCACAAATCTTTAAGAACCAAAGAACCACCTCCTTCAATCAACACAAGCCTAAAGGCCCAACCATTAGCATTTCCAAACCAAGCCAACACCTTTCTTCTCCGCCTCCATGCTCACGGCCCTCCTTGGATCCCCCTCATCCTCTCACCTCTTCCAACTTCTTACTTGCTAACATGCCTCCCATTATGTATTAGGCCTAAATTCAATGTTTAAAAGAGATTTGAATAACTTTTGAAAAAGTTAGAGAGTAATAAGCGGATTAGTGCTTAATCACTTCCACCATTTTCAACCCTTCCACTTCATCTCAACCTATGAGAATTATTGGTGATTATTTCTTAAAGGTGCACCCCCTCCTTATATAGGCTTAGGAATGTAATAGGAAAAGACTAAAACCCCTTCAGAACCCTTATAACATTAATTACAAACATCACTTCTCCTTTATCATTTACTTATCTTTTAAGACTTTCCATTTATGCTCATTCAAAATATCTTCCCTTACCTCATGCATGACATCATTCATAAAGTTTATTTCCATAAATGGAAAAATATTTTTATATCATTTTCTTTAATTCCTAAGAAAATAAGTGTATGTAAAAAAATATGAACAACTTCTGAAGGTTAAAAAACTATTTATCGATAAAACGATTTTCGGTCGTATTATCGATATTTTTTTAAAGTATTTATTTTTGTATATATTTTTATAAAACAAGTTTACCATTATTACTCATGGTTTAAAAGGGGGTCAAAAATCTTATAAATCATTTTAATAAAATTAATCCAAGATTCTAATATTTAAATAGTTCAGATATTTAAATATAAAGTGTCTAAACTTTTGGGTCATTACACTGTTGCATGGAAAATATTTGCCAGAGTGGCGAACAAATATTTGCGAGACTAACCCTAACAAGTATTTGCATTGTTAATGCCTTGTAAAATATTTTCCAAGTTAATCTTGAGAAATATATCTAAGTTACTAAAAATTTTACTAAACTGAAATGTAGTTGTACTAAATTTATTTCTAAACTAAATAATTGTGTTAATTTACAAAACATAAATGAAAATGAAAGGAGATAAAAGCAAAAACAAAAGCAATAAAAGGAGATGTGTCAAAAGAAAAGAAAAATTAAGATCTAAAAAAAAGAGGAATTAAAAACGAAGGTTAAAATGCTCAAAAAACAAAATGAAACTTTAAGGAAAGAAAATGTATTCTGAAAATACAAGAAATGAAGTGGGTAACAAAAAACTTCCATGTGAAATAGAAAAGAAGATGATCATGGAAAAAAATTGTAACGACCCGCCTTTCATCTCACAGAAAGACGCATTATTATTAAGAAAGAAAGGGATAGAAAAGAGAAAAGATAGAGAAGAAAGAACGAAACGACATTTGCATCTCAACAGCGGAACGAATAAATTATATTAATCACATAAGTATTACATAATATACAACATCAATCAGAGTTACACAGCTAATACATCACATACTAGACAATTATAAACACATGTCTAGTCATTACAACACAAATACAACACAGAGATACCAGCACAGCGGAAAACAATATATCTACAAACGCTGAAGCCTTCTACTCCCGATCTCCTCTAGAATTCGTCGAAGCTAACCTGAATCCCTTGGCTACTCGTAACAATTTGAGTAACCAAGAGTTTTATAAAACAAAAAATAAACTCCGAGTCAAACATGGGTCTGGTGTGAGTAAACGAGTTAAAGTTGATTAACTTTGAAAAGCCTTTGAAAACAAAGGTATCTCGTAAGACTTCCCACACATAAACACGAAAAAGTTTTTACCTTACGATAACCAAAACATTTGATAGGAAATCTAGTTATATTATAATAGGATCTAGGGTTTTCAAGTAAAATACAGAAATAGTAGGAATGCTTACATCTCACGTTCCAACACAGTTGGGCACAATCTAAACGTATGACAATGATTGGAGATTGGGCACAAACAAACCTTTATGTTAATTTTATTTAAATTTAAACTTAAGCTCAAATATATTTTAAACAATTAAACATTTACCTTAAGTAATTTGAAACTATATGGTTAATTACTCAAATAACCTTTAAAAAGTTTTATATTAAATTTATCATAACTTCCAAATTACCAATATATATATTAGAATTTGAAAACATGATTTTGTTTGTTAAATTTAAACCAAAGCTTTTCTATTTACAATATATACAAATATATATACATTATAAATAGAAAACATTTTACTAGCTTTTAAAAGATAAAATCTACCAATAAAATATTTATTTGCTTTTAAAAGAATAAAATTGCCAATTTAAATTAAAATTATAAAAGAAAATTATCAAATCAATTTAGTTATTAATACAGATTATTAAGTTGATATTGCCCAAAATTCTGGGTCATCACATTCCTCCCCCCTTAAAATAATTTCGTCCTCGAAATTTAAAAGAAAAGCTAATTTAATAACCCATCAACAATTTTAATTTTAAACCATAAGCATATATTATCAACCATATGCTAACAACCATAGCAACCAATTCACTCAATCAAACAAGACTAATGATCCTGATACAAATCAGGATAGACCTTCCTAACACTACTTAGAGTTTCCCAGGTACAAACACTGGAGTAATCGCTCTACTAGATCCAAACAATCTACGCTACTAAGCTACAGAGCTCCTACTCACCTGGAACTACAAAACTGAACAAGATATTAGATCATAGTCAAGTCCTGCTCGACTTCCAAATCCATCTGAACTACTGGTTCTAAAACCAGTGATGGATCACACACGTACTCCCTTAGAGATACGTGAAACACATTGAATTCCAGTTTTTCAAACTGGCAATTCAACCCTGAAGACCAAAGAACTAATCCCTACCAGAACATAGAAAGATCCAATATACCTCGGAGCTAGCATCTCCAGTCTTGCCAAATCTTATAGCTCCTTTGATCGGAAAAAACTTATCCAAAATCAAATCTCCGACTTCAAATTCCAAATTCTCATGTCTCTTATCCACAAAACTCTTCTGACGATCCTAGGCTGCCTTCATCCTTCCTGATCAGCTCAAACTTCGCTGATGCTTCTTGAAACAAACTGGGCCAAAAAAAACCCAACAAAATGATCCTCTCAAGATCAACCAAAATTAAGAACACAAACTCTGCTCCACAATCATTAGTGGAAAACTAACTTCTCTTATCCGGAAAAGACAAAACAGGCGCACTTGCCAATCTCGCCTTTAGATCCTGAAAACTTCCTACAGAAACTCTCTAATCCAAAACACTGCAACTTCTGGTTGCTTCCATTCTAGAACAGTTTCTCTCTTGCTTTTGCTGTGCAACTCTGATCTAGAGTAGATGAGAATGCCGATGATGAACACGAGCACAAACTTGTCCAACACATCTTGGAAAAAACGGTGCAACAGATCCATAAAGAGAAAACTCAAAAGTTCCATAAAATCCTGAGCTGCTTCACCAAACCCTCTCTCTAGGAACCCTTCTTCTACTAGCTGAACCACCGGTATCACTCCTGGAATCTTAATCGATACGAAAAATCAATCTCCAAATGCTAAGGCAAACCTTGGTTTCCTTGAAGACATCCGGAATAATCTATGATAACTTCCATTCCTCGATCCCAAGCAAAAGATTACTTAAGAGAACACTCAATTATCGCAAGTCACTTTTGCGATCAACCCAGCCTAATTTCCAAACAAACTATTCTCTCTTTACTAATCAGAATAGCTTATGCTAATCTAGCCAATCCATCGAAGAAATGGATCCACTCCGCTACTTCTGAACTCCACCTCTAGAAAACTGCTTAGCCAGATGACCTACTTGCTGGCACACAGAACACCTTCGAGCTGTACTGCTGCCACAGATGCCAAAGACTTCCTAATCCAAAGCTCTTCGAATCTCAAAGCCATATCATCCAATCCTTCAAATGAACTTTGAGATGGGCAGAGATCTTCTCAAGAAACTTGAGCCTCAAACCAAATAGAACACCCTGTAGAACCTAGCCTCATCGTCGATGCAGACACACTTCCTTAAACTTGCTTCAAAGAAACATCTGTAGTCAGTGCGTCTCACCACATAGTTTTTTCTTCCTAAAGTTACCAAGATACCATCACTTGCTTCTACTTAACTGACAGATCCAAACTCTTACTCATCCAAACTTGCACTTTAAAGATGGACTCTGAATCTTTAAAAGGTTTTCTTCAGAGATTGGTGAAATCCTTACACCACTTCAAAGCTTACTCGAGATGGTATTGGGTCTACAGCCTCGGCAGATACTCTTCCAACCTCCACACTCAGACTTCTACCATTGGTAGTCGTGCTATACACACCACTACCCTTTCTGCCTGTAGAACTCATATTGGAAAGCCCTAACAGGTAACCTAACAATTAGGTAGAAGTGTATATATATATATAAAATTACAAATACGCTCTCTCAAGAAAGAAGTTACTCAAAGCCTAGGTATTCACTCAACCTAGCGCTCTGATACCACTGTAACACCCCACCTTTCATCTCATAGGAAGACGCATCATTATTAAGAAAGAAAGGGATAGAAAAGATAAAAGATAGAGAAGAAAGAATGAAACAACATTAGCATCTCAACAGCGGAAAAAATAAATTATATTAATCACATAAGTATTACATAATATACAACATCTATCAGAGTTACACAGCTTATACATCACATACTAGACAGTTATAAACACATGTCTAGTCATTACAACTCAAATACAACATAGAGATACCAACACAGCAGAAAATTATATATCTACAAACGCTGAAGCCTTTTGCTCCCGGTCTCCTCCAGGATTCGTCGAAGCTAACCTGAATCCCTTGGCTACTTGTAAAAACTTGAGTACCAAGAGTTTAATAAAACATAAAATAAATTACGGATCAGACATGGGTCTGGTGTGAATAAACGGGTTAAAGTTGCTTAACTTTGAAAAGCCTTTGAAAACAAAGGTATCTCGTAAGACTTCCCATAAATAAACACGGAAAAGATTTTACCTTACGATAACCAAACATTGATAGGAATCCGGTTATATTATAATAGGGTCTAAGGTTTTCAAGTAAAATACAGAAATAGCTGGAATGCTTACATCTCACGTTACAACATAGTTGGGCACAATCAAAACGTACGACACTTATTGGAGATTGGATTCCATACAACGGCAGGGCTACTGGGGGACCGCCCGTCACATTACGTGGCCTAGATCATCGTACCGAGGATCCACCCTAAATCCTCTGCAACACAAGGCCAAAACCATCCCTTACTGGATAGTCCCGAGCAAGACAACCCCGTAATTGTTTGCAACCAACTTCCCACACATCCGAATAAAAAGGGTCCTCTAGACAGGGGGAAGATCTTGTCCTACTTGAGCACGACTCACTTAGCCTTGCTGCACCTCCCATGTTTTATCCATTCTCGTTTGACGAGGCCTGAGGCTGCGATTACCTTTATAGAACATATCTATCTTAGAATGCTCATCGTCCACCTAACGATGTTCTGGAAGCATTCAATCCATACAAGTTCGTTCCGGGTTCGAATGAAACCGAAGGCATTTTCTTGCTACACTCATTTTGGAATCACCCTCAGAGTTAACGACAATAACCCTTGCACTCTAAATCTTCATCTCAATCGAAAGCACTATCCCGTTAACTCGTTTTGGAATCACCCTCATTTGATCTTTACTTGAGATTTCATGACCTATCATTTAAATTGGATCGATGTGGTTTTCGGATATCCAAATATGGAAACCCGATACCGGTCGTATCGAAATCCAAAACACTGTCTTTTAAGTCCAAGTTGTTTTAAAGTTAAACAATTCAATTCATTATCTATATTCATGCAGATAGATAATTCATAATCTCACAAATAGATAATCCATATCATCACAATTCAACCAAAGCAACTAATATCACATATCAGCACATATCTCATATCAGAGATATCAAACAATCCAAGGCATTCAATAATATTCAGTCATCCACAAGCAAAGATTTACTAATCACATAATCTCTAATTAATTTAAAATAAATTAAATTAATTACTTCCATCACTATAAATTCTGCTTACTTAACTATTAATTAATTATAAACCAATTAGTTAACCATCCTCTATTTTTTCATCTTAATTAATCATCCTTGATTAATTATTCTTTAAATAGATGAAGTAATTAGCCTTTAATTAATTACACAAATTAATTATCCTTAACCATATACAGTAATTAACCTTTAATTACTCCCATTAATTAATTATCTATAATTAATTATATTAACCCTTAATTAATTACATTAATTAATTACATTAATTAATTATTCTTTAATCACTTCATTGATTAATTATTCTTTAATTAGTCAAACCTTTAATTACATCATTAATTACATTAATTAATGATTTTCTAATTACTTCTTTAATTAATTATTTTTCTAATTAATCACATTTAATAATTAATCTTAAATTAATTACATTCATTAATCAACCTTGATTAGTCACATTTAGTAACTAACTACCCTTAATTAATTACATTACTTAATTAACTTCTAAATAAAGTTTATTAATTAATTTTTGAATTAATTACACAAAGTAATTAATCCTTAATTACTTCCACTAAGTAATTATCCTTCTTATTAATTACACTAAGTAACTAAACCCAAATTACTTCCATTAATTACTTATCTGTCAATTAATTAGCTCTAGCAATTACCCATTAATTACTTCAATAAGTAATTACACTTTATTAATTACATTAAGTAATTATACTTAACCAATCCCACAAATGATTATCCTTAATTAATTAATCTAATTTATTATCTTAAATTAATTACATTAATTAATCATTTCATAATCCCTGGTTAACGATCTTTACATTAACTATTAACCATTCTTTAATTACTTTCCTTAAGTAATTATATTTTTAATTAATCATTACTAATTACAAATTAATTAATTCCTAATTACCAATTAATTAATTTCTAATTACTTAATTAATTAATCTTTAATTATAAATTAATTAATCTTAATCACTTAATTAATTAAGCCTTAATTATCAATTAAATAAATCTTTAATTAATCATAATTCTAATTATAAATTAATTTATTCTTAATCCTTAATTTAGTAATTTATTAATTACTCATTAATTACCTTATTAATAAATTAATCTTAAATCATTAAATCTTAATTAACTTTAAGATAAAACATTTACCTTATTTATGACTTAATTATCATAAATCATATTTAAAACATTTAATTTTAAAATTAACTTACTAATTAAATCGTTAAATAACAAAATCAAGTTAAACAAATTTTAAATCTTTAATTTAACATTAAATTCTTTTAAAATTTGTTTAAAATATTTTGTTTTTATAAAACATTATTTTTCAAAATCATGTTACAACATTTATTTTGAAACCCTATACATTCACTTAAAAACTTGATTTAAAACTTATCAAACTTCAACTAAAATCTAGAAGCATATTACTTTTGCAAACAAAGCCATTTTAAAACTTGAAACTTTTAAAACCGTTCTTCTTTTGAATTTCTTTGAAAACCTGTTATACTTCTATAAAAACCCGGTAACCAAAAATAACCCTAGCCAAACTCGATCACCCCCTAAGCAAATACCCGAGCACTCACGCTACCTCCTACCTTGAGACCGAACCGAAAATGACTCGAGAGAAAACTTGAGTTACCGAAAACTTCAACCACCAGAATTTGATGTGCAAGCATGCACAGTGCACCACTCTCTGACCATCTCTGGCCGTTCCTCTGACCATCGACAAACCCAAGCCGACCTCGCCTACTCGATCGTCCACCTAGAATGACGATTCCATCCTCGAAAAAAAAATTGAACCCATCATCCCATTGCTGGAAACAACCCTTATCGGAAAATCACCCATCAATGTCGATCTCGACCACGATGAACTTCGCCGACTTCACCAAAAATGCCTCGACCTCCAATCTTTATCCTCCCCATGTGAACCATCCCGGTGCACCACCATCACAACAGTCACCTCTCAATAACAACGAACCAGACTACTTCCCAAACCTTAAACCGCCATCCCTTGGCCACTACGGCCATCATAAAAATCCCAAACCAATTTTCCTGAGACCATCACCCACAAGCCTCCTTCGACGACAACCTCGACGCTGACCACAACGACAATCGTCAGAAATTGGCAGTAAACTCAAAATCCTCCAACTCCGATTATCTCGGTGATTACCAAACTAAAATTATGATTTTAGTACCTAAATTCGTTATTTACCATGGCAATCCATTTTATACAATCTAAACTTGGAATTAAAATCATCAATTTGTGACCTATCCTGGTTTACCTCTGTAATTTTCCAAATTTTGATAAAATCATTAAAAATAATTACATGATATTACTTTTAAAATTAACAACACCTTGTTATATTCAATTTTCATTTATACATCTCAACCTAAAATTGATTACAGGAGGAGATTTTAAAATTTTATATGTATATGAAGCCTGTAACTTAACAGAGGCCGGTTCATTCTTATCACAGACACGTATAGAGCAACCATCCAAAATCATATATGCATATATGGACTTTATATAAACATTATTCACTATACTTATACAACAATTATCATATGTATAAGAACATATTTTAAAAAAACTATTTTTAAAGAAGGTTTACTCACTTGTTACAGAGAACAGAACATAAGCTTTGAGTTTAAAACTGGAATTTGAAGAAGAACTTGAAATGCCTCTTGATTTAAAAACTTGAATTGTTGAGATCCTTTTAAAACTAAAATGCTTTGGTTCTGAGCTTGCTTCATTTATCTTAGGTTTGCAAAAATGCAGCCTTTGATTTTTATTTTGAAAATGGATTGTAGGTTATTGATTTTGTTTCAGATTTGAGGAAGGATTGATTACAGAGTTTATTTTGAGAAATTGTTTTGAGAATTTTACAGGCTAAAGTTTTTAAGTTATAGGGTTTTAATTTTCTTAGCTATGAATTGAGGAAGATAGCAAAAAAAAAAAATAGAAGAGCGGGAACAAGGTGACTATATAGGTAAAAATGTGATTTATGTAGAATAAAAGAAAAATAATAATTAAATATGACATGTGTTTAAAATTCAACATTTTTCATTAGCATTTGTTTATTAATTAACACTTGTTATCAATGTGTCTTAATTTTATTACACTTGTCATATGTATTTTTTTTTTAAATGTTAAAAATAAAGCTTTTATATTTACCTTTTATGAATCCTTATCTAAATATAATTTATAAATTTCTTTAAAGAAAATAAAATAAATTAAATTATATATATAAACGAAAGCTTTTACATATATTTTTAAAATCCAAAATAATTTAAAATATCTATCTTTTGAATTTCAAGTTTTAAATCCAAATTCAAACTAAATTAAATTTTAAAAAATCCAATTTAAAATCATGTTATATATATAATAACACAATTAATTTGAAAATAATAATTCTATTTTCTTTAAATCTATTTATATCTATATATAAAAACAACATATTATTATTATTATTTGAAAATAACAATTTTCCAATTTTAAATAATTTATAAAAGAGATTATTACATTATTTATATACTTCTTTTTTTACTAAATGAATTAATATATCATACGCTATATAAATTTATAAATTGTATATTAAACTTATATATATAATTTCAAATCATATTTATCAAGCAATATTTAAAAAGAAAACAAAACAAACCTTTATGTTAATTTTATTTAAATTTAAACTTAAGTTGAAATATATTTTAAACAATTAAACATTTACCTTAAGTAATTTGAAACTATATGGTTAATTATTTAAATAACCTTTGAAAAGTTTTACATTAAATTTACCAGGACTTCCAAATTACCAATATATATATATATATATATATATATATATTTGAATTTGAAAACATGATTTTATTTGTTAAATTTAAACCAAAGCTTTTCTATTTACAATATATACAAATATATATACATTATAAATAGAAAACATTTTATTAGCTTTTAGAAGATAAAATTTACCAATAAAATATTTATTTGCTTTTAAAAGAATAAACTTGCCAATTTAAATTAAAATTATAAAAGAAAATTATCAAATCAATTTAATTATCAATACAAATTATTAAATTGATATTGCCCAAAATTCCGAGTCATTACAAAAATATTATGAAGAGGACGATGATAAACATGATAAAGATGACAATAATGATATTGAGTAAAAGAAAGAAAAGGAACACAATGATATGATGATGATCATGACGATGACAACCAAAACAAACAATATGAAAAAACATGTTGGACATGATGATCACAAGGGTAACGACAAGGAAAATGGTAGAAAAAGGATGATGTAAATAAAAATAATGAAAGTGAGATGATGAACAAAAACATAATACAATTCAATGATGACGATAGTCATGGACTAGTAGCTCGAGTGGTATGATCTCTAGCTTGTGGTTTTAAAGGTCTAGGATCAAATCCGCTAAGACGCAAAAATGAGTGCCTAGTTAAATTTAAGTCTCACTGTTGCCATTAAGAAAAATACAACGACGATGACCAAAAGTGATGATGCAGTCTAACTGATGCTCAATTTAAAAAAGAAAATACCAAAAGAAAAAAGTAGAAGGAAAAAAATGAAGAAACGAACGAAGGTAAACTAAAATCATTTACCAAAGATGCTCAAGAACAAAAGAAAATAAATACATACAAACTTTCATACTTGAAAACCAAATCAAATGGTCATAAATATTTGAATAAAAAACATTTTCTTGTAAAATACAAGTATTTGTCGATCAAATATATCTACTAAGCATATATTTTCCATAGAAGTGTTCATCCAACTTTCATATTCACCCTACATATATTTATATATCCAAAGAACTCAAAAAAAAATTAGACGCAACAAAAGATATTGATCAATAAGAAATCAAATAATCATTACAGTTGAAAAAAAGAGAAAAAATAAAATTAGAATAACAAGATAATTATCAAAATCAATTAGTTACACCAATTATTTTCCATATACGCATTAAACCATAATTTACAGAAAGTAAACAAAAAGAAAATTAAAACTTGGAATTGATTACCTGACATTCAAGTTGCTTGCGTTGCTTGTGTCAGGTGAAAGCAACTAAATTTCAACTCAAAAGTTTGATGATATTAAAAACAAATGATGAAGAACTAGAAATGAAAAAAAAGATAAAAAGAAAAAAACGAAGTAAAATGAATCCTTCATTGCTATCAAAAAGAGTAAATACAGGAACTAAAAGACAAAAAGAAAAAGACCTAAACTTTGAACATGAACTTCCACTGAAAAGAACAAGACAACAACAAAAAACCAAAAAAGTGGAGGAAAAGAATATTAGTTGATGAAATATCACGTTAAAATGTGGAATCTAATCATGACTGATCAGAAGTTTCCAAAGATGCAAAAACAGTGTTTGATTAGGTGCATTGGTAGTGCAGTTAAAAGTGTTAGTTCCTGAAAAGATGGTTTTGATGACAACAACTTTAGAATAAGATTATAAAATATAAATACTAACATTATAGTTTATATGTATATGCAGGATCTAACCATGCAGGTACCAAGAATGAAGACTGTACAGTATAGAGATTCAAGATATCAAGATTGAAGACACATGAGTATCAAGATTATCAAGAGTTCAAGATTTCAATAATAAGTAATTTAATTAGGAATTTTGTTAAAACTCCTAGAAAAGCACCGACATCTTAAAATCCAATTTATTCGTCGAATGGAATCCACTTCGAGCCTGTTAAAGGGATGGAACCCTAAGTAGGGTGGAACCTATGAAAAATCTAGTGGAACATTTTTTTTGTATCCACTAACTTTTATTCAAATGTTTTTTACAAAATTATATCTTGTTTTCAAAATAATTTCAAAATCTTCCTGTTAAAAGAATAAAAAACATCTATCCTGGTTTTGAATATTTTTAGCCCTAAAATAATCTTTATTTTCAAAATCAAATTATCCTTGGCTTTAAACTATCTTTTAATAATAATAATATATTTAACTTTTAATATTTATACTTAGATTTAAATATAAAATTATAGTAAAATTTTATATATATCAAAATATTATTCTCTATACTTATTTATGTATTTTAACTATAGTTAAGTTTATTTATAAAGTTTAAAACAGTTCTAATATAAGATAGAAGTTATTTTCAAAGAAAAACAAATTATCAAAAATTGCTTTGGCATGTCGAAAACCTCAAGTACCCCTTGTCGACAAGGTGGCAGTTGATTTCAAAATTTTGAATTTCAAAAGAAGTGTCTATTCGTCATATCCTTTCACGAATGGACATGGCTGTTGTTCTACTATAAATAGAGGCAGTTTTAAATGAATTTTCATTCTTATTTTCTCTGATTTCACTCGTCTTCTTCTTCCACATTCCTTGTATATATTTTTACCATTACTCTACCGAAATCACCATTGAATCTAACTAGATCTTCTGGTTTGATTCTCTATCACTATCTCAAAAAGATCTCAGTGCTATTCAGATTTATAGGCTTCTTTGTAATAAATTGAGTGAGAAAAGGTGTGATTGTAGCTTGTGAAATCAATCAAACGAGAAAAGGTGTGATTGTAGCCTGTGAAATCAGTTGGGTGAACTTGTTGCCTGTAAATCAAGTATCTCTACCCAGAGGATTATGCATCTGGAGTGGTGTACCTCATAGCCTTGAAATTGAGGGTGTAATTGTACAATTGCTTTTGAAAGGAAGTCTGTACTTGTGTGCGGGACTGGATGTAGGGTTACTCTGAGCCAGTATAAAATCCAGTGTGTTCTTTCCTTTATTGCTTTTACTTTATTTCTGCATTGTGTTTTTTTCTATGATCAAATCTGTGTTTGAATATTGCATACATTGGTGTTCAAATTAATATAAACTCAAGAAGATTTAGTAATTCCTTTAAACACTTTTCACCCCCCTCTAGTGTTAATCCTAGCCTTAAGATCCGTATTCCGCATTTCTCACATTTGGTATCGGAGCAAGGTTTTCAAAGTTTTCATAATCTGAATTTTGAAAAATTTTAAAACGGCAATTTTTTTTGATAAAATTATCAACACTATTTTCATATGAATATGTCATAGAATCATCATGATATTGTTGTTTAAAACTATACTTAGTTATTTTGAAAAGTCGCTTGATTATTTAAAAAGTCATGTTGTTTGCAGGAGAAGAGTTATGTCTAATGACCATTGGTTAAAAGATACCAGATAATCATTCATCGATCAAGAAGAACAAATGGATATATAATGGCAATCGACAATGAAATGGGTACCAGATCAATACAAAACTTTTGGTTCTCATCTACAACTTGAATTGATACTGTACTTCTCTCCATCTGCTTCGCAATGCCACTGTTTTTTTGCGAATCCTTCAAGAAATGACCAAGCTATGGTCAAATGATGTTTTGGTGAACAAAGAGAAAAAGAAAGCAAACTGTCAATGGAATTCTTCAAATTGCATCAAAAGATTTGAGTATTTTGTCCCAACTCCTTTTCAGATTGTAGTCCTTGTTCCCATTGTCTTTTTAATGGGTGTATCATCAAATTCCGATCAAAATTGAGTGAGATATGACAGTTTGAAACTGGCTATCCAAAACTGAAAAACTATGTACGGGATTTTCTACATTTCTCCTACTGATTGGTCTGTTGCACCATAATACCGTTCAAATTCGTCACCAAACTATTATTAGATCGTAGCCCTTGCCTTCCTCTTCGATTTGCCGCTGGTTTCATCAAATTCCGTTAAGAAACAAAGGAGATATGCCTTCTAGAAGTTTGATAGTACATAGAAAAACGAGAAGAAGAAGAGGAGGAGGAATTTTTATGAGAAGTGACGACTCTTGGGCCTATTTATAGTGGTTGAAGTGTCCATTCATTCAAAATTCAAATTCAAAGTTTCGGGGCCAAGTTAGTCAATCTACTAAAATCATCTGCATCGTCCTCATACGATCTTCAAATTCAGCAAATGAACATACTACGCTGATCAGAAAAACGAGCCCGTCATAATAGAACAGATCTTGTCGTCAAATTCTGAAAGATACAAATATTTGGTTCATGGGAATGGAAAAACAACAAAGTTAGAAAGATGGAGGAGTGCAAAAAGTTGTACGCTTTACTATTATTTCATCTTTACCATTGCATTTAGGAATATATACTTATGCATTTAGTTAGGTATAAATTTATCTCTTTTATAGGTTTTGATGTTTTGGTCCATATATCGACACACCATAATTAAGTCTTTTAAAATGTGTTCCTTTCAAATTAAATCTTACAACTAATTTATTACAACTATACTAAGTAGAAAAGCATACCTTCATTCATGATTTCAACTTTTCTAATGTTATTTTTACTTCTCATACTCTGCTTCTTTTAAGATACAATTTTTTTTGAAATAGTACTTTATATACAACAAATCATTAGGACAACATATCCCATGTCAATAAACGTTCGAAATCAAGTTTCGAACTTGTGACCTCTTGCACCAAAGCCGAATCAGTTATCTCTTTAAGAAATTAATAGAATGGATTTAGAATGTTAGAATAAGGCTCTATTTATATATTTCTTCAATTAATAAGATTGCACCACATAGTATGACACTTGTCATATAAGTAGATAATGACATACATGCAAAATGTCACGTGTCATTACGCTTGTTCTATAATAAAAGCATTTTTGCATGCATAATGCCAAGTGTATTTACACATGTTTTTTCCATAATTTTGTATATTTTTTAAGTGATTTAGTTATATCAACTACTTTAAAAAATTGGGTCAAAAAACAATTATTTACATGTCAAAATTTAGTCGTAAAATTAGTGCAAAATCATGTTAAAAACAAGCCCGAAATTTTAGATAGCATTTCTAAAATGCTTCTTTTCTTATGTAATGTTTTGTAAGAACTGCAAATTCGTTTTTATAGCATTTCCATGCTGTAGAGTTTTAGAAACTTTATACAACATTTGGTAAAAGCTACAGTTTCAGTTTTATAAAGTTTCGAATATATTTTACTACAAAAACTTTTTATAGCATTATTTGAATGCTGTTTTTCTTTATGAAACTTTAAACTATGTAAAAATGATATTTAAATTAAGTATTTTCTCTATTCTTTTTAGAGTTAGTTTCTAACTTATGTTAAAATATTTTAAAATTAATTTCATGTTTAAATTAGTTAAAAAATTTAAAAGTAAGAGGCCTTAATATAACACATGTTTATTTTAGTTTTTCAATCTTTATTATTTTATTTAATATTTCATTATGATATTTTTTAAATTTAAAAGATGTTTAAAATGTTTTTCAATATTTAAACCAATAACAATTTAATATAAAGGTTTTAATTAGTAAGTTAAGTATTTTATGAACATGAAAGTTTGGATTCTTAAAAAAACAACCAAGTTAAAAAAAATATTTTAAATAAATTAAGTAAATTAAATAAGTAGGCTATTAATTTTTATAAAAACCATATTTAATCATATATATAGTTTAAATCCATATTTCTTAGAAATTTGACTTTGATATTGAGTTTGATTACTACCTTTCATGAATATGTTATAGTTTTAATATTATTTATTACCTTTAAACTCTTTTCTTTACTACTCTTTCAGTCCCATTCATTAGTTTCCATAACCTAAGTCTAGTAACTGGTGTGTATTACCTTTGTTTGGTTGAAGTGATTTATAATAAATAATTTGATATACATACATACATACATACATACATACAAACAAACACACACACACACACACACACACACACACACATATGCTTGTCAATTAGATATTACTTATCACTCATGTTTATCTTATAATCTGGATGTATCTTACCGTAGTATATATATCATCATATCATTCTGCATATTATTATTATTTTACTTCATTATCATTTTGTTTCATATTACATATCATTATGCATCCTATTTCATATCACATTTCATTGCATATTACATCATAAATTACAATGCATGAAATATAATAATCATTTGCATCACAAGTTGCACTTCATTTTTCATATTTTCTCATGCTACATTGCATATGTCATACATTTCATACTACATTACAAACTATATATTGCATACGTGTATACATAACGAGTGTATTTTATTTAGGAGGAGTTTGTAGTATTTTCTTATAGTGTAGGATTATTAGTTTTTGATTTGTTTGGTATGTTTTGATTGACTTGTTTGACTTAATTGACTTAATTGACTTGTTTGACTTGATTGACTTGTTTGACTTAATTGACTTGATTGACTTGTTTGACTTGATTTACTTGTTTGATTTGATTGATTCGTTTGAATTGTTTGACATGATTGGATTTGATGTGCATGTTGATTGGATTGTTTGAAATATACTTATCCATATTTATGTATTGAATAATTATAATATAATGTCTTTCACATTCCATTTACTATACTTTGTTCTAGTATTAGTTTAAGTGGGAGTTGTATAGGTTTATGGTTTTAGGATGGTTTTTGTTGATGATAAAGGGGGAGAAATATAAAATATGATAGTTAGGCATAGATTAAGGGGGAGTTATTAGTTTTAGGGGGAGTTATTAAGATAGAAGTAATATTTTATAAACAAAGGTTGTCATCATCAAAAAGGGGGAGATTGTTAGTCCCTAAGAAGATGTTTTTGATAACAACAACCTTAGAATAAGATTATAAAATATTAATACTAACATTATAGTTTAGATATATATGTATATGCAGGATTTAACCATGCAGGTACCAAGAATGAAGAGGGTACAGTATAGAGATTCAAGATATCAAGATTGAAGACTCATGAGTATCAAGATTATCAAGAGTTCAAGATTTCAATAATAAGTAATTTAATTAGGAATTTTGTTAAAACTCCTAGAAAAGCACTGACATCTTTAAATCCAATTTATTCGTGGAATGGAATCCACTTCGAGCATGTTAAAGGGATGGAACCCTAAGTAGGATGGGACCTACGAAAAATCTATTGGAACATTGTTTTGTATCCACTAACTTTTATTCAAATGTTTTTTTACAAAATTATATCTTGATTTCAAAATGATTTCAAAATCTTCCTGTTAAAAGAATCAAAAACATCTATGCTGGTTATAAATATTTTTAGCCTCAAAATAATCTTTATTTTCAAAATCAAATTATCCTTGGCTTTAAACTATCTTTTAATAATAATAATATATTTAACTTTTTAAAATTTATACTTAGATCTAAATACAAAATTATAGTAAAATTTTATATATATCAAATATTATTCTTTATACTTATTTATGTATTTTAACTATAGTTAAGTATATTTATAAAGTTTAAAATAGTTTTAATATAAGATAGAAGTTATTTTCAAAGAAAAATAAATTATCAAAAATTGCTTTGGCATGTTGACAACCTCAAGTACCCCTTGTCGACAAGGTGGTAGTTGATTTCAAAAATTTGAATTTCAAAAGAAGTGTCTATTCGTCATATCCTTTCACGAATAGATATAGCTGTTGTTCTACTATAAATAGGGGCAGTTTTAAACGAATTTTCATTCATATTTTCTCTGATTTCACTCCTCTTCTTCTTCCACATTTCTTTATATATATCCTTACCGTTACTCTGCCGAAATCACCATTGAATCTAACTAGATCATTTCTGGTTTGATTCTCTATCACTATCTCAATAAGATCTCAGTGCTATTCAGAGTTATAGGCTTCTTTGTAATAAACTGAGTGAGAAAAGGTGTAATTGTAGCATGTGAAATCAATCAAGCGAGAAAAGGTGTGACTGTAGCCTGTGAAATCAATTGGGTGACCTTATTGCCCGTAAAATCAAATACCTCTACCCAGGGGATTGTGAATCTGGAGTGGTGTACCTCATGGCCTTGAAATCGAGGGTGTGATTGTACAATTGCTTTTGAAAGGAAATCCGTACTTATATGCGGGACTAGATGTAGGGTAACTCCAAACCAGTATAAAATTCGATGTGTTCTTTCCTTTATTGCTTTTACTTTATTTCTGCATCTGTGTTTGTTTCTGTGATCATATCTGTGTCTGAATATTACATACATTTATGTTCAAATTAATATAAACTCAAAATGATTTAGTATTTCCTTTAAACACTACTCATCCCCCTCTATTGTTAATCCCAGCCTTAAGATCCGTATTCCGCATTTCTCACAAAAAGATGAATTTAAAAAAACTTACTTGGATTAATTTTTGCAAGATCGTATTTTATGTTTATATGAATAATAAATATATACTAAATCTTTTTACATTGATAATATAGGGTATATGTTCAATTTATTCATTTTAAAAAAATATATTTATTTAATTGTTATTGTTTAATAATGATATTTTATTATTGATTTGACATTAATTCTATTTATTAATATAATTATGATTTAATTTTATGATTAATATTTTATTTTGTTTGCATTTACAATTCAAAAATTATATCCATATTGAAAGTGATCAGTCTAATCTAGGAGAAAGATGGAAACTTGTGTGATATATGCATAATTAACAATTATGTCTTATGGTTAATGGATATATAATTGTCAAATGTCACCGATTATGTCAAAGGATATATACAAACATACGTCAAATGATTAAATATATTTAAACTATTTATTTCCTTTTTTCCATTTTTTCAATTAAATAATCACATTATAACATTAATAAAATGTGTGTGTGTGTATTATACCGTGAAATAATTTTGGCATGTGTGTTTATAAATATATATTTAAAATATTTATTTAGATTAAATAAAGTCAGTATACATATTTATATTAAGGTTAAATGATATTTTTTATTTAATAATTTTGAAATAGAATTCGAATTAATACGACCTTCCAAATAAATAAAATAACTAATTTAAAACTGTTAATTTGCATTAAACAAGTCGTCAATAAAAGGTAACATATACACATATATTTGAAATAATATTTTTTAGAAAATAGAGATGAGAAAAATATTTTTTTTGTTAATAATAAAAATGGAAACAAATTTAATAGTTTAATATATAAAGTATTTGTGAGTGTGTGTATAAACACACACATACATACATAATTTCAGATCTGAAATAAAAATTAAATTTTGATCAATTTGTGTGTGTGTATGTATATGTGTGTGTATATGTGTATATGTATGTATGTGTGTATATATATATACATATGTGTTTGTGCATAATGTGTACATGTACATGTGTATGTATATGTGTATGTATGTATATATATGTATGTATATGTATGTATGTATGTACATATGTGTGTGTATAGTTTTTTCTTAATTAATTGATTATTTAAAATTATAATAAATTTTTGAAATTATAATATATTTTACTCATGAACGAAAATTATATTATTTATATGTGATTATATATACACGTACATATATAATTGAATATATATTTAAAATAAAAGATTACCCCCTCCATGTGAACTTGCCGATAGTCGAACGCCTTTGTAATTTGTTCTTGTAGGATCTAGATTAACCCTACAGGGGGGGTGAATAGGGTTATAGCAAATTTTCTCGAATTAAACTGCAGAGAAGTAAATATGCTGAAAAGTAAATCATACACAAAAATTTTCCAACTTCGGCAACCCCTGCCTACTGCTGCATTCCCAGATTTCTATTAGAATTAAACAGTCTCCCGCTTACAAACACTCTAACAGACTTGCACACCATGCTACCGCCTATAGAGTTTTGCAAACTCGCCACCCTGCTCACTGAATTAATTCTAACTAGATAATCTAACACAACCTAAAACCTAGGTGGTGATTTACCAAGATTTGAACCTTAAAAGAGAATTTGAAACAAACTTAAAAACAATTTAAAACTAAAACCCTATTTGAAAAAATAAACTAAAGCCTTTTTAAAAGCAAAAGGCCGGCCCAATTCTATTCTTTCACCCGATCCTCTTTTTTCTGGCCTGAAGAAAATGGCGGCCTCTGTTGTATCTTCGTTCGATCTGAATTAGGGCTTCGTTCCCTTGCGAAAATTAAGGCTTTCTCAGACTTTGATTCTCTGGTTTGTGTTGCTCTTGCTCGCTGCTTCTCTGATGATTGGCTGCTTGCTTCACTTGAGGTCGTTCGCAGCTGCTCCTCTGTTGATCGAGTTCGATAGATTGTGGTATGTAATCTCTTCCTTTCGTTGCTTGTTCAATGCTTGCGTGAACTCGATTGATTGATCATTTTGCCGATGATGATTGTGGGTTTATATTTGGATTTGATTCGATTTTTCCACCTCCCTTGCCGATGATGAACTTGGGTGATGTATTTATATGAATTCGACACTTTCCTAATTCTTGCTTTCCTGATATTGTTACAACTTTATACACATGGTCTTGATTTTGAAACATTCGATTTTCCTTGAATGATACGGCAAAAACTTTCCTCTTTTGATTTTTGACTTTTTCAAAGATACGTATTTAATTTTTGACTTGGTCATCTCTGCACTGTTGAATTTCGTTCATCCCTGTAGCATTGATTTACACGGCATTGACTTCTTTGGCTTGTTTAACAACTTGATTTCCACGGCTTCGGCCATCTTTGTGTTCATCCCTGTGAGCTTCGTCTCTGGCCATCTTCTCTGGTTGGTTTAACATGAACTCCACTTGAGCATTGCATTCGTGAATTTTGATGTTGTCTGGTTGTTTGAACTATTTGCATCACTGTCTGGTTCATCTTGTATCATACTGTATTTGTTTTGAACCATGCTTGCTTTCAGGTTTAATCACTGTATGTTGTTTATGTCTGCATCTTGTGATTGCCACTGTGTTGCATTGTCTTTGTGGTCTTCATATTCAAGTGTGTCTGTTGCACTTGCTAATGTTCCCTGAGCTTGTTTGCAATTGAAAAATCTGGCACACCAACTTGTTGACGTCACTGTATTTTGATGTTCTTATTCTGATGCATTTGAACTTGAGCATACTTGATGCACTTTACTTGATCTGTCCATTTTTATATGGTAGCCGCATTACTCTTTCTGATATAGTTGCTTTCACTGATTCATGTGTGTTTGCTCATGTACATATGTATGTGATGCTTTGTCCATACTGTGTTGATTGAAACCGAAATTACTTGGTCACTGACACTACTTCATCGATTCGTATATGCAAGCCTGGAGTTGCCTCTGGCCAGTTGAATCATTAACTATTGTTTGAGATGTGATATTGTGTACATGTTGCTGCATTTGCTTGCATACCCATTACTGCACTGTCCACGGTATATTGATATTATTGTTAAGTGAAATCCTGTTTGTGCTTGTCTCTGATCTTTTAGTCATGTTGTTTCTCGGCTTCAATTACTGTCTTCATTGTATATGGATAATTTCATATTGTGGTTCACTGTTTGCATCACTGGTCTTTGATGTTTGTGTAGTTTGGTCTTGCATTTGGTTTGGAGTTGTTTCTTTGATAGTTACACTCTGGTTGTCATGCATATGAAGTAGTTTGCATTCTGGACATTTGCCGTAGTCTTCATTGTTGTATCTGCATTGTGTATATTCATGATGCTTTGATTTTCATTTGGCTTCACTTGTGTACACTGTGTCATTTGAGTTGCTGTGTTGATCTTGTCACTATATCATGTTCGATACAGTTTGCATTTCAGTTGTTTGGTTGACGCACTTGAACTATACATTCGAGTCTGCATTTTTAATCTTCTGTTATCTTCGACTTCACTGTGAATTACGGCTTTGATTTTCTGGCCATCTTTGTTATTGATACATGTTTGAGCTGACTTGTATTCTTTGCATTGAGTACAGAATTTTCATTCACTTGTGTATATGAGCATATTGAAGTTGCTGACTACATGTTGCACTGATTTCCATTGTTGCTGTTATCTTGTACAACTTGTATTTGCACTTGCTTTATTTGTAGTCTCTGGTATTCTTGTTGCTTCCCTGACCTTGTAGTTGTTCAACTGTCTTCTGTTCACCTGCATGTAGTTGGTTGTTTGTATGTTGGAAACTTGTATTTGTGCAGCCTGTTTCATTAAGCTTGATCTCTGTTGCCTTGAATTTCTGGTTGCTTTGGGATTGAACTTGAGCTTTGTACTGTTGATTGTTGCACTTGTGTTGCTCACCATGTTGCATTGTTGTTCACCTCTCTTGTATCATTGGTGTTTCTGTGTTCATGCTTGTGACATTCATGTTGCCACTGGTTTGGACCCTTTGTTTTAGCATACTTGGTGGTCATTTTGTACTTCTGGTCTTTGTTTGGTTCTTGATCATTTCATGTTGATTTTTGAAATTTCACTTGAGTTGAATCCAGTTTCGAAACTCGGGTTTGACCTTGTGCTAGTGACGAAATTTTAAATTTATTGCACCTGAGTTGAACCTGTCTTTATATTTGGGTTTGACCTTGTGCTCACCTGTCCCTGTAGCATTATCAAGTGTATATCGGTGTGCACGGCCTTGTGACATGTACAGTGATACGCTGTGCATGTCACATTATTCGTATATGATGAATTCAAATGTAAATGATGACGAATAACACAAATAACTAAAGCAAATAATATTTTCAAAATCCATATTTTATTTAATATTGGAAAAATATTTCTTTTTCAATTTTACTGCGTTAGTGAACATTTTTGCAGATTGCTCAGATGCTGGATTCTAACTGGAATGAAGTTGAAGATAAACTACGAGTGTGAGTGATATGTAGTGAGGAATTTATGTAATTAGAATCAAAATTGTATATGTATAGTGAGAGCTTGAATTTGTACTATTCAAAATTGTAATAAACATTTGTTTGAATAAAATTTCTGTTTGAATTCAAATTCTGTGTAAATTATTTTATTCAACAAATATTTATTTAATCTATGAAAAATAAAATAGTATATTAACAAATACATTTAAATGAATGTATATATGTTTATTATCATCAAACAAAAATCATATAAGCGCATATTCAACAATCTCCCCCTTTTGATGATAACAAACATGTATTTAAGATTTTTACTGTGTTAAATGTATTTGGTCAATGATATACTCTAATTGCTCCCCCTATTTAAATGCTTCCTCTCTATACGATGCTCCCCCTACATATATGCATACAAATAGAAATATACAAATGAGCCTAGATGCAAATGGAAAATTATTTGACCTTTGCTTGATTTTATTTGACAAAATCTTAACTTTTCTCTCCCCCTTTTGTTATCAGCAAAAGAATAATAGTGTTAGAGAAATAGAGATAAAGTGTTCGATATTAATCCAACATTAAAACTCAATTGAATATAAATATTAAACTTCCATAAAAATCAAACAAAAATCATAACTACTTCTTGTTAGGCGCATATTCCACTTTTAGAAATAATGTAATGATGTCATCATATAAAACCATACAGTTGCATCTACTTGTGGTACATTTATATCAGGGATTTGAATATCTACTAATCATGCATAACCGTTAGGACTTTTAAACGAGATTAGTAGTATTCCAATTTAATTTTCTTTTAAAATGAATTCAAGTATCTTCTAATCACTCATAACCGTGAGGACTTTTAAATGGGATTAGAATCAACTTGTTTATTTAATAAATCAATTTTGATATGCGTTCCATACATGCATAACCGTAAGTACTTTTAAATGAGCATGGAAGCACATAACAAATTTCAAGTAATTCACTCATGCATAACCGTGAGGACTTTTAAATGGGAGTGAATACTTTGGTATTTATTTATTTTTACTTAAAAAAATGTAAAATGAAAAACGAATGATCCCTGATTATAGTACCACATATCGACAAACTATATTGAATTTTTGATAAACAATGGTCAATAGAAATATGATAGACATAGAAATGGTCATGGAATCTTTACTCAACAAAAAGTTTTTATAACTCTTGTTTGAATTCCTAAAGAAATCTTCCAAATATACTGCCTTGAGTAATGTATGTTAAATATCAACACTTATCACCTTTTCAATCACTATTTATCTTTTTGATAATTAGTAGGGAGTCGGATTAGTCAAAATTTGTCATTTAAAATCAAATATATATTTTTTCAAAATGACTAATATGAAAATATGGTCAAAAATGATTTTCTCGAAGGGGTTATATGAGAAAATATTTCTGCTATTTGAAAATTATTCGTAATGAAAAATATGCAGATATTTTCTTTGAAAAACGATGCAGTTACTAAATGTCTCACCATAAATCACGTTCAACTAGTAAGTTTTCTGTCAACTAAATTACCCGTATGATCTGCATCTGAATTTCTCTTTCACTTCAAAACATCACTAATTAAATTTGATAGACCAGGCTATGAAGTGTGCATAAAAACTCAAACTCAATTTTTAACAGCATTCTTGAATTTGAATTGAAGTTGTGTAAATAATCAGAAACTGTGAATATAGAGTTAGCCGTATTATAACCTAATGTGTTATCATCCAATAAAACACTATGTTTAATCCAAACGTATATGTATGAAGTAATTCAAAGAATAGTGTTTTTGGCATAAATATAATTGGCCAACTATGTTGAACAAGTCAGAATAAAAAAATCATCATCTCTTTATCATCACATTATTGTTGGATGATTTAATTCAAAATACGGTGCAGATTATCACATTTAATATATCGATCAAATAAATATACCTTCACCTATTTTACCTTTACGATAATTTTTCATGGTTGCCCATTGTGATTCTGTCACCTTTGTACTAGGCTAAGGAACTTTGCTTTGTTGCCCGTTGTGTTTCTGGAACAGCCAAAATCCAGAGAACACTGTTGTTGTTCCTTAGCCTGCCACCATACCTACACGATGAAAGATTTTTGTGACCAATTCGTTTTTATACGTCCATGATTGTTAGTGGCATAAGTATTGTGAATAAACAATCCCTTTGGAACCCAAACTTGTTTTTTCCTTTTATTCTTGTTCCAATAGGCATGAAATTTGTTTGTAGAATTCTTAGGAGCCCAAACTTCTATAAATTTTGTGTTCTTGTTCCTATGACTACAATTTTCAACACGATGTCCAATTATTTCACATCTAGCAAAGACACTCTTACCTTTTGTATTATCATCAACTTGTGTTTTCCCAAAGCCTAGACCTTTTCTGTTGTTAGCAACAATTTGATTTCCCAATAACATGTTGAATGGTTTTTCTCCTCTTGAAAAGTTATTCAGAGATTTCTCAAGATTTTGGACTTTGGTTTTTAGTGTTGTGTTTTCAGTTACAAGTGAGGTGCATCTATTTATAAAATCCTTTTTCCTAGTGTCAATGGTTTCCTTAAAACTCAAGTTTTCTTTTTCAAGATTCTCAAAGCTATTCTTAAGTCTTGATAATTCTGAATCTAAAATTTTACATTTTTTACAGTCTAGGTTTTGAATATTTTCAAGTTCAGTTTCTAACCTAGAATTTTCATGGACAAGTTGTCTCCTATCAGATTCCAGTTTTTCAATTTTAGATTCAAGAGTATCAACTATTTTGAGTAAGATCACAACACATAAAAACAAGTTCTTTATAAGAATAGTCACCTACCTCACTAGATTCCTCTGAGCTTGCTTCTGAATCTGATTTTGCCATAAGACACAAGTTAGCCTCCTCTGAGCTACTATTCGAAACTTCCTCTCCTTCTTCATCATCCCAAGTCTCTGAAAAGGCCTTCTTCTTCTTTTTCTTTAAGGCAATCGTCTTCTTCTTTGATTCGGAGTTGTTGCGTTCCTCCTTTGCTTTTAGCTCAAGCTCATATGTCATCAAGTTGCCGATCAACTCCTTCATGCTTAGTTTACTTAGATCTTTCGATTCTTGTATTGCCGTGACTTTTGCCTCAAAGCTCATCGGTAAGACTCGTAGCACCTTCCTCACAAGCTCTACCTCAGTGAATACCTTCCCAAGCGCTCTAGCATTGCACACCAAAGTTGAAAAGCGTCCAAACATGTCCTTTATGCTCTCGCCTTTGTCCATCACAAAGTTCTCGTACTCATTGCTGAATAAGGCTAGACGAGACTCCTTGATTTGAGAAGTTCCTTCATGTGTCACCTCCAAGGTATGCCAAATTTCCTGTGCAGTTTTACAATGAGAAATTCTATTAAATTCAGTTTTATCAAGAGCACAGATCAAAGCATTCATGGCTTTAGCATTTGTAGTTTTTAATCTCTTATCGTTAGCATCCCACCTATCCTTAGGTTTAGGAATCTCAGTATCACCAACAGTTATAATGGGAGATTTATAGCCAGTTTCAATAATGTCCCAAACATCATAATCAACAGAACTAAGATAAATACCCATCCTAACTTTCCAATAAGTATAATCATTCCCATTAAACATTGGTGGCCTGACAATAGATTGCCCTTCAGAAAAAGCATTATTTGGTGGATTCATGACTCTAGAGTTAAAGAAAAAATACCTCGCTCTGATACCACTTGTAGGATCTAGATTAACCCTAGAGGGGGGGGGGGGTGAATAGGGTTATAGCAAATTTTCTCGAATTAAACTGCAGAGAAGTAAATATGCTGAAAAGTAAATCACACACAAAATTTACCCAGCTTCGGCAACCCCTGCGTACTGCTACATTCCCAGATTTCTATTAGAATTAAACAGTCTCCCGCTTACAAACACTCTAACAGACTCGCACACCTGCAACCGCTTATAGAGTTTTGCAAACTCGCACACCCTGCTCACTGAATTAATTCTAACTAGACAATCTGACACAACCTAAAACCTAGGTGGTGATTTACCAAGATTTGAACCTTAAAAGAGAATTTAAAACAAACTTCAAAACAATTTAAAACTAAAACCCTATTTGAAAAAATAAACTAAAACCTTTTTAAAAGCAAGGCCGGCCCAATTCTATTCTTTCACCCGATCCTCTTTTCTCTGGCTTGAAGAAAATGGCGGCCTCTGTTGTATCTTCGTTCGATCTGAATTAGGGCTTCGTTCCCTTGCGAAAATTAGGGCTTTCTCAGTACTCGATTCTCTGGTTTGTGTTGCTCTTGCTCGCTGCTTCTCTGAATATCGGCTGCTTGCTTCACTTGAGGTCGTTCGCAGCTGCTCCTCTGTTGATCGAGTTTGATAGATTGTGGTATGTAATCTCTTCCCTTTCGTTGCTTGTTCAATGCTTGCGTGAACTCGATTGATTGATCATTTTGCCGATGATGATTGTGGGTTTATATTTGGATTTGATTCGATTTTTCCACCTCCCTTGCCGATGATGAACTTGGGTGATGTATTTATATGAATTCGACACTTTCCTAATTCTTGCTTTCCTAATATTGTTACAACTTGATACGCACGGTCTTGATTTTGAAACGTTCGATTTTCCTTGAATGATACGGCAAAAACTTTCCTTTTTTGATTTTTGACTTTTTCAAAGATACGTATTTAATTTTTGACTTGGTCATCTCTGCACTGTTGAATTTCGTTCATCCCTGTAGCATTGATTTACACGGCATTGACTTCTTTGGCTTGTTTAACAACTTGATTTCCACGGCTTCGGCCATCTTTGTGTTCATCCCTGTGAGCTTCGTCTCTGGCCATCTTCTCTGGTTGGTTTAACCTGAACTCCACTTGAGCATTGCATTCGTGAATTTTGATGTTGTCTGGTTGTTCGAACTATTTGCATCACTGTCTGGTTCATCTTGTATCATACTGTATTTGTTTTGAACCATGCTTGCTTTCAGGTTTAATCACTGTATGTTGTTTATGTCTGCATCTTGTGATTGCCACTGTGTTGCATTGTCTTTGTGGTCTTCATATTCAAGTGTGTCTGTTGCACTTGCTAATGTTCCCTGAGCTTGTTTGCAATTGAAAAATCTGGCACACCAACTTGTTGACGTCACTGTATTTTGATGTTCTTATTCTGATGCATTTAAACTTGAGCATACTTGATGCACTTTACTTGATCTGTCCATTTTTATATGGTAGCCGCATTACTCTTTCTGATATAGTTGCTTTCACTGATTCATGTGTGTTTGCTCATGTACATATGTATGTGATGCTTTGTCCATACTGTGTTGATTGAAACCGAAATTACTTGGTCACTGACACTACTTCATCGATTCGTATATGCAAGCCTGGAGTTGCCTCTGGCCAGTTGAATCATTAACTATTGTTTGAGATGTGATATTGTGTACATGTTGCTGCATTTGCTTGCATACCCATTACTGCACTGTCCACGGTATATTGATATTATTGTTAAGTGAAATCCTGTTTGTGCTTGTCTCTGATCTTTTAGTCATGTTGTTTCTCGGCTTCAATTACTGTCTTCATTGTATATGGATAATTTCATATTGTGGTTCACTGTTTGCATCACTGGTCTTTGATGTTTGTGTAGTTTGGTCTTGCATTTGGTCTGGAGTTGTTTCTTTGATAGTTACACTCTGGTTGTCATGCATATGAAGCAGTTTGCATTCTGGACATTTGCTGTAGTCTTCATTGTTGTGTCTGCATTGTGTATATTCATGATGCTTTGATTTTCATTTGGCTTCACTTGTGTACACTGTGTCATTTGAGTTGCTGTGTTGATCTTGTCAGTATATCATGTTCGATACAGTTTGCATTTCAGTTGTTTGGTTGACGTACTTGAACTATACATTTGAGTCTGCATTTTTAATCTTCTGTTATCTTCGACTTCACGGTGAATTACGGCTTTATTTTCTGGCCATCTTTGTTATTGATACATGTTTGAGCTGACTTGTATTCTTTGCATTGAGTACAGAATTTTCATTCACTTGTGTATATGAGCATATTGAAGTTGCTGACTACATGTTGCACTGATTTTCATTGTTGCTGTTATCTTGTACAACTTGTATTTGCACTTGCTTTATTTGTAGTCTCTGGTATTCTTGTTGCTTCCCTGACCTTGTAGTTGATCAATTGTCTTCTGTTCACCTGCATGTAGTTGGTTGTTTGTATGTTGGCAACTTGTATTTGTGCTGCCTGTTTCATTAAGCTTGATCTTTATTACCTTGAATTGCTGGTTGCTTTGGGATTGAACTTGAGCTTTGTACTATTGATTGTTGCACTTGTGTTGCTCACCATGTTGCATTGTTGTTCACCTCTCTTGTATTATTGGTGTTTCTGTGTTCATGCTTATGACATTCATGTTGCCACTGGTTTGGACCTGATTTTGTTTTAGCATACTTGGTGGTCATTTTGTACTTCTGGTCTTTGTTTGGTTCTTGATCATTTCATGTTGATTTTTGAAATTTCACTTGAGTTGAATCCATTTTCAAAACTCGGGTTTGACCTTGTGCTAGTGACGAAATTTTAAATATATTGGACCTGAGTTGAACCTATCTTTATATTTGGGTTTGGCCTTGTGCTCACCTGTCCCTGTAGCATTATCAAGTGTATATCGGTGTGCACGACCTTGTGGCATGTACAGTGATACACTGTGCATGTCACATTGTTTGTGTATGATGAATTCAAATGTAAATGATGACGAACAACCCAAATAACTGAGGAAAATAATATTTTCAAAATCCATATTTTATTTTATATTGCAAAAATATTTCTTTTTCAATTTTACTGCGTTAGTGAACATTTTTGCGGATTGCTCAAATGCTGGATTCTAACTGGAATGAAGTTGTAGATAAACTACGAGTGTGAGTGATATGTAGTGAGGAATTTATGTAATTAGAATCAAAATTGTATATATATAGTGTAAGCTTGAATTTGTACTATTCAAAATTGTAATAAATATTTGTTTGAATAAAATTTCTGTTTGAATTCAAATTCTGTGTAAATTATTTTATTCAACAAATATTTATTTAATCTATGAAAAATAAAATAGTACATTAACAAATACATTTAAATGAATGTATATATGTTTATTATCATCAAACAAAAATCATATAAGCGCATATTCAATAATTCTTTCCTCAATCTCCTTGGGTACAGTTTACAACTATGATGCTCCACTTTTCCTAATATTTAACTTGGGTCTTACTATTCACACACACCAATGTTATCTCTAACTCCACTTAAAACGGAAGGAAATTTAATTGGTGAAAAGTACTCCAAAAACGTATTTCGGCTAGCTATGCAAATTTGGGTGAAAGAATAGTCATCCGGTTTTGCATAACTGAATGAAGTAGTTCTATAAATCAAAACCCTAGCATAGAAATTCTCCAATTGCTTTATCTCTCAGCATTAATGGCAGATCAGTCTGAAAGTAAAGATGTAAGAAAGATCTCTATTGATTGCATTTGAATACATCATTCTTTTATTGTTGGTATTCTCTATTTGGAATCAAAATATGCAAGCTATATATGTTGTGTTACTCTCATCGTATTGAAGGTTGATTTTTGTGTAAACAGTGTTGTAATTTTTCAAAGATAGAGGGTGTTCATTTTCTAATGTTGGTTAAAACAAAGTAATGTAAAGCGATCTAAAATTTTGAATTTGAAAAGTAGGGTTCGGGTCTGAACAAGTTTATATAACCGAATTATGTACATATATCGATGAGGTTTTTAAAGTTGTTCGGACCTTTTTCACAGTATCATGCTTTTTTCTCAAAAATCTACCCAATTGATTTGTATTATTTTTGAAATGTTTTGTGTAACAGTTATTAAATGATAGTATCTATTACTTTTTCTTGGCTATATGTAGGTAGTACGGAATGTCGTTTGTTCTAATTCATTAGTTTTTAAGAATGAAGTGGAAGGTGAATGGAATGGAAGTGTTCATTTTTCAGGATATTAAAATAGAAAATGTTGTTATAGAAGGAAGTGATTGTAATATTCCAGATAGTAACGACATCGAATAAATTCAGGATGAACAATTAAAAGTTGATCTTGTAGTTAAATTTTATTTTAATTTGAGTAGAAGCGATTTGTTTGATCAGGATCTAGTATTGCCTATTTAGATACCAATGACACTTAAAAAGAATTATGCAATCTCACAGAGAAATAACAGAAATAAGAGACACAGAAGATTTAACGTGATTTAGATATGAATATCCTACGTCCACGGAGACCCAACAACTTTTTATTTCACTAAAGAAAAGAGTACAAAAGAGAGGAAAGAATAATGGTGGATACTATCACACACTTGCTTGTTACATATGAAGATGAAATTCCTTCATTTAAATAGACTTGAAAATGAAGGGTTGCTTGGAGATTAAGCAAATCAATTTCCTGATTACCCAGATATCTTTCCAAATTGCATGATTTGATTTTAGTACAAATAGATGGCGTAATCTTCGTTTCCATATCTTTTCTTTATTCTCCATGCCTAATCATTTATTTATTTATATAGCAAATATATTGACTAATTAATTGATTGACTAATTAATTAGTTTCTTTCAAAATATCCTTCCATATACCAGCCAAATTAATTGATTTGATTGAATCAATTTCTTTCATCTTTAACAAATATTTGAATTATCCAAATTCAACACTCCACCTTGCTTCAAATATAACAATCTCTCTTCATCGCCTTATCATCAAGCAATCAATATAGAAGTTGTTGGGTCTAGCGCCCCATGGCGCTCAAGTAACAAGTATCAAATTGAGCAAGTTTAAGCAATGCTTAAACTTGTCCTTTGGGAGTGACTTAGTCATCTTATCTGAAGGATTATCCAAAGTACACACTTTTAACAATTTGGTCTTGCTTCGTTCTTCCTCAAGCATAAGAAAGAAACCTCTAACATCAATATGCTTTGTCCGTAAACTATAAGCTTGATTTTCTACAAGATGAATCGCACTCTGACTATCTGAAAATAGCTCTACTGTCCGCTGCACAATTGAAAGATCATGCAACAATTGAAGTAAGTATAATCATTCCTTTGTTGCTTCCACAATCGATATCAACTCTGCTTCGGTAGTCGATAAAGCTACGATAGATTGCAGCACTGATCTGCATGAAATCGAGTCAATGCCAAGTGTAAAAACATAGCTTGACACTGACTTCCTAGCATCTCTATCCCCTGCGTAATCAGAATCACAGTATCCTCTAAGAAAGATGTCACCGTCCACTCCACCATATAACAAGCCCACCGAAGAAGTGCCTCGAAGATATCTAAGGATCCACTTCACAGCTTGCCAATGCTCTTTGCATGGGTTAGACATATATCGACTCACAACACCCACTGCATGGGCCAAATCTGGTCTTGTACACACCATCGCATACATAAGACTACCAACAACACTAGAATAAGGTATATCAGCCATATACCTCTTGTCTTCTTTCGATGAGGGAGATAAGTCTTTTGACAACTTAAAATGAGAGCCTAATGGAGTGCCAACTGGTTTAGCTTTCTCCATTCCAAATTAAGCGAGGACCTTCTCGATGTACTGCGCTTGAGTGAGCCTTAACTCTCTCCGCTTCTTATCCCTGCTTATCTCCATACCCAATATTCTTTGTGCCTTTCCCAAATCCTTCATGTCAAACTCTCTACTGAGCTCTGCTTTCAACTCTTTAATTCTGACCATACTCCGAGATGCAATCAGCATATCATCAACACATAACAACAAATAAATCATATCACCATCACATCTCCTGAAATAAACACACTGGTCTTTGAAACTTCTAGAGTATCCCTGTGAAAGCATAAACTTATCAAACCTCTTATACCATAGTCTAGGAGACTGCTTCAGTCCATATAGAGATTTGTTGAGTTTGCAAACATAGTCTGGCCTGCTACTCTCAATGAACCCTTTCGGCTGCTTTAAATAAATCTCCTCATCCGGATCACCGTGCAAGATTGTAGTTTTGACATGTAGTTCTCTAATTCTATATCATAATGAGCAACTAATGCCAAAAGAATATGAATAGAAGTATGCCTCACCACTGGAGCAAAGATATCATGATACTTTACCCCCTTCTTGTGAATATACCTCTTTGTGACTAACCTTGCCATGTATTTGAGATTACCATTTTCACCGTCTTTCACTTTATAGATCCACTTGCATCCAATAGCTCACTTGTCGATGGGAAGAGGCACCAAATCCCAAGTATGATTTCTCCGCAATGATTCAATCTCCTCCTCCAAAGCAACTAACCAACTGGAATTGTTAACTGATGTGATAACTTCTCTATAATCATAGGGCTCATCATGGACAACATTAAAAGTATATGTTGCCAAATCGTCGAAGTTAATATCTTCGATGCTCAATCCAACAAACTCATCAAGCCACTTAGGCTTTCTTCTTTGTCTGATAGGCCTAGGTTTCGAATGAGCTCCACCTTGAGTTTGATCATCTATATCAACATCGATATTATCCTTATCAACCATGGTGTCATCGAAAACACTATTTGAACGTCTATGGAAAGAATCAACAGATGACTTGCTTTGTGTCTGGTATTCTTCACATGTCGTCTGATTGTCATCTTACGAGGAAGGCTCCACTTCAACATAGCCTTCTCATTGAAAGTCACATGCCTGCTCATAACGATCTTTTGGCTAATAGGACACCACAACCTATATCCCTTCACTCCTCTCCTATAACCTAGAAAAATACACTTGCGAGCTCTAGGTTCCTGTTTCCCTTTGCTCTCATGCACATAAGCTGGGCAACCAAACACTTTGAGAAATGAATAGCTAACAGGCTCTCCTTTCCATACTTCTTCAGGGATCTTCATATCTATGGTATTAGAAGGTGTGCGGTTGATGAGGAAAGCCTCCATAGATAAAGCTTCAGCCCAAATTCTCTTCTTCAATTTAGCAGTCAATCTAAGGCATCTTGTTCTCTACAATAATGTACGATTCATCCTTTCTGCAACTCCATTAGATGGGGGTCGCCCGGTGTGGTGTAATGCCTCTTAATGCCTTCAGACTCACAATAATTGATGAATTCCTATGATACAAATTCACCGCCATTATCTGAACGGAGAATTTTCAATTTCTTCCCTAACTGCTTCTCAACCATAGATTTCCACTTCTGAAACTTGGCAAAGGTTTCACTCTTTGACTGAAGAAAGTATATCCATACTTTATTAGAGAAATCATCTATAAATGAAATGAAATATATGGCTCCACCTAAAAACTGACAAGGGGAGGGACCCCAGATATCTGTATGAACATACTCCAAGACAGCTTTTGCTTTATGCTCTCCTATACCAAAAGAAATCTTCGTCTTCTCTCCAAGAACACACTCTTCACAAAAACCAAGTTTTGAATGATGAACTCCATCAATCAATCCTCGTTTTCTCAACTCATCCATCTGCACTCAACGATGTGACCCATCCGTAAGTGCTATAATTTGGAAGAATCTGAATCAACAGATGTAACAGAAGTTGATTCACCAATTACAGTAGTGCCCTTTAATAGATAAAGATTTCCTGCCCTCACACCTCTCATAACAATCATGGAACCCTTCGATATCTTCATTTTCTCTCCTTCCACTACAATCTTCAAGCCAAGTCTACTCGATGCCCCAACAGAGATCAAGCTCCTCCTCAAATCAGGTGCATGTCTAACATCGGTGATCATACGAGTAACACCATCAAACATTCTAATCATCACGCTACCAACACCCACCATATGGCAAGAAGCATCATTACCCATCAGAACTTCTCCTCCATCAATTTCGCGATAAGTGAAAAAGCAGTTCCTATCAGGTGTCATATGATAGGATGCGCCAGAATTAATCAGCCATAAGTTGTTCCTCCCAAAAGAGCCAGAAGCTGTAAATACATCGGTAACACTTTCTGTATCTGATTTCTCTGCTGTAGAAGCTGAGGCTTGCTTTGGATCTTTTCTTTTACCTTCAAGCTTGGGACAATGTGCTATGAAGTGCCCTGGTTTCTAACCATAATGACAAGTCAAATTCTTAGCCCCCTAGACTGAGACCGTGAATAATTATGTCCTCCACCTTTCTTCGACCTGCTTTGGCCTCTACCTCTCTGAACAGATAAGCCTTCGGTATCACTATCCAAGCTAGTGCTCACCAATCTACCTCTTAATACTTCATTATGAAGAACAGCCTTTACATCAAAAAGGCTAATTTTACTACGGGCATAAATCATGTAATTAATAAAAGCAGTATACTCCTTAGGCAAGGAACATAAGAAGATCACAGCTTGAGCCTCATCGGTAATATCAACTTCCGCTGCTTTCAGGTTTATAATCAAAGTCGTCAAAGCATCTACATGCTCCATGAGATCAGCTACAGGCTTTATCTTGAACGAATAGAGTTGTTGCTAAAGAATAATCCGATTAGTGAGAGATTTGTCTTGATATGAATCCGATATTGCATCCCATAGTTCTTTCGCCGTCTTCTTCTGAGAGAATTCTCTAAGAACTTCATCTGAAAGGCTCAACTGAATTGTTATGAGAGCTTCATCTTCCATCTCTTCCAAATCAGCTGCATCAATACCTTTCAATTTCTCAGACTACGCAGAAACAACCTTGTAAGTCTTCTCCTTCAATACAGCCTCCATCTTCATCTTCCAAGTACCAAAATCTCCTTTTCCGTCAAAATGTGTTACTCCATAATTGACACCATATCTACCAACAGACTTACTAGAAGTAGCCATAATATCCAAACAGGAACAATAACACTAGCTTTGATACCAAACTGCAGTTAAATTTTATTTTAATTTGAGCGGAAGCGATTTGTCTGATCGGGATCTAGTATTGCCTATTTAGATACCAATGACACTTAAAAAGAATTATGCAGTCTCATAGAGAAATAACAGAAATAAGAGACACAGAAGATTTAACGTGGTTCAGATATGAATATCTTACGTCCACGGAGACCCAACAACTTTTTATTTCACTAAAGAAAAGAGTACAAAAGAGAGAAAAGAATAATGGTGGATACTATCACACACTTGCTTGTTACATATGAAGATGAAATTTCTTCATTTAAATAGGCTTGATAATGAAGGGTCGCTTGGAGATTAAGAAAATCAATTTCCCGATTACCCAGATATCTTTCCAAATTGCATGATTTGATTTTAGTACAAATAGATGGCGTAATCTTCATTTCCATATCTTTCCTTTATTCTCCATGCCTAATCATTTCTTTCTTCATATAGAAAATATATTGACTAAATTAATTGATTGACTAATTAATTAGTTTCCTTCAAAATGTCCTTCCATATACCAGTCAAATTAATTAATTTGATTGAATTAATTAATCAATTTCTTTCCTCTTTAAAAAATATTTGAATCATCCAAATTCAACAAATCTAACTGAATATTTTTCTACGAAAGACGTAATTGTGTATAATTTTTGTATAAAATTAATAAAAATAGGAAACGAGTTAATATTATTTGGTTGTCACTTTGTATGTAGGTCTTCCCTTCACGTGAAGCTATGATTTGTTGGTGTGAGTTGACTAGAAAGAAGTTGAATAATATAATTGTGACTACTCGATCTGACAAGCAGTTGAGGAAGAATTTGCATGTTCAGTTAAATTGTGAAAGAGGTGGAAAGTATCAGGAGCTGAAGAGTGCAAAATGTGTTACAATAAATAGTAAAACACGTGAACATACGTCAACTAGAAAATATAAATGTTCTTTTTTACTTAAAGGTATATTCAATGGAGATATAGACAAAGGAGATGACTTATGGGGTATTGAAGTAGCGAATGGTATCCATAATCATCAGTTACCAAAATCTCTAGTTGGTCATCCATTTGCTGGAAGATTCAGTGCCATGGAGAAAAACATTGCTTTGATTTGTCTCTTTCTAGTGTGAAACCTAGAGATGTGTTGATTAATGTTAAAAAGAATTTCTGGAGAATAATTCGACAATACGATCAGTTTACAATTTTAAACAGAAGATGGGAGTTTTCGAAATGCAAGGAAGATCCGTGATGCAACACTTACTAAAGTTGGTTGTTGAGTCACATTATGTACATTGGATGAGAAAGAACGAAGATGATGATTCTGTGTTTGACATTATGTGCGCTCATTCGGAATCTACCATATTACGCAAGTGCTTTCCTACAATCCTAATTCTCGATTGCACTTCAAGACGAATAAGTTTGGATTGCCATTGCTGCAGATGGTCTCCATCACATCTACAAATAAAACATTTATAATCGCCCAATGTTTCTTATCACTTGTGAAAGAAAATAATTACCATTGGGCTCTTACAAATTTAAAATATTTGTATACTCCGGACAAATTGCCTAATGTAGCTCTGACTAATAGGGAGTGGGCATTGATTAATGGAGTGAACACAATTTTTCCTAAAGTAAAGTATTTGGTTTAATAGTGGTACAAGTCAAAAAATATACTTACAAAGTCGAGAATTTTTTTTGAATTTGTTGAAAATGCAGAACTATTTGTAGCAGACTGGATGCTTGTTGTTCGAAATTTGAAACAGAGGACGAAGAATGCTTGAAAACATTTAAGATAATTATCCTGTTGCATTTAAGTATATAGTTGATCATTGGATTCCTTATAAGAAGCATTTTGTTCATGCATGGACCAATAAAGTTAGGCATCTTAGGAATAGAACTCCGAATAGAGCCAAGTCAGTACACTCTATTTTAAAACGATACCTTGGTTTCTTGTAGGAATCATTTGTTACTATTTGGAAAAAATGAATGACTTATCGCATTTAAAACACGTATAAATTAGTGTTAGCTTTGAAAAAAATTTGGGTTAAGTTCTGTAAATGATATCGAGAACCAATTTTCAAATATATAAGATATAGAGTTTCTTTGTTTGCTTTGGACATGATTTATGATGAATTGAGCCGCATGAAAAAGGAAGATTTTGTTATGTCAACTTGTGATCACAAACTTCGAATGATATTCGACTTACCTTGTGCACATGAACTGAATGAAAAGTACAGTGAATGCAATCCATGGACATTAACAAATACTTGATTATGTTCTGCAAAACAAGAATCTAAAGAGTTGTATAATACACCTGAACACACAGAATTTAGGAAAAGGTATGAGAATGCAAACTGAAGATGAAAAAATGTTAGGTTAAAGCAGTTGAAGGAGATTGGAGTACCTTCAATTACATCTTTGCTAGAACTCAAATTTGGATTCCATAAAAGAAGACCGTCTGGAGGCAAAAGGGAAAAGTAATTCTAATAGTAGAAAGAGGAGGCCTACAAAATGTGATTCGTCAAAATTTGAAGGAGTGAAACATTGTACGGAAAACAGTTACAATCAAGCTTACAAAAAAAGTTACTGCAAGAGGAAGGAGGAAAAATGGAATGGTTAAAACCGATCTTTAGTCCTCCAAATTGATGAATAAAGCGGTTGATAAAATACGAATGATTGATATTATATACACAAGCAAATTTCTTCATTATATTCTAGATTTTCTTCACCCTTTTGTTGTTAAAGTCGAGGAAGTTGAGAACGATGGTAACTGCGGTTCCCAATGTGTTGCGGAACATGTAGAAGAAATGGATGGTGGTTTTGTGGAGGTGGAGAAATCAATGTTAACAGATTTGACAACACACTGGGATATGTATTGCAAATATTTTACTTTTGTGCAATGTGAAAAGGTAAGGAAGATATTTGGTTTGTATGAAAAAACCATTCTGCAAGAATACAGGATGGAAATGCCTGAAATGGGTTACTAAATCGCAAATGTCTTTGATAAGGTGGTCGTCTTCATATCCAACGTTCAATGTTTATGTTTTACCCTACCAGTGAGAACCCTGATAAGTTCATAACTTTTATAAATGTGAACAACTACCACTATATGAAGTTGGTATTAAAAGAAAATTAACATATACGTTCAGTCGCAAACTAGTGAGAACCCTGATAAGTTCATAACTTTTATAAATGTGAACAACTACCACTATATGAAGTTGGTATTAAAGGAAAATTAACATATACGTTCAGTCGCAAACTATTGTAGTAGATTTGCAACAGAAGAAGCTAAATTGTGGGACAAAGAAAGGCAAGATCATTTTGATAGCTTGAAGCCTGATGACATATGTACAAGGGATTTGCCAATAGATTTTGATAGTTTTTTTCCATAAAGTCGTTATTAAACTTTTGGATATTTAATGCGTACTGTTTGACTACAAATGTAACATAAAGTTTAAATTGGTGATAGTTTTAGTATTATGTTGTTTGGATGGTTATCAATATAGTTACAGCATGTTTTTTAATAATTCGGTTTGATGTTTTCTTATAATTTTAGTATTATATAGCTTGGATGGATATAATTGATGATCGGTAGTATAAAATAGGGCACATATCAGTGTTGGAATACAAAGCAAATCCAAGTCAACGCAAAAGCTTTCTGTTTTCATGTACTGTCTCTATTTGGTTATGTATAGTCATGTAAATATAAGGTTCGAGGTACAAACCAAAACCGACCCAAAGTTGATACTCTCTAGTTCCATTTTCTATCACCGTTCAAGTATGTAAAGTCAAGTATATAGAAGGTTTGAGGTACAAGCTAAAATCGACCCAAAGTTGATACTCTCTGTTCTGTGTCCACTTAATGTCCCTATTCGAAAGGGTACGATCGAGCATGTAAAGCCGAGTGTATGGAAGATTCGAGGTACAAGTCGAAACCGACCCAAAGTCAATACTCTCTGTCTCCATTTACTGTCCTCAGTTGGTAGAGTAAAACCGAATACATCCAAGAATTAGCCTACAAAACAGAACTGAAGCACAGTTGATGCTTTCTGGTTTCATTTCTATCACCATTCGACTATGTAAAGCCGAGTATATAGAACTCATTACAATTCTATTGTATACAAATATATGTTTTGCATGTATTCAAAACTCACAATCATGGAATATAGATGTACATTTACTTTGCAAACTGATTTTACCATTTGTATGATGGAAAAATATACTCAACTAAAATACAAATAAACAACATTTTAAGCATTCAGCATGCTTCTAACATTCAACAACTGGTATTGGACGTGTGATATTTAGCATTAAGAATTTAAAATAAACAATAACTTATATGTATCTCAACATTGTCTGTTAGCTAATTTTTTTTTTTTTTTTTTTTTTTTTTTTTTTTTTTACTAACAACCTGTAGATATAAAACAAAGAGAAAACATTTTATATAGGGAAGCAACATAAACCATAGAGGAAAAAACAAGTCCAGCGCACAATAAACAGCAGGCATAACCAAAGAAAAAAAAAACAACCATAGAAATTCAATAAACAGCGGGCATAGACAAAGAAACCAAACAACCATAAAAGTTAATGCCCAACAACTTTTAAGAAATGCACATTTTTATTGTCATAATTTCCAAATATCACAGCATATAAACCTGGATGTGCATTATCCACTAGGTTCTCTTCTGACCACTTGTTGGGGATTTTGCGGTTCGAGACGGATTTGATGGCGATAGAGATAAAAACAATGCTGTACTTCTGACTTCAAGGATTTATGGAATAGATTCTTTCAGACAATAGTTCAACCCACCAGGTACAAACGGGTTATCGAACTATCGACTTTCAGGATTCAATGAAGCCCTATAACAGCGTAATCGGATTCAAAGTTTGTACGACTTTTATCCGACCAAGAACACTTCAGAAACTGTATCTGATGATGCAATTTATATAGGGTAGAATGAAGAGAAAGAAGAGAGCAATTCTGCAACGGTTTCTGAATCTGCAACACCTTGGAGGCGTCGCAAAACAGAGCAACAGTTTCTGACGTCGCAGAAATGCTCGGGGAAGAAGAAGAAGGATGCGAACTGTTTGCAACAGTTTCTAGGCGTCGCTATTTATATACGTGAGGAGATGTCCATTCGCGAAGTGTTGCGACCGTTAGCAACGATCGCGACTATTCATTTTGTAACGGTTCACAACCGTTACAAACGGTCGCGTCCATTCATTTTGTAACGTTACAAATTTCCGCTCTTTATTAATTTTCCGGTTTTGCGTCCTTAACGGGCCGAAATCTGGCCCGTTACTGTTCATATACGATCCAAAAATATTTTCAGACCCGATACTCGTACCCGGCCCGGCCCGGTCGGATGGACGGACGGCGGCGGCGCGCGTGTGGTATTGCATGACTTCTCTCCTCACAACAAAGCAAACATGTGGGAGCCACAAGGCCCGAACATCCACTTGAGAGAACTATACTTATACAAGTATAGTCTCCTCTTTTCTACAATGTGGGACTTTACTTTCTTTTCTTCTACTCTTCCAAAACAAAACCCAAACCCCAAAAGCTCTTTGAAAATTTACAACAATCTCCCCCAATTTCCAAAATAAGAAAATAAATAAATAGGACGGCCGAATCACTAGAGTGACTTCCTACATACCCAAGTGGGATCAAGCCTATGTAGTTCTAAGATCAAGTTTTGCATCATCGTAAAAACCAACACATAAATAAAAGGTATCTTTTGGATTTGAACCTTTACTTAGTGCAAACTATTCAAAGCCTTATCGAGATTCTATGGTGAACGAATCTTGAACCAAGTATCCCTAATGATAAAACCGGAACAATCACACATGTTGATTTTCTTAGGTAAAGTGTTCTGTAGTGCTCAGCACGTTAATGACCATGTGTTTAAATCCTGGTTCATGAGTCTACTTAGAAAGTGGTCTTACTTTCCTAGGAAACGGCCTGATTTCCATACTCATATATGTAAGTCTCTTAAGGTGTTTCTGCGATACACCTTTTAAGGTTTCTAGACTTATTAAGGATATATATCCATCCTTTGTTCTTGCAGAATCCAACACTAAATATTATGGGATTATCAATTTAGTGTTCCATAATCATTCTCTTAACTTGTTGGTACCCATTGAACTTTGTCTATCCTTTTCAAGACATAAGTTGGGTTTCTGTTAAGGATGATCAACCTTCATTCACATACTTTAGTCTCATTTCTCATGACTTTATAGAAACCATTGCCTTTGGAAGACCTTTTGTAAGTGGGCCAGCCAAGTTTTTCTTCGTTTCTGTGTAGTCAACAGTTATAACTCCTCTTTTGAGTAACTGTCTCACAATTTGATGTCTTAGACTCACATGTCTAGACTTTCCATTATATGTCTTATTAGACACATTGTATATTGTTGCTTGATTGTCACAGTTAATCAAGACTGTTGGAGATGGCTTCTTCCACAAAGGGATTTCCATTAATAAATTCCTAAGTCATTCCGCTTCCTTACATGCATCTGCTAATGCAATCAATTCTGACAACATTGTTGAGTCAGAAATACATGTCTGCTTCTTGGAAGCCCAAGACACAGCAGTGCCTCCTAGTGTAAAGATCCATCCAGTCGTAGACTTGGATTTGGATTCTACATTGTTCCAGGTTGCACCATTATATCCTTCTATTACAGAAGGATATCCTTTATAAGATAAATCATATTCAATGGTTCCTTTCAAATAAGCTAAAGCTCTGGAAATGGCTTTCCAATGCTCGAAACCTGGATTACTCGTAAATCGACACAATATACTTATAGCATGCGCGATGTCTGGTCTAGTGCAATGCATAGCATACATAAGACTCCCAATAACACTGGAATACTCTAGTTGAGAGATATTACGTCTAGTGTTCTTTTCTAATTTAATACTAGGATCTAAAGGAGTTGGTGCTGGTTTGTCATCGCAATGACCATACTTTTGTAGGAATTTCTCTATGTAATGGGATTGAGTTAGTAATAACTCCCCCTCTTTCCTAACAATTTTAATTCCCAGAATTACATCAGCCCTCTCCTAGATCTTTCATATCGAATTTAGAAGACAGAAACTTTTAGTTTCATTCACGCAGGATATATTGGAACCAAATATTAGCATGCCATCAACGTATAAACATATTATAACAATATCGTTGTTATCCGATTTGCTATAAATACATTTATCAGCATCATTGACAATGAATCCATATGACAGTGCAACCTTATCAAACTTCTCATGCCATTGCATGGGAGCTTGCTTCAGGCCATAAAGAGATTTTACTAATTTGCAAACTTTCTTTTCTTGGCCTGGGGTTTTGAAACCTTCATGTTGTTCCATATATATCTCTTCTTCTAAATCTCCATTTAGAAAAGCAGTCTTTACATCCATTTGATGTATGGCTAATTTATGAATTGATGCAAGTGCAATTAAACAGCGTATGGAAGATATGCGAGCAACTGGAGCATATGTATCAAAATAATCTACTCCATGTCTTTGCTTATATCCCTTAGCAACTAATCTGGCTTTAAACTTATCAATGGATCCATTTGTATTCAACTTTTTCTTGAATATCCATTTACATCCTATAGGTTTAGCACCAGGAGGTAAATCAGTTAAAACCCAAGTTTGGTTTAACATTATGAAATTCATTTCATCATTGATAGCTTCTTTCCAGAAATTTGAATCTCTGGAACTCATAGTTTCAGAATAAGTTTTGGGATCATCATCAACGTTCATTACATATTTAGTCACATTAAGGACTTCGTCCTTACTGCCTTCTACAAGATATGTAATGAAGTCAGGACCATAGTCCTTCTCTATTCTCGCTCTTTTACTTCTCCGTTGTTCAGTACTATTATCTGGTACTGACACTTCCTTGCTGTTTTGAGCAGGAGCATAATCATTGTCATTGATATCATTAGTCATACTACGTTCTGGACTAGATGATCTTAATCGGATCTCAACAGTTTGATTTTCAAAAAATTCTACATTTACAGATTCTATAACTTCTAGGGTGTCAAGAATAAGAAATCTATAAGTTATACTATTAAGTGAATATCCTATGAAAACACATTTAAATGCTCTATTTTCTAACTTTGGTCGTTTAGGGTCTGGTTTTCTAACATAAGCTAAGCAACCCCAAACTTTAAGTCTAGTTAGGTTAGGTTTCCTATTAAACCATAATTCATAAGGGGAAATATTATTCTTTTTAAGTGGTACTCTATTTAAAATATAACATGCAAATAACATAGCATCACCCCATATGTTATAATGTAAATTAGAACTTATGAGCATGAAATTAACCATTTCTACTCAAGTTCTATTCTTCCTTTCAGCAACACCATTTTGTTGTGGTGTATATGGAGCAGTACATTGGTGAATTATACCTTGTTGTTTACAAAAAAAGGTGAATTCATTTGAGAAATATTCACCACCACGATCTGAATGTAATATTTTAATTTTAACTCCTAATTGTGTTTCGACCTCTGCTTTGTAAATTTTGAATTTATCAAAAGCCTCATCTTTAGTTTTCATTAGATATACATATGCATATCTAGTATAATCATCAATGAATGTTATATAGTATTGGTTACCACCATAGATGATATGAATTTTTAAGTCACCCACATCACTATATACCAAATCAAGCAAACCAGTTTTCCTTTCTATGGATTTAAAGGATTTCCGGTGTATTTTTGTTTGAACGCATATTTCACATTTAGAGATGGTATCGAAATCACAATCAGAAATTAATCCTAATTTATTCATATTCCTAATGGAATTATAATTAACAAGTCCTAATCTACCATGCCATAAATTAATAGAATCAACAATATAAATAGAAGATTTCTTTATTAAATTCAACTTAATCATGTCGTTACAAGAGTATCCCTTTCCAATGAATTTACCATTCTTAGACAACACTAGCTTATCGGACTCATACACCATCTTGAATCCTCCTTTGTTAAGAAGGTATCCAGAGACCAAATTCTTACACATATCCGGTACATAAAATACATTGACTAATGTAAGAACTTTTCCAGAGGTGAGAGGAAGTTCTATAGTGCCTTTTCCCAGAACTTTACTTGGAACCTTATTTGCTCCAGTAACTTCGTCGGCTTCTCCTTTATTTTCTTCGTAACTCTTGAAAAGATTACGGTCTTTGCAAATGTGAATGGTTGCTCCAGTATCGAACCACCAATCATTATTATTGCCACTAACGGAGTTCGCCTCTTACACTACAGCCACAAGCGAGTCTTCGACCACATTCACTTTTTGTTGTTTCTTCCGCAGACGGCAGTCTCGGGCATAGTGGCCGGGCTTGTTACAAAAATAACAAGCACCTTTCTTTTTTTTGTTAGTTTTGAAATGATTTTTCTTAAACTGTTTCTCATTCTTTGGCTTTAATTTATCAGTAATTTCAACATTATTTGCCTTAGAATGGGACTTAGTTTGCGGATTATCATCTAGATCGCGTTTGCGAGAGTCTTCTTCAATACGAAGATGACGCTGTAAACCGTCTAAATTATAATCCGTTTCCGCATGCTTCATCTTTTTCTTATAATCATTCCAACTAAGCGGAAGTCTAGAAATTATAACTCCAACAACAAAAGATCCAGGGAGATCAATTCCAGCATCTTTAAGTTGATTCACCAACAGTAAGATTTCGCTTACTTGTCCAATTATGGACTTATTGGTGACCATTTTGAAATCCATAAAATTAGAAATAAAAAACTTTTTGTTACTTGCCTCGGATATGCGGTACTTATTCTCCAGAGCAGTTCAGAGTGCCTTCGCTGTTTCCAAGGTCCTATAAGCATTGTAGACGGGTAGATAGCGCATTCAGAATATGGCCTCTGCATAGGAAACCGTCCTCTTTGCGCTTTGCACGTTTAGCCTTTAGAGCAGCATCATCCTTTTCAGTTTCCTCCGGGATTTCTTCCAAGTCATCTTCCAAGATGTAGAACAACTTGACGGTGACCAGGAAAAATTTCATTGTCTCTTGCCAAGGAGTGAAATAGTCGCCATTAAAACGCTCCAATCGAGTTAGATGCTGATTCATAACTTGTAGAGTGCTCGAACCTTCCATGGGTGAAGATTATTGTCTGAAATTTTATTGGGGATTTTGCGGTTCGAGACAGATTTGATGGCGATAGAGATAAAAAAAATGCTGTACTTCCGACTTCAAGGATCCATGGAATAGATTCTTTCAGACAATAGTTCAACCCACCAGGTACAAACGAGTTATCGAACTATCGACTTTCAGCATTCAATGAAGCCCTATAATAGCGTAATCGGATTCAAAGTTTGTACGACTTTTATCCGACCAAGAACACTTCAGAAACTGTATCTGATGATGCAATTTGTATAGAGTAGAATGAAGAGAAAGAAGAGAGCAATTATGCAACGGTTTCTGAATCTGCAACACCTTAGAGGCGTCGCAAAACAGAGCAACAGTTCCTGGCGTCGCAGAAATGCTCGGGGAAAAAGAAGAAGGATGCGAACTGTTTGCAATTGTTTCTGGGCGTCGCTATTTATATACGTGGGGAGATGTCCATTCGCGAAATGTTACGACCGTTAGCAACGGTCGCGACTATTCATTTTGTAACGGTCGCATCCATTCATTTTGTAACGTTTCAGAAAACGTTACAAATTTCCGCTCTTTATTAATTTTCCGGTTCTGGGTCCTTAACGGGCCGAAATCTGGCCCGTTACTGTTCATATACGATCCAAAAATATTTTCGGATCCGAACCCGAAACCCGGCCCGGCCCGGTTCGGTCGGACGGACGGACGGCGGCGGCGCGCGTGTGGTGTTGCATGACTTCTCTCCTCACAACAAAGCAAACATGTGGGAGCCCCAAGGCCCCAACATCCACTAGAGAGAGCTATACTGTTTGTGTCAAAATTGAGCACAACACTCGCGGAAGTTTTTGAAGAGATAATAAATGAAGAAAGTAAATTAAAATGTGGATTATCTAACAAATACTCCAAATAACAGAAAGTAAATTGCGCAAGAGACAACGATTTAGAGTGGTTCGGCGTATTTCCTACGTCCACTATGAAGTTTTGTTACTTTATTACTCGATATTCGGAGAGTACAACTTTTTTATGTCAAAGTACAGCAAGTAGTAAGCCAAAATTCGAAATCAAAGGCTGCGGTGATGCTCTGAAGCAATTCTGGCAGCGTCCGGGCGTGCTTTATCTCTAAAATTCTCCGATCCCTTTTCTGAATGACCAAGGGCTCTATTTATAGTTGTAGGAGGCTGATATTTCACCTAAAATCAGGGGAGAACGCTTCTGGCACGTGAGGGGGCCCATATGGCCGAATTCTGGAGATTCGGGCCCACTTTGGGATCGATTCAACCCTTGGTTCGAATCGATCACAAAAGTGTTCAATCGTGATGAAACTTGGTGTGGACATTCTTCAATGTATATGCAAGCTCCTGTGAAAATTTCATAGCATTTGGATTTGTAGATCTCGAGTTATGATCGATTCAAGATGGTGTGTTTCGCCCTATGGATTCGTTCGAATCGATATGGTTCGAATCCATAGGATCGAATCCATGCTTCTGCACGTGAAGGTGATGACATGGTGCGCATGCTTCGGGTCAATCCTCCTTTTTCTTCGAGTTTTCTGGGTCATACCCTTGGTTTTAGCTGCTATGGCTCGATGGATTCGTAGTAATGGATTCGAAGGTATGCTCCTTCGAATCGATTGAACACAAGTTCCCTTTGTATCGATCAGGGTATTCCATAGCCAACCGATACGAAGACTCCACTGATGAATGGATTCGAAGGATTCTCTCTTGATGGACTCGAGGTAGGGAAAGGTTTTTAATGGATTCGACCTTGAGATCGCCTTAATGGATTCGAAGTAAGGCATACGGGGATGGGTTCGAACCATAGCTATTCCGATGGATTCGAAGCAAGGTGGTCTGGATGGATCCGAACTAAGGCTTGCTCGATGGAGTCGAAGCAAGGTTTAGTTCATGGGTTCGAACCAATGCATGGATTCGAGGAAACTTTCCCCCGATGGTTTCGAGCTAGGGCATACATGGATGGATTCGGACCAAGGCATTATGGGACGGATACGACCTTAAAGCTTGCTCGATGGAGTCGAAGCAAGGTGTGTTTTGATGGATTCGAACCATGGCTGACTATTGATGGATTCGATCCATGGTCATTCCTTCCACTTTCTACTGGCGATAACTTGAGCATACGAACTCGGATTGCCTTGAAATTCGAAACGTTGGTTCCCACGGCTTCGCTTGACGTGTCTTATCAATCGTAGTCTGATCCGGACTCGGGAAAAATTCATTGATATATGTAGTTGCCCAACAATTATTCAAAGCTAAGGACGTATGATCCTGTCTCTTTCTAGTTAGTTCCTTGGTATCTCGGCCTTGCCAAAAGACGGGATAACATTTGCCCCCCAAAGTACGTCTTGTGTAAACATGACGTGCTTTGAAAAGCTGCAGTCTATCGTTGAACAATTAGAACATGCTTTGCTGAGAGTTGTATTATTTATTGCTGTAGCCAATTGTCATATGATCGCGATCGGCTGTTCATCGTCCACATCATGACGGAATGGACATTTGATCCCTGTGAATAATACAGATCAAGTATTAGTCAGACATATGCGCATATATGTACCACTTTGGTTTTGGTTAATGTTGCGTGATTGCCAGTCGTTGTCAGCTCGGTTTGTTATCGAATTCTGCATCGGTCCTCTCCTGAACCGATCTTGAGATTCGAGTTAAAACACTGTTTTTATGATTGTTTGTAATCGTCCTCTTGTATCGATCCTCTCCTGAATCGGTATAAAAGGTAGACAAGTAATTTTTCAAATCGTAGCGATTCGTTTGCTTTCATCGGCGTCCTTTGATGGATTCGAAGTCACGTATGTTCGAATCGATGGTTTTTAATCCAGCCTTTGCTTAGTGCTTCCTCGAATCGATGATGCCTCGCATCGATAAAGCTGTTGTGGATTCGATCGTGTAAAGGATAGGAAGGCAATGGATTCGAAGTGAAGTATGGACTCAGCCGTGTGATGGATTCGAAGCAACGGCTCTACACTGGGATGGATTCGAACGTAGTGGGTTATTGAGCGGTCGTTCGAATCGATGGAGCATGGCGAGTGACCGGTGATAGAAGGTCAATATGACCGGGAGACGAAGAGCCTCAAGCGTTTTCTCGAACCTGTATAAATACGCGAGGTAAGCCTCACTTTCACTTTTTACTTTTTACTAGTACCATCGCCGCTTCTTCGAATCGATCCTCCAGAGCTAGAAACAACCGTGTCTTTGCACGAAATGATAAAATTCCACCAAGTCTTCGTCTGTTAATCGAATCCATCCAGGTAATCAAGGGATCGATTCGAGCGTAGGGAATGATAAAACTGAAGTTTCCAGCATCGATTCAATCCTTTCTTCTGAAAATCATGAAGGGTTGTGAGATCTGGAATGGGTCGAATCGATGGATCTGAGGAACGAAACCAATCAATTCGTATCGATCAGAGAATGTTGTCTTAGAGGAGCGTAGATATTGATGGACGCTATCTTCTTTCATTGCTTCGTATCGATCCAGGAATGAGCAGTTCGAATCGATCTTGAGTGCATGGCTTCAAATCGATGGTTGTGAAAGAAGAAGGGTGTCGTGCTGATCGATTCGAAGTAACGATATTCTGATGGATTCGAAGGTGTTCATATTGATCGATTCGAAGTTATGCAGAGCTCATGGATTCGAATTGCTTCTCTGTCCCAGGGTCTCATCGAGTCGAACTACACGGAGTTGGGGCGTATCGATTCGAAGTTCATCGATTCGACTCGTATCGATTCGAGTCGATCGATTCGAACGTCCTTGCTTCTGGGACTCCCACTCTTCTGATTTTCTCCAACATCTGAACTACGACCAATTTCAAGTTTGAACTTTAACGAACTCATTGAACTTTAGCATGCTTGACTCCGGCGAGCTTCGGCCTTGCATAATCGAATTTGACTTGACCTCCTTTTTGAAGCTCGTCGATGGAACTGTGACTTAATATAACAGAACGGTACTTGAATTGGTTAGTAGCATTTGGGTGGCATGGAAGTGACGGTCAGCGATGATGGTCATTTTCATTCTCAAACTCCAAAGTTTCGTCGTTCGGACATTTTGTTTCAACTTGTAAAATATGCTTAAGTTATGCCTAGCACTTGCACTGCACGACATATTCATACACTTTACACTGGGGGAATGCATGGGCTTTTTATGTATTTAATGCCGCTTTCTGGTGAGTTAGTTAATTATGGAGTCTTTGAGTTCTCGACAACAAGAAGTACAAAGCTCGCCTCCTCCAGTGCTTGAGGTTCCAGAAATCCCTCCTGAAGTTATAGACCCGGCTCCGGATGAGTTGCCGGAGGCTTTATTTATCGAGGACCCCGTTGATTCCGTCCAGTCCAATATCTCCGAAGCATTATTGGGTCGGATATGTTTGAAACATAACTTATCCCCCGACGACGTTTTGCTACCGGGCGTTGATGATAGACCTCACAATCCGCCTGAGGGGTATACTGCTTTCTATCGCCATGCTTGTGCGGCTGGAACTCTCCCTCCATTTAACCAATATATCAGGGAGATGTTATCGTTCATTGGAATCGCCCCCTCACAACTTGATCCCAATGGACACGCATTGCTGAACAGTGTTTTCGTTTTATTATCGATCATCTCTTTCGTCCGCCAAGGCCAACTGAGATTAGACACATATTCAATTTCAAGAGCAGGGGCGATAGTCCATCTTTCACCTTTTTGGAAGCAGTTAGAAAATGCCAGATTGTGACAGGAGCCTGGACCACACTTAGTTATTTTAAGAACGAATGGTTTTTTGTTCGATGCCCCCCAGGGTTCGCTAGGCGATGGCTGTCTAGACGTAAGCGTCGTAAATCGCACAAGCCTTCTTTAATAGTCGTTATTAACACTTGAACTAATATCGGGCGTTTTTCTTGCAGCTATCATCTCAAGGCCTGACGGTGGACACTACAAAGGCGTTGTCCGGAGTTTACAAGAGGTCCCGAGTGATTTGCGGCACATCGACTCGGTGTTAACTGATGATAACTTAAGGACGCTGGGTTTAACTGAGACGAACCAGAGTATTGCCATCGGGGGGTTGGCGAAACCGGCTTCGAAGACGAAGAAGAAGATGGTGAAAAGGAAACCCAACATAGTGATAAGAGAAATGAGCGATGATGAGTGGACGCCTACTGATACTGAGCTTGGGGCTGATCTTTCCCCAGTAGAAGAAAAGCGAAAAAGCAAGGCTGTTGTCCCTAAACTTAAGAGACGGAAGTCTGTAGTCGTATCTCGTTTGATCCCAGGAATTACTACCTCTGACGCTGCTCTTTGTCAATCAGGAAATATTTTTATAGGACTGGATGACATTCCTATCCCGGAATACGTATCTCTCCACCACGAGTCCGGGTTGGATGAACTCCGGGAAGCTTTAGAAATAAGCGGGCCTTTACCTGTTAGTGCAGTCGACACTTCTGGTTGGTCGGGGGTTTTGCACATTTGCATACACTTTCATAACACTACACGACTTCCGCACAAATCGTATTGCTTTCGCCAGGTATTTAACTGAATTGTTTCCCTTTTTCAGGTGCTATGTCTGGCCGTCACTCTACATTGGACAAACTCCGACGAGTACATCACCTTTCGTCTTATTACGAATCTCGACGTGGAGACTTCGATCGCGATCGTGAACGGAGGCATCACGACCAGGAATATTATGCCAGGGATTATCATCGCAGTTATTCCAGTTACGAGCGATCGGATATAGATCGGAGACACCGTTCCTCCTCTCGTTCTCCTCCGCCACCCCAAAGCCATATTCAGGTGTCTGAGCCTCTGCGACATCAACAGTCTTCGCAGGTTTCTAGGCTCGAGCCACACCGTTCTAGAACTGAGGTTGCTACGACCACGGCTGCGGAGGAGGCCCCCATTGAACCATCTGGTGAAGGGGCCATAAGACTCGCTCAATTGAAGAGGGATTTTTCGGAGATTTGCTTCGACGCTTGTATTTTTCCTCCTAATCTTAAAAGAATCCCCGAAGACGCCGTGACCACGGCACTTAGCTACACCCACGACTTCTATGCTCAATACAAAGAATGGTATAAAGCGGCTGTTAAAGCTTCAAAAGCAGCCTTCGACCGGGCCAAAATTATCGAGAAACTGGAAGCCGACTTGGCTCAAAAGAATCGCATTGTTGACATACTCCAATCTGAGGCGGAATCTTCCCGTAAGGCTGAAACTGAGTCGTTAAAAAAGGTTGATGAGACATTAGTTGAGATGGAGAAGATGCAACAGGCACATTGCACTTTGGTTGAAGATTTGGGCCATCGATACAAAAATGTTGAAGCCGAGCGAGATGCGGCAGTTAAAGAACTAGAGGAATTAAATGCTAAGTTTGCTGATATGAACAAAGAAAAAGATGATGCTAATACGGCCGCGCAAGAAGCGTGTGAGCAAGCTGTGTCTCTCCGAGCTGAGCGTGATGCGGCAGTTGCAAGGGTTAAGGAGGTTGAAATGGAGGCGGAGAAGAGAGTCCAGGCAGAGAGGTTCAAGATGGAGGCCGAATTTGACGAACTCTTGGAAACATATAATGCCAATGTGTTAGAACATAGAAATCTCTCCTGGCTGGGAGATTACTCGATGCCTCTCTACAATGCCTGGAATAAATTATTGGAGAACAAGAGGATGTCTTGCCCGGATGGAGTGTTAGATGAGTTTGAGCTCGAGTCACGTTTGCTTAGCGAGGATGAGAGAAAAACTCTTCACGAGGCGATAATTTCTGTTGAGAAAGAAAGACTTGGCATTCATCAAGCGGAGATTGGTGAAGGTTCGGGTGTCGCACATCATAGCGAGAACATCGAAGTCCCTTTCCCCACTTCATCCGAAGCTACCACCGCGGTTGATCCACAAGTTATTCCTGCTTACAACCCGGACCAACCGGAGTTGTCCTCTGGCAAGATTGCTGTCTCCGAGCCTGTTCAAGTTCCAAGACAAGGCAAAGAAGGTACTTTGATTATTTCCCTCATGTCTTGAAGTATCGATTTTCGAGAAATTTTTTTGGACTAATTACTTTTTCTCTCCTTTGTTCGGTGACTGAGAGTGTCGCATTTGTGCCCCAGTCCCTCCGGTTTTATATCCTACGCGCGGAGTTATTGTCACCGAGGCGATCTCAACTGCTGCTATGGCCGGCGATATGGGAGAGGGGAGCTCAATGTCATTCGATGTCCAAATGATTGAAGAACTACTTGGTCACTCTCTTGACCCTATTCCTGATCCTTCATTTGCGACGAGTGGAGCTGCTCCAGTTTTCAGTTCTGTCATAACAACCACCAGCGTATCCAGCACATCTCAGTTGACTCGAGAAGAAGAGATTTTAGCTGAGATAAGCGTTGAAATGGCCACGATGGTGATGGTTGGTGGTCCTGGTAGCGACACTGCTCCTTCGAGCTTATCTTCTTTGATGGTGATCTCTCCCAGTGGCACGGTAACTGTCTCGAGGGTTGCTGAACAAACACCTGTCACCGCCCCCATGCCTTCGGTTCGCCCTCACAAGAGGATCTCTATCCCTTCCAGCTCTGAGGAAGACGTTGATATTATGCCAGATCCAGAGGATGTTCCGAAGAAAGACAAGAAATCCCATAGGAAGCCGGGTAGCGGGTCCAGCGGCTCGACTCCAAAGAAGAAGCCCCGGAAGAAGAAGGAGTGAACTCCTCGTTTTATCATGTGGTTGTGAATAGCTTTTCTTTTGTTCTTTCAGAGCCGTGTATATATGTGGATTCGGCCTCCACTTAATTGAAACTTTTTGACTTGCCATGTAATCAAACTTGTTTTTGTTAGTTGATTGAATGGGAAGTTGCTCTTTTCTTTTTCTTAAGTGTTTTGCAATGTTCGTTTTTTTTATATGCCAAGTATGGAAATATAATTTCGTGTCATGATTTGATGAATGAGTTGAACTCCGGATATAATATCACTTTGGTTAGTGATTAACACTTAGCTTTTCTGCCCCCAGTCTCGGGGAACAACATTTGTATTTTGGTGGTTGATCGCGTTTTCTACGAATCTTAAGCACATGTCCACATTCTGGGGACTTAGGATAATTTGAGATCGATAATCCGGTTCGCATTCCGGGAACCTGAGAGTTATCGATACTTGTAACACAGTCCGCGTTCCGGGAACCTGGAACTGATGTTTGTACTCCGTTCATGCTCTGGGGATTTGGAGTCCGTTCGTGCTCTGGGAACGAGTTGCTGAATGTTTATACTCCAATTCGCACTCCGGGAATTTGGAGTCCGTTCGCACTCCCGGAACGAGTTATTGAATATTTATACTCCAATTCGCACTCTGGGAATTTGGAGTCCGTTCGCACTCCGGGAACGAATTGTTGAATGTTTATACTCCAATTCACACTCTGGGAATTCGAAGTCCGTTCGCACTCTGGGAACGAATTGTTGAATGTTTATACTCCAATTCACACTCTGGGAATTCGGAGTCCGTTCGCGCTGTGGGAACGATTTGTATGACGTTTATCCTCTAATTCACGCTCTGGGAAGTTGGAGTCCATTCGCGCTGTGGGAACGATTTGTATGATGTTTATCCTCCAATTCGCGCTCTGGGAAGTTGGAGTTCGTTCGCGCTGTGGGAACGATTTGTATGAATGTTTATACTCCAATTCACGCTCTAGGAAGTTGGAGTCCGTTCGCGCTGTGGGAACGATTTGTTGAATGGACTATCGTGCGTTGGTCCAGTTTAGCCTTTGGTGTGTTGAATTGCCCCCGAGCTGGGGTTTCACTTAGTGAGTGGCCGGTCGTATCACAGTCACTCGCTATTTGAATAAATTCCATTGTTTGATGGAACTTAGCTCTTCGTGTGCCGTGATTGATGAATGTTGTATTCGGTGAATCACAGCTGAAGCTTGAAGAGATAGTATTTTATTGCTGAAATAAGAAAATATGGCAAAGTCAGTGCCTTATTACAAATTCAAATTTCAGAACGTAAAGGAAACTACAAAGCATTCATAGATCAAATAAAGCCTGTCATGTGTAGCAATGACGAAGGTCCTTGCTTCTCCAGGCTCTTGGCAAAATAGGACCGCCCAATGTTGATAGCAAGAACAGGCCATCCCCGAATTTTTGTTCAATCACACATGGTCCTTCCCATGTTGGTTTCTCATGCGATGGTGTTGAGTGTACTCTTCCGCGGACGAAATCACTAATTTTGAAGGCTTGGGGTTGGTCATTGACATCGTGCGACCGGGAAACTCATTATCGGAGTATGACAATTTTTAAGTCGACCTGGTCTCCCATAACAACACCAACTCCTTTTTTAGTGGGGAATTTTAAGGTTGGCACCATGGGGCGATAACGGCTCTGAATTCAGCAAGGGCTGGTCGGCCTAAGAAAGCATTGTACGGTGAATCTATGTCCATCACCACAAATCGCAACGTCCGGGTTCTGCAACATTGTCCAGTTCCCAACTCCATCGGTATTTCTAGTTCTCCAACGGGCATGGCCGCGCTCCCGTCGAAGCCGCGAATACTGGATTGGCATGGTTTCAAGTCTTTGGCATTCAGATTCATTTGGTCGTAGGCTTGCTTAAATATTATGTTCACGGAACTTCCGCTCTCAACCAGAATCTTTTTCATCCATACATGGCCTACCTGAGCTGATATGACTAATGGATCGGTAGTTGGGACTATGATTCTGTCATCATCACCACACTGAAATACGATGTCGTCAGTCATTGCTTTCTGTAGTTTGATCGGAACTCTATCTTTCAAATGTCTATAGCATGCAATATCCGCATGCCTAGTAGGACTGGCATACGAATTCATCTCATCCCAACTTCGCTTTGTTGGATGAGGGATACTTCCAACACCATTTACTACTAACCTCCATCCGGTGGGGGTGGAGTCTTCCTGTATTAGATGATTGGATTCATTACTTTGATTTGATGGGCCCGCTTCTCCCGGCTGCGGCATCTGAACAAACTGTTCCAGCTTCTTTTCTCTGATCAATTTTTCAACAAGATCTTGTAAGTGACGACACTCGTTTGTATTGTGCCCGTAGCTTTCATGGACCGGCAAAACTTTCCCGTCCGGATTTGCTTTTCTGATGATGGTCTTGGCACAGGTTTTTGATACTGAATTGTATCATGAGTTTGTAAATATAGGTCCTCTAGTGATGTATTCAGAGGAGTGTAGCTGTCAAACATTGGATTCTTGCGCTGCGGGCCACGATTTTGATCTCGTTTTTTAATTTGATTCACGCTCTCTCTTTGCCGGGCTTGTTTGTTTTTAACGTTCAGCTGGACTTTTCCGGAGCTCTCACCGGACTGTTTGATTTCTACATTGTCTTGAATCCCTTTCGTACTCGGTCCTGCATCAGTTTGCTTCCTAGACTGTTTCGCGTCCTCCCTTCTCAGGAATTGAGCCGCCTTGGCGTAGAAACAGTCCAACGATGTAGGTGGTTTTCCTGCTAACCAGCTGCCAAACTCAGAATCGGGGTCAATCCCCTTAGTCAGCGCCATTAGGATGGAGTTATCGTTTGGATTGCTGATCTCCGCACATGCAGTATGGTATCTCTCTAAGTAGTGTCTGAGTGTTTCTCCAGGAGCTTGAGTGACACTAGACAGAGTGTTGACATCTTTCGGCCTTGCGACGTGCATGCGGAATTGTTCAACGAATTTCGTGGCCAACTGGTTGAATGAAGAGATGGATCAAGGTGGCAATCGGGTGAACCACATGGTGGCGATGCCCCCTAAGGATATGGGGAAACTACGACACTTCACGGCATCGTCGGCGCGGGCAGCAGTCATCGACCATTCATATTTCAGAATATGTTGGTTGGGGTCGGAGTTCCCTTCGTACATGGGTAAAGTTGGCATTCTGAATCATCGTGGGGGTTCGGCAGTAAGGATATCGTCTGTAAAAGGAGTGTGACTTCGGGAAACTCCCCAATCGTCTTTTGTGAATCCCTGACTCTCACGGATCATCTGACGTATCATAGTTGAAAGATCCGACATTTGCGCGTTTTGTGCGGCCTACACCGGAGTATGATTACGTTCCATTCTTTGGGGTTGGACCGGATATTGTCGACGGTCCATGTCTTGCCTTCGTGGCTCATAGTTTTCCGGGACGTATGATTCAGGAGTATGTCCGTGTTGGTGATGGTCCAAGTCCGACTGATCTTGGGCGTCGACTCCTGGTTCAGCTGCAATGTTAGTGGTGCGGTATTCTACGGTGTGGTGAGGAACGGCACCTCCTCGGAAGGAGGGTCCGGTTTGGAAACTCGCTAATGGACCAATTCTCAGTTGTCCAACGGTCAGTACCGGTTGATTTCCAGTGACTGGCATTCGACTCCCATCTAGTCGGGGTCGTGGTGATCGATTGTGGTAATCAGAAGATGAAGAACTCTCGCTGGAGGTGCGAGAAGCGTGGTCTCTCTTGGACCTTTTTTGCTTCTGGTGATCCAGCTTGTCGATTAGCTCAGCCTTAGCGCGTAGCTGTTCTTCTAGCTGTTGACGACTCTGGGTCAGCTCTTGGAGTAGCAACTGCAACTCTTGTCGGGTAACCGAACCTGACGGTTCGGAGTGCCCAGTAGCATCTTGATTAGATGGAGTGGTGGAGCAGGATTTTGTCGATCCTGCTCTTGTTGATTGATAGCATTTGAGGTGGTTCTTGTATTAACCATCTTGAAAGTTGAATACCTTTCCTTAGACTTTTGCAAATCTGAATAGAACGGAAGGAATTTGAATTTAATGATCTGGATCTCTCTCTTAGATTTATTCAATCCAGTATCGATGACAGATCCAACGAGCAGGAGAAAATTTGGGTTTTCTCAGTGAAAGCACCAAAGTGTTTGTGTCAAAATTGGGCACCACACTCGTCGAAAGTTTTTGAAGAGATAATAAATGAAGAAAGTAAATTAAAATGTGGATTATCTAACAAAAACTCCAAATAACAGAAAGTAAATTGCGCAAGAGACAACGATTTAGAGTGGTTCGGCGTATTGCCTACGTCCACTATGAAGTTTTGTTACTTTATTGCTCGATATTCGGAGAACACAACTTTTTTATGTCAAAGTATAGCAAGTAGTAAGCCAAAATTCGAAATCAAAGGCAGCGGTGGTGCTCTGAAGCAATTCTGGCAGCATCCGGGCGTGCTTTATCTCTAAAATTCTCCGATCCCTTTTCTGAATGACCAGAGGCTCTATTTATAGTTGTAGGAGGCTGATATTTCACCTAAAATCAGGGGAGAACGCTTCTGGCACGTGAGGGGGCCCACATGGCCGAATTCTAGAGATCCAGGCCCACTTTGGGATCGATTCGACCCTTGGTTCGAATCGATCAAAAAAGTGTCCAATTGTGATGAAACTTGGCGCGGACATTCTTCTATGTATATGCAAGCTCCTGTGAAAATTTCATAGCATTTGGATTTGTAGATCTCTAGTTATGATCGATTCAAGATGGTGTGTTTCGCCCTATGGATTCGTTCGAATCGATATGTTTCGAATCCATAGGGTCGAATTCGAACCCATGCTTCTGCACGTGAAGGTGATGACGTGGTGCGCATGCTTCGGGTCAATCCTCCTTTTTCTCCGAGTTTTCTGGGTCATACCCTTGGTTTTAGCTGCTATGGCTCGATGGATTCGTAGTAATGGATTCGAAGGTATGCTCCTTCGAATCGATTGAACACAAGTTCCCTTTGTATCGATCAGGGTATTCCATAGCCAACCGATACGAAGACTCCACTGATGAATGGATTCGAAGGATTCTCTCTTGATGGACTCGAGGTAGGGAAAGGTTTTTAATGGATTCGACCTTGAGATCGCCTTGATTGATTCGAAGTAAGGCATACGGGGATGGGTTCGAACCATAGCTATTCTGATGGATTCGAAGCTAGGTGTTCTAGATGGATCCGAACTAAGGCTTGCTCGATGGAGTCGAAGCAAGGTTTAGTTCATGGGTTCGAACCAATGCATGGATTCGAGGAAACTTTCCCCCGATGAATTCGAGCTAGGGCGTACATGGATGGATTCGGACCAAGGCATTATGGGACGGATACGACCTTAAAGCTTGCTCGATGGAGTCGAAGCAAGGTGTGTTTTGATGGATTCGAACCATGGCTGACTACTGATGGATTCGAACCATGGTCATTCCTTCCGCTTTCTACTGGCGATAACTTGAGCATACAAACTCGGATTGCCTTGAAATTCGGAACGTTGGTTCCCACGGCTTCGCTTGACGTGTCTTATCAATCGTATCCCGATCCGGACTCGGGCAAAATTCATCGATATTTGTAGTTGCCCAACAATTATTTAAAGCTAAGGACGTATGATCCTGTCTCTTTCTAGTTAGTTCCTTGGTATCTCGGCCTTGCCAAAAGGCGGGATAACATATACTTATACAAGTATAGTCTCCTCTTTTCTACAATGTGGGACTTTACTTTCTTTTCTTCTACTCTTCCAAAACAAAACCCAAACCCCAAAAGCTCTTTGAAAATTTACAACACCACTGACCAAAATATGAGTAACATAAAATATTTTAAGATTCTTATACAATAGTCAAACTAAAGTGAGCGGGGCAAGTACTACCCACATACCAAAATATAGATCGGGGTAACTAAGTTAATCACATAAGTAATATCAACTAAGCAGTTCAAATTTCAACCTCCTTTCATATTTTTTTTGGACATGACGGCAGCTTTCTTACGAGGTGGCCCGGGAGTGTTTCAATAACAGTCAATAAAGCAGTCTCCAATATACCTTTTGCATCTTTATCTCGACTTTCCTTTACCTTTGCAGAACCTCCAATAATATTGGCATTTAATAACAATGCAGCCTTTTTTGTAGCTTCAACCTAATGCATAGATTTAGCACAACAGATCAATCTAACAGGAAAGTTGTATTCATTACAAACAATAGTGCAATAGTACTTACAAGTGTGTCTGACTTTAATTCAGATGGGTTACTGATGGTTGAACTTGTACGTGAACAAGGATTCTGTATTATAGGATGTGACATGGTTTTGAACCAACTCATGTAATTGCCTTCACATTCCCAAGGATGCACCGTTGGAGTTGACCTAATATTTATCGCTATAACGTAATCTGGCCAATTTTGACCCAACCAATACCCAACGTCATAACAAACTTTGTACTGATTATATTTTGCTCCTCTACGACAAGCTAAAGGAGCCATTGGAGGTTTTGGTCATGGTTCGAAATTCCGGCGGAATTCCGGTTATTCCGGTGATTCCGTTCCGATTCCGCTCATAGTCGGAACGAAATCCGGTCAAAATTCCGGTTATTCTCTAAATTCCGAATTTTCTTTTCATATGTTGAAAAAAACTTATAAAAAATTAAAGAATAAAACAAATATATAAAAATTAAAAAAAGAAAACAAATTAATCGGGACAATAAATAAATGGAGAAGAAATCGTGTAGTTTCATAAAAAAAAGTTGTTATACTTTTTTAATTTACGTCAAATCATAGTAAAAAAATCCAAAATTTTCAAAATTGATGGAAGTTTTAAAATCTCAAGTGGATATTACATAATATTACACAATGGATTTTTAATTAAAGTATGTATTTTATATGTAATGTAAAATATGTACTATAAATTTACGACAGTATTAGATATTTATTAGCGTATATAGCAAATTAAAGCAAAAAAGTACCGTAATTAAAAAACCGAAATTAAAGCGGAACTATCAGAATTTCTGAAACGGATCCGGAAATTTTAAAATTATCAATGGCCGGACGGAAACGGAAAACGGAATTTCGAACCTTGGTTTTGGTATAGGCTGTTTAACAGCAAATTGTCTCAACACGCGATTTAGGTAGCACGGCTTCACGGCTCCGCTACATCAAAACATACTAAACTTCCAGTATAAAAGGAATACTCTTCCAATGGGTACCTATCAGGAATGCTGGATTCCACACAACCTACATATCAAATTGTAAATATTTAAATGATACTCCTACACGTGGACTAATTAATATATGTAAAAAAAAGCTATACTCACATCACACTCCATCAACGTATCTAGTTTCTCTCTCAGCCATATAGCGCAAATGGCTGATCACCACCGAACTGGGAATTTTTCCACTTGCATACTCTTGGTTAAGAGTCGTCATATGAAGGATTGTAAGTAGCATTTGGAATCATTAGAAAGTGATCATATATCTATGCCTACAATAACACCATTTCAACTTAACATTTTCACTACGAACTAAGATGTATAAGTTCATTTAAAATGATATATGTAAGTAGGGTATGAAAGTACAAAAGTTTGTCAAGTACGTACCATTAAGAGAGTCAAACATCCACTTAGTGGCTTTACAACTCTACTAGAAGCAAGTCCAAGCTGTCTATAAGGTATGCTAATATCGCTACTTCCTAAGCCACCTCTATCACTTCATTCATGGATCCCTTCAATGCATTTGTTATTTAGCATTCTAGTCCAACTATAGAACTAATTATTGCACGAGTTAGGTTCGACTGCCACTAAGGTCGATATTTCCAGAATGACGCTTATGGGGACTGAAAGTCAAGTACAGATGATTATATGAAGTCAGAATTGAACGGAGTTGATAGATATGCGACGTAGAATGCTCAAAGTATGGAATATGGCTCATTGGATGGTAGGGAATGGGATATTGCGGCACATTAAGAGGGGTTGGCATACAATGTAAAATATGGATCTGCAGGCTTCATGGAAGAGGGTTTGAGATATACCAAAATATAAGAACATCTATGTAGAAAACAATTAATATCTCAAGATCTAAAAGACCAATGCATATGAAATTTGGAGACAATGTATATGCACCCTAGGAAATTTACCCCCGGGATCTCACATCAAATGGACAAAGCAGGAGGGAACGGCATACAACCCTTGAGAGGGATCGACATAATTGCAACATTTAAATCATGTTAAATCAAAGATCAAGCAATAACTTGAGTTTCAATGGTCCAAATGACATGAAAATTGGAGGCTAAATATATTTTAGCATGGAGAAGCTAACATAGGGATCGCTGCCCAAAAATCGACAATGAAGGGGTTGGTATCGATCCCTCCACATTGGGTATTGAGTCTAGCGATCCCTTTAGTGGGCCTATGTGGATTAGAAGGTCCTTCGGTTTAAGTTTCAAAGAGATTGGTGGTCGTCTTCACCTATAAATATTGGCTTGATGGATCATTCTAAGGATCTTTTACGCTGCTTGTTACTCTAGAATCTATTGTAATCAAGTGTTTACCACTCTCTACTGCTATAATCAGATTGATAAGTGGTTAATAAAGGAAAATATTCAAAGTGGATGTAAGTATACAATGCCGAACCACTATAAATCTCTATGTCTCTGATTATTGCTTTTTATCTATTATTAGCTTAATCATTTCCTCGGTTTAATTTTTCTTCCCTTGATTTTCTATAAAAATCTATTCTTGGGTGTTTGTGACCAATTTGGTTGCAAACATTTTACTGCTTTCACTGAGAGTCTTGATTCTTAGCTTGCTAGGTTCCCTTTATTGCTACTGGATTGGATAAATCACCCAAAGAAGATCTGCAGTTATCTTCAAGAATTTGCTAATACTACCCAGATTTGTTGAAATCTAAGCAAGGTAATTAATAATCATGAGACATATTAGGTCTACTTCTTAGAACGTGGAAGAAAATGAGAATACTAGCATTCAGCAAGGAGACCGAATCAATCAACCAACAAATGTGAATGTTGATCAGGTTGAAGTTCATAATCCCACTGATTCTATTACGAGAGTTGAATTTCATAATTTAATGAAAGAGATGATGAGAGTCGTCGATAACTAAATCAAAAAATTCAAACCAATATCAACTTGATGAACTAAATCAATCAGCAGCAGCGGGGGAAGCTAGGAGGGACCCTACTCTTCGTACGACATAGGAGAGTTCTAGCTCATGAGACGAGTATTACAGGCATAGGTGTCATATAACAGACGAATATCATGCAGAAATTTTAGGGCGTCAACTGGCAGACCGTTGTGGTCTGCCAAGATCGACTGATGCCGATCCCTCCAATAGAAGGGGAATTTATCCATGCCTTACAGCAATCAAGCTGAGGCCGCTAAGGTTGGTTTGGCTGATGGTGTTCAATTGAATCTTGACTAAGCTCTTTCCTGGAATGATGATGAAGTGAATTTATGAGGTACATTTCGGGAAGATGGTGAACCAAGAAGGCGTGAAATGGCACGCAGACATCGACCAGACCATTCACGTGAGGTGGAGTGTGACCACCGCTTGGCACCAACTTTCCAAACATCGTATTTATCGGCCATGGTCAGACAGTAGGTGAGAGAGAGCTAGGGCTTGACTATCAATGACCAAAGAATTTTGAGAAGCCATACCTCATTCACTGATAATGTTTTATCTGTTAAATATCTAAGGAGGTTCAACATGCCATCAATGCCTGCCTACGACAGGAAAACCCACCCAAGGCAGAATGTCATGAGATATGAATGGTTTGATGGATTCTGCATGAGCGGATGATGTGACCAAGTGTTGATGTCTTCTCATAACGCTCTATGGAATAGCGATGATGCGGTTCAAGAGGCTACACCTATGATCAATTATTGATTCGATGATTTGGCAACCAAGTTTATGGAGCAGTTCCAGATGCATGCAACTCGTCCAAAAGATGTGATGTCCCTTTCCAGCGTGATTTAGGCTCCATGAAAATCGTTGAAAGATTATTTGAAGAGGTTTCACATAACTGTTATGGAGGCCAGTAATTCAAATGACCATGCGATAGTCATGATCGTGACGAGAGGGATTGACTAGAGTCTAAATTTGGCGATTGGTTAGCCGGTAAGCCACCTGCAATGTCGGTGTGCTTTTACGCAAAGGCGGCTCGGTATTTGAGAAAGGAGGAAGCCAGCTCAGCAAGAAAAAAGAATGTTGTGGCCCTTGCGGGACCATGTGAAGAGGGAGTACAGAGTAACATTGCAATTAAACATTTAGGTGACAGTTCTGGAAAAGTCAAAGTGATTGTTCAGAATAAACTAAATCAGGAAAATAGAGGAGGAGATAGAAACTGTGAAAGAAAGGGGATTTTGGATGAAGGAAGCTTAGAACTCTAGTGTATGATACTTACACGCCATTGAATATATTTTGGAGAATACCTATCTGTCTGTTTGCAATACCATGTAGTATAGGAAGCCGCCTCCGAAAGAATAAACGAAGAAGAAGAAATAGACTGGGAAATATTGTCAGTTTCACGAGTGTTATGGGCACAATACAAATGAATGTACACATCTCCAGGATGTTATATAAAAGTTGATTCGAGAGATGAAATTACAACAGTTTTTGAACGCCCTATAGGACGGTGGACATGGGACATCTGACCCCAACCGAGGTCAAGCATCGTTTATGGCTAAGGAGCTTGCACATGTTTGCGCCAAAATTGGTGACAAACCCTGAATATTGTGAAAGCACCAATGTATGAATATAGATCAGCAATATTCTAACACAAATCTCAAATCCAGACAAAGTAGGGAACGACGGTTGGGAAATAACAAATTGAAACACGAGATTTATAGTAGTTCGGCTATCTTCGGCCTACGTCCACTCCAAAAGTTAACCTTTTATTGACTTTCTTTATTGATTAGAGTTGATTACAGCGGGTTACAATGAAGAAATTCAAGTACAATAGTAGCTAAATAGTGCAAAAGTGTTTTCGGCAGAGTCTGGACGTCGGATAGCCAAAAGATCCTTCTTCCGTAGGCCCTGGGGTTCTATTTATAGGCGTAGGAGGCTAATATGTCACTCAAACTTCGAGAGACTTCTTATGGCATGTGAGTGGGCCCAGGCGATCGATCCCATAAAGTTTCGGCTCGATCCGTGATCGATACGAACGTAATTCGTATAGATCAAGATCTTATCCAATGGAGTCGAAACTTGGCATGAACCTTCCTTTGCATGTAGTAAGTTCCTGTGATAATTTCATAGCATTTGGACTTGTAGATTATGAGATATGATCGATGCAAGTTCGTGTCGTTCGAAGGCTTTCGCACTCGCATCCATGATTTCGTATCCATACTGCCCCCTTCTTCGAATCGATCAGGTTGACTTTGATGACGTGTCTCTGAAATCCAGGGAAGATCCATCTTTCACGCCGCTTTGCCTGCTTCCTTCGTGTCGATCGATACGAATTCGATCGATATGAACATAGCTCCTTCGTATCCATCAACTATGCCTCTGTTTGTATCCAACCCACTATTTGGCTTCGCATCCACCTATTCGCATCGGTACCATCCGTGTCCATCAGTTCAAATCCATTGGCTGCTTCCTTGTTCGCATCGATCAAGTTATTGTCGTGGATCGATACGAACATGACTGATACGAATTCTACCTTCGTGTCCATTTGAATCGATACGAAATTTTCGATTCGAGGCATGCCGCCATTTCCACACTGATCGATACGAACACTATCGTCTCGAACCTATGCTAATCAATACGAACAACATCGATTCGAAGCATAATGCGATGTTTCATCCCGATCGATACAAAACCTTTGAGTCGAACAAAGCCCATCTATTCAATCCAAGCCCACAGTCATCAAGTCGAAATCCATTTAGCCTTCTTCGTGATCGTTACGAACATGCTGTTCGTATCCATACTGAACCGATATGAATTATATCGATACGAAATGTGTCAATACGAAATCAACCCCTTCCAATTTTGAGTCGCCCATATTTCGAGCATACGAACTCCAATTGACTTGAAAATTGAAACTTAACCTCTCCTAACCCTATTCATCATTCCCAATAGATTCCATCTTGATTGGAACTTGGTCAAATTTTAACGACATCGATCGCAGCCTTGTTTCCAATCGAACTCCAATCCTGATATCCATTCACTCTTGCCAATTTGTTGATATTCTAGCCTTGACCAAAAGGTGGGATAACATTTTCTCTCCAAAACATGCCTTGTGATAAGAATGTGTGTTTTGAATAGTTCCGAATCCGATATCCAAAGTCCATGCTCCATCCACAGCCATACCATCCAGACGCATAATCTGATCCATTACCAAGCCATCTTATCCGAGTGTCACACTCTTGACCGCTCCGAGTTGATGTCCGATTCCAAATCCAGTAACCAAAGCCTTAGCCAATTTCATATCCATCCGAACCTGATAACCAGGTTCTAATCGATCCTTATCCAATAACCAATAACCGAATCCAGGACCTCTCTGGGTCGATATCCTAACCTGCAATATCTCCGGGTTCTTGCCAAGCGCAATCCACACTTGATGACTGTGGTCCATTGTCCCTGAACGTTGAATAATGCCATGGCTTAAGTCCTAAGCCGAATCTTGGTCGCTACGGATTCTTTTCGAGCATAGTCCATACTCGACGACTTGAAATAGTAACCAATTATATAGGGCCAAAGTCCTAGGCCGAATCCTGGTCTCTCCGAACCCTTGCCGAGCATAGTCCATACTCAACGACCTAAATAAGCCAATTCGCCGTGTTCAGATGAAGCGACTTACTCCTTGCCAGGTATAATCCATACCCGATGACCATTTACCAAAAGACCAGATAAAAATCCAGTGAAAATCCAATCCAAAATCCAAATCAAATCAGAAAATCAAAATCCGAAATCAAAACCAACATCCAAACATGAGAACAATCATCCAAACAGAAGTCGAAACCAGGAAATAAAAAGAATCAGGAGTTCAAACCAAACCAGAAAAATGAGTATCCAATCCAAAAACGAAAAATAGATTTCACAAACCATAGCATCGTGGTTTATTATCATTCAGAGCATGCCTAGGGGCCATCTCCGTCCCCGTACATAAGTAAATGATTTGACTGTCTTGCCCGCAGTTTGCTACTTATCTCGTATCATCCCAGTCAATTGATAATCAATCGACCATCACTCCGGGGCCTCGCACCATCATTGTTTGAGGTAGACGGTGGTTGCTTCTGCCCCACCGCTGCATTCGGAGCCCCGATGTATTGTCACAAATGTTTATTCTTTACATGCTCCTCAATTATGTCCTTTAGATGCATGCAGCTGTTGGTATCATGTCCATCCAAATCATGGAAGAGACAGTGCCTTCTTGATGCCCTTTCACGTTCGGAGGGTTCCTCCTAGCTGACCTTTAGTAGGGAAGGCAATTCTGGGTCTCTATGAATATCCACTCTAGCATCTCATTCAATCCTGTGTAGGTGGAGAATTTTGGCTCTCTCCACCGCTTTCTGGCTTTCTATGTTTCATCATCCAGCTTCCTTTTTCCTTATTCTTGTCCGAGCCTCCGCTGGATGGCCCTCCATCATCAGCTGTGTTCACCTCCTTTAGCTTTAAATTAGTACATGCATCTCCTGTCGAAGGAATCTCTCGGCTTCGTGAAAGAATTCTCCAAGATCCAGTGGCGGGTCTCTATCAGAGATACTTTGAAATATGAATTCTCTCTGACTCCTGATACTGCTGCCATTAAAACCACCGATGGATCCGGCTGATCCACCGAAGCGACCGCTGCATTGAACCGGGTTAAGAAAGCTCTCAGCGGTTCATCTGTCCTTTGCTTTACTGATGTTAGCGTCATTACATTTTTTGGCCTTTTGATATGAACTCGAAACTGCTTCAGAAACCTATCCACCAATTGTATCCATGTCCTTATAGATCCCTTTTCCAGCTGCCTGAACCACATAGCAGCTATATTCGTCAAATATAAAGTGAAACATCGAGCTATCACCTCCTCCGATGCCCCAGCACTTCCTTGTGTCTTGTGTATCTCATCAAATGATCAGTTGGATCAGCCTCGCCATTGTATACCTCCACCATAGGTAGCTTGAACTCTGTTAGGTTCCGAGCCATTCTGATTTCATGAGTAAACGAGCGCCTGTTCACTCCTTCCAGATCTCTGTTAGTCAACACCCCACACATAGTTCGCCTAATAATCTCAGCCAATCCAGCGTTGTCCGTCAGGGGTTTCCCCCCGAGTCCTCAAGGGAATTCTGGTACATACTCTTCATCCTGCGCTCCTACATTCCTGCCAGCATCTTGTTATGTGGTGTCACCTGGATTTCCTCCATGGATTGGTCCATCATTACTAGGCAATGTGCCCCATGTCTAGATCCATCCAGATCAGCAGTTGCGTGCTGATCAGGGATTGCACCTTATTGAGCTACCCCATTCGATTACATGTTTGGTCCTTCTGCTCCAATTCCGTGGATCTGAACTCCTAAAGCCCAGCTGTTCCTACTTGTCCAAACTGTCTGAGGAGGTTTTGCATCATTTCCTCTTGCCTTTTGAGAAGCTCTTCATGCATAGCTCCCATCATCATCTCCATTTCGTCTCGAGTGATGAAAGTTAAAGTCTGATTGGCCCCTGAAGAAGCCTCTTGGCTTCCTTCATGTTGACTTCTCTCGGTTCTTTGTCTTCTACTTGATTGCCTTGTCATAGCACTTTAGATCTAAATCCTTAAGCCTTGAAATCTAAACTCCAAATCTGGTATAGCGGGTGCTAGTTGCTCTTAATGAAAGCACCAAAGCGTTTGCGCCAAAATTAGTCACAAACCCCGAATATCGTGAAAGCACCAATGTATGATTATAGATCAGCAATATTCTAATACAAATCTCAAATCCAGACAAAGTAGAGAACAACAATTGAGAAATAACAGATAGAAACACGAGATTTATAGTGGTCTATCTCCGGCCTACGTCCACTCCAAAAGTTAACCTTTTATTGAATTTCTTCACTGATTACAGTTGATTAAAGAAGGTTACAATGAAGAAATTCGAGTACAACAGTAGCTAAATAGTGAAAAAGTGTTTTCGGTAGAGTCTGGATGTCGGATAGCCAAAAGATCCTTCTTCCGTAGGCTCTGAGGCTCTATTTATAGGCATAGGAGGCTGATATCTCGCTCTAACTTCGGGAGACTTCTTCTGGCATGTGAGTGGGCCCATGCGATCGATCTCATGAATTTTCGGCTCGATCCGTGATTGATACGAACGTAATTCGTACCGATCAATATCTTATCCAGTGGATTCGAAACTTGGCATGAACCTTCCTTAGCTTGTACGTAAGCTCCTGTGAAAATTTCATAGCATTTGGACTTGTAGATTGTGAGATATAATTGATGCAAGTTCATGTCGTTCGAAGGCTATCGCGCTTGCATCCATGATTTCGCATCCATACTGCCCCTTCTTCGAATTGATCAGGTTGGCTTTGATGATGTGTCTCTAAAATCCAAGGAAGATCCATCTTTCATGCCGCTTTGACTGCTTCATTCGTGTCGATCGATACATACACAGCTCCTTTTTCATCAACTATGCCTCTGTTCATATCCAACCCACTGTTTGGCTTCGCATCCACCTGTTCGCATCGGTCCCATCCGTGTCCATCAGTTCGAATCCATTGGCTGCTTCCTTGTTCGCATCGATCAAGCTATTGCCGTGGATCGATATGAACAAGATCGATACGAATTCTACCTTCGTGTCCATTTGAATCAATACGAAATCTTTGATTCGAGGCATGCCGCCATTTCTATACTGACCGATACGAACACTATCATCTCAAACTCGTGCTTTTCGATACGAACAGCATCGATTCGAAGTATACTGCGATGTTTGATCCCAATCGATACGAAACCTTCGAGTCGAACAAACCATCGTGCGTCCATCTATTCAATCCGAGCCCATAGTCATCGAGTCGATATCCATTTAGCCTTCTCCTTGATCGATACGAACATGCTGTTTGTATTCATACTGAACCGATACGAATTGTATCGATACGAAATCAGCCCCTTCCGATTTTGATTCGCCCATATTTCGAGCATACGAACTCCGATTGACCTGAAAATTGAAATGTAGCCTCTCCTAGCCCTTTTCATCATTCCTAATCGATTCCGTCTTAATCGTAGCTCGGTCAAATTTTAATGATATTGGTCACAGCCTTGTTTCCAATCGATCTCCAATCCTGATATCCATTCCTTCTTGCCAATTTGTTGATATTCTAGCCTTGATCAAAGGGTGGGATAACATCGCAGGTTGGTGGAATACTAGTGATAAATAGATAGTCGGAGGACCGCACCTAGAAGATAAGAGCTGGCCAGAGATGGATTGCTATGTTAGCGCAATTAGGTGTGTGGATTTTGAATGTTTTTCAAATATGGAAGACGGAGCTTCGGCAAAATAGCAACGTACAATGGCGGATGATTTTGTATTTAGAAATAGAGATGCAGATAAGGTAGAGGCTCCAACAGTTGACCCAATGGTCATTTCGGCCATGACTGTCCCCGCATTGGCGAGAAGGATATTGATTGATTATGGAAGTTCGGTAAATATAATCTTCAAAAAAGCTTATGATCAGATGAGGATAGAAGCCAAAGATTTAAAACCATCTAAAGCTCATATACACAGTTTTAACGACGTTGCAACTGAAGCCATTGGATACGTTGACCTACCTGTGTAGTTAGGAGAAGGTGAACGAAGCAGAGTGTGAATCTTATTGTTTGTTGTTTTGGATGTTGATTCACCATACAACGTTTTCTGGGTCGACTGGACATAGCTGAATTCCGAGCAGCTCTTGCCTCATGGTGTTTGACTTTGAAGTTTTCAACAGATAACGGTGTTGGAGTTGTTCATGGCGATTAGGTGACTGGACGTGCGTATTATGTAGCTGAGTTAAGGGATGCTCAACGTAAAGAAAAAGGTACGGGTATGGACAAGACTGTCCACATCCAAGCTACCGAAGATTGACAACTAGCGCCTTAGCCAGGCTCAAGCGCCACAGTCGATTCTATAGAGATATAGATCTGAGAGATGATGAAGAGGAGCCTAAAGCGACCAAGGCTGCACCAGCTGAGCTGACAATTGATATCACGATTAGCCACTATGACCCATCAAAATTCCTAAAGATTAGATCACAACTCAACCCCCCAATGATGAAAGAACTTGCTAGTTTTCTTTGAGCGAATCTAGACGTTTTTGCTTGAACTCAATATGACATGTGTGGAATCTCGTCTGCCATCGAGAGCCATGCATTGAATATCGACCCGAGGCATGTCTCGGTGAAGCAAAAAAGACGCGGCATGGATCCAGAGAGATCTGCCGCCCTTAAAGAGGAGGTGGATAGACTAAGAGACACTAGGTTGATCCACGACACCCTCTACCCAAAATGGGTATCTAATCCTGTACTTGTGAGAAAAGCAAATGGGAAATAGAGAATATGCGTTGATTATTCAAATTTGAACAAGGCGTGTCCAAAAGATTTTTTCCCCTTCCGAGGATCTACCGGCCGGTGGATTCAACCACAGGACATGAATTGCTATCTTTTATGGATGCGTACTTGGATATAACCAAATCCCAATGCATATTCCCAATAAACAACACCAGTTTCATTACTGATGTTGGATTGTACTGCTATGTGGTAATGCCATTTGGACTATAGAATGAAGGAGCTACTTATCAACACTTAGTCAATAGGATGTTTAAAGATCAGATTGGAAAAACGATGTAAGTGTATGTTGATGATATGCTCGTGAAGTCACGACGATCAAGCAACCACATTAGAGACTTTGCGAAAATGTTTGACATCCTCCGACATTACAAGATGAAAATTAATACTTTGAAGTGTTCTTTTGGTGTTGCCTTAGGGAAATTCTTAGACATTATTGTTAATGCCCGTGGAATAGAAGCTAACCCTGAGAAGATTTAGGCTATCTGCGATATCCAAGCGCCAAGGAATATTAAACAAATGTAGAGTTCGAATGGAAAAGTTGATATCTTAAGCCGACTTATTTCCAGAGCTACCGACAAATGCATTCCTTTCTTTGACTTGATTAGGAATGGGAAAAGAAACTTCGAATGGACATGGGATTGTAAAGACGCATTTCAAGGTTTGATGAATTATTTGGAGAGACCCCCATCTTCTCAAAGTCGGTGGACCATGAAGATTTGTACAATTATTTGGTTGTATCAACACACGCTATAAGTGCTGCATTGCTTCACGAGGAGGGTTGAATCCAGAGGCCGGTGTATTATGTCAGCAAACAATTGATGGGAGGTGAAAGGAACTATCCGAAAAGAGAAAAACTAGCACACTACTTACTAGTTTCATCACGAAAGTTTCGTCCATACTTCTAGGCACATCCGATCAATGTTTACACCGACCAGCCATTACGACAGGTCCTATAACGACCTGAAACATCTAGAAGATTACTCTAGTGGAATATCAAGCTCAGTCAATTCGATATTACTTATCTCCCTTGGAGGGCTATCCAGGGTCAGGCACAAGCAGATTTTATAGCAGAATTTGTTGCATAGGATGATTCTCCGAAAGGCAGCGAAATCCCTACCATACGGTGGAAATTGCATGCCGATGGAGCATTTCATTATCATTATTTTGAAGCTGGAATTATGCTTGTAACTTCTGAAGGTCGGTCAATCTGTTATGCTTTGAAGCTTGATTTCCTAGCGACAGACAATGAAGCTGAGTATGAAGCTCTAATTGCTGGACTTAAACTCGCTGGAGAACTCAAAATAAAACCTCTTGAAATTTTTTACGATTCGTTGCTGGTGTTGTACCAAGCAAAGGGAAATTACCAAGCCAAGGGACAATGGCTTGCCCCATACCTTACCCTTCCAAGAGTTATTAGTAGAATTTGAGTGCTATGACATTTCGCGTACTCCATAGGATCGAAATTGAGAGGAAGATTCATTGGCGAAGTTTGCGAGCACTGATGATGTACAACAGATGGGCTTGTTCCGGTCGAAGTATTAAATGCCCCAAGTATAAACATGATAGAAATCGATCGGAAACTGGAAGTGAAGCTTGAGAGGGAATCGTGGATGACTCCAATCAAAGACCTATGGAGTCCTACCAGATCAAAGAAATGAAAAGTGACAAGTCCTTTGTAAGACTTCGCGGTATGTCATGCAAGAAGGAATTATGTACAAAAAAGGTTTTTCAGTCCTGCTACCCTAGTGTATTGCTCATAACGAGATAAAATGTGTCTTAAAAGAAGTTCATGAAGGGGAATATGGCAGCCACACTAGGAGAGGCAAAACTCTGGAAAAAGAAAATAATCTGTTACGAGTATTATTGGCCAACCGTCAATCGAGATACAGCTGACTATGTAAGACGATGCGATAAGTGCCAAATATATGCAAAAGTTCCAAGAGCTCCACCAATGAAAATCATGCAAATGGTTAGCCCATGGCCATTGGTCATGTGGGGTATAGACATTATCTGTTTCTTATCGATCTCTAATGGTGGCACAAAGTACGCTATTATTGCAGTTGATTACTTCACCAAATGGGCCGAAGCAGAGCCTTTAGCTACGATCACAACCAAGAAAGTAATCAACTTGATTGTTCAAAATATCGTATGTCTCTTCGGTCTTCCGCAAACTATCGTAACAGATAATGGAACTCTATTCGATAGTGTTGAATTCAAAGACTTCTGTCGAAGATATCGTATTGAAAAGAAATTTACAACGTCACTCACCCTCAGGAAAATGGACCGGTTGAAGTTGTAAACAAAATCATAAAGTCCATTCTGAAGAAGTTTTCGGAGAATGCTAGATGTTGGTGGGTGGATGAACTCCCTACAGCACTATGGGCTTATAGGTCTACCCACAAATCTGCGGCTGGCCATACTCCATTCGCCCTTGCTTATGGTTCCAAAGCCATCATTATGGTGGAGCTCGAAGCTCAATCTCATCGAGTGACTTACTACAATCCCAAAACAAATAAAGTCTTTCTTTTGTAATCTCTTGATTTTATAGATGAGGAGCATGAAGAAGCCGATCTAAGGGCAGCTGCGCATCGACACCGAATCGCCCAGTATTACAACATTAAAGTCCAACCTAGAACCTTTGAAATCGACAATCTCATCCTGAAATCGGTTTTTCCTACCCAGTCAGACGTGAATCCCACCTAGGATGGACCATATGTCATTTAAAAGAGGCTTGGAGAGGGAACTTTCTAGCTAGCGACTATCGATGGCATCACACTTCCAAGGGTGTGGAATAGCAAGCATCTACGATGCAATTTCACTTAGTTTATTTCTTTTTCATTTCAATTGTATTTGCTTATAGAATTTGCTTTAGAATTTATTTTCCAGATATTTAATAAGACAGATTATGTTATTTCTTTCCATTTCATGAATAAAATTTCAGACTTCCATTATATTTATGTTTGTTATAAAATTATGTACTAGTTACATGGAGAATCGATGTTGATTCGTATGAACATGCTCTCAGAGTTTGAAATTAATCAATCACGCTAATTCCTAATGGAACTAAACAAGATGGGATTAGCTCACTTCTTCATTTTATAACTCACATTCATAATCCAACAGACATGATACACAATTAGTAGTAAATGTGGCTCGACCATCTAATGATCGAATAAATCCTGCCAAACTATGGAACTTGAATAAAATGAGAGCGGCCATGACACGACCGATTTCCCACTAAATTAAACCCCAAATCTTGGGGGAAAATCAATTGATTAAGGAGGGTATGATCCAATTGCTTTGCAAAATAACTCTAAGTCCCCAAAGTGTGGATTAAAGTATAAACATAAGTAAGGTGTGAATTAACGACCCACAAAATAACTCTAAGTCCCTAGAGTGTGGACTGGAGTATAAACATAGACCGGGTGTGAATCGACCACCTATGAAATAACTCTAAGTCCCTAGAGTGCGGACTAGAGTATAAACACAAATTGAGTGTGATTCAACCACCCATCAAATAACTCTTATCCCCATAGTGCGCATATCAGCATAAACAGATAGATGAGTGAGGTTCAACCATTCACTATTCCATCAACTCCAGCCTAAAACCGACAAGGGAGTATAAGCTCACTAAAGATGGAGTTCGACCATTCAACATCTAACCTCGCTAACCTAAGACTGGGGGCAGGAGTATAGTTACTAGAAAATTGCTAAATTCGACGGCGTAACGCTAAGGCTCAAGCCTAGCGTTTGATACGACTCAAGGCCATGACCACATGGAGGCCTTGGGATAGAGTTAATGGATTGTTAACGTAATTAATGAACAATGAATTACAAGTACATTGAATGGAAAGTAATAGTTCAACTATTTAAATAGAAATTCACATGAAAGTACAACAGAAAATAAAAACTTTTATTCACATGATAGGTTTCAAGATTGTGGTACAAGTTATTTCAAAAAACCGGGAATCAAACCTGTACAACCACAACTAATAAAAGAAACAACGAACAAACGCCTATGCAAACTATGTACACGCCAAGCCGATGTAATAGTTATTTCTTCGATCTTCTCTCCTCTTTTGGTTTTTCAAGAGTGGTTCCACTTGAGCGCCGATGGTTCTCTTCCTGGATCATTTGCCACCTTTTGCAGGAGAGCTTTCAAAGGTAGGAGGAAGTTCATTAGGAATTGACTCGCCGGGTGGAATAAGTTGTAGTGGGATAAGGTGTGGATCATCGATGTCCACCTCGATGGGATCAGCTTTAGCCTTTTCCTTCAACAACTCTTCCTTTTCAATACGCTTTTTAGGCTAGTCTCATCAGTGCATTCGAAGGCATCGATGATCACAACATCGTCAAATTCATCCACGAGGAGCGGATCTTCAACCTTATCATTGTCAAGAGCATCAATAACTTGAGCATCGAGCCCTAGTACATCAATAGCCGTGGGAATCTCAGTTTGCTTCTCTTGTTGCTCCACAGTAGCATCGCTTTTAGGAGTTTGACCGGGACCCAAAGACCTGCAAAATTTGTTAAAACAGGGAGATAAGCCTAAAACCATTAGGCGCGAAGAACAAAACCTCTCATAAATTACAGAGTAAAGTGGAGTACTTGTATCCTGCAGGTTCTCGATGGTAACTGGAGTGCCCCTTCCAAAATAGGGGACAAAACTTTGGATTGATAACTGGGCTTATCTGGATCGTAGCCCAAGACTTGCTCCGGGTCAAAGGAAACCGATGCTCCAACGGTTAGGAAGAAGAGGGGCCCTTAGGATCGACCTCAAAGGATCCGACAATATGTTCCCCTTTATCAGAAGGCATCAAAATGTCTAAGTATCATAGTCTAATGGTAGAAAAATTTAAGGGTTCGTTTTTGCAAAGGATCTCCCATACTAATTTTTCTTCATTGAATTTTGCTCCACCTAACTCCCCTTTTTCATCTCAATGATGTGCTCCCAGGCTTCAGCAAGTGATTTGAGATAACCTTCACCAAGAAAACTCAGGTCACGGTGGATGAAGGCTTTGGCATTACATTCGATGATTAATGGATCAAACGAGTCCTTGATTTCATTTCGACCGAACTCTTTAGCATTTTTTACTTAGGCTTCAATTTCTTTCATCATCTCCTTGCAGCCTTCCTCTCTTGTCTCCTCTTTAAGAGCTTCTATTTTGTGATTCTTCCCGAGCCTCAATTTTCTCTTCTCTTTCTTTCTTGAGAAGCTTTTCAAGTTCGTCGACATGGCTGGCCAAGACATTTTTTTCTTTTTACAAGGAATCTTTTTCTAAAGCAAGTGCCTCATTGCGATTGAGGGCAACATCGAATTCTTTATTATGGGAAGCTTCTAAATAGCTCACTACTACTGATGTTTCTTTGGCGCTTTTCTCCTCTTCAACAAGTTTTGTTGTCATTTCTGATAGTTCAACATCTTGGTGTTTGATTGTTTGATTATGTCTTTAATATGTATTGCATCTAGCTTGAGATGATATATTTCATATTGTCATTCGATTAACACTTCAGAGATTTTTTCCACCAAGTGTTAAAACGATTCATGCTGCACAAACATGTCATTAACACACGCAAGAGAACTTGCCGTGGCGTTCCATGGGATCATATGTACTATGGGAAGGAATTTAAGACCATCAAAATAGATTTTAGGAAAAGTGGCCTTAAGCTCGGTCAATTTCTCCACTGTAGAAGTGTCCAAAGCAGCGACAGGCAAGGATGAATGGGAAGCGGCAATTGGATGCTTTCTCGATTTACAGTCATGAGATTGCTTAAAGCTTGAAGGACCAGAGTGTTGCTCATGTGATGCGGCAATTTGAGGACTGCGGAAGGGAGGCTAGTCTCTACTAAAAACAAGAAAATTAGGTTGATCTCCCTAGCGAGATGTCTGAAATTGGAACTTGCGCTTAGAAGAGGAGGATTCCCTTGAATGATAGCTTCTTTCCCGTTTGACATCTTTCTCCCTACACCTTCCAGACTCTAGCTTGCGACTAGATCAATAATACATTAAAGAACCTCTTAATGAAGGCCCAGGACTGTGTCATTGCACATGAAAAGACCAGATGAATACATGTGAGTAACTATTTTGCAATGGATTAATGAAGAGCGTGTAGTGAAGTGCATGTGGTTGTGAGTGTCCTAGTGTTCCCCACGACAAACGGTGTCTATAGCTTTGCTTAATGGTGTTGTCTCTCCTTTATCAGTAGGACGAATGCCTTCATTGCTCCTAGTAGGAGAATTAAGCCCTTCGATATTGATATTTGGAAAGTCATATGTCAACAGATAATTGGGAATTTGGAGATTCGAAAATCCCTTCAGTGAACTTTCCAAGTGTTGGGAAGATAATTCTTCTTCAATAGGGGTGATGATGAATTTTAGATCTGCGGTAGTTTTTCTTCTATAAATTTTATGTGCCAGCTTTTTCTTTCTCTTGGTTGTTATTTGAGATTGCACGTCTTATGGTGGTTCGACCACAGGTACCTTGCCTGGACCCGCATGAGCGTCGTCGGATTTATTATCTTGGGAATCCCTAATCTCACCTTCTTCAGTATCATCCGGATTCCCTTTGGCTGGGGGCACGACAGGATCGATGGCATCCTTTTCTTGCACTGTGACATTTCTCGGCAATGTTGCACTTTTGGGGATCCCTATGCTTCGACCCTCTTCCAACAGCCTGAATAAAGATAGTAGCTCGTTAGTAACAAGAAGTTTGATGTCCCTATCTTCGACGGGGGTAGCGTGAATAGCGGTGACTACTCTTGAAAAAGTAACGCCTTCAGGACATGGGCGGACACCTATAGGAATTTTGGATGTTAATAGATTCAAAAATATGACTTGGATTAATGGGTTTAAGAATGAAATGAAAGTAACACTTACATCCTTCCAACCATCGCCTCACGAACCCAGGTGGACATTGAACATAAAACCACTCATGCTTGAACATAGAGTTTATTCCAATCACCTATTAAGACTTAGCAGTAGGCGACAGTTTGAGAAAAACATAGAAAGGATTTCTTGACCGTCGTTTAAAGTTGTAGATGAATCTTTTGTCCTTGGGGTGGTGGACGAAATAGAACGCTCATAAATAGCAGAAAGGTTCCATGTAGGAAGGCGTAACTATTTTGATGGAGTTGAGTAGACGTTATTCCAAGATATCTCAACATCTCTTGAATAAACGAATTAAAGATTGGTATGCATCCGGCCCAGCACATAAATTTGTAACACGATGTACCCCTTCGGAGGCAAGTGAGGACTGTTGTTTATTAAAAGAACCAAAATGTCTACAAATGGAATTCCATGTATGGAACATAGCCGACGAAGGGCTTCCTCACCAATTCGGGAGGCTTGAGAATCTATCGGGCTATCTAGAAGAATGGCACCCTCTACTACATCGAGAGCCAGACTTATATCCTCCACCAGGAGGACAGGAACATTTGAGAAAAGGCCGACCGACGGGCCGGAAACTTTCATATGTTCTACTTAATGACTAGGACATAACCTGTCGAATATAATCGCAAAATTTGACTTTGCTTCAGGATCGATGTGTTGCATCGCCGGTTCAGAAGACATAACAGCTAAATGCTTTGAGTGTCTGGAGTCCATATTAGTTATACTCAGTAGATAATCGAAGTTAGAAAAGTTTACCTATTCCCCCCATGTTAAGTGTATGCTAGTGCAGTGTAGTGAAACGTATAGCAGAAATAAATAGCTTAAATTCATAAGATGAAGTTAAATGACAAAATTTTGAGTTTCAACCAGAGTGACCATCATCGCTAACCATCACTTCTAGCAAGAAGATTGAACAGTTGCAAAAGCTTTGGGATCAACTATTGGCATGTCAAAGTGTAAAGATTGTCATTTAAGTCCAAATGCAAGTTTTTAGTATATGTTGAAAGTTCTAGGGATTTGGTTATTCAATCTCGAGTTTAATAGTGAGTATACAAGTTTAATTGTTCTTTACCATCGTATATCCAAGTTTGCTAAGGTGAATTACTAATGATTATCCAAGTAAAGTTGGATCAGATTGTAAGTTTAAAAAAGTTCCTCATACTTATCCCTATAGTAATATCGATCCCTATGGTAATGTCGATCCCTATGTTCATGCCAATCCTTAATTTTATACCGATCCATATGGATATACCAATCCCCATTTCCACATCCTCACGACTAATCCCTCTCTTCGACCTAATCCCATCGATCTTTTTTACTTCACATATTCCACCGACTGCACTTTCACGGCAAACGTTGCCAAACCCAAAACATGTTGATCCCTTCATTCTGTCTTCTTAGGGATTACGTATGTCATCTTCTAAACTTAACCCATCGAACCTCTGCTAGAGGGGTCGGCATAGGTCAAAATATCCAACAACGATCTCTCCTTCATTCTGTCTTCTTCCTTCTATTTTTCCTCCATTCTTCCTTCCCCTTACTTATTCTTTCGAACTCAATCCACCAATGATTCTTCTCCTCCAGGCCGCTTCCATCGTTATGTCATCACGGCCTCGAACGCCATCATAATAGCTAACAACATGGAATCTAGTACTTCGTTATATAATTGAAAGTTATAATTTGAAAATTTACCTATGTAAATTTTGTTGTTGAAACAGGGGTGAGTATTTGGGGATCTTCGAATTGGAAGAGAAGAGGAAACGAGTTTTTGGGATAGGTTGGATCGCAGATGGATTTAAAGGCTCGAGGTTGGAAAATTCGTTTTTTGGACTGAGAGCGAGGGTTTAATGCAAATGCGGGTGTCAAGAAAATGAAATAAGTGAGTGTGAAAGGATGGAAAGTTGCTATATATATATGGACTAGGGTTCGGCCCAAGCCATTGGCATATAGTGTGGACAGAGGGATCGGCATGAAAGCTCGTCGATCCCTGTTAGCATGGACCCAAAAAAGGATCAGCATACATATATGTCGAGCCCTACAAAAGCTTTAATAATTAAAAAGAGAAAAGAAGAAAGAGAGAGAGAGGGATCGGCTAAACGCATGCCGATCCCTACAAATAAAAAAAATGGAAATGATGATTGAATGAATGAAAAATGATTATGAGGGTTTGACTACAAGTATGTGCACAAACAAATGTAGGCATATAAATTCCTAAAAGCATGTGCATAAAAAATGCAGGGAAAGTTGGCGAAGACCTATGAACGTGCAAGCACGTCCAGGAACCAACAACAAAAATGTGTATATGAGCGTGCGCTTGCATGACCTAAAGTTCAATTTTTGAAGTTGACAAAAATTGAAGTTAAAACCTGAAACCTTCTAGTTCAAGGCTAGATCGGAAAACAAAAGCTTATTAGTTTCGCAGAACTGGACCTATATATATCAATTGATGGAATATAGCACTGGATTTATATTATTGGAAATTGACTAAGCGTCATGACAATCAATAAGGAATTCGACACCTTGGAAAAATGATTCGATAAAGGAATAACAACTATTCAAAAAGCTAGATGGATCTCATTCTCAACCATTCAAAGCATATCATGTTAATCACAAGACGTATTTTGGAGGGTCAAGTGTTACCCGGTATTCTAACACTAGTACAAAAAGTGCATATTGCTTCGCCTCATTTGCATCGGTTGAAGTAAAAACTGATGCAAATAGAACTATTTGCATCGGTTCTATCTTAATAACCGATGAAATTGGTACGTGGAAAGCAATAGGTAATAAAAAATAAAATTTTTATCAGTTCTCACCAACAACTGATGCAAATAGTTTTAGTCGCATCGGTTTTAAAGTCAACCGATGCAACTACATATTGATGGCAATATGAAATTTAGGCGGGAAATAATGAAAAATTGGCTCCAAAGTTACTACTTTGGACAAATGTACTCCTTCCTCCTCAATAACCCACTTCCAAAAAAAAATTCTTCTCCTCCACAAAAACAACTACACGCGTACTTGTTTATATAATCAGAAAGCTTATACAAAAAAAATTGAAATCAAACTTTCACGATTAGCCCCAATTTCACAATTCAATCAAACTTTCACAATTCAACCAATTTTCTTGATTCGGCCACACTAATTAGTGAAAGCGGTTCTGTTCATTATGGGTTCGACGTTAGTTCGAGTGGATGATTTCATGGCTGTTGAGGGTAGTTCGAATTGGGAAGTCGATGGCGGGCGGTTTGCAAAACACGTGTTGCTAATTCTATGAAGGTCGCGATTGGGATGTTGGTTGCTGGTTGAGGAATCGTGGCAGTAAGTTTTTTTTCTTAGTTGTTTAGAGTAATTCGTTGTTGTTGATTGCGTGATGCGGGATGTTTTTTTCTTCTGGAAGTGGCAGTTTGGAGGCAGTTTGTTGAGCAGACAGTATGAAGGTGGGTTGATAGTGGAAGTTTGGGTTGATCTGAAGTAAACTGTGATGAAAGGCAGTTGTCAGTGGTTGTGATGTGGTGATGTGAAGTTAGATGGTATGTTGGAAACTGTGGATGATCGGGGATTGGGATAGGCAGAGGGTGGTAGCTTTTGACAGTTTATTCTCAAGCTGAAGCGATATGGGATGTTTCTGTGTAGAATATGAAGCCAGGAGTTAATGCTGAAGTGATTGTATTGATCAGGTAGGTGTGCACAGTATAGTATTGTGGGTTTGTGGTTTGTATGGGGATTATGGCACTGCAGTTTGAAGTGTTGAGTTTTTTTCTTAATGGAATGTTTGGTCGAAGCGGTAGCAGTAGTTGCAAATTGCAGGTCGAGGCAAGGGGAACGGCACTGTTTTGTACGTAGTAGGTTGAATGTAAATAGAGATGTAATTGCGATATATAGGGTAGTTTGATGTTTGAGTGGATGAAGTTGAACTGTGTGGAGGTGTATGGGAATGAGGTGATGAAGCAGTTATGGTGTGGTTTGAGACTGTGGAAGGGTGCGGCACTGTAGAGGGCTTGTTGAGGCAGAAGCAGGTGATGTTGTAGATCGGGTAGTAGTCTGTAGGTTGTCTGGTGGGGAAAGGTAGTGGACAGTGAAGTTTTGGGCAGTATTTGGTGGATAGTGGTAAACGATGTTTATGGTGATGACTGTTGTAACAGAGCCAATAGTTGGTGAAGTGTATAAGTGTAGAGTTGTAGAAGTGGGTAGTGGGTATGTGTACAGACAGCAGTGATGCGTTAGTGAGCAGTAAGGATGTACAGGGTTGACGAACAACACAGTGATGTTGAGGGGATGTCTGATTTGATGATGGTTCGGCTGCAGTGTTTCTCTGATGGCAGGTCAGTGATTGAAATTGTTGTGAATGAGGTGAATGGACAGTGATGTCTGTATATGAGGTTCCAGTTATGGTTGTATGTGAGAAGCAATTAAATGAATTTGTCTTTGCAGTTTTGTTGTAGCAGATGACTGGGTCAAATGGAATTGGTGAAATGGTATGTGGCAGGTCTTGGAGGAGTATGATGGACCGGCAGCACTTATTGTTGGTTGAGGAATTGTTGTAGTAAGTTTTTTTCTTGGTTGTTTGGAGTAATTCGTTGTTGTTGATTGTGTGGAGTAATTTCTTGGTTTCATTTTACAGTTGGTTGTGCACACCCTTCCATTCCACCACCTCCATACAAACTACAATCACATTCAACTACAACTGCAAACGTGCATGATAAACTCCAACCTAAACACACTTCCTGCTCATCTCCTCCCCTGCATCACAATCCTTGACCAAACCATCACCACAACTTTCCATCACTGCATCCATCAACACACTTCTTTGCCATAACACATCCACCCAACTACATCATCTTATGTTGCTTCCTTCTCCCTACCACGGCTACATCATCCACCACTTGAACCATAAACTTCACCTACCTACCAATAGCAAACTTCTATACCACTTCCGCTCTACTACAACCACACTTTCTGCACATCAATACAACAATACTTCACCACCAACATGCACCTCACTTCCTTGCCACCAACATGCAAGGCATGAATGTAATCAGAACTGAGAGGCACACAAAGGTATTTAATAGGTAACTTATGCTCTTCAACCTTTAAAATATTTTAATCTCCGTTTTTCCAACCGCACCATAACTGAAAAAAATTGTGAATTGGTTTTAATTTTTGTATTATTAAGTTGAAGGTCAAAGGATTGGCTTCTAATTCTAATCATTGTCTTTGTCTTAGCCTGTAGCCAACAAGGTGTTTTTTGATATTATAATGTGATTTCTCCTCTTATATGTTGATGTCTAGATATCGTTTGGAAAACTAATTCACTCAAAAGGTTTTACATGATTGGTATCTAATGTAAGGGTGATTGGTAGAATATACACAGTCCTACCTACAAAAGGAGAATGTTTTTTTAGAATACTTTTGAATCATATCAGAGGACCAACTTATTTTAATGATTTACTTACAGTTGATGAAGTTAGGAGTCGAATATTTAAAGAACCGCTGTGAAAAGTGGGATTGTGGAAAACGATGATAGTATTAAAGAATGTTTGACTGAAGCATCAAGTACAAAGATATCGGTTTCTTTGAGAGCATTGTTACTATCTTGGTTTTCTGCAATCCATCAGGTATGCGAAGGTTATGGGATGAGTATTCGATCATATGGTAGAAGATTTTCGAAATTCAAGTACTACTAACCAAACGCTTCTAATAAATCATCTTCTGAAAGATTTAAACATGTTGCTTTTCTAACACAACAAAAGCACAACTGATTATGATTTTCCAAATATCCCAAGAGCATATGATTGTGATGGATGTGATGATATTTCAGAGCTAATTGAAGAAGAGTTAACAATTCCTATTTCGGAGGATGATTTACTAGCTGTTGAAAATTTGAATGTGGATTAATTAAGGACCTACAATACAATTATGAATACAATTGTGAAAAAAGAAAAAGGTTTATTTTTTCTTGATGGTCCTGGAGGGACAGGGAAAACAAATTTATACCATGCTATTTTGTCAACGGTTAGAAAAGAGGGTGGTGTTGCAATTGCAATAGCTACGTCTGGTATCCCTACAACTATACTACCTAGTGGAAGAACTGCACATTCAAGATTTAAACTCCCATTACAACCAAAAGCGACATCAACATACTTAATAAGCAAACAGTCCAAATTAGTAAAACTTTTAAAACAATCAACTGTTCTTATGTGGGATGAAGCTACAATGGTACATCGTTATGCTTTTGAGGCATTTGATAGAATTGTGAGAGATATAATAGATGCAGATGAACCATTTGGCAGTAAAATCCTTATTATGGGAGGAGATTTTTGATAATTATTACCGGTTGTTCCTAAATCTACAAGAAATGAAGCGATTAATGCATGCATCATTAAATCACTTTTATGGGAAAAAATTAAAATTTTGCATTTAAAGAAAAACATGCAAGCGACAAATGATATCGCATATTCAAAATTTCTAACTCAAATTGGAGATGGTACCGAACCTTCAACCAATGAAGAAATGGTTCAAGCACCAACAAATATGGTCATTGTGATGCCCCACCTCTATACTCACGCTAGCCAAGGACACTACGAGGTAATGCCGTCAACTAGCACGAAGAATAAGGCTGTTGAGGAGCGACCATCCGTGTAATTGCTTTGTACGAGAACTGAAACATCCCGCAAAACCGTACCCCGTGAGTCAACACTATTCTACATCATTAACTTAAGTGGAACAGAAACACAAACCATTAGGGTTTAAGAAGAAGAGATAGAAGAAGAAGGAACCAAACCATATTGGAATCTCACAGACGCAGCGGAATAAAATATAATAGTAAATAATAGATCTTTACACAAAATGAAACTATATCTGTTTTATACATCATATCGTAAGAGTATCTCATACAAATAACATTTACCGGTCAAGCAATCATATAATCATAGTCGCGGATAAATATCAAATACATATAATACATCTCGGTCTTCAGCTCCTCTCCTGCTCCAAATCATCCTGTCCTGAACATATAATACTCGGTCTGACCCGAGCATTATAATGAAATAACACCCGAGTCAGTCTGGAATACCAGCTGATAATAGTGCATCCAAATTGATTATTAAAGTTTCAAAAATCCTTTAAAAAAAACATCTCGTAAGACCACGCCACAAATAAACATGTCGAGTTTTTACCTTACGATAGCTAAAACACTTTTTATAGAAATCCTCTGATATTATAATAGGGTCTATATACAAATACTTATAAAATAGCCAAAATTATTATATTATTAAATTCCAGCTACTAGCCACAGAGTGGGTAATGCAAACAAACTCGTAAAAGGCTCGTAGGGAGAATGGATTCCAACTAATGACTAGGCACTGGGGTACCACCTGTCACAGTACGTGGTCTAGATCACAGCACCGAGGAGTACGCCCGCTCCCCTGCAACACAAGACCAGAACCATCCCTTACTGGATAGTTCCGAATAAGATCACCACGCGGTTGGGATCAGCAACCGCACCACTAAGCCGAAATAAAAAGGGACATCTAGACAGGGATGACCTTACTCTCAAGTGAGGGCTACCCACGAAGCCTTGCTGCATAACCCCTGATTTTCAGTCATTCCCGGTTGATGAGGCTTGAGGCTAAGTGTTACCTTTTAAAACGTTTCACTTTGAATTCCCATCGCCCTCCTGACGATGTTCCGAAAGCATTGTCCATACAAGTCCGTCAACGGAACCGAAGGCACTACTCCTACTACATCCATTTTGGAAATATCCTCAGGATTAGTAACGACGAGCCCTTGCACTTCACTGCTCCATCTTCGACTCCGAACACATTTTTCCACGAAACGTACAAACCGGATCGAAGTGGTTTCGAGAAATAAATCTCGATCCTGGTCTCTTCAAAACAATCAACGCATTTGTCCAATATTGATAGTCGGTGATTTAACTATCAATTAATATCCACAAACATCCATCACACAACAAATAATTCCCAATTATTTATTTTCTCAAATATCTCTTACAAGATATATTTTCATTTTCAGATTCCATTGAAAACACTTTTAAACCCAATTCTTTCATGGAATAGATTCCCAAACCTTTACTTCCTCTGAAAACATCCAAGTACCCATATTTAAGGTTGAAATAATATAAATACTTTATTTTTTGAAAATACATTAAATATTTACATTAACACTACTTACATACTTAATTTTAAATATATATACCTTTAAAATTGTTTCGAATAAAACTACTTTATAAAATATAAACCATTATCTCTAAAATAAGTTAAGACATACTAGATTTAAAAATAAAGTTATGAATCCTTATACAATTTCAAATAGAGCTTTAATTGATTTTCTTTAAAATAGAACAATTTATAAAATATAAGGAAAATACTATTCTTTAAAACGTAATTCTAGTTACCCTTTCAAAAAAATAGTTCTTCTATAACCACTTTAATTCGTGTTCACTTTAAAAATTCTTACCATTTAAAACTTTTCTTGAAACCATCCTTTAAATAAAACTCAAAACTCCTAACTTTTCAAAAATCAACTATAAAAACGTACTTGGCATCTCAGGGAAATATACTTCCATTTTAGGATTACCCAAGAATTCTCTTTATCAATCCAATCACGATTTACGCAATTCAATTTTACGTTCATCCCGTAAAATTCTTTTCCATACTTTTAAAAATAGCTCATTTTATTTTAAACATATTGCTATTTCCAGGAAATCACTTTCAAACATACGTTTAAAATATTTAAAATAAGCTCTAGAAATTATTTTAATTGAAAATAATACTTAAGGAAATATATAGGGGTTTCCTAAGTATTTTAAATAAACTTTAACTTTTAAAATAAGGTTACTAAATCAAATATTCATATTAAGATTCTTTTTGAAAACTTAATATTGCTTTACCTTTTTGAAAATAATTAAATACCATAATTACTAAATCAATGTTGGCTTCCACTTAAAAACATTTTAAAATAATATTTCTTTCAAAAAATATATTCTAAATATATATTAAACTACAAATTTATATTTTGAAAGCTTTCTTTAAACAAAACAAAATTTCCAGGAGAAAGCACACTTCTCATTCTTTAAAATAAATCTCGCTATTAATTTAAACAATTCTCAATTCCCTTTGAAATCAAATTTCAAACACTTGAAAATTTTCAATCCATTCCTTGGATTTAATCTCTTTTAAAATTCTTTGCTTAAGAATTTCTTTATATTCTTTAAACCCAATTCATCTATTTATATTTAAAATTTTCAGGTTGTATTCACCCATTCACAGCACAACACAATTTAAATTTTCAATTTAATTCATCACAGCATATGAATAAAACGCAGCATAACAAGATCTAAAAATTTTATCACAGAACAATAAATAAGGTATATCAAAGAATATAAATTAATTTCTATTTGTGAGGGATCTAGTTGGATCCCTCCAACCTGTTTTCCTACATCCACAGATATTAGCACAACAACATATATCAATTCAATCATATTCAACCAATCAAGCAATCATTCAAATATTGACTATTTAAATTAACCAGTAAACAGATGTGAGTGAGTTAAACTCACCTTGGTTTTCGGCGAGCGTTCAAATTCAAATTAAATCGAACGACGTTCGATTTAACATAAATTTTTACTTGCTCGGAATGATTCTAGAACTGCTCCACTGCGTAGTACGCGTCTCTGCGATTTCGACGCTTCTCGTTTCGTCGAAATCTGATAACAACCGCGCAAGATATAAATCTTTAAAGTTTGAATAAAATTTGAAAACAAATTACTCTTTTTTTTTACCGAAACCGTGGCCGCTCCTGTTCGTTCTTCTTTCTCATGCGCGCGTTCTACAGACTCGAACGAAACCCATCGTTACCATTCGATTCAAGACAACCACCCCTGCCATGATTCACTAGAAGTCGATCCAGATCTTCCACCAAATAGGGCGCCACGTACTCCATCATCGGCCGCGAATTCGTCAAGCTCGGATATGCTTTTGCATGGAAAAACGCGAAAGGAGTCCCCGCCTTCAAGCTCCAACTCCTGCCACCATCGATAACGATTGCAGAAATCCACCGTAGATATCGTAGAGTTCGAAGTGCTCTACGACTTCCTAGTTGAAGATTTGGCCTAAAATCGTTTCGATGAGAAGAGATCGAGAGGCAAAAGTTGAATGTTTTCGGCCATTGATGGTATAAGTAGCGGCTGGCTCAAAACTAGGGTTTCTTTGATAACGCGAACATATAAATGTTTATTAATATTATTTTAATATTAAATTTATTTTAAAGCAACTTTTTCTAACGATCTCCAAATCACACGCGTCGCCTGGCGTTTCTAAAGTTTTACCTACGTTCCGAACACAATGGAACGTATTTCGGAGGCTAATTCGGTCGTATGCACGAGTTGCGGAAATAAACGATTAAATTTTAAATTAAATCGATTAAAGTATTTTCTATGCGTTTTAAGCTGCTGGGGTCAAATGACAACTCCGATTGTTACGAAAATTGAAATCCGATAATAACTAACTACTACGGATCCAATGAAACTAGTTTCGTCAAATTTCGAGATTATGCCCCGGAAGGCTAATTTAACTCGTCGATTAAATCGAGCGATTTTCATAATCGTCGAAATCATTCAAAATTTCACTTTTAAAACTATACTAACTCTATTATAACTCGTATAAAATTTATATTCACATTAGAAATCATTCTGATTCAGTTTAAATCAAAATCTGATTATTTGCATTAATATATTATTAAATTCCATTATTAAATTAATATAAAATTCCAAATTCAATTTATCAACTTCTAATTTCATCCAACAGTCCAATATTATAATTCAAACCCAAATAGACTTAAAATAAATTTTAGAATCTATTTTTATACCTATTTACACACAGAATCACCAATTATCCCAATTCTAATATTAAATTATTATTATTCAAACTTCAATTAAACCCCCGTATATAAAATTTAACCAATTTTATTAATTTAACCCAAATCTTTTATTTCAAAATTCAAATTATAACACATATTCAACATTTAAAATGAATTAAATGTTCAAATTTGGCGATCCAAAATTTCGGGTCGTTACATTCCTCCCTCCTTATAAAAATTTCGTCCCCGAAATTTGCTAAGGTAAAATGAATGTTCCAAACTCAAAAGCAAAACTTACTTAGTGAAAACCTCAATTTCACTTTGCCTAAATTATTTATTTACAAATCGAAACTGCTAGTTTCAATTCCTATTCTAAAATCTTGTTATTTTCAATTGTTATTTGAAATCAACTTTGTCATTAACAAAACATTACCAAATTTTCCAAAAAAATTTCTAACTCCCAAATTTTTTGAAAATTTTTGGCAGAGTCTCCCCTGTACGGAGGAGCTTTTGCAATTTCACAATAGATATAAATATATATACATCGACCCACACGGTCAGAAAAACAAAAAACAGTTCATATTTCCTATTTTTATTGCGTAGGCGTACCTTTTATTAGCATTTTAAAAGCATGCGGCTAATTTATTATGCATATACGCGCTCCAACTCTATCTACTGCCTCACGTACCTATACTTACTTAAACAAACACATCAGTTTTCAATAATATGAGAATTTATCGGCATTCTATTCATTAAACTAAACCAAACACATCAATTACAAACCCCAAACAATATATTTTCATAACTCTACATGTGAACCTTCCTAAAAATACAATCTACCAGTTTTCAGCACCAATCTAATTCCTTATATAAGTCCAAACTTCATTTTTACTTCACTTAAATGATTTACATTCAAATTTACTGCTCTCAATCCATATTCTCATCAATAAGATTAACATGTGCTTCACTAACATCAATCTATTTCAATTCAATTCCAAATTGATTCACAAACCAATTCTTATTTCCAATTTGAAGCATTTGCATTTCTTTTATGATCCATTTTCATTCATATGCAAAAAATTACTTAATAAAGTTTCAATCCATTTTCAATTGATTCAAAAATCAATTTCTTTTGCTTCTTTAAACCAACTCAATTCTGAATACTAAAAACGACCAATTCTATGCAATTTATGGTTATCCAAGTAAGTGATCATCATTACAGCTTATAACCATTTAAAATTAATTTCCAACTTAGATTCATATTAATTTTATTCAATTATGTATGGTTCACAATTCAAGCATTCTTATTCCATTGTAATTCTTAAATTAAATCCTTATTCTGACTTCAAGTTCATTATTCATCTTAAGTTTAAATTAATAACATCCCATTCTATATTATTTACAGCCCAAACATTCTTGCTTTATCACAATTATTGAATTAAATCTCTAATCTTACATTTCCAATTCATTATCCATATAGGTTTATATTAATATCATTCAATTCTGGGCTATATACAACTCATACATTCTTATTTCATCCCAATAATTAATCAGAATTCTTTTTCCTTACATTTCAATGTTTATTACCTAAACAAATTTATCCAAGACAACATTATAAAGCTCGATCATAATTATTATTCAGTTTGCTTAAGTTCTTTCACAATATTTTCATTTCTTCTTATATAAATTTTATTTTATTTTCATTTGATTCTTATCCAACCAAATTCCAATTGATTTACAAAATTTAATGCACTTTGTTTATTTATTCAATCCATTTTTAGATTTATTTTATCAACAAAGAGACCACTTTGAATTATTCCACTCATTTGAATTTATTTAAAATTCAAACCATCACTATTATATTCTAATTCCATTATTCATTCACACTTTCAACTTTTTATTATCAAAACTAAATTCCATACTAAAACTGGGTTTTTATTTTTCTTCCAAAAATTTCCTTAACCAACCACCAAAATTTCATCCATGCCTATACAAATTCCATTTAATTTAGTTTACACTAAATTCATCTTCAAGCTTCTCTTTATTTAATTTAGCTTACGCTAAATTCATCCTCAATCAATTCCTTGAATTTAGTTGAGTTAAAATTTATTCATATAATATCATTCTTACTTCTCTAAATTAAATTCCCTTTCAATTTAATTAAATTTTCTTTCAATTCAATTCTCTTTTTTAATTCTAATTCAAGTTAATCCATATCATTCCTTTACTATCTTAAATAAGAAGTTAATTCCATTCAATGTTATTTATAATACAACTGCATTTTAAATTTTCAATTCAATCCAAATTCAACTCAATTCCATTTAATCGAAGTTAAATCCAATTCAATCAAATTTGGATTCTCCATATACAAGTTCAAATTTATTTACTGACTTAAGTTCATCCACATCCTTTATATTTAATATTTTCATCATCTTATTTCAATTCACATTTCATTTGAGATTAGGTATGAATTCACCATATCATTCAACTATTTCCCACTTGTGATCATAATCCCATTTTCTATTTATAAGTTCACCAACTTATTTATTTAAAACCTTATATAGCTCATTCTAATCCATTTCCCTCTAATAATCACAATTTCAAATTTTATATATATATATGTGTGTATCACTAAATCTTTAAGGGTACAAATTTTCTTCCAATTTAATTCTTTGCACCATTATAAATTCACAATTTCAGATTATAAGTATAACACTTAATAGCTCATGGGTTTAATTTATTACACAATGACCTACCATTACAAAGTCATTTTACATTTCAATTTAATCCACTTCAATTTAATTCTAAGTCCAATTTATTTAGCTTATCCCAAATTAAATTCAAATTTTCTATTCACTTCCATTTACTCAAGTTAAATTTTAATTCCAGGATTTAAATTCTCATTTCCCTCTTATTAATATCAACTTCACTTAATAACTTCATTAGTTGATTTATTTTTAACTTTACACATTATTTAAATAGAATTTTCCAGAATTAAATTACCCAGTTTATTTCAAAACCTTTTTGAAATAATAAATGACTCATACTCTCTCGGTATATCAAATCAAACTTCTAGATTTCTAAAACAATCCGTTTTCACCAAATCAATTACCCTTTTGAAACTTCTAAAATCACTTGTATCTCAAACAAGTCCAACAAATATCATAATCACTCACATGGTAGAAATCCATCGCTTTAGAAACTCGAAAATGAATTCTAACGATGTGGCCAGCGTCATCATGATAATTTTCCAGCGACTGAAGTGAGTTCAGTGCTTCCTTACTTTCCCAAATTCATTTCAAAACAGCTTCCATTCAAAATATTTCCCAAAATAATACTTCATCATTGCCTTCAAACACTTTGGAAAACATCTCAAACATTCCTAAGATTTTAAATTTCCAAACTTTGTTTTCAATACATTTTAAAACACCTTTCAAAATCTCCGGGATTTAAATTCTGGTTTAATTCAAATTTAGTTATTCTCTTTTGTATAATTTATACTCATGGAATATATTTGATTATAACCATTTCAAATTTTAGATTAAGTTTTAGATTCTTATTTAATTATAGTATTAACAACCAATCAACCAAATATATATATATAATAATTTCAGAAAATTATTTCTTTTATATCAAAATATAATTTTGGGTAAAATTATTTCATTTACCCACTTTAAAAACAATACTATGTCAGTTTATCTTGTTTAAGAGTTTAGAAACCCCTATCGATACGGTTGTACTTCCCGTACCGACCAGAATTCATAAACACTCAACCGATAAGTCAACATAGTATAAAAACAATTTTATATTCACTAACAAGTACGCTCTCATATCTATTAATACACTCAGCTCATTATAGAGTACTATTGACTCTATTTAATGAGTAATTTCTCCACCAAAGCCTAGGTTGTCGCCAACCTAAGCTCGGATACCAAGTGAAACAGCCTGCAAAACCGTACCCCTTGAGTCAACACTATTCTACATCAATTAACTCAAATGGAACAGAAACATGAACCATTAGGGTTTAAGAAGAAGAGATAGAAGAAGAAGGAACCAAACCATATCAGAATCTTACAGATGCAGCGGAATAAAATATAATAGTAAATAATAGATCATTACACAAAATGAAACTATATCTGTTTTATACATCATATCATTAGAGTATCTCATACAAATAACATTTACCGGTCAAACAATCATACAATCACAGCAGCGGATAAATATACAAATACGTATAATACGTCTCGATCTCCAACTCCTCTCCTACTACAAATCATCTTGTCTTGAACATATAATACTCGGTCTGACTCGAGCATTATAATGAAATAACACCCGAGTCAGTCTGGAATACCAGCTGATAATAATGCATCCAAATTGATTATTAAAGTTTCAAAAATCCTTTGAAAACAAAAGCATCTCGTAAGACCACGCCATAAATAAACAAGTCGGGTTTTTACCTTACGATAGCTAAAACACTTTTTATAGAAATCTTCTGATATTATAATAGGGTCTATATACAAATACTTATAAAATAGCCGAAATTGTTACATTATTAAATTCCAGCTACTAGCCACAGAGTGGGTAATACAAACAAAACTCGTAAAAGGCTCGTAGGAAGAATGGATTCCAACTAATGACTAGGCACTGGGGTACCACCTGTCACAGTACGTGGTCTAGATCACAGTACCGAGGAGTACGCCCGCTCCCCTGCAACACAAGTCCGGAACCATCCCTTACTGGACAGTTCCGAATAAGATCACCCCGCGGTTGGGATCAGCAACCGCACCACTAAGCCGAAATAGAAAGGGACATCTAGACAGGGATGACCTTACTCTCAAGTGGGGGCTACCCACGAAGCCTTGCTGCATAACCCCTGATTTTCAGTCATTCCCGGTTGATGAGGCTTGAGGGTTAGCATTACCTTTTAGAATGTTTCACTTTGAATGCCCATCGCCCTCCTGACGACGTTACGAAAGCATTCGTCCATACAAGTCCGTCAACGGAACCGAAGGCCCTACTCCTACTACATCCATTTTGGAAATATCCTCAGGATTAGTAGCGACTAGCCCTTGCACTTCATTGCTCCATCTTCGACTCCGAACACGTTTTTCCACGAAATGTACAAACCGGATCGAAGTGGTTTTCGAGAAATAAATCTCGATCCCGGTCTCTTCGAAACGATCAACGCATTTGTCCAACATTGATAGTCGGTAATTTAACTATCAATTAATATTCACAAACATCCATCACACAACAAATAATTCCCAATTATTTATTTTCTCAAATATCTCTTACAAGATATATTTTCATTTTCAGATTCCATTGAAAACACTTTTAAACCCAATTCTTTCATGGAATAGATTCCCAAACCTTTACTTCCTCTGAAAACATCCAAGTACCCATATTTAAGGTTGAAATAATATAAATACTTTATTTTTTTGAAAATACATTAAACATTTACAATAACACTACTTACATACTTAATTTTAAATATATATATATACCTTTAAAAAAAATTCGAATAAAACTACTTTATAAAATATAAACCATTATCTTTAAAATAAGTTAAGATATACTAGATTTAAAAATAAAGATATAAATCCTTATACAATTTCAAATAGAGCTTTAATTGATTTTCTTTAAAACAGAACCATTTATTAAATATAAGGATAATAATATTCATTAAAACGTAATTCTAATTACCCTTTTAAAAAATAGTTACTTCTATAACCACTTTAATTCGTGTTCACTTTAAAAATTCTTGCCATTTAAAACTTTTCTTCAAACCATTCTTTAAATAAAACTCAAAACTCCTAACTTTTCAAAAGTCAACTTTAAAAAAGTATTTGTCATCTTAGGGAAATATACTTCCATTTTAGGATAACCCAAGAATTCTCTTTATCAATCCAATCACGATTTACCCAATTCAATTTTACGTTCATCCCGTAAAATTCTTTTCCATACTTTTAACAATAGCTCCTTTTATTTTAAACACATTGTTATTTCCTGGAAATCACTTTCAAACATACGTTTAAAATATTTAAAATAAGATCTAGAAATTATTTTAATTGAAAATAATACTTAAGGAAATATATATTCCTAAGTATTTTAAATAAAATTTTACTTTTAAAATAAGGTTACTAAATCAAATATTCATATTAAAATTCTTTTTGAATACTTAATATTGCTTTACCTTTTTGAAAATAATTAAATACCATAATTACTAAATCAATGTTGGCTTCCACTTAAAAGACATTTTAAAATAATATTTCTTTCAAAATAAATATTCTAAATATATATTAAACTACAAATTTATATTTTGAAAGCTTTCTTTAAACAAAACAAAATTTCCAGGAGAAAGCACACTTCTCATTCTTTAAAATGAATCTCGCTATTAATTTAAACAATTCTCAATTCCCTTTGAAATCAAATTTCAAACACTTGAAAATTTTCAATCCATTCCTTGGATTTAATATCTTTTAAAATTCTTTGCTTAAGAATTTCTTTTATATTCTTTAAACCCAATTCATCTATTTATATTTAAAATTTTTAGGTTGTATTCACCCATTCATAGCACAACACAATTTAAAATTTCAATTTAATTCATCACAGCATATAAATAAAACGCATCATAACAAGATCTAAAAAATTTATCACAGAATAATAAATAAGGTATATCACAGAATATAAATTAATTTCTATTTGTGAGGGATCCAATTGGATCCCTCCAACCTGTTTTTCCGCATCCACAGATATTAGCACAACAAGATATATCGATTCAGTCATATTCAACCAATCAAGCAATCATTTAAATATTGACTATTTAAATTAACCAGTGCTCCAGATGTTAGTGAGTTAAACTCACCTTGGTTTTCGGCGAGCGTTCAAATTTAAATTAAATCGAACGTCGTTTGATTTAACCTAAATTTTTACTTGCTCGGAATGATTCCAGAACTGCTCCACTGCGCAGTACGCGTCTCTGCGATTCCGGCGATTCTCGTTTCGTCGAAATCTGATAAAAACCGCACAAGTATAAATCTTTAAAGTTTGAATAAAATTTGAAAACAAATTACTCTTTTTTTTCTTTTTTTTACCAAAACCGTGGCCGCTCCGGTTCATTTTTCTTTCTCACGCGCGCGTTCTACAGACTCGAACGAAACCCACCGTTACCATTCGATTCAAGACAACAGCCCCGACCACAATTCACTAGAAGTCGATCCAGATCTACCACCAAATAGGGCGTCACGTACTCCATCATCGGCCGCGAATTCGCCGAGATCGGCTATGCTTTTGCATGGAAAAACGCGAATGGAGTCGCCGCCTTCAAGCGCCAATTCCTGCCACCATCGATGACGATTGTAGAAATCTACCGTAGATATCATAGAGTTCGAAGTGCTCTACGACTTCCTAGTTGAAGATTTGGCCTAAAATCACTTGGATGAGAAGAGATCGAGAGGCAAAAGGTGAATGTTTTCGGCCATTGATGGTATAAGTGGCGGCTGGCTCAAAACTAGGGTTTCTTTGATAACGTGAACATATAAATGTTTATTAATATTATTTTAATATTAAATCTATTTTAAAGCAACTTTTTCTAACGATCTCCAAATCACACGTGCCGCCTGGCATTTCTAAAGTTTTACCTACGTTCCGAATACAATGGAACGTGTTTCGGAGGCTAATTCGGTCGTATGCACGAGTTGCGGAAATAAACGATCAAATTTTAAATTAAATCGATTAAAGTATTTTCTATGCATTTTAAGCTGTCGAGGTCAAACGACAACTCCGATTGTTACGAAAATTGAAATCGGATAGTAACTAACTACTACGGATCCAATGGAACTGGTTTCCTCAAATTCCGAGACTGTGCCCCGAAAGGCTAATTTAACTCGTCGATTAAATCCAACGATTTTCACAATCGTCGAAATCATTCAAAATTTCACTTTTAAAACTTTACTAACTCTATTATAACTCGTATAAAATTTATATTCACATTAGAAATCATTCTGATTCAGTTTAAAACAAAATATGATTATTTGCATTAATATATTATTAAATTCCATTATTAAATTAATATAAAATTCCAAATTCAATCCAACAGTCCAATATTATAATTCAAACCAAAATAGACTTAAAACAAATTTTAGAATCTATTTTTATACCTATTTCACCCAGAATCACCAATTATCCCAATTCTAATATTAAATTATTATTATTCAAACTTCAATTAAATCCTCGTATATAAAATTTAACCAATTTTATTAATTTAACCCAAGTCTTTTATTTCAAAATTCAAATTATAACACATATTCAACATTTAAAATGAATTAAATGTTCAAATTTGGTGACCCAAAATTCCGGGTCGTTACAAGCACCGATATGTCAGATAATATAACATGCATTTCATTTCAAGAGGAAATCCGACAAACCGATACAAACTCAAAGCTACTACACAGTGGCTACGTGGTTTTGGAAAACAAATATAGAAATAAGCATAACACAAATCGGTCACAGATATCCATATCACAAAGATGGAAATAGATATGAATATAACACATAGAAGTGTACATCAGAGTAGTGGTCAAACAAGACCCTCAATATCACAAAAGAATAGATACAAGTGCTGGACAAAAGAATATGTATACATCAAGGAGTCTCTATCTCGAATGTATAACAACAAAAATACTACTAAGCGAAGTAGTTAAACAAAAGTCAGATGATGATCCCAGATAAGGAGTCAAGCAGAAGCACCTGTAACATCTCGGTCTGGCCCGAGTATTATTTAATAAGAAAATAATAAATGGATCAATCTAGCTATAAATATCAGATAAAATGAGATAGAATAAGAGATATGACAAAAACGTATGATCACAAAAATGCCATACTGCGACAAGTATACATTAAATAATCAACAAAAATCATATAATATCTCAAGAAATCTCAAAGCACTAAAAAGAATGTCATATTCTTTATTTTATTCACCAAACCAAAAATATTGACAAATATATCAATGCCAATCACAAAATTGGTGAAACACAAATTCTAGAAATCATCAATTAGAAATCCAAAAATCACAAAGGGGGAGGCCTATCATAAAACGGGAGCATAAAAACTCACCAACACATGCATCACAAACGGAACGCTATTCCATGGTCGCTAATCATCAAATTTGAGCCGAAGCTCCACAAAACGGCCCGAAGACCTTTGAGCTGAAGCTCCACAAAACGGTCCAAAGACCTTTGAGCCGAAGCTCCACAAAACGGTCCGAAGACCTTTGAGCCGAAGCTCCATAAAACAGTCCGAAGACCACGGGTCGCTACCCCACAAAATTGAGCCGGAACTCCACGAAAGGATTTTCATAGATCCACAAGTGTAGATCACACTAAGCTAGTAAATAAATGAGTTAGGCTTCATGTCCCATAACCACTGTCTTAACTTAATTATTTCTGAACAAATTGTAGACTTCCACGTGAAAATAAGTGTAAATTATACTAAGCCAGTAAATATATGAGTTTAGCTTCATGTCCCATAACCACTGGCTTAACTTAAATATTTATGAACAGATTGTAGATTTCCACTCGATAGTTGTCACAAGGTTCAATCGAACAAGTCCAACAATTAACCAACAAAGTAAACGCAAGCATTTCATACCACTTGTTTTTCTAAGCCGTTTAATTAGATTTCTCATATGAATAAGGTAAAGGTTTGTATATACGAATAGGTTGGAAAACGGTTTTATAAACGAGCTTGATATTGAAAATAGTGTTGAAATCGTTTTGAGGAAAGATTTTTAATATTTACTACTAGTATAAAAACCTTTGTATTTTCCAGTGACAGACCACAAAAATAATTGTAAAAATAACCGATCATCAAAAATATTCACATACGAAGACGTGAATAAAATCCATAGAAATCGATACCGAATCAACAAATTGGACATTCTCAAAAATATCGAAATAGAAATCATCAAAGTCAATAATAAATGATAACAATAAATCAGATCAACATGAAACGATTAAAATTGGAATCCTCACACAAAAACTGCCTAAAATAGGCAAAAATGCAATTTCCCAAATTCAGTCGACTGGACTCTGAAGTCAGTCGACTGACTCAATGCCTGGAAACTCTTTGTTTCCAGGCTCAGTCGACTGAACTCGGAGTTCAGTCGAGTGACACAGGAACCAGGAATTTTTTATCCCTCGGTTCAGTCGACTGACCTCCTGGTCCAGTCGACTTAACCTGTTTCTAAAGCATTTTCGTCTTCTAGTTCAATCGACTGACCTCCTGATCCAGTCGACCGAACCTGCTTCTGAAGTATGTTCATCCTAGCCCTTATAAGGGCAAAAATCCAACAAATGACGATCGGGCGAGCAATGGGCACTAGGGGTTTACGCCAATTGGCAACCCAGCCCTATAGGCTCTTAGATGCATCACCAAAAACATGTTCAAACATCAAAGCTAGGATTTTTAAAGATTTTGACTTCAAAACACCGAAAATTGGAATATTCATAAAACCAATTCAATCCAAAGCAAAATGAACAAGAATAGATGTTAGGAATTCGTACCTAACAACAATGAAGGTTATAGACATAGATGTGAGTTCAAAAACTCACCTTTAAACCCAAAAACAATGAAGGAAAAGCTTTTAAAACAAGGCAAGATCAACCCTCTTCAATCTCAACTCAAGAAGCTTCAATCTAAGCACATAAGAAAATATTTCCTAAGTTAGGGTTTAGGAATTTTTAAAAATGGAAGAGGGATTGAGATGGAGAAGATGGAGAGGATGCTTACCTAAGCTTCTCTTAGATTTTGGACTTGAATTTGAGTCTCCTAATCAAAGCTAGGGCTTAGGAATTTCTATTTCCTTTTCTCTTCCCTTATTTTTTATAAAATCTTGAAGTGTTAGGAAATGGGAATGAATGAAGAGAAGAGTGGGTGGAGCTAAGGTCTTATGCTAGGTTACTGGGATGAAACCCAAACCTAAAGCCCTAAGTGAAAATGTCAAAATTCAAGCTAACTCCAAACATATCGATGTTTATACTCAAAAAGGTCGCAAACGCCATTTTAAACTCAATGGAAGTGGTCTCGAGTCCTAATTCGGATGTTTGCAAAAAGTAGCTTTTCGGACTTTAATCCGACTAACGATGCTATATTTAGATAAAATATTTAAATATACAATCGTAAAATATGCGGGTTGTTACCGACTCCCCTCCTTAAAGAAATTGCATCCTTGCAATATTCGAGAAGAAATAAAAAGTAACAACCATAAAAGCATATCAACGCAAAAGAAAATTTGAAATAAGAAGTTCGTCCCTAAGGAGCACGAGAGAGTAAGTCCGGATGTGTTCGCTCGATGAATTCTATAGATTCCCAAGGGCAATCCTTAGAATTTGAGGACCGTTGAACTTTCACAAGCGGGACATCTTTATTTCGAAGGCATTTAACCTCGAAGCAATGATATGAATAGGATTTTGCTCATAAGTCAAATTAGGCAAAACTTCAATTTCTTCAACAACACCGGGCTCAAGAATAGAATCGGAATCTTAAAGGCATTTCCATAATTGAGAGACATGAAACACATCATGAATAGTAGAAAATTGAGCCGGTAATAAAAAGACGATAAGCCATAGAACCAATGTGTTCGGTGATGGGAAATGGACCAATATATAGAGGTTCTAACTTTCTCGATCAACTGAAACGCACAACACCCTTCATAGGTGAAACAAGAATAAACACAAAATCCCCCATAGAAAATTCTAGTTTCCTTCTTTGGTTATCGGCATAGGATTTTTTGTCTACTTTGAGCCTCTTTCATCCTATGGCGAATAAGGTCAATCTTTTCTATGGAATCATGAAAAAATATGAACCTAAAACCAGCTTCTCACCGGCCTCAAGCCAACAAGAAGGAGATCGACATGGCCTTCATAGAGTGCCTCGAAAGGTGCGATACCAATACTAGATTGGAAGCTATTATTATAGGAAAACTCAAAAAGAGAAATATGATCTTCACAGCTTCCACAAAAATCGAGAACACATGCACGAAGAAGATCTTCAAGAGTTCGATTCAACGCTCGGTTGGTCCATCGGACTGAGGATGATAAGCGGTGCTAAAATTAAGCTTCGTTCCCAAAGCTTTTTGAAGACTCTTCCAAAATCCACTAGTAAATAATGGATCACGATCATTTATAATAGAAATAGGGACTCCATGCAATTTAACAATCTCTTTAACATAAAATTTGGCCAAAAGAGGTACGGTCCGATTAGACCGAACGGGAATGAAATGGGCAGATTTTATAAGTTTATCAACTATCATCCATAGGCCATCATGGCCCAAAAGAGAACAGAAAAGTCCGTCAATAAAGTCCATGGAGACTTGATCCCACTTCCAAATTGGAATGTCCAAAGGTTACAATAACCCACCGGGCCTTTGATGCTCGGCCTTTATGAGTTGGCAAGCCATGCAATGCTTAATGAACTTACCAGTATCAGATTTCATTCCATCCCAATAATAAAGTGGCTTCATATCCGCGTACATTTTACTACTACCGGGATGAATGGTAAATTAAGAGCGATGAGAATCCTCTAAAATGTCTTTATGAAGATCACTAATATTTGGCACGATAAGTCTACCAAATTTTCGAATGCCGCCACGAGCATCAATTTCAAAGTCTTTCAAACCATCAATTTTTCTATCCCTACAATTTTGGAAAAGATGAGCCAATTCGGGATCATGCTTTTGAGCTTTAAGAATGCGGTCTAAAAGAGACGGATGAGCCTCAAGGCTACATTATACAAGAGACGAATATGAACCGGATTCACGATCTCGAACCTCACTAGTGGATAAAGTCTCGAGATCCTTTCATTCGGATATCATCATAGAAACAACCGCTTGTTGCTTATGACTAAGGACGTCGGCAATACGATTTCCTTTTCCAGGAGTATAAAGAATATCAAGATCATAAGATGCAAGGAACTCGAGCCAACGATGTTGGCCCAAATTAAGTTCCTTTTGAGAAAATAAATAAGTCAAAGATTTATGATCGATGTAGAGAATGAATTTCTCTCCCAAAAATAATGATGCCAATTGTAAAAGCGAAAATAATAGCCACAAACACTAGATCATGAGTGGAATACCTAGTCTCGATAGGCTTTAATTGTATAGAAACATAAATGATAGAACATTCTCTTTCGCAAGAGAACGGCACCCAAACCAATACAACTAGCATCGATACAAACAATAAAGTCTTGGTTTCCTTTCTGGAATCACAAGAATAGGAGTATCAGAAAAGAGTTCTTTTTAAATGATCTTCTTTCCCAAAAAGCTAAGACTTTCAAAATTACAATTAACTTTATGTAGTCATCTATCTAGAAAAATTTACTCATTCCAGGTCAATTTACTGTGTCTGATTGTCTCATCAAAGCATTTAGGAAATTCCTGTCGATAACGTTGATCGAGCACATCGACTAGAATTCTTAAAGCACTCAATGGGCAAAACAACACAAAATCATCTTCTATATGATAAAAACATCTCCTAAAAATTTTATGAATATTCCTTACTCGTTTTAAAACAAAAATCCAATTTTACTTATAAATATATCTTATTAAAAAGATTCATGAATTTTTAAATTGGTGTTTTCATCCATAATCAATAAATTCAAAGACGGACTCATCGAGATATTCGCCGAATACTCGATTCATAAGATGGATGAAATAAGCTGGATGGTTCATCAACCAAATGGCATAACAAGCCATTAATAAGAATCATAATGAGTGCGGAATGTGGTTAGTGGAACGCTATCGTCCGCAACTCGTAGCTAATGAAAACTGGTGGCAAAGTCGAACTAAAAAGACCTTAGCACCACTCAATAGATTTGCTTAGGTGATAACCCTAAGACAATCTCAAAGATACCAGGAAATTCACAAACTACTTGAATGAGGAGAACAATATCTTCTTCAACAAGTGGGTCTAGAGAATAAGATGATGCCACCAAATTGGAATCGAAATCATCAAGAAAAATAGTAATCTGCATAACAGATTGAAGATGTCGAAGATAGATAGTCCACACGGGACATAGGATATGGCTTTATAATGATTAAGCCGATCCTTTTACACAAAAATCAATTCCAAAGCCTAAGTAATGCATAACATGCAAATCGCCCCAAAAAGAATAATCACATAAAATAATCTCGACATCTTTTCAAAACAAACTGAGCGTTGTGGATCCACTATTCGGATTCACAATTCTCATTGAAGTCATCAAGCCCAAAATATTTAAAGAAAAAGAATCAATAAGCTCTTTTGATATAAAAATAATGGGATGAACCCGTATCAACAAGAACTCGAATAGGATAATCATAAAACAAATGTCATCAAGGACCGAATGACAAATACCTTGACCAAGAGAAGTGATAATAGGCGTTTGAATAATATTTAGCTTTCCCTCCCTTTTGCTTGGAAGTTTGGGACATGTAGATAAGTGATGACCCGAACCTTTGCAATAGCGGCAATAAAGGAGTTTCGGGCACTTAATTACATAATGGTCCTTAGAACCATAATTGTAGCGTTGTCCACGACTAGAGGTAGGAATCTTTGCTATCGGAATTTCTTGTTCTCCTTTCTTCTTTCTTTGAATTATGGGGCATGCAGAAATATGATGACCTGAATTTTTGCAATAGCGACAAGAAACAGGCCTTGGACATCTATTTACATAATGGTCCTTAGAGTTACAATTGTAGCATTCTCCACGATTAGGGATTGGAGTCTTTGCTACCAAAGTTGCCTGCCCTCCTTTCTTGTTGGGACAAGGGCTTTTGAACTTAATATGCCTCTTCTTGTTGTTATTGAGGCTCTTTTTGGAACCTCCAACATCATTATCACTTCTCTTATCGGCCTCTTCAAGTCGAAGAGCGATATCAACAAGCTGATCGAAAGAAACTTCTAGTTTCAGAGGTAAAACCATTATGGGGTTCTTACACAAAGCACAGATAAACCTTTAATTCTTTATAAGATTCAAAAGTTGTTGGGCAGACATGAATACACCATTCAGAGAAGGACTACTGGATTTACCAGCGCTAGGACTGCCAGAACTAACCATCTCTTCTTCTTTAAGAAAGAAAGAAAGAAGAGGAAAAAGGTTATTCTCAAAATGAATATCAAACAAACATGATTGATAAAACAAGGCATCACAAAGAAAATAGGATAGAGCGGGTCCAATGACTCGAATTAAATCCTAAGGCACAACTCCTAAGAAAGACTTAGGACAATAATCCTTGCTAGATTATTCTACATTGTTTCGAAGTTTGGCTCGGATACCAAGATGTGACGCCCCCACCTCTATACTCACGCTAGCCAAGGACACTACGAGGTAATGCCGTCAACTAGCATGAAGAATAAGGCTGTTGAGGAGCGATCATCCGTGTAATTGCTTTGTGCAAGCATCGATATGTCAAATAGTATAACATGCATTTCATTTCAAGAGGAAATCAGACAAATCGATACAAACTCAAAGCTACTACACAGTAGCTATGTGGCCTTCGGAAACAAATATAGAAATAAGCATAACATAAATTAGTCACAAATATCCATATCACAAAGGCGGAAACAGATATGAATATAACACATAGAAGTGTACATCAGAGTAGTGGTCAAACAAGACCCTCAATATCACAAAAGAATAGATACAATTGCGGGACAAAAGAATATGTATACATCAAGGAGTCTCTATCTCGAATGTATAACAACAAAAATACTACTAAGCTAAGTAGTTTAACAAAAGTCAGATGATGATCCTAGATAAGGAGTTAAGCAGAAGCACCTGTAACATCTCGGTCTGACCCAAGTATTATTTAATAAAATAATAATAAACGGATCACTCTAGCTATAAATATCAGATAAAATGAGATAGAATAAGAGATATGACAAAAACGTATGACAACAAAAACGACATACTGCGACAAGTATATATTAAATAATCCACAAAAATCATACAATATCTCAAGAAATCTCAAAGCACTAAAAAGAATGTCATATTCTTTATTTTATTCACCAAACCACAAATATTGACAAATATATGAATGCCAACCACAAAATTGGTGAAACACAAATTCTAGAAATCATCAATTAGAAATCTAGAAATCACAAAGGAGAAGGCCTATCACAAAACGGGAGCATAAAATCTAACCAACATGTGCATCACAAACGGAACGCTACTACGTAGTCGCTAACCATCAAATTTGAGCCGAAGCTCCATAAAATGGCCCGAAGACCTTTGAGCTGAAGCTCAATAAAATGGTCCGAAGACCTTTGAGCCGAAGCTCCACAAAAAGGTCCAAAGACCTTTGAGCCAGAGCTCCATAAAAAGGTTCGAAGACCATGGGTCGCTACCCACAAAATTGAGCCGAAACTCCACCAAAGGATCTTCATAGATCCACAAGTGTAAATCACACTAAACTAGTAAATAAATGAGTTAGGCTTCATGTTCTATAACCACTGGCTTGACTTAATTATTTACGAACAAATTGTGGACTTCCACTCGAAAATAAGTGTAAATTACACTAAGCTAGTAAATACATGAGTTTAGCTTCATGTCCCATAACCATTGGCTTAACTTAAATATTTACGAATAGATTATAGATTTCCACTCGAAAGTTGCCACAAGAGTTCAATCGAACAAATCCAAGAATTAACCGACAAAGTAAACGCAAGTGTTTCATACCATTTGTTTTGCTAAGCCGTTTAATTAGATTTCTCATACGAATGAGGTAAAGGTTTCTATATACTAGTAGGTTGGAAAACGGTTTTATAAACGAGCTTGATATTGAAAATAGTGTTGAAATCGATTTGAGGAAAGAGTTTTAATATTTACTACTAGTATAAAAGCCTTTGTATTTTAAAGTGACAAACCACAAAAATGATTGTAAAAACAACCAATCTTCAAAAAATTCACATATGAAGACGTGAATCAAATCCATAGAAATCGTTACTGTATCCATCAAATTGGATATTCTCAAAAATCCCGAGAAAGAAGTCATCAAAGTCAATAATAAATGATAACAACAAATCGGATCAACATGAAACGATTAAAATTGGAAACCCACACAAAAACTACCTAAAATAGGCAAAAACGCAATTTCCCAGATTCAGTCGACTGGACTCTGAAGTCAGTCGACGGACTCAATGCCTGGAAACTCTCTGTTTCCAGGCTCAGTCGACTGAACTCAGAGTTCAGTCTACTGACACAGGGACCAGGAATTTTCTGTCCCCTGGTTCAGTCAACTAACCTCCTGGTCCAGTCTACTGAACCTATTTCTAAAGCATTTTCGTCTTCTGGTTCAGTCGACTGACCTCCTGGTCCAGTCAACTGAACCTGCTTCTGAAGCATATTCTGCCTAGCCCTTCCAAGGTCAAAAATCCAATAAATGACGATCGGGCGAGCAATGGGCACTAGGGTTTACGCCAATCAGTAACCCAACCCTATAGGCTCTTCGATGCATCATCAAAAACATGTTCAAACATCAAAGCTAGGATTTTTAAAGATTTTGACTTCAAAACACCAAAAGTTGGAATATTCATAAAACCAATTCAATCCAAAGCAAAATGAACAAGAATAGATGTTAGGAATTCATACCTAACAACAATGAAGGTTATAGACATAGATGTGAGTTCAAAAATCACCTTTAAACCCGAAAACAATGAAGGAGAAGCTTTGAAAACAAGACAAGATCAACCACTCTTCAATCTCAACTCAAGAAGCTTCAATCTAAGCTCATAAGAAAATATTTCCTAAGTTAGGGTTTAGGAATTTCTAAACATGAAAGAGGGAATGAGATGGAGAAGATGGAGAGGATGCTTACCTAAGCTTCTCTTGGATTTTGGACTTGAATTTGAGTTTCCTAATTAAAGCTAGGGCTTAGGAATTTCTATTTCGTTTTCTCTTCCCCCATTTTTACAAAAGCTTGAAGTGTTAGGAAATGGGAATGAATGAAGAGAAGAGGGGGTGGAGCTAGGGACTTATGTTAGGTTATTGGGCTGAAACCCAAACACAAACCCTAAGTGAAAATGTCAAAATTCAAGCTAACTCCAAACATATCGATGTTTATACTCAAAAAGGTCGCAAACGCCATTTTGAACTTAATGGGAGTGGTCTCGAGTCCTAATTCGACTATTTGCAAAAAGTAGCTTTTTGGACTTTAATCCGACTAACGATGCTATATTTAAATAAAATATTTAAATATACAATCGTAAAATATGCGGGTTGTTACAGTCATATCGTCAAAAAATGATGTTAATCCACTATTAAAGTTGATAGATACATTTTATACCAACTTATCAAAAATTGCATTCGACAAAGAGTATGTAGTTTATTAAGCATTAATACACCACTAAATGAATATGTCAACAAGCACAATGAACATGTACTCAATATATTTCCTAGAAATTAAATCATTTACTATTCATATGATACAGCAGAAGACCATGCCCACAATTTATACCAACAAGAATTTCTAAACTCACTCACTCCTAGCGGTTTATCTCCATGTTGTCTAAAATTGAAGCTTGGAGCACTGATAATGTTATTAAGAAATTTGAATCCGAAAATTAGAGTATGCAATGGAACGAGGCTTATATGTAAACAACTCAATAAGAGTTGCCTTGATGCTGAAATCATCACTAGACATTATGTTGGTAGTAGAATTTTCATTCCAAGAATCCCACTAAAGCCACCTTAAAATTTGAATTTACCATTTGTGTTAATACGGAAACAATTTCCAATTCATTTGTGTTTTGCCTTCACTATAAACAAGGCATAAGGGAAAACAATAAAAAATACCATATTTCCTACCTGAGCATGTATTTGGTCATGGACAACTATATATGGCACTTTCATGAGGAGTTTCAAGTGCTAATACTAAGGTGTTGGTAGAAAAGAGACATATTATTGGACAAACCAGAACTTTTACTAAAAATGTCGTCTACAAAGATGTTACTGACTAGATTGGAATAAAGGTACTTAATTTGATCTTCATCTACGTACATCATAAACTTTCCAAGGTATATCTTCGCTGTATTTACCTTTTCTTCTATCTTACCTACAGGCGAATCTATAATATACAGTATAGAGAAGTTTCGTTCAAATATTTCCATGGCTTCTAGGATTTTTTTTGTGCCTTTCGAATCTATAGTATATGCAATGGAGAATTATGGGCATGTGATCGACTTTCCTTTATGATTACAGGGAATGGTTCATTCATGATTATGATAAAATGTTTTATCTTCATTGTTTCAAATACTTTTATGGGGACTTTATTGAATTTTTTCATTAATTGCTTCTTACACTGGATCCTCTAAACATGTGTTTCCAGAATATTTAAATAGATATAACATATTTAAATCCATTGTTGTTTTAACTTAATTAATAAGAACCAATTGCTGAGTTGCCTCGTAGAATTTTAAAATAACGAAAAACCCAAAAATTTCTGAGTTGCCCCTATCGGAAAAAAACCCAAAATTACTCTCCTACGCGGTGGCAACACTTGGTTCCTTCGGGGTACTAGTGCCACTACGTGCTGTAAAGAAAATTTGAAAAAAGGTAAAATGTAAATTAAGTAAAAAAAATTAAAGGGGTAGTTTTATCATGAATTTTTTTGTGAAAACAAAGGACAACTCAGTATGCATCATAAGGAAAATTGTTCATTATATATATATATATATATATATATATATATATATATGCTAATGTATCAACCCAATGACATGATGCTCAAAGAGATAGTGGAAACAAAATTCAAGTTCCCACCAATAAGAATGTTGGGTTTGTCCCTTATAACTAGGTATACATTATTGTTGCTTATTGTATATTTCACTCAACCTGTTATTACCACACCAAGCTTTCACTTTGCTATATATAAGTTTGAAAATTATATGCCAATTTTAATCATAATCACTATGGTTTGTATATTAACAGTAGATTTCTTTTTTCTATTTTCTGGATCGTACATTTTATAAGCTGCCAAACTTTAGTTTCGAATACTAAATCGTTCTCTCTAGAGGAGGTGACAAATCTAACTAAAATTGTCACATTATTTGAGGTATGTACAAATATTTTACAATTAAAATTGTGGGTAAATCAAGTATAACGCTAAAACTTGGGTTGGTGTACTACTTAATTGCGATTTTGTGCATTTTGATTCCTCTGTTACTCTTCACAGTAGCAACGATGACTGGCAACTAAAGACGACCACACTCAACCATCACTATGCGATTATCCATTAGACGTCCATCAAAGGTAATTTTTCATTAATTTTCATTCACCTGCACTGACTTTGCGTAATATCTGTTAGATTGCATTCTCTATTAGTTCTTACTTTGTTAACTGTCGATTTTTTTTTAGTTTTTATACATCCGATCCTGAAGTTATACATGCCTTGACAATACTCCAACCCGAACTGCGTTCAACCTGATTTGATTTTAGTATCACTAACACTAAATTTTTGCATAACATATGTACTATCTCTTTTATCAATTTTATCTTGCTTCTGATGTTTATATTTTTCAATTGACAGCTGAAAAGGACATTGTGTTTCATTACAGTTTTATATATAATCAGTCGGTGCTCATTTTTTCCCTTTCTTATTGAAAACATATGTGTGTAGAAAAGAAAAGTCTAATGTTTAAGTTTCTTTTTTGTTTTTCCCTTTTTTTCCAGTATTCATTAGAGGATATAAACATGAAAAAATATTGCTCTATTGGATTTGGTTCCATTATAAATGTCTATCTTTCATTAAATGTCGATTTTTCATGAGACTTTTTCTCTCATTATAATATGCCCATTTAATGTGATATACAATTTTCATTGGTTTGTTAAATTTGAACCAAAAAAATGTGGCATCTGAATATTTATATTCAATATATAATGTTGACTTAAGAATGCACTTCAATAACTATTATTAATTCATAGTATTTTAATAGCTACGCTTATTTATTAATTAGGATTCATAAAGATGAATAAACGGACCTCTAACGACCTTGATATGCATGATATAATACTCAACAAATGATTGCTCACCAAATTTTATGAGTATTAAATGACTATTTTCCAGTTTCAAAAGACTATGCTCATTAACCGGCTATGGTTCTGAATTGTACAATATTTTATAATGAGCACAGTCAATATTTAATGTGTCCAAGATGAGTTATTAAATAACTATAGTCTTTTAATAATTTGGTGGTTTCAGAATGTTGGATTATTAAACACGAGTACATACGCACGTCCAGATGGACTTGCATTTCATCGTTGAGCCATATTTTTATAGCATAGCTATTAAAAAATAATAGATATAAAATCAACGCAATGGTCGCATGCCACATCAACACATTCAAATATAGTCAGTTGCCTCATGAATTGGTTTAGTGCACATAAATAGTAAGATCAGAAAGGGATTTTTGATGATTAATATAATAAGGCCTTTCGTTAATGCTTGTACATAAATATACGTAGAATCGGTGTTCAAACTGCTTGGACTCACATCCGAGACCTGTTATTTGTCAAAATGCACAATAACCTTAGATAATAGAAATATAGTTCATGACTCAAAATTGCATAAAGACCTTAGTCCATGTAGTTTACTCATTCATCGCTAGAACTACTTTTATTATTTTTCGCGTTGATGATTTTATAGAAGAATCTTAGAAAATATCGGCATTCTAATTCATTTTGTTTTGATATATAACTGCCATACAGTGCTTCGACATCATCTGTCTCGAGAATTTAATCAATATTCATGATTCTCTATCTGAAATATAGATTATTTTAATTTCCAGAAGTGTACATGTACAAATATACAATGCATCGGTTGTAGAAATACAGAAATTTGTTTGCGAATGTTGCAATAACAAAAATTTTGTGGTTGTTTTTTTAATGGCTGCAAAGATGATGGATAAAGTAAGTGGCTATGCATTTACAGAATCAATTTTTTGTAAATATACAATTTTTATTCTTTTATTGATAGCCACTATTGATATTTTCAACTTGGATGATGGACATTATAACTTCTTCCTTTAGTTTTAGTTAAACCATTATTGTCTTTTAGATTTTTATGTAGCAGAAAGTCATATAGCAGATACGATTAACCATTGATGGTTTACCAAGAAGCCAACCAAGTAGTTGGATTAAGGAGAAAGCTTTCAGGAAAGAATTTTTATAGAATTCGTCCTTCCTATTGTGTGTTGGTATGCTATCACAATTTGAATGGATTATTATCAAATATCTGAAACTGGTATATACTCTAATGCATGCAAAATTTTCATGTGCTTACATTAAAATAGTGCATAATGTAATAAACATCACCAAATTTACACAAAAATGACATGATATAAAACTTAAAACCATTTTTATCATTTATCTATGTATACATGCCACTATAATTATGCAATGTAATACACTTTGACAAACATCAATACATTCAAAAAACTAAACAAATAGCCAAGCATTGTAGTTAATCGTAATCATTGGTAGCTTGCTCCGCATAGAATGAAAGTCGTCGACATGTGTACACCTAACTTGCATTTCGTACAACTAAAGATAACGTTTTTCAAACTCACTTCTATAAAATGAACCAAACAAAGATCAACATAAACTAAAGATAATCATATATGCATGTCCACGTGGACCTCGTTCAAATGATAATTTCTTGCATACCACAATCTCCTATGCTTGCTCATATTAAGAAACAATTTCCATTGATTTCATTCGGAGTTCGATTCAAAAAGTCTTTTAAATGAGCAGTAAACAAATCCATATACATTTGATAGTTTGCACTTAAATCTTCATTGCACTCACAAAATTATAATATATAACTATCAAGTGCTCTACATCTAACTCAGTTATCACATGCATGCACTATTATACACATGTCGTTCCGGAACTAGTTGCGATTACTAAGATGCCACTATTTTAATGTAGTGAAATGTGGAAATATTTAACCAATCATGTGCTTATGTTAGCTCCATCCTATTCTTGTCTATGAAATTTATTTTATATTTTGGTTTTTTGAAGCAAATTAATTTTACTTCTGTTCAATTTTTTCCCAAAATAAATTGAAAGGGGTTTAAAATATTCCTAGTCTAACACAGCCTTGGAAAATTGAAAATATGATTTTAAAATTCAAGTGTAATGATATTACATTGTAGAAAATGTTAATGGTTCTCATCTTCATATTCATATATCTGTCAAACTATCAAGTTAAACAAAAGAAAGATAAAACACACATTTAATTGATTAATTTCAACTTAGTAATAAGTTTTATGTACTTGCTTTCAAATTGACTAAAATATGTATCACATATTTCCATATAGATTCATGATTTCCTTTATTCAACTATGTCAATGAGAACCCATACATGTGAAATTCAACTCAGAAGTCAATGAACATCTAGTTTGGAAACAATTAAATTTACCAAAGTTCTTCAATAATTTTCCTATGCAAGAACTTAATAATGCTGTTCATGGATAACCTACACGATATTTAACATGTCAATACTAATTAATATTGTAAAATCATAGGGTTTTGTCATATACAGAATGAATTATAGTCAATGGTGCTATTGTTGTGCTTATGTGTTGCAAACTGTAAAATCATAAATTAGACAATATGTAAATATACTAAGAGTGTAAAATCAACAAATCATTTCTACATTCTATAGCAAATAAATAAAATCTTACTATATATAATACAGAAAAATCTTATTGTGCATAATATAAAAAAACAATGATGAAGTAAAAAAATTAAGCAGAACAATGATTTTATTTTGGCTGTTAAATCTATGATTTATTATCCATGCATGTGAATTGATGTTTATGTACAACGTAAGTTAGGCATGGAATACAATATTTATTTAATATCATAGGTTAATCATACATTACGTACAACACAAATTAGGCATGGAGTATAAAATTTGTTCCTATGCTTGTAGAGTTCCATTTTGTGATCTGTGAAATAATTGAGAAGATATGGAGTATAAAATCATACAGTTCCTATGCAAGAATCTACACACACATGCATTGTGTATAGTTTGTCCTATAATAAATGAATTTAAGTCATGAATAACTTAGTCTATGGTGGAAAAAATTCTGTGGATAGCTTACAAATTCTATGGACTTAATTATTTGTAATCATCCCTGTGCAATCTTGTTTTCCCTCATTCTTTCTTTTGTTTAATAATCTTGATGTACTCCTCATACGTGTCTTCATTAGCTAAGTAATTATCACCCACAAATAAGGAAGTAAAAGTGCAAAGAGAAATTAGGGATGTATACGTAAATCATTTTACGAATTAAAGGAAATAAGTGGCAAGAGAAATATTAACAAATTAAGTATTATGACCAGCAAAAAACATGCTTATCATCAAACCAAGAATGTAATGCAGTCTTCAATTGCATTCGTATTTCCTACAACCAAGGAAAAAAGGTCATATTCGTCAAGCTCTTCCAACCTTCTTTTCACGTTAATACAATATTCCCATATTAATTATAGTTAATGACCTAATAAATTAATGAGGAAGTATAAATTATTAATGCAATGCTCATATAATCATTTTCATATATAAGATCCCCTTAGAAAATCTATAATTTGCAGTAAAGGTTGCTGCTTTGAAGGCTACCAATGTTCCCCTATTCGATAAATAAATTTGTCCATGTGGTAATAATAGAATGTTCAAAAAGAAAGCATGATTGTATCACATATCAAATCAACAAACAATTTATAACTACGTCATAGAATAGATTTTGAGCAACTTGATTTAGGAATAATATTTGTTTGCAAAATACAATATCAACTATCAACAAACTATTTCATTTTTTCTTCATCTCTTATGCAAAAAGCATAGTAGTAATGATATGGAAAATGAAAAATAATAGAAAATCTATTCTAGAAAATAGTCGAAAATTACATCTAAATGTAAATAGCATCCCCATACAAAACTAAAATGAAATAAGCAGTCACCTTGTTGGTATGGCTTTGTAGGGATCTCGATCTCCAACATTAAGTATAGTAGCAAGTTTATATGTCCTTTTTACCTCTTTCAAATGAAGAAAATCGAACCAATTAGATGGTGAAGCAACATGAAACTCACACAGCTAGGGGAAGGTTAGAACTGTCCGTTCTTTCTTCATTATTGTCTTAACATGCATCCAGTCACTTGGGTATTTGGATTTTATATATCGTAACATGTATCCAGTGAGCACGTTATTTTATTGTCTTCATTACAACCAATTCGATGATTAATATATTAACTGCTATTGACTTAGATGTTAATTACCTTTTCTTTCTTCATTATATTATTGTTGCAATTGTTCTTCACTCACTTTCTTAGTCTGTTCTTTTCAAGCTAGACTGAAAGTCTTTCCCAATTTCTATCTTTCACTTCCAGCAAGAACATGGAGAACTATGCTTAGACATATATCTAGAAGTTAGTCATTTGCTTCTATAATTACTCAATGAACGTATTTAAAAATTATTAGTAGTAAAACTTACATTTTAAAGCCATATATGATATCGATTATCTAACCACAAAACATAGTAAAAAAAAGTGTAATAATTGTTCATATGGTATCATATTATTGAAGCAATGATCAGAGTTTAGTTCACAAACTTGTATTTTGAGCAAGTATAGTTAAGATAGATTTCATACGTGTTGGATTTAGAATTCATGGTGGTCGTTTGTACCATGTAGATGACAACCGCTGGTAAATTAACGATCATGAAACTCAGGTATCGCTTGATACCTTTACATAATTTAGGTATTCTAAAATGTCAACCTCTCGATGTCACAATGTCATCGAACTCTACTATTACACTATTGTGATGCTCTAATACATTGGTTGGACATTGACAAAGAGAACAAAAGGTAACTTCAAAATTAACAAATTCATAACATAAAACAAAGCACAATCTTTTGTTTTCATATGGAAGAAATGATCCAAGATATATAGCTAATCACAAAATATAATACATTATAACATAATTAGCCTCCTAAATTTCATAGGAATAGGGATACCTTTGACAAAAAGAGTGAGAATTTTATTATGCCCATGCTTCTCACTGATTTCTTGAACCTCCCTTTTCCTTATGATTATCGATGAAGGAGAAACATAGTGATCGCCCAAGGAGGAGGAATCGGCTATTATGCTCTTGCTACTAAAATACTTTGCGTAAAATACTTTAATATTCCTAGAACTCACGTTAGCATGCAACTGAAAAGACGATGGAAGAATTCATTTTCCCTATTTATACATAATGGTTACAGTTAATTATTTTAAAATTACTGATAACTGAACAGTTATCAAATTTTTACCTTGCCGCTTCTGTATAAATGATCATTTATAGCATGGAAACCTCAGCATACTACATCATTTCCGTTGATGGTATTACCCTCAGAAGATATTAAGCACAATGATTATTTTCATCTCTTGTATTAATATCAAACATCAATTGCAATCCACTATCACAATTTTTGTTGTCAGTATCCATTTTTTCACCTAAAAGGGAGAAAAATTGGAAGTAGAAGCCAAACTAATGTTAATTTTTACACGAAAGAAGTGCAAAATAAGTTAGAATACAATGGCAATGTATCTCAATATCAATGCAGTCAAGTTCATTCTTATAACCTTGAACAAAAAGGCAGTAGAAAGAGACATTAGTATGTATATAATAAGCCAAAGGATGTATTATAAAAGACATGCTCTTTGGATCAAGTTTTGTAGATTTGCAGTCACATTATACTGGCAGAACCATCCATGTCTGCATGTCTAATAAAAACATATATAATCCCTCAAACAATTAGCATCCACGAACTATATGTTTTCATGATTGGACCATGTTTTTTTAAACAATTAGCATATAAAAACATATATGTTTTCTTGATTGGACCATATAAAAACACATATGTTTGCAAAAAATCTCTCAAACAATTAGCATCAATATCTGCATGTCTGTATGGATACACAAATGTAGATCCAACCTTTGGACCATATTTTTGAATAGAAAGTTAATCAACTTGAACTGGTTTTCACGACTCATATGCATTCCCAGTTATATCCTACTCAACATTCTGCAATAAATTTTAAAGACCTGATTTGGATAGTGCGAAATTAAGAAATTAGTACCCTTTAAAAGAGTATGGATACGCAAATTGCAGAGAGGCTCAGCTTAGCAATCGGTCAATCAGAGAGATGGGATCGGGAATCGCACTGGGCTAACTATCGGTTGGTTGTAGGAGAAGGCATTGGAGAAGCGATGGATCTTGAATCGGCTTGGATATAGATCGGATCTACGTCTGTAGAGGGAGATATGAGAGTTGGTAGAGGAGAACGATGCAAAAATGTGATACGAACAGAACACAATAGGATGCTAAAAGAATAATGCATGGAGGGTATTTCTGGTATTCCAGAAAGACACGGTTGAAATTATATGGATGGAATTTACATTATTAGTAGTAGAGATAATAAACATTGTGTTTTCTATTATGTCAGATTAGAGATAGGGGAGAAATTCTTAGTTCAGTTGTTCCATCCCATATAAATTTTAATATTTCAAATAATTAATACTAAAGCATCCATTATTAACAACTGTGAAGCAGTAAATCTATTCTCATTCATCTATGCTCCTAAGAATTGTGAATCTTATATCTTAATTCTCAGACTGATGTAACTGGATGAAATTTTATCGATTATACTAATGTAACGGTTATTGGGTTATCAGTGTACCAATCTTTGATCTGCTAACAGACCGATGACATGCATTTTTAGCTTATCAATAAGAATTGTACGATAACAATATACCTGATATAGTAGCGGTATATAATTAGATAGAATTTTACCGATCAATGCAGGATAATCAAGAAAGCTCCAGCGCTATAGGATTTTGCAGTGGCCCTTAAACCGGATGATTACCAACTGCCCTCCTTATATTCTTCATGAAATGAACACAACCAATGATCGCTAACTTCCTCATTTGGATTCATCATGGATTGAACCAAGAGAAAAAATGGGGAAGACAATGTAATAGAGCATATAACATGAATGTGAGCTATTGTAGGGTGTGCAGTAAATAGTTTGTTATGTATCTGTATCAGTCATCCTTTTTAATTTTTTCGTTTTTCTTTTTAACTTATACTTCTGCTTGGTTGTGTAACAACTTTATTTTTGTGAAACTGTGTTTATATATAAGTGTAAATTTATATGAGCTTGGATTAAATCAACCAATAAATGAATAAGATTTATGTTTTATGGACAATTGACGAACATATCATGGTATGTTATGCTATTTATTTTTATCATAATTTGTATTGGTATTGGTTTGTTGATTGATCCTTTCATGAGTATTGGATTGAAGTTCTTTATTGTTGCCTAAACATACCCTCTTGATTTGCATATCTTCAAGTTAACATCATAAGTTTATTATGTCAATGTATCTTAATATTCTTGAGGAATGATGTACTCATATCAAATTATCAAATTTAGACTTCATTTCTTGGTCATTGGCAGTACCTATTTTGTTTTTCATTGCGTAATGATTTCTCAAGTTCTTTCTACTAGTTGGTTGGTTATATTTGGTCATTTTTTTGTTCATTTCTTAGAAGGATTGTTTAGGGTATCTATTTGAAGCAAAATTGTTTTTTTCAAATGGTACTTCGATAACTACTTTATAATATGCACTGTAGCAACTGAAATTATGCATATGTATTTATTTCAAAGAGGTTACGTCAATTAGTTGTTAATCGTCTAGGATATTTATTATTCGGGTAAGTTTCCAAACCAATTATATGTTGTACTTATGCTACAACTAAATTTAGATCGCAAGCATATACCTCGAAATATATGTAGCATATAGTGCTCGGACTTCAGCTTACTGAAATGAATTTAGAATAAATTTCATGTGTTTTGTCCACTTTACCATCATAGTCTTATTATTTGCATAAATATGTTTCATTTTCAAAGGTTGATCGTTAATAGGGGAAAATGATTTTCTTCAATCATGTTGTTGGTGTGATATCACTATTTGGTTAAGATGAATCTTGAATAATTTTATCCAACAAATTATGTCAATGGGAAGGTGGGCATCAATATTTATTGAAGATGAATCTTTGATGATTGTTTCTCAGAGATTATCTCAATGGAGAGGTGGAAGATTCAACAGTTGACAAACCTAATTATTTGGCATCACAAATATTTATACAAATAAATCACAATTGGTTGACCAACATTTGCAGACAACATGAGGGTTTCACCTAATGCTCATGTTTGGTTGGTATCTTACTCTTGATTCAAATTTAGGTATGCATTTATATCATTATACCTTCATTTTTTTTGTATTTTGAGGAAAATTGGAATTGTTATATTACTTAAAGTGTTAAAAATTGACATCCATGCCATTGTATCGCAACTCAGTTTCACTTCATGAATGTGGAACATATATTATTCTATCGTTAATAATCGGCACAAAATCATATCTACAATTATCATCATTTGTCTTCATTCCCCATTCGTCATTAGTTATTCATCCTTGATTATTTTATTAACTATCAAAAGGCATAACTTATATATTGAATCGGTAGTTTTTATGTTGATTCATAATTTTTTGTTTACAGTTTGATACATAGCCAAATATCAACGTTTAAACTTAATGTTAGCAATGATGCATTTCTTGGTACCAAAATATTATGTATGTTGGTGCAAGAGTTGAGCTGGCTACAGAGTAGGTATTAAACTGTTATCTCCTAATTTTTTACCTTTTATGTGACAACAACCATCTATATTTACTCTACATCCTATACAAATGTGTTGCTGAATTAATGCATGACATTGTGATTAGAGCAGGCCCGTTTGGGCATCCATATACACTCATATAAAATATACCTTTAAAATCATCTTATATTGTAATAACTTCCCTTTATTACAATAAATTTTTCACAAAATTCTATCCTCTAAACACCTTGCCTTCCCATTTAGATGATATTAAACAACTTAATTAAAAGATGACTTTTGACTTAATATTTTTTCCGAACACGTTATAGTCTAACTATTAAACTTAATTCATAAGGGGTTTGTTTTAATGCATTCACAATTATCAAATAATAAATGCTCATAAACTAGTCAAGCATAAATCAACAATCAATAAACAATAGTAAATGCTCCTAAACTACATAGCATAACAAATTAAATGACAACAATAATAAATAAATATCATCATTAAGAAACAAATACACTATAAATAACTATATAAATTTGAAAATTATTTCTTATATATATAAAATATACAATCCTGGGTAAAAAATTTCATTTACCAATTTTCAAAAATCAATATTATGTTTGTTTTCCTTGTTCTGGTGTTTAGAAATCCCTATCAACATAGTGGCATCCCACGTCTTGACCAGAATTCATACACCACTCAAAAGACTAATTAACACAATATGTTTTTATAGAAATAATATAAACGCTCTCATACATATAATACTCTCAACTCATTCTAGGGTGTCACTTATCCTATCTCTAATGAGTCAAATCCCGCCAAAGCCAAGTTCTCGCTTAACCTTCAACTCTAATACCAAATGTAATGACCTGCATTTTCGACCCTAATAAGTCGGGACTTAATACATCCATGATATTAGAATGCCAAAATCCAAGTGCTGGAAAGGTAGACCATTAGGGTAAAAGAAAAAGAAAAAAGAATATGGGAAACAAAATCTCATAGCCGAATGACAACATATAATATAACAAAGATAGTAAAAGTTGTAACTCTAAGATACATGGTATATCATAGTTAAAAATAAACCTCATCAGCCTAGATAGTAATAACTCCCCAACCTTACAACCGTTGATGTGTATACATAATGATACAATGGAAAATAAAACAGGTGAACATCCAGCTCTACTCCATGAGCTCCATGTCCCACTAATGACAACCTGGAGAAACTTAGTCTAATCCGAGCATTATAATAAAATAACGCCCAGATCAATCTAAAAAACAAACGTTAAAAAACTCAAAATATATGATGAATATATAATAATATGTGAAACTACACCCCTAAATACGGAAAAGGTTTCACCTCATAAGAACAACATCCATACATGAAAGAATGGAAACAAGTCAGAACAACATTCGAGAATCCGAATATATCTACATCACCGCATGCATGCAACCAAAACCTCTTTAGATAGATGTTAATATACCTAATGGATGCAAACCACAGCTTAGATCCCGCTCGCTCTTTGGTTTTAGTTATCTCCAATTCTGGATGCCAATGTTCAATACGAGCTACAAATCAACTTAGATTGGTGAAAAATAAAGAAGGATATCAATGCTCCAAATAAGCAACAAATTTTCTTTAATTGGAGAAGCACAAAGAAGGATATAAAAATCAATAGTCAATGAATCAACTATTGGGAATAAAATAATGACTTATATGGAAATTAAAATTTGATGTACTTATCACCACTTGTCGATCTCAAACTAGTACTACCTTGGAAAAACAATGAAGCTGGAAAATTAGGGAGTGTTGTTTCCCAGCTTGACTCGACATACATTCTTAACTTTAAGAATAACAAGAGTTCCCTCAATGTTTAGTGCTAAGCATACGCCTAAATCCTTTCCATATAAGTGATATTACTTATAGAAATTATATCTCTTACACTTATCACCACATGTCGATCCTAAACCAAGCCATTATCCTGGGGTTAACAATAAGCTGACAAGTTAGGACAGTGTTGCTTCCGACCTTGACTGGACATCCATTCTTAACCTTAAAGATAGAAGGGGTTCCCTCAACATTTAGTGATAAGTGTAAGACTAAATATTTACAATTAATGAATCAAACTTTTAAAACATTTTACTCATACTCGTGCTTGTTTTTCACATCATAAATATTAGTAAAACACTTTAAAAATACTCTTAAAAATACTCTTTTAAAGAGATAATTATATCTGTAAGTGTATTAAAAAGTAGGGTCAAAAAAATGTTATTAAAACATTGTTTACTATAAACCAAAACTAATTACATTTAGCTTTATTTTTAAAACATTCTTTTTAAAGGTCTTTCCATTTATAAAATATCATTTATAAATCAACTTATTATCATCTTTAAAACAAAACTCCTCTAAATATTTAAGAATTTCAACACTTACTAAGTCAAGTAACAAGTTTTCTTAATAACTTACGAAAACATTTATTATAACAAAAGTGTAATAATCCACGAATTATTTCTCAATCCTTAGAAAACATTTATTGAAACAACGATGTTGTAATCCATGCTTTCTTTTCACTTTTCAATAAACCCAAAAATACTAGAAATATGGTTAAAAATATTAATTTCAAATATTACTTGGAAAATATCAAGTTCAAAATATATTAGAAACTCAAAGTAATTTCCTTTCCTTATTTTGAAATAAAACTTCCTCTTTGATAATTCATACTAAGTCATTTAAAATATATATAAATTTTAATCCACTTTTAAAACACTTAAGCATATGTTGGAAAAGTTTATTAAAAGGATTGAAGAAGAAAAATCAAGTTTAAAACCATTTTATAAAAGTTGGAAATAGTGCCGCAAAAGTGTCGCTAAAAGGGTACAGAAAAATTGTAACGACCTAGAATTTCATTTATTTAAATTTGGAATATTTAATTGATTTTAAATATTTAAAAGTTAATTCTATAAGTTAAATAACTTGAATTTCAAATAATAATGGTTATTTAAATATTTGAAATTGTTTAAATAACTAAATCTTGAATTTTATGTGCATAAAAATGATTTCGAAAGATGATTTAGTTTCTGTTTGGATAAGAATGAAGATAGTAAACTTTTAAATTTGAATTAAAAGTGAATAAACTAGTTTTAATAATAACTTATTTTAATTAACGTGTGAAAATAGCCTTCTGGGACACTGCTTTGGATTCCAATGAAACTACTGTCATTGGGTCCGTAACAATAAATTATTTTATGTAAACGAATTTCATGACGATCGGACGTATCATTTGGTCGTACGAGCTCGAAACGCGTAGAAATTAATTTAAGGAATTTATATAATATATTTCGATTTGAAAGGCTATCTTCCCTATATGATCGAATTAGGCCTCGAGACTAGTTCCAGTGTATTCTGGATAGGGTTATTACATATAGAATGCCAAGCGGCACGTCTCGATAGGAGTTCGAGATTTTTGTATGTTTGAAGCTTGATATTTTTAAATTAAATTAATATAGATATAAACATATTCAAGTCCATACCCCTAATATTCATCCCATACTTCTTCCCATACTTCAACTGTTCCAAAATCATACCCCTTTCCCTTTTAAATTCATGTCCAAACTAGAGAATATATTTTAAAAAAATTCAAATCAAATTTAACCATTTAATCCAATGATCCAAAGTGATTGAGACCAATCCACGCATTTCAAGGCCTCGAGTTTAACTAGCAACTTGTAGGTGACGTCAAGACGAAGATATTCAATGGTGGGATTGAGCTATGACGGCACGTGGTGACCAGGTAGGAGCTCCGTACGTGGGAAGCTCAAGTTCGGTTTTCGGCATACTGCGGCGTCGTCGTCGATCAATTGGCGATGAGGTCAGAAGAAGAGGTGTAGAGGGGACTGAGAGCTACCAATGGCCAAAGTTTGGTAAACAATCATGGCTGTGACACCCCACTCCGAGAGCCTCGTTAACAAAGAGTATTACATAGATAATACTGTCGGCTAACGCGGACAATAGAGTATAATGGAAGCGACCATGTGTAATCTTACCTTAACTATTCAATAAATACGTCGAAAAGTAGAATCACATTAAAATTCGACCCATTCAATAAATATTTAAAGCAAAACTACAATGGCTATAGGATCTATCATAAGAAAATATAACAACTCAAATGTAATTCACATCACAGAACAGTCGATCATAATATACACATAAACAGATACACAAAAGAGTATACAAAATAGTACATGTCAAGTGGTACAGGAGACCACAATATACAGACGAGACGAAAAAGTATAAATATCAGAGTTACAACAGATAAGGACCACAAAAGATGCTATAACAAAATGAAGCTAGCGAATAGTCCATGCGGTAGCAAAATAGGCTAAGTCCAAAAGCACCTAACCTGAAACATCTCGGTCTGACCCGAGTATAAGATACACGGGTCAGTCTAGATAACAAATCAGTTAGATAAACTGAACAATAATAAACCTGCAAGGTCATACAGTATAACAAGTATCTCTAGAGGAGATAATCATCAACAAGAGATGAATCATATAGAACAAGCCTCATATCATCGGCAGCATATAGAAACAAAGGATACAAATATCCCAAAACAAGCCAAAAGGCAAAAAACAAATACCCATAAGGTATACAAGTTCCACAAGGTAATCGTTATACTTCATGCGGCTCAAAAAGACCAACACCGAAGGGCGATACCAAGGGAATATACATATGAATGAAACATCAGAAAATTGCTCGAGCTCAGTACTGTACAAACAAGGATCCATGAGCCCGAAGACTCCAAACCCAAGTATCACCCATGCGGCACATAAGGCCAACATCAGACCGAAACTATATAGGGCAACAAACCCGAAGGCACACACCCGAAGGCAACATACCCGAAGGCAACAAACCCAATATCACTCATGCGGCACATAAGGCCAACATCGGAGCGATACTTGATAGGGCAACAAACCGTAGTGGTGAAGGTCGTAGACCCAGTACTGGACACCACTAACAGGCGGAATGCGTCACGACTCTCGAAAAGGAATCCGAACAGTGTTAACGTATGTCCCATAACCACTCGTTCGCACTAAATGGTTTACTATCCGTCAGTCACTTTCACACTCAAAGCAGTACAAATTTACCTCATATCATCGGTAAACTAAACCCGAAGGTCAAAACGATCAATCGAATAGGTCGGGGACTAATCGGAAAGATAAACGCACAGATTCATGGTCCATGTTTTGCCCAACCCTTTAATCACCCTTCCACTTCGCTCGACGTGCGAAAGTGTGTGTGTTTTAAATAGAATTTATAAATTGGAGAAACGAGCTTTTAAATGCGATTCGAGGGATTATTTATAAAAACCCGTGGATGAAGTCAAGAGTAAGTTATTAAAGCCAAATATGCAATAATAACCACTAAAAAGCAACTTGAATCAATAAAATCTGGAAAAATCAATCAAATATGCAGAATAGGCAAAACAGGCAAAACAGAGCAGGTCGGTCGACCGGACTACAGGGCTCGGTCGGCCGTCCAGATGCAGGAAACAAAATTTTGCTCGGGGTAGCAGGTCGGTCGACCGAAGCCTGCACTCGGTCGGCCGAAGGCTGTTTTCCAGCACTTCCTGCCCTATATCAATGAAATGCAAATTCTTTCTAATCCAAAGCAATGGCACATGCATACTTGTTAGGAAATCATACCCAATACCCATGAAATCAAGAGAAGTAGATGTGAGTTCAAAACTCACCTTTTTACACAAAACAAAGAAGATGAAGAAGCACAAATGCAAGGAATCAACCAACTACACTCCACTTCAACACTACAAGCTTCAATCTAGAATCAAAGCAAGTACTTCCTAAGTTAGGGTTAGGAAATTACTGAAATTGAAGAGGAGAAGAGATGGAGAAGATGGAGATGAACTTACCAATGGATTCTCTTTGATTTTGGAGCAGGAAATCAAGATGCAAAGGAGAAACTAGGGCTTGCTAATTTCTATTTCCACTTTCTTTCCCCCATTACAGTTTTTAGCTTAAGAAGTGGAATGAAATGAAGAGAGATGAGGGGAGGGGCTGAAGTAGAGGGGTTAGTTAAGCTAATGGGCTGAACCCAAACCCAAAACCCAATAGAAAAAGGTCAAAATTTCACAAACTCCAAACATATCAAAGATTATACTCAAAAAGATCGCAAACGCCATTTTGGAACCAATGGAGGTAGTTCCGAGTTCCAATTCGGCCATTTGCAAAAAGTAGCTTTTCGGACCAAAATCCGACTAACGACGCTATATTTAAATTAAACATTTAAATATAAAATCGTTAAATATGCGGGTTGTTACAATGGCCGTGGTTGGTCGAATTTCTCGATAAACGTGGGGCATTTTTGGTTTCGTGGTGGAGTTTTTGGGCATGGGAGGCGATGGGACTTGCGGGCGAGGGTAATGTGTGGACGGGGCTATGCTCAACAAGGAGGGGAGGCGTGACAAGGTTGGTGGGAGGAGAGGTGAGGTGGTTGTCATGTCTTGTTTTTGGCGCGCTGGGTTGTGAGCGAGAGTGGAAGGAGAATTAGGGCAGGTTTTATTATTTAAAAGGTAATATATTTGTTAATGATTGATTAATAATATACTTATATTATTGAATTTGTAAATGTTGTAAACACGATCACTAATTTGTTTTAGGTCCAAATCAGATGCGCTCAATTGCGGTTTGTTCGCATGGAAAAGCACTACATTATGGAATTAGATTGGTTAAGATTTGAGTTTGTAGAATTTCAAGCTAAATTTGAACGCTGGACGAAACCAAAATGCCTCGGCGATAAATGGAACAATAGTGTGTTAAACTCACATTTTTGGTTAACCTGAAATGTTGTATAGTTAGTAAAAGATTGTTGATTGAATGTTTGGATGATTCCCAACCTTGGAACAGATGGCCTTTTATATGTACCCGCCTAGCAGCGGATGACCATATTATTTAATTATGTACTGTTTATGATGCAGGAGGACAAGTTGGAGGGATCCAACAAAATTCCTCACCACTGTTGAATTATATATGCGTGTGTGTGTGCTGATATATATATATATATATATATATATAGATATATATATATATATGAGTTGTGATGTAGAGGGACAAGTTGGTGGGATCCAACTGGATTCCTCGCTATTGTTGATTTTAGTTTCAATAATATTCCTATTATATGAATTATTGAATATTAAACCTAATTGCTTGACACTTTTGGATTATGACATTGTTATATGTTGAACTAAAACACTATAGTGATAAAAATAATCAATATCGATATTAGTTAAAGGTTGGGTAGCTATTGGCCTCAAATTAGTATTTTAAAAATACTATGAATTGCCATTTGAGTTGAAGTTGGTTTTTGAGACAAGAAATGATTTTAAAAATCCAAAATTGTGTTTCAGAAATATTTTGTTTTAAATGATTTAACTTCTATTTTACTCCAACATCTTATCCGTCCTTTCTAAATTATTTAGGAATGGTTTTTTAAATTTCCTACTATTATTAAATATAGGAAAATAGGCACAAGGACAAACTTAAAAAAAATTAAATTGAAGGACAACAAGTTTGTTTTTTAGGCCGAAGGACAATGCTAGTTATAACTAGCATTTTGTATAGTGTAAAACTGAATATAACGCTAGATATAACTTACATTTTGTATAGAGTAGAAGTTAAATATAATGCTAATTATAACTAGCATTTTGTTCTTTAGCCTAAAATTGGAACTTGGCATCCTTCAGCCTAATTTTTTTTCAAAATTTGTCCTTTTCCATATTTATGCATTTCGAAGATATTAAGCATGTATGCTATGATTGCATAGATACTTATTTCATTCTCAATAATACCTCAAAATCTTTAATTTTATTCTAACAACTAAAATTTCTGATTGTGAATACTATTGGAATAGTTTTAAAATTAAATTTAAAACGGAAAATAGATTTTACTTGACACTTTATTCATTATAATATGTTGGTATATTTGGTTTGAGAGAAATCAGAGAATTTTTAAAAATCATAATAGTCATTCTAGTAAATTGATTTTTGTAATTTCTTTACTTTTTTTTTAATTAGATATCTAATCCTAAATATAAATTATCCAAAAATAACCTTTTTAAAGAATATCTTAACAAGGTTAATAATAATATTAAGTTACTTAAACATAAAAACAATATTTTTGACATTAATAATTGTAGTATTAATAAATTTTTCAAACTTAAATGATGATTTCACTGTGTATCATATCCTTTTGATCAAAATACCATAAGGATAAGTTTAAATTTGTTTTAGTTTTAGTTGGTTTTAGTTTATAGATCTTTAAGTTCATTTTATCATGGATTCTTTTTTGTCTCTTTTCTAATCTTTATTTTATTCTATCCTATTAGCTTAACTTTTTTATCTTTACTTTTATTTTATTAATACATATATACGTATATAAATTTAGTTTATATACATATATGTATATTATTCTTACTATTTTCTTTTTTTCCTTTCTAGATACAAGTTTGAGCCAGATAGGTGTTAGTTTATTTTTGCAGGTTTACGGGATTGCTGATGGCAGGATTGCTGTTTGTAGTGAGGGGTTCTTCTCAGTGTATCTTCATCTTCATTGTGGCGTCATACTTTCTAAAGGCTCACTTTTTAGCTAGGAGCTCCTTCCAATTTCACTGAGTCTACAGAGTGACGATTTCCATTCCAGATCATTCGCGGTTCCATTTCAGATTATTCGCACGTCCATTTCTTTCGAGTCAGCAGCATGGAGTTCCCATCTCATATGGAGTTGGCTTCCAGTATCATTGGCCATGTGTTGTTCCATAATTTTTTTAGGTACTTCTAATGCCTTAATATTGGGCGGTGGCCATGCCGGAGCTCGGTATTAGGGTGTCAAGGGCGGTGGCCTTGCCAGAGCTCATTTTAGGGGTACCTAAGTTTTTCCTTTGATACTTGTACTTAGTTTAGCTACCTGCCAGGCATGTTGGCAGCACCTTGTCTGTTGTGATATACACATATTTACATGTGTGCTCTCCTCTATTTTAGAGGATTACACATTTTTCTTAAAAAATGTTATTTATTTATATTTAATATTGTATTAGAAGTTATTTATTTATATTAATATTGTTTAAGATTACTTATCAATATTCTAATATTGAAAGTGAATTGTTTAAATAATGAATATGGCTTGAAATTAATAATAATGGTTTATCAATAATGTTTTGGAAGTTAATTATTATTGTTTATAATAATGGTGAAGACTAATTATTATTGTTTATTAACAATGTTTTAAAATTGTTAGTTGTTATTATATAATAGTGTTTTAAGTAAATGTGTAGAATTTAATTGTAAATAGAATTTAATTGTAAATGTTTTAGAGATTTATAAATAGAGTTTTGTAAACAGATTGGGTTTTGTAAGAGGAGTTTTATCACATGGTTTGGAAACTAAACGGAAGATTAGTTAAGAGTGAGAAAAGTTTATAAATGGTTAGGCATTTATAAACGAATTTTATAAACGGGTTTATTGATAAGAAGAGTTTTATAAATAGTTGCATGGATTTATATAGGGATTATAAATGACTTGAGGAATGATTAGAAATATTTTTTAGATATTAGAAATAGTTTATAAGTAATTTTAGACATCTATAAAAGAGTTTTATAAATGGTTTTAGAATTGTGAAAAAGGGAACCTTGCTTCGTTTGTCAGTATAAATATATTATTGAGATAAGTATATGGATATTTTTCCAAGTATTAAAAATATAGGGATTTGTGGGTATATCCTTGCAAAGGTATTTATATAAAAGTATTACAAAGTGATTTTTATTAATGAAAAGATAATTAAAATAAGGCTAGTCGTTACTTATGTGCTTAAACAATGTTGGTTTTCCCTATGGAATAAATCCTTGATTTGAATGTGTGTTTGTTGATAGTTAAACAATCGACTATCAAATATAGACCGAAAACATAACTTTGGAAATATGTAGGAGAAACACTTGAGTTATATGGCACAGTCATCTCCGATGATTTTGTATTGTGCGTATAAATCTTGTTTCGTTCTTCTAGGAAAAATGTTTAGAAAATTCATCCACTAGCGGTTACGACGCGATCTCTTCTCTTATCTTTGACTGTTTATTTCCTAAATAACCGAGGTTGAATTTATCGTAAACTACCTTATGTTATTTTGAAGAGGCTGGGATCGGATATGTTATCCGAAATCCACTTCGATCCAACTCAAGCATTTCTAAGTGAAGGTATCTTGAAGATGATGGAATTAAAGATGGAACTCTCAAGTGTTTCTTTTAGCCCCAGAACGAACTTGTATGAATGACTGTTGACATTGTGTCGTCTCCTAGAGGGTGATGTTAGCATTCCAAGTGGAACGTGCTATATAAAAGATAAACATAGACTCAAGCATCATCAACCAGGAAATGACTAAAATAGGGAAGATGCAGCAGGGCTAAGTGGGTTGCTCCTAAGTAGGGTATGATCATCCATATCTAGAGTCGATCGTAGGTTAGTACACTCTGATTGATGTCTATATATATATATATATATATATATATATTACGGTTGTTTTTTATGTAAAGATTTGTTGTATATTAAGATTATTCGTTCCGTTGTGGGATTCTATGTTCTTTAGTTCTTTCTTGTCTTCATTTCTCTTTCTTCCTTCTTCTTTTCCCCTAACATTTGGGTTTTCCAATATTCGATTACTCCGTACGCAATATAATGGACGTATTAGTGTCATTTTTGACGGTCGAAAATCCTGTATTGTCACACTTGGTATCGTAGCTGAAGGTTAAGCGAGAACCTTGACTTTGGTAGGGTACTCATTAGAGATAGGGTTAGTAATACCCTAGAATGAGTCTGAGTGTGTGTGTATGAGTGCGTACTTGTTAGTGATATAAAAATGTTTTGTATTGTGTTGATTGATCTATTGAGTGGATATGGGTTCTTGTCAACATAATTAATTAACGTTATTGATCGAGGTCTCTAAACACTTGAACATAGCAATTTGATGCAATATTGTTTTAAAATTCGGTAAATGAAATAAATTTAATTTGATTATATTTTATATATAAAAGGATAATTTTCCAAAAATTATTGTGGAACATATAGTGTGTTTGGTTGTTAATAAATGATAATATTTGGGTATTATCATTTGTTGTTTATTGTTCATAATCTAATAAATGCAGTCATTATTATAAATAGAGATAAAAAATTAAGAAATGGTTTTGTATAACCCAAGTGAAATTATGTATAAGAGAAATTTATAAATATGATTTGTAAAAAAAAGGGTTTAAAAGCTGAGAAAATTGAGAAATTAAATCTCGGTGGTTTTGAAAATTGTTTTTCAAAAGTTTTGGAAAATAATAATGATATTATTTAGAAAGTATTTTGTCTAGAAATATTTTTAAAAGGATTTAAACGGAAAGAAAGCACTGAACTCAGTTAGGTCACTGGAAAATAATTTCGATGATGACCGTCACATCATCGACGCTCATTTTGGGGTTTCCAAGAGTGGAATTCTACCATTGGAGTTTTGTTTTGGTAAAACTAGTTTTGATTTTGAAATTCAAAAGTATGATTTGAAATACAAAGAAATTATTAATAGTATTGCTTCAAAATAATTGGAAATAAGAACAGGATGTTTAAACTCTGAAATTTTCATTTGAGTGTTTTATGGAAATATCAGAAAAGAAGTTGTATGACTCATAAATTTTGGGAATTAATAAGTTAGAACAAATTTTAAAATTTGTTGAATATAAACGTTAAGGAAAAAAATTGAAATTGAATGAATGAAATGAAATTTAACTTAAGTTAAATAAAATAAATTTTGAAAATAAATTTAATCTAAGTTAAGTTAAGTGAAGTAATTTCAGGAATGAAATTGATTGTGATTTGAGATGAATTAACGCAACGAGCTAATTAAATAAACTAGTAAATTGAATATGGTTTAAAATGTTGTTTGACAGAATTGAATATAGAAGTGAATAATGAAATGAGTTAAATGAAAGTGAATTTGATTTAAAATTGATATGGACTTAAGTTGTAAAGTGGAAATCAACACGAGAAGTGTTGTACAAAATGTTTATAATAAACTTAAGTAAATTTGATGGAATGGTTATTAAGTGATATGATATTGAAAGAAATATACTAAGAAATAAAGGAAAGTGAATAATGATTATGAATAAATGGACGTAAATAAAAGAATATGAATAGAAAAATAATGGGAAATAATGAGAAACCAATTGGATAAATACGTAAATTGTACGTATATTATTTTATTCTCATAACTGTTTGATCCTGATTCGAGCACATGATTTCGAGATGATTCAGTACTAACGAGGATTTTTCACTCGGTTCTCGACGACGAACACTGGATATGGATTTTGATTGATTCTAGAGTTCTCTATCATACTATATGGCTGTACAAGAAGAATGGCTGTTTCTAATCAAGGAACTGAATCTGAGTCCGCACTAGAGTGGTCATGTGAATGATACTAGTTCGAAAGTAAATTTATATGATCGAGCGAGCGAATAGGTATGATTTTGCATACGGATGGTATATGTGTATCTTATGGGTTTAGCATAATTAAATATTTTCATTGGAAAATGCATAATATGGTTAGAGATTGTATGGTTGGATTTTATGTAAATAAGATGCAGGTATATAGAAACAAAAGCTAGTTGATTCCATTAGTTTCACGAGTAAAGTTTGGTTGCCCGACAAATAGGTACACATTTATATTGTTGTTTGATTTGATGGTTTTATGATTGAGCCGCTTGGATTTTGTTTCTTTTTGGTTGGTTTGGGTCAGTAGTGACGATCTATAGTTATTTTGATCTAGCTGTGCAAAGGAGATACTGGGGAAATATTTTGTAAATTTAAGGCACTAGAAATTTTTTATAAATTTTCAAAAGAAATGATAACTCAATTTTATGTTTATGTTATGACTTGGAATGATATTAGTTAGAATCTATAAATGAATCTAAAGACTTAGAAAAGGTGATAACGAAGTTTCAACAAATTGATTTTAGGAAAGTTAAAGGCTTAAAATAATTTGAAATCTATTTCAATTAATTGGTTTTGAAAAGTTAATGGGTTTGGAAAATTTTCTTACTTGCTAATTTCAAGGACGAAATTCTTTTAAGGGGCAAAGAATGTAACGATCCAGAATTTTAGTCATTTGGATTTGGAATATTCAATTGATTTTAAATATTGAAAAATTAATTTTATAGGTTAAATAACTTGAATTTCAAATAATAATGGTTATTTAAATATTTGAAATTTTTTTTAATAATTAAATCTTGAATTTTATGTGAATAAAAATGATTTTGAAAGCTGATTCAATTTCTATTAGGATAAGAATGAAGATAGTAAACTTTTATATTTAAATTAAAAGTGAATAAACTAATTTTAATAATAACTCATTTTAATTAACATGTGAAAATAGTCTTTCGGCACACTGTCTCGGATTTCAATGAAACCAATTTCATTCGATCCATAATAGTAAAATATTGTATTTTAACGAGTTTCGCGACGATCAGGCGTATCGTTTTTTAGTGTGAGCTCGAAATATAAATTAATTTAAGGAATTTATATAATATAATTCGATTTAAAAAGCTATACTCCGTATATGATCAAATTAGGCCTCGAGACTAGTTCTAGTGTGTTCGGGTAGGGTTATTACATATAGAACACTAGACGGCACGTCTTGATAGGAGTTAGAGATTTTCGAACATTTGAAGCTTGATATTTTTAAATTAAAATAATATATATATATAAACATTCATGTAACGACCCGATATTTTCAACTATTCGCATCCACACAAGTCGGACTTGAATTGCTCAAAATATCAGATTGTTAATTTAAATTTGGCAAACTTAACATATACAGTAAATAAATCAATCACAAAATCATGGATAAAGAGTAGTACAATAATATGCAGCGGAATAAATGAATAGTAGTTCATGAAGCTACTATATAAACATCAGAGTTAGAAATAAAATACAACAGAATATCTTAGATGCAGCGAAGTCTCCAGTACAAGCAGATGACTTCTATGAACCAATCAACTGGATGACTGAAAGGGTAGATAGCTGGATCTTCAAGCAAAGCTCCAACTTCGAAGGTGAATCTCAAATGCTGTATCACTCAGTCTGACCCGAGCGTAAAGCGAAACACAAATACACTCGAGTCATGTTTAACATTCTTATATCTATAAATCCAACTCAAGTGAAATATCAACTGAAAGACAAGTAACTTAAAGGATGTTTGGGATAACCATCCCCTAAGAATCTATAGAACTATCTACATGGTTGAAATATATACTATAACAACGTGGTCCTTTCAAATAAATTTATATTTCAAAACCAAAATATCATTTTCACTTCAATGTAAAAATAGATATATATATATATATATATATATATATATTGAAAAATTTATAAAGTAAAGTATTTATAATTTCCTCAAGTTTTACCGATCACTTCAAAAATCAACTCGACTTTCCTATTCAGATTAAATTAAATCTAAAAATTCAATTTCCATTCAATTTGGTTTTTTAAAGAACAAATTCAAATTTTATCAATTTCAAATACAGATCTGAATCACAATTTAACTATTTAAGTCCCGTATTTCAAAGCTTAAACATTTCAAACTAAACCTAACAGTTTCATATAGATCTTGATTTAACTTCATTATTATTTATTCTTGAAATATCCACTCAATATTACTTATATAGCCTTATATTACAATTCATTATATTTGCCTTCAATTTCTTCAAACGTGAGTATTCATTAAGTCACCAAAGTCAAAGTTATGTTATGAACTATATTTGAAGTTTTCAAATTCAATAAGTTTCGAATTTGATCTAATGAAACAAAATTATTAATTAAATACCATTCCAATCAATTCAACTTTATCTTCCTTAACATATACAAACATTGGAAATCTATTTAAAATAAAATACTTAAACATATTCTATTAGTTAAATCAAAGTTTATTAAATTAAAGTTTACTATTAAGTCTACTTTACATTAAACATATTTATATATAAAAATATTTCCAATATTAACTAAAACCTCCTAAAACCATAGAAAATCATTTCAAAATATTTATATATGGACCAACGGCGTCTGTATATACTTCTATCATATGGTTAAGTGTACGGATATTTATCATTTGAATCCATAATTAAGTATGTGTGTGTGTGTGTGTACACGGGTAGATATCATTTCGACCCGTAATCCCAATTCAGTTCAAATGAAAATCGCTTGGTTTTATCATTTCAACCCATAACGATTTTCTCTTATTCTAAAGTCCATTCGGGTATGTACCATTTCAATCCATAGTGAATTCTATACTAACAGGGAATTTGCAAAGTGATAGCAGATAATAAAATAATAACAGGCGTATATCATCAATAATTTAAATAAAATATAAACAACAGGATATGGTGTTGTATCCCACAGGTGAATAGTTACAGATAATAGCATATATAACAAAATAACTACAGCATTATATTTCAATTGTCATTTCAATTGAAATCAAATTTAATAAAATACAAGAACGTTAATCGTGGGTGATTGCTCACCTTTCGAGGCTAGAGATTTTGATGACTCGAAAAGATATGAATTGGATCACGATCTAGACCATCGAATAGTCCAAACAACAACTCAAAGCAAATTAAGATTTGAAAGCAAATTGGACGAACAAGGCTGATGATCAAGAATTGATAAAACGAATCAGAACTGGATCGATGAAGGTAAAAGGTATATAGGTGGATTTATATACTAAAGTCAAACATGTAAAATAAATTGTATGCTATAATTAAAATAATATTTGTTATAAATTTAGTATCGACGAAATCAACTTAAGTCCAAAATAGTATGTCTATGTATAAACAAATATATGTAAGATATTTATATATATACCACCCACTACATTCATGTTACTCAAATGTATACAGACCCATTATAAATCTATGCAGACCCATCAGCATACAAGTATAAGTTATATAGTAACCTTTTTAATTCTGTTATGACTCACACTTTAAAATATAACTGTAACTATTTATAACAAAATATATATAATAGGTTTTAGACTATGAATATATGCACAACCTTTACAAAATATATGCATAACCTTTTAAAATATATGCACAGCCTTTCAAATATCTACAAATCTCACTGCTTAAGCTAACCCACCCACTGCACACGCAACTGACTACATATGATTATTTATGTATTATTTTAAATATAAAGTAACGTGCCTATAACACAAATATAAACTTATATACTAATATATCTTTACGTGTCAGTTATGCGCATAATTACAGTGACATATGCAATTTTTATTAATAATAAAATTTATTACTGCAAACGATATATATAATAAATTTGAATATAACCAAGAGATTATAACATACTTTTTAATATAAATTGTAAATAAAAGGTCTGAATGTAAAACCCATGTGTTAAACATATACATTAAAACTGTAAAACACATATACTTATATATATGTAAACATATTATTTATATAAGACTTGTTGCAAAAAAAATGATCGATTTAAAAATAATGATATAAATTAAAAAATATTTAGCTCTTACAATTATATATACAAATAAATATGCAGACCCTATACGTAAAATATGGCTAAATATGCACACATGCTCCTGTTTATGTAACCAATTGTATGTTGACAAGTGTGTATATAACAATTATATGTATAAGCTATTTACAAACCATCAGCATACTATATATATATATATATATATATATATATATATATATATATATATATATATATAGATAAGACAACTTGTAATAATTTGTATGAATTCATATATATATATATAAGTATAAAAAGGTAAACAGATTATAGCTTTTAACTTTTAGGTAAATACAACACGATATATTTATAATATAGATATTACCTTATATAAAAGAATTGCAAAGGTTGCAGAGGAAAGGAGAAAGGTGGGGTTCGGAAAATAAAGGACGAGGGGACTGCTATCTACAAGCATGCGAATTTTTTTTTTTTCAAAGAGAACAAAATGAGCAGTTGAATGAAGAAGAAGGCCACTTATATCCTTTGTTGTATTCTCTCACAAGCAACACCAGATGACTGAGAAGAGAAAGTGAAAGGACAAAGACAAACGTATAGATTTATATTGAGAATATCAAGGCCAAAAGTGAACAAAAATAAAGGTGAATAAAGTGGGCCGTTTAAAATTTAATGAATGCAAAGTTACGTATAACGTTTTATGAACGTAAAAATAACGTACCGATATAAATGTAAAGTAACGAATATGGAAAAATTCAAGCGTCAATAAATGAAACGAAACGTACACAAATAAATGAAAACCAATGAAGTTAAAAAGGCAATAATAGTGTAAATGTGAATTGTTGCCACATAAACAAATAAAATGTACACAAATCTTTTACCGGTTATGTGACGGCAACGGTCACCCTTAATTGAGCTGAATAATAAAAGCCAATGCTTTGAACGTATGCCATAAATTAAGTAACAAACACTGATTTCTAAATTTATTAGTAGCTAGGAATAACAACGTTTGAACGTGAATTGGAAAAATTATTAAAGCAATTAATACTGTGGTCCAGCCTGTACGTTCCAAATTTGAAATATAAAGTAAAAATATAAGGGAGGAAATCAATTGAAAAGTAAATGAAAAGCTGCACGTTTTAGGCCTATCCACTTTCTTTTGAACGAACATGTGTATGCGGTGCATTTTGTTTCAGTCTCGAGATGAAAGCAATATTATAAAACGTTATAAAGAAACGTATGGAATTAAATATAAGCAGTTTTAGTGGAAAGAAAATGAACGGCTTGAGTGACCAAGTGACGTGAAGATTTTTAATACATACATAACATATATATTAAAATTTTAAAGCAGGAACGAAACAGTGAAAAAAAAGTAGAAATAAAAGATCAAGAAAAATAGCAATGAATATATATGTTAGAAAAGTAATAATTTTATTAACAACGGTCATCCACTGATTTGGCTTCCTTATTCAAGCGAATAAATAATGTGGTCCAGCTATAACGTTTCAAATGTTGAAACGAAGGAAATAGAAATAGGACAGGTTGCAAAAGGAAAGCCACACATAAATGGAATAAAATGTTAACCATGAAACGTGCCACATTCAATGGAAACAAACTGAAATGATAACGTCAAGCGCGAGAATTAAGGACAATAAAGTAGAAAGTATGAGAAACGTAAAAGTGAATAAACGAATGAATGCAATCTACAGATATATATATATATATATAATGATGTAAAACATTATGTTTCTGCTAGAGAGAAGAGAAAACGTTTGAAATGGAATAAATAGAGAAGGAACAAACCCGAAATGAAATAGCAACGGATAAAAAATTAAAGAGCTACAGCACGAATACAGGGAGTAATAAAGGTAAGGTATTGATTGGTTTGTAACTGATGTAAAATTTGAATGGACAGGAAAATAAAATTTATGGTAACAGTCGATTCCCTTAATTTCATGCAAATTTCTGAATCAATTATAATTATACGTAAACCAAATATTAAAAAAAATTCATTTCAAAATTTTATTATTAATAATTTCTCAAAAATCCAATTCAATACGTTATAAACCAATTAAAAATTGCTAAAATTTCATGGGTCGTTACACTCTCCCCCACTCAAAACTTTTCTTCCCCGAAAAGAAACAAAGTAGGAGAATAGAAACAACAAGATGAAAAATTAGACTTTGAAAAAAAAATTAAACAATTTATTTAAAACCGTATACTTTTTTTAAAATTAATTAATATTCAATAATTTGGTTAAACTCATTTTATTAAATCCATTCAATTAATTATGAGATCAATTATTTATAAAACAGTAAAAAAAATTACTATTAAACCAGGTAGTATGTAAATAAACAATATTTTAAAGGATATATTCAAAAGAGGGAAAGAAGGAAAGAAGATAGATTCAGAAAAGAGAATATAGGTGAATAAATAAAGCAGGGCAGATAAGGTAGATTCAAAAGAATAGTATCGGGCTCGAATAGTTTATTTCAAACCAAAAGAATTTCAATTTCAAATATTAATACAAATTATTTTGTTGGAAATACCTTTATAATAAATACTTTTATATTGGAACCAATTTTCCTTTCGAAAATACTTTTATAACTCGATGTTTCAACAAGTTTATCCCCATTCTTGTAGACTCTGGCGAAGCGTTGATCAGGCGCAAAGCTAGAATTCTTCAAGTACTTAGTAGGCCTGTTTCAACACCCAGTGAAAATACTTGAAATACACTCAAAACCGATATGGAAAGTACAATCCAAACAAAACAACCAAACCAAAACCATTGTCTAACCATGGTTCGTAGATACACAATGGTTACGCCTGGATCCCCCAGGAAACAATCCATATCCGTAAGCTTTCTCAGCCCTACGAGTTATGCCACGATGACTAGTAGAGTGCAGGATACACAATGGTTACGCCTGGATCCCCCAGGAAACAATCCGTACCCCTAGGCCATCTCAGCTAGGCAGTTTCACTACCAATGCGACCTACATAGAGTGCAGGATACACAATGGTTACGCCTAGATCCTCTAGGAAACAATCCGTACCCCTAGGCCAGCCCAGCCAGGCAGTTGCGCTATGCAGTCACGCTCATGAGAGAAACCGTGGGTTACGCCACGTTGGGACACTCGAGTATCACATCTGGAAAACCAAAAATCAGATAGAATAATATCGATAGAATGAATCCACAATGTGGCCACAAAGCGGATATCAAGCAAAAGGCACTTCCCATATCTTTACTTCGAAAATATATATCATATAGTACCTTTCAAATCACTTTCAAATGTCATATTTATATAAAGTCCATTATATAGGCTTTCATTATCAAATCGAATACTTTCCAAAATCAATAGTATATCAAATCATACTTATATAGACTTCGATTATATAAGATTTGTCTTTCAAATTGAGTATCTTTCTTATACAAATCCATTTTATTTAAGTTCGATAACTTCCAAATCAAGTATTTAGTAACATATGGCTCTCAAATTTCAATCTATTTCAATATCAATTCAGTTTCAAAATCATATATGATTTCACCAAATCATTTCTTCCAAATTAAATATCTTCAGTTTCAAAGTTTCCAAAATAATAGGTTTAGAAAACAATCCTAGTTTCCAAATTAACATAATTCAAGCCAAACAAATTTATTTCCAAAATCACCCTATAAGTACTGGTTTTAATTCCAATCTAATTTCAAAACCAAATATTTTTCTCAAAATCAATTATACTCAAAATGGTTTCCAAATTTATAACTATCCCTTTAAAACCTTTAAACTATTTATTTCTATATGAAAAATCCAATTTTCCTTTGCAAATTATTTATTTAACAAAAGTTTCAAGTTTACTTAAGTCATACTCTTCATACTTTAAACATACAAAACTAAACTTATATTCTTTATCAAATATTTTATACTCTTCGAAATTTCTTAGTTTTAAAATTTTAAACCTTGATTTGCAAGTGCTCGAACCTTCAAAATAGTCGGTGAAAACAAATTTCAAATTCAAGAGTTGGAAATCAGCAACAAATCAGTAAATTAATTTTTATAAATAGAGTTATACTAAATCAAATCGAAAACTAGAGGATTGAACACCGGCTTCCTTTAAATTATTTTAAATATATATACATATATCTTTCGAATATCGAATTATACTTCGAAATTTGAAATCAAAATTTGTTTCACAATATCACTCGCATAGCAAAGCTATTAAAGTGGCCTCTCCTTCACACTGAAACACAAAAATCAATGTCGATGATGCGTGCACTCATCATCGAAATTATTTTCCAGCGACACAAGTGAGTTTTGGACTTCCATTTTCTTGAAAACTTCTTGAAATTTCTTCGAAATCATTGGAATTCATTCGAATTCATTTGAAACATGCCTTATTCAAAAAATATCTTTTAAATCGTATTATTATATATATATTTTCCAAAATCTTAAAACCAATTTCAAAACAACGGAATTCAATCTCTCGAATTTCAAATTAAAACCCTTCAGTTATAAATTATTTTTATATAAATCCATTTCTTACAAATTTCAAATCCTTTTGAAATTTTTATATATATAATAGCATTTCTTATTCGTTTTATATATAGGTATATAATCCTTATCGAAAACATTTTCTCCTTTATATATAAAATAAAATCATAGTTACCCAAAGAAAAATTTGGTTTATAAACAAATTTAAAATACAAACAAAACCACATCTCCAGCTTCTTTTCTTTTTTAATGTCCTCTGTTCCTTCTTTCCCTCCATCCCCCATCCTTTCAAACTGCCAACACGTCCAATCTATCACCCAACCCTTACCATCCTCGTACTCCCCTCCTAAACATCTTCAGCCACCCCACTTTCCGCCTGACCCTCAACCTCCTGATCCAGCTGTTTTGTTGCCTCCATCATCCCTATCTCCCCGATTTGACCCTCCTCTGCCAAAACTGTGCTCCCCACCTACTTCTTTTGTCCCCTCTTTTCAATGGAATTCTCTTTTCAAGTCAAAACCGCGTAATGCAGGGAAACATATCCCGATTCAAGTCCCGCTTGTCTATGATGGCAATGTCCTAGTTCCTCCTGAAAATGTTATAAGAGTTGGAAATGAAGTTTAGGGAGACTACCTGGTAGGTTTCTTCCTTGATAAACCACTTTCTTATCTCACTGTCATAGCCCACCTCAAAAAAGTATGGAAACTAAAAGGTTCAATAAAAGTTAAGTCCGATGGCTTCTTGTTCCTATTCAATCTATCTTGCGATGAGGATAGAAGGAAAATAATTGCAGCTGATCCAATTATCATGAGGAACAAGCTATTCATTGTTAAAGCATGGGATCCAAACGTTGGAAATAGTTGTAGTACGATAAAATCTGTACCAGTGTGGATTAGGTTATCAAATATACCGTTATATGCTTGGTCACATATTGGCATCAATTGGCTAGCAAGTAGAATTGGAACCTTTATGTGTATGGATGAACAAACAGAGAAGTTGGATAGAATAGGTTATGCTAAATGCATGGTTGAAATCACACCAGCAGTTGAGTTATTGGATGAATTTTCAGTGAGATTATTGGATGGATCAGAGCAGATTATAAAGGTAGATTATTTATGGAAACCTGAGATATGCAGTGGGTGCAAGGAATTTGGGCATATGACTGAATTGTGCATGAAAAAGAAAACAAAACAAGAGGGAAATGTTAATACAGTAGTAAAGTCAAGTAAGGAAAGAATGGTTGGTGACAATCAAAATGTAAAGATTAAAGTTGACACAAGGAAAAAGCAAGAGTGGAGAAAGGTTGAAAGTAAAGGAACTAAAATGAGAAGAGATAAGGAGAAGGAAGATAGATGTGAAATTCAGATAATAGAAGAGGATAATAATGATGTAGAACCAATTAATAGTGATAAACTGAATGTAATTGCAAGAATAACAAAAAAAAGGAGACATGGTAGAGTCATATGATGATATAAGAACTGACACAAACAAGTTTTCTGTCCTGTTGGAAGAAAATGAGATTGATTCATGTAATGATGCAAGTGATAATGATCAATGCAATAAAAACTGTAACAAGGAAAAGCAAATTGAGGAATGGGAAATTTTTGCAAGCAAGCAAGATCAATTTTGTGGTGTGCATGCTACATCCCTTTTAACTATGCAAAATGTCCAAAGAGATCAGGTTAACTTCAGACCAGGGATGGTGGCTATTCTGAGTCACAAATCCACAAATTCCACTGACAATGCTATGGCCAGTTCAAGTGAAGGATTAACAAAGCAAATCAGTGACATGCAAGTTATTGAAGCAAGTACAGGAAGAATAAAAACAAATTCACAGCAAGCTGAAGCACAGTTTAAGGAGGAACTTGAAAAAGAAATGATGGACCTTATCATTGCTGAACATGCTAAATTTACCCCCTCTTCTTCAGGTGGTTACTCCTTTTCTGGCCATCTTCCTGGATGGATTAAAGTGCCACCTACCTCAACTGCCTCACAAAATACTCCAAAGAAGGGAAAGAATAAAGGTAAGTGTTTGAATGATGGGTTTGAACAAATTGTTGATTTAAACAATGTTCAAAGAGATTCTCCTGCAACTAGGAGCACGAAAAATGTGGTACACCAATCTCTGAAGTATACTAAATGATGCACAGCTATGCAATATGGAATGTCAGAGGAGCTCACTCTGTAACTAAACTTGATCAAGTGAAATATCTCATAAACCAGCACAAAATTTCCCTTTTTGCTATTCTTGAAACTAAATTAAATGAGACCCTGACAATTAAAGCTGCAAAGCATATTAACCCCAACTGGTCTCTTAATCATAATTTGAATCATGCCCCATATGGTAGAATTATGGTCATCCATGATCCTTCAGTCTTATCTCTTACTTCTATCCTATCAACTGATCAACTCATGCATTTTCAAGCAAAATATTTAAATTCTCCCACCTCTTTTTATATAACTTTTGTCTATGCCCAAAACTCCCCATCTTCAAGGCAATCTTGTCTTAATCTCCTTCCTGCTTTCAGGCAAAACTCCCACCCATGGCTTGTCTTTGGGGACTTTAATTGCTGCTTATCCTTTACTGACAAACATGGTGGTCTTCCTCTTCTCCCACATGATATTTATCCTCTCAATAAGGCTGTTGAGGACTCTAACTTGCTTTCAATACCATCTTCTGGTGCTGAATTCACATGGAATAATAGGAGCAGATCTGGTGTCAGAACTTACTCAAAAATTGATCACTCCTTTGCCAATCTTAATGCTTTAACAACATGGCCAACTCTGTCAACCTTTATCCCCCATCCTGTTCTTTCATATCATTCCCCTATAATTTTCTTTTCTGGACAGAAGTTGTTGAAAAATAAAAGAAGCTTCAAATTTTATAATGCTTGGGTCCATGAACCTGAGTATAATAATATTATTAGTAAAGCATGGAATGAAATTTTTTTTGGTAACCCAATGTTTAAATTTTGCAGGAAATTAAGAGCAACCAAACTAGCACTAAAAGAATGGGCCAAAGGAAAATTTGGTGATGGCAACTTAAAATCTGCTTTGTTAAGAAGCAACCTCATTCTTGCACAGGAAGAAATGATGAATAATCCTGACAATCCTGAAGCTGCTGCTGCTGAGAGGACTCTATTTGAACAACTCACTGATGCCTTGAAGTCTGAAGGCAATATGAAGAGACAACAATTGAGACAAATATGGGCTACTGAGGGAGATAATAATACGGCCTATTTTCATGCTGCAATCAAGGTAAAACAATCAAAGGAGAATATCAATAACATATATGATGAGGTAGGAGTATTGCACTCCACTCCTGCTGCTGTTGACAATGCTCTTCTGCACTATTTCAAGAATTTGCTAGGTAACAATAATGACTTCATTCCATCACTTGATGATTTATCCCATATCCATTTGCCTGAGGTGCTTCCTGATGAAGCTGAAAAACTTGTTGACAAGGTAACAGATACTGAGATTAAAGATACTTTATTTGCAATGAACAAAAATTCAAGTGGAGGCCCTGATGGATTCAATGTCACATTTTTTATCCATAGTTGGGAAATTATCAAGAAGGATTTTCTAAAGGCTGTCCATAATTTTTTCAATACTTTCAACCTTCTTAAACAAGTAAATGCAACTAATCTTGTGCTTATTCCAAAGGTCCATTCTCCCACTTCTGTTACTTCATTTAGACCAATCTCTTGTTGTAATGTATTGTATAAGTGTATTTCTAAAATATTGTCCTCAAGACTTGTTACAATCCTTAGCAGAATCATATCTATTAATCAGTCTGCTTTTCTTCCCAATAGAAACATCCTAGACAATATTTTGTTATCGCATGAATTACTAAAAGGCTATGGTCGATCTCAAGCTCCCAAGAATGCTATGCTTAAGGTGGATTTGATGAAAGCCTATGATAGTGTTCACTGGACATCAATTGTCAGAATCATGGCCCTGATGAAGTTTCCTAAAGTTTTTGTGGCTTGGATTTACAGTTGTATCTCCACTGCTACTTTCTCTATAAAGTACAATGGCTTTACATCAGGGTTTTTCAACAGCAAATAGGGGATCAGGTAGGGGGATCCTATCTCTTCATATATATTTATTTTAGTTATGGAAGTGTTTTCTAGAATGCTGTCTACCAAATATTTGCAAGGTGATATATTGTTCCACTTAAAATGTAAACCCCTCCATATCTCATCTCTGTTATTTGCTGATGATATCATGATCTTCACAAAGCCTGATCAATGATCAATTGAAAATATTAAAGCTACCCTTGATAATTTTTACCTCATGACTGGGTTGAAACTTAATGCCATAAAGTCTCAAATTATCACCTCTGGTATTCCTACTGTGGATGCCAATAGAATTATTGGTATCTCTGGGCTGCAGCTGATGGATAATAATATGCACTATTTGGGTATTCCTCTGTGTACTTCAAGAATCACCATTAGACACTGCCTGCCCTTGTATACTAAAATTTGTAATTTAATGAACATATAGGCTAATAGGTTTCTCACCCAAGCTGGTAGACTTGTCCTTATCAAGTCAGTTATCACCTCTATGATGGTGTATTGGTCAAGAGTTTTTATTCTTCCAAAAAAACTGGTGAACATGGTTAGAACAGCTATGCTTAGATTTTTCTGGACTGGCAATGTTTTTTCAAAAAAACTCATCCCTTGTTCTTTTGCTAAAATGGAGCTACCTAAAAAGAAAGGAGGTCTTGGTATCATCTGCTTGAATAAATGGAACAAAGCTGCGATCAGTGCCCACATAAATTCATTACTCATTGGTACTGATTCTTTATGGGTGGATTGGACCAGAAAGTATAACTTGGGATGCAAGAATTTCTGGACTATGCCAGTTCCCCAGAGTTGCAGCTGGACTTGGAGGAGTTTATTAGGATTGAGATCTGAATTCAGTCAATACATCAGGTATGAACTCTCTTATAACAGTGGAATCAAGTTTTGGAATGAACCATGGATGGATGAAGGCTTGGTGCTTGTTAATGTTTTCTCTCCCCACCAGATTGAACAGGCAGGCATAGGAAGACAAGCTAATGCTACTGACTACGTGAATGAGGGCAAGCTGTTGCTTCCTTATACTGGTAATCAGGAAATAAGGGCTTTTTGGAACTTATATCAAACTCATCAATATGGTTTAGCTGATAATGATGTTGTTTTGTGGAGGGGGAAACAACATACTATATCTGTTGCATATGATCTTCTTACTAATGTGACTAGCAGTTCTAATTCAGTATGGCACAAAGTAATATGGTCCAAAGCATCTCCTGCTAGGGACAATCTGATGATATGGAAGGTGATCATGAATGCATTGTTAACAAAAGATAGAATGTTGAGTTATGGCACGAATATTGATCCACTTTGTGTGTACTGCAAGCTGCAGATTGAGTCAGTGGCACATCTGTACTTTGAGTGCAATGAACTTCTTAGTCTTTGGGGGAACTTGGTTGCTAGAATTTCTGATGATCACAGGCATGAAGTATCTAAAGTTGAGTGGGATCTGATTTGCAAATCAACTAGGTGGAGGAAGGAAAGAAGATCTGTTTTCTTATTCTCCATTAAGAAGTATCTTAATATTGAGTGGGAGGAAAGAAACTTGAGAATATTTGAAAACAAAGTTAGAAGTAGACAGCAATTATGGGAGGTACTCAAGACATCTATTATCATGGGTATGAAGGATAGCAATTTTGCTTTCAGTCCATTATTGGCTGCTGCTATGGACTAAGCAGTCTTCTTTGTGTTTTTTCCTTTTTGCCTCTTTGTTTTCTCTGTTTTTCAGTTCTTCCTATTTTTATGATTTTCTCTTGTTTCTCCTTTTTGTATCTATGAGCTTGTTCATAGGTATGTTTTTTTCATTTTATCAATAAACTGGTAAGGGACCAGTTAACCCCGCTTGCCTTGCAAAAAAAAAAATACAAACAAAACCCGATTTTCAAAGGATGATTCAAGAATGGATTTCAAACAAAGATAGAATTTAAATTAGAGGAACTCTAATCAATAGAATCCTGATTCGAAGATAGACTCGATCGAAGATGAGATAATTAAATTACAAAATAGAAGATGGATATACTTCTATAAATCGCAGGAGACCTTAACCGGGTCAACCGTGACTTCAGGAATATAATCGATGAGGAATTCCAAAACAAATTGACATTCGATCGCCAAAGATAGAATTCGGCATGTCAAGATATAACAGCATCGTAAACCGAGGATACAGAAATCTTCGGTGAATCAATGCCAATTGTAAAGGAGTTTGCACCCCCTTTACAAATCATTCAATGGAGTTATGGGATACTCCAGAATCAAACGAATATAAATAGGGAGAGATAAGAATGAATTTCGGAACCGAGGGACATTCCAAAACATAGCTTATGGTTTTCTCAAGTTCACAGATCCTCTTATTACATAAGGACAATAAATAACTTATTAAGCACATCTTACGCTCAAAAGCCTCAGGTCATTACTAAGTCAATTATTCATGCTACCTCATAACAAATTGAAAGATGTCCCCCAAACTCTCCATAAGCCAGCAAAACATAGTATGTATTTACTAAAACTCGTATGATGTCGATGGACCATCCATGTGCAATATCAATTCCAATCACTTGCTCGAACATATAATATCACTTCCAACTAATATAGATCACTTGACCTCTCTAGTGCAGACTCTGATCATGTTCTTGATTTGAAACTTCTATCTTCCTTACATATCCATATACTATGATAGAAAACATTGGGATCGTATCAAGTATTTGTATCATGTGTTCGCCGTCAAGAAGCAAGTGAAAAATCCTTGTACGGACTGATGTAAATCAACTCGAAATCATGTACTTGAATCCTAGATCAAGAAATGTCATGCAAATAAAACAATCTGTGTACAACTTACATACTTTATTCCATTAGTTTTTATCTATAACAATTTCATTTTTATCACATTCATTTACACTAATAGCATATATAATGCAATACAGATCATTTATGAACCATTTCATAAAAATATAACTTCAAGTTTATAGACAATTTATAACTTCATCGATAAAAGATTTCGTGAAAACTTACTTCAGTTTATTGCGTGTATGAAGCTCTACTACATCCTAATATTATATACAAAACATCAAATTCGTTTTACTTAACAAGTATGTTCAACAAATTCAAAATTTGTTTTAACTTACTACCTTCTCGATTCAAGAGTTACAAAAACTCAACTTTTATATTTTCAAAAAAAATACTTATTTCAAGTTTTATAAGGATCTAGAAGTTTCTGATTGTCCATGATCGCCAAAAATTATGTTTCATTCTAACAAATGAAAACTACCAAACAATATATCATAATATGATGCACAATCATACCTTCCTAATGCATAGGATACATGTGTTCATAAAATAACTTAATAATGTTTCAATTATTTATTAATCGCTCTTTTGCTACAAAGAGAAAGTAAAAAAGGTTTTCTTAATTATTTGGGTTATACCACTACCACTTGGGCACCCAACATAGCATACATGCTAAGCATTTCCCTATAGAAAGTTTATTTTAAAATCTTTAATTAAACTACTCTATAATTTATGTCATATTTCTTTTAAAGAAAACTTTAGAATCAAACACCGGGTTTTATTTTGAATCAATTGAAATGATAATAGATACATATGTCTTTTATATATCAAATCATACTTTCACGATTTAAATCAAAATATGTTTTAATAAAACAGCTTTGTAGCATCCCTCATCTAGAAACCCGAAAATAAAGGCTGATGATGCTGCAATCATCACCAGAATTATTTTCAAGCAACAATAGTGAGTCAAGTACATCCAAATCATACATTTGGGACTTAACCCAAAATCATTTTTGAAGCGGTGTCAAATACTTCATACAATAGTCTAAGTATCATGAACTCAATCTCATAAAACTACCCAAATATTTACTTTCAATTGATACTATTATTGTTTTCTCCAAAATCTTGAAAACCATTTTCAAAGACATTAGGATTTAAGTTCTCAAAATATCTATTTGAAACCTTTTAGTTTATAAACCATACTTGTACAAAATTACTTTATTATATAAAAACTTTTCATAAATGTTTATTTCTAAAATACCTTACCTTCCTTTTAGATTACAATTAATATATTTTACTAAACTTAACTTTTAACCCAACATTATCACCAAACGCCTTATAGTCAAACTATGAAAATAAATTCATAATGTGTTTGTTTCAATGCACCCATAAATAATGTCACTCGACCCATGAAGTAGAAATGTAAAACTGCTCATAATTTGGTCGAGCATAAATCAATAATCAACAAGCAGTAGTCAGTGCTCATAAACTGGCCGAGCATGACTAATCTGTCAACAAGTGATAACAGTGCTCATAAACTGGCTGAGTAATATTAAGCTAATAATTCTATAAATGCATAAACTGGTCAAGCATGTCAAATCATTATAGAAAGGATAGTAATAATCGTAAACTAGCCGAGCATGGCTAAACAAATTAATGAAGGGTAACGGATGAACATCATTAATCCCTGCATTAATTGAACCACATTTTAATAATCCATACTTATGTAAGTTTTTTGAGAGAAATGTGTGATCCTCAAAAGTAGAGGAGAGCACATATTTCATACTTATATAACTAACCATGTATAAGATCTTTAATTTTCGTTGTTGGAATTACCTTTAAGGTATACGTTGATAACGAATACAAATACGCTCTCACATTTATAATACACAACTCATGCTTGGAAATTCCATTACCCTATCTCTTAATGAGTCATACCTAACCAAAGCCAAGGTTCTCTCTTAACCTTTAGCTCTAATACCAAGAGTCAGGACTCGCCTTTTCGATCCTTAAATGTTGACAATAATACATCCATGGTATTCTTGTGCCGAGCATCCAAGTGACGGAAAGATAAATTATTAGGGTAAAATAAAATATAAAAATCAACAAGAAAGAAGAGATCACAATATCATAATCTCACAATAGAATGATAAATATAATATCAAAAGACAATGCAAACCGTCACTCTAAGATAATTTCAAAGTTACAATTCTAGCTACTATCATTAGTGTGGACAGTTATAACAATCTATCCTCACAGATGCTTCTACATACATAATAGTAATGCTGTGGAAATAAGAATACAATGGTAAGTGAAACATCTAGCTCATCTCCCTGAGCTCTAATGAGCATCAACGAAAACCTGCCATTCTCGAACTACTCGAAAGCGCACATGAGGAATTTAGGGGGAAAACAACGTGTTAGACATAAGTTTGGTACGAGAAACTCAAGAAATATAGGGCCGGCATATAATAGTACTTTTGAGACAGCACGAATGCCATAACAATTATCCCCTCAAAAGAACCAATGTCTAACAAGTACATCAGGTGATATAATAGATAATATCTAGGGTGTAGAATATAAATTAGAAAATAGTCGTGGTGCTTGCATCTTATGACACAACAATATTGGATAAATATATAATCAAAACCACTAAGGTACGTAAATATAACGGATTTTCTATAAAGATCACTTTGGTCAAATTGAATCAAATCTCCTACACAAGGGTCGAAAACTACCTCCGAGTGTTGTATATCCCAAGATAGAATGTACCAATAAAGAAAACATAGCCGGTCTATAGCGGAAAACCTGATCCTGAATATCATCAACCCCACACAAACATCAATAAGCATCTCTAAATATGGAGTTGATATACCCTATGGGTTAGCTGATCCCGATGGCTATGCCCCTACTCTGTTTTCTATCGTTTCTGATGTCAAGGCTAAGTTCAACACCTCTCACATGAGTTTTCATCACTCGAACAGAACACGGATCTCTATAAGAATCCTAGCATAAGTCGTTCAATGAATGCTTACGCTGACCTTTCCCATAGAATTAACCTTAGGATAGACAGTTCAACTCTATAACATTTCACTTCACAACCACTTCCAAAACATAAAACTCATATACTAGTTTTGAAGTGGTATTCGGTAAATAAAACACGTGCTGATATTGATCTCTTCAAAACTATTTTGATGAATCTCTGGTAAACTCAATTCCGGTTCTTTTAGAAGTAAGCAAACTATATAAAGAGGAGTTCTCTCCATGGGATCTTTTATATATACATTCTTAAAGCTAGAGAGGTTTCATCCCCGGGGGATCTCAAATCATATGAAGCCGTGAAACTTTTATATACTTCCTAAGTTATAATTGGTCAAATTTAACAATAATAAAAACAATCATATATGGAAAATAAGTCTCGTATACTTATCATATTTCCAAACTACTTAACTTATACTGTCCCTCGGTCAAGAGTGAAGTCGGGTAAGTTAGAGCGCTAGTTACACTGAAGTCTTGCCTTGACACTTCATTCTTAACTTTCACGGATAGATAAATCAATTTAGTGGACTTTTAATGCTAAGTACATGACTAAATACTATTCAAAAATGATTAAACATATAAAGCACCATTAAGTCACATAAAGCACGATTAAGTCACATAAGTAACTTCTAATCTCCTTTTTATTCAATTAATCCTTTTATTAATTAAAACCTCTTTTTTGAGGTAAAATCTTATTTTATCTAATAACTCCGTTTATCAATTTCTACTACTCATTTGTACTCTTTTCAATACTCGGATGTGTATCCATATTATTTTTCCAAACGGTATAAGACTATTCAAAAATCTTAAACAAGATTTCACATTTGAACCGGTATACTTTAATGAGTTAGAAACAAATGTCATTAAAATCTTTGTTAATATAATTCCAAAACCATTTCAATTATGCTTATCTTTAGAACGTTCTTTTCAAAGATCAATTTACATTCATAAGTATAATCAAAAAGAGTAAAAGACAAATATCATTAACACATTATCACAACAAACCCAAAACCATTTGTTATATCTTAATTTATTAGAAAACCATTTGTTATAACTTAAATTTATCAAAAAGAGTAAAACCATTTGTTATAAGCACAATCAACTTTAAAATAGTGCAAAATATATTGAAAACATCCGAAATAGATTTGATAAAAATATCAAAGAAAAATATCGAATTTAAATTCATTTTTAGACACTTAAAACCTCAAGCAGCTTACTACAACATTATAAATGCTGATAAAAATTCTGGACAAACAACAACATAGAAAAACACGAACTTTGCAACTAGTTTTTACCACTTAACCAAATGGTTTAAGACTTGAAATTTTTATAGTAAGTAATACACTTAGGGTAGTTAAAAACCATGTAAAGAAACCCCTAAGGATATCTACCTATTTATTAATAAAAATTCTCAAAAAAAGGCAATATTTCAAAGTGTATTCATAATCATTTTTACTCTAACTTTAGCTATTTTGTTTAACCCATTCTCAAATCTATTAAAAAAAAATTATTCCAGTAATAACCACGTATATAATGGTTGTTAAAAATGCAAAGAAACCCCTAAGAATGTCTTTCAAATTAATTAAAAAATTACCAAAAATACGGTATTTCAAAGTGCTCATATGGCGACCTTCTTGTTATAACTTTGTGCAACTTTGTTTCACACGTTAATTAATGATTTAAACTTCCATATTTTTTTACTAATAATTACTCTTATAATAATTATTAAAAATGTAATGAAGACCCTAGGATGTCTTTCAAAGTTGACTTAAAAAATCATCGAACACAAGGCAATTTCAAAGTGCATCTAGAGCGACCTTTTCGCTTTTAACTTTCACATTTTTGTTTCACAATTTCTATAATTTTTCAAACCATTTCTTTACTGTCCCATATACAAAAAGTGTGTATAGAACAACCAAAACAAGTTATATGAATTCAAGATCATAAACCATCAATTTACGTAAGTAAAAGTTAAGGGATACAAAGTGCAGTAATAGCGACTATTCTCGCTTCAAACACTTTCAAACATACTTCAATTCAATATACAATCATTTAACCATCAAGTCAAGGTCATGTCATATGTTATAGAAGGTAATAGAAATGATGTTAATAAAGTTATCATTTACTTTCAAAAGCAAGATGGTCCAAAGTTTATATCTTTAATTAGTTAATGTCACTTTAACTTTATGTTTGCACACGCGTGCACGCGCGCGCACACACACACACACACATATGTTTGTATGTATGTACGTATGTATGTATGTACGCACACATTATATACATACAAGATAATGAGATAACTCACCAAAATCCAAGACAAACACAAACACAAGCCCAATCACAAACAAACCCAATAACACCTCCTACCATAACCAAACTTCCAAAGATCCAACCTTTAGCACTTACACTTGCAAACTAAGGCAAGACCACCCTCTCCACATAGATGCTTTTGGCCAAACATAGATCCCTTTTTTAACGTTAGTTATTCCACTTTTTAAGTTAGATCCATGCTTCCAAAGGTTGTTCTAAGGTGTTGGCGAAAGTTTGGAGAAGTTTGGAAGAGATTTGGATTAATTAGAGAAAGATTAGTGAAAAATAAAGTGGATTAGTGCTGATCCACTTCTACCATTTTTTATTCTTTTTGGTCTTTTGAAGCTTTAGAATTTATGTAGTATTGACACATCTGAACCCTCTCCTTTAGCACCTTTGGCTAGCTAAAGGCCTACCTTCATAGGCCTTACATGGCTTTTGCTTTACACCTCATTCTCCTTAATAAATTACTATCTTACCCTAACACATAGATACATATCCAATACATCATCAGTATTCCATAAATAGAAATATATTTTTATTTCACACTAATTATTTCCTAAGGATTTTTGTGCACGTAAAAAAGCTTGAACAACTTCTATTGAGTAAAAAGTTGTTTATCGATAAAACGATTTTCGATCACACTATCGATATTTCTTCAAAGTATTTATTTTTATAAATATTTTTCTAAAAAAAGTTTACCACTATTAGTTACTAATAAAAAGGGGTTTATAAAGGTTATTAAATCAATTTAATCATATTTAGTCCAAGATTCAAATGTTTAAATTGTTGGAACTGGACCAGCTCACGACGGAAGTTATGGGTGAATTTCATAAATTTTACCCTATTGGATATTTATTGGGCCTATGAAGTTTAATTTATTAAAACATTTTTAAATTTAATTTAATTAAAATTTATTATTTCATTTAAATACATATAAATAGAGTTTTTGTGACGCCCCACCTCTATACCCACGCTAGCCAAGAACACTCCGGAGTAGTGCTGTCAACTAGCACGGAGAATAAGGCTGTTGAGGAGCGACCATCCATGTAATTGCTTATCACACGGTGGCTATAAATAATCTTCGGAAACAAACATAGAAATAATCATATCACAAATCAGTCACAGATATCCATATCACAAAGGCGGAAGAAGATATGAATATATAACTAACACATGAAAGTGTACATCAGAGTAGTGGTCAGTAAGATCCACGATAATACAAAAGAATAGCAACACGTGCTATACAAAAGAATACAACTATGAGTCTATATCTCAAGTGTATACAACAAAAACTGCTAATCTAAACAGTTAGCCAAAAGTCAGAGTGATGAATCCCTGGGAAGAAGTCAAGCAGAAGCACCTGTAACATCTCGGTCTGACCCGAGTATTATTTAAGAAAATAATAAACGGATCAGTCTAGCTATAAATATCAGATGACATGATATAACATAAAAGATATGGCATAAACATAAACATCCATAACGACATACCACTATAAGTATGTAAATAATGATCAACAGAAGATCAATCAATAAGAGATAATCATTATCACAAGAATCTTCTCAAAGATTCGAAGAGGGCATCATACCCTAAACTTGTACTCATGACAAGTCAAAGAGATAAATTCCAGAAATCAACACAAGAGATCCAGAAATCATAAAAAGGGAAAGAGGCCTATCACATGATGGTCCGAAAACCAAGGGGAGCTACCCCGCATGTGTGAATGGAATCACACAGATTAAGGTCAAGACTAACCAAAAAGCAGAAAGGTATGTGTGAATGGAATCACACAAGTGGTGTCTAGTCTAACCTTGCAATGAAAGAGACATCGCGCAATTGCTAGTCTAATTCATAGAGCGATCATCAAGATCAACGAGAAGTGTCAATTACACTAAGCTAGTAAATATAGAAGTTTAGCTTCATGTCCCATAACCACTTGCTTAACTTAAATATTTACGAACAAACTGTAAATCTTCACTAATAAAATTGTCACAAGAGGTTCAATCGAACAAGTCCAAGAATTAACCGACGAAGTGAACGCAAGCGTTTCATACCACTTGTTTTACTAAGTCGTTTAATTAGATTTCTCATCCGAGTGAGGTAAAGGCTTGTATATACTAATAGATTGGAAAACGGTTTAAGAAAAGAGCTTTGTTATTAAAAATAGAGTTGAAATTGTTGGTTAAAAGAGTTTTGATATTTACTACTAGTATTGAAACCTTTATATTATAAAGTGACAAAACACATAAGCAAGTGTAGAAACAATCAGTCACAAAGATCGCATACGGAGATGCGAATAAAATCCAAGGAAATCAGCTCAATATTTTTCAGATAAGATCCCCTACGCAGAGTTATACGGGGTTCGACCTGCCCGGTCAGGTCGCGGGGGTCCAGGGGGCAGCGCCCCCGGCGGGGTGCGGGGCAGCGCCCCGTCACGGTACGACCTAAGTGAAGACAAGCGGCTTACGACCTAAAGCAAAATGAGGTCTAACGACCTAAAGAGTTCGCGGCCTAAGGGATACGACCTAAGTGAAGACAAGCGGCTTACGACCTAAAGCAAAATGAGGTCTAACGACCTAAAGAGTTCGCGGCCTAAGGGATACGACCTAAGTGGCGCGACCTAGTGGATGACAGGTCATACGACCTAAGGGTAAGGTCGGAGGCGACCTACGACTTAGTGGGGTCGAACGACTTAAGGACAGCCGACTTAACAAACAGGTCATACGACCTAACGACTCAAGGGTCTAACGACTCAGCGACTCAAGGGTCCAACGACTCAGCGACTCAAAGGTTAACGACTCAGCGACTCAAGGGTGGACGACTCAGCGACTCAAGGGTGAACGACTCAGCGACTCAAGGGTTAACGACTCAGCGACTCAAGGGTGGACGACTCAGCGACTCAAGGGTGAACGACTCAGCGACTCAAGGGTGAACGACTCAGCGACTCAAGGGTTAACAACTCAGCGACTCAAGGGTGGACGACTCAGCGACTCAAGGGTGAACGACTCAGCGACTCAAGGGTGAACGACTCAGCGACTCAAGGGTTAACGACTCAGCGACTCAAGGGTGGACGACTCAGCGACTCAAGGTTGAACGACTCAGCGACTCAAGGGTGAACGACTTACGAGATAACACACGAACGACTTAACTCTTAACTCGCAGCCGACTTAGCACTCTAACTCGTGAACGACTCAACACAGGCGAACAGAAATACAAAGGCGGTGACTTTTCAACGCGCGCGACTTACGACTTAGGCTTAACTCGTGGACGACTTAGCGATGGCCAGAAACGACTTAACTCCGAGGCAGTGCGACCTAACTGCAGTTTTTTGTCAAAAACGCTAAAAATTGGAGTTTTTCGCCAATCCAATCCAAACCAAATGCAAATGCACATGCTAAAGTGATGGGGAATCATTCCCAACAGTCCAATATAGTTATAGGCTAGAATTGTGAGATAAAAATCTCACCTTTGCACTAAAATTTATGAAGATGAAGCTTGAAAGCAAGGAGAAGCAATCCAAAGCTTGAATCCAATATCTTCTACTTGAATTTGGAGTTGAATGATGGAGTTGCAATTGAATTTGAGCTTGGAGTTTTAATTTCCCATTCTCTTCACCATTAATGTTAAAGCTTGAGTTAGTTAGGAAATTTATGAAGAGTGAGGAGAAGAGGGTTTGAACTTGGGCTTAATAGGCTAAACTAACCCAAAGTCCACAGCGGGAAAAGTTAGTGAAATTTCACTAACTCCAAACCTATCGATGTTTATACTTAAAAAGTTGTAAACGACATTTCGAACTCAATGGAAGTGGTCTCGAGTCCTAATTTGACCGTTTGCAAAAAGTAGTTTTTCGGACCAAAAATCCGATTAACGATTTAATATTTAAATAAAAATATTTAAATGTAAACTCGATAAATATGCGGGTTGTTACAGTTTTATTCAATTCATATTTAGTTAAATATAATTTACGAATATATAAGTGGGTGCATATATAACATAATAATCCGTGTAATGTAACGATCCGTATTTTTGACAATCTAAAATATTAAATTTAATAAGACTTTGGAATTTAATATGTTAGAAATTAAAATTTATGATTTATTAACTTGAATTTTATTGGATTATAAATTTTGACTTTAAGGTAAAATACTAAAACAACTAATTTTATTGAAATGGAAGGCGGTAGCGCGCATTTGAATAAAAAAATTATAATATTGATGAATGTGTTTGATAACCGTTTTAATGTAATTTCAATCAATTGTAATAATAAAGGTAAATAATGATTTAAATAAATGATGTATTAATGGTGAAATTATATATTGCTTAATTAAAATTGGTTTTAATATAGACCATGAAATCAGTTATGTGGTAAGTAATTTATAATCCTTATTTGTAAACAATAAGTTAATGGATATGAGTTATTAATGTATAACAATCATTTTATTTATCATCTTATTATTAAATTCATTTGAAATTAATTTGAAAATCAATGAAATTTTATGTAATTGAAATATTGCAGTTAATAGAAGAAAAGACGTTAACTATAGAATATGAGTGTAATAATGGAAACTTATGTTTAATGAACACATAATGTATTTGTTGATTTATTAATAATAACATGTAAATCAAAATAAAATAATATGTTGATATATAAAAAGTAATGAACTATGATTTTATTACTATTGTAATTTAATGTTAAAATTAATTTAATGTTTAATTTAACATGGAAATTTTAATTTTAAAAGATTATTAATTCCTATTCAATCAAGAATGAGGATAGAAAACTTTTAATTTAGAAAGTAAAATTGATTAAATTTGTTTAATGATAATTTCTTTTAATTAACGCGTAAAAATAAGTGATACCAAAAAAAATCTATTGTTGTGAAATTGGAAATTTATTTCAATTTCAAACTTAATTAAAAATCGATTTATCTTGAAATGTAAAATGTTATTTTTGAAATGTAATTATTGAAATTTGATTCAAATGTGTAATAATAATAAAATCGAGTTATTAATGAACATCGTGGTTTGTAATCGTATTTGTAAAGTAGAAATATTATATTTGTCCATAACTGTAAATTGATAAATTATTTGAATATAATTTAATCTAATTCTAATGAACGATAAAACATTAACTTTCGCATACAATAGAATTAGGCCTCGAAACTAGTCACATTGTGTTCAGAAGGCCGTTCTACATATAGATTGCCTATCAGCACGCCTCGATTGGAGTTCGGGCTATTTTGGACCATACGCTATAAATAGGAATGCAAATCGAGATGAAAATATTATTAAAAAAAATAAAACTCTATTTACATGGCCGCCACCTTTTACGTCGAAAATCATCCATCATCTTCCTCCTTGATCTCTCTCATCTCAAAATGAATCTCAATGACACCAAAATGAAAGTTGCTGTGCTCGACGGGATCTACAATTTGTATGGTTGGATCGAGCTAATTGCATTGGAGTTTGCCAGAATCTGGCCATGAAGGTAGTGGCATTTATGGTCGTTTGTGGGCGGAGTTGGTCAACGGTGGTGGTGAATTTCTTGACGTGGGTAGTGGAAGCGAAGACGCATTTGACTGTGGGGTTGGATCATCGTATCATGGCCTGGATCGTCGGCGGTGGGTGTATAAACGTAGCAGCTATTGGAGCAGGTTTGAATGGTTGGGTATGGGGAAGTTAATAGTAATTACCATTTTTCCCCTCTTATTATTATAATTTAATTTTAAAATTCAAATCTTTTAACATTCATGACTTTTGCATACGAACTCAAATTCGCGCATGGTTTCTTTTGTTGGATTCGTATCGAATTCTGGACAATAAAAAATTGGTTTGGTTGAATTTATAGACCGTTGAAATTTTAGGCTTTTATTAGATTTTTAATGGGGTTTGAATCAAAGGTGAGTGATTAAACTCACTCACGCAATACTAAATCTTCTTATGTTAGTTGAATTAAATTTATAAAGTGATAAGAATTTTATTGGTTGAATTTGAATTTTATATTGAATTAAATTTATATTTAAATTAATATTGGATTTAATTACTAGTTAAATACCGACAACTGATAATTGGTAACTGTAATGATATTTTGGTTGATCTTATGATATATTGGCAGATTTGGATGTGGATTGTTATTGGATACATATTGATTGATGTTGGATGTATGATCGTTGATTTATTTTGATATATTCTTGTTATTACCCCCATTTACTATTTAACATTCTATAAAATGTCATTTGATTTATTTCAAATAAACTAAGAAATAGGTTGAAATGTTTTATACCCATGTCCTTTAATTTTCGGTTTAAATGATATATATCCATCCAGTAATTAAAATTGAATTAACTGATCACTTGGCCGTAGGGTAGAAATTATATACGGGCATCGGATTTGGTTAAATTAAATGGTTTCAAAATCTTGAATTTAAATTAGTTTAAATGATATTGTTTTAAAGAGAATAAAAATTGGATTTATATGAACTAAATTATTTTCTTAATTTGAGTTTTGAAATGCTGGAATTTTAATTGTTTAAATGAAACTGTTTAAAGGATTCAATTGGAAATCTTAAGTTGAATTTAAGAAATGACTTAAATTTATTAAAAGTGAATTATTCTAAAGGTTTAAACTTTAACTTTGAATTTACTGTAATTAAAGTGGTTTAAAGTGATATTTCAAACTTTTGGATGTGAAATGGATTTAAATTACATTGTTTAAAAATGAGAATTTGAGTTGAAACTTTCAACTTTGATTAAAGCATTTAAATTGAATTTGAAGTAAAGTTGGAAATCCTTTAAATTGAGGGTGATTTTAAATTGAATTTTGAATATGAAGTTTACTTGAATTGGAAGTCGAAGAATTGAATTCGTTGTGATTTGGAATTGGAATATGAGTTCAAATTGTTGTGAAAGAAGAAATAGTTTTAATATAAACTATTTTAATATATAAATTATTTAATAGTCAAATTATTTTAATATATAAACTATTTTAATTATCTAAAATATTTTTAATATTAAAACTATTTATATTCAAAACTATTTCCAATCTTTAAAACTATTTTAATCATCCAATTTATTTTTCAACATTAAAACTATTTTAATTATTTAAAACCATTTTTAATATTCAAACTATTTTCAAGGGGGAACTATTTAGATTTAAATTATTGATTTAAATACGAATGTTTTGATATGAAGGTATAACCTGTTTTGAATTCCAAATGATTTTGAAGCGAATCTAATATTTTGACATGAAATATGGCTTGTTCTTGAAATTTAAAAGAACCAACCGATGTGTAAAATGGACGATTGGTTGTTTAAGAGACCGGGGACGAATGAATGACATACTCTTTGTCATTCTACCTGAACCACTTTAATAACCATGTATGCGGTGGATGTTATCCAGAATGTAGAGGTTGAATTAGCGACGTTTATGGAATAAAGAAAGAGAACAATGATGGATGACACTGACATTTCTGTTAATTTGAAATGACTAAAATAGGAGCATATGTCTGGCAAAGGGGTTAGCGACCTTTAGGGACCCTACCCCTTCATATTATATCGACTTTTGACTTGATCGGTGCGTATTGATTTGATTTTGAGGGTGGTGGACTCAGCAGGCAGTCGTGGCTACGATGTGTTACGACGAACCAGAAAGGGTAAGCTGGTAGAATCCTGCCTTGGGCATTGTCTCACGTGCCTTGTCATACTTTTATCCTTATTTGTGACCATTACGATTTTGTTTTAGTGTTGTCTTATCATGGCGCCTCCCTGGCTATCGATGTTACTGGTGATGTTACTAAGGCAAACTGTTGGACAGTGTTTAAAAAATGTGTTTAGGGGGATCAATGTAAAGCCTTAGCGCTATTTTAATACTTTACTTTACTGATAGACACCACATATGTAGCGTATCTTACTATATATAGATAATTTGGTGGAATCTTAGGAGATGGAAAATCCCGTAACATCTCTTAAGTTACTGCATTCACGTTGTACACTTGACAGGAGATGTAAAAACCCATAAACATCTCCGAAGCTATTACACCCATTTTTACTTTTATTGATTTAACTTACATAAGAACTTTTGAATTTAACTCAAGTGTTTTATCTTTTTATTACGCTCGGGTCAACTTGAGCATTTCAGTGTTGGAAGATGATATTCGCTGAAGATGCGGATGGAGTTTGCTAAACAGTATTTACTATCATTAATCCACTGCATTATTTTGGTATGTTTGTTGATTGTACATTGATTTTGTTGTAAAAATTGTGCAATCAAATGTATATTGTAAAACAGCTTCATAAACTGTCCATTTGATTATTAAATTTTATCATTCCACTGTAAGATTCTATGTTTTGTTTTCCTTATTTTCTCTTATTTTCTTATTAAATATCATTGACAATCCTCCCTTTTGAATGGTTTGAGTTTGACATGTGTAGTTTATTGTCGACTTGAATCATCCAAAAAGGTAGGTCATCATAGTTGGTATCAGAGCTTTGGTTTAGAGATACCTTAGCCTGTTGGGGCTTAAACTCAATAGAAATAGGGTTAGTGATACCCTAGAAAGAGTCTGAGTGCATGTGTGTGTCTATATGAGAGAGCGTATTTGTTAGTGCTACAAAAATGTTTTGTATTGTGTTAATTTGTTCTGTCGTTTGATGTGCACGTAAATGTGCATATTTTTACCACCATATTTACTCTACTTAAATTAAATAAATGATCATATTAGGTATTTTAACTTGTTTTAACCAAAATCCATATTAATTCCAAATTGTCGCATATCCACCTTCATATAGGGGCAAAACGGTCATTTGTGTGCATATATTGCTTTGAGAAAAATTAATTGGAAATTTCTATAATATTTTGTAGGAATTTAGCTTCTCATATTAGTGGGTTCATGAAGAAACATGCATGCACAAAATGGATATAAAGGAATGAAGATGGAAATAATTCAAAGTGAAGATCATGGAGGACCTCACCTACCCACCTACATTGATGTACAAATTAAAGGCTAATGCACATGCTTATGGAGTTAATGATTTCATGTACACTTAATGGGAGATTAAGACATGCTAATGATTACTTGGCCTCCACACTTTCTCAAGGGTATTTTGGGCATTCTCCAAAAATATGGATTAGGGTTTCATGCTTGTATAAATAACCCCTTATGGTTCATGTAACTCCCCCCCCCTCTCTTACTTAATCTCTCTTCCTCTTTCATTAGTTTAGGTTCAAAATAAAAGAAAAGCCTCTCTTTCTTTTCATGGCTACTTAGCCATTTATCTTTATGTAATTTCTTTTTTTTATGCAACTTCAATACATGTTGTTTTATTCTTTCATGCTTATTTCCTTTTATGCAAGTAGTGTAGATCTCTCTTATTTCATGCAAGTAGATTAGTTTTGTTTCTTTGCTTTGCTCTCTTTTTCTTTTTCTTTTACTTTAATGTTGCAAGCTATATTTGTTGTTTTGATAACAAATATGAGAGGCTAATCCCTTCAATTTAGGGGTAATGAAGCTCTCTAATTAATGTAGCTTCAACATTTTGTTAATTCATACTCTCTTTTTGTGCTTAATGATGATGATAGAAGTGGTTTTATTTATTGTTTTTGCTTTGAATTTGATAGTCTATATTGTTGACACCAAATAGGCTATGCTTAAACAATCACTAACACAAATGCTTCTTCATCAATATATGATTATGGCATAAGAAAGTGATTTGAAATTAAAATTTGATGGTCTATGTTTCTAATCAATAGTTAATAGGCCATACTTAAAATAGATTTCATTATCATTTTCTTTATCAATTTTCATGAAAGTTAGTAAGTGTTTTAAGGGGTGTGTTATAGTTTGATGGCTTATGTTGGCTAATCAATAGCTCAAATATTGCATACTTATGATAAACACATCAATTAAAACACTAATGACCATAAAAGAGAGATCAAGATTTAATGTGTTGAACTACATGATCTAGAGAGTGGATTTATTCTCTAAATTGTCATTTAACTCTCATATTTGCATTTCTTTTCTTTTTGTTAATTAGTTCATTTTCTCATTTTCTAGATTAAACACACTCTCGACTTTGGTACAATTTGATTGAATAGAATTTTAAAATCATCAATTCCCTGTGGATCGACCCATATTCGCCACGTGCTACATTCGTACACCGTGCGCTTGCGGTTATTTTTAATTTAAATTCGTTCGACGGTTTTCTAAACCGATAGAATTTCCATCGACGAACAAGTTTTTGGCACCGTTGCCGAGGAGTTGTTTTGATTTCAATTTTCTATTCTTCGAATTATTTGTGTTTGATTTTTGTGTGCGTGTTTGTTTTGTGTGTGTTGTGTTAAAAAAATTTGTGTGTTTGTTTGATTTTGTGTGCATTTGTTTGTGTTCTTGTTTGTTTTGCATTTTCATTTGCCTTTCCTTTTTTTTAAAAAAAACACACCATTTCAAAAACTATTTTTTTTATATTTGCATTTGCTTTTACATTTACATTTTACATTTGCATTTTCCTTTACATTTTACATATAAAATTTCAAAACTGTGCACATCAGCCTGCACACAAATCCCTTCTCTGTCTTCATATTACTGCACATTTCTTCTACTGCTACTCTACTACTGGCCTTCACCACTTCATCTTCAAAACTGTCCAACCACCATACCTCTGACTGATCTACAAACACCCTCTGTCTTCTCTCCACTATCTCTAGCAATTGTTCACTGTTCCTCAAACACTCCCACTTCTTCAACCAAAACAGCACACACTTCCATCAAAAAACACCATTCTACCTCCATCCCCTGACCATTTCTACACTAACCTCACCATCAAAACATTCATACATACCACCCTGCTAGCCTCTGCTAACTCCACTAAAGTTCATACACACAGCAACCTCAATCACAACACTACCCTGTAGTCTTCCTCCATCTACAACATTTCACAAACTACTGTCCCCCTACTGTCCAGACCGCCATAAACTTCCACTGCCAAATAACCCTGCACAATACAAACAAAACTGTGCTACCCTTCTACACTTCTGGTCATCCACAAACCTATTTGCATTGCGCAGACACCTCCCGCTCCCCTCAAAACTACTTCAACTTGTCTCCTACATTTCATTACTCGTCAAACTTCAATTTCAATCACCCCCTCCCACAGAAAACTACAGCAACCACAAAACCAACAGCTACTACATTACTGCGGCAATCTACAGCAACATCGCCAGCCCATTTCAACTTCATTTCCACCAATCATCCCCTTGCTAGGTCACTGCTCTTCACAAAACAGTGCTCTTCACAACACAAACCCATTCTTGAACCACCAGAACTCATCTCCGAACCATTTCACAACAAATTCAACCACCATCTGCACTTCTTCACATCACCTCTACCATAGTTCAACATTTTCATTTCACCATCATACATACATCTAACTCCAACATACATACAATCTCTACTTCAAACCCACTACATTCTCTTGTCATCATCTCCAATAACTACAAAACAGTGATATTTCTACACATCAGCAAACTTCATCTCCATATACCCATTACATATCAAACACTTGCTAACCATCCCACTTCAAATCTCTCCTCTGGACATAACACAATCAACCATAGACTCATTCACTAACACACTTGTACTGCCCAAAATCCAGCATACATTTTCACCATCTTCCCCATTCATTCACTGACCATTTAACATAACCACTCAACATTTCCACGGACCATCAACTCACCCTTGCTACCACTCACCGCCCTCTCCAAATCGCTTCACAACAGCAACCATCCACCATGAACAATCTTTCTGCAATGTCTAACTGTTATTGTCACAATCCATCACCGCAACCAAATTCAAACAATTGCTGAAACCCACACAATAACATCGAGAACGCCAACTGTGACAATCACCACGAACATCGAATCCCCCAATTTGCTCGAACTTACGAACCCATACGCCTCCAATCGCCTGCAAATCAAAACCAAAACAAATTCGTGACCCTCAACCGCCTCACAATTCGACAAACACAAGCTTGAATTTCTTGCCTTCGAACAAGTTTTTGGCTGCGAGATTTAATTTTGAATTTGATTTTGTGAATTGAGAAGTTAATTTGGAAAATTAAGAATGAGATTTTGGATGAATCACTGTGTAATTTAGCGTGTTGGTTTCCTTTTTTTTAACGTGGGAATAGTTTTGTTTTTAAATGTGGGCTGGACCGTGTGGTTAAAAAGAAAAAGGTGTATTTGGTTTCAGCTGGTTAGTGGGCTGGGCTGTAGGATTTGTCCAATTTTTTTTTGTTTTTTTTTTGTTTAGTTCAATTTAGTTTTCCATATTTCCAAGAAAAAAAAATCAATAATTTTGTTTTCAATTTTCTTTATTTGAAGTTTAGTTGTATTGTTATTTGTTGGCTTTTGTTATCCTCTATTTTGTGTTAAAAAAAAGTTGTATATATCGTGCTTTTATTTTTAGGTTGCCAAAGCAGAAGGAATTAGCTTGCTGAAAATTGAAGAACTGCTGCCAAAAATAAACTGCTTACCTGCTTCAAAAAAATAATTGTTGTTTTCATCTCTAATGTTATTTGAATTGCATTGTTGATTGCTTGCATTTGCATTTGCATTTGTATATAAAAAAAATTCAAAAACCAAAAACAAAAACATAATCCATTCGTAGTTGCATTGTTAATACACGTTTATTTTCTGTTTTGCATTTCATCATAGAATTTGTTAACAATAACAGTTAGACATTGATAACTCTTAATTGTATATTGACAATTTGTATTCTTTGAACAATTTAATTTCTTGGTGTCTAGGCTACGGCAGAGCAATAATCAGTTATAAATATTACAGTGATTCGTAAATATTATATTGAATTGTTTCTCTGAAGGTACTTAAACCTTTGGCTGCATTGCTACGGTGATTCGTTGTGCACCGATAACCCCTGCTCGTTACCTGGCTGAGAACTATCTTGTTGATTTGAGACATTTTGTGATTATACAATTTTGGGTTAACTTAGGATAAATCATTTGTAACTAACCCTTGCATTCATTTATTTGCATAAGTTCATGCATATTTAAAAAAAAATTCAAAATCCAAAACAAAAGAAATTGTAAATATTTCTTAATTTAGTTTTTTTTCCTTTTCCTTTAAAAATTTTTTTAAATCAAAATTCCAAAAATCCAAAAAAAAAAAATCAAAATCCAAGAAAAATCTTTTCAAAAACAAAAAAATTGAAAAACCAAAAATCATTATTTCATTTTGAAAAATAATTCCTCTTTGTAAATATTTTTTTTTCTTTATAAAAAAAAACAAATATAAAAAAGTCTTGAACATGTCCGAGTTTCCTTTTTCTTACTCACTTGAATTTAGTTGTGAAAATCAATATAATCCATATGAGTTCACTCCAAATTCGTATGGATATTTTAATAACAACTTTTGCTTAGACAATTTGAATTTTGAACCATAAAATTTTCAAAATAACGGTCAACCCTCAACTCTTGAAGATAACATTTCTTCTTTACTTGAAATCTCTACACAACAAAATCAAATGATAAATGATTTGTGTAATTCGTATTTCTGCAATAACTCGAGTCAAAGTTTTCAAGGATTTCAAAATTTAAATTCAATTCAAAATTCAAACGATTTCGATGATAACCCATGCCAATTCAATTTTGAACTCCAAAATGAATTTCAAACTCAAAACGAAAATGTGATCCACTTTTCAAATAATTTTGGCAATGGGAATAATCTTGATTACGATATAAGTGAATTTTTTTGTTCTCGACGAATCCAAATCGAAAATTCTCAAGTTAATAACTATAAATTGGATTTTGTTGAGCAAATGAATGAAATGTACGATGATCACACGGATTCAGTGTTCGAAACATACATGAAACAACGTGAGAAACAAAACCAAATCCCAACGTGTGGCGAGTCAAACAATAATCCATCTTATACCCAAATCGGCGATTTTCAAATAACAACTTTTGAAATTGAAAATGACAATCTTAACGAAGTTGTTGAAAATTTGGTAATTGAGTTGGATTTCAATTCTTTTGAGGGTGAGAAACTTGATTTAAATTTTGATCTTCCTTTTTCTGAAAATTTAAATACAACAACTTTGGATTTTGAAATGGATATATGCGATGAAGTTGTTGATAATTCAACAAAGGAAGATGAATTTAACGAACATGAGTTTTATGGAATTTACAAAAATGAGTCATTAAATTTTGATGGGGAAGATTTCGATCACCATTTTGACTTTGAAATCGATAATTTGGAAGAAGTTTTCAATGATAAACTTGAATTTCAATTTGGTGAAAATAAATGTGAATTTCAATCAATTGTTTTATCAAGCCCAAAAATCATTGAAAACAAAACAACTCATTCAATTTTTAATAAACCAAAATTCGTTTTTCCAAATCGACAATCAACTTCGAAATCTTTTACAATTTGGTTTTTCGAGCTTAAGCTGTGTCTCGCATATTTGACGAGACAAATGAATCGGTTTTTGGAAGACCGGTTCATTTACTCTTTAACGGCATACTTTCTGATGTCGTGTAAATAATCATCTTTACATTTTCATTTAAATAAAGGTTATGTTTTTATTTTTCTCCTTCCACTTGGGTTGACTGTGGGGACACAGTCAAAATCAAGTGTGGGGGGAGACTCGTCTTCTTCTTATTTTTTAGGATTAATTTTTCATTTTTCTTCCAAAAACTCAACAACAAAAAGTTCAAAAACAAAAGAAGATTTTTTTTAGCATTTTGATTTATTTTTAAAATAAACACTATAAGATAAATATATGGTTTTGGTTTATTTAATTGAAATTTTTGGAAATTTATTTGGCTAAACAAAAATAAAAATGAAATTTGATTACAAATAATAATGGTTTAACTAGTATATAGGAAGATTCATACGTGTTAATTATGAAGTATATCCTAATTGAAAAACTTTGTTTTAAAAAGTGGTTGATTTAAAGTAAAAGATATAACCTTTTTTTTGTCTTCTAAGTTAAATGGTGCTAAGATGATTTTGCAAAACACTCTCTCTCTCTTAAAAAAATAATAAAAAAATCAAAATAATAACATCCAAGTATTCACTCTCATTTAAAAATCCTCACGGTTATGCATGGGTGAATTACTTGGAATCTTTGATTATGTGCTTTCATACTCATTTAAAAGTCCTCACGGTTATGCATGTATGGAACACATGTAAAAAAACAGACTTAATAAAAACCACCTACGGTCGATAGGTATATGCACGAAAGTGTGTACACTCGCCATGTTTTGTACTCCCCTCACATAAGCCCGAAAGGCAGTGCATGGGTGATATATCTGGCCTCAGTTTACCTGAGCTAGGTGTGTAATTTTTCTTGCAAATAATGAGAGAGCAAGCAATTGAAATCCTAGCACTATTTTTACTTATTTGATTTGATTTGTTATTGATAAGAAATGAAAATACCACTTTGATAAACTTTGATAATCAACTAAGGATCCATTTCATAGTTACACTGTGTTATTAACAAAACAACGAGTTAAATTATAGTTTATTTGTTATGATAACTTCGTTTTTATTGAAAATTTTGACAAGTAAATGACAAAAAAATTCAAGATAATAACCAAAACCTATATTTAACTTATTTGTGTCGATTTAAAAGTAAATCCTTCATTGTAAATATGTTCAAAAATTCGCATTCATCTCTTTGTAAACAAATCTTGCATTTTGTAAATATTTTCATCCTCCATGTGGATTTTGTGGGTAGTATCCGCTGAAAACCCTCACGAGACAACACTCGTCCTACTGGGGACACCCAGAGGTTTAACGGCTTGTTGCATACGCTCAATGCAATCGTGCTCCCTACGAAAACGGACTTATCTTAGTTTTTCTTTATTCGAGAACGAATAAAAAGATAAGTGTGGGGGTATTTGATGTGCACGTAAATGTGCATATTTTTACCACCATATTTACTCTACGTAAATTAAATAAATGATCATATTAGGTATTTTAACTTGTTTTAACCAAAATCCATATTAATTCCAAATTGTCACATATCCATCTTCATATAGGGGCAAAACGGTCATTTGTGTGCATATATTGCTTTGAGAAAAATTAATTGAAAATTTCTATAATATTTTGTAGGAATTTAGCTTCCCATATTAGTGGGTTCATGAAGAAACATGCATGCACAAAATGGATATAAAGGAATGAAGATGGAAATAATTCAAAGTGAAGATCATGGAAGACCCCACCTACCCACCTACCTTGATGTACAAATTAAAGGCTAATGCACATGCTTATGGAGTTAACGATCTCATGTGCACTTAATGGGAGATTAAGACATGCTAATGATTACTTGGCCTCCACACTTTCTCAAGGGTATTTTGGGCATTCCCCAAAAATATGGATTAGGGTTTCATGGTTGTATAAATAACCCCTTATGGTTCATGTAACTCCCCCCCCCCCTCCTCTTACTTAGTCTCTCTTCCTCTTTCATTAGTTTAGGTTCAAAATAAAAGAAAAGCCCCTCTTTCTTTCCATGGCTACTTAGCCATTTATCTTTATGTAATTTCTTTTTTTTATGCAACTTCAATACATGTTGTTTTATTCTTTCATGCTTATTTCCTTTTATGCAAGTAGTGTAGATCTCTCTTATTTCATGCAAGTAGATTAGTTTTGTTTCTTTGCTTTGCTCTCTTTTTCTTTTTCTTTTTCTTTTACTTTAATGTTGCAAGCTATATTTGTTGTTTTGATAACAAATATGAGAGGCTAATCCCTTCAATTTAGGGGTAATGAAGCTCTCTAATTAATGTAGCTTCAACATTTTGTTAATTCATGCTCTCTTTTTGTGCTTAATGATGATGATAGAAGTGGTTTTATTTGTTGTTTTTGCTTTGAATTTGATAGTCTATATTGTTGACACCAAATAGGCTATGCTTAAACAATCACTAACACAAATGCCTCTTCATCAATATATGATTATGGCATAAGAAAGTGATTTGAAATTAAAATTTGATAGTCTATGTTTCTAATCAATAGTTAATAGGCCATACTTAAAATAGATTTCATTCTCATTTTCTTTATCAATTTTCATGAAAGTTAGTAAGTGTTTTAAGGGGTGTGTTATAGTTTGATGGCTTATGTTGGCTAATCAATAGCTCAAATATGCCATACTTATGATAAACACATCAATTAAAACACTAATGACCATAAAAGAGAGATCATGATTTCATGTGTTGAACTACATGATCTAGAGAGTGGATTTATTCTCTAAATTGTCATTTAGCTCTCATATTTGCATTTCTTTTCTTTTTGTTAGTTAGTTCATTTTCTCATTTTCTAGCTTAAACACACTCTCGACTTTGGTATAATTTGATTGAATAGAATTTTAAAATCATCAATTCCCTGTGGATCGACCCGTATTCGCCACGTGCTACATTCGTACACCGTGCGCTTGCGGTTATTTTTAATTTAAATTCGTTCGACGGTTTACTAAACCGATAGAATTTCCGTCGACGAACAGAGTATTTATGAATTTTGGTCGGTACATAGGATGATATGGAATCGATGGATTGCTAAACACTTGAATAGGGTAAATCGACACAATATTGTTTTTTGAATTTGGTAAATGAAATGATGCCATTTTACCTAAAGCTATATTTTATATATAAAGGAAGAATAATTTTTGTAAATAGACATAGTTATATGTGTTATGTTTATTTGTTAGAAAATGTAATTTTATAAATATGATTTATAAATAATGATTTACAAATAAAAGGAATTTAAAATTGGAAATTTGAAAACTTAAATTATGGTGATTTGAAATTGGTTTTTAAAAATTGGAAAAATATATTAGTACTATTTGTAAGTATTTGCAGATATAGATGTTTCAAAAATGTTTTCAAATGAGCTTTGAACGAAATGTTTTTAAAAGAAGTTTAAAGAAAACAAGTTCTATACTCCCATATTCTGTCGTTGGAAAATAATTTCGGTGATGACCGCGGCATCATCGACGTTCATTTTCGAGCTTCAAAGTGGAAAGACTATTATAGTAGCTTTGCTGCATAATTGGTTTGGTGAAACAAATTTTAATTTTGATTTCCTAAGTATGACTTGATATACATAAAGATATAAGTGTATATTATTTCAAGATGATTTGAAACAAAACCCAGTATTTAGTTCTTAAGTTTTCTGCTAATTGGTGATTTTCAATTACTAAAGTGAAGTGGAATTTTTGACGATTTTAAATGGTCGGAAACTTCCATATTGAAATCTGAAATTAAAGCTAGGTGTTTAATGAAAATATAAAAGTAAAGTTTTGTAACTTGTAAATTAAAAGATAATGGAATATCATATAAGTAAAAGCTTAAGTAGTAATAATGTTTCAAAAATGAAATCGTGTCCATATGTAAATAAAGAATTAAGATGTACAAGAAATATTATAAACTTAAGTCAATTTTTTAAAATGCTTAGTAATTAAATTAAATTGTAAAAAAAATGAATACTATTTAAGTAATGATTATAAACTTATGAAAATGTTGGATTGATTCATAAATATATTTAATATCAATGACACTATAGATGAAGGAACTTATGAAATACTTTAAGAATTTATTCATTGATGATTTTAAACATTAAATGGGAAATAATCTATGTAAGTAAATGAATGTAAATTAATAAAAGAAGATCTCGTATGAATGAATGAGAATTAACACCAATTTGAATTATTCGCATAACAATTCTGATCCAGATTTGAATACATGATTTGTGGGAACTCACACCAACCTAAATTAGGATTTTTCGCTCCATTCTTGATGGCGAACATTTGATACGAATTTTCGATATGATTTTGAAGTTTTTTTATCATAGTTTATGACTATGCATGGAGAACGGAGATTTATAATCAAGAAATTGGATCAAAGTCTGCCCTAGAGTAGTTGGGTTAACAATACTAATTCGAAAGAAAAATTTACTTATTCAAACAAGCGATTAGAATTGATATTGTGTACGAATGGTATATGTACATTGTAAAATTTTAAATAATATTTAAATTCTTTGTTGTTTGGCTTAGGGGAAGTTTTGGAAATGATATTTCAAATTTGAGGTTGTATGAATAATCTATTAAGTAATTATCTAAGACTGTAAATTTAAGGTACACTTGGTAGTTTATTCATCATCCTTGTACAATAAAAAGTTTCTAAACTTGGACAAACCATTAGTTTTTGGTTGTTATGATGTGTGATGTATTCTTTGGTTGCATATAATGGTTTAACTGCTTTTGTTTGCATATGATTATTATATTGTGTGTTTTGTTGTGCTATTGTTTGGAACAACTAATGCATCTTAATCTTTTACATAATTTTAACACTTTTGAATTACGTAGGTAAGATACAAGTTCATGGAAGCGACGGTTGTTGCTTTTGGTTTCATATATAGAGTTTTGTTTGCCCGACAAATAGGTATGCTATCGGATTATAGTTTTGTAACGGTATTTTATTATTTTTTTCATGGTTTGGGATGTTTTATTATCAAAATATGATAAACACACATACACGCAATGTAATTATTGATATTGCTATTTTTCGGACCTAACCGCGCAAAGGAGATGCTACTGAAATTTTTTGTAAATTTAGGACTTAGAAATTTCATGTGGAAGTTAAATTAAATTGTTTATAAATTTAATATTTTAAATAAAATATATCAAATTTCTTGATTCTTTCTTGTTCCTTTTCGGAGATGAAACGTTTTGATTGGAGGAGATTGTAATGACCCGTATTTTTGACAATCTAAAATATTAAATTTAATAAGACTTTGGAATTTAATATTGTTAGAAATTAAAATTTATGATTTATTAACTTGTATTTTATTAGATTATAAATTTTAACCTTAAGGTAAAATCCAAAAACAACTAATTTTATCAAAATGGAAGGCGGTAGCGTGCATTTGAATATAATTTAATAATATTGATTGAATGTGATCGACAATCGCTTTCATGTGATTTCAATCAATTGTAATAATAAAGGTAAATAAGGATTAAAATAAATGATGTATTAATGGTGAAATTATATGTTGTTTAATTGAAATTGGTTTTAGTATAAGCCATAAAGTCAGTTATGTGATAAGTAATTTATAATCCTTGTTTGTAAACAATAAGTTAATGGATATGAATTATTAATGTATAACAATCGTTTTGTTTATCACCTTATTATTAAATTCGTTTGAAATTAATTAGGAAATCAATGAAATTTGATTTAATTGAAATATTGCAGTTAATAGAAGAAAAGACGTTAACTGTAAAATATGAGTGTAATAAATAGAAACTTATGTTTAATGAACATATAAGGTATTTTTGATTTAATAATAATACGTAAATCAAAAATATTATGTTGAAATATAAAAAATAATGAACTATGATTTTATTACTATTATAATTTAATGTTGAAATTAATTTAACATCGAAAATTTTATTTTAAGAATGATGATAGCAAACTTTTAATTTAGAAATTAAAAGTGATTAAATCGGTTTAATGATAATTTGTTTTGATTAACGCGTAAAAGTAAGTGATACCAAACGAAATTAGTTGTTGTGAAACTGGAAACTTATTTCAATTTCAAATCTAATTAACAATCGATTCATATTGAAATGTAAATTTCTATTTTTGAAATGTAATTATTCAAATTCGATTCAAATGTGTAATAATAATAAAATCAAGTTATTAGTGAATATCATGGTTTGTAATAAAATATTTGTAAAGTAGAAATACTGTATTTGTCCATATTTGTAAATTGATTAATTATTTGAATACAATTCAATTTAATTGTAACAAACGATATAACTTTAATTTTCGTATACGATGGAATTAGCCTCGAAATTAGTTTCACTGTGTTCAGAAGGCCGTTTTACATGTAGATTGCCTGTTAGCACGCCTCGATTGGAGGTCAGTCTGTTTTGGACCTTACGCTATAAATATTCATGCAAATCGAGATGAAAATATTATTAAAAAAAATATAAAACACTAATTTTCACGGCCGCCACCTTCTACGGTCGAAAATCCTCCATCTTCTTCTTGCTTGATCTCTCTCATCCCTCAAAGAATCTCGTTGACTCCAAAATGAAAGTTATAATGCTCGAAAAGACCTACAATTGTACGGTTGGATCGTGCTAATTGCATTTGAGTTTTTCAAAATCTGGCCATGAAGGTAGTGGCATTTATGGTCGTTTGTGGGCAGAGTTGGGCGTCGGAGGTGGCGAATTTCTCGGCGTGGGTAGAGGAAGCGAAGACGCATCTGGCTGTGGGGTTGTATCATCATATCATGGCCTAGATCGTCGGTGGTGGGTGGATAAAGGGAGCGGCTGATAGGGCGGGTTTGAAAGGTTGGGTTCGGGAAAGGTAATATCAATTATCGTTTTTCCCCTCATATTATTTTAATTTAATTTAAAATTCAAATCTTCTAACATTCATAACTTTTGCATACGAACTCGGATTCGCACGCGGTTTCTTCCATTGGATTCGTATCAAAATTTCAGACAATATAAAACTAGCTTGGTTGAACTTGGAGACTATTGAAATTTTAGGCTTTTATTGCATATTTAATGGGCTTTAAATCAAAGGTGAGTGATTAAACTCACTCACGCAATAATAAATCTTCTTATGTTAGTTCAACTAAAATTATAAAGTGATAAGAATTTTATTGGTTGTTGTTTAGTGGTTTAAGTTGACATTTAAATTAATTTGAATTTTATATTGAATTAAATTGATATTTTAATTAATATTGAATTTAATTGCTAGTGAACACTCACAACTAATAATTGGTAACTGTTATGATATACTGGTTGATTTGGATGTTGATTGTTATTAGATCCTATTGATTAATGGGACCTACGGTTGTTAATTTATTTTGATATATTCCTGTTATTACCCCATTTATTATTTAACATCTTATAAATTTTCATTTGACTTATTTCAAATAAACTAAGAAATAGGTTGAAATGATATATACATATTTCATTTAATTTTGGGTTGAAATGATATATGTCCATCCTTATAATTAAAATTAAATTAACTAATCACTTGGCCGTAGGATAGAAAATTATATATGGACACCGGATATGGTTAAATTAAATGGTTTCAAAATCTTCAAATTAAACTGGTTTAAATGATATTGTTTTAAAGAGTATAAAAATTGGATTTATATGAACTAAATTATTTTCTAAATTTGAGTTTTGAAATGTTGGAATATTAATTTTTTAAATGAAATTGTTTAAAGGATTTAATTGGAAATCCTAAGTTGAATATGAGAAATGACTTAAACTTATTTAAGTGAATTATTCTAAAGAATTAAACTTTAACTTTGAATTTACTGTAACTAAAGTGTTTTAAAGTGATATTTCAAACTTTTGGATGTGAAATGGATTTAAACTAAATTGTTTAAAAATGAAAATTTTAGTTGAAACTTTCAGCCATTGATTAAATCGTTCAAATTGAATTTGAAATAAAGTTGGAAATCATTTGAATTGAGGTTAATTTTAAATTGAATTTTGAATATGAAGTTTACTGAACTGGAAGTCGAAGAATTCAATTTGTTGTGATTTAGAATTGGAACATGAGTTCAAATTATTGTGAAAGAAGAAACAGTTTTAATATAAACTATTTTAATATATAAATTATTTAATAAAATTATTTTAATATACAAAGTATTTTAGATATCTAAACTATTTTTAATATTAAAACTATTTATATTCAAAAATAGTTCCAATCTTTAAAACTATTTTAAGTATCCAAAATATTTTTCAAAATTAAAAATATTTTAGTTATTCAAAACCATTTTAAATATTCAAACTGTTTTGAAAGGGGAACTATTTAGATTTAAATCATTAATTAAAATACGAATGTTTTGATATGAAGGTATAATCTATTTTGAATTCAAAATGATTTTGAAGCGAATCTAATATTTTGATATGAAATATGACCTATTCTTGAAGTTTAAAAGAACCAACCGGTGTGTAAAATTGATGATTAGTTGTTAAAGAGATTGGGGCTGGATGAATGACATACTCTCTGTCATTCTGCAAAACCACTTTAACAACCATGTATGCGGTGAATGTTATCCAGAATGTAGAGGTTGAATTGGCGACATTTAATGGAATAAAGAAAGAGAACGGTGACGGATGATCTCTAACACTTGTGTCAATTTGAAATGGCCAAAACAGGATCCTATGTCAAGCCAAGGGGTTAGCTTCCTTTTGGTGCCCCACCAGGGCCACCCCTTCGTATTATATTGACTTTTGGCTTGATCGGTGCATATTGATTTAATTTTCAGGGTGGTGCACTCGGTCGACGGTCGTGGTTATGATGTGTTATGACCAGCCAGAAAGAGTAACCTAGTAGAATCCTACCTTGGGCATTGCCTCACGTGCCTTGTCATACTGTTATCCTTATTCGCGACCATTACGATTTTGTTTTAGTGTTGTCTTATCACAGCGCCTCCCTGGCTACCGACGTTACTGTTGATGCTACTAAGGCAAACCGTAGGACAATGCTTAAAAAATGTGTTAAGGGGGATTAATGTAAAGCCTTAACGCTATTTTCATACTTTACTTTATTGATAGACACTACATATGTCGCGCATCTTACTATATAAAGATAGTTTGACGGATCGTTAGTAGATGGAAAATCTCGTAACATCTCTTAAATTATTGCACTAACGTTTTACACTTGATAGGAGATGTAAAAACCCGTAAACATCTCTAAAGCTATTACACTTATTTTTACTTGTAATTGATTTAACTTACATAAGAATTTTTAGTTTTGGCTCGACTGTTTTATCATTTCGTTACGCTCGGGTCTGCCTCAGCATTTCAGTGTTGGAAGATGATATTCCCTGAAGATGAGGATGGATTTTGCTGGACCGTATTTACTATTATTATTCCGCTGCATTTTTTGGGTATGTTTGTTGATAGTGCTCTGATATTGTTGTAAAAATTGTGTAATCAAATGTATATTGTAAAACAGCTTCATGAACTGTTTATTTGATTATTATATTTTGTCATTCCTTTATGAGATTATGTGTTTTGTTTTCCTTCTTTTATCTTACTTTCTTATTAAACCCTTTTGACAATCCTCCTTTTTGAATGGTTTGAGTTAGACATGTGTAGTTTATAGTCGACTTGAATCGTCCAAAAAGGTGGGTCGTCGCATTCAAGGTATAACATGTCCGTATATAAATGTTGGTATTTACATCGCAACAGAAATATTAGCTCATTCTATATGTATTGAATGTTGTCTAAATGTATGTATGTACGTAAACTTGTTATTTATGAAAATACAAAAAACTATGTAAAATTATATATATATATATATGTATGTATGTATGTATGTATGTATGTATGTATGTATGTATGAGTGTGGCTGTTTATATGTATTTATACATACTTTATATTTAAAAAATATTAATGATTAAAACACACACACGCTATTACATTAATTATTAAATAATTTATATATAGATATATATATGTGTGTGTATGTGTGTACATGTACATAATATATAAAGGTTTTTTTAAATCATTTTACGCATATGCATGTATATGTATATATATGTATATTAATTATTTATTAAAACATATATATATATATATATATATTTAAACTTTTCCATATCGAATGCACGACACAAAAAATTATTTAAATTCTCTTGCACTGAAATATGTATAATAATTAATTATTCGAAATACAATTAAATAATAACAATTATAATTGCATGTTATTTATTCAAAATTTCAATTTTCAAAAAATCAGGCATGATATTTTAAAGGTACGAAATATTTCCAAAATTTTCTAAGTCAAAATAATATTTTAAATTAATTTATTTATTTGGGTCGTTTAGTAAATTGATTTTTTTAAATATATAATCGATTTCTAAATTTTGATTTTTTTGGCCGAGAGTTTATATGATGATATAAAAAAATTCAAAACATATTTTATTTTATATGATTTATTTAATTAGTATATTGATTTAAATAATATTCAATGATAGTGAATAAACGTTGAAAATAATTTTCAGCCACCGAAAAATATAATGTATTTAGATATGCATTTATAAAATATAGGTTCAACATTTACATGATACGACGATATAATTAAATACGTCATATAATTAAAATTAAGTAGTATACTAATAGATATATGTATTAATTAATAAAAAGATAATATTTAAAATAAAATTGTTTGGCTGTGCACTTCAGATCTATATATATAATGTGTTTTTTTAAATAAATTAAAACATATATATTACCAATCCAATATGCAACACTGATGATACATATTAGAATCTCACATAACTAGTAATATAATAATGATATATGAATAATATAATGTTATCTAGAAATTATAAATCATATCGTATAGTAAATGCATACCTAATACTAATGCCTTAGAGCACACATTGTAACAATGAATTCTCTCTCCTTCGAAATCTTCTCAGTTCGATAGATTGTTTACCATAGACCTTTAGCTATCCAATAGCATTGCCTTTTGACTTGATATGAGATGAATTTGTTACAGCTTCTTTTTGATATAATCGCCCAAAATGATAAAGAAATGAAAGCCAAAAAGTTCTTTATGCATTAGGGTTAGGAGTTCTTTTGTAGTGGAAGAAATAGAGAGAAATATGGATCACATCTCATACTATTTCTCATGAAATCTCAACCATCCATCTCCAAAACCCTCTAGCCTTTTAATTCGCCTCCTACAAGCCTTATTTGTGATGGTTTGGCTTTCAACGCTCGAAAATTAACATCCATACTTCACCCGTATTCGAATGTCGCAGATTCAAACGTTAAAAACCGATTCGTCGGAGCTTATAACAATATTAGGTAATAACAACACAGCGAAAATGGAAGAATAATTTTATTGATACATAACAGTTAATACAACATGATACAAATGAAATGATTAACACTATCAAAGATAGATACAACAACGGAAATAATAAGACAGCAACTGCAGCGGAAAACAATATCTTGGACTACCAATCAAGAGAGAGAAAATTTGACAATACTGCAACTCCATTGCCAAAGCTCCATACCAAACAAACTCGAACCACCATCATGTTGAACTTAAGCAAATCTGATGCAGGTGAAATAAATATGATCGCCAAACCAAAGACTCCAAAGATTGTCAAAAGCTACACCTACTGGCTGACTATCTGATAACCTGACTCTAGGCTGCCCGTGTGGAAAAATTGTGGGCACCCATAGTTTAGAAAGGGAACAATAAACTCCAGGCCAGTCATGGGACTGGTGTGAGCAAACGAAAACAGTTTATTTGAACAAAAGAATAAAAAAGAAATAAAATAAATCTGCAATGCTTTTTGGAAAATGAAACTACATAAGGCCTCCAGCCACACACAATGCAAGCGCACACTTGGAGGAGATTTCTCCTTATGATAGTCAAACATGCTTGATACGTGAAAATCCTTTTGATATTATTATTAGTGCATAGTGTAGAAAACATTTCGAAAATATAATATTAATCTTAGCCAGCATACCACCATTATGGTATACCTACTATAGCTACCATGTTCAATAGCAGGTTATCACCATATTCCATGGCAGGATATACAACTAAAACCGTAAGGGCTCATATTGTTTTGTTTGGATTTCCAACAAACAGTCAAGCTAAGGAACTTCCTCACCGAATGGGTATGCCTCTAGAGGGACACCCCGAGAACTTAGCCAGCTCTTTGCCAACACAAGGCCGGGTTACCTCTGTAACTAGGTAACTAACTGTCATGAGTATGCCATCCCCGGTCAACACCGACCTTTATCCGAGGTACCTCTACACCAACAAATTCCAACAACCACATAAGTTAAATATTTGGGCTCCATAACAAGATGCCACTTTTTATCCAGAAGGAAATGCACATACCCTAAAGGGCGCGACCCTCATAACCTTGCTACATCCTTCCTGTGTCGACCATTTTCGGGATGTGAGGTTCGAAGAAGTCTCATCCACAAAGCTATGATTTTCACAAAAGTCATGCTTCGATCAACAAATGATCAACAGCACTTAGTATGCCACATTACCAAATTGGGAATATATCACTAGTAACCATCAATTACATAACCTCTGAGCTCGTATGTCTTAGAGAGGGTGTTAAGCTAAGAGAATAAATTCTCCGCCACCAAACAGAAATGTATTTGATAGAAACCAGCTTTACATCTCAATGTATAACGTCAGACATACATCCATACAAGTCCATCCTGGGTCTAAATGGAACCGAAGGTACTTCAAAAGAAGCCTTTGCAAATCCGGATATTCACAATCCCGATCGGACTCCCCATCACATATGGAGATCTCTGTACCGGCGCGACTCAGTGCAGAGACATTCGATAGGTAATCCTTTAGTTCTCGAAAATACCCGGTCATCACCGATGTCTTCAAATGCACTTCCATTACGTCGTATCACTATTCGGAATGGGTTTTATGACATAAAGTCCTCTTCCGGCTAAACCGAATAATGAGCGCTTAATTTTAAAATCATATGGATATATTGGGATCTTAGTTAATTCACAAACTTTAGCCCAAAACCTTTCCTTTTGAATGGTTTAAACAAATTTCCACTTTTAATCTTTCAAACAAAGGATTCACCCTTTAAGATCCTCTTTAATTTGAAACAAAGTTCACCAATCTTTAACAAGGATTCATTCGTAGCTTTCAAAACTATTTCAATTTCGAAACTTCTTTTCAAAAGTTTTTCATACTCAACCCAATTCCATTTCCAAACCATTTGGATTCATAATTCAACTTTTAAAATCATTTCACCATTTGAATAAATAATATTAAATTCAAAATATCTGTGACTTAACCAACTCCCTGTGAAATCCATATTTGTGTGTGTGTGGTGTAGTCCAAGGGTTTTACACACAACAATAACATATCACAACCATTATCAATTCAAGCACAAAAATATCGATAAGCGGTATAATTCCATAACGCTTATCTTCATTCATAGATAAACAAGTAATATCATCACAGATAAATAAATCACAGTTCACAGCTCAATTCAAAGCAATTTACATCACAGAACAATACATATCAGAGATATCAAACAATCCAAGACATTCAATAGAATTCAATCATCCATAAGTAAGATCAATCAATCCCTTGATTATAATTAATTAAAACCAGATTGATTACTTATGAATAGATTACTAATCTTGGTTAATAAACATTAATTAATTATCCCTAATTAATTACATTTATTAATTAACCCTTACTCAATTACATTTAGTAATTTCCTTTTAATTACTTGATTAATCAACCTTTAATTATTTATTAATTATCCTTAATTTATTTCATTAAGTAATTATCCCATTGGTTGATTATCCTCAAAATTAATTAACCTTTAATTATTTAATTATCCTCTAATTACTTTCATTAAGTAATTTCCTCTATGTAATTAATTACCCCTAAACACTTATATTAATTAACCTTTAATTAATTATATTAATTAATTAGCTTTTAATCAATTAATTATCCTTTAATTAACTACATTAATTAATTACCTTAAAATTAATTAATGATCTTTTAATTAATCAAAACTCTAATTAATTAAAGATAACTCATGAAATAAATTCATTTATTAACCCATAGATTAACATAAGACTTTTAATTAATTTTTAAAAGATAAACCGTTTATCTTTATTAATCACTTAATCGCATCATTTGAATTTTTTTATTTATTAAACCCTTTGAAAATAATTTATCATTAACATATGGGTTAACTTAAGATCATTGAGATAATTTATAGTCAAAAACATTTTTACTTTCTTAATCAACTAATTAATTACACCATTTTAAATTAACTTAATTAATTTAAGTTAAAACAAATTATACAATTCTTATCTTTCCAATATTTAAATAAACATCAATTATTTACAAGAAAAAAAATTATTTAAGAAATTAGTTCAACTTGGTTTATTTAAAATTTAAAAACTTGATTTATTTTAAAATTTAAACTTGATATTATGCTAAGCACACAAACCTGAGCCAAACACTAGAATTCCCAAGTCAATACCGAGGAACTCACGTCTTCACATTTCTTCGAGTCAATTCACAAAATCCTTCGAGCAAGTCCCGAGCCACCTTCGTCTTCCAAAATCACCCAAAACATTCAAACATCGTACATACATGCGTGCATGTGTATAGGCGTTCCGATCATCTCTGACCATCCACGCCACCTCCAACACATCGTCAACGACCTTGCCGATCTATCCAAGAACCCAGTATCGACGTATCTAGCCTGAATTAAAAACGAGCCGTTCAACGTAACCTGGAGCCTAAAACTTCCCAACGAAAATGGCTCGCCGACGATGATCCCGATCGCCTGAGACCATACCATCACTGTTACAGTTGCGTTACTCATCTATGTTTCCAATTCTCCTGGTACGATCGCCTCTGAATCAACGTCGACAACGAAATCATCCCAAGAACCTCCTCGGCCAAATCTGGGTATAAAACCCTAGTTTGTCCTTGTCCAGCCGCCATGGCGTTCGAGAAATTCAATGGTCGTTTTTTTTATGATCACCAACCTTCCAGCTACCATCAGACACAAGCTCGACGAACATCACCTTGCCGATCGATGACGAAAAACCAAAAAATGATCATCTCAAGATATCTCGACGTATACAAACTTAAAAATCATGAAACCATTTTCAAAATCATTATTTTCAAAGACGAACTCATTTATGAAATCCAAACACAATTTTATGATCATCGAATTTTGACTTATATATGATTTCCACTATAATTTATCATTTTTGAAATAGTTACCTAATATAAATTCTTGAAATCTTTTTTAAAATTGATTTTACATTGTTACAGTCATTTTTCATCTAGAGATCGTAACCTGAAATTTAATGTATGTAGAGAAACTGATTTTTGATTGAATTCTTGAGCCTGTTATAACAGAGGCATGTATATGTTTATACACAAACATGCACACCCATAATTATCTATATATTCAAACATGCAGGCATATTTCCATAATATACTTCAAGTGTCAATCATAATATCAAAGTATATAGGCAGATACAAGTGAGTTTGCTCACTTGGAAGAAAAACAGAGAACAGTTTTGCTTCTTTTAATTTGGAACTGAAGCTTGATTATGATGTCGATCTGGAAATTGAGAATAGAGGACAAGCTTGGATTTGATTGTGTTGAGTTGATCCCTTGCTTGAATTGTTTTCAGGTTGATAGCTTTAGTTGATTTGATCTTCTTCTGGTTTGCTATGTTGAATCAATGCTTCAGGTTTGAAGTAGTTTTGTTTGATTTTCTTTTTTTGAAACTTGATCAGTTGGTTTGCTTTTGATTTTGTTGTTTTGATTCTAGATTGAAGCTTTTAAGTTTTGATCAGGTTGAATGGATGAAGTTTTCTGAATTTGATTTTCTTTCCTTTGCTATTGTTTTGGTTTCGAGGTTTCTTTATTTTATTTGCACTATTTTGATTTTGATCTGAACTTCTTCTCAGGTTTTAATTTAGAAATGAAGATGAATGAAATTTGAGAGGTGAAGAAAATAATGCCTGGTTTTCTTTCTTTGATCTTTATATATTTCAAATTAAAAAGAAAAACTTATTCCACTTGTTTATTTCAAATTCAACTATGCTCACACTTGTTTTAATGCATGTTAATTTACTTACAAATGTCTAATTCCATGTTTAAAACACCAACACTCGTTAATTTTCACATTATTTGCATGTTTTTATTTATCTTACAAATGTTTAAATGTAAGTAATTTGTGTTTAAACCCTTATTTATTAAGTACTTATGTTTTTTATAAATTATGTAATATATTTACATATGTATTATGTTTACATATGTTTTATGTTTATATCTTAAATATATATAAACCATATATAATTAAAAAGTGTTTTAAACCTTATATTAATTTGAGTATTATATATATACAAATTATACTTAGTTATGTTTTATACATATATATATTATATTAGATGTAATATCCCGGAATTTTTAACAATATCAATTTAATAATCTGTATTAAAAATTATATTGATATTGATATTTTGTTGATAATAATTCAAATTGGTTTAATAATCTTCTTTAATAAATATTCAATTGGTTATTTTATCTTTTAAAAATAATAAATTGATTTCTATTTATATTATAAATATATGGTTTATACTTTAAAATAGATTAGCTTTGTTTTAATTTTAATAAGTAAAACATATTTTCTATTTTTAAATATTTGTACTAATTTAGAAATTTTGTTTTATTTAATATTAGCTTTTCAAAGTTATTGAATAAATGATTTTTGATTTAAATTTAATAATTGGATCATGTTTTAAAATTCTAATATATACATTTTAATTTGGAAATTTTGATTTTAAATTAGTATTGAGTTTTTAAAACCATTTCATAAATAAATATTTGATTTCAAAATTTATAAGAAAAAAATATTAAAATGTTTAAATTAAATTGGCTTGAGTTTTAAATTTAGAATAAATTTAACAAAAGGTTTTATGGCTTAACAAAATAGATATTTTATTAATAAAAATATAGCATTTAACCAACCGAGTAACCATATGCTTCGACCTGCATTGAATGCTGGTCGAATGCTGGTCCGGTTGTTGAAGATAAGAGTACATCAAACCCATAGGAAGTCTTACTATAAGCAGATTGTATCCATTGGGCAAATATAGGTTTGATCAAGATTTGTTTTTCCGAACACAGCTTATAACTTTCATCGTGTTGTGCTCTCCAAAGAGCAACTCTTCTCAAAATCTCAAAAGGTGCTGAGTTGGAATCCCATTCATTCTAAGGATTCTTGTGGTTCCGGAGAATCCAGCTACAGGAGAACCAGGAACAAAGAGCTTAGTGTATTGTCTTTATAAATAAGTTTTGAATAGAATTTGTAATTTTTATTTCAAATTGAATTTATGTATATAACTTGATTTGAAAATATTTGATTTTGAATTTAATTTGAATTTGGAATTCCAAAGTATAAATATTAATTGTTTTAATTTTCATTTATAAACATGATTGTTCTTATTTCTTCTTTATGAATTTATACACATATTTGATATATACTAACAAAATTAAAATTTGGTTAACATACACATTAATTTGTAAATTAGATACTAATCATTTTTAAAGTGACAAGTGTTGTATTTTAAAAACATTCTTTTAACATGTGTTCAAAAATTTACATAACAAATTGACAAACGTATAAATTTGGACAAGTGTAAAATTTTGTTCTAATTTTTCTTTTATTTTATCAAATCTGAAAGATATTTATATAAACTTGCATTTTCTTTCATACGTGTTTTTTTTTCATTTCCTTAATCAAAAGAAAAGATCAAAACCCATCTTCATATTAACAATCAAAGCCTGCATTTTCAAAACAAATCATGTTCAATACAAAAAAAATCAAAACTTCTCATAACAAAAAGCATTTGCACACCTTCAAATCATTTACCTGTAGATCAAAGCATGCATATAATTGGATTTCTTCCTCTGGAATTTAAAACCCTGCATTTGCAAGTATAAAATTTCAAATTTGCATCATTTTTTTATAAGATCTGGAAGGGATGATTTCTGCATGCAACCTAGATAACAAAAGCATCTACATCAATCTGCATATTCCTCTTTATCAAAAATAAACCCTGCATTCTGTTTATGAAACTGGAAATGATGAATCTGCTTTCAATCTGGAAAATTAACAACTTCAGATTTGAAGCCTGTTTCAAAGGCATTTGCATGCAAGTAATTTGAGTCAGGGAAATATGAGCATTTCAACTTTCAACATAATTGCAACTCAGATTTTAAACAAAGGTCCTGCCTGCATTTGTCTGCAAATTTTAAAAAGTGGTATAACAAAGCTCTGCTTCTTTTAAATATAAGGTGAGTAACTTAAAATTTTAATTTTAAATAGGTTGCATGTTAATGTTGGATATAATTTAGTAATGTTTGTGTTTATAAAAGCCTGGTGTAAATATGTTTGTGTATGCATGTTTGTCTATGCTCTGCTGTGATTCTAGATTCATCTTCCTATTTAATGGAATCCTCCAAAATTTGTTTAAATTTGTGTTAGTATCTAGTCTTAAAATAATTAAAAATTGTTTGCTTATCATAGATTAGAATCAAAATGTTTTTTTAGTGAAGTGTTTGACTGCCTGAAGTTTAATTAAAATTAAGTAAGTTAAAGATATAAACAGTGTGGCCTCTACATGTTAATTCAAACCAAAATTTAACAAGTTAATTTTGTATTTCAGTATCAGTAAACTATAGTATTAATTGAAACTTGATTTTTAAATCAAATATTAGGATTTTTAGAGTTTAGTTTGAGTTTCAGTTGGTTCTTGAAATAAAAACAGATCTTTAACAAATTATGATGATTCATGGATCGAGAAGTTTAGGGATTCTTCTGAGTGATGGAGTAGGTATAGGGGATGCTTAGGAAAATCAGAATTGTGGTTTGAAATTATTAAATTGGATGCAGTTTTGAAATTCAGTATTAAACCCTAGTTTTTGATGGATTTATGAATTGGGTCATTTTGATCTGATCAATTGACCTAGTGTTTTGATAATTGGTGAATGGGTAGTTGGTGTGTAGAAGGGTTCGAGGCCGGAGTGGGTGGACCTCAGGTGGTCGGAGCGGCGTATGGTTGTCGTTGACAGGTTTTGGTAAGAAACATGATTCATGTTTTCAGGTTAGGGAAATTTGACTCAATTTTGATTCTTTGATTTAGGGTTCTATCTGATGTTGTCAATTGGGTGTAGAGGTGTTTCCGGTTGAGGTTTGATCATCTTCGATGATCAAAGAAGGCGAGAATCGCCGTGCATATGCACGACGATAAGTTTCCTGGTGATATTTTGGGTTGGGTTGTTACAGGGAAGGATTGGTGAGTTACTCGAAGAAGATGGATGGGTGACTCGTAGTAGAGATTCTTTTGACTCGAAGTGTTTTAGCATAAGGCTCGGGTTGATCTGTGTTTTCAGGTTACAGAAACCTGTTTTAAATCTGGGTTTTAATTTTTTTTTTTTAAATCTATAGTTTTATGTCTAAAGTAAGGTTTAAGTTTAAATTCAAATTCAAGTTTGAATTTTTGATTTAAATTCAAATCCCAGTTTCTAAATAAAAATAAAAGTTTCAAAATTTTGACTTAATTAACTATTTTGTTTTGGTAAAATAGTTTAAACCTTTTAATAATGAGGTTTTTGAAATATGAGTAAGATTTGAAGATTTATCTAAAATCTGGAAATCTAAGTTTAAATATGAACTTCAGTTTTAAATTTAAAAGAAGATTTAAATTTGAAAGTTTTAAACTAAGAATGAATTGAAATTTCTAAAATTTTGAAATGAATTTAACTTCAAATTTTTATGATTTCATTTTTAAGATAAAATTTTGTTCTGTCTTGAAATTTAAACAAGTTTTAAATTATTCAAACTTTGATAAGCTTAAATTACTTTTATTTTAAAACTTGTATTTAAGATGAAAATTTAAAGTAATTTCAAAGGTACTTTGACTTAAATAAATTTTGTTTTTAAACATAACTAAGTTATGTTTTATCTTGAAATTAAATTAAGATTTATGTTTTGGAAATTTATTTAATTAATGAGGTAATTAAGGAATGGTTAATTAATTTAATTAATTAATAAATATTGATTAATGTTTAATCAATTTATAATTAAGGTAATTAATTAGATTTTTTTAAATTAATGATTTATGAATTATTAATTATGAAATTAAGATTAAATCAAGGTTAATTAATTTAATAATTAACTTTAATCAATGAATAATTAAAGAAAATTTAATTTGTAATTAATTTTAGTTATTACTAAATGAAATAATTAGAGAATGGTTAATGAAGTCATTAACTAGGATTATTTAACAATTAATTAATATGGTTAATTTTCATAATTAATTAGATTAATTAATTTAATAATAATCAATTGTGAATAATTTGAGTATAATTACTAAAAGTAATTAAGAAATTAATTACTAAATGTAATTAATTTAGTTGAATGTGATGGTTTACTTTAATTAAATAAGTTTGATTAATTTTAAAAACTTGTGTTTTATAAATGATTACTTTATGTAATTAATAAATTGGAAATTACTTAGTTAAGTAATTGATTGATAATTACAGAATGTAATTAAATGAAGATGTGTAAGAATGAGGTAATAAATTTAAAAGGATAATTAATTTGGTTTAATAAAGTAATTAAGTTAGTTAATTACTAAATGTAATTAATCTGGGATAATTAATAATTATGAGTTAATTACTTAAGGTAATTAATTTAAGTAATAATTAAAGATCATTAATTATTTTAATTAATGACGTAATTAAAGAGGATTAATTATGATTAATTAGTCAATGATAAAAGGTAATTAATTAATGTAATTAATTAAGGATAAATGTAATTAATTATGATTAATTAATTAATTGAAGTAATTAAAGGTTAGTTACTGTTTTGTTAAAAATAATTAATTTGTGAAATTAATTAAGGATAATTACTTGAATGAAATTAAGGATAATTAATCAAGAGTGATTAATTAAGGTGATTTATTTTGAATAATTAGTTAATTGATTTTAAATCAATTAAATGATTGAGTAAGCAAGATTTATATTGGTGAAGATATTAATTTAATTTATTTTAAATTAATTAAAGATGAAGTAATTAGTTTAATTCACTTTAAATTAATTAGAGATAGAGATAGTTAATTTAATTCATTTTAAATTAATTATATTGTGGTATGAGTGAATCTTTGCTTATGTATGTATAGGTGACATTGATTATCTTGGATGCTTTAAGATCTCGGTAATGAGATAAATGATATTGTATGGTATGAATGACTTGATTGTATTGTGATGATAACATAATTATCTATTGTGATGGTGATATATGGAATATCTATTTGATATTGATAATGTGGATTACCTGTTATTTGATAATGCTGATTATCAATTATTGATCTGTGAGTTATCTATCTGTGTGTATATAGATACTGTATTGAATTGTTTTAAACCTTTAAAACAACTTGGACCTAAAAGACACGCTTTGGATTTTGATGAGATCGGGATCGGGTTTTCATATTTGGATATCCGAAAACCACACCGATTCCAAATAAAGTTAGGTCGTGAATCCAAATGGAGCTTTGTGAAGACTCGAGGTGTAAGGACTATACGTCAATATAACTCTGTGGGTGATTTCGTAATGAGTTGACGGAATAGTACTTACAGGTTCGAGATGGTGATTCAGAGTGCAAGGGTTATTGTCGTTAACTCTGAGGGTGATTCCAAAATGAGTGTAACGAGATAATGCCTTCGGTTTCGTTCGAAGCCGGAACGAACTTGTATGGATTGAATGCTTTCAGAACATCGTCAGGTGGACGATGAGCATTCTAAGTGATGTGTTCACTAAAGGTAATCGTAGCCTCAAGCCTCATCAACCGGGAATGGCTAAAACAGGGGAGGTGCAGCAAGGCTTCGTGGGTAGCCCCCACTTGAGAGTGAGATTTACCCCTGTCTAGAGGTCCCTTTTTATTTCGGTTGTGTGGACGGTTTTTGAGCTCCAACCGTCGGGGTTATCTTGTTCGGAACTGTTCAGTATGGAATGGATCCGGCCTTGTGTTGCAGGGGAGTGGGCGTACTCCTCGGTACGGTGATCTAGGCCACGTACTGTGACGGGCGGTACCCCAGTAGCCCTGCCATTGTATGGAATCCGAAATCCAATAAGTGCCAACGGTTTTGATTGTATTACCCACTTTTGTGGCTAGTAGCTGGAATTTAATGAATGTAACAATTTCGGCTATTTTCTATTTACTTGAAAACCCTAGGCCTATTATAATATCAATGGATTTCCTATCAAATGTTTTGGTTAGCGTAAGGTAAAAACTTTTCCATGTTTATGTGTGGGAAGTCTTACGTGATACCTTTCCTTTCAAAAGATTTTTGAAAATTAAGCAACTTTAACCTGTTACTCACACCAGACCCATGTCTGACCCGGAGTTTATTCTGTTTTTCTTAAACTCTTAGGTACTTAAATTTTTACGAGTAGCCAAGGGATTCAGGTTAGGATTCAGGTTAGCTTTGACGAATTGAGGAGGAGCAATGGAGCAGGAGGCTTCTGCGTTAGTTATATAGTATTCCGCTGTGTGTTCTGTGTTGTCTCTGAGTTGTATTGAGTTGTAATAACTAAACATGTGTTTATAACTGACTAGTATGTGATGTATATCTGTGTAACTCTGATAATGATTGTAAACTATGTAATATTTATGTTATTAATATAATTTATTCGTTCCACTGTTTAGATTCTGATGTTGTTTCTTTCTTCTCTTCTTTCTTTTCTCTTTCTATCCCTTTCTTTCTTATTAATGATGCGTCATTCTGTAGAGGCGGAAGTCGGGTCGTTTCATTAGAATTTGACCTTTTAAATAGCTTTTGAAATTTTGTTGTATTTAATTCAAAATATAACTTTCAAAATATATATTACATATATATATATTATAATATAAGAAAATAAATTTCTATTAGTTTATAAAGTTTTTAAATCCAAATTTATTTCCAAATATTTATTTTTGAATTTCAGTTCCAAAATTTAATTTAAAATTAATCCATATACATGTATAAACAAATATCTTATTTAATTTGGAAAATTTTCAAATTAATTCACAATTTAATTCAAAAATTTATTTTAATTGCTAATTTAAATTTGACTCAAAATCGGGATCGTTACACTATTGCTGTCGAAATAACATCTTAACATCGTGGGCTAACTGCCCATTTAGTCCTAAATAAATATTATTAATTAAATCTAATTAATTGCTTTGCGATATCGCATATCAACCGATATGTTTATAACTATCATAAATAATTACAGTAATACTTATTCCTCAAATTATATTCAAATTTTATATTAATATTTCATAAATATTAATTAATTTATAACAATTATAAACTAACTAAATCATTTGGTCTAAAGAGAATTCGTTATTTCGGTTATGTGACTCGTCGGGTGTAAATTTGGTCGGCGGTTAACATCGAACTATTCGAATGTTAATGTTCACATGTCACTTAGCAGGTGGTGTGAGATTTTGGCTAAATTTGTTGCTTACATAGTTTTGGTAAAATCCAATTTTACTTTATTAAGCATTACCCCATTGTGCCCTTTTTTACGCCAATTCTTTTCGTCAAAACTATATCATTTTGAACTTGTGGAATTTGGTAATGGTCAAAATTCCAATATTATCCATATTCAACTCTCCAATCCAAACATAAAGTCCTCGGTTCAATAATAATAATTATTGTTAATCGAAAAGCTAAGGCTGGAGACTTTGAGTTGACTTGAGTTAACATGATACTAATCCTTTAATGACCGAGGAGACAAATCCTCTCTTGAATAGTGCTTCACTTTCACTCGATTCAACTATAGTCACTCGATGGATGCCATGTCATGATCTGATTTTGATCAAAGTGTTGGTTCATGGGTTTTGATTCATGACACAAGCTTCAGAGATCATAAGACGAAGTACAAAGAGAATACTATACAAAGGCGACAAAAAGAGAATAAAAGTAAATTGTGCACTACAAAGGAGACAAGACTACAATCCAGAGATTAGTATTAATATTTTATTATATTGAGTCTTAGAATATTGTTAAAATCATTCCTCAAGAATCATCATTCATATTCAAATAAACTTGCTTGCATATTTTAATCAAAATCAAGTTTACAAAAAATGCATGAAGCAGGGATCGAACCCGGGTCACTAGTTTAAAAGGCAAGTACTCTAACCAAATGAGCTACTACTGTTTTTGTTTAACAACAGGTCGGCCGACCGACCAGGATCTTCGGTCGACCGACCCTATAGTCAGTGCACATATACTCTCTGTTTTGTATACGTTTTCAAACTCAGCTGACCGGCCCAGGTTTTACGGTCGACCGACCTGACAATAACGGCTACTTTCTGAAGAGATGCGATCATTTCATGAAGAGTAATGTCCTCTATTTCAAGAGATACGGACACAACTTTTGATTGAAACTCTTCATGAAAGATTATAACTCTTCTACAACTATATAAACATCTTCAAATCACTTCTACAATCACCGATTCTTGTTTATAATTCTGAAATCTATTCTCTATTTATTTCTGCAAATAAATTCATTCTTATTCAATATCACTAGAATCCTTGATTTAAATCATAAACTTCGATTCTACGTGATTATCTTCCTTCTAAATCTTCACACACATATATACTTTTGAGGATTTGATTATAGGAAAATTGTACTATCAAAAGACAATCAGTGTTATTCAGAACACATTCGTCAACAAACTATTTGTATTGAAGTTAAAGTCCTCTTCGGCTGTTGAGGCGGAAAAATTCCTGTTTGGCTGCTCAGGTGTCGTATACCTATTCCTCCGGGTTAAGTGAGGGGTTTAGTTTAAATCCAGAGGGTATTCTGGGACTGGACGTAGAACGGGAAGTTCGAACCAGTATAAAAATTCCTGGTGTGCTTACTTTAATTTTTATTTTTACTGCTATTATCAGTTTCCGCATTTATATACTATATTACACGATCCTTAGTACTACACGTACACTTTCATTTGGTATCAGAGCAAGGTCATCATATAACCGTCACAAAGTTATTTGATATTTATTTCTAGTAATATGGCAACGACACAAACTAACGATTTTGGCACTAACACTAATACTAATTTCACAGAGGGTCAATCAACTTCACGACCTCCATTTTTTAATGGTATAAATTATAATTATTGGTCAACTAGAATGAGAATCTATATACAATCTAGTGGATTTGATATTTGGAATATTATACAAAGAGAGTACATAACTCCTACTGGAGAATACTCAACTTGGAGTAACACACAAAAACTAGATGCTACATCAAATGCAAAGGCTATGAATATTTTATTTTGTGCATTAGATAGAAATGAATTCAATAGAGTTAGCATGTGCACTTCAGGTTATGAAATTTGGAGAACACTTAAGATAACACATTAAGGTACAAACAAAGTTAAATTAAGCAAAATCTCTATGTTGAAAAATCAATTTGAAAATTTCAAAATGAGGCCAAATGAATCTATAAATGACATGTACTCTAGATTTCAGGATATTTATCATGCTTTATTATCACTAGAACAAAAGTTTACTGATTTTGATGTTGTTACAAAAATCTTGAATTCTTTAACGGACGAATGGGAAAGAAAAGTCTTAGCCATTGAAGAAGCAAGTGATTTGTCAATATTAAAACCAGAAGAATTGATAGGTAATCTAATATCCTACGAAGTAAATTTGCAGGAAAAAAGAAATAGAGCACAAGAAAAGAAAAATGTGGCTTTTCAAGCAGAAAAAGACGATTCCGACTCAGATAATGAAGATATGGCGATGATCGCTAAAAATTTCAAAAAGTTTTTGAAATTCAACAGAAACAAATTCAAGGGAAACAAAAATAACTCCAACAACAATTCTAATAGCAGCAAACCATCATCTTCAGCAATGGAATGTTATGAATGTCACAAGAAAGGTCACATGAAGAAAGATTGTCCAGAAAGCAAAAAGAGCAATTTTAAGGACAAAACCAAACGAAGAGCTTTTTCTGTCACTTGGGACGACACTGGCTCATCATAGTCTTCAGAGAGTGAAAGTGATAATGAACAAGCAAATACGTGCTTCATGGCTTCATCAGACGATGTAAGTGATTTTACTTTTGAAGATTTAATTGAAATAAATTCTGAATTAATAAATGTAACAAAGCAACTTAAAAAGAAAAATAAGGAGTTGCAAAGAAAATTAGATAGAACAGTCTTAGAAGTAGATATGCTGAAAGATGAGAAGAAAATATTAGAAGAAGAACTTGAAAGTTCTCAACAATCAAATTCTAACTTATCCTCTCAAATTTCGTCAATATCTGAAGAACTAGAAATTCAAAAGTATAAAAATGATGATTTACTTTTCAAAAATAACAGTTTAAACTCTAAGATTAAGGATTTAGAGTTAGAAAAATCTAGTCTTAAAATAAAATTTGATGATATATCTAAAAATGTATCTAATTTTAATAAAGGGAGAGAAAATTTATCCAGGATTATTGAAAATTCTCAACCTGCTTCAAATAAGAAGGGATTAGGTTATGTTAAGAATTCAAAAGCTCACAATGATAAAAGTGGTTTAGGATATAATAAAATCGATCGTAGAAATAGCATTAGATATGCTTTCATGTATAGTAAAAATGATAGTGCTAGTACTAAATTTCGAGTAAAGCCTAAATCCAACTTTTATAGAAATTCAAATACTACTATGACCTATAATGTTGATAATTTCTTTAGAAGTACAAAATCATTAACAGGAAATATGAATAAAAATTATCTAAGTATATGGGTTCCTGTTAATTGGAAAAATAGAGAAAAATACATTGATGATTATTTTGATATGGTAGTTAATAATGAAAATTATATTTATAAAGGTTCAACCACACCCAAATGGGTATGGTTTCCTAAAATTTAGGAAATTATAAGAAGCCTAGGTATCGCATGCTTTAAATGTTAATTTTTCTGATACCTTACATTATAAGTAGTAGTTATTTTGTTTTATATTGTTCTATGTTAACACTTATGTGATATATAATTTATATCATCAGTTAAACTCTCCTTTTTGTCGATGACAAAGGGGGAGAAATATATAAAAGCTAACAAGTTTTTGCGGAAAAGTCGCCATATATTCAGGGGGAGAATTACAATATATACTACTTCATCACATAAGTATTGTCATCAATCAAAAAGGGGGAGAATGTTGATTCATGGGTTTTCATTCATGACACAAGCTTCAGAGATCATAAGACGAAGTACAAACAGAATACTATACAAAGGCGACAAAAAGAGAATAAAAGTAAATTGTGCACTACAAAGGAGACAAGACTACAATCCAGAGATTAGTATTAATATTTTATTATATTGAGTCTTAGAATATTGTTAAAATCATTCCTCAAGAATCATCATTCATATTCAAATAAACTTGCTTGCATATTTTAATCAAAATCAAGTTTACAAAAAATGCATGGAGCGGGGATCAAACCCGGGTCACTAGTTTGAAAGGCAAGTACTCTAACCAAATGAGCTACTACTGTTTTTGTTTAACAACAGGCCGGCCGACCGACCAGGATCTTCGGTCGACCGACCCTGTAGTCAGTGCACATATACTCTCTGTTTTGTGTACGTTTTCAAACTCAGCTGACCGGCCCAGGTTTTACGGTCGACCGACCTGACAATAACGGCTACTTTCTGAAGAGATGCGATCATTTCATGAAGAGTAATGTCCTCTATTTCAAGAGATACGGACACAACTTTTGATTGAAACTCTTCATGAAAGATTGTAACTCTTCTACAACTATATAAACATCTTCAAATCACTTCTACAATCACCGATTCTTGTTTATAATTCTGAAATCTATTCTCTATTTATTTATGCAAATAAAAGCATTCATTCTTATTCAATATCACTAGAATCCTTGATTTAAATCATAAACTTCGATTCTACGTGATTATCTTCCTTCTAAATCTTCACACACATATATACTCTTGAGGATTTGATTATAGGAAAGTTGTACTATCAAAAGACAATCAGTGTTATTCAGAACACATTCGTCAACAAACTATTTGTATTGAAGTTAAAGTCCTCTTTGGCTGTTGAGGCGGAAAAATTCCTGTTCGGCTGCTCAGGTGTCGTATACCTATTCCTCCGGGTTAAGTGAGGAGTTTAGTTTAAATCCAGAGGGTATTCTGGGACTGGACGTAGAACGGGAAGTTCGAACCAGTATAAAAGTTCCTGATGTGCTTACTTTAATTTTTATTTTTACTGCTATTATCAGTTTCCGCATTTATATACCATATTACACGATCCTTAGTACTACACGTATACTTTCACAAAGCGGAGCTTTTATATTAAAGATCCACTATATTCCCAAGTTGAGAGAACTGTGTAAATCAGTCACATCGATATTTTCTGTTTGACTTTAGTTATATTAACCAACAGAAAACTATCGAGTGAGTCGTTCCATAGTTTTCCAATAACTATCAGTACGTAACCTCTTGGTGATCCCAGTAGTCATAAGTAGCACGCTGCCCAACATTTGGAGAGCGTTACTTACTATAGTCTTAATGGATACATCGATATCCAGTCTTGATGCATCTTGACTAGGAACATTTAAAATGGTATATTTACATTTATTATGATAAATTACTCACTGTTACAACACTATGTAACTATTATCACAAAATATACCATTTATGGATTTTTTTATTAAACATACTTTTAACTAAATTGATTAATTAATATAACACATTATCAAATATATTATAGAAAGAAGATACCTTTTATTTTGAACAAGATCGATCAACGAGTAAGATATATGTAGCAAGTTACATAATTGTCCTTAGGGCATACCACTAACTCTATCAGTCTCCCACTTGCACTTAATGTCAATTAAGGAATCTTATTCCAACTTCTCCATTGGTTTCCTCAAAATCAATTTAGTCAATTCCTTCGTGAACAGGTATGCTATTATGTTTCAATTATCTACTATGCCAATCAACTCTCTCTTATATTGACAAACTACCTGTATTATCATATGGAACAATTCAGAGAATATCTATCGACTTCATGTGAGCTCTAAGTTTTGTTATAAACTATATTGTAACGTTGTTATCATATAACAATCTTTTAGGATTCTCATCATTCGGAATCACCTTCAGCTCAGTTATAAATTTGTGCATATATATATATATATATATATATATATATATACACACACTTCGTTTTTATTACAGGGCTATTCAAGGAGATGTACTTAGCCTTTTTCACTGAATCAGCCATGGTCTTTCATTTGAAACATTTCCAGTTTGTAGATTCTTAACTTGAATTTATTATTGACATACTATAGTCAATATCGCTTATAAAGATTTGAGTCTGAACACTCCTTTATAATTCATTCTTTTTGCAAACAATTTGCTAGTGTTTTATAAACACACGATAATACTTCAAATAACCATTTAGTGATATCAATTTGGATTTTATATTTCCTGAATGTATTAAATGCGTGAAAATTCCACGATACCGTGGACAATATAACATGTATGATAACTCCTATTGCCGATGCATAAGGAATTCACCGTACATATTCTGTATTCAACAAATTTAATTAGGTGTCTTTGCATATCGATTTGGGACATTTCTAATATCTTTTATACCCGCTATAAAAGATATCATTTACAATTTAATGTTGCGCAACTAAGGCTGATTTTATCACAAGTACATCATTAAATAAATCAACAAAGTGTTGTTTGCTTATAGTTTTTAAATATCAATGTACTTTTTAACGTTCTTTTTTATAAACACACAGTTCCTTTGCATTTTGATTGACAATCAAACTATTTGACATTTCTATCAAAACACTTGTTCAATTTTGATGCTTGTCGAATGACACTTTTATATCTTTTCTTGAATTATATCCAAGCACTCACAAACCCAAATATCGCTCCCACTAACTTCGAGACGCCTTGGTTGTTATGTGCAAATAGTCTATTCTAAATCGATATATAGAATTTTCCATTATATGTGTGCTAAATCACAAAGTATTAAAAAGTGATAATTTTGTGAGCAAATTCGAATGAACTTGAGCACATCGAATGGTGAATCTATTACGTTAATTTCAACAATTAAAATTTATGGTAATATTCTTATCAATGTGGCACACTATATTCCAACAGCATTTGTCTTTCTCATAAAGATAGATTTACGGCCAATGAATTATATCTTTTCGGATACAAATATCAAAATCATATTTTGATAATTTACTTGGAATTTATTCGAATATGCGCATCATACCATATTATAGTGTGAGCACTCTTACTGGTTTAATTGAACAACCGAGGATTATATATTGTTGACACTAATAAGAAACTCATAGTTTCAATTCAATATGTGAGACTACTTATTTGACACCCTAATGTGATGTATTCGTTTAGATAAGTTAATTTTATTTCATCTTATGTAATCATTTTTGTCATTAGATTGTATCTAACTCCATTTTACTACCAATAATTTCTTAAAGAAATTCCTTCACAATGAAGTTGGTATTTCTTGAAATAATAATTGTTTCTCATTGCAATGGTATATGTATTCATAAACATTTTGTGAATTTCCTTATTTATAGAACTGATTTGGTTTTAGTTTACAAAACTTATGTTCAAAATATGAATGTGTCATCCAATGACAGTCTTTCCCAAACTCCTTTTAGGGTGATTTATATAAGATCACTCACGAATAATTATTACGTGCAGATTTTCGACTCGCACAATCTGCCAACTCCTTAGCCTAGGATATGTTGGAGCTTCTTACAAATCCTTATCTTGTATGATTTTTTGAACTATTATTTAGATGTAATAATATTAATCTTGTGTACTACTCTTAAGTACACAACCATACAGAAAGAAATTAACTTAATTTCACTCATGATTAATCGTACTTTATCCAACAAAGTTCTTATTACTCCTTATCAATAGATCATTATGTGTTATAAGAAGGAGTAACCTTTGAGAATGAATCTTTATTCATATAAGGTACATACGGAACTCTTTCCAATATACTCACATATTCGACCAAATCGAATCATTTCTATCACATATTATTTTATTCACTTTTGTTTTATATTCTATGAGCTTATCATAGACTAATATATATGTATCAAATACATATATCCACATCCATGAAAACTCATCGATGAATATGACAAAGTATATGGAACCGTTTTGATACTAATACACTTGTAACTTTATACATAAATATATATCAATCCGAAGAGTTCATCTGCTCTTGCGATGCTCCCACTAAATTAAGGCATAGCCCTTATTTGTTTGAGATATAGTTAGCTAATATCATAAGATTCATAATCATATAATGAAATTATTTCTCAATATCGTGGGTTAGACTATAATTCCAAAATAATTGTAAATAATTATGTACTTCAATATTTTCAATTGCATCGCTTTTGTTGTGAAAATAAATACCACATTAAAGTTTTATTTCATAATAAATATTCATACTAAAATATAACTATTCTATTTTTCAATCGACAAGGAAAATAGTCATCCTTTCATAAGTAATGTTCGCTATGTTTTACGGAAAAAAAAATTCGTAACTTGATGCAATCAACTAGTGATATATGGCATGCTCCCACTATTTTTGCTATTACTATAATAGCATATTAAATTCGGAGGTCCATCATTCTCTTAATATAGACTATTTATTTCATATGCTGCAACTAGTTTATAGCGGAGAGTTCTTTAATCAAACATCTTGAACTCAAAAAAATAAACCTCAAAGAAACAATTTTCTATATGAAAATACATTTCGGAATAGGAATCGTATTTTTTATTCCACTGTTAAGCATCAATCATTATTATTACAATTCTCCTTTCCAACATTTCTTCATGAAGCGAAATTGACCATTTACTCTTTTCATCCTAATTGTACCTTAAATCACATCTACTATTGTACATTCGTTATTCTTTCTAAATGGTCGAACCATTCAAAAGAAATCCTTTACAACAACATCATAACGAACTCTTTACAAAAGCACACTTGATCATTCTTAACATTTAAGGACATCAAATACGTTGCACTTTGCGTAAGTTGGTCAAATTGACATTTCAACGATCGACTCTTCGCTCTATGTTGTAATTTAGGTCTTGTGTTACATTTAACGCAATACAATCTTTATTGTAATCAATCAAATTGAATACTTGATTTCATGGTATGGTTTATTTGCATATTTCGGATGAACTAATTTCATCGAAATATTGTACACTGCGAACCATGACCATTCATCATACAACATTTATTTGCAGTTTCATATGGATCAAATATCCATAGTCTTGTATTGCTTTTGAGTTCGAAACTCATAGAATGTAGTACGCTGTCTCGACCAAATAAACATGTAAGCGATCAAATTACGAATGTATTTATTAGTTGTGAAATCAGGCGTTTGCTTAGGTATTGAAACACAAACATGCAAGAAGTATTTACTAGTATGTATATATTATATTTCTATTCGTCAATCTTCAATTCAGTTCATTTATATATCTTAACTAATAAACTTTTTATCAATCATATTAAATGCATAAATTTATCAGTGTAGATTATCATAACATTATATAGCATATGTCTTACAATATTAGAAAGGTTAAATGTTATCATTTTATTTTTCTAATAAGGCTTCCACTAGTCTTTTATGTTTCACCAAATCCTAAGTCGAAACATAGAAGTCTTTCGATTTCATTCGTAGGTGTCAGGACTCATCTATCTTGGAATTCTGACCTTGAGTCTGCTCAACAAGTCATAGCTCTACGGATGATGGATAACTCCTTATCAGTTGTATCATATACGACTCCTAACTCGTTGGTACCTTGTCCTAATTTTGCTTTGACCTTGAGTCCGCTCAACAAATAGAAACAAAATTATTCGCTTGTACCGATCATATCACGATGGCCTAAGTATAATATGTATACCTTGAGTTTGCTTAACAAATGCATATAGTTATCTTAACTCATCTATTCAATATATTAATAATGCTACACATAACATCCCTAGCTTGAGTCTGCTTAACAACTGAGAAGTATGCAAGTAATTTATTAATATATATAGTAGAGGACAACATTAAATTAAAGATTCATAATCTTCAATATATTATATCGAGTGATATCAAGTAGTGGAATAATATATTTTATATAAAATACCCTTGTGATTCAAGTGTCAGACATATCAGAAATCATTGTATACGAACATTAACATATGTATTTATTCCTTAAGTCTATTTAGGGTTTCGTTAATGTTTCACCTTTAGTTTATACATTCCTATTATATAAGTTTTATTGTTATATAACTTTTATATTTCATACTACTTATATAACAGTATTATGTATAATATTATATCAATTAAATGTTATTTCATTAATTTTTAATTAATTAATATTTTAATCAATTTTATATTATTATTTTTTGGCAAGGCCAGCCGGTTTTATAGTGGACCGTCCACTTTTTATTACGAACGTAATAAAAAAACTTAAAGAACAGGAGTAAGGTAGAGACACCTTAACTACTATGGAAGAAGAAAAAGAAATACAACACTGGAGTGTGACAGAATGTCACAGCTACAATAAAAACTAACATAACTATGACTCCTCCGAAGAGGTAGATACACCAACAACATCTTCCACTAGGGAAGAGACCAAGGAGCCTTCACCAAGATGACCAATAAAGGGGCGAAATAAGAGTGCAATACAAGAATCATAAATCTCAATATCAGAAGAATAAATAAAAGATCGATCCCAGGTAGTATCAGCAAGCATGACAGAATTTAAATCGGCATACGATCCGTCCAAGTCGAGAATCAAGGAATCACCTGAAGGTCTATAATAAAGGCATCGCTGGTCCATAAGATCAGCAGAAACATATCTAAAATAGAAATCATCCACGGGGTTGTAGCGCAAATCAGAACGGCGATCAACCCAACATCTCTCAGACTCAACCCAATCAACAGACAGCTGAGGTGAAGCAAGTTCCTGAATAGCAATGGATTCTGCAGAAACAACACTAGGAACAATGGATGTAGTGGGGGAAACCAGCAGAGCAATGGCAGATATCGGACCAGGGACAGAGATAGGAGCTTCAGGAAGAGGAGCAACTTTAGGAACCCACTTCCTGAGCGGAGGCCGAGGCAGTGGGATCTTAGCGCAACAATAGAAACAGCAGAGAGCGTGCATGCAGAGGCTAAGTGGCCAAAGGAGTGATAGGAGGAACATATGTCCGGGACCCACCCATAACGTACACGGACATCCACCACATGGCCAACAGCTAGCTGTACAGGAATAGAGGTAGGGAGAGGCTTAGAGGGGGTAATCTCAATCAGAGCTTTAGCATAAACCAGTTTTTCACGCGCGACTGTATTAGCATCAAAACATCTCAATTTACCAATATTGCAAGCAAGCCAGTTCAAACCAAGCAACGGCTGCAGAGCAGAAGGAATCTGAGAAAAATAAACCCAAACTGGGATAGAAAGGACTTGTTCACGGGCACTGGCTACCGTTGGCGACCAAGGAGTAATAATAAATGGTTTCCCATCAAAAAAAGAAGGCTCACCCTCAAGCACACGACTGTGATCCATAGAGGAGGAGAACAACAGGAAATACATGGAGTCAATAAGTTTAACTTTAAGATCATCGTGCAGCCGCCAAGCTCTACGCAATACAGAAGCCACATCGTGAATGCGCTGAAGAGGGTCCAAAAAGAACCCAACCAAATAATCTGTCCAATAGTCCAACCCGGCTTGCATAACATTAGGAGGAGGTATCCTCACTCTGTCAACCTCAACAATATCGAATTCAACTGGTTCATAGACACCCGCATTTCGAGGCAGAGATGTAAAAAGCGAAGACCAGGGTTTGGGACAAGACGGGGAAGGAGCAAGAGGTAACTGCTCAACAACATGATCGCCAACAGAAGCGGCACGCAAAGGATTAGTAACAGTAGGGGGCCGCAAGCAAATGGTCACCAGAACGCAACACATTGGAAAATAAATTCTCACGAGCATTAAGACAAACACCTAATGAACATCGATCAATACTCGAAAAATCATTAGCTGCAGATCGGACCTCACTTCCAGACGCAACAATATCAACTCCAATATCACCAGGGATAACAACATCTTTCTCAATCATGGTAATGTTATATCCCGGAATTTTTGGCAATATCAATTTAATAATCTGAGTAAAAAAATTAAATTGATTTGACAATATTATTAATGATAAATTTGAATATTCTTTGATAAATATTTAAATGGATGATTTCATCTTTTAAAAGCTAATCAATTTGCCTTCTATTTATAATATATATATATTTGTATATATTGTAAATAGTTAATCTTGTTTTAAATTTAATAAATAAAGACATGTTTCTAACTTTAATATTTCTGGTAATTTGGAAATTTGATTAAATTTAATGTTAAGCTATTGAATAAATAATCATGTGACTTTAAAACACTCAAAAACTAAATTGTTTAAAATGATTTAGCTTAAGCTTAAATTTAAATGATAGGGTTTGTTTTGTTATAAGTATAGCTTGATAAAATAAGCAATTGATTAATAATGAGATAATTTCCTTTGTAAATCATTTTTAATTTAATAATGGGTTATTTTTAAACAATATAAATAATATAATATTCTTACAAATGGATTTTTATATATAGATAGAAATTTCTATTTCAGAATTTATTTAAATACATATATGTATATATATTGAAAGAAAGCTATGATTTTAAAATTTAAAATAAGTCTTTCAAGAACGTTTAAATAAAATAAACCTTATTAAATTTTAAACATAAGTATAAAAATAAATAACAAGTAATTTAAATGTTTAATAATTTAAGTTTAAAAATAAAGGAAAGATAAAACTGTAAAGTGTTTAAATATAAAAGTATATATTTATAGTTAAGTTAAAAAAATTTATAACATAACTAAAACAGAATATATAAATGTACATATAGAAGTAAAAGCAACCTGGCAAAATGAATGTGAATGTGAAGTAGATATGCAGACAAGAACTAAGTAGAAAAAGGGAAAATCTGGAAACAAAGTATAAAAGATCTGTCAATATATATATATATATATATATATATATATATATTAAAAAAAAGAGAGAGAAAAAATCTTTTAACATAAATAGACAAGTGTGAAAGCAACCAGGGAAGAACATAGTAAAAGAGAGTAGCAACATATATAAAAGAGGATAAGTATGAACATAAAAGACACAAACCAGAGAAGTAAAAGAAATATCAACATACTAAATAGGATAAGTCTGAAAACATATAGTACCATTCATTTAATACCAGCACACTTTTTTGTCAACCGAAATGTAAAATAAATCAATTCAGCCTCTAAAACAATATCTTGCTGGGTAAGATATGGAAGAAAATCTCGGATACAAACAGATAATGTCTATACAAGCTTATGCAAATCCTGTAATTCCTTTCTATATATGTCTTCTCGATTCAATCCGATTCAACATAGCTAATCAGAAAACATAAGTAAGCTTTTTTTTTTACAAAACTTAACAACATCATACAACTTAATAAGAGCAAGAAGATTAGAGGACCAGAGCAAAACATTTTTCCAGTTTTAAAGCAATAGGGATTTCAGTTTTCAAAAAGCAAGAATGTTTCTCTGTTCAACTTATTTTAACAGGTGAGTAACTTATTTCTTAAAAATTTGAAGTTTAAATTTATTGTTATTTATATAATTGTGAATAGGTTATATGTATGTACATATATATGTATGTATGTATGTATGTATGTATGTATGTATGTATGTATGTATGTATGTATGTGGATCCCCTGATTATAAATGACAACTGGAATTGTTATCTCAGGCTGTTGGTTACTCAAGTACCCTGTTTGAGTTCCTAAATACTAATGGTTGATGTTAGAATCATTTCTCTAGATATTCTGAATTGTTTGAGCTAAGAAATAAAACAAATATTGATTGTTATATTCTAACTAAAGATTTAAACATATAGTTGAGTTAAAAACAATTGAAATAACTTTGGAAAAGCACAGTACTGAGCAATATCATCATATATACAAAATTTCGAATGTTTTAATTCTCGAATTCAAAAATATAATATGAATTCTTATACCTTGACTTGAATTTTAAGACAAGAATTGGAACTTTTAGATAGGGTTTGGAAGTGTAGTGCTGGGTTGTTCGAAAAATGAGTTTTAGTCGATCTCTGATGATCCATGGGGTTGTGGTGGATGGGATCTTGGACGAAGGGGCATGAGGGAAGGGTGGTCGCAGGAAAAATATTTGTATGGTGGTTCGATGATCGTGGTGAAGGCGGTGAGCATCTTTTTCTCGTAAACCTAGTTTGGAATGTTGGGAGTTTTTGGTCTCGTTCGTCACCTGTTGAGGATCGAGCTCGACGAGGCTCTGGGGTATGATAGCAGAGAAGTTGACGAGGGGATGGCCGGAATTTCTGACTTTCTGGTGGTCGAGGTTGTGAAGGCGTGGCGTTTCCCAGGTTCGGAGGTAGTTCCGGTTTGTCACTTCCAGGTTTTGGAAATGTCGAACTCGAATTTGACTTCAAGTTTTGAGTGGCAATCTGATGATCGAAGTTGTATGCTTGGATTGTTTCCGATGTGTGGAGGCCATCTTTGATGCTCAACGATGAGCGGTGCCGCCGTGCATGTGCACGGTGGACATTTTTGTGTTCTGCTGAGATGGTTTTGAAGGGGAATTAGTTGCTCGAGTTTTTCTCGAGTAAATATCGGGTACGGCTCGAAGCATATAGGGTTTTGTCTCGAAGTTTTTCAGGGGGGGTATCGGGTAGATTATATGTTACAGGTTTAAGACCTGTAAGTTTAAAACAACTTAAACTGGAATTTAAATATTTCAAAGGCAGGGTTTAAATGGAGTTTAAATATAAAGTCAGGTATGGTTTAAAACGTAGTTTGGGAAAATTTGCAGTTTAAGCCTGAGATAAGAAGTTGGATTTCAAATCCAAATTTGAATCAAAATTTCAGAAATAAAAGAAACTTTAAAAATTTAATTGTTTAAATAACTTGGAAGTTTAAGTTGTATTTTAAAAAAAAATATGACTTGTATTTTGATGAATTTGGTTTTAAACTCTTTTAAACTTCTTATAAAACAAAAGGGAAATATGTAACCATTAATAAGAAACGTTCTTATTTTCAAAGTTAATTAAGATTATTTAAACCTTGTTAAAGTCAATTTATTTCCATTTTTTTAATATGAAATTTAAAAGTAAAATTTTGAAGTCAAATTGTTTAATACCCTGTTAATGAAAATTTGATCATTTAAAATACTTTTATTCTTGAAATAAACGAAGATTTAATGATTTATAATCATTAAGTAAATTAAAATGAATAATTAACCAATGCAATTAATTAATGATTTGGTTTAATTGATTTAGTAATTAAGAGTTTAAATTAGTTAATTAAGATTTAAGATAATTTATTTAGGGTAAATAAATTAGTAATTAAGTATCATTAATTAAATAAGGTTTTAATATTCAAATTAAAGATTAGTAATTAAGAAATCAAGTAATTGAGGATTAATTAAGTTATAGTTAACACTTAGTTAATTAAATAATATTGGATAAATTAATGAGTTGTTAAAGATAAATTGAATTGTAATTAATAATGGATGAATCTTAGTTAATTACTTTAGAAAAGTAATTAAAGGATTGTTAATAGTTAATGATGGTCATTAACTAGAATTATTTAATAATTGATTAATGTGATTAATTTTTGATAATTAATTAGATTAATTAATTTAAGATAATCAATTGTAAATTGTTTTAAGTATAATTACTTAATGAAAGTAATTAAGGAATTAATTACTCATTGTAATTAATTCTATTTAATATAAATTATTTGATTTACCTAATTAAGTTTAATTAATTTAAATAATTATTTGATGATGTAATAAGTATAATTACTTAGGGAAGTAATTAATGATAATTACTAGATGTAATTAACTGAGGATGATTTAATAGTGAAAGCAATTTGAGTATAATTACTTGGTATAATTAATCAAGGGATTAATTAAAGGAATTAATTATGGAGTAATTAATTTATTTGGAAAAGGGTAATTAAGGGTAATTAATTACTGAATGGGGTTAATCAATGGTGATTAACAATTTGGTTTAGTTGAAGATTAATTACTTAATGTAATTAATAGAAAATGTAATTAATTTAAATAGATAATATAATTAGAGAACATTAATTATTATAATCAATGATGTAATTTGAAATAAATTTATTTGGAAATAATAAGTAAATGAATTGATTCATTAATGTAATAATTAGGAAGTAATTTAGTAATTTAAGGCTAATCTCTATATTGGTTAAAGAATAGCTAATTTGTGAAAATAATTAACGGATCATTATTTAAATGTGATTAAAGATAATTAATCAAGAATGATAAATTAAAAATGAATAATTGGATGATGGCTAATTAATTAATTTTTAATTGATTAATAATGAAATAAGCAGGATTTATACTGGTGAAGTAATTAATGTAATTTACATTAAATTAATTAGAAATGAAGTAATTAATTTAATTCATTTTAAATTAATTATAGCTGATGTGATTGCTTATGTATGGATGGATGATATTGTTTGCCTTGAATGATTTGAGATCTCAGATATGAGATATTTATGTTGTGTAATATGGATGCTTGGTTTAAGTATGAAAAAAATTAATTATCTGTTTTGATGATAATATGAATTATCTGTTTATGATGATGTGATTATCTATTATGATATTGTGAATTATCTATCTGTGTGTATATTGATGATATTTAATTGAACTATTAAGACTAAATAGACAACTTGGCCTTAAAAGACACGTTTTGGATTTCGATGAGACCGGGATCGGGTTTCCATATTTGGAATCTGAAAACCACATCGATTCCAATTAAACGTTAGGTCGTTAATCTCAGTGGAGCAAGTGAAGACTCGAGGTGTAAGGGCTATACGTCAGTATAACTCTGTGGGTGATTCCATAATGAGTTTGACGGAATAGTACTTATAGATTCGAGATGGTGAATCAGAGTGCAAGGGTTATCGTCGTTAACTCTGAGGGTGATTCCAAAATGAGTGTAACGAGATAATGCCTTCGGTTTCGTTCGAACCCGGAACGAACTTGTATGGATTGAATGCTTTCAACACATCGTCAGGCGGGCGATGCGCATTCTAAGAGATATGTTCTATAAAGGTAATCGTAGCCTCATGCCTCATCAACCGGGAATGGCTAAAACAGGGGAGATGCAGCAAGGTTAGGTGGGTCATGCCCAAGCAGGACAAGATATTTCCCCTGTCTAGATGTCCCTTTTTATTTCGGCTGTGTGGGCGGTTGGTTCGCGACAACTGCCGGGGTTTATCTTGTTCGGGACTGTTCAGTAAGGAATGGTTCCGGCCTTGTGTTGCAGGGGATGAAGGGAGTAATCCTCAGTACGGTGATCTAGGCCCCGTACTGTGACGGGCGGTACCCCAGTAGCCCTGCTATTGTATGGAATCCACAATCCAATAAGTGCCCACGGTTTTGATTGTATTACCCACTTTTGTGGCTAGTAGCTGGAATTTAATGAATGTAACAATTTCGGCTATTTTCTATTTACTTGAAAACCCTAGACCTATTATAATATCACAGAATTTCCTATCAAATGTTTTGGTTAGCGTAAGGTAAAAACTTTCCCATGTTTATGTGTGGGGAGTCTTACGTGATACCTTTTATTTTCAAATGTTTTTCAAAGTTAAGCAACTTTAACCTGTTACTCATACCAGACCCATGTCTGACCCGGAGTTTATTTTTGTTTTTCATAAACTCTCAGGTACCCAAATTTTTACGGGTAGCCAAGGGATTCAGGTTTGCTTTGACGAATTCTGGAGGAGCAATGGAGCAGGAGGCTTCAGCGTTGTAGATACATATTTATATAGTTCCGCTGTGTTGATATCTTTGAGTCATATTGATGAGTTGTATTTAGTTGTATTAACTAGACAAGTGTTTATAACTGTCTAGTATGTGATGTATTACCTGTATAACTCTGATTGATGTTCTATGTTATGTAAATACTTATGTGATTATTATAATTTATTCGTTCCGCTGTGAGATTCTGATGTTGTTGTTCTTTCTTCTCTATCTGTTCTATTTTCTCACCTCTTTCTTTCTTAATAACGATACTTCTTCCTGGGCGTAGGAAGTTGGGTCGTTACAGTGGTATCAGAGCGCTAGGTTGAGTAAATACCTAGGCTCTTAAGTGTTTTCTTTCTGGAGAGAGCGTATTTGTAATTTTGATATATATACATATATTTTTTTTTCTACCTATTTGTTGGGTTTACTTGTTCGGGTTTTCCAATATAAGTTATAAAGGTAGATAGGGTAATGGTGTGTGTATCACGACTACCAATGGTTGGAGTTTGAATGTTTCGAGTTGGAAGTGTATCCATCGAGACTGTAGACCTAATACCGTCTCGAGTGAACTTTGGATGGTGTAAAGGATTTCATCGATCTCTGAAGGTAACCTGTTAAGGTTCGAAGTTCATCTTTGAAGTGTAAGTTTGGATGAGCCAGAGTTTGAATTTGTCGGTTGGACAAAAGCAAGACATGATATCTTGATACCTCAGGATGAGTAGCTGTGTGATGAGACACAGTGACTATGGATGTCTCCGAAGATGTTTCTTTGGAACAAGATAAGGAAATGTGTTTGCTTGGGTGTTGTGGCTGAGTTCAGCAAGATGTTTGTGTTTGGTTTGTAGTCCGAGTTTCTCGAAGAGCTTTGGATTAGGAATTCCTTGGAATTGGTGACAACAGTGCAGCTCGGAGTGTTCTGTGTGTTGTCAAGGAAGCTTTCTAGCGTAGTAGTGGATTTCAGAAGCAACAGAGTGTTTCCGTTTCTTCGATGGATTGGCTAGACTAGCGTAGGCTGTTCTGTTTGGTAAAAAGAGAACAGTTTTTCTTTGGTAGTGGGCTAGATTGATCGCAAAAGTGACTTGCGATTGTTTGAGTTTCTCTTGGACTATCTGATTTTTGCTGGATGTCTTCAGGAAGTCAGAGTTTATCCGCATCTGGAGATTGAGTTTGGTATCTTCTGGATTCCAGGAATGGTACAAATGGTTCAGCTCAGTGATAAGATGATTTTTAGAGGATGAGTTTAGTGAAGCAGCTCAGGTTTTGGAGGAACTTCTGAGTTTCTTTTATGGATCTGTTGAACCATAGTTCGGGAATGTGTTATCCAGTTGTGCTGGTGTTTGTCATTAGCATTTTCTCCTGCTCAGTCAGAGTTGCGCAGTGGAAGCATGGTGGTAGCTGGTTTAAAGTAGAAGCAACTGGGAATTGCAGTGTTTGGATTGAAAGGTTTCTACAGGAAATTTTTCAGGATCTGAGGCCAGATTTGCAGTGCATCTGTTTTATCTTTTCAAGATGGGAAAAGTGAGATCTGTATTCGTATTTGGAATAGAGTTGTGTCCTAAGATTTGTTAATCTTGGAAAGATCATTTTGTTGGATTGATTTTGGTTCAGTTTATTTCTAAGGAGCATAAGCAAGGGTTGAGCTGATCAAGAGGGATGTAGGCAGCCCAGGATCGTCCGGAAATTTTATGGACAAAGAATCAGAGATTTGATTTTGGATAAGTGTTTGATCTTTTGGAGTGAATTGTCAGTTTGGAAAACTGGGATTCGATGTGTTTCACGTATCTCTGAGGGAGTACGTGTATGAGTTATCTCTGGTTGTAGAGCCAGCAGTTCATGGAGTTTGGATGTTGAGTCAGACTTGTCTATAATCTGATATCCTGTCTTGTTTTGTAGGTCTAGATGTGTGTAGCTTAGTAGTATTGATTGTTTGGATTCTATAGAGCGAGTAACCCGGTATTTATACTCGGGGAAACTCGAGAAAATTCTATCTAGAGTTTTGTCTGGATAGTTAGATTTATTAGATTGAATGAATTGGTTGCTACGGTTGTATGCATATGATTGACATATGCTTGTTTTTTAAAAATTAATCCTTAATCAGATTATTTAATTACCTTTGTTTTAAATTTCGGGGACGAAATTGTTTTAAGGGGGGAGGAATGTGATATCCCGGAATTTTTGGCAATATCAATTTAATAATCTGAGTAAAAAAATTAAATTGATTTGACAATATTATTAATGATAAATTTGAATATTCTTTGATAAATATTTAAATGGATGATTTCATCTTTTAAAAGCTAATCAATTTGCCTTCTATTTATAATATATATATATTTGTATATATTGTAAATAGTTAATCTTGTTTTAAATTTAATAAATAAAGACATGTTTCTAACTTTAATATTTCTGGTAATTTGGAAATTTGATTAAATTTAATGTTAAGCTATTGAATAAATAATCATGTGACTTTAAAACACTCAAAAACTAAATTGTTTAAAATGATTTAGCTTAAGCTTAAATTTAAATGATAGGGTTTGTTTTGTTATAAGTATAGCTTGATAAAATAAGCAATTGATTAATAATGAGATAATTTCCTTTGTAAATCATTTTTAATTTAATAATGGGTTATTTTTAAAAAATATAAATAATGTAATATTCTTACAAATGGATTTTTATATATAGATAGAAATTTCTATTTCAGAATTTATTTAAATACATATATGTATATATATTGAAAGAAAGCTATGATTTTAAAATTTAAAATAAGTCTTTCAAGAACGTTTAAATAAAATAAACCTTATTAAATTTTAAACATAAGTATAAAAATAAATAACAAGTAATTTAAATGTTTAATAATTTAAGTTTAAAAATAAAGGAAAGATAAAACTGTAAAGTGTTTAAATATAAAAGTATATATTTATAGTTAAGTTAAAAAAAAATTATAACATAACTAAAACAGAATATATAAATGTACATATAGAAGTAAAAGCAACCTGACAAAATGAATGTGAATGTGAAGTAGATATGCAGACAAGAACTAAGTAGAAAAAGGGAAAATCTGGAAACAAAGTATAAAAGATCTGTCAATATATATATATATATATATATATATATATATATATTAAAAAAAAAGAGAGAAAAAAAATCTTTTAACATAAATAGACAAGTGTGAAAGCAACCAGGGAAGAACATAGTAAAAGAGAGTAGCAACATATATAAAAGAGGATAAGTATGAACATAAAAGACACAAACCAGAGAAGTAAAAGAAATATCAACATACTAAATAGGATAAGTCTGAAAACATATAGTACCATTCATTTAATACCAGCACACTTTTTTGTTAGCCGAAATGTAAAATAAATCAATTCAGCCTCTAAAACAATATCTTGCTGGGTAAGATATGGAAGAAAATCTCGGATACAAACAGATAATGTCTGTACAAGCTTATGCAAATCCTGTAATTCCTCTCTATATATGTCTTCTCGATTCAATCCGATTCAACATAGCTAATCAGAAAACATAAGTAAGCTTTTTTTTTTTACAAAACTTAACAACATCATACAACTTAATAAGAGCAAGAAGATTAGAGGACCAGAGCAAAACATTTTTCCAGTTTTAAAGCAATAGGGATTTCAGTTTTCAAAAAGCAAGAATGTTTCTCTGTTCAACTTATTTTAACAGGTGAGTAACTTATTTCTTAAAAATTTGAAGTTTAAATTTATTGTTGTTTATATAATTGTGAATAGGTTATATGTATGTACATATATATGTATGTATGTATGTATGTGGATCCCCTGATTATAAATGACAACTGGAATTGTTATCTCAGGCTGTTGATTACTCAAGTACCCTGTTTGAGTTCCTAAATACTAATGGTTGATGTTAGAATCATTTCTCTGGATATTCTGAATTGTTTGAGCTAAGAAATAAAACAAATATTGATTGTTATATTCTAACTAAAGATTTAAACATATAGTTGAGTTAAAAACAATTGAAATAACTCTGGAAAAGCACAGTACTGAGCAATATCATCATATATACAAAATTTCGAATGTTTTAATTCTCGAATTCAAAAATATAATATGAATTCTTATACCTTGACTTGAATTTTAAGACAAGAATTGGAACTTTTAGATAGGGTTTGGAAGTGTAGTGCTGGGTTGTTCGAAAAATGAGTTTTAGTCGATCTCTGATGATCCATGGGGTTGTGGTGGATGGGATCTTGGACGAAGGCGCAAGAGGGAAGGGTGGTCGCAGGAAAAATATTTGTATGGTGGTTCGATGATCGTGGTGAAGGCGGTGAGCATCTTTTTCTCGTAAACCTAGTTTGGAATGTTGGGAGTTTTTGGTCTCGTTCGTCACCTTTTGAGGATCGAGCTCGACGAGGCTCTGGGGTATGATAGCAGAGAAGTTGACGAGGGGATGGCCGGAATTTCTGACTTTCTGGTGGTCGAGGTTGTGAAGGCGTGGCGTTTCCCAGGTTCGGAGGTAGTTCCGGTTCGTCACTTCCAGGTTTTGGGATGTCGAACTCGAATTTGACTTCAAGTTTTGAGTGGCAATCTGATGATCGAAGTTGTATGCTTGGATTGTTTCCGATGTGTGGAGGCCATCTTTGATGCTCAACGATGAGCGGCGCCACCGTGCATGTGCACGGTGGACATTTTTGTGTTCTGCTGAGATGGTTTTGAAGGGGAATTAGTTGCTCGAGTTTTTCTCGAGTAAATAACGGGTACGGCTCGAAGCATATAGGGTTTTGTCTCGAAGTTTTTCAGGGGGGGTATTGGGTAGATTATATGTTACAGGTTTAAGACCTGTAAGTTTAGAACAACTTAAACTGGAATTTAAATATTTCAAAGGCAGGGTTTAAATGGAGTTTAAATATAAAGTCAGGTATGGTTTAAAACGTAGTTTGGGAAAATTTGCAGTTTAAGCCTGAGATAAGAAGTTGGATTTCAAATCCAAATTTGAATCAAAATTTCAGAAATAAAAGAAACTTTAAAATTTTAATTGTTTAAATAACTTGGAAGTTTAAGTTGTATTTTAAAAAAAAAATATGACTTGTATTTTGATGAATTTGGTTTTAAACTCTTTTAAACTTCTTATAAAACAAAAGGGAAATATGTAACCATTAATAAGAAACGTTCTTATTTTCAAAGTTAACTAAGATTATTTGAACCTTGTTAAAGTCAATTTATTTCCATTTTTTTTAAAATGAAATTTAAAAGTAAAATTTTGAAGTCAAATTGTTTAATACCCTGTTAATGAAAATTTGATCATTTAAAATACTTTTATTCTTGAAATAAACGAAGATTTAATGATTTATAATCATTAAGTAAATTAAAATGAATAATTAACCAATGCAATTAATTAATGATTTGGTTTAATTGATTTAATAATTAAGAGTTTAAATTAGTTAATTAAGATTTAAGATAATTTATTTAGGGTAAATAAATTAGTAATTAAGTATCATTAATTAAATAAGGTTTTAATATTCAAATTAAAGATTATTAATTAAGAAATCAAGTAATTGAGGATTAATTAAGTTATAGTTAACACTTAGTTAATTAAATAATATTGGATAAATTAATGAGTTGTTATAGATAAATTGAATTGTAATTAATAATGGTGAATCTTAGTTAATTACTTTAGAAAAGTAATTAAAGGATTGTTAATAGTTAATGATGGTCATTAACTAGAATTATTTAATAATTGATTAATGTGATTAATTTTTGATAATTAATTAGATTAATTAATTTAAGATAATCAATTGTAAATTGTTTTAAGTATAATTACTTAATGAAAGTAATTAAGGAATTAATTACTCATTGTAATTAATACTATTTAATGTGAATTATTTGATTTACCTAATTAAGTTTAATTAATTTAAATAATTATTTGATGATGTAATAAGTATAATTACTTAGGGAAGTAATTAATGATAATTACTAGATGTAATTAACTGAGGATGATTTAATAGTGAAAGCAATTTGAGTATAATTACTTGGTATAATTAATCAAGGGATTAATTAAAGGAATTAATTATAGAGTAATTAATTTATTTGGAAAAGGGTAATTAAGGGTAATTAATTACTGAATGGGGTTAATCAATGGTGATTAACAATTTGGTTTAGTTGAAGATTAATTACTTAATGTAATTAATAGAAAATGTAATTAATTTAAATAGATAATATAATTAGAGAACATTAATTATTATAATCAATGATGTAATTTGAAATAAATTTATTTGGAAATAATAAGTAAATGAATTGATTCATTAATGTAATAATTAGGAAGTAATTTAGTAATTTAAGGCTAATCTCTATATTGGTTAAAGAATAGCTAATTTGTGAAAATAATTAAAGGATCATTATTTAAATGTGATTAAAGATAATTAATCAAGAATGATAAATTAAAAATGAATAATTGGATGATGGCTAATTAATTAATTTTTAATTGATTAATAATGAAATAAGCAAGATTTATACTGGTGAAGTGATTAATGTAATTTACATTAAATTAATTAGAAATGAAGTAATTAATTTAATTCATTTTAAATTAATTATAGCTGATGTGATTGCTTATGTATGGATGGATGATATTGTTTGCCTTGAATGATTTGAGATCTCAGATATGAGATATTTATGTTGTGTAATATGGATGCTTGGTTTAAGTATGAAAAAAATTAATTATCTGTTTTGATGATAATATGAATTATCTGTTTATGATGATGTGATTATCTATTATGATATTGTGAATTATCTATCTGTGTGTATATTGATGATATTTAATTGAACTGTTAAGACTAAATAGACAACTTGGCCTTAAAAGACACGTTTTGGATTTCGATGAGACCGGGATCGGGTTTCCATATTTGGAATCCGAAAACCACATCGATTCCAATTAAACGTTAGGTCGTTAATCTCAGTGGAGCAAGTGAAGACTCGAGGTGTAAGGGCTATACGTCAGTATAACTCTGTGGGTGATTCCGTAATGAGTTTGACGGAATAGTACTTATAGATTCGAGATGGTGAATCAGAGTGCAAGGGTTATCGTCGTTAACTCTGAGGGTGATTCCAAAATGAGTGTAACGAGATAATGCCTTCGGTTTCGTTCGATCCCGGAACGAACTTGTGTGGATTGAATGCTTTCAACACATCGTCAGGCGGGCGATGAGCATTCTAAGAGATATGTTCTATAAAGGTAATCGTAGCCTCATGCCTCATCAACCGGGAATGGCTAAAACAGGGGAGATGCAGCAAGGTTAGGTGGGTCATGCCCAAGCAGGACAAGATATTTCCCCTGTCTAGATGTCCCTTTTTATTTCGGCTGTGTGGGCTGTTGGTACGCGACAACTGCCGGGGTTTATCTTGTTCGGGACTGTTCAGTAAGGAATGGTTCTGGCCTTGTGTTGCAGGGGATGAAGGGAGAAATCCTCGGTACGGTGATCTAGGCCCCGTACTGTGACGGGCGGTACCCCAGTAGCCTTGCCATTGTATGGAATCCACAATCCAATAAGTGCCCACGGTTTTGATTGTATTACCCACTTTTGTGGCTAGTAGCTGGAATTTAATGAATGTAACAATTTCGGCTATTTTCTATTTACTTGAAAACCCTAGACCTATTATAATATCACAGAATTTCCTATCAAATGTTTTGGTTAGCGTAAGGTAAAAACTTTCCCATGTTTATGTGTGGGGAGTCTTACGTGATACCTTTTATTTTCATATGTTTTTCAAAGTTAAGCAACTTTAACATGTTACTCATACCCGACCCATGTCCGACCCGGAGTTTATTTTTGTTTTTCATAAACTCTCGGGTACCCAAATTTTTACGGGTATCCAAGGGATTCAGGTTTAGCTTTGACGAATTCTGGAGGAGCAATGGAGCAGGAGGCTTCAGCGTTGTAGATACATATTTATATAGTTCCGCTGTGTTGATATCTTTGAGTCATATTGATGAGTTGTATTAACTAGACAAGTGTTTATAACTGTCTAGTATGTGATGTATTATCTGTATAACTTTGATTGATGTTCTATGTTATGTAAATACTTATGTGATTATTATAATTTATTCGTTCCGCTGTGAGATTCTGATGTTGTTGTTCTTTCTTCTCTATCTGTTCTATTTTCTCACCTCTTTCTTTCTTAATAACGATACTTCTTCCTGGGCGTAGGAAGTTGGGTCGTTACAGGTAGCAGGACCACTTTCAGAGACAATAACAGAACCTACCGAAGCGAGCAACGGCGCAGGGCTCACACTAATGCTCTCGACAGTAGCATGGTATGAATTCGCATTTGGAGGCAACGGTGGATACTCTGTGACAGAGAGCAAACGCGGAGAACACGAGGACGTTGCAATGGGTTTCTTGAATGACCTACTAGATCTAGTAGATGAAGGCGTGGAAGTGAGAGCAACGGGGAAGGCAGGATGAAGGGGAGAACTAGGCATGGTCGAGACGAGGAAATGGTAGGAAAAACGTGGAAAAAAAAGGAAAGCTACGGAGATCTGGCTAGAGGGGTTCGAACGAAGACTGAGTTCGCCATTGCGATTTTTGATTTGAACCAAAAAACTTTGGGGCCAAGGAAACTATCAAAACTTTGGGGCCAAGGAAACTATGTTTGCCCTGGCCTTCGGTTAGCCGGCTTTATAAGTGGTCGTGCACTATGTCTCATTATTGTGGCCGCTGGGATTCGAACCGGTGCCACTACAACCACATGTAGCAACTCCACTATGTCTTAACCACTGGACCACTAGAACTGGACCACTAGAATTTTATATTGTTTTAATATAGCATTCATATTAAATATTTATTTCATACTATAACCTTTATAGTATTACACATATATCTTATATATATGTATACTCATTTAATTAATTAGCCTTTAATTCATTTATCTAATCAATAAAACTTTAGTTTATTTATTTAATTAGTTGATCTTAAACTAATTTATATAATTAAATTATATTAATTTCAAAATTCAATTCATATACATACATGTATACTTATGTTCTTTTAAACATTTTAAAATAAAATAAATTATATCATAATATATGATAAATGTATACATTTATTAATTATTAACTTATTTAATTAATTTATTTTATTAATCTTATTAATAAATTTTAAAATTTAGAAATTAATATTTAATTCAAACATTTTGAATTTTTTTATTATATTATAACATTTATAATATTCGTATGCCTTATTTTAAATTTCAATTTAAAATTTAAAATCTTATATTTTAGTTTTCAAACAATTTTGAAAATTAGCCAAGGCCCGATTCAAATTTGGGCCTTTTCTACTAGGGACGAATTTCGGGCTATGAGCTTAATAGTTAACCCTAACATGACTAATTTAGACCGCATAGGCTATTGGGCTCTGATACAATCGTTGAACCCAGATTAGCCAGTAGTGGAAGTTATGGGTGAATTTTAAAAAATTTACCCTATTAGATCTTTATTGGGTCTATGAAGTTTATTTATTTAGAACACTCTAAATTTAATTTAAATAAAATCTCTTATTTCATTCAAATTTATAAATTATAAATAGAATTTTATTTAATTTATATTCAATTAAATATCATAATACACATTATATCATATACATATATGCATATGTGTGCATGTGTAACATAATAATCCATGCAAGCTATAACATGCCATATATAGACGTTGAGATGTATATCGTAACAGACGTATTAGCTCATCCTACATGTATTGAATGCTGTTAAAATATATGTTTGTATGTAAACTTGTTATTTATATAAATATTAATAGCTATGTAATATAGATCTATATGTATATGTATACGTATATACATAATATATAAAGATAATTTAAATCATTTCACACATATACATATATACGTCTAAATTATAGTAATAAAATTATTATTATATGTATAAGTATATTTATAATATCTAAATATGTGTATATATATGTATGTATATTAATTACATATTTAATATATATATATATATAAACTTAAACCTTTCTAGATTGAACTCACAACACAGAAAATTTATTTATATTTTATTGCATTAATATATAGATATATAAATTAATAAGTTGAAATTCAATGATATAATAATAATAATATTTCCGTGCTATATTATTCAAAATTTAAATTTTTAGAAAATCGAACATGATATTTTGAAGTTTTCAAAATTTATCCAAAATTTTCCAAGATAAAATAATATTTTAAATTAATCAACTGATTTGTGCTGTTTAATAAATTGATCTTTTAAAAATATAAAATATAATTTTTAAAATCTTATGTTTTGGCTGAGAGTTTATATGGTGAAAAAAATTAATATTTAATTTCTGAAACATATTTTATTTTATATGATTTGTTTAACTCGTATAATTATTTCCATAATATTAAATAATAGTAAACAAATATTAAAAATTAATTTGCAGCTATAAAAATATATAATCAATGTGGATATGTTATAAAATATAGATTCAGCTGCTACCATGAAATGATAATATAATTAGACATAATAAATTAAACATACATATAACTAATCTAATATGTGAAAACATCGATCATACGTATAAGAATCTCACCTAACTAGCAATATAAAAATGATAATGTTATCCAGTAAATAAAATCATATAGTGCAGTAAATGCATACCTAATACTAATGCCTTAGAGCGCACCCTGTAATGGTGAATTCCCTCTCATTTGGAATCTTCTCGATTCGGCAGATTGCTAATCCTTGAACCGCAGACCTTTAGTTATCCAATAGCTATCACCTTTTGAATTGATTTGAGATGAATTTATTAGAGCTCCATTTTGATGAGATTGGCCAGATATATGGATATGGCAGCCAAAAGGTTTTTTCTACATTAGGGTTTGGGGTCCTTTTATAGTGGAAGAAATAGAGAGAAATATGGATCACATCTCATACCATTTCTCATCAAATCTCAACTATCCATCTCCAAACCCCTATAGCTTTTTAGCCGCCTCCTACAAGCCTTATTGCTGTCGAAATAACATCTTAACTTCATGGGGTAACGGCACATTTAAGCCTAATTAAATGTTATTAGTTAAATCTAATTTAATTGCTTATTGATATCGCATATCGATAGATATATTTATAACTATTATAAATATATACAATAATATTTATTCCTTGTAACACCCTATATTTTTAGTAACATTATTTAGGATATTTAATTAGCTAAATTAAATAAAATAATGTGATGAGTAGGGGATTGAGATTTGTGATTAATAGGGGTAGTCGTGCCATGTTAATGAGTAAATTAAAATGAGCTAACATGAATTAAAATAGTCAAGGGGAAAATGCAAGGGCAAAGTTGGAATAAGAATATTCTTACACCCTAAACCCTTAGTGATTCATTCATATGTTCATTTGAAATATCATATTAAAGTAGAGGTCGGCCACCATTAGCAAGGAAGAGGAAGAAAGAGTTGAAGGAAAAAGATTAATCAACTTAATCCATTCAAATCTCAAACTCCATATCTCAAAGCTAAGGTGAATAATGAATACATCTCAAGTTTTTAATGGTTTTCGATTTTTAGTATGAAATCCGAATTATTAGAAAATGTTTTACCATGTTTTGGATGATAAAATGTATACCTATATGTTGTTGATGATTTATGCTATAGATTTTGTGATATGTTTTGATATGAAAACCCTATTATATGATATCCAATTGCCTTATAAATATAGATTTAGATTAGAAATGATAATTTAGAAATGGGTTTCAATTTTCCTAATTTTCTGAATTAATGTGGATTTTATATGAATTTTCTAGTGAAGAAAATGCAATTTTGGGTTTAAAATTAATTACAACCAAATTATATTGGCTTAGGGTCTGAAATTTATATATGTTGGAAAATATGTTCAAAATGATCTACAGGTATTTTTGTAAAATTTTCTTAAGTGTTTTAATGGATATATAAAATTATTTAAGGTATGAGACTTAAATGGTGTATATATTTATAAAAAGGAGAAGGGGTATTTTATAAATAATTCAAATTGTTATTCTTAAAAATTGGCAGTACTTTTAATGAACAAAAATTGTAACCAATCATAATTTGACAAACAAGGCAGGTTAGGTATAAAGAATTAATTTAAAAAGTCAAATCAACATGCTTTTTCTTGTTTCAATACTTTTGGCACCAGGCTTCCGACTTCTTACCTCCGACTCCATCGAAACCAATACATACGGTATCAGATACCTAGTACGTACTGAATTGGATACAGGCGAAAAGGCACTGGGTCGAAACAAAATGTTCCGAGGGGATGATGCATGCTTTGTTTTAAATTGAAAATGCGCCTACTTTTGTTTTCGAAGGAAGTGCTTTCGACTTGGTTGGCTTTTGGCAGAGTCAAATGGTTTCAAAGGAAAGGTTTCAAATGGGTTGCGCCTTTTATTTTAAGTAAATGCTTTCGAATGGAGTCGAAACCTCTAGCTATCACCTTTCTACCTTTCGATGCCAATGGTTTCGAAAGGTATACTTTGCTTCTAAAACTTAATCGCTTCTCCAATGCTTCCAGAAGGTTGGTTTCGACACCATTCTTTGCTTAGGAAATGCTTTTGAAAGAGTGTTTTCGACTTAAATGTTTTATGACCCTTTTGCCTGTCAAAGGAAGAACCCAAATGGTTTCAAAAGAGATGAATTTAAGGGTTTTGAAAGGTGTTTCCGCATGTTTTAAATTGAACCTAAATGCTTTTGAAGGGTTTGTTGTTTACAAGGATTTTGATGCTTTCGAAAGGTTTTAAAGAAGGTTTCTTAGGGGTGGTTCCCCAATGGTTTCAAGAGGTTTGAAAGGAAAAGTTTTCTAATTTTTTCGAAAGGCAATGTTTATGTGTTTTAAAGATAGGATGTTCAAGGTTTTATAACTTTCGAATGAAAGGTTTTTCAATGGTTTTGAAAGGTGTATAGGAATGGTTTCGAAAGGAATGTTTTGGCCTTTCGGCCTAGGTTATAATGAAGGGTTTTACTTGGTTTCGATTCTTTCAAAAGAGGTACTTACAGTTGACTTAAAAAGGGTGCTTTCAAAGGTTTAAATGTTTTCAATAATAAAGAATTGAGTAAAGTATATATAGTATGGCAAGGTGATTTTGAGTAAAGCATGGAGTATATATTTTCCTCGTTTGAGTTTAGTTTAAAGGTTTAAATCAATTTGAGATGAAAAGGCTTTCAAGGAAAATTTAAGGGAAGATTACCCCAAGTAAAATGACTTAGATATTAGAATACCAGATGGGACTGGTATAGGGTCGTGCCTTATATATTAGTTATTAGCCCCAGCTAATTTAGTCCAAAATTCCACTGTGTATGGCTTTATCACAAGTAAGACTAAAATTATTGTTACACATAGAAGGGAATATATATTTCTATAAATATAGATTATTGATGTGCCCGCTAAACCATTGGGATGAGGTGATCTTGGGAGAAGATAAGTTAGGGACAAACCGTCCAGAAGAGGAGTATCTAACAGATAGGGTAGGGACAGACCGTCCAAAAGAGGAGTGTCTAACAGGTGTTAGATTATTTTGTTTATATTATTTGGTAGACCCAAGTTGGCTAAAGGTTAGTAGTTAGCTAAACAAAACTATAGTGTTCGAACAGATAGTTCATTTATTACCTCACATGTATGTTTATATGATATTGCTTTACTGTTTTATCTAGTTTTGGTTGCAGGATTATGAATTGCAAAAGATATGTTTTAAAAGGATATTACTGAGGGAAAACCCATTTCGCTAGGCGACGAGGTCTCACTTAATATCAAATACCGAGGTGTATAGTATTATTCACACCAGGCTTTATGTCCGACTTGAAGTTTATGTTTTTCCCCTTAAACTCTTGGGTGCTCAAAATTGATTTGAGTAGGCTGAGGGTTGAGGTTTACAGGTTTTAGTAGGTTGGCGAATAAAACTTCTACTGATGTGCAGGTGGCTAACGGATAGCTAATTAGGATTTTACCGTTTTATTTTGGATTGATTCTGCTGTGTTGTATATATAGTACTCTGGTCAAATAAGGGAGCATTATCATACATCACTCTTGGCGTATTTATGTAAAAACTATATTTCATCTGAACCTAGGAAAGCAATAGGATTATGTAATTTGAATATGGAACATGTTTTGGAAATGTAATCAAAAAAATATTGTTCCTTTTGAAATCTGTGATTTTGTTTCATATTCATGTGCTTCTGATATTTTGGATACCATTAACATTACCGTATTTTGTCACGGGAAGTTAATAATATGGATGATTGTTGCATCTGTAGTGCTTAGCTTCGGGCCCTAGATAGGAGATGTTACATTCCTCAAATTATATTCAAAAAATTTATATTAATATTTCATAAATATCAATTAATCTAATTAATTTATAACGATTATAAACAAACTAGATCATTTGGTCTAAAGAGAATTCATTATTTCGGTTGCATGACTCGTCGAGTATAAATTTGGTGAGCGATTAACATCGGTCTATTCAAATGATAATGTTCACACGTCACTTAGCAGGTGGTGTGACATTTTGGCCAAATTTATCACTTACTTAGTTTCGTAAAATCCAATTTTACTTTATTAAGCGTTGCCTTTTTGTGACATTTATTTACACCAATTCTCTTCGTCCAAACTATATCATTTTGGACTTATGGAATTTGGTAATGGTCAAAATTTCAATATCATGCACATTCAACTCTGTAGTCTAAACATAAGTCCTTGGTTCAATAGTAATAATTATTATTAACTGAAATACTTTGGTCAGAAACTTCGACTTTGTGTTGACTTAAGTTGACCATGATACTAACCCTATATAACTGAGGAGACGAATCCTCTTTTGAATAGTGCTTCACTTCCAATACTTCCACTCAATCCAAATATGATCACTTAATTGACGCCATGTCATGATTTGACTATAATCAAAGCGGAGCTTTCATATTGAAGATCCACAATATTCTCAAGTTGAGAGAACTGTGTATATCAGTCAAATCAATATTTTCTTATTGACCTTAGTTATATTGACCAACAGAAAACTACCGATTGACTCGTTCCATAGTTATCGAATAACTATCAGTACATTACCTCTTGATGCCCCCAGTAGTTCTGAGTAATACATCGTCTAACATTTAGAGAGCGTTATGTACTCCAGTCTCAACAAATACATTGATATCTAGTCTCGATGCATCTTGACAAGGAACATTTAAAATGGTATATTTACATTTATTGTAATAAATTACTCACGTCACAATGCTTTGTAACTACTATCATAAAATATACCATTTATGGATTTTCTATTAAATATACTTTTAATTAAATTAATTAATTAATATAACACATTATATCAAATATATTATAGAAAGAAAATACCTTTTATTTTGAACAAGGTCGATTAATGAGTTAGATATATGTAACAAATTACATAATTGACCATAGAGCATACCCTTAACTCTATCATAAATAATTCTGACATTTAAATACGATGTGTTCAAAATTCAATGTCGTTACATTCTCCTCCCACTTAACACATTTTGTCCTTGAAATTCCAACATTTGCAACAAAAGTAAACAATCACATAGCAATACTTAATGGTATTCAAAATTACTAGCAAATATAGCTCATAAGGATGATAAATAACCTGTTAAGCGTACCATACGCTCAACAACTTTAGGTCATTACTTAGTAAATTATTCATGCTACGTCATAACAAATTGAAGAGTCACACCTAGACGCTCGATAAGCCAACAAAACTAGCATGCATATATTAAAGCTCGCATGATGTAGATGGACCGTTTGTACACAATACTATGAGAAATGTGGAATACGGATCTTAAGGCTAGGATTAACACAAGAGGGGGTGAATAGTGTTTTAAGGAATTACTAAATCTTTTTCGGTTTTTGTTAATTTGAAAACAAATGTATACAATATTCAGACACAGATATGATCACAAAAACAAACACGAATGCAGAAATAAAGTAAAAGCAGTAAAGGAAAGAACACACTGGATATTATACTGGTTCGGGGTTACCCTACATCCAGTCTCGCACACAAGTACGGATTTCTTTCCAAAAGTAATTGTATAATTACACCTTCGATCTCAAGGCCATGAGGTACACCACTCCAGATTCACAATCCTCTGGGTAGAGATACTTGATTTCAGGGAAACAAGTTCACCCAATTGATTTTCAAGCCTACAATCACACCTTTACTTGATTGATTTCCAAGGCTACAATCACACCTTTTCTCACTTGATTGATTTCCAAGGCTACAATCATACCTTTTCTAGCTAAATTGATTACAAAGAAGTCTATAACTCTGAATAGCACTGAGATCTTGTTGAGATTGTAATAGAGAATCAAACCAGAAATGATCTAGTTAGATTCAATGTTGATTTCGGCAGAGTAATGGTAAGAATGTGTATAAAGAAATGTAAAAAAAGAAGAGGAGTGAAAACCAGAAAAATATGATTGGAAATTCGTTCAAAACAGCCCCTATTTATAGAAGAACAATAGCCATGTCCATTCGTAAAAGGTTACGATGAATAGACACTTTCTTTGAGATTCAAAATTTTGAAATAAACTGCTATCATGTCGACATGGGGTACTTAAGGATGTCGACATGCCAAATGAAATTGGGTGATTTGTTTTTGTTTGAAAATAACTTCTACCTTGTATTAAAACTATTTTAAACTTTATAAATAAACTTAAGTATAGTTAAAATACATAAGTAAATATAGAGAATAATATTTTGATACATATATATATATATACAATTTTACTATAATTTTATATTTAAATCTAAGTATAAATACTAAAAGTTAAATATATTATTATTAAAAGATAGTTTAAAACTAAGGATAATTTGATTTTGAAAATAAAGATTATTTTGAGGCTAAAAATATTTAAAACCAGGATAGATGTTTTTGATTCTTTTAAAAGGAAGATTGTGAAAACATTTTGAAAACAAGATACAATTTTGTAAAAACATTTTGAATAAAAGTTAGTGGATACTAAACAATGTTCCACTAGATTTTTCGTAGATTCCATCCTACTTAGGGTTCCATCCCTTTAACGGGCTCGAAGTGGATTCCATTGCACGAATAAATTAGATTTTACCCGTGCTTTTCTAGGATTTTTAACAAAATACCTAATTAAATTACTTATTATTGCAATCTTGAACTCTTGATAATCTTGATACTCGTGAGTCTTCAATCTTGATATCTTGAATCTCTATACTGTACAGTCTTCAATCTTGATATCTTGAATCTCTATATTGTACAGTCTTCAATCTTGATACCTGCATGGTTAAATCCTGCATATACATATATATCTAAACTATTATGTTAGTATTTATATTTTATAATTTTATTCTAAGGTTGTTGTCATCAAAACCATCATCTCAATGACTAACAATCTCCCCCTTTTTGATGATGACAACCTTTGTTTATAAAATATTACTTCTATCCTAATAACTCCCCCTAAAACTAATAACTCCCCCTTAATATATGCCTAACTACCCTATTTTATATTTCTCCCCCTTTGTCATCAACAAACACTAACTCCAAACTATATAACTCCCCTTAATCTAATACTATGTGATTATAATGATAGTGTTATCATAAATAATCAACACTTAAATTCTAAAACAAAAACTTAGTCCTAAACAAATAACTTTCCTAACTAAGAATCCATACAAGATAATCTTTAACAAAAACAACACAATCATTTATTAATTATATTGTTATATGTATATTTGCGTAGAGGACGTAGATAAAAACATACAACAATAAGAAAGAACGTGTCAGGACCCGATTCTTCGACTCCCGAAGGCCGACATCAATACAGCATTCTTACGTCCACTGTATCAACTGCCGAGTAATCGAAGGCCGAAAAATCAAACCATGAGGGTTTAAAAGAAGAGGTAGAAGAAAAAGATAGAAGAAGTAAGATAACAGAAAAGAAACAATAACAGAATCTCACAGTCGCAGCGGAACAACATACAATAGATAAATGAATATTTTTAAAAACAAAGAACTATCTCAGTTATTACATTACATCATAATCAGAGTATACAACAACAATATACAACACAACTGGACAATGGACAGTAATGCAAATGTGTCCTTACAAGTGAATACAGCGGAAAGATAATATCAAATACAAGTAATACGCCTAGCCATCCAGCTCGCCTCTTGAGCTCCAAAGCAATTCTGAATCCAGAATGACCTGATAACCTGACTCTAGACTGCCCACGTGGAAAATTATGGGCACCCAGAGTTTAGGAAGAGAACAATAGACTCCAGGTCAGTTATGGGACTGGTGTGAGAACTAAAAACAATTATTTATCTTTTAAAACAACAACAACAAGGGAAGTGAAAAATATCCGCAATGCTTTTGGAAAATGAAACTATCATAAGGCCTCCCCGCACACACACAATGCAAACGCAGAATTGGAGGAGATTTCTCCTTATGATAGTCAAAGATGCTTACTACACAAAACAAATCATTTTTTATATTATTACTAGTGCATGGTGATGAAAGCATTTCGAAAATAGAATATTAATCTTAGCCAGCATAGACATTTCGAACTATGCCTACTATAGTACCATCTAAACAGTGGTGACCACCATAAGTAAATGGCAGGTTATACAACTAAAACTGTACTGGGTTCGTATTGGAAATTGGATTTCCAACAAATGGTCAGACTAAGGAACTTCCTATTGCCACATGGGATCGCCTCTGGTGGGACGTCCCGAGAACATAATCAGCTCTCTGCCAACACAAGGTCGGGTTACCTCTGTAACTAGGTAACTACTACACGAATATGCCACTCCCCGATCCTTTGGGCCCTTTATCCGAGGGCCCTCTACCACCAAGCAATGACCACACAGAAAAATGAGATTGGAGCAATCACATAGGTTAAGCATCAGGGCTCCATACCTGACACCACCCTTTTCCAAAAGGAAATGACATACCCTAAATGGAGCGACCCTCATAACCTTGCCGCATATTCCTGTTTTGACCATTTCCGGGGTGTGAGGTCTGACGAAGTCTCGTCCACAAAGCCACGCTTTTTCACAAAGCCACGCTTTGATCAACAAATGATCAATAAATAATCATCACACAGCAACACTCAGCATGCCACATTACCAAATTGGGAATATATCGCTGATAACCTTCAACTACAAAACCTCTGAGCTCGTACGTCTCAGAGAAGGGTGTTAAGCTAGAAGAATAAATTCTCCGCCACCAACAGAGATGTATTTGAAAGAAATCTGCTTTATATCTCAAAATGTAATGTCAGACACGTAACCATACAAGTCTGTTCTGGGCTCGAACAGAATCGAAGGCACTTCAAAAGAAGCCCTTGCAATCCGGGTATTCACAATCCCGATCGAATTTCCCATCACAAAGGAAATCTCCATACCGTAGCTAACGGTGCAAAGACAATCGATAGGCCATCCTATCATTTTCACAAATACTCAGTCTTCACCACCGGTCTTCAATGCTATCCATTACGTCGTATCACTATTCGGAATGGGTAATCCGAATAACGAGCGCAATAATTTAAAAATAAGTGTAGCATTCAAATTCAACCAATTCACAACAATTAACCACTCAAGGGTCAATATTGACAGTCGGTTATTTAACTATCAATCCATACTCACAACATCACCCGATTTCAAATAATTTCCCAAATTACTTATTTTCAAAAATATCTTTACAAGATATAATTCCCATACTTCAACCATTTGAAAACAAATTTCAAATCATTTTCTACCTTTCAATCTTTGAAAACAAATTTCAAATCAATTTCCTTAAACGGAAACACTTCCAAATATTTATCCATTTTCAATTTAAAATGGTTCATTTAAATCAATCAAATAAATCCTTACCGATTTATTTTAAACTTACGTTCCAAATCCGTAAATTTATTTCCACACTTCAAAATAAATCAATGTTTATTTTTAAAACAAATTTCCCTTTCTTTTATAAATTCCATATTGAATTTACCTTTCCAAAATATCTATGAATATACGATTTCCAAATCGATTTCTAATATTCATTTTCAATTTATCTTTAAAAGATAAAATCTCAAAACATTCATTTCATATTGGAAAAACATTTCCATACTTATTTAATAATAAGTAATTCACAAATCTGTTTATTTTCAACACTTGGAAAATATCCAATATACTTAAATCCAAATTAAGTATGTATTTTATTCTTTAAGGAAAACTTCTCTTAAACACATTTATTTGGGTCAAAACGAACGCTACATAAAACATCGTTATGACAACCCAAAATCACTAGTATAGGGATTCGAAATTAAGATAGATATATAAACCACAATTCTATACAAAACTTTTCCTTTCGGATATCATTTACTATAACAACAGTGTTATAGTCCACCATTTCCTTTTTCTTCTCGAAAACGTCTATTTCAACAATGAATGCTGAAATCTATGGTTTCGATACTTAATTCATTTTAAAACATCTTTAAATCATTTAATTCTATTTAAAATATGACTTTCCCAAAATATTTCTTTAACATATTATTCACTGTCCAAAATCGTGAATATACTTCATTAACCAAATTCAATTTCTTCATATATTATTTAAAGGATTATTCACTATCCAAAAATCGTGAATATACATCATTAACCAAATTCAATTTCTTCATATATTATTTAAAGGATTATTCACTGTCCAAAAATCGTGAATATACTTCCTTTAATAAGCTATAATAATTAAACTTATTAAAATAAGTCGATGTCGGATTTATAAAACAACGTTTATAAATTCCATTTATATTTTATAACAACTTCAACTTATAAAATCACTTTATTAACAAATTCTATCCACAATCCATTTACATGCCAAAATCCAATTTATAAGTTAACTACTTATAAATCTCTTATTTTACAAAAATTTATTCGTTTTATAACTTCACAATTTATAAATCTATAGATTTCATCCACTTATGAAATCCATTTATACTCCATTTTAACACTTATAAAAACCCGTTTTATAATTCCAATATTTTAATTTATAAATATCAATTTTATAAATCTTTTATATAAATCATTTATAATAATTCAAAAATCCCAATTTAAACCATTTTATAAATTAATCAACTACTTATTTCAAAAATCACATTTCGGTTATATTTCACAAAAATCATAATTTTTCATAACATAAAAATTACAACATTTATTTATTTAAAATGAATCAATTTCAAAATTAAATTTTATTATAAATTCTCAACTTAAATTTTCAGAAATCCAATTTTATTTATTTTCGGCATCTAACGATACCAAAATATATTCGGCTAAAATTTAGCCTTTAATGATTTCAATCACAAAGATAATCATGCAGATTATAAATAGATCAACACACAACATTGAAACAAATTCAATCATTTGAGGAATCCAGTTGGATCCCTCGAACCTGTTTCCTTGCATCCAAAGATATTAGCACAATACCAATTCCGCTTCGACACGAAATATCGCGGTATATGGGATTTATAAAATACTATCCGCTATTATGTGGCGCAATAGGGTCTCATCCACACACAATCAAGCAATTTCTAAATCTAACTATTTTAAATTTAAATTGAAACAATTCGATTGAGTGAGAAGTTCTCACCTTGAGTTTCCGATAATAGTTGTAGCGTTTTATTTTGAATAAAATTAAATGTGCGTTTAATTTCACCCGAAATTATCACTAGCTCCAAATGACTCCATACCAGCTCCATTACGTAGTTCTCTACAAAACGAATCCAACGCAAGTCGTTTCGTCAAATTTCGACCTCGTACCAAAAAGTTATAAGGTTTCAAAGTTTATACGATTTTTATAATATAAATTAATTCCAATTTCTTTTATATTTTTATACCCATAATTAATCAGAGCCGTTGGATCTGCCTTGATGAAATTAGGCTGCATGTTTGTTTCTTCCCAAATGCGACACACCCAGGTTGCAATCGAACCCACGGCTGCCTCTCTTGCCCTAAATCTCGCGGCCAACACAACGAACCTGAACACGATCAAACACCTTCATTTCGTTCGCCATTACTTACTCTATACTCGGCTACAACAGCATCAAGCTCGGCTTCACCATCTCATCGAAAATCATACTCGAAACGGTGATGAACGCGAGCGTGTTTCACCTCCAAACGACAACAATAACAAGGATCGACCATCGGATTTGACGAGCTCGTCGTTATCTACAACTTTGTAGTTAAACATTTTTGATGAAACTGAATAGATTTGGAGAAAACAGAGGGAGAAGGAAAGAAAATTTTGGCCATTGATGTTAGAACTGGCGGCCACAAACCCTAGGGTTTCCTTTGTTGCAAATTGTGAATAAGTCGTCCTTTTATAGAATTCTCAAATTACTATTCACTCGAAATTTTCCGAACTCCAAATCTCGCGTGGTGACTGGCGTTTCTAAAGATTACCCCACGTTCCGGACACAATGGAATAGGTTTCGGAGGCTAATTCGATCGTATGTGTGAGTTAAAACGATCAAATTTAATGCAAATCGATTAAACCAATTTCTATGCGTTTTGGCTCGCCCCGGACAAACGATAAATTTGATTGACACGAAATTTGAAATCTGACAATAATATAACATTACAGATTCGATGAAACTGGTTTCATTGAAATCCGAGACTATTTGAAAAATGATTATTTTCACTAGTCGATTAAATATTAAAATATTCAATTTTCACAAATTAACTTTTAACTCGATTTTAAAAGTCCTATAACATCACTATAACTCCAATATGATTTAATATAACTTTATAAATCATTTTTAATCGCATTTAACCTAATTTCCAATTATTTACGCAATTTCAAATATTAAATTTTCGATTTAATTATCCAATTAAATCTAAATATTCAAAAAATAAATTATTCGACTTACAAATCTTACTTGTTGATATATAAAATCAATTAAATATCTGAATTTCAAATGACGGAAATTCTGGGTCGTTACAAACTTCCCCCTTAAAAGAATTTCGTCCTTGAAATTGCCAAGTAAGAAAAAGTTTTGAAATCCATTAACTTTTCAAAACAACCAGTTCAAATTTGATTTACAAATCTCTTAAGTGTTTAACCTTTCCAAATCCATAGTTAAACCTCTTACAAAATATTTACTAAGTTTTCAAATCTATATATAGTTATCTTTTCAAAATCAACTATATCGTTTCACCTTTAACTTCAAATCAAAACTTAGTTTTCACAAAAAAATTCCAAAATTTCTCGAAAATTTTCTAACGCCTTAAGTTTTCAAAAAAAATTCGCCATAACCTCCTTTGTACGGAGGAGCTTTTACAATATCACAATAGAGATAAATATATATACATCAACCCACCCGGTTGGAAAAACAGTTCATATTTCCTATTTTCATTGCGTAGGCGTACCTTTTTAGCATTTTTAAGCAAAGCAGTTATTAATTTAACATTTTGTGCAACCCAAATCCCACTAACAGTAGCCTCGGTACCTATACTTACTCAATAAAAACACGTAAGTGACATATATAAGAAACTATTAACATTTTACTCTTTTAAACGACTACAACACATGCATATTAAAAGAAATGCATACTAAACAAGGTTTATAAGCAACTTATATGATTTCAACATTACTTGTAATTGTCTACAACCAATTCATATACAACGACATTCAATTATTCATTTTCAATTAGTTTACATTCACTAATTTACATTCAAATTTGTTCACTTTCAGTTCAAATCAATTTCCATTCAATTTAAATTTACTTAACTTCCAATTTGAATTCAATTGCTTTAGCTTTCAATTTTATTCATCCAATTGCATATGAATTTCTATTCAATCAATTAACAACAATCTAACAACCAATGTATATCTAATACAACCGAATTTATTCAATTTACATTCAACATTCATATTTACTTTGTTTACCCTCAACTTGGTTTACCATTCAATTAGCCTTAAATGAATTAACACTTATATCCATTATTCGATATCAATTCATTACATTCAATTGATTTACATTCAATTCATTAGTTCAATTGCTAATTCATTTAACATTTCAAATTGAATGTCATTTATATAACTCAAGTTTATATTAATAACTTTACTCATTTTACTTCGGTACCAAAATCAACTTCATTCAACATTACTTAAGCTATATTTCATTTCAACATTCAATTTCAATTACATTTACTTGCAATTGTAAATTTATTTATCCATCCACAATTTTATTTTCATAATTCGAACTCACTTCCAATTCATTTGTTACTAACCCAAATGTATTTTTAACTTAATAAATTTTCTTTAAGTAATCATTTCACTTAGCCTCCTAGACCTTTCTTTAAATGCACTTTATTTAATCGATTCACTTATACTTACTTTAATTTAACTCCATCCTTTAAGTTAAATTTATTCTATCAAAATTTAAATTGTATAAGTTATCAACTCATTTATTATTGCCATAAATATTTTAAATAGGATTCCAGAGTCTTTTCAACCTTTCAAAACCAATTTTGAAATCAATTCAAATTATCTTTTGAATTTCCAAAACCAAACCCAAATTTTCCAAAGAACTTTAATTTAAAACAATCTGGCAGCAATTCCTCTTTTGGAAATCCGAAAATGAACACCACTGATGTCGTGATCATTATCGGAATTATTTTCCAGCGACCGAAAAGAGTTTAGAGCTTTTACCCCTTCCAAAATATTTCTCCAAAATCTTTGAAAATCATTTTCAAATTCTTTTCTAAACATTTCCAAACACTTCTCTGGAATTTTACTTTAAATTACAAATCACATTTACAATTCATATTCATAAATTCCATTTGTGTGTGAATTTATTTCTTAACTTTGGAGTTACGATTTCAATTTCCTACTCAAATGGTAATAATATTATCACTTCCTACAATCTAGCAACCATATACTATAATAATTTACAAAGATTATTTCCTTTATCTACGAAAATAGTTTGGGTAAAATTATTTCATTTACCCAATTTAAAATGATACTATGTCGGTTTATCTCGTTTAAGAGTTTAGAAACCCCTATCGATGACAGTTAGCTAGACTGCACCGACCAGAATCTATAAACAATCAACTGATAAGTCAACACAATACAAAACAATTTCATATTCACTAACAAATACGCTCTCATATCAATTATTACACTCAAACTCATTCTAGAGTACTGCTGACTCTATCTCTAATGAGTAATTCCCAACAGAGCCAAGGTTGTCACTTAACCATATGCTCTGATACCACTTTGTCAGATCTAGGCTTTTCAACCATCGACAGCGGCTAATAACCGCCATGGCAACAACTGGTATCCCAAACTTGCTTTTAAGGCCAGCCTTTCGACAGTCACGGCTTACGCGTAACCAACCCATATTCACTAAGAGAGGACATGTAGGGGTAAGAGTCTCCCTTCGCCACCTAACCGCGAAGCGAGAACCCCCCATCACGTTTCACTAAGATGAGCAAGACTGGTGTGAGAACTAAAAATAGTTATTTATCTTTTAAAACAACAACAACAAGGGAAGTGAAAAATATCCGTAATGCTTTTGGAAAATGAAACTACCATAAGGCCTCCCCGCGCACACACAATGCAAACGCAGAATTGGAGGAGATTTCTCCTTATGATAGTCAAAGATGCTTACTACGCAAAACAAATCATTTTTGATATTATTATTAGTGCATAGTGATGAAAGCATTTCGAAAATAGAATACTAATCTTAGCCAGCATAGACATTTCGAACTATGCCTACTATAGCTACCATCTAAACAGTGGTGACCACCATAAGTTAATGGCAGGTTATACAACTAAAACCGTACTGGGTTCGTATTGGGAATTGGATTTCCAACAAATGGTCAGGCTAAGGAAATTCCTACTACCACATGGGATCGCCTTTGGCGGGACGTCCCGAGAACTTAACCAGCTCTTTGCTAACACAAGGCCGGGTTACCTCTGTAACTAGGTAACTACTACACGAATATGCCACTCCCCGGTCCTTTGGGACCTTTATTCGAGGGCCCTCTATCATCAAGCAACAACCACACAGAAAAATGAGATTAGAGCAACCACATAGGTTAAGCATCAGGGCTCCATACCTGACACCACCCTTTTCCAGAAGGAAATGACATACCCTAAATGGAGCGACCCTCATAACCTTGCCGCATATTCCTGTTTTGACCATTTCCGGGGTGTGAGGTCTACGCATTCTCGTCCACAAAGCTACGTTGTTTCACAAATCCACGCTTTGATCAACAAATGATCAATAAATAATCATCACACAGCAACACTAAGCATGCCACATTACTAAATTGGGAATATATCGCTGATAACCTTCAACTACAAAACCTCTGAGCTCGTACGTCTCAGAGAAGGGTGTTAAGCTAGGAGAATAAATTCTCCACCACTAACAGAGATGTATTTGAAAGAAATCTGCTTTATATCTCAAAATGTAATGTCAGACACGTAACCATACAAGTCAGTTCCGGCTCGAATAGAACCGAAGGCACTTCAAAAGAAGCCCTTGCAATCCGGGTATTCACAATCCCGATCGAATTTCCCATCACAAAGGAAATCTCCATACCGTAGCTAACGGTGCAGAGAAAATCGATAGGTCATCCTATCGTTTTCACAAATACCCGGTCTTCACCACCGGTCTTCAATGCTATCCATTACGTCGTATCACTATTCGGAATGGGTAATCCGAATAACGAGCGAAATAATTTAAAAATAAGTGTAGCATTCAATTTCAACCAATTCACAACAATTAACCACTCAAGGGTCAATATTGATAGTCGGTTATTTAACTATCAATCCATATTCACAACATCGCCCGATTTCAAATAATTTTCTAAATTATTTATTTTCAAAAATATCTTTACAAGATATAATTCCCACACTTCAACCATTTGAAAACAAATTTCAAATCATTTTCCACCTTTCAATCTTTGAAAACAAATTTCAAATCAATTTCCTTAAACGGAAACACTTCCAAATATTTATCCATTTTCAATTTAAAATGGTTCATTTAAATCAATCGAATAAATCCTTACCGATTTATTTTAAACATACGTTCCAAATCCATAAATTTATTTCCATACTTCAAAATAAATCAATGTTTATTTTTAAAACAAATTTCCCTTTCTTTTATAAATTCCATAGTGAATTTACCTTTCCAAAATATCTATGAATATACGATTTCCAAATCGATTTCTAATATTCATTTTCAATTTATCTTTAAAAGATAAAATCTCAAAACATTCACTTCATATTGGAAAAACATTTCCATACTTATTTAATAATAAGTAATTCACAAATCTGTTTATTTTCAACACTTGGAAAATATCTAATATACTTAAATCCAAATTAAGTATATATTTTATTCTTTAAGGAAAACTTCTCTTAAACACATTTATTTGGGTCAAAACGAATGTTATGTAAAACATCGTTATGACAACCCAAAATCACTAGTATAGGAATTCGAAATTAAGATAGATATATAAACCCCAATACTATACAAAACTTTTCCTTTCGCAAATCATTTACTATAACAACAGTGTTATAGTCCACCATTTCCTTTTTCTTCACGAAAACGTCTATTTCGACAATGAATGTTGAAATCTATGGTTTCGATACTTAATTCATTCTAAAACATCTTTAAATCGTTTAATTCTATTTAAAATATCACTTTCCCAAAATATTTCTTTAATATATTATTCACTGTCCAAAATCGTGAATATACTTCATTAACCAAATTCAATTTCTTCATATATTATTTAAAGGATTATTCACTGTCCAAAAATCATGAATATACATCATTAACCAAATTCAATTTCTTCATATATTATTTAAAGGATTATTCACTATCCAAAAATCGTGAATATACTTCCTTTAATAAGCTATAATAATTAAACTTATTAAAATAAGTCGACTTTGGATTTATAAAACAACGTTTATAAATTCCATTTATATTTTATAACAACTTCAACTTATAAAATCACTTTATTAACAAATTCTATCCATAATCCATTTACACGCCAAAATTCAATTTATAAGTTAACTACTTATAAATCTCTTATTTTACAAAAATTTAATCGTTTTATAACTTCACAATTTATAAATCTATAGATTTCATCCACTTATGAAATCCATGTATACTCCATTTTAACACTTATAAAAACCCGTTTTATAATTCCAATATTTTAATTTATAAATATCAATTTTATAAATCTTTTATATAAATCATTTATAATAATTCAAAAATCCCAATTTAAACCATTTTATAAATTAATCAACTACTTATTTCAAAAATCACATTTCGGTTATATTTCACAAAAATCGTAATGTTTTATAACATAAAAATTACAACGTTTATTCATTTAAAATGAATCAATTTCAAAATTAAATTTTATTATGAATTCTCAACTTAAATTTTCAGAAATCCAATTTTATTTATTTTCGGCATCTAACGATACCAAAATATATTCGGCTAAAATTTAGCCTTTAACGATTTCAATCACAAAGATAATCACGCAGATTATAAATAGATTAACACACAACATTGAAACAAATTCAATCATTTGGGGAATCCAGTTGGATCCCTCCAACCTGTTTCCCTGCATCCAAAGATGTTAGCACAATACCAATTCCGCTTCGAGACGAAATATCGCGGTATATGAGATTTATAAAATACTATCCGCTATTATGCGGCGCAATAGGGTCTCATCCACACACAATCAAGCAATTTTTCAATCTAACTATTTAAAATTTAAATCGAAACAATTCGATTGAGAAGTTCTCACCTTGAGTTTCCGATAATAGTTGTAGCGTTTTATTTCGAATAAAATTAGACGTGCATTTAATTTTACCTAAAATTATCATTAGCTCCAAACGACTCCAAACTAGCTCCATTGCAGAGTGCTAGACAAAACGAAGCCAACGCAAGTCGTTTCGTCAAATTCCGACCTCGTACCAAAAAGTTATAAGGTTTCAAAGTTTATACGATTTTTATAATATAAATTAATTCCAATTTCTTTTATATTTTTATACCCATAATTAATCAGAGCCAAAGGATCTGCCTTGATGAAATCAGGCCGCATGTTTGTTTCTTCCCAAATGCGACACACCCAGGTTGCAATCGAACCCACGGCCGCCTCTCTTGCCCTAAATCTCGCGGCGAACACAACGAACCTGAACACGATCAAACGCCTTCATTTCGTTCGCCATCACTTACTCTATACTCGGCTACAACAGCATCAAGCTTGGCCTTACCATCTCATCGAAAATCATGCTCGAAACGGTGATGAACGCGAGCGTGTTTCTCCTCCAAACGACAATAATAACGAGGATCCACCGTTGGGTTTGACGAGCTCGTCGTTATCTACAACTTTGTAGTTAAACATTTTTGATGAAACTGAATAGATTTGAAGAAATCAGAGGGAGAAGGAAAGAAAATTTCGGCCATTGATGCTAGAACTGGCGGCCACAAACCCTAGGGTTTCCTTTGTTGCAAATTGTGAATAAGTCGTCCTTTTATAGAAAATTCTCAAATTACTATTCACTCGAAATTTTCCGCACTCCAAATCTCGCACGATGACTGGAGTTTCTAGGGTTTACCCCACGTTCCGGACACAATGGAATAGGTTTCAAAGGCTAATTCGATCGTATGTGTGAGTTACGGAAATAAACGATCAAATTTAAATTAAATCAATTAAACCAATTTCTATGCGTTTTGGCTCGCCCCGGACAAACGGTAAATCCGATTGACACGAAATTTGAAATCTGATAATAATATAACATTACAGATCCGATGAAACTGGTTTCGTCGAAATCCGAGACTGTTTGAAAAATGACTTTTTTCACTAGTCGATTAAATATTAAAATATTCAATTTTCACAAATTAACTTTTAACTCGATTTTAAAAGTCCTATAACATCACTATAACTCCAATATGATTTAATATAACTTTATAAATCATTTTTTATCACATTAAACCCAATTTCCAATTATTTACGCAATTTCAAATATTAAATTGTCGATTTAATTAACCAATTAAATCTAAATATTCGAAAAATAAATTATTCGACTTACAAATCTTACTTGTTGATATTTAAAATCAATTAAATATATGAATTTCAAATGACAGAAATTCTGGGTCGTTACAAACTTCCCTCCTTAAAAGAATTTCGTCCTCGAAATTGCCAAGTAAGAAAAAGTTTTGAAATCCATTAACTTTTCAAAACAACCCGTTCAAAATTGATTTACAAATCTCTTAAGTGTTTAACCTTTCCAAATCCATAGTTAAACCTCTTACAAAATATTTACTAAGTTTTCAAATCCATATATAGTTATCTTTTCAAAATCAACTATATCGTTTAACCTTTAACTTCAAATCAAAACTTAGTTTTCACAATTTTTTTCCAAAATTTCCCGAAAATTTTCTAACGCCTTGAATTTTCAAAAAAATTTCACCATAACCTCCTTTGTATGGAGGAGCTTTTACGATATCACGATAGAGATAAATTATATATACATCGACCCACCCGGTCGAAAAAACAGAAAAACAGTTCATATTTCCTATTTTTATTGTGTGGGCGTGCCTTTTTAGCATTTTAAGCAAAGCAGTTATTAATTTAGCATTTTGCGTAACCCATATCCCACTAACGGTAGCCCCGGTACCTGTACTTTCTCAATATAAACACGTAAGTGACATATATAAGAAATTATTAACATTTTACTCTTTTAAACAACTACAAAACATGCATATTAAAAGAACTGCATACTAAACAAGGTTTATAAGCAACTTATATGATTTCAACATTACTTCTGATTGTCTACAACCAATTCATATACTACGACATTCAATTATTCCTTTTCAATTAGTTTACATTCACTAATTTACATTCACATTTGTTCACTTTCAATTCAAATCAATTTCCATTCGATTTAAATTTACTTAACTTCCAATTTGAATTCAATTGCTTTATCTTTCAACTTTTATTCATTCAATTGCATACGAATTTCTATTCAATCAATTAACAACAATCTAACAACCAATGTATATCCAATACAACCGAATTTATTCATTTTACATTCAACATTCATATTTACTTTGCTTACCCTCAATTTGGTTTACCATTCAAATATAATTAAATGAATTAACACTTATATCCATTACTCGATGTCAATTCATTACATTCAATTGATTTACATTCAATTCATTAGTTCAATTGCTAATTCATTTAACATTTCAAATTGAATTTCATTTATATAACTCAAGTTTATATTTATCACTTTACTCATTTTACTTCGGTACCAAAATCAACTTCATTCAACATTACTTAAGTTATATTTCATTTCAACATTCAATTTCAATTACATTTACTTGCAATTGTAAATTTATTTATCCATCCACAATTTTATTTTCATAATTCGAACTCACTTCCAATTCATTTGTTACTAACCCAAATTTATTTTTAACTTAATAAATTTTCTTTAATTAATCATTTCATTTAGCCTCCTAGACCTTTCTTTAAATGCACTTTATTTAATCGATTCACTTATACTTACTTTAATTTAACTCCATCCTTTAAGTTAAATTTATTCTATCAAAATTTAAATTGTATAAGTTATCAACTCATTTATTATTGCTATAAATATTTTAAATAGGATTCCAGAGTCTTTTCAACCTTTCAAAACCAATTTTGGAATCAATTCAAATTATCTTTTGAATTTCCAAAACCAAACCCAAATTTTCCAAAGAACTTTAATTTAAAACAATCTGGTAGCAATTCCTCTTTTGGAAATCCGAAAATGAACACCGATGATGTCGCGATCATTATCGGAATTATTTTCCAGCGACCGAAAAGTGTTTAGAGCTTTTACCCCTTCCAAAATATTTCTCCAAAATCTTTGAAAATCATTTTCAAATTCTTTTCTAAACATTTCCAAACACTTCTCTGGAATTTTACTTTAAATTACAAATCACATTTACAATTCATATTCATAAATTCCATTTGTGTGTGAATTTATTTCTTAACTTTGGAGTTACGATTTCAATTTCCTACTCAAATGGTAATAATATTATCACTTCCTAACAATCAAGCAACCATATACTATAATAATTTACAAAGATTATTTCCTTTATCTACGAAAATAGTTTGGGTAAAATTATTTTATTTACCCAATTTAAAATGATACTATGTCGGTTTATCTCGTTTAAGAGTTTAGAAACCCCTATCGATGACAGTTAGCTAGACTGCACCGACCAGAATCTATAATCAATCAACTGATAAGTCAACACAATACAAAACAATTTCATATTCACTAACAAATACGCTCTCATATCTATTATTACACTTAAACTCATTCTAGAGTATTACTGACTCTATCTCTAATGAGTAATTCCCAACAGAGCCAAGGTTGTCACTTAACCATATGCTCTGATACCACTTTGTTAGATCTAGGCTTTTCAACCATCGACAGCGGCTAATAACCGCCGTGGCAACAACTGGTATCCCAAACTTGCTCTTACGGCCAGCCTTCCGACTGTCACGGCTTACGCCTAACCAACCCCTATTCACTAAGAGAGGACATGTAGGGGTAAGAGTCTCCCTTCGCCACCTAACCGCGAAGCGAGAACCCCCATCACGTTTCACTAAGATGAGCAAGACTGGTGTGAGAACTAAAAACAGTTATTTATCTTTTAAAACAAAAACAACAAGGGAAGTGAAAAATATTTGCAATGCTTTTGAAAAATGAAACTACCATAAGGCCTCCCCGCACACACACAATGCAAAAGCAGAATCGAAAGAGATTTCTCCTTATGATAGTCAAAGATGCTTACTACGCAAAACAAATCATTTTTGATATTATTATTAGTGCATAGTGATGAAAGCATTTCGAAAATAGAATACTAATCTTAGCCAGCGTAGACATTTCGAACTATGCCTACTATAGCTACCATCTAAACAGTGGTGACCATCATAAGTAAATGGCAGGTTATACAACTAAAACCTTACTGGGTTCGTATTGGGAATTGGATTTCCAACAAATGGTCAGACTAAGGAACTTCCTACTGTCACATGGGATCGCCTCTAGCGGGACGTCCCGAGAACTTAACCAGCTCTCTGCCAACACAAGGCCAGGTTACCTCTGTAACTAGGTAACAACTACACGAATATGCCACTCCCCGGTCCTTTGGGACCTTTATCCGAGGGCCCTCTATCACCAAGCAACAACCACACAGAAAAATGAGATTGGAGCAACCACATAGGTTAAGCATCAGGGCTCCATACCTGACACCACCCTTTTCCAAAAGGAAATGACATACCCTAAATGGAGCGACCCTCATAACCTTGCCGCATATTCCTATTTTGACCATTTCCGGGGTGTGAGGTCTGACGAAGTCTCGTCCATAAAGCCACGCTTTTTCACAAAGCCACGCTTTGGTCAACAAATGATCAATAAATAATCATCACACAGCAACACTCAGCATGCCACATTACCAAATAGGGAATATATCGCTGATAACCTTCAACTACAAAACCTCTGAGCTCGTACGTCTCAGAGAAGGGTGTTAAGCTAAGAGAATAAATTCTCCACCACCAACAGAGATGTATTTGAAAGAAATCTGCTTTATATGTCAAAATGTAATGTCGGACACGTAACCATACAAGTCTGTTTTGGGCTTGAACAGAACCGAAGGCACTTCAAAAGAAGCCCTTGCAATCCGGGTATTCACAATCCCGATCGAATTTCCCATCACAAAGGAAATCTCCGTACCATAGCTAATGGTGCAGACACAATCAATAGGCAATCCTATTGTTTTCATAAATACCCGGTCTTCACCACCGGTCTTCAATGCTATCCATTACGTCGTGTCACTATTCGAAATGGTTAATCCGAATAACGAGCGCAATAATTTAAAAATAAGTGTAGCGTTCAATTTCAACCAATTCACAACAATTAACCACTCAAGGGTCAATATTGACAGTCGGTTATTTAACTATCAATCCATATTCACGACATCACCCGATTTCAAATAATTTCTCAAATTATTTATTTTCAAAAATATCTTTACAAGATATAATTCCCACACTTCAACCATTTGAGAACAAATTTCAAATCATTTTCCACCTTTCAATCTTTGAAAAAAAATTCAAATCAATTTCCTTAAACGGAAACACTTTCAAATATTTATCCATTTTCAATTTAAAATGGTTCATTTAAATCAATCAAATAAATCCTTACCGATTTATTTTAAACTTATGTTCCAAATCCGCAAATTTATTTCCACACTTCAGAATAAATCAATATTTATTTTTAAAACAAATTTCCCTTTCTTTTATAAATTCCATAGTGAATTTACCTTTCCAAAATATCTATGAATATACGATTTCCAAATCGATTTCTAATATTCATTTTCAATTTATCTTTAAAAGATAAAATCTCAAAACATTCACTTCATATTGGAAAAACATTTCCATACTTATTTATTAATAAGTAATTCACAAATCTGTTTATTTTCAACACTTGGAAAATATCCAATATACTTAAATCCAAAATAAGTATATATTTTATTCTTTAAGGAAAACTTCTCTTAAACACATTTATTTGGGTCAAAATGAACGTTGCGTAAAACATCGTTACGACAACCCAAAATAACTAGTATAGGGATTCGAAATTAAGATAGATATATAAACCCCAATATTATATAAACTTTTCCTTTTGGAAATCATTTACTATAATAACAGTGTTATAGTCCACCATTTCCTTTTTCTTCTCGAAAACGTCTATTTCAACAATGAAAGTTGAAATCTATGGTTTCGATACTTAATTCATTTTAAAACATCTTTAAATCGTTTAATTCTATTTAAAATATCACTTTCCCAAAATATTTCTTTAATATATTATTCACTGTCCAAAATCGTGAATATGCTTCATCAACCAAATTCAATTTCTTCATATATTATTTAAAGAATTATTAACTGTCCAAAAATCGTGAATATACTTCATTAACCAAATTCAGTTTCTTCATATATTATTTAAAGGATTATTCACTATCCAAAAATCGTGAATATACTTCCTTTAATAAGCTATAATAATTAAACTTATAAAAATAAGTTGATTTCGGATTTATAAAACAACGTTTATAAATTCCATTTATATTTTATAACAACTTCAACTTATAAAATCACTTTATTAACAAATTCTATCCATTATCCATTTACACGCCAAAATCCAATTTATAAGTTAACTACTTATAAATCTCTTATTTTACAAAAATTTATTTGTTTTATAACTTCACAATTTATAAATCTATAGATTTCATCCACTTATGAAATCCATTTATACTCCATTTTAACACTTATAAAAACCCATTTTATAATTCCAATATTTTAATTTATAAATATCAATTTTATAAATCTTTTATATAAATCATTTATAATAATTCAAAAATCCCAATTTAAACCATTTTATAAATTAACCAACTACTTATTTCCAAAATCACATTTCGGTTATATTTCACAAAAATCATATTTTTTTATAACATAAAAATTACAACGTTTATTTATTTAAAATGAATCAATTTCAAAATTAAATTTTATTATGAATTCTCAACTTAAATTTTCAGAAATCCAATTTTATTTATTTTCGGCATCTAACGATACCAAAATATATTCGGCTAAAATTTAGCCTTTAACGATTTCAATCACAAAGATAATCACGCAGATTATAAATAGATCAACACACAACATTAAAACAAATTCATTCATTTGAGGAATCCAATTGGATCCCTCCAACCTGTTTCGCTGCATCCAAAGATGTTAGCACAATACCAATTCTGCTTCGAGACGAAATATCGCGGTATATGGGATTTATAAAATACTATCTGCTATTATGCGGCGCAATTAGGTCTCATCCGCACACAATCAAGAAATTTTTAAATCTAACTATTTAAATTTTAAATCGAAACAATTCGATTGAGTGAGAAGTTCTCACCTTGAGTTTCCGATAATAGTTATAGCGTTTTATTTCGAATAAAATTAAACGTGCGTTTAATTTTACCCAAAATTATCACTAGCTCCAAATGACTCCAAACTAGGTCCATTGCATAGTGCTCGACAAAACGAAGCCAACGCAAGTCGTTTTGTCAAATTCCGACCTCGTACCAAAAGGTTATAAGGTTTCAAAGTTTATACGATTTTTATAATATAAATTAATTCCAATGTCTTTTATATTTTTATACCCATGATTAATCAGAGCCGTTGGATCTGCCTTGATGAAATCAGGCCGCATGTTTGTTTCTTCCCAAATGCGACACACCCAGGTTGCAATCGAACCCACGACCGCCTCTCTTGCCCTAAATCTCGCGGCCAACACAACGAACCTGAACACGATCAAACACCTTCATTTCGTTCGCCATCACTTACTCCATACTCGGCTACAACAGCATCAAGCTCGGCCTCACCATCTCATCGAAAATCGTGCTCGAAATGGTGATGAACGCGAGCGTGTTTCTCCACCAAACGACAATAATAACAAGGATCCACCGTTGGATTTGACGAGCTCGTCGTTATCTACAACTTTGTAGTTAAACATTTTTGATGAAACTGAATAGATTTGGAGAAATCAGAGGGAGAAGGAAAGAAAATTTCGGCCATTGATGTTAGAACTGGCGGCCACAAACCCTAGGGTTTCCTTTGTTGCAAATTGTGAATAAGTCGTCCTTTTATAGAAAATTCTCAAATTACTATTCACTCGAAATTTTCCGAACTCCAAATCTCGCGCGGTGACCGGCATTTCTAGGGTTTACCCCGCATTTCGGACACAACGGAATAGGTTTTGGAGGCTAATTCGATCATATGTGCGAGTTACGGAAATAAACGATCAAATTTAAATTAAATCGATTAAACTAATTTCTATGCGTTTTGGCTCGCCCCGGACAAAAGGTAAATCCGATTGACACGAAATTTGAAATCTGACAATAATATAACATTACAGATCCGATGAAACTGGTTTCGTCAAAATCCGAGACTGTTTGAAAAATAACTATTTTCACTAGTCGATTAAATATTAAAATATTCAATTTTCATAAATTAACTTTTAACTCAATTTTAAAAGTCCTATAATATCACTATAACTCCAATATGATTTAATATAACTTTATAAATCATTTTTTATCACATTAAACCCAATTTCCAATTATTTACGCAATTTCAAATATTAAATTGTCGATTTAATTAACCAATTAAATCTAAATATTCGAAAAATAAATTATTCGACTTACAAATCTTACTTGTTGATATTTAAAATCAATTAAATATATGAATTTCAAATGACAGAAATTCTGGGTCGTTACAGAACGAAAAGAACTAATGCATGTCTTTGAAAATGGGAAATCTATGAACCGAACAATTTGGATAGTGGAAACAGAAATTTCCACGTTGTTCGACAAGATTTTCATCTTTGTCAAAGCACATTTAGCCAACGCAAACGACTTTGTCGTCATCTTCAGCATGCTCTTCTTCCATGGGGGCTTCCTCTTCTTCTTCCTCGCTGTCCTCTTGTACTTGATCTCCTAAAGAGTCTTCATCAATCAAGATCGGATTAGCATGATTGTCCATTAGAAACTTTTTCAAATTTCTAAGGATTTTGCCTTGCCATTCTTGTTCTTTTGCCATTCTAAGTTGCACCACTTGAGTTTCAATCATTAGTTGCAGTGCATCCTTCAAAGAATCCTCCATTTTCATTATTCTTGCAAGTGTAGTACGTTGAAATGGTCCAAAAGAATGAGAAGGGAACGAAAAGGTTGAATTTTTATTTCATTTGGAAGAGGAGGCCATTGATTAATTGATTTCAGAAGATAGAACAGAGAAATAACATAAATAATGAATAAAATTTCGAAAATAAGAAGAATATATAACGACTTATTTGAATCTTGATGAGAAAATTTCAAAAATAAAAAATTGTTATATGTCGACATGGATAGAGGGGGAATGTCGACATGGTGCTTGATTTTTTGTTATTTAATTTGTTTTGATTTAATTTTTAATTAAACAATGTTATTTATATTTTATATTTCAGTTATTGAACAAATACCTAATTCTCTTCTTAATTTAGTAAATATAGATTCATTTAAGGGTTTTGTTAAGATATCAGCAATTTGATTCTCAGATTTGATATACTCGAGAGTAATTACTTCCTTACTTATATTATATCTTAGAAAATAATGTCTGATATCAATATGTTTAGTTCGAGCATGATGAATAGTATTTTTGGATAAATTTATTGCAATGGTATTATCACAATAAATTAGTGATTATGAGATATTTAACCCATAATCTTTTAAAGTCTATTGCATATATATTACTTGAGAATAGGCCAAAGCAGCAGAAATATACTCTACTTCGGTTGTTGATAAAGAAACTGCATTTTGCTTTTAACTAAACCAGGAAATCAGAGAATGCCCCAAAAAGTGACAAGTTCCACTTGTACTTTTTGGTCTGATTTACAACCAGCATAATCAACATCACGTTAAGATTTTAAATCAAAAGAATTATTTTTAGGATAAAATAAGCCATAATCAAAGGTCTGTTTAACATACCTTATGATACGTTTTCCGACCTTTAAGTGGGTATCTTTAGGTTGGGATTGATATCTTGCACAGAGACAAACACTATGCATGATCTCAGCTATTCTAGCAGTGATATAGAGTAGTGATCTAATCATTCCTCTATACAATTTTTGATCTACATCTTTCGAAAGATCTTCTTTACTTAGGTACTTATTGGTTGACATGGGGTAGATTTTCCACTTGCAATAGTCAAACCAAATTTACTAAATAGGTCTTTAGCATATTTTTCTTGACTAATAAAGATACCATTATCTAATTATTTTATTTATAATCCTAGAAAGAAATTTAATTCACTCATATGACTCATCTCAAACTCTTTTGTCATTATTTCAGAAAATTCTTTATTCATTTCAAAATTAGTTGATCCGAAAATGATGTCATCCACATAAACTTGTACTAGTCGAATATCGTTTTCATTTCTTTTAATAAAAGGAGTATTATCTATTTTACCAATTTCAAAATTTGATTGTAATAAGTAAGATCTTAGTCTTTCATACCAGGCTCTAGGAGCTTGTTTTAGACCATATAGAGCTTTCTTAAGTTTGTAAACATGATTTGGTAATTTTTCATTTTCAGAAAGTGGTGGTTATTCAACATATCCTTCCTCTTTTACAAATCCATTTAAAAAAGCACTTTTAACATCCATTTGATATAATTTGAAATTATTATGATTTGCAATAGAAAGTAGAATCCTAATAGCTTCTAATCTTGCTACAGGAGAAAAGGTTTCATCAAAATCTATTCCTTCTTCTTGACAATAACCTTGAGCGACTGACCGGGCTTTATTTCTAACAACCTTTCCTTGTTCATTCATTTTATTTTTATAAACCCATTTAGTTCCAATAATAGTTTTATTTTCAGGTTAGGAACAAGTTCCCAAACATCATTTCTAGTAAATTGATTTAGTTCTTCTTGCATAGCCAAAATCCATGAATCATCAGTTGATGCTTCTTTTGGATTTTTGGGTTCAATATTTGATATAAAGGCTACATTGCTCATTTTACTTAATTGATACCTAGTTGTAACAACAGGTTGCATATCTCCTAGTATATTTTCTATAGGATGATCTTTTAAAAGTTTAATCCTTTTATTATGATGATTAATTTCATTATTAGTTTCAGTAGACTCTTGACTTTGAGTGATTAAGTCCTCTTCATCATTTGTGTCTTCCAAATTTTTGAGATTTTCATCGAATGAAACATGCAATGTTTCTTCAATGGAGTTAGTTCTTAAATTAAACACTCTGTACGCTTTACTTCTATTAGAATATCCAATAAAGATACCTTTGTCGGATTTAGGATCAAATTTATCTAAGTTATCTTTTGTATTTAAAATAAAACATTTACTTCCAAAAATTCTAAAATATGATACCTTAGGTTTCTTTGAGTAAATAAGTTCATAAGATGTCTTATCAGTTAAAGGTCTAATTAAAATTCTATTTAAAATATAACAGGCGGTAGCAACTGCTTCTGCCCAAAAATACTTTGGTAATTTACTATCTGAAAGCATACTTCTCGCACACTCTTGAATCGTCATATATTTACGTTCTACTACCCTATTTTGTTGTGGAGTTCTTGGAAATGAAAAATTGTGAGTTATTCCCTTTTTATTGCAGAATTCCTCAAACTTTTCATTTTCAAATTCACTACCGTGATCACTACGGATGGTTATAATTTTTAGAGAAAGTTGATTTTGAATCTTTTTTGTAAAGTTCTTAAAACATTCAAAAGTATCACTTTTATGTTTCAAAAATATTGTCCATGTGAATCTAGAAAAATCATCTACAATTACAAAAACATATTTACTATTATTTATTGACAGAATTTGAGATGGACTAAATAAATCAAGGTGAAGTAATTCAAGAGGTTTTGAAGTTGAAATCATATCTTTTAATTTAATGAAACTTTTTCTAAGTTTTCCTAGTTGACATGCATCACATAGACTATCTACTTTAAAATTCATTTTAGGGAGTTCTCTTACTAGATCATGTTTTGACAGTCTAGATAAGAGTTTGAAATTCAAATGTCCAAATCTCTTATGCCAAATCCAAGGGTCACTTGTATTTGCCAAAAGACATAAGTTATCATTTGAGACTTTCATACTAAGAATATAAATATCCTTTTTCCTAATTCCCTCAAATATTATTGTAACGACCCGCTATTTTGGACTATTCGCATCCGCACATGTCGGACTTGAATAATTCAAAATACCGAATTGTTAATTTAAATTTGGCAAAACTGAACATATACAGTAAATAAATAATCACAGACATAGAGTAATAAATGCAGCGGAAACAAAAGATGGTAGTTCATGAAGCTACTATATATATAACAGAGTTAAATAAGTTACAACAGAAGTCTTGAATACAATAGTCAAATACAAGAATCAGAATATATCACTAGAATCAACTGAATATCTGAAAGCTAGATAGATAGTCGGATCTCCAAGTGAAGCTCCAACTCCAAAGGGTGAGTCTCAAATACTGGTACACTCAGTCTGACCCGAGCGTAAATCAAAACACAAAGCACTCGAGTCAGGATTAACATTTTTATATCAATAAATCCAACTCAAGTGAAATAACAACTGAAATACATGTAACTCAAAGTAATCCAATTAGAATTTGTAAACCAATATTTCATTTGTCTTTCTATATCAATTTCCATAATTTACGTTTTAAAACTTCCAAATTTACCATTTCAAAACTCTATAATTCAACTTTAAATTTTATTTAAAACAATTCAAATATTGATTTAAATTCATATATAGGTTTCATTAATTTAATTTAACATTCAAAGCAATTTAAATTCATTGATTGATTCATTAAGTATATTTAAATTAAGTAAATTTATCATTTCAAAATAATTCCAATTGAATTTCGAATTCATTAAACAATCACTTAAGTTTACCTATATTATATCAAAACTTATGAATTGAATTAAATTAAATTCATCAAATTAAATTCTTTAAATTACAAGTCTCATATTAATTTCAATAAATCACATTTTATTTCTTGTTAAAGAAATTCAGTTTCACTTATTTACTTATTTAATTTAAACAAATTTCAAAACTTAATTATTAAAGAAACTCAATTTCACTTATTAAAGAATTCATTTTCACTTATTAAAGAATTCAATTTTATTTAATTATTAAATAATTTCAAAAAATTAATTTAATAATTTATTTAAATTTAAACAACATTCATTTATCAATACTTTGTTAATCATAATACTTTGGAAATCAAAATTTAAAAATCATAATGCTTGGAATCATAACACTTCCCACTTAACTGTTTATATATAAATAATAGCATATAGAATAAAATAGTTTATAATTTAAAATAGTTTACATAAAATAGTTATAATTTAAAATAGTTTATATTAAAAATAATTTATATTAAACAATTGAAAAAATACTTTATATAATGAAATAGCTTCCTCAAATTACAAAAATCGATTCAAATTCCAAATTTAAATTTAATCAAATCTCAAATCATCAATTTTAATTTATTTCAGTTTCTCAATAAACCATTTCACATAATATCGATTTCAACTGCAGATTTTTAACTACAAAATAAACCATTTCAATTTCAATATTTTCAAAGCTTTAAATATTCAAACATTTCAAAACGAGATTTGATAATTTCATATATGTATCAAATTCACTATATAGCTTAAAAATCAAAAGAATTTCTATATATAAAATAATTATTTATATAATATTAAAAATAAATATTTATATAAAACCATATATTTTTTTCCAAAACCATAGAAATTGTTTTCAAATATTTATATATATAGACCAACGGTGTCTGTATATAATTTTCTATCCTATGGTCAAGTGATACAGTTATTTATCATTTCAATCCATAATTTAAATATATATACGGGTATATATATATATATATCATTTACCCGTAATCCCAAATTCAATGTCAATGGAAATCGCTTGGGTTTATCATTTCAACCCATAAGGATTTTCTCTTATTCTAAAGTACGTTCGGGTATGTATCATTTCAACCCAAAGTGAATTCTATACTAACAGGGAACTTGTAGGGTGATAACAGATATGATAATAATATAACATGCATATTTCATCAATATAATTAACAGATAATGGGGTCAGATGTCACAGGTGAACTAATACAAGTAATAACATATATAACAATGTAAATAACTAACAGCAGCATATCTCAATTGTCGTTTCAATTGAAATTAAATTTAATAAATAAAGAACATTAATCGTGAGTGATTGCTCACCTTTCGAGGTTAGAGAGTTTGACAACATAGCAAGCTATGAATTCCAAAGCAAAATGAGATTGAACGAATTCGGTGGAGAAAGCAGGCACGATGAATCAAAAGCTAATAAATGAGAATTGACGAAAACGAATCATTCAGATATATACAGAAACCATATATAGTATACATCAATATCAACTATTTATAAACAAATATATATATAATATAAAATTAAACCAATGTGTAAACTTAATAAACTAATATATAAGCAGATTATGCATAAACAGATATATATATATATATATATATATATATAGTATATGAAAAGTTTATACTAAAGCAGTTATGAAATAAATAGTATATACCAACAATCTGCATATATTAACCACAAGTTATAAAACCCCTAGTTTTAAATAAACTTAAATATATCTAAATCGTTGCACAACTTTATATAAAACAGATCATAAATATCTAAAATCAACTAACACATGACATATACAACCATGCACGCATATGCAGACAAACATATATATAGACACTTTATATATACCTTTAACTTATATAACTTTGGAACAGATCAGCATAACCAAGCTTTTCAACATATTATAGTATATACCAATGAACATTTCGTATACCCTTTTTGGCATATATAATAACACATAATGTATTTTATATTTTCTTTTGTAAATATATATAAATATACATAATACAGTAACCAAAGGAACACCAGACCTTAAAACTTATATTTAGGTATAAAGTATGTAGTAGAAACACTTTATAACTTATCTATATTTTAAATATAACATCCTTTTATATATGTACTAACCCATACTAGTACAGCTACACAAAACGCATAAATGCTATAAATATATAATATATATAGACAGTAAACTTATTATATAAATTATCAAGTAAACTTTCATATATCTTATACTTACTTTGGACGATAAATAGTTATTGCAAAACAATTTATTCTAAACAAAATATATATATATATATACGTACACGTGGATTTGAAGGTAAGCTATATAACAGTATATCATACTTACATACACCGACTTATCAAAATAATAGCATATATAACATGCCTATGTATATCTGAAACCAAACTCAACTCATCTTTTTGATAAAATATACACATATATACTATATTTTATATAATTTATATAAACTAAAATATATGAACTCACATTATCATGTGAAGGCACGGTAATTGGCTGCGAATGAAGCATGCAAGGTACAGATCGGCTGAAGTAAAGAGGCAGATCCAAGAGATTCTTGCGGAGCCAGGTGGATGTGGTCAGTTGTTGGCGGTTGACGTGGAGTTTGCGCGCCATATCGAGGTCGGAAAGGAGTCGGAGGTCGTCGTCAGTGCTTAAGGATGAGCGACGTGAGTTAGCTACCGCGTTGGTCGGGAGAGTGGCCGCTGTTATCGAACGATGTAGGAGCATGCGTATAGGAAGGATTAAGCGGAGAGGACGGTAAGAGAGTGGGTGGACGCGGCTGCCGCTGGGTCTGGGATGGACGCGGCTGAGCTTGGTGGTGGTTGGACGGTGGCTGCTCGGCGTAACGTTGGGTCAGGCGAAGGCGGATGTTGTATGCATGGCGACTGTGTGAGGTGAAAAATGGTGAAAGCTTGGAGATAAAGGAGGAGGGATGAGAAAATGGTGGCAGGGAAGAGGAATGAGAGCATGCACAGGTTTCAAAAAAATGTGTACAGGTTAGTTGAAATGCAAAAGCCGCTTTTATTTATAACTTTGTTCCTTCTATTCAAATAAGAAAGGAAGTACCGACGAACAGTGGAAAAGGGAGAGTTTGAGAAGGTTAAGGGACCAAAGTCTTTTAGAATATAAAAGCCTAGTTATAATTATTTTCAAAAGCAACGTTAAGAACGAAGTGAAATAAATGAACGGACCAAAATAATTAATTTGTAGTAGAATAGAAAAGCCAAAATATTGATTTCAAGAAACATTAATTGCTAGTGGCTGATAGTTTTCTCACGAAGAGCAAAAAAAAGCAAAGGAAAACCAATGGTTCAAACGGGTACCGATACGGTTGCCATTTTTGTAGCTTTCGCCGTGTAATGGACTCCGAATCACACAAACGAATATACTGCGGAGATTAGTACGACGAGACGATTAAAACAATATACAAATATCATGGTACGATTGAATTATAAAAATTTGAAATTTCTACTAGCGGAAAATGCAGCAAAAACGTAGAAAAATAAGATCGACGGAGCTAAAGAAGTCCGAATTTGGAAAAATGAAAAATGACGTCTCCGTCAGAAGATGATATAGAAAAAATATTCAGGCTTCCAAAGCATTTATTTTCATCAATTCCTAACTGATTAAATTGAAATAAAATTACACACAAATAAACTTTCATATTTTTGGTTGAAAATTTACCAGTTGCTATGCTTGACTAGACGCGTTTCAAATATTGAATTTTTATTTCAAAATTTTATTTTTTGGAATTTCATGAAAATTCAATTAATCACATTATTAAAACAGTTAAAATTTACGGGTCGTTATAAGGTTGAATTATTATCTTCAATGTGACGCTTGTCTTTTTCAAATTTGATTTTATATCCTTTATCGCAAAGTTGACTTATACTAAGCAGATTATGTTTCAGATTCTTAACTAGCAAAACATTAGTAATAATAGGAGTTTCAAAGTTACCGATTTTGCCGATGCCAATCACATATCCTTTTGAATTATCTCCAAAGTTAACCAGTCCTCCGTCTTTGTATATTATATCATTTAGCATATCTGGATTGCCAGTCATGTGTCTAGAGCATCCACTCCATTTATTCTTTTTGATCTGCACAATTTGTCCATTGTGGATTGATTCCTCAACGCCCAAAAAGCAAGTTTCATGCACATCAAACAATTTTGGTAGATAACTTGAATTTGAATATTGATTATATGCAGACTCAAGAGACAATGATGATCTGAATAGTTCTAAACTAGTATTAACAAATTTCTTAAACATAACCATTTTAAAAACTTATTCAAAAATCATATTATGAAACTTTGAAAACCTCGCTTTGATACCAAAGGTAAGAAATGCGAAATACGGATCTTAAGGCTAGGATTAACCCTAGAGGGGGTGAATAGTGTTTTAAGGAATTACTAAATCTTTTTGAGTTTTTGTTAATTTGAACACAAATGTATACAATATTCGGACACAGATATGATCACAGAAACAAACACAGATGCAGAAATAAAGTAAAAGCAGTAAAGGAAAGAACACACTGGATTTTATACTGGTTCGGAGTTACCCTACATCCAGCCCGCACACAAGTACGGATTTCCTTTCAAAAGCAATTGTACAATTACACCCTCGATTTCAAGGCCACGAGGTACACCACTCCAGATTCACAATCCCTTGGGTAGAGATGCTTAATTTCAGGGGTAACAAGTTCACCCAATTGATTTCCAAGGCTACAATCACACCTTTACTTGATTGATTTCCAAGGCTACAATCACACCTTTTCTCACTTGATTGATTTCCAAGGCTACAATCACACCTTTTCTCATTAAATTTATTACAAAGAAGTCTATAACTCTGAATAGCACTGAGATCTTGTTGAGATAGTGATAGAGAATCAAACCAGAAATGATCTAGTTAGATTCAATATTGATTTCGGCAGAGTAATGGTAAGAATGTGTAACAACCGGGGTTTTTGCATCAATTTAATATCGTCATTAAACGATTAATTTGCTAGCTAATTGTTGTTTGAAGTTTTTAAAACCCGGTTTAAACTCTTTTGAAATTCCTTTATTCATTGTGTTAAGTTGTGTGGGCTTCGAAAATAATTTTGGCCCACGTTATCATTTGTTTGATGCCGTGTTATAGTGGATGCCATTCCCCCTTTTTGATCCATTCTCTTTGCAACCCAAAAATAAAACAACGAAAATAAATGTTGGCCCGTTCTTTTCTTAATTCAATTCGACCCGCCCCCTTTTCATTCATTCTTCGTTTGAAAACCCTAACATACGAGAGAAGAAAAAAAATGGCGGCTCGCTATCAAACTAGGGCTTTTCAAAATTGAGGCTGCCGACCAGGGTTGTTCGATCGAGTTGCTTTGTCGGTCGATTGGAGTTGCTCACGGCCACTTCTAGTTAAGTCGTGCTCTGGAAAACGAGGTGAGTGACCCTCACATCTATTCGACTCCTGGTTGATTTCTGATTTGTTCAAGTTGTGATTTTCTATATTTGATTAATTGATGCTCACGGTTTTGATTTCTCTGATTAAATTGTATTTTTAATTCCGTGAATTTCTCCTGTGACAATATTGATATCAGCACTCGACTTTGTCGAACTTTGCTAGACTTGTAACAATTTGATAATTCCAGTTGTAATTGAAATTGTATTTTTTTATGCTTGAATGCCTTGATTTCTTTGTCCTGATCTATCTTCCTCTATGTTGTTGTACTGCGTCCCTGTATGCCCTTGCCTATGATATCTTCTAGTTGTACTGGACTTGTCTTCTCCCTGAGTTGCTATTTTGTTTTGTATACTTCCTTATGCACTGTATTGCCGTCATAAAAGTTTTGCATGCCTGCTTTGTTCATGCCTGAGTGTATTTGTGATTGTGCGTCATTTGGGTACTATCTTCTATGCCCTTGTGCACTTCTACTATTTTCCTAACCTGATACTCTAGCCCTTTGTGTGTGTGTGTCTCTCAATTGGACCCATATTCGTTTCTTTGAGTTGATACTTTTGAAAAAAAAAACAGTCTTTGTTTTAGAACTGCTTTGTGAAAATGTCTATTTGGAACTGTTTGCCTATGAGCTCAGGTTTCATATTCATGTGCAGTTTAGCTTGATGCTTTGTTCGAAAGTGATTTTTGTAACTTGTGTTTCTCATATTACGACTTTGACTTTACATTTTACCTTGTGTACTGTCACTGCATACCTGTTCATCCTATAATTCACAGTATCATATTTGAGGTAGTTTCATTTCAATGTGTCTGCTGTTTTCATGTACATGTATACACTTGTTGTGTATTTGTGTAATTGGGATGCATTGAACTCGTGTGGTCTTCATTTATTTGCAGTCTGCATTTACGTTGCCTCTGACCTTTTTGGCACACAGACTTCATTTCATTGTCGTTGTGTATCAATGCATATATTGTTTACATTTTGTTGGTCTGACCTGAACTGACCATTGAACTGCATGTTAATTTTTGTTCCAATGTTTGGTCAATGCATATAGGTGTTGTCTGGTCTCCATTGGCATTATTACATAAGTGTGGTACATTCGAGCTGTCTTGTTTTTGGCCATTCACTTGTGCATGGCTCCACTTGATCTGATACTGAGGCTTTGCCTTGTGGTCTGCACTTGCATGCTTGAGTCTTACCATATATGTGCGTACATGTAGATGTTTTTGTGTATGCATATATTGTTTGATTCGTACTGAACTTGAACATAAGTTTAGTTCATATGTCTGTAGCTCCTTGTTGCACCTATGATTCATTTTGTCCATGTGCAGATCGTTACGAACATGCAATTGTGTACATGTTGCATATTCACTTGGTTAAATCTCTATACTGATGTCACTTGTTTTGTGCACTGTGGTGTACTGGGTTTTGGACTTTGAACATTTTGAGTTTGTTTCTTTTGAACTGTAGCATTTATGTGGTGACTGCCTTTTAGTTTTGTACGCAGTCTTGCCTTGGGGTCTGCGTAGCATTGATGCAATCGGATTTGTTTTTCTTGAATTCACTTGAGTTGAATCCGGTAATTTGGGTTTGACCTTGTGTTCGTTTGTGAATTTTCATTGTGTACTGCGTGCACATTGTCCATATCTGTCTACTTTGACCACCGAGGCCTTGGCATTGATATTTAAATCTTCATTGATTTTGGTTCGTTGAGCGTTTGTGTACATCATCACTGTAGTGGCAAGGCAGTGCACGCAAGCGTGTACTACAACCACACGGAATTGAGTTTTTGGGTACATTATCACTGTAGTGGCAAGGCAGTGCACGCAAGCGTGAACTGCAGCCACACTGTAGGTTTTGTGTTATTCTATCTTGTTTTGATTTATTGATCTTTTTGCATATCCCATATGTTGTAGTGGCGAGGCAGTGCACGCGTGCGTGTACTGCAGCCCTACTCGAATTAATAATTTAATTGATATTTCAATTGTTTGAACTGTTTTGTTTATTCAATTCAATATTCTGATTTGGTTTAATTTGCTGATTTGTTGTTTAACACTGTTACGTGTTCTATTATTCGTTATCCGATTTCTTTATTTAAGGATCGGATAGACGAGAATTATTGTGACTGTCGTCTATTCATTATGTAATTATTATTGTCTCTGTGCACTAATAACTGAGTTTGAATTAGACTGACCCGTGTATTATTTTCTTTTGAATGTAATACTCGGGTCAGACCGAGTATTTACAGGTTGTTGATATCTCACTATGGGTTACTGTTAGAGCTATGAAGTCTTTTCATATTTTTGGAGTAGTCGTCATCATTTAAAGTAGTCAGTGTATTTGTATAGGATGTTGTATATTCATGTATATTATTCACGATAATGTACTTGTATATGTAACTTCCAGAGTCGATAGTTGTAGTTGTATCATATGTACTGTATCACATGTATTGTAACTGACATCAGTTATTATATATATATGAGATTTTTGTTTATCAGTGTTCCGCATTTGAATTATCTGTGTTATTATTATATCTATTGTCATAAACTATTATGAACCATCGTAGTTCGTTTTATACTGGAATTGGATATGTTGATGGGAGTAAATAAATTAGAGATGAAAATTAAAAATATATACCACTCCTATCGAGATAACCAATACTAGTGTAAGGCCTAACTACGGATGGCCGCTCCTATCCAGCCTTATTCTTCGTAATAACGGACAGTATTTCTTTTAATACTCTTGGTTATTGTGAGCATAGAGGTGGGGCGTCACAGTTGGTATCAGAGCTTGGGGTTTATGGACATAATATAAAAAATAACTTAGATGGAACATATGTTACAACTATATGTCGATGTTTTATTATGTTTTGAGTCAAAACTAAAGTTTTGAAATTATGATGGAATTTTTAAAATATCTTTATCTAAAAATAAAAAGTGAAACTGTGTTTTGATGATTGATTGAGTGTGTTCTGTTTATCAGAGTGCGCAGCGGAAACAGTGATTGTCTTCGCTGAGTACGGCTGATAACCTTTTTGATTTAAAAATCAAATTATGAAATTGAAAATAAATTTCATTTGTTGCTTACATAGCTGTGTTTAATTTGTTTTCTTTGGAAATTTCGAATCCAATTTGAGAATTCGAAGCGACTGCAGTTATGTGAATTTGTTGAGATTTCTGCTGTTTTGAATTATCTTCATTGAAGATATATTTGAATGATTTCTTTGTTCATTTTGCAGTATACGTGCAAATTTATGTTGCACGTTACTACACTAATTTTACGTTGAACCGATGCTTGGTTATGAAACGTATATTGTTGCCGTTATTCTTATAACGGGATTTTTACACCAATGCTATATTTTGAAGCAAGGTGTTTTGTTGACATTTTTAATGAATGAAAATTCACTGATATTGTATTTTGATGTGAATTTTTTTGATGAGATTTTGACGTTTAAAAATTACTGTCGCTTTAACTTCAGTATCCGTCATATTTTAAAGTGGATTTTCAAGCGGTTATCCCGCAATGCTGATTTTGAGATCCGTTTCTAAGGTGTTTTGAGAAGTACAATTTTCTTATTTAAATTGTCACTAATGTTGCTGTTTTTATCATGGGTTGCAAATCGTTTTAAAAATAAAATTGTTTTTCAAAATTTTTATAGTTTATGCTTTCAAAAGAATGAGGAAGCGATTTAAACGATTAAGCAAAATCGAGGACTATGAACCCTTTCTTTTACTGATTCGCTTAATTCCGGACTTGTTCGTTTGAGAATGTAGATTATTTACTTTTATAAAATAAATGAAATTATTTTCGAAATTTTTACAGTTTACATTTTCAAAAGAATGAGAAAGTGACTTAAACGTTTCATAAAAATCGAGGATTATGACCCCTTTCTTTTACTAATTCGTTTAATTCCGGACTTGTCCGTTTGAGAATGTGAAATGTTATTTTTGGAATATAAAATTTGCACTTTCAAGGAAACGATGAAGAGATTTAAACGATGTAGCGAAAGTGCGGAGTATGGAACCACACTTTTACAATTTCGGTTAATTCCGGACTCGTTGATTGAATATATGATGATTTTCGTGTGCTTTCGAGCCACTATAATGGACCTTCGGGTCATATGTTGGACCTTCGGGTCAATACCAGTACCGGACCTTTGGGTCATTTGTTGGGCGCCAAAATTATGCTGGGTACTTGGTAGGCTTCGACCATATGTTGATGCACGTGCGGCGTAGCTAAAACTCGCCATCTGATGGGATCGATCCAACCTTTTATGTTGATTTTCTAGATGATCTTAATTGATTTCTAGATATTTGTTGTTTCCAATTATCTGCAGGTAATTGGATATTTGTTGATATGAGTTCTAATTATCGTTTTTGATAATTAGATATTTGTTGATTTGATTATCGCTTGTGATAATTAAATATTTGTTGATATGAGTTCTAATTATCGTTTTTGATAATTAGATATTTGTTGATTTGATTATCGCTTGTGATAATTAAATATTTATTGATATGAGTTCTAATTATCGTTTTTGATAATTAGATATTTGTTGATTTGATTATCGCTTGTGACAATTAAATATTTGTTGATATGAGTTCTAATTATCGTTTTTGATAATTAGATATTTGTTGATTTGATTATCGCTTGTGATGATTAAATATTTATTGATATGAGTTCTAATTATCGTTTTTGATAATTAGATATTTGTTGATTTGATTATCGCTTGTGATAATTAAATATTTGTTGATATGAGTTCTAATTATCGTTTTTGATAATTAGATATTAATTGATTTGATTATCGCTTGTGATAATTAAATATTTGTTGATATGAGTTCTAATTATCGTTTTTGATAATTAGATATTTGTTGATTTGATTATCGTTTTTGATAATCGAATATTTGTTGATTTGATTATCGTTATTGATAGTCGAATATTTGTTGATTTGATTATCGTTTTTGATAATCGAATATTTGTTGATTTGAGATTTGATTATCGTTTTTGATAATCGAATATTTGTTGATATGAGTTCTGGTTATCGTTTTTTTATAATCAAATAATTGTTGATTTGAGATTTGATTATCGTTTTTGATAATCGAATATTTGTTGATATGAGTTCTGGTTATCGTTTTTAATAATCGAATAATTGTTGATTTGAGATGTGATTATCGTTTTTGATAATCGAATATTAGTTGATTTGGGATTTGATTATTGTTTTTGATAATCGAATATTTGTTGATTTGAGATTTGATTATCGTTTTTGATAATCGAATATTTGTTGATATGAGTTCTGGTTATCGTTTTTTTATAATCAAATAATTGTTGATTTGAGATTTAATTATCGTTTTTGATAATCGAATATTTGTTGATATGAGTTCTGGTTATCGTTTTTGATAATCGAATAATTGTTGATTTGAGATGTGATTATCGTTTTTAATAATCGAATAATTGTTGATTTGAGATTTGATTATCGTTTTTGATAATCGAATATCTGTTGATATGAGTTCTGGTTATCGTTTTTGATAATCGAATAATTATTGATTTGAGATGTGATTATCGTTTTTGATAATCGAATATTAGTTGATTTGGGATTTGATTATTGTTTTTGATAATCGAATATTTGTTGATTTGGGATTTGATTATTGTTTTTGATAATTGAATATTTGTTGATTTGATTATCGTTTTTGATAATCGAATATTTGTTGATTTGATTATCGTTTTTAATAATCGAATAATTGTTGATTTGATTATCGTTTTTGATAATCGAATATTTGTTGATTTGAGATTTGATTATAGTTTTTGATAGTCGAATATTTGTTGATTTGATTATCTTTTTGATAATCGAATATTTGTTGATTTGATTTTCGTTTTTGATATATGGATATTTGTTGAATTGAGATTCTGATTGTCGTTTTGATAATTGGACCTTTGTTGTTTTCTGATTACCGTTTTGGTAACTGGATATTTGCAGTTTTGCGATTTCTGTATTCTGATTATCTATTTGATAATTAGGTTTTGTTGAGAATTTGTGAATTTCTTTTATTGAGATTAAAATATTTCTTTGTCGTTTGTATTCTCGACCTTTATTTTTCTAGCTTAACCAGTTTATGTTAGAAAAATAATAGTTATTAACGACCTTAATTATGAAAATTGCGGGGACGCAATTTTTATAAGGAGGGGAGTCTGTAACAACCGGGGTTTTTGTATCAATTTAATATCGTCATTAAACGATTAATTTGCTAGCTAATTGTTGTTTGAAGTTTTTAAAACCCGGTTTAAACTCTTTTGAAATTCCTTTATTAATTGTGTTAAGTTGTGTGGGCTTTGAAAATAATTTTGGCCCACGTTATCATTTGTTTGATGCCGTGTTATAGGGGATGCCATTCCCCCTTTTTGATCCATTCTCTTTGCAACCCAAAAATAAAACAAACGAAAATAAATGTTGGCCCGTTCTTTTCTTAATTCAATTCAACCCGCCCCCTTTTCATTCATTCTTCGTTCGAAAACCCTAACATACGATAGAAAAAAAAATGGTGGATCGCTATCAAACTAGGGCTTTTCAAAATTGAGGCTGCCGACCAGGGTTGTTCGATCGAGTTGCTTTGTCGGTCGATTGGAGTTGCTCACGGCCGCTTCTAGTTAAGTCGTGCTCTGGAAAACGAGGTGAGTGACCCTCACATCTATTCGACTCCTGGTTGATTTCTGATTTGTTCAAGTTGTGATTTTCTATGTTTGATTAATTGATGCTCACGGTTTTGAGATCTCTGATTAAATTGTATTTTTAATTCCGTGAATTTCTCCTGTGACAACATTGATATCAGCACTCGACTTTATCGAACTTTGCTAGACTTGTAACAATTTGATAATTCCAGTTGTAATTGAAATTGTATTTTTTTTATGCTTGAATGCCTTGATTTCTTTGTCCTGATCTATCTTCCTCTATGTTGTTGTACTGCGTCCCTGTATGCCGTTGCCTATGATATCTTCTAGTTGTACTGGACTTGTCTTCTCCCTGAGTTGCTATTTTGTTTTGTATACTTCCTTATGCACTGTATTGCCGTCATAAAAGTTTTGCATGCCTGCTTTGTTCATGCCTGAGTGTATTTGTGATTGTGCGTCATTTGTGTACTATCTTCTATGCCCTTGTGCACTTCTACTATTTTCCTAACCTGATACTCTAGCCCTTTGTGTGTGTGTCTCTCAACTGGACCCATATGCGTTTCTTTGAGTTGATACTTTTGAAAAAAAACAGTCTTTGTTTTAGAAATGCTTTGTGAAAATGTCTATTTGGAACTGTTTGCCTATGAGCTTAGGTTTCATATTCATGTGCAGTTTAGCTTGATGCTTTGTTCGAAAGTGATTTTTGTAACTTGTGTTTCTCATATTACGATTTGACTTTACATTTTACCTTGTGTATTATCACTGCATACCTGTTCATCCTATAATTCATAGTATCATATTTGAGGTAGTTTCATTTCAATGTGTCTGATGTTTTCATGTACATGTATACACTTGTTGTGTATTTGTGTAATTGGGATGCATTGAACTCGTGTGGTCTTCATTTATGTGCAGTCTGCATTTACGTTGCCTCTGACCTTTTTGGCACACAGACTTCATTTCATTGTCGTTGTGTATCAATGCATATATTGTTTACATTTTGTTGGTCTGACCTGAACTGACCATTGAACTGTATGTTACTTTTTGTTCCAATGTTTGGTCAATGCATATAGGTGTTGTCTGGTCTCCATTGGCACTATTACATAAGTGTAGTACATTCGAGTTGTCTTGTTTTTGGCCATTCACTTGTGCATGGCTCCACTTGATCTGATACTGAGGCTTTGCCTTGTGGTCTGCACTTGCATGCTTGAGTCTTACCATATATGTGCGTACATGTAGATGTTTTTGTGTATGCATATATTGTTTGATTCGTACTGAACTTGCACATAAGTTTAGTTCATATGTCTGTAGCTCCTTGTTGCACCTCTGATTCATTTTGTCCATGTGCAGATCATTACGAACATGCAATTGTGTACATGTTGCATATTCACTTGGTTAAATCTCTATACTGCTGTCACTTGTTTTGTGCACTGTGGTGTACTGGGTTTTGGACTTTGACCATTTTGAGTTTGTTTCTTTTGAACTGTAGCATTTATGTGGTGACTGCCTTTTAGTTTTGTACGCAGTCTTGCCTTTGGGTCTGCGTAGCATTGATGCAATCGGATTTTTTTTTCTTGAATTCACTTGAGTTGAATCCGGTAATTCAGGTTTGACCTTGTGTTCATTTGTGAATTTTCATTGTGTACTGCGTGCACATTGTCCATGTCTGTCTACTTTGACCACCGAGGCCTTGGCATTGATATTTAAATCTTCATTGATTTTGGTTCGTTGAGCGTTTGTGTACATCATCACTGTAGTGGCAAGGCAGTGCACGCAAGCGTGAACTGCAGCCACACGGAATTGAGTTTTTGGGTACATTATCACTGTAGTGGCAAGGCAGTGCACGCAAGCGTGAACTGCAGCCACACAGTAAGGTTTTGTGTTATTCTATCTTGTTTTGATTTATTGATCTTTTTGCATATCCCATATGCTGTAGTGGCGAGGCAGTGCACGCGTGCGTGTACTGCAGCCCTACTCGAATTAATAATTTAATTGATATTTCAATTGTTTGAACTGTTTTGTTTATTCAATTCAATATTCTGATTTGATTTAATTTGCTGATTTGTTGTTTAACACTGTTACGTGTTTATTATTCGTTATCCGATTTCTTTATTTAAGGATCGGATAGACGAGAATTATTGTGACTGTCGTCTATTCATTATGTAATTATTATTGTCTCTGTGCACTAATAACTGAGTTTGAATTAGACTGACCCGTGTATTATTTTCTTTTGAATGTAATACTCGGGTCAGACCGAGTATTTACAGATTGTTGATATCTCACTATGGGTTGCTGTTAGAGCTATGAAGTCTTTTCATATTTTTGGAGTAGTCGTCATCATTTAAAGTAGTCGGTGTATTTGTATAGGATGTTGTATATTCATGTATATTATTCACGATAATGTACTTGTATATGTAACTTCCAGAGTCGACAGTTGTAGTTGTAATGTACTGTATCACATGTATTGTAACTGACATCAGTTATTATATATATATGAGATTTTTGTTTATCAGTGTTCCGCATTTGAATTATCTGTGTTATTATTATATCTATTGTCATAAACTATTATGAACCATCGTAGTTCGTTTTATACTGGAATTGGATATGTTGATGGGAGTAAATAAATAAGAGATGAAAATTAAAAATATATACCACTCCTATCGAGATAACCAATACTAGTGTAAGGCCTAACTACGGATGGCCGCTCCTATCCAGCCTTATTCTTCGTAATAACGGACAGTATTTCTTTTAATACTCTTGGTTATTGTGAGCATAGAGGTGGGGCGTCACAGAATGTGTATAAAGAAATGTGGAAGAAGAAGAAGAAGAGTGAAAACCAGAAAAATAAGATTGGAAATTCGTTCAAAACAACAACAGTCATGTCCAATCGTAAAAGATTATGACGAATAAACACTTCCTTCGAAATTCAAAATTTTGAAATAAACTGCTACCATGTCGACATGGGGTACTTGAAGATATCGATATGCCAAAGGAAATTTTGATGATTTGTTTTTCTCTGAAAATAACTTCTATCTTGTATTAAAACTATTTTAAACTTTATAAATATACTTAACTATAGTTAAAATACATAAGTAAATATAGAGAATAATATGTTGATATATATATATATAATTTTACTATAATTTTATATTTAAATCTAAGTATAAATATTAAAAGTTAAATATATCATTACTAAAAGATAGTTTAAAACTAAGGATAATTTGATTTTGAAAATAAAGATTATTTTGAGGCTAAAAATATTTAAAACTAGGATAGATGTTTTTTATTCTTTTAAAAGGAAGATTTTGAAAACATTTTGAAAACAAGATATAATTTTGTAAAAACATTTTTAATAAAAATTAGTGGATACAAAACAATATTCACTAGAATTTTCGTAGGTTCCATCCTACTTAGGGTTCCATCCCTTTGACGGGCTTGAAGTGGATTCCATTCCATGAATAAATTGGATTTTAAGATGTCGGTGCTTTTCTAGGGGTTTTAACAAAATTCCTAATTAAATTACTTATTATTGAATTCTTAAACTCTTGATAATCTTGATATTCACGAGTCTTCAATCTTGATATCTTGAATCTCTATACTGTATAGTCGTCAATCTTGATACCTGCATGGTTAAATCCTGCATATACATATATATTTAAACTATAATGTTAGTATTTATATTTTATAATCTTATTCTAAGGTTGTTGTCATCAAAACCATCATCTCAAGGACTAACAAATATCAGTTCCGATCACTTGCTCGATCATGTAATTTCACTTCCAACTAGTATATAACACTTGACTTCTCTATTGCGGACTCCGATCAGGTTCCTTAATTAAAATGTTATGTCTCCCTTACATAGCCATATACTATTATAGAAAATTTTAGGATCGTATCAAGAATCCGCTTCAAGTGTTGGCCATCAAGAATCATGTTAAAAATCCTTGTTTGAACCGGTGTAAATCACCTCAAAACCATGTACTTGAATCCTATATCATAAACTATCATGCGAATAAAACGATCAATGTACAAATTACATACTTTATTCCATTGGTTTTTTTACTACACCAATTTCCTTTTTATCACATTCATTTACATAGTTCTCTCGACTTAAGAATATTATTGATCTTCAACTTAGACACTCTACTTTGATTATGGTTAAATCATGGCACAACATCCATTGAACGATTATAGTTGGGTTTGAGGTAAAGCATTGGAACCGAAACATGAAAGTGTCTATGCTCCCATACCAAATGAAAGTGGGCTATGGATCATGCAATATGGATATATGATAATATAGAGTATAGTGATGATAGTAATACAGTAAATAGTGCGGAATATAAAAGCAGTATAATAAAATGACACCAGAGATTTTTATACTGGTTCGGAGCACCGTCCTACGTCTAGTCCCACACTCCTTCTGGAATTTCACTAAAACAACAACCCTCACTTAACTTGGAGGAACAGGTCTATACAACCCTTGAGCAACCGGATAAGGACCTAAGCAGTAGAATAGGATTTCGCCTCAGCAGCCGAAGAGGACTTCACACGCCTAAGCAGTAGGATAGGACTTTGACAAATACAAAAGATTGTTTTGACTTTATGTGTTCTAATAAACACGGATTTGTCACTTGTAGTACACCCTTTGTAAAATTTTCTCCTCGAGTATAAATATATATATTTGAATTTTATAAAGAACGGAAAGGTATAATATTGCTTTGATGCAGAATAATTGAAAGTATAATTGATTCAAGAGATTTAGATAAGAAAATTCGGTTGTTTGGAATCAAGTTAGAGTATGTATTCATAGAGGTTAAAAACAGCGACTGTTGATGAAGAGTTTCGATTGAAGTGTTGCATCCAAATATTTTCATAGAGGTTCGTAACTCTTCACAAATAGTCATGTTTTTTCAAAAAGTAGCTATTGTAGAACTTCAGTCAATTGAACCTCCAGGTCAGTTGACTGAATATTCAAATGAATTTTAAATATATATTTGAATATCTGTGCACCTGTGCATGTTGCACAGAAATTTCTGGGTCAGTCAACCGATCCTCTAGGTCAGTCGACCGATCCTCTAGGTCACTCGACTGACCTGGTAATATCTATGCAATTTGCACGGTTTACACAGGTATAATAATATATAACTTTAAACACCTTTATAATATAATATATGTATTATATATGCTTATATATGTATAAATTATTTGGAAATAAGACGGTAAAATATATAACCTAATATATACGCAAATGAGGAGAGATTTTAATAAAATTGACCTAAGACTCAAAAACAAAATAATATAATTGATGCATCGATTTTGAAGTCTTGTCTCCTTGTAGTGTATATTCTCTTTTTGTCGTAGCAGTCGTCAAATCTGTATGTCGTAGTGATAGTTTTGTGTCATGAATCAAAACCAAGTCTCAACAAAACACTACTCCATAGAGAATTCATCTCCTCTGTTACGAGGTTAGTATCATGGTCAACTGTAGCAGCTCAAAGTCAAAGTCTCTGGCCAGAGCATTTCAGTAAATAATAATTGTTATTGTTGAACCAAAGAGTGTTTGTATTATATAAATTGAATGAAGAAAATATTGAAATTTTGAACAAAACTAAATTCCATAAGTCCTAAAATTATATAGTTCTAACGAAAAGAATTGGTTTAAATAATCATTACTCTAGCTATCGCTTGACACGGCAAGTCAGATTTTGAAAAATATGCAAGAGACGGTCAAACTACCAGACCATTAGCTAAGGTGATGTATGAAAGTTAATATTCGAATTGTTCGATATTAATAGTTGATTGAATTTACAACCACAATGTTAAATGCTCTAAAATATCACACGATTTAATTAACTTATGATTTTTATAAATTAATTAATATTTATGGTGTTGATTATTAAATTTTATTTGATTTATTTGAATTGATATTTTATAAAGTACATACATAAAAGTTATATATGTACGCATCGATATAGAATATCGATAAACATTTTAAATTGGATTTAAAATAATTAAATATTGATTGGATTTGGAAATTTATATGGGCCCAATAGACCCATATATGGTCGGTCTATAAGTTGAGGGGAGCTGATAGTATTTTGAAATATCTAATTTCAAATTAGTAAAGAGAAGAGGTAAACAAGGAGATCCAGATCTCCTCTTTTTACTCCTTCCAGTTTCCTATACAAGCCACACATCCTCTCTCATTTTCATTTGATTTTAACCTCCATGCCCACCTCTCTTGACCGATTGCCAAGGGATCTCTCCCTTTATTTCCAACTTAAATTTGAATCAAATAAATATATACCTAGTTGTGGGTATTTTCTCTAGTCAACTGTGCTTTTTAGAGGAGTGTATATTGGTTCTAGAAGGAGTTTATTCAATATTTAAGGTGTTAATCCTAGGCTTCATATTTTAGTAAATTCTATATATATATATATATATATATATATATATATATTCAATTATATTTATATGCATGTGTAGATTAGTTCAATATATTATAATGAAAACACACACACACGCAAAAAAAAATATAGCCTGATTTACATACATATACACATACATTTAAATTAAATTAAAAATGTATTCATATAATATATACCTAAAAAATTGGCTAATAGAAAACATTCAAAAATAAATTATTTTAAAACAATTTTAAAACTAAAATTTAAATTTTGAAATTAGTGTGCATATATATATATATATATATATATATATATGACATACAAAATAATTTATTGATTATTATTCATACGCACACACATATATATATGTTAAAAATAACAATTTTTGTACGTATATATATATATATATTTATAAAAATAAAAATAAAAATAATTACTTATAAATATATTTTAAACCATTTTAAATTATTATGTATTTTAAATAATTTTTTTAAATTTAAATCAATATATATTTATATTGCTTTGCCAAAAAAATATTTATATTCAATTTTTTTACAAATCCTTATGCATTTATTTAATAAAATATTTTTATTTTAGTGTACAATTCAACATGGATTTTTATTTAAAAAATTATTAAATGTTTCGATTAACATAAAAAATATTAAAATTTTAATATTAAAATAAATGATTTATAATTAATAGTTTATAAATAAATTTTAAATAAAATATAAAATGTTTTAAATGTTTACTTAAAAATTTTAAAATTATATATGTATGTATATGTGCATGTATATGTATATAAACATACCAATATTTGAAATTTGGATTTTAAATTTATAATATATTTTTCCCTTAGATCTAGATCTAGCTTTTAAATTTAAAACTATCTTATGATGTTCTAGATATTAATTTAAATCTTTTGAATTGGTCAACATTTTTAAACAAACAAAATTAACATATATAAATGTTTTCTATATACACATTCATATGTATAAAAGTATATATAAATGTATATAAATAATAAATTAATCATAAACAATAGATTTTTATATAAGCTTACAAATGTATTTGTTGCGGTGTAAACCTCAGCACATATATATGTGTATATTAAACCATATACACTTGCATATGTCGCACGTGCACTATACATGTATATCTATATTTGATGCTATAAACAAAATCAATCTTTTACATAAACAAACTAAATAAAATAAACATTTATTTACATCGGATTTAAATTATTTTAGACTTCATAGGCCTAATAAGATCTAAAATGGATTTTTTTCTCTAAAATTCACCCTTTATTCTGTTGCGACCCGATCTAATTCCTTTCATTATAAACATGAACAAATATATCAAGGTGATATTATTGATATGCCCATTTATACAATATTATCATAAATCATAGTGGTCATACACACACATATGATCCATGTTGTTTATTCCATATATGTTTTAGATTTATTTTTACTATATTTGATTCACATTGTCATTGTGAATCTCTATTTAGTAAAATGTAAAATTTAAATTATAAAAGTAGTGTTAAATTATTTTAAGTTGTATAATACATGCATTCATACATACATGCATTCATACATACACACATACACACATGCTACTAAAGAAAATAAAATAGAAATTAATTTCAAATAATAAACTCTCCTTTTGTCATATATTCACTACATATAATTTAGTAAAAATAAACTATTTATATAAACACAAAATAAAGAGCTAGTCTAAAATTAATAAAAGTTTTTTTTTAATTTCCTATTTTTACCCGCTACCAATGCACCTAATTTAACATCCTGTCTAAAAAGAGATATGCCAAGCTTTAGGAAATAATATAGCTTCAAAGTTGATACTTGTGTTGTTAGAAATATGTTAGTTTCTTTTAGCCCATATGCACTAATTGGTGATAATGTATATTTTATCTATAATACACCTTTACATTAGGTGATGGTTAGACCTAAAAATTGTCCATTAACAAAATGGTGAAGGAATACTTGGACCAAGTTAATATCAAAAAGGGTATATAGTCCATTAACAATAGACTATGTGTATTAGCACTCATAATACACCTTCTTTGTTATTTCCAGAAGTAAATTACAAAACAGCATATAATATTGATGTCAATGTTCGAGATTTTCGATTCTATTAATTCAGCTGTATTTATTATGTCGTGCTTTATAATATACTTATGTATTTTAATCTTAAGGGTGCGTGTGGTTTTCAAAGGTACTACAAAAATTTCGGTTCCAAAATGCTTTGAAACTTATACATAGACTTTGAGGTGTATTCCTCATTTTTGTTCCAAACCCCATTCCAAGATATCGTGTTGTGAATTCATGTTTATATGTTCAATTTTTGTAATAAGTGAGTGAAATCATCTTAGCTAATCCTTTTATGTCACTAGTAACCATACCATTCCATCTAAAATCTCCATAAGTTGTAAAAAGGTCACCAATAAGGTCATTTTTGTTCTGGGGTATAAGGAAAAGATCAAGTGGTTCCAGCTTAAAGGCAACAGGGAATAACCAAGGATCATATTACAAAGAAGTTTTATTACCCAAATGCATAATGTGAGTAAAGGCTGGTTTTAAAATGTGAATAATTTAACAAAATACTTCTAAATGAAGGAAGTGCGATGGTCATGTGGTAAGTTATAAAATTCATCATAGATAAAGTTTGCAACGACTTTTTCAAAACTGTTTCCTTTCCATCTACGATTTTCAGATCCATTTACGTAATAGAGCATTGTTTGAATACCTTAAGTTAACTATATCTAAACCTCCATGACTTTTAGGTTTATTGACTTATTTTAGTTAACTAGGAAACTCAAACTGGAACACTCAATTCCTCCTTTCATATAAAGCTCCTCCTAACCATATCTATTTTATCTACAACCCATGTAGGGAACTAATAAAAAGATAACCAGTAAATAGGAATATATGATAACTCAGAGTTAATAAGTGTGAACCTTCCAGCTCTAGAAAGACGGTTACCTTTCCAATGCAACGTTTTCTACTGACCTTATCAGTGATAACATTCCAGTTCTCTAATTTTGGTTTAGTTCGTCTGATAGGAGTTTATAGGAAATTACATTGTATTATAATTTAAGTGTTGCAGATTTAAATTTCATATTTGAAAACTATTTTTAAATGTTCAAATTATTAGTTTTACTTTAACTAAAATACATATTTTTTGTTATTTTTAATTTTTAATTCAAAATATGAATTTGATACCAATGTTGGGATAATAAGGAGGCACTCCGGATTTAAAGTGGAAATTCATTTTTTTGACTAGTTTAAAATTTTGAAATCGTAATATAAATATTATTTTTATTTGAATTAAATAAATTTTGATTTAAAACTGCATACTTATTTGGATTTAAATTTCAAATTTCATATTTTTATTTATTGGTTATCCAATTGTTTAAACTAATTAACTAAATCTCAAATGATTTTTCGCATGTAATATATCCAATAACATTAATGTAAACACCAACACAAACATATAGATTTATAGTTTAAATATGTACACATATCTGTATGAAATAACTTATTCAATATGGTCCTATCTAATGCATATCAATTTTATGTGTGTATTCACATATGTGGTTTATGTACATATATTTGTCTTATATATAAACTAAGAAAAAGCCCTTATTTATAGTGTGACTTTTCTCATCTGTGGAAAGTTACACACATTAATTTATCGTTCATGTATTTCTTTAAATTATATTAACTTTTGTAACATATGAAATAAATATTAGGCATTGACAATCTTAATGCATGTAACCTTTTAAATCAATACATACATACATACATACATACATGTATAGATACAGGTAGTAATGTAGGTATATGCCTACCAAATATATATTTCAAACATATATAGATTATATATCAAATTTATAACTGGTCTCAAATTTACATCCTATTTTAAATGATTATTATTTATCGTATATTAGGACAAATTATTATTTTACAAGTATGTAATTGATGGATCATCTACAATTTAAAGGTACGTAATCAATGTCATAATGAGATTAATACTACAAATTATAGTCAAAAGGGAAAATGATCCATGGAACCTAATGCAAAGGTATTTCGATATGGCAATGTTTGCTGTTACGGCCTATAAGCAAAGGGGATATTATGAGGCAATAATAAAAGCCTCTAAAACCTGCGAAATAACACATTTTAATGCAGGAGATCCGAATGTTTATAGCTTCAGCAAAATAATCATTAAAAGGTAGATATTGCCAGAAGAATGGGGGTTATCCACCTTTAAAGAAAAAGAAATATTTTTGCCTAATAAAAAAAGTACTATCAGGTATAATGATTAGGATTATGTTGACGCTATATAAAGTGCTCCTTTACGAAAACAATAAAACAAAACATTCATGGTTTATTAAAGTTTGTGGGAAAGATTATAAACACCCAATACCAAATTGGTTTAGAGAATGGTGGACAAATTATGGTCCATCAATAGACATCCATCCTGAAAAATTAAAAGAATTATATTCTGAATGGGTTGTGATTTCATCCAAAATAAATGATCTTCGCCAATATCTAATGATATTAGGATCTGGTCCGATATAATTTTTCTTTAACTTTTCATTTCTTGGATTTGGAAATGGAAACTAGAATTAGGTTATACTAAAAATAAATTCCTTTTTTATATAGATATTTCTTTTCTAAATTCTGGGACAAATTGACCAGAATTTATAACAACACAGATCAAATATTTTGCCATGAAATGATAACAAAAATAGGCAACAAGATCATAATCGATAAGTTTTTATTTGAATGATTTAAATGGTAAGATGTTTAACCAAATAAAGTATTTTTATAATATTCTCGAAAAAAATTCTTTTTATATTTTAGATTCTTACCTCAATACAATGTCATGTATATATAGTTGCGTGTACTTATATGTATGTATGTATGTATAATTATCCGTACGCGTATATAATAAAATAAAATTTATAATCAAAGTCTTACTTGATAAATCCAATTGAGAGTTATCACAATGTGCTTCCTCCATTAGTATATATTCCATCCCTTCAAAATTCTCTTGCAAATAAATTTGAAAAACAAAATGAGTCTTTGTTGTGGTCATGTCAACATTAAGCAAATCTTCTAGAGAGCAATGGAAATCAGTGAATAACACATCATCAATCCATGTCATCTAATGCATAACTAGATTACAATAAGAGTCTCAATCGCAACCCACTAAAATGCCAAGTCAACAATCTGTGAAAAAGGCTTTCCATCAATGAATGAGCAGCAAAACTACTATAAATAAGCATGATTCCTATGATAATAAGCAAGCAATAATTCAGATAATAAGACTAAAAGGTACTTTTCTAAATTAGAGAAACTTGTAAAACTCATTAGTGGCTTCTTCCATAATTTCTACATCATTAGAAATGTAGAGGCCGGTCGATTTTCGAGGGTTTTCGACCCTCGAAAATCGACACTAGTACGTCCTTTGTATAGAGTGTCGAGTAATCGAGTGCTGGAAATACCAGACTGTTAGGTTTTAAGAAAAAGAGATATAATAAGAAACAGAATAACAACATAGAATCTCACAATCGCAGCGGAACAAAATATAATAACAGCATTTTATACATGAAAATCTGTAACTGCTAATGTACATATACAAGTTATCAGGGTACAATCATCAACCAATAAATTTGGACAGTTATAATAACTTGTCCCTAAATTTGAATAAACAGCCTACAATACACAGTGGAATATAGTCAAGTAGGTCTTTGTCATCCAACTCGTCTCTTGAGCTCCATAGCGTCCTAACTTGAAATTCTGTAATACTCAGTCTGACCCGAGCATTATAATAAAGTAACACCCGAGTCAGGTTGGAAACCAACGTGAGTAAAACCCACTAAATTTGAAATACTTAAGTTATAAAAACCCTTTTAGAACCAAGATAACTCGTACAACACGACGAGTTTTATCTGATTTTAACCAAAACACTTTCATATGAATCCTTTGATATTGTAATGATGTCTAAAGTACAATACTTACTTAAAATAGTTAAATTTATGAAAAATTAATCCAATTCCAGTCTATTAAACTCTACAATCACACTTCGAAGTTGTTTCGGATTACACTAATATCTGATCCCGGTCTCTTCGAATCCAGTGATAAGTTTAAGGAAGCAAATTGTTTAAAATAAACAATTTATCATTCGAGTGACAATATTCAATTATAGGAATTTATTATAGACTTATTTCAAATAAAACTTATCATTGCTTTAGTCTCATTATTTTAATTTGTTTGACCATTTATTGGCACAGACAAGAATAATTTGAAAATAAACATCCAATAGAATTAAACCAAGATATAGATTGTTAACCAAATTAACGATCTATAACAATATCAAATAATTTCACATCAAGATTTAATTACTTTAATTAACTGAAAACCCATTTTGTCTTAATCCAAATTAATTACAAATTAAGAAATTATATAACAATTTATTTCTAGTTAATTAAAATTAAACACGCTATTTAATATCTAACTTGGTAATTTACATAAGTTTGAGTCAATGATGATAACATAATTAATTACCCATTTTCAAGAATAGAATTAACTTTAAATTACGAAAAATCCATAATTCTCATATAAAATACCGATTTAGAAACAAAATTATTCATGTTGATTTGAATTTTAATGACAATAGGATTTGAATTTTAATAACTTAATTTATTGTAAAAGAACATAAGTTCCTTTTTATTTACACTTTTTATTTTCCTTTTTCCTTCACTCTTTCCTATTTCATATTTCCTTTTTCTGTCTTTTTCCTTTCTTTATTTTTTTCTTCTTTCTTTTCTATTTTACTTTTTTTTCTTTCTTATCTATTTTTCCCTAGCCCTTTCGGGACCAACCCTTCTTCACTTCCTCCTCCTTTTCTTCTTTCCCGACTCTTTCCCTCACTCTCTTCTGTACAAACCAATTGTGCACGCCGCCGTGCACATGCGCAAATGGCCTCTGACCTACCCCTCGCCACCAATCGTCCACCTAACTCGCTTCCTATAATTGCTTCCCTCCTTCACACCTGGAAACGCTAATGAACCCTTGGTTTGAAATTCGAACTACTCGATCACCCTAGGACGAAGTTCATGCCTACAAAACTGCCTCGCCCCGTCACCAACGACTGCCATTCTCGCCTTAGCTTCTCCTATTCATTGAAACCACCTCCTCCTTTTTTCCCAAGCGCGCATGCTCCTCATCCTCTCTTTCCCCCACCATTGATCAAAACCCAATACCATTCCAACCACTCCTTAAACCCTACCTGGAGTTCAACTGGCCAATCGACCCACCAGAAAAATCACGTGCCATTTTTCCTAGCAACTCCACCTTTCAACGCTCTTCCACACCCGAAGCCCTGACATGAAAACTCTTAGATCGCCAGAATTTCGAATTTCCCAAATTCGTTCAACTTTCAGCCTCTCAACCCACACATCCTTAAAAATCTCCAAACCCCCTCCAAAAATCATATTTTTCGATGGCGGACACGACTATATAATCCGTTCCCGACATTGTGATGATTTGTTTTCGACCAAACCTGGCCTATTTACTGTTATACAGTATTTTTTTTGCCTATATGTGATGAACTTGAATGAAATGAATTTTTATATGTTCTATACTCATAAAAAAACATATTTTGTTTTGGAATCAAGTCCTAAAACCTAATAGATGATGGGGAAATGATTTTTAAACTTGAAAGGTGCTACCGTTTTCTTAATTAGAGAATAGAGGAAGGTGCTACTATTTGCTTAATTTGAGTTACAGGTAGAACTATTAGTGGTTAACACACATGTACATACACCTATTAACATAAAAACCTATATACACTTGACACGAATCACAATCTAAGTCATATACATATGCAGATGTGATAACCAGAGAACAAATCTTAAGGGGTCTACTCACAGTTATCAAAAGAAAATGAACACTGCTTGCTTAGTTATGCTCCTGCTTAAGTCTTTGATCTTCTTTTGTTTTGTTTAATGGCAGAACTTTGTATATATTTTTTTTTTCGTATGTCACAAATGAACTAGGCAAGGCCATATATATAGATGAAGAATGAAGTGTGTGGTGCAAGCAAGAAGGTGGCTGATGTTCCTTTGTTGTACAGGCTTTTGCATTTTTTTCCCATATTTTTTTTGATTTGATCCCTTCGTTGATTTGATTATTTGATATGTTATGAAAGGCTTGATTCTAAGACTTGACTTTGATTTGTTTATATATATATATATATATATATATATATATGGACTAGAATGGTATATGTGTAGATAACATATGGTATATAGATGAGGGGAACAAGTAGATAAGAGGCTGAAACCTATTGTTCATGTACAGACCTTAAATCTCTTATTTTATTTTTCTTTTGTTTTCTTTTGATTTGATTCATATGAAGGCTGATTTGATTATATGAGTTGATCTGCTATTTTATGAGACTTGATTTTATGTTTTTTGCTTGCTAGAATTAAATGCTTGTCATGATGATGTTTCCCTAAGTATAAACATTTATTTTCACATACCATATATATATATCAAGGGATTTACATATACATTATTTTATATTAACATATACATTTACCCATTTATAATTCTATGTAACATAAGTACGTATACATTTACGCATATATGTTTTACCATCATAAAGCTCTTACCTATATATATATATATATATATATATATATATATATATATATGTATGTATGTATGTATGTATGTATGTATGTATGTATGTATATATGTATGTATGTATGTATGTAAGTTCATGTACACTATTTCTACTATAATTATATTTACATACATATATATACACACACACACTATCGTATTTATTTTATCACATTTGTGTTTATACATATTTATATATATATATATACACACGTTTATTTTCATATATTATATTTTCATAACCATGTATATCTGGAATTATATATATATTAAGCATCATAAATTTGGTATATATTTTTGTATATACATTCATAGATATTTTACCTTGAATTTAAAGGGTGGAGTTTTATATACATTTCAATAAAATTTATCATATCTAGGAATTTATAAATTTAAAATTAACATAGTTTTTAACTAATATATATTCAGCTATTTTAAACATCAAAAAAAAAATTGTTCGACTTATAAAACAATATTTAAATAATGGAAAACTATTAATCATTCAATAACAAATGTTATAAAATCTGGGTCGTCAAATTCCTCCCCCTTGGAACTATTCGTTCTCGAAAAGGAACGAAACAAAAATTTTAATTTTTGATGTTTATTATTAGTTAAATCATTTTAAACATTTTAACTCCTCACTCTTTTAATTATATAAAATTTAAAACACTTTAAAATTATATGGTATTTCCAAATTATTTTTGTAAAAATATTTTTATAACTCGATGTGCAAACAAATCCATCCTCGTTCTCACAGAATTTTAGTCATACGTTGATCAGGCGTAGGACTAAAAATCAAAAAGTACTTAGTAGACCCGTTTCAACACCCAGTGAAAATACTTGGAAGACCTCTTTTCAAAAATGCTATGGAAATCATCACCACCCTCCATGGATCACAGTTAGCACGATGATTATGTCGGCATCTCGGCAAAATCCATAAGAAAACCGTAGGTATCCGCACCTCTCGACTTCGCCATGGAAACTGCAACAAATCGCAGCTACACCCTGGGCTGCATTGCCATCCAACAAAACCCATGTAACTATAGGCATCAGCGCCACTCAAATTATGCTGTCAGATGAAACTTCACCACATAGGTCGCAGACTACACCAATCGAATCCCAATGTAGACTGTAGGCGCTCACTACGACACGAATTTCGCTATGGACCACATAGATCGTAATATACTGATGTTACGTCGCTCTCCCAACGAAATCAAACGTAGATTGTAGGCAATCACTTCCACTCGACTTATGCTATGGAGCGTAGTAGATCGCAGTTACACAAGGGTTACATTGTCGTCACAGCATAACCCCAATGTAACTGTAGGCATCAACGCCACTTGAATTAGGCTACCCAAAACACAATCCTCAGGAACTCGAGTTTTTTCTGGACGTCCTCTGGGATTCCAATCTCATTAAACTCGCCCTTAGGGTTCTAGGCAAAACCACATAGTGGATCTCCTGCTATAAGTTTCGACTCTCAATGGGGGTGCATTTATTCCATACCTTTCTCAAAACATATCATGCTATATACATATATAGTACCTTTCAAATCGTACTCTTTATATGTATCCCATATAAGCCTCATTTACACAAAATCAATATCGTCAAAATCGATAATTCTCAAATTTGGTTTACCAAATTTTCAAAATTTGCTTTTGCCAAATCAAAAGCCTTTCAAAGTCAATAGGTTCCAAAACCTTTCTAGTTTTATTCTCATATAAAATCATTCCTTCAAATTGAATAATTTTAAGATCAATAATTTCCGAATCAACTTCATACTCATATAAACTCCATTTAGTATTCCAAATATCTTTAAAGATCACTTCTTCTGGTTATAACTTCAATAAAGGGGGGTTTTAATATATAATAAATATGTATAACCTAATTAATGTCAAATCAAATATTTCCAAGTTCGATTACTTTACTAAGTTATTTGTTACATTTCTTGCTCTTTATAAAGTAAGTTTTCGTTATAGTACTATCCAACCTTCATCTTAAAATCATCATATTTTTCCCAAAATATACTCTTTTACTTCAAAATCATTTTGCCCTAAATTCCGATTTCGTTTCCAATTCAAAACTGCTTCGAATTCCCATTTGGATTATAACTTCAATTTAAATCCATGATTTAAATATAAATAATTTCCACCCTGACCAGTTTGAATTTAGAAAATAGTTTGAATAGTTGTAAAATAGTTAAATAGTTAATATAAGATAGTTTGAGTTTTAAGAAGAATGGTTTGCATAGTAAATAGCTCGAAAAATCCAAAATAATTTGAATTTTTAAGAAGATAGATTTCAATTCGAATTAACTTCAATTCAATTCACAATCTTCAACCATCTCGATTTATATAAATTCAGGTTCGGTTTTCAAAATGTTGATTTAATCACTTAAAACAAATTAACCTTTAATGTTTAATTTAACAATCTAAATCTTTTATAATTAAATCGTGATCCCAAGTTTCAAATATTCATTTAAATTTCCTTTACATAAACTTATTTCAAGGTTCGAGGGAGAGTCCAAATCGTTTTAAACAATTCAATTTTCGGAATTCGATTTATTATCCAATTATAACTTCAATTTTTTAACCCAACCCTTTAAACAATTTCGGTTGACAAATTCATTTTTAACGTTTCAAATTTTAGTTCAAAATAATTCCATTTCCATAAATTCATTTTTATTTCTAAAAAATCAAAATCATTTAAATAGTTACAAAATAAAGATTTATTTCCACTTAATTTTAGGAATGGATATACATCATTTCAATCCACTTCTTAATTTATTCAAAATAATCCAATGTATTGTTTTATATACAGTCAATAATAAACAGGATGATAGCAGTATATATCAAAGTAAATAAGCATCCAAATTATATAAAACACCAATCAGTAGCATCCATCACAAATTTCCAAAATTCGAAACCCATTTCTATTTCAAAAGCTGTTTGTAATTATTCATACATAACCTCTTATCAAATCCATAGTTTTCTTTTCAATTTAATCCATTTAACTTCCCTAAGTTAAATTTTCAATTTCACATTGAAATTTTACAATTTCAAATCAGAAGTTCAAAACTTATTTAACTTGGCCTGATTTAAATTCCTCATTCGTTCAATCCATTTAACCTTGCTCAATTTAAATTTTTACCTCCCAAATTTAAATTCTTATTAATATCACTTCCCACTTATAAGTTCAAAAACTTATCTTCCATTCTGGGCTTTACATCACATTCTTAGGGGGATTCCAGAATTTAAACACTCGAGTTATTTCAAACCAGCTTTGAAATCATTTATATATATATATACACACATATACATGCATACATACATACATACATACATATATATATATATATATATCAAATCACACCTTAAATTTTAAACCATTCTTGGTTTTTAATCCACAACAAATTCATTTTCAAACAACTCTTGGTTTAAAACTCTATATTCAAAAATATTCTAAATAATATTATTTATTATTTCCTTCAACACTTTGAAACAATTCCAAAATTTCTGGGACTGGATTCAAAACCTCACACTTAAGATCCATTTTTAATTTATAAGTCGTGCTTATACAAATTCTTACTTCCTTAAAACATTTCACTCTGTTTATCATTGTTTATTCTATAATAAACACACTTATTAAGGCACAATAACCAATTTATGATAATTATCATATCTAGAGATCAAATACACCATATATTCCATCATAATTTCAGGAAAAATATAATTAGGATAACTTTTTTTTTAAACACTTTGAAAAAATACTTCCCTAAATCTTCGGGATTTAAATTTTGGTTTGAGTCCATTTTTAACTTAACTTACTTTTATAGTTCCTTCTTATCAATTTTCTTTTTGGTTATACATGTTTTACCACTAAAGTCTTATAATCTTATTTAGTTTCAACAACAACCAATCACCTTAATATACTATAATAGTTAAGAAAAATTATTTCTTTATATATCAAAATATAACCTTATATAAAATCATTCCTGAAACCGTTTTTAAAATCATTATATAAGAAAATAACAAGTACACCCTCATATAATAATCTCAACTCATTCTAGGGTACTACTGACCCTATCTCTAATGAGTAACCCTACCAGAGCCAAGGTTCTCGCTTAACCTTCAGCTTTGATACCACGTGTAGCGACCGGGTGGTTTTCGACCAACGAAAATCAACACTAATATTGTGTAGAGTGTCGAGCGGTCGAGTGCAGGAAATACCAGACTGTTATGGTTTTAAGAAAAAGAGATAGAAGAAGAGACAGAAATAACAGCATAGAATCTCATAATCGCAGCGGAACAAAATATAATAACAGCATTTTATACAAGAAAAGCTGTAACTGCTAATGTACATATACAAGTTATCAGAGTACAATCATCAATAAATAAATCTGGATAGTTATAATAACTTGTCCCTAAATATTGAATAAATAGCATACAATACACAGTGGAATATAGTCAAGTACGTCTCTGCCATCCAACTCGTCTCCTAAGCTCCACGACGTCCTAATCTGAAATACTGTAATACTCGGTCTGACTCGAGCATTACAATAAAGTAACACCCAAGTCAGGCTGGAAACCAGCGTGAGTAAAACCCGCTAAATTTGAAATACTTGAGTTATAAAAAACCTTTTAAAACCAAGGTAACTCTTACAACACGACAAATTTTATTTGATATTAACCAAAACACTTTCACATGAATCCTTTAATATTATAATGATGTCTAAAATACAATACTTATTTAAAATAGTTAAAGTTGTGAAAAATTAATCCAATTTCAGCCTATTAAACTCTATAATCACACCCGTAAAGGTTCGGAGTGATTTTAATTCGAAGTAATTCCGGGTAACACCGATATCCAATCTCGGTCTCTTCGAATCCAAATGACAAGTTTAAGGAAGTAAATTGTTTATTTTAAACAATTTATCATAAGGGTGGCAATATTCAATCATAGGAATTTATTACAGATTTTATTTCAAATAAAACGTAACATTGCTTTAATCACATTATTTTAATTTGTCTGGCCATTTGTTGGCACAAAAAAGAATAATTTGGAAATAAATATCCAAAAATTTAAGTCAAGATATAGATTGTTAACCAAATTAACGATCTATCACAATATCAAACAATTTCACATCAGGATTTGTTAACTTTAATTAACCGAAAACCCATTTTGTCTTAATCCAACTTAATTACAAATTATGAAATTATATAACAATTTATTTCTAGTTAATTAAAATTAAACACACTATTTAATATCTAACTTGGTAATTTACATAAGTTTGAGTCAATGATAATAATATAATTAATTACCCATTTTAAAGAATATCATTAACTTTAAATTACAAAAAATCCATAATTCTCATTTATAATACCGATTTAGATACAAAATTATTCATGTTGGTTTGTGTGACGCCCCACCCCGAGACCCACATTAGTAAAGAGAATTAACGAGTAATTCCGTCTACTAATGCAGAGAATAGGGCTGGTTAAGGGCAACCGAATAGTAATACACTAGCTAATGACTAAGTATGTCGATGCTTACCATTTTTTTTCCGCGAATCTCAAGTAGTCGACATACTCAGTGATTAACTAATACGATACTACACGGCTAACGGATCTATTCAGAACAAAGCACAATAACATCATAACATGTCACAGAAACAGCAGTTAAAGATAATATATACTGATACAAAACCAAACACCCGATGTAATATCGTTCATCACATAATATATTACAACAACATCCATAAAAGAATATATACATGAAGTGGAAATAAAAGGTCCAACAAAAGTGGAGATATCCGAGTCCATAGTCGTGAGCCCACAAAAGATAGCAAAACGGATCCAAACATAAATGTTAGTCATCCAACCTAACCTGCAACTCGGTCTGACCCGAGTGATAAACACACGGGTCAGGCAACTAAATCTTATCGTTAGAAAGGAAATACGATAAGGTATAAGGGAAACATACATCAAGGGACCATAATTGATAAGAATGACTAAGGTTGATATCAAGAATTGTCAATCTCTAAGATGGTATAATTCTACACTTACTTGGGTTAATACTAGGGGATTCATGCATATAAAGAAAACATCCAAATATGATTCATGAATAAATAAACTTCTCAAAGTGGTAAATAAAACCCAAGTATAAAACCATAAAATTGAGATCACCAAAATCCTCAAGAACTCATATTTCGCCTTATTCATCTCTATAAGGCTAAGTAAACACATCAAAATATGGTGAAATCAAAATTCTCTTAACTCATAAAATAAATCTCAGATTGGCCAATAATTACATGCTAAAGCATGTTGCACGTGCTAAAGTTCTCAGACTAGTGCTAGTAATATAGTTAGGTACCCAACAGAGATCTCAGAGGCGACCGAGGTCACCTTTTCTGGATTTCTCAGATTCTCAGATTCTCAGATGACCCGAAGGTCATAGCACTAGTAATTCTAGAATGTGTCGCTAACTATCGAAGAGGAATCTGTAAAGTGTTAACCTGTGTCCCATACCACGCGTACGCACTAAACAGTTTACTAACCGTTAGTCAAATCCACATTAAAATAGAAACTCAGATGTTCACAAAAGTCATACACCTTGTCTCATATCATCTGCATATGGTATAAAATACTGAGCTCAAACTATTCGCAAATCAAGTGAAAAAAAACAAATCATCAGAAAACTCATCAACCAAAGCAAATACAACACCCACGACTACATGCAAGTGCTCAAGACAGCGATATTGCATCAGCTATTTTGACCCTTTATTCACAGAATTTCAGAAAGTGATACAAATGAAAGTTGTCACAATCTTCCTACAGTTTCCAAAACTTCAAAAATTATAGGATTCGGATTAGAAATACAAAAGTTATGCACAAAATACTAGCTCAGGTTTACACAAAACACTGAGTACTCTACAACAACAGGACAGCGAGTTTGCAAGAGGTTGTTTCAACGTTTTAATCAACGAATTTCAGAATGTGATACAAATAAAAGTTGTCACACTCTTTCTGCAGTTTCCAAAACTTTAAAAATTATAGGATTTGGATAAGAAACACAAAAGTTATTCACAAAATACTAACTTAGGTTTTCACAAAACACTGAGTACTCTACAACAACAGGACAGCGAGTTTGCAAGAGGTTTTTTCAACATTTAATCAACGAATTTTAGAAAGTAATACAAATAAAAGTTGTAGCTATATCTCTAATCTTTCCGAAACAACAAAAATTATCTAATTTGGCTTAGAAACGAAAAAGTTATGGATGATCTCGTTTCAGTTTCAAAATAGAGAGAAATAAGCTACGAATTTTTTTCAATCAGAGGCAAAATTCAGCTACTGTAAGTTTTATACTTACCGTACTTAGCAAAGGAGACGATTTTTGGCAAGAATACTTGAGCTTTCAGCGCTCTGGAGCTTCGATTCCACCTATAGAAGCTAGAAGAAAGCCATGCAAACCAAAAAGAGGGGTAAATAATAGTTACAGTACATGAAAAATGGATTTCTCCTCAAATTGGAGAGATAAATAGATTATAGATTACCTTCTCTTGTTTTTGGACTGAAAATCTATCTAATTCGAGCAATAAAATGGAGATTTGGATGAATTCTAAGTTGAGGAGGCCATTTGAAAAGCTTCAGGATGTTTTCTGAGGAAGGAGATGAAAGAAGAAAATGAACTGTACGTTCATTTTCCTGTTTCTCATCCAGAAGCAGGTTTGGGCCAAAAGCAATAGCAACCCAATAACACTTAATCAAATTTTAGTTTATCAAATTATGTTCATGTCACTTATTTAAATCTTCATAACTTCTCCAATTTAAATCCAAATTTAGCAAACTTGGACTTGTTGGAATCGTCTCAACACCTTGATTCCAAATAAAAATGTAAAAACCCAAATTTTACACTTTTATTATTTATTTTACCGATATTACTAAATTTAACCAATTTCCACACTTTTGCAAAATAAATTGCAATATGATACAAATTGATTAAATATAAACGTATATTACATTCCAATGAATGTAAACACATGTTCTAACACTAATAAAATATTTTGCATCATTATTAATCATATTCCCCATGAATAATTATTATATTAACCAATTCTCATATATTTAAATTAAAAAAATGGCAATATTGGCAAAGAAAAATCATAATATTGCACACATTATTAATTTTTAATTAAATGTACCCAAAACAATACATTCAACATTCATGAAATAAAGTAAAACTTTATTTCTCCCATGTTTATCATTTTATTTAGCCCAAGCTAACCCAAATCCATTGTTTACTAAAATAAACAATATTTTCTACTTATTAGTCCAATTAATTCCAATATTAAATTATAATCACCATTATAATTTAATATTCAAGGTAATCTCAAAAACCAGGGTTATTACAGTTTGTGTTTTAATGACAATAGGATTTAAACTTTAATGACTTAATTTATTATATAAAAAAGTGCAACTTCCTTTTTCTTTACTCTTTTTATTTTCCTTTTTCCTTCTCTCTTTCCTATTTCCTTTTTCTTTCTTTTTTCTTTCTTCATTTTCTTCTTCTTTCTTTTTTCTTTTACTTTTTTTTTCTTTCTTATCTATTTTTCCCTGGCCCATTTCTGGCCCAACCCTTCTTCACTTCCTCCTCCTTTTCTTCTTTCCCAACTCTTTCACTCACTCTCTTTTGTACAAACCAATTGTGCACGCCGCCGTGCACATGCACAAACGGCCTCCGACCAACTCGTCGCCCCCGATCGTCCACCTAAGTCGCCTCCCATAATCGCTTCCCTCCTTCACACCTAGAAATGCTAATGAACCCTTGGTTCAAAATTCGAACCACTCGATCACCCTAGGATGAAGTTCATGCCTACCAAACTGCCTCGTCCTGCCACTAATGATTGCCATTCTCGCCCGAACTTCTCCTAAAGCTTCGTTGGAACCTCCTCCTCCTCTTTTTCCCATGCGTGCACGCTCCTCCTTCTCTCTTTCCCCCACCATTGATCAAAACCTGATACCATTTCAACCTCACCTTAAACCCTACTTGGAGTTCGACTGGCCAATCCACCCACCAGAAAATTCACGCGCCATTTTTCCTAGCAACTCCTCCTTCCAACGCTCCTCCATGCCCGAAGCCTGAGCGAAAACGCTTAGATCGCCAGAATTTTGAATTTCCCAAATCCGTTCAACTTCCAGCCTCTCAACCCATACGGCCTTAAAAATCTCCAAACCCCCTCGAAAAATCATATTTTTTGATGGCGAACACGACTATGTAATCCATTCCCTACATCGTGATGATATGTTTCCGACCAAACCTGACCTATTTACTATTGTACAGTATTTTCTTTGCCTATACGTGATGAACTTGAATGAAATGAATTTTTCTATGTTCTATACTCATAAACAAACATACCTTGTTTGGAATTAAGTCCTAAAACCTAATAGATGATGGGAAATTTATTTTTAAACTTGAGAGGTGCTACCGTTTGCTTAATTAGAGAACAATAGAAGGTGCTACTATTTGTTGAATTTGAGTTACAAGTAGAACTATTAATGGCTAATACACATGTACATGCACCTATTAACATAACAACCTATATACACTTGACACAGATCACAATCTAAGTCATATACATATGCAGATGTGATAACCAGAGAACAAATCTTAAGAGTTCTACTCACAGTTACCAAAAGAAAGTGAAAACTGCTTGCTTAGTTATGCTCATGCTTAAGTCTTTGATCTCGTTTAATGGAAGAACTTTGTATATTATTTTTTTCCGTATGTCCACAAATGAACTAGGCAAGGCCATATATATAGATGAAGAGTGAAGTGTGTGGTGCAAGCAAGAAAGTGGCTGACGTTCCTTTCTTGTACAGGCTTTTGCACTTTTATTTTTTTCCCATATTTTTTTTGATTTGATGATTTGTTGACGAGCACCTGACGTCCAAACCCAAAGTCCAACTACGAGCTTTTTAACTGCAACAACTTAAATATACGCTATTGGAGCTGGAATTACCGCGGCTGCTGGCACCAGACTTGCCCTCCAATGGATCCTCGTTAAGGGATTTAGATTGTACCCAATCCTGACACGGGGAGGTAGTGACAATAAATAACAATATCGGGCTCAAAGAGTTTGGTAATTGGAATGAGTACAATCTAAATCCCTTAACGAGGATCCATTGGAGGGCAAGTCTGGTGCCAGCAGCCGCGGTAATTCCAGCTCCAATAGCGTATATTTAAGTTGTTGCAGTTAAAAAGCTCGTAGTTGGACTTTTCCTTGATTTGATTATTTGATATGTTATGAAAGGCTTGACTCTAAGGCTTGAGTTTGATTTTGTTATATATATATATCTATGTGTGTGTGTGTGTATTTGGACTAGAATGGTATATATGTAGATAACATAGGGTATGTAGATAAGGGAAACAAGTAGATAAGAGGCCGAAACCTATTGTTCATGTACATGCCTTAAATCTCTTATTTTATTTTTCTTTTGTTTTATTTTGATTTGATTCATGTGAAGGCTGATTTTATTATATGAGTCGATTTGCAATTTTATGAGACTTGATTTTATGTTTTGCTTGGTAGAATTAAATGCCTGCCATGATGATGTTTCCTTAAGTATAAACATTTATTTTTATATACTATATATATATATATTAAGGGATTTACAAATACATTATTTTATATTAACATATATATTTACCCATTTACTATTTTATGAAACATAAGTACATATACATTTACTCACATATGTTTTACCATCATAAAGCTCTTACCTATATATGTGTGTGTGTGCGTGTAAGTTCGTGTACACTATTTCTACCATAATTATATTAACATATTTATATATATATATATGCATGTCGATATGCATACATATACACTATCATATTTATTTTATCATATTTGTGTTTACACATATTTATGTGTATACATTATTTTCATAACCATTTATATCTAGAATTATATATATATATATTAAACATCATAAAGATTATATATATTTATGTATATACATTTATGGATATTTTACCTTGAATTTAAATGGTGGAGTTTTATATACATTTCAATAAAATTTATCATATCCAGGAAATTATAAATTTAAAACTAACATAGTTTTTAACCAATATATATTCAGCTATTTTAAACATTTGAAAATTTTTTGTTCGACTTATAAAATCAATATTTCAATAATTGAAAACGGTTAATCACCCAATAACAAATGTCAAAAAATTCGGGTCGTCACAAGAAATAACTCCAAATTAGAAATTACCAATAGTGGATGAAACCACAATAGATCTCCATAACTCTTATTCTCCTGCACTTTACTTTTGGCTTTTACACATTCTCTTCAACATTTACTATTACTGAGTTGTTATTGCTTTGATTTAACTCTTACAATTGAACCTCATATATATTGAAGCCAGCTTTTGGTCATTGATTGCTATTATAGTGGAAATTACATCAACGTATATGTTTATACATGTATGTATAAAATATTTATAACTTTATAATATGTAACTTATATATATAAATACATACGTAATGTATGAAATAAACACATGTGTTTCTTTTAAATGGATTTAAAATTTTCGTTTTGTACACAACCGAACAAAACACATAAACACATATACATACATACATTTCTGTATGTATAATTATGAATCAAAATCATATGTATAGCATAGGGTTTTAGTATTTGATGATGTTAAGTTACCACGTTAAGGACCACTGCATAAGTGGCAAATGATTTGGCGCCATAACTGAGGTTTTAGAGGCCATAGGTTCGAACCTCCAAGACATTAAAACGAGTGATTTACTTGAATAAAGCACCACTCTTATTATAACAAAAAGATGATGTTAAGTTACCACATGTTAGCTTATCAGGATTACCTTCGTAAAAGTTTCCAACTTCCAAAACTATTTTCATAGTAAATTTAAAAGAAGAATTTACCCAGGGAGTAGAGTGTGAGAAATGCAGAATACGGATCTTAAGGCTAGGATTAACACTAGAGGGGGTGAATAGTATTTTAAGGAAATACTAAATCTTTTTGAGTTTTTGTTAATTTGAACACAAATGTATACAATATTCAAACACAGATATGATCACATAAACAAACACAGACGCAGAAATAAAGTAAAAGCTATAAAGGAAAGAACACACCGGATTTTATACTGGTTCAGAGTTACCCTACATCCAGTCCCACACACAAGTACGGATTTCCTTTCAAAAGCAATTGTATAATTACACCCTCGATTTCAAGGCCACGAGATACTCCACTCCAGATTCACAATCCTCTGGGTAGTGATACTTGATTTTATGGGCAACACCCAATTGATTTCCTAGGCTACAATCACACCTTTTCTCGCTTGATTGATTTCACAGGCTACAATCACATCTTTTCTCGCTTAGTTTATTACAAAGAAGCCTATAACTCTAAATAGCACTGAGATCTTGTTGAGATAGTGATAGATAATCAAACCCGAAATGATCTAGTTAGATTCGATGGTGATTTCGGCAGAGTAATTGTAAAAATGTGTATATAGAAATGTGGAAGAAGAAGAGGAGTGAAATCTGAGAAAATATGAATACAAATCCATTCAAAACTACCCCTATTTATAGTAGAACAACAGTCATGTCCATTCGTGAAAGGATATGACGAATAGACACTTCCTTTGAAATTCAAAATTTTAAAATAAACTACTACCATGCCGACAAGGGGTACTTGAGGTTGTCGACATGCCTAAGGTATTTTTGATAATTTTCTTTTCTTTGAAAATAACTTCTATCTTATATTAAAACTATTTTTAAACTTTATAAATATACTTAACTATAGTTAAAATACATAAATAAGTATAGAGAATAATATGTTGATATATATAAAATTTTACTATAATTTTATATTTAAATCTAAGTATAAATATTAAATATATTATTATCAAAAGATAGTTAAAAACCAAGGATAATTTGATTTTGAAAATTGAGATTATTTTGAGGCTAAAAATATTTAAAACCAGGATAGATGTTTTTGATTCTTTTAAAAGGAAGGTTTTGAAATCATTTTGAAAACAAGATATAATTTTGTAAAATTTTTTTGAATAAAGTTATTGGATACAAAACAATGTTCCACTAGATATTTCGTAGGTTCATCCTACTTAGGGTTCCATCCCTTTAACAGGCTCGAAGTGGATTCCATTCCACGAATAAATTGGATTTTAAGATGTCAGTGCTTTTCTAGGAGTTTTAACAAAATTCCTAATTAAATTACTTATTACTGAAATATTGAACTCTTGATAATCTTGATCATGAGTCTTCAATCTTGATATCTTGAATCTCTATACTGTACAGTCTTCATTCTTGGTACATGCATGGTTAAATCCTGCATATACATATATATCTAAACTATAATGTTAGTATTTATATTTTATAATTTTATTCTAAGGTTGTTGTCATCAAAACTATCATCTCAAGGATTAACAATCTCCCCTTTTTTGACGATGACAACCTTTGTTTACAAAATATGTAACATCCCGCCTTTGTGTACGTTTTAAATCGACGATAAACCACACACGTCAGACTCAAACCATATAGAAGGGCGGATTGTTATTGGGGTGAATGAGAAAAAGGAAGAAAGAAAATAAAACAAAACAGAATCTTGCAGCGGAATGATAAAATATAGTAATCAAATAAACTGTTCATGAAGCTGTTTTACAAAATATTCGACTATACTTATACAATACATATCAGAGTTACACATATCAGGGAATAATAAATAATGCAGCGGAACAGTATGAAGGTTGTGGAATAATATAATAAATAATAGCAATATAATCTTCGTCTTCGTCCTTCAGAAATAGGGTCTTCAAACCCTGAAATACTCAGACTGACTCGAGCGAATAGAAAAGACAAATACTCGAGTCAGAACTAAAAGATCTTATGTAAGTTAAATCAATAGAAACAAATATGAGTGGAACAGCGTCAGAGATGTTTACGGGATTTGACATCTCCTATCCAGTGTCTAACGTGAGTGCGGTAACTTAAGAGATTCTCGAGATTCACATCTCCTAAGGGTCCGTTAAACTATTTACTATGTAGTAATATTTCGCGATTATAATAATGTCTAATAGTAAAATAAACTTACTTTTAAATAGCGTTAAGGGGTTACCCATATATCCCTTAACACGTAGTAGTGCCAATAGTCTATACAGTATCGTAATACCTCCTGATTGGGAGGCTACCAGAGGATACTCCATAGGTACGACACAAATCAAACTTGTACAAGGCGTGCTAGGGTAGGTGACATGGCACACAAGGCAATGCCAGGGTAGATATACCAATTACGCATCCGGGCTGGTGGTAACGCGTAGCAGCTACTACCACCTACCTCGAGCCACAACCCTTAAAAATTCAAAGTCAAAAGTGGCCACCAAATCAATCACAAAGTCAGAATATAAAATCAAAGGAGTGCGTCCGATAAGAGGGGCTACCTCCTTGGCCCGAGAATCGCTCCTATTTTAGCCACCTTATGCCAACTCAGGGGAGTCGGGTCCATGTATATACCTTAATAGAATGTCGTCACCATCCTACTTCATTCTGGAATCTCCATATCATACATGGTTGTTAAAGTGGTTTTAGGTATCGACAGAGAGTATGCCCATATCCGATCCCGGTCTCTTTAACAACCAATCGTTATTATAACAGCATGGTCATTTCAAAATAGTTTATACTTTAAAACCAAAATATCATTGCCTTTTCAAAACCAAATCAATACGATATCAATTTCGCTTCAAACATATCCTTTTCCAAAATCATAGCACATTCAAAGTTATAACATTTCGAAATCACAAACACTTGAAATATAACACTTTCAAATCATAATACTTTGAAACTCATAACTTTGAAACATAACTTCCACCACTTAGACGGTCTAAATATTAAAATACTAAATATAATAAACTAGCTTCTCCGATTTCACAAATCAACTCCAATACAAATTTGAACCCCCTACAAACCATTTCAATTTCCATATATTTCAAAGCTTTAAATATTCCACCATTCCAAAACTAATTCTTTGATAATTCCGTATATATCAAATTCAATTAGTATTATTTAGATTGGAAACATTTACTTAATAAATCCAATATCATTTAAGTAAAACTTTTAAACTTCAAATAACTGGATATTCTTCCAACTTATTTAACTTGATATATTCATTTAAATCAACTTGATATTCAGTTAAATCACTTTAAACCAAAATCAAGTTATAAAAATCATACCCTTTAAAATCTCAATTTTTATCTAAATTTCAAATCAAATTTATTCGAGTAAAATGACTTAATTCAAATCAATTTCGTATTTATCTTCCAACCTCAAATTTATTTAAGTCAATATAAACCCTATATATAACATAATTTTAAACATATACTTAACCATATTATATAAAACAATCAAACTTTATTGTTTAACTTATTTTATATTTAAAAAAATTATACATAGATAAAATCAATAATAAAATAACATTTATATAACTTCAAAAATCAAGAATCTTATAACCCATATATTTCTTTATAAAACCATAGAAATCATTTCGAATTCTTTTTATATATAGACCGCGGTGTCTGTATACAATTTTCTATCCTATGGTCAAGTGGTACGGATATTTATCATTCCAATCTGTAACTAAAAATAAAATACGGTTATATATCATTTCAAGCCATAATCCCAAATGAAATAAAAATGCATAACAACTTGCAGTTTATAACAATATAAAATACAACATCCATTCATAAAAAATCAATCATCCACCATTTATCACAATCATCATCCAATTCAAACAATAACATTAATATAGAACAGATAATAAATAACAGGTATTTGCTGGTAGTTTGTATTCAATAATAAATTAAATAACAATTTAACTGGAAGTTTATATGCAATAATAAATTAAATAACAATTTAATTCAATAAATTCAATTTAACTGGAATGATGATAAAAATGTACCAAACAGCCATAAATAAATTTCTAATCACATCATAAATTAATTTAACACACATAAGACATTTTAGAAGTTGTGAGTGGGTTAAAACACTCACCTTTTGAATTTAAATTGAATTTAAATCCAATTTAAACCCAAAATTTGCACAGTCTCGGAATCCGTCCAAACCAGCGTCAAAATGTCTGAAATTCGAATAAGATCCTAACGGAGAAAATCGCGTGTAATTTCGACCTCACATGTAAAAGTTATCCGATTTAGAATGATTGACAATCAAAATCTAAAATAAATAAATAAAACAAATGAACAAACCAGACAAACGCTGATACGTCATCCATCTTCCATCGCACAACACTTCACGTTGAAACCCATACCCTAAAACTCGCGTACACGATCACGAGGAGAGCCGCTGCCCACGCAACGTCGCGCCACGCCATGCCAGAGCCGTCGCGTCCTACCCCCGAGACCGCGACCACCACTCGACCTTCCCCGAGCCTCGTCGATCGGCGTGATAGGCCAGCCGCCGCTAGAGACCATGAAACCCTAATGAATTGTTGCCATCGATCTACCAGTCAAAATGCCAAGCAACTCATGTCGATAAACTCCCCTCCGCCCACTCTACAAAACTTATAAAATAATTCGACGATCCGACAACATTCATCGACGCGCGATGAACTGCCGTGAGTATTCCGTCGATTTTCGGCCACCATGAAACTCAAATTGAAAAACGAATTATATTTCTGACTTGCGCTCGTCGAGAGCTTCAAATCCACATATAATTTAATATAGTTTGAGGGGATTAAATTTTTGATTTGATTTAGAATTGCCATTGGATTTGGAATTGAGAATTTGTTTGTCTGCCATTGAGGAGGAGAGACATCTGAATTGTACGTACAGAAATGAGGAATAAGAACTAGGCTAAGGTTTATAACAAGGTATATATAGAAAGGTCGGGAAATATAAACAATTGGATCGAATTGATTTGAAAGTTGAACGCTACACAGTCCAAAAAAGTCCGTTTCGACTCCGGAACGAAATTGGTCGACCCATATATCAAAATAGATGTTTTAAAATATTTTGAACGCAATGGAATAGGTTTCAAGTCCAAATTCCATCGTATGAAGAAGTTATGCAAAAATCAAGTTATTTAAAGTTAATTTCAATTAAATTGACGTATCGAGCTCGTACGATCAAAAGACAAGTCCGATCGCTACGAAACTTGAAATCCAACAATAATTCACCGTTACAGATCCGATGAAACTAGTTTCGTCGAAATCCGAGTCAGTGGCCAAAATGGCTATTTTCACATTATTAAATTGTTTAATATTAAATTAATTAAATCAAATCTTCATTTCTAATTCTATAATTAGCAATCTTTATCACATTTGATTTCGTAAACCTTCACAATAATTTAGACAAGTTCAGACATTAATTTTAAGTTAATCAATTTACCCATTACCGTATTAAATTTCAACTTTAAACAAATTCACTAATTATCAATTGAAATTCCAATAAATCCATTTATTTGATTTTAAATCTTATTGTTCAATCCATTATTACCAAACAGATAAAATTTACACTGGTTCATGGTTTATTACATTATTATTCTCAAATTTCATCTTAATCTCCATTACCGTATATTTAAATATTTAATTTTAATTAATTGCAATAAACCAGTTACTATAATTTAAATTCAAATAAATAAATAAATCTTGATTCCCATTCTTATTATTCAAGCAATCATTATCTTATTCATACTTTATTATCAACCAACAATTATTGCAATTTATTATCAAATATTGATTTTATCAAATTACAATTTATTACGTATTATTCCATGAATTAATATACTTTGAACTTATTCCCCAATTTATTAATTACAATCAATTATAACCTTACAGTTGGTTTCAATTAATTGGGATTGCACTAAATTAATTATTTATTCACGTGCATTAACATCATTACCATTAGTTGCAATTTGATTACCAATTTTATTTAACACACTAAATAAATAAATAACATATATTAGTTGTCGCCTATTTACTTTTGCTTACATTTATAAGTTTATTACTTACCACTAACACTGTATTATTTCATTAATTAATTCAATACTTACATTTGTTTTTCTTATATTTCACTTATAAACAAATTAAAATGTTTCCACTATTTCAATAAATTTGAACTCCATTTAAGTTATTAGCCATTCACTTACATTCATACTGTTGCAATTCATTCTAGTTATTATTTTTATTCATAATTCACGAATTTATATTTTTTTCAATATTAAATTTCAAAAATCCTATTAAATTAACAATTTTCAATTATCGAAAATTTACGGGTCGTTACAAAATATTTCTTCTATCCTAATAACTCCCCCTTAATCTATGCCTAACTATCATATTTTATACTTCTCCCATTTGTCATCAACAAAAACAAACTCCGAACTATATAACTCCCCTTATTCTTGTACTAAAATACCTGCATTAATATAATATTCAATGGAGTATATAATATATTGATTAAGGGATAATTATACTGATAGACATGATAACTAATCAAAGATCATATAAATATCAATGTGTTTTTATACATGTTTTGCACACCAAATATCAATCCACATCAAACTAAATCAAATCAAATCAATCCAAACAATCAATTAAAATCAAACAAAGCAATCAAATAAAATCAAACGTTATGAGGAACTTCCACACATCCTTCTTCTCCAAATATAGGGTCTGCTTTAGTGGCATCCCAATTTTATTATCATTGGCGAGAGAGACAGGAGGATGTGCTTCATTATCATCTTTGGCAGGGAGGAAATCATCCATCGTATCGCATCGAAATGGTTTTCTTGCTCCTTGATTATTTGCATTTGACTCAACTCTAAGTGTTGCTGGTTACGAAGAGTGAAAGAAAGAATATTCTTGAACGAATTATGGATTTCTTCAAGATTCTCGGTTAAACTATGAATTGGATTGGCCATTTTTGAGTTTGTGAGAAGAAATGTAGATAAAGTAGATAAGAAATGATTTTGAGTGATGAATTCTGGAAGAAATAGGTATTTATATGTATAGAAATTTGTTTGAAATGAATAGACATAAGGTAGTTATTCAAATTTCAAATTTAAAATGAAGAGTCATTTCTGACCAGTACATGGCGACATGGTCGGGGGGGTTATCGACAAGGGTTAGTCAATTTTGATGACTTTTTTTGATTCTGTGAATAATTGCGCGCGCGTGTGTGTATATATATATATATATATATATATATATATATATATATAATATACTAACATTTATTCTGAAGATAAGATAAGCTAGATAACAGAAAAGTAATTCAATTTCATTTCATAATAGAACGATACAATGATTAAACATTAAGAACTACATGAACATTCAAATCAAAACAAACTAAAACAAATAAAACAAGATATGAAAAGGTAGAACTAGTTAAAGGATGACGAAGATGAAGATAATTCAAGCTTCTTCCTGACTTCGGAGAAAAACTGTTCATCTTGGATGACATTTTATCCAATTTCTTACTAACAGACCGTTTAAGAATCCGTTGATTCTCGACAATGGTCTTTTGATTTTTGAGTAAAGTTTTGTTGGTTGGATTAGAAAGATAGTCTATGCTTTCTAAAAAGGTTTCACCTTCTTCTTCTTCTATTTCCATTTCATCCTCTTCTTCTTCCTCTTCCTCTTCTTCCATCTCCTCATGAGCCAAACGCTCTTCCTTTTCGGCAAGAGTCTCATAAGGTTGAAAAACAAATGGAATTTTCAACCTTTCTTGAAACAAATTCTTCTCCTTTGAAATCTACTTCAAAATAGTTAAAAATCCAAGTGAGATAGATTCCATGATACAAAGTGTTTTCACCCATTTCAAGATTTTTAGGACGAAATTCATCCAAAATAACTTGCGCCCAATTAATATCATAATTTTCAAAAATAGCAAAAAATGCTTTGCAAACTTTTGAAGTTGGATTGTTAAAACTCCCCGATCTTGGGGTCAAAGTATGTTGTAAAAGAAGATTAACAATTCTAGCTTTTGGTCATAAGTTTCGATTTTTGAATTGAAAGTTATCGTTTCCTTCAAAAATGTGATGAAATATCTCACGATCATTTTCATCGATATTAAAACTAGAAAGATCCATTCCCGTGCTCTTGCAATTGAGAATGGTACCCAAAAGATCACAATTTAAAATGATTCTAGTGTATTTGACACTACTCCAAATTTCATCATCATTTCCATTATAAAATCCACGGTTGAGATTTGCGTAAAAAAATTTAATAAGATTTGGATAACAAACAAAATCATTTTGAGAAGCATCAACAAGACTAAGAACTTGATTGTTTGCAAAAAGAGAATCGATTTCATAAGTGGATAAATCTTGAAATAAAGCAAACTTCCCGGGATGGATTTTTCCATAGTTAGCATAGTTGATATATGCTTTTATAGCCTCCGGATCATTGTAGAGTTGCTCTTTTATCGTTCTAGAACTTCTCATTGTGGAGCGGTTGCTTGAAGAAGCCATTAGAGTAGAGAGTAAAGAGCTTGAAGTTTTGAGATAAGAGTTTGAATTTGAAAATGAGAGTGAAAAGTTGTGATAAGAGATAGTGAATAAATAGATTCTCAAAGGACATGTTCTCTGGTCAAAAGGTGGCTTTTCAGAGAATTGAATGAAGTGAAAAGATGGAGGGAAATTCAATATTTGAATTCAAATTTTGAATTTCAAATTTCTATACCCTTGTCGACATCATGGAGGGGACCATGTAGACAGGTGTCTTTGAATTTCCATGATTATTTTTCTTAAGTATTCTAATATATATATATATATATATATATATATATATATATTATTAATGTCTATATATATATCTGGAATATTACTAATATATAGTATATTCCATAAAATATTATGATACTATTAAAAAATATAAAAAAATAATAATAATAAAATAATAGTAAAAAAATAAAAAATTCAAACAACATACCAATTCAAAATCAATCAATCAAGCATCCAATTTTAAGCATACAATTTCAACCAATTGTATTGTAAATGTATACCTTTTTCTGAGCCCGTTTCTCTGAATTTGTCGGAGTCGTGAACTGCCGTGAAACATATATTTGAATTATCTGTCTTTTGATCATCATCGCTTGAGGATGAGTCTGAGTAATCTAGAGTAGCAGTAAATGCACGTTTTCATTTCTTTACGGAATCATTGTTTATAGGAAGATTTTGCCTATCTGGATATGGACACTCTCTTTTGATATGACATGGTTCTTCACTGTTGAAACATCTAATATTGTTTGGCACTGCATTCTGATTTCCAGAGTTCTTATGGTTGTTTATCTAGAGATTATTCATCTTTCTGTATTTTGGGAATTTCCGAAAATTCTTGGTCATAAGAGCTATCTCTTCATCATTATCGTTGTTCGAGTCTGATCCATCGGTCAATGCATTAAATGCCATTGATTTCTTTTCAGATGCTTTGCTTTCTCTTCTCTCAATCATTTGGATTTCAAACGACATTAGATTTTCAATTAATTCTTCTATCCTTAAGGTACTGATGTCATTTGCCTCTTCGATCGCAAGCGTGATTTGATCCCATTCTGGAGTAAGAGAATTTAAGATTTTTCTGACTTGATCTTCTTCTAAAAATTCCTTTTCCAAGATATTAGAAAATGCACAATATTATGAAATCTACTATACATATCTGAAATAGACTCATTAGAATTCATTTTAAATAATTGAAACTGATTTGTGAGCATGGAAATTTTGGTCTGTTTAACTTTGCTTGTTCCTTCATGAGTAACTTGCAAAGTTTTTCAGATTTCATATGCAGACTTATAAACTGACACTCTGTTAAATTCATTTCTATTAAGTGAACAAAACATAATATTCATAGCTTTAGAGTTATTTTGTGCAACAGTCTTTTGCTCAGCAGTCCACTGTGCAAAATCAGTTGTGGGTTCAGAATATTCAGTCTGTGTGATATTCCAAGTGTCTAGTCCTATAGATTGTAAATATATTTTCATCCTACATGCCTAATATGCATAGTAACTGCCATTAAAAAGTGGTTGTCTGATAGTAGACCGACCTTCTACAAATGAACTAGTGACAGGGATAATAGAACTGGTGTTGGTAGTGTTAACAGTACCAATGTTGGTAGCCATTTTAAAAAAAAATTCGAAATTCAGATTATGAGAACTTTGAAAACCTTGCTTTGATACCAAATGTGAGAAATGCGGAATACGGATCTTAAGGCTAGGATTAACACTAGAGGGAGGGTGAATAGTGTTTTAAGGTATTACTAAACCTTTTTGAGTTTTTGTTAATTTGAGCACAAATGTATGCAATATTCAGACACAGATATGATCATAGAAACAAACACAGATGCAGAGATAAAGTAAAAGCAATAAAGGAAAGAACACACCTGATTTTATACTGGTTCAGAGTTACCCTACATCCAGTCCCGCACACAAGTACGGATTTCCTTTCAAAAGCAATTATACAATTACACCCTCGATTTCAAGGCCACGAGGTACACCACTCTAGATTCACAATCCTCACCCAATTGATTTTACGGGCAACAAGTTCACCCAATTGATTTTCTAGGCTATAATCACACCTTTCCTCGCTTGATTGATTTCACAGGCTACAATCACACCTTTTCTCGCTTAATGTATTACAAAGAAGCTTATAACTCTGAATAATACTGAGATCTTGTTGAGATAGTGATAGAGAATCAAACTAGAAATGATCTAGTTAGATTCAATGGTGATTTCGGCAAAGTAATGGTAAATATATATATATATATATATATATATATATATATATAAATGTGGAAGAAGAAGAGGAGTGAAATCTGAGAAAATATGAATATAAATTCGTTCAAAACTACCCCTATTTATAGTAGAACAACAGCCATGTCCATTCACAAAAGGATATGACAAATAGACACTTCCTTTGAAATTCAAATTTCTAAAATAAACTGCTACCATGTCGACAAGGGGTACTTGAGGCTGTGGACACGCCTAAGGTATTTTTGGTAATTTGCTTTTCTTTGAAAATAACTTCTATCTTTATTAAAACTATTTTTAAACTTTATAAATATACTTAACTATAGTTAAAATACATAAATAAGTATAGAGAATAATATTTTGATATATATAAAATTTTACTATAATTTTATATTTAAATCTAGGTATAAATATTAAATATATTATTATTCAAAGATAGTTTAAAACCAAGGATTATTTGATTTTGAAAATAAAGACTATTTTGAGGCTAAAAATATTTAAAACCAGGATAGATGTTTTTGATTCTTTTAAAAGGAAGGCTTTGAAATCATTTTAAAAACAAGATATAATTTTGTAAAAACATTTTGAATAAAAGTTCGTGGATACAAAACAATGTTCCACTAGATTTTTCGCAGGTTCCATCCCTTTAAAGACTCGAAGTGGATTCTATTCCACGAATAAATTGGATTTTAAGATGTCAATGCTTTTTTAGGAGTTTTAATAAAATTACTAATTAAATTACTTATTACTAAAATATTGAAATCTTGATAATCTTGATACTCATGAGTCTTCAATCTTGATATCTTGAATCTCTATACCGTACAGTCTTCATTCTTGGTACCTGCATGGTTAAATCCTACATATACATATAGATCTAAATTATAATGTTAGTATTTATATTTTATAAACTTATTCTAAGGTTGTTGTCATCAAAACTATCATCTCAAGGACCAACATAGAGAAGATGAGAATGATGTAGAGTTTTGGATATGTTTCATACATGATTCATGGAAGGTTTTTTATAAAAAGAAATGTAGTCTCCATAATTTGTAACTCTCTCATTAAAAAAAATTAACTTGCACATTAATCAAAAACTAATCCATGCACACAATTTTCTTCGACTCTACATCTCGCTCCACTTATCTTGGCCATCCATGCATGTGTATTTTAACATGTTATTGGACCACCAAATAATGAGTTATCAATCATTAATTATAGATACATTTGAATTAAACATTTGTATATAGTAATTTATATATTAACTTTCAACTTCAAACCCATAGTCAATGAAATAAATCAACACAAAACCATTATGTACAACTTTCCCTTTTAATTTACAATAATAGTAAATTATTTTGTTAAATTAATTTTAATAAATTCAAAGAATTGTAGTTGTGTAAATCTTCAGTGTAAACTCAACCCTTGGTAATATTGGAATGATTTAAATATTAAATATTGTGCGGACTTTGTTGAAGTACAACAATGGACACGAGTTCAGTCACTCATAGATCATCCATGTGAAGTCCTATTTCTGATCTTTTTTAAATTGAAGCCACAATGCGATGATATGTTGTGCACCTTATGTCTCCTCGTCATCATTGTGTTACTTAGACTTATAGAGCTTATTTAGAAAACAACACTCTAATAAGTCCATATTTCACTGTGAAGTTTTACCTTCAATTTGACATCATATATTGATTAGCCAAATTACTCTGGGTAGAGATTTATGACTTTGTATCAAATTCCAATTACGGTGGTAATAGCCTTTTCTATCAAAGGTGATGAATCTTATCTTGAGTAGTGTCCAATTCAAGTATTATTATCGGCAAAATTTCCATCGACTCAGAATTGACTTAAATCAACAGCAAAAAGTCTGCAATGGAAAATAACGGACGCTGGCCGAAACTACTTCCAAATCTGCGTTATTATGGCTAAGATATTAGTATTTGATTATGCATCATCTATTTACTGGTTAGGCCCCTTGAAGAAGCCCTTTAGCTATTTAGAAGATAAGTCAATGGAGTATGAGATGTTCTATATGATGACATAATATGAACGATTTTAAGCAACGTACAAATCCGACTTATTATGAAGAAGTTATGGATGGATCATCCTTTCTTTCCCTAATTTTTATTCTTAACGATCAATCCCACGATAAGTATGCTACCTATGACAAGTACCTCATATGATCATTAAGTGAAGTAACGGAGGATGTTGGAGTATTTTATAAGGTCATAGAAGATGAAAGGTTCAAGGCTTGGGATAATCTGACTTGTTATAAAGAAGTTATGGATGGATCATCTTTTTTCTCCCTAGTCTATCCTATATGGATCATCGTCGATCCATAGGGATGGATCATCATCAATCTATCACCACTAGCCCATAGTGTTGGATCACCTTCGATTCACTATCACCAATCATTAGGAATAGATCACAACTGATCCATACATATTGAGTAAACATTTTACATATCCTTCAGCCCGTTTGTTACCTAGCATTTTATCCAAGTGACATTTTGATTGAATTGGACTACAAAACGGTAAAGAAATAAACGATGAACTTGGAGACAATCAACTATAAAGATCAAATGAATAAATGGAGAAATTTTTCTAAGTTCATGGATCAGTACCAATTCCATATTCCATGGATGGACAGGTACCGATTCATCATAAAGTCGAATTTGTCCCTAGTGTCTTACATAGTGGATTGTAGGTTAAGTAGAAGAAAAAGATAAGTTTTGGACATGTGGAATGGATATGTATCGATCCACCAAAAAGAAAATCCCCTAAGCTCTATGTTATGGATATATAATCCAAGAAGAAGAAAAGGTCACGTTTTGGTCATGAGGGATGGAGAGGTATTGACCTAATATTATTTGTTTTCAACCTACAGATAGATCATTAACTCTATTTATTTTTCTTTAAAAATCTTGCCTCCACTTATAAAGCCATAATCCCTATATTATCAAGTCTAAATTAAATAAATTAATATATAAAATTAATTATCACGAAGAGAGCTATGCAAATAAATTAAAGTCATTACAAGAATTGGAATTTTAAAGGCAAGAAATTTCTGGATACCGAAGAAGAAGAAGAAGAATTCTAATCAGATCAAAGAAGAAAAGTGGCTAGTCGGTAAGTGAGACACTTCCTATTTGGATATACTGATAAGATGTAGAAAATAAAGCCCTTATAGTCTTAATTCTAATTATGCAATGAAATTGGATGGTAGTTACATTAAATTGTAGTCAACCATGATTAGAACGTAATATGCCAAGGCAAAATAACTAAAAGTGATTTTTTTATTGTAATTAGTCAAATTCAATCTCTCTCAAATTAAAAAGTGCAAAATGCAAAGGTGCTTAACATATTATATCAAAATTATAGTTGTCGACGATGTGAATCCACTGGTTCTGTTCGTTTATTAATTAGGTGTACGCATTGGTCAGAAAATGCATTGGATTTGATAAATGTGGACCACCCATTTTGATCCAATAGTGAAACAATGAAGATATTATAATTGGGGACCATGGACATAAAGAGGACATAGAGTAAATGATCATGTTGGGGTTCGACCAACCATAAGAGGTCGGCATTAGCCAGATATAGTGTTCCAAGCGACATTTATCACTCTATCTTTAAATGCTTGTAACTCACACATACGAATTCCATTTCACAGGCAGTTCATGGCATCATGATCTCAGCTAGATAAGGAACGTATTGACACGTTCTTACTGTGTTTTGAGATACTTTAGAAAAATCCCTTATTTTAGCAGATTCATTATATGGGGGTTATATTAGGGTGTTCGGTACACTTATGAGAAAATTGGTATTCGGTTGTACAAGCAACATTTGGCGATAATGGGTTAGGGATTGATCCAATACTTGTTGCAAACGGAGGGGCCAGTAATGTGGATCGTGGGTTGTTACATTTGTTATTAGAGCTTAGGTTATGTGATTCATACAAAATCAGGATGTACGAGAGAGTGTATTTGTAATTTTCTATTATTTATATTATATATGTTTATTTATTTATTTATATGCCACACCCCATATATGCTGTAACAACCCTGTTTTAGTTACCTGATTAATAAGAACTAATTAGGGATAATTAATTCTAAATTGGGATTTGTGAAATTTAACTATGAAATTAAATCTAGTTTTATGAATAATTGAATTGTTTATCTTAATTAATTTTAAGATAACTTTGAAAAATGTTGTTAAGTGTTAATATTGTGATTTATTGTTTTAAAATGAGAAATTATAATTATAATTTATTTTGTTTTAATTAAAAATAATAAGAATAACTTGTATTTCAAATGTTACATTTAATTGTACAAAAAAATTCTATATCTATATAATGAGAAATTTTATCTTTGTGGATGGGTTTGATAAATTATGAATGGTTAAAACAATGTTAACTAAAACCTTAGTCAAAATGTAAAATAGTGTTTATAAATTAATAACACTTAGGATTTTTGTAACACTTGGCAATTGGGTTCATACCTCAAACCACTTATCCCATGAAAATTAGAATAAGGTGAGAAGCATATACGTACACTCTCATTCTTCTTATTCTCAAACTAAAAAATAAAATTCTATCTTCTCCAAAACCCTAGAATCTAAATCAACCAAAATCTAGTGCAAATCAAAGGGCTTTTATTCTATAATGAAAAGTAAGTAGTCTAAACCCTATCTCCATCTTTTAGGAACATAAAAGAATGATTTTGATCTTGTTTTTATTAGAATTGTTTGCTAGTTGGTTTTTGTTTTTGGGTTTTTAGACAATTTTGGTGAAGTTGAAGGTGTAGAAAAGCCTAGACAACGATTTGCAAGCTATAGGATGCACTAAAGGTGAGTTAATCACATATACCTATTTCTAAATCTTTGTTTGATGAATATAATTGTTTGAATGATTATTGATTGAAATTTTTGCTATTTGGTTGAAAATTCGTGTGATTATTAAGCTATTGTTTGCTGAAAATTTGGTGAAAAAAATCGCTGCAGTAAAACATCGATAATATATGGTAAAATAATCCAAATTGACTCAATCTTTTAGTGGTAGAAATATATTTCAATAAGCTACATGTTTTTTGTTGATCATTTTTCAAAATACTGAGCTTAAATAGGTCTAAATTAAGTGTGAAACATAGGTTATAGCACAACCATATCAAATTTTTTGTGTCGATAACTGATAGTAAAATGGACATAACTTTTGACCTATTAATTCAATTGTGTTGAAATTTTTTACAGTAGAAAGATAATTTTCTAAAGAAGAACTTTTATTTTAGATACTTCTCATATTTTGAATATTTCTTGGTCAAAATCGGGTTTTTAACAGAGTAATAGTCTCTATCCTTTTAAATTTCTATGCTAAATATTATTAGTAATTTAAGTATAACTTTCTCATTTTTTATCGGATTTTAATAATATTTAAAGTTATGAAAAGCTAAAACTTTGTGCTACAACTTTCATGTTATAAATTTCTGCAAATTCTATGATTTAAAGGGTCGAAATTGGGTTTGAAACTAAAATACATGCTCCACTATGTTGATTTTCCGAATTGAAACCTAAAACTAAAATCGCCATAACTTTGTAACCGTAATTCCAAATTGTACAAAACTTTTTCTAGAGGAAATCTGAGACTTTAAGGAACAACTTTCATGTTGTTAGTTTTTGAAAATTCTTAGAGAAATTGGGTCAAAATGGTGCTTCAAAACTAAAAATCTATTATGATCTATGATATGTTGCTATGATTGTGATATTGTTAAACGTGCTTTGAATGTTCGGTGGTGATCGTTTTTACATACATACATAAATTTATATATATATATATATATATCCATTGGTTTTTTAAATTATAAATTGTGTTTAGATATGATATGAAAATCAAACCTTATGGAACTGTGGTCGTTACAATCTTGTGATATGTTTTATTGAATTTCTTGTGCTTTATGGACTTTGAATCATTTTTTATTTAAAGATTTGGAAATTTATAAATTTAAATCTACCTATTTTGCAAATGTATATAGGTGCTTTGTTTTGCATACAAATAATTTCGCAAAGAGAGTTTATTAAACTTCTAATATCAAACATGTTTTCTTAAGTACTCTAATTATTTTTATAAATGATTTGTGGGTTTGAAATTTAAATTTTTGAAAATATAAGTGTACAAGTTTTTAACTAATTATTAGAATACTAAATTGGTTTTGAAAATGGATTAACGGGTTTATAAATAAATGAATTCTTTTATATGTGGCTTTTGAAATTGATGTGTAAACATTATACCCTTATGGAATTTAAAGAATTAATGTGATTTTGGAACATGGAAAAAAATCTTGTTTCATGAAATAAATACTCTTGAAACAATTTAGATTAACGCAGTATTTTGATAAGTGACAGTAGATGTTTTGAGAACCTTAATTCTATAATTTGAAGAGTGCTAAAAATTGACTTAATGTCATTGATTGGTTTAGATGTTTTCGAATAACGCTTCGTCGAATATGGTATAACTCATTGAATGGAATGTTTGGTGGAATTTACTAGCCTATTAACGAATACTTGAATTTCATGGGGTAGTATGGGATGCCTTGGTTAAATTCTTATGATCGTATTTAGGAAAGTACTTAACACTTTAGAGTTGTATTCCCTTCCGGTGTGCAACAAGTGGTTGTTAGATCCTTAAGAGAATATGGTTCAAATTTTCCAGTGGTATCCGTAATAAGTGATATTTACTAGCTTTTAGTAAATTCTTGAATTTCACCATATGGTATGAGACGTACTGGTTAAATTCTAGTGATTACTGAAGGTGATAGTATCTAGCACTTTAGAATTTACTCCCTTTAGGTGCGTGACAAGTGGCTGCTAGATCCTCAAGAAGTTTATTCCTGGATTTCTTTTCAAAAATAATAATTTAATAAAATTAAATGAATGTAGAATATCGAGTCATGGTTTCTACGATCACCTTGATTAATATGGACTATCCTTGAGATCATTCTACGATTCTGTGATTCTGTGTTCCCGGTCTGAGTACGATCCTTGGTATCAGATCGGTTCGAGTGATACCAATTTGTTTGTTTGTTTGCCATGGGTTTTGAGTAAAATCATTGCAATTGTATTGGATGATCATTACGATCGGTTTGGATTAAGATCTCTTGGATTCTGGACATTTGGATTCCTTGATTGTTCCTTGTTCGTGAAATAAGTATTTATACTTGTGTCTTGTATTTGTGAAATAAACATATATTCTTGTGTCGTATGTTTATGAAATAAATATATGTTCTTATGTCTTGTGATGGATGTTAAGTTATTTCTGTTATTTTGTGTTCAGTGACTAATTTGTGTTGTGACGTAACTTAACTGAGTTAATCACTGATATTTGCTTGCTTGGAGATATTATGTTTTGTTCTATGAATTTAATCCTGAACATCAGTATTTACTTATATGTTGTATGTCCTTGTGTCGTATCTTGTTCTCACCCTATTAGATATTTAGAGATAATCTGACCCGTGTGTTATTTTGCTCGGGTCAGGCCGAGACTTTTCAGGTTACAGGACAGGTTGACCTTTGAATGGTTGTGCTAGCAAGGAGATAAACGTTTGGACTTTTAGTTTATCCCATTTAGGAATTTGGACCTTGTATATTAAATGTATAATTGAGATTAAAGAATTGTTAAATTTGTATAACAATCGAGTATAGTATTTCATTTTGTAAACTAAATAATTTGTATACGTATAAGTTGAGATTTATTCCGCTTTGATCTGTAACTGTTGTTTATATGATATATTGTTCTGGTTCTGAGAAATCGGTGTGTCTATTACTTTGTATTAATACCGTACACGTCAAGTTCAGTTCAGATATTAAGTGAAAAAGGTAAATGACGTGTCAGTGTTAGTAGAAAGATATATTCACATTCGATCACCCCTAACAAGCCGTATTCTCCAGATTAGCAGACGACATTACTTGTAATGTTCTTTGCTAAACTGGACATCGCGTTAGGGTCGTTACAATTTGGTATCAGAGCTTTGTCAGAACAATATAATATATAATATCATGGATCCAAGACCTAGATGACTTAGAGTTCCGTCCCCTAAGTGAGTGGTAGGTAGTCCTAGTAATTATATAATTAGGGATAGAAAAAAATAAATAAATTGATTGTGGGAATAATTAATTGGGACATAAATCAATTAAATTGGAATTTAGATATTAAAATTTTGGAATATAACGTGTTAAAATTCTTTTGAGGTTGGAAATTATTTTAAGATTATGGGAAATTAACTCTAAAGATTTTAAAGAGATAAATTGAAATGAATTAATTTAAAAGTGAATAATATTTTAGTAGAGAATTTGTGTAATTTTAGTAATTGAGTTTAAGATTTAAACAAACTAGGAATAATCAGAGTTGTGCAGCGGAAGCTGGTAGGATGTTTCCGCTAAGCACTACAATTAGTGAATTATATGTATGGTTAATTGGATAATGTGTGCATGGTTGATTGATTGCTAGGAATTGATTGCTTTGTTGCATTTATTTAAAATTGGATGCATAGATGTTAGAGATAATAAAATAAATGCACCTAAATAGTGATTTTCTATTGCGTTGATTTATCCGGGCATTGTTTAAGGATTCTGATCAATATATGGGACGTCATGCTATCGGTAGGGATTCCTAAACTTCGAATGTGACATTTTGACACGATAAATATATTTTGGGAAATTGGGAAATATTTTGAGTTAAAATAAATTGAAATAATATTTTTGCCATGAAACCTTTGTGTGAAGTGGATGGGCTTGCTAAGGCAATGTTGATATCATATGCAATTTACTTTGTAGTGATGAAGTAGATCACAATAATTCATGGTTTAATATTATTTCTGGTATGTGAAGAATTCAAAATTTATAAATTAGAGAATCGGGTAAGGGAGAAAAATCTTGGATTAAAAATATTGAGTTTCGAAAACCATAAGTGATAAAAACTATTTTGAGATTTATTAAGAGTTGTGAAAAGAATAATACAAGTAAAGATAAAATGAATTTCAAAATAGAGTTGGAATTGAGTTCTTAGAGTTATAAATGACAAACTTTTTTTGAATTAGTAAATAAAATAGCATTTAGGTTAGCAATTTGAGGAAATTTTAACTAGAAAATTTTGAATTTATAATTTTTGAAAGGATTGAAGATTTGGGATCTAAATTAAATATAAAAACCAAATAAATAATTATTTTGAAAATTTGGAGTTCATAAAGTCATAGCCAAAGAGAAAAATTTTATGTTATAGATTCTTTCGTTTAACAAATTGCGAGGACGCAATTTTCTTTGAGGTGGAAGTCTGTAACAACCTTGTTGTTAGTTACCTGATTAATTAGATCTAGTTAGAGATAATTAATTCTAAATTGGGATTTGTAAAATTTGACTATGAAATTAAATCTAGTTTTATGAATAATTGAATTGTTTGTCTTAATTAATTTTAAGATAACTTTGGAAAATGTTGTAAACGTTGTTAAGTGTTAATATTGTGATTTATTATTTTAAAATGAGAAATTGTGATTATAATTTATTTTGTTTTAATTAAAAATAATAAGAATAACTTGTATTTCAAATGTTACATTTAATTGTACAAAACATTTCTATATCTATATAAATGAGAAATTTTATCTTGTGGATGATTTTTGATAAATTATGAATGGTTAAAACAATGTTAAATAAAACCTTAGTTAAAATGTAAAATAATGCTTTATAAATTATTAATACTTAGGATTTTTGTAACACTTGGAAATTGGGTCCATACCTCAAACCACTTAGCCCATGAAAATTAGAACAAGATGAGAAGCATATACGTACACTCTCATTCTCCTTATTCACAAACCAGAAAATAAATTTCTATCTTCTTTAAAACCCTAGAATCTAAATCAACTAAAATGCAGTGCAAATCAAAGGGCTTTTATTCTATAGTAGAAAGTAAGTATTTTAAACCCTATCTCCATCTTTTAGGAACATAAAAGAGTGATTTTGATCTTGTTTTAGTTAGAATTGTTTACTGGTTGGTTTTTTGTTTTTGGGTTTTTAGACAATTTTGGTGAAGTAGATGGTGTAGAAAAGCCTAGGCAACGATTTGCAAGCTATAGGATGAATTAAAGGTGAGTTAATCAATAATATACCTATTTCTAAATCTTTTTTTCCTGCATATAATTGTTTGAATGATTATTGAATGGATTGTTTGCTATTTGGTTGAAAACCTGTGTAATTATTATGTTATTGTTTGCTGAAAATTTGGTGAAAAAAATCGCTGTAGTAAAACATCGATAATGTATGGTAAGATAATCCAAATTGACTCAATCCTTTTGTGGTAGAAATATATTTCAATAAGATACAAGTTTTCTGTTGATCATTTTTTGAAATACCGAGCTTAAATGGGTCTAAATTAAGTGTGAAACATAGGTTATAGCACAGCCATATCAAATTTTCTGTGTCGATAGCTGATAGTAAAATGGACATAACTTTTGATCTATTAATCCAATTGTATTGAATTTTTTTACAGTAGAAAGATAATTTCCTAAGGAAGAAAGTTTTTTTAGTAACTTTCTCATATTTTGAAGATTTCTTGGTCAAAATAGGTTTTTTAACACAGTAATAGTCTCTGCCCTGTCAAATTTCTGTGCTAAATATTGTTAGTAATTTAAGAATAACTTTCCCATTTCTTATCGGATTTCGATAATATTTAAAGTTATGGAAAGCTTAAACTTTTTGCTACAACTTTCATGTTGTAAGTTTCTTCAAATTTTATGTTTAAAGGGTCGAAATTGGGTTTGAAACTGAAATACATGCTCCACACTGTCGATTTTCAGAATTGAAACCTAAAACTAAAATCGCCAATTTTGTAACCATAATTCCAAATTGTACAAAACTTTTTTGTTGGAAATCTGAGACTTTAAGGAACAACTTTCATATTGTGAGTTTTTGAAAATTCTTAGAGAAAATGGGTCAAAATGGTGCTTCAAAACTGAAAATCTACTGTGATCTATGATATGTTGCTATGTTTGTGATATTGTTAAATGTACTTTGAATGTTCGGTCGAGATCGTTTTGATATATATATATATATATATATATATTTCCATTAGTTTGTTAAATTACAAATTGTGCTTAGAGAAGATATGAAAATCAAACCTTATGGAACCGTGGTCATTACAATCTTGCGATATGTTTTACCGAATTTCTTGTGCTTTATGGACTTTGAATCATTTTTGATTCAAAGATTTGGAAATTTAAATTTAAATCTACCTATTTTGCAAATGTATATACGTTTTGCATACGAATAATTTCGCAAAGAAAGTTTATTAAACTTTTAAATATCAAACATGTTTTCTTAAGTAGTTTAATTACTTTTATAAATGATTTGTGGGTTTTGAATTTAAATTTTTGAAAATATAATTGTACAAGTTTTAACTAATTATTAGAATACGAAATTGGTTTTGAAAATGGATTAATGGATTTATAAATAAATGAATTCTTTTATAAGTGGCTTTTGAAATTGATGTGTAAACATTATACCCTTATGGAATTCAAAGAATTAATATGATTTTGGAACATGGAAAAAAAATCTTGTTTCATAAAACAAATACTCTTGGAACAATTTGGATTAACGAAATATTTCGATAAGTGATAAATTAAATAAATGTTTTGAGAACCTCAATTCTATAATTTGGGGAGTATTAATAATTGGATTAATGTCATTGATTGGTTTAAATGCTTTCGAATAACGCTTTGTAGAATATGGAATAACTCATTGAATATAATATTTGAGTGGAATTTACTAGCCTATTAACGAATACTTGAATTTCACGGGGTCGTATGGGATGTCTTGGTTAAATTCTTGTAATCCTATTTGGGAAAGTACTTAACACTTTAGAGTTTTATTCTCTTCTGGTGTGCAACAAGTGGTTGCTAGATCCTTGAGAGAATATGGTATAGGTTTTCCAGTGGTATCTGTAATAAGTGATATTTACTAGCTTTAATAAATACTTGAATTTCACCATACGGTATGGGACATATTGGTTAAATTCTAGTGATTACCGTAGGTGATAGTATCTGGTACTTTAGAATTTACTCTCTTTTGGTGTGCAGCAAGTGGCTGCTAGATCCTCAAGAAGTTTATTCCTGGATTTATTTTCAAAAATAATAATTTAATAAAATTTAACAAATGTAGAATATCGAGTCTGGTTTCTACGATCACTTTGATCGGTATGGACTATCCTTGAGATCATTCTGTGATTCTGTGTTCCCTGTCTGAGTATGATCCTTAGTATCAGATCGGTTCGAGTGATACCAATTTGTTTGTTTGTTTGCCATGGGTTTTGAGTACAATCATTGCGATTGTTTTGGACGATGATTACGATCGGTTTAGATTAGGATCTTTTGGACTCTGGATATTTGGATTCTGTGACTGTTCCATGTTCGTGAAATAAGTATATATACCTGTGTCTTGTATTTGTGAAATAAACATATATTCTTGTGTCATGTGTTCATGAAATTAATATATGTTATTATGTCTTGTGATGGATGTTAAGTTATTTCTGTTATTTTGTGTTTAGTGACTAGTTTGTGTTGTGATGTAAACTAATAACCCTTAACTGAGTTAATCACTGATATTTGCATGCTTGGAGATATTGTGTTTTGTTCTGTGAATTCAATCCTGAACATCTGTATTTACTTATATGTTGTTTGTCCTAGTGTCGTATCTTGTTCTCACCCCATTGGATATTTAGAGATAGTCTGACCCGGGTGTTATTTTGCTTGGGTCAGGCCGAGACTTTTCAGGTTACCGGACAGGTTAACCTTTGAATGGTTGTGCTAGCAAGGAGATAAATATTTGGACTTTTATCTTATCCCATTTAGGAATTTGGACCTTGTATATCAAATTTATAATTGAGATTAGTGAATTGTTAAATTTGTATAACAATAGAGTATAGTATTTCATTTTTAAACTAAATAATTTGTATATATATAAGTTGAGATTTATTCCGCTGTGATATGTGACTATTGTTTAGATGATATATTGTTCTGGTCTGAGAAATCGGTGTGTCTATTACTTTGTATTAATACTATATACGTCAAGTTCAGTTCAGATATTAAGTGAAAAAGGTAAATGACGTATCAATGTTAGTATAAAGATATATTCACATTCGATCGCCCCTAACAAGCCGTATTCTCCAAATTAGTAGACGACATTACTTGTAATGTTCTTTGCTAAACTGGGCATCGCGGTGGGGTCATTACATATGCTGACTTATCGATGCAGTTGTTGGCTTATCCCTTACATAAAAAAACAATTATGAATGAACTAAGTGTTAAGATTAAAAATGGTTTTGGGGTGAAAGAATTCCATCACATTTGTTATATTTACTCCATCAAGAATTTCAAATAGTGGGCCCCTATACCAACTAGCAGTTGAGTAAATTGTGGAACCAAGGTGAAAAAGGAAAAGAGTAATACCCTTGAGTCTATAAAAATACCATATTCTTTTCACACCGTGGTCCCTTTAACAACCAAACGCTTATTTCACATCGTGGTCGTTTTATATTTCAAACAGCTTATACTTTATATCAAAATATCATATTCTTTTCAAAATCATATCAAATCATATTCACTTCCGAAATCATAACCACAAAATTGTTTAAACCATCATATCAAAATATTCACATTTAAATCCATTAAATCTAAGTCATAAAAGTTCCAACTTGAAATAGTTTGAATATTGAAAGTAGTTTATCAAAAAAATAGTTTATATATTAAAAATAATTTATATTTAAAAATAGGTTATAGTTTGACATATTTTGTATATTAAAAATACTTTATATCGAAAATAGTTTCAAATTAGAATTGTTTCTTCCAATTCCGTAAATCAATCTCAGTTCAACAATTATAATTCAATTCAAATTCTCAATAAAACCATTTTTCCTTTTATTGATTTCAAATTTAAACCACTTCCCCTTTCAATAGGTTTCAAAGTTAAATATTCAAATAATTTACAATAACAAAATTTGATAAATTTCATTTATATTTCAAAATTCAACTTTACTTTTATATAAATATGAAATATTCACTTAATCATTTTTAATAACATTTAAATAAAATCTCAAATTACAAATTTAAATCAAATCCAATATTCCACTTCAATATATTTAACTTTGAAAATATTCTTTTTATCATTTTAAATGAATCTCAATTACGTATTTAAATCAAAATTAAGTATGAAAAATTCAATTTTATTTAAATTTAAAATATTCATTTAATCATCTTTAATCAAAATCAAGTTATAAAATCATATCTTTCAAAATCTCAAAACTAGCAAGTTTCAAGCAAATTCTGATTTAAATATAATTCTTAAACAAAATAAATTTCAAATCAATTTAGTTTTATCTTTCCAACCTTGATTTATTAAAGTTATTGTAAAATCAATTTTTACAATATTAATATAAAATTTAAATAAATACTTTAAAGGGGCATTTCACTAGAAGGATAAACTTTGCAGTCCAATTAGTTTCTAGGACACACATCCACAGAAATTAATTTCAAGGCCAAAGTCATCAGGATAATCACTTTTAAGGATAAAATCAGCAGTCCAATTACTTTCAAAGACATATATCATAGATTTTTTGGCCGTAGAAACTAATTTTTTTGCATTTTGTCCTTAAAAGTAATTATTTCAGTTGTGTGTCCTAGAAACTAATTGCACTTCCTAAAGAGGCCTTTATGGCTAATTTCCATAACTTTAAACATATTATATACTTATTAAGTTAAATTAAATTCTCAATAAATTTTGTCATATTAATAATTATTAAATTATATCTTATTATTATTAAATCTATTTTAAATCTTATTATATATATATATATATTTGAAAATAATAAAATTATAAGTAAAAACTTATAATTTACATTTTAAAACTTTAAATTATAAAACATTTCCAAAACATATAATTTAAAATCTAAATTTACATACATATTACAATTTAAAATAAAACTTTTATATTATATTTTAAAATCAACTTTATAAAAGCCTATATATTTCCTTTCAAAAATTTTGGAAATCATTTTTCAAAAATAGACCAACGGTGTCCGTATATAATTTTCTATCACATTATCAAGTGATACAGATATTTATCATTTCAATCCGAAATTTAAATTTAATATTTACGGGTATATATCATTTCAACCCGTAATCCCAAAATTCAAAAGCAATAAAAATCGCTTGGGTTTATTATTTCGACCCATAATGATTTTTTCCTATTCTAAAATATCGTACGGGTTTGTATCATTTCAACCCATAGGGATTTCTAAACTAACGGAGAACTTGCAGAGTGAGAACAAATATGATAATAATATAACATATCAACAACATGCATATATCATCAGTAACAAATTTAAATATAATAAATGCAACAGTTTATGGTGTCATATGTCATAGGTAAACAATTGCAGATAATGGCACATCATATTTAACAATTAAATAACTTAACAATTCAAATTTAACAACATATTTCAAATGCCATTCATGTGGATTAAATTTACTAAATATAAGAATGTTAATTGTGAGTGATTGCTTACTTTTCAAGGCTATGGAAACAGTAACAGCAAATAGAGTGATACAAACACATACACGGACAAGCGACAAAGCTAGAAAATTGCTGTTGTAATCTCCGAACAGCGACGAATAAAGAAAAGCTAGAATATTGACGAGCAAAGAAGAAGACATTGGCTGCAGCAATAGATATACAGACTTATATATATATATATTTTCAATTTAAACACACATTTAAAATAAAATCTTTATATACATATTTTAAAATCAATATTAAATTTTTAAAACAAGTGTTAAAGTAAAATCTTTATATATACAATTTTCAAACCCATTATTTCTTACACCACATATTAAAATTAATATAAAACTTTTACATTATATGTGAAAATCAAAACATATATAATAATAGAGAAAACAATCTGCAAGTATGAAAGCAAACTTGTACATATTCTACAACCAAAACAATGTATACTTATATATAACTACTACATAAGTTACTTGTACATAGTCCGCAGTAGTAATGGTAAGATACTTGCTTCCTGGTAAGCAGGTCGCAGGTTCGATCCCCGTCTGCCCTACCCCCAATTTCAAGGCGCGGAGGTGGGTCCCTGATAAATCCAAGATAAAAACTGGTTGGGGATATCAAATCTCTGTGCTGGGCTAGCTAAAAAGGAGGGTCAGTGTGGCGGACAGCTGTATCCCCTAGCTCTACTCTCCGGAGTAGGGTTTTGAAAAAAAAATAAGATACATATATATATAATATTCATATAGAAGAGGAGAAAACTAAGCTTGTTGCTCTGTCAAATGGGCATTTCTCTTAGGCAAATAGGGAAGAACATGCTTGGAGATGAATGGCAGATCCCATCAACATATATAGATCGAGTTATATCTTAACCTATATACTCTGAGAGGAGAAGGCTGCTGACTGGGTTATGAAGTAGCATGTTTTTCAAGGGAAGATAGGTTCAGAGAGAAGACGGGGTCCTCTGCGGGTGTCGGCTGTTGCTCGGCATGCTTGAGCGGTTGCGATATGGGAGGTGGAAGGAGCAGTCAGTTGATGTGGTAGGGATACTAGAGGGGCTGTTGCGTATTTGGCTGGAGGAAGTTAGTTATGGAGCGGCTTCAAGAGGGAGAGGGTGGTCGGCTTCGCAGGTAGTGGGTGGTAAAATGCGAAGTAGGTGGTAGATGGTCGGAAAAAGTGGTGGCGGTTGGAGATAACACGTGCTAGGTGAGAGGATGGCGGGTTGAGTGCTGTAGTGGCGTGAGAGACAGGTGCTCCGTTGGTTTGATAGGGAGGAGCTAAGGGGTGGCTATAAAGGTGGCGGAAGGAAGTAGGCTTGAGCACAAAGATGTGGGGGTTCTTAAAGAAAATTCATATATATAGTAGTTTTTCCCAAAGCAAATCAAAACAGGGGCAAACAGGTGTGCCGCTTTGAGCAAAAATTGAAGTGAGCAAGGTTTCCTTCGAGAAACAAAATGAAGAATAGATATAAATATGGAACTTGGATATATAAATTTTCATGAAGCATAAGGAATTGTAACTTGGAGAGAAGATTTTATTTGACTTTCTGAATCTATTCCTTGCGCACGTTCAAAATAAAAAATTTCAATTGAGGTTAAGGAATTCTCAATAGGATTCGATAAAAATTTCTCATCAGAATAAAACCTATTCTTTTTATGTTCAAATGTTTGAGAATTTTTAGGAAATAGACCATGAATTTACGAGCCATATTCATATATACGAATGCTTTGCCTCAGAACAAAATAGGCAAGCTTTAGATAATTTAATATATATGTTATTTTTCTCTGATGAAGATGAAGAAGATATAACAAACAAAATGGAAAAGGGAAGAGAAAAGATGGGAACGAACCAAATAAATATTATTATTGAAACGGTGGGAATGACAATAGTCAAAGGTTGAATTCAAGGAAATAATAAAGTTGATGGCTGTTAGGTTTTCAACGGGGACGAATGGAAAGACACAGAACTCAAGAAACTCAAAATGGGTACCGATACGCTCATCCTATCAAATTGGGTACACTAATATCAGCGATACGATCATCCTATCAAAAGTCAATATTCGCTGCCAAACTGCCGCTAATTCGCCGAAAAGAAGTTAAACGGGGCTATAACAGCCCAAATTTGGCGAAACAAAATATGACATCTTACTCAGAAAATGATTTATATTTTCATTATATAAAAATATTCAGATTTCGAAAATATTTTATATTCATCAATTTAACTGATTTTAAATTGAAATTAAAAATTACACAACAGAACTAACATCTATATTTTCTGACGAAAATCTAACATTTGCTACGTTTAAATAGACATATTCCTAATATAAAATTTTCATCGCTAAGTTTTATTGTTTAATTTCAAGTAAAATTTCAGTTAGTTACGTTATTAAAAATCATTAAAATTTACGGATCGTTACAACCTTAGGTTTAGAGATTATGGAGATTGAGATGTGAATAGATTTGATTTGAATTAGCTTCTTCCTAGCTTTTCTTCTTCTCTTCCTTGTTAATAGTGGACGGCCCCTTAATTTAAAAATTGAAAATGAAACGAGCATGTAAAATTTTACATGGCCAAGGTTTGGAGGATGTAGGAATGGCCTCTTTCATGTTTCACCCCTCCCCTATTTCATTTTAACTTTTCTTTAGTTCATTGTTAAATGGCACGACTACCCTTAGTTAAAAATCAAATCTCAATCCCCTAATCAACACATTATTTTATTAAATTCAACTAATTAAATATCCTAAATAATGTTACCAAAAATTTGGGGTGTTACAAACATAGTCCAAATTGTTAGAGTTAGCCAAAATCTAGCACCAAGAGCATAACTAATACTTAAAAATTGTGAGACATGTCTAAGAACTTCCTCTAATTTATGATATGCATAACGGACGAGGTAGGAATAAAAAAAGTAGAAGCATCACAATAGGGGTAAAAATAGATGGATTAGCACGAGCCTTGCATATGGCATCTCAAGTAAGATACTTGAATAATATAGAACTCTCACTTCATGTACTATGCATCTCACTGCTTAGTGTAACATCGTTAAAATCATGAACTTCCTTTCTAAAAACCTATGAAAGGCCTTTTTTAGAGCTCCATAAATTCTCCACCGACCAACGAACCAACCTCTTAGCTTGTATATATATAAGTTATTATCGAAATGTTAATTCGTTGATGTAATCAAATAGATACTCCCATGTTGTCCAGCAACCAGTTAACATGAAATCAAATAATAGCCACTTATACGATGAGTGTTTTATGTATTTCTTAATGAATTTAGTTTCTGCACATGCCTCTTCAAAAAACAACGTCATCTGTAACAACTTGTGGTTTGAGATCCATCATGCCCTCTCCATGGGTACTTTCGAAAACTGTATGTCTTTTTTGTGATATTATCAAACTTATTCGGTGAGGCCCCATTTTGTTGACTAGTAGCCCATTGAAGCAATAGTTGAACTCCTTAAATAAAATTTGTTAAACCATCAATCACTTTTATTTTGATAATTCATAATAATTTTTGGAAAAAATTTCGATCAACTATTGGAGTCATTATTGAATTAGATACATGTTGCTAAATAATATATACATAATAATATTATATTGATAATTATTTTTTTAAAATTAATTTAAATTTTATATTTGGTTTAGTTGGTTAGTTGTGTTTTAAAATGCTTGAAGGTAAAATCTGTTGAAAAATAAATACGAGAACAAAAGAACAAATCTAGCCAATTAATAAACTAAACAACACTAAATTAACAACTTAATAATTATGAAAAAGAAGTGGAATTCAAGGATTTCAAGTTTCCAACTCTTCTATTCCCATCCCTTGCATAATGAAAACAAAGTATTTTAGGTTTCTTTTTTGGTTTGATGATGAGAGTGATACTTTATTTAAGCAGGACATTCATTATGATATCCCAAGGGTTTAAATTCACAACCTCTAAACCTCTGTCTAAAACGTCGTACCTTTAATCACTTGAGCTAGAGGTCATTGACAAGTATTTCGGGTTTCTTAGCATTTTCCTTTGTTTTAGGGATTGTTAGAAATACTCCATTTATAATTAAGGATGTTTAATTGTAATTTGATAAATGTTATGGTGGGAATAGGAGAGAACGAAGTTCTCATACTAAAGAAAAATTAATTACTTTTGCTTTCACGACATCACCCAAATTCGACATATCTCTACCATTTTTTTACTACGTCACCATCGAGTTTTAGCTAATGAGTAATCCTTTTTAGGTTATTTTTCGTCATTTTCATATTTTGTGACATTCGTATCGATAATTAGCCGACTTAATTTATATAGTATCATTAAAATTATACCCTTTTGAAAAAATGAGCCATAAACCTTTTTGGATCGATGATTGAGTGGAACGGTCAAACTTCACCAATTCAAAGTATTTTGGTTCGAAAATGAGTTTTGTGTTTTACGTATTCCAAATGAGATATGGAAGAAATGAGAAATCAAAGAAATAAAGAAGATACTAATACATTTCAAAGATTAAAAAATAATAATTGTTATAACCAAAAAGAGATAAGAAGCCATTAGAAAGAGGAGAGAGGAGAAAATGTTAGTCACACTGATATCAGTTACGTAAAGATTGATTGATTTAGTTACATTACATATGCTCATTGATTGATTCAGTTACATTACATATGCTCATTTATATATAGACATTGGAGCATGAGATTTAACATATCTCATGATGTGAGACTAAATAAAAAAACACAAAAGCGTATTCATTTTTATATTTACATATATTATAACACTCTCCCTTGAATACGCATATTTAAAATCTTGGATGCTCATATGGTATCTAGAAACTGTTCCATTTGAAACGTCCAAGATAATTCTCCCTCTCGTTATTATCTTATTTTCACACATCTATTCAGTCGTTATGAATATTGTCTGTTGCCTCATTAAAAACCTCTGTTAGAAAAACCTTATGGAAAAACCTTGAACGAGAAAAAGAGTGCAACTTGAAATCATAGATATCATACAATGATATTCATTTTAAAAAGTTTGATACTTCAAGATCAAAATAATGCCTCATAAAACCTTACCAAGAAAAACCCAATGGAAAAAATCTTAGTGAAGGAAAAAGAGTACAATGACATATTTTATTTTCTTATTTCTTCAAATGAAGCTTGATACTTCTGAATCAAACCAATGCCTCGTTAAAACCATACTAAGAAAAAACCTTAAGGGAAAAATCTTAGTGAAGGAAAAAGATTACAATATAGTATGTAATATTTCAATAATTTACTGCATCAAATAGAGTTTGATACTTCTGGATCAATTTAATACTTCATTAAAATCTTACAAAGGAAAACCCTATGAAAAACCTCAGTCAAAGATAAAAATACAATTTAACTTAAATAAAATATTTGAGATGTTATTTCTTGAAAAGATGTTTGATTCTTCTAGATCAGAATAATGCCTCATTAAAACCTTAGTAAGAAAAACCCAGTGGAAAAAATCTTAAATAAGGAAAAAGAGTACATTATAACTTATTTTCAAATGTTACCGGGGAGTTGATACTTCAGGATTAAGATAATACCTCGTTAAAACCTTACTAGTAAAAACCTAGTGGGAAAAATCTTAGTAAGGAAAAAGAGTCCATTATAAAATACTTATGATTGCTCCCCTTGATTTAGAAGTTTCCTCTGAATTCGTATTCGTCTTTTGATAACTCAAATTGTTAATGGATACTTCTGGATCCATAAATATGCATCTCATTAATAATACAATTTATTAATAGTATCCTTCGATATAATCAAAATTTCCAAGATTGTTTCTTTCAAAATGATTTGCATTTTATGCATTTTGTATGCTACTTTTATGAAAAACACTTCATGGGCTTTTCATTTTTGTGCTTCAAACCAGTTTTGTGTGTTGCAACTATACATCTTTGATGGATATCAAAAATTTCATCACAACATTACTAAAAAGCAGGAAGTAATCTACTCATCTTGAAGTATATAAGATTTTCATTACAACAATACTTAGAAGAAGTTTGCAATTTACACTTCATGTCTTTTGCATTCTTTATAACCACAAAAGTTTTATATATTGTTCAGGAAATTGTATATTTTAATAAGTTTTTGCATATCGCAACTACCACTTCAATGGATATTAAGAGTTTCATTACAATAATACTTAAAAATAGGAAGTAATCTACTCATCATTAATTATGTCAAAATTTTTATTACAACAATACTTAAAAGAAGTTGTAATCTACGATCATTGTTCTTTGCCTTCTTTATAACCACCAAAGTTATTTATATTCTTCGGGAATTTTTATACTTTCATCTTTTAGTACGTTTAAACAATATTTATACCTTCAGGGTATTTTAAGTTATTTAAACACTTTCGCTACTTCAAGCAATTCAATTATCTCTAAAATTATCATGCCCATGACACTTAACATGTTTTTGACACTATATGTGCTTTAGTAATTTTAGTGTGCTTTTTCCACTTTATATACATGTTTCTAATTATAATTTATGTACTATAGGTCCACATTTCTCAATTAGGAGAATTTCATGATGGCCAATCATATTTTTCTCTAATCCAGGATCTTTAATCCATTTATAAACATAAGCGCTTTATTATTATAAATTTATAATCAATGGTTATTTATTGCCAGTTCTAGATATGATTTATTGAGATATCTTTATTTATCATATTTTAGGTACCTAAAACACTTCTAGGGTTATTTGACAATCATGTCATGGATCTCTTTCATAGCATCTTTAAGTATTTCTTCAAGAACACTCACCTCCTTTATTTGGCATCTTTATTACTTACTCCAAAAATATTTGAATTAACTTCTATACCACATTTCAGATGTGGTTTACACCTTTTGATCCTTTAGGGACTCAAATCTATATTGGAGAAAGTCTACTAAGGATATTATTGATAATTTATTCAAGTTACTTGATATTTTGCATCATTGTATATTTTAACAAATATTTAATACTGATGATCAAAATGAACTTGTATCTCTTTATCCCCCTCAATGTTGACAAACATTGTCACATTATATATTAATCCTCTTTGGATTCTTATTTTGATCCATTATCACATTGCTAGTAGCAAATACATTATATGTATATCAGTTATATGAGGATAATACTTTTATTAGTTAATAAGTGCATTCAATTAATATTGCTTATTAGAGTTTGTTCTCATTCATTGATCTAGCCAACTGGAGGAATTTACTTATTGTATAGATCATTTGAATACATACACGACTTCAGGTCATTCAACGTTTATGTTGATTAAAATTTAAATCACTAAATAATACCTATACATAATCTATAAGATGAGCTCATAACAAACTTCAGGTTGTTAGCTGAACATTTACATATATGGATACGTGCGTCCACGTATTATATATATATATATATATATATATTATAAATTTTCATATTCTTTCTCATTTGAATTAGTGACCTTTAGAACAAACTATTACAAGGATTCAAACTATTAATTTCTATTTATAGATCAATGTTAATGTGAATCCATCAAAACCGCATGATAATTTTTAAAAAATCTGGTTTGGAACCATATTGAACTTCTAGTTCGAACAAAATATACACACAACTTCAAGTTGTTAAGTTTTATTCCTCAATTATATCTCAAATATCAAATTTCTATGCATTTATTTGGTTTAATAAAATTACCAAATATATAAACAAATCTCTTCTAGACATATGATATCATTTCCAAATTTATATATCTCTTATCTCTTATATATATATATATATATATATATATATATATATATATATATATGAGCTATTGGAATACCATATAAATATACAATATTTCGTTGATATAAATTACATAATTACTACTTTTACAATAGCATAAAAGATCCATACTGGAGATTTTGCTGTAACTGCTTTTGAAATGACATGTCAAACTTTAAATACAGTAACAAAATTAGATGCACCAAATGAAAGCAAGATGTGAGAGATAAAACAACTACTTCTGCAGTGTAATATCATACAATACCATTTTACGTAGGGATAAATTATTGTTATTACTTTGAAACTTTTATATGATATTCCTTCAGGGAATATAGTGTTTTCTTTTAAGGAATTGCAATGTAACAAAAATAAAATTCCTATTACATCTCTTCTAGGATGTTGTATTTTGCAATATAAATATAAATAAATCTCTAAAACATCTCTTTAGGAGATTAATACACACATACACATCCGTGTATATAATTAGTATGACATATAAATTATCTATTATAGAGAATGTTAAAATATATTTCTATAACTAAATAGCTAGCCATATGTATATAGAAGTAATTTGTCAAAACATCGGGAATTTTTTTTTTCATGATTATAGTACTTATCAAACTTCAAATTTGAGTTATCATAGATTTATCAATGAGAAAGCAACAAAGAGAATAATTAAATTATAGTTACTCATTGAAATGAAATTAGACTTTGCATTGCGCAAAACCTGTTAATTGATCATGTATACTTTTCCATAATTGGAAGTAATAATTGGGAAAAATAATTTAAACTGACCACAACATATAAATTGAAATGTTATTTGAATTCATACCAAATAATAAACATTCCTTTCCAAGTCTAAATTAATAGTTACTTTTTCAATCCGGCGATGTTTGAAACATCATATTACATAATAATATCTTCAGGATATTTGGTTAATATAATGTAAATGTGAAGATATAAGGTAAGGTATAACTCATTTGGAGATTTTTATAATCTTTTGAAATGCAACATCATTATCTCATATAAACTAAAAAGAGACAAGAAGCCATCAGAAAAGAGGAGATAAAAGAAAATGTTATTCACACTGATATCAGTTATATAGAGATTGATTGATTCAATTACATTAGATATGCATGAGATTGAACATACCCCATGATGTGAGACTAAATAGAAAAACACAAAATCATATTCACTTTTATATATTTACATATACAGGTAATTAGGCAGAAGGAAGAAGTTGCAAAAAAATTTAGGCTCAAGGACATCAAGTTTACTTTTTAGTCTGAAAGACACTTTTTAGTGTAAACTGAAAATGATAGTTACAACTATCATTCTGTGATTTACACTAAAAAGTGTCCTTCAGCCTAAAAAACAAACTTTTTGTCCCTGAAACTAAATTTTTCTCTAACTTTTTTCTTGAGCCTAAAAACCCCTTACATATATTATAACAACGATAAATTTTAAATCTTAAAACAATTTCCAAAGAGGTTTTTAGGCTCAAGGAAAAAGCTAGAGAAAATTTTAGTTTTAAGGATAAGAACTTTGTTTTTTAGACTGAAGGACACTTTCCATTGTAAATCACCGAATGATAGTTGTAACTATCATTTTCAGTTTACACTAAAAAGTGTCCTTCAAACTAAAAAGCATACTTGTTGTCCCTGAGACTAATTTTTTTGCAACTTCTTCCTTGTCCCTTTTTAGCTGTTTTCCAAATTAACCTTTCTCGACCCTATGCGTTTTGAACTCCACTAAACTGAAACTCGTTTTCAAACCGCAAACGGGCCTCCCTGGTCATCTTCTGAAACAAACGAAGCCTAAACCTCTTTTGAAAGACTGAAATTCCCGTTTTCTTCTGAAACAAAAATTATTCTACGATGGATTTAGCCATAGAAGTCACCGTTGACGAACAAACTCCGCTACTCAGTCAACCCACTTCCAATGAAATCCAATCTTCATCGCTCAATCAACTCCCAAAGCAAAATCAGCGATTCACATCACTCGACGTTTTCCGCGGACTCACAGTAGCCGTGAGTGGAAAGCCTCGAGATTTCATATAATCCCCCTTCACTCTACACTAATTGACGCTTTTATCCTTTTGATTTGAAATTTTCAGCTCATGATTCTTGTTGATGATGCTGGCGGCAAATTTCCGTCTATTAATCACTCGCCTTGGTTTGGAGTGACTTTGGCTGATTTTGTTATGCCTTTTTTTCTCGTTGGAGTTGGCGTATCAATTGCCTTAGTTTTTAAGGTATGGTTTATTTGCTAATTTAATTTTACTACTCATGTTGCATGGAAATTGTTATATTGTTAATTAGAAGTACCTGACATTGTAATATGGCAAATTATATTCATGTACACCGTAATTTTTTTAATGAAATAAGGGTGTTTTTGTCTTAAATTTTATTCAAAATTTAGAGATAAAGTAATCAATGGTCTATGAATAGAATTCACCCTGAAATATATTTTGAGTACTGGAAGGACTCGAAATATTTTAAGTAATCAATGTTGTCGTTGTTGTTGAAGAACTCAAAATACAAAAAAAAGAAAAAGAAAAATCATGGTCTGGAAATTTCCATTTAACTCATAAAGTAGATGGACGATGACTTGTTTGAACATCATATTCGACATGGTATAAAACAATGTTATCAGTGAAGATAAATAGAATATTTAACTCAACTGACTATTATGAGAGAAACAGTTCTACAATATGCCGCCGCCATCATCCACAAGAGTCGTGTGAAAATTTATTGCACCAATTACCAAATATTCTGAAGTACTTCTATTTGCACCATGAAGTACTTTGGTTACTACCTGCTCCAAAAATTACCGAAACAAAATCACAATACACCTGAAAATGTCCTATACCACACTCGAATAACAAATCTATACCGATTCTTTTCATATCACTCATTTATCAACCATGTCTTCTCCTTTGACAGAATTGTTTGGTCTTTGGCTCCAAATCAGTCAAACTAGAACCTGTTGCCATTTGATGTATGTTACAAACTAGAAACAATTGCCTACTGAAAATGAAACGTACTCGACTTGATTACCGACTGAATGTATGACAATTAAAGTTACAAATTCCGCTGTTATGATCAACAATCTTTTGCCATTTGAATTGGATGATTATTGGGGTGTAATTTTTGTTTCTTTATTTTTTATGGGTGCTATTTGGTGAAATTCACATTGTGAATAGTAGTTGTCATATTTTAATCATTCTAGATTATTGAGACCATTGTTTTAAAAGACGAAAGTGTATACGAGGCGTAAGCCTCGAAACGTTGAAGTGTAAGCTTTTCGAGTTAAAGGAAAACGCAAAACATGTAATAAAATTTGACATAGAATAGCATTAAATGTTAAATATTAAATAGAAAACAGAAAGCACTCGAAACAATTCAAACAAAATATAACCATCCATAGGCATTTAAAGTTAAATCCGGACAAATCGCAAAAGATCAAATAATATCTCTCTCCTCATCATAAGCACGTTGTCATCTAAGATATCCTCATCGCTAGCATGAAAAAGATCTTGCACGTGTAGTTTGAAAAAAGGATCATAATCACCAACATTATCTAAATAAATGGAATCGGTACGGTTCCAATTTTGATGTGTGGAACCGAAACCAATTCCAGTTACCAGAATCAAAACCGATTTCTGAACTGGAATTGATTTCAACTCCAGCTTTTGTATTATATTATTTATTTATTTTGAAAAAAAAAAATTATCTGTTCACTTGATGATTTTCTTTCTTTCCTGTTGTTGATTTATTTTTCCTGTAACGAAATGCATAGCAGTTAAAGGCACGTGATATTTTGTACTCAAAAGGGTTAAGCCTCATCAGCAATAGGCGCCTAAGCTTATGTTTTTTTTTGTGTTTTTGCCAAGGTATGAGGCATTGGTCGGTACGCCGAAATTTCGACAGTAACATACTGGTACCGTCACCGACCAAATCGGAACCGAGCATGAAATTCGGTTCCGGTTGGGGTTTAAAAATATCAAATCAAAAGAATATGAAAAACAAAATCGAAGCCAAATTTAAAATTCAAAATCGATTAAACAACTTATCTGAGCAAGAATCTTCCTTGCCCTAGCTGTCGGCAGTCGAGTTTGAGCTGCAAGCCTGCGAAATCTTTTTTTAGTTGTAGCATCTTTTTTTCTTGAATCTGCGACATTTTTTTAGCTGCGACAACTGTTGTTTTCTTGCCCTAGCAGTGGCAATCGACTTTGAAAAGAAGAGTGGGAGTATGCATAATATAAATGCGGCTGGAATGTAGATTAGGGCTCAAGTAATTTATTTTGGTTAGGCTGGGTTGGGCTAAAAAATATATACTTATTTTAGTCAAATAATGACCAATTTAGAGTGATGATTAATTAGGGCTGAAGTTTATGGCTTGAATCATTTTTTTAAGCTTGGGCTGGGTTGGGCTAAAACGTATTTACCTATCAACCAGAATTTAATCTGATTGTTATTTATTAAGTTTAATTTTGTTTAACGACATTCTAATGACATTGTTGATATTTCAGGTACACGATGGACTATATTTCTTTATAAACTACATTTTATATTATATCTACAAGGATTATTGTTGCGTTTTCATTAAAAACGACTGAAAATTGAGACATGGACCGAAACCTTCGATGTTTCCGAAATCCCGAAACTAAATTTTTTTCAAATGACCGAAACCGAGTTCTTGAACCATTACGCTTTAACCGGCAAAGGCGTACGGCTTTTGAACTACGCTTTGAGGCTTTTTTACCTACGTCTCACCTTGAGGCGGCGCCTCAAGCTGCGCCTTGTGCGTGTTTTTTAAAACACTGATCAAGGCAAAATAAATAGTTAAGAAAGTATGGTTTGCATAAATTATGAGTTGGAAAGTTATATTCTATGTAATAGGACCATTTATCTCCGTGTAATGCACGTTCACGTTGCATGAGAGCTTAGTCATAAGAATGATCCTTAAGCTCTGACAGTTCATCTTATGGCATCTCATCTCATTGTATATGTTTGTAGTTTCCTGATACACCCAAATGCATAAATATCTTTAAAGAAACAATATGCATTTTTTTCCTCCTCCAAAAGAAAAGTAACAATTAAGTTAAATAGTTGGCTATGTACTCCAACAATATTTGAGTCAACCAAAATTTCTTTTATTGGGCTGATCAATTATGTTATTACGCACTTAGCTTTACGTATTTCAAAAGTGGAGTGCTTCCAGCCTCCCACTTCTCAGTTACAATATACATTTGTTTGGAGCTTGTATGTGAATTTTTTTGTTTTCTTCTTTAGTTTAACTCGCAAGTTTTCTTCTGATAATGTACAGCTAAATTTTAGAAATTACCATATCCAAAACATCTTACCTTTTTATATCGATTCCTGCATATTGACTTGTTTCTGTTCTGCATCTCACTACATAATAGATGCAGCAATTTTCACTACTTTATTTACCTATGTTTTTTGAAGCTTATTGCAGAGAACATCCAACAAGATAACGGCGACAAGAAAGGTTATAGTTAGGACTCTAAAACTCTTTTTTGCAGGGTTGTTGCTCCAAGGTGATTTTCACTGTGTGCCTTATTAGTATAACTTTAATATTTATTTGATCTCCCTGTGCTTCACATGTTAAAACTAAAAATTAACGTTACAGTGTAGAATAGCGTAGCAATTCCTATTTCAACTGCAATATAATTGCCCTGTTTTGACTATTTTATTGTCATATCTTGCTTTTTTTTCTTTTTTCCATCTGACGCCAGGTGGGTATTTTCATGGGCGTAATCATTTGACGTATGGAGTTGACATTGATCAGATTAGATGGCTAGGTGTGCTTCAGGTATTGTATATAGTAATTTAATTCGTCATCTCTCTAATGGATATTCTTATTAAATTTTCTTGTTTTATAAATGGCAATCTGGTGAGATTGCATACGAGTATAGTTACTCACCCATTGTAGTCAGATTTCGCGTTTATTAACTAAAAATTCAGCCTGTTATTACATTCAACTTGGTTATTGTCCAATAAATTAATCAGGGTAGATTTTTATCTTACCCACAAGTGCGCGTGCATGCGCGCGTGCGTGCATGCTTTTATTGGTTACTACTAAATTTTATTTAGTTAAGGAACCATCTTTATGGTCAGGATACTCACAATTAATCAGAACTCTCTTTGAATACATCATATATTTCATAATATTCACATAACTGTAGCTGCAGTGATTGTAACACATCATCTTTAGTAATTCATGTACTGTATAGATTTGAGTTGTACATTGGAAAAGTACCTGGATTACATTCTCTTATAATTTGTCAACTTCTAACTATGAAAACTTGTCAGAAAGTAACAATATGATTTGGCATATTACATGTACAGATATGAATTGTATGCTAGGAAGTTACCAAGAAGTCACATTCTGCGACTCAATTTGTCGAACCCTATTTAGTTATAAAATTGTCTCAAATAATAAGTATAGGACAAATTTTCAATTAGGGCTAGTTCAAAAATCAATTTTGCAAAATAGGCTATTTTCGAACCTTATTATCAAAATAAGCCAGTTTCATCCCAGTCAGCAGCCAACTCAGCATTTTTCAACTGTCTGGCATTAGCGCGAGTATGAGTTGCGCAATTAGAAGAAATGTTAACGCGTGAGTATGAGTTGCGCATATACGAAGACAAGTCTTTTTTTAACACAATATGTTGTAGCGCAACTCAAAGTCGCGCTAGAATATTTTTTCAAAAGCGCAACTCACAGTTGCGCAAATGCCAGACAGTTAAAAAAATGCTGTGTTGGTGGTTGACTCGGCTGAAACTGGCCTATTTTGATAATAAGTTTCAAAAGTAGTCCGTTTTGCAAAATTAATTTCCAACTAGTCCTAATCGAAAATTTGTCCATAAATATGTGATTTTGCATATGGATTGCAAAGCAAACATGAGGTACATATGTTGTAAATGTTACACACTTTTACTGGCTTTATATCATAAATTCTTTCCTTCTTCTTTAGTATTATTAGTTTGCAAAGTTCCTATTCATCTGATTGTACTTTCATCCATCATAGAGAATATCAATTGGATATTTCTTAGCTGCCATGTCAGAGATATGGCTTGTTAATGGTAATTCGGTGGATTCTCCAATATCATTCATGAAGAAATACTACATTGAATGGTGAGTTTTTATCATCCTTTGTAAGTACTGGTTGCTGGTCTACTTGGTGCTTTTTATAGCAATTTAAACTAGCTTGTCCTTAAGGCTGCAAATGCATTTGCTGCGGCAGTTTGAACTTTTGAACTATTTTGTCCTCATGTCTCATTTTATGTTTGGAATCTATGGACAAGTAACATATACATGTAAGTGGAATTTTGCGAGCTGTAACTTTTGTGTGCATGAAATCTGTTCTAGCAAGTTGGGACATTGTTGTACATGAAAAATGCACGGGAGACATATCAAACGTCATATATATATATATATATATATATATATATATATATATATATTTTATAGAAGGTGACATTTTAAAATACGCCAGTGTTATTTAGAAAAGAACCCAGATACATTTTCAAAAGTCGTATGTACTGTTTATTTGTTTAGTATGGACGGCTTTTCAAATAGCGTCGGTTTTCTGGACCCTATCAAAAAATTATATCGATGGCATTTAAAATGTCCCCTGTACATGGCCAAAAGTGGCATATATTTGTAAATAGTTTTAGAGGTGGTCTATATTTGCAAGATTAAGTTTTGAATCATGCCTAAATTAAAAAAATTCTCTTTATAAATGTAAATAAATAAATAAATATTATTGTAAGGGGGGTTTTTGCTTTAGACCCTGTTTTGAAAAGAAAAATTTATTGTTACTTTCATCCTAATAAAACAATGCAATTCAAGTCCATCTTTTATATTAAAATCGGTGTTATATATGTTTTCCTTAATTATTTTGGAACCTGACATTTTTTGAAATGTTTAATAATGTCAAATTTGAATCGGAAGTACTCAAAAACTGTTTTTTTTTTTGTCTAAAAAATGTTGCAAGCTTACATGGAAAATATTTGCCATGTATAATAATAATAATTCTTTGGTAAATATAAGCTATACAAAAAAATATACAGTGCAATTGCTTGTAGTTGCGTTGTACTGCAAATCCATGCAAAGTACTTGAACTGTAAAATATAGTGTAATGTCAAAAAACTCGTATTTCCATAAAAAAAATTGCATGTCAAATATTTAATAAAAAATTATCTGGCAATTATTAGCATGACAAATATATGTCACATCATCCTAGTTTGTCCCAGTTTCAGACTAGATTTTTGATGCCACTCAACCACAACCACCGACTCTGTCCACACTATTCTACTTTACTTCAAAATCTGCACCTAAGGTATAAGTCTCAACTTCTCTGATCTCATATATCGAAAACCTTAATTTTACTATCATGATTGAAACCCAAAATCTGACCATTAGAAGCAAAAGTCCAACCATTCTCTAGCAGCAATTAGCTTTTCTTATCGAGCCGCGTCCATCGATACCAAATCCGACACATTTGGGCATCATTTGGTGATGCTTCAATTTTTGATGATTCCAGGGACTAATTGTGAAGATGTAAAATGAGAGAGGTGTTTTAAGGAAATAGTTTTTGATAAGTGGGACATGAGACTAATTTCCACTTATTATATTATCTGTAACTATAGCGGTTTTTCATTTTTTATTATTTCTTTCTAAAATATACTCTCACCTCATTTCCGTTTCTAAGACCTTAATAGGCCTGTTTTTTCGAATTTGTTTCCATTAAGACAAGTTTTTTATATAAGACATTTGAAAATTAATTGTTATTTAATACATTTCTCTAAAACTTATTTTATTATTTATTTGTTTATCACTCATTAATCTCTTTTTGGATAATTGACACTGTTGCTGCCTTTTTTTTTGCGCTATTTTTTATATGTTTCAACATCAATTTTGCACAAGCATATTTGTATGTTTATGAAGTGGTTGTTTACACAATACAAGGCACATGCTGTTAATGTTTTGACTTAGACAATAACAACAGTCCTACATTTTCAAAATTTAATTGAAGCTATGATACATTCATCTTCTTCATGCTATATCTTATGACAATTTTCTATTTTGTTTAAACAACCATTTAGGTTTATTCCTTAGACTAAGCATGTGTTACGTACTAATGCATTTTTGTTGCTCTTTTAATTATTTATAGCGTGCTGCTAAGGACATCTTACTAACACCATTTTTTAAAAATACCAGTAAATTTATCTACCATAATTCTTGATACCAGTAATAATTTTGAGACTACCAGTACTTACTCAAAATTTAACAAATATTCATAGATATTAAAAAATACATCTAATTTGTTAATAATAAGATTGAGCCACTCAATTGCTAATAAGATAATCAAGTTCATGCTGACATAATCATGAATAAAGCGGTTCAAAAAATCTACCGAATCATATGTATTTTTGGAGAAAAAAATTCTGAAAATTAAAATAATATTTACAAAAGTTTGCACTTTTCAGAAGATCTTGTTTTAAAGATGCTGGGATAGATGAACATTTGTATAGAATTCATTTCTAAATTCTTTTCTAAAAAAATATGGAGGAAATTATTGAGTATCCATAGACGTTGAACCTCATCGTTGTGTTCTTCTGTTCCATAAAATTTAATTGGTAGATCTGATTTGAACAGTCATATCTCATGTTTTTTAATTAAATTACAATGGTATTAGTAAGAAGAAATTAAGGCATCCTTAGCACCATGCTTTTTTTAGACTATCATTTAGCTTTATTCCTTAGACTAAGCATGTCTTACGGAATAATGCACTTTTGTTGCTCTTTTACTTGTTAATATTTTATCACTTGGAGGAATGCTAAGCACACCATCCTTCGGGGAGTGTGCTTATACTTGCCACATGATTAGTGGAGAGTGTGGCTTCGTTAATCATTGGCTATATGTAATCAATGATTGTCTACCACCCTCCACCAATCATGTGGTAAGTACAAGCACACTATCTCTAAAGGAGAGTGTGCTTAACATTTCTCTTCTCACTTAAACCTTTATATATTCCGAAGCACGTGTGAATGCGTGCAAAATGTTAAAATCAACACTAATAGTGATGCAGCATCCTCTTTTATCCATTTGTTGCTGTCAGAATTTCACTCGTTAGTTGAAAAAACAGAAGTAACACATTTATTTATCAATCAAGAAATGAAAACAGTGCTAAAAATGCCTCCGACTTTTTAGATACAGACAACTCAAATGTGAATGCTAGTGGATAAAGACAATCATTTGTGTTAGGATTGTGTCGCACGTGGCAAATGAGAATGACGGTTTGGAATTTGAATAGCCACACATCGCTATATAACTTAGAGAAGTGATGTATAAATATGGATTGATAGACACGTAACATTGACGATTCCTTTTGTTACAATAAGTGTGTACCAACTCGAACCCGATTGTCGTTCCACAACAAGTGATGTCAGAGCCAAAGGTTGCGAACTGGGTCATGTAGACAAAAAAAACACAATGCTCTCAAAATACTCTAAAGAAATGCTAGTCAATGGGGAGATTGTTAAGCGTGTGTCAATTCCAAACCGTCATTTCCCATCTTCAGCATGTGGCATACACATATGAATTGGCACACTTAGCGTATGCATATGAACACTTATTGTAATAAAATGAATCCCTTACGTTATATACGTGCGACCAACCCATAATTATACGTTCCATCTCAAATAAATTTTAGCGATGTTGAACTATTCCAATTTCAAGCCGCCATCCCTATTTCCACATGCGAGACAACTCCAACAATTTATGCTTAATTTTATTTTCATAGATGATGTACCTAATATACATGTCATCCATCAATAATAATGGTTAGCTGACAAGCAAAACTTTGAATGCACAGTCCAGATGCTTAAAAAACACAGCAAATTGGCTTGCTTAGAAAAAACAATGCTCTCAAAGTTTAAGGGGTTGCAAGTCAAGGGAGAGATGGTTAGGGTTGTCTCGCATGCGCTAACTCTATATTTATACACCACATCTCCATCAAATTTTAACAATGTGAGACTATTCCAATTCCAAACCATCGTTTTCTATCTCCAACACATGACGTATGCATATGAGTTGATGCATACTTAGTGTACGCATATGAGTTGACACATTTATTGTAACAAAGGAAATCTTCTATGTTACATGTCTACTAACCCATTTTTATACATCAAATCTCAATCAAATTTTAACGACGGGAAACTATTTCAATTTCAAATCGTTGTTCTTATTTCCACATGCGAGACAACTCAAACAATATATGCTTACTTTGATTTCCATAGACAGTCTGCCTTTATATTTTTCATATACATGTCATCCATCAATAAAATGGTAAGCTGACAAGCAGAATTTTGAATGCACAGTCCAGATGCTTAAGAAACACCAGCAAATTGGCTTGCTTATGACTTAAACATGGTTTTTAGATTAATTCTTTAATTAACTATTATACGGAAGCAATTTGTTAAATTACGATTTTCAATAGCTTTTTTAAAGCTCCATCTCACCTTTTTCAAATTTTCATGTAACTTGAAATTTCAACAAATTTGACATGAGCATTTGTATCATTTTTACAGCAATGATTGTATCCTTGTTAACATAAGAAATCATTTGATAATAAACAAGCTTTATTGTCACTTAATTGTGAGTAAACACTCTGCTATCGCTTCATTGTGGTTTGAGTTGCTGATTAGATTTCACAGAACTTTTGGACGTGACACATTTTCTTAATGTCCATGATCCTGAATGAGCCAATTTTAATAGTTTGGTATGAGCATCCCAAATATGATGTGCTTTTTTGCATATGATTTAAATTATTCAAAAGACCTTGATCAGATTATTCACTCAATTGATACTTCATGATAGTTTATATAAGAAAAAAATTAACCCGGGTATCAAATAACTCAGGTAAAGATATAGCAATGACTTGGTTTCAGTGTCTGTATGATTCATCACTGAGAACATGGTCCTTTATCGGGAGAAATAGAGACCTTCTTATGTATGCCACTTTCTCTCCCCTCATTGTTATTACTCGAATTTGTGTCCTTATCATCATTTCTTTCGGTAGTGGTTGAATCATCATTTTAACTCATTTGCTGGTAACGATGATATTAAATTCAATTTGGTTATAAACTGCTTGCTTCAATTCTTCAAATTTGTAACATTGTTTTACTTCTATTCCTAAACGTTTGCCACCAATATATTTCAGTTCATTGTGTTTTTCCACCAACAATTCTTCTTTGTATGGCAAAATGACGTACCATAGACAACGCATTTGTAGCAAGTTCAAAAAAGTAGACCATAAGAAAACTTATTGTGGCAAACAAAAGAGTCGGTGTGCTTGATATTTATGATTATGTTGTGTGGAAGGTTTTCTGCTTAAATTGTCGTGATTATATGATTTTTTTTAAACGTTGTTCTGATCGTATGATCATGTGACTGAGCACGGCCCGTTGCGATTTATTTTGTGGGCATATTTTTTTGATACTTATAATTATTATCTCTTACATAATATGTTAGTTGTTTTTATTAGCAAACATGTTTTATGCATTTATACCACAAGTTTCTATGTGCTATAGAATTTGACATCAGGCAATTGTATATACGACAAAGTACCACGTAAAAATTTCAAAATTTTGCATGTGCTACTATTAGTGACACCTAAAATTTTTTTGAGGTACCACTTGCAGCAGTCCCCATAGAAAACAAAATTTTAGGCATTAATTGTTCCAACCATTTTTCGGTTTTATATCCTAATGTGGCTGTTGACATGGATGAAACCAACATACATTCCATCAAGTTATGCAATATTGGTTTAGAACACGCACACACACTCTCTCTCTCACACTCAAGGGTAGGAACATTGATATATATATATATATATATATATATATATATATATATAGCATAGCCATTAATTTTAACTGAATATCTACCTTGATTATTAACAATTTACACAACTACATAAGCGTGCTCTTAAAGATAAGCCCATTTGGGAAAATATCGTATGCGACTTTGGAAGTCGGAACCTTGGAGGAGACCGGTGCTATTTAAGTAAAAAAACAGTCTTCTGGCATTTCTTACTCGAGAATTTGACAATAACACATTAGGTTTTAAAATGATGGAAGCATACTTATAAGTAGACGCATTCCTTGATAAGCATTTCTAAGATATTAAGTAAAACTATTTTTGGCAAAGATTTAATTAATTACCATGCATGTATTAAATAAAACTATTTTTGGCAAAGATTTAATTAATTACCATGCATGTATTAAATATTAAACTAACCGATGAAATAGATAACACTGGAATGAACAAAAATCGATTACCATTTTTTCCATTGTCACGAATTCAACTTTAAATATTTCTTTAAACAAGAAACATCTTGTTTAAAATTAAAATAGTTTGTTTTTAAATTTATAACTCTAGTAGATTGAATTTTAATTTACGTTAATTAAAAAAATAACACTGACTCTAATGAATATGAGCTCTCTCTTCCATGTATTTATGCACACACATAAAATTACACACATACATGGGGCAAGGATCTGCTACACCTTACTTCCCCTCTGATTTCAACTACATGCTCCAAATTAAATAATATAATTAAGTTATAAGAATGAGGTGTGGCCAATCCTCGCCCATATATATACATTATATGCATGTGTGCGTGCAGGTACATAATCATATATATGCAGTGTGAAACCAGCATTTCTTACCGTGACTGATGAAACAGTTCAAACAATAGATATACTAAGTTGTCTTCTATGATATATATTTTCTTTTTCGGAAATCAAAATTCATGTACAAAAAGAACATGATAAAAATATATTAATATTTAATAGAAAACTCATATTTAGAGGCATGTTATATAGATTTGCAATAATATTCAAATGTGCGTACATTTACATCAATTTTTTTTTAAAGTATCAATTAGACTAAACATATAAAAACAATGATAAATATTCATTTGTATGAGGATATAATGTTTTATTATTAAATCTAAGGATATAGATGTTGTAAAAATACTTTATATTTGAGTTACTTATGGAGGCATCCTTAAATTATTTGTCATCTTGACATATAGTGATTATACCTACATAAATAATAAAAATTCAACTTGGCGGTACTTAAAAATATAACCAAATTCATTTGACAAAAATATATAACACAAGAAAGAACAAAAACTTAAAAGTATTCGTTTTTATTTAGTATTTTGGAATGAGCACTCACCTGCCCAACATTTAATTTACCTTCTCAGGTGAATGTATGTGCATATGTATTTGTATGCACATGTATATTCAAAATGGTTAAAGATAAAACTACAATTTCTTCAAATGTTTCTTTATAATGGAATGGTTAAAGATGAGAAAATATGATTAAACCTGTCCTCTGATTTCTTGTTTCATGTCAGGCAATATGCTACAATCTTTAACCTCCTTTTTTTCAAAAACACTTTGTCATTTGTTTTCAATGGTTGAAGGTTAGTGGCTGTTATGCTTTCTTCAGTATACATTGGCTTACTATATGGCACTTATGTTCCCAACTGGCAATTCAACGTGCCAACCAGCAACTCAACATCTTCTTCTCAATCCTATTTACTTGGAACTGAAACTGTGAGTTTAAGTTGTACACCTCATATTTTCATTTTTTTTTTGTATCCGAGTGTTATTTATACAAATTAGTCCTTTATCAAGTGAACATTGCTCCCATTTTTAACTGATGGATATCTTCATGTCTATGTAAAGGTATTTTTCATCTGAATCAACAAAGCAAATTTCTGCCAACATTTTGATTGTTAGGATTATCTGGAAGTTAATTTCTATTGCAATAAATTAAGTTGACGTATCAATGCGGAATTCGCAACATATTAATTTACATCCAATATTTTACAGATTTTATTATTCTTCCATTTTTCCATCATTACTACACTTTTAGATTCTGAACTGAAAACTGTAAAAAGATTAGTTGCATAAAAATTGGAAAAACATTCCCTCTTTTTGTGCATTGCTGGTCTTTCCCTTGTATTGAGATATACATCTGAATGGATGACTCGTTGAAAGAAGAATCAATGTGTTTTTACTAGCACCAGGCTTTCAGATTTGATTTTGGTGTTTCATAACCAAGGTTTTAAATATCGGATTTCGGTCACGTTTCGTCTCGGAATTTTTACATAAGTTATCTCGTATCGAAAGAGATCTCGGACGAGATGAGTACATATCGGGTGTACATCTCGGATCGACATCTCGGGTCTTATAATGCATCTCGGGAATATCTCGGATGTACTTATGTGTTTAAAATAAATGTGTCAAAAATTTATTTAACGATTATAACTTTCTTAGTAAAAATAAAAATGGTAACAAACTTGATTTACATGGAAAAAGAAATATTTTTAGAAGAATAGTAGCTTGATTAGCTTAATTGATTTGGTAATGATCGAATAATATCCTTTTATTTGAACGTAATAAAGAAGTGAAACCTTTCGCTATGACTCATTAAGATAAAAAGTTAAGAATATGTTCAAGAAGTTGGTAAATTATAATTGGATTGAGTAGTTTCTTTTGAATCAATATGAAAATAAAAATTATTATGGAAAATAAGAAAAATGTATAACTTCGGGTGAGATCTCGGATTGAGATTTTGATCCATATATTGGGTGAGATTTGAATATCTCGGACGAGATGAGTGTCGAGGGAGATATGGAGGAGATTTGATGTCTCGTCTCGTTTAAGTATGAAAATGAGATCTCGGGCGAGATATAGGAGATTTAAAACCATGTTCATAACTGCAGGTGATTTGTGGTGTGAGAGGCAACCTTGATCCTCCTTGTAATGCTGTTGGTCTAATAGATCGTTATCTTCTTGGTGAGAAACACCTTTACAAAAATCCAGTATACAAGAGAACCAAGGTTTTTATGTTTTTGATATTTTGATCTTTTGTATCATGCTGATGCAGTTTTGACTACGACTATTTTAATTTTCTTTTATGAAGGAGTGCAGTATTAATTCTCCTGATTATGGCCCTTTGCCTCCAAATTCACCCGAATGGTGTGTTGCTCCATTTGATCCTGAGGGGATACTTAGGTCAGTTCAGTAATATTTTACAAAAATTATTTTTGCAAAACTTTTTGACTGTTTCAGTGTAATATTAGTATACTACAAAATCATATGACTATATGGATGACAAGATGTTTCCACTATGTTGTAATCTACTGGATAATTTTAATGTCCATTCAATATCATGTTAAGTCTCAAAAGCTGCAGATTTTTTTTATTTACAAACAAAGACTGCATCAAGTGAATTGGAAATAATTATATGCAAAATGATATTAGCTTCCTATGATTGATAAGTAAAGAAGAATATTCTAGAATTTCTTGGTTGGTGATGTATTTCTATTTATGAAAACCTCAGGACGTTGTAAACAACTTTCATTTTATTTTGATAATATACTACGGGGGTTATTCATTTATGTATTATTTGTGTATGTGCGTGAGCGCGCGTGCGTTATGCATATTTAAGTTATCTATTGTCATTATATAAATCTCAAAAGGGAAGGGCCAATATTTAAATAATTATTTAAGGCTGTGCATGCCATTGCTCATTTTGCTGTATGAAATTATCATCTGTACGTGTCATTGGATGAATTACAGATGCAAATCTATCAATTAGTCAAATACCAATAATATGTTGTTTCTTTGAGCTGAACCAGTTCACTGATGGCTGCTGTAACATGTTTTGTTGGATTACATTTTGGGCACTTAATCGTAAATTTGAAGGTACAATAATCACATTACCCAATCTGATCAAGGGTGTCTACATTATATCTGGAAGGGTTATGCATTATCTAATTTCTTTCATTCTATAGAGTCACTCACAAAGAATGCTGTTATGGTCTGCAACTTCGTTGGTATTTGTACTGTGTGGAATACTGTTGCAAGAAATAGGTACTAAATTTTTGTACGATTATCTGTTTGTGAATCTTTGCTTTCAAATGGGAACATATTTGCTTAGTTCAGCGGTGCATTTCTTTGTTCCAGGGATGCCTTTATCTAAGCCATTGTACACATTGAGCTATATGTTGCTGACCTCTGGAGCATCTGGGATTCTTTTAACTTTAATATATTACATAGTTGATGTAAAACTTTTGAAGAAGCCGTTTTCATTACTTCAATGGATGGGCATGAATGCACTTATAGTTTATGTAATGGCTGCTTCTGAGCTTTTTCCAGCAGCTGTACAAGGTTTCTATTGGCGATCACCTGAAAACAACTTGGTAAACCCAGTTGTTTTATCATGGCTTTTGTTCCTTTTGATTTCCTTGTTTTGATTTTGTTAGGCACGAATTCTGTATATTACTTCTGGATGCTACTATATACACGCATTTCTTCCCTTCTTCCATCCATCAATATTTTGTAAAACGCTTCTCTTATCAATATACACCCACCTCTCATATTCTTAATTTGTTAGGCAACCATGAACTCAAGTCTCGTCAAATTCAAACATTTTTTTCTTCTATCAATTTGAAATTTGATTAAAAATTTGTACTGAATTTGATAATTTTTGAAACTTAATATACTAGGATATTGGACGATTTCATCTGAAATCTTTTTCCAAAAGATAAAAATTGAAGATACGATAAAGATGACCTACAAAGAAGCAATTGCTCAAGTTGATCAATAAATTTGCAGTGAGATTTTTTGTAAATTTGTAGTTTTATTTTTATTTTTTTGCCTTTACAACAATGGTGAGTGTTTGAACTGTTACATACATACATGTGTCTCTCTGTGTGTGTATGTGTGTGTGGCATTAGGAACTGTATTAGGTGGTGTATGTAGTACCACCCATTACTTTTTTGAGTACATGATACCATCAAGTGCTTGTAAAGAGAATAGATAGTTTATTTTCATTTATAAGGAACAAACTAGCCAAGTAAACCATATGATACAAAATCCTCTTTTCATGTAAAATGAATATAACAAGATATGTTTTACCTTGATTGGTTTGTAGTTGACATCAGTAGATCAATATTTCTGTAAATAGAGATGTTTTTCCACAAAATTGCTTTCATACTTGCATCAATATTTGAATAGAAATACTGTTCTTTATATGCATCAATATTTGAATAGAAATACTGTTCTTTATAAACCTCTCATTTTGCTGACCAGTATAGATATTTTGCAGGTGAATATAATAGAATCATCGCTGCAAACTATATTCAAATCCGAAAAGTGGGGAACTCTTGTATTTGTTTTGCTGGAGATTGTATTTTGGTGTATTGTAGCTGGGTTCCTTCATAGAAAAGGCATATTTCTAAAACTATAAGTTAGCCTGAAATAAATTTAGAATGCCAGTAATTAATATGTACCTATAAGCCTGACGTAATAGTGTTTAAGAATTAAATTTGTGCCGGTAATTTTAGATGTTATATCAAATGTTGCTCTTTTCTGTATCAATAAATTTTATTTTACGTGTGATATTACTTTGTACAAAAATGTTTGCCTGAAGTACTTTGTTTAACTTTGTACCTGGTAAAAATTTCTTCAGCATGCCCAAAACAAGTGTATCTGCATATGTTTGATTCCATTTTTTTTTGGTGGCTTAAACTTAGAAGTACCAAATTTTAAGAAAGTGTATGTTTGTTTGAACTTGCAGTGGCGACTTTTATGATTATTAACATGACTAAATTCTGTGATTTATTCTTTGTTGTCATTTGTATATATGTATCTAGAACTATGTTGTGCAGAAAAAAATAAGGCACCTAAAAAGCTAGCAAATGACTTTCTAACAAAATTATGTACTCGTTTTTTTATCGAAGTATATATCAAGCTATGTAAACTTTTTATTAGTCAATTTTATTTTTAAAATGCTCTTAAGTTAGGATGAGCATGTGAATCCAACGCGGATTCACACTACCATTTCTCTTCTGTATGTAAATCTAAATTATAAGTTTAGTAGCACGGTAATATGATGTGAACTTGCCAATAGATTTTAACTTCAGTGGTTGGCGATTCAGACCATTAGATTAAAAGTCCGTGTTCGACATTGTTATACCACTTTTCATGTTCAATACTGATGTCAACGAATATATTACATGATATATGAGAAATAAGCTTGTACATTATACAACTCATTTCACAACATGGATTACAATGTTTGGCTTTCACCAGTATGCGAAAGATATGGTTGATAGATGGATAAACATTAAGATATCAGGTATATTAACATGGAAATCAGATTTCACATACATCATCATATGTATTTGACATTGACTCTACATTGTCAAACCATAACACATAATTTACGTGAAATTACACATTAGAAATAGAAGGGTTGAAACAATATCAAATCCTAAAGCTAATTCTTCGTAGATCGGTAAGAAGTTGAGTCAGTCAATTGAGTTGATTATGGAAGGGGAAAAAAAAGCAATAATTCTTATTATATGGAAGCACAACATAAGAAAATGATAGCTCATTTTGCATCAAAACCCTTGCAATTTGTACTTGATCCAACCCCAACCTCGTCTAATAGAAGCCCTAATCTTGCCTTCGACCTCATAAGATTTGTAATTCGCCAGCCTTTTCCTTCTCTTCACGTCTGCATCTCGGAACGTCTTCACCTTCCCATTTGACCACACGCCGGCGCTTCCGCTCTTCAATCGCCGATGAGTCGGCGGAGGAGGAGGCGGCTGCGGCCACCGGCAGGCGTTGGGCATCGAGTAAATTTAGGGCTCGATTTCATGAATGTTTGGTTGGAAACTTAAATAAAAGCTTTCGCATCTGTTGATGTTGGAGTGGAAGGACAGGAGAAGACGGTATTTTTAGTCCCGGATTTTTCGAAGATCTGCTGTTGCTGTTATTGAATCTTCGTTTACCATCTCTGTTTCTTCGGTACATGTGAATCTTCGAAAAATTCAAAATCCGTCCGCATCCGAAAAGCAGACAAATATCCGATATCTGAAAAAGGATGCGCATGCAGATATGAAGACATCCGCATTTGAAAATTATCCGTCCGGTATTTTTAAAGATTATAGTTTATATTATGTTTATTTTAGTACAGTAAAAAATATTTATTTATGGTTTTATTAAGTTATAAGTTTATATTATACACACTAAATGCATGTTAACTGCGCAAAACTATTTATTATCATTATATTTGTATATTTTTAACACTTTAATTATTAATGGGTCGAAAAAGGTTATGTTAAACTTAAAATTTCCATTTATATTTCTTGATTTATCGATCGTTAGCGGATAGGATAATTATTCGATATCCGTCCGTTTTCATGGATGCAGATATCCGATTTTCGAAAATGATTTCGAATGCGGATACAGATATGACATTATCCACATCCGAAAGTATCAGTTGACAGACACATTGAGTTTAACAGTCAATATTCCTTCTAACGTTGATTCTTGAAAACAATAAAATTCTGATGCATCGTTAAAACTGAAGTTGACGAAGGAGAGAGACTTGGACATTAGTGAAACCAAGTGGCTGGGCTCGCTTTTTAGAGGAAACAGTTACTAGTAGAACGAACTGTAAAATTTCAAAGAAAATTATTGTAATTTTCTTTAATTTCAAATAAACACAAAACAATAAGTTGTATTATTAAAAGCAAAAAATAAACAAGTCAATGAGAAGCCACGCGAGAAAAACCAATAACTAGATGATGGAGATGATATAAACACATCTAAGGTGTGTTTTTCGTTAAGGAAAATGAGTATTCTGAGAAGGGGTATACGCCCTTCGCAATACCCTAAAATCAGCATCGAATAACGTCTGGCTTCCGAATACTATAAAAGGCAGATAGTCGGAAAAGAAAACTAAAACAAATATTATGCTTAGGCCATCGACAAAATCTTACAACGGAATGCTAACATATAATATATTGAATATATATATGAACAAAACATGATAATCAATATAGATGAGAGCATACACTAGCGAAAATAACCGATAAGTGAATATTAATACAAAAAGTCAGAATACATCAAGACTCTTATATAAATACATATCTGTCATGTACTACTACAATATCAAATATATTTGCGAAGTATTGACATCTACTCCATATGATGCTTCAACTGTCCTGAAAGCATATCCCCAAAAGCACATGACTTTCAAACTACTTAATCGAGTAACCGAGAGTTGTCATGAAATAAAGACAAAACGCGAATCAGAAATAAAACTTGGTGTAAGGGAAACTATATCAAAATACCGTGTATTAAATTTTTATACAAATAAACAGAAACTACAAAGGCATAACCGGTCCTCTCTACAATCATGACTCGGGTGTAACCCAGACTGTCCATAAACAAGTAAAGTAAACCTATCCAAAAGACAAGAAATCATACCATAACATGCTATTCTCCCGTGATCAACGAGTCAACAAAACTAATATAATATGACGACACGTAACGACATACTATAATAAGGCAACCCAACATCCAAAAGCAGGGTAAACATAATATAAGTCCAACATAAAGTGCACAATAATAAAAAATGTAAACAATAACATCAGTCAACTAATAACATGCACAACATAGCAATAAAAGACAACAAAAGAATATAAATTGATACTCGTCATTGCTGATGGGTGAAGTGCACTACGGACATCTATCGCGATCCAATGATTCCCTTCGAGGGTCCAAGATAAATAAAGTATGGGTCTTATGTAACTCATCGTGCTCTTTGAAACAAGCATTGGTGATACACCATACCCTCTGAAACAAGCTTTTGATGTTATATGACCTACTTTATATTCTTGAAACCCGATCCTAATAGTAAACATAGTCATGTACCATAGATCCTAAGGCACATTCTCGGTGATAGTCTCGTGTAGATCTCACCGTACTCTATGAAGCAAGCATAAGTGATACATGATCTACTCTAAATACCTAAGAAATTCGTAGATCTTTCTGTACCTCCTGAAGTAAGCTTTGATAATAAATGATCTCGTAGTAGATGATTATCATCGTCCCACTTTTCTAGTCATCATGGATTTCTCAAATAACTTGCGTATGTTGCTATAAAAAAGAGAACGACGGTCGAGTCTGGTGCAATATGCTATCGGTGTTAGAACTGGGTCAACTCACAACAGAAGTTATTGCTGAATTTCAAAAAAATTAACCCCATAGAATCTTTAATGAGCCTATGAAGTCTAATTTATTTAGACCTTTTTTTAATTTAATTTAAATAAAATCATATATTTCATTTAGATTTATAAATTATTGAGAGAAATTTGTTTAATTTATTTTCAATTTATACACACACACATATGTATCATATACATATGTGTATGTGTGTGCATGTGTAACATGATATCCATGAAAGGCAACATGCTTGCTTATATATATATTATGTGTTTGTGTGCCGGGATTTACATCGCAATGGACATTTTAGCTCATCCTATGTATATTGTAAGTTGTCCAAATATATGCATATATTTATGCTTATTATATATAAAACAAAGAGGGTGTATATACATGTATGTATATCATGAGAAAATATTATAGATATATTTATACGTAAATTTTATAGTGTTAAATAATACAAACCACATAAATATAATATATAAGTTCAACATTATTATTTTTATTATATATATGTATATGTATATATGTACTAAAGTAACATATTTATATGTATAGAATATATATGTGTATATGATTTAAATATAAATATGATTAGAATGGTTCACACAAACACGCATATATATATATTACAAAACTGAAAAGTCTCCTTTTTTTTAAATGTTATAGACCGAGTACATAGCAGGTACTATTTTAATTATAATTTTATTATATAAATATTATAAATTAATTAGTTAAACAATAATAAATAAGTGATAGAAAATAATATATATATATATATACACATGTTGGCGGCAAAAATGACCATCAACACCTAGTTGTATGAAAGCACCAATATCCAGTCATCGATCTCAAATAGTATCTAATGTAGAGAATATAATATGAAGAAAAAAAAATTAAAAATGAAAGCAAGTGAAAAAAGGCAAAATTTATAGTGGTTTAGCTAACTTCGGCCTACGTCCACTCTAGAATAATCCTTTTTATTATATAGTAGTTTGTTTACAGTTACAATCCAAAATCTAAGAATAAAATTGGTAGAGTGTAGCCTAGGTTGAAGATAATAGAAGCAGAAAGAATATCATTTTTCTGGCGTCACACTTGCTGTATTTATAGGGGAAGACGTACACAGATCAGACTGAAATTTCGGCAGATCCAGGCGATGACAAGCCCACACAAGAATTTTCAGGCCTATTGGGGCCCATAATAGGGATCGATACTAATCCCACTTTTTGTATCCAAACGGGGTGCGATCCCTCTGGGGAGTTTCTTATTATGTTAGCTGCTTGCCCTTTAAATTTCGTGCCATTCTGACTTGTGTGTTGTGAGATATCACATTTTTCATGAAGTTGTGTTGCATGTATTCTGATTTCAACAGGTTTATATAGAGGAATAGATGCTAATCCCTCCAAAGTATCCCATTTGATGGGCGATCCCTATGGGGTGTGCCACATGTTGTAGCAAGCTAGTGCTTCAAGTTTCATGTTGATAGCATCTATAGATCTTGAAATATCGATCGATCATTGTCTCAAATTCAACTAAACCAATCCCTGAATAGGGATAGGGGCCGATCCCTCCAAACTCCTCCAAATGATTTGCGACCCCTGGGGAAGATTCTCCATGTTGTATTACATTTAGCCTCCAAATATCATGCCAATTGGATTAGTAGAACTCGAGTTATTGATCGATCTTTTTTGCAATATTGTTGTGAAGGCGGATTATAGCTGATCCCTATGGAGGGATAGGGGCTGATCCCTCCAAACTCCTCTAAATGATGTGCGATCCCTAGGGTATACTCCCTGGGGTCCCTTCTTCTTGTTTCCAAAGTTTCATTTCAATCCGCCTTGTGGTCGTTGAGTTATAGAACGATCGTCGTTGAGTTGTGTTGTGTGTATCCCGTTGAATCTGATCCCTTTATTCTGATCCCTCAATTCCGATCCCTTTATTCCGATTCCTCTATTCCGATCCCTCTTCTAGAGGAAGTATTAGTTCCATACTTAGCTATTTTTTTGGTGTTGTCCATCCGTATCCATTCACTATAGCCAATAGTTTCAAATATAATCGATCTCTAATTCTCGGAACCATCTCTCCGATCTTTCTGCCTTGATGATCGTGAAGTCTGTTGAGTTAAATCCACATGTGTACTGCCTTAGCAAATGGTGGGTTAACACTTTGCCTTCCAAAACATGCATTGCAATAGGAAGGTGTGTTATGAATTGCCATAAATCCAAAATCCGAAGTCCATAATCCATCTATAGTAATATTATCCAATCCGAATCCAATTCATTGCCAATTCAAATCCATGATCTTACCGAATCGTTAGTGAAATCCATGACCATTCCAAATCTATATCCAATTCTGGATCCATTCCTAATTCATTAAACAATTCTGTGATATCTCTAGATCATTTTATCCAATTTCGTATCCATCCAAACCCAATTCCATTGTTGTTCGAAGCCGATATCCGAATCCATGACCTCTCTGGGTCGTTAGCCAAATCCGGGACCGCTTTGGGTCCATATCCAAATCTATGACCACTCCGAGTTTATATCCAAATCCATATCTATTTGCAATCCTGGAAGTTATTGTGCCAATCCTACGATCTTTTCGGATCATTGATGGTCTCTCTGGACCCTTGTTAAGCTCAATCCAAACTTAATGATTGAATAGGTTAATTCAGTGTCTCTCCGGTGAAGCGAGCTATCCCTTGTATTCCAGCCTTGTTAGGGACATATAGCGATGTCTTGACCTAAGTCCTAAGCCGATCATAGCCTCTCTAGTTTCTTGCCGAACCCCATCCAGTTGCTCTTTGGCGAAAAAGGGGAACATCGATAAGTGAGTCGATCATGTCACTCTCCAGCGAAGCAACTCGCTTCTTGCACTCCGGTCCCGTGTCTCGGGACATAGAGCAATCTAATCCAAACCGACTTCCTTTATTTAGCCTCGACTCTTCTATTAAAGACTTAATCCATAAAATCTAAATCCATTTATTAAATTCAAATTTTAAATGTCCAATTCTTTTTAGAAAAAACTAGATGCCCCTTCTCCGGATAGGGCGGTTTATTGCCATCTCAGAGCATGCCTAGAGACCGCTCTAGTTCCTGTACACGCGTAAGTGGCGTAGCCATCTTATTTTAGAAAATAGAGTTGAAATATTATTTTTATGACCGAAGTCCAAGTCCTGAACTCGGTTCTTGCCATCACGATCGGTTGATGATGAGTCGTGACCCCAATCAAAGGTTGTTCGTGTTTGATGTGGATGGTAGCTGCTCCTATTCCACCGCCGTTGCTCACATCCTCATGTATTGTGGCAGCCTGCCATTCCTGACGTGTTCCTCAACCATATCCTTTAAGTGTCGGCATTCATCCGTGGTGTGAACATCCATTTCGTGGAATAAGCAATATTTTCCAGTCTTGCGTTCCTGTTTTATGGGATCCCTCCTTGCTGGTTTTCGATGGGGGAGTTGCCCCATCGTATCCAGATAAATCTGCTCCAAACTATCCGTCATATCCATGTGCATGGTGGACTTTGGTTTCGGATCCTCCCTTCGTTTATCGTTTTCCTTTTTCCTTCCTGAACCCTTTCTAGATGATCCCTCGCCTTGCATGGCGTTCACCTCTTGTTTATCGGTTCATGCATCCTTCTGCCGTAGGAACCTCTCCACCTCATGGAAAAAATATCTGAGATTTTGTGGTGGATTCATGCCAATGAATCCTTGAAATATGTGCCATCGACAATTCCTGATACAACTGGCATCAAAACGGTGGATGGATCTGGCCGATCCACCGATGCCGCCGTGACATTAAATCATGTTAGAAAACTCCTCAGAGACTCTTTGGTCCTCTATTTCAGTGTTGCCAATGTCATAACATTCTTGAGTCTCGAGATGTGGACCCAAAACTGCCTCATGAACCGATCTACCAACTCCCTCCATGTCCTTATTGAACCATTCTCCAGCTGCCTAAACTAGAGTGCAGCTAACTCCGTCAAATAAAGTGGAAAACACCTTGCCATGACCTCCTCCAATGCCCCAAATACTTCCATGTACCGTACATATTTCATCATATGCATAGTTGGGTCCGATTTCCATCATATACTTCCAGTGTTGGTAGTTAAACTTCGACGGATTTCTAGCATTCCTGATATTAGGAGTGAACAGACTTCTATTTACATCCTCCAGATCCCTGCTCACCAATCCTCTATGCATAGATTGCCTGATCATCTCTACAAACCTGCCATTGTCATCCAATAGTGGTCTCCTACCATCATTTCCAAACTCCCCTCGAGTCCACGAGGGAATTCCGGAATGTACTCCTCTGGACAAGCATCCAAATTCCCATTTGCACCAAGCTTCATGGGATCGATCGCAGGTCCTTCGGCTTGACGATCAATCACACCCAGGGGCATTGCCCCTAGCCTTTGGGGATCAGCGATGACTAAGGACTACCCCCGACTGCTTTATTCCATTTCTCCTTCCATTGTCTCCATATCCATTTTCCCGATTCTAATTTTTAGTTATTCCTCTTGTGACGACCCGAACTCGATGTCCGACAAACAACATCAAATTCGTATCGTCGGAGCTTGCAACACCATTAGATGATAAATAACACAGCGGAAATAAAAGATGATATCACTGATATAACATGAATACAATATCCAATACATCAGTTTGATACAATGATAATCATCAATATCAGAAAATATACAATACAGAATACAACGGAACACGATACAATATGAGATGAGTCTTCAGCGAAATCCAATACTACAACTCTAATCCAAAACTCCAAAGCTAGATCTCCTAAACTTCGAGCTCGATCCACCATCACCATTGCACAAAGATAAGATAGTCTAGTCGTCCAAGCACTGAACTAGCTCCAGATAATCTACTAAACCTGACTATCTGAAAAACCAAACTCTAGACTGCCCGTGTGGAAAATTATGGGCACCTAGAGTTTAGAAACGGAATAATAAACTCCGAGTCAGTCATGGGACTGGTATGAGCAAACAAAAATGGTTTGTCTTTAAAAACAATCAAAAGGATTTAAACTTGAAATCCGCAACGCCTTTTGGAAAATGAAACTACCATAAGGCCTCCCGCCACACACACCATGCAAACGCAGAATTGGAGAAGATTTCTCCTTATGATAGCCAAAAATGCTTGATACGCGAAAATTCTTTTGATATTATCATTAGTGCATAGTGGAAAACATTTCAAAAGTATAATATCAATCTTAGCCAGCATAGACATTTCGAACTATGCCTACTATAGCTACCATCCAAATAGTGGAGCGCCACCATAAGTAGATGACAGGTTATACAACTAAAACCGTACAAGGCTCGTATTGGATGATTGGATTTTCCAACAAATGGTCAGGCCAAGGAACTTCCTATTGCCATATGGGAATGCCTCTGAGGGACGCCCCAAGAACCTACCCGGCTTTCTGCCAACACAAGGCCGGTTTCCTCCTTGCCCGGGAGTAATACCTAAAGATATGCCACCCCCGGTCCTTTGGGACCTTTATACGAGGTACCTCTACACCAACAACATCACACAATAATAAATATACTACAGTGCCCACATGAGTAAGTATCTGGGCTCCATACCATGATACTACCCTTTTCCAGAAGGAATGGTCACACCCTAGGGGAGCTACCCCTGAAACCTTGCCGCATCTTTCCTGTTTCGACCATTACCGGTTTGTGAGGCTCGATGAGGTTTCATCCACAAAGCTACGCTTTTCAAAAAGCCATGCTTTGATCAAAAATGATCAACAAATGATCATCAACACAGCAACACTTAGCATGTCACACTACCAAATTGGGAGTATATCGCTGATAACCTTCAACTACATAACCTCTAAGCTCGTACGTCTCAGAGAAGGGTGTTAAGCCAAGAGAATAAATTCTCCGCCACCAACAGATATGTATTTGAAAGAAATCTGCTTTATATCTCAAAGTGTAGTGTTAGACATACAACCATACAAGTCTGTTCCGGGTTCGAACAGAACCGAAGGCACTTCCGAAGAAGCCCTTGCAATCGGGGTATTCACAATCCCGATCGGACTTCCCATCACTTAGGGAATCTCTATACCGTAGCTACTCAGTGCAGAGACAATCGATAGGTCATCCTATCATTCCCGTAAATACCCAGTCTTCACCACCGGTCTTCAAATGCTATCCATAACGACGTATCATTATTCGGAATGGGTTATATGATAGAAGGTCCTCTCCCAGCTAAACCGAATAATGAGCGCAATATTTAAAAACATATGGATATGTGATTTCAATTAAGTCACAACTTTAAAATTCCAAATTTTCTTTCAAATGGTTTAAACCAATTACCATTTCAAATCGTCCAAACAAAAAGATTCATTTCACAAAGTTCACTCAGTTTCACAAAGATCTATCCACGGATTTCAAAACAATTTCCATTTCAATTGGATTAATTCATTTAAATCTTAAAATCAAGATTTATCTCATAGCTTTCAAAACTCGTTTCCAAAGATTCATCCATAACTTGGAAAACCATTTCAATTCAAACTTGAAATCCCTTTTAATACAATTGGAAATTCATTTCTCATATGAAAGCTTTTATTATTTGAAACAAATAGTTTTCATTTCGGAAAATCCGATTTTTATTTAGGCAAGTTAACATCTTTGGGGTTAATTTAAATTCCCAAACAACACTTTAAAAATGGGTTAAAACCCATATAAACTTGTATACCGTTTTTAAATTATGAATGCCAAATATAGAATTCAATTTCAGATATTGAATTCCAATTTAAATCAAATTATTCAAATTTCAAATCTTAACCAAGGAATTGAGAATAACTTTTATTTTTTGAAATTCCTTTCCAAAAGCTTTTTATATTTAATTCAATTCCATTTCCAAAACTATTTGAATTAAAAATTCAAATTCAAAGCTATTTAAAAATCTATGACTTAACCGATTTCCACGTGAAATCCATATTTGTGTGTGTATGGTGTAGTCCAGGGGTTTTACCCAATAGTGCAACATCATCCATGATCACATATTTAAGCATATCGATACTGATAAGCGGTATAATCTATAACGCTTATCGTTCATTCACAGAGTCGTAGATAAATAATATAAATTTATCACAGATAAATAAATTACATTCATCACAGATCACACCGAAACAATTTATAGCACAAAGCATTACATATTAGAAATATCAAACAGTTCGACCATCAATAAAATTCAAACATCCATAAGTAAGCTCAATTAATTATCTGATTAATCTAAATCAAATAAGTCATCAATCATGGTTAATTAACATTAATTCATTTCAGATCATTTGATTGATTGTCCTTTAATCATTTATTAATTAAATTAATCAGCCTTTAATTAAATAATTAACCTTAAATTATTATATGAACTTAATTACCCATTAATTTATCACTAATTAATTAATTAATTCTTAATTAAATTACTTAACTAGTTAACTACTAATCATATGTTAATTAACTTTAAGTAGTTAATTTACAATTCTCAATTGCAAATAAATTAAACACTTAATTATTAATTAACCAATCTTTAATTTAATTACAAATTAATCATTCTTCATTACTTTCCAAAGCAATTAATTAATAAAAATTATTTATCTTAATTAACATTTTAAAATCTTCCTTAAAAAAATTTGAAATCAAATTATTATTAACTTTAAAAGCTTCAACGTTAATTAAAGTTCAAAACTTAGCTTACATTAATTACTTAATTAAAGTGTTAATTGGATTTTTTAAAAAAAAATTGTTATTTAGTTAAATAGTTAAAACTTGTAGTAATTTCTTAGCTTAATTTGTCAAACCTTTATTAAGTCATCAGTACTTTAAACTTGTTGAAATAATTTGCTTAACCTTACTTTTTTCATTATACTGCAGAATCAAACCCGAGAACTTTCCCTCGTTCACTCGAGTTAAACTCGAGTTCTTTCACTAACTTCCCCGAGACCTCTCCCTGTCACATCGTTTCTTCTTCTTCCCTTTTTTTTTCCTGTTAGAGTTTAAGTTACTTAAGTTTCAAACTAAACGACGGGAAGTATACTCGCGTACACGAGTACGAATCCGAAGCAATCACCCTTTCTACTCGAGAATCAACTCGCGTTGCTCACTCCCATCAACCCTGACACCCAAGCGATAACGTGCACGTGCACGTGGCCGTTGATCGCCTCCAGGTGACACTACATCATCGAGCAAGTCGACGATACTTCACGCATCAATTCCTAATCGCCAAAATTCATCCATCCCCTCGAAATCAAATTCGAGCTCAAAATCACAACCTGGAAACTTCATCACCGAAATCAAACCTGAAAACAGCTCGCCTCCGCATCCTCGACGTCCTGAAAATTCGAAACTCTGGCCAACTACTCGTCGTCATCCCCTCTACCATCTCCCAAGCCCCTGTAGCACTCGATCAAGCATAGAAGCCGCACGCGCCTCATTTTATGGCCATATCCCAGTCGAACCGTAAACTCTAAGTTGAATTCGTTCCACCAATTCGTGCATTAGAAAATGTATTCAACAATTTTCCTGCAATCCTAAATGTTCAAACTTGCTTCACACCAAATCTCACCACCCAATATTCGATCGATTATCAGAAAATAGAAAAAACAAATTTTGTTCAAAAAAATGAACTGCTCTTTGTACACGCAACCAAAAATTCCCATTTTTGTTTTAAAAATCTTACTTTGGTATGTAGATTCAAGATATGTAGTTGAATTTACAATTTAAAATACTCGAATTGAACATAAAATTATTGGTTGCCCTGTAAATCAACTTTCCAATTGATATACTTCATTAACAAATTGAAACAAATTTTTAAAACTTGATTTATGTTTAAACAAACTTACTTTGTTTTGAAACATAAGCCTATAAATGATTGAACGAAGAGATTTTTGAATTTTTTTCTTTATCTACTTAACTCTATAACAATAAAGACTATATATTCAAAACTTCCTAGAATACCCATATATGAACACAGGACTATATAAACAAATACATATGCAAACATATTATTATCAAGGAGTCATACACACAGATTTAATTGAACTTAAGTTTTTTTTTTAAGTTGTGTTCACTCACCTAGAAACAAGATTGAACAGAGAGAACTATTGTTTGAAGGCTATAGTTTTTGATCTGCCTTTTAAATCTTGTTTTGCTTTCTTTGAATGATTTTGAGTTTGTAGATAATGATGTTTACATTTTTCTTTTCTTTTCTGAAATGCTTAATTTCTTTACTGAACGAATTGGAATAAAAGTTACACATATATATTGAAAGATAGTTTGTATAAGGGGAAGGTTTTACTGGTTTGAGCTTATCTTTGTTTTGGTCAGATTTTTGTTGCTTTGACTAATTTTTTTTCTTTGTTTACTGATATGATTTTAACATAATTTCAGCTGAAATGATTTTGTTTTATGCCGAGGAGATAGGGTATTAATGCTTATGCCTCCTTTCTTAGTTATAGCCTCATTCTATTGATTAGTACTTAGATTTTTTTTTCTTTTGCATACTTTTTTCTTTTCTTTTATACTTGCTTTGTACATAGATGATAGCATTACTAGTCATTGTTTTCTTCTAAGTCTACATATAATCCATTTGAATTGTACTTCTTTGTTTTGTAGATATATTTTTGTTTCTTTTCAAGAGTTCATACTTATTCCTTTTGATTTTATATATGCAGTTTTTTTGTTTTGTATATGCATACTTTCTTTTATTTGTTTTACTATTTCTTGCTTTCCTAATTCACATACAATCTTATATGTATTTGATTTGTTATTATTTTATAGTTTGATTTTATGTTGGCATATAACCATAAAATTTTATTATTAACATATATGCTTGATTTTATTTCTATTTATAGTTTAACTATCAAATATTAAATTTATAACATATATTTTATTTTATATTTTACACTTATATTTAATATCGATAGGATAATTTTATTTTAAACATTTTATAACCTTTTTAAAGAAAATGAATTAAAACACAATTTATACATTTAATAAATAATCATACATATTATTCTTTTCCAAAGTAAATTTTTTAAATCCAATTCATTTAGAATACATTTTGAATTTCCAAATTAAAATTTTATTTATAATCCAATTCAATTTATTTTGAGTTTCAAATCCAAATTCTAAAACAAATAAGTATATATCTTATTAAATTTGAAAAATCCAAATAAATCTACAATTTAACCCAATAATTTAATTACAAATTTAATTTCGTCTTTAAACCGGGATGTTACATTCCTGCTGTTTCATCTCCTTGATCTAAGTTGTTGTTATCTCTTGCTAATCTACTCCCTTGATTTTGTGCTCCAGCCTGTCCAATCTATCGAAGTAAATTATGCATCATCTCTTCCTGTCTTTTCAGCGTCCTTTCCTGCACAACGTCTATCATTATTTCCGTTTCATCTATGATGATGTAGATAGATGTTTGATTAGCTCCATCTCTAGAGGAAGCATCCTGACTCCCTCCATGGTGACTCCTATGTGCTAATGGTCTCCCTATGATTGCCTAGCTATTTCTTTCTAGATCTAAGTATCCAAGCTTCCAAATCCAAGATCCTAGTTTCTAAACCGCGGGTGCAAGTCTTCTCAGTGAAAGCACCAAAATGTTGGTGGAAAAAATGGCCACCAACACGTACTTGTATGAAAGCACCAATATTCAACCACCGATCTCTAGTAGTATCTAATGTAGAGAATATAATATGAAGAATAAACAAATTAAAAATGAAAGCCGGTGAAAAGAGACAAGATTTATAGTGGTTCGGCTAACTCCGGCCTACGTCCACTCTAGAATAATCCGTTTTATTATATTGTAGTTTTTTATTGTTATAATTCGAAATTCAAGAATAAAATTGGCAGAGTGTAGCCTAGGTTAAAGATAAAGAGAAGCACTATGCCATGCCTGCTGTATTTATAGGGGAAGACGTGCACGGATCGAGCTGAAATTTCAATAGAAGAACCTCTAAGTCATGATGAGGCCACATAAGAATTTTTAGGCCCATTGGGGCCCACAACAGGGATCATTAACGATCCCGCTTTTGGTGTCCAAATGGGGTGTGATCCCGCTAGGGGGTTCCCCATAATGTTAACTACTTACCCTATAAATTTCATGTCATTTCGACTTACGAGTTGTGAAATATCGTGTTTTCCGTGAAGTGGTGTTGCATGTATTCTGATTTCAGCCTAACCCTTTAGAGGGATATGGGCCAATCTATCCAAGTATCCCATTTGATGTACGATCCCTATGGGGTGTTTCATATATTGTAGTAAGCTTGTGCTCCTAGTTTTATGTTGATAACATCTATAGATCTTGAGATATCGATCAATCATTGCTTTAAATTCAACTAAACCAATCACTAAATAGGGATCACGGCCGATCCTTCCAAGTTCCTCCAAATTATTTGTGACCTTAGGGTAGCTTTTTCATGTTATATTATATTTATCCTTCAAGTTTTATGCCAATTGGATTAGTAAAACTTGAGTTATTGATCGATTTTTATTGCAACATTGTTGTGAAGGCCAATTACAACTGATCCCTATGGAGGGATAGGGGCCGATCCCTTCAAATTCCTCTAAATGATGTGTGATCCCTAAGGTAGGCTTCCTAGGGTCTCTTATTCTTGTTCTCAAAGTTTCATTTCAATCCGTCTTGTGATTGTTGAGTCATAGAGCGATCGTCATTGAGTTGTGTGCATCCCATTTAATCCGATCCCTTTTTCTTGATCCCTCTATTCCGATCTCTCTATTCGATCCCTTTTCTAGGGGAAGTTTTAGCTCCACACCTAGTCATTTTTTGGGTGTCATCCATCCGAATCCATTCAACTATAGCATTAGTTTCAAATATAATCGATCTCTAATTCTAGTAACCATCTCTCCGAACTTTCTGCCTTAATGATCGTGGAGTCTATTGGGTTAAATTCTCATGTGTATCGCCTTGGCAAAAGGTGGGTTAACAATATATATTTCAAATTTTAAATTTCCATAAAATTTGGAATCATATTTTATAGCTTAGGAAATAATTTGAGATTTTTCTAAATCAATTTTTTTAAATTAATTAATTACTTTCGGTCGAATTAAAAAAGATTTTTTAAAGTATTAAAAAAATATTTGAAAAATAATCTAATTTTTAATTTTAGAAAATTTAAGATCTAATTTTAAAAAATAATTTATTTTATATAAATTTTTAATTCCAATAATGATTAAGTAACATAAATATTAAATAATTACCAAAAAAATTATTTATAGTTACTAAAAATTTTGAAAAATACTAGTACAATTTTTATGTGATATAGTTATATAGTTTAGTATTAGTCGTATAAATAAATCAATTAATATATTAACGTATGTATAAATAAATTAATAAAAAATGAAATAAAATAATTTCGGATGTGCGTATCGTATCTATTATAAAATATTTACTATGCACACAACCAATCAATATATGTAACAAGAACAATACGTATAGGAATCTCACATAACTAACAATTCAATAATAACAGTGTGTATATATATAGTTATACAAAGAATATGTATAACTAAATGCTTATCAATATTAATGCCCTTAAGTACACCTTGTAATGACGAGTTTCCTTCCTCTTGAAACCTTCCCCGTTCGTCAGATTTCTAGGCTTTGAATCGCAGACTCTTTGCTATCGAATTACTATTGATTTGAATTGATTTGTGTTGGAGCGCTAGGAGGTGTAATTCGGCCAGTAAAATGGAGAGAGGAGGCAGCCAAAAAGGTTCCTAAAGGCTGAGGATAGAGATGCTTATATACAGGAAAAGTTAGAGATATTTTAGGATCAATATCCTACATCATCTCTAACCAATTCACTTTCATCTTTGCCCTCCATCTCCAATCCTTTTTTGCACCATCTTAACGTTCATATTGCCCTCATTTAGGTCGAAATTTCCTACCACTTTCATGGGTTTTAAACCCATTTTAGGTCCAAACAAATATTATTAATCAAATCTAATTTAATTGCTTACCAATATCGAATATCGATCGATATATTTATAACTATATAAATATATACAATAATATTCATTCCTCTAATTATATTCAAAATTTTATAATTAATATTTCATAAATATTTACCTAAGTAATTAAGTTATAAAAGTTATAAACTAATTAAATTGTTTAATCTAAAGAGAATTCATCATTTTGGTTGTGTAAATCGTTAGGTGTAAATTCGGTCAACGATCAACATCGAACTATCTGAATGTTAATGTTATGTAACATCCCCCTATTTGGAGGCCCAAAACTAACTACTACGGATGCTGCAGTCATCCATAGTTATTAATCCTCGACGACCAAACATGGCGATATTAAATACATTGATACTCAAAAACACAAGAATATGGAAAAAAATTAAATAGCAAAACAAATTCCACATTCCATTTCAAAATATTCCAAATTGATTACAAAATCCCATTATGCAAACCACGTTCAGATAACATATAATTATTACAAAATACGCCAAGAGCGACATATGAAGATGTCCCTTTGGTAGATCAGAGTATATAAATAGGCAAGAAATCAATTTGCCTTTACAAACAAAACACACGGCGGAAATAAAAGAACTCTAATAACAATCTGCCTCTAGCACGTCCTCGGAAGCTTTTATGCATCTAAAAGAACACCTGAAAACCTTAACTCTCAACCTACTCAAAATCAGTTGAGTACCTGGGAATTTAAGAGGAAACCAAAAACTTCGAGACATAAAGCCTGTTATGAATAATAATTTACCATTTCAAACCATTTAAATATCTAGTGAGACCACACCGCTTAGTGGAATGGGTTTTCGCTCACTAATATCCTAAAACATTTATAAAATCATATACCATGCTCCTGCATCCACAATGGTTAAAATATAATATTTCAAAACATTATGATGATATGCAAAACAAATAAATTAATTCTGGAATACCCATCCCCATTCATTCTGACTATTTGTCTCAATTATAGTTCTGATGGTCACCATTAACTTGTTAAATATTAAAAACGATCTGTCCAATTACTTAGTTTCATGGATCACTAAGAACCTATTGGTAAATCCAATATCTTATTTCTTATCTTAGTTTTCATGGGCTAACTAAGAACCTATTGACCGATATCAATATCTTAATCTAGATATAGTTTTCATGGGCTAACTATAAACTTACCGGCCCCTGCCAATATCAAATCATAGTTTTTATAGGCTGACTATGAACCTACTAGTGTTCTTAAACTTCATTGTAACGCTAACTAGCCTCTCCCAATATCATACAGTTTTCATGGGCTTACTATAAACTTATTGTCCCCTGCCAATATCTTTAAGTTAAATTTTAACATCTATTAAGTTATATTCACTATTGGGTCAACCTAACTGGTTATTCTTCTATTTCCCAAAATACAGTTATGGGTTAATAACAACGTGAATAACATTTCGAAAACCTCTATTTATGCCCTGGTTATTACTTTAAATTGAGATTGAGTTTATGTTTTGAAACCATAGATATATCTCTTTTAAAACTTCTAGATAGCCTCCTTCGAAAGTAAAAATCTCTTTTCAAAACATTGTATACATACCTTTTGAAGACCTTAATAAAAATTCTTCTTCAAAACCTATTATGCCTTTCGATGGTATCTAATCATCTTTGTAAAATATAGAGCTTTGAAACAAATGAAAGTACCCATTTCGGAAGCATCGAGTTTACTCTTTTAAAAACATCTTTTGGGTCAAAATGATTACATACGAAAGTATCTCTTTTGAAACCAATAAAATTTGGTTTGAGGAAAAATTGATGGTGTCGAAACCATCTTAGTCAAAAGCAAAACCTTTAAAACAAAACTTTAGAGGACAGAGTCGAAACCCTTTCGACTCCTTAAAACAAAACTTTGAAGGAAATAACCGAAACCCCTTCCGAGTCCATCACCTTCGAAATCCTCAACCCTTTCGAATGCAATTGGGAAAAATGGCTTAGTTTAGGGTAAAATAAGGGCAACCTTTCGAAAGCATTACTGGTCAATATAGTCGAAAGGTAGAGTAGTGGCTAGGTCTCGAATAGGTCGAGACCTACCCTTTCGAAAGCAATTGTTTAAAGGAAAAAGGTACTCCCTTCGAAAACAATTACTTTAACACAACATGACAACCTTCTTCAAAGCTAATTATAAAACCTTTTTCGAAAACATATGTGTGTTGAAAGCTTTAGGTAAAACTAGGCAAAAATGTTAACTTACGAAAACAAAGTAGGATTTCGACCGCAATGGAAGCTATTCTTTTGACAACAAGGCTTCCGCCTTCCTTCCAATCTACTACATACCATCCAAGTGATGTCGTGTGTATTGGTTTCGACTATAGTGGTTTCGACTGAGTTAGTTTCTATTGGGACGAGGCGGGTTCTTTGGAGTCGAAAGGTACTTACCAATAAAGGCGAAACACCTTTTGCTGATTAAATGCTAAATTATAGCAACTTATGGTAATTTCTTTCTAACAACTTTCCTATTTGTAAACTATTGATTGATTGTCATAAAATCTTTTCAAATATTTTACTTCTATAACTGCAGCATTTATAGCAAATTAAAATCCTTAAAATGTAACAGTTTAGCCCTTCCATATACTAAAACCGATTATTTCTAGAAAGTCACTCTTCAAAATAATTTATTTTCTTTAGTAAATCAATTAGGAAAAATCCCCAAAAATCATAGAAAATCAATTTCATCATGTAATCAAACATATTAAAATTTATACCCAATTTCTTCTTGAGATTCTTGAAACAGATTTTAAATCCAATTATATCATATTTTTCATCTTTAATTCATAATAAAATTTCGATAGCTTGGAAAACTATAAAAATTAAAACCCATCTCCAAAATCATGTTCTACTTAACATAAAAAATTTCCATGACAATCTGAAATGTATATTATCGGTTTTATACTAAAACTGTACAAATTCATGTGTTTGTGAATTAAAACAAATCACCATAATGTAATTCAAGCATATCATCATCCAATTTATCATAAAAACAGATTCAAATCATAAACTCGAGACTATATAAACATGAAATAAAAATAGAGATAGTATGAGATTATTATTCACCTTAAACTCGATAAGAAAATTGAGATTTGTTGTTAATTAATCTTCCCTAGCCTTTGATCTTTAGCCTTAGATTAAAATTTCTCTTTTCCTCCTTGCTAATGGCCGGCTATGTTTGTTTTTGATTTGTGTTTGTGGAAGTGGAAAATAAAACGTGAATGGACAAAAGTGAGAGGTAATAGCTATGTATGATAAAAATGACTATTCACTAATCTGCCCATGGGTAATTTATCAGTTTAATGATCCAATTAAATCTCATTTACTTTGTTAATAAGCACGACCCTATTTTCAAATCTCAATTGCCTTCTCATCAATATTCTATTTAATTTATCTAATTAAATCTTTCGGATAATGTTATCAAAAATTAGGGATGTCACAGGCTCCCGTTTAAATAATTTCGTCCTCAAAATTCCATAAGGACTAAATACTAAACATAGCAATCATCTATAACAATTCCTAAGAACAATACTAGACTAACTGACTAGCAACAATCCATATAATCTATGTAGACATACCCTTAAAGTAGACCAGGATACGTATCTCTAATCCTATACTCTGTCTCCTAAGTACAGTCCTACTCGTTGTCGCTCCACTGAACTTTCACCAACCTGACTATCTTGTTCCTTGATCCTTTCTCATCTCTAGCTACAACCCAAACTGGTTGTCTAACAAAAGCCAAATTTGGCTCTACCACTAAATCATCCAACCCCGTCGGAGGAATAGTAGTCTCTGAATCATACACATACCTACGAAGATGAGACACATGAAATACATTATGGACACCTGCCAAACTGCTCGAAAACTCTATTCTGTATGCAAGCTTCCCAATCCTCTCTGTAATCTGGAATGGACCTACATATCTTGGGGCAAACTTCTCTGACTTTCCAAATCGTACCACACTCTTCATAGGTGATACCTTAATGAAAACCTTATCTCCAACTGAGAATTCTATGTTCTTACGCCTCTTATCTGCGTAACTCTTCTGTCTTGACTGAGCTTCCTTCATCCTTCCTCGGGTTAACTCAATCTTCTTTAACGCCTCCCTAACCAAATATAGACCTAAGACTAATCTGTCTCCAGTCTCCAACCAACATACTAGTGATTTGCATGATTTTCCATAAAAAGCTTTAAAAAGCGTAATTCCTATACTGGTCTGGTTAATATTATTAAAGGAGAACTCAACAAAATCTAGGTGATCCTCCCAAGATCCACCAACGTCCAATACACAAGCTCTCAATAAATCTTTGAGTATTTTATTGACTCTCTCTGTCTGCCAATCTAACTGAGGGTGATATGCAGTGCTCATATTAAACTTGGTATCCATCACTTCGTGTAGACTCTTCTAGAATTCACTAGTGAACAATGCATCTCTATCGCGGGCTATACTACTAGGAACTCCATGCAGTCTAACTACGTTCATCAGAAATAACTTAGCTAAAACCGGTGTCGTTCTGGTTGACTTAACTGGAATGAAATGGGCACTCATGGTCAGTCTATCCTCTATAACCCGTATGCTTTCATTACCTCTATTTGACCTTGGCAACCCATCTACAAAATCCATGGATACCGAATCCCATTTCCAAACTAGAATCTTCAAAGGCTGTAGTAACCTACTTGGTTTCTGATGTTCAGCTTTCACTTGTTGACAGTTTGCCCACTATCTAACCCACAAGCCGACATTCGTCTTCATGCCTTCCCAATAGAAGCTCCTTTTCATATCCTGGTACATCTTAATTCCTCTAGGATGAATCACAAACTTGGATCGATGACAGTCTCCAAGAACTTCTTTCCTTACGTTTTTCATATTTGAAAAACACAACTATCCCTTCTTTCTCAACTATCCTCCTTGGTCAAGGCTAAAGTCCTTTAAATTACCGATCTTTGTTCCAACCTCTAGTCTTCTAATCCTTTCAGCTAATACAAGATTCTTCTTTTGCTTAGAAGCAATTTTCTCAATCAATACTGGCCGAACTTCTGAACAAGACAACATGGCAGTATCCTGACTAGAACTAGCAGTCGATCTTAACTGCACATCACAACTGACTAAAGCTTCTAAATCTTTCCATTCTACCAACATGGCTAACACCACTTTCTAATGTTTCCTTCTAAGACCATCAACCACTTTATTACCTTTTCTCGGTGTATATTCTATACCAAAATCATACGCAACTAAAAACTCCGGCCACCTCTACTGTCTCATATTCAACTCCATCTGAGAGAATAAATACCGTAAAGACTTTTGATCGATATATAAGTCAAATCTCTCCCCTAAGAGATAACATCTCCAAATCTTTAATGCGAAGATCACAGCTGCCATTTCCAAATCATGTGTAGGATACCTAACTTCATATGGTCTAAGCTGCCTAGATGCATAGGCAATGACTTTACCGTTCTGCATCAAGACTACTCCTAAACCAGTTCTGCATGCATCAGTATACACCACCAACCCTTGGTTTCTATTTGGAACTACTAACATGGACGCATCAGTAGACAAATGTTTTAACTTAAGGAACGCTTCCTCATAATTTTCGGACCAAACAAACCTCGCATCTTTCCCGATTAGCTTAGTAAAGGGTGCTACTATCCGCGAGAAATCCTTAATGAATCTCCGATAGTAGCCAGCAAGTCCAAGAAAACTCCTAATCTCAGTCATCGTCTTTAGTCTGTTTCAATTATTCATGGCTTTGATCTTATCTAGATCAATAGACAATCCTTTCTCAAAAACTATGGGACCAAGAAATTTTACCTCTTTCTTCCAGAAATGACACTTGGTAAACTTCGCCTTTAACTGATTCTACCTCGGCGTCTCAAGTACTACTCTAACATGAACTTCATGCTCCCTCTTATCCCTAGAGTAGAATAGAATGTCATCTATAAACACCAGCACAAACTTACCTAAGTACTCCCAAAAAACTCGGTTCATTAAATCCACAAAGAAAGTAGATGCATTTGTCAATCCAAATGGCATCACCAACCACACATATGAAACATACCTAGTTCAAAATGTTGTCAAAGAAACACTGTCCTCCGCCACTCTTAACTGATGGCAATCTGTTGCCAAATCCAACTGGGACAATAATCTAGCTTCACTCAACTAATCAAACAGATCATCTATTCTTAGCAAAGGACACTTATTCTTAATTGTCCTTTCATCTAACTTACGATAGTCAATGCACATTCTTAACGACCCATCTGGTTTCTCCACGAACACCGCAAACGCTCCTCAAGGCGAACTGCTTGGTCTATTAAAATTCCTTCTTTCAAGATCCACTAGCTGCACCTTCAATTCCTTCATCTCGGTTTGTGTCATTCTGCTTGGTGGTCTACTTACAGGTTCGACTCCGAGCACAAGATTTATTTTAAACTCAATAGCGCTCCTAGATGGTAGTCCAATGAGTGGCTCAAACTCATCTACAAACTCTCTTACTGCCCGAACCTAACTTAACTCATTTTCTACCTCTATAGCATTAAATAAAGCACTGGAGCTCCGATCAGTATTCTCAACAAGAATATTACTCGGTTATGACTATTACAGTGTCTTAGTGATATTTTCCTATCTTCTAGCCTCATACCTACCCAACCAATTCATATCCAAAATTATTCCAAAATCTATGAAATCAATAACACGCAAATTGCAGGTAGACTTATGATCTAACAAGTCAAGCTCTAACTGGTCATATCTCAATCCTAGAGTTGCATATCCTCTTATTGAATTAGCAACCCTTAAGGAAGTAACAAGGCAGGTTGGTTCTAAACATAATCTATCAACCAAACATTGAGATATAAATGAATGTGATGAACTGATATCAAAAAGTACTCTAGTTGGAATACTATAAATCAAAAGCGTACCTTCCATCACAGTCTTTTCTTTATCAGCTGTTGTAGGCCTAGCTGGTCCAATAGCAAAAACTTTCCCTTTGCCCTCCCTAACTGGTTTTGGACACTGATTCTTGTAATGCCCAACTTGATCACAGTTGAAGCATTTCACATTCTTCTTAACTATAGCTTTCTTCTAATTTCCCGATCGGCATTCATTAGCAAAATGACCCTTCTTGTCACACTTATAGCAAACTACCTCAGCTTTTGACTTCTTAGTAGTATCTCCCTTCTGGGATCCCTTGTTTTCAAAGAACTTCCTCTTCTTTCCTTGAGAACCCTGGGTATCCACTTGTTTCTCATTAACAAAATCAACAAGTAACTTCTCATGGTGAATGGCCATCTCCACCACTATATTACAAGGATCACAAACATGTGTCATGGTCATTCTAGCAAGCTCGGGCCTCAATCTGCAAATGAAATTCATTCCTTTTTATGTCAATATCTATAATAGCATATCCATATCTAGACAGCTCTTCGAACTTAGTAGCATACTCAACTGTTGACATATCTCCTTGCACCAAATCCATAAACTTCCTCATCAGCTCAGACTTAGCAAACTTAAACACAAACTTCTGCTCAAATCTCGTCTTAAATTCATTCCAAGTTAACTGCTCTTCCGGAACTCCAGTAGTGACACCATTCCACCAATGTACCCCTGCAACTATATAAAGGTCAACCTTCTCTTTTGTCATCATTCAGACCCAAATCGGTAAATGTACGCTCACAATGCAACAACCAATTCTGAACTTCTACGACACTCTCCGTTCCTAAGAATGGCTTTCTGCCCAAACTAGTGTAATCTCTACTCAGCAAAGCAGTATTCCTAACTAGAGCCATTGGATTAGCTCCTCCAACATTTCCCGCAACACCATCAGCAGCTCCAACATGCACCAAATCGGCAAAGAACTGATACATCGCCTCCATATAAACTGGTGGATTTCCAACACTCATATTAGCATTTTGGTTACTAGCATTAGCCGGTCGACTCGGGTTTCTTCTTATAGTGGGTCAAGCATTTCCATTAGTTGTGGTGCTTCCTCCACCGGGATTTCCTCTTCCGTTTATCTCCTTTTTTCATAAATCTGCATATGTGCCTTAGTAAGATATAGAAGAACGGTGTAAGAGAGCAGGGAATACATACTTATATATATAACTATATAGAAAATAAAAGTACGTTACTATACTGTTAACCCCAACCCCAATTTTATTATCTGATTCATTGGACTATGCTTACAAAATCTTTTAGGTTTAAGCTTCTTCTAAAATTTCATAAACCTATGCTCTGATACCAACTTGTAACATCCCCCTATTTGGAGGTCCAAAACTAACGACTACAAATGTTGCAGTCATCCATAGTTATTAATCCTCGATGACCACACACAGCGATATTAGGTACATTGATACTCATAAATATAAGAATATGGAAAAAAATTAAACAGCAAAACAAATTCCACATTCCATTTCAAAATATTCCAAATTGATTACATAATCCTAGTTCGCAAACCACATTCTGATAACACATAATTGTTACAAAATATGCTAAGAACGACATATGAAGATGCCCCTTGGTAGATCAGAGTATATAAATAGGCAAGAAAACAATTAGCCTTTACAAACAAAACACACGACGGAAATAAAAGAACTCTAATAACAATCAGCCTCCAGCACGCCCTCGGAAGCTTTTATTCGTCTAAAAGAACACCTAGAAATCTTAACTCTTAACCTACTCAAAATCAATTGAATACCCGAGAGTTTAAAGGGAAGACAAAGCCTTTGAGTCAGACATAAAGCCTAGTATGAATAATAATTTACCATCTCAAACCATTTTGATATCTAACGAGACCACTCCACTTAGTGGAATTGGTCGTATACTGTGCTCCTGCATCCATAATGGTTAAAACATAGTACTTCAAAACATTATGATGATATGCAAAACAAATAAATTAATTCTGGATTATCCATCCCCATTCATTTTGACTATCTGTCTCAACTATAGTTTTAAGGGTTACTATGAACATGTTAAATGTTAAGGACCATCTGTCCAATTACTTAGTTTTTATGGGATCACTAAGAACCTATTGGTAAATCTAATATCTTATTTCTTATCTTAGTTTTCATGGGCTAACTAGGAACTTATTGATCGACTGTCAATATCTTAATCCGGATATAGCTTTCATGGGCTAACTACAAACCTACCGGCCCCTACCAGTATCAAATCATAGTTTTTATGGGCTGACTATGAACCTATTAGCCTCTTCCAATATTATACAGTTTTTATGGGCTTACTGTAAACCTATTGGCCTCTGGCAATATCTTTAGTTAATTTTTAACATCTGTTAAGTTATATCCACTACTGGGTCAACCTAATTGATTATTCTGCCTCTTTCTAAAATACAATTATGGGTTAATAACAATGTGAATAACATTTTCAAAACCTTTATTTATGCTATGGTTATTACTTTAAATTGAGATTAGGTTTATGTTTTCAAACCGTAGAAATATCTCTTTCGAAACCGCTGGATAGCCTTCTTCGAAAGTAAAAACCTCTTTTCAAAATATTGTATACATATCTTTCGAAGCCCTTAATAAAATTCTTGTTCGAAACTTATTATGCCTTTCGATGATATCAAATCATCTTTGTAAAATATAGAGCTTCGAAATAAATGAAAGTACCCCTTTCGAAAGCGTTGGGTTTATGCTTTTAAAAATATCATTTGGGTCAAAATGGTTATATACGAAAGTATCTCTTTCGAAGCCAATAAAATTTGATTTGGGAAAAAATTGATGGTGTCGGAACCATCTTAGTCGGAAGCAAAACCTTTAAAACAAAGCTTTGGAGGACTGATTTGAAACTCCTGCCGACTCCTTAAAACAAAACTTTGAAGGAAAGAATCAAAACCCTTTTCGACTTTATCACCTTCGAAACCCTCAACCCTTTTGAAAGCAATTAGGAAAAAGGGCTTAGTTTAAGGTAAAATAAGGGCAACCTTTCGAAAGCATTACTGGTCAATATAGTCGAAAGGTAGAGTAGTGGCTAGGTCTCGACTAGGTCGGGACCTACCCTTTTGAAAGCAATTGTTTAAAGGAAAAAGGTACCCATTGGAAAGCAATTAATTTAACACAACATGACAACCTTCTTCAAAAAATAATTATAAAACCTTTTTCGAAAACATATGTTTTGACTGTGTCGAATGCTTTAGGTAAAACTAGGCAAAAATGTTAACTTAGGAAAACAAAGCAGGATTTCACCCCAGCAGAAGCTACCCTTTCCCTTTCGGCACCAAGGCTTCCGCCTTCCTTCTAATCTACTACATACCATCCAAGTGATATCTTGTGTATTAGTTTCGATTATAGTGGCTTCAACTGGGACAAGGTGGAGTCTTTGGAGTCGAAAGGTACTTACCAATAGAGGCGGAATACCTTTTCCCGATTAAAGGCTAAATTATAGCAACTTTTGGTAATTTCTTTCTAACAACTTGCCTATTTGTAAATTATTGATTGATTGTCATAAAAACTTTTCAAATATTTTACCTTTATCACTGCAGCATTTATAACAAATTAAAATCATTAAAATGCAACGGTTTAGCCCTTCCATATACTAAAACCAATTATTTCAAAAAATTCCCTCTTCAAAATAATTTATTTTCCTTAGTAAATCAATTAGGAAAAATCCCTAAAAATCATAGAAAATCAATTTCATCATGTAATCAAACATATTAAAATCTAGACCCAATTTCTTCTTGAAATTCTTGAAATAGATTTTAAATCCAATTATATCATATTTTTCATCAAAAATTCATAATAAAATTTCCATAGCTTGGAAAATTCTTAAAATTAAAACCCGTCTCCAAAATCATGTTCTACTTAACTTAAAATTTTTCCATGGCAATCTGAAATCGTATATTCTCGGTTGTACACTAAAACCATAAAAATTCATATGTTTGTGAATTAAAACAAATCACCATAATGCAATTCATGCATATCATCATCCTATTTATCAAAAAAACGAATTTAAATCATAAATCTGAAACCATATAATCATGAAATAAAAATAGAAATGGTATGAGATTATTATTCACCTTAAACTTGATAAGGAATTTGAGATTTGTTGTTGATTAATCTTCCCTACCCTTTGATCTTTAGCTTTACATTAAAATTACTCTTTTCCTCCTTGCTAATGGCCGCTATGTTTGTTTTTGATCTGTGTTTCTGAAAGTGAGAAATAAAATGTGAATGGAGAAAAGTGAGAGGTAATAGCTGTGTATGATAAAAATGGCTATTAACTAATATACCCATGTAATAAGTTTAATGACCCAATTAAAGCCCATATACTTTGTTAATAAGCACGGTCCTATTATGTAATCTATTTATATCTCAATCTCCTTATCATCATTATTCTATTTGATTTATCTAATTAAATCTTCTGAATGATATTATTAAAAATTAGGGATGTTACACATTCACATGTCACTTAGCAGGTGGTGTGACATTTGGCCAAATTTATGCTTGCTTAGTTTCCTTAAAATCCAATTTCATCTTATTAAGCATTACCTATTTGTGACATATATTTACACCAACTCTCTTCTTCAAAACTGTATCATTTTGGACTTATGGAGTTTACTAATGATCAAATTCCCAATATCATCCATATTCAACTCATAGTCCAAACAAAAAACATTGGTTCGATTATAGAAATTATTATTAATCAAAGTGCTCAGGTCGGAGACTTTGACTTTGAGCTGATCAAGATACTTACTCCATATAACCAAGAAGATAAATCCTCCTTTGAATAGTATTTCACTTCCAATACTTCCACTTGAGCCAACTACAGTCACTCGATGGAACGTCATACCATGATTTGACTATAATCAAAGCGAAGCTTTCATATTGGAGATCCATGGTATTCTCAAATCGAGGGAACTATGTAGATCAATCACCTCAATATTTTCTACTTGACTTTAATTATATTGACTATCATCAAACTGTAGAGTCAGCCGTTGCGTATTTATCCAATAACTATCAGTGCTTAACCCAACAGCCATGAATAATATACTATCCAATATTTAGAGAGTGTTACATATTCTAGTCTCAATGAACACATCAATATTCAGTCTCGATGCATCAACTAGGAACATTTAAAATGGTATATATTTGTTTCCATTATGATAAATTACTCTTGGTTATAATACTTTATAATTACTATCACAAAACACACCATTCATGGGTTTTCTATTAAATATACTTTTAATTGAATTAATTAATTAATATAACCATATTATATCAAGTATATAATAGAAATAAAATACCTTTGATTTCGAACAAGATTGCTTATTGAGTTAGAGATATGTAGCAAATTACATAATTGCCCCTAGGGCATACTCCTAACTCTATCAATCTCCAACTTACACTCATTGTCAATTATGAAATCTTATTCCAACTTCTCCAATCATTTTCCTCAAACCGATTGGGTCAGTCCCTCATTGAATGGGTATGATATTATGTTTCAATTATCTACTTTATCAGTCAACTCTCCATGACGTTGACAAATTACCTTTATCATGTGGAACAATTCAAAGTATGTCTCTCGACTTCTAGTGAGCTCTAAGAACTATAACAAACTATGTCGTGACATTGTTATCATATAACGATGTTATGGGATTCTTAACATTGGAATTACCCTCAGCTCAGTTATAAATATATGCATTTATATTTATGTACATAATTTTATTGTGGCGCTACTCAAGGCGATGTACTTAGCTTTTTTCATTGAATCAACCACGGTCTTTCATTTGGAACATTTCCAACTTATAGATTTTGAACTTGAATTTTTTATTGACATATCATACTCGATATCACTTATGAAACTTTGATTCGAACACTTCTTCATAAGGAGTTCATTGTTTCTACAAAACAATTCTTTAGTATTTCATAAATACACGAGAACACACCAAACTGTCATTTAGTGATATCAATTTGGATTAATTTTTTGCTTCATGTATCAAATACATGAAAAAATCATGGTATTGTAGACAATATATATATGATAATTCCTATTGCCATGCATAAGGAATCCATCTTACATATTCCCTATTATACATTTTAATAGGGCGTCCTTGTATATCATTTGGGACATTTTCTATATCCTTTATACTACCTATAAAAGACATCATTTACTAATCCAACATTTAGTATCGAAACAACTAAACTGATTTTAACACAAGTACATTGTAAAAAATCAGCAATGTGTTGTTTACTTATTGTTTAGAAATATCAATGTACCATTTAACATTCTTTCTGATGAACACATGCCTCCTCTGGACTTTGATGGATAATCAAACTATTTGATATTTCTATCAAAATATTTGTTTAATTCTAATGCTTATAGAATGATACTTTCTATCATTTCTTGGGTCATATCCAAAGACTCACAAACTCACTATCTATCCTACTGACTTTGAGACACTTTGGTCGTTACATGCAAACAGTCTGTCTAAATCTATATCATCACTTTCTATTTCAACACATATATACCAAAACCTAAAGTCATACTAGGTGATAATTTTGTGAGTAAATTTGAATTAACTTGATTACGTAGAATAACGAATCTATTACGCTAGTTTCAACAATTGAAATTAACGAAGTTATTCTTATCAACATTGATCATTAAATTCCAACTGCATTAGTCTCTTAAAGACACAATCGCGGCTGATGGATCGTATCCCTTCGGATATGACTGCCAAAATTTTATTTTGATGATGTACTTGGAATCTCTTCGGATTAGCGCATCATACCATACCATAGAGCCAAGACTCTTAATAGCTTAACTGACAATTGAAGATTATCTATTCTCGACATTGATAAGAAACTTATAGTTTCTCTTTAGTGTGCGCGGATACTTATTAGACACTCTAACATGATGTGTTCATTTAGGTTAGGTTAATTTCATTTCATCCCACATAATCAGTTTTATCTTTGGATCGTATCCAATTCCATTTTACTACTAATAGTTTCTTAAAAAAATTCTTCACTATAAAGTTAGTATTTCTTGAAATAACAATTGTTTTTTAGTGCAATGGAATAGGTATGCATAAACATTTTGTGAACTTCCTTTTATATAAAAATGATTTGGTTTTAGTTTAAAGAACATATGTTCAAAACATAAATATATATCCAATGACTGTCTTTCCCAAACTCCTTTTGGGGTGATTCATGTAAGATCCCTCACGAATAGTTAATATGTGCAATCTTTCAACTCGCACAACCTATCAACTCCTTGGCCTTGGTTATGTTGGGGTTTCTTATAAACTCTTATCTTGTATGATTCTGTAAATTATTATTTAGATGAAATAGTATTAACCTTGTGTAATACTCTTGATTACATGACCTTATAGAAAGAAATTAACTCAACTTCACTCACAATTAATCATACTTTGTCCAACATAGTTCAATTGCTCCTTATCAATACATCATTATGTACCAAAAGAAGAAGTGAGTTTTGAGATTGAATCTTTATTCATATTTAGATACGTTCGGAAATTTTTCAATATACGCACTCATTCGATCAAATCAAATCATTTCTATCACATATACATTATTCACTTTCGCTCTATCTTCTATGGGCTTACCATAGACTTATACATGCATATCAAATACAAATGTCCATGTCTCTGATAACTCATTGGTAAATACGATGAAGTACGTGGAACCATTTTGGTATTAGTAGAATTACGATTGCATACATCTATATGTATCAATCTAAAGAGTTCACCAACTCTTATGATGATCCCACTAAGTAGGTGTATTGCCCTTAATGGTTTGAGATATAATCAACCAATATCATATGATTCATAATCATATTATAATTATATTTCTCAAAACCATGGCTTAGTCCATAATTCCAAAATAATGGTAAATAATATCAGATACTTCTTTATTTTTTAGTGCATCATTTTGCTATGAAAACAAATACTAATCATAGTGTTATTTCATAATGAATATTCACAATATCCATATTGAAATATGACTATATCTATATTTCAATCAACAAAGAAAAATAATCATTGTTTCACAAATAATATTCAGTATGTTTTACGAAAATAATTTTTGTAATTTGATGCAATCAATAGTGCTATATGGCATGCTTCCACTATTTCCACCATTGCTAAAATAGCATACTAAATTTGGAGGCCCATCATTGTGACGACCCGGATTTTCCGACCAGTCAAAATCGTCGAAAAACCCGTTCGTTCTAATTCTACGAACGAAAACTACCATTTTAACATACAATATTTGATAAACATTCAACAATATTTATTGTATATGATACAATTTCAATTTTACAAGTTATTAGAGTAATCAATTTAATCTACTAGATTTGCTTTAATACATACCAAGTACAAAAATAAATCTACCATTGCATTACTCAAATGAGAGAGACAACAACAACCATTCCTGCAAACTCAATAAACAGGAAAGTATTATGTTATTATTGGGGCAGCATCACTACCACTTGTGACTGCCAACATACCCCTATCTAATTGGGTACCCAATTTGATAACAGGATCAAGCCAACGTAGTTCTCCTACCGCAAATAGGACTCATGGAGCATACGATGCAACAAACAACATGCAATTGTCAAAACTACCCACTTAGGCTTAATCTTCAATTTTAGATTTTCAGAATCTAACTAACTTTATTGTTTTCAAAATATAATTCTTTTCGAAAATAATCTCTTTGGATGAAACTCCTGATTTCTTTTCAAATTATTTGAAACAATAATATATACATCCTTTGTATCAAACTATACTTTACTTCGGGACCTTAAAACAAATCACTTTTGAAATATTTATTTGAAAATCCCAAAATACTACTGTAAAAGCATATCAAAATATATGCAACTAGATCGGGAGGTTTCTCCCAACTACAAGGCAATTGGGTCTCAGCCTTCCGAGAAATAAATATAGATATGTATATCCCTCTTCAACGAGAGCAGACTATACTGAGGCTATAGAACATCTGTACCTGCCTTGCCCACATTTTTAGTTATGGGTTACCCGAATCTTTGGTAACATAACAAATCATTTTATATCCTGAAGTGACAAAACACTTTACATTAATAATTACAAATACTTTCGATCTACAATAATTTACATTTCCAAATCCTTTCAAAGATCATCTTAAAACCATCTGGTTTGGTCCTTGAAATTCTTTCCATTTTATAAAACACTTTTGTAAAACCATTGTTTATATAAACCACTTTTATATAAAATCACTTCAAAATATTTATTCTCAACTATCTCTTTTTTTCTCTTTTAATGGAAAACATTTCATAACATTTCAACTTGAAAACCAATTTTCAAAATAATTCATTAAATTGAAGTGAACCAAATATTACCGCTAAACACCTTATAGTCAAATCGTGAAATAAATCACAAGGTGTTAGCTAAAATTATTTTCTACCCAGCCCATGCATATGGATAATTAGCTACTCATAAACTGGTCGAGCAAAGTCAACAATCAATAAATAATAATCAGTGCTCATAAACTGACCGAGCCTAATTCAAACAATCAATGAACGAAATAAACACAACAATAAATGATAATCAATGCTTCATTCTATCAAATGTTTATAACACTTTATTTTATCTTGGGTTAAACCAGTTGGATATTTATTTTGAAGCATTAGAGATTTTCCTTCGACATGTTTCATCCCTCGTCCAAGTGTCTTTGGATCTCACAGACGAAACAAGTGTACTAGTCGTTTCCATATACCCCATTAAATATTTAACTTATAAATTTTAAAATATTTAATTAACCATCTAAATCGTCAAACAAGGAAATAAAACTATTATTTCGGCAAACAAAGTAAACAAGCATTCAACAAGTGTTTTCAACCAGCACTTAACACTTAAAGTTTTTTCAACTTAGCAATGGTTTTTAATGAACTTAAAGGAAGGAATAACTCACTTTGGATTCCACTCCGTAAAACTTTAAGTAAAGAAACTCCAAATCTAAACCATACTTCCTACCAATTTTACTAACTTTGTCACTATGGATTTTGACTATAGCTTCGCTACCATTTCCCGAAACTTCTTGAAATCCAGCTATAGCTCCGCTATCTTGATTTTAAACTTAAGTGGACTATTAACTTTCGATTTCCCGATAGAACTTCGTTATTACTTGAAATTATTTTAAGTTACCATGGAAGCCATTAAAGCTCTAAGGAAGAAGAAGGAGATGCTTAGAAAAGGAAGAAGAAGAAAGGAAAGTGTGTGTAATTTGTGGAAGAAGTGGTAGGTATTTATAGAAAAAGTTTTGAATAAAATATTATTTTATAAAAAGACCAAAATACCTTTGCTTATACTTTAAGCAAGCTAATTTTTTCAACACGTAACATCACATTTCAAATCATTACTTTATATCATTAAGTAAAAATATAATAATTATGTTTGTTTGATTTAATGTTTACCTTTTGACTTTAATAACACTTTTTGTCTTTTTTTGCTTACTTTTTGTTAATCACATTATTGAATTTCCTATGTATGTTTTGTAAAAGTAAACTTCATTAGTGAATTAATTAATACTTATACTATTTGAATATATATATTTATATATAAGAAAATAAAGGCGCAACAACGTTGTGATAACTTTAAATCGACAAAACATTGATTTTCGACAAAATGTTTTACGGTCGCATTTTGACGTTTTAGTTAAACTATTTATTTATGTAAACCAAATTTAAAAATAAATTTGTATAATGTTATTTAAAAATATAAGCACTCATAAATTAATTAAAATAATTTATTTAACCATTGAAACTTACATTTTTAAAATCAAGATTTTGTCACTTTTGACGATACAAGCAAGCATTCCTATTTTTGAGTATATTTCTCTTTATAAATCCTATCTAATATTATATAAATCATAAAATGTTATATATTTTATATTTAAAATCACTTTAAATAATATATTTTAAAGTGGTCAAATTCTGGGTTGTTACAATCATTCACTTAATATATTTTATTTCTTTTATATGTGCAACTAGTTTACAGTGGAGAGTTCTTTAATCATATGTCTTGAACTTAAAGAAATAAATCTTATAGAAAGCAATTCTATATAAAAGTACACTTCAGAATAGAAATCATGTTTCTTATTCTAATAATAAGTATCAATTATTATCACAATTCTCATTTTCTATGTTTCTTTATTAGGCAGATGTGACTACTCATTCTCTTCGTCCCATTTGTGCCTTAAAACATCTACTCTTATACATTCGTTTTTCTTTCTAAAGGGTCAAATCATTCAAAAGAAAAACCTTACTACAACAACATAACAAACTCTTTACAAAGATACATTTGATCATCCTTAACATTTAAGGACATCAAATATGTTGCACTTCACATAAACTAATCAAACTGACATTTCGGTGATTAAGTTCTTAGATCCATCTTGTAGTAATGGTCTAAGACTACATTTGATACAATACGATCTTTTTGTAATCAACCAAATTGAATATTAGATCTCACGGCACTGTCCATTAGCTTATTTCAAATGAACTAATTTCATTAAAGTATCTTACACAACGAACTGCGATCGTTCCCCATATAACATTTATATAAGATAGTATATGGATCAAATACATGGTTTTGTATTGATTTTAGAGTTCGAAACTCGTAGAATGCAATATACGGTCTAGACTAAATAAACATGTAAGTGACCACATTACAAATATATTAAGTAGCTACAAAATTAGGCACTTACATGGGTATAGAAACATTCACATGCAATAATCATTTTTTAGTAAGTTTATTTTATATTTCTATTTTTCAATTTTCAATTCAGTCTAACTGTATATCTTAATTGATAAATGTTTTACCAATTATTTTAAATGCATAAATTTATCAGTATAGATAATTATGAACATTATGTAGCATATATTCTTATAATATTAGAAAGGTTAAATTTTATCATTTTATTTTTCTAATAAGACTCCCACTAGTCTTTTATGTTTCACCAAACCCTAAACGAAACATAGAAGTCTTTCGACTTTATTAGCGGGTGTTAACGTTCGTTCACCTTGGAATTCTGACTTTGAGTTTGCTCAATAAATCGTAACTCCACGAAAGATGGATAACTTCTTATTAGTTGTATTATATATAACACCTATCCCATGGTTCCTCGTCCTAATCTCATTTCGACCTCGAGTTTGCCCAATAAATTGAAAGAAATTATTCATTCCTACCTACCATATCACGACGGCCTAAGTATAGTATATGTACCTTGAATTTTCTCAATAAATACATATAGTTATCTTACATCGTTTATTCAATATATTAATAATACTACACATAACATCCCTAACTTGAGTTTGCCTAAAAACTAAGGAGTATGCAAGTAATTTATATATATATATATATATATATATATATATATGGTAGAGGATAACATTATATTGAAAATTCATAATCTTCAATAAACATATAATATCGAGTGATATCGACTTAAGGAATAATATAATTCTTAATAATTACTCTCGTGATTCGAGTGACAGATACGTCAGAAATCACGATATACGTATATTTATGTATATATTTATTCCTTAAGTCTAGCTAGGGTTTCTTGACTATTCCACCTTTAATTTATATATTCATATAATATAAGTTTTATTATTATATAACTTTTATATTTCATATTACTTATATAATAGTCTTATATATAATAATATATTAATTAATTCTTATTTAATTAATTTACATTTTAATTCATTATATATTTATTGATATAACATTTATATTAAATATTTATTACATACAATATTAATTTATAGTATTACATATACATCATATATATGTGTATATTATGTAATTAATTACCTTTTAATTTATTTATTTAATTAATTGACCTTCAATTAATTAATTTATTTAAACAATTTTAATTAAATTATATTAATTCAATTCATATACATGCATGTATACTTATGTTATTTTAAATTTTTAAAAATATTATAATGTGTATTATAATATATCATACATGCGTATATATATAACTAACTTCTTTAATTAATTATTTTATTAATCCAATTAATAAATTTTAATTTTTTTGAAATTAATATATATTTTCAAGCATTTTTAAAATTTTATTATATTATAACTTTTATAATATATTTATACCTTATTTTAAATTTAAGATCTTGTATTTTTAATTTTCAAACAATTTTGAAAATTGTCCCTAAGTCTAATTCAGATTTGGGCCTTTTCTATTGGGGACAACCTTTGGGCTGTGAGCTGGTTAACTATAATATCACTAATTTAGGACGCATAGGCTATTGGGCTTTAATACCTTTGTTGGAACTTGACCAACCTATAATGGAAGTTATGAGTGAATTTCAAAAAAAGTTACCCTACAGTATCTTTAATGGACCTATGAAGTGTAATTTATTTTGAACATTTCTAAATTTAATAAAATAAAATCATATATTCTATCTAAATTTATAAATTATTGATAGAAATTTATTTAATTGATTTTCAATTTGGATAAATATACATATGTATTATATACATATGTATATGTTTGTGCATGTGTAACATGATAGTTTTCGTGAAAGGTATAACATATCCGTATATAAATATTGGGATTTACATCGCAATGGGCATGTTAGCCCATCCTATATGTATTGTATGTTGTTCAAATATGTGCATATATTTATGCTTATGATAAATAAAATCAAGAGTGTGTGTGTGTATATATATCTCTATGTATGTTTGTATGTATATTAGGAAAAAATATTATAAGTAAATTTTATCGTGTTATATAATATATATATATATACATATATAAGATATAAGTTCAAAACTTTTGTTTGATTTTCTTATATATAAAAATATATGTATGTATGTATATGTATATACTAAAGTAACATATTTATATGTATAGAATATATATAATTTAAATGTAAATATGATTTACAACGATTTGTACATATATAAGTAAATTATAAAATTGATAAAATCTCCTTTTTTTAAAATGTTTAGATCGAATACACAACATGTACATTTTTAGTTTTAATTTATTATATTAATATATAAATATTATGAATTAATTAGTTAAACAACAATAAATAAATGGTAGAAAATATATAATAAATATATTCTGAATTTTAAATTTTCAGAAAATTTGGAATCATATTTTATAGCTACAAAAAAATTTGAGATTTTTCTAAATCAATTTTTTATATTAATTAATTACTTTTGATCGAATTAAAAAATGATTTTTAAAAAATATTAAAACCGATTGAAAACAATCAAATTTTTGACTGAAAGATTCTATAATAATAGTTTAATTTCAAAAAATTTAAGATCTAACTTTTGAACCATAATTTATTTATATAAATTTGTAATTCGAATAATGATTAAATAATACTAATAATATTAAATAATTACCAAAAAAGTTACTTAAAATTATAATTGATATAAATATACACTAGAAAAAATATTGGTTTATTTTTATATGATATAGCTATATAGTTTGGTTTTAGTCAATAAATAAATCAATTAATATAGTAATATTGTGTATAATAAATTAATAAAATAATAATAAATGAAATAAAATAATTTCGGCTATGTATATCATATCTATTATAAAAAAATATTTTTTATACACATAATCAATCAAGATATGTGACGACAACAATACCTAAAGGAATCTCACCTAACTAACAATTCAATAATAAAAGTGTATATATTTATATACGAATAATATGGAGTTTGTGACGACCGCCCATGACTCCCGTACCAAAACAATGGAATAGTGCGCTGAAAGGCGTGCCAGGTAGCCATGGTCGATAGTCAGGGTAAAATAAAACAGCAAACTCTATCGTACAACTCACAGCGCATGGACAAAATACAATAGAGAAATATATATATAGTGAAACTCCATAACAGAAAAATCATCATATAAGCATCGTAAGTAGATTTATACAAACATGAATCATCCATACATCAAAGCCTCACTACAACACTCAATCAGATATAACAGCGGAACACCCAGTACATATAGTAAGAAAACTAGTATGCAAAGCCTCCTGCTCGTCTTCGTCATCATCAGCGTAGATCTCTAAGAACAGCACCTGTCACCTGCTACCTAGTCTGCCCATCCCAACATGGATGAACAGCCCAAGGTAATAAGAGGAGACATAAAACCTTGAGTCAGACAAAGTCTTAGTGAGCAGTAAATCAACTATCAAACATACCAAAAGAGCATAAAGAATAAAAGGAATAGGAACCAAACCATCCCACTCCACCTCTTTCTACAGTGATAGCCCCCAGACACACACCAAGGAGAAGTAAGCATAACATAGCAGATAATTAAGGTAAAGCAATAATCACTCGAGTCAAGGGTGATGTTTTCCAAATACAAACCCCCAAGGCCTAAACCAAGATCAGATAAGCACCTAGAAAATACCGCTCTTGAGACCGAATGATGATACAACCAAACGTCCAAACATCCATGACTCTGGCTATCACTGTTATCCTTGCTTCGATTTCACCGTTGATTAAATGACCATCCGTCAAGGGCTAATGGTAACCCCGGTTCCAGACATAACTCCGCACACTGCCTTGTGCCTAGGACTTATCTACTTTGCCCAGAGTACTCGACTACCTACCTGTAGTCTTTTGGTTGTCCCGACTACCTACCTGTAGTCGTTATGGGCACCCCATGTACTCTTGCTCGTGAGCATGCTAGAACCTTCAACAACGATGAGATCCAAGCCTCCTAGTCATCCTCCTTGACGACTAACCTCATACTAGCTCAAGCTACCTCTCGAGCAATCCATTATCAACCAACTCGAACCATCCCTCGAGTTATCAACATGCTTGGAATGATCCCTGCCTGGATTACGCCAAGTCTACATCACATCATACTTTGCTTTATTACACCATAGCAAAGTCTCAACTCAACAACATGGTTTGCCTCATCGCATCATGGCAAAGTTCCATCTCAACATCATTCAATCCATACATATGAGCTTCCACATCCGCCACATATGCTTTTAGCAGCTTTCACCATTCAAGAGCCTCTTCTGTAGCTTTTGAATCACCTTTGACCATACTTGTCCAAATCTATCAACTAGATAGATCATTCACAACAATCAATCAAGGCAAACATTAATCCAAACAAATAAGTATTCAATCAAGATCTAATTAGGCATTCATAACTACAATGGCAATTTCGTAAATAAATGAGCATAGAACTAACATACATGAATCATGGGTTTTTAGCATAGATCTAGCAAATACAAAACATGGGTTTTGTTTCTATAATTTAATAAATGAGCTTGCATAGGTAAACATCTTCACAAACAATGGATCTATACTTGGATCTAAGGAAAATGCACAAAAATCACTATCTACAACACTCCAACAAACCACCAATCCAATATACTCCTTTGGGTCCGCGTGAGAGATAACTACCACTCACCAAATCACCTAAACACCTCAAAAACTAAACACTTCAGATCTGGACAGCGAAGATCAAGGCTTGATCCGGCGAAATCTCGCTTAAAACGATGAAATCTAGCTTCGTTGGATGAAGATCTTCAACTTTGTCTCTTGGATCTTCAATCTCGATCTTCGATCTTGGATGGATGTTAGAATTAGATTGGAATGGAGAAAAGAAGATGAAGAAATGTTGTAGTCGAGTTCCCAAAATGGCAGCACTTCGTTGCTTCAAAAACCGGTGCCAAAAAGTGAGCCGAACCCCTCTATTTATAGGCTGAATCACCCTTAGGTCGTCGCCCTATAGGTCGGTCACGACCTATCCATGAGTCGTTGCCGACTCATCAGACCCCTTCGTCCTACGACCTAACCAACACAACATACAGTCGACCTAAAGACATGGCCGACCCAACACTCATTCCTATCTTTTTAAGTCGTACTAAGGTCCTAACGACTCAAGTCCTACCGACTTATACCACTTGCCGATTTAACATACAGACCGACTTAGCACTTAGCCGCTCTTCTCTCTTAACTTGCTAACACTTTAACTCGGCAACTCTTGTAACTCGGCAACACCTATGAGTCGTTGACACGAGCTAACTCCACACGGCTTAGTTATAACACGGCCTAACCACATACAGGGGTAACCACTAGGTCGTTATATGTTAGACCAGTAACTCCCTTAGGTCGGTCAGTTCTTAACTCGGCCAAACTTTAACTCGCTCGCTTCTTAAGGTTGCCCAAACCCCTAAGCCACTTATCCCGTTAAGTCGGCAACACTGTTAAGTCGGTCTCCCTTATGAGCCGGCCAACCTTTAAACCACTAACCTCCTTAAGTCGGTCAAGCACTATAGGTCGGTCACTACCTTATCTCGGTGACCCTTTAACTCGGTAATACGTTAGCCTTACTAACCCGGCCATCACGACCCAAGCTTTAGGTCGTCTACCCCTTAACTCGGCTAAGCCTATAAGTCGGTCACGACTCAACACTACACATGAGTTAACTCCCCATTCGACTCATGCTAGAGACAACATAAACAATACTAACGACCTGTAAATTCTACGATTTATCGACACGTAAAATACGGGTCGTTACATTCTCTCCCCCTTAGGAATTTCGCCCCCGAAATTCCAAGCAAACATCAGCAATCAAAAATATTCTGCATGCCTACCAATCATAGCAATCAACAAATCATGCATCCAATTCTAGCCTAGCATGCAGAATTCTAAGACTTAGAACAAGCTACAAATTCATGAGATGTCACGACACTTTAGGGTCATACCTCGAAGAGTCCGGGATGAGCTGCCTTCATCCTCTCTTCCTCCTCCCACGTACAGTCGTTAACATCATCACTCCATTGTACCTTGAGCAACGAAATCGTCTTCCTCCTAAGCTGTTTCGTATCGGTTTCAACAATACGAAGCGGCTTACGAGGTTTCGTACCCACTGGATCAACCTCCAAATTTTCACAGTTATCAGCAGAAACCACTGTAGTTGGATCATGCACATACTTCCGTAGATAAGATACATGAAAAACATTGTGCACACCCGCCATCTTTTCCGGTAACTTTATTCTATAAGCGAGCTTTCCAATTCGCTCTATAATTGGGAATGGTCCAACAAATCTTGGAGTTAACTTTCCTTTCTTCCCGAATCTAATAACACTCTTCAAAGGAGAAATCTTCACAAAAACCATCTCACCTACGTCGAATTCCAAATCCTTTCGACGATTATCGGCATAACTCTTCTGACGATCTTGGGCTGCTTTCATTCGTTGCCGAATGATCTCTATACAATTCGAAGTCTGTCGAATCATCTCTGGCCCAAGTATCAGCTTTTCTCCAGTTTCCAACCAACATGTCGGAGAGTTACACGGTCTTCCATATAATGCCTCATATGGTGCCATACCAATGCTCGACTGATAACTGTTGTTATATGCAAATTCCACCAAATGAAGGTGATCTTCCCATGATCCTCCGAAGTCCAAAGCACAAGCTCTGAGAAGATCTTCCAAAACTCGGTTAACTCTCTCAGTCTGACCATCTGTTTGAGGGTGATAAGCTGTACTCAAACACAACTCAGTTCCCAAAACTTCCTGGAAGCTCTTCCAAAATCCACTAGTGAACAATGGGTCTCGATCGCTCACTATACTCTTCGGAATACCATGGAATCGAACTATCCACTTAACATACAACTCAGCCAACTTCGATGCAGTCCTAGTTGATCGAACAGGAATGAACCTTGCACTCTTTGTCAAACGATCTACTATGACCCAAATCCCTTCATTTCCTGCTCTTGTCCTAGGTAGACCATCGATAAAATCCATTGACACTTGCTCCCACTTCCATGTAGGAACTTCTAATGGCTGAAGCAATCCACTGGGCTTCTTCTGCTCAGCTTTCACCAACTGGCAGTTCATACACTTGGAAATAAAATTTCCAACATCCTTCTTCATACCTTCCCAGTAGTAAGCTCTCTTCATATCCCGATACATCTTATTTCCACCTGGATGAATTGTCAACTTCGAGTGATGACTTTCCCTTAGAACTTCATCTCTCAATCCATCAATATCGGGAACAACCAGTCGTCCTTGCTTTCGAAGCTGACCCTCTCGATCGATCTCGAATCCTTTATCCTTCTCTGGTTCCAATCCAGATTCCAAACCACGGATAATCCTGACAAGCTTATCGTCTTGCTTTTGGCTCTCGCCAATCCTTTCCACAAGAGTAGGTCTTATCGATAAGTTTGCCAACATCTTAGGTTCCAATTCACATCTAGGCCTGAAGTCAAACTCAGCCAAATACTCGAGGCTCTTCCACTCCGAAAACATGGCTCCCAATCCTGCATGTCTTCGACTTAACGCATCTGCCACTGCGTTTCCTTTTCCCGGAGTATAGGCTATACCAAAATCATATGATGCTAGAAACTCCAGTCACCGTTGCTGTCGAAGATTCAAATCCTTTTGGGAGAACAGATACTTCAACGACTTATGATCTGTAAACAACTCGAATCTAACTCCCAATAGATAATGTCTCCACATCTTCAAAGCAAACACAATTGCCGCTAACTCCAAATCATGAGTCGGATAATTCCATTCATGCGGCTTCAGTTGTCGACTTGCATACGCAACAACTTTATCCTTCTGCATTAGCACTGCTCCAAGTCCAGTGCCACATGCATCGGTGTAAACCACCATCTCTTCATTCCCACTTGGAATAGTCAAAACAGGAGCACTTGTCAGTCGCTCTTTCAGGATTACGAAAGCTTGCTCACACTTGTCATCCCATCTGAACACTTGGTTCTTCTTCGTCAATCCTGTCAACGGTGCAGCTATCTTGGAAAAGTCTTTGATAAACCGACGATAATATCCTGCTAATCCAAGAAAACTCCTCATATCAGATGCATTCTTAGGTCTAACCCAATCCTGGATTGCTGCCACCTTAGCGGGATCAACCGCTATTCCATTTCCCGAGATAACATGGCCTAAGAACCTCACTTCACTCTTCCAGAAGTGGCACTTCGAAAACTTAGCCTTCAGCTGATGTTTCCGTAAGATCCCCAAAACAATCCTCAAGTGTGTCTTGTGCTCTTCCTCAGTTCTGGAATAAATCAGAATATCATCCACGAACACAAGCACGAACTTATTCAACTGATCTCTGAACACTCTATTCATAAGATCCACAAAATATGCTGGTGCGTTAGTCAACCCAAACGGCATTACCAGCCACTCATAAAAACCGGATGGTGTCCTGAAAGCAGTCTTCGGCACACTATCCTTAGCCACTCTCAACTGGTGAAATCCCGTTGCCAAATCCATCTGAGAAAACACCTTGGCCTCGTGAAGCTGATCAAACAAGTCATCTATTCTCGGCAATGGGTACTTGTTCTTCTTAGTCAACTTATTCAGCTCACGATAATCCACACACAACCTCAACGATCCATCCGCTTTGGTTGCGAACACAACTGGTGCACCCCATTCGGACACACTTCTCCGAATGAATCCTTTCTGCAAAAGGTCATCAACCTGCACCCTCAACTCTAGCTGCTCCCTAGGCGCCATCCGCCTAAGAGGCATCACAACAGGTCTGGCTCCCTCAACTAGATCGATACGAAACTCGATCTCCCTATGCGGCGGCAATCCTTTGACTTCGTCAAAGACATCCTCAAATCCATTCACAATAGGCACCGATGACAGTCCATCCCGTGGAACAACCAGCGAATACATGAAGCTCATGAAGACGCCTTCCTCATGCTTACATCGTATCACAACCTTTCGCCCTTCCACATTCCCGACTGTCACCTCAAGCCTCTCACAATCAATCCTTGCCGCATACTTCTTGAGCCAGTCCATACCCAAAATAATTCCGAACCCCGCAAAGTTCAGAACAAAGCAATCACAATCAAACGAGCAATCAAGACTCGACACAACTAGACCACGGCATATCATACACAAACATGACGAACCCCCAACTGGATTAGTCACAACCAATGGCCTATCAACAATATCCGGTTTCAAACCTAACCGGCCTACCAAATCATTACAAACAAAAGAATGCGACGCTCCAGTATCAAACAACACTCTAACTGGAACACCACAGATAGAAAGAGTACCTTGAACCACCACACTCTTCCCCTTCTCTTCAGCAGTAGGAGCTTTTGAAGATGACGGCACAACTCCCAAAGCATAAGCTTGCACAATTTGCCTATCTTTCCTCGGCTCTGGGCAATCCTTCTTGATATGTCCCAGCTTATCACAGTTATAACACTTTCCCGGCACCTCGGGATTCTTACAATCTTTGTAAAGATGGCCCTTCTGTTGGCAGTTATAACAAGTCACTTCGCCTTTCGGCTTCTTCTGGCCATCCTTACCCTTCTGCTGCTGCTGCTTCCTCCTCTTATTGCCATTCTGGTGTGGTTTAGATCCTTCCCTGGTTACAGCAACAACAGAACTTTCCTTAGGAAACAAACTCTCATGCCTAAGGGCTTTCTCCACAAGCTTCTCAAATGGATCGTCCAGATGATCCACCAACTGCCTCCCAAGATAAGCATCCAAACCAGTCACAAACTTCTCATTCTTCTGATAAGGAGAATCAATATACGATCTAGCATACTTGGACAAAGCTTCGAACTCAGAAATATACTCAAGAACTGGTCTCCCACCTTGCTTGAGCTCTACAAACCTCTTGAACAAAACAGACTTCTGAGCCGTAGAGATGAACTTGGCTTCAAATCTAACTTGGAATTGCTCCCAAGTGATCTCTTCTTCTGGAGTATCGATGGTGATAGAATTCCACCAATCCGCAGCTCTCCCTTGAAGCTGTCTCGATGCAAGCTTCCTCTTAGCTGCATCCTCAATCCCTAAATCACCAAAGATTCTTCGACATGCATCAATCCATCTCTGCACCTCAATGGTCGACTCCGTCCCCAAGAAAGCTTTTCCTCCAAGAGCAGTATAATCCTTACAAAGCTTAGCAAAATCCACCGGCCTTGGAGCTTGAACTTGAACTCCCACATCCACTGATGATCCTGAAGCTGGTATCCTTCTCATGATCGAAGTCATCATCGCTTCGAACATAGTTCCATAATCAACCGCTCCTTCAGTAGCACGGCCTTCCCTTGCAGTTGGTCTCGCTCTTCGACTCATCCTTAATATCTGTAATAAGAATGATTAGAACACCTTAAGAAACAACTGCATAAGGAGTTCAAATCCTACTAGGCTACTATATTATATATAGTAATCATCCATCAAAATACAATTACGTCTCTCATACGTAGTTACGTCAGCGAGCGTTGGCTAAAATCGATTAACCAAAGCTCTGATACCAAATGTGACGACCGCCCATGACTCCCATACCAAAACAATGGAATAGTGCGCTGAAAGGCGTGCCAGGTAGCCATGGTCGATAGTCAGGGTAAAATAAAACAGCAAACTCTATCGTACAACTCACAGCGCATGGACAAAATACAATAGAGAAATATATATATAGTGAAACTCCATAACAAAAAAATCATCATATAAGCATCGTAAGTAGATTTATACAAACATGAATCATCCATACATCAAAGCCTCACTACAACACTCAATCAGATATAACAGCGGAACACCCAGTACATATAGTAAGAAAACTAGTATGCAAAGCCTCCTGCTCGTCTTCGTCATCATCAGCGTAGATCTCTAAGAACAGCACCTGTCACCTGCTACCTAGTCTGCCCATCCCAACATGGATGAACAGCCCAAGGTAATAAGAGGAGACATAAAACCTTGAGTCAGACAAAGTCTTAGTGAGAAGTAAATCAACTATCAAACATACCAAAAGAGCATAAAGAATAAAAGGAATAGGAACCAAACCATCCCACTCCACCTCTTTCTACAATGATAGCCCCCAGACACACACCAAGGAGAAGTAAGCATAACATAGCAGATAATTAAGGTAAAGCAATAATCACTCGAGTCAAGGGCGATGTTTTCCAAATACAAACCCCCAAGGCCTAAACCAAGATCAGATAAGCACCTAGAAAATACCGCTCTTGAGACCGAATGATGATACAACCAAACGTCCAAACATCCATGACTCTGGCTATCACTGTTATCCTTGCTTCGATTTCACCGTTGATTAAATGACCATCCGTCAAGGGCTAATGGTAACCCCGGTTCCAGACATAACTCCGCACACTGCCTTGTGCCTAGGACTTATCTACTTTGCCCAGAGTACTCGACTACCTACCTGTAGTCTTTTGGTTGTCCCGACTACCTACCTGTAGTCGTTATGGGCACCCCATGTACTCTTGCTCGTGAGCATGCTAGAACCTTCAACAACGATGAGATCCAAGCCTCCTAGTCATCCTCCTTGACGACTAACCTCATACTAGCTCAAGCTACCTCTCGAGCAATCCATTATCAACCAACTCGAACCATCCCTCGAGTTATCAACATGCTTGGAATGATCCCTGCCTGGATTACGCCAAGTCTACATCACATCATACTTTGCTTTATTACACCATAGCAAAGTCTCAACTCAACAACATGGTTTGCCTCATCGCATCATGGCAAAGTTCCATCTCAACATCATTCAATCCATACATATGAGCTTCCACATCCGCCACATATGCTTTTAGCAGCTTTCACCATTCAAGAGCCTCTCCTGTAGCTTTTGAATCACCTTTGACCATACTTGTCCAAATCTATCAACTAGATAGATCATTCACAACAATCAATCAAGGCAAACATTAATCCAAACAAATAAGTATTCAATCAAGATCTAATTAGGCATTCATAACTACAATGGCAATTTCGTAAATAAATGAGCATAGAACTAACATACATGAATCATGGGTTTTTAGCATAGATCTAGCAAATACAAAACATGGGTTTTGTTTCTATAATTTAATAAATGAGCTTGCATAGGTAAACATCTTCACAAACAATGGATCTATACTTGGATCTAAGGAAAATGCACAAAAATCACTATCTACAACACTCCAACAAACCACCAATCCAATATACTCCTTTGGGTCCGCGTGAGAGATAACTACCACTCACCAAATCACCTAAACACCTCAAAAACTAAACACTTCAGATCTGGACAGCGAAGATCAAGGCTTGATCCGGCGAAATCTCGCTTAAAACGATGAAATCTAGCTTCGTTGGATGAAGATCTTCAACTTTGTCTCTTGGATCTTCAATCTCGATCTTCGATCTTGGATGGATGTTAGAATTAGATTGGAATGGAGAAAAGAAGATGAAGAAATGTTGTAGTCGAGTTCCCAAAATGGCAGCACTTCGTTGCTTCAAAAACCGGTGCCAAAAAGTGAGCCGAACCCCTCTATTTATAGGCTGAATCACCCTTAGGTCGTCGCCCTATAGGTCGGTCACGACCTATCCATGAGTCGTTGCCGACTCATCAGACCCCTTCGTCCTACGACCTAACCAACACAACATACAGTCGACCTAAAGACATGGCCGACCCAACACTCATTCCTATCTTTTTAAGTCGTACTAAGGTCCTAACGACTCAAGTCCTACCGACTTATACCACTTGCCGATTTAACATACAGACCGACTTAGCACTTAGCCGCTCTTCTCTCTTAACTTGCTAACACTTTAACTCGGCAACTCTTGTAACTCGGCAACACCTATGAGTCGTTGACACGAGCTAACTCCACACGGCTTAGTTATAACACGGCCTAACCACATACAGGGGTAACCACTAGGTCGTTATATGTTAGACCAGTAACTCCCTTAGGTCGGTCAGTTCTTAACTCGGCCAAACTTTAACTCGCTCGCTTCTTAAGGTTGCCCAAACCCCTAAGCCACTTATCCCGTTAAGTCGGCAACACTGTTAAGTCGGTCTCCCTTATGAGCCGGCCAACCTTTAAACCACTAACCTCCTTAAGTCGGTCAAGCATTATAGGTCGGTCACTACCTTATCTCGGTGACCCTTTAACTCGGTAATACGTTAGCCTTACTAACCCGGCCATCACGACCCAAGCTTTAGGTCGTCTACCCCTTAACTCGGCTAAGCCTATAAGTCGGTCACGACTCAACACTACACATGAGTTAACTCCCCATTCGACTCATGCTAGAGACAACATAAACAATACTAACTACCTGTAAATTCTACGATTTATCGACACGTAAAATACGGGTCGTTACAGAGTTATACATAGAATATGAATCATATATAAAACAAAATACTTGCCGATACTAATGCCATTAAGTAAACCTTGTGATGATGAGTTCCATTCCTTTAGAAACCTTCTCGATTCGTCAGATTGCTAGTCTTTAAATCGCTGACCCTTTGCTATCAAATAGGTATTGATTCAAATTGATTTGATTTGATTTGAGGTTGAGCACTAGGAGGTGTAAGTCAGCCTGTAAAATGAAGAAGGGAGGCAGCCAAAAAGGTTCTTAAAGGTTGAAGATAGAGATGCTTATACAAAGGAGAAGTTGGAGATATTTTAGGATCAATATCCTACATCATCACTTACCAATTCCCCTCCATCTTAGCCCTCCATCTCCAAGCCTTTGTTGCACCATCTTATGGTTCATATTGCCCTCATTTTGTTTGAAATTTCCATCCCATTTCATGGGCTTTAAAACCTAAGCCCAAATGAATATTATTAATTAAATATAATTTATATGCTCATCGATATCGCATACTGGTCGATATATTTGTAACTATTATGAATATATACAATAATATTTATTCCTCAAATCATATTCAAAATTTTATAATTAATATTAAATATTAATTAATTTATTTAATTTATATCGATTATAAACTAATTAAACCATTTGGTCTAAGAGAATTCATCATTCCGGTTGTGTGACTCGTCAAGTGTAAATTCGATCAATGATTAACATCGAACACTTGAATGTAAACGTACATACGTCATTTAGAAGGTGGTATGACATTTTGGCTAAGTTTATCACTTACTTAGTTTCGATAAAATCCAATTTCACTTTATTGAGAGTTACCCATTTGTGATATTTATTTACACCAATTCTCTTCATCATAATTATACCACTTTGGACTTATGAATTTGATAACGGTCAAAATTCCAATATCATCGATATTCAACTCTGAAATCCAAATACAAAGTTCCTGGTTCAATAATAACAATTTTATTAACCGAAATGCTCTGGCTAGAGACTTTGACTTTGAGTTGACCATGATACCAACCCCATAAAACTAAGGAGGCGAGTTCTCTCCTGAATAGTGCTTCACTTCCAATACTTTCACTCAGCCCAAATATAGTCACCCGATGGAACTACTTGCCATGATTTGACTATTATTAACCTCTAGGTTCTGCTAGCTGCCATGAGTAAAACACTGGCCAACATTTGGAGAGCGTTACGTACTTTAATCTCAACGGACACATCAATATCCAGTCTCGATGCATCTTGACAAGGAACAATTAAAATGGTATATATTTGTTTTCGTTATGATAAATTACTCACGGTTATAATCCTTGTAACTACTATTAAAAAATATACCATTCATGGATTTTCTATTAAATATACTTTTAATTAAATTAATTAATTAATATAATCACTAGTACAAAACTGGTCATTTGTGTCGGTTGTGTAACCCCTGTTGTGTCGGTTTTACAACCGACTCATATGAAGACGACACAAAAGACATTTTTCTGTTGTGTCGGTTGTACGACCGACACAAATATCAATCATTTGTGTCGGTTGTTATTAAAGAGCCGACACAAAACTATGAACAGTTGTGTCGGTCTTTCTAAGAGGACCGACACAAATCAGCTTGTATAGTGAAGCACACCGCCGTTTATTGTGTCGGTCCTTTTAGAAAAACCGACACAACTGTTCATAGTTTTATGTCGGTTCTTTAATAACAACTGACACAAATGATTGATATTTGTGTCGGTTATGTTTGTTTTTTCAACCGACACAATTGATATAAAGTTGTATCGGTTTCCTTTGAAGTAACAACCGACACAAGTAATGTCTGAAGCAAAAAAAAATATATTATTACCGTTTAAGATTATAGAAACAGTATGAAATTGAATTTTAATTTTTTATAAACCAACGTTACTATGAACTGATTGAACAAAAAATATAATTATATTATCCATCAACATAATTCATGTTTACAGACCAAAATAGAATATAATCTATCACAAACATAACGTACATAACAAAATACCAACGTACGTTACAAAAGATCGGCGTACACAACCAACTACATCCAATTATACATGATATAACTAGCTAAATTCTCTCGAACCTCGTCTATCTCTTGTTGGTTATAAGAACCGTCTCGTACAAAGTCCTGCAATTAAGAGAATTGTTATACAAAAGACAATAATTAAGTCAGGAATACTCTGCAATATATATAAAAGATCAATCTGAGAGGAATGTAATTCAAACACAGGTTGAACCATGCATAAGCTGAATATTGGAAACAAATTAAATGATAGCTACAAGGAAATTTATTTTGTTTGTTTGATTTTCGTGTGTATTTTGTTGTGTGTTTGTTTGTTTGATTTTCGTGTGTATTTTGTTGTGTGTTTGTGTTTCTTGTTTGCATTTGCATATTTTATTATATATAAAAAAACATACACAATTAAAAAATAATTCATTCTCATTTTTTTTGCTACATATTTGCTGCTTTTGTTACATTTCCATTTTGTTCCATTTAGTGCTGTTAAAAAAACATTCTATATTGTTAGTTTTTGTTATGCCATTTACGTTGAGCTTGAACAACCTCCTTCTACAATCCCAAACCCAAGAAACTACTTCACTCAGAAACCACCTAAAATTGCAATCTAAAACACGATCTCCATCCACTTCGATCAATGCCTACAAACCAAAACCGCTACCTGTTCCTATACCCATCTACAAGTCAACAACCAGCAACCTCAATAAAACTACCAGTAACCCAACCATCTCTAAAAAACATAATCTTCCCATACCCAAACAACCAGTAACCCAACCTCCCTCCATTGGAAGTAGCAGCTATCATATTACATTCCACCACTTTTCCATGCTTAATTGTTTTAGAGATATCACTTTGTTCTTGTTTCCAGCAATTTTCTACCACTTCTGCTTATTTATAACTTTAAACTTCCCTCTCTCTACCTTACTTGACTCATTATCACCTTTCTTGACCTCAACCACTTCAGATTTATCATTTTCAACATTATCATTAACAATTAGGCTACTTTTGCAATCAGCAGGTATGTGTCCAAAAGATTTGCAAGCAATACAAATGTCTGGTTTTCATAAATAGTCTATTTGAATCATTTGCTCACCACCATCGATCAACTTGATAGGGAAACAATGTAACAACTCTTGTTCAAGGGAGATCCCAATTATACATTTTGCATATTCAATATGCTCAAGACGTTCAGTGAATTCATCCATACACAACAACTTGCCCAGTCTACTTACTAGCCAATTGATGCCAAGATGAGACCAAGCATAAAATGGGATATTTAGCAATTGAACCCATAGTGGAACAGACCTAATGCTACCACACGCATCCCCAATTTCAGGATTCCAAGTTTTGATAATAAAACGCTTATTATGCATAATAATGGGGTTGACATGATGGATCCTAGATTTGTCCTTATCACAATATGGTAGAAAAAGAAAGATGAAACCATCAAATTTCACAGTAACAAAGCCTTTGAGCTTCCAGATTCGCTCTAAATATTCGACAACCGTAATGTAGGACAGTGGCTTATCAAGGAAGAAGCCAACAACTAACTCCTCTGCCATTCACAACCTAAAAACTACATTCAACCATCATCAAAACCAAGCGCCACATATTCACCTCCTGCATCACTGCATAACCAACCATCCTGACCTTCACTCAAACAAACAACACTCCATACTCCTCAAATCAACAGCAACCAACCTCCTACAACCCACAACCGCAACCAACCACTACAATTCTATAGAGATTGAGTATAAAGTCTTCATCCAACTTTTGAAACCAATTGGTAACACCAGAATCACTCCTTGAGTTAACAACATATCTTGAATTAAACATGTACTACCAGTTTCCATAGGCTGATTTTTTGAATTATATTGCATTATAACAAGATAATATAACAGAGGATCAAAAGAATTCACTTTCAACACTTCCATGCTTACATTAACAAGAATATCTGAAGCTTCCTCATCTGTCAAACCTCTCAAATCCTCATCGTTCATAACAGTAACTGGATTACTACCAATAGAGAGACCAACCCTATCCGAAGCCAAAACAGAATCACTAAAACTAACCTTAACATTTCGACCATTCAACTCAGAATTTGGATGATTGTCATCTACTCGAACATCATGACAGTCAGGGTCTCCAAATTTCTTTTTATAGTTTTGACCAATATTCACCGAATTAATCTCATCAAAATGTTTAAACAAATCTTCTAAGAATTCAATACCTTCATTCTTTTCAATGCCAAGGGTGAAGATAGAGAGAGAGCAAATGGTGGAAGGACGTAAGGCTTTCTCTATAAGTACAGGAGCAGTATGGAGATGGGGATCATTTGCGTCTGCATGGAAGGTTCTGGACTCCTACAGACGTTATCATGCATGCTGGTGTTGGTTGGCAAGGTCGGCAGGCCCCTTCCCCGAATCCATATTGTTAATCCATCTTCAATCTCCCTTTTGACTCTCCAACATATCCATATTGATTCAGATTCTGATTCAAATGATGGAAATCAACAGCCAGCTGAAGGACCATCTAACCTTGGAATTTCTATGACCGAACCTCCATCTGATGATATCGATCCTGATTTGTTCTTCCATCACAACGAAGAAGCTCATCGCTCTCTTGATTGATTTTTATGTTGAATCTTAAATCCATTATTCACATTCTTGTAACCTTAGTATAGTTGTGGTTTTCAATACGTTATCCAAATTTATTCATGTTCCTGAAATCAGTGGTTAATTATTATACATCTTACTACCAATAGAGAGACCAGTTGGTAGTTGAATCCCTTATTGCACCTGAATCTAAATTCTTCCAACACTTATCTTTTTTAAGCCTTCTCCCTACTTCCTCTTCGACAACTACAATTGCAACTATCAACCTGCTACATTCTCACTGTCCATCATTTGAGTTCACTGCTACAGGCAATTGAGGCATTTGATTGTTGTACTTCCTCATTTGTGCCTTTCTTTGTTCACCATTCTCAGTTACATTTCATCCCCTCTTCATCCAACCAAAACTGCACACTTCAACACCTCAACTTCCCCAAACTGCCTGGAATAACTCACCTCCCTCAATCACGACCAGAAACCCGTCACCACGACCACGTGACCAGATCTTCAACCACTTCCGACCCACAACCCAAACCAAAACCAAACCACTCACAGCAAACATCGCCACTCCCTCCCACTGCCTCCGATTACCTGCCTCCTTCGTCATCAAGCAACACCATCAACTTCAAACAACCATCACCTCAACTTCAATTTCCATCATCACCCACCTCCTACAACCCACAACCGCGAACCCACTAATTCAACCTCACTTCACAAACCCGAACCATCTCCATCACAATCAAAATCGCCTACCGACCACTGTTCACCTTCCATCCCTCTTCTACACAAACTACAAAACACAACATCAGACACTTCTTTCCATAACTTTGCTTTCTGCCGGAGTTTATTTTCATTTTCATTTTCTTTTCCACGTGTAAATCATTTGTTTTAAAACAAAAAAGAAAAAAAATTGCTTTCGTTTTTTTAGCAATAATAACTGTTCACTGTATGGCTGAAAGTTTGGAATCCAGAAGCGTTAATGCTCCCTCACTTTAAAATAGTTTACTTCTTTGAATCAGCTGGATTTATAAGTTTAACTTCTAATATGACGGGTCAAACTAAAACAACGACTTGGTGCATCACTACACATTTTCTCGGTTTATTTTTTTTCCTTCAAATACATGAACTGAATAGTAAATAAAGACCTGGCATTTGATTTCTTCTAACTAGCATTGCAGCAATGATATGATCGAAATATACCTATAATGTAGCTAATGTATAATATGAAGGAAAAAAACTAAAGTAATACCTTTTGTAAATCGATGCTTTGATTGTGGTTTTTCACTATGTCATGCATATACCTCATCACATAATATACGCAGTCAGTTGCTCCTAATTGTTGAGGACACTACAGCAATATTACAAGATAACTTAATAGTTAGTTTAAAATGAATTCATATGCCAAACAATACATAGTATTTATTTTATTTTATTTTTTGTTTGAAAATCAAATCACCTTAACATGCTTCCATTTCAAGGTACTTCCTCGAGACTTGCCACCGAATGCCTTGTAAATTTTGAAGGCCCTACACATGCAATAAAATGTTAAATAATAACTACTCCGTCACCCGCATTTACATACACTAATTTCATGTATAAATTTTTAATTTTACCACATATACTAACTTCATATAAGAGAGCAAATATATACAACTTACGTGCTCATTTGCGGTTTAATTTCAAGTTTATGTTTGCGTTCGGCCTGAGGATCAAAAACATAAATCTCATTCATTTCTACACGGAAAACAAGCAGTATACAATATTTCCTGTGTTACAAGATTTATAGTTAGTTAAAATTGGCATCAAATTTGTAAACTAGTTACTAAAAGTTTAATGTTCATACCCTTCATACTGTGGGGCTAAAAGTAAGCTTTTAGATTGCATTGCTTTCCATGTGTTCGACAAATATGTATTTGTCACATCTGGATGTTTTCGCACTTGGGAAAGCTTTTTGGGACACATAAACCCAATGGTCTCCACTTTGAGATCATTGCACATATGATTTAACCACCTAAACAAATTTAAACATATATTATTAGCTTTTTAAAAATTGACTATTCATCAAAAAACTAAGATGGTTATATATAAAAAAATTGCTAAGGAAAAAATACTCACATGATGTAAAGTTGCAACCATGATGCATTCAACCATGTCATACTAAGGAATTGGATAATGACGTCCATCGTGATATGAATTTCAAAGTCCTCATCGTATGTGAATAAATCCTTATTCACTTGAATTGCATTGATGGCACTATCATTGGATAACATTTGAAGTATTAGGTCATGGAAATATCTGCACTCGCTCATTAAAGTTTTGAGAATCTCTTCATCCACGATTGATTTGCGTTTTGCAGACTCATCTGACATTGTATTCACGACCTTGTCATTACTATTTTCAAACGAATCCTTGTTTGGTTGAGATGTAGGCACCTAATTCAAAATTTTAAGTAGATGTTTGAAATGATGTTGTTAAAAGAATAGACGAATGCTAAGAATTCAACTTTATATGTTAACTACTTTCTGATAAGTTTATAAATAGCTAAATTATCTATAATAGGTCCTAGTATGAAGAAATTTTACTTCTTTAATATGTTCTAATATGAAATAGAGGAGTTTAGCAAGCTAAATTAAGGAAGAAAAATGCATTCATTACCGTATCATTATCTCTTAAAAACACAAGGCTTTTAGGCCATTGAACAAAACTCCCAACCACTTCTCCTATCGTGTTGTAATGTTTAGTTGGAATAGGAAGTGAGGTTCCTTCATGACTAGACTCCACTGCATCAATTCCAACTTTTACATGATCGACCAAGATTTGTTGATTATGACATTGATCTCCGGATCTTGAAGCGGGATGTACCATGCCATGACCCACTACAACAATTTTGGAGTCCATATTCACGGCCAAACGACATTTAATCGGTTTCTAGAATGGCAAAGTACAAAACCAACATTTTTCACTTAGCACTTGTCAAATACATTAAATCGTATACGTTTATAAATTCAACCATGAATTGTTTACCTGCAAGTCTGCAAAGGGATCCGTCTCTTGAGTTTTGTTTGCATATTGTAATTTGCTCGGGTACGTTGATTGACAACTACTACGATGATCGGTTAATGGTGTGCTGATCTCCACCTCCTTGGGCAAATTCATCGTGTTCAAAATGTTTGCAATCTGCTCTTGAACCATTGTACTCATCTCTTGTCTCAATTTTTGGCTCACTTTAGCCTCTATTTCCTGAGTGATAACATGCAGCTCATCAGCTGATATTACACCACTTCGACCTTTCCTTTTCTCTACATCCCCAAATACGTTTTTTATACCAACTGTCCCGCCAATCCCTCTAACTCGACCTGGATGCTCTTTTTTTTCAAGACCACGACTCAAGACATCATCATACCTATCTGGAACCCATGACCCTTCAACGGCTTTTCCTCTCCAATCATTCTGTCAACAAAAAAAAGCTAAAACATAAGGTGACATGCTTTTCACTATCATATGAAGATTAAAAAATTAAAATAGTGCTATAGTATCATGCTTTTTACTGAAATGTTAACACCACACGTTTGCTGAAATGATATCATATTACGTGTCATATTTTATCTAATAATAAAGAATGCTGGGTCGTGTGTGTTTTCAGTTTAAAACATGTAAAGCGATAAAACACATGGAAACTAGTCGTACCATTTTATCTGCAACCATCTTAGTTTTCTCATTAGGGATGACATAATTTCCATCGGCTCCTTTTTTTGATCGTGCCAAAATCCAATCAATACTCCGATCCAAAACAGGTCCACCTGGCAATATGGTCGAGGAACTATGGCCTTCAATTATCCATTTAGCCTTCTTCCCTGCATATCCAGCTTGTCCTAAATAGTGAGGATGCTCATTGCATGCCTGACTCTTCCTAGCCTTCTCACTTATTTGCTGTTTTATGACATTGCAAAATTCAGAAAAACAGAATAGCACAAGCCACAGAACAGTTGCAATTTGCACAAATGTTTGTACTATTTCTCTATGTATACAAATCTTATGAATATTCAGGTAACATGCATCATACATTGTTTATTGCATTTCTGTTTTCTATTACAATATCCAGAACATTGTTACAAAGCAAAACAAAATTCAAAACTCTGTTACATCTATTTTTATTTGCTCTCTGTTTTCATTTCTGTGTTACTGTTACATTTTTGAAACCAACCCGCTAAAAGATTGCTGCCTCAAGTTCAACTGCTGTAGTTCGAGCATACCAACCTCTATCGTCTGCCTGAACCACCAGACATCACTTCCCTACCTCTGCCCGGACGATCATCACACCATCGTTTCATTGTAACTGCCTACATCATTCTTCTACTTGCCTTAACCACTGACATCCCTTGCAAAACTCCTCACCACAAGTACTTCTGACCACACACCAACAACAGCAATTTCTCACCACCACTCAACAGTGCAAACACGTTCATTTCATTCACCCAAACTCTCTACCCTGCTACTGCTACTTCAAGCAAACACAACCATTCCACTTCAACCTTACTGACTTTCAACCTGTCATACCATTTACTTCACACTTCACTCATACATTCTCTGCTAGTGGCAAATTTAATCGAAAAGGAACTACATCAATTTGGAACCCTCAAGAAGTAAATTGTTATATCATACTTAACTTTAATCTACCTTGTTTATAATAGTGGAAGATGTGTCCAGGTGAATGTTGCAATTTAGCATATTTGAATGATAATCAAAATAGAGATACAGAGCCATGAAGCTATTTTCATCGCAGGTCATGATCAATGAAGACTAATACTAACTACTAAACATATTTAGAACATGCTGTCAGGTCATGATGTCTTTTAGTGCTCATGGAGTACCACTTGCATATTTGGAAGAAACAGGCGGTCAACTTTTATGACCATATTTGGAAGAAGTAGCCATCACAAACTATTATAATATTGCTCTCTTATAAAGTGCATTGTAACAAGAAGTGCACAATTATATTCATGTAATTAGTGCAATGCAGACATCAGTGGTATGTGAAGGTTACAATAAAAAAATGAAAACATATTAGGAATAGGACAATATTGAATTATTAAGAACAAAAATGCAAGTTGCAAATTTTAAAATCTGAACCCACGTATTTCTACTACAAATAATTAATGCTACAATTTGAATCTCCCACAATATTACACTGATGGTACAAAAATGAATTTGTATATTTATAGTGATCATTTATAATGTGTGTAAGAAATAAACAAAACTGGATTATGTAACTGCACTATACATATTCAACATAAACAGCATACAGATTAGACATAAATTTCTGCTCAAATGTGGAAATAGAAATATGCCAATAACATATGATTATCAACCATCTATATGTAAATATTGTGAATTTTTTGAATAAATCAAGCGCACCACAACCAAAAAGATGTTGCAAACCAAACTCCCACTGTCAGACCATACCCACACTGTTTCCTCTCTTCCCCATTGTATACATTGCTCCCCCACGGCTTGCTACAATCGACAGCACTGCATATTCAAACTTCCCCCTTCTCAATCCACTTCATCACCATCTCTACTTGCCTACCTGTTGCCTTCATTGTTTCCACTTGCTGTCAACAGATCATCACCTACTCCAATCACAAGACCAAACAACATCATCACTGCCTACACTCCAAAACAGTTCCCCTCTACATCTGCTACTTCACCAGAGACTGCTCTGTGCAACAAATACCCACATTTCCGTTGCATCGACCCACCATATCACATTGCTACACTTCATTACCCTACCGTTTTCAATTAACTGTCACAAACTGACACATTCAACAAAAAAAATTTCTATATCACTGGCTTCAGTTAACTGTCACAATCTTTAATACATCATTCCACTTTATTTTTGTTATTCCTCCTACATTACCCCACTTTATTTAATTCGTAGAGTTACCACAGTCGTATAATTTTTAATGTTTTGAATATGAATCTTGATTAACTGTCGAGGAGTATTTAGTTACAAAACATTTATATGAATTTTGTTTAACCATTTCTTCATAGGTTTAAATTTTATGTTATCCGTGTATATATGAGTAGCAAAACTGGTTATAGTCAATTTTATACGTGCATGCCCATTGATTACAGATTGTTAAACTAATCAATCTCTATTCCACATGAGGACATGATATCCACTTTCTGATCGTAAACTATGAAATGTTACATAAACAATTTGGAAAATAACTAGCTGATCGTAAACTACGAAATGTTAATTTTAGAGAGTGTAAAGAAGTAGAGAGCTAAATATCATAAAGCTAAAGAGCAGTTTTCATTTTTGTTATAAGAAACTGCACGTTTCATTTTGTGAAATATTCAATTGCTTTGACGAAGCCGGTGAGTTGTAAAATGAAAGAAATAGCATGTGACTAGTGGATATGGCATAAAAAAAGCATACCTTAAACTCCTCGGTTTCACAATACTTCTTAAATGTTTCCCATTGTGTTTTTGTAACCCCATCATAACATTCATATGGCTCTTTATGGTTTGCTGGAAGCTCTCTAGTCTTCGTAATCCAACCACTAACCAATTTTGTTTTGAAACCCTTCCATGCTCCACAAACATTTTTTAACACATTATTTTTCATTTTTTCGTCGATGTGATACTCGGTCTGAGGTAATAAAAAATAAAAAATAAACAACGTCAAAGCAGTAAAAATGAATTTGATAAACAATGAAAGCGGTTCATGACTCCAAACACAAAGGATTCAACTGACAATTTAATAAGCGAACAAATGAATTTATAATACCTTAATGTCTTCCCAGATGGTATCCTTAAGCCCTTGACTAACGCTAGCCCAATTCTTGATATTGATATCAATTCTAGATCTATCTGTATCGCCTACGTACGCCTTAAAAGACTTCACCCAATTTCCAGTAGGTTTGCCACTATCACACCACTCAATGAACTTTGGCTCGGATGTTCTATTTCTTTCCGGTTGTTGGACCTCTTTGCCTCCTCTTAGATGACGGTTCTGAAGCGGTAGCGGAAGTGTTTTGCTCTTCAGTGTGTTCATATAGTTGCATTTCCATTATTCCTGTATCACAGATGTGCACCCGAAAGTTATAAAATATTTCAACAAACGAATAATAACTTAAATATCACCATGTATATTTTACATGCATTCTATAAGCTCGTGATTTAACCACTTAAGCAAAACATACATGGTTGCTTAAATTTCAAAGCAAGCAACCGGACAATAAATGCACATATCTGAGAAAGCTACACATAACTAGTTCATTCGGCCAATAAATTTTCATGTCTACTTAGTCGTTTCTTTTATGTAATTTTTTTATGCGATTTCAATACGTGCTCTTCATTTTTCTTGTTTATTTCATTTCATGCTAGTAGTGTAGGTCTTTTATTTTATACAAGTAGAATAGTTTTTTCTTTTTTAATTAGCTTTTATTATAAATTCGTTCGAAGGTGTTCTAACCAATAGAATTTCCGTCATGAACAATTTTTTGGCGTCATTGCCGGGGAATAATCTTAATTTTAATTTTATATTCTTCGAATTAGTTTGTTTGATTTTATTATGTGTGTATTTTGTATGTTTGTTTACATTAAAAAAAATATGCTGTGTTTGTTGTTTGATTTTTGTTTCCATTTTGTTTCTGTGTTACTGTTTTATAGTGTTTTGTTCGTTTGCATTTGCATATATTTAAAAAAAAATCATACACAATTCCCCCGGCCACTGACTGATATTGTGCACCTTTCTTTTGTTCATAACATTCTTCAACCACCACTGTCACAAAACCATACAACATCAAACACAAAACCACCACTGTCACAAAACATTGCAAAAGCCTAAACTCCTGCTCCTTCACATCACTACCTATCACCATTGCAAACTATTTTATCACCTTCAAAACTACTCCACGTTAACAGACTCCGAGTGAACACAGCAACCTCAATCTACAGCCACCAGTCACCACAAACCAGCTACTTCCTCAACCTCTTCACATTACATACAAACTTCAGTGTTGCTCTGTCAACATACACACAGCAACCTCAATCGCTTCTTCCTGTCATCTTCACAACTTACTTCTATCATACTATAGCCATATAATAGCACACAACCAAAAACATCCAAATGCAGAAAATTATGTGGTCAACAAGATAAAAAAATCTCAAGGCAGCCTATATTTACAAAACATAAACTTCCTTGGAATTAAATAATAATGAGTACAGAGAAAAGAAAATTACGATGAATGTGGAGTACATGCAATGAGAATATCTGACTATTGATCTATGACAAACAAGAGACCAGAGACGGGGAGGGAATTTTATTATGAATATGGGCTTCATTCCCAAAATTATTTTTTTCTATGGCCCAAATTATATTTTAGCTAGGGCCTTATATCACAAATCTACGATTTTGTGTGTATTTATGATTTTTTTGTTCAGCTACGATCGTGGTCCTAGCTAGCTAAAACACAGCTCCAACCCTGGAGCTTCCTATATAATTATTAGACTACAACATATAACATCATCAATCGGACATGGGAAGCTAGCTATTGTCATGAAGGTGAGTAATTCAGGTTCAAGCATTGCATAGACAACCCAAAGCATAGATATTTTGTTTATGACTTATCCATTTGCAAAAATAGAACTGCATAAACTATATGTCTACGCTTCCTATATCTAATTTTATAGCACCGCTGCACAAGACTTTTATAAATAGATTGATAAATGATAATTAAAAATTAGCATCAGAACAACATCTCAAAAGGTTATGCATAATATAGCATTAGACGATATAGATATGATTATATTCCAAAATACTTGCATACCTCCCTGATATCTGAATCAAAATCAGCTGATATACACATTTCAAATAAATGTACACATATGAACAAATTAAATGGTGACAGTATTAGAAGGTTAAAAAATTACCCCGCTATCCAAACCCCTTCATCGTGATCAGTACGTGCATAATTTGCATTTAAATCAACTTCTTCTTCTGATAGACTTACGCCAATGGAAAAAGGTGGATTCTCATCAAACTGATTATACTATTCTTCATCTACCACGTCGTCGATCCCAACAATGCGTCTTTTTCCAGGAAGGACAATAGACCACTTATGATCAGCTGGGTCGGTGACATAAAAAACTTGTTTCACTTGAGATGCCAAGATGAGTGGATCGTTATCATGACTCACTCTATCAAAGTCAACAAGTGTGAATCCATGTTCATCCACTTGTACAGCACGATGGTTATCGGCCCATTTACATTGAAATAGAGGAATCGTGAAGTCCCTATATTCAAGTTCCCAAATATTCTCAATTACTCTGTAATATGACATTGTCGCATTTATTGGTTTGTTATCTTTAGCACTAGCAAATTCTCTTGAAGATGCTACGACACTTACTCCACTATTTTGCATTTTGCTCTTTTCATCCTGACGCTTCGTATGAAAGACATACCCATTAATAGCGTATACTTCATAAGAGCTAACTTGAAATTTAGGCCCATACGCCAACCATTTTATTATATCCGAAACATTATGATTTGTTTGAGACAATTGAGACATTACCCTATCTTTAAACCATATGACGAATGAGCGGTTATGTTCATTTGTCAATCATCTTTCGTTCTTTGAAGGATTTTGAGACTTTAGAATTGTCATGTGCTCTTCCAAGTAAGGATGAACCTCACTAAGGTGCTGTAAAACAAGTAGGTGAGCTTTGTGAAACATATCATCACCAATTGACGTCAATTTAAACCCAATTATGCCTTGACCGTCAAGTCGCCCTTCATGTTGAGACTTGCAAAGTCCAATAGGTTCAACGTCAGTTAGGTATTGAGTGACAAATTCAATAACTTCCTCGGCTACAGTACCTTCTACGATACTAGCTTCAGGTCTATATCCATTCTTTGTTTTTCTTTTTAAAGTTCCCATGTGCATTTCGAATGGATACATATACCTCATAAAAACAGGACCACAAATCTTGATTTCTCTTACCAAATGTACAACCAAATGCACCATAACATCAAAAAATGAAGGGGGAAAATACATCTCAAATTGACACAAGGTAACAATAACATCGGCTTGTTGATCATCCAACATATCAGGATCAATCACCTTACTACAAATTGCATTAAAAAAATACAAAGCTTTGTAACAACATGTCTAACATGTTTAGGCAATATACCTCGAATAGCAACAGGCAACAAATGTTGCATTAACACATGACAGTCATGAGACTTCATGCCCGTCAATTTCAAATCCTTCATTGATACACGACTGCTAATGTTCGAAGAATAACCTGATGGAACCTTGACACCACGAAGACACTCGCATAAACTAGTTTTCTCTTCTTTGGACAATGTATAACATGCAGGAGGCAAATAGATACGTTTACCTTTCTCCACTGGTGCTAACTCCTTTCGAATACCCATTTTCAACATATCTTGTCTAGCTTTCTCACCATCTTTTGTCTTACCGGGTATATTCAAGAGTGTTCCAATGATACTATCACAAACATTTTTTTTCTATATGCATTACATCTAGACAATGCCTAACTTGTGAATATTTCCAATATAGAAGTTCCCAAAATATAGATTTTTTCTTCCACATGCCTTCTTGAAGAGGAAAGGCTTTGCCAAATACATTTTCAATATCCTTGATTCGTTCATATACATCATTTCCTGTTAATGGCAAACGAGCAACTCCTCTTTCTATCTCCCCATTGAAAGGTTTCTTCTTTTTACGATAAGGATGATTGAGAGGGAGAAATCTACAATGATGCATATACACATTTTTCTTGCAAAAATGCAAGCGCTCAACAGCCATGTCGTCTTGACAAATTGGGCATGCTCTAGAACCTTTTGTACTATATCCAGACAAGTTACCATATGCCGGAAAATCATTTATGGTACAAAAAAGCATGGCGCGTAATGTAAATTCACTTCTACTATATGCATCAAATACGCGCACACCTTTATCCCACAAAAGTTTTAGATCATCAATAAGAGGAGCTAGATAAACATCAATGTCATTTCCTGGTTGTCGTGGTCCCGAAATCATAAGAGACAACATAATGTACTTGCGTTTCATACTCAAGTAAGGTGGAAGAATGTAAATCACCAAAAGAACCGGCCAAGTACTATGTTGACTGCTAAGATTGCCAAATGGATTTATGCCATCTGTGCAAAGACCAAGTCTGAGATTTCTTATTTCTTCGCCGAAACTAGAATACATGGTATCGATATTTCTCCACTACGAAGAATCGGCTGGATGCCTTAGTAATCCATCATCCTTCCTCACGTCTGCATGCCATCTTATGTTTTTTGCATTTTCTTTATTTGCAAATAAATGTTTAAACCTTGGTATAATGGGCAAATACCATAAAACCTTTGCTGGAGGACATTTCTTATCTGGGTCGTTATGAACATTTTCTCGCGACTTGTAATGGGATAATCCACACTTAGGACACTCATGCAAGCTCTCATATTCATTTCGATACAATATACATTCATTTGGACATGCATGTATCTTTTTGTATCCTATGCCAATTGGACACATAATTTTCTTTGCCTCGTAATTAGAAGTAGGAAGCTCGTTACCTTCCGGTAGCATGTCTTTCAAAAGTTCCAACAATGATGTAAAACTTATATCACTCCACCCGTGTTTTGCTTTTAAATTGAAAAGCTTGAGCACAACAGACAATACTGTAAACTTAGCACAACCAGAATACAAAGGCTTCTCAGCATCAAGTAATATTTTTTCGTACAATTTTGGCTCTTCCATCAAATGTTCTTGAACATCATCAAACATCTCATTAACATTGTCGATCTCATCAGTCTCATCATTTACCTCGTTATTCACGGTACCTTCCTGGTCATTCTCATCAGTGTAATGATTACTAGAACTAGGTGTACTAAGTGTGCTTTCACCATGCCATATCCACTGTGTATAATTTTGCTTGAACCCATACCGAATTATGTGATCCCTGATTTGATCTATGTTACGAAATCTCCTCCTATTCTGGCAACGTCTACAAGGGCAAAAAATTGTTTCTTCTCTTCTTGTTAATTGATCATTCAACGCACACTTGATGAATCCTTCCATTTTGTTCAAGAACTCATCATCACTACGTTTCACATTATACATCCAATTACGATCCATGTGAAATTGCTAGAGACGCACTGCATAAGCAAAAAAAAAATCATAAGTGTTTCTTATGTCTGCATAAGCAAAAAAAAAAGTTCTCAATTTCAATAAACTAAAATTCTATTTTGGAGAAAGGTACTTTTAAATTAAAGCAGGTTGTAAAAGTTGTCTTAAATGATATTTTAGGTTTCATTCTCAAATATTTATTAACTTCTTCATAAAAAATGTATAGATTTGATCAAATATGGTCAATTTTCATGTTTTAATTTGATGGGTTATAAGGAAATGAATAAAAATGCAATGAAGAACAAGGGTAATTTTGTAATAGATTTTCTTAGCAAAAAAAACGGTGTATGTTAGGTAATTTTTGTGTATAAATAGAATTTGCCTTATTGAAATGTAGAATTTTGGCACACATATTTAAAAACAAATTATTTCTTCAAAGGAGTTTAATCTTTTTTGCCTTGATACAATATCTTAGGAACTATATAAAATTCTTACGAATTCTATCCATAATTCAGTTAAAACTGAATAAAAAATCTGTACAGAATTTAAAAAGTATGTTCAGAATTATGCTCGGGTTTATGTTCAGAATTATGTTTAGAATTTATGTGACACAATCAGGCTTTTGTATTTGATAAATATTTTACATATGGATTCATCTACAGGAAAATAGGACATAGCATACTGTTAAGAGGCATACAAATTCACCTCCAGTCACCAAAAATATTGTAAGAAAAGAACCGGTGAAGAAACAGTTTAGAGCTAACAATTACCATGCAATATTTGAACTGCTTATAAACCATGAAAACAACATATTCGTATTACATTACAAGTCATTATCCTTATTGACGTATATATATTCCAACATATTTATTATCTTTATCACTTTTTCCCACTTATAAGCCAGCAGGCCTAAAGTTTCAGATACAGTTTTCTAAATACAGAGATTGAAAATACTGTCTACTCTGAAAAGAAATTTAACACACAGAACCAAACTAGTAGATAAATTAGTATTTGATATAAAAGAGCAGTTAGTTCTAACTAATCTTGAAGAAGAACACTACTGACACAAGACGTTCAGCCTTCATTTGAATATAATAATAATTACACTGAATCATGTACTTAAGAAACCTCCAGTAGAGTTTAAATGTGCTACAGGATGCAGAACGCCTGTTGCTAGTAGCCTAATAAACATGACAAAGAGTTCTTAGAATTATTTGGTTTATCGAACTCCAACAGAAAAAAATGCATCAGCACTCAACAACGAACAAGTTAAATAAACACAATCCAAGAGGAGAGTGAGTTTAACTGTTTTTCTTAACCTAACTTCTGAATAAATCGAACAAGGAAACAAAAAGATGTCGCTTTAATTTGGATCCATGACATCTTTCTTTGCACACAAATCATGATTATTAACTCTGAAGTAAAATGAACATTTTAAAGAGTTATTTTAGATTGCTACTAAAACCAGTGGTAAGTTCGTAGAATTTCATTTAAGATCAGATCTCTCAAACATACTGTAGTTATAGCCAACTTTTGAAAGTTCAGACATCCACTTATCCTGAATTCACGACATACATCCATTCACCTCACGTCAATCTTCATCTTCTACCTCGTGCACAAGGATCATGTTTTAGTGGATTATGGAATGAACAAGTTGTACAAAGTATTAACCTCATTATTGGAGAGACTGAGCGCTCACAAATCAACCTATGTCATATACAACATCAGTATTTTATTATATACTAATAAAGTGAGATGTTCAGTTAATTAGTTAACTAATATAGGTTAGACGTCAATGCTAAAAAAAATGCAGATACATACATGATAGCTTATAAGTTGTAAATGCATGGAACCTTAGTCTCTGTCTACGATCTCAAGCTGGATTCAACTTCTACAAAGGCAGTAAATCAATCAATTTAAACTATATTCATCATTCACCATGACCACAGTGAAAAATTGTAACTAGCAACCTAAGTAAAGATTCTATAGGCAAAGGCTGAATATGAAATCGTATTACTCAAACTTAATCTACTTATCATATATACTGATAAAATAAAATATTCACTTACCGGAGAATCACGCAGGATGAACTATTGAGCAGTAACGATTTTCAACCTTTTTTCTAAACTCCTGCTTATTCAGATCCTACCAAGTTTGCACTAATTGAGATGAACTATCAGAAGTCTTCGACAATCGGCGGGTAGAGAGAACGGCAGTACAATGGGTGGAGAGAAGAATAAAATTCAATTTTAGCGTTCGCGGGTAGAGAGAAAAGGAATAAACTAACGAAGAAGAAAAGAAGATAAGACGGGGCGGGTACGCAAATTTTACCTCTAAAATTTAGTGTACGCGGGAAAAGATGGCGGCACCTGAAATGGATTTGGGGGGAAAGTACTGTGCCTATTGTGTCGGTTTTTGGACAACCGATGCTATTGTATTTAGTTGTGTCGGTTGTTCAAACAACCGACACAAATAGATCTATTGCTTCCCTTCAATTGTGTCGGTTTCTTAAGAACAACAGATGCAAATTACATTTTTAACATTTTCTTCTTACCCCATAAGTCAATAGTTTCGGTTGTTAATGAACAACCGACAAAAATTACACTATTTGTGTCGGTTTTATGGACAACCGACACAAATGAGGCGAAGCAGCTGGTCTGTTTTGTACTAGTGAATGACAATATATCAAGTATATAATAGAAAGAAAATACTTCTAATTTTGAACAAGATTGGTTATTGAGCAAGATATATGTAACAAATTATATAATTTCCCCTAGGGCGTACCTCTAACTCTATCAACCAAGATCCTAAAGGAACATTAAAGCTATATAGATAAATGTATATATCAAATATAACGTCACGTAATCATATAAGCCTATTACAAACGAAGACAATACCTTGTCATCGTCCATTTATATGTTTGGTCACTGCTAAAAGACCAATACTAGGCATAATCATAGGCATAAGACCGATACCATCCACCAAACTTATCAACCCTAAAGTCAAAGCCAATGGTATGGACTAACTCCACTCAATTGTACATGCTCACCAGATGTGCCCGTGCAACCAGTCACTTTACATTGCATCTTGCTTAAGAAATTAACCTAATAATCATATTATCTGTATTAATTCGAATCATCTCTCTACATATTATTTTATAAAGGTTTCAAATTTATTTTACAAAATAATATGCTTGCCTATCAATCATGTTATAGCTTAGTATCACTTAATTCTTTTATTAATATTAAGCTTAGCTATCAACAAGTCCTTAAAATATTATGTAGCTCATGCATATTACACATACACACATATCATAACCATTTCTTAGGGTTTAAAGTTAATAAATCACATTATAGCAATATTTGAGATTTTATAACGTTAATCAAACATTATTAAATAATACAATACTTCTTTTGTAATTTCTAACTTTTCAAATCACATTTATAGAAATTCACTAGTTAGTTAATTATTTAATTACACCATAATAAAACATTTTCAAGATCTAATAAACTTCAAAGCTAGTATAAAGCAAGTTTAACTTGCCAAAACCGTTAAATTAGCCTTCTAACTTATTTTTAAAAGTCACACTCTTAACTTTCGATTAGTAATAAAATATATAATATATTTCGATCTAATATAACACGGAATTAGAGTTTAGTTAATTTATAACTATGTTATAAATTAATATCATCTCTATCCAACTTTATTCAATACAAATAAAACATTACATACACATGAGATCTTAATCAACAATCTCGAATATCCACTTAAACTAATCTAATCAAATGGAAGAATAGTTACACACACACATATATTATTCTAGCCATGTAGGTAATATTTTTTAATATATCTAATCATGGGGATTTATGTTTCAATATAAATTCAACCCACCTAAACCGTAAATTTCCAAGTGTCCAAATCCAGTCTAAGCCTACACTATGTCATAGATAATCTCACAATGAGCGCAACTACGATGACCGCGTCTCGATTGGAACTGGTATGCAAGAAATGCGAATCAAATATGAATCAAGATTGATTAAAAATAATTAATTAAATTAATTACCTTAATCCCAATTTAATGATCTTCTTAAAATTCGAATTCCTCCTTTGTATACATGTGCACACTTAAACCCATACACATACATAATTCATCACCCAATCTCTCCTTCTCTACTCAATGAATTGACGCACCTCTTCCTCCAATGCGCCATATTCCGCAAGCACCCTACGATGGACTTCCACACTTTAAGCTTGGCCCAACCATTCAAAAAGCGTCTGATGCTCCTCAAAAATGCTTTACATGGTCGCAATTCGTAATTCATGACCAGAGTAGCTGCTGATGTGTGGGGATGAACGTTGCCAAGGGAAACGCAACGATGATATCCATTTTGCCTTTCTCCACCTCATGCTCCTCCAAAAGAGAATCCTTACCGGTGGCATAAAAAATGATGAGCACCTCAAACATAGCCGCATATTCCGAGACCAATGTATATTCGAAGCCCTCCTCATAACAAGTTCAATGTATATGGTCTTGTCTCTATCATGGACCAAAGCTCTTGATTTAATTTAAGGAAGGGAGTAGTTATTTTCATTCTTCTCTGGAGTAGAAGGAGGGAAGGTATTATGAGAGAGAGAGGGAGTTGAAAAGTGGATGAGTATATATAGTTATATATATTTATTTATTTTCTTAAATAAATTACCATACGTTTTGAGCTCGTACAATCACATAGAACATTAGATTGCTACGAAACTCGTCGACGCACATCATCTCATTTTTCCAGTCCTGACAGTATAAGTTTCATCGTTATCCAAGACAATGCTTCAGGAAGATAAGTTCATGCATTTTGAGGTTGTTTTGGCAATTAGATCATCCGATTTTGAAATTCTTTAACTGTACGTCTTAGAATGAAGACCTCATCCCAAAACCAATCCGTCTGTTAAGATCCCACTGGACTTGACCGCATACATATTTTTACAAGATACATATAACAATACATAAACCGTAAAAATACCATGACTTCGAATATAGCGATATTTACACAAATTTCGATTCCCAACATTAATCAGGACTCATTAGAAGTAGTCCTGAATTCTAATTTGACCGTACGAGAAATATTAGATTTCGGATCTTCAATTAATTAACGATTCAATATTTTAATTAATTATCTAAATATCTCGTCGTTAAAATGCAGGTTGTTACATTCTCTCCTCCTTAAAATAGTTTCGTCCCCGAAATCCCTATATGTATAATAATGCAACCCGATGGCTAAAATTTCAAGCATCTGCTTCTCTAAATTTCAGTCGTTCTTCCCTTATGTGGTTAGCAATATGGGAACACCCAAAGCATAGGATATATAAATCCTAACCCTTAGTGTTAACCCGCTTTTTAATCAAGCAGATTTCAGCTGGACTTAGTAAATCAAAACAAAGATGAAATGATTTAGAAGCTTGCAAGCACACCTAAATGGAGTATATAAACATCTTGGGAAAGTTTCGTACAATTTGAAGCTAAATGGATAGCTCGGTACCAAGCTATTCATAGGTTGGTACCAACCTATCATTTCCTTTCATAACAATTCCCAAACTCCATACGTCTCCTATACCACTCTGACTACTCATGATCGAGTAATTTTCCTATGATTTGAATGAGCAATTCCAACGGTTGACAAGAAGAAAGTAAAGAACACAACTACCGTAAAGATCACTAGAATAAACCCAAAGTTGATAGAAAATAGCTTGGAACAACTCAATATGAAGAAAGAAATGCAATGCAAGTGAAAAAGTTCAACTTGCAACAAAAACCAAAGGTTAGTACCGAGCTATGCTCTTGACTCGTGGTGCTCTGATTTCTCTTGTGCAACTTTGGGCCATCTCATGGACCTTAGTGCAAGCGGGCTTGTGACCTATTACCTCTGTTTCTCTATAAACACAAGCCTATCTACAATAAAACAGGGTCTAATTCCATTGCCATTAGAGACTTCTTCTTTTTTACTCCTATCATTTACCTCTTAAACTCTGTAGAAACTCCATTGTAAACCTAAAATTCAATAGATTGTAGTCAATTCTGATATAACTCATTGTAATTTGAAGAGAAGACAACGAATAACAAACTATAAAGTGGATATAGGCCAGAGATTACCAAACCATTATAAAAATTCTTATGCGTCCTTTTACTTTTCTACTGTCTTTACTTGCTTCATCTAGGATTTCTACCGCTTTTACATCTATTTAAAAAGAGCTGTTGCTTTCATTTGATTTATGGGTGTTGATCCATTTTCTGGGTTAATATTTTTGTGCTTTCACTAAGTACTAAGCTTGATTTCAAATCTAAAGCTTGGATCTAAAATTTAAAGAAAATGAACACTTGATCGAAGGTTGGAGCAAGCCAACCAGAGCATGGAAGAAGCTAGGAGGTGTCCTCAAATTCTCATCAATCCATCTTGGCGATCAGAGAAGAGATGGAGAAAATGATGAAGGAGATGGAAGATGGATTAATGACTCGACAATAGGAAATGATTGAAGGATTTTTCTAAACGGTGGGATAACTAGAAATAGCTAAATCAATAAGAGTTCAGAACCAAGTGCTAGGAGCTAATGTAGGAACAACCGACGTTGGAGTGGAGCAAAGTGAAATGATGCTCCCACAAATAATACAACTTGGTACCAACCCAAATCAACTTGGTACCGAGAGAATTATACTTGGGGGCAATGCTGGTGTAAACTCAAGACATGCTGGAATGTCGAGAGCAAGCGATATTGAAGCTAGAAATGCATATCAGAATGCAAACGTGCAACAACCAGAGGAATATGTGCCAGAACTTCCCTATAGGAATGAAGGAAAGGATGAAGCTAAAGGAGCAGGTCAGAACTCTAATGTGCATCCAAAGAGGAATACATTCCATAGTATGTCCCAAAGTTCCCCTATAGGAGTAGGAGGAAGAACATCTCTTTTGGCTGAAGATCATCACCAGACGACGAAAATCGAATTTTTGAGTTGGTAAGGAGGATAATTAGGGGCGGATCCCTAGATCAAATCTTAAAGGATGTGAATAGGAATCCATTCACTTTTAATATCCAAAATTCAAGGGATCCTCCCGATTTCAAGCTTCCAACGCTGGAAATGTATAATGAAAATTCAGATCCAACGGTTCGTTAGATGAGATACATCTGATATATGAAGGTGTTACATGCTTCTAAGGAGGTAAGGGGCAGTGCTTCCTATTATACTTAACGGACTTAGTGGCGATGTGGCTCAGACAACTAGAAAATGGATCCAAAAGCACGTAGACCGATTTGGTGAATGAGTTCTTAAGACAATTCAGAGTTCATGTCTTGCAACCGAAGAAAGTGATAATGCTATCAAGCGTAGAGTAAAGGCTCGGAGAGACCTTAAGGAGCTATTTGAAAAGGTCCAATGTGATAGCTACAGCCGTCGATAAACTGGATCCATTTATAATCTTAATGGCGGCAATATCTGGAGTCGCGAGCATGACCAACTTAAAATTTGCACTGCAAAGGGATACGCCGATGGATCTTATGAAATTCTACCATGAAGCTAAGAGATGTTTGTGTCAGAAATACGTCGAAGCTAAGGATGCTAAAATTTATGTTGTGGATGATAGAACCGATAATTAATTTGTATACCGAAACACCAAAGGAGGGAACTGAAGTTCTCCTTTTGCCCTGAGCTAATAAAGATCCCAAAGTGAATATGTCTAGACACTAGGGAGCAAATCCCCTATCGGAAGCCAGCTAAGAGAGAGCCCACCGATTGGGAGAAGAGATCTAGAAAGTTCTTCATCTTCCATGAGCTGGATGAAAATGAAACGAATGATGCTAACACCTTTATGATCTAATAGAAGAACTAGTTTAGAGTAATCAGCTACAACAATATGTGAGGAACCAGACTACAATAGTGCGACCAGAGCAACTACTATCTATATCGAAATGCATCAAGGAATAACCATGGATCTGGTCCGAGACTCAAAATCCCTTGATCGGAACGGTTGGGAGTCAGGTTAAACTCCTTCGCTTTGATTTTTTCTTTTCTTTGAATAATTAGGATAACGATAATTTCAGACTGCTTACACGTGTATGAGGCCTAGATATGGTGTCTATGCATGCTCTAAGTTGGATGTATAGGATAACTATTTAGGACAATAATAATCTTGGATCACTTACATTTGTACATGACCTAGATTGGTCCCTAGGCACGCTCCGAGGAAGACGTCTGAGATGAACAACTAGGACTTTTGTTCATTTGCTTTGATTTAAATATTTGAATTTTGAAAAATCCATATTCAACATGGTGATCAATGTTGCTCGCTTTAATTCCTGTCAATAGAGACGGGACCAGAGTGCAAGATGAAGGTTCCCTTATCGAAGAGCAAGTAGATGGACTTGTATGATATTGATCGCTTTAAGTCCCATCCTGCGAGAAGACACCGTAGTGCAGGGTGCAAGTCCCCTCGTCGGAAAGCGAGTGGACAAACTTGTATGATGTTGATTGCTTTAAGTCCTGGCTAGAGAGTCGGACCTGAAGTGCAAGGTGCAGGTTCCCTTGTCGAAGAGCCAGTGGATGGACTTGTACAAAAAATAAGCCCCTCAATGAAGAGTGAGAAGATGGGCTAACTTAGTCATTGGGTCCCCTCATCGGAGAGCAAGCAGATTGGATTCAGCAAGGATCTAGAGAGATTAAAACCCTAGATTGAGCGATAAATGATCCGAAGAGATCAAACCTTAGATTGGATGATGAATGGTCTGGCAAAACTAATCCCTAGAATGGATGTAGATTTGATAAAAGGATTTGAATACCTAGTGATTAGAATAAAATAAATGAATCTCGGATGAACACATTGCGATTTTTATATGTGATGTAGTAACTCTGAATAAAATCGCAATGTTTGTGATGTATAAACAACACTTAAGCAGGACTAATATCTTTAGTTGTAATAGGTTTAGAACGACCTTTGATTTGTAAGAGAATCTAAAGGAACCAGATGATTCACCAAGATCATGATTAATGAAAGGCCGGAGAGCTCAACCACTGAAGAATAATTGCTGTTGGAACTTGTTCTTGAGCAAAGCATACCTTACATTCGAAAGGGGGACTTTGGAAGGCAAGTGTTAACCCACTTTTTAGCCAAGCAGATTTCAGTTGGACTTATAAGATCGAAACAAAGAGGAAACGATTCAGAAACTTGCAAGCACACCAAAATGGAGTAAATAAACAACTCGAGAAAGTTTCACTCAGTTTGGAGCTAAGTGCATAGCTCGGTACTGAGTCATTCATATGGTGGTACTGACTAATCATTTCCCTCCTTCCACTTCCCAAACTCCATACATCTCCTGTACTACTTCGACTACTCATGATAGAGTGGTTTTCCCATGATTTGGATGAGAAATTCCAAAGGTTGAAGATAAGAAAGTAAAGAATGCAGCTATTGGGAAGATCACTAGAATCAACCAAAGTTAATAAAAAATAGCTTAGAACAACTCAACTTGAAGACAGAAGAGAAATGCGAGTGAAAAAGTTCAACTTGCACCAAAAACCAAAGGTCAGTATCATGCTAAGGACCTAGGTTGGTATCGAGCCATGCTCTTGAATCGTGGTGCTTTGATTTCTATTATGCAACTTCAAGTTATCTCCTGGACATCAGTTCAAACGGGCTTCTGACCCATTACCTCCAATTCCCTATAAATACAAGCATAGCTGCAACCAAAACAAGATTTGATTTCTCTGCCATTAGAGCGGGCTTCTGACCCATTACCTGGACATCAGTTCAAGCGGGCTTCTGACCCATTACCTCCAATTCCCTATAAATACAAGCATAGTTGCAACCAAAACAAGATTTGATTTCTCTTCCATTGGAGACTTCTTCTTCTTCACTCATAACCTCTACTCTCAAACGCCTAGATACTTCAATATAAATAGAGATCAAATAGATTATGGTCAGATCTGATATAACTCATTGTGACAAAGAATAACAAAATAAAAAGTCGATGTAGGCCAAAGATTGTCGAACCACTGTAAAAATTCTTGTGTGTCCTTTTACTTTTCTGTTATCTTTACTTGCTTAATCTAGAATTTCTACTGCTTTTACATCTATTTTAGTAGAACTAGTGCTTTTATCTGATTTCTGGGTGTTGATCCATTTTCTGGATAACACTTAGGGTTCTAAAGCCCGCTTATTTTAAAAAAGTTCGGAAGCACCTCCTTTACCCGAATAGCTATGGAAAAAATATCCAAAAATAACACATATATATACACGTCTCATATTTAAGGCATCCCATATCTAAGACATCTCATTCACAGTACATGCATGCTATTTAGATGTGAATGCAAGCGAATAAGCATCCATGGCCAATAACTGCTTCCATGTACGTAACATACTCAATAAAGAGGGTTATACACAATTACAACATTAAATCATGAATTCAAACGTGCTAAATCACACATAGTAATCATCTCAGATAAATATGTTATATCAAACCATGAAACAAGCATCTCATCAAATAAACATGTTACAATTTGTTGTACAAGAAGCACATCTACTGCAACAAGCATCTCCAATAACCATATCATAACAAACTATGCAACAAGCATCTCTATTAAACATGTTATAACAAATTGTGCAACAAACATCTCTAATACACATGTTACAATAAACTATGAAACATGCATCTCTAATGCAACAGTTGATAAATATCTTATAAAAAATTATGCAACAGGAATCTCTAATGCAATAAGCATCTCTAATGCAACTGGCATCTCTGATCAACATGTTAACATTGTAAATAATAAGCACACTTGTTAGATATAACCAAGAATAAAGCAAGCTCTACACTATGCTTTCATATATATTAACAAAACAAAAATAAATTTTTCCTTAAGTAGTTATAGTAATACCAATAAAAAATCCATCGAACGCGGACAAGTTTAACCCCCTTGGTCTGAAGCCATATAGCCTTACTCTTCCAAAAATATAAATAGGCCTTCGGAGTCTAAAGGCACATCTTGCTCACTTCCACTTTCTCTAGTCGACTTATCACGACGGCGTCACTAGAATTATATTCTTATGCAAACATAACTTACAAAAAATATCGTGCACTCCTATTGAATAGGAAAATTAACACGATATGCTAGCAATAACAATCAACAACGAGTAATGAACAAGCATCAAAATTAATCAACAATATGGAAACAACAAACAATCAATAAGTAACAATAAGTAATAACAAACAGTAACAAATAACAAGCAACAATAACTAGCATGCAAACAACCAACCAAACAAAACAAGCAACAACAATTAACAACAACCAAAACCAATCTACAATAAACAGCAACAAACAACATCAAACAACAACAAGCAACGATGAACTACAGCAACAACAACAATCATCATACAATTAACATAAAAACAACCAATCATACAAAAAGAGTATATACCAACACACATGGCAACTAATAATAGCCATAGCGTGCAAGCCAAGCTGTAAACTCCCTGTATGTTCGACATCTAAGATAACCCAAATGCCTAAGTGGTGCAACTCATTTCACGAATACAACACATGAAAGACTTTCACACCTATCGCTCTTGAAAGGAAAACTTATATGATATGTTGGAGCACCGGTCCTTAAAACTATCGAATAAACCCAACAATCTAAGTCTTAACTTTCCTTTTCAAATGAATAGAACTCATTCTCTAAAGGAAAAAACTTCAGTAATTAAACAATTATTAAGTAATTCTTTACTAACGCTTAGACTCGTTCGGGTTTAAACCCAACTCGATCACGCAATGTTGATAAGGATAATATACTAAGTGTACTACAATGCTCGTCTAGGCAAGTATCATACTACCACTTAGAAGATTATCCAAATTGCCCCAAAACTAGTCGAAAAGTTCTTCCCCGAACTATCACAAGCAACCTTAACTATACAATATTATAATTAAAATGGATTAAGATCATCTAAAATGATATATGATGCCCCCGATCCAACCCTTTGTTTGCTCATAATATTTCTTTGTTAAACTAGGGTCTCACCTGACTCCTGTTATGCGAACTCCGATTCGGTTCCTTGATCCGACCATTGAAATTCCCTTGTACGACCATAATCGTGCTTCTAAAATCTCCCAATCATCTCAAGAATCTGATTCAAGTGCTTTCCTCTAAGAATCGAGTGATAACCCCATTCCCAACTTGTGAAAATCACCTAGAAAACTTGCGCTCAAATTGATGATTGGAAAATAGTACGTAAAGGGACCGATCTCTAGAAAATACATTTTCAACACATGGTATTACTACCATTGCCTAAGGTTTACTAACACAAGGAAAAACAATTCTAACATAAGTTACTCTACATAAAAGGTATAAGTCGCCCGCTTGGCTTTTGCTCATTACTGGGCTCATAACGAGCCGTACTTGGATACCAGATCCAAGTAACACTTCATTGACTAACCCCACTCAGCTTGAAAGCTCGTACATCAAGTTTGGGTGGTAGTACTCTCGGTTGCTGCACCTTAGCTCAACAACTAGGGTTACTCATACAAAGTTTATCTTTACAAAATAATTTACTTACTATGAAAAGTGCCAATTTTAGCTTATCTACCAAGAAACCACCAATAGATGTATGCACAACTCAACTATGGGTAAGAACAGAATTGAATACCTCTAAATATCACTACATAAGCTTCCACCTTTTTTCTTCAGCTGTAAGCCTTCTAGGACCCGGTAATGCCTTCAAGGCATAAGTCATCATCACTTGCTATCCCTCAGAAACATGGGGCAATCCTTCTTCAAGTGACCAAGCAAATCGTAAGGGAAGCACTCACTTCTCTCTTTATTTGGATGAAATTCCATAGCAAAATATCCTCATATGCCACAGGAGTTACATATTAGGCCAGCTTTGGTCTTTGCATAGCTCGATCTCTCATTGTATCCTATTTATGCTTCAGTTATAGCTTCGGGTTGCTTTCCACTTTGTTTACCATTAACGGTACCTTACAGGTGCTCTCATGGAGGAGAACCAACATAATGAGACTTTTAAATGTGGCCCCTAATAAAAATAAAACTAAGTTGTGAATCCCTAACTTATGCTCAAGACCGTAGGCAACCTCCTTGCCTTCTTAATAGAGTACCAACCATCTCAAAAAAAATATTAGCAAAAAAGATTAAATCGGCTAACATACTCCATAATTGACAAGCTACCCAGTTGCAAATGGATGAAATACTTAAACCGTACACCTCGTCCAGCCTCAAAGATAAACTAAGGCTCAAAGTGACGTTTAGAATCAATCCAAGTCACAGTCTACTCATCAACCTTCCCTACCATTATGTCCCACCAAGCCAATGCCTACCCACATAAATCCCTATTGGTGGAAAACCTTTCAAATGAATAGGTCCAAGCCTGTATCTCAACAACAGCCTTAGAACCTAGATTCCCCCCAAGGCTAAGGAAAGCCCTGCATAACTTTGGAAAGTCTAAAGCTGATGGAGCAAGAAATACTGGTGCCACTAGGTCTACACCAACTCCAACACCTACTGTTGTTGCTAGGGCATTACAAGTAGAAAAACATCTCGTGCGACAGCCAAATAGTCTCTAAACTAATCGGGCATCTCTATCCGTAGTCCCTTTTGTACTCCCTTTACTCATATTAATAACCTGAATGAATATACTTAGAAAGTAGCAATCAAAGTATAGAGGAAAAGTAGTGTATGTAGTATAATCTAGAAAAAAAATACAAGTATGTTCTTTCAATGTATCTCCCTACACTAGTTTGTTTAACCCAAACTGATCTACTTGGCCCTAAGTGTTGAACCCAAGATCGGATACTAAGTGCAACAAACCGCCCTTTATAATACCTTGAAACTAGCACCGAATGACAACGTTGGACTTTCGACTGCCACAAAAGGCAGATTGTCGAGAAAGAAAATTAAAACAAACATTTCTAAGACATATCAAAAAAATCTCATAGTGGAATGATAACATATAATATACTAAAATACATGAATAGAATTAGATAATCAATATATGTGAGAGACATCACCGGTGGAAATAGCTGATAAGTGAATATCAATACATAAAGTCAAAATACATCAAGCCTCATATATAAATACACATCTTTCATGTACTATCACAATATCATGTATATATATATATATATATATGAATTATCCACATTGCTTCTATAGAATGCTCCATCTGTCCTAAAAGTAGATCCCCAAAAGGACCTGACTCGCAAACTACTAAATTGAGTATCTTAGAGTTTTCATAACATAAATAGTTAAAAACACAGGTCAAACATAAAATCTGGCGTGAGGGGAACTATTTCAAAATACTATATGTTAAAACTAATATAAATAAACCTATTCAAAAGATAGGAAATCCTACTGTAACTTGTTCATCTTATGTAATCAATGAGTCAACAATGCTAATATAATGTTACCAACACAAAACAGTATACTATGTTAAGGTGACCCAACAACCAAAAGTAGGGTAATCATAATATAAGTCTATCTGAAGTGCACAATAATAAGAAATGTAATAATAATAACATCAGCCAACTAATAACATGAACAACACATGTATGAAAGAAAATCTAATAATGCAAACTGGTACCCATTATTACCGATGAAGTCCACTATGGATTCTATCACAATCTAATGATTCCCTTCGAGGGTCCAAGATAAATATAGTACATGTCTCGAGTAAATCTTAATATGCCCTATGAAACAAGCATTGGTGATACACCGTACCCTCTGAAGTAAGCTTTGTTATTATATGACCTACTTAATTTACTTGAAACCTAGTCCCAATAGTAAACAGAGTCAGCACCTTAATGTACCATAAACCCGGACCACATCCTCAATGATGGGTCTTGTGTAAATCTCACTGCACCCTCTGAAGCAAGCATTGGTGGTATACGATATACTCTAAATACCTAAGACCTTTGTGGATCTCACCATACCTTTTGAAGAAAGCTTTGATGATATATGATCCCATAGTAGATGATTGTCATCATCCCTCCTTTCTAGTCATCATGATTTCTCAAATAACTTGCGTACACCTTTATCAAAAAGGGAACGATGGTCAAGTCTCATGTAATACGCTATCAGACCATAAAGGGACGCCATGCCATAAAGATATAGGTATATTTCAAAAATAATGTCACATAATCATATACGCCTATTACAAACAAAGACCAGTATCTCCGCATTGTCCATTTATAGGTATGGTCATGATTAAAAGACCAATACTAAACACAATCACAAACATAATACCGATATTCATCAAAAATATATACTCCAAAGTCTCCAAAGTCAAAGCCTAGAGGTACGAACTAACTCTGCTTCATCATACATGCTTACCAAATGTGACCATGCAACCAATAACTTTACATTGCATCTTACTTAAGAAATTAATATAATAATCGTATTATTTCTATTTATTCCAATCATGTCTCCTCGTATTTTTTTATAAAGGTCTCAAATTTATTTTATGAAATAATAAACTTGCCTATGAATCATGTTATAGCTTGATATCACTTAATTCTTTCATTAATATTAAGCTTAGCTATCAACAAGGCCTTAAAATATTATAGAGCTCATATATATATATATATATATATATATATATATATATATATATAAACTAATATCACAAACCATTCTTGGGTTTAAAGTTAATAAATCACGTTATAACAATATTTAAGATTTTATAACCTTAATCAAACCTTATTAAATAATGAAATTTCCAGCTTTCAAATCACCTTTATAGAAATTCACCAGTTAGTTAATTAGTGACTACACCATAATACACCATTATCAAGCCTAAATGAACTTCAAAGCCAATTTAAAACAAGTTTAACTTGTTAAAACCATTAATTCAGCTTCCTAGCTTATTTTTAAAAGTCATACTCTTAACTTCCGATTAATAATAAAATATATAGTAATATTTCTACCACTAATATAACAACATGTTAGAGTTTAATTAATTTATAACTATGTTATAATTTAATATCATCCCTATCCAACTTTATTCAATACGAATAGAACACAATAAATATACATATACATATACGTATACATATACATATACATATCTATGGATATTAATCAACTATCCTAAATATCTACTCAAACCAATCTAATCAAATAGGGGAATAATTATATATATACACACACCTCTTCTAGGTAATATTTTCAATATATATAAGTATGGTGATTTGTATTACAATATAAATTCATACTATTAATTCCGCTCACCTGAACCATAAATTCCCAAGTGTCCAAACCTAGTCAAAGCCCATACCATGTCATAGAAAACCTCGCTATGAGCGCAATGGCCAAGACCGTGTTTCGATTTGACCAAGTCTACAAGAGATACAAATTAAATGCGAAACGAGATTAATTAAAAATAATTAATTTAATTAATTATCTTAATCCCACTTTAACCGTCTTCCCTAAATTCCCTCCTCCTTTACGTGTGCACACTTAAACCCATACACAAGCATAATTCATCCCCCAATTTCCCCTTCCCTACCGCATGAATCGACGCATCGCTTCGTCCAACGCGCCACACTTTACGAGCACTTTGTGATGGACATCCACACTTCGAGCTCGGCCTCACCATGCAAAAAGCGGCTATTGTTCCTCAAGGATACCTCATATGGTCGCGATTCACAATTCACAACCAGAGTAGTTGCTGATGTGTGGGGAGATGAACATCGCTAAGTGTAACATAATGACGATCTTCGTTTGGTCCATCTCTGCCTCATGCTCCTTTGAAAGAGACCCCAGCCGGTGGCATAAAGAATGACAAGCACCTTAGCCATAGCCTCACACATCGAGATTAACACAGATTCGAAGCCCTTCTCACCACAAGTTCAACAGGTATAGTCTCGTCATCTATCATGGACAGAAGCTCTTGATTTAATTTAAGGAAGGGGAGCAGCTAGTTTGTTCTTTATAGGAGAAAAAGGAAGAGGGAATACATTATCAGAGAGAGAGGGAGTTAAAAGTGGGTAAGTGTGTGTAGTGTGTATATTTCATTTCTTAAATAATTGCCACACATTCGAGTTTATATGGTCACACAAAACATTAGATTGCCATGAAACTTGTTAGCACATCTCACCTCATTTTTTTAGTCTCGATGGTATAAATTTCATTACTATTTGAGATAATGTTTTGGGATGATAATTTCATGCATTTTGATGTCGTTTTAGCCATTGGATCATCCAATTTCAAAAATTCTTCAACCGTATGTCTTATAATGAAGTCCTTATCCCAGAATCACAAGCTATCTGTCGAGATCCTACTGGATTCAACAACACACATAATTTTATAAGATACATATAACAATACGTAAACTATAAAAACATCGTGACTTCAAATATAACAATATTTATATACATTTTGATTCACAACGTTAATCCGGATTCATTGGAAGTAGTCTCCAATTAATTCGAACGTATGTGAAAAATCAAATTTTTGACCTTCAATTAATTAACGATTCAATATTTATATTAATTGTTTAAATATCCTATCATTAAAAAATGGGTTTTTATAAGGTAAGTTAATGAAAGGTGAATGAGTTTATTGGTTACTGAAAAGACCTTTGAAAGGTGTATTTTTAAGAGAGTTGTGTTGTAATAATTATTGTTAATGGCTATTACTTTTTAGTTAATTAATATAAACTTGATTAAGATGCATAGTAATATAAATAGAACAACTTAGTTTTACATGTAAAATGGGAAAACTCCCAAAATTAATGAAAAACGAGATTAACAAATGGAAATAGTAAGAATCAAAGAGAAAAGGCACAAGCTTTTATAGTGGTTCCGCAAAATCTTCAGCCTGCATTCGCTTAGTTGTTTTTATTGATGGATTCTCTCTAAAATATATGATTTATAATTAATTTTTTATTACAATGGTTGAATCACAATTTTCTCCTCAAAGCATAAAGAGGAAGAAGAAGAAGATCCAAAAGTTTCCCTCTTGTTGATGCAGGCATTCTACATGTAGGCATATCCTCCCATCAAAGTCGATAGAGCTGATTTGAAGAAGTAAATATTCTGATTCGAAGTTCCAGCAACTAAAAACAAGTGAAAATGCATATTTCTCAAGAGTCAAATAGGTTGGCACCGACCTGCTTTTTCTTATCAGAACTATAATTTTCGTTCGTTGCCAAAGTTGTCAATCATGGACCGGTGACGCCTAACTATTTGGATTAGTGGAATTGATCTATTTTGCATTTTCAATACTTAGCCAGATCATAGAATTCTTCAATCTTGACGCCTTCCAATCTTCTTGGCTCATTCCTTCCTCATTTTGTAATTCAATTCCTCTAATTTGAGTCAATTTCAAGACTGTAGAAAATTTACCGATGACATTTGCCCCCCAAAGCATGCTTTTGTAGATATAAATTATGCTTTGATCAAGAACATATATCAATGTTTGCAAATTGTCAGTTATGTCTTCATGTTATATATCAAATTTGCAAATTGTCGGTTGTGTTTTCACATTATGTATCAAATCAATTGTGGTGCATCATTTGTTCTCTTGGATTCACCTGCAAATCAAAGTCATTCTAAACCCATTAGGGTCAATGACTCATATCCTTACTTAAAAGTCAGTCATGATTCATTATCATACTGCATAATCCCAAGATTAAAGCGTAGTAAATAGATCATATGTCATGTTATCATGCAATATAAATCACGATGATGCACTACCCCCGAATGGAGCACCACTTGTAAATCATCTATTATTTTGTAGCATTCCATTATAAGCAAGTCAATCTAATTGATATATCTACATTCATCAATCATCCAATAGTCATTATCAATTCATTTCAAACTAGAATGTGTTTATACCTTAAAGTTAAGTTTTAATTTCCCCAGATTGGACAAGTATATATCTATATTGTACTTATCCACTCTCTCTCCCACAAGTGGACTCAAAGTTCAAAGCGAGTAAAGTTGGAATGGGTCACCAGGCAGTGTGTTAAATGGGTGAATTTTAACTGTTATTTTATACCATTTTAGATCATATTGGACTTACAAAGTCTAAATTGATTTAGATCCAGTAAATCGATTTTAAATAAATTTTTATTTTATTTAATTGATTAATGTAAAGATCCGATTTTGTATATATTCATGATATATAAGGTGTACATGTGTATCAAAAACACACATACATGTAAGTGTACGTGCAACATATAATAATATGCATGGTTTAATCTGTCCATATATAAGTGCCGAGGTTTACACTGCAATAGACGCATTTACCCCTATATTACGTATTTGCTGTCTATTTTTTTTTAAACTAATATAATATAAAGTATACTTATATACATAAACACACAAAACTATATATATAAAATACATAATCTACAAATTTAGATTTAAATATATATACCAATTCAAACATTTTATATTTAGAATAGCATAGGGTAAATTCAAATTTGATAATAAATCAAGATCCAAAATAATATTTTATTTCAAAGTCAAGTTCAAATTTCAATATTATTATATTTAATTTACAAGTATATATATACACACATACACATAAATATACATACATATATATACACATATTAATTAGTTTTTAGTTTTTGAAAAATACATAAACCCATATATGTATATTTGAAAACTGGTTAAATTTTTATTGCTGATAATATTTGGCTCAAGGCCCAACATTAAGAATGAACTGTGTACAATACCATATATATATGTATGTATACTAAAATTCATAAAACCCTAATTTATAAACATATAAATAATATTATATATTTAAATATAATTTTTTTCCAATGAAATGATTTTTTACAAAATTTATTTTTTATTAAATTTGTGTGGTTTGAAAATCAATTTTTTATATTTAATTTGCATACGGATTTTTTAATTAATTTTTAAAAAAATATAAATTTAAAATATAGTTTATTTTAGAAAATATATATTTACTTATATATACATATTAATACTCCATAATAAAAAATTTGAAATTCGTATATATTTATGTATAAATTAATATTTTGATTTGGTTTATTATATATATGTAAATATACAATTTTTCATTACATACACACAAACGCATGCGAAAATATGTGCATAAAATTTATTAAATATATATAGTATGTATATAACAACAACTTAAAGTTCAAATTTTATTTCAAAAATTATTTTAAAACTAAGTTTACTTTTGGAATTTTTTATATTTTAAATGGCCGAAAATAAAAATATTGATATACGAATGTTATTTTTAATTCGTATGAATACATACATATGCAAATCTGATAGTAGACAAATATATAAATCCAAGGTAATATGTAATCTGATCTATGCACATACAATGACATAAATGAACACATAAATAAATGAATATAGATTAATGTTACCAATATTATGGCATTGACATAGTACCTTGAATGTTAAATAAGAAAACTCCTCGATTCTCTTCCAGAAAAGCTACTAACATAAGAGATCACAATACCTTTGTATTGTATTTGATTTGATTTAAATTATGGGCTGGAAATGAAGTGGAGAAGAGGGCTAATCCTTGCAACCAGGACTAGGGAGATAAAGGCAGAAAGTAAACTAGAAAATAAAGGGTATGGTGAGCTTATACAAGAAAAAAAGGAGAGAAAAGGAGATCTTGATGTTTTCTTACCTCTTCTTTTCTGCTAATGCAAATTTACATTTTCAAGAAAAATATTACACCTCTCCTTCCTATCATAGTCGGTCATGTTTATGGGCTAATGGGCCTATATACATTTTCAAACCTGATCAATATTTGCATATTTTAAATCCAATTTAAATATTTATCAACATCGTATATCGATAATTGCTTACATAACTTTTATATACTATATTAAATACCGATTCAAATAAATCAAATAAAATTTTATAATTAATTCACAAATATTAATTAATTTATAACAACTATAATTTAATTAAAACATGTGGTATTTCAGAGTATTGAACATCGCGGTTGTGCGACTCATAGGTGTAAATTCAGTCAGCGATTAATATCAAACAACTTGAATATTAGTGTTCACATGTCACCCTAGCTAGTGATGCGACAGCTTGATCTAATTTATTGCTTACACAATTTTGGGAAAAATCCAATTTCACTATTTTAAGTGGTCCTCGGTATTGATAATTATTTACACTAATTCTTTTCATCAAAACTATATCTCGTTGGAACTCATGGAATTCAGTTTTGGTCAATACTCCAATATCATCCACAATCAACTTGTATAATCCAAACACAAAGTCCTTGATTCAATAAAAAATTATTATTAACCGAACCACTCTGTAACGAATCGATTTTGCCCGTTCGAAAATCGACATCCATACTTTACATCGTACTCGAATGCCGCAGATTCGACCGTTCAAATCCGAGTCGCCGGAGCTTATAACACCATTAAGTAAACAAACAACACAGCGGAAGAAATAATGAATATCAATATACAACACCTCATACAACATCTCGATACAACAGATGATACAATAGATATCGATATACATCAGAGATATGATACAATAAAATAGCAGCGGGAAAGGAAATAGATAACACTAGCAGCGGAACAAATAACTCCAATATAATCTTCAAGAGAGAACTCCAACAGCAGCTCGAACCATCATCACGATACACTAAGTCGAGCAAGACTGGTGCATATCCAAAGACTGAAACTAGCTCCAGATAATCCACCAAACCTAACTATCAGAAAGACCCAACTCTAGACTGCTCGTGTGGAAAAATGGTGAGCACCCAGAGTTTAGGAAAGGAACAATAAACTCCGAGTCAGTCATGAGACTGGTGTGAGTAACAAAAACAGTTTATCTTTTAAACAAACAAGATTTATAAAAGAAAATCCGATATGCTTTTTAGAAAATGAAACTACCATAAGACCTCCCGCCACACACACAATGCAAACGCAGAATTGGAGGAGATTTCTTCTTATGATATTCAAACATGCTTAATATGTAGAAAGTTCTTTGATATTATTATTATAAGTGCAAAGTGCAGAAAACATTTCGAAAATAGAATATTAATCTTAGCCAGCATACGACCATTATCGTATGCCTACTATAGCTACCATGTTCAATAGCAGGTTACCACCACATTCCATGGCAGGTAATACAACTAAAACCGTACAAGGCTCGTATTGTTTTGATTGGATTTTCCAACAAATGGTCAGGCTAAGGAACTTCCTACTGCCACATGGGATCGCCTCTGGTGGGACGTCCCGAGAACCTAACCGGATCTCTGCCAACACAAGGCCGGGTTACCTCTGTAACTAGGTAACTACTACTCGAGCAAGCCACTCCCCGGTCCTTTGGGACCTTTATCCGAGGCGCCTCTAAAGCAACAACCACACAGTAAATGAGATTGGAGCTACCACATAGGTAAATATCTGGGCTCCATACCATGATACCACCCTTTACCAGAAGGGAATGACACACCCTAAAGGGCGCGACCCTCATAACCTTGCCGCATCTTTCCTGTTTTGACCATTTTCGGGGTGTGAGGTCCTGATGCAGTCTCGTCCACATAGCTACGCTTTGGTACAAAGCCATGCTTTGGGTCAACAAATGATCAAAGTAATGATCACAAAGATAAATGATCAAACAAATGATCATATCACAAATGATCAAACAATGATCATCAACACACAGCAGCACTCAGCATGTCACACTACCAAATTGGGAGTATATTGCTGATAACCTTCAACTACATAACCTCTGAGCTCATACGTCTCAGAGAAGGGTGTTAAGCTAAGAGAATAAATTCTCCGCCACCACAGATATGTATTTGAAAGAAATCTGCTTTATATCTCAAAGTGTAGTGTCAGACATGTAACCATACAAGTCTGTTCCGGTTTCGAACAGAACCGAAGGCACTTCCAAAGAAGTCCTTGCAATCCGGGTATTCACAATCCCGATTGGACTTCCCATCACTTAGGGAATCTCTATACTAGGAGCTACCCAGTGCAGAGACAATCGATAGGTTATCCTATCGTTCTCACAAATACCTGGTCTTCAACACCGGTCTTCAAATGCTATCCATAACGACGTATCACATATTCGGAATGGGTTATATGACACAGAGGTCCTCTCCCGGCTAAACCGAATAGTGAGTGCAATATTTAAAATATATGGATATGGGATTTCAATTAAGTCACAACTTAATAATCCAAAGTTTCTTTCAAATGGTTTAAACAAATTACCATTTTCAAAATTTTTTTAAACAAAAGATTTATTTTAAAAAAAATCTTCAGTGGTTTAAACAATTTCCACACTTTAATCTTTTGAACAAAAGATTTAATTCACAAAGTTCACCCCATTCACAAAGATCCATTTACGAATTTCAAATCAACCCCCATTTCAATTGGATTAACTCGTTAAATCTTTAAATTGAAGGTTTAACTTATAACTTTCAAATCGTTCCATAATTTGGAAAATCATTTTCATTTTTAACTTGAAATCCTTTTAACACAAATTGGACGTTCACTTCCTATATGAAAGCTTTTATTATTTGAAAACAAATAGTTTTCGTTTTCGAAAATCCAAATTTTTATTTACACGAGTTAAAGCCTTTGAATTTAAATTCAAATTCCCAACTGGTATAACATCTTTAGTCCCTAATTTCCAGATCATAGAATTCAATTTCAAATATTGAATTCAAATTTAAATCAGAATATTTAAATTCCAAAATTCAATCAAGTTATTCAAAATAAATTTCATCTTTGAAATTCCATTTCAAAAGCTTTTAATTTAAACCCAATCCATTTCCAAAACATTTGAATTCAAATATTCAAATTTAAAACTATTCAAAAATCTGTGACTTAATCGATTTCCTCGTGAAATCCATATTTGTGAGTGTAAGTGTGGTCCAGGGGTTTAACACAATAGTGCAACATCATCAATCATCACAGATCAAATCACAGAAATATAATTTGATAAGCGACATAAACTATAACGCTTATCGTCCATTCACAGATTCACAGGTAATATACAAATGTAAATAAATGAATAAATCATACACGGCACAAACCACAGAATAAAATATCACAGATCAGACATGACAATCAATTCAAGGTATCTCACACAATAAAACCATTCATAAGTAAGGTCAAGCATTCAATAATCATTGATAAACAGAATTGTTTATTCCTAATTAATTCAGTTTATTTCCAAATAAATTATTTCTTATGAATAAAATATCCAATCTTGATTTATTAGTTACAAATCATTTGATATTAATAAATAAATCAATCACTTTAATCTTGTTAAATTATTCGCAATTAGTCATAACCAGTAGATTCAAAGTCAATCAAACGAAAAACATCAATATACATTATGATTAGTTTAATTAACTTATGTTAAATTAACTTCTTGAGAATTACCACAATCTTGATTAATAAATTAGTAATTGATTCTAGTATCAATTAAATTAATCACTCCTTAATTATTAAAAAAAATAAAATCAATTCATGAATCATAATTTATTATCAGTTAATAACCTTAATAATTAATTAATAAATCTCAATTAATGTTTTATTTATTACTAATCACTTATTTAATTACTTAGTTAACTACTATTTATTTATTTATTAACTTTCAGTAGTCATTAAATTCTTAGGTTCAAAGTGATTAATCACATAATTATCAACTTTTTATTACAATTTATTTAATCTTAAGTTATTTAATTACAAATATAAATTTACTTACTTTCTTAATGAACTTATACTTTAAGTTAATTAATTTTTTTTTATATTTGCAAACCCCTTTTTTTTTTTATATATAAATTTCAAATCAAATTCTAACTTAAACTCTTTTTTTTCTTTTTTCTTTATCAATACTGAATTTATTTAACAAAATAACTTAAAAGTTGTTTAAGCTAAACCCTGGAAAATGGACCCGAGGCAACTCTGTGTTTTCTCTAGTAGCAACCCGGTTTCCTCCCATTTTCCCCGCATCTTCCCCCCTATTTCTTTCCTTCATCATTTCTTTCTTCTTCTTCTTTTTTTTTTTTGAAACTTCAAGTATAACAAATGGCACACTCACATACCCCTCCACACACTCGAGTTCAAACCCGAGGCATGAACCCACTCACACGAATACTCCTCCGAGTCACACACACGAAACGCAAACCTGATACACGAACAAAACTGTGCATATGCACCGCCGTTCGCCATCACTCCGGCGCATCTCACCGACTCTGAAGAGTCGCAAATCGATTCAGGAATCTATTCAAGCCATCGAGACGAAAGCGTATAACCCAAAACAAAAATGAGTGTTCAAATTGAAACTGGGAAAAATGAAAGCACCCCCCCGAAGCCTGTCAAGCGCCGTTCATCCAACCTCGGCCATCAGAGTTTGTGCAACTTCGGTCACGCGATCGCCAACCTCCCCTCCTCCATCACCCATGGTCGCGTGCAACTCGATGCACGAGAAAAGCCACAACAATCAATTCTCTGACCACTAAAAAATTTAGGTTTACAAACATAAACCTTGCGCCGCCGCCGCCTCGGCCATCTGCACCCCCATCCACTATTTTTCCCATCACCCCCATAGCCTGCTCTATCACCACGAAGAAACTCGACCACCACGAACCAAGAGATCACCAGAAATTGATGATTAAACGAAATGTAAACAAGCTCGAACTGCTCTTAAATTCCAACTCTAAAAATTATAATTTATACCTTAAAAATCATATTTTGGTATACGACTTCAATCTATATAACTGAATTTGTGAATCAACAAGTTTGAAATTCGACTAAATTAAAGTTTGGCTCTGTTCTTTAAATTTCCAGAAGCATTAAGTTGTATACATTTTTTTTTTGTTTTAAACTTAATATATTAAGTAACAAACAATCTTTGTTTTAAATTCCAAGTTCATAAAGTCACTAGATCAAGTGGAGTTGAATTTTTTTTTCTTTTGAAGCAATTTGGGTTCAGGGATTTAAAACAGAGAATGAACAAAGCCTGTACACAATTCACTTTCCAGGAAACTCACACATACATGCATACCTACATACATACATACATACATACATATATGTATATATATATATAAACACCCCCATACCTATTCACTGATATGCAAGCAATAGATTATATTTTTAAATTTCAAAAGATGAGGTTACTCACTTTAAACATCTCGTTTTCCAGAAGTTTTGAAGTTTGAAAAGTTGAAAACTGGTTTTGAAGTTGATACTGGAAATCTTCTCCTTTGTTTCTCTGGTTTGGTTGAATTTGAGGTGTTGTTTAAATTGAATCTTTGTTTTAAGTTTTCAGATAAAATTTCTCAGCTCGTACTCAAATGTGGAGAAGTTGATATATAGGAGATGAACTCTACAGGTGATTATTTCTGTTTGTACACAGGGTGACATATTTTGTACTAAGATTGTTTTTGTCAAATTTGTTCAGAGATTTTTTTTTTTCCAATGGTGGCTGATAGGATATTAGTATATACTAACATTAATTAGTTTTGGCTTATATAGGAAGCTTATACTTATCATCTTTTTTTTTTTTTATTTGTTTACTAGTGATACCACCTGCTATGTGTAATATCAAAATATTTGGTGGCTAAGATATTGCATAAATTGTTTTGCTGTTCAAATGTTTTAGTTTGTATTTAGTCAAAGATTTTGTTGACTGAAATCTTGATTTTTTTTTTGTATGCTAGTATTAATTGCATTGTACCATACACTTATAATTTGTGTTTATTTGATTTCGGCTGTACATACTTATGTATATTTCATGTTTGCTTCTTTTGCAAGCCTTTGTACTGTTTGTACATATTTTGTTCAATGTGTTAAACTTATATTTTATAGTTCATCTTGTATGGATTTATTTACATTGTATTATTTGGTAAGTGTATTTTGTTTGTTTATTTGTTAATACTTGAATATGCTTTGCAATGCTTCCATATGTACGTTTCATATTTACTTTGCTTTATTTTATCTTTATTTATGTTTAATAGACTTTGTTTTATATTCTTGCTTGCATACCTAAGCTACTTGGCTAGGTTGCTTTTGATTATGTTATATAGATATAAAGTTGTTATTGTTATTTGTGAACATTTGAATGTATTTCTTTATTTTATCTAAAGCTTTTACTTTATTAGTTTGTACATATTTCTTTTGCTTTTATATATATATTTTATTTCTTCCTTTCATATATCTGTTTTGCTTATGTTTGATATATATTCCTTTTACTTTATGTACAAATTGTAAAAGTTGTTTTAGCGTGTTTGTTCCTTAACAAATTTGTTTAATGCGTTTTATTCTATGTTTCATTTATTCTTAAAACCCCATGTTTAAGATTTTATTTCAAATCCAATATATACATATATATTCACATATATACGAATTTTCAAATTCATATGACTTAACATATTTTCTATAATAATCGGGGAAACTCGCTGTCATTTATAATCAATTTTACAATTTAAATTCAAAAATTCTTTTAATTATCAATTTAAATTCATAAAAATAAAAAAATAAAATCTGGGGTCGTTACAGACTTCCTCCCTTAAAAGAATTTCGTCCTCGAAATTGTACAGCTCGTCTCTCGAATTATATACACACAAAATAGACTAATGGTAATTCAAATTATACTAGTAACACATGGATATTTTCAGGCCATTCATAATATATTTTATATTAAACACTACTCAAAATATTAGTACATGAGTTATAGTCATACATAACCTACTAACATCCAACCTTACTATGATCTCAAGTCCAAAATACCTATATAATACCCCAAAATAAGTCAAACCGACCAACTACTAATTCTCACTGTCAGAACTCTCCCCCTCAGGTCCTGACAGGTCTATCACTTCAACCTCATCGTCTGTCTCAAAAATCTCCTCCGGATCAGATTCTTCCAGAATAAGGTACCCACCATTTAACTCCTCGTCCTCAATGGGATCATCATCATCCACGGCATTATCCAAATCCCAATGAATTGCTTCGTCACCTTCAGACTCTTCTTCCACTTCAGGTTCTTCTTCCGCCTCAACCTCTTCCTCGAATTCCTCTTCAACTTCTTCTTCGAATTCTTCCTCGAACTCTTCTTCAACTTCTTCTTCGAATTCTTCCTCGAACTCTTCTTCAACTTCTTCTTCGAATTCTTCCTCGAACTCTTCTTCAACTTCTTCTTCGAATTCTTCCTCGAACTCTTCTTCTTCCACTGGTGGTTGGGGCTGCACTACAGGCTCCACTGGGAATTCCCTATGAACTGATGACTCGCCTTCATCATCTCGTACCCTACTGGATGAAGCATAATCACCCACTCTCCTGACCTTTCCTCCTCGGATAACGCTATTTGTTCTCTACAATTAAAATCAAAATCCAAATATTAAGATCTTAATTTTTTTAGAATTTTATAGGCTGAGAAATACATCAAAGTTTATATTTCATATTTTATTTTATCCAAGAAGTTATAACAGAAATTCAAAATTTGTTTTCAACCAAAAATCGTTTTATTGATATAATTCAACTTATCCTTCATATTCCATAAATCGAGTTAATTCAAATTTTTTTTTTTTTTTTTTCAATTTATTTCAAATTTCAGTTTCAAATTGTCGATCCATATTCATCAAGGTTTAAATCAAACTCTAATAAGAAACGATGAAAATACGAAGTAAGAATTTCCTACAACGATTTGTAGGGCCACCATCACACTGAAACTTCTTCTGGAGCTATCATGAAGAAGTCAAAAGAATTTGGAAACGAATCAAAGGAAATTGATAAAGAAAGATTGTTTCCACTGTTGCAGGGCAGTGACTACTTGTAGTCGTATTCCCCTGTCCCCTATCTCGTTCTCTTCTTGCACTCATACTCACTATCAGTGGATAGAAAGAGGATTTACTGAGGCATTCAAACGGATATCTTAGGGATTACTCATTCTAGGGATACTTCACCCTATCTCTAATGAGTTACTTAATGTGTTATACTCCTGAGCTAAAGTTTTAACCCTCAGCTCTGATACCAAATGTAACGAATCGATTTTGCCCGTTCGAAAATCGACATCCATACTTTACATCGTACTCGAATGCCGCAGATTCGACCATTCAAATCCGAGTCGCCGGAGCTTATAACACCATTAAGTAAACAAACAACACAGCGGAAGAAATAATGAATATCAATATACAACACCTCATACAACATCTCGATACAACAGATGATACAATAGATATCGATATACATCAGAGATATGATACAATAAAATAGCAGCGGGAAAGGAAATAGATAACACTAGCAGCGGAACAAATAACTCCAATATAATCTTCAAGAGAGAACTCCAACAGCAGCTCGAACCATCATCACGATACACTAAGTCGAGCAAGACTGGTGCATATCCAAAGACTGAAACTAGCTCCAGATAATCCACCAAACCTAACTATCAGAAAGACCCAACTCTAGACTGCTCGTGTGGAAAAATGGTGAGCACCCAGAGTTTAGGAAAGGAACAATAAACTCCGAGTCAGTCATGAGACTGGTGTGAGTAACAAAAACAGTTTATCTTTTAAACAAACAAGATTTATAAAAGAAAATCCGATATGCTTTTTAGAAAATGAAACTACCATAAGACCTCCCGCCACACACACAATGCAAACGCAGAATTGGAGGAGATTTCTTCTTATGATATTCAAACATGCTTAATACGTAGAAAGTTCTTTGATATTATTATTATAAGTGCAAAGTGCAGAAAACATTTCGAAAATAGAATATTAATCTTAGCCAGCATACGACCATTATCGTATGCCTACTATAGCTACCATGTTCAATAGCAGGTTACCACCACATTCCATGGCAGGTAATACAACTAAAACCGTACAAGGCTCGTATTGTTTTGATTGGATTTTCCAACAAATGCTCAGGCTAAGGAACTTCCTACTGCCACATGGGATCGCCTCTGGTGGGACGTCCCGAGAACCTAACCGGATCTCTGCCAACACAAGGCCGGGTTACCTCTGTAACTAGGTAACTACTACTCGAGCAAGCCACTCCCCGGTCCTTTGGGACCTTTATCCGAGGCGCCTCTAAAGCAACAACCACACAGTAAATGAGATTGGAGCTACCACATAGGTAAATATCTGGGCTCCATACCATGATACCACCCTTTACCAGAAGGGAATGACACACCCTAAAGGGTGCGACCCTCATAACCTTGCCGCATCTTTCCTGTTTTGACCATTTTCGGGGTGTGAGGTCCTGGTGCAGTCTCGTCCACATAGCTACGCTTTGGTACAAAGCCATGCTTTGGGTCAACAAATGATCAAAGTAATGATCACAAAGATAAATGATCAAACAAATGATCATATCACAAATGATCAAACAATGATCATCAACACACAGCAGCACTCAGCATGTCACACTACCAAATTGGGAGTATATTGCTGATAACCTTCAACTACATAACCTCTGAGCTCATACGTCTCAGAGAAGGGTGTTAAGCTAAGAGAATAAATTCTCCGCCACCACAGATATGTATTTGAAAGAAATCTGCTTTATATCTCAAAGTGTAGTGTCAGACATGTAACCATACAAGTCTGTTCCGGTTTCGAACAGAACCGAAGGCACTTCCAAAGAAGTCCTTGCAATCCGGGTATTCACAATCCCGATTGGACTTCCCATCACTTAGGGAATCTCTATACTAGGAGCTACCCAGTGCAGAGACAATCGATAGGTTATCCTATCGTTCTCACAAATACCTGGTCTTCAACACCGGTCTTCAAATGCTATCCATAACGACGTATCACATATTCGGAATGGGTTATATGACACAGAGGTCCTCTCCCGGCTAAACCGAATAGTGAGTGCAATATTTAAAATATATGGATATGGGATTTCAATTAAGTCACAACTTAATAATCCAAAGTTTCTTTCAAATGGTTTAAACAAATTACCATTTTCAAAATTTTTTTAAACAAAAGATTTATTTTAAAAAAAATCTTCAGTGGTTTAAACAATTTCCACACTTTAATCTTTTGAACAAAAGATTTAATTCACAAAGTTCACCCCATTCACAAAGATCCATTTACGAATTTCAAATCAACCCCCATTTCAATTGGATTAACTCGTTAAATCTTTAAATTGAAGGTTTAACTTATAACTTTCAAATCGTTCCATAATTTGGAAAATCATTTTCATTTTTAACTTGAAATCCTTTTAACACAAATTGGACGTTCACTTCCTATATGAAAGCTTTTATTATTTGAAAACAAATAGTTTTCGTTTTCGAAAATCCAAATTTTTATTTACACGAGTTAAAGCCTTTGAATTTAAATTCAAATTCCCAACTGGTATAACATCTTTAGTCCCTAATTTCCAGATCATAGAATTCAATTTCAAATATTGAATTCAAATTTAAATCAGAATATTTAAATTCCAAAATTCAATCAAGTTATTCAAAATAAATTTCATCTTTGAAATTCCATTTCAAAAGCTTTTAATTTAAACCCAATCCATTTCCAAAACATTTGAATTCAAATATTCAAATTTAAAACTATTCAAAAATCTGTGACTTAATCGATTTCCTCGTGAAATCCATATTTGTGAGTGTAAGTGTGGTCCAGGGGTTTAACACAATAGTGCAACATCATCAATCATCACAGATCAAATCACAGAAATATAATTTGATAAGCGACATAAACTATAACGCTTATCGTCCATTCACAGATTCACAGGTAATATACAAATGTAAATAAATGAATAAATCATACACGGCACAAACCACAGAATAAAATATCACAGATCAGACATGACAATCAATTCAAGGTATCTCACACAATAAAACCATTCATAAGTAAGGTCAAGCATTCAATAATCATTGATAAACAGAATTGTTTATTCCTAATTAATTCAGTTTATTTCCAAATAAATTATTTCTTATGAATAAAATATCCAATCTTGATTTATTAGTTACAAATCATTTGATATTAATAAATAAATCAATCACTTTAATCTTGTTAAATTATTCGCAATTAGTCATAACCAGTAGATTCAAAGTCAATCAAACGAAAAACATCAATATACATTATGATTAGTTTAATTAACTTATGTTAAATTAACTTCTTGAGAATTACCACAATCTTGATTAATAAATTAGTAATTGATTCTAGTATCAATTAAATTAATCACTCCTTAATTATTAAAAAAAATAAAATCAATTCATGAATCATAATTTATTATCAGTTAATAACCTTAATAATTAATTAATAAATCTCAATTAATGTTTTATTTATTACTAATCACTTATTTAATTACTTAGTTAACTACTATTTATTTATTTATTAACTTTCAGTAGTCATTAAATTCTTAGGTTCAAAGTGATTAATCACATAATTATCAACTTTTTATTACAATTTATTTAATCTTAAGTTATTTAATTACAAATATAAATTTACTTACTTTCTTAATGAACTTATACTTTAAGTTAATTAATTTTTTTTTTTATATTTGCAAACCCCCTTTTTTTTTTTATAAATTTCAAATCAAATTCTAACTTAAACTCTTTTTTTTTTTCTTTATCAATACTGAATTTATTTAACAAAATAACTTAAAAGTTGTTTAAGCTAAACCCTGGAAAATGGACCCGAGGCAACTCTGTGTTTTCTCTAGTAGCAACCCGGTTTCCTCCCATTTTCCCCGCATCTTCCCCCCTATTTCTTTCCTTCATCATTTCTTTCTTCTTTTTTTTTTTTTTTTTGAAACTTCAAGTATAACAAATGGCACACTCACATACCCCTCCACACACTCGAGTTCAAACCCGAGGCATGAACCCACTCACACGAATACTCCTCTGAGTCACACACACGAAACGCAAACCTGATACACGAACAAAACTGTGCATATGCACCGCCGTTCGCCATCACTCCGGCGCATCTCACCGACTCTGAAGAGTCGCAAATCGATTCAGGAATCTATTCAAGCCATCGAGACGAAAGCGTATAACCCAAAACAAAAATGAGTGTTCAAATTGAAACTGGGAAAAATGAAAGCACCCCCCCGAAGCCTGTCAAGCGCCGTTCATCCAACCTCGGCCATCAGAGTTTGTGCAACTTCGGTCACGCGATCGCCAACCTCCCCTCCTCCATCACCCATGGTCGCGTGCAACTCGATGCACGAGAAAAGCCACAACAATCAATTCTCTGACCACTAAAAAATTTAGGTTTACAAACATAAACCTTGCGCCGCCGCCGCCTCGGCCATCTGCACCCCCATCCACTATTTTTCCCATCACCCCCATAGCCTGCTCTATCACCACGAAGAAACTCGACCACCACGAACCAAGAGATCACCAGAAATTGATGATTAAACGAAATGTAAACAAGCTCGAACTGCTCTTAAATTCCAACTCTAAAAATTATAATTTATACCTTAAAAATCATATTTTGGTATACGACTTCAATCTATATAACTGAATTTGTGAATCAACAAGTTTGAAATTCGACTAAATTAAAGTTTGGCTCTGTTCTTTAAATTTCCAGAAGCATTAAGTTGTATACATTTTTTTTTTGTTTTAAACTTAATATATTAAGTAACAAACAATCTTTGTTTTAAATTCCAAGTTCATAAAGTCACTAGATCAAGTGGAGTTGAAATTTTTTTTTCTTTTGAAGCAAATTGGGTTCAGGGATTTAAAACAGAGAATGAACAAAGCCTGTACACAATTCACTTTCCAGGAAACTCACACATACATGCATACCTACATACATACATACATACATATATGTATATATATATATAAACAACCCCATACCTATTCACTGATATGCAAGCAATAGATTATATTTTTAAATTTCAAAAGATGAGGTTACTCACTTTAAACATCTCGTTTTCCAGAAGTTTTGAAGTTTGAAAAGTTGAAAACTGGTTTTGAAGTTGATACTGGAAATCTTCTCCTTTGTTTCTCTGGTTTGGTTGAATTTGAGGTGTTGTTTAAATTGAATCTTTGTTTTAAGTTTTCAGATAAAATTTCTCAGCTCGTACTCAAATGTGGAGAAGTTGATATATAGGAGATGAACTCTACAGGTGATTATTTCTGTTTGTACACAGGGTGACATATTTTGTACTAAGATTGTTTTTGTCAAATTTGTTCAGAGATTTTTTTTTTTTCCAATGGTGGCTGATAGGATATTAGTATATACTAACATTAATTAGTTTTGGCTTATATAGGAAGCTTATACTTATCATCTTTTTTTTTTTTTTTGTTTACTAGTGATACCACCTGCTATGTGTAATATCAAAATATTTGGTGGCTAAGATATTGCATAAATTGTTTTGCTGTTCAAATGTTTTAGTTTGTATTTAGTCAAAGATTTTGTTGACTGAAATCTTGATTTTTTTTTGTATGCTAGTATTAATTGCATTGTACCATACACTTATAATTTGTGTTTATTTGATTTCGGCTGTACATACTTATGTATATTTCATGTTTGCTTCTTTTGCAAGCCTTTGTACTGTTTGTACATATTTTGTTCAATGTGTTAAACTTATATTTTATAGTTCATCTTGTATGGATTTATTTACATTGTATTATTTGGTAAGTGTATTTTGTTTGTTTATTTGTTAATACTTGAATATGCTTTGCAATGCTTCCATATGTACGTTTCATATTTACTTTGCTTTATTTTATCTTTATTTATGTTTAATAGACTTTGTTTTATATTCTTGCTTGCATACCTAAGCTACTTGGCTAGGTTGCTTTTGATTATGTTATATAGATATAAAGTTGTTATTGTTATTTGTGAACATTTGAATGTATTTCTTTATTTTATCTAAAGCTTTTACTTTATTAGTTTGTACATATTTCTTTTGCTTTTATATATATATTTTATGTCTTCCTTTCATATATCTGTTTTGCTTATGTTTGATATATATTCCTTTTACTTTATGTACAAATTGTAAAAGTTGTTTTAGCGTGTTTGTTCCTTAACAAATTTGTTTAATGCGTTTTATTCTATGTTTCATTTATTCTTAAAACCCCATGTTTAAGATTTTATTTCAAATCCAATATATACATATATATTCACATATATACGAATTTTCAAATTCATATGACTTAACATATTTTCTATAATAATCGGGGAAACTCGCTGTCATTTATAATCAATTTTACAATTTAAATTCAAAAATTCTTTTAATTATCAATTTAAATTCATAAAAATAAAAAAATAAAATCTGGGGTCGTTACCCACTCTGACCAGAAACTTTGACTTTGAATTGACCATAGTTGACCGTGATACCAACCCTATATAACCGAGGAAATGAATTCTCTGTCAAATAGTATTTCCCTTCCATTGCTTCAACTTAGACCCAAACTATAGTCCTTCGATGGATATCGTGCCATGATTTAACTGTAATGAAAATGGAGTGTTCATATTGAAGTTCAACATTATTTTTAAGTCGAGAGAACCATGTAACGTTGTCACCTTGATGTTCTTTGTTTGACATTAACTATATTAATCAACATAAAAATATCGAGCGAATCATTACATGGTTATTTAATAACTATTAGCACGTAACACATTGGTGCCTCAATAACCATGAGTAATAGTATGCCCAACATTTGGACAGCGTTATGTGCTCTAGTCTCAATGGATGTATTGATATTCAATCTTAATACATCTTGACTAGTAATATTCAAAATTGTATGTTTGTTATTTTTATTGTGACAAATTTCTCATAATTATAACACATTACAACTACTACCATAAAAACATACTATTTAAGGATTTTCCAGTTAATATACTGAAATTTAATAGATAACTAGTATAATACGTTATAACAAGTATATAATAGAAAGAAAAACACCTTTTATTTCGATGAGATTTTATTATAGAGTAGATAATTTACAGTAAATTACAAAATTGCCCCTAGGGCATTCCCCTAACCGTATTAAGTGCATCCACTCACTCTACGATGAAGAGATTTGATATTCTACACAAGTTGACCACTTCTCTCCAGCAAGGAGACCAGTTTTGCATGGTTCATCACCGTCTCTCTAGTCAAAGGAACCATAATATATTAGTATGTGCATCATACCTGAGGGATAACTAAGTTCGATCAGTATCCCATACCAATATCAAAAATCAAATATCAAATTTAATTGATATATATCATTGGGTTATTCAAGTATCTTTATTCAAATTAAAGTGTATCAAATGAAAATCAAAACATTTAGTCCAATCAAGGAATACCTTCGAACTCGAGCTCAAAGCATGTCTACAGGACCAATCGAGATCGCATGCATATGTAAGCAGCCCAAAGGTAAACTTTTATAGTTTTTTCGAAGAAAAAGAAAAATAAAAAGAAAAAAGAACCTAATTCTAATCCATCCCGATCATTGGATAACTATGCCGGCCCATATCCTCAGCTACGATCAAGGTTGTCCATTATAGTTAGTGGTTTCTTATGCTGCACTACCGCCTTTTATGCTACAACTATCTAGTTCCTCACATATTGTTGCAATCGGCTACTCCGAACTTGTTCCTTTATCAAATCTCTAAATTGTATGCATTCATTCGTCTCGTACATCCAAATCATGAATAGGCAGAACTTTCTAGACTTCCTTTCCCATTTAGTGGGCTCTATAACGCCCTATCCCTACACTCGTGCCCAAGAGTATTACTGATTAAGACTTCCAAGTAATACTAAGAATAAGGCGATGTGGGTGATACACACCTAGACATTCCCTTGGACCAACATTTAATACATCACATAATATAAAGCCACTCACCTAAACGTAAATAGTCTTGGTACAAAGCAATAAACAAGTATCGTTCCCAAGGTCATAACAATAAACAATCTAAAATAAATTATATATTACACAGAGTCATTAACATGGCGATAACGTATATAATATAATATATGCATAAGTCTGAGTGGGATACAAAAATAAGTCAAATTCATACAAAATATATATACAACGTGGATCCAATACACCTAAACCAACAACATATACATACATAAGTCCTTATGAAACAATACAGCTAATTATATCTATCCTCCAACTAAGCCCAATAAGCCATTAGGTCACATCGTCCCTGAACCTGAAATACCTCGGACCGACCCGAGTATTATACAAATAATAAACAGGTCAGACCATGTTTTGATTCTTTGGTGGGAATATAAATGATAACTCAAACACACACAACATAATAAAGAAATCCAACCAAAGGAATAATAAAACATCTACAACACATCGAACAACATCCATAACACATCAAACATCAAAACATTCATAAGACAACGAACATAATTACACAACACGCGTCAAGCATCCATCGCACACATCTCACACAACACACAACTCAAACATCACACATTACACACACCTACACATCACGCAACACAAAGAGCATAAATGGCACACATCGTACATTAATCCATTTATACTTATTTAGCAGTAATAGATTTATTCATTTTATTCTTTAATTTCATGTTCATTAATACTGCTTCTATCTTCTATGTCTACTGCTATTGTTAATGCTAATGTCAAATCGGAGTCTACACCTGAACCTCGTTGTTTCTCAAATGCAAAGTGAGACCCTACTCGTAAATTTTTGTAAGCGTCCTCACCAGTCTTTAGCTACACAGTAACTGCACGTTGCTTCCTCGCTTCCTTGCTTGTCTCTCGTATCTCAGCGTTAACTACCTCACTTAATTCTATATTCATCTCGTTGATCAGTGCAATAAACTACGACCATGCGATGAGTGGGTCATGTTGCTGCAACCATCGGGAGCTACTCCATGGTCAATTAAGCTGGGATGAGGCTAGCAAAAACTTCTGGCCATCACATCTGCATAAGGGGCTTCACACATCTTGTTCCACTCAAAAGTGGAGACAATCATATTCCCGCTTTAAAATAAAATAAAGAATTATATCAAAAATTAAAAAAAGGAATAACACAATTTTACCTCACAAGTCAAGTTAGAAATCCAAGTAATATCGTTTAATATTAGTGTATAAAATTGAATAATCCACTAATATCCAAATATTTAATACTCGATCCCCAATGAATTACCCTATGTTATACTTATGTTGAGTATGTAAATACACCTCACATGGATGTCCAATAGCGCTTCATGAAATACAATTATTTATATAACACCCTCAATTAATCAATATTAAAGAAATTTATGCTTTGCTTATTAAATCACTCTTGCTTACTTTTTACTTTAATTTTATATTTTCATCACTTTATCATTCAACACAAGGGGTAATTTAACTTCATCTGATTTGTAACAAACAAGTCAACAATCATCCATTCACACATTAATATTTTATTAATTGGCATTTAATGAGATAAAGGGTTTTATTTGATTATATTTCAATTTATTTTTCCCACCTTTTTTTAAAACACTTCAAATTTACTTTGAAAATAAATCCTATTTTAATTGTTTCTCCCTCTTTTAAAATAATAAACATTAAGTCTCTCATTTAATTTCAAGGTCCATATTCTGAAACAACTTACTTGATTTCACAGATATCTTTATTCGAATTTATTAATAAATTTTAAACCTCATAAATGCTTCCAATTTTAATTTCCACTTCAATAAAATAAAAGTACTTCAAAGAAGTTCATATTATCTGAATATCTTTAAAACATCAAATCCAAAAATATTTTCGTCCCAATAATATTTGCAAACCCAATATATGACTTCAAAATCTTTATTTAGAATCTGTATTTTTTCAAACATCTTATTTAAAGCTATTAAACCATCAAACTAAATTTCTATATTAAACTCAATAATATTATTTGTAGAAATTCACTTCACAATATGTATTTCAAAGCCCATAATAAAAAATTCATTTGATAAATAAAATAAATTGAATTCAACTTGATATTACTATAAAATATCATTTTGTAAACTTTCCATCTAGTAAATACAAATTACTAATCACTTGTAAAAAAAATATAGATTTCAAACATCATTTCATGAATATCCTTTAATTATTTTAATAATCAATAATAAATACATATAAATATTCAAAATTCACTTATTTAACAAAATCCCAAAACTCATCATTTACCAAAGAATTTTAATTCACAAAATCTTCAACATTATCCCACTTACATTTTTTCAAAGTCATCCCCCTTCCAAATCTTCCATTAATCCAAAATAATCTCAATATTAAATAAGATATCATTCAAAATTTATAAATTATTTTCAAAACAATTTATTTATTTCACATCTTCATTCTTTAATTCATTTACTCGATTTTAAGTTAATTTCAAAAATCATTTGATTATTTAGAGACATCTATTTCCAAGTCAAACATGACACGACGGAAGTAAAATCAACAATCAACCAATAATCAACACAACCATCATTCACAACACAATTTCAATCAATTTAAACCATATCAACCTTAATCAAACAATTAATTTCATCCACTATACCCACAATTTCATCCAACCTAGGCGGAAACACATCAAATAAAATGATATAGACATAGTTGCGAGATAGCAAGCTCACTAAAACGATGCTTGCAACCACGTCGTTGGGCCATCCCCCATCGCGATGCCCTAAGCCGTGTTACAAATCCTCAAATGATCGCTACCCAACACCCTAACAAATCGCTGTTGCTGGATGCCTAAAACTGACCGCACTGCCTTAACTTCCACCACATCTCCAGTCATCACAATGCTTTCAACTCGTCGCTCCTTAAGAACTCGCGCACCATCATCAATCGCGACCTCCCAAAGTCGCATGCTTCCAACGTTCGCATGCCTATGTCGGCTTACCTTCGTCATGGTTGTCAGCTTATGTGACTCCACATTCCGTCTGTCAAACTCGCATGCTAAGCGCGATTCATTTTTTTCTTTTTGGAAGTCGTGAATTGTGATTTGGACCTCGGGCTAAAACTAATTAGGGGGTTCCTGCTTGAATTAGAAAGTAGGAAAGACTTCTAGAAGCAGGGGAAAACAAAACAGGATTGGGCTTCTAATATTTGGGCCCAATTAGTTTAATTAATTTTAGTCATTTTATTTTATTGTAAGTAATTCTTTTTATTTCTTTTGCAAATGAATTCCAATCTAGTTAAATTTAACTTACATTACTTCCTACAAACAATGTTTCAATGATCAGACAAACGGTTTTTTTCAATTCGATGTCTGCTGATTTTTATTTAATAATTTATCGTACTATTACAAAATAAATTTATTTTTCAACCGTTCCAAACATATTTAAAATTATTTATTCTTCAAAATATCTTATATTCGAGTAAAACAATTTATTCGATTTCATTAAATCGTTCCGAAAGGATTTGTAAGTTTAATTCAATTTATTACAACAAGATGTTTTATTAAATAGAATTTGAATAACTAAAAATTTATTTTTGCAATTTTAATCATCACAAATCAAATTCAAACACTTTTATTTTACTTAAATTTATTTATTTATACGGCGTAGAAAGTCGGGCAGTTGCAGGTTCTCTCTTAGAGGGTATCTTTTATTGAATCAGCCTCCCAATATCCGAATAAATCCTCTTTGGGTTTTCACTCGAGTCAGTGTAAGAGGAAAAATTCGGTTCCCCTTTAGGCCTCTTCGAAGTTTCGAGGCTAAATATCAGTTTTTCTTTTTTCCTTTTTCCTTTCCAAGTCATGCCTTGGATGGTTCTCTATCCTTCACGACATTAACTTCACCATTCTTGGTTTTCACATCTTCTTGACCCAAATATCTTTAAGTTTGGTAGTGAAGTATGCAAGATCTATTGCAAGATCCTTTCCAAAGCCTTCTTAAATTATGTTTTATTATCAACTCCGACAACCACCACCACGAGAAAAATCGAGATGTCTGGTTTTTGAATTGCAGGTGCACATGCATTAAATAGAGTCAAGTAACTTCACAAAGTCTCATTCTACCTTTATTTCACATTCCAAAGTGTCGAACTATATGAACTTTGAACTGGCTCATAAAATTTTCCACTAACTTGGTCCATGACTGATAGACCCATTATCCAGTTAGCGAAACCACATGGCAATCAAATCAAATCCAAAACAATGGGAAGCACCATCTCATCACTTTTTTCAAAGCTCCCAACACTTTCATGTGTTAAATGTATCTCATCAAATAGACTGTATAATCAATCCTTACATCATATAGTTGAAAAGTAGGTAGCTTGAAATCTAGTGGATTCCTAGCACATCAGATGTTTACGTGAAAGGGTTCTAATTAACATCCTTCAAACTTCGATCTAGACATCCACCTCCAAGCACTTGTCTTAGCCTCTAAGTTCTACAATCATCTTGATTCCATTGAAATTCATGAGGCTTCGCATGCCTTTGGTTCAAAGCTTCCTCATGCCCCCATTCCCACAGGGACCTTACAGTTATCTTCCATGTTGTTGTAGGTTCGCATTCTAATCCTGGTTCGCAGACTTTAAATCATCTCTCAAAAGCACTCTTCCCTGCTCAACATTCGAAACAACTTTTCCCTCTATCTAGGTTGATTGGTACGGACTGGTCTAGGTTAGTCGGTACCGACCAATCGATGATTCTAGAGGTATAGTCTATTTTGTTCCATCTCATTTTCTTGTGCATCTTCTCCATTTTCTGGCCTTCTTTGGATTTCAAGCTTCTTCAGCTTCTCTTTGCTCTTCCATCCATTGGAAATATCCATCCAATATCTCTTCTTGTTGTGCTACCAACTTTGCTTACATTTCATTCATCACCACTTCTATTTCATCTCTAATCACATAGATAAAAGATGAGCTTGAACTAGAATACACATCCTGGCTACCCCATTCTCTGGTTGACTTCTTCCAGCAATGGCTTTTTTGGTTTTAGGTCCTCATCATCTATAACAAATTGAATCTCAGGCTTTTCAATGAAAGCACCAAAAAAAATTTCACGTAAAATGGGCAAACACCCAAATCGAATAAAAACAAGATAAATAAATGGAAAAGTTAAGAATCAAAGAGAAAATACATAATTTTATAATGGTTCCGGCCTATATCCACTTAGTTTTTTATATTTATGGATTCCCTCCAGAATACATAATTTAAAATCCATTTTTATTACAATGGTTGAATCTCGAGGTTTATTATCCAGCATTTGAACCATGCAACTTCTAAGTGAATCTGGATACCGAGACCAAGACGGAATGGACCAAGAACTTGAGGGCATGCTTGAAATAACAAGATGGAGCAACATAAGAAGTTTGAAGTCAAAATGGGCAATTAAACTTGGTTGGTGCCGATCACAATTGTGGTAAGTACTTAGTTGATTTCTTGTGGGGTGGCCCTCTGCTAACTCTAAAGGTTTGAAACTAGAGAATATATGAAGGAGTTTATATGGATGTGACGACCATTATGGTTGGTAATTTTCACCTCGGGATGAGTTATTCATCGTCGCTATTCTCTCGGCTCTGAACTTTTAACCTTTTTTTTGTGATTTGGTGACTATGACGGACAGTTCCAACTATGAATAAATGGGCTAGAGCAACATATAGAGGACTTTTGGATCTATGGTCTCGATATTCTTTATCTCCTAGCCTCTACCTAAACAACTATCACCAACTGCTGTAGGATCTAACTATTCTTTGTTATCTAGGTCTTAAATCATTGTAAAGCTCTTGTACTTATGACGAAACCGAATCTAATAATATTAAAGTGGACGTAGGCATGGATTTTGGCTGAACCGCTATAAAATTTGTTATGTTCTTTGCTATTTCTATTTGATTCTATTATATCTATTATCGTTTTTATTCGATTAGGGTGCTGTACAATTTTTGGTGCTTTCACTGTGATTTGAAATTAGGTGTTCACCTATCTTAGTACCGTGGATTGCAAGTGTTCAAAAGTTAGATATGAAAGATAGTTGCTGTAATTTGAAGTTATTGCGATTTTAAAAGGAATTAACATCATATGTAAAGAGATGCCTTCTAAGAAACATTCCATGGGATCTAGAGAAAATGAAGCTTCTCACCATAATGAGGAAACTGCTCAACCGTTGAATGCATTATTATGATCATCTGCCCTATAGGAGACGGTGTCAAGCGTTAAACTTAGCTTGATGATGGCTGAGATGGACCAAAGAATGCTTGATAGTTTGAAAGATTTCTTTGATAAGATGGAAGAAGGTTTTACTTTGCTAGCCCGGTAGATAAAAAGGCATAGGAAGAGACATAAGAATTCATCGCCTTTAAGTTTTGTAGAAGAAAGCCTGTCTTCATCTGATCAAAACTGGAGAGAAGGCAAGCAGAAGATGAAAGGAAAGGCTATTGGGATGTTGAAGAATAGTACTAGAGGTAGTGACCAAGTATTGTCCATGATCAACTTATTTGGTAAAGGCCAAAATCAGGGAGATACCGAGCATGTTATGGGTGGTTTGGAGTGCAACTACCAGATACCATCAATTTACCTGATAGGGAAGATGATTTATAGAATAATGGCAATGATGTTGAGCAGAATGCTGGAATGCAAAATGACATTGCACAAATGAACACCACAGAACCAGTCAGGCCTCATAGAAGATCTGAACGAATGGCTCTACCAGAGACAAAAGAGCTTAGACGTCATCAAACGAACTGAGAGCATTTGTAGAACCAAACACTTGAGGTTGTTTCTGATTGTAACACCCTAGATATTTTAATAATAAATTAAAATATTGATTAGAGTAAAAACATAATTTTACATAAAAGGATAAAATAGTAAATTTCTATAAATGAAGGACTTTTGAGGAACCTGAGACATAAAATGACAAAATAGTAAATTTCTATAAATTAAGAACTTCTGGAAAACCTGACTTTTCCATTGTATCAAGTAGACTTTTCTAGCCCAAATTCATATATAACTTGTTAGAAACGGATATCATATGAAAAAAATACGAAATGCTTACTATAGCGTGCGTTTCGTATTTTGTATCTATTTTGGAAGTAAGTTTAAAAGATTAGAGAAAGAATAAAGAAAAGTTATTTTTTAAGAATAAGTTGAATACATATAGGTTACCCCAAGGAAAAAGAAAAGAAAGATGGTATAATGATGAGTGTGGATTTTCTTAAAAAATGAAAAAATATTTATGCACACAAATGTAAAAGCGCTTCTAAGGGAAAGCATTAGTCGCCATTATAGTAATAGGCTAGGTATAATAAGGAAATGAAAAAGAGAAAGAGTATCTATATATTTGAAAAGGGGTATAATTTTTTAAATGAACATTAATAAATAAGAGAAAGACATTTAGTGTAAAGAAAGAAAGAACGTTAATTACACTTTTGTGGAAGTTATTAGAAAAAGAGAATATAGCTAAATATTTTAAAAAGAGAAGAAATACAGCTACTTACATATATGTTTAAAAAGTAGGAATAACAGTGTATGCACAAAAGTAAATGTTTATTTTGAACGACAGCATAACAAAATATGTATAAAAACGGAAAGTATTTAATAAAAGCTACATATTTTGAAAAGAAAAAGGAAGAGTTTATTTATATACAAGAGAACATGAATGAAGAAATGATTTTTATATAAATAAATATTCACTTAAATAAGTATGAGTAAAGTAATTAATTATTGTTTAGATGCATGCATGCATGCATATATACATACATATATACATATATGCTTAAATGGTTAACAATATATGTATGTATATTCATGAATTAAAGATGATTGGTTTCTTGATTGTTTGATTGGTTGATTGGTTAAAGGAAGAACTAAATAAATAACTTTTAAAGAAGGGGTCCGGGTTCAACATATGTAATCGAACAGCCTAGTTATCTTTATGTGTGAATAAGTAATTAACCAACGTTTGAAATCAAAGTAAATCCCCTATAGATACAAAACTAATGAAATCCTAATTCTTTCAAGTCATGCACTGTAACCAAAATTCTGCTTCAACTCTCTCTTCCTCAACTTTAATTATTTCTTAAAAATAAAATTAAACAAATCTAGAAGAAGGCAAGCTTTTGGAATTAATTTAGAGCTAATAGAAGAACATTTCTTAATCAAATCGGAGGGAAGAGCTTAGACTTCAGGTGAGTGGGCACGAATGTAATGATTTGGTTAATTGAATTAAGTTTAAATATATTTTAATTGGTTAGATTGCTTAAAAGCCTTAACTAACATCTTAAATTGGAATTAAATTGATAAATTATAGACCCTGTAAATTACACTTGAATTAGATCTTGTAATCATTAAACTGACATCTGTTATTTTGAATTACAAACCCTAGAATTGTCAGAATTTAGAAAAGTAATTAACTGGTAAATCAACATAATTAAAATAAAACTCATACGAATGTAAAGAATCTGAAAAACTGAAAATTTACTGAGGGTACAGTCAACCCTAGAGTATCCCAGGTCGGCTAATAGCGGTCGACCTGAGGGGGTCCTAGGCCGACCGTAAATATTAAAAATCGACGAATTAGCCCAATTAAATGAATGCAAATTGAATAATTAATGAACTGGAAAATGAACTATTTTGGGCCGTGTGGTATGCGTGAGGAGATAGAGAAGTTAGTTCCCTATCAGAGTAGTTTGGATGGATTTAGTTCACGATGATAATAGGCAAGGATGATCTAGAAGCTCCGTAAATGAAGGCAATTAGGCGGTCCGTTAGGCAGATATCGAGACTGGACTTAGAGACGATGTCAATTTATTTCATGTTAGACTTAGAAGTGTTACGATCGCTGGGGGATGCAACACTGATAGGATCACTATCTACCTAATGGAAGATCCAATTACTACACATGGCCTACGAAACATGGTGCAGGTGGACGGCGATGCTGGACAATAAGTGGCTAAAGGATGACGATACTAGGTGGGGGCCCGGTACTGATGGTGATTCACACACAGTGAACATTGAATTAGTCAATAGAGGCATTTTACCATTATAATTGAAAGATGAGTGCAGGCACGTACGATGAGTCACCATGCGAGTTTGTGTATCGAGTTCTCCCTCTCCAGGTGTACTGTGACTAGATAAGGGGTAGTAGATTCCGATTTAGCCGATCGAAAGTGTGAGGTTATGACCTGTAGATCTGACCCAATGAGTTTGATGATTATCCTTGGGTATGTGACCTTAGGATTGCACTGGCATAGCATATGCACTATATATCACTTAGAGTAGATTTAGATTTTATTTCACTTAATTATATTATTACTCTTGTTCTCATTCACTAGACTTTATGTCTGACCCGCCCCTTCCGTTTCATTTTCCCCTTCCACGGGATGACTGGTTGGCGGTGATTGGATATAGTACAGGGAAAAAGAAGCTTAATGATGGGTTCTCATATTATCTATTGTTTTTACTGTAGTCATCAATTGTATTAAAAATATGTAGAGTTTATATTATACTTTGAGATAATGAATAGTAAAACAAGTATTTTGGAAACTATCTTTTTGAGAGGTCTACTTTGTATACCTATATTTAATTCCTTTCGCTGTGAGATCTAAAATGTAGATTGTCTTAGAACTTCGCCCTTTTCCTTATGCTCTGTAATCTTTTTAAAATCCCAACAGCTTATATTTCTCGACATAATTTGTGTCGGGAAGTACGGGTTGTTACACTAATGGTCATATTCCAGATAATCAAGCCAGTCAGGAATATATTGGTAATACGGTAAGAAGACTAGTGAATGAAAATTAGTGGAGAAAGAATGAAGAAAGGGGCTCGGTACTAGTAGGACCCCATTTACTGATGAAATTTCGTGGGAGGAGCCAGAAAATTTGTTGTAACAACTCTGCTTTCTACACTTTATAAATAATTTTTTAATTAAAATAGAGTTTTTCAAATTCGACAGTTGATAATTATTGTTTTTGAAAGTAAATATTTATTTAATTCAAGGCTATTAATAAATTTTTAAATAAATTGATTAAACTAATAAATTCCTTTCGAATAATATATTGAAATCGAATAAAATTGGCCAATCATTGAAATGTTATTCAAAATGTTAATCAAATTATATTGGATGGAAATTTATTTATAAACAAATACAAGAATTAATTAAAAGAAAATAAAAGAGAAGTGAATATATTTAGATTAATGGGCCAAAATCAATTAATAGTCCAAGCCCAAACTTTTCTTTCCATTCTAGAAAACTCCACCCTATCCAAACTCGAACCTCGTACCTATTTTCATTCTGCTGCTTAACCCCTAAAAAGGAAAAATTGTGGTCACAATTTAAAAAAAAGAGCAAGCGATCAAATCACAACCTAGGCTTCGAGAAGCTCGCGTCGATAGCCGGGAGCGGCCGCGACATGGAGTGGCGACTAATGCAGGCGCGCATGGCGAATGGGGAGGCAAGCTCAACGATGGAAGGATAGATGTTCGATGGCCGAGGGGAAGCTTTGGCATGTATTGTTATGTAGAGATGATAAGAGTAGTGGTGGTTGGTGAAGTAGATGTTGTTGGTGTGTAGGGACATGCAGTCCATGGTGGAGGTTGGTGCGATATTTTGAGGTTATGTTGAACCCTTAGCTGGAGTGGTATGATGGTTGCGGCTAGCATTTAGGTAGTGGATAGCAAAAGCGATTAGATTTCGCTCGATATTTCAGTGAGTTTTATCACTCTTAACTATATCCATATTATCACCTGCTTTATACACACACCAGCGCACACGCACACATCCCATTATCAATTGAATTACTTGCTTAAAATATTTGTTTGGGGTGGTTGATTGATTGTTGTGATATTGGATGTTATTTGGTGTTTTGTTTTTGTTGGATGTCCGAAATGCAAAGGAAGTGTTGTCTATTTAAATTTTAATTTGTAATTTGTTTATATTGTGTGTTAATTATATGGATGACCGATATTCGATATAATTTTGATTCGATTCAAATGAATAAATTTATTAATAATTGTACGTTGATTTTGGAGAGTTCTATATTTGGAGATTTATTAAGTTTCCCATTTCTAAAATATTTGAATGCTTCAGGAAATTATTTATGGGATTTTAAAAGTTGGTTTAAAAATGAAAATAGAGATTTTCAAGAATTTTGAATGTATGAAATTTTTATAAACACTAATGGGGGTTTTAGTAATATTTTCGAAAGTGAAATTCCTGTATAAGCTGAATATTTAATAAAAAGGATGAAAAGAAATTTTGAATGGAGATTTTTGATTATGTAAATCTATTTATAAGAGTTTAACATTTATTCCTCGTTTTATATATTTATTGGTTCAGAATTAGTTTACATGATGATTTTGTATAATTGAATGGTTTTAATAATATTTTCGAAAAGGAATTTATTTTATAGATGTGTTTAAATAAATAGGATTTAAGAGATATTTTTAAAAAGAGATTTTTTGAGTAATGAGCTTATTTTGAAGATAATTTTTTTTTGAAATATTATTGAATGGTTTTAAGAGTATTTTAATATAAATTCCTTTTTATATATATACTTTAGTGGCTCGAAAATGATTTATTGATATTATGAAAAATTATATATATATATATATATATATATATATATATATATATATATATATATATATATATAATAAGAATGGCGGACAAGGAGTCAGTTAATACAACCGCCCCTTTCCATGACATCCCACCAACGCCACAGAAACAAGGGAAATCCACGTCGACGACTTCAAATCTGGCCAGGACCTGGGTGGAAACGGTTTGAGGAGTAGTTACATTTGAGGAGGAGGCCAGCGATGCAGATATACACTTTGTTCAACCGGTAAAAATAAAGGAAGAGTCAGCTTTTTACATCCCAAAAACTAATCTTCAAATTGCAGAAAATAAATGGAAGTATTCTTTAGTAGCCAATGTACTGGGAAGTCGTCCCCTATACAAGCAGTTTGCTGATTATGTCTAGAAGGCATAGGCTCCAAGTGGTAACTATGATGTTTATTACAAACCAAATGGATTCATTATTTTCAGATTTGCAACTGAAAATGATTGGAATCGAGTGATTAAGTTAGGGCCTTGTACATATAATTCAAAGATTATTATCATTAAGCAGTGGAAACATGGAATGAAGTTTACAAGGGATATTTTACTACTATTCCTATTTGGGTTAAATTGCTCGATTTAAATTTAGAACTTTGGAATTCGGATGCTATAAGTTGTATTGCTCTACGCTTAGTAGACCCATTCGAATGGACTCAAATATTGTAAAAGAGACTCGGCTAAACTACACCTGAATTCTCATAGAGGTTGATGTGAATTTCTCATATCCACATTATATACGTGGATTAACTCATAATGGTGAAGAATTAACTATACAAATTTTACATGAATATAAACCAATTCCTCGTGAACATTGAAAAGTTTACGACCATAACACAAGAAACTGTAATGTGTCAATTCATAAGGCATGGCAACTGACAGACTAATACTGCAACCTCACAGTCCATCGAAGCTATTACAACAAACAGACAATGATCCTCTGATAATCATACGACTATAAGCTCACAAAATCAACCTATGAATACAAAAGAACATAAAAAAAGCAAGAGCCCGATAATATTAGAGACAATAAGGGCAAGACCGTGGTTTCAACATCTAAGGAACAGCCAGACATTTCAGTTTGTGCATGTAAAACAAACGAACTACCTGTTTCATCAGGCACAAATGCATAGATAAGTTCGTCCAATATCGAATCTCCTCAATAACAATGATTTATCGTTAGGAATAAGAGGAAGGAATCTACTCATCCACCTAAAAAGGGTAAACGAGCCATTGAAATTCTAGTGAAAAATCCTTATGACTGCTTGCGGTCGGATGATACCGACACTCTATTACATACATCTTCCTTAGATAAGCCTGTATACACAATTCTAGAAAAAGATTGGATTATTGTGGAAGATGTTAATAGTAATATTTCCAGTTCAGATGATTTTGGGCCCACGGACGACTTGTTAGGAGACTCGTCCCACCAGTTTATAGCAAATACTGCAGATACAATTCAGGAAACTACAGCTGCACCAGAGAATATAGACTTCTCCACTATGGTCGCACCAAACCCGGCGTATGTCCAGAAACATCGCAAAAATATTCCTACAACTACTACAACTCCGCTTAAAAGAAGAACTAGGAGTTCTTCAACCATCCCGTGAAGTGTATTGGACCATATAGGAGATGAATGCTGCTTGACATGCTTTCAATCTCCATGGAACCCACAATCTTCTCTGTGGTTTAGTTTAAGAATCAGCGTAGAAGCATATTGTTTTGTTACTGTCTTATTTCAGGCTATTGGCTTAATTCATGAAATGGGCTACTAGAGTGAATGGTTGTTAGTAATTTGATAGAAATATTTGACATCTTGCTTTGGAGAACAGATACACATGCACCTTATTCATGTGAGCATGGATTACTATGTGTGCATGCACACTGATTTATATAGAATGCTCTCTTTACTTGAAAATGGGTCAGCTAGAAATATTTGCAGACTTTTGTGGTACATACGGGGATGAGTGCTACTTAAAAGAGTGTTGATGACAACTTAGCTACCATACAGGTTTTCGTGCACCATGTTTTACTTTATGTGCATTCTCTATTGACTGGAACCGCTGAAGGTTTTGCAAAGTCACTTGCAGAGGAGGCTGAAGTGAGATAAGACAAGGCAAGGTTCAAAATTGTTGATTTTGATGATTATGCAGCTGAAAATGACGAGTATGAGGAGCAATTCAAGAAAGAAACTTTAACTATATTCTTTTTGGCAACGTACGGAGATGGGGAACCGATTGATTATGCTGCAAGTTTTTACAAATGGTTTATAAAGGGAAAAGAAGGGGAGAAATGTGCTTTCTCTGTTATACCTGTGACTGTTCTTGATATGGCTGATTTCACGAGTTCAAGTTGGTGGCCTTAATGGATTAAAGCATTCTGACATGAAAATACGATGTGGTTGTGGCATATGAGTTATCTTTGAAATTAGGATTTTGGCGACCTTATATGGGTCAGCTATTTAATACCGTATTTTTCCAATTTCCCTTTTTTACAGATATATGCGTGTACAGATATTTGGATATTTAACAATAGTACCCATTTAAAAAAAAATGTATATATATGGATTTGGAAATGAAATTTAGTAATTGATTCTTGCATTAGGATTAAATAAACAAAGCCAATATATTATTTAATATACACACATATATATATTTGGTATCTATTTCTAAGTATTTAATTTTGTTATAGATGATTCATTATTAAATATTATGTTATTGGATGTTATGTTCATTTATTTGAATAATTTACTTTATATTACTTTCTGATTATTCTTCTTTTGTATATTGGATTGGGTTATATGAGCGATCCACCATTGATGTTGAGTTGTTTAGTGATTTGGTAGATGAAATCTTTTTATATGATTTTGTGATGAATTTTATTCTATGTGACGAGAAATTTGAATAGCTGGAGTTATAATATCGTGCGGTATGGGACTTTAAGTAATATTTCTTCTGTTATTCTTTGGACTTGTTATATAAAATATTGGAGGAGCGAGTATGATATGTGGGCACTATATAATGACTAGTAATAGGTGGTGGTATGGGACGCCATTGTGTTATTTATTCGGTTATCCTTTTGCTCGTGGATGACACTCATACGGGGATTCATCATATACGATGGGCTTGTTGCAGCGAGTCGATTTTTTTACTGTATGTCGGCATATATCGTGTTGTGTGTCGGTATGAGTATGTAGCCGTGCATTAGTTTTATATATATATATATATATATATATATATATATAGTTAGTATTTTTTTATTCACTGTTCGATTTTCTTTATAATACTGTAGTTGAACCAGATTGGCTAGCATCCTTCCCAGCGGCGTGATCATGGTGGTCACGCCTCGGATCTGTGACATCCATAGCCATGTGTCGGCAATGTATATAGCTATGTGTTGGCAATGTTTAGCCCTTGTATGTCATATAGTCCAATAGTCTGTTACCATTTAGGGGCACGTGTAGGGTCATGACCAATACATAGCGTAGTTGCACAACGTGTTTTTAACATGCGATGGACGTGTTACGATGTCCATCGAGATAACCAAGACTGTTGAAGCCGTGTTGGTGAAATATGCGTGTTATGTTCGCTAATCACGCGTGCAATCTCCTATAGCAGGTGTGTCTGTCGGTCTCCCATATGGTTCTGGGGTGTATGATATAGACATACATACATACACACACACACACACACACACACATATATATATTCAAAACAATGAGTTATGATTGTACCTATGATTGTGTCTAGAGTATGATCGATCTCCATATCCTTCTTTGGCATGTGTTGCCATCTTGTAACGTCCCCTATCTTGAGGTCCGACGCTAAGCGCTACAGATGCTATAGTCATCTATAGTATTAACTTCCGATGACAAAATATAGCAATGTTAATGGTATCCATAATATTTGAAACATATGAATATGAAATAAAATCAACACAGATTTAAAAACAACTTTTCTGATTACATTTCAAATCAATATTTCATATTCATTTGCATAATCCTATAATCGATTCCTAGGTTTTAATCAAATGTAATTATAATAAATTACGCCAAGTGCGACGTATAAAGATGCCCCCTTAGATGACCAGAGCACTAAATAGACATTTCAGTCTTAATACAACATAGGGAAATAAAACTAAATAGCTCCTATATAGCTGGCTTTGCCTCCTTCACGTCTTTGGAAGCTTTATTCATCCAACCTATTTAACATAAAAAACCTCAACTCTCAATCTACTCAAATCATATGTTGAGCACCCGAGGGTTTAAGGGAAAAACATAAACTTCGAGTCAGACATAAAGTATAGTGTGAATAATACTATTGCATCTTGGATTTTTGATATTAAGTGAGACCACACTGCTTTGCCGAATGGGTTTCGCCTCATTAATATCCCTTTAAAATATAACTTTTTGCAAATCAAAATTCTGCAATCAAACTGATTAAAACAATAATAACGATATCATACATGCTTATAAATCAGGTAATAAATGGACTATCTGTCCGAACAATATAGTTTTGTTTGGCTAACTACTAACCATTGGCTGACTCGGCCTACCAAACAAAATAAATAATCTAACATCTGTTAGACACACTCTTAGATGGTCTAACCTTAACTTACTTCCCCCAGGGTCAACTGATCCTAATGGTTTTGGGCTCACCAATAACCTATCCTCCTTTTCTGTATATTCCATTTCGTGTGTAACATCATTTAATTCTTACCTGTGACTAAGCCCTACACATTGGAATTCTAGACAAAATTTGCTAGGGGCTATAGCTAATGTATAGGACGTGACCCTATACCAGTCCCATTTGGTAATCAAATATCCGAGCCATTTACTTAGGGCTAACTACCCATCAAATTTTCCTTGAAACCCTTTCGCTCAAATCTATTTGCCATGATATATGTTTTACACAAAATATTGTTGACGAAAACTTTCGAAACCCTTGTTCAAATTTTTTAAACAATCTCTTTTGAAACCTTTGAAAGTGCCCTTTCGAAACAAGTTAACTACTTAATCTTGAAACACTAGGGCAAAAGGCCAAAGCATATCTTTCGAAATAAAATAGACCTTTTGAAACCATTGAAAGTATCCTTTCGAAAGTTTTATAAAATCTTAGTCATCCCCTTTTCAAAACATTTTAAACTTGCCTTTCGAAAATATTAGAAACCTTCTATTCAAACACTAAAGGTAAACCTTTCGAAAACATTGGGAACCTCCCATTCAAAACCTTCATTAGATGCCTTTCGAAAGCATTAAAGTCCTTTACTTAAAATAACCTTTCGAAAGCATTGCGTTCAAGTAAAAGCTGGTGGTATAATTTTGAAACTATTTAAAACCTTCCCTCTTGAAACCTCTGGGTTTAACTTTAAAAATATCAAAGGGTCTTAAAAGAACTGGGACGAAAGCAACTCTTTCGAAAACATTTTCCAAAATAAAAGAAAGTGTGTGGTGTCGAAATCAACCCCTTCGAAAGCCTTGGGGAAGCGGCTTCAGAGTTTAAAACAAAAGAATCCTTTCAAAGGCATTGCTTCGAAAGGTTGAATGTGGCAGCAGGGGTTTCGACCCCTTCGAAAGCTTCTTTTAAAACAAAGGCGACAACCTCTTTTGAAAGCCCTTCTTCTTTAAAACTTTTGACCAAATCGAAAGCCCTTTCCTTCGAAAGCCTAATTTATAACCAAAATGGTTCAAAATTTACTAAAGCTACTTCAACCCCTTCGAAAGCCTGTTTCGACTCCATATCTCTCGCCTAACTCCAATCCACTACGTACCAAAGCTGATACCCTGTGTATTGGTTTCGACATAGATGGAGGCGGCTGTATAAGGTTGAAAGGTGGCTGCTATAAGTAGCAAAGCAATAAAACTTTATAAATCTATTTTTAACTTTTTAAAGCAATTTCTTTCTAACTAACTTGCCTTATTTGTCAACATATGATTGGTTGCCAATTCTTTTCCAAATCTTCAACTTTCCTTGTTTGTCAACATATGATTAGTTGCTAATTCTTTTCCAAATCTTTTCCAATAATGCTCCTAAATTTCATAAATTAACAAATTAAAACATTTGCAAATAACCCTTCCTCCTTCTATAAACATATAAAACATTTGATTCCCATACCTTAAATAATTTTATATCTTTAATAAAATACATAGGAAAATTCTACAAGAATCCCCACATATCACTTTTAATGTATTTTCTAACATATTTAAATATCTGACCCCAAAGTTAACATATAATAACCGAAATTAATTTAAACCCAATTTAACCATTTTCTTCACTAGAAAATTTATAATAAATCCACATTAATTCCGAAAATTATGAAATTTGAAACCCATATCTGAAATAATATTTCTGACCTTATATCAAAATCGCAAGTCATTTGGATGTCGTTTGACATTTTTTCAAATCAAATCTTTTCATAAAATCTATATGAAGCAACATAAGTCATCAAAAAGCATACATTAATTTAACAATCAGAACATGGCATAATATTTTGCAAAATATGTTAGTATCTTATCTAGAAACCAAAAATAACAAATATGAGATGTAATCTATTATTCACCATTGCTTTTTGTTAAGGAGTTTGATATTTGCTCTTAAATGAATTTGATTAAGCTTCCTTCTTTTGATTCTTTCTTATCTTCCCCTTTCTTTCTCCTAATGGTGGCCAGCCAAGCTTGGTTTAATTTTAGTTTATGAATGTGGAAAATGAAAGTGGCATAATGGTTTAGTGTATAAGAATATAAAATATTTCTATTTTGACCTTATCATATTACCTTTATCTATTTCATTTTATTTCCCTTAGTTTATTAGTTAATTAAGCACAATTACCATCTAATTATATCCCTTAACCATTTACATTATTCATTTAATTTATCTAATTAAATGTCCTAAATAATGTTAGTCCAAATTAGGGTCATTACAGACTCCCTCCGTAAAGAATTTCGTCCTTGAAATTACGATAAGGTGCTCATCAAAACCAATCATAAAGGTAAAACATACCATAAAAAAAGTCAGGATAAATATCTCGAATCCTCCTCTCAGTTTTCTAAGTACAGTCCCTCTCACCGACACTCCACTGGACTTTGACTAATCTGACTGTCTTGTTCCTTAACATTTTCTTATCTCTCGCGACTATACGAACTGGTTTTCTAACTATAGTCAAATTCGGCTCCACTACTAAGTCTTCCAAAACGTACATGTCCAAGTGCTCTTGGAAAACCCGGTTCATCAAATCTACATAGAATGTTGGCACATTAGTTAGTCCAAACGACATTACTAGCCATTCATACGATCTATATTTGGTACTAAATGCCGTCAAAGGAATACTATCCTCTCCCACTCTAAGCTGATGGGACACCGTTGTTAAATCTAGCTGGGAAAATACATTAGCTACACTCAACTAATCGAACAAATCATCAATTCTAGGTAACAAAGATTGATTCTTTATCATCTTCTTATTCAACTTACAATAATCGATACATCAGCTCAATGATCTATTCGGTTTCCTTGCAAACACTGCGGTTGCTCCCCAAGGCGAACTGCTTGGTCTGATAAAATTCTTGCCTTCCAAATCCACCAACTGCACCTTTAGCTCCCTCATCTCGGTAGCTGTCCTTCTACTTGGTGGTCTGCTCACCGGTTCTGCTTCCGGTACTAAATCTATCTGAAACTCAATGGCTTGTTTTAGTGGTAGTCCTACTACAGGTTCAAATATATCTGCAAATTCTCTAACAACGGAAACTTGATTCAACTCGTCTTCTGCCTCTACAGCACCCAACAAAGCATTAACCTCAAAACTAGGGTTTTCTTCGAAGTATACTGTCCGATCACTATAATCAGCGCGTCTAAGTGATATTTTCCTATCATGAAAAAATATCCCAGCATCGTATTTACTTAACCAATCCATACCTAAAACAATTCTAAACCCTATGAAATCATATACGTGCAAACTGCAAGAAAATACATGACTTAACAATTCAAACTCTAAGTGGTGACATCTCATCCAAAGGGTCGCATATCCTCCAATCAGATTCGCAATCCTTAAGGAAATAACTAGGCATAAGGGTTCTAGGTTAAGCTTATCTATCAAACAATGAGATATAAAAGAATGTGATGCACTGGTATCAAATAGAATGCTGGATGATACACCGTGAATCAAAAGCGTACCCCCAACACAGCTTTTCCCTTCTCCTCAACTGTTGGTCTCGAGGTAGCTAGTTCCAATGCAAACATCTTGCATTTTCCATCCTTTGTTGGCTCCTTGCATTGGATCTTATAGTGTCCAATTTGATTGTAGTTAAAACACATCACTCCTTTATTCTCAGTAGCTTTCTTCCCTTTGCCTGTCTGGCACTCATGAGCATAGTGTCCTTTCTTATCACACTTATAATAGACAACTTCTGCCTTCCCTTTCTTAGCAGCTCCACTCTTCTGAGCTCCTTTCTTATGGAAAAACTTCATTTTCTGGTTCTGCCCTCCTTGAGCCTCCATTGCGTTGTTTCCTTCAAGATAAGCAAGCATCTCTTCCTGCCTTAAGGCCATCTCTGCAACTACATCGCACGGACCCCTAATATGCGATAACGTGACCTCAGTAAGCTCAGGCTTCAACCCATGAATGAACTTCTCATTCCATTTAATGGCAGTATCAACTGTGACATATTCGTATCCAGCTAGCCCCTCAAACCTGGTTGAATACTCAAGCATTGTCATATCTCCATGCTCTAATTCAGCAAACTTCTTGAGCAGAGTAGACTTAGCAATCTCCAACATAAATCTTTTTTCAAACCTCCTTCTGAACTCAGCCCAAGTCGTAGTCTCTTCATTGACTCCTACAGTAACGTTATTCCACCAATACAGTGCTGCCCCTTATAGCTGTTTAGAAGTGATCCTCCTTTTCTGCTCATCATTGAGTCCCAAATCAGCAAAAATCCTCTCATGGTGAAATAACCAATTCTCTTCTTCAATTGCGTCTTTAGTACCAATAAACGACTTTCCTCCTAGGCGAGCATAATCTCTACTCAAAACAGCATAGTTATTAACCATTGGAGCTCCTTGATTTCCTCCTTCAGCATTTCCCTGCAGTAACTCCTACTTGCATCATGTTAACGAAAAACTGATACATTGCTCCCGTATCGACTTGCGGAACTCCTGCACCCACATTTGCAGCTTGTGCCTGACCTGGGTTCCTCCTGGTATTTGGTCTGGCATTTCCATTGGTTGTGATGCTACCTCAGACAATGTTAACTCTTCCCCCTCTGGCATCCATATCTTACGTCCGTAAAATCTGCATTCGAGCCTTTGTAAGATACATAAGAATAGCCTAGTAGAGATGAGAGAATAGAGATAAAGTACATACTTATATATTGCAAATACAAGTACGTTACTATAGCGTTATCCTATACCCCAATCTTTTCTCTAATTCCTTAGGACTATATTTTCAAAATCATTTTAAGTTTGAAATTTCTTTTTGGTTTTCCATAAATCTATGCTCTGATACCAAGTTGTAGCATCCTCTATCTTGAGTCTCAAAGCTAAACGCTATAGATGCGGCAGTCATCTATAGTATTAACTTCCGGTGACAAAATACGGCAATGTTAATGGTATCCATAATATATCAAAAGCGCATGAATATGAAATAAAATCAACATAGACTTAAAAATAAATTTTCTAATTACATTTCAAATCAATATTTCATATTCATTTACAAAATCACATAATCGATTCCCTGGTTTTGATCAAATATAATTATTACAAATTACGCCAAGGGCGACATATGAAGATTCCTCTTAGATGACCAGAGTACTAAATAGATATATCAGTCTTAATACAACACAATGAAAATTAAATTAAATAACTCCTATATAGCTACCTTTGCCTCATGCACACCTTCGAAAGCTTTATTCGTCAAACCTACTAAACCTGAAAAACCTCAACTATCAATCTACTCAAATCATATTTTGAGCATCCGAGAGTTTAAGGAGAAAACATAAATTTCGAGTCAGACATAAAACCTAGTGTGAATAATGATATTACATCCCGAATTTCTGATATTAAGTGAGACCATACCGCTTAGTGGAACAGGTTTCCCCTCACTAATATCTCTTTAAAACACATCTATTTGCAAATCAGAACCATGCAATCAAACTGATTAAAATAATAATAGCAATATCATATATGCTTATAAATCAGGTAATAAATGGATTATTTGCCATGATATATCTTTATGTAAAATATTGTTGATGAAAACCTTCGAAACCCTTGTTTAAAAATTTTACACAACCTTTTTCGAAACCTTTGAAAGTACCCATTTCGAAGCAAGTTAACAACTTAATCTTGAAACATTAGGCCAAAAGGCCAAAGCATTTCTTTCGAAATAAAATAAACCTTTCGAAACCATTGAAAGTGTCCTTTCGAAAGCTTTATAAACCTTAGACATCCCCTTTTCAAAACATTTTAAACCTGCCTTTCGAAAATATTGGAAACCTTCCATTCAAACATTAAAGGAAAACCTTTCGAAAACATTAGGGGGACCTCCCCTTCGAAATCTACATTAGATACCTTTCGAAAGCATTAAAGTCTTTTACTTAAAACAACATTTCGAAAGCATCGGATTCAAGTAAAAGCTGGTGGTATAGTTTCGAAACCATTTAAAACCTTCCCTTTTGAAACCTTTGGGTTTAACTTTTAAAATATCAACTGGGACGAAAGCAACTCTTTCGAAAGCATTTTCCTAAATAAGAAAGTGGATGGTGTCGAAACCAACCCCTTCGAAAGCACTGGAGAAGCGGCTTCAGGGTTTAAAACAAAAGAACCCTTTCGAAGGCATTGTTTCAAAAGGTTGAATGCGGCAGCAGCGGTTTCGACCCCTTCAAAAGCTTCTTTTAAAACAAAAGCGACAACCTCTTTCGAGTGCCATTTTTCTTTAAAACTTTTGACCAAGACGAAAGTTATTTCCTTCGGAAGCCTCATTTATAACCAAAATGGTTCTAAGTTTACCAAAGCTACTTCAACCCCTTCGAAAGCCTGTTTTGACTTCATACCTCATGCCTAACTCCAATCCACCACGTACTGAAGCTGATACCATGTGTATTGATTTCGACGTAGATGGAGGTGGTGGTATTAGGTCAAAAGGTGGCTGTTATAAGTGGCAAATCAGTAAAACTTTATAAATCTAACTTTAACCTTTTAAAGTAATTTCTTTCTAACCAACTTGCCTTGTTTGTTAACATATGATTGGTCGCTAATTCATTTTCAAATCTTTTCTAAAAGTGCTATCGAATATCAGAAATTAACAAATTAAAACATATGCAAATAGCCCATTCTTCTTTTATAAACATATAAAACATTTAAGTCTCATACCTTAAATAATTTTATATCTTAAATAAAATACTTAGGAAAATTCTACAAAAATCCACATAAATCACTTTTAATATGTTTTATAACGTATTTAAATCTCTAACCCCAAAGTCAACACTCAAAAGCCTCGACCCGAGCGGAAGTGCGATGTTATAACAACCGAAATTAATTTAAACCCAATTTAACAATTTTCTTCACTAAAAAATTCATAATAAATCCACATTAATTCAGAAAATTATGAAACTTGAAACCCATTTCTAAAAAAATATATCTGATCTTATATCAAAATCGCAAGGCATTTGGATATCATTTGATAGGGTTTCTAAATCAAATCTTATCATAAAATCTACATGAAGCAACATAAATCATCAACAAGCATATATTCATTTAACAATCAAAACATGGCATAATACTTTGCAAAATAAGTTTGAATCGTATCTAGATACCAAAAATAACAAATATGAGATGTAATCTATTATTTACCTTAGATTGTTGTTAAGGAGTTTCAGATTTTCTCTTGAATGAATTTGATTAACCTTCCTTCTTTTGATCCTTGCTTATCTTCCCCTTGCTTTCTCCTAATGGTGGTCGGCCAAGCTTGGTTTAATTTTAGTTTATGAATGTGGAAAATGAAAATTGCATAATGGTTTAGGTTATAAGAATATAACATATTCCTATTTTGCCTTTATCTTATTACCCTTATCTATTTCGTTTTATTTCCCATTAGTTCATTAGTTAATTAGGCATGGCTACCTTTTAATTATACAAATCTCAATCCCTTAACCTTTACATTATTTCATTTAATTTATCTAATTAAATGTCCTAAATAATGTTAGTCAAAATTAGGGTCGTTACACCACTGTTCTTTTTCAGGCGTGTTTCGCCAAATATTTTCTTCTAATTGGTATGTGTAGCCAACTATATTTATTTTCATGTGTTGCCTTTTTATATCTCATTGGCGTATGTCGCCAACCACTCTTCATTGATATGCGTTGCATATTTATATTTGTATTGCCTATTTATCTTTCTCAGGCATGTGTCGCTGATTGTTCTTCATAAGCATTTGTCGCATATTATATCCTTCTTTGGCGAGTGTCTCTGTTTCTATTATTTTTTTATGGATAATTATTTGCATTAATGTGGAGGATATTTTATTTATAGAGATTGAAGGATATATTTGGGCTAAGCTACTTATAGCCTAATTATACATGGTGATGTTACGGGATTTTCCATCTCCTATCAAGTGTAGAATGTGAGTGCAATAATTTAAGAGATGTTATGGTATTTCCTATCTCCTAAGGATCCGCTAAACTATCTATATGTAGTAAAATATGCTATATATGTAGTATCTATTAATGAAATAAATATTTTTCTTAGTGTTAAGGCTTTACATTAATCCCCCTTAACACATCTTTAAGCAGGTAGTCTATGCCGGTCTTGTAACACAACCGGTAACATTGGTAGCTAGTGAGTTCCCTATAGGTACCGTACTAAAACAAAATCGTAGTGGGCGCATATAAGGATAAAAGTCTGACAATGCACGTGAGGCAATGCCCAAGGTAGGATACTACCAATTCGAGTCACCAGAATGGTGGTAACCCCTAATGGCCCACCGCGAACATCCATCCTATAATCAAATTAAGGTGCACCAATCGAGTCAAAATCAATATAGTAATAGGAAGAATAGATGTCATTAGAGGTAGCTAACCTCAATAGTCAGGACAAGTCATCATGTTTTAGTCAATTCCAATTGGCACAAGTGTCGGGGTCTATCTATCATCATTCTCTTTCTTTAAATCCAGCAAACGTTCGTCAATCCAACCACTTCATTCAAGATCATCCTTTGCATACATAGTTGTTAAAGTATTTCCGATATTGACAGAGAGTATGCAAATATTCAGCCCCGGCCTCTTTAACAACCAAATGTCATTTTTCACACCGGTTGGTTCTTTTAAATTCCAAGGATAAATCGTATTTCATGTCAAAATATCATATTCACTTCAAAATTATTTTGAAAATAGGTTATACCTTCATATCAAAACATCATATTCAAATCAATGATTTAAATCTAAATAGTCCCCCCTTCAAAAATAGTTTGAATATTGAAAATGATTTTGAATAACTAAAATAGTTTTAATATTGAAAATAGTTTGGACAATTAAAAATAACTTTAATATTGAAAAATAGTTTGGAATAATTAAAATAGTTTTAAAGATTGAAAATAGTTTGAATATAAAATATTTTTAATATTGAAAATAGTTTAGATAATTAAAATAGTTTATATAGTAAATAATTTGATTATCAAAATCATTTTTATAATAAAATAGTTTATATTAAAACTACTTCTTTCTTTCACAAAATTGGAACTCATGTTCCAAATCACAACCAAATCAATATTTCAATTTCCAATTCAAGTCAACTTCATATTCAAAATTCAATTTAAATCAGCCTCGATTCAAAATAATTTCAACTTTACTCCAAATTCAATTTAAATGGTTCTATTCAAATGGTTGAAAGTTTCAATTCAATTTCTCATTTTGAAATAATTTAGTCTAAATCCGTTTCACATCCAAATTTGGAAATACCAATTTAAACCACTTTACTTACAATAAATTCAAAGTTTAAATTAAAGTTTAAACCTTTGAAATAATTCACTTCCAATAAATTCAAATCATATCTCAATCTTAATTTTTAGATTTCAAATTTAATCATTAAACAATTTCTTTTAACAGCTTTAATTTCAACATTTCAAAGCTCAAATTTAGAGAATAATTTAATCATATAAATCCAAATTTTATTTTCTATAAAACAATATCATTTAAACCAATTTAAATTCATATTTTGAAACCATTTAATTTAGCCAATCCAATGTCCGTATATAATTTTCTACCCTATGACCAAGTGATCAGTTATTTAATTTTGATTACATGGATGGATATATATCATTTCTCCCCAAAATTTAATGACACAGTTATATCATTTCAACCTATTTCTTAGTTCTTTCAATTATTACAAGTGACAATTTATAAGATGAAAATAATAAATGGGATAATAACACAGGTATATCAAAATAAATAATGACCATACATCCAACCATCAATAGGCATCTAATTACAATCGACATCCAAATCAACCAACATATCACACCAGTTATTACTTATCAATTGTCGGCGTTTAACTATCAATAAAATTCAATATTAATTTAAATGTCTATTTAATTCAATAAAAATTTTGAATTAATTTAAATGTCAATTTAAACTGCAAAAGAACAATCAATAAAATTTTACCACTTTATAATTCCAATTAACTAACATCAGAACAATTAGTATTGCGTGAGTGGGTTTAATCACTCACCTTTGATTTAAAGCCCATTAAAAATCCAGTAAGAGCCCAAAATCTCAATAGTCTACAAATTCTACCAAACCAGTTTCATGTTGTCCAAAATTTCAATACGAATCCAATAGAAGAAACCTCATGCGAATCAAAGTTCGTATGCAAAAATAATTTACGTTAGAAGATTAAAATTATAAAATTAAATTAAAACAAGAGAAAGGCAAAAGAGTAATTCGATCACCTCCACCGCTTCGAATGGGTAGCCACCGCGTACCATTTTGCCGCCGATCCTGGCAATTTTTTGCGCCCTCGACCAGATCCACACCCTTAGATCAACTCCACACAACCTCCTCTACCAGTGATCATCTTCGTCATATAATCGACGATCCACCATCAAATTGTAAACCCTACAAAGGACGACCGAGAATGTTTTCGCCAATTTCAGGACAAACGAAGACTTCAATCGAAAAATGAATTGCAGACACGAATTCCATTCGTTGAGAGCTTCGTGATGATATTATATGATAGGATTTGAGCAGTTTGAATTTTTCGATTTGATTTGAAATTGGAATTTAGGGTTTTGAGATGTTTGCTATTGGAAAGGAGCAGATGAGATTAACAAGTACATACATAAAATAGAATAGAAAACTGCTAGGATTTATAACAACATATATATAGCAAGATGGATCAGGAATGGATGGAACAGATTGATTCGGCCGAAGCGATAACAAATGTAACGACCCAGAATTTTTATTAATAAAAAAATGAATATTTAATTTATTTTAAATATAAATGAGTGAATTTATAAGTCAAATAAATTTTTATTTGAATTATTGAATTTAATTGGATAATTAAATCGATAATTTAATACGTTAAATTATGGAAATAATTGAAAATAGAGTTAAATATGATTGAAAATGATTTATAAAATTTTATTTTATCATATTGAAGCTATAGAAATATTTTAGAACTTTCTAAAATTGAATTTGGAGTTAATCTATGAAAATTAAATATTTTAATATTTAATTATCGACTGTAAAATAGCCAATTTTTGAACAGTCTCAGAATTGAACGAGACCAGTTCCATTGGATCCGTAATAGTTAGTTATTATCGGATTTCAATTTTCGTAGCAAACGGAGTTGTCATTTGACCGTGGCAGCTCGAAACGCATCGAATTGTTTTTAATTTTAATTTGGCGAGCTAAAATAGTCATTTTTCAAACGGTCTCGGATTTCAACGAAACCAGTTTCATCGGATTCGAAATGTGATATTATTGTAAGGTTTTAAATTTCAAATCGTTTGGATTTATCGTTTGTCCGGTACAAATTAAAACGTATCGAAATCGGTTTAAATCGATTTAATTTAAATTGATCGTTTTATGCCATAACTCGCACATACTTCCGAATTAGCTTCCGAAACCTATTCCATTGTGTCCGGAACGCGGGATAAACCCTAGAAACGTCAGTTTCGGTGCGTAAATCGGATTCCGGAAAACCCGGATGAATAATGTTCACAAATTCTCTATAAATAGAGACCATTCTCATCAAAATAAAAGAAAACCTAATTAGGGTTTTGTGACCAGGCCGCCATTGTTATAAATGCATGGCTGAAATCATCTCGTCTTCTCCCTCAAATCTCTCTTCATCTATTCAGTTTTAGGCAAAATCATCAACATGAAAGTTGGAGAGGGGAGTGAGAACTACAAATCTATACGGTGGAGTTGGCTATTGTCGTCGTTTGGAGGAGATAGATGGCCGCGTTCCCTTTGCGTTCGCACGCGTTTCGTGATGGATGGGGACCACTGAGCTCTGTAACCTCCTGGCCGTGGGTAGCTCTCGCGAAGGCGAAGACAATGACGCTCTCTGATCGACGTGAAGATGCTTCTATTTGTCGTGGAAATTGGCAAAGGAACGGCGGCTTGGGTTCTTCTTGGTAGCCTGGGAACGAACAGGAAATGGGAGAAGAAGCAAGATCTTGCGGCCACGGTTTAGTCTCCAGGATTGCACGGCTGAGATGAATTAGGTTTAGAAAATAATAATTTAAGTTGTAAATTAATTTTAGTTTAAATTTGTATTAACTTGTAAATGCTATAACTTTCTGATACAAGGTCGAAATCGAACGAATATTTTTTCGTTGGAATCGTATTGACGAGCACTACGCGATGGAGCTGATTTGGAGTCGTTTAGAGATAGCGAAAATTTCGGATAAAATTAAACGTTCGTTTAGTTTTATTCGAAATAAAAGCTGAAATGGAAATAAAAATCAAGGTGAGAACTCCTCACTCAATCGAACAGCTTTGTTTTAAAATTTTAAATAGTTAGATTTAAAATTGTTGAATGATGACTAAAATTATTGATTTCTGTTTGATTGTGATATTAGATATAGTAGGACATACTATATATAGCAATATATACATATTGGCATATGTATATATTGGAATTGATTTCCCGCCTCGTATAGCGGATGAGACCCTATTGCGCCGTTAGTAAGCGGATAATATTTTATAAAATCCCATATACCGCGATATTCCACCTCGAAGTGGAATGGGTATTGTGCTAACTCTTTGGATGCAGGGAAACAGGTTGGAGGGATCCAACTGGATTCCTCACAAATATTTATTTGTGTATAAATATATTGTGATGATTATGAATATCATATCGATATATGATATTTGTGTAGTGATTGACCATTCGATGCTGTGGCATCATCGGATCCGTTTTTAAAAGTTAAAAAATAACGATTTTGAATTATAAAGGATTTTAAATTGATTTTTTTTCCAAAGTATATGTTTGATTCATTTTAATTAAATTGAAATTAATTTTTTTTAAACTATAGGAATTAATATTTTTGAAAAATATAACCAAATTGTTATTTTTGAGATAAGTAGTTAATAAATTTATGAAATGGGTTAAATTTGGATTTTTGAATTATTTTAATCAGTTTATATATAAAGACTTATAAAGTTAATAATTATAACTTGAAAATATTGGAATTATGAACCAAGCTCTTATAAGTATTAAAGTGAAATAAAAATGGATTTTTATAAGTCAATCGAAAGTTTTAAATTTATAAAATTGTGAAGTTGTAAACTGGATAGATTTGAAAAATAAAAGATTATAAGTAAAATTACTTATAAATCGGACTTTGGCATTTAAATGAAATATAAATGGAATTTGTTAATAAATTGATTTTTGTAAATAGAAGTTTATGAAATTATAAATGGGATTTATAAACGTTGTTTTATAAATCCAAAATCAAATTGAATTTGATAAGCTGGAAATAGGAAATATATAAAGAAATCTTATAAGTAATGAGATTTAAGATTTGTGAAATTCAAAGGAAAGATTTGGTAAATGAATGATATTATAAGTAATTAACTTATAATATAGACTTTTAGTATAAATTGAGTTGGATAAATTAAATTGGATAAATAAAAGAGATTTATAAATCGAAGTTTTATAAATATAAATAGGATTTATAGACATTGTTTAGAAATTCGAAATCAATTGGATTCGATAAATTGAGTATAGAAGTTTATTAAACAAAGTATATTCACGGGTTTGAATAGTGAATATATTATTATTAAAATGGATATGTTTTGAGAAAGGAAAGTTTTAAAAAGGAATTAAAACAATTTAAAGATGTTTTAAATTGCATTGAGTATCGAATACATAGATTTCAACATTCATTGTTGAAATAGATGTTTTCGAGAAATAGAAGGAAATGAAAACATAGATTTCAACATTCATTGTTGAAATAGACGTTTTCGAGAAAATAAGGAAATAATGGACTATAACATTGTTGTTATAGTAAATAATTTCCGAAAGGAAATATTTTTGTATAGTATTGGGATTTATATATCTATTTTAATTTCAAATCCCTATACTAGTGATTTTGGGTTGTCGTAACGATGTTTTACGCAACATTCGTTTTGACCCAAATAAATGTGAATAAAAGAATGTTTTCCTTAAAGAATAAAATATATACTTAACTATGGTTTAAGTATATTGAATATTTTCAAATTGTTGAAAATAAATAAGATTTGTGAAATACTTATTATTAGAATAAGTATGGAAATGCTTTTCCAATATGAAATGGAATGTTTGAAGAATTTATCTTTTTGAAGATAAATTGGAATTGAATATTGGAAATCTATTGAAAACTGTAGATCAATAGATAATTTGAAATATAAATTCACTATGGAATTTATAAATGAAAAGGGAAATTTGTTTAAAAAAATAAACATTGGTTTATTTTTTTGAAGTATTGAAATTTTATATCTAGTATAGATATTTTGGGAAATTAAATAATTTGGAAAATTATTTGGAATCTGGTGATGTGGCGCATCTTTATTGATAGTTAAATAACCGACTATCAATATTTATCCTTGAATGAGTAATTGTTGTGAATTGTTTGAATTGGATGCCACACTTATTTTTAAAATAAGCGCTCACTATTCGGGTTAACCGGGAAAGGACCATGGGGTCGTATAACCCACTCCGAATATGTGATACGTCGTCATGAATTGCATTTGAAGACCGGTGTTGAAGACCGGATATTTGTGAAAACGAATGGATTACCGTCGAGTTACTCTGCATCGGCTGATCTCTGATATAGAGGTTTATCACCCTTAGTGACGGGATGTCCGGACGTGATTAATGAATATCCGGATTGCAAGGGCTTCTTTGGAAGTGCCTTCGGTTCTGTTCGATCCCGGGACAGACTTGTATGGATTGTATGTCTGACATTACAAGTTGAGATATAAAGCTGATTTCTTTCAAATATATTTCTGTTGGTGGCGGAGAATTTATTCTCTTAGCTTAACACCCTTCTCTGAGACGTACGAGCTCAGAGGTTATATAGTTGAAGTTATCAGCGATATATTCCCAATTTGGTAATGTGATATGCTGAGTGATGCTGTAAATGATCATTGTGTTGATTATTGTGATAGGATCGTTTATTTGATCGTCTATCTTGGTGATCATTGTGTTGATCATTTGTTGACCCAAAGCATGGCTTTTGTATAAAGTATGTTTTTGTGGACGTGACTTCGTCGAGCCTCACACCCCGGAAATGGTCAAAACAGGAAAGATGCAGCAAGGTTATGAGGGGTAGCACCCTTTAGGGTATGTACATTTCCTTCTGGATAGAGGTGGTATCATGGTATGGAGCCCAGATATTTAACCTATATGGTTACTACGAATTTATTACTTTGTGGTTGTTGGTTTTCGGGATCCCGTGAGAAAGGTCGTTTACGATCGGGGAATGGCGTGCTCGTGTCAGTAGTTACCCAGTTAGGGGTAACCCGGCCTTGTGTTGGCAGAGTTCCGGTTTGGTTCTCGGGGATGTCTTTCCAGAGGCATTCTCATGTGGCAATGGGAAGTTCCTTGGCCTGATCATTTGTTGGAAATCCAAAGAAACAATACGTGACTTGTACGGTTTTAGTTGTAGAACCTATCATTCACTTATGGTGTCGCAACACTGTTTGGATGGTAGCTATAGTAGGCATACGATAATGGTCGTATGTTGGCTAAGATTTATATTCTACTTTCGAAATGAATTTCTTCTACACTATGCACTAGTAATAATATCAAATGTTCTTTTTAATGCGTATCAAGCATCTTTGACTATCATAAGGAGAAATCTCCTCCGATTCTGCGTTTGCATGTGTGTGTGTGCGGGAGGCCTTATGGTAGTCTCATTTTTAAAAGCATTGCGAATTGAATTTAAAAATATTCCTCTATTTTGATTTTAAAGATAAATAAACTGTTTTGAGTTCTCACACCAGTCACATGACTGACTTGGAGTTTATTGCTTTCCTTCCTAAACTCTGGGTGCCCACCAATTTCCACACGGGCAGTCAAGAGTTAAGGTTTATCAGGATAAACTGGATATTCTGGAGTTGCTGGAGGCAAGCTGGATGGCATGGCGTATTACTAGTTTATATAGTATTTCTTTTTCCGCTGCACTGTTGTTGTTGTATGATGTTGTACACTCTGATGATATGGTGTAATGAAATGTGATGTAATGTAATAACTGATATAGTTCTTTGTTTAAAGATTATTCATTTATTATTATATGTTGTTCCGCTGCGAATTGTGAGATTCCGATGTTGTTCTGTTGTTTCCTGTTCCGTTCTATTTTCTCTATGTTCTCTCTTCTCCTTTTCTTCTATTTAAAAAAAAATGTTCTATATTTTCTTCTGTTTTTCTTTTTCCCTCTATCTAAATTTTCTATCCTTTTCTTTTTCTTTTCTTAAAACCCATAACTATTCGGTTTTTCGGCAACGAAAAATCGAAGCGTTACAACAAAGACTCGAAAAGCCCGATTCATTCCTGAAACAAAATAGGTCATCCTATATGTCAAATATAGGTTTTTAATATTTTTAAACTCAATGAAACTAATTTCAAACTCTAATTCTATGGTATATAGAAGTTAGCTTTAAAATCAATTTATATTTATTTTTACACTTTAGTTAACCGAATTATTATTAAACTGGTTTAATCATTTTAAATTCTAAATTGAAAATTTCTATCATCATTCTTGATTAAACAGGAATTTAATAATCTATTGAGGTATAATTTTTCATGTTAGACCCAAGATTTAAATATTAAATTTATTTCAACACTAAATTACAACAAAAATAAAATCTTAGTTCATTATAATTTAAATTTCAGCACTAAATTACAATAGTAATAAAATCATAGTTCATTATATTTATATTCCAGACAAATTCTTTTATATTTATTTAAATTATTATTATTAAATCAACAAATACCTTATGTATTTACCAATCATGAATTTTCATTTAGTACACTCATTACTCTACATTAACGTCTTTGCTCATATTAACTACAATATTTCAGTTACATTAATTTCTCATTGAATTAACAAATTAATTTCAAACGGATTAAATAATGAGACGAGAAATATAGCAATTATTACATCTTGGTAATTTAAATACATTTATAGAATTATTGTATAAAAAAGGTTAATAAATTACTTAACAAACAATTGATTTCTCATTCTATGCCAAAACTATCCAATTAAACAACATATAATTCTTCTTAATACAACAGTTAATTTATTCCTTATTAAAACTTCACAACTTATATCCAAATTAAACTTTACAAATATAATTGATTGAAACTACATTAAAACGATTATCAGTTACCTTCAATCAACATTATTAGATTATATTATAATACGCGTACCACCTTCTGTTTCATATTTAGGATTTTATCTTAAGATCAAAATTTATAATCTAATAAAATTCACATTAATAAATCATAAATTTTAATTTTTGCCAATTTTAAATTCCAAAGTTTTTATTTAATTTAATATTTTTAATTGTAAAAAATACGGGTCGTTACAATGAGACAAGCTTATGTTTACCGGGTATAGTGAAGGTTAGTCATACAGTTTAGTTGTATGTTGTTATATATGATGTACTTTGTCGATGTATAGTCTTGAGATGTATTTTAGATAGACATCGTATATTATGTATTATATACTACCGTTCCAATTGACTCGGTGATCTCTGTTGTTTACTGTATATTATGCATTGTTCTGTCCTAGAGGCACATGTATTTATTGCTTTGTGTTGATTCTATATACGGTTGTTGGTGAATTATATCCGATATTCAAATATATACCAGTATTAGTCTAAGGAAATATTAACGTGTGTACCCCACATCGCCTTATTCTCTGCATTATTTGACAGTATTACCTAGTAATACTCTTGGACAATACAGGTATAGAGGTGGGGATGTTTATAGTTATGCCAACAATGTCATCATGTAATAGGTCAACAGACCCTAGACATCATCTATTTAAATATGAGTGGCATATGGATGGTGCTCGAGCGACGGACGTCATGAGGTGTAGGTGTTTCCCCATATTCCTAGATGGGGGGTCTATGTTGTGGTTTACCTAGCTCATATCGAAGTCCATATCTTCATTTGATCAATTGTCGAGAAATTTTATAGAGGCCTCACACTGCTTGAAGGAAGGATGTAATTTTCTTGTCGAGTATTTATTACGGTGTCAAAGAGACCCTAAAATATTTTTCGAGTTGATTTAATACAATTGTGACTGAAGTAAGTAATCCAAATGAGGATATTGTGTTAATGGCGTTAATCTGGAGGATGCACCTAGATACAAAGTTTAGTATACAGCTAAAGAGTAAGCAACCACCTACTATGGAGGAAGTCTATCGTAAGGCATCATAGTTTCAACGCTTGGAAAAGGAAAACGTGATCGTTGGAAATGCTGGTGGTAGATCTTCAAATGAAGTTGTGTATAGCAACGTTGTTAATAAGAAAATGGTGAGAGCACTGGTAACATTGCAGTAAATAAGGAAAATAATAGCAATAATCAGAAAAGAAGAAATCAAGGTGTTGGTGGTAAGAGGGACAATAAAAGCATCTAAGGTATTTGAAGTCGGAGGATTACACTCCTCTAAATGATATTGTTGAAAATATATACCTTGCAATGTAAGGAACGGAGAATTACAAGAAGCTACCTTAAAGGGAGGCAACTGAAGCCGAACGACGCTTAGGGAAGTGCTGCCGCTTCTATGAAACTGGTGGACATAATACCAATGAGTGTCATCACTTAAGAAATATGATTGAAGATCTGATACATAAGAAGAATTTGCAGTAGTATTGAGAGACCGGCAAAGTAGTGGGCAAAACGCCAGACCTCATGGGCAGAATGCTTAGAGGGATCGACCTGGGTCCAACAGAGAGGGGCCTAGGCGACCGGATGGTAGGACTGTGATTAATACAATAACCGGAGGACCACATCTAGTGGAGAAGGGAAGGAATAAGATGGAGCAGTATGGAACTTCATTAAAGCATGTGTCGTAGAAGAGTTTTTTTACCGTCAAAGAAGGAGTTTCGAAACAACCGAAGATGATGAATGATGACAGTTTTTTTTAGAAATAGAGATGCTAGCAAGATGCAAAGCCAATGCTTGATCCAATGGTGATTATGGTTGTGTTAGGGCCAACAACTGTGCATCGAGTTCTGATTAAACGTTGAAGCTCGATTAATATGTTATTCAAGAAGTCGTTTAATCAAACAAAGATATGTCCGAAGAACATAAAGCCATGTAAATCCTACATTCAAGTATTTATTAGAGAGGCAAAAGTGCTCATTGGATATATTAACCTATTGGTGGAATAGTGTGAAGGTAACCGCAAGATTTTGTGTGATAACTCGCACCTTCCGACACATCGATCCAAAGTCTAGGGTGGCTTTCGAACTCACATTGGTACCGAGAATCATGAGCTGTTAGGGTTTTTAAAGAATTATAGAGACTAAAGATATACAGATACGATCTAAGATATACTGTACTTTCAAAACTCACAGCAGAAGTTAACAAAACATAAATATGGAAAATAACCATCTCAAAAATATCTCAAAACATAGTCTTAGAAATATTATACGTAGTAAAAACCAAAGTACGCAGAAATTGATACATGTCTGATAAAATACTTAGTACTAAACATGATAGATAGTTACATGGAGAGTAAATAAAAATAACAAGCCACTCCAATGATGAGCTTACCTCTCCACGTACTAGTCACGGGAATATCACCTGCCACCTTGTGTCTTTTATGGTGGGAAAGAGAAAGGAAAAAGCATGGATCAGAAATAAGTCTGGTGAATAAGTATACAAGTACTTATATGGAGATCAAATGCATTTGACTTTAATACTACTCTATGTGACCTAGAGTGTTCTACAAGTGTCCACGTATTACTAGATTTTTTTTTTTGAAAGGCAAGCAGGGTTGAATGGTCCCTTACCATATTTATTAACCACACAAACACATAAGAAAGGAGAGCAATAACATGCTAGAGCTCACAAAAGAACACAGAGAAGACTAAGGAAGAAAAAAAGAAATAAAATAGGAAACAACCATACAAGAACAACGCTAAGAGAGGCAAGACAAACACCCTAATCCAGCAAGTCATAAGCATCATGATGGGCAGATTTCTCCTTGACCCTGGAAATAATGATATTAATCAAAGCACTTTCAAGTTTCATTTTATTCTCAAAAACTCTAGTATTTCTCTCTGCCCATATCACTTCCACATACACGTTCAGAATCAGCAATAGCCAATAAGAAGTAGCATTCTTCCATCTAGTTTCCCTGAAAACTCTATTCCACTCAGCTCCACCATGAAGAATGGGCTCATTAAACCCAACACTGATGAGACAAGCTTTCCATATTCTATTTGTAACCACACAGTCAAAGAAAAGGTGAGAACCATCTTCAGTAAAATTATTGCAGTAGATACACATCAAGTCCACAGTATAACCTCTCCTACGTAATTTATCCTTGGTCATAAGAGCATTTTTAGGACTTTCCATAAGAGGAAGTTCAGTTTATGAGAAGTTATAGAATTCCAGACTCGAGCATACCATTTAAATATGAGGCTAATCTCATCTCTTTTCAAAGCTTTGTAAATTCTTGCAATGGAGTGCTGCTCATGCTTAGTTGCCCACATATACCCATTATCACCAGTGAGGCAGTGGTTGCATATCACACCATCCCACAGCCGGTTGATGATAGGATTAGATGTGTAGGGTAAAACAATTTCACCTTCATAAAAATAATCAATAGCCCTGGCATTCGAGGGGATGCCAATTTGATTTCTCTGCTCAAAAGTGAGCAGGTCATACAGTATAACACCTCTACCCACCCATGGTTCAAACCAGAATTTAGCAGAACTATCAGGGCCAAGCACAAGCTAGACATGAGAAAGTAAACTGCATCTGAGATTAAGGATTGATCTCCACACCCATCCACACAGAGGAGAGGGTTCAATTTTCCAGAAGTTTTTATTGCCTAGATGATGATACCTAGCCCACTTAACCCACAAATTTGGTTTAGTATTAATCAGATTGTCAAAATGTTTAGAAAATGCAGCTTGATTCCAAGTTGTCACACACTTTATTCCCAATCCACCATATTTTTGTGGTTTCTCCAATTTAGCATAAGCAATAGGAATGAGTTTTGTAGAAAACATATCCCCAGTCCAAAGAAAATGATTTAAAGCTTTCCTGATGCTAGATAAAAGAGCAGAGGGTAAAATAAAGCACCTGCTCCAATAAACAGTCATAGCTTGAATAATCGACTTAATGATTGTGGATCTGCCCGCCTGAGATAACTTATTTCTAGCCCATCTACTCATAGCTTCATTGATTCTTTCAAACAGAGGTAAACAAGCAGTTGCTCCAATTTTTCTAGAGCACAAAGGAATACCCAGGTGCATGGTTCCACCAAGGAGAGTAGGTAATTGACTTTCCTGGAGAATGATTTGTTTGTCATTTTCATTGAGACCGGCCACCAAGAGGTAAGACTTACTTCTGTTGACCTGAAGACCAGTGCACATCTCAAATGTGTTAAGGATGCCTTTGACACAGGTCATAGATGAAACGTTGGCTTAATAAATAGTATCACATCATCAGCAAAAAGTAGAGAGGTAATGAGAGGATTCCTGCATTTGGGATGCAACTCGAAATTGTTATTCCTGACCTGTTTGTTTATAAGCTGAGTAAAAAATTCCATCACAATTATGAACAAATAGGAAGACATCGGGTCTCCTTGTCTTATGCCTCTCTTACTTCTAAAATATCCAACAGAGCCACCATTGTAACATAATGAGTAGGAAACTGTGGATATACAAGTATATATCCAGCCGACAAAATGGCAGGGAAACCCCATTAATCCCATAATACCAGTCAGAGCTTCCCAGCTAACAGTATCATAAGCTCCTCTAATATCAAGCTTCATCATAGCTCTTGGAGATACATGTGAACGACCATAACCATTAAGAAGTTCATGAGTAACCAGCACATTATCAAGGATACTTCTATTATTCAAAAATGCCGCCTGGTTCTCAGAAATCACAGAAGGAAGCACATGCCTAAGCCTAGCAGCAAAGACTTTAGAAATGCATTTGTATATTATGTTACAGCAAGCAATAGGACGAAATGCATGAAGAGTAGAAGCATGCTTAACTTTAGGCACTAAACATAAATTGGTAGCATTAATGGGGATAGGCAATTTATTGTGCTCAAAAAAGTTATGCATGGCTGCCATGAGGTCATTAGCTATTATATCCCAACAATGAATAAAGAAGACAGCATTAAAGCCATCAGGACCTCCACAGGAATCCCTCTTCATACCAAAAATTGCATTATATATTTCTTCATCAGTAACTCTAGAAGATAGAAAAAGGATATCAGCTTTAGACAGAACAGGCAGAGGTGTAGACAAGAGCTCATGAGAGTTAGGGGTCCATATTTCGTTTGGGGAGTAAAGATTGATATAATGGTCAATGAACGCTTTGTCAATATCTTCTGGCTTGTTTAATATCCTTCCTTCATCATTCTGAATTTGATAGATGTTTCTTTTGGCATTTTTAACTTTTAGGGAACTATGATACAGTTTAGAATTTCTATCACCATACAAGTCCCACTCCTTCCTCAATTTTTGTTTCTTCATACTTTGCTCAATTGCCAATGCATATGAAAGAATCTGAGTAAGAACATGTTCTTACTCAGAAAGGCTGATATTACCTGGATCATCAAGCATCCTCAGTTGAATAGCAGACAGTTGACTCTGCAGATTAGATGAGTACTTGTTACCATCACCATACTTGTTCTTAGCCCATCTCTTTAAAGCTTCCTTGGTTGCCTTCAATTTTTGCTGCAAAATAGACATTTTGTTACCATATTTAGGACAATTCCAAACATTATTCACTAAAGGCATAAATTCTGGATCTTTGATCCAAGAGTAAAAAAATTTAAATCTTGAGTTCCTTTTAATGGCATTGCATTGAGGGGCTAAAAACATAGGAGAATGGTCAGAGAGCAGAGGGGGGAGAATATGATTCAGAGAGTTGGGGTATTGAGTTAGAGCTTTAGTGTTGAGAAAGGTTAAGTCAAGTCTACTCATGGTTCTCACTCCAGATCGACTTTTGTTGTTCCAAGTGAATTTTGGACCAACATAGGCAGCTTCATGTAAATTTGAAGTAGAGATAGCATAATTGAGTGGAGCAATGTCAGAGATAGACAGGGGGGTGCCACCACAACGATCATCAGCAGCTAACATACAGTTAAAATCTCCTAACACAAACCACGGATGTGTCTCCGCCTTAGATGTGGTAAATAGTTCAGCATAACTTGCCTAGCAGCAATATGGTTATCCCCGTAAATAAAGGTCAGATAGAAGGAGGGTGAGGTTGGAAGATGCAAGGCATGGAAATGGATGAATTGCTTATGGGAAATAATTGGTGTGAGAGAGTAGATGGTTGGATCAGAAAGCACCATGATTCTGCCATATAGAGCCACATCCAGATTATGATGGACACTCCAAAGTGGATTGATAAGTTTGGCAGCTTTGAGGGTAAGATCAAGGTTAAGTTTGGTCTCCAGAATGCCAAATATGCAAATTTTATTCTCAGAGATAATATGTTTTGCTTGCACAAGTTTAATTTCCAAATGTGCACCCCTTATATTCCAAAACCTTATATTTTGTAACATGGAATAACTTATGGATGAGGAGATTGTAATCTCATAGACCTTCGAAGGCCTGAATTAGGGATAGTATCCTTTTCAGGTAATGTTTCAACATAGTCTACTTCCTTGCCATTGTCAAAATCTGACAGGTTACTTTCCTTTTTTTTCATGAAACTGCTGTGGTTCTTATGCATAGGGATTGGAGGTTTGGGCAGAGCGGGTTGAGGGTTTACCCGATTAAGCAAATAACCAGGAAGGGGAGAAATATGAGAATAAGGAGGTTTGGTTGAAAGCAAGGGGTTATGATCATTTCTGAAACATGTACACTGACATTGTGTGCATGAGAATTTACTGATTGCACAAGAGGATTGTGCAAACTGTTGGAATTAGATGCATTGTCAAAAGCCTTTTGATTTATCTCACTGGGTAATAAGGAAGGTATACACTTCCCATCCACTATGTCTTTGCTACCATTATTTTCAGATTGACTATTTGTTTCATCTTTCATATCTACTATTTGTTTTCCTTTTAATAGTTCATACTGTTTTGACTTTCTTATCTCAACCAATTCCTGAACTAGCTTCCCATAATCATTAGCAAGTTGAGAATTAAATTCTAAAGTGTCTACATCACATTGCTCTTCTGAATTCTTCTCATAGCCTGCATCCATACTATCATTAGCTACTAATGCTTCCTCACTGGAAAGATCAGATTGAACATTAAACTGTTCAGTGTTACTTTTATTTCCTCTTCCTCCATTACTCGGTTCTTCATCTTCCTCAATCAACTTATGTAGCACTTGAAATTTATTTCTTAAATTCATCTCCAATACCTCAACAACTTCTCCTTCTTCAACTAAGTCCACCACATTGTATTTATTATTATGAGACACAATTTCCACTTTACTTGATTCATTATCTCTGTATCTTCCATTATTACCACTCCCACTATTATCCATAGTCTTCATTAATTCACTCTTTCTTTTACTCCCATGCTCAACTTTCTTCCAAACCCTTAAGGACTTATTATGCAAAAAAAATTCATTTTGTTCTTTCACCAGGGAATCTTTATTTGGAGCTTGTTTTGAGAAGGTATTTGTATTATTCTTTATTACTTCATCTGACTTAACACTATTTTTGCAGTTGTAAATATCATGCCCAAACACCTTACAAGTTTTACATGCTTGTGGCGTCCACTGATATTCCACAAAAACAGTCTGTTTGGTTCCATCCTTACACAGTACTTGAAAGCTATTAACTAGTTCGGAAATGGGTGTCACTTCCACCAAAGCTTTAGCATAGGTCAACCTTTCCATTTTCTCCGTACTTTCATCTAAACATTTTACACACCCAATCCTTCCAGCAAGCCAATTGATGCCAAGAGGGGACCACGCTGCTAGAGTTATGTTGTAGATATGTACCCAAATAGGAACTGAAGTGACTGAGCCGCAAATATTGCTTACTGTGGGGTCCCATTGTTTAACAATAAACAATTTGTTCCTCATGATTATCGGGTCAGCCTGGATAATCCTTCTCCGATCATCCTCACTTGAAAAAAGGAACATGAAGACCACTCCATCAGATTTAACCTTAATGTTTCCTTTCAACCTCCAGACTCTCTTGAGGTGATGCACTACTGCTGTAAATGACAGGGGTTCGTCTAGGAAAAGCCAACTACATAATCCTTCCAAATACTTTTCTCAGCTTCTTGAACAACATCAGGTAGAACCAATGCATCTCCAACAAATTCATTGATGAAGTTAACAGGCATGTACTTCCCCGCATTGCGTGGTTTGTTCTTGAAAAGAGAAGTCCATGATTGTTGACTTGTGTTGTTGATGGGAGGGGGAAGACTGACTATTTAAGGGAGGAGAGGAGATAGGAAAGGAGGAAGGGACAGTAGGATGGCCGGGGAGGAAGGGAGGGGGATCTGGGTCAGGCAAGGGAGGGACAGGGGAAGGCAGTGGCTGGGTTGAAAGGGAGGGAGAAAGGATGTGCTCTGCCATTAAAAGGGAGAAAGGGGGGAAAGGGGGGAAAGAGGGGAAATTTCCTTTGATGTGACTTGAGGACGAGGACGATTTAGCTAAATACACACCCATATTAGCTTCTTGTATATGTTTATACTTAAGATTGAACAAATGATCGAACCTCTAGACAACACCGTTCTACTAATAGTTACTAGAACTATTCTACATAGGATTACCTTACTATTTCTACATGGCCTAAATTTCCCATAATATGGCTAACCGTACTTGTATCCCCCTTTACACATTGAGGAGGAGCCCGTTATGCTGACTGGTCGAAGTGCCTCATCATTTGCGTCCGTATCCACCTCCAAATGGTCACATAATTATCTCTTATTGCACACTATGAGATCTAACAACAACATAGCATCATGTTGCGTCAGAATCCATGAATACGAAGGAACTCCCGTTATGTCGGGTCCACACACTTCGTCTGGCATCAGCAAGTGTTGTGTATCCATCGTAGAACCTTATATAAGTGTTGTTTGCGATGGAATCGCCCCCAGTCAAATATTGACCTATGCTGGATAAATAGCATTTAACCAGCTTTACCACGTCCTAGTGTTGCCTCATACAGAACTAGCTTCCCTATCCTAACATCCACATATACGCTATACACACACATACATTTACACTTAAAATGGTTTTATTTTTAACCTGGGCCTCAGGCCAAGGTTTATATATTATGCATCTGGGTTGTTAATTAGTCAACCGCTGTATACTGGGGTAGTCGACCGCTCCAAGTAGTGCTATCAATCGGTCGTGGTGTAAATTTTTGGGTTTTCTGTTCACATTCGATCAATTATTGTTTAACTTTGATCTTTTTTTATAGTAAACTTATACTTTCGAGTTTAACAATTACTATGAATTCAAAGTGGTATTTGTCCAACCCCTAGTTAGTTCAAATTTTACAAAAATCAATTTAATCTATGGTTAAAATTATATTTACAGATTGTAAGAATTTCTACTTTATTACAAAGGGGTTTAGCCTAGATTAATCTCTATATTAACAAGTTTATACCAACACAATTTATAATTCAATTTCATGTTTAAACAATATGGTTTTCCAATTAAATTTCTAACAACCATGATCGGATGGTGCATATTAAAATTATCTACAAAAAATCATCTTATTAGAAATGTGTGCACTCACCTCAAATCCGAGCTTTACTTTTGATTCCCATCTGGAAAGCCTTCTTTGTTCGTTAGTTATTCACTTTATTTCATCTTTTATTTCTCTAATTTATCCTTGTTTATTTTGAAAAATTTTGTAAGTGAAGGAGAATAGAATTTGACAGAGGCTTAATATACTGGTGAATTTCTAATAAATTAAGTTTTTGGTTAGCTCTGTATTTATATGGGTTTTAGATTAGTTTTGACTGTTAGATTAGCCCTAGAAAAGGGGTCATACACAATGTCATACAGTTACTTTGCGACCAAGTAAAAATATTTCGTTCAATCCAGGTCTTTGGTCGCACAAATGCATTGATTTTAAGGTCAACCAGTCGACCGTAGGTGAGGACCTGTCGACCACTACATGTTGACCGGCGAACCCACGGGCGTCAACCGGTGGAGTTGTTCAATTAGTGAAAGTTTAATTATTTAATTAATTTTGTTTTCAAAATTTAAAAGGTTCATAATTTCTCCGTATTCACTCTGGTTTCAAAGTGTTATATATGAAAATTATCCAGAAAATCACTACGAACAAAACAGTGCAAGTCTCATGCCAAATTCAAAAGTTTGTAAAAATTACGTTCTTTTCCTCATTATATTTAAACTTAATTCTTTATTAATTTTCTCCACTTAAATTTTCGAGATGTTACATTCCCCTCTCTTGAAAGGATTTCGTCCACGAAAGCTTCAAGGATAGAAAATATAACTCGTACATGCAAAAGTTAATAACTACAACCTTCTACTCCTCTATTGGCAATTATTGTCAATAATTAAATTTCTATTGCAGTATGTACATGCAAACATGGAATGCACATGAACCTATACTAATGCAAAGAGTAGGTAGGCTCCTGATTTAGTAGACTTCCATTAATCTAGTATTTAAACCATGTATCCAATTGTATGCAACATCGTATGTAAACATACTTGCAATTCTACATGTATGTGCAACCATCCCATCCATATGCAGTAACAGTATGCAAATAACTTAATAAATCAAACAAGTGATTATAAGTTATGATATGAGAGTGTGTGCTAATTAGAGGATATACTTACCTAAGTATGCGAAAACCAGTCAATAAATAATCCACTAGCATGCATAATCCAAACATATCATAATGACACGTTCACAACCATTAACGGTCTCTAACCATTAGATATACTAAATTAAATCCTAACACCTAGGTAGTATTATACTTATTTGATAATGGTGGAAAGAGCTGTCAGTGGGAATCTCGAATCCTCTTCTCAGGCTCCCATGTACTCTTTGCTGGATCGTCTCCCTATTGAACTTTAACGAGTTTCATAACCTGGTTGTGGAGTCACTTTGTACCATGCTCAAGAATACAAGTGGTTAACAAGTGACTCCCTCACTACCTCCCCTTCTCTACTTGACTTGGCTCTACTACGATTGCTGTACATGCTAGAACTTTCGCAGGTGCGACACATGAAAAAGGTCATGTACTCCCGCTAAATTCCTAGGAAGATCTACCCGATAAGCTAAGTTCTCAACTCTACCAATGATCGAAAAGGCCCTACAAACTTTGGTACTAGCTTTCTCGAACACCAAATCTCATAACCTGCCTAAGCAGTGTGACATTCACAAAGACCATGTCGTCCACTACGAATTCCAACTCCCTGCGTCTCCTATGACGATCCTATGATGACTCGCGTTTCAAAAGGTATAAATTGAAAATAATCCACACATGTCCAACTCAAACAATCTGCAACACAGATAATCAATGAGGTTAATTTAAGAAAAATAAGAAAAAAAGAAAATAAATACAGAATCACACAGTGGAATGAAAAAATATAATAATCAAATAAATAGTTCATGAAGTTGTTTATACTATACATTTGATTATAACTTATAAAACATTTATCAAAGTTATATATACAACCGAGACAAAATATTAATAATACAGCAGAACAACATGATGCAGGGAATTATACTAGTAATAGTGTACCAATCATCGTCTTCCTCCTCCAGAAAAATAATTTTCAATGCGCTGAAAACTCAAAGCTGATCCGAGCGTAATAAAAAGACAAAACACTTGAGTCAGGACTAAAATATCCTTATGCGAGTCAAACCAATATAACATGAGTTTAATAGCATCACAGATGTTTACGGGATTTCACATCTCCTATCCAGTATATAACATGTGTGAAATAACTCAACAGATGTTACGGGATTTTCCATCTATTAAGGATCCGTCAATATATATATATATAACTAATCAGTAAAATAAATATTTTTATTAGCGTTAAGGCTTGACATTAATTACCCTTGTCGCGTTTTTAAGCATTGTCGTACAGTTTGCATATTACGCTCCAGTAGCACGTCGGGGGATAGGTGTAACAATCCACATATTTACCAATTTTATATTTAAATATTTTATCGATACTCGGAATTTAGTCCAAAAAGCTACTTTTTGCAAACAGTCAAATTGGGACTCGAGACCCCTTCCATTGAGTTCAAAATGTCGTTTGCAACCTTTTTGAGCATAAGCTTCGATATGTTTGGAGTAAGTTGATTTTTGCCGCTTTTTCACTTTGGGTTTGGGTTTGGGTTCAGCCCAATGTTCTAACTTAATACTCCAAACTGAAAGCCCCTCTTCATTCACTCCCTCTTCCTCTACTTTTCAGTTCTAAAGAGATTAATGGTGAGTGGAATGGAAAATTAAAACTCAAGCCCTAGTTTTCTTTTGCAAATCAAGCTCTAGCTCCAAACTAATAGAAGAAACTTTGGTAAGCCTCTCTTCTTCTTCTCCAACTCATTCTCTTATCAATTTCAGAAATTCCTAAACCTAACTTTGGAAATGTTCTTCCTTTAAAGCTTAGAATCAAGCTTCTTGAGTTCGGATTGAAGAGTGGTTGATTCTCCCTTTGCTTTCAAGCTTCTTCTTCATTGTTTTTGTGAAAATGTGAGACTTTTATCTCACATCTATGCTTATAATTATCTTCGATTGTTAGTTATGAATTCCTAACACTTATTCTTGTGCAATTGCTTTTGGTTTGGATTGATTTTGTGAATATTCCAACTTTAGTGTTTTGAAAGCCAAATCCTTAAAAATCATAGCTTTGATCTTTGATCATGATTTTGTGATGCATCGAAGAGCTTATAGGGCCGGGTAGTCGATTGGCATAAACCCCTAGCGTCCATTGCTCGTCCGATTTAAATTTGGTGGAGATTTGACCCTCACTCAGATATGCTGGGAGGAGCTGGAAACAGGCTCCGGTCGACCGAGCTCTATGGCCGGCCGACCGACCTGCTACCAAAGTGCATAAGCACTTCTCTGTCTCTGGTCCGGTCGACCAGCTACAGAGCTTTGTCGACCGACCTGCTTCCCGAGAATTTTCTAGAACAGGGTCCGGTCGACCGAGCTCTGTAGCCGGCCGACCGACCTGTAGTTATTTTTCCTAGTTCGCCTATTTTGCATGGTTTCCAAGTTTAATTGATTCGTGTTCTTTCCTTATTTTTTGTTATCATTTGTTATTGACTTTGATGACTTCTTTCCTTCGGGATTTTTGGAATATCCATTTTGATGGATTCGGCATCGGTTTCTTTGGATTTTTATTCACGTCTTTGAATGTGAATTTCGGTTATTGATTGTTTTACAATCATTTTTGTGATTTGTCACTTCAAAATATAAAGGTTTTCAATACTAGTAGTAAATATCAAAACCCTTTCATCAAAACGATTTCAACTCTATTCTCTGTATCAAGCTTGTTTATAAAACCGTTTTCCAATCTACTAGCATATACAAACCTTTATCTCATTCGTATGAGAAATCTAATTAAACGGCTTAGTAAAACAAGTGGTATGAAACACTTGCGTTTACTTCGTTGGTTAATTCTTGGACTTGTTCGATTGAATCTCTTGTGACAATTTTCTAGTCGAGATCTACAATTTGTTCATAAATATTTAAGTCAAGCTAGTGGTTATGGGACATGAAGCTAAGTTCATATATTTACTAGCTTAGTGTAACTGGCACTTCTTGATGATCGACGATGATCATTTTTGTGATTATGACTAGCAATATGCTATGTTCCTTTGTCCACGTAGGGGACAGTAACTTATTTTATTGAGTTTCGTCTCATTTTTATTATAGGCTAACGACCTATTTATATTTGGAGTTTCGAATCAATTCTTGTGGGCTAGCGACCCATATTCTTTTATGGAGTTCGGTTCATTGGACGTACCGTTGTACTACGTCGATGTTCCGATCTATTCGAGTTTCAGGTTCCTCGGGCGTACCGATATTGTACTACATCGTTGGACCGGCTCTATGGTTAGCGACCATGGGATAGCGTCCCGTTTGTGATACACGTGTTGGTGAGTTTTCATGCTCCCGTTCTATGATAGGCCTCCCCCTTTTTGTGATTTCTGGATTTCTATTGATGATTTCTAGAATTTGTGTTTCACCAATTTTATGATTGGCATTTATATGTTGTCAATATTTGTGGCTTAGTGAATGAAATAAGGAGTATGACATTCCTTTTGATCTTTGAGAAGATTTTTGTGATATTGATTAATCTCTTGTTGATTTTCAATTACTTATTTATCACAGCTTAGCATTATGATTATTATACGTTTAGTCATATCTCTTATTCTATATCATTTCATCTGATATTTATAGCTAGACCGATCCGTTTATTATTTTCTTATTAAATAATACTCGGGTCAGATGAAGATGTTACATGTGCTTCTGCTTGACTTCACTTCTAGGATTATCATCCTGACTTTTGGCTAACTACTTAGATTAGTAGTTTTTGTTGTAAACATTTGAGATATAGACCCTTGGATATATACATATTCTTTTGTCTAGCTCTTGTAACCATTCTTTTGTGATATTGTGGTTCTTGTTTGACCACTACTCTGATGAACACTATTATGTGTTATATATATTCATATCTAATTCCGCCTTTGTGATATGAATTATCTGTGACTGATTTGTGTTATGTTTATTTATATATTTGTTTCCGAAGACATTATAGCCACTGTGTAGTAGCTTGAGTTTGTGTCGGTATGTTGGATTTCCTCGTGAAAAGAATGCAAGTTATATTTTTATCTGGCATATCGGTACTCGCACAAAGAAATTATACAGATGGTCGCTCCTCAACAGCCTTATTCTCCGTGCTAGTTGATGGCATTACACCGTAGTGTCCTTGGCTAGCGTGGGTATAGAGGTGGGGCGTCACAGCTTGGTATCTGAGCCAAACTTCGGAACAATGTAGAATAATTTAACAAGGATCATCGTCCTAAGTCCTTCTTAGGAGTCGTGCCTTAGGATTTAATTCGAGTCTTCGTACTGATTCATCCTATTTTCTTTATGATTCCTTGTTTTATCCATCAAGATTGCTTGATATTCATTTGGTGATTAACCTTTTTCTTCTTCTTTCTTTCTTTCTAAAGGAAGAGAAATGGTTAAACCTGGCTGTCCCAGCGCCGATCAATCTAGTGCTACTTCCCAAGATGGAGTTTTTATGTCTGCCCAGCAGCTTCTTGATCTAGTAAAGAATGCTCAAGCAGCCGGATCTAATCCGGAGTCTACTCACCCTAGGTCAGGATTTGCACGTTTATGCAGCGATTACACCAATTTGGGTGGGAAGCCATTCAAAGATTCTGAGACTATTATCGAAGTCCAGGCTTGGTTAAGATCATGCGATCGAATCTTTTCTCGCATGAATCTTATCGATCTTCACCGAGTTCATGTGGTTTCTAGTATGCTCCAAGAAAGAGCATTGGACTGGTATGAACTTCTTATTTCTGAAATCAATGAAGCGGATCTCACTTGGGAGAAATTCCGAAAACGCTTCGAATTAAAATTTGTGCCAGAAGATGAGAAGGTGACTTTGGCTCTCCATTTTATTGACCTTGTTCAAGGTGAATCTTCTTTGACAGACTATGTCGCATCTTTCGAATCTCTTTCCAAGTACGGGGTTGAATACATTAACACCCCATTGAATAAAAATCAGAGATTTGTTTATGGCTTGAACAAGAGTCTCAAGAAGCCATTACTTCTAAAATTAGAAGTTTCTTTTGATCAACTGATTGATATCGCTCTTCGTCTTGAAGAGGCAGATAAGGAAAGCGATGTTGAAATTGTGGGTGCCAAACCAAACTTCAACAACAACAAGAAAAGACCTATTAAATTCAAAGGCCCTAATCCCAACAAGAAAGGAAAACAAGCAACTCTTGTAGCAAAGACTCCTACCCCTTGTAGTGGGCAGTGCTATAACTGTGGTTCTAAAGACCATTATGCCAATAGATGTCCGAAACCTCTCTTTTGTAGCTATTGTAAAAGTTTGGGTCATCTTTTATCTTCATGCTCCAAATTTCAAGGCAAGAAGGAGGGAAAGTTAAATGTTGCTCAGGCTCCTGGCAACACATATCGTGGTCAAGGTATGTCTCATTCTATCCTTGATGGCATCATTATATTTCGTGATCAACCTATTCGAGTTCTTTTTGACACGGGTGCATCCCATTCTTTTATTTAAAAAGAACTCGTTGATACTTTTTCTTTAAGTGTTGTTGCTTTAATGACTTCTTTGAGAATTGCAAATCCTGTTGGTGGATCCGCAACGATTAGTTTGCTTATTAAAGATGTGCAGATTTTTTTGTGTGATTTTTCTTTCTAAGCCGATTTGCATGTTATGCACTACTTAGGCTTTGGAATGATTTTGGAAATGGATTGGCTTAACCGTTATGAAGCCCAAATCCTATGTCCTGAGCGGACTATTCATCTTCAACATCCTTAATCTGTTAAGCAGATTTCTATTATTCTCAAAGATTCGGATTCCACCTTATCTGCATCTTTATATTCTTTAAATCCTCGTGATGATGATAATGATGATGAGGAAGACGTCATTTCTCTTATTCACGTTGTTCGTGAATTCTCCGATATATTTGAGCCGTTTTAGGATTACCACCTAAGCGAGCAATTGAGTTCAGAATTAATCTTACCCCTGGAGCTCAACCTATTACTCATCCTCCTTACCGTTTGTCCAATAAAGAAAATGAGGAGATGCGCATACAATTATCCGATTTGGAAACGAAGCAATTTATTCGCTCTAGTTCCTCACATTGGGAAGCTTCGGCTATTTTTGTGAAGAAATCCGATGGCACACTTAGGCTTTGCGTTGAATACCACAAGCTTAATGATCTTACTATCAAAAATAAATATCCTTTACCTCGGATTGATGACCTATTCGATCAACTTAGTGGTGCTAGAGTCTTTCCACAATTGGACTTGGCAACTGGTTTTCATCAGCTTCGTATTGCAGAGGATAGCATTCCTTTGACATCGTTCCGTACTCGGTATGGATCTTATGAATGGTTTGTTATGTCATTAGGGTTAACGAATGCCCCATCTTATTTCGTTTACCTAATGAATCGAGTTTTCAAAGATTTTCTTGATCGATTTGTTCTCATCTTTATTGATGATATTCTTGTGTATTCTAGAACCGAGGAGGAGCATGAAAAACATCTTCGGATTGTATTGGAAACTCTTAGGAGTAATCAATTAAAAGCAAAATTTTCTAAATGCCATTTTTGGCAATCTAGTGTGAAGTTTCTCGGTCATATTATTTCCAAATCCGGAATTTCTGTAGATCCTTCAAAGATTGAAGCGATTCAAGATTGGAAGAGACCAAAGAGTGTTACGGAAATCCGTAGCTTCCTTGGATTGGCGGGTTATTACCGTCGTTTTATCAAGGACTTTTCAAAAATTTCCGTGCCTCTCACTAGCTTAACGAACAAAGGTGTTAATACATTTGGTCGGAAAAATGTGAAACTTCTTTTCAGAAACTAAAAGAACTCCTTTCTGATGCTCCTATTCTTGTTATTCCCGAGGGGAATCAAGATTTCGTTGTTTATACCGATGCTAGTCGCGTTGGTTTGGGTGCCGTTCTTATGTAAAAAGAACGTTTTATTGCTTATGCTTCTAGGCAATTGAAGCCTGCTGAGACTAGGTATGCCACTCATGATTTAGAGCTCGCGGCTATTGTTTTCGCCCTTAGTATTTGGCGTCATTATCTTTTAGGAGAAAAATTTATTCTTTACACTGATCATAAGTCTTTGAAATATTTATTCTCTCAAAAGAAACTTAATTTGCGTCAACAACGTTGGCTCGAATTTCTTGCAGCTTATGATCTTGATATTCTTTATACTCTCGGAAAGGGAAATCGTGTTGCCGATGCACTTAGTCACAAGCAACAAGCGATTGTTTCCATGATGATATCCGAATGGAATGATCTCGAGGTTTTATCCACTTGTGAAATTCGAGACCATGTTTCCGATTTATGTTCATCTCTTGTTTTATATAGCCTTGAGGCTTAACCCTCTCTTTTAGACCGCATTCTTGAAGCTCAAAGGCTAGATCCCGAATTGGCTCTTCTTGGCCAAAATATTGAGGATAAATTGATATGAAGGTTTGAAAGACTTTGATATCGATTCTCGTGGCGACATTCGGAAGTTTGGTAGACTTATCGTGTCAAATATTAGCGATCTTCGTAAAGATATTTTAGAAGATTCTCATCATTCTAAATTTACCATTCATCCCGGCAGTAGTAAAATGTACGCGGATATGAAGCGACTTTATTATTGGGAGGGAATGAAATCTGATATTGCTAACTTTGTTAAGTGTTGCATGACTTGCCAACTTGTCAAGGCCGAACATCAAAGGCCCGGTGGGTTAATGCAACCTTTAGACGTTCCAATTTGGAAGTGGGATCAAATTTCCATGGATTTTGTTGACGGCCTTCCCCGTTCTCGTTTGGGTCAGGATAGCTTATGGGTGATAGTTGATAGACTCGCTAAATCCGCCCATTTTATTCCCGTTCGGTCCAATCGAACCGTTTCTCTCTTGGCCAAACTTTTTATCAAAGAAAATTGTTAAATTGCATGGAGTTCCTACTTCTATTGTTAGCAATCATGATCCATTGTTTACTAGTGGATTTTGAAAGAGTCTTCAAAAAGCTTTGGGAACGAAGCTTAATTTTAGCACCGCTTATCATCCTCAGTCCGATGGACAAACCGAGCGTGTGAATCAAACTCTTGAAGATCTTCTTCGTACATATGTTTTTGATTTTGGTGGAAGTTGGGAAGATCACATTTCTCTTGTTGAGTTTTCCTATAATAATAGCTTCTAATCTAGTATTGGTATGGCTCCTTTTGAGGCACTCTATGGAAGGCCATGCCGTTCTCCTTCTTGTTGGCTTGAGGCCAGTGAGAAGCTGGTTTTAGGTCCAGATTTTATTCATGTTTCACCTATGAAAGGTGTTTTACGTTTCAGTCGATTGGGAAGATTAGCGCCTCGATATATTGGGCCATTTCCTATCACCGAACGTATTGGTTCCGTGGCTTATCGCCTTTTATTACCGGCTCAGTTTTCTGCTATTCATGACGTGTTTCACGTTTCTCAATTACGGAAATGTCTTCGAGATTCCGATTCTATTCTTGAGGTTGGTGTTGTGGAAGAGATTGAGGTTTCGCCGAATTTAACTTATGAGCAACATCCTATTCGTATCATTGCTTCGGAAGTCAAACGACTTCGAAATAAAGATGTTCCGCTTGTTAAAGTTCAATGGTCCTCAAATCCTAAGGATTGTTCTTGGGAATCTAGAGAATTCATCGAGCGAACACATCCGGACCTACTTTCCCGTGCTCTTTAAGGTGAACATTTTATTTCAAATTTCTTTTGTGATGAATATGCTCTCATGGTTGTTACTATATATCTTCTTCTTAAATATTGAGAGGACACAATTTCTTTAAGGAGGGAAGTCTGTAACTACCCACATATTTATCAATTTTATATTTAAATATTTTATTTAAATATTTTATCGATACTCGGAATTTAGCCTGAAAAGCTACTTTTTGCAAACAGTCGAATTGGGACTCGAGACCCCTTCCATTGGGTTCAAAATGTCGTTTGCAACCTTTTTGAGTATAAGGTTCGATATGTTTGGAGTAAGTTGATTTTTGCCACTTTTTCACTTTGGGTTTGGGTTTGGGTTTGGGTTCAGCCCAATGTTCTAACTTAATACTCCAAACTGAAACCCCCTCTTCATTCACTCCCTCTTCCTCTACTTTTTAGTTCTAAAGAGATTAATGGTGAGTGGAATGGGAAATTAAAACTCAAGCCCCAGTTTTCTTTTGCAAATCAAGCTCTAGCTCCAAACTAATAGAAGAAAACTTTGGTAAGCCTCTCTTCTTCTTCTCCAACTCATTCTCTTATCAATTTCAGAAATTCCTAAACCTGACTTTGGGAATGTCTTCTTTCAAAGCTTAGAATCAAGCTTCTTGAGTTGGGATTGAAGAGTGGTTGATTATCCTTTAGCTTTCAAGCTTCTTCTTCATTGTTGAAAAGATGAGATTTTTATCTCACACCTATGCTTATAATTATCTTCGATTGTTAGATATGAATTCCTAACACTTATTCTTGTGCAATTGCTTTTGGTTTGGATTGATTTTGTGAATATTCCAATCTTAGTGTTTTGAAAGCCAAATCCTTAAAAATCATAGCTTTGATCTTTGATCATGATTTTGTGATGCATCAAAGAGCTTATAGGGCCGGATAGTCAATTGGCATAAACCCCTAGCGTCCATTGCTTGTCCGATTTAAATTTGGTGGAGATTTGACCCTCACTCAGATAGGTTGGGAGGAGTTGGAAACAGGCTCCGGTTGACCGAGCTCTGTGGCCGGCCAACCGACCTGCTACCAAAGTGCATAAGCACTTCTCTGTCTCTGGTCCGGTCGACCAGCTACAGATCTCTGCCGACCGACCTGCTTTCCGAGAATTTTTCAGAACAGGGTTCGGTCGACCGAGCTCTGTAGCCGGCCGACCAACTTGTAGCTATTTTTCCTATTTCGCCTATTTTGCATGGTTTCCAAGTTTAATCGATTCGTGTTCTTTCCTTATTTGTTGTTATCATTTGTTATTGACTTTGATGACTTCTTTCCTTCGGGAATTTTAGGAATATCCATTTTGATGGATTCGGCATCGGTTTCTTTGGATTTTATTCACATCTTCGAATGTGATCGGTGATTGATTGTTTTACAATCATTTTTGTGATTTGTCACTTCAAAATATAAAGGTTTTCAACACTAGTAGTAAATATCAAAACCCCTTCATCAAAACGATTTCAACTCTATTCTCTATATCAAGCTTGTTTATAAAACCGTTTTCCAATCTACTAGCATATACAAACCTTTACCTCATTCGTATGAGAAATCTAATTAAACGGCTTAGTAAAACAAGTGGTATTAAACGCTTGCGTTTACTTCGTTGGTTAATTCTTGGACTTGTTCGATTGAATCTCTTGTGACAATTTTCTAGTGGAGATCTACAATTTGTTCGTAAATATTTAAGTTAAGCTAGTGGTTATGTGACATGAAGCTAAGCTCATATATTTACTAGCTTAGTGTAATTGACACTTCTTGATGATCGATGATGATCATTTTTGTGATTATGACTAGCAATATGCTATGTTCCTTTGTCCACGTAGGGGACAATACCTCGTTTTATTGAGTTTCATCTCATTTTTATTATAAGCTAACGACCTATTTATAACTGGAGTTTCGACTCAATTCTTGTGGGCTAGCGACCCGTATTATTTTATGGAGTTCGGTTCATTGGACGTACCGTTGTACTACGTCGATGTTCTGATCTATTCGAGTTTCAGGTTCCTCGGACATACCGATATTGTACTACATCGTTAGACCGGCTCTATGGTTACTGACCATGGGATAGTGTCCCGTTTGTGATACACGTGTTGGTGAGTTTTCATGCTCCCGTTCTATGATAGGTCTCCCCCTTTTTGTGATTTCTGGATTTCTATTGATGATCTCTAGAATTTGTGTTTCACCAATTTTATGATTGGCATTTATATGTTGTCAATATTTGTGGCTTGGTGAATGGAATAAGGAGTATGACATTCCTTTTGATCTTTGAGAATATTTTTGTGATATTGATTAACTCTTGTTGATTTTCAATTACTTATTTATCACATCTTAGCATTGTGATTATTATATGTTTAGCCATATCTCTTATTCTACATCATTTCATCTGATATTTATAGCTAGACTGATCCGTTTATTATTTTCTTATTAAATAATGCTCGGGTCAGACCGAGATGTTACAGGTGCTTCTGCTTGACTTCATCTCTAGGATTATCATCCTGACTTTTGGCTAACTACTTAGATTAGTAGTTTTTGTTGTAAACGTTTCAGATATAGACTCTTTGATGTATACATATTCTTTTGTCTAGCTCTTGTAACCATTCTTTTGTGATATTGTGGTTCTTGTTTGACCACTACCCTGATGAACACTATTATGTGTTATATATATTCATATCTAATTCCGCCTTTGTGATATGAATTATCTGTGACTGATTTGTGTTATGTTTATTTCTATATTTGTTTCCGAAGACATTATAGCCACTGTGTAGTAGCTTTGAGTTTGTGTCGGTATGCTAGATTTCCTCGTGAAAAGAATGCAAGTTATATTTTTATCTGGCATATCGGTACTCACACAAAGCAATTATACAGATGGTCGCTCCTCAACAGCCTTATTCTCCGTGCTAGTTGACGGCATTAAACCGTAGTGTCCTTGGCTAGCGTGGGTATAGTGGTGGGGCATCACAATAGGGATGCACCGTGATACGACAATACTAAACCAAAATCGTAGTGGTCTCGTATAGGGATAAAATTATGACAAGGCAAGTGAGACAATGACCAAGGTAGCATACTAACAGTTCGGGTCATAATGCTGGTGATAACGCATTATAGTCACGACCGCCTACCGCGTCTATCCATCCCATATCGAGTCAAAGGGAGGTTATCCCAAATCAAGATGCACCAATCAAAACCAATAACAAGAGTAATAGTGTGGAACAAGTCCAAAAATAAATCGAAGAACGTATGTTTTCTATAGGTAATTAACCTCATTGGCCCTGTCAAACCGTCCTGTTTTAGTCATTTCAAATTAGCACAAGTGCCTGGGTTTATCAATCATCGTTCTCTTTCTTAAAATCTAGTAAACGTACACCAAATCCAACCACTTCATTCAGGAGCCTCCTCTGCATACACAGTTGTTAAAGTGGTTCCAATATTGGCAGAGAGTATGCCAATAAGAGGCCCCGGTCTCTCTAACAACTAAACATCATTTTACACACTGGTTGGTTTTTTTACATTTCGAAAACGATTCATACTTGATATAAAAATATCATATTCATTTCAGAATATCATATTCGCTTCAAAATTCAATTCGAATTACAATTTAAGTTATAACATTACTTTAACCCAATTAGTATTTAAATCAACGGTTTAAATATATACATTTCCAACCTTGCACAGTTCGAATTTTAGAAAATATTTTGAATAATTTTACATAGTTTAAATAGTTTAGATATTAAAATAGATTATGTATTAAATGATTTGAAAATTTAAATAATTTAGAAATTTCAAAAGATGAATTTTAAAACAGTTTATAGGAAAATAGTTAATAGTGAAAATAGATTCAAAACTAATTCTTCCCATTTCCAATAAATTTGGATTCGATTTTTAAATCAAACTGATTCAATTTCAAATCTTCCAATTCAGATCATCTTAAATCTTAAATCAATTCAAATCAACTCAACTTTGATTTAAATTCAAATCAATTTCAATTTCAATTTCAAATTAATTTCAATTCGATTTCAAGTTCGATTCAACTATTCGATTCAATGGTTTAAATTTCAATTTTATTCTCAATTTTGAACCATCTCAATTTATATAAATTTGAGTTCAATTTCAGAATATCGATTTAAGTTACTTAAATCAAATCAACTTCAATATTAAATTTAAGGTTCAAATCTTTTGAAACGAATCAATTTTCATAATTCCAATCATATTCCCATTAAAATTTGAAATTTGAAATTTCATTCTTTAAACAATTTTGTTTAACTAATTTTAATTTCACAATTCAAAACTCAAATTCAAAATTAATTCAATTTCCATATTTTAATTCAATTTTATTTTTATAAAACGAAATCATTTTAATAAGTTCAAATCCAAGAATTTAAAATCATTTAATTTAACCAATGCAGTGTCCGTATATAATTTTATATCTTATGGCCAAGTGTCAGTTATTTCATTTTTTAATTTCAGGAATGGATATATATCATTTCAATCCAAATCAAAGTGCTATACGTATATATCGTTTCAACCTATTTCTTAATTTATTCGAAATATTGCAAATAACAGTTTTCTATACTGTCAAATAATTTACAGGGTGATGCAGGGATATATAAAAATAAATAAACATCCAATTATTCAAAATATCAACCCATAGCATCCATCACAATCAACAATTCAAAACAGTCAATATATCATAACCGCTGACCAGTTATCAATAATCTGGAATTTAACTAGTAGTTTAATTCCAATTTCAGTTTAACGGTTAATTCAAAACTTATAACATATAAATTTCTATTTCGATTTTCATGTCAGTTAGATTAGCAATAAACAACAATAAAATTAAATCACTTCATGAATTCAATTTAACTAACATAAAAAATTTAATCATTCGTGAGCGTTTAAAACACTCATCTTCATTCGAATCTGAAAATTTGAAAGAAGCGAGTAGAAACAAATTCAGCTCCATAGCGTAGACAGCTCTGATACGAATCCAATGCAACAAACTGCACTCGAATCCGATCGCGAACGCAAAAATTACGAATTTAATTAGCATTCGAGATAATTAAAACTTAATTAACTATAATTGACTAATTTTACTAATCCTTCGTTTATTCCCCTGGCTGCACACGTACTCGCCTTCCTCCTAGGCTTGAACGCAACTATGCCTCTTTTTAATTTTATATATATCAATGAACAAACACTGGCGCCAGCGCCACCCAGACCGATGCCACTCCGCCTCATGCACCGCTCGCCTCGTTTCCCCTTCCCCGCGCCGCCACCCCACGCACACACAGCACCTCTAAGCGCTCTCGATATGAACCCAAACCCTACTTCGTTCAAATACAGATTGCTGCACAGCTCCACCGCCGCACCTAGCCTCCAGCGCTGCCTCAACGTGCCATGTGTGCTCGCTCGGTGCATCCCTCTTCCAGTCGCACGAGTGACTAGAAAAGAATCACGACCTTCATTCTTTTCTCTTGTTTGATGTAACTTTGGAATGAGAGAAAGAGTGGGTACAAGGTAGACATAGATGCGCTGAGCGTACGAAGTGTCGAGTGATGGAATATATATATATATATATATATATATATATATATATAGAATAATTTGCAAGTATCTGACTTTAAACGTCCGAAATCCTCGAGCTCCAAACGAGGAGTGTCGTCTGGCATTTTATATGTTATGCCCCCATTCCGAACATATGGAACTAGTTTCGAGAGCCAATTCCATCATATTCAGAAGATAACTTTTCAAAATCAATTTTTTTAATTAAATTTCTTTAATTGATTTCTATGTGTTTCAAGCTCGCCCGGTTAACCAATCAGTCTGATCGCTATAAAACTTGAAATCCTACAATAGCTCAGTATTACGGATCCGATGAAACTAGTTTCGTCGAAATCCGAGATAATGGCCAAAATGGCTATTTCTACTCGTTAATTAAACAACTAATTTCCAAAAATAAATTTATTCATTTTAAACTCAATTTTAGCATATAACAATTTTCATTCTTGTTTGTATAAAATTTAAATCAACTTTCGACATCATTTACATTCAAATTAAATTCAGGATTAAATTATTTAAATAATTTCCAATATTAAATTTAAACAATTTAATTATCAAATAAAACGCTAGAATTGAAACACAAGTTATTTGACTTATAAAATTTAACTTATAAAACAAATTCATATAACAAATCAACTACTACACTTAGTTCCACTTCTTTATTTAAAGTATTCCAATAATCCATTTTCGATGAATTCCAATAGTATAATTTCAATAAATCCTAATACTAGATTTCAAATGAATTTTGGCTATCAAAGAATTATTTTAGTCTCATCTAATTAATTCAAAAACACATTCAATACATAAAATTCATTTCAATATCTGTTATTGCCAAAATCTTCGAAAAGTTATGTCTAAAGTTTATTCGAGTTCGTATTAAATAAAATTGAAAAAATTTCTAACCATTTGGTTCAATAATCATATTAATTTTGATAATTTAAAATGGATAAAAATACAGATCGTTACATTCACCCCCACTCAAAACTTTTTTTCCTCAAAAAGAGGTTAAGTAAGGAATTTAACAATTGATATATATTATTCAAAATAATTAACATTTAAAACATTAAAATCTCATTTACAAATCCTTTACTATGCTTCCGCTACGCCACTCCGATCGGCTTAGGGAAATTACAACTTATATATAAAAATAAGTTATAAAATTTTAAAATCAAAAAATTTCTGACACCCGGATTTACGAAAATTTTGGCAGTGTCTCCTTTGCATGGCTCGATCGTAAAAAATTTACAGTATAATATATGCACCAAATATATCAAATATACATCTCGTCTCAATGGTGAGGCATTCGGTAGGGAAAAATATAAAAATGTGGTATGTAATCCGAGATATGTTCTTTATTATTATTAATATGAGTGATTTCTCTTATATTAAGCAAGAAAAAGCAAATAAAATCCGCGTATACGCCCAGACGATCTTCCTGTGTACCTATCTCAACTCAAAATTTAATATTAGTTGCATATAAAAGATATAGAAAGCATGTATAAGTTTAATAGATTATATAACATGAATTTTGAATCCAAATCATAAGCATGAGCACAAATACACAGCATAACAATCATATGCAATCAAAAGCAGTAATAACAATAATTAATAACAACAAAACCCATTCAACTATTATTAATATTCATCTAATTAATCCAAACTATCACATTTTACATTTCCAATGTCCATATTAAATTCATACACTTCATTTCTTATTAACGTTTAATTTTTATTAACAGTTAATTGGTTTGCTTCAAATTTATTCACATATATTTCATTTATATTCAATTTATTCAAATTTCATTTATTTCTCTTATTTTTAACATATTTCATATAAATTCATTAATGGACCATTTTATAAATCATTTCATTTAACCTTATCTAAGTTAAATTTTATTTCATTACTACTTAGTGTATTCTCTTTAATATTAATATCATTTATAAACCATTTCATAAAATCATTTAAGTTTATTATATGCATTTTATAAAACGCAATTTATGTTTAGTATTACTTCATAACTTATGTTTATATTAATTCATTGATTCACTTCATTATTTCATTAATTAATATCATTAATTTTACTTAAGTAAATTTTATTTGTTGAATATGCGATTATATGATTTTTGTTTGATGATAATAAACATACATACATACATACATACATACATACATATATATATATATATATATATTTAAATGTATTTGTTAATGTACTATTTTATTTTTCACAGGTCAAATAAATATTTGCTGAATAAAATTAAATAACACAGAATTTGAATTCAAACAGAAATTTTATTTAAACAAATATTTATCACAATTTTGAATAGTACAAATTCAAACTCTCACTATACATATACAACTTTGATTACAATATTCAATTACATCACAATCTCACTTTTACATCTGACCTCACTACATATTACTCATTCACTCAACTCGTATTTTATCTTCACTTTATTCCAATATGAATCCGGCATCTGAGAAATCTGCAAAAATAATTTTTGACGCGGTAAAATTGAAAAGGAAATATTTTTTGCAGTATAAAATAAAAACTGAATTTTGAAAATAATATTTGCCTCAGTTATTTGGGTTGATCGTCATCATTTAATTTTGAATCCATTATACATGAACGACTTGTGACATACACAGTGTATCACTGTATATGCCACAAGGCCATGCACATCGAAATATACACTTGATTGATTTACAGGGACAGCTGAGCACAGGTCAAACCCAAATTATTGGATTCAACTCAAGTGCAATAAAATAAATGTCACAACTTTCAGCACAAGGTCAAATCTGAGCTTCAAGCTGGATTCAACTCAGGTGAAATTTCGAAAAACAAACAAAATGCAAGGGTCAGGTCACTGCTATCATGACTCAACTCAATGCAACAGTATAAAGAAACACACTCGGCAATGCTCAATGACCAATACACATGAATGCACGGTGCAGACTAGTGCACTAAGCAAGTGACACAGCCAGTTCAATCATGTATCAGAGAGCATATGCAAGGGTCAAGCAAGTGGTATATGCAAACAAACCAATGGATGCAACAGATGTATGGTGCTGCACAAGCTGATACATATTATATATATATATATATATATATTTAAAAGAAATATAAAATGAAAAACGAATGATTCATGTTTAAAGTACCACATATCGAAAAACTATATGGAATTTTGATGAGTGATGGTCGTTAGAAATATGATAGAAATAGAGAAGGTCATGGAATTTTTACCAAAAAAAAGTTTTATAACTCTTGTTTAAATTTCTAAAGAAATTTACTAATTATACCGTCTCGAGTCAAAATATATGATAAATATCAACACTCATCTTTTTCAATCACTATCCATCTTTTCGATAATCATTAGGGAGTCAGATTAGTCAATGTAATCATTTCAAATCAAATTCAAAAATAATTATAAATCAATTTTTCTAAAAATGACCAATCTGAAAACAAGTTCAAAAATGATTTTCTAGAAGGGTTTTATTAGAAAAATTTCTGCTATTTGAAAATTATTTGAAATGAAAAAATATTCAGATATTTTCTTTGAAAAACGATGCAGTTACTAAATGTCTTAGCAAATCACGTTTCACTAGTAATTTTTCTATCAACTAGATTACCAGTGTAATCTGCATCTGAATTTCTTTTTCACTCCAAATTATCACTAAATGAATTTGATAGACCAGATCATGAAGTGTGCACCAAAAATTTCAAAATCAATTTTAACAGCTTTTTAAATGACATTCTTTTGAATTTGAATTGAAGCCGTCTAAATAATCAGAAAACCATGAATATAGAGTTAGCCGTATTATAACCAAATGTATTATCCAACAAAACACTATTTTTAATCCAAACTGATATATATGAAGTAATCCAAAGAATCTAGATATTTTTATACTGTTTTTGGCATAAGAATATAATTGACCAACTATTTTGAATAAGTCAGAATCTAAATCATCATCTTTTCATCATCTTATTATTGGCTGATTTAATTCAGAATATGGTGCAGATTATCACATTTAATATATCGTTCAAATAAATATACCTTTACCTATTTTACCTTTACGATATTTTTCGTTGTTGTCTGTTGTGATTCCGTCACCTTTATACTAGGCTAAGGAACTTTGCTTTGTTGTCCGTTGTGTCCTTAGAACAGCCAAAATCCAGAGAACACTATTGGTGTTCCTTAGCCTGCCACCACACCTACACGGGAAAAGATTTATGCGACCTATTTGTTTTTATAGGTCCATGATTGTTAGTGGCAGAAAATTTTGAAAAACAATTTTGTGGAGACCCAAAACTACTTATAATTGTTTCCTTCGGCACCCAAATTTGTTTAACTTTGAGAGATTTTATATTTGCACCTTTTGAAACCCAAATCGGTATAGTTTTCACATGTTTGGGTCTTTACCAACAATTATTGTGATTGTGTCCATATTTTCTACAAATTGTGCACATAGAATTAACTTGATTAATATTGCTTTCAACATTTTCAGATTGATTATATCCAATTCCTTGTCTAAACGTATTAACAGTTTGCTTTCCTAATAGCATATTGAACGATTTTTCACTTTTTTAAAATTTATCTAAAGCCTTTGACAATTGTTGGACTTGTGTTTTGAGAGATTCATTTTCGTTTAACAATTGTGTGCACTTTTTAATAGAATTCTCTCTTCTAGTATTTTCATTCTCTTTTAAAGTCAGAATTCCATTTTCAAGTGATTTTTTTATTAATTTCTGATTTTTATAATTTCTTCTTCAAATGTTGGACACTTATCACATTTAGGGATCCTACTTTGATAGGTTTTAACTAATTGGTCAAGTTGTTCATTTAATTCTATCAAAGTGTCTTTTTGTGATTCAAGTTTGGCATACTTCTCCCTAAGTCGTTCAAAACAGCCATTTACTTCGTGGAAATATATAAGTAATTCTGAGTGAGTGAGTTTTGATACCTCGCTTGGCTCGTCATCGTCGCCATCAGTTATATTTCCTTGAAGGCACATATCTGCTTTCTCACTTTCACTGCTAGTGCTTTGCTTATCTTCATCACTCGTACTCCACGTGGCTGCAAAACTTCTCCTTTTTTATTTCTTTTCAAAGTTGCGTCGATTTCGAGGAAAATTGGGCTTGATGTGTCCGGGTTGGTTGCACTTATGACAAATGATCTTCTGTTCTTCTGAGTAGTCTAGTGCTTTGCCTATTCTGCTTTTCAATTTTTGAATTCGAGCAGGATTTCCGTATTTGTAATTCCACATTTTAATTTCTTTATTACCATTTCCAACTCTGCTGCTCCATCATCATCGTCGTCATCATCACTTTCAGTTGTTCCTTTAAGAGATATTGATTTCTTTCGAGTATCTCCTCCTTCACGCTCTTCCTTGAATTTCATTTCTACCTCATAAGTGGTGAGATTTCCGATGAGTTCTTCAACTTTCATCTGTTTTAAATCTTTTGATTCTTGAATGGCAGTTTCTTTTGCTTCAAATCTTCGTGGAAGGAATCTGAGGATTTTTCGGACTATTTCCAATTCCGTGTATGATTTTCCGAGAGCATTTGATTTGTATACGATATTGGAAAGTCGTCCATACATCTCTTTGATATTTTCTTCCTTCGCCATTGTGAAGTTCTCGTATTCGCTGCTTAGCATGGCAAGGCGAGATTCTTTGACTTGAGATGTCCCTTCATGAGTCACTTCTAGTGTGTGCCATATTTCCTGCACAGTAAGACAATGTGAGATACGATTAAATTCAAATTAATCTAATGAACAGATAATATAATTCATAGCTTTAGCATTAGATATTTATAATTTATCTTCTAGTTCTGTCCATTGATCCTTTGGTTTCTCTAGTTCTTGATTATCTACAGTTATAGTTGGTGTTCTATAACCTGTCTCAACAATATTCCAAGCGTCAATGGTTTTCAGAAAAATTTCCATCCTATTTTTCCAGCAAGCATATTGACCATTGAACATTGGTGGTCTAACTATGGATTGACCCTCTGCAAAAGCAGTATTAAAAGAAGCCATTTTGAAAATTCAAATTTTTAAAACAAAAAGTTGGTTTTTATAAAATCAAAATTTTAAAACAGAAACGGCTTTTGCATCCTGGCTCTGATACAACTTGTAGGATCGATTTCACCCTAGAGGGGGGGTGAATAGGGTGAAATGGATCCTACATTATTTTATAATTCAAATTCATATTAATAATTTTCTTTTTATCATAATCAATTCCATTCAACTTTCGTTAAGTTATCTTCCATTTTATAATTTATTTCATTAACTTATTTTATCAATTCATTCCATTCAACTTGACTTAAGTGAAATTTCATTTCATAGTTCAAATTTTAACTTTCTTATTTCAGTAATCATTTCTTAAGTTTATAATTATTTTATATAGATGTATCTTCTTTTACACAATATTATTCAAATTATAATTATCTTAGAAAGCTACAACTAAATATTAAAACATCCTTTGCAAATTTTTTGTTTTTTGTTTTTCAAACAATTTATAAAGATATGATTTAGTTTATTATTTGTTTGCCTTCTCTCAAGTTCATATCTAAATAGTATTTTCTTTTACTACTCAAATTATTCATTTAACATTTATTAGAATATTAACTAAGTGTATAACATTTCTTATAACAACTTAATCTATTTTTTTTTATAAACATTTCTTTAAAAAGTTTCTTATTACTCTAGTTCAAACTTGTACAATATTCTATTACACATTCATATTTAACATTTCAACTTTTTAAACATTTCTGGTAAGTTTCATATATGTTTTTAGAATGAAATTGAATGTTATACAAATTTATCTTATTTATTTTAGTTAACAAGAATGTTCAATAATTTACACAAGTTTAAATTTCCATTATCTTGAAATTTAAGAGTTATAATTTAACTTCTCGTATTTATTTAAACTCTTTGCTACAATTTCTTATTTCTCATTCTAGAAGTTTCAAACTATTCAAAAAAATACACTTATTCCTACATTGAAATCATTAATTAATAGAAACTTAAAAATTCAGATACCGTGTTCATTTCAAATCATTTTGAAATAATATATGTACTCATATCTTTTATATATATCAAATCATATTTAGAAATTCTAAATCAAAATCTATTTATTAAATCAAAAGCGTAGCAAAGCTACTAAGCAACCTCTCCCACTTTGAGACTCAAAAATGAATGTCGATGATGTGGCCGTCATCACCGAGATTATTTTCCAGCGATAGAAGAGGGGAGTACATGATTTATTTCCTTTTAATTCCTTTTGAAACAATTTATATTATTAAATATTTTACATAATACTAATACTATTTTCAAAATGTTAGAAACAATTTCAAAAGCATCAGAATTTAAATTCTCAAGTTCTCAGTTTAAATTCATTCTTTTAACTTAAACTAAGATAAGATTTTCATTTCACAACTCCTTACTTAAGTTTATAAACATCCATAACTCAAATTAGTTAAGTTAGTATTTCCAAACTTGGTTTTACAACCTATTTACTTCATATTCAATTTATTTTATAATTCTAATCCATTTCATAATCTAAACTTAAAGTATTTCTTACCACTTATACTTAAAGGTATCAACATTTCTTTATTTAACTTTCACTTATTTCATATTCAATTAGTTAACATTAGATTTATTAAAACTCATTCCATTTGCCTTCAATTTATTTACATCTAATTTAAATCAAATTCAATTACTCACTTAATTTTACGTACACATTTATTCTCATTCAATTTCTTTTTATATATATAATATATAATTTAGGTAAAATTATTTCATTTACCCTATCTTAAAACAATATTATGTCGACTTGCCTCATTTAAGTGTGTAGAAACCCCTATCGATAACATAGCGTCCCACACACCAACCATAATTCATAAACAACTCAATGGATAAGTAAAAACAATGTAAAGCATTTTATAACACTAACAAGGACACACTCTCATATATATACACACTCAAACAGACTCATTCCGGGTGCTGTTACCCTATCTCTAATGAGTCAAACCCCATAAAGCTAAGGTTATTGCTGAACCAAAGTTCTGATACCAACTGTGACGATCCGCATATTCGAAGGTTTAAATCGATAATAATCCACACATGTCCAACTCAAACAATCCATAACACAAATAGTCAATAGGGTTAATTTAAGAAAAATAAGAAAAGAAGAACATAAATACAGAATCTCGCAACGGAATGATAAAATACAATAATCAAATAAACAGTACATGAAGCTGTTTATACTATACATTTGATTATAATTTATACAACATTTATCAGAGTTATATATACAGCCGAGACAAAATAATAATAATAAATTATAACAACATGATGCATGGAATAATACTAGTAATAATGTACCAATATTCGTCTTCGTCCTCCAGAAAAATAATCTTCAATGCACTGAAAACACGGTGCTGATCCGAGCATAATGAAAAGACAAAACACTAGAGCCAGGACTAAAATATCCTTATGTGAGTCAAATCAATATCACATATAACATGAGTGTAATAGCGTCAGAGATATTTGTGGGATTTCACATCTCTTACCCAGTGTATAACGAGCATGCAACAACTCAGGAGATGTTACGAGATTTTCCATCTCTTAAGGATCCGTCAAAATATTTACATATAGTAGAATACACTATATATATAATGTCTAATGAGTAAAATGAATATTTTTCTTAGCATTAAGGCTTTACATTAATCCATATTAACGCGTTTTTAAGTTGTAACGACTCGATTTTTCAATGCCCGAAAATCGACATCAATACGTCCACTGTATCAAATGCCAAACAATCGAATGCTGGAAAACCGAACCATTAGGGTTTATGAAGAAGGAGGTAGAAGAAGAGAAAACAAACAACAACAAAATCTAACCAACATAGTGGAATAAAATATAACAGATAATAACTAATCTTTACACAAAAGAAATATATCTGTTTATATGTTTCATCATCAGAGTATAACAAACTCATAACACGCAACTGGACTGTTAAATTAACTTGTCCTCATAAAAATGACTATGTAGTTAATCAACAAAGGGGAATATTAATCAAGTACGGAAGTACGTCTCGCCATCTAGCTCGTCTCTTGAGCTCCACAACATCCTTTCCTGTATCCTATAATACTCGGTCTGATCCGAGCATTATAGTTAAATAACACCCGAGTCAGTCTGGAAAACCACTGTGAGAAAACATACTCAATTGGATTATTAAAGTTTCAAAGTCCTTTGAAACCAAAAGCATCCCGTAAGACTATGCCACAAATAAACATGTCGGATTTTTACCTTACGATAGCCAAAACACTTTTTATCAAATCCGTCTGATATTATAATAGCGTCTATTAAAAGTAAAATAGAATCTAGCTAATATGCTTGCATCTCACGTTTCAACAATAGTTGGACACAATCAAAACCGTAAAGGCGCGTAGGGAGAATGAATTTCCAACTAATGACTAGGCACCGGGTACCATCTGTCATGGTACGTGGTCTAGATCAGCATACCGAGGATCCACCTTGATCCCCTGCAACACAAGACCAGGACTACCCCTTACTGGATAATCCCGAATAAGATCACCCACGGTTGGGATCAGCAACCGCCCACTAAGCCGAATAAAAAGGGTCCTCCAGACAGGGATGACCTTACCCTAATGGGCGCTACCCACTTAGCCTTACTGCGTATCCTCTGATTTTCAGTCATCCTGGTTGATCAGGCTTGAGGCTCAACGTTATCTTTTTAGAACATTTCACTTAGAATGCTCAGCGTCCTCCTGACGATGTTATGAAAGCATTCATCCATACAAGTCCATTCCGGGTTCGAATGGAACCGAAGGCACTATCCCTACTACATCCATTTTGGAATCACCCTCAGGATTAGTCGCGACTAGCCATTGTACTTCACTGCACCATCTTCGACTCCAAACTCTTATTTTCCACATGAAAACGTTTAAACCGGATCGAAGTTTTTTTTCGAAAAATTAATCCCGATCCCGGTCTCTTCGAAACGATCAGCGCATTGTCCTATATTGATAGTCGGTAATTTAACTATCAAATAACATACACAAGCAATCATCAGCCTCAATTATTTCCAAATTTATTTTCAAAATATCTTTGCAAGATATCTTCAACCCTTTGAGAACAGTTTTAAATTATTTTTCTCTTGCGGAATAAATTTCCAAAACTCTGAAATTTACCAAATCTAAATATTTTAGATTTCAAAATAATTTAAATCACTTTATTTTAAAAATATATTATAAAACATTTGAAATTATAATCCATTTATACACTTTATACAAAAAAATATACTTTAAAACATTTAAAATAAAAACCACTTGAAACTCTTTATTTAAAATACTTGTTATGAAATTTTATACTAATCTTTTATGTAAAACTTAAGCTAAAACCCTTTTTAAAAAAAATAAATGAAAGTGTTATACAAGTAAATATTAGAAAATTTCTTTTAAAAAACATCATACTAATTTAAATTTTAAATAATTACAACTAAAATAGATTTGAAATAATATTTACTTTAGAATTTTAAAACAATAAAAAATAATAAATTTCCTAAAACATTTCTTTAAACCAAATTTTTAAAACCTTAAAATTTTACATAAAAATCTCCTTTAAAATATACTTGGCTTCCCATGGAAATACATTTTCCATTTCCACACCTTTAAAATAAACTACTATTTATTTTTAAAACAAATTACCCATTCTTCTCTAAATTCCCATCGTGAATTTGTACTTCCAAATTATCCTCTGGAAAATGTATCACTTTATAAACCCAGTTTTTAAACTCCATCGTCTCCTCACAATTTCAAACATTTTATCAATTTCCAAATCGATTGTCAAATTTACTTCATTTTTTAAAAATAAATTTCTCAATTTTTTTCAAAACCCATTAACTTCAGATCTAACTTCTTTATTATAATTTAAAATCTTATTTAAATTGAATACCAATTTCATACCTTTCCAAATCTCTTTTTTATCTTTCCAAACAAATTTTAAACCTTGAATTTAAAATAAATTCTTTATTCCCTTAAAAAATATTACTTAGGTTTAAAAATTCATTTTATTCCCATTTATCCATAAATCTCCTTTCCCATACCCGGAATTATTTATTTGAATTTAAAATCAACTTTTATCCTTTTCCAATTCATTCTTTATTATCCAAATTCTCCAAAATTATTTTACTTAAAAATTCTTTCTTTTATTTCCCTTCAAAAATCCAATCTTTTCTCTTTTATTTCCCTTCAAAAATCCAATCTTTTTTTTAATAACTCAATACCCAAACATATTCAATCCAAACATAGCATCCAATATTCCAATTCCCAATATAATCAATAACCTATCACACATTATCAAATAAAATATAGACTATAAAAATAAATTACACTACTTTGAGGAACCCAGTTGGATCCCTCCAACCTGTTTCTCTACATCCATAGATGATAGCACAATATAAAATACCAATTCCACTTCGAGGTAGAATATCACGGTATATGAGATTATATTTATATCATCCGCTATTATGTGGCGCATAGGGTCTCATCCTCTATATAATGCGAGAAATCAATCGCTCCAATTGTCACGACCTGAACTCGATGTCCGACAACAACATCAATTTCGTATCGTGGGAGCTTGCAACACCATTAGATGATAAAGAACACAGCAGAAAATAAAAGATGATATCACTATATAATATGAATGCAATATCCGATACATCACTTTGATACAATGATAATCATCAACATCAGAGAATATACACAAAATACAGCGAAACATGATATAATATGAGACAAGTCTTCACAGAACCCAATACTGCAACTCTGATCCAAAAGCTCCAAAGACAAAGCTCCAAAACTCCTAGCTTAATCCACCATCAAGATTTCACCAAGATAAACAAGACTGGTGTGCATCCAAAGACTGGACTAGCTCCAGATAATCTACTGAACCTAACTATCTGGAAAACCAAACTCTAGACTGCCCGTGTAGAAAATTATGGGCACCCAGAGTTTAGGAAATGAACAATAAACTCCAGGTCAGTCATGGGACTGGTATGAGCAAACGAAAACGGTTTGTCTTTTAAAAAAAACAATCAAAAGAAATATTTTAAAATAGATCCGCAATGCTTTTAGAAAATGTAACTACCATAAGGCCTCCCGCACACACACACTATGCAAACGCAGAATCGGAGGAGATTTCTCCTTATGATAGTTAAAGATGCTTGATATGCAAATTTCTTTGATATTATTACTATATGTGCAAAGTGCGGAAAACATTTTGAAAGTATAATATAAATCTTAGCCAGCATAGACATTTCGCACTTATGCCTACTATAACTACCATGTTCAATAGCAGGTTATCGCCACATTCCATGGCATGTTATACAACTAAAACCATACAGGGCTCGTATTGTTTCTTTGGATTTCCAACTAATGGTTGGGCTAAGGAACTTCCTACTGCCACATGGGAACGCCTCTGGTGGGACGCCCCGAGAACCTACCCGGCTCTCTGCCAACACAAGGCCGGGTTCCTCCCTGCCCGGGAGTAATAACTACAGATATGCCATCCCCGGTCCTTTGGGACCTTTATCCGAGAGCTCTCAACACCAACAACATCACACAGTAATAAAATACAGTGTCCACGTGAGTAAGTACCTGGGCTCCATACCATGGTACTACCCTTTTCTAGAAGGAATGGTCACATTCTAGGGGAGCTACCCCTGAAACCTTACCGCATCATTCCTGTTTCGACCATTACCGGTTTGTGAGGCTCGATGAGGTTTCGTCCACAAAGCTATGCTTTACACGAAAGCCATGCTTTGATCACAAATGATCAACCAATGATCATCAACACAAAGTAGCACTTAGCATGCCATACTACCAAATTGGGAGTATATTGCTGATAACCTTCAACTACATAACCTCTGAGTTCGTACATCTCAGAGAAGGGTGTTAAGCTAAGAGAATAAATTCTCCGCCACCAACAGGAATATATTTGAAAGAAATCTTCTTTATATCTCAAAGCGTAGTGTTAGACATACAACCATACAAGTCTGTCTCGGGTTCGAACAGAACCGAAGGCACTTCCAAAGAAGCCCTTGCAATCCGGGTATTCACAATCCCGATCGAACTTCCCATCACTTAGGGAATCTCTATACCGTAGCTACTCGGTGCAGAGACAATCGATAGGTCATCCTATCGTTCTCGTAAATACCCGGTCTTCACCACCGGTGTTCAAATGCTATCCATAACGACGTATCATTATTCGGTACTTTCCCGGCTAAACCGAATAATGGGCGCAATATTTAAAAACATATGGATATGGGATTTCAATTAAGTCACAACTTAATAATTCCAAACTTTCTTTCAATGGTTTAAATCAATTACCATTTCAAATCCTTTAAACAAAAAGATTTACTTCACAAAGTTCACTCAGTTTCATAAAGATCCATTTACGGATTTCAAAGCAATTTTCATTCCAATTAGATTAACTCATTTAAATCTTAAAATTAAGATTTATCTCATAGCTTTCAAAACTGTTTCCAAAGATTCATTCATAACTTGGAAAACTATTTTTTGTTTAACTTGAAATCCCTTAAACATCATTTGAAATCATTTCTCATATGAAAGCTTTTTATCATTTAGAAACAATAGTTTTATTTCGGAAAAACCCGATTCCATTTATACAAGTTACAATCTTTGGGTTAATTCAAATTCCCAAAACGCTTTAAAAACGGTTTAAACCCATATCACTTGTAAAGTCCCTTTTAAATCATAACTATTGAATATAGAATTCAATTTTAGATATCGAATTCCAATTTGAATCGAAATATTCAAATTTTCAAAATAACTTTCATTTTTTTAAATACCTTTCCAAAAACTTTTCACTTTAACCAAATTCCATTTCCAAAACCGTTCGGATTTAAGATTCAATTCCTAAAACTATTTTGAATTAAATTCAAATATCCGTGACTTAACCGATTTCCACGTGCAATCCATATTAGTGTGTGCTAGTGTGGTCCAGGGGTTTTTACTCAATAGTGCACAACATCAATTATTACAAAGATATCAATATCGATAAGCGATATATAATGCTTATCTTTATTTACAGATTCATAGATAAATAAATTTATCAATCATAAAGATTCATCATTGCGATTCGATGTGGGTTTCGGACAACTAACCAAAATCCGAATCCCTGTCGCATCGAAATCCAAATGTCGTTTTACAGACAAAGGGGTTGTCACATAGACATACAGAAACAAATCAAAATTCACAGTACAACATAAGGCAGTTCATATCACACAGTATCACAATCACAAACAGGAATATCAATTTAGTGCACAACAATAGTTACCTATTTTCAATCAATGTGGGTGTGATTTAATAAATTAACCACATAATTATTTTTAATTGATTTATTTAAATCAATAATTAATCTTAATTAAATCTTGATCAACTTAATTAATTAATTATTCCTTAATTAATTAATTTATTACTAATTATAAATTGATTAACTTAAATTATCTAATTAACAATTCTTAATTTACGAATTAACTTAATTATTAGTTAACCAATCTTTAATTACCATATAAATCCTTAATTGCTTAATTAATTAATTATCCATTTATTTTTTTCATTTTAATTAATATCCACTAACTAACCAAGACCTTAATTAATTTAAGATAAACCATTTTCTTAATTAATTACTTAATTATTTAATTCCATTTGATACACTTTAGGAATAATTAATCTATTATATAATCATATTGAATCAAAGAATTTAAACACATCATATTTATATTTTACATTTTGAAACCTATTTAATATTTAACTTGATACTTTGAAAACATTTAATTTACTTGAAACTTTATTTCTATGCCTTTAGAATTTGTTAAACATTTACTTTGAGAAAATTAAACAATTTTTTTTCCAATCAACAATAGCCTACTCGGCCCAAAGCCAGACCAGCCTAAAGTTCCTCTTCTCATAATTTACACAAACCTTCCTGATTTACACTTCCTACTCCAACCTGGCCCAATACACTTCCCCTCCCCTTCTTCACTTATTTCTAGCAACTCTCCCTTGTACTCCCTTCGCACATCCTTGTTCGAAAATCACCCAACTGTGCACGATCGTGCACGTGCATACGATCGTTGACCTCCCAACCTTGTCGCCGATCACTCCTACTGACCATCCACGACCCCACTGTCACGCTTAACCACCTTGTTATCCCATTTTTGGTCAAAACTGAAATATCATTGTTGTGTGCGTTTCCGCCACGACCGGAACAAGAAGAAGCAAGCAAGCGTATATAAGTCTGGGATTTCACTCATGATTCAAGTACAAAGGTTCATTCGGTAAAGCAAGGCAAGAGTTCGTTCGACACTACACTCCCCGAGTTCATCCGGTAATAAGCATCATCTGGTACTTAAAACCCCTCGCTTTCGTCCGGTAGTTCAAGTGTTTGAGTTCGTTCGGTATTCGAACTCCCCATGGCTCATTCGGCATTCTCAAATATGAAGGCTCATTCGGCGTTCCCAACACCAGGGATCATTCGGCATTCTCAGTATAGGATCCATTCGGTAGTGCCGAGACCGAACCAACTCCACTTCCCTTCCCACCGAATCAACTACAACCGAAGCTCCATCTTTCACCACCCACTACCGGTCCGACATCTCCACTAAACCAATGCCGAACCGAGCCCCACAGAATCAAGCACCGGACCACCCTCACCGGATGGCTTCCCACCGATCCAAGCCTCGCAAAATCAAGCACCGGACCAACCATCGCCGGATGTCTCCCCACCGAACCAGAGCATGCCGAACCAAAGTTGTCGGTCCAGATTGCATCAGCCCAGGCCCACCAGCAGCTATAAACATCCTAGACCCCTGACCCCAACCTCACTCTATAAATAGAGGGGCAGGGGTACAACAATGGTAGACAAGTTTGAGAGCTCAAGCACGGATAGAACTTTCAAACAACATTCATATACTTGGATACAAAGCTTTGTACTTGTAATCTGAAGAGAAAAAGGAAAATAACATATAAAGTGGACGTAGGCACGTTCTGGCCGAACCACTATAAATCTGTGTGTCTTTTACAGTTTAGTCCCTGCTTTTTACATATTTGCATAAATCACCCAAATCACTAAGAACAACATATAATCAACTAAATCGTACGACTTAGAGGTGTTTGCCCATTTTTTGCGCAAACATTTTGGTGCTTTCATTGAGAGGGAACTAGCGCCCGCTATATCGGATAGAAGTTTGGATTTGGGAGACAATGGCTAGGCTAAATAGTAGAAGGCAAAGGGTTGAGAGAAGCCAACCGGAAGGAAGTCAGCAAGCATCCTCCGGAGCTGAGGAAGGACCGGCTTCGATCTACATAACCCGGGACGAAATGGAAGCCATAACAAATTCACTGCAAGAGAGGTTGTTGAAGAGTCAACAGGAGATGATGCAGACTTTCTTGGAGCAAATGAGAGCTGCAGGGGCCCAGAACTTAGGAATAGCTACAGCAGCCGTGGATGCAGGACAAGGAGCTAGGGTTATGGAACCCAATGGAGGAAAGAATGCAGAACCAGAGGGCAACCGACAAGGACTTGGGGGCAGTCCCGCAGGATCCAACACAGGAGGACCTTTTGAAGGAGTTCAACAGGCTAGAACCGACGTTGCTGCTAGCGAGCCACATGAAGAGTATGTACCGGAATTCCCTCGGGGGCAACCCGCGACAGACAACGCTGGATTGGTAGATATAATCAGGAAGACTGTGCAAGGTGGTTTGACCAGCAGAGACTTGGAAGGGGTAAATAGGAGTCCGTTCGCTCGGGAAATAAGGATGGCTCAGAATCCATCTAAGTTCAAGTTACCTAGCGTGGAGGTATACGATGGCAAGGCAGACCCTACGGATCACTTGATGAGGTACAACAGACACATGGAGGTGCTGGGGGCATCGGTGGAAGTGATGGCTCGATGCTTCCCTTTGTACTTAACGGACTTAGCTGCGATGTGGTTTAGGCAGCTGGGAGAAGGATCTATCAGGACTTGGAGGGAATTGGTGGAAAGGTTTTTGGGACAGTTTCGAGTTCATGTCAAGAGACCGAAGAACGTGACGACATTAATATCGGTGAAGCAAAGGATCGATGAATCGCTTAGAGCCATTCTAACTCGATTCAGTGCCGCAGTTGCTTCGGTGGATCAGCCCGATCCATCGATGGTTTTAATAGCAGCAGTATCAGGAGTCAGGGAGAACTCGGATTTCAAGGTATCTTTGATACGAGATCCCCCACGGGATCTCGACGAATTCTTTCACGAGGCAGAAAGGTTCCTTCGGCAAGAAGATGCGAGTACGAATTTAAAGTTAAAAAAGGTTAATGCAATTGAGATTGGAGGACCATCCAACAAAGGTTTGGATAAAGACAAAGGAAAAAGAAAGTTGGACGATGATTCTAGAAATGCTAGGAAGCAATGGAAGGATCCAAAGTTTTCCACATACACAGGATTGAACGAGACGCTGGAGCGGATATACCTGGATACTCGGAATCGCCTTCCCTACCGGAGGCCGGCTAGGAGAGAACCAACAGAACGGGAAAGAACATCAGGAAGGCACTGTCTCTTCCATTATTTGGATGAACACGACAGCAACAACTGCAGGCACCTAAAGGACATAATTGAGGAGCATGTAAGGAATAGATAGCTGCCACAATATGTTGGACCTCGGAATGCAACGGCGGGGCAGGAGCAACCGCCGCCTACCTCAAGCTACGATGGCGGGAGGCCCAGGAATGATGGTCGGTTGATCATCCATTGACCAGGTTATTATGAAATAAGTAGCGAACTATTGGCAAGCAACCAAGTCATTTACACATGTACGGGGACGGAGATAGCCCCTAGGCATGCTCTGAATGATGATAAACTGCAATGCTATGATTTGTGAAATTTATCTTTTACTTTTGGATTGGACACTGCTTTTGTTTTTGGTTTTCGGTTTTTGAGCTTGGATTGAGCTCTTGGTTTTTCCTGCTTTTTGATTTGGATTTTCCTTTGAATGATTGTTTTCGGTTTTGGATGCTGGTTTGGATTTCTGGTTTTCTGGTTTTGATTTGGATTTTGGATGTGGATTTTGGATTGGATTTTGATTGGATTTTTATTCTGGTTTTCTGGCTTTGATTTGGATTTTGAATGTGGATTTTGGATTGGATTTTGATTGGATTTTTATTCTGGTTTTCTGGCTTTGATTTGGATTTTGGATGTGGATTTTGGATTGGATTTCGATTGGATTTTTATCTGATTTTTGATAAACGGTCGTCAGGTATGGATTATGCCTGGCAAGGGGTGAGTCGCTTCGCCCGAACATGGTAAATTGACTCATTCAGGTCGTCGAGTATGGACTATGCTCGGCAAGGGTCCGGAGTGACCAGGATTCGGCCTAGGACTTAGGCCCTGTATTATCAATTGTTATTTTCAGGTCGTTGAGTATGGACTATGCTCCACAAGGGTCCGGAGAGACCAGGATTCGGCTTAGGACATAAGCCATGGCATTACACAGCGTCCAGGGACACTGGACCAAGGTCGTCAAGTGTGGATTACGCTTGGCAAGAACCCGGAGAGGTTAACACAGCGTCCAGGGACACTGGATCAAGGTCGTCAAGTGTGGATTACGCTTGGCAAGAACCCGGAGAGGTTAGCTCAACGTCCAGGGACACTGGACCAAGGTCGTCAAGTGTGGATTACGCTTGGCAAGAACCCGGAGAGGTTAGCTCAACGTCCAGGGACACTGGACCAAGGTCGTCAAGTGTGGATTACACTTGGCAAGAACCCGAAGAGGTTAGCTCAACGTCCAGGGACACTGGACCACGGTCATCAGATGTGGATAACGCTTGGCAAGAATCCGGAGAGGTTATGGATTTGGATATCGACCCAAAGAGGTCCTGGATTCGGTTATTGGCTATTGGATAAGGATGGATTGGGACTCGGTTGTCGAGTTTGGATGGATACGGAATTGGCTCAGGCTTTGGTTATTGGATTTGGAATTGGACATCGACTCGGAGCAGTCAAGGATGATATACTCTGGCAATATGGCTATGGACTTTGGATAATCGATTTGGAACCATTCAAAACACGCCTTATTATCACAAGGCATGTTTTGGGGGGCAAAGTGTTATCCCATTTTTGGTCAAAACTGAAATATCAATGTTGTGTGCGTTTCCGCCACGACCGGAACAAGAAGAAGCAAGCAAGCGTCTTTAAGTCTGGGATTTCACTCATGATTCAAGTACAAAGGTTCATTCGGTAAAGCAAGGCAAGAGTTCGTTCGACACTACACTCCCCGAGTTCATCCGGTAATAAGCGTCATCTGGTACTTAAAACCCCTCGCTTTCGTCCGGTAGTTCAAGTGTTTGAGTTCGTTCGGTATTCGAACTCCCCATGGCTCATTCGGCATTCTCAAATATGAAGGCTCATTCGGCATTCCCAACACCAGGGACCATTCGGCATTCTCAGTATAGGATCCATTCGGTAGTACCGAGACCGAACCAACTCCACTTCCCTTCCCACCGAATCAACTACAACCGAAGCTCCATCTTTCACCACCCACTACCGGTCCGACATCTCCACTAAACCAATGCCGAACCGAGCCCCACAGAATCAAGCACCGGACCACCCTCACCGGATGGCTTCCCACCGATCCAAGCCTCGCAGAATCAAGCACCGGACCAACCATCGCCGGATGTCTCCCCACCGAACCAGAGCAGGCCGAACCAAAGTTGTCGGTCCAGATTGCATCAGCCCAGGCCCACCAGCAGCTATAAACATCCTAGACCCCTGCCCCCAACCTCACTCTATAAATAGAGGGGCAGGGGTACAACAATGACAGACAAGTTTGAGAGCTCAAGCACGGATAGAACTTTCAAACAACATTCATATACTTGGATACAAAGCTTTGTACTTGTAATCTGAAGAGAAAAAGGAGAATAACATATAAAGTGGACGTAGGCACGTTCTGGCCGAACCACTATAAATCTGTGTGTCTTTTACAGTTTAGTCCCTGCTTTTTACATATTTGCATAAATCACCCAAATCACTAAGAACAACATATAATCAACTAAATCGTATGACTTTGAGGTGTTTGCCCATTTTTTGCGCAAACACACCTGAACACGACCACAATTTCCCTAACTCAAAATTGAACACTCCACTCGGGCCTGGAACCCACCATACCCGCCAAAAATCATCTCGCCACGACGATCCAGACGACCGCAAACCACGTGCTCACGTTTGGAACCTTGCCTGAGCTCCACGCTTCATTCCCCCTAGGACCGGTCGCCTACGATGCTATGGGGACGGCGCGGCAACCCCACAAACGACCACGACCGAAAACTGGGTTTAAACCCTAAATAGATCTCGCCAATCCACCATGATCTTTGGAATTTTTTTTCAATATTTTTCCCATGATACTTGATGCTGAATCCATCTTCTGACCAAAATTCGAAGAATTTAATTTCACCGATTGAAGGAATTTGACGAAAAAGCATTTTTCGTTCAACCCACTCATACTCGAAATTTAGCAACTTAAAAATCATGAGGTTTCTACCTAAAATCATCATTTTGAAATTCGAACGTGCTTGGGTGATCAAATTTTAAAATTAAAATACTCGAATCTACCGCTTCATGATGATTTCACTGTAAATATATGTTTTACACAATATCCACTTAATATTCCTCCCTGTAATTATTTTCAAAAATTGCTTAACTTTGTTATGAACAATTTCCTTCAGAAATTATAGTATAAAAAGATCTAAGCATGAAGATATGAATATATTTTTCTGTGCTTTATACCTGCATAAACAGTTTTTATAGTTCACTTTCATGTTTTAAAAATCATTTCCAGGTTATAATTTAAGTTTTAAACAACCTACTTAGTTGAAAATTCGAAGCTTAAGATGTTTATATGAAGATGTTTCATTTTCTTTAAATTTCTTTGCTTAGAAACTTTAAATATTAAAGAACATCATATACTAGATTTCCAGAGAACATCTCAGAAACACAAATTTACATCATACAGCAAACACAAAGTTTATAAACTAATTACCAAACAAAAAAAACTGTAAGTTTACTCACATTTGAAAGGGAAGAACAAAGAACTGCCTTGTTGTTAAAACTGCAGTATTGAATCTCTTCTTGAATCTGTTTTACTTTTCTTGAACTTTGAATTGAATGATATTTTGAGTTTATAGATGATTTGCAACTTTTGCTTTTCTCGATTCTTCCAAGTTTGAAGTTGTTTCAGATGTAACTAAAACTTCTCATTTTTTTCTTCAAGTTTTTGAGAAGTTTGAACAAAATGAAATGAAGTAGATGTATATAAAGAGAAACAGTGTTGTACTAAAGCTTACTTCTTTTGTTGACTAAAGCTATTATTTTATAAACTAAAATGAAGTTTACACTTCGGCTGAGATGATATCAATTCATGCTGAAGAGATTGTTTTGTGCTTGGGTATTAAATGCAATATCCTATTTTATTTCCAACTATGCTATTTGAATCATGTACAGTTCTTTTGCTTTATGTATGTACTTTTGCTTTCAAGTCTACGCTTATTAAATTTTTCTTGTATAGTTTGTATTGTGGACATTTTTCTTTTTTTTATTCTTTTGTTCACTGAGATGACTTTTAGCTTGCTTAATTTAATTTCTAGGCTCTTGTATTTGAGCTTTGCTTTGGATAATTGATTTAAATATGCTTTAAGCTTGAAGATTGTTTGATTTTTATGTTGCCATGTGACCATGTACTTTTATTATTAACATAATTCTTAAATTTGATTTTTATTTATAGTTTGATCTCTGAACATTAATTTTATAACATATTTTTTACTTATATTTTACACTTACATTAAATTATTGATAAGATAAATTTCATACTTCTTATAACTTCATAAAGAAAATGGAGTAAAACACAATCTATATATTTAATAAATAATTATACATATTATTTTTCCAAAGTAAAATTCTTTATAATCCAATTCATTTTATTTTGAGTTTCAAATTAAATTCATAAACAAATAAGTATACATTTCTTATTAAACCATAAAAATTCAAACAAATCCGTAATTTAATCCAAGAATTCAATTAAATTATAAATTTAAATTCGTCATTAAACTGGGATCGTTACACCAATATATATACTACTATATATAATATCACATCCAGTCAACTCAATCATTCAACCAATAATTTAAATTTAACTATTTAAATTTAAATAATAATCCAGATGAGTGAGATTAACTCACCTTCGATTATTTTTTGCCCATCTCTTTCAATTCTTGACTTGTATTTCACGATTTTGACTTGTATTTCATGATTTTGACTTCAATTCTATATATATATTTTCTTCTTATCTATAAATATATAGACACACACACACATTAAATTAAATAAAATGAAATTCCTAAAAAAAATTCAAGGTTTATCTACACATAAACTTCATGTATGTTTAAATTAAGATATGTATATGAATTTATGTATGTGTGTATATATATATTTATATTAACTTTTCTCTTGAACAAGTATGTAAAAGAAATTTTAAATTGAGAAAACAGTTCGCAGCTATACCTTACTCCCTCGGGAGGAACTCGTCGTCGAATGATCCCCGACATCTAGTTCATCATGCATTGGCCTCCTCACCTAGAGTCGATCGCACGTTCGAAAACATCCCCAAGAAGCTAAACTCCACCTGATTCCAGAAATCAGAAGCCCTAGGTCCACCTTCACTGAAAGCTAATCGTGCGATGCAAGAGAAGTCGTCCCCATCGTGTGCATGAACCACCTAACGTACGTCCAAGGTCGATCGTTGACCGACGATGTAATCGACCTCCCTAAAATCATGAAATTTATGGCGATTTGGATTCGCGCCCACCTTCGATTCGAACGAATTGAATCTCTCATGGTTTGGTTTCGAACGAAAATGATAAGAGGGGACTTGATTTCATTCTCGATTATCAGCTGCCATTATTTATTTTATTCTCGATTTCACTCTGGTTCTCGATTTCGATTTTAAGAAAAAAGAATAGGAATAATTCTGTTCCAGAAATGAAAGAATGAAGTGGCCATTATCATTTTTGTTCGGCCATTTCTTTTATTTGTCTAATATAATAGAGAAGACGCATGTTTGTATGTAAGACACGTGATTTACCAAGGGAACCACGTGTTCAAAGGTTATAAAATATTAAATTTGTGAATATATAAATAATTCAAATTCAATTTCAAATCGTCTCAAATTACGCAACTCAAAAACTCAATCTCCTATTGAGGCATGCCCCTAGGCATTTATAATATTAAACCCCTAGTCCGAACACAATGGAAAAGGTTCCGAGTCCTAATTCGATCGTATGGAGAAGATAGATTATTGAACCCTGTTATAAAATTGAATTTTCGATATTAGATTTCAGCACGTTTATATGTCGTACGCTAATATACCAACTTCAATCACTACAAAATTGAAATTCGATAATAATACAATATTACGGATCCAATAGAACTAGTTTCGTCGAAATCCGAGATTGTGCCTCGAAAGGCTATTTTTAAGTATCAATTTAACTATATATTTTTAAAACTGAACAAATCACTTTTAAATTAAATTTTAGCACTTCTATTATCTTCTGTATCATCAATATAAATTTATAAGTCTTTGAAATATTTTTAACAAGCTTAGAATTCCAAATTCAAAATTTTTCCCAATCCAATCATTAAATTCAATATTTAAAATATTTAAAATATCAAATAAATAGCAATATTTGAAATTCAAGTTAGAAACTAACTTTTAAATATTTAAAATGAATTAAATACTTCAATTGCAAATATCTAAAAATTTCGGGTTGTCACATAAGTATTGTCGTACAATTTGCATATAAAACCCCAGTAGCACGTCGAGGGATGGGGATGCACCATGATACATCAACACTAAACCAAAAGCGTATTCGTCTCGTATACGAATAAAAGTATGACAAGACACATGAGGCAACGCCCAAGGTAAGATACTACCAGTTCGGGACGCAAGGCTAGTGGTAAAGCACCGTAACCACGACCGGCCACCGCATCCATCCATCCCATATTGAGTCAACGAGAGGTTACCTAAATCAAGGTGCACCAATCTAAACTAATAAAAGAGTAATAGTATAGACCAAGTCCAAAAAGAAATCGAAGAACGGATGTCCGCTAGAGGTAATTAGCCTCATTGGCCCTGTCAAGCCGTCATGTTTTAGTCATCTCAAATTGGCATAAGTTTCAGGGTTTATCCATCATCGTTCTCTTTCTTCAAATCCAGCAAACGTACGCCAATCCAACCACTTCATTCTGAAGTCCCCTCCACGTACACAGTTGTTAAAGTGGTTCCAATATTGACAAAGAGGATGCCAATAAAAGGCCCCGGTCTCTTTAACAACCATATGTCGTTTTTACACACCGGGTTTTTCTTTCACATTTCGAAAACGATTCAAACTTGATATCAAAATATCATATTCGCTTTAAAATATCATATTTACTTCAAAAATCAATTCGAATTACAATTTAGGTTATAACTTCATTTTAACCCAATTCACATTTAAATCAACGATCTAAATATAAACATTTCCAACCTTGCACGGCTTGAATTTTTAGAAAATAATTTGAATAATTTTAAATTGTTCAAATAGTTTAGATATTAAAATAGATTATATATTAAATGATTTGAAAATTTAAATAATTTGTAAATTTAAAAAGATGAATTTTAAAAAAGTAGGAGAATAGTTTATAGTGAAATAATTTCAAAATGGTTTCTTTCCATTTCCAATAAATCTAGATTCAGGTCCAAATTTAAATCAAACTGTTTCAAATCTTCCGATTCAGATCATTTTAAATCTCAAATTAATTCAAATCGACTCAACTTTGATTTAAATTCAAGTCAACTTCAATTTCAATTCCAAATTAATTTTATTCAATTTCAAATTCGATTTAACTATTCGATTCAATGGTTTAAATTTCAATTCAATTCTCAATTTTGAACCATTTCAATTTATATAAATTCAAGTTCAATTTAAGAATATCGATTTAACTTACTTAAATCAAAATAACGTCAATATTCAATTTAAGTTCAAATCTTTTAAAACGAATCAATATCCTAATTCCAATCATATTCCAATTATAACTTCAAATTTCAAATTTCATTCTTTAAACAGTTTCGTTTAACTAATTTTAATTTCAATAATTCAAAACTTGAATTCGAAATTAATTTAATTTCCATATTCCAATTGAATTTTGTTTCTATAAATGAATTCAGGTGAATAAATCCAAATCCAAGAATTTAAAATCATATAATTTAATCAATCCGGTGTCCATATATAATTTTCTATCCTATGTCTAAGTGATCAGTTATTTCAATTTTTTTTATTTTGGAGATGGATATATATCATTTCAATCCAAATCAAAGTGTCATATGTATATATCATTTCAACCTATTTCTTAATTCATTCGAAATAATTCATATAACAGTTTTCTATACTGTCAAATAATTTACAGGGTGATACAAGGATATATAAAAATAAATAAACATCCAATCATCCAAAATATCAACCCATAGCATCCATCACAATCAACAATTCAAAACAGTCAATATATCACAACTGTTGACTACTTATCAATAATCAGAAATTTAACTAGCAGTTTTATTCCAATTTCAATTTAACTGTTAACTAACATATAAATTTCTATGTCGATTTCCATGTCAGTTAAATTACCAAACAACAATCAATAAAATTAAACTTTTTCATGAATTCAATTTAACTAACATAAAAATATTTTAATCATATGTGAGCATTTAAAATACTTACCTTTGTTTGAATCTCAAAATTCGAATGAAGTGAATAGAAACAAATTAACCTCCATAGCGTAGACGACTCTAATATGAATCCAGTGCATTAAAACACACTCGAATCCGATATCGAACGCAAAAGTTACGAATTCAATTAGCATTCGAGATAATTAAAACTTAATTAACTAAAATAATTAACTAATTTAACTAACCCTTCGTTTATCCCACTGGCCGCACGCGTGCTCGTCTTCCTCCTAGGCTTGAACGCAACCATGCCTCTTTTTATTTTTTATTTTTTTATATATCGATCAACGAACACCACGCCAGCGCTACCTAGACCGTTGCCGCTCGGCCTTACGTACCGCACGCCGCGATTCCCCTTCTCCAGCGTCGCCGCCTATTGCGCACACAACACCTCTAGGTGCTCGCGATATGAACCCAAACCCGGCTCCGTTCATCAGATCGGTGCATAGCTCCACCACCGCACCTAGCCTCCAGCGCCGCTTCAACGTGCCGCGCACGCTTGTGCTGCGCACCCCTCTTCCAGTCGCACGCGCGACAAAAAATATCGCGACCTTCATTTTTTTTCTCGCGTGTTGTAATTTTGAAATGAGAGAAAGAGGTGGTACGAGGTAGATATAGATGCGACTGAGCATACAAAGTGCCGAGTAATGGAATATATGTATGTGTGTATATATATATATATATTATAATTAGCATATATCTGACTTTAAACGTCCGAAATTCTCGAGCTCCAAATAAGACGTGCCGCTTGGCATCCTACATGTTATACCCACATTCCAAACACAATGGAGCTAGTTTCGTGAGCCAATTCCATCTTATTCAGAAGATAGCCTTTCAAATTCAATTTACTTTAATTAAATTCCTTCAATTGATTTCTATGCGTTTCAAGCTCGCTTGGCTAAACGATATGTCTGATCGCTACCAAACTTGAAATTCTATATTAACTCGCTATTATGGATCCGATGAAACTAGTTTCATCGGAATCCAAGACAGTGGCCAAAATGGCTATTTCTACTCGTTAATTAAAACAAGTAATTTACAAAAATAAATTTATTCATTTTAAACTCAATTTTAGCAGTTAACAATTTTCATTCTTGTTTAATTAATAAAATTGAAAATTTTGAGATCATTTTACATTCATATTAAATTCATGATTCAATTATTTAAATTATTTCCAAAATTAAATTTAAACAATTTAATTATCCAGTAAAACACTATAATTGAAATACAAGTTATTTAACTTATAGAACAAATTCATATAACAAGTCGACTATTACACTTAGTTCCACTTCTTTATCTAAAGTATTCCAATAATCCAATTTTGATGAATTCTAATAGTATAATTTCAATAAATCCCAATACTAGATTTCAAATGAATTTTGGTTATCGAACAATTATTTTATTCTCATCTAATTAATTCGACATTCATTATTAAATTCCAACTATAAATTGTAAACGATATATAAAATTCATTTCAATATCTATTATTGCTAAAACCTTCGAAATTAGTTATTTCAAGATTTTATTAGAGTTCATATTAAATAAAATACATAAAAAAAAATTCTAACCATTTTGTTCAATAATCATATTAAATTTAATAATTTAAAATAGTTAAAAATACGGGTCACTACATCTCCTGTCAGTGTAAGATTTATGTCTATCCTGTGCGATTTTCATCCTCCTACAAATCAAGTCTACCTTATATGATGCCTCCCACACTATGTCTGGCCCAAGAATAATCCTATCCGTAGTGTTCCACCAACACGATGGTAATCTACATGGTCTACAATATAACGCCTCAAATGGTGCCTTTCCAATACTCGCCTGATATTTATTATTATAGGTGAACTCCAATAGCGGTAAGTGATCCCCCCAAGAGCCTCCAAAACTCAATATGCACATCCGAAGTTGGTCCTCTAACATTCGGTTTACTCACTCCGTCTATCTGTCCGTCTGCGAATGATAAGCGGTACTCAAGCTTAACTCGATTCCCAAGGTCTTATGTAGACTCATCCAAAACTCGCTAGCGAAAAGTAGATCTCAATCGCTAACGATGCTAGAAGGAACTCGTGCAACCTAACGATCTCTATCACTTATAGTATTGCCAATGACGCCATGGTCCTCGTACTCTTCACTAAAATAAAATGAGCGTATTCGATCAGTCGATCGACTATGACCCAAATACTCTCGTTCCCTCACCTACTCCTTCGTAATCCGTCAATGAAGTCCACAGATATACTCTCCTACTTCCACCATGGAATATTCAACGGCTATAACAATCTTTTCAGTTTCTTCTGCTTTGACTTTGCCCTCTGGAAAGTCATATATGGGGACCCGTACTTTGCCACATGCCTCTTCATACCCAACCAATAAAAGACTCTTTATATGGCATGGTAAAAAATTTCCTCGCCAGGGTGAATGGTTATCCTTGAATGATGAGACTCGGTTAGTATCGTGTCAATCAACTCCATAGTGAGAGGAACACATAACCTACCATCTCTCCATAACCATACTTTCAAATCAACGATATAACACCTCAAATGAATCGACTGCTATCCTCAACCAATCCTCTTAAAGATATCCAATAGCTCCTTGTCTTTCTTCTGACCCAACCCAATATGGTCCATAAGTGTAGGTTGTACGTTCATAGTTGCTATGGTCGGAAGTCGAATATAGAAATGAACCCCAAATTCTTCCACTCCAAAAACATAGAACCTAACATCGCATGCTTCTTACTCAAGGCATCAGCTATAAAATTACCCTTGCTTGGAGGATAAGAGATGTCGAAGTCATACGATGCCAAGAATTGCATCCACCTCTGCTGCCTTAGGTTCAAATATTTTTGGGAGAATAAATACATCAAAGACTTATGATATGTATATAGCTCAAATCATCTCCTAAAAGATGGTGTCTCCATGATTTAGGTGCAAAAACAATGGCTACTAACTCAAGATCATGGGTAGGGTAGTTTATCTCGTGGATCTGAACTATCGACTAACATAACTAACTACTCTCGTTTCTTGCATCAATACCGTCCCCAACCCTGTACCACAAACATTAGTATATACTGTGAATGTCTTCATTCCATTGGTTAACACTAGAACGTGTGCACTAGTCAACGCCTCCTTCATCTTAATAAAAGCATCCTCACACTCTACGTCCTATGAGAAAGCTAAATTCATCCCGATAAGGCGAGTAAGCGAGGCAGAGATCTTCACAAAGTCCTTAACGAAGTTCCTATAGTAGCCCACCAAACTTAGGAAAATTCTCACTTCCATAGCATTCTTCAACACATGATAATCCGAAACAGCAACAACTTTACTAGGATCGACCGCCAGCCCATTTTTCGAGACAACGTTTCCCAAAAACGTACTTCCTCGCACTAAAAGTAACACTGGAAAACTTCACCTTCAACTTATGCACATAGTGCATACCGAGGACTTCTTCCAAATGTAACCTATGCTCCTCCACGCTCCTTGCTCCTTAAATAGACCAAAATGTCATCCACTTGGGTAGAGGTCTTTGGCGGTGTCGGACACTCTCACTTCTTGTACCCGAATTGATTACAACTGTAACACTTAATCATCGGCCTCTTTGCCTTGCACTCCTAGCAAAGTGCCTCTTCCTACCCCATCTCCTACATTGAATATCATGCTTCTTAATCTTTCCCTTGGCTCTCATTCCTTCCTTGCATTAGTTCTGCTATGACACCTTTCCTTCAGACTTCTTGAGTTCTTTCTGCTCATCCCTCCTTTGAGACGGTATTCAGCATAGCTATCTCCACTAGACCCTCATGAGTCACACCCATGGGAATATGACTAGGAGCCATAACTTAAAGAGTTTGTTCAGTCCCTTCGCAAACTTCAGAGCCTTCTTATGAGGGGAATTGATTAGCTCCTTCCCAAACCTAGCCAACTCATTAAATTAAATGGCATGCTCTTTTACTAACATGTCTCTGTGCTTTAGATGAATAAACTTCCCTAAATGCACTCCTTTCTCTTCTCTAGAAAGAAACTTCATCTCAAAGTGTCTCATATACTCACCCCAACTGATATCTCCCTCGCCGGTCTCCACCACTACTACCTTCCACCAATGCAGGGCCTCTCCTTGTAAATGCCAAGTAGCAAGTTGTCTTATCACCTCGTAAGCAAGAACCATCAATCCAAAAATATTCTCACGGGTATGAATCCATTTCCTTGAAACTACATATGACTCGATTCTTGCATACAGCTTCCCACTTGGGTCTGCAAAATCCTTAAAAAACTTAGCAAAAATCGATGGAAGGTAGGTAAGAAGGAACTATACCTATCGCTCGCTCTATGGGTCCTTTATTAGGGTTAAGCTGGATAGGTCCCTAGCTTGAAGATACCGATGGAAGCAAATTAGGATGTTCACGCCTGGAATCTCAACCATGTCGCCTGAGCCAGAACGACTCATCTTCTATCTATGATTTAGGAACTTATTTGCAACTTTTCGTAGATAGCATTAAATAAATAAGGGAAGGAGTTATTCGTGCTATACTTATATAAAACCTTTTAAAAAGCTTTTACATACATACATATACACACTTTGGAAACTCAATTTGAAATTCTTTTTGGAAAACCTTTTGAAAAACATTTGGCAAACCTTTTCCTTTTGAAAGATTTTTCAAGTATGTTCTCTCAAGATTCCTCCTAATCCTAAAGAAATTTTAAAGCTATACTCTAATACCAACTGTGACAGTCTGCACCTCCCAACATATAGATCCAAAGCCAAGGGTGGCATTCGAACTTGTGTCGTGTCGAGAAGCACGAGCTGTCGGGGTTTTTAAAGTATTGCAGCGACTAAAGATATACAAATACGATTTAAGATATACTTAACTTTCAAAACTCACAGAAAAAGATAACAAAAAATAAATATAGAAAATAATCATCTCAAAAAATCTCAAAACAGGTCTTAGAAAAACAGTACATGGTCAAATCCAAAGTATATAGAAAGATACATGTTTGATAAAATAATAAGTACTAAAACAGATAGATAGTTATTTGGAGCGTAAATAAAAATGACAAGCAAATCTAATAATGAGCTCATCTCTCCACATACTAATCACGGGCCTATCAATTGCTGCTTTGTCCTCCTATGGTAGGGAAGGGAAAGGAAAGAGGCAGGTCAAGCAAAAGTCTAGTGAATGAGTACATAAGTAATATATAATGATCACATATGGTTGACTTTTACAATATTCTAGGTGACCTAGGGTGTTCAACAAGTGTCCATGTATTATTGGATTTCTTTACTTAAGGAGTTTAGCTAAATACACATCTATACTACCAAATGTGCATGCTCATACTTAGGATCGAAAAATTGATCGAACCTTCAGACAATATTGATCAACTAATAGCTATTGAAACTATTCTACATAGGATTGCTCTACTGTTTCTACCATGGTACAACATTTTCCACAACTTTGGCTAACCATACCTATATCCACCATTATGCATTAAGGGAGAGCCCGCAATGCTGACTCGATGAAGTGCATCATCGTCTACATCTATGTCCACCTCTCAATGGTAACATAATTGCATCTTATTGCATGCGTCGGGATTCAACAACAACACAACATCATGTCACGTTAGAATCCATAAATACCAAGGAACTCTCTTTGTGCCAGTCCCACATACCTAGTTGGGTATCATTCAGTGTTGTGTGTCCATCGTAAAACCTCTTGTGAGTGTCGTTTGTAATAGAGTTATCCCCAGTCAAATATCGACCCCTGTTGGACAAAGAACATTTAACCAGCTTCGCCATTTCTTAGTGTCGCCTCATAGGGAACTAGGTTTCCTATCCTAAATCCAATATATATGATATATAAAATTACACTTAACATTGTTTTTAATTTTAACCTGGGCCTCATGCCGAGGTTTAGATTGTGCATTTAGGACATTATCTAGTCGACCATTGTATACTGGGATGGTTGACTGCTTGTTGTTGACCGCTCTAAGTAGTGCGGTAGACTAGTCATGGTGTAAATTTTAGGGTTTTTGTTTACAATTGATTAGTTATTGTTTAACTCTGATCTTCTAACTTTTTATAGTAAACTTATGGTTTCAATTTTAACAATTACAATGAATTCAAAGTGGTATTCGTCCAAACCCTAATCAGTTTAAATTTTTAAAAATCAATTCAATATATATAGGGTTCAAATTATATTAACAGATTATAAGAATTTCTACCTAATTACAAAGGGGTTTAAGCCCAATTAATCTTTATATTAACAAGTAGATACCAGCACAATTTATTAATTAATTTCAAGTTTAAACAATATAGTTTTCAAATTCAATTTCTAACAACCTAATCAGATAGTGCATATTAAAGATAACTACAAGTAATCATCTTGTTAGAAATATGCCCACTCACCGCAAATCCGGGCGTTACTTTGAATTTTTGACTAGAAACCTTTCCCCGTTCGTTAGTTGTTCGCCTAATTTGATATTCTTGGATTTATCAAATTTATTCTTGTTTATTTTGAAGAATTTTATAAGTGGAGGAGAAGAGAATTTGATAGAGTTTTAGTATATTCCTGAATTTCTAATGAATTAGGGTTTATGTCAGTTTTTATTTGTAGGGGTTTTAGCGCAGTCCTAACCGTTACATTAGCCTTAGAAAATCTTAGATTTCATCCACAATGTCAAACTATTACTTTGCAGCCAAGTAGAAATATTTCATTCAATCTAAGCTATTGGTTGCACAAATTCACCGATTTTTAATGTCAATCGGCCGACCGCTAGGTAGGGACCGGTTGACCACTGCATGTCGATTGACGAACCCAAGTGTGTTGACTGGTAGAGTTATTTAATTAAGGAAAGTTTAATTATTGAATTAATTTCATTTTCCAAATTTTAAAATGTTCGCAATTTCTCCATACTTGTTTCAGTTTCAAAGTGTTATGTATGAAAATTGCTAGAAAATCACTACGAACGCAATGGTGCAAGTATCGTAGCCAAATTCGGACGTATGCAAAAAAAAAAAATACATTTTTGACCTTGTTATATTTAAATTTAAATCTTTATTAAATTTCACCATTTAAATATTCGTGGTGTTACATTATGCGAGTGCAGGCCGTTGTAATAGCTAACGAGTTTTATGCTTATAATGGTTTTCTTAGCCGATCGTCCTTGCCAGTTTCAGGATAGCCCAACATTCATGGCATCTGATGATGAAGTTCCCCATTTAGAATGATGTTGGAGCTATTTAAGCCGACCGAAGAACTGGCCGAGAATGTTATGTTGCCAAGCTCAGGTAGGCAAAGGAACGTGAAAAAGGGAAACATACAGAAAGGCTCTCTGAATCAAGACTATAGATGCATAGCAACTATCACTAAAGCCCCAGCTCGGGTCTCATAGAAAGTTCCACAAGCATGTGGACCCCGAAAAAGAGCCAGAGGGTATGAGGGGGGACCAGTGGAGCTTAAAATCAACATCCCAATCGATGAGGATGATTCTACTAAAGTCGTCAAGGTCGGATCTTAGCTCGACATAAAGATGATAAAGGAGTTAGCAGGGTTTCTCTAGGCAAACCTGGATCTATTTGCCTAAACGTGTTCTGATATGTGTGAAATATCATCGTAGATAGCATATCATGCATTGAATGTGGACCTAAGGAGCCCTTATGTGAAGCAAAAAAGACATAGCCTGGGGCTGGAGTGATCCGTTGTGATAAAGGAAGAAGTGGATAAGCTGAGGGGCAATGGCTTTATCCACGATGCCTTATATCCTGAATGGGTATCAAATCTTGTGTTGGTTGAGAAGCCAAATGAAAAATGATGGACATGCATCAACTATTTGGATTTGAATAAAGAATACCCAAAAGACAGCTTTCCGCTATTGAAGGTCGACCAACTTGTGGACTCAATAGCCAGACATGAATTTTTATACTTCATGAATGCATATTCCAGCTACAACCAAATAGCATTGCACATTCCAAATCAGGATATATGAGTTTCATCACTGATTTGGGCTTGTACTACTATCAAGTAATGTCATTCAATTTGAAGAATGCTAGAGCTACCTAACATCAATTGTTGAATAAGATGTTCAAAGGTCAAATCAAATGGAAAATGGAGGTTTATGTGGATGATATGTTGGTGAAGTTATAGCCGTCAATGAATCACATGGATGACCTCGACTAGGTAATCAATGTGCTTCGAAAGTACAGAATGAGGCTTAATTCTTTGAGGTGTTCTTTCAGAGTCACATTGTGCAAATTTCTAGGTTTCATCGTGAACTCATGGTCATAGAAGCTAATTTATAGTAGATTCTAGCATTGAAAGAAGATACTACCCCAAAAACTAGGAGAGAAATGCAAAGCTTGAATGGAAACATCATTGCACGGAGTCAGTTTATTTCGAAGGCGACGGATAAGTGATTATCGATCATTGATGCCCTTAGGAAAGAAGAAGTAAAGTCTATTTGGATCATAGAATACTGGGAGGCTTTCCAGAAATTTTTAAAACATATGGAGAGATCACCAATCTTGTCAAGGCCTTTGGAAGCGGAAGATCTATTCATCTATTTGGCGATATGTGCTCACTCATTAAGTACAGCCTTAGTACATGAGGAAACTAAGATCCAAAGGCCTGTATACTATGTCAGCAAGTGGTTCACTGGAGCAGCAATGAACTACCCAAAGTTGGACAAGCTGACGTACTACTTGTAGACTGATTTGAGGAAGCTACGACCATACTTCCAAGCTCACCCGATAAAAGTGCTTACTGATCAACCACTAAGGACAGTATTGCATCGACCTAAGGCCTCGAGAATATTATTGAAGTGGAATATCTAATTGAACCAGTAGGATATAACATACCATTCTAGAAAAGTGATATGAGGATAGTCGATGGTTGATTTTATTGCTGAATTCGCTGTCCTCGATGGAGAAGAGGAAGAAGATATTGTTTAAGTTTCTTAGTGGAAGTTATACATAGATGGAGCTTCCAATGAATGAAATTCTAGGGCAATTGATTCTCGTGAGTTCGAAAGGAAAAATAATATGCTACACACTAAAGTTAGAGTTCTCGGCAATGAATAACGAAGCCAAATATGAAGTGTTGGTTGTGGGGCTCAAACTAGAGAAAGAATTAGAGGTCAAGACGCTGCATATATTCAGCGATTCCCAACTGGTGGTTTTCTAAGTTATGAAGGAATTTCAAGCTAAGGGAGTGATATTTGCCCCTTACCTGACGAAGATGCTATAACTATTGAATGATATCGAACACTATACAATCGCACATACTTAGAGAGGAGAATATGAAAGCTGATTCACTAGCCAATATGACAAGCTCTGGGAATGTGTAGCTTATGGGACTTGTTCCAGTGGAAGTTTTATCGGCTCGAAGCATCGATGGATGTCGATTGGATTTTGGAGGTCGAGGAAGAAAAGGAGTTTTGATTACTCTAATTAAAGACTATTTATTAAAGGAACTCTTTCGAATGGCAGAAATGAGCAGCGCAGACTCCTTCGTAATACCATGATTCATAATACAAGAAGGATTGTTGTGTAGGAGAGGTTTCTCAACCTCTTCTTGTGGTTTGTCACCAGAGATGAAGCTAAGAAAATCCTTTCAGATGTTTATGAAGGAAGCTATTGTGATTGCACTAAGGGGTAGACCTCGGCGAAGAAGATACTTTATTATAGTTGCTTTTGGCCAACATCAACCAAGATGCAGTTGATTGCACTAGACAGTGTGATAGATGCCAAAGATTCATGAAAATACCAAGAGCCTCATCTGTAGAGCTTGCACAAATGGTTAGCCCATGGCCGTTCGCAGTTTGAGGAATTGATATAATTAGTGTACTTTCGATGTCGAAGGACGGAGCTAAGTACGATACTGTAACCATGTTTGCTTCTTCACAAAGTGGGCGAAAATGGAACAGCTAGCCACAATCATAATTTAAAAAGTGATCAACTTTATGGTAAAAAATATCCACTACAACAAAACTATCCTTATACAATCCTTATTTTGAAATGGGCGATAAACAATTGTTGTAATAGAAACCTTTTACAATGGTTTTCTTAACCCCGTTGTAATAGTTGCAACTTTTCATCATGTAGTGCACTTATTACAACGTTGACAGCTTGCCTATTGCAATATGATCCTACTACAAGGTTTTTGGTCCATGTAATAGATACTAGTTTTTAGCTCAAATATTACTATTTTGGCCCATTTTAATATAGTTCTATTACAATGGTTTTGGTCCATTGTAATGTAGCCCTATTATAACGGTCTGTAGTATAGTTCTATTACGACGATTTTCGACTCGTTGTACTAGATACCAGTTTTCATCCCTATTTTCCTGTTGTAATAGATGCCTATTATAATCATTTTCTTTTCCCGTTGTAGTAGTGTCAATTTTCACAACTCTTTGTTATTTTCTAGTTGTAATAGGTACATATTACAAACTTTTTAATTTACCGGTTCTTATAAGCGTGTAACATCCTGTATCTGGAGGCTAAAAGCCAAGCACTGCAGATGCTGTAGTCATACATAGTATTAACTTCTGGTGACAAAATATGGTAATGCTAATGGTATTCATAATATCAGAAGCACTTGAATATGAACAAAATCATAGATTTCAAAAACAATAATTACAGTGATTACATTTTCCAACAAAATCATGTCCAAGTCACAAAATTCCCAAAACGTATTCCTAGGCAATGATCAAATATAATTCATAACAATATGCCAAGAGCGACATATGCCGATGCTCCCTTGGATGACCAAAGCAATATAGTCATATCTGACTTAATACACAACAGAAACAAAAGAACAGAATTCCTAAATTAGCTATCCGTTAGCCACCTGCTTGTCTCCGGAAGCTTTATACGCCAAAACAACGAAAACCTAAAAACCTAAATCCTCATCGTACTCAAATTAATTTTGAGCACCCAAGACTTTTAGGGTAACAAAAACTTCAAGTCAGACATAAAGCCTAGTATGAATAATTCTGTTACATCTCTGTTTATTGATATTGAGTGAGACCATGTCGCTTAGCGGAACGGGTTTTCCCTCACTTATATCCTTTTTTAAAACATATATTCTGCAAGTCCTTTCTTGCAACCAAACCGGTTAATCAAACTACTTATAATAATAAAATAGCAAGATCCTTATGCTAAAAACAAGAAATAAATGGACTAATACTTGAAATCTAGGCTGACTACCCTCAATTGGACTAACTGTCCTAAAACTTATTATACTAAAATAGCAATATCCTTTATGCTAATAAATGGACTATTTGTCCATAAAACAGGTATAAAGTGGACTATCTGTCTGTAAAAAGTAGCAAGGTCCGTTATGCAAATAAATGAATTATTTGTTCATAAACTGGGTTGAGTGCCCTTAACTGGACTAACTGTCCGAAAACTCTGGGTTGACTGCCCTCAAAATGGAATAACTGCCCGAAATTTTCTTAGGGTTAACTACCCTTTAGATTTTCCTTAAAACCCTTTTCAAAATGATTTAGTCCGTCAAATCATACATATACAAGGAAATTACATCTTTAGCATTACTCTAAGCTATTTTTGCCATGTTATATATACTTTACTCAAAATAATATTGATGAAATTTAATGAGGATTAACTAACCCTCTCAAAATAAGTTAAAGTCCTTTTTAACTTAAAAACACTTAGGCTACTTTGTTCATTATTGCATTCGAAACCTTTATTTAAAACCTTTAAACTACCCCTTCGAAACCCCTGAAAGCAACCCTTTTGAAATTAAGTAAAATCTTTTACGTATCTATGTCAAAAGGCTAAACCTTCCTTTCAAAACCATTCTCAAAACCCTTTCGAAACCTATGGAAATCCTTCCTTTCGAAAGCTTTAAAAACCTTAGACATCCTTCTTTTAAAACCTTTTAAATCTTTCCTTTCGAAACCCTTGGAAAACCATTCCTTTTGAAACCATTCGAAACCATCAGAAAACTATACCTTTCGACTCCTACGAAACCCTGGGGAACTACCTCTTCCGAAACCATTCATTAAATACCTTTCGAAAGTATCAAACCTTGGTAAACTTAAACCTTTCTAATGCACTCGGATTTAATTTAAAACATGTCGAAAAACACCTTTCAAAAACATTTAAATCTGACTCTTTCAAAACCAATTTGGGTTATTCTTCAATTTGAGAAAAAGGTCCTTAAATCATTTAAGTTGAAAGCATCTATTTCAAAACCATTTCCTAAGAAAAGAAGTGATGGCATTGAAACCATCCCTTCGAAAGCATTAGAGACGTGGGCAAACTTTTAGAAAACAAGTAACCCCTTCGAAACCCCCTAGGTCAAAAGGTAAAAGGCGGTTGCTAGGTGTTTCGACTTAGTCGAAAGCATTCATTTAAAAACAAAATGCAATCCAATCAAAACCCTTTCCTTTCAAACCATTTGATCTGGTCAAAACCCACCCAAACGAAAGCAAGCAGGCATATTTCTCTTTAAAATCAAAGCAAAGCTTCAACCCTTTCGGAAACCCATGGTTTTGACCCAATACCTTTCGCCCACATCCAATTCATTATGTACCAATTGCCTAATACCATATGCACTAGTTTCGACTGTGTCAGAGGCAGTACTATGGAGGCGTGGGGCCGACAGAGACGAAACAGTGAAAAACCTATTTATTTTTACTTTTAGACTATTTCTTTTGTACCTAACCAGCCTTATTTGTCTAAATCTGATTGGTTGTCATAATACTTTTTGAAAAGTGCTGCCATTTCCCAAAATTAACAAATTCAAATAATTTTGCGAAAAGCCCCTTTCTCCTTTCAAAGTATATAAAACATTTACGTCCCATGCCTTAAATAATTTTATATACCCATCAAAACACTTAGAAAAAATCTAGAAAAATCCAAAAAATCTCTTTTAATATTTTTTCTAACATATAAAAATTTCAAACCCGAACCATTTCTTATTTACCCGTAAATAATTTATAACCCAAAATATCATTTTCATTACTTGAAAATTCATATAAAATCCACATTAATTCCAAAAAAATTTAAAATTGAAAGCCATTTCCAAAATATTATTTCCGATTTATATTAAAGTTCGCAAGGATAAAGATGCCATTTAATAGGGCTTTTACCTTAAAACATATCATAAAATCAATATGAATACGTATAAATCATCAACAAGTATATATAAAAATTCCGTCATTCAAAAACTTGACAAATCATTGCAAAATATCCGAAAAACCGGAACCAATAAAAATTTGAGATGTAAACATTATTCACTTTAGCTTTAAAGATTAAAAGTTGAGATTGGATGAATTTCATTTGTATTAGCTTTTCCTTTGGCTTTTCTTAATTCTTATTCCCCTTTCCTTGTAATGGTAGTCAGCCTTGTTTTGTAAAATTTTCAAATGAAACGAACTATACACGGCTATGGTTTGGAAGATATAGGAACGGTCTCTTTCCTATCTTACCCTTCCTTATCTAAATTTAAACCTTCATCAATTCATTTGTTTTAAATGGCAGGGCTACCCTCAATTAAATTAAATCTCAATACCCTAATCAACACATTATTTTATTTAATTTGACTAATTAAATATCCTAAAAAATATTACCAAAAATTTGGGGTGTTACAGGCTACCCTTCTTAAAGAATTTCGTCCTCGAAGTTGCGATAATGCACAGAATAAATCATACAAGAAGGTAAAAATATCGTCAAACAAGTCAGGTTAAGTATCTTTAATCCTGTTCTCAACCTCCTAAGTACAGTCTCTATCATCGTCATTCCACTGGACTTTGACTAATCTAACTGTCTTGGTTTTAACTTCTAAGCATTTTCTCATCTCTCACAACAATGCAACTGGCTTTCGCACTATGATCAAGTCCGTTTCTACCACTAAATCATCTAGCACTATAGGTGCAATCACAGTCTTCAGGTCTTTAACCCACTTTCTAAGATAAGAAACATGAATAACATCATGGACAACTGCCAATCTTCTCGGTAACTCAAACCTATATGCGAGTTTCCCGATCCTCTCAACAGGAGGAAAAGGTCCAACGAATCTAGGCGCTAAATTTCTTGATTTCCCAAATCTAATCACACCCTTCATTGGTGATACTTTGACGAAAACCTGATCTCCAGCTGAGAACTTTAAATATTTCTATTTCTTATCTACATAACTAGACTAAGCCTCCATTATACTAGGCCGAATGACCTCAATCTTTTCTACAACCTCCCTAACCAGATCTGCACCAAGAATCAGCCTATCCTCGGTCTCCAACCAACATACATGAGATCTGCATAGCCTTCCATACAAAGCTTCAAACGGTGCCATCCCAACACTAGCTTGATAACTATTGTTATATGAAAACTCGACTATATGCAAATGTTCTTCCCATGATCCCATAAATCTAGAATACAAGCTCTTAAGAAATCCTCTAATATCTTGTTAACTCTTTTCGTTTGCCCATCTGTCTACAGATGATAAGCGGTACTCATCTTAAGCTTGGTTCCTAAAACTTCCTGCAGACCCTTCTAAAACTTGCTAGTGAACAAGGAATCTCCGTCCTACACTACAGAGAATTTCATGAAGTCTAACCATATTCTTCATGAACAACTTCGCCAAAATAGATGTCGTTCTGGTCGACCTAACTGGAATGAAATGGACACTCTTGATCAATCTATCCACTATGACTCATATACTTTCATTTCCTCTGTTCGACCTTGGCAACCCGTCAATAAGTTCCATAGAAATAGAATCCCACTTCTATACTGGAATGTTTAACGGCTGAAGCAACCCACTTGGCTTCTGGTGTTCGGCCTTGGCCTATTGGAAAATCAAGCACTTCTTTACACACAAACCAATATCCCGCTTCATACATTCCTAGAAGAAACTTCTCTTCATATCCTGATACCTCTTAGTACCTCTTGGATGGATCGAGAACTTCGAATGATGGCATTCTTCTAAGACTTCTTTTCTTATGTTTCCAACACTCGGAACACATAATCTTCCTTTCTTTCTCAACCTTCTATTTTGGTAAAGATTGAAAATTTTCAAGTCATCGCTCTCGATTTCATCTTTCAACTTCCTGATCCATTCAACTAACATTGGATCCTCCATCCATTTAGAAGCAATCTGTTCGATCAACACTGGTCGAACTTTCAAACAAGATAACATAATTGTATCCCCACTACAGCATCGAATCTCCACTGCACTCTGCAATCAACTAATGCTTCCAAATATTTCCACTCAGCAATCATTGCTAACACTGCATTCTGATGTTTCCTGCTAAGTGCATTTGCAACCTTGTTGTTGTTCCTTGGTGTGTACTCAATCCAAAATTCATAAGCAACAATAAACTCTAACAGCCTCTGTTGTCTCATATTCAGCTCCTTCTGAAAGAACAAATACTTCAGTGACTTATGACCGGTATATAACTCAAACCTCTCTCCCAAAAGGTAATGTCTCCACACCTTTAAAGCAAAAATAAATGCAGCCAACTCTAAATCATGCATCGGATACCTGACCTTATGCGGTCTAAGTTGTCTAGAAGCATAGGCAATCACTTTACCTCTCTACATCAGCACATCTCCTAATCCTGTTCCACATGCATCCATATAAACCAGCAAATCCTGATTCCCTTCTGGAATAACTAACACGGATGCATGGGTCAATAAGTGTTTCAAACTCCGGAATGCTTCCTCACACTTATCAGTCCACACAAACGAATAGAGGTGCATGTCTAAATCTGATTGGATGCCATAATGCCTTTTTAAAAGTGCTGCCATTTTCCAGAATAAATAAATTCAAATAATTTTGCGAAAAGTCCATTTCTCCTTTTAAAATATATAAAACATTTAAGCATCATACCTTAAATAATTTTATATACCCATCAAAACACTTTGGAAAAATCTAGAAAAATTTCAAAAAATCTCTTTTAATATGTTTTCTAACATATAAAAATTCAGACCCTAACCATTTATTATTTACCAGTAAATAATTTATAACCCAAAATATCATTTTATTTACTAGAAAATTCATATAAAATCTACATTAATTTCAAAAATTCTGAAAATTGAAACCCATTTTCAAAATATTATTTCTAATTTATATTAAAATTCGCAAGGCATAAAGATGTAATATAATAGGGTTTTTACTTTAAAACATATCATAAAATCAATATGAACATGTATAAATCATCAACAAGTATATATAGAAATTCCATCATTCAAAAACATGGAAAATCATTGCAAAATATTCGAAATTCATCTTAAAACTGAAACTAATAAAAATTTAATGTGTAAACATTATTCACCTTAGCTTTAAAGATTAAAGGAGCTTGAGATTTGGATGAATTTCTTTTGTATTAGCTTTTCCTTTATCTTTTCTTAATTCTTCTTCCCCTTTCCATATTAATGGTGGCTGACCTTATTTTATAAAATTTCAAATGAAATGAACATATAACATTATACACGGCTAAGGTTTGGAAGATATAGGAATGACATCTTTCCTATTTTACCCCTTCCTTATCTAAATTTAAACCCTTCTCTAATTCGTTTGTTTTAAATGGCACAGCTACCCTTAATTAAATCAAATATCAATCCCTTAATCAACACATTATTTTATTTTATTTGACTAATTAAATATCCTAAATAATGTTACCAAAAATCCTGGGTGTGACAAGAAGGTTGTAAAAACATTATTAATTTATAATTTATAACCAACGATTGTTAATACATATTTATAAGCACTGATTATTATCTATAATCAATATATATTTAATATAACAACAACAACTAAACTATTATTCCTAAACAAGTCAGGGTAGTAGCCAGAGATGTAACCTAAAATTAAATGACAACGTCAATTTAAAAGTAATAATAACAATAATGATATAAACCATGATAATAATAATAATAATAATAAAATAAATATAATCAATAATTAATAACTACTGTTGAATAAACTTATTAATTATAGTTAATATTTATAATAACTACTACTAATCATAAATAATTAATAATTAATAAATAATAATTTATAACAACTGCGCAGCCTCGTGCTGCCTTGAAATCCCTATATAATTTCCCCATTCTTGGATTCTTGAAGGCAATTTTTGATGCATATGAACCTAGGATGCTACATCGGTTGGCCTTCCAGCCTCTGCGGGCGAACCTCCTACAGTGTCCATCCCTACCGCCATGGCATTTATTACTTCACCCTGCAAATCGCCTATTTCTGGTCATGTTGCTGCGAAAGTGTGCCCGCTTCCATTAGCGCCCACTTTTTTTGAAAATGCCAGCAAACCCTTATCTCCTCCTTCATGGAAATCATTCTTTTCTTCCAAGCCATGCAATGTGGGAGGTATACTTCTAAATGTTTTGATATTGTTGGTAATTGTGATGATTTGCTTATGCCACCGCAAGAGGTAGTTGATGCGGGCGTCTTGTTTTGGAAGGACTCTCTTGTAGGTTATTTCCTTGATTATGGTCTCAAGTATTCCATTGTCAAGAATTATCTAACAAAAAGATGTAAAATTAATGGATCGCTTATGGTTCGATTCGATAAAGACATGTTCTTCTTTGAATTCTCCTGTCCGAATGAGAGGCGTAAAGTGTTAGAGGCAGACCCTTGTGTGATTGATGGGAAGTGTTTATAATCACTGCATGGAGTCCTTCTATTGACTCTGCTAGATAGTATGTTTTGTTCATCCCGGTTTGGGCTAAGTTCTTGAATGTTCCATCTTCTCTTTAGTCTTTGGAAGGCCTAGATTGGTTAGCTTGTCACATTGGTGAGTTGATTTATTTTGATGAAAATACAAGCGCCGTGATAGGCTTGGGTATGCTAGAGAAATGATTGAGATTACCCCCATGAAGCCCCTACCTACTCATCTTTCGGTTGCTCTTTCTGGGAGTCATGTTGGTCAGGTTGACATTGATTATCAATGGTCTCCACCGATCTGTTCTTTCTGCCACTCCTTTGGACATATTTCTTTTGACTGTAAACATCGTCCTGTTGATAGTGTGGCCATCTCCTTGCCTCTCAAAGTTCCGATTCAGAAGCCTCATCTTCGCTTTTGGCAAGTCAAATCCTCTGCTCCAGACCCGTCTTCTCCTCCTCTGGATATTCCTTCCGTTTCTTTGTTTGATCCCACTGACCTGGAAGCTCTCTCTAGGATGAAGTCCTATATTGCCACTGCTCCCGTCCATTTTGTTCCTCCTATTATTGATGCTGTTGACTCTTTCTGCAATGATGTGAGTCCTATTCCGCCAGCTTTTCCTTCCAGATCTGTTGAGCTTGTTGATTTAGACGATGTTATTGAGTTTGGTTTAGCGGACCTTTTTCCTGCTTAGGTTTCTTTTGGCATATTATTTCTATGTTACTCTATTTTGTAGCCTTTCCTTTATGTGGGTTGTAAAGTGTATGTGTGAGTTCTTATAGCTGATGGGGCGTCTTTGCCGCTCACCTGTTCTTAATCTTTATTAATATAAAGTGGATGGTCCACTTTAAAATTGCCTAGCTTTGCTAAAATAATTTTTTTTACAACAATTTTTTTCAATAATTAATAATTAATATTTAATATTTAATAAATGATAAATGATAATAATGAATTAAACATTAAAAATTATAATTAATAATTAATATCAAATAATTACTAATAATAATTAATATTAAGTATAAATATATAACATATAATATTTAATATTCATCAAATATTCAATTATTAATATTTAATTATAATTAACAAGTAATAGGCAACATCTGAAAAGTTAATAATTAACAAATAGTACATTATTTTTAATAGTTAATACTTACTATAAAATAATTTTTATTATATTAATATTAATTTAAATAATTAAGTTACTAACTAATAATTAATATTAATAATTAAGTTAAAAATTTAAACACCTATTACAACTGGGATTGCCCGTTATAAAAAGAGTATTTTGTTGTAGTGAAATAACTAATATTAATATTAAATAATTAAGTTAACACTTAATAATTAATAAATAGTAACTAGTTTATAATAATTTATTTAACAATTAATAACACTATTAAATATTTAATAATCAATAATTGGTGAGATAAACATAATAGTTAATTAATATCCAATTGTAATTATGAAGTAATAAGTAATAATTAATAATTAAGAAGTAATAATTTATTGAAATAATTAACAATTAATTTTCACTTATTAATTCTAATTTATTGTTTATTATTTAATAATTACAATTGATAATTATATTTAGTATTTGATATCACTACGTTATTTGATTAAGACTTCTTCTTAAAAACATTCATTTTCAATAAATAACTAATAAGTAATAAATAACCTTTAATAAAAAATATTAAATACATAGTAATTATTATTATTATTATTATTATTATTAAGTAATAATATATACATATTGATTAACGATTAATAATTCGTATTCATGAATTATGGAGTATAGTAGACATTTAGAAATGACTTGTGAAAACTAAATCATACATAATAGTTTGTCCCGCTTTGTAAGCGTTGAAAATTTTGGCGTTCCCTCCAAAGTTCCCTACACTTTGAATTAAATGTCCAGTGAAAATCAAACACCAAGCTTTCTTAAACCTCAAATCAACAAAACCTAATCTTAATCCAAGCTCCATCCTCGTAAATAATTTCCTCCATCAAGAGCTCTCACCGCCCTCTCGTCTTTTCGCTCCACTCTCCTCTCCCTTAGCTTCGAATCCAAGCCCGAGATGTTGATTTTGTGGTCAGAATACTTGAATTCATGAATTTATGGTTTTGGAATTAGTGCACATGAATTTCTGTTCTTTGGCAATTGCTTATGAGATCTAGATTTTCACAGGTTCGATCATCTTATCATCTTGTTTTCCTTTCGGACGTTAATTTCTTAATAAAGTGATTCGTACCATCATAGATTAATTTGACCGACCATCATTCCAACAGTGTGTGTTTTGATATATTCTATTTTCTAGCAAATTCTTTTTAAGCATTAGGAATATAGCGGCTGCAAACAACACTAAAATCATTAAAAGGGAACATTTACCTATTATAAATACAATTTTAATATGTATCCGTGTGTGTGTATTCATAATCTAATCCGAGATTAATATTTCAAATTGGTATTTTCTTTATTTCTAATATTTGGAGAACGAATAATGAAAAATCAATTTTAAGACCTAAGAGAATAACACATAAGAATAGGTTTAGGATGTGCAAACTACGGTGGATGTGAACTTTTTTTTAAACCCAATCAGGAACTTAGAAGTATAAAGGTAGACTAGCTAACTTAAGACAACAAGGTTTTGATCCTTTGGAAAGGAGTATGATTTTAGCACAGTTAAAGATACAAAACAAATATTTCTCTGTTAATAGATAATTTTCTTCTATTGTCCTGAAGTTTTAATATAACTTTATTGACATTATTCAAGATATTTAGTTAGAATAAATTAAATAGAATAATATAGATAAGGAGATTAAGGTTGATTAATAAACTAGGTGGATGCTTCCGCGCACTTGGCGCAGTTGGCAAGAGCAATGGCCTCCCTCCTATGAGGTGAGGAGTTCGATTCCTGGCAACTGCTTCAAGCCACCGAAAGGTCTGGTCTAACTGGAAACACAGTTGTGGCGGGCCAATTGTGTGTTCCCCCAGGTTTACTGTTCAGGAGTCGCAACGTCGGCGGTCATAGAACAGGTTTCCTTGGTTTCCAAAAAAAAACTAGGTGGCCGTGCTTCCTCAAAATCTAATAAACTTATATAAATGGTTAGGAATTTAAACATAAGGGCATTAGATTAAATAACCATACTTCCCACTCTTATACTATTCTCATTAGGTCATACACATTCATTTTACTTATAACAAAATTTTATAACCATGAGAAGCAAGGCCGACCATTAGGAAGAAAGAAGAGAAAGGAAATCAACTTAAAGCTTAGGATCCAAGTTAGAAGGAATCAATCTCAACCAAACTTCAATTTTTCCTTATCTAATCTAAGGTGAATAATAATATCTACATCTCTATTTTAGTTATATGATCATATGGTTTTAGATTTTAGCGTAAATCTATTTTATGGTATATTGAATGATTATATGCTAGATGTATGCTTTATATGGATTAAACAAAGTTGTTTAAAAAGAGATATACATCATTTTAGGGTAAAACCAAGATGAAATGATTTTAAATGCTATGGAAAAATTTTATGTTATAGAAAACATAATTTTGGAGATGGGGTTCAATTCCCATAATTTTCTGAATTTATGTGGATTATATTAATTTTCTAGCGAAGAAAATGATTTATTGGGTTATAAATTAATTACGACTAAAATAATTATTATTTGGGTTTTAAATTTTTATATATGTGAAAACATACTAAAATAGATTTTCTAGGATTTTTCAAGATTTTTCCTAAGTGATTTGATGAATATAAAAAATTATTTAAGGTATGAGACATAAATGTTTTATACATCTAATTAAGGAGAAGGGGCATTTTATAAATAAAATTATTATTTAATTCCAAAATTAGTGGCAATAGTTTTCTAAAAAGTATTTGTTAGCAAATGGGAATTTAATAAATAAAGGCCGGTTAGTTGAAAGGTTGCCTCTTTTAAGTTCAAAACAGGAAAACCATGCTCTTAGCATGTTTCAGCCATTTTGGCATCAAACCTTCCGACCCAGACCCTCCGACAAAGTTGAAAGGTTATAGCTTTCAATAAGGTCAAAGTTCAATGTATATGGTATCAAGTTACTTGGTACATAATGAATTGAACAAAGTCGAAGGGTACTTAGTCGAAAGGTTGGTTGCCAAAGAGGTTGGGGTATGTTTGTTTTATAAACCAAAAGCTTATACCTTCTTGCTTTCGAAAAAGAGCTTTCGATTTGGTTGCTTTTGACTAGGTCAATTATTTCAAATAAAGGTTTTAAACCTTCCAACACGGTCGAAAGGTTACTGTCGCTTTATCATTGTTTTGTTTTGAACCTTTCGACACAGTCGAAAGGTTATTACCGCTTTTTCCAGCCTTTCAAAGTCATTGCTTTCGACAAAGTTGAAAGGTTTACTTGTTTTAAAACCTACCGTTTCTCTAATGTTTTCGAAAGGTATCAAAGCTCTCGACTTAGATGATTTACCCTTTTTTATAAATGAAGTATAATCCAAAGCTTTCGAAGGAGTTGTTTTAAAAGGCAGAGGCATATTGTTTTAAATGATGTGTTTTGAAGCTTTCGAAGTAGATCTTTCAACAAAGTCGAAAGGTTGCCTCTAATGAAGTCGAAAGGTTTTCAAAGAAAGTTCTCCACGTGTTTAAAATTGAATCTAGTGAGTTTTCGAAAGGTTTATTTTCCATTACTTTCGAAAGGTTTTCGTTTTAATGATTTCGAATGGTTTTCCAATAATTGCAAAAGGTTTGAGTTTCAATGGGGTCGAAGGGATTGGAAAGAAGTGTTTTAAAGTATAAAGAGAGCTGAGCCTATTATTTTAAAAAGATATGATTGAAACCCTTCGAAGGGGTTGAAATTAGTAGCTTCCGACATTGACGAAAGGTTTTAAAACCCATAACTCTAAATTTTTAAGGAAAACCATGGCTTATATAAAGGTGTCTGTAATGGTTTTAAGTATGAAATTTTGAAGAAGTATTGCCTTGATAAAAATATAAGTTAAAGGTGTTAACTATGTTTTATAAAATATATTTCAAGACCTTAAACCCATAGGAGCGGTATCGTTAAATTTTTGTTTTACTTCTTCAAATAAGAATGTATTCACATGGTAACCAATAACTGTATTTTAGGGGTAAAAGGGGTAGAAGAACCAGCTAGGTTAAATCAATAGCGAATATAAATTGCTTAAACTCTTGAATGAGTAGAATTGAATCCAAGGAGTTAGGGTGGCCAAAAGTATAGGATGCCTAAACTTTACAGTTATTGGAGGTGACCAAAAGGTTCATAGTAAACCCATGAAAACTATGATAAAGTAGTTATTGGTGTCAACCAAAAGGTTCTTAGTAAACCCATGAAAACTGTGATTAAATGGTTATTGGAGAAAACCAACTGGTTCGTAGTTAACCCATGAAAACTATGTATTAAGGATAGTTGGTAGGGGCTAAAAAGTTTATAGAGAACACATGAAAACTATATCTAGATTAAAAATTGACATCAGTCAATAGGTTCCTGCTAAACCCATGAAAACTAAGATAAGAAAGTAGATAATGGAAGTACCAGTAGGTTATTAGTCAATCCATGAAAACTAGGATGTGAAGTGAGTTATTGGATAAATCCATAGGTTCCTAGTCAACCAATGAAAACTATGATAAGATAAGGTGATAATTATTAAATTATTAATAGGTTCAAGGGAACCTATGAATTAATTAAGTTAACTGGAAGGAGCCTATACGTTCTTAGTGATCCCATGAAAATTATGGATACGACAGGGTGTCATATTAAACGGGGGATGGGAAACCCTATTTTTTTTCAAGTATGCATATCATCATAATATTTCAAAAATGTATGTTTTAACCATTATGGATGCACGAGCATAGTATGTGGTTTTATCAAGGTTTTAGGATATTAGTGAGGGGAAAACCCGTTCCTCTAAGCGGTGTTGTCTCACCAGATATCTAAAAAGATTGAGATTCTAGATTATTATTCATACCAGGCTTTATGTCTGAATCGAAGTTTTTATTTTCCCCTTAAACTCTCAAGTGCTCAATTGATTTTGAGTAGTTGAGGTTCAAGGTTTTCAGGTTTTCTTCCTAGATGAATAAAGCTTACGAAGGCGTGCAGTAGGCAGATAGTTATTTGGAGTTTTTCTTTCCTCTATGTGTTATGTTTGTAAAGGCAGATTTATTAGCCTTACTATATCATATAATCAACCAAAGGGGCATCTTCATATTTTTCTCTTGGCGTAATTGTAATAATTATATTTTGCTGAACGTGGTTAACGTACTTTGGGATTATGTAATGAACATCAAATGTTTTAATTTGAATGTAGAAATATGTTTTTGAATTTTTAATTTTTTTCCATATTTCTGTGATCTGTTTATCAATGTATATAACACCGCCGTATTTGGTCGTCGAAAATCAATAACTATGGATGATCATAGCATCCGTAGCCGTTATTTTTGGGCCTCCAAGTAGGAGGGATGTTACAAGTTGGTATCAGAGCATAAGTTTATGAAACTTTAAAAGTAAAGATAAACCGAAAAGCTTTTTGAAACGTAGTTCAATGAATTTAGAAATATGATCGGGGTTTGGGTTAACGCTATAGTAATGCACTTGTATTTGATATATAGGTACATATCTGAGCTTGTATTCCCCTCTCTCTTAGACCGTTCTTCTGTATCTTACTAAGGCTCGTATGCGGATATATAAGAAAGAAGATATGGAGGCAGGAAATGGAAGAGGAAATCTAGGTGGAGGAAGCACCATTACCAATGGAAATGATCGATCTAATATTCGGAGAAACCAAGTTCGACGGGCTAATGCTAACCAAAATGCCGAGGCCAATGTTGGTGCTGGAAATCCGCCAGTAGATGCGGGGATGATGTATTAGTTGTTGGATAATCTTTTGCAAGGAGTTGCTGGTAATGTTGGAGGACCAAATCCTATAGTTCCAGCTAGTTATAACTATACCAAGCTAAGCAGAGACTATACCAGTCTTGGTGGGAAGCCGTTTGTCGGAATGGGGGATGCAATTGAAGTGGAGAATTGGCTATTGAACTCTAAAAGGATCTTTACCAATTTAGGCTTGGATAATGGAGAAAAGAGAAGGCCAGCCTCTAGACAGTTGCAAGGGGTAGCGGTTCACTGGGGGAACAATGTGACGGCCGGAGTTTCGAAAGAAGAGTTGACACGGGCTGATTTCATGAGAAGGTTTGACAAGAGGTTTTTATCTGAAGTTGCCAAATCGGCTTTAATGAGGAAGTTTATGGATCTTGTCCAAGGACAGATGTCTGTGATTGAGTATGCCGCAAAGTTTGATGAGTTATCTCGATATGGTTATGCTTTGGTTGACACTGATGTCATAAGAAATGAGAGATTCATTAAAGGGTTGAGGCCAGAGCTAGGCAGGATGACTATGACTCATATTAGAGAACCTTATCATATGATGGTGGAGATGACCGTCCGCCATGATGATATGCTTTCTGTTTCAGCTAAGGAGAAGCCATCTGAGTCCCAGGCTCCTCAAGGAAGGAAAGGAAATTATTAAGAAAATAGGAGCCTAAAAAGGGGAAGCCACTAAGAAGGCGAAGGCTAATTTGATGTGTTATAAGTGTGATAAGAAGGGCCACTATGCCCACAAGTGTAGAACTGATAAAGGCAAGAAGCCGGTAGAGAAGAAGAATGTGAAATGCTTCAATTATGACCAGGTTAGGCATTATAAGAACCAGGTCCAGAGCCAATCAAGGCGGACAGATTGAAGGTGTTTGCTATTGGACCACCATCTTCTTCTAGACCTACTGTAGCGGAGAAAGGGAAAACGGTGATGGAAGGTACGCTTATTATTAAGAGTATGCCAGTTAGGGTACTTTTTGATACCGGTGCATCCATTCATTTATATCTTTGTATTTGGTTGATAGGCTACGTATAGAACCTACATACCTTGTTACTTCCTTAAGGGTTGTGAATCCAATAGGAGGGTATGCAACTCTTGGGATAAGATGTGACCAGTTAAAACTTGATTTGTTAGGTTATAAATTTTCATGATGTTTATATGTCTTTGATTTTGTAGATTTCGAGATCATTTTGGGTATGGATTGGTTTGGTAAGTATGAGGCTAGGATATTTTTCCAAAATCGAGAAATATCATTGAGGCACCCAAATAGTCATAACCGAATCATTGTCCCAGTGGAGAATTCTAGTAAGGCTGTTTGGGCTTTGTTGGGTGCCATAGAGGTTAGAGAAGTGCTTAGTTAGGTTCGTGTGGCTAGGGAGTTTGCATATGTTTTTGAACCGGTTACTGGATCACCCCCTGAAACGAGCTGTTGAGTTTCGGATGGATCTTATACCAGGAGCTGAACCTGTTAGTAAACCACCTAGCAGAAGACGCCGACAGAGATTAAGGAATTGAAGGTGCAGCTAGTGGATGTTGAGGGAAGGAATTTTATAAGACCAAGCAGTTTGTCCTGGGAGCAGCCATGGTATTTCTAAAGTGACAAGAAGGGTTGTTAAGGATGTGCATTGACTATCGTAAGTTAAACGAAAGGACGGTCAAGAATAGGTACCCTCTGCCAAGGATAGATGATCTGATTGGTCAGTTGCGTGGAGCCAAAGTAATTTCCCAATTGGATTTAACAACAGGTTCCATCAGTTGAGAGTGGTGGAGGATAGCATTCCTTTAACGGCATTTCAGACTAGGTATGGTTCATATGAGTAGATGGTGATGCCATTTGATTGACAGATGCACTTGCTTTCTTCGTTGATTTGATGAACCGGGTTTTCCAGAGCACTTGGATAGGTTTGTGTTAGTATTTATATATGACACTTCGGTGTACTCTAAAGATGAAAGAGGACATGAGATTCATCTTAGAGTGGTGCTGGAAACGCTGAGGCAGAATCAACTTAAGGCAAAAAAATTCAAATGTCATTTCTGAACAAGAGAAGTTAAGTCTCTTGGTCATGTGGTTTCAGAGGAAGGATTATCAGTTAAGATCAAGATAGTCAATAATTGAAAGACACCAGAGACGGCAACCGAGATCAAAAGTTTTCTTGGACTTGCCACATATTACCGAAGATTCATTAAGCATTTCCCATGGATAACAACATCATTGACTAAGTTGACCAGGAAGGACGTGAAGTTTGTTTGGTCCGACAAATGTGAGGAAGGATTCCTTAAGTTAAAGCATTTGTTTACCAACGCGCCAGTTTAGTATTTCCAGATGGAAACCAAGGGTTGATAGTAAACACTGATGCATATGGTACTGGATTGGGAGCAGTATTGATGTAGAGGGGAAAAGTTATCGCTTATGCATCTAGGCAGCTTAGACCGCATGAAGTTAGATATCATACTCACGACTTGGAGTTCGCTGCGATGATCTTTGCCTTGAAAATTTGGAAGCATTATCTTTTGGGGAAGAGATTTGAGTTGTATACCGATCATAAGTCATTAAATTATTTATTCTCTCAGAAGGAGTTTAATATGAGGTAGCAGAGATGGCTGAAATTTTTGGCTGCTTATGATTTCAGTATAGAGTATACTCCGAGAAAAGGAAGTAAAGCAGCAGATGCTCTTAGTAGAAAATATTAGAATGTGGTGTTAGCGGTGTTGGCAGAATGGAGGGATCCAGAAGCTTTAAGCCAGTTGTGATATTCAGTTGAGATCTATTACTAGTTCTAGTTAGGATACTTCCGTGTTATCTTGTTTAGAAGTTTGACCAGTGTTGATCGAGAGGATAGCTTCTAAGCAAAGAGAAGATCCAGTTTTAACCGAGAGGTTAGAAGGCTTGAGGTCGGATTAGAGATTGATGACCTAAAGGATTTTAGTCTTGACCAAAGAGGATGGTTGAGAAAGAAGAGATGGTTATGTGTTCCAGATGTAGAGAACTTAACGAGAGAATTTCTAGAGGAATGCCATCGATCGAAGTTTATGATTCATCCTGAAGGAACCAAGATGTATGAAGATATGAAGAGGATTTTTTATATGGAAGGCATGAAGAGGGATGTTGGCTTGTGGGTTAGGCAGTGTATAACTATCAACAAGTGAAGGCCGAACATTAAAAACCAAGTGGGTTACTTCAGCCTTTAAATATTACCATTTGGAAATGAGATTCGATATTGATGGATTTTATAGACAGGTTGCCAAGGTCAAAGAGAGGAAATAGAGTGTATGAGTTGTTGTGGATAGGTTTACCAAGAGTTCTAATATCATTCCGGTAAAGTCAACCAGTACGACATCTGTTTTGGCTAAGTTGTTTATGAAGAACATAGTTAGACTTCATGGGATTCCTAGTAATATAGTCAATGACAGAGATGCATTATTCAGTAGCGAATTTTGGAGGAGTCTATAAGAGGCATAGGTACCAAGCTTAAGATGAGTACGACTATCACTCATAGACGGATGTGCGGACAGGAGGATCAATAAGGTACTGGAGGATTTATTGAGAGCTTGTGTGTTAGACTTAGGTGGATCTTAGGAAGATCACCTACATCTGATTGAGTTTTCCTATAATAATAGTAATCAGACCAGTATAGGAATGGCGTATTTTGAAGCTTTGTATGGAAGACCATGCAAATCTCCAGCATGTTGGTTAGAGACAGGAGATAGATTGGTCTTAGGTCCAGATTTTGTTAGATAGGCGTCCGTAAAGATTGAGTCAATCTGAGGAAAGATGAAGGAAGCTCAACCCAGGCAAAAGAGTTATGCAGATAAGAGGCGTAAAGACCTAGAGTTTTCAGTAGGAATCAGATTTGTCATTAAAATATCACTAATGAAGGATGTGGTACAATTTGGAAGATCGGGAAAGTTGGCCTCAAGATATGTTGGTCCATCCCAGATTACAAAAAGGATTGTAAAGCTTGCTTACAAGTATAGTTGCCGAGCAGTTTGGAAGGTGTCCATAATGTATTCCGTGTGTCTCATCATCGCAAGTATGTGCATGATCCAGAAGCTACTATTCTACAGACAGAGCTAGAGGACTTGGTAGTAGAGCCTGATATGACTTTTGTTAGACAACTAGTTCGGGTTGTAGCGAGAGATGAGAAGATATTGTGGACCAAGACAGTAGTGAAGGTTCAGTGAAGCGACAACGAGAAAGAGTATACTTGAAAGACGGAGGACAGGATTCATGAGGCTTATCCTGATCTTCTTTGATGGTATATCTATAGTAGATTTACATAGATTGGTTGCTAGGAGATGTTACATATGATTACTATGTTTGTTGGTTAGCCCTTACTGAATTTCAAGGACGAATTTCTTTAAGGATTGGATCCTGTAACACTCCTAATTTATTTACATTATTCAGGAGATTTAATTAGAACAAATTAAATAGAATAATGTAGATAAGGTGATTAAGGTTGATTAATAAACTAGGTGGTCGTGCTTATTCAAAATCTAATGAACTTACATAAACGGTTAGGAAATTAAACATAAGGGCATTAGGGTAAATAACCATACTTCCCACCCTTATACTATTCTCACTAGGTCATACACATTTATTTTACTTAAAACAAAATTTTATAATCGTGAGAAGCAAAGCCGGCCATTAGGAAGAAAGAAGAGAAGAGAAAATCAACTTAAAGCATACGATCCAAGTTGGAACCAATCTCAACCAAACTTCTATTTCCTTATCTAATCTAAGATGAATAATAATTTCTACATCTCTCTTTTAGTTATATGAACATATAGTTTCAGATTTTAATGTAAATCTATTTTTATGATATATTGAATGATGATATGCTAGATTTATGCTTTATATGGATTAAACAAGATTGTTTAAAAAAAGATATACATTGTTTTAGGGTAAAATCGAGATGAAATGATTTTTAAATACCATGGGAAAATTTTATTTTATAGAAAACATGATTTTGAAGATGGTGTCAATTCCCATAATTTTCTGAATTTATGTGGATTATATATTAATTTTCTAGTGAAGAAATTGACTTATTGGGTTATTAATTAATTACAGTTAAACCTAATAATTATTTAGGTTTGAAATTTTTGTATGTTGGAAAACATATTAAAATAGATTTTTAGGATTTTTCCAGATTTTTCCTTAGTGATTTGAAGAATATATAAAATTATTTAAGGTATGAGACTTAAATGTTTTATATATTTAATTAAGGAGAAGTGACATTTTATAAAATAAAATTATTATTTAATTCTGAAATTAGCGGCGGTACTTTTCTAAAAGGTATTTATTAACCAATGATAATTCGACAAATAAAGGCAGGTTAGTTGAAAAGTTGCCTCTTTTAAGTTCAAAACAAGAAAACCATGCTTTTATCATGTTTTAGCCATTTTGGCATCAAACTTTTCGACCCAGACCTTTCGATAAAGTCGAAAGGTTATAGTTCCGACAAGGTCAAAGTTCAATGCATATGGTATCAAGTTACTTGGTACGTGATGAATTGAACAAGGTCGCCCGTACTTAGTTGAAAGGTTAGTTGCCAAAGAGGTTGGGGTATGTTTGTTTTATAAACCAAAAGCTTATGCCCGCTCGCTTTCGCAAAGGAGCTTTCGACCAGGTCAATTATTTAAAATAAAGGTTTTAAACCTTCCAATAAGGTCGAAAGCTTACTGTCGTTTTATCATTTTTTTTGTATTGAACCTTCCGACACAGTCGAAAGATTATTACCGCTTTTTCCAACCTTTCGAAGTCATGCTTTCGACAAAGTTGAAAGGTGTGCTTGTTTTAAAACCTGTCGCTTCTCCAATGCTTTTGAAAGGTTTCAAAGCTTTCGACTTAGATGATTTACCCTTGTTTTATAATTGAAGTATAACTCAAAGCTTGCGAAGGAGTTGTTTTAAAAGGCAAAGGCCTATTATTTTAAATGATATGTTTCAAAGCTTTCGAAGTAGAGCTTTCGACAAAGTCGAAAGATTGCTTTTAATGATGTTGAATGGTTTTCAAAGAAGCTTCTCCACATATTTTAAATTGAACCCAGTGAAGATTTGAAAGGTTTATTTTCCATTGCTTTTGAAAGGTTTTCGTTTTAATGGTTTTGAATGGTTTTTCAATACATGCAAAAGGTTTGAGTTTCAATGGGGTCGAAGGGTTTTAAAAGTAGTGTTTTAAAGTATAAAGAGGGATGGAGCCTATTATTTAAAAAATATGATTGAAACCCTTCGAAGGGGTTGAAATTAATAGCTTTCGACATTGACGAAAGGTTTTAAAACTCATAACTCTAAATTTTTAAGGAAAACCACGGCTTATATAAAGGAGTTTGTAATGGCTTTAAGTATGAAATTTTGAAGAAGTATTGCCTTGATAAAAATATAAGTTAAAGGTGCTAACTATGTTTTATGAAATATATTTCAAGGACCTTAAACCCACAGAAGTGGTATTGTTAAATTGTTGTTTTTTTTCTTCAAACATAAATATATTCACATGATAATCCATAATTGTATTTCGGGGAGGAAACGGGTAGAAGAACCATCTAGGTTAACTCAATAGTTAATAAAATTACTTAAACTCCCGAATGAGTAGAATTGCATCCAAGGAGTCAAGGTGACCAAAGATATAGGATGCTTAAACTTTGTAGTTATTCGAGGTGACCAAAAGGTTTATGGTAAACCCACAAAAATTATGATAAAGTATTTATTGGTGTAAACCAAAAGGTTCATAGTAAACCCATGAAAACTATGATTAAGTGGTTATTGGAAGAAACCAATAGGTTTATAGTTAACCCATGAAAACTATATATTAAGGACAATTGGAAGGGGCCAATCGGTTTGTAGAGAACCCCTGAAAACTATATCGGGATTAAAAATTCATAGTAGTCAATTGGTTCCGGATAAACCCATGAAAACTAGGATAAGAAAGTGAATAATGGAAGTATCAGTAGGTTCCTAGTCAACCCAAGAAAACTAGGATGTGAAGTGAGTCATTGGATAAATCCATAGTTCTTAGTCAACCAATGAAAACTAGGATAAGGTGATTAATTATTAAAACGACTAATAAGTTCAAGGGAACGCATGAATTAATTAAGTTAACTGGCAGGAGACTATAGGTTCTTAGTGATCCTATGAAAACTATGGATAAGAGAGGGTGTCATATTAAACGGGGGATGGGAAATTCTAATTGTTTTCAGGTATGCATATCATCATAATATTTTGAAATGTATGTTTTAATCATTGTGGATGCAGGAACATAGTATGTAGTTTTATAAAGGTTTTAGGATATTAGTGAGGGGAAAACCCCGTTCCGCTAAGCGGTGTAGTCTTACTAGATATCTAAAAGGATTGAGATGTTAGATTATTATTCATACTAGGCTTTATGTCTGACTCGAAGTTTTTGTTTTTCCCTTAAACTCTCAGGTGCTCAATTGATTTTGAGTAGTTTGAGGTTCGATTTTTTCTTCTTAGAGGAATAAAGCTTCCAGAGGCATGAAGGAGGCATATAGTTATTTAGAGTTTTTCTTTCCGTTGTGCGTTATGTTTGTAAAGGCAGATTTATTACCCTTACTATATACTCTGATCAAACAGGGGGGCATCTTCATATGTCGCTCTTGGCATAACTGTAATAATTATATTTTGATGAACATGATTAACTTACTTTGAGATTATGTAATGAACATCAAATGTTTTAATTTGAATGTGGAAATATGTTTTTGAATTGTTAAATTTTTTCTCTTTATATTTCTATGATCTATTTGTCAATCTATCTAGCACTGCCGTATTTGGTTGCGAGAATTAATAACTATGGATGACTGCAGCATCCGTAACCGTTAGTTTTGGGCCTTCAAGTAGGGGGATGTTACATATTATATGGGTATGCTAAGTGTGACAGAGAGAAAAGGAAAGAGTTGTGGTTAGAGATTATAAATTTGAAAAAACAAGGTTTATTGCATGGGTAATTGGTAAACTTTATTTATACATGTTTTTCTAGCCTATAGAAATAAGCCTTATCCAAGAAGGACTAGATCATGTGCTTGGAAGTGAATGATGGATGACTATCTCATCAGATTCAGTTATAAGACATCTAGTACAAGCTAACTGGGATCATGCACCTATGGTGCTCAAGATTACATGGAGGATTGATTGCTTTCTATTAGTGAAATTTATTGTGAATACAAACACAACGTGGATGTGTTTCTTCATCAATCCGTGTTGAAACTGAGCATCGATCTTGGTCATCCATTTACTCCAACGCTCCAGATTCCATCTCTCTTTTGTTTCAGATCACCACCTAATTTGGGCTAGTCTTATTTGGCCCAGTCTTTGTTTTCTTTATATATATCAATGTTGTAAACAATTGAAGAACAATGAGAAATGAGATAATAATACATTTAGATTTTATCAATCTGAAGCATTCATTTTTGTTTTGTGGTATCAAAGCGGTTTTGAGCCTAACGACAAGAAATTTTGAGATCAGCATTGCATCATTTCTCTCACTAAAAAGATTGCTCTTTCATTATCTCCTCAGCTAAATTTCATCATCGGAGATCCATACCTTTCTGGGTACTGGCGTATCTGCCCTCATCAGCATCCCACTGATCATTTTATTGTGCCACGCCTAGCAAGAATCTGAACAAATTCAGATTCTTAACTGGCTGCAACAATTTTCTCACCAGTTCTTGAGCCTCGCCAACATCTTCTTGGCTGCGTCAGATATTCAAGAAACCAAATTAGTCATTTATAAAAATGGCTGATAAAGAAACAGGTGATGAAAGATCATCAACCACTTCAAGAAATGAAAAAAGGGATACAGCTGTTTCAGAAACAGCATTAATCAAACCCAAAAGCCAGATCATCACCATCCCACTTGACGAAGATAATTACATAATGTGGAAGTATCAGATTGAAACAACCTTAAAGGGTTATGGTCTTCAAAACCACATTAAAGGGACAATTGTCATACCACCTGCAGTTATAGAAGGAGACAATGGAGTCACAATAATTAATCCTGAATACACTAGATACCAAAGACAAGATAACTTACTGTCATCATGGTTACTATCATCCATCAGCCCAAGTCTATTATCACAAATTGTTGGCTGCAACTCGTCATATGAAATTTGGTCATCAGTAGAACGGATATTTAGCTCACAATCAGCCGCAAGAATCATGTATTTTAAAAGACAGTTGCAGAATTCAAGGAAAAATGACATGCAAATAAGAGAATATCTTGCAAAAATCAAAGGCTTATGTGATAGACTCAACGCAATTGGTCACAAAATTTCTGAAAGTGAGCAAATTCTCACTATAACAAGTGGTCTTGATGATGAGTGTGAATCTGTGGTGACTTTCATAGCATCTCAACAAACTCTACCAGATCTAGAATCTGTCCAGTCTGCTTTACTTGCCCATGAGGGCAGAATTGAACAAAGGAAAGCTATGCAAAGTGATTATTCAATCAACTATGCTAGCAGTTCAAGAAACAGAGTCCAACAGACCAACACAGCAAATCAAGGAATCAAACAAGAAGGTCAAATAAATACTTACAATCAGAGAGGAAGGGGAAGAGGAAGATACAACAACAATAGAGTAAAATGCCAAATATGTGAAAATTTTGGTAACATAGCTAGCAAATGCTATTTCAGATTCAACAAGGACTTCACTATTACACAGCAGACTCAAAGAAATCCCAGTATTAATATGATGCAACTTGATCAACAGCAAAGGAACAACAATGAAGGTTCCAAAACACAATCAATCAATTCAGATGAAGCCAAATTAGACAACACAAGCATGGAAGATTGGTACCCAGACTCAGGTGCAACCAATCATGTGACTAGTAACCTTCAAAATCTCAATTTAGGCAACAAAAGCTACACAGGTATGCAAACCATACATTTGGGTAATGGTGAGACTACAAGTATATCACATGTTGGCACAGGAACCATTCAAGGAAAAAGAAAATTATATTTAAACAACTTATTGAGAGTTCCTGAGACTAAAAAGAATTTAATTAGTGTATCTCAATTTGCTAATGACAACAAAGTATACTTTGAATTTCACCTAAATTCTTGTTTAGTTAGGGATATGCTAAGCAAAGATATATTATTGCAGGGTAGTTTGAGTAAAGGGCTATACAAATTTAATGCTGTGAAGAAACCTGATTCCACAGTGGAGAAGTATTGGTGCAATAATGTTCACACCAGTGTTCAAAACAAGAAAAATATCTTAGATCATTGGCATTGTAAACTAGGTCACCCTAGTATGAAAATTGTAAAAAGATTTTTGATGGATAATAAAATTCCTTTTCAAAATAATGATATTTCTAATATGTGCACATATTGTCAATTAGAGAAAAGTCATAAACTTCCTTTCAGTAATTCTGAAATTGCATATAAAAACCCTTTGGAATTAATAGCTGCAGATTTATGGGGACCAGCCCCATTGGATTCTACACAGAGGCACAGGTACTACTTATCCTTTATTGATGCTTATACTAGATATACATGGATATTTTTTCTCAAATCAAAGGCTGAAACTCATGATGCCTTAATTCAGTTTGTTACATTAGCTGAAAAAAAGTTTAACCATAAAATAAAAATTTTGCAAACTGATGGAGGAAGTGAATTTTTCCCACTTACCAACATAAGGGTATATTACATAGAACCACCTGCCCTCACACGTCTGAGCAAAATGGGCTCATTGAAAGAAAACATAGGCATATAGTGGATACTGGCCTAACACTGTTGTCCCAAGGATCATTACCTTTAAAATATTGGGAAGAGGCATTCACTACAGCTGTTTATCTTATAAATAGAATGCCAAGCAAAATTCTTGATTATAAAAGTCCTTATGAAAAATTATTTAGCATCAAACCTGACTATGATTTTTTGAAAACATTTGGTTGATTATGTTTCCCCTGTCTTAGGCCTTACAACAGAAACAAATTAAGTTTAAGATCAAGCCCATGCACTTTTCTAGGATATGCTGTAAATCAAAAAGGATACAAATGCCTAGACAAAGATGGCTGAATTTATATATCAAGACATGTCATGTTCAATGAAAACATTTATCCCTTTGCAGATAAAAGACTGGAAGGCAGTAAAGACACAACAGATCAAAGTAATGCTCATATCAAAACATGTTTTCCCATCATACCAGAATTAACCATTCAGAAAGAACAGCAAAACAAAGAGACACTTGAAAGATCACAATCCATTGCCGAGACTAAGTCTGATTATAGCACAAGTGATACACATGAATGACCAGCACAACAAATTGAAGAAAATACTGAAGTACAATCACCTGATGACTCAGCATCTAGCAGTAGCAGAGCAATTCTTTTAGATAATGACAACAACATACAAAAAACAGGGCATCACATGACAACAAGGTCAAAAAGCGACATCTTTAAGCCCAAAATATACAATACAAGTATAGATATCATGGAACCAGTCACATATGAGCAGGCAGTTAAAAGCACAGAATGGAGAAAAGCCATGAAAGATGAATATGAAGCATTATTAAAAAATCAGACATGGGATTTGGTGTCACCTCCAAAAGATAAAAACATTGTTGGATGCAAATGGACTTATAGGATCAAAAAGGATGCAAATGGAAAAGTAGTAAAATTCAAAGCAAGATTAGTTGCTAAAGGCTACTCTCAACAATTTGGTTTTGACTTTAATGAAGTCTTTTCTCCTGTAGTCAAGCCTACTACTATCGGGATCATCCTTACCATAGCATTAAACAATCAATGGAAAATTAAAAAACTGGATGTACACAATGCCTTTCTTAATGGAGACTTGCAAGAAGAAGTATACATGCATCAACCAAAGGGATACATCAGAAAAGGAAATGAAGATAAGGTCTGCAGATTACATAAAGCCATTTACGGTCTTAAACAAGCATCGAGAGCTTGGTACGAAAAGCTCAAAGCAACACTGACAAAACTAGGGTTCAGACCAACCAGAGCAGACAATTCATTATACACGAAAACCGTTAATCATACTGTCACATACGTATTAGTATATGTGGATGACATTCTCGTCACTGGAAGCAGTGAGAATGACATCAATAAAGTCATACAAATGTTGGATCAAAACTTTGCAATTAAAGATTTGGGAACGGTCGATTACTTCCTTGTGATCAAAATTAGCAGACCATCACAAACAGAGATGTTTCTATCTCAAAAACAATATGCTTCAGAAATTTTGGTTCATGCTAACATGGATCAGGCTAAGCCTTTACCTACACCTATGGTAAGCAATTTACAATTATCCAAAACTACGGGGGAGCCTATCGACAATGTCAAACAATATCGAAGTATTGTAGGAGCCCTACAATACTTGACTATTACCAGACCATATTTATTCTACAGTGTCAATAAAGTTTGCCAATTTATGCAAAATCCCCTAGACAGCCACTGGAGGGCGGTTAAACGCATTTTAAGATATATAAAAGGTACTCAAAGCCATGGATTACTATTTACTCAAAACAAGGAAGTAAATATACAGGCTTACAGTGATGCCGATTGGGCTAGCGATACTGATGATAGACGATCCACTTCAGGCTACTGTATTTATATAGGTAGCAACCCGATCTCCTGGTGCACCAAAAAGCAATCAACTATATCTCGTTCGAGCACCGAAGCTGAGTATAGATCAGTAGCAAGTACAACGGCCGAAATAATATGGATTGAAACCCTAATTCATGAATTAGGGCTTGAACTAAGAGAGAAACCACTGATTTGGTGTGATAATCTCAGCACCATCTCCTTATCTCAGAATCCGACCCAACACTCTCGCACCAAACACATTGAGATCGACTTATTTTTTGTTCGAGAAAGAACGACTGCCGGAAAATTGGAGATTAGACATGTTCCCTCGTTTTTTCAACGAGCTGATATACTTACAAAATCTCCGTCTTTCAGAAATTTTGCAAGATTAAGAGAAGAAATGAGAATTATTGATGGTAGCAGGTTTCATGGCGGTGAAGAAAAGGAGGATGGAAACCATAGCTTCAATTGAGGGAGGATATTGTGAATATAAACACAACGTGGATGTGTTTCTTCATCAATCCGTGTTGAAACTGAGCATCGATCTTGGCCATCCATCTACTCCAACGCTCCAGATTCAATTTCTCTTTTGTTTCAGATCACCACCTAATTTGGGCTAGTCTTATTTGGCCCAGTCTTTGTTTTCTTTATATATATCAATGTTGTAAACAATTGAAGAACAATGAGAAATGAAATAATAATACATTTACATTTTATCAATCTGAAGCATTCATTTTCGTTATAAAATTTTTTTGTTTGAAAAAAATCAGAGAGAGAGCAAGAAGAAAAGGAAATAAAAAATATGGATAAGTCCTACATATAAACTTTGGTGTATTTAGTTTCCATAAGAGAGATGATAAGTCCTTCAAATATCTAAATGTTTCTGCTTGGCTCGAAAAGAAAATTCATACATAATACCATCTGTGTCGAATCAAATTTGTGTTAAAATTATATTTTTGGATAGAAACTGCTTAATTTTTTATATAACAAGTTTAGTCCTAATATGGAATATATAGATATATATCGATTCGTTTACTAAAGCAGGCTGATAGTAAGATTATGTCAAATATATCTATGAAAGATTGCACTATAACTCATAACCAAGAGCTTTATACATATAGAACACACTTTTACAACGACCCGTCACAAATGTTTGATAGGACAAAAAGTGTGAAACCCTTCAACAAAAAGTGTTGTGAGCATTGAGTTCAACCTAATGCTCGGTTTTATCGAGCATAAAGTTCAACCCAGTGCTTAGTTTGACTGAGCTCTAAGTGAACTCGGTGCTCACTAGCACTAAGCATTGAGTCTCGATGCTTAGTATCACTAAGTTCAATCCAGTGCTCCGTTTATACTAGAATTCTTAAAATGGAAGTATAGGAAAAGCTGAATTTTTTGAAACAGAATAGAAGTCTTAAAATTTCCAAAGGATTAGAAGATAAATGGATCCTTAGCATTCATCATTAGAGATGGGTCAATATTTGATTATTTGCAGATTATATATTTAGTTTGCCTCTCTTTATATTTTATCGCCATTGCAAATTATTTCAAAAGATTATTTGGATTCAAATAACTCACTCTCACAATTTGAATTAAGGGCCTTCGTCATTGGAGTCCAATTTGATGAGATAGACATAGATAAAGATGATGCTGTCGAGAAAGTAATGACATATTTTGATAGATCAGGCAATACATATGATGATGAAACTGTTTATTGCAGGAATATCAAAATGGATTCCAGAGGCCAAACAAACTGTTGGAAAATTTGATTCCTACTCTACGAAATTCGTCCTTGATTTTCATATGGTATGCTTTGTCTCTAACCATGGTGACATTTATGCTCATAAAGTTATTCGTCTGAGTTTATGTTCATAATCTAACCATAGTTTGTGGATTTTCTGTAAATAGATAAATTTGCTAAGTTGGATAATACTTGTAATAAGTTTAGCTCAAACATTTTTTGATTTGTAAATTTAACAAATATTACCATTGCTGTTGAAGATAACTTGTATAAGGTGATGGGGCTTGTGCTTCCATCGCACCTAAAGTATCACCATGATACAATCCCTTAAGAGCTTGAACCTAAGAGATAAACAAATCCATCTCTAGTTCAATAGTTATGGTTTTAATAGACATGGGGTGCTCGAAGAAATAAAAATAAAAGGCAAGCCATATCCAATCTAAGTGCTAAGTTGTCACTAATGTATCAAGGTTACAGGATTTAATTGCAAAGATCTGTATATTTCATGCATGGATAGTAGTGTATTATTATCATGTCTGTTTGTATATGCAAACATTGGAATAAGGTGATTAATGTCTATACATGAATGAAAAAGCAATGTTGGTCGTTGTGCATGTAAGATGCACAAAATTATAAGTTCTATAAGAAAATCATTGAAGAAATGCCTATCCAATGCATGTACAAACTACTAAGAAAGTTTTCCAAGAAATGCCTGTCTGATGCATATGCAAACCATTAATCATTTAGCAATAAATAAATTATGCACTATAGTTGTATGTAGAAAAAATATAGTCAAATTTACTAGCGGTAAATCAAGGTATTCACAAAAAAACATAAAAACGAAACCACCTTAAGTTCAATAGGAATTCTACTGATGACGTTATTATAGTCATGACAAATGTTGTGGTCATATAGGCCATTTTAAGTGCAATTTGAATGCGTGGCTGATTATGGCCATTACCTACATATATAAACTTACTTGTTTTTAAAATAGTTTGCAAAAAGGCGTTTACTTAGTTTGTCAAAGTGAAAAAATTATCAATATTTTACGAGCAGAGAAGGCTGCATTTGAAGAAATCGAGAAAAAGAAAGCAGATTGGGTAGTAAATCTTGCTACTCGTTTATAATTACTCCTGTTCATAGAAATGTTTTGTTGGGGATTTTGCGGTTCGAGACGAATTTGACGGCGATAATGATGAAGACAATGCTGTACTTCCGACTTCAAGGATCTATGAAATAGATTCTTTCAGACAATAGTTCAACCCACCAGGTACAAACGGGTTATCGAACTATCGACTTTCAGAATTCAATGAAGCCCTATAACAGCGTAATCGGATTCAAAGTTTGTACGACTTTGATCCGACCAAGAACACTTCAGAAAGTGTATCTGATGATGCAATTTATATAGAATAGAATGAAGAGGAAGAAGAATACAATCCTGCAACGCTTTCTGAATTTGCAACACCTTGGAGGCGTGACAAACAGAGCGTTTAGTAACGCTATCCCGGCGTCGCAGAACTGCTGTAGGAAGAAGAAGAGGAGGATTGAAAACTGTGTTTGCAACTGTTCTGAGCGTTGCTATTTATATACGTGAGGAGGTATCTATTCGCTAGGAGTCACGACCGTTTGCAACGGTTCTTAAACGTCGCGACCTTTCATCTGCAACGTTCAGTAAAACGTTACTAATTCAAACGTCGCGTCTATTCAGTTTGTAACGTTTAGAAAAACGTTACAAATTTCCGCCCTTTATCCAAATTCAGATTTTCCGGTTCTGGGTCCTTAACGGGCCGAAATGTGGCCAGTTACTGTACATATACGGTCCAAAAATATTTTCTGAACCGAAGCCGGCCCGGCCCGGTTCGGTTCGGTCGGACGGACGGCGGCGGTGGCGCACGTATGGTGTTGCATGACTTCTCTCCTCATAACAAAGCAAACATGTGGAAGCCCTAAGGCCCCATCATCCACTTGAGAAAGCTATATTTATACAAGTATATTGTATAGCTTTCTATAATGTGGGACTTTGATTTCTTCTTCCTTCCTTCTTTCTTTTCTTCTACTCTTCCAAAACTAAAACCCAAACCCAAATCATTTTGAAAATTTTACAACAATCTCCACCAATTTTCAAAAATTAAATAATAGGACGGCCGAATCACTAGAGTGACTTCCTACATACCCAAGTGGGATCAAGCCTATGTAGTTCTAAGATCAAGTTTTGCATCATCGTGAAAACCAACACATAAATAAAAGGTATCTTTTGGATTTGAACCTTTACTTAGTGTAAACCATTCAAAGCCTTATCGAGATTCTATGGTGAACGAATCTTGAACCAAGTATCCCTAATGATAAAACCGGAACAGTCACACATGTTGATTTCCTTAGGTAAAGTGTTCTGTATTGCTCAGCACGTTAATGGCCATGTGCTTAAATCCTGGTTCATGAGTCTACTTAGAAAGCGGTCTTACTTTCCTAGGAAACGACCTGATTTCCATACTCATATAGGTAAGTCTCTTAAGGTGTTTCTGCGATACACCTTTTAAGGTTTCTAGACTTATTAAGGAAGTATATCCATCCTTTGTTCTTGCAGAATCCAACACTAAATATTATGGGATTATCAATTTAGTGTTCCATAATCATTCGCTTAACTTGTTGGTACCCATTGAACTTTGTCTATCCTTTTCAAGATATAAGTTGGGTTTCTGTTAAGGATGATCAACCTTCATTCACAGACCTTAGTCTCATTTCTTGTGACTTTATAGAAACCATTGCCTTTGGAAGACCTTTTGTAAGTGGGTCAGCCAAGTTTTTCTTCGTTTCTATGTAGTCTACAGTTATAACTCCTCTTTTGAGTAACTGTCTCACCATTTGATGTCTTAGACTCACATGTCTAGACTTTCCATTATATGTCTTATTAGACACATTGTATATAGTTGCTTGATTGTCACAGTTAATCAAGACTGCTGGAGATGGCTTCTTCCACAAAAGGATTTCCATTAATAAATTCCTAAGCCATTCCGCTTCTTTACATGCATCTGCTAATGCAATCAATTCTGACAATTTTGTTGAGTCAGAAATACAGGTCTGCTTCTTGGAAGCCCAAGACACAGCAGCGCCTCCTAATGTAAAGATCCATCCAGTCGTAGACTTGAATTTGGATTCTACATTGTTCCAGGTTGCATCACTATATCCTTCTATTACAGAATGATATCTTTTATAAGATAAACCATATTCAATGGTTCCTTTCAAATAAGCTAAAACTCTGCAAATGGCTTTCCAATGTTCGAAACCTGGATTACTCGTAAATCGACACAATATACTTATAGCATGCGCGATGTCTGGTCTAGTGCAATGCATAGCATACATAAGACTCCCAATAACACTTGAATACTCTAGTCGAGAGATAGTACGTCCAGTGTTCTTTTCTAATTTAATACTAGGATCTAAAGGAGTTGGTGCTGGTTTGTCATCGTAATGGCCATACTTTTGTAGGAATTTCTCTATGTAATGGGATTGGGTTAGTAATAACTCCCCCTCTTTCCTAACAATTTTAATTCCCAGAATTACATCAGCCTCTCCTAGATCTTTCATATCGAATTTAGAAGACAGAAACTTTTTAGTTTCATTTACACAGTATATATTGGAACCAAATATTAGCATGTCATCAACGTATAAACATATTATAACAATACCATTGTTATCCGATTTGCTATAAATACATTTATCAGCATCATTGACAATGAATCCATATGACAGTGCAACTTTATCAAACTTCTCATGCCATTGCATGGGAGCTTGCTTCAAGCCATAAAGAGATTTTACTAATTTGCAAACTTTCTTTTCTTGGCCTGGGGTTTTGAAACCTTCAGGTTGTTCCATATATATCTCTTCTTCTAAATCTCCATTTAGAAAAGCAGTCTTTACATCCAATTGATGTATGACTAATTTATGAATTGATGCAAGTGCAATTAAACAGCGTATAGAAGATATGCGAGCTACTGGAGCATATGTATCAAAATAATCTACTCCATGTCTTTGCTTATATCCCTTAGCAACTAATCTGGCTTTAAACTTATCAATGGATCCATTTGTATTCAACTTTTTCTTGAATATCCATTTACATCCTATAGGTTTAATACCAGGAGGTAAATAAGTTAAAACCCAAGTTTGGTTTAACATTATGGAATTCATTTCATCATTGATAGCTTCTTTCCAGAAATTTGAATCTCTGGAACTCATAGCCTCAGAATAAGTTTTGGGATCATCATCAACGTTCATTACATATTTAGTCACATTAAAGACTTCGTCCTTACTGCCTTCTACAAGATATGTAATGAAGTCAGGACCATAGTCCTTCTCTATTCTCGCTCTTTTACTTCTCCGTTGTTCAGTACTATTATCTGGTACTGACACTTCCTTGCTGTTTTGAGCAGGAGCATAATCATCGTCATTGATATCATTAGTCATACTACGTTCTGGACTAGATGATCTCAATGGAATCTCAATAGTTTGATTTTCAAAAAATTCTACATCTACAGGTTCTATAACTTCTAGGGTGTCAAGAATAAGAAATCTATAAGTTATACTATTAAGTGAATATCCTATGAAAACACATTTAAATGCTCTATTTCCTAACTTTGGTCGTTTAGGGTCTGGTTTTCTAACATAAGCTAAGCAACCCCAAACTTTAAGTCTAGTTAGGTTAGGTTTCCTATTAAACCATATTTCATAAGGGGAAATATTATTCCTTTTAAGTGGTACTCTATTTAAAATATAACATGCAGATAACATAGCATCACCCCATAGGTTATAAGGTAAATTAGAACTTATGAGCATGGAATTAACCATTTCTACTAAAGTTCTATTCTTTCTTTCAGCAACACCATTTTGTTGTGGTGTATATGGAGCAGTACATTGGTGAATTATACCTTGTTGTTTACAAAACAAGGTGAATTCATTTGAGAAATATTCACCACCACGATCTGAATGTAATATTTTAATTTTAACTCCTAATTGTGTTTCGACTTCTGTTTTGTAAATTTTGAATTTATCAAAAGCCTCATCTTTAGTTTTCATTAGATATACATATGCATATCTAGTATAATCATCAATGAATGTTATATAGTATTGGTTACCACCATAGGTGATATGACTTTTTAAGTCACCCACATCACTATATACCAAATCAAGCAAACCAGTTTTCCTTTCTACGGATTTAAAGGATTTCCGGTGTATTTTTGCTTGAACGCATATTTCACATTTAGAGATGGTATCGAAATCACAATCAGAAATTAATCCTAATTTATTCATATTCCTAATGGAATTATAATTAACATGTCCCAATCTACCATGCCATAAACTAATAGAATCAACAATATAAACAGAAGATTTCTTTATTAAATTCAACTTAATCATGCCATTACAAGAGTATCCCTGTCCAATGAATTTGCCATTCTTAGACAACACTAGCTTATCAGACTCATACACCATCTTGAATCCTCCTTTGTTAAGAAGGTATCCAGAGACCAAATTCTTACACATATCAGGTACATAAAATACATTGACTAATGTAAGAACTTTTCCAGAGGTGAGAGGAAGTTCTATAGTGCCTTTTCCCAGAACTTTGCTTGGAACCTTATTTGCTCCAGTAACTTCGTCGGCTTCTCCTTTATTTTCTTCGTAACTCTTGAACAGATTACGGTCTTTGCAAATGTGAATGGTTGCTTCAGTATCGAACCACCAATCGTTATCATTGCCACTAATGGAGTTTGCCTCTTGCACTACAGCCACAAGCGAGTCTTCGACCACATTCACTTTTTGTTGTTTCTTCCGCAGACGACAGTCTCGGGCATAGTGGCCGGGCTTGTTACAAAAATAACAAGCACCTTTCTTTTTGTTGTTAGTTTTGGAATGATTTTTCTTAAACCGTGTCTCATTCTTTGGCTTTAATTTATTAGTAATTTCAACATTATTTGCCTTAGAATGGGACTCAGTTTGTGGATTATCATCTAGATCGCGTTTGCGAGAGTCTTCTTCAATACGAAGATGATGCTGTAAACCGTCTAAATTATAATCCGTTTCCGCATGCTTCATCTTTTTCTTATAATCATTCCAACTATGCGGAAGTCTAGAAATTATAACTCCAACAACAAAAGATTCAGGGAGATCAATTCCAGCATCTTTAAGTTGATTCACCAACAGTAAGATTTCGCTTACTTGTCCAATTATGGACTTATTGGTGACCATTTTGAAATCCATAAAATTAGAAATAAGAAACTTTTTATTGCTTGCCTCGGATATGCGGTATTTATTCTCCAGAGCAGTCCAGAGTGCCTTCGTTGTTTCCAAGGTCCTATGAGCATTGTAGACTGGGGTAGATAGCGCATTCAGAATATGGCCTCTGCATAGGAAATCGTCCTCTTTGCGCTTTGCACGTTTAGCCTTTAGAGCAGCATCGTCCTTATCAGTTTCCTCCGGGATTTCTTCCAAGTCATCTTCCAAGATGTAAAACAACTTGACAGTGACTAGGAAAAATTTCATCGTCTCTTGCCAACGAGTGAAATTGTCACCATCAAAACGCTCCAATCGAGTTAGATGCTGATTCATAACTTGTAGAGCGCTCGAACCTTCCATGGTTGAAGAATATTGTCTGAAAATTTGTTGGGGATTTTGCGGTTCGAGACGAATTTGACGGCGATAATGATGAAGACAATGCTGTACTTCCGACTTCAAGGATCTATGGAATAGATTCTTTCAGACAATAGTTCAACCCACCAGGTACAAACGGTTTATCGAACTATCGACTTTCAGGATTCAATGAAGCCCTATAACAGCGTAATCGGATTCAAAGTTTGTACGACTTTGATCCGACCAAGAACACTTCAGAAAATGTATCTGATGATGCAATTTATATAGAATAGAATGAAGAGGAAGAAGAATACAATCCTGCAACGCTTTCTGAATTTGCAACACCTTGGAGGCGTGACAAACAGAGCGTTTAGTAACGCTATCCCGGCGTCGCAGAACTGCTGTAGGAAGAAGAGGAGGAGGATTGAAAACTGTGTTTGCAACTGTTCTGGGCGTTGCTATTTATATACGTGAGGATGTGTCTATTCGCCAGGAGTCACGACCGTTTGCAACGGTTCTTAAATGTCGCGATCTTTCATCTGCAACGTTCAGTAAAACGTTACTAATTCAAACGTCGCGTCTATTCAGTTTGTAACGTTTAGAAAAACGTTACAAATTCCCGCCCTTTATCCAAATTCAGATTTTCCGGTTCTGGGTCCTTAACGGGCCGAAATATGGCCCGTTACTGTACATATACGGTCCAAAAATATTTTCTGAACCGAACCCGAAACCCGTACCCGGTCCGGTTCGGTCGGATGGACGGCGGCGCGCGTGTGGTGTTGCATGACTTCTCTCCTCATAACAAAGCAAACATGTGGGAGCCCCAAGGCCCATCATCCACTTGAGAAAGCTATATTTATACAAGTATATTGTATAGCTTTTTATAATGTGGGACTTTGATTTCTTCTTCCTTCCTTCTTTCTTTTCTTCTACTCTTCCAAAACTAAAACCCAAACCCAAATCATTTTGAAAATTTTACAACATGTTTATACATTTTTATTCATATAGCTTTTGGTTAATGTACTATATGATATATATTTGGTTCACCAAAATTCTTAACTTTCAAAGGCCCTGACCACAATTAACACGCCAGCCATCACTATGCACAATTCTCATGATAATATATGTTTGTACTACAACTAATATGCATGCAGCTGAATATACATGTAAAACAATTGAATGTAGGTTAAGTTTCCTATAGTTTATTCCCATTTTGCATTTGATTCTCTCTATCGAGTATCCATAGTAGGGACGATAGTGTTAAAAATAGTAATCCTCGTCCTTTTTTTGCTAATACAACTAGAGAAGGATGTCGATTCCGATGCAGACGACACTGATGAAGACACAGTAGACAATACAAATGCTGATTCGGACATTGATGAGACTGAAGATGAGGGAAAACATGTGATGTTCCTTTACTATAACTCTTAATTTTACTAGTCTAATATAAAGTCAATATGTAATATGTTAGCAGAACTGATAAATTGGGGTAAATTATTGAGCTTTTTTGGATATAATTTATATGAGTTCCCATTAATTCATATCGTTCTTTTTTGCCTTCCATGTAAACTGCAGGATGAAATTTAGAGGATGAAGAGTCGTTCACTCATGTAATTAAATTTGAAAGTTATCTTCTTCAGGTATACATCTACTTCATTATTTCTGAGTTATCATCTTTTCATACTTGGGTTTTTCTTTGATTCGGCCATTAGTATGCCAAATATGTCTGTTGGATGACATACCTCAAATTTATTTTCTTTTGGCTACGAAATATTTTGTTGATGCATAGTTACATCCTGTCCAACAATATTTGCTTCATTTTACATTAAAAGATTGGTTTTGAGTAGATATAAATTTGCATTACTTGTAAGTTGGTTGTCCTATAAACTGGAGTATATGTATTCATTATATGCAAGTTTGTTGTTCTGTAAGTTACATCAAAAGATTTGTACGAACATGTAGTTGCTGAAAGAGCTGATGATGGGGTTCAAGTTGCTAAAAATCAAGGGTCAATGCATACACAAAGTTAGATAAATCATGTATTCATTATATTTCCAATGTATTGGTAGGTATATGTATTTCTTCAATAGGTTCTATATTATAAGAGACTAAGAATACATGAACCCTTTTGGCATTTAGAAATATAAATCTTTTTTGTTATTTTTAGAAGGCATGAATGAATATGTTTGTTATTGGTACAATATTTTGGTTCAATAGCAAATTAATTTTAAATTTATAAGTGCAATGTAATAGTATCTAATAATTTTTTCTCATTTGAATTTTTTTTAAAACGGACAAAAATAGTTGTAAAAGACAAGGGAAAAAACAATTGTAAAAGATAATATTGCAATGGGCGGTTACTGCTGTAAAAGACCCTATTGCCAGCTAAGGACCGTTGTAAAAAATTGTTTACTACAACGGTTTTTTACAATGCTTTTAAAACGTTGTAAAATCTTTTGGATCTATTACAGCATTGCATAATACGACAGGTGTTGGTCCGTCACGAAACCCCTATTACAACGGGTATTACCCGTTGTAAAATGAGTATTTTATTGTAGTGATCATATGCAGATTTAGAGTCCCATAGAAAATTATTACTGACAATGGAACTCAATTTGAAATTTCCAAGTTCAAAGATACTATAACCAATACCGAATTACAAAGAGCTTTCGGCAATAGCATACCCATAAGCGAATAGAACAGTGGAGGCAGTGGAAAAAAATCATCAAATTTACCATGAAGAAATGATTGACAAAAACCAATGGCAACTATGTTGATGAATTATCACTAGTACCATAGGCTTATAGAACGACCCTTAAGTTCGTTACTATGCACACTACATTCACTTTGGCCTATGGAGCTGAGGCCATGATTCTGATAAAAATGGAAGTCTCTTTCAACCGAAGAAAACATTACGTTTAAAGATGAATGAGGAACTCTTGCTTGAGTCCCTCTACTTTGTCGACGAAAAATGGGAGAGGCTGAACAAAGGGTGGCTGCTTGCCAAAAAACGTAGTACGACATTTTAATGTCGAGGTAATGTATCGTACATTTGAGATAAGGGACCTCATTTTGAAACAAGTCTTCCTTAGTATCGGGCACTTGGTTCGAATTGGGAAGGTCCCTATGTGATTGGAAAAAAGCTTGGAGATAAAACTTTCAAGCTATGGACTATTTATACCTATGATTTTCCATATATAGCTTAGTCCCCGATTCCAAAATCATTGTAGAAAATTTTAGATACTTTGTATTTTCCATAGTCGTTGCATCTCTATTGTTATGGAAACAAATACCATTATTATAGTACATTTATTTTATTGCGAATATTCATAATATTCATATTAAATAAAACTATATATATTTTCAGTCAGTACTGAAAATAGTTATTATTTCATAAATAATATTTGATACATATATAAAGTAATCTTTCATAATTTGATGCATTCACTAAGCATCATATGATACATTTACACTCTCTGTTGTAAAAATCTTTTTAATCCCCTGCCTAGGCGCTAGGCTGGTCTTACCGTCTAAATTTTTTCCTAGTCCTCCTAGATGAAACTTACTACAATATATAAACATATAAATGGGTTTATAGGTACCATCTATGGACCAATTTATGCTCGATGCCTCTTATAAGCATTAAAATGTTTGTTTCAAGCGATTTTGTCTCCATGATTACTTCCAAACCCATCCAAATGCATGACATCCTATTGTGGATCAGTTAGTACTAAACAAAATACTACAATTTTATCCAAAATGCACAAGTTTATCAAAAATGCCTAGTTTTGATTAATCCCCACCTAGGCAATTAATTCATAGTCCATGCTTACCGCCTAGCGATTTTTACAACCTTGCTCACACTATTTCCATAGACATAGTGTACAATAATAAAAAATAAGAAGAAGATTTTTTAAAACCATAAAATTCTAAAATGAAGAACCACTAGAAATTACAATTTCAGAAGACCCAATTTAAACTAGTGCATGTAAATTTGTAATTTTTTGTTTGAGATGTACAACTAAAAAATAATAACATAAAGACTTTTTTACGTCTCTTATTGGCTGCACTTCGTAAAGAATCATATATTATTATAAAACCAATTGACAATGTGAAGAGCGGTATCTTCGTATATGTGTGCTTATCATGAGTCAAACACGTGGACATTCATACTGGGTGACGTGAGACAAGGCGGGTGTTAAGCGCACATAATATAAACCTAATTTGATATCATGTTAGAGAACCACGTGTTATCATAAAATCAATTAGCAATGTGATAGTATTTACAATTGATTTATTTTATAAATTGCCTCATATGAAGTTAATCTCAACACCACTATCCAATAAGAACATAATAGTAATCTGAAATATGTAAAGAAGGAAAAATATCTAAAACTCTTCACGAAAGCACTACTTAGAAAAGAAATCGAGGTTTTTCATTGTTGAATTTTGATAGCTTAAAACCTTCGAATTAGTTGTAGGCTACAAATTGCTCGTTTGGGAGACCCAAGTTTCAACTAGTGTAAGTAAACTTTGTTTCTAAATGTACAACATAATAAGAACAAGTTAACCTTATAGAGACGTGTGGTATCATTCCACACACCTCTTGCATGTAAAGCAAATGCTCTACCATCTGAATTACATACCTACTTATCCTTTATATAATTAACCTTTTTTATTGTAGATTTCTTTTGATCGCATATACAAAATAATAGTTGATAATTCTGATTTTAATAAAAAAAATTGAAAACAATATAACTGGATTTTAATTTGATTGAAATTTTAAAGTGTAGATAATTAAGAGTATAATATAAACTGTTATATCATATTCAAGATGCAGTCTATGTGAAAGTTAGTGTCGAGTGGGTAATATAAGAGTAAAGAATGAAAAGACGATGTGAATAGAAGTAGTGAATATGGTAAATTGTGTTCAAAGTGGTTTGAATGTGATTCCTTATGTAAATTAAAATGTGTGTGTATAGAATTAGATATATGGCAAGGATCGACTATACCTCAATTTTGCTACACCTTTAATCCCCTAGTTTCCACCAGAAGATCCTATACATACATACATTCATACATATGATAGTTGCCAACTTATATTTAAAAATATTACTTTCTCATTAAACTACAAAGCAATATATAATAGTACAATGAATAGAAATCCATTTACTAAACCTGTAACAATCCGTAAATTTTATCAGCTTTAAATAATATATTTAACCGAAATTTTTGTGAATTTTTAAATAATCGAATTTTGAAATAAAAATTTGATATTTGAAATGCATCTATTTTACCATAGAAACTGGTAAATTTTCATCAGAAAATATAGAAGTTTATTTTTGCGTGTAATTCTATTTTAATTCCAATCAGTTAAAAATCGATGGTAATACTGTTTTCCAAAACTAAATATTTTTACATAGAAAATTTGTAAATCGTCTTCTGAGTGAGACTTCATATTTCGTTTCTTAAAATTTTGACTGCTATTGCTCCGTTTATCTTATTTTTGACAAATTTGCAGCATTTTCGGTACCGATTATCAACCTTTATTCGGATGATCGTACTACTAATATCTGTGTGTCATTTTGATCGTCTTGTCGTGTTGATCTCTACAGTATATCTAATTGTAAATTTCGAGGTTCGAAAAACAGCGAAAGCTACGGAACGATTTACGTATCGGTTCCATAATTTTGGCCTTTGGATTTATCTGACCATCATTTCTCACGTGAATTCAAACAGCCATTCGATTTATCATTCATTGAATTCAACACTGACTTTCACCATTTCCCTTATTTCAATATTTAATTTTGTTTGTTGATTTATTTCATTCTCTTCGGTTCCTTCCGTTATTTCTTAGCTTTTAAAATAAAAATGATTTGTCTAAACTGTTCATTTGGAAACATCTTTGTCACCAACCACCCACCTGCTCCTTTCTTCTCTCGGCCCCTCTCTCTTTTCCATTAGTGCCACCTCCCTTTAATCCTCCACCATTTTTCCCTCTACAAGGCCAAAGTCATTTCCTTTCTTCCACCCACCACCACTCGCGCCTCCTCCATCGTCCACGACGGCTATCCCACGTCAGAGCTTCCACTTGCCAACCTCAATCGCCACCTGCTCGGCTTCCTTCCCTTCTCCCGCTGCATCACCAAATTCCGCCTGTTGTGATTTTCACTCGGTTCTCCCATCGCCACAGCTTCAACTAGCCTTCATCTTCTCTTTTTTAAAATAGGTATATACTATATATAAATTATATAGCTTCATATTTATTTAATCTACAAACTGTCATGTGTGTGTGTGTGTGTGTGTGTGTGTGTGTGTGTGTGTATTTGTTTATATTGGTACAAAATATCAGTTTATATATGTCATAGTTTTAAAGAATCTGTTGAGTCTGCACATATATGTTAATATATATATATATATATACACACACATCTATTTCGTATAAAATGTTGTTATAGTATTATAAAGTATAAATGTATATTTACATTACAGTTTAATATTACTGAGCCATTGTTATAGTTTTGCAGTTTTGTATATATATTTTGTATATATATTCGTGATAAGTATATTTTATATACTATTAGCTATACAGTTGATCACGTATTAATTAAAATTGATATGCGTTTGTATATATAATAACGATGTAAATTTATATATAAACTAAATTATCTTTTCTGAAAAGAAGGAAAAGTTATACTGTATAATACTATTAGCTACATATAATACTGTTTTAAATATGTCGTAATTGCAGTTTTCGTATACAAATCGTAGATATCTGAGTCCATACAAGTTAATAATAATAATAATAATAATAAAATATTATTGATTCTATAATAAACATTGATATTTGGACTTTTCTTTAGTAATATATATATATTATTTTAAAATATGAGTTAAAATCTATAAAATATTATTAGAGATATATATAGATATAACATTTATTTTGTTTCAGTTGATGTTAAACTAATTTTTGATCTGTTCTCATCGATTTCGGTTATCAGCTCTATCCGTCGAATTCGTGCCCAACTCACTTTGCTTTGGAATTCGCACTTGGATCGTAACTCACTTCGTTATCAAATTCATATAGCCTCGAAAAGTGAGCAATCACTCATGAATAATATTCTTTTATTTATTAAATTTGATTTCAATTGAAACGACGATTGAAATATGCTGCTGTTAGTTATTTACATTGCTATACATATATGTTATTAGCTATATCTGTTCACTTGTGACATCAGACACCAGTTTATGTTATTTATATTAATGATATATGCTTGTTATATTATTATCATATCCGTTATCACTCTGCAAGTTCCATGTTAGTATAGAATTCACTATGGGTTGAAATGATACATACCTGGATGATCTGTAGAATAGGAGAAAATCGTTATGGGTTGAAATGATAGACCCAAGCGATTTTCATTGAATTGAATTTGGGGTTACGGGTTGAAATGATATATACCCGTATATATTTAAATTACGGATTAAAATGATAAATATCCGTACCACTTGACCATAGGATAGAAAATTATATACAGATACCGTGGTCTATATATAAAAGTATTTTAAAATGATTTCTATGGTTGTGGAAAGAAATATATGGGTTTATATAAATATTCATTTTAGATATTATATAAATGTTATTTTATATATAGTGAAACTCTTGATTTTTAGCTACGTATAAAAAAATTAATATAAAATAAGTTAATAATAAAGTTTGATTTTATTAAATATAATATGGTTAAGAATTTAAAATTATATATTAGTATAGTTTATAATAATTTTAATAAACTAAGGCTGGGAAGATAGATTTGACATTGCTTTAAAATTGTATTTAATTAAGAACTATATTTAATTTAAATCGATTTGGAACTTATTAAATTTGGGATTTTTAACTGATATGGTTTTATAACTTGACTTTAATTAAGGTGATTTAATGGAATATTTCAAGATAGATTAATTTAAGGGAATATTTAGTTTAGATCATTCGAGATTTATTTAAATGATATTGGATTTATTAAGTGGATATTTCAAAACTAAAAATGAACTTAAATTTAGATATATATGAAATTTTTAAATTTTTTTTGAAATGTTTGAATATTTAAAGCTTTGGAAATATTGAAATTGAAATGGATTATTTTAGGATTCAAATCTATTTTTAAACCAATACAATTTGAAATAGTTTATTTTGTGTTCAAATCTATTTTGAAACCAATATAATTTGAAATGGTTTATTTAGAAATTGAATGGAATTATAATTGATGATTTGAGACTTGATTAAATTTGAGTTTTGGAATTTGAATCGACTTGGAATTGATTTAAGAGATTTGAGGATGCTATTTTATTATATAAGTATTTTAAATTCTATTTAAAACTATTTATATATTTTACTTTATAAACTATTTTATTTTATATACTATTTTCATATCTAAATAGTTAAAATGGTGGAAGTTAAGTTTTCAAAGTTATGAATTTCAAAGTATTATGTTTTGAAAGTGTTATAATTTCAAGTGTTTGGTTTTGAAAATGTTATAACTTTGAAAATGCTATGATTTTGGAAACGGATATATTTGAAATGATAATGATATCTTATTTGGTTTTGAAATGGAAATGATATCGTATTGATATGGTTTTGAAATGGCAATGATATTTTGGTTTTGAAGTATAAACTATTTTGAAATGATCGTGGTGTTATAATAACGCTTAGTTGTTAAAGAGATCGGGATCGGAAGTTGTTTTACTCTCTGCCAACTCCGAAAACCACTTTAACAATGGTGTGCGCGGTGCAGATTGCAGAATGAAGTAGGATGGTGGTGACGTCCTATTGAGGTATATATGTGGACCCGACTCCCGTGAGTTGGCATAAGGTGGATAAAACAGAAGCGATTCTTGGGCCAATGAGGTAGCTTCCCTGATCGGACACACTCCTTCGATATTATATTCAGACTTTATGATTGATTTGGTGGCCACTTTTGATTTTTGATTTGGAAGTGTGGCTCAAGGTGGGCGGTAGCTGCGGCTATGCGTTACCACCAGCCCGGATGCGTAATTTGTATATCTACCCTGGCATTGCCTTGTTGTGCCATGTCACCTACCTTAGCGTGCCTTATACAATTTTGTTTTGTACCATAACTATGGAGTGCCCTCTGACGATGCCCAGTATGTGGGAGATTACGGTACTGTATAGACTATGGGAAAATATAAAATGTGTTAAGGTGGAAAATGTAAAGCCTTAATACTATTTTTAAAATATATTATACTTTACTTTAGACATTATTATAATAGCGTACATTACTACATAGTAGATAGTTTAACGAATCCTTAGAGGATGGTTATCCCAAACATCCTTTGAGTTACTTGTATTTCGGTTGTTATTTCACTTGATTTGGATTTATTGATATAAGAATGTTAATCCTGACTCGAGTGTTTTGTATTTTACTTTACGCTAGGGTCAGACTGAGTGGCTCAGTGTTCGAGACTCACCTTCGAAGTTGGAGCTTCGCTTGGAAATCCAGCTATCTATCCATCTTTCAGATATTCGGTTGATTCCAAGGATGTATTCTGATCTTATATTTGGCTATTGTATTTGAGACTTCTGTTGTATATTATTTAACTCTAATTATATAGTAGCTTCATGAACTACTATCCTTCTATTTCCGCTGCGTATTGTTATGTTAATCTGTGTCTGTGATTCTGTGATTATTTATTTACTGTATATGCTGAGATTTGCCAAATATAAATTAACAATCTGGTATTTTGAGAAATTCAAATCCGGCATGTGTGTGGATGCGAATGGTTGAAAAAATCAGGCTATTACAGTTGGTATCAGAGCTTTGGTTTTAGGCAAAACTCAACATATAGGGTAAATTTAATTACAGAATCACTTTCGTTCGAGCTTGAATTCCTTCCTCTTTGACTCGGTTTCCTTTGAATTTAAGAACGTTCCCCTCGGTTCCAAAATCCATCCTCATCTCTCCCTTTTCATATTCTAGAGTATCCCATAACTCCACTTCAAATAATCTCTATAATAAATCGGCAGTCTCGCCAATCTTCGAATGATTTGTAAATGGGTGAAACTCCTTTACAATAGGAATTGATTTACCGAAGATTTTTGTATCCTCGATTTACGATGCTATCTATCGCCTGCTATGCCTGAATTCTATCTCTTGTAACCGAATGACAATTTTCCTCGGAATTATGCGTTGATCTTATTCTTGAAATCACGGTCGGCCCGGTTAAGGTTGCCCATGATTTATATAAACATATCCATCTTCATATTTTGTTATTTAATCATTTTATCTTCGTTTCGAACCTATCTTTGAATCAAAATTCTCTTTGGTTGTGTGCATCAAACTTGAATCTCTAACTTTGTTTTAAAATCCATTCTATATCATCGAGTGATGGAGTGTATTTGCAATTAATATTTAAATTTTTTTATATATTGTGTTGTTTGAATTGTTGATGTTGATTTGAGTTTTTGATCGATTCGTCTGATCAATGCTATCGATAGAATTTCCAAAACACTTTAACAGAGAAAACTGACACAATAGTGTTTTCAAATTTGGTAAATGAAATAGATTTTTGTATGATTATACTATATATAAGCATAATTTTCTGAAATTGAATTGTTAACTGAATTGGTTGTCAAAAAAATGATAATACTAGGTTGACTATTTCAACAGTATAAAAAAATGGAATTATAAAAACATGGTTTAGCAACTGTTTTGAAAATTAAATTGGATTTAAATTTAGAATTTGAGAATTTAATTTTCGAAAATTTTAAACTTTGTTTTTTTTAAGTTTTAAAATGTATATTATTGAAAATATTTTCGAATAGAAATGGTTTTCAAAGAATTTTTAAATGTTTAAATTTAAGCTCTCCGCTTTTGTCGCTGGAAAATAATTTCGGTGATGGTGGCCGCATCATCGACATTCACTTTCGAGTTTCAGAGTGGAGAGACCATTATGTAGCTTTGCTATGGTTTTGTTTTGGGAAATAAATTAATTTTAACTTCTAAAGTATGACTTGACCTATAATATAAGTATATGTTATAAATTTGATTATATACATATATATAATTTATACATATGTATATTTTATCTCGCAATAGTTTGAATCGAAATCGAAAATTTAAATTCTTAAATTTTTGTTAAAGGATGATGTCAAGTATAACTAAAGCTAAAATTTTGAATAAATATTTAAAAACTTGAAATAATTGAGTTGGGAAAAGTTTACATGTATAATACCCAATTACATTTTAATACAACTTACCTAAATTACTCAGAAGTTGATTATGTAATCGGATAATATAGAATATAAAATGACTTATAAATAAAATTTGAGTGGTTAAAATAAATGTCATATGCTTGAATTTTAATTATAAAAATGTTTATGGAGGTAAATAGAATAATAAGTTAATTGAATAATGAATGAGATGGATAAAATAAATTCTATTTTGAGGAATTAGTAAATTGAAATTAAACCAACTTAATGCAATACCTTGAATTTAAACCCAAATTATTGAATATTAATTTACCTAAATTGAAACTTATATGGTTTAAATTAATTAATTTATTTATTTTTAAACTATTTTCTTTGGGATGTTTCGATTCTCCTACCTTGTTCCTTTTCGAGGATGAAAAGTTTTGAGTGGGGCGAATGTAACGACCCATAAATTTTATCAGTTTTAAATAATATATTTAACTGAATTTTTTTTGAATTTTTAAATAATCGAATTTTGAAATAAAAATTTGATATTTTGAATGCGTCTATTTTAACATAACAACTAGTAAATTTTCATCAGAAAATATGAAAGTTTATTTTTGTTTGTTTTAATTCCAATCAATTAAAAATCGATGGCAATAAAATGTTTTCCAAAACTAAATATTTTTACATAGAAAATTTTGACTGCTATTGCTCCGTTTATCTTATTTTTGACAAATTTGCAGCTGGTACCGATTATCAACCTTTGTTCGGATGATCGTACTACCAATATCTGTGTATCGTTTTGATCATCTCGTCGTGCTGATCTCTGCAATATATCCAATTGCAAATTTTGAGGGCCGGAAAACAGCGAAAGCTATGGAATGATTTACGTATCGGTTCCGTAATTTTGGCCTTTAGGATTTATCCGAGCATTTATTTCTCATGTGAATTCAAACAGCCATTCGATTTATCATTCATTGATTTCAACACCGACTATCACCATTCCCCTGGTTTCAATATTTAATTTTGTTTGTTGATTTATTTCATCCTCTTCGGTTCCTTCCATTATTTCTTTGCTTTTAAAATAAAAATGATTTGTGTAAACTCTTCATTTGGAAATATCTTTGTCACTAACCTCCGACCTGCTCCTTTCTTCTCTCGGCCCCTCTCTCTTTTCCATCAGTGCCACCTCCCTTTAATCCTCCACCATTTTACCCTCCACAAGGCCAAAGTCATTTCCTTTCTTCCATCCACCACCACTCGCGCCTCCTCCACCGTCCACGCCGGCTATCCCTAGTCTGAGCTTCCACTTGCCGACCTCAATCGCCACCTGCTCCGCTTCCTTCCCTTCGCCCGCTGCATCACCAAATTCCTCCTATTGTGATTTTCACTCGATTCTCCCATCGCCACAGCTTCAACTAGCCTTCATCTTCTCTTTTATAAAATAGGTATATACTATATATAAATTATATCGCTTTATATTTATTTAATCTACAAAGTATCATACGTATATATATATAGTAAGTTATATATATTTATTTATATAGGTATAAAATATCAGTTTATATATGTCATAGTTTTAAAGAATCTGTTGAGTCTGCCATATATGTTAACTGACTTAAATTATATGTTGTATTCTGTGTTTATAAAGTACAAGTCTCTTTATAAGTCATATTTTTTGTGTAAGCCTATATAAACATATGTAATAGTTATATAGTATGGTGACAATAATAATGTTATATATATAGTCAGGCATGTTTGAATACAATATATTTTTATGTATATGCATTAAGTGTACTTGGTTCTATTTTACTCCTTTATACTGCATGATTTAAATATTACTATCTTAAATTTTACTTTATAACATCTAATATGTGTACATATATGTCAATTTATATATATTAGTTGAATAAGTTGTATAGTATGTTATATATAGATTTTAAATTTCTTAATTTACTGTTTAAGTTATATACATTATAATAATAATAATGATAATAAATATTATCGATTCTATAATAAACATTGATATTTGGATTTTTCTTTAGTAATATATATATTATTTTAAAATATGAGTTAAAATCTATAAAATATTATTAGAGATATATAAAGATATAATATTTATTTTATTTCAGTTGATACTAAACTAATTTTTGATCTGTTCTCATCGATTTCGATTATTAGCTCTATCCGTCGAATTCGTGTCCAACTCACTTTACTTTGGAATTCGCGCTTGGATTGTAACTCACTTCGTTATCAAGTTCCTCTACCCTCGAAAGGTGAGCAATCACTCACGATTGATGTTCTTTTATTTATTAAATTTGATTTCAATTGAAACGAAAATTGAAATATGCTGCTGTTAGTTATTTACATTGCTATACATATGTTATTATTTGTATCTGTTCACCTGTGACATCTAACACCAGTTTATGTTATTTATATTGATGATATATGCCTGTTATATTATTATCATATTTGTTATCACTCGGCAAGTTCCCTATTAGTATAGAATTCACTATGGGTTGAAATGATACATACCCGAACGATCTGTAGCAAAAGAGAAAATCGTTATGGGTTGAAATGATAGACCCAAGCAATTTTCACTGAATTGAATTTAGGATTACGGGTTGAAATGACGTATACCTGTATATATTTAAATTACGGATTGAAATAATAAACATCTGTACTATTTGACCATAGGATAGAAAATTATATACAGACACCGTGGTCTATATATAAAAGTATTTTAAAATGATTTCTATGGTTTTGGAAAGAAATGTATGGATTTTTATAAATATCGATTTTAGATATTATATAAATGTTATTTTATATATAGTTAAACTCATGATTTTTAGCTATGTATAAATTTGTTTTAATATAAAATAAGTTAATAATAAGGTTTGATTTTATTAAATATAATATGGTTAAGAATTTAAAATTATATATTAATATAGAATTTATAATGATTTTAATAAACTAAGGCGGGGAACATAGATTTGAAATTGGTTTAAAATTGTATTTAATTAAGTATTATATTTAATTTAAATCGATTTGGAACTTATTGAATTTGGGATTTTTAAAGGATATAGTTTTATAACTTCACTTTAATTAAGGTGATTTAGAGGAATATTTCAAGATTGATTAAATTGAAGGGACTATTTCATTTAGATCATTCGATATTTATTTAAATGATATTGGATTTATTAAGTGGATATTTCAAAACTAAAAATGAAGTTAAATTTAGATAGATATATGTATGTATATATATATATATGAAAATTTCAAATTTAATTTTGAAATGTTTGAATATTTAAAGCTTTGGAAATATTGAAATTGAAATGGTTTATTTTAGGGTTCAAATCTGTTTGTAAACCAATATAATTTGAAATAGTTTATTTTGGGTTCAAATCTATTTTGAAACCAATATAATTTGAATTGATTTGTGAGATTTAAGGAAGCTATTTTATTATATAAGTATTTTAAATTCTACTTAGAACTATTTATATATTTTACTTTATAAAATATTTTATTTTATATAATATTTTCTAAACAGTTTAAATGGCCGAAGTTAAGTTTTCAAAGTTATGAATTTCAAAATATTATGTTTTGAAAGTGTTATAATTTCAAGTGTTTGGTTTCGAAAATGTTATAACTTTGAAAATGCTATGACTTTGGAAATGGATATATTTGAAATGGAAATGATATCTTATTTGGTTTTGAAATGGAAATGATATCGTATTGATATGGTTTTGAAATGGCAATGATACTTTGGTTTTGAAGGATAAACTATTTTGAAATGACCGTGGTGTTATAATAACGTTTGGTTGTTAAAGAGACCAGGATCGAAAGTTGTTATACTCTCTGCCAACTTCAAAAACCACTTTAACAACGGTGTACGCGGTGGAGATTCCAGAATGAAGTAGGATGGTGGCGACGTCTTATTGAGGTATATACATGGACCCGACTCCCGTGAGTTGGCATAAGGTGGCTAAAACAGGAGCAATTCTCAGGCCAATGAGGTAGCTCCGTTGATCTGACACACTTCTTCGATATTATATTCAGACTTTGTGATTCATTTGGTGGCCACTTTTGATTTTTGATTTGGGAGTGTGGCTCGAGGTGGGCGGTAGCTGCGGCTATGCGTTACCACCAGCCCGGATGCGTAATGGGTATATCTACCCTGGCATTGCCCTGTTGTGCCGTGTCACCTACCCTAGCGCACCTTATACGATTCTGTTTTGTACCATAGCTATGGAGTGCCATCTGACGACGCCTAGTATGGGGGAGATTATGGTACTGTATAGACTATGAGATTATGTAAAATATGTTAAGGTGGAAAATGTAAAGCCTTAATGCTATTTTTAAAACATATTATACTTTATTTTATACATTATTATAATAGCATACATTACTATATATTTTACATAATCTCATAGTTAATGCTATTTTTAAAACATATTATACTTTATTTTATACATTATTATAATAGCATACATTACTATATAGTAGATAGTTTAACGGATCCTTAGAGGATGACTATCCCAAACATCCTTTGAGTTACTTGTATTTCAGTTGTTATTTCACTTGAGTTGGATTTATTGATATAAGAATGTTAATCCTGACTCGAGTGTTTTGTGTTTTGCTTTACGCTCTGGTCTGAGTGGCTCAGTGTTCGAGACTCACCTTCAGAGTTGGAGCTTCGCTTGGAGATCCAGCTATCTATCCAGCTTTCAGATATTCAGTTGATTCCAATGATTTATGCTGATCTTATATTTGACTATTGTATTTGAGACTTCTGTTGTATCTTATTTAACTCTGATTATATAGTAGCTTCATGAACTACTATCCTTCTATTTCCACTGCATATTGTTACATTACTCTGTGTTTGTGATTCTATGATTATTTATTTATTGTATATGCTGAGTTTTGCCAAATATAAATTAACAATCTGGTATTTTGAACAATTCAAATCCATCATGTGTGTGGATGCGAATGGTTGAAAATATCAGGCTGTTACAGTTGTTATCAGAGCTTTGGTTTTAGGAAAAAGTCAACATATAAGGTAAATTTAATTATGGAATTACTTTCGTTCGAGCTTGAATTCCTTCCTCTTTGACTCGGTTTCCTTTGAATTTTGGAACATTCCCCTCGGTTCCAAAATCCATCCTTGTCTCTCCCCATTCGTATTCTGGAGTATCCCATAACTCCACTTCAAATAATCTCTATAATAAATCGGCGGTCTCACCAATCTTCAAATGATTTGTAAAGGGGTGAAACTCCTTTACAATAGGCATTGATTTACCGGAGATTTCTGTATCCTCGGTTTACGATGCTATCTATCTCCTGCTATGTCTGAATTCTATCTCTTGCAATCGAATGACGATTTGCTTCGGAATTATGCATTGATCTTATTCTTGAAGTCACGGTCGACCCGGTTAAGGTTGCCCGTGGTTTATATAAGGTTATCCATCTTCATATTTTGTTATTTAATCATTTTATCTTCGTTTCGAACCTATCTTCGAATCAAAATTCTCTTTGATTTTGTCCATCAAACTTGAATCTCTAACTTTGTTTTGAAATCCATTCTGTATCATAGAATAAGGGAGTGTATTTGCAATTAATATTTAAATTTGTTTTATATATTGTGTTGTTTGAGTTGTTGATGTTGATTTGGGTTTTCAATCGATTCGTCTGATCAACGCTATCGACAGTATTTTCAAAACACTTCAACAGAGAAAACTGACACAATAGTGTTTTCAAATTTAGTAAATGAAATAGATTTTTGTATGATTATATTATATATAAGCATAATTTTTTGAAATTGAGTTGTTCACCGAATTGGTTGTCAAAAAAATGATAATATTTTGATTGACTATTTCCACAGTATAAATAAATGGAATTATAAAAACAAGGTTTAGTAACTGTTTTGGAAATTAAATTGAATTTAAATTTAGAATATGAGAATTTAATTTTCGAAAATTTCAAACTTTGTTTTTTTTTGAGTTTTAAAATGTATATTATTGAAAATATTTTTGAATAGAAATGGTTTTCAAAGAATTTTTAAATGTTTAAATTTGAGCTCTCCTCTTTGTCATTGGAAAATAATTTCGGTGATGGCGGCTGTATCATCGACATTCATTTTTGAGTTTCAGAGTGGAGAGACCATTCTATAGCTTCTACGGTTTTGTTTTGGAAAATAAATTAATTTTAATTTCTAAAGTATGACTTGACATATAATATAAGTATATGTTATAGATTTGATTTTGTAGGATCGATTTCACCCTAGAGGGAGGGTGAATAGGGTGAAACTGTTAATTATAAAAATTAATTGCGGAAGCTTATAAAATAATTTCAATACAGATCACAGAATAATAGCAGCACAGATAATAGCAGAATAATAAATGCAGAAATAGAACGACGTAGAATATACCCAGCTTCGGCAAAACCCTCCCTACGTGCTGCCCCCAAGGTTTCTACTAGAAATTAAGTAGTCACACGCTTACACATGTAAACTCGTGACACCCGCTACGGACTAACCTAACTCTACGCTCAAAACTCTACCACAACTCAGCCACTGAGTTGCGAATTCTCAAACTACGCCACGTAGTTTGTCCCCTAGTCACACGACTAGTAATTATAACGTTTAAAAGAGAAATACAAATTAAAAAACAATTAAAAAACAAAAGAAACTAAACCCTAACTCAAAACCCTTTTATTATAAACCAATATTAATAAAAAAGAAGGCCGGCCCAATGACTAAAGTGAAATATTATTCTCTTTCTTCTTTTAACTATGTCGGCCCGCTTCCTTGAGAAAAATGGTGGCTTTCTTCGTTCGTTCCTCCCTGATTAAAATTAAGGCTTTGAGAAATGAAGGCGCCGACTTTGTTGCTCGATCATGTGGGTTGTTCTCATGATTGCTTGATGATCGATTGTATTTGTTACATTGCACGCGGCTTCTCCTTCTCAATCGAGTTTGATGGTTTGGTATGTGATTTATTCCTTTTGCTTTACTGCTATACTTGCTAGAACTCGAGTGACCGAAAGCCAATGATGATTGGGTTTATATCTAGGGTTCGCAACCCTTGATTTTCGTTCGTATACATTTATTTGAATTTGTCAATTTATTCATCTCGGCCATTCGATTTTGTTTTGATGTTGATGATGATTTCTGACTTGTTCATATTGAGTAATTTGGTTTACTTAACATTCACGGTTTTGGTTTATGACTCGGTCAATTTTCTTGGCCACCACGATTTCGAATCTGCACTGTTCGATCTTTGATCTTCTTGACTTCGTCTTGTTTCTCTGACTTGGTTCATGATTACTTTGGTCATTTGAATTTATTTGTTACCAGTTGCCATTTTACTGCCATGTGTTTTTTTGTTGTAACTGGACATGTACTCGAGTCTACATTGTCATGTTCTTTATTGCATTATGCATTGCTTTGACTTGTGGTCTGGTTACTTCATATTGTTAGGCACTTGTATTTCATGGTTGTTGTTGTTGCTGATATGTTGGTTTGGTCTATAGTCTGTTTCATTGAGTTTGAACATCCATTGTAGCTTGTTGGTTTCTCTTGCCTTGGCTCTGGTTAGTGTTGTGTCTGGTTCATATTGCATTGCATCATGTTCTATTGGTTCATGTATGCATACTTAAGGTTGTAACTGGAATCCTATGTATGTTGTGCATTGCATCATATATCTGTTGCATCAATTTTGGTTGTTGTAGTGTTGCAGTCTTTAGTCTTGTACATGTATCATTAGCTTGACCCTTGTGACTTATTTGCATTGTTGATGCTATGTTCAAATGTGAACTTCTTTTTTCTGGCATATTAGTCCCTCTGTTGTAGTTTGCAGTATCATGTGGTCTTGTTTGTGTACTGAGCATATCCATTACTCCACTGCATATTGATCACTGTCACTTGTTCTTTGCTTGGAGTTCAGTAGCTTGTCTTCATTATGTGTTCGTCTGGAAGTTTTGCATTGTTCTGATTTTTGACACTGCCTGACTATATGCATACATTGATGTCACCTCTGACCTTGGTTCTTGTGCATAGCATATTGAGCTGGTATCTTTGTTAACCATTCACGTGTGTTTGCTTTCAGTCGATGTCCACTGACTTGAGTTGTTGCTATGTGTATTTGAGTGTGTGCTGACTGAAGCTCGAGTTGCATTCATTAGTCTTGTTCACTTGATGGTTGCTGTGCACTGGGTAGATGCCTTATCTTTGTTTGCCTTCACCTTCATTCTGCTGTGTCTTCATGTAGTTTGTACCACTGCCTTTGTGCACTTGGTCATTCGAGCCTTTGTGCTTTGCATTTGAGTTGAGTTGCCTTTCAGTCTTTGCATTTGATTTGAGTTGCATTTGAGATGTTCAGTTTGCATAATGCTTGTTGCCTGGTCATTATTGTATGCTGTCACTGCCAGTTTCAGTTTGCATATGGTTTTGTACATTTGGATTTTTGGTTGAGGCTTGTTTTAATTGTCTTGGCCATCATCATGAACTTGCACCTGTGTTGAATCCAGCTTATAGCTCGGATTTGACCTTGTGCTGAAAGTTGTGACATTATTTTATTGCAATTGAGTTGAATCTGGTAATTTGGGTTTAACCTGTGCTCACCTGTCCCTGTAAATTTATCAAGTGTATATATCAGTGTGCACGGCCTTGTGGCATATACAGTGATACACTGTGTATGTCACAAGCTGTTCGTGTATGATGAATTGAAAATTAAATGATGACGAACAACCCAAATAACTAAGGCAAATATTTTTTTCAAAATTCACATTTTGTTTTATACTGCAAAAATATTTCCTTTTCAATTTTACCGCGTCAATATTTATTTTTGCAGATTTCTCAGATGCTGGATTCAATTTGGAATAAAGTTGAAGATAAATACGAGTGTCAGTGATATGTAGCGAGATCAACTGTAAATGTGAAATTGTGATGTAATCAAAGTTGTACTGTAATTGAAATTGAATATATATAGTGAGAGCTTGAACTTTGTACTATTCAAAACTTGTAATAAATATTCGTTTGAATAAAAATTCTGTTTGAATTCAAATTCTATGTTATTTATTTTATTCAGCAAATATTTATTTAGTCTATGAAAAATAAAATAGTACATTAACAAATACATTTACACAAATATATATATATATGTATGTATGTATGTATGTTTATTATCATCAAACAAAAATCATATAATCGTATATTCAACAGATTTGATATATACAATTTATATATATGTATATTTTATCTCTCAATAGTTTGAATTGAAATCGGAAATTTAAATTCTTAAATTTTTGTTAAAGGATGATTTCAAGTATAACTAAAGCTAAAATTTTGAATAAATATTTATAAACTTGAAATAATTGAGTTGGGAAAACTTTACTTGCATAATACCCAATTACATTTTAATACAACTTACCAAAATTACTCAGAAGTTGAATATGTAATCGGATAATATACAATATAAATTAAATTACAAATAAAATTTGAGTGGTTAAAATAAATGTTCTACGCTTGAATTTTAATTAAAAATGTTAATAGAGGTAAATAGAATAATAAGTTAATTGAATAATGAATGAGACAGATAAAATAAATTTTGTTTTGAGGAATTAGTAAATTGAAATTAAACCAACTTAATGAAATACCTTGAATTTAAACCAAAATTATTGAATATTAATTTACCTAAATTGAAACTATATGGTTTAAATTAATTATTTATTTTGTTTTCAAACTATTTTCTTCGGGAAGTTTCTATTCACCTACCTCGTTCCTTTTCGAGCACAAAAAGTTTTGAGTGGGGGCGAGTGTAACGACCCGTAAATTTTACCAGTTTTAAATAACATGCTTAACTAAAATTTTTGTGAATTTTAAAATAATCGAATTTTAAAATAAAAATTTGATATTTGGAATGCGTCTATTTTAACATAGCAACTAGTAAATTTTCATCAGAAAATATAGAAGTTTATTTTTGTGTGTAATTCTATTTTAATTCCCATCAGTTAAAAATAGATGGTAATGAAATGTTTTCAAAAACTAAATTTTTTTACATATAAAATTTGTAAATCATCTTCTTAGTGAAACATCATATTTCGTTTCTCAAAATTTTGACTGCGATTGCTCCGTTTATCTTATTTTTGACAAATTTGCAGCATTTTCGGTACTGATTATCAACCTTTGTTCGGATGATCGTACTACTAATATCCATGTGTCGTTTTGATCGTCTCGTCTTGTTGATCTCTACAATATATCCAATTGTAAATTTCGAGGTCCGAAAAACAACGAAAGCTACGGAACGATTTACATATCGGTTCCGCAATTTTGGCCTTTGGATTTATCTGACCATTCATTTCTCACGTGAATTCAAACAGCCATTCGATTATCATTCATTGAATTCAACACTGACTTTCACCATTCCCTTGGTTTCAATATTTAATTTTGTTTGTTGATTTATATCATTCTCTTCGGTTCGTTCCATTATTCCTTCGCTTTTAAAGTAAAAATGATTTGTATAAACTGTTCATTTGGAAACAGCTTTGTCACTAACCTCCCACCTGCTCCTTTCTTCTCTCGGCGCCTCTCTCTTTTCCATCCTTGCCACCTCCCTTTAATCCTCCACCATTTTTCCCTCCACAAGGCCGAATTCATTTCCTTTCTTCCACCCACCACCACTCGCACCTCCTCCACCGTTCACGCCGGCTACCCACGTCAGAGCTTCCACTTGACGACCTTAATCGCCACCTGCTCGGCTTCCTTCCCTTCGCCCGCTGCATCCCCAAATTCCTCCTGTTGTGATTTTCACTCTGTTCTCCCATCGCCACAGCTTCAACTAACCTTCATCTTCTCTTTTATAAAATAGGTATATACTATATATAAATTATATATCTTTATATTTATTTAATCTACAAACTGTCATATGTATATATTAGTAAGTTATATATATTTGTTTATATATGTATAAAATATCAGTTTATATATGTCATAGTTTTAAAGAATCTATTGAGTCTGCACATATATGTTACTATATATATATAGTATCAAATGTTGTTATAGTATTATAAAGTATATATATGTTTACATTATAGTTTAATATTACTGAGCCATTGTTATAGTTTTGCAGTTTTGTATATATATTTTGTATATTTATTCGTTATAAGTATATTTTATATATTGTTAGCTATACAGTTGATCACATATTAATTAAAACTGATATTTATTTGTATATAATAACGATGTAAATTTATATATAAAGTAAATTATCTTTTCTACAAAGAAGGAAAAGTTATACTATATAATACTATTAGCTATATATCATACGGTTTTAAAAATGTTGTAATTGCAGTTTTCGTATACAAGTTGTAGATGTCTTGGTCTATACAAGTTAATTGTATAACAAGTATGTTCGGACCTATGTCAAAATTTCGTGAGGTTTTAATACATATATATAAAGCAATTCATATAAATATACTTGGATTTTTATAACTATAGTTTTTATGCATTATGCACTATAACAGTTTATATATAATTGACTTGAATTATATGTTGTATTCTGTGTTTATAAAGTACAAGTCTCTTTATAAGTCATATTTTTTGTGTAAGCCTATATAAACATATGTAACAATTATATATTACGGTGACAGTAATAATGTTATATATATATATATAGTCAGGCATGTTTGAATAGAATATATTTTTATGTATATGTGTTAAGCGTACTTGGTTTTGTTTTACTCTTTTGTACTACATGATTTAAATATTGACATCTTAAATTTTGATTTATAACATCTAATATGTATACAAATATGTCAATTTATATATATTAGTTAGATAAGTTATATAGTATGCTATATATAGATTTTAAATTTCTCAATTTATTGTTTAAGTTATATACATTATAATAATAATAATAATAATAATAATAATAATAATAAATATTATCGATTCTATAGTAAACATTGATATTTGGATTTTTCTTTAGTAATATATATTATTTTAAAATATGAGTTAAAATCTATAAAATATTATTAGAGATATATATAGATATAATATTTATTTTGTTTCAGTTGACGCTAAACTAATTTTTGATCTGTTCTCATTGATTTCGGTTACCAGCTCTATCCGTTGAATTCGTGCCCAACTCACTTTGCTTTGGAATTCGCGCTTGGATTGTAATTCACTTCGTTATCAAATTCCCCCAGCCTCGAAATGTGAGCAATCACTCACGATTAATGTACTTTTATCTATTAAATTTGATTTCAATTGAAACGATAATTGAAATATGCTATCGTTAGTTATATATGTTATTATCTTTATTTGTTCACCTATGACATCTGACATCAGTTTATGTTATTTATATTGATGATATATGCCTGTTATATTATTATCATATCTGTTATCACTCTGCAAGTTCCATGTTAATATAGTATTCACTATGGATTGAAATGATACATACCCGAACGATCTGTAGAATATGAGAAAATTGTTATGGGTTGAAATGATAGGCCCAAGTGATTTTCATTGAATTGAATTTAGGATTACGGGTTGAAATGATATATACCCGCATATATTTAAATTACGGATTGAAATGATATATATCCATACCACTTGACCATAGGATAGAAAATTATATACAGACACCGTGGTCTATATATAAAAGTATTTTTAAATGATTTCTTTGGTTTTGGAAAGAAATATATGGTTTAATATAAATATTGATTTTAGATATCATATAAATGTTATTTCATATATAGTTAAACTTTTGATTTTTAGCTATGTATAAATTTGTATTAATATAAAATAAGTTAACAACAAAGTTTGATTTTATTAAATAAAATATGGTTAAGAATTTAAAATTATATATTAATATAGAGTTTATAATGATTTTAATAAACTAAGGTTGGGAAGATAAATTTGAAATTGGTTTAAAATTGTATTTAATTAAGTATTATATTTAATTTAAATCGATTTAAAACTTATTGAATTTGGGATTTTTAAAGGATATGGTTTTATAACTTGACTTTAATTAAGGTGATTTAAAGGAATATTTCAAGATTGATTAAATTGAAGGGAATATTTAGTTTAGATCGTTCGAGATTTATTTAAATGATATTGGATTTATTAAGTGGATATTTCAAAACTAAAAATGAAGTTAAATTTAGAGTGTGTGTGTGTGTGTGTGTGTGTGTGTATGAAAATTTCAAATTTAGTTTTGAAATGTTTGAATATTTAAAGCTTTGGAAATATTGAAATTGAAATGGTTTATTTTGGGGTTCAAATCTGTTTTAAACCAATATAATTTGAAATAGTTTATTTAGAAATTGAATGGAATTGAAATTGATGATTTGAGACTTGATTAAATTTGAACTTTGGAATTTGAATCGACTTGGAATTGATTTGTGAGATTTGAGGAAGTTATTTTATTATATAAGTATTCTAAATTCTATTTAAAACTATTTATATTTTACTTTATAAACAATTTTATTTTATATAATATTTTCATATCTAAACAGTTTAAGTGATGGAAGTTAAGTTTTCAAAGTTATGAATTTCAAAGTACTATGTTTTGAAAGTGTTATAATTTCAAGTGTTTGGTTTCGAAAATGTTATAACTTTGAAAATGCTATGATTTTGGAAATGGACATATTTGAAATGAAAATGATATCTTATTTAGTTTTGAAATGGAAATGATATTGTATTGATATGGTTTTGAAATGACAATGATATTTTGGTTTTGAAGTATAAACTATTTTGAAATGACCATGGTGTTATAATAACGTTTGGTTGTTAAAGAGACTGGGATCGGAAATTATCATACTCTCTGCCAACTCCAAAAACCACTTTAACAACTGTGTATGTAGTGGAGATTCCAGAATGAAGTAGGATGGTGGCGACATCCTATTAAGGTATATTCGTGGACCCGACTCCTGTAAGTTGGCATAAGGTGGCTAAAACAGGAGCGATTCTCGGGCCAATGAGGTAGCTCCTCTGATCGGACACACTCCTTCGATATTATTTTCAGACTTTATGATTGATTTGGTGGCCACTTTTGATTTTTTATTTGGGAGTGTGGCTCGAGGTGGGCGGTAGCTGCGGCTATGCGTTACCACCAGCCCAGATGCGTAATTGGTATATCTACCCTGGCATTGCCTTGTTGTGCCGTGCCACCTACCCTAGCGCGCCTTATACGATTTCGTTTTGTACCATACCTATGGAGTACCCTCTGAAGATGCCCAGTACGAGGGAGATTACGGTACTGTATAGACTATGGGAATATATAAAATGTGTTAAGGTGGAAAATGTAAAGCCTTAACACTATTTTTAAAATATATTATACTTTACTTTAGACATTATTATAATAGCGTATATTACTACATAGTAGATAGATTAACGGATCCTTAGAGGATGGTTATCCCAAACATCCTTTAAGTTACTTGTATTTCAGTTGTTATTTCACTTGAGTTGGATTTATTGATATAAGAATGTTAATCCTGACTCGAGTGTTTTGTGTTTTGCTTTACGCTCGGGTCAGATTGAGTGGCTCAGTGTCGAGACTTACCTTCGGAGTTGGAGTTTCGCTTGGAGATCCAGCTATCTATCCATCTTTTAGATATTCAGTTGATTCTAGTGATGTATTCTGATCTTATGTTTGACTATTGTATTTGAGACTTCTGTTGTATCTTATTTAACTCTGATTATATAGTAGCTTCATGAACTACTATCCTTCTATTTCCGCTGCATATTGTTATATTACTCTGTGTTTCCAATTCTATGATTATTTATTTACTGTATATGCTGAGTTTTGCCAAATATAAATTAACAATGTGGTATTTTGAGCAATTCAAATCTGGCATGTGTGTGGATGCGAATGGTTGAAAATATCAGGCTCTTACAGACCATGCCATAAGTATATTTCAATATTACTCGCATTCTAGAAATTTTATCGGGTTCTCGCAGTATAGCACATATTATCTTGTTTAAGATCTTTTAATTTTACTAATATTGTTTTAGACATATCTCAAATTTGATATAAATTACCTTCATTTGGCAAAAAATATTCATCTCTATTGTTCTATGTTCATCTAAAGTGATTAACTATCATTTTAGCGATGAATATTTGTAGTTGAACTTCAAATTTACATGGCATGTATGTTAAAACTGCTTGAAAAAAAAGACCAGTTTAATAGTTGTTAACCCGCTTTATAACCAAGTAGAATTTAACTAGAATTAGAAAGTCAAAATGAAGACGAGATGAATCACAAGCTTCGGGACATGCTTAGAAAGGCTACAAGATGAATTTCAGAAAGATGCAAGTTGAAATCAAGCAAACTAAAGCACTCGGTACCAAAAGGAACCTCTGGGTACCATGAAGTTTGTCTTCTCACCTATGCCTTTTATAACGCTATTTACTTAACACATTACTTCAACCTATCATTGTCAAGTGCTTTCCTCGGAGAATAGATATGCGAGCTTGAAGATTGGTGAGAAGAAAGCAAAGAAAGAAGGATAATGCAAGTGTTATAGGGAGAATCATCATAATTAACTCAAAGTCTATAGAAAAGAGTTTGGAAAGCATTAGATTGATGATAGAAGAGAGGGGCAATGAAAAGTTGAGGATTTGCAACTAAGTAAACCTCTCGGTACCGAAAGGTTTTTATGACCACTTGGGCCAATGTGCTCAGTGGCGACTTCTTGGACTGGTCTTTGGACTTCAATGCAAGCAGGCTTCTGAACCTGTGCAGTTGTTTCTCTATAATATCAGCCTTATTGCAACTAAAGAAGGGGCTTCTCCATCTTAACTCTAATTTACACTCTATATCTTCTTTTCTTATCTCCTTTTTCAAACATACTTTCTAAACTTCATTGTAAATTCGAATCTACTAGATGTGGCCAGATCTGATAAAACTAGTTATAATCTGAAGAGAAACAACTAATAACAAAGACTAAAGTCGACATAGGCCTGAGAATTTGTTGAGCCGCTATAAAAATTCTTGCTTCCCCTACTTTCCTGCTATTTTTTCTTATTTGGTTTGGATCTCTACATTTTTGTGCATTCATCTGATATTTGGGTGTTGGTGTCATTTTAGCATCAAAATTTTGATGTTTTCACTGAGAAAGAGCTAGATTTCACAACCTAAAAGTTATATATGAAATTTGGAGAATATGAAGAGGTCTAACACTGGATCAATGATTGGAGGAAGTCAATTAGAGCATGTGGGCAACTAGGAGGCGTCCTCAAATTCCAATCAGTCCGCCTATGTGACCAGAGAAGAGATGAAGAGAATTGATGAAAGAAATGCAAGATGGGTTATTGGCTCAACAACAGGAAATTTTAGAGAGATTTTTCCAAAGGATGCGACAAAAAGGAATTGTTGGAGCTGTTGGAACTTGGAACCAAGGACTAGGAACAAATGCCAAAACATCTGGAGTTAGAGTGGAGCAGACTGGAACAATGCTCCCATAACCAAGACCACTTGGTACTGGCCCTAGTCCTCTTGGCGCTGAAAGGAAACTACACGGAGGCAATGTTGGATTGAGCTTAGGGCAAGTTGGGATTCCAAAAACGGATGATGCTGAAGCTAGAAACAAAAGACGGAATGCAAGTACCCAACAACTAGAGGAATATGTGCTGGAACTGGCCTGGAGGAATGAAGGACGAAATGAAGCCAGAGGGGCGGATGAAAATGCATACGTGCAACAAGAGGAGTAATGCCATAATATGTACTGGAGATCCCCCACAAGGGCTGGGGAAAGAATATTGCTAGTGTTCAAAGAATTTCGTAAGACGACAACAATGGGTGGGTGAAATAATGAGAAAGATGGTTAGAGGTGGATCCTTAAACCAGAATTTGGAGGACGTAAGTAGCAATCCATTTCCGCTAACATTTGAAATGTGAAGAATCCTCCTGATTTCAAGCTTCCAACGCTGAAAATGTACGATGGGCAAATGGATCCAGTAGTTCAACTAATGAGATATATCAGATCCATGGAAGTGTTTGGAGCTTCTAAAGAGGTGATGGGGCGGTGCTTCCTATTATATGACTGATTCAGCAGCGATGTAGTTCAGACAGCTAGACAATGGGTCCATTAGCACGTTGATTGACATAGTGAATAAGTTCTTGAGACAGTTCGTAGTTCATATTTCTAGACCAATTTAACATCCCCATTTTGAGGTCCGAGATTAAGCGCTACAAATGCTGCAGTCATCTATAGTATTAACTTTTGATGACAAAATGCAATCATGTCAATGGTATCCATAGTATCAGAAGCACAAGAATATGAAATAAAAGAAAACGTTCATATTTCATTTCACAGTGATAATTTCATATTCGATACATAATCCCAAATGTTGCCCAGGTTCAGATAAAATATAATTATTACAAAACATCCAAGAGCGACATATGAAGATTCCCCCTTGGTTAATCGTAGTTACTAGATACACGGATACATCTACTGTCAATACATTTATACAACAACAAACATAACACAGCGGATAATAGTAATATAAAAGATCTTACATAGCAAGCTTTGCCTGCTGCATGTCTACGAAAGCTTTATTCGCAAAATCTACTCACCTTATAAAGCCCTTACTCTCGATCTACTTAAACCAAATTATGAGTACTTATGAGTTTAAGGGAAAAACATAAATTTCGAGTCAGACAAAAAGCCTGGTGTGAATAATAATATGTCATCTCAATAAACTAATATCTAATGGGACCATGCCGCTTAGCGGAATGGGTTTTCCCCTCACTAGTATCCATTAAACATATATCTTTTGCGAATCAAAATCCTACAACCAAGCTGGTTAAGATAAATAATATAAACAACAATATTCATGCGTACAACTTGAGTAATCATAACAGTTTATTTAAATTGATGGACTATCTATCCTAACATCATCGTTTTCCCAGGCTAACTATAAACCTATGGCTGACTCGGGCTTACTAGCTATATCAAATTATCTAATCTATCTCTTAAAAGACAACTAGATGGTATGTCTGAAACTTACTACTCCTAGGTCAACCGATCCTAATGGTTCTACATGCTGACCAATAACCTATCTCATCTCTATGTATTTCTTCCTGTGTGTAAACCTACTTTTAGTATTATCAATGACAAAGCCTTACACACTAGAATTTTGGACTTATATTATCTAGGGGCTACTGGCTAAAGTATATGATGCGGCTCTACACCAGTCCCATCTGAGTTTACAATCTCTGAGTTAATTCATCCTATCATAATTTATCTAAAGGTGATAAGAACACTAACATCTTTAATAAAATCCTATGATAAGTGTCTTTTTTATTTTCTTGAAAACACTTTCTTAATAAATGATTTAATCCTTGAAATCAAATTTTCAAAACAAGGAAAACTATAGCCCTTTACTTTATCCAAAATAATTATGCCATGATATACGCTTATATAAAACCATATTGATGAAGTTCGAAACTCTTTGAGGTCATCGCCTCTCAAAACAATAGGTTGTGAAGCAAAAATAATCGAACCCATTATGTTGATAAAATTCAGCGTCATTCTCGCCCTTGAGGTCATCACCCCTCTTCACTAAAAAAATGTTAAAACCTTTAACATATAAAACATAAGGCCTTAAAGCCAATAACATGGACTTCGCACCTCATGGGGTGTCAGCGTCGTTGAATATAAAACTTGGTTTGCATAGTTTATAATCTTAAAATAAAGATGTCGACATAGTCAAATCTTGGCATCACCGCCTTAAGGAAAAATAGCAGCTTCATTAGAGCTGAAGTCATTAGAAGCGGCACCATAGCCTTCTTTAAAAATGTGTGCTTCTTTTTTTAAAATAATGGCGGTATCATTAAGGATGAAGTGGTAAAACATGGCATCATTGCCTATGTATGAAAACGCGGCACCATTGCCTATCAAAGTCGTTAATAAAATAGGCGGCATCGTTATCGCCACTATAGTCTTTTCGAAACCGTTAGGGTCGACGTTATTAAAGAAACAAGCAGCACTGTGCCATTTTATATAAAAAGTGGCGCTTAGGCCATGCGGCAATGATCATGTCGAAGACCATGGTGTCGACCCAGATGACTTCGCACTTCAACCAAACAAGATTCATTCCATATCAATCAAAGTCGATGTCGTATGTATCTTGCATGGTTATCATCGAAGTTCATAAAGCAGTGAGACAAAGTGTAGCACCATGACCCTCAGCATGGTAAAGCCATAATTTAATTGAAAACTATTTTATTGCTAATAAAAGTAATTTCCTTTTACCAACTACAATTGTTTTTCAAATTCTCATCGGTTATAAATTTCTTTACCCAAATACTTTTCAGAAAACTGCTACTAAGCATATTTTATACTTCCAAAATAATTTGCAAACCACACTTTTTTATATTAATATTTTGTAATAATATTTAGGCTTTTCTAGCTTGATAATTCATAATAAATCACAAACACTTAGGAATAATCCCCAAAATTATAATAAATCAACTTTATTATTTTCTTTAAGATATAAAATGTCGGGGCCAAAAACATAATTTAATTATTTTTAATAATTAAAACCCGAAATAACCTAATTTCTACACTTGGAAAATTCATATTTTATTCATTCTTTATATATGAAATTTAAAACCCGGTTCTAAAATAATATTTCTAACATCATGCCAAAATTTCAAGTCATTTGGGTATCATATGATAGGTTTTTCAATTCAAACATATCACTAAATTTCATAAACAAATGCTATAAATTCACCAAAAAGCATATAATCATTCAAACTATCATAGCATGACATAATATAAGTAAAAAATTCAAGTTTGAACTTAAAACCAAAATAGCATTGAAATCTTGATATGCATAACTTTTATTCTCCTTAGTGGTTAAGAAGGTTGAGTTTGTATTTTGATTTGATCCCTTAGATTTGATCTTGTTTTCTAGCTTATCTTCCCTTTGAAACCCTTGTTAAGTCGGCCTTGGTCTATTTTCATTTTCTTTGAGTGAAGTGATAATGAGATAGGAGGATGAAAGGGTGAGTATTAGGAAATAAACTCATTTTCCTATTATTTTTTCCCTTGCATGCATTCCTCCTTATTAATGTTTTAATTAATCCCATTAGTTCATTAGTTGAGTCTCGAACCATTCTAATTATCAAATCTCGATATTCTTACCATTTTACATTATTTTATGTTATTTATCTAATTAAATGTGCTAAATAACATTAATCAAAATTAGGGTTGTTACAGACTCCCCTATGATAAGGTACACACATCAAACATAAAACATAAATGTAAAACATACCATCAAACAAGTCAAGATAAATGTTCCTAATCCTGCTCTCTGTTTTCCAAGTACAGTCTCCCTTGTCGTCACTCCACTAGTACTAATCTTACTGTCTTATTCTTTAACTTCTCCTCATCTCTATCCACTATATAAATTGGAAGTCTAACTATGGTCATGCCCGGTTCCACTGCTAAATTTTCCAATGCACTCAGAGTAATAGTAGTCTCTGGATCTCGAACACACTTTCTCATGTGAGAAATATGGAGAACATTACGAACTTCTGCTAAACTGTTCAGTAACTCTATCACGTAGGCGAGTCTCTCGATCCTTTCTATAATAGGAAATGGTCCAACAGATCTAGATGCTAATTTCCCCAACTTTTCAAATCTACCAACACCTTTCATCGGTGATACTTTAACGAAAACATGGTTTCCAACTGAAAACTCAAGTCTTTTCGTCTTTTATCTACATAACTCTTCTGTCTAAACTGAGCTTCCTTCATTCTAGGTCGAATTAACTCAATCTTTTCCGTGGCTTCTCTTACCATATCCGGACCAAGAACTAATCTATTTTCGATCTCTAACAACATAAGGGTGATTTACATGGTCTTCCGTATAAAGCTTCAAAAAGTGCTATCCCTATACTAGTTGATAACAATTGTTATACGAAAACTTGTCTAAGTGTAGATGGTCTTCCCATGAGCCTCCAAAATCTGGTACACAAGCTCTTAACAAATCCTCCAAGACTTTGTTAACTCTTTTTGTCTGCCTATCGATTTGTGGATGGTAAGTGGTACTCATCTTGAGCTTAGTGCCTAAAACTACTTATAGGCTCTTCCAAAATTTGCCAGTAAATAAAGAATCTATGTCACCGACTATACTACTAGAAAATCCATGTAGTCGAACAATATTTTTCATGAATAATTTAGCGAAAACAGGTCCCGTTCTTGTTGACTTAATAGGTATAAAATGTGCACCCTTAGTTAGTCTGCTCATTATAATCCAGATGCTTTCATTTCCTCTAATCGACCTTGGCAACCATCAATAAAATCCATGGATATCGAATTCCATTTCCAAACTGGTATATCTAATGGTTGAAGCAATCCACTAGGCTTCTGATGTTCCGCTTTCACTTGCTGGCAATTTCGACATTGTTTTACACATAAGCCTATATCTCTTTTCATACTCTTCTAGAAGAAATTTCACTTCATATCCTGATACATCTAAGTTCTTCCGGGATGAATAGTAAACTTCGATCGATGAACTCCCCAAGAACTTCTTTTCTTAGGTCACCAACATCTAGAACACACAATCATCCCTTCTTTCTCAATCATCCGTTCTGGTCAAGATAAAAATCCTTCAAATTATCAATCTCAGTACCACCTTCTAATCTTCTAATTCATTCAGCTAGCAATGGATCATCTCTTTGCTTCGAAGCAATTTTGTCAATCAATACTAGTTGAACTTCTAAACAAGATAACATTGTGGTACACTGACTAGAGCTGGCAGTTGATCTTAACTGTACACGACAAGTAGTCAATGCTTCCAAGTCTTTCCATTAGGCCAATATAGCTAACACCATATTTTGATGTTTTATGTTGGGCGTATCTGCAACTTTGTTTCCTTTCCTCGATGTGTGTGCTCAATTCCAAAATCATAAGCAACTAAAAACTTTAATCATCTCTATTGTCTCATATTCAACTCCTTTTGAGAGTAATTATCTTAGCGACTTGTGATCCGTATACAACTCGAATCGTTCTCCCAAAAGGTAATGTATCCACACCCTCAAAGCAAATATTACAGAAGCCAACTCTAAATCATGAGTCTGATACCTAATTTCGTGCGGTCTGAGCTGTCGCGAAGCATATGCATTTACTTTACCCCTCTGCATTGACATTAGTCCTAGTCCTGTTCCACACGCATCAGTATACACCACCAAATCTTGTCCATGTGGAACAACTAAAATGGGCACATTGGTGAATAAATGTCTCGGCTTTTGGAATGCCTCCTCACATTTATCATTCCAAACATACTTTACGTCCTTCCTCATCAACTTAGTCATGGTGCAGCTATATGAGAGAAATCCTTGACAAATCTTCGGTAGTAGCCGGCTAATCCAAGAAAACTCTATATCTCAGTCACTGTCTTCGGTCTCTTCCAGTTATTTACAACTTCTATCTTAGCTGGATCTACTGATAACACTTCTTCTGAGACTACATGACCAAGAAACTTCACCTCCTTCTTCCAAAAGTGGCACTTTGAAAACTTGGTTGAATCTCAAGCACTATTTTTAGTTGAATCTCATGATCTCTTTCATCTTTAGAATATATCAAATGTCATTTATGAATACCAATACAAACCTATTCAAGTGCTCTTGGAAAATTTGGTTTATTAGGTCTATGAAGAAAGCATACACATTAGTCAATCCGAATGACATTACTAACCGCTCATAGGAGCCATATAATGTCGCCACTGGAATACTATCTTCCCCACCCTTAATTGATGGAACCCTATCGCCAAATCCAAATGGAAAAACATTTTGGCTCTACTCAACTGATTAAATAAATTGTAGATTTTTTAGCAAAGGATGTCGATTCTGTATCATCTTTTCATTCAACTTACGATAATTGATTCACAATCTTAACGACCCATCCGGTTTTTTCACAAATACCGCAGCCGATCCCCAATGCGAACTGCTTGGTCTAATAATCCTTCTAAGTCCACTATTTGCACCTTTAACTCCTTCATCTCGGCATGTGTCATCCTGTTAGGCGGTCTACTTACTGGTTCAGCTCTAGGTACAAAATCTATTCGAAACACAATAGTTCTTTTCGATGGTATTCCTGTAACAGCTAAAAAACATCTGCAAATTCTCAAACAACGAAAACCCAATTCAACTCATCCTCCTCCTCTATTACAGCCAATAAAGCACAACATCGGGACTTGGATTCTCTACTAAGTATATAATTCGATCTTAGCGATATTTTTCTATCGTGGCAAAATATCCTAGCATTATATATCATTAACTAGTCCATACCCAAAATAATCCCAAACCCCACAAAATAAAACACTTGCAAATTACAAGAAAACATATGATCTAATAATGCAAACTCTAAATGGGCATATTTCATCCCTAGAGTTGCATACCCTCCTACCGAATTTGCAACCCTTAATGAAGTAACTAGGTGCGAGGGTTCTAGGTTAAGCTTATCTACAAACCACAAGACATAAAAGATTATGATGCACTAGTATCAAATAGTACGCTAACATGTATACCATGAATCAAAAGTGTACCTCCCATCACAACTTTCCTTTTCTCCTCAATTGTTTCTCGAGGTAGATGGTTCTAATGCAAACACCTTTCCCTTCTCAGTTTTAGCTGGTTCCTTGCACTGATTCATATAATAAGCAATCTGATCGTAGTTGAAGCACTTAATATTCTTCCTTCCTTCCAATAACTGTCTTTCATCTCTTGAACGACATTCATTCACAAAATGTCATTTCTTATCATACTTGTAACACACAACATTTGCATTTTATTTCTTAGTTGTTTTGCCCTTTTGGGCTCCTTTCTTATGAAAGAACTTACTTTTCTAATTCTACCCACTATGAGCCTCCACTGCCTTGTTACCACCAAACAAAACAAGCATCTCCCCGTCTCTCAAAGCCATCTCCCCGACTACATCATAAGGATCTCTCAGATGTGGAAAAGCCGCCCTAACAAGCTCAGGTCATAACCCACAGATGAACTTCTTGTTTCTCTTAATCACTATGTCCACGGTAGCACATATATATCGGGCCATCTCCTCAAACCTTGTTGCATACTTCAATACAGTCATATCACCTTGCACTAATTCTGCAAACTTTCTCAACAGAGTTAACTTAGCGATCTCAAACATAAATCTTTTTTCAAACCTCCTTTTAAATTCAAACTAATTCAAAGTCTCCTCTGCTACCCCAACAGCCACACTATTCCACCAGTAAAACGCAGCTCCTTGTAATTGCTACCCCAAATTGGTAAAACAAGGCATCATTGCCTCAGTTTGAAAACACGACACCATTGCCTATTGAAGTCGTTAATAAAATATGTGGCGTCGTTATTGCCGTTATAGTCTCTTCCAAACCATTGGGGTTGGTGTTATTAAAGATACAAGCGAACTATGCTTTTATATAAAATGCAGCACTTAGGCCAGGCGGCAATGATCATGTCAAAGACCATGGGTCGACCCTAATGGCTTCGCACTTCAGCCAAACACGATTCATTCTATATCAATCAAAGCCGAAGACTTAATATCTTACTTGGTTGTCATTGAAGTTCATAAAAGAGGTGAGATAAAATGGACACCATGACCCCAGTGTGGCAAAGCCGTAATTTAATTGAAAATTATTTTAATGCTAATAAAAGTAGTATCTTTTTACCAACTCCAATTGTTTGTCAAATTCTCATTGTTTAACTATTTCTTTACCTAAATACTTTTCAAAAAATAGCCATAGAGCATATTTTATACATTCAAAATAATTTGCAAACCACACCCTTTTATATTCATAATTAATAATAATATTTAGGCTTTTCTAACTTAATAATTCATAATAAATCACAAATACTTGGGAATAATCCCCAAAATCATAATAAATCATATTTGTCATATTATTTAAGATATTAAAATGTTGGGGCCAAAAAAATAATTTAATTATTTTTAATAATTAAAACCCAAAATAACCCATTTTCTATATTTGGAAAATTGATAATAAATTCATTATTTATCAGAAAATTATGAAATTTAAAAACCACTTCTAAAATAATGTTTCTAACATCATGCTAAAATTTTAAGTCATTTGGATATTATATGATAGGTTTTTCAACTCAAGCATGTCACTAAATTTCATAAACAAATTCCATAAATTCATCAAAAAACATATAATCATTCAAACTATTATAGCATGGTGTAATATAAGCAAAAGATTCGAGTTTGAACTTAAAATCAAAATAATATCGAAATCTCAAGATGCATAACTATTATTCACCTTGAATGGCTTAAGAGGGTTGAGATTTGTATTTTTATTTGATTCCCTTAGCTTTGATCTTACTTTCTTAGATTATTTTCCCTTTAAAACCCTTCTTAATGGCCAGCCTTGGTCTATTTTCATTTTCTTTAAATGAAGTGATAATGAGATAAGAGGATGGAAGGGTGAGTATTAGTAAATAAACTCCTTTTCCTATTTTGCCTCTTGCGTGCATTCCTCTTTATTATTAACGTTTTAATTAATCCCATTAGTTTATTAGATAAGGCTTGACACATTCTAATTGTCCATTCTCAATCTTCTTACCATTTTACATTATTTTATTTTTTTTATCTAACTAAATATCCAAAATAATATTAATTAAAATTAGGGTTGTTACAACCAAATAACATGATGATGCTATCAAGCATAAGCAAAAGGATCGGAGAGACCTTTAGAAGTTATCTGATGAGATTTAATGCGACTACCACTGCAGTTGATAAGCCAGGTCCATCGATAATCCTAATGGCAGCAGTGTTTGGAGTAGCAAGCAAGACCGACTTCAAAATTACATTGGTACAAGATTCACCAATGGATCACAAGGAGTTTTACCATGAAGTTGAAAGGTATCTGCATCAAGAGGACTTGAGGCCGATGATGCTGACATTAATGTTGTGGGTGGCGAAGGACTACCCGGAGCGGGATATGTAAAAGACAAAGGGAAACGAAAAGATGATAATGACTTTGGAGAACCAAAACGCAAAGGAGGAAATCAAAGTTCACTTCCTATGTTGATTTAACCAAAACCCCAAAGAGGCTATACCTAGATATTATAGGGAAAGATCCTCTACCGAAAGCCAGCTAAGAGAGAACCCACTGATCGGGAAAGATATGGAAAGTTTAACATCTTCAACGAGCTACATAGACATGAAACAAACCAGTGTTGAAACCTTCATGATTTGATAGAAGAACTGGTTTGGAGCAATCAGCTGCAATAGTACGTAAATAACCGAACTATGATGGTGCAACTGAAGCAACCACCATCTGTAGTGAATGTATCAAGAAACGATCAAGGATTTGGGTCGAGGATGGTAATCCCATGATCGAGATAGATAAGGGTCATGATCGTTTCTTGCTCTTTCTTCCCATTTTAAGACAATAATAATCATGGACTGCTTACATGTGTACGAGATCTTGACCGATCACTAGGCATGCTTTGAGTTGGATGTCCAAGAGGAATAGATAAGATAATAATAACCTCATATAGCTTACAAATATACTGGATCTCAATCGGCCTCTAGGCACATTCTGAGTTGGATGCCTAAGATGAATAATTAGGATTTTTATTTGCTTGTTTTCTTTGATTTGAATATTTGATTTCTTGAAAAATCCACTTGAACATGATGGCTGATATTGATCGTGGTAGTCTTGTCCGAAGAGATGGGACCCCAAGTTGCAAGTTCTCTTGCCGGAGAGTGAGTGAATGGACTTGTACAAAAAGTAAATCCCATCACCGGAGTGTGAGCGGATGTGCTTGCTTGGTCGTTTGGTCCCCTCGCCAGAGAGCGAGCGGATTGAGCTCAACAAGGTCCTAGAGAGATCAAAAGTAAATCCCCTCACCGGAGAGTGAGCGAATAAGCTTGCTTGGTCATTGGGTCCCCTTTCTGGAGAGCAAGTGGACTGGACTCGACAAGGATCCGAAGAGATCAAATCCTAGACAGGATGATAAATGGTATGAAGAGATCAAATCCTAGATTGGATAATAAACGGTCTAGAGAGATCGAACCCTAAATTGGATGGTAAATAGTCCAGAGAGATCGAACCCTAGATTAGATAGTAAAAGATCCGAGGACATCGAACCTTAGATTGGATGGTAAATGGTCCAGAGAGATCGAACCCTAGATTGAAAGATGAACGATCTAGAGAGATTAGAACCTAGATTGGAAGATAAAAAATCTAGAGAGATCAAATCCTAGATTGGATGCTAAACGATTCAGAGGGGTCAAGCCTTAGAATAGATGTTGATTTAATAAAAGGAGCTGAACCCCTTGTAATCGAAAAGAAATAGATAAATCCAGGGCGAATGCAGGATGATTTTGATATACAAAATGATACATCTAGAAAGGAGATAGACTGATCATGATTCGTGGATGACACTTAAACAAATACTGGATTCCAAAGCTATAACAGGTCTAGAAGGACCTTTGGCTTGCAAGAGAATCCGAAGGAATTGGATGATTAACCAAGATCAATGGATAACCGTAGAGCTCAACTGTCGAAGACTAACTACTGATGGAACTTGTTCTTAAGAAAAGCACACCTTACATTCGAAAGACATACTTTAGGAGGCAAGTGTTAACTCGCTTTTTAACCAAGCAATTTTTAATCAGAATAAGAAGGCCAGAATGAAGATAGGATGAATCACGAACTTGAAAACATGCTTAGAAAGGCTAGAAGATGGATCTCAAAAAGTTGCAAGTTGAAATCAAGCTAAGCAAAGCATTCGCACCACTCGTTACCAAGAGGTTTTTCTTCTCACCTATACCTTCTAAAACTCCATTTACTCGATACTCTCTTCAACATATCATCATCAAGTGCTTTTCTCAAAGAATAGACAAGCAACCCTGAAGATTGATGAGAAGAAAGCAAAGCAAAATGTGATAATGCAAGTGTTACCAGGAGAATCGTCAGAATTAACTCAAAGTCTATAGAAAAGAGTTTGGAAACCATCGGATGAAGATAGAAGAGCGTTGCAATGGGTTTGCAACTAAGTAAACCCATCGTCATAGAGAGAAACTTCTTGTTACCAAGAGGTTTTTATAGCCAATTGGGCCAATGTGCTCAGTGGTGACTTCTTTGACTAGTCTTTAGACTTCAATGCAAGCGGGCTCCTGAACCTATGCAGCTGTTTCTCTATAAATACCAGCCCTACTACAACTAAAGAGGAGGCTTCTCTATCTTGACTCTGATTCACACTTTGCATCTTCTACACTCTTATCTCCTTACTCAAACATACTCTAGAAACTCCTTTATAAATCTAAGATCCACTAGATTGTGGTTATATCTGATAAAACTAGTTGTAACCTAGAAAGAAACGACTAATAACAAAGATTAAAGTGGACATATGCCACAGAATTTGTCGAACCATAAAAAAATTTATGCCCACTTTTACTTCTATGTTGTTTTTGTTTGTTTGATTTGGATATCTACATTTTGACACTTTCATTTGATGATTGGGTGTTGGTATCTTTTTTAGCGTCAACAATAATATTAGTCATGTATACAAATTGTGGACGTTTAGAGTTTCAACTTAACAAGTTGTGAATCAAAATTTAAAGCTATATGAATATAAGCAGAAATTCTGCCATAAGATCATTGAATCTTATGGTACACGGCGTAATACATGCAGTGAAAACTTTGCTTTGCATAAGCGTTTCCCAATAGATCTTCTATCATCCAAATCACAAAGAGATAAATTTGAATAAAAAAATAAACGGACATGAAATCAGAAATCAATACATAAGAGATTCCGTCCAACCACCCTCTTTATTGATTCATCAAAATTTGTTTACAATTAATTGAACAAAATAAAAGTAAACAAAATACAAAATGAACCAATAATCAATTTGAGAAATGGAGTATTTATCTCTATAACTAAAATTGTTGGAGGAGAAGAACAAAGATGGAAGAAGAGAGAATTAGCAAATAGATTTTCACACATTTTACACTCTCTCTTCTAGGCTTTATTTATAACATCGATTACTTAATGCCTAAGCTAAAATTTGATGGCAAAAAATAAATTGATTGGCTAAATAGGAAGAGAAATAAATATAATCAAATTGATTGCCTTTTTGCATATTTGTTTCCTTATACTTGTGATTTTGTATCACCAAAACTTAACAATACATAATATCTTGTGGGTTAAAAAAAATCTAACAAATTTTATATATAAGATATTTTTTCGGTCAAATAAGCTATAAATGCAGTCTTTATATTATGATGGTCAAACAAGAACGAAAAATTGCAGAAATGTAATTCCACATACAACTTTGTAGTAGTTCATCACAAAAGTACCCTTGTATGGAAGAGAAACAACTGCTGCAAGAACTTTGTAAAAATATTGATATGCATAAAAGTAGAATTATCGGTTAAAGAAGACAACTCACGATTCATTTGAAAAATGAAAAAAGGGGAAAAAAATTACATCTACGATAGTTCTCATGATTTGTTAAGAACCATGACAGTTGAGATTATGGCACGATCGTTGTGCATTACTCTAAGTGTTACATAGACTATTTGTGAAGAAAAGAGGGACTCTAAGTATTTTCATGGCTATGTTACATAGAAGTGTTTTCATGGCTATGTTAAAAGGCATGGTAGGTTCAGTTTAACACGATGGAATTGTTTGATGCTAAGGTTATCAAAACTGGCATTTGAACAAAATATGCATTTTAAAATAAAATGATAAAACATATGCTTCCTTGTTATGAAGAATTATAAACTGCATGATATAGGTACAATAATTCCTCAGAGGTCAAACTTATTACCTTACTTTTCTTCGATGCTCGAGCTTTCTACACATACTGAACGCGAGATTGCTAATAAGCAAAAAAAAAAATATGCCTTGAGTTTGGAACATTTATTAATCGTTTGTAACTATTTCTTTGTCAGAACCAACATGCATGAGGAAAAGTTCAAGGATGTTTATATATCATGCATCTATCAATAGAACTAAAAAGATTGGTATGCATAACATGCATCCAAAATCTAAATTCATGAACAACAAAGCAAAAGAAATTCAAATTCTGTGACAGAAAATTGCATTGTTCATGTTAAATTGGTAGAAAAGGCACAGTAAAATTCAACATTTTCATCAATTGCAACCCAATTAGTTATCAGTTAGAAAGTTTTTTTTCCAAATTCCAAAATCCTAATGAATGACAGTAGGGAAAATGAACTAATGTTAAGCAAAACTAATATCGCCAAAGTCAAAGAGCCAGAGTGAAATAACAATAGCATTTTCACCCAAATTTCATAAGGCAGCCGAGGAACGAATGTATAAAAAGTTAAGATTTCATTATATAAACTTAATAGAACTCAATTTTAACCGCTCACCATTTGTTTGTCCCCAATGTATGTCAGTACCCCGAAACACGTCAAAATCGAGGGAATTGTCATACAATATCTTCTGAAAACGAAGGTAAGTGAAGGATGTGAGGGTCTACAGATTAGGTTTGGAGTCGCAAAAGCTGTAAGCCAAGGGGAAAGTGAAAGAAGTAGAGAATTTAGGAGTTCAGAACATGGAGGAAGCGATTGAATTTTTCCAAAAGATTAAATGTTAACGGGAAAAAAAAGAAAAATAAACAATGGAGATGGAGGGTATCAATCCCCGTACCTCTCGCATGCTAAGCGAGCACTCTACCATCTTAGCTACATCCCCATTTGAGTGATGGAGTTATCGATTTCTTTTTAATAATGCATTTCATCTGTAAAAGAACGGCTTCACATTCAATCATACTGTTTATGTTACAGTATTTCGCACTTCACACCATGCACTTTTTTTACGTGAGAGATTAACTGAAAATTATATTATTTACCGTATATTCCAACATATGCCAACCGTCCAATAAAAATAGTTTTAAATCTTCGCATGCCTTTACAAATCCTAACTTTCAAGAGTTTCTACATTTACTCAAAATTATTTAAACTGCACTTAAAAGAATGGATCCACATACTCAACTTGTGCATTTTCAGTCCTTCGCAATTGTGTTTCAGTTTAGAGGAGTCGGTTAAACCGCGATAAACAAACAAATGAGATCTATTCATTTTCATTGGTTTACTTCGATTATAAAGTCTGATTAATTTATGATTGTTTTGTAAATAATGTGTTTTGACTACACATCAAACAAACCAAACTTCGAGCAACTCAATGTCAAAATTAGTTATGTTTTTAAAGTGACTTAGACTAGACAATCAATGGATGTATCTTTTACATTATTACAAATTAATATTACCTATAGACAACACCAAAATATTTAATGTGCACATTTTATTCACATCTTTGTGCTTTCTTTTTGAACATTTTATTCATACTATATGAGATACATACAATACATATATATGTATGTATATATATATATATATATGTATGTATGTATGTATATATGTATATGTATATGTATATGTATATATGTATATGTATATGAATATATGTATATATATGTGTGCGTGTATATATATATGTATATGTGTGTGTGTATATATGTATATGTATATATATAGTCCGCTTAAACCAAAAACTTGATAGAACCAACTAAATTGTTTCATATTGGATTTCAAATTTGAATTATTCTTATTTTAGTTCAATTTATGATTTTTAACTCTATACCAACTATACAAATATTCATCGTTAAGATGTTTCAAGAAAATGTGTCGAAACACTCTATTAGACCAGATTATGTGGGCAACACACTATTCATGGCCGATTGTGCACGGAAGGGTTACATACTTATAGTTGTTGGGTAACTATGACATGATTCACATGAGAGTTTCATATTGGCTAATAACAGCTAAGATCAAATAGGAAATCTAAGTACAATATTATACAGTTCTCTCGAATTGAGAATTTTATTGAATTTCATTGTGGATTTGACTACACTTAAATTGCGACAAGACATTTATCGAACGACTATAGTTGGGTCTGAATTAAAGCATTGAAGGCAAAACGCTATTCAATAGAGAATCCGTCTTCTTAGTTATACGAGGTTAGTATCACTGTCAACAGTAGTCAACTCAAAGTTAAAATCTTTAAACAGAATAGTACGATAATAATAAATGCTATTATTAAACCAAGGATTTTATATATGGACTATCCAAGTTGAATGTGGATGGTAATGAGATTTTGACCAAAATCAAATTGCATAAGTCTTAAAATAATATAGTTTTGCAAAAAGAATTGGTGTAAATAATCGTTATTTTAAGACACCTTTTAAGCAATTGTGAGATATGCTTTCACCGAAGAGTCCTGTAAGCGATGGATTCGACCAAACCGTCATACCACTAGTTAAAGTGACGTGTGAACTTTGATATGTGAATTGTGAATATCAATCGCCGACTGAATCTACACCTCTAAGTCGTAGAACATCATTTGTGATTTTTCCGAAAAACCACACGATTTAATTAATTTATAAAATGTTAGTTAAATTAATTAATATTAAAAATGTTAATTACTATTAATTTATTTGATGCTTTGAATGTTGGTAATTATTTAAATGCAAGTATAAAAGTTATTTGCAAATACCAATATACCATACCAGCATATTTTTAAACGGAGTTTAAATAATAAATAATTAGTTGGAAAGTTTTTTCATTGGAAACCTTGCTCGTTAAAGAAGCAAGCTTTGGTCGACAACAATTTAAGGGAAAGAAGGGATTGATTAACTAAAGTTAAAAAGGATTTAAATAATGAAATTGAATGAATAGAATTGGAAAGAGTCATTTTATTCCATTAAAACAAATTAAAAAGGTTATTTTTAATATGTATCTATTATTTCTGATATATTCATGTGTTCAAAATGATGTTGTTCACATATATGTATTTCGTAACCACTTACGAAAGTCTAGTCTAAAAGTTCTTCTATGTATAGTAATTAAATGTGAATTCTATTTATGTATGATTTAATTGAATGTTGATATCTTGACTGGATCTAAAATGATTAACTGCAGAAGATTCAACTCGTTGTAAAATTTTCAACTTTTACCATAATTTATTAATGGCTTGCCTAATCAAACAATATATATGTTTTAATTCATTTGAGATTTGAGAGAAAAAAAATTGGATCTGAAATTGTGCGTTGTTATTAATCTATTTTGGTGCAAATGAATTACTGTTGTTACTGTGGTTTATTACTTTAAAACACGGATATAATTGTTGGTAAATTGAGTTATGTATGTATGTGTATATATATGTGTGTGTACTTTTATATATTATTATGTAATTAATTCATCTTCGTACTTTGAAATCGTAAACTAACATCAAAATTAAAATCTTTTGTTAATTCAAGTTAATGTTGTGAAATTAAATCTCAGTTTATTATAATGTAATGTATGTAAATATAAATGTAAAGTTTTTGGTCCAACTATGTCACTAGGATCAATGCATCAAATTGTAAAAAATTATTTCTCTTAACGATTGTATGTATTTAAAGATTTAAAATTTTAAGGGTTTGTATGTATGTCATAAATGGGCCAAACAACACTTGAGATCCTAGACATCTAAAAACAGTTATAGCAGTGTCAGTGTCCTTGACAAGAGTATGCTTTGGCATTGCTAATCTAATAAGAGCATGCCGTTGAGGATAGTGATCTATACCAACTTCATCACAACCGGCACATCGATGACGGAGAGCTTAGAAGAAGATGCATGACTATTTCTCAGAATCCAACGGTTTAGGAAATATATGGGGTGCAAGGCACACATCAATACCGATCGGATCTCATTAGGCCTGTAAACAGTCGGATAAGGATTCAGATAATGTCATATCTGTATCTGTATTCGAAATCATTTTCGAATATCGGATATCCGTACTTGCGGATATGGACGGATACCATGTGTTTATAATATATTCTTCGTCTAGCTCACAACAAATAATCTAAACAAATACAAAACTTTGATTCATTACAACTTTATTTCGGTACAAAAATATATAAAATAATAAATACGCTAATAAAAATAATTTTTAACAGTAAATATCGATTTGTGTGTGTGTATTCACCTAGATAAAATAGTAAAGACAATTTATGTACTAAAATACAATAAAAGATAGTTATAATCTTGGTAAAAACCGAACGAAAGTAAATCGTCGATATGGTAAATATATAGATGTAGACGGAAACACGTGTCACGATCTTAGAAAACAAACGTGGTTGATGCAATACGGTGTCGGTTTATATAAACATCCACTAGCACTAGCAAACTAGGAACCATTATATTATCTTAAACAATGCTGGAACGTGGCAACGGTTCAGATAGCGTGGCATATTTCTTTTATTTGCATTCAACGTACGTGCTTAGTATGTACCATAGCACTGTCATTCCTACCATCGGTAGCCAATTCCTTCATTGCTGTGGTGTACCTGAAATTGCATTGACACAACCGAAATTTGGAAGTGGACACCAATCCTTAAGTCCATTTTTCCATTGTACATTGTGGTCAAAACAAATCAATAAAAGGACCGCCAAATGGATATCACACGAGAATGCCTTTATACAGGTTACCTTCTACAAAAAATACAACTTCAGAAGTCGAACACATCAACGTATAAACGTCTTGTCTTAGGTGTAAAGACTCAGTATTTCAAAATGTAAGAAGCCAAACAAGAAAGACATCGCCGCATTTGTCAAAACAAACCATATATATAGCAAAAACATAGTTGCAACTTACAAGTGCACTTTTATTCACAATTCATTGTATAGGCGTCCTCTTAATGTAGGAGAATCAATCTTCAATCCAACTTTTAAACATGATAATACTACTAAATATTCATCTTGCCAGCCAAGTACCAAGAATGCATAGCAAGGCTTCCAAAAGAAAGAATATTGGCCAAAGAAGACAGTCCATGAATCATTCCAAATTTCTTGTTCATCGCTGCAAGTTGTGGGTTCGTCTTGGCAACTTCAACGTTTTTTGACCATCCAACTTCTCCCCCAACATCGACCTCTCGTTCAAGCTTATGCCTCTTCTTCATCATCTGTTAATGCATACAAAAACAAAACAAATGTAGGATCATAAAGTGCCACTAATGACCAAATAGGGTAATAATTCATGCAAAATCCTCAACTATATATCATCAAATAAGAGGAGGAAAAAATGAGATAGAAGAAAGATTAGGTTTTAAGGATAACTACCTCGATAGTCATGGGAGTGAAAACTATAAGATTGCAAAGGTTGAACCCAAGTACGGATAAAAGGAACCCGAGCTGATACTTCTCAACCGAAGAAGCAGACTTCCATGGGTGAATGTATGCAAATGCAGCAACTGATATTGTTGCACAGATGGATACCATCGTAAAGTATGCTGGAAACATCTTGCTTTGCAGATTCCCAAACATATGCCTCGGCAAATTCCTTCATATATCCGGTTTTCAAATGGTATAAATACATAAATAGATGCTACCAAAAGTAATGTATGAGGACCGCTTCTTCGTGTATATAACTACCGATAAAACTTGCATAAAACTGGGTATTGTATGTGATACTGGATGCTGGCGTATTTTCTAAAGATTCAAATTACTTCCATATATGTTGGTGCATTAGGTCGTTTGCAGCAAATAAATCCTACCATTCAATCTCGAGGCTACCATGCTTTTCAATGTTTATATGAAAAGTCAACAAAAAAAAAATAACCATTGTATTTCGTTCAATGGAAAAAGAAAATCGATTTGTGCCAAGTTATGACTAATCTCATTTTTTTTAATAATTAAAAAAAACACTTCCACTTCAGTTAAAACATAATGAAAATAAAAACACGTCAATAAAATTTAATACACAAAACATCCTCCTCATAAAAAAGATTTAAATTAGATCCCTACTTTCAAATACTAAAAGCAACGTTGATTCTTCATACATGGATGTTACTATCACATCCATAATTAAAATTTGCACCCTATTGATTATCAATCTTCAAAAAGCAAAAGCTTCTTGTAGAAACGACGGATTAACAAACTGTTTTCACCATTAAATTACAAATTTTATTATCTTTCTAACGAATGACAGTGTGCATGTGTGAAAACAACGGCAGGACAAACTATTCGCGGATCCATGTCTGCAAACATATAATTGCAAATATGTCGGCAATTATATACAATAGTTGCAACTGTATGCAATAATTGCAGACATATATAGTATAATTGCAGAAATGTCTGCAGTTATATGCAATAGTTGCAGATTTGAAAAAAAATCGAAGATGTTTATAGCTTGCAGAATTGTATGAAATAATTGCACTTTTAATGCAAATATGATTTTTTGGTATCAACAATGACTCTCATTCTAAAGATTATAATTTTTTGATTTTTTGGTGAAAACGGTATGCTGATTCGATGTTTCTACAGAAGGTTATACGCGTTTGAAATGTTAAAAACGTAAAGGGTATTTGGGTTTTTGTGCGCGCGTGAATTTGAAAACTCGTTAAAAAATGGAAGGATGTTTTATGTATTTTCAAACCTTAACAGGGATGTATGCCAAACGCACTCTAAAACATATATATGTACAAGCAAAGCCGTAAATCCATGCATCTATAAGCAAGCAAACATATTTAGTTTAAGAATTCAATTCAAATGATGTTAATTGCATTTATTTTCTTTCTCAGTGATGTTTATTTACTAACACGATAAGACATACTATGAAACATCATTGTTTATAAAACAGAATTCAGCTTTTGGTTTCTTAGAAACACAATAAGTTAACATTACTAGGTGTACCATCTACCAATTACCAATTTATCTATATACTAGCCTTTGGGATACCAATAGATCTGTAGCGGTAACACCATGCAACTTTAGCTTATCAGTGCAAATGATACAGTAACTGTATTTGCAAAATGAACATAGCAACCTTTAGCAAGTGTTTAAAATACTCTCATTCATTGCCTAAGTTTATTAAAAATATCTCATTTATTTCAAAATGCATTTTCATCTATATTGATACATTCCATCCATTTTAGAACAAGTTATTGCCACGTTCCCCAAACCAAAAATGTTCAATACAGGTTCCTACTAATAAATAAAAATGTCAAATTTCTTCATAGATTTCACTTTTAGGAATGATGAGTGTTTGGGCAAATATTTTCCATCATAAAACCATGTCTCAATGACCAATTGCACCGACGGCATGTCTATGCATCGCTAATCGCAATGTGTGTGGTTGACTATTGACTTCAATCGTTTTTTTTCCATCTCCTTTTTATCCTCGTTATCATCTACACTATTTATCGACATTCAAACCATCTTCCCTTTCTCGTTTGTTCTATTGCAAACCTCATCTTCCAAATTTCAGCCAGATTAAATGATGCTATTCTTAATTTGTATAGACAGAAAGAGAATTTTAAAGGTGGTATTATAGTAACTAGAGTTTTCTTACTTTAGATAATAGATAGCCATACTTAAAATATCATTTGTAATAATGAGTGAAACAATCGAGATTTCGTCAAACGCTGTGTATATATGTATGTGGGGAACTATCTGCCTCAAAACAAAAAAATAAAATAAAAAAGAGACTTTGTCATAAAGAATTCAAAGTACATAAGGTACAATCAAGGTTCGAGAACTCGATTTCGGTTTCGGTCATTCAAAATTTCTTTGATTTCGGTCAATTTCGTCAATTTCGGAAATTTCGGTTTTTGTTTCGATTTCGGTCCTGATATTGCATTTTTGTATTTTTTAATGAAGTGTAATGATAAATATTGCAAATAAAATACAAAATATAGTCTATAAACAGATAATAATAGAACATACAGAACTATTAAATAAACAATCACATGAACATTTGATTTGCCTAACAACCCAAAATTAAAAATAAGTAAAGCCTAAGTTAAAAATAAGTGGATCCTAATATAAATTAATAGTCCATTATCAATTACCATTTCCTTTTAAACTTATAAAATAAAGGCCCAAACTAAATCCCAAGCCCATTATCATTCGCCTCATTCTACCCCTACCCAGATCTACTACATCGACTATTCATTTCTGGAAGCCGAAAAAAATTATGAAAGAAAGAAAAAGCAAAATCGTACTCAAAGTCGAGATTGATGTTCGAAATCGAGTCGCGGCATCACACAAATTTTTGGGTTAGATTCTCAAGTGTTGACTTCGAAGTGGAATCGATTATGAGGTAAGTCGATTTTTTTTGGCTTGATTCGATCCTTTGTTTTTTGTGTTGTATAACCTATGTTCACTCTAGTGCGGCAATCGTGCTTTTGATATATATTTTTTCTGATTTTTTTTTTAATCGACAAGTAGCGGGACGAGATTTTGACCTAATCTCGTCCCGCCTCCGGCCGGAACCGAGTCGAGATGGCCGGAATCTCGTGGTTCCGGTCGGAACCTGATACCTTGGGTACAATACATAATAACGTTTTAAAATTCCATCTCCATCCTCTCACTCTTGGGGGCAAAAACACAAACTGTACACCTCAAATGATAACAAATGTTGAAGTTTGATGCAAGCATCGCATTTTGACAATTTCTTCCTTCATTTGAATATTCCCAACATTTATATGACATATAAGCCACCCATTTTTCTACTCTTAGCTTTTCTTCCCAAACCTTGTCCAAAGTTAATAACATATAATGCCAAAACAATCCTACAACTGGTTCTACTGACCATCTACTACTAGATCTCATATTCGTGACACTTGCCAATTTAGTGACCATTCAACATAAGTGTGGTCGTCTGCAATCAAGTGGGCAATGAATAACTAATCTAACAGAATCTGAGATAAAATAGTGACATAAATGTAAACTTTTAGTGTTATTAGTACAGTTGCAGCCAGAGGAACAGCTGTTATGGAACATATGTTGAGTTCAACATATGATAAACAAAAAATCACGTTTTCTTTAATAGGTTCGGTATTAAAAATATTATCGAGATTATTATTTGAAAATGTGCTATATTATACAAGTGTTATTTTTTATGTCCGACTTGGAATCAAAATAACATCATTGTGAGATTCCATTTGCTTTTCATCCATTTAAATTGGGAGTAAAAATATTTTCCTGGAAACTAATTTTCATTATTATTTCACTGTTCGTTTACTTTTTTTACCTGGACTTTATGGTCGACTTGATATTTAAGAATATGGCATTAATTGAAACTCTGATGACGTTAATGCCAAAAAAATTGAATAACATTTGAGCAGAAATGATGGGAAGATATAAATTTTTTGTTTCCTAAACAGCCTAAAGGCTCAAAGTTATTTGAATGGAGCGGTTCATTTTATATTTCAAAATAACTACTCAAGTCATATTAATAGCTAATCGGCGATGTAAAATTGCATTTTTTTCATGATTACCATCCTTAAGTAGCTCAAGTGCGTGTTGTTTAGACAATAAAAAACAATCTAACCCAAGATTGTGTCGGTAACTTCATGATCGCGCAATGGAGAAATAAAATAAGAATTCCAAGATTCATTGTTGTTCAGTTTGTTAAGGCTGCTTTTGTTTCAGATGCTGAATGTTGAACACTTACCACTGAAGGCTGGACCAGTCAACTAGTTGTTTGCTAATATTTTTAGATCTTCTGATTAGCTGTTTTGACGAACTTACCTCTTCTATACTAAATGCTTTTTCTCCGCTAAGAAAACATAAATGTAATCATTATAATCTTTTTCTTTTTTTATCAATGCTACTAATTTTAAGTCATCTTAAATACATTATTCGTATAGACCAATAGATCCCAAATTTGTTTAAAACAGTTATCCATAAGTTATAAAAATATAAGTAAAGGACTAAATGATAATTCAACATTCAGCTTTTTAAACATCCACAGTCTAAATAAGATCAGAATTTATGCAAACAAATTGCTTGAAACTTATATCAGTCTATAATTTAAGCATGTCTTTAAGTCTTTAACACCTAAACCTGAGCTCTTTTATGGAAGGAATTCCTAATATTCTTGAACTCATTCATGCCTTATAACAGTTCAATAAATCTCCTACCTTCAACCTGTATCAAATCAACTATTCACGTCTTATCTTTTTTTGATTTAATTAGGCCAAGGATCATACTAATCGGATGATTTTCAAAAAATTTAAAACAAAAGGCTATTCACTAAACATCATATACACAATAATTACTTAACTAAGCTTAACGTAGCAGTGCAGATTTAAAGAACATATTTTCAAAATATGACCTTTTAAACATAAACCGACAAAAAATAAGACTATGAAAAGGATCTTTAATTACTTGAACATGATGATTCCCCCTATGAAAGTGACCCACAATGCAGCGCCAAAATTAGTAGCGAAGCAAAGAAGGTGAGCCAGTTTCGCTGTTGTGATTTTAATGGACGATGCAGATTCAGGACCCGTCCCGAAAAGATCTGGAGCAAATACGACTCCGGCAGCAAAAAATACAATGGCGGTAAGAAAACGAGTTGACCAGGACATCTCTTTCTTTAGTTACTTCGAAATCAATATTCTTAAGAATTAGGGTCAAATGATTCTGCAGCCGAAGGAACGAACCGAATTTGTAGGAATGTGAAAGAAGTTTCCAGAAAGGAAGATAGAGCAATACGTGGTTGGCAAGAAGACCAAAACAGGGAATGGTTTTAAGCTTCGTCAGGTCCTCTACGTCTGTTATGTTACAAGAAAAAAGCTCGAGCAATCAACATGCAAATTAGGTCTTAGTTTTTTTTTTTAAATTAAAAATGCAAACTAGCTTGCAATTTTTAATACAAAATGCAAGCTAATTTATGATTCAAAATGTTTTTTAAAAAAACTAAAAATCATATTTCTTTAGTTATAGGTAATAACAATTCTTATTTAAGTACAATTATTCGCTGTTATCGGAATTTACAGAATTTTATATTTTTTTCTTTCAAAAACTGCAAATTCCATTGTATTTTTGGTCAGAAAATACAAATTATATTGCGTTTTATATTTTTCAAAAATAAAGACCCAACTTACTTATCCATTTCTATAGGGGCTTTTCTTATACAACATCAGAAAATAGAGACCTGTAACTTTAATCTTATAGTTTTCAGTGGGTGTTGCAATCTACACACTTAATTAACACTCTTCACCCATTTATCCTTCCACATATCCAAACACTACACCCACCCACCTACACCCACCTAATTTAATTTCTTTTCTTACACACAGGTCTACTTTATTTTAACTGTAAACAGATGTCAAATCCACTTTTCACATCTTTTATTTTAATACCTTGTATCTTCTATGCGTTCCATTCATCTCCAAGATCATTACTGCAAACTACTGAATTTGATCATCCAACATCATCTACATTATGCGTAGCAAATAGGAAGAAATAAAATAATAGCATGCCCAAAAAATTCAAAATAAGGCAAGTTCGTCAACTTATAACTTCAAAAAAAGGAAGATTTTTTTTTTGAACAATTATATAAACAACCACGACCGCAAAAATTTGCCGGCTTACGAAGCAGGACAAACCTGAAATCGAGTTAGGGCTGTCAATGAGTACTCGAAAAATACAAAATCCATCTTTATCCGTATTTAAAAGGTGAAAAATTATCCAATATTCGAAAAATGGATATTGTAAGACCCAGTTTTTTCTAACGTCTGTTAATTGAGCAATTAACCGATTTAAATTTTTGTGGTATAAATATTGATTTTATAAGTCGAACGAATGAATTTCTGATAATTAGAATGTCTGTACGTGTATAAATTTATTTAAAAACTATATTCAAATTTTCAAACATAATTTTTTGGATATGATAGGTATTATTGAAATGTGTATATAAACTCCATTTAAAATTAGGATGAAACATCCATATATATATATATATATATATATATATATATATATATATATATATGCATACATATATATACATATATAGTTTGTACAAACTTTATGATATTTGATAATGTATATAAGTATATAAATGTACATATATGTATACATGCCCATATGAAGTGATGTTATGTAAAATAATGGATAAGTATATATATGAAGTAAAATATATAGATATACATAAGTTAAGATGGATATAGTACTTGTAACTATAGAAATGTATAAGTATAAAATGTAAATACATATATGATAACGAACATATGTAAGTAAAAGTATATGTGTTATGAAAAATAGTGCATATATATGTATAGATATGTATATGTAAACATGTTAGGAGACATCATCATGGAAAATTTCATTTCAAGCTCACAAAACATTTTATCAAAGTCAAAACAAAATCAAAATCAAGTCATATGAAAATCAAATCATCTTTTATTAAATCAAGTCACATAATTTCAAATCAAAATTAAATAAATGAAAAGATAAAAATCAAAGCCTGTACAGGGACACCCTAAGCTTACACAGCATAACCATTGCTATATTTATATGTACACTGCCTAATTATCTCCACATATACATTTCGTTCACAAACATAAAACAACACAATCTGCCATTAAAACTTAAAAGAAATCAAACACAACTCAAGTTCAGAGAGGATCAAACCGAAGCAAGCAAACATTTCATAAAAAAAAGAAGTAAGAGAAACATTACTCTGTTCAAAAGAAAGAAGGTGGGTAAAACTAACCTTTATGATCTGTAACCTATGCTTGGATATGAATGTAGTAGTTTGTTGATATATATGCTTGAACAAATACACACACGCACACATACTTATTTATGGATGTGTATTGAGGTTAGAACCAGAGGAAGCCAAGTCTGTACTTCATCTTTACCTCTATTCTATATATACAGAAAATTGTATGTTAATTTCAAAAATCCCTATCTCTCACTCTAATTTGTTTTAAATTATGCTGTTTAAAGAGAATTTGTTTGTTTTAGATTTTAACTTATTTTAAAAATGGTTTCATGAAGTATTATCAAGTATAAACAGTGAAAAGTGTAATTTACAGTAAGTAACCCAATAAAGGAAGGAATTCGAATAGCATAATTTGTGCCTTTGCTTATATGGATGTGTTCGTCATCAAATAAGATGATTTTTGAGGGTGGTTTCATAATTTTTAATTGTGTGTGTGATGAGGTAAGAGGAGTTGAACGGGGTTAGGTTTTTCGGCGAATTCCGATAAGGTGGTTAGCTTTATGGCAAGCGGTTGGGTGTGGAGGAAGCTTGAGAGGAGGCGCATCGGCGAAAAATGGCGGGGTATTTTATTATTGGGTGACGTGGTTGGTCGAGGAAGTTTAGGGTTCGAAGGTCGGTTTTGGATGGTGTCGGTATGAGGTGATGGTGATGTCGAGGAGGCGATAGAGGACTGTAGTGTGGGGAAAAAGTACAGGGAGGTCGAGGCTGTCCTGTTGGCGAATTTTGGGAATCTCTGGTGGTCAGAGGTGGCTGGACAAGGTGGGGATGGTGATGGTTCCTTTGCCTGGGTTTGGGTTCCAATACCAGTTTTTGACTTTGGGTTTGCCGTGAAATTTTGGGGTGGCCAGGATGTTGCTGAGGTCGGGGATGATGTGTGGAAGGGATCGCAGATGGACAGCGAGTCAACGCCGGCGTGTGCACGTGCACGGTGAGGGTTCGGTGCTGGTCGAAAGGGAGGAAGTAAGATGGAGAAGGAAAGTGCAGAAGAAAAGGAAAGAGTGGGTCGGGTTTTGGGCCAAGGGGAAAAATAAAGGGAAGGGAAAATAAGGAAAAAAAGATAACGGAAAGGAAAAAAAGGAAAGAGAAAAGGGAATAAAGAAAAAAGAAAAAGGAAAAAAGGAGGATTAAGAAAAGAGAAAGAAGAGAAGAAATAAATTTATATACATATGATAATTTACATTTTTCTTTCTTTTAACTAAAAATATATTTTTATTTTATTTTAAACTCGTAATCTAAAATTTAATGATATTTATAATAGTAGTTAATTTATTATTTGACTTAAACTTATGGGTAATTAATGGTATTTCATAATTTATTATTAGTTAATGAATTGTTTAATTTGTAATTAATTTGGAATAAAAATGTAAATGAGATCGGCTATGTAAAGTTAATAAAAATCCTAAGGAGTGAATCGCCTTGATATTTGTTATTGGTAGTTAAATTTGTAACAATCTATATCTTTTCTTAACTCTATTGGACATTTATTCCTATCATCCTTGTATGTGCAATCAAATGGCCAGACGGGCTTAAATAGTTGGGACAAAATGATGATACGTTTATTTGAAAAGAAAATATGTAGTAAATTCCCATATTATAATATTGTCACCCTAAATATAAATTGTTTATTTTAAACAACTTACCCTTTTAAAAATTTATTGCTTGGAATCAAAGAGATCGGGATCGGATATCAGCGTTATCTGGAACCGCTTCGATTTGAAAGTCACTACAAAACCTTACGGGTTTGATTATAGAGTTAAATGGACTGGAATTGGATTAATTTAACAGTTTTAAAAAGGGTAACCGTACCTAGAAATTATTGAAAGAAGCTATGCGGTAGGATTGTATAATATGGAATAGTGGATGGTATAGGTAAATAACAATAAGCAATAAGTAAAGTAGACACCATGACTTTATACTGGTTCGGACCTCTAGTCCTACGTCCAGTCCCTAAGCTTCACTTAGGAATTCTACTAACTAAAACCCTCTCTTAACCCGGAGGAATAGGTTTACAACTTACCCAAACAACCGTACGGGATTTCTTGCCTCAACTACTGAAGAGGACTTCAACTCAATTACTAAAAACAATTATTCGACTTGTTGTGTTCTTGTCAATACTAATGAGTCCAATGTAGTACAATATTCCTATAATCTTATCCTCGAGAGTATGCAATGTGTTTGTGAAGATTTAGAAAATGTGAATTGCTATGAATCAAACGAATGTTATAAACAAAGCAGAGATTCAAGCAATAGATTGGTGATTGCTTTGAAAACTTTTAGAGAATATAAAATATATTCAAGAAAGCAGTGAGATTAAAGCATAAGAAAATTGGTAAATTTGATGTTAGAACCATGTATTTATATGTGTAGAAGAGATGCATTTGTTGGCTAGAGATGCAGACAAGAGATGCTTCCATTTCCATTGGAGAATGGTTGCAACTCTTGGGAGGAAGAAGGTGTCCTTTCAGAAAAAATTCACAAGTTTAAATTCAGTCGACTGGAAATGTAAAGTAAAATTTTCAAGAGCAAATTCAGTCGACTGAGCAGGGTGTTTCAGTCGACTGGAACTGTGCATGTTTGTGTATGTGTAACAGGTTCAGTCGACTGGGCATACCTGTTCAATCGACTGAACTTTTGATTTTTGCACGGTGAATTTTTATTCTAGAAAATGAAGTTTATAAAACGTGTTCTAGTGTTTGTGCAAGCCTCTTGAGGATAGATTTTAACAATAAATCTAAACTGAGACCTATATAGAAATCATACTTATGTTTATCCTTGGTCTTCATCGTTCTTCCTTTAGTTTTGCACATATCTCTTCCTTTTTGTTGAAGCACATTGTCATTGATCAAAATATAGCGTATCAACAATTATTACAATATCAATCGATTTCCTTAAAAGGTGTTTGGTTATAATCGGATAAAAACTCGTCGTGTTGTACGAGTTACCTTGGTTTTCAAAGGAGTTTTATAACTTAAATATTTCAAATTTAAGTTAGTTTACTCATGCTAGTTTCCAGCCTGACTCGGATGTTACTTTATTGTAATGCTCAGGTCAGACCGAGTATTACAGAATTTCAAGTTAGGATGCTTTGGGGCTCAGGAGACGAACTGGATGGCGGAGACGTATTGCATGTATGGGTTGTATTCTGCTGCGTATTATAGGCTGTATAGTCAGCATTTGGGGACAAGTTATTATAACTGTCCAGATTTATTTGTTGATAGTTATACTCTAATAACTTGAATGTATATTAATAGTTACAGCTTTTCTTTGTATAAATGTTGTTATTTTATATTATATTTTGTTCCGCTACGATTGTGAGATTCTGTGCTGTTTTTTTCTGTTCTTCTTCTATCTTTTTCTTCTTTTACCGTAGCAGCCTGGTGTTTCCGACACTCGACTTCTCAGCACTCTATATAGTGGACGTATTAGTGTGGATTTTCAGGGGTCGAAAATCTCACGGCCGTTATAGATATGGATATGGCCATATCTGTATTCGATAATTATCCGTCTGATTTTTATCAAGATTATAGTTATTTTTAATGTATTTTAGTACATAAAATGATTATCATTTACTATTTTATCAATAAAACAAATACATATATATAAACTATATATATATATATATATAAATCAACTTTTACCACTTAACATAATTTTTCTTAGTGCATTTATTATTTTTATATACTTAGTACAAAAATGGATTTATAATAAATCAAACTTTTCTACTTATTTGTTTAGATTTATTGGTTGTGAAATGGTCGAAGAATATTCGATAAATATATTATATTTGTCCACATGCGGATACAAATATTCAATATACAAAAACGATTTTGGATGCAGATACAGATATGACACTGTGTGTATCCAAAAGTGTCTGTTTACTGGCCTAAATCAAGTTTTCTAAACGAAAATTAATTTTAAGATTTATTTGTTGTATGGACCAAAATTAAACTGAAATTAACTACTATCTTGAATCAGAACAACAATAACTAATACAATAAATCCAACCTTCAAATTAATGAGATTACAACACATATAAATTTCATTCATATATTATGATAGGTTCAAAAAACCATACTTTTAATTCAAGGAATTTCATAAAAACATTAAAATATGTCTTCCTTATATTATAAATTTAGATATACTCTGCCATTAATTGAAGATATAAGAGACTTTAGTTATTTTGTTAATTAGGGTTTAATTGCTTTTATAAGCTTCGATTGGTTATGTCGTTTGGTTGTTTCTTCACTCAGTTTTTTATAACCAGAACGAAGTGGGTTTTCGTAGTGTATTTACTGAATTAATTTTAATACCTCTTTAAATGGCATTAGGGATAGTTAGGTGTGTGTAAACAGTAAGATCCTTTTTTAATTCATTTTGGCTACTTTAACCACTATTTCCTCTTTTCACACACTCGACATTTAGGAAAAAAGAATTACATACAGTTAATTTTCATTTCTCGCCCCTCTTTTACCAATGTTATCATTTCTTCTTATTCTCCCGTTTTCTTTTCACATTTCTCTTGCAATTGATTTCTCATGTCTATCATCTCTTTTTTTTCCTTTCCAATTCATTCTTTCTTAATTCATGAAAGTTAAAATGAAAACTTATCCTAAATTTTATAATCCTTAAAAAATTTAAAAATTGAATTGTTATAAGAAATATTTATTCCTGTTCTTTGTAGGTTGGAGTTCATAGTATATTTCTTTTTTGAAAACAGATCTTTTTTAGATTATGGACTTAACAAAATTTTCATGATATTAGATTCATTGAATAAAATTGGATATAAATATGGAAATTTATAAAGTATGTTCAGTGAGATCCTGAATAATGAAGAAGGAAATGAATATTTTGGCATATTATTTGAAATATATAGGGACAAAATTGGTATTTTTACCTTTTTAGTTATAGTTAGGGTGAATAAGGGAAATAATTGTGGGTTAATAGATTTAGCCTTCAATTAAACTCATCTTATATTTTATGTTTGTTATGGCCGAATTTGTTGCAGTCTTCAAACAAACTTAAACAATCGAATTGTACGAAAAAATGACCCAAGAATTTGGAAAACATCATAAAAAGGCAAAAGAAAGAAAATATCAAAGAAGTTGAAAATTTGAAAATCCAAGTTTTTGAATCAAAATCTCGAGTCGGACTCGAAGCAGAAGAGAAAAAACCCAAACCATAATCATCTTAGGAAAACTCAAAGCAAGACTCGAAGAAACCCATGCAAAACCTCAAGCATGACCCGAAGTCAGTTCGATAACGATCCATGATCCCTGGATCGGTACCAATCTATTAAGCTTGGGTCGGACATACAAAGATCTTATACAAGAAAGCAAAGGGAAACTTAAAGCTCAGCAACCTTAGAAAAACCCACGACATGAAGCAAACACATGAAACTTTCGAGTCCGACTCCAAGTTAGATTGGTACCGATCCAAAAGCCATGGATTGATACCAATCCATGAACCCTTGGATCAGATGACCCCAAGATTTTTATGGAAGAACATGCACATCGTGGTGGAGTGTGGACAATTTGTGGAGATTATCTTAATGATTTTTTCCTATAAAAAGAGGCGGAGTGCACTCGAAAATGGACTTTTTTCCTCTCTTCTTTTTTGAATTTCTAGACTTTGCTAAAAAACCTTGCTGGATCTCCACCAATCCATAGAATATCAATCCATCAAATATCGATCCATAAAATCATAGTTTGTAAAAGTTATATAAATCGAATAACAAATTTTAAGTGAACGTAGGCCAAAGTATTCGTTGAAGCACTATATAAATTATGTGTTCTTTTCTATTCTTGCTTTTCTTGATAATTTCTATATTTATTACTTCATTGGGTGTTTGTACCATTTTTGGTGTAAACCTTTTGGTGCTTGATTTCACCAAGAAAACTCAGATTTAATGAGTCAAATCATAAATTTAGAGAAGATGAAGAGACTTAACACCTGATATGTGATCAAGGGAAGTCATACATAGAGGCAGCTAAGAGGTGTCCTCATGATCGAATTCCCCATCCATTATTATAACTAGGGATGAGATGTACAAAATAATGAAGGAGACGCAAGATTGAATGATGACTTAATAAGAAGAAATTTTCGATGGGTTCTTCAAAATAATGGGGCAATGAACGATAGTTGGAATAACTAGAAACTATAACCAAATGCCAAAATGCAAAGTGAATGCCTTAGAATCGGAGCAAAACATGTTGGAGCGACCTTTGTAGATATACCTCAGATCGGTATCGATTAAGGAGCCAGGTTAGTACCGATCAAAGAATTTATGAGGGCATAACCAATTTGAATTTAGGATTGAATGATGAACATTGAAGGGATGATGCCGAACCCCACAGCAGGAGCCAAAATGCGAACGTGCACCAAAGGTACATTCGACATATGGAGGTGTTAGGTGCTTATAAGGAGGTAATAAGATGGTATTTCCCATTATATTTAATAGATTTAGTTGTAATGTGTTTTAGACAGTTGGAGAATGGTTCATGAGTACATGGACCGAGTTGGTGAATAAGTCTATGAGGCACTTCTAGGTTTTTATAGCATTGTTTGTATGGTGTTGTTTTATGCTATTTTCGTGATTTTAAATGTCGTTAAAATGATAGTTGAATTTATTATTTTTATGAGATCTTTTAAGAAATGTTTAATAGCAGGACTCTATAGTATTTTAAAAGTGATTTCAATTTTAAACATATTTTAATAATTATTAATGAGTTTTTAAAGTAAAAGGCTTTCTTTATAGCATTTAATTAAAAATGACCTTTTTAGTAATTTCTAAATTAGTTATTTTTATATAATATTTTATACAGATATTTAAAACAAAATTATAAGTATTTTAAAAGTGTATGTATATATATAGAAAAGATTGAAAAGGTAAATTAAGTACTTTAAAAGTATCTCTGTACATATATAAGTTCGAAAAAGTAAGTTCAATATTTTAAAAGTATATATATAAGTTTGGAATAAGTTAAGTATTTTATAAAATAATAAAGGGAGTTTAGGGATAACACTTAGTTATAATAAAGTGTTTTGAAAAGTTATTTAAAAGTATATTGTTTTGTAAAATAAGTGTAGACATAGTTTGTTCTTTAAACAATGTTTTAAAGATAACGTTAAGTATAAAAGGTTTCGAGTTTATTGTAACAAGTTTCAGTAACATTTCTTTTTAGTACATTTAAATATAATTTTGAACATAGGTATATCTCTAAAATTATTATTTTAAATATAATGAAAAGTATAAAAAGATTTTGAGTTTGTAGTAACATTTTTTTAATAGCAATTATTTTTAACCCTTTGATTATATTTAAAAATGGGAAATCTTATAAAATGATATATGAATATTTTTATACCTTTAAGATAATAATATAGATACATTTTGAAGAAGGCAAAGAGCAGAAATAAATAGTGAAGTAGTAGAACACAAACACATATATCTTTTATAAAGGTATTTGAAATATATATACAAGTATTGATGGATGATATTATTTGACAAAATGGATTAGAAGTAGCTTGTGACTTGGTCTTGTTTATTAGTTGTGGAAATTATTTACTCATGTACTTAGCAATAAATCTTGACAAGGTAGACTTATTCAATCTGTGAGAGTTAAGAATAAGGTGTTAAGGAAGGGCGTGGATGCAACCAGTGATCTAACCTACCTCGCTTCAATCTTGATCGAGGGATAACATAAGTTGAGAAGGTCCAAAAAGGGTATATGTATATGAGACTTGATTTCCATATGCGATCGTTTTATTTCTATTGAATTTCATCAAAATTATCTCAGGAAATGTCTAAAAGAAACATGAGATTTAATAGCATGATTACCCTCCTAGTGATACTCTACCTTACATGTAAACTTGTCTTGCTCTTCTATGACAAGAGATAAGGAAATCCATCTGGATAAGAGATAATCTCTACCTTATGCATTGTTTTCTAAAAGAACCAGAGTTAAGTTAATTAGAAATTCATCGATTTGGTTTTGAAGAGTTTGGTAAGCTGGGAGTTTATGTAGATGAGATAATAAAAAATCGTAATCAATTCAAAACCGATATACGAGTTCTATGTTTTGGAACGATTGTATGCCTAATATTATTGCGATGTAAGATGCAAGTAGCACAACTATTTTGTGGCTTATAATCTATACCCTAGACACTATCTATGATATTACCTTATTTACTTATTAGATGGTTTTGGTTCTTTTGTAGGGAAAACCATTCTAATGATTCGATTGGTCTCAAAAGCTACTATTACATGTAGCTTGTATTTCTTGAGTTCCTCACAGCAGACTTATCTTTGACTCGTGCTAGTACCTTTCAATTAACTCCTTGGGTGCTCTTTCGAGCAGTCCGAGAAAAGTAGGTTTTTGTTGGCATTTTTTGGAGCTTCAGGATACGAGATGCATGTTATTGCCTATTTATGTATTTTATTTTCGCTACACTACTAGTATATGTATATCAGCTTTTGAGGATAGGCTACTATAAGTATCTAGAAGATGATGGTATTTAGGATAGTAACTCTGAAATACTATCTTTAAGTAACACTTTGTACCGCCTTTTGAACATTATATACTATCGTTTCATTGTGAGATTCAGATCTTTTGTTGTTCCTTTCTTATTCTTTTTCTTTCTTCTTTTACTTTTTACTCTAACAAAATGTCTTTCGGCACTTGAGTGTTCGACACGTAAATATCATGGATCTATTAGTGTCGACATTCGAGGGTTGAAACGACGAATCGTTACATATATATTTATATAATATTTGCTACCACAGATACACACACTCACTCACACATATATTCGTATAAATATGTATGTATGTATGTATGTATGAATATACTTCTTTTCGTATAGAGCTAAGATCCGCAACCCCTTTTATTTGACCCTCCAAAGTAGTCCTCTGATATCCACCACATGTTTCTATTAAAATATTCAAGTTAGTGGAAAGAGAGAGAAAGAAGTGAATATTTTAATTGGAATATGTGGTGGATACCAGGAGGCTAAATATGGGGTGCTGCAAATCCTAGCTCGTACACACACACACATTTTATGGAGTTAATTTAAAAAGAAAATCTTATTTTCAAATATGATACTATATATAATTTAATATAAAATTTTCACTTAATTATACCAAATCAGTAATTTAAATCTAAAAATTCAAATTATTCAAAACCTTTTTCTAGGAAATAAACAATTTTAAAAAGTTTTCTAGCAAGTTATTTTATTGAAAAAATATTTTTTTTTGATTTGATTAAGTTAAAGATTTGAAATTTGAAATTATATATTAATTATAAAACGTGGTTGAAAATAAATATAAAGTGTACATATATATGACTATTTTATAATATTTATTTAATATTTTTACACTAAATAAAATAAAATTTAATTAATTAAATTATTATTTTGGATTTTAAGAGTGGTGCTTTATTTAAGCAAAGCACTGATTTGATGTCTTTAGGGTCCAAACCCATAATCTCCAAGACATCAGCCTACAATGTCATAACTCTTAAGCAAGTAGTCCTTGAGAATTAATTAAATATCAACAACGACAACAATATAAGGTTCCATTTCCATAAGAGAGACTATGGATTTTATGTTGGCTCACCAAGCCTATCACAACCCTCCTCCTTTATCCTCGCTTAGGACATGCTGCATAGAAAACTACATAAGCGGATTTTGAGAATTAATTAAATAATATTATAAATATATTTTTTCAATATGGATTTATATCTATTATTATTTATTTCTATGGTTTTAAATTTATAATGGCTAAAATAAAAAATATTTTTCCTTGTTTCTTGTGTGTGTATGACGTTTTATATTATACTATAGATATATATTATACGTATCATTAGGTATCTCGTTGACCATATGTCAAATCCGTCAACTCTCCTATATATATGTATAAATACATATATATCAAATATCTTTTCGGATACAATTTTAGAAAAACCCTTTTTTTCTTATCTGGTTTATATATGATTTAATATAGAATTTTCAATTAATTTTACCAGGTCAATTATTTAAATTTGAAAATTATTCAAGATATTTTTCTAAATTACAAGTTACTAAAAAAACAAAACAAGTCATTTATTGCAATTAGTAGGAAGTCCGCGCGAATCCAGTATAGTGTCTTTTTTACTCCACGAAGATCAAGATCAAATTAATTTTTATTCTTTTTCTATTGACGTGCTCGAAGACAACTAGCAAGAGGACCTATTACAATTGATTTATTTTATTTAAAAAATTTGTTTTAATTTTATTAAGTCAAATATTTGAAAAATGAAATTTTATATTAATTAAAAAACATAACCAAAAGTAAATAATGGGTTTATATATATATTGTTTTATAATATTTATTTAATATTTCATAATAAATAAAATTATATTTAGTTAATTAAATAATTTTTTATAGTAAGAGTGAACTTTATTTAAGTTGAGCACTCCTTTTGTCTTGAGGTTTGAACCCATAACCTCCAAGACCTCATCCTAAAGCGTCAAACCACTTTCCATTTGAGTTAGTGGTCATTGAGAATTAATTAAATAACATTATAAGTACTTTTTTAAATATGGATTTATATATGTTATTATCTATAAATATGGTTTTGTATTTATAATGGTTGGAATAAAAGAAATCATATTTTGTCTTGTTTCTTAATCATATGTGTGTGTGTGTGTGTGTGACAATTTACTTTATATTTGCATATATTAATATTATTACATCATACATATCGTTTGATATCTTATTAACCGTAGGTCAAAATGGTCAACTCTTCCATGAACCTTCGTTATGATATATATGTGTGTGTGTGTGTGTGTGAAAATTGGTTCTTTATTGATGACGTGAAAGAACCATTAATGGGTTCGCCTCCTTAAAAAAAATCTTACTAGTGTAACAAGGAAAAAGAGTGCGATGTTGATGAACATGCTACGATGTTACATATCTCTATAGTTCAACAATAAGTTATTACAATAATATCTAACAGAAAAACCCAATTTTGAAACCTGCTTCAACGCATAATCACTAATATCTTCAGTTCATCTTCAAGCTTTCCTACCCAAAACTTTTGAATCGGTATGTTGTGCTAACCCTCATCCTTCATTCTAATCCCCTGCCACTCCAAAATTTCTTTGTTTCTTAAATTCTTACAATAGCTCTTCGTCAATCTGTTGTGGTGGTAAGTCACCTCCATTTGTATCAATTTCACAAGAGGTATTTTTTTATTTTGATTGATTCTAAAATATTCTTCCATTGCGTTCGTTGTAAATTTCATAGGTAGCTATATGTAACATCGTCGAGTCTAGTTAGTGAAGAAAATTATTCACTGGAAATTGCATCACCATATCTTCGACGTCTTGTTAGATGGTATATTCACTGTCTATATTTGACAGCAATTTTAACCGTATATAGGTCTGCATGCACTTAGTATAGCTGCATAAAAAACAACATCTTCTTTCTTGTTGATCACTACACAACAGACGATAGTCTGGCATTGCACCATCAACTGAGAGATTATATCTGTTATATTTAATCCGTTTAGAATTGCTCTACAAGCAGAATGAAAATTTCCTACTATTATTTTATTCCATACCAATTTGACCCACGTATGCTCCTCTTTTCTCTCTAATTTGGTTTTGAGTAGTATGAAGTTCAATGGATAATAGCGATACAAAACTGTTTTGCTCAATGGTTGATGGTCATACATAAACACTTTGGATGGTGGTTGATGGTCATGTAAAAAGGCTTTGACATTACGAGGCTTACAAATTTGATTGCGTTATTTTTCATTATGGTATTAGTAAGCACTTTTTGTGAGGCTTTTAGCACCACGTTATATATAGTTATATATATTATGATGTCTGTGCTGTGAATATGGATATTATGACATATTCATTAATTAATTTATTACAAACAAATTATTTAATTATTAAAAATTAATAAATATTTTAGTTAATAAAATAAATATAAATTATTAAAATAATCTTATATCAATAAAAATAATAAATTTGATTTAGCATGAACAAAGATTTATTTACACAAACATAAATAAAAGATCTTATGCAAATTAATAAAAGAGATTTTTTTTTCCAAATTCACCCATTTACCCTACCACTATTACACCTGATCCAACAATGGTATTGAAGCCGCAAATATGCTTATGTAAATCAATTAACCAACATTAACGGAAATGCCTTAAGGAAAAGTCATGGTAGATGGGTGTTCAAGAAAGGATGCTTAAAATAAGAGGAATATTACTCTAATTAAAGGCCACTTTTGTGAAAACCCTCTTGCTTTTATGGCCTATCAAAATAGTTTGATTATAGGCTATGCCATTGTGGAAGATTCAATTGTCATAAGAGTCTTAGGTTAATTCAAATAGTGTATTTGAATATTATAAAGTAATGAATTACTTAAATTAAGAAATAATTAGTTACACAGTTTCATAAATATTATAACGCAAATTTAAATTGTCTTAAACTAAATATCTAATTAATTACTTTTATTAAGGTTATAAAATATATTTAAATTTTTTTAAAATTTAATAAATAAATGTAAATGATACATTTAAAGATTAATCAAATTATTTAATCAATAAAAGGAAAAAAATGAATATATATATATATATAACTAATTAAATTATAAAATTTATAACTAAAAGCATGTATGTTATATGTATAGATAAAATGAGAGATTAAAATTATATAAAACCCATGAACTCAAGGAAGCATACATTGGATATATAAAAGATATTCGATATTGTGAGATATAATTGTTACATATTCGTCTTCCTTAAATAGTCAATAATTTTTTTTAAATTTGTTTCTAAAATACAAATTTAATAAAAATAACGCTCTCACACATTTATATAATATAAGTAGAGTACCTTATATAATCGTGTTTTTTGAGCACCCTCATGCATGGAATATCTAAGGTGGTGTTATGTTAACCCGCTTTATAGCAAAGCAGATTTAAACTGGATTTATAGGATTCAAAAGAGGACAAAACAACTTGAAAACTTACAGGCACACTTAAGAGGACTAGATAATTGAGCTTAGGAAAATTGGTTGAAAAATTGGCCAAATCCTTAATTCACCCTCGAATTAAGGCCTTAGATCAACCCCTTGAATTAAGGCCTTAGTTCAACCCCTCGAATTAAGGCCTTAGTTCAACCCCTCGAATTAAGGTCTTAGGTCAGAACGACTTGAAACTTGACATGTACACTTAGAAAGACATAAGGAATGACTTAAAAAAGGTTTGGAGTGGTCTGGCCCCCCCAATTAAATTCATCACCGAATAAAGTACCTTAACTCATCCCGAGTTAAGGAGAACATTGAGATAGAATTAGAATGACTTGAAATTCGGCAAGAGCAGTTAGAAAAATAAAAAAAAGGACTTGGGAAAGTTTCACAATGATTGGGCTAAGCACCTAAACTATACCGCGAATTAATGACCTTAATTCGGCCCCGAATTGAGGATTTGACTCGGGTTGGCTTGGGTCTTCTAGCATGACTATGCATTATCTCCTAGGTTTCATTGATATTGGGCCTCTGACTCTAAGTTGCTCAATTACTCTATAAATACCAACCTACTTGCTACCAAAAAAGGATCTTCTCTCTATTTGATCACCTTCAACACTTTGGGACTTGAAGCTTCAACTATACTTTCTTCACTTCTATTCTCCTCAAATGACATCCTTTGTAAATCTAGGATCCACTGGATTGTGGTCAGATCAGATCTAACTAGTTGTAATCTAGAGAGAGTTTAATTAATAAAACAAGATTAAAGCGGACATAGGCCGGAGATCACGCCGAAACACTATAAAGATTCTGTATCTCCTTTACTCCCTTTTGTTATTCCACCTTACTATAATCTGAACTGGTGCTTTCATCTAGATTCTAAGTGTTGATCCATTTTTTAGGTTAATATTTTGGTGCTTTCACTGAGAACAAGAGATAGACTAAAAAACTTGAAGCTTGAATTTGAGATTTGGAGAAGATAAAGAGGGCTAACACTAGACCTGAAACCGAAGAAAGTCAACCAAAGCCTAGGGGAACCCAGGATGTGTCCTCAAATTCTCATCAATCCAACTATGTAACTAGAGAGGAGATGGAGAGAATTGATGAAGGAAATGCAAGATGAGATAATGGCTAGGCAATAGGTGGAGCTAGAAGGTAAAAGTGACTATGCTATAGGATCGTGTAGTATGGATAAACTACTTGTGCGGAATATAAACTATGTGAGTAAATAACTAAAGCAGTAAAGTAAATGACACTAGAGATTTTTATACTAGTTCGAACTCTCGTTCTACGTCTAGTCCCAGACTCCTTCTAGAATTAAACTAGCAACCCTCACTTAATCCAAGGAAATAGGTTTACACTGCTTGAGCAACCGAACATGATTTCTACTGCCTAAGCAATGGAATTGGACTTCTACCGCTTGAGCAACCGAAGTATCTGACTATAGTATGCTCTTAAATAGCACTAATAAGTCAACTAATTTCAATCTTCTTATAATCATCTCCTTTATGATATATAGTGTAATGTACTTGAGAAATGTGGAAGATAGAGTGATCAACGATCAAAGATTGTATGAAGTTGAGTGCAAATTGAAAATAGAGTGTAAGAGATAAGAATTCAAGAACACTAAAATTAGTTCGGTTAATTGATTATTGAATTCTAAACTCTATTTATATAGATTTCAAAATTGCAATCTTTCACGAAAGAGAATGATGAAAAGAAACAAATGCAACTGTTAGATTTGAGATGTTTCTATTCGTTGAAGAGAAATGTCTTTTCATAAAAACTAGCCGTTATATATAATCAGCCGGCTGAAATTATAATTCAGCCATTTGAATTTAATTAAATTCAAAACAGCAAAGAAATAGACATTTTTTGGGCTAATTCAGCCATCTGAATGAAACCATTCTGCTGGCCGAAACTTCATACTAATTTATTCTTTATTTCAACATTCAGCCGTCTGAATAGTATGATTTAGCCGGCTGAATTCTGTTGATAAAAAGATACCATAGCTCATTTGGTTAGAGCACTTGCCTTCTAAACTTGTGACCTTCGTTTGAGCCATGCTCTATGCAATTTTTGAAAACTTGAATTTTTCATTTAAAATATGAATGTATATGTGTGTATACCACTTTGAGAAGATTTTAACATTTGTAAACTCTAAATATGACACTCTATGATTAATAATACTTTTTTGTCACCTTCATCTTATCTTTATCGTGTATATCTCTTCTTGTATCTCCATATACATACTTTCATCCTCTTTTGTATTGTGTATCTTCATGTTTAACGTATTTGTCTATCTCTTTTTGATACTCATGAACCTAAAAGTTAGCTTAGAGATTCTTTAGCATAATTGTATAGTTGTCATTAAAATCCAGCAGTAGAGGTTCTAACATTCTCCCCCTTTCTGATGATGACAGCTATAATTTCTTTTTTAAAATATTCATTATATATATAAAATAATATTAATATTTTAAAGCTCCCCCTAAGTATAATATCTCCCCCTAAGTATAATATCTCTCTCCATCAATATGTATATGAATTTCTCCCCCTTTGTCATTATAAAAAAGATTAAGGGAATATAATAAAATTTATAAAATATTTTGTAAATAGAAGGATAGACCCAATATTAATTATGAAGAAAAAAAATTAGATTTTACCGTATTTTCTTAATTCCATGTTTCAATGTAAGCACGTAATTATATTAAATGTATGGAACATCCTTTAAAAACCAAAATCTATCCTTTTCCTTTTGTTTCTCCAAGTACCCGCAATAAATAATAATCATTTTTGGTACCCCCTTACGATGTTAGGGTCTAAGGGTTAATCGTAGAATGAAAACCTTACCAAAATAGGTGTGGTTGTATCCCCAAAAAAATGAAATAATTTTATAATAAGTACTACTTATAATCTAAGGTATAAAAATAATAATTAACATTTAAAGCATGCAATACCCAAGTTTCTTATAATTTCCTAATTTTTAGGAAACCATACCCATTTGGGTGTGGTTGAACCTCTATAGATATAGTTTTCATTACAAATCACATTCTTACAATAGTTGTTAATATAAAGTTGTTTATCATGATCAATCACATTAGCTAGAATCCATATCTTAATACTATTAGTCATTAGCTTAGGATTTGAAGAATAATTTCTATCATTTCTAAACAAAGTACTATTTTGACTGTAACTGGTTTAAAGCTATCTTGGTTACTAGCTCTAGCACTAAAATTAGTTTACAAGAATGCATATCTAGTACTATTTTTACTTTTAGCTTGTTTATAGCCTAAACCACTTTTATCGTTGTGAGCTTTTGAATTTCTAACTAAGGAAGATAAGACATCTTTACCTTTGTTAAAATTTATGATTTTTTATTTAATCTTTCAAAATTTGCTTTAGAATCACAGACTTCTTTTTACAAAATATTATTATTAACTTTTAAAATCTCACATTCTTTAAATAATTCTAAATTCTTTTTAATTAAAGCTTCATTCTCTTTTTCCAGAGACAAAATTAAAGAACTAAAATTATTAAAAGAATTTTTCAAAAATGTATTTTTATTTTGCAAAACATTGATTTCCTCCAAAAGATCATTGTTTTTGTCTTCTAACTGCTCATTTTCTTTTTGTAGGAAATCTTTTTGTAAAACATGTTCTTCTACGGTATTTTCAAAACATTTAGTTTGTTTTACCAAAAATTTATTTTCCGCTTTTAAATTGAAAATTTCTTGCTCACAATCTTTTAACTTAGCTAAAATAATTCTATTAACATTATCCAAAGTTTTACCATCTTTTAATAATTCATCATGTACTAGCAGAAGATCTTTATATAAAGAATATAAGCATACCGATTGTGATCTGAGTTTAGCCATGAAGCATTTGTTTGTTTGCTCCTTTGATTCTTTTTTATTGCTCCTCATCTTCCTATTGCCTTGACTAGATCTCTTTATGGCCATTTATTCTAGGATGTTGTTGCGATCTATAGAATCCCAAGCTCTGATACCATATGAAAGTGACTGTGCTATAGGATCATGTAATATGGATAAACTACTTGTGCGGAATATAAACTAAGTAAATAATTAAAGTGGTAAAGTAAATGACATCAGAGATTTTTATACTGGTTCAAACTCCCATTCTATGTCCAGTCCCAGACTCCTTTTGTAATTAAAATAGCAACTCTCACTTAACCCGAAGGAATAGGTTTACACCGCCTGAGCAACCGAATAGGATTTCTACTGCCTAAGCAACCGAATAGGACTTCTACCATATGATCAACCGAATAAGACTTCTTTACAAATAAACAAAATTATCTGACTGTAGTATGCTCTTTGAATAGCACTGATAAGTCAATTAAGTACAATCTTCCTATAATCTTCTCCTTTATGATATATAATATAATATGCTTGAGAAATGTGGAAGATAGAGTGATCAACGATCAGAGATTGTATGCAGTTTGAGTACGAATTAAAAATAGAGAGTAAGAGATCAGAATTCAAGAATACTAAAATTAGTTAGGTTTATTGATTGTTGAATTCTAAACTCTATATATAGATTTGAAAGTTGCAATCTTTCATGAAAGAGAACAATGAAAAGAAACAGATGCAATTGTTAGATTTGAGATGTTTCTCTTTGTTGAAGAGAAATGCCTTTTCATAAAAACTAGCCGTTATAAATAATCAACCGGCTGAAATTATAATTCAGCATTTTGAATTTAATTAAATTCGAAACAACAAAGAAATAAGCATTTTTTGGCCTAGTTCAGCCGTCTGAATGAAACCATTCAGCCGGTTGAAACTTCATACTAATTTATGCTTTATTTTAGCATTCAGCCTTCTGAATGGTATGATTCAGCCAGCTGAATTCTGTTGATAAACAAAAATTATCATAGCTCATTTGGTTAAAACACTTGCCTATTAAATTAGTGACCTGGGTTTGAGCCTTGCTGTATGCAATTTTTGAAAACTTATTTTTTTTTCACTTAAAATATTAATGTATATGCGTGTATACCACTTTGAGAAGATTTTAACATTTGCAAACTCTAGACATGACACTCTATGACTAATAATACTTTGTTTGTCACCTTCGTCTTGTCTCTATCGCGTATATCTCATCTTATATCTCCATATACATACTTTCATCCTCTTTTGTATTGTGTATCTTCATGTTGAACGTATTTGTTTGTCTCTTTTTGATATTCATGAACCAGTAAGTTAACTTAGAGATTCTTTGGCATAATTGTATAGTTATTGTCATTAAAATCCACCAATAGAGGTTCTAACAGAAGGATTCATGGCCGTGCACAGGAGATGCTAGAAAGGGCTCTTCTGAAGGATGAGACAATATGGAATTGCTAGAGCTATAGGAATTTAGAACCAAGTGTCAAGAAATAATGCAAGAGAATATGGAGTTGGTTCGGAGCAAGTTGGAGCATTGCCACCATGAACAGAACAGCTGACACTTAGAGGTAATGTTAGAATGACTATGTCGGGAATCGATAATGGTGGAGTAAAGGACGTGAATTCGAATACGAATGATTAAAAACCAGAGGAGTACGTGCCAAAGTATGTGCCAAGACCCCTATGAGAATAAGGGGTAGAATGTAGTTGGTGGTCTGAGACTTTCGTCGGATGGCAGATGGAAATAGAAAGTTGATGATGGTGGTGGAGAATCAAAATGGCGAAGGAGAGGACTGTAGTTCTCTTCTTATGCTAAGTTGATAGAGACCCCCAAGAGGATCAATCTAAAATATAGGGACCACATCCTCTATCAGAAGCCAGCTAGGTAAGAACCCACTGATCGAGAGAAAATATTAGGAAAGTACCGCATCTTCCATAAGCTGGATGGACATGAAGCGAACGAGTGCAGATATCTTCATGACTTGATCGAGGAACTGGTTCGGAGTAACCAACGATAACCGTACATAAGAAATCGAACTGTGATGGTGTGGCTAGAACAACCAATATCTACAGCAAACACATCTAGGTACAACCAGGGATCTGGTCCGAGATTCTAAATCTTATGGTCGGGATGATGGGTGGTCAGGTTCGACTCTCGCACTCTGCTTTTTCTCACTTTGGGTAATTAGTACAATAATAATTCCAGACCACTTAGACGTGCATAAAAGATAGATTGGTCCCTAGTCACGCTCTAAGTCAGACGTCAGGGATGATTCTTAGGATAATAATAACCTCGGATCGCTTACACGTTTTTTTGATATATGATGTAATAACTTCAAATGAAATTAGATAGTGATGTAATAAAAAGATATGTAATGACTCCGAATGAAATCGAAATGATTATGATGTATAAAATACACTTAGTCAGAGTCTAGAGTCTTAGGTTGTAACACCTTTGATTTATAAGAGAATTCGAAGGAAGTGGACGTTTCACCAAGACTGAAGCAGCAAGAAAGCCCAACTAACCAAGACTGGTGGCACGAACTTGTTCTTGAGCAAATCACATCTTACATTCGAAAGGCATACTTTAGGGGCAAGTTTAACAACCCATCTGAAACAGACCTAATTTCAATATAATAAAGCCCATTGAACCTTAGATCCATCTCAAAGCGGGATGTTAGGTTGATAAAACTTAAATAATAAACAGTACACAGAACTATCTATACTTTCTGAATCATACAGTGGAATTAAATAAAATATAGTATCTGATACAAGTACCAATTTCAAAAAAGAAACCATCTTAGAAATATACATGTTATTAAATCTCATCACATGTTTACATAAAACCTCCAAAGTAAAATATCTAATAAAAACATAAATTTTGAACTGGGTGCATTTAAAAAAATTTAAAAGCATAAATAGATACATGACTGCCACAAATCTCTATCTCCACTTTCTCTCTTAAAACAACATTGTCTTATCTAACATGTGTGTTGTAATATGGAGTGGGTCAGAACAACAAAGGTCCAATGAATAAGAATCTCAAGCTTTACCATAATTGTAGTTAGAGAGTATTGTTTAGATAAGAAAATATGTCCACGTATTTAAATTAATAATAAATGTAATAGTCATACTAACCTCAACCGCACCAACCTAATGGTCATCCTTAAAAGAGCATGGTTACAAGTACTAACATTACAACATTTATAAAGGTCAACTGTAAGCCCCAATGCTATTCCAGTCCAACAATCCCGCTTCTAATCGTAACCAGCGTTACGATGCAAAAGAGAGTGCCATAGACCACTTAATACCTTTTTAATGGAAACAAGGTAGACTCTGACCATTTACTACCTATGAGTATATGTAGGTCTCCTTCGTTTATGACCTTTTCCATGGTGGATCCCTAAATAGTCCTCACCTTTTATCATCGTATGGAATCTTTTTATATCACTTAATACTCCATCTAAGGAAAAGGACGGCCCGACAATATGCCACTTAATACCTTTGACCCGAAGCAGATCCCTAAGGATTCCTCCTACCAAACTAACAATATAGCTATGACCTATAGTCTAACTGTGACATCTCACATTAGTCCACTGAGGTTATTTATTATAGGAGATGTTCCATATCCCTATAACTTAGTCATGCTTCATATATATACAAACTGTATATATACAGTCATATGTGATTTATAATTAAGGCCATATAAGGTATCTCCTTATTATGCCTTTTAATTATAGATAAATTAAATAAATAACTGTAGTCTTTTTAACCACCTTCCCATGTAACTAATATTATTAACTATTCTATTAACGCCGATTAATACATTCAATACGTTATAATTCTTACAATCTTACTTTTTAATAATTAATACTATGTTATATGTTTGTGTAACGTGCGAAAATTAAGGTCTAAATATTACATTCTCAAAATTCGATTATAATTCGCATAAAAGGAATTATATAAACCATCAACCTTATATAATCTACAATTTTTAGCAACAAAAGTACTACCCATAGCCAACAAAAATAGATTGTACAATAATGGAATTCACAGTTTATTATGTGTTAAAGAATCAAAATCATTTTCCGTTCCAAATTAACAAATCTAATGAACCAAATCACCTATGCCCAAATCCAACCCTTTTGTATATTAGTTTGGCCTAAAAAGGACTTTTTGATATAGTTGAATATTTAGAAATAAGCATGTAAATTATACTAATATAATCTACACACTATTTCCCTTTTAAGTCCCTTAACATGCAATTTCTGAATTAGAAAAGAGAGGTTGGATAAACATAGTTATCTGGTTTAAACAAATAAATTAAATCCCACTTCGATAACACAAACAAAAAATTTCCTATAAATAAAAGATTGACATTTACTTAAAGAAATTCTAGGGTTTTTAACATTATATTTTCATGGACAAAATTTCCTAAGGCACATATCCAATCCAATAAAACTACACATTTTACAAAAATGAATAAAACCTAATATTTCCCCTCACCTTAGATCCAAATTCTAACTACGTTGCTTGCCTGTTTTAATTTGATTTATTTCACCACTTCTCTTCTTTGTTGATTTTTTCCTTTTCCCGTTCTCTTTTATTTTGAGACTCTCTTCTTTAATTTTATGTGTATTCATTTTATTTTTTATTCAAAAAATTTAGAGAAGAGAATAGGAAGTGTTTAGATTTGGAATCTTTTGGAGGAGAGGAAGAAGTAGATGGAGGCTAGGGTTTTTAGAATGAAAAGAATAGGGTTTGGTGATGTATTTATAGTTGAAAAGTAAGTAAAGCCTATTTCTAGAAAAGCCCCTTCTTTATTCATACCGCTTTACACATACGTACATACGAAACTCTTTTCCTTTTCCTTTGTTAAAATAACAGTCACGTTACTCTAATTAATGTTATTAGATATACTTTAAGTCAGTTAATTATAACAGAAATCAATATTAGTGTGTATTTGTTCACATTAGTTAGAAACCGTATTCTTTACCAATTAATTGCATAATCAATCTATAGTTGATTGATACTAATATTTCCAATTTAAATCAATTTTACCCTTTAAGAAATGCTTTACCGTATTTTGTTTGTTATCAACAATTATCACTTCTTCTTTTTTCCCACAAAAATGCAAAGTTTATTTTATTAAATGCATACTTTTTATACATATTTTGTTATATTGTTTTTCTTTCAAATTAACCATTTACGTTCATGCATATATTATTATCTTCACTTTTCAAATATATGTAACTTACTAATTAATTAACCAATCAATTCACACATTGCATAGATTAATTAACCAATTAATTCATACATTGCATAGATACACTTATTAGTTAACCGATTAATTCACACGTTACACAGATTAATTTACCGATTAATTCACATGTTACACAGATTAGTTAACTAATTAATCTTTACGCTAATTTGTGTGAATTCAAACGTAATCTCAACCAATATTTTGAAAATTCAAAATTCAAACTTAATATATTTTTTTGATTCAAATTCAATTATTTAAATATCAAATTCGAAGTTTCAAACGTTCATAACTTCTCCGTTTGAACTTCGATTTCAACATATTATGTATGGAAATTGATCAGAAGATCACCATGGATGCAATGGTGCAACTTCTGTGGTCAAATTTGAATATTTACCAAATTTCCATTATTAACCGTGCTTGAATTATTTAATTTATCATTAAATTTTATTGGGTGTTATAGCAAATGTTAACCCACTTTATGGAAAACAGTTCAACCAGACTTTGAGGATTTAAACGAGGACAGAACAACTTGAAAACTTAGATCAACCCCTCGAATTAACGCCTTAGATCAACCCCCCGAATTATGGCCTTATATCAACCCTGAACTAAGAACTTAGGTCAGAACGACATGAAACTTGACATGTACACTTAGAAAAACACAAGGAAGGACATAGAAAAGATTTGGAATGGTTTGACCCAAGGATTTAACCCATCACAGAATTAAGGTTCTTAACTTATCCCGAGTTAAGGAGGACATCAAGACGAAATCAGAATGAATTGAAATTTGGCAAGAGCACTTAGAAAAGGCCAAAGAAGGATCTAGGAAAGTTTCACCATGTTAGGCCAAACACCTAAATTCAACCCCGAATTAAGGACCTTAATTCGACCATGAATTAAGGATTTGACTTGGGTCGGTTTGGGTCTTTTGGCATGACTTTACGTTATCTATAGGATTTCAATTCTATTGGGCCTTTGACTCTATACTTCCCAATTTCTCTACATATACCAACTTACCTACTACCAGAAAAGAATCTTCTCTCTATTGGATCTCCTTCAACACTCTTGGACTTGAAGCTTCCACTATACTTTCTTTACTTCTATTCTCCTCAGGTGACATTCTTAACTCCATTATAAATCCAGGATCCACTAGATTGTGTCCAGATCATATCTATCTAATTTTAATCTAGAAAGTGATCAACTGACAAAACTGGATTAAAAGTGGATGTTGACAGGGGATCATGCTGAACCATTATAAAAATTCTATGTTTCCTTTACCGTTTTATGTTATTCTACTTTACTTTAATATGAACTGGTAGCTTTCATTCTTATTCTGTATGTTGATCCATTTTTTGGGTTAATAGTAAATATTATCTATAGACTTATAATAACGTTATGTAACATTGGTGAGCGTCCTCGAGGGTTACATGGCTCCTCTTAGGATATTGAGAGATGTCTGGGTCTAGCGTACCTAATGTACTTCATGATTTGTTGAGCACCTCAAGATCACTGTGATGATTAGGAGCATAATAGAAAAATGTATATTAGGAGTTATATTGGATACAATTAGTAAAAAGGTTACTTAGCATTTATGAGGCTTGTGTTTTGTTGAGCACCCTCAAGAATGTAGTAAAATGATGAATATATCCTAACGCCCACTAAAGGAATTTAGGAAATTATTATACCTCTTTTGGGATTTTGAGAGATGCAAAATTAAATGGAAGTCTTATTAAATAAATGTTTTAAACATTATAATAACTACAAGACATATGTTCATATTGAATTTTAGTATGAATTCATTAAACTCTAATGTCGTTGATCTCCTAAATATGTTAAGGACCGCCAACAGTATTTTTATGCAAGAGCTAAGTGTAGTGCTTATAGTTAAAGATATCTCTTCCTTAAAAGATTCCAAGAAGAACACATAAGTCATAAGGAGACAATGTCAAGGGAAAGGTTCAAAAGAATGTTGATTGTCAGTTTTACTCAAAGAAATGACATTGGAAAAGGAACTGTCAAGACTACCTGAAGACATTACAGCGGAAGGATTCAAACTCTACTCTTAAAGGTATATTATATATTAAAAGTTGTTCACCTTTATGTGCTTCTAGCTAGGTTTTAGGCATTGGATTAGAAAATTGTATCTGTAATTATTTTTAGGGACCGGGGAGTAAGAAGTCCCCTAAAGGATGCATGGAATTCCAAGTTGCCAATGGGGCTAGAATGTTGCAAAGGAAATGGGCAAATTTCATCTTATGTTACCAAGTGCTTTTGGTTATGTAATGAAATTTATTTCAGAAAACTTTTACTGTGTAATGAAATTTATTTGAGAATAATACATATTTCGCACTGATTGAGGATGATACAGTTTTATTTGTAAAGGCATATTATGAATAGTTGTTATAGAAATAATGTTGTTGGATTTGGATCTTTAAATAATGGTATTTATGCCTTATTTTGAATCATATATTTACTGTAGGAAATAATTCTTTGCCTAAAGTTACTGATAGTTATTATAGCATTACAGGCCAGGCAATATTAGTAAGAAATGATTTAACGAGTTAAGAAACCAAGGGTTTATACCATTATTTGATTCTAGATCATTCGATACTTGTTAGTTATGTCCTAAAAAGAAAATGACCAAGCATCCATTTACTTGGAGCAATGAAAGAGCTGATAAACTCTTATGACTCATACATACAGATGTATGTGGTCTAATGTCTACAATGAACAAAAATGGTACCCTTTTTTGTTACTTTACTAATGGTTTCTCAAGATTTGGATATTTATATCTTATGAAACACAAATTAGAGGTCTGTGAGAAATTTGTAGAGTATACAGAAAAGTTGAAAACTAAAGCAATAAGAAAATAAAAGTTCTTTGATGAGAAGGTGAGTACTTTGGGGTGGAACTCCAATAGTACCTAGATGGGAATAGGATTCTCTCTTAATCACACTTTTATATATTCCGCAACACAATGGTGTTTTGGAAAGAAGGAACCAAACCTTGTTAGTGATGGTTCAATCAACGATGAGTGATGTCGAGCAACCTCCTTCATTTTGGAGGTATGCGCTAGAAAGCTTGCATACATTTTGAACAATGTACAGCCTAACTCCATGCCTAAAATACCATATGAGTTTTGGATTGGCAGGAAAACCCAACTTAATTATCTTAAGTTTTGGTGTTTTCTATCTTACAATAGGAACGTAAACCGTAGTAAGCTAGAGAAACTCCCGTCTTACGTAAGTTTATAGGGTATCTAAGAAATTTTCGTTGGTATATATTTTACTACGTTAAGGAACAAAATTGTTTGATTTTCGACACACCATATTTTTAGGAAAGGAATTTTTCTCTTAAGAAGTTATTTGGCAACGAGATGAAATCTACAAAACTCCATAGAGACCGAATACATTTATAGTACTTCGAATTCCATAAAAATACACAACCTATTAAATGTCTAACAGGGAATGCCTCACACCGAAGGTATATTACGTTCTCATTGATGGCGAGAATGGAGATTATTTCATTCATGATCGTGGTTCACTCACATACTAACGACCTTGGAGTATAAAGACTCCATCATTTAGCTTGAAGCGGTGAAGTTTGAGATCGCTTTCATGTACAAAACAAAGTTTGGACTTTGGATACTGTACCCAAATGAATAAAATCCATTAGTTGTTAATGGATCTTCAAAAAGAAGATGAGTGCAGATGGAAAAGTCAAAATCTATCAAGCGAGGTTGGTTACAAAAGGGTTTTGTCAAATTCAAGGTGTTGATTCTAACAAATTTTTTCCGCAAGTCATATGCTTAGATCCATTCAGATAGTACTTGTGGGATGCACATACTATGACTACGAAATATGGTAGATGGATGTTATAATAGCTTTTCTAATAATTTATAAAAAAAGTTTACATGTCACAATCAAAGGGTTTTGAGGTCAATGAAAGAAGTGATAAGGTCTGTAGGCTCTCAATACCAATTTATAGTCATAAGCAAGCATCTCAAATTTGGAACAAATGTTTTTATAAGGTATTCAAAGAGTTTGGTTTCCATCAAAACGAAGTGGAAGCATGCATGAATAAGAAAGAGCAGAGTGGTGCTGTAATAATTTTAATTCTATATCAATTATTGGCTATTGATTAGCAAAGATGTACCAATGTTATAATTAGTGAAAGAGTGGCTATTTAATAACTTCCTAATAAAGGATTTAGGTAAGGATTTCTATATTTTAAAAATTTAGAACTATAGAGATATATCAAAAATGATATCGGGATTGTCTTAATCCATGTAAATAGATACCCTGCAAAAATGATTCAGTGCGAAAATTCCAATCATGAAAATATCCTTGTTCTATGTAACGACTTCCCCATACCACCTACACACAACGACTAAACAAAGTATTGTATACATGCCAAACTAGTATGGGACGATCATCAAGGAAGAAATTTAAAAGCAGAAAACCTGTTGCATATCTCATAGCGGATGGATAAAATATAATACAGAAAATATATAATAGAATACAGTGAGCCATAACAAATGAAAGTAACATATCCACTAAATCATGAGTTATGGATAAAATGTCATATAATCTCAATACAACGTTTCCTCACTACAATCCTCTAAGAGTACATAGAATAAACAACGGAAATATCTACAATATAAAGAATAATATGCCATAGCATCTCCAAGCTCGTCTCTGTATAGCAGCAGCGTCATCAAACCTGTCATATAGTCTACTCAGTTAAGAGTACCCAAGATGATAAGAGGAAACATAAAACCTTGGGTCAGACAACAGTCTAGTGTGAGCGGTAAATGACTATCAAAAGCTCTACTGAAAAATATAGTGCTAGGCAGGTACAAAAACCATATCTGACATGTTCCTGCAGCCAAAGAGTTAGCACATGATAATAAGATATAATATGCTACTCAAATAAACAACAATAGGATACTGTAATAGAACATGATATAAGAATCCAAGCAGCCTCCTTCACCAGGCATATTCCCAATCCCTTCTCCACCATTCCTATAGATGATAGCCTGCCTAAGAGAAATAGCAAACATAGCAATTAAAGCACCCATTACACAGAACCTATCCATCATCTTCTAAAGCCGTGAATATATGATACCTCGTATGACCGTCCTCGCTTTTCTAGGGACTAATGGAAATCCCGGTTCTCAGTTGTATTCCTCGTACTTTCAGGCCGAAACCTTATACATTGCCATGGTCCAGTACCTTCATACGTGCTTGACACTAGACCCTCTCGGAGAGGTCCAGGATACACGACTGGCGCTACCGGCCCTCGGGTGCCCCGCATATAGTACACTTGCTTTGAATCTCAACCGGAACACTCCAAGTTATCAACGATTCCTTTGCACTCCTAATCTTCAGAGATTTTCACAACTCTAATCCAATTTCTGGCATGAGTCCTACCACTCAACCCAACCATTATACCATGGCCTCATTCCATCCTGAGCTGTCTATTAACTCCTTTGATCCTACTCCTTATCCGAGCCCGCGATCGAAGAGTCGAAACTTCATCATGCCATAACATCCAAACCGTTGAAGCAACCAATGAGCCACCACCCCCAGCATCATCCACTATGACCCTTATACCTCTACCCTGGATTGCAGTCTCAACAGAGCCACCACAGCGGATCGGTGTCGTTCTGACCATACCACTTCGGATCGGTGACGATCGGACTACTTAACCAATTTCTTCTCCGATCTTCTTCCAACATCTAGTATACTATCCATCGATTCCAAAGACCCGGATCCATTCTTCTTTGCCTTTTGGTTTTTTCTTCCATGCATCACGGTTCAATACATTGATGACAATCCATCAACTCTTCAATGCTTAGCCCATCCCTCGATCAACACTACAGAGCAACTCTATAGACCATGCCCTGCCTCCCTTGTGGATCGCTCCTCTATTGGAGCTGTAGATTTGGATTGGTGCTGATCTGGCTCCTTAGGTCTAATCAAGGTATGATTCATAAGGCCTTTTTCTGCTATACTCCAGAGCCTATCTTCCAAGTTTTGTGCGATTTCGACGAGCTTTGCTCTTGATATGCTCCAACCACCAATCTAAGTCCTAAAACATGCGCAACACTAGAAAACGAATCAAGCATAACAAGCAATTCAATCATAATAGTGATTCAAACATAGAAAAACATTTAGTTATATCTAATACTAACTTTCAAATCATCCAATTCAACCAGTGATCACAATTCAAGCATAAATCCAATCTAAATCATAGGATTACATAGCCATATATGCACAAATGACACTAGCCAATGGTCTACTACCAATTACATGTTCAATTGGGTTAATCTAGGGTTTCTAAATCTGAGTTGTCTAATTCTAATCAATTTAAGGTTTAATTTGACAGTTCTCACCTATAATCACCTAATTACAACATATAATCCATCATAGACTACTGAGAGATCATAACCGCTCACTAAATATACCAACCCTATGAAATATGATGGAGATTATAACGACCCTAACTCGACCTTCAAAAATCAGCACCGAATACGACACTCGTATTCAAATGCCGCAGATCCAAACGTCGAACCTGTTTCGTCAGAGCTTATAACACATTAAGTACAACACAACGGAAGAAAAAGAATATATCAATATACAACATTTGATACAATATTCAAATACAATGGTGATACAATAGAATGATACAATGAATATCGATATACGTCAGAGATACAAGAAATAGCAGTGGAAAGATAATGTCTTCAATGCCAAACTCCAAGTACTCCATCTCCAAAGCGCCAATCCAGAAGTAGCTCGAACTCCCAATGAAGATGCACTAAGCTAAGCAAGGTCAGTCCTGATCCCAAGGACTGAACTAGATCCAGATAATCTACTAAACCTGACTATCTGAGAAACCCAACTCTAGACTGCCCGTGTGGGAAAATTGTGGGCACCCAGAGTTTAGGAAAGGAACAATAAACTCCAGTTCAGTCGTGGGACTGGTATGAGCAAACAAAACAGTTTATCTTTAAAACAAACAACCAAAGATTTAAAATAAATCCCCAATGCTTTTTAGAAAATAAAACTACCATAAGGCCTCCCGGCGCACTCACAATGCAATCGCGCACTTGGGGAAGATTTCCCCTTATGATAGTCAAATATGCTTAATACGAGAAAAATTCTTTGATATCATTACTAGTGCATAGTGGAAAACCTTTTGAAAGTATAATATTAATCCTAGCCGGCATAGGTACCATAAAATTATGCCTACTATAGCTGCCATGTTAAATGGCAGGTTCTACAACTAAAACCGTACAAGGTTCGTATTGTTTTGTTTGGATTTCCAACAAATGGTCAGGCTAAGGAACTTCCTACCGTCCATGGGTATGCCTCTGGCGGGACGTCCCAAGAGTTTAACCAGCTCTCTGCCAACACAAAGCCGGGTTACCTCTGTAACTAGGTAACTACTACACGAGCGTGTCATCCCCCGGTCCTTTGGGACCTTTATCCGAGGCCTCGATACCAACAACCACAAAGCAATCACAAAGTAATAGATTTGCAGTGACCACATGAGTGAACTATCTGGGCTCCATACCATGATACCACCCTTTTCCAGAAGGGAATGACACACCTTAAAGGGCGCGACCCTCATAACCTTGCCGCATCTTTCCTGTTTCGACCATTTCCGGGGTGTGAGGTCCTGATGCAGTCTCGTCCACAAAGCTATGCTTTATACAAAATCCATGCTTTGATCAACAAATGATACACAACAGCACTCAGCATGCCACATTACCAAATTGGGAGTATACCACTGATAACTATCAACTACATAACCTCTGAGCTCGTATGTCTCAGAGAATGGTGTTAAGCTAAGAGAATAAATTCTCTGCCACCAAGCAGAAATGTATTAGATAGAGATCGGTTTAATATCTCAAAGTGTAATGTCGGACATACAACCATACAAGTCTGTTTCGGGTTCGAACAGCACCGAAGGCACTTCCGAAGAAACCCTTGCAATCCGGGTATCTACAATCCCGATCGGACTTCCCATCACTTAGGGAATCTCTATACCGTAGCTACTCGGTGTAGAGACAATCGATAGGTTATCCTAACGTTCTTGCAAATACCCGGTCTTCAACACCGGTCTTCAAATGCAATCCATAACGTCGTATCACTATTTGGAATGGGCTATATGACACAACGTCCTCTCCCGACTAAACCGAACAGTGAGCGCAATATTTAAAAACACATGGATATGGGATTTAGTTAAGTCACAACTTTTAAAATCCAAAACTTTCCTTTGAAATGGTTTAAACCAATTACCATTTCAAATCTTTAAACAAAAAGATTCATTTCACAAAATTCACCCAGTTTCACAAAGATCCATTTATAGATTTTCAAAACAATTTCCATTTCAATTGGGTTAACTCATTAAATCTTTAAATTAAAGATTTAACTTATAGCTTTCAAACTGTTTCCAAAATTCTACTCATAACTTGGAAGACCATTTTCATTTTAGACTTGAAATCCTTTTAACACAAATTGGAAGTTCATTTCTTATGTAAAAGCTTTTATTATTTGAAAACAATTAATTTTCATTTCGAAAAGATCCAATTATATTTGTACGAGTTAAAGCCTTTTAAGTATAAACTTGGGTTGAATCTAAATCCCCAAAACAATACATTTTATTTAAAATGGTTTAAAAACCCATATAAACCCTTTTATAACTCGTATATCCTTTTTAAACCATAATTTCCAAACAAAGAATTCAATCTCAAACTTAAGTTTAAATCAAATTATTTAAACTTCAAAACTTAATCAAGTTATTCAAAAATAAATTTTATCTTTGAAATCCCTTTTCCAAAACTTTTTACTTTAATCTCAATTTATTTCCAAAACCATTTGGATTTAAAAATTCAATTTTTAAAACTATTTCAAAAATCTGTGACTTAACCAATTTCCACGTGCAATCCATGCTTGTGTGTGTATAAGTGTGGTTCAGGGGTTTACACAATAGATGTGCAACATCATCAATCAACACAGATTCAAATATAGCAATATATTTGATAAGCGGTATAAACTATAACACTTATATTTGATAAGCGGTATAAACTATAACGCTTATCTTTTATTCACAGATCATAGATATATATCACAGATAATAAATTACATCAAACACAGCTTAAATCAAAATAGAACATATCAGGGGCATCAAACAATTCAATCATCCAACAGAATCCAAACATCCATAAGTAAAATTAGTTAATTATCTAATTAATTCAAATCAGATTAATTACTTATGAATTACTAATCTTGGTTAATTAACATTAATAAATTTCAAATCATTTTGATTAATTAGTCTTAAATCATTTATTAATTAACCACTTATTAATAATTAATTATCCTTTTATTATAATTCCTCAATTTTTAATTATTAAAGAATTTACCTTTAATTATTTAATTAACCATTTAATTAATTATCTTTAATTAATTGATTTAACCCTTGATTAATCAATTACCCTTAATCCTCAAGTATCATTCTTCATTAGTTAATTAAACTTTAAATTAATTAATTATCCTTCAATTAATTACCTTAATTAATCACCATTTGATTAATTACCATTTAATTAATTACCCTTTAATAATAATTATTGATTATCCCTAATCCCATAATTTAATTATCACTTGATTAATTAACTTTGATCAACAATTAATTACTTTTAATTAAGTAATTATCTTTTAAGTAATTAATTATCTCTAGTTACTTTCATTAATTTATTATTCTTTAATTACTTTTATCCAACAATAAATCTTTAATTACCCAAATCCTAATTTAATTAAAGACTAATCATTATCTTTATTAATCACTTAATTATAATAAAGTTATTTAATAAACCATTTAAATTAATTGTCATCAACAAATTAGTCCTTTAATTACTTACACTTAAACAGTTATACTTTAATTAATTTCACCAACCAATTATCCTCTCACAAATCAAGACTTTAACTAAAGATATCCGTTTATTTCACTTAATTAAAGCATTTAAATCATATTTAAACTTAATGCTTGAAATCATTTTATACAAATCATTAATTTATTTTAAGCTTAGATTACATCATCACATTTAAAAAAAAACACTTGTTAATTTCAATTAAATAACTTATATGTAAAATCATTTAATTTCTAAACACTTTATTTTATCCTTTAAAAAAATCTTTAAAACTTAAACGTTTTAATATTCTTTAAAGCTTTATTTAAATTCCTTAAAAAATTAATCTTTTAATCTAATTACACAAGGAAGTTAGCTCTCAAATCAATTATATAAAGGGACTAGCTTTAATTTAATTACATAAAGTAATTATCTATCAATTATTATATTTTTTTTTGAAATATTTACTTTTAAAAACTTGTCAATCATGTTTGGAAACTTTTAAAACTTTGTCAATTTTCATTGCTTTTGAAGCTAGTCATTTTTATTGTTTCTTTAAAACTTGTAATACCCTGTTTTAAGTTTAAACCTGTTACTATTTAAAAACTAGGTATATAGCTAAATAAACTCAAGACATAACCGATCCCTTCTCGAGTAAGACTCCGAGTAAACATCGATCCACTCCCGAGCGAGTCCTCACATCCACAACTTCGAGTCAATTGTTGATTTTTTTTGAGCCCAGACCCGAGAGCTATTCATCTTCTCCATCCTAAATTTTCCTGGGAACAGATATGCACATGTGAACGTGCACATGTGATCGGAGTGTCTCCGATCATTGTCGACGATACCCATCAACCACCGAAGATCCCCTCATCTCGCCTGAGCACCCAGACCACCCAATAACGTCGTTGATCAAAATCGATCTCTTCGACCTGACTGGGACCAAAATTTGCCAACGAAAAAACTTCTTCGCCCCAACAAACTAGCTCACCAGAGCTTCCACAATCTCATCCAAAGCAACGTCACACCACCGTGCCTCCATCCCCCTAGGTCCGGATAACCCCGATCAACTCTCGGTGATGCAGCGGTCTTTCTTTTACCTTAACAAAAACTGAACTTAAACCCTAATTGAACTTCGACTAACTTCATTAGTGATCCGTAAAACCATTCACTAATTTTCTGATGATCACAAGATCCTAAGCTACCTTCAACATAGAACTCGAGCTTCAACTCGACATTGATCGACGACAATTGACCACAATATGAATTCTGTTCAACTCAGGATAACACGATAATTCCAAGCTTAAATTTTTTGATTTCGTCTTTAAAATTCATGTTTTGTGAAGGCGAGTAGGATCATGAAATCAAATTCAAGTTTTTGATCAACTTAGTTTTGAACAATCTCTTCATTTCACTGTGTCTTTAAGGTTTCCAGTAAATCCATTTGTCCTTAATACTTAAAAGTATTTTTAATATTTAAATCTTGATTCATAAATTCTATTTGTGTTCAAAAATCAAACTCTAACAGAGATTGAGGAGCAAGATTTGAGTTTTGAATTTAGCTTATGCCGGTAAGTTTTAGAACAGAGCAAACTCCCCTGTACACAGACATGCATAACTATTTTCAGTATATATATATATACACACACACATGCATATTCACAAAGTTATACAAACACATAACTCAAATATAAATCCAAGCATCAAAAGAAAAAAATATCGAGGTCAAGTGGTTTGCTCACTAATTTTTTTCTTTCCTGCAGACAGAAAGCTCCTGATGGTTTTCTAAAATAAGGATGAAGTCTGTATCCCTTTTTCCTTCTTTAAATCTTGGAGTTTAGATCTGTAAAGTTTGTATATACAAAACTTTGCTTATTTTCCTGTTGTATTTGTTTACTTACTTCAACTATAAAAACAAATTAAATTTTACTTACAGTTTGAATTTTTTATATATATAACAGACAAACTTTCCTGCATTTGAAAACAGAAAACTATTTTGCCTTGAACTTGACTTCCTTCCTACAACTGATTAATTAAATCGATTAACTCTTTCTTAAATATTGTTTAGCAACTTCAAATTCAAATTTTTTTTAAGAAATTTACTCGCCTTAATTTGTTTGAGAGAATCTGCACTATCTCTGGCCAAAAACTGAAGCACTGTTTCCCTTTTTTTATAAATCTGCATTTGGAATTTGTGTTCAAACTTGATTTCAAAATTACAAATTCATTAAACTTTAAAGTTAAAAGTTTACCTGAGAGAAGGAAACATAAGCTACAGCTTGATGTTATTCAGAAGATCTTCAAATTTTTATTTTTATTTCTTTTGAATTGAAGAAGAGTTGGCAGATTTTTTTTCTCTTTTGGTGTTGGAGTTTGTGATACTCAAATCTTTGTTACTATTTTTTCTTTAGATTTGGTGAGACTAAATAATTTGATATGGGAAGATGAAAAGTTTTTTGTAATTTTTAATTTTCATTATTTTATTCAACCAATTAGATTGAATGCCATACGTAAACAAATAATCATGAGATCTAACACTTGCAAATTTACCCCATCTGCCATATGTATGTTTAACATTTATGATTTTACAAAGACAAAAGAATATTTTTTTTATTTTATAAATTTTACATCATATTTACTTTATGAATAAACATACCCCTTTCTTACTTAATCTTTATATTTACATAAGTTTATGTAGTATATTTCCTTTTTTTTAGCTTTAATATGTACAAAACTAATTTATAACTTTGTTTTTTTAAACCTTACTTTATTTTAATTTTATAAAACATGTTTTATGTTCTGAAATTTATACTTTTATACATTTACAAACTATTTTCAAATGAAAATGTTCAATCTTTATAACCAATATTATTTTGAGCTTAGTTCATTATACTTTTTGAATTAAAACTACTATACCTTTTAAATAAATAATTACATACATATGTATTATTTTAAATTTTTATTTCTTGTTTTATATACATTTTGTTTATTATTTCTACTAGTATAAAATTATATAGTTTTCAAATCCAAATTTCATTTATTTATAAGATATTAAATATAGAATTTAAAAGCCCCAATTAAATTTAAAATCAATGTCCAAATAAATAAATATCCTATTTAATTTGAAAAATTCAAATTAATTTACAATTTTATTCAAAAATTTATTTTAATTATCAATTTAAATTTAGTTAAAAATCGAGATCGTTACAGAGATCCAATATGTACAGCGAGAAATTGGATGAAGATGCAACCAAAATGATCTGATCAAACTACTAGATGAATATCTGCCCTCTAACTTGCAATTAGAGACAGTTTGAGATGAAATTCAATGGAGAATTAGAGAAGAGTTGGGGTTTGGGGATGATATCAAATGAGAAGAAAACTTTCAAATGGCTCTTCTCAACTCATATTTAGAGCCAAACCTGTTAGACTAATGGGCTAGCTAATTTATCCCATTAACCCCTTTTAATTTCTGCCAGCAGATTTTAAAACTTAAAACCACTATAAATTCCTAACCAGTTATTCTATTTTTCTATATGACCAATCTACGAAATGGGAAACCACCATTCGAAAGTAATGAAACAAGTTAGAGTATCTACTTTGGCTTCTATCAAAAGTTATAACTGTAATAAGATCTCCAAAGGTAAAATGGCCACATAGAAATTTGGGAAAAATCATAGATGTGTAAAACCTCCTTAAGAACCATATCCCAAAATACAAGAATCATACAACCAAAAATAAATTAAACAGAATTAGTGGATGATCATCCAATATGTAAAATATGGTCAGTTGCATTCTCCCACCTTTAGGAATTTCGCCCTCGAAATCTCCAAACATAAGCATCAAGGTTATTCCACATGCCTACCAGCCACTGGAAACCATCTAACAATCCAACTAAGCAGCAATACAAGCAAAACCTATTTTAGCAAGTAGAACTCTAATTGTATAAGATACAATGGTGGAAGTAGATATGATATATGTGTCTTACCCCTCGAAATGTTCTGGATAGGCCGTCATCATACTCTCTTCAGTCTCCCATGTACAACCGCTATCATCCTCACCCCATTGCACCTTAACTAGCTTAATTACCTTCATCCTAAGCTGTTTCATGTCATTCCCAATGACTCAAAGCGGCTTATAAGGTCTTGAAACTTCTGGCTCAACCTCTATCTCTTCAAGCTGATTCAGTGCTATCACAATACCCGAGTCATGTACAAACTTTCGTAGATTGGAGATATGATAAAAATTGTGCACACCCATAATCTTCAAAGGTAGGTCCACTCTATAAGCCAACTTTGCAATTCTCTCGATAATCGAAAATGGTCCAACAAATCTGGGTGCTAACTTTCCCTCCTTATCAAACTGGAAAACATTCTTTAGAGAATAACGTTAACGAATACCATATCTCCTACCGAGAATTCCAAATCTCTTCTTCTTTTATTCACATAGCTCTTCGGATGATCATGAGCAGTCTTCATTCTACCCACAATCATCTTTGGCCCAAGTATTGGCTTTTCACTTGCTTCCCACCAACATGAAGGCGAATTACAAGGTCGTCCATACAGTGCTTCATATGGTGCCATGCCAATATTCAACTAATAACTATTGTTGTATGAAAACTCCACCAAACGAAAATGATCCTCCTAACACCCTCCTAAATCTATAATGCAGGCTCGAAGAAGTTCTTTTAAAATATGATTCACTCTCTTAGTCTGACCACCCATCTGTGGGTGATAAGCTGTGCTCAAGTGCAGCTCGGTTCCCTAAAAACTCTTATAAGCTTTACCAAAATCCACTAGTAAACAATGGTTTTATATTGCTTACAATACTCTTTGGTACACCATGGAATCGAACAATCCACTTAACATACGATTTTGCCAACTTGGATACCGTTGGCAGGTATGAATTTGCACTCTTGGCCAACCGATTTACCACTACTCATATACTATCATATCCTGCTCTTGTCCATGGAAATCCATTTATAAAATCCATAGATACATGTTCCCATTTCCAATCGGGAATATCTAGTGGTTGTAGTAATCCACTAGGCTTCTTCTGCTTGGCCCTCACTAACTGGTAATTCAAGCACTTCGAGATGAACTTTCCAACATCCCTCTTCTTTCCTTTCTAGTAGTAATTTATCTTCATGTTCATATACATCTTGTTACCACCAGGATAAATAGTCAATCTGAAATGATGGTATTCTCTTAATACTTCATCATGTAATCCATCAACATATGAGACAACTAATCTCTTATCTTTACGAAGCCAACCATCTTGATCGATCTCATACTGCTTCAAATCTTCAGATTCCACTCCCATCTCGATTCTTGCCATAATCTCTATAGATTAGTATCTTGCTTTTGAGTAGTACCAATCCTTTCAATGAGAGTAAGTGTGGTCGTAAACTTGCTAACATTTCAGGCTCAAGCTCACAATGAGGTCTGAAATCAAATCCAGTTATATACTCCATATGCTTCCATTTCAAGAACATAGCTCCTAATCCAACATATCTTATTTTCAATGCATCTGCCACTGCTTTCCCTTTCCCCGGGGTGTTGGAAATATCAAAGTCATAAGAGGCTAAAAACTCCATCCACCATTGCCGTTGAAGGTTGAGACACTTTTGAGAGCGATACTTAAGGATTTACGATCCGTGAATAGCTCAAATTTTCTTCCAACAAGTAGTGCCTCCACATCTTCAATGCAAATACAAACTCCGCTAACTCCAAATCATGAGTCAGATAATTCCTTTCATGTGACTTCAACAGTCAACTAGCATAAGCGACAACTTTTCTTTTCTGCATCAATATAGTTCTAAAACCAGTACCACAAGCATTCCAGTATACTGTCATCTCTTCATTCCCACCGGAAAAACTAATATAGGTGCACTTATCAGCCTTTCCTTTAAAGTCACAAATGCTTGCTCACATTTAGCATCCCACACAAAGATCCGACTCTTCTTTGTCAAGTTAGTCAATGGTGATGCAATCTTTGAGAATTCTTTTATAAAGCGTCCGTAATATCCTGCCAATCCTAAAAAAATTCTCGCATCCATAGCATTCTTGGGTTGCTTCCAATCCTGGATCTCTGCCACCTTTGTGGGATCCACTGTTATTCCTTCTCCTGACACGACAGGACCAAAGAATCACACCTTTTCTCTCTAGAAGTGACACTTAGAGAACTTAGCTCTCAATTTGTGCTCCCTCATGATCTCAAGCACAATCCTCAAGTGCGTCTTGTGCTCTTTCTCAATTCTGGAGTAAATCAAGATATCATCCACAAACACAAGCACAAACTTGTTTGGCTGATCCCTGAAGAGGCCGTTCATATGGTCAACAAAGTATGTCGAAGTGTTGGTCGATCCAAAAGGCATCATCAACCACTCGTAGAACCCAGATGATGTTTAAAGTGTAGTAAGGGGCACACTTTCCTTAGCCACTCTCAACTGGTGAAATACTATTGCCAAATCCACTTGAGAAAACAACTTTTCCCCATGTAAGTGAACAAACAAGTCATTAATCCATGAAAAAAGATACTTATTTTTTCATGTCACCTTATTCAGCTCACGATAATCCACACATAACCTCAAAGAACTAGCTGCCTTAGTCGCAAATACAACAGATGCGCCCCACTCAGATATGCTTCTCTGAATGAATCCTTTCTTCAACAGATCATTCACTCGCACCTCTAACTCTTTCTACTCTTTGGGTGTCATACGCCTCAATGGCATCACTATAGGTCTGGCTCAATCCACTAAATTGATCTAAAACTCAATCTCTCTATGCAGCGACAATCCTATCATTTCATCGAATGCATTTGGATACTCTCTAGCGATAGGCATAGATGACAACCCTTTCTGTGGAATCTCAAGCAAATAAAGAAAGATGACTAGTACCCCATCCTATGGTAAGCAGCATATCACTACCGTTCGCCCTTCCACAATCCGAATTGTCACATCTAGCTTCTCGAAATCCACTACAACCGCATACTTCCTAAGCCAGTCCATTTCCAAAATAATCTCGAACCTAGAAAAATTAGGAGCAAAGCAATTACAAGAAAAAGAAAATCCATAACTCGATAACACTAAGCTATGAAAAATCATACAGAGACTAGTAGATCCTTCAATAGGGGCTGCCATAATCAAAGGTCGGTCTACTATCTTTAGTTCCAAACCTAGTCTGCATGCTAAGCACTACGGATGAAAGAATGTGAAGCTCCAATATAAAGAAGAACTCTAACAGATTCATCTCGGATGGAAAGCATACATTGCACCACGACTTCTTTCACCTTATCCTTGGTAGTGGGAATACAGATGAAGTTGGGACTGCATCTAAAGCATATGCCTTCACAATCTGTTTATCCTTAGGCGGTTGCGGACAATACTTCTTTATGTGCCCTGTCTTACCACAGTTGTGTCACTTCTTAGCAGCCTTGCACTCCTTGATATAGTGGCCTTTCTCCTTACAACCATGGCAAACCACTTCACTCTTATTCTTTTCCTAGGCCCCTTTACTTTGTTGTTGTTGTTTCCTTTTTCCATTCCATTTCTTCTTACCTCCACCGCCCTACTGCAGTTTTGGTTCCTTGTTCTCAGCAACAACAACAATAATAATCCTATTCTTCAGGTATAGACTCTCATGTCTAAGGGCTTTCTCAACTAACTTCTTAAAAGACACTTCAATGTGATCAACTAGCTTCTTTCCCAAGTGGTCATCCAATCCAATGATAAATTTCTCGTTCTTCATCAAGGGTGTGTCATTGAAAGACATTCGATACTTTGACAAAGCATCAAATTCCACCACATACAGAGAAACATACATCTCTTCTTTCTTAAACTCCAAAAACCTCTTGAACATCACATACTTCTGAGCCGTAGGAAGGAACTTGTCCTCAAACCCAGCCTTAAACTGATCCTTTAGAGTAGCAATGGTAATAGCATTCCACCAATTCATAGCTCGACCCTGTAGTTGTCTTGAAGCATGCTTCCTCTTTATGGAATCTTCCACATCCATATCCTTAAAAATGCACTCACAAGTATTCATCCAGTCTTGCACTTCAATAGCTGATTCCGTTCCTAAGATTGGCTTCCCACCAAGAGTAGAGTAATCTTTCAAAACTTGGTAAGACGACCTAGGCATTTGCATAGGAGCACCACTGCCTAATGCCACTCTAGGAGTAGTTTGGCCACTCCTCATCATTGAGGCCATAATTGCATCGAACATGGCTTGAAAATCGAGTGTAGCTGCTCTCGATCCCGCCCTCTCTTCTACTCAAGAAGTAGAGTTATTCCTAACAACATTCCATGTGTTTTGATCCATTCTTATCTGTAATAAGAATGATTAGCCTCTTACAAAGAATAGCTGTAGATGGTACTCGAATGCATACTATAGTACACTAATATATAGACTCAAAACCATATCATTAACAAGTACACTCCCTCTTTATCTCATAATCTTAGCCCTCTTTGATTAACTCGTAACCAAAACTATGATACCAAATGTGACGTACACTTTATACCACCCACACACAATAACTAAAGAAAGAGCTGTACATGTGCTAAGCTAGTATGGGACGATCATCAAGGAAGAAATACAAAAGTAGAAAACCCGCTGCATATCTCAAAGGGCATGGATAAAATATAATATAGAAAATATACAGCATAATATAGCGAGCCATAACAAAAGGAAGTAACATATCCACAAAATCATGAGTTATAGAAACAAATACCGTATAAACTTAATACAACATTTCCTCACTATAATCCTCTCAGAGTACATAGAACAAACAATGGAAATATCTACAACATAGAGAATAATATGCCATAGCCTCACCGTGCTCATCTTCGTATAGCAGCAGCGTCACCAAACCTGTCATCTAGTCTACTCATTTAAAAGTATCCAAGATGATAAGTGGAAACATAAGACCTTGGGTCAAACGACAGTCTGGTGTGAGTAGTAAATGACTATCAAAAGCTATGCTGGAAAATATGGTACTGGACAGGCACAAAAACCATACCCAATCTTTCCCTACAACCAAGGAATTAGCGCATGATAATAAAATATAATATGCTGCTCAAATAAATAACAATAGAAAACTGTGACAAAACAAGGTAGAAAAATTTATGTCGCCTCCTTCACTAGCCCTATTCCCAATCCCTTCTCCAGCGTTGCTATCTATGATAGCTCACCGAAGAGAAATAGAAAACAAAGCAACCATAGCATCCATCACATAATACCTAGCTATCATCTTCTAAAGTCATATAAATGATAACTCGTATAACCGTCCTCGCTTTACCTGGGACTAATGGAAATCTCGGTTCTCGGTTGTAATCACCATACTTTCAGGTCTGAAACCTCGTACACTACCAGGCCCAGAACCTTTATACCTGCTAGATCCTCTCGGAGTGGTGTAGGATACACGACTGGCACTACCAACCTTTGGGTGACCCCGCATATAGTACCCTTCCTTTGAATCACAACTAAAACACTCCGAGTTCTTAATGATTCCTTGGCACTCTGAATCTTCAAAGAATTCCACAACTCCAATCCATTTTCCGTCATAAGTCATACCATTCAACCCAGTCCATTATACCACAGCCTTGTCCCATCCTAAGCTGTCTATCACTCCTTCGATCCTACTCCTTATCCGAGCCCTAGACCGAAGAGTTGAAACTTCATCATGGTGTAACTTCTAAACTGTAGAAGCAATCAACGAGCCATTACCTCCAGCATGATCCACAATGACCTTTGTACCTCTGCTCCAGATCGCAGCCTTAATAGAGCCACCAAACCGGATTGGTGCCGATCCAATCCGACCATTCCAAATCAGTGACGATTCGACTAATTAATCGATTTCTTCTTCAATCTTCTTCCAATCTCTAGTGTACTACTCCTTGATGCCTTAGACCACGATCCATTCCTCTTTGCCTTACGGTCTTCTCTTTCATGCACAATGGTTCAATATATTGAAGATGATCCATTAACTCTTCAATGCTGGGCCTGTTCCCCAACCAACACCACAGACCAACTATATAGACCATGCACTACCTCCATTATGGATCGCTCCTCTATTGGAGCTGTAGATTTTGGTTCGGTGCCGATCTGACTTCTTCGGATAGGTGCCGATTTGGCTACTTAGCTCCAATCGAGGTGCAATTCGTAAGGCCTCGTTTTGCTGTGCTCTAGAACCTATCCTTCAAGTTTCATGCAATTTCGATGAACTTTGCTTCTGATATGCTCCGGTCACCAATCTAAGTCCTAAAACATGCACAACGCTAGCAAACGAATTAAGCATAGCAAGTAATTCAATCACAACAGTGATTCAAAAATAGAAAAACATTCAGTTACATCCAATACTAACATTCAAATCATCCAATTCAATCAATGATCATAATTCAAGCATAAATCCAATCTAAATCATAGAATTACATAACCATATATGCACAAATAACACCAGCTCATGGTCTATTACCAATTACATGTCCAATTAGATAATCTAGGATTTCTAAGTTAGAAATTACCTAAGTCTAATCAATTTAACGTTTAGTTTGACAATTCTAACCTATAATCACCTAACTACAACATGTAATTCATCATAGACTAGTGAGAATTCATAACCATTCACCAAATCTACCAACCCTATGAAATTTGATGGAGATAAATTATGGATAGTGAGAAATCAAATAAAGATGCAACCAAAATGATGAGATCAAGCTCCTAGATGAAGCTCTAGCCTCTAATTTGCAACTAGAGACAATTTGAGATGATATCCAATAGGGAATTATGAAGAATTAGAGAGGAGTTAGGGTTTGGGGCTGATCTCAAATGAGAAGGAAACTTTAAAATGGCTCATCTTACCTCATATTTATATCCAAACCTGATTGACCTAATAAGCTTGCTAATTCAACCCAATAATCCCCTTTTAATTCTGGCCAACAGATTTTAAAACTTAAAACTGTTATAACTTCCTAACCACTTATCTGATTTCCTACTACCACTCTACGAATGGTAAACCACCATCCCGAAGCAAGGAAACATGTTAGAGCATCTTATTCGACATCTATAAAATGTTATAGCTGAAATAAGATCTCCAAAGGAAAAACCGTTACATAGAAATTCACAAAATCATAGATGTGTAAAACATCCTTAAGAACTATGTCCTAAAATATTAGAATCATACAACCAAAAATGTATTAAGTAGAATTATTTTACAATCCTATGATACATAAAATACTGGTTGTTACATTATATATGGAACCATCCTTTCTAAACGGACTCCCCATTTATAGATGAAGAAAGTCAATGCATGATTAGGATTCCTTATGGTTCAGGAATAGGATCTTTCATATATACTATGTTATGTACTAGGCTAGATATTGCTTTTGTATTAGTTGTAGTAAGATGATACTAATGTATTCCAGAGATAAACGTTAGATAATTGTTAAAGTCATCCTTAAATATTTATGAAATTCTAAGGACTTAATTTAGTTTTTGGGAGAAACAAACTCCTTATGAAGGGGAATTCAAACTCGAGCTTTCAAAGTGATATTGATGATCATAAGTTAGCCTTGGGGTTAGTTTTTACTCTCAGTGGAGGGGTTGTTAGTTGGAAAAGTTCCAAAAAGGATGTTACGGTAGATTCTACCATGGAGGCTCAGTACTCACCTTAGACAATGCCGTAAAAGAAGCAACATGGATATGCAAATTCATCAAGGTGTTATGTGTGATCGCTAGCATAGAAGGTCCGATGCTTATGTATTGGGAAAATAATGCAGTGATCTAGATTGCATAGGAATCACGAGCTCACAAGAGATCGAGACACATCCTTTGTGATTTCCATATAATAAAATAATTTGTCAGTGATGAAGAGATCGTGGATAAGAGAGTAGATAACAAAGGTAATATTGTAGATCCATTCACTAAGGCACTCTCTCAATTCATTTTAGGGAGATTGATCAAAGGGATGGGGAAGAAATACATAATTGGCCCAAAATGAATGTGAAAGATTGATAGAATCAAAGTACACCCTAGGGTAAACTATGTAATATTGTTATATATCCTAATTCTTTAAGTGATCTTATTCGAAATAAAATATTTTTGGTTCTATTTTCTATTTTACATGTTTGCTATATTGTAATATGAGTAATAAATAAATATTAAACATATAAGTATAAAAAATACTAAGAGTTTTTTTTACTAATTACTGTTATGAAATGTTCATAACGATGAGCATTGAATCGATATATTAACAAAACACTAAGCTCCTTATATGTTCCTAGCTGGGAAGTATTGAGAAAAAGATATTGATACATTTATTGAGACTAGCATACATAATGCTCTCCATAAAATGGATGGGATTTACTCATGGCCTTTGAGAGAACACACTTGTAATTGTTCGGAACAATCACAAGACGACTCAACAAGAGTCTTCTATGGGTTATATAACATAGTCAATATAGAAGTTCTCGTAATAATGATGTAAAGTAGTCTTATGACTCGAGAGTACAATCGACCTTGGGTGTGTAAATCGTACTTTGATTATGGGAAACCACATGACATAACGACCATGTTATAATAGTTGGGTACACATTGAAACACTTGAAGTGACACACTACTGATAAAGGATTCATCCCCTTTGTTATGAAGGTCAATATTGAAAAAGTTGGCGGTATGCCCTAGGGGCAATTATGTAATCTGTTGCATATATATAATTCTATAGACAATCTTATTCGTAATAATGATGTTTGTTTTCTTTTATACACTTTGTTATATTGTGATCTAATCCATCAAGTAAATAATTTGAAGTATAAGAAAACTCTTAAATAAATTGTATGTGACTGTAATTGCAATTAGTTGCAATCATGAGCAAGCAAACAAAAAAAGTGACATTTGGTTTATATATTCGCAGTGAAGAGTTTCGAGGAAAGGATATCAATGAATCCGTTGAGATTAGAGTGCACAATACTCTCCAAATGTCATGCAGTCTATTACTCATGGATGTTGGGCACTAATGTGTTATGTACTCCTAATTATTTGATAACTATGGTGGGTTTACTGAGAATTTCATATTGGTTAATAACAACTAGGTCAAATAGGAAATCCCAAGGAGAAAATGTTACATAGTTTGCTTTACTCAAGAACTCTAAGGAATTATGGATACTCCACTTTTATTATAGTTAAACCATGGTATGGTGATCTATCAAGCGAATATAGTTGAATTAGAGTTAAAGCATTCGTATTGAAGCATCATTCAATAGAGAATCCTTCTCCTCTATTATATAAGGTTAATATCATAGTTAACTATTGTAACACCCGTAAAAATTGGTATATAAGAAATAAATATATTTGATAATTTGGTTAAATAAGAGAAGGCTAAAAGTGAAATTTTGTGAAAGTCGAAATTTGACCATGAAACTTATTGTCGTTGCGTTCATGGCGATATTCTGATCAATTTCTTTATATAATATATTGAAAACGGAGGTTAAACTAAAAAGTTATACAAGTTTAAAGTTTTTGGATTCAAAATAATTTAAATAGAATTCAAATTGAATAAGTAAATAATACTTAAACTTGAAAGTTAGAAGTAACAATAACTAGACTTAGGGATTAAGTAATCATTAAAATTATCGTTATCATTAAAGGAATAATCAAGGGACAAAGTAAACTAGACAACGATGCAAAAATAACTTTCAAAAAATAAATACACCGGTCGACTGCTAGACCGGTAGGGTAGGGGTGATCGACCTATCAATAAAAGTGGCGGCTAGGGTTTTCTACATACGGAAGCACCAGATTTAATTATCATTAACCAACATGAATCCAACGATTTAAGTGCATTTCAACCACAAAAAATAAGAGCCTTGCCCCCTCACTTTTATTCACAAATTATTTTTGGAACCAAGCGAAGCTCTGTCAATCTCTCTCTTTAAAAGATTCAGAAAAGTTCTTTAGGTTTCAAGTAACAGATTCTAGATGTTTATTATTTTATGTCTAATTCTGTTCTCTTCTAATCCCTCGGTTTCTTAATCTGATCTATATATACAAATCCCTTATTGTATATATATCTCAAACAAGAGATCTGAAAGAGATTATTGAAGGCGTGACAAATCCAACAGGAGGAAGAGCTAAGGACATGTTGTTAGTGAAAAACTTAGTCATTCTATTTTAGTAATTCAATACTGTATTTTGGATTTAATATACACCTTGGAGAATTTTGGTTTACGAAACATCATATTAAAAACCCCAAAATTTTCTTGATTCAAAATGTCAATTCTTAGGTTGGAATCTCAATTGTTTATATATTAAAACAATGGAATTTATGTAGGTTTTGCAGTTTTAATTATTTTCTCTTCTATTTCACTTCTTATTATTTTTCTCTGGATTTGATTAAGAAATGGTGTGTAAGGTACGAGCTCTTATTCATAGTTTGCACTGCCTATTTCTATAATTTGAATAGAAATTCTCTTTGTCTAATTCCATAAAAGAAGTTGAAAGTTTACAAGTAGTTAAATTGTAAAGTTTCTATTATCGATTTGTTCCATTGTTTTAGTATAAAACGAGTTGGTTATATATTACGTATATAGGTCTGCTAATTTTATTTTGGACATTGGACTTATGGTATATGTTATCCCGCCTTTTGGTAAGGTTGTGATTTAACTTTGTGGATTTCATAGCCATCAAGGCTGGATGCCCAAAGGGATGATTATCAGGTTTGGAGATCAGTTATATTCAAGACTATGTATGATAGTTGAATGGATTTAGACAGATATCACCCTTGAATTGGCTAAGTATGGAATTGAAACTACCCTTAGGCAATAGATTAGATTAGATAGATAGGATGGAGTATGGATTAGATTAGACTAATATAGCCATAGATCGCTTGGATTAGCAGTTCAATAACTCAATAAACGCTGCACCAACTCAACAAACAACTTCGAAATCCCAAAGGGGAGATCGAAGAGAACGACCATAACCGATTGCAAGAAGCAACATGGCCCCTACCACTGATCGGCGTCGATCAGTCCCCACCATTGATCGGTGCTGATTGGTCCACATAACCCAGATGGGCCTCATACTTCTTGGATCGGTCCGTCTAGGTTTGGAGGTTCTTCTAGCAAAATTTTAGCCCAACCTATACACGGCTTCCCCTATAAATATAACAAGCATAGCTCATTGCATATGATCTTTTGGAGGCTCTTCTTCATTATTTCTTTTCTCTTCCTCCATTAATTTTTTAAGGCTAAAAATAACTGTATTTATAATCCTACAACATAGTAAAATATTATTGAAGTAGATATAGGCCAGAGTTTGTCGAACCACTATAAAATTCATATATTTATTTATTTTCTGCAATTGAATATATGGTCTATGTTCTTATTTTTCTATTTGGATATTGTAAGAGGATTGGTGGTGCTTTAACATACAATTGGGTGTTGGTGGCCATTTTTGCTGTCAACATTTTGGTGCTTTCGCTGAGAAAGACTAGCACCTGATGGTTTGGAGAAGATTTGGAATTTAAATCGACGATGAAGCAATCAATGAGGAGAACACTTGCAGAAAGGAGTCACTGTTGAGGGAGTCATGAGGCTTCCTCTGGAGCTAGAGCTAATCAAACCTTCATCTACATTACTAGGGATGAGATGGAGACCATGATGGATGCTATGCAAGAGTAGATAATGAAGAGGCAAGAGGATATGATGTAGAATTTCCTCGGGTAGATTGGATAGGATGGAGCAATAGAAGTTGCTGGAGCACAAAACCAAAGGATTGGAGTAGCCGAAACTACTGGAAATATGGATCAAGGAGTTGGAGCGGTAGAAATTACAGGAAATCAGAACCAGAATTATTGAAATGGAGCAGGTGGACTAAGGGATGGAGTGGAGCAGCCGGGAGTACCCCTTGGTCAACCAGGACCGATCGACCTCAATCCCTCCATATGGATCGTCACTGATCGATCAAGACTCAGGGGCATGCCCCTTGAGTTAGGCTAGATCGGTTTCTGGAGGGATGTTGGATGGTGCTTGCAATTTAGTGTCGATCGGGATATAGATGTGCATCCATAGGAGTAGATTCCAAGATTCCCTCGTGAACTTGGGGGTATGTTGGAAATAATGATCGTAGACTACCATTGGATGACAATGACATGTTTTCAAAGATGATCGGATGAGCTATGAGATGAAGATTAGTGAATTGGATTGAGAAGATGTAAATAGGAGTCCCTACACTACTAACATTAGGTGTGCTAGGAATCCAACGGAATTCAAGCAACCATCACTGGGGGCATATGACGAAAAAATGAATCCTATTGTTCATTTGATGAGGTATATGAGGCATATGGAGGTGCTGGGGGCATTATAGGAAGTGATGTCGCGATGTTTTCCTCTATATTTAATAGATATAGCTACAATGTGGTTTAAACAATTGGAAAATGGTTCTATTGGTATTTGATCAGAATTGGGGGATAAATTCATGAGGTAACTCTGGATCCACATCACAAGGCCCAAGATTGTAATATCATTGGCATCGCTAAAGCGGAGGGTAGTAGAGTCCCTGTGGGGTTTCTTAATGCGGTTTAATGCGGAGGTTGCTTCAGTGGATCAGTTGGATCTATCGATGGTCTTGATGGTAGCGATTTATGAGATTACCAACAAAACATATTTTAGAATTGCATCGCAATGAGATCCATTAATGGATCTCGCTAAGTTTTACCATAAAGTTGAAAGGATTTTGCGGCAAGAGGACATTGAAACTGATAAGAAGATGTCAATGTTGTAAGGGATGATGGGTCGTCAGGGGAAGGTTCAAGCAAGGATAAAGGAAAGCGAAAGATTGATGATGGCTTTAACAAGTCGAAACAAAAAATGAGAGAACCAAAATTATCTTCTTATACTGATTTGAACGAAACTTTGGAAATGATTTACTTAGATACTCGAGGGCATCTTCAGTATCGAAGGCCGACAAGGAGGGAACCCACCGAGCACCAGTAGGCATCAGGAAAATGCTGCACGTTGCATTAGCTCGATGGGAACACTAACAACGATTGTAGGCATTTGATGGATTGGTTGAGGAACACATCAGAGATGGAAGGCTTCCATAATATATAAGGACACGACCGTGGTGGTGGAACATGAGTAGCCATCGTCAACATCAAATAGGAATGACCTTAGATTGAGGTTACAGATAGTCATCTCCTGATCGAAATGGCAAGGAATAAATAAATAATAAACTCTATATAAAAATGGCTAAGTCACTTACACATGTCCGGGATCGAGGATGATCCTTAGGCATGCTCTTAGATGATGACAAACCAACTGATTGAGTTTTTCTGGTTCGTTGGTTTTTTGGTTTTTTTGGTTGTATGATCTTAAATTTATAATTTAGTAATTGGTTTTGGAATGCTATAATTTATATTAAAAGTAATTATAATAAATGGAATGGTCGTGGTTGTCCTGGACGGAGAGACAGAGCAAAATCGCAAGGTGCAAGTTACTTTACGAGAGTGCAACATGATGGACTCGTACATGGATTAAGTCCTCGACTAAGGATCGAGGCTGGAGAATAATACCCCACAGGTCACGTTATGTTACGATCGGAGAGACGAAACCAAAGAAGCAAGAAGTAGGCCGCTTCATTGGAGAGCGGCAAGATCAGCCTTCTTATCATTGTACCCTCCTTACTACAGAGTGAGTGGGCCCAGCAAAGGTCTGGAGGGACCATGATCGACCTAGGAAGTCCATGACATTGCTTATTGTTCAGGGACACTTAACCAAAGTGAAAGGAATGATTTGCTTCACCGGAGAGCGCCAGGATCGACTTACTTGTCATCGAGTTCAGATTGAACTTGGTAAGAGCTCAAAGAGGTTATTATCATCTAGAGAGACTATGAACCAAGCTATCGGTCCTACAAGACCATGTATTTGGGCAACGATCCGGTGAGATCCAAGTTTGGTTAACTGTTTTGAATGGATATTGATTTAGCTAAGGACTTGAATGGTTTCAGAATTAGTTATTGACTCGAAACAGTCGTGGATTTCACTAACGATCCAGAGAGAACAATGATTTGGCTTAGTAAAGCATTGGATTTTGGATTGGAAAACTCGTCCATCGATGGATTATGGATTTAGGATGTTGGACTCATGTGTAACGACCCATATTTTATGTACGGATGATCGTAAAATAATTCTTTTTAATTCATTTGTGGTTGTATGATACACATATTTTTGGATATGGTTCTTGGGGATGTTCTACAAATCTATGATTTTCTCGAATTTCTATTAGACGATTTTTCACTTAGAGATCTTATTTTGGCTATTACTTTTGATAGATGTCGAGTTAGATGCTATAAATTGCTTCATTTCTTTGGGTCGTGGTTCCCATTTTGTAAAGTGGTCATACAGGAAAATCGGATAAGTGTTTAGGAAGTTATAACAATTTTAAGTTTTAAAATATGCCGACTAGAATTAGAAGGCGATTGGTGGGCTGAATTAGCAAGCCCATTGGGCTAATTAGGTATGGCTATAAATATGCGGTGAAAGGAGTCATTTGAAAGTTTCTCTCTCATTTGACATCAGCCCCAAACTCTAACCCCTCTCTATCCATTTATCTCCTTGGATTTCATCTCAAATTGTTTCTAATTGAAAATTAGAGGCTCGAGGATCGGATCTTCATCATATTTCATAGGTTTGGTAGATTTGGTGAGTGGTTATGATGTCTCACTAGTTTTTGATGGATTATATATTGTAATTAGGTGATTATAAGTTAGAATTGCCAAATTAAACCCTAAATTGGTTAGACTTAGGTAATTTAATATTTAAAAATCCTATATTAACCTAATTGAACATGTAATTGGTGATAGTCCATTGGCTAGTGTCATTTGTGCATATATAGCCAGTAATTCCATGCTTTAGATTGAATCTATGCTTGGATTACGATCATTGACTAAATTAGATGACTTAAATGTTAGCATTGGATGTAATTGAATGTTTTCTATGTTTGAGTCGCTATTATTATTGAGTTGCTTAATATGATTGATTCGTTTTCTAGTGTTGTACATGTTTTAGGACTTAGATTAGCGATTGGAGCATATCAGGAGCAAAGTTCATTAGCATCGCAAGAAACTTGGAGGACATGCTCTGGAGCACAGCGGGAGAAGAGCCTATGAGTCGCACCTCGATTGGGGCTAAGTAATCAGACCAGCACTAATCCAAAGAGGTTAGATCAGCACCGATTTGAATTGCTTACTCCAATTGTGGAGCAATCCATTGAGGAAAAAGAGTGTGGTTTATAAATTTGCTCCGTGGTGTTGGATCGGTGGATAGTCCAAGCATTGAACAGTTGATGGATCATCTTCAATGGATTGAACCATGATGCATGAAAGAGAAGACCGGAAGGCAAAGAGGGATTAATCAAATCTTAGGAATCAAGGGGGAAGTACACCAGAGGTTGGAAGAATATTGGAGCTGAAATCGGCTAAGGAACCAGATCAGCATTGATCCGAAGAGGTCGGAGAGACACTGATCCATCAAGGAATCTCTAATGACGGTGCGATCCATATGGGAGATTCTTTAGTCGTAGTGGATCATGCTGGAGGTGGTGGCTCGTTGATTGCTTCTGCCATTTGGAAGTCACAACATGATGTAATTTTGACTCTTCGGTCAGGGGCCTGGATAAGGAGTAGGACGAAGGAGTTGATAGACAGCTTGGGATAGGACAAGGCTGTGGTATAATGGAATGGGGTGAGTGTTTGGACTCGTGCTTGGAAATGGAATTGAAGTTGTGGAAAGCTCTAATGATTTGAAGTGCCAAGGAATAACTGATAACTCAAGCAAGGGTACTATATGCTGGGATCCCAAGGGCTGGTAGCACCAATCGTGTATCCTAAACCACTTTGAGAGGATCTAGTGTCAAGAAGGTACGAAGGTACTAGGTCGTGGCAACCTACGGGGTTTTGGACCTGAAATTATGCGAATACAACCAAGAACTGGGATTTCCATTAGTCCCTGGCAAAGCGAGGATGGTCATACGAGTTATCATACATTCATGACTTTAGAAGATGATAACTAGGTTTTTCTTAATGGATGTTATGGTTACTATGGTTGCTATGTTTTCTATTTCTCTTGGGTAGGATATCATTTATAGGAATGTTGGAAAAGGGATTGGGAATAGGGCCGGTGAAGGAGGCTGCTTAGATTCTTTTATCCTGTTCTGTTATGGTATCCTTTTGTTGTTTATTTGAGTAGCGTATTATATCCTAGTATCATGTGCTAACTCTTTGGTTGTAGGAACAGGACAGGTATGGTTTTGTACCTGTCTAGTAACATATTTTCCAATATAGCTTTTGACAGTCATTTACCTTCACACAAAACTATTATCAAACCTAAGGTTTTATGTTTCCTCTTATCATCTTAGGTACACTTTAATAAGTAGGCTGGATGACAAGTTCGGTGATGCTGCTACTATACAGAGACAAACTAGAGATGCTATGGCATATTATTCTCTATATTGTAAATATTTCTACTATTTTTTCTATGTAATATCAGAGGATTATAGTAAGGAAATGTGTATTAAATTATATGATATTTGTATCTGTAACTCATGATTTAGTAGAGATGTTGTTTTTATTTGTTATGGCTCACTATATTTTGTTGTATAGTTTTTGTATTATATTTTATCCATGCATTGTGAGATATGCAACAGGCTTTCTGCTTTAAATTTATTCCTTGATGATTGTCCCTATTAGCTTGACATGTTTACATCGCTTTCTTTAGTCAGTGTGTGCGGGTGCTATGGGGGCAGTCATCACATTTAGTATCAAAGCTTTGCTTACAAGTTAACCAAAGCAGGCGAAGAGTATGCATTAAAGAGGGAGTGTACTTTTTAATATTATATTTTCTAAGTCTATATAGTAATATATATAGTAGTATGCACTTGAGTACCATCTACAATTTTTCTTTGTTAGAGGCTAATAATTCTTATTACATATATGAATGAATCAGAACACAAGCAATGTTGTTAGGAACAACTCTGCTTCTAGAGTAGAAGAGGGGATGGGATAGGAAGCTGCTACACCCGACTTTTAGGTCATGTTCGATGCAACGATGACCTTGATGATGAGGAGATCCCAGACTACTCTTAGAGTGGCGTTAAGGTGGTAGTGCTCCTATGCAAGTGCCTAGAGTCGACTTTGCCAAGATCTGCAAGGAATACTCTACTCTTGAAGAGAAGCTATTCTTGGGAGCATAATCCGCTAGTGTAGTGCAAAACTGGATAGGTGCTTGTGAAAGCATTTTCAAGGATATGGATATAGAAGATACTATGATGAGGAAGCGTGCTTCAAAACAACTGCATTATTGAGTTATGAATTTGTAGAGTGATATTACCGTTGCTACTCTAGAGGATCAAATCTTATGGGATCAGTTTAAGGCTAGGTTTGAGGAGAAGTACATTCCCGTGGCTTAGAAGTCAGTGCTATTCAAGAGATTTGAAGAGATAAAGCAAGGAGAGATGTCTATTTAAGAATATATGGCATAATTTGATGCTTTGCCAAAGTATGGAATGCTTTTCATCGACACACCCCTAAAGAAGAATGAGAAGTTTATCACTGAATTGGATGACCGCTTAGGAGAGAAGATGGTGGACCACATTGAAGTGTCTTTTGAGAAGTTTGTTCAGAAGGCCCTTAGGCATTGGAGTCTATACCTGAAGAATAGGTCATCTATAGTTGTTGTTCCTATAGTTGTTGTTGCTTATAAAGAGGAACAAAAACTATGGCAGGGCGGTGGAGGTAAGAAGAAATGGAATGGAAGGAGGAAGCAACAACAACAAGGGAACGGGGGCCAGAATACGAATAAGAGTGAAGAGGTTTTCTGTGATTATAAGGAGAAAGGCAACTACATTAAGGAGTGCAAGACTGTTAAGAAGTGTTACAACAATAATAAGCTAGGGCATATTAAGAAGGATTGTCCAGAACCATCTAAGGATAAACAGATTGTGAAGGCATATTCTTTTGATCCAGTCCCGACTTCATCTATTGTTCCTACCGCTAAGGATAAGAGGAAAGGAGTCATAGTGCATGGTATGCTTTCCATTTGAGATGTGTCAGTTAGAGTTCTTTTTGACACTAGAGCTTCGCATTCTTTCATCTGTGGTGACTCAGTATGTAGACTAGGTTAGAACCCGAGATAGTTGATCAACCTTTGATTATGATGAACCCTATTGGAAGATCTACTAGTCTCTGTATGATTTTTCATGGATTAGAATTATCGAGTCATGGATGTCCTTTTTCTTGTGATTTCTTTATTCTTAATTTTGTTGGTTTTGAGATTATTTTGGAAATGGACTGGCTTAGAAAGTATGCGGCTGTTGTGGACTGTGGAAAGTTAAATGTGACAACTAGGAATGTGGAATGGTGAACAATAGTGATTCCACATGAATGAGGTATTGGTCAACTTTCTTTATTTGCTAGAGATTCCACATGAAGGGTTGTCATCTATGCCTACCGCTAGAGAGAACTTTGATGTATTTGAAGTGATAGGAATGCCCCCACGTAGAGAGATCGAGTTTCAGATCGACTAAGTGGATGGAGCCAGACCCATAGCAATGACTTTGAGGCTTATGTAACCTAGAGAGAAAAATTAGTAGAGGTGCTAGTGTGATTTTTTGAAAAAATGATTCATTCAAAGTATATCCTTATTAGGTGCACCTATTGTATTTGCAGCTAAGGCGGATCGCTCTTTGATGTTATATGTGGATTATCATGAGCTGAACAAGGTTACAAAGAGCAATAAGTATCCGCTTTGATGGATTGATTACACATTTGATCAACTGCATGGAGCTAAGTTGTTTTCTCAGATGGATTCAGCAATAGGATTTCACCAGTTTAGAGTGGCTAAGGAAAGTGTGCCATTACTGCATTTTGGATAACATAACGTTTCTACGAGTGGTTGGTGATGCCTTTTGGATTGACCAATGCTCCGACATACTTTATGGATCTTATGAATAGAGACTTTAGAGATCAGTTGAGTAAGTTCGTGCTTGTGTTCGTGGATGATATTCTGATTTATTCTAGAACTAAGGAAGAGCACAAGATGCACTTGAGGATTGTTCTTGAGATTTTAGGAAGCACAAATTGAGAGCAAAGTTTTCTAAGTGTGATTTTTGGAAGGAAGAAGTGAGATTCTTGGGTCATGTCTTGTCAAGACAAGGAATAGAAGTGGATCCTGCAAAGGTAGCAACGATCCAACATTGGAATTAGCTCAAAAATTCTATAGATGTGGGAAATTTCCTTGGATTGGTAGGATATATAGGCGCTTCATAATGGACTTCTCAAAGATTGCAGCACTGTTGGCTAACTTAACAAAGAAGAACCAGACCTTTGTGTGGGATGCTAAATGTGAGCATGCATTTGTGACATTGAAGGAAAGGTTGACGAGTGCACCTGTATTAGTTATTCTTGGTGGGAATGAAGAGAAGACAACGTACACGGATGCTTGTGGAACTAGTGTAGGAGCTGTATTGATGTAGAAAGGAAAAGTTGTCACTTATGGTAGTCGACAATTGAAGCCACATGAAAGGAATTATCCAACTCATAACTTGGTGTTAGTGGCGATTGCATTTGCTTTAAAGATATGGAGGCACTATCTGTTGGAAGAAAGATTTGAGCTATTCATGGATAATAAACCCTTGAAGTACATTTTCTCTCAAAAGGATCTCAACCTTCGACAATAACGGTGGTTAGAATTTTTGGCCTCTTATGACATTGATATATCCTACACTCTAGGGAAAGGAAATGTAGTGACAGATGCACTAAGCATAAGACATACTGGGTTAGGAGCTATGTTCTTGTAATGGAAGCATATGGAGTATAGAGCTGGATTTGATTTCAGGCCGCATTGTGAGCTCGAGCCTGAGATGTTGGCAAGTTTACCAGTTAGACCTAATCTTATAGAATTGATTGGTACTTATCAAAAACAAGATACTAAGCTAGTAGAGGTTATGGCAGAAATCGAGATGGGAGTAAAATATGAAGATTTGAAGCAATACGAGATCAATCGAGATGGTTGGCTTCGTAAAGATAAGAGACTGGTTGTTCCAGATATTAATGGATTACGAGATGAAGTATTACAAGAATGCCATCATTCCAGATTGACCGTTCATCCTGGTGGTAAAAAGATGTATAGAGACATGAAGAGGAATTATGTAATATCCCCTATCTAGAGGCCATAAGCTAAGCGCTACATATGTAAAGTCATCTATAGTATTAACTTCTAGTGACCAATTACAGTAATGTTAATGGTATGAATAATATCAGTAGCACTTGAATATGAAATAAAATCATTACAGATTAAAACATTTTTTGATTACATTCCAAAACAGCATTTCATATCCAAGTTACATAATCCCAAAACGTTTTCCAAGCTCAAATCAAATATAATTGTTACATAAATACGCCAAGAGCGACATATGCAGATCCCCCTTGGATGACCAGAGCACTAAATAGTCATAACAAACTAAATACAGCACAGCAGAAAAAAACAAAACAACTCCTAAATATAGCTAGCACCAACCTCTTGCTCATCTCCGGAAGCTTTATTCGTCCACCTACTAAAACCCGAAAATCCTCAACCCTCAGCCTACTCAAATCAATTTTGAGCACCCGAGAGTTTAAGGGAAAAACATAAACTTCGAGTCAGACATAAAGTCTGGTGTGAATAATACTATACATATCGGTTATTTAATATTAAGTGAGACCAAGCCGCTTAGCAGAACAGGTTTTCCCTCACCAATATCCCTTTAAAACTTTTTTTTTTTGAAAATCTTAGTCCTGCAACCAAAACTGGTTAAAACAATATAGCATTATCATGTATGCATACAAATCAAGTAACAAATGGACTGTCTCTCAACACTATAGTTTCGTTTGGATAACTACCAACATTTGGCTGACTTGGGCCTACCAGATAAAATAAACAAATAATCTAACTTCTGTTAGATACTCCTCTTCTAGACGGTTTGTCCTTAACTTACTTCTACCAAGGTCAACTGATCCTAATGGTTTTGCGGGCTGACAAATAACCTATCCTCACTCTGTATATTTCTTCTGTATGTAACATAATTTTAGCCTTACATGTGACAAACTTCTACACACTAGAATCTTGGACTTATTAGCTAAGGGCTAAGAGCAAATGTATAGGGTGTGACCCCATATCAGTCCCATCTGGTATTCTAATATCCGAGTCATTTTACTTAGGGTCATCTTCCCTTAAAATTTTCCTTGATGATATTTTCTCTCAAATTGATTTAACCCTTTAAATCATACTTTAAACAAGGAAAATATACTCTATGCTTTACTCGAATCACCTTGCCATGTTATATATATTTTACACAAAACTTGTTGATAAATACATTTAAATCTTTGAAAGTACCTCTTTCGAAACCATTGAAAGTACCCCTTTCGAAACCAAGTAGCTACTTTGCTTTATAACCTTAGGCCAAAGGCCAAAATATACCTTTTAAAATTATTTTTAATAAACCTTTCGAAAACATTGAAAAACCTTTCTTTCGAAAGCTTTAAAACCTTAGACATCTTCTTATCAAAACACTATAAACATTGCCTTTTGAAAACATTGGAATTTTCCATTTAAAACCTTTCGAAACCTCTATCTTAAACCTTTCAAAAGCACTAAATCCTTTTTATAAAATCAAACCTTTCGAAAGCATTTGGGTTTATGTAATACATGTGGAACAATCTTTCGAAACACTTTAAAACTATTCCTTTCGAAACTAGTTGGGTTTAACTTTCAATAACACAAAGGCTCATAAAGCAAGTAAGTCGAGAGCACTCTTCCGAAAGCTATTTCCTATGTAAAGAAGTAATGGCGTTGAAACCAACCCTTTGAAAGAATTGGAGAAGTGGTTAAGTTTTAAAAACAAAGTAACCCGTTTACTTCGAAAGGTGGAAAGCCGAAGGAAGGGGTTTCGATCCTCTTTGAAAGCATTTACTTAAAACAAAAGGCACAACCTCTTTCGAAACCATTCCTTAAAATCATTTAACCAAGTCTAAAGCTATCTACGGCGAAAGCATCCTTTTCAAAAGCAAAGCAGGCACATTTTCTTATAAAACAAGGCATAGCTTCGACCCTTTCGAAACCCCATGTTTTGACCCAGTACCTTTCGGCTATGTCCAATTCGTTACGTACCAAGTCTTTGATACCAGGCGCATTGGTTTCAATGGTGATGGAAGCGGAGTAACTTAGTTAAAAGCTGGTTAACGAAAGCGGCGAAATAGGTAAAGTAAGGTATAACTGCATTTTTACTTTAAAAAGTAATTATTTTCAACTAATCAACCTTATTTGTCAAATGATTGGTTGCTAATTTCTTTTCCAAATTCTTTTCTAAAAGTGCTGCCAAAATTTCAGAAGTAACGATTTAAAACATTTACAAAATACCCCTTCTCCTTTTATAAATATATAAAACATTTAAGTCCCATACCTTAAATAATGTTATATATATAAAACACTTAGGAAACTTTTATAAAAATTTCCATCAATCACTTTCAATATGTTTTCCAACATATTTTAATTTCTGATCCAAAATCATCATAAAATAGCCGTAATTAATTTAAACCCAAATCAACTATTTTCTTCACTAGAAAATTTATAATAAATCCACATTAATTCAAAAAATTATGAAAATGGAAAAGCATCTCCAAAATATCATATTTGATGTTATTCTAAAATCGCAATGCATTTGGGTGTCATTTAATAAGGTTTTCACATTAAAATATTTCATAAATTTCATATGAATTAGCATAAATCATCAACAAGCATATATATCCAACTTTTTTTTTGAGCGAAACGGATGTGTAGTGCAAGACTACACAGCCGGTTATATAATATTAAAATATGTAAATAGTGCGATCAACAAGCCTGATCGCTGGCCAAAAAGATAAGGAGTATCATTGTAACAACCCGCTATTTTGGACCATTCAAATCGACAATAAAACCGTACATGTCCGACTTGAAAAATTCAAAATACCGAATTGTTAATTTAATTTGGCAAAACTTAGCATATACAGTAAATAAATCAAACACAGATCACAGACACAGAGTAATATAATGCAGCGGAATAGAAAAATAGTAGTTCATGAAGCTACTATATACATCAGAGTTTAAAATAAAATACATTAGAATCTCTGGAATACAGAAAGGTCTTCAGTACGAGCCGATGACTTCTCTGAACCAGTCAACTAGAAAACTGAAAGCTGAAACGATAGTTGGATCTCCAAATGAAGCTCCAATCTCATAAGGTGAGTCTCGAATGCTGGATTACTCGGTCTGACCCGAGCGTAAAGCAAAACACAAAACACTCGAGTCAGGATTAACATTCTTATATCAATAAATTCAACTCAAATGAAATATCAACTGAAATACAATATACTTAAAGGATGTTTGGGATGTCCATCCTCTAAGGGTCCATAGAACTATCTATAGGGTAGAAATATACACTATTACACCGTAGTCATTCACTTAATTTATACTTCAACCCAACAGTCAATTTTTACTTCGAATAATCATATTTCCCAAACTAGTATCTATATATTGAGTAAGGTATGCAGTACAGTATTTCAATTTCCTGAACTTAACAAATTGTTCACATCAACCTGGCCTTCCTATTTAAATTAAATCCAATCTCATTTTATCAGTTAAATCTTCCTAAAATTCCCACTTAAATTTATAATTCTCAAATTTGGATTTGATATCCCAATTTTCCCTTTTATTTCAATATGTTTCCATATTTTAAGTATTCAACATTTTAACCAAATTTTTCCCAATCTAGTTTCTAAATAAAATTCCCAATCTAGTTCAAACTCAAATTTCATTTAATTCGATTAGTTATCTACATAACCGATTCGACTATCTTGGTTCCAAATACATATCCGAATTTCTAAACCATTTAATTACACTATAGTTCATAGCTTATAGATAACAATTTAAATTTGACAGTTTCATCTAGATTCTCGATTTTTTTTTTTCATCGTTATTATCCAGTCTTGAACCCTCCCTTATTCGATTCAATATCATTTTAGTGATCATGAATTACACTTTACCCAAATTTCTTAAATTTTATTAAACGTGAAATATTTCATTCGATAAATTTCAATTTGATTTAGATAAATAAATCCTTATCTAAATACCATTTCAAAATAACCCAACTTTATTTCCCAATCCTAATTGTTCAATATTATTGCAAAATTTTCCGAAATAAAATTACATAAATATTTATCATAATTTATGTATTTAATCACATCTTGATTAAACTAGATATAATTAACTCTATGTTTATCATTTTCCCTTTTATACATGTATTTAAGAATTTACACATAAATAAAACCATATATTTCTTATCATATGGTCAAATGTTACGAATATTATCATTTCAATCCATACACTAAATATATACGGGTGGATAGCATTCCACCCGTAATCCCAAATTTAAATTAAATAAAACCCGCTTGGGTCTATCATTTAAACCCATTTCAATTCAAAACAACCATAACAAAAGGGAATTGCAGTGTGATGACAGGGATGGTGTCAAAGTAAATAAACAAGTAATAACAACGGTCAATAACAATTCAATAAGTAAATCAATAACTCCGAAATAATCGTATTTATTCGCATTGTTATTTGTATAATTATTTCTAGAATCTACACTATCATGTCATGTAGATAAAGATTATTACATTTTAGTTTTTCACTTGTCGTTCCATTTCAATTTCATTTTAATACTACAATAATTAATCCAAACTACGTTCAAGGATTTAAAGTATAATTTATCAATTTCTACGACAATTAATGGGTCAAATTTAACTAATCAAATTTACATATGGCGGGGTCAGGTTTCAAATAAATCAAGGTCCGTCATATGTAATCCGTCTTAATTTGTAAACTATACTACCCCAAATTTTACTAGCAAACTAGTTATCACTTAACAGTAGTAATTAACATCCAATTTAAACGATAATCAATCAATCAATCAATTATCAACCAATCTGTATTATTATCCCATAATTAATTAACCGATAATGGTGTCAGGTGTCACAGGTGGGCAGATACAGATAATAGCAGTCATAACAGTAAAACAACCAACAGCAGCATATTTCAATTGTCGTTTCAATTGAAGTCAAATTTAATAAATAAAAGAACGTTAATCGTGAGTGATTGCTCACCTTTCGAGGCTAGAGATGAACGAGACCAAGAGCGAATGGATACGAGCAAACCCATAGGTCGAACAAGCGAGACAGTGATAAGGCTATAATGGCTGCGACGAATATGATATTTTTCAGTGATAAGTCAAGATGGGCACGAGATAGAGGAAGTAAGATACGTTAAATATAAATTTTATAACAATCAACATTAAATTTAAACACCAATCATAAAAATAAAAATCTATACTTATACACATATTTTAAACCAATATACAATGAAATCTTTATATTTAATATTCAAAAATAAATGTTCATACTAATATCGATACAAACTTATCTTGTGATACTAAATATTGTACGTATATAAACTAGCGTAAACTCAACCCACCAATCAAAGAAAACTTTTTTTTTTTATAAACATATTGTATATATATACTACTACATACGTTTCAAAATACCATCTTCAAAACAATATATATTATATACATATATATATAAATTTATTTACAACCCATAAATAATAAAATATATAAAATATACTAACTACTCCGTTACATATAAAACTGATATAATATTCACCCAGACAAGTGTCTTAAAATTAGTTATATTTACATATAATCATACTTAAAGTATACAGATATATAAGTAAATTGGAAGATCATAAAATCCAGATTTTATAAACTTATATATATAAAAAATCTTTACACAGTAATTAGAAAAAAAAAAAAAAAAACCCAAAACAATCGTATGAGCCCTATAACCTGGGGAACGATCACGATCTCCACTCAAATCCTCATGCAACCGAAAGAAATTATTATTTCATATATATATATATATATATTTTTATATATTAATCAAAACTGATATATTATAAACATAAACAAAATGATCTAAACATGCATACACAACAGTAAGATGGAGAACCAATGACAAAAACTTCAGGCAAATAAGTCTTTGAAGAAATAAAATAAACCTACCTATAGTGTTCACCACTTCCAAAGCAGACTCGGGTTTCGAAGGATGTGGCAACGGTGGATTAATTGATGGGTTTGCTGTTGAAGGCGGATCCGGGTTGAAGCATCGGGTGTAGGAGGTTTCGTATGGGAGAGGCGCTATTGTTATAGGGTGGAGGCCAAGCTAGTTCAAAGCTACATGGGAGGTGGAAAGAAACGAAGGTGACTGCTGCTCGTTATCTGTATGCGTTTCGTGTGTGCTTTTTTTTTTTTTTATATATATGGCAGCGGATGAAGGTGGAAAGGAGGGTGCAAATTGTGTTCTGAGAGCAAAAATGAAAAAAATATGAAGAGAGGGGAAGAAGAATAAATAGAATGGATGTTATGCGTGATTTCAGGGGATTGATAAAAGTAACGTCTACGTAAAAAATCAAAAGTGCAAGTGAATGTTTAAAAGAAAGGGAAACAGCGCTGAAGGTGCGAATAAAATTTTCAAATCAAAAGAAACGTAAAGTTGCCCATTTATTTATCAAACGTGATTTAAGCCAAATAAAAGGAAACGAAGAGTAACAGTCAGAAATTAGTACGCAATTAATTGAATAGAAACCTTCCCTGAGATTCAGTTGACTTAATTAAAACAAATTTTATAAATTTAGCTTGGAGTACACGGTAAACGTTAGAAAACAAATGAAAAAAAAAAAAAAGTCACGGATTTGGTTCAAAAGGAAAGGCAATGAACCGTTGAAATTTAGAAAGGCAAGAATATAATCAAAAGCGGAAACGTACACTTTTTTTTTCCAGGAATGAATACAAGTTCAAGAATAATAACGTTAATATAAATTTATTTTATAACGCTAGGATATCATGGAACGAAGGAAACAAATTTAAATGTACCGAGATAACGTATGGCATTTTATACGTTTTCAAACTTTTGAAATGGCATAGGATGGTAATAGCTGTACACCGATTGAGAAGCCTTTAAAGCAATTTATTTTATTGCCTGGGATTCACGTTCCAAATTTTTTTTTTTTTTTGAAACGGAAGGAAGCAATAAAGTCACTGATAAATGAAATTGTAACAGTCTCCCAAATTCAGCTGACAAATAATAAAGCAATTGATAATAGGTGCGCGTTTAAATTTTGAAACGCCAAAAGAAATCAAATGGTAAGGAATTTATATAACAGTACATTATACGTTTTTTTTTTCACCCCATAAGAAGGCTGAACGCACATCACTTGAAATGGAAAGGCAAAAGTAAAGCGCGATGATTCAGGAAGTAACATAAGGAATAAAATATCAACGGTCAAAAGTTATGATTTAGCTGAAAATTTCAAGTAATAAATTTATTGAGCAGCACGTTTCAATTTGAGCAAGAATAAGTATGAAATGGAAGTAGCAATAGAAAAATGGAAGTGAAACGTATTCACTTTTTGCCTTATATAAAATATTATATAAAGTAGATAAAAGGAAATTTCCACGTTCGAATCATTAAAGCGATAAATATTTGTATCGGCCAACACGTGAATCCAGGAAAAAATAAAGGTAAGCTATTTATTGTTTTGCAACCGATAAAATTTTGAACAGTAAGAAAATAAAGCAATAGTCACAGTGGAGTCCCTTGATTTTGTGCAAATGAAATTTATTAAAGCAATTGAAATTTAACGATAGAAAAGTCACTGCTATGCACTGATTCAGAAATCAATTCATACCTTGAATTTAATAGAATTACCAAATAAATAAACTTCCATAAAATAAATTGAAAATTTACCATTTGCTATATTTAATTATACGTAATCCAAATATTAACTCTTTATTTGCAAATAAATTTATTAAAAATTTCACCAAAATCCAAATTAAATACGTTATAAAACCAATTAAAATCATTAAAATTTTATGGGTCGTTACACTCTCCCCCACTCAAAACTTTTCGTCCCCGAAAAGGAAGGAGGTAGGAGAATAAAACAACCAGAAATAGATTGAAATACAAGATAAATAATTAATTTAAAACTATATAGATTTTATTTGAAATATTTATTTGATAACTTCATTTGAAATTTAGTTTTCTTTAATACTTTAATACTTTTCAAATTCCTTTGAAAACCATTACTCACATTATTACTTATATTTACAAAGAAGCTATTAAAATATTAAATCCAAAATTCACAAATTTTTATTTTGTTTCAAGATACCTTCCAAATATTATTATTAGATCACAAATCATTTTTTAAAGTATCTTTTATTTTAGATAAATAACTGTTTAAATATTTATATATAACACTAAAATTTCTATTAAACCATGTAGTATATAATTAAACAATATTTTAAAGGATATATCCAACAAGGAAGGAAGGTAGATTTGGAAAAAGGAATCAAGGTGAATAACTAAACTGAGCAGATAAGGTAGATTCAAGAATAGAATCGGGCACGAGTAATAAATATAGAACCATAAGAATTTAAAATTTCAAATATTAATTCAAAATTTCTTTGTTGAAAATACTTTTATAATAAAATACCTTTATAAATAAATACTTTTATATTGAAACCAATTTTTCTTTCGAAATACTTTTATAACTCAATGTTTTAACAAGTTTATCCTCGTTCTTGCAGACTCTGGCCATGCGTTGATCAGGCGCAAAGCTAGAATTCTTCAAGTACTTAGTAGACTTGTTTCAACACCCAGTGAAAATACTTGAAAAACCTTTTTTTAAAAAAAACAGATATGGAAAGTACAATCCAAACAAAACAACCAAACCAAAACCTTTGTCCGATCATGGTTCGCAGATACACAATGGTTACGCCTGGTTCCCCCAGGAAACAATCCATATCCGTAAGCTTTCACAGCCCTGCGAGTTACGCCATGATGACTAGTAGGGTGCAGGATACACAATGGTTACGCCTGGTTCCCCCAGGAAACAATCCGTACCCCCAGGCAAGACTCAGCCAGGCACTTGCGCTACTATTCGCGACCTACACAGATTGCAGGATACACAATGGTTACGCCTGGTTCCCCCAGGAAACAATCCGTACCCCTAGGCAAGACTCAGCCAGGCAATTTCGCTGTGCATTCACGAAAGAAAAAGAAACCGTGGGTTACGTCACGGTGGGAACACTCGAGTATTACATCCGGAAAACCAAAAATCAGAGAGAATAATATCGATAGAATGAATCCACGCTGTGGCCACAAAGCGGATATCAAGCAGAAGGCACTTTCCATATCTTTTCTTGGAAAATATATATATATATAGTACCTTTTCAAATACTTCCAAATCTCGTACTTATATAAAGTCCATATGTATAGGATTCCTTTCTAAATCGAATACTTTCCAAATCAATAGTATATCAAAACATACTTACATAGACTTTGAATATATAAATTTTCTTTCCAAATTGAGTACCTTTCAAATCAATTGATTTCAAATCACTTTCATACTTATACAAATCCATTTTATATAAGTCCGACCACTTCCCAAATCAAGTGCTTAATTATACAAGTTCTCAATTTCAAATCATTCAATATCAAATTTAGTTCCAAAGTCATATATGAATTCACCAAATTTCTTCCAAATTAGATATCCTAATTTCACAGTTCCCTAAAATAATAGGTTTAGAAAATTATCCCAGTTTCCAGATTAAAATAATTCAAGTCAAACAAATTCATTTCCAAAATCATCATATAAGTACTGGGGTTTTTTTTTTTCAATTTAATTTTCAAAACCAAATATTTTCTCAAAATTTATTATACTCAAAATGGTCTCCAATTTTATAATTATCCTTTTAAAACTTTTAAACCATCTATTTCTATTTGAAATATCCAATTTACCTTTCTGAAAACCATTATTCAACTATTTTTTTCTTTTCAAACATTTCAAAACTAAATTTATACACTTTATCAAACATTTTATACTCTTCGAAATTTCATAGCTTTGAAAATTAAATCTCGATTTGGAAGTGTTCGAACACTCAAAATACTTAGGGAAATCAAATTTTTCAATTCAAGAGTTGAAAATCAACAATAAATAATCAATTATTAAATCTGAAATTCGAGGACTGAACACCGGTCTTACTTTAAATTGTTTCAAATATATACATATATCTTTCGAAGATATCAAATTATACTTAGGAATTTGAAATCATAACGGTTTTACAAAATCACTCGCATAGCAAGATATTAAAGTGGCCTCTCCCCCACTCTGAAACTCGAAAATCAATGTCGATGATGCGTGCACTCATCACCGAAATTATTCTCCAGCGACATAAGTGAGTTCTGGACTTCTATTTTCTTGAAAACTTCTTTGAAATTTCTTCAAAATTATTGGAATTCATTTGAACCCATTTGAAACATTTCTTATTCGGAAAAATACTTTTAAATCGTATTATTTTTATATATTTTCCCAAAATCTTAAATCCAATTTCAAAATACCGAAATTCAATTCTCGAATTTCAAATTAACCCTTCAGTGGTAAATCTTTTTTTTTATATAAACCAATTTCTTACAAGTTTCAAAATTTTCAAATCCTTCCAAAACTTTTATATATATAGAATAACATTTCTTATTTGTTTTATATATAGGTATATAATCCTTATTGAAAACATTTTCGCTTTTATATATAGAATAAAATCATAGTTATCCAAATAATAATTTCGATATATATAACAATTTCAAAAATACAACATACCCGATCTTTCAAAGGATTATTCAAGGATAGATTTCAAACAAACAGAGATTCAAATTTCATATCAACGAAAACAGGAACATGAATACTTTATTTGAGAACTTCAGTTAAGCAAAAGATACAATAGAGTTTACCGAAAGTAACCTAACAACTGCTGAAAACAAACAGATCCACAGAAAACCACTCTACATAAACAAAGCATCGGTATTAATTCTACCGGGTGGCACTTCAACGGGTCCAGAGCACTCCCCCTCAATATGGCCCCAACTTCTGCATTTCTTGCATAAATGCACGACACGCCCATCCTCCCTAACGAACTGCGGAAATGCAGCCTTCCTTCCATACTTCCTCACAGGACAATTCCTGGCTATATGCCCAGGCAGCCTGCAGTGATAGCAAATGGTTGATTGGTCGACTATTGCAGTGGGTGCAGCTTTTACTTTCTTCACCTTCTGGCAGCGACTGGGAAAGTGCCCCGTACTACGGCACTTAAAACAGAAGATCTTGGATCGATAACGCTTGCCCTCATTCTTCTTTCCTTCATCTCTCTTCCCGCACATGGCTGCATAATGTCCCTTCTCCTGACACCGATAACAGACGACATGGTCATAAGGACCAGGTCCTGCCCTTTCCCTCCACAATCTTTCCCACTTCTCCATTGCTTCCTCCTGTTCCTTACGGGCTAGTGCTCTCCGAGCTCGACGGGCTGCTTTCTGCTCTTCCGATTTTGCCATCTACAAAATAGTTTCCTATCATCAAGGAGTCCAAAATCAAACAAGATCGAGGTTCAAAATTTTAAGGGAAACTTGGTCAAAGGAAGTTTCGAAACAAAGTGGGAAGGCTTGAACGAAAATGGGGAAATTTTTATTTCAAATAGAAGATGGATATACTTCTATAAATCGCGGGTGACCTTTACCGGTCCACCGTGACTTCAGGAATATGATCGATGCAGAATATGCCTCGATACAGAATTCGGTATAACTAGATATAGCAGCATCGTAAACCGAGGATACAAAATCTTCGGTGAATCAATGCCAATTGTAAAGGAGTTTTCATCCCCTTTACAAATCATTCAGTGGAGTCATGGGATACTCCAGAATCGAATGAATATAAACAGGGAAAGACGAGAATGAATTCCGGAACCGAGGGACATTCCAAAATTCAAAGGAAAACGAGTCAAAAAGGAAGAGATTCAACTCGAATGAAAGTGATTCTGTAAATAAATTTACCATATATGCTAAGTTTTGCCTAGAGCCTCGCTCTGATACCAGCTGTAACAACCCGCTATTTTGGACCATTCAAATCGACAATAAAACCGTACATGTCCGACTTGAAAAATTCAAAATACCGAATTGTTAATTTAATTTGGCAAAACTTAGCATATACAGTAAATAAATCAAACACAGATCACAGACACAGAGTAATATAATGCAGCGGAATAGAAAAATAGTAGTTCATGAAGCTACTATATACATCAGAGTTTAAAATAAAATACATTAGAATCTCTGGAATACAGAAAGGTCTTCAGTACGAGCCGATGACTTCTCTGAACCAGTCAACTAGAAAACTGAAAGCTGAAACGATAGTTGGATCTCCAAATGAAGCTCCAATCTCATAAGGTGAGTCTCGAATGCTGGATTACTCGGTCTGACCCGAGCGTAAAGCAAAACACAAAACACTCGAGTCAGGATTAACATTCTTATATCAATAAATTCAACTCAAATGAAATATCAACTGAAATACAATATACTTAAAGGATGTTTGGGATGTCCATCCTCTAAGGGTCCATAGAACTATCTATAGGGTAGAAATATACACTATTACACCGTAGTCATTCACTTAATTTATACTTCAACCCAACAGTCAATTTTTACTTCGAATAATCATATTTCCCAAACTAGTATCTATATATTGAGTAAGGTATGCAGTACAGTATTTCAATTTCCTGAACTTAACAAATTGTTCACATCAACCTGGCCTTCCTATTTAAATTAAATCCAATCTCATTTTATCAGTTAAATCTTCCTAAAATTCCCACTTAAATTTATAATTCTCAAATTTGGATTTGATATCCCAATTTTCCCTTTTATTTCAATATGTTTCCATATTTTAAGTATTCAACATTTTAACCAAATTTTTCCCAATCTAGTTTCTAAATAAAATTCCCAATCTAGTTCAAACTCAAATTTCATTTAATTCGATTAGTTATCTACATAACCGATTCGACTATCTTGGTTCCAAATACATATCCGAATTTCTAAACCATTTAATTACACTATAGTTCATAGCTTATAGATAACAATTTAAATTTGACAGTTTCATCTAGATTCTCGATTTTTTTTTTTTCATCGTTATTATCCAGTCTTGAACCCTCCCTTATTCGATTCAATATCATTTTAGTGATCATGAATTACACTTTACCCAAATTTCTTAAATTTTATTAAACGTGAAATATTTCATTCGATAAATTTCAATTTGATTTAGATAAATAAATCCTTATCTAAATACCATTTCAAAATAACCCAACTTTATTTCCCAATCCTAATTGTTCAATATTATTGCAAAATTTTCCGAAATAAAATTACATAAATATTTATCATAATTTATGTATTTAATCACATCTTGATTAAACTAGATATAATTAACTCTATGTTTATCATTTTCCCTTTTATACATGTATTTAAGAATTTACACATAAATAAAACCATATATTTCTTATCATATGGTCAAATGTTACGAATATTATCATTTCAATCCATACACTAAATATATACGGGTGGATAGCATTCCACCCGTAATCCCAAATTTAAATTAAATAAAACCCGCTTGGGTCTATCATTTAAACCCATTTCAATTCAAAACAACCATAACAAAAGGGAATTGCAGTGTGATGACAGGGATGGTGTCAAAGTAAATAAACAAGTAATAACAACGGTCAATAACAATTCAATAAGTAAATCAATAACTCCGAAATAATCGTATTTATTCGCATTGTTATTTGTATAATTATTTCTAGAATCTACACTATCATGTCATGTAGATAAAGATTATTACATTTTAGTTTTTCACTTGTCGTTCCATTTCAATTTCATTTTAATACTACAATAATTAATCCAAACTACGTTCAAGGATTTAAAGTATAATTTATCAATTTCTACGACAATTAATGGGTCAAATTTAACTAATCAAATTTACATATGGCGGGGTCAGGTTTCAAATAAATCAAGGTCCGTCATATGTAATCCGTCTTAATTTGTAAACTATACTACCCCAAATTTTACTAGCAAACTAGTTATCACTTAACAGTAGTAATTAACATCCAATTTAAACGATAATCAATCAATCAATCAATTATCAACCAATCTGTATTATTATCCCATAATTAATTAACCGATAATGGTGTCAGGTGTCACAGGTGGGCAGATACAGATAATAGCAGTCATAACAGTAAAACAACCAACAGCAGCATATTTCAATTGTCGTTTCAATTGAAGTCAAATTTAATAAATAAAAGAACGTTAATCGTGAGTGATTGCTCACCTTTCGAGGCTAGAGATGAACGAGACCAAGAGCGAATGGATACAAGCAAACCCAAAGGTCGAACAAGCGAGACAGTGATAAGGCTATAATGGCTGCGACGAATATGATATTTTTCAGTGATAAGTCAAGATGGGCACGAGATAGAGGAAGTAAGATACGTTAAATATAAATTTTATAACAATCAACATTAAATTTAAACACCAATCATAAAAATAAAAATCTATACTTATACACATATTTTAAACCAATATACAATGAAATCTTTATATTTAATATTCAAAAATAAATGTTCATACTAATATCGATACAAACTTATCTTGTGATACTAAATATTGTACGTATATAAACTAGCGTAAACTCAACCCACCAATCAAAGAAAACTTTTTTTTTTTTATAAACATATTGTATATATATACTACTACATACGTTTCAAAATACCATCTTCAAAACAATATATATTATATACATATATATATAAATTTATTTACAACCCATAAATAATAAAATATATAAAATATACTAACTACTCCGTTACATATAAAACTGATATAATATTCACCCAGACAAGTGTCTTAAAATTAGTTATATTTACATATAATCATACTTAAAGTATACAGATATATAAGTAAATTGGAAGATCATAAAATCCAGATTTTATAAACTTATATATATAAAAAATCTTTACACAGTAATTAGAAAAAAAAAAAAACAAAACCCAAAACAATCGTATGAGCCCTATAACCTGGGGAACGATCACGATCTCCACTCAAATCCTCATGCAACCGAAAGAAATTATTATTTCATATATATATATATATATATTTTTATATATTAATCAAAACTGATATATTATAAACATAAACAAAATGATCTAAACATGCATACACAACAGTAAGATGGAGAACCAATGACAAAAACTTCAGGCAAATAAGTCTTTGAAGAAATAAAATAAACCTACCTATAGTGTTCACCACTTCCAAAGCAGACTCGGGTTTCGAAGGATGTGGCAACGGTGGATTAATTGATGGGTTTGCTGTTGAAGGCGGATCCGGGTTGAAGCATCGGGTGTAGGAGGTTTCGTATGGGAGAGGCGCTATTGTTATAGGGTGGAGGCCAAGCTAGTTCAAAGCTACATGGGAGGTGGAAAGAAACGAAGGTGACTGCTGCTCGTTATCTGTATGCGTTTCGTGTGTGCTTTTTTTTTTTTTTTTTATATATATGGCAGCGGATGAAGGTGGAAAGGAGGGTGCAAATTGTATTCTGAGAGCAAAAATGAAAAAAATATGAAGAGAGGGGAAGAAGAATAAATAGAATGGATGTTATGCGTGATTTCAGGGGATTGATAAAAGTAACGTCTACGTAAAAAATCAAAAGTGCAAGTGAATGTTTAAAAGAAAGGGAAACAGCGCTGAAGGTGCGAATAAAATTTTCAAATCAAAAGAAACGTAAAGTTGCCCATTTATTTATCAAACGTGATTTAAGCCAAATAAAAGGAAACGAAGAGTAACAGTCAGAAATTAGTACGCAATTAATTGAATAGAAACCTTCCCTGAGATTCAGTTGACTTAATTAAAACAAATTTTATAAATTTAGCTTGGAGTACACGGTAAACGTTAGAAAACAAATGAAAAAAAAAAAAAAGTCACGGATTTGGTTCAAAAGGAAAGGCAATGAACCGTTGAAATTTAGAAAGGCAAGAATATAATCAAAAGCGGAAACGTACACTTTTTTTTTCCAGGAATGAATACAAGTTCAAGAATAATAACGTTAATATAAATTTATTTTATAACGCTAGGATATCATGGAACGAAGGAAACAAATTTAAATGTACCGAGATAACGTATGGCATTTTATACGTTTTCAAACTTTTGAAATGGCATAGGATGGTAATAGCTGTACACCGATTGAGAAGCCTTTAAAGCAATTTATTTTATTGCCTGGGATTCACGTTCCAAATTTTTTTTTTTTTTTTTTTGAAACGGAAGGAAGCAATAAAGTCACTGATAAATGAAATTGTAACAGTCTCCCAAATTCAGCTGACAAATAATAAAGCAATTGATAATAGGTGCGCGTTTAAATTTTGAAACGCCAAAAGAAATCAAATGGTAAGGAATTTATATAACAGTACATTATACGTTTTTTTTTCACCCCATAAGAAGGCTGAACGCACATCACTTGAAATGGAAAGGCAAAAGTAAAGCGCGATGATTCAGGAAGTAACATAAGGAATAAAATATCAACGGTCAAAAGTTATGATTTAGCTGAAAATTTCAAGTAATAAATTTATTGAGCAGCACGTTTCAATTTGAGCAAGAATAAGTATGAAATGGAAGTAGCAATAGAAAAATGGAAGTGAAACGTATTCACTTTTTGCCTTATATAAAATATTATATAAAGTAGATAAAAGGAAATTTCCACGTTCGTATCATTAAAGCGATAAATATTTGTATCGGCCAACACGTGAATCCAGGAAAAAATAAAGGTAAGCTATTTATTGTTTTGCAACCGATAAAATTTTGAACAGTAAGAAAATAAAGCAATAGTCACAGTGGAGTCCCTTGATTTTGTGCAAATGAAATTTATTAAAGCAATTGAAATTTAACGATAGAAAAGTCACTGCTATGCACTGATTCAGAAATCAATTCATACCTTGAATTTAATAGAATTACCAAATAAATAAACTTCCATAAAATAAATTGAAAATTTACCATTTGCTATATTTAATTATACGTAATCCAAATATTAACTCTTTATTTGCAAATAAATTTATTAAAAATTTCACCAAAATCCAAATTAAATACGTTATAAAACCAATTAAAATCATTAAAATTTTATGGGTCGTTACAATCATAACAGTCATATAACCAGACAGCAAAAACTGAGATATGAAAATAAGAACATAGTGCACTTAGCAACATAGAACTAGAAGCTATAAACAACAAGTAGTGATAGAGAGAGCTACGGGTGACGTCCATGGTGCCCACGGGTAGGAGATGCTGTTGTGCTGCCAGCCGATTCAATTGGTGAAATACTGGAGCGCGGGAGCCTAAGCTTGAAGGGAGCTGAGTAACTATACCCTGTAAAAGAAGAGTAATAATAAATGATGCGCCTACATGTTCCTTCGAAGTGTGATTTGGGATTATTGAATACATGTGCGTTGCGCTCGACCCAAACACACCAACTGAATATAACCACGAGAGGATCTAAGAGCTTATTCGGTGGGTTGAACTGCCAAAATTCGAAAAAAGAGGTGAATGCTAGGACATAGCCAAGGAGATGCGCTGAAGTTGCAGCCTAGACCCTAAAAGAGAAGCCGCAATCAAAGAAGAGATGATGGATACTTTCGATATCGTTATCACAGAAGACACAATGGGGGCCCGGTGCAATGTTAAGACGGAAGAGCCTATCTCTAGTATTGACTCGGCCATGGATAAGGCACCATTGAAAGAATAACATTCTGGGTTGGAGCTTACTTTTCCAGAGTCTGGAGAAATTGAAGAGGCGACCCGGGTTAATCAGATGCGCATAGCATGAGGCGAAGGTAAAGCGAACTGTGGGATTAGGGGCGCGAAGAATCTTGTCAGGTGTTTGATAGAAATGTACGGATTGGAGAATGGAAATAGCCTGGTGAAGCTCAGCTAAGGTGGTGAGGTCGAAATAGGAAGGCGGGAGGATGTGGTCAGGGCCCAGACCAATTAAATCGGAAATGGTAACAAGGCTGGTGTCGGAATGGGAAAAAAGGTTAGGGAGGGTAGAAGAAAGGGGTAGCTGACCGTGCCAGATATCTAACCAGAAGATGCAGTTAGTGCCGTCGCCTATACTGACTTGGAAGAGTGATTTAACTCTGGGAAGGGTGGAAAGGACCCCGGACCAGAATGGGGATGGTTTGAGGCTGGGATCGGAATGAAGGACGAGGTGTGGGTTGGATCGATAGTAAAGGGAAGAGATCCATGATTTCCAAAGGAATGAATTGGGTGAGAGAAAATGCCAGAGCCATTTAGCAAGAAGCGTATGGGTGAAGCAATATAGGTTAGCAATTCCAAGGCCACCATTATTGGTTTGCAAGCAGGCGGTCCTCCAATTTACAAGCTTCTTAATTCTTCCACCATTCCAGAGAAAAGTACTTCTGATCGAGTCAATTCTATTGATAACCCATGATGGGAGTTTGTAAAACGACATCCAATAGGAAGGGGTGGCCGACAAGACCGACTTAACGAGAACTAGACGACCAGCAGATGAAAGAGAGTGTGCTTTCCAGGAGAGAAGTCTGTTTTCAATTCTGGTGATGAGGGGGAGCCAGTCTGCCCTATGAAGCTTGGTTGGGCGCAGGGGGATACCCAGATAAGAGATGGGAAATTGCGAAATGCTAAAGTTGAGGAGGTTGGAAATTATACAGCCAAGGTGATCGGAATTCCCAAGCATGATGATGGAGCTTTTACTGAAGTTGATGGATAGGCCAGAAATGAGTTCGAAAGAGTAAAGAGCTACTTTAAGGCAATGGATGTGATTGACGTTTGGAGTTGCAAAGAGGATAGTGTCGTCCGCAAAGTGGAGATTGGATAAGGCTAGGTTTGAGTTGGGGAGCTTAATGCCTTCGAAGAGGTTGTGAGAAGTAGCTAGTTTGATCATACAGCTCAAAATATCTGTAACAAGGACAAAGAGCAGTGGGGAGAGCGGGTCGCCTTGGCGCAGACCACGAGTTGATTTTATTAAGCCTTCGGTGACTCCATTGATCGAAATAGTGGAGTAGCTAGAACAATGGATGTTTTGAATCCAGCTGCACCATTTTGTGGGGAAGCCCCTGTGTTCCAAGAGCTTCAAAATGACTGCCAGTTAACGGTATCGAATGCCTTTGAGAAGTCAAATTTGAGGAGGAGGCCTGGCGTTGAAGATTGGTGGCAGAAAGAAATGACCTCTGAGTGGAGGCAACACAGTCCATAATGTTACGGCCGAGGATGAATGCTGATTGTTCCATTCCAATGAGGGGGGCGATGACATTTTGAAGGCGATTGGCAAGAACTTTGTTTATGATTTTAAAGATGGTGTTCAGAAGGCTAATGAGGTGGAATGAGGGAAGAGAAGTAGCACCAGGGGTTTTGGGGTGGAGTATGATGTTGGCATAATTGAGGCGAGCCACAGATGAAGGGTTAGCATGGAATTCTGAACACATCTCAATAATATCGAACTTCATGGTTTCCCAGTTGTGCTTGAAGAAAAGTGGCCCGAAGCCATCTGGGCCAGGAGCTTTATCATCAGACATTTCGTTCAATGCAGCCCAAATCTCCGCCTCCGTGAATGGTTGGTCAATAAGGATGGGGGAGCGGTCAGGGAAAAGTAGATTCCAGTCTACGTGGGGAGTTGGGGGGTAGTCACTACCCAAAATGTTACGATAATAGGAGGTGAACAGGTTCAAGATGTCTGACTGATAAGTGAATGTCGTGCCATTGTGGGATATTTCGGGAATAAAAGTGGATCTACATCTGAAGTTAGCAAGGCGGTGAAAGAAAGCCGTATTTCTATCACCCTCATCTATCCATTTCGCTTTGGAGCGCCGTTTCCATCCAATTTCCTCTTGAAGTGTCAGTCTGTCCAAAACCGCTTCCCGGTCACAAAGCCAGGCCCTATCCGACTCGCTAAGAGGGCACAATTCTTCCATGATGTTAAGATCCAAAATTTCCTCCTGGATTGCAGAAATGCGCGAGCGAAGGGAACCCCAAACCGACTTGGCCCAAGGTTTAATAATCTTACGGAGGGATCTAAGTTTACAGACAACACGAGCGGTGGCCGAGGGAGTGGGGAGGGGCTGGGACCAAATTAGTTTGATGAAATCATCGAACGATGGCTCAAGAAGCCAAAGACGCTCAAAGCGGAAGGGTCTAATGGTACAAGTGGAAAGGCCGGTGTCGAGTAGGAGAGGGAAGTGGTCCGAGATGATTGTGGCCAGACCAGAGACTACGGAGAGTGGGTAAAGGTCGTCCTAGGCTAGATTAAAGAGAAAATGGTCCAGTTTAGCCAATGAGGGAACAGATCTGCGATTTGACCAGGTGAATAGGCGATTGCTGATGGGTGGGTCGATTAAGGAGCAGTCGTTGATGAAAGAGTTAAAGGATTCTAAGTTATGAGATAAGTTACCCGAGTTTCTTTCCTCCGAGGATCTGGTGGTGTGGAAGTCTCCCCCAACCACCCAGGGGCCATTAACGTGGGAGGCGAAGTTAAGACAATTCGACCATAGAGCACTACGATCACGAGAATCAGATGGACCATAGATATTTGAGAAAAAAAAGATCGTTCCAGATTGCAAATGACGAAGGGAAACGTGTAGAGCCGATGTGTGATATAAAGTTTGACAATGGGCCCACACGGACTCATCCCAGGTAGTCAAGATGCCTCCACTAGAGCCCACAGCATTCAAATGGGCCCACCCAGTGAGATATGACCCACCAATTTGTCTGAGAAGATTAGGACTAGGATCTGATAGTTTGGATTCTTGCAGAAATAGAATGTTTATTTTGTGGGGGGCAATGATAAGATTAACCGAGTGTCGTTTACTGGGGTCCCCCAACCCCCTTACGTTCCAAGATATTAGCTTCATTGGGATAGCGACAAGCGCTCCGATTCTAGGTCTTGCATGGAGGTGTAGTGTTCATCACGCAAACTCACGCCCATGCAACGTGCCATTTTTTTATTCAGACTTTTATTTAGTGAGGAGAAAACCACATGTTTATAAAAACCACCAGGAAGAGATGCTGCTTTATCCAGTCTGGAGCTCCGACGGACGGTCGTTGGAGTGACTGGCTGAGACCAATGAGTTTCCGCTGGCTGAGCCATGTGGCTATGTTCTGCAGGCTGAGGGACAGGGGATATGTGGATGGTGGGGGATAAACTGGTTGAGGGCTTACAGGGTTGGGGGAACATGGCTGTGGGCGAGCCACAGGTGGCGACGCATACTGCTGAAGGTGGTGGGTCGATAGGTCTAAGTCATCATATGGATTCCACGCTTGTTCCTGAGCCGGCCAAGGATCCCAGCCCCTTGGACCAATAACTTCAATTGACTGGTCAATGGGTTGGCCCAGAACTGGAGGGGAGGTTGAAAGGAGAGGCTCGAAATTCATAACGTCGAATCTATCATCTGAATCCAGGTTATCAATCGGAATGTGACGGTCGAAGTATTGAAAGTCCCTCTCAAAGTCAATGCCGAGTAGGTGGTTCTCTGGCCTCCTGTTGGGGTGGTCATGCTCCCATTTCTCAATCATCAGTAAATATGCCACGTTGTTTACAACTGCAACAAAGGAGGACGGTGAGACGTTGCCGGAATAAAACTGCAATTTGATATATAGGAAGCGGTGGTCAAAATTCGCCCAATCACAGTCATCCTGCTCCAAAAATCTACCCACTGGGCTGACCGCCTCGGAGATGGCATCGACGTTGAATCAGAAGAGTTCAGGGAAGCATGAAACCCAAGCCCAAGACGGTGGGACCAAGGGTAGAGCCGGGTTTTCTGGTTCGGACCATAACTGAAAATGAATAAAAGCCCCTGGTTTACTGATAGTCGAACGTTGCAGGATCTGGTCGCGGATAGCGTAGGAGGGACAGGAGAGGAGGAAGCTATCGTTGGTCAGGAACCATAGAGGCCAGTCCTGATGCTGGAAGTTTGAACTGAGCACGTGACGGAGGAAATCAATCGACCAAACCCTGCAGATAATCTTCGCTGTGAGTAGGAGAGATGGTTCCATTCTACGGAAAAATTTCGAATTTATTTTCGTAATGGGGGGATGTTCGGAGAAAAAGGGCAGATTAGTGGGAGAAGAAAAGAAGGAGCGAGAGTGTAAAGGGAAGCGGGAGGGTTTTGCTTTTGGCTGAGATGGTTCAGGATTTGACTTTGGGACCCACTTGGCAGAGCTGGTTTTGTCTCTTGCAGGAATGGGAAAAGTTTTGGCCGAGCTGTCAATATGAGCACGAATGGGATTAGTGGACTTAACGTTACAGTGAGATTGAGGATGCCCGAAAAATCCGCATTTATAGCATAGCTTTGCAACCCTACAATTTTTAGCCACGTGTCTGAGACCCGCACAATGAAGGCAGCGGCCCTTCGATTTCAGGTAGTCAACCATGCGACGCACGTTAATGAAAGTTGGTAGGGGGGTGCTCCGCTTGGTATGAAGGCTAGGTAGGAGGCGAGAGCGCGGTGCCGAGGCCACCACCTGAGCATAGGTTCTGGTCTTTGGAATCTCAATGCAAGGTGGCTTATTTAGGGCCGGAGAGGACGGTGGGGGTCGAGATGCCAGCTGAGTGCGGGTAGCCGCCGTTGTTGTTTCGGCAAGTGGACGATCAAGAGTGGTGATGTACTTACTGGGAACGAAAGAGATCGGAGGTATGATGGGAGGGAAAGAAGAGGAAGACGCCATTTAAAAAAATAATTGGCAGCTGAATGAGTTATTGATGTTTATAAAAGCGTTTTCGATATTTTAATAATTGCTTGAACATGTTTTAAAAATAATTTTTTTAAATACTTATTATATATATGTAGAGTTTTTAAGTGATTGAAATTTTTTTATACATTCTCTCGAGATTCATAAATGGGGCTCATGATTGGATATGATTTTGAGGAGAGGAATTTTACAGGGGATTTGGAGGAAATGAAATTTCAAAATGTTGAATATGGGAACTTCGAAAATGAAATCTGAAAAAACATGGCAAAACCTTGCAAAATAGTTCAGATTTAATCTAAAACCAAAAAATTTAAAAGTATGAGATGTAGTCATTATTCATCTTAGCTTTGTGATTAAAAAGCTGAGAATTGATCTTGATTTAAATTAATTAAGCTTCTTTCCTTTAGATTCTTATTTATCTTCTTCTTGCTCTTCCTTAATGGTGGCCGACCTCTCTAGCTTAATATTTTGATAGTGAACGTATGAAATAAATGTGGCCTAATGGTTTATGGTATAAGAATATACTTATTCCTATTTTACCCTCACTTATTACCCTTTTCTATTATACTTCTGTTGATTTTAGTTCATTTGTTATATGGCATGGCTACCCTTCTATTAATCAAAGATCTCAATTCCCTACTCATTACATTATTTTATTTGATTTAACTAATTAAATATCCTAAATAATAGTTACTCAAAATTAGGGTCGTTACAAAATCCCCTCCTTAAAGAATTTCATCCTCGAAATTATGATATGGTATTCAACAAATCAATCAAAAAGGTAGAACATACCATCAAACAAATCAGGATAAGCGTCTGTAATCCCACTCTTATTCTTACAAGTACAGTTTCTCTCATCGTCGCTCCACTGGACTTTAACTAATTTGGCTGTCTTGTTCCTTAGCCTCTTCTCATCTGTCGTGACTATACGAACTGGCTTCCTACTATAGTTAAATTCGACTCTACTACTAAGTCCTCCAACATAGTCGGTGCTATAGTAGTCTTCAGGTCTCAAACACGCTCTCTTGGGTGAGAAATATGAAAAACATCGTGGACTCTTGCCAAACTGTTTGGTAACTCTACTCTATATGCAAGTTTCCCGAGCCTTTATATAATAGGAAGTGGTCCTATAAATCTCGTCGCCAATTTCCCTTACTTCCCGAATCGAAATACACCTTTCATTGGTGATATATTAATGAAAACATGATCTCTAACAAAGAACTCTATACCTTTCCCTCTTCTATCAACATAACTCTTCTACCTAGATCGAGCTTCCTTTATTCTAGCTCGAATCGACTCGATCTTATCTGCAGCTTCTCTAACTAAATCCAGACCAAGAAGCAACCTATCCCGGTCTCTAACCAACAAATTAGGGATTTTCATGGTCTTCCATACAAAGCTTCAAATGGTGTCATCCCTATGCTAGCCAGACAACTGTTGTTATACGAAAACTCAACTAAGTGCAAATGATTTTCCCTTGATCCCCCAAGGTCTAGTACACGAGCTCGAAACAAATCTTCCAAGACTTTGTTAACTCTTTTAAGTTGCCTATCGGTCTATGGATGGTAAGTGGTACTCATATTGAGTTTGGTACCTAAAGTATCCTATAGACTCTTTCAAAACTCGCTAATGAATAAGGAATCTCTATCACTTACTATGCTACTAGAAATTCCATGAACTCTGACCATATTCTTCACAAACAACTTAGCTAAAATAGGTGCTGTCCTAGTTGTCTTAACTGGAATAAAATGGGCACCCTTGGTCAATCTATCCACTATAACCCATATACTTTCATTTCCTCAACTTGATCTTGGCAACCCATTTATAAAATCCATAGAAATAGCATCCCACTTCCATAATGGAATATCCAATGGTTGAAGTAACCCACTTGGTTTCTGATGTTCGGCTTTTACTTGTTGACAATTCAAACATTACTTCATCCATAAGCCTACATCCCTTTCATACCTCCCCAGAAGAAACTTATCTTCATGTTCTGATACTTTTTAGTTTCTCTCGGATGAATGGTAAACTTCAAACGATGGTATTTCCTAAGAAATTCCTTCCTAATGTCTCCCACATTCGGAACACATAATTTTCCTTTCGTTCTTACCCACTCGTTCTGGTCAAGACTTAAATCCTTCAAGTCATCGCTCTCTGTTCCATCCCTTAAGCTTCTAATCTGCTCAGCTAATATTAGATCCTCTACTAGCTTAGAAGAAGTCCTTTCGATCATAACTAGACGAACTTCTAAACGTGACAACACAACAGTTTCTATACTATACCTACTCTGAGATCTCCACTGTACTTTATAGATCGTCAACTCTTCTACATATTTCCACTTAGCTATCATTGCCAACACTGCATTTTGATGTTTCCTTCTAAGTATATCAGCAACCTTATTTCCCTTTCCAGGTGTGTACTCAATTCCAAAGTCATAAGCAATAATGAACTCCAACCACCTTTGGTGTCTCATATTTAGCTCCTTCTGAGAAATAAATACTTCAATGGCTTATGATCCATATTCAACTAAAATCCTTCTCTCAAAAGGTAATGTCTCCACACCTTCAACGCAAAAATCATTGCAGCCAATTCCAAATTGTGAGTCGGCTACCTAACCTCACGAGGTCTAAATTTTCTAGAAGCATAGGCAATCATTTTACCTCTTTGCATTAACACATCTCCTAATCATGTTCCACATGCATCAGTATATACTACTAAGTCCTAACTGTCTTCCAGAACAACTAACACATGTGCATTAGTCAATAAGTATTTCAAGCTTTGGAATGGAATGCTTCCTCATACTTATCGGTCCAAACAAACTTCACATCCTTTTGTGTTAGCATGGTCATCAATGTTGCTATTCGCAAGAAATCCTTCATGAACCTCTGATAATACCCAGCTAATCCAAGAAAACTCTTTATCTCAGTCACTGTTCCGGGTCTCTTCCAAGAATTCACCACTTCAATCTTAGTCGGATCTACAGACAAACCTTTCTCTGAGATTACATGACCAAGAAACTTCACTTCCTTCTTCCAAAAATAGCACTTTGAAAACTTTGCCTTTAGCTGATGCTGTTTATTCGTCCCAAGCACCACTCTAAGATGAACTTCATGCTCCCTTTCATCCTTAGAGTATATCAAAATATAATCTATAAATACCAACATGAACCTATCAAAGTGCTCTTGGAAAACTCGATTCATCAAATCCACAAAGAATGTTGGCGCATTAGTTGGTCCGAATGATATCACTAACCATTTGTACGATCCATATCTAGTTCTAAATGCCGTCAAAGAAATACTATCCTCTGCTACTCTAAGCTGATGGAAACATGTTACTAAATCCAACTGAGAAAATATTCCTTATCGCTTTCTCTTCAACTTACGATAATCGATACATAACCTTAATGATCCATTTGGCTTCTTAGCAAACACTGTGGCTACTCCCCATGGTGAACTACTTGGCGCAATAAAATTCTTGCCTTCCAATATACCAACCACACCTTTAACTCCCTCATCTAGATATGTGTCATTCTGCTTGGCGGTCTACTTGCTGGTTCTTCTCCAAGTACTAAGTCTATCTGAAACTCAATGGCTAGTTTCAATGGCAGTCCTACTACCAGTTCAAAGACGTCAGCGAATTCTCTAACAAGAAAACGCGATTCAACTCGCCTTCTACCTCCACAACACCCAGCAAAAAATTTACCTCATAACTAAGGTTTTCTATGGAGTATACTATCCGATCTCTACAGTCAGGGTGATTAAGTGATATTACCCTATCATGGCAAAATATCATAGCACCGTATTTACTTAACCAATCCATACCCAAAATAATTTTGAACCCTATGAAATCAAACACATGCAAACTGCAAACAATGGTACGACCTAACAATTCCATCTCTAGGTGGTCACACACCATCCCAAGTGTCACATACCCTCTTGTCGGATTTGCAACCCTTAAGGAAGTAAATAAGTATGAGGGTTCTAGGTTATGCTTATCTACCAAACAACGAGTATAAAAGAATGCGATGCACCGATATCAAATAGTATGCTAACTAACATACCAAAAATCAAAAGCGTACCTCCCAATACAGCTTTTCCTTTTTCCTCCGCTGTTGGCCTCGAGATAGCTGGCTCCAATGGATACACTTTTCCCTTTCCATCCTTAGCAGGCTCCTTGCATTGCTTCTTATAATGTCTAGTTTGATCGCAGTTGAAGCATTTGATATTCTTCTTCTCGATTACCTTCTTTTCCTCTTCAGAACAACAATCAGTAGCAAAATGCCCTTTCTTATCACACTTAAAGCAGACAACCTCTGACTTCACCTTCTTTGCAGCTCCACCCTTCTGAGTTCTTTTCTTATGGAAAAACTTTCTTTTCTAACTCTGTCCCCCTGGACTTCCTTTTCCTTATTTCTCACCAAAAAAGCAAGCATCTCCTCATTCCTCAAAGCCATTTCTACTACAACATCACACAGATCCCTAATATGTGGCAACATTTCCTTCTCAAGCTCTGGTTTCAATCTCCTAATGAACTTCTCATTCCTCCTAATAACAGTATCCACCATAGAATAGCCATACCTTGCTAGCTCCTCGAACCTCGCCGCATACTCAAGCACAGTCATGTCTCCTTGCTCCAAATTAGCAAACTTCCTAAGTGGAGCAGACTTAGCAATTTCCGACATAAACCTCTCTCCATATCTCCTATTAAACTCAGCCCATGTCATTGTCTCCTCATTAACTCCGACTTTAACGCTTTTCCACCAGTACAGTGCTGCTCCTTGCAACTACTAGAACTAAGCCTTCTCTTCTGCTCATCATTGAGCCCCAAATCTACAAAGATTCTCTAGCAATGCAGTAACAAGTTCTCTACTTCAATGGCGTCTTCAATTCCGATGAATGTCTTTCCTCCCAATCGAGCTTAATCTCTACTCAGAATATTATAGTTGTTAATCACTAGAGCTCCTTGATTTCTTCCTCCAACTACTCCAGCAGCAACTTTCGCTTGCATCATGTGGACTAAGAATTGATACATTGCTTCCATGTCAACTTGCAAGACTCCAGCACCCATATTTCTAGCTTATGCTTGACCTTGATTCCTTCTTGTATTTGGTCTGACATTTTCGTTTGTAGTGATGCTTCCCCCTCCAAGTTTAACTCTTCCACTTCTAGCATCCATATCTGCATTCAAGCCTCATAAGATACAGAAGAATGACCTAAGGGAGATAGGAGAATAGAAATATAGCGTATAATTATATATAGAAAATACAAGTACATTACTATAGCGTTATTCCATACCCTGGTCTTTTCTATAATTCTTTACAATTATGTTTTCAAAATTCATTTTAGTTTAAATTTTTTCATAAACCTATGCTTTGATACCAAGTTGTAATATCCCCTATCTAGAGGTCCGAAGCTAAGCGCTATAGATGCTGCAGTCATCTATAGTATTAACTTCCGATGACCAATTGCGGTAATGTTAATGGTATGCATAATACCAAAAGCACTTGAATATGAAATAAAATAATTACAGACCAAAACACTTTTCTGTTTACATTCCAAAACAACATTTCATACCCAAGTTCGTTTCCCAGGTTTAGATCAAATATAATTATTACATAAATACGCCAAGAGCGACATATGAAGATGCCCTCTTGGATGACCAAAGTACTAAATACTCATAACAGACTTAATACAACACAAAAGAAATAAAACATCTCCTAAATATAGCTAGCATCAGCGACATGCTCGTCTTTGGAAGCTTTATTTGTCCACCTAATAAAACTTGAAAATCCTCAACCCACAGCTTACTCAAATCAATTTTAAGCACCCGAGAATTTAAGGGGAAAAACATAAACTTCGAGTCAGATAAAAAGCCTGGTGTGAATAATACTATACATCGCGGTTATTTGATATTAAGTGGGACCATGTCGCTTAGCAGAATAGGTTTCCCCTCACTAATATCCTTTAAAAATATATTGTTTGCAAATCTTAATCCTGTAACCAATACTGGTTAAAGCAATAAAGCAATATCATGTATGCATACAAATCTGGTAACAAATGGACTATCTGTCCGAGTACTATAGTTTTCTTTGGCTAACTACTAACCTTTGGCTGACTTGGGCATACCAGACAAAATGAACAAATAATCTAACTTCTGTTAGATACTCCTCTTCTAGACTGTCTATCCCTAACTTACTTCTCCCAAGGTCAACTGATCCTAATGGTTTTGCGGGATACTAATAACATATCCCCACTCTGTATATTCTTTTCTATGTTTAACATCATTCTAGTCTTAACTATAAAGTCCTACACATTAGAATTTTGGACTTATATTAGCTAGGGGCTAATAGCTAATTTATAGTGCGCAACCTCGTACCAGTCTCATCTTGTATTCTAATATTCGAGTTATTTTACTTAAGGTCATCTTCCCTTAAAATTTTCCTTGAAAATATTTTCTCTGAAATTAATTTAAACTTTTAAATCATATGTTAAACAAGGAAAATATACTTTAGCTTTACTCAAATCACCTTGCCATGTTATGAATATTTTACACAAAACTTTGACGATGAAAAAATTTAAACTTTTGAAAGTACGCCGTTGGAAATCATTCAAACTGCCCCTTTGGAAACCAAGTTACTACCTTGCTTTATAACCTTAGGACGAAGGCTAAAAAATACCTTTCAAAACCATTTTTAATAAACCTTTCGAAAACATTGAAAACCCTTTCTTTCAAAAGCTTTAAAACCTAAGACATCTTCTTATCAGAACATTATAAACATTGCCTTTCGAAAACATTGGAATCTTCCACTAAAAACCTTTCAGAACCATCAGGGAACAACCCCTTCAAAAACTTTATCTTAAACCTTTCGAAACCACTAAGTCCTTTTATAAAATCAACCTTTCGAAAGTATTTGGGTTCAAGTAAAACATGTGGAATGACCCGTCAAAACCATTTAAAACTATTCCTTTCGAAACTAGTTGGGTTTAACTTTTAATAGCACAAAGGGTCATAAAGTAACTAAGTAGAAAGCACTCTTCCAAAAGCTATTTCCTAAGTACAGAAGTGATGGTGTCTAAACCAACCCTTCGAAAGCTCTGGAGAAGTGGCTAAGTTTTAAAAATAAAGTAACCATTTCAAAACCATTAGCTTCGAAAGGTAAAAAGCGACAACAAGGGTTTTTGTAATATTCCCGGTTTTTAGCCAAGTTCAATCTGATAATTAATTTAATTTTTGGAATTAAATTGTGAATTTTTGGTGAATTGATAGGAAATTTCCAGAATATATGTATATAGATTGATTTTGAATTTAAAACTCTAAAATAAATATTTTAGAAAATAAACTGAATTTGAAAATACTATGTTTAAAATTGATAGAATTTGTTTTCTAATTTAGAAGTTATACTTTGAAATTAATGTAATAAATTTGAAAATTTTCTTTTAGAAATATAGTTTGTAAATATATATAAGTATAAAATTTGAAATATAATAAGATATACATAGAACATGAATATAATTTATAAAATTATTTTAAGCAAGGATTTAAACACAAATTTATTTAAAGTATAATATTTGAAAATGAATTAAAAGATTTAAATACTTTCTTTAAGATTATATATACATAAGAAAACATATTACATAATTTATAATAACACAAGGGTTGAAACACAATTTTTAAATTTATTTACATTGAGGGTTTAAACATAATTTTCTTTCATGTTAACAAATGTAAGGTGGAGATTACATGCATTAACATGTGTAAACATTTTATAAAACAATTTAACATTTGTAAATACTTTAACAAGATATTCATACAAATGTAAGATAATAATAAAGGATTTTAACATGTGTAACTTATGCATGCCTTAAGAAATACAAATGGAAAATTATTTTCTTTTCATTGTTTTTAAAATTAAAATAGGAAATCAAAGTCATAATTATCAATATGCTCCTACACTTCATTTCTTTTTCCTATCATCGAACATGATGCAAAAACCTAAAACTTAGAAAGTTCAAAACCAAAAAATGTAAAGCAGAGTAATCGAAACAAAATCATCTCAAACTCACAAACAAATCTGAAAGAAAATTTCAGATTCAATTTCCAAAGCTTGAAGCAATGCAAAGCAAATATATGGTTCTATTTCAAATTTAAACCTGATTCAACTAGAGCTAGCAAAATAAATCAACAGCAATTCAAAGTTTAAAAGCCTCGAAACTCAACAAATCAGAGAAACATTAAGCACGCCAAGGTTTTTCAAGATTAAAGAAAATCAGAATAAAAGCAATATCAAAAACAAAACAAGAAAGCTTCAGGATTCAAAATCAAGCTGCAAATCAAAACTACGGCCTGGAGGCCTGAAAGCAAAATCAAACTCAAGAAAATCATTTCTAGATTTCAGGCTCAAAAATTTCTTCTCTATTCAAACTTCAATCCAGGTGAGCAAACTCAACCTGATATATATCTAAATGATATGTGAATTATAATCTCAAACGTGCTTGATTGATGATGTGATTATGCTTACATGTTTGTGTACGTTTGGGGATGATGATGTACATGTCTGTATTTAAGCTCTGTTTTTGTTAGAGGTTTTTTTTTTAAAAACCCGATAGAAAATTCGAAAATCATCATACTTAAATGATTTCAGGGTTCGATTTCTAAACAAAAGTAATTACAACTTCGTGATGCTAATTTTAGAAAAATATTTCCTGAATATTTATTATGTAGTTATTTTTAAAAATAAAAATGTCAGGGATAAACATTTATGTTAAAAGTTAATCATCTTGTAATTAAGTTTGGATAAGATGATCATATTTGTATTACAAAATGATGATTTTAGAGAGTTATTTCAATATTTTTTGTTGCATGGTTGTTGAGATATTGTGGATGAACAGAAATCGTAAATTCGTCAATTTCTGGTGATCATAGTAATGATAAGTCTCGTGATCAAAGAGGGAGCATGTTTGGAGGTCAAGATCATCAGAAAAACGTTCGATGATTTTATAATTCATCGTGGAAAGAAGATGGGGTCGAGTTAGGGTTTTGTGAACAAGATTGAGCCGATGATGTTTCAAAGGCGTTCTCGTCATCATGGATGGACCGAAGGCGATCAGACCAAGGCGAGAGGGTGCGTGCATCTTCGGCGAGTTTGTGGACGAAGTTGCATGGTGGTCGGTGGTCGGTGGCGTCAAGGTAAGGGAGATTGTCGATCAGGTTGTATTTCCAGATTTAAGTCAAAAAGCTTGATTTTGATCTGCGACAAAATTTAAGGTTCAGATAGGTCGAGCTAGCCGCTGGTGTAGTCGTCGACTTGTTGGAAGTTCTGGCGATGGTCGGAAGTCATTTACTCGCGTGTATACATGCATGAATATCCTCATATATCTGGCTTGGTTGGTAGTTTGGGGAAGAAAGGTGTGGCTCGGGTAGAACGCGAGAAAAAGAGGATTTGGCTCGAAGTCGATGTGGTAGGAGGAAACTCAAAATAAGGATCGAGAGGGATACGGGTTGAACCCGAAGGAAGGAAATAAACAGTTTTTAAATTTAAAAGAAAGCAAGTTTTTAAATCAAGAATTAATTAAGTTTAAATCTATTTCTTAGAATCTATTCCTTTATAAAATAAATGTTTTCAGAAGTTATGTAATTCTTTTAATTTTAAATTTGTTAAGTTGAAATTCTTTTTAAGCTATCTTTGAAACTTAATTTAGAAAATATAATTAAGTGTTAAATGAAAAGATAATTTTTTTTAAAATGTATGTGCTGATCAAAATTAAGTAATTAATAGAAATAAATGGTTTATCTCAATAATGTTTTGATTATCAACTAACTTAAAGGATTTAAAATTAAATTTTTTGTTAATGATGATTTACTTTATTTAATAAGGTTTAAAAAATATAATTAAGTGATTAAATAAGAATAATTATTTTGTGTAATTAAAGTAAAGTTAATACTTTGGGTAATTACCTTTAAGGATAATTAATTAATGTGATTAATTAATTAATATAATTTGAGGTTAATTTGTTAATGTTATTAATTTATTAAAAGTTGATTAATTTATGATCAGTAATTAAAGGTAATTAATTAATTAAAGATAATTACTTACTTAAAAGTAATTGATTAATGATTAAAGTGGATTAATCAAGTGATTCAAGGATAATTACTCAGTGTAATTAATTTATGATATAAGTGATTAGGATAATCACTTAATGTAATTAATTAACGATAATTAATTAAACGGTAATCAAATAAGGATTAATTAATTAATTGATGTGATTAATTAAGGATAATTAAATAATTAAAGGTTAATTATTTAATGATTAAAGGTTGATTTATTTATTAATTAAGGTTGATTAATTAATAACTAAAAGTTGATTAATTTATTATTAAAGGTTAATTAATAAAGGATTAAAGATTAATTAATAGAGGATAAATGGTAAATTAATTAAGATGGTTTGTAATTAATTAATATGAATTAACCAGGATTAGTAGTTTATGCATAAGTAATTAATCTGATTTAAATTAATCAGATAATTAATTGATCTTACTTATGGATGTTTGGATTCTATTGAATGTTGAATTGTTTGATATCCCTAATGTGTGATGCTCCGTTTTAATCTGAGCTGTGATGAATGTAATTTATTTATCTGCGATGAATGTAATCTATTTATCTGTGAATCTGTGAATGAAGATAAGCGTTATAGATTATGCCGCTTATCGATATTGCTGTGCTTGAATTTGTGATGATCGATGATGTTGCACTATTGTGTAAAACCCCTGGACTACACTATACACACACAAATATGGATTGCACGAGGAATCAGTTAAGTCACAGATATTTTGAATTTAAATATTATTTTGATTAAAAGTTAAATTTTGAATCTAAATGGTTTTGGAAATAGAATTGGGTTAAATATGAAAAGTTTTTAAAAGGAGTTTTAAAGATAAAAGTTATTTTGAATAACTTGATTAAGTTTTGAAATTTAAATAGTTTGATTTGAATTTGAATTCAAGATTTGAATTATGGTTTAACAAGTTATATAATGTATTTATATGGGTTTTAAACCATTTTAAAAGTATTATTGTTGAGAATTTAAATTCAACCTAAGTTTATAATTGAAAGGCTTTAACTTGAGCAAATGTAACCGGATTTTTCCAAATGAAAACTCTTTGTTTTCAAATAATAATAGCTTTCAAAGAAAGATAGGATTTCCAGTTTTGTTAAAAGGGGTTTCAAATTTGAAATGGAATTGTCTTGAAAGCTATAATTGAATCTTTGTGAAAGGTTTGTGAACTTTGTTTCCAAATTGAAGAGGATCTTAAAGGTGTATCTTTTATATTAAAGATTTGGAATTGAAAATAGTTTTGAAAGCTATAATTGAATCTTTGTGAAAGGTTTGTGAACTTTATTTCCAAATTGAAGAGGATCTTAAAGGTGTATCTTTTATATTAAAGATTTGGAATTGAGAATAGTTTTGAAAGCTATGGATGAATCTTTGTGAAAGATTGGTGAACTTTGTGAAGTGAATCTTTTTGGTTAAAGATTTGAAAATGGTAATTTGTTTAAACCATTTGAAGAAAGGTTTTAGGTAATAAGTTGTGACTTAACTGAGATCCCAATATCCATATGTTTTTAAATATTGCGCTCATTATTCAGTTTAGCTAGGAGAGGACCTTGTGTCATATAACCCATTTCGAATAATGATACGATGATATGGATAGCATTTGAAGACCAATGGTGAAGACCGGGTATTTCCGAGAATGAAAGGATTACCCGCCGAATGTCTCTGCACCGAGTCGCGCCGGTGTAGAGATATCCTTATGTGATCGGGAGTCCGATCAGGATTGTGAATACCCGGATTGCAAGGGCTTCTTTATAAAGTGCCTTCGGTTCTATTTGAACCCGGAACAGACTTGTATGGATGTGTGTCTGACATTACACTTTGAGATGTAAAGCCTATTTCTATCAAATACATTTCTATTTGGTGGCGTAGATTTATTATCTTAGCTTAACACCCTTCTCTGATACGTACGAGCTCAGAGGTTATGTAGTCGATGATTACTAGTGATACATTCCCAATTTGGTAATGTGGCGTACGAAGTGCTGCTGATCATTTGTTGATCAAGGCATGGATTTTGTGTAAAGCGTAACTTTGTGAACGAGACTGCATCAGGACCTCACACCCCAGAAATGGTCGAAACAGGAAAGATGCAGCAAGGTTATTAGGGGTCGTGCCCCTAGGGTATGTCCATTTCTTCTAGAAGGGTGGTACCATGGTATGGAGCCCAGATACTTAACTCATGTGGTCACTGAAAATTTATTACTTTCTGGTTGAGAGCTCTCAGATAAAGGTCACAAACTACCGGGGATGGCATACTTGTAGGTATTACTTCCGAGCAGGGGTAACCCTGCCTTTTGTTGGCAGAGATCCAGGTAGGTTCTCGGGGTGTCCCTTCAGAGGCGTACCCATATGGCAATGGGAAGTTCCTTAGCCTGACCATTTATTGGAAATCCAATCACCAATATGCGCCTTGTACGGTTTTAGTTGTATAACATGCCATTGACTTACGGTGGTCAATGACATAGTTTTGTGTAAAATTGTACATCACTGTTTAGATGGTAGCTATAGTAGGCATAGTTCAAAATGTCTATGCTGGATAAGATTGATATTATACTTTTGAAAGGTTTTCTGCACTATGCACTAATAATAATATCAAAAAGGTTTTCACATATCAAGCATGTTTGACTATCGTAAGGAGAAATCTCCTCTAATTGTGCGTTTGCATTATGTGTGTGACGGAAGGCCTTATGGTAGTTTCATTTTCCAAAAAGCATTACGGATTTCATTATAAAAATTCTTTTGTTTGTTTTTGTTTAAAACTATTTTATTTTGCTCATACCAGTCCCATGACTGACCCAGAGTTTATTGTTCCCTTCTTAAACTCTGGGTGCGTACAATTTTCCATATGTGCAGTTTAGAGTTAGATTTTTCAGATAGTCAGATAGTAGGTGTAGATTCGATAGCATTCAATCTTTGGATATTGGCAATCGCATTTGGATCAAGTAGCTTCACTTCAGCATGGATGGTGATTCTCACTTTCTAGTTTGGAGTCTTTCTAGCAGTGGAGCTTTGGCAATGGAGTCGGTAGATATTGGATTCGCTTTCTCACTTGGAATTCTATTGGAGTTATCTTTTCGCTGTCGATGGTTGCAAAGTCTAGACCATCTACTTGTGTTGTCTTCCACTGTTGTATATCTTTTGATTCTGATATTGATATTCAATTATATCATTGTTGTATCGAATATTGTATATCAATGATATTATTCATTTTCTTCTGCTGTGTTATTGTACTTAATGTGTTATAAGCTCCGGCATGAATCAGATTTTAAAGGTTGAAACTACGACATTCGAATACGGGTGATGTATTTGGTGCCGATTTTCGAACGCCAGATTTTGGGTCGCGACAGGTTTCAACCCTCTTCAAAAGCATTTAGTTAAAACAAAATTTGAAACCTCTTTCAGAACCATTCCATAAAATCATTTAACCAAGTCGAAAGCTATTTAAGTCGAAAGCAAAGCAGGCGCATTTCCATTTAAAAAAAGGCAAAGCTTCGATCCCTTCGAAACCCCATGTTTCGACCCAGTACCTTTCATCTATGTCTAATTCGCTATGTACCAAGTCTTTGATACCAAGTACATTGGTTTCAATGGTGATGAAGGTGGAGGAACGTAGTCGAAAGATGGACGCGATAATGGCGAAAGAGATAAAGTAAGGTAAACTGCATTTTTACTTTAAAAAGTAATTCTTTTCAATTAAGTTGCCTTATTTGTCAACAAATGATTGTTTGCTAATTTATTTTCCAATTTCTTTTCTAAATGTGCTGCCGAAATTTTAGAAGTAACAACTTAAAACATTTACAAAATACCCTTTCTCCTTATATATATATATATATATATATATAACATTTAAGTCCCATACCTTAAACAATTGTATATATCTATTAAAACACTTAATAAAATTTTATAAAAATTTCTATAAATCGCTTTTAATATGTTTTCTAATGTATATTAATTTTTGATCCAAAATCATCATAAAATAGCCATAATTAATTTAAACCAAAAATAATTATTTTCTTCATTAGAAAATTTATAACAAATCCACATTAATTCAAAAAATTATGAAAATTGAAATCCATCTCTAAGATATCATTTCCGACCTCATTCAAAAATCGCAAAGCATTTGGATTTCATTTATTGTGGTTTCCACATTAAATCATTTCATAAAATTCATATGAATTGGCGTAAATCATCAACAAGCACATATATCCAATTTAACAATAAAAAACATGGCAAAATCTTGCAAAATAATTTGGATTTAATCTAAAACAAAAAATACTTAAAAACATGAGATGTGGTCATTATTTACCGTAGCCTTGTGATTGAGGAGTTGATATTTGATCTTGATTTAAGTTGATTAAGCTTTCTTCCTTTAGATTCTTGTTTATCTTCTTTTTGCTCTTCCTTAATGGTGGCTGATCTCTCTAGCATAATATTTTGATAGTGAACATATGAAATGAATGTAGACTTAGGGTTTAGGGTATAGGAATATACTTATTCCTATTTTACCCTCACTTACTACCTTTTTCTATATACTTTAGTTGATTTTAGTTCATTTGTTATATGGCACGGATACCCTTCTATTAATCAAAAATCTCAATTCCCTAATCATTACATTATTTTATTTGATTTAACTAATTAAATATCCTAAATAATGTTACTCAAAATTAGGTCTTTACAACTTACTATTGGGAAGGGACGAAGAGGGATGTTGGAAGGTTCACCTTGAAGTGCTTGAATTGTTAGTCAGTGAAAGCCGTGCAGAAGAAGCCTAATGGATTGTTACAGTCACTAGATATTCCTAAAAGGAAATGGGTATAGGCATCTATGGATTTTATAAATGGATTGCCATGGATTAGAGTAGGATATGACAATATATGGGTAGTGGTAGATCGATTGACCAAGAGTGCAAGACTCATATCTGTCAAGTCAACAAGAACAGCATCATAGTTGGCGGAATTGCATGTTAAGTGGATTGTTCGATTCCATGGCGTGCCAAAAAGTATTGTAAGTGATATAGACTCATTGTTTACTAGTGATTTTGGAAAAGCTGACAAGATTTCTAGGAACTGAGTTGCACTTGAGCACAACTTATCACACACAGACAAATGGCTAGACCAGGAGAGTGATCAGATATTGGAAGATCTTCTTTGAGCCTGTACTATATTTCAGAGCCTATATTGTAGATGTTGGAGGTATGGTGTTTATTAATGTTTCTCAGTTGAAGAATGTTGTGTGATTCAGATCGAAAGAAAAGTTAGCACCCAGATTTATTGGATCATTTTTTATTACTGAGAAAATTGGAAATTGGCTGATAGAGTGGACCTACCTCCGAAGATGGCGGGTGTGCACAATGTTTTTTTATATCTTCTATCTAAGGAAATTTGTGCATGACCCGGGTATTGTGATAGCACCAAATCCGCTAGAAGAGATAGAGGTAGAGCCAAAAGTTTCAAGACCTCATAAGCCACTTTGAGTCGTTGGGAATGACACGAAACAGCTTAGGAGGAAGATAGTTAAGTTAGTTAAGGTGTAATAGAGCGTGGACGACAGCGGTTGCATATGGGAGACCAAAGAGCGTATAAGGACGGCCTAACCAGAACTTTTCGGGTGGTAAGACCCATATATTGTATTTACTTGAACCATTGTATCTTATACTATTAGAATTCTGCATGCTAGGATAGTTTTTATGGTTTGAATGCTGCTTAGTTGGGTTGTTAGATGGTTGCTTGTGGCTGGTAGGCATGAAGGATAACCTAGATTTCTTTTGTTTGTTAGGGATTTCGAGGGAAAAATTCCTAAAGGGGGAAGGGGAGAATGTAATGACCCATATTTTATGTATCAGAAGATCATAAAATAATTCTATTCAATTCATTTTTTGAGGTATGATTCTAATATTGACATATGGTTCTTAGGGATGTTTTACATATATATGATTTTCCTGGATTTCTATGTGACCGTTTTGCCTCTAGAGATCTTATTTTGGCTATAACTTTTGATATAAGCCAAATTAGATTCTTTAACCTATTTCACTGCTTCAGGATGGTGGTTTCCCATTCCGTAGAGTGGTCATGTAGAAAAATTGGATAAATGGTTAGGAAGTTAGAGTAGTTGTAAGTTTTAAAATCCGTAGCCTAGAATTAGAAGGGGATTAGTGGGATGAATTAGCAAGCGCATTGGTCTAATCAGGTTTGGCTATAAACATAAGGTGAGAGGAGTCCTTTAAAAGTTCTCCTCTCATTTGATATTAGTCCCAAGCCCTAACTCCTCTCTAATTTTCAATTTATCTCATTGGATTTCACCTCAAATTGTCTCTAATTGCAAACTAGAGGCTTGATCTTTGGATTATTTTTGTAATTTGATGATTATATGTTAGAATTTCAAATAAAATCCTAAATTGATCAAACTTAGGTAATTTTAAATTAGAAACCCTAAATTAACTTAATCGAATGTGGAACTGGTGATAGATCATTGGCTCGTGTCATTTGTTCATATATGGCTATGTAATTCCATGATTTAGATTTAGTCTATGCTTGAATTGTGATCATTGATTGAATTAGATCACTTGAGTGTAATTATTGGATGTCATTGAATGTTTTTATATGTTTGAATTGCTGTTATGATTGAGTTGCTTGATTCATTTGCTAGCATAGACATAGATTGGCGTCTGGACCATGTTGGGAGAAAAGTTTGCCGGAGTCATACAAAACTTCGAGGATAGTCTCTAGAGCACGAAGGGAGAAGACCATGTGAGTTGCACCTCGATTGAAGCTAAGTAATCGGATCGGCACCGATTCGTAGAGATCCGATCGGTACTGATCTGAATTGCTCACTCCTATTGAGGAGTGATCCATAAAGGAAGCAGAGCATGGTTTATAGAGTTTCTGTATGGTATTGGATCGGTGGATAAGCCAAGCACTAAAGAGTTGTTGGATCTTCTTCAATGGATTGAACCATGATGCATGGAAAAGAAGATTGAAAGGCAAAGAGAGATGGATCGGGTCTTAGGCATCATATGGGATATACACCAGAGGTTGGAAGAAAATTATAGCTGGAATTGGATAAAGAACCAAATCGACACTGATCTAAAGAGGTCGGATCGACACCGATCCATCAAGGAAGCTCTAATGATAGTACGATCCATATGGGAGATTCTTGGGCCATAGTGGATCATGCTGGAGGTGTTGGCTCGTTGATTGCTTTGAGGGTTTGGAAGTTACAACATGATGAAGTTTTAAGTCTTCGGTTTGCAACTCGGATAAGGAGTTGGATCGAAGGAGTTCATATATAACTCGTGATGGAACGAGGCTGTGGTATAATGGACAGGGTTATGTGTTAGGACGCATGCTTGAAAATGGAATTGGAGTTATGGAAAGCTCTAAAGATTTGGAGTGCCAACGAATCGTTGATAACTTGGACCGTTCTATTTGTGTTCAAAGCAAGGGTACTGTATACTGGGGCACCCAATGGCTGGTACCGCTGATCGTGTATCTTGGAGTGCTTTGAGAGGGTTCTAGTGTCAAGCAGGTATGAAAATACTAAGCCGTGGCAATGTACGAGGTTTTGAACCTAAAAGTACGGGGAATACAACCAAGAACCATAAATCCCATTAGTCCCAGGTAAAACGAACTATGAACCAAGAACCTAAAAGTATGGATGTTATGGTTGCTATGTTTGCTATTTCTCTTGGGTAGGCTATCATCTATAGCAATGCTAGGGATGAGATTAGGAATAGTCCCGATGAAGGAGGCTATTTAAATTCTTCTATCTGTTTCTTTACATTATCCTATTGTTGTTTATCTGAGTAGCATATTATATCTTATTATCATATGCTAACTTTTTGGTTGCAGGGATAGGTTAGGTGTGGCTTTGTACCTATCTAGTACCATATTTTCCAGTATAGCTTTTAATGATCATTTATCGCTTACACCAGATTGTCGTCTGCCCCAAGGTTTTATGTTTCCTCTTATCATCTTGGCTACTTTTCAATGAGTAGACGAGATGATTGGTTTGGTGACACTACTACTATGTAGAGACGATCTTAGAGATGCTATGGTGTATTATTCTCTATATTACAGATATTTCCACAGTTTTTTCTATGTACCCTGAGAGGATTGTAGTGAGGAAATGTTGTATTGAGATTATGTGACATTTTTATCCATAACTCATGATTTAATAGAGATGTTGTTTTCACTGGTCATGGCTCACTATATTCTGTTGTATATTTTTTGTATTATATTTCATACATGCCTTGTTTGATATGCAACATGTTTTCTGCTTTAAATTTTTCCTTATTGTCGTTCCATACTAGCTTGACACGTTTACAGCTCTTTCTTTGGTCAGTATGTGCGGGTGGTATGGGGCGGTCGTCATATTATGGCAATTCAAGACATGCCTTCCTACCGCGAGACATGTTTTGGGGGGCAAATGTTATCCCGCCTTGTGGCAAGGCTGCGATATCATGGGTTTAACTTAGTGGATTTCCTAACCATCAAGCTAGGATGCCTGGAGGGATGATTATCAAGTTCAGAGATCAATTATATTCAAGACTATAGATGATAGTTGAACGGATTCAGATGGATATCATCCTGGAATTGGCTAAGTATGGAATTGGCACTTCCCCAAGGCAACGTATCAGATCGTATCAATGGGATGGAGTACCGATTGGATCAAATTAATTTGGCTATGGATCTCTTAGATTGGTAGTTCAAACTAAACGATGATCGGTCAATAACTCAACAAATGTTGCACCAACTAAACAAACAACTTCGAAAATACAGAGATGTGGTCGAAGAGAACAGTCATGACCGATCGCTAGGACCCACATGGCCTATTCCATCGGTCGGTATCGATCGTTCCCCACCACCGATTTGTGCCGATAGGTCGACGTGGCCTAGATGGGCCCTATACTTTTAGATCGATCCATCCGGGTCTGGAGGTTCTTCTAGAAAAATTATAGCTTGATCTATACATGGCTTCCTCTAAAAAGACAATAGGCATGGCTCATTTAAAGGATCTTTTGTTGGCTTTTCTTCATTGTTTCTTTTCTCTTCCTCCATTAATCTTCTAAGGCCAAAAACAACTGTATTTATAATCCTACAGTATAATAAAAGATTGTAACCTGTGATCATTTATTCGTGTGTTTATTTATTTTCTATAATTGAATCCGTGTTTTGTGTTCTTATTTTTCTATTTGGATATTGAAATTGGGTTGTTGGTGCTTTCACATACAATTAGGTGTCGGTGGCCATTTTTGTTGTCAATGGTATATGTGTTAAATAGGAATGGAACTTATATCATTTGAAGATTCAATATTTAAATGCCAATGGGGAATAATCCCTACATGCATAGAATTAATAGGTTCTTATACATATTAATGTAAAATATATAATTATAATGTATTAATGGCCTAGTTAATAGGCTTATTAATTATTTTGAAATCCCTTTTAGGAAGGAAATTATATTTGTAAAAGCGTGATAAGGATTTCCTTATAAGGCCTTGATTTGGAATGCGTGAGATGTGTGATAAATATATTAAAAATATGTGATAAATTATAACTATGTTATAGGAAAGGTTGTAAAAGTTGCTAGGTGGATGCTAGGTGGTAGTCATGGATTACAGATTAATCGCACATGCGGGGATAAATCAAGGATTAATCACATAAGGGAAGATTAACCAAGGATTAATAAGAGCTAGGCATTTTTGATAAACTCATGCATTTTGGATAGAAATGTAGCTTTCTGTTTAGTATTAGCGGACCAATGGGATATAATGAATTTGGATGAGTTTGGAAGAAATCATGGAGAATAAATCGCTTGAACTAAATATTTTGATGCCCATAAGAGTCATCAAAGCTAAATTGATGTGTAGATGGCGCCTATAAACCTGTTTATATGCCTACATGAAGGATTGCAGGTCCCATCTTAATCATTGGAACGATCAATATCTATCATTCATTTATGCTTGAATTCATTATAATCGTTCTAGTAGGTCCTCCACGATGTTAGCTATTTGCTCTCCAAAATTTTATGCCATTCTGACTTACCATTTTGGAGATATTGCGTTTTCCATGGAGTTGAGTTGTTTGTGCTGAAGATCGATCATAGCGACCATTCTAGAACAATACGTACCAATTGTTCCTACTTGATCCTTTTGAGGGGCAATTGTTGTGGTGGGACCCCACTTGCCTCTAGTCCATGCTTCCAAAGTTTCATGTCGTTCCGACTTCGTGTTTGTGAGATATTGATCGATCATCATTAATTTGAGCTATAGGATCAATAAGATACGATCCATAGTGATAAACATGGATTATACTTGATCCACCTTAAAGGAATGGTGAACTGTATACGTTTAGTGTTCTACTGAGTTTACCTTCCGCTTCTGCTTTTCTACCCCCTCATATTATCTTATGTGTCTGATCTGTGGTCTTCATGATCAATAATCTGATGCATCAATCCCGTGGACAATTAAGTCTGTCCCACATAATAGATCTAAATATAGCTAGGCCAAAAGGCCGGATAATATCTACAGATATGTGAACGTTGTTATTGTGTTATGGATTTTATGACCTTTGGATTTCAAATGAAATGGGTACTATTTCTGTTATCATATTTTATCCTTTTGATCTGAGTTATAAATGTGTAGATAAATAGCTTTGTATCGTTCTTTATATCAACCAACAACTAGCTTTGGAATAGGTCTAAGTTTTGATGGGCCTTTTCTAGGTCATAATTTAGGCCTGTTTCAAGCCGGGTTGTTACATTTGGTATCAGAGCTTAGGTTACTCGATCAACAAGGATAGGTATACATATGGGTGTCGTACTTTTTATTTTTGAAAGTGTTTTTCAAAACCATGCTATATATATGTATATATACTTATTTTGATCATACACCTAACTCTATAAATTTCGACTACAGAAGTAGTTGCGACAATATTCTAAAAGGATGGGTGAGGTGACTATGAGTTGGAACAAAAATAGAGTCAAATTTATACTCCTATTCTGATTACCCATAGGGTGGAGGTTTATTATAAGGAGTGGACTAAGAAGAGCATGGCCATGACATATGGAAGCACCCTAAAAGTTGAATGGTACTTGACTTCTTTGATGGACCTAGACTTCCTTATGATTGTGGATTATATAAGGGTAGTAAATAATAGGGATAGAAAATGTAGATGGAAAAGATTATAATTCTAGAATCAATGGGGTAATAAATAGGAAGTTACAAGAATTTAATAAGGATAAAAAAGGACCGATTGAAGAGATTATTACGGTAATTATGGAAGAGATAAGGACAGTATAATAGAGAAATTAGAATGAATGAATAGTCTTTAGAAATTGTCCGGTTAGAACAAAAATCATTTAATACAGACAATCGACATTTATGGAAATAACGGATAAACATGTTAGGTAGTAATTAAAATGAGTATAGTTGTAAGCATCTGTAAGTAAGATGCAAAAAAGGAGTAGAGCAAGTTCACGTTAGAAGGTGCACATTAATCACTATAAGAAGATAGCTAGATTTTTATAAGGATTGATCAAGAAAGAAGGAAAGTTCAAAAGAAAGGAAAATAAAAGTCGATTTCTAAATCCAACCTCATGAAAAATAATTTGATAAAAGGTTTTTGAAAAATACTATTGAATGTTTGAATGGTTTTTCCCAAGGATTTATTAGGACATTGTTGTTTTGAAAAGGAAATTTGTAATTTAAAAATTTGTTGAATCAAAAGTTTTTGATTAAAATGTTCTTGGTAAAAGTTAAAAAGGATTTTGACTCTTCAAATTCTTAATTTAAATTTGAATAGGTCAAGAAGTTTTTGGTCTAAAGACTTTTGATAATAGGATTCTTCATTTTTGAAATAAATGTAAAACGAAACGCAGGCCGGACTTAATGATTTTTCCTACTATGTATATTTGGAAGTTCTTTTTAAGCGTGGATAAATGGAAATGGTACTTGATTGAAAGAGGATAAGGATAATAGAAGGGAAAGAATGCCCGATAATATAGAGGAGAAGCAACAGGAATATGATAGAAAAATAATAAGATGAAATTTATCTATATCCACTCCACTCTTCATTGTTAAGGTTATACATGGTGTTTTTGAAAAACTGAATGATTACCTGGTACAATAATTGATTTATTGAATGTTTTGGGCTAAAAAACCTATTTTCAAAAGAAGCAAGTCTTTATTATAGGAAATCATTAAAAGGGAGATTTTCATAGTTCCCTTTTGAAAATCAAGAAATTTTTGAGTGCTATGAATTCAAAATCTTTTAAAGGAATAATTCTTTGATGTAGAAAGTTGTTAATAAGGGAAATTATTTTTCTCCATTTCGGAACTAAGCAATAAAGGTTTCTAAGTTTATATTTTCAAAAATAAAGATTTCGAATTCGGCACTTCATGGGTATGAAATTTAAGTTCTATATGGAAAGCTGAGAACTATACAAAGTTTTAATATGGGATAGATATGGATCACTTCCTAGATAATACATGTTAATGGTTTTAAGATATGAATAAAATAGGAATAGTATGTAATGCCCGATTTGGAAATTTGAAATTAGTCCTGAACATTTATTTATGGAATGTCAGTAAAGTTGTAAAGATTTTTCGAGTCTATAATTGGTTAGGTTGCCCATAGAAGGCGAATTTCTATATTTTGATTTGTTTGGAGTGGTTTTCGTATAATTTCTACAAATTATCCAATACCAAAATATGTATAAAAGCGTGTGGTTTGAATTAATAAGATATATACCCAAAAAAAAGATGTGTAAGATATGGATATTCTTTTCCGTTGTTTACACAGTCCATTTCAATAAAAGAAAAAATTCATTGTAATTTCAAATAAACTAGAAGTCTTATTTATGGTTAATTTATATGCAATTATAACAGTAATCCATTTTAGGAGGACAGATCTGATAAATTAAAATGTGGAAATGAATGTTCTAGAGATAAGAGTGTGTGTGTGTACACACGTATAACTGTGCCTAACGAATAAAAAAATATAACATAATTTACAACTATATACATATTTATTGGTAACTAACGGATTAGGATTTATGGGCATTGGTTGCAAATTTAATGTGCAATAAATTTATAATTAGTGAGAGTTTAAAAGAATTAAATGAGGACTGATTAGAGAATAAAATATCGCATCTATGAAGGAAATAACTTAGCGTAATAGTGGGATTTTAAAATTGGTTAAATATTAAAGAGATGGGAATTGATTGGAGATGGTCAAATTTTGACAACAATGATCGACTATTATGGGTATATTAACCAAAGTAATGGATGAACCACATTTATTAGAAACCCAAACAGAAAATTAAGGAAGGTGGGTGATAGTGGAATGATATATTAAAAATTTCCATCTTAATTTAGTAATGGATGTTAGGACCAAAACATTTTTCAATACAGGTGATGATAGATGGCAGCTTCTAAAAAAAATTTCTTTTAGAATTTTTGGATGGTAATCGCGAAGTTTACTCCCTTAGGTTATTGGAAAAGGGTACGATATGATATGCGTTACGTTCTTATTCTAGCATTGTGTTGATTTTATTGATGGGATCAGATAGCTAGACAAATATATACATGTTAAAAAGTGGCGTAAATAAGGAAATTTTATAGGAACACTTAACTAGCGATAAAATGTAAGTAAGGTTGAAAGTTAACGAGGAAATTAAGCTAGTAACTTGAAATAAAGAACGATTCAATCCTGAAAACTTTAGGATTTTGGAAAAATAATAATTTTAGCTTGCGGAGTGTCACCATTCAAGGATGAGCATTCACCTGAAGGGGATAAGGTATATATGGATATGAAAGGAATTTTCTACTGGACAATGTAACACCTCTTATTTCGATTAACATTATTCACGAGATTTAGTGATAAGGGAATTGAGATTTGAAAACCATTAAGGTCGTGCATAACCATATAAATCAATAAGATTGTTTTACAACTTAAAACCTAAACAAAAGAATTGGAGGGGTAAAATAGGAATAGATGGGATTTATATCCCTAAACCCTTATTCCATTTCATTTTAACGTTTTCACAAATCAAAACTAACCTAAGTAGCATGGCCGTCAATAGAAGAGAAATAAGAAGAATGAATTCAAGGGAAAGTAAGGAATATTAAACAATATTCAAATCTTAACTCCATCATCCAAACAAGGTGAATAATGATCTATAATATCTCATTTCAAATTTGTTTTGATAGATTAATTTGGTTTTCTGGTTAAAAATCAAATATATGAGAGTTTGATGATATGTTATGATGAGTTTTGCTATGGTTGAATGAAAGGATATATTATAAGGTTTTTATAAAATCAAATTATTTTGTTTTAAGGCTAAAACCATGGTTGCTTATCTCCAAATGCCATTGGATATGTTGTTTAAAAGGTTAATTTGGAGATGGTTTTTACTATGAAAATTTTCCTAAGCACAGAAAATATTATATGAATTTTTAAAGGTGAAAAACATGTTAATTTAGGTTTTAATTATTCAATTTTATTGAATATCGAATTTGGACTTCAAATTTTTATAAGGCAAAGAAATAGTTATTCTCGATTTTATGCAATTTTTGTGAATTTTTCCAAATTATTTTCAAAGAGATATGGATTTATTATGGAAGATTAGCATTTAAAATGGTTAGTTAAATTAGTAGTGTTAATTAACTTGTTAACATATATTTTTAACATGAAAATGTAAGGCGACAGCTAATGAAAAGAATTTGTAAAGTTTGGCTTAAACCAATCATATTTTGACAAACAAAAGAGGTTTGGTAAAAAGAACATACTTTGTTCAGCGAAAATTCAATATTCAACTGAAAAACGGTGATGCTATACCCTTAGTTGTGCCTCTGCACCTATTCTATCTGACGTTGACGAGATGGGAAGCATAAGGCAACTACTCAGATAGTTACGAAATGAATCCAATCTCGTCAAAGTCAATAAAGGCAATGACACAATGGCGATGACGAGGTCACTCTGCTTGAGTCCTTACCGCATGTGGTTTCTGTGCAACCATCCCAATGCTGCTTGTTTTCATTTAACGGCAGAGAGACTGTTCTGCGTGATTTCAAAAGTAAAGGCGGAGAGGCCATTTTGCATTTCTTTCCCATATGAAGGAGGAAAGGTCATTCTGCATTATTACTCATATAACGACGAAAATGGATGGTCGCATGTTTTTAAAATTGTTATCCAATAAAGTCGAACAACCCATGTTTTAAATATTGCCAACATGGTTAGTGGCAGAGAGAGTATAAAGATGTCGCAATGTTTCAAATTGATTTTAGGCGGAGATCCATAAGCTTTCTTGTCGACGGTGTTGATGTCATCATATTTATAGCGGTAATCTTATATATATCAATTTTAAACTAGTGCTTGACAATAAAAATGATGTTTATAAAATGGTATAGAGCTTTGAAATATAAAGAGATGTTCTTCCTTGTTTTAAATTATGGGTTAGGTCATCGCGATAATTCATCAAATCGTATCCATGCTTGTTCTTATGCCCAGGTTGTTAAAGAGGGTCATTGTTCTTCTCCGTAGCCTTTTCTCCAGAAATCTACATTCAAGAACTCTCTTGGCCTATGGCGAAGAACCGAAAAGATAAACCTTGCTTCTCGAGGTCCCTAGGATCAAGCACGAGATCAGGAAAACTTATTCAGCTCCTCTTCAAGCTGGTGAATGCGAAACAGAGTAAGCTAGTGGCAATCAATACGAACTTGATTCTTCTAACGTTGGCCAGCAATCCAATTGTAAGTTCCCCCCTCCTTCTTCATTGGCCAATACTTGTGATTTTGGGAACTTGCAAGATCTGTCAGTCCCCGGTGTGGCAACATAGCCATCTGCTGAAAATCATGTTCATCCTGTTACTGTTACGGCTAATTCAAGTTAAGTATATGTAATTTCCAATGCCGAAGAAGTCGTAGTTCCTCCTGCAAACCCAAAATCAGTCAACCCCAATCTTAACTCTACAAGTACGAAACCTGTTTGCTCAAATGCCCCGTTGAGTCAAAACATTAAGCAGTGGTCGTCGCTTTTCTGTATCCTTCCCCGGTCTGTTGGAGATTACATTCCAAAAGCTTTCTCTCATTCAGATGGTGATTCCCCTTCGGTAGAAGTCATTCATGAAGGGATATCTAGATGGAAAGAATTTTTAGTTGGTTTCTTTCTTGACTTGGTTGCAGACTATATTGTAGTTTGCAATCGTTGCCGAAGTAGATGGAAATTAGGAGGTGGGCGGCGTGTTTTTTTCTTGGAAGGCATGTTTTACTTTAAATTCTCTATAGCAGAAGACAGAAGGCGAGTGTTAGAGTCAGATCCTATCATTATTGATGGTAAGCCTTTCATTGTCACCACTTGGTCTCCAACGGTCGAGAGCGCCAGAGAGCAAGTTTTGTCTATTCCAGTATGGGTCATCCTTTCGCATATTCCTACTGTTCTGCAGACCTTGATTGGTATCAACTAGCTTACATTACGTATTGGTATCCTTAAATGTTTTGATTCTAATATGGTGGATAGAGACTACTTCACATTTGTAAAAGACCTGATTGAAATTACACCTAACAAACTACTTCCTCATCAGATCAAGGCTTGCATTGATGGGCATGACATATTTGTAAATGTTAAATATAATTGGAAGCCTGATATTTGCACCACCTGCCACTCTTTTGGGCACTACTTGGAGTCATGCTCATTAGCTAGTGGGGATCCTATCTCGGTGAAGGTCCCCATTCCTCGCCCCCCTTTAGGCTGTGGGTTTCGAAAGCTGTTAATTCAGATTCTTCGCCTTTAGATGTTCCTTCTGCTCCAAATATCCCTGATCCTTTTTTAGATACTTCTGCCCCTGATGAGGTAGTGACTATTGTTTCTATGATCCAGGTTCCATCCGTTGTCAGGATGATTGTCTGGGATCCTCCCGATCAATCTTGGCATCATTTATCTTCTGATATGAGGTATAGTTCGACCTATCAGGTTTTTTGTAAATATATTGGCATGGGTGAACATCGTTTTATTTACCACATTGTTGATGGAGATATCACTCTCTACACTTCTGGGGACTACGACACAAGGAACTTCATTTTGCTTGATTTACATTCTTGGGATAGGAAATTTCTCTATGGGCCAGTGTCACTTGATTATGATGCTTCTCTAGCCGCATTGTTCTTGGATTTCCTCCATGTCAATGGGCCAGAATCTGCGGATTTTGGCAGTGGATCTTCTTCATCTGAAGAAGACTAGCTTGTTACCTTAGTAGCTTTGGTACTATTGCCAAACTCCTGTTTTTATTGTATTTTTTATTCTTTTTAGTTGCTAGGGCATTTCTGCCTTACACCTGCTTTGTATGTTGTGGGCTGATCACTATTTAATCAGCAAGTGGTATGGCCACTATAAAACTAGCTTGCTCGTGCAAAATAATAACTTTGTTTTGCCTGCCAAAAATTTTATGGGTTAAGGGTATTAACCATACATCATTACAAAAATGATTACTAGGATTTTAAATACAGATGGAAAGTTCTTATATTTATTTGTTCATTTATTATGAATGCTGCTATTATCATATTCACTTCATTTATGACCCATAACTGCATTTTTGGGTGTTAAGGGTAGGATAACCAGTTAGGTAGACCCAATAGTGAACATAAATAGTGTTAACTTCTAAGTGAGTAAAAATGCATCCAAGAGGTCAGATAGACCAGAAATTTAGGATGCCCAAAACTAATCAAAATATTATTGAATTAGATAGTTTCTTAGGCAGCCCATGAAAACTATGTCATGAAGAATGTTATGGGAAGGGTCCAACAGATTCTTAGTGATCTCATGAAAACTATGTCTAAAATATGCTATTGATAGAGACCAATAGGCTCATAGTTGTCCCATGAAAACTATGATTTGAGCGATGTTACTGGAGAATCCAATAGGTTCAGGGCAATCCTATAAAACTATTGTAATAAACATGATTTTCGACCCTCGAAAATCGACACTCATACGTCCACTGTATTTCATGCCGAGCATTTATGTGCCAGAAAAAACAATTGTTAAGGGTAAAAGAAAATAAAGATAGAACAGAATTCCTCACTAATGGAATAAATATATTATTCAATATATAATCTTTATAGCAGAAATTTGAAAATACATATATCAAAGCCTAACCTAAGCTCAGCCTGGACAGTTATAAATACATGTCCTTACAGATGCTAAAAACATCAAACACAATTGAAAAGAAAACGACGTCCATACGTCAAATGAAGATGCATCCTCAGCTAAAGCTGAAACTTCTCAGATCAGATCCGAGTATTAAAAATACCCGGATCGGAACCGAGTATTAAAAATATCCAGATCAAACTTGGAAAACCAGCGTGAGAAACACAAATTATGAATATATATGATGGTGTCATAGATCAGATCAATGTCAGACAAAACCTTTGAAAAGAAGGGTATCTCGTAAGACCACATCGCATATAAACATAGACCGGTGTTTGCCTTATGATACCTAAAGTACTTTATATCGAAACATTTTGATATTATCTTTAATGACATTGATTTGAAATCACTTTTCAAATAAAAATATAAAGAAGATACTATACCCGAGAACGGGGTATATGATACTAAAGGGTAGCTGAAATGTTTGTAAGGCATTACAGCTATTTTTGAAATACAATCAAAACCTTAAAGCTCATATTGGTGTTCGATTTCCAACATAATAGAGAACTAGTGACCTTGTCCTTCCTTTGCAGACTCTACGTATAGCAATCATGGTACCCTGTGGCTTCTCGTACAGGGACCCATACAGCACTATACCATATGGCTACATTACTATGAATCTGTGTATACAGTGGCTTCTCGTATAGGGACTCATATGCTACTATACCTATTCACTTAAACTGTAAGGCCACATCACCTTTTCATACGCTATTATCCGATAACCTGTAATTAATATTTCCTATGAACCACATAGTTCCCTGTATCATCTCTGGGATGTGAGGCTCGTGAGGCCATGCTCTTCTTACCACAAACCAGGTTCCCGTTAGAATACCACATTGCCATTTCTAGCGATCACTAATTTATTTCTATATAAGTGCAGCCCCCAAAAAATTTAATAAGAATATTTAATAATTAAAATGAGACTGAAAATAGAAGTTTGTAATCATGTTAATTTAGTCATGGAAGTTGCACCATTGTGTCCATGGCGATTTTCTAATAAAGTTTTATATAAAATATGTTGAAAACGGAGTCCGTATGAAAAAAGTTACGGGAGTTTGAAATATTGGGTTTAAAATAGTTTAAAATGAATTTGTATTTAAAATTTGAATATTTAAATTATCTCGGGGTATTAGAATTTGAATTTGAAAGTTAATAAGAAAGAGAAAAGTCACTTTAAGGTTAACGTGAACGTTAATCATGAATAAATGAGTAATAAATATCACGAAAGAGGAAACAATATTAATTAACAACAAACCTGGGCAAGTCGAGAGGTTTACTATCGCTTATCTATCAGGGGCGGTCGACTGCCCCCCGTATAGGCGGTCGACCGACCCAGGTTAATAGGTGACAATCGTCTTTGGCCGAACGACCTAGATTTGATAGGGTAAAATCAGAGGTTGTGATTGGTTTTCTCAACTATAAATTGACTAGAAATTTGCCTTAACCCTTACAGAAATTATACGTACATACTAAAAATCTGCCAAAATTTCCTATTCCCCAACTTAGAGAAAAATAGTAAATGTAGAAAAAGAAGAACAGTAAGTAATTATATCCTTAATTTCTATTTCTAATTATCCGATTCTCCTCTTCTCTTTCTTCCAATGTTCTCTAATCTTCACTAAATTTCCAATGAATTCAAATCCATAATTTTACTGTTTTACGGAAGGGATTTTTTAGGAAAAGCATAATCAAATTGGATCTAATCTGTAACAAAGGATTTGTGAGTGGAATCCCAGCTTTTATCGTTCTGGTAATTAGGTAGTTTATGTATTTGGACTTGGTTATGCCTCTGATTCCATCATATAAATATCAATCTTCTTTATTTATTGGACGAATGTCGTTATTTGTGTTACTGAATTGATATTTGATTATATTGTTTAAACTAAATGACTATGCTTATTAAACACATCTTTTCCAAATTAGAAATTGCGTGTTAAGGATTTGAAATTGAAATAAGATGTAGATTATATACGTATAATTTACGTTAATTGTTTTTAAAAATTTATCCACATCAACAATAGTCCTTTTTCATGCAATATTAATGTGAAGAACCATCTTTCCAACCCTAATAAAAAACACTTAATGTAACATCCCCCACTTGGAGGTCCAAAACTAATGTCTGCAGATGCCGTAGTCATCCACAGTTATTAATCGTCGGCGACCAAATAAGATAATGTTAGATACTTTGATATAACAGAAACACATGGATATGAATTTTTTTAAAACTATTAAACAAATTTCTCATTCCATTTCAAATTCATTACATAATCCCATATTCGAGAACCACATTCGAAGAAAATATAATTATTACAAAATACGCCAAGAGAGAAATACGTGGATGTCCCTTTGGATGATTAAAGTCTATACTTAGGCAATTAAACAAATTTGCCTTTACATTCAAACACAGCGGAATCAAAAGAAAAGAACTCCTAATAGCTAGCTTGCCTCCTACACGTCTCCGGAGGCTTATTCATCTAAGGAGAACCTAAAAATCCTCAACTCTCAAACTACTCAAAATCAGTTGAGCACCCGAGAGTTTAAAGGGAAAATATAAACTTTGAGTCAGACAAAAATCATGGTATGAATAATAACCTACCATCTCGAACCGTTTAGATATCTAGTGAGACCACGCCGCTTAGCAGAACAGGTTTCCTCAAAACAAGTATCTTACTAAGAACTTATAGTAACCATATACTGTCCAACTACATCCAGAAAGGTTAAAGACATAGCAATTTAAAATATCATGACGATATGCAAACATGCAAAATATCCTGGATTTCTCATCCCCATTCATTTGACTATCTGTCATAAATATAGTTTCTAGGGTCACTATTAACGTATTAGCTTTCATGGACTGACTAATAACCTGTTTAAACTTATGGACTATTTGTCTGATTTCATTGTTTTCATGGGATCACTAAGAACCTATTTAAAGCTTATGGCTATTTATCCAGTTTCATAGTTTTCATGAGATCACTAAGAACCTATTAGCCCCTTCCAATAACTTCATTCGATTATTTCATGAGTTCTCCCTGAATCTATTGGTATCTCCAATAACTCCCCTTATATCATAGTTTTCATGGGTTGACTATGAACCTATTGGTTTTTGTCAATAACTTTATCCGGATATAGTTTTCATGGAATCACTACAAACCTATTGGCCCCTGCCAATAACTCTCTCTAAACATAGTTTTTGTGGGTTTATGATGAACCCGTCTAAACTGACAACTTCTTGATTAGTCTTTGGACATCCTATTTTTTGGTGTACCTGACCTCCTAGATGCAACTCTATTCATTCAGGAGTTAACTTAATTTATATTCATTAATGGATCAACCTAGCAAGTTATTTTTCCTTTTCTTCCCAAATACATTTACGGGTCGTGAATATGTTTATAGAAGAAGTAAATACAATAACATAAAAGTACCAACGTTTGTAGTTTAATACCCTTGAAATCATTTCCATATGAAATAAGGTTAATCCCTTTAACCCATTATTTTCATCAAGGAATGCTTCTTCAAAAACTCCAAATTAAAAGCCATTGCAAATCTCTTTTATATTGCCATGGGTTTTCCTTTAAAAATTAGATTGGATTCTTTGTTTTGAAAACTAAGGCTATCAAAACCATAGACCTTTACTTTCGAAACCATAGAATATACGTTTTGAAAACATTCAAACCACCTTTTCAAAACACTTAAACATATGTCTTTCGAAACACTTGAAATACATCTTTCAAAAGCATCAAAACCTTCTTTTGACAGTATTAAAGCATATTTTCCAACTTATAGAAGAATAACTTCGAAACCATTTGAAAGTACCTCTTCAAAATCATTGGGTTTAATCTTAAACATTACTTTAGGGTCAAAGTGAACATAAGCGAAAGTAACCCTTTCGAAACCATTAACCTTCAAACAATAATTTGGGGAAAAAAGATGGCTTCAGAACCATCCTTTCGAAAGCTTTAGTCTTTTAAGTAAAATAATTAGAAGGACAAATTCGAAACACCCTTCGAAGCCATTGCCTTCGAAACCTTTAGTATAGGTGGCTTCTAGAGCCCTTCGGAAAGCATTGGGAAGCAGCTTTTATATTTATAAAACAAAAGCTTACCTTTCGAACTCGTTGATAAATTCAATCTATTCAAATGGAATAAAGATGGTAGCATGGTTTCGACTAGGTTCAAACTACTCTTTCGAAAGCTCCATTTTAAAACATTAAACGTGGAAATTCTATCGAAAGCTACCCTTTCAAAACATGAAGGCGGCACCCCTTCGAAAGCTATATTAAAGTAATTCAACCCTTTTGAAAGCATTCTTTTAAAAGCAAGGCAGGCGACATCTCTTTTGAAAGCAAAACAAAGGCCTTCGAAAGCTATTTAAAATGGCCTCGACCCTTTCGAAAGCATGGTTTCGACTCTATATTTTCCGCCTTTCTTCAATCCACCACATACCAACGCGTTGATACCATGTGTATTGGTTTTGACTCAGTTGGGGGGGGGGATAAATATGGGGTCGAAAGATTGCAACTGAAAGTGGCAAAACAATAAGTCTATGCGCAACTATTTTTTTGCCTTTTTAAGTAAATACTTTTCAATTAACTTTCCTATTTGTAAATATATAATTGGTTTCCATTGACTTTACCAAAATCTTTTCTAAAAGACAGTCGTATTTATCGTATTTATCTAGAATTAGGTAAAAATAATTTACAAAAAAGCCCTTCCCTTTAACAAGACAATTAAGACACTTAAGTCCTTCAACTTAAATAAATTATACATGGCTTGGATGATTAAGAAAATTTAAACCCATCTTTGAAATAATGTTTTACATAACATATTAAATCCTCGTGGCATTCGAAACCAAGTATATACGATTTTAGCCTTAAAATCGAACAAAACATTTATCAAATATACTTTTTGAATCAAACATATCATGTAATCTAAGCGTATCATCATTAAAATCATCATAAGATTTTAAACTTAAACCCCAAAATCAAATTCTCTTTGAAAATGAAAATGAGATGGTTTTGATTATTATTCACCTTGCTTTGGATAAGGAACATGAGATTTGATCTTGCTTATTTATCCTTGCTTGATTCCTTAGGTTTAATTGGTTTTCTCCTCTTTTCCCTTAGGTGATGGCTGACTTGAGCTTCTTGGTTTATATTTTATATTTATGAACTTGTGAAATGAAAATAGGAATAATGACTTAGGGGTTAAGGGTTATGGTAGAAGGTTATTCCCCATAATACCCTTGCCTTATTCTCTTATAAGTTAATCTTATAAAAAACCATTTCAATAAATTCATTCTTTTAGATTTTATATTTAGTTAAGCACGACTTTTGATAAATTTTCAAATATCAATCCTCTTATCACTCTAATATTTATATTATTCTATTTAATTTATCTAATTAAATCTCTGGAATAATGTTATTTAAAATTAGGAGTGTTACAGGCTCCCCACCTTAAAGAATTTCATCCTTGAAATTCCGCAAGGACTAAATACTAAGCACACCAGTCATCTGTAACATCTCCTCACTACTATACTAGCCTACCTGAACAGTCTATATAACGAAAAAATAGAATATACCCTTATAGCGGATCAGGATAAATATCTCTAATCATGTCTTCTGTCTCCCGAGTACAGCCCTTCTCGTTGTCGCTCCACTGAACTTTCACCAACTTGACTGTCTTGTTCCTTATCCTTTTCTGATCTCTTGCCACAACCCAAAGTAGTTGTCTAACAAAAGTAAAATTTGGTTCCACTATCAAATCTTCAACCTCTGTTAGAGGAATAGTGGTCTATGGATCATGCACATACTTGCGAAGATAAAATATATGAAACATATTATGGACACCTGCCATACTGCTTGGCAACTCTACTCTGTATCCGAGTTTCCCGATCCTCTCTATAATTGGGAACAGACTAACATAACTTAGTGCCAATTTCCTGGACTTTCCAAATCATACCACACCCTTCATTGGTGATACTTTAATGAAAAATCTATCCCCACCTGAAAATTCTAGATCTTTACGCCTCTTGTCAGCGTAACTCTTCTGTCTAGACCGAGCTTCCTTCATCCTTTCCTGGATCAACTCAATCTTCTCTGTCGCCTCTCTAACTAGATCTGGACCCATGACTAATCTATCTCCAGTTTCCAACCAACATGCTGGTGATTTGCATGGCCTTCCATATAAGGCTTTAAAAGGAGCCATTCCTATACTAGTCCGATAATCGTTATTATAGGAAAACTTAACTAAGTGTAGGTGATCTTCCCAAGATCCACCAAAGTCTAGTGCACAAGCCCTCAATAAATCCTCGGGTACCTAGTTGACTCTCTCTGTCTGCCCATCTATCTGAGGGTGACACGCAGTACTCATCTTGATCTTGGTACCTAATGCATCTTGTAGAATCTTCCAAAATTCATTAGCAAGGAAAGTATCTTTGTCACTGACTATACTACTAGGAATTCCATGCAGTTTAACTATGTTCTTCATGAACAACTTAGCTAAAGCAAGTGTCGTCCTGGTTGACTTAACTGGAATGAAATGGACACTCTTTGTCAACCTATCCACTATGACCCATATACTTTCATTTTTCCTATTCGACCTTAGCAATCTATCTATAAAATCCATGGATATCGAATCCCATTTCCAAATTCGTTTCTCCAAAGGTTGAAGCAATCTTCTTGGCTTCTGATGTTCGACCTTCAATTGTTAACAGTTCGTACACTACCTATCCCATATACCAACATCTTTCTTCATACCTTCCCAATAGAATGTCACATCCCCTATCTTGAGCCCGGAAGCTAAGCGCTGCCAATGCTGCAGTCGTCTATAGTATTTACTTCTGATGATAAAATACGGTAATGTTAATGGTATCCATAATATCAGAAGCACATGAATATGAAACAAAATCACAGATTTCATAAAACAACCTTACTGATTACATTTTACAAAATCATGTTTCATATCCAATTACATGATCCCAAACATTTCCTAGGTATTGAACAAGTATACTTACTACAAAATACCCCAAGAGCGACATATGAAGATGCCCCTTGGATGATCAGAGTATTAAATAGACAAAAAACTGCCTAAATACATCACAGCGGAAACAAAAACATAACAACTCCGAAATAGTTAAAGTCATCCTCCTGCTCGTCTCCAGCAGCTTTATTCGTCCACCTACTAAACCTATAAATCTCAACTCTCAACCTACTCAAATCAATTTTGAGCACTCGATAATTTAAGGAGAAAAACATAAATTTCAAGTCAGACATAAAGCATGGTGTGAATAATACTATACATCTCGGTTGTCTGATATTAAGTGAGACCACGCCGCTTAGCAAAACGGGTTTCCCCTCACTAATATCCTTTTAAAAACTTTTCTTTTACAAATCAAAATCCAACAACCAAATAGGTTAAAACAATAATAACAATATCTTGTATGCATACAAATCAGGTAATCAATGGACTATCTGTCTGGAATCTATAGTTTTGTTTGGCCAACTACTAACGTTTGGCTGATTCGGGCCTACCAGACATAATAAATAATCTAACTTCTGTTAGACACACTTCTGGATAGTCTGTCCCAAACTTACTTCTCCTAGGGTTAACTGATCCTAATGGTTTTGCGGGCTCACCGATAACCTATTTTTACTCTATATATTCCTTTCTATGTGTGACATCATTTTAGTCTTACCCGTGATAAAGCCCTACACACTGGAATTTCGGACTTATATTAGCTAGGGCCTACTAGCTAAAGTATGGGGCGCAACCCCATACCAGTCTCATCTGGTATTCCAATATCTGAGTCATTTACTTTGGGTCAACTACCCCATCAAATTTTCCTTGAAAACATTTCTTATCAAATTGATTTAACCCTATAAATCATACTTAAACAAGGAAAATGTACTTTATGCTTTACTCAAATCACTTTGCCATGTTATATATACTTTACACAAAACATTGTTAATGAAAATATCTGAAACCTTTGTTTAAAACATTTAAATAACTCTTTCAAAACCATTGAAAGTACCCATTTCGAAACCATTGAACTACTTTACTTTATAACCTTAGGCTGAAGGCCAAAACATACCTTTCGAAACCATTCACAATAGACCATTCGAGAACATTGAAAGTATCCTTTTGAAAGCTTTATAAAACCTTAGACATCCTATTAAATATGCCTCGAAAACGTTGGAAACCCTTTATTTAAACACTAAGGTATACCTTTCGAAAACATTGGGGAACCACCCCTTAGAAACCATTATTATATACCTTTTGAAAGCATTAAGTCCTTTTCATAAATCAAACCTTTCGAAAGCATTAGGTTCAAGTTAAAACATATGGAGAAACCTTTCGAAACCCTTTAAAACCAAACCTTTGGGTTTAACTTTCGAAATCTCAAAAAGAGTCTTTAAAGATTTAGGTCGAAAGCAACTCTTTCGAAAGTAATTTCCTAAGTAAAGAAGTGGATGGTGTCGAAAACAGCCCCTTCGAAAGCATCGGAGAAGTGACTTAAGGTTTAAAGCGAGGGGACCCTTTCGAAGGCATTGCTTCGAAAGGTATAATGCGGCAGCAAGGGTTTCGACCCCTTCGAAAGCATTTTCTTAAAATAAAGGATGCAACCTCTTTCGAAAGCCCTTTTCTTTTAGAACACTAGACCAAGTCGAAAGCTTTCTCATTCGAAAGCATTCTTTACGAAAGTAAAGCAAGCAGCATTTCCATTTAAAAGAAAAGTAAGGCCTAGGACCTTTCGAAACCCTGTTTTGACTCTATACCTTTCGCCTATCCCCAATCCACTACGTACCAAGTCCTTGATACCATGTGTATTGGTTTCATCTAAGAAGGAGGCCCAAGTATATGGTCGAAAGTTGGCTGCCGAAAGTGGCCAAAAAGAAAAAAACCTTATAAAACCGATTTTTAACTTTAAAAAGCAATTTCTTTTTAACTAACCTGCTTTGTTTTTCAACATATGATTGGTTGCCAATACTTTTCCAAAATATTTTCTAAAAATGGTGCCAAATTTCAAAGATTAAAATTTTTAAACATTTATAAATTGCCCTTTCTCCTTTTATAAACATATAAAACATTTAAGTTCCATACCTTAAATAATTTTATATAATTATTAAAATACTTATAAAATTTTCCAAAAATTCCCATAAATGAACTTTAATATGTTTTCCAACATATAGAAATTTCTGAACCAATGCCAATGTAAAATAATTATAATTAATTTTAAACCCAATTAACCATTTTCTTCACTAGAAAATTCATAATAAATCCACATTAATTTAGAAAATTATGAAATCTGAAATCCAACCCTAAAATAACATTTCTGGCCTTATATCAAAATAGCATGGCATTTGGATGTCATTTGATTGGTTTTTCAAGTTCAACCTTGTCACAAAATCTATATGAAATAACATAAATCATCAACAAGCATATATATCCATTTAAACATTTAAACATGGTAAATCATTTTCAAAACGAATTCGGATCTCAACTAAAACCAAAAACAATAAAAATATGAGATGTAACCTATTGTTCAACTTTAGCTTGTTGCTAAGGAGTTGAGACTTGATCTTAGATTAAGTAAATTAAGCTTCCTTCTTTTGATTCTAGCTTTATCTTCTTCTTGCTTCGCCCCTAATGGTGGCTGGCCTCTCTTATGTTTTAATTTTAGTTTTTGAACGTGTAAATGAAGGGTTTAGGGTATATGTATATAACTTATTCCTACTTTGCCCTTATCTATTTCCCTTATCCATTTCATTTTAATCCCATTTTAGTTCATTGTTCATTAGGCACGGCTACCCTCTATTAACACAAATCTCAATCCCTTAACCATTTATATTATTTCATTTAATTTAACAAATTAAATGCCTTAAATAATGTTAATTAAAATTAGGGTTGTTACACAGAAGCTCCTCTTCATATCTTGATGCATCTTGGTTTCTCCAGGATGAATCATAAATTTGGATCAATGACATTTTCTAAGAAATTCTCTTCACAAGTCCTCAACATTCGGAACACACAATCATCCATTCTCTCTCAACCATCACCTTTGGTCAAGACTAAAATCCTTTAGATCATCGCTCTCCGACCCAACCTCAAGCCTTCTAATCTTCTCAGCTAATAATGGATCCTCTTTCTGCTTGGAAGCAATAGTTTCGATCAATACCAGTCAACCTTCCAAACTAGATAACATGGCTATGCTCTGAATAAAATTATAAGTTGATCTTAACTGCACACTGTAAGTAGTCAAAGCTTTTAAATCTTTCCATTCCGCCAACATAGCTAACACCACATTCTGATGTTTTCTGCTAAAAGCATCCGCTACTTTATTTCCTTTCCCATGTGTATATACCAAAATCATAAGCTATTAAAAACTCCAGCCACCTCAGCCATTTCATATTCAACTCCTCCGAGAGAATAAATATCTTAAGGACTTATGATCCGTGTATAACTCAAATATCTCCCTCAAGAGATAATGTCTCCATATCTTCAATGCAAAGATCACCGCAGCCAACTCCAAATCATGAGTAGGATATCTCACCTCATGCAGTCTAAGTTGTCGTGAAGCATAGGTAATAACTTTACCCTTCTGCATCAGCATAGCTCCTAATTATGTTCCACATGCATTGGTATACACCACCAACCCTTAGATTTCGTCTGGAACCACTAACACAGGCGCATTGGTCAACAAATTGTTTAACTTAAGGAACGCTTCCTCACATTTGTCAGACCAAATAAACTCACGTTCTTCCTAGTTAACTTAGTCAAAGGCGCGACTATCCATGAGAATCCTTAATGAATCTCCGGTAATAACCAACAAGTTCAAGAAAACTTCTAATCTTAGTCACTATCTCTGGTCTCTTCTAGGTATTAACAACTTTGATCTTATCTGGATCGATTGACAAACCTTTCTCTGAAACCACGTGACCAAGAAACTTAACCTCTTTCTTCCTAAAATGACACTTGGAAAACTTCGCTTTCAATTGATGCTGCCTCAGCGCCTCAAACATTACTCTTAGATGATCTTCATGCTCTCTTTCATCTTTAAAATATACTAAAATGTCATCTATAAACACCAATATGAATCTATCGAAGTACTCTCGAAAAACCTATTCATCAAATTTACGAAGAAAGCTAGTGCATTCGTTAACCTGAATGGCATTACTGACCACTCGTACGAACCATACCTTGTCTGAAACGCTATCAACGAAATATTGTCCTCTACCACCCTTAACTGGTGGAAACTTGTCGCTAAAACCAATTGGGAAAATACTCTGTCTCCATACAACTGATCAAATAAACGTCGATTCTCGACAAAGGATACTTATTCTTGATCGTCTTCTTGTTTAACTTAATATAGTTGATGCACAGCCTCAACGACCCATCTGGATTCATCACAAACACCATGGCCATTTTCCAAGGTGAATTGCTTGGTCTAATAAAAAATTTCCCTTCTAGATCCATTAGCTACACCTTCAATTACTTCATCTCGGTCGGTGTCATCTTGCTAGGTGGTCTACTTACATGTTCTGCTCCTAGCGCAAGATCTACCTAATACTCAACAGCTCGTTTCGGTGGTAATCCTATAACCGGCTCAAAACATCTGCAAATTCTCTTCCTACACGAACCCTACTTAACTCTTTTCCTACTTCCATAGTACTCAATAGATTACAAGCACTCCAGTTAGAATCCTTCACTGGGAATACAATTCAGTTATGACTATTAAGGTGTCCCAGCGATATTTCCCTATCTTGGCAAATATCCTACCCTTATATCTATCTAACCAATCCATACCCAGAATGATTCTGAAGTCTACGAAATAAAAAACATGCAAACTTATGACTTAAAAAATCAAGTTCTAACTGGTCATATTTTGTCCCAGAGTTGCATACCCTCATATCGAATTCGCAACCCTTAAGGAAGTAACAAGGAATGTGAGTTCTAAACATAACCTATCAACCAAATACTGAGATATAAATGAACGCGATGCACCAGTATCAAATAGTACCCTTACTGGTATACCATGAATCAAAAGCATACCTTCCATCACAATCTTTCCCTTCTCAGTAGTAGTTGGTCTAGAAGAAGATGGTTCCAATGCAAAGACTTTTCCCTTGTCCGCCCTGACTGGTTCTAGACACTGATTATTGTAATGCCCAATCTAGTCCTAGTTGAAGCACTTCACTCCCTTCTTATCTATGGTATTCTTCCCCTTACTAGTTCGGCATTCATGAGCACAATGACTTTTCTTATCGCACTTATAGCAAACCAGATTAGCCTTTGCCTTCTTGGCAGCTTCTCCCTTCTGGATTCCCTTCTTCTTAAAGAACCTCCGCTTCTTGCCAAAAGAACTCTGGTTTCAACCTGCTTCTCCTTCCCATAAGTAGCAAGCATCTCGTCATGTTGGATTTCCATTTCCACAACATTACAAGGATCACGAAAATGTGGCAAAGTCGCACTAGCAATCTCAGATCTCAATCCCCGAATTAACTTCTCATTCCTCTTGATGATGGTGTTAATAGTAGCATATCCATATCTGGATAACCCATCAAACTTTGTGGCATACTCAATCATTGAAGTCTTTCCTTGCACCAAGTCCATGAACTTCCTCAACACTGCCGACTTGGCAACTTCAGACTAGAATATTTCTTCGAATCTCCTTCATAATTCCACCCAAGTCAATTCTTCCTCGGGAACTCCAGCAGTGACATGATTTCACCAATGAAGCGCTATTCTCTGCAACTTCCTAGAGGCTAGTCTCCTCTTCTGCTCATCATTTAGCCCCAAGTAAGAGAATATTCTGTCATAATGCAAAAGCCAATTCTCAACATCTATATCATCCTCTGTTCCCAAAAATGGCTTCCCACCAAGATTGGTATATTCTCTGCTCAACTTAGCATAGTTGTTTCCAATTGGAGCCACGAGATTAGCTCCTCCAACATTCCCAACCACTCCTGTAGTTGCTTCAGCTTGTATCAGATTGACGAAGAACTGATACATCATCCCCGTATCTACTGGTGGATTTCTAGCACCTACGTCGGCATCTGCATTTTGATTAGCATTTACCTATCGACCCAGGTTCCTTCTAGTATTTGGTCGAGCATTTTAATTTGTTGTGGTGCTTCCTCCATCGAGATTTCCTCTTCCATTACTGCCTCGTACCTTCCTTTCTCGTAAATATGCATACGAACCCTAGTAAAACACAGAAGAACGGTCTAAGAGAGAGGGGAATACATACTTATATTTATTTATTTATTTTTACCAAATACAAGCAAGTTACTATAGTGTTAACCCAAACCCCGATCTAATTTTTTGATTCATTGGATTATGTTTCAAAGATCATTTTAAGTTTTCAGAAATCTATGCTATGACACCAACTTGTAACATCCCCAACTTGGAGGCCCAAAACTAACGGCTATGAATGTTGCAGTCATTTATAGTTATTAATCCTCACAACCAAATGCAGTAATGTTAGATATTTTGATATAACAGAAACACATGGATATGAATTTGTTTTAAACTATTAAACAAATTTCTCATTCCATTTCAAATCATTTCAAATTCATTACATAATCCCAAAATTGAGAACCACGTTCAGAGAAAATATAATTATTAAAAAATACGCTAAGAGCTACATATAAAGATGCCCTCTTGGATGATCAGTCTATACATAGGCAATTAAACAACTTTACTTTTACATTCAAACATAGCGCATTTAAAAGAAAAGAACTCCTAATAGCTAGCTTGCCTCCTACACGTCTCTGAAAGTTTTTTGTCTAAGGAGAACCTAAAAACCCTCACCTCTCAAACTACTCAAAATCAACCGAGCAACCAAGATTTTGAGAGGAGAACATAAACTTCGAGTCAGGAAAAAGGCCTGGCATAAATAATAATCTACCGTGTTGAACCATTTAGATATCTAGTGAGACCATGTTGCTTAGTAGAACGAGTTTTCCAATCACTCGTATCTTTAAAAAAACTTATAATAACCATACCGTGCTCCTGCATCCAGAATGGTTAAAAACATAGCGATTTAAATTATCATGATGATATGCAAACAAGTAAAATATCCTGGATTTTCCATCCCTATTCATTTGATTATCTGTCACAGTTATAGTTTCTATGGTCACTATTAACCTGTTAGTTTTCATGGGATCACTGAGAACCTATTTAAATCTTATGGACTATCTGTCCAGTTTCATAGTATTCATAAGATCACTAAGAACCTATTGGCCCTTACCAATAACTTCATTCAATTATTTCATGGGTTCTCCATGAACCTATTGGTATCTCCAATAACTCCGCTTATATCATAATTTTCATGTGTTGACTATGAACCTATTGACTTTTGTCAATAACTTTATCCGGATATAGTTTTCATAGGATCACTACAAACCTATTGGCCCTTACCAATAACGCTATCTAAACATAGTTTTCATTGGTATCCTATGAATCTGTCTAAACTGGTAACTTCTTGATTAGTGTTTGGGCATCTTATGTTATGGTCTATCTAACCTCCTGGATGCAATTCTATTCATTCAGGAGTTAAATCAAATATTTACTACTGGGTCAAACTAGCTGGTTATTCTGCTCTTTCTCTACAAATACATTTATGGGTCCATTATATAGTAAATATGTTTATAAAAGAAGCAAATACAATAACATAACAATACCAACATTTATGGTTTAATATTCTTAAAATCATTTCCACGTGAAATAAGGTTTGTCCCTTTAACCCATTATTTTTAGCAAGGAACGCTTCTTCAAAAACTCTAAATTTAATGCCATTTTAAAGCTCTTTTATATTGCCATGATTCCTTTAAAATGAGATCGGGTTCTTTGTTTCAAAAATTTAGGCTTTCGAAACCTTAGATCTTTACTTTCAAAACCACTAGAGTATACCTTTCGAAAGCTTTCGTACCTCCTTTGAAAAAAAATTTAAAAATACACCTTTCGAAACACTTGAAATATCTCTTTTGAAAGCATCAAAACCTTCCTTTCGAAAGTATTAAAGCATATTTTCCAATTATAGAAGCATGGCTTCAAAACCATTTGAAAGTACCTCTTTAGAAATCGTTGGGTTTAACCTTAAACATTACTTTTGGGTCAAAGTGAACATAAGCGGAAGTTATCCATTCGAAACCATTAACCTTAAACAAATGAAATTATGGAAACCAGATGGCTTCGGAACCATCCTTTCGAAAGCTTTAATCTTTTAAATAAAACAATTAGAAGGATAGCTTCGAAACACCTTTCGAAGCCATTGGCTTCGAAACACCTTTAGTATATGTGTCTACTGGATCCCTTTCGAAAGTATTGGCAAGCGGCTTTTATATTTATAAAACAAAAGCTTACCTTTCGAACTCATTGATAACTTCAATCTATTCGAAAGACATAAAGATGGCGACATGGTTTCGACTTGGTTCAAAATACTCTTTCGAAAGCTTTATTTTAAAACATGAAACACGGTAACTCATTCGAAAGCTACCCTTTCAAAACAAGAAGGCGGTACCCCTTCGAAAGCTATATTAAAGTAATTCAACCCCTTCAAAAGCATTCTTTTAAAAGCAAGGCAAGCGGCATTTCTTTTGAAAGCAAAAGAAAGGCCTTCGAATGCTATTTAAAATTGCCTCGACCCCATCGAAAGCGTGATTTTAACTCTATACCTAGCGCCTTTCTCCAATCCACCACGTACCAAAGCATTGATGCCATGTGTATTGGTTTCGACTTAGTTGGGGTCGGAAGTAAGGGGTCGAAAGGTTACTACAGGAAGTGGCGAAATAATAAGTCTATACAAAACTGTTCTGATGCCTTTTTAATAAATGCTTTTCAACTAAACTGCCTATTTGTAAAAACATAATTGGTTTCCATAAACTTTATCAAAATCTTTTCTAAAAGACTACCGAATTTATCTAGAATTAATTAAAAATAATATACGAAGTAGCCCTTCCCTTTACCAAAAAAATTAAGACATTTACGTCCTCCAACTTAATTTTTTTTTTTAATTTAAATATCAAATTACTTAGAAAAAATCCCCCAAAATCATCATAATTTACTTTTACTATGTTTTTCCAACATATATAAATTTCTAACCCAAAATCTTTATATAACAGTCGAAGTAAATTTTAAATCCAATTATTTATTTCTTTTTTCAAAAATTCATAATAAATTATCCATCTCTTGGATAATTACGAAAATTTAAACCCATCTTCAAAATAATGTTTTACATAACATATTAAATCCTCATGGCATTCGAAACCCAATATATATGATTTTAGCCTTAAAATAGAACAAAACATTTATCAAACATATCATGTAATCCAAGCATATCATCATTAAAATCATTATAAAGGTTTTAAACATAAAGCTCGAAATCAAATGCTCTTTAAGAAATGAAAATGCGTTGGTTTTATTTTTATTCACCTTGATTTGGATAAGGAACTTGAGATTTGATCTTGCATAATTCTCCTTGCTTGATTCCTTAGCTTTTAATTGGTTTTTCTTCTCTTTTACCTTAGGTGGTGACCAGCTTGAGTTTCTTAGTTTATATTTTAGAATTATGAACTTGTGAAATGAAAATAGGAATAAAGGTTTAGGGTTAAGGGTTATGGTGGATGGCTATTCCGGATAATACCCTTGCCTTATTCTACTTTAAGTTAATCTAATAAAAAACCATTCCCATAAACTCATTCTTTTAAATTTGTATTTAATTAAGCATGACCTCTGATAAATTTTCAAATTTCTATACACTTATCACTCTAATCTTTAATTATTCTATTTAATTTATCTAATTAAATCTCCTGAATCATGTGATTTAAAATTTTGGTGTTACACTTAATACAACCTTGGTGTTTGTGTGCCGTCGCCCAAGCATCGAAAAGATGAATCATCGTGGGGTGAAAATAATAGAACAGAACACAAAACCTTACAAAGAAACTGCTAAATATAACATAACTGTCAATAGTACATCAGGTTACTCCTTAACAGGGATTTATCAGAGTTACACAAAAGTACTACAAATAAAATTAGGCAGTTATAAAACTTGCCTTTATCTATGCTGAAATAAAATACACTTACACAAACTACATAATATAGCAGAATAAATAGCTAAGAAAATAAAAGCCTCTGGTATGGACGTCGTCTTCAAAGAACCCACAAGACATGCCACCCTCTGACTACACAAACAAAATGAGTACTTGAGAGTTCAGAAAAAACAAACAACTCAGGTCGGACGATATGTTTGGTATGAGTAAATATTTAACAATAGGTGTGAAATTAAACACAAACATGTGAGACCATGCCGTTGAACATGGATCGAGTTTACTCCCACATAAATCAACACCCAAACATAAAGAATGGATAAATAATTAAACACCACAGAGAGTGGTTGACTCTTCCTAATGCAAATAAGGAAATAAATTTGATGGTTCGAATCAAATAAGAAAAGAAAAATTTCCAACAAATGACTAGGAAGGTACACTCCTATTGACATATACCTCTAGTAATAACTTCTAAGATGCTCATTTACTATATGACACTTCTTGGACAATACCAAGCCAGACCTTGCCAAACCCTAATGATAATCCAAATATTTCACATCTAATAGTGCTACCGAATTCAATCTAGATGAGATGTGAAAGTATCCTAATGGAATTAACCCCACATAGCTTGGCTTCCTCTCGTGCTTTAGATTTAGTCATTTTTGACAAATGATAACAATGCTCAATGGAGCAATAAATCGTCTTACAATGATGAAAATAAAGAAGCTGAAGTAACCAATAGTTGAGAAACCAAGTATCGAGGATATAAAATGGTTGTATATGGAAATTGAGTCCTGTATACTTATCACCACTCATCAAATTCAAACTTCCACAATTTCCTGATTAACAATAATACCAAACAAGTCAAGGTAGTGTTACCTCAAAGTCATGGCTCATGATTATTCTTAACTCTCGAAATAGTGACAAATCAACTTCATCAATGTTTAATGCTAATTATACAAATAAATCATTTCTATATAAGTTAATCTCTTTATAGAAATTAATTCATTTCCATAAATGAATCAAATGTTTTCTTTTAAAAAGCCGAATTCATGCTTGGTCTTGCATTACAAGTATTAGCTTTAAAAACACTTTGTTAATAAAGTTCCCTAACATCAAAACATCATTAAAAAGGATTTAATAACTTAAAAATATTCTTATTACCTTTATTAATCTACTTTAAAACTTCGTTAACTAAGTTTATTTAATTAACTTCAATAACTGTTAATTAAAAAGGGTATATCACCTTTTTAGAATATCTTTAATTAAATTAATTAATAATATTTAAATATAATAAAATTAATTAATTAATTAATAATTTAATATCGTTATTTAAAAGTGATTAATTAATTTAAATTTATTTAAGGAAAGATTTATTTAAGGTTAAACAGATTTATTAACTTTTAAAAGTCATTAATTAAAAGGATTAATAAATTGTAAATAACATCATTAATTAGCAAATTAATAAATCTTAATCCATATTAATTAGCCTTAAACACCATTAAATAAAATGAGCAATTGAATCTAAAACATCATTAACTAAGTAATTAATTTTTGAACACATCGTTAATAAATTAATTAGTTAACTTCAATCCTTGTTAACTAATTAATTAATTAAATTAATAATCATTATTAAAATAATTAATTATTTTTGGAAACATCATTACTCAAAAACTTGTTTAACTTCTAAAATAATTCCAAGCACGATGATGAAACCAAATAGTTTCGATAAAAGGTGATTTTTCGAAAGTGCCGATATAATGACTATCGTTATACGGGCAGTTCAGAATTCAAGTTTATGTCATTTGCAATACAACCAAACATCACATAGCAAGGGTATGAGAATATATACATGGTGATTTATAATAATACAACATATATCAAGCATTTATTAATAAAGGCATAGATTTAACTACCAGAATTTTCATATGTCTTATGATTCCCTTACTAACTTTACAAAGCGACAACTTTCAAGCAACAAATCAATCCAACAATCAAACTATCATTTCACCAATACAACAATCATTCAATAGCTACAACATGAACCCAAATATAGTTTGAAAACGTTTGGTTTGAAAATGGAAGCTTTACTCACCAAAACACTACTAACTTAACCGGATCACCACAACAAATTGCCGAACCCATGAACAACCTTCACTACACTTTAACTTGGACTTTTAGGCCCTTAGTGGGCTGGATTTGGGTTCAGTTTGGGCAATATTGGGCTCTACCTTGGAGTTTTGAGGTGGGTATGGCTTTTGTTTTGGTGGAGGGGTGTTTGTATATGAACATATGGAGTTTTAAAGTGAAGAAGCTATATTTTGCCAACTTTAAACATGGATTTGGTAGCCATGGATATTCTTAAACATGAAGAGAAGATAAGAGAATATAAAAATGAAGATGTAAAGTGAGAATGTGTGGAGAAGCTGGGTTTTTATAGGTAAAGGAAACGAAGTGCTGATTAAAATAACCTTATCATTAAAATAAAATAAATGTTGTCATGCAATATAGAAACCATGCTTCTCCACCACCCCAGTTGCACACGCACCCCACTTTAGTAGACCTTATACAAAGCCCTGTGTAGTAACCTTGGTAGCTTAGGTTACGGTAATGCACTTCCTTAAGTCAAATCTTGTTTTAGTTTAATCTAAGCATGGTTTATTTATTTTAACACTATCATTAACTTATCACATGATATGTGTGCATGTATGTGCATGTGTATACGAGTTATACAAAATGAGCAAGACGTTTTTGATGACTTTTTGATGCCGAAAAGTCGAAATTTCGAAAAAGTTTTTCGGTCATATTTTCCTTTTTTATTTGAACTAATTATTTTGGTAAAAAAATTTGAAAATGATTTTAATATCATTAATTAATATTTAAAATATGTTTGTTTAGATATTAAAATCCATAACTTAAATATTTAAAAATGGTTTAAATATTCTAATACAAATTGATTAATTTAGTGGTCGTTACGCTATCCCCCCAGGAGAATTTCGTCCCCAAAATTACTACACAAAAAGACAATCCAAAAGGTATATATTATACTAAGAAATTCATATAACAATGCAAAACAATAAAAGAACATACATAATGCATTCAAACAACTAACCTAACATTGCTTTAGGGTAGGTTTCTCTAATATAATCCTCATCTCCCAAGTACAATCACCGGGGTCATCACTCCACTAAACTTTCACAAGCTTTACCACCTTGTTTCTCAATCTCCTTTCATCTCGATCTATAATATGACTAGATGTTTGATTACTGTCAAGTTTGGTTCTATCTCTAAGTCATCCTGAACAGATGTCTCTATAGTTAGTGATGGATCATGAACATGCTTTCTTAGATTAGATACACGAAAAAAATTATTGGCTTCCTATAATATTTCAGGAAATTCTACTCTATAGGCCAACGAACGAATTTTCTCAAAGATTCTAAATGGTCCAATGAATCTTGGTTCTAGCTTTCTTGTTTTTCTAAATCTTGCGACTCCTTTAGTTGGGGAAATTTTCACAATACTGAATCCCTGACCACAAACTCTAAGTCCCTTCTCCTTTGATTAGAAATCTTTTTCTATCGAACTGGTCTTCTTTCATCCTTTCCTTGACCATAGCCACTTTCTCTGATGTTTCTCGAATCATCTCTGGTCCAAGAACTAAATGGTCTCTAGTCTCTACCCAACATGAAGGTGATTGACATGGTTGTTCATCTAAAGCTTCATACGGTGTCATGCCAATGCTAGCTTGGTAATTGTTGTTATAAGAGAACTTTGCCAAATGCATATGATCTTCCCAAGAACCACCAAAATCCAAAATACATGCTCTTAGGAGATCCTCCAAAATCCAGTTCACCTTTTTGGTTTATCCATTTGTCCGTCTATCTACGGGTGATAGACGGTACTCAAATTCAATTCTATTCCTAAAGCGGCTTGCAATGCTCTCAAAACGACTGGTGAAGATGGGATCTCCATCACTACTATGCTTACTGGAATTTCATACATTCGAACGATCTCCCTCAAAGAAATTCCTTTCAAAGAGGTTGCAATTCATGTTGACTTCACCGGAATAAAGTGGGCGCTCTTCGTCAATTGATCTACAGTTACGTAGATGCCTTCATTACCTCTTCTTATTCTGGGCAACCTATCGATAAAGTCCATGGATACTTGCTCCCACTTCTAATTTGATATCTCCAATGGTTGGAGTAACCCAACAGTCTTTTGGTGGTCACTCTTGACTTGTTACAATTCGCACCTGCTCACGAAGATTGAAATATCTCTCTTCATCCCTTTTTACCAAAAGGTATTCTTCATATTTTGAAACATTTTAGTTACTACTGGGTGGATAGATAACTTTGACCGATGACACTCTCTCAGCACATTCTGTTCAATTCCATTTACATTTGGCACATAAGTCCATCCATTCATTTTTAAAATGCCTCGAGAGTCTATCTGAAAACTAAAGATAGTTCCATCTTCAACATCCTCCTTAAGCCGAGTTAGGATAGGGTCTTCTTCTTAGAAATATGCAATCCTCTCCATTGGTGTTGGCTTAACTTCCAAATTTGCAATCGTCGCCACACTCCTAGTCAACGCATCTACAACAACATTTTCTTTCCTTATGGTATAATGAATATCTCGGTCATAAGACGTGAGAAATTCCAGCCATCTTTGTTGCCTTAAGTTCAAGTCCTTTTTCGTAAAGAGATAATTTATTGACTTGTGTTCTGTATATAACTCAAACTTTGCACCGAAAAGATAATGCATCGACACTTTCAATGTGAAGACTACTGCTAACAACTCTGGATCATGCGTAGCATAATTCTTCTCATGAGGTTTCAACTGTCGACTCGCATATGCTATTACTTTTCCATTCTGCATCAAAAATGCTCATAATTCGGTCCTACAAGTACCAATGTAAACTTTTAATCCTTCACTCCTATCCAGAATAGTCAAGACATGAGCGCTAGTCAATTTCTCCTTTAACCCATTGAATGCTTGATCGCACTTGGGTGTCCAAATAAACATAGCATCTTTCTTCGTCAACTTTGTTAGATGAGAAGCAATCTTCGAGAAATCTTTAATAAATTTTCTATAAAAATTTGCTAATCCTAAGAAACTCTTGACCTCCATCGCATTTTTAGGTTTCTTCCAATCTTGAACCACAACTACTTTAGTTGGGTCCACTGATATACCTTCTCCCAAAACTACACGCCCTAGAAAACTTTGCCTTTAAAACATGACTTCTTAAAGTACTTAGAACAACTTAAAGATGGTACTTATGCACTTCCTCCGACTAAGAATAAATAAGAATGTCATCCATAGACTATGAAAAACTTGTTAAGAAATTCTCGAAAAACTCTATTCATCAAATCCACAAAATAAGCGGGTGCGTTAGTCAATCCGAACAACATGATTGACCGCTTGTAAAAACTATCAGGGGTTCGAAAATTTGTCAAGGGTACACTCTCCTCTGCGACCCTTAATTGGTGAAAATCAGTGGCAAGATCCAATTGAGAAAATATTCAAGCGCCATGGAGCTGGTCAAACATGTCGTCAATTAGGTAAACGATACTTATTCTTGATAGTCCTTTTATTTAACTCTTGGTTATTTACGTATAATCTAAGAGAACCATCAGCCTTAGTAATGAACATTAGTGGTGATCCCCAACTTGATGTGCTACGTCTGATCAAATCCTTCTGCAATAAATCAAACGTCTGCTTCTCTAACTCTCTTCTTTTCTTTGGAGCCAATCTTCGAGGAGGTTCTACAATAGGTCTAGTTCATGGAATCGGATTAATGTGGAACTCTACTTTCCGGTGAGGAGGTAACTCTTGCATTTCTTCAAAAATATCCTTGAAGTCCTCGATAATTGGTATATATCATATCTCCTCTATGGGTACTTCGAGGGAATACAGAAAACTGCACATCAACCCCCTAGGTTCTCCATAACATATATCAATGCTTCTACCTATTACGTCCTTTACTACGCTCACCCTTTTAGAACAATCCAAGATAGCTTTAAACTTAAATAACCAGTCAGTTCCCAATAATACTCCAAAACCAATGAACCGATAACAAATAAATCAGAAAGGAAAGGCCAATCTCGATGAGAATTAGGCACATTCAAACATATGTTGTTAAGATTGGTCAGACCCTCAATTGGTTTCGACATATAGAGAATTGTCTAAAAGAATGGCTTTGAGGTTAAACTTATCAACAAGATCCACTGAAATAAAAATATAGGATGGGCCGACATCAAAAAACACTCAAATAGGAATATCAGAAATGGATAATGTACCTTGCAAGACCTGCTTTTCTTTTAGGTCCATAGAGGTAGATGTTATTTCCTTAATAGTAAAAGCTTTACCCTAAGCCCCCTTTTAGGAAATGGACACTCGTTGTTCATATGTCCATGTCTATGATAATTTTAGCATAACGGTAAGTCTCTGGGAAACTATTTGCAAAAAGGCCCATTTTTGTTGCACTTAAAACAAAGAATCTTGGTCAAGTCTAACTGCTCGTTCTATGCTGGAGCTCCACCTCTAGGCTTCTTTCTTGATCACTTCTTCTTCCCTTTACGCTTGAAAAATGATTTACTAGCAACTGTTATCACTGACAAAGGTTGGGCATTTATTACTGGCACTACTCATTTCTGAACTCCTTGCTCAATATCAAGAGCTTCAAACTTCAAAGCCATACCAATCAGATTGGTAAGGTACCATCGCGATGATTGGTCATTTCTTGAAGGAATTCTGGTCACATTCCTTTCACGAATATTTCATTCTTTTTGAGTGGCGTATCAATCAATCCTGGTCCAAAGCGGGATAATGCATTGAACCTATGCTCATACTGCGCCACTGTTACCTCATCTTGTTTTAAATACATGAAAATTTTGATCAATTGAGACCTTCCCACCTTTGGGATTAACTGAGCTTCAAAATTCTCCTTAAACTGTGCTCAAGAGAAATCTTCTTCTTGTGTATTCATGGTGACTGAACCCCTCCAATCCATTGCTACTTTCTACAGCTGACGCGATGCCAATAATCTCTTTATAGCATCTCCCAACTGAAGATCCTCGAACATCCTTTCACAAGATCAGAGCCATGTCGGAAATCCTAAAATATATTCAGTTCCATAGAAAAGCTTACCACCTAAAGCTGTGAAATTCTTACACAAGTTCGCAAAGTTTTAAGGCGGCTAAACCGACACCTTTGCTTCTACTACCGGCTCTACAACTAGCTCATTTCTAGGAGTTCTTCCATTTGTGATCATGTTGGTTCTAGATCCTATCCCTCTTCTTCCTCTTGTACTTATATTCAATAACGTAGAAAAGTGCCAGGTATTATTAGAATACAAAGATAGGATCAAAGACTATAAAAGGGAAACTACAACAAGGGATCTAAAACCAAACTTTTAGGGGAGAAAAGGAAACGCTCTCTCAAGATCAACTCATTCTAGGTCTCGACTCACCCTATCTCTAATGAGTTGTACTCTAATCAGGCTAAGGTGTTCGCTCAACCGAAGCTCGAATACCAACTTTGTGGACCCACCTTTTTGACCAATAGGAAATACACTTAATACAACCTCAATGTTCGTGTGCCACTACCAAAGCATCGGAAAGACGAACCTTCGTGGGGTGAAAATAAAAGAATAGAACATAAAACCTCACAACGAGACTTCTAACTAGAACATAACTATCAATAGTACATCAGCTTACTCCTTAATAGGGAGTTATCAGAGATACACAAAAGTACTATAAAATAAACTTAGGCAGTTATCATAACCTTCCTTTACATATGCTAAAACAAAATACACTTACACAAACCAGGTAATACCGTGAAATATATAGCTAAGAAGATAAAAGCCTCCTACTCAAACGCCGTCTTCAAAGAGCCCAAATAACCTACTACTCTCGGAATACTCAAATAAAATGAGCACCTGAGTGTTTAAGGAGAACTAGCAACTCTGGTTAGACGATAGGTCTAGTATGAGTAAAAATTAAAACAATAGGTGTGAAATTAAACACAAACATGTGATACCACGCCGTTGAACACGGAACGAGTTTACTCCGACATAAGTCAACATCCAAATGTAAAGAATGGATAAATAATTATACACCACGAAAAGTGCTTGACTCTTCTCGATGCAATTAAGGAAATAAATTTGAAGGTTCGACTCAAATATGAAAAGGAAATCTCCGACAAATGACTAGGAATGTACACCCCCATTGAAGTATACCTCTAGGAATAACTTCCAAGACGCTCATTTACTATGTGACACTTCTCTGACAATACTAAGCCGGACCACGCCAAACCCTACCGAGAATCTGAATATTTCACATCTAATAGCGCTATAGAATTCAATCCAGATGTGATGTGAAAGTATCCTAGTGGGAGCAACCCCACGTAGCTTGGCTTCCTCTCGTGCTTTGGATTTAGTCATTTCGGAAAAGGATAATAATTCTCGATGGAGCAATAAATCGTCTTAGAATGACGAAAATAAAGAAAATGAAGTCATTGACAGTCGAGAAATCAAGTATCGAGGATACAAAATGATCATATATGGAAATTAAGTCTTGAACCCACTCATCGGATTCACACTTGCACTATTTCTTGGTCAACAATAATACATGACAAGTCAAGGTAGTGTTACCTTAAAGTCTCTCATGATTATTCTTAACTTTTGAAATAGTGACAAAAATCCATTTCTTCGATGTTTAGTGCTAATTATACTAATAAATCATTTCCATATAAGTGAATCACTTAACGGAAATTAATTCATTTTCATAAACAAATCAAACCTCTTCTTTAATAAATTTGAATTCATGCTTGGTCTTGCATTACAAGTATTAGCTTTAAAAACACTTCGTTAATAAAGTTCCCTAACTTTAAAACATCATTAAAAAGGATTTAATAACTTAAAATATTCTTATTGCCTTTATTTATCTACTTTAAAATTTCGTTAACTAAGTTGATTTAATTAACTTCAATAACTATAAATTAAAAAGGGTAATCACCTTTTTAAAATATCATTTGTTAAATTAACTAATAATATTTAAATATAATTAATTTAATTAATAATTAAACATCATTATTTAAAAGTGATTAATTAATTTAAACTTTATATAAGGTTAAACAGATTTATTGACTTTTAAAAGTCATTAATTAAAAGGATTAATAAATTTTAAATAAAATCATTAATTAAAAAATTAATAAATCTTAATCAGATTAATTAGTCTTAAGCATCGTTAAATAAATTGATTAGTTAAATTTAAAACATCATTAACTAAGTAATTAGTTAATTTTTAAACACAACGTTAATAAATTAATTAGTTAAATTTAATACTTGTTAATTAAATAGTTAATTGAATTAAATAATCATCATTAAAATAATTAATTATTTTTGAAAACATCATAAATCAAAACTTGCTTAACTTGTAAAATAATTCCAAGCATGATAATGAAACCAAACGGTTTTGATAAAAGGTCATTTTTAGAAAGTGCGGATATATCGACTATCGCTATACGGACTGTTCGGAATTCAAGTTTATGTCATTTGCAATACAACCACACATCGGATAGAAAGGGTATGAGAATATATACATGGCGATTTATTATAATACAACATATATCAAGCATTTATTAATAAAGACATAGATTTAACTACTAAAATTTTCATATGTCTTATGATTCGCTTACTAACTTTTCGAAGTGACTAACTTTAAAGAAACAAACCAATCCAACAACTATAATATCATTTTATGAATAAAACAATCATTCAATAGCTATAACATGAATAAAAATATAGTTTGATTTGGTTTGAAGGTGGTAGGTTTACTCATCAAAACACTACTAACTTAACCAGATAACCACAACAAGTTGCCGAACTCACGAACTACCTTCATTACACCTTAACTTGGATTTTTGAGCCCTTAGTGGGTTGGGTTTGGGTTTGAACTGGGAAATATTAGGCTCGACCTTGGAGTTTTAAGGTGGGAATGGCTTTTGTTTTGGTGGAGGGGTGTTTGTATATATTTTTTGAAGATTATTAAAAAGGGCCCAGCCCAAACAAATAAGGTCAGGTGCATAAAATAGCTAACCCAAAAACACAAAAGATAAAACAACACAGCAACTAGGGTTGTTGACATAACCCTAATCTCTTCCAAAGCAAAGAAAAAGCCTTAAAAATGGCGGAGGCGATTCATAATATCTTAGCCAAATCTTTGCCTTCCTTCACTCCACTAACTTCTCCATGCTCCAAATAAGATAAACTATCATTAAAACCTTCTCGCATACCCCTACCGCTCCCAAAATTGCTCGAATCTCCAAATTTTTTGATGAGAAGTGGTCGAGTGTTAGATCTAGCTTCATCGCGATCTAGATCCAACGATGTCATCCTCAAATTGCTACTACCACCCAATTAGCTCTAAGATTCAAGTTGTTAATAGCTGGAGCTTGCTGGGGGTGAAAATAACTGTTATCGGCCACATGAGAGCACATACTATCAGTATTAGTAGCAAGTCTTTGCTGGTTGTGGAAGCTAGACTCTCGAATCATACTGTCAGCATGCTTATCAGTTTGTAAGATTTTCGAAAACAAAAGATAGGCTTCTAAATGTTCTCTTCCAGCTTTAGAACTCCAGTCATCAGCATGGGAAGCGAACTTGGTTTGGTTTTTAAATATTTTCTTTGATTTTTGAAGAATAATCTTGCTGTCAGTGCTAATAAGTAAACAAATTTTCTCTTTATTTCTGCTGCCTTTATTATGCACAGACAAATTTCTTTCTTTCCACAAGTTGAACACTACAGTAGTTAAAAAAATGGGAGCATAGTCTCTTTCCTTAGACTTAGATCTGAATTTGTTGTTGATCATTTTGATAATATGCATCGGGTCCATATGACCGTTGTCATCAATATCCAGAGTAGCTCTAATTTGATTCCAAATAAAGTAAGAGTAACTACATTCAAAAAATAGGTGATTAGCACTTTCATTACACATATTGCATAAGGAACAGTGTGAATTCAGATTATTGCCCCATTTATTAACTCTATCATAAGTTAGCAATCTGTTTTTAATTGCAAAATATGTACAAAATGCCATCTTTGAACAATTCACTTTGTTCCATATGCATTATACCAATCTTCCTTTTGGAATTTATTTCTAATAATATTCCGTGTTGATTTGAATGAAAACTTCCCTTTGTTGCTTGATTTCCATACCAAGTAGTCATTTTATGCATAAGGATCAAGTTGAATTTTGCATATTTCATATTTATGAGGGTTAGTAATAGGGTGTAACTGTGGTTGCCACTGATTGCTTATAACAATATTAGATACTGTAGTATTTGAGCCACCACAGATAACCAAACTGTTCCAACCATCTTTATTTATAAAAGAATCACTTTTAAACAAAAGATCAAACCATAAACTAGTTTTTCACCTTGTTTAAATTTTCTATCAAGCAATGATTTCCCTAACGCTCTACAATTTAATATTTGCTTACATGCATTAGATTGATTACTGTTAGGCATAGGAGTTCAAAATTTTTTATGTTTCAAATATTTTGATCTCATCCATCTAGCGCATAAAGAGTCTGAATCGAGGAATCTCCAAACTAAATTTAAGTGGCAAGTAACACTAAGGTCATTAATGTTTCTAATGCTAAAAACCCCTTCATTTTTAGGTCTACAAACTTTTTCCCAGCTAATTTTGTGATATTTACCCCTCGATAGGAAATCAGCACATCTACTTTCCAATTTTTTAATAGATGCAGCTGGAATATGAAAAGTTTGTAGCCAGTATAAAATAATTGCATAAATCATAGTCTTAATAAGTTCAAGTCTACCAGCAATATAAAGTAACTTACAAGACCAAGTCTTCATTCTTCCTTGGATTTTTTCAATAAGAACAGAGCAATCTGTATCTTTACTCTGATTTATGGAAAGAGGCAGTCCCAAATATTTAATTGGAAGATTTCCCTCAGATATTTTTAAAACGTCTAAAAAAATCATTCTTATACTTACTATATTTACTAAAGTAAGCTTTGCACTTAATAACATTAAGCTGCGGCCTAGCATAAGAATTTAGATTCTTAAAAAATTTCTTTATAGTGTCCGCATTAGCTTTCACAAACACTATGAGATCATCAGCATAAATCAAATGGTTAAAACAGGGGTGAATCCTATTTATAGGGTAAATATTACCTTTAATAGATTCTATATCCATAAGTATGGAAAAATATTCCATAACCAGAGCAAGTAGACTTGGTGTTAAGGGATCATCCTGCCATATACCCCTATTACTTTTAATAAATCCTTTTGCATTTCCTTGAATGAGTATAGAAAATGTAGGAGTATTAATACATTCAAAAACCAAATCAAAAAACTTTGTAGGAAATCCCATGCATTTCATAATATGATGAACAAAATGTTTATTTACCTTATCATATGCTTTTTGCAAGACAATTTTAATGCAAATATTATCACCTGCTTTGTATTGAATTTTCTGACCATCTCATGTGCTAAAAAAGAATTTTCATAGATAAGTCTACCAGGGACAAAAGCACTTTGATTTTCAGAAATAAGAAAAATCAAAAACACTTTGATTCTATTACAAAGGACATTAGCAATAATTTTATAAATAAAGTTGCAGCAAGAAATAGATCCATAATCACCAATATTAGTGGTATTTTTATTTTTAGGAATAGGGGTAATAAATGTATGGTTTATACTTTTGAGAAATTTCTATTTATCCATAAATTCTTACTAACTTCATAAATCTGGTCCTTAATATTATCCCAATGATTTTTATAAAATTTTGCATTGAACCCATTAGGACCAGGACTTTTATTATCACTGGCATTAAAAACAATGTGTTTTATCTCATCTAAATTGACAGAAGCAAGTAAAATTTCAGATGCATTATCTTTCAAAATATTTGTACAAGCAATACGAGGAAATTTTCTTACAGTACTATTAGAAAAATAAAGATCATCATAGAAGCTAATAGCTTCTTTAGCAACTTTATCATATGCATTTGACAAATTACCCTCTTTGTCTGTAACGTTACCATTGTTGTTTAAGTGCTTTCTACTACTCATTTTAGCATGAAAGAATTTGGTGCAGTCATCACCTAGATTAAGCCAATTTTAACGATCCTGAGCCGACCTTCGAAAATCGACAACCGTACTTCACTTGTACTCGAATGCCGCAGATTCAAACGCCGAATCTGGCTCGTCGGAGCTTATAACACATTAAGTACAACAACACAGCGGAAGAAAACGAATATTATATACAACTCCAATGATACGATATCCAAATATACAACAATGATCAATATCAGAGACAATGAAATGCTACAACAGAAACATCAATATCAGCAATCTCCATAGATAGCTCGAACCACCATCAAGTTGAATTAAGAAAATGTGATTTCGAACGCAATTGAAAACCAAAGATTCCAAAAAATCTCAATAGAAAGCTAGTGAATTGATATCTACTATCTAAAAAACCCAACTCTAGACTGCCCATGTGGAAAATTGTGGGCACCCAGAGTTTAGGAAGGAAATAATAAACTCCGGATCAGTCATGGGACTGATATGAGCAAACAAAAATAGTTTATCTTTAAAACAAACAACAAAGATTTTAAAACAATGAAAACCGCAATGCTTTTTGGAAAATGAAACTGCCATAAGGCCTCCTGCCACACACATAATGCAAGCGCACATTTGGAGGAGATTTTTTCTTATGACAGTCAAAAATGCTTGATACATAAAAACCATTTGATATTATTAATAGTGCATAGTGCAGAAAACATTTTGAAAGTATAACATTAATCTTAGCCAGCATATCACAATTCGTCGTATGCCTACTATAACTACCATTTAAGAATGGCAGGTTATGCAATTGAAATCATAAAGGGCACATATTGGATGATTGGATTTCCAACAAATGGTCAGGCTAAGGAACTTCTTTACAGAAATGAGAACGCCTCTTAAAGGACGTCCGCCGAGAACCTAACCGGATCTCAGCTAACACAAGGCCGACGCTACCTCATGCTTTAACTAAGCTACAACATAGGTAACTAACACACAAGTATGCCACCCCCGTCGTTACCGACCTTTATCTGAGAGCTCTCAACACCAACAACCGCTAAGTAATAAATTTGCAGTAACCACATAGGTTAAATATCTGGGCTCCATACCATGATACCACCTTTTATCCAGAAGGAAATAGACATACCCTAGGGGCGCGACCCCTGAAAACCTTGCTGCAACATTCCTGTTTCGACCATTTCTGGGTTGTGAGGCTCGACGAAGTCATGTCCACAAAGCTACGCATTTCACAAAAGCCATGCTTCAATCAACAAATAATCAACAGCACTTCGTATGCCACATTACCAAAATGGGAATGCATCACTAGTAACCATCAACTACATAACCATCAACTACATAACCTCTGAGCTCGTACGTCTCATAGAAGGGTGTTAAGCTAAGGGAATAAATCTCCGCCACCAAAAGAAATGTATTTGATAGAAACCAGCTTTACATTTCAAAGTGTAATGTTAGACGCACATCAATACAAGTCTGTTCCGAGTTCGAACAGATCCGAAGGCACTTCAAAAGAAGCCCTTGCACATCCGGATAATTCTTAATCACGTTCGGACTTCCCATCACAAAGGGTGCTCAAATCTATATACCGGGGATCAGTCGATGTAGAGACATTCGACAAGAAATCCTTTCGTTTTCGTAAGTATTCGGTCTTCACCACCGGTATTCAAATGCTACCCATAACGTTGTATCATTATTCGGAATGGGTTATATGACACAAGGATCCTCTCCCGGCTAAACCGAATAATGAGTGCAATTTTTTAAAATATATGGATATGAGATCTTAGTTAAGTCACAACTTATTATCCAAAAAACTTCTTCAAATGGTTTAAACAAATTACCATTTCCAATCTTTTGAACAAAAATATTCATTTTACAAAGTTCACCAATCTTTCAAAAAGATTCATTCATAGCTTTCAAAATAATTCCACTTCAAATCTTTTATAGAATAGATACACTTTTAAGATCCCTTTTCAATTCGAAAAAAAAGTTCACCAATCTTTAACAAAGATTCATTCATATTCTTTCAAAACAATTTCCCTTTCAAATTGGGTTAACTCATCCAATCTTTAATCAAAGATTTAATTCATAACTTTAAAAACCATTTCAATGATAACTTTCAAAACAATTTCAAATCTTTTATATAAAAGATACACCATTTAAAGTCCTCTTCAATTTCAAAAAAAAGTTCAACAATCTTTCACAAAGATTCATTCATAACTTGAAAAACCATTTTCATTTCAAATTTGAAATCTTTTCAACATAAATTAGAAATCCTTCCTTTATATGAAAGCTATTATTATTTGAAAACAAGTGTTTTCTTTTCAAGAAAATCCGATTACATTTGCCTGAGTTAAAGCCCTTCAAGTATAAAACTAGGTTTAAATTCAAATTCCCCGAACAATAGTTTTAAAATGGTTTAAAACCCATATAAACACATTACATAACTTGTAAAACCTTTTAAACGACAATTTCAAAAACATAGAATTCAATTTCAAATTTTGAATTCAAATTCAAATCAAATTATTTAACTTTCAAGACTTTATTAAGTTATTCAAAATAACTTTTATCTTAAAAACTCCGTTTCAAAACTTTCCATATTTAATCCAACCCATTTCCAAAACAATTTGGATTCAAAATTCTATTTAAAACCATTTCATAATATTAGATTTAAATACCTATGACTTAATCAATTTCCTAGGGCAATCCTTATCTATGTGTGTATAGTGTAGTCCAAGGGTTTAACACAATAATGGTGCAACAACATCATCAATCATTACAGATTCAAACACAAAAATATCGATAAACAGTATAATCTATAACGCTTATCTTCATTCAAAGATCACAGATAAACAATATAAATTTATCACAGATAAACAAATTGCATTCATCATAGATAAATAAATTACTTCACCATTCACAGCTCAATCAGAATAATTCATATCACACAATTTAAAACATCCAATTCAATTCAAACATTCATAAGTAAGATTAATTAATTATCTGATTAATTTAAATTAGATCATTTACCTATGAATAAATTTTCTAATCATGGTTAATTAATAATCAATAACAAACCATTACTATTAATTATTCTTTAATCATTAATTAACCTTTAATTAATAATTAACCGTTAGATTAATTATTCTTAATTAATTACAATAATTAATTAATTAATCATTAATTAATAATCATTCCTTAATCACCTTCATTAATTAATTATCCTTTAATTAATTAATTATTCTAAAATTAATTACCTTAAGTAATTAATTACATTAATTAATTATTCTTTAAATTAATTAATCTTTAATCACTATCAATACCAAAATCAATTCAAAAGATTAAGGTTAATAACATTTTATCTTGATCATGTCTATAATTACATTATTCATTTTAAAATAATTAATCTATAAATAATGTTAAAAAATCAATTGCTTGAAAACAATTTACTTTTAAACTTAAAATAACCCCATACTTAAAACAAAACAATTATTTAAAGAAATAGGTTAAACATATTTAAATTTGAATTTGTTTAAACATCTTGCCCTACATTCAAACATTTCATATATCTTTAAAACTCGTTAGTATATACTTGGAAATTTATTTTAAAAACCTTATTTAAGGTTTAACTTTACTTCCAAAGTTTGAAATTCATCTTTCAATTTAAAAACTGGGCAGGATTCTTAAAAACTCAAAACCTGGTAATAAATCAACCCGAGCCTTCCCCGAGTGTCACCCGAAACACCCGCCTGCCTTCTTCGAGTCGTTCCAGAGTAATTTCCAAATTTTCATTTTCAAAACTTTTGATTTTTGTTTAAGTTTTATAAAACCCGGTATAACACAAAAACGCTCGAACAAACGCTCGAGCCTGCACCTAGTTTTGCGGAGGAATACTTCGAGTTTTCTTCCTTCGTTCCTAAATCTTCAAACCATCATCACAGATACATAGTGCACCATGCACACTGCCACGACCGCCAATGATCATCACTGCCATCATCGACAACTCATTCTCGACCATCTTCCTCGATTCTGGCCATCAAGCTCCTGAGTTAAACATGATATCAATGTTTTGGTTATCTGAAACTCCCCTGGAACCAACTCAAACACACAAAATCGCATCGCCTGATCATCACCACCCTCCGATAACCCTGCGACTTCGACTGGAACTTCATTACACTCCCCACCTTCTATTTCCACCGGACCGAACGACTCCGATCAACCCACGCTTTTGCACGAGAATTCAGAACAGCATCGACCAAATTAGTTCTTAAACCCTAATTCTTCGAACCCAAGACTAATTGATCATTAAGAAAATTTCGTACCATTTTTCCATCGACCAACATCACATCGTCTATCCTCAGACTCGAGCTTGAAGCTCAACTTCATGTTGATTGTTGGAAATTGACGATTTTGTATTCTCCATTCAATTTGAGAATTCACAATGTATACATGCTTAATTTTTTTGAAACTATGATCAAAATCCAACGATTGCAGATTTTGAGGTTGAAAATTTTGCTCACCTATCATGAAGAACAGAAGAACAGAGGACATTTTTTTTGATCTGAAATCTGGAAATTGACTGTTGCTTGCTTGTTTTAATTTAAATACATTTGAGTTGAGCTTTAGCTTGATGACTTCGAATTAATTCTAAAGTCTTGATCTTTGAATTGCATATACTTGATCAGGTTGATTTTAAATCCTTCCTGGTTGAAGATTTGATCTTGCATGCTAATTTCCTAAGATGATGTTGTTTTGAATTCTTTTGCTTTGATTGAGTTTGTTTGTGATCTGCAATCTCGGTTGAAGATTTTCATTTCTTATTGTTTCCAGATTTGCTTTGATTTCTTTTTGTTTTCAGATTGAAAACTTGAATCTAGACTTGATTGATTTGCATCTGAATTTAAGCTGCTACTTGTTGTTTGCCTTGATCAAATTTTGAAGTATATTCAGGCTTCAGGCTATTGATTTTTCTTTTTGCTTCAGGTCTGGTTTTTGTTTTGTCTTTGAATGCAAGAGATTTTTTTGGAAGCCTGGTTTTACTTTCTTTTGATTCACATAATTAAGAAATTTTAGAGAATAGGACTTGCCACTTGTTTAACTAAGCTTATAAGTGTCTATTACTTATTTTCATATTTTTACAAATGTCTTAATTTATTTCTAAAACACTTACACTTGTCAAAATTCAAATAAATTTATGTAAAGACCTTAACAAAAATTTTATTTATAAATTTTGTTTTAAATCCCTATTCCAAATTTAATTTATGGAATATGTTTTCATCTATGTTATGTATTTTAAATCTTATACTTCATTTCAAAAGATATACTCATATTAACATTGGAAAACAAAATTTTATTAGTTTCAAATACATAGAGATTTGAAATCCAATTTATTTGCAATACATTTCTATTTGAATTTCAAAGCAAATTTTCAAATTAATTCACAATGTAATTCAAAAATTCATTTAAATTACAAACTTAAATTTGTATCAAAAACTTGGGATCGTTACAGATTCCCCCTTAGGAACGTCCTCGAAATTTGCAAGGGAGACAACAAGACGGATACACAAAGATAGAGAATCGACTCATCAGTCAAACTAAATATCAATTCTGCATTTGGCTTACCAAATCAGAATATCAACAATAGAAATGAATCTGTTTAACACTTCACAAGATACCCGGGTCACCAGATTTACGAAATATGTAGGGCATTGTTTAGTTCGAAGGATAACTAACCATTCGTAGAATATATATGGCCCCAACAGAACAAACAATTGATACAATTAAATTCAGTTTGGAATATCTCAAAGTATATGCAAACTTGTTCCTCATCGGACTTTGATCCCCACAAGAAATTATAACAAAATTCAAGTTTGGTTTTAATCGAAATCGTTTTATCGATACAATTCAATTCAACTTCATCTTTTGTTAACCAATTTATTTCAAATAAATTCTCAAATTTATTAAAGTTAAAACGAAAAGCTTGATAAGAAACTATTGATTTAAATACAAGATAGGAACTTATCTACACGATCCGCAGGGCCACCACTACGCCAAAGCGTCTCCCTCGAGCTGCCTTAAAGCCATCAAAGAATTGATATCAGACAATGAACCAAAGAAAATTGATAGAGGAAGGATTGTTTCCTTGTTGTTACAGGTATTGACCATTCGTAGTGGTACTTCCTTGTCCCCTATCTCATCCTCATCTTGCACTCATACTTACTATCGGCGGATAGTAAGAGAATTTACTGAGACATACGAACATATATCTTAGGGATACTCATTCTAGGGTATACTTCACCCTATCTCTAATGAGTTACCCAATGTGTTATACTCCTGAGCTAATGTTTCAACCTTCAGCTCTGATACCACTGTAACGATCCTGACTCGACCTTCGAAAATCGACACCCGTACTTCACTTGTACTCGAATGTGGCAGATTCAAACGCCGAATCTGGCTCGTCAGAGCTTATAACACATTAAGTACAACAACACAGCGGAAGAAAATGAATATCATATACAACTCCAATGATACAATATCCAAATATACAACAATGATCAATATCAGAGATACAATGAAATGCTACAGCGGAAACACCAATATCAGCAATCTCCATAGATAGCTCGAACCACCATCAAGTTGAATTAAACAAATGCAATTCCGAACGCGATTGCCAAACCAAAAACTCCAAAAGAATCTCAATAGAAAGCTGAAAGCTAGTGAATCGATATCTACTATCTGAAAAACCCAACTCTAGACTACCCGTGTGGAAAATTGTGGGCACCCAGAGTTTAGGAAGGAAACAATAAACTCCGGGTCAGTCATGGGACTGGTATGAGCAAACAAAAACAGTTTATCTTTAAAACAAACAACAAAGATTTTAAAACATTGAAAACCGCAATGCTTTTTGGAAAATGAAACTGCCATAAGGCCTCCTGCCACACACACAATCCAAGCACACACTTGGAGGAGATTTCTTCTTATGACAGTCAAAAATGCTTGATACATAAAAACCATTTGATATTATTATTAGTACATAGTGCAGAAAACATTTTGAAAGTATAATATTAATCTTAGCCAGCATATCACAATTCGTCGTATGCCTACTATAGCTACCATTTAAGAATGGCAGGTTATACAATTAAATCGTAAAGGGCGCGTATTGGATAATTGGGTTTCCAACAAATGGTCAGGCTAAGGAACTTCCTTATGGAAATGGGAACGCCTCTAGAAGGACGCCCCCTGAGTGTCACCTGAAATACCCGGCTGCCTTCTTCGAGTCGTTCCCGAGTAATTCACAAATTTTTATTTTCAAAACTTTTGATTTTTGTTTAAGTTTTATAAAACCCAGTATAACACAAAAACGCTTGAAAAAACACTCGAGCCTGCACCTAGTTTTTTCGAGGAATACTCCGAGTTTTCTTCCTTCGTTCCCAAATCTTCCAAACCATCATCATAGATACACGGTGCACCGTGCACACCGCCATGACCACCACCGATCCTCATTGTCATCGTCGATAACTCGTTCTCGATCATCTCCCTCAATTCTGGCCATCAAGCTCCTGAGTTAAACACGATATCAATGTTTTGGTTATCTGAAACTCCCCTGGGACCAAATCAAACACCCAAAATCGCGTCGCCTGATCATCCCCACCCTCCGATAACCTTACGACTTCGACTGGAACTTCATCACACTCCTCACCTTCTATTTCCACCGGACCGAACGACTCCGATCAACCCACGCTTCTACACAAGCATGTAGAACAACATCGACCAAATTGTGTTCTTAAACCCTAATTCTTCGAATCCAAGACTAATTGATCATTAAGAAAATTTCGTACCATTTTTCCATCAACCAGCATCACATTGTGTATCCTCTGACTTGAGCTTGAAGCTCTCGACTTCATGTGGATCGTTGGAAATTGACGATTTTGTATTCTCCATTCAATTCGAGAATTCACGATGTATATATGCTTAAATTTTTTGAAACTATGATCAAAACTCATCGATTGCAAGTACGAATCAAGTTGTAAAATCAGAACTTGAAATTATGAACCTTGATTTCTGACTTGAAAAATGACTTTTACTGTTATATCCTTTTTTCAGAATATTTTTAAATATTTCCATTCGAAATTATTTTTAAAAACAATCTTACATCCTTGTTCGCATTTCATCTTCAGAGATTCTAGCCTACTTTTGATTATAGGAGGAGGATTTTAATTTTTTTTTTTGAAAACCAATTTTGAAAGCCTGTAGACAAGACTGTAAACAAGGTAGAGGCAATCTGCCTAATTCACAAACATGCACACACTCAATCTATGTATACATACAGCATGCAGGCACATTCAAATCCATACCAAAACATTATCACAAACGGATTTGAGGTTCAAAATTTTGCTCACCTATCATGAAGAACAGAAGAACATAGGACATGTTTTTTTTGATTTGAAATCTGGAAATTGATTGTTGCCTGCTTGTTTTAATTTAAATCCATTTGAGTTTATCTTTAGCTTGATGACTTCAAATTAATTCTGAAATCTTAATCTTTGAATTGCATTTACTTGATCAGGTTGATTTTAAATCCTTTCTGGTTGAAGATTTGATCTTGCATGCTAATTTCCTGAGATGATGTTGTTTCGAATTCTTTTGCTTTGATTGAGTTTGTTTGTGATTTGCAATTCTAGGTTGAAGATTTGCATTGCTTATTGTTTCCAGATTTGCTTTGATTTCCTTTTGTTTTCAGATTGAAAACTTGAATCTAGACTTGATTGATATGCATCTGAATTTAGGCTGCTACTTGTTGTTTGCCTTGATCAAATTTTGAAATATATTTAGGCTTCAGGCTTTTGATTTTTCTTTTTGGTTCAGGTCTGGATTTTTTTTTCGAATGCACGGGATTTTTTTGGAAGCCTGGTTTTAGTTTCTTTTGATTTGCATTATTAAGAAATTTTAGAGAATAGGACTTGCCACTTATTTAACTAAGCCTACAATTGTCTATTACTTATTTTCATATTTTTACAAATGTCTTAATTAATTTCTAAAACACTTACACTTATCAAAATTCAAATAAATTTATGTAAAGACCTTAACAAAAAATTTATTTATAAATTTTATTTTAAATCCCTTTTCCAAATAAAATTATGGAACATGTTTTCATGTATGTTATTTATTTTAAATCTTATACTTCATTTCAAAAGATATACTCATATTAACATTGGAAAACAAAATTTTATTAGTTTCAAATACACAGAGATTTGAAACCCAATTTATTTGCAATACATTTCTATTTGAATTTCAAAGAAAATTTTCAAATTAATTCACAATTTAATTCAAAAATTCATTTAAATTACAAACTTAAATTTGGCTCAAAAACCTGGGATCGTTACACCAATCAACTTTAAATTTTTGTTTAGCATTAACAGATTCTTTATATATTTCAATAGAAATCTCTTTCTGTTTATTGAAAAATTTGTTGATAACATTGATATCATTTGGATTATTGTCGGATATATCCTGTAAAAAGTTTCCTTTATTTCTTAAGCTAATAGGATTGTTTTTGTTCACATAGTTATTTTTGTTCGAGTTTTTAAGATTGTTTTTCGTGTATTTCAAAAACACACAAAACTGACATTGTTTAGTACCCACACAAGAGAAGTTCAGACTGTTTTCCATCAAAGCTTTGTAATCTTCTTCAAAAACCCCACCATTTTTGAATCTAAAAGGAGATACTGTACTACTGACTCAAAATTAACAAAAAGATTAACCAATAAAGGAGTGTGATCACTCAAATTTTGTTCTAAAGTAGAATTAGGAATTTTTTTTGAAAATTATTTATTATATAAAATTCTATCTAGCTAATAATGAATATTTTTAGCTATAACAGATTTCCATGTGAATTTGTGCCTACTAACAATTGGTTCAATAAGGCCAGAATCTAGAAGAAATTTACTAACTCTATCCAACATACTTTGAGGAATTTTAATACCTCCAAAATTTTAGCGACATGAAAAAAATTATTAAAATCACCTAAAATAATCTAAGGGAAATCATATATGAAATTCAAAGATTTAATTTTATGCCATAACCCATTTCTTTCATTTTCAAAATTACTACCATAAACACTAGTAACCTACAAAGGGAAACCCCTAATATTTTTAAAAATGCAATCTATAAATTGATTATCTTTGTTTATATTCATATTTGTCCAGATATTAGAATCCCAAATATCAATAATTCTACCTTTACAGCCACAATCGTTGTTATTTATAGCTAGACAACTTGAGACAAAAATCTATCATAATTCTCATCATTCAATTTATTCTCAATTAGTGCAATAATAGAAGGTTTGTAGACATTAGGCATATGAAGAATATCAGATTGTTTGGCAGGGGTGTTCATCCCCTGATATTCCAAGCAAATAGAGCCATATATATCTAATAAAAAAAGAGATTTAAATGGCACCTGACACTATAGTATCTTTACCTCTCCTTTTATTATCTACACCCTTAGCTTTTAGTCTAGTAGACATTTGATCTTATTTTGGATTGATTGAAATATATTTTTGCTTGAAATCTTTCTTATCTTTGCTTCCCTTTAACTTACTAGATGCTCTTGGTTTTGGGACATGTAATTCTGATATATCAAACTCTTCATTAGCATCAAACATCTTAGTTTCATCTTCTTCCATTTGTGTAGATTATGGGATCTTAATTAGGAAAATATCAAAAGAAGCTATGCGAAGCATGGCTGAGTCATTACATTCAGTCGTTGCAGCCTGCTTTAGGGGAGAAGCACACTTAAGAGGCAATATTGAGTGGATGCAATTACTCTCCTCATCATCTACAGTAAGCTAAGAAGGGGATTCCTTCTTTATATCATTTTCTCGATTCTGGCTATTACTTTGATGAGAGTTGTTGATTATTTTTGTAACATTATTCTTTGTAACTAAACATGGCTCTGAAATAGGAGGGGTTTCAGAGTTAAAGACCTTTTTATTTTTACCCTTCTCTGTATTACCCTGTATCGAATCTTTTGAATTTCTTTCATAATATTTTAACTGATGGACTTCCATAGCAGTGATCCAGCGATCTCCTTTGAATTATTTTCTTGATCGAAAATGAAACTATCTTGGTCGATTCGATCGCTTCCCCCTTGAGTTCTTGATTGACTTTTTGTATCTTTACTGAGAATTGGTTCTTGAATCTCTTCAGTTCTATTTTCTTGAACATCTTCTCTATTTTGATCACTGGATTTGGGTATCCACATCTGTTTCGGGTTGCATTACTCTCTAGGGTGACCAAAACACTTACAGATGCTACACTTTGGTGGAACCCGTTCATATTCAACTTTTTGTGTAATGATTTCATCATTATAAAGATTAAGACTGATTTTATTTGGAAGTTCATTAGTTGCAGATACTTCCACTAGAAGCCGAGCGTAATTCAATCTTGTCTTCATGGTAGTAGCTGCGTCCATTTTTATGATTTTTCGATAGTATTTGCCATAATGCTAAAAGCCTCACGATCCCACAGTTTGAGGTTTACACTGGGAAGTTTAATCCATATCAACATAGTTAACAGTAAATCCCTGTCCAACTTCAATGATTCGGACCACCTCCTCATGATGATGAGCTTGCCGTTGTAAAAATAAGGACCGTTTTGAATAATTGAATTGTAGTATTGAGATTCATTGAATTTATAAGAAAAAACCCATTTTCCCTAGAGAAGATTTCAAACTCTCCAATTGGTTTCCAAACTCATTTTATATACTCTTTAAAAAACAAGAAATAGGGTCTGGTGCCTACCACATAAACAAGAACAGAGTTATTCCAACTTTCTATAGCTCTTTTACAAACTGCCTTCTTCACCAAACCATATTTCTTGTTGTTGATTTGTATAGAAGAAATGGTTTCAAGACCGCATTCTTCACCTCTTGGTTCCTCTGATTTCTTTGAGACAATACCCGCCCAGGATTTGTTTCCTTGTTCTTTATTCAGAAAGAAATTGGTCGGCTTACACATTTGCATCGGTTTGGCCTCAATCTGATTAGGTTAGTTGGCAGACCCACTTTCTTTTTCAGGGCACCATTGTTATATGACTGAACTTGATCATTTCTCGGCTGGTATCTTCTTTGCGATCTCGGCTGAACCAATTGGAAGCCCCTGTCATCTATAATGACACCATTCATCTTTCTGATATGAGATTCAGGTGGACTATCCCAAGGAGAAGGACGAGGAAGAGGAAGAGGAAGACTAGACTGATTTTTATGAGGAGAGATGGTTTCCCCCGTGGCAGAAGAAAACCCTAAATTTTTTAACTTCTATTATGAAATTTTTGGTGTTTATATATGAATATACGGAGTTTTAAAGTGAAGATGCTATATTTTTCCAACTTTAGACATGGATTTAGTAGCCATGGATTTTGTTAAACATGAAGAGAAGAGAAGTGAATATGAAAATGAATATGTAAATTGAGAATGTGTGGAGATGGTGGGTATTTATAGGTAAAGGAAATGAAGTGGTGATTAAAACAACCTTACCATTAAAATAAAATATACGTTGTCATGCAACATGAAACCCATGCTTCTCCACTACCCTAGATGACATGCACCCCCTTTTAGTCCACCCTCCACAAAGCCTTGTGTACAAACCTAGGTAGCTTAGGTTATGGTAATGCACTTCCTTAGGTTATTTAGGTTTTATTTTATATTTTTAAGTCCAATCTTATTTTATTTTAATCTAAGCATGGTTTATTTATTTTAAAACTATCATAACCTATCACATGACATATGTGAATGTATGTGCATGTGTATATGAGTTATACAAAAAGAGAACACGTTTTCGATGACTTTCCGATACCAAAAAGTTTTTTGGAAAATGTTTTTCTGTCACATTTTCCATTTTTATTTGAACTGATTATTTTGGTAAATAAAATTTGAAAATGATTTTAATATCACTAATCAATATTTAAAATACATTTATTTGGTTATTAAAATCGATTCTTTAAATATTTAAAATTGTTTTAAATATTCAAATACAAAGCGATTATTTTACGGGTTATTCAAGTAAAAATGGTTTAAATATCTTAAATGACTAGGACCTTCCTATGCTTGTAGGTATTAAATGGTCAGAGTCTACCTAATTTCCAGTAAAAAGGTATTTAGTGATCTAGTTAACTCTCTTTTGTATTGTAACTATTAATTACGATTAAAGTATAGTTGTCGGACCGGAATGCCTCTATTGGGGTTATAGTGAACAATGTTTAATTAAATTGTAGGACATACTTTTTTCAGCCCAATCCACTATTACGGTAAAATTTGAGATTCCTTTCGCTAGAATTTTGTTTCTCCGACTCTCTCCTCATTACAACAACAGGTTAGGGTCGTAGGACATCACTTAAAGAAGTAGAAGGTGGGAGGATGTTGATGTGGCAATACTATCCATCATTATTTGTCTATGTTATTTTTTCTCTCTTATGTACCCAAACTATGCTTATATTACTCTGAGTTATTTTACTTTTAAACTTTTGAAACTACTGGAATGAGACTACCGTGTTGAGATATTTGGTTTTGTTATGACATAGCTTTGTGACTGTTGGAAATGATTTTTATTTTTGGTACATATTTATTTTCTAATATATTTTAGCTGTTTTGCAATGATTTTCTGAAAGTGTAGATAGCTTTATGCACTGTAATTTTTATGTGCTAAATACCAACAACCTACTTCAGAATGGTTCTAAGTTCCGATTGGCCTTCTGGGGTTGGGATTTAGGTCCGTTTCTGGGTGAATTGTTTCACCTAAGTTCATGCACCTCAGGGAAGGGTGTTAAGGATAAGAGGGTTTATCTCCTACACGGCGAAACAGATGTACGTTTGTAGAGAACAATTGTGCGTGGTTTTAGAAATGCAATGTCAGACACTCATTCATACAAGTTGTTCAGGTGAAGGATAAACCAGGCACTCCTTCTACATAATCCTGTTTGGGAATTAACCCTAGGATCAGTAGCAAGTAGTGCTTGCAAATTGAAGATTTTCAAAACGAAAGCACTACTGCCACCATATATATAATATTGGAATCACCTTAGAGGTTAGTTGCAAGCAGCCTTTACATTATAAAGATCTCCGTCTTCAAAATCATTATCTCTAACATGTCTTCACTTTTGAACTCATACGTTGGTTTGAAGTGGTTTTTGTATAGGAATCACCCAAATCCTATCCCGGTCTCTTCGAACTAATCATCGATAAAAATATTTTAGGTATATAAATGATTATTAAACATCATCCAATTTATAAATATTTTTATCCAAATAAATATCTCTTTAGAGATATAAGCTTTAAACCATTTCTATTTTTTAGCATATATGGAATAATTACTACTCTTTTGTTATATTCTTTTGTAAATAAAAACCCCATTTTAATTTGGAAATACCAAATCATTTATCTTAAATTATGCAACGACCCAAAATTTGATCACTTTAATTGGAAATATTTAAATTATTTTAAATATTCAAATATAGAATATTTTCCATAAATAACCAAGTTCGAATGATAAATAATAATGTTGAACTTATTTTGGAGAAAATTCAAGAAAACATATACATCGGAAAAATATCGATAAAATGGCCGAGAAGAGCTTTATTGTCAGCTCTATAATCGTCAAACCTCGCATACGAAGCTGGATACATACACTTATTTTTATTATTGAACAAGAATATGAAATAAAATTATTTATAGAGAAATGTATTTAGGACATCATTAGTGATGCAATTATATTTAATAATTGACTAGTGATTTTAAATTGAGATATAATGATTTAATAATTATTATAATTATTCCAATAATCATTTTAGTATGATAATAATTAATTTTAAATTAGTTATATAGTAATAATAAATCATTTACAATATTTTATAAAGATATATATTTTATTTGAAAATATAACGAAAATCGATATGGCTTTATCGATATTACAACATTTTTTGTAAACGATTGTTTAATATTGATTTATACGGATATACAATTCAAATGAGATCATTTTAATCTATGAATAATTATATGAAATTAGTTTTCAATTTTTTTTTACATTTATATGTAATTTAAATTATAAATGAAAATGTACAATTTCTCTCAAAAAAAAATTATAAGTGAAATGTGATCGGGAATCGGTTTCCTAAATTTCAACCGTTTAACAAACGAAAATTGTTCAAAGTCGTTGAAACATTATTTGTTCTCCTATGCATATATATATATATACATGCACAAACATGTCATGTGCGCACATATACATAGATATTTAAATATATGTATATTAAAAATATCAAAGATATTTTAGTTTGCTTAATACTTAAGCTTCCTTAAGTCAACTATCTTACATATAAGGACATGCATATGGACACGCACACATGGGGTTATTGATGGAAGAGTATGGGTGACCGAAATGATGGAGGGGAAGGGGTGCACATGGGTGATGGAAGGAAGGTGAGGTGATGGGAGATATTTGTGTCCAAACTTGGTTATAAATACCCACTCATATTATATCTTCTTCATTCTATCATAAATTCTTCAAAAACAGGGCAATAATTTTTTTTCAAATCTTTTAGAATTCCAGTGGCTACAACTTTCATGTTTACCACTTCTTCTAATTTTGAACTTAGCCATGTCAAAATCACCATTCTTTGTAGTGCATTTTCGAGTCCAAATTTTATCCCGAGAATACCTCATTTTCTTTTAATCATATCTCCCTCAAAACAAGTCAAAATTAAGTGTTTCTATTTTTTAAAATTAAAGAGAAAATAATTTGCAAGAACTTACCCTTTGACAACGTTTCAAAATTCCTTGAGCAACATGTCCAAAAATCAGTTAGAATTTGACCTATTTTCAGGTTTGATTTTTTTTTCCAAATCCAAGAATGCCTCTTCTTCTTTAACCATATATCCCTAAAAAAACTCAAAATTGAGTAATACTTTTTCTAAAATAAAGAGGAGAGAATTTGCAAAGAACTTTTCTTTTAACAACATTTCCAAATTCATAGTGCATGGCGACTGATACTTCAAATAAAGATGGCCTATTTTCGAGTCCTATTTTGTGAACTAAAGACCTCTTCTTTTTTAAATGGTCAAGCTCTTTGACCCTAGACACTTATGCCATAAGCTATGGTAGTGGAGGAAGGATGGTCGACATAAAGGAGGGTGGTGGAGTTGTTTAAGTGATGATTTAGTGAAGTGTCGATTCGTTTGAATGTTCGTAGGAAGTTTGGTTTGGATTATGGTCAGAAACACTATATATATATATTATATTGGATGATACAGTATGGTTTCCTATGCTTTGTTTTGATGACTGTTTATCATGTTTGGATGATGATAATGTGCTTGTTTGAATGTATTAAAAAGTCATGTTAAATACACTTCGAAAATCACAAAATAAATCACTTTCCTTTTTACAATGAAATGGTATATATGAGATGTTTAAACATCTTGAAAATGATTTAAAATGATTCAATAATGTTTTGTAAAATTAAAAAGTATTTCGACAAAGTTTGAAAGAAAAATAAAAATGAAGTCAAAATAGACGCACCACGTAACGGTAGTTCGTCGCGCCGTAGAAAGTCAAATCATTTTTAAAATGGAATCGGAGTCAGAATTTTTTGAAACGAGAATTTTTTGAACTCTTATAATCCTAGTTTTCAAACAAAAAAAAAAGGATCAAGATTTCGTTTATTAGATTTTGAAAATAAGTAAAACAAATTTTTAAAATGATTGCGGTTTTGCAGTTCAGAATCCTAAAAGGAAATTCTTTGAAATTTATATTATTAATTTCTTTAAAAATGTAGAATAAACCCCCATATATCTTTCAAAATGTTTTAAAAGAGATTTGAGTTCTCTAAATGAATTTCTAAATAATAGAAAAGTCGTTTTGATCAATAATCTTTAAAAGCACTTTTCGCAGCACTTTTCGCAACACTTTTCAATAACTTTTGAAATGTGGTTTTATAATTAACTATTATTTTTCAAATCTTTCATAAGTGTTTTCAAATGAACAATTAAGTGTTCTAAAGATGATTTTGAGATTTATAATTTATATAAAAGAATTTAAATAAATGATTTAAAGAAAAGCAATTATATGCTAATGGTTTAATCTTATCTCTAAAAGACGACGAGTAGACTGGATTTTTCTATTCATGAGATCTAGGTGAGATGATTAAACTAAGGAGATGTTCAGGAGCAACTAGTGCCCTTCCTCACCTAGCCTCTTCGACGAGGGATGGATAAGGTCTAAATGTCGGAAACGAGTTAAGTATAAAAAGATTAAATTTTCCAAATTTAAACAACTTGAATTACATATAAATAATCTTCTTACACTTGGTATTAAATTCCAAAGGAATCCATACTATCCATATGAATTTAAAAAGTGATTTCACTATTATTCGCTGGATAGTAAAGGTTGAATACAAAAATTGATATTGAGCACAATTAGAACGATTTCCATGATCCGTTTCACTCAATAATGTTTTGTAAAATAATCTAACATAAATGATTTGGTATTTCCAAAATTTAAGAGAGGTTTAATGATTCCATATATATATATATATATATATATATATATATATCAAAAGAATGTTTTAAAGATATACACCTCTTGAAGATATTTTTGATAAAATGAAATGAATAAATGAAATGGTAATCACCTATTTACTTAACCTCTTTTTATCGATGATTGGTTCAAAGGATCTGAGGTCAGATTTGGGTGGTTCCTATCTGAATACCATTTCAAACCAACGTATAGTTCGAAGTAAAAGACATGAAATGGAAATGATTTAGAACATGGAATGTAAGGCTGCTTGTCACTGACCATCAGGGAAAATTTCCCATGTCATATATATGTATATATGGCAGTAGTTCTCCATTTAAAATCTTCGATGCAAGGGTAATTTGCTACTAATCCTAGGGGTGATTCCGGATAGGAGGTGGTAGGAAAGTTTCTTTGGTTTGTCCTATTCCTGGACAACTTGTATGGATGAATGTCTGACATTACATTGCTAGATTACATTGATTGATAGCTATAACAACATCATCTGTTTGGTGGTAGAGAAGGCAACTTCTCTTAGCTTAACACCCTTTTACAAGACATACAAGCTTCAGAGTTTTACGTTTATAGAAATTAATTGTGTGATTAAGGAATGGCAATGTGACATTAAAAGTGAAAGATGCTATGTGAAAGGTAATCGTTACCTCAGGCCTCATCATGCGGAAGTGACTTAAACATGATATGTCGTAAGGCTATGTGGTTCACAACCATTAGGGTATACTCATCACCCTTCTAGATCACTCTCTATATATTGGGTATTATGGTTATGTTATGAGACGTCTCAAATAGGTCGGTTACGACCGGGGAGATGTCATATTCGGCTTTTATTCCATTACCAAATGGGTGCTCTAGATAGACTGATCTTACTTGCAGAGGATTAGAAAAAGTCGATTCTCGGTACATCCCTCTAGAGATGTACTGTATGGAAGGTAGTCCCTTGCCTTGTTATTGTATAGAATTCATTCTCCCTAAATGCCTGCCATTTTATTTGTAAAACCTAACATATGCGTAATTAAATAATGGTAATAATTTCAGCTAAGATTCATAAGTTTACTTGCAAATGATTTCAAAAGAATGTCATTAGAAATAAAATTTTCCAATTTGGCATAACAAATATTTTTGTTATTATAAGGTAAAAATTGGTTTCGTGTTTATGTGCGCCATGGTCTCATGAGATACCTTTTATTTTCATTAACCACATTTTGAGTTTCTCACACCAGTCCCTTGACTAATGTAGAGTTTATTTCTTTTCTCTTAAACTCTGGGTGCTCTAATTTTCCCGAGCAGCTAAGTAGTTTAGGTTTATGTTATAGAAAATTTGGTGGAGCTTGGAGCTGGAGATTTCCAGTATATAGTTATCCATTTCCACTTTCACCGCATTGAGTTTTGTTGTTTTTAGCATTTGTATGTACACGTAGTTCTATCCAGGCCGAGCTTAGGATAGGCTCTGATAAATGTAATTAAATTTCCGCTGTAAAGATTATATATTGAAATAATATATGTTATTCCATTCGTGTAAGATTCTGTTCTGTCTTATTTTCTCTCTTATCCTTAAAGAACCACCTCTCCGGTGCTTGGATTTGTGGCATGTGAATATCGAAGATGTATTAGTGTCGATTTTTGAGGGTCGAAGAAACGGACCTTTATAAATTACTTAGGAAAAATATTTCCATTTTCTATTATTAGTATATTTCCAATCTTAATGAAGATTTCACATTTCCAAAACATATCTTTAATGGGTCAAAACGATGTTATTTAAGACATTGTTTACTGTATACCCAATCCAATTAGTATTGAATTCAAAAGATCCATAGATTTTAGGTTAATTATACTTACTACTAATTTCTGTATTCAACTTGTACCATTCGTCGAATAATGATGAAATCACCTTTTGAATTCATATGGATAGTACGAGCTCTCTCCTCGAAATTTAATATAAAGTTTAAATTAAAATGTTCCCTTTACCATCAAAATCCTATTTCAAATCTTATTTAACTTTTTGGAAAAGCCTAAATCTATTTTATTTTACTTTAAGAAAGTATGGCCCAAGTAAATCAAATGAACTATCCCCTCCATCGAGCCAGTCTGGATAGCTAGGGCAAGCAGGTAACTGGTTTCCCAAACTCCAACCTAAAGACAATCTCCCGGTCATTCATAAGGCGACAAAGTTATTCGATCGGCTCTAAACCTTTAAAATACTTCTATAATAATTTTATTGGTTTCTAAAATATTGAGAAAGAGAAACCCAAATTTAAACCATTTATATAAAAGTTGTCAAATTTAAATGATGGTGAATAGTGATTTTATAGCTTTATAGATCCGAACATTAATTTCATTACAAATATGTCCATTTTTATAAATTATATCCCTTTTAAAATATTTTAACATATTTATGGAATTTATTTCATATTTTAACGATTAAAAATTTTCATTTTTAAAGAGTCGAAAACCATATTTTACAATTTGCCTTGGACATATTTTACCATATGAAATCTCGAGTCTTCTTTTCGTTTGAAAACTATAGTGATAAGAGTTTGTAAAATTCTTATTTCAATGAATTCCGATTTATATTTTATCCTACACATTGATTTAACTTTTACGGCATGAAAACGCGAAGTGCCGCTACGCGATGAGCTCATTTTTACTCAATTTTTCGTACTTCACCAAACTTTGCCGAAACACTTTTTAAAAATTTTACATAACATTTTAAACTATTTTAAAACCACATTTTACTATTTTACTTGATTTCAAAATCCATTTTCACTTTGTTTCAAATATCATGATATTATATTATTATAATATTCAATTTCCTATTTTTGATATAAAGTTTTTCATATAATCCATATGATTTTTTCATATCATTTTCATCTTTTAAAACCATTATTTTTCAAAACTAAACTATAGAAATTATTCTTCAAATAATTTCAAAACTCCTCCTTTCCATTTCCTTTTATTTTGAAACGAATTCAACCATTATAAAATGATATTTTCTTGATTTATAACTCCATGAGGCTTTATACTTCACATACACATATTATTTTCTTTAAATTAACCATGTCTATTTTAAGTAATCATTTCTATTCCGTTGGATATGACTTTCACATCATTAGTTATAATAATTCTTTTTATCACAACAAAGTTACCAACTAATCACAACAAAGTTATCAACCAATATAATCAACTAATATTTATCCAAATATTTATTCAAGCATATTAATTAACAAATTAATCATGCGTATCATTATTTAAAATTAATTTGAGATTTAACGAAACCAAAGTTAAGGTGTGTTCTCACAGCTATAGCTTTCACTTTCTAACTCCTTGAAATTATTCCGGTGGTAGTCAGTAGCACTTCTCTCCACTTTCTCCACTTTGGAGCTTCTTGAACTTACTCCATGTCCCTTAAGATGCTCGGACTTGGCTCTTAGGGAGATAAATGCTTGGCCAAGGTAGAAATGGGGGTGTGGTCATGTATACATGAGGAGGCGGGATGGTTTTGCACTTGTTTTAGAAGTGGAATGATAATGGAAGTTTATGTATATATTTTTATTTTATTTTTCCATAACTTTGCATTATTTTCTCATGACTAAAGAAGTAATTAAAAAGCTAAGGAAGGAGAATAAGAAGATAAAGAAGAAGATATGAACGAAAAATGAGGGTATGGTGGTGTATTTAAAGGGATGTAATCCTTAACCCTTAAGCATACACCTAAAATATCTCCTGTAACGACCCAGGATTTTTAGTAATTAAAATTTGAATATTTAATTAATTTTAGATATTAATAAGTGAATTTATAAGTCGAATAAATTTTATTTTGAATAATTGGATTTAATTGGATAATTAAATCGATAATTTAATATGTTAAATTATGGAAATAATTGAAAATTGAGTTAAATATGATTGTAAATGATTTGTAAAATTTTATTTTATTATGTTGAAGTTAGAATGATATTTTAGAACTTTTAAAATTGAATTAAAAGTTAATTTGTGAAAATTGAATATTTTAATATTAAAATCGACTAGTGAAAAAGCCAATTTTTGAACAGTCTCAGAATTGAACGAAACCAGTTCCATTGGATCCGTAATAGTTAGTTATTATCGGATTTCAATTTTCGTGTCAATCGGAGTTATCGTTTGATCGTGGCAGCTCGAAACGCATCGAATTATTTTTAATTTTAATTTGGCGAGTTAAAATAGCCATTTTTCAAAAAGTCTCGGATTTTGACGAAACCAGTTTCATCAGATCCATAATGTGATATTATTGTAAAGTTTCAAATTTCGTGTCAATTGGATTTACCGTTTGTCCGGTACAAATTAAAACGCCTAGAAAATCGTTTAAATCGGTTTAATTTAAATTGAACGTTTATTGCCATAACTCGCACAGATGTCCGAATTAGCTTTCGAAACCCGTTCCATTGTGTCCGGAACGCGGGATAAACCCTAGGAACGTCAGTTTCGACGCGTAAATCGGAGTTCGGAATTTCCGGGATGAATAGTGTCGTTCAAAACTCTATAAATAGCACCCTTCTCTTCATAAAATTAAAAAAAAATATGTATCTCTAAACCCTAACGCAGCCGCCAGCAAGCAATGGAAGGCCAGAAAATTTGCATGCTTCTCCCCTTGATCTCTTCAAATCCACAAACATTTAGAGGAAACTTTCAACTACAAAGATCGAGAGCCCGTCGAGAGCTTTACATCCAACGGTGGAGATCGCGATTGAAGCTACGGATCATCCTCAAATTGGCCGCGTTCTCTTGGAAGTTGCGCATGAATTCCCACGCATATGGGGTGCCGAGCTCGAAGTCTTTCTGGCCGTGGGGAGCTAGTGTAATGGCGCTTCCATTGGCGTTCCCTGATCGAAGTATCATCAAGTATTTTGGTTGCTAAATTTAAACCCTAATTACTAAGATGGGTTCGGCTAAACGTGAATTGCCTGGAGCAAGAAGCACGCGCGTGGATGATAGCAATGCACGGTGATGATGCAATGGAGATGGATCCTGTGGCTTAGATTGGCTAAGGTTTAAATATAAAAATTTATGTTGTAAATTAAGTTATTATAAAATCGTGTAAACTATAAAATGCATAACTTTTTCATACGAGGTCGAAAATGCGCGAAACCAGTTGCGTTGGAATCGTATAGACGAGCACTACGCGATGGATTTGGATTGGAGTCGTTTGGAGTTAGTGAGAATTTTGGGTAAAATTAAACGTCCGTTTAATTTTATTCGAAATAAATCGCTAAAACGAAATTGAAATCAAGGTGAGAACTTCTCACTCAATCGAATCAGATTCGATTTTATTCTAAATAATTAGATTTAAAATATTTGAATGCATGTTTGAATGATGATTGTTATCTATTGATTGTTAAAATAGACATTATGCGCCGTTAGTAAGCGGAGGTTATTTAATAAAAACATATACCGCGAATATTTCATAAACAGTGAAATTGGTATTATATATAATAGCAATATATATATATTGGCATATGTATATATTGAAGTTATTGATTTCCCGCATTTGTTTAGCGGATGAGACCCTATTGCACCGTCTATTAAGCGGATAATATTTTAAATCCCATATACCGCGATAATTTCGTACTGGAACGAAATTGGTATTGTGCTAATGTTTGTGGATGTAGGAAAACAGGTTGGAGGGATCCAACTGGATTCCTCAACAGTATTTATTTGATTTCAGATATTTTGATATTTGATGGATTATCATATCGATATATGATATCGTTGTTGTCGTGATTGACTATTTGGTATGTAGCATCATTGGACCAAATTTTGGAATTTTAAAAAGGGTTTTCAAAGTGATTTTTGAAAGTATACGTTTATAAAATATGTTTGGAATTGATTCATTTTAAATAAATAAACGTTATAATTTTTAAAGTTATAAAAATTATGATTTTGAGAAATACGGTTAAAGATTGATTTTTGAGAAAATATGGGTTAATGATTTTATAAAATAGTTTAAATTGGATTTTTGAATTTATTATAAAAAAAGTTTTAAAATAGGATTTATAAAATTTGATTATTTTATAAATCAAAATGATGAAGTTTTTAAAGGAGTTCAAAGATGTTTTAAATATTAATATGAATTGAATTATATAAGAGATTTATAAATGGATATTTATAAATTGAAATATTGAAATTATAAAACGAGTTTTTATAAGTGTTAGAATGAATTATGAATGGATTTCATAAATGAATGAAATTTATAGAATTATAAACGGTGAAGTTATAAATGGAATTTTATAAGCAGTAAGTTTATAAAATTTATAAAGTTATTGAAAGAATAGATTTGGATAAATAATCGAATCTTATAAGTTATAAGATTTATAATTATGAAGTTCAGAGGAACGATTTTGCAAACAAATAAATTATAAGTATTTCACTTATAATATGAACGTTTGTTTTATAATTGAGTTATAAATTGAATAGGTTAATAAAGGAATTTATAAAAGGAAGTTGTTATAAAACAAATAGAAATGGAATTTATAAACATTGTTTTATAAATCCGCAATGACTTATTTTGATAAGTAAATTGTTGTAACCTATTAATGGAGTTATATTCACGTTTTTGACTGTGAATAATACTTTAAAATAAAATGAATAAAAGAATGAAAATTGTTAACGTAGTATATTCACGTTTTTGAATAGTGAATAATATGTTAAAGAAAATGTTTTGAATGTGATGTTTTAAATAGAATTAAAACGATCTAACGATGTTTTAAATGCATTAAGATTTGAAACCATAAATTTCAACATTTATTGTTGAAATAGATGTTTTCGAGAAATAGAAGGAAATGGTGGACTATAACACTGTTGTTATAGTAAATGATTTCCGAAAGGAAATGTTTTGTATAGTATTGGGATTTATATATCTATTTTAATTTCGAATCCCTATACTAGTGACTTTGGGACGTCGTAACGATGTTTTACGCAACATTCGTTTTGGCCCAAATAAATATGTTTAAGAGAATGATTTCCTTAAAGAATGAAATATATACTTAATCTCGATTTAAGTATATTGAATATTTTCCAAGTGTTGAAAATAAATAAAATTTGTGAATTACTTATGAATAAATAAGTATGGAAATGTTTTCCAATATAAAGTGAATATTTTGAGAATTTATCTTTTTGAAGATAAATTGAAAAGGAATATTGAAATGAATAATTGGAATCGAATATTCATAGATATTTTGGATTATAAATTCACTAAGGAATTTATAAAGGTCCTTTGGGGAATTTATCTAAAAATAAATATTGATTTATTTTTGAAGTGTGAAATAATATATCTTGTAAAGATATTTTGGAAAATAAATAATTTGGAAAATAATTTGGAAACTGGTGATGTGTGCATATCCATTGATAGTTCAATAACCGACTATCAATATTTCCATTTGAATGGGTAATTGATGTGATTTGTTTAAATTTGAATGTCACACTTATTTTTGAATAAGCGCTCACTATTCGGGTTAACCGGGAAAGGACCATGGGGTCGTATAACCCATTCCGAATATGTGATACGTCGTTGTGAATTGCATTGAAGATCGGTGTTGAAGACCCGGTATTTGTGAGAGCGATAGGATGACCTATCGATTGACTCTGCACCGAGTAGCTACGGTATTGAGTTCTCCATATGTGATGGTGAATCCGATCAGGATTGTGAATATCCGGATTGCAAGGACTTCTTTGTAAGTGCCTTCGGTTTTGTTCGAGCCCGGAACAGACTTGTATGGATTGTATGTCTGACGTTACAAATTGAGATATAAAGCAGATTTCTTTCAAATATATTTCTGTTGGTGGCGAAGAATTTATTCTTTAGCTTAACACCCTTCTCTGAGACGTACGAGCTCAGAGGTTATGTAGTTGAATGTTATCAGCGATATATTCCCAATTTGGTAATGTGACATGCTGAGTGTTGCTGTAAATGATCATTGTGTTGATTATTTGTGATAGGATCGTTTATTTGATCGTCTATCTTGGTGATCATTTCTATGATCATTTGTTGACCCAAAGCATGGCTTTTGAATAAAGTATGTTTTTGTGGACGTGACTTCGTCGAGCCTCACACCCCGTGAATGGTCAAAACAGGAAAGATGCGGCAAGGTTATGAGGGGTAGCGCCCTTTAGGATATGTGCATTTCCTTCTGGAAAAGGGTGGTATCATGGTATGGAGCCCAGATACTTACTCATGTTGAAAACACTTTGTTATGATTGTGTGAATTGATTACGAGCGCTCGGTTGAAAAGGTCCCAAAGGACCGGGGGATGGCATATTCGGTCAGTTGTTACTCAGTTAGGGGTAACCCGGCCTTGTGTTGGTAGAGATCCGGTTTGGTTCTCGGGGATGTCCATCCAGAGGCATTCTCATGTGGCAATGGGAAGTTCCTTGGCCTGATCATTCGTTGGAAATCCAAAGAAACAATACGAGACTTGTACGGTATTAGTTGTAGAACCTATCATTCACTTATGATGGCGCCCCACTGTTTGGATGGTAGCTATAGTAGGCATAGTTCGAAATGTCTATGCTGGCTAAGATTTATATTCTACTTTCGAAATAAATTTTTTCCTACACTATGCACTAGTAATAATATCAAATGTTCTTTTAAATGCGTATCAAGCATCTTTGACTATCATAAGGAGAAATCTCCTCCGATTCTGCGTTTGCATTGTGTGTGTGTGCGGGAGGCCTTATGGTAGTCTCATTTTTAAAAGCATTGTGAATTGATTTAAAAATATTCCTCTATTTTGTTTTCAAAGATAAATAAACTGTTTTGAGTTCTCACACCAGTCACATGACTGATTAGGTGTTTATTGTTTTCCTTCCTAAACTCTGGGTGCCCACCAATTTCCACATGGGCAGTCAAGAGTTAGGTTTATCAGGATATTCTGGATATTCTGGAGTTGCTGGAGGCAAGATGGATGGCATGGCGTATTATTAGTATATAGTATTTCTTTTTCCGCTGCACTGTTTGTTGTTGTATGTTGTTGTACACTCTGATGATATGATGTAATGAAATGTGATGTAATGTAATAACTGATATAGTTCTTTGTTTAAAGATTATTCATTTATTATTATATGTTGTTCCGCTGCGAATTGTGAGATTCGGATGTTGTTCTGTTGTTTTCTGTTCCGTTCTATTTTCTATTCTCTTTTCCCTCTGTTTTCCTTTCTCTCTGTTTTCTATCTTCTCTCTCTTCTTCTGTCTCTTTTCTTCTTTCTTAAACCCATAACATTTCGGTTTTTCGGCAACGAAAAATCGTGATTGTTACATTTGGTATCAGAGCATATGGTTAAGCGACAACCATGGTTCTGTTGGGTATTACTCATTAGAGATAGAGTCAGTAGTACTCTAGAATGAGTTGAGTGTAATAATAGCTATGAGAGCGTATTTGTTAGTGAATATAAAATTATTTTATATTGTGATGATTGGTTTGTTGAGTGGTATATGGATTCTGGTTAATACGAGTAATTAACGTTGTTGATAGGAATCTCTAAACACTTGTACAGAACAATTCGGCATAATATTGTTTTAAATTGGGTAAATAAAATAATTTTACCTTGAGTATATTTTTATATAAAGAAATAATTTTTCAGAATTATTAAAATGTATATAAGTTGATTGTTTAGTTGTTTGAATAATCTAAATAAAAGAATAATTGTATAAGCAAAAGAATTATAAGAATTGAATTATAATTAAAGTGATTTACTATTGTGAAATAAACTTATATATATAAGAAGTGAAACTATATGAATATAACTTAAAATATGTTGAATGAAGTTGATATTAGTATCAAAGTAAAATAATAAAGTTAAGTGATAGATTTGAACTTTAGTTATATGAATGAAATTCAACTTTATATTGTTAAAGGAAATAGCAATTGAATTGAACTAATGAATTGAATGTAAATCAATTGAATGTGAATTAAATTGGTATGAAATAATGAATATAAGTGTTAATTCATTAAAATCTAATGTTATTGGAAAGTTGAATAATTAAATGAAAATCAATTAATTAAACCAATTGATAAGCAAAGGAATTTGGTTGCAATTGATATACATTGTTTTTTATATGGTTGTTAGTTGATTGTATATAATTCATTAAGCATTAATGAGATTGGAAGCTAAAGTAATTGAAATTCAATTGGAAGTTAAGTGAATCTTAAATAGAATTGAATTTGACTTGGAAGCGAACCAACTTGAATATGAATTAGTGAATATAAACTAATTGAAAATGAATGTTAGTAAACATCCACTGTTAATGAATCAAATGTGATTAAATTGAAAACCTAATTCATTGAATATTAATAAGAATATGAATGAATATTTATTGGTTATGGATGATAGTTGGTTGATGTTTGCATTTGTTGTTTTATTGCATTTGCTATGTTGGCATATATAGTTAGTATGTTGCTATATGATGTATATCGATACTATTGTCTATATGCATGGTTCTCATGTTGTTTGTTGAGTGTTTAGTAGGTGCGGATCGCGTTTGCTTCGCATTTGGAGCTCGCTTTCGCGCTATATTAGCCGTATATGCTCGCTAATAAAATATAAGGTACATATCTCGGATTACATACCGTACTTTTATACTTTTTTCCCTTCGGGATGCCTCATTACTTGATGAGATGTATATTTGTGATATATATACTGTCATTTTTTTTTCGGATCGAACCGCGCAAAGGACTATGGCGAATTTTTCCGAAAATTTAAGGCGTTAGAAAAAAATTTTGGAAATAATTTGGAAAATTTTGAAAACTTAACTTTGATTTTGGAATTGAAAGTTAAACAATAGAAGTTGTTTTTGAAAAGATAACTAAGTATGATTTGAAAACTTAGTAAAGTTATTATAAGAAATTTAATTATGATTTTTGGAAAGTTAATAAATTCTGTAACTTTTCTTACTTAATAATTTCGAGGACGAAATTCTTTTAAGGGGGAAAGATTGTAACGACCCAGGATTTTTAGTAATTAAAATTTGAATATTTAATTAATTTTAGATATTAATAAGTGAATTTATAAGTCGAATAAATTTTATTTTGAATAATTGGATTTAATTGGATAATTAAATCGATAATTTAATATGTTAAATTATGGAAATAATTGAAAATTGAGTTAAATATGATTGTAAATGATTTGTAAAATTTTATTTTATCATGTTGAAGTTAGAATGATATTTTAGAACTTTTAAAATCGAATTAAAAGTTAATTTGTGAAAATTGAATATTTTAATATTAAAATCGACTAGTGAAAATAGCCAATTTTTGAACAGTCTCAGAATTGAACGAAAGCAGTTCCATTGGATCCATAATAGTTATTTATTACCGGATTTCAATTTTCGTGTCAATCGGAGTTATCGTTTGATCGTGGCAGCTCGAAACGCATCGAATTATTTTTAATTTTAATTTGGCGAGTTAAAATAGCCATTTTTCAAAAAGTCTCGGATTTCGACGAAACCAGTTTCATCGGATCCGTAATGTGATATTATTGTAAAGTTTCAAATTTCGTGTCAATTGGATTTACCGTTTGTCCGGTACAAATTAAAACGCCTAGAAAATCGTTTAAATTGGTTTAATTTAAATTGAACGTTTATTGCCATAACTCGCACAGATGTCCGAATTAGCTTTCGAAACCTGTTCCATTGTGTCCGGAACGCGGGATAAACCCTAGGAACGTCAGTTTCAGCGCGTAAATCGGAGTTCGGAATTTCCGGGATGAATAGTGTCGTTCAAAACTCTATAAATAGCACCCTTCTCTTCATAAAATTAAAAAAAAAAATATATCTCTAAACCCTAACGCAGCCGCCAGCAAGCAATGGAAGGCCAGAAAATTCGCATGCTTCTCTCCTTGATCTCTATAAATCCACAAACATTTAGAGGAAACTTTCAACTACAAAGATCGTGAGCTCGTCGAGAGCTTTACATCCAACGGTGGAGATCGCGATTGAAGCTACGGATCATCCTCAAATTGGCCGCGTTCTCTTGGAAGTTGCGCACGAATTCCCACGCATATGGGGTGCCGAGCTCGAAGTCTTTCTGGCCATGGGGAGCTAGTGTAATGGCGCTTCCATTGGCGTTCCCTGATCGAAGTATCATCGAGTATTTTGGTTGCTAAATTTGAACCCTAATTACTAAGATAGGTTCGGCTAAACGTGAATTGCCTGGAACAAGAAGCACGCGCGTGGATGAAAGCAATGCACGGTGATGATGCAATGGAGATGGATCCTGTGGCTTAGATTGGCTAAGGTTTAAATATAAAAATTTATGTTGTAAATTAAGTTATTATAAAATCGTGTAAACTATAAAATGCGTAACTTTTTCATACGAGGTCGAAAATGCGCGAAACCAGTTGCGTTGGAATCGTATGGACGAGCACTACGCGATGGAGTTGGATTGGAGTCGTTTGGAGTTAGTGAGAATTTTGGGTAAAATTAAACGTCCGTTTAATTTTATTCGAAATAAATCGCTAAAACGAAATTGAAATCAAGGTGAGAACTTCTCACTCAATCGAATCAGTTTCGATTTTATTTTAAATAGTTAGATTTAAAATATTTGAATGCATGTTTGAATGATGATTGTTATCTATTGATTGTTAAAATAGACATTATGCGCCGTTAGTAAGCGGAGGTTATTTAATAAAAACATATACCGCGAATATTTCATAAACAGTGAAATTGGTATTATATATAATAGCAATATATATATATTGGCATATGTATATATTGGAGTTATTGATTTCCCGCATTTGTTTAGCGGATGAGACCCTATTGCGCCGTCTATTAAGCGGATAATATTTTAAATCCCATATACCGCGATAATTTCGTACTGGAACGAAATTGGTATTGTGCTAATGTTTGTGGATGCAGGAAAACAGGTTGGAGGGATCCAACTGGATTCCTCAACAGTATTTATTTGATTTCAGATATTTTGATATTTGATGGATTATCATATCGATATATGATATCGTTGTTGTCGTGATTGACTATTTGGTATGTAGCATCATTGGACCAAATTTTGGAATTTTAAAAAGGGTTTTCAAAGTGATTTTTGAAAGTATACGTTTATAAAATATGTTTGGAATTGATTCATTTTAAATAAATAAACGTTATAATTTTTAAAGTTATAAAAATTATGATTTTGAGAAATACGGTTAAAGATTGATTTTTGAGAAAATATGGGTTAATGATTTTATAAAATAGTTTAAATTGGATTTTTAAATTTATTATAAAAAAAGTTTTAAAATAGGATTTATAAAATTTGATTATTTTATAAATCAAAATGATGAAGTTTTTAAAGGAGTTCAAAGACGTTTTAAATATTAATATGAATTGAATTATATAAGAGATTTATAAATGGATATTTATAAATTGAAATATTGAAATTATAAAACGAGTTTTTATAAGTGTTAGAATGAATTATGAATGGATTTCATAAATGAATGAAATTTATAGAATTATAAACGGTGAAGTTATAAATGGAATTTTATAAGCAGTAAGTTTATAAAATTTATAAAGTTATTGAAAGAATAGATTTGGATAAATAATCGAATCTTATAAGTTATAAGATTTATAATTATGAAGTTCAAAGGAACGATTTTGCAAACAAATAAATTATAAGTATTTCACTTATAATATGAACTTTTGTTTTATAATTGAGTTATAAATTGAATAGGTTAATAAAGGAATTTATAAAAGGAAGTTGTTATAAAACAAATAGAAATGGAATTTATAAACATTGTTTTATAAATCCGCAATGACTTATTTTGATAAGTAAATTGTTGTAACCTATTAATGGAGTTATATTCACGTTTTTGACTGTGAATAATACTTTAAAATAAAATGAATAAAAGGATGAAAATTGTTAACGTAGTATATTCACGTTTTTGAATAGTGAATATATGTTAAAGAAAATGTTTTGAATGTGATGTTTTAAATAGAATTAAAACGATCTAACGATGTTTTAAATGCATTAAGATTTGAAACCATAGATTTCAACATTTATTGTTGAAATAGATGTTTTCGAGAAATAGAAGGAAATGGTGGACTATAACACTGTTGTTATAGTAAATGATTTCCGAAAGGAAATGTTTTGTATAGTATTGGGATTTATATATCTATTTTAATTTCGAATCCCTATACTAGTGATTTTGGGACGTCGTAACGATGTTTTACGCAACATTCGTTTTGGCCCAAATAAATATGTTTAAGAGAATGATTTCCTTAAAGAATGAAATATATACTTAATCTCGATTTAAGTATATTGAATATTTTCCAAGTGTTGAAAATAAATAAAATTTGTGAATTACTTATGAATAAATAAGTATGGAAATGTTTTCCAATATAAAGTGAATATTTTGAGAATTTATCTTTTTGAAGATAAATTGAAAAGGAATATTGAAATGAATAATTGGAATCGAATATTCATAGATATTTTGGATTATAAATTCACTAAGGAATTTATAAAGGTCCTTTGGGGAATTTGTCTAAAAATAAATATTGATTTATTTTTGAAGTGTGAAATAATATATCTTGTAAAGATATTTTGGAAAATAAATAATTTGGAAAATTACTTGGAAACTGGTGATGTGTGCATATCCATTGATAGTTCAATAACCGACTATCAATATTTCCATTTGAATGGGTAATTGATGTGATTTGTTTGAATTTGAATGTCACACTTATTTTTGAATAAGCGCTCACTATTCGGGTTAACCGGGAAAGGACCATGGGGTCGTATAACCCATTCCGAATATGTGATACGTCGTTGTGAATTGCATTGAAGATCGGTGTTGAAGACCCGGTATTTGTGAGAGCGATAGAATGACCTGTCGATTGACTCTGCACCGAGTAGCTACGGTATTGAGTTCTCCATATGTGATGGTGAATCTGATCAGGATTGTGAATATCCGGATTGCAAGGACTTCTTTGTAATTGCCTTCGGTTTTGTTCGATCCCGGAACAGACTTGTATGGATTGTATGTCTGACGTTACAAATTGAGATATAAAGCAGATTTCTTTCAAATATATTTCTGTTGGTGGCGAAGAATTTATTCTTTAACTTAACACCCTTCTCTGAGACGTACGAGCTCAAAGGTTATGTAGTTGAATGTTATCAGCGATATATTCCCAATTTGGTAATGTGACATGCTAAGTGTTGCTGTAAATGATCATTGTGTTGATTATTTGTGATAGGATCGTTTATTTGATCGTCTATCTTGGTGATCATTTCTATGATCATTTGTTGACCCAAAGCATGGCTTTTGAATAAAGTATGTTTTTGTGGACGTGACTTCGTCGAGCCTCACACCCCGTGAATGGTCAAAACAGGAAAGATGCGGCAAGGTTATGAGGGGTAGCGCCCTTTAGGATATGTGCATTTCCTTCTGGAAAAGGGTGGTATCATGGTATGGAGCCCAGATACTTACTCATGTTGAAAACACTTTGTTATGATTGTGTGAATTGATTACGAGCGCTCGGTTGAAAAGGTCCCAAAGGACCGGGGGATGGCATATTCGGTCAGTTGTTACTCAGTTAGGGGTAACCCGGCCTTGTGTTGGTAGAGATCCGGTTTGGTTCTCGGGGATGTCCATCCAGAGGCATTCTCATGTGGCAATGGGAAGTTCCTTGGCCTGATCATTCGTTGGAAATCCAAAGAAACAATACGAGACTTGTACGGTATTAGTTGTAGAACCTATCATTCACTTATGGTGGCGCCCCACTGTTTGGATGGTAGCTATAGTAGGCATAGTTCGAAATGTCTATGCTGGCTAAGATTTATATTCTACTTTCGAAATAAATTTTTTCCTACACTATGCACTAGTAATAATATCAAATGTTCTTTTAAATGCGTATCAAGCATCTTTGACTATCATAAGGAGAAATCTCCTCCGATTCTGCGTTTGCATTGTGTGTGTGTGCGGGAGGCCTTATGGTAGTCTCATTTTTAAAAGCATTGCGAATTGATTTAAAAATATTCCTCTATTTTGTTTTCAAAGATAAATAAACTGTTTTGAGTTCTCACACCAGTCACATGACTGACTCGGAGTTTATTGTTTTCCTTCCTAAACTCTGGGTGCCCACCAATTTCCACACGGGCAGTCAAGAGTTAGGTTTATCAGGATATTCTGGAGTTGCTGGAGGCAAGATGGATGGCATGGCGTATTATTAGTATATAGTATTTCTTTTTCCGCTGCACTGTTTGTTGTTGTATGTTGTTGTACACTCTGATGATATGATGTAATGAAATGTGATGTAATGTAATAACTGATATAGTTCTTTGTTTAAAGATTATTCATTTATTATTATATGTTGTTCCGCTGCGAATTGTGAGATTCGGATGTTGTTCTGTTGTTTTCTGTTCCGTTCTATTTTCTATTCTCTTTTCCCTCTGTTTTCCTTTCTCTCTGTTTTCTATCTTCTCTCTCTTCTTCTGTCTCTTTTCTTCTTTCTTAAACCCATAACATTTCGGTTTTTCGGCAACGAAAAATCATGATCGTTACATCTCCTCTCCCATCACCTAATACACACGCACCCCCCTCCATATTCCCCTCCATGTGAACATCCATGTGCACCTCCATGTGCACTTGTCTTCTTATGATGTGATGTGCTAGTTTGATGGTAAATTTGCCTTTTGAGATTTAAAGGCGAAGTTATATATACATAAGCATGCTTATATGTATATGTGTATATTTTATTTTAGATATTTTCTTAGCTTTGATTTGACTAATTATGATACACGTATGTTGTGTATGTGCATGTATATGCATGTGTGGACATGTACAAACAATATTGCAATAACTTAAACAATTTCTATTCTTCAAACCGTTGATAATCCGAAATCCGAATTCCATTCATATTTTCAGTTTTTAATCAAACTATTTATTTATGTAATCAAAACATAAAAATAAATTTATTATCATCTCTAAATAACTAAAACAAGATTATTTAAGCTATAAAACTATTTTAAATAATATTAAAATCAATTTATAAAAATACAACGTTTATTTGCCAAAATGCGACGAAGTTTATATATCTTTATAAAACAAGTTATATATTGGTAAAACTATTGAAAATCACTTATTATCATTATAAAATAATTAAAATGGGTTATTTATCATTTAAAACCTTTATTTGAATATTTAAAATTTAATAAATATTCCATATTAAAGTGACAAAACTACGGGTCATTACATACTTCCCCCTTAAAAGAATTTCGTCCAGAAATTTCATCACAACCCAAAACCTAAATTAGTTTGCCCAAAATATTATTTTATAAACTCAAATCCATATGTTGTACATCCTTATGTAATATCTGATTAGATCTCTTATTCGAATACACAACTTTACTTCCAAACTAGTATCGATCTCTCGATCCTCTAGTGCAGACTTTGATCAGGCTTATTGATCTGAAACCTTTGTTTTTCTTACATAGCTCTCAACTATGATAGAAAATGAAAGTACCCAACCACAAACCCTCATCCATGTTCTCTGTCAATAAACGAGTGATAAATCCTTTTTCAGACCGGTGTAAATATCTCAAAGTCTTGTACTCGAACCTTAGATCAAAATCATGCGATGAAAATGTTTACCCATATCATACGTACTTATTAAATTCTCAAATCTTTATTAAAATATTTCACAAAACGTTTATCTTTTGTTTAAATTCTTTTCGTAAAGACATGCCCTTATTTAAAAGCTTTTCACAAACTTTGCTTCTTATTTAAACTTCTCAAACCTAATCAACTTATTTTTTCAAAATATATTCCTTTGAAAACAATGTCCATAATAAATGTAAACATCTTGATATCAAAAATTAATAACCACTAACTATCATTGTTATCTCTCCTTTAGGCAAGGCCGTGGCACCAAGATATTGGCTAGAAACCAAAGACAGTCCATCTCGAAGGTTGGATATACACAGAATCGCTATGGATGCTGGTATATTTTGCCCAGGTCCAGATCGAGCTATAATTTATATGGCATGACAAGGAAAGCTATGAAAGCCAATGTTCCAAATTTCAAGTCAATCGGAGTTCGTATGCTCAAGATATTGATCGATGCAAGCCAATAAAATCAACTCCTTCGTATCCATTCTCATTCATATCCATCAAACATCCTACCTCGTATCCATCCAAGGTGGCCTCCTTCATATCCATCAAAGCTGGCCTTGTTCATATATATCAAAAGGCATCATTTCGTATCGGTCCTATCTTTACACGCTTCGTATCAATCATTTCATTAACATATGTCTATTTTGTATCGATCTCTTCTTATCTACTCCTTATCGATCTTCCTCCATCGATACAAGGAGAAACAACCGGTAAACCTCTACTATCGATCCAAAACCGGCACCTCCTATCGATAGGAAGGGTACTTGCCAACATCGATAAAAGAGGAGTCGTCCATCTATCAACACGAACTGGCTACTAAGCTATCAATACGAAGTAGCTTTCGAAATCAATACGAAGTAGGATGCAAAATATCGACACGAATGGGAGTGTGAGCTATCGATGCGACCTCAACTCAAACGAGCCATGTGAATTAGGCAATAAAGGATCGATACGAACAAGGTTAACTAGATCATTACGATCGAGGCATGTCCAAGGAAAGACTCGATCGCTCGGTGTGAAAAGTGGATCGATCCTAAAAGTTAGCGCCGCGTCATCGGTCATCACATGCCTAAAAGCGTTATGAATAGAGAACGATGCGAATGAGAGCGATGCAAACGGAAGTGATGCGAACAAAAGCGATGCAAACTCGGCAACCTTCAACAAATTCAAACTTGCATCGATCATAACTCATAATCTACAAGTCCAAATGCCACCAAATTTTCACAGGATCTTGCTTACAACCTCAAGAACATAGCTGATCAATTTCAGCCCAAAAGGACCAATTATGGATCGATACAAACTCCATTTGTATCGCTCCCAGATTGTGTCGATATCAACTGAACTTGATCCCGTGGTCCCGCTCACGTGAGAGAAGAGGTTATTCGAGATCTGGACGAGATATTTGCTGCCTACTCTATCGGAATTGCTATTATACTTGAATTATACTATTGTTTCTCTTTGTAACCAATAAGAAAAAATCAATAGAAGTTAGCCATTTCACAGTGGACGCAGGTCATACGCCGAACCGCTCTAAATCTATGTGTTTCTATGTGTTTTTCCTGTTTGTCGATTGGTGTGTTTGTTAGATCTTCCTCATTTTACATTTACATTCTTCATTTTATTCCTTCAAACACATCCGAAGAGTGTTGTATCTAGTTTTGGTACAAACACTTTGGTGCTTTCATCGAGAACTTGCTTTTCTCCTACTCATTGGATCTATTACCGATTGGATTACAAGAATCTAAGGAGAAGATCTAGATTTCAAGCTCAGAAGTTCTTCCATCCTATTCAACCAAGTCTAGGAGAGAGCTTCAAAATCCACCATGGTCAACACTAGGACTACCTCAATGGCTACAGATCCAGAAGAACAGGGTTGACAGAATCCCACATAACTCCCTCTGACCGACCGGAATGCTTCCGGAGCCTCAGATCCGCGAGGACCTGTAACCAGGGAAGAGTTCCAACTGCTAATGCAAGAGCGGACTCAAAGCTGCTAGCAGATTACTCAGCAATTCTGTGCTAATACAAAATTGACCAATCAACTAAATCATCAAAGGCGAAGGAGATCCAGAAGGGATTGGGCTTCTTATTCATCCACTTAGAGTTCTGCCTCTTTCGACTACAATTGTCAATCCACATGCCCATAGCTGGATGGAAGCTATACACATGCTACTGGACATCAACGCACATTGAATCTTGGGTAACTGAGAATTGGCCCGTCGACCAGCCATTAGACTGGGCCCTTCTCCCGAGGAGGTACTCTTCCTTATCACACTACCAACAACCACGCTACTACCACCGCTACTGAGTTGGGAGTTGACACTCAAAACCGAACGGATCCGATCCACCGTCAATGTGATTATACTCCTGAGCCTTATGTTCCTGAAGACCAAGAACCAAGGAGGGTAGATATGGACCATCGATCGCAATCGGTCCATCCTCGCATTGTGGAACCCGACCACACCTTCGCTCAGCATGCCTAGAACATCCAAATGTCGGAAATCCCGATAATGATCCATCAGATGATTCATGAAAGTCAGGGCCTCACCAATGACGACTAGTAATCTCCCGAAGTCATACTCCTTTCACCAATGATATACTCTATGCTGAACCGCCTCGACGATTTAGGATGCCAGCTCTACCCGTTTATGAAGGAAGAACTGATCCTAACCAGCACATTTTAAAGTACGAATGGTTGATGAATTTCACACGGGCTGATGATGCGGTCAAGTACCGAAGTTTTCTGATCACCTTAGGGGGCATAGCGACTATGTTGTTTACTCATTTACCACCCTGATCTATCTCATTTTTCGATCAGTTGGCAACAAATTTTTTTGAATAGTTTCACATGCATGTTACATGGCCGAAAGATGTTGATGCCTTATCTAGTGTCACTCAAGCTCCCGAAGAGACAGGTAGACATTATCTGGATAGATATCATGCTGCATGTGTTGAGATTAGTAATCCTGTTGACAACTCAATTCTTATGGTACTAACTAAGGGGATCGATCCTGATTTGGAATTCGGCAACTAGTTGGCCGAAAAACCTTCTACATCATTAGACCGTTTCTATTCCAAGGCAGCTCGGTTCTTGAGAAGAGAGGATGCGAAACAGTCTAGGAAAGGATGACGCAGGGCCCAGTGTGGAAGGAATCCAAAGCAATGTCGCTGTAAAACAAACCAGGGAGAGTTCCGGAAAGGTGTAGTTGAACATACAAAATAATTAGAATCAACAGAGAGGCAATGGAAACCATAACAAGAAACAGGATCAAAACCGTGGGCCGCGATATAGGGCTCCTATGTTTGACACTTATACTCCTTTAAATACGTCGCTGGAAAATGTGTACTTGTAGACCTACAATACTATTTAATATTAGAAACCTGCTCCAAAGAAATCATCAGAAAAGAAGATTCAAATGAGGAAGTTTGTAGATTTCATGATAGTTATGGTCACAACTTAAACAAGTGTCGTCATCTATAGGATGTTATCTATAAGTTGATACGAGAGTGAAAATTGGAGCAATTTGTTCGGGCGCCATAGTCTAGAGGTGCGAGCCCATCGAATCAAAACCAAATACCAAATCTGGTGAGACCGGAGGAACCCGCTCTTACCGGTGGGAGGTTAGTGATTAATAATGTCAGTGGTGGTCCTCATCCAACAAATCGAAGATGGAGGGAAATGGAGTCATATGCTCGCTTTATTAGGCATGCGAGGTACGAATGTTGTAGTAATTTGGAAGACGGGGCTTTGACCAAACAGCAGAAAACGATAACAGGCTACATTGTATTTCAAGACAGGGATGTCGATAGAGTCGAAGCCCCAACCATTGATCCACTTGTCATTTCAGCTCAGATAGGTTCTGCTTGGATGAAGAGGATCTTAGTGGATAGTGGAAGTTCGTTGAACATATTGTTTAAGCGAGCTTATGATCAGATGAAGATGGAAGTGAAGGATTTGAAGCCTTGTCAGTCTCGCATCCATGGCTTCAATGGAAGTGCAACTATACCTACTAGGATGGTGGAGCTACCAGTGGAGTTAAGAATTAGAGAACGTCGGAGAGTCTGGATATTGCAGTTTATTGTATTGGATATAGACTCACCATACAATGCTTTCTTGGGCGGCCGGCCCTAGCTGAATTCAGGGCTGCTATTGTCCATTAGTGTCTGACTTTAAAATTCCCTACCGACAATGGAGTTGGAGTCGTTCAGGGAGACCAAGCTGCTGGACGAGCCTGTTATGTTGCTGAGCTATGGGAAGCGCAATGAAAAGAAAAAGGAAAGGCATAGAGGGATCTTTCTACGCCCGATTTGTCGAGAATTGACAACTAACGCCTTGGCGTAGGCCCGGGCACCCCAACCAATTCCCAAGGGATCTTGACCCGAGAGATACCGAAAGTGAAGATGAAATTAAAGACAGTTAGGTTTCCCCTGCAGCGCTAACGATCGATGATAATGACGACTCTAAAATGACAAGGATCGGATCTCAGCTAAGCCAACAGATGAAGGAGGAATTGGTTGAATTTCTTCAGGCAAACATCGATGTGTTTGCCAGGACGCTTCTAATATGTGTGGAATCTCCCCAAACATCGTGAGCTACACATTGAATATTGACCCACGACATGTCCCGATCAAGAAAAAGAGGCATTGTATGGATCCAAAGAGATCTACCTCCCTTAAGGAAGCGGTAGATAAACTCGGGTCGAATGGGTTTACCCGAGAAGTGCTATATCCAGAATGAGTGTCCAATCCTGTACTTGTCAGGAAACCTAACAAGAAATGGAGAATATGTGTTGACTACTCAAACCTGAATAAAGCTTGCCCTAAAGACAGTTTTCCATTTCCTCGAATTGATCAGCTCGTAGATTCAATGGTCGGACATGAGCTTTTGTCCTTCATCGATGCATATTCTGGCTATAGTCAGATACCCATGCATCTGCCTGATCAAGAGCATACCAGCTTCATCACCGATCTGGGACTTTACTGCTACAAAGTCATGCCATTTGTGCCCAAGAATGCCGGGGCAACCTACCAACGGCTAGTTAATCGAATGTTCGCTAACCAGATTGGAAAAACCATGGAGGTATATGTGGAAGACATACTTGTGAAGTTACGATTATCTACCAGTTATATCAAAGATCTGGAAACGATGTTCAACATCCTCTAAAAATTATGAATGAGACTCAACCCATTGAAGTATCACTTTGGGGTCGCATCTGGAAAATTCCTTAGATTTATCGTCAACGCTCGAGGAATCGAAGCCAATCCCGAGAAGATCTGGGCAATCAGAAATCTTGAGACTCCAAAGACTATAAAGAAAGTTCAGAGTTTTAATGGGAAAGTAGTAGCACTGAGCAGGTTCATTTCAAAATTCACTGACAAATGCATTCCCTTCTTCGATCTGATCAAAAAAGGGAAATGGAACTTTGAATGGACTATGGAATGTAAGGATGCATTCTGAGCACTGGTTCAACCCCTATGCACACCACCCATTCTGTCATAGCCTAATTATCACAAGAGATTGTACATCTACTTAGCAGTGTCAGAAAATGCAATCAGGGCCGCCCTAATTCAGAAGGAGGATAGGATACAATGGTGAGTATATTACATTAGAAAACGACTGACGAGAGCAGAGAGAAATTATCCGAAGCTAGAAAGTTGGCTTATTGTCTTATCATTGCCTCGAGGAAGCTTCATCAATATTTTTAGGCGCATCCTATCACTGTATACACCGACCAGCCGTTACGACAGGTCCTTACATGGCCTGAGACGTTTGTTAAGTTACTCAAGTGGAATATCAAGCCGAGTTAGTTCGACATCACTTACACTCCAAGGCGAGCTATCCAAGGGTAAGTCCTAGTAGACTTCATCACTGAATTCACTACCCCCGGAGTACTCTACCGAAAACCGTGAATCTCCTAAATATGTATGGAAGCTAGATACTGATGGTGCATCAAATGACCGCTACTTAGGCACCGGGGTTATGCTTGAAACTCCTGAAGGCCGATCTAATGGAACTTGTTTTCATAGAATATTGTCTTTCCCGAGTATTATCAGATGGAGACTGACTGGGTATTTAAAGTTATTCTCGATAAGGAGTCATGGATGACTCTATTCAAAAAATATCTCGAGCATGGGACCTTACCAGAGAGTAGGAGTGAAAAAAGGCAAGTTCTTCAAAAAGCTTTGCGGTTCAGTATTCAGAATGGAGTCATGTATAGAAGAGGGTACTTTGTTCCTTTAATTCGATGCATCGCCCATGATGAAGTTAAACGAGTATTGCACGATGTACATGAAGAAGAATGTGGCAATCACACCGGGTGGCAAGCTCTTGCCATGAAATTGCTCCAATATGGATACTACTGGCCGACTGCAAATCAGGACGCATCGAAAATATGCTAGGAAATGTGGTAGATGTCAGAAGCATGCTCGGATTCCGAGAGCCCTGCCTACCGAAATAACTCGGATCGTCAATCCCTGGCTCTTCGTAATATGGGGCATCGACATTATTGGCTCTATACCTCTAGCCAAAGGTGGGGTGAAGTACGCCATCGTTGCAGTTGATTACTTTACCAAATGGGCGGAAGATTAACACCTTACTAATATCACAATGAAGAAAGTGATCAACTTTGTAATACGCAACATTATCTGTCGATTCGGTCTCTCGCATACCATCATTATTGACAATGGAGACCAATTCGACGGTGTCGAATTTAAGAATTTCTGTCAACGATTACACATCTAGAATAATTCTTTGCAGTTATGCATCCTCCAGCGAATGGACAGGTTGAAGCCATTAATAAAGTTATAAAGTCCATTTTGAAGAAACGACTGGAAAAAGCCAAGGGCAAATGGGTCGATGAACTTCCCATAACCCTATGGGCTTATCGAACAATGCACAAGTCCACCACTAGCCATACTCCATTTTCAATTCCCACAGCTCAGAAGCCATCATTCCAGTTGAGACGGAAGTACGTTCTCATCATGTGACATATTATGATCCGAAGACGAATGCTATATTACTTGCCGAATCTCTGGACTTACTGAATGAGAAGCGAGAAGAGGTTGATTTGAGGATAGTCGCGTACCGAAGTCGAGTCGCCCAAATATACAATGCCAAGGTCCGACCCCAAAACTTTAAACTCGGCGATCTTGTCCTCAAGAGAATTTACCTGGTTCCTTCACACATAAAACCAACATGGAAAGGGCCGTATGTTATTGAATGAAGGATCAGAGATGGCATATTTAAATTATCAACCGTTGATGGTCTCACTTTTCCGAGAGCTTGGAACAGCAAGAGTCTTCGTCGCTACTACACATAATAGGCTCTATTTATTCATTCAGTCTACTTTTCATTTGCAATTTGTTTACGCATTTCGAAACTTGAATTTGTAAAAATGCAACTGACTTTTTGTATTTTCTTATTTTAGCAATAAAATGTGATTTCTTCGAGCCAGAGCAGTGATTTTTAAAATGCGTTATACGACCGTCACAATGCATGGAGAGCTAAGTTCCACCCGATGGTGGGATTTATCCGAATAGGGAATGACTGTGATACGACTGGTCACTTGTTAAGTGAAACCTGAGCTTGGGGGAAAGTCATCACACTGAAGCTAAAAAAGGATTGACACATGACAATCCTCTAGCTAACCCTAGATTCCCATAGTGCGAACTTAGAGTATAAACTTACAAATGCAGTCTCGAGGAGGGTGGATCTGTCCACCTAACGACTTGGCCCATATTTAAACCAAGTTCGAGGAGGATGGACCTTTCCATCTAACGAACTCACTTGTTAACTCAGGGTGGATGTGAATCGACCATCCATGATCCTGATAGATCCATCATTCCCGGAGTGCGAACGAAATTCTAAAACTTAAAACAGATGTGATCGACCGTCTATTAATCAACTGTAGATTCTCAGAGTGCGAACTGGAGTATAAATATCAAAATGGGTATAACAGACCGCCCACCGACAAACTCCATGTCCCCAGAGTGTGGATTGGAGTGTAAACACAAACCGGGTGTGAAACAACCATCGTGAGACAACTTCGACCCCTCGAAGTCCGGGCCGGTGTATAAACGCAAATCGGGTGTGACTAACCACCCACGAATCAATCTAAGTCCTCGTAGTTTGGAAGAAACTCTAAATAGCAAACGTGTGTGACTGACCGCCCATAAAATAACTTAAGTCTTCGGAGCGCGGACATATCGCCAAACCTTATGCGGGCGCGACCGACCACTGATGCACAAATTCAATCCCTAAAGTGTGGATGCAATCACCAATAGATGAGCGAATGTGATTCGATCACTTGAACTCGTCTTATTTCAGCCTCGTTTCACGAAGATAAGCTCGATGTATTGAAGGCGAAAAGAAACTGCCTACCGATCATTTAAATTTATCCCCGGAACTGGGGAAAAAACTTAAGTACCGGCTACTGATCGAGACAGTGCAATATTGGAACTCGACTCAACGTTCGATCGTGATCCGAAACCATGGCTTCAAAACTTAATAACTAAACTTAGGTCCAATTCAACAACTGAGACTTTGCAAGTACATTGAATGGAAGTTCGAGCATTGATGTACTTAAACAAATAAACGCAAAACTATGCTGAGAGCAAAATGGAATTTTATTTCAATTATTCTTTGGAAGAGAATGGTAAGTACAAAATTATTCCAAATGATCCTACTAGCAGGGGCCGAACCCGCATCTATACACGGCCTACAGGAAATAAAAGGAAATTCTTATCTATCTACCAAAAATGAGCTAAGAAGACATGCTTATTCTCTCATCTTCTTCTTCTTTTTCCTCGGTGTTGACCCATTGGATCTACCATTAGATGCCTCTTCGATCCCTTGCTTTTTGGCTGTCGATCTCTAGCCGGGGGCATTATGATAACATCTTCCTCCGAACTCACATGAATTGGAATACTTTCAGAAGGCGGAGTCAGAGGGGTAGGATTGATGTTAGAAGACGAAGGAGGCACACCGGTGTCGACGACCGTGCCTCCTGGAGAAATCATTCACAAAGGGGATAGACCAGGGCCCGCCATCCCACCACCATAGCCACTGGCCCGTGTAGCCGCTTCCATTTCAGCATTGATCTCAGCTATTATCTCTTCTTCGTGGATGGTCTGAGCATCCTCGGGGATGCTAGCAGTTGGGCCCAAGGAGCTGACCACAAGTGCGCCTCTTCCCATGACAAATGGAAGATCAGAAAAAGGATCGCTTTGATGACCGAGAAGTTCCTACATCATCTGCTTGTCAAAAGTAAAAGTGCTCCCCTGTGCTCTATCGGTTGATGCATTGGCTAATGTAGTAGTTGCTTCTGTAATGATGGCCTCCTGCTCATGATGTGGCTCTTGAGTTGTTGGGGGCACGGCTGATGTAGCTCCTATCACCGAAGAGAGACAAAGAAAAAGTTATTAATGATTACTTCAAGCGACGCTTCCGGCATTGAATAAGCGTAATAAATGTTTAGAATGACTTGCAGGCGAAACCGGAGCAGCTTCAGCAGTGTGCTCGCGAGCTGGAGACAACTGCGGTTGATCAGGGATGTATGCAGGCATAGATTGAGGATCAACCACAGGAGTAGATTCAGGCAGGGTTGGCATAATAGTTTCAGAACCCACATCATGATGCTCAACGCCAGAACCCTCTCTAGCCTTCGGATGTTGAGTACCGAGTCTTTCCATTTCATATGTGATCGTGATGTCAAGGAGAACTCTTCTCTCATCTTCACTTAGCACACGATCCTCCAATTCAAATTCATCAATAGAATCAGCCCAGTGCTCAGCTTTTTCATCTTCCACCAAGCAGCCCCAAGCATTGTATAGGTGTGATGGATAGTTTTTGAGTTAGGTTAGGTTGCGATGCTTCAAGACATTGGTGTTGTATGTAATGAGAAGATCTTCGATGTCGGCCTCCAACCTGGTCTCCACTGCTTTCACTTCATTCTCAACCCTGGCTTCAGTTTCTTGAACTTTAAGCGCGCCGCATCCCTCTCATCCCTAAGCACCATGGCCTATTCACATGCATCTTGGGCAGCTTTGTTTGCATCGTCTTTCTCTTTAATGATTTCAGCAGGTTTGGCTTCAAGCTCTTCAAGCTCTTTAAGTGCCCCATCTCTTTCGGCCATAACAGCGGTGGTTCGATGTCCCATCTCTTCCTAAGTGAGTCCGCCTCATCTCTTCCATCCATAGAGTTGCCTCATCGGCCTCAGTCTTCGAATTCCTTGAAGACACACTTTCATCACGGAGCGCCTAAATTATACGATCTTTTTAAATGAGATCATTTTCTAATTTTTCGGTTGTTTTTGCCCACTCAAAGGCCACAATTGATGCTTGTCCGTGGTCTTCATCCATTCCCAGTATTGGCTGTAAACTCATGGATATAGTCATGCATTGTTTGTTCTGCCTCGGTAGGAATTCTCTTTAAGTGCATGGAAAAGACAAAGTCATCAAAGCATATGTTTTGAGAATCTTTTTTTAGCTTGGCGATTCTGATCTCTCCCTCCCCAGTGGGCTCTACAATAACTTGCTTAGTAACAGCATGAGTTTCAGTTTCGGTCCTTTGATGCTGTGGATCAGGCCTTGGCACATGAGAAGGTGGAATTTGGCGTGAAGGTTCCAGAGGTTGTTTGCCGTGACCCGAAGGTTGTGTAGGGGCATGAGGTGGAAGAGAGCAGGACCGAGAGCGAGGTCTATATTCTCTCTCTGTCCCTCTTCCTTTCGTAGCAGTCCCTCTTCTGACTGGAATAACCGCGGTAGCGGTCTCTATCAGCCTCTCGTCTACGAGACTCATGATATGAAATAGATGAATGGCATGCTAAGCGAAGGCTACCAAGCATGGATTCCTGCCTTGTCATCATATCTATAAAATAAAAAGAAGCAGATTTGGTAATCTCCATAAATTAATAGCTTATGATTGGAAATAGTATAGTGCCGTGAAGTGTATGTATGCCGTGAAGTGTATGTATGCATGTGTAAACCCCCCGACCAACCGGTTATATCGGCCCTAGTCGTAGGAAGCGACTCGCCTAATCTAAGGCGCTTTGAAGCCCTTCTAGTGCGGTGTCTTGTTGGAGCGACACATAGTCCGGAATTGGAATGTCAACGTGTCCTTCGAAAGGATTCTCCATTTGTGGGGAAGGAACCTCCGAGATCATAACACGGTGGTTGGAAGAGAAATGACCATGGATTTCCATCTTGAAGACTTATGAAGCTTATGAGCAACCACATTGCCATTCCTCTATCCTTGTGAATGTCGAGGGATATATGTGGGCCTGGCTATGGGTTCATCTTCGGTGGGTGCATCCTCTTCATTGCCCCACTCAGCTATTACAATCCTAGGCACCCTATGCCTAGACCGTTTTATCGAAGCTGCCTTAAGATATCCTTCATGCCCTATTCTCTGGTCTCGGTCAATTAGCCCAATGACCCTCAAATTTTCATCCATAAGCATCGAGTCAATCTCTCTAATCTTACTAAGAATCTCTTGAAAAATTCACACTTTTTCTTTAAATCGAGCACCTTCGGGTCATGGAATTGCAGCTGTAAAGGAAAGAAAATGTTAGACTCAACGTCGATTATAACTATCTCATTAGTCACTAAAGAAATTGTGGCATTTACGTCTAACTAGCCATCGTCTAGCAAACCCTGGCTGGCACCGTACATAGAATCACTCAGTTTTGAAGTAGCTAAGTTTGGTAAAAGTTTCAATCATGGTTTTGAAATTCTTGACTGCGTCTAAGAATGTGAATGAGGGATTATCTCCCCGACTCTTGACATTGAACAAAAATCTAATTTCCTCTGTAGTTGGGGGCGAAAAAAGGTGCTCCATGAAGATAATAAATAAGCTGTTCAATAATGCATATCCATTTGTATGCAACTATGAAGGAGCAATTCCTAGGTAAGATAACACCTCACGGATATATACTGGTTGAATGGTGGGTGAGTCCCAACAGTATAGGAAAATTGGTTAAACGGTGTACCCTTCTAGGGGAGTATATGGCCTATCGTTTAGCCCTGGTAGCAGAACGTCATTTAGCGATAATCCATGTGTCAAATAGATTCTTCCCAACATATCTTGGGAGACTTTAGATGGTGCAGAATCTTATGGATTCCCAATAAAGATTACTCCCGGTAGCTCATATGAAGTCGGACTTATGACTTCGGCCACAATAACCGGCATCTCTATTATTAAAGGAGGTGGACTCTGAACCTACTGCTGCTGTGAACCTCCCGGTTACATAACTAATCAACTCATCAAAAGCCATCATTAGGTGATAGTAAGCCCATGTGTTCCCCAGTTTGAAGTGCATGAATGTGTTGTGCAGTGCAATGTTGTATATAATTAATAAAAGACTATAAGATATAAAGAGTGTTAGAACGACGAGACTTCAAAATCCGATCGAAAAAACTATCATCGCTGACCATCACAACCTTGCCAACCTGACTTCGGAAATCGATCCAAGTTAAAATTTCATAAAATTTTGTTGAGTTACAGTTCCATCGACGAGCTTCGAAAGACAATTAAATATGCAATGAAAAGTTTAAGTCCAGTAATGCAGAACAGAAGCTCATCGGAATCAAATGTTTAAGGACACGAGAAGTATTCGTATCGATATGGATTTAGACTTGGATCGATCACGAGAAGTGCACTTCGTATCGGTCATAAAATGTCACTTCGTATCGATCATAAAACCTCACTTCATATCGATCAGCAGGTATTACTTTGTATCAGTACAGAATCACTTGCTTCGTACCAATCGAGAAAATAGACTCTTTGTATCGATCGAGGGATCATAAATTCATATCGATCATAGCATATCGATACAAATGCCGTTGGTTATCGATCGATATGAACGCCTGTAGTCCTATCTATGCGAAGAGTCCACCACCACCAATCGATATGAAACACTCTATTCGTATCGATACGAAGTTCCACTATGCTCAGATCGATACAAACTCACTCTCAATCCATATTGATACGAACTCGTCTTTCACATCATCAATACGAACACCGCCTTCATGTCCCTCCATACTTCTTCTTCTCCAAGTGACTCAAATGTCGTCCCAACCTTCCTCAGCCTTGCTCCGACCCATTTACGACCTCCTTATCACCAGAACCAGCCACGAATCCAAGTGGAATGGCATGTGATGTCAAGTCTAATCATTTTAAGTTCAAATATATCAATAATTTACCTAATTTCAGCAATTAGTTCGAAGGATTAGAGTATGGTTCGATTTGAAAGCGTGAGTAGTTTTTCTTTTCTCAGCTATTTATACGAAGGCGAAGATGGAATGGAAGAAAGTAAAAAAATTCTAAGTAAAAAACCATATTTATATGGTTCGGAACCAGGCAGAAGTCGATTCGTCTCCCAGTACCAATGATCGGTAGAAGCGGTTTACACATTATCGATACAAAGCGATGTTCATAACCGTCCACCCGCATCGGTCAAGAAAGCAATATTAGTTCGTATCCATTGGTTTTCATCGATGCGAACGCCACTACTAAATCATGTTTGGATTGTTCGACCCTATCGATACGAAGTGACAACTTCATGTCCTTCACTTTGAAGATCACCAGAATTCATATCCATCGATACAAAGAAGATTTTTTTCATCTTTTTAAAGTCGATCCAGGAGAGGATTGATACGATGAGGTACCCTAAAACAACCATCAAGCATTGTTACAAATCGAATTCCACATCAATCCAGGAGAGGATCGATACAAAACTCGATTCGAAAAAAACTTGACAACGACTCATGAACGCACAAACGTTAACGGGTGTAAGGTTAACATACATGTATGTATGACAGACTAAAATTCAATTCTCAAAATTCACAGGAGTTCAATGCTCACATGATGACCATCAAAACAAGGAATAACAGACTCCTGGCACTCAGCACTCAATTACAACAGTACACTATACGGTCATCGTCAGTCGGCAATCTAATATTTTTATTGCCAAGAGTCAATCAAAAGATTGCATCACTTGGCAAAAAAAAGACAACAAATATTCAGTAAATCAGATAGAACTTATCAGAATGAAGATGGCAGCTTTTCAAAGCACATTATGTTCACATAGAACGTACTTTGAGGGCAAATGTTATGCCGCCTTTTGGCAAGGCCATGACACCAACAGATTGGCTGGAAACAAAAGACAGTCCATCTCGAAGGTCGGATATACACAGAATCGCTATGGACGCTGGTAAATTTTTCCTGGTCTAGATCGAGCTACAATTGATATGGCATGACAAGCAAAGCTATGAAAGAAAACATTTCAAATTTCAAGTCAATCGGAGTTCGTATGCTCAAGATATTGATCGATGCAAGCTAAGAAAATCAACTCCTTCGAATCCATTCTCATTCATATCCATCGAACATCCTACCTCGTATCCATCCAAGGCAGCCTCCTTCATATCCATCAAAGTTGGCCTTGTTTGTATATGTCAAAAGGCATCATTTCATATCGGTCCTACCCTTACATGCTTCGTATCGATCATTTCACTAACATATGTCTATTTCATATCAATCTCTTCTCATCTACTCCGTATCGATCTTCCTCCATCGATACAAGGAGCAACAGCCAGTAAACCTCCACTATCAATTCGAAACCGGCACCTCCTATTGATACGAAGAGTACACGCCGACATCGATAAAAGAGGAGTTATCCATCTATTGATACGAAGCGGTTACTAAGCTATGATACGAAGTAGCTTTCGGAATTGATACGAAGTAGCTTTCGGATTTGATACGAAGTAGGATGCAAAATATCGATACGAATGGGAGTGTGAGCTATCGATGCGACCTCAACTCAAGTGAGCGATGCGAAGTAGGCGTCAAAGGATCGAACGGTACGAACAACTTTAACTAGATCGATAAGAACTAGGCACGTCCAAGGGAAAGACTCGGTCGCTCGACGTGAAAAGTGGATAGATCCTAAAAGTTAGCGCCGCGTCATCGGTCATCACATGCCTAAAAGCGATACGAATAAAGAGCGATGCGAATGAGAGCGAAGCGAATGAGAGCGATGCGAACTCGGCAGCCTCTAACAAATTCAAACTTGCATCGATCATAACTCAAAATCTACAAGTCCAAATGCCGCCAAATTTTCACAGGAGCTTTCCTACAACCTCAAAAACATACCTGACCAATTTCAGTCCAAGAGGGCCAATTATGGATCGATACAAATTCCATTCATATCACTCCCAAATCGAGTTGAAATCACCTGAACTCGTGTAACGACCCTGACTCGACCTTCGAATATCGGCACCGAATACGACACTCGTATTCCAATGCCCCAGATCCAAACGTCGAATCTGGTTCGCCGGACCTTATAACACAATTAAGTAAAACAACACAGCGGAAGAAAAAGAAATGAATATCATATACAATCAAAGATACAATATCCAGAATGATACAACAATGATATATATATGATACAATAAATGTCAGAGACAAGATAACAATGCTACAGTGGAAAAAAAACAATATGATATAGTGGCGGAAAATGAACAGCCAAGAGATAACTCCAATCCAATGCTCCAAAGCTAAGGCTCCAAACCACAAGCTCGAACCACCATCACATTTCATTAAGACAAGCAGGATTGGTGTGAATCCAAAGACTCAAATATCCAGGATCTCCAAAGAATTACAAGGTGAAAGTTGAAAGCTACCGAATCGATATCTGCTATCTACCATCTGAAAAACCCAACTCTAGACTGCCCGTGTGGAAAATAGTGGGCACCTAGAGTTTAGGAAGGAACAATAAACTCTGGGTCAGTCATGGGACTGGTATGAGCAAACAAAAAAAAACAGTTTATCTTTAAAAACAAATGAAAGAATTAAAAATTTAAAATCCGCAATGCTTTTGGAAAAGGAAACTACCATAAGGCCTCCCGCCACACACATAATGCAAACGCAGACTTGGAGGAGATTTCTCCTTATGATAGTCGAACATGCTTACTACGCAAAATTCACTTTTTATATTATTATTAGTGCATAGTGGAAAACATTTCGAAAGTATAATATTAATCTTAGCAAGCATATGTACCATTATAGTATGTCTACTATAGCTACCATGTTAAATAGCAGGTTCTACAACTAAAACCATACAAGACGCGTATTGGAGAATGGATTTCCAACAATGGTCAGGCTAAGGAACTTCCTGGGCCATATGGGTACGCCTCTGGAGGGATGCTCCGAGAACCTAACCAGATCTTTGCCAACACAAGGCCGGGTTACCTCTGTAACTAGGTAACTACTACACAAGTATGCCATCCCCCAGTCGTAACCAACTTTTATCCGAGCACCCGATACCGACAACCACAAAGTAATGTATTTGCAGTAACCACGTAGATTAAATATCTGGGCCCCATACCATGATATCACCTCTATCAAGAAGGAAACGACGCTACCCCTAAATAACCTTGCTGCTTTCTACCTGTTTCGACCATTCCGTGTTGTGAAATTCGACAAAGTCTCATACACAAAGCTACGCTTTTCACAAAAGCCATGCTTCGATCAACAAATGATCAGCAGCACTTCGTATGCCACATTACCAGATTGGGAATGTATCACTGGTAACCATCAATTACACAACCTCTGATCTCGTACGTCTCAGAGAAGGGTGTTAAGATAAGAGAATAAATCTCCGCCACCAAACAGAAATGTATTTGATAGAAACCAGTTTCACATCCCAAGGTGAAATGTCAGACACACATCCATACAAGTCTGTTCCGGGTTCGAACAGAACCGAAGGCACTTTCTAAGAAGCCCTTTGCAAATCCGGGAATCCACAATCCCGATTGGACTTTCCATCACTTAGGGAATCTCTATACCGTAGCTACTTGGTGTAGAAACAATCGATAGGTCATCCTATCGTTCTCGCAAAAACCCGGTCTTCACCATCAGTCTTCAAATGCTATCCATAACGTCGTATCACTATTCGGTATGGGTTTTATGACACAAGGTCCTCTCCCGGCTAAACCGTATAATGGGCGCAATATTTTAAAAACATATGGATATGAGATTTCAGTTAAGTCACAACTTTAAAAATCCAAAACTTTTCTTTTCAAATGGTTTAAACAAATTACTATTTCAAATCTTTTTAATAAAAAGATTCACTTCACAAAGTTCGCCCATTTTCACAAAGATCCATTAACGAATTTCAAAACAATTTCCATTTAAATTTGGGTTAACACAATCCATCTTTAAATCAAAGATTTAACTTGTAGCTTTCAAACCCGTTTCCAAAGATTCATTCATAACTTGGAAAACCATTTACATTTCAAACTTGAGAAAATCCCTTTAACACAAATTAGGAATTCATATCATATATGAAAACTTTTATTATTTAAAACAAATAGTTTTTGTTTCGGAAAAATCCAATTCCATTTATACAAGTTAAAATCTTGGGGATAAATTCAAAGTCCCAAAACAACACTTTTTTTTAAATGGTTTAAATCCGTATAATCACATTTACAACTTGTATAATTTTTTAAACCATAATTTCAAACACAGGATTCCATTTCAAACCTTGAATTTAAATTCAGTCAAGTTATTTAAATTTCAAACTTTATTAAGTTACTCAAAATAACTAGTTATCTTTAAATTCTTTTTCAAAAGCTTTTCACGTTTAACCCAAATCCATTTCGAAAATCAATTGAAATTAAAATATCGATTTCAAAAAAAAAACATTAAATTTAAATCATCTGCGACTTAACCAATTTCCACGTGAAATCCATATTGGTGTGTGTAAATGTGTAGTCTAGGGGTTTTAAACAATAGTGCAACACCACAAATCTCATAGATTCAAGCATATCAAAATTGATAAGCGGTATACTCCAATAACGCTTATCTTCCATACACAGATTCACAGATAAATAGTATACATTCGTCACGGATAAAATAAATCACATTCATCACAACTTCAATTAAAAACAATTCAAAATCACAACGCAACACATAGTAGATAATAACAAACAATCCATAACATTCAATAGAATACAAACATCCATATGTGAAACCAATTAAGGTATCAGATAAATCTAGATCATTTGCCTTTAAATTAATTTCCTAATGGTTAATTAAAAATCAAATAATTACAAACATTTAATTTATTATTCTTTAAATTAATCATTAATTTACCTTTAATTAATACCTGATCCTCTAATTAATTATTTTAATTAATTACAAAAATTAATTAAAAATTATTTCTTAATCCCTTTAGCTAATGGATTAGCCTTTAAATAAATTAATTAAGCAATTATTTTTGAATTATTTGAGTAATTATAAATCATTTATCTTGATTGGTCATTTAATCATTATCAAATTTATGATTTATCATTATTAACACATTAATTTATTCAAGGAATTAAGGTAGATCAAAAACATCGTTTATCTTAATTAATTACATTATTCGTTTAAAGTGATAAATAAATAATGTCACAAATTGTGTAAATTAAAACTTAATTACTTTTAACTATAATTCTTCTTAAATCCTTTATAAAGTTTAAACCAAAACAATTGTTTAAAATATAGGTGCTAACCTGTTTTAAAATTGGCTCAAAATTAATAACTGTTCCCTTTGTATGTCTACCCCTGACCTGCTTCCAGCATCACCCGAGAAAACACACACCATGCTTCGAGCTTTCCTCACTACCCACCCATGTACGTATTTATTTTTCTTGAAAATTTGGTCAAGTGTTAAACCCTGTATAACTTAATTGTACTTCGAATCGACACACGAGCCAACATCGAAAATCCCCAGAAACGACTTCGAGTTATCTTCCAACGCAACCACCCCAACCCCACTAATACCAAAACTTCATCGTGCACCTGCACCAGTGCCGGAGTCCTCTCCGACCTCCGACGAACCCTCAGCCACGTCACCATACGTCGCAGCCACTCGCTCCAATCATCCAATCGTTGTCACGTGCCTCAAATCCAAATCGACCCATTCGAATGATGCCGGAAAACCCATCACCATGGCCAAACCTCTCGTATCACGCCGCCGACCAACGCAACCCCTGAAACTACTGCCATACCTCTATGATCCTCCCACGAAGCTATCGCCAGAGCCCAATACGACTCGATCAACCAGGGAACTCGCATTGCCTCAGTTTCCAGGTCTGACCAAATTATGTTTAGAAACACAAATCGACTCGCCGACGACGCCTCGATGATCAGACGATCCACTGATCATTTTTCCAAGACTCCCCATTCATTCTTCCACCTCCCGACGAAACCTCGAGGCCTCAACTTCTAACGATCACCAGTAATCCCCTCGAAAACAATCTCCAGTCATCTAAGAATTTCATAAGAAATACTAAACTAAATTTTATGATTTTTATCTCAAAAATCATCTTTTCCAAACGTGTTTCAAGTTATAAAATTAGATTGTAAATTTTTAATACTTGATTTTATCATGTTATCAAGAATTGCCACTGTTTTTCCAAATACTAGCAATTTCCAAACTTAAAATGTTTGTTCATATTTTTATGTCTTAGATTGAGTTTTAAACTTAACTAGTCTATTTGAATGCAAGGTTTTTCAATGACCAGATACAAAGATTTGGGATTTTAAACTTATATTTTTAAAGCCTGTGTCAAGAGCAGAGAAGAAACAAGCATTCCCAGGCATGCATTGTTCTTGAAGGTTTCCAGTGAAACTCTCAAACTTTTTTTTTAATTAAATAAATTTTAAAACTTGCTTTATCAATACACAAACAATTTTTGTTTAAATACCAAATCCTATCAGTGATATGATCAATAGAAATTGAACTTTGAAAAACTTAACCCTGGAAACTTAAAGACAGGGAGGGATCTCTGATAAAACAAACATGCACAAACATCTATATGTACATAAATATATGTGCAGAAAAATGTATATATAACAATCATACTTGTTCCATATTTTAGTCAGGTAACCAATTTACCAACTTAATAATTCTTTTTTAAAAAAAAACTGTTACTCATTGATATAAAAGGTATGTGTTCAGGGGTTATGCTCTATGTAAATAAGATTTTTTTCTTCTCTTTGAATCTGTAAAACAACAGAGGGTATGTCCCTGTTTCAATCATACACATATGATTTATATAATTTTAAATCTAAACAACATGCAAGCATTATATCACATCACAGATGTCAAGAAAATTGGTTCAAAAGTAAGTTTGCTCACCTTGGTTAATGAAGAACAGAGACGGAGAGAAGCTTGACTAATTTTGCAAAATAGGAACTTGCACTTGTTCTTAATCTTTTACTTCATTAAATCTGAAAGTTGATCTTTGGTTCATTGAATCTGCAGTTAATCATTGAGTAGAACTTGGATCTGAAGTTTTTAAATGTTGATTTCTAGGTTTACTTACTTTGAACTTTCTTTGCAGTCTTTGATTTTAGTTTGTTTTGAATTCTGAAACTATTTGAAGCTTTGTTTTCCAGATCTTTGAAAGGCCTCTGGAAAATGAATTAGGTTTCTGGTTACAGATTTTTTGATTGTTGTTTTGATCATTGAACCTGAATACTTTGATCCAGGTTGAAGGCATTGAGTTTCTTTGCATTGTTTCGGTTTTTTCCTTTTTGTTTTAAATTCCCAGTTTTGATTAAATGAAGATGTTGAAGTTTTGAGAAGAAAACAAACATCTTGCCATTTGTAAAATATATTTATACTTGTATTAATTCTTGACAACAATGTTTACAAATGTAGATTGTTATTATAAAAATGATCACACATGTAATTCTTTTTTATGTTTGTGTCCTTTGTTCAATAAATTTTAAAATTTAGTTTTAAATCCTTGCTTCATTTTATTTTACAAATCATGTTCATGTTCTATTATTTATTATTTTAGAAGATATATATAAATATTTTAAACTTTGTATTAATTCTTTTACATACATATTCACCTTCTAATTTTGGATCTAATTTCAAGTTTTTATTTTCAATCTTTTTTTATAAAACACATCTTTTATTTACAATTTAATAAAACATGATTTGAAATCAAACTATCAAATCCTATTCAAAATGAACTATTATGTTTAATGTTTTAATGTTTTAAATACATTCACAAACCTTTATTCGAATGTATATATTATTATTATTATTTTAAAATAAATAACATTAAACCTTTATCTAAATTATTTTATAGTTTAAACCCTTATTAATTTGCATTTACGTAAGTAGCTCATCTATTTTATATTATCATTCACTCAAAACTTAACTTTTAGAAATTTAAGTCAATCAATGATTCAAAAACACTTCTTTTGGTTAATTCTTTAATCTCTTTATTGATTAAAAATATTTTTTAAGAATAAATTAACAAATAGTGATCATGTAATTAAATAAAGCTTACTTACTTCTTTATTAACTTTAAGTTTGAATCAAGACAATTTTATTCTTTAAATATATTTAAAAAATTTATTCTTAAATTCCCAATTCAAATCTATTTTCAATCTACTTATAAAACACATTTATTTCCAAATCCAATATTATCTCGAACTACTATTTTTATTAATAAATATTATTTGAATTTCAACCCATAATTCAATTTACAATCTTTAGAATTCGATTTATCTCTCAAAATATTTATTCTAGAAATTTCCAATTAATTCATAAATGGATTCACAATTTAATTTCAAAAAATTAAATTAAATTGTCAAATTTATTCTGGCTAAAATCCCGGAATGTTACAGATTCCCCCCTTAGAAAATTTCATCGTCGAAATTTGAAAGTACGGAGATAACAAAGAAATATAGAAAGATCGAGAGATGAATCACCAGATCAAACTGAATATTTATTCTGCATTTGGCTTACCAAATCAGAATATCAATAAGAACGAATCAAAATACTCTGGTCACTAGATCTACGAATATACAGAGGTATCGGTTAGTTCGAAAGATAACTAACCACTCGTAGAATATATCGAGACCCAATAGAATAAACAGATATATGGATGCAATCCCAAAACTTTAGTTTGAACAACCAAAATATACCTATCAACCATAAAAACAATTCATCCAAACCAACAATTCTGACCCATCTGGAGTTTGTGTCCCATGCAAAATCAAAGCTTCTCCCTGGAGCCGCCAGGAATCATCAAAGAATTGAAAAGACGAATCAAAGGAGATTGATAGAGAGAGTTGTTTCCGCTGTTATAGGGTACTGACCATTTATAGTGGTACCCCCCTTTCCACTATCTCGTCTTCTTCTTGCACTCATACTTACTATCAGTGGATAGTAAGAGAATTTACTGAGGCATTCGAACGGATATCTTAGGGATTACTCATTCTAGGGTATACTTCACCCTATCTCTAATGAGTTACTTAATGTGTTATAATCCTGAGCTAAAGTTTCATACTTCAGCTCTGATACCAAATGTGATGACCCTGACTCGACCTTCGAAAATAGGCACCGAATATGACACTCGTATTCCAATACCGTAGATCCAAATGTCAAATCTGGTACGCCGGAGCTTATAACACAATTAAGTAAAACAACACAGCGGAAGAAAAAGAAATGAATATCATATACAACCAAAGATACAATATCCAGAATGATACAACAATGATATATATATGATACAAGAAATGTCAGAGACAGATAACAATGCAGCGAAAGAAAAAATATGATATAGCGGCGGAAAACGAATAGCCAAGAGATAACTCCAATCCAATGCTCCAAAGCTAAGGCTCCAAACCACAAGCTCGAACCACTATCACATTTCACCAAGACAAGGAGGACTGGTGTGAATCCAAAGACTCCAATATCCAGGATCTCTGAAGAATTACAAGGAGAAAGCTGAAAGCTATCGAATCGATATCTGCTATCTACCATCTGAAAAACCCAACCCTAGACTGCCCGTGTGGAAAATAGTAGGCATCAAGAGCTTAGGAAGGAACAATAAACTCTGGGTCAGTCATGGGACTGGTATGAGCAAACAAAAAAACAGTTTATCTTTAAAAATAAATGAAAAAATTAAAAATTTGAAATCCGCAATGCTTTTGGAAAATGAAACTACCATAAGGCCTCCCGCCACACATACAATGCAAACGCAGACTTGGAGGAGATTTCTCCTTATGATAGTCAAACATGCTTACACGAAAAATTCTCTTTTTATATTATTATTAGTGCATAGTGGAAAACATTTTGAAAGTATAATATTAATCTTAGCCAGCATACGTACCATTATAGTATGCCTACTATAGCTACCATGTTAAATGGTAGGTTCTACAACTAAAACCGTACAAGACGCGTATTGGAGAATGGATTTCCAATAATGGTCAGGCTAAGGAACTTCCTGGGCCATATGGGTACGCCTCTGGAGGGACGCCCCGAGAACTTAACCGGATCTCTGCTAACACAAGGCCGATTACCTCTATAACTAGGTAACTACTACACGAGTATGCCATCCCCGAGTCGTAACCAACCTTTATCCGAGCGCTCGATACCAACAACCACAAAGTAATGTATTTGCAGTAACCACGTAGATTAAATATCTGGGCTCCATACCATGATATCACCTCTATCCAGAAGGAAACGAACATACCCTCATGGGGGCGCTACCCCTAAATAACCTTGTTGCATTCTTCCTGTTTCGACCATTCCGGGTTGTGAAGTTCGACGAAGTCTCGTCCACAAAGCTACGCTTTTCACAAAAGCCATGCTTCAATCAACAAATGATCAGCAGCACTTCATATGCCACATTACCAAATTGGGAATGTAGCACTGGTAACCATCACTTACATAACCTCTGATCTCGTACGTCTCAGAGAAGGGTGTTAAGCTAAGAGAATAATCTCCGCCACCAAACAGAAATGTATTTGATAGAGACCAGTTTTACATCCCTAGGTGTAATGTCGGACACACATCCATACAAGTATGTTCCGGGTTCGAATAGAACCGAAGGCACATCCGAAGAAGCCCTTTGCAAATCCGGGAATCCACAATCCCGATCGGACTTCCCATCACTTAGGGAATCTCTATACCGTAGCTAATCGGTGCAGAGACAATTGATAGGTCATCCTATCGTTCTCGCAAATACCCCGTCTTCACCACTGGTCTTCAAATGCTATCCATAACGTCGTATCACTATTTGGAATGGGTTTTATGACACAAGGTCCTGTCTCGGCTAAACTGAATAGTGGGCGCAATATTTTAAAAACATATGGATATGAGATTTCAGTTAAGTCACAACTTTAAAAATCCCAAACTTTTCTTTTCAAATGGTTTAAACAAATTATTATTTTAAATCTTTTAAATAAAAAGATTCACTTCACAAAGTTCGCCCATTTTCACAAAGATCCATTAACGAATTTCAAAACAATTTCCATTTAAATTTGGGTTAACTCAATCCATCTTTAAATCAAAGATTTAACTTGTAGCTTTCAAACCCGTTTCCAAAGATTCATTCATAACTTGGAAAACCATTTACATTTCAAACTTGAGAAAATCCCTTTAACACAAATTAGGAATTCATATCATATATGAAAACTTTTATTATTTAAAACAAATAGTTTTTGTTTCGGAAAAATCCAATTCCATTTATACAAGTTAAAATCTTGGGGATAAATTCAAAGTCCTGAAACAACATTTTTTTTTAAAAAATGGTTTAAATCCATATAATCACATTTATAACTTGTATAATATTTTAAACCATAATTTCAAACGCCAGATTCCATTTCAAACCTTGAATTTAAATTCAGTGAAGTTATTTAAATTTCAAACTTTATTAAGTTACTCAAAATAACTTGTTATCTTTAAATTCTTTTTCAAAAGCTTTTCACGTTTAACCCAAATCCATTTCGAAAATCAATTGAAATTAAAATTTCAATTTCAAAAAAAAACATTAAATTTAAATCATCTGTGACTTAACCAATTTCCATGTGAAATCCATATTGGTGTGTGTAAAAGTGCAGTCTAGGGGTTTTACACAATAGTGCAACGCCACAAATCATCATAGATTCAAGCATATCAAAATCGATAAGCGGTATATTCCAATAACGCTTATCTTCCATACACAGATAAATAGTATACATTCGTCAGGATAAACTAAATCACATTCATCTCAGCTTGAATTAAAAACAATTCAAAATCACAATGCATCACACAGTAGAGAATAACAAACAATCTACATCATTCAATAGAATACAAACATCCATAACCGAAACCAATTAAGGTATCAGATAAATCTAGATCATTTGTCTTTAAATAAATTTCCTAATGGTTAATTAAAAATCAAATAATTACAAACTTTTAATTTATTATTCTTTAAATTAATCATTAATTTACCTTTAATTAATACCTGGTCCTCTAATTAATTATTCTTAATTAATTACAAAAATTAATTAAAATTTATTTCTTAATCCCTTTAGTTAATTGATTAACCTTTAAATAAATTAATTAAGCAATTATTTTTGAGTTATTTAAGTAATTATAAATCATTTATCTTGATTGGTCATTTAATCATTATCAAATTTATGATTTATCATTATTAACACATTAATTTATTCAAGGAATTAAGGTAAATCAAAAACATCATTTATCTTAATTAATTGCATTAGTCGTTTAAAGTGATAAATAAATAATGTCACAAATTGTATAAATTAAAACTTAATTACTTTTAATTATAATTCTTCTTAAATCCTTTACAAAGTTTAAACCAAAACATTTATTTAAAATATAGGTGCTAACTTGTTTTAAAATTGGCTCAAAATTAAAAACTATTCCCTTTGTATGTCTACCCCCGACCTGCTTCCAGCATTACCCAAGAAAACGCACACCTTGCTTCGAGCTTTCCACACAACCCACCCGTGTACATATTTTTTTTTTTGAAAATTTGGTGAAGTGTTAAACCCTATATAACTTAAATGTACTTCGAATCAACACACTAGCCAACATCGATAATCTCCAGAAACGACTTCAAGTTATCTTCCAACGCAACCACCCCAACCCCACTAATTCCAAAACTTCATCGTGCACCTGCACCAGTGCCGGAGTCCTCTTCGAGCTCCGACGAATGCTCAGCCACGTCACTGTACATCGCAGCGACTCAATCCAATCATCCAATCGTTGTCACGTGCCTCAAATCCAAATCGACCCATTCGAATGAAACCGGAAAACCCATCACCATGGCCAAACCTCTCGAATCACGCCGCCGACCATCGTAATCCCTGAAACTACTGCCACACCTCCACGATCCTCTCACGAAGCTATCTCCAGAGCCCGACACGACTCGATCAACCAGGGAACTCGCATTGCCTCAGTTTCCAGGTCTGAGAAAATTATGTTTAGAAACACAAATTGACTCGTCGATGACGCCTCGATGATCAGACGATCCACTGATCATTTTTCCAAGACTCCCCATTCATTCTTCCACCTCGTGACGAAACCTCGAGGCCTCATCTTCTAACGATCACCAGTAATCCCCTCGAAAACAATCTCCAGTCATCTAAGAATTTCATAAGAAATACTAAACTAAATTTATGATTTTTATCTCAAAAATCATCTTTTCCAAAGGTGTTTCAAGTTATAAAATAAGATTGTAAATTTTTAACACTTGATTTTATCATGTTATCAAGAATTGCCACTGTTTTTCCAAATACTAGCAATTTCCAAACTTAAAATGTTTGTTCATATTTTTATGTCTTAGATTGAGTTTTAAACTTAACTATTCTATTTGAATGCAAGGTTTTTCAATGACCAGATACAAAGATTTGGGATTTTAAACTTACATTTTTAAAGCCTGTGTCAAGAGCAGAGAAAAAACAAGCATTCCCAGGCATGCATTGTTCTTGAAGGTTTCCAATGAAACTCTCAAACTTTTTTTTACTTAAATAAATTTTGAAACTTGATTTATCAATACACAAATAAGTTTTGTTTAAATACCAAATCCTATCAGTGAATTGATCAATAGAAATTGAACTTTGAAAAAACTTGACCCTGGAAACTTAAAAACAAGGAGGGATCTCTGATAAAACAAACATGCGCAAACATCTATATGTACATAAATATATATGCAGAAAAATGTAAATATAACAATCATACTTGTTCCAGATTTTAGTCAGGCAACCAATTTACCCACTTAAGATTTTTTTTTAGAAAAGCTGTTACTCATTGATATAAAAGGTATGGGTTCAGGGGTTATGCTCTCTATAAATAAATTTTTTTTCCTTCTTTTTGAATCTATAAAAAACGGAGGGTATGCCCCTGTTTCAATATTACACATATGATTTATATAAATTCAAATCTAAACAACATGCAAGCATTATATCACCTTACAGATATCAAGAAAATTGGTTTAAAAGTAAGTTTGCTCACCTTAGTTAATGAAGAACAGAGACAGAGAGAAGCTTGACGAATTTTGTAAAACAGGAACTTGCACTTGTTCTTAATCTTTTACTTCATTAAATATGAAAGTTGATCTTTGGTTCATTGAATCTGCAGTTAATCATTGAGTAGAACTTGGATCTGAAGCTTTTAAATGTTGATTTCTGGGTTTACTTACTTTGAACTTTCTTTGCAGTCTTTGATTTTAATTTGTTTTGAATTTTGAAACTATTTGAAGCTTTGTTTTCCAGATCTTTGAAAGGCCTCTGGAAAATGAATTAGGTTTCTGGTTACAGATTTTTTTATTGTTGTTTTGATCTTGAACCTGAATACTTTGATCCAGGTTGAAGGCATTGAGTTTCTTTGCATTGTTTCAGGTTTTTTCGTTTTGTTTTATATTATCAGTTTTGATTAAATGAAGATGTTGAAGTTTTGAAAAGAAAAAAAAACATCGTGCCATTTGTAAAATATATTTACACTTGTATTAATTCTTGACAACAATGTTTACAAACGTAGATTGTTATTGTAAAAATGCTCACACATGTAAATTTTTTGTATATTTATGTTTATGCCCTTTGTTCAATAAATTTTAAAATTTAGTTTTAAATCCGTGCTTTATTTTATTTTTACAAATCATGTTCATGTTTTATTATTTATTATTTTAGAAGATATATATAAATATTTTAAACTTTGTATTAATTCTTTTACATGCATATACAACTTCTGATTTTGGATCTAAGTTTCAAGTTTTTATTTTTAATCTTTTTTTATAAAACACATATTTTATTTACAATTTAATAACACATGATTTGAAATCAAACTATCAAATCCTATTCAAGAAGAACTATTATGTTCTAATGTTTTAATGTTTTAAATACATTCACAAACCTTTATTCAAATGTATATATTATTATTATTATTATTTTAAAAGAAACAATATTAAACCTTTATCTAAATTATTTTATAGTTTAAACCATTATTAATTTTCATTTATGTAAGTAGATCATCTATTTTATACTATCATTCACTCAAAATTTAACTTTTAGAAATTTAAATCAATCAATGATTCAAAAACACTTCTTTTGGTTAATCCTTTAATCTCTTTATTGATTAAAAATAATTTTTAAGAATTAATTAACAAATAGTGATCATGTAATTAAATAAAGCTTAATTACTTCTTTATTAACTTTAAGTTTGAATCAAGACAATTTCATCCTTTAAATATATTTAAAAAATTTATTCTTAAATTCCCAATTTAAATCTATTTTCAATCTACTTATAAAACACATTTATTTCCAAATCCAATATTATCTCAAACTACTATTGTTATTAATAAATATTGTTTGAATTTCAACTCATAATTCAATTTACAATCTTTAGAATCCGGTTTATCTCTCAAAATATTTATTCTTGAAATTTCCAATTAATTCACAAATGGATTCACAATTTAATTTCAAAAAATTAAATTAAATTGTCAAATTTATTCTGGCTAAAATCCGAGAACATTACAACTCGATCCCGTAGGCCTTCTCATGTGAGAGAAGAGGTCTTCCAAGATCTGGGCTTGATATTTGCTGCCTATGCCTATAAATAGTGACCTTGGATCTGTAGAAAATGGACTTTTGGCCCTTCTACGTGCAGACTCTGCCGGAATTGCTACTGTATTCAGATAATACTGTTGTAGCTCTTTGTAACCAGCAAGCAAAAATCAATAAAATTCAAGCATTCCATAGTGGATGTAGGCCATACGCCGAACCACTCTAAATCTATGTGTTTTTGTGCATTCCTATTTGTCGATTGGTGTGTTTGTTAGATCTTCCTCATTTTACATTTACTTTCTTCATTTTATCTCTTCAAACACGTCCGAAGAGTGTTGTGACCAATTTTGGTACAAACAATCATGTTAATTAGCTATCCAAAATTATCCTTTTAGATTTCAAAATATCTTATTGAATTTATGGGATAGAAGAAATGCACAGAGAGAACAATCCACCAAAAAGAGGTTTGATAATTAAGGGCAAAACCTAGAGAATACTGTTTATCATACACAAGCATTTAATATACAGATACTAGGATTGTTGTGCACACTATTCTTGGGCCTTTTTCGAGCTAGATGGTGCTTTTCCCTTGGCACCTATGTCAGCCAACCACATTTTTTCTTTGGACAGTCATCCCATACGTGCCCCCATTCATAACATGAACTACAATCCCATGCACACTTTCTAGCTATAACTGCGACTGTATGGGGTGCTATTTGAAAGGCACATGTCTTCGCCTTTTTTCCTCTTTTCTTAAAGGAAACTCGCTGATTATATGTCCTAACTCTTTGCAATGGTAATAATTCTTTTCCTTCCCTAATGGAATTCTTGGTTTCTTCTTTGTTCTAAGGCACTCATGTAGAAACTATCCGTGCCCTTTACACTTAAAACACGATATATCATCCCAAACAGGTTTTCTTTCTTTCATTTATTTATTATCCTATCCTTACAACGAACTATAATGCCCATCTTTACCACACCTAAAGTGGTAGACGCCAGTATAAGGTCTTAATTTTGATTGTTTTTCCTGGGATTCATTTTTTGCACGTGCTCGTCATGCTACCTTTGAATCATCCTAAACTCATTATCCAAATTACAAAAACCATTATGCCCCTAAGAAATATACCAAAATACCATTAGGAGTTTCATACCGATTACATCTCATTCCATTCAAAAACCTTTTATCCAAATAATTAAATTTAGATTTGTTCAGATTTGAACTTGCCTTGACTTACAATGATAATGAGAATAATTTACTAAGTGTACGGTACTATTTGCCCAAGCCAACATCCGATCGATACTTAAGAGATTATTTCGATCATCGCCAAACAAATCAAGACTTATTCATTGAACTTTCCAAAGAGAATTCATCTTATAAAAATTACCCTTTTTGAAAATATTCTTTTATATTTATAAAATATAATGTTTTCGAAACAATGTGTTGGTTTTTCTTGTTAAATATGTAGGAATCCTTACCAATCGCATGACGTCCCATGTATTGACCAGAACTCTTAAACCACTCAATAGACCAATCAACATAAATCATTTTTATAGTAAATAACAAATATATGCTCATATATGATACTATCAAACACATTCTAGAGTGTTTCTTGCCCTCTCTAATGAGTTTCTCATCATAGAGTATTACAAACCCTATCTCTAATGACACTTACCCCCGCTAGGCTTAGGTGTTTGCTCAACCTAAGCTCTAATACAAAATGTAACAAACAAGATTTTCGACCCTTGAAAATCGACACTAATACATCCACTTTATTTAATGACGAGCATTCAAGTGTCAAAAAAAATTGATTGTTAAGGGTAAAAGAAAACAAAGATAGAACATAATCTCACACGAATGGAATAACATATATTATTTCAATACATAATCTTTACAGCGGAAATTTGAAAATACATATATCAGAGTATAACCTAAGATTAGCCTAGATATTTATAATATCCGTCCTTACAGATGCTAAAAAACAACAAACACAATAGAAAATTAACTATGTCTGTACGTTAGATGAAGTTCTCCAACTTTTCTTTGGAAAAACTAAGCGTCCTCAACTAAACCTGAAACTAGTCGGATCTGACATGAGTATTTATAGTACCCGGATCCGGCTTGGCAAACCAAAATGAGAAACACAAGTTATGAATATATATGACGGTGTCATAGGTCAAATCGCTATCAATCAAAACCTACGAAAAGAAGGGTATCCCATAAGACCATGCCGCACAGAAATACGGATGGCTTTTCACCTTACGATAATCAAACTACTTTATATTGAAACATTTTGATATTATCTTTAATGACACTAGTTTGAAAACACTTTTCAATTAAATATGTAAAGAAGGTACCGATACTCAAGAATGGGGTATATTGTACTAAGGGGTGGCTGAAATGTTTGCAAGGAATTATAGCTATTTTGGGAATACAACCAAAACCATAAAGTTCGTATTGGAATTGGATTCCCAGCATGATAAGGAACTAGTGATCTGTTCCTTTCTTTGCATACTCCACGTATAACAATCCTGGTACCGCTTCTCGTATAGGGACTCATACACAGTATACCATATGGCTACACTACTATGAATCAACTTATCCAGTGGCTTCTCGTATAGGGACTCATACGCCACTATACCTGTTCAAACTATAAGGCCGCGACACCTTTGTATCCACAATTATCCGATAGTCTATAACTAATATTTCCTGTGGACCACATAGTTTCTCGTATCATCTCCAGGATGTGAGGCTCATGAGGCCATGCTCTTCTTACCACAAAGTAGGTTCCTCTTAAAGTGCCACATTTCCATTTCCAATAATCACTAGTTGATTTCTATAGAAGTACAAACCCCGTGTTACACCTTAGAGAAGGGTGTTAAGTATAAGAGGGGTTACCTCCTACACCACCAAACAGAAGTACGTTTGTACAAACCAATTGTACGTGGTTTAAAAAATGCAATGTCAAAAACTCGTCCATACAAGTTGTCCAAGAGAAGGACAAACCAAAGGCACTTCTTCTACTACATCCTATTTGGGAAGCACCCCTAGGATTAGTAGATAGTAAGATTTTCAAAACAAAGATGCTACCGCCACCGTCTATATATATATATGTATGTGTGTATATACATACACACACATATGGGAGTCACCCAAGAGGTTAGTTGTAAGTAAGCCTTACAGTATGAAGATATCCATCTTCAAATCATTGTTTCTAGTATGCCTTCATTTTTGAACGCATATGTTGGTTCAAAGTAGTTTTCGGATAGGAATCACCCAAATTCGATCTTGGTTTCTTCAGACAACCATGGGTAAAAAGATGTCAGGTATATAGGTGAATATTACACATCATCCAATTTATAAATCTTTTTGTAACGACCCAGAAATTTTAACGATTTAAATAACGTAAATAACTAAATTTTTCTTGAAAGTAAATAATAAAATTTTAGTGATGAAAATTTGATATTTGGTATATGTCTATTTAAGCATAGAAAGTGGCAAATTTTCATTGAAAAATATAAAAGTTTGTTTGGTTGTGAAATTTCAAATTTCAAATTGGAATTAGTTTAATAGTTGAAAATAAAATATTTTTTAAACTTGAATATTTTTACATAATAAAAATGTTAACCATTTTCAAAGTGAGACGTCATATTTCATTTCGCCAAATTTGGACTGCTCTAGCCCAGTTTATCTTATTTTCGGCTATTTAGCAGCAGTTTTGACGGCGAATATGGAATTTTGATAGGTAGGTCGTATCACTCATATCTACGCACCATTCCGTTTGTCTCATCATGTTGATCTCTGTAGTATATTCATTTGTGCATTTCAGTGTCCAGTACATGGCGAAATCTATAAAATGGTTAGCCATATCAGTACTGGTTTTGAGCCATTTGGTTTACCGTGGTCATTCAATTGTCCACCGGTTGAAAATAGATAGCCATCGGCTATTAATATTTTCAAAAATTCGTTCTGACTTTTATTATTCTAATCTGTTCAATACATATTTCTTTAGTTTGCCTGTTCTCTCTTCATCCCTTCTTTCTTTTCTATTCTTGCTTTATAGTGGAGAAAATATATTATGTATATAAAGTTTATATAAGAAAAGCCTTTCCATGTTTGTTCCTATAGACTTCTCGCGCACCCTTTGCTTCCGCCCCTATCATTCCTTCCACCAAGCCCACGCACATAACACCAATCGAACACCTTGCTTCGATCCTCGCCTTCCAGTCTGCCACACCTTCGTGCCTTCCATCCGCCTCCCACCAGAATCCGGCCACCTCCGTGACCTATCTCCCCAAGTTCCAACAGCCTCTTCCATCTGCCTTTCCTCCTCGACCGGGCTTACCTTCTCCTCTGCCCCTTGCTCTAGCACTGCCACCCGAAACCATCCCCTTCCCTTCCGCTTGAACCATACCCCCATTCCATTCGCCTGCCACAGCTCGCATCACTCCACACAGCTTACTCTGACCCATCACCCAAGCACCGCTTCACCTAGTCCAACCACACTCGGTCCATCTCCACCAGCAGCCGCCATCAACCCTAGCACCACCGAAACCCACTACCACTCACATGTCAACGCCTCTGCCACTAAACTCCATGCCTTTAGTCCACCTCCAACCTCCCTTGGCAGCAACCCGCTCTACTGCAAGCTTTCCCACCACCCAGCAATCCCTTTATTCGCTTGCACCCAGCAAGCTACCGCCTCTGCCCATTGTTTTCCCAGCCAAACCCCTCAGCACAGCTCTTCTCGTAGCATCAGCCTGCTACCTCTTCTTATATATGTATATTTGAAAATTTTATATGTGTTCCCAATATATATTGATATTTTTGAAATATAATATATAAATATTTTAATTTTAATATGTGTTTTAAATGGAATATTGATTTTTAAAAAATATATATATGTATATTGATCCATCGATTCAAGTTCTAGCTTTTTCGTTGTTTGGATTCACATCCGAGTTGTCTTGTCCGTATCTGTGTACGTGTCCGGGTCTGCTTACTTATTCTCGTTATTTCTCTAGCCTCGAAAGGTGAGCAATCACTCACAATTAACATTCATATGTTTAGTGGATTGATTTCAATGAAATGGTGATTGAAATATATTGTTAAATTTGAATTTGTTAGTAATTAAAATCGTTGAATATGATATGTTTTTATTTGCATTTGTTCATCTATGCTAATTGACAATATTGACATCAATAACATATTGTAATATATTATATTTAAATTGTTTGTTACAATTCATGCTTGAAATTGATATGTTATGCTTTTTTATATTATTATCACATTATTCTCAAACTACAATTTTCCTGATAGTGTAGAAAATCTCTATGGATTGAAATGATACACAACTGTTATCCCACCTTTTGGCAAGGTCGTGACACTAAGAACTTGACTAGAAACCAAGGATAGTTCGTCTTGGAGATCGTTAATACATAGGTCTACTATGGATATCGGTAAATTTTGTCTGAGTCCGAATCAAGCTACAATTGATATGACAGGACTAGCAAAGCTATGAAATCCAGCATTCCAAATTTCAAGTCAATCGGAGTTTGTATGCTCAAGATATTGGTCGATCACGGTTGAGAAATCTAAACTTGGATCGACATAACTCGAGATTTACAAGTCCAAAAGCCATCAAATTTTCACAAGAACTTACGTACAACCTAAAGAACGTTCTAGCCAAATTTTAACTCGATCGGATCAAATCTTGATTGATACGAAATTCGTTCGTATCAATCACGGATAGAGTCAAAATCGCATGGGATCGATCGCGTAGGCCCACCCACGTGCCAGTAGACGTCTCTCAAGATCTGAGCTAGATATTTGCATCATACGCCTATAAATAGCATCCCCAAGCCTACAAAAAAAGGACCTTTGGGCTCTCCGACGTCCAGACTCTGCCGAATTCATCTTTGCACTCCAAGACCACTGTTGTACTCGAAAGTTTCTACTGTAGCTCGCTATAATAAGTTGTAACTCGTAAGAAAACATCAATAAAGCCAACAATTTCATAGTGGACGTAGGCCATACGCTGAACCACTCTAAATCCGTGTGATTCTGCATGTTTTTCTTATATGTTTATTGGTGTGTTTGTTAGATCTGCTTCATTTTACATTTATTCTCTTCAATTTATCTCTTCAAACACATCCGAAGATTGTTGTGTCCAATTTTGGTATAAACAATACCCGAACAATATTATAGATTAGGAAAAATCGTTATGGGTTGAGATGATAAACCCAAGCGATTTTATTGATTTTGAAATTTTGAGACTGCGGGTTGAAATGATATATACTTGTAAATATTAAATTATTCAGATTGAAATAATAAATATCTACATCACTTGACCATGTGATACAAATATATTCTGACACCGTTGGTCTATTTTTAAATGATTTTCTAAATTTTGAAGTGAGAAATATATGTGTAGTGATTTTAACAAAGAAATTTCAATTTTAATATATGTGCGAAATTTAGATTTTTAAATTTATATGTTTGGAAATTTTAAATTATAAGTTTAGTTGTGAAAATGTAAATTTTAAGATTTTACTTATACATTTTTTAATATCTATTAAATTAGATTTAATAATAAGATTTAATTTAATAAAATTTAATATAATTAAATTTAAAAAAATTAATTTAATTAATATATATAATAATGTGTTTAAAAAAATTATTTAAAATTTATATTATATTTTGAAAATAGATTTTGTAATAACTTTAATAAATTAAGGATAGAAAGATAAATTAAAATTTATTTGTAATTTAATTGGTTTTAAGAATTGTATTTAAATAGGAACTGATTTGAACTTATTAATTTGAGATTTTAAAGAAATGATTTTATAACTCGATTTAACTAAAGGTGATTAAATGAATATTTTCAAATTTTAATAAAATTGAATTTTTAATTTTGATTTAAAATTTTAATTCAAAATTTTATTTAAATGCTATAAAAAAGAAATTAGGTGAATATTTTGGGATTAAATATAATTGAAGGTAGATATTTAGTTATTGATTTTTTTAAATTTGTTATTTGAGATTTTATTTAAATGCTTATTAAATGTAATTAGGTGAGTATTTTAGAATTAAATATAATTGAAGTTAGATATTTAATTATTGATTTTTTTTAATTTGTAACTAAAGATTTTATTTAAATATTATTAAAATGATTAAGTAAATATTTTAAATTTAAAGAAAATTAAAGTTAAAATTTTTAAATATAAATGAAATTTATCAAATTGAGTTACTGTAAATGTCTGAATATTTAAACTTTGACACCTATTGTGTTGGAAGTGGTTTAAAGTTGTTGTTCAAACTTGGATTTGAAATCGATATAGATTGAAATGGTTTTAATGAGAATTTGAATTGAACTTTAACCTTTTTAGTTGAATTGAGATTAATTTAAATTAAATTTTGAAACTAATGATGATTTGAATTGATTTGTGAAATTGGAAGTAACAATCCTAATTTGAAACTAGTTTCAATATAAACTCTTTAAATCTATAAACTATTTTTAATATATAAACTATTTTTAATATATCAACTATTTTAATCTATAAACTAATTTTTTTAAATATAAACTTTTTTTAAATATACACTATTTTTAGTGTACATTATTCCAATATATAAACTGCTTTCAATATTCAAACCGTTTAAGTTGGAACTGTTGTGATTTAGATTTAATTGATTTAAATGTGAATACTTTGATATTGGTTTAAACTATTTTGTGGTTGTGATTTTGGAAATGGATATGATTTGAAGTGATATGATTTTGAAATGAATATGATATTTTGATATGATGTATGAACTGTTTGAAATGAGAATGACCATGGTATGAAATAAGCGTTTGGTTGTTAAAGAGACCGGGATCGGATATTGTCATACTCGCTGCCAACACCGAAAACCACTTTAACAACTATGCACGTGGTGGAGATTCCAGAATGAAGTAGGATGGTTTGGCAATGTCTATATGAGGTATGAACGCAGCCTTGACTCCCGTGAGTCAGCTTGATGTGACTAAAACAGGAGTTACGCCAGGCCAAGTGAGGTCGCACCTCCGATCGAGCATGCTTCTTTGAAACCATTCTATTACTTTGTCATTTGATTGGGTGCACCTTTGATTACAGGAGTGTGTCTCGAGGTGGGCTGTAGTAGCTGCTATGCGTTGCCACCAGTCCGGATCCGCAAAACGGTAGTATCCTACCCAAGGTATTGCCTTGCATGCCTTATCACATGCCTTATTGCTCCAACTACGAGTTTGGTTTTTACCGAACATATGGAGTGCTCCCTGAGTATCCCACCGGTTTGTTGGAACTTACAGTATCTGTATAGATTACGGGAATTATATAAAAATGTGTTAAGGGGGATATGGGCAACGCCATAACACTATTTTAATAGTTTACTTTACTATAGACATTATCTATGTAGCGTACTGTATTTTGTATGTATATAGTTCTGTGGATCCTTAAAGGATGGGAATCCCAAACATCCTTTAAGTTATTTGCATTTCACTTGGACATTTCACTTGAGTTGATTTACTTGCATAAGAATGTTATTCCTGACTCTAGTGTTTTGTGTTTTTCTTTATGCTCGGGTCAGACTGAGTATCACAACATTTGAGACTCAACTTTGGAGTTTAGGGCTTGCTTGAAGATCTGTCTCTTATTATCCAGCTTTTTAGTTGTTTCTAGTTGTTATGTTCGGACTTGTTATTTACTTATATATTGAGACTTCTATGTATTCGGGATTTTTGTTGTATTTTGTATTAGACTCTGATGTTCTATAGTAGCTTCATGAGCTACTATTTATTTATTTACGCTGCTTATTGTTATATTACTCTGTGTCTGTGATTCTATGATTGATTTATATACTGTATATGCTAAGTTTTGCCAAATATAGATTAACAATCTGTTGTTTTGAGCAATTCAAGTCTAACATGTGTGGATGAGTGTCGATTTGTGGTTCGAAATAGTAGGTCTATTAGAGCTCTGGTTTAGGCAAAACTTAGCATATAGAGTAAAAACTCATTAGAGATAGGGTTGTGCTACCCTAGAATGAGTGGACTTAATTATAGAATCATAATCGTTCGAGCTTGAAATTCTTCGTTAGTATCCTCCTAGATTAAGATTTCTTTTGAATTTTGGAACATTCCCTTTGTTCGGAAATTCATTTATATCTTTTCCTATTCGTTTTCTTTTGATACTGGAGCATCCTATAACTTCATTTTTGTTGATTCTATAATAAATTTGAGTACATCTTGCAACCTCAATTGGAAACTTCATCCTTATGTGTGACTAATCCTATCGGCGGTCTCGCCAACCTTAGTATGATTTGTAAAAGGGTGAAACTCCTTCACAATAGATGTCGATTCATCGGAGATTTCTATATCCTAGGTTTTGATGCTGTTATTTCTTGTAAAACACGAACCGTTTCTTTAGTAGACGACTAGAGTAATTCTCTTGTGATCGAATGTCGAATGCCTTATGATTATGCAGGCAGTTTTACCTTTTCGCTTGATTCTCGGCCTAGTTATCTTGACTCTACCCCGATAGTCAGGGATTATCCTGATGTTTTGGTGAAGTCGCTTCTCTACCTCCCAAGCGGGAAAGTGAATTCCGCATCGATCTTATTTCTAGAGCTCTACCTATTATCCTTCCTCCCAAAGAATGGTTTCTATGAATGGTTAGTCATGCCCTTTGGACTAACCAATGCTTCTGCCTTCTTTGTCGATCTCATGAATTACGTTTTCCACGATATTCTCAACAAGTTTATCCTAGTTTTTGTCGATGATATTATTATCTTTTCTAAATCTGAGAAGGAACATGAATCTCATTTGAGCTATGTTCTCCAAACTCTTGGAAGACATCAGTTGAAAGCCAAATTTTCGAAATGTCATTTCTGGAGGGATGAAGTCCTATTCCTTGGGCACATTGTTGCTAAAAATGGAGTCTCGGTTGACCCGATTAAGGCCGCCATGATTAATATAAGTCTATCCATCTTTCCACTTTTATAATGTAGCTATCTTACCTTCCTTTTGAACTTATCTTCTTAGTTAGAGTTCTCTTCGGTTAGGGTTCCTCTAAATTTGAGTCTCTGTAACGACCCGCCTTTCTTCAACTAGAAAGACGCATCATCATTAAGAAAGAAAGGAATAGAAAAGAGAAAAGATAGAGAAGAAAGAAAGAAACAACATCATAATCTCGACAGCGGAACGAATAATTATATTAATCACATAAATATTACATAGTATACAACGTCTGTTAGAGTTACACAACTTATACATCACATACTAGACAGTTATAATTATCTGTTTAGTTATTACAACTCAAATACAACACAAACAAACGACTTAGAGATCACACAGCGGAATTACCTATATATCTACAAATGCCGAAGCCTCCTGCTCCATATCTCCTCCAGAATTTGTCAAAGCAAACCTGAATCCCTTAGCTACTCATAAAAATTTGAGTACCTAAGAGTTTAAGAAAACAGAAGATAAACTCCGGGTTAGACATGGGTCTGGTATGAGTAACAGGTTAAGGTTGCTTAACTTTGAAAAACCATTGAAAACAAAAGGTATCTCTTAAGACTTTCCACACATAAACATGGAAAAGCTTTTACCTTACGATAACCAAAATATTTGATAGGAAATCCAATGATATTGTAATAGGGTCTAGGGTTTTCAAGTAAATAAGAAATAGCCGAAATTGTTACATTTATTAAATTCCAGCATGCTAGCCACAAAGTGGGTAATACAATCAAAACCGTAAAGGGCACGTAGGAAGAATGGGTTTCCATCAATGGTAGGGCTACTGGGGTACCGTCCGTCACAGTACGAGGCCTAGATCACCGTACCAAGGATCCATCTCGATCCCCTGCAACACAAGGCCGGAACCATCCCTTACTAGATAGTTCCGAACAAGACAACCCCGCAGTTGGCGTGCGTTTACAACTTCCCACACAGTAGAAAAAAAGGGACTTCTAGACAAGGAAAAATCTTGTCCTACTTGAGCGCGACTCACTTAGCCTTGCTACACCTCCCCTATTTTAGCCATCCCTGGTTGATGAGGCTTGAGGCTACGATTACCTTTATAGAATACATCTATGTAACATCCCGACTTTTCGCATAGTTTAAATCGACACACGTGCCAATTCAAACCATACGGAAGGGCATATTGTTATAGGGTAAATAAGAAAAAGCAGGGAAAGAAAGAAAAAAACAAAATAGAATCTTGCAGCGGAACGATAAAATATAAAAATCAAATATACAGTTCATGAAGCTATTTTATAAACATTTGATTATATGTATACAATACATATCAGAGTTGCACATCCAGTGAATAATAATCAATGCAGCGGAATACAGTGTGTAGTGGAACAATATAATATATAATAGTAATAAAATCTTCGTCTTCGTCCTTCAGAAGTACGGTCTTCAAATCCTGAAATGCTCAGGCTGACCCGAGCGAATTGAAAGACAAAACACTCGAGTCAGAACTAAAATATCTTATGTGAGTTAAATAAACATAAATAAATATGAGAGCGGTAGCTTAAGAGATGCTCGGGATTCACATCTCCTAAGGATCCGTTAAACTATTTACTATGTAGTAATATTTCGCAATTATAATAATGTTTATTAATAAAATAAACTTACTTTTAAATAGCATTAAGGTTTTACATTTTCCACCTTAACACGTAATAGTACCAGTAATCAATCCAATATCATGGTCCCTCCTGATCGGGAAGCCACCAGAGGATACCACACGGGCTATGGGAGAAAACCAAACTCGTACAAGACACGATAGGGTAGGTGACATGGCACAACTAGGCAATGCCAGGGTAGATATACCAATTGCTATTCGGGATAGTGGTAACGCGTAGCGCGCAGCTACCGCCCACCTCGAGCCACACCCCCAAATAAAAAAAAATCAAAAGTGGCCACCGAATCAATCCAAAAGTCAAAGTATAATATCGAAGGGATGTGTCCGATCAAAGGTGCTACCTCATTGGCCCGAGAATCGCTCTTGTTTTAGCCACCTTATGCCAACTCACGGGAGTCGAGTCCACGTATTTACCTCAAAGGAAACGCCGCCACCATCCTACTTCATTCTGGAATCTCCACCGTGTACACGGATGTTAAAGTGGTTTTTGGAGTTGGCAGAGAGTACGACAACTTCCGATCCCAGTCTCTTCAACAACCAAACGTTATTATAACACCGCGGTCTTATCAAAATAGTTTATACTTTTAAAACCAGAGTAAAATATCCAATTCAAATCCATATAAATACGATATCATCTTCTCTTTTTAAAAACCCAAATAAAATTTGATATCATTTTCAAATATATCCTTTTCTAAAACTATAACATTTCAAAGTTATAATATTTCGAAACCAAAACTTGAAATATAGGCTTTCAAAACATAAAACTTTGAATTTCATAATTTTGAAACATACTGCACCAATTAAATGGTTTAAATATTAAATTACTTTATATAGTAAAATAGCTTCTTCACCTTCACAAATCAATTCCAATATGGATTTTAAATTCCAAATAAACCAATATAATTTCCATATATTTCAAAGCTTTAATTATTCCACCATTTCAAAACTTATTCTTTGATAATTTCATATATATCAGTTTCAACTACGATTATTTAGATTTGAAATGTTTACTTAATAGATCAAATATCATTTTAGTAAAACCTTTAGACTTCAAATAACTGGATATTCTTCCAATTACATTAACTTAATAATATTCATTTAAACAAATTTGATATTCATTTAAATCCTCTAAACAAAATCAAGTTATAAAATCGTACCCTTTGAATCTCAATTTATTTACATTTCAAATCAAAAATTTTGAAGATAATTCTTAAATACTTTAATTCAAATCAAATTCACATTTATCTTCCAACCTTAATTTTATTTGAGTCATTATAAACTCTATATACAACGGAATTTAAATAGATACTTAACCATTTTATATAAAAGAAATCAAACTTTATTATTGAACTCGTTTTTATTAATCAATTTTATACATAGATTAAATTCAAGAAATTAACTATATATATAAAATAATATTTGTATAACATCAAAATTTAATATTTATTAAACCGTATTCTTTCCAAACCATAGAAAATCATTACAAAAATAATTTTATATATATACCGCAGTGCCTGTATATCATTTTCTATCCTATGGTCAAGTGATACGGATATTTATCATTTCAATCCGCAATTTAAAAATAAAAATGCGGTTGTATATCATTTCAAACCGCAATCCCGAATCAAAATTAATGCACAACAACTTGCAGATTATGATGATATAAATAAAACATCCATTCATCCATCACAATCATCATCCAAAACTATCAATCAATTTAACTATATAACTGATAATATATAACAGGTAATTAACTAGCAGTTATATTCAATAACAAATTAAATAAGGATTTAATTTAAATACATGCAATAACTGAGATAATGATTAAATATACGAAAAACTCATAAATAAATGCATAATCACAACAAAATTTAATTTAATAAACATAAGAAATTTTGAAGTTGTGAGTGGGTTAAAACACTCACCTTTTGAATTTAAATTGAATTCAAATTCAATTTAAACTCAAAAATTTGATGGTCTCAGAATTCGTCCAAACTAGCGTCAAAATATTCGGAATTTCAATACAATCCTAACAAAAAAATCGCGCGTGAATTGGTGTTTGTATGTGAAAGATATAGCGATAAATTCTCTTGAATTTCAATTTAAAAAATAAAATAAAAATAGAATTAACCTTACCCCGCCACGTCACCATCATTCTCTTCTCCAGTATCCCAAAAAAAAGACGCACGCACTGAAGCCCTAACCGAAACGAGAATACAACACTGCAGCCCTCAACCGTGCACCGCGCCGCCTCCAGCCACAACTGGCCGCGCCGACTTCCTCCAGGCCGCGCCCCTCCCAGTGCAGCCCCCAACGCCACTCGCGACGACGCCAATCTCGACCAAAAACCCCCAGCCGTCGCATATTGCTCTAGACCTAATCGAATTTTTGCGACGATCTGACCATCGATTCGACACACAACCTACTCCGATCGACTCCCCTCAGTCCTCTCTACAAGACCCAGAAACGATTTCCCGATCAGACGAAGTTCAACGTGGAGCGATGAACGGTCGAAAATTGTTCTTCGATTTCTGGAAAAACAATGCGTCGAATCGAAAAACGAGTTGCAGATCTGAGTTGCGCTTTTCGAAAGCTTTGAATTGATATAAATTTGGCATATATTGTGGAGTTTGAAATTTCAGCTTTGGATTTGATTTGGGATTGCAATTGGGATTAGGGTTTGTCTACCATTGAAGTGAGGAGGTGAATAGAACGTATAGAAATGAGTAACAGAGGCTGCTAGGGTTTATAGCAGGATATATATAGGCAGGGTTGACATTTGCATGGATGGATAAGATAGATTTACGCGCTAACGCCAACGTGGCCCAAAAAGCCCGTTTTGACTCCGGAATGAAATTGGGTCAACCCTATATTAAAATAGGTGTTTTAAAATATTTTAAAAGGTTTCAAGTCCAAATTCCATCGTATGAAGAAGTTATGCTAAAATCAATATTTTTCAAATTGATTTCAATTGATTTCAATTTCATTTATTTCAAGGCGTTTCAAGCCCATACGATCAAACGGCAAGTCCGATCGCTACGAACTTAAAATCCTACAATAATTCACCGTTATGGATCCTATGAAACTGGTTTCGTTGAAATCTGAGTCAGTGGCCAAAATGGCTATTTTTACACTAATTAAATAATTTATAATTAATTGATTAAATCCAATTTTAAATTTTAAATTCTAAAATTGACAATTTTATCACCTTTATATTTCTCAAACATTTACAATGATTTAAACAAATTTAAATGTCAATTTAGAGAAGATTAATTTGTAAATTTCAATATAAATCCTCAATTTCATTAAATTCAAAATTATAAATAAAATTTCCAATAATTCTATTAAATGCACTTTTCATTCTATTATTTAATCCATTTTTATCAAAAAGATACAATTTACATTGGTTCATGATTGTTTACATTTATTTTCTTAGATTTCATCTACATTTCCATTTATGCAATATTTTAAATATTAAATTTTCATTTAATTGCAATAAATCATATTATCGTAATTTAAATTCAAATAAATAAATAAATGTTGATTCCCATTCTTATTATTCAAACAATCATTATCCTATAAACATATTTAACATTTGTTTACGTTTCATTACACTGATACTTCTATATACATCTTAGATTTGTATAAATGGTTATATTTCAAAATGTGAAATCTTGTCTATTACACATATTAATTAAGGTTTTAAAACCAATTAATAAAATTTCCTTATTCCAATCCTTTTTACCAGTTATTTACCTTATAAATAAATTTATGTTTCCATTAAATTTACATTCACACTTCCGTTATTATTTTAACAATCATTAAAGTAACGTTTATCAACAACAACAAACATTATGATTATTTATCTAACTTTAATTGTATAAATTTTCCATTTATTACGTATTTTGTATCAATTGATATAAATTTAAATCTATTTCCCAAATCTACTACTTTCAATCAAATAAAACTTCACAATTGTTTAAATTTATTGGGAATACACTACATTTATTATTTATCAACTTGTTTTAACCTCATTACCTAAATTTACGTCCAGTTACTATTGAGCAATATTATTTCATTTAATTCAATAATTACACTTGTTTTACTCATATTCCTGTTATTGTAACCTTTATTTGTTCATTAAAATTAAATTTCAATTCCAACTAAATCAACAAATTCAACATGCAACTTATAACAATTGTTTACAAGCTAAGGTTACGCTTAAGTTTCTTTTACTTCAACCAATAGCCATATTATGAATAGAATTAACATTAGTTTCAACTATTTTCTTAGTTTACATTAACTGCAATCAATTTGACCTTACATACTTAAATATTCCCACTTTCATCTTAATTCTAATTCACTATAGTATCAAATTTCAATTTCTTGCAATAACCCATTATTATAAATTTGCAAACCAATTAATTAGTTTCAAATAGATTGATTCAGTTCAACCTTTTTATTAAGTCTATACTAATCAATACAATATTTCATTGGTTAATTAAAAGCTTACTTTAATTGCTAAATTTCCATTTTATATCCAAGTGCAACAATTTTCACTATTTCATTATTTTTGTGATTCCACTTCAATCGTCAATAATTAGTTTTAATAACCATGCTACGCTTAATTCTTAACATTTACATCATTATAAATTATAAATTTTTTATTTCTTTTTAAATTAAATCCCAAAATCTTATTAAAATGACAAATTTTATTATCGAAATTTGCGAGTCGTTACAATCTATCTTAGAATGCTCATCGTCCACCTGACGATGTTCTGGAAGTATTCAATCCATACAAGTTCATTCCGGGTTCGAACGAAACCAAAGGCATTATCTCGTTACACTCATTTTGGAACCACCCTTAGAGTTAACGACGAAAACTCTTGCACTCATGACCTAATGTTTAATTTGGATCGATGTAGTTTTCGGATATCCAAATTTGAAAACCCGATCCCGGTCTCATCGAAATCCAAAACACCGTCTTTTAAGTCCAAGTTGTTTTAAAGTTAAAATAATTCAATTTTATTATCTGTATTCACACAGATAGATAACTCACAATCTCACAGATAGATATATCATATCATCACCATTCAACCAAAGCATCCATATCACAGATCAACACATATCTCATATCAGAGATATCAAACCATTCAAGGCAATCAATATTATCCAACCATACATAAGCAAAGATCTATTAATCAGACCATCTTTAATTAATATAAAATGAATTAAATTAATTACTTTCATCACATAAATCTTGCTAACTTATCCATTAATTAATCACAAATCAATTATTAATCATTCTCAAATCTACCATCTTAATTAATCATCCTTGATTAATTATACTCTAATTGCATTAAGTAATTAGCTTTTAATTAATTACACAAATTAATTATCCTTAACCATTTACAGTAATTAAACTTTAATTACTTCATTAATTAATTAACTATAATTAATTGCACTAATCCTTAATTAATTACAATTAATTAATTATTCTATAATCACTTTATTGATTAATTAATTTTTAATTAATCAATCCTTAATTACTTCATTAATTATATCAATTAATTATCCGTTGATTACATCTTAATTAATTATTAATTATATTTAATAATTAATCCTTAATAAATCTTTATTCATTAATCAATCTTGATTAATCACATTCAGTAATTAATTACCATTAATTAATTACATTGCTTAATTATCTTCAAATAAAGTTTATTAACTAATTCTCAAATTAATTACACTAAGTAATTAATTATCAATTACCTCCACCAAGTAATTATCCTTCGTATTAATTACACTAATTAATTAAACCCAAATTACTTCTATTTTTCAATTAATTACATCCAGTAATTATTTACTAATTACTTCACTAAGTAATTATACTTAACAAATTATCAAGTGATTTATCTTAAATTAATTAACTAATTAATTTACTTAAACTAATCACATTAATTAATTAATTAATTATATTAAGTAATTAATTCTTTTATTTACTTTCATTAAGTAATTATACTTAACCAATACCACAAATGATTATCCTTAACTAATTAATCTAATTAATTATTAAAAATTAATCACATTAATTAATTATTATTAATCCGTAGTTAATTCTCTTCAATAACTACTAACAATTCTTTAATTACTTTCCTAAGTAATTAAACTTTAATTAACCATTATTAATTACAAATTAATTAAGTCTTAATTACCAATTAATTAACCTCTAATTACTTACTTAATAAATGCTTAATTTTAATTTAATTAATCTTTAATTACTTGATTAAATTAATTTTTAATCATTAATTAATAGTCTATAATTATCTAATTAATGATCCTTAATTACAAATTAATTAACCCCTAATTAATTAACTTTCAAACCTTAATTACTTATTTATTTATCCATTATTAATTAATTAAAGTAATGAATTACTCTTTAATTTCCTTATTACTTTAATTAATGTCAAATCATTAAATCTTAATTAACTTAAGATAAATATTATTCTTATTAGTGACTTAATTTATCATTTACAAAGCCTTTGCAATGCTTTACTTTAAAAATTTACTTTTAGATTTCATTCCAAATTAAATATTCAAAACAATTTCAAATTTAACTTTAACAAAATTTAAACAATTTAAAAACCTTTTGATCAAATGTTAAAGAACACTTATCTTATATAAATGAAATTTATATAGAAAGAGTTTAAACTAAATTACTTTTATAAACTTCAACCTTTTAACTTGTTCAAATCTTCTTTTGAAACTTGTTATTTTAATAATTTTAAAACCTAAAAAAACTTGAGTTCTTAGTTTTTAAAACCTAGTTTCAATTTCTTTTTAAAACTTTAAACTTGGTTAAAACTTTATTTAAAATGCTGCTTCCAAATTTCAAATTCATTTTATAATTTAAAATCCTGACAGGTTTAAAACCTGGTACCAATTCAATTAACCCGAGCCTAACTCTTAAAAACCCCGAGCCAAAATTCATATGACTTCGAGAATGACACGCAACTGACTCGAGAAAAACTTGAGCACCCTTTCTCCTCAAACCCAACTTTACCAGAAATGCACCGTGCACATGCATGGTGCCTCAGACCACTTCTGGTCATCACCAAAACCTTTAGCAAGTCGGCGATCATCCTTTCACCTTATCTCAAACATCATAAAATCAATCCTTCCCCAATATCAAAATCGAGCATTCAGGCATAAATCTGGAACAAAGACCAAAAGCTGGAATAACCGCAAACTCGTTTCTCCAACCACCGAAGCGCCTACACTTTCGGTCGCACGTTCGCCATCATCTAAGCTTCCAATCCCCAGTGTTCTGATGAAATCGATCCACCAGAGGAGCCGAGGCAAACCAAAAACTTGACCATGCCAAAACTAGGGTTTAAAAATGATTTCGATCACTGTCGCCGTCACAGTGCTTGGCTCACCTTCCTGGCATTTTCCCCCATGTCTCCGATCACTCCACTACCACCAGTGAAGACCGCGACCATTCCGTCCCCTTAGATCATCAGAAATCACCCAGAGTACCAATTCTAAACAATTTGGTACTGCTCACACAACCCTCATCTAAAAATTATGGTTTCATTTTTAAAAATCAAGTTTTTGGATATGAATTCAGTTTATATGCCTGAATCAATGTATTTGGATAATTGAATTTTCACTTTACTGAAGCTTTACTATTCTTATGGTTTTAAACTTATTTTAACTTGAACAAAAATTTAAAACATACTCTATGATCAAACAAATAAGTTTTATTTGTAAATTAAATCATAACAATGACTAGATCAAGAGATAGAGGATTTAAATCAAAAACTGAGCTTGAAACTGAGAATAGAGATGTTACATACATTAGTAGACACGCACACATCATGCATTCATATATACAGATAATTCACTTACATAAAATCACGTAGAATATACTTATTTTCCAGATATTAACATGCAACAGATTTACAGATACTTAAACTTTTAAAAAGTGATGTTACTCACCAATGAAATATGATGAACATAGCACTTTTGATTAGAAACCTGCTTTTGAACCTTAAAAATTTGAGTGCTGGGATATGCCTCTAAAAAAACTACAATTGCTTGTTGTTGAAATTTGTTGCAGAGATGGGACTGCCTTGGTTTGAACTTGCTTTAGATAGGTTTCAAGTTGAAGAAGAATGCACAGGCTTTGATTTTGAAAATGAGAATTACAGTTCTGACTTGAAGATAATGCAGGCTTTTGATTTTGGTTTGAGGAGGATGTTAATTACAGATTTTGATTTTGAAAGTGATATGCAGTTTATTGTTTTGAAGATGATTAACAGGTTAATGAATTTTGATTTCTGGTTAGAGGAAAGATGTATCGATTACCGATTTTTGTTTTGAGTATTTTGGTTTGAGTTTCTGGTTTGTGTAGAATGTATTGATTTTGAATACTGGATTACATGTGAAGTTTTTCTTAGTATTGAATTTGATAAAGAAGAGGTGAAGAGAATAACAATATGATTATAGAGGCTAAAATGATTTTAAAAAAGAAATCAAAGAAAATCAAAGAAATTATAAAGGACACTTGTTCAAAATCTTAACATTTGTCATATAGAGTTGATTGTTAATTAACACTTGTTATAAATGTTTCTTAATTCTGTTACACTTGTCAATTTAAGTCATTTTTATTTAATTTAAGTATTAATAAAAGGCTTTATATTAAATTTACTAATTCTTATCTAAATACATATATTTAAATTTCTTTACACGGAATATTATAAAAAAATTATATATACAAATAAAATCTTATATCTATTTTAAATTCAAATATTTTAACAAAATATCTACCTTTTGAATTTTAAATTCAAATTCAAATTAGATTTAAAAATCCAAATTAAAGTCAATTCACAACAACACATTCAATTTGAAATAATAATTCTATTTTTATTAAAATCTATTATTATTATTTTTTAAAATGACAATTTACCAATTTTTAAATAATTTATAAAAGAGATCATAAATTACTTCTATTACTTAAATGAATTGAAATTTCATATGTTAATTGTATTTTTAAACATTTATAGATATTTTCAAGCAATATTTAAAAAGAAAATAAAACAAATCTTTTATGTTAATCTTATTTAAATTTAAACTTAAGCTAAATATAATTTAAACAATCTAAACATTTACCTTAAATATTTTAAAAGTATATGATTATTTATTTAAATAGCTTTGAAAAGTTTTATATTAAATTAATCAGAATTTCCAAATTGCCATATATATAATAAATTTGAAAACATGTTTTTATTTATTAAATTTTTAACCAAAGCTTTTCTATTTACAATATATAAATATATACATTATAAATTGAAAACATTTTAGTAGCTTTAAAATTTTCCAATTTAAAATTTTATTTGCTTTTAAAAGAATAAACTTGCCAATTTAAATTAAAATTATAAAAGAATATTATCAAATCGATTTAATTAGTAATAAAGATTATTAAATTGATATTGCCCAAAATTCAGAGTCATCACAATCTCTATCCTTGTTCTAAAATCCATTCTTAAATCATCTTATAAGGTAGTGTATTTGTAATTGATATGCAAATGTTTTATATTGTGTTTTTTGAGTTGTTATGTTTGAGTTTTAGGTTTTGATCGTTTCGTCTGGCCAACGCTATCGATAGGAATTCCAAAACACTTGAACAGAGCAAACTGACACAATATTGTTTTTGAAATTTGTAGATGAAATAATTTTATGCATGATTATATTTTATACAAAATTATAATTTTTTGAAATTGGATAGTTAAATGAATTGGTTGTTAGAAATGATAGTGCTAGATTATCATTTATTGTTTTATCAACATTCCTAAACCATTAACTATTATTGTATGTTATATGGAGACGAAATATATAAAACATGGTTTATAAATTTGAATTGAAAATAAAGAGAATTTAAATTTGGGATTCGAGAATTAAATTTTGGTGCTTTTCAAAATTTGGTCACCAAAATTTGGTTTCCAAAGTTTTAAAAAAAATTATTTGGAAGCATTTTCGGATGGAAATTGTTTTTAAGGAATTTTTAAATAAAGTAAGTCAGTACTCTTCTATTATGTTACTGGAAAATAATTTCGATGATGACTTCAGCATTATCGACATTCATTTTTAAGTCTCGAAGTAGAGAGACCACTTAGTAGTTTTGCTACACTTTTGTTTTGTAAAAATGGATGTGATTTGAATTTCTTGACTTTGATTTGATGTATAATATATATATATATATATGTATGTATGTATATATATATGTATGTATGTATATATATATGTATGTATATATTTCAAAATGGATTGGAGTGAAACCAGAAATTTAACTCTTAAGTTTTTTAAGTGATGGTTTTCAATTATTTAATTGAAGCAAAATTTTGAATAATTGGGTGTCTAAAATGAGAAATGAAATTAAAACAACTAGAAAAGTTGAATTCGAATAAATTTTATTTATATAATACTCGATTTTATTTTAAACATATATAACTTATCTGAAATATTCAAAAAATCAAAATGTTAATGTGGATATGTAATTGAAGGTTATATAAAAGAAAACTTAAGTAAATAAAAAGTTCAAACTAAATTTTTGCTTAATAGAATTTTTACATAAAAGGAAAATTGCATAGTGCTTAATTACATTCGGAACATTAATAAACTTACTGGAAAAGTCTGAATGTAATGAGAGCATTAATTGAATAATATAAAATATAAATGTAGGTAATCAGATGTCCAAAAATGAAATTTATATGGTTTTGAATTAATTGTTATATTTGGTGCTATATATTTTGAATATATCTTTCCTTTCTATTACTACTTTCTCCAATCTTGTTCCTTTTCTGGACGAAAAGTTTTGAGTGGTAGAGAGGTAACGAGCCGGAAATTTTAATGACTTAAAAAACGTAGTTAACCAAATTTTTCTTGAAACTAAACAATAAAATTTTAGTGATGAAAATTTGATATTTGGTATTCGTCTATTTAAGCATAGCAAGTGGAGGATTTTCATTGGAAAATATAAAAGTCTGTTTGGTTGTGAAATTTCAAATTTTGAATTAGAATTAGTTTAATGGTTGGAAATAAAATATTTTTGAAACTTGAATATTTTTACATGACAAAACGTTTATCATTTTCTGAGTGAGACGTCATATTTCGTTTCGCCAAATTTGGACTGCTTTAGCCCCATTTATCTTATTTTCGGCGATCTAGCAGCAGTTTTGGTGGCAAATATGGAATTTTGATAGGTGGATCGGATCACTCATATCTATGTACCATTCTGTTCGTCTCATCGTGCTAATCTCCACAGTATATTCATTTGTGCATTTCGGTGTCCGGTACACGATTAAATCTCCGAAACGATTAGCCGTATCGGTACCCATTTTGAGCCTTTTGGTTTAGTTGTGGCTATTCAATTGTCCATCGGTTGAAAACAGATAGCCATCAGCTATCAATATTTTTAGAAAATCATTCCTCACTTTTATTATTCCAATCTTTTTAATATATATTTCTTTGGTTCGCCTGTTCTCTCTCATTCCCTTCTTTCTTCTCTATTCTTGCTTTACAGTGGAGAAAATATATTATATATATAAAGTTTATATAAGAAAAGCATTTTCATGTTTGTTCCGGTAGGTTTCTCATTGCCCCTTTTCTTCAGCCTCTGTCCTTCCTTCCACCAAGCCCACGCACACGACACCAGCCGAACACCTTGCTTCGATCCCCGCCTTCCAATCTGCCCTCACCTCCGCGCCTTCCATCCGCCTTCCCGCCAGAATCCGACCACCTCCACAACTTATCTCCCCTAACGCCAGCAGCCTCTTCCATCCACCTTTCCTCCTTGACCGGCTTCCCCTTCTCTTCCACCCTTTGCTCCAGCATTGCCACTCGAAACCATCCCCTTCCCCTCCTCTTGAACTGCACCACCATTTCCTCCGCCTGCCACAGCTCGCATCGCTCCACAAAGCTAGCTTTGACCCATCACCCAATCACCGCTTCACCCAGTCTAACTACACTCGGCCCCTATCCACCAGCAGCCACCCTCAACCCTAGCACCACCGAAACCCACTGCCCCTCACACATCAATGCCTCTTCCACCAAACTTCACGCCTTTAAGCCGCCTCCAACCTCCCTTGGCAACAGCCTACTCCACCGCAAACTTTCCTACCACCCAGCAACTCCTTGATCCGCCTGCACCCAGCAAGCCTCCGCCCTTTATTTTCCCAGTCGAACCCCTAGGCACAGCTCTTCTTCTCGTAGTTCGTTTGTGTGTGTGCATGTATATTTGAAAATTTTATATGTGATTCCAATGAAGATTAATATTTAAAATATAATATATAGATATTTTAATTTAATATGTGTTTTAAATCGAATATTGATTTTTAATATATATATATATATATATATATTGGTCCATCAATTCAAGTTCTAGCTTTGCCGCTGTTCGGATTCGCATCCAAGTTGTCGTGTCCATCTGTCTGCATGTCCAGGTCCGCTTGCTTATTCTCGTTGTTTCTCTAGCCTCAAAAATTGAGCGATCACTCATGGTTAACATTTATATGTTTTGTGAATTGATTTCACATGAAATGATGATTGAAATATGTTGTTAAATTTGAATTTGTTAGTAATTAAGATCATTAAATGCGATATGTTATTATTTGCATTTGTTTACCTATGTTAATTGATAATATTGACATCAATAACCTATTGTACATATATTATATTTATATTGCTAGTTATAATTCATGCTTGAAATTGATATGTTATGTTATGTTATTTTATATTATTATCACATTGTTCTCACTCTACAAGTTTCCTGATAGTGTAGAAAATCTCTATGGGTTGAAATGATACATACCTGAATGATATTATAGATTAGGGAAATCATTATGGGTTGAAATGATAAACCCAAGCAATTTTTTGATTTTGAAATTTTGGGATTGAGGGTTGAAATGATTTATACCTGCAAATATTAAATTATTATGGATTGAAATGGTAAATATCTGTGACGCCCCACCTCTATACCCACGCTAGCCAAGAACACTCCGGAGTAGTGCTGTCAACTAGCACGGAGAATAAGGCTGTTGAGGAGCGACCATCCATGTAATTGCTTATCACACGGTGGCTATAAATAATCTTCGGAAACAAACATAGAAATAATCATATCACAAATCAGTCACAGATATCCATATCACAAAGGCGGAAGAAGATATGAATATATAACTAACACATGAAAGTGTACATCAGAGTAGTGGTCAATAAGATCCACGATAATACAAAAGAATAGCAACACGTGCTATACAAAAGAATACAACTATGAGTCTATATCTCAAGTGTATACAACAAAAACTGCTAATCTAAACAGTTAGCCAAAAGTCAGAGTGATGAATCCCTGGGAAGAAGTCAAGCAGAAGCACCTGTAACATCTCGGTCTGACCCGAGTATTATTTAAGAAAATAATAAACGGATCAGTCTAGCTATAAATATCAGATGACATGATATAACATAAAAGATATGGCATAAACATAAACATCCATAACGACATACCACTATAAGTATGTAAATAATGATCAACAGAAGATCAATCAATAAGAGATAACCAATATCACAAGAATCTTCTCAAAGATTCGAAGGGGGCATCATACCCTAAACTTGTACTCATAACAAGTCAATGACATAAATTCCAGAAATCAACACGAGAAATCCAGAAATCATAAAAAGGGAAAGAGGCCTATCACATGACGGTCCGAAGACCAAGGGGAGCTACCCCGCATGTGTGAATGGAATCACACAGATTGAGGTCAAGACCAACCAAAAAGCAGAAAGGTATGTGTGAATGGAGTCACACAAGTGGTGTCTAGTCTAACCTTGCAATGAAAGAGACATCGCACAATTGCTAGTCTAATTCATAAAGCGATCATCAAGATCAACGAGAAGTGTCAATTACACTAAGCTAGTAAATATAGAAGTTTAGCTTCATGTCCCATAACCACTTGCTTAACTTAAATATTTACGAACAAACTGTAAATCTTCACTAATAAAATTGTCACAAGAGGTTCAATCGAACAAGTCCAAGAATTAACCGACGAAGTGAACGCAAGCGTTTCATACCACTTGTTTTACTAAGTCGTTTAATTAGATTTCTCATCCGAGTGAGGTAAAGGCTTGTATATACTAATAGATTGGAAAACGGTTTAAGAAAAGAGCTTTGTTATTAAAAATAGAGTTGAAATTGTTTGTTAAAAGAGTTTTGATATTTACTACTAGTATTGAAACCTTTATATTATAAAGTGACAAAACACATAAGCAAGTGTAGAAACAATCAGTCACAAAGATCGCATACGGAGATGCGAATAAAATCCCAGGAAATCAGCTCAATGTTTTTCAGATAAGATCCCCTACGGAGGGGGGGTCCGGGGGGGGTGGCAACCCCCCAAGGTGGAGGTGCGGGGGCAACGCCACCGCTTACGGGGTTCGACCTGCCCGGTCAGGTCGCGGGGGTCCAGGGGGCAGCGCCCCCGGCGGGGTGCGGGGCAGCGCCCCGACCAAAACGGTACGACCTAGTGAAGATAAAATGAGGTCTAACGACCTAAGGACTCAAGGGTCTAACGACTTAACGACTCAAGGGTCATACGACCTAACGACTCAAGGGTCTAACGACCTAACGACTTAAGGGTCATACGACCTAACGACTCAAGGGTCCAACGACTCAGCGACTCAAGGGTCCAACGACTCAGCGACTCAAGGGTCCAACGACTCAGCGGCTCAAGGGTCCAACGACTCAGCGACTCAAGGGTGAACGACTCAGCGACTCAAGGGTGAACGACTCAGCGACTCAAGGGTCCAACGACTCAGCGACTCAAGGGTCCAACGACTCAGCGACTCAAGGGTCCAACGACTCAGCGACTCAAGGGTCCAACGACTCAGCGACTCAAGGGTGAACGACTCAGCGACTCAAGGGTGAACGACTCAGCGACTCAAGGGTCCAACGACTCAGCGACTCAAGGGTGAACGACTCAGCGACTCAAGGGTGAACGACTCAGCGACTCAAGGGTGAACGACTCAGCGACTCATGGACGAACGACATAACTCCGAACGACCTAAAAATGGCCAGAACGACTCAAGTGCAGAAAATTCAACAAAACGCTAAAAATTGGAGTTTTTTGCCAATCCAATCCAAACCAAATGCTAACATGCATGCAAAAATGATAGGGAATCATTCCCAACAGTCCAATATAGTTATAGGCTAGAATTGTGAGATAAAAATCTCACCTTTGCACTAAAATTTATGAAGATGAAGCTTGAAAGCAAGGAGAAGCAATCCAAAGCTTGAATCCAATATCTTCTACTTGAATTTGGAGTTGAATGATGGAGTTGCAATTGAATTTGAGCTTGGAGTTTTAATTTCCCATTCTCTTCACCATTAATGCCAAAGCTTGAGTTAGTTAGGAAATTTATGAAGAGTGAGGAGAAGAGGGTTGGAACTTGGGCTTAATAGGCTAAACTAACCCAAAGTCCAAAGCGGGAAAAGTTAGTGAAATTTCACTAACTCCAAACCTATCGATGTTTATACTTAAAAAGTTGTAAACGACATTTCGAACTCAATGGAAGTGGTCTCGAGTCCTAATTTGACCGTTTGCAAAAAGTAGTTTTTTTTTTTTTTTGGACCAAAATCCGATTAACGATTTAATATTTAAATAAAAATATTTAAATGTAAACTCGATAAATATGCGGGTTGTTACAGACTCCCCTCCTTAAAGAAATTGCGTCCTCGCAATATATATATAAGGTGGAAATAAAAAGTAACAACCATGAAAGCATATTAACACAAGAGAAATTTGAAATAAGAAGTTCACCTCAAAGGGCAGGAGTAAGCAAGTCCGGATGTGTACGCTCGATGAATTCTCTGGATTCCCAAGAACAATCCTTAGGATTTGAGGACCATTGAACCTTTACAAGTGGAACATCTTTATTTCGAAGTCGTTTAACCTCAGAAGCTATAATTCGAATAGGATGCTGCTCATAAGTTAAATTCGGCGAAACTTCAATTTCTTCCACAACAGCAGGCTCAAGAATAGAATCGGAATCCCGAAGGCATTTCCGTAATTGAGAAACGTGAAATACATCATGTATAGCAGAAAACTGAGCTGGCAATGCAAGGCGATAAGCCATGGAACCAATACGTTCAGTGATAGGAAATGGCCCAATATATCGAGGCGCTAACTTCCCCGATCGACTGAAACGTACAACACCCTTCATAGGTGAAACACGAATAAAAACAGGATCCCCAACAGAAAATTCTAATTTCCTTCTTCGATTATCGGCATAGGATTTTTGTCTACTCTGGGCTTCTTTCATCCTATGTCGAATAAGTTCAATCTTTTCCGTGGAATCGCGAATAAAGTCTGGACCTAAAACCAGCTTCTCACCGGCCTAAAGCCAACAAGAAGGAGATCGGCATGGCCTTCCGTAGAGTGCCTCGAAAGGTGCCATACCAATACTAGATTGGAAGCTATTATTATAGGAAAATTCAACAAGTGAAATATGATCTTCCCAACTTCCACCAAAATCAAGCACACAAGCACGAAGAAGATCTTCAAGAGTTTGATTCACACGCTCGGTTTGTCCATCGGACTAGGGGTGATAAGCGGTGCTAAAATTAAGCTTCGTTCCTAAAGCTTTTTGAAGACTCTTCCAAAATCCACTAGTAAACAATGGATCACGATCGCTAACAATAGAAGTAGGGACCCCATGCAATTTTACAATTTCCTTGACAAATAGTTTGGCCAAAAGAGGAACGGTTCGGTTAGACCGAACCGGAATAAAATGGGCGGATTTGGTAAGTCTATCAACAATCACCCATAAGCTATCATGACCCGAACGAGAACGGGGAAGGCCATCTATAAAGTCCATGGAAATTTGATCCCACTTCCAAATTGGAATTTCTAAAGGTTGCAATAACCCACCAGGCCTTTGATGTTCGGCCTTGACAAGTTGGCAAGTCATGCAACACTTAACAAAGTTAGCAATATCAGATTTCATTCCCTCCCAATAATAAAGTCGCTTCATATCAGCGTACATTTTACTACTACCGGGATGAATGGTGAATTTAGAACAATGAGAATCTTCTAAAATATCTTTACGAAGATCTCCAATATTTGGTACGATAAGTCTACCAAATTTTCGAATGCCGCCACGAGAATCAATATCATAGTCTTTCAAACCTTCAATATCAATTTTATCCTTAACATTTTTGCCAAGAAGAGCCAATTCAGAATCTAGCCCTTGAGCTTCAAGAATACGGTCTAAAAGAGAAGGATGAGCCTCAAGGCTACATAAAACAAGCGATGAGCATAAATCGGATACGCGCTCTCGAATCTCACAAGTGGATAAGATCTCGAGATCGTTCCATTCGGATATCATCATAGAAACAACTGCTTGTTGCTTACGGCTAAGAGCATCGGCGACTCGATTACCCTTACCGGGGGTATAAAGAATATCAAGATCATAAGGTGCAAGGAACTCGAGCCAACGCTGTTGACGTAAATTAAGTTCTTTTTGAGAAAATAAATATTTCAAAGACTTATGATCCGTGTAAAGAATAAATTTCTCTCCCAATAGATAATGACGCCACATTCGAAGGGCGAAAACAATAGCCGCGAGCTCTAGATCATGTGTGGCATATCTAGTCTCGGCCGGCTTCAATTGCCTAGAAGCATAAGCAACAACACGTTCTTTTTGCATAAGAACGGCACCCAAACCAACGTGACTAGCATCGGTATAAACAACAAAATCTTGATTCCCCTCGGGAATAACAAGAATAGGAGCATCGGAAAGGAGTTCTTTCAATTTCTGAAAAGAGGCTTCACATTTGTCCGACCAAATGTATTTAACTCCCTTCTTAGTCAAGCCAGTAAGAGGCACGGCAATCTTAGAAAAGTCTTTAATAAAACGACGGTAATAGCCCGCCAATCCGAGAAAACTACGAATCTCTGTCACACTCTCCGGTCTCTTCCAATCTTGAATCGCTTCAATCTTTGAAGGATCCACAGATATCCCGGATTCGGAAATAATATGACCGAGAAACTTCACACGAGATTGCCAAAAGTGGCATTTAGAAAATTTCGCCTTTAATTGATTACTCCTAAGTGTTTCCAATACAATCCGAAGATGTTTCTCATGTTCCTCCTCGGTTTTTGAATACACAAGAATATCATCAATGAATATGAGAACAAACCGATCGAGGAAATCTTTGAAAACTCGATTCATGAGGTCAACGAAATAAGCTGGAGCATTCGTTAACCCAAATGGCATAACAAGCCATTCATAAGATCCATATCGAGTACGGAATGATGTCAACGGAATGCTATCCTCAGCGATACGAAGCTGATGGAAACCGGTAGCCAAGTCCAATTGTGAAAAGACCTTAGCACCACTAAGCTGATCGAATAGATCATCAATCCGAGGTAAAGGATATTTATTTTTAATAGTAAGATCGTTAAGCTTGCGATAATCAACGCAGAGCCTCAGAGTACCATCGGATTTCTTTACGAAAATAGCCGAAGCTCCCCAAGGCGAGGAACTAGAGCGAATAAATTGCCTCGTCTCCAACTCAGATAATTGTTTACGCATCTCCTCATTTTCCTTATTGGACATGCGATAAGGAGGACGAGTAATAGGTTGAGCTCCAGAAACAAGATTAATTCTGAACTCAATTGCTCGTTTAGGTGGTAAACCTAAAACGGGCTCGAATATGTCGGAAAATTCACGAACAACATGAATACAAGAAATAATATCATCTTCATCATCATCATCGTTATCACGAGGATTTAAAGAATATAAAGATGCCACCAAACATGATTCTGAATCTTTAAGATTAACAGAAATCTGTTTAACAGATTGTGGATGTCGGAGATGAATAGTCCGCTCAGGACATAGGATATGGGCTTGATAACAGTTAAGCCAATCCATTCCCAAAATTATTCCAAAGCCTAAGTAACGCATGACATGCAAATCGGCTAGGAAAGAAAAATCACATAAAATAATCTCCACATCTTTACAAAGCAAACTAAGAGTTGCGGATCCACCAACAGGATTCGCAATTTTTAAAGAAGTCATCAATGCAGTAACACTTAAGGAAAAAGTGTCTACCAGTTCCTTTGATATAAAGGAATGGGATGCACCTATATCAAAGAGAACTCTAATAGGTTGATCATGAAATAAAATAATACCATCAAGAATGGAATGAGAAATACCTTGGCCACGAGATGTGTTGCCAGGGGCTTGAGCCACATTTAAATTTCCCTCATTCCTGCTTTTACGTTTGAGGCATTGATGTATAAAGTGATCTGGGCTCTTACAATAGCGACAAGATTTGGGCTTAGAGCACTTATTCGCATAATGATCCCCAGACCCACAGTTGAAGCAACTCGCACCACTAGGAGAAGGAGACTTTGCCGCAGGGGTTGCCTGCTTACCCTTTTTGTTGGGATAAGGACCCTTGAATTTGTTTGGCCTCTTCTTGTTGTTGAAGTTTGGTTTAGCGCCTTCCACTTCAACATCACTCTCTCTATCAGCCTCTTCAAGACGAAGAGCGATATCGACGAGTTGGTCAAATGCGACTTCTAGTTTCAGGAGCAGTGGCTTCTTAAGACTCTTATTTAAGCCATAAACGAACCTCTGGTTCTTCTTCAATGGGGTGTTGATGTATTCAACCCCATATTTGGAAAGTGACTCGAAGGCTGCGACGTAATCAGTCACAGAGGATTGACCTTGAACAAGGTCTATAAAACGTCGAGCCAAGCTTACTTTCCCAGCTTCTGGTACAAACTTTAACTCGAAGCGTCCCTGAAATTGCTCTCAGGTGAGATCCGCTTCATTAATTTCTGAAATAAGGAGTTCGTACCAGTCCAATGCTCTCTCTTGGAGCATGCTGGAAGCCACCTGAACGCGGTGGAGATCGATAAGATTCATGCGAGAAAAGATTCGATCGCATGATTTTAACCAAGCCTGGACCTCGATGATATTTTCCGAACCTTTGAAGGGCTTCCCACCCAAGTTGGTGTAATCGCTGCACAAGCGTGCAAATCCCGACTTTGGGTGAGTAGGTTCCGGGTTAGCTCCAGCTGCTTGAGCATTAGTTACTAAATCAAGAAGCTGTTGAGCAGTCATAAAAACTCCATCCGGAGGAGCAGCACCAGATGATCCAGTTCTGGGACGGCCTGGTCTAGACATTCTCTTCCTTAAAGAAAGAAAGAAGAGAAGGAAGAAGGTTATTTACCAATGAACATCAAGCAATCTTGATAGATAAAACAAGGAATCATAAAGGAAATAGGATGAGTCGGTACGAAGACTCAAATTAATCCTATGGTATGACTCCTAAGATAGACCTAGGACGATGATCCTTGTTAAGTTATTCTACATTGTTCCGAAGTTTGGCTCTGATACCAAAACTGTGACGCCCCACCTCTATACCCACGCTAGCCAAGAACACTCCGGAGTAGTGCTGTCAACTAGCACGGAGAATAAGGCTGTTGAGGAGCGACCATCCATGTAATTGCTTATCACACGGTGGCTATAAATAATCTTCGGAAACAAACATAGAAATAATCATATCACAAATCAGTCACAGATATCCATATCACAAAGGCGGAAGAAGATATGAATATATAACTAACACATGAAAGTGTACATCAGAGTAGTGGTCAATAAGATCCACGATAATACAAAAGAATAGCAACACGTGCTATACAAAAGAATACAACTATGAGTCTATATCTCAAGTGTATACAACAAAAACTGCTAATCTAAACAGTTAGCCAAAAGTCAGAGTGATGAATCCCTGGGAAGAAGTCAAGCAGAAGCACCTGTAACATCTCGGTCTGACCCGAGTATTATTTAAGAAAATAATAAACGGATCAGTCTAGCTATAAATATCAGATGACATGATATAACATAAAAGATATGGCATAAACATAAACATCCATAACGACATACCACTATAAGTATGTAAATAATGATCAACAGAAGATCAATCAATAAGAGATAACCAATATCACAAGAATCTTCTCAAAGATTCGAAGGGGGCATCATACCCTAAACTTGTACTCATAACAAGTCAATGACATAAATTCCAGAAATCAACACGAGAAATCCAGAAATCATAAAAAGGGAAAGAGGCCTATCACATGACGGTCCGAAGACCAAGGGGAGCTACCCCGCATGTGTGAATGGAATCACACAGATTGAGGTCAAGACCAACCAAAAAGCAGAAAGGTATGTGTGAATGGAGTCACACAAGTGGTGTCTAGTCTAACCTTGCAATGAAAGAGACATCGCGCAATTGCTAGTCTAATTCATAAAGCGATCATCAAGATCAACGAGAAGTGTCAATTACACTAAGCTAGTAAATATAGAAGTTTAGCTTCATGTCCCATAACCACTTGCTTAACTTAAATATTTACGAACAAACTGTAAATCTTCACTAATAAAATTGTCACAAGAGGTTCAATCGAACAAGTCCAAGAATTAACCGACGAAGTGAACGCAAGCGTTTCATACCACTTGTTTTACTAAGTCGTTTAATTAGATTTCTCATCCGAGTGAGGTAAAGGCTTGTATATACTAATAGATTGGAAAACAGTTTAAGAAAAGAGCTTTGTTATTAAAAATAGAGTTGAAATTGTTTGTTAAAAGAGTTTTGATATTTACTACTAGTATTGAAACCTTTATATTATAAAGTGACAAAACACATAAGCAAGTGTAGAAACAATCAGTCACAAAGATCGCATACGGAGATGCGAATAAAATCCCAGGAAATCAGCTCAATGTTTTTCAGATAAGATCCCCTACGGAGGGGGGGTCCGGGGGGGTGGCAACCCCCCAAGGTGGGGGTGCGGGGGCAACGCCACCGCTTACGGGGTTCGACCTGCCCGGTCAGGTCGCGGGGGTCCAGGGGGCAGCGCCCCCGGCGGGGTGCGGGGCAGCGCCCCGACCAAAACGGTACGACCTAGTGAAGATAAAATGAGGTCTAACGACCTAAGGACTCAAGGGTCTAACGACTTAACGACTCAAGGGTCATACGACCTAACGACTCAAGGGTCTAACGACCTAAGGACTCAAGGGTCTAACGACTTAACGACTCAAGGGTCATACGACCTAACGACTCAAGGGTCTAACGACCTAACGACTCAAGGGTCATACGACCTAACGACTCAAGGGTCCAACGACTCAGCGACTCAAGGGTCCAACGACTCAGCGGCTCAAGGGTCCAACGACTCAGCGGCTCAAGGGTCCAACGACTCAGCGGCTCAAGGGTGAACGACTCAGCGACTCAAGGGTGAACGACTCAGCGACTCAAGGGTCCAACGACTCAGCGACTCAAGGGTCCAACGACTCAGCGACTCAAGGGTGAACGACTCAGCGACTCAAGGGTGAACGACTCAGCGACTCAAGGGTCCAACGACTCAGCGACTCAAGGGTGAACGACTCAGCGACTCAAGGGTGAACGACTCAGCGACTCAAGGGTGAATGACTCAGCGACTCATGGACGAATGACATAACTCCGAACGACCTAAAAATGGCCAGAACGACTCAAGTGCAGAAAATTCAACAAAACGCTAAAAATTGGAGTTTTTTGCCAATCCAATCCAAATCAAATGCTAACATGCATGCAAAAATGATAGGGAATCATTCCCAACAGTCCAATATAGTTATAGGCTAGAATTGTGAGATAAAAATCTCACCTTTGCACTAAAATTTATGAAGATGAAGCTTGAAAGCAAGGAGAAGCAATCCAAAGCTTGAATCCAATATCTTCTACTTGAATTTGGAGTTGAATGATGGAGTTGCAATTGAATTTGAGCTTGGAGTTTTAATTTCCCATTCTCTTCACCATTAATGCCAAAGCTTGAGTTAGTTAGGAAATTTATGAAGAGTGAGGAGAAGAGGGTTGGAACTTGGGCTTAATAGGCTAAACTAACCCAAAGTCCAAAGCGGGAAAAGTTAGTGAAATTTCACTAACTCCAAACCTATCGATGTTTATACTTAAAAAGTTGTAAACGACATTTCGAACTCAATGGAAGTGGTCTCGAGTCCTAATTTGACCGTTTGCAAAAAGTAGTTTTTTTTTTTTTTTTGGGACCAAAATCCGATTAACGATTTAATATTTAAATAAAAATATTTAAATGTAAACTCGATAAATATGTGGGTTGTTACAATATCTGTATCACTTGACCATAGGATAAAAAATTATATACGAACATCGTTGGTCTATTTTTAAATGATTTTCTAAATTTTGAAGGGAGAAATATACGTGTATTGATTTTAATAAAGATATTTCAATTTTAATATATGTGTGAAATTTATATTTTTAAATTTATATGTTTAGGAAATTTTAAAATTATATGTTAAGTTGTGAAAATGTAAATTTTAAGATTTTACTTATATTTTTTTAACATATATAAAATTATATTTAAAATAGATTTAATAATAAATTTTAATTTAATAAAATTTAATATAATAAAATTCAACAAAAAATTATTTAATGAATACATATATATATATATATAATGATTTTAAAATATTTATTTAAAATTTATATTAATATTTTGAAAATTGATTTTGTAATAACTTTAATAAATTAAGCTTGGAAAGATAAATTAAAATTGATTTGCAATTTAATTGGTTTTAATAATTGTATTTAAATAGGAATTGATTTTAACTTATTAATTTTGAGATTTTAAAGATATGATTTTATAACTTGATTTAACTAAAGTGATTAAATGTATATTTTCATAATTAAATAAAATTCAATATTTAATTTTTATTTAAATTAGTAATTTAAGATTTTATTTAAATGCTTATAAAAAGTAATTAGGTGAATATTTTAGAATTAAACATAATTGATGTTAGATAATTAATTACTGATTTTTTTTTTAAATTTATAATTTGAGATTTATTAAATGCTTATAAAAGTAATCAGGTGAATATTTTAGAATTAAATATAATTGAAGTTAGATATTTAGTTATTGATTTTTTTCAAATTTGTAATTTCAGATTTTATTTAAATGTTATTAAAAGTGATTAAGTGAATATTTAAATTTTAAACAAAACTAAGGTTGAATTTTTAAATATAAATGAAATTTATCAAATTGAGTTATTGTAAATGTTTGAATATTTAAACTTTGAAACCTATTGTACTGGAAGTGGTTTAAAGTTGTAGTTCAAACTTGGATTTGAAATTGATGTAGATTAAAACTCTGTTAATAAGAATTTGAATTGAACCTTTATCCTTTTTTATTGAAATTGTTGAACTAAGATTGATTTAAATTGAATTTTGAAACTAATGATGATTTGAAATGATTTGTAAAATTGGAAGAAATAATTCTAATTTGGAACTATTTTCGACATAAACTCTTTTAAATCTATAATCTATTTTAGTATACAAACTATTTTTTATATATAACTATTTTAATCTATGAACTATTTTATTAAATATAAACTATTTTTGATGTATAATTTTCCAATATATAAACCACTTTCAATATTCAAACTGCTTAAGTTGGAACTGTTATGATTTAGATTTAATGGATTTAAATGCGAATACTTGATATGATGGTTTAACCTATTTTGTGGTTATGATTTTGGAAATGGATATGATTTGAAGTGATATGATTTTGAAATGAATATGATATGTTGATATGAAGTATGAACTACTTGAAATGAAAATGACAATGGTGTGTAATAAGTGTTTGATTGTTAAAGGGACCGGGATCAGATATTGTCATACCCTCTGCCAATACCGAAAACCACTTTAATAACTATGCACGTGATGGAGATTTCAAAACGAAGTAGGATGGTTTAGCGACGTCTATATGAGGTATGAACACAACCCTGACTCGTGCGAGTCAGCTTGATGTGACTAAAACAAAAGCCACGCCGGGCCAAGTGAGGTCACACCTCCGATCGAGCATGATTCTTCGAAACCATTTTATTACTTTGTGATTTGATTGGGTGCATGTTTGATTATGAGAGTGTGTCTTGAGGTGGGCGGTAGTAGCTACTACGCATTACCATCAGTCTGGATCCGCAAAACGGTAGTATCCTACCCCGGGCATTGCCTCACATGCCTTGTCACATGGCTTACTTCGCCCACTACGAGTTTGGTTTGTACCATACTTATGGAGTGTTCCCTAAGTATTCCACCGATTTGGTGGAGCTTACAGTATCTATATAGATTACGGGAGTTATATAAAAATGTGTTAAGGGGGATATGAATAACGTCTTAATGCTATTTTAAACTTAACTATAGACATTATCTATGTACCGTACTGTATTATGTATGTATATAGTTCCATGGATCCTTAAAGGACGGAAATCCCAAACATTCTTTAAGTTTTTTGCATTTCACTTGAGTTGATTTACTTGCATAAGAATGTTAATCCTGACTTGAGTATTTTGCGTTTTCCTTTATGTTCGGGTCAAACGAAGTATCACAGCATTTGAGACTTACCTTTGGAGTTTGGAGCTTTGCTTAAAGATCTATCACTTATCTATTTAGCTTTTTAGTTTTTTTCGTTGTTTCCGGTTGTTATGTTCAGACTTTTCATTTGCTTATATTGAGACTTCTATGTATTCGGATTTTTTTTGTATTATGTATTAGACTCTGATGTTCAGTAGTAGCTTCATGAACTACTATTTATCTATTTCTGCTGCTTATTGTTATATTACTCTGTGTTTGTGATTTTATGATTGATTTATTTACTGATATGCTAAGTTTTGCCAAATATAAATTAACAATCTGTTGTTTTGAGCAATTCAAGTCTGACATGTGTGGATGATTATTGATTTGAATAGTTCGAAATAGCAGGTCGTTACACTTTTTATCCAAATAAATATCTCTTAAGAGATATAAGCCTTAAACCATTTCTATTTTTTTAGCATATATAGAATTATTAAGCCTCTTTTATCAAATCCTTTGGTAAATTAAAACCGCTTTTTAACTACGGAAATACTAAATCATTTCTCTTAAATACTCAGGAAAAATATTTCCATATGTTCTTATTAGTATAATTCCAATGTTAATGATGATTTCAATTTCCAAAACATATTTTTACTGGGTTAAAAATGATGTTATTTAAGACATTGTTTACTCGTAGGAGTCTGGGCCGTGTCTCAGTCCCAGTATGGCTGATCATCCTCTCGGACCAGCTACCGATCATCGCCTTGGTAAGCCATTGCCTCACCAACTAGCTAATCAGACAAACCATCTAGTTAGTACTAAATAAAAATGATCCGTATATTTAGGCTAATTATACTCAATACTAAATTTCATATTCAACATGTACTATTCGTCGAATAACGGTGAAATCATATTTTAAATTTGTACGGATAAGATTTGTTCTCTCCTCTGAATTTAAAATAGAGTTTACCTAAAAATGGTCTCTTTACCATCAAAATCCTACTTTAAATCTTATTTATATTTTTGGAAAACTCTAAATCTCTTTTCTTTTAGTTTAAGAAAGTGTGGCCCCATTAAATCAAATTAACAATCCCCTGCGTCGGGCTAGTCCGAATAGATAGGGGAAGCGGGCAACTAGTTTTCCAAACTACAGCCTAGAGACTATCTCTCTATCGCCCATAAGGCAGTCAAGTTATTTGATAGACTCTAAATCTTTAAATACTTTTATAACTATTTAAGAAACATTTCCAAAAGATCCGAGAAGAAAAACACAAGTTTAAACCATTTATCCAAAAGTTGTCAAATTTAAAAGGTGGTCCACAATGATTTTAGAGTTTTATAGATCCAAACATTTATTTCATTACATATTTTTCCATTTTTATAACTTATGTCCGATTTAAAACATTTTAACGTATCTATGGAATATATTTCGTATTTTTAAAGATTAAAAATATTTATTTAAGAGTTGAAATCTATAATTTACGACTTGTCAAAACGCGATGATTTTGAAAGCTCGATTAGGACATATCTCAAATTTTGCATAACAAAATCTTAAATTTTTTTTTTATTTTAAAACTATATTTACAAGAGTCCGAATAATTCTTATTTCAGCAAATTCCGATTATATTTTATCCTACATATTGATTTAACTTTTTACGATGCGAAATCATGAATTACTGCCAGGCAACGAGCTCATTTTTACTCAAATTTTCGAACTTCACCAAACTCTGCCGTAACACTTATAAAAGCTTTTATATAATAATTTAAACTATTTTAAACCCATATTTTACTACTTTACCTAATTACAAAATCAATTTGCACTTTGTTTCAAATATTATGATATTATATTATTATGATATTCAATTTCCTATTTTTCCATTTAAAACTTTTTATATAATCCATATGATAGTCTTCTAATACCATTATTTTCCAAAATTAAATGATAGAAATTATTTTTCAAATAATTTCAAAAATCCTCCTTTTGATTTTTTTTTATTATTTCAAAATTAAATTCCAACCTTAATTAAATGATACTTTCTTGATTTATAAATCCAAAAGGCTTAATACTTCACATATACATATTATTTTCTTTGAATTAACAATGGCTTTTTTAAGTAACCGCTTTTATTCTGTTGGGTGTGATTCTCACATCATTGGTTATAATAATTCTTTTTAACAGCCAAGTTATCAACCGTATTTATCCAAATATTTATCCAACTATAGTAATTAACAAACTATTCATGCATATCATTATTTAAAATTATTTCAAGATTTAAAGAAACCAAAATTAAGATGTGTTCTCAAAATTATAGATTCACTTTTAAACTCCTTCAAATTATTCCAACGGTACTCCGACAACACTTCTCTCCACTTTCTTCATTCCAGAGCTTCTTGAACTTACTCCCCCTCCCTTGGGATGCTTGGCCTTAGCTCTGGGGTGGTGAACGCCCAACCAAGGTGTAAGTGGGGGTATGACCATGTATAAATGAGGAGGCGGGGATGGTTTTGCACTTTTTTTGGAAGTGGAATCATAATGGAAGTGTATGGATATATTTTTATTTTATTTTTCCATAAACTTGCATTATTTTTTCATGACTAAAGAAGAAACTAAAAAGCTTAGGAAGGGGGAAATCAAGATAAAGAAGGAGATCTGAATGAAAAATGAGAGTATGAAGGTGTATACGGAATCCTTAACCCTTAACCACACACCCTAAATATCTCCTCTCCCGTCACCTAGTACACATGCCACCCTCCTCCATGTTTCCCTCTATGTGCACCTCCATGTGTAGTGTGTTCGTATGACATGATGTGCTAGTTGGATGGTAAGTTTGCCTTTTGAGATTTAAAGGTGAAGTTATATTTAAAGGAGGATTATATGTATATGTGTATATTTTATTTTAGACATTTTCTTAGCTTTGATTTGAATAATTGTGATATACATATGTTGTGTATGTGCATGTATATGCATGTGTATGTATGTACAAACAATATTGCAACAACTTAAACAATTTCTATTTGTCAAACCGTTGATAATTCGGATCCGAATTCTTGACATATTTTCAATTTTTAATCAAATTATTTATTTATGTAATCAAAACTTGAAAATAAATTTCTCATCATATCAAATAATTAAACAAGGTTATTTAAGCTATAAAACTATTATAAGTAGTATTAAAATCTGTTTATAAAGATACAACGTTTATTTGCCAAAATGCACGAAGTTTGTATATCTTTATAAAACTATTATAAACACTTATTATCATTATAAAATAATTGAAATGGATTATTTATATTTTAAAACCATTATTTGAATTTTAAAATTAATAAAATATTCCAGATAAAGTGATAAAATTACGGGTCGTTACAATTATGTTCGGAGATTGTTGTTGGTAGAAACCAATAGGTTCTTAGTGATCCCATGAAAAACTATGAAATTAGAAATATGGTCTATAAGATTGAAACATTTTATTAGTCATCCTATGAAAACTAATAGGTTAATAATGATTCTAAAAGCTATAAATTGAGATAGATGGTCAGATAAATTGGGATGGGAAATCCATAGTATATTACATTTTGGACATCATCATACTATGTTATGTTTTAACCATTGTGGATGCAGGAGCATCGTATATGGTTAAGGTACCAGTGAGGAGAAAACCTATCCCACTCAACGGCATGGTCTCACTAGATATCTAATTGGTTCGAGATGGTATGTTATATTTCACACTAAATTTTTTGTCTAACTCGAAGTTTTTGACTTTCCCCTTAAACTCTTGGGTGCTCATTTGAGTAGAATGAGAGTAAGGGTTTTCAGGTTTCCTTTAGATGAATAAGCTTCCAGGGACATGCATGAGGCAGTTAGTTATTAGGAGTTATTAACTATTCCACTGTGTGTTTGCTTTGTTTGAAGCTATGTAATGACAAAGTTGTATTATTGCCTAGTATTAGACTCTGATCAACCAAGGGGGCATCTTCATATGTCGCTCTTGGCGTATTTTATAATAAATTGTAATTTTCTGAAAATAGTTTATGTGTAGGATTATGTAATGAATCTAAAATGCTATTATGAAATGAAATACGAAATTTGATTTTTAATTGTGGATAAAATTTTCATATTCATGTGTTCTGGTATTATCAATGTCTAACATGGCCATATTTTGTCACTGCAAATTAATGACTGTGGATGCTGTAGCATCCATAACACTTAGTTTTGGGCCTTAAAATGGAGGATGTTACATGTTGGTATCAAAGCATAGGTTGGTATCAGTAACATACTTGTATTTGCTACATATATATAAGTATGTATTCCTCTCTCTCTTAGATCGTTCTTATGTATCTTATTAAGGCTTGTATGTAGATTTACGAGAAAGAAAGTTATGGAAGCAAGAATCGAAAGAGTGAATCTAGGTGGAGCAACCACCACAACTAACGGTATTGCTCGACCCACTACAAGGAGGAAACCATGTCGACATACAAATGCTAACCAAAACACAAATGCCGACGTAGGTGATGGAACCTCGCCAATGGATATGGGGACGATGTATTAGTTCTTTGTTTATCTGATGCAAGCTGGTACAGCTACAGGAGTAGCTAGAGGTAATGCTATGAATGCAGTAGGAGAAAATCCCATGGCATTGGTTGGCAGTAATTGTTCCAAGTTGAGTAGGGATCATACCAGTCTTGGAGGGAAACCGTTTTATGGAATCATGGATGTTGCAGTAGTAGAGAACCGACTTTTTCATTGTGAGACAATCATTGCTAATCTAGGATTAGAGGACAACCGGAAGAGGAGACTAGCTTCTAGACAATTGCAAGATGTTGCGTAATATTGGTGGAATAGAATAATCGTAGGTGTGTCTAAGGGGGAGTGGACTTGGGGGGAATTTCAAAGGAGGTTCGAGAAGAGATTTTTGTCTGAAGTCACCAAATTGGCATTGCTAAGGAAGTTTATGGACTTGGAGCAAGGAGAATTGTTGGTGATTGAGTATGCCACCAACTTTGATGAGTTATCCAGATAAGGGTATGCCACCATTGACACCACTATTAGGAAGAATGAAAAGTTTATTTAGGGATTGAAGCCAGAGGTTTCTAAGGTGACCATGCCACATCTCCGAGACCTGAAGATTGTAGTAGCAAAGATGGAAATCCAAAATGAAGAAATGCTTCCTACTTTTGAAAAGGAGAAGCAGGTTGAAATTCAAGACTCTCGGGGTAAGGAAAGAGAAGGTTCATTAAGAACAAAGGATTTAAAAAGTATGGAGCTGTGAAGAAAGGGAAGGCTAAACTGCTTTGTTACAAGTGTGATAAAAAGGACATTTTTTCATGAATGTTAGACTCACAAAGGGAAGAAGGTTGCAGATAAGAAAGTGGTGAAATGCTTCAACTGTGACTAGATGGGGCACTACAAGAATCGATGTCCAGAGCCAACTAGAGCAGACAAAGGAAAACTTTTTGATTTGGAACTAGCGAATTCGAGACGAACGGTACCCGAGAAAGGAAAGTCTGTGATGAAAGGTATGCTTTTGGTTCATAGTATAACATTTAGGGTACTATATGATACCAGTGCATCATATTCGTTTATATCTCAACGTTTGGTAGAAAAATTATGCTTAGAACCATCATACCTTATTACTTCCGTAAGGGTTGTGTATATGATAGGAGGTTATGCAACACCAGGGACATGATATGACCAGATATAACTTGAACTGTTAGGTTATATGTTTGCATGTGGTTTGTATGTCTAGGCTTTGGGATCATACAGGTATGGATTGGTTAGATAGATATGATGCTAGAGTATTTTATAGCAAGAAGGTTTGTAGATGTTTTTGAGTCGGTTACAGGACTACCACTGAAGCTAGATATTGAGTTTTAGATAGATCTTTTACCTGGAGCACAACCCGTGAGTACACCACCTAACAGACTGACACTTAAACGAGATGAAGGAGTCAAAGTTACACCTAGTGGACTTAGAAGGAAAGAGCTTTATTAGACCAAGCATCTCGCATTGGAGAGCGACCGGAGTGTTCATGAAGAAACCAGATGGGTTGTTAAGGATGTGCATTAAATATTGTAAGTTGAATGTGAAGACGATTAAGAATAGGTATCATCTGCTGCGAGTCGATGACTTATTCGATCAGTTGAGTGGAGGCAAAGTAGTTTCACTATTGGATTTATTGACAAGGTTTCACCAGCTAAGAATATCAGAGGACTATATTCCGTTGATGGCGTCTTGAACTAGATATGGTTTGTACGAGTGGTTAGTGATGCCATTTAGGCTAAATAATGTGCCGGCTTCCTTTGTACACTTGATGAACCTATTTTTTCGAGAGTACTTGGATAGGTTTATATTGGTATTTATAGCTGAAATTTTGATATACTTTAAGGATGAAAGAGATCATGAAGTTCATCTTTGAATCATACTTGAGACGTTAAAGTAGCATTAAATTAAGGTGAAGTTTTAAAATGTTATTTTTGGAAGAAATAAGTGAAGTTTCTTAGTTATGTAGTTTCAAAGGAAGGGCTGTCAGTCGATCAAGCTAACATCAAAGCTGTTAACAGTTGGAAGACCCGAAATGGTGGCCAAGATAAGAAGTTTTCTTGGACTTCCTGCCAATTACAAGAGATTCATAGGATTTATCATGGATAGCAGCACCATTGACTAAGCTAACAAGAAAAGACATGAGGTTTATTCGGTCCGACAAATGGGAAGAAGCATTCCTTAAGCTAGAATATTTATTGACCAATGCACCTGGGTTAGGAGTTCCAGATAGGAATCAAGAGTTAGTGGTGTATACGGATGCAAGTGGGACAGGATTAGGGGTTATATTAATGTAGAGAGGTAAAGTAATTGCCTACGTTTCTCGATAGCTTAGACAGCATGAAGTGAGATATCCAACCCATGGTTTAGAGTTTGCAGTGGTAATATTTGCAGTGAAAGTGTGCATATATTATCTTTAGGGAGAAAGATTTTAGTTACAAAGATCAAAAGTCTTTAAGGTATTGATTCTCTTAAAAGGAGTTGAATATGAGACAACAGAGGTGATTGGAGTTTTTAGCAGCTTATGATTTAGAAATAGATTATACATCAAGAAAAGGAAATAAGGCAGCTGATGCTCTTAGCAGAAAACATCAGAATGTGGTGTTCGCTATGTTGGAACAATGGAGGCAACTAGAGGCATATACTATGTGTAATGTGCAATTAAGATCGATTGCTAATTCTAGTCAGAAGCTTGCCATGTTATCCTGCTTAGAAGTTCGACCGGTTTTGATTGAAATGATAGCTTCTAAGCATAGAGATGACCCATTGTTGGCCAAGAAGATTAAAAGGCTTGAAATTGAAACTGAGAATGATGATTTAAAAGATTTTAGTCTGGACTAGAGGGGATAGTTGAGAAAGAAGAGATGATTGTATGCTCGAACGTTAGAGACCTAAGGAGAGAAGTTCTTGGGGAATTTCATCGATCGAAGTTCACAATTCATCATGGAGGAACCAATATGTATCAAGATATGAAGAGGAGTTCCTTTTGGGAAGGTATGGAAAGGGATGTCGGATTATGGGTAAAATAGTGTTCAAAATGCCAGCAAGTAAACCGAACATCGGAAGCTGAGTGGGTTGCTTCAACCTTTAGATATACCGGTTTGGAAATGGGATTCGATATCTGTGTATTTCATAGATGGGTTGCCAAGGTTGAATCGTGGAAAAGAAAGTATATGTGTCATAGTGGACAGACTGACTAAGAGCGACCATTCCATTACAGTTAAGTTAATCAGAATGACACCTATATTGGCTAAGTTATTCATAAGAACATAGTTAAACTGCATAGAATTCCTAGTACTATGTCAGTGATAGAGATACTTTGTTCACTAGTGAATTCTGAAAGAGTCTATAGAAGTATTATGTACCAAGCTTAAGATGAGTACCACTTATCACCCACAGATGGATGGGCAGACAGAGAGAGTTAATAAGGTACTTGAAGATTTGTTGAGAGCTTATGTGTTAGATCTTAGTAGGTCAGAAGAAGACCATATACAACCAGTCAAATTTTCCCATAACGAGAGTTATTAGACTGGTATAGGAATGACACCTTTCGAAGCCTTGTGTAGAAGGCCATGCAAGTCATCAACGTATTGGTTAGAGACCGAAGACGGATTAGTTCTAGGTCCAGATTTGATGAGAGAAGCAACAGAGGAGGTTGAGTTAACCCAAGGTAGGATGAAAGTGGCTTAGTCTAGACAAAAAAATTTACGTAGATAAAAGGCATAAGGATTTATAATTCTCAGTTGTAGACAGAGTATTTAGTAAGATATCATCAATGAAAGTTGTGGTGCAATTTGGTAACACAGGAATGTAACACCCCTAATTTTGATTAATATTATTCAAGAGATTCAGTTAGATAAATTAAATAGAATAATATAATGATTAGAGTGATAAGGGAATTGAGATTTGAAAACCATTAAGGTTGTCCTTTAACTAAATAAATCAATAAGATTGTTTTGCAATTTAAAACCTAAAAGAATGCAAGGATGGGATAAAATAGGAGTAGATGAGACTTATATCCTCTAAACCCTTGTTCCATTTCGTTTTCACGTTTTCACAAATCAAAACTAACCTAAGGAAGAAGCAAGGCCGGCCATAAGAAGAGAAATAAGAAGGAATTCAAGAGCAAGATAAGGAAGATTAAACAATATTCAAATCTAAACTCCATTATCCAAACAAGGTGAATAATGATCTATACCATCTCGTTTCAAATTTATTTTGATAGATTAATTTGGTTTTGTGTTAAAAACCGAATATGTAAAAGTACAATAATACGCTATGATGAGTTTTGCTATGTTTGAATGAAAGGGTAAATTATAAGGTTTTTATGAAATCAAATAATTTGGTTTTAAGGCTAAATCCTTGGTTGTTTATCTCTAAGTATTATAATTTTTGGATATGTTGTTCAAAACGTTAATTTGGAGATGGGTTTTTATTTTCAAAATTGTCCCTTGCATATGAAATATTTTATGAATCTTAAAGGTAGAAAACATGTTACATTGGGTTTTAATTATTTAATATTGTTAAATATAGAATTTGTACTCGACATTTTATGAGGCGAAGAAATAGTTATTCCTAATTTTGTATGACTTTTGGTAATTTTTCCTAATTATTTTCATAAAGATAGGGATTTAATATGATGGATCAGCATTTAAAATGGTTAATTAAATTAATAGTACTAATTAACTTGTTAGCTTATATTTTTAACCTTGAAAATATAAGGCGGCAGTTAACTAAAACGAATTTGTAAAGTTTGGCTTAAACCAAACATATTTTGAAAGAAAAAGAGGTTTGGTAAAAAGAACATATTTTGTTTAGCAAAAAATTAGTTTTCAACTTAATTACGGTTATGCCACACCCCTAATTATGCCTCAACACCTATTATACTCGATGTCGATGAGATGGGAAGTGCAAGGCAACTATTAGATAATTGCGAAATGAATCCAATCTTGTCAAAGTCAATAAAGGTGGTGACAACATGGCGATGATGAGGTCACTCTGCTTGAGTCCTTGTCGCATGTGGTTTCTTCATAATCATCGAAGTGCCTCTTGTTTTCATTTAAAGGCAGAGAGACCATTCCACATGATTTCAAAAATAAAGGTAGAGAGGCCATTGCATTTCTTTCCCATATAAAGGTGGAAATGTCATTCTACAATGTTTTTCAAATAACGGTGGAGATGTCTTGCCTCTTGTTTTAAAATTGTTATCCAATAGAGGTGAAGATCCCGTGTTGTTTGCCGACGTGGTTAGTGGTGGAGAGAGTTTAAAGTTGCCGCAATGTTTCAAATTGATTTTAGGTAGAGAGCCTTAAGCTTTCTTATCGACAATATTGATGCCATCATATTTATAGAGGTAAACTTATATACATACACACACACACACATATATATCAATTTCAAACTAATGCTTGGCAATACAAATGATGTTTATAAAATGGCATAGAGCTTTGAAATATAAAGAGATGTTCTTCCTTGTTTTAAATTATGGATTAAGGGTACTAACCATACATTATTTAAGAAAATGATTACAAGGGTTTTAAATATGAATGTTATGTTCTTATACTTAATTGATCAGTAATTATGAGTGCTGTTATCGTCATGTTAACTTCATTTATGACCCAAAACTGCATTTTAGGGTGTTTAGGGTACGATAACCAGTTAGGTTGACACAATAGTGAATATAACTAGAATTAACTCCTGAGTAAGTAGAAATTGCATTTAGGAGGTCAAATAGACCAGAAATTTAGGATGCATGAAACTGATCAAAAGATTATTGAATTTGACGTGTTCTTAATTAGGCCATGAAAACTATGTTATGAGGAATGTCATTGGAAGGATCCAACAGATTCTTAGTGATCTCATGAAAACTATGTCTAAAATATTTTACTGATAGATATCAATATCTTCATATTTTTCCCCTAGAAACTATGATTTTAGAGATGTTATTAGAGAATCCAAAAGGTTCATAGTATTCCCATGAAAACTATGATTAATGATTATTATTGGTAGAAACCAATAGGTTCTTGATAATCCCACGAAAACTATGAAATCGGACCGATAGTCCATAAGAGTAAAACAGTTTATTAGTTGGCCCATGAAAACTAATAGGTTAATAGTGATCCTAGAAACTATAAATTGAGACAAGTAGTCAAATAAGTTGGGATGAGAAATCCAGGGTATATTGCATTTTGCACATCATCATATTATGTTATGTTTTAACTATTATGGATGTAGGTGCACAGTATATGGTTATTAAATTATGGTTAAGATACCAATGAGGGGAAAACCAATTCTGCTCAGTAGTGTGGTCTCATTAGATATCTAATTGGTTCGAGATGGTAGGTTATTATTCACATCAAACTTTTGCTGACTCGAAGTTTTTATTTTTCCTCTTAAACTCTCGGATGCTCATTTGAGTAAATAGAGAGTAAGGATTTTCAGCTTTCCTCTAGAAAAATAATCTTCCGAAGACATGCATGAGGCAGTTAGCTATGAGGAGTTCTTATCTATTCCGCTGTATGTTTAATTTGTTTGAAGCTATGTAATGGTGAAGTTGTATTATTTCCTAGTATTAGACTTTGATCAATCAAGTGGACAACTTCATATGTCGCTCTTAGTGTATTTTGTAATAAATTATAATACATTGTCGCTCTTAGTAACATCCTATGCCATCGCATGCATTGTGGAGCATGGAACTAGGAAGCTCTACAATAAAGAAATTAGGCTGATTCGAGCGCAATGGAGGGAAAATTCGATGAAAAGCAGGAGGACTTCGCAATCAGTCTTTTCTCTGGCAAAAAATTTCTTTCCAAAATTTGGTTTTGGTTGTATCATGGTTGCAAGATTAGATGGTAGAAGATGGTTGCCACTGTTTTCGTTGTCACTTTACACATATAGAAATCTTATGTATGTTTAGGATGTTTGCATACATACTTATATATCACGATCATATACTCACGCTAGGATTAAGCTCACTTATAGCATGTCTACACATATAATCACATTGCATTTTCAGTTGAGTAGATGGTTGTGTAAATAAATTGGTTGTATAACATGTAAGTTTATTGCGTGTTACGTTGTCTGCCCCTTAAAAAGATTTTGAGGACGAGATCCTTTTAGAAAGGGAAGAATGTAACACCCCATAAAAATTAACAAGAGACAAATAAATTTGATAATTGACTAAATAAGATAAGGCTAAAATGAAAATTTTGCAAAAGTCATAAATTGACCACGAAAGTTATGCAGCTGCGCTCATAGCGAAATTTTGATCAATTTCCATGTATAATATGTTGACAATGAAGCTCAAAAGGAAAAGTTTTGGACGTTAGATGTTTTAAATTCAAAATAATTTAAATAGAATTCAAATTTGAATAAGTAAATATTTCTTGAAGTTGAATTTTGAAAAGTAAAAGTAATTAGACGTGGGGTTAAGTAATCGTTAAAATTAATGTTAAAGGAGAAATTAAGGAATAAAATAAACTACAGAATGATGCAGAAATAACATTCCCAAAATAACTACACCAATGGACCGCCTAAGACGGCCGACTGCTAGCAGTCGAATGATAAGGTAGGGTTGGTCGATTGGTGAATGAAGGTGGTGGCTAGCGTTTTCTACAAATGGACATATTGAATATTATTATTTTAACCAACTTGAATTTGACAGTTCTAGTGTATTCCAACCATGATAAATAAGAGCCTAGCGCTCTCACTCTAATTCACAAATTATTTTGGGAACCAAGCGAAACTCTATTAATCTCTTTCTTAAAAAGATTCGGAAAGTTGTTTAGGGTTTCTATCAACAGATTCTAGATGCTTATTATTTTATATCTAATTCTATTCTCCTCCAATCCCTCAATTTCTAACTCTAATCTACATATAAAAATCCCTTTTTGTATATATCAAAAGGGGGAGCTAAAAGAGAGTATTAAAATCTTGAAAAATTCAAAAAAGGAAGAAATAAGTACCTTTTTTGAGTGGAAATCTTAGTCTTTCTATTTTAGTAATTAAATAATGTAGTTTGGATTTGATGTATACCTTAAGGAATTTTGGTTTATGAGAACATCATTTTAAAACCCATAAAATTTCCCTAAATTGAAATGTCTATTTTTAGGTTGGAATCTCTATTGTTTATGTATTAAAAATTAAAATAAAGGAATTTGTGTAGGTTTTGCAATTTTAATTTTTTACTTTCTATTCCACTTCTTATCCTTTTTCTTTGGATTTGATTAAGGGTTTTAATTAGAAAATGGTATGTAAGGTACGAACTATAATGACCCACTTTTCCATGCAGTTTAAGCGGCTAATAAACCATACATGACCCACTCAAATTGAAAGGAAAGGCAAATAGTTAGGAAAAAAGAAAAAAGGAGGAAGACAAGAAGAAAAATAACAACATAGAATCTCACAGCAGAATGAATGATCTATAACATATAACAAATCTTTCATAAAAACAAACTATAATATATGTATATAGAGACATCAATCAGAGTATAATAACCTATTTCAGCTCGAACAATTATAACAACCTGCCCACACAATCGTTGATAAATACAACAATAAGTGTAACAGAAAGATAACCATATACGTGAATATACCTCTAGGCCACCAACTCGTCCCCTGAAACTCCAAGATATCCAACTAAACCAAAAAATATGCTCAGTTTGACCTGAGCAGTATAGGAAAATAACACCCGAGTCAGTCTGCTAAAACCAGCATGAGAAACTCAAATCACAAGGAATTTTATTTACTATAGCTTGTAAAATCCTTTAAAATCAAAGGTATCTCGTAAGATTGTGCATCACATAAATACGAACGGGTTTTTACCTTACGATAACCAAAACATCTATATCGGAAAGTCCAGCGATATTATAATAATGTCTAAGGGTGAAAATAATAACAAACAAGTACCTACGATGCTTGTGATGTACATCACAACAATTCTAAGTATACAATCAAAAACCGATACTGCACATTCGCTAATTGTGTAGGATTCCATGTAGTTGCCCTCAGCATTTCGAAAAGTAGTCCTCCTGCACAAGAATTAGAGATATCCTTCAGAAGCAGCATACAGCCCTAGTGATGTACCATAGGAAAAACGTAGCTAGTCTCGCTAAGACTGAGTGCATCTCCCCATGCATGCATAACAACTGTAAGTAACATATAGGTGGAGTCGACTACCCCCAATGGGTTTGCCAACCCTACTGGCCATTCCTCCTATCTCTGATTTTAGTCATTGCCGCTGGTGAGGCTACATGCGGCATTCCAGCTCATGCACCGCCATTAGAATAGATCATGGAATCCCATATGGATTCTAATACCCAACCGGGTCTCGGAATCACACATGGATTCCCATATCTCAAATAGATCTTGGAATCTTACGCGGATTCCCATACCCCAATGGGTCTTGAAATCAAATATGGATTCCAAAATCTCAATATATCATGAACCCTCCATAAAACTGTATATGGTTTTTGGAGTAGTTACGCGTCCAAGTCATCTCTTACGAATATAGTCTTCCGCTTCCCGACCGCTACACAAACCAATTATCCATTTTTGGAATGCTCCATACTAGTTCTTTAGGAAATAATAGACAATACATAAGAGCGGGGATCACCCCCTAACCATTTAAGTGGATGGATCTCCTAATCATTTATCCTAAAAGAACGAATCAAGTTTATACATTTAGTATAGCACCACCGATATTAACTATACCATATAATTCCCGTGTTTCCCCTAGATATTTCTAGAGTTAAAATCCTTCTATGTTAAGTAAAGAATATTTCCGTACCACCAAAATTAAGAAGGACTACATATTGAGGCCAAGATTTGATAGTCGGTTATTTAACATCAAATAAACAAACATTCAAAAAAGATTACGTTTCCCATGGAAATCATTAAGCCTTATTTAATTAATCTTCCATTAACAAAAATCACTTGTAAACAGTTCGAAATCACTTCCATATATATATATATATATATATATATATATCAATAAAATAAGTATATTCACAAAACACTATATTTTTATATATGGAAAATATAACCATATACTTATCTCAATAGTATAAGTATATTCAAAACCATTTCACTTTTCAAACTTGGAAGCTTTTCCATATACTTATACAATGATGTAAGTATACTTACCAATTACTTTGAACGATTTTCTATTTCAAAATCGTATTTAAATGATCAAATCCAAACATCATTAAAACAGAGATAACCTAAAACAACAATCCCTTCCATAAATCTAATTTTATTTAATAATTAAATATCTCCTTTATAAATTTTCAAATCTATTTATAAAACAACTTTATAAATCTCAAGACCACATTTATAAAATTTTCCTTTTTAGATCTCTAAAACCCATTAATAAATATCTTTTAAGAAATCATTAAAAACCAAAACTCTTTTTTTCCAATTTCAAAATCTCTTTCCAAATTTATAAATTCCTTTAATGAATTCTTTTCATAAAATATTCTTTTGAAATAGTAATTTATTATCCTTAAGCACCCTTTATAAAACAATTTACTTTCCAAAATACCTTGAAAAACAGTTAATTATCTTTAAATAACATTAGTAAAATAATACTTTAAACAATCATTAATAAACTTTAAACAAATTATAAGAATACAATGGTAAACTTTAAAACAGGTTAAATTAATATAATGATTAAACTTAATAAGTAATCATATTAAAATCTTATGGATATAAATAAATCAATTTTAAAAAAATATTATTATAATAATAAATTAAACTTTAAACAATATTATATAAAATAATAATAATAACTTTCAATAATAATTAACTTTTACATAGTAATTATCTTTAAAATCAAATTGTTATAAATGACTTTGAATATCATTTAAGTATAAAGTAACTTTAAAGAATGTTAATAAATAATTATTATATAAAACATTTTGTTAAAATAGTAATTATAATAAGCATTTATAATTGTTAAAGAATTAAAATTGATTTAAATCCATAGCTCTCTAAATTCGAAAAGAGACTTAGCGACAACAATGATACTTAAACAAGCTACCATATCATCTAATTTATCATTTCGAATTAATATCTAGCATTTATATAATCAATATATATGTAAATAATTAACCATCACTAGTTAACACATCAATTATTCAAATTGGCATATCAATTAATGATATATAATTAGATGTCTGAATCTATAAAATAGCAGAACGAGGATTTGTTCTACTAATTACATGACCAATTAATTTAATTATTATAATGGTGTTTTATTCCGCTAAATAGATATCCAATTTATCCTATTCAATTTCCTTCAACAAAATGATGTCTATTTTGCAAATAGATAACACCCATGAAATATAATTAATTAAGCTATGTAATTATTCCAGTTGATGTAATTATTACCATTTAGTATTAATTTTATCATAAAATTACACTATACCAAAATCAATAAAAATTTATGTCAAAAACATTGTACTCGTATTAATACGAACCCAATGCAAAAATCCGTGGGTCAATCGGATGTCAAATAGGCAAGATATGAATTTTTAAGGCTAAAATATAATTTAAAAAACTAAAACAATCAAATTTAATAATTTTCCTCGCCTAGATATCTCAGCCTAGCCACCAACAAAATGAACTGAACCCACAACCGCAACATAATCATGCAAAGTGCCTCATCTTCCTTATATAAACACTTCCTCCACTGTACACATTGATATGCACGATACCAACCCATGCGCATACGCCTCAAACCACCAAACACTTGACGATTCCATCATCGACTTCACCATCAAATTCTCTTCGCCTAAGCAACCAATCCCCCACCATCTTGACCTGTGCACAACCCCCCCTTGAAACCCGCCTACAGCATACCTCAAACGACCAAAACAAGTTGTGTTTTGATCCCCACTACAACAAACAGTCTTTTTACAACGGGCAATGCCCGTTGTAATATGGTTTTCGCAACAGGCATATGCCTATTGCAATAGGGCTCGTTGTAATAGATCCACCACATTTTACGACGGGTAATGCACGTTGTAAAAACCATTGCAATATATCTTTTTACAATGGCCATAACCCGTTGTAAGAAGCTCATATAACAATGCACATTGCCCGCTGCAAAATAAATGCAAATTTTAAAAAAAATACAGCAGCATCCATGCAATACATCCATACTAATACTAAATATTATCGTAAAATAATTAAAATCACATACGAAAAGACAAAGCTAGAGTCATAGAATTCTAACACTCCAAAAAGTTTGATAACTTTACATGCCAAATATATAAAGCATTAACACATAACAGTCCGCTACAAATATCACGTTCTAAGTACAATCATGCTATACCACAAACTTACAAATATCGAAAGCCCTCTAGCAGCATTGCGGATGTGGCTTAAAGTGTATTGGACCCTCCATAGCTCATTCTACAACCACTAACCCTGCGATTGCTGCTACCAAAACATCTCCCTATTCTACACCAAGTTCACATCACCTTGCAAAACTGTTCCTCTCAATTGCCAGTGCTACTAACCTCCAGTGCATAGCAGTGCACACAATCCTCTTTCAAAATATACTCTCTCCTCCTCACTTCTACAACACATCAGACTAGCTACCTTTCCACATACATACCACTTCACAACCCCACATACATACAACTTCAAACATTCAGCCACATACCTTTGCAGTTCATCCACACCGCCTCTGCCTTCCAAATTTTCCACAATTCAACCACATACCCCTGTACCACCACACTTGGAATCACTACCATAAGCCATAGCTATAAACTCCTACCTTTCATTCCAAACAAAACATTACAACAGTCACCAACCACAACAAACAAAAAATGCAACAGTGCTCCCCACTTAACAACACCAGTGCACAACTACCCTATCATCACTTCATTTGCTTGCCTTTCTGCCTCCAAACCACTACACTGCATCAATTATCAAGCTACAACAAACCATTCCAATCTGCACTCCATCAACATTACAAGTTCACGACACCTGATCACTCCGATGTCAGAAGTATAATAAACTAAATAAGTATAATGTGAACTTCATGAATATGCAAGAAAACTTTTATCGTTCTCACCTTATTATTACATTCAAAAAGTGAATTTAAATAAAAAACAATTCTCAACATAGATGCTTACGCAGAATCAAAGCCCCGATAGCACCTGATACAAGATTCCAGGTCACTCCTTTACGACTTCGACTTGCTTCCTTCTAATTCAAAGGTCGAGTGACCTCATTCAATACCTCTTCAAATTGGGCTTTTGTGTCATCTCTGGTTCCTGAATTATCGATAACTATGTCTGCCTTCATCTTTTTCCAATCCAAGCAGTTTGAGCTGCAATTTTATTCCTTGCAAACTCTGCAGAAATCGCATCACGTGCCATTAGCTGTAAGAATCGTGCACGTATGAAATCTAACTAATATATGAATATTTACAAACCTATTGAGTCACAAAGAAAAACATCATTAATTATGTTTTAATAAACCCTTTTCTTATATGACCGTCTGTAATAGTTGAGCATCACTAAGGAAAGCACAAATCTATAAAAATCAAAGTATATAATATAATGATATGAAAATGACCTGTCCTGGTGAAGCAGAAGACAACTTCGTCTATCAACAATGTTCACGAAATGAAAGAAGAATCTCTATAGAAGTTGCAACTCCTGCAAAATGAACAACAAATGTTTATTGCGACCTTTATTGTAACACAACTACGATTAATTCATTATTTACTTGTTTTATCATGTACCAATATAATACGAAGTATACCGTTCAATCACATTGAAAGAAGAAAAAAAAAATTCTTGGTATATCAGAGAGAAGGCAAAACCATAGCATGGTAATGAAGCAGTAGATATTAGTAACGTAAGCAACGAAGTTGTTTCTTAACATTGAACCATGAAAATAGTTAATTCAACTTAACGTTGTAGATTTCAGAGGTTATAACAAGCTATACTACTAAGTCAAAGGCATACAGCTAGTAAATGAAAAATTATTTCTAGTTAAAAACAGAAGTAAAGGCAGTGATATGGAAAATTATGTTTACACCCGTTATGGACATTGAAATTATGTTTCAAGTTAAAAGTAATAATTATACCTTCAGATAGCATATCGTCACTGAACTTCAATGCATTATCACTGGAAAAACAAGGAGTCTTCCCCGTTGTCGCCATTTCACACCCATCTATAACTTTCCTTAACAGCTTTATAATACGCATCATTATCATTCTTGATTGAGCCATGGACAGTGGCGGAGCTAGCTCATGACTTTAGGTAGGGAGTATATATCAAAAAAATAGTTGTAACAAAATACCTGGAAAAAAACCAAATTACTCCACTGCATCAATTATCAAGCTACAACAAACCATTCCAATCAGCACTCCATCACTATTACAAATTCACGTCACCTGATCACCCCGATGTTAGAAGTATAATAAACTAAATATAAATTAAATAAGTATAATGTGAACTTCACGAATATGCAAGAAAACTTTTAGCGTCCTCACCTTATTATTACATTCAAAGAGTGAAGTTAAATAAAAACCAATTCTCAACATAGATGCTTACGCAGAATCAAATCCCCGGTAGCACCTGATACAAGAATCCATGTCATGCCTTTACGACTTCGACTTGCTTCCTTCCAATTCAAAGGTCGAGTGGCCTCATTCAATACCTCTTCAAATTGGGCTTTTGTGTCAGCTCTGGTTCCTGAATAAGAAATCAGATTGGATCCGATTGAAACTTATATATAAACTTTTATACTACAATTTGTCCTAAATAAACAGAACCAACAACAATACATAATAATTAAAATGTATAGGATAATCACTTACACGAGCAATGAGGTCAGCATCAACGACGTTAAAACAGACACCTGAGCAAACTCAAAGTTGCCAGCCACGGAAATGGCAGCAATTGAAGACCAACAAGAAAACAAAATAACTTATTCATAGCATACCTGACATGGTTCGGGGTCCTGACATGATCCCTATCGAGCTCTCATATATGGCCAATGCTAGGAAGCCTGTCGGGATTGATAACGAATCGGGCTTGCATCCACGACTAGATCGCCGACAACCTCCAATCCATCGGCCCAGCTTCTATCATGATATCGAATTAGGATTAGGAACCAATGATGTGAACCAATGACAAGAGCCTCCTAATCGCAAACCGACGACGGGAGGCACGGCGAGTAGCGTAGGATTTGAGAACTAGGATTGGGAATGCAAAACCTTTTTTATTTTATTTTGATATTTTGCAGTGGGATTGGGAATTTAGGTTTAAATAAAAAGAGGGAAAATGGGAATTTTGGGTTAAGTAAAAAGAGGGAAACAGGAATTGGATAAGCAGGGAATGAAAATTACTAGAAATAGGGGCAGTAACTCAAAGAACAATACAATGGGCTAGTTAAGAACATTGTAATATGTATCTATTACAACGGGCTAGTTTGGACCGTTGTATTATGCACTGAAAACTGGCATCTATTACAACGAACTGGTAGAAACTGTTGTAATATATACCAATTATTTGGACCATTGTAAAAACGCTGTTGTAATAGACTATATTTGTTGTAGTGCCCCTTCCTCAAACACCACCAAATTCGATTGCAAGTATTGTTTTCCAAGCTAGTGCCAATGCAACAATCCATCCGAGCTAACGATGATGCAAATTCCAATAAACCAAAACTCTAGTTTCTGATGATCGTTGGCGACTATCACGGAACTCCACCGAAGCCTCCCTAAAAATGCTTTGCCTCTATGCGACTCCAACGATGCATACGACGTTGATCAATTCTTATCGGATCAATAGAATCAATTTGTAAAGTTTATATGCATTATTTCCTGCTTACTAAAAAAAATCAAAATAACTCAGTCAACTCTCGAAAAAATCAAGTGCAGTCAATTTCTAAAAATACTAAGCACAAATACAAATAGCTTTGTAGTTGGAGATTTTGGCTAATATTGAATGGTTTGAGAGCATTTGATTTTTGAGGAAAGAAGGGGAAGGTGATTTTTATTACAGGCAACCAAAGTGAGTAAGGAAAATGAAGATGAACTGTTTGAGAATGGTAGAGTGACACAATAGAGGGGATGACCTTTCTTCCTTATTGAGTGACTGCATATGCATATATATATGTGATCAAAATTTTAGGAGGGAACAAGGAAACCAAAAAGAAGGTGGAGCGCACACAAACAAGATTTTGGCTGATAAGAAGATAGTAGTGTACCTTTTATTATATTATTATTTGAATAAATTCTAGTACCTTGTGACACACCATTGCATTCACGTACGAACTGCGAATGATAGAAAATGAAATATGATTATGCATAGAATTTGGACACAATCATAAAACAACGATAAAATAGGCAAGTTGTCAAATCCTATGAAGTTTCAAAATGCCAACGTTTGCTGTAAAATACGATAAACAAAAATTTACTAATTTCCAAATTAAAAAGTATGTAAAAATATTGAAAATTTAACTAAAAGTACGTCATTGAAAATCAAGCAGTTATTTGAAACATGGATTTTATTATAAAAACTCCAAATTGAATATTTAAAACTAATTAAATATTCCAAAAACGAAAGTGAAAAAATCCCGGGTTGTTACACCCTCCGTCCCTTAAAAAGAATTTCGCCCCTTAAATTTCAGCACAAGAACACTCAATACTATTAGTAAGACCGCATGATGTTCATAGATCGTTCACATAATTAATCTGATTTGATCACTACTCGAATGCATAACTCCACTTCCAAACTAGTATCGCTTACTGGATTTCCTAGTATGGACTCCAACCAGGCTTCTTAATTAGGAACCTCCGTTCTCCTTAAGCAGTCATAGACTATGATAGAAAACCTTAGTTTTGTACCAAGGACCTTATTCAAGCGCTCACCGTCAAAAATCAAGTAATATATTCTTATTTTGAATGGTGTGAAACACCTCAAGGCCTTGTACTCTAATATTAGATCAAAACTATATGAAAAGTGAAATGATCTACGTCCACCTTACGCACTTATTTAATTGGTTATTCCTAATACCAATTCTATTACCACTTAATTATTTATGAAAACAATTCATAAAACCAACTTAAACTCAAAAATTTGTATGATATCCTATCACACCTACACACCCTTTCAATTCAAACTTTTATTTTTGAATTCACTTAAGAATTTAAACACCCGATTTCTTATTCAAACACTTTTTGAAATGATTTTATTAGCTATTTTCGAGCCATTTGCACAAGCTACTTAAAACCACTTCTTTTTTTTCCAAACCCATTTTGAAAAAAATACTAAATATATTTCCAATTAAATAGTTTTTATTCAAACTATGAATTATAACTTACTTTTGATTCATTCGAATTCGAACCCGGCTCGATTGTATAAGAGAATAATTTACTAAGTGCATAATACTGTTTACCTAAGCAAACATCCGATCTTCACTTAGAAGATTATTCCGATCACCACAAAAGAAATCGGGACTCATTCCCTGAACTAATTCAAAGAAAACATACATTTCTTTTAAAATTTCTTTTTCAATAGTATTTATACTTAAGAATATATTTAAGTAAACTATTATTACCATTCCCAAAATCATTTATACTCTAAAACTATCTCAAATAATATTATTATTTCTTTTCTTAAAAATCTTTTGAAATAATAATATACACATTTATTTTATAGTAAATCAAATCATACTTTTGAAATCAAACCAATTATTTTATCGAAATAATTATATAGCAAGATCCTAATAGTAGCAATTGCCCACTTAGAAACTCGAAAATGAACACCGACGATGTTGCAATCATCGTTAGAGTTATTTCCCAACGAGCGAAGCAAGTTTAGTGCTTATATGCCCTTTAAAACGCTCAGGAGTTTTTTTCTCCCGAAAATATGTTCAAATACTATTATTCTCAAAAACCATTTTTCCAAAATCACCGAGATTTAAACTCTCAAATTCCTTTTATTTATACACATATATAAATCAAATTTATAAAATATCCCCTATTAAAGGAAATCATTCCTCAAATATTTGTTGCGAAAATATTCTAGCTTGCTTATATAAATCGTTTTTCAAGTATTATTTCAGAAATATTTAATTTTTTTAATAACTTCTTTTACAAAACCCTTATTTAAAACAATCAAATTTTATATTTAGGAATTTAAAATATTTATTTCAAAATATTCTAAATTCCCTTTAATAAATCAACATTTACGAAAACCAAAATTTAACCCAACATTATCAATGAATGCCCTATAGTCAAACTATGAAACTTAATTCACAAGATATTTATTTCAATGTTCCCATATTTCCTATCTGCCTAAACCAGGTTTCAAAAAGGAAGATTTAAGATAGATTAACTAATAATTGTCAATGCTAAAAAATAGGCGAGCATGACCGATCAAATCCTAGTTGATAATGATGGAATATTATCGTTTCAATCTACCAAGCCCAACCAAGAATAACCATAATAAATTTTCAAAAAAATTATTCTTATGTGTATATATATAATACGATCTTAGGTAAAATTATTTCATTTACCTAAATTTTGAAACAATACTGTGTCGGTTGGTCTTGTTTGAGTGTTTAGGAAATCCCTATCGATAACGTTAGCCAATCGCATCGACTAGAATTCTTAGGCTACTCAACAGATCAAATAACACAATATAAAACATTTTTATGAAAATAACAAATACGTGCTCTTATATATACTCTCAAACTTATCCTAGGGTCTCACTTACCCTATCTCAAATAAGTTAACCTCACCAAAGCCTAAGTATTTGCCCAACCTAAGCTCTGGTACCACCTTGTAACAACCCACTTTTCCGTACAGTTTAAGCGGTTAGTAAACTACACCTGACCTATCAAATTGAACGGTAAGGCAGATAATTAAGGAAAAATAAAGGAGGAAGAAGATAAGAAGAAAAGTAACAACATAGAATCTCATAGAGAAAAGAATGATCTATAATATATAACAAATCTTTACACAATTACAAATTGGAATATATGTATATACAAACATCAATCGGAGTATACTAACATATTTCAGCCTTCACAATTATAACAACCTGTCCTCACAATTGTTCATAAATACAATAATGGGTGCAACAGAAAAATAAAGATATACATGAATACGTCTCTAGCCTCTAGCTCACCTCCTAAAGCTCCAAAATATCCAACTGAACCTGAAAATATGCTCGGTCTGGCCCGAGCATTATAAGAAAACAACACCCAGGTCAGTCTGGTAAAACTAGCGCGAGAATCTAAAATCACAAGGAATTTTACTTATTATAGCTTGTAGAATCCTCTAAAACCAAAGATATCTCATAAGATCGTGCCACACATTAATATGGATGAGTTTTTACCTTACGATACCTAAAATGTTTATATCGAAAAATCTAGTGATATTATGATAATGTCTAAGAGTGAAAATAATAATAAACAAGTAGTTGTGATGCTCGTGAGTGTACATCACAAAAATACGAAGTATACAATCAAAAATCGATACTGCACGTTCACTAATTGTGTAGCTCCCTTAGTAGTTCGAGAAACGGTCCTCCTACATAAGGATTAGAGATATCCTTCTGAAGTAGCATACAACCTTAGTGATGTACCACATGAAAAACATAACGGCCAAAACAAGTGGCTTTTTGATCCCCCTCCTCAAACACCACCAAATTCATTCGTAAGGTGTTGTTTTCCAAGCTAGAGCCAACACAACAATCCATTTGAGCTAACGACAAAGCAAACTCTGTTAAACAGCAACCCTAGTTTTCGATGATCGTCGGTGACCATTACGGAACTCCGCCAAAACCTCCATAGAAATACTATGCCTCTATACGACTCCAACGACCATATGACGTTGATTAATTCTTCTTAGATCAAGAGAAATCAATTTTTAAATTTTTTGTGCACTATTTTCTTCTTGCTGTACAATCATAATAACTAAGTCGTCACTCGACAAAATCAAGTGCAGCCAATTTTTAAAAATACTATACACAAATACAAATAGCTTTGCAATTGGAGATTTTTCCTAATATCAAATGGTTTAAGAGAATTTGATTTTTGAAGCAAGAAGGGGAAGATGATTTTCATTACAGGTAACCAAAGTGAGGAAGGAAAATGAATACGAACTATTTGAGCATGGAAGATTGATGTAGTAGAGGATCTTTTTTTCTTGTTGAGTGACTGTATATACATATACATACATACATACATACATACATACATACATACATACATACATATATATATCTGTGTGTGTGTGAGAGAGAGAGAGATCAAAATTCTAGGAAGGAACATGGAAACCAAAAGGAAGGAGAAGCACACACAAACAAGATTTCGGTTGAGAGGAAGATATTAGTGTACCCTTTTTTTGTTATTATTATTCGAATAAATTCTAATACCTTGTGACACACCATCGCATCTACGTATGAGCTGCGAATGACAGAAAATGAAATATGATTCTGTATAGAATTATGATGCGATCACAAAACAATAATAAAATAGACAAGTTATTAAATTCCGTGAAGTTTCAAAATGCAAACTTTTACCGTAAAATACATCAAATGAATATTTACTTTTTTTTCAAATTAAAATTTGTGGGAAAATCTAAAATTTTAATTAGAAATATATCATTGAAAATCAAGCAGTTATTTGAAACATAGATTTGATTATAAAAACTCCACGTTGAATATTTAAAACTATTTAAATATTCTAAAAATCAAAGTGATAAAATCCCGGGTCGTTACATGAACTCTTATTTGTAGTTTGCACCTCCTATTTATACATATTGAATGTGAATTCCCTTTGTCTAATTTCACAAAAGAAGTTGAATATAGTGTAAAGCAGGGCCCGAACCTGGGTTTATTATCAGACCTAGGCACTCCTTTCCATAATGTCGCAATGGAAAGGGGTGCCTATGTCTGATAATAAACCCTGGTTCGGGCCCTGCTTTGCACACACTTATCACAAAAAATTCTACACCGGGGTTATACATGCTTGAGTTGAAGTGGATGCACAACTTAATTCCCCTCAGGAGTTTATCGGTCCACTGGATTCTCCTAAGTAAATTAAAAAAAGAAGTAATAAGGATTTCCTTTCAAGGCCTTGATTTGGAATGTGGTAAGATGTATGCTAAATATTAAGAGCGTGGGATAAATTATGACTAAATTATAAGGATGCAAATTCGATCAAAAGCATACGGAAGTTTGCCCAGCCAATCAGGCTACCAATAGTGTAACTTTGGGTTTGATGTGAAACATAGCCTATAATAAGTACCATGGATGGCGTGAGGTTAGTCCCAAATTCTGTAAAGTAAATTTACTTAGCTAATCTACTACCGGTACATTCAAATATTTAGACTAATGTGAGACATCACTGTGGGGTACGTGTCATAATGGGAAAGACCTTCTTCGAGTATTGCAGGATTAAGCGGCTTTTTGGAGCATATCTCTTCCTTATGGAGGAAGTAGTAAATGGTCGGGGTTAGTGGTTAGGTACAGTAGAAGATATCTTAGGAAGGCTCCACTTTGATAAGAAGTATTAAGTGGATAAAGAGATTTTGCACAATTTTAGCCAGATAGTACAAGAGAGGAGTTTACCTTAGAGATAGGTATTAAATGATGGGTTCTATCTTAACTAAGGTCTTAAATGGTTAGAGTTCGCCTATTTTTCTTTAAAGAGGTATTAAGTGGCTTAGGTACTGTCTCTTAATTTATTGGACATTACTGATTATAGTTATGGATTATTGGGTTGCATTAGTAACTATTATCGAATTAGAATTAGAAAAGCCTTAGGGCATAAAGTTAGAAAGACTAAAGTTAATACATGGAAGACATATTCCTATTTAAATTATTTTGCCGAAGTACTATTATAGAATGGCTCAATATTTTTTATTAACTAGACATATGTTGTTCTAACTCTCTCCTCATTAATATATGTTAGGAAAACCGATGCTGAAGGCAGCGGAAAGGAGGAAATTTGTGGAAGTTTATCTATTTATCTACGCATGTTATTTGTGATGTACCCTGTGAAGAATAATTTTGTATTTAAAAAATATTATACTTGGATATGTGATGGTTGTTATTGTGTTATGGATTTTATGACATTTTGATTTTAAATGAAATGGGTACTATTTTTGTTATCATATTTTATCATTCTGTTGTGATTTTTAAATATGTAGATAAATAGCTCTGTATAATTGTTTATACCAACCCATAGCCAACTTGGAATGAGTCGAAGTTTCAATGGGAAATTTCTGGGTCAAAATTTAGGTCTGTTTTATGGTGGGTTGTTAAAACTTTAGTCAAATCAAATTCAAAATATCTGGCTAAAATAGTATGGTTAATAATAAATGATATTATTGAACCAAGAATTTTTCTTATGGATTAACTGAGTTGATTAAGAAATATATTGGAATTTTGACAAAAACCAAATCATGTAAATTTTAAGTGATATAGTGTTGATGAAGAGAATGTGTATAAGGTATTATTACTAAATGGTACCGCTTGAGATAACCTAAAATATTATTTTACTTAAAAAACCATAAGCAATGAATTCATCTAGACCAAATAGCCAGCTAAGATGGCATCAATGACCAATTATATGTTGAGAATTATGACGTGTGGGGAAAGAAAAAAAATTAAGGAATCAATTATGGAAGTTTTATTTAAAAGAAAGGGAAAGATTTAATTCTTTTAAATAAAATTAATCCACTAACTTTGTTTATTTTGTTTTCTCTCCTCCTCTCCTTAGCCTAGCCAAAAATTTCATTCATGCCTTCCAAAACAAAATCAACTCCAAATTGAATGAAAAAATAAAATAAATATATGTGGTCTCTCTTCTCTTGTAATGTTGGCTATGGATCTACATAGAGATCCAAGGAGAAATTTCAAATCAAGATTTTACAGAGGGGCAAGAAGTTTTAGGTTAAATTCTTTATTATTTATTTATTTATCAATGATATTTATCCCTAACTAAATTCTTATATATGTGTATATTGAACAACCACTTGTTGAAATTATGTTTGAAACCTCATGTATATTGTCATTCTATTGTATGATAAATTTATATCTGATTTTTTTAATATTATATGTTGGAATGAAGTTCATAGTTCTGTAAAAAAAATTGTCATAAAATTTCATTTTTTTCATAATTTAATTAACTTATGTTTAATCTAATCAAATTATGCATGATTCATATGCTTTATATATGCTATCCTAAATATAAATTAATATCAAGTGATCTCTTTTAGTTAAGTCAACTTTTTTCAATAAATATATTCAAGTCTTGTTATTTAGTCAATTAATATATTTGAAATTTAATATTAAATTACAATTTTCACATTTGTGTACATATATATTTGTAATGCTCAAAAGAAAATAATGATCATTTTATTAGAGTAAATATTAGTTATGACAATAATTTCTTTTAACAACTTTGTTTACATGTTGGATGTGTATTTTTAGATTTGTAATTTTAAAGCTTGGATATTTAGTTGTGGTTTACTCGTTGGATATTTATGGTATCGAATCTATTATTAATTAGTGGTTGTAAAGGAGGAAATGTAAAACATCACCTTATTCAGTTTCCTCTTAATTCTGATTTGAGTAGGCCCGAATTTAATGTGAAACTTCATTTCCTTCTTCGCTTCTAATATGTGTATGTGTATAGTAAATATGCGTAAATGGAAACATATTATTTCATATATGTGTGTGTATATTTAAATGGTATTTTTTTATGGTACTATAAGTATCTACATAGAAATAATATGCACATATTATAGTATTCAAACGTATGTATGTACTTTATCATTTATATTACCGATATTGATACGAAATTGTCATAAGTACAAGTATAATATATATGTATGTACAATAGATATAAGTCCTAATATCTATACGTATATACATATGTAGTTATACACATGTTTACATTTCATTAGTTATGTTGTTAAATTATTGAAGTATACACGATACATTCGAATAGAACATTTACTAAAATTAATTAATACATATAAGATAGTGTTGAACAAAGTATGATTTTGTTAAATAACTAGATTGGACCTAGTGAACCTATAAGACTACTATGGTGCTAATAGAAATTTTATTTGATATCCAACTATTTCACCTGTTGCAAACCTACCTTGTTCCTTCAATAGGGCTTAGATGGTCTATACGGTTTAGTTAGCAGCTTTAGGGACAATTTGGTTAGGCCTACTTATTCGATAGTTGTCTAGGTTTAAGGTTGAATAATTATGTAATCTCCTCTCCTACTATTAAGCTAGCCCAATGGGTACAGAAAGTCGGAAAGGTCAACCTATTTGTAATGGCCTAAATTGAGTTTGGGCTTGGTCTAATTTTCAACTAGGATTTCAAATTTAACGTATATTTTAAATTTAAATGTTATGTTTAAAATATAAAATGATAAACTATAAATGTTATAAAATAAATATAAAACTTTTCAAAACTATTTTGAAAAATTAGTTTAAAAAATTAATTTAATATTTATCAAAATTTTATAATATCTAATTAATTTAAGTAGTTAAATAAGTAATTAATTAAATGATGAATTAATTAAAAAATTGTAAATGCATCGATATACGTATATGTAACTATAAAGGTTATAGTTGAAAATTTATCTTAACTTATCTAAGGTTAATTATTTTTTTGAAAAAATTGAAATTATTAAATTATACTTTTTAATTAAATGAATGATTTAGTTGATAAATAATAGTAAAATGTTAATTAAATAAGTTATATATGCTAATATATATGTAAATAAAACCATAAAGGTTATGGTCCAATAACTCAAAATGTTTGGTATTCTCAAAATTGTTTTAAGAAATTAAACTAAATAAAATTTTGAAATATTAATTAAATGTTCGATCAATTAATTAATTAACATGTATATAGATATTTGATATATATCAGCATATGAAACTATATTGGTTATAGTTGGGTATTCTCCTTAAATAGCTTAAGATGAACAAAATATATTTTTTATTGTAAATGAAATCTAATCAAACTAATTATAACATTAAATAACTAAAATTAATTAAATATGATTTAATTAATAAGGTAAAATAAACGAAATATGATTTAATAAATCATATGCATATAAATATAATACAAGTTAACTAACTTATAAATAGGTATAAGTAAACTAAACTTATATAAATATATATGTATATATAAATATAATGAAAGTTTAATTTAAGAAACTAACTTAGGTTTATGTAATGAGTACGTGTGTATTGTAGATATACTGTGATTTCAGATGTGTCCGAAACTTGAATTGCAATGATATTTCATTGAGTTGCATTGTTCCCTAAATTGAATCACCTAATTTGAGTGTGTATTAAATATTACGAGTTCTTCATATATAAGTTGTATTTTACAGTTTGTATATTAATTGATTACTTGCACATTCCTTAGTTATTGAATAAACTCATGCTAGAGAAGTTATGTGTAGTACAATTATTGTATTGACTAAACAAGGTAATATAAATGCACTAACATTTTGAGCTTCATCAACGTCATGCACTATACTCAGGACGTCGTGAAATAGTGGGTACGAGCGAATAAGAATTTTTGATTTTTTCAGCATCTTAAAGGTCAATACAAGATTATGAATAAGACCGTGGGGTTAGGAGTTGTATAAGATACAACTGATAAGGTGTTATCCACTACATGTAGGCATAAGATTCGTTAAGCAGGTCAGAATCGTAAGACAGATGAGTTCTAACACCCACCAGGGAAACCAAAATATTTCTACATTTCTCTTATGCTTTTATGGTATATAATAAATTAGTGGGAGTGTTATCAAAAAAAATTATTAACACATTTAGCATTTCTAGTATTGTAAGAATATATGATAATCTACCTCGATTAATTTTTGCAACAAATATTACCGATAAATTGTTTATCAATTAAAAATATACAAATGAACTGAATTATGTATGACATAGAAATATAAAATATATACTACCAATTGTTAACTGGGTTCTTACTAACAAAAATTAGTTGAAGTTATAACATAGGTAGGAAGTCAGAACCAGCCTGAAATTTGAAAAAGACACTCATAAGGACTAAAGGAAGAGCTGAAGGAAGTATAGGACCCAAAATAGGCAAAGTCCTTAACTTGGCCTAAGTCAGCACCTAAACTCGGTACCGAGTTTAGGTGCCAGATCATGGTATCTTCATACTTTTGTCAATTGATCCCCTAGTTTTCTTAAGCATATCCAAGAAGTTTCATGGGGTTCTAGTGAGCCAATCGTGAGAAATAAAGACATGACAGTCAAAATAACACGATAATCCAAGTCATGGAAGAACGATCATCAAAAACTTTTCAAAACCTACCAAATTACGTGGAGGACATCAAGACTAACCAAGGAGTACAAAACAAGAAGACTTAGCCAAAGATTGGCTAAGGGTTAAACTCGGTATCGAGTTAAGGTAAGTTGGGTCATCTTGGTATTTTTTGTGTTATCTTAGACTAATCTCCGGACTACTCTAGTAGTGGGCTTCTAATCCAATATGACTGCTACCCCTATAAATACAAACTATATATCAACCAAGAAAGGATCCAGTTTCTGCCATCACTATAAGGAAGCTTTGTCTCTTCTTCAACTCTAAACTCTACTCCATAGTCACCAATTCAGTTTCTCTAGACAATTATAGGAATTAAAATATGTCTAACACTTGTACTTGTGACTATTTCTTTCTTAGTCACCTTGTAATCTCATTCAAACTAGATCAAACCTGTAATCAAAGCTATAAAATGCATGTAAGCTTAGTTAGCTGCCGAACCACTATAAAAATCTTCATGTCTCATTTATTTTTATGTTATTTCTGTTATATTTTCTTTATTCTAATAGTATTGGTGCTCTCATGTCATATTCCAAGGCGTTAATCTATTTTTGGGTTAACATTTTGATGCTTTCACAAAGAACCAGTGAACCACGGCTTAGATCTAGCCCTCAACTTTGGATTGGATAGGTCTAGAAGTTAGATCCACAAATTCTACTTTGAAAAGAGTTTCAACGAAAGCAACATTTGGCGGTAATGAAGCCAACCCCCAACAAATTGAAGTAAACAATAATGATAATGCATCTCCAGGATCTTCTACTTACCAAGAGGCAACGACCAAAGGAGAACTTAACCACATGGACAACGAGCTCAATAAGAAGCTGTTGATAGCCAAAAAGCTCTTATGGATAAGTAAACAAATTACTTGCACTGCAACCACCAACTGCTCAAAGGGCTAGGCTGGAAACTACCGCTGCTATGGAATAGGAAAATTCCTCCATCTCAGGCTTGCATCGGGTGGATGGCAAGCAAAAAAAAAGGAGATTGTTGGCTGAGCTATTGGAATTGTTATTGAAGGATATGAAAATAATCCTCCTGTTGGAGCACAACCTACTGTAAATTCTAACCTAGGAGGGAAAAATCTACAAGGGAATGTTGCAATGATCCTCTACGATTCTGAAGATGACATGCAACTTGATGACAAAGGATTGAAATTAGATGTTGATGTAAACAGACAGAATGCCTAAAAAGAAGTTAAAACTGCCGCTATAAGACCACCTGCATGCCAATGGGATTCTACAAGGGTGGTTCTCCCCGAGAATGGAGAAACTTGGCTTAAGTTAGCAAACCAAGGCCGTTTGTAGAGTCAAACACTTGGAGTAGTCCTTAATAGTTTCCCTGTGGGCTACTGGACTGGTGAGGCATCCATTACCGACATGGTCAAATGCTTGATGGAAGAAAGTATGGGTGGATAGAACGACGATTTGAGCTCTACACCAAGCCGGACTCCATTTACTGAAAATATCCTAAGGGAAGAGTATCTTAAAAAGTTTACTATGCATATTATACCATCATATAATGTGATAATAGACCTTAATCCACACTTTTACAAATACAGTTGGCATATGGACAGAGCCAGGGCAACGAATGTTGTCCGCTGCAAATATTTCCCTATCTTCCTAGAATGAGTCACTTTAATATGGTTCATTGAACTACCACCAAGATTCATTTTGACCTTTGATGTGTTTTCAAGGAAATTCTTGGATTAATTTATACTTCATACAGTTCAACCAAAAGACGAGATGTCTCTATCCGAGTTTTTCCAAGGACCCAACAATCATTGGAATCCTTTATGAACTGGTTCTACATTGCAGCCACTAAAATGAGCAATCCAAATAAGGGTATTGTTTTCATGGCTTTGGTCCAAGCTATCCATCTAGATACATACTTTAGAAAGTAGACTAAGATGAAACAAACAACTACCATGAAGAAATTTAGTCGGAAAGCAAGTCAGTATCTAAGGTTGGAAGAGGTAGAGGCATTGGAAGGCAAGACCGACAATACACAACCAAAGGAGACAGTTTAGTGCAATGTAGCGGTCAATCAAGATGGAAACAACTCCCGGGGCCCCTGCAGGAAATGTTAGAAAAGATGGACATCAAAAGATGAAGAACTAGAACTCTAGCAGGTGTGACTTGGGTGGAAATCGAACCAGGAATCAAAGACCCGAAGAGTATGCACTATTGAATGACATCTTGGAGAACATCTGCCTAGCGACATAGGGAACTGAGCTATACAAGAAGCCTGCTAGAAAGGAAGAGTTTGAACGATAGAAGCATTGGGAAAGTTCTGCCGCTCCATAAAACTCATGAGCACAACACGAATGAGTGTTGACATTTGAAAGATCTGATTGAAGAGTTGATAAGAAACAATAAGATCCAATAAGACATAAAGAAATCACAAAATCTCGATCAACCTACTGGCCCCAAGCCCTAAGTACTCAAATAAACCAAACTGGACCTAGTGGAGAAGGATTCAAATGGACAGAATCGAGAGTTATTATTAATACTATTTCTGGAGGAACTCACTCAACATAGCAAAGCTGGGGCAAATTGGAGCTATACATGAGCTTACTAAAGCATGCTCCGAAATAAGATTGTTTTGTAGTCAACGATGGCACTATGGCTAAGTAACAAAGGACCCTCAATGATGACATAGTGTTTCGAAACCGAGACATCAAAGGAGTAGATGTGCCAACTCTCAACCCGATGGTAGTCACAGTTGGAATCAGATCAATGGTTGTACGTCGAGTCTTAGTGGATGGTGGAAGTTCTGTTAACATCTTGTTCCAACACATGTTCGATCAAACGAAAATCAGTATGAAGGATGTGCCGCTTTCCGAATGAAGATTCAGGGGTTCTTAGGCGAACCAAGGCAACCAATTGGTATGATTGACTTGCCCATCGAAATTGGAGAAGGAAAACAAAGGGTACTCCTTATCAAAACCTTCGTGATTGTAGATGAAATGTTAGCTTATAACGCTTTCTTGGGTCGACCGATCCTTGTTGATTTCAGAATTCCTTTGGTCCCATGGTGGCTTACAATGAAATTCCCAACAGCGAATTCAGTTGGAGTTATAAGGGGAGACCAAAGCGCCGCTAGAGAATGTTATGTTGCTGAATTATGTGAATAAAAACGAAATGAGAAGGGGAAAATATGGGGAGGTATCTCCACATTTGTGAAACATTAGCATAGAAATTACAAAGCCGCCCTGGCTCGAGGACCATATCCATTTCGACAAGGCTTTGGATCATAGGAAGATGAGTTCAGGGAAGGAAGGAGTGGCACCAGCAGAGATTACCGTGTCTATCCCCATTGATATGGATAACCCAATTTGAGTGTTGAAAATAGGGTCACAACTTGAAATCAAAATGTAAAAAGAATTAATTAAATTTTTTCATGCCAATCTAGATGTGTTCACTTGGACCCATTACGAAATGTATCAGATATCATCGAAGATAGTGTGTCATGCACTCAATAGCGATCATAAGTTCACCCAAGTGAGGCAAAAAGTCACAGTCTGGGTCCAGAGCGATCTGTTGGGCTGAAGGAAGAAGTGGATAAGTTGTTGGGTAATGGCTTCATCCGTGACGCAACCTATCTTGAGTAGGTATCAAATCCAGTCCTAGTTAAGAAGTTAAATGTAAAGTGGCAATATGTTGATTACTTTGTCCTGAACAATGCTAGCCCAAAAGACAGCTTCCATTACCTAGAATTGACCATCTTGTAGACGGAACAATAGGTCACGAACTACTCTCATTCATGGACGCCAACTTAGGACATAATCAGATTATGAGGCATGAACCCGATTAAGAGAACACTAGCTTCATCACTGACCTCGAATTTTATTATTATCGAGTGATGCCCTTCAAGCTAAAGAATGTTGGGGCTACTTATCAATGGTTGGTGAACACAATGTTCAAGGGTCAAATTGGACGAACAATGGAATTCTACGTGGATGACATGCTAGTCAAATCACTATGTCCGAAAATCACTTTGATAACCTCTTGAAAATGTTTGAGATTCTTTAAAAGTGTGGAATGAGCTTAACCCGCTGAAATGCTCTTTCGGTGTAGCTTTTGGAAATTTCTAGGTTTCATCATGAACGTTATGGGCATTAAAGTTATTCTCGAGCAAATTACAGCCTTATGGAATGTCACAGCTCTTATGACAAAAAGGAATGGCGGTGTCTGAATGGAAAGGTTGCAACATTGAGCTAATTCATTACTATGGAAATAGACAAGTGCATACTATTTCTTGACATGTTGAAAATGGGTAAGAAAAACTTCAAATGGAATCAGGCCTGCCAAACCGCTTATGAGGAATTATTATGACATCTCGAGACCCCATTGGATCTATCTAAACCGATGGACGAGGAAGACCTATTCATCTACCTGGTAGCGTCAACTCATGCTCTAAGCGCAGCACTGGTACGTGAAGAAGCTAAGATCTAGCGGGGTGTTTACTACATTAGTAAGCAATTTAGTGGAGCTGAGAAAAACTATCCAAAGTTGGATAAACTAGCTTATTGCCTACTTATCACATCAAGAAAGCTACGACCACATTTCCAAGCTCACCCAATCAAAGTATTAAACGATCAACCCTTGAAATAAGTGTTGTACCGACTAGAGATATTGATACAACTTCTAAAATGGAATATTGAGTTGAGTTAGTACGACATCACTTATCCCTCTTAAAGGCAATAAACCGATTGGCATTTGGAAAATTTCATTGCCAAGTTCACAATACGAGATGGTGAAGAAGATATTATGGAAGTGGCGTCATAATGGAAACTGTTTGTCGATGGTGCATCAAATAATTTATAGTCAGGAGTATGAGTTGTTCTCGAGACCCCTAAAGGATGATTTGCTTGCTAAGCTCTAAGGTTGGAGTTCCATGCTAATAGTAACGAGGCAGAGTATGAGGCATTATTGGCAAGACTGAAAATTGTGAAAGTATTAGGAATAAAGGTTGTGCGTACCTATAGTGATAATCAGCTAGTTGTTTGTCAAGTGAAAGGGGAATACCAAGCTAAGAGAGCAAACCTTGCCCCTTATAAGTCAAAGGAATAGGAATTGCTAAATGACATTGAACACTATACCATAGACTATATTTCGAGGGAACACAATATGAAGGTTGATTACCTAGCTAAACTAGCAAGTTTCGGAGAAGCACAATCGATGAGATTGGTTCCAGTAGAGACATTGACAACTCATAGTGTAGATCTACATGACGTCAATTGGATTTTGGAAACTACAGAAGAAGAAATGTCGTGGATGTCGCTAATCAAAGCCTATCTGCTTAGAGAAACACTCCCCATGGATCGGAATGAGTGGAAGAAGCTTCTTTGAAAGGTGTCACAATTTATATCATAAGATGAAGTGCTCTGCAGGAGAGGATTCTCCTCCATCTTACTTAGATGTGTGACTATGGATGAAGCCAAGAGGATCCTCAAGGAAGTTCACAAAGATCACTAGGGAGACAACGTCGGGGGTAGATTTGGGCAAAGTAAATGCTCTGTTACGGATACTTCAGGCCATCAATCAACCTAGATGTGTCAAACTATGCTAATAATTATGACTAGTGCCTGAGATTCACAAAGATCCCTAGAACCCTGTCCACGTGGCTTATGCAAATGGTCAACCTATGGCCATTTGTAATTTGGGGAATCGATCTAATTAGCGTGTTACCAATAGCCAAAGGAGGAGCCAAATATGCTATCGTCACAATTGACTACTTTACCAAATGAGCTGAAGTGGAACCTCTTGCCATGATTACATCTAAAAAAGTAATTAACATCATTACTAAAAATATTATTCGTAGGTTTAGGGTACTGCAGACAATCATCATAGAAAATGGAACTCAGTTCAAGAGTGCTGAATTCAAGAGCTTCTACAAGCATACCAGATCGAGAAGGGATTTTCAACGATAGCGCACCCACAGACAAACAAGCAAGTGCATGCAGTAAACAAATCACCAGATCCACCATCAAGAAACGGTTGATGAAGGCTAAAGGAAACTGGGCTGATGAGCTTTCACTTGCACCATGGGCTTATAGAACAACACATAAATCTTCGACCGGACACTCAATGTTAGCCTTGGTATATTGTTTAGAAGTGATGATCCCAGTGGAACATGAAGTCCACTCTCATCAGAGGCAACATTTCAATCAAATAGAAAACGAGCAACTCCTGATTGAGTCACTTGATCTGAATGATGAGAGTAGGAAGGAAGTCGAACTAAGGACCGCTACTCACCAGAAGGAAGTATTACAACATTTCAACCCAAGGTTCACAACCGTATCTTTGAAGTGGGAGATCTCGTCCTGGAATGAATCTTCTCAGGCACGAGGGCACTTGGCCTAAGTTGGAAAGGACCCTATGTTATCGGCCAGAAACTTGGAGATGGAACATTCATGCTCATGAAGGTCGATGGAATTCCAATTCCCTATGCTTGGAACAGAGAATCACAGCGACATTATTTTATTTAGTACTTATCTACGTATTTCTTATTTCCTCAAACAAGCCACCAAGGGATACTTGAGGCATTGTAAATAGGTAGGATTTTCCTTTCTCTTTATTTTCTCAATAAATTCATTTGGCTTCTTTGTCATGACCCGTCTTCCACTAATCAGAAAGACGCATCATGAATTAAGAAAGAAATGGATAGAAAGAGAAAATATAGAGAAGAAAGAAGAAACAACATCAGAATCTCAATAGCGGAACGAATAAATTATATTAATAACATAAGTATTACATAGTATACAACCATTATCAGAGATGCACAGCTTACACATCACATACTAGACAGTTATAAACACATGTCTAGTTATACAACTCAATACAACTCAGAGAAAACACAGAGATACAAACACAGCGGATCACTATATATATCTACAACGCTGAAGCCTCCTGCTCCATTGCTCCTCCATAATTCGTCAAAGCTAACCTGAATCCCTTGGCTATTCGTAAAAATTTGAGTATCGAAGAGTTTAAGAAAATAGAAGATAAACTCCGGGTCAGACATAGGTCTGGTGTGAGTAACAGGTTAAAGTTGCTTAATTTTTGAAAAACCCTTTGAAAGAAAGGTATCACGTAAGACTTCCCACACATAAACATGGAAAAGTTTTTACCTTACGCTAACCAAAACATTTGATAGGAAATCCGGTGATATTATAATAGGTCTAGGGTTTTCAAGTAAATATGAAATAAACAAAATTGTTACATTTATTAAATTCCGGCTACTAGCCACAAAAGTGGGTAATACAATCAAAATCGTAGGCACTTATTGGATTTTGGATTCCATACAATGGCAGGGGTACCGTCCGTCATAGTACGGGGCCTAGATCACCGTACCGAGGATCACTCCCAATTCCCTGCAACACAAAGACGGAACCATACCTTACTGGACAGTCCCGAACAAGAAAACCCCGGCAGTTGTCGCGAATTAACCGCCCCACACAGCCAAATAAAAAGGGACTTCTAGACAGGGGAAAATCTTGTCCTACTTGGGCATGACCCACTTAGCCTTGCTGCACCTCTCCTGTTTTAGCCATTCCCGGTTGATGAGGATTGAGGCTAGGATTACCTTTAGAAAACACATCTCTTAGAATGCTCATCGTCCGCCTGACGATGTTTTGAAAGCATTCAATCCATACAAGTTCGTTCCGGGTTCGAACGAAACCGAAGGCATTATCTCGTTACACTCATTTTGGAATCACCCTTAGAGGTAACGACGATAACCCTTGCACTCTGAATCTTCATCTTCACTTGAGATTCACGACCTATCGTTAATTTGGATTGATGTGGTTTTCGGATATCCAAATATGGAAACCCGATCCCGGTCTCATCGAATCCAAAACGTATTTTTTAGGTCTAAGTTGTTTTAAGTTTAAAACAATTGAATTTAATTATCTATATACACACAGATAGATAATTCACATCATCACAATAGATAATCAACATTATCATCATAAACAGATAACCCATATTATCATCACAAATAGATAATCTACATCACCAATAGATAATTCATATCACAATGCAACCCAAGCATCCATATCACACAACATTATTTATCTCGTATCTGAGATTCAAACCATTCAAGGAAAACTATATCATCCATATATAAACAAGGATTAATAATCACACCATTTATAATTAATTTAAAATGAAATAAATTAATCAATTCATCACTAATTAGTTTAATGTAAATTAAATTAATTACTTCATTCTATAAATCCTGCTTATATAACCATTAATTAATTACAGATCAATCAATTAATTAACCTCTAATTAATTCCCTTAATTAATCACCCTTGATTAATTATTTTTTACTTACATTTAAGTTATTATCCTTTAATTAATTTCACAAATTAGTTATCCTTAACCAAAAACAGTAATTGACCTTTAATTACTTCATTAATTAATTAATTATAATTAATTACATTAATCCTTAATTAATTACGTTAATTAATTACTTCATTAATCACTTATTGTTGATTAATTAACTTAATTATTCCTTAATTACATCATTAATTATACTATTTAATGATCCCTAATTACATTTTAATTAATTAACTTCATTAAGTAATTAACCTTAATTAAACCATGATTATTAATCACTTTCGATTAATTACCTTCAGTGATTAACTACTCTTAATCACTTCATTGAGTAAATTAATTACCCATAAATTAATTATATTTATTAATCATCCTTGATCAATTTTATTCGTAATTAATTACCCTTAATTATTTACATTTCTTAATTATTTTTCAAGTGACTTAATCAATCAATGCTTAATTAATTACACTAAGTAATTAATTATTAATTACTTTTACTAAGTAATTACCTTTCATATTAATTACACAAAGCAATTTATTCTAAAACTCTTCCATACTTCAATAAGTAACATTCAATAATTACACATCTTAATTACTTCTCTAAGTAATTATCCTTCATTAACTACTTATCAACCCATCCAATGATTATTCTAAATTAATTAAACTTAATTAATTAACTTAAACTAATCAAATTAATTAATTAATTACAATGAGTAATTAATAACTTTAATTACCTTCATAAGGTAATCATACTTAACCAAATTCCATAAATGATTATCTAAATTAATTAATCCAATTAATTATCAAAATTAATCACATTAATTAATTATTAAACAATCTTAAGTTAATGACCTTCATTAACTTATCAAAAATTCTTAAATTACCCTTCATAAGTAATTAACTTAAATTAATTAATATTAATTTCAAATTTAATTAATCTTAATTATTTAACTTAACCTTTAATTAATTTATTCAAACCCTTAATTAATTAATTAAATAAATTAATTATCTTATTTAAATTACCTTACTAATTTAATGAATCACAATTCATTAAATTCTTTGATTTACTTTAAAATAAAAACATTTCTTATTAATGATTACATTATCATTAACAAAGTAATCTAAACAATTTACTTTTAAATTTGTTTTCAAATTACATTTTAAATTTTAGATTTAAAATGAAGTCAAACTTAACTTTAACAAAGATTTAAAAACCCTTTAAAACTTGTGCTAAAGAATTTCTTATTTTATAAAAGATGTTTAAAGGAATTTAAACCCAATTTTATTTAAGGTACAAATCATATTTTAAATTACCTTAAACATTCAAAGTTGTTTTTAAACAATTTAAATTTTAAAAACTTCCTTTATTACAAAACTATAATTCAAATTTGGATTTGAATCCAAATTTAAACTTAGGTTAAATCTCTTCTTTTATTTTAAAGCTTTACTTTTAAATTCAAACTATTTAAACCCTTTTTAAAGCTGTTTAAACTATTTAAAAAAAACTTTAATTTAGTTTAAAACTGAGATTCAAACCACATTTGAATCCAAACTTAACTTTTGATTTAAACCTAGTTTAAGTCTCTACTTCACATTTTAAATCCCAGTTTTAAATAAAACTCTACTGGTTTAAAACCTGAAACAGATATTTTAAAATATGCTTTAAACAATTAAAGTTATTAAAACAATTTAATTTATTCAACCTTTTTTAATTCAAAACTAAGATACAAATTAGATTTTGAATTCATATTTTAAAACTTTGATTCAAACTTTTCTCAAACCTTTGCTTTACATTTAAAATTTCATTTTAAAATTTCAAAACAAACAGGTTTGAAAAACCTGTAATCTAGCACTAGGCTCGAGTCACCTTAACATACTTCGAGCAAAACCCTTCACCACTTTGAGCCATTACTCGAATTACTTGAGTAGAACTCGAGTCCAAATAAATCGAAAAATCCCCAAATCTTCACCAGATACACCATTGCACCATGCATATGCACGGTGGTTCTGACCACCTCCGGTCACCACCTAGACTTCAAGCACGACGACGATCATTCCTGAAACCCATCCCGATCATCAAAATCTCACCATCCACTCGAAATCAAATTCGAGCACTCCAAAACTAAAACCTGGAAACAACATTGCAACCAGATCCCAAAACCTGTCAATGGCTCGAACTCGCCTCTCTGATCACCAGAGAACCATCACCACCGATTATGGTTTCTCCTATACTCCAGCTTTCATTTCCCAGAGTTGTGTCAAACTCGATCATCCCTAGACTTCGTGATGATCACAATTCCCAGACCATCCAAACTAGGTTAACAGACTTCATCAACCTCCCATCGCCACCATCGAGCCTTGATCATCCTCCTGGCATTTTTGCCACATCCTCTGATCACTCCACTACCACCTGCAAGAACCTCCAACATTCTGATCAACTCGATCACCGGAGTTTGACTATAACCCAAATTCTTTTCAAACAAGAACTGCAGCCTTAATTCCAAACTAAAAACTATGATTTTAGTTTTAAAAATCATTTTTTTTGTTTAAGTTTTCAATTTATAATGCTGAATTTACAAATTGTTATGTTTAAGTTTTTACCTTCATTTAACATGCTCTGATGTTTTAATTTTACAGAGACAACACCAAATTGTTTTTACTTAATACGTTTTTAAACTAAAAACTATGGTATAACTAACATATTTGTTTCAGAACTCAAGTACTAATAAAGATTGATTCAAGAGCAATTGAATTTTTACTAAATTATGAACCTGGAACCTAAAAAAACTGTAGTAGCATAAATCAACAATCTACACTCATAATCCATCCATACACAGAAGATGCACATACACAATATAATTTTTATCACAAAAAACTAACATGCAACCATAACCATGCTTAAGTTTTAAATTTGTGAGGTTACTCACCTGAAACAAATGAGAATAGACCCTTTTTCTTTGAAAACTTGTGCTTTGGCTCAGGTTTACTTCACATACTTACATGCAGGCTTGACTCCAGATGCATTTGAAACTTTAAGTTTGAATGCTTTAATTTGAAAATCTTGCAGTTGCATGCTTTAGTTTTCTCAGATTTGAAAAAAATGCAAATGCTCAGGAATAAAGCATGCAGGCCCTGATTTGTTCTTGGGTTTGAGAAGAATTTCTAGATTTTGATTTGTATTGAATTTTTTTTCAGTGGATTACAGGATTAACATACAGGCTTTAGATTGGGGAAAGGTTTGCATTGCATTTGAAAATCTAATTTTGAACATGTAAAATGGTTACAGGGAAACAATACTGCAGATTTGTTTTGAGGGAGAGTTTCAGATTTTGATTTGTATTGAACATTTTTTTTGTTTGAGGAGTTTTAGAAAGTGATTAAACTCTCAGCTGAAGTTTTATTTTTACTTTTGAAAATCAAGAAAGGAAATGAAAAGAACAAAACATGTTTATATGAGTGTAATTGATTTTCCAAAATAAAGAAAAAAATACAAATAACACTTGTAAAAGAACTAACATTTGTCACTTGCTTTGTTTATTATCTTTAACACATGTTATTATAAGCTCTAGGATGTTTACACATGTCCCTAAAAAAATTATCATTTATTTTAAATGTTTAAGGAATGCTTTTTAGTTTAATTAATTAGTTTTTAAGTATGTATATATATAGTTAATTCTAAGGAAATAAAACTATTTATATTTATAATAATAATAGTATTAAAAAAACAATACATATACTCTTTATTTGAAAATAACACACTTGACAATTTAAAATAAAATTTATAAAGAGATTATAAATTACTTATAATTTAAATGAATAAATGTTTCATACATTAATTGTAAACCTTCATAGCTAATTTGTATCAACATATTAAATTTGAAAATAACAATAATATTATCTTTTAAAACCTATCTATATTTATACATTTATAACTATTTAAAAATAACATATTTATCAAATTTAAATAATTTATAAAAGAAATTATAAATTACTTATCTTATTTAACTTATTTAAATGCATTAATGTTTAATTTATAAATGGTATTTTAGATTTTCATATATAATTTCAAATTATATTTATTAAGCTATATTAAAAAAACTAAATTAAATCTTTATTTATCTTATTTAGAATTTAAAATTATGTTTAAAATATATTTAAACAATTTAAAACATTTTCCTTAAGTATCTTAAACCATATAGTTATTTATTAGTTAGTTTTGAAAAGTTATATATTCAATTAAATCATAATCTTCCAAATTATCAAATTGTATTTTAGAATTTAAAAACAAGATTTATTTATTAAATTCAAAACTAATCTATTCACAATATATATAAACATATATATATACACACACACACATTATAAATAGAAAAACATTTTATTAGTTTTTAAAAGATAAAATTCACCAATTAAATATCTATTTAATTGGATTATTAAATCAAGCTAAATTTTATTAACAAAATTTCTCAAATCAATTTAATTTTAAATACAGATTATTAAATCGATATTGCCAAAATTTCCGGGATATCACATTCCTTCTCCCTTAAAAGAATTTCGTCCCCGAAATTTAAAAGCAAAGTTGATTTAATAATCTTATTAAAGATTTAGTTTAAAAACACAAGCATATATTAATCATATGCTAACAACCATAGCAATCCAATTTATCAATCAAATAAATTTAACTATCCAGACAAAATTCTAGATAGAATTTCCTCGAGTTTTCCAAGTATATATATACCGGGAACTCGCTCTACAGAATCCTAACAATCAAAACTACGAAGCTACAGAGCTCCTATCATCTAGATCTACAGAACTAAATAGGATATCAGACTACAGACGAGTCTGACTCAACAATCAAACCTTCCTGAACAGCTGGTTTCAAAACCAGAGATACACGTACTTCCTCAGAGATACGTGAAACTCATCGAATCTCAGTTATCCAAACTGGAAATTCAACCCAGAGGACCAAACACTTATTCTCATAAGAACACATAAAAGTCCCAAGATACCTCGAAGCTAGGTTCCCAGGCTTACCCAATCTTATATCTCCATTGGTCGGAGAAAACTTATCCAAAATCAAATTTCCGACTCCAGAATCCAAATTCCTTCATCTCTTAACCATAAAACTCTTCTGAAGATCCTGTGCTGCCTATAACCTTCCTGATCAGCTCAACCTTAGCTGATGCCTCTAAAAACAAGCTGGACCAAAAACAATCCAACACAACGATCTCCTCAAGATCAACCAAGACCAAGAGCATTAACTCTACTCTTTAAACAACAGAAGAACAAACTCACCTCTCCTATCCGAAAAATACAAAACAGATGCACTCCCAAACTGCTTCCACTGCATAACTCTGATCTGGAATAGAAGAAAAATGCTGACGATGAACACGGGCACAATCTGGACTACACGTCCCAGAAATATGGTTCAACGGATCCATAAAAGAAAACTTAGAAGTCCCACCAATCCTGAGCTGCTTCACCAAACCTTATCTCAATGAACCGTTCTTCTACTAAGCTGAACTATCGTCATCACTCCCGGAATCCAGTCGATAAGAAAACTTAATCCCCAGATACAGACGAACCTCTAACTTCTCAGAAGTCATCCATAAAAATCTTCAATAACTCAAAAGAACACTCAAACTATCGCAAGTCTCTTTTGCGATTAACCAAGCCTAATATCCAAAGAAAAACTGTTCTCTCTTTACCAATCAGAACAGCTTACGCTTATCTAGCCAATCCATCGAAGAAATGGATCCACTCTGCTGCTTCTTAACTCCACCTCCCAAAAAATTGCTCAGCCAGAAAACTTCCTTGCAGGCATACAGAACATTCCGAGCTGCACTGTTGACACCGAAGCCAAAGACTTCCTAATCCATAAGCTCTTCGAGAAACTCGGACCTCAAAGCCAACCATCACATCCTGCTCAACCCAGCCAGAACACCGGAGCAGACACACTTCCTACAACTTGTTCCAAAGAAACATATTCAGACACAATCCATAGTCACTGCATCTCATCAAGCAGCTACTACTTTCTGAGGTATCAAGATACCATTACCCACTTCTTCCAACTAGCAGATCCAAACTTCACTCATCCATCTTCAAAGATGAACTCCGAACCTTTACAGGTTTCCTTCAGAGATCGATGAAATCCTTTCACTACAGCAAAGCTCACTCGAGATGGTATTGGGTCTACAGTCTCGACAGATACACTTCCAACCTCAACATTCAAATTCCAACCAATGGAAGTAGTCGTGTTACACACATAATTACCTTATCTACCTTTATAACCTATATTGAAAAACCCGAACAGGTAACCCAACAAACAGGTAGAAATAATAAATAAATATAAATATATATTAAAATTACAAATACGCTCTCTCAAGAAAGAAAACACTCCGAAGCCTAGGTATTCACTCAACCTAGTGCTCTGATACCAACTGTCATGACCCGTCTTCCACTAACCAGAAAGACGCATTATGAATTAAGAAAGAAATGGATAGAAAGCGAAAAGATGGAGAAGAAAGAAGAAACAACGTCAGAATCTCAACAGCGGAATGAATAAATTATATTAATAACATAAGTATTGCATAGTATACAACCATTATCAGAGATACATAGCTTATACATCACATACTAGACAGTTATAAACACATGTCTAGTTATACAACTCAATACAACTCAGCGAAAACACAGAGACACCAAACACAACAGATCACTATATATCTACAACGCTGAAGCCTCATGCTCCATTGCTCCTCCACGATTCGTCAAAGCTAAACTAAATCCCTTGGCTACTCGTAAAAATTTGAGTACCCAAGAGTTTAAGAAAATAGAAGATAAACTCCGGCTCAGACATGGGTCTGGTGTGAATAACAGGACAAAGTTGCTTAATTTTTGAAAAATCCTTTGAAAGAAAGGTATCACGTAAGACTTCCCACACATAAACATGGAAAAGTTTTTACCTTATGCTAACCAAAAGATTTGATAGGAAATCCGATGATATTATAATAGGTCTAGGGTTTTCAAGTAAATATGAAATAACCGAAATTGTTACATTTATTAAATTCCAGCTACTATCCACAAAAGTGGGTAATACAATCAAAACCGTAGGCACTTATTGGATTTTGGATTCCATAAAATGGCAGGGGTACCGTCCGTCACAGTACGGGGCCTAGATCACCGTACCGAAGATCACTCTCAATCCCCTGCAACACAAAGATGGAACCATTCCTTACTAGACAGGCCCAAACAAGACAACCCCGGCAGTTGTTGCGAATCAACCGCCCAACACAGCCGAATAAAAAGGGACTTCTAGACAGGGGAAAATCTCGTCCTACTTGGGCATGATCCACTTAGCCTTGCTGCACCTCCCCAGTTTTAGCCATTCCCGGTTGATGAGGCTTGAGGCTACGATTACCTTTAGAGAACACATCTCCTAGAATGCTCATCGTCCGCCTGACGATGTTCTGAAAGCATTCAATTCATACAAGTTCATTCCGGGTTCGAACGAAACCGAAGGCACTATCTCGTTACACTCATTTTGTAATCACCCTTAGAGTTAACGACGATAACCCTTGCACTCTGAATCTTCATCTTCACTTGAGATTCACGGCCTATCGTTAATTTGGATTGATGTGTTTTTCTTATATCCAAATATGGAAACCCGATCCCGGTCTCATCGAATACAAAACGTATTTTTCAGGTCCAATTTGTTTTAAGTTTAAAACAATTCAATTTAATTATCTATATACACACAGATAGATAATTCACATCATCACAATAGATAACCAGTATTATCATCATAAACAGATAACCCATATTATCATCACAAATAGATAATCTACATCACCAATAGATAATTCATATCACAATGCAACCCATGCATCCATATCACACAACATTATTTATCTCATATCTGAGATTCAAACCATTCAAGGAAAACTATATCATCCATATATAAACAAGGATTAATAATCACACCATTTATAATTAATTTAAAATGAATTAAATTAATCATTTCATCACTAATTAATTTAAATTAAATTAAATTAATTACTTCATTCTATAAATCCTGCTTATATAACCATTAATTAATTACAAATCAATCAATTAATTAACCTCTAATTAAATCCATTAATTAATCACCCTTGATTAATTATTTTATATTTACATTTAAGTAATTATCCTTTAATTAATTTCACAAATTAATTATCCTTAACCAAAAACAGTAATTAACCTTTAATTACTTCATTAATTAATTATAATTAATTACATTAATCCTTAATTAATTACATTAATTAATTACTTCATTAATCACTTATTATTGATTAATTAATCTTAATTATTCCTTAATTACATCATTAATTATATTATTTAATGATTCCTAATTACATTTTAATTAATTAACTTCATTAAGTAATTAACCTTAATGAAACCATGATTATTAATCACTTTCGATTAACTACCTACAGTAATTAACTACTCCTAATCACTTCATTGAGTAAATTAATTACCCCTAAATTAATTATATTTAATAATTAATTATATTTATTAATCATCCTTGATCAATTTTATTAGTAATTAATTACCCTTAATTATTTACATTTCTTAATTATTTTTCAAGTGACTTAATCAAACAATGCTTAAATTAATTACACTAAGTAATTATTTATTAATTACTTCAATAAGTTACATTCAGTAATTACTCATCTTAATTACTTCTCTAAGTAATTATCCTTCATTAATTACTTATCAACCCATCCAATGATTATTCTAAATTAATTAAACTTAATTAATTAACTTAAACTAATCAAATTAATTAATTAATTACAATGAGTAATTAATAACTTTAATTACCTTCATAAGGTAATCATACTTAACCAAATTCCATAAATGATTATCTAAATTAATTAATCCAATTAATTATCAAAATTAATCACATTAATTAATTATTAAATAATCTTAAGTTAATGACCTTCATTAACTGTAACGACCCGATATTTTCAACCATTCGCATCCATTATAAGTGTATAGGTAGACACTCATGCCGGAATTGAATTGCTCAAAATACCGCGTTGTAAATAAAATTTTGGCAAATCTCAGAATATGCAGTAAATAAAAATCACAGATCACAGACACGGAGTAATAATAATGCAGCGGAAGTAAAAGAGATAGTAGTTCATGAAGCTACTATATAAATATATCAGAGTTACATAAGATACAATAGAAGAAATAAAGTATAACAGAAGTTTAAATATGACAACCAAGTACAAGCTGAATAGAACAACCGAACTGAAAAGATGAAACTTGACAAGTAGATAATCTCCAGCGATTCCAATCTCTAGAAAGTGAAAATCCAAATCTGTGAATAACTCAGGCTCACCCGAGCATAAATAAAAATACAAACACTCGAGTCAGGACATGCATACTTATACAATGTAAACAAACTCAAGTGAATTGTAGCAAAGATACAAGTAACTTAGAAGATGCTTGGGACCGCCCATCCTCTAAGGATCCGTTAAACTATTTACTATGTAGTAATATATGCTATATACAGTAGTGTCCAATCAGTAAAGTATAATCATATAGAAAATAGCGTTAAGGGGATGGTGAACCTTAACGCGGTCGGATCTTTAAAACCAAAATCGTAGTGGGCTCGCTATAAGGAGATGACACGGCACGCGAGGCAATGCCAGGGTGGATACACCGTTTGCACTCCCGAACCGGTGGTGACGACAAGCCAGCAGCTTCCGCCCATCTCGAACAATACCCCCGAATCAAAGTGGCGCCACATATCAAATCCCAAAAGTAATAGAATGGTTTCCGATGGAGCATGCTCGATGAAAGGGTGCGACCCTTTGTGTAGCCCGGTATAGCTCCTGTTTTAGTCATTTATGCCAACTCACGGGAGTTGGGTCCACGTAATATACCTCGAGAACGTCGCCACCATCCTACTTCATTCTGGAATCTCCACCGCGTACACAGTTGTTAAAGTGGTTTTCGGTATTGGCCAGCTATAAGACAATATCCGGTCCCGGTCTCTTTAACAACCAATCGTTATTATAACCCGTAGTTATAACTTTAAAACAATATTTTATACTTCAAAAATAAAATGTCATTTCAACCCAAACCTTTATCAAAATAAAGATTAACTCATCTCCAAACGATTTCAATATATCATCATACCATATCTTTCAATTCAAATATATATCAAAATAAATATCAAGTCATTTCTAACCATTTCAATATTTTAAATTATCATATCCTTTAAAAACTTCCTTTCAAATCATTTTAATACATCAAAATATCATAACCTTTCAAAGCTTCATTTAAAATATCTTATCTTTCAGCACTTCCTTTCAAATTATTTTAATATCAAAATGTCAAATCTTTCAAAACTCCATTTTCAAATCATTTTAATATATCAAAATATTATATCTTTTCAAACCAAATTTCAATCATTTAATATATCAAAATATCAAAACCACATTCATTTCAAATCATTATTCATTTTATTCAATTTAAAACACCATTTCAATTCACATTTCAAAACAGTTTATATTCAAAAAAAATCATTTTTAATCATAAAAGTGAAGTTATTATGTTAAAAATTAAATTATTAAATTTCTAAAATTTCCAACTTCCAAAGTTCATTTATTCACTTAAGTTTATCAAAACAGTGAAAATTCACTTTTTGTGACATTTAGAAAACGCTACGGAAAGATACATTCAAAACAGTTCAATTTAATAAAAGACAACATTTTAAAATGTTGTAATAGGGTTTACTTAAATTTCAAATAAACTTAGTTTGATTCAAAAATTATAGCACTTACAAAAATTGCTATAATAGATTTTAATTCAATTTAGCTTTTTAGTTCATTATCATCAACTACGGCATTTACAAATGTTGTAATATCATTTACATTGTAATTAATAGCATTTCAAAAATGCAGTCAATTAACTTCAAATATTCAATATGATTTCTCAACCAATTATATTTTTTATTTAAAAAAATTTTAACTCATAAAATCATACATTTTCACATTTATCAACATCATTTAATTTTCCTCAAGTTCATGATTTTATAAAGTTAAATTTCCATTCAAAAATCAGGATTTAATAATAACTCACTTACTAAATTGCAATGTTCAATTTCAAATTCATTGCATTAAATTTCAACTTAACACTTAAGTTCAAATTCTCAAAAACTTAGTTTTATTTTTATTTACTTAACTAAAAGTTCACTTTTAAGTCAATTTCATAAATTTTCAATTTTAGTTATATTTCAAAATTTCAGCTTAAATATTCATTCATTTCACATTTCAACTTTATTAAAAATCATTAATATGATATAAAATCACTTTGAATTCATTTAAATTCAAATTATCATAAACTTATCATATTTTCAAAGTTAATTTAAATTCCATTAAAAATTAAATCAAAATTTCCAAAATAACTTACATTCATATTTTATAACTTTTCCATAATTTATTTAACTTATAGATTTCCAGAAAATAAATAATACTTTTCAAAAGTTATATTTTTATTAAATTTCAAATAAAATATTATAATAATTAAATTTCTAAAATATTTAAAAAATTTAGAAAAACATATTTCAACTACGGGCCTGTATAAAATTTTCTACGCTAGGTAAAGTTATACGGGTAATATATCATTTCAACCCGTAATTTACAAAGAAAAATTCGGGTTTTATCATTTCAAACCCGCAATCTCAAGTTAAAATAAATTAAATAAAAACCGTTCATGCCTATCATTTCAGCCCATAACGATTTTTCCCTATTCTAAAGTCCGTTCGGGTATGTATCATTTCAACCCATAGTGATTCTAATTTACAGGGAACTTGCAGTGTGATAAACTGATAAAATATACATAATAGCATGAAGTAACAGTAACATATGATATAACAGGTGTTTAAGCACGGGTGAACATCATATGATAATAATATAAGCATATATAACATGATAATATAGTTCTACAGATTCACAGGGTGTCAATTCACATTTGTATAAGTATAAACATCTGGTGAGAAATACTCACTTTTTTTTGCTGGAGATATCAATTAGAATGACACGACGGATCCAGAAGGCACGACCTTTGATTTGAGTAGAGAGAAGTAGCCGAGATATCATCTTGTAAACAATCCCAAAACAAGACAATATAACTTATGAATATTCAACCAAAATATATTGAAATAAATTAAAATTGAAAGGCAACAAAGACAAGATAACTTGACCTTGCTACAACCATTCAAAAGATCGACTAAGGAGTTCGTTTTCTTAGCCATGATGATGATATGAGTGTGGGAGAGACAAGGCTAATAGCCTTACAAACATTCAAACAAAACAAACAAATAACATAAGTTTTCAAACCCAAATTCAATAAAACAATGTTAGAATTAAATGCATAAAACAAAGCCAAAGTTTTTGCACTTGCTTTCTACTGCCTATGCTTAAGCTATAGATCTGAAATGCATGTCTAAGGAGTGGGTTAGTATTAGGTCTTGGGCTCATAAGGGTCAGCCATAGCTTGGAAGTAATGGTGCAAAGGTGGATGGACATAGGTGCAACAAAACAACAACTACAAGGCAAATTCATCACATCTATGCTATAAATGGGTTCGGCCATAGGCTCTAGGGGCATGGCCAGTGGGTCCAGGTGGTGGTGGGTAATGTGGCAGAGGGTGGAGGTCAGGTCAGAGGTGGTGGTGGTGGTGGAAGTGGCGGCAAAAGGTGGATGAAGGTGATGGTACCAAAACTAGGTCAGCTTGAGTGCATAGGTGATGGATTTGTGGATTTTGGTGGTGATGTTTGCCTTGGGGTTGCTTGGCCTGCCATGGTTGTGATCTAGGGTGGAAGATGATCAGAGAATAAAGTGGTGGAGGTTGGCCTAGATCTGGTTGAGGAGGAGTGGAGCCATGAAGTTGAGAACAAGTTGCAAAATCACATAGAAAAACTAGTAAACAAGAGAAGAGAAGAAGATTTTACCAAATTTTTGCAAGATGGAGGCCATGATTTTTTTTTAGGGTTGAGAAGTTTTGAAAATACGTGAAAAAGATGAGATAATATAGCTGAAAAGAATATAGAAAGGTACGGCCCAAATAAATGGTGTATTGATTGAAAAAGAAACGGTAAAAGAAACGGTGAAACGACTTTACGTTTCTTAGCTTTTAAAACCTTCCATACTTCCTTTTCTTTTAAATCAAGTAAAACAAAATAAACTTCAGAAAGTACATCTAAAACCGAAACAAAGCGAAAAAAATAAAAATATATAATTAAATTTAAAGAAAATATGAAAAGAATTAAGGAAATTGCTTAAAAATTGAAAACAGGGTTCAAAAATTACAATTAAAACATCAATGGCTTTGGAAAAATATCTACTTCATTTTAAAAATATTCTAAAGCAAAAATTTTGAAATAAAATAAATTATTTATCATTTCTAAAATAAAATAAATAATTAAATTTTAATTAAATAGAATTTAAATTAAGAAAATGGCTTAAAATTGCAAAGTAGACTTTAAAATTAGAAATAAATTCAATGCACTTTGGAAATTTTTTATATACTTGAAAAATATTTATAAATAAAGATAAGTACACAAAATAAAAATGAATTCACAAAATAAAATATATAAAATTAAATTTAAATAAAATTTTGATGAAGAAAATAGCAGAAAATAAGAAAACAGCCTAAAAAAAAGAAATCAACATGGTAAACTTTGGAAAAATTCTAACATCACTAAAAAAATGTTTCTAAAATAGAATATATATCTAATATGTCATATAACACATATTAGAATATGATTAGATAATTAAAAATATAATTTATAAAATTTAACATAAAGAAAATTGTTAAATAATTCAATGTACACACAATATTGAAAACAGTATAACTTTCACAATTTAAATCCGTTTTCATCGAAACGAAAAGTGGTATTCATGTTATTAAATCTATTTTCATAATAAAATATAAAATTTATAAAATTCAAACTTTTAAATTTTTAAGTTAAAAATCAAAATTGATTATTTTGACCAAAATCAACATTTCAGGAAAATATTCAACTTACACAAGTTTGAAATTATAATACACATAATAATCAGCATTTATATTTTTAAAATGAAAATTTGAAATAAAACAAGTTTGAAATAATTTAAAAATAAATAAAGTCAAATTTAAATTATATGCAAAATCTAGGGTTGTTACACTAACTTATCAAAATTCTTAAATTACCTTTCTTAAGTAATTAACTTAAATTAATTAATATTAATTTCAAATTTAATTAATCTTAATTACATAACTTAACCTTTAATTAATTTATTCAAACCCTTAATTAATTAAATAAATAAATTAATTATCTTATTTAAATTACCTTACTAATTTAATGAATCACAATTCAATAATTCTTTGATTTACTTTAAAATAAAAACATTTCTTATTAATGATTACATTATCGTTAACAAAGTAATTTAAACAATTTACTTTTAATTTTTTTTCAAATTACATTTTAAATTTTAGATTAAAATGAAGTCAAACTTAACTTTAACAAAGATTTAAAAACATTTAAAAACCCTTTAAAACTTGTGCTAAAGAATTTCTTATTTTATAAAAGATGTTTAAAGGAATTTAAACCCAATTTTATTTAAGATACAAATCATATTTTAAATTACCTTAAATAATCAAAGTTGTTTTTAAACAATTTAAATTTTAAAAACTTCCTTTATTACAAAACTATGATTCAAATTTGGATTTGAATCCAGATTTAAACTTAGGTTAAATCTCTTCTTTTATTTTAAAGCTTTACTTTTAAATTCAAACTATTTAAACCCTTTTTAAAGTTGTTTAAATATTTTAAAAAAACTTTATTTTAGCTTAAAACTGAGATTCAAACTACATTTGAACCCAAACTTAACTTTTGATTTAAACTTAGTTTAAGTCTCTACTTTACATTTTAAATCCCAGTTTTAAATTTTTAAAACTCTACTGGTTTAAAACCTGAAACAAACATTTTAAAATATGCTTTAAACAATTAAAGTTATTAAAACAATTTAATTTATACAACTTTCTTTAATTCAAAACTAAGATACAAATTATATTTTGAATTCAGATTTTAAAACTTTGATTCAAACTTTACTAAAACCTTTGCTTGACATTTAAAATTTCATTTTAAAATTTCAAAACAAACAGGTTTGAAAAACCTGTAATCCAACAATAGGCTCGAGTCACCTTATCTTACTTCGAGCAAAACCCTTCACTAATTCGAGCCATTACTCGAATTACTCGAGTAAAACTCAAGTCCAAATAAATCTACGAATCCCCATATCTTCACCAGATACATCACTGCACCGTGCATATGCATGGTGGTTCTGACCACCTCCGGTCACCACCTAGACTTCGAGCACAATGACGATCATCCTTGAAACCCATCCCGATCATCAAAATCTCAGCATCCACTCGAAATCAAATTCGATCACTCCAAAACTAAAACCTGGAAACAACATTGCAACCATATCCCAAAACCTGTCAATGGCACGAACTCGCCTCTTCGATCACCAGAGAACCATCACCATTGACCATAGCTTCTCCTATACTCCAGCTTTCATTTCCCAGAGTTGTGTCAAACTCGATCATCCCCAGACTTTGTGATGATCACAATTCCCATACCAGCCAAAACTAGGTTAACAAACTTCATCAACCTCCCATCGCCACCACCGAGCCCTGATCATCCTCCTGGCATTTTTTCTACACCCTCTGATCACTCCACTACCACCAGCAAGAACCTCCAACATACCGATCAACTCGATCGCCAGGGTTTGACTATAACCCAAATTCTTTTCAAACAAGAACTGCAGCCTCAATTCCAAACTAAGAACTATGATTTTAGTTTTGAAAATCATTTTTTGTTTAAGTTTTCAATTTATAATACTGAATTTATAAATTATTATGTTTGAGTTTTTACCTTTATTTAACATGCTCTGATGTTTTAAATTTACAGAGACAACACCAAATTGTTTTTACTTAATAAGTTTTTAAACAAAAAACTATGGTATAATTAACATATTTGATTCAGAACTCAAGTACTAATAAAGATTGATTCAAGAGAAATTGAATTTTTACTAAATTATGAACCTGGAACCTAAAAAACCGTAGTAGCATAAATCAGCAATCTACACTCATAATCCATCCATACACAGAAGACACACATAGACAATACAATTTTTATCACAGAAAACTAGCATGCAACCACAACCATACTTAAGTTTTAAATTTATGAGGTTACTCACCTGAAACAAATAAGAACATGCCCTTTTTCTTTGAAAACTGTTTTGAAAACTTGTGCTTTGGCTCAGGTTTACTTCACATACTTGCATGTAGGCTTGACTCCAGATGCATTTGAAACTTTAAATTTGAATGCTTTAATTTGAAAATCTTGCAGTTGCATGCTTTAGTTTTCTCAGAATTGAAAAAAATGCAAATGCTCAGGAATAAAGCACTTAGGCCCTGATTTGTTCTTGGGTTTGAGAAGAATTTCCAAATTTTGATTTGTATTGATTTTTTTTCCAATGGATTACAGGATTAACATGCAAGCTTTAGATTGAGGAAGGGTTTGCATTGCATTTGAAAATCTGATTTTGAACATGTAAAATGGTTACAGAGAAACAATACCGCGGATTTGTTTTGAGAGTGAGTTTCAGATTTTGATTTGTATTGAACATTTTTTTGAGGAGTTTTAGAAACTGATTAAATTATTAGTTGAAGTTTTTTTTTTTACTTTTGAAAATTAAGAAAGGAAATGAAAAGAAGAAAACATGTTTATATGAGTGTAATTGATTTTCCAAAATAAAGAAGAAAAAAAATACAAATGACACTTGTAAAAGAATTAACATTTGTCACTTACCTTGTTTATTATCTTTAACACATGTTATTATAAGCTCTAGGATGTTTACACATGTCCCTAAAAAAATTATCATTTATTTTAAATGTTTAAGGAAAGCTTTTTAATTTAATTAATTAGTTTTTAAGTATGTATATATATAGTCAATTCTAAGGAAAGAAAACTATTTATATTTATAATAATAATAAAAAAAAACAATACATATACTCTTTATTTGAAAATAACACACTTGACAATTTAAAATAAAATTTATAAAGAGATTATAAATTACTTATAATTTAAATAAATAAATGTTTCATATATTAATTTTAAACCTTCATAGCTAATTTATATCAACATATAAAATTTAAAAATAACAATAATATTATCTTTTAAAACCTATCTATATTTATACATTTATGACTATTTAAAAATAACATATTTATCAAATTTAAATAATTTATAAAAGAAATTATAAATTACTTATCTTATTTAACTTATTTAAATGCATTAATGTTTAATTTATAAATGGTATTTTAGATTTTCATATATAATTTCAAATTATATTTATTAAGCTATATTATAAAAAAATAAATTAAATTTTTGTTTATCTTACTTAAAATTTAAACTTATGCTTAAAATATATTTAAACAATTTAAAACATTTTCCTTAAGTATCTTAAACCTATAGTTATTTATTAGTTAGCTTTGAAAAGTTATATATTCATCCTATTTTACATCACTAAAAATGGTGCCATCTTCTCCCGTACCTCCCGTACCTCCCACTCCGGTTCCTCCTACAACCGTACCTCCTAACCATACCCTGTCTAATACCCATCCCATCGTTCCTACAACCCATACTCTGGCCACCTACCATCCAGTCGTCGTCAATCCTCCTAACCATGCCTCCGACCAACCATCTATCAAGACAAAACCTCCACCATACCCTCCTGACCGACCATCCATTTCCAATTCCGCATCACTGTTGGGTGGACCGCCTCTATTGCTCTCAAATGCCAACTCCTCCTTAACCCCACCTGATGTACTGTCTCTGTCCTCATCCCTCCCTGGCTGCAGTCAACAAGCTTGGACTTCGTTATTCAAACGCAAACCTCTTAATGTGGGGAAGTACAAGCCTGTTGACTTCGAACCTACATTCTCTGATGATGTTCTCGACTTGGTCGATGAGGTCGTTCAGGCCGGATCTTCTGTATGGAAGGATCACTTAGTGGGTTTTTTCTTGGATAAACCACTGTCATATTCTTCAGTGGTTGCCAAACTGAAAAGCATCTGGAAACTGAAGGGATGAGTGCAAGTGAAATCAGATGGAGTGATCTTTCTCTTCCTGTTATCGTCTGAAGAAGACAAAAACAGAATTTTACATGGTGACCCTATTATCATGAATAATAAAGTGTTTATCATAAGGCCTTACGATGCTAATATCAGTAATGTTTGCAGTTCGGTACCATCGGTGCCTGTATGGGTCCAACTTCGCAACATTCCTATCTTTGCTTGGTCTCACTTGGGTATAAATTGGATTTGTAGTCGTATAGGCAAATTGCTTTGTATGGACGAAAGGACTGAAAGACTTGAAAGGTTGGAATTTGCGAAATGCATGATCGAAGTCAAGCCGAATAGGGAGCTTCCTAATGATTTCCTAATTAGTCTGGCTGATGGTGTTGTTCAACGTATTTATGTTGAGTATTTATGGCAGCCTAACATTTGTGTTCTTTGCAACTCTTTTGGTCACTTTAAGGAGTCGTGTGACAAGAAAGATGTACCAGCTGTTGCTATGAGTGGAAAGGCTTCAGGAAATAATATCAACGAAAAGCAATCGAAAAGCGAAGTAAAGATTAACAAACAAGTTCAAAAATGGCAAAAGGTTGGGAAAAACAAAAACATGACGGGGTTAAATAGGAGATTTGAAAGGGTGATTGGCAAGGAAAGTAGCCAGGAAAGTGAAAAAGGAAAAGATAGAATAAGTGGAAAAGAAGAAGAACAGTTTAAAGCAAACTTAGTCCAAAATATACAGTGTGATAAGGAAGGATCACTCAAAAATTTAACTGAAAATGTGGTATTGGCAATTGACATTCCTGCAATAATTACTGTAGCTCCAACTGCGTCAGCTTCGGTTTTGGAGACCACAGTCAGTAATAGGTTTGGCATATTTCAATTCTTAGATGAAGAGAACGAAAATGACAAGGTGGTAGAATAGGAATTTGATAAACATCAAATGGAACTAACTCAGGTGGTCAATATTTTGAATGAAAGGGAAATCCAGGCTTCGGATGATTGTGCGTATTCTGCAAATATAGGAACTGACTCAAAGTACAAAAAAAATATTGCAAAGGAAGCTACAAATATAGAAGGAACAAAAGATCTCAGAAATTTAACAAGGGAAAAAATAATGGGCAGTGAGAATATAAAAGATGACATTAATACTTCGAATCAAGAGCAGTTAAATGCGGGAGTGTCCACATTGTACTCCAAAACATCCATCACTAAAGCCACTGAAGTTCCAACATTTATTACTGAAGAAATCTCCACAACAGATAAACCAACTTCACCGAGTAAAGATTCCAACATGCACAGCGTGCACGTGCACGACAGTAACGACCAAATCCCACCTCCGGTTATTCAACTCATTGCATTCACTCCATCCTCCTCGTCTCCGACATCAAATAACTGTTCTCAAATCAACACCGACCATTCCATACCAATCTCTCCCTCAAAAAATATCATGCTAGCTTCGAATTGTATCCCCCTGAAATCTGCTTCTCCCACCCAACACCAAAAATCCAAACTAAACAAAAATCCTGCAGACTCACCAAATATCTCCCAAGCTACGATGATGGTCCTTCGTAGCAAGAAATCTATTACCCCTTCTGGAAATCCGTTTACCCAATGATGCACACCATCGGTGCTTGGAATGTTAGAGGGGCACACCACGAAACAAAACTTTCCCAATGCAAAAACTTAATAACTCAGCATAACCTTTGTATGTTAGCAATTCTTGAAACTAAGTTAAATATAGACCTTTCGTTCAAAGCAGCGAATTATATAAACCCGGGGTGGGGAGTCGTACATAACCTTGACGAAGCCCCCTACGGCAGAATCCTCATAATATACAACCCCAATGTGATCCTCCTTTCCAAAGTTCACGCTACATCTCAAAACATTCACTGTCGTGCAAAAAGTATCATCAACCCGTGCTCCTTTTATATTACACTTGTTTACGCAGCAAATAACAAAGCAGCCAGAATTTCCTTTCTCCACGACCTTCCCATGTTGAGGCAAGATTCTCATCCTTGGATCATCCTTGGCGATTTTAACTGCTGTAACAAACTTGAAGATAGGTTAGGTGGCAACCCACTCTCTCTTAACGAAATTGAACCGCTGCGATCTGCAGTTATGGATTCTAATTTGGTGGAAATTAAGTCAACTGGAATGAGATACTCATGGAACAACAAATGTAGACTTCGTAGCAGGACCTACTCTAAAATCGACCATGCCTTTGGTAACCACCTTGCCCTATCCAAGTGGCCTACCATTTATAACCACCTTCCTCCTCCCCTACTGTCAGACCACTCACCTCAATTAATTCACCTAAGGGAAGATGGCATTAAAGTCAAATCAAGTTTCAAATTTTTAATTTTTGGGTTAATGAACCTGACTTTTTTGACATTGTTAAAGAGGTCTGGGCAAGACCAACTTACGGTAATCCTATGTCTATTTTGCAGGTCAAACTTAAAACCACTAAAATGGCTCTCAAGCAATGGTCCAACATCAGATTTGGAAAGGGAAGCAAACAAAGTTCTTTCTGGAAGAATAAACTGGAAGAGATTCAATTGAACATGCAGGATGACCCACTCAACTCTACCTTCAGCGCTATGGAGTCGTATATATCTAGACAGTTTATGAAGCTCTTAATTGTGAGATTTCTATGATCAATCAAAAAGCGAGGTTGCAATGGAGAGATTATGGTGATAGAAACAACGTTTTTTTCATGCAAACTTAAAGACCAAACATTCTAGAGAAAATATCGTGTCCATCCTTGACGACGACGGTAATGCTCAAACAACAGTTGACGGTGTGAATGAGGCATTTATTAGACATTTCAAAACGCTATTCAGCAACTCAGGTAATTTTGAGCCTGATCTTCAACTCATTGATCATTTAATCCTTCCTAGAATTTCGGACGATGAGCATGCCTCCTTAAGTACTGATGTTTCGGATGAGGAGATCAAGTACGCAATGTTTTCTCTTAATAAGAATTCGGCTAGTGGTCCGGATGGATTTAATGCTCAGTTCTACTTTATATGTTCGGACATTGTCAAATTAGACGTGCAGAGAGCTGTTAAGAATTTTTTCAAAAACTCCAAACTGATACCTTCATTCAACAACACTAATATTGCCATGATTCCTAAAATATGCAATCCCGACAAGGTTTCCTCGTTTAGACCTATCTCGTGCTGTAATACAATCTACAAATGTATCTCCAAAATCATAGCTATCAGAATGAAAAAGGTCTTGCCCAATATTATCTCTCCTAACCAGGCTGCATTTTTACCAGGAAGAAATATCCTTGACAACGTCTTACTTGCTCATGAGCTTCTAAATGGTTACAATCATAAGAACTCTTCCCCTAAAGCCATGTTAAAATTGGATATCATGAAAGCTTTCGATATGCTCCAGTGGAAAACAATTGTCAAAGTTATGCAGTGCATGAACTTTCCTGACTTTTCATTGCTTGGATTGTCGAGTGTATCTCTTCCTTGCGGTTCTCTATCAATGTTGATGGCAACAGTGTCGGCTTCTTTGGTAGCAAGCAAGGCATACGTCAAGGTGACCCGATTTCGCCGTATATTTTTATCATCATCATGGAACTACTCACGCAACTCTTTAAAAACAAATCGGCAGCTGGGTTTATCAAGCTACATCCCAAATGTTCAAACCCGGAGGTGATTACTCTGATGTTCGCTGATGACCTGGTCATCTTCTGCTCTCCTGAATATTCAACGATGCAGTCTGTTATGGATACTCTTCAAACATTTCATGCTCTAACTGGACTATCAGTCAATCTGGATAAATCCGAAATGAAAACTTCTGGCCTCAATTCTTCCCAAAACAATACTATTATGGCCATTACTGGTCTGTCCATCAGTGATAACACCATCTCTTATCTTGGCCTCCCGCTCACCTTCTCAAGAATAACAGTTAACCAATGCTTACCTTTGTATGAAAAGATCACAAAGAGACTTGACTGTTGGACGAGTAAAATGTTAAGCCAAGCGGGTAGAGTCACCTTATCTAAGGCGGTGATCTTCTCCATTCAAGTTTATTGGGCTAGAACATTCATATTACCACAAAAGCTTATTAAAATGATACGATCTGCAATAATAAGATTTACTTGGACAGGGAAAACAGTGGGTCGATATTTAGCACCGGTTAGTTTCAAGAGATTGGAAATGCCTATTGCTAAAGGTGGGCTGGGTATCATTAGCATGCATCACTGGAATCGGTCAGCCATGGCTAGACTAATCTACGATTGCATAAATGCCAACAACAGCACGTGGGTTAGATGGTCCAATATTCATGTGCTTCGTGGTTGCAATTTTTGGAAAATGGAAACTCCTTATAAAGTCAGCTGGACGTGGAGAGCAATCATTAAGCTTAAGGAGATTATTCTTCCCCTAGTTCGTTACCCAGTGAGCAATAATAATGTGGTTAGTTTTTGGGATGATCCCTGGATTGAAAGTGGTCTGATCTTGAGGCGAGTTCTTTCTTACGCCGACATAGTGTAAACGGGTGTGAGACAGGATGCAGTCGTTCAAAGTTTCATTCAGGGTTCTACATTACGGCTTCCGAGGACTTCAAACTCACGAATTCGTCAGCTCTGGAACAAGGCGGGGGACTGTACAATTCGAACTGATGGCCAGTGCTCGGTTCAGTGGGGATGCAAAGAAGGCATGTTCAGTTCTAAAGAAACTTACTCATTCCTGGCGGGTGATGTTGGTGAAAACTGTAAGTGGCGAAGAATAATATGGAGTAAAGATAACACTCAGAAGGATAATCTCTTCTTATGGAAAGTAATGAATAGAGCTCTGAATACTAAATTGAAGTTGATAACCAGAGGAGTTCATGTTACAGGCTACTGTGATTTCTGCAACGAACTGCCTGAGATGGTCGAACACTTGTTTTTTGAATGCACCTTCTTGAATGCATTATGGAAGACATGGATTAGAAGAATAGGAAGAAGATGGAAATGAGCTAACAACGTTGTGCAATGGAAGTACATATACGACAATTCTGGTGGTAAAATTAATGCGAACAGACTTTTCTTGTTCGTCACTAGGAGATTTATGAATGTGATTTGGCAAGAAAGAAATAGACGCATCTTTCAGCCTGATAAAGCGCTGTCAAACGATCAAATCGAGAGGCATATGAAGCAGGAAATAAAGCGTGACTTGTGTCTGGTTTCATTTGCTTTTGACCCGAGCATCCTCACCTAAATTGGTTCTCTTATTTTTCTTTTTTTTCTGCTGTTGTGTTTTCTTTGTTTTCCTTTTTTTGTTGCACTTTGTTTCTCTGTATTTCTTGCAAGCCGATGGCTTGTTTCTCCTTTCTCCTCTTGGTGCAGCAATAAAATGGTAGGGGTCCATTTCACCCCGTCGGCTTTGCCAAAAAAAGGTTATATATTCAATTAAATCATAGTCTTCCAAATTATCAAATTGTATTTTAGAATTTAAAAATAAGATTTATTTATTAAATTCAAAACTAATTTATTCACAATATATATATATACACACACACATTATAAATATAAAAAAATTTATTAGTTTTTAAAAGATAAAATTCACCAATTAAATATCTATTTAATAGGATTATTAAATCAAGTCAAATTTTATTAACAAAATTTATCAAATCAATTTAATTTTAAATACAGATTATTAAATTGATATTGCCAAAATTTCTGGGATATCACATTCTTGAACCAATGGAACCGTATTCTTGTAAGAAAACTGACTAGTTGGTTACATAATCAACTCAAACCACCTGATCAATGAGGAAAATTGATCTCCGTCATCTAAGAATCGGTGTTGCTCCAACAACATAGGGAGGCCCAAACCCTTGCGTGCATTTATAAGTCACGCCTCGATTCTTGGACCGATGGAACATTGTCCAAGTATGCATCTATTCTTTCCACTTGAACTAATGGAACTGCGTTCAAGTGCACTCCAGTCCCTCACTTCTTGGGACCCATTTCTAAGTAAGCATCCATTCTTTTTCCACTTGAATCAATGGAACTGCCTTCAAGTGCGCTCCATTCCCTCAGCTCTTAGACTGATGAAAACCACTTCCAAATAAGCACCATTCTTTTGCAACTTGAACCGATAGAACCACATTCAAGTGTGCTCCATTCCCTTTCTTCTTGGAACTGCTGGAACCACATCCAAGTAAGAATCCATTATTTGGCCACTTGAACTGATGGAACTACGTTCAAATGTGCTCCATTTCCACGCTTCTTGGACTGATGGAACCTCATCCAGGTAAGCATCCATTCTTTTGCCTTTTGAACCGATGGAACTATGTTTAAGTGTGCTCTATTCCCTTTCTTATTGAACTAATGGAATCACATCCAAGTAAGCATCTATTCTTTTTCCACATGAACTGATGGAACTGCGTTCAAGTGCGCTTCATTTTCTCACTTCCTGTATGAAAGAGGCTATGCGGTAGGATCGTGTAATATGGAATAATGAAATAGTCTAGGTAGATAAAGTAGGTAAATGCAAGGAGACACCAGGGTTTTATACTGGTTCGGACCTCTCGTCCTACGTCTAGTCCCTAAGCTTCACTTAGGAATTTCACTAACTAACACCCTCACTTCACCCGGAGGAATAGGTTTACAACTTACCCGAACAACCGAACGGGATTTCTTGGCTCAACTACCGAAGAGGACTTTAACTCAATTACTAAATACAATATTTGACTTGTTGTGTTCTTATCAACAATAATGAGTCTAATATAGTACAGTATTCCTATAATCTTATCCTCGAGAGTATGCAATGTGTTTGTGAAGATTTAGGAATGTCAATTGCTATGAATCAAAAGAATGTTATAAACAAAAACAATGATTCAAGCAATAGATTAGTGATTGCTTTGAGAATATCTAGAAAATATGAACAAGAGAATAGTTAGATTATAGCAAGAGAATTCGGTGAGTTAAATGATGTTAGAATCATGTATATATACTTGTAGAAGAGATGCATATGTTGTCAAAGGTTGCAAACAAGAGATGCTTCCATTTCCATTAATGAATGGTTGCAACTCTTGGGAGGAAGAAGGTGTCTTTTCAGAGAAAATTCGCAGGTTCAAATTCAGTCGACTGAGCAGGGAATTCAGTCAACTGAAAATATAAAGTAAAATTTTCGGGACCAAATTCAGTCGACTGTGCAGGAAATTCAGTTGACTGAAACTGTGCACGTGTATAAATTTGTTCCAGTTTCAGTCGACTGGTTGTTCCTGTTCAGTCGACTGAACTTATAAAACCTGCATAGTTAAAATTTAATTGAAAAATGAAGTTTATAAAAATTTTCTAGTGTTCGTGCAAGCTTCTTGAGGATAGATTTTAACAATACATCTAGACTAAGACATATGTAAAAACATACTTTAAGTTTGTTTGGTCTTCATCTATCTTCCTTACATATGCATATATTTCTTCCTTGTTTGTTAAAGCACATTTTCATTGATCAAAATCTTCGTGTATCAACATTCTACCCCTTTTTGATTGATGACAATACTGATTTATTCTAGAGACGTTTTACTTATTTTCTCCCCTTGAAGGTATGCACTATCTTCCCTATAAAACAAAGTTAGTACCATAGATTTTCTCCCCCTTTGTCATCGACAAAAAGGAAGAACTAACAGCAGTAATAATTTATCAAAACAATCACTGAAGCATAGAGAATATTTGCATAATCATGACTTAAGAAAAATAAAAAATGTTGTGACAAACAAGCATAAAATGGCTATTTATACAAGCCACTAGAAAGTTAAAAATACACATAAAAACAAAAAATTACTCATCTCTATCCAGTCATATGAACCTTCTCTTCCTATTGGTTCGCGTATGACGGGTCCTCCTGTTGGTGGTCTATGCGCTCTTTCTCCTTGGCCAAAACTAGCTCCACTTGCACTGCTACTTGTATGCTCTTCGGATGTCGTCCATGTAAACGTAGGTGCCGGACGTTTGCCGCGAGATGTTGAAGCAGTAGTGGTGCTTGAGCACGAGATTGCATCCCAAAGCTTGTTGAAGAATTCTTTGATTTTGTCAAGCTTATGATCTACCTTTTTAAGACGAATGTCAAGAATTTATTGATTTCTTGACAATATCCCCAAGGATTGGTTGGTAGTAAAGCTTGGGTCAACAAGACAAATTTCATCATCTTGCTTGAGATGTTCTTCGTGGCGAGGTTGAGGAGGTTGTTGTTGTTGTTCTTGATGTCTTGCTTCCCATTCGGCGAGTGATATTATGCGAGGAGGTCGAGATGGGAGTTGCATTAGGCTTATGGTCCGGTGGTTAATTTGATGGACCATTGTATTCTCTGACTCAGGTAATGGCGTATCGACATTGAGAAGAAGTCGCATGATGTACTCTCCAAAGTAGATAGTGCGCATTTTTCCATTATTGAAGGTGAGAAACTCATCAAGAATAAGCTGTACCCAATTGACTTGTATATTGCCAAAAATAGCATATAGAGCTCGATCGTTATTTGGGTAGACAATTTCGTACGAGCCCGTACGAGGAGTAATTGTTCTCATTAGGGCTTTATGGAGGATTCTCGCCATAGGTCGAAGAGAAGTGGACTTAAAATCCCTAAAGTTGATATTATCATCCATAAATCGATGGTTTATGTTGTCGCAAATGTGTGGATTGAATTCTATCTCCTCTATCTTTCTCCCGACATTTGGAGATTCTAAAATGTGTGCTATTCTATCAAAGGAAAACCAAACTTTCTTTCCACACACCATACTCCAAGCACTATTGTTTGGATTTCTTGGAGTTTGGTGTCCAAGATTAAGATTAGCATAAAATAATTTTAGCACTACATGATTAATGGCATGGTCATTTCTTTTCAAATCTAAAAGATAAGTTAAACCTGCCGGATCTGTTAACGCTTGGATGTTGTAGGTTTGAAAGCTTTGGAAATCAACGAAAGAATGCTCGAAAATTCAGGAATTCTTCATCTTATTCCATCTAGTGACAGCGGTTCCATCGTAAAGCCATTGTGCTATTTGAGCATCAATTGGCTTGGATGATGAAGAAGATGAAGCTCTTGATCTTTTTGGTGCCATTTGGGTGAGATTTGAGTTGATTTTGAGGAAATTGGGGGCTAGGGTTTTGAAATTAATTTGGGGAAGAAAGTTTGTAGGAGGTAAAAAGTGAGTTGGTAGGGTAAAAATTGGTGGTTAAAAAGGGGAAATTTGCCGAGGAAGTGGCGTTCAATCGACTGAATATACTGTTCAGTCGACTGAATCAATGGCCGAAATTTTCTGTGATAGATTTAGTCGACCGAACAGTACATTTAGTCGACTGAAATTTTTTTGCTGAAATTTTCTGTTGAATTTTTAGTCGACTGTGCAGATGATTCCAGTCGACTGAACTATGTAAATATTGTTTTCTATCATATTTTCAGTCGACTAAACAGGGGCGTTCAGTCGACTGAAACATGCATTTTTGTTGTTTCAGTTAATTTTTGAAATTAAAAAATTTATTTAAAGAAATAGTTACAAAAATATTGATGTAACAACATACAAATATTCAAAATTTAACTATTTCTTTGGGGATGGACTTGGAGTCTTCTTTCCTTCATTCTTCATGTAATTTATATCCCATGAATTCGGACTATATTGAGGAGTCTTAGGAGACATCCAAGGATTCACAGGATCGACTGGTGTACGATAAGATGAAGACGGATCAAGTGAGCTAACAGGGCGAGGTAGGGGTTCAGCGACTTCGTTCTTCTTTGATCCACAGAAGCGTAAACCAATTTGCTCTAGGAAGCTCAAACGTCTTGCCGTAACTTTTTGCTCGAAGTACAGCTCTCGTTGAAGATCTATCTGCTGTTGTTGAAAGTGATGAATTTCATCAATCTTTCTTTTTGTGTCGGGTGAAATAAAGAGTCCTTGTTTCGCCTTTTTAGATTCTGGTGTGAAACTAGTACGATAATTTTCCCATTTGTAAATCGGCTCACGTGCTGGTGTTGGTGTGGGAAGTTTTGGCGACGTTGGAGTGTTACCAACTGACGAGGTGATATTGATTGGAGAGAAAGAGTTGTTGGACGACATTTTATATTAAATTTTGTTAAGATTTTATTTGTAAAATCGAGATGCGAAAATAAAATATTTTTAAGAATTTATTTATAGTAGAATTTTACCAAACAAATAATGGTTATAATTTATTAAGATTTTTAAACCGCATAGAGATTTAATGGTTAAAAAGAATTTTGTTAAAATGTATGGTTCTTATTTAATAATTCAGTTTAAAAATGTGTGGTCTATAAGTTATATAACGTAGCATATAACATAGATGAAATTATTTGAAATTCTTATTCAGTCGACTGAACATTTTATTTTAGTCGACTGAAATGTGGGAATATTTCTAATGTATTTCTAATTAATATCTTTAAAGGATATTATACCTAATTCTCGTCGAAGTTTTGTAAAGGAGTTTTCTAATAGAGGTTTAGTAAATATATCGGCAATTTGATTTTCGGTAGAAATATGTTCTAAATTAATTATTCCTTTTTCGATATTGTCACGTAGAAAATGGTGACGAATATCTATATGTTTTGTACGAGAGTGATTAACCGGATTTTTAGAAAGTTTTCTAATGGTTTTAAAATTTATATGACAAAATCTTTTGTGCCATAACCAAGGATCATTATCTTTGGCAAGTAAACACATACTTGAATTATGATTAATATTCATATTTAAAACATAAATATTTCTATCTCTATTTCCTTCAAAAACAAGATTTTGGTTTTGATCAAAAATACTACATTTATTATTTGAAAAAGTTATTTTAAAACCTTTGTCACACAGTTGACTTATGCTAATTAGATTATGTTTTAAATTTTCAACTAATGAAACATTTGTTATAAAAGGTAAATTTGATGTACCGTAATTGTTCACATCTCCTTTGCCAATGATATAGCCTTTTGAATTGTCTCCGAAGGTAACCGAGCCACCATCAAAGTATGTGATGTTTTAAGCATATCTTTGTCTCCGGTCATGTGTTTTGAACAACCACTGTCTAATATCCATTTTTTCTTTTTGAGTGGGACCTCAGATTCTTGAGCCATGAAGCATACATTTGCCTGTTCATTGTCGCTATCACTATCATTTTCGGATGAAGATGAATCTGAATCGTCCCATGTTACAGAAAATGCCTTCTTTTTGAATTTATCCTTCTTGTTTTTGTTGTTGAAGTTTTTCTGATTTTCCTTCATTTGTTCTTGACAATCTTTTTGCATGTGTCCTTTCTTATGACAATTGAAGCATTCTATATTTGAGGATGAAGGTTTGTTCAAGAAATTCTTTTTTGAATCCGTTTTTGTTTCCTTTTCTATACTTTAAGAATTTCTTGAAATTTTTGGCCATAAATGCTAGATCCTCATCTTCAGACTCTGATTCTTCCTTTTCCGCATGAAAAGCAACTTCTTTCTTTCTCGAGCTTGATCCTTTTTAGCTTGCATATTTACTTCATACGACATAAGATTTCCAATCAATTCTTTTGGTTTCATTGTAGATAGATCATTTGCTTCCTCGATTGCTAGTACTTTTCTCTCCCATTCATCAGTGAGTGAATTTAGAACTTTAGACACAATGTCAAAGTCCGTGTATCTTTCTCCTAGTCCGATTAGAGCATGATGAATGTCTTGAAATCTTGAGTACATGTCATTGATGGATTCATTTTGTCGCATTCTAAAATTTTGGAATTGATTCTTCAGCATGGATTTCTTTGTTTGTTTAACCTTGTTTGTGCCTTCATGTGTGACTTTAAGTGTTTCCCATATCTGATATGCAGTAGTACATATGCTAACACGGTTGAATTCATTTCTATCCAGGGCGCAAAATAGCATATTCATAGATTTGGCAATTGCACTAGCTTCATTCTTTTGAATTTGTGTCCATGTAGGATAATCGGTTGTGGGTACAATGAACTCTGCTTGAGTAGCATTCCAGGCTTCGAAACTTATTGCTTGCATGTAAATCCTCATCCTTGTAGCCCAATAGTTATAGTTTAGTCCATTGAATAGAGGAGGTCTTTGGGTAGATTGTCCTTCCGCAAATGTAGAACTATAGGCAGATGTTGTGCTTGTACTTGCGTTATTTTCCATATTATCAATATGTCTAATAACGGTGTTATGGTTATAGGACGACCTTGCTCTGATACCAATTGAAAGAGGCTATGCGGTAGGATCGTGTAATATGGAATAATGAAATAGTCTAGGTAGATAAAATAGGTAAATGCAAGGAGACACCAGGATTTTATACTGGTTCGGACCTCTCGTCCTACGTCCAGTCCCTAAGCTTCACTTAGGAATTTTACTAACTAACACCCTCACTTCACCCGGAGGAATAGGTTTACAACTTACCCGAACAACCGAACGGGATTTCTTGCCACAACTACCGAAGAGAACTTTAACTCAGTTACTAAATACAATATTTGACTTGTTGTGTTCTTGTCAACACTAATGAGTCTAATGTAGTATAATATTCCTATAATCTTATCCTCGAGAGTATGCAATGTGTTTGTGAAGATTTAGGAATGTTGATTGCTATGAATCAAAAGAATGTTATAAACAAAAACAATGATTCAAGCAATAGATTAGTGATTGCTTTGAGAATATCTAGAAAATATGAACAAGAGAATAGTTAGATTAAAGCAAGAGAATTCGGTGAGTTAAATGATGTTAGAATCATGTATATATACTTGTAGAAGAGATGCATATGTTGTCAAAGGTTGCAAACAAGAGATGCTTCCATTTCCATTGATGAATGGTTGCAACTCTTGGGAGGAAGAAGGTGTCTTTTTAGAGAAAATTCGCAGGTTCAAATTCAGTCGACTGAGCAGGGAATTCAGTCAACTGAAAATATGAAGTAAAATTTTCGGAACCAAATTCAGTCGACTGTGCAGGAAATTCGATCAACTGAAACTGTGCATGTGTATAAATTTGTTCCAATTTCAGTCGACTGGTTGTTCCTGTTCAGTCGACTGAACTTATAAAACATGCATAGTTAAAATTTAATTGAAAAATGAAGTTTATAAAATTTTTCTAGTGTTCGTGCAAGCTTCTTGAGGATATATTTTAACAATACATCTAGACGAAGACATATGTAAAAAAATACTTTAAGTTTGTTTGGTCTTCATCTATCTTCCTTTAGCATTTGCATATATTTCTTCCTTGTTTGCTAAAGCACATTGTCATTGATCAAAATCTTCGCGTATCAACATTGTACTGATGGAACCATACCCAAGTAAGCATCCATTCTTTTTCCACTTGAACTGGTGGAACTACGTTCAAGCGTGCCCTACTTACTTCTTAGACCTATGGAACTGCGTCCAAAGTAAGAACTTGTTCTTTTATTGCTTGTGCCAATGAAACTTCATTCAAGTACACTCCGAATCATCAATGTTACCCTAGTACTATGGACAATTTTTCAAAATTTAGTAAGTACCATCGTTGCTTCGGCAACGTCGAGGAATTTACTACTTGCATGATTAGTAGAAATCAATCCCCACTTCTCAAAATTCAACATCCCCCTGATATTAGCAATGTTGAAATAAAGTCCAAAGGATTGAGCTATCCATTGGTCTTTGGAAATAGAAACTGATATCTAGATAGAACCTCAATACCGAGCTAGGAGAAAGTCAACCATGGTTAAGGTAAAAGGTGCTCAAAATTGAGCATTCAAATTAAAAGTTCTTGGTTATAAGAACTGCAACACATCTTGTACTAGGGGCAAACAGAGTGTCGCCTAGGGCATCCAATCTTCATATCAAGTGTTCGAAGTAAGCAGCCCTATGAAGTAGATGGAATACACACACTAACACTTGGTAAAAATAAAAATCACACCACTTTTTGTTATGCCAAACAAAGAATTTTTGCGACTACAGCAAAGCTAATTAAAGTAGAACGCTAAATAAATGCAAGTTATGCTACTTACACCATTTACATGCATAGTGTAGTAAATAAACACAGCATATATCACACGGTATGATAGTATATAATATGGAAATTACTAGATGGGCAATCATGTTGTGTACACGCATAGTGGTATATGAACAAGCACAATACGTAGAGTATAGAAAAGTACACCTAAGAGATTACAGTAGAAATGCTATTCTTTTCGTTACCTATATCATTTTATGTACAATATCAAATAGTGTGGGTCGTATCCACATAATATCGGTCCATTAAGATACAAAAAAACACAAACTAAAAAGACCACAAAACCCAGTTCCCCCGTCATCTCTTTCCTTCTTTACCAATCCTTTACCGCCCTTGCCTAGGCGAATTGGGTACGTCTTCTTATCCTTCCTAATCTCTCCTCCAACAGGGGACCAGACCCTTCTGACCCTCTAATAGATGCACTTCCCTACTTTGGCACCTTCAATGTAATGGTAATGGGGTCCTTACTTCTCTACTCCTCTTTTCCTTCTTCATTTGTAGACCTTTTCTTTCCTCCTCTAGTCTACCTACCATGATTCCTTATTTGTTGGTCCTAACTCACTAGTGATCATCACCTCTTCATCCATAGATGCTGAGATGTCCTCCAAGTTCTTTAGCGCCTCTATTCTGTTTAGAGATGGGCCATGACCTGGAGCTAGAAAGAGGAATGATGCAAGATGCTACTTCAGAGACAGTAGTGGAAGTAGTGAAAATGGTACCAGGTCGCGAACCCTGTACAGTTGGATGAGGAGGCAAGAGAGTTGGCTGACCTTTAAGTTGGGAGAGAGAGGTGCATAGTTTAGGAAAGGGGTCCAGAGTAAATCTAATTGTCTGGAGCATCGGGGAGACGAGAGAAATACCTATGCCGAGAGTGTGGTTGTGAACTTCAACTTCGAAGGCTTCACTACTAGTCCACATCTCTAAAAGTTGCAATATAACTAGAGCTAGGTGTCGCTCACCTAAGGCTTTGGATGTTACATAGGCATGGGTGTTCAGAAACTATAGTTGTAGATATCGGAATGGACATCGCTTTCTCTTGAGAAATAGGAATAAGTGTTTGATGCTGACTCAAAGAGCACGGGGCAAGCAATAGCTTTCGCAGCAGCATCAATGACACCTTTATCCATCTCCTCTCTAAGGATCTCTTTGTCGATAGCCAAGAAGTCTATGTCCTTGGGACTAAGGTAGGAAACCTTCAATTCCTCTTCAGAGCATGTATCGTTGGCCTCCTCAGACCTGAGAAAAACCTTTTCTCTGACTATGGCAAGAGTCTGGGGATAGTCATTACCTAGCCATCTTAAGCTACACCAGTTCATCACGCAGTTGGCATAGAGGTAGAGCATGCTGGCATCCATTTCGCTTATCATGTCATAATATTCTCACTACTACAAAACAGGCCATTTGCATCGGTTGTTTACCCCCTTTTGCATCAGTTCAACAACCGATGCATATGCAACCGATGCAACAGGCTTAACACTTTTGCATCAGTTATGAAACCGATGCAAAAAGGTCCTTTGTGCATCGGTTGTTACTAACAACTGATGCAAAATATCATGGTTGGTTGCTTGAACACAGCCCTCATGTTGCATCGGTTGTAATGAAAACCGATGCAACAAATTAACTTGTTGCATAGGTTGTTGTTGAAAACCGATGCAAACTAATCCCTATATTGCATCGGTTTTTTATAACAACCGATGCAAACTAATCCCTCAAAAACCATTATTACAGTGCTCAAATAGAATATATATATATATATATATTATTGATAATCTTTATATATATATATATAATAGACAAAAACATACACAAAAACGAGAACATTGCATTCATCTTCAATTTTGTTACAGATTTTCAGTTACATTTCAATTCATTGGCACTTTCATCACTGTACATTCTCGATTTCTATAAAAAACAACTACACTACACTGTGCACTGTCCTCTCTACCATCAGCATTACAACTTACTCAGTCACAGACCATTCTACTTCTACGCAAGGCAACCAAGCCATTTTGATACAATTCATCTCCATGCGTGACATTTTCACCAGAACCTGTTCTCTTCAAAGCAGTTGGATCCAAAAAACATATCTGATACAAACCAAGTCATTATAAGTCCGATGTCTTATCATCACTCAAACTACAACCAGCAATAATTGATGCAAAGCCATAGCTGGTAGCAATTGATATGATTTCATCAATAAACAAAAGAAGTACCTGATACTTTAAATTATATCAAAACATATTTCCAGATGTGATAAATTGCTACCAACAGGCAAGTAGAGTTTTACATCCAAATATACCCTGCAAAAGGAAATTAACAATATCAACTTGAAATGAGAAACCATGCCCAGATTAAATAACCAAAATCAATAAAGAACTCCTAAATAGCGTGTACTTGTCTAAAGCAATAACAATAAGATTATGTTTCTCCTATAGTTATTCCTGAATGGGCTCCGTTTCCAAGTCATTAGCAAGAATGCTAAATTTTAAAGCAGTATAACATCCATGCAATTACAAAATGGAATGCCGTAAAAGCGTGCACATTCTGTTAATAGCAGCATTGTAGATATTTACATCCACCATTTGTTAATAGCATGCATACACTCGCCGAAGAATACATGCACCTACACATGAATATACACACAATCAGTTGAGCAGTTCGACCTACACTCATACTCACCTGACCCGGTTGGAAACACACGCTCGCGTAAAACACTAATGGACTGTTTCGCAAAATTACTAACATTGACAACAAAAATAAATTCTTCAACTGTTAAATCTCTGTCTTCACAACGGGATTGAATGTGAAAAGCATATCTCAGCAAAAACTACATTTCTCAAATAAATCTTATGAAACTGAATAATAGTTTTGGAAACAAATCCAATTTTAAAAAAGTGTCAATGAAATATTTAGGAAATCTGTTCTGCTACTGATAATAAGTAACAAATGTTCATGACTGGTAATAAATAAGATGGTTTCTTATCTGTTTGAATATTTTAAACGAATTAAGTATAGAAGCAGTTAATACACTTTTTGCTTGATCACAGAATCAACTGCTACACTTTTTTGCTCGAGTTATTGCTTTTGACCCTCGTTTCATTAATTAACTCTTCAAGAGAACATTTAGACAAAAAATGTAAATTAATTTATGGCCAATTAAAAATAGCTACTGTGTAGATTAAAAACCTCATCGGTTTTAATTATCACATCATAAAACTGTAAGTCATTAATGCTAGCAAATTACCCAATCCTGACAGTCAAACTCAAACTTAATAAATCGCAACCTACCATACAAAAATAGAGTTCAAACCAAAATCAACACCAAAAGGAAAATTTGATGCTTAACAAAGAAGAAAAAACATAAAACACTCACAATATCCAAAAAAATATTTAATTACCTAATATTTGAGATTATTGTAAAAAAAATATGCCATCATGTTTCTAGATTAAGAAAATTTAACAATTTACCTCATGATGACGCCGACTCAGTCTAAGAAACAAACTATAATAGGTTTTTCTTTTTAAGTAATGGACGATCTTGCTTTTCTTTATACCCTGTACTCTCATGTTCCGAATTGTGCATTACCTGCACAAAATTTAAAATATTTGATGAAGTGTTTTGATGTAATAAGTCTTTTAACAACAGTTCAACTCCATAATCACCCATATAACTTTCTTAGCGCATGCTATCAACAACTCCTAACCATCCACCTTCACAGTACAACCATACTCTCCTCTGCTACATAACAGTTTTTTCAAAACTTCACGCAACAAACTGCCCCAACATTCTTGTCAAGCTACCGCCAGTCAACAAACATTCCTATCACTACATACATATCCGCAGTTCCACCATCTCTGTCTACCACAAACATAATACATCAACACAAATCCACTTCATTGCCAACTCTGCACTACCATAATTTCATACAAACTGTGCAACACTCCCCCGCCGTCAACCACTCTTTCATACAAATCACCCTCTTCAACTGTTCAACATTCCAATCCCTCACCATATCATATCTGCTACAACTACATCATCCACCCATCAACCTTCACCTCCTTGCCAATATCACAACAGTTGCTGCTTTATACACTTCCCTCCACATACAACTACCTCCCTCCACATACAATTCAACAATTTCATCATTCCCTTATCTGACAACAACCATCAACTCAAATACAACAACATACAAAACTGCTCTCCCCACTTTCTACATTCAGTTCGGATCTGAATTAGAGTAGCATTCGATTTCGAGCATCTCAAATCTCAAACAACATCAAGTATCTCAAGTTTGCCATCAACGATGTCAACGTCAAGCAAGCAGGTCAAGAATTCGCAAGCAAGGCGTGATTCACTTTCTACATTCAGAAACTTCGGCGACGTCGCAGGTACTTCCAGGCGAGGTGAAGTGGTCATCGGCAGCAGCAAATATTTCCAAGCATCGCTCTTCAGATCTCGATTTTATTAAATAGCAACGCAGTCGACAGTTCAGATCTAGGCATATAGAGGAATCAAACTTCACGAAATTGATGCAGCGAGCTCCGCCTCCAGATTAGACTTCGACGATAGTGGGCGATTGTTCTGGGAGCGGTGAATCACGGTAGATTGAGACCAAAGCTAAAAAAGTTTGATTTTATTCAGCAGAATTATTTTTGGACAAGATGAAATGAAAAGGCAAAGAGTAGTTCACTTGGATATCATTCAAGAACATCTCCGACTGATAAAAGGGGCAACATTCGAAATGGACCTTCCTTATCGCCTTAAGATGTTGATGCCGTTCAACCTCGCCTTGCCCTAACATGCTTGAAACACGCCTCCTAACAACTGCCGCTGACAACGTACGCAAGGCTTATTGCATGTATTTTATTTGAGTTTGGAATTAATACTGAAGGTGGAAATGAAAAGGAGATATGATTTAAGGTGGACTATAAAATTAAGGTGGAGATGAAAAGGAGATTTGGTTTAAGGTGGACTGTAAAATAATTTGGCGACGAAATGAAAATTTGATGGAGAAACGAAAATTTGAGAACAAAAATTTTAGCGGCAAACAAAAATGATTTGGCGGCAAACAAAAATTTACCGCAGTTGCATCGGTTGAATTTAAAACTGATGCAACTAAAACTATTTGTACATACCAATTGCATCGGTTGTTGGTAACAACTGATGCAAATTTGATTTTTTTATTAACTATTGCTTTCCACATACCAATTGCATCGGTTATTAAGATAGAACTGATGCAAATAGTTCTATTTGCATCAGTTTTTACTTCAACTGATGCAAATGAGGCGAAGCAATATGCACTTTTTGTACTAGTGTCTGCTTAAAGCTCTGTAATCTCTGGCTTTTTGACCAAGTAGTCTATCTCTTTGGCTAGGTTAGCAGAGGTAATCTGTTCCTTCTCTTTCACCATTTGCTCAATCTCCTCACAAAGACGAGCGAGCTCAGTAACCTGTTCAACATTAATAGCAGGTTGACCAACGATGGTTTGGTTCTGGGATTTAATGGTGTTTTATGCTTTGGTGAGCTGCACTTTAAGTTTCCTATATTCAATATGAGCATCTTTGGTCTGGCTGTTTGTCATGATAATGGCTTTATCATGAGCCTGATTTACCTTAGTCAATAACTTTTTACTAGTATCCTTTACTTTTAGGGCTGTGTCTCTCTCATTCTTCGGCTGGGCTATCTCATCATCATGATTCTTGATCTCCTTAGTATGATCTTCCTTTTTGACCTTAAATGAGATGATCTCTTGATAGTTAATGTGGTTTAAATCCAAAAGGAACTTCATTGAATGCTGCATATCACATGCGGCTCCCAAGTCTTTGTGGACAATCCAAGATCGCTAATGGAAGCGATCCTATTACGGGGTTTTATCTTCTTATCAAACTTGACTTTCCTCAAGAACATATTTGGAAAAGTAGCTGAAGCATGGGTAGACCCAGTGGATGTATGAATCTTTTGGTTTGTCTAGAAGTAGAGGCCACTACAATGGTTGTCGCTTGAGAAGATGGAATTATTAGTATTTTAGCAGTTCCAGCAACAATGTGGGTAGCAGTAATAGACAATGAGGTCCCATAGCTACCACGCAAGTATCTGAGGCACTTGTGTGACTCGCTTGGGGTGCCACTTTCATTGTCTCCTTTTCTTTTCTCTCCCTTTTCGTTCTCTCACTCCAAGTGGCGAGCCTCATACTCTTTTCTTTTCCTTCTCTCTTCATCTATTTTGCTAGTAGGATAATAAGCTAGATCATAGGTTTTAATTTTTACAAGAGCTGGTGCCTTTGCATAATTGATGATATAACCCATGTCCCATAAAACTTGAAATGAAAACAAGGAAGAAATTAATAATCGAACTTAGGAATTTGGTTTCATGTTGAGATGTGTATCCATAATCCTAAAGTAAAATGTGTAGTGCCAATGACCCCCCTATGTACCCTACCAACCGTATCAGTGGGTTCAAGGGTTAGAGTCTTTTCACCAATGCTCATAAATGCGCTTGAGGAAATGTCGATTCCTGAGCTGTTTTTAGTTATCATTTCATTAATGGAGAAATCCCCATGTTCATTTATATATATGGCAATGTCTCTTGTGAAATCAGAAGACGACGTAGTCCAAATATGGGACTCAGTAACCATGCCTTTGTTAGATCTTGGAATTTCAATAGCTTGTTGTTCTTGAGAAGGAGAAATTGAGAGTTCGAGGCTTAAGGTATCAATAGTTAACAAGTTTGAAGAAGGCAACTTAGGATGACCAGGATTCATTTTCGACGACTCATCGAAATATTCATCCCTTTCTACGGGGAAGTGAAAGTCACTATCACCATCGTCCAAACCCTCTTCCTCTCCTCCTCAACTTTATTCTACTTCCCATCTCTCCTTTGAAACATTTTATCCTCAAGGATCAGAGACATCCTATAGGTCTCATCCCTATCCCCAGTAATGGCCTCTCCGAAGGGTTAGTCAATATCAGATCTAGAAATCTCTTCAGGTCATGCCTCCATTGACGGACAAACCACTTCTTATTGAGCCTTCTCATTAAAGTCATAAGCACAGGTTGAGGAACTAGTATGTCACCCATGGATACTCGATGTTGATGGCTCATCATCTATAACAAATCTATTGGGATGAAGCAAGTCGAACCACCAAAGGTTCTCACTCGTCATAAGGAACTCTATTGTATGCTCGAAAGCAATCACAACTTTAAGAGTTTCGAGCATCTTGCCAAGCTCTTCATTGCTTTCCCTCTTTGGGATACTATAATTAAACATATGAAAAGTTATGAGATTGGAGAATCATTTGGAGTAGCGAGAACCAAGGAGTCGGGACTTACTTCCAGAGAGACAGAGCCGATTGAAGCCCTCTGGATGTTGGACGAAGAAAAATTCATCTTTAAAAGCTGAACATTTTTTAGGGATATCTTTTATCAACTTACATCCCCTCCAGGTTTTTATAATTATAAAGGATAGATTGTCCTTCCTCCTCTTGAAGTGTAGGAGATATATGAGCTCATTTAACCATGGAGGTCACTCAATCCTAGTCATAATTAAGATGTATAGGGAACTTTAGAGCGCATAAACATTTAGGTGGATTTGAAATGGCGCTATCCCAATTCTTGAAGCATCACAGACAAGAACCGATTGTAAGGTGGCACAACACCACTCATGCATATGTACCGATTACAAGTAGTGAAGCCTTTGGGAGGATTTTGTGCAAATTCAGCTTGAGTAGGCAGACGAACATCACCATCTTGAATTTTTTTGCTGTATGCATATATTTCCAAGCATTTTAGCTTTTAGGATTGAGGGCACTTACTCCGGAGTGTCAGTTAGAATTCTCATCCCAAGAGGTAGCTGATCAAGTACAAGTCCTACTGGAACTAGTAGGCCATAGAAATCAAAACTCATAGGTTGACTTAGCCCATGGGAATGATGGAGATGCTGGGGCAGTTATTGACTCAGCTCATGATGGCGTCGACGATTAACCAATAGACTTGCGGCATGTCAACTGGCATGTCATTTTAGATAATAAAATTTGTTGACTATGTTTAGGTATGTTTTATTTCCAATGAAAATTCCCATATGACTAATGTTTTAAATCCAAAGGAAGTCGATGTGTGCTGACCAATTAGACTCCAAGTGTTGACTAGGGCATGTGAAGTGTGTTATCTATATGGAATGAGTCCAGTCTCCTAAATACCACGAAGAGACCATCCTGTGTAGATAGCTCACTCATATTGGGAAGACAATTTGTATCGTCCTTTGAAATCATTTTTTTGTACTTACCCGTTATCGATCAACGATCGATAAGGGGTCCACTATCCAGAGAAACCTGGATAATTAATTGGATGTGAAGAAATGTAAAGCAATGCAGCATGTCCATAAAGTGAATCATTGTATCAGAATCAATTCGCTGATATAGCTTTTGTCAATTCCATGGAAAATTGATGGTTGAAACAAAGAAGCGTAGCTTGTCTCTCAAGTCATACGCATCCAACGTGAAATCAAACACTAACTACATCACAAACTAATCACGTTTGAATTCAACCGTCCCCATAGCAAATCAGCATCTCCATTATCACCTAAGCATGCCTCCACCATTGCGGACCTTCACAAAGAGAGGCTTCGACCTAGGTTCACCTTGAATTGGGTCCTGGTCTTCCATACATGGGTAGTAGTGGCAGCAACCAACTCAAGTGGTGGCGAGTGTAGCGTAGAGGTGGGGGAGCTCGATGGTGAGGATGGATGATGAGCAGCGGCGGAGTCAAATCTTGAATCGTCTTGAGTAAGTGAAAACTCGAGTTTAAATTTAACAAACTCAAGTTGGAAATGATATAGTGAAAAGACTAGTTAAGATGAATTAAGGCATGACTTGGTACCGAGTTTACAGACTCAACTCCGGTAGTCTCCAACTCACTACAATAAACATATATACCGACTTAAAGCCTCATGTGAATTTTAAAGTAAAGATTGCATCGTTAGTGTAGAGAATTGGAATTCAAATTGAAATCATAACAAATAAAAAATAAAAAATCAGGCAGTTAAAAAAAATGGAATTTGACAAACAATTGAAACATAGAAGATAGCAGTTCAAGACTTACCGCGTTGAAGAGCACCCTTTGTATTCAACGAAAGCGCACTTGAGGGGGAGGGGAGGAAAATGATAATTTAGTTTCTAATCAAGTATAAATCAATAAAAGCTATAACATCGGTACGAAGTTAAAACAACCTAAAATTTGGCAAAGACTCTCATAAGGACTAAAGGAAGAGCTTAAGAAACTATGGGATCCAAAATAGGCTAAGTCCTTAACTCAACCCGAGTTAGTCCCTTAACTCGATATCAAGTTTAGGTGCCATATTATGGCATCTTCATACTTTTTCAAAGTGATCCTCTAGTCTTCCTAAGCATGTCCAAGAAGTTTCATGTAGTTCTGGTGAGCTAATCATGAGAAATAAAGACGTGACAGTCCAAACAGCAGGATAATCCAAGTGTTGGAAGAATGATCATCAAAACTCGTCAAAAACCAACCAAATTACATATGGAGGACATCAAAAGTAACCAAGGAGTGCAAAAAAAGAAGTCAGCTTAAGATTGTCTAAGGGTTAAACTGAGCATCAAGTTAAGGCCTCGGACCAAGTTTAGCTTATGATTCAGTGCGACTTCTCTTGTAGTGGGCTTATGATTCAGTGCGACTGCTGCCCCTATAAATACAAACTATTAAGCAACCAAGTAAGGATCTAATTTTTTCCATCACTATGCGGAAGCCATGTCTCTTCTTCAACTCTCATCTCTACTCCACAATCAATAAGTCGGTTCCTCTAGGTAATTCTAGGACTTAGAATCTATCTAACACTTGTACTTATGACTAATTCTTTATCGATTACCTTTTAATCTTATTCAAACTAGATCAAACTAATAATCAAAGCTATAAACTGGATGTAGGCTTAGTTAGCAGCCGAACCACTATAAAAAAATTCGTATCTCATTTACTTTTCTGTTATATTTGCTCTGTTCTAATAGGGTTGGTGCTTTCATATCATACTCCAGGGTACCGGTCCATTTTTTTGGTTAACACTAATAAATTCTTTGGTATATTGTCACTTCAGGACACTTGCAAATGCTTATTTATACAATTTCTACATATCTTTGTAACTTGGCCACTTAAGTTCTACATTCCCAAGATAAAGTATTATTTTCTATGGGTTTTGAACTCTTAAGTAATACAAGAACATGCATAATTGATCCAATTCGATCACATTTAAATGTTATATGGTGAACAATTGTGATTTGTAGTGTACGAAATATCGATGAAATTTGTTCAATCGAAAGGAGCAAGTAAACCATGATGTGAGCTCATGTATTCAATAAGATTGATTACATTAGGAATATTGTTGTGTTAGATGTAGCACTACTCTACATAAATATCAAAATAAACCTTGGAATTTGATCATTGAAATGGCATTTGATTGATTTACGTAAAGCGCAACTTATGTAATATCTTTAAATGTTAAAGATGACCTAATGCATTTTCATAAAGAGCTCGGTCCAGTTAAGCAGTAAGGATTTCCTTTTGAATGGTTTGACCATTTGAAAAGGGAAATGAATTTATGAGAGTGGTTGTAAATTAGGCACAGTTAGGATGAAGAGAGCGAATATCCATCTCTACTTCATGGAGAAATAATGTAAATGATAATTTTCTAAAATAATAGAAGATATTTAATATAGAATGAGAAATGTGGTCCATTGTATTTTCTTATTATTATGGGCAGTTTTACACAGTAGAGGTGATATACTGAAGGAACATGCAGATGATTGAGTTAAGGTGGCCAGATGAAGGCAAGTGGGAAAATAAGGCAAAAGAGGAGTTCAAGTATGGACACAACCAAGCCCATTATTTGAAAAAGTAAGCCTAACACCGAGCATATTTTCTCTGTTCGGTGCCTTAGGAGCTGAACAAGCATTCCTGTTCAGTAGCCTTGGCATTAAATGGAGTTCATATTCGATGGTTAGGGTTCTACTGAGCACACTCTGCCAACACCAACCAGACACACCCCCAAGACATCATCAAAGCCTAGCTTCCCAATTGACCTACCAAACTGCATACCTACCAGACCAAGGGCGGCCGAACGGAATTGGAGAGCATATTAACTTAGCCAGCAATTTGTCCATATCCTTCCTAGCCAAACCAACATCCTCCAACCAAGTTCCCAACTGAGACGAGCAAAGAAGTGAGCATATATTAGGAAATTAATCAGCATATTCCAAATTCCCAAGAATATTCCTTCTGGGTGAGATACACATGGAAACACCATTAATTAGCTTGACTAAACACACGATCCATTCATCCCTATAAATGTCCAAATATTAAAAAAATTACAAGGACAAGTTTAAGATCTAAAAACTCCCAAGAAACTACATTTATCTGATCGGAGCATTCAGATTCACTATTTTCAATTGCAAATACTTATGCCCAACATCATACACATGTAATATAAAAATTTATAGGAAAATCAATAAAAGATGAATAGTATATGTAGGCCTATTACATTCAAACCACTATAAACCTTGGTGTTCTTTACTTTTACCACATTCTGATTCCTACTTAATTTCTTGCAATAATCTATCTGAGGTATTTTCCTTGTGCAAACATTTTTTGTGCTTTCAATGTGAATAAAAGTATTCAGCTTTTTCGACATGCCCTCTACATCTAAGAGAAAAGAAGATGATTCTAGTAGGGGTGCCAACTGCGCAACCACTAAGCAGGATAACTAATCCTGCAGTATACTAGCTCCAGATGCAATCACTAGTGGTGATCTAGGTAGAGTTATGGCACATCTTGATACCTGGTTCGTTTCCCAACAACATGCTATTTTTTGACTAAATCATGATACACCTTGGATATAAACAACCAACCATGCACAAAACTGAAACTAAAGGGAGAGCTAGAACTCAAGGACGTAAGAAAGGAGAAGATCACACTCTAATGGTGAATCAAACAAGGAGAATCAGGGAGTTGGTTGAGTGAATGCCAAGGATGAAGGTCGTGTAAGAGTTCAACCAGCTGCCACACCTAAGGAGTAGTTCAGTATCAAACTGACTAGGGGAAGGAATGAACCAAGGGCAACCGCAGTTGGACCATCTCGATCTAAGCAACGCTCTTTAGTGTTTGTGGAAGTAACAGTTGATGGAAGGTGGAGCCATCGTTGCGAGCGGCCTTGGAGCAAGGAGCATATCCAGGATCACATAACAAGTCATGATGAGATATGACAAAAATCTTTCACTAGACGAGAGAGGTCGGTCCACTCCCATCCATCCCCCGACCAAGAGGACCGCATGTCATGATTTTTTTAAGATGTATGTTCGTCGTGAGTGGATAGAATAAAGAATTGGCACAATGGTCGGCACAGAGAACTAGCGTGATGGTCAGCAGCCCATTCTCTATGGAAATAAAAACTGTCTCAAATCCAAAGATCTTTCAAATGCCAACTATGGTATTTATCAAGGCTTTACTGATCCCATAGTAAATATGCAACGATATACTCCACACATGCTGATGAGTGAAGCAACAGAAGAGGAAATGTGTAAGTGCTTCCCTTTATTTTTAATAGATCTAGCAATTATATGGTTTTGCTGTCTTCCTCCTGTGTCAATCCACTCATGGGAGATGTTAAAGGACAGATTCATTAGTTAGTTTGGGTACATATAGAGCAGCCTATGGACCCAAATTCTCTTCTAGAAGTGAAACAAAGGGAGGACAAGACTCTAAAGTAGTACTTGACTCGTTTCAATGCTGCATATGTTCAAAATGCCGATACACTGTTGACTTTAATGGAAATATATGGAGGCGTACATCCTTACACGACGATGGCCCAAAGATTGACCAAAAAGAAGCTGAACTCTCTTCAAGATTTCTGTTATGAAGCCGCAAAGTACATGTGGCTGGAAGAGGTCGCCTTTGGGCAGTAAGCCAACATTAAACCTTTGGAAGCCTTTAGTAGTAAATGCTATGGCTAAGAATAGTGAGGTGGTGGTACAAAGAAGAAGAAGAACCATATTCCTACAAATTCTAATGGGAAGAAGACTGATTGAAGGAGGCTCAAGCATGGCAACAAAATTGAAACTTACACAGACTTGAATGAAACCATTAAGAATATCTATATTGCCATGCAAGAAAAGCTCAAGTACAACAGGCTAGCTCCAAGGAAGGAGAATAAGGAGGAGAGAAATACTGCGAATTATTGTAGATTCCACTATTCTTATGGGCACAACACTAATGAATCCTACCATTTACAGAATGTGATTGGGGATTACATAAAGAAAAGGAAACTAGAATGATACGTCAAGAGCCCGAAAGCTCTTCCTACTCCTGAGGTATTGGCCCATAAACAACCTCCCTAGGGGAATGGAGGTGAAGGACATTGCACTAACCATGGGAAAGATGGGAGATTGGTAATTTATACCATAAATGGTGGTCCTCATGTGTTGGATAGAAGTTGGGGAGAAATGGAGAGATGTGTAAAGTTCTTGAAGAATGGAGATGCCTATTTATACGCAGTCCGTAAGGAGCAAAGAGCTAAGACTCCTCGCCAGGAGTAGGAGGTAATAAATTTTGATGAAATTGACTTTCATGGAAAGCAGTAACCACATACAGATCCAATGGTGATTATGGCCATGCTTTGCTTAGCGGAGGTGCATAGAATTTTGGTGGATAATGGGAGTTCATTAAACATTCTTTTTGAAGATGTAGTTGACAAGATTAGATTGTCCATGGAGGATGTCATGCCCTACAACCAACAACTGCATCGTTTCATGGGAAAAGACACCATGCCTTGAGGAGTGTGAATTTGGTCGTTGAGATAGGACCCCATCCTCGATCAACCATACAGAAGAAAATTTTCATATCAGTGGATGGATTCTTAGCTTACAACGCCTTTTTAGGGCTTCTATCCTTGTCCAATGTTTTGGTCGTAATGGCCCTGTGGTGTTTAATGATGAAATTCCCAACATCCAATGAGATTGGAGTGATGGAAGAAACCTAAACATGACTAGGGAATGTGTCATAGAGCTTGGGGAGAAAAAGAGGAGAAAGAAGGGTAAGGGCGCAGAAGTTGTCTTCCGTATTAAGAACATCCTCTCATAGCAATTCAAGGAAGGCCCCTCTTGCGACTACAGGTTACCCTTATAAAGTGCTTGACCCGAGGGACGGAGGAGAGGGGCCATGGCCAAGCTTGGAGGGGCATTGGAGTTTTTGAAGTTTAATGATGGCAATCCTACAATTCTTATGAAAATTGGATCTGGATTGGAGCGGGATTTAGAGAAATAGTTGATTGGATTTATGAGGGACAACCATGATGTATTCACTTAGTTCTATGCAAATATGTGTGGAATTTCTCCCTAATCACTTGCCACGCTTTGAACATTGTTCCAAGGAAGCCTCATGTGAAGCAAAAGAAAAGGAGCATGAGGCCAGAATGGTCCGCGACATTAAACGAGGAAGTGAAGACTTTGATGGTAAATGATTTCATATGGGAATCATTATACCCTGAATGGATAGCTAACCAAGTCCTCCTCAAAATGTCAAATGGAAAATGGCAAACCTTTATCAAATTATCAAATCTAACCAATGCATGTCCCCAACGATTGCTTCCCACTCCTAAGTATTGATCAATTGGTGGATGTGACTGTTGGGCATAAGCTTTTGTCCTTTATGGATACTTATTCTAGATATAATCAAATTGCTATGCTTGTCCCTGATAAGGAGCATACACATTTCATCACCGATCCAGGCCTTTATTTCTACAAGGTTATGCCTTTTGGGCTCAAAAACACAGGGGAAATGTTCTAATGTCTGGTGAATAAGAATTTTGTTAAGAAAATTAGCAGACTACGGAAGTATATGTCGATGATTTTTTGGTAAAGTCGAGGAAGGCTGAGGATCAGATCTTGCTCATGGAAAAAAATTTAGATTCTACAAAAGTGTGGAATATAAAGTTAAACCCACTAAAGTGCTCCTTTAGAATGACAGCTGGATGGGTTTTATCATATAAGCGAGAGGTATATAGGCTGATCGAAATAGGCTAGGAACTACGGACATAAAGTTCCCTAAAATTCTGATAGAGATGTAGAGTCTAAATGGGAGGTTGTGGCTCTAATAAATTTCATATCAAAAGCCACTGATAATGCATCCCATTCTTTGATGTGCTTGGCAAAGAGAAAGATAAGTTCATATCGAATGTCTAGATGCATTCTTAAACCCATTGGAGCACTTACAACAGCCACCAGTCTTATCCATACCAATTGAGAGAGAAGAACATTATATTTACTTAGCAATGTCACATCATGTTTTGAGCGCAGCTTTTGTCAAGGGGAAGACCGAGTTCAGCGTCCCGCGTTCTACATAAGCAAACGTTTCACTAGGCCAGAAACTAGGTATCTAAAGTTGGAGAAGATGGCATGTTGATTGTTAATTGCATCTAGGAAGTTGTGGCATTACTTCCAATCTCATCCCATTCCAGTATTTCCTGACCAACCTCTAAGGTAGGTTCTTTATATACAGGATACTTCAAGGAGGCTCACCAAGTGGAGTATTGAAATAAGTCAATGTGAGATAATATACCACCCAAGGACTGTAATCAAGGGGATTGCATTAACTTATTTGCTGGTGTAGTTTATCGTTTGAGATGATGAAGTGAAACCCCTAGAGGAAGAGGCCCTTCAATAGCGGGTATATGTCAATGGAGCATCGAATGATCACCATTCAAGTGAAAGAATAGTGTTTCGGTCCCATGAAGGGAAGAAGTTGACCTATGCAGCTAGATTGGATCCAAGGCAACAAACAACGAGGCAAAATTCGAATCATTGATTGCTAGACAGGAATTAACAAAGGAGCTAGGAATCAAATCATTATGCATTCATAGAGACTCTCAATTAGTGGTGGACCAAGTGTTTGGAGAATTCTAAGCTAAGGGAGAGCGTTTGAAATTCTATTTGGGTAAGGTAAAGGTTTTGCTTGTGAAATAGAGGATTGCATGATTAGGCACGTTGTAATGTCCCTCATTTTGAGGTCCAAAAATAAGCTCTATTAATGCTAAAGTCATCAATAGTATTATTCCCTGGTGAAAAAATGAGATCAATTGATAGTATCAATAACATCAGAAGCACATGAATATGAAAATTTTCAAAACATGAATCATTAATAAACTTTCATGTTTATTGCATAATCTCGTCAATCCAAACTTCAGATAAAATATAATAATTACAAATTATTTTCCATGAGCAACATATGATGACACCCCTTTGGATGATTAAAGCCTAAGTAATAATGGTTATAAACCCTGCCATTACATACGTAGAAAAGCAACACAGTGAAAAATAAACTTCTAATACAGCTTGCCTCTTGCACGTTTCCAAAAGCTTATTCGTCAAAACCCGAAAACTTGAAAACCTAAATCCCGGCCTACTCAAATTAGCAACCGAGATTTTAAGGTGAAAAATAAAAATTTAGTTCAGACAAAAAGTCTGGTGTGAATAGTAATATACCATCCCGAACCAAAACAGACATCTACTGAGACCACGTCGTTGAGCGAAACGGGTTGTCCCTTCACTAGCATCTTATCAAAATATGTCAATGACAACATAAGTCCTACACTTACAACCACTATGGTTAAAACAGATTATGATATGATCATATGCATGCAATAAGGGTAAACGTGACTAGCTTGTCTTTAAGGGTTATGTATTCCCAAAATTTACCCATGCCATATAATAGATTAGCCGTCTCAATCATAATTTCTCAGGGTCACGATGACTGTATAAGTTTTCATAGGCTAACGTGTAACCTATCAGGTTGACTCGGGTCAAAACATAAACAGATGTCCATAAATCTCCAAATACGGTTTGGAGTAAAACAACTTAAATAATTTAGTGAGCCTATAGAGCTATGAGTTCCTATCTGTGTACAAACATCCTTTTAGTATCACTATTATCAAAGCCCTACACGTTGGAATCATAGCCTTTACCAACCGAGGGCCAACAACTGAAGCATAAGGTGCAACCCTACACCAATCCCACCAAAATCTTACCTGGTTGAATCCATGAGTCATATCTTTTGATTTATTCAGGGCATCCTAACATAATTGATCTGTTTGAGCTCTTGGATGCAATTCTACTTACTTAGTAGTTTAGTTTGACCATACTCACCATTGGAACAACCTAATTGGTAATTCTATTCCTAAATCCCAAAATGAAATGGTGGGTAATGCAGATGTGAGTATATGGTAAATGAAAAAACATATAAAATTTAACTGATCCTACGATAACAAGAACATATAATATCATTCAACAAAATATGTTCAATCGTAGTCACATTCTTACATAGCTTCTAAAACATCTGCTATCAAAAAAGGGCTATTGAGCCTCTAAGATACATGAGCAATATGAGGTAAAGAACCTCTAGAATATGGAATGTCGAGCCTCTAAAGTATGAGAAAAATAGTTAAGGTTTCGAACCTCAAAAACAGGGGTTTCATAACTTTAAAATAAGGGATAAAGAATCACTAGATATGAGGCTTCATTCCACTAAAATAGGGGTTTCGTAACTCTAAAATAGGGGATAATGAGTAACTAGATTTGAGGTTTCATACTGCCACAATAGGGGCTTCGTAACTCTAAAATAGGGTTAGGGTTCATTAGATATGAGGTTTCGCACCTTTAAAACATGGGTTTCATAACTCCAAAACAGGGGATAGAAAGTCACTATACAAGAGGATTCGTACCTCTAAAACAAGAGTTTTTTAAGTCTAAAACAGGATAAAGAGTTTCAATAGCATATGATATCATAAGCATAAGATGTCATAAGTTTAAAATAGATTAAAGCGTTTCAACAGTATTGGATGCCATAAGCATATGATGTCGTAAGTATAAAACATGTTAAAGAGTTTCAATAAAATAAGATGTAGAGGTTAAAGAGTTTCAACAACATATGATGCCACAAGTCTAAAACATAGAATGACATTTCTGTAAATAGTTTTAAAACTGAATTTTTTCCTTTTAAAAATAACACTTTCCACCAAATCTTGCCACTTGTCAAATTTTTATTGGATAAAAAATTTCTCTTCATATTCTTCTCAACATTAGTTAGAAGATCACATTTTACTTTCCCAAAACAATTTGAAAACTTTTATAATTAATATCATTAACTAATATTATTTAATAGCTTTCTATTATAAAAAATCATAGAAAATAATAAACACTTGGGAAAAATCCACAAAAATCACCAAATATCTAAAATTCCATCTTCTTCCACATACAAAAATATTGGGGCCAAAATATCAATTTTATTATTTTAATAATTTAAACCCAAAATAAATACTTTTCCTTCTTAGAAAGTTCATAAAATATTCATATGAACTTGGAAAAGTATGAAATTAAAAATCCATCGCCAAAATAATGACTCACACAACATATTCAAATTTCAAGTCAATTGGTGATGAAAAACTTAGTTTTCCCCTTTAAAACCTTTGAGAATAATTCCATAAAAATTCCTATAAATTATCATTCAATAAAATAATGATATAAACTATCCAATAATGACATATCATCACAATGATCCAGAAATCAAACATAGATTCAAAAATAAACATAAATAAATGAGATGAGTACTATTATTCACCTTAGATTTGATAAGAGAAATTGAGATTTGATGTAGATTAATTTGCCTAAGCTTTTCCCCTTGATTTCCTTAGCTTTCTTCTTTCTTTTCCTCTAACTAATGGCTAACCATTTTTAGTTTTATTTTTGATATCTTGAAAATGAAATGAAAATGAATGAGAGAAAGGATTTAGCGAATGAATAAAGGAAATATTCTCAGTATACCCCTCTCACTACTTTCTTTCTATTTTATGTTCAAATCAACCTTATTAATTGATTACTTAAGACAAGGCCAAAATTAATTAAAATTCTCATTCTCCTTATCACACCATACTAATTATTCTATTTAATTTTTCTAATTAAATCTCTTGAATAATATTAACAAAAATTAAGGGTGTTACATGCTATCCTCCTCATAGAATTTTGTTAATTGAAATTGCGAAAAGGAATACAACAAGCATATTAATCATGCAAATATATAACAACAATGCTAGTATATCCTACTAACTTAATGTCTATATAACAAATATAATTCATACCATCAATATAGCTCAGGATAAGTATCTCTAATCCTACCATCTGTCTTCCAAGTACAGTCTTTCTCATTGTAGCTCCATTGGACTTTCACTAACTTGATTGTCTTGTTTCTTAATCTCTTCTCATCTCTTGCTACAACATGAGCTGGTTGTCGAATAAAAGCCGTATCCTATTCCATTACCAGATCATCCAATGCATTCGAAGAAATTATAATCTATGAATCATGCACCCAATTTCTAAGATGAGAAACATGAAATACATTATGGACTACTACCAAACTAATTAGTAACTCTATCCGGTGAGCATATTTCCCAATCCTCTCTATGATAAAAAACTGACCAACATATCTTGGTGCCAATTTCCCTGACTTTCCAAATTGTACTACATCCTTCATCGGTGATAATTTAAAAAAGCATGGTCTCAACTGAGAAGTCTATGCCTCTTATTTGCTTAGCTTTTCTAGCCAAACTGATCTTCCTTTATCCTTGTTCAGGTCAACTCAATCTTTTTTTATGCTTCTGTCACTATATCTGGATAAAGAATCAATTTGTCTCTAATATTCAACAACATGCTGGTGGTTTGCATGGCCTTCCATACAAAGCTTTGAATGGCTCCATTCTTATACTAGTCTATTAACTATTATTATAGGAAAAAACTCGATTAAGTGTAAATAGTCTTCCTATAATCCTCCAAAGTCTAGTACACAAGCCCTTAAAAAGAGCTTTTGTTAACTCTTTCTGTTTGCCTATTCATTTATGGATGGTAAGCAATGCTCATCCTTAGCTTGGTACCTAAAACTTCTTGTAGACTCTTGCAGAATTCACTAGTGAACAAAGTATCTATGTCACTGACGATACTGATAACAATCTCTTGCAGTCTTACAATATTCTTAATAAATATCTTCGTTAGAGTAGGTGCCGTCCTTGTCGACTTAACGGGAATAAAGTGTGCACCCTTGGTCAATCTATCTACCATGATCCAAATACTTGCATTTCTTCTATTCAACCTTGGCAACCTTTCGTTAATGAAATCCATGGATATAGAATCACATTTCCAAACTGGTATACCTAAAGGCTGAAGCAACCCACTCGACTTTTCATGCTCAGCTTTTACTTATTGCAAATTCAAAAATTGATTTTCCCATAAGCCTACATCCCTTTTCATATCTTCCCAAAAGAAAATCCTCTTCATATTCTGATACATCTTAGTTCCTCTAGGGTGAATAGTAAACTTCGATCGATGACACTTTCTAAGAACTTCCTTCCTTAGATTTCAAACATCTAAAACATATAATCGTCCTTTCTTCCTCAACCATCCGATCTGGTCAAAACTTATATCCTTTAAATCATCAATCTTAATTCCATCCTTAAGTCTTCTAACCTATTTAGCTAGTAGTGGATCATCTTTCTACTTGGAAGCAATTCTTTCGATCATTACCGGTCGAACTTCCAAACATGAAGATATTGCTATATACTCACTAGAACTAGCCATCAATCTTAACTGTACATCACAAGTAACCAATGCCTCTAAATCTTTCCATTATTTTAACATAGATAACAGCACATTCTAATGTTTCCTGCTAAGTGCATCAGGAACTTTATTTCCTTTCCCTGGCATATATTCAATACTAAAGTCATAAGCTACAAAAAGCTCTAGCCACCTTTGCTGTCTCACATTCAACTTCTTTTGAGAGAATGAATACTTTAAGGACTTATAATCCATGAATAGCTTGAATCATACTCCCAAAAGATTTTAAAAGCAAAGATCAGCATGCTAACTCTAAATCCTTAGTCAGATATCTAACCTCATAAAGTCTAAGCTATTAAGAAGCAAAGGCAATCACTTTACCTTTTTGCATTAAAACAACCCCTTATCTGTCCTACATGCATCAGTATACACCACCAAATCTTGGTTTCCTTCTAAAACAACCATCACGGATGCATTAGTCAATAAATGTTTTAGCTTTAAGAATCTTCACATTTATCAGTCCAAACATACTTTACGTCCTTCCTAACTAGTTCAGCCTTAGTGTAGTTATACAAGATAAATCCTTGATGAATCTCCGATAATAGCCAGCTAACGTCAGAAAAATTGTTTCGGTTATAGTCTCAGACCTTTTCCAATTATGAAATTCTTCGATATTATTTGGATCCACCAATAACTTATTCTCCGAAACTACATGACCAACCAAGGAACTTCACTTCATTCTTACAAAAGCAACATTTTGAAAACATTGCTTTTAGTTGATGCTAACTCAACTTTTTTAGAACTATTCTAAGATGAAGTTCATGATCTTGTTCATTCTTAGAATATATTAGAATGTCATCTATAAATACTAACATTAATTTGTCCAAATGCTCTCGAAAGACCTAGTTCATCAAATCTGCAAAGTAAGTTGGCGCATTGGTTATTCCAAAAGGCATGAGTAACATTCATACAAACTCCAATTGGTTTGAGATACAGAAGAATGATCTAAGAGAGTAGGAAGAATAGAAATAGAATACATACTTTTATATCTAGCAAATACAAGTACATTACTATAGGGTTATCTCGTACCCCAATCTTATTTTATGATTTCTTTGGATTATGTTTTCAAAAATTCCAAGTTTTACATAAACCTTTGCTCTAATACCAAGTTGTAACATCCCCCATTTTTAGGCTCAAAAATAAGCACTACTAATGTCACAGTCATCAAAAATATTATTCCTTGATGACAAAATGAGATCAGTTGATAGTATCTTTAACATTAAAAGCGTAGGAATATGAAAATTTTCAAAACACATTTCATTAATAAACTTTCATGTCCATTGCATAATCCCTCGATCCCACGTTCAAATAAAATAAAATGATTACAAATTATATTCCAAGAGCAGCATAAAAGGATTCCCCTTGGATTACCAGAGTCTAAATATTGAGAGTTATGAACCTTATTGTTACATCCATTCAAACATAGCAAAAATAACACAACAGAAAATAAACTCCTAATATAGCTCTCCTCCTACATGTCTCTAGAAGCTTATTCATCAAAACCTGAAAACCTTATTCCCAACTTACTCAAATGAACAGCTGAGAGTTTAAGGGGAAAAACAAAAACTTTGGCTCAACCAAAACATCTGGTGTGAATAATAATATGCCATCTCGAACAAAAATAGACATCTAGTGAGACTACGCCATTGAGCAGGATAGGTTTTCCTCTCACTAGCTTCTTATCAAAAAATGCCAATGATAACATAAGTCCTGCACCTACATCCACAATTGTTAAAATAAATTATGATATGATCATATGCATTCAATATGGGTAAATATGACTAGCCTATAATTAAGGATTATGCATTCCCAAAGTTCACATATCCCACAAAATAGACTGTGTATCTCAATCATAGTTTCTTAGGGTTACAATGAATCTATTAGTTTTCATATGCCAACTAATAAACCATGAGGCTGACTCGAACCAAAAAATAACCAGATATCCACAAATCTCCATATACAGTAGGAATAAAAAAATTAAATAATCTGATGAGCCTATAGATCTATGAGTTCCTTTCTGTGCATAATCATCCTTCTAGTCTCACTATTGACAAAGCCCTATGCACTAGAATCATGGACTTTTACCAATCGAGGGTTAATGGCTGAAGCATAGGGTGCGACCCTAAACCAGCCCCACCTACAATCTTATGTAGTTTTCAATACACATGTTATATCTTTTGATCGGTTTAGGGCATCTTAACATAATTGATTTGTCCATCTTATGGATGCATTTCTACTCATTCATGAGTTTAGTCTGCCCATACTCATGACTTGAACAACCTAACTTGTAATTCTATTCCTAAATCCTAAGATGCAATGTTAGGTAATGAAGATGTAAGTAGATAAATGATAAACATGTGAAATTTAACTGATCTTATTATAACAAGAACATATAACATCACTTATCAAAATGTGTTCAATCAATAGTCAAATCCTTACATAGCTTTTAAAACCTTTACTATCGAAACAGGGCTATTAAGACTCTAAGATACATAAGCAATATGAGGCAAAGAATCTATAAAATATAGAGTGCCGAGCCTCTAAAGTATGAAAAAAATAGTCTATAAAATCTGAGGTTTTGTACCTCAAAAATAGGGATTTTGTGACTATAAAATAAGGGATAAAGAGTCACTAGATATGAGCTTTCGTACCTCTAAAGAAAGGGTTCTGTAACTCTAAAACTGGGGATAAGGAGTCACTAGATATGAGGTTTCATACCTCTAAAACATGGTTTTGTAACTCTAAAACAAGGGATAAATAGTCACTAGATATGAGGTTTCATAGATCGAGTTTCATAAATCTAAAATAGGATAAAGAGTTTCAATAGCATAGAATGTTGTAAGCATAAGTGTAACATCCCCCATTTAGAGGCCCAAAATTAACCGCTACGGATGTTATGGTCATCCGTAGTAATTAATTTCTAGCGATCAAATGCGGTAATGCTAGATGCATTGATAACACAGAAGCACATGAACATGAAATTTTTTAAACATAATTTATAACAAAACTTTTCATTTCATTTCAAATAACATTTCAAATTCATTACATAATCCCAAGCGTAAACCACGTTCAGGGAAATTACAACTTATTAAAAAATACACCAAGAGCGACAAAAGAGGACGCCCCTTGGTTGATCAGAGTCTAAATATAGGTAATAAACAACTTTTCCAATACATCTAAATGACACGACGAGAAAAAAAGATAGGGACTCCTAATAGCTAGGTTCCCTCCTGCATGTCTCTAGAAGCTTATTTGGCTAAAGAAAACTTGAAAATCCCTTACTCTCGATCTACTCAATTGAGCACCTGAGAGTTTAAGAGGAAAGACAAAAACTCTAGGTTTAACAAAAGGTCTTGTGTGAATAATAACCTACCATCACGAACCAAATAGACATCTAATGAGACTATGCTACTAAGCGGAATGGGTTTTCCTCTTACTAGTATCTTAACCATAAAAAAATAACTATATACTATGCACTTGCATCGACAATGGTTATAACATAACATAATATGATATGTTGATATGTAAACATGCAATATGCTCTGGATTTCTCATCCCCGTTTATCTATTTGTCTCAAGTTATAGTTTCTAGGGTCATTATTAACCAATTGGTTCTCATGGGCTGACAAATAACCTGTTCACCTCTTATGGACTATCTGTCCAATTTCATAGTTTTCATGGGATCACAATAAATCTATTTTGTTTATATCGATAACATTATTCAATTATAGTTTTCATGGGCTGACTATGAACGTATTGGATTCTCCAATAATAACTCTTAACTCATACTTTTCATAGGCTAACTATGAACCTATTGATCTCTATCAACAATATATTCTAGACATAGTTTTCATGGGATCATTATGAACCTATTGCCTCCTTCAATAACATTTCTCATAACATAGTTTTCATAGGCTTACTAAGAACCAGTCTAAATCAATAATCTATGGCCAGTTCTGGGCATATTATATTTTGGTCTGCTTGTCCTCCTGGAAGCAATTCTACTCACTCATGAGTTAATTCGGTTTATATTCACTAGTGGGTCAACTTAGCTTGTTCTCCTACCCGTAAGACCCTAGAATGCAATTATGAGTTATAAACGAAGTGAATAAAATACAATAACATATATAATGAACGATCAAATTCCCACATAATATAAACAACCATTTTCTTAAAGATAGATGGTCGATACCCTTTACCCAAGCTTCGCATAAGGAAACCATCACTTTGTTTAATGCCATTATATAAACACTTCTTTGAGTTTTCCATGTGCTAGTATGAGAATGATATTGAGTTTACCATTTTTAAAAATAAGGCTTCCACCTATATCCTTTGGAATCATTAAGGCATCATGAGTTCCCCTTTGATGCTATCCCTGTCGACATCCTTGAACACATCAGCTCTTTGCCTTTTTACTAAATTTAAGGCTTAAAATAACTAGCAAGGTCCTTTTGCCATTCTATTATAGTGGAAGGACCCTTCAGAAGTCATTGATTAAGTAATGCGGAAGGCCTCTTCTCCTTCCTTTAAAGCAATGCAAAAGGACTCGGCCGTTACCAAGGATTGGTGCGACTCAACCATTCTGCTTCCCTTAGATAACGTATACCCAAAGGGATCCCTTCGACACTATCTACTAGTACGAAGGAACCCTTCCTCGCTGTTCTAAATGAACACTGCAAGACCATAATGGAAACGCACATTATAGATAGAAAGACCCCTTAGTGTAGAGGGATTCTTCCGACACTATTGGATAATTGCGGAACAGTAATTACGACGACACGACCTTTTGCCTTATATTGAAAAGAGGCGGCAGTGCATAGTTGTAGGGGGAATAAGTATAGTAAGGAAAGTGGCATCACTGCAAGTAACATGAAAATTGGATTATTACCAAACAAAGCATATTCTTTTTACCTAATCCTTGTGTGTGTCCAATTCCTATTGGTCTGAATAAACTTTACAAATCCCCTTTTCAACAGTGCTTCTGCACTTTAAGTTCCGAAGCTCAAAGCACATGTTTAAGATGTTAATTTATATAATTAACTAATTAAATATTTAACACTAATCCTACTTAATATATCCATATCTCTTCCTAAATGATTGGAAAAAAAATCCCATAAATTCATATAAATTCTAAAATGATTATTTCTTCATCATATAAAAATTTCAACACAAAAACAATAATTTAACCGCTTAATTAAATTTAAACCCAAATTAATCAATTCCTTTATTCAAAAAATCATAATAAATTCTCCCTACCTAGGAAAATTTTAAAAATTAAAACCCATCTCTAAAACAATGTTTTGCATAACATATTCAAATATTATTGCATTTGGAATTGTTTATCTAAGGTTTCAGCTTTAAACCAAACTAATACATTCCATAAAAATCCCCAAAATCATTACTTAAATCATAACATAGAAACTATAAATAAAAACAAATCATCATTCATAGAATATTCGGATTTAGATCTTAATCCCAATTAAGACATTCAAAGTAACCAATATGAGTTGGTATAGATCATTATTCACCTTGTTCGAATAAAGGATTTTAGATTTGTTCCTGCTTTAATCTTCCTAGCTCAATCTTAAGCCTCTAGTTAATTTCGTGCTCCTATTCTTCCTAGGGTTTTGTCCAGCCTTGTTCTTTCTTTGTTTTGGTTGAAAATGTGGAAAGTGGAATAAGAATGAGCTAAGGGTTTAGGGGTTATGGGATACGGCTATTTCCATTTTGTCCTTCTCTTATTCTCATATGTTTCTAAGTTATAAATATTTCTTATTAATTAAATTGGTTAAGGAACACCCTTAATTTTTTTCAAATCTCAATTCCATTATCACACAAGACTCCATATCATTCTTCTTAATTATCTAATTAAATCTCCTAAATAATGTTAATCAAAATTAGGGGTGTTACAGGCTCCCCTCCTTAAAAACACTCATCCTCGAAATTCAGTAAGGACTACATACTAAGCATAGAAAACTTGAAACCATTTGTAACATCTCTTATTAGCAATACTAGCCTATTTGATTAGCAAACAATCTATATATAACAAATATTGAATATGCCCTCACAAGTGATAAGGATAAGTATCTCTAATCCTGTCTTCTGTTTCCCAAGTACAGTCCTTCTCATTGTCACTCCACTGAAATTTCACTAACCTGACTATCTTCTTTCTCAATCTCCTCTCATATCTCGCTACAATCGAACTAGTTGCCTAACAAAAGTCACTTTTTGGTTCTACTACTAACTTTTCCAATGCAATGCAGTATGAGGGATATTAGTATTCGAATCATGCACATACTTGTGAAGATGAAACATATGAAATACATTATGAACATCTACTAAACTGCTCAGCAACTCTACTCTATATGCAAGCTTTCTGATCCTTTCTATAATTAGGAACGGTCCAACATATCTCGATGCTAACTTTGCTGTTTTACCGAATCGCACCATACCTTTCATTGGTGATACCTTGATAAAAAATCTATCTCTAACTGAGAACTTTAGGGCATTACGCTCTTATCTGTGTGACTGAGCATCCTTCATCCTACCTCGGATCAACTCCATCTTCTCCGTTGCCTCTCTCACCAGATCTAGACTTAAGACTAATCTGTCAATGGTTTCCAACCAACAAGTTAGTGCCTTGCATGGCCTTCCATGCATATTTTTGAAAGGCATCATTCCTATACAAGTCTGATAATTATTATAAGAAAACTCCATTAAATGTAGGTGATCCTCCTATGATCCACCAAATCTAGCACAAAAGCTGTCAACCAATTCTCGAGTGCCATGCTGACTCTCTCTATCTGCCCATCTGCCTAAGGGTGATAAGTAGTACTCATCTTGAGCTTGGTACCTAACACATCCTGTAGACTCTTCCAGAAATCACTAGTAAAAAAAGTACCTTTGTCACCGACTATACTACTAGGAATTCCATGCAGTCTAACTATATTCTTCATAAATAACTTAGCCAAAACAGGTGTTGTGCTAGTTGACTTGAATGGAATGAAATGGACACTCTTGGTCAACCTGTCCACTATGACCCATATACTTTCATTTCCCTAATTCTACCTTGGCAACCAGTCTATAAAATCCATGGATATCAAATCCCATTTCCATACTGGTACCTTTAAAGGCTGAAGCAACCCACTTGGCTTTTGATGTTCAACTTTTACTTGCTTATAGCTTTAACACCGCTTTACCCATAAGACAACATCCCACTTCATACCTTCCCAGAAGAAACTTCTCTTCATATCTTGATACATCTTGGTTCCTCTAGGATGAATCGTAAACTTCAATCGATGACATTCCCTAAGAACTTCTCTTCTTAGGTCTCCAACATTCAAAATATACAATCGTCCCTTCTTTCTCAACCATCACCTTTGGTCATGACTAAAATCTTTCAGATCATCAATCTCGATTCCAACCTCTAGCCTTTTAATCCTTTTGGCTAACACCAGATCATTTCTTTGCTTAGAAACAATCTTTCCGATCAAGACTGGTCGGACTTTTAAGCAGGATAATATAGCGATATTACAACTAAAATTGGCAATCGATCTTAACTGCACACTACATGTAGTCAATGCCTCTACATCCTTCTGTTCTACTAACATAGCTAACACCACATTCTTATTTCTTCGTCTAAGATCATCAGCTACCTTATTCCTTTTCCCGATGTACACTCTATACAAAAATCATAAGCTGCTATAAATTCCAGCCATCTCTGTTGTCTCATATTTAACTCCTTCTGAGAGAATAAATACCTTAAAGACTTATGAGCTGTGTACAACTCAAATCTTTCTCCAAAAAGATAATGTCTCCACACCTTCAATGTAAGGATCACCGCTGCCAACTCTAATCATGCGATGGTTATCTTACTTCATGCAGTCTAAGCTGTTGAGAAGTATAGGCAATGACTTTACCCTTACACATCAACATAACTCCTAATCCCTTCCATGTGCATCCGTATACATCAATAATCCTTGATTCCCTTTTGGAACTACTAACACAAGCGCATTGGTTAGCATATGATTTAACTTAAGGAATGCCTCCTCATAATTTTTAGGCCAAGTAAACTTTACATCCATTCTGGTTAGCATAGTCAAAGGCACTACTATTCGTGAGAAATCCTTAATTTATCTCCATTAGTAGCCAGAAGTCCAAGAAAACTTCTGATCTCAGTCACTGTCTCAGTTCCCTTCTAACAGTTAACTACTTCAGTCTTAGTTAGATCAACTAACAAACCTTTCTCTGAAACGACATGAACAAGAAACTTATCCTCTTTTTTTAAAAATGACATCTCAAAAAATTTCGCTTTCAGTTGATGTTGTCTCAGTATCTCAAGCACTATTCTAACTCATGATCACTCTCATCCTTAGAACATACGAAAATGTCATCTATGAAAACCAATACGAACCTATCCAAGTGCTCTCGGAAAACCTGGTTCGTCAAATCCATAAAAAAGGCTGCCACATTAGTTAGTTCGATGGGCATCACTAACCATCATACGAACCATATTCAGTCCAAAACGTCATCAATGGAATACAATCCTCCTCCACTCTTAGTTGATGGAAACCTATTACCAAATCCAATTGGGAAAACTCTCTGTCTCCACTCAACTGATCAAATAAGTCGTCGATTCTCGACAACGGATACATATTCTTGTTCATCCTTTCGTTCAACTTATGATAGTCGATGCATATCCTTAACGACCCAACCGGTTTCTTCATGAATACCGTGGCTTCTCCCTAAGGCGAACTACTCGGTCTAATAAAACTCTTTCCTTCTATGTCCACTAGTTGCAACTTCAACTCCATCATCTTGGTAGGTGTCATTTCTGCTAGTTAGTCTAGTTATGGGTTTTGCTCTTGGTACAAGTATCCGAAACTCTATGGCTTGCTTCGATGACAATCTTGTAACTGGCTCAAAAACATCTGCAAACTTTTTTGCTACCAAAACTCGATTCAGTTCTTCTTCTACTTCCATGGCACCCAATAAAGCATAAACATTCAAATTCGAACTCTCCATGAGCATATGATTCGGTTATGACTATTAAGGTGTCTTAATGATGTTTCCCTATCTTGAAAAAAAATCCTAGCATTATATCTATCTAACTATCCATACCTAGTATGATCCCAAAGCCTACTAAATCAAAACCATACAAATTGCATGCAAACTTATGACCTAACAAATCAAGTTCTAACTGGTCACATCTCATTCTTAGAGTTTCATACCCTCCTATCGGGTTTGTAACCCTTAAGGAAGTAACTAGGTATGATGTTTCTAAGCATAACTTTTCTACCAAATACTAAGATATAAATAATTTGATGCTCCAGTATCAAATAGTACCCTAATTGGTGTATTACGAATCAAAAGCGTACATTCTATCATAGCCTTTCCTTTCTTAGCAGTAGTTGGTCTGGAAGTTGCTGGTTCCAAGGCAAAAAAAATTCCCTTGTCCGCTCTAATTGGCTTTAGACAACGATTCTTATAGTGCCCTATCTGGTCACAGTTGAAGCATTTCACTCTTTTCTTGTCAGCAAATTTCTTCCCCATGCTAGACCGGCACTCATCAGAAAAATGTCCCTTCTTATCACACTTGTAACATATTAGATCAACCTTCCCTTTCTTGGCAGCTCCACCCTTCTGAGCCCCTTTCTTCTTAAAGAACTTACTCTTTTTCCCCTGAGAATCTTTAACCTCAACTAGTTTCTCTTTTTCAGAAGCAGAAAGGATCTCTTTATTTCGGATCGCCATCTCCACTACCACATTATTCAGATCTTGAAGATGTGGCATAGTGGCCCTAGCAATCTCAGGCCCTAATTCTCTAATAAACTTCTTAGTCCTTTGATGATGGTGTCAATCGTGGCATATCCGTATCTGGACAGCTCAACAAACTTCGTAGCATACTCAATCAGCAACATCTCTCCCTGTTCTAAGTCCATAAACTGTTTTACCAAAGCAAACTTGGCAACTTCATATAGTAACCTCTCATCGAATCTCCATTGAAATTCTGCCTAAGTCAACTCCTCATCGGCCACTTCAGTGGTAGTTCCATTCCACCAATAAAAGTGCTGCTCTCTACAACTGTCTCGAAGCAAGTCTTCTTTTTTGCTCATCATCCAATCCCAAATCAGAAAAAATCCTTTCACGGTGCAATAGCCAATTCTCAACTGCTATTGCATCCTCTGCTCCAAGAAAAGGCTTTCCCCCAAGACTAGAATTATCCCTACTCATCATGGCATAATTATTGCCGACCGGGGTTATGGAATTTTCTCCTTCAGAACTCACAGCATTCCCACTAGCTACACTTGCAACTACTCCTGCTCCTACTCTTGCTTTCATTAGGTTAACAAAAAATTGATACATCATCCCCATATCTACGGGAGAGGTTCTACCACCTATGTTGGCATTTGCATTTTAATTAGCATTTGCCGATCAACAGGGTATCTCCTTGTAGCGGGTGAGCATTTCCATTAGTAGTGGTCCTTCCTCCACCCAGATTCACTCTTTCATGTCCTGCCTCCATATAAGATACATAAGAACGGTCTAAGAGAGAGGGGAGTGCATAGTTACATATGAAAACTACAAATACGTAATTATAACGTTAATCCAAACTCCAATCTTATTTTTAATTCATTGGATTATGTTCGAAAATCTTTTTAGGTTTTAAAATTCCTTTTGAGTTTACACAAAGCTATGTTCTGATACCAACTTGTAACATGCCCCATTTGGGGCCCCAAAACTAACCGCTACTGATGTTGCAATCATCCATGTTATTAATTTTTGGTGACCGAATGCGGTAATGTAGATGCATTGATAACACAGAAGCACATGAATATAAAAAAATTAAACACAATTTAGAGAATTTTTTTCATTTTATTTCAAATAACATTTTAGATTCATTACACAATCCCAAGCGTAAACCACTTTCAGAGAAATTACAACTTATTGCAAAATATGCCAAGAGTGATATATGAAAATGCCCCTTGATTGGTCAAAGTCTAAATATAGGCAATAAACAACTTTGCTAATTCATTCAAATGACCTAACAGAAAACAATGATAAGGACTCCTAATAACTAGTTTGCCTCCTGAATGTCTTTGGAAGCTTATTCGTCTGAACAGAACTTAGAAATCCCTTACTCTCGATACACTCAATTAAGCACCCGAGAGTTTAAGGGGAAAGACAAAAACTTTGGATCGGAAAAATATCTAGTGCGAATAATAACCTACCATCTTGAACCGAATAGATATCTAGCGAGACCACGTTGTTAAGCAGAACGGGTTTTCCTCTCACTAGTATATTAACAATAATACAATAACCATATAATGTGCACCTGCATCCACAATGGTTGTAACATAACATAATATGATATGATGGTATATAAACATGCAATATGCTATGGATTTTCTATCCTCATCTACCTGATTATCTGTCTCAAGTTATAGTTTCTAGGGTCACTACTAACCTATTAGTTTTAATGGGTTGACTAATAACACGTTCAACTCTTACAGACTATTTGTCCAATTTCATGGTTTTCATGGGATCACTATGAACCTATTGGTTTCCAACAATAACATTATCTAATAATAGTTTCAACGGACTGATTATGAACTTACTGGATTCTCCAATAACAAAGTCTTAACTCATAGTTTATATAGGTTAATTGTGAACCTATTGATCTCTATCAATAACATATTCCAAACATAATTTTCATGGGATCACTATGAACTTATTGGCCCCTGCTAACATTTCTCATAACATAGTTTTCATAGGCTTACGAAGAACCAATCTAAATCAATAATTTTTTATCAATCATGGGCATCCTATATTCTGCTTTGCTTGACATCCTGGATGCAATTCCACTCACTCCGAAGTTAATTCAGTTTATATTCACTAATATGTCAACCTAGCTGGTTCTCCTGCCCTTAACATCCCAAATGCAGTTATGAGTTATAAATGAAGTGAATATGATACAATAATTTATATAATGCTTTATCAAATGCCCACATAATATAAACATCGATAGTTTAAGTTTTTGTAATCATTCTCTTAAGGACATATGGTTAATACCCTTAACCTAAGCTTCACGTAAGGAAATCATCACTTTATTTAATGCCACTATATAAACAGCTCTTTGAGTTTGGCATGTGCTAGTCTGAGAATGTGATTGGATTTACCATTTGTAAAAATAAGGCTTCTGCTTATATCCTTTGGATTCACTGCGGCTTCGTGAGTTCCCTCCACCGCTATCCATGCCGATGTCCTTGAGCACATTGGCTCTCCGCCTTTTTGTTGAATTTAAGGTTAAAAATAAGCGGCAAGGTCCTTTCGCCACTCTACTATAGCGCAAGGACCCTTCTTCCATCACTGATTAAGTAATGTGGAAGGCCTCTTCTGCTTCTTTTAAAGAAATGCGAAAGGATCCTGTAGTCGCCATGGATTGGTGTGACTCAACCACTCTACTTCCCTTGGATAACATACACGCAGAGGGATCCCTTTGACGGTATCTACTAGTGCGGAGAAACCCTTCCATCACTGTTGTAAATGAATGCGGCAGGACCATAGCGGGAGGACATACATAGGCAGAATGGTCCCATCGACACTATTGACTATTACAGAGGGACTCTTTCGATACTATTGGATAATTTTGGCACGATCACTATGATGGCATGACCTTCCGCCTTATATTTAAAAGAGCTGCAGTGAAAACTTGCAGGGGTAATAAGTACAGCAAGGAAAGTGACATCACCATAACTAATGTGAAAACTGGATTATTACTAAACAAAGCATATTCTTTTTACCTAATCCATGTGTGCGTGTCCAATTCTTATTGGCTAGACTAATCTTTACAATTTCCCTATTTTAGTAGTGCCGTCACACTACTCATTCTTAGTAAACACTACTCTTTCTTAGTAAACCCAAATTAATCAATTCCTTCGTTCAAAAATTCATAATGAATTCTCCCTACCTAGGAAAATTTTGAAAATTAAAACCCATCTCCAAAACAATTTTTTACATAACATATTTAAAAATCACGGCATTTGGAAATGTTTATCTAAAGTTTTAGCCTTAAACCAACTAATACATTCCATAAAAATCGCGAAAATCATTACTTAAATCATAACATAACAACTATAAATAAAAAAATCATCGTTCATCAAGCATTTGGATTTAGATCTCAAAACCGAATTAATACATTCAAATAACCAACATGAGTTGGTATGGATCATTATTCACCTTGTTTGGATAAAGGATTTGAGATTTGTTCTTGCTTTAATCTTCCTAGCTTAATCTCAAGTCTCTAAATGATTTCATGCTCCTCTTCTTCCTAGGGTTTTTTCCGGCCTTATTCTTTCTTTATTTTGGTTGAAAATTTGGAAAATGAAAGGAGAATGGGATAAGGGTTTAGGAGTCATGGGATATGGCTATTCCCATTTTCCCCTTTTCTTATTCCCATACGTTTCTAAGTTATAAATCTTTCTTATTAATTAATTTAGTTAAGGCACATCCTTAATTAGTTTCAAATCTTAATTCCCTTCTCACACTAAACTTCATATCATTCTATTTAATTTATCTAATTAAATATCCTAAATAATGTTAATCAAAATTAGGGGTGTTACAATAACATGTCGTAAGTTAGAATAGGTTAAAGAGTTTCAACAGCATAGGATATTGTAAGCATAATATGTCGTAAGTCTAAAACAGGTTAAAGAGTTTCAACAACATAGGATGTCATAAACCTAAACAAGTTAAAGTGTTTTAACACTATAGGCTGTCATAAGTCTAAAACATGTTAAAGAGTTTCAACAGCATAGGACTTTTCGTAAACATAGGACATCATAAGTCTAAAATAGGTTAAAGAGTTTCAACATTACAGGATGTCGTAAGTATACAACAAATTAAAGATTTTCAATGGCATAAGATGTCGTAAATCTAAAACATGGAATGACATTTCTATAATAGTTTGAAAACTAATTTAATTCCTTTTAAATATAATACTTTCCATCAACTCTTGCCTCTTATCAAATTTTTATTGGAGAACAAAATTTCTTTTCATATTCTTTTTAGAATTTGATAGAAGATCACAATTTACTTTTAAAATAATTTGCATATCTTTATAATAAATATCATTAATTCATATTAATAAATAGATTTTCTATCATCAAAAATTCATAGAAAGACATAACCACTTGGGTAAAATCATCAAAAATCAGAATTTCCATCTTCTTTCACACATAAAAATTTCAAGCCCAAAATACTAGTTTTATTATGTTAAATAATTTAAACATAAAATAAACACTTTTTCCATCTTACGAAATCCATAAAATATTCATGTGAACTTGTAAAATTATGATGTTAAAAACTCATCTCCAAAATAATGTTTTACACAACATATTTGAATTTCAAGTCAAATTAAGACCATAAACTAGGTTTTTACTTTTAAAAACATAAGAATAATTCCATAAATATTTTAATAAATTATCATTCAATCAAACAATGACATAAACTATCTAATCACAACATATCATCACAAAAATTAAGTGATCGAACTTAGGTCCAAAAATAAACATAAATAAATGAGATGGCTACTATTATTCACTTTCAATTTGCTAAGGGAGATTGAGATATGGTGTAGATTAATTTTCCTTAGCTATTCCCCTTGATTTCCTTAGCTTTCTTCTTCCTTTTAACGACCAAATTTTCTTAGTTTTAGTCTTTTTTTGAAAATAAAATGAGAAGAAATAAGAGAGGAAGGGTTTGAGGAATGAATATAGGAAATAATCCTAATATGCCCCTCTTATTACTTTCTTTTTATTTTATGTTCAAACCAAACTTATTAGTTGATTACATATGGCAAGACCACAATTAATTAAAAATCTCATTCTCCTTATCATACCACACACATTAATGTATTCAATTTATTTAATTAAATCTCCTGAATAATGTTAACAAAAATTAGGGGTACTACACATGTCCCGTTGGAAGAAAACCATGATGCGGCAGGCTAGAAAGGATGGAAAGTTCAGGAGATGAGTCTCTATTGGATTCTGTTCCCATAATGACCCTACGCAGATCCAGCTTTGAGGAAGTAAGCATGATCGTGGATGTCGATGGTGAGGAAAAATGGATGACTCCATTGGTGAGGTATTTGAATGAAGGTACGCTACTTGACAATCGAAAAAAGGCCAGAAAGATCTTGAGGAAGGTACCAAATTTCTTCATTCAAGACGAACTGCTATACCAGAGAGGCTACTCAAGTCCACTGTTGAGTTGCGTCACTAGACAAGAAGCTGAGCAAGTACTAGGAGACATACACCAGGGGTGTTGCGGAGACCATACAGGGGGAGACTTTGGCAAAGAAGGTGTTGCGATATCGATATTTCTGGCCAGCCTTAAGCCGTGATGCAATGAAGTATGCAAAGATATGTGAAAATGTCAGAGATTCACTAAAATTTCTAGGCTACCTTTAATCGAACTAACTCATATGGTCATCTCTTAGCCCATTACGATCTAGGAAGTGACATGATAGGAGAACTCCCAATGGCATGAGGCAGAGCTATTTACGCTACAGTGGCGGTTGACTGCTTTACTAAGTGGGTGAAGCAAAACCTTTTGCTATAATGTCAACAGCAAAGGCTATAAACTTCTTAATCAAAAATGTGATATGCAGGTATGGGGTTCCCTTCCACATTATCTCGGATAATAGAATATAGTTCAACTGTGAGAATTTCATCGATTTCTGCCAATAGCATGAAATAAAGAAGATCCTTTCAGTCATAGCATACCCATAAGCTAATAGGCAGGTAGAGGCAGTTAGAAAGGGTTTGAAGACTCTGATAAAGAAGCAGCTCGGGAAAACCAAAGGGGCGTGAGTGGATGAAATTCCTCTGGCATTATGGGCGTATCGTACTTCTTTCAAGACAACCACATGATGTATTCCTTTCTCATTAGCTTATGGATCGAAGGCGATCCTACCTGTATAGATTACAACACCCTTATACCTAAGAATTCACTACGACATAAATGAAAATGAAGAACTACTGAACATGTCCCTTGATCTGATCGACGAAAGGCATGAAGAAGCCGCCGTAAAAGTAGGGTCTTGCAAACAAAGAATAGCTGCTTGGTACAATGCTAATATTAAGCACTGCCCGCCAAAGGAAGGAGATTTAGTGTTGAGACAGGAATTCTTCAGACCGAGGGCATTAGATCCAGTCTAAGATGGTCCATTTGTTGTCCACAAAGACCTGGGAATTGGAGCTTTCATCCTCGGTATCATAGATGGAGCTATATTCTGGAAAGCCTGTAGTGCACATTATCTTTTGCATTATTTTACTTAAATTTTTACATAATTATTGTATGAAGATTTGTAATTAAGATCGTTAAAAGATGAGTTCCAATAAAGTTTTCTTTCCTTGAAGTTTTTGTTTCCTAGATAATTATTAGGAAGTACAGCTTTATTTCATCAACAAAATCCACAGGAATAACCTTAGCATTTATGGGGAGGTCACCTAGGTTAGAGACCCATTCCCTTGATTCAAAAAACCAAACTACCTTGTCATGTTGTCTTCCCTCGAGATTTAAGCAGGAAGTAGCGAGCCAGATCAGCCCATGGTCAGGACTGACTGCCAAATGGGTGCTTACAACTGACAATTAGCCACTAACCATCTTGGTCGACAGTAGGGACTAGAGTAATCATTGCTCATGTATCCGCAGTTGATGAGTGACCCTAACCTTCTTGGCCTGTAGTGGTGGACCTAAAATGATCCCTATTCGGGTGTTCAAAACTGATAAGCAACCTGACCTTCTTAGCTGACAGTGGTGAACTGGAGTGATTCCTATTTAGTATCCACAACTGACAAGTAGCCCCAACCCTCTTGGCCGGTAGTGGTGGACCAAAGTGATCCTTATTCGAGTGTCCACAGTTGGCGAGTGGCCTCAAACTTCTTGTTTGACAGTGGTAGATCGGAGTGATCATTATTCGTTTTCCATAGCTAACGAACTACCCTTACCTTCTTGGCCAGTACTGGTGGACCAAAGTGATCCTTATTTGGGTGTCTATAGCAGACAGTGGCCCCATCCTTCTTGAGCGGCAGTGGTGGACCAGAGTGATTCCCATTCGAATGTTTGTAGCTAACGAGTAGTCCCAACCTTCTTGGTCAGCAATGGTGGACTGGAGTGATCCCTATTTGAGTTTCTACAGCTGACAAGTGGCACTAATCCTCTTGGCTGGCAATGGTGAGCCAAATTAATCTATGGGCCAAGGACTGTCGCATGGGCATTTTCCATTGATGGTTGGCTCCAAGATTTCGACTAGTGATGGAAGACAGAGTAACATTAACCATTCTCTCACCCTCATCAAACGACTTCGGATTCACTGGGTAACAAGGATTACTCAACTTAACGACCATCGAGACATGACCTCTACCCAATTGGTCCTTCCCTATCGGCATACAAATAAGTTCAAGTATAATGGCATAAAAATAATTTAAGGTGCATGAAGCATCACATCATACTAAGTAAAGGGAAAAACGAAACACACAAGAAGAACCAATTTACGGTCTGCACACACTAATCATGCTCATTTAACATATAATAGAGTGTTTATAAACCCAAGAAAGAGAATTATATAGTGCAGGAAACACTACATGCTTGACCTTAACAACATAGAAAAATTGGTCAAGCATGAATGAGAATGGTTTATACTACAAAAAATCATGTATACATAACTATTTTAGTTCTAGCAATAAAGAAATGCAGGTGAGGAGCAGGTGCGGTTTTCGCTTTTCCTTGGAGCACTCTTTTTTTCATAGCACCTCATCTCTTCGGGTCTAGCGATGTCTTTTCCTCGCCCTCTTTCTTCCTCTTAACTTCTTCCTCTTTCCCCTTAGCAGTGGTGCGAGCATCGAGCTGAGCTTGTTTTTGGTGCTATTGTATAGACACCTCCCTGTCAAACTCCTCAATCCAGTTGAAGCCCTAATAATCTCAACGTGGATATCCCGAAAGGCTACAATCATCTAATCATGGGCTTTATCAGCTGAAGGATTAGATGAGCCTAAGCATATGGTACTCGATGGTGGAAGGTCGAAGGTAGCCCCTGCGCTAGTGGGGTCCTCTATGTACATGTCACCTTTAGAAGATCGAAAGTGACAATCAGACATAGGATTATTCAAATGATGAATGTGTTGGGCAACTGCCCATCGATTATGGAGAAAAATCCTACCTCCTTTAGAGGATTCAAGGGAAACCATAGAAGGCTATGTATGGTCCCGAAGAGGAGGCTTTTCCAGAGGTTGTCTTCCAATGTGTGGATCTATAGAAATGTGAAAAAAAACATTAATGGGGCATTGTGAATGGAAGCATAAGTCACTGGTTTCGAAGCCTCACCTTGAGTAGCTTATTCAGAAGATGAGCCTTTTTTCTTGCCATTCTTTGCTTCTTCCTTGCGGGCCTTCTCAACATTAGCCAGTTTGATATAGCCTAAGCGGATTGCTTCCATTTCTTCCGCTATGAAGCGAGAATCAACGACTTCAAAATTAAAAGGAGAACCACCCCATACACTAGCCCCCTTTGCCTCTTGAACTAATCATTTGAGGTTGGAAGCCATGACCTCTGGCTCTAGGAATCGTCCTTCTAAGCTAGGCTCTTTTCCCTAAAAATTCTGCAGTAAATCTTCTCTTGAAGCCCTTCGATCTAGTCTAATTGGCTATTCATCTCATCACATTCGCTTGAAGCTTTTCCACTTTGGAGGATTTGATGGCTTTGCTCACGATTATGGTTTCAACTTCCACCCAAAGAGAAAACCGTTTGGCATTCCATTCTATAACCTTTTTCTTCAAGTCAACAATGTTGTGCTCCACCTTATCAGCCACCCGACGGAGCTCCTCCAGCTTCTTGTATAATTTTTCCATGACATTCTTGTAATCTTCAAAGAAGCGAGTGGCATTATCATTGTACTCCTTCTTGGCATCATAAGCCTGGTGGAATACTATTTCTTTATCCCTTTAATTTCTATGTCGTGAGCAACCTTGAGATCTTTGATCTCGTTAGAATTTCTACTGCTCTCCTCAGCCTGTGACCACTCTAACGCTTTCACTACCTAGTACCTTATGATGGTTCAGATCCTTTTTGTGCAGTTTCTTTTTAGGTCAAAATTTTCAAGGCTCCACTCCACATTTTTCCTACCAATCCCATCTCTTGCAATAACAACCTTGGCATGGAATTCTAATAGGGCTTTGATGTCGCCCAACTTACCGACAAGAAGATCGATCGTCCTAATGAAGGAAAGATGGGAAGCATCGACAAGCAACTACGCCATGGATCATATGGCTGGTAAGGTTGCCAAAACTCATCATAGCATGGGTTAGAAGGATCGATGATGATAGTGTTTCCCTCTAGTTCTTTCTTTTTGTCTTTCTCCTAGGGGCAGGGGCTATTGCTCCATGCTTGTTAGTTTTCTCATGTTGTTTGAAAGATTTGGAATTGGAAAGGATGAAAGGGTAAAGCTGTGGAGACTTGGACGGCTAGGATGGAGTCTGGGATCTTTATTTGCTATAGGTGAGTGAGACCTTTTCTATGAACCATCATTGGGGTCCTGGTCACCTGCTTCCATGGCCAGGCGATAACATACAAGCTTGTTGGTCTTCAGCTCTTCTGGTGGTTGCTCAACGTTTTCACTTGGGCTAAACTTGGAAGCAGCCTATTTTAGATCTTTTCAAGGTGTCCTGGACTTAAGCTATTTCATCTTGCATGCCAGCATTTCTCTTCGAATTAATGCAACCTACAATGACCAGAAAGCTTTTGGTCAGAGAAAAAACTAGCATTCAGAGGATTGAATGTGACGTGAGTGCATGACTGTGCTAATATGAGTGTGATGGGATGTGAATGACTACATAAAACCTTGGGATCATCGTGGGTTGCCAAATGTGCTGGATTTCTATTAGGGATTTAGAATCCCCATAATCAATCTTAAGCTAGGTCCAAAAGGTAATTGAGAACGTCGATCTTTTTGGGGACAAAAGCCACTCCCTTTTCCTCCTCAAAGCCAAAAACTAGGCATATAGCCTCATCCATCTCAGATTAGGTGAGGTAATTGAGCTGATAACCCTATACGAATATGTTTCTTCCTCATTATCTGAGGTGGCGTGATTACTTTCTTGGGAATGAGAGCTTACCCCTTCCTACATCCTTGTTCAGATACTATCATCTTCCCACTCCCTTGAGGACTTCAGTCGGCCAGTTTTTTTGGGGACAACTTTAAAGGAGTCTAATTCCCGCCCCTCATGACCCTTATCATAGTAGGTCATTCTCTAGGTTAGTCGAAAACCAGAACAACACTAGATACAAATGGTTATGAAGATGTTGCCTTGTTCGCTTTCTCGATTGTAGAACGCATATTTTCCTTGGCCTTGGTAGGCCTTTTGATAGAAGGTTGCTTACCCCTTCCATGACCAAGCGCTAGCGGTCTGAATTGCCTTAAATTATCATTAATTATGAGGTGAGGCACTTTCCAAAGTTCTTTGGGAATTTGCTGAAGTTAGTGCAGAATGTCATCTAAATTGTTCCTAATAGTCACCTTTATAGCATCTAGAGGAATATCTTGAAGGCAAGAAAGTTAACCACTAGGCTATAAGTTCATTAAACTACAGGATAAGGTGAACAAGAGACACTTACACCCTGAGTTCCATTGATGAAAGCATGTAGGGATGTCCCAAAAAAAGTATTCATGCTTGAACATATTGTATTTAAAGCATTAATCCTTTACTGGTTTGAATTTGCACCATGCATTGAGATGAATAAAAGAGGAGGCCTCTAGTTTTCTCTCTGTGGCATACAAAAAACTATTTGGACGATGAGTCTAGGCACCTGGAACTCCCTTATAAATATGGAATACATGCTGGCATGCATAACATAACCATTGGGATGCAACTGAAATGGTTCAATCTTCAGGTAAACCAAAAATCATGCAATCCACAATGGAATAGGAGGAAACCTCCAGCAGTACAGTGATAACAAGAGTAGGCCATGTATACCTCGAAAGGAGGATGAGCAAGTTGTTATGGAGTAGGTAGAAGATCCTTCTTGGGAATGCCATGAGTGGCCACAATAAGATCGAGTTTCTTGACGATCAAAATTGAAGCCTTAGATTCTATCAGATTTACTAGAAGCAAGGATGGTCCATATCCAAGGATGAGAGAGTGAGTTGAGCTAGGCGTGTTGGAGTGAAGTCCTGGATGAACAGGGCCTAAAGGGACAAAAATAGAAGGAGCCCAATCCCTGAAGGAAATAAAAGAACGAGTTTGACGACACCCTGACATAACTACCTAACATTATAGGTTATCTTATGCATAGTCTCAAAATAATGGAAGCACTGATGTGTACTTATGATGAGTAAATAAATTCTTAAATCTTTTTTTGGCTAGTAGACAACAAGGTTTGACATTAGTTCAGACCCAAGGGTAAATGAAGCAAAAACAGTGAATTTGTGCAAATTTTGACAAATATTGATATGTGACTTCATGCGTTAGGTTCTAGATCGAAATAAAGATCTTACCTAAGTAGTGAATCGACATTTAAACAAAAGTGGATTGAAAAAAAGGTGAGAAGACTCGACACGGCTATGGTAGCTCTAGGGAGACAAAGAGGCGCAAGAGCTTGGAGGTTTGGACAAATGAAAGAAGGCATTTAGAAGAATGAGCTATATGAGCTTATATAAGGGTGGGGAGCACCCACTATCAAACCGTCCGATTAGCAAATAACCTAGGTATTGGACTAACATACCTTCATCTAGTCCTTGCAATAGAGTAGTATAAAGATACTGAACTAAGAGCTTCAAAGGTAGGAAAAAGTTTGTGATCATCAAAGTACTCCTCTAAGTGATTTATTCAAACAAAGCCCATCTTGCAATCTACATGGTGAGCTTTGAAGGGCGAGCATTATGGGTGGATTTCCCCATTGGAGTTGATATATAGAAGGAACATGCTGATGATTAAGTTAGGGTGACTAGATGAAGACAGATGGGAAAACAAGGAAAAAAAGGAGATTAAACAAGGCCACGAACAATCCCAGGATTATAATAAGCATGCACAACACCAAAAATATGTCTTTGTTCAATATCTTAGAAGCCAAACAGGAATTCTTATTCGACACCCTTATCGTCGAATAGGAGTTCATGTTTGGTGGTTGGGGTTCTACTGAGCACACTCTCCCAACACCCACCAAACACATCCCCAAAAGATATTCAGAGCCTAGTTTCCCAGCCGACCTACTAAACCACATACCAACTAGACCAAGAGAAGTTGAACCAAATTGAAAATCATACGAACTTAGCCAGAAACTTTTCCACATCTATCCTAGCCAAACCAACATCCTCCGAACCACGTTCCCAACCGACCAAAGTAGTGTAAATATGGAAAGAAGTCTGTATATATTAGTAAATTAATCAACATATTCTAGATTCCTAGAAATTTTCCGTCCATGTGAGATATTCATGGAAACAATATTAATTGCTCAGAATAAACACACCATCCATTTACCCTTAAAAATCCAGGCATTTGACATTTTCAGAGCCAAGTTTAATATCTAAAACCTCTTCAGCAACAACATTTATCTGATCGGAGCATCCAGATTCATTATTCCAATCAAAAATCTTTGTACTCAAGATCATATGCTTGTAATATAGAAATTTGTAGGAAAGCAATAAAAGATGAATTACGGACGTAGGCCTATTATTGCTGAACCACTATAATCCTTGGTATTCTTTACTTTTCCACGTCTGTTTCTTGCAATAATTGATTAGAGTTGTTTGCTTATTTTTTATGCATACACTCATAGAAAATTATTTTTTGTGAGATTTATTTCTTTGAGTTTAAAATATTTGACCTAAAATTCTCAATGGTAAACTAATTATATTAAATGAAATAAATATCACATAAGTAGTGGTTGAATGGACCTTCATATTTCGTATGTAGTTATAATAATGGCGTAAATGGTGGGAGCTTACCATTTAACACTAATCATATGATGTGTCAAGATACAAAAAATTATTTTGTGAACATGCAAAATATAATTTATGAAATATTAACTGCTTTCAATATTGACTGAAAATAAATATAGCCTTATTTTGTCATGAATATTGTGAACGTTCATTATATGATAAATCTATAATGATGGTTTTATTTTTTTTAAAAATGAAATGCAATAAAAAATATATAGAAGTATTTGATTTCTATTGTTATTTTGGAATTATTAACAAATTCTTCCAAAAATAATTCTTTTATCATATGATTATGAATTATATGGTACTAGTGAATTATATTTCAAGTGATTAAGGGCAATGCACTCGTTTAACTGGAGTGAAGTAAGAATTAATGAACTCCTCGAATTAGTGCATATAGATGTATGCAGTCGAATGTCTAATGATACCCAAATTGATCCACTTACTTTGTTGAATTCTCCGACGTATTATCATATAAATAAACATGTGCATTTGATAGACAAGTAGCATTGTATATGTTAAGTTCATAGAATATCATACGGAAGTAGAATAATAACATGCAAAGGAAATAAAAGAATTTAATTTAATCGAGTAGGTTAGTGTATTGGAAAAGGGTTCCAAAAGTACCTAAAAATGAAGAAGATTCAATCCCAAAAGTCACTCCTCCCCATGATTCATAATGATGTATCAATAAAGAGTAATCAAAATTTGTTGGACAAAGCAAGATTAATGATGAGTGAAGTTGAGTTAACTTTATTCTATAAGAAACCCAGACAAATTGTAGGTCAAGGAATTATAGGTTGTATAAGTCGAGAGGTTGCACATAATCTTCGTTTATGAGGGATCTTTTGTGGACCCCATAATTTCGAGTTGATCATATATTGGTTAACTAATTTATGTTATGAACATAAATCTTCGTAGACGCAGAACTAATTTTTTTTAACATATTTAAGGGAAGTTCATAAAATGTTTATGAGTACATATTCCATTGAACTAAGAAACAACTATTTTTTCAAGAAATGCCAACTTCCTGATGAAGGAATTTCTTTTATAAATGACTGGTAATAAATAAATTTATATATGAATCAAAGATAATACTGATTATAAAGGATGAAATAAAATTATCCAAATCAAAATGGACACAACAAATTATAATGTCTAATAAGAATTCTCGCATATTGAAGAGAAACTATGAGTTTCATATCAATATCAAGAAAAGAATTTCCTTTATTATTACCGTAAAGATTATTGACCCTGCAATACGGCATAATGTACATATCCAAGATGGATTCCAAGTACTTTATTAAAATATTATTTGGACAATGTAGCAGAAGGGATATGATCAATCGATGCAAATACTTCATCATGAAAAGATCAATGCAGTCGATATATAGTAAGCAACATTGATAAAAAGAACATCAAAACTTTCAATTTTTGAAATTAACATAATCATCATTTGACATGCTTAGATTAATTTGGATTTTACTCTTAAATTATCACTTAATATGATTTCGAGTTTTGGTATATATACATTGAAATAGAAATTCTAAATAATGATTTAGAAAAGAATGTTTGCATATAATAACCAATGTGTCTCGAAGTCAGTAAGAGCGATATCGAGTTTGTGGATTTCGAATAAAATCTAGGAATTGATATGAAAGTATTATCTTGTAAGTGTTGAAATTGAGCAAATATTTTGATTGAGAAATCAAACATTTTAATTTTCTATCAAAATTTAGAGGAAGAGCACGTCTGTAAGAAAGAACATTATAATGTACTAATATATTTCATAACTATAAGTTAGCAACTTAATGTTGATTATTAATGATGTACCCATGTTAAAATCAGTTCTAGATTGGTTGTTTAATTATTGATGTAGGATTTGACGTGACATCATTTATAATTAGAATAATTGTATAAAAGGATGTTTGGAATGTCCAAAATGATAAACACAAACACCATATTAATATGTTTAATACGGAGCATGTTCCTTATGCATTGAACAACAGGAATTGTCATATATGCTGTAATGGTTACATATCACATTTTGCTTATGTATTTGATACATAAAGCAAGTATCAACTTTGAGTTAAGATCACTAAATAATAGTTTAAAGTGTTGTTGAGTACTTACGAAATACTAGAGAATTGTTTATAGAAAGAATGAAGTCCTTATGAAGGTGAATACTCAAACTTCTTAAATAATATCAAGCATAATATATCTATCTTATACTCATTATCATTCTTATTTAGAAAGCTTTAAGTTGGAAATATTCAAACAAGAGGTTTTGACTAATTCAGCAATTAAGTTATGTACATTGCCTTAAATCAGCATAATGATAAAAGCAGTATACATATATACATGCATATACATATACATGTACATATAGATACACACATGCACACACATAGATACACACACATAAACAAATGCGTATGCACAAATTTATAACTGACCTAAAGGTTATTCCAAATGTGGAGAATCCCATGACATTTTTATATGAAAACATTTTTGTGATGTAGCTCGCAAAAGAACCTAGAGCTCGCTAGAAGTCAAGAAACATACTTCGAATAGTTTCAAATGATAAAAGTAGTATATCAGCATCATAGGGAGTTGATTGACATGGTAGATTGTTAAAACAATATATACCATTCCTATTCAAGAAGGAATTAGCCTATCAATTCTTAATTGATCAGAGGAAAGGGATCAAGATTCCATAATTGATCCCATGTGCAAGTAGGAGATTTAAAGAGTCGTTGGCATGCCCTAGGAGGATAATGTAATTTGTTATATATATATATATATATATATATATATATATCTAACTCTATAGTCATGTTCATAATAAAGGTGTTTTTTTAATATAATTGTTATATTTGGATATAATTAATTGAGTAATAAATTTAAAATATATAATAAGAAATTCCTTAAATAAAATATTATGTGATGATAATTGCAAGTAGTTGCAACATGAGCAATTAATCATAAAATAAAATTGCTTTTTCTTTAAAATATCCTTGGTCAAGATGTTTTGATAAAAGTATATCAATTTATCCATTAAGATAAGAATGCATAATGCTCTCTAATATTACATAGTGTATTACCCATGGCTACTAGGGTGCTAAAGAGCAACGTACGTGTAGTTACTGCTTAACTATGGAATGACCCATCCTAGGATGTCTTATTGGTTAATGACAACCTGGTCAAACATGAAATCCTAGGATGGTAATGTTACATAATTCCCTTGACTTTAGAACATATTGGAACTTCAATGTGTAAACTCCACTTCCATTATAGTTAAATCATGCCATGATGATCCATTGAGCGACTATAGGTGGATCTAAGATAAAGCATTGGAGGTGAAGCACTATTCAATATGAATTCATTTCCTTGGTTGTATGAGGTTAATATTATGATCAACTGTAGCTAACTCAAAATCAAAATCTATAGCCATAATAGTTTGGTTAATAATAAATGTTACTATTGAACTAAATACTTTGTTTATGGATTAACTGAGTTGAATAAGGATGATATTGGAATTTTGATCAAAACCAAATTGTATAATAAAAAGTGATATAATGACGACAAAGAGAATGTATGTAAATTATTGTTTCAGATCTTCATCTATAATCTTCTCTAACCCTCCTCCTAACTTAATATGACTACTATCCCTATAAATACATACCGTAGAGTAACCAAGAAAGGTTCTGGATTTTGCTATCACTATGCAGTAATGTCTCTTCTTCAATCCTTACCTATACACAATAGTCACTAAAGTAGTTATTATATGCAATTCTGGGACATAGAACTTGCCTAACCTCTGTACTTGTAACTAATTCAATCTCAAACACCTTGTAATCTCATACAAATAAGATCAAGTAACTATAAAGTGGACGTAGGCTTAGTTGACAGCCGAACCACTATAAAAATTTCGATACCTCATTTACTTTCTTGCTATTATCTTTTCTCTATTCTAATAGGGCCAATGCTTTCATATCATACTATTGGGTGTTGATCCACTTTTTAAGTTAACATTTTGGTTCTTTCATTGAGAAAAATTGAACCAAGGCTTAGATTTAGCTTTCTGTTTTGGGATTAGAAGAGATCCAGAGATTAGATTTAGGAAATTTTCTTTGAAGATTTATAGGCTTGTTGTTGGAGACCAATGGCACCTAAAAAGAGAACTTCTTTTAGAAGATCTATAAGTGCGATAGTTACTAGTGAAGAAGCAATCCCCCAACGGATAGAAGTCAACAACAACACCAACCGAAAAATGGATGTTAATGCTGGAAATCAAGCACTAGGATCCTCCATTCAGTAGGATATTGTGACTAAGTGAGAATTTTACCAGATGGTAGGTGAATCAACCCTAAAATGGCTAATAGTCAAAAGGCTCTTATGGAAAAATTTATGCTTTACTAGCGCTGTAGCCACCAAGTGCTCTAAGTTCTAGGCAAGAAACCGTAGCTACTGTAGAATAGGAGCATTCCTTTGCTTCTAGCTTGAATAGGAGGAATAAAAAACAAAAACAGAAAGGAGTTGTTGGCAGAGCAATAAAGATTGTTGTAGAAGATAATGGAAGTACTCCTCCCGTCGAAAGGCAACCTGCCGTAAATCGTAATCATGGAGTGAATGCTCCAAAGGAGGATATTGCAATGCTTATCACCGATTCAGAGGATGACATGCAGCTTGATGCTGTAGGACTAGAATTGAACATTGATGTAAATAAACAAACTATCAAAAACGAAGTTTAAAATGTTGCTGTAAGGTCAACCGCAAACCAACAAAATCAACAGGGGTGGTTCTCCTAGAGAATGGAGAACCTATGCTTCAACTGGAAAACCAAAACTGTTTGCAAAGTCAAACACTTGGTGTAGCCCCTGACAGGCGTCCTGTGGACTACCGATCTAGTGAGTCATACATCATGGACATGGTCAGGCATTTGATGGAAGAAAGTAAGGGTAGGAAGGACGACGACTAGGGTTCTGCACCAAGCCAGACTCTATTTACTGAGAACATTTTGAGAGAGGAATATCCCAAAAAGTTTACTATGCCTACAATGCCATCTTACAATGGCATGATGGACCCTAAACAACATTTGTAGAAGTACAGTTGACATATGGATGGAATTAGGGCAACGGATGTAGTTCGTTGTAGATGTTTCCATACCTTCTTGGAGGGGTTTGCATCCATGTGGTTTTCTAGACTCTCTCTAAGATCTATGTCTACTTTTGACGAATTAGCAAGGATATTATTGGAACATTTTAGACTTTACAAGGCTCGGCTAAAAAATGTAATGTATCAATCTTTCTTTTTCCAAGGACCCAACGAGTCATTGAAATCTTTATGAACCGGTTTTGGTAATTGAAGTAAGCAATCCGAATGAAGATATGGTATTTATGTCTTTAGTCCGAGCTATTCATTTGGATATAGACTTTTGTAAATGGATTAAGGTGAAACAACCGACTACCATGAAAGAGTTTAACCTAAAGGCAAGTTAGTATCTAAGGTTGGAAGAGGCAGGCGCATTGAAAGGCAAGACCACCAATTTACAATCAAATGAAGTAGTTCAGAGCAATGTAGCGGTCAAGGAGGATAGAAAAAGTTTTGGTGCTACTATAGGAAATAGAGGAAAAGACAGAAATTAGAAAAGGAAGTACCAGAACTCTAGCAAGTGTGATGGGAATGAGAAGAAAATCAGGAATATGAGACTCGATGAGTATACGCCATTTAATGGAAACTTGGAAAACATTTTCCTTGCCACTTAGGGAACTAAACGATAAAAAAAACTACCCAGGAAGGAAGAATCTAAATGACAGTCACAATTAGGGAAGTTATGCCACTTCCATGAAATGCACGGGCACAACATGAATGAGTGCCGACACCTAAAAGATCTAACTGAGGCCGTGTAGTCAATTCCCCAAAATTGCCCCGATATATCTATAGCGGACTTTTGGGGCAACGATATTCCATTATAGCGGTCCAATATAGCGGATCCGCTATTATCCCTTATATTGCGGCAATAATCCGCTATATCCCCGATTTTGTTGCCCCGCTATATCCCCCTTTCCTATAAATAAGCATTTTGCTTGATTTCTTGCTTTTAAGTTTTATGGTAACTTCAAAGTTGATGTAACAATGACATACGCTGTTGGTTATTATAAATAGTTCTAACTTTTTAAGCGCCAACTTTGATTATCTTTACTTTATTATAACTTGTTTTGCTTGGTGAGAAATAATAAGTAATACTTGTTCCTCCTTTTAATGTAGAATGTTCATCTTTTCTCTTTTTAAAGTCATCCTCTTTATCTTGCTATATCCTCGATATATCTCCACTACAACTTTTCGCACATCAAACACTTTAGAGCGGCATGGCACTTTAACCGCACAGAAATGAGGAATTGATAAGGAACAACATGCTTCAGCAGTCCGTAAAGAAATCACGGAACTTTGACCAACTTGTTGGATCCTAAGTTCTACGTACTCAAAGAAAATAATTTGGACCGAGCGGAAAAGGGCCCAGATGGACATAACAATGAATTGTTATCAGTACCATTTCTAGAGGACATCACCCAGCATAAAAGATTTAAAGTGAGATGGAGAGATACGCTAGTTCACTGAAGTATGTTCCTAAGGAAACTTGTTATGTAATCGAGGATGGAGCTCTGGCCAAGCAACAAAAGACGCTCACTGATGACATAGTGTTCAGGAATCGAGATACTAAAGGAGTAGAGGAGCCGACTCTCGGCCCGATAGTAGTAACAGTCAGAATCAGACCAGCAGTTGTGCATTGGGTATTAGTGGATAGTGGAAGTTAAGTTAATGTCTTGTTTCGACATATGTTTGATAAGATGAAAATTAGTGTAAAGGAGTGACTGCATGCCGGACTAAGATTATGGGATTCACAGGGAAAATGAGATAGTTAATTGAAACGATTGACTTGCTAATGGAGCTTGGAGAGGGAGAATTAAGGGTTGTCCTTATTCAAACTTGTGTGATAGTTGATGAAATGTCAGCTTATAACTCTTTCTTGGGTCGACCAACCCTTGATGATTTTAGGATTGCATTGGCTTCATGGTGCCTTACAATGAAATTACCAACGGAGAATAGGGATGGAGTGATAAGGAAAGAAAAAAAGCGCCATAAGAGAATGTTGTGTCACTAAACTATGTGAATCAAAACAATGTGAGAAGTGTAAGAATACGGGGAAGTCTCTCCACATTTGTGAATCATCAGCATAGCAATTACAGAGCCATCCCTTGCTCAAGGACCATAGTTGTTTCGATAGGGCTTTGGACCAAAAGAAGATGAGTTAGGAGAGGAACGGGCAGCACCAACAAAGATTCCGGTGTTTGTCCCTATTGATATGGATGACCAAACTCGAGTCTTGAAGATAGGGCCACATCTTGGAATCAAATTGCAATGGGAATTGTTTATATTTCTTCATTCCAATCTGGACTTGTTCGCTTGAATACTTTTCGATGTGTGTGGGATATCATTGAAAATAGCATGTCACACACTTAATATCGATCCCAAGTTCACACTAGTGAGGCAGAAGAGATGTAGTCTGGGTCCAAAGTAATTCACTGCATTAAAAGAGGAAGCGAATAAGCTACTGGCTAACAGCATCATCCACGATTCGACTTATCCAGAGTGGGTATCGAACCCTATGCTAGTTTGAAGGTCGAAATGGAAGTGGAAAACTTGTGTCAATTATTCAGACCTAAACAAAGCTTGCCAAAAGGACATCTTCCCCTTACCTAAATCGACTAGTTTGTGGACAGAACTGTTGGACACAAACTACTCCCATTAATGGACACCTACTCAAGATATAACCAAATCATGATGCTTAAACTAGTACTGGAGAATCTAGGTTCATCACCGGCCTCGGATTATAATATTACCGAGTAATGCCACCGGGCTTTAAGAATGTCGGAGCAAATTGTCAAGGTTGGTGAGCATGATGTTCAAGAATCGGATCAGATAGACGATTGGCATATACGTGGATGATATGCTTATGAAATCGTAAGTATTTGGAAATCGTATAGATGATCTCTTAGAGATATTTAAGATCCTTTGGAAATACAGAATGAGGCTAAAATTTTTGAAATGCTCTTTCGGCGTTGCTTCTAGAAAATTTCTAGGTTTTATCCTAAATTCAAGGTGCAACAAGGTAAAATCGAAGCAAACCACGGCCTCGTGAAATGTTATAGCACCCATGACAAAGATGGAATTGTAGAGTTTAAATGAAAAGATCGTAGCATTGAGTCAATTCATTTCTAGAGAACCAAATAAATGTATACCATTCTTTGACGCACTAAAGAAGGGTAAGATGAACTTTGAATGGAATCAAGATTTCCAAAACACTCTAACAAATAGAAACTCCATCGTCCTATCTAAACCGGTGGATGGAGAAGACCAATGAATCTACATAGTAGTATCTGCTCATGCTTCGTGTGCAACACATGTGCAAGAAGAAGTCAAAATTCAACGACCCATCTATTACATCAGTAAATGATTCACCGGAGCCGAATGGAACTATCCAAAGCTAAATAAGTTGGAATACTGCTTATGAATTGCATCATGGAAGCTACGACTATATTTCCAAGCTCACCTGATCAAGATATTGACGGATCAATCCTTGAAATGGTTATTATACTACCGAAAGACTTCAAGGGGACTTTTGAAGTGGAACATTGAATTATGCTAGTACGGTATCACTTATCATCCCTGGAGAGCGATCAACGGACGGGCGTTAGCAGATTTCATCGTCGAGTTCATGATCCGGGATGATGAAGAGGAGGAAACAACGTTAGTGGTGTCATAATAGAAGCTATTTGTTGATGGTGCATTGAATGAATTCTACTTAGGAGCAGGAGTTGCGCTCGAAGCTCTCAAAGGAAAATCGATTTTCTACCCTTTGATGTCGTAATTCCCTATTTCTAACAACGAGGTAGAGTATAAGGCGTTAATAACATGGTTGAATATCGTAAAAGAATTGGGAATAAAAGCTCTGCATATCTACAATGACTCACAGCTAGTCATTTGTCAGGTAAAAAGAGAATACTAGGCTAAGGGGGCAAACCTTGCTCCTTACTTGTCAAAGGCAAGGGAATTACTAAATGACATCGAATATTACATAATAACTCGTATTTCCAGAGAGAAAAATATGAAGGCCGACCTCTTAGCCAAACTAGCCAGTTCCGAAGATGCCTGGTCAATGGGATTGGTTCTAGTTCAGGTGCTAACATTTCCCAGCATATACCAAATGGACGTTAATTGGGTGTTGGAGATAGTAGAAGAAAGAGTATCATGGATGATGCCAATCAAGGACTACCTGCTTTGAGGGATACTCTCATAGAGACTTGAATGAGAGTAAAAAGCTTGTTCGAAAGGTGCAATGATTCGTAATGCAAGATGGAGTGCTACACAGAAGAGGGTTCTCTTCCCCTTTACTCAGGCGTGTAGCCGGGGATGAAGCTAGGAAAATCCTTATGGAAGTTCACGAAGGTAGCTGCGATGACTATACTGTGGGAGAGGGCATATATTGGCAAAGAAGATCACATGTTATGGAAATTTCTGGCCAACAATCAATCGAGATGCACTGGATTACTCCAAGTACTGTGATCAATACCAGAAATTTGAATAGATCTCGAGAACCCCATCCTCGAAACTAACGCAAATGGTCAGCCCTTGGCCATTTGCTATCTAGAGGATCAACTTAGTCGACGTATTATAGATAGCTAAAGCAAGAGCCAAGTGTACTATAGTTGCAGTAGATTACTTTACTAAATAGGTTGAAGAAGAACCGCTTGCCACGGTTACTACTAAAAAGATTAACTTTATAACAAAAAACATTATTTGCAGATTTATAGCACTATAGAAAATCATTACAAACAATGAAACTCAGTTCAAAAGTGCTTAATTCAAGGACTTTGCAAGCATTACCGAATGGAGAAGTGATTTTCTGTGGTGGCCAACCACATATAAACAAGCAAGTGGAAGTAGTGAACAAAATCATCGAATCCACCATCAAGAAAGGAAGACAAAAGCTATAAGAAATTGGGTTGATGAGCTCCTGCTTGCACTATGGGCTTACAGAACTACTCATAAATCTTGGACCGGACATTCACCATTCGCCTTGGCATATATTTATGAAGCGATGATCCTAATGGAACCAGAGGTACCCTCTCATCGGAGTTGACACATTAATCCAACATCAAACATGCAGTTTTTGCTCGAGTCACTTGACTAGATTGATGAGAAGGTGAGGGAAGCTGAGCTAAGGGCTACAGCTCACTAGAAAAGAGTGGAACGACACTTCAACACCAAGGTTCGCAACCGCACCATTGAAGTGGGAGATCTCTTCCTAAAAAAAATCTTCATGGGTACAGGGTTAGTTGGCCTGAATTGGGAAGGACCCTATGTAATCAGCCAGAAACTTGGAGATGGAACATTCAAGCTCACGATGGTCTATGGAATTATGATTTCCCTTGCTTGAAACAGTGACCCATTGCGGCATTATGTTATTTAGTATTTATCTATGTATTTCCAATTTTCGCAAATAATCCACATTGGGACATTAGGGGTATTGTAAATAGGCAGCATTTGCCTTTCTCTTTATTTTATCAGTAATTTTTTTCACTTCTCCAACCAACGGAACCATGTTCTTGTAAGCAAATTGCCGACTTGATTAGAAAATTGGCTTAAACCACCGAATTGATAGGAAAAATCGATCCCTGGCTTCTAAAAATTGGTGTTGCTTCGGCAGCATCAGGAAGGTCAATACTCCCTCAAAAAGCCTTGTTGTCGCTCCAATAACATTGTGGATCTTACCAATCTCCTCATACGCATCTTATAAGCCATGGGTTGCTGCTTGGAACTGCATTCAAGTACATAATATCTCCATGTGTGCATTTCATAAGCCACACGTTGCTGCTTGAACCAGTGGAACTGTGTTCAAGTATGCAATATCTCCTTGTGTGGATCCCATAAGCCGCATGTCACTTCTTGGACCAATGGAACTGCATCCAAGTAAGCATATCCTCTTTGTGTGCATCTCATAAGCCACATGTCGCTGCTTGAATCGATGGAACCGCATTCAAGTATGCATTATTCCCTTACGTGAATCAAATAAGTCACACGCTTCTTATTAGAACAATGGAATCGCATCCAAGTAAGCATAATCCCCATATGCGCCACACCATAAGCCACACAAAACTGCTTGAATAGGTGGAACCGCATTCAAGTACATAATATCCCCACTTATCATACAATAAACAGCATGGTGCTTTTTGAACCAATGGAAATTCATTCTCAACAGCAATATGGATACACCCATATAGCTGTGGAGTACTTCCTACTCTTTGGATAAGAAGTGTCAATTCCCAGAAACTCCTGAATGCCAACGTTTCCTCGACAACACTAGGAAACCCCTCTATTCTTAAGTTATCAACATTACTCTGGTAACACTAAAAACTTGTCAAAATCTCCTAAGTATTGGCATCACTTTGGCAACATTGAGAAATTTATCTGCCACTGGATTGGTATGAACCAATAACCACTTTCCAAGAAGATGGTGCTGCCCCAGTAGAGTCATGAAGACTACAAATAACAGGATTGGCGGTGAAATTCAATCTATATCCTTTAAGAATTAGCGTCGCCCTGACAACACTAGAAAACTACCGAGCTAGTTGCAAAATTATCGTACACTTGCTAAAATGCAACACCGATCAAAGATAGGAAACATTGAAGGAAAATCCAAAGGATTGAGCTATTCATAGGTTTTCGAAGATAGAAACTGATAAATGGATGGAACCTCAACACCAAACTTGGGATGAGTCAATCATAATCAAAGAGTAAGATGACCGAAATTGAGTATCCAAACTATAGGTTCGGGAGATAGGAGCCACGATACAACTCGAACTGGGGGCAACTTGAGAGTCTCCCAGATTACCTGGTTTTTCAACAAAAGTTAAATAAAGTATTTGGAGTAACCATCCCTGTTGAGTGGGGGGGCAAACTCATACTAACACTTGGTCGAAATCGGTCAAATCACACACAGTTATGTTACGTCAAACGAAATTTTTGCTTTTTGGCAATCACAATAAAGTTAAGTAAAGTAGTATGCCATATAACTGCAGGTTACACTATTTAAACAACTTGCATGCAAGGAATTATAGTAAATGAACATATCACATCATATAGTGCAGCACTATCTAATATAGAAATTACAAGAACAAGCAATCATACTATATACACATACAGTTGCAGATAAACCTGCAGAGTATATAAAGTATAGGAAAAGTACACATGAAAAATTGCAATGGAAACATTAATCTTTTCATTATCAATATCATTCTTTGTACAATTCAAACAGCGAGGGCCATACCCGTACAATATCAACCTACTTGAATAGAGCAAACGAAAAAATTCACTTTATTAATGCAAAAAAAAAAGAAAAAGGAAAACACCAAGTACAGACTTTGTACTTTTATAAGACTCGATCATCAAATTATACCAAAAGACCACAAATACCTTGCTCCACTAGTGCTAGAGCTCATCATGATTTCTTTGCACATTTCCCTCCTTTGCTTTCTTTGACTAGCGGATCGAGATTTTCTTCTCGCTCTCCAGGCTAGGGGTAGTGCTTCACTCCATGAGTGTGGACCATCCTCCAACAATAGGGCTAGGCCCCTTAGATCTTCAGATAACGACACTTCCATCCTTTGAAAAATGGAGCGTAACTATCTTCGGAGTCTTGTGCTTTGCCTCCACCTTCTCCTTCTTCATTTGAAGCCCTTTCTTTTCCTCCTTTAGTCTTTCCACCATGCTTGTCTCATCCGTCAGCCCTGACTCGCCAGTAACCATGGCCTCTTACCCAAAGATATGGAGACATCCTCCAGAATCTACTGCGCTTCGATATCTTTGAAGTCGAGCCTAGGCCCCAAGCTAGAAATAGGAACCATGACAGAAGTTCCTAAAAAGATAGTGGTGGAGGCGGTGATAGGTGTAGCCCCTAAACCCTAAGAGACTGGAGGTAGAGAAGGTAGAGTTGGCTGACCTACAATTTGGGAAACACGGTTGCATGGCTTAGTAAATGATTCTAAAGTGAATCGAAGCGCTTGGAACACCGAATGGACGAGAGCAATAATTGAGCCTGGAGTTTGTTTATAAACTACTAATTCTAAGGATTCTTCAACAATACCCATCTTAGAGGGTTGCGCGATAGTTGGAGAAAGGTGTGGTTCACCCAAGGTTTCAAAAGAGAGATAAGTAAGTGCATATTCGGAGATAATAGCTATGGATATGAGGATGGTTGCCGCTTGCTCTTGAGAAGTAGGAACTAGTGTTTCATGCTAATCCAAAAAGCTTGGTCTAGCAAGAGCTTTAGCAGCAACATTAGTGGCATCCTTCTCCCTCCTCTCAAAGAATCTCTTTACTGACGTCCAAGAAGTCTATATCTTCGGAATTAAGATAAGTGGTCATTAGTTTCACTTTAAAATGCATGTCCCTGGCCTCTTTTGACTTAACTAGCACTTCCTCCAGACTATAGAGAGAGTCTAGGGATAATCATTTTCAAACCACTACCCTTGCTCATAATGGTAGAAGAGAAGTATAGAGGTGGAACACATTGGCATCCATCTGGCCTATCGCATCATCATACTCTTTTCAAAGCTCTACAAGCTCCAATCTTGTGATCAGATAATCGATCTCTTCTGCTAGTTTACAAGTTACAACTTCTTCCTTCTCCTTGGCCAATCCTTCATTTTCCTCGTGGAGTCAGGTGAGTTTGGCAGCCTGTTCAGCAAAGCGGTAGGCCAGCAATGGTTTGGCCTTGAAATTTGATGGTGTTTTCAACGTAGCGACTAGCTCTTTAGTTTGTGCGATTCCCTATGACCATCATTGATTTGATCCTTAATCCCGATAAGCACTCTATTGTGATCCCGGTTCACCTCGATCAATAACTTGTCGCTGGCAGCCTTTCTCTACACGTCGCATCCTTTTCGGCCTTTATCTTGGCTATCTCATTGTCGCGATCCTTGATTGCTTTATCATGGTTTGCCCTTTTGGCCTCAAACGACGTAATCTCTTGGTAATTAATGCGATTCAGATCCAAAAGGCCACGTATGAGATATGCCAATCAAACCCAGCTTCTAGGTCCTCGTAGGGTGCTTCAAGATTGCAGAGGGAAGTAGGCATGTTTGTAGGCTTTATATTCTTGCCAAACTTAACCCCTTTCAATAACAAGCATGAATAAGCAACATGGACCATAGGTGGAGCCGATAGAAGTACAAACTTCTCCTTTCAACTAAAAGAAGCGAGCGCCACTGCAATAGTTATCGCTTAGGAAGATGGAACTTCCTGCATTGCAGCAGTCTAAGCCTCGGTATGAGGAGTAAAGGATAGCGAGGCCCGGCGGTGGTAATGAGAATCTTTGTGATGCCTGTGCACGTCGCCGAGGGCACTACTCTTATCGTCCCTCTTTCTCTCCTCTCCCGTTTCATGCTCCCTTTCCAAATGGTGGACATCATCATCTTTTCTTTTATTCCTCTCCTCCTCAGTTTCACGATGGGCGTGATGGGCCGGATCTGAAGTCTAATCCTTAATGTTAATTCCTCTATTCCATGGCTCAGCGACCTAGGGAAATAAGCAACTGAAGGAATTAAAGTATGAACGACCTAAAGACCCCCAACGATCTAACGACCTAAAGACCCCCGACGACCTACCGACCTAAAGATATCGCGACCTAACGACCTAAGCTTATCAACGACCTAGCGACCTAACCATCAACACAGGGCAACGACATATCACAATAGAGAGACTTAGCGAATCAACTGGCTAAAGTACAAGAGATATGCGACCTAACGACTTATGGACTAAAGCGACCTAGCGACCTAAAAAATCCAGCGACCTAGCGAGTTATCACAGAATGAAGCCGCTTGCTTATAGGCCGCTCCCCACCTTAGGTCGCCAACCATCCTCCCCTAGGTCGCTCACAACCTAAACAATACCGAATAACTTCTTATGTCGCTTCCTCCCTAGGTCAGTCATGACCTATGACTTGCTAGATTGTTCGAGGTGATCGAGTACACCATAGTTAAGCCGTAAACCGCTCCTACCAGGTCGCTCACGACCTACGACCTATCCAAGGTCGCTCGCGACCTACGACCTAATTCAGAATTCTCCTATAAATATCCCACCTACTCCAACTGAGAAGGGATCTTCTGGCTCATTTATGGAACGCCTATACTCTGCTGAATTCTCGACACACTCGACACTTCAAACACGAAAGACATCTCAACGAACTTCAAGAGGAAATCTATGGATTCAAAGAGTTCTTCTACATCGGAGTTCTAGCTATTTGTCCTAGCAGTGTTGTAATCGAAGATTGTTGTAAAGTTGTAATTGATTCAGCAATAAAGGAGATTAAAGTGGACGTAGGCTTAACTTGAAGCTGAACCACTATAAAACTGTTGTCTTTTTACTACTTTCTCTGTGACTTTTCTACTTACTTCTAATTCCCGTATTGACGGGTGGTGCTTTCACTTAATCTCTACTTACACTGGGGTGTTAGCGTTCAATTTTAAGCGTTAACATATTTGGTACTTTCACTGAGAACCCAACTCAGGCTACTATCGTCATTGCTTCGCAAAAATTTGTTGAAAAGATCTCTCTCAAAACCAGAAGTCTATCAGAGATAATGGCTCCTGGAAGAAAGCGCGGATCTACTAGACCCAGTGATGTTCGTGAGAATACTGCCACTTCTCCTTCATCAAGTCAAGCAGCACCAAGTGCTGGAATTAAATGAGCGGAGTTAGATGCTGCAGTATCTGGGTTATACCAACAGATGGAAACCCAGAATGCATTAATGCTTGATAGGTTAAATGCATTGCTCGGAGCTAACCGTCAACCGATGAATAATGGAGAAAACCTTGCTGATGATGTTCATAATCCTGAAGAAAGGAATATTCCTCAAAGAACAGCTAGCCCCTCCAAAGAAACACCTCCCCAAGCTGGAGAATCGAGACCGCAGCCAACTCTCCGCGAATGTTTGTCCAGACAAACTTCCGAGAAAATGGCTGAAGTCTGTCCTGCAGACCTTTAAATGATGAGGAATACCTTTCGGGCATGGTGCGACAAATTATGAAAGAGAGCATGCAGAGGGAAGAAGATGAGAAGGAATGGGGATTCGCTCCGAGAAAAACTCCGTTCACTGAAAGGATTCTAAAGGCGGAATTCCCAAGGAAGTTTGTTCCTCCTACCATCCCGGCTTATAAGGGAACAAGCGACCCTAATCAATTCCTGTATAAGTATGATTGGCACATGACTGGTGCTAGAGCATCTGATGAGATCAAATGCTGGTACTTTTCGGTATACTTGGAAGGGGTGGCTCTACTCTGGTTCACAAAGCTTCCAGTCCGATCCATAGACCAGTTTGTCGATTTGACTCGAAAGCTTAAAGAGCAATTCAGGTTGTACGCTTCAAAGGCAAAGGATATTATGTCACTGTCAAGCCTGGAACAGAATCCTGGGGAATCTATTAGATCTTTCTTGAACTGCTTCAACATAGATTTGGCTGAAGTGGACAATGCAGAGCCACGAATGGTCTTGACATACTTGATGAGGGCAATCGACAAGTCAAGCGAATTTGGCAAGTGGCTGAAGTTGAAAGAACCGAATTCGCTTAAGAAATTCTATAAGAAAGCCGATGAATTCATGCGCTTGGAAAGCCTTCAAGCACCGGCTAAAGTGGCATTGACAGAGGTTAAGGATAATACTGCTGCTCTTACCAAAAAGGAATCCGGAAGTCAAAAGAGGGAGAATAATGGTGGGAAGAAGCAAAAGGATGTGAAGAAACCTTGCTTCTTAAAACCTTCAGTTTTCAATCCTTTGACTGACACCCCGGAGAATATCTTTTTTGCTACCAAAGATGTGGTAGAATATCCTAAACCACCTGAGATGAGAGTTGGGAAAAAAGCTGCTCAAAGTGGGAGATTTTGTCGGTTTCATAATCAACCCGATCATGATACTGATGAATGTCGCCACTTGAAAAGTTTGATTGAAGAATTGCTGAGAGAGAACAAGTTGCAGCAATTTGTGAAGAGGAATAGGAATGACCCCACTTCATCTACTAAGGGTTAGCAACTTCCTGCTCATCCATCTGGCTGGGGTGAGAGTACTACTACGCATGAATCAGAAAGGCCCGTTATTAATGTGATTACGGGAGGTCCTCACCCAGCAGGCAGAAGCTGGGGCGAGATGGAAAGATATGCCCGTGCCTTGAAATACGCACCAGCAGAAGAAAGTGTTTTTGTGTTAGAAGATGCTGCACCTTTGAAGCAGCAGAAAACTTTTAATGATGATATTATGTTCAGAGCCAGGGACTCTATGGGCATTGAAGCCCCAATCATGGATCCCTTGGTCATCTCTGCAGGCATTAGGCCGGCTATTGTGAGAAGAGTGCTTGTAGATTGCGGCGCTTCTTGCAACGTTCTCTTCAAAAAGACATTCGATCAAATGAAAATTCCGATGGCTGATGTTCAAGCTTCATCTCAGAAGATTGTTGGGTTTACCGGGGAACCAAAGCAACCAATTAGAACTATTGACTTGTTCGTCGAGCTTGAAGAGGAGCAGAAAAAGGTGGTTCGAAAACAGACTTTTGTAATTGTTGATAATCTTCTGCCTACAACGCCTTCCTAGGCCGACCAACTCTTGCGGCTTTTAAGGCAATTCTCGCCCCGTGGTGCCTTACTATGAAATTCCCTATGGATAATGGAGTTGGAGTCATTAAAGGGGATCAGAATGCTGGGCGAGAATGTTATCTGATAGAGTTGCGCGAAGCAAGGAAGAGAGAGATGGGAAAAGATGCGGCAGCCCCAGTACGCATAAAAGAACCTACCTTGTAGCAATTACAGGGTGGACCCTGCACTGGTGAGCATAGCGGGGCACGAAGAGAAATGGATCCCAGAAAAGCTAGTGCAGGGAAGAATAGAGTGGTGCCAGCGGAAGTAACGGTACCAGTACCTGTTGACCCAAAAGATCCGAACAAAGTGGTGAATGTGGATTCGCAACTTAGTGTGACGGTTCAGAATTCCTTGATATCATTCTTGAAAGCAAATATGGACGTATTTGCTTGGACTCATGCTGATATGTGTGGAATATCCCCAAAAATTGCAGTACATACTCTGAATATTGATCCAAAGTTTACACCGGTAAAGCAGAAAAGAAGAACCTAGGGTCCTGAAAGGTCAGCAGCGTTGAAAGAAGAGGTAGACTGGCTCATGGAGAATGGTTTCATCAGGGAGTCTACTTATCCGAATTGGGTTTCAAATCCGGTACTGGTTAAGAAAGCTAATGGGAAGTGGAGAGTATGCATCGACTTCTCAGATTTAAACAAAGCCTGCCCCAAAGACTGCTTCCCGTTACCCAGGATAGATCAGTTAGTGGATGGAACAACGGGGCATGAATTGTTATCTTTCATGGATGCTTACTCCGGATAAAACCAGATCATGATGCATGAGCCGGATCAGGAGGACACAAGCTTCATCACCGACGTCGGTCTCTACTGCTATAGAGTCATGCCCTTCGGACTTAAGAATGCAGGGGCAACTTACCAAAGACTCGTCAATGCTATGTTCAAGCTACAGATTAGAAAAACTATGGAAGTTTATGTTGACGATATGCTGGTAAAATCAAAGAAGGCAGTAGACCATATGGATCACTTGGCAGAAATGTTTGCAGTCCTCCGAAAGTATGGAATGAAACTTAATCCTTTGAAATGTTCGTTTGGGGTGGAGTCCGAAAAGTTCTTGGGTTTCATTGTGAGTGCTAGGGGCATTGAAGTTAATCCTACTCAGATTGCTGCCTTAAAAGAAGTCAAAGCTCCTAGAATGAAGAAGGAATTGCAAAGTCTTAATGGAAAAGTCGCTGTCTTGAGTCGATTCATTTCCAAAGCTACTGATAAATGCATTCCATTCTTTAATGCTCTGAAGAAAGGAAGGAAAAATTTTGAATGGACTCCTGAATGCCAAAAATCTTTCGATGAGTTGATTCGTCATATTAAAATGCCTCCAATACTTTCTAAGCTCGACGATGGTGACGATTTTTTCGCATATTTGGCAATCTCATCTCATGCTCTTAGTGCAGTGTTAGTACGGGAAGACGCAAAAATTCAGCGCCCGGTCTATTATATCAGCAAAAGATTCACTGGGGCAGAGATGAATTATTAAAAATCGAAAAAGCTCGCCTATTGTCTGCTGATTGCATCAAGAAAATTGAGGCCATATTTCCAAGCTCATCCTATCAAAGTCCTCACATATCAACCTCCGAAGCAAGTCCTGTTTCGCCCTGAGACTTCGGGTCGCCTTTTGAAGTGGAATATTGAACTCAGCCAATAAGACATCACTTATCATCCCCGGAGAGCAATCAATGGAAAAGCTTTAGCTGATTTCATCGTAGAATGTACAGACAAAGGTGACAGTGAGGAAGAGGTAACTGATAATACCCCAATTCGATGGAAATTATATGTTGATGGTGTAAGAAACGATTACTGTTCCGGAGCTGGGGTTATGCTTGAAACCCCTGAAGGGCGGTCATTGTGCTATGCATTGAGATTGGAATTTCCTTCAACAAATAATGAAGCAGAATATGAAGCTCTTATTGCCGGCTTGAAAATTGCTAAATAACCGAATGTCAAAGTGTTGCAGATCTTCAGTGATTCACAGCTTATTTTATGCCAAGTCAAGAAAGAGTTTCAAACTAAAGGAGGAAATCTGCCTGCTTATTTATCAAAAGCCTGGGAACTTCTTGATGATCTTTACCATTATACGATAAGTCATATACCCCAGGAAGAGAACATGAAGGCAGAATCTCTCGCAAAGTATGCAAGCACTGGTGAAGCTCAATTATTGGGATTGGTTCCTGTGGAAGTCCTGTCAGCTCCAAGCACTGATGAGATGGATATTGATTGGATCATGACTATATATCAAGAACAAGAATCGTGAATGACTCCGATAATGGAATACCTGCTCAACGGTTCTCTACCAGGAAATTCAAAAGAACGATGGAAGTTGCTAAGAAAAGCCTCTAGATATATAATTCAAGATGGCCAATTGTACAGGCGGGGATTCTCAATGCCATTACTTCGATGTGTGACCAAGGAAGAGGCTAAGACAATTTTAGCTAAAGTACACGGAGGAGAGTGTGGAGATCATTTAGGTGGTCAAACTCTAGCAAAGAAAATTCTCCGTTATGGGTATTTTTGGCCAGACATTAATCGTGATGCTGCAAGCTACGGCCGAAAATGTGACCGATGCCAGAGATTTGCAAAAATCCCAAGAGAACCGTCCACCGAGATAACACAGATGGTCAGTCCATGGCCATTTTCTATTTGGGGAATAGATCTCATCGGGCCTTTGCCAACCGCCAAGTCCGGAATCAGATATGCTATTGTTGCCGTTAATTATTTTACTAAATGGGCTGAATATGAACCATTAGCTACTATTACCTCTAAAAAGATGATAAACTTTGTAACTAAGAATATCATTTGTAGGTATGGTGTGCCTCAAAAGATAATCACAGACAATGGAACCCAATTCGAAAGTGAAGAGTTCCAAGATTTTTGCAAGCGATTCAAGATCCGAAAAAGCTTCTCAACAGTTGCTCATCCTCAGGCAAATGGGCAAGTGGAAGCAGTAAACAAAATTATCAAATCAACCATAAAAAATAGCTAGAAAAAGAGAAAGGTGGTTGGGTCGATAAGTTACCACTAGCAATATGGGCATACAGAACTACCCACAAAACTGCAACTGGGCATACGCCATTTTCATTGGCATATGGATCAGAAGCAATGATTCCAGTGGAGACAGAAGTCCCTTCACACAGAAGAATCCATTTCAATCAAGCTGAAAATGAAAAGCTGCAACTTGAAGCACTTGACCTCCTTGGTGAAAGAAGGGAAGAGGCTCAGCTCAGAATTGCAGCCCATCAGTAAAGAATCGTCAGGCACTTCAATTCCAAAGTTCGCCAACGCAGCTTTGAGATTGGAGATCTAGTCTTGAAAAGGATCATGACAGCAGCAGGAGTGTTTGCGCCAAACTGGGAAGGGTCGTATGTCATAGGCAAAAAACTTCTCGATGGCACTTTCAAACTAACAACTGTCGAAGGAGATCCAATTCCAAGGGCTTGGAACAGCAATCACTTGCGCCCATATTTTACTTAAAAGCTTCACTGAAATACTGTAAAAGAATTATGGATGTATGATTCTTGTATTGAAAGCCATTGTAAAGCCAGTGCAAGTGAATAATAAGAACTATAAAGTGGATGTAGGCCCAGTTCTTGGCCTAACCACTATAAATCTTGTGTTCTCTACTATTGCAAAATGCCTGTTTTATTTCGATATTTGTAAAGTACTTTAACTGTATTGCTAAAATGTCGATTTAATATTGCAGGCCATTAAAACAAAGCTTACCCATCACAAGACCGAGCGATCCCTGACATCACTCAACAAATGAATGTTCAGCCACAAAAATTCTAGACTCAAATCCTATATAAGAAGTGCTTCAAGCAAATAGTTAGTGGTTCCACCGGAGGTGGGCCCTTGCTAACTAATTGTGATCGTTTGTGCAAACGAACATCCGATTAACTAGCCAGTGTCTGCCCCTGCGAATTCATTTAACAATGAAGTACACTTCTTTGGATAAAATAAACTACTTGCAAAATAAAGGAATGTGTGCTTGAAAATGATAACAGGGAAGCGCTGATATGAGCAATTGGCGAAAAGACATGGGCGAGCAGGCAGGAAACAGCTTAAGACCTCTTCGGAGGCGCAAGCCCTCTTCGGAGGCACAACTATTAGGAGGATCAAGACCTCTAACCGGACTTGCCCAAAAAAGAAAGTTCTCTTTCTCAATAAAAAAGATTGGTGGAATGACCAGAGGCACCTTCCCAAGTGGAAGGCCTGGCACTCGTTAACTAGCTGAGAACGTTTGTGCAAACAAACATCCAAGTAACTTGTGTACGCCCCGTGAATCCATCCAACCATGAGAAAGAAATTTCCAGGCAAAAGCCCTACTTGGAGGCACACATTTCACTGTGATCTGAAGTAAAACTTCACACGAGTTGAAATGTGAAAAGACCTCTTCGGAGGCACGCATTCCACCGAGATCTAAAATAAAACTTCACGAGTGTTGGAATGTGAAAAGCCCTCCTCGGAGGCCCATTTCACCAGAGTTGAAATGCTAAAAGACCTCTTCGGGGGCACACATTTCACCGCGATCTGAAATAAAACTGCACACGAGTCGAAATGTGAAAAGCCCTCTTCGGAGGCCCGCTTCCCAGCGAACAGGGAAAAAACAAAAGCCTCACCCTAGAGGCAGAAACAAAAAGCCCTCTTCGGAGGCCCGCTTCCCCGCGTACAGGGAAAAAACAAAAGCCCTCTCCCCAGAGGCACACACAAAAAAGCCCTCTTCCCAGAGGCACAATCAAACAAAAGCCCTTTTCGGAGGCACAAATAGGTCAAAGCCCTTTTTCAAAGGCCCACTTTATCGCGTAGGAATTCACTTGCCAAAGATAAAAGTGACTTTCTCCGAAAGTGAAGTGCAAAAACTTTTTTTTAAAAAAAAAAGAAAGAGAAGACTTCTCCAATACGAGGTGCACTCTACTAAATCAGAAAATATTTCCTTAAAATGGAAAAATTATTATCTAAAGTACAGATGCAAACCTCTTTCGAATGGAAAAGTTGTTCTCTAAAGAAGGAGTACAAGTCTTCTCGAAACAGAAGAGTTGTTCTCCAAAATTTTGTCAATGTGAAAGAGATTGCAATAAACCATGGTATTGGGGCAATATAATATAGTTACAAAAAATAAAAGCAATGCTCAAGCAACATACCATATGTTTACTGAAACATCACACAGAGAAAATAAAGAAACTTGTATGAAAAAGAAGAATAAATGCATTCTCAAATACAGACAGAATTTTGTACAAGTAAAAGAATCATTTTATACCATACTATGAAAATTTTATACATGTGCAGGTTTCAAAATAAAAGAAGGCAGGGACCGGTACCCGTACAATCTCCGGTCAACACAAACCTTTGTATATACAAGCAAAAAAGCAAAAAGCGAGACGAAAAGCATAAGAGCCAACCCATCACTTCTTCTTTCTGCCACCTTTCGAGCCCTCTCCTGGCCGGATGATTAACTTTTTGGGTCGGGTTGTGAGAGTAGGGGAAGAAAGAGGAAGGGTGCAATTGGACTTTCTTCTACTTGTTCTTCGCTGGCAGAAGCTGCTTCCCTCTTTTTCTTTGAGACTCCACTCTTCCCCTTCTTCCTTGAAGAAGACTTACTGCCTGGGGTGAAAAGTGCAGATAACTTTATGTCATCAGAGATAGTTTGCTCCCGGGTTCTTTCGCCTTCTTCAGGTTCTTCGGCCTTCTGTTCTTGTGAAGCAACTGGGTCATCCAAGCCTTGAAGAGCTTCTATCTGCTCCTCTTGTAACCCCGGTTGAGAAACGGAAGGAGGAGTAATCTGAAGAGGTGGAGAAGGAATAGCTGGAAGAGAGGAAGGTTGAATAACACTTGGCGCTTTCACTACAGGAGAAGAGAAGTTAAAGTCAGTATCTCTCATAAAAAGAGGACAAAATGGCGCGTCAAGATTTAAGTAATAATCGAAAAGTTCATCAAGCTCATGAGAAGTAAACAAGCAGTCCACTTGAGCAAGATCAACATTAAGGTTACCTGGAGAAGTAAGCTTTACTTTGTCAACTTCAAAGTCCTGCGCCTCAGTGCTTTCTTGAGTCTCATCTCCAGTGTGGGCGGTTGCACTTTCAATAACAGCTTTAGCAGGAGGTGGAGAATGGGAACTGAAGCCAACAATATCGATGTCGGCCAAAACCAAAGGTTGAACTGGGTTGGTTGAAGTTGCCTTCCCTAAATGTTCTCCTTCTGCCATTTCGGCTCTCTCCTTGGCGAGTTTCTCCTTTCCCCTGGCAAGAGCGGCACATGCATCATCATCTAGATAGTGCTCCATTAAATCTTCTTCAGCATATCCAGCTCCTCCAAGCATGTCAAGTGCAACTTCCCACACTTTGGCCAAAGTAATTTCGTACTTCGGTCCCAAAAATCTAAGGCTACTGCGCCCCAGAACGTTATGAATGTAAAACTCAAATAAAGTAGAGCTGATTTCGGCTTTAGTTTCCATATGCGATTCTTCGGCCACTGCTTTGCCGGCAACAGCTTCATCATGCTCTTTTTCAGCTATGGAAAGTCGAGCTTTTAGCAGTTCAATTTCCAAGTTCTGGGAGCTGGTTTTTTCTCGTAGTTGAGCAACGTCAGCTCGGTAGTTTTCTACAGTTTACTACTGTGCTTCAAATTTAGCTTCAGCGTCTCTCTGTGCAGCGTGAGCATCTCTCATCTGTTTTTAAAGCACTTCTTCTCTTTGAGAATAGGAAGTGAAAGAAGTGGCAAGCTCCTCTTTAAGTTTTTCAACTTTCGCTTCAAGCTTCTCATTATAAGCGGCAATACTCTTCATCTTCGCATCATGCTGATTGAGTGTTTTCTGCCACTCGGATTTGTCATTTTCCATAGTCAGCATGGCTTCAAGGTTTGCGCGATTTACTCTTTGAAGCTCGTCAACAAGTTTCTGCCAACCAGACATTCTCTCGATATCGAGTTTGACGGCATCAAGGTTTCGCAACATGGCGTGCTTATCGATTGGGACCAAGTCAAGATCGAAACACACTCCCTTTAAGCACCAGTGCAGAAACCGACTTTGAAGAGTAGCCGGACCCTGCCCAACTTGATACGGGAGCCTACTGATGATTGTTTGAATATCATCTCTATGAAGGGCGGGAGAGCTGGAAGGAATTTCCAAAGAGACGGGAGCAGCGGGCTTTTCAGAAATTTCAGATGTCGATTTTTCACCAAGTTTGGCCCGTTTACTCGGATCTTCAGTGACATGACTTTTCCCTTTATCATCATGAGATTTTCATTTGTGGGAGTCATCCTCTCTCTGGGAAGAACCATGTCGTTGGTCCTGTCTCCCATAGCGTTCTTCGTAAGCACGCCTCTCACGAGCTTTCCTCGCAGCTCTTTCTTCATCGATTTCCCAGGAGGCAGGAAGATACCTCTTGGGTCATAAGAGCCGCGCCTCCCATAACGCTGGAAATCATCATAATAAGAGCCACTTCGTCCCATTGGAGAATCTGAAAATGAAGAAAAGATAAAGCTCATAAATCTTCAAAGCAAGAAAGTTTAATGCATAAAAGTGATGAAAAAATCCTAGGTGTGTGTAATGTGCAAACTACGTGCGTCATACTACGAACCACTCCTCGGTTGGGGGGTGATGACGGATTTTACAGCAAGTGTCGACTCTTGGGCTAACGAAGTTTGTTGCAAGACAGATGTCGCTTCAACTACTGGAGAAATAACTTTAGTAGCAGCGGTATCATCTTTAAAATGCTCCTGTGAAGTGATCATCAAGTCGCTCAACCCCTTAAAAATGTTGTCACCATTGTGCCCGGCGGGACCCTTTCCCTCAGCTCCTTCATCAACAGTCTTCCCAGACTGGTGAGGGGGTTCCTCTTCCTCAATGACCGGGGCAAGTGCAAGTTTGCCTGACGACCCCGCAACGTCAATAGAAGCAGAGCACTTCACCATTGAAGCCTCAACAGTATGTTCTTTCGGTGTAAGTTCTCCGACGGAGACTGGGGCATCCGATGTTTCTACTGGAGAATCAGGGACTTCATGAGGCTGAGTAGAACGGGAAGGGTGCAGAAGTCCGAATTGGTGGAGAAATTCATCTTTCAGCAAAAATTTAATACTTCTTTCCTCAATCGCCATGGCACTTAATCTTTCAAAAGTCGGCTTGTGGCTGGGATCTTTAGAGGGAGGAGGAAGTGCTGTAAAAGAAAAGAACGAAATTAGCACCTAGCAACTCGGACTTTGAAAAGCTCAAATGGAAAGAACAGGGTTAAGCTATCTTACTTCCTACTATCCAGATGGCGTAAAATCCTGGAGGGCGATGAACGAAGAAGAATTGATTTAAGAACCCGTGGGCGCTTTCCGGAAGATTGACCATCAATCTACGGTTCCTGGCGCTTCTCACGAGTGTGATAGAAGGATGATATTTGTTCTTTGCGAATGTGTACAAGTAACAGATTTTTTCAAAACTCGAAAGACGATCAAGTGTCCTCCTGAACAGCACACAAAGTCCCATTAGGATGGCGTGTCCATTGGGATGCAATTGGAAAGGAGAGATAGTCAATCGGAGAAGGAGTTGCTGAAGAAAGTGATTAAAAGGAGGAATAACACCACATAGGCACATCTGACGATTGAAAGTGATGAAACCGAGAGGTAGCCTGTCAGCAGTATCGTTTGGTCCAGGAAGTAAAGCATTTGCTTCAGCAATACCAAACTGAGTACGTAGTTGGTTGAACGCCCGCCGACTCAGAGTAGTTGGAGTCTTTTCTGGGGGATCATTCAGTGGATTGGCTATCGGGAAGACCTCTTTAGCTTGCTCTATTATTTCTTCTTGAGAAGACATTATATACAAGGAACTGGATATTCAAATATGAAGGTGCATGTTTCCTAAATGTGTGAAGTGTTGTGCAAAACTAATAAAACGACAAGCAAATATAACTGAAATTAAACTAATATGCATTTGTCAATTTTAAACTCTAAGGGCTTGTTGTTTTAAGTCCAAATACAAGTGCAGTGTTGATGCAAACAAATCAGTCTTGATTGATTAATTTGGCTTTGCTTTAATACTTCACTTGAATTTGTCGATTCACAGCATTTCATATAATTATTTTAAGTTGATTATATTTTGTCGACTAATCTGTCATTCGATGTAGGCGATCAGTGGCAGTATATTCGTCCCATTTCTCTGCAAATGTTGTATTTAACAGGTTATTAGCATTAAAGTTAATGAGATCTGCAAATAAGTGCGACAAGTTCAAGCATGTTTTCTCGGCAGTTCAAGTTGGGAATTCAATACAGCAATGTCATGTTCATTCAAGTTGAAAGGGGTTCAAGGCAATGCAAAATAGGTTAACTCCTAGGTCGTTCAAATGCATGCGCGACGTACGATCTATGCCGCAAGAAGTTAATTCATCAATCTCCTAGGTCGCTCTGCTTTAAAGTTTCATGTCATTCTAACAAGTTCAAGACATAGAGCTTCGAGAAAGGCAGTGCAAATTTGGCTAAGTATTAGGTCGCTCGAGCACACACGCAACCTAAAGCTTAAGTCGCAGAAAAATAGATCGCAAAGGGCGATGCCACGAACAGTTAGGTCGTGAAGATTAGCTTAGGTCGCAGGAAGATAGGTCGCAAAGGACGATGCCACGAGCAGTCAGGTCGTGAAGGTTTTTAGGTCAGTTAAAGTCACTAGGTCGCTTCTGAGGCGACTCGACAATATCAAGCTACCACCCATCAAAACTCTTATGTCCTTCTCTTCACTCATCAACTTCCACGTGTCCATCCCCTCCAATTCGCCAGGAACGTTACAAACCCTTTAACCCGAAACCTCTTCGTCTCCTCCACACCTCAAAAAATCCACAATCAACTTCAAAAATTCCCAATTCATTCCGAAACTTCATAAAACCCTAAGACAACGCATTTTTTCAAGAATAAAACACTTGTCAACAATCGACAATGATCGAAAAGCAAAACAAGGTGTAATCCCCTAACACGGTAACAAGAATTGCATGAAGATTGGTTATGGAGGAATGGTAAACGCGGCGGCCGGACGATCAAGTTACCTAAATTTGTTGGTGAAGATGATGATCGAAGGCGCAGGGGGAGGAGTTTTGCTTCAATTCTCGAGCTTGAATGCAACAGTGACGGCAAAGAAATAAGCAGTAAAGTGAGAAGGAGGAAACGGGTTAATGGATTATATAGGGGAAAAGAAAAAGGCGAACGGGCACGCGAGTTGGCTTATCTCCTAGGTCGCTCACGACCTAGCAAAATTAGGTCGAAGCACACGACCTATGGCGTAGGCGTATACTTCAAGGGGCAAATGTTAATTCCTCTATCCCACGGCTCAGCGACCTAGGGAAATAAGCAACCGAAGGAATTAAAGTATGAACGACCTAAAGACCCCCAACGATCTAATGGCCTAAAGACCCCCAACGACCTAACGACCTAAAGATATCGCGACCTGACGACCTAAGCTTATCGACGACCTAGCGACCTAACCATCAACACAGGGCAACGGCATATCACAATAGAGAGACTTAGCGACTCAACTGGCTAAAGGTACAAGAGATCTGCGACCTAGTGACCTATGGACTAAAGTGACCTAGCGACCTAAAAAATCCAGTGACCTAGCGAGTTATCACAGAATGAAGCCGCTTGCTTATAGGCCGCTCCCAACCTTAGGTCGCCAACCATCCTCCCCTAGGTCGCTCATGACCTAAACAATACCGAAGTAACTTCTTATGTCGCTTCCTCCCTAGGTCGGTCACAACCTATGACTTGCTAGATTGTTCGAGGTGATCACGTACACCCTAGTTAAGGCGTAAACCGCTCCTACCAGGTCGCTCGCGACCTACGACCTATCCAAGGTCGCTCGCGACCTACGACCTATCCAAGGTCGCTCGCGACCTACGACCTAATTCAGAATTCTCCTATAAATATCCCACCTACTCCAACTGAGAAGGGATCTTTTGGCTCATTTCTGGAACGCCTATACTCTACTGAATTCTCGACACACTCGACACTTCAAACACGAAAGACATCTCAACGAACTTCAAGAGGAAATCTAACACATTCGACATGGATTCAAAGAGTTCTTCTACATAGGAGTTCTAGCTATTTGTCCTAGCAGTCTTGTAATCGAAGATTATTGTAAAGTTGTAATTGATTCAGCAATAAAGGAGATTAAAGTGGACGTAGGCTTAACTTGAAGCCGAAACACTATAAAACTGTGGTCTTTTTACTGCTTTCTCTGTGAATTTTCTACTTACTTCTAATTCCCATATTGACGGGTGGTGCTTTCACTTAATCTCTACTTACATTGGGGTGTTAGCGTTCAATTTTAAGCGTCAACACTTATGAGAGACAGATTTTTTATGGAGTTGGCGGTAAATTCCATAACCCATGGTATCTGAAACCAAAGGAAGAACGAAGTTAATACTCGAACCATGATAATAAACTCAACGTATAGATGTATGTTCATGATCCTAAACCGAAATGTGCAGTGCCAATGACCCATTATGTACTATACCAACCATATGGACATGGTTTAGGGATACGAGTCTTTCCACCTTCCCTCACGAAAGCACCGGAAGAAATGTCTATGTGCGAGCCAATCTCACTTACCATCTCACTAACCGAGAAATTCCCAAATTCGTTAACATGGATGGAGACGTCTCTTAGAAATTTGAAAGAAGTCGTATCTCCAAAAGAGGTCCTGGTAGCTTGGCCTCCGACCTACTATAGGGATTCAATCACTGATTGTTTTGAAGGAGGAGAAATGGGAAGCTCTAGGCACAATACCTCAGTGGTAAACTATAACATCCCCCATTCTAAGGCCTAAAACTGGTCGCTATAGATGCTGCATTCATCTATAATATTAACTTCTGGTGGTAAAATGTGGTAATGTTAATGGTCTACATAATATTAGAAGCGAATGAATATGAAATAATTTAAATACATTCCAAACAACTTTTCCCATTACATTCCAAATGTGTATTTCATATTCAATATATAATCCCATAACGTTGTCGAGGTTCAGATAAAATATAATTACTAAAAAATATGCTAAGAGCGATATATGAAGATGCTCCCTTGGATGATTAGAGTTACTAATAGATGGTTATAACATCTATCTTTACATATACTCTAAAATAATACAACGGATGATAAATAGATAGACTCCTATATAGCTAGATCTGCCTCCTGCACGTCTTTGGAAGCTTTATTCACCAAATCTACTAGACCTGAAAACCTTCATTCTTGAACTACTCAAATCAGATTTTAAGGAACTGAGAGTTTAAAAGGAAAACATAAATTTTGAGTCAAACAAAAAGCCTAATGTGAATAATATTATGTAATCTTTGTTAAATGATATTTACTGGACCACAAGGCTTAGCAGAATGGGTTTTGAACAGGATTTCCCCACCCTAATATCTCTTTTAAATTATATCTTTGGAATGTCAATTTCCTTCAACAAAATTGATTAAAATAGACAGCATAAACAATAATATGCATGCATCCAACATGGGCAATCATAATTTTTTTCTAAATCAATAGACTATCTATACCAACTTCATAGTTTTCTCAGGATGACTAAAAACCTATGGCTAACCCTGGCGTACCAGATATATCAAATTATCCAACCTACTATAGGAAAATAACTGGACGGTTTGTCCGAAACTTCCTAGGGTCAACTAATCCTAGTGGATTTGCAGGCTTACCAATAACCTATCTCAACTTTGTGTATTCCTTTCGATGCATATACCAAATTTTAGTCTTACCCGTGACAAAGCCCTACACATTTGAATTATTAACTAATATCAGCTATGGGCTAATAACTGAAGCATAGGACACAAATCTACACCAGTTCCATCTGGTTTTCTAATCTCTAAGTCATTTTATCCTACCCTAATTTACCTAATGGTGGTAAGAACATTACTCTCTTTAGTAAAATTTTGGGTTAAATACTCTTTTTAGTTCTTTAATAATATATCCCTTTATAAATGATTTAACCCTTGAAATAATATACTTGAAACAAGGAAAATATTGGCCATTTTACTTTATTCAAAATACTTATGCTATGAAATATGCTTTACAAAACCATTTCAAAATAGTTTGAAGTTAATGGGGTCTTCACCCCTTAAAATCATAGGCTATAGAGCTAAAACAATATAAATCATTTTTTGGGTATATAAATGGCAAGGGTATAGCCAAGATGGTCTTCACCCCTCAATATAGTTAAAACCTTTAACTTTCAAGCACAGATCCATGAGGTCGAAGACGTCATTGTGCACTTAATTATAGTGTCAAAGTCGAAGAGCATTTACATAGTTTAAAACCTTTAGAAGAATTGGGTCGAAATCATTAGCTTCGGCCTAGCTACCTTAGAGAAAATGGTTGCCTCATTAGTGCCAAAGACAATAGAAGCGGCATCATTGCCCTCTCTGAAACATTTAAGAGGATTAAAACTAAAGTCATAAAAACAAGGCATTTTATACTGTTGAAGTCATAAGTAGTGGCATTATGCCTATGGGGTCAAAGTGGTCTCTTTGAAAGCATTGGGGTCAGAGCATTATAAAAACGTATGGGTATAAACATATGCAACATCAACCACTTTGGAGTCCATGATGTCGATTATATGGTACGTCTTCATGCTTCAACTGGTCTGATCCATTCCACACCAACCAAGCTTGGTGTCTTATGTATCACACTGGATCAACGACAAGAAGAGTACAGGAGCAGAACTGTAATTAAAGAGTAAACTATTTATTTCCTTCAAAAGTAGTTTCTTTTCACCAAACTGCAATTATTTGTCAAAATACTATTGGATAACATTATTTTTGCTCATAATATTTTCAAAAACCTACCATGGACCAGTATTATCATTTCCAAAGTAATTAAATAACCCCTTAATTTATAAAAATACCTTAATAACTAATTAAGCATTTCTAGCTTAAATAATCATATTAAATCATAAACACTTGGGAAAAATCCCAAAAAATCATATTAACCATATACTTAAACATATAAAAATTTATGGGCCAAAAATTTTATTTAATTATTTTTAATAATCAAAACCCAAAACATATCAATTTCTCCACATAGAAAATTCATAGAAAATCCAAACTTCCTTGAAAAATTATGAAATTAAAAACCCACTTCCATAATAATGTTTCTAACATCATACTAAAATTACAAGTCAGTCAAGTATCATATGATAGGTTTTCCAACTCAAACATATCACTAAATTTCATAGTTCTAGGAAATAAAAAATAAGCATATAATCTTTCAAATCTCCAAAACATGGCATAATACTAGAAAAAGAAACAACTTAAAACCGAAATAATCACATAAAAAATGAGATACATAGTTATTATTCACATAAACGGATTAAGAAGGTTGGATTTTTAGTTGGTTAATTTCCCTTAAGCTTTCTATTGATTTCCCAAGCTTTTTCTTTCTCTTGGAATCATAACAATGGCCGGCCTAACTTTCTTTTGGTTTGTGAATGTGTAAAATGAATAAGTGAGAATGGTGATGAGGAATTGTATTAGAAAATATAGGCATTTTCATATCTTACCCTTAGCCTATTTACTTCTTCTTATTTAAGTTCAGTTCTCTTCATTAATTCATTCATTAACGCATGGCCCATACTAAGTACCAAATGCCAATTTTCTTATTTATTTTCATTATTTTATTTTATTTACCCAATTAAATGTTCTAAATAATGTTAATCAAAACTACAGTTGTTATAATCTCCCCTTCTCAAAGAATTTCGTCATCGAAATTACGATAAGGTACATAACAAACATATAACAAAGGAATAAAACATAACATCAAAACATTAGACTTTCACTAACCCGACTGTCTTTTTCCTTAAATTCTTCTCATCTCTAGCTATAATACGAACTGGTTGTCTAACTATAGTCATGTCAGGTTCTACCACTAGGTCTTCCAGTGCAATCGAATTAATAGTGGTCTCTGGATCTCAAACACACTTCCTTAAATGAGAAACATGGAAAATATTGTGGACTCCTTCCAAACTATTGGGGTAACTCTATCCTATAAGCGAGTTTCTGGATCCTTTCTAAGATAGGAAATGCTCCAACTAACCTAGGTGCTAATTTCCCTGATTTTTCGAATCTTACTACCCCTTTCATCAATGATACTTTGATGAAAACAAGATCTCTAACTGAGAACTCTAAATCCTTTCATTTCCCATCTGTATAACTCTTCTATTTAGACCGGGCTTCCTTCATCCTGGCTCAACTTAACTAAACCTTTTATGTTGCTTCTCTCACCTTATCTAGACCAAGAACTACTCTGTCTCTGCTCTCTAACAATCATGCTGGTGATTTACATGGTTTTTCTTACAGTGCTTCGAAAAGTCCCATCCCTATGCTAGTCTGATAACTATTTTTATAGAGAACTCAACCAGATGTAGATGGTCTTCTATGATCCTCCAAAATCTAGCATACAAGCCCTTAACAAATCATCTAAGATTTTACAAACTCTATTCATTTTCCAATCGGTCTGCGGATGGTAATCCATGCTCATCTTGAGCTTAGTACCTAAAACATCTTGTAGAGTCTTCCAGAATTTGCCAGTGAATAAGGTATCTTGGTTGCCGACTATACTACTAGGAACTCCATGTAGTCTAACAATATTACTCACAAATAACTTAGCCAAAACAAGCGCCATCCTTGTCGATTTAACAGGGATAAAGTGTGCTCTCTTGATTGGTTTTTCCACTATAACCCAGATACTTTCATTTTCTCTACTCGACCTTGGCAACCCATATATGAAATCCATAGATACAAAACCTACTTCCATGCTGGAATATCTAAAGGTTGAAGCGATCCACTTGGCTTTTGATGCTAGGCTTTTATTTATTGACAACTAAAGCAATTCTTCACCCATAAGCCTACATTCCTTTTCATCCTTTCTCATAAGAAACTTCTCTTCATGTCCTGATACATCTTAGTTCCTCTAGGATGAATAGTAAATTTTGATCAATGAAACTCCTTAAGAATTTCTTTTCTTAGGTCTCAACATTTGGTATACAAAATCGTCCCTTCTTTCTCAAACATCCATTTTGGTCAATTTAAAAGTCTTTGAGATCATCAATCTCAATTCCACCTTTCAATCTTCTTAATTCTTTCACCTAAGATTAGATCATCTTTTTGTTTAGAAGCAATCCTTTCAATAATATCGGTCGAACTTCTAAACATGATAACATAGTAGTACTTTGATTAGAAGTAGCAGTCGATCTTAACCACACACTACATGCAGTCAAAGCTTCCATATCCGTCCACTCTGTAGTCATTGCTAACACTTCATTCTGGTGTTTTCTGATAAGCACATCTACGACTTTATTTCCTTTCTCTAGTGTCTACTCAATTACTAAATCATATGTAGCTAAAAACTCCAACAATCTTTGTTGTCTCATATTCATCTCCTTCTGAGAGAATAAGCATTTTGGTGACTTTTGATCCATATACAACTCGAATTGATCTCCCAAAAGATAATAAATCTACACCTTCAAGGGAAAAATCGCTATAGTTAATTCCAAATCATGGGTTGGATATCTAACTTCATATGGTCTGAGCTGTCGAGAAGCATAGGCAATTACTTTACCCATTTGCATTAACACGGCTCCTAATCCAGCTCTACATGCATCTGTGTACACCACTAAGTCTTGATTCCCATTCAAAACAATTAACGCAAGTGCACTAGTCAATAAAAGTTTCAGCTCTTGGAATGCCTTCTCAAATTTATTGGTCCAAACATACTTCACATCCTTCCTCATTAGTTTAGTTATCGGTGCTGATATACGAGAGAAACCCTTGACAAGTCTTCGGTAGTAGCCAGTTAATCCAAGAAAACCCTTTATCTCGGTCACTGTCTTGGGTCTCTTCCGATTATTAACATCATCAATCTTGGTTGGATCTACTGATAATCCTTTCTTTGAGACTACATAACCAATGAACTTCGCTTCTTTCATTCAAAAATGACAGTTCGAAAACTTCGCCTTTAACTTATGTTGTCTCAACGTATCCAGCACTATTCTAAGGTGAGTCTCATGATCTTGCTCATTCCTAGAATATAACAAGATTTCATCTATAAACACCAACATGAATATATCTAAATGCTCTCGGAAGATTCGGTTCACCAAATCCACAAAGAAAGTAGTCACATTAGTATCCGAATGGCATTACTAACCACTCGTATGAAACATATCTTGTCCAAAACATCATCAATGGAATACTATCTTTGCTACTCTTAATCGATGGAATCCTATCGCTAAATCCAACCGAGAGAATCCTTTGGCTCCACTTAATTAATCAAAGAAATCATCGACTATCGGCAAAGGATACCGATTTTTTATCGTTGTCTCATTCAACTTATGATAATCGATACATAGGCTTAATAACCCATCCGACTTCTTTACGAAAAACATTACTTCTCCCTAAGGCAAACTGCTGGGTCTAACAAAACTTTTTTCTTCTAAGTCCACCAGTTGTACCTTTAACTCCATCTCGGTAGGTGTCAATCTACTAGTTAGTTTCAGTGGTAATCCTGTAACAGGCTAAAAAACATTTGTAAATTCTCTAACAACTAAGACTCATTTCAACTCGTCTTCCTCCTCTACCATACCCAACAAGCCACATACATCCAAACTTGGATCCTCCACCACGTATATAATCCGATCACTACTACTTGGGTGTTTGTACGATATTTTTCTATCTTGGAAAAATATCCTGGCATCATATTTACTTAACCAATTTATACCTAATATAATCTCAAAACCCATAAAATCAAGCACATGCAAACTGCAAGAAAAAACATGACGTACAATTGCAAACTCTAAGTGGTTACATCTCATCCTAGAGTTTCATATCCTTCTATCGAATTTGTAGCCCTTAAGAAAGTAACTATGTGTATGGGTTCTAGGTTAAGCTTGTGTACTAAACAACGAGATATAAATGAATGTGACGTATCAAATAATATCTAACAGGTAAGCCATGAATCAAGAGCGTACCTCACATCACAGCCTTTCTTTTTTCCTTTGTTGTGGGTCTTTAGCCAGCGGGTTCCAAAGCAAACATCTTTCCTTTCTCCACCTTAGCTGGTTCATTTCACTGATTCTTATAGTGTCCGATCAAGTCACAGTTGAAGCACTTGATGTTCTTCATGCTAATAACACTCTTCCTATCTCCTAAACGACATTCGTTTGCAAAATGCCCTTTCTTGTCACACTTATAGCATGCAACTTCTTTCTTTCCTTTCTTAGCACCCCACTATTCTGAGCTCCCTTTCTCTAAAAGAATTTCCTCTTCTGGCTCGGTCCATCATGAACTTCCATTTCCTTATTAAGACCAAAGAAAGAAAACATTTCATAATTCCTTAGTGCCTTCTCCACTACCACGTCACATGGACCCCTAAGATGTGGCAAGGTTGCCCTCGCAAGCTCAGTCTCAATCCACGGATAAACTTCTCATTCCTTTTAATCAATGTATACATGGTTGCATACCCATACTAGGATAACTTCTCAAATCTAGTTGCATACTCAAGTACAATCTCCTTGCACCATCTCAGCAAACTTTCTCAATAAGGTCGACTTAGAAACTCTGACACGAACCTCTCTACGAACCTTCTTTTAAACTCAGCCCAAGTCAAAGTATCCTCTTGCACCCCAACCGTAACACTATTCCACTGGTACAGTGCATCTCCTTGCAATTGTTTACATGCCAATCTCTTCTTTTGGCCATCATTCAAACAAAGATAAAAGAGAATCCTTTCACAATTAATCAGCCAATTCTCCGCTTTGATTGCATTCACAGTTCCAATAAACGGCTTCCCTCCAAGTCTTGCATAATCTTTACTTAGAACGGTATAATTGTTGTCAACTTGAGTTTCTTGAGTTGTTACGCCGGATTTCCACCGACTAATCCGACTGCAACTCCTGCTTGCATCATGTTGACAAAGAACTAATACATGACTCCCATATCAACCTGCGGTGTTCCAGCACCTAAATTCGAAGTTGTTTACCAACCCAGGTATCTCCTAGTATTGGGTCTGGCATTTCCATTTGTCGTGGTACTTCCTTCACCGAGATTCACTCTTCCGTTTCCTGCCTCCATGTCTTAATTTTCCTAAAACCTATATTCAAACCTTAGTAAGATACGGAAGAATGGTTTAAGAGAGAGGGAGAATAGAGATAAAGCGTATAATTATATATAGCAAAAACAAGTATGTTATAATAGCGTTATCTACCCCTAATATTATTCTCTTATTCATTAGGATTATGTTTTCAAAACTCTTTTTATGTTCAAAATTTTTTAGTTTTACATAAACCTATGCTCTAATGCCAAACAGTCCTTTATAGTATTATTTGCTGGTGACAAAATGCGGTAATGCTAATGGTACCATAATATTAGAAGCACATGAATATAAGATAATTTAAATACATTTGAAAACAACTTTTCCCATTACATTTCAAATCACTATTTAATATTAAACACATTATCTCATAACATTGCCCAGGTTTAGATAAAATAGAATTATTAAAAAATACGTCAAGAATGACATACGAAGATTCCCTCTTTGATGATTAGAGTTACTAATAGACAGTTATAACATTTCTCTTTATATACATTCCAAAATAACACAGCGGATGATAAATTAATAGATAGACTTCTACATAGCTAGATCTGCCTCCTACACGTCTTCAGAAGCTTTATTTGCTAAACCTACTAAACTTGAAACCTTCATTCTCAACCTACTCAAAACTGAGTTTGAGCAACTAAGAGTTTAAGGGGAAAATATACACTTCGAGTCAGATAAAAAGCCTAGTGCGAATAATATCAGTCATCTTAGTTAAAAGATATTTAGTGGACTATGCTACTTAACGGAATGAGTTTTCACCTCACAATTGTATCTTTTGACTTATATCTTTTGCAAATCAAATTCTTGCAATCAAATTAATTAAAATAGACAATATAAACAATAATTTGCATGCGTGCAACATGGATAAGCATAAACAATTTTTCTAAATCAATGGACTATCTGTCCTAACTTCATTGTTTTCTCAAGATGACTACAAACCTATGGCTGACTCGGGCGCACCACATATATCAAATGGATGATCTATCTGAAACTTACTATTCTTAGGGTTAGCTGATTCTAATGATTTTGCAAGCCTACCATTAACTTATCTCAACTTTGTTTGTTTCTTTCAGTGCGTACACCTAATTTCAGTCTTACCCATGACAAAGCCTTACGTATTGGAATTTTGGATTAATATCAGCTAAGGGCTAATAGCTGAAGCATAGGGTGCGATCCTACACCAATCCATCTTGTTTTCTAATCTCTGAATCATTTCATCCTACTATAATCTACCTAAAGGTGGGTAAGAACATTACTCTCCTTAGTAAGATTTTGGGCTAAAATACTCTTTTTGATTCCTTGAAAACATATCCATTTACTAAACCTTGAAATCATATACTTAAAACAAGGAAAATATTAGCCCTTTACTTTGTTCAAAATAATTATTCCATGAAATATGCTTTACAAAACCATTTCAAAACAGTTTGAAGTCAATGAGGTCTTCGCCCCTCAAAATCATAGGCTAGAGAGCCAAAACAACATAAGTCTTTATTTTGTATATAAGCGGCAAGGGTATAGCTGAAGAGGGTCATCTCCCAACAAAACAATTAAAACATTTAACTTTCAAAGCGCAAGGCCATAAGGCCGAAGTCATCACTCCACACTTCATTATAGTGTTAAAGTCGAAGAGAAATTAAATAGTTTACAACCTTTAGAAGAATAGGGTTGAAATCATTAGCTTCGACATCACCACTTGAAAATAGCGGCCTCATTAGTGCCAAAGGCAATAGGGGCGACGTGATTGCCCTCTTTGAAACAATTAAAATGATAAAAGTCGAAGTCATAAACATGCGACACTATATACTACCGAAGTCATAAGTTGCAGCTTTATGCCTATGGGGTCGAAATGGTCTCTTTGAAAGCATTAGGGCCGGAGACATTATAAAAACGTGTTGGCATTAACATATGCGACATCAACCTCTTTGGAGTCCATGACGTCGACTATATGGTATGTCTTCGTGCTTCGGCCCAGTCTGATTCATTCCACATCAACTAGGCTTGGTGTCTTATGTATCATACTAGATCAATAGCAAAGAGCATAGGGGTGGAGAAATGAAGTGCGACATCATGGCCTTTGGAGAGGCAGAACCATAATTAAAGAAAAATTTGTTTTATTTCTTTTAACGCAGTTTCTTTTCACCAAACCATAATTATTTATCAAAATACTATTGGATAACATTTTCTTTGCTCGAAATATTTTTAAAAATCTACCATGAAGCAGTTTTATCATTTCCAAAGTAATTAACGAACCCCCTAATTTATAAAAATATCTTTCTTTTTTTGCAAGGCAAGCCGGTTTTATAGTGGACCGTCTACTTTTATTACGAAAGTAATAAAGTTGAAGTACAGGAGTAAGGTAAAAGCACCTACACTACTAAGAAAAACGGGAATAAAATACAGCACAGGTATGTGACAGACATGTCACAGTAACTATATAAAAATCACCAAAACGAGGACTCCTCCGAAGAGGAAGAATCACCATCTTCGGCAGAATCCAAGGGGACATTCCCACATAGGCCAGCAAAGGGGCTGAAACGGATAGCAAGATAAGGGTTGTAACCCATAGCATCAGGAGATAAATGAAAGAATGATCCCAAGAAGAATCAGCTAGCATGTCATAATTCTTACTCGCATACACACCATCCAAATCAAGAACTAATGAATCGCCAGAAGGTTTGTAATAAAGGCATCTAAGGTCCTTCTGATCATCGGAAAAAAATCTGAAAAAGATACATCCATGGGGTTAAATCTCACGTCAGATATGAGATCAACCCAACGCCTCTCATACTCAACCCAAACAACCCGGGCGGAATCTGGAACAGCTAAAGGAATAGCTGAGGCAACACAAGGTTCCACGGCAACAGTAGGAGAGGCAGGCCTAGCACTGGAAGGAGGCGGACCCAGATCAGACGCAGGGCCGTTCTGAGATGCAGATGAAGGAACCTTAGGAATCCTTTTCCTAAGAGGGGGACGAGGCAGAGGAATCTTAGGAGCTTCCGTGGAGGAATTGGAATGCAAGCAGGAGACAGCCAGGTGGCCAAAAGAGTGACAGGTGGAACATATATTTGGAACCCAACCATAGCGAACACGGACCTCAGCTACATGCCCAACAACAAGCTGAACAGGAATAGAAGCAGGGAGAGGCTTAAAGGGGGATATCTCAATAAGGGCCTTTGCATACATCGATTTATCTCGGGCAACCGTATTAGTGTCAAAGCATTTCAATTTTCCAACATTGCAGGCTAACCAATTCAACCCAAGTAAAGGCTGAAGCACAGAGGGGATTTGCGAAAAGTACACCCAAACAGGGATGGAAAGCACTTGCTCACGAGCACTCTCCATAGTAGCAGACCAAGGAGTAATAACAAAGGGCCTACCAGCAAAAAAAGAAGGCTCGGAACCAAGAAGAAGACGACGATCCTCGGAAGAGGAAAACTTTAGATAATACAAGGATTCAATCAGCTTAACATGCAAATTACCACGCAGCTTCCAAGCCTTACGTAAAACCGAGGACGGGTCATGAAGATGGTGATTTGGTTCCAGAAAGAAACCAACCAAATATTCAGACCAAAAGTCAACTCTGGCTTGCATAACAATTGGAGGAGAGATCTTCAGTCCATTCTCTTCGACAATATCAAATTCAATAGGTTTGTAATCACCCGCATTCCGTGGAGGAGAAGTGAAAAGGGAAGACCAAGATTTGGGGCAAGTTGGCGATGGAACAGAAGGACCGGGATGATCCTCAACATTGGGAAAAATAGGAGATGCAACAGACTTGGAAGCAACCAAACATTTATCATTGTTTAAAGGACCAAAAATCTCAGAGGCATTTAAACAAGCATTAGAAGAGCGTCGACCGGATCATCAGTCACAACCAATCCCACATCACTACCAGCCAGTCCACAAATACCACCCTCATTGAACACAGCATTCGAAACATGCTTACCCATATCATAATTAGAATTCACTAGTACACTCACGTTGACTCCAGGAGGAGACGTAGATGGCTGCAATCCAGACAAATACGTAGGCGAAATAGCACCAGCAGGCACACAGCCAGCATCCGCAACATGATTCACCGCACTCGAGGATGGGCGAGCAACAGAAGCAAGGGTGGATTGTTTGTTAGCACGTAGAGGAGGAAAATCAGTGTTCGAATGAAGGTTAGGATTTGAAAAATCGCCTATTGCTGACATGACTTTAAACAGGCGACCAGATTTGGTCGAAGAGGGAGAGGGAAGGAGCGATGCAGGGGAATGAGAAGGAGAAGAGGACATAAGAGGCGGAGGAGATTGAAGCGGGACGAGGCGAAGAGAAGGGGGAACTCACACAGGCGATAAAAAAATTGCGATGTGAAAAAGTCGCCTGGTAAAGGAAGCCATAGAAAAAATCGCCTGGAAAAAATTATATAACCGGAGTATTTTGGTTTTGAAAGAATTATAACTTTCAAAATATCTTAATAATTAATTAAGCATTTCTAGCTTAAATACATCATATTAAATCATAAGCACTGGAAAAAATCCCCAAAAATTGAAATAAATCTTATTAACCATATTCTTCAATATATAAAAATTTCAAGGTCGAAAACTTTATTTAATTATTTTTAATAATTAAAACTCGAAATATACCAATTTCTTCACATAGAAAATCTACACTTGGTTGAAAAATCATGAAATTAAAAATACACTTTTAAAATAATATTTCTAACATTATATTATAATTTAAAGTTATTTGGGTATCATATGATATCTTTTCCAACTCGAACATATCACTAAATTTCATATTTAATTTTAGAAAATCACAATAAGCTTATAATCCTTCAAATCTCTACAACATGGCATAATACTAGCAAAAGAAATGGATTTATACTTAAAACCAAAATAATCACATAAAAACGTAAGATATATAGTTATTATTCACCTTGAATGGGTTAAGAAGATTGGGATTTGTTGTTAGTTAATTTCCCTAGCTTTTTCTTCCTCTTAGAATCCTAACAATGGATGGTCTAACATTCTTTTGGTTTGTGAATGTGTAACATGAATAAGTTAGAATGGTGGTGATGGTTTGTATTACGAAATATAGCTCTTTTTCGATTTTACCCTTATCCTATCTACTTCTTCTTATTTAAGTTCAATTCTCTTCATTAGTTCATTCATTAAGGCACGACCCATACTAATTATCAAACCCCAATTTCTTTATCCCTTTACATTATTTTATTTAATTTACACAATTAAATGTTCTAAATAATGTTAAGTCCAAATTAGAGTTATTACATAAATATATCCGAAGAAGGAAGGTTAGAAAGGACGTGGATCATCTCTGGAGATTCATCCCAGGATTTATCTTCTTCCCTCTCAGTGGCATGAAACTCACTGTCATCCTTGTTGTTCGAGACCCCTCCCTCCTTCGTGACTATCGACTGTTTCCCTTCTCTCCTTCTAATTGGCTCATCTTCCTCTACGGTTATAGGTATTCTAGTGTTTCCATCCTCATGACTAGGGGCATCTTCATTCATGGGCTCGTCAGCCCAGCTTTCAACATCCTCTTCATCATTACCTCTAACATGCTTGTCATTCTCAACATCGGTAGCTTCTTTTTCATGTTCCTCGCCTAAAGCACCTTCTTCTTCTTCCCCTTGAGAATTCACATCGGAGCTACAAGAAGGGGCATTGGAACAAGTGTGCAACCTAGAACTTTTCTTTGATGAAGCTTTGGGGTTAGCTATCCTTCCTAATGCGAGCAGTCCATACTCTCATAAGTTGTCATTCGTCAAAAAGAACCTGACGGTACATTGGTTCACTCTAATGGCTCTTAGGACTTCAAACATTCTCTCATGCTTCAAATTCTTGATACATTTCGGAACACCTGCAGGAGGTTCGTTAAGTTAGAGACCCGAAGATTCCAACATGGAAAAACTAGTAGGAAAAGAAGCTTAATCCCTTTTAACCAGAAGCGATTGAATCCTTTTGGACAACGAATGAAGAAAATTCATTTTGAACATAGATAACTTATTGTGGAATTTTTCAATGACATTGCACTTTGTCCAAGCCTCGATGATAATGAAAGAAGTGCATTACTTTCTCCTTTTAAACTTGAGAAGATTCTTGTTGAATTGAGGAGAGAAACTAAATCTTCGCATGAATAGGATATATAATGAATTCAATAAGGCATGTCCGTTCGAGTAGACTTGGAACAGTGTAATTCCAATTTCTTCCAGAGAGTTCTCGAAGAAAGGACTAAAATGTGGGAGGAACCACTAAGACACATATATCGACTATAGATTTGTAGTAGATGTGGCTTCAAAGGGTGTGGATGATCCTTCACCGAGTTTATGGAGAGATGACTGACGAGTCATTCTAAATAGGAGAACTTGGCATTCAACACAATCAGGTAAATTTAACCTACAACAATGTGCCAGTGTGACCAACAATTGAAATTTAATGGAAACTGAGTGTGGCCAATTGATCGAATTCTAAGCATTGATCGATGTAAATGTAGTGGGTTATTTATATAAAGCGAGTCCAGTGTCCCGAACACTACGAACGAACCAGCCGATGTAGACAGCTTGCTCACATTTGAAAAATAATCTGCATCATCCTTTGGAATTATCTTTTTACACTTACCTTTCATCGATCAACGATCGGTAATAGATGTGTTATCCGGAGTGATTCAGAAAGTCTTTCTTTTCAGAGATCACTAGAACTGTAGAAATAGAAAGGCAAAATGATGGAACCATCTAATACACCTAAGTTCAAAATAGATCGTTGCATCAGAGTTCATTCGATGGTTGAGCTGGGTCGATTTCACAAGGGAGACAATATCAACCATTATTCCGAAATCACATATGTTTGGCCGAAGCAAATCCATGTCCCTAGCTTTATCATCGATCGAACCCATGCAATTTTGACCGTTTCCCACTATTTTCGAGATCAGCAAAGCCTATCCGCAGCCAATATCACCAGGTCGGCATCAGCCATTATCTACCTTCGAACCGAACAAAGCAGGGCTCCACCTAGGGTTTCAAAGGGATTCAAATTCGTGAACTCCAAGGAAGGAGTCTGAAGGCAGCGATTGTTCTTGCCGACAATGAGAAGTCTGAAGGACAATGGAGAGTGGCAATGAATGTTAGACGCAATGGTGATGTCGAAGTTTGAGGGAGGAATATCAAGATCGGCACTAGGAAACTCGGTGTGAAGGATTGAGAAACTTGGCAGCAATATGAAGAAGTGGGAAAGAGAGATGTACACGAAGGCTTATAAAAGAAAATTTCTTAAATTTTTCTTAGGTGTTCATGTTGGTACCAACCTCAAAGCACGATACCGACATGTCACATCTCCCTTATATTTGCTTGAACTCCTATGATGAACCTATTCAACTATATGAAGTTGCATGAAAATCCCGATATCCACATCGTATCGACAATATTGAGAAGAGAAGTTCTAGTTCAAGTTCATGCATACAACGAGTAGAAATTAATCAAATAAAAGCAATGTCTTAAGAAGGCACTTACGCAGTCAATTGGAATTCGCATGATAGAAATCCAGGACTTGTCCCGTTTCAGGGCACACTTTGTTTTCAACGAAAGCATACTTTGGAAGAAAATTTTAACTGGATTTTTAATCAAGCATAAATCAACAAAATTTAGAACATCGAGACGAAGACAAAACGACTTGAAATTTTGAAGGCACGCCTAGATAGGGCATATGACCACCTTAGAGAAAATTCAACCAGAAATGAGCCAACTGTAGAAGTTGGTGCCGACCTCTCATGTCGGTATGGACTTTACACACCTTCATATTTCTCACTCAGACTTTGCATGAGTCCTTCTTTGCCTATTTCATGTTTACCCAAGAGATATCAAAGGTTCTGAACAACCGATTACCAGAATTGGAGAGCTAATAGTTAGAACAGTAGAGCAAACTAAGTGATGAAGGAACTATCACCAATATCATCCAACTACCCATAGAAACATCATGGGACAATCAACATAAGGTAAAATGGGGTACACAAAAGAGCTCAAGGTCATTGGAGTCAACTGCTCATATCGGTACCGATATGGCACATTAACTTCATGGCTCTTGAGACTTTGCACACTCCTTCCGGCTTTCGTCTGAACTCTTTTCCAACTCTTCCCCTGGCCCAATATAATTTCTACCCCTGTAAATACTAACCATAGATAACCAAGGAAAGATCTGGATTCTGCTATCACTATTCATTTTTTGGGTTAACAATAAGCTGGTGGAAGAAAAATCGAACTTTCAGGTTCCAGGCCATGTCTCGGTTGAAAGATCAAATAGTGAGGAGATGGACGCTAGTTCAATGGAGATAGTTAACGAACCAAAAGACTCAGAAAAGCTGTAGCCAATATAGACTAGGCGATAGAAGATTTGCTCTCTACTAAGAGGGATTTGATAGCAGAATTACATGATACGGAGGTTAATGTTCTGTGTGAAGATGAAGATTATCCAGCGGACGAGGCTATCCCAAATGTAGGAACCGTTTCATCAGAGAAAGAGGAAGGTGCTAATAAGTCATCTTCATTTAGGGAGAGGGTTCGGTAAGGCCTTCAGGTAAGTTGTCATTTGAAGTGCGTTAGAGTATAGAGAGATTTGATAAGATTAAAAATGTTAAGTTGGTAATGAGAAATCCAGAGTTCGAAGCATTGGATGCTAATGAATTGACTGAGAAAGATAAGGACTTGTCGAGTAGACTGCTTAGAAGCCACCTTAAAAAGAAATAATGTGTATTATTTGATGCAGTAGTTGGTCAGTAGTGTTTCACGTTCATAGTATTTATTATAGGATATTTGGAGTTGTGTTGAATAGATTGTTAAGTTCAGAGATAAGTTGAATGGGCTTCTGCGGTAGTTGTTTATATTTGTTTTGCTCTGAGGCATATGGTGGTCACATTGCTCTTCAGTCGCAAATGGTTTTGCTGTGCTGTTTGTCCTATTGTTTTTTAATGTGTGTGCATGGTTTTGAATCTATGTTGTCGTTCTTACATGATAACATGCACAACGACATACCTGTTCCGAACAAATCTATGCTACCTTTTTGAAGTATTGGAAAAAATTTCTGTGGATTCATGCATGCCTGTTTTGGGGAAGGTGGGGAGCAGTGCATATATAGAGTTTCAGTTAGAGTATTAGCAGGAGTATGCTTTATTTTTATTTTTATTGCTTGTTTGTGGCCCGTGCTTTGAAGTATTTTGCTTATTCCTGATGTTTTGTTTTTGAGTTTGTTTTAGTGTTTTTTGGTTGTATATATTGGGATTGTTTGGACATTTGTAAAGTTTTTTTGTTTTGGTTTTATACAGAGGCAGTTTGAATCTTATTAAAAAAATGTATGTGTTGTGGACAACTCTTCTAACGCTAACATAAATTAACTGTCTATGGCAGTGAGAAACAACTGCACAAGTTGAAATTCGAAGGTTTTCAACCATCATTTGATACATGTGAGTTGTATGCAGAGCCGGTCCAAAGATATTTGATGCCCTAGACGAACAATTCTTTTTCAAATTTGTTGCCCCGTTTTAAAAGAAATAGCAATACACATATTGTATAGAAAGTCAAAATCAAATGCAAATTCATATTTCATATATGTGTGATAATTTTTTGGAATTAAAATACCATAATTCTCTTTATTCCCAAATCCTTTTTTCATTTTCTTATGGGTCATACAATTCTATTGATACTTCCCTGTGAATAATAATAACAATATGTCTAATGATCTATAGCTACCAACAAATTTTACATGTGAAAAGGCCCATGATAAATCATATATGTTGCATAATAATATATATGTTGCATGTGTATCTATAAATAATTCATGACTTGATTGTTATCTTGGTAAAAGAGAAGAAAGGCCAGACAGAGGACCAAATAATAGAGGTATAGAGCACTATTGTAATCAGGGCTCCAAAATTACTTTTTTTTCTTTCTTTGCAACTGATATGTATATTATTTGAATGCATACATACATTATGCAAATTTTCTTTTCTATGTTTATGCTAAACATCAACTTACTTGTTCAGAAATTATATAAATTTTTGTACATTTCATGTATATACGTATAAATTATTAGTCATATTATTCTTTTCCACATATCAGAAACATCAATATGGACTTATTTGATCTTTGATTTACCCATGAATGATATTCCACAAAGTTGAATTTCCATTTAATTCATTCACGGGATATACGACAACATTTAAACCATTCATAAATTTATGTGAAAATAGTATAAAGCATTCAAAAACATTTTAATTTCCTATTTTATGGGTTTGTTTAAATCATTTACTACCACAGATAGAGATAATTTGTTTTCAGTTAGCACTAAATTCTAAATCAAAATACATGAATTAAAATACGTAGTATAAAATTTGTTCTGTTTTTTATGCAATCGTTGTGAATCTTGCTTAAAGATGGGATCTAAACACGAACAGTTTAGTTAAAACTAAATCATTAAACCGTTTAAATTCTTAAACTAAAAACTTACATTCTTACTTTAGTCAGCACTTCAGTCTTCAATCAACAATTTTATAACGACCCGTAAATTTTAATGATTTTTAATAATATAATTTATTGAAATTTGGTGGAATTTTAAATAATCGAATTTTGAAATAAAAATTTGACATTTTGAATACGTCTATTTAAACATAGCAATTGGTAAATTTTCATCTAAAAATGTGGAATTTTATTTTTGTGCAACTTTATTTCAATATAAATCAGTTACTATTTGATGATAATAAAATGTTTTCCAAACCTGAATATTTTTATACAGTAAATTTGTAAATCATTTTTTGAGTGAGACGTCATATTTCGTTTCTTCAAATTTGGACTGTTATTGCTCCGTTTATTTTATTTCCGACATTTTAGCAGCATTTTCGGTACCGAATATCGACTTTTGATTGGATGATTGTGCCACTGATATATATATATATATATATATATATATATACACTGTTTTGATCGTCTCGTCATGTTGATTTCCACAGTATACTCATTTGTGTATTTCAGAGTCCGATACGCGGCGTAATCCATGAGGCGACTAGCTGTATCGGTACACTTCTGAGCTTTTGATATTCCATGTCTATTCAAATTTTCAAACTGCAGAAATAATCAGCCACTAGCATTTATATTCTAAGAAATCAATTTTGACCTTTGTCATTCCCATTTTATTTGTCTGTTCATATTTTTATCCGGCTCCATGTTTACTCTCTGGTCCCACTTGAAATTAAATTAATATAAGTTACATATTACATATCCAAACATCATTGCATTGGCCCCTGGACCGGCTATTCTTCTTCAACAATTTCCTTTGGTTTTCTTTGCCGCAAACAAAGCTTTCCCAACGAAGCTTCCTTCGCATTGCCTCTCTCTGTTCCAAGGCGAAACCCCATAGCTCCGCCTTGGCCACCTCCACCTTCTTCCCTCCCTCCGCGTCAACCTTTAGCAAGCAGCCTCCCCTTGATCGAACCGAGCATCCACTCATGCTAGGCCTTCCTCCTTCTTTTTTGTGTAAGAGTGTGTGTGTGTGTGTGTGTGTGTGTGTCATATATATGTTTATTTACTTTTCTATGAGAGTATATATATATATATCGTATTTCGAATATATGTATGTTTCTTTATATACGGCTCTATATATATACTGTATAAGTTGCGTATAAAAAGGTTGTTTATATATATATGCACTATTTTATACGTGCTTTATATGTATTATACTGGTTATATATGTTGCTTTCTGACCTAGTTATCTACTAATATATATAGTGTCAGCCTACATGTTTTCGCACAGAGGTAATATATACATGTATATATAATATGTGGGTTGTATGTGTGTTAAGTTGTTATTATATGTTGTTTAAGTATTATATAGATTACTATATTTTATTGCAGTGATATATATAATGATAAAGTACTTCATAAAATTGGTTTCTGTATATATATATTTAAGTATACTTGGCTATAGATAGAGTCTGCACATATTTATTTACAAGCATTGAGTTTGCATAGATCTGCTTATATATATATATAATATTTTGTTTGGTGGCTGAAAAAGAAAAAAAAAGATATAGTAATATATGTAAGTGAGTTATAATATGATGTTTTGTATATGGGTTTGTCAGTGTTTGTTTAAAGATGTATAAGGATTATATATGAATATAATTTGTTTCACGTTGTATAGTTATAAAGTTATTGAAAATATGTAAGGTTATATATATATATATATATATATATATATATAATTTATATATTTTTTGAGCATGCTTTCATACAGTGGAGCATATATATATATATATATATATATATATATATATATATATATATATAACAGTTGTTATATTGTAAGTACATATTTAAATAACAGTTTAGTTATATAGTAGAATTTATATATAATGTTCTGTATATATATCTGTCAGTATTATATGGTTATATTATGTTGTTTATTTGTAAGTTTGGTTTGTTATAAATTATTATACAATGATGATTTGGTTCTAAGTGTACATATATGATCTACAGTTTTAGTTTTTGGATATGTATTTTATGAATTTATGATTTGAAATAAAATATGTAATGATTACAGAGGTCCTATGTTATCTGTTTGAATTTTCCAAAGATAAGATTAAGGTTATTTATGTTATATGGTTATAATTTAAATATTGAGAAAGTATATGTTTTAATTTTAAATTTACATGTGATATATGTATATGTATATATATATATATATATATATATATATATATATATATGTCATTCTAAGTATGTAATTTAAGTTGAATATTGGCTTTAAGAAAAATAATAATAACAACAGTTTATATTTTTTTCCATTTATATCGAGCTAATTTGATTCATTGTCATCGATTCATATTTATCAGCTTTGCTCTTCTAATTCGTGCCAATTTTGCTTTGCTTGGATTCGTAATTCAATTTCAGTGTCCGTATCAATGTGCGTATCTGTGTCATCTTCGGTACTTTCTAGCCTCGAAAAGTGAGCAATCACTCAAGATTGACGTTCTTATATCTATTAAATTTGATTTCAATTGAAACGACAATTGAAATATGTTGTTGTTAGTTATGTACATTGCTATATATATGCTATTTTGTATCTGTTCACCCATGACATCTGACACCATTATCTGTTATTTATTGATGATATATGCCTATTATATTATTATCATATATGTTATCACTCTACAAGTTCCCTGTTAGTATAGAATTCCCTATGGGTTGAAATGATACATATCCGAACGATTTGTAGAATAGGAGAAAATCGTTATGGATTGAAATGATAAACCCAAGCGATTTTCATTGAATTGAATTTGGGATTGCGGATTGAAATAATATATACACGTATATATTTAAATTACAGATTGAAATGATAAATATCCGTATCACTTGACCATATGATAGAAAATTATATACAGACACCGTTAGTCTATATATAAATATTTTGAAAATGATTTCTATGGTTTTGGAAAAGAAATTTATGTTTAATAAATATTGATTTTAAGATATTATATATTAATCTATTTTTATAAAGTTTTAAATTTTATATTTTTAAATTTATATGTTTTTAAAATTGTATAGTTATAAGTAAATATTGAAATTATAAATTTTAAGAATTTATTTATAATTTTACTATTTTTAGGATATATAAATAGATTTAATATATAAATAAATTTAATAAGATGTTTAAGTATTTATTTAAGATTGTATCTTAAAATAGATTTTAAAATGATTTTATAAGTTAAGATTAGATTGATAAATTTGAATTTATTGAAATCGTATTTAATTAAGAATTATATTTAATTAAAATCAATTTGAAACTTATTGAATTTGAGATTTTTAAAAGGATATGGTTTTATAGCTTGATTGTGTTTTAAGGTGATTAAATGAATATTTCAAGTTTATACAAATTGAAGGAAATTATTCAGTTATTTGAAATTTGAGGTTTTATTTAAATGATATTGGATTTATTAAGTGAATATTTCAAAACTAAATAATAATAAAGTTAAATTAAGATATATATGAAATTATCAAATTTAGTTTTGAAATTGTGGATAATTTAAAGCTTGGAAATATATCGAAATTGAAATGGTTTACTTTGTGGTTCAAATCTGTATTTGAAATCGATATAATTTGAAATGGGTTATTGAAAAGCTGAATTGAATTAAATTGATGGATTGAGATTGAATTAAATATGAATTTTGGAATTCGGGTGGATTGGAATCGATTTATGAAATTTGAGGAAGCTATTTTATTATATAAAGTATTTTTAAATTATATTTAAACTATTTATATATTTTACTTTATAAATTATTTTAATATAAACTATTTTAATATAAATCATTTTTAATATAAACTACTTTTAATATAAACTATTTTAATATACTAATTATTTTAATATATAAACTATTTTAACTTATAACTATTTTAACTTATAACTATTTTATATAAACCATTTTATTTTATAAACTATTTTATTGTGTACTATTATTAATATCTAAACTGTTTAAGTGGTGGAAGTTATGATTTCAAAGTTATGAATTTCAAAGTATTATGTTATTAAGTGTTATGATTTCCAAAGTGTTATAATTTCTAAGCTTTGTAATTTCTAAAGTGTTGTGACTTTGAAAGTGCTATGATTTTTGGAAATGGATATATTTGAAGTGGAAAATGATATCATATTGATATGGTTTCGAAATGGGAATGATATTTTGGTTTTGAAGTATAAACTATTTTGAAATGACCGCGGTGTTACAGTAACGTTTGGTTGTTAATTAGACCGGGATTAGATATTGTCATACTCTCTGCCAATACTGAAATCCACTTTAACAACTGTGTACGTGGTGGATATTCCAAAATGAAGTAGGATGGTTTGGTGACGATTCTATATGGTATATACATAGCCCTGACTCCCGTGAGTCAGCTTGATGCAGCTAAAACAGGAGCCATGCCAGGCCAAGTGAGGTCATTCTTCCAATCGGACACATTTCTTCAATACTATTCTATTGCTTTTGCGATTTGATTGGGTGCACCCTTTGATTTAGGAGTGTGTCACGAGGTGGGTGGTAGTAGCTGCTATGCGTTACCACCAGTTCAGATCCGCAAACGATATATCTACCCTGGCATTGCCTCGAGTGCCTTGTCGCATGCACTATCGTGCCTTCTACGAGTTTGTTTTGTATCGTATCTATGTGATGTCCTCTGAGTAGACCTCCAGTTTACGGAGGAGCGTACGGCATTGTATGGACTATGGTAATATATAAAATGTGTTAAAGGGGATATGGGTAACGCCTTAACGCTATTTTAATACTTTTACTTTACTATAGACATATTACAATAGTGTATATTACTACATAGTAGATAGTTCCACAGATCTTTAGAGGATGGATATCCCAAACATCCTTTAAGTTACTTGTATTTCAGTTGATATTTCACCTGAGTTGGATTTATTGATATAAGAATATTAATCCTGACTCGAGTGTTTTGTGTTTTGCTTTACGCTCGGGTCAGACTGAGTGCCACAGCATTCCAGACTCACCTTTGGAGTTTGGAGCTTCGCTTGGAGATGCACCTATCGATTCAGCTTTCAGTTATTCAGTTGATTCCAGTGATGTATTCTGATCTTGTATTCGACTATTGTATTGAGACTTCTTCTATGTATTCGAGACTTCTGTTATATTTTGTTTTACTCTTATATATATATATACATATATATATATATATATATGTATATAGTAGCTTCATGAACTACTATTCTTTTGTTTCCGCTGCTTTTTTATAATACTCTGTGTTTGTGATTCTTTGATTTATTTATTTATTGGATATGCCGAGCTTTTCCAAATATAAATTAACAATCTGATATGTTGAGCAATTCAATTTCAAAATGTGCGGATGCGAATGACACGAAATACCGAGTCTATTACAAATTTAGGAGTAATATTGGTGGTGAAATTAAAATTAGGGCAATGGAGGCAATGAAGCAATCGGGTTAATAGATATAGTAGTTTGTTGGTGGAGCTTGAGGTGGTGATGGAAGCAGTGACATATCCAACGGATGGCGCAATTAAGGGGAGATAGTAGATAGTGGCGTGCGGTGGTATAGGTAATGGAGGATTGAATTTAATTTCATTTTTTCAAAGAGAAGAAAATAGCAGTAACGTAAGAAATTTGTTGCCCCATGGCGTCTTGATGCCCTAGGCAAATGTCTTGCCTGCCTTGGGGTTGGGCCAAGCCTGGTTGTATCTTAAGGAAAAATGAACAAGCATCCATTTAGAGGTAGTATTGAATGAGTTAATAAACTTTTAGGCCTCGTACATGTTGGAGTACGTGTTCTAATGCCTGTAGTTACCAAAGATAATTTTTTTTTACTTTATAACCTTTACGGATGATTTCTCAAGACTAGGATAAGTATATCTTATGAAGAACAAATCCGACGTCTATGAGAAATTTATTGAGTATAAAAATAAGGTCAAAAATTACATGAACCATGAGATTAAAATACTTCGATCTGATTGAAGATGTGAGTATGTTGGAAAATAGCTCCAATAATGCATAAATGATAACGGGTTTATCTCTCAGATTACTCCATTCTATAATCCGCAAAACTACTGTATTTAAGGGAGAAGGAATAGAACTTACTATGTATATGGTTCATTTCATGATGAGTAATGTTGAGTTACCTCTTTCATATTAGGGATATATGCATGAAACTACGTAGCATATGTTTAATTTAGTACCCACGAAATCTGTTCCTAGGACGTCATATAAGATATGGCATGGGAAGAAACCACACCTTAATTATTTGATGGTGTAGGGTTACTCAGCCTACATTAAGAATGTCGTCTCCAACAAATTAAAGGCAAGATCGACCTTGAATATGTTTATTGGACATCACAAGAACACTAGCAAATATATTTTCTTCAACACCAAGGAGAAAATTTATTATTTTCACAAACCCTATCTTTTTAGAAAAGGAAATGTTATTAAAATAAATTAAACATGAAGTTGCGACATGGATGAGATCTGAGAAATTAACAATGAGAATAAACCAGTGGGAGAACCAAATTCACCCATGTATGAAAACACGTAACCTATCACAAGGTATAATAAGGAACTTTGTGCACCAGAGACATATTATGGTTTTCTCATGAACGATGAGAAAAAGGATTATTAGACAAAAGGCACTGCTTTCTCATTCCAACAATAGAGTAAAGACTCTACACTATGGCTTGGAGCTGCGAAATCCATATTGAAACACCCTACGATTTTTACGATAATTAATTCAAAAGAAATTAATAAATAAATAATACAGGTAAATAGGCACAAGGAAGAAGTTGCAAAAAAAATAGTCTCAAGGACAACAAGTTTACTTTTTAGTCTGAAGGACGCTTTTTAGTCTGAAGGACGCTTTTTAGTGTAAACTGAAAATGATAGTTACAACTATGATTCTGTGAATTACACTAAAAAGTGTCCTTCAGCCTAAAAAACAAACTTCTTGTCTCTGAAACTAATTTTTTCTCTAACTTTTTCCTTGAGCCTAGAAACCCCTAAATAAAAAACAGTTAAAAATGCAATTTTTGCAAATGTCAGAACTTGGCTATGAAATTTACACAGTTGGATTCAAGATCAATATTCATACATAATCATTTCTGATCAAAGTTCAAACGAAAAATTTATTGACGTTTAAAGTTTTAGCATCAAAAGTAATTATATATGTAAATATGGTAGTAAAATCAGTTAATGCTAGTTAGTAACGTTAATGGAAGTTTAAAATGTTAAGAAAGGTTAACATGAAAATTAGATCTAACATAATATAAAAAAGGGGAAACAAATGATAGCAATCGATGTTAATAAGGAAAGAAACCGAAGAAATAATAAATGAACATAAATAAATTAACCAAATAAATTAATGTTAATTACTTGGAAAATTTACACTACTCCAGTCGACCCAAGAAGCGCGTTGACTGGTAACGGTTGACCCAGGGCATCAAGTGGTCAACCCGAGATTTGTAAATAACATAGTAAATTATTTTCTAACGGTCCAGATTTAAAATAATTTAAATGAGTAGTTGGCATTGGTTTGAAACTCTATAAATACGAACCTAGGTCTTCACTTCTAACTCATAATTTTCTAATGAGTGCAAACCTCTGTCATTTTCTCTTCTCCTCCAAAGCTCTTAATTGATAGAAATGGTCTAATTTGCACGTATACACCACCGAAGGATTGTAGAAGATGATAGAGATAGAAATATTGATTCAAATAAAGTAGCTGCAACCAAGGTAAACTGTAAACCCAGATCTAAATTTATAATCAACCTAAATCTCTTCTTTTTAATCCAAAGTTTGAAAGATATGTGTGTGTTATAGGAAGCCAAATAGGGGTCAGAAGTTGTAATACAGATAATAAAGATTAAATCTGGAGATTTGGATACACTTGAGAAAGGTGAGTGGGAAAAATTGCATGTTTTGTAATAAAATTAGATTTATTTCATTGTAATCTATTTCAATTATGCTTATTTATAATCCATTTGGATTTATATTTACAAGTGTGTAACGATTAGATTTATATTCCCAAGTGCGTAATTATTAGATTTATATATATTGTTTACGTGTGATGAATTTAAATGGAATAGATCTAATAAAATAATTACGGAATGAATTATAACATGATTTGATGAAATTTAGAAACTTGTAAAAACTTATTTTTGAATAAATTTTAGTGTACTACATAATAATTAAAAATTGTATTTATGCGACGGATATGAATTAAATTAAAAGAAAGGTTTCTTAAGATTTTAGGGGTTTTATTGATATTTTAATTCGTTGAAATTTGGAATGTTGCAAATAGATTTCTACGTATTGTCAAGTTTAAATAATTTAAAGTGTGATGTTTGGGATAAGAAGGAATATACCTAAAAAAAGATATGTACAAAATAGGGATATTTACTATATTTTTGTACCACATATTTCAAATAAAAAAATAGTATTTTGTAATTACAAACACCACACAAATCTCTCTTTTGGATAAGATATGAAAATTTACGGTGTTACATTTTATGATAGAAACATAGTTCCAACACATTAAAATGTGCTAAACCCCAAGAGTTAAATATGAAGATATGAAAGCGGTGAGAATATCCTAAGAAGATAAAATAAGAAATACCAATAAAAATGAAAAGTAGATTAAAAAAATGAAGGATGTGCAAGAAGAAATAAAAAGATAAAAAGATAAAATGGATGAAAGAACATAAAATGATATTATGAACTTGATAGGAGGGAAGTGGTAATTGAACTTAAAGCAAGAAAAGGATAAATGCATAATGAAATGAAGACCTAGGGTCAACTATAAAACTATAAGGATGTAATGATTAAGTAAATAAGATACATATATGAAATATGTAAAAGTAGCCTCGAATACGTGTTTATGATGGGAATGAACTATCATATTAAAGTATAGTTAAATGAATAGTGGAACCTACGGAATATATATGTTTGCGTTTAAATAAAGGAATACCCCTAATAGATTGATTAATTTTCTTAAAATATAGTACTTGGGGATATTGCCTTGATTGCATTAGGCAATCTAAATAGGATGTTGAGCGGTATCGGGTACTGTACGACAACGATTGGTACCAAAATTCAGGGGTAGGGCCAATATAAGGTGACATCATCAGACCTTAGCGATTAATGGGAAAGATAGGGTTACACCTAACTGGTCTTGGCTAAGGTAGGCCATGTTGGGTTATGCACCGCCATAGTTTCTTGTTAGTTTGTTTGTTGTGGCGATGCTAGTTAACCCAAAAGGAGTTCTATCAAAAATGATTATGTTGGTCCATGGAGTCGAGTCCACAATAGGAAGTAAACAAAGTAGTAAATCCCCAAAAGCGAAATAATTATGACAAAATGTATGAAATGTCGTCACTTGGGAATATAGGAGTCCCTCGAGTTATACGGTAATGAGATCGTGACAAGGCGAAGGCGATGGATCTTGACGGGATGCTGATCTTAAGATACTAGCTGGGATAGTATTTTTTCCATTTGGGGACCATGGGATATATATAATTATTTATATATGCGTAGTTATGATTCTATAGAAGGTAGTTGGGATCATATGTGGACGTGGAGTTAAGACGACTAATTAAAAGTGTAAACAAATATAACATGAGATAGAAGATAATTGGCATAAACTAGTGTTATGTACAAAATATATAATTTTACTAGTCACCAAAATGTTGTTCTGACCCCCTCATCATTGCAACCCATGGAATAGATTAAAGGGAAGGTACCAATGTTTGGCGTGTTCAGTGCTGATAAAGACACTTGAATTTGGAAGCGTCAAATCTTTGTCGGTACATATTTGACTTATTATATTTTGTCATGCTACTGCAATTTATTGTTAATGCTCCGATATGCATTCTTTTTTACCGATTGCAGGATACCAGTCTAACGATCCATACTTTGGTGGACCTACATTTTCGATTTAGCGAAAATTCAAGCTCACTGGGGGGCGGGTTGTTACATTTGGTATAAGAGTTTAGGTTGGTCGATCTTAAAAAATTAGGAAATGTTGAGTGAACATATTTGTATTTTGCCTATAAATATAATATACGTTAAATAATTTCAACTATAGAGTAGATGCATATGGAAAGTCCTTGAAGTTGAATGGTACATGACTCCTAGTCGGGCCTTGATAGCCTAATAATTGTAGATCCCTTTATGATTGTCGATTTATGATGTACAGTAGGTCCAGATAAGGGGAAAATAAGAACCCATATGTTATAAAAATCCACTTTGGTTCTAATCCAATAGAAAATAGTTTTTAAAGTTGAGAAAGATATATATTTGAAAAAGGAAGCAAATACTAGACTTAAAAATATACAAATATTTAGTTAAATAGAAAAAATTTCATAAATGGCTTTTACAGAAACCAATGGTTAAAAGGTTATAGAGCATATATAACTCGCTAGTTTCTTTATGAATAGAGAAAAGAGTTAATAAAAAGTTTTGGTAAAAGTAAAATTTGTTAAAAACCAAAATTTCAATAAAGAAAATTTTGTAAAAAGCTATTTATTTTTAAAAAAAATTGGTAGAGCAATGTAGCTTATGGGTTTCTGTATTTTTAAGCTTTAACAACATTTTTAGGGGTGGACAATATAAAGTGTTACAAATCTGGAATAGGGTAGATAATACGATTTGAACCTTAAAACAAAGTATAGGCAAACGCATTACAATGGTTCAACTAAGAAGATAGTAACTAAGAGAAAAGCAATTGGACTAAATGCAGTTTAGGTAAAGGAGTTGAATAGTAGAAATATTATGGAATATAAATAGAAATGAGATTTGATTTATGGTAATTAGGTTGGGATTTGACATATTTTAGTTTATTGGAATGAAAGAGATAACTATACAAGTTTCCATGAACCTATCAAGTTACAAATAAAGGTGTATTGTGTGAAATAACAAGGAATGTAAATGTAAAGAAAGAGATGTGCAAACTAACGAAAATCCTATATTTTGTACCGTCCATTTCAACAAAGAATAAAGTATAATTTCTTGTAATTTCACACAAACATGAATCTTCTTTTAAGTGATTCACAGAGAATTATAGCATTAATAATTCCTTTTGAATGGCGAAAAGTAGTTCCCATGCATTAAAGTTTAGGATCCTTATGTACAAAAAAAGTGAAGTAATTAGAAATTATGTAGGAGTTCATTAAAGGAATTTTTCTAGTAATCTAATTAGAAACAATATAGGAAAATAAATATTTTTCATAATTGTGCACATTGGTTGCACATATCTTTTAGAAGTCCCCCTAACATAGAGACTCCAACGAAGATTGGAGGTGGAGATAGAAAGAATAATAGCGTGAAAGTTGTGCTTACCCACTCCAGTTTTATTGTTTAAAAATTGATAGAAGATGTTTTAGAAATACTATAAATAGCAGTTTTGAAAATAAATGGTTTGGTATGACAATAGATGTAACTCCCTACCCCAAGACCCACGGTAATAAAGGATATTACAAAGTAATACAGTCTGCTAGTGCAGAGAATATGGCTTATTAGGAGCAACCATCTGTAAGTTTGCTTTAAACGAGCATTAATATGTCGATTAAATGCTACCATTTTTTTCTTTCTAGTGGAATCGACATATACAGTTCAGGTTTAAAACAAATTCATGATGGATATAAAAGTAATCCATAACAAAAATAAATATACACACATCATAGAATCATAGAATCATAGAATTTATATAGTGGAGTACACAAATATATACAAAGTTGAATTGATCATATAGGTAAACAATGCCAAGCTAAAAAATATGACCATAAAGATCTACGAGATACAAGATTACATAAGTACATACTCATAGACATGTACAATATGGCAAATACTACTAAACATTATTTAAGAAGAGAGATCCGTCCTAGAAGCATCATGGAGAAGAACTTGAAACATATCGGTCTGACCCGAGTATTATAAATAATAAATGGGTCAGTTTAGACCATAATAAATGATCAATAAATGTGGGCAAACATGGTGAAAATCATTTCAATATAATCCATAATGACATATAATAATATTATCTCATGAATGGACATGTCAAATTCCCAACATATGCAACCACCAAGCAACTCATAAATGATTCTAAAATTAGAATATCCCAAAAATGCATAAGGTGGAACATAAAAATATAATCTAGAAATCAATAAATGAAATCCAGAAAGCATATAAATCAAAAATGATATTGTGCACAAATCCCCAAATTGGTAAGCTTGTAAACTCACCGAACATGCATGTCAACAAAAATTGGCATCCCGCCACAATCGGGTCTGAAACCCGCATGCTTCATATGTAATGGATGCGTCAACATAAACGAGATTACCCTCAATTGCCAACACGGAACAATCGAGTCCGAAACCCGCACACTTCGTATGAAATGGATGCGTCAGCATAAACGAGATTAAACTCGTCAATAAGTTTCATAAACTTCCAAATAGTAGCCGATTAGGTTTGACCATGCATCCCATACCACACGGTTTTACCCACAAGTTTACTATAAGTTAGTAAACTTCACTCGTGCTTCAAAATAAATGGATTGGAAAAGTCCAAGAATTAACTGGTAAAATAAACGTGACCGTCCAATACTGCTCGTATTATTAAACCGTTTAAATCACCATTCTCATCTAACCAATAAAGTGCAATTTTTATGGAAAAATAGATATTTTTATATTAGACTTTTGAAAATACTTTATAATTAGAAATATGGATTGTAAGAAGTTTGAAGTTAACATTATATATATGATTTCAAATCATCATTTTAAAAGCATTTAGAAATCATTTTATTTAATATTATTATTAGTTTATCAAAAATAACATTCATGTGTAAAAAATTATTTAATACTATATGGTATAATAAAATCCATTTTTGCTCTTTGAAATTATCTTTTGAAATCATAGTTTGAAATTGTGCAAAAACACGTGTATTTCCCCAAAATCCACAGAATAATTCTATGGCATAAACATCAAATGAACTCATCAACCCAAAAATCGGATATATCAATAAAAATGACATTAAAGGAAACACCATGATCAAGAGTTTAAATTTCAAAAGTAACATGGATAAACCGTTGAAATAAATCATCAACTCATGCCCAAAGGAATATAATTCATTACGGGCAATCATATAACCAAAACGGATCCATAGATTTTTATTCTAATTATTCTCCAACTCAATTATCCATATAAATCATCAAACCAAAAATGTATAACTGCTCAACACATCAATAACACCATCAGGGATAAAAGTAAGAGATAACTAAAGTCAGATGGGCAACTGGAAGGCCTGATATACTTGGAGTTTTACATATAGGCCACACACCGATGCATCGGTCCACTCAAACCGGTCCACCGGTTGAACCGCCTGGAGCAAAACTCCAGGTGGATACCGACTACTACGGTGGTCCGCTGATGCTGGAATTTCGCCTGAAGGTGTTAAATGATTTATAGATGATTACAGAAGTCTCTAATAACATGCACTACATCACAAACTTATGAAATTGATGATTAACATCAAATCATATACCAAAACAACAACACATTCGCTTAAATCATGAATAAAACCAAAAATCATTTCATGAAACTCAACATCAATACCATAATTTACCCTAACAATAACATGTACATTTTTATAGTCTAAAAGTGTGAGGAAAACTTACCTTAATTATCCCTTAAGCTTCAACTGGCAAGTAATTGACCCAATTCCCAAAACCCGAAAAACAGAGTTTTGCCTGTAACGACCCATAAATTTTCGACTGTTTAAATTGTTAAATTAATGAGTTTTGGTAATTTAATATGGAAAGCAATCAAAACTTTGTAATTTTGTAATGAAATAAATGCTAAAATGAAATGTAACAGTGGCAATTAAAACTAATAATTAACAATTTGAATGAAATTTACAATTAATCGAAATATTGTAAATTGTTATACTTGGTTATAAATTGATGAGAAAACAAATGCAAATATTAAATTAATAAATAAAATAAATGACCATTGAATAAAATTTGGGTTACATAAGAATTGTAACATTTGTTTGTGAATAATGAATTCATAAGTGTGAGTAAAAGTTATAGTAACGATTGTTGTAAGTTACCGGTTTATTTGGTCTATTTAATTGAAATGGGAAATAAATTAAAACTAAATGAACTTTAATGTTATATTAAAGAGAATTAATGCAATAAATGAAGTGTGAATTTAATAAAATAAATGAAAATGTAAATTTATTCATAAAGTAATAATTGATGTGATAAAAGAATAGAACTAAGATAGAATAATTAATTTGATTTAAAATCTTAATTAATGTGTGTAGTTGACAAATTTACAAATTTTGAAATATAGTCATTAATACAAATAAAAGATGGGAATTGGAATATATTAATGTAATGGAATATAAAACAATGTAAAACCATGTCTATAAAATAATAACTGATTTGAGTATAAAGATTTAAACCAAATAAAAACGATTTATTGGAATTAAATTATAATTAATAAGATTTATGGCAGTTGTAATCAAACACTGTAAATTTTGAAATAGTCAATAATGAATTGATATAGAAATTGGTTTTTAAGGAATTTAAATTACTAAGTAATCCAAAGGGACAGAAATTGTAAATTATTAGATTTGAATTTTTAAAGGTGATTTAATTAATTTAATATTAATTTATTTAATTAACCAAAATATAGTCATATTGGCCACTGACGTGGATTTCGACGAAACCAGTCTCATCGTATCTGTAACAGTGAATTATTGTAGGATTTCAAGTTTCGTAACGATCGTACTTGTTATTTGATCGCACAGGCTCGAAACGCCTAGAAATCAATTAAATTAAAATCAGTTGGAATCAATTTGAAATAAGATGATTCTGACATAACTTCTTCGTGCGATGGAATTAGCACTTGAATCCTATTCCATTGATTTTAAAATCACAAAAACATCTATTTTGATATATGGGATGACCCATTTTCGTTCCGGAGTCAAAATGGAATTTTTGGGTCCTATATCGTTCAATCCATCTTGTCCACTCATCCTATTTCTGACCTACCTATAAATACCTCGTTATAAACCCTAACCACTCCTTATTCTCATTTGTCTATACGTGCATTTCTTCTCAACTCCTCATTCCAATGGCAGACAAACAAATTTCCAAAGCTCCGTTCAATTTCAAATCAATTCCAAATTAAAATTTCAAACTCCTCAAACTATATCGAATTATATATCGTTTCGAAGCTCTCGACAAGCGCATCTCAGATCTGCAATTCTTTTTTCATTTTGGTTCATCATTCGATTAGTAAACTCAGAGAAGTCTCGACCGTTCTTAACACGTTGATGAACTTCGACTGATCGACGATTCGTTGGCACAATATTGTGGAGAGAGCTGAGGGGATCGCATCCATGTGGGTTTTACGATGAGTTAGTGGCTAGATCGCCTCAATAAATTCAATTATGTTTTTGGTATAAAGGGCGGCCGGTGTGCTTTTCCCGAGCGACGATGGTCGTGGGCCTCGGGAGGGTTGTCACGGGGCTTAGGGGTGTTCGGCGCGTCTTACGGCGAGGCCGCGGTCGGCCTACGTGAAGGCTCTACGGTGCGTTGGATCGCGGTGATATCTGAAAGTCGTGATAGGGGATCGAACGAAATCTGGAACAGGCTTCGTACGCGTGGAAGATGGACTGCTGACATGGCGGCTTTTGAGTGGCTAGTTGTTTTATTTATTTATTTATTTTATTTCAATTTCAACACGTTATAATCGCTATAACTTTTGCATATTAGGTCTGTTTCATGCGTGGTTTTCTTCGTTAGGATCGTATTTAAATTTTAGACATTCTGACTCTGGTGTAAATGAATTCTGAGACTGTTTGAATTTAGGTACTAATTTGGATTTAAATACGATTTAAATTCAAAGTGATGTTTTAACCCACTCGCAATTTCTAAAATTTCTTATGTTAGTTAAATTAATTTTTTTGATGTGAATTAGGAATTTATTTATGGCCATTGATCTATTTAAATCATCATTCCAGTTAATTTGAATTTATTTGAATTAAATCGTTATTTAATTTATTATTGAATATAATTTGCTAGTAAATACCTGTTATCGATGATCAGTCCTATATTGATATTTATCGATTGTTTTGGATGATGATTTTGATGGATGTTGATTGTTGATATTGGTTGAATGGATGATGTATTTTATATCATTATAAACTGCAAGTTCACTATGGGTTGAAATGATACATACCCGAATGATCAATAGATTAAGGAAAAATCGTTATGGGTTGAAATGATAGACTCGAGCGATTTATGGATTTTATATTAATTCGAGATTGCAGTTTGAAATGATATATAACCGTAAATTCTTAAATTGTGGATTGAAATGATAAATATCCGTCTCACTTCACCCTACAGGTAGAGAATTATATACGGACACCGGATTGGTTAAATTAAATGATTTTAAAATACTCGATTTTTGAATGTAATTAAATGATATTTTGAAATGGAAATTTGATTTATATAAATTGAAGTATTATTAGAAATTAAGTTTTGTGTTGAATGTGAATCGGTTTAAAGGGGAATTAATTTAAGAAATTAAATTGGAAGTTTAAAATTTAACTTTTTCGTAAATGAAAGTCTATCGAAATTGAGTTATTGAATTTGTTTGAAATACCTTTGAAATATTTTGAAATTGGAGTAATCCGTATTGATATTTTGAACATGGATTGAAACGATATGCAATTCGATAGTTTATTGAAATTTGGTTTGTCGATTTGGAAATTTGAAAATAGTCAAAATGTGTTGAAATGAAATGAAATGAACAGTTTAATTTGATATAAATTCCAAATTCATGTTTTACTATAAACTGTTTTAAAAATATATTATTTCAAATTTCTAATTATTAAGATTTCAAAGTATTAAACTATTTTAACCTATATTGATTTTATTAAATCATTTTAACCTATTTTAAACCATTTAATTTACTTCAACTAATCAACCTGTTTTAACTTATTTTAAATCTAATTAATCTATTTTATAGCTATTTAATCTATTTTAAAGGTGAATATGATTCGAAAGTAAGTAATGATTTCGGAAGTGATATGATTTGAATTGAATATGATATTTTGATATCAATTATGAAATGATTTTGAAAATGTAAAAGGACCATTCGATGTGTAATAAGCGATTTGTTGTTAAAGAGACGGGGATCGGATATGGGCATACTCTCTGTCGATAGCGAAAACCACTTTGACAATTATGTACATGATGGAGATTCCAAAATGAAGTAGGATGGTGGAGACGATCCTATATGAGGTATATACGTGGACCCGACTCCCATGAGTTGGCTTAAGGTGGCTAAAACAGGAGCAATCGATGGACCAAGTTAGGTTATTCCTCCGATCGGGCACACTCTATGGATACTATATTCTAACTTTTGATTTATTTGGTGGCCACCCTTCGATATCTACTCAGGAGTGTGTTTAGAGTTAGGCGGTAGTTGTGGCTATGCATTACCAACTGTCCGGAAGTGTAATTGGTATATCCACCCTGGCATTGCCTAGTTGTTCCGTGTCACCTACCCTAGCGCGCCTTTTACGAGTTTATTTTATGTCGTACCTATGGGGTATCCTCTGGCGACTCCAGCTTATGGATAGTTACAGTATTGTATAGACTATTGGCATTATAAAATGTATTAAGGGTGATATGGGTAACGCCTTAACGCTATTTTAATACCTTTACTTTACTGTAGACATATAATAATAGCGTATTATACTACATAGTAGATAGTTTAACAGATCCTTAGGAGATGTGAATCCTAAACATCTCTTAAGTTACTGCACTCACATTAGACACTGGATATGAGATGTCAAACCCTGTAAATATCTTTAACGCCATCACATGCATATTTACCATTGATTTAACTTACATAAGATCTTTTAGTTCTGACTCGATTGTTTTGTCTTTTCAGTTCGCTCGGGTGAGCCTGACCATTTCAAGATTTGAAGACCTTATTTCTTAAGAACGAAGACGAAGAATTTTTACTACTATTATTATATTAGTCCCACTGCATCATACTATTCCGCTGCACTATTATTTATTTATCTCCGATTTGTGTAACTCTGATACTGTGTTGTATAAGTATAATCAAATATTTTTGTAAACAGCTTCATGAACTGTTATTTGATTATTATATTTTTTCGTTCCATTGTGAGATTCTGTTTTTTTTTATTTCTTTCGCCTTTTCTTATTCACGCCAATAACAATCCGTCCTTCTGTATGTTTTGAGTTGGCACGTGTGTCTGCTTAAAACGTCCAAAAAGGCGGGATGTTACAATTGGTATCAGAGCTTTGGTTTAGCGATAAACCCTAGCTTTGGGGGTTTTGACTCATATTAACCTATGAGGAGTCGTTGAGCGTATATATATGAGAGAGCGTATTTGATAGTGTTATAAAAAGGTTTTTATATTGTGTTAATTTTTCCGTTTTGTATTTATAAATTCTGGTTGGTGCATATGAAGCTATGACATCGATAGGGATTTCTAAACAATTAATAAGACAGGCCGACATGATATTTGTTTTGAAATATAGGTAAATGAAATAATTTTGCCTATTGTATATTTCTATATATAAAAATAATGATTTATAAATTATATATATTTGGTGGAAATATATTGGTTGTTAGGTAGTGAAATTTATAAATATTGGTTGAAAATAAAGATTTGAAAATAAAATGAACGAAAATTTAAAATTTTAGAACTTAAGTTCCGGGGGTTTTGAAAATTTCTTTCGAATTATTGTGGAATATAATAATATTATTATTAGAAGTATTTTCTGATATAAATATTTCAATATAATTTGGAAGAATTTTTTTAAAGAAATTTTAGAAAGAAATAAGTTTTGTACTCCCCTCTCTGTCGTTGGAAAATAATTTCGGTGATGAGTGCACGCATCATCGACATTCATTTTCGAGTTTCAAAGTGGGAATACCGTTGTAGTAATTTACTACACAATTGTTTTGATAAATATATATTAAATTTTATTTCTAAATATAATGATTTAATATATATATATATATATAAAGATATGGTTATATATATTATTTTAAATGATTTGAAATGGAACCCGACATCAAGTTCTTAAATTTCTATGAATTAGATATTTTAATTAATGAAATGGAATTTAACTAATTGATAATTGGAACCTCTAAACGAAATAAGAAATGAAATGCTAGGTTATAAATGAAATTACAGAAAGTTGAAATTTGTAACCTATAAAACAAAGGATATGATTTTTGAACCTTAAATTAATTAAAAGCAATGAGACAAATTTCAACAACTTTCAATTGCATTCTCAAAGACATGTATATAACTTACCAATTGTAAAAGTTGTAATGTTTAATAAGAAAATGTAATGGAAATTTTACAAGTAAAACTTATGTAATGAAAGTGTTCAATGAATTACTTTTATAAATAAGAATTTGATGTTATAGTGGTTGTAAACTTAAGTTATAATTGAAATGCTACTAATTGAATGTAATAGAAAAGTAAGCATTATAAATAAATGATTCTAAACTTAAGTTATTGTTTCAAGCAAATTATAATTAAAGTAATTAATAAAATGAACATTACACTAAATTAAGTAGGTATTGTAAGAAAGTAATTATAAACTTAACTAAATGAATTGATATGCTAAGTAACTGAATTGAACAAGAATACTATAAATAAATGAATGTAAATATATGAAATTAAGTAATGAATGATGGAATCGAAATAAACTTTTGTAAGAAATAAATGTAAGATTAAAGAAAGTAATATCTGAATGAATGGAAAAAAATGAACAACAAATCTTGTGAAAAGAAATTAACAAGAATAAACTTAAATAATGTTAAAATCTGTTATTTGTTTAGTTTATGGATTGTTTGGGATAGAATACTTCTAATTGTTTGGATGTATGATTAACCTATTGAGTTTTATCTAAGACTGTTGAGTAAATGGTATACTTAGTGGTTATTTGTCATCCTTTGTGATTAAAAGTGTCTTAACCCGAACAAACTATTTGTTTTGGTTGATATGAATGGATAATTGATTTGTATTGATTTCATATGATGATTGTATGTTGTGGTTGCTACTGACGGTTGTTTTATATTGATTTGTTTGTTAGTGGTTGAAACAACGTTAAATATTTCATTTTATATAATTATTAACTCCTTTTGGATTATATAAGTGGAATACAGATTATGGAAGCAATTGTTACTGCTTTTGATTTCATAATTAAGCGTTGTTTGCCCGACAAATAGGTACGTTTTTGAATTACAGTTTTCTAGCAATATTATATTGTTTTTCCCGTGTTGGGATATATTATTTTGGAAAATATTTGATATATATGATTATTATTGATATTACTATTTCTCCCGAGCCTCTCTTACAAAGGAGACTCTGCCAAAAAAATTCGAAAATTTTAGACTTAGAAATTTTTTCTAAAATGTTTCCAAACTTTTGTTGACTTGAAAATAAAAGATTAAATTGTTTATAAATTTAGATATTTTGTTTAAATTATTTTATTTTATAATTTATTTAGTAATTTAATATTTTGAATGAGATACATGGATTTCTTAATTCCTTCTTTTCCCATCTTTATCCTTTTCGGGGACGAAAAGTTTTTAGTGGGGGAGAGTGTAACGACCCGTAAATTTTCAACTATTTAAATTGTTAAATTAATGAGTTTTGGTAATTTAATATGGAAATAAATCAAAACTTTGTAATTTTATAATGAAATGAATGCTAAAATGAAATGTAATAATGGTAATTAAAACTAATAATTAACAATTTGAGTGAAATTTACAATTAATCAAAATATTGTAAATTGTTATACTTGGTTATAAATTAATGAGAAAACAAATACAAATATTAAATTAATAAATGAAATAGTATGAAATAAATGACCATTGAATAAAATTTGGGTTGTGTAAGAATTGTAACCTTTGTTCGTGAATAACGAATTCATAAGTGTGATTAAAAGTTATAGCAACGATTGCTGTAAGTTATCGGTTTACTGATATGCTCAATTGAAATGGGAAATAAATAAAATTAAATGAACTTTAGTGTTATATTAATGAGAATTAATGCAATATCTGAAGTGTGAATGTAAGAAAATAAATGGAAATGTAATTTTATTCATAAAGTAATAATTGAGGTAATAAAAGAATAGTACTAAGATAGAATAATAAATTTGATTTAAAATCTTAATTAATGCGTGTAATTGACAAATTTACAAATTTTGAAATATAGTCATTAATACAATAAAAGATGGGAATTGGAATATATTAATGTAATGAAATATAAAATAATGTAAAACCATGTCTATAGAATAACAACTGATTTGAATATAAAGATTTAAACCAAATAAAAACAATTTACTGGAATCAAATTATAATTAATAAGATTTATGGCAGTCGTAATCAAACACTGTAAATTTTGAAATAGTCAATAATGAATTGATATAGAAATTGGTTTTAAAGGAATTTAAATTACTAAGTAACCCAAAGGGACAGAAATTGTAAATTATTAGATTTGAATTTTTGAAGGTGATTTAACTAATTTATTTAATTAGCTGAAATATAGCCATTTTGGCCACTAACTCGGATTTCGACGAAACCAATCTCATCGGATCCGTAACGGTGAATTATTGTAGGATTTCAAGTTTCGTAATGATCGGACTTGTCATTTGATCGTACATGTTTGAAACGCCTAGAAATCAATTAAATTAAAACCAATTTAAATCAATTTGAAATAAGATGATTCTGACATAACTTCTTCATACGATGGAATTAAGACTTGAAAACTGTTCCATTGATTTTAAAATCATCAAAAACATCTATTTTGATATATGGAATGACCCATTTTCGTTCCGGAGTCAAAACGGGCTTTTCGGGTCCCGTATCATTCAATCCATCTTGTCTACTCATCTTTTTTCTGACCTACCTATAAATACCTCGTTGTAAACCCTAGCAACTCCTTATTCTCATTTGTCTGCATGTACATTTCTTCTCAACTCATCATTCCAATGGCAGACAAAAAAATTCTCAATGCTCCGTTCAATTTCAAATCAAATTCCAAATCAAAAATTCAAACTCCTCAGACTATATCGAATTATATACCGTTTCGAAGCTCTCGACGAATGCATCTCATATCTGCAATTTTTTTTAGTTTTGGTTCATCATTTTATCAGTAAACATCAGAGAAGTCTCGGCCATTCTTAGCACGTTGATGAACTTCGACTGATCGACGATTCGTTGGCACAGTATTGTGGAGAGCCGAGGGGATCGCATCCAGGTGAGTTCTGTGATGAGTTAACGGCTATATCACCTCGACAAATTCAATTATGTTTTTGGTATGAACGGCGGTCGGTGTGCTTTTCTCGAGCGACGATGGTCATGGGCCTCGGGAGGGCTGTCGCGTGGCTTAGGGATGTTTAGCGCGTCTTGCGGTGAGGCCGCAGTCGGCCTACGTGGCGGCGCTACGATGCGTTGGATCACGGTGATAGCTGAAAGTCGTGATAAGGTATCGAACGAAATCTGGAACAGGCTTCGTGCACGTGGAAGATAGAATGCTGACATGGCGGCTTCTGAGTGGCAGGTTGTTTTATTTATTTTATTTCAATTTCAACATGTTCTAATCGCTATAATTTTTGCATACGAGGTTCGTTTCACGTGCGGTTTTCTTCGCTGGGATCGTATTGAAATTTTGGACATTCTGACATGGGTTTAGATGATTTCTGAGACTGTTTGAATTTCGGGCCTAATTTGGATTTAAATTCGATTTAAATTCAAAGGTGAATGTTTTAACCCACTCACAACTTCTAAAATTTCTTATGTTAGTTAAATTGATTTTTTTGATGTGAATTAGGAATTTATTTATGGTCGTTGATCTATTTAAATCGCTATTCCAGGTAATTTGAATTATTTGAATTAAATCATTATTTAATTTATTATTGAATATAAATTGCCAGTAAATACCTGTTATCGATGATTAGTCCTATATTGCTATTTATTGATTGTTTTGGATGATGATTTTGATGGATGTTGATTGTTGATATTAGTTGAATGGATGATGTATTTTATATCGTTATAAACTGCAAGTTCACTATGGGTTGAATGATCAATAGATTAAGAAAAAATCGTTATGGGTTGAAATGATAGACTCGAGCGATTTATGGATTTTATATTAATTCGAGATTGCAGTTTGAAATGATATATAACCGTAAATTCTTAAATTGTGGATTGAAATGATAAATATCCGTCTCACTTCACCCTACAGGTAGAGAATTATATACGGACACCGGATTGGTTAAATTAAATGATTTTAAAATACTCGATTTTTGAATGTAATTAAATGATATTTTGAAATGGAAATTTGATTTATATAAATTGAAGTATTATTAGAAATTAAGTTTTGTGTTGAATGTGAATCGGTTTAAAGGGGAATTAATTTAAGAAATTAAATTGGAAGTTTAAAATTTAACTTTTTCGTAAATGAAAGTCTATCGAAATTGAGTTATTGAATTTGTTTGAAATAGCATTGAAATATTTTGAAATTGGAGTAATCCGTATTGATACTTTGAACATGGATTGAAACGATATGAAATTCGATAGTTTATTGAAATTTGGTTTGTCGATTTGGAAATTTGAAAATGGTCAAAATGTGTTGAAATGAAATGAATAGTTTAATTTGATATGAATTCCAAATTCATATTTTAATATAAACTGTTTTAAAAATATATTATTTCAAATTTCTAATTATTAAGATTTCAAAGTATTAAACTATTTTAACCTGTATTAATTTTATTAAATCATTTTAACCTATTTTAAACCATTTAATTTATTTCAACTAATTAACCTGTTTTAACTTATTTTAAATCTAATTAAACTATTTTAAAGCTATTTAATCTATTTTAATTTTATTTAATCTATTTTAAATCTATATTAACTATTTATAACTATTTAAGACTGTTTTCTTCTAAATTCCAAACTAAGTAATATGGATGGGTTATATTCGAATTCTCGATTTTTAGGTAAATATGGTCAATGATGTTATAACCTAAGTTGAGATTTAAATAGCATATTTAAAATAAGAGTTTAACCTAATTTGTAAATATGACTTTTGTAAGGAAATAAAATTCCGAACTATGATTTCAAAGGTAAATATGATTTCGAAAGTAAGTAATGATTTCGGAAGTGATATGATTTGAATTGAATATGATATTTTGATATCAATTATGAAATGATTTTGAAAATGTAAAAGAACCGTCCAGTGTGTAATAAGCGATTGGTTGTTAAAGAGACCGGGATCGAATATGGGCATTCTCTCTGTCGATACTAAAACCACTTTGACAACGGTGTACGCAGTGAAGATTCTAGAATGAAGTAGGATGGTGGCATTGATCCAATATGAGGTATATACGTGGACCCGACTCCCATGAGTTGACTTAAGGTGGCTAAAATAGGAAAAATCGACGGGCCAAGTGAGGTCATTCCTTCGATCAGGCACACTCCATCGATACTATATTCTGACTTTTGATTTATTTGGTGTCCACCCTTCGATTTGTACTCGAGAGTGTGTTTCGAGTTGGGCAGTAGTTGCAGCTATGTGTTACCAACAGTCCGGAAGTATAATTGGTATATCTACCCTGACATTGCCGAGTTGTGCCATGTCACCTACCCTAGCATGCCTTCTACGAGTTTTTTTTATGTCGTACCTATGGGTATCCTCTGGCGGCTCCAGTTTACGGAGAGTTACGGTACTGTATAGACTATTGGCATTATAAAGTGTATTAAGGGGGATATGGTAACGCCTTAAGGCTATTTTAATACCTTTACTTTACTAGACATTATAATAGCGTATTGTACTACATAGTATGTAGTTTAACGGATCCTTAGTTGATGTGAATCCCGAACATCTCTTAAGTTAATGCACTCACGTTAGACACTGGATAGGAGATGTCAAACCCCGTAAATATCTCTGACGCTGTCACACACATATTTACCATTGATTTAACTTACATAAGATCTTTTAGTTCTGTATCGAATGTTTTGTCTTTTCAATTTGCTCGGGTCAACCTTACCATTTCAAGATTTAAAGACCTTATTTTTAGAGGACGAAGACGAAGAATTTGCACCTACTATTATTATATTAGTCCCACTGCATCATACTATTCCGCTGCACTATTATTTATCTATCTCTGATATGTGTAGCTCTGATATTGTGTTGTATAAGTATAATCAAATGTTTTTGTAAACAGCTTCATGTACTGTTATTTAATTATTATATTTTGTTATTCCGCTGTGAGATTCTGTTTTTATTTTATTTCTTTCTCTTTTTCTTATTCACCCCAATAATAATCCGCCCTTCATGAACTCATTTTCAAATCTTTAGGAGTTCCCTTATTGTTTACATATAAGATGTATTTTTCTTAATTTCCTTATTCATTATGATACACACACATATGTATATATATTCAATTAACAAGGTTTGAATTCGTAAAATCTCTTAATCACTTAGCTCAAAAACTTATTCAAATAACACATGCTTATATCTTATTATAAGTTATTATATAACTTATACCAAAGTTTTAAAACTCAAAATCCCTTTATTCAAACTCTAAAGTTCATGATTTTCTTTTACAGTTATAGGGATGGTGTACAAAACCAAAATTTTCACCCAGCAATACTCAAAATTTTCTAAAACACTTAAAATGAAAGTTGATTTACTCAGTATAAGATTTCCAACGAGACAAAGATCATCAAAATCAGATTTACGGTCTAAAAATTATTCCCAAAATATTTCAACTTTTAATCTTAGAAATTATTAATAGGACAGAGCTGCCCATTCATTTTCAAACACATTTTAGACCAAACAAATTTCAAAATTTTTAAAAGTGGTAAAAATGATACTTTTAGTTTAAAATAAGAAAAAAAATTCACAAATATATTGACTCCATTTGGTGCAATAAATCTCAAGATATACTTATTTTAGTACAGCACATTTTTAATTAAAGTTTCAACACTAAGGCCATTTTAGACTATTACTTTCAAACCATTTTAAAATCCAAAACCATTTATTCTTAAAAGAAATATTTACATTAAGTTATTTATTACATGATCCACCTTTCGAAAAGCTAAAAGCTTCAAAATTTTGAATTTATCCTATTTCACCACTTTCAAAACTAATTCATTCAATAAAAGCACTTTCACTTACTTTTTACACTTCATACTCCATTCGTACATAAATTTTATCTTTATTTCCACTACACCATAGTTTACATTATCTTCCAATCTATCACACAAAAATTCATTTAATATGCATCAATGCATACATACATACATACATATACATACATACATACATACATACATACATACATATATATATATATATATTTGTGTGTGTTAATTCCCATATGCTAACAATACATGATTATCCAAAATTTTATAAAGAACAGATATAAGTTTTATCAAAATATCTTTTAAAAAATCTATGTCTTACAAACAATAGAAAGCATAATTTAACAAAACTTGTAAAACAAAGGTTTTTCCATACTATCATATCTTTTTATAAAGCTCAAGTTTACTAAAATTGGATTAACAATTCAAAAGTTATGAAAACAAGTTTAAGTTAAAAATTTAATATCTCCGTTGTTCATTCTCATGACTTCGACAAAGAAGTGTAATTTAGACCAATTTAACCATGAAATTTTATAAAACTCAAAATATGAAACATATAGAATGGAGTCTAAACTTCTCAAAACATTAAAAATGTTCAAATTTCGATAAGAAATGAGAGAGATAAGCCTAAATTACCGACAATGTTAAGCTTAGGAAATTTGACAGGGAAGAGTTTATAGCTCTATTTAAATCATTTTGACCTAGGAAATTTAAATATCAGGAGAAGTGATCAATACAAAAGCTCGTTCTTATGGAATTATCTTTCGATCCCAAAAGGATTCAACCCAAATGGATTTTCCGACAAAAAGATATAGCATTTTTACTTCAGCACTTTTCCAAAGAAAATTTCCAACACTAATTTACTTGATAACTCTAATTTGCCCCAAATTTGAAATTTTGAAACCACAAGTCTTCTTTGGATATACTTATTAAACCAATTTGTTTATTCATGATTTCGTTTTCAAAAAAGCCAAAGGTTATGATAACTAAATTTCCAATAATAATTTCTCACAAAGGAAATAAACTAAGCTATAAGGTTAACAATTGCTCCATATAAAAATATACAATTCTCAATAAACAAATTCATTTCAATTTAATTTTATAATTTTTTTTCATCATATAATTTACCAATGCTTCTAACGTATGCCTCAAGCATTAAAATATACTTTAAAATTATTCCTTAAACTCTTTTGAAATGAACCAAAGTGCTCCTCTAAAAATTTCAAACATAAATAAACATTCTTCTTAAACAATGTTGTCTTATTAAAAAAAATGTACTATTAGATATAAAACAAATTTAGATTTTTACCATGTCTCATAGCCTCGTTTAAGTGGTTGGGAAATCTCTATCGATCTATGTGCACCCGCATCGCCATAATCCTTAACCACTCAATGGACAATTCGACACTAAATAAATTTAACTTACAAAAGATTTACTAGCTTTTCTCAAGTTCATAGTCAAATTCCATATATATGTATATTCCTTTTTGGCTTATTTAAAGCGATAAATCAAGTTCATATACAAGATAAATTTGACAGTTTTCCAAAATGTCTTAATCATACATATACATTTTATTTCTTCTTTATTTATTCAACAAACGCCTCATCCATTAGTTGCGGTGTTGATTACAAAATCAACAGTGCCTCGCCATTATTCTCGACAAATACAAATGTTAAACACTTGATTTCATTATTGAATTATTGGCTCAAAAGCTCATCTTTATTAATATTTCATTTCTTTTATAATACTAAAATATATTAAATTTCTCCAAAATCATAATATAATCATACTCTTATATGTAGCTCCCAAAAATATTTTTATTTCCCACTTGAATCATAATATTTCCAAAATTTGAATTTCCAAAATAACATTAAACAAAGAGGGATGTCCAATTGTCTCGTTGGATGTTTAAGAATCTCTATCGAGTACGTTTGCTAGACATCCCGACTGGATAATTTAAAGTATCCAATGGGAAAGTTAACACTCATAAATTATTTTGAATTTAAAGCATTCACTTTAAAACCAAATTCTCAAGATACGGTTTAAGTTGAACAAGTACAGTCACTAGGAATACCCAGCGACTAACCATCCAAACAAGCAATCAATTAGGCGCGAAATTCCAAGATAATGTGCCCGGTGGAAACAATCCACCTTCCTCTGCTGTGCAACTCTGATTATTAAGAGGATTAAATAGGTTTTAAGATTTCTTGTGCATGTATAAGTACTATGTCCCGATTACGTCCGTCGGATTGCCTAATACAAGGACAAGTAACTTATCCTCCAGCCAACTCTAATTTTGAAATGGGTAAGATTGACAAAAGACTAATCAGGGGTCACAAGGTTTGATAATAAATATTCCAAAGGAGGGGACTGGAAGGACGGGTGCCAAGAATTTCCGAGGGAAATTCTTTATGTTCCAATAGAGACGAATCTTACATCCTACCCCAACAACCTAAGGAACGATTTGTAATAACCCAAACATTATGGACATTTGATTTCAAATGTTTAATTGATTTTAAATATTTAAATAATTGGATTTTTGAATTTAATAACTTATAATTCGAATGTAAGGAATAATTAAATATTTGAATTGTGAATTAAATGCTAATTAAATGGATTTAATAATTTTATTCAACTCCTTTCAATTAATAAATAATATTGGTGTGTCCAATTTGTAAATTAATTTACAAACATGAATAGATCGGATAAATATCGATAATTAAATGTAAAAAATGATATTTAAATCCATGAAATTGTAATTTTGGGACATGTCTCGGATTTCGACGATACCAGTTTCATTGGATCCATAATAATTAATTATAATATGCTATCGAATTTCATGGCAATCAAATGAATCATTTGGTCGTGCAAGTTCGAAACACGTAGAAATTAATATCGAAAATTTAATATAATAATTGGGTTTGAAAAGCTATCTTCTACATATGATCAAATCGGGCATCGAGACTAGTTCTATTGCATTTGGAATAGGGGTATAACATATAGAACGCCAGGCGGCACATCACGTTTGGAGTTTGAGATTTTCGCGTATGTTTTGTTGAATATTTTACAATTAAAATAATATATATGCACATACCCATCGTTCCTGCCGTACAATTAGCCAATACCCCATCTTTTCAAGCCCATGCTTCTCCCATACCTCTCTCCACTCTATATAAACAATGCTTGTAGACATAGATAGAGCCTTTTCTTTTAAAACATGGAATTCAAAAATCAAAAATATGGTGATATACTTGTCTAAAAATCAAGGAAAAAAATATGTTTTCTCTCGTCTTAGCCATATGCTTCGATCCGATATTGCTTTGGTGATGATTGATCGCTGATTGGGGGATAATCGAACTTGCAAAGCAGCTAGGGTTGGAGTTTTGCATCATATGATCGTCGATTGATGAATCAGAGCTCAAATTTGAACTCATGGAGGAATTTCTCACTTAGGCTTGAATTTTTTGAGGGATCGACGACAACTTTCGTCACGCGACCTGATGGGTAATGTGGGGATATTCCTACAGGTTGCGATTGATTAGGCATGTTGGCATTGATTCGTGGTGGTTGACGAGTCGAGTTTGTCGAGAGATAGCCGTATGTGAAGATGGAATCGAATTTCATTGAGTAATTCTCCATACCATTTCTTTACCATGCACATCTATTGTTGGGTTCTTATCTACGTATCATTGTGCATGCTCGATTGATTTGGAGAAGATGAGTGAAGGGTAGGGTTGTAATTTTTATAAAGTTATTTAATTACAAATTTAAATTTATCGATAACTTATAAATTTTGTATCTCACTCACATGAGGTCGGATTTGAACGTCGTTTTTTTTGTTGGACACATGCCATCGAGATCTTTGTAATGGAATTGGTTTCGTTGGACTCAAAATGGGAACATTTCGGCGAAAACGAATATCAATGTGAGTTTAACTCACATTAAATTTTATCATGCCATATCTATGATGTTATAATGTTTATTGATTGTTTGGATGTTAGTTAAATTGTTTGATTGCTTATTTGGTTGAATTTTAGTTTGGAAACTGGATGACATATTGATTTGATCATTATGAACCCATATGGTTATATCTATTGTCCATAACCATTATTTTGCAGGGTAAATCTATAGAGAGACCCTGAGGAGTTCCTCGTCAATAATTATTATTTACATCCGTATGCTATTATATTGATTGTTAATTAAAATAAATCTCAATATTCCATTTAATTTGTTAAGTGTCGTTATAGCAATTTCGTTATATTGTCATTTATTCATTTTCATCCCCAAAACCATGTTGTATGAACTTGAGCTTGTGTTTCTGCTAAATACAATATTAAAATTTATCAATCATTTTGATTAATGACAATTTAAAATAATTAATTATTTTAACTAATAATTTTGAGATTAATAAACCAATTTCGTAAATGATGTTTTAAATTGGTTTATCTTTGATTTATCATTTTAACTAATGATTTCTTGAGTTTAATTAATTTTTTCAATTAATGGTAACTAAAATTAATAATAATTTTAAGTAATGATATTTAAAAGTAATTAATCATTTTAAATAATGATATTTGAATTTAGTTAATTATTTAATTAATGATTATTTTAAATATAACTAATTGTTTTAACTAATGAGGTTTGAATTTAGTTAATCCAATTAATTTATTGAACTTAATTAATGGCATTTAAAATTATTAATCATTTTAATTAATGATGTTTGAGATTAATTATTCATTCAATTGATGATTATATGAATTCAGTAAATCTTTTAACATATAATACTCAAGTTAATTAATTGATTTAATAAATGGGTTTAAAGTAATTTAATTGATTTGTTTTAAAGATAAATTATTGATTTAATGAAAGTGTTTTTGAAATAATTAACTATTTTATATAAAGATAGATGATATGTTTACTAAATGAAAATCTGGATACTTATCAAATATCGCATAAATGTTTTGACAAGATAAGGGAAAATTTTGGGCAAGTTAAAAGGGATTTGGAACTCGATTATTGGAATGTTAAGTTGGATAATCTTCTGTGTGTTGATCGGATGTTGGTTTAGGCCTTTGGGGTCGAACACTTGGAAAAAAATTATTCTCTTGACATTTTAAAATCGGGAACTATTCTAATGGGAAAGCAAGGGGTTAAGCAATTAATTGAGTGAGGCTCAACAATTCTGTATACATTTGAGATAATAAATATTGTTTAAAATTTATGAATAATAATTATAAATGAGAAAAATCCTATAAAAGGGATTATTTTTAAATAAAGCTAAGTGTGATTTGTTTTTGGGTTTATAGCAAACAATGTTTTAACGACATTCGTTTTGGCCTTGTTTTAATACACTTAATATTATAAATGTTATCTTATAAAAGAACGGTTTGATAGATTATTTCTAAAAATGTTTTACCAATACTATAATATGGAAATCAAACGCAGGTTCAATTCTTCTGAAAAGAAAAGTTTGAGTTATTTATGGAAATGAATTATTTTCGTAAAGCGAATCAGTTATATGGAAAAGATTTATTTGTATAATTAGCATTAAATATCAAAGAAGTAGACTTGTTGCTATTTCAAAAGTTAAGAATAATAGTTGAACATAACTTTGAGGTAACACTACCTTGACTTATCCGGTATCATTGTTAACCAAGAAATAATACAAGTTTAAATTTAATGAGTGGTCATAAGCATACAAGACTTAATTTTCATAGACGATCGTTTTATATCCTCGACAGTTGGTATCTCAGCTATCGGTTACTTCAGCTACTTTATTATCATCGTTCTAAGACGATTTATTGCTCCGTTGAGCATTGCTATACTTTGACAAAAATGACTAAACCAAAGCGCGTGGTTTATGAGGGCCAAGTTATGTGGGATTGCTCCCATTAGGGTATTTCACATCTCATCTAAATTTTTGTGTACGTCACGTGAAAAACTGTTTGTGTTTGGATGTTAAATATTCGAATCCTCGGTAAGGTTGGTGGATCTGGCTTGAAGATCCCAGGGTTTTCAAGTATATTTCTAGAGGTATACTTCTTTTAAGGTGGATTTACCCTCCTTGTCATTTGTTGGAAAATTTCCTTTCCTTATTCGATTCGAAAAACTTGAATCTATTTATCTTTAAATTGCCATGAGTAGAGCCAACTCCTCTTCAAGGCATTTAAGTATTGATTTAGTCCATTCTATCAAGTTAGATGATTACCTTATTCTTCCATCCTAACAAGTTTTGACTGCTACTTTATTTAGCCCATTCTATCAAGTTTGTATTGTCGTCTTATTTTGTCCATTCAATCGAATTTGGACTATTTCCTTGTTTTATCCATTTTGTCTAGTTTGGATTTTACTTGGGTTATTTCCATTCTTTCAAGTCTAATTCTAATATTAATATGCCTACTCATATCTGGATTTGTTTCCTCATATTTATTTCTACACTTGCCTATATGGATGTTATTCTTATCAGGTAAAACCCATTCACGTTAGCGGCGTGATCTCACAGAACTTTTATATATTCTCCATTATTTGAGTTATCTCACGTTGGTATTTCCAGACTCATCTGGGTGTTATTTTATGATAATGATTAGGTCAGACCGAGTATTTTCCCAGGTTGTCCCTGGTGTTATGGAAGTCTTGAAGGGGAGCCGAAGATTCATCTATCATAATAGTAACGACCCGTAAATTTTCGATAATTTTTATTTGATTTATTAATATATTTAATTATAATTTTGAAATAAAAATTTAATAATTGAAATGCGGCTAGTTAAACATTGCAACTGGTAAATTTTCGTCCGAAAATATAAAAGTTTATTTTCGTATGTAATTTTATTTCAATTTAATCAGTTAGGAATTGATGAAAATAAAATGTTTTTGAAACTTAAATATTTTTACATAGAAAAATTCTAAATCATCTTCTGAGCAAGACGTCATTTTTCGTTTTTTCAAATTCAGACTTCTTTAGCTCCGTCGATCTTATTTTTCTATGTTTTTGCTGCATTTTCCGCTAATAGAAAAATTCAAATTTTTATAATTCAATCGAATCACTGATATCATTATACCGTTTTGATCGTCGCGTCGTCCTGATCTTCACAGTATATTCAATTGTGTATTTCGAATTTCGCTACGCGGTGGAATACACGAGAACGATAACCGTATCATTACCCGTTCGTGTCCATTTGTTCCCGTGACCATTCAAATATCTACCTTGTAATCAAGCAGCCTAGCTATTAATATTCTTGAATTCCTCTAATGGCTTTTCCTATTCCCTATAATCAAATTTATGATACACTGGTTACTTTTTTGGTCCGGTTCCATTTTAAAAAATATATATAAACTCCATTCCTACTTTACTTCACTGTGCGTCTTCCACCAGACTACACTTTTTTTCTTGCATGTTTGTAATTCCCTTCCTCCTCCATTCTATTTTACTTCATCTCCAAAAACATAAAATATGAACTAAATGAAATAGGATGAAGGCTTGTTGCCTTCGTTCATTTTTCCTCTGAGACCTGCATGCATTGAGTCATCGCCTGATCTCCATGCCATTTCCACACGCCTACACAAGCCTCTCACCGCCGCACTGTCCGTCGTTTCACCGCCTTTAGCGCCGAGAACCACCCCTTCATAGCCTTGCTCGACTAAGCACCACGGCGGCGGCGGCCAGCAACCTCCTCCCGAACTCCACCTTTCACAGTGGCCGAGACCATCATCCACCCTCCGCGCCTGACCCGCCTCCATGTCTTGCCTCCCGTAGCTTCTCTCACCTCTCCATTTTGGTCGAGCATTCATGCGTGACCCACGCCACCTCACTCTCCCCTCCTCCCAGCACCGCAACCACCTCCCCATCAGTCGCCAGTCACACACGACAACCCGTGCTCCACCTATCTCTCTTGCTCGCATCAGCTGCCACCTAGCTCGGCCAAGCTACTTGGCCGCGCACCTTTATTTTTCCACCATCGGCTACTTGGGTTTGTATGGTATGTTATATATATTTTATTATATTTTGGTATATCTTTTTTTTAGTTCTGTAAGATTGTGTTTCGTGTATGTATGTTATTATACCGTAAGTAATAAACTTTTCATGTAAGTTGGGTTAGTTATATGAGTTATATGATATATGTTAGTATATATTAGTAAATACTATATATATTTTATTAACACATATTTCTAAATTGTATAATATAAAGTAAGAATGAGTTTGCATCTTGTTTGTTGGGTCTATAGTACCTGGTACGTCGGTTATATATATAGTACATTTTAGTTCGTTCAAAGTATTATATTGTGATTTCAGTAGTTATATATGCATATGAGTTCTGTATATATATAAGAAAGTTATAAATGTGTGTTATATTTAGTAGTTCGCAGATCAGATTTTATATACAGGTCGTTATATAATGTAGTTATATATATATATATATATATATATTGTTGCTTTATCGTGTAAAATGTTTATTTCATTCTTATTATGTGTTACTATTGTTCATATAGCTGCATTTTGGGTTTTGATTCAAGTTCCTAATTCTTGTCTGTATGCCTATAATGGCTATAAAAGTTACAGTGTATATAAGTTTATTATAAAAAAATTTCCTGTACGTGTATAAAGTTTTATGAAACCTGGGTATTTTAAATTTATATAATAAAATATTAGTGCATGCATGTATATTGAAGAACATATATCTTAGTTTATAAATTACATATATATAGTAATAGTTTACTATGCTAATTTATTGTTCACAGTGTAAGTAACGTATGCATCTTCTCCTTTTGCTTTATAAAGTATTATTTTATACATCTGATTTTATTATAAGTTGCCAGCTAGCTCTATTCTTATACAAAGTAAGTAAGGATATATATGATTATTAATAGTTATATAAGTCTCTTATACCAATTATTGTCATCGATCCAGTTCTGATTTGATTTCGTCTATTCCTATTTATCAGCTTTGATCGTTGAACTCGTGCCGACTTTGCTTTGCTCTAATTCGTCATTCAAATTTCGGTGTCCGTATCAGTATGTGTATCCGTGTCATCTTCTGTACTCTCTAGCTTCGAAAGGTAAGCAATCACTCATGATTAATGTTCTTTTATTTATTAAATTTATTTTCAATTGAAACGACAATTGAAATATGCGGTTGTTAGTTATTTACACTGTATATATATGTTATCACCTATATCAGTTCACCTGTGACATCTGACACCATTATTTGTTGTCTATACAATGATAATCCAGTTTGGTGGATAAATGATTGATTGTTTGATGTTGACATTGGACGTTAAATTGTTAATGTAGTAAGTGATAAATAATTTGAAATTGAAGTTGATGTAGGATAGTTAGATTTGATATATGTGTTAAATTTGATTTGATGACATTTGCATAATATGACTCCTTTAAATGTTTAAATAAATTGACATGTAGAAATATAGTTAATTGCACTTTGAACCATTTAAATGTATGTTGTTTAAATTGATGTAGTATGAAATTGAATAATAGATGTCAAGTGAAGAACCGTATAAAGATTAGTGTAATAATCTTTAATCTACATGAAATGATAGTGTAGATTCTAGAAATAATTATATTAATTTGCACAAACAACAATGTAAATTAATACGATTATTTCGGGATTATTTAAATAAACTATTGGATTGTTATTGATGTTTGCTATTGCTTGTTTATTTACTATGACACCATCCCAGTTATCACACTTCAAGTTCCGTTTGCTATGTTTTGATTTGTGAATTGAAATGGAATCGGGTTGAAATGATAAATACCCAAATAAAACTTTGACTTAGGATAGAGAATTAAATAAAAACCCAATTGGTTAATAAATTGATTTAAAAATAAAATAAAGATTTTATTTGAATAAATAATAAGATTTTGAAATGAAGTTGGAATTTGAAATTTAATGAAGGAAAATGTTAATATTTAATAATCTGAAACAAAATATTAACAATGTAATTGATGAAAGAACGTTGTTTAATTTAAGAAATGATTGAACACAGTTTTGAAATTATTTAATAATTAAGTTTGAAATTATTTAATAATTAAGTTTTGAAATTCTTTAATAATTTAATGAGATTGAATTATTTAATAATTAAATAAAATTGAATTCTTTGATAAGTGAAATTGGACTTCTTTAATAAGTGAATTTGAGTTCTGTAATAATTAAGTTTTGGGAATTTGTTTAAATTAAATAAGTAAATAAGTGAAATCGAATTTCTTCAACAAGAAATAAGTTGTGATTTATTGAATTCAATCTGAGACTTGAAATTTAAAGAATTTAATTTTTCTAATTTAATTTAATTAAATTTGGAAGTTTGATATGATATAGGAAAACTTAAATTGATTTAATGAATTGGAAATTAAATAGAAAGTATTTTGAATGATAAAGTAACTTAACGAATATTGAATGAAACCGATCAATGAATTTAAATTGATTTGAATGTTAAATTAAATTAATTTAATTGATTACGGAATGAAATTTATATACGAACTTGAATCATTATTTGAATTGTTTTAAATAAAAATTGAAATTAAATTATAAGATTTTGATAGTAATTTGGAAGTATTAAAATGTATATTATGGAAATTGATAAAGAAAGATAAATGGAATGTTGGTTTACAAATTCTAATTGAAATCGGAATTGATTTGGTTTGAAATTTATTAAATGACCAATCGGTGTAATAATTACGAAAGTTATTAAAGAAACCGGGATCGATTATGGACATACTCTCTGTCTAAACCGAAAACCACTTTAATAACTATACGCGGAGTGTGATCCAAAATGAAATGGTTGGAATGATGTATGATATGACTGAAGAAAGAGAATGATAATGGATAGCCTTGATACTTGTGTCAAATTGGAAATGACTAAAACAGGAGCCGTGCCGGACCAAATGGGGTTAGCCACCTCGAGCGGACACACTTCTTCGTAAACTACTCATTACTTGTTATTGATTGGTGTGCACCCTCGAATTTTGGGAGTGTTGTTTCGAGGTGTTGCGATCGTTGCGGCGATGCGTTCTCACCAGTCCGGATCAGGCAAACGGTAGTTTCACTACCTTGGGTATTGCCTCATGTGCCTTGTCATACTTGTATCCCTATACGCGACCACTACGATTTGTTTTGTGTTATACCTATGGAGTACTCCCCGATATCCCAGTAGTTTATGGTGGAGTTTACAGTGCGGTATAGACTATAACGCTTATATAAAATGTGTTAAGGGGGATAATGGTAACGCCTTAACACTATTTGAAACTTTATACTACTGATAGACATTATCTACTTAGCGTACACTACTACATAGTAGATAGTTTAACGAATCCTTAAAGGATGGTTATCCTAAACATTCTTTGAGTTACTTGTATTTCAGTTGCTATTTCACTTGAGTTGGATTTATTGATATAAGAATGTTAATCCTGACTCGAGTGTTTTGTGTTTTGTTTTACGCTTGGGTCAGACTGCGTGTACCAGTATTCGAGACTCACCTTTGGAGTTGGAGCTTCGCTTGGATCCAGCTATCTATCCAGCTTTCAGATATTCAGTTGATTCCAGTGATGTATTCTGATTTTGTATTTGACTATTGTATTCGAGACTTCTGTTGTAACTTATTTAACTCTGTAATTTATATAGTAGCTTCATGAACTACTATCTTTTGTTTCCGCTGCATTTATTACTCTGTGTTTGTGATCTATGTTTATTTATTTACTGTATATGCTCAGTTTTGCCAAATTTAAATTAACAATTCAATATTTTTAATTATTCAAGCCCGACATATGCAGATGCGAATGATTGAAAATATCGGGTTGTTATAATAATATTTTTATTTTCCACTGTATTATATAGTATGCCTCATTTGCAAGGTCAGGATTTTATAACGGTCGAGCTGATAAGGTTTGTTTTTAACTCTAATATACTCTGTATTTTGGAGTAACGGTTTTTACTGTCCTTATTATATTATATGTTGTCGATTCTACTATGAGATTTTGTTCTCTATTTGATGTTCTTTCCTTTCATTTACCCTAACAATTTTCCCTTTTGTTAATTGGATGCATGACATTGGAATACAGTGGTAGTGTTTGGTATCGACTTTCGATGGTCAAAATGGCAGGTTGTTACACAATACCTAAGGCTTAAGTAAGGTAGGTTTCCCGTCCATAATATCATATTCTATTCCAGATCTGCTCTGATACCAAGCTGCAATGTCCCACCCCGAGACCCACACTAATAAAGGATACTACCGAGTAATACTGTTTTCTAGTGCAGAGAATATGCTTTTTAGGAGCAACCATCTGTAAGTTTGTTGTGAATGAGCATTGATATATCAATTAAATGCTACCATTTTTTCCTTTCAAGTGGAATTGACATATACAATTCAGGTTTAAAACAAATTCATAGTGGCAATAAAAGCAATCCAGAACAAAAATAAATATATATATATATATCACAAAACACATAATTTATATAACGGAGTACATAGATATATACAATGATGAATATATCATATAGATATACAATGTCAAGCTACAAATGTGGTCATAAAGATCCACAAGATACAAGACTACATAAGTACATAGACATGCACAATATGACAAATGCTACTAAACATTATCTAATAAGAGAGGTCCATCCTAGAATCTTCATGGAAAAGAACCTGAAACATCTCGGTCTGATCCGAGTATTATCAATAATAAACGCGTCAGTCTAGACTATAGTGAATGATTAGTAAATGTGGGTAAACATGGTGAAAAGCATTTCAATATAATCCATAATGGCTTATAATAATAATATCTCATGAATAAACATGTCAAATTCCTAAAATATGCAACCACTAAGCAAATTATAAATGATTCTAAAATCAGTTAATCCCAAAAATGCATAAGGTGGAACATAAACATATAATCGAGAAATCAATGAGTGAAATCCAAAATGCATATAAATAAAAAAATGATACTATGCGTAGATCCCTAAAATGGTAACCTGTGAACTCACTGAACATGCATGTTAACAAAAATTGGCAACAAGCCACAGTTGGGTTCGAAATCCGCATACTCCATGTGAAATGGATGTGTCAACATAAACAAGATTACTCTTAATTACTAGCCTGATGCAAAATGGCTGAAACCCACATGCTCCATATGAAATGGATGCGTCAACCAACATGCTTCGTATGAAACACATGCGTCAACATAAACAAGATTCAACTCATCAAGAAGTGTCATAAACTTCCAAATAGTAACCGATAAGGTACGACTGTGCATCCCATGGCATACGATTTTACCCAAACGTTTAATATAATTTAGGAAATTTCACTCATGCCTCAAAATAGATCAATCGGACAAGTTCGGGAATTAACCGGCAAAATAAATCTAAACGTCCCATACCGCTCATTTTATTAAACTGTTTAAATCACCATTCTTATCTAACCGATAACGTGCAATTTTTATGGAAAAATACATATTTTTATATTGGACTTTTGAAAATACTTTATAACTAGAAATATGGATTTGTAAGCAAGTTTGAAGTGAATACTGTATATATAATTTCAAGCCATCATTTTGAAAGCGCTTGGAAATCACTTTAGTTGATATTATTATTAGTTTATCAAATTTGACATTTGTATATAGGAAATTATTTAATACTACATAATATAATAAAATCCATTTTTTCTCTTAGAAATATTCTTTTGAAATCATAGTTTGAAATTGTATAAAAATGTGGATATTTCCCTAAAATCCATAGAATAATTCTATGGCATAAACATCAAAGGAATTCATCAATCCAAAATCCAGAAGTATCAATAAACTTGATATTAAAGGCAACAACCAGATCAAGAGTTTAAATTATGGAAATAACATGGGTAAATTGTTGAAATAAATCATCAACTCATGTCCAAAGGAATATAATTTAATATGGGCAATCATACAACCAAAACGAAACCGTAGATTTTAATTCTATTTCATCTCCAACTCAACTATCCACATAAATCATTAAACCAGAAATGTAAAATTGCTCAAAAACATTAATAACACCAATGGGGATAAAAGTCAGAGATATCGAAAGTCGAAAGGGCAATCGAAAGGTCGTAATATACCAAGAGTTTTACATCCAGGTCGTAGACTGGTGCACCGGTCCACTAGTTGAATCACCTGGAGCAAAATTTCAAGCGGGTTTCGGCCACTCCGTTAGTCAATTGACATCAAAATTTCACCTGAAGGTGTTAATTGATTTATAGAAGATTATAGATGTAATGGCCCATTATTTCGACCCTCGAAAATCAACACTAATACATCCTTGATATTCACATGTCGTAAATCCAAGCGCCCAAGACCTGGTTCTTTATGGTTAAAAAAAATAAAAGTCATAACAAAATCTCACATGAATGGAATAACATATATAATTTTAAAGTATAATCTTTACAGTGGAAATTTTAAATACATTTATTTGAGTTTTAACTTAACATTAACTAAGACAGTTATAAATCTCTATCAGTACAAATGCAGAATACAACAATACTTGAGTGTGGTGGAAATGGATAACTATTTTCTGTAGAATCTTCTAACTCCTTGCTATGAGCTCTTTCAAATTTCTCCAAACTAAACCTAACTACTAGGTTGCCCAAAAAAATAGGGCACCCATAATTTGCGGGAAAGGAAATAAACTTCAGGTCAGTCATGGGACTCGTGCGAGAAACTCAAAAAAGCGAACGTTTTAAAAACAAAAGGACATCTCATAAGACCACGCCTCACATAAACATGGAACAAGTTTATACCTTATAGTTAGCTAAATCTTTGATACACGAAATTTTGAAATGTTATTTTTAATGACATTCTTTAGAAAATAATTATAAGTAAACTTATGAATCTTAGCTGAAATTGTTATCATATTAAATTCTGGACCTAATCATTTAAGGTTCTACGAACAAAACCGAAGACATTTTTTGGGGATTGGATTTTCAACTGAATAGCGAGGTAAGGGACTACCTAGGATTACATGAATAACAACGAGTATTACATCACCTAGCTGCTACCGACCTATCCGGGATCCCCAAGCATACACCACATAATTTAACCTGATGTTATGGTAGGTAGAAATTTTATAGATCTAGAAGGTGATTTCATACCGTGATGGCTATGAGCCACTCAGCCTTAACGCAACCCCAGTTTCACTATTCTCAGGTGTGAGGCTTTGAGGTAACGATTACCTTTCGAATAGAACATATTCCATTTTTCCCTTTCCTAATCACATAGCTAATTTCTATAAACGTATAACTCCCGACCTCGTACGTCTTAGAAAAGGGTGTTAAGCTAAGAGAAGTTGTCTTCTTTGCCACCAAACAGATGATACGTTCATAGAGATCAATCATATGATCCAAGATGCAATGTAAGACATTCGTCCATACAAGTTGTCCCGGAACACAACAAACCAAAGGCACCTTCCTACCACATCCTGTTGACATTACCCCTATAATTAATAGCAAGTTACTCCTTGCATACGAAGATCCCAAAACGAAGGGACCGCTACTATTTATTTATCTCGAGAGCAAATCTGAATATTGTCAACAAGTAGTCCTTCCATTGTGAAGATCCTTGCCTCCAAAATTAAGGTCTTCAATATATATTTTCTTCACTTTCCAAACGTAAATTAGTTCGAAGTGGTTTTCGATAGGAATCACCCAAAACCGACTTTGGTTCCCTCAAACCAACTTTCGAGAAAAAGATGTTTTATAAATAGGTGATTATCATATCATTTATTCATTTCTTTTTATCGAAAAATATCTTAGAGAGATATATATCTTTAAAACATTCTTGTTGGTATATATGGAATCATTAAACCTCTCTTTATTAAATTCTTTGGTTAAATTAAATAATTCTGAATCATTCGACTTAAATCTTAACTAAGGTTTCTTATTTTCAAAACGTAACTATTTAATAAATTGAAACCATGTTTTCTAAGATGGTAAATCCGAATTTGTTTAAATTTGGAAATTTTAATCTTTTATACTTAACTCATTTCCGACATTTCGACCTTATCTATTCCTCACCTAGGGGAGATCTGGTAAGCCATAGCACTGGTTGCTCCTGAACATCTCCTTTGTTTAAGCACCTCACTCAGATCTCATGAATAGAAAAATCAGGTGTACTTGCTGGCTTATTAGAGCCAAGATTAACGCATTTATTTTATAAGAGTTTCTCTTTAAACCATTTATTTTAAACTCTTTTGCATAAATTATAAAATCTCCAAATTATGATTAAAACACTTAATTATTCATTTAAAATATTTATAAACAATTTGGAAAAGAATTGTTAAATTTAAAACCATATTTCAATTGTGATTAAAAACCGCTGCAAAAAGTGTTACGGATAGTGTTTTAAAAGTTAAATTGATTTAAAACAACTTTCCTATCATTTGGAAATTCATTTATATAACTCAAATCTCCTCTAAAACATTTTAAAAGATTTATAAGAATTATTTCATATTTTGAAACATTTAAAATATCCATTTTAAATCATTTTCAAACTTTGGTCATTAAATTGCAAAACCGCTATATAGTTGAAAACTTATTTTTGACTTATTTGAAAATCTATAAGATGAAAACTTGATTTTAATTTTTTTATTGAAAACTATGGATATAATAGTCCAAAAAATTCTTGTTACAAAGAATTCCGAGCTATATTCCACCTTATATACTCATTTAAATTTTACGGTGCGAAATCACGAGCTACCATTACGCGACATGCCTAGTTTTGACTTGTTTTTCATTTCTTATTCAAGCTTCACCAAAAAAAATTTAGTGTTTAAAAAACATATTTAAATCATTTTAAACCCTTTCGAAGAGTTTTAGTGATTCTATATTGCTTTATAACTTGATTCAGAAACTGATTTCCTTGTGTAATATCGACATGTATTTAACGTGACTTGTTAAACAAGCAAACAATTATATGATTATCATCAAACATGATAAAAAACCATAATAAACAAGCATAGCAACCATATTATATCATCCAATATAATATATATATATATATATATATATATATATAGAGAGAGAGAGAGAGAGAGAGTTTCTCACCATAATCCAAACCGATACTTCCTGCCAACATTCATTCGAATCAACATTTCACTATACATTTCCTAAACACCCAAAGCTCATGGCCATGCCCCTGCATCTTGCCTTTTCTCTCAACCAAACCTCCTCTCAATTTCTGATCATGCTTCCCATGATGTCTTAGGCTTACTACTAGAGTTTAGAAGAGAGTAGAGAAGATTTGGTTAACTTTTGAAAAAGTTAGAGAGTAATCAGTAGATTAGTGCTTAAGCACTTCACTATAAACCCTCCTACTTTTTCTAAAGTTTTGAGAAAGAAGAGAGACCTCCATGGAAACCATTAAAGAGCATATAGAAAGGTCAAGAATGAAGAAGAAGAAGTAAAAGGTGTGTGGAAATGAGAAGGTATGCATGGGTATTTATACGATTTTCGTCAAGTAAAGCCTTGTCCACATCCACCCTCCCTCTTACATCATGCATGCATCACACCTCCTTATGTCACCATACACGTTATCCCCCTTCCATGTGGTGGTGGTGATGTTGGTCGTGGTGATGTGATGTGGTGTAAGATGATTTGATGTGGGGTGATGTTTGCTATTATAGTTAATATTTATTTTAGATATTTATTTTATTACCTCAATATATATATTTACTTTCTACCCTTATTATATGTATATGTATATGTTAATGTGTTTATGTGCATGTCACAAATGTGTAAAAGTCATTTGAACGACGTTGTATAATTTATATGCGCCAAACTATTGCAAATTCGGATTTCGATCTTTGGTCATATTTCCATTTATAAATTAATGTACATGTATTTGTAAACAAATTTTGAAAAATATTTTCTTACTACTATAAATTATTCATTATCACTTTAAAACTAATTAAAATGAATTATTACCATTTCAAAACAATAATTTCGATAATTATAATAATTATTAAATCATTTAAACTCAATTTAAAACCATTAATTATTAAATATAATGACATTATTGATGTGTTATATATATTATTTTTCCAAAAGTAAAATAGTAAACTGTATTTCATATTCTTATTTAATCATGAAAATAAGTGTGTGTATCCAGTCCTATTCACAACTTTGGATAATTATATAGTCGTTTATTGATAAAATAATTTTTTGTTATTTTATCGATTTAAATCCCGAGGAAGATATTTTTGTAAATATATATTCATAATAAGATTACTGTTATTATTTATTGTTCCAAGCATCATATTGTTATGTTATAAAAATATTATATTGGAATATTCTAAAAATAAATCGAATTTATCAAAGTGATAAATTTGCAGGTCGTTACAGACTCCCCTCTTTAAGAGTATTTTGTTCTCGAAATTACAATGCAAAACCCAAAGTGTTTGTCCATAATATTTTTACACTATACATGTATGATGTATATAAATCATTTGTATGCAATATCTGATTCGATCTGCTATTCGAATCCATAACTTTACTTCCGAACTAGTATTTATCGCTCGATCCTCTAGTGCAGACTCCGATATGGCTTTCCGATCAGAATTTTAGTCTTCCTTGCATAGCTCTCCACTATGATAGAAAACTCAAATACCCAACCATAAACCATCATCAATGTTCGTTGTCAAGAATCGAGTGATAAATCCTTTTTCGAATTGGTGTAAACAACTCAAAGTTCCATACTCGAATCTTAGATCAAAATTGTGTGACGAAATGAACTATGCACAACATACATACTTATTAACTTCCCAAAATCTTTATGAAAAACCTTTGTTTATTAAATTTCACTTAAAAATCTACTCCTTTATAAAATCTCCTTTATAAAATCTCCTTTATAGCACTTATTACTTTTATTTAAAAAATGTCATTTATAAATATATCCCTTTATTTATAAAACTTTATTGATAAATTTATTACTTCGAACTATTTATTTACAAAATATTTCTATCTCCTTTCCAAAAGAAACCATTAAAAGGTAATTTATCTTTATTTTCCAAATCTACAATAAACGTCTCTAATTATAATATATTCCTTTTTAACTTTAGAAAATTATCCAGATCGAGTAATTTTAAAATAATACCAAAGAACTAGGTACTACTAATAGTATCATATATCCTCTTAACCGAAAGGGCAATACTTAAGAAAAGGCTTGTCATCTGTGCACAACTCCTACCCATTTTTAGTTACTTTCGAGCCACACGAACTAGTTAATCTTTAGATTCTTTTTTTCATATTCATTTATAACCCGGTATATTTTCTGAAATACTAATAATACTTTATGAACCATTCTATAAATCATTGCTTAAGTTTACCCCTTTTTTTATACAATATAACTTATATTTTATTATCACTTCAAAACTTAAATTTATATTTATAATATTATTTTGTTTAACTTTACTTAAGTTAAATTTTCATTTCATAGTGCAATGTCAAATTTTGTTTTTACTTAATCAAAATATTTAACCATTTTTAAAATTTGGTTTTACTTTCCATTTTCTCAAATTCATAAATTATACAAACTTAATTACTTAAAATTTTATAAGCCTTACTTAAGTTTATTCACATATATGATTACAACTTATGGTTATATAATCACTTTACAACTTAAGTTTATATTTATTTCACACTTTTTTTACATCCTAAGCGTATAAAATTTCCAATTTACTTTACGTAACCCGAATATTTAACAAACTACAATTTTTTTTAATTATTATTTTCGAACACCCCATAGTCAAATTGTGAAACTAAATTCAGGAGATGTTCGTTCTTAAACTTTTAAATCAAATAATTCATTAGATTGAAGTAAACTAATCTTATTGTTATTTCAATATTACTTTGCTTTTTATAAAACACATTCATACAGAGTGCATTGATATGTTTTATTTATCTTAATCAAATTTCTTGACCTAATGTTACTCATCAAACACCATATAGTCAAATTATGAAACTAAAAATACGAGGTGTTTGTATTTAAACTTTTAACCAAACAATCGATTTATCAATGATAATAACTGAATACTTATTACTATTAACTTTCAAAATTCTTTAAAAAAATTCTCAAAAACCTTTTATACTAAAATCCTTATTTTATAAACATTTTTCAACTAATCAAGTTTTATTTATATCCCTTAATATTCGTAGTATTATTTATTAAACATCTTATAGTCAAACCATGAAATTCTAATCACAAGATGTTTGTACATAGATTTTACAAATCTTGATTTCAGACTATCATTTACGTAATAGTAGATTTAATTATATATCTTTTTAAAATATATTACTTATATTCATTCTATGTAAAATTATTTTATTTACCATTTTTTTTCAAAATGAAAATCATTTTTAGATATATCATTAACAAATACGTGCTCGTATATCTAATACTCTCAACTTATTCTAGGGTGTTACAAACCCTATCTCTAATGAGTTACTCATCCTAGGATATTACTAATCTTATCTCTAATGAGACTCTACCTAGATCGGGCTCGGGCGATCTCTCAACCAAAGCTCTGATACAAAATGTAAAGGCCCGTTTTTTCGACCCACGTAAATCGACACTAGTACATCCTCGGTATTCACGTACCACAAATCCAAGCACCAGAGACCCGGTTCTTTAAGGGTAAAAAATATAAGACAGAACAGAATCTCACACGAATGGGATAACATATATTATTTCAATGTATAATCTTTATAGTGGAAATTTTAAATGCATTTATCAGAGTTTAACTTAACAATAACCTGGACAGATATAAATCTTTGTCCATACAAATACTGAATACAATAGTACATAAGTGTGGTGGAAAGGATAACTATCTATTGAAGAATCTTCTAACTCCATGATCCGGGCTCTTCTAAAACGCTCCAAACTAAACCTGACAGCTAGGCCGTCTAAAAAAATAGGGCACCAAGAGTTTAAGGGAAAGGAAATAAACTTCGGTTCAGTCATGGGACTGATGTGAGAAACTCAAAAATGGAGATGTTTTGAAAATAAAAGGGTATCTCATAAGACCATGCCACACATAAATACGGAACTAGTTTTTACCTTATGACAACCAAAATATTTGATACGCAAAATTTTGAAATGTTATTTTTAATGACGTTCTTTTGAAAACATTTTCAAGTAAAATTATGAATCTTAACCAAAATTGTTACCATATTAAATTCTGGACTTAATCATTTAAGGTTATACAAACAAAACCGAAGGTACTTATTGGGGATTGGATTTTCAACTAAATAGCGGGTAAGGGACTACCTCCCGTATAGTACATTTTTAGAGAAATGCACCTGATGCCCCTATGTTGGTCCTCATGCAAATTAGAACCGTCCTATCCAAAAGTTACATGAATAGCACCGAGTATTACATCACCTGGCCATTACCAACCTATCTGGGATCCCGAAGCATACACCAAATAATTTAACCCAACGTTATGGTGGGTAGAAATTTTATAGATCTAGAAGGTGATTTCATACCTCGATGGTTACGAGTCACTTAGCCTTAAAGCATCCATGTCTCACTAATCCCGAGTGTGAGGCTTTGAAGTAATGATTAACTTTCGTAAAGAACATATTCCACTTTAAATGCCACTGTAACGACCCGTAAATTTTGATAATTAAATTGGTTAATTTGATAAGATTTTGTAATTAAAGTTAGAAAGAAATAAAAACTTTATAATTTAAAAATGGAGCGAATGTTAGAAATGAAGTGTAGCAATGGTAATTAAAATTAATTTTTGACAATTGGAGTAAAATCCCAATAATAAAAGAGTGTAAATTGTTGCACTTGGTTATAAAATTGAAAATAAGTAAATAAAGGTAGGTATTGAATTAACCAATGAAACAATATATTGATTAATAGTAATTGGATGTAAATTAAGGTAATAAGGTTAATGCAAGTGGATAAGTAACTAAATTAGTGCAATCCAATTAATTGAAACCAATTGCAATAAATGAAATCAAATATTACGTTAGTGTGAATTAAGGTAATATTTGGTAATAATGTATTGTTAATGGTTTTTGAATGAAGCAATAATTAAAATAATACGAAATAAACTATAATTTGATAAAATCAATGTTAGATAAGTAATTATAACATTTGTTGGTTGATAATAAAGTATGAACGTGATTGTTAATGTGATTTCAATCAATTGTAATGGTAAAGCAAATTAGGAATGTAATTGTAGAGCTTAAATTGGAAATAATTGTAAAGTTTAATAAGGAAGAAAACAAATGACCATATGAATGTAAATTCCAATTGATTAGATTAATAAATGTAATATATATATATATATATATGTTTCTTTACTAAATAAAAAAATCATATGTTTATTTATTTGAAATGTTGATAGCTGAAGAAAAAATTTATACAAATTAGAAATAAATAACTTTTGGTTTGTATACAATAATTCCGTAAATACATTAAATTACTATAAAAAGGAATTTAATTGTCTCATTTATTTTTACCTTACAAATCAATGACAATTAATGTGATTGTAATCTTTTAATTAAAAAGTAGGAAGACGTTAATTGTAAACATATATATTGAAATAAATTTAGATTGGGTGATTTATTTCCAATTTAATCAGTTCACGTTTCAAAATTTAATGCTAGTTTATTGCATATATGTTTATACCTAAATTTAAACTTATGTCTTAGATCTAATTAGATCATTAAAAAGAAAGGATTATTTAGGTTTGAAATCGCATACGTTATTTAATTAAATGTTAATAGGAGATGATAAAAGAGGTAAAATAGATTTACACTTGACTATTTCCTTTTCAATTAGACTTTATTAGATTTTAATTGCAACATAACTTACCTTTCCATCTTCACTTTTCTAATTTGCTCTTACATTCATTGCCTCCTTATGTGGATTATTTTCATGCCTTTTATTTATGAATGTAAATTATAAGTGGCGATAAAGATGTACATATATATTATACACCTGTTTATATTACCTTGCTTATGCTACCATATTTTTGAATGTATGTTAATGCATTCCTAGTAAAACATTCAATCGACATGTTAACATATTTGTTTAATACCTAATCTAATCACAAAGAGGGAGACATGAAAAGTTCTTAATGTTGAATATTCTTTTAATTTATGACACAAATTTGTGTAGAGAATTTATTTTCCTTTATTGTGTGTTAATTAAATTTTTGAAGGATGTTAATTTTGGTATGTTTAGGGTTAACAAAATTAATTAAGTGAACGATTGTTTTGAAATTTGAATTCTAAAAGTTTGTTTATAGTATAGAGTTTATCCATTCATTCCTTTTCTAATTAATAATTACCTCTTTTTAATACCTGCTACTTTTCAAAATGCTTTTCATGTTTACTATATTTCAATACCAAGTTTGTTCATATTTACTTTATTTTTTTCATTCATTTTCCAACTTCATTTTCTGAAACGTCATTTCATTTATTTCTAACTAATAGGGGTCTCTCTTTTCAAATCTCTTTGGCCCTAAACCTAACTCTAACCTTATAAATAAGATATGACGCAAATGAAACCCCAACCTCCATTCTAATCTTCTTCTTTTTTTTCTTCTTTTTTTTCTTTCTTTAAATATCCTTATTATCTTTCATTTTAATTTTTCCTTCCTCTTCGAATATTCTTCTTCTTTAAATTTTCTTCTATTTCAAACTTTCTTCTTTCTTTTCAAATCTAGATCTTCTCTTCCATTTTCAGTCCTTTTCTTTTTCAGTTCTTCCTTTTCAAATCTTCTTTTTTTCAAACTTTTTAAAAATACATACATATATATATATATATATATATATATATATTAATATAATAAGGAGGAAAATTAAAGTAAATCAAAATAAAATAATTATTTTGGAACAAAGCTAGTAATCAAGAAGGAGACTAAGGAAACATAGAGAGGAGCTATTAATTAGAAGTCTATTATTTTCAGATTCGTATAAAGGTGAGTGTTTTAACCCATTCACAATTTCTAAAATTTCTTATGTTTGTTAAATTAATTTTTGATGTGATTAGAAATTTATTTATGACTATTTGGCATATTTTTATCATCATTCCAGTTAAATTGAATTTATTGAATTAAATAATTATTTAACTTATTAATTGCATGTAAACTGCTAGTTAAATTGTCATATGATGTATTATTAAATATAAACTGCCAGTAAATACTTGTTATTCATTAGTCAGTTCTATATTGACGTTGTTGGCTGGATTGGATGATGATTGTGATAAATGGTTGATGATTGATATTGGATGAATGGATGTTGTACTTTATATTGTTATAAGCTACAAGTAATTATGCATTTTATTTCATTCGGGATTGCGGTTTGAAATGATATATAACCGTGCTTTTATTTTAAATTACGGATTGAAATGATAAATATCTGTATCACTTGACCATAGGGTAGAAAATTATATACAGACACCGTGGTCTATATATAAAATATTTTGAAATGATTTCTATGGTTTTATAAATAAATATATGGTTTTATGAGATATTGATTTTGATATTTTATAAATGTTATTTTATATATAGTTAAATTCTTGGTTTTAAGATATGTATAAACTGGTTTAAAGTATAAAAGAAGTTTAATAATAAAGTTTGATTTTATTAAGATATAATATGGTTAAGCATTTATTTAAATTATATTTCTAGAGTTTATATTGACTTAAATGAGAATAAGGTGGGAGGACAATATGAAATTGGTTTGAAATTTAATAAAATTGAGATTTTAAAGGTATGATTTTTATAACTGGATTTTGGTTTAAGATGAATTAAAAGAATATTTCAAGTATAAATAAATTGAAGGAAATATTTAGTTATTTGTAATTTTAGTTTTGTTTAAATGATAATGGATTTACTATGCAAAAATTTCAAAACTAAATAATAGAACATTGAATTATTGAATTGTAATTACCAACCTTAGTTTTGAAATTGTTTAATACTCAAAGTTTGAATTATATTGAAATTGAAATGGCTCATTGAGACTGAAAGTGAGTTGAAGTTACGAATTGAGATTTAATTTAAAGTGAATAAAATGGTGAAGTTGAAGGAATTATTTTACTTTATAAAGTAATTTTAAACTCACACTATTTTATTTTATATACTGTTTGAATATCCAAACCATTTAAGTTTTGGAAGTTATGGTTTAGAAGATATGAAATTCGAAGTATTAGGTTTTGAAAGGTTATATTTCAAGCGTTTGGTTTTGAAATATTATAAATTTAAAAGTGTTATGATTTTGGAAAAGAGATATATTTGAAATAAAAATGATATTATATTGATTCAGGTTTTATAACAATGATATTATATTGATTTGGTTTTTAAAACGGAAATGATATCGTATTTATATGGTTTTAAAATGGATATTATATTCTGGTTTTGAAGTATAATTATTTTGAAATGACCACAGTGTTATAATAACGTTTGGTTGTTAAAGAGACCGGGATCGGAAGTTGTCATACTCTCTACCAACTCCGAAAACCACTTTAACAATCGTGTACGCGGTGGAGATTCCAGAATGAAGTAGATGGTGGCGGCGTTTCCTTTGAGGTAAATGCGTGGACCCGACTCCCGTGAGTTGGCATAAGGTGGCTAAAACAGGAGCGATTGACGGGCTAAGAAGGTAGCACTTTTTGTCGGACACATCCCTTCGATATTATACTCTGACTTTTGGATTGATTCGGTGGCCACTTTTGATTTTGATTTGGGGGTGTGGCTCGAGGTAGGCGGTAGTTGCTGCTACGCGTTACCATCGGTTCGGAAGCGTAATTGGTATATCTACCGTGGCATTGCCTAGTTGTGCCATGTCACCTGTCCTAGCGTGCCTTGTACGAGTTTGGTTTTCTCCTGTAGCCCGTGTGGTATCCTCTAGTGGCTTCTCGATCAGGAGGGACTATTATACTGGACGGACTGACTATTACGTGTTAAGGTGGAAATTGTAAATCCTTAACGCTATTCAAAAGCAAGTTTATTTTACTATAGACATTATTATTATAGCATATATTACTATAGAGTAAATAGTTTAACGGATCTTTTGAAGATGTGAATCTCGAGCATCTCTTAAGTTACTGCACTCACGTTAGACACTGGATAGGAGATGTCAAAGCTCGTAAAAATCTCCAACGACGTTTGCACTCATATTTATTTACCGTTGATTTAACGTACATAAGATCTTTTAGTTTTGACTCGAGTGTTTTGTCTTTTCAATTCGCTCGGGTCAGCCTGAGCATTTCAGGATTTGAAGACTTTATTTCTGAAGGACGAAGACAAAGATTGTATTACATTATTTGTTATATTATTCCACTACATCACATTGTTCCGCTACATTATCATTTATTGTTCTCTGGTATGTGTTGTATAAGTAAAATAAAATATTTTGTAAAACAGCTTCATGAACTGTTTATTTGATCATTATATTTTGTCGTTCCGTTGCAAGATTCTATTTTGTTGTTTTCCTTCTCTGCTTTTTCTTATTCACTCCAATAACAATCCGCCCTTTGTATGGTTTGAATCTGACCTGTGTGGTTTATCGTCGATTTAAAACGTACAAAAAAAGGCGTGATGTTACATCTGGTATCAGGGCTTTGGTTTAGCGATAAACCTTAGCTTTGTGGGGTCCGACTCTTTGTTAATAGGGTAGTAATACCCTATAATGAGTCGTTGAGTGTATATATATGAGAGAGCGTACTTATTAGTGTTATAAAAACATTTTGATATTGTGTTAATTTGTTCAGTTTTGTATTTATAAATTCTGGTTGGTGCATAGGACGCTATGACATCAATAAGGATTTATAAACACTTAATAGGACAGACCGACACAATATTTGTTTTAAAATATAGGTAAATGAAATAATTTTGCCTTTTGTATATTTTGATGTATAGAATAATATATTTTATAAATGGTATATTTGGTTGTAATATATTTGTTTGTTAGGTAGTGAAATTTATGAATATAGGTTGGAAATAAGATTTGAAAAGTAAAATAAATGAGAATAAACTGTAAATTTAGAACTTAAGTTCTGGGGTTTTGAAAATTTCTTTCAAATGATTTTGGAATATAGGAATAATATTATTAGAAGTATTTTCTGTTATAAATATTTCAATATGATTTGAAAGAATTGTTTTAAAGAAATTTTGAGAAAGAAATAAGTTCTGTACTCCCCTCTCTGTCGTTGGAAAATAATTTCGGTGATGAGTGCACGCATCATCGACATTCATTTTCGAGTTTCTAAGTGGGAAGGCCACTGTAGTAGTTTTAATGCGGATTTATTTTGATAAACAAATATAAATTTTAAATTGTTTTAAATATAATTGGATATATAAGTTGTAAGTATATATTTATCTATTATTTTAAAATGATTTGAAATTTAACCTAGTATTTAGTTCTTAAATTTCCGTTAATTAATAGTTCCAATTATTGTGGTGAAATGGAATGTAACTAATTAATAATTGGAACCCCTAATTAAGATAAGAAATTAAATGCTAGGTTATAAAAGAAATATGAGAAAAGGTAACTATTGAATATTTATTTACCAAAATGAAATGAGATAAACTTGTATAAATTTCAATTGCATTCTTAAAAAGTATATATATAACTTACCAAAGATTTAAAAGTTGAAATGTTTAATATGAAAATGTAATGGAAATTGTACAAGTAAATTTACGTAATGATAATGTTCAATAAATTGCTTTTATTAATAAGAATTGAGGTTATAATTGTTATATACTTAAGTAGTAATTTGGAAGGTTATTGTAATTAAATGTTATAGAAAAGGGATTTTTGTAAGCAAAAGATTATAAACTTAAGTTAATGAAATTGTTATGCTAAGTAACTGAATTGAACATGAATATTATTAATAAATGAATGTAAATAAATGAAATCAAGTAATGAATGAATAAATATAATACAATAAGAATAGAATTGACATGACGTGAATAAATTAAATGAAGATAAGTATTAATTGAATGAAGAGGAAATCAAACAACAAATGTATGAAATGAAATTAATAAGAATGAACTCGAACTATTGTTTGAAATTGTTGTTTGTTTGGTTTATGGTTGTTTGGGCAAGGATGCTTTACAATTGTTTGGATGTATGAATAATCTATTTGGTTTCATCTAAGACTGTTCAGTAAATGGTGCACTTAATAGTTTATTTTCCATTTCGTACAATTTAAAGTTTCTGAACCCGAACAACTATTTGTTTTGTTTGATATGGATGGATAATTGATTTGTGTTAATTTTATGTGATGGTTGTATGCCTGGCTGCATGTGATTGTTGTTTATATTGATTTGTTTGCTAGTGGATGAAATAAATTTAATATGTCATTCTATATAATTATTAACTCTTTTAGATTATATAAGTGAAATGCAGGTTATGGAAGCAATTGCTACTGTTTTTGGTTTCATAATTAAGCGTTAATTGCCCGACAAATAGGTATGTTCTCGGATTACGGTTTTCTAACGTTATTATATTGTTTTTTCCATGTTGGGATATATTATTTGGAAAAATTATGTTATATATTGTTATATTTGATATTATACTTTCTCCCATGTCTCTCCGTACAAAGGAAACTCTGCCGAAATTTTCCTTAAATTTTGGACTTAGAAAATTTTTTGAGAAAAAAAAATATTTCTCAAAAAGTTTTCCAAACTTTATTAATTTGAGTATAAAAGATTTAATGGTTATAAATTGGTATATTTTATTTAAATTAATTAATTTTGTAAATTTATTTTTTTGTAAATTTAATATTTTAAGTAAGATATATTGATTTCTTAATTCTTCTTTTCCTCTTCTTTTTCCTTTTCGAGGACGAAAAGTTTTGAGTGGGGGAGAGTGTAACGACCCGTAAATTTCGATAATTAAATTGGTTAATTTGATAAGATTTTGTAATTAAAGTTAGAAAGAAATAAAAACTTTATAATTTAAAAATGGAGCGAATGTTAGCAATGGTAATTAAAATTAATTTTTGACAATTGGAGTAAAATCCCAGTAATGAAAGAGTGTAAATTGTTGCACTTGGTTATAAAATTGAAAATAAGTAAATAAAGGTAGGTATTGAATTAACCAACGAAATAATATAATGACTAATAGTAATTGGATATAAATTAAGGTAATAAGGTTAATGCAAGTGGATAAATTACTAATTTAGTGCAATTCCAATTAATTGAAACCAATTGCAATAAATGAAATCAAATATTACGTTAGTGTGAATTAAGGTAATATTTGGTAATAATGTATTGTTAATGGTTTATGAATGAAGCAATAATTAAAATAATATGAAACAAACTATAATTTGATAAAATCAATGTTAGATAAGTAATTATAATATTTGTTGGTTAATAATAAAGTATGAATTTGATTGTTAATGTGATTTCAATCAATTATAATGGTAAAGTAAATTAGGAATGTAATTGTAGAGCTTAAATTGGAAATAATTGTAAAGTTTAATAAGGAAGAAAACAAATGACCATATGAATGTAAATTCCAATTGATTGGATTAATAAATGTAATATATATATATATATATATATATATATGTTTCTTTACTAAATAAAAAAATCATATGTTTATTTATTTGAAATATTGGTAGTTGAATAAATTTATTATAGAAATAAGAAATTAATAACTTTTGGTTAGTATACAATAATTCCATAAATATGTTAAATTACTATAAAAAGGAATTGAATTGTCTCATTTATTTTTACCTTATAAATCAATGACAATTAGTGTGATTGGAATCTTTTAATTAAAAAGTAGGAAGACGTTAATTATAAACATATACATTGAAATAAATTTAGATTGTGTGATTTATTTCCAATTTAATCAGTTCACGTTTCAAAATTTAATGCTAGTTTATTGCATATATATTTATACCTAAATTTAAACTTATGTTTTAGATCCAATTAGATCATTAAAAAGAAAGGATTATTTAGGTTTGAAATCTCATACTTTATTAATTAAATGTTAATAGGAGATGATAAAAGAGGTAAAATAGATTTACACTTGACTATTTCATTTTCAATTAGACTTTATTAGATTTTAATTGCAACATAACTTACCTTTCCATCTTCACTTTTCTAATTTACTCTTACATTCATTGCCTCCTTATGTGGATTATTTTCATACCTTTTATTTATAAATGTAAACTATAAGTGACGATAAAGATGTGTGTGTGTGTGTGTGTGTGTGTGTGTGTGTGTATTATACACCTGTTTATATTACCTTGCTTATGCTACCATATTTTTGAATGTATGCTAATGCATTCCTAGTAAAACATTCAATCGAAATGTTAACATATTTGTTCAATTCCCAATCTAATCACAAAGCGGGAGAAACGAAAAGATCTTAATGTTGTATATTCTTTTAATTTATGACACAAATTTGTGTAGAGAATTTATTTTTCTTTATTGTGTGTTAATTAAATCTTTAAAGGATGTTAATTTTGGTATGTTTAGGGTTAACAAGTGAACGATTGTTTTGAAATTTGAATTCTAAAGGTTTGTTTACAATATAGAGTTGGTACATTCATTCCCTTTCTACTTAATAATTACCTCTTTTAAATATCTGCTACTTTTAAAAAGGCTGTTCATATTTACTATATTTCAATACCAAGTTTGTTCATATTTACTTTATTTTTTTCATTAATTTTCCAACTTCATTTTCTGAAACGTCGTTTCATTTATTTCTAATTAATAGCGGCCTCTCTTTTCAAATCTCTTTGGCCCTAAAGCTAATTCTAACCTTATAAATAAGATATGACGCAAATGAAACCCCAGCCTCCATTCTAATCTCTTTTTTTCTTTTTCTTTTTTTTCTTTCTTCAAATATCCTTATTATCTCTCATTTTAATTTTTTCCTTCCTCTTTAAATATTCTTCTTCTTCAAATTTTCTTCTATTTCAAACTTTTTCTTTCTTTTCAAATCTAGATCTTCTCTTCCATTTTCAGTTCTTATTTTAATCCTTTTCTTTTTCAATTCTTCTTTTTCAAATCTCCTTTTTTTCAAACCTTTTAAAAATACATACATACATACATACATACATATATATATATATTAATATAATAAGGAGGAAAGTTAAAGTAAATCAAAATAAAAGAATTTTTTTGGAACAAAGCTAGTAATAAAGAAGGAGACTAAGGAAACATAGAGCGGCGCTATTAATTAGAATTCTATTATTTTCAGATTCCTATAAAGGTGAGTGTTTTAACACACTCACAACTTCTAAAATTTCTTATGTTTGTTAAATTAATTTCTGATGTGATTAGAAATTTATTTATGACTATTTGGCATATTTTTATCATCACTCCAGTTAAATTGAATTTATCGAGTTAAATTGTTATTTAATTTATTAATTGCATATAAACCGCTAGTTAAATTGCTATATAATGTATTATTAAATATAAATTGCCCGTAAATACCTGTTATTTATTAATCTGTTCTATATTGATGTTGTTGGCTGGATTGGATGATGATTGTGATAAATGGTTGATGATTGATATTGGATGAATGGATGTTGTACTTTATATTGTTATAAACTGCAAGTTGTTATGCATTTTATTTCATTCGGGATTGTGGTTTGAAATGATATATAACCGTATTTTTATTTTAAATTATAGATTGAAATGATAAATATTCGTATCACTTGACCATATGGTAGAAAATTATATGCAGACACCGTGGTCTATATATAAAATATTTTGAAATGATTTCTATGGTTTTGTAAAGAAATATATGGTTTTATGAGATATTGATTTGGATATTTTATAAATGTTATTTTATATATAGTTAAATTCTTGGTTTTAAGATATGTATAAACTGGTTTAAAGTATAAAAGAAGTTTAATAATAAAGTTTGATTTTATTAAGATATAATATGGTTAAGTATTTATTTAAATTATATTTCTGGAGTTTATAATGACTTAAATGAGAATAAGGTGGGAAGATAAATATGAAATTGATTTGAAATTTAATAAAATTGAGATTTTAAAGATATGATTTTTTATAACTGGATTTTGGTTTAAGATGAATTAAACGAATATTTCAAGTATAAATAAATTGAAGGAAATATTTATTTATTTGTAATTTGAGTTTTATTTAAATGATAATGGATTTATTATGCAAAAATTTCAAAGCTAAATAATAGAACATTGACTTGTTGAATTGTAATTACCAACCTTAGTTTTGAAATTGTTTAATACTCAAAGTTTGAATTATACTGAAATTGAAATGGTTTATTGAAACTGAAAGTGAGTTGAAATTATGAATTGAGATTTAATTTAAAGTGAATAAAATTGTGAAGTCAAGGAAATTATTTTACTTTTTATTTTATATATTTTTTGAATATCCAAACCATTTAAGTTTTGGAAGTTATGGTTTAGAAGATATGAAATTCGAAGTATTAGGTTTTGAAAGGTTATATTTCAAGCGTTTGGTTTCGAAATATTATAATTTGAAAGTGCTATGATTTTGGAAAAGAGATATATTTTTGAAATAAAAATGATATTATATTGATTTGGTTTTTAAAACGGAAATGATATCGTATTTATATGGTTTTAAAATGGATGTTATATTCTGGTTTTGAAGTATAATTATTTTGAAATGACCACGGTGTTATAATAACGTTTGGTTGTTAAAGAGACTGGGATCGGAAGTTGTCATGCTCTCTGCCAACTCCCAAAACCACTTTAACAACCGTGTACGCGGTGGAGATTCCAGAATGAAGTAGGATGGTGGCGGCATTTCCTTTGAGGTAAATACGTGCACCTGACTCTCATGAGTTGGCATAAGGTGGCTAAAACAGGAGCGATTGACGGGCTAAGAAGGTAGCATCTTTTATCGGACACATCCCTTCGATATTATACTCTGACTTTTGGATTGATTCGGTGGCTACTTTTGATTTTGATTTGGGGGTGTGGCTCGAGGTGGGCGGTAGTAGCAGCTACGTGCTACCACCGGTCCGTAAGCGTAATTGGTATATCTACCCTGGCATTGCCTAGTTGTGTCATGTCACCTACCCTAGCACATATTGTACGAGTTTGGTTTTCTCTTGTAGCCTGTGTGGTATCCTTTGGTGGCTTCCCGATCAGGAGGGACTATGATAGTGGATGGACTATTGGGACTATTACGTGTTAAGGTGGAAAATGTAAAGCCTTAACGCTATTTAAAAGTAAGTTTATTTTACTATAGACATTATTATAATAGCGTATATTACTACATAGTAAATTGTTTAACGGATCCTTAGGAGATGTGAATCCCGAGCATCTCTTAACTTACTGCACTCACGTTAGACACTGGATAGGAGATGTCAAATCCCGTAAAAATCTCCGACGCTGTTTACACTCATATTTATTTATTGTTGATTTAACTTATATAAGATCTTTTAGTTCTGACTTGAGTGTTTTATCTTTCCAAATCGCTCAGGTCAGCCTGAGCATATCAGGATTTGATTAAATTCTTTGCATTAATTAAATAATTCCGAATAATATTACTTTAATCTTTACTAAGATTTTATTTTCAAAACGTAACTTTTTAATAATTTGAAACCATATTATCTAGGATGGTAAATCCGAATTTGTTTAAATTTAGAAAATTTAATCTTTTATACTTAACTCATTTTTGACATTTCGACCTTATCTATCCCTCGTCTGGGGAGGCCAGCTGAGCCATGGCACTGGTTGCTCTTGAAAATCTTCTTAGTTTAAGCACCTGTAACACCCCTAATTTTAATAACATTATTCAGGAGATTTAATTAGAATAAATTAAATAGAATAATGTAAAGTGATAAGGGGATTGAGACTGGTAAATGAAATTAGTGGCCATGCTTATTTAAATTGAATAGGCTATAAAAGGTTGAGTGTTAACTAATTTATCATGAGAACATTAGGGTCATTGCCACCCCTCACAACAAGAAAATTTGCTTTTAGTTGCACTTATTAGTAGCGTTTGAAGGCAAGTGCATCTATTATTGTTTTATGCCATATTTTCAACACCGCCAAAAAATTTAGCTCACCCCGCCTATACGTTTTCTTAACTTCCGCCAAAAGTTGTCGCCTAACTTTTTACTTGCTACGTTTTTCATTTTAATTTCTGTGTTTCATTTTGATTCAGTTCCAAAATTTTACACGTCCAAATTCCTCATCGTCATCATCCCCCTCAATTTTTCCTCCATCCTCATCATCGCGCTAATCCTTTATGATGCGCTGCTCCTCTTCACAGTTAATCAATTCCTCTCCGATGCACTACCGCTCTTCATACTCAGTCTAATATGCGTTGATCCTCTCTATCACTCAATAGGATGGTGATTTCTTCCATGTAAGTGATGAATTTAAGAAATTTGCATTCTTCTAATGCTGATTTTGAATTTTTGGGGTTTAATTATGGTCTTAGGCCTTTAGGAAGAGGACAATAAGCTATTTCGATAGAAAAGTTCACACTTCTTACACCCAAGAGGTATAATGACTATATTCACTTCCTTGGTGCTACAAATAAACTTAACAATATTTGACAGAATCTAGATCATATTTTAGGTTAATATTATTTCTACAACCACACACAAGGTGTTCGATAGAATGTATATCTATTTTAGGTGCTGTTGTATTTCACAAGTTACCTTTGATTATTATCATTTTATTTTCTTTTTCTTTTAGTATTTATTTACACTATAAATCATGGTTATATTGGTCATAACACACTTATTCTATTTTGAAGTTAGTGGAATGGTTACTTCATTTTATTCATGAATGTAAGTTGCTGGTTGTTGATGTTCAACTATTTAAGAACATATAAAATGTTCTTTATTGCATAGAAATACACTTAACAATATTTCACCGTATATACAATTAATGCCATAGTAGCTACCCTTGGTAATTATGCTTTGAACTACGTATACCAGTATTCTGGTGTTGTTGAAAGTTGTATGAGTTATATTAAGTTGAAATATTCCATTTTCAAGGTATGAAAGTGCCGGTGAAGAAGAAAAACCAGCCGTAAAAGCGAAGTGCTACACGGAAGTAGCAGATTCGATCTTTGAACTTTTAATTTTTCTCTCCCTTTAAAATGAATTATATTTGTGTCAGATTGGCATTACATCACAGTAAACTCATTTCTCTTGTACTCTCTAGTGACTTTCAAGGTGTGAAAGTGACTTTCATCGAGTTACTTCTCTAGTACACTATAACCAGTTCAAGGTGATTAAATAGATATTGTTTTCTTATTGTCAGTTATTATATAAAGCGTTTGCATGTAAAAAGAAATTGCATACATTATAATGACCATATTTGTTTCTAATAAAGCTACCAGAATGTTCAACTTGCCTAATTATAATAACACAAAATAACCAGGGCACCAAATTACCCATATACATAATATATTAAATTACAGTAAACATAGAAAGAAAGATTATCATTGAAATAAGTCGTGTAGTGATTAGTTAATATGGGCCCTGGTCATCATCCTCATAGCACAGACCCATTGGCAGTTTAACATATTAGCACACTTCTAGAAAATGTTAACATTTCAATGTGCATCTTATATACATGTAGTTTAAATTTTGGCTTGAATTTTGCGACATGCACAGAAGTGTACACATCTGAAGTGAGCGATGCTTTCCTGGAAGTAGATTCGGTAGAAAGATGTGACTTTTTGCTAGTTTTGTGATTTGAGTTTGAGGTGGACATGTTGACTGTAGGAAAATGCTCAGAGAGGGTTTCAGGTGTTTCAACCTCGTTTAATGCTGCACTACAAGATTGTAAAAGAATCTGTATCAAGCTTATGGGGAATATAGTCAATTCATTATTGGATTTGCATGTAATGGCATCAGAAATTGAGATTGGATAATGTGGCTATTGGAGATTGGGTGATGTGGCTATTGATAAATATAGTTCAATTCAATTTTGGCTTTACATAGAATAACGACATGAGAAACCATAAACCTTACAGAGAAGGGCTGATGCGTGATCCAGTGGATGGTGGATAATGAGGTATAAATGAAAGGTGTGAATTGATATGTAAAGAATTCGCCAAAATGTCAAGGTTCCCAGTTACCAAAAAGGCCAATGCTAACTTCTCTATGTTTCCTAGCTATGGTAGAAGAGTTCAATGCATAAAGGTACATGTATATGTGTACATATATATCCGTTTTCATATTTCCATTTTTCAAAGTTTTATAATTTAACAAGAGGAATACATGATGTATTATATGGTTATACATGTATGGCCAATTGAAGGAATCAAGAAATTCAAGACCCTCTTACCTTCCAACTCTAATCGATGCACAGCTCCTGAAAATGTTAAGTACCCTATCCGCAATGGATGGATCCCTTGCTTAGAATTCAGCCATGTAAGCCCTAAAACCTGACTAATTAATATACATGAATGCCATACTAGCTCACTAAGTAAATAGGACAGTAACAAGTGTATTGTACTAGATCCGTACAGGAAGGATTTGTGAACCGTGGGACTGGAAACTCACCAGGATACTATGATGGATGGCATTGGACAATATGGAAGCTTCCCATGTTCGGATGCACCGACGATGCACAAGTTTTGAATGAAGTATCAGAGGTGAAGGAGTACCCAAAATCCTACTGCATAATCATCAGATTTGACAAGCCAGTTAAATAAGAAGGGGTATAGAGTTTTAATAAAACATACAAGCCAGGTAATTATGCCTAAAATGCATGTTCTTCCATATCTGCTATTTTTCTTCCCAAAACCAGTTGATATGAAGTATTTGAAAAAATTGGTTAATTTGATTTTTATGATATATCATTTTGAAGGTGTCATGTCTTTGGTCGAGGTGGTTGGGGTTAATGGCAAATTTTCCAAAGAGACCTGTAAAGTTTTTCCAGGTAATAAGTGCACATTCATATCCTTAACTTTGCTTGGTTAATGATTTACTTGCTGGGATTAATTAATAATTATTAACTTAGTTGTGCATGTAAATTAAGGAACCTAACATGCACAACTAGTGGAAATAATTTGATCATTCCACTTATTTAATCAATAATAATAATATAATTAAGTTAACAGAGATTTAATAATAATAATAGTAATAATAAGTCAATTAAGTTAACTAAGTTAATAAAAATTAATTATTAAAATTAAACAAGTTTTATAAAATTAACTAAGTTTAAGTTAACTAAAATTTATAAATAGTAATAATATAACTAGTTTAACAAAGTTTTATAAATAAAGACGATGATAATGAATTAACTAAGTTTATAATAATAATAGTATTAAATTAACTAAGTTAACCAAGCTAATAAAAATTAACTAAGTTTTGTTAAAACTAAATAAGTTTTGTAAAATTAACTAAGTTTAAGATAACTAAATTTTATAAATAATAATAATAACTAATTTAAAAAAGTTTTAAGTAACAATAATGACGAATTAACTAAGTTTATAAAAATTAACTAAGTTTATAATAATAATAATAGTAATACATTTAAGTTAACTAAGTTTTAATAATAATAATAATAAATTAAATAAGTTAATTGAGTTAATAAAAATTAACTAAGTTTTGTTAAAATTAACAAGTTTTATAAAATTAACTAAGTTTAAGTTAACTAAATTTTATAAATAATAATAATATAACTAATTTAACAGTTTTATGAATAATAATGATGATGAATTAACCAATTTATTTTAAAAATTAACTAAGTTTATAATAATAATATAATTAAGTTAACCAAGTTCTAATAATAATAATAATAATAATAATAATAATAATAATAATAAATTAACTAAGTTAACCAAGTTAATAAAATTTAACTAAGTTTTGTTAAAATTAAAGGAGTTTTATAAAATTAACTAAGCTTAAATTAACTAAATTTTATAAATAATAGTATGATATACTTATACAATGTTGTAATTGTTTGATATTAGATTTGAAGTCTTACGAATTAACATAATTGTTTGACTATATGTTGTAATTTCACTTATGCAGGCATTTGATTTTCGAAGAGAGAAAGGTTGGACTTTTATGGTGCTAGCTTTCACTTGTGCATGCAACAAAGAATTATGGGTAAACAAGCATTTTCTTAGCACCAGTTGTGTGACTATGTACGGTTATGTACTACTTCTGTATCAATGTATGGTAATATACTACTTGTGTTTATGGTAGTTCATTTGTTCATGTATTTTTTATTTATTATTGAACTATTTATTATTACTGTTTAATATAAATTATGATTAAAGTGAACTGGAGAGTGAACGATCTAGCAGAATGTGAGAAATAGACAAAGAAAAGAAAAAATATTTAGTGGCGTTTATCAAACGCTACGGAAAAAATATAATGGCAGAAAAAACGCAACAAAAAAAATATTGCTGCGGCGAAATATATATTGTGGCATATAATAAACGCAGCTATAAGGCTTGGGTTTAAGTTGTAAACCAAACATCACTTTTGGTGGCGTTTCAACATGCTACAAAAAAAGATTTACAGTGGCTTTTTTTGTCGCCGCAATAAGGTGCGTTATAACGGCATTTACAAAAATGCAACCAAAAATATTAGTTTTTTACTTGCATGTCGTATGGAGGCGTTCTCTAAAACGCCACCATAAGTTATGGTTGCGCTTTTTGTGCGCCACCAAAAGTACTTTTTGGTGTAGTGCTTATTTTCTCACCCTTATACTATTATATCTAGGCCATACACGTTTATTTTACCATAAGCAAAATTTTAAATGAAAGAAAGATAAACCCTAGTCGGCTATTAGGAGAAAGAAGAAAAGAGAAATCAAAGTAAAGCTTAGGATTCAAGCTAGAAGAAATCAATCTCAACCAATCTTCAATTTCCTTATCCATTCTAAGATGAATAGTAATCACAACATCTCTATTTTATGATCAATGATTTTCGAATTTAAGGGTAAATTTATTTTTATGATATACTGGATTATGATATGCTTGATTTATAATTTGTATAGTATAAACAGGATTGTCTAGATAGGGATATGCAGGGTTTTAGAACAAAACCGAGATTAAATAATTTTTTAAGTGCCATGGAAAATCTTCATGTTATGAGAAACATGATTTTGGAGTTGGGTTTCAACTTTCATAATTTTCCAAGTCGGGGAGAATTAATTATGAGTTTTCGAAGGAGAATATCGTTAACTGGGTTTATAAATTTATTTTGGAAATTATATTAAGAATTTGGATCTAAAATTTTGATATGCTAGATAATATGATTAAAATGAATTTCTAGAATTTTTGGGGACCAAGTGATTTAGTATGGAAATTAAATTACTTTGAAAGGAGAACCTAAATGATTTAATTACTTTCTTAATGGGAAGAGCTTATTTGTTAACAGTTATATAGTTTTTAGATCTAAGAAAATGCGGCAAATATTAGCAAAATAATTTGGAAGTTTAATGTTACCAATCAACTGTTTGCATGTAAGCAAGTTAGTTACAAAAAGTTTGCTTTATTTAGTAAAAACAGCCTTTTTGCTCAGAAAAGTGGGTTCTGTCTCCTTTGGAAGAAGCTTTCGACCCAGAGCTTTCGCCTTTGACCTAGTCGAAATCTTCTACCATGAAACCAATACACATGGTATCACTTAGTTGGTACGCAGTTGATTGGAGAAAGGCGGAAGGTAGGGCGTCGAAACATTGCTTCCGAAAGTGTCGATACCTTTATTTTGTTTATAAAAGAAAAGGCACTTGCCTATTTACAAAGTGATTTTGAACTAGTTGAAACCAATGGTTACGAAAGGGAATTTTAAATGAATCTTTCAAAGGAGAGTTGCCGCTTTTTCAAAATAGTAGCTTCCGAAGGAATTACTTAGTTTTTATTTAAAGCTTTCGAAAGAGGTAGTTTCGACCTAGTCGAAACCCTTCCGTGATAAGATACCTTTTGACGGTATTGAAGACATCAATGCTGTCAAAGGTACTGTTGTTTTTATAAATAGAAACCACTTCCTACTGATTTCGAAACGGGTTAGGGTTTCGAAGGCAATGGTTTGGGAAGAGGTTTTGAAGCCAACCTTCAATTGTTTTACCAGTATAATTTATGCTTTAGAAAGGATGGTTTCGACACCATCAAGTTTCCTTATCCTTTAATAAAATAAAGAATGGTTTCGAAAGAGATGCTTTTTCTTATTTTCACTTTGACCCAAAAATGATGTTTTAAATATAAACCCAATGATTTCAAAAGGGGGACTTTCAATGGTTTCAGAAGGTATACTTCAAATGGTTTCGAAAGGGGTACCTTCACCTGGTTTCGAAGCAATGCTTCTAAAGTAAAAGTTTAATGCTTTGAACCCAAAGGAGTGGTATTTTTTGTTATTATGGTTGATTCTTCAAGTATAGTTACATTCACATGATAAAGGACTCATAACTGTATATTGGGGATAAAGGGGTAGAAGAACCAGCTAGGTTAACCCAGTAGTGAATATAAATTGATTAAACTACTGGATGAGTAGAATTGCATCCAGGAAGTCAGGGAGACTGGAATATGGGGTGCCAAAATCCAAAAGTTGCCTGGGAGTCAGGTTCATAGTAAACCCATGAAAACTATGATTGGGAAGTTATTGGGGTACCCAATAGGTTCATAGTGATCCCATGAAAACTATGTATAAAGGATGGTTGGCTGGGGCCAATTTGTTTGTAGTGAACCCATGAAAACTATATCCGGATTAAGTGTTGACATCAGTCAATAGGTTCTTAGTCAACCCATGAAAACTAGGATAAGAAAGAAATTATTGGAGGAATCTACAGGATCGTAGTCAACCTGTAAAAACTAGGATAAGAGAGGAGTTATTGGAATGATTAATAGGTTTAGGGAAGCCCATGAATTAATTAAGTAAATATGCAGGGACCTATAGGATCTTAGTGATCCCATGAAAACTATGAAATAGGATGGGGAGTCCATAAGTTAGGAAAATATTATTAGTAAGCCCGTGAAAAATAATAGGTTAATAGTGACCCTAGAAACTATGAATATGAAGGGGAGTCAATTAAACAGGGGAATGGAAATCCAAAATTTTTTATGTATGCATATCATCGTAATATTTTAAATTGCTATGTTTTTAACCATTGTGGATGCAAAAGCACAATTTATGGTTTTGAAAAGGTTTTAGGATACTAGTGAAGGAAAACCCATTCCGCTAAGTGGCGTGGTCTCACTAGATATCCAAATGGATTAAGATGTTAGATTATTATTAATACGAGTCTTTACGTCTGCCTCAAAGATTTTGTTTTTCCCTTAAACTCTCGGGTACTCAATTGATTTTCAGTAGTTTGAGATTTGAGGTTTTCAGGTTCTCTTCTTAGACAAATAATGCTTCCGGAGGCATGCAGGAGACAGTTAGTTATTTAGAGTTATCCTTTTCCACTGTGTAATTTGGATGTAAAGGCAGACTTATTATCGTTATTATATACTCTGATCTACCAAAGGGGCATCTTCATATGTCGCTCTTGGCATATGTGTAGTAATTATATTTTTATGAAGGTGGTTAACGTTTGAGGGATTATGTAATAAACATGAAATGTTTTGAATGAGATGTGGAAATATATTTTTTATTTGTTAAATTTTTTTCTGTATTCTTGTGATCTGTGTATCAATGTAACTAGCACGGCCGTATTTAATCGCCGAGGATTAATAACTATGGATGACTGTAGTATCCATAGCTGTTAGTTTTGGGTCTCCAATTAGGGGGATGTTACAAGTTGGTATAAGAGCATAGGTTTATGAAATTTTAAAAGAAAAGTTAAAACTAAAAGCTTTGTTTTGAAACATAATCCATGGAATAAGAAATATGATCATGGTTTAGGTTAATGTTATAGTAACGTAATTGTATTTGATATATAGATATATATTTAATACGTGTTCCTCTCTCTCTTAGTCCGTTCTTCTATATCGTACTTAGGATCTTATGCAGATTTACGAGAAAAAGGATATGGAAGCAGGAAACGGAAGAGGAAATCTATATGGAGGAAGCACCACAACCAACGGAAATGCTCGACCTAATACCCGGAGGAACCAAGGTCGATAGGCTAATGCTAACCAAAATGCTAAAGCCAATGTAGGTGCTGGAAATTCGCCAGTAGATGTAAGGATGGTGTTTCAGTTGTTTGCCAATCTTTTACAAGATGGAGTAGCTGGTAATGTAGGAGGAGCAAATCATGTAGCTCCATTTGGATATAATTATGCTAGGCTGAGAAGAGGCTACACCAGTCTGGGTGGAAAGCCGTTTGTTGGAACATAGGATGCCATTGAGGTTTAGAATTGGCTATTGAACTATGAAAGAATCTTTACTGATTTATGCTTGGATAATGGGGATAAGAGAAGGTTGGCCTATAGGCAGTTGCAACGGGCAGCGCTTCACTGGTGGAATAGTGTGAATACCGGAGTTCCGAAGGAAGATTTGACATAAGATAATTTCAGAAGAAGGTTTAAGCAGAGGTTTTTATTTGAGGTAGCTAAGTCAGCGCTGATGAAGAAGTTCATGTATCTTGTCTAGGGAGATATGTCAGTAATTGAGTACGCTACTAAGTTTGATGAGCTGTCTTAATATGGATATGCCACTATAGACACTGACATCAGAAGGAATGAGAGGTTCATTCAAGGACTAAGACTTGAGCTTGCTAGAATGACCATGAAACATATCCGAGAACCTTGTAATGTGGTTATAGAGATGGTCATTCGACATGAAGAGATGCTTGTTGTTTCTGCTAGGGAGAAGCCAGTTGAATCCCAGGGTCCTTAAGGAAAAAAGAGGAAATTCTTTAAGAAGAAGGGAGCCCAGAAAGGGAATGTTGGTAAGAAGACAAAGGCTGATCTAGTGTCCTTCAAGTGTGATAAGAAGGGTCATTATGCCTATGAGTTTTGGACAGGTAAAGGAAAGAAGGATACAGATAAGAAGAATGTGAAGTGCTTCAACTGTGATCAAGTTGGGCATTGCAACAACCAGTGTCCAGAGCCGGTCAGGGTGGACAGAGGGAAAGTTTTTGCTATTGGGCCACCATCTTCTTCTAGGCCCACCGCAGTAGAGAATGTGAAAACTATGATGGAAGGTACGCTTTTGTTTCAGAGTATACCAGTTAGGGTACTATTTGATACCAGTGCATCACATTCATGTGGTTGATAGGTTATGCATTAAACCCACATACCTTATTACTTCCTTAAGGGTTACGAGTCTAATAGAAGGGTATGCAACTCTAGAGATGAGATGTGACCAGTTAGAACTTGATTTGTTAGGCCATAAGTTTGCATGCAATTTGTATATTTTTGATTTTGTAGATTTCAGGATAATTTTGGGTATGGATTGGTTGGGTAAGTATGAGGCAAGGATATTTTTCCAAGATAGGGAAATATCACTAAGACGCCCTGATAGTCATAACCGAATCATCTTCTCAGTGGAGAATTCAAGTAGGAGTGTTTGTGCTTTGTTAAGTGCCATGGAAGTAGGAGAAGAGTTAAGTCGGGTTCGAGTGACAAGGGAATTTGTAGATGTTTTTGAGCCAATCACGGGATTACCATCGAAACGAGTTGTTGAGTTCCTAATAGATCTTATACCGAGAGCTGAGCCTGTGAGTAGACCACCTAGCAGGATGACACCGACAGAGATAAAGGAATTGACGGTGCAGCTAGTGGACTTAGAAGGAAGGAATTTTATTAGACCAAGCAGATCGCCTTGCAGAGCTGTCGTAGTATTCATGAAGAAATCAGATGGGTCGTTAAGGATGTGCATCGACTATCGTAAGTTAAACGAAAGGACAATTAAGAATAGGTACCCTTTGCCGAGGATACATGATCTGTTCGATCAATTGAGTGGAGCCAAGGTGTTTTTCCAATTGGATTTGGAGACATGGTTCCATCAGTTGAGAGTGGTGGAGGATAGCATTTCGTTGGTAGCATTTTAGACTAGGTGTGGTTCTTATGAGTGGTTAATGATGCCATTTGGAATGACAAATGCACCTGCTTTCTATGTAGATTTGATGAATCGAGTTTTTCGGGAGCACTTGGATTGGTTTGTGTTAGTATTCACTGATGACATTTTAGTCTACTTGAAGGATGAAAGAGAGCATGCGATTCATCTTGGAGTGGTGGTTGAAACGCTGAGGCAGAATCAGCTAAAGGCGAAGTTTTTCAAATGTTATTTTTGGAAGAAAGAGGTTAAGTTTCTTGGTCATGTAGTTTTAGAGGAAGGTTTGTCAGTCGACCCTGTTAAGATTGAAGCTATCAAAAATTGGAAGAGACCAGAGACGGTAACTGAGATGAGGAGTTTTCTTAGACTTGCTGGCTATTACTGGAGATTCATTAATGATTTTTCGTGGATAGCGGCACCTTTGACTAAGTTGACATGGAAAGATGCGAAATTTGTTTGGTCTGACAAATGCGAGGAAGAGTTCCTTAAGTTAAATCATTTGTTGACCAAAGCACTAGTATTAGTAGTTCTTGATGGAAACCAAGGGTTGCTAGTATACACTGATGCATGTGGAACTTGATTGGGAGCAGTATTGATGCATAAGAGTAAAGTTATTACCTACGCATCCAGACAACTTAGACCGCACAAAGTAAGATATCCTGCTCATGACTTAGAGTTGGATGTGGTGATCTTTTCCTTGAAGATTTGGAGGCATTATCTCTTGGGCGATAGATTTGAGTTGTATACCGATCATAATTCCTTAAGATATTTATTCTCTTAGAAGAAGTTGAATATGAGGCATCAGAGGTGGCTGGGGTTTTTGGCTGCTTATGATATTGGTATAGAGTATACTCCTAGGAAAGGAAATAAGGTAGCTAACGCCCTTAGTAGAAAAAAAAAATCAAAATGTGGTGTTAGCTATGTTAGCAGAATGGAAGGACCTAGAAGCCTTAGCAGTTGCGGCATGCAGTTGAGATCTACTACTAGTTCTAGTTAGGGTACTGCCATGTTGTATTGTTTAGAAGTTTGACCAATGTTGATTGAAAAGATAGCTTCTAAGCAGAGAGAAGATCCAGTTTTAGCCAAGAAGATTAGAAGGCTTGAGGTGGGATCAGAGATCGATGTTTTAAGGATTTTTGTCTTGACCAGAGAGGATGGTCGAGAAAGAAGGGATGATTATGTGTTCCTATTGTAGAGAACTTAAGGAGGGAAGTTCTTGTGGAGTGTCATCGATCCAAGTTTACGATTCATCCTGGAAGCACTAAGATGTATCAAGATATGAAGAGAACCTTCTATTAGGAAAGCATGAAGAGAGATGTTGGATTATGGGTTGGGCAGTGTGTAAACTGTCAACAAGTGAAAGTCGAACATCATAAGCCAAGTGGGTTGCTTCAGCCTTTAGAAATTCCAGTATGGAAATGGAATTCAATATCTACGGATTTTATAGACGGGTCGCCAAGGTTGAATATGGGAAATGAAAGCATATGGGTTATAGTGGGGCTGACCAAGAGTGCCCATTTCATTCTAGTCAAGTCAACCAGGACGGCACATGTTTTAGCGAAGTTGTTCATGAAGAACATAGTTGGACTTCATGAGATTCCTAGTAGCATAGTCAGCGACAAAGACGCATTATTCACTAGCGATTTTTTTAAGAGTCTACAAGAGGTATTAGGTACCAAGCTCAAGATGAGTACAACTTGTCACCCGCGGATGGATGGGCAGACTGAGAGAGCAACTAAGGTACTCGAGGATTTATTGAGAGCTTATGTATTGGATTTTTGTGGATCTTGGAAGGATCACCTACATTTGATTGAGTTTTCTATAATAGCAGTTATCAGACTAGTAGGAATGGCGCCTTTTGAAGCTTTGTGTGGAAGGCCATGCAAATCACTATCATGTTGGTTAGAGACTGGACACAGATTGGTCTTGGTAGTAGAGCCTCATTTGACTTTCGTTAGATAACCAGTTTGGATCATAGTGAGAGATAAGAAAAGATTGAGGACCAAGACAGTCAAGTTGGTGAAAGTTCAGTAGAGCGACAACAGAAAGGACTGTACTTAAGAGACAGAGGATAGGATTCGAGATGCTTATCCAGATCTGCTTTGATGGTATGTCTATATCAGATTTATATAGATTAGTTGCTAGTCGGGTAGGCTAGTATGGATGTTATGAGTGGTTACAGATGATTGTTATGTTTGACATTTAGTCCTTAGTGAATTTCGAGGACGAATTTTTTTAAGGAGGGGAGCCTTTAACACCCCTAATTTTAATAACATTATTTGAAAGATTTAATTAGAATAAATTAAATAGAGTAATGTAAAGTGATAAGGGGACTGAGATTGGTAAATAAAATTAGTGGCCGTCTTATTTAAAATGAATAGGCTATAAAAGATTAAGTGTTAACTAATTTATCATAAGGGCATTAGGGTCATTATCGCCCTCATTTTCCCACCCTTATAATATTATCTCTAGGCCATACACGTTCATTTTATCATAAGTGAAATTTTAAACGAAAGAAAGATAAACCCAAGCCGACTATTAGGAGAAAGAAGAAAAGAGAAATCAAAGTAAAGCTTAGGATTCAAGCTAGAAGAAATCAATCTCCAATTTCCTTATCCAATCTAAGATGAATAATAATCAAAACCTCTCTTTTTATAATCAATGATTTTTGAATTTAAGGGTAAATTCGTTTTTATGATATATTGGATGCTGATATGCTTGATTCATAATTTGTATAGTTTAAACAAGATTGTTTAGAAGGGGATATGCACGGTTTTAGTTCAAAATCGAGATTATTAAATAACTTTTTAAGTGCCATGGAAATCTTTATGTTATGAGAAATATGATTTTGGAGTTGGGTTTCAATTTTCATAATTTTTCAAGCTATAGGGAATTAATTATGAATTTTTGAAGGAAAATATGGTTAATTGGGTTTATAGATTTATTTCGAAAATTATATTAAGAATCTGGGTCTGAAATTTTGATATGTTAGATAACATGATTAAAGTGAATTTATAGAATTTTTGGGGATTTTTACCAAGTGATTTATTATGGAAATTAAATTATTTTGAATGGAGTACCGAAACGATTTAATTGCTTTGTTAATAGGAAGGGCATATTTGTTAAAAGTTATATAGTTTTTAGATCTGAGAAAATGCGGAAAATATTAGCAGAATAATTTGAAAGTTTAATGTAACCAATCAAGTGTTTACATGTGTGCAAATAGTTACAAAAAGTTTGCTTTATTTAGTAAAAACGGTCTTTTTTCTCAGAAAATTGGGTTCCACCTTCTTTGGAAAGAGCTTTCGACCCAGAGCTTCGCCTTTGACCTAGTCAAAACCTTCTACCACGAAACCAATACACATGGTATCACTTAGTTGGTAGGCAGTGGATTGGAGAAAGGCGAAAGGTAGGGTGTCGAAACATAGCGTGTGAAGGTGTCGATGCCTTAGTTTTGATTTTAAAAGAAAAAGTGCTTGCCCGTTTACAAAGTGGTTTCGAAGTAGTCGAAACCAATGGTTGCGAAAGGGTATTTCATAAAAAGTTTTCGAAGGAGAGCTGCCGCTTTTTTAAAGTAGTAGCTTTCGTAGAAGTTACTTAGTTTTTATTTGAAGCTTTTGGAAAGGGTAGTTTCGACCTAGTCGAAACCCTTCCGTGATTAGATTATTTTCGACGGTATTGAAGACATCAATGTTGTCGCGAGGTATTGTTGTCTTTGTAAATATATACCACTTCCTACATCTTTCGAAAGGGGTTAGGGGTTTCGAAGGCAATGGTTTCCGAAGGGGTTTCGAAGCAAACCTTCAACTGTTTTACCATATGTCTTATGCTTTTGAAAGGATGGTTCGGACACCATCAAGTTTCCCCAATACTTTTATAAAATAAAGAATGGTTTTGAAAGAGATGCTTTCGATTAAGTTCACATTGAACCAAAATGATGTTTTAAACATAAACCCAATGATTTCGAAAGGAGGACTTTCAATGGTTTCGGAAGGTATACTTCCAATGGTTTCGAAAGGGGTACTTTCACTTGATCTCAAAAGCAATGCTTCTAAAGTAAAAGGTTAATGCTTTAATACAATCGAAAGGTTTCGAAAGAGTAGTTTTAAAGTATTCGAAAGGCAGGAGCCTAATGTTTTGAAGATATATTTCAATTCCTTCAAAGGAGGTCTTTCTATGAGGTTGAAAGTAAGGTTTCGAAGGTGTCGAAAGGTTTCATAACCCAAACTCATTTTTAAAGTTAAAACCAATGGCTAAATAAAGGACTTTTGAAATGATAAAGTATGTAAATTTGAAGAAGAATTTCCTTGATAAAAGTATAGGTTGAAGGGGTTAACAAAGTTTTATATGAAAAGTATTTCAAGGACTTTAAACCCATAGAAGTGGTATTGTTTCGTTATTATGATTGCTTCTTCAAGTATAATTACATTCACATGATAAAGGGCTCATAACTGTATATTGGGGATAAAGGGGTAGAATAACCAGCTAGGTTAACCCAGTAGTAAATATAAATTAATTAAACTCCTGAATGAGTAGAATTGGATCTAGGAAGCTAGGGAGACCGGAATATGAGGTGCCAAAATCCAAAAGTTACCCGGGAGACAGGTTCATAGTAAACCCATGAAAACTATGATTGGGAAGTTATTGGGGTAACCAATAGGTTCAAAGTGATCACATGAAAACTATGTATAAAGGATGGTTGGCAGAGGCCAATTGGTTTGTAGTGAACCCATGAAAACTATATCCGGATTAAGTGTTGACATCAATCAATATGTTCCTAGTCAACCCATGAATACTAGGATAAGAAAGAAGTTATTGGAGGAATCCATAGAATCGTAGTCAACCCATGAAAACTAGGATAAGAGAGGAGTTATTGGAATGATCAATAGGTTCAGGGAAACCTATAAATTAATCAAGTTAATATGCAGGGACCTATAGGATCTTAGTGATCACATGAAAATAATGAAATAGGAAGGGAAGTCCATAAATTGGGAAAATGTTATTAGTAAGCCCGTGAAAACTAATAGGTTAATAGTGACCCTAGAAACTATGACTATGCCGGGGAGTCAATTAAACCGGGGATGGGAAATCCAAAATGTTTTATGTATGCATATCATCGTAATATTTTGAATTGCTATGTTTTTAACCATTGTGGATGCAAGAGCGCAGTTTATGGTTTTGAAAAGGTTTTAGGATACTATTGAGGGGAAAACCGGTTCTGCTAAGTAGCGTGGTCTCATATCCTAATGGATTAAGTTGTTAGATTATTATTCATACCAGTCTTTATGTCCGATCAAAGTTTTGTTTTTCCCTTAAACTCTCGGGTACTCAATTGATTTTCAGTAGTTTGAGATTGGAGGTTTCCAGGTTCTTTTCTTAGATGAATAAAGCTTCCAAAGGCATGCAGGAGGCAGTTAGTTATTTAGAGTTATCTTTTTCCGCTGTGTAATTTGGATGTAAAGGCAGACTTATTAGCCTTATTATATACTCTGATCTACCAAGGGGACATCTTTATATGTCGCTCTTGGCATATGTCTAATAATTATTTTTGTCTTAATGTGGTTAACATTTGTGGGATTATGTAATGTACATGAAATGTTTTGAATGGGATGTGGAATATGTTTTTGATTTGTTAAATTTTTTCCATATTCTTGTGATCTGTGTATCAATGTATCTAGCACCATCGTTTTTGGTCCCCGAGGATAAATAAATATAGATGAGATGACTGTAGCATCCATAGCCGTTAGTTTTGGGCCTCCAAGTAGGGGGGTGTTATAGCATCTCACCCAAATCTCACAAATGGAAAAATCAGGTTTACTTGTCGGCTTATTAGAGCCAAGATTAACACATTTGTTTTATAACAGGTTTTCTTTAAATCATTTATCTTAATCTCTTTTGAATAAATTATAAAATATCCAAATTATTAAAAAAATACTTAATTATTCATTTAAAACTTTTATAAAAGATTTGGAAAAGAATTTTTAAATTTAAAACCATATTTCAAGTGTTATTAAAAAGTGCTGCCAATAGTGTTTTAAAAGTTATATTGATTTAAAACAACTTTTCTATCATCTAGAAATTCATTTATATAACTCAAATCTCTTTTTAAACATTTTAAAAGATTTATAAGATTTATTTTATGTTTTTAAACATTTAAAATATTCATTTTAAATCATTTTTATACTTTGGTCATTAAACTGCAAAACCGCGATATTTTTGAAAACTTGTTTTTGACTTATTTGGAAATCTATAAAATGAAAATTGATTTCTTTATTTGATAAAAAATTATGGATATAATAGTTCAAAAAATTATTATTACAAATAATTTCGAGCTATATTCCACTTTATATACCATTGAAATTTTACGGTGCGAAATCGCGAACTACCGTTATAGGACGTGCCTAGTTTTGACATGTTTTTCATTTCTTATTCAAACTTCGCCAAACTTATTTTTAGCGTTTGCAAAACATATTTTAATCATTTTAAACCATTTCAGAGAGTTTTAATGGTTCCATATTACTTTTATAACTTGATTCGAAAAGTAATTTTCTTGTGTAATATCGATGTGTATTCAACGTGACTTGTTAATACAATCAAACAATTATATTATTATCATCCAAACATGATAAAAACCATAATAAAAAAGCATAGTAATAATATTATATCATCCAATATATAATATATATGCATAAATAAATATAGAGTTCCTTATCATAATCAAAACCGACACTTCCTACCAACGTTCATTCAAATCAATACTTCACTAAACATCTCCTAAACACCCAAACCTCACGGCCATGCCCCTCCACCTTGCCTTTTCTCTTTGCCCAACCTCCTTTCACTTGCTAATCAGGCTTCCTATGATGTCTTATGCTTACTACTAGAGTTTAGAAGAGAATAGAGAAGATTTGGTTCACTTTTGAAAAGTTAGAGAGTAATTAGTTATAACGACCCGAGATTTTGAATTACAAATATTTAATTGATTTAATTATTATGTTATTGATTTAAAAGCTAAATAACTCAAATTCCAAAATATAGGGATTATATATTGGTAATTTGAATTCAATTACAGAGATTATTTGAAATATTTGAATTGGGGAATTTATATTGAATTGTGTTTCAAATAACTGGATTTTAAATGGAATATTAATTTGTTAATTTTATAGACTTATTTAACTATTTTAGATAAATGAATAATAACAGTGAATTCTATTGTAAATTCAATTGCAATAATGACACCAGAAATAAATAATCAGTAAATAAATCATTATATTTTACGACTCGATTTCTATTGACGTACTTTTAATTTATTTTGTCTAATTTTTTCATACTTTTTAATTTAGAAAATATTAAAATAATCTGTTAACGTTTTATCATCAAAAAGCAGTGTTTTATGATTTTACGGAATCTGTAATGACCCTGAATTTACAACCCAATTTAAAATTTTGAATCCATTATTTTAATATAAAATTTTGAAATCTATATACGTTCTCAGTTAACGTCCAAACTTCGTTCATAAGATGCGTCTAGTTAGTTATGGATATAGGAAAAGTTTCGTCGCAAAATATTGCAGTAAATTTCATTTGCGTTTTATTGTATATCAGTTCATTTTAAAGTGCGTAAATTTTCATCTTTCGAATCTAAATATTTTTACACGGTAATGTTGTAAAAATTTATCTGGTCAAGACGTCGCATTCCGTTTCGTCTAATTCCGTCGTCGCCTGCTTCATTTAAATTTTTTTGTCAAATCAACAAGTTAAACAGCGTAAATTTTGAGTTTTGATAAAAACTATCGTATCGCCAATATCTGTGTACCATTGTAAGCGCCTCGTCGCGCCGATCAGAATGGTATATTCATTTGTACAAATCAGAGTCTGACGTAAAACAAACGTGACCATTCCACTAGCCATCTTTCTAATTGGCACGATTCTCTTGTTCCCTCGTCTTTATTTCTTCTTCCTCCCATATTTTTTTTTGCAAATTTTTTTCCAAAGGAAAGTGGAAAATTTAACCCAGCATCCCACATCTTTCCACCGCGCAACCGTCGCCGTTCACCACCGCCACCCCTACATCGCAACCATCCTCAACCGACCACCAGTTTCAGACCGTCGCCACCGTCCTCTGGCCATCTCCCCTCCTTCCAGCGCCCACTCCACCGCACCGACCGCCTGAAACACCCAGTCGCCTATCCCTCCCCACACTCCACCTTCGTCGCCTCATCCTCCATCACACGCGCCTCCTCCAGACCGCACGCGTGCCCACAGTCCCCTCCGCCGTCGCGCGTGCCACCTCGCGCATCACCAAGATCTCAAAACCGATCATCGCACCCCTCCAGCTCCCCTTCAACCCCTGCTTCAACCGAACCTCCAGCCACCACTCCGGATCGCGCGCGCCACCAACCCTCTTCGCATGAACTTCCGGCCACCACCCCAGACCGCGTGCCACCCTGCCTCGCCTGTGCCACCACTCCAGGCCTGTGCCACCTCTCGTGCATGCCGTGTGTATGCAATGCATGCACACGTTAATAAAAAAGGGAAAGAAGTGAAACAGTTTGTTATATAAAAAAGAAGAAGAAAGAAAGTGTGTTGTACAGAGATTCCAAGATTTGCATTGCTCCACCATCTCCTATAGCTGTCATATATATATATATATATATATATATATATATACAGTATATGGATTTTAGTAACCAATTTCCCTTTCTGTTGTTGTACAGTAACTAGTAGAAGCTCTCCACCTTGCAGCAAGCACTAAATTCTCAGCTTTCCTTCTTTTCTTCATTGTTTGGTAAGTGCATATATATGATTTTATTAAAATATATATGAACGTCCATATTGAAATTAATACCATTTTTCTCTTGTCGATGGTCGCAATTGCTCGACTGTTTGTCTTTGTGCTGCATTTGAATCACTATTTGTGCCTCTTCGTGCTTCGTCGTTCATTTTCACTAACCGCGGAAGGAGAATAGAATTTCACGACTTATATTCTTATACGTTGATAATCAAGTTTGGTTGATAATATGTTGATTGTTGATGTTGATATTGGACGTTAAAATTGTTAATATATGAAGTTATAAATAATATACACTTGTATTTGACGTATGGTAGTTGACACTTTGAAATTGACATATGTGCTTGAATTTGATTAAATAAAAGTCTCTATAATATGACCTTTGAAATGTATAATTAGTTGACACGTAAAAATGTAGATAGCGACACCTTAAACATTATAGAAAAACATTCTTTTCATGAAAATTGGATGAAGTATGGAATTGAACAAGTAGATATGAAGTGTAGAACCGCATAAAATAATAACGTAATAATCTTTAATCTACATGAAATGATAGTGTAGGTTCTAGAAATAATTATATTAATTAACATAAAATTATAAGGTAAATTAATACAATTATTTCGGGATTATTTAAATTAATTATTGGATTGTATTGATGGTTGTTATTTCTTATTTATATACTTTAACGCCATCCTAGTTATCACACTACAAGTTCCTTTTACTATGATTCTGATTTTGAATTGAAATGGAATCGGGTAGAAATGAAAAATACCCAAATAAAAAAAATTGACTTAGGATAGAGAATCAAATGAAAAACCCGATTGGTCAAATAATTCGATTTAAATAAATAAAATAAAGATTTTATTTAAATAAAATAATGAAAGTTTTAAAATGAAATTTGGAATTTGAATTCTAGTGAAATTTAAAAATGTTAATATTTAATAATTTGAAACAAATATTAACAAAATGTTTGATGAAAGAATGTTGTTAAATTTAAGTAAATTATTAAATTAAGTTTTGAAATTTATTTAATAATTAAACAAAATTTGAACTTGTTTACCGAAGAAATTTAACTTGTGATTATTTAATTAGATGAGTAAATAAGTGAATTTAAATTTCTTTAATAAGAAATAAAATATGATTTATTTATTGGAATTGATATAAAACTTGTAATTTAAAGAATTTAATTTGACGAATTCAATTTAATTAAATTTATAAGTTCGGATATAATATAGGTAAATTTAAGTGAATGATTTAATGAATTGGAAATTTAATTGAAATTGTTTTGAAATGTTAAATTAACTTAATTTAAATGATTACTAAATCAAACCTATATATGAATTTAAATCAATATTTGAATTGTTTTATATCAAATTTGAAGTTGAATTATAGAGTATGAAATTGGAAATTTGGATGATTTGAAATGTAAATTATGGAAATTGATATAGAAAGACAAATGAAATGTTGGCTTACGAATTCTAAGTGAAATTGAAATTGATTTGGTTTTGAAATTTATTAAATGACCAATCGGTGTAATAATTACAAATTTATTAAAGAGACCGGGGTCGATTAGGGACATACTCACTGTCTAAACTGAATACCACTTTAATAACTATACGCGGAGTGTGATCCAGAATGAAGAGGTTGGAATGATGTACATTGATGGTTGAAGAAAGAGAACGATAATGAATGACCTTGACGCCTGTGTCAAATTGGAAATGCCTAAAACAGGAGCCGTGTCGGGCAAATGAGGTTAGCTACCTCGAGCGAACATGCTTCTCCATAAATTACTCATTACTTATTTTTGATTGGTGCGCACCCTTAAATTTGAAGTGTTGTTTCGCGGTGTTGCGATCGTTGCGGCGATGCGTTCTCACCAGTCCGGATCAGGCAAACGGTAGTTTCACTACCTTGGGTATTGCCTCATGTGCCTTGTCATACTTGTATCCATATACGTGACCACTACGATTTTTTTTGTATTATACCTATGGAGTACTCCCTGATGTCCCACTAGTTTACGGTGGAGTTAACAGTGCTGTATAGACTGTAATGCTATATAAATGTGTTAAGGAGAATAGTGGTAACGCCTTAACACTATTTTGATACTTTATGTTACTGTTAGACATTACCTACTTAGCGTACACTACTATATATATATATATATATATATATATATATATATATATATATAGTTTAACGGATCTTGAAAGATGTTATTCCATTCATCTTTGAGTTATTATTATTTCAAATTTGAACCATATTATCTTGTATAAGAATATATGTCCTGACTCGAGTGTTTGTTTGTGCTTATGCTCGAGTCAGTCTGAGGAATTTTGTTGTTGTGCTGCTTAGAAGCTGAAGACTTTGAAGATTATCATTTATCTTTATCAGCATTGCTCTATTCTATTTTGATATTTTGTTGGACATCTATGTATTTCTATTTCACTGTTTTCTTGAGACATTGTTGTATTTACCTAGTAGCTTCATGAACTACTATTAGGACATTGTTGTAATTCCGCTGCGTTATTCTGTTATTGCATCTGTCTGTGATTCTGTGATGACTCTTATTTATATACATATACTCCATTAATGATTCGTATTTTGTACTATTTAAATTGACATATGTGGATTATTGTCAATTTAAATGGTCCAAATATACGGGTTGTTACAGTTGGTATCAGAGCTTTGATTCCCGAAAACTTTAGCCTGTGGAGTTTTAAAGCTCATTAGAAATAGGGCAACCATGCCCTAGAATGAGGAGAATCATTTCAGAATCCATATCCTTTTGATTCCATCCTCCTTGTTGAATTCATTTGATTAGAATTTCCTTAAGTTCAACAAATTTCTATCTTTGATTCTAAAAATCGTTTTTGGTATTCCAGGATGAGTACCAGAAGGAACGCTAGAGGTGGGGGTAGAGGAAATTCTCCCAAACCACGTGCCCTAGCTCCCACGGTCAAGTTTTCTACTCTTGGCAAAGAATACATACAGCTTGACGACATCAAATTCTCTGGTTCCGAGAGCATCATTGGAGCGCAACAGTGGCTGAAGAGACTGGGAAGGATCTTCACTGGTCTTGATATTACTGAAATTTCATCCAAATAAATTCCTTCTATCTCATCAAATTTTGACTCATCTTTGTTTTGCTTGTAAATAAGGATTCCTTTACAGCTCAGTGGATGCCAGCAGCTAGAAAGGCCCAGCTTTATCGATCATTTATGGACCTCAAGCAGGGTAACATGACTTTTTCCGAGTATGAAAGGAAGTTTAACAAACTCTCCAAGTTCGGACCTGGCTTGATTGATACACCACTTCTGAAGAAAGAGAAATTCATCCATGGAGCACGTCCAGAGTATTACGACCTCCTCACGGCTCATGTCCATGGCACTTTCACCTAGTTGATGGATTATGCCCTTAGGTATGAGGGAAAGCCGAAGAATACATCAACCACCAAGGCTCCAGTTACTCAGCCATCCTCTAGTTAGACTGGAAAGAGGAAGCCGAATTTTGAGCAGCAGAAGAAGAACTGGCAGAAGACATCCGGGCTTGGCTATTCTCAGAAGAAGCCCATTGACATATCCTCCATCACCAGCTTCAACTGCAATCAGAAGGGTCATTATGCCAGTAGTTGTCCACCTCCAAAGGGAGCAGCTATTCCGCCACCGGCTCAGATGGACAAGAGAGATGTGTGTCACATTTGCTTACAGCTAGGACATTTTAAGAAGGATTGCCCTACCCAGAAGAGGGGTACCCCATCAGGAGTTTTTTCTATTACCGCCCCTACCCCGGAAGTTCAGGATGACCAAGGTACATTACAGAGTACTTTTATGTTGCATACTTTACGTATTAAAATTCTATTTGACACCGGAGCAACACATAGTTTCATATCTATTGATTTTTGCAATAAACTTGGATTTGAACCCATCCTGGCATCTACTTTCTTATGTGTATCAAATCCTATCGGAGGACCCGCTAACCTCAAAAGGGTATGCAAATATGTCACGCTTAAGTATGGCGTGCACCGTTTCACTTGAGATTTCTATGTCCTTTAATTCGAGGCATTCGATATCCTATTAGGTGTTGATTGGCTACGAAAGTTCGAAGGCGTTATCTCTTGCAAAGCTCGAACCATCTCTCTAATTGACGATAAGAGTAAACCTTTAGTTATTGAAGGTAAATCGCCTCAGGAATGTACTGGAAGTTTTATATTCTCTCTTGACTCTCATCCGAATGATCTAAGCTCTACCTGGTTGTTCAACTCTTTTCTGATGTGTATGGAGAAGTATATTCTCTACCACCTCCATGGGAAATCGAATTCCGCATTGATCTTATCCTTGGTGCTTGACCATTAGTTCTCCCTCCTAGGAGAATGGCTCCTAAAGAGAAGGTAGAATTGAATGTTCAGATTGAAAATTTATTTTCTAAAGGCTTGATACGACGAAGTCATTCAGAATAGGGAGCTGCAGTTATATTCGCCATAAAGTCGGATGGTTGTCTCAGAATGTGTGTGGACTATAGAGAGCTAAACAAGCTCACACACAAGAACATATATCCAATACCCCGCATTAATGATTTATTCGACCAGCTTCATGGAGCTAAAGTTTTCTCTCAACTCGATCTGGATACCGGCTTTCACCAACTCAGAATAGCTGAAGAGATTATTCCAAAAATAGCATTCCGTGCTGAAGATGGTTTCTTTGAATGGCTGGTTGTGCCATTCGGTCTTACTAATGCTCCAGCTTATTTTGTCGACTTGATGAATAGAGTTTTCCATGATGTTCTTAACAAGTTTGTTCTTGTTTTCATCGATGATATTCTCGTCTTCTCTAAAGATGAGAAAGAGCAAAGGTCACATTTGGCCTTTGTTCTTGAAACTCTTCGCAGTCTTCAGCTTAAAGCCAAGTTCTCGAATTGTCACTTTTGGAGAGATGAAGTTCGATTTCTTGGCCATATTGTCTCGGAGAATGAGATTTCAATCGATCCAGCTAAGATCGCCGCAATCAATGTAAGTTCTATCCTTACTTGTCATTTCTATCCGAACATATTATCTCTATCTAAATTCGAATCCTTTGAATTTGCAGGATTGGGAGACTCCCAAAACTCCTATAGATATTCGTAGTTTCTTGGGCTTGGCCGGCTATTATCGCAGATTTATAGAAAATTTTGCTTGAATTGCCGCACGCTCACCTCACTGACCAGAAAGAATGTCAAATTTAATTGGAATGAAAAGTGCGAATCAGCTTTCAATGAGATGAAGCGAAAGTTAACCTCTGCCCCAGTTCTTACAGTTAATGACGGAAGCGAAGGTTTGACCGTCTATACCGATGCTTGCCGTAATGGATTAGGAGCAGTTTTAATGCAGAAAGGAAAGGTCATTGCCTATGCTGGTCGTCAGTTAAAGACCCATGAAGCAAATTACGCAACTCACGATTTAGAGCTTCTTGCGGTTGTATTTGTTCTAAAGCTATGGAGGCACTATCTTTTGGGAACCAAACTCGAACTATTCACAGACCATAAGTCATTGAGATATATTTTCTCACAAAAGGATTTGAATCAGAGACAAGTCCGATGGCTCGAATTTTTAGCTGCATATGATCTTGATATTAACTACACCCCAGGAAAAGCAAACGCCATAGCCGATGCTTTGAGCAGAAACCAAGCAATGGTATGTTGTAATATTATGGAAGGAATGTTATTTCAGCTCCTCGTCTCCCCAGTCCTTATGCATCGCATCATAGCCAAGCAATACGAGGACACTTTGCTCTATCGTATCAGAGAAATAGTTCTCGGTAGTGTCAGAAATGTTGACAGTAAAATGGGTGCACGTGTAGATAGTAATGGAGTCTTGAGGATCGACAACCGTATTTGTGTTCCAAATGTTGATGGTTTAAGACAGGAAGTGCTGAGAGAAAACTATCAATCCTCACTTTCATTTCATCCAGGAGTCACAAAGATGTATCAGAATATGAAGAAGTTATATTGGTGGAGTGGGATGAAGCGGGATATTTCTACCTATGTTAGTAGATGCACAACTTGTCAATAAGTTAAGGCTGATCACAGGAAGACGGCAGGATTGCTTCAATCTCTAGAGATTCCAAGTTGGAAGTGGGAGCAGATTTCTATGGACTTTATTGATGGGCTATCAAGGACCAGAAAGGGTACCGAGAGCATTTAGATGATTGTCGATAGACTGACGAAATCCGCTCATTTTATTCCAGTCAAGACCACTCGTACTGCTTCAATTTTGGCCGAGATATATATGAGAGAAGTTGTTAAACTTCATGGTGTACCATCTAGTATCATATGCGATAGAGATTCTATTTTCACTAGTAAATTCTGGAAGGCATTTCAAGATACTTTGGGCACTAAACTAAATCTGAGCACAGCTTCTCATCCTCAAATAGATGGTCAAACTGAGAGGGTGAATTTGATTTTGGAAGACCATCTCCGAGCTTGTATCATAGACTTTAGTGGATCCTGGGAAGACCATCTCCATTTGGTTGAATTTACCTATAATAATAGTATCAGGTAAAGAAATCAAATTTCAAATTTGAATAAGTATATTTGAATTGGAATTAATTATATTTAATAGAATCAGGCAAGCATTGGTATGGCACCATTCGAAGCTTTATATGGACGGCCATGCAAATCGCCAGCTTGTTGGATTGAGTCTGGAGACCGATTAGTGCTTGGTTCAGAAATGATTATGGAAGCTTCCGAGAAAGTTAAAGAAATCAGGAGACAGATAAAGACGGCTCAAGACAGACAGAAGTGCTACGCTGACAGAAGAAGGAGAGATCTCGAATTCAGTGTAGGGGATGAAGCATTTCTCAAAGTGTCTCCTTTGAATAATGTTATTCGATTTGGAAGGAAAGGAAAGCTTGCTCCCAGATCTGTTGGTCCGTTTGAGATTACAGAAAGGGTAGGAACCTTGGCCTATAGAATCGCATTACTAAAAAAGTTTGCCGGTGTGCACAATGTGTTCCATGTCTCACATCTGCGAAAAGTTGTACGCGATCCATCTATGACCATTCCCACTGCTCAATTGGAAGAGTTTGTTATCGAGCCTGACTTGACCATTGAGCGGAAGCCACTTTGGATAGTCGACAGTGAGACGAAGCAACTTAGAAGGAAGTCGGTCAATCTCGTCAAAGTTCAGTGGAATGCAGATGACCGAGATTGCACATGGGAAACTGAGGATAGTATTCGAGATTCAAACCCTGAATTACTAATTTCAGGTATAATTCATTTTTATCAAATCTATCTTGATTTTCTGCTTGCTTTTTTCCTACTTCTTCCACCTCGTTCCTTTTCGAGGACGAAAAGTTTTGAGTGGGGGAGATTGTAATGACCCTGAATTTACAACCCAATTTAAAATTTTAAATCCATTATTTTAATATAAAAATTGGAAATTTCTATACGTTCTCAGTCAACGTCCAAACTTCGTTCATAAGATGCGTCTGTTAGTTATGGATATAGGAAAAGTTTCGTTGTAAAATATAACAGTAAATTTCGTTCGCGTTGTATTGTATATCAGTTCATTTTAAAGTGCGTAAATTTTCATCTTCCGATTCTAAATATTTTTACACAGTAATGTTGTAAAAATTTATCTGGTTAAGACGCCGCATTTCATTTTGTCTAAATCCGTCGTCGCCTGCTTCATTTAAATGGTTTTGTCACACGAACAAGTTAATCGGCGTAAATTTTGAGTTTTGATAAAACTACCGTATCGCCAATATCTATGTACCGTTGTAAGCGCCTCGTCGTGCCGATCAGAATGATAAATTCATTTGTACAAATTGGAGTCCGATGTAAAACGTCGCGCTAATTTAACCGTTCTAAGCGGACCGGTTAAATAATATTCAGCCCAAATTAGTAGCCTATATATATCCAAAATTTTGAGCTGAAGAGAATTTATGGTGGTGGTTAGTAGATAGTGGTTAACATGGAAAATAGGAAGGATGTTTCGTAACTCACAAAAAAATATTTACTGAAGATTTTGTTCTTAGCCTAATATTAAATTTAAAGACAAACATGGTCATTCCACTAGCCATCTTTCTAACAGGTACGATTCTCTTCTTCCCTCGTCTTTATTTCTTCTTCCTTCCTCAATTTTTTTCTGTAAAATTTTTTACAAAGGAAAGTGGAAAATTTAACCCAACATCCCACATCTTTCCACCCCGCGACCGCCACTGTTCACCACCGCCAACCCTGCACCGCAACCATCCTCAGCCGACCACCAGTTCTAGACCGTAGCCACCCACCTTTGGCCATCTCTCCTCCTTCCAGTGCCCACTCCAGCGCACCAACCAACCTGAAACACCCAGTCACCTATCCCTCCCCACACTCTGCCTTCGTCGCCTCATCCTCCATCACACGCGCCTCCTCCAGACCGCACGTGTGCCTCCCGTCCCCTCCGCCGTCACGCGCGTGCCACATCGCGCATCACCAAATCCCAAAACTGACCGTCGCACCCCTCCAGCTCCCCTTCAACCCCTGCTTCAACCGAACCTCCAGCCACCACTCCAGATCACGCGCGCCACCTTCCCACTTCGCATGAACCTCTGGCCACCACCCCAGACTGCACGCCACCCAGCCTCGCCTGCGCCACCACTTCAGGCCTATGCCACCTCTCGTGCATGCCATGTGTATGCAATGTATGCACACGTTAATAAAAAAGATAAAGAAGTGAAACAATTTGTTATATTAAAAAAAAGTGTGTTGTACGGAGATTCCAAGATTTGTATTGCTCCACTATCTCCTATAGTTGTCGTATATATATACAATGTACGGATTTTAGTAACCAATTTTCCTTTCTGTTGTTGTACAGCAACTAGTTGAAGCTCTCCACCTTGTAGCGAGCACTAAATTCTCAACTTTCCTTCTTTTCTTCATTGTTTGGTAAGTGCATATGTATGATTTTATTAAAATATACACGAATGTCCATATTGAAATTAATACCATTTTTCTCTTGTCGATGATCGCAGTTGCTCGATTATTCGTGTTTGTGCTGAATTTGATTCAAGTCTATTCGTGCCTCTTCGTGCTTCGTCGTTCATTTTCTCTAACCACGGAAGGTGAATAGAATTTCACGACTTATATTCTTGTACGATGATAATCAAGTTTGGTTGATAATATATTGATTGTTGATGTTGATATTGGACGTTAAAATTATTGATATATGAAGCTATAAATAATATGCACTTGTATTTGACGTATGGTAGTTGACACTTTGAAATTGACATATGTGCTTGAATTTGATTAAATAAAAATTTGTATAATATGACCTTTGAAATGTATAATTAGTTAACACGTAAAAATGTAGATAGCAACACCTTAAACATTGTAGACAAACATTCTTGTCATGAATATTGGATGAAGTATGGAATTGAATAAGTAGATATCAAGTGTAGAGCCGCATAAAATAATAACGTAATAATCTTTAATCTACATGAAATGATAGTGTAGATTCTAGAAATAATTATATTAATTTACATAAAATTATAAGGTAAATTAATACGATTATTTCGGGATTATTTAAATTAATTATTGGATTGTATTGATGTGGTTATTGCTTGTTTATTTACTTTGACACCATCCCAGTTATCACATTGCAAGTTCCCTTTACTATGATTCTGATTTTGAATTGAAATGAAATCGGGTTGAAATGATAAATACCCAAATAAAACAATTGTGTTAGAATAGAGAATTAAATAAAAAACCTGATTGGTCGAATAATTCGATTTAAATAATAAAATAAAGATTTTATTTAAATAAAATAATGAAGGTTTTAAAATGAAATTTGGAATTTGAATTCTAGTGAAATTTAAAAATGTTAATATTTAATAATTTGAAACAAACATTAACAGAATGTTTGGTGAAAGAATGTTGTTTAAATTTAAGTAAATTGTTAAATTTAGTTTTGAAATTTATTTAATAATTAAACAAAATTTGAACTAGTTTACCGAAGAAATTTAACTTGTGATTATTTAATTAGATGACTAAATAAGTGAATTTATATTTCTTTAATAAGAAATAAAATGTGATTTATTTATTGGAATTAATATAAAACTTTTAATTTAAAAAATTTAATTTGACGAATTCAATTTAATTAAATTTATAAGTTTGGATATAATGTAGGTAAACTTAAGTGAATGATTTAATGAATTGGAAATTTAATTGAGATTGTTTTGAAATGTTAAATTAACTTAATTTAAATGATTGTTGAATGAAACCAATATTAGAATTTAAATCAATATTTGAATTGTTTTAAATCAAATTTGAAGTTGAATTATAGAGTTTGAAATTGGAAATTTGGAAGTTTTGAAACATAAGTTATGGAAATTGATATAGAAAGGCAAATGAAATGTTGGCTTTCGAATTCTAAGTGAAATTGAAATTGATTTGGTTTTGAAATTTAATAAACGACCAATCGGTGTAATAATTACGAAATTATTAAAGAGACCGGGGTCGGTTAGGGACATACTCACTGTCTAAACCGAATACCACTTTAATAACTATACACGGAGTGTGATCTAGAATGAAGAAGTTGGAATGATGTACGTTGATGATTGAAGAAAGAGAACGATAATGGATGACCTTGACACTTGTGTCAAATTGTAAATGACTAAACAGGAGCCGTGCTGGACAAATGAGGTTTAGCTACCTCGAGCGAACACACTTCTTCGTAAACTACTCATTATTTGTTTTTGATTGGTGTGCACCCTTGAATTTGGAGTGTTGTTTCGCGGTGTTGTGATCGTTGCAGCGATGCGTTCTCACCACTTCGGATCAGGCAAACGGTAGTCTCACTACCTTGGGTATTGGCTCATATGCCTTATCATACTTGTATCCCTATACGCGACCATTATGATTTGTTTTGTATTATACCTATGGAGTACTCCCCGATGTCCCGCTAGTTTACGGTGGAGTTCACAGTGCTGTATAGACTGTAATGCTATATAAATGTGTTAAGAGGGATAATGGTAACGCCTTAACACTATTTTGATACTTTATGTTACTGTTAGACATTACCTACTTAGCGTACCCTAATATATATATATATATATATATATATATATATAGTTTAACGGATCTTGAAAGATGTTATTCCATTCATATTTGAGTTATTGTATTTCAAATTTGAACCATATTATTTTGTACAAGAATATATGTGCTGACTCGAGTGTTTGTTTGTGCTTATGCTCGGGTCAGTCTGAGGATTTTTGTTGTTGTGCTGCTTGGAAGCTGAAGACTTTGAAGACTATCATTTATCTTTATTAGTATTGCTCTATTCTATTTTGATATTGTGTCAGACATCTATGTTTTTCTATTTCACTGTTTGCTTGAGACGTTGTTGTATTTACCTAGTAGCTTCATGAACTACTATTATGATATTGTTGTAATTCCGCTACGTTATTCTGTTATTGTGTCTGTCTGTGATTCTACGATGATTCTCATTTATATACATATACTCCATTAACGATTCGTGTTTTGTACTATTTAAGTTGACATGTGTGGATTGTTGTCAATTTAAATGGTCCAAATATACGGGTTGTTACAGAATCCAATAAACAACATATATTATTACCGTTTCGAAATCACGTCGCTATTCTAAGTGTGATCATATTTTTATTTTGTCGATCGAAGTCTATATGCAAAAAAAGAAAATAGTACCGCGAGATACCGACATTGGCACTTTATATATAAACACACACACACAGAGAGATATATATAACTCTTATCCAACCAACTCAGATCTACTTTTTCTCCTTTCACTTCCCTTGTACTATTGGCATTCAAATGTCAGACAAAGAAATAAATGAAAAACAGCTTCCTTAGTACTAAAAAGAGCATGGTCGATCTTATAAAAATTCAAAAAATTCAAGAAAATTGCAGAAAAATATAAAGCAAATGCCTTTGAGTCCGGAGTGATGAGATCTTCATGTAGATGTATTTTTAGGGGTTGTGGCAGCTTTGGGGAATGATCAAAAGTTGATAGTCTTGAGGTTTTATGGCTAGGGTTAGCACTTGGGGTTGAAAGAGAAGGAGTTACGTAGTGAGGAGGGTAGCTTTGGACTTGAAGTGAGGAGCAGCTATGTCGAGGGAATGGTGGAGTGCAGTGAAGCTTGGGGTGGTCCGACTATTCGCGAGGCTGTGGTTTTGGGTACGGTCGTTTTTGGTTGGTGATATCATACGTGTTCTGATTGGGTCATTGGCGAGGAGGAGGTGTAGGCAAGTTGATCGGAGGTAGCGTGGCATGATTTTGTGAAGATTGGAGCATGGGAGAGGAAGAGAAAGGATCAAAAATGGTGAGGGAAGGCTTCGAGATGAAGAGGTGAGAAGAAGTGATGAGGAAGAAGGGCTACGAGTAAAAATGGTAATTAAGAAATTTAAAATTGAAATTAAGGTTTTTAATTAAATTATAAATAGAAAAGCTTATCAAATTCTTAACTTGTTCATACGAGGTCCAATCGTGACGTGGATTTTTGTGTTGCACTAGTGATGACGAAAGCTTTGCGATGGAACTAGTTTGAACCATTTAGAGACAGTTGAAATTTGGGTTAAGATCGGACATCCTTCGATTTTAGTTCCAAACCGAAACACTTCGGCGACAACTAGAATTTTGGTGAGTATATATCACCTTTTCGATCTATCAGTGTGCTGGATAGTAGATAAAATTTTACTGTTTGTGTTTGATTGAAATTAGTGGCTATTTGGTTAGAATATCTGTTTAAAAGCAATTGACAGTTAAAAATTGAAATAACAGAATTTTTTTTTGATAAATCTGGATTCTCGTTAAATGGATTGTTAAATGTTGAAATTGATTGTTTGGCTGTATTGGATGTGACATCGACATATGTGAAAATTGAACCCTTTTAAATATGGTAGTTATAACATTTGTTAAATGCTATAGTGATTACGATTGATATAGTATTTTGAAATACTATAAATTGTTGATTTGGTTTGGTAATTATTCCCGTAGAAAATGATTTTTTTAATTTGACCGTGTTGAAATTTACTTGATATTTTAATAAGTTTTAAAAACTTTTCTATTTTTCAAATTTTTATGTATTCTTTCTAATATAATATATATATTGTTAACCCGCCTTTTGGCAAAGTCGTGGACATGCGGGTTTAACTTAATCGACTACTCGTTCGATCGAGGCTGGTGTATGATGGATTTAGTTGACTGGACGGATGGATGACGCAACGTGCTTGGAAGATGGAATTTGAATTGGATAAAGATGGATCGACTATAATTTGGGTCTAGGAAATATGGTACGGTATATATTGAAAGAGTTAGGGGTTGTTCGGCATAGGTCGTTCGGTCTGGAAGTTAGAAGTCGTTCGGCGTGGACGGCTCGGTCTGGATGTTCTACCTCGTTCGGCATTGTGATGAGGCTATGCCGCTCGGCATTGGTGAGGTGTTTCGGTCCTGGTGGTATGGCTCGGCATTATAGGTCGCTCGACACTAGGCCTCCGTCGACAACAATCCTCGTTCGGCATTGGACGACACTCGGCATTGGACCTCGCTCGGCACTGGACATCGTTCGGCATTGGACATCGCTGGGCATCGAGGGTCGTTCGGCATCGAGTGTCGTTCAGCATTGTACCTCACTGGGCATCGAGGGTCGATCGACATTGTACCTCGCTCGGCATTGATGTGATGGCTCGGCATTGGTGAGATGGCTCGACATTGGTGAGACGGCTCGACATTATGGTGAGGCCGGTGTGGCTCGGCATTATGGTGAGACCGGTGTTGCTCGGCATTGTAGAGGTATGGGGCTCGGCATTGTGGTAAGGCCGGTATGGCTCGGCATTGTGGTGAGACTGGTGTGGCTCGGCATGGTAGAGGTATGTGGCTCGGCATTGTGATGAGACCGGTGTGGCTCGGCATGGTAGAGGTATGTGGCTTGGTGGAAGGCTTTGATGGGCCTATACCATTCGAAAAGCCCCACAGCTCAGGATTTGTCTATAAATACAGCGTATGGAGGTTCAGAAAGGGGATCTTCTTCTTTCTGCTCCCGAGTTTTCTATTTTCTAAGGCTGAGGTTACTCTACCATCTTGTAACTGTAATCAATCATTACAGCAATAAAAAGGAAACTTCTGGAGTGGATGTTGGCCAGAGTTAGCCGAACCACTATAAAATCTATTGTTCTTTACTGGTTTCTTTTTAATTTTTATTGTTCTTCACATTATTACTCTCTACATACACTCTATCTGTGAGCTTTGATTGGTACTTGGTGTTTTCGTTTGGATTTGGGTGTTAGTGACCAATTTTGGCGCTAACATTTTAGTGCTTTCACTGAGAAAGCTAGCACTCGGGAATTTTGGAGCTTGGATTGAAAAGCTTGGGAACTCAGATTTTAGAGAGCAATGGCTAGACCACCAACAAGGAAGCAAGCAGCAGAAAGGAGCAATCAAGAAGGGAGTCAAGCGGCCTCTTCTGGAACTGGAGAGGATCATGCATCCGTCTACATAACTCGGGACGAGATGCAGGTTATGATGAATTCTATGCAGTAGCAGATTATGAAACGACAAGAGGAGATGATACAGTCTCTTCTTAGGCAATTTGGACAACCAGGAACTGCAAGTGCTCAAATTCTTGGAACTGGACCAGGGGAACTCAACCAACAGGTGAATGGAGTGATTCTGCTAGTTTATTTTAAAATAATATATTATGGAGATTCATTTGTTTAATTTACTTATGTAATTATTTTAGTCACTAAAAATATTTTTACTAAAAGAAAGCTAGTTTAAAATTCAATTATTTGATAAATCAAATTATTAGTTTAAATTAAATAAATAAACGGTAATTAATTTGTTCGACCAATTCGAATATTAATAAAATCATAATATGTTTATTCAAGGTCTAAAATCGTGAAGGAAACAAGCCGTTTGGAAGTGGATTGCAAATTAAAAGCAAAGGTGAGTTAATCTCACTCAGCTGAATTATAATTTAAATTTAATTGGTTAAATTTAAATAATTGATTGATTGGCTTTGGTGTGTTATAGTATATATAGTAGTATATATTACACCTTGGAATGATTGATTTCCCGCATTATATAGCAGAAATATTTATGTTGTGCTAACTGTCTGTTGATGCAGGGAAAACAGGTTGGAGGGTTCCAACTGGATCCCTCAACATTTATTTAAATTATTTAACATTATCTGTTGTGATTATTTGATATTCTATGATGAGTTATATTGGAATATTGAATGCTATGGTTTGATTGGATATAGTTGGGTATAATGAATTACCAAAAATATATAAATTGGATTTTGGAAATAAAATAAAAGAAGTAAATTTGTAAGCGAAATAATTAAAAATGAATTGAAAAGAAATGGAAGTGATATTCAAATACTAATTATTAACTTCGAGTGTGAAAAGAAAAAGATATTGAATAAACAGAATTAATGAATTGTAAAATCAAGTGATATTATTTTTAAGGAATAAGGAATTATTTTAAAATTTAAAGTTTAAATTTTATTCAAAAAAAAAAGATAAAGAAGTAATTTGGGAAATCTAAAATTGGAATTTTCAGTTAAAGTGTTTTAAATCATAATTTAGGGATAAAATCTGAAACTAGTGGATTTTGGAATAAATGGGGTAAATTGGAAATCGATTTGGAAATTGATTCAAGTGTTTGAATTGGAGATTTAAAGAAAAATGTGAAGAGAAGTATATTTCTCTGGATAGCCAAGTACATTCAAAGTAAATTTTTAAATATAAGATAAAAGTTTTAATATTGTTTTTAAAAAAGCATGTTTTAGAGAATTTATTATTTGTAATCGTTTAAATTCTTGAATAAATACTTTTCAAATCTATTATCGTAGTAATTATTTAAAATGTGACTTATTATTTTGTTTGAAAAAGTGAAAACCTAGTTTTATATTTTATAAAGTAACCTTATTTTCAAATATTTATATAGTCTGTATTTTTAGTAAATTATTGAAATAGTATTAACTTAAATGGCTTAAAGTATATTTCAAAATAAAGCTTTTTTAAATTATTTTAAAAATCTAAAGTTTTGTGCTTGGTGATTTCGGTGGAAATAGAAATACTTGGAATTTATTTTGAGAAAGGAAGATAGTTTGAAACTATTTTCAAGGGGGTTTGAAAGTGAAAATATATCTTGTGAAGATATTTTGGGATTAATAAATAATTTGGGAAATTATTTATTGTGTGATGGATGTTGTGAATATTAATTGATATTTAAATCACCGACTATCAATATTGGCCAAATGCGCTGATCGTTTCGAAGAGACCGGGATCGAGATTTATTTCTCGAAAACCACTTCGATCCGGTTTGTACGTTTTCGTGGGAAAACGAGTTTGGAGTCGAAGATGGAGCAGTGAAGTGTAAGGGCAAGTCGCTACTAATCCTGAGGATATTTCCTAAATGGATGTAGTAGGAATAGTGTGCCTTCGGTTCCGTTCGAACCCGGGACGGACTTGTATGGATGAATGCTTTCAGAACATCGTCAGGTGGACGATGGGCATTCTAAGTGAAACGGTCTAAAAAAGTAACGCTTAGCCTCGAGCCTCAACAACCGGGAATGACTGAAAATCAGGGGTTATGCAGCAAGGCTTCGTGGATAGCCCCCACTTGAGAGAAAGGTCATCCCTGTCTAGATGTCCCTTTTTATTTCGGCTTAGTGGTGCGGTTGCTGACCACAACCGTGGGATGATCTAATTCGGAATTATCCAGTAAGGGATGGTTCCGGCCTTGTATTGCAGGGGAGCAAGCGTAATCCTCGGTACTATGATCTAGGCCACGTACTGTGACAGGTGGTACCCCAGTGCCTAGTCATTAGTTGGAAATCCAATCTCCCTACATGCTTTGTACGAGTTTTGTTTGTGTTACCCACTCTGTGGCTAGTAGCTGGAATTCAATAATGTAACAATTTCGGCTATTTTAATAAGTATTTGTATATAGACCCTATTATAATATCAGAGGATTTTATAAGAAAGTGTTTTAGCTATCGTAAGGTAAAAACCCGACATGTTTATTTGTGGCGTGGTCTTACGAGATGCTTTTGTTTTTCAAAGGATTTTTGAAACGTTAATAATCAATTTGAGTGTGATTTTCTCACGCTGGTATATCCACCCTGACTCGGGTGTTATTTAACTGTAATGCTCGGGTCAGACCGAGTATTATAGAATACAGGAAATGATGCTGTGGAGTTTAGGAGACGAGCTGGATGATGATACGTGCTTTCGTACTTGTTATATATATATATATATATATATATATATATATATTCCGCTGTGTTGAGTAGCTGTGTACCTAGTTGTATGTTATTGATGTTGATGTACTCTGATGATGACGTATGTATAAAACAGATATATATATATATATATATATATATATATATATATATATATATATATTTGTTTTTGTGTAAAGATCATTTATTATCTATTATACTTTATTCCGCTGCGATGGTTAGATTCTGATGTTGTTTTCTATTTTCTTCTTCTACCTTTTCTTCTTTAACCCAAATGGTTCGTATTTCTGTGCCACTTGAGTTGATTAATGTAGAATTGTGTTGACTCAAGGGGTACGGATTTGCGGGTCGTCACACTTGGAAATTATTAATTAAATAATTAACTTGTAATAAACCATCTCAATAATCATAAACAGTAATTAAAAACTTGTAATTACTTATCTTAATTAACATCTTAATTAATTATACTAACCCTTTGATTAATTATTCTAACTAATTAATCTTTAATTACTTCATTAAGTATTTATTATTAAAGTGTAATTAATTAATAAAGTAATTAATTAGGATTTATTATGAATAATAATTACTTAATGAAGTAATTAAAGATTAATTAGTTAGAATAATTAATCAAAGGGTTAATACAATTAATTAAGATGTTAATTAAGATAAGTAATTACAAGTTGTTAATTACTGTTTATGATTAATGAGATGGTTTATTACAAGTTAGTTATTTAATAATTAATTACTTATGGAAGTAATTAAGAGTTAATTACTTAGTTAATTTTAGTTAATTAATTAATGTGATTAATTAAATTAATGGATGTGATTAATTTTAAGATTAATTACTAAGTGTAATTAATTAATTAAGTAATTAATTAAGGATTATTTATTAATTTAATTGATTAATTATTACTTAATGAAGTAATTAAAGATTAGTTAATTAGATTAATTAATCAAAGGGTCAATATAATTAATTAAGAAGTTAATTAATTAAGATAAGTAATTACAAGTTGTTAATTACTGTTTATGATTAATAGGCTGGTTAATTACAAGTTATTAACGAAATTATTAATTAATAAGGATCATTAGTTAATATAATTAATAATATTAATCAAGGTTGATTAATAAAAGTGATTAATTTAAGAGTGATTAATTAATTGTAATTAATTGAGGATTAATGCAATTAATTATAGTTAATTAATTAATGGAAGTAAATGTTGGATCATTAATTATTGAAATTAATGATAGTAATTAAAGGTTAATTACTGTATATGGTTAAGGATAATTACTTGAATGTAATTAAAGAACATTTAATCAAGGAAGATTAATTAAAGAAGATCATTAAGAGATTATAAATTTATTAATGAGGAAGGATTTAGGTAATCCAATTGATTAAGAGTAAATCAATTCTGCTTATGGATGATTGATTGATATTGGATGATTGATTAATATTGGATGATTGATATTTGATGGTTGATGGATGATTTGGGTATGATATCTCTGATATGTGATATGCTGCTTTGTGAGATGAATGTTTGTTATGAATTATCTATTGTGATAATATGATTCATCTATCTGTTTATATCATCCTGAATATAAGTTTAATTGTTTAAAGACCATTAAACAACTTGGACATTAGAATGACGTTTGGATTCGGTGAGACCAGGATCGGGATTCCATATTTGGATAATCCGAAAACCACATCGATCTAAATTAAACGTTAGGTCGTGAATCCAAGTGGAGCTTAGTGAAGACTCGAAGTGTAAGAACTATTCCTCAGTATAACTCTGGGGGTGATTCCGTGATGAGTTTGACGGAGATAGTACTTACAGGTTCGAGATGGTGATTCAGAGTGCAAGGGCTATGGTCGTTGACTCTGAGGGTGATTCCAAAATGAGTGCAACGAGATAGTGCCTTCTGTTTCATTCGAACCGGGAACGAACTTGTATGGATTGAATGCTTTTAGAATATCGTCAGGTGGACGATGAGCATTCTAAGATAGATGTCCTCTATAAAGGTAATGCAGCCTCAAGCCTTATCAACCGGGAATGGCTAAAACAGAGGAGGTGCAGCAAGGCTAGGTGGGTAGCACCCATTTCAGGGTGAGGTCATTCCTGTCTAGATGTCCCTTTTTTTCAGCTTAGCGGGTGGTTGGTCACGCCAACCACGGGGTGATCTTACTCGGGACTATCCAGTAAGGGGTGGTCCCAGCTTTGTGTTGCAGGGGATTGGGAGTAATCCTCATTACTATGATCTAGGCCACGTACTGTGACGGGCGGTACCCCGGTAGCCCTGCCATTGATGGTAACCCATTCTTCCTACGAGACCCTATGGTTTTGTTTGTATTACCCACTTTTGTGGCCAGTAGCTGGAATTTAATAGATGTAACAATTTCGGCTATTTCTTGTTTACTTGAAAACCCTAGACACTATTATAATATCACTGTATTTCCTATCAAATGTTTTGGTTAGCGTAAGGTAAAAACTTTTCCATGTTTATGTGTGGGAAGTCTTACGTGATACCTTTTCTTTTCAAAGTATTTTCTAAAGTTAAGCAATTTTAACCCGTTTACTCACACCAGACCCCTGTCTGACCCGAGTGTTTATTTCATGTAGCGACCCGACTTTCTATTACTAGAAAGACGCGTCACTATTTAAGAAAGAAAGGGATAGAAGAAGAAAAGATAAGAAAGAAGAAACTCAACAACATCAGATACTCACAATGGAACGAATGAAATATAATATATCACATAAAATATTACATAGTATGATATTACATCAGAGTACACAACTTATTCAACACATATTAGACAGTTATAAACATCTGTCTAACTATACAACTCAAGTACACAAGATACAGATATCACTCAAACACAGCGGAATCATAATATATCTACACGCGGAAGCCTCCTGCTCCATATCTCCTCCAGAGTTCGTCAAGCTAACCCGAATCCCTCGACTACTCATACATAATATGAGTACCCAAGTGTTTATTTTCTGTTTTATTAAACTCATGGGTACTCATATTATGTATGAGTAGTCGAGGGATTCAGGTTAGCTTGACGAACTCTGGAGGAGATATGGAGCAAGAGGCTTCCACGTGTAGATATATTATGGTTCCGCTGTGTTTATATGATATCTGTATCTTGTGTACTTGAGTTGTATAGTTAGACAGATGTTTATAACTGTGTAATATGTGTTGAATAAGTTGTGTACTCTGATGTAATATGATAGTATGTAATATTTTATGTGATATATTATATTTCATTCGTTGCGCTGTGAGTATCTGATGTTGTTGAGTTTCTTCTTTATTATCTTTTCTTCTTCTATCCATTTCTTTCTTAAATAGTGAAGCGTCTTTCTGGTGATAGAAAGTCGGGTCGCTACAGGTAATTTAATTACCATAACAAGTAATTAATCCCATCATTAAATAATCCTTAATTCTTAAATTAATTAATTACTCCCTAATTAATTAACTTCAAATCAATTATATTAATTAATCCTTAGATTAATAACATCTAGTGATTAACCATTAATCACTTCCATTACTCCCATGAGTAATTTTCCATTAATTACTTCCATAAGTAATTACACACTGATTGCTCGTTAATCACTTGAGTTATTAATTAAGGAATTAATTAATATAATTAATTAAAGGTTTAAAATTTAATTGAAGGCCAATTAATTAATAAAAGTATTAACAGAATTTAATAATGTGATTAATTACTTGTAAAAGTAATTAATTAAGAGAGAAATTCAGTTAATGAAAGTAATCATTAATTAATGGAAATAATTAATTAATTGTTAATTAATAATTAAAGTATAATTAATATATAATTAAGTTTTAATTACTAAATGTAATTAAAAAGTTTAATCAAATGTGATTAATTAAAAGAAATTAATCAAGTATGATTAATTAAAAGTAGTTAATCAAGAGTGTTCAATTATAAGTAATTAATCAAGTGTGATTAATTAAAAAGGGTGATTAATCAGGTATGATTAAAGGATAATTATGGAATAATTATCAAGGTAATTAAATAATAATTAATCAAGTGTGATTAATTTTAGAGGGAAATTAGGAGATAATTACTTGGTATAATTAGGAAGTAATTAATCAAGATGATTAATTAAATTTGTAATTAAGGAATGATTACTTAAAGTAATTAAGTAATAATTAATCAAGGATGATTAATTCAAAATGGATAATTAAGTGATGTTTAGTTATTTAATTTGGAATTAATTAATGAATATGTAAGCTGGATTGATGATAATCCAAGTGATTTAATAAGGAATTTATTTGATTAAGGATTAATTAAATTAATTAAGTTTGGATCAAACTTGTTATGGATGATTAATGGTTGGATGATAAATATCATTGGATAAGTTAATGATATTGGATGAATTGAATGCTTTCAGAACATCGTCAGGTGGACGATGAGCATTCTAAGATAAAAGTGTCCTATAAAGGTAATCGCAGCCTCAAGCCTCATCAACCGGGAATGGCTAAAACAGGGGAGGTGCAGCAAGGTTAAGTGGGCCATGCCCAAGTAGGACGAGATTTACCCCTGTCTAGATGTCCCTTTTTATTTCGGCTTTGTGGGCGGTTGGATCTGCAGCCAACTACGGGGTGGTCTTGTTCGGGACTGTCCTGTAAGGAATGGTCCCGGCCATATGTTGCAGGGGATCGGGAGTGGTCCTCGGTACGATGATCTAGGCCACGTACTGTGACGGGCGGTACCCCAGTAGCCCTGCCATTGTATGGAATCCGATCTCCAATAAGTGTCGTACGTTTTGATTGTGCCCAACTATGTTGGAACGTGAGATGTAAGCATTCCAGCTATTTCTGTATTTTACTTGAAAACCCTAGACACTATTGTAATATCACTGGATTTCCTATCAAATGTTTTGGTTAGCGTAAGGTAAAAAACTTTTCCATATTTATGTGTGGGAAGTCTTACGTGATACCTTTCTTTCCAAAGGATTTTCTAAAGTTAAGCAATTCTAAACCGTTTACTCACACCAGACCCCTGTCTGACCCGAGTGTTTATTTTCTTTTTTATTAAACTCTTGGGTACTCATATTATGTATGAGTAGTCAAATGATTCAGATTATCCTTGACGAATTCTAGAGGAGCTTTGGAGCAGGAGGCTTCAGCGTGTAGATATATAAATAGAGTTTCTGCTATGTGTTATTCTGTATAGTTGTTCTTGTATAGTATATTAGACAGAAATGTTATAACTGTCTAAATTGAGATGTATAGTTGTGTACTCTGATGTATATGATACTATATATATGTTATATATTATATTCATTCGTTCCGCTGTGAGATTCTAATGTGTTGTTGTTCTTTCTTTTCTTTCTTTTCTTCTTCTATCCCTTTCTTTCTTAAATCTGTAATCAAAATTCAGTTTACAAATCCAAATTCAACTCCTCATAACAAAAAGCATATGCACGCCTTCAAAAATTTACCTGAAAATCAAACTCCTCTTCAAAATCTATAGCCTGTATTTTCAAAACCCTGCATCTGCAATTACAAAATCTGCAGCCTGCATCTTCAAAAATCCTGCATTTTCCATTTTCAAAACGAAATCTGTTACAAATTCCTCATATCAAAAAGTCTGCATCATTTTTATTTTCAGTCTGGAAAATGAATTCTGCATGCCACCTGAAATCAAAAAGGCAAATCTGCATAATTTTTCTCTGCAATCTGGAAGCATGCAGCTGTGTTAAATCAAGCAAAAAGAAACTTAAGGATTCAAAGTATAAAAAGACTGTCTTAAAAAAAATCTGAAGCAAGCACATTTTGTTTTCAGCAACTCAATTTCTAAAGCATTTCAAATGAGGCTCTACTTCCTTTTAAAACTGTGAGTAACTTTTAAATCTTAAATTATTAATTAGGCTGCATGCTAGTATGTTTAGGATATAAATAAGTATTGTTTGTGTATTGATAAAAGTCTGATGTGAAATGTATTTGTGTACATGCTGTAAATTCTCTGTTTTGTTCTGTTTTTCCCAGCAAAAACTTGGATTCAAATCCTTATATTTTAATTAAGTTTCTGATAGAATGAAATTTATAAAATAAGTTGTTTGATTATCTTAAGTTAATATTTAAAATTTTAAGTACGTTAAAATATAAGTTTGTTGTCTCTGGAAACATAAAAATAGCAGTGCATGTTGATTTTAATCAAAATTCAAACAGTGTAAATTAGTAATTCAGTATTATAAATCAAAAGAAATAACTATAACATGATTTTTAAATCAAGAATCATTGTTTTTAGAAAAGAGATGAAGGTGCAGTTTTGTATTGAACTAAAAATAAACTTTTAGCAAATTCTAGTGATCTTTGAATAGTGGTGTCTCGGGGTTCTTCTGGGTGATGGAGGAGGGTTAGGAGAAGCTGGGAAAAATCATTGATGGTGATGGATATCATTGAGGAAGGTACAACTTTGAGAATTCTTTTTAAACCCTAGTTTTTAATGGGTTTGGAAAAAATCGATCATTACGGTTGTATAGTTGATCGAGTGTTATGGTATTTTGGGAATCGGTAGTTGGTGCGTGGTTGAAGTCGAGGCCGGAGTAGCTGATCTTCAGGTGGTCGGAGCGCCGAGGATTTGGTGTTGTCAGGTTTGAGGGGAAACCTGCTTATTGTTTCCAGGTTTTGGAATTGGTTGGTCATCTTTGATTTCTGGAGGTTTGTCTCGAATTGATGTTCGTGGTGGGTTGTAGTGACGGTTTCAGATGTGTAGCGATCATCAACGATGACCAATGGTGGCCGGAGTTGCCGTGTGTTATCCCACCTTTTGGTCAAGGCTGGAATATCAACAAATTGGCAAGGAATAATGGATATTGGGATTGGAGATCGATTGGAATTAAGGCTGCAATCGGTGTCGTCAAAGTTTGGTTGAGCTCCGATCAGGACGGAATCGATTGGAGATGATGATGAGGACTAGGAGAGGCTATGTTTCAAATTTCAGGTTAATCGGAGTTCGTATGAAGAAGATATGATCGATGCAAGGTAGGAAGAGCATGTTGTTCGTATCCATATGCGCACAGGGATGGTTCGTATCGATACATTTCGTATCGATCAAGTAGTTGGTGTTTTGTATCGATCGGCTTCGTATCGATCGGCAGAAGTTCGACTCGATGGGGTTCGCATCGATCAGGTTTTGGTTCGACTCGATGGTTTCGTATCGGTCAGGATGGAAAGAAGCGGCATGTCTCGAATCGATACTTTCGTATCGATAGCAAAAGGATTTGGCACTTTCGTATCCATCAGGTAAATCTTTCTTCATATCCATCAGGTAAGGTCTCTCTCGTATCCATCCCGAGGATGAGCTTCGTATCCATCCTCCGCTCCATCACAACCACTTCGTATCGATAACCCCCATGGTCGTTTTGTATCGATCAATTCATGAATGATCGATGCGAAGTGTACTCCTGGAATCGATGCAAAGAGAAACACGAATCGATGGGTACGAGCATGCCGTTGCGAAGTTATGGATATGGACGAAGCATAAAACTTGGATGCAAGTCCACGTCTCCAGGAAAGAAGCGGTCAAAGCGGCAGGGAGTATGGATCGAGCCTTGGGAGTAGCGCCGCGTCATCGATGTGCACGTGCTTCTAAACGAGTCGAAGAAGATGGATGCGAAAGCATGGATTCGAAATCTGCAGTCCACGAAGAACATCAGCTCGTATCGATCGTATCTCCTAAACCCCTGATCCAAATGTAACGAAATTTTCACAGCAGCTTGCATACATGATAAAGAACATCCTGCCAAGTTTCAGCTCGATTGGATCATTTTTTGATGGATACGAAATCATTTCGTATCGATCACAAATCGAGTCGAAACTTGGTGGGACCGGTCGTGTAAGCCCACTCCCATGCCAGAAGAAGTCTTCCAAAGTTTTAGCTTGGTATCAGCCTCCTACACCTATAAATAGCCTCCTGAAGCCTACAGAAAGGGGATCCTTTGCCTGCTCAACGCCCAGACTCTGCCGGATTCATTTCTACATTTCAATACAACTATTATACTCGAAATTCATCATTGCTACTGCTGTAATCATCTGTAACCAGCATGGATAATCAATAAAAGGATAAAACTTTAAAGTGGACGTAGGCCGGAGATAGCCGAACCACTATAAATCCTGTGTTTCTGATTATAATTTCTGAATTGCTGTTTTTATTTGCTGAGATCTGATATTTGTGATTGAATATTATTGATTTGTGTTCATACACTGGTGCTTTCACGGTATTTGAGGTTTGTGACCATTTTTGGCGCAAACACTTTGGTGCTTTCACCGAGAGCAACTAGCACCCGCTATATCAGAATCAAAGTTCAGATTTGAAGAGTTTGGATTTGAAGACAATGACTCGACAAACAAGGCAAAGAGTTGAGAGAAGCCAACAAGGAGGAAGCCAGGAGGCATCCTCTGGAGCAGGAGAAGGACAAGCTTCCGTCTACATCACCAGGGATCAAATGGAAGCTATGTCAAATTCTTTGCAAGAAAGATTGTTGAAAAGTCAACAGGAAATGATGCAGACTTTCTTTAAGCAGATGAGAGCTGCGGGGACGCAGAACTTAGGGACAACTACAGCGGATGTGGATGCAGGACAAGGAACTAGGGTTATGGAACCCAATGGAGGACAGGATACAGAACTAGAAGGCAATCAACGAGGGCTTGGTGGCAGGCCCATAGGATCCAACGCAGGAGGATCTTTGGAAGGAGTTCAACAGGCTAGAGGCAACGTTGCTGAGCCACATGAAGAATATGTGTCGGAGTTCCCTCGGAGGCATGGGGGCAACCCCTGACAGACAATACTGGATTAGTGGAGATCATTTGAAAAACCATGCGTGGAGGCTTGACCAATAGAGATTTGGAAGGAGTGAACAGGAGTCCGTTCGCTCGGGAAATAAGGATAGCTCAGAATCCACCTAAGTTTAAGTTACCTAGCGTGGAAGTATATGATGGAAAGGCAGACCCAACTGATCACTTGATGAGATACACCAGACACATGGAAGTGCTGGGGGCATCGGAGGAAGTAATGGCCAGATGTTTCCCTTTGTACTTGACGGACCTAGCTGCAATGTGGTTTAGGCAGCTGGAAGAAGGATCTATCAGGACTTGGAGGGAATCGGTGGATTGGTTTTTGGGATAGTTTCGGGTTCATATTAAAAGGCCAAAGAACGTAATGACATTAACGTCGGTAAAGCAAGGGACGGATGAATCGCTTAGAGCTTTTCTAACTCGATTCAATGTTGCAGTTGCTTCGGTGGATCGGCCGAATCCGTCAATGGTTTTAATGGCGGCAGTGTCAGGAGTGAGGGAGGATTGGACTTTAAGGTATCTTTAATACGAGACCCACCACTGGATCGCGGCGAACTCTTTCACATGGAAGAGAGGTTCCTCCGACAAGAGGATGCATGCGTAGATTTAAAATTGAAGGAAGTAAATGCGACTGAGGGTGGAGGACCATCCAGTAGAGGTTCGGATAAGGATAAAGGAAAGAGGAAGCTGGATGACGATCCAGGACAAGCCAGAAAGCGATGGAAGGATCCAAAGTTCTCCACATACACAGGATTAAACGAGACATTGGAGCGAATATACATGGAAACCCGGAACCGCCTTCCTTACTGGAAGCCGGTTAGGAGAGAACCATCAGAACGGGAGAGGGCATCAGGAAGGCACTGTCTCTTCCATGATTTAGATGGACATGATACCAACAACTGCAGGCACTTAAAGGACATAACTGAGGAGCATGTAAGGAATGGACAATTGAGACAGTATGTTGGGACATGGAATGCAGCGGTGGAGCAGGAGCAGCCACCGCCTACCTCACACCATGATGATGTGAGGCCTAGGAATGATGGTCGATTGATTATCAATTGACCAGGATAATATGAAATAAGTAACAAACCATTGGCAAACGACAAAGTCATTTACACATGTATGGGGACGGAGATAGCCCCTAGGCATGCTCTGAATGATGATAAACCACGAAGCTATGGTTTGTGAAATCTGTTTTTTGTTTTCGATTGGACACTTGATTTTTTGGTTTGGTTTTGGAGTTTGGTTTGAACTCCTGGTTTTGTTTGCTTCCCATTTTGGATTTTCGTTTGGATGATTGGTTTCTATTTTGGATGCTGGTTTGGATTTCTGATTTTCTGGTTTTGATTTGGATTTTGGATTGGATTTTGACTCGGTTTTTGTCTAGTTTTCGATAAACGGTCGTCGGGCATGGATTATGCCTGGCAAGGGGTGAGTCGCTTTGCCCGAACATGGTAAATTGACTCATTCAGGTCGTCGAGTATGGACTATGCTCGACAAGGGTCCGGAGAGACCAGGATTCGGCCTAGGACTTAGGCCATGTATTATCAATTGTTTTTTTTTCAGGGCGCTGAGTATGGACTATGCTCAGCAAGGGTCCGGAGTGACCAGGATTCGGCCTAGGACTTAGGCCCCATATTATCGATTATTGTTTCAGGTCGTTAAGTATGGACTATGCTCAACAAGGGTCCGGAGAGACCAGGATTCGGCTTAGGACTTAAGCCACGGCATTTCTTGCGTCTAGGGACACTGGACCACGGTCGTCAAGTGTGGATTATGCTTGGAAAGAACCCGGAGAGGTTAGCTCAACGTCTAGGGACACTGGACCACGGTCGTCAGGTGTGGATTGCGCTTGGCAAGAGCCCGGAGAGGTTATGGATTTGGATATCGACCCAGAGAGGTCCTGGATTCGGTTATTGGCTATTGGATAAGGATGGGCCTCGGTTGTCGAGTTCGAACGGACATGGAATTGGCTATGGACTTTGGATATCGGATTCGGAACTATTCAAAACACGCCTTCTTATCACAAGGCATGTTTTGGGGGGCAAATGTTATCCCACCTTTTGGTCAAGGCTGGAATATCAACAAATTGGCAAGGAATGATGGATATTGGGATTGGAGATCGATTGGAATCAAGGCTGCAATCGGTGTCGTCAAAGTTTGGTTGAGCTCCGATCGGGACGAAATCGATTGGAGCTGATGATGAGGACTAGGAGAGGCTATGCTTCAATTTCAGGTTGATCGGAGTTCGTATGAAGGAGATATGATCGATGCAAGGTAGGAAGAGCATGCTATTCGTATCCATCGGCGCACAGGGATGGTTCGTATCGATACATTTTGTATCGATCAGGTAGTTGGTGTTTCATATCGATCGGGTTCGTATCGATCGACAGAAGTTCGACTCGATGGGGTTCGCATCGATCAGGTTTTGGTTCGACTCGATGGTTTCGTATCGGTCAAGATGGAAAGAAGCGGCATGTCTCGAATCGATACTCTCGTATCGATAGCAAAAGGATTTGGCACTTTCGTATCCATCGGGTAAAGCTTTCTTCGTATACATCAGGTAAGGTCTCGCTCGTATCCATCCCGAGGATGAGCTTCGTATCCATCCTCCGCTCCATCACAACCACTTTGCATCGATAACCCCCATGGTCGTATCGATCTATTCGTGAATGATCGATGCGAAGTGTACTCCTGGAATCGATGCAAAGAGAAACACGAATCGATGTGTACGAGCATGCCGTTGCGAAGTTATGGATATGGACGAAGCATAAAACATGGATGCAAGTCCACGTCTCCAGGAAAGAAGCGGTCAAAGTGGCGGGGAGTATGGATCGAGCCTTGGAAGTAGCGCCACGTTATCGATGCGCACGTGCTTCTAGTCCAGTCGAAGAAGATGGATGCGAAAGCATGGATTCGAAATCTGCAGTCCACGAAGAACATCAGCTCGTATCGATCGTATCTTCTAAACCCCTGATCCAAATGCAACGAAATTTTCATAGCAGCTTACATACATGATAAAGAACAATCCTGCCAAGTTTCAGCTCGATTGGATCATTTTTTGATGGATATGAAATCATTTTGTATCGATCAAAGATCAAGTCGAAACTTGGTGGGACCGGTCGTGTGGGCCCACTCACGTGCCAGAAGAAGTCTCCCAAAGTTTTAGCTCGATATCAGCCTCCTACACCTATAAATAGCCTCCTGAAGCCTACAGAAAGGGGATCCTTTGCCTTCTCAACGCGCAGACTCTGCCAGATTCATTTCTACATTTCAATACAACTATTGTACTCAAAATTCATCATTGCTACTGCTGTAATCATCTGTAACCAGCAAGGATAATCAATAAAAAGATAAAACTTTGAAGTGGACGTTGGCCGGAGATAGCCGAACCACTATAAATCCTGTGTTTCTGATTATAATTTCTGAATTGCTGTTTTTATTTGCTGAGATATGATATTTGTGCTTGAATATTGTTGATTTGTGTTCATAGACTGGTGCTTTCACGGTTTTTTGGAGTTGGTGACCATTTTTGGCGCAAACACCGTGCATATGCACGGTGATGAGGTATGACTGATGATGTTTGGGTAAGTTTTGGTAACAGGGGTAGTTGCTTAGGTTGCTCGAAGTAATAGGGTAGTTGACTGGGGGGAGTTGGGTTGAAAACTCGAAGCAGCATTGAGGTGTCTCGGGTCAAAGGGTTGTTACAGGTTTTATTTAAAACCTGTACCCTGTTTGTTTAAATTTTTAAACCTGAAGCTTTTAAATGTAAGAAAGGTTTTAAATCTAGTTTTAAATTTCAATTTTAAATTTTAGAATCCAAGTTTAAATTTAAAATCTCAGTTTTAAATAAAAATAAAAATAATAAAAGTAATAAAGTTTAACAATTGGAATTATTAACTACTGTAAAATAGTTAGTAGTTTGAATTTTTTTTAAACTGAAGTGTTAAATTATGAGCAAGTTTAAAATTAAATTTAAATCTGGAAATCAAAAGTTAAATATGAACTTCAGTTTTGAAATTAAAAGAAGTTTTTAAATTTGAAAGATTTAAACAAATTGTAAATTTAAATTATTGAATTTTGAAATGAAATTAGTTTCAAAACTCTTCTGAATTTCATTTTTCTAAGACAAGCACTTGTTGTCTTGTAATTTTAAAAGGTTTTAAATTGTTTAAAACTTTGTTTAAGTTTAAATGATATTCATTTTAAATTTCATATTTGAAATGAAATTTCAAATTAATTTCAAAAGTAATTTGTTCCAAATAAATTTATTTTTAAACATAATTAAGAAATGTTTCATCTTAAAATTAAGTTAAGGTTAATGTTTTGAAATTAATTTAATTAATAAGATAATTAAGGAATAATTAATTAATTTAATTAATTAATTGATTAGGGATTAATAAATATTGATTAAGGGTTAATCAATTTGTAATTAAGATCATTAATTAGATTATTAAATTAATGATTAAATATTTCTTAATTAAGCAATTAAGTTAAAATCAAGGTTCATTAATTAAATAATTAAGGATTAATTAAGTTGCAATTAACACTTAATTAATTAAATAATTAGGCTTTAATTAATGGATATTAAAGATAATTTAAATTGTAATTAACAATGGTTAATCTGAGTTAATTACTTAATGAAAATAATTAAAGAATGGTTAATGAAGGTCATTAACAAGGATTATTTAATAATTAATTAATGTGGTTAATATTAATAATTAATTAGAGTAATTAATTTAATGATAATCATTTGTGAATTGTTAAGTGTAATTACTTAATGAAGTAATTAAGAAATTAATTACTTAAGGTAATAAATTAAGTTAAATGTGATTGTTTAAATTGATTAATTAAGTTTAATTAATTTTAGACACTGGATGTTTTGATGATAATTACCTATGTAAGTAATGGATTGGAAATTATTTGGTGAAGTAATTGATTGATAATTACTGAATATAATTTATTGAAGATATTTTAAGAATGAAGTGATTTGGAGTTTAATTACTTAGTAATTAATCAAGGGGTTAATTAAGAAATTAATTAAGGAATAATTAATTTAGTTAATGAAGTAATTAAGTTAGTTAATCACTGAATATGGTTACAAGAGGGATTAATAATTATGGGTTAATTACTTAAGGTAATCAATTTAAGAGAATAATTAATTAAATATAATTAAGGATCATTAATCAATACAATTAATGATGTAATTAAAGTTGATTAATTATGATTAATTAATCAATGACAAGCGATTAAAGGTAATTAATTAATGTAATTAATTAAGAATTAATGTAATTAATTATAGTTAATTAATTAATTGAAGTAATTAAAGGTTAATTACTATTTTTGGTTGAGAATAATTAATTTGTGAAATTAATTAAGGATAATTACATGAATGTAATTAAGGATAATTAATCAAGGGTGATTAATTAAGGTGATTGTTTTGAATGATTAATTAATTGATTGTAATCAATTAAATGGTTAAGTAAGCAAGATTTATATTGATGAAGTAATTAATTTAATTTAATTTATTTTAAATTAATTAAAGATGAAGTAATTTATTTAATTCGCTTTAAATTAATTAGAGATGGAGGTAATTAATTTAATTCATTTTAAATTAATTATATTGTGATTATGTAAATCTTTGCTTATGTATGAATGGGTGATATTGATTGTCTTGGATGCTTTGTGATCTCAGAAATGAGATAAGTGATGTTGTGTGATATGAATGCTTTGGTTGCATTGTGATGATAATATAGATTATCTATTGTGATGATGATATGGATTACCTATTTTGATGATAATATGGATCACCTGTTTATTATGATAATGTGGATTATGAATTGTGATTTGTGAGTTATCTTTCTGTGTATATATAGATAATTGAATTGTTTTAAACTTTTAAATAACTTGGACCTAAAAGATGGCGTTTTGGATTTCGATGAGACCAGGATGGGGTTTCCATATTTGGATATCCGAAAACCACATCGATCCAAATTAACGATAGGTCGTGAATCTCAAGTGAAGATGTAGATTCAGAGTGCAAGGGTTATTGTCGTTCACTCTGAGGGTGATTCCAAAATGAGTTAACGAGATAATGCCTTCGGTTTCGTTCGAACCCGGAACGAACTTGTATGGATTGAATGCTTTCAGAACATCGTCAGGTGGACAATGAGCATTCTAAGTGATGTGTTCACTAAAGGTAATCGCAGCCTCAAGCCTCATCAACCGGGAATGGCTAAAACAGGGAGGTGCAGCAAGGTTAAGTGGGTCATGCCCAAGTAGGATGAGATTTTCCCCTGTCTAGAGGTCCCTTTTTATTCGGCTGTGTGGGTGGTTGCTAGCTACAACCGCGGGGTTGTCTTGTTCGAAACTGTTCAGTAAGGAATGGTTTCGGCCTTGTGTTGCAGGGGATTGGGAGTGATCCTCGGTACGGTGATCTAGGACACGTACTGTAACAGGCGGTACCCCGGTAGCCCTGCCATTGTATGGAATCCAAAATCCAATAGGTGTTGTACGTATTAGTTGTGCCCAACTATGTTGGAATGTGAGATGTAAGCATTCCAGCTATTTCTGTATTTTACTTGAAAACCCTAGACACTATTATAATATCACCGGATTTCCTATCAAATGTTTTGGTTAGCGTAAGGTAAAAACTTTTCCATATTTATGTGTGGGAAGTCTTACATGATACCTTTCTTTTCAAAAGGTTTTTGAAAGTTAAGCAACCTTAACCTGTTACTCACACCAGACCCATGTCTGACCCAGAGTTTATCTTCTGTTTTCTTAAACTCTTGGGTACTCAAATTTTTACGAGTAGCCAAGGGATTCGAGTTGGCTTTGACGAATTGTGGAGAAGCAATGGAGCAGGAGGCTTCTGCATGTAGATATATAGTTTTCCGCTGTGTTGATTTATCTGAGTAATTTTCCTTGTACTGTATTGAGTTGTATAACTAGACAGGTGTTTATAACTGTCTAGTATGTGATGTGTAATCTGTGTAACTCTGATAATGCTTGTAAACTATGTAATATTTATGTTATTAATATAATTTATCCGTTCTGCTGTTAAGATTCTGTGTTGTTTCTTCATTCTCTTCTTTCTTTTCTCTTTTCTATCCCTTTTTTTCTTCAAGATGATACAATTTTCTATGGTGAGAAAGTCGAGTCGTCTCAGTTGGTATCAGAGCTAGCCTTCCAGCCTTACCCAATCTTATAGCTCCTTTTCGATCGGAGAAAACTTATCCAAATCAAATCTCCAAGTTCAGAATCCAAATTCCTCCGACTCTTATCCTCAAAACTTTCCAAACGAGCCTGGGCTGCCTACACCCTGCCTGATCAGCTCAACCTTCGCTGATGCCTCTAGAAACAAACTAGACCAATCAACTCAACAAAATGATCTCCTCAAGATCAACCAAGATCCAGGAACACATACTCTACTCCTCAAATATCAGAAGACAACAACTTCTCTTATCCGGAAAATAAAAGCAGATGCACTCCCAAACTGCTTCCGCTGCACAACTCTGATCCGAAGTAGATGAAATTGCTGAAGTAGAACACGAGCACAAACTGGACAACACATCCTAGAAATATGGTTCAACGGATCCATAAGAAAACTCAGAAACTCCACCAAATCTGAGCTGCTTCATCAAACTCTATCTCTAAGAACCATTCTTCCATTAAGTTGAACTATTGGTAGCAATCCTGGGATCCTAGTCGATAAGGAAACTCAACCTCCAGATGCGAACAAAACTCTAACTCTCCTGAAGACATCCAGAAAAACTCTAATAGCCCAAGAGAACATTCAAACAATCGCAAGTCACTTTTGCGATTAATCCAAACCAAATCCAAGGAAAACTGTTTTCCCTTTATCAAACAGAACAGCTTACACTTAACTAGCCAATCCATCGAAGAATATATTGGTTGTTCAAGAGCCTGGAAAATTTAAAAAAGAAAACTGCTATGTTATGTTCTCTACAAATTGATGGTGAGTAAACCTCTTAAAAACAGTTTAATCATATTGTAGTTGAATTTATTTTTGCATGCGGTGAATTTGGCTTTGTTAATGAATATTTGTACTATCATGTGTGTATGTAGTAGATAGGAATGCCTGAGAATAGGAAACCTGTTTATGTTCATCTATGTTCATTTACAAAAACTGTTTTCTAAGAAAATTTTCAAAAGAGAAAAAAAATCTTTAAACTAAACTATATTAGATCTTGATATATGAATTAAAATTGTATGCTAATGTTAGATAGTAATTTTAAAAATAGTTTTCGTAATTTTTAATTTACAAATAATTTTAAAAATGGTAAAACATAGTGAACTAAAATTTCTGTTAAAAATCAACTACCTTAAATTCTAATTTGTACTACATGCATGTAATCATGATGGAAAATCATGAATTTTGATATGCATTTTGTAATTCTTAGTTGGTTAATTCTTGTGAATTCCGGGGTTGAACGTATTGGTTGTTTTGGGTGATTGCCAATAAACGGCGTGGCGAAGTTGACCAATTTTTGGATGGGAGGTGGTTCGATTGTTGGCGAATATAAAAAAAATACTCTTGAATTTTTCTTGAGGCCGAATTGAGGTGATCAATCTAGGGTTTTTCAGTGTGTTTTGTTTGTTTGGGATGTCGAGACTTTTGCATCGTGGAGAATGGACCGGAGGTGTTCGCAATTGGGGGAGATGAAGCTCGGGGACTAGGCGTTTCGATGGTGGGGTCGGCGAAGTTCAACGGCATTGGGATTGTCGACGGCGATGGGGTTTTGTGGAAGTGGTCGCGGCAATATTTCGATGCGTAGGGTCGAATTTTATTTTGAGTAGTTGTTGTGTGATCTGAGAGTTAGTGGAGGCTCGAGTGGCTTCGTTTATTTGTCGTAGATGGTCGCGATGACCGTCGTTAGCCGGAGCTTTAGGTGCACGTGCACCGTGCACAGTTTGGGTCAGGTGGAGTTTTCGAATTGGGGAAGACGGGTTGAACTCGAGTAGCTCTCGCGTTTTTTTCGGTGATGACTCGAAGTAGATGGTGCTGAGATTGTCTTCGGGGCATGCTCGTGTATTTTGGGGTTCAGACTCGAGTATTTTAGGATTGTTGCTTTGTAGTTAAGTTCTGTATAATGATATAAGTTGCAAAATTAAGTTGTTGTTTGAAATAAATAGAATCAAGCTTCAAATTATAAACAAGTTTTATAAAATAAACAAATATTCAAAGTTAAAACTTGTTATTTTGAAATAAATGTAAATCGAACTTTAAAAAGTATTAATTGAATTTATTTTAAAATTTAAATTTGTTTAAAATGATTTCTTTTTGAAGTGATTAACTTCATTTAATTTTTAATGTTAATTTAAAAGGGAATGTTTGAATTTAAAGTATTAAATCCAAGTTTAAAGTAAATTTTAAAGTAATGTTTTAATAACTAAATTTTTCAAATTTATATTGTAAATGAATATGTTTAAATTAGATAATTAAAGTGTTTTAGATTTTAAAATTGATTTCTGAATGCTTTATTTTCAAATAAAGTTTAAGTTATAATTTTGTAAACCAAATTGAATAATTTGTTTTTAAGTTATTAAAATTTGATTAATTTCAAATAATTTATTTATGAAGATAAATAAGGTTAAATTATTATTGATATGAACTAAAGAATACTTAATGTGATTTGTTAATAAGTAAGAGTTTAATTAAGTTTAATGATTTTCTTAATTAATTAAGGATTTTTTTTAAATATAAGAAGTTAATTATTTAATTATTTAATTAATTTTAAATAATTTAGTTAATTGTTTATTTAATTTTAAATAATCACTTGATTATGAATTAATTAAGTGTAATTACTAAATGAAGTAATTAATGTATAATTACTTAAAGTAATTAGTGTGTAATTACTTATGGAAGTAATTAATGGAAATTACTTATGGAAGTAATTAAAGCTGAAGTGATTAATGGATAATCACCTGATGTTATTAATTAGGGAATTGATTGATATAATTGATTTGATGTTAATTAATTATGGAATAATTAATTAATTCAAGAATTAAGGTTATTTAATGATGAAATTAATTACTTATTAAGTAATTAATTAAGAGAGTAATCATCTAATGGAAATAATTAGAAGATAATTACTTATGTAAGTCATTAAGGGTTAATTACTTAGTTAATTTTAGTTAATTAGTTAATGTGATTAATTAAATTAATGGATGTGATTAGTTTTAAGATTAATTACTAAGTGTAATTAATTAATAGAGTAATTAATTAAGGATTATTTGTTAATGTAATTGATTAACATTTACTTAATGAAGTAATTAAAGATTAACTAATTGGATTAATTAATCAAAGATTAATATAATTAATTAAGATAAGTAATTACAGGTTGTTAATTATTGTTTATGATTAATGAGATAATTAATTACAAGTCAATTATTTAATTTATTAAAGAGATTATTAATTAATAAGGATCATTAGTTAATATAATTAATGATATCAATCAAGGTGGATTAATGAAAGTGTGATTAATTAATTGTAATTAATTGACGTTAAATGTAATTAATTATAGTTAATTAATTGGTGGAAACAAATGAAGGATCATTAATTATTGTAACTAATGATAGTAATTATAGGTTAATTACTGTATATGGTTAAGGATAATTACTTGAATGTAATTAAAGGATGATTAATCAAGGAAGATTAATTAAGGAAGATCATTTAGAGATGATTAATTTATTTATTTGGAATAAATAAATGAAGAAGGATTTAGGTAATCCAATTGATTAAGAGTTAATCAATTCTGTTTATGGATGATTGATTGATTTATATTGAATGATTGATATTGGGTGATTGGTTGATACTGGATGATTTGGATATCTCTGTTATGTGATACGCTGCTTTGTGAGATGAATGTTTGATACGAATTTTCTATTGTGATAATGTGATTCATCTACCTGTTATATCATCCTGAATTAAAGTTAATTGTTTAAAACCCTTAAACAACTTGGACATTAAAATGGCGTTTGGATTCGGTGAGACGGGGATTCCATATTTGGATAATCCGAAAACCACATCGATCCAAATTAAACGTTAGGTCATGAATCCAAGTGGAGCTTAGTGAAGACTCGAAGTGAAAGAACTATACGTCAGTATAACTCTGGGGGTGATTCCATGATGAGTTTGACGGAAATAGTACTTATAGGTTCAAGATGGTGATTCAGAGTGCAAGGGCTATGGTCGTTGACTCCGAGGGTGATTCCAAAATGAGTGCAACGAGATAGTGACTTCAGTTTCGTTCGAACCTGGAACGAACTTGTATGGATTGAATGCTTTCAGAACATCGTCAGGTGGACGATGAGCATTCTAAGATAGATGTGATCTATAAAGGTAATCGCATCCTCAAGCTTCATCAACCGGGAATGGCTAAAATAGGGAAGGTGCAGCAAGGCTAGGTAGGTAGCACCCATTTTAGGGTGAGGTCATCCCTGTCTAGATGTCCCTTTTTATTTCAGCTTTGTGGGTGGTTGGTTGCGCCAACCACGAGGTGATCTTACTCGGGACTGTTCAGTAAGGAATGGTCCCGGCTTTGTGTTGCAGGGAATTGGGAGTAATCTCAATACTGTGATTTAGGCCACGTACTGTGACGGGCGGTACCCTGGTAGCTCTGCCATTGATGGAAATCCATTCTTCCTACAAGACCCTACGGTTTTGTTTGTATTACCCACTTTTGTGGCTAGTAGCTGGAATTTAATAATGTAACAATTTCGGCTATTTCTTATTTACTTGAAAACCCTAGACACTATTATAATATCACTGGATTTCCTATCAAATGTTTTGGTTAGCGTAATGTAAAAACTTTTCCATGTTTATGTGTGGGAAGTCTTACGTGATACCTTTTCTTTTCAAAGGTTTTTCTAAAGTTAAGCAATTTTAAACCATTTACTCACACCAGACCCCTGTCTGACCCGAGTGTTTATTTTTGGTTTTATTAAACTCTTGGGTACTCATATTATGTATGAGTAGTCAAGGAATTCAGGTTTGATTGACGAACTCTGGAGGAGATATGGAGCAGGAGGCTTCCGCATGTAGATATATTATAGTTTCGTTGTATCTGTGTGGTGTCCGTATCTTGTGATATCTTGAGTTGTATAGTTAGACAGATGTTTATAACTGTCTAATTTGTGTTTTAGAAGTTGTGTACTCTGATGTAATATGATACTATGTAATATTTTATGTGATATATTATATTTCATTCGTTCCGCTGTGAGTATCTGATGTTGTTGAGTTTCTTCTTTCTTATCTTTTTTTCTTCTATCCCTTTCTTTCTTAAATAGTGACGCGTTTTCTGGTGATAGAAAGTCGGGTCGCTACAGGTGGCCACCTATAGCGACCTGACTTTCTATCACTAGAAAGACGCGTCACTAATTAAGAAAGAAAGGGATAGAAGAAGAAAAGATAAGAAAGAAGAAACACAACAACATCAGATAACTCACAGCGGAACGAAAGAAATATAATATATCACATAAAAAATTGCATAGTATCATATTACATCAGAGTTACACAACTAACACATATTAGACAGTTATAAATATCTGTCTAACTATACAACTCAAGATATCACAAGATACAGATACAATACAAACACAGCGGAACCATAATATATCTACACGTGGAAGCCTCTTGCTCCATATCTCCTTCAGAATTCGTCAAGCTAACCTGAATCCCTCGACTACTCATATATAATATGAGTACCCAAGAATTTAATAAAACAGGAAATAAACACTCGGGTCAGACAGGGGTCTGGTGTGAGTAAACGGGTTAAAATTGCTTAACTTTAGAAAAACCTTTGAAAAGAAAAGGTATCACGTAAGACTTCGCACACATAAACATGGAAAAGTTTTTACCTTACGCTAACCAAAACATTTGATAGGATATCCAGTGATATTACAATAGTGTCTAGGATTTTCAAGTAAATAAGAAATAGCCGAAATTGTTACATTATTAAATTCCAGCTACGAGCCACAAAAGTGGATAATACAAACAAAATCGTAGGGCCTCGTTGGAAGAATGGGTTTCCATAAATGGCCGGGGTACCGCCCATCACAGTACGTGGCCTAGATTACTGTACCGAGGATTACTCCCAATCCCCTGCAACACAAAGCTGGGACCATTCCTTACTGAACAGTCCCGAGTAAGATTACACCGTGGTTGGCGCGACCAACCACCCACTAAGCCGAAATAAAATGGATATCTAGACATGAATGACCTCACCCTAAAATGGGTGCTACCCACCTAGCCTTGCTGCACCTTCCCTGTTTTAGCCATTCTCGGTTGATGAGGCTTAAGGCTGCGATTACCTTTATAGAACACATTTATCTTAGAATGCTCATCGTCCACCTGACGATGTTCTGAAAGCATTCAATCCATACAAGTTCGTTCCGTGTTCGAACGAAACCGAAGGCACTATCTCGTTGCACTCATTTTGGAATCACCCTCAGAGTCAACGACCATAGCCCTTGCACTCTGAATCACCATCTCGAACCTATAAGTACTATCTCCATCAAACTCATCACGGAATCACCCCCGAGTTATACTGACGAATAGTTCTTACACTTCGAGTCTTCACTAAGCTCCACTTGGATTCACGACCTAACGTTTAATTTGGATCGATGTGGTTTTCGGATATCCAAATATGGAAACCCGATCCCGGTCTCATCGAAACCAAACGCCATTTTAATGTCCAAGTTGTTTAAGAGTTTTTAAACAATTAACTTATATTCAGGATGATATAATCAGATAGATGAATCACATTATCACAATAGATAATTCATAACAATCATTCATCTCACAAAGCAGCATATCACATATTAGAGATATCACATCCAAATCATCCAACATCATTCAACATTCAATATCAGTCACCCAATATCAATCAATATCAATCAATCAATTTAACTAATCATCCAAAAGCAGAATTGATTAACTCTAAATCAATTGGATTTCCAAATCCTTCTTCATTAATTTATTCCAAATAAATAAATTAATCATCTCTTAATGATCTTCCTTAATTCATCTTCCTTGATTGATCATCCTTTAATTACATTCAAGTAATTATCCTTAACCATATATAGTAATTAACCTTTAATTACTATCATTAATTATAATAATTAATGAACCTTCATTTGCTTCCATTAATTAATCAACTATAATTAATTATATTAAACCTCAATTAATTACAATTAATTAATCACACTTTATTAATCAACTTTGATTTACTCATTAATTATATTAACTAATGATCCTTATTAATTAATAATTCTTTTAATAAATTAAACAATTAACTTGTAATTAATCATAAACAGTAATTAACAATTTGTAATTACTTATCTTAATTAATTAACTTCTTAATTAATTATTAACCCTTTGATTAATTAATCTAATTAATTAATCTTTAATTACTTTATTAAATGATTATTAATCAATTAAATTAACAAATAATCCTTAATTAATTACTTTATTAATTAATTACATTTTAATTAATTACCCTTAGTAATTAATCTTAAATTAATCACATTTATTAATTAATTAATCACATTAATTAATTAACTAAAATTAATTAAGCAATTAACCCTTAATTACTTACATAAGTAATTATCTTCTAATTACTTCCATTAGATGATTACTCTTTAATTAATTACTTTAACAAATAATTAATCCCATCATTAAATAATTCTTAATTCTTAAATTAATTAATTACTCCATAATTAATTAACTTCGAAAACCATTATATTAATCATATCCTTAATTAATAACATCAAATGATTATTCATTAATCACTTCGATTTAATTACTCCCATGAGTAATTTTCCACTAATTACTTCCATAAGCAATTTCCTCTACTTAATCACATTCAGAAATTCATCATTGATTACTTCATTAAGTAATTACACTTAATTAATCCATAATTAAGTGATTATTAAAAATTAAATAAAAAATTAACTAATCATTTAAAATTAATTAAATAATTAGTTAATTTCTTATATTTAAAGAAAATCCTTAATTAATTAAGAAAATCATTTATCTTAATTAAACTCTTTGCTTATTAATAAATCACATTAAGTATTCTTAAGTTCAAAACAATAATAAATTAACCTTATTATTCTTCACAAATTATTTAAAAATTAATCCAATCTTATTGACTTAAGGACAAATTATTTAATTTGGTTTACAAAATTATAATAATAGTTTACAAAATTATAATAATAGCCTTATTTGAAAAAAAATGTTTAGAAATCAATTTCTAACTCAAAACACTTTAATCATCTAATTTAAACTTATTTATTTTCAATATAATTTTAAACTTTAGTTTTTAAAACATTACTTAACATTTTACTTAAACTTTGATTAAATATTCAAATTCAAAACATTCCTTATTTAAATTTAAAATTCAAATTTAATTAAGTTAAATTACTTTCAAAAGAAACCATCTTAAACAAATTTAAATTTAAAATAAATTCAATCAACACCTTTTAAAGTTTGATTGACTTTATTTCAAAAAAAACAAACTTTAATTTGTAAATTTATTTTCTTTTGTAAAATCTCAAACCTTGATTTTATTTATTAAAAATAACAAGTTTAATCTTGTAAACTTATCATTACACAGTAACCAGAAATCTCACAACAAAAATACTCGAGTCGAACACCACCTGAACACGAGCTTCTCCCCGAGACACTCCAGCTCCCTTCTACTTCGAGTTGATCTCCAAGAAAACGCAAGATCTACTTCGGGACGACCTCGTATTCCCTAAATCCTTCAAACTCTACTTCGGGCCACCGTAGGTCGTCGCGACCACCAACAATCATCACACGATCGTACGCGAGCATGATTACGAACCCAGATCAAACCAAACTTATTCGAATCGAAATTCGAACCTTAAGCTCGAAAATCTGAAATAACTTAACTCACAAAACCAATCACCACCGATGATCCCAACGCCGTTGAACCTCATCGACACCCACATCAACTCGTCACGACCTCCAGCTCAACATCCCACCATCGCGATTGCTTCCGGTCCATTCCCCACGACGTAAAATTCACCACAGTCAAACCCAGCCAAATTCAACCTAAAACCCTAAATCGATCGAATCCAAACAATTCGATCATAGGAAAAATTCAACAACAATTTTCCCTGCATCAACCATTCACTAGCTAGCTTCGATTAAGATTTCAACTCAAATCATTGAGTTGATCGTCGACAATCCACCCAAATGCCGAAACCCTTCAACACTAAATTTCCAATTGATTATCAATTTAAAAATTATGAATTGCATGTTAAAAATCATTATTTTTAACTACAAATCTATTTGTATAATCCAAAGCAGAAATTAAAAATGTTGATATTTGACATGAATCAAGATTTCACTGTATTTCTAAATTTTAAACTTATTTACTAAAGTAAAAATCCTGAAATGATTTTAAACACATCCATCATCCATTAACAAAAAAAATTCATTAATTTATCAAAGCTAAATAATGATTATTTTTGGGAGATTTGAATTAATTTGAATGGTCATGACCTGTAATTTAACAGAGCATACCTATGTAGTCACATACATGCATCTCTTCTTTGTATACAAACATGCAATTTTCTTCACAAAACAATTGAAACTAAACTACTATATAAATCATCACACATGTCTGGGTTTATAACAGGTTCAAATCTGTTTTTAAAATGAAGATTTACTCACCACTTTCTTTGAACAAGGCAGAGCAGTCTTAATTTTCTTCTTTTCCCAGGCTTTGAACATTTCATCTGGAAAATGTTTTGATGTTAAAATCATACTGCATGCCTCTAATTTGTTAATCTAAAATGTTGAAACTGCTAAGTTGATCCTCCATTTGAATTGCAAAAGATTTGAATTTGCAGGTTGAAGTTGATATGGCGAACTTTATTTTAAAGATTTGCAATTTGAATTTATATTTGGTTTTTGCTTTTGATTCAAATTTCAGGTTTACTTATTTTTTTTCTTTCTTCTTTGTTCAGCTGAGTAATAATCGAAAAAGAGTGAAGAGATGAAAAAGTTTTATTTTAAATTGAATTATGTTATGTTTATTAAAATTAAAGAAAGTAAATTTAAAAAGAAGACACTCGTTACTTTAGTACTTAATTTTGCAACACATGTTTTTGAGATTAGCTAACATGGTTGCGCATGTTTCTTAATTATTTTTAAATAAATTTACATTAAATTTAATGATAATATAAGCTTACTTATTTAATTCACTAAATTAATAAATACTTATGTATGAATATATAAGTTTAATCTTTAAAGAAAATATTATGAAACTAGTTATAATACAAATAAATTCTTATATATGTAATTTAAATTCTAGAACATTTATAACCATTTTAATTTAAACACTTTTGAAGAAAACAAAAATAAAACCGTGATTAAATCCTTTTTAAACTATCATATTTAAAATAAAAAATTATCTTATATTTTGAAAACAATTGAATTAATCTTAAATTAGCTTTTGAAAAATATTAATTTTAAAACAAAGCTTCAAATTACAATATATTCATACATATATAAATTATCAATAGATTAAATAAAATTTCAAAATAATTCCAAATTATAACATATACATACATATATATTACAATTTGAAGATACAATCTTTATTTAAAACAAAAGATCTTCTATTCACAATATATCAAATATATATATAAATAGAATAAAATTTTATTAGCTTTGAAAAAGAAAATCTTACCAATTTTAAATTGATAGAAAGATATTGATCAAAATTATCAGATTAAATATTTATTAACCTTTAAAAGATTAAATTGGCCAATTTAAATTAAAATTATATAGAAAAACTATCAAATCAAATTAATTATTAATACAGATTATTAAATTGATATCGCCTAAAATTCCGAGTCGTCACAGGGCAGCTCCCAATCGACAAAGGGCTAACAATCTAGATGGACCTAGACTCGTGGGCACACCACTCGGCAACGATGGACCAGTTCATGAAGGAATTCCAGTTAACACCACACAACCGGATGCTGGTAGGAACGTAGGAGCGCAGGATGAAGAGTATGTGCCAGAATTCCCTCGGGAACTCGGGGGGCAACCCCTGATAGACAATGCTGGATTGGCTGGGATTGTCTGGAGAGCTATGCGCGGAGGTTTGAAAAATAGAGATCTAGAAGGAGTAAATAGGAGTCCGTTTACTCGTGGAATTCGGATAGTTCGGAATCTACCAAAGTTCAAGCTACCTAACGTGGAAGTATAAAATGGAAAGGCTGATCCAACTGAACACTTGATGAGATACACAAGACACATGGAAGTGCTGGGGGCATCGGAGGAAGTTATGGCCTGATGTTTCCCTCTATACTTAACGGATATAGCTGCTATATGGTTCAGACAGCTGGAAGAAGGATCTATCAGGATGTGGATAGAATTGGTGGACAGGTTTCTAAAGCAATTTCAAGTTCATATTAAAAGACCAAAGAACGTGATGATGCTAACGTCAATAAAGCAAAGAACAGATGAGTCACTCAGAGTTTTCTTAACTCGGTACAATGCAGAGGTTGCTTTGGTGGATCGACCGGATCCATCGATGGTCTTAATGGCAGCAGTGTCAAGAGTCAGAGAGAATTCATATTTCAAGGTATCTTTAATACGGGACCCACCAATGGATCTCGGGGAATTCTTTCACAAAGCTGAGAGATTCCTTCAGCAGGAAGATGCATGCTCAGATATGAAGTTATAGGAGGTGAACGCGGCTGTGGATGGAGGGCTATCCAGCGGAGGCTTGGAAAAGATAAAGACAAAGGAAAAAGGAAGCCGGATGACGAATTAGGAAAAGCTAGGAAGCGGTGGAGAGAGCCAAAATTCTCCACCTACACAGGATTGAACGAGATGTTGGAACGGATTTATTTGGAGACTCGAAATCGCCTTCCCTACTGAAGGCCGGCTAGGAGAGAACCCTCAGAATGTGAAAGGGCATCAGGGAGGCACTGTCTTTTTCACGATTTGGACGGGCATGATACCAACAGCTTCAGGCATCTAAAGGATATAATTGAGGAGCATGTAAGGAATGGACATCTGCGACAATATGTCGGAGTTCGAAATGCCGCGGTGGGACAGGAACAGCCACCGACTACCTCAAACAACAATGGCGCGAGGCCCAGGAATGGTGGTCAGTTGGTTATCCTTTGACAGGGGTGGTATGAAATAAGTAGCAAACTCTTGGCAAACAACCAAGTCACTTACTCATGTATGGGGACAGAGATAGCCCCTAGGCATGCTCTGAGATGATGATAAACCGCGACGCTCTAGTTTGTGAAATTGTTTTTTTCTTTTTTGGCTTGGACATTTGCTTTTTCCTGGTTTGGTTTGAACTTCTGGTTTTGTTTGTTTCTTGGTTTGGACTTTTATTTGGATGATTGTTTTCTGGTTTGGATATTGGTTTGGATTTTTGATATGGATTTTTTGTTTTCTGATTTGATTTGGATTTCGGATTGGTTGATTGGATTTTTATCTGGTTTTTGGTAATGGTCATCAAGTATGGATTATACCTGGAAAGGGTTAATTCGCTTTGTCCAAGCATGGCAAATTGACTTATTCAGGTCGTCGAGTATGGACTATGCTCGACAAGGGTTCGGAGAGACCAGGACTCGGCCTAGGACTTAGGCCCCATATTATCAGTTACTATTTTAGGTCGTCGGGTATGGACTATGCTCGACAAGGGTCTGGAGAGACCAGAATTCGGCTTAGGACTTAGGCCCCATATTATCGGTTACTATTTTAGGTCGTCGAGTATGAACTATGCTCGACAAGGGTCCGGAGAGACCAGGATTCGGCCTAGGACTTAGGCCCTATACCATCGGTTAATATTTCAGGTCGCCGAGTATGGACTATGCTCGACAAGGGTCCGGAGCGACCAGGATTCGACTTAGAACTTAAGCCATGGTAATTACTCAACGTCCAGGGACACTGGACCACAGTCGTCAGGTGTGGATAGCGCTTGAAAAGAACCCGAAGAGGTTACGGATACGAATATTGGCTACAAATGGCAAAGGACTTGAATATCGACCCAAAGAGGTCCTGGATTCAGTTATTTGTTACTGGATTCGGAATTGGATATCGACTTAGAGTAGTCGTAGATTAAGATAAGGATACGGCGATGGCACTTGGATAAAATGGATCGGATTATGAATCGAAAAGTATGGATGTGGATAACATACATACTTTGGATATTGGACGTGAGGCTATTCAAAACACACCTTCCTATCACAAGGCATGTTTTGGGGGGAAAGTGTTAACCTGCCTTTTAGCAAGGTCGTGGACATGCGGGTTTAACTTAATCGACTGCTCGTTCGTCGAGGTTGGTGTATGATGGATTTAGTCGACTGGATGGATGGATGACGCAACGTGCTTGGAAGATGGAAATTGGATTGGATAAAGATGGATCGACTATAATTGGGTCTAGGAAATATGGTTCGGTATAGATTGAAAGAGTTAGGGGTCGCTCGGTCTTGAAGTTAGAAGTAGTTCGGCATGTACGGCTCGGTCTGGATGTTCTACCTCGCTCGACATTGTGATGAGGCTATGCCGCTCAGCATTGGTGAGGTATTTCAGTCCTGCTGGTATGGCTCGGCATCATGGGTCGCTCGGCACCAGGCCTTGCCCGGCATCAAACCTCATTCGGCATTGGACGCCGCTCGGCATTAGACCTCGCTCGGCACTGGACATCGTTCGGCATTGGACATCGCTCGGCATCGTTCGACATCGAGGGTCGTTCGGCATTGTACCTCGCTCGGCATCGAGGGTCGTTCAGCATTGTACCTCGCTCGACATTAGTGTGACGGCTCGGCATTGGTGAGACGGCTCGGCATTGTAGTGAGGCCGGTGTGGCTCGGCATTGTGGTGATGCCGGTGTGGCTTGGCATTGTAGAGGTATGTAGCTCACCACTGTGGTGAGGCCGGTGTGGCTCGGCATTATGGTGAGACCGGTGTGGCTCGGCATGGTAGAGGCATGTGGCTCGGCATTGTGGTGAGACCGGTATGGCTCGGCATGGTAGAGGTATGTGCTCGGCATTGTGGTGAGACCCGTGTGGCTCGGCATGGTAGAGGTATATGGCTTGGTGGAAGGCCTTGATGGGCCTATACCATTCAGAAACATAACAGCTCAGGATTTGTCTATAAATACAGCGTGTGGGGGTTCAGAAAGGGGATCTTCTTCTTTCTGCTCTCGAGTTTTCTATTTTCTAAGGCTGAGGTTACTCTGCCATATTGTAACTGTAATCAATCATTACAGCAATAAAAAGGAAACTTCTGGAGTGGACGTAGGCCGGAGTTAGCCGGATCACTATAAAATCTGTTGTTCTTTACCTCTTCCTTTTTGATTTTTATTGTTCTTCACATTATTACTCTCTACATACACTCTATATGTGAGCTGTGATTGGTACTTGATGTTTTCGTTTGGATTTGGGTGTTAGTGACTAATTTTGGCGCTAACATATAATGTTTTAATTGATTATGTTGAAGTATTGTTTTTATATGAATTATAACTATAATAAATATTTGTTTTTAAAAGGAATAAAAAAAGGTATTATCTTTATTTCAAAAAGGAGATTGGCTGGTTTAAAGAAAGTAGCAGTTTTTGAAATAATAATTTTGAATTGGTTTTGTATAACATGACGCAGATTTATGAATATTAGTTTAAAATAAAGGATAGTTTCGTAAAAAGTGTTTTATAAAAATAAATAAATATTTTCTTAAGTAATACCTTCTAAAAAGGGAAAATCGATATTATTTGATGGAATAAAGAAATAAATTCCACCTGGAAATTTATTAATAATTTATACAATGGTCATGCTACGAAAACTAAATGAGTTTTATAATTATATTGGGGAACTTTGTTTTTTTTGAGAAGGAGGTTGTAATTTTATTTGGGAAATTTATAAAATAATTTACAAATGAATTTTGGAAGTTTTTAAAAGAATGAAAATAAGATGGGAATGTAAAAAAAGTTACAAATGGTATTTCATAATAAGTATGAGCTATAAATAATACAAAGTATGTGTTTATGGAGTTTTAAATTAGATTTGGAAATCTATAAAAAAGACTAAAATTGAGTTTCGAAGATCTATCAATGAATTTATAAGCATGATTTTATGGAAGGAATTTATAATTTTTTATCAAAAGGAATTTTATGAAAGAGTTATTTATAATAGAGATTGATTTTCTTAATTGACATTCTTAATTATGGTGGTAGGAAATATTTTTTCCCTACTTAAAACCGAAGGGGTATTGTTTGGATTATTATCATCTCTGATGTAAATGATTCTGCTTAACCCAAAATTTCAAGTGCGGTTTGAAATAAAAATCTTTCTTAAGATGTTTAAAGTGGTTAAGAGGCCCAGAGTTGCTTTGTAGTTGACCAGTTTTATTTTTCTTCGGGAATTAAATCATTTATGGTTGGATTGTTTATTATTTGATAAATAAATAACTAGCTATTGAATATGGACCAGAATTATAACTTTCAAAATATCTAGGAGAAACACAGGAATTATATGGTACAGTTACCATCCGAGTTGCTATAGTGTACTTATAAACTCGTTTTGTTCCTCTAGGACAAATGATAAGGAAATCCGACCACTAATGGTTAGGAGGTGATCGCCGGTCTTATCTATTGTCTATTTATTTCCTAAAGAACCGTCGGTCTTATCTATTGTCTGTTTATTTCCTAAAGAACCGAGATTGAGTTTACCTGAATTTATCAAAAGTTGTTTCGAAGGGTCCGGAATTAGATATGTTATTCGAAAACCACTTCAATCCAACTCAAGCACTTCAAACTGAAGACATCTTGAAAAGTATAGAATCGAAGATGGAGTTTGAAGTGCAACGGCTATTTTCTATTAACCTTGATAGGGATTCCCCGTAATGGTCGTAATAGAAGTAGTGACTTTGGTTTCGTTCAGTCCACGAATGAACGTGTATGGACGAATGCTAGCATTGCATTTACGCTTGGAGGGCAATGTTAGCATTCCAAGTGGGAAGTGTTTTCAAAAGGTAATCATGGCCTCACAAGCCTCATCAATTGGGAATGACAAAATAGGGAATGCAGCAGGGCCAAGTAGGTCGCTCCCATTAGGGTGTGGTCATCCTAGATCTAGAGCAATTACAATCTACTCATGTATGCTTCGGGTCCCAAAGTGGGATGGTCATATTCGTTACTATCGATTAAGGGGTAGGCCAGTCTTGTGAGGCAGGGGTACAAGATGTTCTTATCATATCATGGTACATTTTATCTAGAGATGTAACATCAGAAGATTGTTCCTTACCTTGTCATAGGTGGAATCCATTCTCTAATACGTATCTTTATGGTTTTGATTGTAGAGCCTAGTATGCTGAAATTTACTAATGTAACAATTTCAGTTATGATTAATAAGTATTTGTGCTCTAGACACTATTATAATATTACTAGATTTTCTATAGAAATGTTTTGGTTATCGTAAGGTAACAACCCATCTGTATTTATATGCGGCATGGTATTATGAGGTGCCATTGTTTTGAAAGGTTTTATAATAATAAAAATCAAATTGGTGTGTTTTCTCACGCAGGTTTTCCAAGCTGACTCGGGTGTTATTTCATTATAATGCTCCGGTCAGACCAAGTATATTTATAGAATCAGTTTGATGCTTTGGAGCTTTAGAAGATGAGATGGAGGTCCAGAGGCGTATTCACATACATGATTATTTTTCCACTGCATTCATTGTCGTACTTATCAGCAATTGCGTGGACATGTTGTTATAACTGTCCAGGCTGATAATTTATTTAGTGCACTTTGATTTGTTGTCTGCATGTATATTACAGTTTTCTTTTGTAAAGACCGTTATCATATTATAGATTATTCGTTTCGGTGTGAGATTCTGTGTTTTTTAGTTTCTTCTTGTCTTCTTTCTTTTTCTTTCCCTCGACAATCTGTCTTTACATTCAATTTGAGTTGGACATGTTTGGTTTATTGTCAGCTTAAACTGTACGAAAAAGCAGTGTGTTAGATCAGTGGATTAGTGCTTAAGCACTTCCACTATTTTTAACCCTCCTATTTTTCTCAAGTTTAAGAAAGAAGAGAGGCCTCCGTGGAAGCCATTAAAGAGAATTTAGAAAGCTTAAGAATGAAGAAGAAGAAGTGAAATGTGTTTGGAAACGAGAAGGTATGTATGGATATTTATAGAATTTTCATTAAGTAAAGCCCTTTCCACATCCACCCTCCCTTACACCATACAATGTCACCCCCCTTATGTCACCATACACATTAGCCTCTCATTCCCATGTGGTGGTGATGATGGTAGTGTGGTAATGTGGTGTAAGATGATTTAATGTGAGGTAAGGTTTGCATTTTAAGTTAATAATTACTTTAGATATTTATTTTATTACCTTATGTAAATATATATTTATTTTCTACTCTTATAGTGTGTATATGTGTATGTTAATGTGTGTATGTGCATGTCACAAATGTGTACAAGTCATTTGAACGACATTGTATAATTTATATACGTCAAATCGTTACGATTTGGTTTAAAATGGAAGACTGTGACGTTAATGGAAGTTTAAAATGTTAACGGAAGGTTGACATGAAAATTAAATCTAAGAGAACATAAATAAGGGGAAACAAATGATAGCAATCAGCGTTAACAAAGAAAGAAATCGATGAAACAATAAATAAACATACACAAATTAACCAAATCAAGTAACAATAATTACTTGGCAAATTTACACTACTCAGGTCGACCCAGGAAATGCTTAGCTTAACCAATAGCGGTCAACCTAGGGAGCCTAGCGGTTGACCCAAGATTTGTAAATGACGTAGTAAATTGTTTTCTAATGGCCCAGATTTAAAATGGTTTAATCAAGCAGTTGGCACCTCTATAAGTACGACCTAGGAGTTCACTTTCGACTCATAATTTTATAATGAGCGTGAAAGCTCTACCATTTTCTCTTCTCCGCCAAAACTTTAAACTAATATAAATAATCTAGTTTGCATGTATACACTACTAGAGGATTGTAGAGGATGTAGAGACATAAAATAGCTTCAAATCAAGTGGCTATAACCAAGGTAAACTACCAACCCGAATCAAAATTTATAATCAACCTAAATCTCTTCTTTCCACTCTAAATTCTAATAGAAATATGTGTGTGTGTGTGTGTGTGTGTGTTTGTGTGCGTTATATAAGAATCCAAATAGGGAGTCAGAAGTTGAAATACAGATAATAGGAATTTGGTCTGGAGATTTGGGAACGCTTAAGAAAGGTGAGTGGGGAAATTACATGTTTTGTAATAAAATTAGATTTATTCCACTGTAATTTATTTCAATTAAGTCTATTTATTATTGATTTAGATCTAAATCTATAAATGTGTAATGATCAGATTTATATTTGTAAGTGTGTAATGATTAGAGTTATATTTGCAAGTGCGTAATGATTAGATGTAAATATTTGATTACGCATAATGAATTTAAATGTAATAGATCTAATAAAAATGATCATGGAAGGAATTACAGCAAAATTTGATGAAAATTAGAAACCTGCCTAAACGTGCTTTTGAATAAATTTTAATGTATTACGTAATGATTAGAATTGGTATTTATGCAATGGATATGAACTGAATTAAGAGAAATGTTTCTTAATATTTTAGGGGTTTTAGTGATATTTTAATAGTTGAGATTTAAAATGTTGCAAGTAGATTTCTATGCACTATCAAGTTTGAATAATTGAAAATGTGATGTCTGAAATGATAAGGAACGCACCTAAAATGTAAGATAGGTTCAAAATATGGATATTTATAAAATATGGATATTTATCATACTTCGTACCATCTATTCAAAAAAAAAGAGTTCCTTGTAATACAAACACTGCACAAATCTCTCTTTTTGATAAGATATGGAAATTTGCGGTGTTAACATTTTATGATATGAGTGTAATTCCAATGCATTAAAAATGCGGCAAACCCCAAGAGTTAAATAGGAATATATGAATGCAGTAAGAATATCCTAAGATGATAAAATGAGAACTACCAATAATACTGAAAATAAAATATGAAAGATAGGAAAGAAGGAACAAAAAGATAAAATGGGAAAACGGATGAAAGAATGGAAAATTATATTGAAAACTTGATAGGAGGGTAGCGGTAATTAAACTTAAAGTAAGAAAATGGTAAATGCATAATGAAATGAAGACCTAGGGTCAACTATAAAAACTATAAGGACATGATAATTAAATAAATATGAAATACATGTATGAAATATGTATAAGTAGCCTTGAATATATTTTTGTGACGGGTGTGAACTATCATATTAAAGTATAGCTAAATGAATAATGGGAGCTGTGGAGTATATATTGTTTCGTATAGATAAAGGAATACCCCTAATAGATAGATTAATATGCTTCAAATATAGTTTTAGGTGGATATTGCCTTGATTGCATTAGGCAATCTAAATAGGATGATGAGTGGTATCGAGAACTACATAGAAATGGTTGGTACCAAAATTCATGGGTAGGGCTCGTATAAGGCGATATGTCATCAGCTCTTAGCGATTCACAAGAAAGACAGGGTTACACCTAACTGTTCTTTGCCGCCTATCTGGGTAGGCCATGTTGGGTTATGCACTACCATAATTTTTTGCTGGTTTTTTTTTGGACAAGGCTAATTAACCCAAAAGGAGCTCTTTGAAAAATGGTTAGGGTGGTTTGTGGAACTGAGTCCACAATAAGAAGCAGACAAACTAGTAAATCCCTAGAAGCGAAATAGGGTAGGGCAAAATATATGAAAAGCCATCATTAGACACTATGGGAGTCCCTCGAGTTATACAGTAACGACATCGTGACACGGCTAGGGTTATGGATCCTAACGAGGTGCTGATTTGGAGATACTAAGAGGGATGGTATCTAAATCCATTTGGGGACCATGGGATATATACACATATCTATATGTACACAGTTATGATTCTATGAAGGTAGGTGGAAACAGATCATGCGCAGACATGGAGTCAGGATGACTAATTAAAAGTGTATAACATGAGATAGAAAATAATCGACATAAACTAGTATTATGTACAAAATGTATTATTTTACCAGTCACCAGAATGTTGTTCTGACCACCTCATCATTACAACCCACATGATAGATCGAAGGGTAGTTACAGGTTGTTTGGCATGTTCGGTGCTGACAAGGACACTTGACTTTGGAAGTGTCAAATCTTGGTCGGCGCATACGTGACTTATTAAATTTTGCTATTCTGCAATATGTTTTACGTTAGTGCTTTGATATGCATCCTTTCATTCTGATTGTAGGATATCAAACTAACGATCTGTACTTTGGTAGACTTGGGTTTTCGATTTAGCGAAAATTCAGGTGTAACGACCCGATATTTTCAACCATTCGCATCCACACACGTCAGACTTGAATTGCTCAAAATATCGCGTTGTAAATAAAATTTGGCAAATCTCAGAATATACAGTAAATAAATAGTCACAGATCACAGATGCAGAGTATTTAATAATGCAGCGGAAGTAAAAGAGATAGTAGTTCATGAAGCTACTATATACATATAAGATACATCAGAGTTAAATAAGATACAATAGAAAAGTAACAAGATACATCAGGTACAAATTTGAATACATCACTGGAATCACTGGATACTAAAAGCAAAATAGATCGTTGGATCTTCAGGCAAAGCTCCAACTTCGAAGGTGAGTCTTGAATGCTTAATCACTCAGTCTGACCCGAATGTAAAGCAAAACATAAAACACTCGAGTCAGGACATAAATACTTATGAACTGTAAATCAACTCAAGTGAACAGTAACAAAATGCATCAGTAACTTAAAGGATGCTTGGGATCGCCCATCCTTTAAGGATCCGTTAAACTATTTACTATGTAGTAATATTGCGCTATTATAATAATGTCTACAGTAAAATAGCGTTAAGGGGTTACCCATATAGCCCTTGACACAAAATAATCCCAATAGTCTATACAGTACCTGCATATCTCCTGATCGGGAGACTATGAGAAGATACTCCGTAGGTATGACACAAATAGAAACTCGTAGTAAGGCTCGCTATGTTAGGTGACACGACACACTAGGCAATGCAAGGGTAGATATACCAATTACGCGCACGGGCTGGTGGTAACGTAGCAGCCACTACGTCCACCTCGAAACACACTCCTAATCAAAATCGGAGGATGGCCATCAAATCAATCACCAGTAAGAGTACAGTATCGAAAAAATGTGTCCGATAGGAGGAATGACCTCACTTGGCCTGAGATCGCTCCTGTTTTAGCCACCTTATGCCAACTCATGGGAGTCGGGTCCACGTAATATACCTCAAGAATGTCGCCACCATCCTACTTCATTTTGGAATCTCCACCGCGTACACAGTTGTTAAAGTGGTTTTCGAAGTTGGTAGGGAGTATGAAAACTTTTGATCCCGGTCTCTTGAATAACCAATCGTTATTATAACCCCCTGGTCATTTCAAAATAGTTCATACTTCATAATCAAATCATTTCATTACAAAACTATATTCCTTTCAAAATAGTTTATACAATGAAACCAAAACCATTTTTATTTCAAAACTATATCCAAATCAATACTGTTATCCCACCTTTTGGTCAAGGCTGGAATATCAACAAATTGGCAAGGAAGGATGGATATCAGGATTGGAGATCGATTGGAAGCAAGACTGCAATCGATATCGTCAAAATTTGGCCGAGCTCCGATCAGGACGGAATCGATTGGGGATGATGATCAAGACTAGGAGAGGCTGCATTTCAAATTTCAGGTCAATCGGAGTTCGTATGCACAAGATATGGACGGGCTATGATACACAAGGAATGGTTCGTATCAATGCATTTCGCATCGATCAGTAGATGGCATTTCGAGTCGATACTGTTCGTATCGATTAGAGACAGAGCATAGTGGTGGACTTCGAATCGATATCATTCGTATCGATCAACATGGACTAGACTCAATGGTTTTGCATCGATCAGGTAGGCGGGCAGGTGAGGCGTTGTTCGTATCCATCAAGTAGAGTACTGTTCGCATCCATCGAGTAAAGCTTCGTTTGCATCCGTCAGGTAAGGTCTCGCTCGTATCCATCCTAAGGATGAGCTTCGTACCCATCCTCTATTTCACATCTCTCTTCACGGCCACTTCGTATCGATAACCCTCAAGGTCATTTCGTATCGATTAATTCGTAAGGGATCGGTGCGAAGTGTATTCCTGAAATTGATACAAAGAAGGACACGAATTAATGGGTGCGAGCATACTGTTGCAAGGTTATGGATATGAACGAGCACGAAATACGGATGCAAGCGAAGAATATCCACGAATCAAGGGAAGAAGCGTTCAAAATGGCGAGGAATATGGATTGAGCCCTGGAAGTAGCACCACGTCACCTCACACACACGTGCCTTGATCGATTCGAACAGGAGGGATATGAAAGCATGGATTCGAAGACAGCAAATTACGGAAAACATGACATTGCATCGATCATATCTCCTAAACCACTGATCCAAATGGAACGAAATTTTCACGGCAGCTTGCATACAAGGTAAAGAATGTTCCTGCCAAATTTCATCCCGATTGGATCATTTTTTGATGGATATGAAATCAATTCGTATCGATCACAGATCGAGTTGAAACTTGGCGGGGTCGGTCGCGTGGGCCCACTCACGTGCCAGAAGAAGTCTCCCGAAGTTTGAGCGCGATATCAGCCTCCTACGCCTATAAATAGCCCTCTGAAGCCTACAGGAAAGAGGAGCTTGGCCGACTGAACGTCCAGACTCTGCCGGATTCATTTCTACACTTCAATACAACTATTGCACTCAAAATTCTCCATTTCTACTGCTGTAATCATCTGTAACCGGCAAGGATAATCAATAAAAGATAAAACTTTGAAGTGGTCGTAGGCCGGAGATAGCAGAACCACTATAAATCTTGTGTCCCTGCTCATTATTTCTGAAATCATTACTTTCCATTTACTTAGATCTGTGATTAATACCGTTGATTTATATTCATACTTTGGTGCTTTCACGATATTTGGGGTTTGTGACCAATTTTGGCGCAAACACTTTGGTTCTTTCGCTGAGAACGACTAGCACACGCTACATCGGATTGAAGTTCAGATTTGAAAAGAGTGAAGAGTTTAGATTTGAAAAGCAATGACTCAACAAACCAATAGAAGACAGAGGGCTGAAAGAAGCCAACAGGAAGGAAGTCAAGAATCATCCTCCGAAGCTGGGGAAGGACAAGCTTCGATCTACATAACCAGGGATGAAATGGAGGCTATGGCCAATTCATTGCAAGAGAGATTGTTGAAGAGTCAACGGGACATGATGCCGACTTTCCTTGAACAGATGAGAGCTGCAGGAACACAAAACCTTAGACCGACTACGGTGACTGCGGACGCGGAACAAGGAACTAGGGTTGCAGAACCCAATGGAGGATAGAATACAGAACCAGATGGCAATCAACAAAGGCTTTGGGGCAGTCCCGCAGGATCTGACGTTGGAAGGCCCTTGGATGGAGCTCGACAGGCTAGAGCGAGCGCCAACATTAGTGAACCGTAAGAGGAGTATGTGCCGGAATTCCCTCGGGGGCGTGGGGGCAACCTTTGACAGATAATGCTGGATTGGCTGAGATTATCAGGAGAACTATGCGTGGAGGTCTTACCAATAGAGATTTGGAAGGGGTGAACAAGAGTCCGTTCACACGGGAAATCAGGATGTCTCGAAATCCACCTGATTTCAAACTACCTAGTGTGGAAGTATACAATGGCAAGGCTGATCCGACAGATCATCTGATGAGATATACTAGACAGATGAAAGTGCTGGGGGCATCGGAGGATGTTATGGCCCGATGTTTTCCCCTGTACTTAACCGATATAGCCGCAATTTGGTTTAGGCAGTTGGAAGAAGGGTCTATTAGAACGTGGACGGAGCTGGTGGATAGGTTTCTAAGGCAGTTTCGGGTTCATATTAAAAGGCCTAAGAACATGATGACGCTAAAATCGGTAAAGAAAAGGACGGATGAATCAATTAGAGCTTTTCTAACTCGATTCAATGCGGTAGTTGCTTCGGTGGATCGGCCGGATCCATCAATGGTTTTAATGGCGGCAGTGCCAGGAGTCAGGGAGGATTCAGATTTCAAGGTATCTTTGATACGAGACCAACCATTGGATCTTGGGGAATTCTTTCACGAAGCTAAGAGGTTCCTTCGACAAGGGGATGCATGTGCGGACTTAAAGATGAAAGAAGTAAATGCGACTGAGGGTGGAGGACCATCCAGTAGAGGTTCGGATAAAGATAAAGGAAAAAGGAAGTTGGACGATGATTCTGGAAAAGCTAGGAAGCGATGGAAGGATCCAAAGTTTTCCACATACACAGGATTGAACGAGACGCTGGAGCGGATATACTTGGAAACCCGGAATCGCCTTCCCTACCGAAGGCCAGCTAGGAGAGAGCCTTCTGAACGAGAGAGGGCATCAGGAAGGTACTGCCTATTCCATGATTTGGATGGGCATGACACCAACAGCTGCAGGCACTTGAAGGATATGATCGAGGAGCATGTAAGGAATGGACAATTGAGGCAGTATGCTGAGGCACGGAATGCAGCGGTGGAGCAGGAGCAACCACCGCCTACCTCAAACCATGATGATGTGAGGCCCAGGAATGATGGTCGATTGGTTATCAATTGACCAGGATAATGTGAAATAAGTAACAAACCATTGGGGAGCAACCAAGTCATTTACACATGTATGGGGACGGAGATTGCCCCTAGGCATGCTCTGAATAATGATAAACCGCGAAGCTATGGTTTGCGAAATCTGTCTTGTGTTTTGTACTGGACACTCATTTTCTGGCTTGGTTTTGGAGTTTGGTTTGAACTCCTGGTTTTGTTTGCTTTCTGGTTTGGATTTTCGTTCGGATGGTTATTTTCCTGTTTTGGACGTTGGTTTAGATTTCTGGTTTTCTGATTTGATTTGGATTTTGGATTGGATTTTAATTGGATTTTTATCTGGTTTTTGGTAAATGGTCGTCAGGTATGGATTATACCTGGCAAGGGGTAAGTCCCTTCGTCCGCATGTGGAGAATTGGCTTATTCAGATCGTTGAGTATGGACTATGCTCAGCAAGGGTCCGGAGTGACTAGGATTCAGCCTAGGACTTAGGCCCCATATTATCGATTATTGTTTCAGGTCGCTGAGTATGGACTATGCTCGGCAAGGGTCCAGAGAGACCAGGATTCGGCTTAGGACTTAAGCCATGGCATTGTACGACATCCAGGGACACTGGACCACGGTCGTCAAGTGCGGACTGCGCTTGGCAAGAACCCAGAGAGGTTAGCTCAAATGTCCAGGGACACTGGACCATGGTCGTCAGGTGAGGATTGCGCTTGGCAAGAACCCGAAGAGGTTAGCTCAACGTCCAGGGACACTGGACCACGGTCGTCAGGTGTGGATTGCGCTTGGCAAGAGCCCGGAGAGGTTATGGATTTGGACATCGATCCGAAGAGGTCCTGGATTCGGTTATTGGCTATTGGATAAGGATGGATTAGGACTCGGTTGTCGAGTCCGGATGGATATGGAATCGGCTAAGGATTTGGTTATTGGATTAGGAATTGGGCATTGACTCGGAGCGGTCAAGGATGATGTACTCTGATGATATGGCTATGGACTTCAGATATTGGATTCGAAACTATTCAAAACACACCTTCTTACCGCAAGGCATGTTTTGGGGGGAAAATGTTATCCCACCTTTTGGTCAAGGCTGGAATATCAACAAATTGACAAGGAATGATGGATATCAGGATTGGAGATCGATTGGAAGCAAGACTGCAATCGATATTGTTAAAATTTGGCCGAGCTTCGATTAGGACGGAATCGATTGGGGATGATGATCAGGTCAAGGAGAGGCTGCATTTCAAATTTCAGGTCAATCGGAGTTCGTATGCACAAGATATGGACGGCCTAAGATACACAAGGAATGGTTCGTATCGATGCATTTCGCATCGATCAGTAGATGGTATTTCGAGTCGATACTGTTCGTATTGATCAGAGACAGAGCATAGTGGTGGACTTCGAATCGATATCGTTCGTATCGATCAGCATGGACTCAACTCAATGGTTTCGCATCGATCAGGTAAGCGGGCAGGTGAGGCATTGTTCGTATCCATCAGGTAGAGTACTGTTCGCATCCATCGAGTAAAGCTTCGTTTGCATCCGTCGGGTAAGGTATCGCTCGTATCCATCCTAAGGATGAGCTTCGTACCCATCCTCTATATCACATCTCTCTTCACGGCCACTTCTTATCGATAACTCCCATGGTCATTTCATATCGATTAATTCGTAAGGGATCGGTGCGAAGTGTATTCCTGAAATCGATACAAAGAAGGACATGAATTAATGGGTGCGAGCATACCGTTGCGAGGTTATGGATATGAACGAGCACGAAATACGAATGCAAGCGAAAAATATCCACGAATCAAGGGAAGAAGCGTTCAAAACGGCGAGGAATAAGGATCGATCCCTGGAAGTAGCGTCACGTCACCTCACACACAAGTGCCTTGATCGAGTCGAACAAGAGGGATACGAAAGCATGGATTCGAAGATAGCAGGTTACGGAAAACATGAGATTGCATCGATCATATCTCCTAAACTGCTGATCCAAATGCAACGAAATTTTCACAGCAGCTTGTATACAAGGTAAAGAATGTTCTTGCCAAGTTTTATCCCGATTGGATCATTTTTTTATGGATACGAAATCAATTCGTATCGATCACAGATCAAGTCGAAACTTGGCGGGGTAGGTCGCGTGGGCCCACTCACGTGCCAGAAGAAGTCTCCCGAAGTTTGAGTGCGATATCAGCCTCCTACGCCTATAGATAGCCCTCTGAAGCATACAGAAAAGGGGAGCTTGGCCGACTGAACGCCCAGACTCTGCCAGATTCATTTCTACACTTCCATACAACTATTGTACTCAAAATTCTCCATTGCTACTACTGTAATCATCTGTAACCGGCAAGGATAATCAATAAAAGATAAAACTTTGAAGTGGTCATAGGCCGGAGATAGCCGAACCACTATAAATCTTGTGTCTCTGTTCATTATTTCTGAATCGTTGCTTGTTGTTTACTTAGATCTGTGATTAATACTGCTGATTTATATTCATACTTTGGTGCTTTCATGTATTTGGGGTTTGTGACCAATTTTGGCGCAAACAAATACAATATCATTTCCATTTCAAATATATATTCACCTTTCAAAAATCATAATACTTTCAAAGTTATAACTCTTTAAAAACCAAAATACTTAAAATTATTACACTTTGAAAATCATAACATTTCGAAATCATGGTACCTTCCTTTAATTCTTTACATTTTACAAATTTATTCAATTAAACCCAAATCTCAAATTTCCAATTTAATTCAGTTCAAACCACCAGTTTCAATTCAATTTCAATTTCCCAACAAACCATTTCAAATGTTATCAATATAGATTTGTTACACAAAATAGACTATCCAATTTTTAATATAAAATTCAAACTTTAAATATCCTACGTTTCAAAACTAAATTTTATAATTTCATATATATATCTTAATTCAATTTACAAATATTTAGTTTTGAAATATTTACTTAATAAACTCAATATCATTTAAATAAATCTAAATTACAAGTAAACTAAATATCCTTTCCACCCTCATTATCAAATCATTATTTGAATTCAAAATCAAATATTCAAATATAAATACCTTTTTAAAAAAAATTAATTATATAATTCATTTATTATTTCAGATATCATTATAAAACACATTTCTAAATTCCATTTAAAATTCATTTATCTCATTACATTTCCTTCCATTTAACACATAACAAAGTACACATTATTTAAATTCAAATTCAATTTAAATTCCTTAAAAATTCAAATTTAAATATTAAAATGTATTCAAAACTCCTTAATTTCACAAATAATCAATTCCAAAAGTTAAATCATTTAACACTTTAAAATATAATTCACAACAGTGTTAAAATGTATAATATTTCAGAACATTGTCAAATTTCAGCAACGACATTATTTGTAAAGTGCTATCGTAGCTTATAGTTTCCAAAATAGTTTAGTTCAGGAACAACGACATTTATAAAATGCCGTAATAGATATTTAGTTAAAACTTAGTTAAATTCAAAACAACAGCACTTAAAAATGCTGTCATAAGACCACGGCATTTTTGTAAATGCTATTAATATAATTCCAACTTTTATTATAACTTTCGAAACATTAACACTCCAATTCTTTTTATTTTAAACTTATAAATCATATTTCTAAACTTCAAAATTTCACATTTAAATAATTTTAAAATATGATTTATCATACAAAATTTTATAATTAAATATCCAATTTAAAACTCAATTCATTTGTTATGTCAAAATTCACTGTTTTCTTAACTTATAAATTTAACAAAACTAAACATTTTACTTCAAATATCTTTTCAGAACTTTAAATTTAGTTTCCATTATTTACTTACATTTTTAAAATATAATTTAAAGTCAAAAATCCCATTCACTTCAAATTTACATACTTAAATTCACAAATTCAAAACTTAATATTTAGCTTTCTCAAAACCATAAAATATATATTTTTAAATCATATTTCATACTTTTTGTAACATCCTAAAATTTATTAATTTAAATTTGGTAGCTTATTTGAACTTTTAGAATTTAATTTGAAAAGTTTCAAAACAAATAAAATATTATTAATATTAAATATTGGAAAAATATATGAATATAAATAAAGTATTTGGTAGTTTAAGCTTTAATATATATATATATAATATATATATATATAAACAAGAATTTTTGTTAAACATAAATATATAAGGTAAGATAAACCATAAATAAAGACATATGGAAATTCATGTGTGAATGCAAGACAAAGACAAAAACCAAACAAGTATGTTTGTGTGAATTTAGTTATGCAAGGATAAAATAAATATTTATGTATGTGAATTATGCAAGATAAGAAGATAGAAAAAATCTATGTACGAAGCAAAAAAAATTCAAACAGGATAAGATGTAAACAAGAAGATAATAAAACAAAAAAAAAATATGCATATACAAATCAAATAGGATAAGACGTAAAAAAGAAAGGGAACATATGCATTTACTACTATTATCTCAGCACAAAATATGGTCATTTGAAATGTGTAAGAAAATCATTTCAGCTGAAACAAAATCTTTCTTAGTCAAAATAAGAAGAAATAAATCTGACCAAAGGAAAACAATACACCAGAAAATACCTCCCGTGTACAAACACAGTCTACTCGATATATACATCTATTCTAGTTCGTTCATCATAACTTAGCAAGCTTGAAAGAAAAAAAAGTAAACATCACCATTTTTACAAACTCAAATTAAATTCAACAACAAAGCAAGAAGTTTTAAAGGCAGATCAAACTGCAGTTTTCAAAACAGAAAGGATTAACAGGAAATCAAAAAAAAACTGCACCTTTTCAACACAAAAGTGTTCTCTGTTCAAACTTGTTTCCAGGTGAGTAAACACATTTTTGAAAAGATTTAAGTATAATTAAAACCGTGTAGATGATTTATGGCAAATGTTATGTTATATGGTTATATACAGATGAGTACTTCTATGTATGTTATTTATATTTGTTCTGTGCATAAATGTTTGTCATCTCTGTGTTTTTGTTTAAAAAGTACAGAGTTCAAGCAAGTCAAAAATTTAAACTTCACTTCCCTAATCTCTGATAGGCTTTAATCTTCAACAAATAAGTTAGTTTAAACATAATTTATGAGCTAAATTATGTTTTAAGCTTGACAATGAAGAATGGGCTCTGTAAAATTCAATTTTACAGTGAATAGACAATCATATGATAAATTCGAACATCTAAAAACATTAATTCGATTATACAACTTGAAACAACATACAAAGATAGGATTTTTAAAACTAATATGGTGATTTTTAGTTGGTATGCTAGGGGCAGTTCATAGTTGAACGGAATTTGCATTTTAATCATTTTCTGATGATCGAAGCAACATCGGATGATAAGATTTTGTTTGAAGCTAGCTTGTTGACAAACGAATTTAGGAAAATTGTTAGAAAAATTATCGATTACAAGAATCGATAGGACGAGGCGAATTTAGGGTTTATGCTCGAGTTTTGGACATGGTCAGTAGCAATGTGATTGCGTCTCCTCGGAGTGATCGAGCTTCACGAAATTGAAAAGGAGAGTAGAATGGGGTATCGTCGATGTGACGCCGGAGTTGTGGATTTTCTGATGGTCGGCGTGAGTTGGATGAGGCGTTTTGTTTGGTGAGTTCGAGTTACAGTTTCGAACGAAAGGCCAAATTTTGATTTCGAGTTTTTGGCATTAAATCGAGTTTTGCTTTCGAGTGTGACGTTAGCTTGCGACTTGCTGGAGGTGGCGGGGTTCGCCAGAACGCCGACGAAGTGTCGTGCACGTGCACGACCCTGTGATGGTGTCAGGAAGTTCTGCTGTTAGCAGCTCGAGTAGGTACTCGAGAAAGATGATGCGTTGCTTCGGTTTGGAACTCGAGTACATGAGCATACTTCCTGTTATTTTACTTTAAACTTAAGTTTGACTTAAACTTAACTGGAAAACAAAAGGGGAAGAAGAAAAGTATGAGGAGAAGAGGAGACTTAGGAAATAGAAGGAAAAACTCGAGTGTTTACTCGAGTGGACCTGGGGGTTACTCGAGATGGGTTTCAAAGTATTCAGCTGAATAAAATTTATGTTATTTCATCTTAAACAAAGTTTAAGTACTGATGACCTAATTAATGAGTTTATCAACTAAGTAAATACTTAAGAATGTCTTAAATCTTAATTAATATTTTAATTAAGTAGTTAATTGAAGATAAGAGTTGAAATTTAATAATTTGATTTCAAAGTTATTAAGGAAGATTTTTAAATGTTAATTAAGATAAATAATTATTGTTAATTAATTGTTTAAAAGGGTAATTAAGAATGGTTAATTAATTTATAATTGTGATTAACTAAGTGATTAGAGATTAATCAATCTGAAATTAAAGATTGGTTAATTAATAATTAAGCGTTTAACTAATTTGTAATTAAGAATTGTTAATTAGATAATTTTAAGTTAATTAATTTATAATTAGTAGTTAATTAAGGTAATTAATTAAGGAATAATTAATTAATAAAGTTGATTAAGATTTAATTAATTTATCATTAAGAATAATCAATCATTGATTTAAATAATCAATAAAAATAGTTATGTGGTTAATTCCCTTAAATCACGTTCACCTTAATTGAATATGATTAACTATTATCAAATGTTGTGTACTGGATTGATATTTCTATTGTGGTTGTGATACTGTGTGATGTGAATTGCTTTATGCGGAACTGTGATTTGTGATTTGTTTCTGTACTTATGTAAAAACCCTTCTTGCCCATAAAACGGCATTTAAACTTCGATGCGACAGGGAGTCGAATTCCAGTTGGTTATTCGAAACCCACATCGAACCCTGAATGTGAATCTTTGTGATTGATATATCCACATGTTTTAAAATTAAGCGCTCACTATTCGGATTAGCCGGGAGAGGACCTTTATGTCATATAACTCATTTCGAATAATGATACGACGAAATTAATAGCATTTGAAGATGGTGATGAAGACCGAGTGTCTTCGAAAATGATAGGATAACCTATTGAATGTCTCTGCACTGAGTTGCTCCAGTATATATATCTCCACATGTGATGGGGAGTCCGATCGGGATTGTGGATACCTGGATTTGCAAGGGCTTCTTTCTTTATTGGACGAAGTGCCTTCGGTTCTGTTCGAACCCAGAACAGACTTGTATGGTCGTATGTCTGACACTACACTTTGAGATATAAAGCAGATTTCTTTCAAATACATATCTGTTGGTGTCGAAGAATTTATTCTCTCAGCTTAACACCATTCTCTGAGACGTACGAGCTCAGAGGTTATGTTGTTGAAGGTTATCAGTGGTATACTCCCAATTTGGTAGTGTGGCATGCTAAGTGCTACTGTGTGTTGATGATCATTTATTGATCAAAGTATGGCTTTTGTATAAAGCGTAGCTTTGTGAATGAGACTGCATCAGGACCTCACACCCCGAAAATGGTCGAAACAGGAAAGACGCGACAAGGTTATGAGGTCGCGCCCTTTAGGGTGTGTCATCCCCTTCTGGAAAAGGGTGGTATCATGGTATAGAGCCAGATACTTATCTCATGTGGTTACTGCAAATCTATTACTTTGTGATTGCTTTGTGGTTGAGAGGTGCCTCGGACAAAGGTCCCAAAGTATCGGGGATGGCATGCTCGAGTAGTAGTTACCTAGTTACAGAGCTAACCCGGCATGGTGTTGGCAGAGAGCCGGGTAGGTTCTCGGGACGTCCCTCCAGAGGCGTACCCATGTGGCATAGGAAGTTCCTTATCCTGACCATTTGTTGAAAATCCAATTCCCAATACGAACCCAGTACGGTTTTAGTTGTAGAACCTGCCATTTAACATGGCAGCTATAGTAGGCATAGTATCATGGTACCTATGCTGGCTAAGATTAATATTATATTTTCGAAATGTTTTCACACTATGCACTAGTAATAATATCAAAGAGTTTTCTCGTATTAAGCATATTTTACTATCATAAGGAGAAATCTCCCCCAAGTGTGCGATTGCATTGTGTGTGTGCCGGGAGGCCTTATGGTAGTTTCATTTTCCAAAAGCATGAACGGTTTTTCTTTATAAATCTTGTTTTATTTAAAAGCAACTGTTTTTTTACTCATACCAGTCACATGACTAACCTTTCTTATCTTAGTGAAATGTGATGGGGGGTTCTCGCTTTTTGTTTGGTGACGAGTAGGAGTCTCTTACCCCTACACGTCCTCTTTAAGGGGTTGGTTAGCCGTAAGGCGTGACAGTCGAAAGACTGGCCGTAAAAGTAAGGGCAGGGTACCGGTGTCATGCCACAGTGGGGGGTTACCCACTGTCAGAGGCCGAAGGCTTAGACTGTGACATGTGGTATCAAAGCTAAAGCTTGAGTAAGAACTTTAGCTACGGAGTTGTAGCGACCCGCCTTTCTATCACCAGAAAGACGCATCACTATTTAAGAAAGAAAGGGATAGAAGAAGAAAAGAAAGAGAAGAAAGAACAACAACACATCAGAATCTCACAGCGGAACGAATGAAATATAATATATAACATATATATAGTATCATATACATCAAAGTACACAAATATACATCTCAATTTAGACAGTTATAACATTTCTGTCTAATGTACAATATAAGAACATCCATACAGAATAACATCACCGCGGAAACTCTATCTATATATCTACACACTGAAGACTCCTGCTCCAAAGCTCCTCCAAAATTCGTCAAGGATAACCTGAATCACTTGACTACTCATACATAATATGAGTACCCAAGAGTTTAATAAAACAGAAAATAAACACTTGGGTCAGACAGGGGTCTGGTGTGAGTAAACGGTTTAAAATTGCTTAACTTTAGAAAATCCTTTGAAAAGAAAGGTATCACGTAAGGCTTCCCACACATAAACATGGAAAAGTTTTTACCTTATGCTAACCAAAATATTTGATAGGAAATCCAGCGATATTATAATAGTGTCTAGGGTTTTCAAGTAAATAAGAAATAGCCGAAATTGTCACATTATTAAATTCCAGCTACTAGCCACAAAAGTGGGTAATACAATCAAACCGTAGGGTCTCGTAGGAAGAATGGGTTTCCATCAATGGTAGGGCTACTGGGATACTGCCCGTCACAGTACGTGGCCTAGAACACCGTACCGAGGAGCCACCCTAACTCCCCTACAACACAAGGCCGGGACCATTCCTTACTGAATAGTTCCGAACAAGACAACCCCGCAGTTGGCTGCAGATCCAACTGCCCACACAGCCGAATAAAAAGGGACATCTAGACAGGGGTAAATCTCGTCCTACTTGGGCATGACCCACTTAACCTTGCTGCACCTCCCCTGTTTTAGCCATTCCTGTTGATGAGGCTTGAGGTTGCGATTACCTTTATAGGACACATTTATCATAGAATGCTCATCGTCCACCTGATGATGTTCTGAAAGCATTCAATCCGCACAAGTCCGTTCTGGGTTCAAACGGAACCGAAGGCACTATCTCGTTACACTCATTTTGGAATCACCCTCAGGGTTAACGACAATAGCCCTTGCACCCTGAATCTTCATCTCGAAACTGAAAGTACTACCTTCGTTAAACTCATTCTGGAACCACCCTTGGAGTTATAACGATACATAGTTCTTACACTTCGAGTCTTCACTTTGCTTCACTTAGATTTACGACCTAACGTTAATTTGGATCGATGTGGTTTTCGGATATAAAACCCGATCCCGGTCTCACCGAATCCAAAACGCCATTTTAATGTCCAATTTGTACTTAAGGGTTTAAACAGTAGATATTAAGAATATCACTTACAATAAATGGATGATTCATAACACAGAGATAGATAATCCACTATTATCAAATTCATCCACACATATCACAAAGCAGCATATACATCACATCTCAGATATATCACATTCATATCATAACATATCAACTAATGACATACAATATCATCCAATATCATTAACTCATCCAATGATATTTATCATCCAATCATTAATCATCCATAAACAAGTTTGGACCACTCTTAATTAATTTAATTAATTCTTAATTAAATTAATTCCTTACTTAATCACTTTGATTATCATCAATCCAACTTACTTATTAATTAATTAATTACATATTAATTAACTAAACATCACTTAATTATCTACTTTAATTAATCCCCCTTGATTAATTATTTCTTAATTACTTTAAGTAATTATTCCTTAATTATAATTTTTAATTAATCATCTTGATTAATTACTTCTTAATTATACCATGAAATTATCTCTTAATTACCCTCTTTAAATTAGTTATCCTGATAATTATTTCTTAATTATCCTTTTTAATTAATCACACCTAATTGATCACTTTTTAATTAATCACACTTGATTAATTACTTTTAATTAATCACATTTGATTAATTACTTTTTAATTACATTTAGTAATTAAACTTTAATTTTGGATTAATATTCTTTAATTATTAATTACTAATTAATTATTTAATTAATAATCACTTCTATTAATCAAATCCTTCCTAATTAATTATTTAACAAGTAATTAATCACTTTATTAATTACTCTTAATCCTTTCATTAATTAATTAGTCTTCAATTAATAAATAAATTTAAACCTTTAATTAATTATATTAATTAATTCTTTAATTAATAACACAAGTGATTAACCCTTAATCACTTCCACCTAATTACTTTCATAATGTAATTAACCTCTGATTACTTTGTTAAATAATTACTCTTTACTTAATTACCTCCAGTAATTAATTACTTAATTACTTCACTAAGTAATTACACTTAATCAATTTAAATCATAAGTGATTATCTTTAATTAATCACTAATTAATTACTTAATTAATTATTTAACTAATCATTTAAATTTAATTAAATGATTCCTTAACTTCTTATATTTAAAAAGATCCTTAATTAAGAATTCATTTATCTTAATTGATTATTAATTACTTTTAAATCATTTACAATAGTTAAATAACCCTTGTTAATTTCACATGTTAAAATCTTTGATAAATCAAAATCTCTTAATTACTTAAAGATAACTCCTTATTATAATTGATTTTACTAAATTCTTATCATTAAACTTTATTTAAAATAAAACACTTTAGAAATCAATTATAATTAAAACCATATAAATATCTACTTTAACTTTTATATCTTTAAAAGTTTTCCAAAGATTAAATAAATTTTAATACAAACATCATTTCGAAAATCCACTTAGTTACCCTTTAAAAACTTATCTATTTAAATAATTAAAACTTGTTTAGAATAATTATTCTTGAATACAATTTAGTTTAATAAGTAAAAACTTGTTTTACCTTTGTTTTTAAAACTTGAATTATTTACAAAATCAAATTTTCTTTGTTTCAAAACTTTTAGAACTTCCTGTACAATACTAAAACCCGCTCAACATAAAAACCCGAGCAATCCACAAGATTTCCCGAAGCAAACACGAGACCATCCCTCCTTCTTCTCCAACCCAATATTCCAGCTGCACGAAAACATGCATGTACACCTACACCGATGAACCACGGCACTCCGACCATCGACGTACATCCCTACACTTCAACGACGATCCTTGAAACCCAACTCGATCACCATCACACTCGATTCAAATGAGAATCGAAAACGAGCTCAAAGCCCACACGACCTGAAACATATACCATCGAAATTTCGACCGCCGCCGACGATCCCTGTATCGATAAGCTCCTCTGCCTTAACCGTAGCTCCTCCTCGTTCCCCAGCATCTCCAGAATCGCTCGCGATCAACTCCGGTTGCGCCTCGACGGCACGATTCCCATTTGAACTTCGACGACAAACACAGGGTATAAAACCCTACTCCGTTCATTCCTGGCCAACACGATCAACAATAAATCACCATAGCAATTTTCTGATGATCCTTGTCTTCTCCTTGACCTTCAAGCTCAACATCATCGCTCAGTTCGTCGTCGATCACCATAAATTGGTCAATTTTCCCAAAACAGACAACCCGAGAATTCACTCCAAATACCGAACTAAAAATCATGATATAACCATTAAAATTCATGGTTTTGCATCACGAATTTAATTATGTAATTCAATCTTAAAATTGAATTGATTAAATTTTTGACCCAGACTAAGAATTCACGGTAAATTTAAAAATTTCCAGGCAAGATCTAATGTAATTATTGATTTTTAATAGTGTTATTATATGATTCTAAACAACTTTCCTTTGCAAATCACAAGCTAATTTGAATTCAAAATTGAATTATTGAATTTATTAAGAAATTGATGTGTGTTATTATCACACAGAGATCATTTAAACAACACAGGTATTCAAATATTCATCATTTAAACATGCATCCAATTTAGTTCAAGTATTTCAGATAACATCATGATATTCATTCACAAGAACAAGTTGAAATCTAGGATATAAAACTGTTTTTAAAATTCGTTTACTCACAGATTAAAGCAGAAAACAGAGAACATAAGTTTGTTTTCCAGGCTCTTGAATTTTCCTTATACATGTTGAATACAATCTAGCAGCTGTTGATTTCTGAATTGTTTGTTGATCAATCCTGATTGCATTTGAAAATTTGAAGATTTATGTTGAATTTTTCTTTTGCCTCTGATTTCTTGATTCCAGATTTTATTTTTATTCTTATTTTTAGATTTTACAGATTTTACTTCTTTCTTTTTGAACTTTGTTTTGTATTCATTTTGGTTGGAAAGAAGAAAGAATTTTAGCTGAAGATGAAAAGTAAATCTCTCCTTCATATTTTACAATTTGATTTTAAATTAAATTATCAAGAGAGTTGACATTTGTCCCTTTTATGTTTTAATTTGCTTACACATATGCACATTGATTTACAATTGTCTTAATAAGCTTAATATACTTACAAGTGTTACTTTTTTATTATAATTTATTTAAGGTATGTATATGAAATTATGAAATATTTACATGTATATAATGTGTATATATGTTTTTATAATTTAAGCTTTTAGTTTTATAAAAATATATAAAAGTGACTTCATGTAAACAATTATAAATTACTTATGCTTTTATCAAATTAAATGCATCATATGTTTATAAGCTTGAGAAATTTATTTTAATTTTATATATAAAATTCCTAAACCAAATTATCTTATGTTAAAATTTTAAAATGAAAGAATATTAAAAACAATTGAACTTTTAAATTTAAATCTTATTTAAAACTCAAGTTTAAAATATATTTATAATAAATAAGAAATTATTCTTGTTGTTAAAAATTTAAATTTCAAATATCACTTTTAAAAGTATCAAGTCAAATTAAAATTTCCAAATTACAAATTATATATATATATATATTAAAGTTTGAAAACACTTTATTAAGTTCAAAAAAATCATTTTTCCCATTTCCAATATATATATATATATATATATATATATATATTTCAAATGGAAAGCATTTTTAATCATTAGTTTTGATAATTACTATATTAATTTTTGAAACACAAATCCAAACCACAATATATATATATATATATATATATATATATATATATATTCATATATATTACAATTTGAGTATATAGCATTTATTACATTAAAGACTTCCTATATATAATATATACCTATATGTATACATTATATTAGCTTTTGAAAAATAAATCTTACCAATTTTAAATTGCTAGAATAAATATTCCCAAATTAAAATATTATTAGTTTTCAAAAGAATTAAACTTGCCAATTTTATGTTGTTAAGAAAAATATTAATAGATATTATCAAATTATTATTATTATTAGCCTTTAAAAGAATTTTAACTTGTCAATTTATGATATAAAATTATCAAATCAATTTAATTATCAACAAAGATTATTAAATTGATATTGCTCAAAATTCCGGGTCGTCACATTCCTCCCTCCTTAAAAGAATTTCATCCCCGAAATTTAAAAGCAAAGATAATTTAATAATCCGGCAAAAGTTTTAAACTTCAAACAACAATCACACAAATAAATCATACACTATCAATCATAGCAACCAATTCAAATAAATAATTTAAACTATCCAGATAAAATTCTAGATAGAACTTCCAGATATTATCTAGAGTTTCCAGGTACTTATTCTGGAATACTCGCTCTACAGAACCTTAAGTAATTATACTATTATAACCCAGAACTCCTCTCATCTAGATCTGCAAATCTGAACAAGATATCAGACTAAACTCAAGACCAGCTCAACTACCAGATCCTTCTGAACTGCTGATTCTATCACTCGATGAATCATACACATATTCCTCAGAGATACGTGAAATACAATGTATTACAGCTATCCGAACTGGAAATTCAATCCTGTAGATCAAAATCTAATCTCCAGAGAACACAGGAAAATCTCAAAATACCTCCGGAGCTAGCTCTCCAGTTTTACCAAATCTTATATCTCCTTTGATCGGATAAATCTAAAACGATATCCAAATTCCAACTTCTTATTCCAAATCTCCTCAATTCTTGACTGCATAACTCTTCTGATGATCCTGGGTCCTCCATCTTTCCTGATCAGCTTAACCCTTGTTGATTGCTTCAGGAAACAAACTGGACCAAAATCAAACCAATTTCTAGATCCTACTCAACAAAATGGTTCTCCCAAAAATTTACCGAAATTCAAAACACAACTCTATTCCACAAGCATTAGTGGACTTCAAACCTACTTCTCTTATCTGGAATAGTCAAAACAGTTGCACTTGACAACCTTACCTTCAAAATCCTGAAAATTCGTTCATACTTGAATTTCTTATAGAAATCCCTTACTGCAACACCCGGTTGCTCCCATTCTAGATTAACTGCTACCTCGCTTTCGCTGCACAACTCTGATCTGGAGTAGATGAGAATGCTATCGGAGAACTCGAGCATAAACTTTCTCCATACACTATTTATCCGACTCATAAAAACTTAGTGTCCATTCCACTTGGCCAAAACATCCCAGTTGAATCTTAACTAAAAAAACTAGATGTGATCAGTCCCTCTCCAAAGAATCCTGAGCTGTTTCACCAAACTCTTCTCACTCTAAGAGTCATCCCTCTACATGGTTGAACTATCAATATTGCTCTTGGAATCCAAGCCAATAAAAAACACAATTTCCAATGCGGGTAGACCTCAGATTTCCTCAAAAACCTCTGGATAATCTCTGTCTGCTTTAATAGCTTTTACCCCCACTTGAGATGCCTCAATTACCAAACCAAAGAATACTCCATGAATTCCCAAACTAATCGCAAGTCGCTTTTTCGCTCTTACCCAGTTCAGATTCCAAAGAACTATCTTCACCAAGTTGAACAGCTTTCCTAATCGAGGTTAATCTTTCCAGAATGACTTATTTATCAGAAAAATTGATAAATCACCTACCAACAAATACATCCTTCTCTGCTGCACCTCCCGAAGAAATGGATAAGCCTTCACTATCTGCCTGGTCTGCCGATAGTAGAATCCCAAAGATTTCTGAATCATCGAAGAAACTGATCCACGCTGCTGCTTCCAAACTTCACTTTAATGATATTGCTAAGCCAAAAGATCTTCCTTAACCAAAAGCTTCTTGAAAACTATCACCAAATTCCACCAAAAGATCCTTGAGACGGGTAGTCATCTCCTCAAGAAACTCGCCCCAAACCAACACCAACCACATGTTCTTCTTAAGGAAAACAATGAGACCATGTCCGAAATGAGGTAGCTCATCGACCTTAGTCTCATACTTCAATATAGATAGGACACCCTTACTTAAGATCTAGAAGATCCCTAAATATCCTAATCTTCCCTGCAGTAGGCCCCACTGTTCCTTCAATACCATCTAAATCTGGTTCCAAAAGGAACATCTTCAGAACCATCTATGGATACTGCATCTCATCACACAGCTATTCCTTCCTGAAGTCACCAAGATACCATCACGTGCTTCTGCTCAGCTGAAAAATTCAACTCTTGGAAATCCCGCTCACTCGAGAGCAAATCAACCTCACACTTCAATAATATACTCTAATCCTTGAAAAGACTTTCTCTGGGATCAACGAAATCTTTTTTCCGATCTACGAAGCTTATTCGAGATGGTATTAGGTCTACAATCTCGATAGATATACCTCCAACCACAACATATGAGCCGCTTTCATTAGTGGTAGTCGTGTTACACACACTCCTACCTTATCTATCTTTATAACCTATGTTGGAAAATCCGAATAGATAACCCAATAGATTAGGTAGATATATAAATACATGTATATATATATATATATATATATATATAAATTACAAGTATGCTCTCTCAAGAAAGAAGTCACTCCAAAGCCTAGGTATTCACTCAACCTAGCGCTCTGATACCAACTGTAGCGACCCGCCTTTCTACCACCAGAAAGACGCATCACTATTTAAGAAAGGGATAGAAGAAGAAAAGAAAGAGAAGAAAGAACAACAACACATCAGAATCTCACAGCGGAACGAATGAAATATAATATATAACATATATATAGTATCATATACATCAGAGTACACAACTATACATCTCAATTTAGACAGTTATAACATCTCTGTATAATGTACAATACAAAAACATCCATACAGAATAACATCATAGTGGAAACTCTATCTATATATCTACACACTGAAGCCTCCTCCTCAAAATCTCCTCCAAAATTCGTCAAGGATAACCTGAATCATTTGACTACTCATACATAATATGAGTACCCAAGAGTTTAATAAAACAGAAAATAAACACTTAGGTCAGACAAGGATCTGGTGTGAGTAAACTTTTAAAATTGCTTAACTTTAGAAAATCCTTTGAAAAGAAAGGTATCACGTAAGACTTCCCACACATAAACATGGAGAAGTTTTTACCTTACGCTAACCAAAACATTTGATAGGAAATTCGGTGATATTATAATAGTGTCTAGGATTTTCAAGTAAATAAGAAATAGCCAAAATTGTCACATTATTTAATTCCAACTACTAGCCACAAAAGTGGGTAATACAATCAAAACTGTAGGGTCTCGTAGGAAGAATGGGTTTCCATCAATGGCAGGGCTACTGTGCTACCACCTGTCACAGTACGTGGCCTAGATCACCGTACCGAGGAGCCACCCTAACTCCCCTACAACACAAGGTTGGGACCATTTCTTACTGAATAGTCCCGAACAAGACAACCCCGCAATTGGCTGTAGATCCAACTGCCCACACAGCCGAATAAAAAGGGACTTCTAGACAGGGGTAAATCTCATCCTACTTGGGCATGACCCACTTAACCTTGTTGCACCTCCCCTGTTTTAGCCATTCCCGGTTGATGAGGCTTGAGGCTACGATTAACTATATAGGACACATTTATCTAAGAATGCTCATCGTCTACTTGACGATGTTCTGAAAGCATTCAATCCATACAAGTCCGTTCCGGGTTCGAACGGAACCGAAGGCACTATCTCGTTACACTCATTTTGGAATCACCCTCAGGGTTAATGACAATAGCCCTTGCACTCTGAATCTTCATCTCGAAACTGAAAGTACTACCTTCGTTAAGTCATTCTGGAACCACCCTCGGAGTTATAACGATACATAGTTCTTACACTTCGAGTCTTCATTTTACTTCACATGGATTTACGACCTAACGTTAATTTGGATCGATGTGTTTTTCGGATATAAAACCCCATCCCGGTCTCACCGAATCCAAAACGTCATTTTAATGTCCAAGTTGTACTTAAGGGTTTAAACAGTAGATATTAAGAATATCACTTACAATAAATGGATGATTCATAACACAGAGATAGATAATCCACTATTATCAAATTCATCCACACATATCACAAAGCAGCATATACATCACATCTCAGATATATCACATTCATATCATTACGTATCAACTAATGACATACAGTATCATCCAATATCGTTAACTCATCCAATGATATTTATCATTCAATCATTAATCATCCATAAACAAGTTTGGACCACTCTTAATTAATTAAATTAATTCTTAATTAAATTAATTCCTTACTTAATCACTTTGATTATCATCAATCCAACTTACTTATTCATTAATTAATTACAAATTAATTAACTAAACATCACTTAATTATCCACATTAATTAATCCCCCTTGATTAATTATTTCTTAATTACTTTAAGTAATTATTCCTTAATTACAATTTTTAATTAATCATCTTGATTAATTACTTCCTAATTATACAATGAAATTATCTCTTAATTACCCTCTTTAAATTAATCATCCTTGATTAATTATTCTTTAATTACCTTGATAACTATTTCTTAATTATCCTTTTTAATTAATCACACCTGATTAATCACTTTTTAATTAATCACACTTGATTAATTACTTTTAATTAATCACATTTGATTAATTACTTTTTAATTACATTTAGTAATTAAACTTTAATTTTGGATTAATATTCTTTAATTATTAATTACTAATTAATTATTTAATTAATAATCACTTCTATTAATCAAATCCTTCCTAATTAATTATTTAACAGGTAATTAGTACTTTATTAATTACTCTTAATCCTTTCATTAATTAATTAGTCTTCAATTAATTAATAAATTTAAACCTTTGATTAATTATATTAATTAATTCTTTAATTAATAACACAAGTGATTAACCCTTAATCACTTCCATCTAATTACTTTCATAAAGTAATTAACCTCTAATTACTTTGTTTAATAATTACTCTTTACTTAATTACCTCCAGTAATTAATTACTTAATTACTTCACTAAGTAATTACACTTAATCAATTTAAATCATAAGTGATTATCTTTAATTAATCACTAATTAATTAATTACTTAATTAATTAATTACTTAATTAGTTAATTACTTAATTACTTAATTAATTATTTAACTAATCATTTAAATTTAATTAAATGATTCCTTAACTTCTTATATTTAAAAGATCCTTAATTAAGAATTCATTTATCTTAATTGATTATTAATTACTTTTAAATCATTTAGAATAGTTAAATTACCCTTGTTAATTTCACATGTTAAAATCTTTGATAAATCAAAATCTCTTAATTACTTAAAGATAACTCCTTATTATAATTGATTTTACTCAATTCTTATCATTAAACTTTATTTAAAATGAAACACTTTAGAAATCAATTATAATTAAAACCATATAAACATCTACTTTAACTTTTATATCTTTAAAAGTTTTCCAAAGATTAAATAAATTTTAATACAAACATCATTTCGAAAATCCACTTATTTACCCTTTAAAAACTTATCTATTTAAATAATTAAAACTTGTTTAAAATAATTATTCTTGAAAACAATTTAGTTTAATAAGTAAAAACTTGTTTTACCTTTGTTTTTAAAACTTGAATTATTTACAAAATCAAATTTTCTTTGTTTCAAAACTTTTAGAACTTCCTGTATAATACTAAAACCCGCTCAACATAAAAACCCGAGCAATCCACAAGATTTCCCGAAGCAAACACGAGACCATCCCTCCTTCTTCTCCATCCCAATATTCCAGTTGCACAAAAACGTGCACGTGCACCTACACCGATGAACCACGGCACTCCGACCATCGACGTACATCCTTACACTTCAACGATGATCCTCGAAACCCAACTCAATCACCATCACACTCGATTCAAACGAGAATCGAAAACGAGCTCAAAGCCCACACAACCTGAAACATATACCATCAAAGTTTCGACCCCCACCGACGATCCTGTTAGTCCATAAGATGATGTTTTTGATGACAACAACCTTAGAATAGATTATAAAATATAAATACTAACATTATAAGTTTAGATATATATGTATATGCAGGATTTAACCTTGAAGGTACTAAGAATGAAGACTGTACAGTATAGAGATTCAAGATATCAGGATAGAAGACTCATGAGTATCAAGATTATCAAGAGTTCAAGATTTCAAGGATAAGTATTTTTTATTATGATTTTTTGTTAAAACTCGTAGAAAAGCATTGGCATCTTAAAATCCAATTTATTCTTGGAATGGAATCCACTTCGAGCCCGTTAAAGGGATGGAACCCTAAGTTGGATAGAACCTACGAAAATCTAGTGGGACATAGTTTTGTATCCACTAATTTTAATTCAAATGATTTTACAAAAATTATCTTGTTTTCAAAATGATTTCAAAACTTTCCTTTTAAAAGATTCAAAACCCTCGATCCTGATTTTAAATAATTTTAGCCTCAAACATCTTTAATTTCAAAGTCAAATTACTCCTGATTTTAAACTATCTTTTCAAATAATATATTTAACTTTTAAATATTTATACTTAGATTTAAATATAAAATTATAGTTAAATTCTATATATATTATTCTTTATATTTACTTATGAATTTCAACTATAGTTAAGTATATTTATAAAGTTTAAAATAGTTCTTATATAAGATAAATGTTATTTTCAAAGAAATTCAAAACATCATAAAATGCTTTGGGATGTCGACATGCCTATGGGTACCATGTCGACATGGTGACAGTTTGACTCAAAAATTCAAATTTCAAAAGAAGTGTCTATACGCCATAACTCTTCATGAGTAGTCATGGTTGTTGTTCTTCTATAAATAGGGGTCAGTTTCAATGAATTTTTAATCATAATTTTTGGATTTCACTCCTCTCCTTCTTCCCCATTTCTTAATACATATTCTTATCATTACTCTGTCGAAATCAACATTGAATCATACTCGATTACTTCTAGTTTGATTCTCTATCATTATCTCTACAAGATTCTCAATGCTATTCAAAGTTATAGACTTCTTTGTAATCTATTAAGCGAGAAAAGGTGTGATGTAGCCTTGGAAATCAATCAAAAGGGAAAAGGTGTGATTGTAGCCTTGGTAAATCAATTGGGTAAACTTGTAGCCTGGAAATCAAGTATCTCTACCCAGAGGATCGAAATTCTAGAGGGTGTACCTCGTAGCTTTGAAACCGAGGGTGTAACCGTACGATTGATTTTGAAAGGAAATCCGTACTTGTGTTGTGGGACTGGATGTAGGGTAACTCCGAACTAGCATAAAATCCGGTGTGTTCTTTCCTTTACTACTTTTATTTTATTTCTATATCTGTGATTGTTTCTGTGATCATATCTGTGTCTGTAGATTACATATTTTTGTGTCTAAATTAACATAAGTTAAAAAGATTTAGTAATTCTTTGTTAACACTATTCACCCCCCTCTAGTGTTAACCTTAGCCTTAAGATCCGTACTCCGTATTTCTCACAATTGGTATTGGAGCAAGGTTTTCAAAGTTTTCATAATCTGAATTTTGAAAAAAAATTTAAAATGGCTATTTTTCAGGATTTTATTAACACTATTTTCATATGAATATGTCACAGAATCATCATGATATTTTTGTTTAAAACTATATTTAATTATTTGAAAAGCCGCTTGATTCTTTAAAAGGTTATGTTGTTTTGCAGGAGAAGAGTTATGTCTAATGACTATTGGTTAAAGATACCAGATAATCATTCATCGATCAAGAAGAACAAATGGATATATAATGGAAATCGACAAAGAAATGGGTACCAGGTCAATTCAAAACTTTTGGTTCTCATCTACAACATGATTTGATACTGTACTTCTCTCCATCTGCTTCGCAATGCCATTGGTTTCGTGCGAATCCATCAAGGAATGACCAAGTTGTGGTCAAATGAAGTTTTGATGAACAAAGAGAAAAAGAAGACAAAACTGTCGAAGGTATTCTTCAAATTTCATCCATAGATTTGAGGATTTTGTTACCACTCCTTTTCAAGATTGTATTTCTTGTTCTCGCGGTCGTTTTTATGGGTGGATCATCAAATTACGATCAAAATTGAGTGAAATATGATAGTTTGAAGTTGGCTATCCAAAACTGAAAAACTGTGTACGGGATCTTCTACTGTTCGGCCTGTTGCATCACAATACCGCCCAAATTCGACTCCAAACTATTACTAGATCGTAGCCCCCTTCCTCTTCGATTTGCAGCTGGTTTCATCCAATTCCGTTAAGAAACGAAGGAGATATGCCCTCTAGAAATTTGATAGTATATAGAAAAACGGCAAGAGGAAGAAGAGCAATTAAAATGAAAAGTGGTGACCGTTGGGCCTATTTATAGTAGTTGAAGTGTCCATTCATTCAAAATTCAAATTCAAGGTTTTGGCGCCAAGTTGGTCGTTCTACTAAATCATCTATAACTTTCTCATACGGTCTCCAAATTCAGCAAATGAATATACTACGATGATCAGAAAAACAAGCCCGTCGCAATAGAGCAGATCTCGTAATCAAATTCTAAAAGATATAAATGTATGACTCACGACAATGGACGAACAACAAATTTAGAAAGACAGGGTGCAAAAATTGGTACGCTTTACTATTATTTCATCTTTATTGTTGCATTTAGGAATATATATCTATGCATTTAGTTAGGTATAGAAATTTATCTCTTTTATAAGTTTTGTTATATTGGTCCATATATCAACACACCATAATATAAATATCGATGGACAAGTATAATTTTTTTTATCTTTTAAAATGTGTTTTCTTTCAAACGAAATCTACAACTAATTTATACTAAGTAGAAAAGCATACCTTCATTCTTGATTTCAACTTTTCTAATGTTATTTTTACTTCTCATACTCTATTTCTTTTAAGATACTAATTTTATATCTTTAAGAAATTAATAGAATGAATTTAGAATGTTAGAATAAGGCTCAATTTATATATTTCTTCAATAAATAAGATAGCACCACATCACATGACCGAAATTTTAGATAGCATTTCTAAAATGCTTCTTTTCTTCTGTAATGTTTTATAAGTACTGCAAATTTGCTTTTATAGCATTTTGTGCTTTGAAACGCTGTAGAGTTTCAGAAACTTTACACAGCATTTGGTAAAAGCAACAGTTTCAGTTTTCTAAAGTTTCGAATATTTTTACTACGAAAAGTTTTTATAGCATTCTTTAAATACTATTTTTTTATGAAACTTTAAACTATGTAAAAGTAATATTTAAATTAAGAATTTTTCTCTATTCTTTTTAGAAGTTATTTTCTAACTTATATTAGAATATTTTAAAATAAATTTCACGTTTAAATATATTCTTTATAATTAATTGAATTTTAAAAAAAAGAGGCCGTAATATAACACATGTTTATTTTAGTTTTTCAATCTTTATCATTTTATTTAATATTTCATTATGATATTTTTTTAAATTTAAAAGATGTTTAAACATATTTCAAAATATTTTAATCAATAAAAATTTAATATAAAGGTTTTAATTAGTAAGTTAAGTATTTTATAAACATGGAAGTTTGGATTCTTAAAAAATAAAAAAATAAAAAACAACCAAGTTAAAATAATTATTTTAAATTAAATAAATAGACTATTAATTTTTATAAAAATATATTTGGTCATATATATATATATATATATATATATATATATATAGTTTAGGCCCATATTTCTTAGCAATTTAATTTTGATATTGAGTTTGATTACTATCTTTCATAAATATGTTATAATTTTAATATCATTTATTACCTTTAAACTCTTTTCTTTACTACTCTTTCAGTCTCATTCATTAGTTTCCTTAACCTAAGTCTAGTAATTGGTGTGTATTACCTTTGTTTGGTTAAAGTAATTTATAATAAATAATTTGACATATACATATACATATATATATATATATATATGCTTGTCAATTAGATATTACTTATTACTCATGTTTATCTTATAATCTGGATGTCACTTACCGTAGTATATATATCATCATATCATTCTGCATATTATTATTTTTACTTAATTATCATTTTGTTTCATATTACATATCATTATGCATCCTATTTCATATCTCATTTTATTGCATATTACATCATAAATTACAATGCATATCATAATTATTTGCATCACAAGTTGCACTTCATTCTGCATATTATCTCATGCTACATTGCACATGTCATACATTTCATACTGCATTACAAACTACATATTGCATACATGAATACATAACGAGTGTATTTTATTTAGGAGGATTTTGTAATATTGTTTTATTGTATAGGATTATTAGTTTTTGATCTGTTTGGTATGTTTTGATTGACTTGACTTACTTGTTTGACTTGATTGACTTGTTTGACTTGATTGATTTGTTTGACTTGTCTAACATGATTGGTTTTGATGAGTGTGTTGAAATATACTTAATAAATAATTTATGTTCTTATATTTTTCTAACTATTATAAGTATTATAATAAATTCTTAATTAGGATAGTTAGTAATTAGGATCAAGTTTTAGTTTTTAGAGTTAAGTATTGACTATTTATGATAACACTATCATTGTAATCACATGTCATATAGTATTAGATCAAGGGGGAGTAATATAGTTTGGAGTTATTTTTTGTTGATGACAAAGGGGGAGAAATATAAAATAGGGTAGTTAGGTATAGATTAAGGGGGAGTTGTTAGTTTTAGGGGGAGTTATTAGGATACAAGTAATATTTTATAAACAAAGGTTGTCATCATCAAAAAGGGGGAACTTGTTAGTCCATGAGATGATGGTTTTGATGACAACAACCTTAGAATAGATTATAAAATATAAATACTAACATTATAAGTTTAGATATATATGTATATGCAGGATTTAACCATGCAGGTACTAAGAATGAAGACTGTACAGTATAGAGATTCAAGATATCAAGATAGAAGACTCATGAGTATTAAGATTATCAAGAGTTCAAGATTTCAAGGATAAGTATTTTTATTAGGAATTTTTGTTAAAACTCGTAGAAAAGCACTGGCATCTTAAAATCCAATTTATTCGTGGAATGGAATCCATTTCGAGCCCGTTAAAGGGCTGGAACCCTAAGTAGGATGGAACCTACGAAAATCTAGTGGGACATTGTTTTGTATCCACTAATTTTAATTCAAATGATTTTACAAAAATTATCTTGTTTTCAAAATGATTTCAAAACTTTCCTTTTAAAAGATTCGAAACCCTCGATCCTGATTTTAAATAATTTTAGCCTCGAAAACATCTTAAATTTCAAAGTCAAATTACTCCTGATTTTAAACTATCTTTTCAAATAATATATTTAACTTTTAAATATTTATACTTAGATTTAAATATAAATTATAGTTAAATTCTATATATATTATTCTTTATATTTACTTATGAATTTCAACTATAGTTAAATATATTTATAAAGTTCAAAATAGTTTTTATATAAGATAAAGGTTATTTTCAAAGAAATTCAAAACATCATAAAATGCTTTGAGATGTCAACATGCCCATGGGTACCATGTCGATATGGTGACAGTTTGATTGAAAAATTCAAATTTTAAAAGAAGTGTCTATTCGCCTTAACTCTTCATGAACAGTCATGGCTGTTGTTCTTCTATAAATAGGGGTCAGTTTCAACGAATTTTTAATCATAATTTTCTGGTTTTCACTCCTCTTCTTCTTCCTCATTTCTTAATACATATTCTTATCATTACTCTGCCGAAATCAACATTGAATCATACTCGATTACTTCTAGTTTGATTCCCTATCACTATCTCTACAAGATTCTCAGTGCTATTCGGAGTTATAGACTTCTTTGTAATCTATTAAGCGAGAAAAGGTGTGATTGTAGCCTTGGAAATCAATCAAAAAGGAAAAGGTATGATTGTAGCCTTGGTAAATCAATTGGGTAAACTTGTGGCCCGGAAATCAAGTATCTCTACCCAGAGGATCGAAATTTTAGAGGGTGTACCTCGTAGCCTTGAAACCGAGGGTGTAATTGTACAATTGCTTTTGAAAAGAAATCCGTATTTGTGTTGCGGGACTGGATGTAGGGTAACTCCGAACCAGTATAAAATCTGGTGTGTTCTTTCCTTTACTGATTTTATTTTATTTCTGCATCTGTGATTGTTTCTGTGATCATATCTGTGTTTGTATATTACATACTTTTGTGTCTAAATTAACATAAGTTAAAAAGATTTAGTAATTCTTTGTTAACACTATTCACCTCCCCTCTAGTGTTAACCTTAGCCTTAAGATCCGTAATCCGCGTTTCTCACAGATCCCTGTATCGATAAGCTCCTCTTCCTTAACCGTAGCTCTGCCTCGTTCCCCAGCATCTCCAGAAACGCTCGCGATCAACTCCGGTTGCGCCTCGACGCCACGATCCCCATTTGAACTTCGGCGACAAACACAGGGTATAAAACCCTACTTGTTCATTCCTGGCCAACACGATCAACAATAAATCACCATAGCATTTTTCTGATGATCCATGTCTTCTCCTTGACCTTCAAGCTCAACCTCATCGCTCAGTTCGTCGTCGATCGCCATAAATTGGTCAATTTTCCAAAAACAGACAACCCGAGAATTCACTCCAAATGCCAAACTAAAAATCATGATATAACCATTAAAATTCTTGGTTTTGCATGACGAAATTAATTATGTAATTCAATCTTAAAATTGAATTGATTAATTTTTGACCCGAACTAAGAATTCACTGTAAATTTAAAATTTTCCAGGCAAGATCTAATGTAATTACCTGTAATGATTTTTAATAGTGTTGTTATATGATTCTAAACAACTTTCCTTTGCAAACCACAAGCTAATTCGAATTCAAAATTGAATTATTGAATTTATTAAGAAATTGATGTCTGTTATTATCACATAGAGATCATTTAAACAACACAGGCATTCAAATATTCATCATTCAAACACGCATCCAATTTAATTTAAGTATTTCAGATAACATCATGATATCCATTCACAGGAACAAGTTGAAATCTAGGATTTAAAACTGTTTTTAAAATTCGTTTACTCACAGATTAAAGCATAAGACAGAGAACATAAGTTTGTTTTCCAGGGTCTTGAATTTTCCTTTTGCATGTTGAATACAATCTTGCAACTGTTGATTTCTAAATTGTTTGTTGATTAATCCTGATTGCATTTGAAAATCTAAAGATTTATGTTCAATTTTCCTTTTGCCTCTGATTTCTTGATTCCAAATTTTATTTTTCTTCTTATTTTCAGTTTTTACAATTTTTACTTCTTTCTTTTTTATCTTTGTTTTCTATTCATTTTGGTCGGAAAACAGAAAGAAATTTGGCTGAAGATGAAAAGTAAATCTCTTCTTCATATTTTACAATTTAATTTTAAATTAAATTATCAAGAGTTGACATTTGTCCCTTTTATGTTTTAGTTTGCTAACACATATGCACATTGATTTACAATTGTCTTTAATAAGCTTAATATACTTACAAGTGTTACTTTTTTATTATAATTTATTTAAGCTATGTATATGAAATTATGAAATATTTACATGTATATAATGTGTATCCTTTTTATAATTTAAGCTTTTAGTTTTATAAAAATATATAAAATTGACTTCATGTAAACAATTATAAATTAATTATGATTTTATCAAATTAAATGCATCATATGTTTATAAGCTTGAGAAATTTATTTTAATTTTATATATAAAATTCCCAAACCAAATTATCTTATGTTAAAATTTTAAAATGAAAAAATATTAAAAACAATTAAACTTTTAAATTTAAAACTTATTTAAAACTCAAGTTTAAAATATATTTATAATAAATAAGAAATTATTCTTGTTGTTAAAAATTTAAATTTCAAATATCACTTTTAAAAGTATTAAGTCAAATTAAAATTTCCAAATTACAAATTATATATATATTAAAGTTTGAAAACACTTTATTAAGTTCAAAACAATAATTTTTCCCATTTCTAATTTATATATATATATATATATATATATACACACACACACATTTCAAATGGAAAACATTTTTAATCATTAGCTTTGATAATTACTATATTAATTTTTGAAACACAAATCCAAACCACAATATATATATATTACAATTTGAATATATTGCTTTTATTACATTAAAGACTTCCTATATATAATATATACCAATATATAATATATACCTATATATATATACATTATAAATAGAAGATATTTTGATTAGCTTTTGAAAAATAAATCTTACCAATTTTAAATTGCTAGAATAAATATTCCCAATTAAAATATTATTAGTTTTCAAAAGAATTAAACTTGCCTATTTTATGTTGTTAAGAAAAATGTTAATAGATATTATCAAATTATTAATATTATTAGCCTTTAAAAGAATTTTAACTTGTCAATTTATGATATAAAATTATCAAATCAATTTAATTATCAACAAAGATTATTAAATTGATATTGCTCAAAATTCCGGGTCGTCACAGGAGTATAACACGTTAGATGGCTCATTGAAGATAGGGTGAAGTATACCCTAGAATGAGTATAACCCTGGACCGAATTTGGAGATTCCATTGAGATTTCTTATGAGGACCCTAGTCCTAAAAAGGATGGGTTGATGTATAACTTGGGTTATCCTGAACCCAGTCTGGAGTCCATACCCTTGTTAGAGATTTTCCAGACATGTTCGAAGAAATGAAATCTTTACCTCCACATCGAGAAATAGAATTCAGAATTGACCTGGTACCCAATGCTCGTCCTTTCGTTCACGCAAGTCGCAGGATGGCACCCAGGGAAAGGGTTGAATTAGTCAAGCAAACCAATGATTTGCTAGATAAAGGGTTAATTCGTTCGAATGTTTCTGAATGGGGTTCAGCCATTGTATTTGTTGCTAAATCGGACGGATCTTTGAGATTGTGTGTGAATTACCGCGATCACAATAAGCTGACTCTCAAGAATAAATTTCCACAACCTAGAATTGATGATCTGTTTGATCAATTGCACGACGCTCGTTTCTTTTCGAAGATGGATCTAGCCCAGGGGTTCCATCAACCACGAATGGCCGAAGATTGTGTTCATTTGACTGCTTTCAGGGGTCCTAATATGTTCTATGAATGGTTAGTCATGCCTTTCGGGCTAACCAATGCTCCAGCATACTTCGTAGATCTTATGACCCGTGTGTTTCGGGAAATATTGAATAAATTTGTGCTTGTGTTTATTGACGATATTTTGGTCTATTCCAAGGCCGAAGAGGAGCATGCCGAGCATCTTAGAATCGTTTTGGAGATATTAAGGAAACATATTTGGGTCAAAGAAGTTAAATTTCTCGGCCATATTGTTAATGAAGAAGGAATTTCTGTTGATCCTAGCAAAATTTCCGCTATTCTTGATTGGGGAAAACCCACTACCCCAAAAGAAGTTCGAAGCTTTTTAGCTTTAGCAGGTTATTATCGGAAGTTTGTTCAGGACTTTTCGAAGATAGCTAGTCCATTGACTAAGCTAACAATGAAGAATGCAAAATTCAATTGGACTCTGAAATATGACGAAGCATTTCAGGAGTTGAAGAAGAGATTAACCACTGCTCCTGTTCTCGCAATTATTAACGGGAATCAGGGTTTATCTGTCTATACCGACGCTTGTGGTGATCGTTTAGGTGCGGTATTAATGTAGAATGGGAAGGTAATTGCCTGCGCGAGTAGACAATTACGTCCTCATGAAAGAAACTACCCAACCCATGAGTTGGAACCCTTAGCTGTTATCTTTGCTTTAAAAATCTTGCGACACTAACTTCTGGGTAAGAACCTCTTCCAGCTTTCTTAACTATTTACGAATTTAATTTAACGTAATAAATATACCTAATGAACTCTCTTTCTTTAGGTCAAAAATTCGAATTATTCACCGACCACAAATCTTTGAAATACCTCTTCACCCAGAAAGATTTAAATCTGCGACAACAACTTTGGTTGGAATTTTTGGCATCTTATGACCTAGACATTCTATATACGCCCGAAAAAGCCAATGTAGTTGTAGATGCCTTGAGTAGAAAGCATGATATTCTTGCTCATCTTGTTATCGCTCCTACTCTTCTTAAGAGAATCGCGAGTAAGCAGTATGAAGACGAGTTTCTTCGGGGAATTTATAAAAGGATATGCCAAGGGGAAGACACTAGTTTTGAAATGGATAGTAAAGAAGTTATGAGATTAAAAGGCAGAATATGTGTCCCAGACTTCCCTGATCCGAAACGTGAAGTTTTAGATGAATGTCACAAATCTAAGCTTTTCATCCATCCAGGAGTCAATAAAATGTATCGTGATATCAAAGAACTTTCTGGTGGAAGATAATGAAAAGGGACATATCGATATATGTGAGTCGCTGTGCTACTTGCCAACAAATTAAAAGCGATCAAAAGAAAACGGAGGGTTTTCATCAGCCTTTATAGGTACCTAAGTGGAAATGGGACCAAGTATCGATGGATTTCATTGACGGGTTGCCTCGTACTCGAAAAAGCAATGAAGCAATTTGGGTCATTATGGACCATTTGACTAAGACAGCCCACTTTTTGCCAGTGAAATCTATCCGCACGGCAACAAGTTTAGCAGAGTTATATGTGAAAGAAATTGTCCGTCTCCACGGCATTCCTAGTAGCATAGTAAGTGATCGTGATCCGATCTTCACTAGTAGGTTTTGAGAGGCGTTTCAAGACACATTGGGAACAAAACTGAATTTCAGCACTGCTTATCACCCACAGTCTGATGGGCAAACTGAGAGGATTAACCAAACCTTAGAAGACCTATTGCGTGCTTGTATACTTGATTTTGGTGGTTCTTGGGAGAACCATTTACATCTGATCGAATTCTCATATAACAATATCTATCAGGCCAGTATAGAGATGGCTCCTTTCTTAGGCTTTATATGGTCGTCCATGTCGATCACCGGCATGCTGGATTGAGGCTGGTGATAGACTCGTCCTTGGACCGTATATGATTAAAGAAGCAATAGAAAAAGTTGATTTTATACGGAAGAAATTGGAAACGGCTCAAAGTCGTCAAAAGATTTGTTGTGATCGCAGAAGAAGGGATTTGGAATTCCAGATTGGAGACTCTGTTTTTCTTAAAGTATCTCTAATGCGAGGTGTATTAAGGTTTGGGAAGACCGGTAAGCTGGCACCACGGTATATTGGACCTTTTCCTATTCTGGAGAGGATCGGTTCTTTAGCCTATCGAATGCAGCTGCCTAGCTGGTTGTCTGGCATGCATAAAGTGTTTCACATTTCTCATCTCCGAAAGTATGTACACGATCCGGACTGTATTATTGAAGAAGCTGCTCAGCAGGATCTCGAAATCACTCCCAACTTAACAATTAAAAGAGAACCGATAAAGATTATAGATCGTGATGAAAAGAAATTGAGAAACAAAGTTGTGAAACTGGTAAAGTACAGTGGAGTGGCAATCCAAAGGACTGCACTTGGGAAACTAAAGATAGCATGCAAAAATCATATCCCAATTGCGGAGCGGATATCTCGACTTAAACTGGTAAGCCATTTCTCTATACTTCTCTGAATTCGTATATTCTTTGCATGCTTTTCTTTCTCTTTCAAATTTTGAGGATGAAATTTTCTTAAGGGGGGATATTTGTAATATCCCAAAATTTATTAATTTAAATTTGGTAGCTTATTTGAACTTTTGGAATTTAATTTGAAAAGTTTCAAAACAAATAAAATATTATTAATATTAAATATTACAAAAATGTATGAATATAAATAAAGTATTTGGTAGTTTAAGCTTTAAAAAAATATAAAAACAAGAATTTGTGTTTAACATAAATATACAAGGTAAGATAAACCATAAATAAATACATATGGAAATTCATGTGTGAATGCAAGACAAGGACAAAAACCAAACAAGTATGTTTGCTGTGAATTTAGTTATGCAAGGTTAAAATAAATATCTATGTATGTGAATTATGCAAGGCAAGAAGATAGAAAAAATCTATGTACAAAGCAAAATAAATCAATTAGGATAAGATGTAAACAATAAGATAATAAAACAAAAAAAGTATGCATATACAAATCAAATAGGATAATATTTAAACAAGAAAGGGAACATATGCATTTACTACTATCATCTCAGCACAAAATATGGTCATTCGAAATGTGTAAGAAAATCATTTCAGCTGAAACAAAATCTTGCTTAGTCAAAGTAAGAAGAAAAAAAACTGACCAAAGGAAAACAATACACCAGAAAATACCTCCCCTGTACAAACACTTTCTTCCCTATATATACATCTATTCCAGTTCGTTCATCATAACTTAGCAAGCCTAAAATAAGAAGAAAAGTAAACATCACCATTTTTACAAATTCAAATTCAATTCAACAACAAAGCAAGAAGTTTTAAAGCAGATCAAACAGCAGTTTTCAAAACAGAAAGGATTAATAGGAAAACAAAAAAACTGCACTTTTCAACACAAAAGTGTTCTCTGTTCAAATTTGTTTCCAGGTGAGTAAACACATTTTTGAAAAGATTTAAGTATAATCAAAACCGTGTAGATGATTTATGGCAAATGTTATGCTATATGGTTATATACAGATGAGTACTTCTATGTATGTTATTTATATTAGTTCTGTGCATAAATGTTTGTCATCTCTTTGTTTTTGTTTAAATAGTACAAAGTTCATGCAAGTTAAAAATTTAAACTTCACTTCCCTAATCTCTGATAGGCTTTAATCTTCAACAAATAAGTTAGTTTAAATATAATTTATGAGCTAAATATTGTTTTAAGCTTGATAATGAAGAATGGGCTCTGTAAAATTCAGTTTTACAGTGAAGAGACAATCATACGATAAATTCGAACATTTTAAAACATTAATTCGATTATACAACTTGAAACAACATACAAAGATAGGATTTTTAAAACTAATATGGTGATTTTTAGTTGCGTATACTAGAAGCAGTTCATAGTAGAACAGAATATGCATTTTAATCATTTTCTGATGATCGAACCAACATTGGATGATAAGATTTTGTTTGAAGCTAGCTTGGTGATCAACGAATGCAGGAAAATTGTTAAAAAAAATTATCGATTGCAAGAATCGATAGGACGAGGCGAATTTAGGGTTTATACTTGAGTTTTGGACATGGTCGGTAGCAAGGTGATTGCGTCTCCTTGGAGTGATCGAGCTGCACGAAATTGAGGGGGAGAGTAGAATGGGGTATCGGCGATGTGAGGCCGGAGTTATGGATTTTATGATGGTCGGCGTGAGTTGGACAAGGTGTTTTGTTTGGTGAGTTCGAGTTACTGTTTCGAACGAAAGGCCAAATTTTGATTTCTAGTTTTTGGCATTAAATCGAGTTTTTCTTTCGAGTATGCCGTTAGCTTGCGACTTGCTGGAGGTGGCGTATTTCGCCAGAACGCTGGGGAGGTGTCGTGCACGTGCACGACCCTGTGATGGTGTCAGGAAGTTCTGCTAATAGCGACTTGAGTTGATACTCGAGAAAGATGATGCGTTGCTTCGGTTTGGAACTCGAGTACGTGAGCATACTTCCTGTTATTTTAGTTTAAACTTAAGTCTGACTTAAACTTAACTAGAAAACAAAAGGGGAAGAAGAAAAGTATGAGGAGAAGAGGAGACTTGGGAAATAGAAGGAAAAATTCGAGTGTTTACTAGAGTGGACCTGGGGGATTACTCGGGTTGGGTTTCAAAGTATTTAGCTGAATAAAATTTATGTTATTTCATCTTAAACAAAGTTTAAGTAATGATGACCTAAGTAATGAGTTCGTCAACTAAGTAAATACTTAAGAATGTCTTAAATCTTAATTAATATTTTAATTAAGTAGTTAATTGAAGATAAGAGTTGAAATTTAATAATTTGATTTCAAAGTTATTAAGGAAGATTTTTTAATGTTAATTAAGATAAATAATTATTATTAATTAATTGTTTAAAAAGTTAATTAAGAATGGTTAGTTGATTTATAATTGTGATTAACTAAGTGATTAGAGATTAATCAATCTGAAATTAAAGATTGGTTAATTAATAATTAAGTGTTTAACTAATTTGTAATTAAGAATTGTTAATTAGATAATTTTAAGTTAATTATTTTATAATTAGTAGTTAATTAAGATAATTGATTAAGGAATAATTAATTAATTAAGTTGATTAAGATTTAATTAATAAATAAAGTTGATTAAGATATAATTAATTTATCATTAAGAATAATTAATCATTGATTTGAAATAATCAATAAAAATAGTTATGTGGTTAATTCACTTAAATCACATTCGCCTTAATTGAAAATGATTAACTATTATCAAATGTTGTGTACTGGACTTGATATTTTTATTGTGGTTGTGATACTGTGTGATGTGAATTGCTTTATGTTGAACTGTGATTTGTGATTTGCTTCTGTATTTATGTGAAAACCCTTTTTGCCCATAACGGCATTTAAACTTCGATGCGACAAGGAGTAGGATTCCAGTTTGTTATCCGAAACCTGCATCGAGCCCTAAATGTGAATCTTTGTGATTGATACATCCGCATGTTTTAAAATTAAGCGCTCACTATTCGGATTAGCCGGGAGAGGACCTTTGTGTCATATTACCCATTTCGAATAATGACACGACGAAATTAATCGCATTTAAAGACGGTGGTGAAGACCGGGTGTCTTCGGAAACGATAGGAAAACCTATCGAATGGCTCTGTACTAAGTTGCTCCGGTATGGAGATCTCCACATGTGATGGAGAGTCCGATTGGGATTGTGGATACCCGGATTTGCATGGGCTTCTTCCTTTATTGGACAAAGTGCCTTCGGTTCTGTTTGAACCCAGAATAGACTTGTATGGTCATATGTCTCACACTACACTTTGAGATATAAAGCATATTTCTTTCAAATACATATTTGTTGGTGGCGAAGAATTTACTCTCTTAGCTTAACACCCTTCTCTAAGATGTACGAGCTTGGAGGTTATGTAGTTAAAGGTTATCAGTGATATACTCTCAATTTGGTATTGTGGCATGCTAAGTTCTGTTGTGTGTTGATGATCATTTGTTAATCATTTGTTGATAAAGCATGGCTTTTGTATAAAGCGTAGCTTTGTGAACGAGACTACATCAGGACCTCACACCCCGGAAATGATCGAAACAGGAAAGATGCGGAAAGGTTATGAGGGTCGCGCCCTTTAGGGTGTGTCATTCCCTTCTGGAAAAGGGTGGTATCATGGTATGGAGCCCAGATACTTAACTCATGTGGTTACTGCAAATCTATTACTTTGTGATTGCTTTGTGGTTGAGAGGCGCCTCGGACAAAGGTCCCAAAGGACCGGGGGATGGCATGCTCGAGTAGTAGTTACCTAGTTACAGAGGTAACCCGGCCTTGTGTTGGCAGAGAGCCGGGTAGGTTCTCGGGACATCCCTCCAGAGGCGTACCTATGTGGCATAGGAAGTTCCTTATCCTGACCATTTGTTGAAAATCCAATTCCCAATACGAACCCAGTACGGTTTTAGTTGTAGAACCTGCCATTAACATGGCAGCTATAGTAGGCATAGTATAATGGTACCTATGCCGGCTAAGATTAATATTATATTTTCAAAATGTTTTCACACTATGTACTAGTAATAATATCAAAGAGTTTTCTCTTATTAAGCATATTTGACTATCATAAGAAGAAATCTCCCCCAAGTGTGCGATTACATTGTGTGTGTGCCGGGAGGCCTTATGGTAGTTTCATTTTCCAAAAGCATAAACGGTTTTTCTTTATAAATCTTGTTTTATTTAAAAGCAACTGTTTTTGTTTACTCATACCAGTCGCATGACTGACCTTGCTTATCATAGTGAAACGTGATGGGGGATTCTCGCTTTTTGTTTGGTGGCGAGCAGGAGACTCTTACCCTACACATCCTCTTTAAGGGGTTGGTTAGCCGTAAGGCATGACAGTCGAAAGGCTGGCCGTAAAAGCAAGGGCAGGGTACCGGTGTCATGCCACGATGGGGGGTTACCCAATATTGAAGGCCGAAGGCTTAGACCGCGACATGTGGTATCAGAGCTAAAGGTTGAGTAAGAACTTTAGCTACGGAGTATAACACATTAGATGGCTCATTAGAGATAGGGTGAAGTATACCCTAGAATGAGTATAACCCGGGACCGAATTTGGAGATTCCATTGAGATTTCTTGTAAGGACCCTAGTCCTAAAAGAGATGGGTTGATGTATAACTTGGGTTATCCGGAACCCAGTCTGGAGTCCATGCCATTGTTAGAGATTTTCCAGACTTGTTCGAAGAAGTTAAATCTTTGCCTCCACATCGAGAAATAGAATTCAGAATTGACCTAGTACCCAATGCTCGTCCTTTCGTTCACGCAAGTCGCATGATGGCACCCAGAGAAAGGGTTGAATTAGTCAAGCAAACCAATGATTTGCTAGATAAAGGGTTAATTCGTCCCAGTGTTTCTGGATGGCGTTCAGCCGTTGTGTTTGTTGCTAAATCGGACGGATCTTTGAGATTGTGTGTGAATTACCGCGATCACAATAAGCTGACTCTCAAGAATAAATTTCCACTACCTAGAATTGATGATCTATTTGATCAATTGCACGGCGATCGTTTCTTTTCGAAGATGGATCTAGCCCAGGGGTTCCATCAACTACGAATCGCGGAAGATAGTGTTCATTTGACTGCTTTCAGGGGTCCTAATATGTTCTACGAATGGTTAGTCATGCCTTTCGGGCTAACCAATGCTCCAGCATACTTCGTAGATCTTATGACCCGTGTGTTCCGGGAAATATTGAGTAAATTTGTGCTTGTGTTTATTGATGATATTTGGTCTATTCCAAGACCGAAGAGGAGCATGCTGAGCATCCTAGAATCATTTTGGAGATATTAAAGAAAAATATTCTATTCGTTAAATTTTCCAAATGCCATTTTTGGGTCAAAGAAGTTAAATTTCTCGGCCATATTGTTAATGAAGAAGGAATTTCTGTTGATCCTAGCAAAATTTCCGTTATTCTTGATTGGAGAAAACCCACTATCCCAAAAGATGTTCGAAGCTTTTTGGGTTTAGCAGGTTATTATCGGAAGTTTGTTCTGGACTTTTCGAAGATAGCTAGTCTATTGACTAAGCTAACAAAGAAGAATGCAAAATTCAATTGGACTCCGAAATGTGACGAAGTTTTTCTGGAGTTGAAGAAGAGATTAACCATCTCTCCTGTTCTCGCTATTATTAACAGGAATCAGGGTTTATCTGTTTATACCGATGCTTGTGGTGATGGTTTGGGTGCGGTATTAATGCAAAATGGGAAGGTAATTGCCTACTCGAGTAGACAATTACATCCTCATGAAAGAAACTACCCAACCCATGGTTTGGAACTCTTAGCTGTTATCTTCGCTTTAAAAATCTGGTGACACTATCTTCTGGGTAAGAACCTCTTCCATCTTTCTTAACAATTTACGAATTTAATTTAACGTTATAAATATACCTAATGAACTCTCTTTCTTTAGGTGAAAAATTCAAATTATCATCGACCACAAATCTTTGAAATACCTCTTCACCCAGAAAGATTTAAATCTGCGACAACAACGTTGGTTGGAATTTCTGGCATCTTATGACCTAGACATTCTATATACGCCCGGAAAAGCCAATGTAGTTGCCGACGCCTTGAGTAGAAAGCATGCTATTCTTGCTCATCTTGTTATCGCTTCTACTCTTCTTAAGAGGATCGCGAGTAAGCAGTATGAAGACGAGTTTCCTTGGAGAATTAATAAAAGAATATGCCAAAGGGAAGACATTAGTTTTGAGATGGATAGTAGAGGAGTTATAAGATTAAAAGGCAGAATATGTGTCCCAGACTTCCCTGATCTGAAATGTGAAGTTTTAGATGAATGTCACAAATCTAAGCTTTGCATCCATCCAGGAGTCAATAAAATGTATCGTGATATAAAAAGAACTTTCTAGTGGAAGACAATGAAAAGGGACATATCTATATATGTGAGTCGCTGTGCTACTTGCCAACAAATTAAAAGCGATCAAAAGAAAATGGCAGGTTTACATCAGCCTTTAGAGGTACCCAAGTGGAAATAGGACCAAGTATCGATGGATTTCATCGACGGGTTGCCTCGTACTTGAAAAGGCAATGAAGCACTTTGGGTCATTATGGACCGTTTGACTAAGACAACCCACTTTTTGCCAGTGAAATCTACCCGTACGGCAGCAAGGTTAGCAGAGTTATATGTGAAAGAAATTATCCGTCTCCACGGCATTCTTAGCAGCATAGTAAGTGATCGTGATCTGATCTTCACTAGTAGATTTTGGGAGGCGTTTCAAGACGCATTGGGAACAAAACTAAATTTCAGCACTGCTTATCACCAACAGTCTGATGGGCAAACTGAGAGGATTAACCGAATCTTAGAAGACCTATTGCGTGCTTGTATACTTGATTTTGGTGGTTCTTGGGAGAATCATTTACATCTGATCGAATTCTCATATAACAATAGCTATCAGGATAGTATAGAGATGGCTCCTTTTTGAGGCTTTATATGGTCATCCATGTCGATCACCAGCATGCTGGATTGAGGCTGGTGATAGACTCGTCCTTGGACCGGATATGATTAAAGAAGCCACAGAAAAAGTTGATTTTATACGGAAGAAATTGGAAGCGTCAAAAGAGTTATTATGATCGCAAAAGAAGGGATTTGGAATTCCAGATTGGAGACTCTGTTTTTCTCAAAGTATCTCTAATGCGAGGTGTATTAAGGTTTGGGAAGACCGGTAAGCTGGCACCACGGTATATTGGTCCTTTTTCTATTCTGGAGAGGATCGGTTCTTTAGCCTTTCGAGTGCAGCTGCCTAGCTGGTTGTCTGGCGTGCATAATGTGTTTCACATTTCTCGTCTTCGAAAGTTTGTGCACGATCTAGATTGTATTACTGAAGAAGCTGCTCAGCAAGATTTTGAAATCACTCCCAATTTAACAGTTAAAAGAGAACCGATAAAGATTATAGATCGTGATGAAAAGCAATTGAGAAACAAAGTTGTGAAACTGGTTAAAGTACAGTGGAGTGGCAATCCAAAGGACTGCACTTGGGAAACTGAAGATAGCATGCAGAAATCATATCCCAATTGCAGAGTGGATATCTCGGCTTAAACTGGTAAGCCATTTCTCTATCCTTTTCTGAATTCGTATATTCTTTGTTTTCTTTTCTTCCTCTTTCAAATTTCGAGTACGAAATTTTCTTCAGGGGGGGATATTTGTAACATCCTAAAATTTATTAATTTAAATTTGACAGCTTATTTGAACTTTTGGAATTTAATTTGAAAATTTTCAAAACAAATAAAATATTATTAATATTAAATATTACAAAAGTATATGAATATAGATAAAGTATTTGGTAGTTTAAGCTTTAAAAAAAATATAAAAACAAGAATTTGTGTTAAACATAAATATACAAGGTAAGACAAACCATAAATAAATACATATGGAAATTCATGTGTGAATGCAAGACAAAGACAAAAACCAAACAAGTATGTTTGCTGTGAATTTAGTTATGCAAGGCTAAAATAAATATCTATGTATGTGAATTATGCAAGGCAAGAAGATAGAAAAAATCTATGTACAAAGCAAAAAAAAATCAAATAGGATAAGATGTAAACAAGAAGATAATAAAACAAAAAACGTATGCATATACAAATCAAATAGGATAAGATGTAAACAAGAAAGGGAACATATGCATTTACTACTATCATCTCAGCACAAAATATGGTCATTCGAAATGTGTAAGAAAATCATTTCAACTGAAACAAACTCTTGCTTAGTCAAAGTAAGAAGAACAAAAATCTGACTAAAGGAAAACAATACACCAGAAAATACCTCCCTTGTACAAACACTGTCTTCTCTATATATACATCTATTCCAGTTCATTCATCATAACTTAGCTAGCCTGAAAGAAAAAAAAGTAAACATCACCATTTTACAAATTCAAATTCAATTCAACAACAAATCAAGAAGTTTTAAAGGCAGATCAAACTGCAGTTTTCAAAACAGAAAGGATTAACAGGAAATCAAAAAAAACTGCACCTTTTCAACACAAAAGTGTTCTCTGTTCAAACTTGTTTCCAGGCGAGTATACACGTTTTAAAACATTAATTCAATTATACAACTTGAAACAACATACAAAGATAGGGTTTTTAAAACTAATATGGTGATTTTTTGTTGCGTATGCCAGGAGTGGTTCATAGTTGAACGGAATATGCATTTTAATCATTTTCTGATGATCGAACCAGCATTGGATGATAAGATTCTGTTTGAAGCTAGCTTGTTGATCAACGAATTTAGGAAAATTGTTAAAAAAACATCGATTGCAAGAATCGATAGGACGAGGCGAATTTAGGGGTTATGCTCTAGTTTTGGACATGGTCAGTAGCAAGGTGATTGCGTCTCCTCGGAGTGATCGAGCTGCACGAAATTGAGAGGGAGAGTAGAATGGGGTATCGGCGATGTGAGGCAGGAGTTGTGGAATTTCTGATGGTCGGCGTGAGTTGGACGAGGCATTTTGTTTAGTGCGTTTGAGTTACAGTTTCGAACAAAAGGCCAAATTTTGATTTCGATTTTTTGGCATTAAATCATGTTTTGCTTTCAAGTGTGACGTTAGCTTGCGACTTGCTGGAGGTTGCGCGGTTCGCCAATACGCCGGCGAGGTGTCATGCACGTGCTCGACCCTATGATGGTGTCAGGAAGTTCTGCTGTTAGCGATTTGAGTTGATACTCGAGAAAGATGATGCGTTGCTTCGGTTTGGAACTCAAGTACGTGAGCATACTTCGTGTTATTATAGTTTAAACTTAAGTTTGACTTAAACTTAACTGGAAAACAAAAGGGGAAGAAGAAAAGTATGGGAAGAAGAGGAGACTTAGGAAATAGAAGGAAAAACTCGAGTGTTTACTCGAGTGGGCCTGGGGGATTACTCGGGTTGGGTTTCAAAGTATTTAACTGAATAAAATTTATGTTATTTCATCTTAAACAAAGTTTAAGTACTGATGACCTAATTAACGAGTTCATCAACTAAGTAAATACTTAAGAATGTCTTAAATCTTAATTAATATTTTAATTAAGTAGTTAATTGAAGATAAGAGTTGAAATTTAATAATTTGATTTCAAAGTTATTAATGAAGATTTTTAAATGTGAATTAAGATAAATAATTATTATTAATTAATTGTTTAAAAAGGGTAATTAAGAATGGTTAATTGATTTATAATTGTGATTAACTAAGTGATTAGAGATTAATCAATCTGAAATTAAAGATTGGTTAACTAATAATTAAGTGTTTAACTAATTTGTAATTAAGAATTGTTAATTAGATAATTTTAAGTTAATTAATTTATAATTAGTAGTTAATTAAGATAATTAATTAAAGAATAATTAATTAATAAAGTTGATTAAGATTTAATTAATTTATCATTAAGAATAATTAATCATTGATTTAAAATAATCAATAAAAATAGTTATGTGGTTAATTCACTTAAATCACATTCACCTTAATTGAAAATGATTAACTATTATCAAATGTTGTGTGCTGGATTGATATTTCTGTTGTGGTTGTGATAATGTGTGATGTGAATTGCTTTATGCTGAACTGTGATTTGTGATTTGTTTCTGTATTTATGTGAAAACCCTTTTTGCCCATAAAACAGCAGTTAAACTTCGATGCGACAGGGACTCGGATTCCGGTTGATTATCCAAAACCCACACAGTTAAACTTCGATGCGACAGGGAGTTGGATTCCAGTTGATTATCCGAAACCCACATCGGACCCTGAATGTGAATTTTTGTGATTGATACATCCACATGTTTTAAAATTAAGCGCTCACTATTCGGATTAGCCGGGAGAGGACCTTTGTGCCATATTACCCATTCTGAATAATGATACGACGAAATTAATAGCATTTGAAGACGGTGGTGAAGACCGGGTGTCTTCAAAAATGATAGGATAACCTGTCGAATGTCTCGACACTGAGTTGCTCTGGTATAGAGATCTCCACATGTGATGGGGAGTCCGATCGGGATTGTGGATACCCGGATTTGCAAGGGTTTCTTCCTTTATTCGACGAAGTGCCTTCGGTTCTGTTCGAACCCAGAACAGACTTGTATGGTCGAATTTTTGACACTACACTTTGAGATATAATGCAGATTCCTTTCAAATACATATCTGTTGGTGGCGGAGAATTTATTCTCTTAGCTTAACACCCTTCTCTGAGACGTATGAGCTCAGAGGTTATGTAGTTGAAGGTTATTAGTGATATACTCCCAATTTGGTAGTGTGGCATGCTAAGTGCTACTGTGTGTTGATGATCATTTGTTAATCATTTGTTGATCAAAGCATGCTTTTGTATAAAGCGTAGCTTTGTGAACGAGACTGCAATAGGATCTCATACCCCGGAAATGGTCGAAACAGGAAAGATGCGGCAAGGTTATGAGGGTCGCGCCCTTTAGGGTGTGTCATTCCCTTCTGGAAAAGGGTGGTATCAAGGTATGGAGCCCAGATACTTAACACAAATGGTTACTGCAAATCTATTACTTTATGATTGCTTTGTGGTTGAGAGGCACCTCGGATAAAGGTCCCAAAGGATCGGGGGATGGCATGCTCGAGTAGTAGTTACCAAGATATAGAGGTAACCCAGCCTTGTGTTGGCAGAGAGCCGGGTAGATTCTCGGGACGTCCCTCCAGAGGCGTACCCATGTGGCATAGGAAGTTCCTTAGCCTTACCATTTGTTGGAAATCCAATTCCCAATACGAACCCAGTATGGTTTTAGTTGTAGAACTTGCCATTTAACATGGCAGCTATAGTCGGCATAGTATCACGGTACCTATAATGCAGATTTCTTTCAAATACATATCTGTTGGTGGCGGAGAATTTGTTCTCTTAGCTTAACACCCTTCTCTAAGATGTACGAGCTTGGAGGTTATGTAGTTGAAGGTTATCAGTGATTGTAACATCCCGGAATTTTACTAAATTAAAATTCGGTAAATCGTTTGAACTTTTAAAAAATTTAAATTTGAGAATTTCAAAAGAAATAAAAATTGGTTGATATTAATATTACACAGTTGTATAGAATTAAATAAAAAAAAATTGATTGTTTAAATTTTTCTTAAATGAACGATAAATTAAATGTTGATTGTAAAACATCGAATGGAAAATAAAATAAACAAAGGATGTAGTAATAAGATTACATACAAGAATCAAACGAATATGTTACTAAATCAAACAAGGTAAGTGTAAGGAAATATCTTCAAACAAAAACAAATAGTACTTTCATGGAGTTGAATAAGCTGGCTGTAGCATACAAAGGGAGCAAGGGAATTAAATGCCATCTTCTCAAGCAAGCAAAGATATTATCTCAGCCGAAACCAAGTTGATTTAGTCAACAAATCAAAATATAAAATAAGAAAATAAATGTACTTCTACTAGAAAACATGCTGGAATTTTGCATAGGAAGTATGTTAGCATTAAATGCATTGCAACTCAGCCATGAGCAAGTCAATTCGAAATATCATGAAGGGGAAAAGGAAGCTTTGAGTAGAAGATATGCAAATATTTATAAAGTACAACTAAAAAAATAAAAATAAAAGAGAAAGCAAAAGTCTGATCAAAGAAAATGAAGTACCAGTAATACCTGTTTTGTATACAAAACTGTCTTCTTATATACATACACATATTCATACTTATTTCATCTCGTTCAAAAACAAAGATAGCAAACCAAAGAAAACATCATATTTCACAAATTCAAAAGTATTCAAGTAAGTGCAACAGAAAATAAAAAGAAGTTAAAAAGCAAATTACTGAAGAGGAAGAGAAAGGGAAATTCAAACTGCAACTTCAAGACAAAAGAAAAAAAGAAGGAAGAGGGCTCTCTGTTTCAAAAATTTAAAGCAGCTTGTTTATTTCTGAAATCAAGGTGAGTAAACATGATTTTGTAAAGGATTTTAAGTTTGTTTAAAATAGTTTAAACTTCAATTATAAACTGCTTTGGTTCATGCTTCACTATGATGATTTCACAGTGATGCTCTGTCTCTGTAAACATTTATACAGGGGTTGTAGTTGTTTTCAAACTAAAGTCCATTTGCTTAAAAACACTGGAAAGTTTGGGTTTTTTTTTCAAGTGAATCATGTTTGTTTTAAACCCTCAATAAGTTTTTATAAAGATTTTAAACATATAGTAAGTTTATCGCCACTGTAACTTTAGTTACAGGTATTCCACTAATATTGGAAAAAAATAAATTGTTGAAAAATATAAATTCAAGAATATTTATTGAATCCTTACTGCAAAACGTGAATTTTAAAACACAAATATGAATTTTTAGTTTAATTTTCTCAGAGGAATTTGTATATGAACAAAAATTGTTTTTTTTCGAATTCTAGACGAACGAATCAATTAAAAATCCTAAAAATTTGGTTGAAGCATGCTGAAACAGTTAGGATCTCAGGAAAATTACCAATTAATTTTTCTATTGCGCGAGATTTGGGTTCGTGGCCATCTTAGGGTTTTAGCTTCAATTTTTAACGTGTTCAGTAAAAAGAGGACCGCGCCCTCTATAGTTGATCAAGCTTCACGAGGGTTTGAGGTTTGATAGGTTGCGGTGTCGACGTGCTACGGTCGAAAGCATGGATTTTCTGGTGGTTGGTGATGTGATCGCGAGGAGGTTTTGGTTGAAGTTTGGGTTCAGGTTCTTCGATCGAGAGATGAAATTTGGATCGGAGGTTTTAGGATTTAAGTTGAATATGGCTATCGAGTTTAGTGATGATTTGTGATGTGTCGGATGAGGCAAGGTTCGCCAGAGCGTCGCCGCGATGATGTGCACATGCACAGGGGAGATCTCGTGTCAGGGGGCTCGCGTTGAAATGTTCCAGTGTGGTTTTATAACTTGAAGAAAGGAAAATAAAAAGGGGAGAAGAAAAGGGGATGGGGTTTGGGTTACGGCCCAAATGGTTTTGGCAGTGATTAAATTTTTGTGGGCGGGTCACTTTGAAAATGGGCTGAGCCCAAGCAAATTTTCTGGCTGAAAATGTTAAGGAAGTAATATGTTTGCAATGTAATCAATATGAATTTTGTTAAGTTAAAATTTATCATAAGTTAGATTATTTAACAATGAAAAAAATTTATACCTTAAACAATTTAATTTAAAGATATGAATTGAAGCTAATTTACCTTAAAAATTTCAAATGCAAAATGAATTGATTTTGAAGATATAAAGAAGATTTAAGACGATAATTAAGGTAAATGATTATTTTTATTAATTTGAAAGGAAATTAAGAATGATATACAATTTGTAATTAAAATGGATTTAATAAACCATTAAGTACTTAAATAAATTTTTAATTAAGAATTTATTGATTAGATAAATTAAGTTAACTGAATTAATTGGCAGTTTATTAAAATAATTAATTAAATTAATCAAGCTGATTAAGATTAATTAATTTGTCATTAAGAATAATAAATCCTTTGTTTTGAATAATCAATAAAAATAATTATGTGGTCAAATTATTAAATCACATTCACTTTGATTTGATAAATAATTGATTCGGAAATTCACTTAAGTAATTGGTGATAAATAAATGATTAATTAAGTTTTATTAATCAATAATTAAGGTTGTTAATTAATAATCAATTTAAGATTTATTAATTGGTTTAAAGATAATTAAGAAGTGGTTAATTTCCTATTCTGAAGTTAATGAATTAATTTATGATTAATTAAGGCCGAAAATCCGTTCCACTTTACTGACTAAAATGTTATTTTGTGGTTAATTAATTGAAACCACACGATTCATTAACCACATTTGAAAATAGTTAACTATGACTATGCATAAGATTGACATTGTCTATTCTGATTGTGATGCTGTGTTATGTGGATTGCTATGTACTGCGCTATGATGTGTTTGTTCTGTATTGATGTGAAAACCCTGTTGCTCGTAAAACGGCATTTAAACTTCGATGCGACAGGGAATCGGGTTTCAGTTTGTTATCCGAAACCCACATCGAACCAGTGAATTGTTGTGAATGACATCCATATGTTTTAAGAATTGATGCTCACTATTCGGTTTAGCCGGGAAAGGACCTTTGTGTCATATAACCCATTCCGAATATGTGATACGACGTTATGGATAGCAATTGAAAACCGGTGGTGAAGACCGGATATTTGCGAGAGCGATAGGATGACCTGTCAAATGACTCTGCACCGAGTTGCTCCGGTATAGAGTTCTCCATATGTGATGGGGAATCCGATCGGGATTGTGAATATCCGGATTGCAAGGGCTTCTTTGGAAGTGCCTTCGGTTCTGTTCGAACCCAGAACAGACTTGTATGGATTGTGTGTCTGACACTACACTTTGAGATATAAAGTAGATTTCTTTCAAATACATTTCTGTTGGTGGCGGAGAATTTATTCTCTTAGCTTAACACCCTTCTCTGAGACGTACGAGCTCAGAGGTTATGTAGTTGAAGGTTATCAGCGATATATTCCCAATTTGGTAATGTGACATGCTAAGTGTTACTGTATAATGATCATTGTTTGATCATTTGTGATATGATCATTTGTTTGATCATTTATCTTTGTGATCATTACTTTGATCATTTGTTGACCCAAAACATGGCTTTGTACCAAAGCGTAGTTTTGTGGACGAGACTTCATCGAGCCTCACACCCCGGAATGGTCAAAACAGGAAAGATGCAGCAAGGTTATTGGGGGTAGCGCCCCTAAGGGTATGTACATCTCCTTCTAGATAGAAGTGGTATCATGGTATGGAGCCCAAATACTTACTTATGTGGACATCACAAACCTATATATATCTTGTTTTGTGATTTGATGTTGGGGCCCCGGTTAAAGGTTGTTACAACCGGGAGATGGCATACTCGTGTCAGTAGTTACCCAGTTAGGGGTAACCCGGCCTTGTGTTTGCAGAGATCCGGTTAGGTTCTCGGGGACGTCCTTCCAGAGGCGTTCTCATGTGGCAATGGGAAGTTCCTTGGCCTGACCATTATTGGAAATCCAAAGAAACAATACGCGCCCTGTACGGTTTTAGTTGTAAAACCTGCCATGCAGCGTGATGGTAACCTGTCACAAACCATGGTAGCTATAGTAGGCATAGTTCGGAATGTCTATGCTGGCTAAGATTAATATTCTACTTTTGAAATGCTTTCTACACTATGCACTAGTAATAATACCAAAGAATTCTTTTCTCGTATCAAGCATATTTGACTACCATAAGAAGAAATCTCCTCCAAGTCTGCGTTTGCATTATGTGTGTGGTGGGAGGTCTTATGGTAGTTTCATTTTTAAAAAGCATAACGAAATTTCTTTTATATTTCTTGTTCTATTTGAATGCAACTGTTTTTGTTTACTCATACCAGTCTCATGACTGACCCGGAGTTTATTGTTTATTTCCTAAACTCTGGGTGCCCATTATTTTCACACGGGCAGCCTAGTAGCAGGTTTCCGTATTTTAGGAGTAGCAGTATTTTGGAGCTCTTATCTTGGAGATATTCTTAGGAGCTTTTTGGAGATATCAGGTGTTTAGCTTATGGAAGTTCGTTATCACTTCCGTTATTGAAGACCTTTTGGATATATGATCACTGTTGTAGTACTATGATATTTATTTGGAGATGTTGTGATTCATGTATTATGTACTTTGATGTAGTATGGATATTATTATGATGTTGTATCTGTGATGTTATGTATGGTATTGATTCTGTTCCGCTGTTTTATATTCATCTAATTGTTGTTATAAGCTCCGGCGATACGAATTTGATGTCGTTTATCGGACATCGAGTTTGGGTCGTCACAAAGTGGTATCAGAGCTTCTGGTTGAGTAAGAACTTAAGCTACGGAGTATAACACATTAGATGGCTCATTAGAGATAGGGTGAAGTATACCCTAGAATGAGTATAACCAAGATTGAAACTTTGAATTTTCTTAGTCTATTTCTTTTTACTGTTGATGTTCTTTAAGATATTCGTCCGTATATCTAAATCAATTTTCTTACTAAATTTCAGATAGTAAGTATGAGCGGACGCAGAGGAAGAACTAGGGGTCAGGGAAATGCTGCAGCACCCAATCAAAATCCCCCAGCAGTGGCAGCAGCAGTAGATATTCAGCCTCAGCCAGACTTAGCTGATTTATATAAGAAGTTCGAAAAGCTTAGTGGCAAACCATTACTGGCAAGGAAACCATCATTGAGGCTCAAGCTTGGGTGAGATCGTGCGAGAAAATTTTCAAAGGACTGAAACTACAGGACGATCAAATGAGACTAATTGCTTCTTGGCAACTCCAAGGGGAAGCATCAGCTTGGTGGGAAACAATAATTGTTGAAAACCCGAGGAGGAGTTTACTTGGGATCATTTTAAAGAGGTGTTCGAAAAACGTTATATACCGTCGTCGGGGATTTCCAGAATGTATCAAGAGTTTCTGGATTTGAAATAAGGAAACATGTCATTTGAGGAATATTTGAACAGGTTCAATGAACTATCTCGTTTTGGCCCTGAATTGTTAAACACGCCACTGAAGAAGAATGAAAGATTTATCCGAGGGATGAACCGGAAATATCACGAAAGAATGACCGCACATGTCAAGGAGTCTTTCTCTGATCTTATTGATATGCGCTACAGATATGCCACGTTAGATATGCAGGAGATTCCGAAAGGAGGAAATTCAAATAATCCGAATTGGAAGAAAAGAAAATTTGGGGGCAAGGGGCCACAGCAAAACAAAATGAACGGCCAAGGGAATTCAGCAAGTAATGTAACTTGTTTCAACTGCCAAGAGAAGGGCCATTACTCCAACAGCTGCCCAAACCCGAAAAAACAAGTTAAGAAGGAGGAAACTGTCAAAGGAGCTAAGGAGTGCTATAACTGCCACAAACTTGGACATCTTGTTAAGGATTGCCCAGTGATGAAGCCAGCACAGGTAGCAAAGGTTTATGCGGCAAAGAAGGACCCCTCCTCTTCCAAAGCTGATAAAGGGAAAAGTGTTTTGGAAGGTAACCTTACTATTTCTGATAGAACTGTTAAAGTTTTATTTGACACAGGAGCTTCCCATAGCTTTATCTCCCAACAAACCGTAGGTGAATTAGGACTTAAAACTAAATTTGTTGAAGATCCTATTTGCGTGAAAAATCCAGTTGGAGGTCCCGCAAATCTTTGTTTATCTTGTAAGAGAGTTCCTATTTCATATGCTAGCTATCGGTTTCCTATTAACCTCTATGTCCTCGAATTTAATGAATTTGAAATTTTACTCGGTATGGACTGGTTATCGAGATACGAAGCTATATTGGATTGCAATGATTGGACAGTTTTAATCAAAACAAACCTTGGGAATTTTATTGAAATCTCTTGTCAGAATCCGAGTCCAAGGAGAGATAGATTATGTATACTCTGGGATATCCTGAACCCACTTTGCAGTCTATACTTATTGTTCAGGAATTTTCTGACGTGTTTGGAGAAGTAAATTCTTTACCTCCACACAGAGAAATAGCATTCTGAATTGATTTAATACCTAATGCTCGTCCTGTTGTTCACGCAAGTCGCAGGATGGCACCTAGGGAAAAGATTGAATTGATAAATCAAACTGATGAACTACAAGCAAAAGGATTAATTCGACCCAGTGTTTCTGAATGGGGCTCAGCCGTCCTATTTGTTGCTAAATCAGACGGATCTTTGAGATTGTGTGTTGATTACCGCGATCTCAATAAGCAAACTCTCAAAAATAAATTTCCACTGCCCAGAATTGATGATTTATTTGATCAGTTGCACGGCGCTCGTTTCTTTTCAAAGATGGATCTAGCCCAAGGATTTCATCAATTACGAATCGCCGAAGATTGTGTACATCTAACTACTTTCAGAGGTCCCGATATGTTCTACGAATGGTTAGTCATGCCTTTTGGGCTAACCAATGCTCCAGCATATTTCGTAGATCTCATGACTCATGTGTTCCGGGAAGTTCTGAATAAATTTGTGCTTGTATTCATTGATGATATTTTGATTTACTCCAAACGGAAGAAGAACATGCCGAACATCTTAAAATCGTATTGGAAATATTGAGGAGAAATGTTCTATTTGCGAAATTTTCGAAGTGTCACTTCTGGGTCAATGAAGTCAAATTTTTGGGTCATATTGTTAATGAAGAAGGAATTTCTGTTGATCCAAGCAAAATTTCTGCAATTCTGGACTGGAAGCAACCCACTACTCCCAGAGAAGTTCGAAGTTTTCTCGGTTTAGCAGGATATTATAGAAAGTTTGTACAGGATTTTTCTAAGTTGGCTAGCCCATTGACCGAGCTGACAATGAAAAATACTAAATTTATTTGGACTCCAGAATGTGAAGAAGCTTTCCAGGAACTAAAGAAGAGATTAACCACCTCTCCTGTTCTCGCTATTATTAACGGGAACCAAGGCTTTTCTGTCTATACTGATGCATGTGGTGATGGGGTAGGTGCAGTATTAATACAGAATGGAAAGGTAGTTGCCTACGCGAGTAGACAATTACGTCCGCATGATAAGAACTACCCGACACACGATTTGGAGCTTTTGGCAGTTGTTTTCGCCTTAAAAATCTGGCGACACTATCTTCTGGGTATGAATCTTTTCAGCTTTCTTAACAGTTTACGAAATTAATATAACATGAACAATATACTTAATAAACTCTCTTTGTTTAGGTGAAAAATTTGAATTATTCACCGACCATAAATCCTTGAAATATCTCTTCACCCAGAAGGATCTGAATCTGCGACAACAATGTTGGTTGGAATTTCTGGCATCTTACGACTTAGATATTCAATATACGCCGGGAAAAGCCAATGTAGTTGCCGATGCTTTAAGCAGAAGACATGCTGTTCTCGCATATCTTGTTATCACTCCTACTCTCCTTGAGAAGATCGCAAGCAAGCAATACGAAGATGAGTTTCTACGGGGAATTTATAAAAGAATTTGCCACGGAGAACACACTAGTTTTGAGATGGATAATGGAGGAGTCATAAGATTGAAAGGAAGAATTTGTGTTCCAGACTTCCCTGATCTGAAGCGTGAAGTTTTAGATGAATGCCACAAATCAAAGCTCAGTATCCATCCAGGAATTAAAAAAATGTATAGAGATATTAAAAGAACATTTTGGTGGAAAACAATGAAGAGGGACATATCTATTTACGTGAGTCGCTGTGCTACTTGTCAGCAAATCAAAAGCGATCAAATGAAAGTTGCCGGTTTACTTCAACCTTTGGAAGTACCAAAATGTAAGTGGGATCAGGTATCGATGGATTTCATCGACGGATTGCCACGAACCAAGAAGGGTAATGAAGCGATTTGGGTTATAGTAGATCGTTTAACCAAAACTGCTTACTTTATCCCAGTGAAATCCACTCGGACCGCGGCAAGTTTGGCAGGTATATATATAAAGGAGATAGTTCGACTCCATGGTATTCCCAGCAGCATAGTGAGTGATCGTGATCCGATCTTCACTAGTAGATTTTAGGAGGCGTTTTAGGACGCATTAGGAACGAAATTAAATTTCAGCACTTCTTATCATCCACAATCTGATGGGCAAACTGAAAGGGTAAACCGAATTCTAGAAGATCTTTTGCGTACTTGCATTCTTGATTTTGGTGGTTCTTGGGAGGACCATTAACATCTGGTCGAGTTCTCTTATAATAACAGCTATCAGGCCAGTATAGAAATGGCTCCTTTCGAAGCTTTGTATGATCGTCCATGTCGATCGCCTACATGTTGGATCGAATCAGGTGACAGACTCGTCTTAGGGCCGGATATGATCAAAGAAGCCACTGAGAAGGTCGATTTCATTCGAAAGAAGTTATTAACTGCCCAAAGCCATCAGAAAAGCTATTATGACCACCGAAGGAGGAATTTGGAATTTCAAGTTGGAGATTCTGTATTTCTGAAAGTATCTCCGATGCGAAGTGTATTGAGATTCGGGAAAACTGGAAAGTTAGCACCGCGTTATATTGGTCCTTTTCCTATTCTGGAAAGGATTGGTTCTCTGGCATATCGAGTACAGCTACCCGACTGGTTGTCTGGAGTGCATGATGTGTTCCACATTTCTAATCTTCGGAAGTATGTGTACGATTCGGATGATATTATTGAAGAAGCTGCTCAGCAGGATCTTGAAATCACTCCTAACTTGGCAGGTAAAAGAGAGCCGATAAAAGTTATCGATCGTGATGAGAAGCAATTGAGGAACAAAGTTGTGAAATTGGTCAAAGTTCAATGGAGTGGCGATCCAAAGGACTGTACTTGGGAGACTGAAGATAATATGAAGAAATCATATCCCAATTGCAGAATAGATATCTCGACTTAAACTGTAAGTCATTTCCTTATTTCCGAGTTCGTATATTCTTTGTTTGCATTTCTTTCTCTTTCAATTTCGAGGACGAAATTTCCTTAAGGAGGGGATATTGTAACATCCCGGAATTTTACTAAATTAAAATTCGGTAAATCGTTTGAACTTTTAAAAAATTTAAATTTGAGAATTTCAAAAGAAATAAAAATTGGTTGATATTAATATTACACAGTTGTATAGAATTAAATAAAAAAAAAATTGATAGTTTAATTTTTTCTTAAATGAATGATAAATTAAATGTTGATTGTAAAACTTCGAATGGAAAATAAAATAAACAAAGGATGTAGTAATACGATTACATGCAAGAATCAAACGAATACGTTACTAAATCAAACCAGGTAAGTGTAAGGAAATATCTTCAAACAAAAACAAATAGTACTTGCATGGAGTTGAATAAGCTGGCTGTAGCATACAAAGGGAGCAAGGGCATTAAATGCCATCTTCTCAAGCAAGCAAAGATATTATCTCAGCCGAAACCAAGTTGATTTAGTCAACAAATCAAAATATAAAATAAGAAAATAAATGTACTTCTAGTAGAAAACATGCTGGAAGTTTGCAAAGGAAGTATGTTAGCATTAAATGCATTGCAACTCAGCCATGAGCAAGTCAATTCGAAATATCATGAAGGGGAAAAGGAAGCTTTGAGTAGAAGATATGCAAATATTTATAAAGTACAACTAAAAAAATAAATAAAAAAGAGAAAGCAAAAGTCTGATCAAAGAAAATGAAGAACCAGTAATACCTGTTTTGTATACAAAACTGTCTTCTTATATACATACACATATTCATACTTATTTCATCTCGTTCAAAAACAAAGATAGCAAACTAGAGAAAACATCATATTTCACAGATTCGAAAGTATTCAAGTAAGTGCAACAGAAAATAAAAAGAAGTTAAAAAGCAAATTACTGAAGAGGAAGAGAAAGGGAAATTCAAACTGCAACTTCAAGACAAAAAAAAGAAGGAAGAGGGCTCTCTGTTTCAAAAATTTAAAGCAGCTTGTTTATTTCTGAAATCAAGGTGAGTAAACATGATTTTGTAAAGGATTTTAAGTTTGTTTAAAATAGTTTAAACTTCAATTATAAACTGCTTTGGTTCATGCTTCACTATGATGATTTCCCAGTGTGCTCTGTCTCTGTGAACATTTACACAGGGGTTGTAGTTGTTTTCAAACTAAAGTCCATTTGCTTAAAAACACTGGAAAGTTTGGGTTTTTTTTCAAGTGAATCATGTTTGTTTTAAACCCTCAATAAGTTTTTATAAAGATTTTAAACATACAGTAAGTTTATCACCACTGTAACTTTAGTTACAGGTATTCCACTAATATTGGAAAAAAATAAATTGTTGAAAAATATAAATTCAAGAATATTTATTGAATCCTTACTGCAAAACGTGAATTTTAAAACACAAATATGAATTTTTAGTTTAATTTTCTCAGAGGAATTTGTATATGAACAAAAATTGTTTTTTTCGAATTCTAGACGAACGAATCAATTAAAAATCCTAAAAATTTGGTTGAAGCATGCTGAAACAGTTAGGATCTCAGGAAAATTACCAATTAATTTTTCTATTGCGCGAGATTTGGGTTCGTGGCCATCTTAGGGTTTTAGCTTCAATTTTTAACGTGTTCAGTAAAAAGAGGACTGCGCCCTCTATAGTTGATCGAGCTTCACGAGGGTTTGAGGTTTGATAGCTTGCGGTGTCGACGTGCTATGGTCGAAAGCATGGATTTTCTAGTGGTTGGTGGTGTGATCGTGAGGAGGTTTTGGTTGAAGTTTGGGTTCAGGTTCTTCGATCGAGAGATGAAATTTGGATCGAAGGTTTTAGGCTTTAAGTTGAATATGGCAATCGAGTTTAGTGATGATTTGTGATGTGTCGGATGAGGCGAGGTTCGCCAGAGCGTCGCAGCGATGATGTGCACATGCACAGGGGAGATCTCGTGTCAGGGGGCTCGCGTTGAAATGTTCCAGTGTGGTTTTATAACTTGAAGAAAGGAAAATAAAAAGGGGAGAAGAAAGGGGGATGGGGTTTGGGTTACGGCCCAAATGGTTTTGGCAATGATTAAATTTTTGTGGGCGGGTCACTTTGAAAATGGGCTGAGCCCAAGCAAATTTTCTGGTTGAAAATGTTAAGGAAGTAGTATGTTTGCAATTTAATCAATATGAATTTTGTTAAGTTAAAATTTATCATAAGTTAGATTATTTAACAATGAAAAAAAATTATACCTTAAACAATTTAATTTAAAGATATGAATTGAAGCTAATTTACCTTAAAAATTTCAAATGCAAAATGAATTGATTTTGAAGATATAAAGAAGATTTCAGACGATAAATAAGGTAAATGATTATTTTTATTAATTTGAAAGGAAATTAAGAATGATATACAATTTGTAATTAAAATGGATTTAATAAACCATTAAGTACTTAAATAAATTTTTAATTGAGAATTTATTGATTAGATAAATTAAGTTAACTGATTTAATTGGCAGTTTATTAAAATAATTAATTAAATTAATCAAGCTGATTAAGATTAATTAATTTGTCATTAAGAATAATAAATCCTTTGTTTTGAATAATCAATAAAAATAATTATGTGGTCAAATTATTAAATCACATTCACTTTGATTTGGTAAATAATTGATTAGGAAATTCACTTAAGTAATTAGTGATAAATAAATGATTAATTAAGTTTTATTAATCAATAATTAAGGTTGTTAATTAATAATCAATTTAAGATTTATTAATTGATTTAAAGATAATTAAGAAGTGGTTAATTTCCTATTCTGAAGTTAATGAATTAATTTATGATTAATTAAGGCCGAAAATCCATTCCACTTTACTGACTAAAATGTTATTTTGTGGTTAATTAATTGAAACCACACGATTCATTAACCACATTTGAAAATAGTTAACCATGACTATGCATAAGATTGACATTGTCTATTCTGATTGTGATGCTGTGTTATGTGGATTGCTATGTACTGCGCTATGATGTGTTTGTTCTGTATTGATGTGAAAACCCTGTTGCCCGTAAAACGGCATTTAAACTTCGATGCGACAGGGAATCGGGTTTCAGTTTGTTATCCGAAACCCACATCGAACCAGTGAATTGTTGTGAATGACATCCATATGTTTTAAGAATTGACGCTCACTATTCGGTTTAGCCGGGAAAGGACCTTTGTGTCATATAACCCATTCTGAATATGTGATACGACGTTATGGATAGCAATTGAAGACCGGTGGTGAAGACCGGATATTTGCGAGAGCGATAGGATGACCTGTCGAATGACTCTGCACTAAGTTGCTCCGGTATAGAGTTATCCATATGTGATGGGGAATCCGATCGGGATTGTGAATATCCGAATTGCAAGGGCTTCTTTGGAAGTGCCTTCGGTTCTGTTCGAACCCAGAACAGACTTGTATGGATTGTGTGTCTGACACTACACTTTGAGATATAAAGCAGATTTCTTTCAAATACATTTCTGTTGGTGGCGGAGAATTTATTCTCTTAGCTTAACACCCTTCTCTGAGACGTACGAGCTCAGAGGTTATGTAGTTGAAGGTTATCAGCGATATATTCCCAATTTGGTAATGTGACACGCTAAGTGTTTCTGTGTAATGATCATTGTTTGATCATTTGTAATATGATCATTTGTTTGATCATTTATCTTTGTGATCATTACTTTGATCATCTGTTGACCCAAAACATGGCTTTGTACCAAAGCGTAGTTTTGTGGACGAAACTTCATCGAGCCTCACACCCCAGAATGGTCAAAACAGGAAAGATGCAGTAAGGTTATTGGGGGTAGCGCCCCTTAGGGTATGTACATCTCCTTCTAGATATAAGTGGTATCATGGTATGAAGCCCAGATACTTACTTATGTGGACATCACAAACCTATATATATCTTGTTTTGTGATTTGATGTTGGGGCCCCGGTTAAAGGTTGTTACAACCGGGAGATGGCATACTCGTGTCAGTAGTTACCCAGTTAGGGGTAACCCGGCCTTGTGTTGGCAGAATCCGGTTAGGTTCTCGGGGACGTCCTTCCAGAGGCGTTCTCATGTGGCAATGGGAAGTTCCTTGGCCTGACCATTGTTGGAAATCCAAAGAAACAATACGCACCCTGTACGGTTTTAGTTGTAAAACCTGTCATGCAGCGTGACGGTAACCTGTCACAAACCATGGTAGCTATAGTAGGCATAGTTCGGAATGTCTATGCTGGCTAAGATTAATATTCTACTTTCGAAATGCTTTCTACACTATGCACTAGTAATAATACCATTGAATTCTTTTCTCATATCAAGCATATTTGACTACCATAAGAAGAAATCTCCTCCAAGTCTGCGTTTGCATTGTGTGTGTGGTGGGAGGTCTTATGGTAGTTTCATTTTTAAAAAGCATAACGAAATTTCTTTTATATTTCTTGTTCTATTTGAATGCTGTTTGCACAAAAAATGGACAAACACCTCCAAGTCGTATTATTTAGTTGATTATATGTGATTTTCAATGATTTTAGATGAGTATGTAAATATAAAAGAAATAGGGCTGAAATGTAAAAGACACGCGGATTTATAGTGGTTCGGCCAGAATGTGCCTACGTCCACTTTATATGTTATTATCTTCTTTCTTTCAGATTACAAGTACAATGCTTCGTATATAAGTATATGAAAGTAGTTTGAAAGTTCCTTCCTTGCTTGAGTCTCAAACTTGTCTGCCATTGTTGTACCCCTGCCCCTCTATTTATAGAATGAGGTAGGGGGCAGGGGCCTTGGAGGTATATAGCTGCTGGTGGGCCCGGGCTGAAGCAATCTGGACTGGCAATCATTTGGTTCGGCGAGGCTTCATTCGGCTATGCTTAGAGAAGTTGGGGTTTAGTTAGGCGTGGTCTGGTCCGGTAGGGTGTTGGAGAGGTGGTTCGGTAGTGGAGATGGAGAGGTGGCTCGGTAGTGGAGTTGGTCCGGTAATCTTCTGGTTCTGGAGTTGGTTCGGTTATGGTACCGAATCAGTTGGTTCGGTTATGGTTGGGCCGGATGTGGGGGCTGGCCGAATGACCTTTGGTGCGGTGTGAATTGGAGATGCCGAATGCCTCTCTGCCGAATGGACTTGTATATTGAGAACGCCAGATGGACTTCTATGCTTATATTGTGCCTTGTGTTTGTCGAACGAGGTGGAGGTTGCGAGCCCGAGTAAAACTTTGACTTCTTGGTCTCGAGATCTTCTGGGTGAGAATTCGCCCAACATTTGCCCCCCAAAGTGGGGCACGTGCTTGCATGTGTCGCGCTTTGTTTTCCCTGTGGCGAGAAGGCTTGTTTTGTAACGCCATGGGCTGGTTGTTCATATCCTGTTGATGTCCTGCAAAGGAATTTACAGTTTTAGAGTGATTTCAAACAACAACCGTTCGTGATCGAAATATTCGAGTTGAATTGAACTGTGCTGTTTGGGACGAGAGAGTAAGCCCCGAGGGGGCTTAGCATCATTGATGCCAGGTTCATGTCAGAGTAGATCCTTGGATCGTTTGTCAAGATGGTTTATCGCCAGCTCAGAGCATGCCTAGGGATCGTTCGCGACCCCGTACATGTGTAAGTAGCTTAGCCATTTCATAATTATCAGAGTCAAATATCCGTTTAACCTACGAGTTTAAAAAGGCGTGTCAAAGTGTAAATTCCCACGACAATAGGGTTAATAACCATTCAGAGCGTGCCTATGGACCGTTCGTGGTCGCGTACACGTGTAAACGATTAATCCATGTTAGTGAGAGATTTACAACTTATTCATCGTTGTAATAATCCTCATTTTATTAGTTAGTTCTGGAGTTCGGTACTTATCTGCATGAGGCGCTCTGCATGCCCCTAGTTCCTGGTTGTCGTTGGTAGAGAGATAGTTCATTCGGTTTTTTGTTGGTCCGGTTATTCTCATCCGGCTGTGGTTTCATTCGGCATCTAGTTGGTTCGGTATATTTGTTATTGGTCCGGTGTTCCTATCCAGTGGGCCGAACCAGTTGGTTCGGCGGCCCTGAGCTCGCCTATATATAGAGGCCGTACCCCCCTTGGTTTTCCCTTACCGAACCAGAGAGCCGAATCAACTGACTTGCCGGACCAAATCGTCTGCCGAACCAAATCTCTACCGAATCAGGTACACACTCTATTGCCGAATGCCTTTATTACCGAATGTTTCTGTATGCCGAATGAGTTTAAGGCCTTAGTGCCGAATGAACTTCATGCCCCATTGCCGAATGAATTTGCTTGCACCGTATTACCGAACGAATTCATATACCGGATGAACCTCTAATGCCGAATGGAACTACCGAATGAGGCATATACCGAATGAGACTCGGAATTTGAATCTTGAGCGAAATCTTAGGCTTTTATATGCTTGCTTTAGATACTTGCTTGTTTATTTTCCTATACTTCTTATTCTAATATCAAGTTTTTCTTGTGCTGCAGAAAATGTCTCGCAAAGCGGAAACACGATCGGACAGAAAGAAGTTTAGAGGCACAGGAGAGTCTTCTTCTTCCTTGCCCCCAGTCCAACCAGGATCCGGGCAACATCGACCTATTCCGAGGTCTCTAGTGGATGGATATGGTCCACAGGAACTTCTGATCTCCCCTCCTGATTGCTTTCCTATCTCCCTAAAGGAGGAGCAACTTGACGTCATATCCCGTTCCTTCGGGATAGATAGGGCTCTTATGCTGCTGCCGGGAGATGGAGTGATGCCATATAATCCTCCCGAGGGCTTCTTTGCTTATAGCAGATACCATTGCATGTGCGGTGCTATCCCTCCTATCAACGCTTGGATAGTAAGCTTCACCACATATTTGAAGGTGGCTCCCTTCCAGCTTCAGCCTAACTCTTATGCCATCCCGGTGAGCCTCTTTGTTATCTTCCAGAGGAGGTACGGGCGTCCTCCTTCTAACCGGGAAATTCGATATTTGTACAACCTGAGAGGCTATAAGAAGGGGTCTCCGTATATCAGTCTGGAAGCGGCCGTGCCCTTCAAACCGGTCCTGGACTTATATTCCAAGTTTACCATGTTCAAGAAAGAGTGGTTCTTCATCAAGGACGATGATGTTTCTTTCCGCCTTTTCACTTCCGGCTGTAAGATGGATTTCATTTATATTTTCCATGTTTTGACTGTAGTGTTTTTTCTGACATGCTTCTATTTCTGGCTAGCGACAGGTGGTATTGCAGTCGTGGAGGATGATTCCTTGGTGCGAATGGCTGCTGAACTAAAGGCTATTCCGGCACGGGACCGGTCGGCCTCCTTCTTGATCAGGAACGCAACCCTTTTGGAGTATAATTTGATCTTACCGCACCAGTCCGTGGTTAAGCAAAGGGATACGGCTGAGAAGAAGGCAGCTAAAGCTAAGGAGGGGGCTACGGTGAAGAGCGGTAAGAGGGAGCCTTTTGCAGAGCGTCCCGCTGTCGGGGGGAAGAAGCTGAAGAAGTCTGATTTCCCTTCTCCAAGCACTTGTCCGACTGTCCCGGAGGGGGAAGGTGTAGATGAGGAGGAAGGAGGCGAGGTTGGAGAAGGGTCGGAGGGTGAAGGAGACGGCGACGGTCAAGGTGGTAATGGCGTCGGTGCCCTAACCTCTGAGCAAGACCTTGAACTGGATGAGGCTCTCTGTCGGGCCTTCGGGGAGTCGGAGGGAGAGTCGGAAACGGAGAAGGCAAAGGAAACCGACAAAGCTGTGGCTGGCACTGACCCATCCTCTAAGGGTTCCTCAGCTAGGGCGATTCCGGCGATGCAAGGTGAACTTTTGTCTTCTGCCGATTCCATTTTCGATAGGGACTTAGAAATTTTTTACGGTTCACTTCCGTCCTGGAATGAGATCCAGGACTTATTGCAGTATCCCACTCCTCCGCCGGGTTTGTATAATAGACGTGTCTTCTCACTTTTCGTTCCTTTTAACTTAACACATTTTTCGAACTGTGGATTATTGTATGTTCGTAACACTTGTTCTTTATTCCAGGGGCAGGCCAGGTGGTTAAAACGTCGGACGTTCGACACCGCCTTGAGCAGTTTAAGTCGAGGAGAGCTTCTGCGAAACCCCCTACTGGTCGCACTGGGGATGTAGTCAGTTATCGCCCTCTTCTCGGGGTCATTGAAGAGGGCATTCGGAAAAAGAAGCGGAGCCATTCCTTATTTGAGTCTTCCCCTGGTTCGCAGCTTCCTACTCAGCCTCCTCGTGATACTACGGAGGAGAGCACGGAATTCGGCCCCCCTCATCCTCCTTTCAAGAGCCCAACTGTTATTCGTATAAGGCGTCCTGATGTGCCTCGCCTCGTGCCTCGTGACCCTTTTGCCGGTCATCCTGATTTAGATCCGAGCTTTCAGGATATCTCATTTGATGAGGCCATGGGCGAGCACCTCCTTCCCCGCAACCCCATGGTAAGAGTGCTGGACGAGGCCAAGTCTTTATATCTTGATTTACTTACTACACGGGTAGTCACCATGGGGGACGAAGCCAAGGCTAACATCGATCGGGTGGCCGCAGAGACCAAGAAGTTAATGGAGCATCATGCTAAATTGGCCAAGGCCGGGGAAGAGATCGGGAGTGCTAATGTTCGGTTGAGGTTAAAAGTTGCCGATCAGGCCAAGCAGCTCGCCGATCAAGCCATCCAGATTTCCCAGCATGAGGAAGCCTCCAAGCGGCTGAAAGAGACGATGGAGAAGGCCAGTAGGGCGGAATTACGGAAGATGGAGGTCGCCTGCAGGGAACGGATTAACATGGCCATTACGACGGTGGACGAGGTTCGAAATGCGGATCTTGAGCGGGTAGAGGAGTTGTCTGGGAGGCTCGAGGCTGCGGAAATGGCTCAGGCCGAGTTGAAGGAGGAGATGGAGGAGATGAGGAGGTCCCTCAAGTTAAAGGAGGAGGAAATGAGGAGGTCTCTCCAGGCTGACTGCTTGAGATACCAATCAGAGAGGGACATTGCCGTCGCTAAGTTGCAAGCCTCCGAGGCCCGGGTGAGGGAGTTTGAGGAGAATGAGGGGATGATGGATGAGATGCTGCAGGACATGTACTTCCACACTTGGAAGGAGGGCGGCTTGTCTTGGATGGACGATTACCCTCGGGTGATGGCCAAGGTGTATCTCCAGGCTTTAGAGGAGGCCAGGGTGAACGCGGGTAAGGAAGGCGGAGAGGCTTTCAATTTGGATGCGGTTACTGCCCAGTTCTCGAAGGAGGAGCAAGCGGCGGTGAAGGAGGGGATGCGGCTGCTTGCTGCAGAGGAAGCGGGCGTGCAGTTGGATGATGAGGATCAAGCGGCGGATGCTGGTGAGTTATTCTTTTCCCTTTCTTTCCTTTCTGTGTTTTCATAACTTGATCGTTCGTTTAATGAATTCCTCTTCTAAACTGGACAGGTGGGACTCCTGATCCACATGCTGGGGGCTCTGATCCTGCGGCTAAGTAGACTGGGGAAGTCGGTGATGGAGTGTGGACGCGGTTGCCACCTTTTTATTTCTTTTTATCACTGTTTACGTTAGTCATTGACATGTAACTATAACAATATTATTTGCAAAGAATAACTTCGTGTGATTTTATAATATAAGCTGATGTTGTTATGTTTAAATGTTGTTGTCATCTTGATGTGCTGCGTGAGAAATATAACTATGTATATGCCTGTGATTCTAGTTGTGTTTGATGCTAAGTTTTTTGCTAGAAATATAATTTCATGTGTTGCAATGTTATTGTACGAACAAGCTATGGTTACGTATTTATGTACAAGAAAAGAGAGTACCGCCCTTTATGTTCCATTCGCAGGCGGTAGCTTAGAGTATCTTATGTAACTGTTCACGGATATAGCTGAGTACCTTGCCACCCAGTACGCAGGCTTAGTTTCTCATGAGTGAACGCTTCCTATTTGGTTTCCTGTACTTTAGAGTTTGTTATACAGGATAGGAGAAAAGTATTTAAATGAAATGGAAATATAGTAAAAGTAAAACTTCCAGTCACGGAAGGCCGTCGATGTGCTTAAGTTCGTGGCAAACGGGTTTCGTAGTCACTTTCCCTAGCTGTGGGTCTTGGAGACATTTGTCACCCATCTTACGCCTCCGCGGGGAGTTTTCTTTTTTACCACAGCCGCACTTAAGACACATCGGAGCCGAGATCGCGCACGGTAACTACCCGAACCATTATGGTCCGTAATCGTGGGTATTATTCGATTTACCGTGGCCGGCTAGCGTGGGTGCCGTTGGCCGTGAACTACCCCTGGCTGGCCACACCTTATGTTGGGGCTTAAAGTAGGTTCACAGTTGCCAGCGAGCCGAACGCCGTAATGAGCTGCCATCGGCTATAGTCGGCCTTTATGATGACTTATAATCGGCTCATTACAGTTGGCTTTGAAGGCAGGCGCGCAATGAGTTAACCCGCAGCAGAGGGATGCTGGAGCAAAAATGTCTCATTGGCGAGTGCATAGAATCGTAGCGTACCTGTTAGGCCTAGTCCAGATGAGGCCGCGGTGCGTCTTGAGTGGAGATGCCATAGGATTTTGTTCAACAGAAAGGGATAAAACTTAACAAGTAGCCAAGACATAAAGGAACAAGCTAAAAAGAGACAAGATTTTTTAAAGTGGTTCGGCACGAAAGTGCCTACGTCCACTGATTCTCTTTGTTAATTCACTTCATATGGGCAGTACAAGTTAAGAAAAGTATCGACGGAGGTGTCGGATGTTCCATGCCCTCTGGAACACCTCTCCGTCCACCGTTGACAAAATATAAGCTCCGTTGTGGAGATCTTTATGAATTACATACGGTCCGTCCCAGATGGGGTCTAGTGCCCCGGGGCGCGGAAAGATTCGCCTGAGGACAAGATCTCCTTCTTGTAAGCTGCGATGCTTGACTTTGGAATTGTATAGCGCTGCCACCTTTTGTTTGTGAGCTGTTGCTTTAAGTGCTGCATCGTTTCTCCGTTCCTCAATCAGATCCAAAGACATGAGGAGGAGTTCTTCGTTTTCTTCTGGGTTGTAGTGGATCCTACGGTGGGAAGGCACAATAGTCTCAACTGGGAGCATTGCCTCCGATCCATATGCCAAAGAGAAAGGAGTATGTCCCGTTGATGTTCTGAAAGACGTGCGGTATGCCCATAGTGCCATAGGAAGTTCGTCCACCCAGGCGCCTTTTGACTTTTCAAGTTTCTTCTTGATTAGGGTTTTGAGAATTTTGTTGACAGCTTCAACTTGTCCGTTTGCCTGAGGATAAGCTACTGATGAGAAGCTTTTATGAATTCCATGCTCCTGGCACCAGTCGGCAAATTCTTCGCTGTCAAATTGGAGTCCGTTGTCTGATATGATCTTGAGTGGGACTCCGTACCTGCACAGAATATTTTTGATCAAGAAGTTTATAACTTTTGTTGAAGATATTTTATTTAGAGGTTCTGCTTCCACCCATTTGGTGAAATAATCGACTGCCACTACAGCATATTTGGCTCCGCCCCGGCCCGTTGGCAGTTCGCCAATTAAGTCAATTCCCCATACAGCAAAGGGCCAAGGGCTGGTCATTTGAGTAATTTCATTTGTGGGCAGTCGAGGAATCTTGGCAAATTTCTGACATCTGTCGCATTTCTTGACGAAGTCTAGAGCGTCTTTGTTTAGTGTGGGCCAGTAATATCCATATCGGAGTATCTTCCTTGCCATAGTCTGCCCCCCAGTGTGATCTCCGCATCCTCCCTGATGGATGTTTGATAAGATCTCCTTGGCTTCCCTTCCAGCGACGCATCTCAATAAGGGGCCAGAGAAGCCACGCCGATAGAGGATGCCTTCTTGTATCGTGTAGTGGGGAACTTTCCTCAAGATCCTCTTGGCTTCGTCACACCTGTCGAGCAGTGTGCCATCTTGCAAATATTTCCGGATGGGAGTCATCCAGGTTCCTTCTTCGATTGCAGTTACCAGATTTACTGGTTTGAAACTTGGGGCTAGCTGCCTTGAGATGGCTAGTGTTCCGAAAATGGTGTTATTCTTCATACTAGCTTGCTTTGCAAGTTCATCTGCCTCTTGGTTCTCTTCTCGAGGAATATGTTTGATTAGATAGTGGTCCAATTGATCGAGCAGCAGTTTGGTTTTCTTTAGGTATGTTGTGAGTCGTTCTCCTCGAGTCTGGAATTCTCCTAGCACCTGGTTTACGATAAGCTGAGAATCACTATGAAGACATAAGGAATTGATTCCAATTTCCAGGGCAAGCTCCAATCCTGCTATTACTGCTTCATATTCAGCATCGTTGTTAGTGGCCGTGAACTCCAACCTTAATGCATAGTACAACTTTCTTCCCCTGGGGGTGATGATCACAATTCCTGCCCCCGAGCCTTGTTCGTTCGATGCTCCATCTACAAAGAGGTTCCACTTGATGTTTTTTGCTACTTCGGATTGTTCCTTGCCTTCGTTGGTAGTGAATTCGGCAATGAAATCGGCCATGGCTTGTCCTTTGATAGCGGTGCGAGGATGGTAGGTGATATCATACTGACTTAGTTCGATGCACCATTTGAGGAGTCGCCCAGAAGTGTCAGGACGATGGAGCACTTGTCTTAGCGGTTGATCGGTTAGAACCCTGATGGAGTGAGACTGGAAGTAGTGTCGCAGTTTTCGTGACGCGATCAATAAACAATATGCTAATTTCTCTAGTTTAGGATATCTGGCCTCTGCCCCTGTAAATCTCTTACTTACAAAGTAAACCGAGCGTTGTGTGCGGTCTTCTTCTCTTACCAAGGCGGCGCTTAGAGCATGAGATGATACAGCGAGGTATAGGTATAACACTTCACCTTCATTTGGAGTTGAGAGTACTGGTGGTCTCTGAAGGTGTTCGATTAGGTTGAGGAAGGCTTTTAAGCATTCATCGGTCCACTCGAATCTCCCTTTGTCTTTCTTGAGAGCTTCGAAGAAAGGGACACACTTGTCAGTTGCCTTGGAAATGAATCTGCTTAGGGCGGCCACCTTTCCGTTTAGGCTCTGCATTTCTTTTCGAGTGGAGGGTATCCTTATTTCTTTTAGAGCCCGGATTTGTTCAGGGTTTGCTTCGATTCCTCTGGCGTGGACGATAAATCCTAAGAATTTTCCCGAAGATACTTCGAAGGAGCACTTTAGAGGATTCGGCTTCATTCCATATCGGCGAAGTACTTGAAACATCTCGCCCAGGTGGCTTACATGGTCGTCGGCTTTCCTGGACTTTACCAACATGTCATCCACATACACTTCCATAGTTCGTCCTATTAGTTCCGCGAACATCTCGTTGACGAGGCGCTGATAGGTAGCTCCAGCATTTTTGAGTCCAAAAGGCATGACTTTGTAACAATATAGTCCGCGGTCGGTGATGAAGCTAGTGTGGTCTTGATCAGGAGCGTGCATGGGAATCTGGTTATATCCGGAGTATGCATCCATAAAAGATAGGAGTTCGTGTCCGGCTGTGCTGTCCACAAGTTGGTCAATTCGGGGAAGTGGGAAGCAATCTTTTGGGCAAGCGTCATTCAGATTGGAGAAGTCAATACATGTTCGCCACTTTCCATTGGCCTTTTTTACTAGCACTGGGTTAGCGATCCATTCTGGGTAGATGGCTTCCCGTATGAAGCCATTAGCAAGTAGATTCTTTACTTCCTCATCAAGGGCTGCCGATCGCTCTGCCCCCATGCTCCTCTTTTTCTGCTTTACTGGTACCTTGGTGGGATCGATGTTCAACATGTGGCATGCTATGTCGGGGGAGATTCCTGTCATATCGGCATGGGTCCACGCGAATACATCTAAGTTGTGGCGGAGAAAGTCAATGAGTTGATCTTTCAACTCCGTTTTTAGCTGAGATCCGACTTTTAATAGTTTACTTGAATCGTGCTTGTCTACAGATACGAATTCCATAGCCTTTGCAGGCTCGGCGGTAGCCTCCTCCTCTTTATCCCTGGGGTCTAGTTCATTGAAGGGATCGCTTGTGTATCGAAGAGGAGGGGCTTTCTTTAGTTGCTATGCCTCCAAGCTTTTCATGCAGAGAGTAGTCTCTGCACCTTTTCCTTTATTCTTTCTGCGGTTATCGCGAAGTTCAGTTACATAGCAGTCTCGGGCAGCATCTTGATCTCCTTCTACTTCTCCTACTCCGTTGTCTGTTGGAAATTTCATTTTCAGGCACCAGGGGGCTAATACAATCTGGAAGTCAGACAAGGCTGGTCTTCCCAAGAAGGCGTTGTAAGCCGAGTGGTTTTCTATTAGTACGAACGTTTGTTTTCGCACAACGGAGCGGGGATGACTTCCTATTTCGACGAAGAGGTCAAGTTGCCCGAGGGGCATTTTTGCATCTCCAGTGAAACCGTGCAGTGGTTTGTCACAGGGGGATACATCCTTCATTGATAACTTCATTTTGTCGAAAGCATGTTTGAATAGGATATTTACGGAGCTTCCTGTGTCTATTAGAATCCCAAAAACTTTAGCTGGACCGAACCAGGCAGAGATGACCATAGGATCCATATGTGGGTACTGTCTTCCTTCCAAATCACGCCTACTGAATATGATGTCGTCGTTCTCTTTTCGTTTCGGGTGGCGTTCTTCCGTGATGGAGTTAACATAGCCTTCTGCATTTCTAAGCGACTTGCCGTACCTTTCCATCTCTGCCCAACTTCTGTCGGCGATGTGTGGTCCTCCTGAGATGGTAAGGACCACTATCTTCTCTTGACTAGAGCCACTGGTGTTGTGATTGTTGCGATTCCCTCCGCCTACCTCTGGGAGGGGTTGCTTTGAGTTCTCATTGGCTGGAGTTGGAGTCCTGTTCTGACCCTTCACATAGCGTTCCAGTCTTCTTCTTCTAATGTGTTCTTCGATCAAGTCCCGAAGATGGTGGCATTCATTGGTGTCATGTCCGTGGGATTCGTGGAAGCGACAGAACTTTCCGGACTTGAGTGCGTTATCTGATTCTTTCTTGTGCGGGGGGCGCTTGTATCCTAGTTCGCCCTGAGTGGCTAGGAAGATATTTTCGATTGTGTCGTTCAAAGGAGTGTAGGAGTCAAATCTCGGTCCTGGTCGATATTGGCGCTTTTCGACCTTTCTGCCCCCAGCATTGTCTCTAGATTCATTTCTTCGAGCGTCCTTAGCTGCAGTGGGAACCTTGTCCTGAACTGTCTTACCTTGTTGTCCTGATTGCCTCTCTGTAGCAGCGTCTTCAAGTCTCATATACTTTCCAGCTTCATGGAAGAAATCAGGCAAGGTAGCTGGTTTTTCCTTAGTTAATCTTCTGGCAAACTTGGTGTCTGGATGTACACCACTACAGAGGGCCATTAGAGTGAGTTTTTCATCGGCATCTTGAACTGCTGCCGCTGCGGCGTTGAACCGCGTTAGATATTGTTGCAGCGTCTCTCCGGTTTTCTGTTTGACATTGGATAAAGAATAAGCATCCTTGGGTTGTTCCACATGGATGCGGAACTGGCTAATAAACCTTTCTTTCAACATCTCCCATGAGCTGATGGATCCTTGGGGTAGATGGCAGAACCAGGAGGTATCTAGATCAGCTAGGAATAGCGGAAAACATTTACATAACACTCCTTCTGTTGCTCCACTCATGAGCATATGCTGGGTGTATCTCTACAAGTGTACGATGGGGTCGGAAGTTCCTTTGTAAGGTTCCATGGTTAGCATTTTCCATTCCCGGGGAGTGATGGCAGTTTCGATATTTCGGGTAAAGGGACTGGTGACCCTAGCGCCTATTCCCCGGTCCCTTTGCTCCCGTTGGACACATTCTCTGAATAATCGTGCCATTCGTTCGTCAGAACTTGGAGCGGACAAAAATGAGCTTGGTTCTTCCCTGCGGGATTTATCTCGTCCAGATGACCTGTAAGGATGGTACAGTCTATCACTTCTAGCATTATCCAGTGGTTGTCTTTGGCTGCTCGGATGCACGCTAGGACCAGCTACAGTTGCCCCCTGCCTTGATCTTCCCCTGTGGGGTTCTGTTTCGAGCACATCCATGGGGTCAACTTCGGGCTGGGTTCTAGCTCGGCTCCGTTCAGCGGGGTTTCTATGATTAGGTGGCATGACTGGCTCAGCTACATCCGACCCTCGCCTGGTGCCTCCCCCGCTGGGTTCGGTTCCAAGGGCTTCCTCGAGTCGGAATTCGGGCTGAGTCCTGGCGCGGCCCCTATCATTGTTGTTCCTGTTGATAGCTTCTTCGAAGAGGGAAGACCTTTGTTGCCTCCGAGATCCTCCGTATTGGGACTCACCCCATGATTCAGTGTTGTGGTTGGACTCTTCAGCATCCCTTAAGCGTGACATGAGTTGGTCCACCAAAGCTTCTTGTTGGGATGTGAAGCGGTTAGTTACTTCAGCCACAACCCTGTCCAGATCTACCCTAGTGATTGGTTGTTCCGTTGCGGGACCAGTTGGATTTTCCTGATTTTCATCTGGTACTGCTGTTGAAGTGGGCTGATCTGCGATTGCTGGATCTGGAAGGCTGCTAGTTGCGATGTTCTTTCCTTTGTTAACATCCCTTCTCTGTTTGGAAGGCATGATTTCTAAGCAACGAGCGATGTTGTTAGGAAGAAGGTTGAGTGGGAGAAGATGAAGCCTGAGTTCAATTCTCAGTGAAAGCACCAAAAATGTTTGCACAAAAAATGGACAAACACCTCCAAGTCGTATTATTTAGTTGATTATATGTGATTTTCAATGATTTTAGATGAGTATGTAAATATAAAAGAAATAGGGGCTGAAATGTAAAAGACACGCGGATTTATAGTGGTTCGGCCAGAATGTGCCTACGTCCACTTTATATGTTATTATCTTCTTTCTTTCAGATTACAAGTACAATGCTTCGTATATAAGTATATGAAAGTAGTTTGAAAGTTCCTTCCTTGCTTGAGCTCTCAAACTTGTCTGCTATTGTTGTACCCCTGCCCCTCTATTTATAGAATGAGGTAGGGGGCAGGGGCCTTGGAGGTATATAGCTGCTGGTGGGCCCGGGCTGAAGCAATCTGGACTGGCAATCATTTGGTTCGGCGAGGCTTCATTCGGCTATGCTTAGAGAAGTTGGGTTTAGTTAGGCGTGGTCTGGTCCGGTAGGGTGTTGGAGAGGTGGTTCGGTAGTGGAGATGGAGAGGTGGCTCGGTAGTGGAGTTGGTCCGGTAATCTTCTGGTTCTGGAGTTGGTTCGGTTATGGTACTGAATCGGTTGGTTCGGTTATGGTTGGGCCGGATGTGGGGGCTGGCCGAATGACCTTTGGTTCGGTGTGAATTGGAGATGCCGAATGCCTCTCTGCCGAATGGACTTGTATATTGAGAACGCCAGATGGACTTCTATGCTTATATTGTGCCTTGTGTTTGTCGAACGGGGTGGAGGTTGCGAGCCCGAGTAAAACTTTGACTTCTTGGTCTCGAGATCTTCTGGGTGAGAATTCGCCCAACAAATGCAACTGTTTTTGTTTACTCATACCAGTCCCATGACTGGCCCGGAGTTTATTGTTTATTTCCTAAACTCTGGGTGCCCATTATTTTCACACGGGCAGCCTAGTAGCAGGTTTCCGTATTTTGGGAGTAGCAGTATTTTGGAGCTCTTATCTTGGAGATATTCTTAGGAGCTTTTTGGAGATATCAGGTGTTTAGCTTATGGAAGTTCGTTATCACTTCCGTTATTAAAGACCTTTTGGATATATGATCACTGTTTGATATTTATTTGGAGATGTTGTGATTCATGTATTATGTACTCTGATGTAGTATGGATATTATTATGATGTTGTATCTGTGATGTTATATATGGTATTGATTCTGTTCCGCTGTTTTATATTCATCTAATTGTTGTTATAAGCTCCGGCGATACGAATTTGATGTCGTTTATCGGACATCGAGTTTGGGTCGTCACAGTGATATACTCTCAATTTGGTATTGTGGCATGTTAAGTTCTGTTGTGTGTTGATGATCATTTGTTAATCATTTGTTGATAAAGCATGGCTTTTATATAAAGCGTAGCTTTGTGAACGAGACTACATCAGGACCTCACACCCCGTAAATAGTCGAAACAGGAAAGATGCGGCAAGGTTATGAGGGTCGTGCCCTTTAGGGTGTGTCATTCCCTTTTGGAAAAGGGTGGTATCATGGTATGGAGCCCAGATACTTAAAACATGTGGTTACTGCAAATCTATTACTTTGTGATTGCTTTGTGGTTGAGAGGCGCCTCGGACAAAGGTCCCAAAGGACCGGGGGATGGCATGCTCGAGTAGTAGTTACCTAGTTACAGAGGTAACCCGGCCTTGTGTTGGCAGAAAGCCGGGTAGGTTCTCGGGACATCCCTCCAGAGGCGTACCTATGTGGCATAGGAAGTTCCTTATCCTGACCATTTGTTGGAAACCCAATTCCCAATACGAACCCAGTACGGTTTTAGTTGTAGAACCTGCCATTTAACATGGCAGCTATAGTAGGCATAGTATAATGGTACCTATGCCGGCTAAGATTAATATTATATTTTCAAAATGTTTTCACACTATGCACTAGTAATAATATCAAAGAGTTTTCTCTTATTAAGCATATTTGACTATCATAAGAAGAAATCTCCCCCATGTGTGCGATTACATTGTGTGTGTGCCGGGAGGCCTTATGGTAGTTTCATTTTCCAAAAGCATGAACGGTTTTTCTTTATAAATCTTGTTTTATTTAAAAGCAACTGTTTTTGTTTACTCATACCAGTCCCATGACTGACCCGGAGTTTATTGTTTCTTCCTAAACTCTGGGTGCCCATAATTTCCACACGGGCAGCCAAGTAGCAGGTTTTCCGTGTTTTGGTGCTAGCAGTATTTTGGAGTCTTTTAGAGTAGAAGCTATCAGTTTTTGGAGGCTTTTGTCTTAGAGATATTTTGGAAGCTTTTGGATCTCAAGGTGCTTAGTTTGGAAGTTCACTATCGCTTCATTTCTTTGAAAACTTTTTGGCGTATGATCACTTATTGTTCTATTGTGATGTTCTATTTGAAGTTGTGATATATCTATAAGAATACAGATCTAGTAATGGATATTATGATAATGTTGTATCTTTGATGTAATTCATGATATTCATTTTGTTTTCGCTGTTTCATATTCATCTAATGTTGTTAAAAGCTTCATTCGACTGGAGTTCGATGTTTGAATCTTCGACAGTTAAATACAAGTGAGGTATATGATGTCAATTTTCGAACATTGGATTTCGGATCGTGACACTTTTAAAAATACATATCTTAAGAAAAATCATTTAAAATAGACCACGGGGTCTGTATACAATTTTCTAACCTAGGTCAAGTGATACAGATATGTATCATTTCAATCCGCAGTTTAAAAAGAAAATACCGGGTTCTATCATTTCAAACCCGCAATCCCAAGTCAAGTAAAATACAATAAAAATCACTTGAGCCTATCATTTCAGCTCATAATGATTTTTCCCTATTCTAAAGTCCATTTGGGTATGTATCATTTCAACCCATAGTGATTCTATTCTAACAGGGAACTTGCAGTGTGATCATATGCATAAACAATGTAAACAATTATACTAACATGTCAATGTCACAATATACTGTCATATATCATATGTCAGGTGATAATTAACAAAGTTAACATAGTAATAATAAGATTTTTGTCAAAATTTTCATTTAAGCCTAATCTATATCGAGTAGACCTTGTTGTTGTAAGAATTCTTAATTCATGAGTTGTAGGGAGGGACTTATGTCACCACAAACAGAAACTAAAGCAAGTGTTGGATTTAAAGCTGGTGTTAAAGATTACAGATTGACTTGTTATACTCCTGATTACATAACCATAGATACTAATATCTTAGCAGCATTCCTAGTAACTCCTCAACCCGGAGTTCCCGCTGAAGAAGCAGGGGCTGCGGTAGCCGCCGAATCTTCTACTAGTACCTGGACAACTGTGTGGACTGATAGACTTACCAGTCTTGATCGTTACAAAGGACCATGCTACCACATTAAGGCCGTTGAAATAACATATCATATAATCATCATTAACTTGCATAACATTTTAATTACTAATCACTTGTCATCCATTTACCATTTCATAAGTAAATATGTCAGAGTGAGAAGGACTCGCCTTTATCAAAGCTAGAGACCACTACGACACACAAGAACGATTCCAAAGGCACGACAAGCACGATACAACACAACTTTTGATTCAAGTGAGTAGAGAGCCACGATGTTGATCTTGTAAACAATAAACAAAACAAGACCATATCAACATATATTTTCAACACCAAACAACATTGAAACCAATTTTAAATAAAAAGCAATAAGGAGCAAAAGGACTTGACCTTGCCTTAACCATTCAAGTGCTTGGCCTATGTGAAACATATGCTCGGCCATGGCTGGACATAGGCTCGGGTTTAGCATCATAAATGCACGGCAACATGGAGATGATGATGGTAGGAGTTAGAAGTGAAGACTACAAAGGGACAAAGGCCAAAAGGAGGAGTTTTTAGCACAACAAGGCTCGACCATGCATTAATTGGGCTCAGCCTTGGTCAGGTACAGGTCAGGTCAGATCTGGACAAAGGGGAGAGGAGTGGTTGCTGCCCGTGTATGGTGGCGGCGATGGTTAGAGGAGATGAAGGTGTAGTGGCCTAGCAAAGCACAAGAGGAATCAAGGTAAAAAAAAACAATGTAAAATAAGAAGAAAATGTGAAAGAGAAGAAGCCATAAACTTACAATTTTTTATCTCAAGATAGGTAGCCGTGAGAAATGAAGTGAGAATGATATTTTTCATATGAAAAGAAATGAAAATACACGGCTATAAGGTTAGAGATGTACGGCCAAAGCAAGGAGATGAAAAGCCAAAAAGAAATAAAAAGGCAAGTAAATGAAAAGTCGCCAGAAAATGAAAAGTCTTTGTCCCTTTGAATTTCTAGTTTCTTTATTCAAAATAAACAAATAAAAAATCAGTAAGTAAAAATAAAAGACAAACAAAAATAAAGTGAAAAATAAAATAAACAATTATTCTTAGGAAAATTAAAAAGTAAATAAAGAAAATAGTTTATTACATTGAAACTAGCGTTAAAAATTGTAAACAAAATACAATAAACATTTGAAAATTATAACTACACTTTAAAATGTTTTAAAAATAAAATATATACATAACATGTCATGTTACACATATAAACACAAATTAGAACATGATATGACAAACAAAAATAATATTCATATAAATTAAAATAAACAATTTTGTTAAATAAAACATGGTTTAAAAAGCATAACTTTCACAATATTAATCAGATTTCAACGAAACGAAAAATAGTATACTTTAATTTTATTTATTTTCATAAAATAAAATAAATTTCAAATTTTCAAAATTTTAAAATTTCAAATTAAAAGTCAAAGTTTGACCATATTGACCAAAATTCACTTTTCTGGAAAATATTCCATTTAGTCATGTTTGGAATTCTAATTAACATCAAAATCAAAATTTATATGTAAAATAAAAAAATTTATTCATTTTAATAAATAAAATAAAGTTTTTTAAATCAAGAAATTCAATTTAAAATAGATAAAATTTATAATTAAAATAATCACAAAATACAGGGTTGTTACATCAGGCTTACTAAGGCATAAGGTATTACAAATTCAATCTATGAAAATAATTGACTTTGGTTGACATACCAAAAGGGATAAATCCATTGACTATAAAATGGATTTTTAAGGAAAACCTAAATGCAGATGGGTAAGTGGAGACTTAAAAGCAAGGCTAGCTGCGAAAGAATTTCATAAAATTCAAGGTATTAATTATAATGAAATGTTTTCACCTGTATCGATGTTTAAGTAGATTTGGATATCGCTAGCTATTGTTGCATTCTATGATTATGAAATATATCAAATGAGCATAAATACGACATTTCTAATTTGATTTAGATGATGCCATAATATGTCTTAGCCTAAGGGTTTCAAGTTGGTAGGAGTAAGGGAAAAGCTTGCAAGTTGTTAAGATCCATTTATGGATTTAAACAAGATTCAAGGAATTATAATAAGTATTTTAATAAAGTTATCAAATAATTTGGTTTTTATTAGAATGTGGAGGAAAGTGCATATAATGAAAGGAACAAGGAAGTGATATCATGTTTTTGTTTTATATGTTGATGATCTACTATTGCTTGGCAACAACTTTTCATTATTGGAATCAGTGCAAGCTTGGTTATCCAAGAATTTCTCCATAAAGAATTTTGGCGAAGCAGCTCATATACTAAGTGGGGGCAACATTTTGACTATTTTATTCATATTTATAAAGCTTGTGTTGAATTATTAATATGTATGCAAGCGGCAAAGTGGTATGCCTTCCGTGTTACAAAGTTTGCCATTAGAGTTCTATTCCTACTTAGGCGTATTTTTGCTAGTTTTGCGTCTTTCATTTCTTTGTTTCTTACTTGGACTTGGGCATCCATATTGAACAGGTCGGCCTTGATTATGGCATATACACTTATACAGATACACTTACATGTGTGTGGGGCTGTATATGTTGATGATATTATATTACTCTAACATCGATATACAAGATTAATATTACATGTTATTTTTTGTAATTAATGTGTGCTCATATATTATGTCATATGCTTAACCATTATGGTAACAAAAAAGAGCATGGATAGGCGTGTCTTTGAAGTCTATATGCATTAATGTTAAATTAAGTTATGTATTTATATATACCTATTATATATATATATATATTGTTAACAGCTATTTCAAAGCATATTCCAACTGGACTTAAAAGATTCAAACGAGGACGAGACAACTTGAAAACTTGGAGGCACGCTTAAAATGACTAGAGAATTGAGCTCAAGAAATTTGGACAAAAAATACAATAAAGAGAGGTCATCACTAATCTCTCAAGTAGGTATCGACCACTCTTGCTAACTCCATATATGTTGCGGCCTCTTTGGAACACCTCCATATGGAATTAGAAGAGTGCTGTAAAAGAGTACAAGTCATTTCGAGCTAAGAAAAAGAGTCATTACTGACCTCTTAGGGAAAAAAGCTGATACTGAGCTGTTTTGGAGAGAGGTGGGTACTGAATCATTTTGGACGACCAACGATTGATGGAAACAACATGGGACACTGTAAAATGAAGTAAGAAGAAGGATGCAAGAAGTTTCGAAGTGATTTGAACTATAGAGAGAAATCATCAACGAGTTGAGAGGTCGGTACCGACTTTTGTAGTTAACTCGAGATATCTTACAACTTTGCACACTACTTCAGGTCGATATTTGAGTTCTGCCCCATGTGAATTTCTAGCCCAACATGACTGTTTCCCCTATAAATACAAGTCATAGAGCAACCGAAACAGGATTATAATTCTTTAAGCATGGAGACTTTGCTATTTCTTTACTTCTAACCTTTTCTTAATTAAATTCATCTAGGAAACAACTATTTGCTATTCTAGACTTAGATCGGAAAATTCTTAGTACTAGTGACTCTCAAGTTCTTTAGAAACATCATTGTAAATATGAGATCCACTAGATTATGGTCAGACTTGAGATAATCAATTGTAATCCTAAGAGAGAACAGCTAATAAAATTATTTAATTGGACGTAGGCTGGAGATCATGCGGAACAACTATAAAAATTTCTACGTGTTCTTGTCTATTTTTTGTTTTTCTATATATTTAATCTGAACTGGTGCTTTCATCTGATTTATGGGTGTTGATCCAATTTTTGGGTTAACATTTTTATGCTTTCACTAAGAACAAAGCTAGATATGAAAACTTGAAGCTTGAATATGAGATTTGGCAAATATGAAGAGGCCTAACACTAGATCAAAAACTGGAACAAGTCAACCAGAGCCTATAGGCAAGCAAGAGGTGTCCTCAAATTCTCATCAGTCTAACTACATGACCAAAGAAGAGATGGAGAGAATGATAAGGAAGATGAAAGATGGAGTGATAACTAGGAAGCATGAAATACTTAAAGGATTCTTCCAAAGGATGAGACAACAATGAATAACATAAGCTATAGGAATTCAGAACCTAGGACAAAGGGCTAATGCAGGAACATTAGGAGTTGGAACAAAACAAATTAGAATGATGCCCCCACTAATTGAACAACTCGATATCGATCTAAATCAACTCGATACTAAGGGAATTACACATGGGGCAATGTTGGTCTGACTGCTGGAATGCCGAGAATACAAAACACTAGATCTAGAAAAGCAAATCGGGATGCAAATGCACAACAACCGAACGAGTATTGTCAGAGCTATCCCATAGGAACAAAGGAAAGACTGAAACTAAAAGAGCAGGACAAAATGCTAATGTGCGGCCAGAGGAGTATGTACCAGAATATATGCCAGAACTACCATACGTGAGCGGGAAGCAGAATATCATTGTTGGACGAAGACCTTCATTGTACGACAAAAATTGAATTTCTGAGTTGGTAAGAAGAATAGTTAGAGGAGGACCTCCATTTCATGGTTTAGAGGATGTGAATAGGAATTCTTCACTTTTAATATTCAGAATGCAAGAAACCCTCCTGATTTCAAGCATCCGACGCTAGAACTGTATGATGGAAAGACAAATCCGACGATTCTTTTGATGAGATATATTCAACATATGGAGATTTTGGGTACTTCTGAAGAGGTAATGGGATGGTGTTTCGCATTATATTTAACGGACTTGGTAGCAATGTGGTTCAGAGAGCTAGAAAATGGTTCCATTAACACATGGACCTAACTGGTAAGCAAATTCTTAAGATGGTTCAGTCTTCACATCTCACGACTAAAGAATGTGATGATGCCATCGAGCATAAGACAAAGGCCCAAAGAGACATTGAGAAGCTATTTAACAAGATTTAATGTAGCAGCAGTTGCAGTCAACAGGCAGGATCCATCAGTAATTTGATGGCGGTAGTATCTAGAGTTGCAAATAAGATTTACTTCAAAGGTGCGTTGGAAAGATATCCACCTATGGATCTTGCATAATTCTACTATGAAGCTGAAAGATATTTTGCATTAGGAAGACGCTAAAGCTGAGGATGCTGAAATTAATGTTGTGGATGATATGGGATTGTATGGAGTAGTAATTGGAAAAGACAAAGGGAAAAGAAAAGTTGATAATGACTTTGGAAAAACAAAGCAACAAAGAAGAGAGATGAAATTCTCTTCCTTCACTGATCTGACTCAGACTCCAAAGAAGATATATCTAGGCACTAAGGGCAAATTCCCTACTGAAAGCCTGCATGAAGAGAACCCACTGATTGAGAGAGAAAGTCTGGGAAGTTTTGCATCTTCCATGAGCTGGATGGATAAGAGACAAACAAGTGCCGACACATTTGTTATTTGATAGAAGAACAGAGAAACCAACTACAATAGTATGTGAGGAATTGAACTATAGTGGTGTGACCGAAGGAACCACCATCCGCAGCAAATGCATCACGGAACAACCACAGATCTAGTTCAAGGCTTGAAATACCATGATCAGGATGAACGGGGATCAAACACAATTCCTACGCTCTTCTTTTTCATTTCTTTCTTGCACTTTACTTTTCATATTCATCAATAAAGGCGATAATAATCTCATGCCATGCACAATGTGTGGGATCCCGAAATGTCTTTAGGCGCACTCTAAGTTTGATGCCTGAGATGACTATTTAGGACAATAATAACCTTGGAATGCTTACACGTGTATGAGACTTAGATTAGTCTCTAAGCACGCTCTTAGTTGGATGTCTAGGATGCATTTTATCTGATATGATTTGCTTATTTGAAATTTGGAAAATCCACATTGAATGTGATATTGATCTCTTTGTGTCCGGTCCGGAGAGATGAGACTGAAGTGCTAGGTGTAAGTTCCTTTGCCAAAGAGCGAGTGGATGGGCTTGTCTGTAAAGTAAGTCCCAACACAAAAGAATGAGCGGATGTGTTTTCTTGGTTGTTAAGTTCCTTTTCCAGAAAGCAAGAAATCTCGGCAAGGATCTAGAGAGATCGAAACCTAGATTGGGCGATAAACGATCCGGAGAGATCGTCATCCTTAAATTAAACACTGAACTATCCAAAGAGACCGTCCCCTTAATTTAAACAATAAATGATCTGGAGAGATCACGCATTAAATTGAATATAAAATGATTTAGAGAGATCGAACCTTAGAACTGAAAGTGACTGTGCTATAGGATCGAGTAATATAGTATATAATAAATAACTAGTACGGAACAAAAATAAACGTAAATAGTAAAATGACACCAGAGATTTTTATACTGGTTTGAACTCCCGTTCTACGTCCAATCCCAGACTCCTTCTGGAATTATAGCTAGCAACCCTCACTTAACCTGGAGAAATATGTATTACACCGCCTGACCAACCGAACAGGATTTGACCGCCTGAGCAACAGAACAGGACTTGACCATCTGAGCAACCAAACATGACTTTCTTATAGACTGGTTTTAACTTGACTTTGTGTGTTCTGAATAACACGGATTTGTCACTTGTAGTACGCCCTTCTTATAATATTTTCCTCAAGATTAATGTGTATAATTGTGTGTGTATGAAGATTAGGAAGATTAATATTGCTTGAAGAATATAGAAGTGAATTGGTAAGCAATGATCGTATGAAAGTTGGTGAATAATGAACTCAAGATTGAAAAGCACTATAGATCAAGAGAGATTAGAAAATTAGATTATTTGATCAATGATTCTTGAGTGTTTATATAGTGTATGAAGAGTTATGGATTCTGGTAATAGGCATCTATTAATAGCTAAGAGATGCATCCATCCAGGAAGAAGAAAACTCTTGATCAAAAGAAGTGTCTATTCAAAAATTGACAGTTGCAGTTTTCATTCGACTGGACATTTTTGGTCAGTCGAACGAATTTAAAACGTGCACAAAAAATGGCACAGACTCAGTCGACTGACCTGGTGTTTTCAGTCGATTGGTTCGTGGTTTAAAAACATTTTTATACAGCCCCAGTCGTCTGTTTATAGTAGGTCAGTCAATTAAGTGCTGTTATTTCTATGCAATAAAACTATTTGTGTATGTATATGAAATATATAAATGCAAGTTTTATATGAATTTGTGAGTGATGATCCTTGATGAAAATTTTAACAAAGCTCTAAACTACAATCTACATATTCTTATTGACTCTAGCTAAGATGTATAATAAGACGAACCAATATTTTGAGTCGATAAGTCCAGATGATGTCGTAGCCGTAGATTTGTGAATTATTGTATCTTATCAGCACTCAAAACCTATGATCTAACAAGAACAAATATAGATTTGGTAAGAGGATTTGAACGCCTTGCAATTAAATTAGAATTGATAAATCTCGTATGAACATGGGATGATTTTGATATATGATGTAATAATTCTGAATAAAATCGGAAAGATGATGATGTATAAACTACACTTAGGCAGAATTTAGAGTCTTAAGTTATAACAGGTTTGGAATGACCTATGATTGAAAAGACAATACGAAGGAACTGGACGATTCTCCAAGATTGAAGTAGTTGGAGAGCTCAACTATCGAAATGATGTCTGGAACTTGTTCTCGAGCAAAGCACACCTTACATTTGAAAGGCGCACTTTGGAGGGAAAGTGTTTACTCGCTTTTTAGTAAAGCAGATTTCAACTGGAATTAGAAGATTCAAACGACGATGAAACGACTTGAAAACTTGGAAGTACACTTAAAATGACTAGAAAATTAAGCTCAGGAAATTTGGATGAAAAATACACTAAGGAGAGAGGTCATATAACGACCCGTATTTTTGGGTCCTCGAGTTTGAATATTTAATTTGTTTAAATATTCGGATTTGAATTAAATAATAGTAAAAAGTATGTTTCAAATTTAGTAAAAAGTATGTTTCAAATTTAGATTTGATTTTCAATGGCGTATTTTTAATTTAATTTATAAAGAAATTCCATAATTTTGAATTTGAAAAATATTTAAATTACCATTTGACGTATTTACATCGAACGTCGGCGCATTTAAAATTTAACAGGATAAGTTAACTGGACTATTTTATTTCTGTTATGTAATCGTATTACATTTCTGTACACGACTGTATTTCATTTTATATCATCCGCGACTCGTACGCGATATGGTGGGATGGGGTACCTAAATATTTTCTATTCAATTCAAGAAACAATGTATACACATATGTACTAACATGTACATCTATATACAATAAGTACACAACATCTCATTCCTTTTTTCTTCAGCTCGGCCACATCTTTGTTTCCCTTTGTTTGGCTGTGCCTCCCTATATCCTTCAATTGTGATTTTTATTTGATTTGGATATTAATGATGATAATCAAGAATATATGTACATAGGCATATGTATAGAGAGCTGAATCTTTTCTCTCTTCTTCATTTTTCTCTATACATGTTCAAGAACTCATGAAAACCAAACATTTTCATCACTCAAAAATCAGATCCTCTCTAACCATGGAGAATTAGCTCGTACAATCAACTGGAAAGTTGTTTGTATTATTCCAAAGTATTTTAGAAATTAACGCAACTTGATTTCACCGTATATCGATCGAGAAATCGCCAAATATCAGAAAAGGGAAAGTTTTGATCTTATATTTCAAAAAAATCATTTTACTCAATCCTAGTTGAATTGATCGCCATCACTAGCACCAGCAAGTTCGTATCAACACGTAAAATTTTTGTAGAGATTTCGATGGAGTTTCTTGTCGATGATCGACTTTGGTCGAATACCGGGGTTAAGGTTTGTTGAAGATTTATGCCACAATTGGCGAATTGGAGTTTGGCGTGTTGTCGGGCTTGGAGAGTGCATCATCGTGGCGGAGTTAGGTAAGTTTTGACGAAAATTTATGTCACACCTTTTAAGGCTTTTCGTGACCTGTAGCTTGCGATATGGAGTCGGGTTGTGATGGAGGAGCACGCACTTGAGGTGGCGGGGTGAGTTGGATGAGCACAGGGAGGGAAACTCGTCAGTGGTGGTGGTTGTAGATTGGTGGGGTGGTTTGTGTGTGCATGGGCACACGGTGGCATGCACAAATTTTGGGAGTAGGCATTTCAAATGGACAGGGGAAGAAGAAAGCACTGTTCGTATTGGGGTGTGTTGTGGGTAGGGTTAATAGGCTCGGTCTGTTTGCTTGTGATGGTGAGAAAACTTTTTAAAATTTTTTTGTAATTAAATATAAATGGATGTGACACCTTAAAAATGTGATAAGTTGCTCGTTTGAAATTTGATAAATCTCCAGATTGTTGCATTGGACTCATGTTGATAAGTACTATGTTATGGCATAAATTGTTGGTTGTTTTGAAGTAGTAAAATTTAATGATAAATTAATATTGTTCGATAATAATTATGTTAAATTGGATAATAACGTAGTTTAATTAATTTTACTTAAAAGGTGCTATCTATTTGGCCAAATAATCCCCAAACTACTTAAGTGAATTGAAAATGGTAACTCGACATCTGTTTAGTGGAATAAAACATCATTCCACTAATTAAATTAATTGACATTTAATTAGCAGAATAAATCCTCGTTCTGCGATGTTATAGATTTGGACATTTGATTAAGTATCGTTAATTGATAACCCGTTTTGAATAAGTGATATTTTAACCAATGATTATTAAGTGTTGGATTTATTTTACATAGTCATGGATGATGTAAATATCTGATATTAACTTAGGAAGTTAAGTTGGATAATATGGTAGCTTGTTTAAGTACTATGGTGATCGTTAAGCCTCCGAATTTGAAAAGTAAATTACTGATTTGAAAGTTATTTTAAGATCAATTATTATTTATTATAGGGTTTTTAATGGTAATTATTATTAGCAATAAAATTTAAAAGGTAATAACTATTTGTCAATAATGTTTTAAAGATAATTAATAATTGTTTTTAATAAAGATTTAAAGTTAGTTATTTTGTTACTATAATTTTTAAAGGTTATTTCTTAAAGTTATTTAAGAATATTTTTTTTAAATATTTAATTTAATTAATTAATTAAAGTGATTAACTATACTTTAATTTTAATTAAAGTTTATATTGATTGATATTAGTTAACGATATTTATAGGTTAATCAATTATCATAATTAATATTAGTTTAAAGTTAATTATTATTGTTTTAATAACATTTTAAAGTTAAATAATTATTAGCTTAATATTTTTTTGAAGTTAACTTATTAATACAATAATAGTGTTTTAAAATTAATTTAATATATTATTAATGAGATTTTAAGTTATTATTTTAGATGGGATTTAATTTAAATGAGAAAGAAAGATGTTTAAATAATAACTTATTATTTTAAGTTATTTTAAATAATGTATGGTTCATTAAAGGAACCTTACTAACTTAGAAAGTTATTTAATAAGTTTGTTAAATATCGAAAGAGTATATAAATGGTACTGGATTTTTATAAGGAACTTTATCAATGAATTTTTTTTAAGATATGAAAAGGAGAAGTTTTATAAATGGGATTTGAGATTTATTTAGAATGTTTTATAAATGGATTTAAGATTTAAAAAGAAGCTTTACAAATAAATTTGAAAATAATTATAGACAAAGAAATTTGAAAAGAAATGGTTGATTTCATGGCGTAGTTCGAGGGGCAGTGATTGCCTACATTTTACTGTGGATTCATTGGGATAGCGACATAACCATTAAGTAAATTGCAATCCATAATTGATACTGAATGATACTTTCAAAAATCTATTTTTAAGAGTTTTCAAGTTTCTAAGATTTGAAATGAAATGATCTGTGATATATCTGTACCATTGAGATATATATTTTTTTTTCAACGCGGCCTAATCTGCGAATTTTTGGCTTTCGAATCTGGCGATTTTTTTTTCTTTCTTGACTTACTTCATCATTGACATTTTCGCCGTTCCTTTCTTCTTTATTGCCAGCGATGCCTCGTCCTATGAAGCCGCCGTGGCCAGCCCTTTTCGCATTGAGGTCGGAGACCAGATCTAGCAAGAATTTTTCTCGATCGAACCTTGTACTGACTCTGCAACATCCTCCACCTGTCCTTCTGCTAGCCTTTGAACATGCCTCTCCTCCATCGCAAGGCATTCCAGGTCCCCTGAGTGAACATGTATCAAAACTTATTCCTTCGATCAATGCTAAATCTGCTCCTGCCCTACCGAACATAATTCCCAAGTCTTATGTATGCCTGCAAATCTCAGGTATTTTCATTCCAATATTGAGTTCCCCTCTATCGCCTTTGCTTGGCGCTGCGGCTAGTCACGTGACTAAGCAATGGTCTGAAAATTGTGTACCTACTTTTAGGTTATCTGATGATAATGGCGACGATTGTTGTGTGGAGATAATGTGGAGTCTCTTACTGTTGAACCTATTGAGAATGCGACGGATGTTCTTCCCGTCGAAGTTGATAATTTAAAACAATGTGAATGCCATAGAACTTCTTGTGAAAATGTCTGTGAATCTGCAGATGCAATTGGCAGGTCTATGTGTTTTCCTACTGCTCCTACTTCTCCACCAAATGTGTCGAAAAAATGGACTTCTCTTTTTACTAAGCTAACCAGCAACATGGGTGTTCATTCCCCGAGAACGTTTGAGAATTTTGAGCTTGAAGAAGCCATGGTTAATCCTTCTGAAGTAATTCAAGCGGGCATGGACTATTGTAAGGACTACTTGGTTGGTTTTTTCTTGGATTCCAAACCGAACTATCATTTTGTTAAAGCAAGATGCAATCAAGTATGGAAGCCTAGAGGAGGTCTTAGTGTGCATTTTGATAATGCTATATACTATTTCAAGTTCTCCTGTTCTGATGAGAGATAATGTATCCTAGAATCTAATCTGATTCTAGCTGCTGGGAAGCCTTTCATTATCACTTCCTGGAATCCATCGGTTGACAGGGCGGTTGAGTAGATATTATCTATTCTTGTCTCGGCCCATCTTTCTCGTATTCCTTTAGTGCTTCAGCCTTTGATCGGTATTGAGTGGCTGGCCAGCCTTGTTGCCAAGGTCATATGTTATGACGCGAACACACTGGCAAGGAAGAGACTAGTTTATGCTAAATCCTTGATTGAGATAACTCCTACCAAACCCTTACCTTCTTCTCTTCAGGTTTGTCTTCCGGATGGTCATGAAGCCGAGATTCTTGTATGTTATAGCTAGAAGCCGGATATTTGTATGTCCTATCAGTCTTTTGGGCATTCCACTGATTCTTGTGCACGTAGGACAAATGTTGCTCCTGTGTCCTCGCGGATCCCGCTTCCTAGACCTCCTGTTAAGAAATAGGTTCCGAAAGCTGCCCCAAATATCCCTACCCTTCCACCTTTTGAGTTTATTCAGGTTTCTCCCCTTGTTATTCCTCCACCAGCTATTGACCCGGCCATGGATGACTCTTCTGATCCTTTGAGTGATGGTCGTACCTCTGATATTATTGTTTGGGACCCTGATGAGCGTGCTTGGCTATATCCACTTTCAGACATGTGGTTCTCGCTTGAGAGTAATACATTTTATGCCTACATAAGTGACTCGGTTGAGGATACGAGAAGTCTTATTTACCATATTGATGGTGAGGGCCTTGCCCTCACTAAGGAGAGTGAGATTGGTGAGATGAACAAGAGTAAGTTCTATGATGTTACGTGGGATAGGAAGTTTATTTACTCTCCTGCTTCTGTTGGTTATGCTCCTGACTTGGCTCGGCTTTTTGCTAGGTACGCTAATGTTTCTGGTCCAGTGTTAGAAGATGGTAGTGTTTGTCCTTCCTCCCCTTCGGGGGGTTAGGCAAGTTCTTATGTAGTAGTAAAGGCCTTTTTGTCTATCTTCTGTTCCTAGTTGTTATAGTGGCTTGTCCACTTTAATTAGCTGCTCTATGCATGTATAGACCATCTATTCTTTATTTATATACATTGGTACGGCCCACTATAAAGTCGACTAACCTTGCTAAAAAAATTATATGGTTATATTTTCAAAGTATCGAAATATAGTGTTTTGTCAATATACTTATCTTGTTGAGATAAGTACATGGAAGTGATTTCCAAGTCTTTGAAAAGTTATTTTAAGAAATAAAAGATTTATTTTGAAGAGGCTTGGTGATTTCCGTGGGAAATGTAATCTTTGTTTTGAATGTTTTATTATTTGATAGTTAAACAGCCGACTATCAAATCTTGGCCACAATATGTAATCCTTCTTAATTTTGGTGGTAGAGAAATATCCCCTACTTAACACCAAAAGATTTTAACTCTGGAAATATCTAGAGGAAACATGGGGGTTATATGGTACAATTACCATTGGTGGTGCTATACTGTATGTATAAACTCGTTTTGTTCTTCTAGGAAAAATGATAAGGAGATCCGTCCACTTAAATGGTTAGGGAGTGATCTCAGCCCTTATGCATTTTCTGATTATTTCCTAAAGAATCGGTATTGAGTATTTCGAAAATTGGCTTTTGGTTTGTGGAGCATCTAGGAAGCAAAAGAGTGTACTCGTAAGAGATGTCTCGAACCCCTAACCACTCCAAAAACCATATATGGTTCTATAAAGGAGATTCGTAAGATATTGAGACATTGGGATCCATGTGTGATTCCGAGACCCATTGGGTATGGGAATCCAAGTGTGATTCTAAGATCTAATGGAGATATGAGAATCTATGTGTGATTCCGAGACCGGTTGGGTTATTAGAATCCATGTAGGATTCGTATTCTAATAGCGGTGCGTAAGCTAGAATGCCGGACATAGCCTCATCGGCGGAAATGACTAAAACCAGAAATAAGAGGCATGGCCATTGGATTTGCAAACCCATATGGTGTAGACAGCTCCTTCTAGATGTTACTTAAAGTTGTTATGCATGCATGGGGATATGCACTCGGTCTTAGCGAGACCAGCCATGTTTTTCTTATGGTACATCACTAGGGATGTATGTTGCTTTTGAAGGATATCTCTGATCCTTGTGTAAGAGGACCGTTCTCGAAGTAATGAGGGCACCTGTATGGAAATCCTATATAATTAGCGAATGTGCCTTATCGATTTTCGATTATATACCTAGTATTGTTGTGATGTACACTCACGAGCAACACAGCTACTTGATTATTATTATTTTCGCCCTTAGACATTATTATAATATTACTGGATTTTCTATAAAAATATTTTGGTTATCGTAAGGTAACGTCCGTGTTTATGTGCGGCATGGTCTTAGAAATACATTTATTTTCAAAAGGTTTATTTAAACTTTAAGAATCCATTGGATTGCGTTTCTCATGCTGGTTTTACCAGACTGACCCTGGTGTTGTTTTCCAATAATGCTCGGGTTAGACCGAGCATATTTCCAGGTTTAGTTGGATATTTTTGGAGCTTCAGGAGACGAGTTGGAGGCCTAGAGACATATTAACGTACATGGTTAATTTTCCATTGCATTCATTGTTGTATTTATTAGTAATTGTTAGGACAGATTGCTATAACTGTCCAGCCTAAAATAGGTTAGTACACTCTAATTGATGTCTGTGTGTGTCTATATATGTATAGTTTGTTTTTGTGTAAAAATTGGTTTTATATTATAAATTATTCATTCTACTGTGAGATTAAGTATTGTTTAGTTTCTTCTTGTCTTCTTTCTTCTTCTTTTTTCCTAACTATCCGCCTTTCCATTCAATTTGGGTTGGACATGTGTGATTTATTGTCAGCTTAAACTGTATGGAAATGTGGGTTGTTACAGTTGGTATCGGAGCTTAGGTTGAGCAAACACCTAGGCTTGGGTGGGGTTGACTCATTTGAGATAGGGTAAGCGAGAACCTAGGATGAGTTTGAGAGTAAATGTAAGAGCACGTATTTGTTATTTTCATAAAAATGTTTTATATTGTGTTGTTTGATCAGTTGAGTGGCTTAAGAGTTCTGGTCGATGCGTTTGGCCAAAGTTATCGATAGGGATTTCCTAAACACTCGAACAAGACAAATTGACACGGTATTGTTTTAAAATGGGTAAATGAAATAATTTTACCTGAGTTTATATTATATATATATAAGAATAAAATTTCAAAATTGTAATATATTTATTCTTGGTTGTTAGGAAGGATAACAGTCCATCATTATCATCTAGGATTTGATCGGTCATGCTCGCCCATTTCTGAGCATTGACAATTAATCGATTAGTCTACTTAGAATCTTTCTTTTTGGAAACTAGGTGGGGTAGATAAGAAGTTTAGGATCATTGATATGAATACCTTGTGAATTAAGTTTCACAATTTGAATATAAGACATTCGTTGATAATGTTGGGTTAAATTTGATTTCTCAGGATTGTTTATTTAAAAGAAATTTGAATATTTTGGGATGAATATTCTAGAAATATAAAATTGATTTGATTAAAATTAATTTTTAATAACTGTTCTTTTATTAAAAGGAATTTGGAATATTTTGAAATAAATATTTCGGAAATGATTGAATATAAAAGTTGGTTATTTTTAAATTTTTTATAAAAAGAAGTTTATTAAAAGAAAACTTAAATATTTCTACAATGATACTTGAAGAATGATTTATATAAGGAAGCTAGATACTTTTCATAATAAATATTTGAGATTGATTTCCTTTAAAAGGAGATAATTTATAATTTTATTTATAAAAATGTGTTTTATAAATAAAAGGAATTTGAGAATTTAAATCTTGGTATTTTGGAAAATGGTTTTTAAGGTTTATAAGTAAATAATATTATTTTAAAATATTCTTGGAATGAAAATAGTTTCAAAGATTTTTCAAAGGGATATAAGCGCTTGACTCGCTTCGGTCGCTAAAAAATAATTCCGAAGATAATTACTACATCATCGGTGCTCATTTTTGAGTTTCTAAGTTAACAATTACTACCACTAGGATCTCACTATATTTTTTGATAAAACAAATTTTGATCTAATTCCATAGGTATGATTTGATTTACCATAGAATAAATCTGTATATTATCATTTGAATTTATTTACGGGAAAAAAAGAAGAAAAAATAAAAGATTTGTATAAGATAGTTTTGAAGTATGAATTATTTTGAAAATGGTAATAATAGTTTTCTTAAAGGGGATTTGGTGCTTCATTATTTTGGAAAATAGTTCGTTTAGAAATATATATTTAAGTATAAATATCTTTGGAAAGGAATTTTATAGAAAAATGGGTATTCCTTTGGATTTTATTTGAGAACGAGTCCCAATTTGTTGTGTGATGATCAAAATAATCTTCTAAGTGATGCTTGGATGTTTGCTTAGGCTAACGGTATTGTGCACTTAGTAAATTATACCCTTTGTCACTGTACGGTCAGGACGAGTACGAATCCAGACGAATCCAAAGTAAGTTGGAAATTGATAGATGAAAACTACTTATTTGGAATATATTTGGTATGGTTTCAAAAGGGGGGGTTTGAAAAAAGAAATTGTTTTTAAGTTAACTAGTGCGATTGGCTTGAAAATAACTAAAAATTGGCAAGAGATACGTTCGGATGGTATACGTTTCTCTTGGCTATTATTCTTATAGTAAGGAATATATAATACTGTGTGGTAGTACCCAGTTCCTTGGTATAATTTTGGAGTTACTCGGGCTGATTCTATATATATTTTTCTGTGGAATAAAACATATAGTATTATTTCAAAAAAGTGTTTTGAGTAAAACCCAGGTGTTTAAAATTCTTAAGTGAATTCCAAAAATAAAGTTTTGAATTAGATGGTTGTGTATGCCTCTAAGGTGTGATAGGATGTTATATAAATTTAGGAGTTTAAGTAGGGTTTATGAAATGTTCTCACAAATATGGAAATGGAATTGGTATTAGGAATAACTAATTAAAATAAGTATGTAGGATGGATGTAGATCATTTCTCTATATATATAGTTTGATCTAATATTCTAGTACTAAGCTCTAAGAAGTTCCACACTATTCCGAATAAGGATCTATTACACAATTTTTGACAGCAAGCATTTGTATAGGGTTCTTGATATAGAACCAAGGTTTCTATCATAGCTACAGCTATGTAAGGAGAGTAGAGTTTCCTAATCAAGAAGCCTGATCAGGGTCGGCACTAGTAAATCGGGTGAACGGTGATGGTTTGGAAGTGGAGTTATGTATTCTAGTAATGATTGAATCAGATTCTGTATATAAATGATCTATGAACATCATGCGGGATTATGAATAATATTAAGGGTTCTTGTGCTGGAATTTCAGGGATGAATATCCTTTTAAGGGGGTAGGGTGTAACGACCCGTATTTTTGGGTCCTCGAATTTGAATATTTAATTTTTTTTAAATATTCGGATTTATTTAGACTTGATTTTAAATAACGTATTTTTAATTTAATTTATAAAAAAATTCCACAGTTTTTAATTTGAAAAATATTTAAATTGCCATTTAACGTATTTACATCGAACGTCGACGCATTTAAAATTTAACAGGATAAGTTAACATTCCCATTTTATTCTGTTGTGTAACCGCATTCATTTCTGTACACGACCACATTTCATTTTCTATCATCTGTGGCTCATGCGCGGACGCAATATGGTGGGATGGGGTACCTAAATATTTTCCATTCAATTCAAGAAACCATGTATGCACATATGTACTAACTTGTACATCTATATACAATAAGTACACAACATCTCATTTCTTTTTTCTTCTACTGGGCCACATCTTTGTCTCCCCTTGTTTGGATGTACCTCCCTATCTCCATCAGTTGTGACTTTTATTTGATCTGGGTACTGATGAAGATGATCAAGCACGTATATACATAGGCATATGTACAGAGAGCTGAATCTTTTCTCTTGTCCTCATTTTGCTCTATACATGTTCAAGAAACTCATGAAAACCAAACGTTTTCATCACTCAAAAATCAAATCCTCTCTAACCATTGAGAATTAGCTCGTATGATCAACTGGAAATTTGTTCATAGTAGTCCAGAGTATTGTTAGAAATTAACGGAACTCAATTTCGTCGTATATCAATTGAGAAATCGCCAAATACCAAAAAAGGGAAATTTTTATTCTTAGCTTTAAAAAAATCATTTCTCTCAATCCAAGTTGAATTAATCGTCGCCGCTAGCTCTATCAAGTTCGTACCGAGACGTAGTATTTTTGTGGAGATTTCGAGGAACTTCGTGTCGAGGATCAACGTTGGTCAAATATTAGGGTTAATGTTTGCCGGAGATTTATGCTACGATCGGCGAATTTGAGCTTAGCATGTTGTGGGGCTTGGAGAGTGCTTCATCATGGAGAAGTTTGGTGAGTTTTGGCGATAATTTATGTCGCGTCTTTTAGGGTTTGCCGTGACCTGTAGCTTGCGAGATGGAGTTAGGTTGTGATGGAGGAGGCATGCATTTGAGGTGGCAGGCGAGTTGGATGAGCATGGGGTCGGAAACTCGTCAGTGGCGGTGGTTTGTAGATTAGTAGGGTGGTTTGTGTGTGCATGTGCACATGGTGGCGTGCATGAATTTTGGGAGCAAGCATTTCGAATGGACAGGGGAAGAAAAAAGCACTAATCGTATTGGGGTGGGTTGCGGGTAGGATTAATGGGCTCGGCCCATTTCCTTATGATGGTGAGAAAACATTTTAATTGTTTTTTGTTGTTATTAAATACAAATAGATGTATCACCTTAAAAATGTGATAAGTTGCTCGTTTGAAATCTGGTGAATCTCCGGATTGTTGCGTTGGACTCGTGTTGACGAGTACTACGCTATGATATAAATTGTTGGTTGTTTTGAAGTAGTAAAATTTAAAGGTAAATTAGTACTGTTCGATAATAATTACGTTAAATTGGATAATAACGTAGTTTAATAAATTTTACTTGAAAGGTGTTATTTATTTGGCTAAATAAATACCGAACTACTTAAGTGAATTGAATATGGTAACTGGACATCTGTTTAATGAAATAAAACATAGTTCCGCTAATCAAATTAATTTAACATTTAATTAGTAGAGTAAATCCCCGTTCTGCTATGTTATAGATTTGGACGTTTGATTATATATCGTTAATTAATATCCTGCTTTGATAAGTGATATTTTAACCAATGGTTGTTAAGTGTTGGATTTATTTTACATAATCGTGGAAGATGTAAATATCTGTTATTAACTTGGAAAATTAAATTGAATAATATGGTAGCTTGTTTAAGTACATGGTGATCGTTAAGCCTCCTTTGAATTTGAGAAGTAAATTATTGATTTGAAATTTATTTTAAGAATAATTATTATTTATTATAGGGTTTTTAATGGTAATTATTATTAGCAATAAAATTAAAAAGGTAATAACTATTTATCAATAATATTTTAAAGATGATAAATAACTGTTTTTAATAATGATTTAAGGTTAGTTATTTTATTACTATAATTTTTAAAGGTTATTTCTTAACGTTATTTAAGAATATTTAATTATTATTTTAAAGATATTTAATTATTGTTTTAAAATGTTTAATTTAATTAAATATTTAAAGTGATTAACTATACTTTAATTTTAATTAAAGTTTATATTGATTTAAGTAAGTTAATGATATTTATAGGTTAATCAATTATCATAATTAATATTGGTTTAAAGTTAATTTTTTTTTTAATAAAGTTTAAAGTTAAATGTTATCCCGCCTTTTGGCAAGGTCGAGATATTAAGGAGCTGGCTAGAAACTTAAGATTAATCATCCTGGATATCAAACTTGCGCAGGTTCGCTATGGATATCGACAAAAATTTTGTCCGAGTCCGGATCAGACTATAATTTACAAGACAGGACAAGCTAAACCATGGAAGCCAGCATCCCAAATTTCAAGTCAATCCGAGTTCATATGCTCAAGTTATGATCGATGTAAAGTGAAGGTGATAACCCCATTTTTGTATCCATCACCGAGCTCCGATTCGAATCCATCACTTTCGTATCCATCAGAGCGGCAGCACCTTCATATCCATCAAGGAACCTCGGGTCATATTGATCTCGTTCGAACCCATCAAAGATCCTAAGTTCGACTCGATCCCATTCGTATCCATCGGGAGGCCTCAGCTGAACTCAATTTCGTATGAGTCCATCAACAAAGCATACAGCTCAGATCGATCGTCGAAGGCCTACTTCGTATCCATCAAGTGTCTACCTGGTTCGTATCCATTGGATGACCGGGCTTTGCATCCGTCGAATTGTCATTACTTCGTATCCATTAAAAGCTCTTGTTCGAACCCATATCCAAAGACTTATTCGTATCCATCAAGTCAAATGGACCTGGATTGACGCAACGGTCATCGACGCAAACGAGGCGAGAACGATGCGGTCAACTCGGAGCAAAAGGTGGATCGGCTCGAAATACGCATACCATGTCATCTCAGAAACACGTGCGACCATCGATGCGAAGGGATCGGTTCGAAGCTATGGAGTCGAACCAAACAGCCATCTGAGAAATCTCAATTCGTATCGACTATATCTCATAATCCACTGATCCAAATGCTATGAAATTTTCATAGAAGATTGCATACGAGCCAAGGAAAGTTCACACAAAATTGCAGCTCCATCGGACATGATCTTGATCGATACGAAATGATTTCGTATCGATCACAGATCGGGTCGAAATTTTCTAGAATTGGTCGTGTGGGCCCCCTCACGTGCCAGAGCGAATCTCCTGAAGTTTGAGCGAAGTCCTAGCCTCATATGCCTATAAATAGAGCCCCAGAGCCTACATAAGAAGGATCTTTTGACTCTCAAGCGCCCAGACTCTGCCGGATCAAGATCTACATCATACTCTTGCTGTTGAATTCGAATTTCAAGTTGTATTTTGCCGTTGTTCGCTGTAATCGCTTGTATTCGCTGAAAGAGATTCAATAAAGTTACAAAAAACTTCACAATGGATGTAGGCAACACGCCGAACCACTCTAAATTGCTTGTTTATGCATTTACTTTCCTGTTGTTTGAAGTTTTTGTTAGATAATCCTCATTTTAAATTTATATTCTTCACTGTTATCTCTTCAAAAACTTCCGAAGAGTGTTGTCCCCAATTTTGGTACAAACACTTTGGTTCTTTCACTGAGAAAACAACCCAGATTTCCTCCTGCTTCTTGGATCTATCATCGATACCGGATTGCATAAATCTAAGAGAGAGATCTTGATCACAAGTTCAAATTACTTTACTTCTATTTAGATTTGTGTAAACTCTACGAAAGGAATTCAGCCCTCAAGATGGTTAGCACAAGAACCACCTCTAACGTTGGCGATCAGGAAGGCCGGGATAGGCAGAATCCTGCGCAGTTGCCACCAACTAATCAAAATGCAACCGGACCTTCAGACTCACAAGGCCCGATTATCAGGCAAGAGTTCCAGTTGTTGCTACAGGAACTAACACGGAGTCAGCAGCAGTTGACAGAACAACTGCGCGCAAATGCTGAGTTGACCAACTAGTTAAACCGTCAAAAGCACAGAAGGCATAGAAGAGATCAAGTCTCTCGCTCCTACGCAGAAAGTTCTGCTTCGTCTGGCTACAACCAAAGATCCGTTCGTCCCCGACCAGACGAAGGTCACATACAGGCCGCCGGACATCAGCCCGCCTAGACTGTTAGATAGCTAAGGGTTGGTCCATCGGCCAGCTTTCATACTAGACCCTCCTCCCGAGGAGGGACTGTCCCTCAGTACACCACCGATAACCGTCCCACCGCTACTGCCGTTGACATAGGGATTGATGCTGGAAATCAATATGGACGTACTCCCGAACCTTACGTCCCAGAATACATTGAGCCAAGGAGGTGAGATGTGGACCGTCGACAGCGCCCGGTCCAACCTCCCAATGTGGAACCCGACCACACTTTGGCCCAACGAGCGCAGAACGTTGCAATGCCAGACCTTCCGACTATGATTAGACAAATGATCCGTGAAAGCCAGGGTCTTACCAATGACGACTAGGGAATCTCCCAGAGTCATACCCTTTTCACGGACAAGATTCTTTATGCTGAACCTCCTAGGCGATTCAGGATGCCGACATGACCAATGTATGAAGGGAATTCGGACCCCAATCAGCATATTTTGAAATATGAGTGGTCAATGAGTGCGGCAAGGGCTGATGACGCAGTGAAGTGCCGTAGTTTTCTCATCTCTCTGGGGGGGCATTGCAACAATGTGGTTTACAAGGCTACCACCATGGTCTATTTCTTCGTTTGACCAGTTGGCTACAAAGTTTATTGAGCAGTTTCGTATGCATGTTGCTAGACCTAAAGATGTTAAGACCCTGTCCAGCATCACCCAGGCACCAGGGGAAACACTTAGACGCTATTTAGAAAGGTTCCACGCAACATGTGTAGAGATTAGTAATCCCAACGATAATTCAATTATAATGGCACTAACTAAGGGAATTGACCCTGATTCTGAGTTTGGGAATTGGTTAGCAAGGAAGCCTCCCGCGTCGTTGGACCATTTCTACTCCAAAGCCGCTCAATTCTTAAGGTGTGAGGACGCGAAACAGTCTATGAAGCAGGACGACGTGAGACCCAGTAGTAAAGGGATTCAAAGTAATATGGCAGTTAAACGGTCGGGTAAGAGTTCTGGAAAAGTACAGTTGAATATATAGAACAAGCAGTCTCAGTTGAGGAACAATGATAATCAGAGTAAAAAAGGGGATCAAAACTGTGGCCCACGATGTAGGGCTCCAGTGTTTGATAACTATACACCACTGAATACGTCACTAGAAAACGTGTATCTACAAACTTGCAATGCTATACAGTATAAGAAGCCTACTCCGAAGTCGTCGTCGGAGAGGCAGATTCAAACGGGGAAATTTTGTAGATTCCATGAGAGTTATGGCCACTATACCAATGAGTGTAGACATTTGCAAGACCTCATTGAGAAGTTGATCAGGGAGAGGAAATTAGATCAGTTCGTGCGGGCGCCGCAATCTGGAGATGCGGGCCCGTCAACCGAAAATCATGTGCAGAGTCAAGAAAGACAGGAAGAACCCGCTCGTACAAGCAGGAGATTAGTCATAAATATAGTTAGTGGTGGTCTCCATCCAGCATGCCAAAGCTGGAGGGATATGGAGTTGTATGCTAGCTCTATCAGGCATGCGAACTTCGAGTGTTGCAGTAGTATTATGAAGGGGCTCCGGCCAAACAACAGAAAACGATGAATGATGATATCGTTTTTATAAACTGGGATGCTGATAGGGTCGAAGCCCCCACCATTGACCCACTAGTCATATCTGCCCAGGTTGGTCCTGCTTGGATGAAGAGGATCCTGGTTGACAGTGGGAGTGCAGTAAATATTTTGTTCAAGAGAGCCTACGATTTGATGAATATGGAAGCCAAGGACTTGAAACCTTGCCAATCTCGAATTCATGGCTTCGATGGAAGTGCCAATATACCCACTGGAGTAGTGGAGTTGGGAGTTGGGGAGGGCTGGAGAGTTCGGATTTTACAGTTTGTTGTGTTGGACATTCAATCCCCCCTATAATGCATTTTTGGGCCGACCGGCCCTCGCTGAATTCAGGGCAGCAATTGTTCCGTGGTGTTTAACTTTGAAGTTCCCCACCGATTGTGGGATTGGAGTTATTCAAGGAGATCAGGCTGCTGGGAGAGCCTGTTATGTTGTAGAGCTGCGCGAGGCGCAGCGATGAGAGAAAGGAAAGGGCGTAGAGGAATCTCTCTACGTCCGTTTTGCAAATAATTGACAATCGGTGCCTGGTTCTCGGCCCGGGCACAACGACCAATTCCAAAGGGATCTTGACCCTAGAGATAATGAGAACAAGGAGGAATGCATAGAGAGTCAGGCTCCCCTAGCCGAACTGATGATCGATGTCCCGATCGACGGCAATGATGATGATGATTCGAGAATGTTAAAAATTAGGTCTCGGTTGAGCCATGACATACAGCAGGAATTAGTTGAATTTCTCCGAGCGAATCTCGACGTGTTCGCCTGGACACATTCTGACATGTGTGGGATCTCGTCGGACATCCCGAGCCACACCCTGAATATTGACCCGAAGTGTATGCCGGTCAAACAGAAAAGGCGTGGTATGGATCCAGAGAGATCTGCTGCCCTTAAAGAAGAAATCGATAAGCTCAAGTCAGACGGATTTATTCGAGATGCTTTGTACCCAGGGTGGGTATCCAATCTCGTACTTGTCCGAAAGCCGAATAGGAAATGGAGGACATGTGTTCCCAGGATTGATCAGCTTATAGACTGTTTCCAAAAAGATTGCCCAAAAGACAGTTTCCCACTTCCCAGGATTGATCAGCTTGTAGATTCGACAGCCGGGCACGAATTATTGTCTTTTATGGACGCTTATTCCGGCTACAATAAATACCCATGCATGTACCTGACCAGGAACATACGAGCTTCGTAACCGATTTGGGACTCTACTCCTATAAAGTCATGCCGTTTGGACTAAAGAACGCCGGAGCGACTTACCAGCGTCTAGTCAATCGGATGTTCGCCAATCAGATTGGGAAGACCATGGAAGTTTATGTGGACGACATGTTGCATGATTCTCCACTGATCACATCAAAGATTTGGAGTCAATGTTTAACGTCCTTCGAAAGTATGGGATGAAGCTCAATCCGCTGAAGTGCCACTTTGGAGTTGCACCCAGAAAGTTCCTTGGATTCATTGTCAATGCTCGAGGAATAGAAGCCAATCCAGAAAAGATTTGGGCAATCAGGAACTTGAAAACTCCACGAACAATAAAGCAAGTTCAGAGTCTCAATGGAAAGATAGCGGCATTGAGTAGGTTCATATCGAAGTCTGCTAACAAATGCATTCCTTTCTTTGATATGATCCGAAGAGGAAAGCGGAACTTCGAATGGACTGCGGAATGTGAAGGCGCATTCCAAGCATTGGTTCAACATCTCTCCACACCACCGATCTTATCAAAGCCTATCAACCATGAGCAGTTGTATATTTACTTGCGGTATCGAAAAATGCAATCAGTGCTTCCCTGGTTCGGAAGGAGGACCGAGTACAGAAACCGGTCTACTACGTCAGCAAGCGGTTAACTGGAGCTGAGAGAAACTATCCAAAGCTTGAGAGATTGGCTTACTGCTTAGTCATTGCCTCGAGGAAGCTTCGTCCGTATTTTCAAGCTCATCCTATCACTGTGTACACCGATCAACCGTTACAACAGGCCCTTATGCGGCCTGAAACGTCTGGTAGGTTACTCAAGTGGAACAACGAACTGAGTCAGTTCGATATCACTTATACCCCAAGAAGAGCCATTCACGGTCAAATCCTAGCAGATTTTATTGCCGAATTCACTATCCCAGAGGATTTTCCCGAGGCCGATAAATCTTCCGAACACATCTGGAAGCTACATACCAATGGTGCATCCAAAGATCGGTGCTCAGGTGTTGCGGTGGTGCTTGAAACCCCCGAGGGCCGCATATGCTATGCTTTGAAATTCGAGTTTCATGCGACCAACAATGAAGCTGAGTATGAAGCTTTACTTGCTGGGTTGAAGCTAGCCCACGATTTGAGAATTACTGCATTGGAAATTTACTGCGAGTCTCAGCTGGTCGTATGTCAAGTTCGGGGTGAATATCAAGCCAAGGATCGAAGAATAGCGGCCTATCTAGTTCGAGTTAAAGAAGTACTTGATCAATTCGATCACTACACCATTTTCTACATACCCCGTAAGCACAACCAGAAGGCTGACTCATTAGCCAAGTTAGCAAGTACGGGCAAAGCACGGCACATGGGACTCATTCCTGTTGAAACTTTATCTTCTCCCAGCATTGATCAGATGGAAACTGATTTTACATTTGACGTTGCTCCCGAAAAAGAGTCATAGATGACCCCCCATCGAAACTACATCGAGCACGGGGTACTGCCCGAGCGTAAGAGTGAAAGGAGACAGATTCTTCGAAAAGCCTCACGGTTTACCATTCAGGATGGAATCATGTGTAGAAGAGGATATTCCATTCCCCTCCTTCGATGCATCGCCCACGACGAAATCAAAAGGGTGTTACGTGATGTGCATGAGGGAGAATGTGGTGATCACACTGAGGGGGAACACTCGCCAAGAAAGTACTTCGATATGGATATTTCTTGCCAACTGTAAACCGTGATGCATCGGATTATGCGAGAAAATGTGATAAATGCCAGAGACATGCTCGAATTCCTAGAGCCCCGCCAACTGAGATAACCAAATGGTCAGTCCCTGACCGTTTGCAGTATGGGGATCGATATCATCGGTACTCTACCACTTGCCAAAGGAGGAGCAAAATATTCCATTATCGCAGTTGATCACTTTACTAAATGGGCTAAAGCTGAACCACTTGCGAAAATCACGACGAAAAAAGTAATCAACTTTGTAGTACGCAACATCATCTGCCGACTTGGTCTCCCACATACCATCATCACTGATAACGGAGCCCAATTCGACAGTGTTGAATTGAAGAATTTCTGCCAACGGTTCCATATCCATAAGAAATTCTCTACGGTTGCACACTCTCAAGCGAATGGCCAAGTCGAAGCTGTTAATAAGGTCATCAAATCTATTTTGAAAAAACGACTGAAAAAAGGCTAGGGGCAAGTGGGTTGATGAATTACCTATGGCTTTATGGGCTTACCGAACGACCCATAAGTCCGCAACCGGACATACTCCTTTCTCTCTATCTTACGGTTCAGAAGCCATTATCCCAATCGAAATGGAAGTACCTTCTCATCGTGTGACTTACTATGATCCGAAAACTAATGCCATATTACTCGCTGAATCTTTGGACTTGCTGGATGAGAAGCATGAAGAGGCAGATTTGAGGACAGCCGCATATCGAAATCGAGTCCCCCGATTATATAATGCCAAGGTCCGACCACGGGCCTTCGAACTTGGCGATCTCGTTCTAAAAAGGGTCTATCCGGTTCCTTCACAAATGAAGCCAAACTAGGAAGGGCTGTATGTGATCCTCAAAAGCTCAGAGATGGCACATTCAAGCTGTCGACCGTTGACGGTCTTACTTTGCCAAGGGCTTGGAATAGTGAAAGCATCCGTCGCTACTACATATGACAGGCTTCATTTATCTGCTTTGTTCTTTTATTTGCAATTTGATTTCGCATTTCAAAATTTGACTTGTAATAAGGAAACCAACTTTGCCATGTTCTTTCATTCCAGCAATAAAATGCCATCTCTTCGAGCCAGAGCTGTGATTTATTGAATATGACGTACAACATCACGATGCACGGAGAGCTAAGTTCCATCGGACGGTGGAATTTATTCAAATAGCGAGTGACTGTGGTATGACCGGTCACTCATTAAATGATACCCGAGCTCGGGGGCAAGCCACTACGATAATACCAAAAAGGATTGATACACGACAATCCCTTGAACCATTCCAAACTCCCAGAGTGCGAGTTAGAGTGTGAAAAGTCTAAGTACGGTTCTGGAGAGGACAGGCCCGTCTACCGAACGACTCCAACCATATTTTAACCAAGTTAGAGGAGGATGGACCCATCTATCTAACGGCCTTGCATGTTAACTTGGGGTGGATGTGATCCGATCATCCGCGATCTCGATAAATCTATCGTTCCTAGAGTGTGAGTGATTCGCTAAAAAATCAAAACAGATGCGACTGACCATCTGTCGATTAACTCTAAATTCCCAACTTGCGAATTAGATTATAAACTTCAACTCTAGGTTCCCAGAGTGCGAACCGGGGTATAAACACTAACTCTAAATTCCCGGAGTGTGAATTGGAGTATAAATACTGAATCAAAGTTCCAGGAGTGCGAACTACGCCAAAAAACATCGATAACTCTTGGATTCCCAGAGTGCGAACCAGATTATCGATTACAAATAACTCTGAGTCCCCGGAGTGCGGTCAGAGTATAAATACAACTGGAGTGTGAGTGGCCACTCATAAACTAACCTAAGTCCCCGGAGTGTGGACATGCTCTTTGTAGCTTCAACATGCGCAGCTGATCGCCTGGATACAAGTACTGATCCCCGAAATGTGGATGTGGCTGTTCATAAATAAATAGCGGGCATAACTTAAATGTAAATAGTTAACCAAAGCTATACAACGTTCATGTCCGACTTAGTCCCTAATTATGATTTGGATCGTGATTTTCGGACGTGGCAAATGAAACGAATTCAACTTGAAGGTAAAAACATCACAAGTACACTGGGCTGAAAGTCAAATACTGCAAATACTTAAGCACAAAAGAAATGAGGGTTGAAGCAAAAGAAACTAAATGTCATTTCAACTAAATTGCATGTGAAGATTCATGTACAAGTTATTTCAAAAATTCCTACTAGTAGAGGGCCGATCCTTCATCTATGCATGGCCTATGAAAGAAAAATAAAAGCAACTTCCTAACTACCAAAAATGCGCCAAAGGGGAATTATCTACTTTTTCTTCTTCGGATTTTTCTTCAACGCGGAACCGCTGGAACCGCCAATAGTCTTTCGCTTCGAGCCCTTACCCTTTGGCGGATCATCCTCTAATGAAGGCATGATATCGATATCCTCCTCCATACTTGAACTTAAAGGAATACTCTCTTCGGAGGAGTCGGAGGAGTGGGATCCACAACCGGGGGCGGAATGGGCATGCTGGTGCCAACGAGCATGCCCCCAGGAGATACCATCATAAGAGGAGTGGGGCCAACCGCCGTCGTAACACTCTCGGAACTACCACCGTGTGCTGCAGCCTCTATCTCTGCGTTGATTTAAGCCAGTATCTCGGTTTCACGAGCAGCTCGGGCTTCCCTATAGGCAACATCAGCCTGTGTCGAAGCGCTAGCAGCAGGCGGGAGTCCACTGAGGATGAACGATATGTTTGTGAAGGGATCACTCTGCTGGCCGAGAAGTTCATTCATTATTTGCTCATCGAAAGTGATTGAACTCCATTGTGTTACTCCGATGGGCACGGCTTTTTCCATAGAGGTCGCCTCAGTAATGATGGCCCCCTGCACTTGATGTGACTCTTGGATTGCAGGAGGCGCTGTTAGTGCAACTTCGCTCACTGGACGAGAAAGAAAAGAAGTTGTCAATACAAGCTTCAATACAAGTATTTCATTTTAGACTCACACAAGATTTGTGCAGAGTACCTTCCTCAACTTGGCTTGTTGCCGGCTGAACAGCTTCGGATGAATGCTCCCTGATAGGAGATAGGCATGGCTGCTCAGGGTCGTAGGCCGAGATGGGATGGGGCTCGGTCACTGGAGTGAGCTCAGATCGAGATGAAGTTACGATCTCAGGACTGGTAGTAGAATGCTCAACTCCAGAACCTTCCCCAATCTCTAAGTGCTGGGTGCCTAATCTCTTTCTTGCATGAGAAATCATAGAGTCGTGGAGAACTTTCTTTTCATCTTCGCTTAAAATGCGGTTCTCCAGCTCAAATTCGTCAAGAGCACCACCCGACAGCACCACCTTCTCTTCCTCGATCACCAAGTTCCAGGCATTGAATAGGTGTGTTGAGTAATCATCGAGCCAAGCCAGATTCCTGTGTCTCAACACATTGGCGTTATAAGTGATGAGAAGTTCTTCTATCTCCGTTTTAAGCTTGGTCTCTGCCTGTCGAACTTTCTCATCAACTCCAGCCTCCACCTCGTGGTCCTTTTCCATGGCCGCATCTCTTTCTCTCTGAAACTCCACCGCCTGATCGCACGCTTTCTGCGCGGAAACATAAGCGGCGTCCCTCTCTTTTGTGATCTTCGAGACTTTGGCCTTAAGCTCATTTAGCTCCTTCAGGGCCGCATCCCGCTCAGCAGTTACAATGGTGTTCCGGTGCCCCATGTCCTCCACCGTGACATAATGCTCACACTTCATTCTTTCCATCGCCGCCCGGGCCCCATCGGCTTTTTTGACATCCTCGATTTCTGATTTGCAAGAAGACTCGGCCTCACTATTAAGCGCCTGAATAATTCGATCTTTTTGGCCAAGTTCTTTCTCCAGCTTCTCAATCATAACCGCCCGGTCGAAGGCCACTTTTGACGCGATTTCTGATTTGCAAGAAGACTCGGCCTCACTATTAAGCTCCTGAATAATTCGATCTTTTTGGCCATGTTTTTTCTCCAGCTTCTCAATCATAACCGCCCGGTCGAAGGCCACCTTTGACGCTTTTTTCCTTGTTTTCGACCATTCCTGATACTGGAAAAAGATATCGGCGATATAATCATGCACTATGGGTTCAACCGACGCTGGTACCCTTTTTAAACATGGAGGGAAGACAAACCCATCGAAGCAAATGTCAAAAAAATCTTTCTTCAGCCGAGCAAGCCTCGCTGCTCCTTCCCCCGAAGGCTCAGTCATTGTCTGCTCTATTGTTGTGGGGGCCACAATCTCAGTCCTACGGTGAGTTTCAGACCTTGACGGTTGGGAGGACGGCTTATGTCGTGGAGCCTCCGAGGGTCGTGAGGCTTGGGCAGGAGGCTGTGTAGAGACCCTGGGTAGGGGTGTGCAAGATCGAGAGCAATGTACATATTCCCTATCCCTATTAGTCCGTTCTTGGCTGGAATACCCTTGGTCATAATCCCGATCTCCTTCCCTCCTCCGCGATTCATAGTAGGATGAAGATCGACGTTTATTGCGCAAGCTACCGAGCATCGAACCATGACCAGACATGGTACCTGCAAATCGAAACGGAGACAAAAGTGTGTAATCTCTCACAGTGAGCGTATTACTCTCAGAAATCGTGTAGTGTCATGAAGTGTGAATGTATGTGCAACCCCCCGACCAACCGAATGTGTCAACCGCACTAGTGGGCAAAGACTCGCTTAAAACTAAGGCTTGCTGGAGCTCATCCAATCCGGCATCATGTGTAGGGACACGTCGTCCGAAATTGGAAGATCGGCGAGCCCTTCATAAAGACTCTCTGTTCTTGGGGGGCACCTCCAAATTCTAATTCCGGAGGCGGGCCGGGACGTGACAACAGATTTCCATCTTTAGACGATATACAAACGGCAGCCTTACCTTTTCTCTGCTTTTCGATATCCAGAGCTACATACCCAGGTTCGCCCAACGGTTCTTCATCAGTGTGAGTTCTCTCGGAGTCGGCCTCTTCAATTATGATAACTCTAGGCTTCTTTCGTTTAACTCGCTCTTTCGAGGCAGTTCTTAATGCACCGTCGAGCATTATACTTTGTCTCTGCTCGATCAGCCCAAGAGTTCTGAAATTCCTATCCGTCAAGAGCAAATCGATATTCCTCTCTTCACTTGGGATTTCTTGGAGAACCCGAACTATCTTCTTGAAATATCCACCTTCTGGTCGCTAAATTACTGCTGTAAAAAAGGAAAAAAGAAATGTAAGCTCGACTTCATCTATGGCAATCTTATCAAGTACCCCAAAGGACGGAAATACTCACGTCTAAATAACCATCTCCTGGCAAATCCTCGAGGACAACGAACGTAGAACCACTCCGTCTTGAAGTAGCTAAGTCTAGTCCAAGACCCTGTAACCACCTGACAGTTCCTTACTGCCTCCAGGAACGTAAAAGATGGACTATCATTTCGACTCTTGAAGTTGAATTGGTATCTGATCTCGGTCGGGTTCGGTGGTTGATAGAGGTACTCCATAAATGCAATGAACAAGATATTGAGCGAGGCATATCCATTCGGTTGTAGCTGAGAAGGGGAGATCCCCAAAAACAACAACACTACTCTTATATACTAGTTAAACGGGGGGATTGTCCCAGCAGCGCACGCATGGCGATTGAATGCGGTATATCCCTCCGGCGGATTGTGCGGTCTGTCACTTGGTCCTGGCAATAATATGTCGTGCATCGACAGGCCATGCCTTAAACATATTCTCCCTAGCATATCTTCGAATATATGAGACGGGACAGAGTCTGACAGATTGTTGATAAAGGATGCGTTGGGTAACTCATCCGGGGCTGGACCGATGACTTTGGCCTCGATGTTCGGTACTTCAAGTCTGGATGGAGCCAAACTCTGAGTTTCTTGAGGCTGCGAGCTCGGACTTTCCATAACTAGCTAACTCACGAGAAATCATCATTAGACGACAAAGAGCCCTTGTGTTCTCCTCGTGTAAAGTGTGTGTTGTGCAGTGCGGTGCTGTGCATTACTTGGATAAAATTCTGCAGAGTTAAAGAAAATTTGCAAATGACAAAGATAGTCGGAATCCGGTCAGAATGACCGTCATCGCTGACCGTCATCACCGACCGTCATCACCAAACCATCCCGATGTTGGCGATCGATTCGATTTAAAGTTCATTATCACGGTATGAAATTATAGTTCCATCGACAAGCTTCGAAAGGCAGTCAAGTATGCAGTTTAGCAATCAAGTCCAGATATGCAAGGATGAAGATCGTCAGAATCGTGCCATCAAGTTCTCAAAACTTCATGTCCATCAAAAGAAGAGTTCATATCAATCACGGGAGGCATGTTCGAATCCATCAGGATACGAGTTCGTATCGATCACCGGGGCCATGCTTCGAATCGATAACCAAAGTGCAAATTCGTATCGATCAGAAAAGGTGACTTCGAATCAATCCTCGGTTGTCAATTTCGTATCGGTCAGAAAGGTATCAGCTTCACATCGATCACATTCAAGTCAATACTTTCGTGTCGAGCATGAAGGTAAAATTTGTATCGATCAAACGGCCGCTATGACGACGGTCTAGGTCCGACTGGTCTTGAGCGTCGACCCCTGGTTCAGCCGCAACGCTAGTGGTGCGGTATTCTGCGGCATGATGAGGAACGGCGCCTCCTCGGGAGGAGGGTCCGGTTTGGAAGCTGGCCGACGGACCAACTCGTATTTGTCCAATGGTCAATGTTGGTTGGTTTCCAGCAGGTGGCATACGACTCCCATCTAACCGGGGTCGTGGAGGTCGGTTATGATAATCAGAAGATGAAGAACTTTCGCTGGAAGAGCGAGAAGCACGATCTCTCATGGATCTTTTTCGTTTTTGGCGATCCAGCTTGTTGATTAGCTCAGCGTTAGCGCGTAGCTGTTCTTCTAGTTGTCGCCGACTCTGGGTCAGCTCTTGAAGTAACAACTGCAATTCTTGTCGGGTAACCGGACCCGACGGTTCTGAGTGCCCAGCGGCATCTTGATTAGGTGGAGGTAGAGGGGCAGGATTCTGTCTATCCTGTCCTTCTTGATCGACGGCGTTCGAGGTGGTTCTTGTGCTAACCATCTTTAGAATTGAGTTCCTTTCCTAGACTTTGTGCAAATCTGAATAGAAGGGAAGGAAGTTGGATTTAACGATCTGGATCTCTCTCTTAGATTTATTCAATCCGGTATCGATGAAAGATCCAACGAGCAGGAGAAAATCTTGGTTTTCTCAGTGAAAGCACCAAAGTGTTTGCGTCAAAATTGGGCACAACACTCTTCGGGAGTCGTTGAAGAGATAATAGTCAAGAAAGCAAGTTCAAAACAGATATTATCTAACAAAAACTCCAATCAGCAGTAAAGAAAATGCGTAGACAATCGATTTATAGTGGTTCGGCGTGTTGCCTACGTCCACCGTGAAGTTTTTATACTTTTATTGATTCTCTTTCAATGTTTACAAGTTGTTACAGCGATCAACAGCAAGTTACAACTAGAAATTTGAAATCAACAATCAAATTATGGTATAGGATGATGGAGATCTTGATCCGGCAGAGTTTGGGCGTCTCAGAGTCGGAAGGTCTAGAAGATCCCTTTTCTGCTGGCCCTGGAGCTCTATTTATAGGCGTAGGCTGCTGATATTTCGCTGAAAACTCGGAAGACCACGTCTGGCACGTGAGGGGGCCCACATGCACGGTCTCAGGAAGTTTGGGCCCAATGGCATCGGTTCGAACTCCATTCGAACCGATCAAGAATTCATCCAATCGAGGTGAAATTTGGCGTGGACATTCTTCAACATGTACGCAAGCTTCAGTGAAAATTTCGTGGCATTTGGACCAATAGATTAGGAGATATGATGGATTCGAAATTGGGTTTTTTGGCATAGCTGTCTGGTTCGAATCCATGTATTCGATACGATGGTTTCGAATCCATCATGGCACGCGGCTTCGTGGTGACATGGAGCGCAAACTTCGAATCGATCCGGACTTCACTCCGTGTTGACCGCTTCGACTCCATGTATCTCGGCGCATTCGAACCGATGGAAGACATGTCATCGTGTTTGGTTGACCCAGTGGGTTCGAACGAAGTTACACAGGATGGGTTCGAAGATGGTATCACAGATGGGTTCGAAGAAGGCCTCTGTGATGGGTTCGAACTTGTGTTCCTTGGATGCACATGAGCTCTGCAACCCCTCCATGGATACGGGGCACATGGATTCGAACACGATAGAGTCGAAGGTAATGGAGTCGAAGGTGAGGCGCTTTGATGGTTTCGAAACCGATGGGTTCGATGTCCTTCGGTTTGAAGGTGATGGTTTCGAGTGGTGCATGATGATGGGTTCGAAGACACCCGTCATGGTGGGTTCGAAACCAGCATGTTCCCTCCAAGTTGAACCGATCATAGCTTGAGCATGCGAACTCGGATTGACTTGAAATTTGAAATGCTGACTCCTGTGGTCTTTCTCGCCGTGTCCTATCAATTGTAGCTCAATCTGGACTCGGATAAAATTCAGTGATATCCATGGCGAAAGGAAGTACGATCAACCTCTGAGGCGAACTGTCCTTCGTTTTCAATCGATCTTTTGGTATCGCGGCTTTGCCGAAAAGCGGGATAACAGGGGGTGAATAGGGTTATAGCAAATTTTCTCGAGTTAAACGCAAAAACAAACTACAGAGAAATAAATATGCTGAAAAGTAAGTCACACACAAAATTTACCCAGCTTCGGCAACCCCTGCCTACTGCTGCATTCCCAGATTTCTATTAGAATTAAACAGTCTCCCGCTTACAAACACTCTAACAGACTCGCACACCCTGCTACCACCCATAGAGTTTTGCAAACTTGCACACCCTGCTCACTGAACTAATTCTAACTAGACAATCCGACACTACCTACAACCTAGGTGGTGATTTACCAAGATTTGAACCTTAAAAGAAAAATTAAAAAAAACTTAAAAATAGTTTAAAACTAAAACCCTATTTGAAATAAAATAAACTAAAGCCCTTTAACAACCCGACCCACAAAAATACGGCCACTTCCCCTTTTTTTTTATCTGATGCAATTTTAGGGTTTTGAAAGAATGGCGGCTTTCGTTCCTCTTTGCAACTGAAATTAAAGCTTCGTTCTTCTCTTCAGAAACTAGGGTTTCGTTGATGGCGATTACAATTGCTTGACTTCCTTGCTTTGTAATTGATCGTCTCTTGAGATGATGTCGGCCACTCTCGTTCCTCTGCTTTGCTTGCAATTAGGGTTTGTGAAATTTAGGGCTTCTGGAGTTCGACTTCAATTTGGTATGTGACTTTCCTTTTTGCTTTTCTGTTATGCTCGATTGAACTCCGATTGATCGATGATTTTTACCGATGAGATTGTGGGTTTATATTTGCATTTGATTGAATTTTTTTCCACATCCGATGATGATTTTGGGGTTGTATTTATATGGACTTCGTCACTTTCCTATTTTTCGATTGCCTGATATTTGTGACTTCATGCGCATGGCTTTGATTTTGTAGCGTTCGATTTTTTTTCTGGAATCATACGGCAGAAACTTTCCTCTTTTAATTTGTTTGATCTTTTCGAAGATACGTATTTGATTTTTGGTCATCTCTGCACTATTGAATTTCGTTCATCCCTGTAGCATTGTTTCACACTGCATTGTCTTCGATTTGATTTGTGAATTCAACTCCACATATCTCAACTTCATTGCATTGAAATTATTCTGCAGTAACAAACTATGCCTTGTCATGTGTTCGCACTGCATATTGTATCGGCCTACATTGTTCATGTCTTTCTTCTTGATGTTGTTGTTGGTTTGTATTTATATTTCTTTTGTTAACTTCGACTTGATTACTTCTGCTTTGACTTCGAACATGTCACCTGATCTTTGGTACATTGTTTCTCGGCTTCAATTACTGTCGCATTGTCTTTGTTGTCTGCTGTTGTTGTTCGCCGAGGTTGTTGTTTCAATTGTCTTCTGTTCACTGTTTGCATCATTGGTCTTTCATTTGGTCTGCACTTGCATACTCACTTTGGTTTCATGATGTACTTGAGTATGTGCTGCATATTTTGTTTTCATTCTTGGTTGAAACTCGGCTTGCTTTTGTTAGTTTATTCATGTTGCCTGTTGCACTGAGTCTTGATAGCTTGCATGATGTATTTCTTTGTTTGGTTGACACACTTGAACTATACATTCGAGTCTGCACTCATCTTTACCACTGAACTATTTACTGACTTGTAGTCGAGTTGCTTCACTATACTTTGGTTTGAGCTTTGTTGTTCTGTGTTTGGTCACTGATGCTGTTATCCCGCTTTTTGGCAAAGCCGCGATACCAAAAGATCGATCAGAAACGGAGGACAGTTCGTCTCAGAGACCGGTCATACTTCGTTTCGCTATGGATATCACTGAATTTTGTCCGAGTCCGAATTGTGCTACAATTGATAGGAAACGGCGAGAAAGGCCATTGGAGTCAGCATCTCAAGTTTCAGGTCAATCCGAGTTCACACGCTCGAGTTATGATCGATTCAATTTGAAGGGGAAGGCTTAGGTTTCGAACCCATCATTGACCAATGGTTCGAACCGATCTCTTTCGAATCCGTAGGTTTCGAAACCGTCGAACCACCACGGTTCCGACTCCATCACCTTCGACTCCATCACCCTCGAATCCATCGTGTTCGAATCCATATACCTCGTAATTCGTGGAGAAGTCGCACAGCTCATATCCATCGGAGGAACACAAGTTCGAATCCATCAGACATGCATGCTTTGAACCCATTACATAAGCCTTATTCGAACCCATCACATAAGCCTTGTTCGAACCCATCACATAAGCCTTGTTCGAATCCACCTGTGTAACTCCATTCGAACCCATTGGGTCAACCAACCATGATGACGAGTCTTCCATCGGTTCGAACACGCCGAGATATATGGAGTCGAAGCATTCAACTCAGAGCGAAACCTGGATCGAAGTGAAGTGTGCGCTCCACGTCAACACAAAGACCCGTGCCACCATGGATTCGAAACCATCGGTTCGAAAGCATGGTTTCGAACCAAACAGCCGCATGATGAATTATATTTCGAATCCATCGTATCTCCCAATCCACTGATCCAAATGCAACGAGATTTTCACAGAAGCTTGAAATCATGTCGAAGAGTGTCCACGCCAAATTTCACCTCGATTTGATGAATTCTTGATCGGTTCGAATGGAGTTCGAACCGATGCCAAAGTGGGCCCAAACTTCCTGAGACCGTGCATGTGGGCCCCCTCACGTGCCAGAAGTGGTCTCCCGAGTTTTCAGCGAAATATCAGCAGCCTATGCCTATAAATAGAGCTCCAGGGCCAACGAAAAAGGGATCTTTCGACCTTCAAGCATCCAGACTCTGCCGGATCGAGATCTCCATCATCCTACATCATAATTTTACTGTTGATTTCAAATTTCCAGTTGTAACTTGCTGTTGATCACTGCAACAACTTGTAATCATTGAAAGAGAATCAATAAAACGTCAAAATACTTCACAGTGGACGTAGGCAACACGCCGAACCACTATAAATTGCTTGTCTACGCATTTACTTTACTGTTGATTGGAGATTTTGTTAGATAATATCTGTTTTGAACTTACATTCTTGACTATTATCTCTTCAACGACTCCCAAAGAGTGTTGTGCCCAATTTTGACACAAACACTTTGGTGCTTTCACTGGGAAAACCCAGCTTTTCTCCTACTCGTTGGATCTGTCATCGATACCGGATCGAATAAATCTAAGAGAGAGATCCAGATCATTGAATCCGACTTCCTTCCCTTCTATTCAGATTTGCATAAAGTCTAGGAAAGGAGTTCGACTATCAAGATGGTTAGCACAAGAACCACCTCAAACGCTGTCAATCAAGAAGAACAGGATAGACCAAATCCTGCCCCTCTACCTTCATCTAATCAAGATGTCGCTGGGCATTCAGAGCCGTCGGGTCCGGTTACCCGACAAGAGTTGCAGTTGCTGCTCCAAGAGCTGACCTAGAGTCGGCGACAACTAGAAGAACAGCTACGCGCTAACGCTGAGCTAATCAACAAGTTGGATCACCAGAAACGAAAGAGATCCACGAGAGATCGTGCTTCTCGCTCCTCCAGCGAAAGTTCTTCTTCTTCTGATTATCATAACCGGCCTCCACGACCCCGGTTAGATGGGAGTCGTATGCCACCCGTTGGAAACCAACCGACATTGACCGCTGGATAAATAAGAGTTGGTCCGTCCGCCAGTTTCCAAACCGGACCCTCCCCCCGAGGAGGTGTCGTTCCTCACCAGGCCGCAGAATACCGCACCACTAACGTTGCGGCTGAACCAGGGGTCGATGCTCAAGATCAGTCGGACCTGGACCGTCGTCATAGCGGTCGTACTCCTGAACCGTACGTCCCAGAGGACTATGAGCCAAGAAGGCGAGACTTGGACCGTCGACGATATCCAGTTCAAGCCCAAAGTATGGAACGTGATCATACTCCGGCACAAATGCCGGATCTTTCAACTATGATACGTCAGATGATCCGTGAGAGTCAGGGATTCACAAACGACGATTGGGGAGTTTCCCAAAGTCACACTCCCTTTACGGATGATATTCTTAATGCTGAACCCCCACGGCGATTCCGAATGCCCACTCTACCCATGTACGAGGGAAACTCCGACCCCAACCAACATATTCTGAAATATGAATGGTCGATGACTCCTGCCAGAGCTGACGATGCAGTGAAGTGTCGTAGTTTCCCCATATCCTTAGGGGGCATCGCTACCATGTGGTTCACCCGACTACCACCTCGACCCGTCTCTTCCTTCGATCAGTTAGCCACAAAATTCGTTGAGCAATTCCGCATGCACGTCGCAAGGCCGAAAGATGTCAACACTCTATCTAGTGTCACACAAGCTCCCGGAGAGACACTCAAACACTACTTAGAAAGATTCCATACTGCATGCGCGGAGATTAGTAATCCAAACGATAACTCCATCCTTATGGCGCTGACTAAGGGGATCGACCCCGATTCCGAATTCGGCAATTGGCTAGCTAGGAAACCACCTACGTCATTGGACCGTTTCCATGCCAAAGCAGCTCAATTCCTGAGACGGGAAGACGCGAAACAGTCTAGGAAGCAAACTGACGCAGGGCCAAGTGCGGAAGGGACCCAAAGCAATGTTGCAATAAAACAGTCCGGTGAGAGCTCCGGAAAAGTTCAGTTGAACATTAAAAATAAACAAGCTCGGCGAAGAGAAATCGTGAATCAAATTAAGAAACAAGATCAAACTTGTGGCCCACAGCGCAAGAATCCAATGTTTGACAGTTACACCCCTCTAAATACATCACTAGAGGACTTGTACTTACAAACCTGTGGAACAATTCAATATCAAAAGCCTGCACCAAGGCCGTCGTCAGAAAGACAAATCCAAATTGGAAAGTTTTGCAGGTTCCATGAAAGCTACGGGCACAATACAAACGAGTGTCGCCACTTACAAGACCTCGTTGAAAAACTGATCAGAGAAAGGAAGCTGGAATAGTTCGTGCGGACACCGCAGCCCAGAAAAGCGGGCCCATCAATCCGAAACAATGAACCCAATCGACTGAGACAGGAGGACTCGACTTGTCCCCATGGAAGATTGGTGATAAACGCCATTAGTGGCGGACCTACTTACTCAGGAGCCTGGAAGGACGAAGATTCTCGTCACTGTCACACATGACAGGCTCCTTCAATCTATGAATATTTTGCAGTCCCCTTTATATTCTGAAATTTGAATTTGTAATAAGGCACTGACTTTGCCATATTTTCTTATTTCAGCAATAAAATACTATCTCTTCAAGCTAGAGCTGTGATTCACCGAATGCAACGCTCAACAATCACGACACACGAAGAGCTAAGTTCCATCAAACAATGGAATTTATTCAAATAGCAAGTGACTGCGATACGACCGGCCACTCACTAAGTGAAATCCCAGCTCGGGGCAAGCCATCACGACAAAGGCTGAATTGGACCAACACACGACAGTCCATTAAACAATTTGTTCCCAGAGCGCGAACGGACTCCAACTTCCTAGAGCGTGAATTGGAGTATAAACATTCAGCAATTCGTTCCCAGAGTGTGAACGGACTCCAACTTCCCAGAGCGTGGATTGGAGTATAAACATTCAACAATTCGTTCCCAGAGCGCGAACGGACTCCAACTTCCCATAGCGTGAATTGGAGTATAAACATTCAACAATTCGTTCCCAGAGTGTGAACGGACTCCAACTTCCCAGAGCGTGAATTGGAGTAGAAACATTCAACAATTCGTTCCCAGAGCGCGAACGGACTCCAACTTCCCAGAGCGTGAATTGGATTATAAACATTCAATAATTCGTTCCCAGAGTGTGAACGGACTTCAACTTCCCAGAGCGTGAATTGGAGTATAAACATTCAACAATTCGTTCCCAGAGCACGAACGGACTCCAACTTCCCAGAGTGCGAATTGGAGTATAAACATTAAACAATTCGTTCCCAGAGCGCGAACGGACTCCAACTTCCCAGAGTGCGAATTGGAGTATAAACATTCAACAATTCGTTCCCAGAGTGCGAATGGACTCCAAATTCTCAGAGTGCGAATTGGAGTATAAACATTCAACAATTCGTTCCCAGAGCGCGAACGGACTCCAACTTCCCAGAGCGTGAATTGGAGTATAAACATTCAACAATTCGTTCCCAGAGTGTGAACGGACTCCAACTTCCCAGAGCGTGAATTGGAGTATAAACATTCAACAATTCGTTCCCAGAGCGCGAACGGACTCCAACTTCCCAGAGCATGAATTGGAGTATAAACATTCAACAATTCGTTCCTAGAATGTGAACGGACTCCAACTTCCCAGAGCGTGAATTGGAGTATAAACATTCAACAATTCGTTCCCAGAGCGCGAACGGACTCCAACTTCCCAAAGCGTGAATTGGAGTATAAACATTCAACAATTCGTTCCCAGAGTGTGAACGGACTCCAACTTCCCAGAGCGTTAATTGGAGTACAAACATTCAACAATTCGTTCCCAGAGCGCGAACGGACTCCAAATTCCCAGAGCGTGAATTGGAGTATAAACATTCAACAATTCGTTCCCAGAGCGCGAACGGACTCCAACTTCCCAGAGTGCGAATTGGAGTATAAACATTAAACAATTCGTTCCCATAGCGCGAACGGACTCCAACTTCCCAGAGTGCGAATTGGAGTATAAACATTCAACAATTCGTTCCCAGAGTGTGAATGGACTCCAAATTCTCAGAGTGCGAATTGGAGTATAAACATCGAATCCATCGTTCTCAGAGTATGAACGAATTCTTGAAAGCCCAAATATATGTGATTGACCATCCAGCGGCTGACTCCGACTTCCCAGAGCGTGAATCGGAGCATAAATGTGGACTACAGGTTCCCGGAGCGCGAACCGAAGCATCTGTGCGAACTCCAACTTCACAGAATGTGAATGGAGTATAAACATCAAATCCAAGTTCCCCGAGTGCGAACTGAAATGTCGACACTAACTCCAAGTTCCCAAAGTGCGAAGTGGAGTGCAAACACGAACTCCAAGTTCTCAGAGCGTGAAGTGGAGTGTAAATATCAATTCCAGATTCCCGGAGCGTGAACCGTACTACAAACGTCGATAACTCTCAAATTCCCATAGTGCGAACCAAGTTATCGATTACAAATTATCCTAAGTCCCCAGAATGTGGACATGTGCTTAAAGTTTGCAATAAACGCACTCAACCACCAAAACATAAATGTTATTCCCCGAGACTAGGGGGCAAAAAAGCTAAGTGTTAATCACTAACCAAAGTGTTATAATGTCCGAAGTTCGATTATTCATCGATCGCAACCTGTGACCAAAATTCTCAGACTTAGCAAATAAAAACAAGTTCTATTTGACAGTAGAAACGCCACAAGTGCACCGGACTGAAAACAAGACACTACAGACACTTAAGCACAAAAAATGAGAGTTGAAGCAAAGAAACTAAATTTTATTTCAACTAACTGAGGATAACGACTTACATGCAAATAAGTTTTCCCAAAAAAGAATCCCTACTAGCAGGGGCCGAACCTGCATCTATACACGGCCTACTAACAAAAAACGAAGACAAATTCCTATCTACCCAAAAAATCTGCTTGGGAAGCCGATCTATTCCTTCTTCCTGGGCTTCCTTATCAGCGGTTCTTCATCAGAATCGCTAGGAACCGAAATCCTTCGTTTGGACGACCTCCTCTCCGGTGGTTGCTCTTCGGCCGGGGGCATGATATCTACGTCCTCCTCCAAACTTGAATCTAAATGGAGGCTCCCCGTCGGAGGAGTAGGAGGGATCGGACCCGCAACGGAAGATGGTATAGTGCCACCCGACGATACTATCCTCGCAGGTGCTGAGCTCTGCGCCGCCGTGCCACCGCCAACACTACCACTTTGCCCCGCAGCTTCTAATTCTGCCTGAATCTCGGCCAGAATCTCTTCGTCGCGAATCGTCTGGGTTGGCTGGGGGCATCCACAGCCTGCATCGAAGAGCTAGAGGTCGGCGGAAGGTCACTAATGATGAACGGTAGATCTGAGGAGAAGCCACCCTGCTCACCGAGCAGCTCGCTCACCATTTGCTCCTCAAGAGATAATCTGCTCCCCTGCGCCGCCTCGATAGATACTGCAGTTACAACAGTAGTCTCAGTGATAATGGCCTTATCCCCTTTGCTTGATTCTCGGGTCACGGCGATCGAAGCAACTCCAGTCACTAAACAAAGATAAGAAGAAGTTATCAGTAACTGCTTCAGAACAAACTCTCTATTTGGAAAACACTTGAGATAAGTTCGGAATACCTTCCCCAGTTTGACTTGCGGACGACTGAGCGGCCTCAGAAGTATGCTCCCGAATGGGAGATAACCGCGGCTGTTCTGGGTCATAAGCAGGAACAGGTTGTGTACCGACCACAGATACAGGTACTACCGAAGGTGGAGCGGTGACTTCAATAACAGTAGCATGATGCTCGATACCTGACCCCTCTCCAACCTCCAGAGATCGACCACCGATCATCTCCTTTTCTTGAGCAATAATAGCGTCGTGGAGAACCTTCTTCTCATCATCAGTCAACAACCGGTTTTCAAGTTTAAATCGGTCAACCGATTCATCCGAGTGTGCTTCCTCTTCTTCCTCGACCAAACGATCCCAAGCGCTGCGGAGGTGTATCGGGTAATCCTGGAGCCAGGCCAAATTTCGGTGCCTCAACACATTGGCATTGTAAGTGATGAGCAAATCTTCAATATCGGCCTCTAGCCTGGCCTCCGCCTATTGAACTTTCTCCTCAACCTCCATCTCAACCGCCTAGACCTTGGCTACTGCCGCATCCCGTTCAGTCCGGAGAATCACGGCTTGTTCACACGCCTCCTGGGCTGCATTGTTTGCATCATCTCTATCCTTGGCAATTTCAGCGAATTTAGACTTAAGCTCGTTCAACTCCTTTAGGGCTGCGTCCCTCTCGGCAGTAACCAGTGTGTTTCGATGGCCCATATCCTCTACCATGGTGTAATGCTCACGTTTCATTCTATCCATCATTGCTTGGGCTTCGTCGGCTCTTTTGATAGCCTCCATTTCGGATTTCCAAGAAGATTCAGCTTCAGTGTTAAGCACATCAATAATATGGCTCTTTTGAGCCAACTCAGGCTGCAGTTTCTCGATGGTGGCCCCACGCTCAAAGGCTAATGTCGACGCTCTCTCGGCCGCCTTATACCACGCCCTGTATTGGGCATAAAAGTCGTGCACATAATCGTGCGCTGTCTGCTCGGCCTCCGGCGGAATTCTTTTCAAGTGAAGAGGAAAAATATAATTGTCGAAGCGAATATTTGGAAAGTCCTTCTTCAATTGAGCAAGCCTGATAGCCCCTTCTCCCGAATTTTCAGTAGGAGGTTGTTCCGCAACTGCTGAAGACATTGCCTCAGATCTGGGATGGCGAGAATCATGCTTAGAAGATTGAGAGGCTGACTGGTAATACGAGGAATCATAAGAATGAGGAACATGGACGGGAGGTTGTACAGGGACTCTTGGAGGAGGAGTGCGCGATCGAGACCGATGTCTGTAATCCCTATCTCTCCGTTCTTGGCCAGAGTACCTGGAGTACCTGCGATCGTAACCCCTGTCTCCTTCTCTCCGTTGTGACTCATAGTATGAGGAAGATTTGCGAGCATGTCGTAGGCTCCCTAGCATCGAACCGCGTCTAGTCATAATATCTGCAAAGCGAAATGAGAATAAAGTTAGTGGTTTCTCAAAACCGATGACCTAGGACTCGGGGCTATGTAGTGTCGTGAAATATGTATGAACATGTATTCCCCCCGACCAACCAGAAGTGTCGACTGAGCTAGTAATAAAAGGCTCGCTCAAATCTAGAGCACGATGGAACTCCTCCAACCCGGCGTCATGTTGAAAAGACACATCATCCGGGATGGGAAGATCGGTAAGCCCTTCCTAAAGACTTTCGGTTCGCGGAGGAGACATCTTAGAAATTCTAACTCCGGGGGAAGATCGGGTCGTGACAACCGATTTCCATCTCCCCTTCTTAGTTAACGTGACGATGGCTGCCTTGCCTTTTCTTTGCTCTTCAATATCCTGGGCCACGTCTGTAGGCTCCAACAACGGCTCGTCGTCGGTATTAGTTTTTTAAGAATCAGCCTCCTCGGCTATAATAACTTTGGGCTTCTTGTGCTTGACTCGTTTTTTCAAAACAATCCTTAGTGCCCCGTCAAACAGTATGCTCTGCCCCCGTTCGATCAACCCGTAGGTCCGGAGATTCCTATCAGTCAAAAGCGACTCGATATCCCTGTCTTCGCTCGGGACTCCCCGGAGCACTCGCACCATCTCCTTAAAGCGTTCGCCCTCAGGTCGCTGAATCGTCGCTGTAAAAAAGAGAAAAAACATAAGTTTCACTTCAACCGCAATTGCTTTAGTAATTACTTGATAACGCAACTACACTCACGTCTGAATAACCATCGCCGGGCAAATCCCTGAGGACACCTGACATAGAACCATTCCGTCCTATAGTAACTCAATCGGGTCCAGGACCCAGTAACCACTTGGCAGTTCTTCACCGCTTCTAGAAATGTGAAGGAAGGATAATCGCCTCGAGTCTTGAAGTTAAATAAATATCTAATCTCGGTCGGGATCGGTGGTCTATGAAGGTACTCCATGAAGACGATGAATAATCGGATGTAGTTGAGATGGAGCGATCCCCAAAAAAGACAACACTTCCCTTATATACTCGTTGAACGGAGGAAGTGTCCCAGCCGCGCACGCGTGGCGATTAAATGCTGTATATCCCTCCGGCGGGTTGTGTGGTCTATCATTCGGCCCCGGCAATAAGACGTCATCTAGTGACAGACCGTGTCTCAGGCATATTCTCCCTAACATGTCTTCAGAAATATTCGATTGAACGGAATCCGACGGATTAGCAATGAAAGACGCATTGGGAAGCTCGTCCGGGGCCGGACCAATTATCTCGGGTTCAATATCTGGAACCTCTAGTCTCGGAGCAGCTGTACTTTGAACCTCCTGCTGTTGCGAACTTGACGGTTCCATAACTAGCTAACTCATGAGAAACCATCGTTAGACGACAAATGACCCGTGCATTCCCCAGTGTGAAGTGTATGAATGTGTGTGGTACAGTGCCATGTGCTACTTGAATAAATGTCACAGAGTTAAAGAAAATATGCAAATGATAAAGCTACAAAGTCCAGTTACAATAACCGTCATCGCTGACCGTCATCGTTGAACCGTTTGTACGATGGAAATTTGATTTGAATAGAAGTGGTTATTGTTCCATCGACGAGCTTCGAAAGGTGGTCAAGTATGCAGTTTACTATGTCCAAATATGCAGGAATGAAGCTCGTCGGAATTATGCTTAGAAAATTTCAAATTTTGGTATCCATCATATAGGGTTCAAACCGATCACAGAGAACCCATTCGAATCCATGCCAACGTTACTTCGAATCGATGCAAAAAGGCCCACTCGAATCGATCGATGAAAGAGGACTTCGAACCCAACCTTGGTTAACTGGTTCGAACCGATAAGCAAACCCTCAACTTCACACCAATCACGTTCGAATCGATGCCCTTCGTATCGATGCAAAGTCGAGAACTTCGAACCGATGGCTGATGGGTTCGAAACCATTGATTCGAATGGATCCATCAAAGATGGTTTATCGGTACGAACTGCGTCACTCTATGAATTCATTCCAGAGATCAAGGCGAAACCAAGGGGAAGTTACGTCGCCATCATCGATTCGAACTCGGGCCCATGTATCGATTCGAAGTCCCCTCAAACCAGATCTGGTTTTGTCAATCACTGAAGTGAGCAATCGATGAAGAAGAAATGGGTTCGCAATTACTTTGCCGTTTGGATTCGAGGCCAATTACCTAGTTCAAGTGATGGATTCGAGGAGTTAAGGTCTTGGATCTGGATTGGTTCGAATACGAAATCATGACACCTTCTTCTCTGAAGTTTCGAAACGATGCAGTGCACAGTAAAACAAGGAGAAAGTAAAAAGTAAAAAATGGCGAACGCTCTGCTATTTATATGGTGCGTTGAGTGCAACCGAGACGATTCCCCTTCCAGGTAAATTTGACCGGTCGCAGCCAGTCAACTTGTGGATCGATTCGAAGTTTCCATTCGAAACCATCGGCCTAGGACCCCATCGATTCGAAGTTCCCCCGCGTTTCATCAGTACGAAGCGCGCAGCAAGGCGACGAGCAGCATTGATGCGAAACAAACGTTGGGCCCATCGGTTCGAAAGCCCTTGTTCACATCAACGACTTCGTATTCATCATTTCCTCTCAATACGAAGGATGACTTCGTAGCCATCCGCTCCAAATTCGAATCGATTCGAACAACTATTTCGTACCCATCATAGTACGAGTGTACTCCATCGGTTCGAATGTAGATTTCGAATCCATCAATGCTCCAACGCATCGGTTCGAAGTATCATATTCACACCACCCAAAGTCCTCTCCTTCAACCTTCAATATCGGTCCAGGAGAGGATCGATACGAAGGGACTTTTCAAAACAACCATCAAGCGTTGTCTCAACTCAAATTTCCAAATCGGTTCAGGAGAGAATCGATACGAAATTCTATAGCAAACCAAACTGACAACGACTCGTGGACGCACGACGTTAACAAGGTTCAAATTAACATATGTGCATACATGTCGAACTAACATTCGATTTTGAACATTTACAGGGATCAAACACTCATCCTGTTACAAATACGACAGCCAACGGCTAAGCGCTATTATACAGCAGTCGATCATATCAACGCAAGGTTACAGCAATACAGCATACGAGTTTCAGCAAAAGAGAGAGCAATGATCGTTCAGAGAGAAATGGCAGCTATTCAAAGCATGTCATGTTCCCACAAGACATACTTTGGGGGGCAAAATGTTATCCTGCTTTTTGGCAAAGCTGCGATACCAAAAGATCGATCAGAAACGGAGGACAGTTCGTCTCAGAGACCGGTCATACTTCGTTTCGCTATGGATATCACTGAATTTTGTCCCAGTCCGAATTGTGCTACAATTGATAGGACACAGCGAGAAAGACCATTGGAGTCAGCATCTCAAGTTTCAGGTCAATCCGAATTCACACGCTCGAGTTATGATCGATTCAATTTGAAAGGGAAGGCTTAGGTTTCGAACCCATCATTGACCAATGGTTCGAACCGATCTCTTTCGAATCCATAGGTTTCGAAACCGTCGAACCACCACGGTTTCGACTCCATCACCTTCGACTCCATCACCCTCGAATCCATCGTGTTCGAATCCATGTACCTTGTATCCGTGGAGAAGTCGCATAGCTCGTATCCATCGGAGGAACACAAGTTCGAATCCATCAGACTGCATGCTTCGAACCCATCACATAAGCCTTGTTCGAATCCATCACATAAGCCTTGTTCGAACCCATCACATAAGCCTTGTTCGAACCCACCTGTGTACCTCCATTCGAACCCATTGGGTCAACCAACCATGATGACGTGTCTTCCATCGGTTCGAATGCGCCGAGATATATGGAGTCGAAGCATTCAACTCGGAGCGAAACCTGGATCGAAGCGAAGTGTGCGCTCCACGTCAACACGAAGACACGTGCCACCATGGATTCGAAACCATCGGTTCGAAAGCATGGTTTCGAACCAAATAGCCGCATGATGAATTATATTTCGAATCCATCGTATCTCCCAATCCGTTAATCCAAATGCAACGAGATTTTCACAGAAGCTTGCAATCATGTCGAAGAGTGTCCACGCCAAATTTCACCTCGATTGGATGAATTCTTGATCGGTTCGAATGGAGTTCGAACCGATGCCAAAGTGGGCCCAAACTTCCTGAGACCGTGCGTGTGGGCCCCCTCACGTGCCAGAAGTGGTCTCTCGAGTTTTCAGCGAAATATCAGTAGCCTACGCCTATAAATAGAGCTCCAGGGCCAACGAAAAAGGGATCTTTCGACCCTCAAGCGTCCAGACTCTGCCGGATCGATATCTCCATCATCCTACATCATAATTTTACTGTTGATTTCGAATTTCCAGTTGTAACTTGTTGTTGATCACTGCAACAACTTGTAATCATTGAAAGAGAATCAATAAAACGTCAAAATACTTCACAGTGGACGTAGGCAACACACCGAACCACTATAAATTGCTTGTCTACGCATTTACTTTACTGTTGATTGGAGTTTTTGTTAGATAATATCTATTTTGAACTTACATTCTTGACTATTATCTCTTCAACGACTCCCGAAGAGTGTTGTGCCCAATTTTGACACAAACAGATGCATTTTTTGTTGTTGTCTGGACATTTGCTGTAGTCTTCATTGTTGTGTCTGCATTGTCATGTTGTATACTCTCTGTATACATACTTGAGTCTTGTTCCATGCATCACTATATAACCCTGTTTCACTTTGGTCTTGCATTTAGTTTATTGATGTTGCTTGTTGCATTGTCGTACTAGGTGGTCTTTCATAATGTACAACTCTGGTTATGCTTTGTACTTGGCTCTGAAATATTTTAACCTGATGCATTTGGACTTGATCATACTTGATGCACTTTACTTGAGTCTGGTCATTGTTGGCATTTTGCTTGAGTCAGGATTCAGATTTCACTTTTGTCTGTCTATCGAGTCTGTTGGCACTGGTCATGTGAGGCACTGGGTCTGCATACATGTGCTTTGATGCTGTGTTGCATTGAGCTCTGTTGTTGTCTGTTGCATTGAGTTGGTATGGCCTGAACTTGATTTTAGTGTTGTTGTTGTGCACTGATTTGAGCTTCTGGCTTGTTTCAGTTTTCATTTGTGGTTTGTGTTCATGAAAATGCTTTTATTGCCGAGTTGGATTTACTTTGTCTCTGATCTTTTGTTGCTCATCTGTGCACATTGTAACCTTGGTCGACAACTGGTCTATGCATTGCATCTCTGGTCTTTGCATTTACCAGTATCATTTAGTTGACACTGTTTCACTTCCACACTGTTGCACTTGTGTACTTGGTCGAGTTCATTTTCATACTGATGCACTTTGTTGTTTCTGTATATTTGCCTGAGTCACTTGTTCATATTGCCTCTGTTTTGGTTTTTCTGTTTGCGTGCTTGCTTTTGTTGGCTGCGCACACGAGTTGGCGAGGCAGTGCACACGTGTATAAGTGTACACGTGCGTATTATAGCCACTCATGATTACCTGTCCCTGATAAGAAAACAAGTGTATATCGGTGTGCATGGCCTTGTGGCATGTACAGTGATACACTATGCATGTCACATTGTTTGTGTATGATGAATTCAAATGAAAATGATGACGAACAACCCAAATAACTGAGACAAATAATATTTTCAAAAAATCCATATTTTATTTTACATTGCAAAAATATTTCTTTTTCAATTTTACTGCGTTAGTGAACATTTTTGCAGATTGCTCAGATGCTGGATTCTAACTGGAATGAAGTTGAAGATAAACTATGTATGTGAGTGATATGTAGTGAGGAATTTATGTAAACTGAATTGTGATGTAATTAGAATCAAAATTGTATATGTATAGTGAGAGCTTGAATGTGTACTATTCAAAATTGTAATAAATATTTGTTTGAATAAAATTTCTGTTTGAATTCAAATTCTGTGTTATTTATTTTATTCAACAAATATTTATTTAATCTATGAAAAATAAAATAGTACATTAACAAATACATTTAAATGAATATATATATGTTTATTATCATCAAACAAAAATCATATAAACACATATTCAACAATCTCCCCCTTTTGATGATAACAAACATATATTTAAGATTTTGACTGTGTTAAATGTATTTGATCAATGATATACTCTAATTGCTCCCCCTATTTAAATGCTTCCTCTCTACATGATGCTTCCCCTACATATATGCATATAAATAGAAATAAGCCTAGATGCAAATGGAAAATTATTTGACCTTTGCTTGATTCTATTTGACAAAATCTTAACTTTTCTCTCCCCCTTTTGTTATCAGCAAAAAAAAAATAGTGTTAGAGAAAATAGAGATAAAGTGATCAATATTAATCCAACATTAAACTCAAATTGAATATAAATATTAAACTTCAATAAAAATCAAACAAAAATCATAACTACCCTTGTTAGGCGCATATTCCACTTTTAGAAAGAATGGAAACGATGTTCTAATATAAAATCATACAATTGTATCAACTTGTGGTACATTTATAGCAGGAATTTGAATATCTACTAATCATGCATAACCGTTAGGACTTTTAAATGAGATTAGTAGTATTCTAATTTTATTTTAAAAAATGAAATCAAGTATCTTCTAACCACGCATGACCGTGAGGACTTTTAAATGGGATTAGAATCAACTTGTCTATTTAATCAATTAATTTTGATATGCGTTCCATACATGCATAACCGTAAGGACTTTTAAATGAGCATGGAAGCACATAATCAAAAATCCAAGTAATTCACCAATGCATAACCGTGAGGACTTTTAAATGAGAGTGAATACTTTGGATATTTATTTATTTTTACAAAAAAATATGAAATGAAAAACAAATTATCCCTGATTATAGTACCACATATCGACAAACTATATTTAAGTTTTGATAAATAATGGTCGATAGAAATATGATAGATATAGAAATGGTCATGGAATCTTTACCCAACAAAAATTTTTATAACTCTTGTTTGAATTCCTAAAGAAATTTTCCAAATATACTCTCTTGAGTAATGTATATTAAATATCAACACTTATCACCTTTTCAATCATTATTTATCTTTTTGATAATTAGTAGGGAGTCAGATTAGTCATAATTTGTCATTTAAAATCAAATAAAAATGACTAATCTGAAAATATGGTCAACAAATGATTTTCTTGAAGGGGCTATATGAGGAAAAAAGATTCTGCTATTTGAAAATTTTTTGTATTGAAAAATATGTAGATTTTTTTCTTTGAAAAATGATGCAGTTACTAAATGTCTCACCATAAATCACGTTCAACTAGTAAGTTTTCTGTCAACTAGATTACCAGTATGATCTGCATCTGAATTTCTCTTTCACTTCAAAAATTATCATCAATTGAATTTGATCGGCCAAACCATGAAGTGTGCATCAAAAATTTCAAACTCAATTTTAACAACAATTTAAATGACATTCTTTGAATTTGAATTAAAGTCTTGTAAATAATCAGAAACTGTGAATATAGAGTTAGCCGAATTATAACCAAATGTATTATCATCCAACAAAACACTATGTTTAATCCAAACGTATATGTATGAAGTAATTCAATCTAGAGAATTTTATAGTGTTTTGGCATAAGAATATAATTTGGCCAACTATGTTGAATAAGTTAGAATCATCATCTTTTCATCATCTCATTATTGGCTGATTTAATTCAGAATATGGTGCAGATTATCACATTTAATATATCGTTCAAAACATACCATTACCTGTTTTACCTTTGCGATATTTTTTCGTTGTTGTCTATTGTGATTTTGTCACCTTTATACTAGGCTAATGAACTTTGCTTTGTTGCTCGGTGTGCTTTTGGAACAGCCAGAATCCAAGTAGCACTATTGTTGTTCCTTAGCCTGCCACCATACCTACACGATGAAAGATTTTTGTGACCTATTTGTTTTTATAGGTCCATGATTGTTAGTGGCTGTAGCATTGTGAATAATCAAACCCTTTGGAACCCAAACTTGTTTTGTCATTTCATTCTTGTTCCAATAGACATGAAATTTGTTTGTAGAATTCTTAGGAACCCAAACTTGTATAAATTTTGTGTTCTTGTTCCTATGACTACAATTTTCAACACGATGTCCAATTATTTCACATCTATCAAAGACACTCTTACCTTTTTCATTACCATCAACTTGTGTTTTCCCAAAACCTAGAAACTGTTGTTAGCAAAAATTTGATTTTCCAATAACATGTTGAATGATTTTTCTCCTCTTGAAAAGTTATTCAGAAATTTCTCAAGATTTTGGACTTTGGTTTTGAGTGTTGTGTTTTCAGTTATAAGTGAGGTGCGTCTATTCATAAAATCCTTTTTCCTAGTGTCGACTCAAGTTTTCTTTTTCAAGATTCTCAAAGCTATTCTTAAGTCTTGACAATTCTGAATCTAAAATTTTACATTTTTTACAGTCTAAGTTTTGAATATTTTCAAGTTCAGTTTCTAACCTAAAATTTTCACGAGCAAGTTCTCTCCTATCAGATTTCAGTTTTTTAATTTTAGATTCAAGAGTATCAACTGCTTTAGTAAGATCAAGACACATAAAAACAAGTTCTTTATAAGAATAGTCACCTACCTCACTAGATTCCTCTGAGCTTGCTTCTGAATCTGATTTTGCCGCAAGACACAAGTTAGCCTCCTCTGAGCTACTATTCGAAACTTCCTCTCCTTCTTCATCATCCCAAATCGCTGCAAAGGCCTTCTTCTTCTTTTTCTTTCCTTTGTTGTTTTTGAGAAGTGGGCATTGTTGTTTGAAGTGGCCAGGTTTCTTGCAGTTAAAGCTCATCAGTTCATTATCGGGATTGTCAGAATCTTTTGGCCTATTACCACTTGTTTTCTTCTTGCGTGGCCTGAATCTTGACAATTTTCTAAGATTATTGACAGCCATTGTAAGCTCTTCAATTGGATCTTCTTCTTCATCGCTTTCTTCTTTGCTCTTTAAGGCAATCGTCTTCTTCTTTGATTCGGAGTTGTTGCGTTTCTCCTTTGCTTTTAGCTCAAGCTCATATGTCATGAAGTTGCCGATCAACTCCTCCATGCTTAGTTTACTCAGATCTTTCGATTCTGGTATTGCCGTGACTTTTGCCTCAAAGTTCATCGGTAAGACTCGTAGAACCTTCCTCACAAGTTCTACCTCAGTGAATACTTTCCCAAGCGCTCTAGCATTGTACACCAAAGTTGAAAAGCGTCCAAACATGTCCTTTATGCTCTCGCCTTTGTCCATCACAAAGTTCTCTTATTCATTGCTGAATAGGGCTAGACGAGACTCCTTGACTTGAGAAGTTCCTTCATGTGTCACCTCCAAGGTATGCCAAATTTCCTGTGTAGTTTTACAATGAGAAATTCTATTAAATTCAGTTATATCAAGAGCACAGATCAAAGCATTCATGGCTTTAGCATTTGTAGTTTTTAAACTCTTATCGTTAGCATCCCACCTATCCTTAGGTTTAGGAATCTCAGTATCACCAACAGTTATAGTGGGAGATTTATAGCCAGTTTCAATAATGTGCCAAACATCATAATCAACAGAACTAAGATAAATACCCATCCTAACTTTCCAATAAGCATAATCATTCCCATTAAACATGGGTGGCCTAACAATAGATTGCCCCTCAGAAAAAGCACTATTTGGTGGATTCATGACTCTAAAGTTAAAGAAAAATACCTCGCTTTGATACCACTTGTAGGATCTAGATTAACCCTAGAGGGGGGTGTTTGCGTCAAAATTGGGCACAACACTCTTCGGGAGTCGTTGAAGAGATAATAGTCAAGAAAGCAAGTTCAAAACAGATATTATCTAACAAAAACTCCAATCAGCAGTAAAGAAAATGCGTAGACAATCGATTTATAGTGGTTCGGCGTGTTGCCTACGTCCACCGTGAAGTTTTTATACTTTTATTGATTCTCTTTCAATGTTTACAAGTTGTTACAGCGATCAACAGCAAGTTACAACTAGAAATTTGAAATCAACAATCAAATTATGGTATAGGATGATGGAGATCTTGATCCGGCAGAGTTTGGGCGTCTCAGAGTCGGAAGGTCCAGAAGATCCCTTTTCTGCTGGCCCTGGAGCTCTATTTATAGGCGTAGGCTGCTGATATTTCGCTGAAAACTCGGGAGACCACGTCTGGCACGTGAGGGGGCCCACATGCACGGTCTCAGGAAGTTTGGGCCCACTTTGGCATCGGTTCGAACTCCATTCGAACCGATCAAGAATTCATCCAATCGAGGTGAAATTTGGCGTGGACATTCTTCAACATGTACGCAAGCTTCAGTGAAAATTTCATGGCATTTGGACCAATAGATTAGGAGATATGATGGATTCGAAATTGGGTTTTTTGGCATAGCTGTCTGGTTCGAATCCATGTATTCGAAACGATGGTTTCGAATCCATCATGGCATGCGGCTTCGTGGTGACGTGGAGCGCAAACTTCGAATCGATCCGGACTTCACTCCGTGGTGACCGCTTCGACTCCATGTATCTCGGCGCATTCAAATCGATGGAAGACACGTCATCGTGTTTGGTTGACCCAGTGGGTTCGAACGAAGTTACACAGGATGGGTTCAAAGATGGTATCACAGATGGGTTCGAAGAAGGCCTCTGTGATGGGTTTGAACTTGTGTTCCTTTGATGCACATGAGCTCTGCAACCCCTCCATGGATACGGGGCACATGGATTCGAACACGATAGAGTCGAAGGTAATGGAGTCGAAGGTGAGGCGCTTTGATGGTTTCGAAACCGATGGGTTCGATGTCCTTTGGTTTGAAGGTGATGGTTTCGAGTGGTGCATGATGATGGGTTCGAAGACACCCATCATGGTGGGTTCGAAACCAGCATGTTCCCTCCAAGTTGAACCGATCATAGCTTGAGCATGCGAACTCGGATTGACTTGAAATTTGAAATGCTGACTCCTGTGGTCTTTCTCGCCGTGTCCTATCAATTGTAGCTCAATCTGGACTCGGATAAAATTCAATGATATCCATGGCGAAAGGAAGTACGATCAACCTCTGAGGCGAACTGTCCTTCGTTTTCGATCGATCTTTTGGTATCGCGGCTTTGCCGAAAAGCGGGATAACATTTTGCCCCCGAAAGTACGTCTTGTGGGAACATGACGTGCTTTGAATAGCTGCCATTTCTCTCTGAACAGTCATTGCTTTCTTTTTTGTCGAAACTCGTATGCTGTACTGCTGTAACCTTGCTTTGATATGATTGATTGCTGTATAATAGTGCTTAGCCATTGGCTGTCGCATTTGTAACAGGATGAGTGTTCGATCCCTGTGAATATTCAAAATCGAATGTTAGTCCGACATATATGCGCATATGTTAATTTGACCCTTGTTATCGTCGTGCGTCCACGAGTTGTTGTCAGTTTGGTTTGCTATAGACTTTCGTATCGATTCTCCCCTGAACCGATTTTGAAATTTGAATTGAGACAACGCTTGGTGGTTGTTTTGAAAGGTTCCTTCGTATCGATCCTCTCCTGAACCGATGTAGAAGGTTAAAGGGATCGAATTTGTATTGCGCGAGCGTAATGTTTCGAACCGATGCATTCGAGCGTTGATGGGTTCGAAATCCACGTTTGTATGGACGCGGTACGCTTGCTGCTATGATGGATTCAAAATTGACATTCGAACCGGTTTGAAAGGATGGAGTATACTTGTGTTGTGATGGGTTCGAAACAGACATTCGAACCGATGTGAAGGGATGGTTTCGAGACTTTTGTTCGTGGCAGTGGTCCGTGTGCTTCACACGATGGAGCCTCAAACGTATGGGTTCGAAAGTGGATTTCGAACCGGTTCTGCATTCTGACTTGTTGTAATCGGTCAAGTCTACCGGCACGCGAATCGACCCAGTCATCTCCAACCCCCCGTATATATAGCAAAGACCTCGGCATTTTTTCACTTTTTACTTTTACTCTTGCTTGCTTTTTACTGTGCTCTTCATCGTTTCGGAGCTCCAAAAGAGAAAGCACTGTGTCGCGCTTTCGAATCATTCAAGATCCGAATCTTCAATTTCTCGAATTCATCATTCAAACTAGGTAATTAGCCTCGGATTCAAACGGCGAAGTTATTTCGAACCCGTTTCTTTTTATCGATTGCGTAGCCTCGAGATTGTCAGAACCAGATCTGGTTTGGGAGGGATTCGAACCGATGCATGGGCTCGAGTTCGAATCGGTGACGGTGGCGTCTTTTTATTGGATTTCGAATCGATCCTTGGAATGTCCTTGTTGGGATGCGCAGTTCGCACCGATTGAGGGATTCGAGGGGTCCATTCGAACCGATGGGTTCAAACCCATAGGCTATCGTTTCGAAGTCCACAACTTCGTATCGATACGAAGTGGATCGGTTCGAACGTGAATGATGCGGAGTTGAGGTTTCCTTATCGGTTCGAACTTGTCATCTGTTTATCGGTTCGAAGCGCGTCAGGATGGGTTCGAACGCATGGGTTCGAAGCGACGTCAGGATGGGTTCGAATGCATGGGTTCGAAGCGACGTCGGGATGGGTTCGAAAGAAGAGAGGTTCGGTTGGGTTCGAACGAAGTCCTTGTGATGGTGTCGAACCCTATATGATGGATACCAAAATTTGAAATTTTCCAAGCATAACTCCGACGAGCTTCATTCCTGCATATTTGGACTTAATATTAAACTGCATACATGACTACCTTTTGAAGCTCGTCGATGGAACTATAACAACTTCTACCCGAACCAACTTCCATCATGGAAACGGATTGGTGATGACGGTCAGCGATGACAGTCATCATAGCTGGACTCCGTAGCTTTGTCGTTTGCATATTTCTTTAACTCTGCAACATTTATTCAAGTAATGCATGTCACTGCACAACACACACTCATACACGCTACACTGGGGAACGAACGGGTTTTTGTCGTCTAACGATGGTTTCTCGTGAGTTAGCTAGTTATGGAATCGTCAAGTTCACAGCAGCAGGAGACTCAAGTTACAGTCTCTCCGAGGCTAGAGATTCCGGATATTGATCCTGAGATTATTGGTCCAGCCCCGGATGAACTTCCCGATGCGTCGTTCATTGCCAATCCATCAGATTCCGTTCCCTCCAATATCTCTAAAGACATGTTGGGGAGAATATGTTTGAGACACGGCCTGTCGCTGGATGATGTGCTACTGCCGGGGCCGAATGATAGACCGCATAATCCGCCGGAGGGATATACGGCATTTAACCGCCACGCGTGCGCGGCCGGGACACTTCCTCCGTTCAACGAGTATATAAGGGGAGTATTGTCGTTTTTGAGGATCACCCCATCTCAGCTGCACCCGAACGGATATGCGTCGATCAATAGCTTGTTCATTGCATTTATGGAATATCTTCATCGACCACCGCTTCCAATCGAGATCAGATACTTGTTCAATTTCAAAACTCGGGGTGATTATCCCTCCTTCACATTCCTGGAAGCGGTGAGAAATTGCCAAGTGGTTACCGGGTCTTGGACCAGGTTGAGCTATTATAGGGAAGAATGGTTTTATGTCAGATGTCCTCCTAGATTCGCCCGACGATGGCTATTCAGACGTGAGTATAGTTGAGTTCGTAAATAATTACTATGGCAATTGCAGCCGAAGTGGAACTTATATTTTATTCTTTTTTACGGCGGTGATCCAGCGACCTGAGGGCGAGCACTTTAGGGAGATGGTGCGAGTGCTTCGAGAAGTCCCGGGTGGAGATAGGGATATCGATGTGTTATTGACGGATAGGAATCTACGAGCCTGCGGTTTGATCGAACAAGGGCAGAGCATAAGCTTCGAGGTGGCACTAAGGGTCGTCTCAAAAAAACGAGTCAAGCACAAGAAACCCAGAGTTACTACAGCTGAGGAAGCTGACTCCGAAAGAACCCACACCGATGATGAGCCACTGACTGGGCCTACGGACGCAGTTCCGGATGTCGCGGAGCAGAGAAAAGGCAAGGCGGCCATGGTTAAGTCAAGTAAGAAGGGGAGATGGAAATCGGTTGTCACGGCTCGTTCTGCTCCCGGAGTTAGAATCTCGGTGACGTCTCCTCCGAGAACTGAAAATCTTTTTGAAGGGCTTGCCGATCTTCCAATCCCGGACGATGTGTCTTTTCAACATGATGCCGGGTTGGAGGAATTCCATCGCACTCTAGAGTTGAACGAGCCTCTTATTACTAGCGAGGTCGACACTTCCGGTTGGTCGGGGGGAATGCATATTCATACACATTTCACGACACTGCATAACCTTTGATTGTAAACTACCTGTCTTGAAAGGTGATTAATTCTATCTTATTTTGCTTCGCAGATATCATGTCTAAGCGTGGTTCAATGCTTGGGAGTCTTCGACATACCCGCAAGCCTTCATATTATGACTCGCGCAGACGAGAGGGGGATAGAGGTTATGATCAGGGGCGTTCTGGGCATTATGACCAGGGACGTTCTGGGTATTCTAGTCACGAGAGACATGACACGGACAGGGGCTATAAGCGTCGATCGCGGTCGCGTACCCCTCCTCCTTCCAGAGATCCCGTACAACCTCCTGCTCATGTCCCTCATCCTTCCGAGTCTTCTCGATATACGTCGGTTTCTCAACCTTCCCGATCCGAGGCGATGACCCCGATAGTCACAGAGCAGCCTCCTACAGAGATCTCGGGAGAAGGGGCAATTAGACTTGCGCAACTAAAGAGGGAGTTCCCGAATATTTGTTTCGATAACTACGTCTTTCCTCCGAACCTAAAAAGAATCCCGCCGGAGGCCGAGCGGTTAGCGCTCGACCATGTGCATGACTTTTACACCCAATACAAGGCGTGGTATAGGGCGGCCGACAAGGCATCGGCGTTGGCCTTCGAACGAGCGGCTACCATTGAAAAGCTTCAAACCGAGCTGGCTCAAAGAGACCGCATCATACAAGTGCTGAATACTGAGGCTGAATCGTCTCGAAAATCAGAGATGGAGGCTCTTACAAAGGTCGACGAAGCTCAAGCAGCCATGGATAGAATGAAAAAGGAGCACTATGTTACGGTGGAAGACATGGGCCACCAGAACACTATCGTCACTGCTGAGCGGGATGCGGCGTTAAAAGAACTTAATGAGCTCAAGGCCAAATTTGCCGAGATTATTAAAGATAGAGATGACGCGCATAACACGACGCAAGAAGCCTGCGAGCAAGCCGTAGTGCTTCGCACTGAAAGAGATGTGGCCGTGGCCAAAGTTCAGGCGGTCGAAGCAGAGGTGGAGGAGAAGGTTCAACATGCAGAGGCCAGGCTAGAGGCCGATATCGAAGATTTGCTCATAACTAACAACGCCAATGTGTTGAAGCACAGAAACTTGGCCTGGCTTCAAGATTATTCAGTTCACCTTCGTAGCGCCTGGGACCGATTGGTTGAGGAGGAAGAGGAAGCGCACCCAGGTGAAGCGGTCGATCGATTCGAACTTGAGAATCGGCTGCTCACAGACGATGAGAAGAAGGTTCTTCATGACGCTATCATCGCTCATGAGAAGGAAATGATCGGTGGTCGTTCCCTGGAAGTCGGAGAGGGGTCAGGTGTTGAGCACCATTCTGCTATTACTGAAGTCACCACACCATCTTCGTCGGTGTCTGTATCTGCGGTCGGTTTGCAACCTGTTCCTGCTTACGACCCGGAACAGCCGCGCTTATCTCTTATTCATGAGCGTACTACCGAGGCCGTTCAGCCATCTGCGAGCCAAACCGGGGAAGTTATTCCGAAGTTATCTCAAGCGTTTTCTGAATAGAGTGTTTGTTTTGTAGCAGTTTTTAATAACTTCTTATTTTTTGCCTAGTGACTGGAGTTGCGCTGACTGTTGTGGCTCAAGAATCAAGCACAGGAGATAAGGCCATTGCTACCGAGACTACTGTTGTAACCGCGGTATCTGCTGAGACGGTGCAGGGGGGATCCTTATCTGCTGACGAACAAATGGTGAGCAAACTGCTCGGTGAGCAGGGTGGTTCTTTCTCTGACTTGCCAATTATCATCGTTAGTAGCCTCCCGCCGTCCTCAAGTCCTTCGATGCAGGCCGTAGATGCCCCCAGCCAAGCCCATGCGACTCGTGATGAGGAAATTTTGGCTGAGATCAACGCCGAAATAGAGGCTGCGGGGCATAGCGGTACCGTCGTGGCAGCACGGCGGCGCAGAGTCCAGCACCTGATACGGTAGCGCCATCGGGTGGCACTGTCTCAACTTCCGTTACGGATCCGGTCCCCCCTGCTCCTCCGGCAGGAAGCCTCCATGCAGACTCAAGCTCCGAGGAGGATATTGACATCATGCCTCCAGCCGAAGAGCCACCGCCGGAGAGGAGACATTCAAAACGAAGAATTTCTGTCCCTAGTGACACTGATGATGTACCACTAGTAAGAAGGACGAAAAAGAAGAAATAGATCGGCTTCTCAAGTAGATGTTTTGGTAGATAGGTACTTGTCTTCGTTTTTTGTCAGTAGGTCGTGCATAGATGCAGCTTTGGCCCCTGCTAGTAGGCATTCTTTTTTGGAAGAACTTATCTGCGTGTAAGTCCTTGTTTTAAGTTAGTTGAAATAAAATTTTATTTCTTTGTTTCAACTCTTGTTTTATTTGTGCTTAAGTACTTGCAGTGTCTTGTTTTCGGTCCGGTATACTTGTGGCGTTGTTACCGTTTAAGTAGAGTTCGTCTCATTCGCCAAGCCTGAAAATCTTGGTCATAGGTTGCAATTGATGAATGAGTTGAGCTTCGGACGTTGTATCACTTCAGCTAGTGATTAATATTTAGCTTTCGTGCCCCCCAGTTTTGGGGAACAACACTTGTATTTTTGGTGGTTGATCGCACTTGTTGCAAGTCTTGAGCACACGTCCGCATTCCGGGGACTTAGAATAATTTGAGATCGATAACCCGTTTGCATTCCAGGAATTCGAGAGTTATTGATGCTTGTAACGTGGTTCGCGCTCCGGGAACTTGGGAATGATGTTCACATTCCAACTTGCACTCTACTAACTCGGAGTTAGTATTAACACTTTAGTTCGCACTACGGGAACTTTGACTTGGTGTTTATGCTCCAATTCACACGCCGGGAACTTGGATAAAACTTGTATGTTTGGGTTCGTACTTCAGGAACCCGGAATTGACGTTTATACTCCAACTCGCACTTCGGGAATCTGGAGTTTGCACGGATGCTTCGGTTCGCGCTCCGGGAACCCGCAACTTATGTCTATACCCCAATTCATGTTTTGGGGATCATGGAGTTGGCATTGATACTTCGATTCGCACTCCGGGAACGAATTGTTAAATGTTTATACTCCAATTCACGCTCCGGGAATTTGGAGTCCGTTCGCATTCTGGGAACGAATTATTGAATGTTTATACTCCAATTCGCGCTGTGGGAAGTTGGAGTCCGTTCGCACTCTGGGAACGAATTATTAAATGTTTATACTCCAATTCGCGCTCTGGGAATTTGGAGTCCGTTCGAACTCTGGGAACGAATTATTAAATGTTTATACTCCAATTCGCGCTCCGGGAATTTGGAGTCCGTTCGCACTCTGGGAACAAATTATTGAATGTTTATACTCCAATTCACGCTGTGGGAAGTTGGAGTCCGTTCGCACTCTGGGAACGAATTATTAAATGTTTATACTCCAATTCACGCTCCAGGAATTTGGAGTCCGTTCGCACTCTGGGAACGAATTATTGAATGTTCATACTCCAATTCGCGCTGTGGGAAGTTGGAGTCCGTTCGCACTCTGGGAACGAATTATTGGAATGGACTGTCGTGTGTTGGTCCAGTTCAGCCTTCGATGTGTTGGCTTGCCCCCGAGCTGGGGTTTCACTTAGTGAGTGGCTGGTTGTAACGCAGTCACTCGCTATTTGAATAAATTCCATTGTTCGATGGAACTTAGCTCTTTGTGTGTCGTGATTGTTGAATGTTGTATTCGGTGAATCACAGCTTTAGCTTGAAGAGATAGCATTTTATTTGCTGAAATGAGAAAATGTGGCAAAGTCAGTGCCTTATTACAAATACAAAATTCAGAACGTAAAAGAAATTGTAAAGTATTCATGGATTGAAGGAGCCTGTCATGTGTGACAGTGACGAGGTTCTTCGTCGTTCCAGGCTTCTGAATGAGTAGGCCCGCCACTGATGGCGTTTATCACCAATCTCCCACGGGGACAAGTCGAGTCCTCCTGCCTCGGTCGATTGGGTTCATTGATTGGATTGGATGGGCCCGCATCTCTAGGCTGCGGTGTCCGCACAAACTATTCCAGTTTCCCTTCCCTGACCAGTTTTTCAACAAGATCCTGTAAGTGACGGCACTCGTTCGTATCGTGCCCGTAGCCTTCATGGAACCTGCAAAATTTTCCCGTCTGGATTTGTCTCTCCGACGACGGTCTTGGAGCAGGTTTTTCATATTGAATCGCGTTACGGGTCCACAAATACAAGTCCTCCAATGAAATATTCAAAGGAGTATAACTGTCGAACTTCGGATTTTTGCGTTGCGGGCCGCGATTTTGATCTTGTTTTTTAAGTTGATTCACGCTCTCTCTTCGCCGAGCTTGTTTATTTTTAATGTTCAACTGAACGTTTCCGGAGTTCTCGCCGGACTGTTTTATTGCAACATTGCTTTGGGTTCCTCCCGCATTTGGCCTTGCGTCAATTTGCTTCCTAGACTGTTTCGCGTCTTCCCGTCTCAGGAATTGAGCTGCTTTGGCATGGAAACGGTCCAATGACGCAGGTGGTTTCCCAGCTAGCCAATTGCCAAATTCAGAATCGGGGTCGATCCCCTTAGTTAACGCCATAAGGATGGAGTTATCGTTTGGATTACTAATCTCTGCACATGCAGTGTGGAATCTTTCTAAGTAGTGTCTGAGTGTCTCTCCGGGAGCTTGTGTGACACTAGATAGAGTGTTGACATCTTTCGGCCTTGCGACGTGCATGCGGAATTGCTCAACGAATTTTGTGGCCAGCTGGTCGAATGAGGAGATGGATCGAGGAGGCAATCGGGTGAACCACATGGTGGCGATGCCCCCCAAGGATATGGGGAAACTACGACATTTCACAGCGTCGTCGGCTCTGGCAGCAGTCATCGACCATTCATATTTTAGAATATGTTGATTGGGATCGGAGTTTCCCTCATACATGGGCAGAGTTGGCATTCGGAATCGCCGTGGGGGTTCAGCATTAAGAATGTCGTCTGTAAAGGGAGTGTGACTTCGGGAAACTCCCCAATCGTCGTTTGTGAATCCCTGACTCTCACGGATCATCTGACGTATCATAGTTGAAAGATCCGGCATTTACGCCGGAGTATGGTCACGTTCCATACATCGGGTTTGAACCGGATATCGTTGACGGTTCACATCTTGCCTACGTACGGTTCAGGAGTACGGCCGCTATGACGACGGTCTAGGTCCGACTGGTCTTAAGCGTCGACCCCTGGTTCAGCCGCAACGCTAGTGGTGCGGTATTCTGCGGCATGATGAGGAACGGCGCCTCCTCGGGAGGAGGGTCCGGTTTGGAAGCTGGCCGACGGACCAACTCGTATTTGTCCAACGGTCAATGTTGGTTGGTTTCCAGCGGGTGGCATACGACTCCCATCTAACCGGGGTCGTGGAGATCGGTTATGATAATCAGAAGATGAAGAACTTTCGCTGGAAGAGCGAGAAGCACGATCTCTCATGGATCTTTTTCGTTTTTGGCGATCCAGCTTGTTGATTAGCTCAGCGTTAGCGCGTAGCTGTTCTTCTAGTTGTCGCCGACTCTGGGTCAGCTCTTGAAGTAACAACTGCAATTCTTGTCGGGTAACCGGACCCAACGGTTCTGAGTGCCCAGCGGCATCTTGATTAGGTGGAGGTAGAGGGGCAGGATTCTGTCTATTCTGTCCTTCTTGATCGACGGCGTTCGAGGTGGTTCTTGTGCTAACCATCTTTAGAATTGAGTTCCTTTCCTAGACTTTGTGCAAATCTGAATAGAAGGGAAGGAAGTTGGATTTAACGATCTGGATCTCTCTCTTAGATTTATTCAATCCGGTATCGATGACAGATCCAACGAACAGGAGAAAATCTTGGTTTTCTCAGTGAAAGCACCAAAGTGTTTGCGTCAAAATTGGGCACAACACTCTTTGGGAGTCGTTGAAGAGATAATAGTCAAGAAAGCAAGTTCAAAACAGATATTATCTAACAAAAACTCCAATCAGCAGTAAAGAAAATGCGTAGACAATCGATTTATAGTGGTTCGGCGTGTTGCCTACGTCCACCGTGAAGTTTTTATACTTTTATTGATTCTCTTTCAATGTTTACAAGTTGTTACAGCGATCAACAGCAAGTTACAACTAGAAATTTGAAATAAACAATCAAATTATGGTATAGGATGATGGAGATCTTGATCCGGCAGAGTTTGGGCGTCTCAGAGTCGGAAGGTCTAGAAGATCCCTTTTCTGCTGGCCCTGGAGCTCTATTTATAGGCGTAGGCTGCTGATATTTCGCTGAAAACTCGGAAGACCACGTCTGGCACGTGAGGGGGCCCACATGCACGGTCTCAGGAAGTTTGGGCCCAATGGCATCGGTTCGAACTCCATTCGAACCGATCAAGAATTCATCCAATCGAGGTGAAATTTGGCGTGGACATTCTTCAACATGTACGCAAGCTTCAGTGAAAATTTCGTGGCATTTGGACCAATAGATTAGGAGATATGATGGATTCGAAATTGGGTTTTTTGGCATAGCTGTCTGGTTCGAATCCATGTATTCGATACGATGGTTTCGAATCCATCATGGCACGCGGCTTCGTGGTGACATGGAGCGCAAACTTCGAATCGATCCGGACTTCACTCCATGTTGACCGCTTCGACTCCATGTATCTCGGTGCATTCGAACCGATGGAAGACATGTCATCGTGTTTGGTTGACCCAGTGGGTTCGAACGAAGTTACACAGGATGGGTTCGAAGATGGTATCACAGATGGGTTCGAAGAAGGCCTCTGTGATGGGTTCGAACTTGTGTTCCTTGGATGCACATGAGCTCTGCAACCCCTCCATGGATACGGGGCACATGGATTCGAACACGATAGAGTCGAAGGTAATGGAGTCGAAGGTGAGGCGCTTTGATGGTTTCGAAACCGATGGGTTCGATGTCCTTCGGTTTGAAGGTGATGGTTTCGAGTGGTGCATGATGATGGGTTCGAAGACACCCGTCATGGTGGGTTCGAAACCAGCATGTTCCCTCCAAGTTGAACCGATCATAGCTTGAGCATGCGAACTCGGATTGACTTGAAATTTGAAATGCTGACTCCTGTGGTCTTTCTCGCCGTGTCCTATCAATTGTAGCTCAATCTGGACTCGGATAAAATTCAGTGATATCCATGGCGAAAGGAAGTACGATCAACCTCTGAGGCGAACTGTCCTTCGTTTTCAATCGATCTTTTGGTATCGCGGCTTTGCCGAAAAGTGGGATAACAGGGGGTGAATAGGGTTATAGCAAATTTTCTCGAGTTAAACGCAAAAACAAACTGCAGAGAAATAAATATGCTGAAAAGTAAGTCACACACAAAATTTACCCAGCTTCGGCAACCCCTGCCTACTGCTGCATTCCCAGATTTCTATTAGAATTAAACAGTCTCCCGCTTACAAACACTCTAGCAGACTCGCACACCCTGCTACCACCCATAGAGTTTTGCAAACTTGCACACCCTGCTCACTGAACTAATTCTAACTAGACAATCTGACACTACCTACGACCTAGGTGGTGATTTACCAAGATTTGAACCTTAAAAGAAAAATTAAAAAAAAACTTAAAAACAGTTTAAAACTAAAACCCTATTTGAAATAAAATAAACTAAAGCCCCTTAACAACCCGACCCACAAAAATACGGCCACTTCCCCTTTTTTTATTATCTGATGCAATTTTAGGGTTTTGAAAGAATGGCGGCTTTCGTTCCTCTTTACAACTGAAATTAAAGCTTCGTTCTTCTCTTCAGAAACTAGGGTTTCGTTGATGGCGATTACAATTGCTTGACTTCCTTGCTTTGTAATTGATCGTCTCTTGAGATGATGTCGGCCGCTCTCGTTCCTCTGCTTTGCTTGCAATTAGGGTGTGTGAAATTTAGGGTTCTGGAGTTCGACTTCAATTTGGTATGTGACTTTCCTTTTTGCTTTTCTGTTATGCTCGATTGAACTCCGATTGATCGATGATTTTTACCGATGAGATTGTGGGTTTATATTTGCATTTGATTGAATTTTTTTCCACAGCCGATGATGATTTTGGGGTTGTATTTATATGGACTTCGTCACTTTCCTATTTTTCGATTGCCTGATATTTGTGACTTCAAGCGCACGGCTTTGATTTTGTAGCGTTCGATTTTTTCTTGAATCATACGGCAGAAACTTTCCTCTTTTAATTTGTTTGATTTTTTCGAAGATACGTATTTGATTTTTGGTCATCTCTGCACTGTTGAATTTCGTTCATCCATGTAGCATTGTTTCACACTGCATTATCTTCGATTTGATTTGTGAATTCAACTCCATATATCTCAAATTCATTGCATTGAAATTATTCTGCAGTAACAAACTATGCCTTGTCATGTGTTCGCACTGCATACTGTATCGGCCTACATTGTTCATGTCTTTCTGCTTGATGTTGTTGTTGGTCTGTATTTATATTTCTTTTGTTAACTTCGACTTGATTACTTCTGCTTTGACTTCGAACATGTCACCTGATCTTTGGTACATTGTTTCTCGGCTTCAATTACTGTCGCATTGTCTTTGTTGTCTGCTGTTGTTGTTCGCCGAGGTTGTTGTTTCAATTCTCTTATGTTCACTGTTTGCATCACTGGTCTTTCATTTGGTCTGCACTTGCATACTCACTTTGGTTTCATGATGTACTTGAGTATGTACTGCATATTTTGTTTTCATTCTTGGTTGAAACTCAGCTTGCTTTTGTTAGTTTATTCATGTTGCCTGTTGCACTGAGTCTAGATAGCTTGCATGATGTATTTCTTTGTTTGGTTGACACACTTGAACTATACATTCGAGTCTGCACTCATCTTTACCACTGAACTATTTACTGACTTGTAGTCGAGTTGCTTCACTATACTTTGGTTTGAGCCTTGTTGTTCTGTGTTTGGTCACTGATGCATTTTTTGTTGTTGTCTGGACATTTGCTGTAGTCTTCATTGTTGTGTCTGCACTGTCATGTTGTATAATCTTTGTATACATACTTGAGTCTTGTTCCATGCATCACTGTATATCCCTGTTTCACTTTGGTCTTGCATTTAGTTTATTGATGTTGCTTGTTGCATTATTGTACTTGGTGGTCTTTCATGATGTACAACTCTGGTTATGCTTTGTACTTGGCTCTGAAATATTTTGACCTGATGCATTTGGACTTGATCATACTTGATGCACTTTACTTGAGTCTGGTCATTGTTGGCATTTTTCTTGAGTCAGGATTCAGATTTCACTTTTGTCTGTCTATCGAGTCTGTTGGCACTGGTCATTTGAGGCACTGGGTCTGCATACATGTGCTTTGATGTTGTGTTGCATTGAGCTCTGTTGTTGTCTGTTGCATTTAGTTGGTCTGGCCTGAACTTGATTTTAGTGTAGTTGTTGTTGTGCACTGATTTGAGCTTCTGGCTTGTTTCAGTTTTCATTTGTGGTTTGTGTTCATGAAAATGCTTTTATTGCCGAGTTGGATTTACTTTGTCTCTGATCTTTTGTTGCTCATCTGTGCACATTTTAGCCTTGGTCGACAACTGGTCTATGCATTGCATCTCTGGTCTTTGCATTTACCAGTATCATTTAGTTGACACTGTTTCACTTCCACACTGTTGCACTTGTGTACTTGGTCGAGTTCATTTTCATACTGATGCACTGTGTTGTTTCTGTATATTTGCCTGAGTCACTTGTTCATATTGCCTCTGTTTTGGTTTTTCTGTTTGCATGCTTGCTTTTGTTGGCTGCGCACACGAGTTGGCGAGGCAGTGCACACGTGTATAAGTGTACACGTGCGTATTATAGCCACTCATGATTACCTGTCCCTGATAAGAAAACAAGTGTATATCGGTGTCCATGGCCTTGTGGCATGTACAGTGATACACTATGCATGTCACATTGTTCGTGTATAATGAATTCAAATGAAAATGATGACGAGCAACCCAAATAACTGAGGCAAATAATATTTTCAAAAAATCCATATTTTATTTTATATTGCAAAAATATTTCTTTTTCAATTTTACTGCGTTAGTGAACATTTTTGCAGATTGCTCAGATGATGGATTCTAACTGGAATGAAGTTGAAGATAAACTACGTATGTGAGTAATATGCAGTGAGGAATTTATGTAAACTGAATTGTGATGTAATTAGAATCAAAATTGTATATGTATAGTGAGAGCTTGAATGTGTATTATTCAAAATTGTAATAAATATTTATTTGAATAAAATTTCTGTTTGAATTCAAATTCTGTGTTATTTATTTTATTCAACAAATATTTATTTAATCTATGAAAAATAAAATAGTACATTAACAAATACATTTAAATGAATATATATATATATATGTTTATTATCATCAAACAAAAATCATATAAACACATATTCAACAATTGCAATCAGTACGAACTCCACCATCTCCTTTAGGAAATCTCCGGAATCGATGCGAACTCCAAGGAAGATATGTTGTAGCCTGCATCAACTTGAACACAAGCCTTCAGCTCGATCCATTTTCGTTCCCTTCCCTCCTTCTTCTCCAATTATCAAGGGTATCGCCATGGCCATCTTCGACCGAGCCCACACCCAGATCTAACTCTAAATAGTACCAGAGTTGATAATCGGTGAAGAGAAGAGGGATCTGGGATTCGAACTTTGTAATCAGAATGTGGCAGAAATTGATTAATTACCTAATTTGAAATTGGGATTCGAAGAATTAAAGGGATGGATTTGATCGAGTTAAAGGCATGACGCAGTTCTCCCATCTTTATTTTCTAGATCGATGTGAAAGTTAAAGGCGGCGGTGAAAAGTAGAAAGTAAAAAGTGAAAATGGATGAAATCCAGGGTATTTATATGGAGCTTAGAAGGAACCGGGTCGATTCGCCTCTCGGTCTACGTGACCGGTCGCAACCGGTCAACCCACGAATCGAGTCGAACGCTCTCTTCGAGTCTATCTGACCAATGATCCCATTGATTCAAAACGGACAGTGGGTCCATCGGTACGAAGCACACGGCGAGGATGACTGAAGACGATGAAGCCTATCGACTCGGAGCCCCTATTCGCATCAACAAGTTCGCAATTCCATCCACTGCACATCGATTCGAACAACAATTTCGTATCCATCAATACTTAAAACATTAGCATCGATACGGACGACACGACAAAGACTTGTTGGAGTTGCTAACCATCGATGCGAAAGAGCGTTTCGCACCCATCGAATCCTCCATTTACCGATGCGAAGTCAATCTTTCAACCTTCTATATCAATTCAGGAGAGGATCGATACGAAGGAACTTCCTAAATAAACTATCGATCGCAGTTGCAACACAAATTTCACGTCGGTTCAGGGAAGGATCGATACGAAATTCAATATATATATATATATATATATATATATATATATATATATATAAAACTAACAACGACTCGTGAGCGTGCAATGTTAATGAGAGTCGGATCATCGTATATACATATATGTCAAAACAATATACCATTTTCGGCATTAACAGGAATTGGATATTAATTTAATAGCGATTACAGCGATAAACAGCTAAGCACTATCATATAGCGGTCAGATATAGCAACGCAAGGTTACAACCTCCAGCAAAAGAGCAATGATTGTTCAGAGTGAAGACTGCAACTTTTCAAAGCACGTTATGTTTTCACAAGACGTACTTTGGGGGGCAAATGTTATCCCGCCTTTTGGCAAGTCCGAGATATCAAGGAGCTAGTTAGAAACTTAAGATTAATCGTCCTGCATATCAAACGTGCGCAGGTTCGTATGGATATCGACAAATTTTGTCCGAGCCCGCATCGGACTATAATTTACAAGATAGGATAAGCTAAGCCATGGAAGCCCGCATCCTAAATTTCAAGTCCATCAAAGTTCGTATGCTCAAGTTATGATCGATGTAAAGTGAAGGTGATAACCTCATTTTCGTATCCATTACCGGGATCCGATTCGAATCCATCACTTTCGTATCCATCAGAGCGGCAGCATCTTCGTATCCATCAAGGAACCTCGGGTCGTATCGATCTCGTTCGAACCCATCAAAGATCCTAAGTTCGACTCAATCCCGTTCGTATCCATCGAGAGGCCTCGGCTGAACTCAATTTTGTATGAGTCCATCAACAAAGCATACAGCTCGTATCTATAGCCGAAGGCCTACTTCGTATCCATCAAGTGTCTACCTGGTTCGTATCCATCGGATGACCAGGCTTCGTATCCATCGAATTGTCACTACTTCGTATCCATTAGAAGCTCTTTTTCGAACCCACATCCAAAGACTTGTTCGTATCCATCAAGTCAAATGGACCTGGATTGACGCAACGGTCATCGATGCAAACGAGGCGAGAATCATGGGTACGATGCGGTCAACTCGAAGCAAAAGGTGGATCGGTTCGAAATACGCGCGCCACGTCATCTCAGAAACACGTGCGACCATCGATGCGAAGGGATCGGTTCGAAGCTATGGAGTCGAACCAAACAGCCATCTGAGAAATCTCAATTCGTATCGACTATATCTCATAATCCTTTGATCCAAATGCTACAAAATTTTCACAGAAGATTGCATACAAGTCAAGGAAAGTTCACACCAAATTGTAGCTCCATCGGACATGATCTTGATCGATACGAAATGATTTCGTATCGATCACAGATCGAGTCGAAATTTTCTGGAATTGGTCGTGTGGGCCCCCTCACGTGCCAGAGCGAATCTTCTGAAGTTTGAGCGAAGTCCCAGCCTCCTACGCCTATAAATAGGGCCCTAGAGCCTATAGAAGAAGGATCTTTTGACTCTCACGCCCAGACTCTGCCGGATCAAGATCTACATCATACTCTTGCTGTTGAATTCGAATTTCAAGTTGTATTTTGCTGTTGTTCGCTGTAATCACTGAAAGAGATTCAATAAAGTTACAAAAAAACTTCATAGTGGACGTAGGCAACACGCCGAACCACTCTAAATCGCTTGTTTGTGCATTTACTTTCCTGCTGTTTGGAGTTTTTATTAGATAATCCTCATTTTAAATTTATATTCTTCACTGTTATCTCTTCAAAAACTTCTGAAGAGTGTTGTACCCAATTTTGGTACAAACATTAAATAATTATTATTTTAATATTGGTTTGAAGTTAACTTATTAATACAATAATAGTGTTTTAAAATTAATTTAATATATTATTAATGAGATTTTAAGTTATTAGTTTTGATGAAATTTGATTTAAATGAGAAAGGAGGATATTTAAATAATAACTTAGCATTTTAAGTTATTTTAAATAATGTATGGTTCGTCAAAGGAACCTCGTTGACTTAGAGTTATTTAATAAGTTTGTTAAATTTGGAAACGGTTTATAAATGATACTAGATTTTTATAAAAGAATTTTATCAATGAGTTTTTTTTAAGATATGAAAAGATAAGTTTTATTAATGGTGTTTGAGATTTATTAAGAATGTTTTATAAATGGGTTGGAGATTTATAAAGAAGCTTTACAAATAAATTCAAAGATAACTGGAGATAAAGAAATTTGGAAAGAAATGGTTGATTTCATGCAGTAATTCGAGGGGCGGTGATTGCCTACATTTTACTATGGATTCTCTGAGATAGCGACGTAACCATTGAGTAAACTGCGAAACGATACTTTCGAAAATCTATGTTTAAGAGTTTTTAAGTTTTTAAGATTTGAAAGTGAAATGGTTTGTGAATATACTTATACCATTGAGATAAGTATATGGTTATATTTTATAAGTATCGAAATATAGTGTTTTGTCAATATACTTAGGATAAGTATATGGAAGTGATTTCCAAGTCTTTGAAAATTGATTTTAAGAAAGAAAAGATTTATTTTGGGGAGGCTTAGTGATTTCCATGGGAAATGTAATCATTGTGTTGAATGCTTGATTATTTGATAGTTAAATAACCGAATATCAAATTTTAGCCTAAATATGTAATCTTTCTTAATTTTGGTGGTAGGGAAATATTCCATATTTAACGCCGAATGATTTTAACTCTGGAAATATCTAGAGGAAACACTGGGATTATACGGTACATTTACCATTGGTGGTGTTATACTGTATGTATAAACTCATTTTATTCTTCTGAGAAAAATGATATGCAGATCTGTCCACCTAAACGGTTAGGGGGTGATCCCCGCCCTTATGTATTGTCTGATTATTTCCTAAAGAACTGGTATTGAGAATTCTGGAAATCGGCTTTTGGTTTATGGATCACCCAGGAAGCGAAAGAGTGTACTCGTAAGAGATGACTCAAACCCATAACCACTCCAAAAACCATATACGGTTCTATGAAGTAGATTCTATATATATTGAAATGTTGGGATCCACGTGTGATTCCGAGGCCCATTGAGGTATGGGAATCCAGGCATGATTCCAAAATCTAATGGAGATATGGGAATCTATGTATGATTTCGAGACTCGTTAGGGTATTGGAATCCATGTGGGACTCTGTAATCTAGTGGCGCTGCATAAACTGGAATGCCGGACATAGCCTCATCAGCGGAAATGATTAAAACCAAATATATGGGCGTGCCAAGTAGGGTTGGCAACCCCATAGGTTGTAGTCTGCTCCTCCTAGATGTCACTTACAATTGTTGTGCATGCTTGGGGCGATGCACTCGGTCTTAGCGAGACCAGCCATGTTTTTCCTATGGTACATCACTAGGAATGTATGCTGCTTTGGAAGGATATCTCTAATCCTTGTGCAGGAGTACCGTTCTCGAAGGACTGAGGGCACCTCCATGGAAATCCTACACAATTAGCGTAGGTGCCTTATCGATTTTCGATTATATACCTAGTATTGTTGTGATGTACACTCACGAGCATCATAGCTACTTGATTATTATTATTATTTCCCTTAGACATTATTATAATATCATAGGATTTTCCATAAAAAGGTTTGGTTATTGTAATGTCAAAACCCGTCCGTGTTTATATGCGGCATGGTCTTACGAAATATATTTGTTTTCAAAAGGTTTATTTAAACTTTAAGAATGCATTGGATTGTGTTTCTCATACAGGTTTTACCAGACTGGCTGGGGCGTTGTTTTCCTATAATGCTCGGGTCAGACCGAGCATATTTTCAAGTTTAGTTGGATATTTTTGGAGCTTCGGGAGACGAGCTGGAGGCCTAGAGATGTATTCACGTACATGGTTATTTTTTTGTTGCATTCATTATTGTATTTATCAGCAATTGTGAAGACAGGTTGTTATAACTATCCGGGCTGAAATAGCATAGTAAACTTTGATTGATGTCTGTATATACATATATTACAGTTTGTTTTTGTGTAAAGATTGGTTTTATATTATAGATTATTCATTCCGCTGTGACATTCTATGTTGTTTGGTTTCTTCTTGTCTTCTTTGTTCTTTTTTCCCTCTAACTATCCGTCTTTCCGTTCGATTTGGGTTGCACATATGTGGTTTATTATCAGCTTAAACTGTATGGAAAAGTTGGTCGTTACAGGTCATCACCGACCTCTCAAGTAGGTACTGATCACTCTTTCTAACTTTGTGGATCTTGCGACCACTTTGGGACATCTCCATATAGAATTAGAAGAGTACTGCAAAAGTCTACAAGTCATTTCGAGCTAAGAAAAAAGTCATTACCTACCTTTTAGGCTAGAAGGCGGATACTGAGCTGTTCTAGAGAGAGGTAGGTACCGACTCATTTTGGACGACCAACGATCGATGGAAATCACATGAACACTTTAAAATGAAGTAAGAAGAAGGATGCTAGAAGATTCGAAGTGATTCGAATTATAGAGAGAAATCATCACCAACTTGAGAGGTCTGTGATGACTTCTGTGGTTAACTCGGAAGATCCTACAACTTTGAACACTACTTCGGGTCGATATTTGGACTCTGTCCCAGGTGGATTTCTATTCAAACAATGATTGTTCCTCTATAATTACAAGCTACAGAGTGACTAATACAGGATCAGAATTCTTTAAGCATGGAGACTCCATTACTTCTTCACTTCTAACCTTTCCTCTATTAAAATTACCTAGGAAATAACTATTTGTTGTTCTAGAACTTAGATCAGCAGATTCTTAATATTAGCGACTCTCAAATTCTTTAGAAACATCGTTATAAATTCGAGATCCACAAGATTGCAGTCATATATGAAATAATTAGTTGTAATCTAGAGAAAGAATAATTAATAAAAAGATTAAGGAAGACGTAGGCCGAAAATTACGTCGAACCACTATAAAAACTTTTGTGTGTTCTTGTTTATTTTTGTTCAATATGAATATGTTTTCATCTGATTTCTGGGTATTGATCCAATATTTGGTTTAGTAGATAGTATTATAGCATGCACTAAAATTAAGTAAAGTAAAAAATGTTGAAATGGACAACATCTATAAAGCATTAAAATACACCTAAGATTTATACCGTTTTGGATATTCTATCCTATCTCTAAAGCTTTTCTTTTAAATTTCTGCTAAATAAGATGTTATCTTAATATGAAGGGGTTCACTTCGCCTCAACAACCGAACAAGGCTTCGAATTTTCTTGATAACGCACATGACACCTCTTCCTAACATCAACCAACATTCAACAACGACGAAGGTGGATTGAATAACAATATATCTTAAAATATTGATTTGTATATTTGGTCCAATATCTAATAACCTTTCCAAGATAGCGATTTGAACATGCTTTGGTTTTAAAGATTTCAAGATAACTAAGTATGTATGCAATAACTTTTAGAAAATATGAGCAATAAAGAGCAAAAAATTGTTTTCATTGAACGTAAAACGATTTACTATAAATCTCATGAATCAAGTCTATATCTATCTATATAATAAAATTCCTTGGTTTTAAGTGGAAAGACAAAGAACGGATCAGATTTACCGAGCCAAAAGATATCAAGCGGTTGTCAATTTCCATCAAAGCAACAGTTTACCACCGTTACTCATGCCACTACTCCCTCTCATTATATCCTTCTATTAAAGCAACAGTTCACCACCGTTACTCATGCCGCTTCTCCCACTTATTATACCCTTCTACTTCAAACTGCAACTCCACGAGACCAACTTACTACCATCATTCCACTGAATACGCTTCCACAAGCAGTTACTTTTTTGTCATCTAATTATTGACTAATTTCTCTTTTTTCCACTTTTGCTCTTCGAATCAATATGTGTTATATCCAATCCTGTCTCTTCCTTTCAAACAATATTTATTCCACTACCAACTAAGGTTCTTCAATAAAGTACTCTACTATACATTGAATGCCTGATATCAAGCCTATACAGAGAAGTCCACGTCTGAGTATAAATTTTTGTTGGAAATTGCAACTTTAAGTTGCTCCTACCAAAGATATCCACACTGCCAGTATATGATTGAAGATGAACTGTAAGTATTTTTATTGACCTGCAAGTAATTTTCGTGACCGGCAAGCATTTATTATGTTTTATGACCTACAAGTATTTTTTGTGCAATTATATCTCTGTACGTTATTTCCTCAATATTGATCATGCATACGTCCTATTTATGAATGAAAAATCATACTGAATCTTTTTTAATAGTATGTGATTTAATTAATAGACAATTAATTTAATTTCCTCACGAATTACCATATCAGATCGCGCTATTTTTTTTTCTGAAATAACATCATACAAGGCGGTTGCATAGTTTACGTAAAGTATAAATTTAACCAATAAAATATATCAAGGCCTTTTTTTTACCATACATTGTATGTTTTGTGAAATTGCCTCTTTTTATTAGACGTAGTTACCTTCTTTAACTTTGTTGCATTTATAACTTGACTCTAAGGATTATAGAGAAACACCGTCAATATGAAATGATCTTTATATATCTAAAACTTTGTCTAACCTTTCAATTATTATCATGCAATATTTTCAATGACTGCGTTATTTACATAAAAGAGTAGTACCTAAAAGGGAAGAATCAATCATATCAAAAACCATTGAATCATCAACTGCAATTAGGTTGGAATCAAATGAAGGATTCAAATGACGCAAATGAAAAAGAAATAAGGTTGCTACCACTTTTTCTGGCTGGACTGAAACTATTGACATGAATGAATCTGAAGTGGCTGACCCACAAGAGCAGCAGACAGCCAATTTTAATGGGTTTCAATTCTTTGCATTTGCAGATCGAATGGGCAGAACAAAAAAGATACCGATGATGTTGATCATCACGTGTTTGTCTTCAGAACATTATGTTCTCATCTTTTCTTTTTTTCAATCTCTGTTCTGCTTTGATTCACTTATTTTCTCTTTGCCTGTTGTAATCTTTGGTTTCATGTATTTCTCTTACTGTAGTATTTCTAATCAAAATCTATAATATCTCCATATTTTCGTGCTTTTCTCTTTTTTCCCACTTTATTACACTTTCATCTGTTATGTATTTGTCATGATGTAGCATTTCCGCTCAGAATATAAGTTCTCAAATTAAATTTACTATCTGTATACATGAAAAGTTTAGAAAAACCATGCAACACCATGCAAACCTCTGCATATTAGTATTTAATTGGTTCTATATTGAAGAAAAAAAGAAAGGAAAATAAATACTAACTGCTAAAGCAAGTAAAGTTATGGTTGTCCATACATCAAAAAAACTGTACCGTCTGGACTTCATGGTACAAACCATTACCTGCTACTGTACTATAATTTAGTGCTGCTATAAATTTGTCTTTATGTCAATTATACATTTAAAATCTATATAAGTTTAGCGTTCTTTCTTTTGTTATTGCCACATTGATTATTCCTTAAATTATGTAACCATATATATTTTTATGTCTGCTTTGGATTTCTTTTGGTGTCATGGATGTTTATGGAGTGTGTATAGATGATATAGATCGCAGCAGCTGTACCATAGCTTAGGATGTCAAATCTTCGGGTTATGCCTATACATTAAAAGAAGTGTACCATATGGACATTCATGGTAATATACATATTACCTGCTATTATACTACTGGCACATAATGGAAAACCATGCAAACCACAGTCTGTCAATATTTAACAGTGCAAGACCATGCAACCCATGCAAACAAGTAAACATTGCTCGATCAAGCACACTTACATTATGCTATTATACTACTGGCACATAATGCACCAAATCCAACTAAAATACCAACAACCAACATTCCCAAATCTCTGCAAACAAATCACAGTTGCACCTCTGTTAAAAGAACCCAAAGAGAAAAACAAATGTATTCATCCTCAACTGATCTAATCCAACTGTACGAATCATAGTTGGCACAACCTATATACAACTGTCACGTCAAGCACTAAACTGCAATAGAATAAGGTGTAATAAATACTTCACAATAGAGCTATTCATGCGTAAGGAAAAAACGTAAAACACATAGCATGAGGAATAATGTGTAGTTACAAAAATTTTAATCATACCATTTTATTTTAATACATATCACCTTAACGTTCTTCAACAATGCTTTCCAGCATTCTATCTATTTCATGTCACACTTAGGAACTGTATTTGGATTGTCTAAACAAATTCAGTATCCAGGCAATTGAAGGAAACAAGTCAGCCAGATCTACACTGGCACCCAGCTCTGCAGCTTCATGCAGCCCACGATCAACGTGAGTTGTTCATCAACGTAAAACTTAAAGCCATGCAATATTAAACCATAGATATGCACGATTTTTCCATTTTTCTTGGTTCGTGCAAAAAAAACCTGCAAATGCAATACTAAGCCATATATATATATTAACTCATGCCATGTCCCATTAACTCATGCTATATTAAATCATGTCTCAATGTCACGTCATCCACGACAAGCATCTACATATATTTTGATAGCAATTGGGGCCACGTACCCATCGGATGGCTGCAAAGTTAATAGATATGCTGAGTTGCGGATTGCCACAATTTGCTGAAAATATATTTTCCCACTACTTCCACACATCATGTTTCTGCACCTGTCTACTCACTTTCTCATATTCTATTTATGTCTTTCTTCCTCTTTTCAGTTTGCAGGAAGTCATTTCTCTAATTAATAGTATGTACTTTTTTCCTTTTGGTTTCTTTTCCATTCTTTCTCTATGTTTCATTCTCATATTACATGTTGCTGCACACTTATCCAAATTTACTTTTTTTTTCTTTCTTCTCACCGTCTTGCTTATGGACTGTTTGCCAAAATTTTATAACAATGCCTGTATCTTATCTTTCTTTCATGCTTTCTTCTTTCTATTATGTATATGAAATTTTTGTCCAACTGTTCCAACCCATATTACCATATTATACTAATGTGCTAATATTTTATTCTCAGCATATAACTTTGCTTTAAGGTTACACAGAACCAGCATCAGCATGAAACGGGTTTACCTATATCTACAACTTTCTTTACCCTTTAATTCTTATCTTATGTTCTTCTGACTATAATTGATGTGTTATTTGCAGAAAAGAGTGGTAGCTAAAGGGGACGCAAAAGTGGCAGTAGCACCACCGACCACTGAAACAAAGGGCACTGTTCAAAATTCAACCACAAACTAATGTCCTCTATAGATGCGATCGAACCTGCTGCCGACTCTTTGTTGCTACCAGTGGTTAAGGTTGAACCATATGATGGTACTCCACGGGAGCAACAAACTACCACTTTTCCTGCCTGTAATGAAATGAACGACATCAACAATTCAGTTGACATTGTTGCACAAGACCAGCAAAACACCAATGTTTCTCAACTGAATGAGTCAGAAGAGATCGATCCAGTGGATCCGCAGACAACCATGTTTAACGATTGGATTGATTCAGATGAGGAGTTCATTAAGGCAGTGGTAATATATTTTTGTTTTCTTCAACGGACAGTGGGAAAAATATTTCCAATTGCTTTTAATTCTTTTCATTTACAGATCGAGTGGGCGGAACAAAACGGCTACTAATTCTGTTTGACCTTCACATGTTTGTTCTTTACATCTTTGTCTTACGATCATCATGTTCACAACTTTGTTTTCACAACTTATTCTACGTTGTACTTTGTTTCACTTAGTTTCTTTTTACATGTTGTAACTTTTGCTTTCATGTACTCCCGTCTCTGTAGTAATTGAGTTTGATGTATGTACTTTTGTTAATGAAGTATTTCTGTTCCACATCTCTAATGTCTCAACATTTGTGCAGATTCCAATTTTTTCCATCTTTAACACATTTCCATGTGCTTTGCATTTGCCATGTTGTTGCTTTTTGTTCAAAATCAGTCCCCTTTTTACTAATTATCTATATGAAGGTGGAATGATATGTCATACTTATTGTTACCCTGAGTATTGCTGGACTAATAGTCTATTTTGTATGTTATTTCTTAGTTGTGCCATGCAAGTGATTTTATTACATAAAAAAAACAAATGTATGAAGTACACTGTAGCAGTTTGCATGGTTATTCATTTTTTTACCAAATTCGTACTGGATCTAAATTACATGACAGAAGGTTTGTTTGCCGAAGTTAGCAGTTATCCTAACTTTATTTACATATTTATAGAACTGTACATATGCATTTATTAGTTAAAGCAATTTATGTGGATATGGAAGGAGCTTCTCCTACAAGATACGCACAGTATTAACTCATAATTAATGGATAAACAACTAGCCCAAAATCATTAATCCTACGTCATTCACCCACGTTTTCCATTTAAGCATATATTATTATATATTTACGAAAATACAATCAACTACCAGGCGTATAACTCCACCTCATTCACCCACGTTTTCCACCCACTTCTCCCACTCCTTATTTATATTCATACCTCATCAACTACATATATTTATTTGTAAATCTCTATAATGTAGTCTGTACAAAATTCTTCACACGTTAATTTAACCAGCCATAATGCTGCCATTACTCCGCACAGAATAAATATAGCCACTGCTATACCTTACAAACTGAATATATATATACACACACACTTAACCAGCCATAACACTTCATTATCTCTTCTTATTTACTTTTCTTCATAATGAATTGATAATTTAACCTGTCATACCTCTGTCCAAAATTGGCACCATATAAATAGCAAACTTCTTTCCCCGGTGGTAAATCAGATTTCATGTCAACCCAGTAAGAGGTCACCCTAAAAGTGCTTTCCATTTCTCTTCGTTAGTATAGAACATTCATGCAATAGCAAGCCATATATATACATTCTACATTCACTCCTGTCCTATTTAATATTTGATGGCATATATAAACTTTGGTACGGCTAAGCACTCACTACCACAATTGTCATACTGTAACATCATTACATGACAAGCATTTATATATTCACTCATTCCACCTTAACTCATGCTACACCACTACCGCCTGAAAAAAAGGGAATTTATTATTATACTATTTTAGGAATTATTTGCAAACCGTTTTATATTCATTGCGACAGAAAAATTTAGAGTAATTACCCTACTACCGCCATTATTCCTATAATTTTAGTTCTCCTTTCAAAAGGTATCATCTTTATTAATTTGCTCAACTTTTCTACCCTTTCCAAATATGCTCCTTCACAAAGTATTTCCTCCCCTCTCCATGCTCGATATACTAAACAATTATTTACAACATTCCCTTTATACAGGTAGAATACACATTAAGGATATTGATAAATATGTCAACTGTACAATCTAGACAACAGCAAGCTGCAAAAATATTTAGCAACCTCATCATTCATGGCAATATTTGGGCGGATGGAGATGAGATTGTTTCCGAAATTGTAGATCTTCTACACGAATATGGAGTCAATGTCTACGTATTTGATAATTATGTAAGTTTTCTTCTATTAATTACATGCTTAAATGTTTCTTCTTATAAATAGCAGTATATAATACTAACCCAAATCTTGAATGGCCGATATGTTTATCCAAGGCAACTTATTCAAACTCCAAAAACCACATGGCCAATACATAGAACAAGTCTGGGGAGTGAAGTGTGTCCTCTAATATTAACATACTATATCCTTATGAAATTTAATTATATACATTCATAATATACATTATTCACTTCATGTTATAGATTTGAAATTGTGCTATATTGGCACACAAAGAGAACATGGCAAAAATGATGCAATCTAATTAATGGCCAGTAAAAAATATTTCGATATAACCATCTTTTTGTTATATTTTTATACTAATAATTTAACTCTATGTCATTCTGACCTTCTGTTTACTTATTCCTATTTGCAGCTTAACTTGCAAACATCACATTGGAGTAAGGACGTGGTCATCGACAACTGCACCTTTTTACGTGTACTTAAACAAATGTTTACATGCTACAAATAGGTTTTAACCAATCTACCCCTTTTCAACCACTCCTATCCTCACATATAGTTTACCTTCTTTGTATTAGCTTTTGTGGAGTTTTTTTTACTATTTTAATTACTACATTTTTAATTTTGTATTTATCATGTATTATATTTTGTCTTTCCTTATTTGCTGCAAACTTTCTTTTCATGTGTATTTCAATGACAGTCCAAAAACTTTTTATAGTTCTTATTCTTCTATTCGTACAATGATGCTAATTCATTTTCCAAACATGCTTATTTTGTAGTACATGTTAATTATATACTGTGTGAAGTTCACGTCATATATTTTATGTATGATATTTTGCATATTTTCCTTACATGCAATCATGTTGTTGCAGTCTAATATCCCATTGAAGTTGTTTATTTTTGTCTGTATTATGAGTTTATACGTATCAGACCAAACAAAGCCATGTAAGATTATATCTTTACGATTGGCTGTTTATTACGGAAGCCCATGCGTTGTTGCACGGGTGTAAAATGAATTTCATACACAAATAACCGAAGAATAAAATATATTGAATTATGATTTTCAAATCTATAAGATTAGCATAACCGACAAAGGCTGAAAAATATCAACATTTGAATCCATGCACACGTTTTTGTGTTTCATTGGGTTACTACTGTCCACAACTTAAAATTTGGTGCTATGTTTAAAGTCAAATGTCATGTTGCTTCTACTTACATATTCAAGTTGAATCACTTTTGCATGCATCGTTTATAATTCGTCCTACAATTCTTACAATCTGGAATTTACGTAAAAAAAATTTGTTACTGATTCGAAGTCTGTGTTGTAAAAAAAATTGAACAGAAAACAGAAATAGTAACAAATTATAGGCTAGAGAAATAACCATCTTTCACTTTGTGAAGCTACAGCTTGCGTAAGAAATGAAGTGGGCTCCATAGTTATAAAGTACTAAAAACCTTTAATTGCTGTAGCCATAGTACCATGAATTATATGAGAAAAAAATGCTCTAATCACTCCCACAGAAAGAAATATATGCACTATAATATTGACAACCCACATTACAATTAGCATTAAATAAAATGGTTTACACGATTAATAACTTAATGAAAAATAAATGAGTGTGCATCTTACTAAATCAAAACTACACGGTATTTATGTAAATTATGACTGCCTTTATATGTATGCACAATATTAAGATTGACATAAGTAGATGAAGTGGCTGAGGACAATTTTAACAACAAAAACTTTCACAAAACAATATATAATCCATTTTCCATTAATAACTAATCTATATCATTAATTTATTTATTGCCTATGATTAAGATTATACCAACTATAAAATATAAAAGAAGGGACATGTAAGCGTAGATTAAAGAACAGTGATGGAATATATGAAAAATAGAGAGAATTAACAGTTGGATTACCGGTTCAACCAGCCTATGCGCATACAACTGTGAATGAAAAGTTAATAACAGATAAAGCATATCCATTCCCACTACTTGAAAGCAGTTGCAAATTTGATCCCACCACCTTCACCATTCAATTTCTCTCCCTTCCACCTTAATTCTATCTACAAATTTCTAATAAAAATGATACAAGGATTCCATTTTTGAGCTAATTCATTATCCTAAGAAAAGTAAATTATTACGTCATTTCCAATTTACCTAATCGCCTTTTCAATATTCCCATTCTCTATCTATTGACGCAGCTGGAATTGTTCACATTTACAGGTAGGTTGCTTTAAGAGCATGAGTTTGCAAATTATTGTATTATCAAACACTATATTTTCATGCTTCTGGGTGACCATACCCACCATGTACCCCATGCTGTTTAATAATATTGTGTACTTCCACTTCAATGCTAATGTACCTGCAAATGTGAATAACTTTGACTTTATAATAATATTGGAGTTGAAGCTATTCATATTTGCAAGTACATTGCTTTATCATAATATTCACATTTACTTGCGCAGTATACATGTTATGAAAAGCACAAGATCATAAAATCAATATGAGAACAACATTTGCTTTAAAAATGCTCATTCCATGCAACTTTTTTAAACGTGAGAAACTGTAGCTTACAAAACCTAAACTACCGTACATTCAAGTGGATTAATGTTAATAAGTCTACTAAGTTCCCACCAAAAGCTTCATCTTCACAGCTGTAAGATAATACATTAATTTTTTTTTCACAGATACCACCATGAAGGCAATGAATTGTATAATGAGATTACTACAAAGGTTTGATTACCAAAATTCATGTTATTAATACTAAAATGGAACATTTTTGTACAAGGAAATGATTTAAGTTTTGTGTTTCAACCATGACAAAGAAAAAATAACATTTAAACATCATTTACTATGAAAATACCATTCTTTCCATTATGTACATTTTCTACGTATAGGATTACTTCAAACTATTATTACACCTCCATCTACACCAAACCAGTATTCTGAAATTCACAAACAGTTCAAATGTCACATTGAAGTAATTTTTTGTGAAAGCATAGTAGTAGTCAAAGGTACAACCTCATTCAAAAATCAACTGAAGTTTTTGATCTATAAAATTGCATTTTTTACACCTTACCATCACCATGACATTATGTTAACTTCAACTCTAATGCTCAACAGATAGCCCACAGTTTTATTCAACTACTGGCATCAACTGGTATGACAACCGATGATAATTCTACTTCATCTTCTAATATCAACCATCGATTCACTTCAAATCCGAAAAACTCTAAACGTGCAAAGGTTTGTTAACTGTACAACCTATATTTACATAGACTCTACAGAACTCACATATGATGTTAATCTCCACAGACTAACAATACTCCTTTGGCGAGTCACAACAGCACTAGCCAAACATCCGCTAACACCTTGAGGTGAGTACTTATTCTTCTTATTTACACATGCATCATATTTAAATCATATTCATTACAACAAATGTCATTGTAAATAGTGATTCTCTTACACTTTTTCTCATGCTGCTACCAATAATATGTAGTCATGCACCAAGTTTACCATCAAATCGTTCGATTGCTCAAACCTTGCGTAGACAAAAAGCGAAAGTGACAACTATTACAACTTCAACCATTGAAGCTCAAAACTACTCACTCAATCATCCATATGCATGTTCCACCTCACACAATGCAACCGCAACCCAATGTTTCCAAACTATTGTTGAAGAAACAAACAAATACAATGAAGATTATAGATTCAGTCATCATACGTCTAACCCAGCTGACATCAGCACTTAAGTATATCACCACTTACATACGGTTACTAAATTAATTACAAAGCTATATCGTGAATGTAAAATTAATACTCTCCTCCTCTTTTGCTCTATCTTATTAGGTTTATAAATGATGACATGGTTAGTACATTATCAAACCGCTCCATTGCTCAAAAGCGACGTAAGGACAGAGAAAGGGTTTCAAAACTAATAGGACGGTCAAACATTGTAGAAGGCAATATTGCTTATCATCCGCAACATATCGGACGTCATTTTCTTGGGATAATGAACATACCATGCCCATTCTGCAAAGCTCTTCACTGGATTGATGAGCGTTTGAAAGGTACTTCTATATGTAACCCTATTTTTGGAATATGTTGCAAATCTGGTAAGGTAAAACTACCTTCGCTAACACCACCTCCACTCGAGTTTCGAGAACTATACGATGGAAATGATTCATTGTCTAATTCATTTTTGGAATATATTCGAGAATATAATGCAGCAAATGCATTTACAAGTCTTGGTTGTAAATTAGATGATAGAACTCTTAGTACACGAGGAATCAAGTCTTTTACAATACATGGAGAATTACGACATGGGACAGGTGCATTATTACCAGATATTGGCAGTCCACCTGTCTATTCACAGCTTTATATCTACGATCCAAATACCGCCTTGAGTTTTAGACATGAAAGAAATAAACGACTTAGTAAGCGAGTTTTGGAAATAATTCAATGGGTTCTTCTTAGAGACAACGACTTTACAAAATTATATCGTTAAGCATATGATATTTTAATAAAGTCAGGTAATGACGGTCATGATTTACCCTTACGTCTTCAATATGATAAAACAAATGACGAACGTGTCTATAACATGTCAACAACTGATGAAATAGCTATTATCTTACCTGGCGATGATCTCAAATCAGCAGAACTAGGGATATTGTAATACACCTTAAAGGAGGAACACAATTGGAAAGGATTAGCGAATGCCATCCCGCTTACCTACCCCTTCACTATGTTTTGCTTTTTCCAAATGGTGATCTTGGCTGGGATATTAGTCATATGAAATGGAATCCATCTTTAAACTGTCCTGGTAGTAAAAGACTGACTCAACAACCATATTACTGTTATCGGCTCTTTGAAAGAGAGGGTGAATATTCCACAATTTTGCATGCACGAAAATTATTTCAAGAATTTGTTGTGGATGGTTGGGCATGTACTGAACAAAATCGATTATATTGGGCTAGGACGCATCAAACCGAGCTGCGTAAGGATCTATACTGTAGAATTACTGATATTGAGTCAGATGTCTTACAAGCAGATCAAATTGGTAAACGATTTATCTTACCATCCACTTATATTGGTACTCCTAGACATATGTATAAAATATATCAAGACTCTCTAGCAATAACAAGATATAATAATCATCCAGATATCTTCTTAACAATGACTACGAATCCAAGCTGGCCAGAAATTGAGCAAGCTTTGAAACCAAAACAAAGACCCAATGATCGTCCAAACATTATTGCTCGAGTGTTTGAATTGAAACGAAGAAGTTTAATGGATGAAATTTATAAAAACCGCATTTTTGGTTCAATCGCTGCACATGTGTATACCATAGAATTCCAAAAACGGGGTTTGCCACATATGCATGCACCTTTTTTTTCCTATAATCCGCGGACAAATTACGAACAGTGGATCAAGTTAATAATCTGATTTCTGCAGAATTTCCTGATGAGAAGGAACATCCATTACTTTTTGAAACCATTAAAAAGTGTATGGTACATGGACCATGTAAGGGTAACAAGCTCGCTCCATGTATGGAAAATGGAAAATGTTCGAAACGTTATCCAAGGGACTGGGCCGATAATACAACAATAGATAAAAACGGGATCCAATATATCGTCGACGCAATGATGGGAATTGTTTTGAAGTGAAGGGAATGTCTGTAGATAATAGAGATGTTGTTCCTTATAATCCAAAACTTTCAGAGATGTTTAATTGTCATATAAATGTTGAAGGATGTGCGAGCGTGCGAGCTGTAAAATATATACACAAGTATATATATAAGGGACATGATCGAGCAACTGTTGTGATGGGTCAAGAAGATGAAATAAAGCAGTATCTTGACTCAAGATACATAAGCCCTCCTGAAGCAGCATGGCATATTTTTGGTTTCCATATGCATGAAGAAAAACCATCAGTTATTCGTTTACACCTTCATCTTCCTAGAATGCATCAGGTCACTTTTGACCTAGCAGACTCTGTGGATGCTGTCAAATTAAGAGCACAAAACCAAACATCTACTTTGATTGAATTCTTCAACTTCTGCAAAGCACACCCAGAAGCAACGAAATATACATATCAACAATTTCCCGAGTATTATACATGGAATAAAGGTTTGCATATGTGGTCCCCAAGACTTTCAAATTCCCCTGCACTTGGGAGAATGTATTTCGCAAGCCCAAACTCCGGTGAGCGATTTTTTCTACGACTTCTACTTACCGTTACTAAAGGTCCAACATCCTTTGAGGATTTACGAACAATAAATGGTGTGGTGCATGAAACATTCAAAGATGCATGTGTATCTAAAGGCATGCTTGAAGACGACGAAGAATGGGTCACATGTTTGGAAGAGGCATCAGTTATGAACACTGGATATCAGCTACGAAGACTTTTCTCTATTATCCTCACTCAGTGCTACCCTTTACAACCACATAACCTTTGGAGAAAATTCGCTATGCACATATGTGATGATCTAAGTCACGTCATTACAAATCTATTCCACATTCCTAATCCTACAGAATATGAAATCCAAGACTATGGTTTACATATTCTAAACAAATTACTCCAAGAATCAGGAAAAAGTCTACTAGATTTTCCTCCAATGCCTCTACAAACTAGAAATTGGGATGTTATTGTGCAAAACAGACTTATAACAGAACATAGACAACTACAGTATGAAGGACAAGATGTAAATGCAGAAATTAATATTCTTACCTTCAACGATGATCAATGATCGACATATGATTCAATATTTTCATCTATTCAAAATGAAGATGGAAAAACTTTCTTTTTAAATGGAGGAGCTGGGACTGGGAAAACATACTTATACAACACAATTGCAGACAAATGTCGAAGTCTAGGGCATATTGTTCTTACCGTTGCTTCTTCTGGTATTGCTTCTTTATTACTTCTAGGGGGTAAAACAGCACATTTAACATTTTGCCTCCCGCTGAATATCTTAGAAGATTCAGTGTGCGGATTTACAAAACAATCTATCACAGCCGAGCTCATACGACAAACACACCTCATTATATGGGATGAAGTGCCGATGCAACATCGATTTTGTGTTGAAACAGTTGATCGATCGTTGAAAGATATTCGAGATAGCACGAAGCCATTTGGTGGAGTTACGGTTGTTTTGGCAGGAGATTTTTGTCAAATTTTACCAGTAATCCCAAAGGGAACGCGTGAAGATATCGTGGCATCCACACTAAGATGGTCGACATTGTGGCCTCTTATTCAAGTGTTATCACTGCACCAAAACATGCGGCTAAATTCGAAAGAGGTTGAGAGTCCTTCTTTTGCTGAATATTTAAACAAGGTACTTCTTTTATCATGACCCACTATCACCCTGATATTAACCTAAATATGTGAATGTTTAATATGATCTGTTTTTTGCAATTTTTATCTTATATAGATTGGATCAACGCCTGAACAAATCATTGATCTATCAATGATACATAAATGTATTAGCCTTGCTAAATTAATTGACACTATTTACCCACAATTTAACGTCGAACAAGGATCTCCAACTTTTTTAAAGGACAGAACTATTCTCTCTGCACGTAATGAAGATGTGAGCGCAATAAATTATGCATGTCTACAAAAATGCCCGGGTGATGTTTACATTTTCCTTACCGCCGATAAGTTAGTGGAAAATGATCGTTATCTAAGCGAGTTCCTAAATTCATTAGAATGCACTGGATTACCACCATTCAAACTTGAACTTAAAGTTGGATGCCCAATTATGTTACTTAGAAACCTAGCTCCAAAAGAAGGACTCTGCAATGGAACGACTAGTAGTAGTCCGATGTGCAACAAGGATTATTGAAGCACAAATACTTACTGGGGATAGAGCTGGTCATTTTGTTTTCATACCCAGAATATCTCTTCAACCATCATCCTCTAAACTAACTATAAATATGTCAAGGCATCAGTTTCCTATCAAGCTTGCTTACGCACTGACTATCAATAAAGCACAGGGTCAATCCGTGAAGTACGTCGGTATTGATTTACGCACCGAAGTTTTTAGTCATGGACAATTGTATGTTACACTATCTAGATGTACTACGTTTAGTAGCATTTCAATCTTACTACCATCACCTGAAGCAACAACCACTACAAATATCGTTTACCCAGAGGTTTTATTGTGATTCTCCAACAAAGGTCAGACTAAAAACGTACATTTCTGTTTACTCAAAAGTTCACTTTTGCTAAACCATCATGTATTTATAATATAAACTATTATTTTTTCAGGTTTTCATTTCCACTACAGAAGATCAGCAACAAAAATAATGCTATTGCCGTGAACAAACTTATCAACATCCTTCTTTTTGTTAACTTTAATTAACTGCAACTCTACATTTTCATTACTGTCATCACACAATTGATATAGCATGAAAACTTTGTGCTTTTTCTTAACTGTTAGTTAAATCTTTCATTGGGGAAGAAATGACATTTTTGTGGTGTTAAATTTTTATTGTCTTTACACTTTTATTATATACATTCCCAAATGAGTTGATTCATCCTACTGCTATGGTCTATTGGTTTTCATGTTGTGTACAAATGGAAATCAAAACTTTTAGGTGCGTGTTGCATGCGTTTTAACATTACAAAAAAATTCTTATTAATAATTTTACCACCCATCAAATTATACATACTCAACAAATTATGCAGTAGGTAATGTCAAACAAAACTTGAACCCGTGCCATGGCACGGGCTACGTACTAGTCTATATAACAAATTTCCTTTTGCTTAATGGAATACACAAAAAAGGGCTGAGATTTATTGTTGATAAAGATATCAAGCGGCTGAAAGTTGGCCACATCATCAAACTAAGCAAAGTTGTTTACTCCATTAACCTCTTTGTTGAAAATTAAAATTCATTTCTCTATGCTTCCTCCTCTCACCCACTTCCTCCACTCACACATTATTTTTTAGCAAAAACCCCAGTTACAGGCAGTTGCAAACCAACATCTATTTATTCAAGCTTCCTAAGTTTAAATTTCAAAGTCGTGATTTTTCAATAATAGAAACAATATATGGAATCAAGCAGTGAAGAAATGATATTACTGTTGACATAAAGCGAGAAAAATCCTAAATTCTGAATCTACATCCATCCATTTCTTCGTAACTTTATCCTCCTTTTTGATTCAACATCGAAGCACTACTTTATCATTATGAGTTCTTTCAGAATTTAGCTTCAAATGATTTATTGTCATTTGTTCGGTGGCAGGATGCATGTTGTGAAGATTAAATCTAAGTTTAATATATTTTTTCGTAGTTGATTTTGTATTTTTCAAATCTTTGAACCGATGTATGTTTTCAATAGTGTAGGCAAGATGAATTTTTAATTCTTGTTTAATATTACTGTACATATGACTCGATTATGGATCTTTCGATAGACTTCCTTTTTATGCAAAATACCTTAATTTATCCTTTTTACTAATGCAATTAATGTGCTTGTGGAAATTATATACAGTTGTTTTCACTCTCCTTACACAGTTGGTATATGTTAGTAAAGATAACGTTGTACAAGCATATATCTGCACCTATAGAATCATTTACATAGGTTATGGATGTGTGTGCCATGATGCTTCAATAATATCAATAGTTGTCAATATATTTTATGTGTTATAGTTCTCAGGATACATATTTAATGGTGCTATAAATAATACATATTTATATATGTGTGTTATATGGCAGACAAATAGTAGCAGAAATAAAACAAAAAACAGTTCAGATTTCCAACGGCAGCTGATGGTTCGACGGCTAATTGGTCACGCAATAACCAACATATACCGATGACTTCTGACATAAATGTAGTTAAACCGTGACTTTTCACATATACACGGCGGCTGGCGAAAGCTGTTGGAAAGCCAGTTAGGAGCCATCAGAAACAAGTCGATGACGCAGACGGAAACTGCTGGAAACGCTGGTTGGTGACGACCTTATTTCCAATGGCCTTTTTTATGGCTATTATCGGTTTTCGAAAGCCGTCGACGATTTAAAGCCATGAAATTTGGCTTCTTCCTTACGGTGGATGTACCTGCTAGACATGATTCTCTGTGAAAAGTTCAAAATTTTCAACAAAAAGTTGTTTTAGTCTGTTTTGAGAAAACAAGAGTATTTTTGCAGCTGTTAAAAATCAATCATCTTAAATCATTTTATGCCGAATTAGTACATTTTATGTTAGCTCAATATAAAAATAAGCTAACTTGAATTAAAGGCAGATAGCATATTAAAAAAAACTTATATAAACTGGCTTATTCCAACAATATGCTGACTTAAATATTATAAGTAGGCTTATCTTTGCAGATATGTCCGCCTAAACCATATAAACCAGCTTAAAATTGAGATATGCTGACTTATTAGAGCACCGAGCGCTAATAAGAATTGGCAGAGTTCATAAGCTGACTTATCATCAACATTATGTCAACTTAAATACTTATAGTGGATAATTTTCAATTTATACCCGCGTAAACTGTTGAAAATAGCTTATATAAAAATACTTGTAAAATTTTGAATAATTACGACATAACACATTGTATAGAACTACAATTAAAAACACATTCACTAACATATGTTACTATAAAAATACATAAACATAGAACATGAACACTTAAATTTGGAAACAAACGCATACTGAAGATAAACACTTTGACAAACACTTAACTTACTAATATCCCTAAGTACTAAAAATAGGACAATTTTTCATAAGAGACCCCAAAAAAAAAATTCCGCATTTAGGCTTCGGCCAAAACTTATTGAAGAACTAGGCCTCATTTTGTTTATTACTTGTGCAAATATGGAGTGTACAAGTAATAAAGTTTTTTTTTATATGTAGAGCTTGCACGGTCAATAAATGTGCAAGCTCTACCTTTCAAGGTTGCACAATCCATAAAGTGAGCAAGCTTTATACTTAAAGCTTGAAAGCACTTATGTATTGTGCAAGCTCATTTTCTAGAATCAATAAGACAAAGAACACAGACCTGTTTAATAATTCCATTTTCAACTTTCTTACCAAAATCCTCCTCATTTTTCATTACAAACCCATTCCAAATTTATTTTTCACCAAATCCAAATCCTCAATCATCTTGTCAACCAAATAGTTGTTAAACTACATATGGAATACTCTTCTTCATTGTTACAAAACAAAGGTAATAATTAATGTTGATGAAAATTAAGATCAAATTTTACTATTTCTAATGGTGTTGAAAATGAAAAGTTATTGGTGTTAGTAATGTTAATTACTAGACAGATGTTGTTATTGTTGAATTAGTTGTTAATGTTTAATAAAATAGGAAACCCTAGTTAAGTACTAGTAAATTAGAAACTCTAATTGATATGTTAATGTTTTATTGTAGACATGAATGTTCGAAAGATAGACAATGAAATGTTGATAAAACATTGTGATGAACTTAAAACGAAAAATCAATGTTGCAAGCTCAAGTCATATTGACGTTGACGTTGATCATGTTTTGGAAACATAGTTCGAAACAATACCGCGTAAATTCCATTCTGGACCTTCAACCTTACATGCTCGTTTACGTGAAGTTGTTTCTACCAAAGGCCCAGTCATCAAATTCAAGTTGATGAAAATATGTCGATGCTTATACATCCTGTTGCTCCATCCATGTCACAGGGACAACGACCATATCCAAATTGTTATGTGGAGATATGTGTGTAATGTTCGTTTGCACAAAGGAAAAGAATGTCGGACAAAATTTTTTTGGTTGTAGTTCGTACAACGAACACAGACTGAATCCTTATAAAGTAGATTGTTGTAATTATTTAAATGGATTAATCAACCATGTGCGAAAAGGGACTCGAGTATGCCTACGAATTGCAAGTCGAAATCAGTCGTCTGAAAAAGGTGAATGAAGAACTAAGGGAAAGCAATTGGAGGCTAAGATTTTGGTAGATGTTTGCGACTAGGTTAACATTGTCACATTTGGTTTTAATGTTGAAATGTAGTATTTTTTATATGATGTTCCAAAAATGTTTGTTTTTGTTTTAACCCGTACCGTGTGCTAGCTAAGCAGTTGAATATTATGGTGAAGTACATTTGGTATTGTTGATTATGTTATTGAATTATATTGGTTACGTTACTATATTGATTTTCTTGTTTCATTTTTCTTAAAGATTGATTTGACTACTTTTGGTTGGAGTTTTCCTACGGTAGTAAAATCTACTTGGGAAAAGAAGGTACTAATTCAACAATTTCTATGATTAGAATTATGTCACAAAATCAAGATTGCGAATGTGGTGTTGCAACCGATTTTGTAGATAATGTCAAAGATTCCGACTATATTTTACTTTGATGGGGAACTGTTGGTTGATGATGAAGGTAAACCTAGATATGTTGGCGGAAAGCGAGAAGGATCGATAATTAGAAACCATTGTAGTTTTGAAGAGCTTAAACAAAGGGCATTTGAAGTGACAAAAGTCAATCATGTGCTGTATGATTTAAAATTAGTGGTGAAATGGGTTGGGATGAGGGTGCATCCGCTATTGATTTGGAAGATGACGATGATTTGAACTTTACGTTTTCGATTGGAATGAGAGTGATAGAAATATATGTTGCGAAAGTGGAACATGATAATGTGCTTGAAACACAACCAACAGTAATATCTGTGGATCAGTATGTGCCCACCATACAGTTACAAGAAACACAATGGTCGACATACCTTTCATATCTTCCAAGCCATCAAGGTGGAGAGTTTACGAACTTACTTCATAGGTACAACGGAATGGTTGGAGTCTATTCTAGTCAGGAACAAAATATGATGCGTAAATCTATACATTCAAATCAATTGCAAGCGTTTGGAAAGTGAGTAATATTATACTTTGGCACTTGTATTTTGACTTATGTTAATGCAAAATATCTTACCGTTATTTTTCGTATTCGTAGTGTCAAAGAAGCATTCATTGGTTGTAATGACGATGACGATGATGATCATGTTGATATTGCAAACGAGATTAGAGTGCGATTGGATAGCATGGAAGTAACTTGTGCGAATGATGTAGATAGAACTTGGATCCATCATATGGAAGTTAACAATGATGCAATCATATTATGCTGACAACGAGGAGGCTGATGATGTAAATGTCAAAGAAGAACAAAACACTTATGAAGAGGCTCTCGTCGATGATTTATACACAGCATCATTGATGGTGAAATCGATAATGGAAAATTTTCAATTAGATGTGGAAGTGTTTGAAAGAGAATGTGTTGAGAAAGAACCACGAGTTGGGTTAATTTTTGAAAGTAAGCAGAAGCTTGTTGAACAGTTATGTGAATAAGCAATTAAATGTTCAGTTTCATTTCAAGTTCTGACGTCCCATGCAAATCAGTACACAGTCTGTTGTGATGTGGATGAAACATGTCCTTGGCGAGTGCATGCAAGTCTTTCGATTAGAAAAAAATCAAATTGGTGAAAAATAACTACATATGGCGGCGACCACACTTGTTTAAATGCGACAATCAACTCAAACCATCGATAGGAAATTTCAAAGTTTATATGCAGCAAAATACTTCTGTTGATTAAAGTTGAAACAAACATGACCGCAAGAACTGTTCAAGAGACGGTGTCCAGTATGTTTCATATTAAAGTGAGTTACTCTCGAGCCTGGCACGAACTACAGAAAGTTGTTCCAATGATTTATGGAGATTAAGAATCTTCGTACGTGGAATTGCCAAAATATCTTCGGGCCCTACAAAGTAACAATCCCGGAATCATATATGACATTATTCATGGTCATGATGTTTTGATGGTGTATTTTGGGCTTTTGGACCTTCTGTTCATGGTTTCAACAGTTGTCGACCTATACTGTCTATTGATGCCACTCATTTATACAAGAAGTATCTGGGTACATTACTAGTAGCTACTGGGGTGGATGCAAACCAAGGTCTATTTCCGTTAGTATTGCTATTATAGAAATAGAGTTGTGGCAAATGTGGAGTTGGTTTATTCTTTGCACATGGAATTAAATTCTAGCTGTATGTACCAAATGTATTGTCTTTATCTCAGATCGTATGAAAGAAATTCCACATGCGCTTAGAGAAGCTTGGCCAATTGAACATCATTATTGCTTTTATATTCATCATATTAAAGCAAATTTCAAGAAAGTGGGGTTTGGCACGGATGAGCTACAAAATTCGTTACATGCATATGCCAAGGCATTAGAGATTGTAAAATATAATTAACAGTAGAAGAATGTAAATCGAGATGTCGATGCGTCGATTAAAATAAATTTGAAAAATCAGGAATCAAGCTGGACTCTTTGTCACGACGGTAGAGTAAGATTCAATAAGATGACGACTAATGTTTCCAAAAGCTTTAATGGTATGCGTAAAGGACCTAGGAATTTACCTGTTAGATCATTGGTTGCCCGTATGTTTCATCACTTGAGCCATTACTTTGTCGAACGTCAAACTTAAGGAGAAGATTGGATGTCACAACTCGCACTGAGGTGGGAAGCATAGTGTGAAAAAGAATGGAAGAATTGAGGGTCATGTCCATAGAGAGATATAGCTTCATTGAATGGTAGGTGAAAGATGTCTATATGTTTGATTATACGGTGAATATTGAAGATAATGTTGCCAAATGTTCATGTAACATGCCGTCGTTAGATCACTTTCCATGCTCCCACGTATTAGCAACTTGTTCGCATGGTTCGGGTGAGGCTAATAGAGCTTTTTTGACTTAATCTCAACGTGATACATGACGGTTAAGTATAACGCAGCTTTTGCTCCTTTATTCCACTCTGTACCAGATAGTCGACATTGGGATGTTTACAATGGTCCAACTATACAACCACCGCCAATGCACATAAATTCAGGACGTCCGCGGTCTACTTGACTCAAAGGTATCATGGATCGCCATCTTTATCTGGCAATAACAGATGTAGAAAATGTGGTTCTATTGGCCATAAAAAAACTTGACCGCGTTGAATTTTATAAGGCGCTGTGTGTCTTTCTTATTCGATATTTTTACATAAGAAGTGTGTTAACTTGTTATTGCATATGTTTATTTTACTTCACATGTTAATTTTTAACTACAAACCTTTATGTCTATGCATTGTTAATTTCTTTGCATTGCTAATTTCCTCTTCTATGAATTTTGTGGGGTGGAATGGGCTGAAGCAGCTCTCTGTCTTTGACAGAGAGCAAATACTGCTTGCGCACTTATAGAATGCGCAAGCGGTATTTAGCAATATAGCTTGCACATTTTTAAAATGCACAAGGTATATTGCTAAATACTGTTTGCACATTTCATAAGTGCACAAGCAGTATTTTCTCTCTGTCAAAGACAGAGTGCTGCAACCCAAGCCATCCCGCAAAAAACATATACTGCTTGCATAGCAGTATTTAGCAATATAGCTTGCGTATTTTAAAAATGCGCAAGTTATATTGCTAAATAATAATTGAGCATTCGATATATGCGCAAGCAGTATTTTCTCTCTATCAAAGACAAAGAGCTGCGGCAACACAATCCAACCCACAAAATCCAACATTCACCACAATCAACGAATTTATATTGCATGCAAAATGCAATCGAATATCAACACCAATACTAAACATCGTTAACAGCATAAAAAACATCCAAAATGCAATTGAAAATTAATGAAACTAGGTTCAAAAAGATATACAACCAACCAACGACATATACATCCACATCCTCCTTTCTTTCCAAAGCAAAAACGACAACATATGTCGGGCAAACAACAATACACCTTAATCGCGAATCTGTCTAAGCTCAATAGTTGTGTCTCTCTTCTTCTTCCTACTATACATGATAGGAGTCAATCCTTGGCCTTCTTCAAATGTAGGAGCGGGTGTTGGAAGTGGGATTTCTTGTTTTTGACTCGGCACGAAAATTAGCTCTTTTTGTTGTATTTCCCACTACGGCCGCTCTTCCATCTGCTCTGTGTGGATTGACCAATATATTCGAAGTGTTGTTCTACTTCATGCTAAATGGGCCATTGAGCCTGAGTTTCTCCGCTGGTGTATTGTTGTTCCACTTCAGGCCAAGTGGCCCATTGACCTCGCGTTTCCCCAGTGACGTGCTGTAAACCCTCCCCCTTCGTATGTGCCTCCCCCATTCTCGTTTGTCCTCCCGCTAGTGTAGTATGTGTCTTCTCCATAACGTGGTCATTCTTCTTCAATGCACAGCGGTTTGGCTCGCCTTCTTAGCTTGTTTCGATCCAAAATCGTATCAAGTATACGTCATAAGTCGATGCACTTGCTTTTCACCTTGTCCGGCTCCATACGACTATCTTCTATTTCATCGACCACATCCAAAGCGCTATATATCCCACTTACCTATGCAATAAATCATAACAATATATCAACGAATATGAGCCAAAAAATTAAACAATCAAAATTTAGAAATTACAATACTTACCACATCTCGTTCGAGAGGTGCATGGGGTATGTACACAACCAAATTCCTTGCAGACTTTTGTAGAATATAACGACGAGTAATTTGCCAATACCAATACTCGTACTTGCTCAATGGTGTCGGGGGATCACGTGCTCGTTCGACACGATAATTCTGGAATGCCAAATAGCAATACTTTCCTGTAGAAATGTCATCCAACTAGGGAGTTCTGGGTCTAAGGGCACAACAGGATCGGGAATGTGCCGATGATCAAAGCCAAACTGCCTGATTAATTGATCAGGAGCATACAATTCAAAGTCCAAAAATAGAATCAGTTGCTCTTAGCGATCCAACCAACAAACATATACTCAATGTCCGGATGCCCAAATTTGTTCCCCAGTGAATAGGTTCCCATGTAACTGTGTCATCGGCCAACAAGTCCAAATTTTTTTGGTAAAAATGTACATTTTTTGGTGTCTCACGCCAACTCCTAGCACAATTCCACCTATACCCAAATGTAAGATACAGATCTAGGTTGGTAGGATTCTTACAAACGGTCTTCTAATAGCAATATACGACCGTGACCATATTTGCAACAATGTTGCAGAACCCCCTGAAACTTTTCTTCGTTGTAAGGCAATGTTTGACAACTCAGTGTACAAATATCATAGTACAACGCTGCCCCAAGAATGTTAACCATGGTTTGCTAAATCACCCAAAAATGGTAAAAACTTTAAATTTAATCTATCTTTCTAATGATCTGGAAAAAGTCGGCAACTTAAAAAGTACAATATCACAATACGACTACGACGAAATACTATCTAAATCGGTCGCGTCTTCAGGTAGTGGTTCATAAAATTTTCTTTTAAACCACGTAATTGATAGTTCACTTTTAGACTTAACAGCCTCTCTAGACGAAAAAATACCAAGCAAGTCATGACAAAATTTCAAATAATCGATATCCAAATTTTGTGAACATACTGGCAAGCCGTCTATGCTAGTACCGAAAAGAAAATAAACATCGGCTAGAGTTACCATTATTTCATCGATTCTCAAATGAAAAGTATTTGTCCTCGGCCTCCATCTATCGCAGAAAGCCGTAACAAGGTGATGATCGAGCCGATTGTAGTCAATTTGCATAGCTTTCCAAAATCCGACGATTCTTAGGTTTTGCTCCAACCTTAGATCTTTAAAGTCGATTTCCTTAAGCTTGCTCGAATGGTCGCATAGCTTAACTGTTTCCACATCCTGATAATAATCAACAAATTAAAATTAGTATTTCATACTTTCATTTTGGTTTACCATTAATGCGTTGTGCATAGAAAAATTACCTTCATTAGCGTATCGTTTTGGCTTATATGATGTTCGTGAAGATAGAGAACACTTCTATCTTCGAGTCTGGGAGCCAATTTTACATTATAAACAACAACAACCAATTAGCAATCATACGTCAATTTCAACATTAGGATTTTGGTTTTAGAATTACTTCAATTCATTTTTCATTTTCAACAAAGAAACCAACCATAAGAGTAAATTGTCATTGGCATCATCAAAACTACTTCTTCCATTAACAACAACAATCGCTTGTAAAGTAGCAATTAATTTACAATCAAATTATTATTACCTCTAATCGACGTAGATGAAGAGCTTCCTTCTATTTTATGCGTAATCAAGTTGTTGCTTGAAGGAATCGATAAAGAATAATGTTGTTGAGGCTTTTGATTTAGATTTGGAATGGGAAATGGCGAGGGTTTTGGGAAGAAAGTTAAAATTTTAAATTATGAAACAGATCAGTGCTCTTTGTCTATTTGATGCTCTAAAATGAGCTTGTGCAATCCATAAGTGCGCAAGCATTAAATACAAAGCTTGCGCACTTATGGATAGCACAAGCTTTGTTCGTAAAGCTTGTGCAATTATGGATCGCGCAAGCTCTACTTATAGAAAAACTTTACTACTTGCGCACTCCATATTTGCGCAAGTAATAAACAAAACGAGGTCTATTTTTGCAATAAGTTTTTACCGAACCCTAAATGCGGTGTTTCTCTAGCGCGTCTCTTACGAAAAATTGTCCACTAAAAATATCCTGAAACACTGAAATCTTCAAACGATCCACAGTAAGCCTCACACTGTTGTTGGGTGGTCTTCGGATCACCTTCCTCTTTATGTTTACTTCTCCCATAATTATCATTGTTTATGACTATCAAAAAAACATCTATAGATTGAAAGTTAGAAACTTTGGCCTCGTTTGATTTGCTCTTTTTGGTTTTGTATTTTCGTCTATACAAAAATGTGCGCTTCTTATATGTTGTTGGAAAACAAACAATTTTTAAAAACAAAACTAATATAAAAAATAGAAAAACTTTATTTGATTTTTCATATTTTAGGATATAACAAAAGAATGGAAAACAATTCATCTTCACAATCGTTCGTCCATCGTAAAAGGGGTAAGAATTGCAAAAGAATTTCTCACATTTTATTGTATTTTGTAGCGACCGTTGAAAACACAAAATTCAAAGCAAAACCAAACGTACCTTTGACATTTTCAGTGCCTAACTAAAGATAAAACAAAGATAAAAAAAATTAGCATTAAAGATGCAATAATTAGTGATTGAACTTCTATTTTACATAGATTGCAAAAAATTACAATGCATAAAGACTAAATGTTTGTCTTTAATCCAGTCAATGACTGTAGTTTAGATGAATGAATCTACAACTCTTAGAGATCTTTATTTATTTTAAAATCTAAAAGTTAGATTCGTCATCCACGTTATAATGTTTAAAACTATTAAAATTCAAATTATATTCAATATAAATCATTTTTAAATTCACCAACGTTCCCATTTTTTTATTAGATTAAGGGTGCCACAAATTCACTCATCTACTACCACTCTTTCTTTTCTCTATATTTTCCGTTTTCCCTCAGAATCCGTATTGGTTCCCCACATCACTACCTCCTCCATATCATATACGCTACTGCACTGCTGCAAATTACCTACAAAATCCCATGCACACGAAATAAAAAACAAACACTTCCCTCTTTGTTCTATAGTCAAGTCCTATTCTTCAAGCTGCTTTGTTCTGTACCAAAGTACCCTACTTCATGTAAAGTAAACAGTGAAGGATCAAAGTTAAATAAGGTTTTAAGGCACGTGGACGCTTTCCTTAAAGCAGTATTTTCCCTTACTCGCTCGAAGTTTGCTGACGGGTTGATGACAAACTGCTTCCCAGGATACAACAAAACCCGAATCTAGAGAGTATGTCAAGCACTAAGTGCTTTTCATGCATGTGCGTTATGGTAGTGCCCCTTTCCCTTCTCTTTTAGTTATTTCAATTGATAGAGTATGTGGTTTTATATATATACATAAATATTAAAATAATTTTCTCGATGTGGGACTATTATATTTATTCCCATTTTTAATAACAATCTACCTCAACAATCCCCAACTAGATTGTTTCATTAACGATAATCAGTTTTATCTTAGCTTAAGATTATGCATCATATATGGTATCTATTCGATTAAACCACAAATTAATGTAAATATCTCAAGACCATAAAGAAGCATTGGTGGTCTTAACTTAAACCGAATCTCCTTTGACTTACAAAGCCGAAAACATTACACACGTAACTTTATTTTATTATTTTACCAATAAGTTTCTCTTCCTGTGAGCATTGTTATGGCCATGTGCTCTATCCCGGCTTAATGAACTCTTACAAGAGTAAACCCAATGAACTCTTGCTTAGAAGCAGCACCACTTCCAAGTTTATAAAGGTAAAACTATATCCCTTCTAATGTCTCTGTTACCATACTTCCTAGAAATTTATTAAGATTTTTCAACGTAACCTCTTCATATATGTAACAGTGTGCACTAAATTAACTTACTACCTTCCAATCATATGATAGGTTGTTGTTACACATTAAACCTTAAAATTAAGTTATTTAATGTTAAGGTTAGGTTTCCACTATCATTGATTATTCACAAGACAGGGTTTAAGACCTATTCCGACTAATGTGGACCTTACCATTTCCCTGGTCATGGCTTTTGTGAATAGGTCCGCCAAATTATTACTGGACCATACATGTATAATGGTAATTATTCCATCATTAATTATTCGTCTTCATACTCATGCCTGAGGCTTATATGTCTCGACTTTCCATTGTATACATTATTATATGCTCTAGACATAGTTTCCTGACTATCACAATCTAAAGCTATGGCTAGCATCAGTTTCAGCCATAATTTAATATCAAATAACATATTCTGTAACTATTTAGCCTCTTTTCCAGTGGCCGCAAGTGCTATAACTTCAGATTCCATGATAGAGTGTGTAATACATGTTTGTTTTGTTTGATGCCCATGAAACAGTACCTATCCTAATGTGAAAATCCAACCCGAAGTTAATTTATTATCGCCGGCACCATTTATCCAACTTGCATCGGTATAACCCTCTAATACACTTGGAAATACATTACAAAAGAGTCCTAGAGTTTTGTTATTTTTAAGATAGCCAAAGAGTCTTTCAATTGCTTTCCAATGGTGCATTCCAGGGTTGTTGGTATATCGTGCAAGTCTGCATACCGCATATGCTACATCAAGTCTTGTACAATGCGTAACATACACTATACTTCTAATGGCACTAGCGTACTCAAGCCGAGCGATGCCTCTTCCCTCATTTTTACTTAGATTGATACTTGAATCTATTGGGGTATTGCATCCTTGATTTTTAGGTGCCCAAATTTCTGAAACATTTTTTCAATATATTGCGATTGACTTAGTGCACAATTTCCACTAGTTTTGTTAACTTTTACCCTAGAATAATGTCGACTTCATTTAAGTCTTTTATTTTAAATCGCATGGATAAATATTCTTGGTATCTTTTATGCCTTTGATATTTGTGCTAAATATTAATAAATCATCTACATACAGACAAATGACGACTCCATATTCTTTGGTGAACTTAGAGTAAATACATTTGTGTCACGACCCGAAATCCAGCATTCGAAAATCAACATCAAATACCACACTTGTATTCGACTGCCGGAGATTCAAACGTCGAACTCCAGTTTGGATGGAGCTTATAAAAACATTGGATGAAAATAAACAGCGGAAACAAAAGATGATTCCATTAATTACAACATAGATACAACACTGATACAATATTCATTACAACATTTATCACCAACATCAGAGTGCTACACATAATATACAACAACAAAGTGATAACTCTATAGCGGAACAACAGAGTTATCACAGCTTCAAGAAAGTTTTTAAAAGAAAGAGAGCAATAGCGAGATTCCAAACTAAGCACCTTTAGATCCAAAAAGCTTCCAAAAGATCTTCAAGTCAAAAACTTTCAAAATCTGATAACTTTCAAACCAAAAGACTTCAAAATCAAAATCTACTATCCAAGCTAGCTCCTAAGCATGGATAACATGCTTTTAGGCTGCCCCGTGTGGAAATTATGGGCACCCAAAGTTTAGGAAGGGAACAAAAAACTCCGGGTCAGTCATGGGACTGGTCTGAGTAAACAAAAATATTGTTTGTATAAAAATATTTTATAAAAGAAATCCGATATGCTTTTTGGAAAATGAAAGTATCATAAGACCTCCCTCCACACACACAATGCAATCGTACAATTGGAGGAGATTTATTCTTATGATAGTCAAATATGCTTGATACGAGAAAACTCTTTTGATAGTGCATAGTGTGAAAACATTTTCAAAAGTATAATATTAATCTTAGCCAGCATACCACCATTATGGTATACCTACTATAGCTACCATCTAAACAGTGGTGACCACCATAAGTAAATGGCAGGTTATACAACTAAAACCGAAGTGGGCGCGTATTGGTGATTGGATTTTCAATAAATGGTCAGGCTAAGGAACTTCCTATTGCCACATGGGTATGCCTCTGGAGGGATGTCCCAAGAACTTAACCAGCTCTTTGCCAACACAATACCAGGTTACCTCTGTAACTAGTAACTACTACACGAGTATGCTTTCCCCCGGTCGTTAGCGACCTTTATCCAAGGGCCCTCAACCATAAAGCAATAACCACAAAGTAATAAACTTGCAGCAACCACATAGGTTAAATATCTGGGCTCCATACCATGATATCACCTTTTTCCAGAAGGAAATAGACATACCCTAAAGGGCACGACCCTTATAACCTTGTCGCATCTTTCCTGTTTCGACCATTTCCGGGGTATGAGGTCCGACGAGGTCTCGTCCACAAAGCTATGCTTTATACAAAGCCATGCTTTGATCATAAATGATCAGTAACACACAGCAACACTCAGCATGCCACACTACCAAAGTGGGAGTATATCACTGATAACATCAACTACATAACCTCTGAGCTCGTACGTCTCCGAGAAGGGTGTTAAGCTAAGAGAATAAATTCTCCGCCACCAAACAGAAATGTATTTGATAGAGATCAGCTTTATATCTCAAAGAGTAATGTCAGGCATACAACCATACAAGTCTGTTCCGGGTTCAAACAGAACAGAAGGCACTTCGTCCAGTAAGGAAGAAACCCTTACAATCTAGGTATCCACAATCCTGATTGGACTCCCCATCACATACGGAGATCTCTATACCAGAACAACTCAGTGCAAAGTCATTCGATAGGTTATCCTATCGTTCTCGTAAAAACCCGGTCTTCACCACCGTCTTCAAATGATATCCATTTCGTCATATCACTATTCGGAATGGGTTATATGGCACAAAGTCCTCTCCTGGCTAAACCGAATAGTGAGCGCTTAATTTAAAAACACGTGAATATGTCATTCACAAAGATTCACTTTCAGGGTTCGATGTGGGTTTCGGATAACCAATTGGAATCCAACTCCCTATCGCATCGAAATTCAAATCCGGTTTACGGCCAATGGGTTTTCACATTCACAAAAAAAAATCACAGATAGCTCAGCACAAAGTAATTTATATGACATAGATCACAATCACGTATCAGAGACATTCATCAATGCAAAGCTTTCAACAATAATCAATCATCTATAATTAAGATGAATTATTCGTGTGACTATAGTTAATTAATCACATAATTATTTTCATTAATCATCCTTAATTAACGATTAATTATTCTTAATTTTAAATTAATTCATCCTTAATTATTCATTAAATAATCCTTAATTATTAATTAAATAATTCCTTAATTACTAATTAATTAATCTTTAATTATTAGTTAATTAAATCCTTAATTATTCATCCACTAATTAATTAATCATTCCTTAATTAATTTTATAATCAATTAATTAATCTTAATCAGAGATTTATTATCCTTTAACTATAAATTAACAACCTTAATTATTAATTAATAAAACTTAATTACAAATTAATTAATCCTTAATTATTGATTAATTAAATCCTAATTATTTAATTAATTAATCTTTAATTACAATTTAATTAATCATAAATTAAAATTTGATTACTTCTTAAATTAATTAGTCATTAATTATCGAAATCTTAATTAACTTTAAGATAAAACTTTATTTTTTTTATTACTGACCTAGTTATCATTAACATACACGTTTAAAACATTATACTTTTAAAATTAACTTTAAATTTATTTCTAATTTAAGGTTTAAAAATAACTTACAATTTAACTTAACAAAAATCTAAGTTAAACAATATACAGAACTCTTAATCAAATGTTAAAAGAAACACTTATTTTTACATAATAGTTTAAAATTAGATTCAATTTAAAATCTAAAAACTTGTTTTTACAAAACCCTTTTTTTTAAAATTTGCATTATCTCTTGCTCCGGGTTCTACCCTGGTCCCTCCCGAGATGTGCCCCGAGAATCATCTTCAAAATCCTGAGTTTCAGCTATCTAAAAAAACTTAGTTTAAATTTAAAAACAGCTTCACTCAAAACACATGCGTGAACTACTCGAAACAACTTCGAATCCAACCCTCTTTTACATGAGCTACGACCCGAGGAAGGATTTATCGTTCCCAAACAATAATGTGCACAGAAACCAGGTGCATGTGCACCATCGCCGGCAACAACTTCGGCGCTCCTAACCACCCTCACCAAGTCACCGAGGAACCCTAGAATCGATTCCGACCATCGATTCGTCACCATAACACACAAAATCAAAACGAGCTTTTTCAGTCGAACCTGGAAACCCAACCTCATCTGAAACCAGCCTCGACAAGGCCATTTCGACCACCGGAATCTCAGGAGCTTCGTCTACACCTACGTCCACGCCTCAAGCATGAATCCTCCACGTATGGCCTGACTCGACACTCCGACAACGGCGAAATAACCCAAAACCAGGCCTCAACTTTGAAACCCCCTTAAACCCTAGTTTCGACTCGACCGACCACCATAGGCATCTGGCATCCCTCCGAATATTTTTGCCACCATCTCTGATCACCTAGCAAGCTTCAGCCGAGATCCCGACCGCACTAGTGCCGTCGATCACCAGAAAAAGCATGAAACCCAAATTATGTTCATCCATCAATATCTCTCGAATTACCCAATTAAAAATCATGATTTTAATTTTAAAAACCATATTCTTCGAAGTAAAATCTGGTGATATAGATGAATCAAGAAATTTTAATACTTGAATCAAAACATAGTTTTGGAGTTTTACTGTCCTTTCTTGCTTTCTGGAAATCCACTTGATAATTTTGTTTGAAGATAATGTTTAAACTTTAATCTTGTTAATACAAAAAAGTTTTGTTTAAATCATAAAGCCTAAAATCAATTAAAGAGTTTGCTGTTTGAACAGGTTATTGAAAACCTGAAAATAAAAAAACAAGGGTGAATGAACCTGTATATTAACATGCACAGGCAAAATATACACATACACATAGATCTACATGAAAACCAAAGTTCAATCTTGCTTTCATCATGAATTCAAATCACAGATCAAATACCTGAGTTTTAAATGGTTTACTTACCTTGATTAAGAAGAAACGGAGAATGTGTAAAACCCTGAAAGTTGACTTACTTTGAAAATCTGGAAACTTGTTTGATTTCTTTTGAAAACTGAATTCTTGAATTTGAAAATCGGGTGTTGATCTTGAAACTGAAATCTAAAGCTAGTTGATATTTGTCTTTTATGGATTTTTTAAGCTTTGAACCTTGGTTTTCAGATTTGAGATGAATTGCAGAGGTTATTTTTTTTTGATTCCCAGGTTTAAAAGAATTTGTATTTCTTTCCTTTGACCAAGAAACTCAGTACTCGGCATACCCTCGTTCAGCATCTATTTACGACCGTCGTTTAGAAACGTCCGGCGTCCAGGGAACGCTCGGCATCCAGGAGCGCTCGGCTGAAAACATCGCTCCGCCAAAGGCATCATTCGGCCAAAGGACATCCGACATCTCTGGGCCTTCGGCATGGTAGGATCGTCCAGCATCAAGCGTTTAGTTCGGTGTTGGATAGCGCTCGGCATCAAGCGCCTCGTTCGACATTGGATAGCGCTCGGCATCAAGCGCCTCGTTCAGCCTGCACCCCTCACTCAACACCACATCCCGTCCGGCACATACCTCGTTCGACCGTCACCTACCGTTCGTCATCCAGAATCGTTTGGAACCAAGGGGTGTTCGGCATGTAGAGCATTCGACCTCACTTTGTTCGGCATAAAGATGGAGTTTCGGCACTTGGCTGTTCGGCATGTTTGGGTCAGCACACATGGCTTATTCCATTTGGACCAAGATATTCTGATACCAAGCCCACCAGGGAGTCCAACCCATTTTCGTCTATAAATAGAGGGGCAGGGGCACAGTAAAAGGGGAGATCTTTTTCCGAGAACACTAGGGGAGACTCTGTCATTTTTATACTCTTTTCTTCTTCATTCAAACTTGTATTCAAGCGATTGATTTACAGATTGTATCTGTACTCAAGCAATGGAGAAAGCAATAAAGATTAACCTCAAAGTGGATGTAGACAATTACGCCGAACCACTATGAATTTGGTGTTCTTGTTCTCTGCGTTTAAATTTATACTCTATTCTCTATCTTAACTTACCTTCTTCATTAATCTCTCTACACAATCTTTCTAAGGGTGTTAGTGACCAATTTTGGTGCAAACAGTATTTGGTTGCTTGATTTTTTTTCTTTGTTTTCTGGTTTGTTTGATTGGTTTTAAAGTTTGCTTTGATGATTTTTGTGGTTTGTAAAATTTGATTAGATAAAAGAAATGAGAAGAAAGAAATATGGTGTTTATATGATCTTGCTTCTCATTTTATTTTAATTTTCAAAAAAAAAAATGAGATATTGACACTTGTTAAATTTCTCACTTGAATTATAACACTTGTTAATATTATGTGTTAATAATTGAACACTTGTTGATTAATATGTTACTAACCTTACATGTGTCCTTTGCATGAGAAAAATGATTTATATATATATTTGTAAATTGTTTTTTTCCTATTTTATAAATACATTTCTCCTTTATTTAAAAATATATAATTTAAAAGAAAATGTTTTCAACCAATTATACATTAAATAAATTACCTATATATATAATTTTAAAATCCAAATTATTTTACTAAGGCTTTTATTTAAATTTTAAATTCAAGGTCAAACTCAAATTCAATTTTGAATTATAATAAATCAATACTAATTCTATTTGTCTTAAAAAAATTTCAAATCAAATTCAAATTAAATTCCAAAAATTCAAATAAATTTCTAATTTTAAATTGATAAAATTTTGGGGATGTTACAATTTGTCTTCACTATAATATTTGAAATCGTATTCTAAAATCGTCGAGTCGAATTTTTCATGCCACTATTTGGGTGCTTGCTTCAACCCGTATAGTGATTTTGTTAATTTGAAAACCTAGTTTTCATTACCAAGAAATATAAACCCTTTAGATTGCTCCATGTATATTTCTTCATTTAGTTCACCATTTAAGAAGGATGTTTTCATGTCCAGTTGATGTATGTGCAATTGATAGATTGACGCCAAAGCTATCAATACTCGAATGGATGTGATTCTTAGCATAGGAGCATAGTTGTAGAAGAAATCAATTCCTTCCTTTTGTCTAAATCCCTTGGGTACCACTCTTGCCTTAAAAGTTTGAACACTGCCATCGTTATTATGTTTTCTTCGAAATACCCATTTGCAGCCGATCGTCTTTGATCCTTGAGGTAAGTCTGCTAATTCCCACGTATTGTTTGACAAAATTGAATAGATTTCATCATCGATTGCTTCTATCCAAAAAGCAGAATCTCTAGATATTAAAGCCTCTTTATTTGTTTTTGGATCATTTTCTATATTTAACATTATAGGTATCTTATTAAGAACTTTGGTTCTAGTTCCTTCCATAAGAAATGGTATAGTTTGAGAAGATACGAAATATGGACCAAAGTTTTTCTCTTTTCTAATTCTCCGTGTCCTTCTTATTTCTCTTCATTCTTCTATCACCTTTCTTTTATTATTAGTAGAAGGTGTAGGAGCATCTATTGGTGTTTGAATGATATCGAGGCTTGGTAATTGAATTGTAGTTGAATCGCTTTTTAATTTATTTTCCATAAACTCAATGTCTCTTGATTCAATAACCATGTTAGATGATGAGTCTAACAATCTGTATCCTTTGGAGTATTTAGCATACCCTACGAACATAATTTTCAAGGCTCTTAGACATAGTTTAGTCTATTCTGGATCAGTCGCCCAATAGAAGGCAACACACCCCCACACCTTTAAATATGGGACCTTTCATAAGAAGGGCAAACTTTGCAGTCCGATTAGTTTCTAGGATACACGTCTATATAAATTAATTTCAAGCCAAAATCAGCAGAATAATTACTTTTAAGGACAAAGTCAGCAGTCCAATTACTTTCAAGGATATAATTTCATAGGTTTTTAGGCCTTAGAAACTAATTATTTTGCATTTTTGTTCTTAAAAGTAATTATTTCAATTGTGTGTCCTATAAACTAATTGCACTTGCTAAACAAGCCCTTGTGGCTAATTTCTACTTTAAATATCTTAAATTTGGTTTTTGACCATTACATAACTCATAAGGGGAGATTTTGGTTTTCCTTGAGGTGATTCTATTATATAAATGACATGCGTAGAGTAATGCTTCACCCCATAAGTTAAGTGGTAATTCAGCATCTAATAGCATAAAATTCACCATATTAACCAAAGTTCTGTTTTTCCTTTCAGCCAAGCTATTTTGTTGTGGAGTGTAAGGAGCTTTGTGTTGATGAATAATTCCATGTTCTTTGCAATAGTTAGACAAATCAGTGGAGAAATATTCTCCTCTTCTATCACTTCGTAAGATATTTATATTCCTACATTTTTTATTTTCAGTTTCTATTTTATAGAATTTAAACATATTAAAGGCTTCATCCTTATTTCTAAGCAAATATACACATGTGTATTTAGAGAAATCGTCAATAAAGGTAATGAAATATCTTTTTCCACCTCTGGTTAAAACTCCATTTAAATCACATATATCAGAGTGAACTAATTCCAAAAGTTTCGAATTTCTTTCAACACTTGGAAAAGGTTTCTTAGTAACATTAGCTTGCATACATATTTTGCATTTATCATGCTCATTATTTGTAACAAAAATAAGATCATGTTTAGACATATATTTCAGAGATTTATAGTTTAAATGTCCTAAACATGCATGCCACAGAGATAAAGAATCAATAGTATAAGCAGAATGTTTCTTTATTTCATTAATACTAAGTTTGAACATCCCATTACAAGCATAACCTTTACCCACAAACATGCCTTTTTTGGACATAATTAAATTATCAGCCTCCAAGACTAATTTGACACCGCTTTTGCATAATTGATGCATAGACCAAGTTCTTCTTGGTATTAGGAACATGTAGCACATTAGTGAAAGTGATCTTCTTGTTGGAAGTGATCTGAATCTCCATGTTTCCTTTTTCCAGAACTTTTGCACCATTCATATTTCCCGTAAGCACTTCTTATTGATCTGCAACCTCCTTTTAAGTTTTGAAAAGATATTTGTTGTTACAAACATGAACTGTTGCGATGGAATCAAACCACCAATTTGAAGTTTTTGTTTCAGCAATAGCCACGTGTAAGTCGGTTATCATGCCAATCTGTAAATCTGAAACCATAGCAATAATTTCTTGCATTTCCTCTGAATCAACCATATTTGCACTTGTAGAGTTTCTATTATTCTTTTTTGGAGGAGCCCTGCACTCTCGCTTGTAGTTCCCAAGTTTACCACAGTTAAAACATCCCTTAATCCTTTTGTCTTTTGGATTAGAGTGGTTTCTATGCTTGCTCTTCTTGTTTGGCTTAAAGATCTAGTTTTAAGCGCTTTTTCTCTTCGTTCCAAAATTCACATTGTTCACGTTAGTGACAGAAAAACAGCATCATGGATTCTATTTTCTTGTTCAACTCATATGTGTTTTCCTATCATTACTAACGAGAGTTCGTCAGTCATTTGTAAGAGCTTTTTCGGCAGTTGTTCCAATTAGGTGGAAGTTTTGCAATTATAGTTCCTACTGGATAGGTTTTGGAATTTGCACTTTTGAATCTCCAAGTTTGCTAACTATGACTTGTAAGTCATGCATTTGATCCATTACAGAACCATCATCTTTCATCTGAAATTCAGAATACTATAGGGTGAAAAACTTATCTGTTCCAATCTTTTCAGTCTTGCATGTTGCTTTTAGTGCATCCTATATCTCCTTAGGCGACTTCATTAGAGTGTAAAGGTCGTATAAATGATCAGATAAGGTGTTAAGAATGTGGCCTCAGCATAGCAGTTCATCTTTTTCGCGTTTCAATCTCTGCTCCTTTAATTCATCAGTGTCATTTTCGGTTGGAGGAGGAAGCACCTGAAGGTTTTCATCCTGTATGTAGGAGACCTTCATGGTGGTAAGAAGGAACTTCATTTTGTCTTTCCAGTGTGAGAAGTTGGTTCCATCCAATCTGTCCAGCCTGAAAAAGTCCTGGTTCATCAATTAGAATGCAGTTTCTGATCCTTTTTCCATAGTTATATTGCTCTAAGAATGTAAAATAAACGGCGAAGGATCAGAGTTGAATCAGGTTCTGAGGTGCACGGATGCTTTCCTTAAAGCAATATTTTCCCCCACTCATTCGGAGTTTGCCGACGGGTTAATGGCAAACTACTTCCCAGGATACAACAAAACCCAAATTCAAAGAGCAGCAATGTCTGTGGATTCGTGGAAAATTTATTGTATAATAATTGAGAAGAGGAGAAGCTAAAAATAAAACTAAAGTTGGACGCTTGTATATAGTGCACAGACAGATGTCAACCGAAGAGGCACGACCGTTTGAAAATGGTCGCAACTGTTTGCAACTGACAGTTCAAATTTAAAGACGGAAAATAGGTCCAAAATTACAACAGTTTCTGATCCCCTTCTTGCATACACACAAGTGCCAAGTGCTTTCATGCGTGTGTGTTATGGCAGTGCCCCTTTCTCTTCTCCTTTACTTATTCCAATTGATAGAGCATGTGAGATTTCATACATACATACATACATACATAAATATTAAAACAATTGTCCCGATGTAGGACTAATATATTTATTCTCAACTTCAATAACAATCTACCTCAACACTTCAAGCAATTGTATGCCTGCATTTCCATGCCATAAAAGGCAATCTAATTCCACCCAAATTAGTAAAAGAAACATGAAGCACCAACCACTCCACAATAGAATGGCACCAGTTAGCTAGTAATGGTAGCTAATGAAACTGAATGTCAGTGGCACCCTTATGAGATGGAGAGTTTCAATTTGAAGTTGATATGATAGTAGGAATAAAATAATTGGATTTGGATCTATTAAAGTCATTTTACTGTTTGGATGATGTTAAAAGATATGTAGATGTGACTAGATTTGCTTATGTACTCTGTTCTCAACCACTTTTATAATATACGCAAAGCAGTTTACTTACACACGTATAATATAAGTCGGTTAATTGTAGCAAAATATGATCTCTAATTATATATATATATATATATATATATCTGAATGTATGTGCGTGTGTATGTATGAACGTATATACAGACACGCATACATACATACGTACATACATATATATATATATATATATATATGTATGTATGTATGTATATATGTATATATGTATATATGTATATGTATATAACATAATTGTTGTTAAAATTTGAATAAATAAAATGGAAATATTACTATATTAAATTTATATAATTTTGAGACCAATTAAAAACTACATTTTAATCATTAATAATATTGAAGACTGAAATTGCAATTTTCAACATTTAAGATTAGATATACGGTCCCAAATTTTTTTCAAAATAGAGAAATATACGAAATGTTTAAGACTGAATTATTTAATTAAAAACTAATATCTTAAGTCTCTATTTCGATCTTTTTTGTAGTGTATATCCCCTTCATAGTCTCCTTCATCATTTTCTTCATTTCCACTTTCTTCTTTGGCTTATGCTTTAGAATTTTTTCACTTTTGTAGGGATGGAGTTCGAATACTGAAAGATTTAGAAGATGATAAGTTGATCTTGATGGGTTGTTTTGGTGGAGGAAGCTGATTTTATGGAGACTAAGATTTAGATCTTCTACTAAGTTTTTCATAAAGATTGTTGAACATTTCTGTCTTAACTTTTGGCAACCAACACACGTCTTTATCTCATTTTGGATTTTTGCCAACTATTCAATTAGTTATAGTCGTGGAGAAGTAATTCTGCTAATTAGATCAATTCCTTTGATTGAAGTGTAATGTAGCACTGCCACCACTGTACCCGTATTATCAAAGAGTATTACAAAGTAACATTGCAAATAATATGAAGAATAAAGTGATATGAGGTACACACATGAATACTCTCTTGGGTTAATATCAGTATTTATTAAAAAAAATATAACTCACCAACGAACGTATATAGTATCGACATAAAGTGATAAACACGTGTGCCTCCAGGATAGAATAGTACACAATATATACAATAAATATCAGAGATCACAGAGTCAATCACAACGATAATGTATAACATACAATATTCAAAATATATCCAATACACATCACAATGATATCTAGTCTCCTCTATGCCCACAATACCAATTGGTCTAATCGTCTCTATACCTAAAATGTCTCGAACTGACCCGATTATTATATAAATAATAAACCGGGTCGGACTATATCTAAATCAAGGATTATACATATATATAAATATTGATATGCATAATATAATGGTTATGACATATAAACAATAGTATAATAGGACAGCAACAACCACAACACCCAACATAAAGATGTCATCACCCATACAAATCGCATCAAATATTATCCCATCGAAACAATGACAAATAGGTGAATCATCCATATCTAAAATCGCCAACAAATCTAGAAATCATCAATGATGAGATATCCTCAATTATATTAGGCAATGAAAAAACAATGCCCACAATATCTCTTAATTTCATATTATAAAATACCGTTACTAAATTGCTGAAATCAATAAGAAAGATTTGAGGTAGCATAGAACAATATCCAAATATAATCAATAATAAGTAGGCTATCTGCTTGTAAATAATAGGCCCTCTGCCTAAGAAGGATATGGGGTTGATCATACTTCGAACACAATCTCAGGTATAATCTCATCTCATGTATGCCTTTCTACCAAACATGAACTGAAACCGGACAGGAGACTAATGGTCGTCTGCCTGCTTCAGGAACTCGGGGTCTACTATGCCATATGCCATGTGCCAGATCTGTTCTTATGACATTAGTTCATGCAGACCGAAACTAGACGAGAGACTGATGATCATATGCCCACTCTAGGAGCCCAAGGTCACTTAACCGGAGTTGCTCATATAGTCTTCAGTTACCACGATGGATATTGTGACATATATCCACATGTGGCTCATCAACGTGTAGCCTTGGTCATGACCCTGCTTGGCCCCTATAAGTAACAGACTACTGACCTATGCGACATAACAAAGGGGTTGTACGACACCTACCCTACGGGTCACTTAACCCAAACCTCATTATTCTAGAGAACCCACACTATATGTAACACCTCGTATTTTCGAAAAATAAACAAGAAAATATAATTAAAGTTAAAGATGAAATTAAAAGTAAAAATTTCACAAACGTCCGAATTCGACTATGGAACCATTACCATTATGTTTATAGCAATTTTCTGAACAATTTTCATAAATAACTTTCATAACCGGAGCTAGTATGATAGAGTTACGGAAATAAGAAGATTTGGATTAATAAATAATAAATAGAAAATGAAAAGAAAAAAAATGGGTTGTCGGCCATGGGTGATCGACCGTTGACCTAAACGGTTGACTTAACCTCTATTATTTGGTGTGATTATGAGCCTGGGCTGATGGAAATAGACGAACGTGATTGATAGCTTAGGGGTGAAGAATGAGATGTGCAAACCAATTTAGATCTACGGTTAATCTAACGGTAACTAGACCCTGAATGCCCCTATAAATACAACACTAATTTGTCCCTAATCTTCGTCCAAGAACACCGTAACGGTTTGCTATTAGATTCTTCACTCTAACCCTAATTTCTTCCCCAAATTCTAAATTAAAAGCAAATATTCTAATTAGAGTAAACACTGTTAATGGAATGAACTAAAAACTAAAACTGAAAGTAAAGAGAAAACAAAAACTAGAATAAAGCATGATGATGATAAGTGGACGAAAATAGTTTCCATGGTCGACCATGGGCGGTCGACTCGACCACCGAAAGGTTGACCATCGGCTTATGTTACGGGTAGATAAGTTTAGGCCTTAGGCCTAAACGAAATAGTGAAGGTCGAGGTGCAATCTTGGGCTGGTGGTTGCACTATTTGATGCATGGATAGGGATGTTGGTTTGTAGGATCCTAACCTGCTTGGTTAGGCGAACTTATTTCGCAAGGTAGAGTAGAATTTAGTAAATATGTAACGTAAACGATTGAGACAGTCCATTAGCTGATAGGGAAGGTGAGATCCAATCGATCCGTAATGTAGACGATGGAGGCAGTCTTTAGCTGATAAGGAAACTATGTTAGGTATGATATATTAGTTAGGGCCCAGTTCTAGCGATGATCAGCGTTGGTAACATCGAAGTAAGCAATAAGTGGTCATAGAATAAGATACATGACAAGGGGAGTCCGGTCCTGGTGATGGTCAGCAGTGGTATCATCGAAGTAGGCAATAAGAGGCTCTAGGTCTCATGGCGATGTTAGGTGAAGGCCCAATCCTGGCGATGATCAGCAGTGGTATCGTCGGAGTAGGAAACAAAAGGCAGTTGGTCATTATGTATGGAAGAGGAGCACAGGTGTATATGGTGGAGTAGATAAAGGGTCACGAGATACAGGTTTGGCCAATTGATTGTTTGGGTAAACCTTTAGATCAGACCCTATGAGTTAGATGTGTACCCTTAGGAAGTTAGCCCGACGGATGCACGAACACTTTATACACTATATGATACTTAAATAGATTTGAGATTAATTTTATTTGATCATTTTATCAGTCTTGTTCTCATTCACTAGACTTTACGTCTGACCCTTTCCACATTTCCCATTTTCCCCACCACTGGTGGACAGGGTAGTGGTTGACTGCTTCTTCAGGGCTTTTATATTATCTTGCTCAAAGTCTAGCTTGTCGTCTCTACCTTTATCATGTATCTTTTATTAGTAATTTATTTTTGTATTTTCTTTCGAGAGATTATTTATGATCTACTCCGATTTTGGGATTTGTACTGATATTTTGTGAGACTATGGTAATTATGCTTTAAGACTATTATTACTACTTTCTAAGACTATTTTTGTTTATTTGATATTATATAGTATTATTTTTCCACTGTGATGACCTTCGGATTAGATATTTTATCTCTTGTTGATATCTTAGTCCCTATGATACTATTTTCTTTCAACAGACGATCCATTTCTTGATATGACTAATTTTCGGTGTGTCAAGGGATTTGGGTTGTCATAGTTGGTATCAAAGATAGGTTTCAATATTCCTAGGGTTAGGAGCTTATGGACCCATATTATATATAAAAATGATTTTGAAATAAAAGAACAGATTTTCCAAATGATTTTCAAAGTGGACTCTTTTAAATATATATATATGTATGTATGTATAAGTATATAGACAAAGAAATCCCTTGTATTTGTTCAAAATCTTGCTTCTATTATCTCTTAACCTTGTTGAGCTGTCTGTGGAAGCAACTAATTAGATCTTTAATATCCACATATAGAGATAACCGACCCTACATGATTAAGCCCTACCGATATCCCTGATATTTCAGGCATGAAGATTCACGTTTAGTTCCGTCATTACATACAAGCTAGGGGACTGACTAAGCATCCATGCGGAGAGCCTACGGATGTTACGGCTGGTGGAGTCCCTGCTCATCCACTTGTTGCTCTTGACATTGCCAAGTTGTCTAAATATTTTGCTAACTTTGGAGGCAATCTGTTAAGTGGTACAGAGTCCTACATTGATGCTAGAACTTTGATTTGTAGTTATGAGTGGATATTTGGATTCGATGGTTTAGCGGATGGAGCTACGATGCAGCTTGCTACACGGCAACTATAGGAGGAGGCTTTGAGTTGGTGGGAGATTCTAGAGGTTGGTTGGTGAGATGCACGGAAGGAGTTTCATAGGAGATTTAAGAGGAAGTTCTTGTCTCTGGCTAAGGAGGGTGTTCAGTTAGATAAGTTTGTTCAGGTTAGGCATGGTGATATGTCAATAAAGGAATATGTGAATCAACTTAATGAGCTTGCAAGGTTTGGTTTGGAGTTGATCAGTACCCCACTCAAGAAGGTGCTCAAGTTTGCTAAGGGTCTAAATCATCCATTATAGAATTTAGCACTGAGTCATATTCAAATGTAGGCTACGTTCGGGGGACTTATCGAGATGGCTTTTCTTACCAATGTTGAGAGGAAGAGGAGCCGAGGAGAGAGGCGAAGAAATTTTGGAGAGGTAAGAATAAGGGAGGAGGAGGATCTATGGTGAAAAGGAAGATTCATAAGAAAGACTTGAAGTGCAATAAGTGTGGAAAACCCGATCATTTTGCAAGGGAATGCAAGTCAGAGCGTCCCAAGCTGAAGTGTTTCAATTATAATCTGGGTGAGCACTTTAAGAGAGATTGTCTAATGAACCTAGAGTTCCTTCTCAGGCAGTTCAGGCTAATACTCTTGATACAATTCCTTCTTCCAGTGTGCAGCTAGCATAGGATAAGGGTAAGAAGGTCGTTACAGAAAGTGTGTTATCTCTTTCTGGTCTTTCCATTCTTACTTTATTTGATTCATGGGCTTCTCTTTCTTTTATATCTAGTACACTTTTTGAGAGTTTGCATCTAGATGTTAGTATTGTGACGGACCTTATAGTTGTGTCAAACCCATATGAGGATTGATCCATTTGTCCATGTTGTGTCGGGGTTTGAAATTGATGAAATTAGGGGTCGAGTTTGATTATGATGCCTATGTATTAAGGTTTTTCGGATTTGGATTGATTTTAGGCACGGACTGGTTCGCCATATATGAGGCTGATTTGGACTGTGATAGGAGGTTAGTCGGATTGGGTACTTGTATTAGGCGTAGATTGGAGGTTTTCAATGATCCGTAAGGATCGGTTATGTTGAGCTATTTATATTTCCTAGACCTATCACCGAATGGTCTTAGATCAGTACCGACAGTTAGAGATTTTTCAAATGTATTTGAATAGGTTACCGATCACCCACAATAGAGAGAGATCGAGTTTAGGATCTATCTTGTTGATATTCTCAACTAGTTGCTTTGCCTTTGAGGCATACGGCTCCTAAATAACGATGTGAGTTGAGTACGCATGTTAAGGAGTTGCTGGAGAAGGGTTTCATCAGAAGGAGCATCTCTGAGTGGAGAGTGCCAAACATCTTTTCCACCATGGTGGATGATTATCTTAGACTTTACATCGATTATAGTGAGATGAATAAGCTAACGAAGAAGAATCGCTCTTTCTTGCCCTACATAGACGATCTCTTCGATGAGTTGATTGGAGCTCTAGTATTTTCCCAGCTTGACCCAGCAATAGGTTTTCATAAGTTGAGAGTGGTTGAGGATATTGTAGATAAGACTGCATTAAGGACTCTGGATGGGCTCTATGAATGGTTAGCCGTGCCTTTTGAACGAACAAATTCCCTGGCTTATTTTGTGGATTTGATTAGTCGAGTGTTTCGGGAATTTCTAAACAAGTTTATCATAGTGTTTGTGGATGACATCTTGGTTTACTCGAGGAATAGAGAGGAGCACGCTTTGCATTTGGAGGAAGTGCTTAGGACCCTCCATGCACATAAGCTTAAGGCTAAGTTTTCCAAGTGCCACTTATATAGAGAGGACATCCGCTTTTTGGGACACATAGTCTCAGAGAGTTGTTTGGCAGTAAATCCGAGTAAAGGGGCGGCAGTTCAGGATTGGCAGATTTCTAAAAATTCCACAGAGGTGAGGAGTTTCCTTGGTCTCGCAAGTTATTACAGGTAGTTCATTAAGGATTTTCTAAGATATTTATCCCTTGACCGGCCTTAATAAGTATTTGGCTTTTGTATGGGATGGTAAATGTGAGGATGCCTTTATTAAGTTAAAGGGGGCTTTGACTAGTGTGCCTATGTTAGTGTTACCTGATGAGAGTAAGCCTTTTACAGTTTATACCGATGCTTATGATACAGGGCTGGGAGCAGTGTTGATGCAAGAGGGTAGAGCGGTATGTTATGCTAGTAGACAATTGAAGACTCATGAGAGGAACTACACAACACATGACCTCGAGTTGGCGGCTATTATTTTTCCCTCAAGTCTTGGAGGCGCTACCTTTTAGGTGAGAATGAGCTTTTTACTAATCACAAGTCTTTGAGGTATCCTTTCTCCTAAAAGGACTTGAATTTGAGGCGATGAGAATGATGAAAATTTTAACCTCTTATGATTTTGCGATCTCTTATACCCCTCTTAGGGGTAATGTAATGCTAGATGCTTTGAGTAGACGTAGGTGGTGTTAAGTTCTCTATTTTTGGAATGGAGGAATTTGGAGTATATTGCTACTTTTAATTTTAGGCCATCATCAGATATTACCCCTGGACTGTTAGTAGCTCTCAATGTTCTACTGACCTTGATGGAGCGGATAGATTCTAGATAGAGAGAGGATAATGAGTTGACAAACATTTTGGATAGCCTGAGTAGAGGAGAGTCGTCGGGACATCTTAGACGCATACCATGGATCCGAGGGGATAGTGAAGGAGAGATGGTAGACTTTGTGTTCCCCGTAGCACGGATGTGATAGAAAATGTATTGGCAGAATCTCATCAGTCCAGGATGATATTCATACCGGTGGAGATAATATTTACTGAGATATGAGGAGAGTTTTCTTTTGGTCCAGGATGAAGAAGCAAATGGCAGAGCATGTAACATAGTGTATGACTTGTCAAAGAGTGAAGGGGGCGCTAAAGAAACCTAGAGAGTTATTGTAGCCATTAGATATTCTGCAATGGAAGTGGGAGAGCATCTCTATGGATTTTTTGATGGATTACCTAGATCTAGGAGAGGGAATGAGAGAACTTGGATCATCGTAGATAGACTGACCAAGTAAGCTCGTTTCATACCTGTTAGGAGTGCTAGGACGGTAGTATCACAAGTGGCATTGTATGTGAGGGAGGTTGTTAGACTTCATGGATTTCCTACTAGTATAGTTAGTAACCGAGACCCCACTTTTCACCCGTTAGTTTTGAAGGATCTACATAAGGCTTTAGAGACTGATCTGAATCTGAGTACAGCATACCATCCACAGACTAATGGGCAAACAGAGAGAGTGAATCGGGTTTTGGAGGTTTTCTCAAGATATACATCATAAACTTTGGAGGCTCTTGGGAGGATCAGTTACCACTGGCTGAGTTTTCCTAAAATAACAGTTACCAAGCTAGCATAGGGATTGCACTATTTGAGTCTTATATGGTAGAACCTGTAGATCACCATCATGTTGGTTGGACAAAGCTGATAGGATTATTGTTGGACCCAATATGATTAGGGAGACATCATAGAGGGTAGATTTGATTCACAAGAGAATGAAGATGGCTCAGGATAGGTAGAAATCGTACGTGGATAGGAGGCATTCAAAATTGGAATTTGAAGTGTTGGACATGGTGTTTGTAAAAGTTTCACCCTTGAGGCATGTTAGGAGATTTGGTTCGATAGGGAAGCTAGCACCGAGGTTTGTTGGGCCCATTCCGATTTTGTCTAGGATTAGGAAGTTGGCATATAGGATAGAGCTTCCAAAGAAGTTGGCTACAGTACATGATGTTTTCCATGTTTTACACTTGGATAAGTTCTTGCATTATTCCACTACTATAGTTGAGCCTAGTCAGTTGGAGGAGGTAGAGGTTGAGCATGAGTCACTCATTTGCCATGCACCTACCCGCATTCTGGAGCATGGCGTGAAGCGACTTTGCAATAAGTAGGTTAGACTAGTTAAAGTTCAGTGGGGAGACAATCCAACGGAGAGCACGTTGGAACCTGAGGACAGGACTCGGACTTCTCACCCATAACTCTTTTTTCGCACGTCTTAAATTTTCAATCTTGAATTTTCCCTTAGTTAGGATTCTTGGGTAAAATTTGCCGGAGGGTAGACCATTTTAGGTTGAGACCTATGGATGGTAGGAATGGTTGTAAACATGTCAATAGGACATGTTATGGATATTGGATGCTAGTGGACGTACATGGATGCTTGTGGATGAAAATGGTGGCATTTTATGCATTAGGGTATTGAGTCCTTTAGGCACCCATTAGAATGATCAGCCAAAAAGGTACACACTTATTTCGTGTGTATATGGTTGCTTGTTTTTTGGCTTTTGATTTTTATCCATGGATGTTCTTCATATGGATGTCTCATATGGTCGTATGGTAGAGCATACATGTAGAATTATCAATTAATTAGGATTTAACATACATTTGGATACATGGCATAAGCATACTTGCATAAACAGAAGGTCGACTGGATCAGTAGATCGACTACTCTTTTGCATTAGATAGGTTCACGTGCATTTCACGTTGCATAAAAACATAATTGTATTAGAAATTATTAAGGACAATGGATGCTAGGATGATGGATGAGTAGATGGATGTAGACATTGGATGCTTATTGTTAATTACATTCTTCTATCCTTGGAGATTTCATGGGCGAAATCCTTTAAGAAGGGGAGAATGTGACACCCCGAGTATTTCTGGAAAATAAACAAGAAAACATAATTAAAGTTAAAGATGAACTTAAAAGTAAAATTTTCACAAACATCTAAATTTGGCTACGAGACATTCGCCATTGTGTTTGTAGTAATTTTCTAGATAGTTTTCATATATAACTTGTCGTAATTCGAGCTAGCATGAGAGAGTTACGGAAATAAGAAGATTTGGACTAATAAATAATAAATAGAAAATAAAACGAAAAAAAATAGGGTGGTCGACAGTGGGGTACGGCCGTTGATCATGGGAGGCGACCTGACCTTTGTTAATTGGTGCGATTATAGGCCTGGACTGATAGAAATAGACGGATGTGGTTGATAGCTTAAGGGTGAAGAATGATATGTACTAACCATATTAGATCTAGGGTTAATCTATCGGTAACTAGACCCAGAATACCACTATAAATGCAACATTAATCTAATTCTAATCTCCACTTTAGAACACAATAATGACATATTGTCGAATCCATCACTCTAATCCTAGTTTCTTCCCCAAATTCTCAATTAAAAGTAAATCTTCAAATTAAATCGCATCCAAATAAAATTAAAAGAAGAATCAAAAGGGGACGATCTGCACCTGTGGAGATCATTTTCTTGTCAGAGCTAGGTTAACAGGTGAGGGGGAACTAAATTTGGTTAAAAATGATTGAATAAATTACTGTTATATTTATTCTTAAGTGATTAGATGCATAAACACCCAATTTTGAATAATTAAATCTGATTATTTGAGAACTTGAATCAGATCCAACTTGAAATTGTTTAACCTATTTTATCAATAAACTATGAACCCTAATTTGAATCTAAAGAGGTTGAAATTGATAAATAAAAATGGATTAGGCTAAAAGACTAGAAAAGAAATCTAGGTTAAACGACGTTAATGGCATGAACTGCAAACTGAAACTGAAAGGAAGGAGAGGACAAAAATTGGAACAAAGCAGAATGATGAGGAGTGGCCGAAAACAACAGCCATGGTCGACCATTGCCTTTGGTGGTCGACCGAGAGCGGTCTACTACCGAAAGTGATGGTCGACCATTGGCTCATGTTACGGGCAGGTAAGTTTGGCCCTTAGAACTAAACGAAATGGTGAAGGTCGGGGTGCAATCTTGGGCTGTTGGTTGCACCGTTTGATGCATGGATAGGGACATTGAATAGGCAATAAGAGGCTCAAGGTCTCATGGAAATGTTAGGTGGAGGCCCGGTCCTAGCGATAATCAGTAGTGGTATCATCAGAGTAGGCAATAAGAGGCAGTTTGTCACTATGTATGAACGAGGAGCACGGGTTTATACGATGTGGCACTTTATGCGAGTTTATATCACATGTCCTTCTTCGCTAGGCGTAGTAGAGTAGATAAAGGGAGAAGAGATCTCAGTTTGTCCGATTAATAGTTTGGGTAGACCTTTAGATTAGACCATATGAGTTAAATGAGTTCCCTTAGGATGTTGGCCTTAGAGATGCACGGACACTTTGTACTCTCTACAATACTTAGAGTAGATTTAAGACTAATTGTATTTGATCATTTTATTAGTCTTGTTCTCATTTGCCAGATTAAGTCCGACCCATTCCAATTTTTCCATTTTCCCCACCAACTTGTGGACGAGGTAGCGGTTGGTTGGTCCATCAGTGCTTTCAGATTAACTTTCTCAGAGTCTAGCTTGTCAACTCCATCTTTATTATGTATCTTTTATCAGTATATTTATTTTCGTATTTGCTTTATAGGGATTATTTATGATATAATCAGATTTTGGGATTTGTATCGATATTTTGTGAGACTATGGTATTTCTGATTTGAGACTATTATTATTGTTTTCTGAGTCTGTTTTGTCCATCTGATATTATGTAGTATTATATTTCAGTTGTGATGGCATTCTGATTAGATATTTTTATCTCTTGCTGATATCTTAGTCACAGTGGTACTATTTTTGTTTCAACCGATGATCCGTATTTCTTAATACGGCTGATTTTGGGTGTGTCAAGGGGTTCGAGTTGTTACACCATGGGTTACCAAACCCAAACTCGTGATGCACATAGAATATAATATATTGAACAAAGGTGTCCTAGATCAGGGCGCGACCAACCATGGTGGATTCTGGCCAATCTGTTTTACTATTGAACTATAAGGAAGCTGGAAAAAAGGTAGTCAAACACATAAAATATATATAATAGCCAACACATGGCTCTATTTATAAGTCACCATATGACTATCAAATACTCAACGCTGCTAGTATCATATACAACAAACCCCATATTGAGTGTCATCCAGGAGAAAAACAATAAACGAATAAATAACACAATGGCATCTATACCATCGAGTGTTACTAGTCCATTTATTCAGTGCTCATACATCACACTCGCGCTTCTTTATTCTGTATCATGAGTCTAAAGAATAATAGGAATAGTGTTACTGAAAGTTTCATACTAGACAATAACACTAAACCATTTATTTAGATTTCTTAACATACAGAATAAAGATCATCATAAAATCACATAGAAGAATGTCATCATCGTATCATCTCGAATCACCAATTAAATTTATAATAACGATGAATCATTTACAATGTCTAAATCTGTATGGGAAATGAGAAATCATAAGACATAGAAATATAGGATTCAATTACTCACATTTATTTCCAACTCCTTTTATACATAATTTTCCAAAACATCATAACTCACTTTACCAATTAAAACTAATTATATAAACTATTCTATAATTTTCCATAACTAAATAATACTTTAAACTAAATTTATAAACTCCAAAATAATTCTTTTTATTCCAAACCAAACATTTTAACTGAAAATCTTCACCATATGCTCAAAAGCTCTAATAGCCCATATCGAAAACTCACCTAAATATTGATTTTAATTCATTTCATAATCTTCTATAATAATATACTATTTCAAAAGAAATTTATAAATTACAAAATAGAAATATTTATTTTAAACCATAAGATATAATTTTAAAACTTTTTAGTATATAAAATATCTCATAATTTCAATAAATCAAATTCAAACCACCAAACAAAATACGAAAAAGGATTTATATTATAATATTCTTTAAATCATTCAACAATATTCCAAAATTAGTCCATCTTCAAAATAAACTAATATATTTAAAAAATCCTTTTTCAAAAATACCTCTTAAATACGGTTTATTAAACGTACACATTACAAAGTAAATTCCTTCTTCGAAAATATTATTAAAACCCTTCAACTACACAAAATCATAAAATAAACTAATCCTATTACTTAATACTTTTGAAAATCTCTATTTTCATTATCAAAACCACTATTAATTCAAAAACCATTTCCAACAATTTATTATATTTATCAACCACAAATATTTATTTAAAAATATGTACTTTAAATTATTTTAACATACCATAATTAGTTTCCCATAACTTTTACACATATTTTAAAATAGAAAATTTAATAAATCGTCCAAAATAAAAGCCATGGAGCAGAATTCTCCTAAATCAGCAATAAATCATCAATATAAATATTATTTTGTGGTAGAGTCGATTCCATCGAATTTCAGCCAATTATAAATTGTACACACAATATAGATAAACTTCAAACATCAAAATGAAAACGGACAGCAATTCTTTTGCTTTTTTAATAATCCAACAAACACAAAACTCCACTATTAACCACCAAAATAACATCTAATAATTCGATTTCACACAATTTATCCAATATCCAACCAAATATTACAACCAATATATCAAGCAATTCATTCTAGCAAAATAATCTAACCCAGAGGAATATTTATATAATTAATAGACGATGAAATAGATATAGTGTTAGTGATAGACTCGCCTCATAAGATGCAAGAGTTCCATTAATTAGCACTAGATGATGTCGATGTCAGGACCAACCAAATCCCATGCCACACATTAATGCTTGCTGCTAGGCTCAAGACTGCACACAAACCATCATCACATCCACATCGTCGAATGTTGTCATTGCCCTTTCAAGTTCGCTGCCAAACCCGAAATTGATTGAAGCATGAAATATAGCATCTGAGCTCATCACGACCTACTAGCACCACACGCAAGCACTCCTCTTCCAACATCAGCCGCCACCAATATCGCGATACCCAAATCATCCTCCTATTAATTGAGCATGAACTAGAAGTGCTTACATTCTCCAACACCGAGTTTGCATGCACAAGTGCCACCATTCAAGTCACGCATCACCAGTCCACTGGAAGTATCTAGGTCATCGTCTTGATCTCTTCTAGGTGTGCACATGTCTTTGGCCATCGAAACCAAGGCCGCGATTCTGGTTTTTTCATTTTATAAAATAATGATTTCTTTTTTTATTTAATTAGGGCATAGGTTGAGAAATGAAAATAAGGGTCGGCTTTTGTCAAGAGAGAGTATGGAGAGTATTCTAGAAAGAATAGAAATGGGTTTTGGTCCAAAAGAATTTGGACTTAGTTTTAACCAATTATTTTTTCCTCTTTTAGAAAACTCTTTTTAATTTTTTTTGTAAATCAATTCTAATTTACTTTGAATTAATTTAAACTTCATTATACATAATATATTTTGATAACCATCGGATTTAATTCAATTTATAAATCATCACAAATTGAATTCAATCACATTTATTTTAATTAATTTTATTTATTTATATGGCATATAAAGCATGGTTGTTACATGTAACTTCATGCGTAAGTGGAATATCTTCTTCATCTCCTAATAACTCCAGATATTCCCTAGCTTCCAAGCATCGAAAATCATATTACAGGATGTTTATCAAGAATTTTCATGAGATTTGAGGTCCTGATGCCATAAGTCTGTATCTTGAAAAAAATCAAAACTTCTATTTTCTCCGATTTATAAATAACTCAAACTATTTGCGATTTGAGCTCCATGAAGTAAACAATTGGTCATATTATGGTTGTTTTAGCATATACTTCATCAAGACAGATTTTTTCTCAATTACTTTAACCCTACATACATGAAATACATAAATTTAAAATATATAGGGGTTGCTAAAGAATTTCCTCCAATTCAAAGTAAGATAATTTATTAAAGGATCTACTTTACGGGTCTATCTCTTGCTCAGAGACCCTACGATGTCATGTTGTTCTTAAAATTTTCTTTATCCATGATGTCATATACTAATCTTTTAATTATATTTATTAGGTTTATCTTTTTATTTCCGTATCAAAATCATACACCTGTTCCTTTACATTAGTGTAATCCTTCTCATCATCTTATATTTTATGGAATTTTCCATTCATATTTTTAGCAACTCGTTTTAAGAAACATATAGGCAAGTTTGGGATTTGAATTTACATCCCTTAAGCTATAAAGGCTGCTCCTTAAAGCTAGATTCATGAATCTGTATGAAGAGTAGTCACTTCACTTGATGAATTTTGTGATGTGTATTTTAATGTTGTTGTAAGATTTTAAAATCTCAATCCTTCACCCATCATTTTATGGCATTTATTGATTTGGCTTTGATTATAAATATTTTTAGGAATGGTTGATTTAGGGGTAGAGGAAGAGGTTCCTTTGATAGTGTCTATCCCCAACCTTTTGTCAAGATTTTCTACTTCTTTGCCTATGGTGGAAAGGGCTTTCTTTGGTCGCTTGTTTTTATTCTTGAGATTTTTGTAGTTTGTGAAGAGAGTGGATGTGAGATTTTATTATTATAAAGGGAGAGATGCCATCTGAATTATGGAATACGCCTTTTAAAATTTGAAAAGCTATATTCATATTCAAAGGAAGACGTGATCTCCAAGGTGATGTGGTCTTGAAGCTTACATTTAGTAAGCATAGGGAGGATGAAGCATTTTTGAAACTATAAAGAATATCCTTTTATAAAGAGATTTTGAACTGACCATTGAATGACAATGTCTTCATTGCAAATTTTATGACATTGGGTAGCTACAAAACAAGTAATGACAAAGCAAGGCAATTTATGTCGTAGGGTCCTTAAGATTAGATTTTAGGTACCGAAGTGGGATTGTTTGAGCCTCTGATAACAAAATTATTCATTTTATACCTTATTAATCATAAACATATTTGTTTTAACTTGGCTATTGTTCATTTTAGGAATCCAAATACTTATATTTATATTATTTTTACTAACATCAGTCCTACATGTTGAGTCAAGATTTTTATAGAGTTTTGATTTCTGACAAAGGAATAAGCCGTGAGCGACAAAAAGAAGTTATTCATTTAAGAAACACAAAGAGCTCCATATATTAGAGGTTGATTATTTGGTATGTTAGTAATTTATGTTAAAATCTATCCTCAAATAATCATATAACTTCAATCTTTCAATATATATACATATGCACATTAACTGTGCAAATTGGACTAAACCGGTCGACCGGTTGAAAATAAGGTGGTCGACCGTTTTTGCCCAGAATGCACAGATAACATGCACACATGCACATAACGTATATATATTTGAATTCCTGTCTACCGGTCCATTTTTGACCTGTCGACCGTTTTTAAACAGAAAGCAACTTTTCCAAAAGACACTTCTCTTCTCCAAAGGTTGCATCTCCTATCTTTCATCAATGATCATAACTCTTAATGGCAACTGTTCACAAAGAGTTACAACTATTTTTCTCTATATATACTCATCTAAATCATTGATTCAAACACAAGTTTTTACACGATCATATATGCTCTCTAATCTAATCTCTAACACTCCTGCATTCTAAAAATTAATTTAGCTTATTGAATCATTGAAATTATTTCATATCTTTTGATTCAATAAGTAAATACCTTCTTTAATCTTTACAAAACATCATTCATATTCTTTGAGGATAAGATTATAGGAAGGGTGTACTACTAGTGACAAATCCGTGTTTTCAAGAACACAAGTTGTCAACAACAATTGTATTTGTTTTTTGTTGAAGTCCTCGTGTTGTAAGAGGCAAGTGTTGAAGTCCTCAGTGTATTAGAGGCGTGAAATCCCGTTCGGCTGTTCGGGTATTGTAAACCTATTCCTCCGGGTGAAGCGAGGTAGTTAATAGTGAAAATCCAGATAGAAGTCTGGGACTGGACGTAGGACGGTGCTCCGAACCAGTATAAAATCCTGGTGTCTCCTTGCATTTACCTACTTTATCTACCTAGACTATTTCATTATTCCATATTACACGATCCTAGCGCATATCCCACTATTTCAATTGGTATCGGAGCGAGGTTATCATATAACCGTAACACAGTTATTTGATATATTCTTGTAATATGGCAAATAACGCAAGTACTAGCACTCAAAACACCACTTACACAGAAGGGCAATCGACACAAAGACCTCCATTTTTCAATGGTCTTAACTATAGTTATTGGGCAACACGTATGTCATTCTTTATGCAATCAAGTAGCTATGATGCTTGGAATGCTACTCAAAGAGAAATAGTGAATCCAACAACTGATTATTCAGAATGGACTGTGGCTGAGAAAACGCCAGCAGCCGTAAATGCAAGAGCAATAAATATGTTGTTCTGTGCATTAGACCAAAATGAATATAACCGTGTTAGTATCTGCACTACTGCATATCAAATTTGGCAAACGCTAAAAATCACTCATGAAGGTACTAACAAGGTTAAACAAGCCAAAATAGCCATGCTGAAAAGTCAATTTCAAAATTTCAAAATGAAACCAAATGAAACAATCAATGACATGGATTCACGGTTTCAAACTATTCACCATGCACTTATTGGGTTAGGACAAAAGTATTCTGATTTTGATGTTGTTTCAACAGTCCTACATTCTCTGACTAATGAATGGGAAGGAAAAGTATTAGCAATTGAAGAAGCTAATGACCTTTCCGTCATGAAGCCAGATGAATTGATAGGAAATTTAATGTCCTATGAAGCAAATGTGCAGGCTAGAAAAGAACAGAAAGAAGAAAAGAAAAATGTAGCATTTCATGTTGAGAAAGATGAAAATGAATCAGATTCTGAAGATGAAGATTTGGCATTCATTGCTAAAGGTTTCAAAAAATTCCTAAAATATCGAAAAGCCAGTCGCTACAATAAAAGGAAACCTGGATCAAATAAACCATCTTCATCTGCTATAGAATGTTTCAACTGCCATAAAAAGGGACACATGCAGAAGGATTGTCCAGAACAAAAGAAAAAGTCAGAAAATGACAAATTCAAATATAAGAAGGACAAATCAAAGAAACGAGCCTTCTCAGTAACATGGGATGATTCAGAGTCATCTTCATCAGAAAGTGAAAGTGATTCGGAGAATGAACAAGCTAATGTTTGTTTTATGGCAACAGAAGATGAGGTACAAATTCCTACATTTGATGAATTACTTGATATTAATGCTGAATTGATAGTCAAATATAAAGACATAAAACGTCAATTAAAAGTAGTCAAAGCAGATTTAAGTAGAGCAGAGTTTGAACGAGATATGTTAAAAGATGAGAAGAAAATATTAGAAGAAGAACTTGAAAATATTCAAGAATCATCATCTAATGTTGACTCTCAAATATCTCTTTTGAGTCAAGAAATAGAAGCTCAAAAAGAGAAAAATAATGCTCTCACTACTGAAAATCATGAACTTAAAGCAAAAGTCAAAATTCTAGACCTAGAAAAAGCTAGTTTACAAACAAAGTTTGATGACATTACTCAAAATGTTTCTAACTTTAACAAAGGTCGAGAAAATTTGACTAAAATCATTGAAAGTTCACAATCTATTTCAGATAAACAAGGTTTGGGATATAACAAACATGAAACTAAGAAACATCTTAGAAATAAAAGGAAGAAGAAAGTACAAAAAACTGAAGCTAAGAAAAATCTTAGTTTATTATATTTCAAACCAAAACCAGTTGTGAAATTTCAAAAGAGAAATGTCAAGACTATCAAAATATGGGTTCCTAAAACAAATAATAATTTGATTAGGAACAAATACATTCAGCAATTCATGAATAATGTACATTTTAATAACAATTATATATATAAAGGGGATACCGGACCCATATGGGTTTGGACTCCTAAGACCTAACTCTTAGGACCCTATAAAAAGTGGGTACCATGGACTTAATTCTATTTTTTGCAGGTCCTACTTAAGAAAAGAGGAAAATGGATATTCTGGCTGATATACTCCTATATTATTCCATTATCTATTATTCCTTTTTGTCGATGACAAAGGGGGAGAAAGTGCTAACAATTATTTGCAGGAATATATATATATAAGACAAAATCTCAGGGGGAGATCACATATTCAGGGGGAGATTCAGAACTTCAGATATATGTTGTCATCAATCAAAAAGGGGGAGAATGTTGAGTCAAGATTTTTATAGAGTTTTGATTTCTGACAAAGGAATAAGCCGTGATCGACAAAAAGAAGTTATTCATTTAAGAAACACAAAGAGCTCCATATATTAGAGGTTGATTATTTGGTATGTTAGTAATTTATGTTAAAATCTATCCTCAAATAATCATATAACTTCAATCTTTCAATATATATACATATGCACATTAACTGTGCAAATTGGACTAAACCGGTCGACCGGTTGAAAATAAGGTGGTCGACCGTTTTTGCCCAGAATGCACAGATAACATGCACACATGCACATAACGTATATATATTTGAATTCCTGTCTACCGGTCCATTTTTGACCTGTCGACCGTTTTTAAACAGAAAGCAACTTTTCCAAAAAGACACTTCTCTTCTCCAAAGGTTGCATCTCCTATCTTTCATCAATGATCATAACTCTTAATGGCAACTGTTCACAAAGAGTTACAACTATTTTTCTCTATATATACTCATCTAAATCATTGATTCAAACACAAGTTTTTACACAATCATATATGCTCTCTAATCTAATCTCTAACACTCCTGCATTCTAAAAATTAATTTAGCTTATTGAATCATTGAAATTATTTCATATCTTTTGATTCAATAAGTAAATACCTTCTTTAATCTTTACAAAACATCATTCATATTCTTTGAGGATAAGATTATAGGAAGGGTGTACTACTAGTGACAAATCCGTGTTTTCAAGAACACAAGTTGTCAACAACAATTGTATTTGTTTTTTGTTGAAGTCCTCGTGTTGTAAGAGGCAAGTGTTGAAGTCCTCAGTGTATTAGAGGCGTGAAATCCCGTTCGGCTGTTCGGGTATTGTAAACCTATTCCTCCGGGTGAAGCGAGGTAGTTAATAGTGAAAATCCAGATAGAAGTCTGGGACTGGACGTAGGACGGTGCTCCGAACCAGTATAAAAATCTCTGGTGTGATTTTTCTATTTTTATTTTTACTTTGCTACTATCATCTATTTTCCGCATTTATATTATTGTCCATATTACACGATCCGTGTGTACTATATTAGTACGTGCATTAGTATACACACCGCACTTTCACTACATTATGTAGCATGTGTACTAACATGTTTATTTCATTTATAATTCTTATTCTTTTCTATGGGTTAAGTATCTTTAATAGATTTTCGAAAATTTGTATATGAAGTGTTATATGTCTAGGTTATGTTTAGTGTACCAGCACTATCATTTAATGGTTAGCAATATTTATAAAAGCTTTTATAATTACTTTGCCTATGTTAAATACTGTGACATTAATAGATAATTTATCCATTTTAGTCCTAAGGTCACAAATATTATTTTTGAGTGATTTCTCATGGATTGTATTTCGTATTTTTTCCTATCTTAACATTCTCATCTCTAAAACTTTTGATGTTATAGTTAAGCGCATAGGTTTGAGAAGTTAAATTATCATAACAATTTTGTGATTTTTTATTCTTCTTTGAGAATCACTTTTTCAACCTTTAGCATAGATATCACCAATTCAACTCTGTATGTTTTCATATAGTATTTAAATTTAGCATTGACTTCTTCCCTTATCTCTAACAAATCTTTAAGGAAAATTTCTAAAGATACTCCACTAGTTGTGTTCATGAAAAAAATGTTTTCATATTTTATGATATGACCCATCTTATCACACTCAAAACACTTTAATGTGGATGTATTGTCATTATTAGTGAAAAACTATTTTATTTCAATTTCTTGATTATTTTTTATTTTTGGAACGAAACAATATTTCCTTCATTGAGGATCCGAGTCGTCCTTCACTTGAAATTCTATGGTCTTATTTCCCTATATCCGATCTCTTATATTTTGTAAATTCACATCATATGGCATTAAATTACCAATTAACTTTTCAACTTTGATTTGTGAAATATCAATGGCATATTCTATTTTGAGCAAACTTCTTTTCCATTCACCTATTATAGAGTTTATAATTTTTTAATTAATTTGAAATTATTAAAAAAATCCAGTATAATAAGAGCATGTTGTATGTCCTGAAATCTTGCATACATATCAACAATACTCTCATGTGGTTTTATTTTAAATATTTATAATGAGTTTTTAAGTATTGCAATTTTGCTTTGTTTGTTCCTTCGCAGTTGACTTGCAAAGTAAACCAAATACCATATGCAATTTTACAAATCGTAATTATGTAAATCCATTTTAACATGTATGCAAAATAAAATATTCATAGTTTTAGAGTCATTAACAGTTGTGACCTTTTAGTATTTTTCAATGTACTTAAGGAAGTAGTAGGAGCTCCATAAGTAGGTTAAGTAGCATTACAAATCTTGAATTCATTATCTTCCAATATGTTTTCATATAGGTTTATAGATAAACATACTTTGTTCCGGTAAAAAAGGTGGACTTGTGGTAGACTAGCCTTCTTAAAAAGTATTAAAACTTGTAGTGGAAATATTAGTAAAAGATTCAAAATTTTGTTACGATCTTTGAGAATTCATGCTTTCATACTGATATCAATAAAAGTCTATATGGATCAACTATCATCGAGATTATGTATTTATTTACTTATGTGACTATATGGATAACGTTATACACAACAATATAAATTAAGTGTGTAATAACCCGCCTTTTCAATCCCCAAAAGTCGACACTAATACATCCATGGTATTCATGTGCGAACATCCAAGTGCCAGAAAGACATATTATTAGGTGTGAAAGAAAGGACAGAACAAAACTTTACAAAACATGACGAGTAATATATAATATAAAACAAGTTTTTAAAAAAGAAAAAGGAACTTTTATATACATACACATATCGGAGTACAACACTAACCTATCATCAATCCTGGACAGTTATAACAATATGACCTTACAAATGCTGATAAATACAATAAGAATAAACTGCGGAAATTAAAAGAAAATACAAAAGTACATCTTGGAGGCATCTAATTAGTCTCATAAAGCTCCAACTTATCCAGTTAAATCTAGAAAAATATGCTATTGTTGACCAAAGCATTATAGGAAAACAATACCTAGGCCGGTTTTGTTAAGCCATTATGAAAAACACAATCAAATATATTACTTAATGTTTAAATAAACCTTTCAAAATAAGTAAGACCACACCTATGGTAACCAAAACCCTACATAGAAAAATCCAATGATATTATAATAATGCCTACGGGTTTAAAATATAATAATCAAGTAGTCGTGTTGTCTGTGAGTGTACATCACAACAATAATAGGTATACAACCAAATATCGCTAAGGCGTGTTCGCTAATTGTGTAGGATTCCATGGAGGAACCCATAGAACCTCTGAGAATGGTCCTTTTACACGAGGACCAGAGTTCTCCTTCCGAAGGGTCGTACTTGCCAAGCCGTGGTACCTAGGGAACACATAGCTGCCCACCTAGGCCAAATGCATCGCTTCTAGCATGCATAAGCTATAGGTATCACTAGAATGAGAGACGACTACACCCTCATGGGTTAGCCATATCTGCTGGCTATACATCCTATATCCGGTTTTAGTCATTAAAATTGATGAGGCTTTGTCTAACATTCCAGCTCATGCATCGCCAACTAAATAGATCTCAAAACCCCACATGGATTCCCATAACTCAGTAGGTCTCGAAATCAAACATGGATTCCCACGTATCAACAAATCTCGAAATCACATATGGATTCCCATACCTAAACATGTCTTAGAATCATATACAGATCCCCGCATCTCAATAGATCACGAAACTCGTCCATAGAACATGCATATGGTTTTTGGAGTTATTACGGTTTGAGTCATCTCATACAAGTAACTCCCCCACTTACCAAGCGCTCCAAAAACCAATCGACGATTTTCCAGTGAAGTCAACTCTAGTTCTTTAGAATACATAAACAATACATAAACGGGGATCACCCCCTAACCGTTTATGTGGATGGATCTTCCTATCATTTGTCCTAGAAGAAAAGAATGAGATTTGCATGCACGTTATAACATAATCGAAGATGACTGAGCCATGTAACTCATATGTTTCTTCTAAATATTTCTACAGTTATATCATTCAGTAATTGTACGGAATTACTTCCCTACCCCCAAAATTAATGTAACGACCTGCAATTATATCAATTTAATAGATTTATTTATTAAAATTAATTTAAGATTAAAATGATTTAATAATTATTATTAAGATCATGATAACTCATTTTAAATAGTTATAGAGTAATAATTTATCAGTAATTTTATAAAGATATATACTTGATTGAAAATCATAAGAAATTTCGTTTTGCTTTATTGATATAATAACTATGTTTGTAAATAATTATTAATATTAATTTATATGGTTTTATAAATGAAAGACGATCATTTTAATTAATTAAAAATGATAAGAAATTTATTTTCAAATTTTGTTTACAAATATACACATATTAACTAAAAAGAGAAAATATGACCAAGAATCGAAATCGGGATTTGTAACGTTGTGGAGATATATAACATACACATATACATGTACATGTGCATACACTTAAACATACATATACACATATATTTAAGTATGTAAATATTATATAAAATATATAGGATTTTTATAGTTTTCTTACTTCTTAAGTATAAAAGGTCAACATATGCATGCTTTAAAGTGATGGAAGTGATGGGTACATGGGTGATGGAATCCTAGTATTGCTTAAAGGGGGAGGAAGTAGTGATGAAGGAGCATGTGATGGTGATGAAAATGGTGATGTATGCATAAATATTTTCACTCTCTTCTTTGCCAATAAATACCCTACACTCTCCTTTCCATTTTCGTTCATCTTCTTCTCATTTCCTAAGCTCTCTCTCCATATTTTCATGGCTTCTAACCTAAAGGAAATGATGCCAAAATATTTCTCAAAAAGAATTTAAATTTACAATATATACTTGTATACACTTAAGCACCTCAAAACGATTCCAAAACTCCACTCTTTCTCTCTACATTCACGGCCTCCATCTCATCCATTTGAAAGCCTTCTTCTTCCTCTACCTTAGGACGAGATCTCCTCAAACCATCCCAAGCTTAGGCCAAGCCACCTAAAAGCTTAAGTTCAAAGGATTGTGAGCTTTGATAACCAAATAACGGAGCTATAGTGATATTTTAGTTAATCGTTTAACACCAAAGTGAGAAACTCCTAACTATAATATTATATGCTATTGGATGTTGTATATGTTTGATTTTGATTGTTAATGATGGTTGTTTAATATGGGCCCGTATGGATGAGACGGTCTTGTTGTAGAAGTTCCAATCAGATTGGTGGTCACCTTCACCTATAAATACAGGTCTAGGGGGTCATTCTAAGGATCTTTACGTTTTTGGTTAAATAGCACTATTATTGTAATAAACTTCCTCTATTATTCTCTTATCTTTTGTTGTTTCTTACTGTAACCAAGGTTATTATGAATCAATAAAGAGAATATTCAAAGTGGACGTAGGCAATCAACGCCGAACCACTATAAATCTTGTTGTTCTTGTTTTTTGCTGTGATTTTCTTGTTAATTTGGTATATTACTCAATTTTTATTTAGTTTCTTCATTTATTTCACTACATAAATCTATTCTTAGGTGTTTGTGGTCAATTTGTTTGCAAAAAAAATATGTTGTTAACGTCAAAAATGGTCATCAATACCCATAACCAATTTGAAAGTACAAGTGCAGATAATCAGCTGCACAGATCATAGATAAACAGCAAATAAAAAGCAGAAATAAGAAAAGAAACGTAGAAATTTTATAGTGGTTTGGCTAACTCTATCATACGTCCACTTTAAACAAGCTTTTATTAACGATACTAGTTGGATCTCTCTGGATCTCAACAAGTTAGTCCTTAAATCTAGGTTACAATGAGTTAGATTAAGTCGCAAGTACAAGGGTTGACTGAAGAATCACCGTAACCCCCTTAATGATTTTTGTAAGGGAGGAGAAGGGTGTAAAAGGGAAGGAATTCCAGCAGAGTAATGAAAGCTCCCTCTTTGGAAAAGACCCGTCTCTAGTTGCAGGTTAGTGGGTATTTATAAGGGTTAGAAAGCACTTAGGCCAGAGCCGCTTTACCAGAAGCCTTCTCTTGATGTCATGTGGAAGCCCAGAAAACATGGTGACCATAGGAGAAATCTCTATGACTAGGTACCGAGTCATAGGATATGACTCGATATTGAGTCATAGACTTAGCTCTTATGACATCAATTCTTCTTGCATTGTCTTTCTATCTTCTATTTGAGTGTCTTATCCGAATATCAACTCGTTTGGAGCTCGTTTGACCATCTGTCTTAATAAGTCGTCCAATCCAGCTGTTCATTAATTAGTCATCCATAACTCACTAAACACTTAACCAAATGACATGAAACTTCATACATACAATATAGATGAAAATGGGAGCCTCCCATACGAGTCGTAGATCATGGGGCCCATTTATCATGGGTCGGACCTAGTCCATCAAACTAGCTCAATTTAGAGAAGAATCATGCATAACTTGCTCAATACTTATCAGAATTAGATGAATTTTTCAGGTAGCTTCGAAACGTTGAGTGGGACCCATAAAATGAGTCGCAGGTGGTAGGGCCTAGCCTAGATTGGTCGAACCTGACTCATAGTATGAGTCAGTACGGAGTCAATTTTTTTTAACCAAATGATCTCATTTTCTGTGTGATCCTTCCATTATGTCTTACAAGTTTTCTCCCAAAATTTCACATCAATTTGAATCAACATGTCTTTTGTAGGTCCGTTTTAAGCTATCTTAGTCCAAAAGCGGGTAATTCTATGAGTCGGTACCGACTCGAAGGCTATGGGTTGGTGCCGGCTTATAGACATAGTTCATTTTGGGCTTAGCTTTCTTGACATCCATTCACTTGTTCCCTTGAGTGCTTTGGTTATGTTTGAAGTCATTCTGGCTCAATCTTGATGTTTTGACTCCTATTGATTTCTGCTGGGTTAAAAACCCGATTAACGTTTGCCCTCCAAAGTATGCCTTTTTAATGAAACATGTCCTTTGCTCCAGAAAAAGTTCAAGTAGTGAGTCTTCAATTGTTAAGCTTACCAACTACTTTAGTCTTGATGAATCGTCTAGTTCCTTTGGATTCTCTTGTCAATCACAAGTCGTTCCAAACCTGTTACAACCTAAGACTCTAGACTTTACCAAAATGTAATATATACATAACAATCATTTCAATTTCATTCGGAGTTATTACATCACATATCTCTAATTACATCACATATCGAATCACATCATATATCAAAATCACATCGTATATAAAATCATCTCGTCTTCATCCAAGATTCATCTATTTTATTCTAATCACAAGGCATTCACGTCCATTTGGCGAAATCAAAATTGCTTTAAAGTTCTATCTCTCTAGATTGTTTTATATTTAGTTTAATGCGTAAACTCTCCTAATCGTTTAATGTTTTAATTTAAGGGGATGGTCTCTATGGATTGTTTGGCAATCTCTTTGGATTATCTAATCTTTAAGTTTAAGCGAGATTTTGGTTTAGGTGAGCTCATGGTCTCTCTAGGCCAATGAGCTTATTCTTAATTCGAGCGAACCGATTCATAGCTTTTCTAGGCCAATCAAGGTCTATCTTCGAACCGTTGTTCTCCGCATAGCCTCTCCAGGCCGATCATGTTCTATCTCCAAATCCTTGCTAAGCCCAATCCAGTCGCTCTCCGATGAAAGGGACTTGACGACGAGCAAGCCGATCTAGTCACTCTCTGGTGACACAACCTACTCCATGCTTTCTTCGTCCCCAATGTACTCCGATGGGGAAAATCGCATCCTTCTTGAATTCCCTCACTCTCCAGGTAGAAATCCAATGACAATAAGTCGATCCTCTCACTATCCGATGATGCGCCTTATCCTTGCCTTCTTCGATCCACAGCACCCCGAGGGGTCAAATTGCGATCCTTGCTGAACCCATCGCTCTTCGGGAAGGAATTCAAAGATAATAAACCAATCCTATTGCTCTGGTCAGGATTAATCATCACCTTCAAATGGATCTTATCATCGCCTTGTGGCGATTGGTTTAGTTATCGCCTTATGGCGGTTTTATCTAGTCATTGCTTTGCAGTAGATTGGTCATCACCTTTCAGTGGATTTTTCAAAGCAAAGCAAACAGAAATCCTAGATAGCCATCGAACATCCGACTCAGAGCATGCATAGCAATCTCTCCGGTTCTCATACACATGTAAGTGATCCGAGGTTATTGAAAGCAAAAAAAGAAGAAGGCAGAGAGTGGGGAACAAACCTACCCCTAGTCTATCTCGATCATTGGATTAGGGGTCTTGAGCCAGATCCCTGGTTGTTCCTAGCTGCTACATTACCTATAAGAAAAAGGTAGAGTGTGAGAGATGAACCTGCCCCTCGTTCATCCTAATCATGGGACTACTAGTCATGAACCAGATCCCTAGTTATATCCATTCCGGCATTACCAATGTTGATACCATCATTAGCCATTCCAGCACTAGCCCTAAGGTTAATTTCAGTAATGCCTTGACATTAGTTCCAGTGTTGATTCCAACATCGTCCCTGGTGTTAGTTCTAGCGTTGATTCTTGCGTTGCCCCCAGGTATCAGTTACGGAGGCAAAATCCATCTTGTTCCAATCCAAATCCAGTAGCTCGTATATTGTTTCCTAAAGTTTGATTCTTATTCCTTGTAAATCTATCCATCTCTCTCTACTCCATCCTCTAGAAGAAGCTCTCCATCATCTCTTGTCAACTAGTTATCATTCCATCTTGCATCTCTTTCATCATTCTTTCTACCCTAGTTACATAGTTGGATTGGTGGGAATTTGATGACACCTCCTAGTTGCCCCTAAGTTTTAGTTGACATGCTCCAGCTCTAGATCTCATTCAAGGCTTAGGTTCAAACTTTAAGTCTTTAGATCTCATAAAGGCTCTCAGTGAAAGCACCAAAATGTTAACGTCAAAAATGACCATCAACACCTAAAAGTAATTTGAAAGCATCAGTCCAATAATCAACTGCACAAATCATAGATAAACAGCAAATAAAAAGTAGAAATAAAAAAAGAGACATGAATTTTTTATAGTGGTTCAGATGACTCTGGCCTACGTCCAGCTTAATCAAGCCTTTATTAATGATACTAGTTGGATCTCTCTGGATCTCAACCGGTTAGTCCTTAGATCTAGGTTCAACGAGTTAGATTAAGTCACAAGTATTGTAACATCTCGCCTTTTTGCACGTTTTAAATCGACGATAAACCACACACATCAGACTCAAACCGTACAAAAGGACGAATTGTTATTGGGGTGAATAAGAAAAAGGAACAAAGAAAGAAGATAAAACAGAATATTGCAGCGGAATGAAAAAAATATAATAATCAAATAACAGTTCATGAAGCTGCTTACAAAACATTTGATTAACTAATACAATATAGAATCAGAGTTACACATACCAGAGAATAATAGTTAACAATTCAGCGGAACAGTATGAATGTAGTGAAATAATATAATAAATAATAGTAATACAGTCTTCGTCTTCGTCTTCTAGAAATAAAGTCTTCAAATCCTGAAATGCTCAGGCTGACCCGAGCGAATTGAAAAGACAAAACACTCGAGTCAAAACTAAAAGATCTTATCGGAATCATACGATACTTTGTACCTAGCTTCTAGATGTTGTGTAGAGCCTACCAATGAGTCACTGGTAGGTCCAACCATAAATGGGTTGGATCCGACTCATAGTATGAGTCAGTGCCGAGTCAAATTGGCTTGGCCAAAATGACCGAGGCTTATTAAATGTCGTATAAGTGTTCTTCCAAAATTTCGTGTCAATCAACTCAGTATGAGTTCTGTAGATTCGTTTTAAGCCGTTAGTCCTAAAGTGGGTAATTCTATGAGTCGATGCTGACTAATAGACTTGGCTCATTTTGAGCTTAGCTTTCTTGAGGTCCATTCACTTATTTCCTTGAGCGCTTTGGTCAATTTTGAAGTCATTCTGGCTTAGTCTCGATGTTCTAACACCTATTAAATTCTGCTAGGTTAGAAACCCGGTTAACATACACACTCTCTTGTATATATACACTCTAGATCCACTCTAATGTGACGATTCCTACCCTATCTCTACTGGATCACGATATCAACTTAAGTTAATCACGTGACCTAAGCTCTAATACCAAATATAATGACCGCTCTACACCACCAATGTTCATATAACAAAATAGCACACTACTTGAGCATCCGTTCAATGTAGGATGACTGTCAACGGAAAGAAATAGAAATAAAGATGAGAATTAGAAAAGAAAAGAGGAGAATATAAGAAAAGAGAAGGAGATAAAACAATTAGACAATCAAATAACCTGTCGTATATCTCATATTGCATTAGATAAAATATAATAATCATTACATATATAAAATAAGCGAGAAAGTAATAACTATATAACCACATAATCAGAGTGCACATGCTCATACAGTTATACAAAATAGTTATAAAGTTTATACAACTGATAAATAAACTTAAATGATAAACTGTCCTTAATAGTAAGTCAATACTTTCTAGGCTCCATAATGTCACACAGTGGAATAAACAATAATAAACTCAAAATATAAATATAGGAAAGCATCACCTTATGCTATTCCATTTGCATAGCTCTAGTCTACTCATTTAAGAGTACCTAAGATAATAAAAGCAAAGCATAAAACCTCAAGTCAGACAACAGTCTGTTGTGAGCGATAAATAATCTCAAAACACTATAAGATAGTATAGTATATGGAACAAAGGGTATGGAGAATCATAACTGACCTGTCCATGTATCCATAAAGTTAGCATATAACATAGGATATATGCTATTCTATATTATAGTCGTCATGGGTGTACCATACATCTAAGTATTAAGCATGTCTAGATATTCGCATCGGTAATATCTACATCGTGTGACATCCCTAAGGTGACATAAACAGTCAAACAAACATGGCATCCATCATACATCCTCACGTTCACTCACTTAATGCGTTGGTTATAAAATCACTCGAGTGAGCCATCACGGTCAAGGACTGCTCAACGTCCCGGTTCCTTGGTACTCAAATCCATACCATTCAGTTCAGCAAGGAAATAGACTAACCATCACGTTAGTTCAAGGGGTAAACAACGTCATATCTAGAATAAGGAGCCATCACACTCCAGGGACCACCACATCCTCAGTATACCTCGCCTCATGAGTACGCTAAGAACCCTCGAGTGTCAATATTCCCTTTGCACACATCATCCATAGTAGAAGTCGTCTAGGAACCATCCTTACAACTCTCGCCTGAAGTCGTAGCGGTTGGGAACTACTCCAGACAACCATCATAAGTTATAGAGTGTCATCGTGTGTCCCATAACCTTCCTCCGACGGTTTCATCAATCTGGCTCGTCGTCACCCACTCTACTTCTCGAAGTACAACTATCCATCATTGAAGCTGTAACAACCTCGGTTTGGAGATTACCATAAATATTAAATTACAATGATGATTATAATTTAATATTGGGATTAATTAAATTAATAGGAAGAAAATGTTGTTTATTTTAATAAACAATGAATTTGGATTAATTTGAGCTATTGAAAATAAATAAATATGGAGAATAAGAAGAAATAATTATTCCTTGTTGAATAATTGATGAACTTGAGCAGAATAAAGTTTTTGCTTTATTTCGGGAATTTTTGAGTATAGTTGTTTGACTATATTGGGTTTAATATACCGATCATGACAATATTGAGTTTATTGTCAATATTGCCATTGTATTATTAAAACATAAGAAATAATAATAATTCTTAAGATTTAAATGATAAGAAAATATTTATTTGGTGTTAATCATGTAATTACATTTATTGGAGTGTAAAATATATTTATGTTTAACCAATTGTGACAAATTGCAATTTATTTTGCAAAAATACGAAAATTGGTTAAATTGGAATAATATTAATAAAAATAATAATAAAATGGTTAAAATTGTGTTTTTATCTTTTTATTTGGAATCTAGAAGTCGTAACGGTTCTAACGCACCATAGTTTGTAAAAATCGGATTTAATATGTATAAGATATGGAGATTTAAAGAAATTACATAAATTAAAAAGCAAACATTTGTCTAAGTCCTAATGGGTTTTATTGTGGATTTGGATCCTTACCCTAAGCCCAACTGACACTTCTGGAATTTTGTATACCTTTCTCCTCTTCTCCGTTCATTCCTTCTCCAGAAAACAAACAAACCTCCAGTAAACGTAACCATGGCCTCCTCTTTGTAAATCTTGCCCAAATCAAACCAAATCCTAGCTGAAATCAAAAGAATTTAAGTCTAAAATCAATAAAAAGGTAATCTTCTTACCAATTCTCACCTCAAATCCATGGAAATTGTAGATTTCAGATATTGTAAGTGTTGTTTTGATGATTTTCTTCCATGCAAGTCTTTTTTCAGCTCCTACAGGTAGTTTAGAGGCCACTACCAGCTGAAATACTCCATCTTGAAGCTCTAATCGACCTCCTCCTTCGCTGTAAAGGTAATTAAAACACTTACAGCAACTGTAAGCAAAGGAATTGTGCTGCTTGAAAATATTTTGATGCTTAGTTTGATGTTTTAGGCATAAAAACTTTGATTCGAAAAGCTATATTTTGCTGAAACTGTTCATTGCTCTTTTGATCATATCTGGCTCATCCGATGTCGGATTGATGCCATTCTTTTTTCAAATTGTACTGCACTTGATCTAGTTTATTCATATCAAATTTCATCGATTTTTGAGTCCGTTTGGACCTCTGAATTTGCTGTGAAAGTTGCAAACCCGAGAGGGTTTTGCACAGAAAATATATTTCGCTAAATAGTAATTTTGGCATAACTTTTGTATTTCAAATCGAAATTGGATAATTTTGGATGTTTCGGAAAGATAATTTCATTGGCTACAACTTTTGTTTGTTGAGTTTTCTGTAATTTTGAGGCTAGCTATGTCAAAATTGAACATTTCTACTGCTAAGCCGAGAGCAAAATCAAACCTGCTCTGTTGTTGAGGCAGAAATGAAATCTTCCACAACTTTTTCATTTTTAAGCGGAATTTGATAATTTTGGATGTTTCGGAAAGCTTATTTCAGTGGCTACAACTTTCATTCGTTGTGTTTTCTGATATTTTAATGTTTGCTATGCTAAAATTGCAAATGTTCTTCGTTATCCTGTGTTTTGTTGCATGGACTAGTGTTGATTTTAAACTATTGAAAATGGTTTGCATCTATGAACATGTATATGCAATTTGTATCTCGGTAATATGATGTTAAACATTTCATTTTAAACATTTTAAAAGTATTATACTACAATTATTTTATATTTAACCTATATTTTATATATTTTAATCCCGTTTTCTCTTCTAAAATCTTTTATGTATAATTTTAGTTATTTTAATCAATTTTCATGAATGTTCGGACGTATGAGAAAGTATATTAAACGATTTAGTAAAAACCGCGAGGTATGGGACTCGTGCGTAATTGCTTTATCGATTAAATACAAACTTGTACGATCGAAATGAATTCGAGGAATCTTTTGAGATCCTCCAAGATTGTTAACCACTATGTGGTACCTTGAGATTTATTTAGAGCATTTGTCCCGTATTAGCAAGATTAACTAATATGTGGAAGTAGTCCGAGAACTCCCGATTGGAGTATATTGATTATGGACTATTAAGATTGTAGTGCTCTCGCCGATGAAATGAGGCAAAACTAATTATGGTTGATTATGATTTTATAATTTTGATTAGGTTTTCACTTGTCGATGAAATGAGACAAGTTTGAATTTATTTTTGGTTTATCGTAGCAGAATTGCTACGACTTGGTTATTTACATTCGCCGATGAAATGAGGCATTGTGATTGTATTGATTTATGATTTTTCCTAATGTGGAACCAACGAGTGATTAGTAAACCATTAGGTGATAACTCATGGTATGGGACGTGGGTTATACCTTTATGGGTTCCTAGTCTCGATGTTGATACACATTCAAGATTGGACTAGTACTATGAGGCCACGAGTTTATTTGGGAATCAAGATTTGAAGTTATACCCCAAATCATGAATTTACAATTACTCGGGTCTTTGACGTCACCGACTGGGATTGATTAAATTATAGGCTACGTAGTCGTCAAGATTGTCAAGATTTATCTAGATGACATGATCCCGATCATCACGATTGTTGGTACCAAAGTATAGTACTAGTAGAGATTCAAAAGCACGTGCAAAATTATCTTTTGATGCTTTATGATTTTTCGGGATTTGATGATTTCTATAGCCTTATATATGAATAATGCGATATTATTTTGTGGTCTATGATTATTTAGATCGTTTCATGACTTGTTGGAGATTTATGAGACATGATTTCATGGATGTTTATTAATAATTTACTTAACTTAATCACATTTCCACTTACGCATGACATTAGAATATTAGCTTGACACCTCCCTTGATTATCATTGAACCTTTCATTTATTCTGTTGGGTACAACAAAATGAATGCTTCCCTTTACTTATTATCCTATAGTTCCTTATCTACTGATGAGTATAGTTGCCTGACCCGTGTGGTTTTTTCACTCGGGTTAGACCGAGTTGCAGGCTAGCTTGGATTTCTTTTACCTCCAGTTCAGCTTGATACTTTTTGTGGGACACATATATGTATATTTTGGCTAGCTAGTCTTCGTCTTTTGGGTCTACTCCTTTATGATCACTTGTATATTTTTGGGTTGTATATTTTGACACTTAGATACCTAGTAGTTACTCTTGTATGATGTATTATATGGATATGTATGGTGACGGTTATGTATGTATATGACTGATATGGGTTTGCTTTTCTATGACTTTGATTATTCCGCATATTATACTACATTGTTTCTGAAATGCTATATAGCCACCGTAGTGTCAATAGTTATGCACTAGAAGTGTCAACCACACATGAGGTAATGGAAAAAAAATTTGACACATACTTGACATGTTTAGTTCATAGCTATTGTATGCTATGTTGGTCGCTTCTATTCAGCCTTATTCTCTGCGTTAGTAGACAGAATTACTCGTTAATTCCCGTTACTAACATGGGTCTCGGGGTGGGGCGTTACAGCTTGGTATCAGAGCGTCATTTCAGAAAATAATGTAATATACACAGAACATCACACGAGATACCATACATTTAGTATTATACATCTACATATATCATCCCATAAATCACAACCCGTTTCACCTTTACATATCTTTGTCTTTACCCATGATTCAAGTGTGTCCCTTTTCGATTCCTTTGGGGTAAATAGAAAGGAATACGTCTAGGAATGTATATTTTATTACGTAGTATTCCTTAATTTTCGCATGCGAATTTCTTATGAATATATATATTTACCCTGTGAATAATCCTAGCTTATCTTTTCTTTCAGCTATGTCTGGACGTGGTAGAGGACGTTCTTCGGCGGCGGGACCGTCCAGTGGTTCCTGTCCTGAAGGCGTACACATGTCTACCGACCAGATTCTAGAGCTTGTGCGGAGCATTCAGCCTCCCACTTCTGGTTCTTCTTCTGCTCCGCAGAAGTCTGCCTTCGCACGTATGTGCAGTGACTTTACTCATCTCGGTGGCAAGCCCTTCAAAGGCACCGAGTCTGTTATTGAGGTCGAGGCTTGGCTCAGTTCTTGTGAGCATATTTTTACCCGTATGGAGATTTCTAGCCGCCATCGGGTTCTTGTAGCATCTACTATGTTGCAAGAACGAGCCCTTCATTGGTATGATCTTCTGATTTCCGAGGTTGATGAGTCCTCACTTGAGTGGGATCAGTTCCGTGAGCGGTTCGAGCTCAAGTTTATCCCTGATTCTGAGAGAGCTATTCTAGCTCGACGTTTCCTTGAGCTTAAGCAAGGAAAGCTATCTATTTCCGAGTATGTTGCCTCTTTCGAAAGTCTTTCAAAGTATGGTCTTGAGCACATTTCCACTCCTTACAAGAAGAATCTTATGTTCGTTTCCGGGCTCAAGAAGTATTTGAAGAAGGCCCTTATGCTTCGTCTTGAGCTTTCTTTCGAGAAGCTTGTTGATACGGCCCTTCGTCTTGAAGTGGTCGAGAAGGAAAAAGATAGTGATGATGATACGAGTGTTCGGGCCAACCCGAACAAGAAGAAGTTCTTTGGCAAGCCTAAGTCTTTTCCTTCTAAGAAGAAGAAGAAGTATAGTGGTTCCTCTTCTCAGTCTCAGCCAGCTCTTTCAGCTAAATCATTTGCTTGTTTCAATTGTGGCTCTCCTAATCATCATGTCAGAGAATGTCCCAAACCCAAAAGGTGCCTCTATTGCAAGAAAGAGGGACATTTAGTTGCTTCTTGCCCCAAGAAGGGGAAAGGACCTCGTCAGGGATAGCTTAATGTTGCATCTGCTTCTGGTGATTCTTCTCAGCCTAAAGGTACATCCTCGTCTATTTTGGAAGGTTCTATTTTATTTCATGATCATTATATTAGAGTGCTCTTTGATACGGGTGCGTCCCACTCATTCGTATCGAAGGAACTCGTTGATGCTTTATAGTTGGATGTGTCTTGCTTGCTTACTTCATTGCGGATTGCTAATCCTATTGGAGGATCCACTACTTTTAGCTTATATTGTGATGATGTTGAGATTTTGATATGTGGTTACTCCTTCCATGCAAATCTGCACGTGATTCCTTTCCTTGGTTTCGATATGATTCTCGATATGGACTGGCTAGTTCGATACAATGTCAGGATTCTTTGCATGGAGTGAGTTCTTTATCTTCGACATCCTGATTGTCCCGATCAGCTATCTCTCTCGCTTCGTGATTCTGATTGTGACTTTGTGGCTTCCTTATTTGCTCTCGGTTCTCATGACATTGATGGCGATATATCTCTTATTCCAGTTGTTTACGACTTTGCTGATTTATTTGAGCCTGTTTCTGGTTTGCCTCCTAAGTGATCTATCGAGTTTCGTATTGATCTTATTCCAGGTGCTCGGCCTGTTAGTCGTCCTCCTACGAGGATGTCTGCACGGGAAAATGAGGAACTCAAAAGGCAACTCCTTGAGCTTGAAGCTAAGCATTTCATTCGTTCTAGTTCTTCACCGTGGGGTGCTGCAGTTGTATTCGTGAGGAATTCCGATGAGACTCTTAGGCTTTGCGTTGACTATCGTAAGCTTAACGAATTAACCATCAAGAATCGTTATCCCTTGCCTCGAATTGATGACATGTTTGATCAATTAAGTGGTGCTAAGGTCTTTTCACAATTAGACCTTGCCACTGGTTTTCATCAGCTCCGAGTCGTGGAAGATAGTATTCCTCTCACCGCATTCCACACTCGCTATGGTTCTTATGAGTGGCTCGTCATGCCGTTCGGATTGACGAACGCACCTGCCTACTTTGTCGATCTTATGAATCGAGTATTCCGAGAATATCTCGATAAGTTCGTGCTTGTTTTCATTGATGATATTCTTGTATATTCAAAATCCGAAGCGGACCATGCTTGACATCTTAGAATTGTTTTGAGTACTCTTCGACAACTCAAAGCAAAACTTTCTAAATGTCACTTTCGGGAGAAGAAAGTGAAGTTCTTAGGTCATGTTGTATCTTTAGAGGGTATATCAGTTGATCCCTCTAAGATAGAGGCTATTCAGAATTAGAAAAGGCCAGAGAATGTTCACGAGATTCGTTCTTTTCTGGGTTTAGCGGGTTATTACTGCCGCTTTATCAAAGACTTTTCCCGTATTATGCTTCCATTGACTAGCCTTACGAGAAAAGGCGTTCGATTTATTTGGTCCGATAAGTGTGAGGCTTCTTTTCAGCAATTGAAAGAGGTTCTCACTAATGCTCCTGTTCTTGTGGTTCCTCATGGGAACCAAGATCTTATCATTTATACCGATGCCAGCCTTAGTGGTCTTGGCGCAGTTCTGATGCAGAAAGATCGGGTAGTTGCTTATGCTTCGAGACAGTTACGTCCGAACGAGATTCGGTATGCTACCCACGACCTTGAGCTTGCTGCCATTGTCTTCGCTTTGAAGATTTGACGTCATTATCTTTTGGGAGAGCACTTCGTCCTTTACATCGATCACAAATCTCTTAAGTATCTCTTCTCACAGAAGGATTTGAATATGAGGCAACAGCGATGGTTAGAGTTTCTCGCCTCATATGATTTTGATATTGAGTATACCCCTGGTAAGGGTAATCGAGTTGTAGATGCGCTTAGTCGCAAGCATTCAGCTGTGGTTTCTATGATGTTAGCCGAATGGGATGTTCTATTGACCCTATCTTCTTGTGATATTCGTGATCGAGCTCCATCGTCTGATTCTCCTGCTTTATTGTTTAGTCTGGACGCTCATCCATCTCCTTTAGATTGTATTTCAGAGGCTCAGAGGCGTGATGATAGTTGTATGCGTCTCATTCAGTCTTGCTCATCTGAGTCCCGTGATGAGGAGTTGCTGGATTATTTGATTGATTCTTATGGTTGCCTTCGGTTGAGGAACCGTATTGTTGTGCCTTCTGATTCAGCACTTAGGCATGACATACTTGATGATTGTCATCGCTCTAAGTATATCATTCATCCGGGTAGTAGTAAGACGTATAAGGATATGCGTCATCTTTACTATTGGGAGGGCATGAAGCGTGATGTTGTGAGTTATGTGAGCAAGTGCCCAACCTGTCAGCTTGTTAAGGCCGAGCATCAGCGGCCATCTGGTCTTCTTCAGCCTCTTGAAGTTTCGCTGTGGAAGTGGGACCAAGTTTCGATAGATTTTGTCGACGGCCTACGAAGTCTGCTCATTTTATCTGGGTCGTTGTTGATCGTCTTACGAAGTCTGCTCATTTTATCCCTATTAAATCTAATAGGAATGCCCCTCTCTTGGCAAAGCTTTACATAAAGGAAATTGTATGGTTACATGGTGTTCCTTCTTCGATTGTTTGTGACCGAGATCCACTATTCACTGGTCATTTCTGGACGAGTTTTCAGCAAGCTTTGGGTACAAAGCTTAATCTTTCGACTGCTTATCATCCTCATTCTGACGGTCAGACGGAGAGGGTGAATCGTATTCTTGAGAATCTCCTTCGAGCTTGTATTATTGATTTTGGTGGTTCATAGGAGGACCACATTCCATTGGTAGAATTCTCTTATAATAACAGCTTTCAATCTAGTATTGGCATGGCGCCGTTTGAGGCTCTTTATGGCAGACCGTGTCGTTCTCCATCTTGTTGGCTAGAATCTGGCGAGAAGCTTATTCTTGGACCAGATTCGATTCGTGATTTCTCGGAGAAGATTTTTCTTATTAGACAGAGAATGAAAGAGGCTCAAAGCCGTCAGAAATCCTACGCGGACAACAGTATGAGGCCTCTTGAGTTCACTATTGGTGATCATGTCTTTATCCATGTTTCTCCGATGAAGGGAGTGGTGCGCTTTAGCTCTACGGGGAAATTGGCTCCTCGCTTTATAGGACCATTTCCGATTATTGAGCGCATTGGTCCGGTTGCTTATCGTTTGTCACTTCCGTCTCACTTATCCGGTATTCATGACGTCTTCCATGTTTCTCAGTTGAGGAAGTGTCTTCGAGATTCTGACTCTATCATTGATCCATCTGAGCAGCTTGAGCTTGAGATCTCACCGAGCTTATCTACCTTTCAACAGCCTATTCGAGTACTTGGTACGGAGGTGAAGCGCCTTCGAAACAAGAATGTGCCCCTTGTCAAGATTCAATGGTCGAAAAATCCCAATGATTGCACTTGGGAAACCGAAGAATCTATCGAGCATTCTTTTTCGGGGTTTCTTTCTTTTTTTGGTGATGGTGAGAATTTATTATCTCGAGCTATTTCTTGTTTCTTTCGTTTGAATCATTGAATTGTTATAGATTTTTCCCTTAAAAATTGCGTGGACGCAATTTTATCAAGAGGGAAGGTCTGTAACAACCTCGGTTTGGAGATTACCATAAATATTAAATTATAATGACGATTATAATTTAATATTGGGATTAATTAAATTAATAGGAAGAAAATGTTGTCTATTTTAATAAACAATGAATTTGGATTAATTTGAGCTATTGAAAATAAATAAATATGGAGAATAAGAAGAAATAATTATTCCTTGTTGAATAATTGATGAACTTGAGCAGAATAAAGTTTTTGCTTTATTTCGAGAATTTTTGAGTATAGTTGTTTGACTATATTGGATTTAATATATTGATCATGACAATATTGAGTTTATTATCAATATTGTCGTTGTATTATTAAAACATAAGAAATAATAATAATTCTTAAGATTTAAATGATAAGAAAATATTTATTTGGTGTTAATCATGTAGTTACATTTATTGGAGTGTAAAATATATTTATGTTTAACCAATTGTGACAATTGCAATTTATTTTGCAAAAATACGAAAATTGGTTAAATTGGAATAATATTAATAAAAATAATAATAAAATGGTTAAAATTGTGTTTTTATCTTTTTATTTGGAATCTAGAAGTTGTAACGGTTCTAATGCACCATAGTTTGTAAAAATCGGATTTAATATGTATAAGATATGGAGATTTAAATAAATTACATAAATAAAATTACATAAATAAAAAAGCAAACATTTGCCTAAGTCCTAATGGGTTTTATTGTGGATTTGGATCCTTGCCCTAAGCCCAACTGACACTTCTAGAATTTTGTACGTACCTTTCTCCTCTTCTCCGTTCATTCCTTCTCCAGAAAACAAACAAACCTCCAGTAAACATAACCATGGCCTCCTCTTTGTAAATCTTGCCCAAATCAAACCAAATCCTAGCTGAAATCAAAAGAATTTAAGTCTAAAATCAATAAAAAGGTAATCTTCTTACCAATTCTCATCTCAAATCCATGGAAATTGTAGATTTCAGATATTGTAAGTGTTGTTTTGATGATTTTCTTCCATGCATGTCTTTTTTCAGCTCCTACAAGTACTTTAGAGGCCACTACCAGCTGAAATACTCCATCTTGAACCTCTAATCGACCTCCTCCTTCGCTGTAAAGTTAAGTAAAACACTTACAGCAACTGTAAGCAAAGGAATTGCGCTGCTTGAAAATATTTTGATGCTTAGTTTGATGTTTTAGGCATAAAAACTTTGATTTGAAAAGCTATATTTTGCTGAAATTGTCCATTGCTCTTTTGATCATATCTAGCTGATCCGGTGTCGGATTGATGCCATTCTTTTTTCAGATTGTACTGCACTTGATCTAGTTTGTTCATGTCAAATTTCATCGATTTTTGAGTCCGTTTGGACCTCTGAATTTTCTGTGAAATTTGCAAACTCGAGAGGGTTTTGCACAGAAAATATATTTCGCTAAATAGTAATTTTGGCATAACTTTTGTGTTTCAAATCGAAATTGGATAATTTTGGATGTTTCAGAAAGCTTATTTCATTGGCTACAACTTTTGTTTTTGAGTTTTCTGCAATTTTGAGGTTAGCTATGTCAAAATTGAACCTTTCTACTGCTAACCCGAGAGCAAAATCAAACTTGCTCTGTTGTTGAGGCAGAAATGAAATCTTCCATAACTTTTTCCTTTTTAAGCGGAATTTGATAATATTGGATGTTTCGGAAAGCTTATTTCAGTGGCTACAACTTTCATCGTTGTGTTTTCTATGATTTTGATGTTTGCTATGCTAAAATTGCAAATGTTCTTCGATGTCCTGTGTTTTGTTGCATGGACTAGTGTTGATTTTAAACTATTGAAAATGATTTGCAACTATGAACATGTATATGCAATTTGTATCTCGGTAATATGATGTTAAACATTTCATTTTAAACATTTTAAAAGTATTATACTACAACTATTTTATATTTAACCTATATTTTATATATTTTAATCCCGTTTTCTCTTCTAAAATCTTTTATGTATAATTTTAGTTATTTTAATCAATTTTCATGAATGTTCGGACGTATGAGAAAGTATATTAAACGATTTAGTAAAAACCGCGAGGTATGGGACTCGTGCGTAATTGCTTTATCGATTAAATACAAACTTGTACGATCGAAATGAATTCGAGGAATCTTTTGAGATCCTCCAAGATTGTTTACCACTATGTGGTACCTTGAGATTTATTTAGAGCATTTGTCCCGTATTAGCAAGATTAGCTAATATGTGGAAGTATCCCGAGAACTCCCGATTGGAGTATATTGATTATGGACTATCAAGATTGTAGTGCTTCCGCCGATGAAATGAGACAAAACCAATTATGGTTGATTATGATTTTATAATTTTGATTAGGTTTTCACTTGTCGATGAAATGAGACAAGTTTGAATTTATTTTTGGTTTATCGTAGCGGAATTGCTACGACTTGATTATTTACATTCGCCGATGAAATGAGGCATTGTGATTGTATTGATTTATGATTTTTCCTAATGTGGAACCAACGAGTGATTAGTAAACCATTAGGTGATAACTCATGGTATGGGACGTGGCTTATACCCTTATGGGTTCCTAGTCTCGATGTTGATACACATTCAAGATTGGACTAGTACTATGAGGCCACGAGTTTATTGGGGAATCAAGATTTGAAATTATACCCCAAATCATGAATTTACTATTACTCGGGTCTTTGACGTCACCGATTGGGATTGATTAAATTATAGGCTACGCAGTCGTCAAGATTTATCTAGATGACATGATCCCGATCATCACGATTGTTGGTACCAAAGTATAGTACTAGTGGAGATTCAAAAGCACGTGCAAAAATATCTTTTGATGCTTTATGATTTTTCGGGATTTGATGATTTCTATAGCTTTATATATGAATAAGGCGATATTATTTTGTGGTCCATGATTATTTAGATCGTTTCATGACTTGTTTGAGATTTATGAGATTTCATGATTTCATGGATGTTTATTAATAATTTACTTAACTTAATCACATTTCCCCTTACGCATGACATTAGAATATTAGCTTGACACCTCCCTTGATTATCATTGAACCTTTCATTTATTCTGTTGGGTACAACAGAATGAATGCTTCCCTTTACTTATTATCCTAGAGTTCCTTATCTACTGATGAGTATAGTTGCCTGACCCGTGTGTTTTTTTCACTCGGGTCAGACCGAGTTGCAGGTTAGCTTGGATTTCTTTTGCCTCTAGTTCAGCTTGATACTTTTTGTGGGACACATATATGTATATTTTGGCTAGCTAGTCTTCGTCTTTTGGGACTACTCCTTAAAGCCACTTTATCGTCCACATCAAAATTGGCCAAATCAGCCATCATTAATAGTGATAGATATCGACTACTCTAGAGCAATCGATAACGACCATTCTGGTCATGTACTTAACCAAAAATTGTTACATACAAACCGAAGGAAAACATCCCGCATTTATCCCAAAATTTGAAGCGCATCTCCAATACATCTTCCATCTTTATATCCATCGGCGTGCATGATACTCTATGCATGAAGTCCTATCCTATGGGATATTTTCTAATACTATATCGCTATTGAATGACGTTTTCAACCAAAATAATCAAACTAACATATAGAAATCCAATAAGCATATAAATGTCCATAATAGCCTACATACATCTATAATAACACAATATAATATGATACATCCAAGCAACCAATATGGAATAATGTGGAATTAATATCAAAATGGCTTAAATATATCAATATCATCAAAATAGTATGTCAATGGGAAAATGTGATATTTAATTTAAAATTATTTTAAAACACTTTTAATTCTTTTTATAAAATAATGTATTTGTTAATTATTTTAAAATTACACTTTAAATTTAGAAAACATTTCAAACATCGTTTTAATGTTATTCTAACAATCATAGTATGGTGAGAGACAATATCACTTACCTTAATCAAGTCCGACCAAACCATCATCAAGCAATAGAGCTCTCTGTCACAAACGCAACACAAGAAGCTGCGTCCAAAATGGGCCTCGTATGCAAAATATATAGCATTTATAAGAGACGGGATTAAATAAATAATTAATTAACCTTAATGATCCTACTAAGCACCAAAATCAAATTAATACCTTCTTCTTGCTTAATATTGTATACCCTCATGTGCCAGTATAAGAAATCCACCTTGCTCCATCCTATATCTCTTCAATTTATCATTCATTTGTCAATGAAATGCCAAATGGATTTTGCATATGCACCCCACTATGAACGTGCTCTATGACCGTCACAACCATATAGCACTCGATCGCTTGGTGCCAAATGCGACCTGACCATGTTGTGCTCCTCCTCAATATGACGCTTTTTGCATTGATGCACTGTGGAGCTCCTAACTTTGGGAAAGGGTGCACTTTACGAAGAGAAGTTTAATGTCAAAGCCATCGGTTTCACCTAACATCGCCTATAGCTGCCTAAAATCTAAATCCTAGCTATTGAGCTCTGTACGACCATCCCAAATATTAATGTCGCATTCTTCGATGTGGATATAGATATGGATATCTCATCGATACGAGTTAAACGGGCTTGGTTTTGGAATATTTCGCTGAGTAAATCAAGAGATATGGAATTTTGAAATAAATGAAGGGAGGCGGCCATTATTTTTAGGCACCATGGTGAAATAGTGAGTGGATCGTTAGTAAGAGAAGAGGGTTTTAATTTAAATGTATCATATTCATTTTATTTAAATTCTCAAATAAAATGATTGTGTGTTTCAAGCTTGCATGATCAAACGGTGCTTCCGATCGAAACAAAACTCGCTTGCATCCATTACCTTATTTTTCTAGTCTCGGTGGTACATAATTTGTCGCTATCCAAGACAGCGTTCTGTGATGACAATTTTATGCTTTTCGAGACCATCTTGACCATCGGATCATCTGATCTTCAAATAGAGCAATCTTTATACTAATTTTAATTCGCAACGTCGATACAAATTCATTGGAAGTCGTCTTCGGTCCTTATTCGATCATATGCGAAAAATTATTTTTTAGGATGATTAATTAGTAAATGATTCAATATTCAGATAAATTATTTCAATAAAAATACGGGTCGTTACACCCAGTTTCGCTTTTAGTTAATTATTTTCCTTTTCTAGCTTTTGAAAATTTTCATGAAAACGAGCGAACACTTTTTCATAATTCAAACAATTTTTGCAATTAGAATTTTTAATTTTCTTAATATTTTTAAGCTCATTTTTCAAATCATCATTTTTCTGAAGCAATTTAGATTTTTAACTTTTCAACTTGTTATTTTTCATCTCAAGGTCATCAATATTTTTGTTTAATTTTTGACATAAAAGAACTATATCTTCGAATGAAAAATCACATATCTCGTCAGTTGTTGCGTCTTCATCACTGCCTTCTTTGTTATCATTGTCCAAATTATCTTTTGCAAGTCTTGTCAAGCATAACTCTTTAATTGAGTCGCTTTTGGTGAGTTTCTTCTTGCCGTTGTCTTTTCTGCCATATATTGCATCAAGAGTATTCCAGGTTTTTTGTGCAGTTAAGCAATAAGAGATATGGCTATATTCATCTCGATTAATTAGAGAATTGACTATATGCATAGTAGGAGCATTAAACGAAGTATCTTTTATCTATCATGTCACACCCGTTTTCAATAATATCCCAACATTTAAAATTAATAGATTTTAAATAAAATTTCCTTTTTGATTTCCGATTTAAAAAATATGTTCCAACAAAAATGGGGGTACTAATATTGGACCGACTCTCGCTGGATCTACAGCTAGGATTAGACATTTATACTAGTAACCTACTTTGATACCACTTGTAGGATCGAATTAGCCCTTGAGGGAGTGAATAGAATTTATATTAAATTCATAGAGTGATAAAAGTCACAGTTTGGAGCGGCACACAAGTTTACCCAACTTCGGCAAAACCTGCCTACTATTTCCCTAAGGTTTCTAAATTCAACAATTGACATTTGCAGACCCGTAAACTCACGATCCTCACAACTTGATTATTCTAACCCTATGCTCAAAAACCTGCCACAATCAAATCCCAAGTTGTGAATTCTCGAACTATGCCCTATAGTTTGTACCTAGTTAAAAACTAAAGTTTCACAAATTTAGTAACACATTATAAAAGAAAAATAGTTGAAATCCTGTAGGACCAAAACAAAATTAAACAATAAAAGAGTGCAGCCCGATCTAATTAAAATAAAAAAAGAAAGGAAATTGCATAGCCCATATTCATTTCTCCCGTTCAATTTCTTTTTTTGATTGGCCTCTTTGAAATCTGAAATTAGGATTTTCTGAATTGAAAGTCGTTGCTTGAATTTGTGATATGAAGCGCCTCCAACTTCTCCGAAGACCGCATTCTTCGATTAATAGTGATTTATAAGAACAACAACTCAGTAGTTCTTCGAATGTTGCTTGCATTATATTCCTCAGAGTATATTCCCTTGATAACATTTGTACTTTTTTGACTTTTGTTTGTGCATGACTGCACCATGTTTAACTCTCCTTGAATTTGCACTTGCACCTTTGTACTGTCCCGTTGATATGCATCATTGCTACACCTGGTTTCAAGTCATGCATGTGTTTCCCTGTGTGCATGTCCTTGTTTCTGTTTTGCTGGTCTTGCCTTGTGCATGAGTTGCATTCTACTTGTGTGTGTGTGTATGTTTGAATTTTGTTGCACCATTTTGCTGAGTTGTGGGCATGCTTGTGTATACTGTTGTCTCTGGCTTGACCCGTTCTTGATTTTTGCTGCCTTGAGTCTGATTTGCTCTTGTACACGTGCACTTGTATTTCCTTTTGCTGTGTGTTCACTGTGTTGAGAATTGCTATTTTACTTTGTGTGCTCCATATTGCTGGTCTCGACATTTGATGTTGCAGTTGATACTTATTGTGGTAGTTTTGTGGCCACTTAACTCTTTGAAGTTGGGGTTTCACATGCACTTGTATATGCATGTACTTGCTTCTTTTTGGTGCATTCATGTGTTGCACCATCTTGTTCTGAGTGCATGCTGGTCTGAACTGAAATGATGCACTTGTATTGATCTCGAGCTTGCTTGGGCTTGACCTTATGTACACTTCTACTTGCACTATGTTGAGTCTTCAGGCTTGACCTTTGCATTTGTCCCTGTATTCGAATTTGTGTAAATGGGTTTTGTGTATATGCATGGCCTTATGGCATATACAGTGATAAAGTATGCATATCATATGTTGCACATTTATTTTTGATTCTAGAATAAAAAACGAAAACAAACAACCCAATTAACCGAGGCCGCATTATATTTAATCACATTCTTATTTTTGCAATTTCAGTTTGTTTCATTTCGCTTTTACCGCATTATTGTTTACTTGACAAGCAAAGTAGAAGACTAGAAAAGAAATTGGAGCTAGAAGATAGCAAATCAAACTCGAGTGAGTGAGTGAGTGAAATGGGTGAGTGCATTGGAGAGTGATTGTTGTATATATGAGAGTGTAAAATAATATTGTATATGAATGATGCAAGTATAGTGGAAGCTATGTACTATTTGAATTTGAATTGAAATAAAATTTTTGTTTAAATGAAATTGTGATTTGTTTATTTCAAATTGTTATGTTGCAAAAATACTACAACAAACATATTTAAAAATATGGATACATACATACATACATATTTTTTTTTATTATCATCAAACAAAAATCATAAACTATTGTATTCTACAGTAGCCTAGTTGCGGTGCTCCTTTAGTAGCCTAGTGGTAGTGTTTCCATATCTAGTAGCCTATGAGGTGGAGTTTACATTTTAAATAGCTTTTGGAGCAGTGACCGATCAATATTCATTGAGGTTCAATCCGTAGTTCGATCCTTGTAGTAGGTTGCGCAAGTCATAATGTGGGTATCAGTTAGACAAAAACCCTTAAGTAATGGACCCTAGAGATACACGGACACTTATAGTATGCCCTACGCCACTTTGGGTAGAGTTTAAGTTAACTGCACGTGATTACCATATATCAAACATGTACTAATTCACCAAACTTTTGTCTGACTCACTCCCTTCCTTTTTCCCACTATAGGATGATAGGTTAGCAAATGAATAGGCATAGTTTATGGAGAAAGGAGTTAAACGTTGGGGTTTCCATATTCTTTATTGTTCAACGTGTAGTTACTTATTGTATTAAAAGTCTGTAATGCTTATATTTTACTTTGGGAACAATGTAGATGGAATTAAGTATTTTGGAGATTGTTTTCTAAAATTTCTATTTTTAGTACTTATATTTTAATTCCTTCCACTGTGAAATATGAAAATGTAGAACATATTAGAATGTACCCTTATAGTTATGATCTGCAATGTTTCAAAAGCCCAACAGCTTATATTTTTTGGCACGACGCTTATCCGAAAGTCCCCATAAACTTTGCATCAGTGTGTCGGAAAGTGCAGGTTGTTACATATGGCTTAAGAAGTGTGGTCCAATAGGAGTGAAGAGGGATTTTAATTGTTTTTTAAAATATTTTGAACCCTTAGTTACTCTATTACCCGATCGCTATCCAAAATCTGATTGAAATTCCACTTGAGGCATTTTAATCCAATTTATATTTTAAATTTATATCGATTTTCCTTTATTAAAATATCAATTTTTAATAATCATTATAAAATAATTGTTTCACTTGCAAAATAAATCTCAAAATTCCACAATAATTATTTATTTTTACCTACATTAGATTTCCATATCACTTTTGGAATTTTACAACACAATTCAAATTCCAAATTTGAGTTTTGAATCAACATTTTGTTTTTATTATCAAATATAAATCCAAAAATCCAATTTATTGGATTCAATAAATTAAAATATTTACTTTAGTTAAATTTAGGAACGGGATGTTACAAATCTTCTATCTTAATACCTTCACAATATTATAAACGTTTGTCTGATTCATCTCCAAAATTATCGCTACAAATTACTGAATTGGACCACCTAACATCATCAACAATCGCGTATTACATAAAGAGAAATAAAATAATAGCATGTATTTCTCAATAAAAAATTCAAAAATTATGTAGATTCATCAACCTATAAATTCGAAAAAAACATAAGAAATAATATTGCGGACAGTTATGAAAACAACCATGACCATTGAAATTTTTGGTTTTACAAAATCGCTCGAAACTGAAACCTAATTTATTTAAATAAAAATTACTTTAAAGACTTATCTGTTGTGTGATCCAAAAATTATATTGAAATTAACTACCATCTTACGTCAAAACAACAGTAAATAATACAATGAATCCAACCTTCTAATTAATGAGCTAACAACACATAAATTTCATTCATTGTTTGAATACAAACAAAAACCTTATTTTAAGTTAACGAATTGCTCAAAAAAAATTAATTGGTCTTTTCTTACATTACTTTGGATACGCTTAGCCATTAATTAAAACTTTAAGTCGTTTTTTTTAGTTTTGTGAATTATGGTTTAATTGTTTTTATAAGCTTTAGTAGGTTATGCCAAACTGTTTAGCTTTTTCATAACTCAGTTTCATATAACCTAAGTGGAGTTTAAAACCATTTTTAATGGAAAAGTCTATTTAAACACAAAATATATACACAATTGGTGACGCAAAAAATCTCCATCATTGAATTGCTCTTTGAATTCCACATTTTCCATAAAGGCAAAAAAATTAAATGGTATGAATCTTTTGTGTCACCATTTTGTGTTTAATTTTGTGTTCAAGTAGGCGGTCCCATTTTTATTAAATTAATTTTAATATTTTTAAGTGGTCGTTGGGCTGGTTTGGATATGCGTAGATGCTGATATAACCTTAATTTGATGCGAGCTTAGGGCATCTCCAATCGTTCAAATATTTGCTGAATTTGCCCCAAAAAAATTTCCAGTCGTTCAATTCAACGGTAATATTAAGCTTAACGTTCAGGATCCTGAACGGGGCTTGGGCGCCCATTAAATGGGCGTCCAAGCCCTGGCGCCCATTTTATGGGCGCCAGAGCTTGGGCGCCCATTAAATGGGCGCCCAACCCCTCCCCCAAAAATTCCCCCCTCCCAGCCATATTTCCCCCCGAACGGCTATAAACGGTCACATTTCAAATTACAACGGCTATAAACGGTCATATTTATGATTTCACTACATATATCACAATGTTATCCAGATTGTAATACGCACATCTCTTCTTCTATTACAATTTTATTCTCAATTCCTTAATAATGAAACGTATGCGTGGTGGGCCACCACCTCTCAGCTAATGCCTGGATGAGAGGTCGATCAAAGGACTGAACAGGCCTAATCGACAAAAATAGACCAAAAGGGCTAGCCTGTAGCCTCTCAATAATAGGACCAGGAAGATAGTCATAAAACTGGGTAATGCACTTAGCCCAACTACCCCGACAGTGAATGTAATGGTCCTATACATAGTTAATGAAACAACAATTTTTAATAGCGTAAGGGTTGATCAATATGAGTATGTAATGTACAAATTAAAATAACAAGTTATAGTAAGGGTTCATTAATACCTGTATGGTCGTCAATGCGGTTTCGGTTCTATGCCGATAACCATCTGGCAGCTCATGTAGAATACGTAGATCGTCTGGTGAAACTCCAGACGGTTTCACCAGACGGTGGCGGAACGTGTAATGGTCCTGCTTGCTCCTTTGGATGTCTATGAACCGTTCTTCGGGCGATTTTGGTTGGACGCGGCGGCATTTTGAATAAATTTTCTAATTTTCAAAAAAACTTCAAAATGAAAAGTGAAGAGGAATGAGGGAGGAGAGGGGGCGGTGCCCATTTTATGGGCGCCTTGCCTCAGGCGCCCATAAAATGGGCGCCTAAGGGTCAGGCGCCCATTAAATGGGCGCCTGATGCCAGGCGCCCATTTAATGGGCGCCTGAGCATTGGGCATTTCTACGCAAATACGGGCTGAATATTCAGCCCGCTGAATATTCAGCCCGTAATCGATTGAAGATGCCCTTACAATATTCCACTCTTGTTAGAATTAGAATTCAAACTCCATTCATTTCCAAACTACAATCCAGGTTAGCATTCCCGCCAAATTACCCTCAATCTAAACCCTAGATCGTAAATCACACCTGTTTCTCATCAGATTTCAAACTATTCAACGCAATGGACGACAAGGACGGCATGAAGAGAGAAAGAATGAATCCTCCCGCTTATGAATTTGTACTCGAGGAGTTGCTCGAATGGCCATCTCAAACAGTAGAATGGCTCCCAACGAAAACAGATTTCGAACAATATTCCGTCCAGAAGTTGATTCTTGGAACTAATACTTCATCTAATGTGACTAATCGTTTGATAATTGGTGATGTTAAGATTTATCGTGAAGACAGATTCCCAAAAGGAGAGGTCAATTAATATCTTTCACGCTAGGATTTTCTTGAATCGATGTTATTAATTTGCTTTTATCAATTTATTTTTTGTGTTTTTTTTTTTTTGCAATGCCTTTTTATTCTGTACAGAGAGTTTGAATGTATTTTGGTTTTTCAGTTTTGATGTGATGTTACCATGTTGATCGGACTAGTTTCTTTTATCAATTGTTGTTTTACGAGTGATCAAAAGATAAATTTAACATTACTTAGTATATGTCTGAATCAAGATCGGATCTTGGATGTGTTTTTTTATTCTGTCATTGACTATTTGTCAGGTTTCAGTGATGCAATATAATTAAAATGTATGGTTTTGGAAGTTGTTAATATGCACAATTCTTTCTAGTTCTTTTTTTTTTATATATATATATATATAAAATAAAATAAAATATATACTTCTTGAAGTTGAATTTGAACATTTTTGACTAGTATATACTTGGTCAATCTGTCTATATGTGCATGCTCATCATGATTCTTTTGTGGTGTTTGAGGACCTCAAGTGTTTACTCTAGGTTTAAAATTTTTGTTACGCTTTATTGTGCATGTCATTTGTCATTTTCGTTTGATCTGAATTGACCGGAACAAAATGGAATGATGCTCGGAAATAATGCTGAATATCCATTAACGTTTGTACTTAGAGATGAATAATATTTGGTGAACATATCAGTCATTATCTGTATTACACGAAAATCTTGATTTTCTTTTGCAGCTTATGATAAGACAGAGAATTAATCATGAAGATGTAGTCAATATAGCTCGTCATATGCCTCAGAAACATTCTTTTATTGCAACAAAAACCAATGGTCCGGACATACTAGTGTTCGATATAGAAAAACATCCAAGCGAACCTGTTGATAATGAATGCAATCCTGAATATAGATTAAAATGGCATATAAAAGAAGGATATGGTTTATCATGGAGTGCTTTAAAACAGGGTCAACTACTAAATTGTATCTATGATGGAGAAATAAGCTTATGGGACATCAATGCAACACCTGAAAATAAGTCCATTGATGTTTGTCGTCTTTTTCAGGTTACATTTTAATTCTTACATCTCATCATTTTGTTGTTTGTGTTCATGGTTATATTTGAATTGTTCAACTAATTATTTTCAGTTTCTACTTTCTACATTATCTTTACCTCTGACATCAGCGTATGTAACTTCCACTCCTAAACCTAAATGATAGGTTTTTACATGTATATAAGTGCAGTAAGTCATAGCCGAATAACCAAAATGTGAAATTTTCTGGTAGTTCTTCCTAACTAACTGTAATCTGTAATAATCGTAGAAGTAAAACAGTTTCCCAAATCTAATTTCATGAATTGTTTGAATTAGGGGCATGTAGGTGTTGTGAGTGATGTTGCTTGGCATACGAAGGACGAGTTCTTGTTTGGCTCGGTTGGTGTTGATAATTACTTACGTATATGGGATACTCGAACAAAAAAAACAAACCAGTCTTTATGTGCATATAGTCTTGATGTAAGTGATGCACTGTTATCATAAAAATAATAATTCATACATCACACAATGCTTCGTAATAGTTACTTTACACAAAACGTGGATCGTTATTATAGTTTTTATCAATTTTAAGATAAGACAATTATGTTTGGACAGGTAAATTCCTTATCATTTAACCACATAAGAGATGGCCTTATAGCAACGGGTTCTAAAGATAAGACTTTCAAGATATTTGACATCCGAAAGCTAGATACCGCGCTTCATAATTTCACTAAGCACGAGTATGGATCTATTACTAAATTACATCTGTCTAATTTTCAGTAGGCTATAGCTGAATACTGAACCATTTTGTGCATAAAATAAAAATGCAGGAAAGAAGTTTAGAAAGTAGCATGGAGCCCTAAGAATGAGACTGTATTAATTGACATTTTCTTGTCTCGGTTGGAAAATTATGATATGGGATTTTAGCAGGTATTTTGTACAAGATTCTACAATCTTTTAATGACATACATTATATGGTGATTCTTGTTTATTTACAGGGTTGGCATTGAGAAATTACCCCAAGAAGTGGAAGGCAGCACTGCAGAGTTACTAGCTACACAAGGTCTCACTGAGAAGATGGACGATTTTTCTCTCAATTCAGAAGAGCATTTCCTACTAGCTAGCGTCGACTTTGATCATACAGTTCAAGTTTGGCAAATGATATTTTAGTACAAATACACTGATGATTAAACGTTCTTTTTGACTGAGTTGACAAATTTACTGTACTTTGTCTGGAAGAATGATTTGCATGAACATTTAATGAGTATATGTAAATATGCAACATATATGATTGTTTGCTAATGAATTTCTAAAGTGATGTTGAAATTGGCCTTCGTGATGATTTTCAATTGGTTCCTTCACTTTGAACACTATTTTGTTGGTTAAGTGAACTAAAAAACACACATCCGAGTGCTGTGCGCGACTGTTCTCTTAATTTAATTTGGGAAGTTGACTGGAAAGCTAAGTTCCAATTTTCTTTTGTTAAAGTCGGTTGCATTCTCGACATACAATCAAGTTTGTAGCAATTAGTTAATCCCCTTATTAATGCGAATTTTGGTTTGCACTAACACTCTAAGGTTCTACGGTGAGATTCTGAAGGTGAACTAATTCTTAGACTTAACAGTTACGATGCTCAGAGAGGTTGTACGAGAATTTTGATATAAGATGCTCAGCCGAGAGGAGGGGTAACTATCAACGTAAGGAGGAAAATTGTAGAAAAGTAAATAACATTGAGATTTTTTTTTAGTGGTTCAGACCAAAAAATCCCTACGTCCACCATTCTTTATTTATTTTGTTCCTCTCGGCCCGCCGAGAGTGCTATTACACAGATGACATACATTTCCACCATTAATAAGTTTTACATGAAAGCTCTAATGGAAGTATAATATATTTTGTAGTTGAATTATGCATGCGCCAGAAGCCCTCGTACCTTGGGGTTTCTATTTATAGCAAATGGGATGCAACGCCATTGGTGGAGAATATTGCTCTTTGGATTGCTGACATGACTCTCAACGGGTGGCTAAGATGCGCTCTCATTCCCTTCATCTAACGTGCTATAGGTGTGTGTAGAATACAATAGCCTATGATTTTTGTTTGATGATAATATATATATATATATATATATATATATATATTCAGTTAAATGTATTTGTTGTTGTACTATTTTATTTTTCACATAATTAAATAAATATTTGTTAAATAAAGTAAATAACTCAGAATTCATATTTAAAAAAATATTTTATTCAAACAAATATTCTATTACAAATTTAAGTAGTACAAATTTAAGCTCTCACTACATTTATACATTTTTAATTACAATACAATTTCAAATTACGACACAATTTTCACTATATAATTTTTACATACATTTTCACCTCACTACATTCACTCATCACTCTTATTTGATCTTCAACTCTATTCCAGCTTGTATCCAGCATCTGAAATATCTGCAAAATAAACACTGATGCAGTAAAATTGAAAAAGAAATATTTTGCAGTGTACAATAAAGTGTGTGTTTTGAAAATATTATTTGCCTCGGTTATTTGGGTTGTTCGTCATCATTTCTATTTTGATTACACGAACAGCTTGAAACATGCACAGTGTATCACTGTACATGTCACAAGGCCGTGCACACCGATATACACTTGTTTGTTAAAACTGCAAGGATATGTGAGCACACGGTCAAACCCAAGCAAATGCTGGATTCAACTCAGGTGCAAAATAACAAAAACAGACCATAATTGAAATAAAAACAAGTCAACCAAGTGCATAAGCACACAAATCAAACACATATATACATACATGTATGTGTGTGTGTATATATATATATATATATATATATATATATACACATGGAGAAAACTAAAGTGCGCCATGCTAGCAAACAGTGAACAGTGATAGACAACAAGACAGAAGGTCAATGACACTTGAATTCAACCACACAACAAAGGTACCAAAATGACAACAAGCTCCAGACCAAACTCAAGTAAAAGCAAACTACACAGTGCACCAAACCAGAGCTCATATGGCACAAGTACATGTAGTTCGGGTGAACCAGACGAGCAAGTGAAACAAAACACAAAGCTACAACAATACAAGGCTAACAAAGCTGCATGAACATGACTACAAGAACAAATCAAGACTTAATTGTAATGACTCGAAGCAACAGAGAATTCAATTCAAGAGCAACATGACAAACAACATTTACATATATGCAACCAAGCAACATGACATGGATAAATACAAGCAGTTCAACAGTTTCAGAGACATGAACAAAATGGACCATAATGCAAAGGAATAGAGCAGTGGACACAACAAACAAACCAGTCATCACCAATATGAAACAAGACCGTACACTGAAGTGCAGACCACAACTTAACACAAAGCAGCATGGATATGTATGCAACCAGAGTGAATTCGTAGGTGAAACATTATGAACACACATATGAAGTGCAGAATCAACCAACATACATATATACAAATGATTCCAAAATCAAGTGCAGACTTATGAAGACCAACAAAACTCAAATGCATATGATCAACATGAAAACATGAAACTAAGAAATGACTCGAAGTAAATACAAAAATAGAATATTAGTTCATCAACTAGCATGGTGGAAAAATCATATAAAAGAAGAAAATCAAATAAGATCAGTAGCAGTTCGAATATTATGAGAAAATAAATGGAACTGCATATCATGGTGAAATTTTACCATAAATATATCGTCGAACTCAAATGCCAACAAGTCAATGAATTGAACAAGTCAATATTCACGAAGTCACAAAAATTATCTCAAAAATTAAAATGTCAGATTCATAGGAGAAAGAACGGAGAAAATTCAAATTCATGAAGCAACGTATCAACTTATGAACAAGTCGATATCATCACCAACCTTCGCTCAAAAATCAATCGGCAAGCAAATCACGTGAAGAATTCAAATGAGAAATATACGAACGAGATACCCAATTATCATCATTGGCAAATCATCGATTCGAGTTCAAGCAAATACCAGAGCAAGCCATTGAAGTAAATCACAAACCAATAACTCGAATCGAAGTCGAGCATAATCGAAATCGAAAAAGAAAAACCACATACCAATTTAATCAAGAAAGATACCACCAGCGATCAAGGCCAGAGAGTTGATTGACAAAGCAATTCAAGGAAAAATCATCACGTTAATCAAACGATTTCAAGCGTTGCTTCAATTTTCAAAAAACCCTAATTTTTGAAGAGGAATAAAATTCGGCCGGAGCCATTTTACAAAGGAAAAGGAAAAGGAAAAGGGGGAACGAACTTCTCATTTTATAGCACTATTATTTTTTGGGCCGGCCTTCTATTATTATATTGGACTTCAAACTTAAAAAATAGGGTTCTGTTTGTTTTAGTTTTATTTTCATTTGTAATTTTTTAAATTGTGTAACTTTCTAGTCGTGTGACTAGGTACAAACTACGGAGCGTAGTTTGAGAATTCGCAACTCAGTGGCTGAATTGTGGTAGGGTTTTGAGTGTAGAGTTATGTTAGTTAATTGGCGGGTGTCGCAAGTTTACGTGTGTTTGTAAGTGTCCGATTACTTAATTTCTAGTAGAAACCTTAGGGGCAGCACGTAGGCAGGGTTTGCCGAAGCTGGATAAATTTGTATGTGATCTCTACTGCATTGCTTTCTGTTATGTTTTTATTTTCGCATTAATTTTTATTATTATTAGTATCACCCTATTCACCCCCTTCCAGGCTGAAAACGATCATACAAGTGGTATCGGAGCTAGGAACAAAAACCATTTTTTATTAAAAATTAAAAAAAATTCATTCAATTAAAAATTTGGTTTTTTTAAATGGCTTCTTTTAATAATACTTTTGCTGAGGGTCAGTCCATATTTAGGCCACCTATGTTCAATGGCGAATAAGCATAGTGGAAAAATAGAATGAATTTTTTTTCTAAAAACCATTGATGCATGAAATATTGTTGAAACGCGATATAGGACACCAACTATAGTGGTAGATAATCAAGAAATTGAAAAACTGATGGATCAATGGATAGATCTTGGAAATAAACTACAGAATGCTAAAGCTATGAATTCTATTATTTATTCATTAAATCAAATTGAATATAACCTTGTCTCATATTGTCTAACTGCGTAGGAAATCTGACACACACTTGAAGTGACTCACGAAGGAACCTCCCAAGTCAAAGAAACTCACCTTGCCATGCTCAGTAGCGAATACGAGAACTTCACAATGGCAAAGGATGAAAGTGTCAAATAAATGTATGGACGACTTTCTAATCTCGTATACAAATCAAAAACTCTTGAAAAACCATACACAGAATTGAAAATAGTCCGTAAAATCCTCAGAATACTACCACGAAATTTTGAAGCAAAAGTTACAGTCATTCAAGAATCAAAAATCTGAAACAAATTAAAGTTGAAGAACTCATCGGAAATCTCACCACTTATGAGCTAGAAATCAAATTCAAGAAGAACACGAATGAGGTGATACGCGAAAGAAATCAATAGCTCTCAAAGGAACAACGAAAAGTGATGATAACGACGACGATCAAGGAGCAGCTGAATTAGCACTGATAATAAAGAGATTCCAAAAATGGAACCGCAAATATGGAAATCCTGCCCTAAATCAAAGACTAAAGAGCGGAATCGTCCAAATTCTAGACAACTCAGAGGAGCAGGAGATCTTTTGTCACAACTTCAATAGACCTAGTCACATCGAGCCTAATTGTCCTTAAAATCGAATCAGCAAAGGAAAGAAACCGAAGAGGGGAAGTTTTGCAGCCACTTGTGATGAAAGTGATGAAGATAAAGATTAAAGCACTGACAGTGAGAATGAAAAAGCAAAACTGTGTTTTCAAGGAGAAATACGTGACAACGATGATGACGAGCCAAGTGAGGTATCAAAACTTACTCATTCGGAATTACTTATATAATTTCATGAAGTAAATGACTGTTTTGAAAGACTTAGCGAGAAGTACGCTAAAATTGAATCACAAAGAGATAGTTTGATAAAACTAAATAAATAGCTTGATCAATTGGTTAAAAACTATCGAAATAAGAGCCCTAAGTGTGATAAGTGTCCATCACTTGAAGAAGAAATTAAAAAATCAGAAACTAAAATTAAGTCACTTGAACATGAAATTTTGATTTTGAAAGAAAGTGAAAATACTAGAAGAGAAAATTCTATTAAAAAGTGCACTATGTTATTGAATGAAATGAATCTCTCAAAACACAAGTCCAACAATTGTCTACAACTTTAGCGAAATTTTCCAAAGGAGAAAAATCACTAAACATGCTATTAGGGAAACAAACTGTTAAACAAGGACTTGGGTATACTCAATCTGAAAATGCTAGAAGTGAAACTAATCTTGTTAACTTAAAGTGCACGATTTGTGAAAAAATTGAACACAATCACAACAATAGACCCAAACATACAAAAAATATACCAATTTGGGTTCCAAAAGGCATAATTATAAAATCCCTTAAAATTAAATAAATCTGGGTGTCGAAGATTCCATTAATAGACTGTTTTGGTTTTGCACAAACTTTTTTTTTAAAATCTTTTGTCACTAACAATCATGGACCTATAAAAACATATAGGTTACAAAAATCTTTTCTCGTGTCGCAATTTTACATGTATTTGTAAGCGTCTGACTACTTAATTTCTAGTAGAAACCTTAGGGGCAACCCGTAGGTGGAGTTTTGTCGAAACTGGGTAAATTTGTGTGTGGTCTCTACTGCATTACTTTATGTTATTGTTTTTATTTCCGCTTTAAATTTTATTATTATTATTATCACCATATTCACCCCCTCTTCTAGGGTGAAAACGATCCTACAATGTGTTGCGGATCATAGAGTTGCTTTCCCACCTAAACCATAGCTTGAATTCTAGTTCGCCGGATGCCCCGTTCTTTGCCTTGGGCTGTTGATTTTTACCAAGGAGGATGGGAGCTTCGGCTCTCGGGATGAGAAGTTACACTTTTAAACCTGTAAGCTTATTCCTTATCTTTGAGTTAATTCATTTGGTATTACGTGCCTTAGGTGATGTTTCCTCCCTTTATGTTGAACTTTATCGGGAAAATTTAGGGTATAACACATGCCTCTCAAAGTTCACCTTATACATTGTGTATGAAGTGGATTTTGATATTAATGGGGATCGTGTGCTTTGTCCCATTTTGTTTTAAGTAAGACCTTCATCTTGCGATTGAAGGAGAGAACTCATAACCTAAGAGTTGGGGAGGCGACATCCGATTCAGATCGTTATATCAAAAGTAATGTTAATACTTGAAGCCATCTAGGCTAAGTAAAGAACGAAATTGCTGGTCACCAAAAGATGGAGTCTGATTCAGACAGTAAGGTCAAGTTTCTAAATATCTTATCACTTGAAGCCTACTAGGCTAAGTGATTAACAGAATTGCTGGCCGCCGAAAGGTGGAGTCTGATTTGTGTAATTTGTTTGTAGCTAGCCAGGATCTCGTGCTATTTAAACGCGGATGACACGTGTTAGGATTTCTTTTGTTATTTCTAAAGTTTCTTTTTTGCACCAAAAAGGGGATATTTCCTTTCCCTATTTTACTTTTAATCTATGGTTAGGATCATTCCTACGAAATAGTCTATACAGTTGATCGTAGGATTTAACAAGCCCCCTACTCTTTCTTCTTCTTTACTTACATTTCCTACATTTGTTGTCTTCCATTAATCGACTGGAATATCTTTAATTTACTTCTACAGATCTTAGTTTCAAAACATAAGTTTCACTTATTTCATCGCTTTCTTTTGGTTTGTTTACTCATATCAGGGGGCGTTCTCATTTCTATGCCCATTGATCGGAAATTCAGCTTTGGTTCTTGCTTTGATTATGATGTCTGATCTTGACCCTAAATACATATGGAAATTTTGATATCTTTTACTCGTAAATTAGTGTCCGCTTTTGATTTCAATTTCTTATTGGTTGGAACCGATTGTTGCTGGACTAGATATTTTGGGAAATTCTGATTTTAGGGTTTTAGGTTTTAGAGTTATATGTTTCTCAAAGGCTGCTTTGGTTGAATATATCCATTTTAACCCTACACTTTCATTAGACTTATTGATGGATAAGCCTGTCGTGGATCAAAAGGAGCTGGAATGGTGGATGATCAAGTATGGGGTTGAAGGAACTGAAGTGAGGCTCCAAAATCTAATAATATATAGGATAATCCTCCTGGCGGATTCTTCACCTGGACGCTTGAGCGTTTGGAAAATGAGGCTTCCCTTCCATTTTCCTTTCTATTCATCAAAATTCTAGAATCTTATGGACTCAACCTGATTCAGCTTGGAGTTGTTTCCTATGGTACTTTATCTGCCCTGGCATCTATATACTTGAAAATAAGGCATCGTGACATATCCATCTTTGAAATCCATGCAAAATTTGCAGACATAGACTTGTTTATGCAAACAATAATGGAAATAGCCATGTTTTGAAAATAATTACAAACGTAGACCTGTTTTTTCCAGGTAGACGAAGGTGAATTTTCAAATTTCACCTTCGGGCGCATTTACAAAATGCGCCGACAGACGACATTTCAAAATGCGCACGAAGGCGAATTTCGAAAATTCGCCTTCACTAAAATCCTGCACAAAACAAGACAGCAATCTTACAACTTTTGTACATAGATATATAATTTCAAATCTAACAACTTTTGTACATATCAGCTTGCAAATCTTACAATTGCGAAGTTCATTTAAGTTTGATACATAACTAGTTAGTTTGATACATAGAAATTATATGTCTTTAAAGTTGAATACACCGAAATCTTAATTCGTTACAAAGTCATACATTTGATAAAGGAAGTTTAGGTCGCTGCAGTACATCGCTTTCTGTTATGTCCCTGCGATCCACATTTGCTGCAACTGTTTGTTTTAGGCGTTTGAAGCTCGTCCATAACATTTTTTATCCTTGTAGATTTAGGTCGTCCAGGTTGTCTTCTTGTAGGTGGAGACAATATATGTGGACCGGTGTATGGTATCCAGTATCTCTTATCACGCACGGGATGAAACTCTGGCTGATATGAAGCTTTGTAATTCCGAACAGAGTACCACTCTGATGCGAACTCATGATGTGCTCTGTTAGCACCGCAATCCTGTGCCGAACAAGCCGCCGTTACATGGGCATATGGTAATTTTTGCAGTAAGGCGATGTTGCATGTACATGAGCAGTTAGGACCATCAATTAACACTTTAAATTCATCGTCGTAGCAATGAATCACTTGCCATTCTGTTCGACTAAAGCGAACTAGTTTACAACGACGTGCTTCAATAGCTCGATCTGCTATTTTAGCTTCCCATTTTGGAGTCAAACGTGTTGTGATAGCGTCCGCTATCTCTCGTCTCTTACAGAAATATTCAACCGATCGAAAGAAGGTTCGTGCAACCAATGCCTTTATAGGTAATGATCGAGCACCTTTCAGTACACCATTAAAACTTTCGGATGCATTGGTGGTCATAACATGAAAGCGTCCTCCATCATCTTTGCATAGGGCCCAATTTTCTTCAAAATTCCCTTTCAATCCATTCATGAGACCGTGAATTTGCAGCTTTAATTTCTTCTCTGATTTTATTGTATTCAACCACTTCTGAAGCACATGCAGCCGAATAAAATAAAGATATAAGTCGTTTATCCCTAAAACCCGCTGTTTGAAGATTAGCTTTAAGATGTCGTGCACAGAACCTATGTTTGTGTGGTTCTCGTCATCTCTCCTGTAAAGCCTTCAGAATTCCTTTCATCCGATCCGATATGAAAGTAATACGACGATTGCAAACACTGTGAATGAATTCACGCATGCAAGAAAAAAACCAACCCCAGCTATCATATGACTCGGATTCGACAACTGCATAAGCTAATGGAAATAGACAGTCATTCGCATCTACAACAGTAGCAACAAGCAACGTCCCTTTGTATTTACCGTACAAGTGTGTCCCGTCAGGACGTAGCAATGGCTGGCAGTGTAGGAAACCTGTAATGCAAGGGCCAAATGCCCAAAACGCACGATCAAATACGCCAACTTCATCGTGGGTCACATGGCCAACAGTCCCTGGATTACTTCTCTTTATTTCCTCGAAATATTGAGGCAAAGTCGCATACGATTCGGCCCAGTCACCATAAATTCTTTCAATTGTTTTGTTTAATGCTCGCCAAGCTTTCATGTAACTAATTTTGATGAACTGTTGATCGTCGACAAGCACTTGGACTGTACCTGTTGAGATATCCAAATCGGCCTTGACAAATGACATGATTTTTGACACAAGAAAATTAGAAGTGGCTTGCTTGTGGTTGGTATTAACTGTAGGATTGACACAGGTATGTTCTCTAGGCAACTTTCTGATTTCCCACCAGCCAGACTGCGATTTCTTTGAGACTATTGCATGTATTCTCCATGGACAGTTAGTGTCAACATTACAGATAGCGGTGTATATAGTTTTATTCGACTTGATCGGCTTGTATGAAACTCCATGTAGAATTGACCATTCGGTTAATTGGTGTAGCATCTTTTGCTTACTTTAATATACCATTCCAACAGCAAATCCATTTTGTATGCACGCGGTTGAAAATTCCCCCCCAGCAAATTGCAGATTAGCAACGACCGATCTTGCCATCATTTGTGCAGTACATAGATCATCATCCAACGGTACTTCCATTTGAGCTTCTTCACCATCACCTTCAACATCATCTACGTTCGGAAAGTCGTAGTTTAACGATTCATTGTTCACCTGCATTCGTTCTACCCAACACGCATCATTATTAATCCTCGTCGCAACAGTCATACTATCAATTGGAGGAACATGACCGGTGTTTCTATCTATATTAACATGCATATCAGTGTCAATATTGGAATCATGCGAGTGTTGTGACGGTCCAGCACCACATTCTGCAGCAGTATCTTCAAGACTTGTACATCTGTTTACAACAGTATTTTAGTACGAAGCTAGAGTAGATATGAAACATTACCTAAATAAATTGCTAAACAAACCTTTGACTTATATCATACATTTGTGATGAAGTAGGATATAACAGTTGCGACAAATGAATATTTTGTTGTTCAGCACAGACATTTTGTAGATGCATTTGTTGTTGGAAGCTGAATGTGTTAGAAGAAAGTATTAGGCAATTATAATTTAAAAAGAAATTACAATGTTAATTGTAATACCTTGGATGCATCGTAGGTGGTGTGTAGTATGGAAAGTACTGTTCTGGAGTTGGTTGCGACATCATGTAATGCATAAAACCATAGTTTATGGGAGGAGGACCATGACCCCCAGCATATACATATGGATTACTGTAAGTAGGAGAACCTAAGCTTGCTGAAGGATTATCAGTTTCCAACATTTCTGTAAAATGCCCTAATCCTGTGCTAACGATAGGAGATTGTAAATGTTCTTGCAGATTTTCTTTTGTAACTTTCCCCACGTACAACTCAATGGATTTGGTAACCGCAGAAAATATAACTTCAACATCCTCATCGTCTGAAAGTGTTATTGCTTTTGAACCCGAATCCGTAGGCCAGTTAACGACCAACTCAATATCAAATTTGATTGCGCTTATTTTTGTCGCTTTGTAAACAGATTCTTTTAACTCAAATAGTGTGCAACATTTGCGTACTCTCCCTGGTTTACAAAAACCTCCGACATACTTCCCCTTTTTTTGTTCGTCGACGATCAGTTCACCATCGTAGTAGCAAAGTGTAGGAATGAGATTTCTAGCCATTCTACAAACAAATCGTTTCTATTTGACCAACCAATTTCTGTACATTCATATGGAAATATTTTAATGGATGTAACAAAGCTAGGGTTTGTAATTTTCTTACCAATTTCTATACAGAGATATAATGAAGACGTTAACAACCAACAGATTATCGAAAGAAATAGAGTTTTGGTGTTTGAGAATGTAAGCTGAAAGAAAATGGGTTCTTCAGATCTGAAAAAACTTGGGGTATGTTATGAGGAGGCTAGTGCATAAGCTGACTAGATATAAAGCAGTTTTTGAATGGGCGACTTTTCAAAAGTCGTCTTTGTGCGAATTTCCAAAAGTCGCCTAAAGGCGACTTTTCAAAAGTCGTCAGTTAAAAAACACCCTAAAACACTAAAACTCAATAGATTATTAGTCTGTTGAACTATAGGATACCTCTCAATAGAAAATACAAGACGGACAGATGATAAAAAGCAAGCATACACAAACAACAACCACATGATACTACTTTACTACCAATACATCAAAACATACGGTCAATCACGTGGTAACCGGTAGCACCCCGCAAGGATTTCATTGCGAATTGCAATATTCATCCTCTCCAAGCAACTAACCGTAGCTTGCATCTCAAGCGCGTATTGGACCCTCCTTTTTGTCATTGGAGGATCGAACCACTCAAAAAATTTACAACTATTCACCCCCTGACGCGTCTATGCATCGATATACGCTTTACAGCCATAAAAGCGACGTCCTGCATTCCTCTGACTTTTGGAAACAACAACGTTACATTCTTGAAACGACCCGTCCTCCTATCTCCAGGAAGACGCATCGCTAATCAAGAAAGAAAGGGATAGAAGAAGAAAAGAAAGAGAAAGAAGAAACACAAACAACAACAGATAACTCACAGCGGAACGAAATATATCACATAAAATATTACATAGTATCAAATTACATCAGAGTACACAACTTATACAACACATATTAGACAGTTATAAACATCTGTCTAACTATACAACTCAAGATACAGGAGAACAGATACCATACAAACACAACAGAACCATAATATATCTACACGTGTAAGCCTCCTGCTCCATATCTCCTCCTGAATTCGTCAAGCTAACCTGAATCACTTGACTACTCATACATAATATGAGTACCCAAGAGTTTAATAAAACAGAAAATAAACACTCGGGTCAGACAGAGGTCTGGTGTGAGTAAACGGGTTAAAATTGCTTAACTTTAGAAAACTTTTGAAAAGAAAAGGTATCACGTAAGACTTCCCACACATAAGCATGGAAAAGTTTTTGCCTTACGCTAACCAAAACATTTGATAGGAAATCCAATGATATTATAATAGTGTCTAGGGTTTTCAAGTAAATAAGAAATAGCCGAAATTGTTACATTATTAAATTCAAGCTACTAGCCACAAAAGTGGGTAATACAAACAAAACCGTAGGGTCTCGTAGGAAGAATGGGTTTCCATCAATGGCAGGGCTACTGGGGTACCGCCCGTCACAGTACGTAGCCTAGATCACCGTACCGAGGAGCCACCCTAACTCCCCTGCAACACAAGACCGGAACCGTTCCTTACTGAACAGTCCCGAACAAGACCACCCCGACAGTTGTTGCAATCAACCGCCCCACACAGCCGAATATAAAGGAACTTCTAGACAGGGGAAAATCTTGTCCTGAAATGGGCGCTACCCACCTAGCCTTGCTGCACCTCCCCTATTTTAGCCATTCCCGGTTGATGAGGCTTGAGGCTGCGATTACCTTTATAGGACATATTTATCTTAGAATGCTCATCGTCTACCTGACGATGTTCTGAAAGCATTCAATCCATACAAGTCCGTTCTGGGTTCGAACGGAACCGAAGGCACTATCTCATTGCACTCGTTTTGGAATCACCCTCCGAGTCAACGACCATAGCCCTTGCACTCTAAATCACCATCTCGAACCTATAAGTACTATTCCCTCAAACTCATTACGGAATCACCCACAGAGTTATACTGACATATAGTTCTTATACCTCGAGTCTTCACTTGCTCCACTTAGATTCACGACCCAATGTTTAATTGGAATCGATGTGGTTCTCAGATATCCAAATATGGAAACCCGATCCCGGTCTCACCGAAACCAAACGGCATTTTAATGTCCAAGTTGTACTTAAGAGTTTTAAACAATTAACTTATATTCAGGATGATATAACAGATAGATGAATCACATTATCACAATTGATAATTTATATCAACATTCATCTCACAAAACAGCACATCACATATCAGAGATATCAAAATCATCAAATATCAACCAATCACCCAATATCAATTATCCAATATAAATCAGCCATCCAATATCAATCAATTATTACATAAGCAAAATTGATTAACTCCAAACAATAGGATTAACTAAATCCTTCTTCATTAATTTATTCCAAATAAATAAATTAATCATCTCCTAATGATCTCCTTAATTAATCTTCCTTGATTAATTATACTTTAATTACATTCAAGTAATTAACCTTTAACCATATTTAGTAATTAACCTTTAATTACTATCATTAATTACAATAATTAATGATCCTTCATTAATTACATTAATTAATCAATTATAATTAATTACATTAAACCTCAATTAATTACAATTAATTAATCACACTTAATTTAATTACTTTTATTTATCAACCGTGATTAACTCAATATATTAACTAATGATCCCTATTAATTAATAATTCCTTTAATTAAATAATTAATTTATAATTAATCATCTCATTAATCACAAACAGTAATTAACAATTTGTAATTACTTATCTTAATTAATTAACATTTTAATTAATTATATTAATCCTTGATTAATTAATCTAATTAATTAATCTTTAATTACTTCATTAAGTAATTATTAATTACAACAATTAATAATCCTTAATTAATTACTTAATTAATTAATTACAATGTAATTAATTACACTTAGTAATTAATCTTAAAATTAATCACATTCTTTAATTAATTAATCACATAAATTAATTAACTAAATTAATTAATTAATCTCATCAATTAATTAAATAAAATAATCAAGTAATTAACTCTTAATTATTTACATAAGTAATTACCTTCTAATTACTTTCATTTATAAATCTTAATTACTCTCTTAATTAATTACTTAACAAATAATTAATTCCATCATTAAATAATTCTTAATTCTTTAATTAATTAGTTACTTAATAATTAATTAACTTCAAACAATAATATTAATCAATTCCTTAATTAATTAACATCATGTGATTATTCATTAATCACTTCAACTTTAATTACTCCCATGAGTAACCTCTACTAATTACTTCTATAAGTAATTATTCCTTACTTAATTACATTCAATAATTAACCATTGATTACTTCATTAAGTAATCACAATTAATTAATCCATAATTAAGTGATTATTTAAAATTAAATAAATAATTAAATAATTATTTAAAATAAATTAAATAGTTAATTAACTAACTTATTATATTTAAACAAAATTCTTAATTAAATTAAGAAAAATATTTATCTTAATTAAACCTTACTTATTAACAAATCATATTAAATAAGTATTCTTAAGTTAATAACAAAGATAAATTAACCCTATTTATTTTTAATAATTAAATAATTTGAATAAATCAAATTTTAGTAACCTTAAAGACCAATTATTCAATTTGATTTACAATAATAACATTAACCTTTATTTGAAAATAATGCATTTAAAAACAAATTTTCAAAATTCAAAACACATTAATCATCTAAGTTAAACTTATTCATTCAAAATGAAATTTGAAACTTTAGTTTTAAAATCATTACTTAAAAATTATTTTAAACTTTGATTTACTATTTGAATTCAAAACATTCTCCTTAAAAATTAACATTCAAAATTAAATTGAATTAAATTACTTTCCAAAAAGAAATCATTTTAACCAAATTTAAATTTAAAATAAATTCAATTAACACCCCTTTTAAAAGTTTGATTAACTACATTTTCAAAACAACGAACTTTAACTTGTAAATTCATTTTCCTTTTATAAACTTGAACTTGTTTTCATTCAAATCGACAAGTTTTAAAATCAGCAACTATCCTAGATTACACAGTAAAAAAAAACAGAAAGCACAACGCCTAAAACTCGAGCTTAGCTCGGCAAATACATGAGTCTACTCCGAGAAACCCCCAGCACTCTTCCATCTTCGAGTCGTACGCGATGTAAACACGAAGACTTCTCCGAGTTGATCTCATCTTCCCCAAACCAAATACCCAGTGCGCACACACACACACACACGCGCTCGTGCACGTGTCCCATCAACTCCGGCCAAACCAGGTCGTCGCAACCATCACCATCGATCACATGAACGTGCGCGAGCAAGAACTTAAACCCAGATCGAACAAAAAGTAATCGAATCGAAATTCGATCAAACGCACGAAAACTGCAGCGAAACACGATCGCAAAACCCCCATCGCCAACGGTCACCCAACGTCGATGATCTTCGCCGGCCTCACCATCAAACACCATGACCATGAGCTTCCTTTTCCCCTCAACGCGAACGTTTCGGTCAATCACTCACGTCACAAATGCCACAACAGTTAAACCGAAACAAGAGCATACTAAAACCCTATTTCATTCAAATTCGAAAAATTCACTCATTAGAAAAATTATCGAACAATTTTCCCAACATCTACAACCTATAAACATGCTTCGGTCAAAATACAGCTGCAATCATCATGTTGTTCTTCGGCAAATCACCGAAATTCCCAAAACGATCAAACCCAAATATCTCACTATTTACACAATTAAAAATTATGATACAAGCACTAAAAATCATAATTTTCCAATTGTAATCCAATTATAAAATCAAAACTAGAATTTGAATTCATAAAATTTTGCCCAAATTTGATTTTTTACTGTAATTTGAAAAATATGAGTTAATCATTCATTTTAAAATCCTATAACTATTTTTAGATGATAAATTACATGATTACAACCAACTTCCATTTACAAATCAAAGTCCAATTCGTGTTCAAAATCAAGTTATTGAAATTATTATAGGATTTGGGACTGTTTTATAAACACAGTAACAATTCTAAATTTTTCAGGCATTCAATACACCCAATTCAACATGCATTCAATTTAAAACAAATATTTCATATAATCATCATGATATCATCACAAAATCAAGATGAATCTGGAATCAAACTGTTTTAAAATTCCATTTACTCACCTGAAATATAAACAGAGCACGTTTTCAATTTCTTCCAGGCTCTTGAAACTCATCTGGACAAATGTTTTGACTTGCAAAAATCCTACTGCATGCCTTTAAATTTGATGATTTAAAATGCTGTTGAACTTCATTTGGATTTGCAGAAGACTTGGAGTTGTAGCTTAAATTTTGCTTTGCAGATTGAAGTTTTCAAATGTGCTTTTGGATTTTAATTTTGCAGTTGAACTTTCCTTTTAGTTGCAGGTTGAATTGCAGATAATCAAATGTTGCAGCAGATTTGAATTACAGGTTTGAAATGTTATGAAGAACTTTGTTTGCAGGTTGAACCCCATTTTAATTTGTAGGTGTTTGATGTTGCAGGTTTGAGGTTTTGCAGATTTTAATTCTTAAGGTTTGAATTTGATTTTGTGTTCAAATTTTTCAGATTTGAAGTAGTTCATTAATTTGCCATTAATTTGAGAAGAAGAAAGGAAGTTTGGAAAAAATGAAAGAGAAACAAATTTCTTTATGTTTTAAATTTTCAAATAATTGGAAATGAAGCCACTTGTATCAAGATTTTACATTTGTCACAATTTGTTTAATTTCCTTACATGTGTTTCTAAGGGTGTTAACTTGTTTACACATGTTTATAAGTGCTTTTAATTAATTTTCATTTAAATTAAATGTAAATATAACTTACTTTCTTAAGTTACTAAATAAATAAATATTTACATAAGTGTATAAATTTACTTTTGAAAGAAAAATATTCTAAAACTAATAAATACAAATATATTCTCATGGATTTAAAAATCTAAAACATTTATATTTATACATTTATAACCATTTAAAATTTAAACATTTTAAAGAAAACAAAACAAAGCTTGTTTAAATCCTTTTTAAAATATCATATTTAAAATAGATAATTTGAATTAATCTAAATTAACTTTTGAAAAATATAACTTTTAAAAACAAAGCTTTTAAATCACAATTCATACATATATAAATTATAAATAGATTAAATTGAATTTCAAAACAACATCAAATTATAACATAAACTTGCATATATATTACAATTTGAAAATTCATCTTTTATTTAAAACACAAGATCTTCTATTCACAATATATATATCAGATATATATATATTATAAATAGAATAAAATTTTATTAACTTTGAAAAATAATCTTATCAATTTTAAATTGTTAAAAAGATATAAATCAATATTGTCAGATCAAATGTTTATTAACCTTTAAAAGATTAAATTCACCAATTAAAATTAAAATTATAAAGAAAAATCATCAAACCAATTAAATTATTAATACAGATTATTAAATTAATATTGCCTAAAATTCCGGATCGTTACAATCCTCCCCCCTTAAAAGAATTTCGTCCCCGAAATTTAAAGCAAAGGTAATTTAATAACCCTTAAAAGATTTCAATTTCAAACAGCAAAGCATACCTATCAACCAGTAACTAACAACCATAGAAATCAATCAAACATACAAACAAACCTAACTAATTATTCTGACACAAATCAGAATAAAATTTACTTACACTATCTCGAGTTTCCCAAGTATAAATCACAGGGAGACTCGCTCTACAGAAGCTAACAAACTACACCACCAAAATCCAGAGCTCCTCCCATCTCTAGATCCGTCAATCTGAATAGAACATCAGACTATACCCAAGTATAACACAATTCCCAAATCCAACTGAACTACAAATTCAACAACCAACGATGGATCATACACGTACTCCCTCAGATATACGTGAAATATAAAGAATTCCAGTTATCCAAACTGGCAATTCAATCTTATCCTATCAAAACACAGATAAGAATTCTCAAATGCCTCAGAACTAACCATCCAATCTTATCTAATTTCTGCTCTCTTAACCAGAGAAATCTTAACAACAATGAAGTCTTCAACTTCGAATTCCCAACTCCTTATCTCATATCTGCATAACTCAATAGATAATCCTGGGCTGCCAATTCTCTTCCTGATCATCTCAACCTATGCTGATGCTTCCAGAAACGACTAGACCAAAGAAAACCAGTTTCTGGATCCTAGCCAACAAAAAAATCTTTCAAAATCTGTCGAAATCCAGAACTTAAGCTCTACTTCCCAAGCAATAGCAAACTGAACTTACTTCCTTCCTTGCACAGCTGCTACCTCGCTTCCGCTGCACAAATCTGATTCTGAAATAGATGAGAATACTGTTGATGAACACGAGTACACACTTATCCAATATATCCGGGAAAACTTTGTTCATCAAGTCCATAATATTTGAGTGACTCATCTGACTCGGTCACACAACCTTACAGCAGAATCTAACTCAAAAACTAGATCTGACCAACTCAAATCCAAAAATATTCTGAGTTGCTACACCAACTCTTCCTCTAGGCTAACCACCAAAATCGCTTCTGGAACCAAAACAATATGGAACTCAACTCCAGATGCAGACAAACTTCAGATTACATCAGTAGATCCTACTTCCATATGAGAATCCTCAGCCTCAAACAAAAGATTGCTCAAGAAAAATCCCCAAATCAATCGCAAGTCACTTTTGCGATCCAGCCTAATTCGGATTCCAAAGAAACTGCCCTCTCTATAACAATTAGACAGCCTTAAACTTTCTCCAAACAAGGTTAACCCTCCAAAAAACATCACCACTTGCCCGGACTGCTGATAGAAGAACCATTAAGATTCCCGAACCATCGGAGAAACAACCACACTGCTGCTTCCAAACTCTACCTCGAGGATACTTCAAAGGCAAAAGACCTTCTCGTCAGCACACCGAACACTTCGAGTTGCACTGCTATCACAACTAACCAAAGACTTCTAACCCAATGACTTCTCGAAAACCAAAACCATCAACAAACTACACAACGGACCTTCAAGATGGCAGACATCCTCTCAAGAAATTTGGACTCCAAACCAAGCATCAACATCTTGCTCTCCTTAAGGAATGACAAATGAGACCATGCCGAAGCGAAGCAACTCATAGACCTTAGTCTCATATTCCAAAAGAGCCAACCTCCTTGCTAAAATCCAGACAACTTCTACACAAACGAATCTTCCCTGCGGCAGGTAAAAACTGCTCCTCAACTACTTCTAAAACTGCTTCAAGAGAAAACATCTTCGGAAATATTCATGGATACTGCATCTCATCATGCAGTTATCAAGATATGATTACTTACTTCTGCTCTTCCGACAGATCCAACCTTACACTGCAAAGATAAACTCCGAATCTTTAAAAAGATTTTCTTTGGATAACAGAGAAATCCTTACTCCAAACTACAAATCTCACTCAAGACGGTATTTGGTCTACAGTCTCGACAAATACTCTTCCAATCTCAAACACAAGGACTACTTCCATTAGTGGTAGTCGTGTTACACACACACCACTACTCCATCTACCTCTAAAACTTATGTTGGAAAATCCGAACAGATAACCCAACAGATCAGGTAGATATAGATATATATAGTTATATAAAAAATTTACAAGTACGCTCTCTCAAGAAAGACACAACTCCAGAGCCTAGGTATTCACTCAACCTAATGCTCTAATACCAACTGAAATGACCCGTCCTCCTATCTCCAGGAAGACGCATCGCTAATGAAGAAAGAAAGGGATAGAAGAAAAAAAGAAAGAGAAAGAAGAAACACAAACAACAACAGATAACTCACAGCGGAACGAATGAAATATAATATATCACATAAAATATTACATAGTATCAAATTACATCAGAGTACACAACTTATACAACACATATTAGACAGTTATAAACATCTGTCTAACTATACAACTCAAGATACAAGAGAGCAGATACCATACAAACACAGCGGAACCATAATATATCTACACGTGGAAGCCTCCTGCTCCATATCTTCTCCTGAATTCGTCAAGCTAACCTGAATCACTTGACTACTCATACATAGTATGAGTACCCAAGAGTTTAATAAAACAAAAAATAAACACTCGGGTCAGACAGGGGTCTGGTGTGAGTAAACGGGTTTTTGCTTAACTTTAGAAAACCTTTGAAAAGAAAAGGTATCACGTAAGACTTCCCACACATAAACATGGACAAGTTTTTGCCTTACGCTAACCAAAACATTTGATAGGAAATCCAGTGATATTATAATAGTGTCTAGGGTTTTCAAGTAAATAAGAAATAGTCGAAATTGTTACATTATTAAATTCCATCTACTAGCCGCAAAAGTGGGTAATACAAACAAAACCGTATGGTTTCGTACGAAGAATGGGTTTCCATCAATGGCAGGGCTACTGGGGTACCGCCCGTCACAGTACGTGGCCTAGATCACCGTACCGAGGAGCCACCCTAACTCCCCTGGAACACAAGGCCGGAACCGTTCCTTACTGAACAGTCCCGAACAAGACCACCCCGGCAGTTGTTGCAATCAACCGCCCACACAGCCGAATATAAAGGAACTTCTAGATAGGGGAAAATCTTGTCCTGAAATGGGCGCTACCCACCTAGCCTTGTTGCACCTCCCCTGTTTTAGCCATTCCCGGTTGATGAGGCTTGAGGCTGCGATTACCTTTATAGGACACATTTATCTTAGAATGCTCATCGTCCACCTGACGATGTTCTGAAAGCATTCAATCCATACAAGTCCGTTCCGGGTTCGAACGGAACCAAAGGCACTATCTCGTTGCACTCGTTTTGCTATCACCCTCAGAGTCAACGACCATAGCCCTTGCACTCTAAATCACAATCTCGAACCTATAAGTACTACTCCGTCAAACTCATTACGGAATCACCCACAGAGTTATACTGACGTATAGTTCTTACACCTCGAGTCTTCACTTGCTCCATTTGGTTTCACGACCTAACGTTTAATTGGAATCGATGTGGTTTTCGGATATCCAAATATGAAAATCCGATCTCGGTCTCACCGAAACCAAATGCCATTTTAATGTCCAAGTTGTACTTAAGGGTTTTAAACAATTAACTTATATTCAGGATGATATAGCAGATAGATGAATCACATTATCAATATAGATAATTTATATCAACATTCATCTCACAAAATAACATATCACATATCAGAGATATCAAAATCATCGAATATCAACCAATCACCCAATATCAATTATCCAATATAAATCAACCATCCAATATCAATCAATTATTCCATAAGCAAAATTGATTAACTCTAAATAATAGGATTACCTAAATCCTTCTTCATCAATTTATTCCAAATAATTAAATTAATCATCTCCTAATGATCTCCTTAATTAATCTTCCTTGATTAATTATACTTTAATTACATTCAAGTAATTAACCTTTAACCATATTCAGTAATTAACCTTTAATTACTATCATTAATTAACGATCCGTCATTAGTTACATTAATTAATCAATTATAATTAATTAAATTAAACCTCAATTAATTACAATTAGTTAATCACACTTAATTTAATTACTTTTATTTATCAACCTTGATTAACTCAATATATTAACTAATGATCCCTATTAAATAATAATTCCTTTAATTAAATAATTAATTTATAATTAATCATCTCATTAATCACAAACAGTAATTAACAACTTGTAATTACTTATCTTAATTAATTAACATCTTAATTAATTAACATCTTAATTAATTATATTAATCCTTGATTAATTGATCTAATTAATTAATCCTTAATTACTTCATTAAGTAATTATTAATTACATTAATTAATAATCATTAATTAATTACTTAATTAATTAATTAATTACAATTTAATTAATTACACTTAGTTATTAATCTAAAAATTAATCACATTCTTTAATTAATTAATCACATAAATTAATTAACTAAATTAATTAATTAATCTCATTAATTAATTAACTAAAATAATTAAGTAATTAACTCTTAATTACTTACATAAGTAATTACCTTCTAATGGCTTTCATTTATAAATCTTAATTACTCTCTTAATTAATTACTTAACAAATAATTAATTTCATCATTAAATAATTATTAATTCTTTAATTAATTAATTACTTAATAATTAATTAACTTCAAACAATAATATTAATCAATTCCTTAATTAATTAACATCATGTGATTATTCATTAATCACTTCAAATTTAATTACTACCATGAGTAACCTTTACTAATTACTCCCATAAGTAATTATTCCTTACTTAATTACATTCAATAATTAACCATTGATTACTTCATTAAGTAATCAAACTTAATTAATCCATAATTATGTGATTATTTAAAATTAAATAAATAATTAACTAATTATTTAAAATAAATTAAATAATCAATTAACTAACTTCTTATATTTAAACAAAATTCTTAATTAAATTAAGAAAAACATTTATCTTAATTAAACCTTACTTATTAACAAATCATATTAAATAAGTATTCTTAAGTTAATAACAAAGATAAATGAACCCTATTTATTTTCATAATTAAATAATTTGAATAAATCAAATTTTAATAACCTTAAAGACCAATTATTCAATTTGGTTTACAATAATAACATTAACCTTTATTTGAAAATAATGCATTTAAAAACAAATTTTCAAAATTCAAAACACATTAATCATCGAAGTTAAACTTATTCATTCAAAATGAAATTTGAAACTTTAGTTTAAAAATCATTACTTAAAAATTATTTTAAACTTTGATTTACTATTTGAATTCAAAACATTCTTCTTAAAAATTAACATTCAAAACTAAATTGAATTAAATTACTTTCCAAAAAGAAATCATTTTAACCAAATTTAAATTTAAAATAAATTCAATTAACACCCCTTTTAAAAGTTTGATTAACTACATTTTCAAAACAACGAACTTTAACTTGTAAATTCATTTTCCTTTTATAAAACTTGAACTTGTTTTCATTCAAATCGACAAGTTGTAAAATCAGCAACTATCCTAGATTACACAGTAAAAAAAACAGAAAGCACGACGCCTAAAACTCGAGCCTAGCTCGGCAAACACACGAGTCCACTCCGAGAAACCCCCAACCCTCTTCCATCTTCGAGTCGTCCTGTGAAGACCCGCAAATCCGTACTCCTTGAATATACACTAATCTCCATAGATTAATTCAAGATGAACAGAAATACGAATTCTCAAAGTTTAAGAAAAAGAAAAAGACAGAAGAAGAGAGAAAAGAGATAGAAAATAGAGAGAAAAGAAAATAGAACGGAAAGAAAACGCAGAACAACAACAGAATCTCACAATCGCAGCGGAACAACATATAATAGATAAATGAATAATCTTTAAACAAAGAACTATATCAGTTATTACATTACATCACATTTCATTACATTATATCATCAGAGTGTACAACAATAACAAACAGCGGAAAAAGAAATACTATATGCTAATAATACGTCAATGCCATCCAGCTTGACTCCAGCAACTCCAGAATATCCTGATAAACCTAACTCTTGACTGCCCGTGTGGAAATTGGTGGGCACCAAGAGTTTAGGAAGGAAAACAATAAACTCCGAGTCAGTCATGTGACTGGTGTGAGAACTCAAAACAGTTTATTTATCTTTAATATCAAAAATAGAGGAATATTTTTAAAGTCAATTCGCAATGCTTTTAAAAATGAGACTACCATAAGACCTCCCACCACACACACAATGCAAACGCAGACTTGGAGGAGATTTCTCCTTATGATAGTCAAAGATGCTTGATACGCATTTAAAAAGAACATTTGATATTATTACTAGTGCATAGTGTAGGAAAACATTTCGAAAGTAGAATATAAATCTTAGCCAGCATAGGTACCATTATATTATGCTTACTATAGCTACCATATTAGATGGCAGGTTCTACAACTAAAACCGTACAAGTCTCGTATTGTTTCTTTGAATTTCCAACAAATGGTCAGGCCAAGGAACTTCCCATTGCCACATGAGAACGCCTCTGGAAGGACGTCCCCGAGAACCAAACCGGATCTCTGCCAACACAAGGCCGGGTTACCCCTAACTGGGTAACAACTGACACGAGTATGCCATCCCCCGGTCCTTTGGGACCTTTAACCGAGCGCTCGTCATCAACATCACACAATCATAAATAAAGTGTTTCAACATGAGTAAGTATCTGGGCTCCATACCATGATACCACCCTTTTCCAAAAGAAAATGCACATACCCTAAAGGGAGCTACCCCTCATAACCTTGCCGCATCTTTCCTGTTTTGACCATTCCGGGGTGTGAGGCTCAACGAAGTCACGTCCACAAAAACACGCTTTATACAAAGTCATGCTTTGGGTCAACAAATGATCATAGAAATGATCACCAAGATAGACGATCAAACAAATGATCCTATCACAAATGATCAACACAATGATCATTTCACAGCAACACTCAGCATGTCACATTACCAAATTGGGAATATATCGCTGATAACCTTCAACTACATAACCTCTGAGCTCGTACGTCTCAGAGAAGGGTGTTAAGCTAAAAGAATAAATTCTCCGCCACCAACAGAAATATATTTGAAAGAAATCAGCTTTATATCTCAATTTGTAATGTCAGACATACAATCCATACAAGTCTGTTCCGGGCTCGAACAGAACCGAAGGCACTTACAAAGAAGTCCTTGCAATCCGGATAATCTCTAATCACGTCCGGACTTCCCATCACATAGGGAGTCTCTATACCGTAGCTACTCGGCGCAAAGACAATCGACGAGTTGTCCTTTCGCTTTCAAAAATATCCGGTCTTCAACACCGGTCATCAATGCTATCCATTACGTCGTATCACTATTCGGAATGGGTAATCCGAATAACGAGCGCAATAATTTAAAAATAAGTGTAGCATTCAAATTCAGCAAATCACAACAAATACCTTTCAAAGGTAAATATTGATAGTCGGTTATTGAACTATCAATGGATATGTACAACATCACCAGATTACAAATAATTTTCCAAATTATTTATTTTCCAAAATATCTTTACAAGATATATGTTTTCAATACTTCAAAAATAAATCAATATTTATTTTTAAACGAATTCCACTTTCTTTTATAAATTCCATAGTGAATTTATATTCCAAAATATTTATGAATATACGATTTCAATTATTCATTTTCAATTTATCTTCAAAAAGATAAATTCTCAAAACGTTTCATTTCACATTGGAAAAACATTTCCATACTTATTTATTCATAAGTAATTCACAAATTTTATTTATTTTCCATACTTGGAAAATATTCAATATACTTAAATCGAGATTCAGTATATATTTCATTCTTTAAGGAAATCATTCTCTTAAACATATTTATTTGGGCCAAAACGAATGTTGCGTAAAACATCGTTATGACAACCCAAAATCACTAGTATAGGGATTCGAAATTAAAATAGATATATAAATCCCAATACTATACAAAACATTTCCTTTCGGAAATCATTTACTATAACAACAGTGTTATAGTCCACCATTTCCTTCTATTTCTCGAAAACGTCTATTTCAACAATGAATGTTGAAATCTATGGTTTCAAATCTCAACAAGTTTTGAAAACATCATTAGATCGTTTTAATTCTATTTAAACCATCACATTCAAAACAATTTCTTTAACATATTATTCACTATTCAAAAACATGAATATACTACGTTAACCAATTTCATCATTTCTATTCATTTTGTTTCAAAGGATTATTCACTATCTAAAACGTGAATATAACTCCATTAATAAGTTATAACAATTTACTTATCAAAATAAGTCATTTGCGGATTTATAAAACAATGTTTATAAATTCCATTTCTATTTATTTTATAACTACTTCCTTTTATAAACCTCCTTTATTAACCTATTCACTTTATAACTCAATTATAAACCAAAGGTTCATATTATAAGTTAAATGCTTATAATTTATTTGTTTGCAAAACCGTTCCTTTGAACTTCATAATTATAAATCTTATAACTTATAAGATTCAATTATTTATCCAAAAATATCCCTTTAATTACTTTACAAATTTTATAAACCTACTGCTTATAAAATTTCATTTATACTTCACTGTTTATAATTCTATAAATTTCATTCATTTATGAAATTCATTCACAATTCATTCTAACACTTATAAAAACTCGTTTTATAATTCAAATATTTTAATTTATAAATTATCAATTTATAAATCCCTTATATAAATCAATTTATATTATTATTTTAAAACATCTTTAAAGTCCTTTATAATTTCACCATTTTCTTTGATTTATAAAATAATCAAATTTCATAAATCCTAATTTTAAACTTTTTATAATAAATTCAGAAATCCCAATTTAAACTATTTTATAAAATCATTAACCCATATTTCTCAAAAATCAACTTTTAACTGTATTTCTCAAAAATCATAATTTTTATAACATTAAAATTATAACGTTTATTTATTTAAAATGGATAAATTCCAAAAATATTTTATAAACGTATACTCTTCAAAAATCACTTTAAAATCCTTTTAAAATTCCAAAATTTGGTCCAATGATGCTACACACCAAATAGTCAATCACGACAACAACGATATCATATATCAATATGATAATCCATCAAATATCAAAATATCTGAAATCAAATAAATACTGTTGAGGAATCCAGTTGGATCCCTCCAACCTGTTTTCCTACATCCACAAACATTAGCACAATACCAATTCCGTTCCAGTACGGAATTATCGCGGTATATGGGATTTAAAATATTATCCGCTTAATAGACGGCGCAATAGGGTCTCATCCGCTATACAAATGCGGGAAATCAATAACTGCAATATATACATATGCCAATATATATATATTGCTATTATATATAATACTAATTTCACTGTTTACGAAATATTCGCGGTATATGTTTTTAATAAATAACATCCGCTTACTAACGGCGCATAATATCTATTTTAACAATCAATAGATAACAATCATCATTCAAACATGCATTCAAGAATTTTAAATATAACTATTTAAAATTAAAATCGAAACCGATTCAATTGAGTGAGAAGTTCTCACCTTGATTTCAATTTCGTTTTAGCGATTCATTTCGAATAAAATTAAACGGACGTTTAATTTTACCCGAAATTCTCACTAACTCCAAACGACTCCAATCCAATTCCATTGCGTAGTGCTCGTCCATACGATTCCAACGCAACTGGTTTCGCGCGTTTTCGACCTCGTATGAAAAAGATATGCAATTTCAAAGTTACACGAATTTTTATTTATAAATTACAACATATATTTTCTATTTTTAAACCTAAGTTTAATCATCACCGTTGATTCCAACTCCAAGCCCATCAGGCCGCACGTCCCCCCCCATCCATCTTCTTCCTCTTGCACGTTTCCAGGCCGAACATGAAGAAACCCATAGCATAAATTAGGGTTTGAAAATTCGGCCTCCTCGACGAACTATAGCACGATCAACTACCTCCATTCGAAAGCCCATAACACAAGCTACTATCGGTTGCGACAAGGTGGAGCTCGGCCACCTCTATGGCCACGATTCACGTGCGCAACTACAGCCATACACGGCCAATTTCCCACCTCTACGCGACGCTAAACCCCATCTCAACCGTATGGATCCAAAGCTCGTTGCGTGCTCTCCATTTTCATTAAGAAAGTTTTTGATAATATTGCATGGATTTGAAGATATTAACGAAGGAAGAAAGGAGCATTTTCGGCCATTGAACCTAGGGCCGGCGGCAAGGGTTTTAAACCTAATTTTTTTTAATTTGTGTGAAGAGAGGGGCTATTTATAGAAAATAAAACGACACTATTCATTCCGGAATTTCCAAACTCCGATTCACGCGCCGTAACCAGTGTTTCTAGGGTTTAGCCCGCGTTCCAGACACAATGGAACAGGTTTCGAAAGCTAATTCGGTCATCTGTGCGAGTTATGGCAATAAACGTTCAATTTAAATTAAACCGATTTAAACGATTTTCTAGGCGTTTTAGCTTGCACCGGACAAACGGTAAATCCGATTGACACGAAATTTGAAACCATACAATAATATCACATTACGGATCCGATGAAACTGGTTTCGTCAAAATCCGAGACTTTTTGAAAAATGGCTGTTTTAACTTGCCAAATTAATAATTAAACAATTTCGATGCGTTTCGAGCTGCCACGGTCAAACGAAAACTCCGATTGAAACGAAAATTGTAATCCGATAATAACAAACTATTACGGATCCAATGGAACTAGTTTCGTCCAATTCTGAGACTGTTCGAAAAACGGCTAATTTCACTAGTCGATTTAAATATTAAAATATTCAATTTTCACAAATAAACTCTTAATTCGATTTTAAAAGTTCTATAACATCATTCTAACTTCAATATGATATAATAAAATTTTACAAATCATTTTCAATCATATTTGACCCGATTTTCAATTATTTCCATAATTTAATATATTAAATTATCGATTTAATTATTCAATTAAATCCAATTATTCGAAATAAAATTTATTCGACTAATAAATTCACTTATTAATATTTAAGATTAATTAAATATTCAATTTTAAATTAATAAAAATTCTGGGTCGTTACATAATTCCGCCCTTAAAAAAATTTCGTCCTTGAAATTATTAAGTAAGAAAAGTTACAGAATCTATTAACTTTCCCAAAATCCATAGTTAAATTTCTTACAATAACTTTACTAAGTTTTCAAATCATATTTAGTTATCTTTTCAAAAGCAACTACTATTGTTTAACTTTCAATTCCAAAAATCAAAGTTAAAGTTTTTAAAATTTTTCAATTTTCTCAAATTTTTTCTAACGCCTTAAATTTTCGAAAAAATTCGCCATAGTCTCCTTTGCGCGGCTCGATCCGAAAAAAAATGACAGTATATATATCACAAATATACATCTCGTCAAGTAATGAGGCATCCCGCAGGGAAAAAGTGTAAAAGTACGATATTTAATCCGAGATATGTACCTTATATTTTATTAGCAAGCATATACGGCTAATATAGCGCGAAAGCGAGCTCCAAATGCGAAGCAAACGCGATCCGCACCTACTAAACACTCAACAAACAACATGAGAATCATGTATATAGACCATAGTATCGATATACAACATATAGCAACATAATAACTATATATGCCAACATAGCAAATACAGTAAAAGCAATATATCCAACCATCAACCAATTAACATCCAACAAATTCATAACAAATAAATATTCATTCATATTCTCATTAATATTCAATGAAATAGTTTTCCAATTTAATCACTTTGATTCATTTACAGTGGATGTTTTTCTAACATTCATTTTCAATTAGTTTATATTCACTAATTCATATTCAAGTTGGTTCACTTCCAAATCAAATTCAATTCTATTAAAGATTCACTTAACTTCCAATTGAATTTCAATTACTTTAGCTTCCAATTTCATTAACACTTAATGAATTATATACAATCAACTAACAATCATATAACAACCAATGTATATTAATTGTAACCAAATTTCTTTGCTTTCAATTGGTTTAATTAAATTGATTTTCATTCAATTATTCAACTTCCATAACATAAGATTTTAATGAATTAACACTTATATTCATCATTTCATACCAATTATTTTCATTCAATTGATTAACATTCAATTCATTAATTCAATTCAATTTCTAAAGTTGAATTTCATTTATAAAACTCAAGTTGACATTTATCACTTAACTTTATTAATTTACTTTGATACCAATATCAACTTCATTCAACATCTCTTAAGTTATATTTCCTTTAACTTTAAATTCATTTTTATTTACAACTCATATTCATTAATATATCCATATAGTTTCACTTCTTATATATAAGTTTATTTCTCAATTGTAAATCACTTTAATTATAATTCAATTCTTATAATTCATTTGCTTATACAATTATTCCTTTATTTAGATTATTCAAACAACTAAACAATCAACTTATATACACTTTAATAATTCTGAAAAATTATTCCTTTATATATAAAATATAATCAAGGTAAAATTATTTCTTTTACCCAATTTTAAAACAATACTGTATCGAATTGTTCTATACAAGTGTTTATAAACCCCTTCGGCATAGTTTTGCAGACCGTGCTGACGAAAGTTCATATGCCACTCAATAAATCAATCATCACAATATAAAACAATTTTATATATTCACTAACAAATATGCTCTCATAGCTATTATTACACTCACACTCATTCTAGAGTACTGCTGACTCTATCTCTAATGAGTAATACCCAACAGAACCATGGTTGTCGCATAACCATATGCTCCGATACCACCTATGAGGACCCGCAAATCCGTACTCCTTGAATATACACTAATCTCCATAGATTAATTCAAGATGAACAGAAATACGAATTCTCAATGTTTAAGAAAAAGAAAAAGACAGAAGAAGAGAGAAAAGAGATAGAAAATAGAGAGAAAAGAAAATAGAACGGAAAGAAAACGCAGAACAACAACAGAATCTCACAATCGCAGCGGAACAACATATAATAGATAAATGAATAATCTTTAAACAAAGAACTATATCAGTTATTACATTACATCACATTTCATTACATCATATCATCAGAGTGTACAACAACAACAAACAACGGAAAAAGAAATACTATATGCTAATAATACGTCAATGCCATCCAGCTTGCCTCCAGTAACTCCAGAATATCCTGATAAACCTAACTCTTGACTGCCCGTATGGAAATTGGTGGGCACCCGGAGTTTAGGAAGGAAAACAATAAACTTCGAGTCAGTCATGTGACTGGTGTGAGAACTCAAAACAGTTTATTTATCTTTAAAATCAAAAATAGAGGAATATTTTTAAAGTCAATTCGCAATGCTTTTAAAAATGAGACTACCATAAGACCTCCCACCACACACACAATGCAAACGCAGACTTGGAGGAGATTTCTCCTTATGATAGTCAAAGATGCTTGATACGCATTTAAAAAGAACATTTGATATTATTACTAGTGCATAGTGTAGGAAAACATTTTGAAAGTAGAATATAAATCTTAGCCAGCATAGGTACCATTATATTATGCTTACTATAGCTACCATATTAGATGGCAGGTTCTACAACTAAAACCGTACAAGTCTCGTATTGTTTCTTTGGATTTCCAACAAATGGTCAGGCCAAGGAACTTCCCATTGCCACATGAGAACGCCTCTGGAAGGACGTCCCCGAGAACCAAACCGGATCTCTGCCAACACAAGGCCGGGTTACCCCTAACTGGGTAACAACTGACACGAGTACGCCATCCCCCGGTCCTTTGGGACCTTTTACCGAGCGCTCGTCATCAACATCACACAATCATAAATAAAGTGTTTCAACATGAGTAAGTATCTGGGCTCCATACCATGATACCACCCTTTTCCAGAAGGAAATGCACATACCCTAAAGGGAGCTACCCCTCATAACCTTGCCGCATCTTTCCTGTTTTGACCATTCCGGGGTGTGAGGCTCGACGAAGTCACGTCCACAAAAACACGCTTTATACAAAGTCATGCTTTGGGTCAACAAATGATCATAGAAATGATCACCAAGATAGACGATCAAACAAATGATCCTATCACAAATGATCAACACAATGATCATTTCACAGCAACACTCAGCATGTCACATTACCAAATTGGGAATATATCGCTGATAACCTTCAACTACATAACCTCTGAGCTCGTACGTCTCAGAGAAGGGTGTTAAGCTAAAAGAATAAATTCTCCGCCACCAACAGAAATATATTTGAAAGAAATCAGCTTTATATATCAATTTGTAATGTCAGACATACAATCCATACAAGTCTGTTCCGGGCTCGAACAGAACCGAAGGCACTTACAAAGAAGTCCTTGCAATCCGGATAATCTCTAATCACGTCCGGACTTCCCATCACATAGGGAGTCTCTATACCGTAGCTACTCGGTGCAAAGACAATCGACGAGTTGTCCTTTCGCTTTCAAAAATATCCGGTCTTCAACACCGGTCATCAATGCTATCCATTACGTCGTATCACTATTCGGAATGGGTAATCCGAATAACGAGCGCAATAATTTAAAAATAAGTGTAGCATTCAAATTCAGCAAATCACAACAAATACCTTTCAAAGGTAAATATTGATAGTCGGTTATTGAACTATCAATGGATATGTACAACATCACCAGATTCCAAATAATTTTCCAAATTATTTATTTTCCAAAATATCTTTACAAGATATATGTTTTCAATACTTCAAAAATAAATCAATATTTATTTTTAAACGAATTCCACTTTCTTTTATAAATTCCATAGTGAATTTATATTCCAAAATATCTATGAATATACGATTTCAATTATTCATTTTCAATTTATCTTCAAAAAGATAAATTCTCAAAACGTTTCATTTCACATTGGAAAAACATTTCCATACTTATTTATTCATAAGTAATTCACAAATTTTATTTATTTTCCATACTTGGAAAATATTCAACATACTTAAATCGAGATTTAGTATATGTTTCATTCTTTAAGGAAATCATTCTCTTAAACATATTTATTTGGGCCAAAACGAATGTTGCGTAAAACATCGTTACGACAACCCAAAATCACTAGTATAGGGATTCGAAATTAAAATAGATATATAAATCCCAATACTATACAAAACATTTCCTTTCAGAAATCATTTACTATAACAACAGTGTTATAGTCCACCATTTCCTTCTATTTCTCGAAAACGTCTATTTCAACAATGAATGTTGAAATCTATGGTTTCGAATCTCAACAAGTTTTGAAAACATCATTAGATCGTTTTAATTCTATTTAAATCATCACATTCAAAACAATTTCTTTAACATATTATTCACTATTCAAAAACATGAATATACTACATTAACCAATTTCATCATTTCTATTCATTTTGTTTCAAAGGATTATTCACTATCTAAAACGTGAATATAACTCCATTAATAAGTTATAACAATTTACTTAGCAAAATAAGTCGTTTGCGGATTTATAAAACAATGTTTATAAATTCCATTTCTATTTATTTTATAACTACTTCCTTTTATAAACCTCCTTTATTAACCTATTCACTTTATAACTCAGTTATAAACCAAAGGTTCATATTATAAGTTAAATGCTTATAATTTATTTGTTTGCAAAATCGTTCCTTTGAACTTCATAATTATAAATCTTATAACTTATAAGATTCAATTATTTATCCAAAAATATCCCTTTAATTACTTTACAAATTTTATAAACCTACTGCTTATAAAATTTCATTTATACTTCACCGTTTATAATTCTATAAATTTCATTCATTTATGAAATTCATTCACAATTCATTCTAACACTTATAAAAACTCGTTTTATAATTCAAATATTTTAATTTATAAATTATCAATTTATAAATCCCTTATATAAATCAATTTATATTATTATTTTAAAACATCTTTAAAGTCCTTTATAATTTCACCATTTTCTTTGATTTATAAAATAATCAAATTTCATAAATCCTAATTTTAAACTTTTTATAATAAATTCAGAAATCCCAATTTAAACTATTTTATAAAATCATTAACCCATATTTCTCAAAAATCAACTTTTAACTGTATTTCTCAAAAATCATAATTTTTATAACATTAAAATTATAACGTTTATTTATTTAAAATGGATAATTTCCAAAAATATTTTATAAACGTATACTCTTCAAAAATCACTTTAAAATCCTTTTAAAATTCCAAAATTTGGTCCAATGATGCTACACACCAAATAGTCAATCACGACAACAACGATATCATATATCAATATGATAATCCATCAAATATCAAAATATCTGAAATCAAATAAATACTGTTGAGGAATCCAGTTGGATCCCTCCAACCTGTTTTCCTGCATCCACAAACATTAGCACAATACCAATTCCGTTCCAGTACGGAATTATCGTGGTATATGGGATTTAAAATATTATCCGCTTAATAGACGGCGCAATAGGGTCTCATCCGCTATACAAATGCGGGAAATCAATAACTGCAATATATACATATGCCAATATATATATATTGCTATTATATATAATACCAATTTCACTGTTTATGAAATATTCGCGGTATATGTTTTTAATAAATAACATCCGCTTACTAACGGCGCATAATGTCTATTTTAACAATCAATAGATAACAATCATCATTCAAACATGCATTCAAGAATTTTAAATATAACTATTTAAAATTAAAATCGAAACCGATTCAATTGAGTGAGAAGTTCTCACCTTGATTTCAATTTCGTTTTAGCGATTTATTTCGAATAAAATTAAACGGACGTTTAATTTTACCCGAAATTCTCACTAACTCCAAACGACTCCAATCCAATTCCATTGCGTAGTGCTCGTCCATACGATTCCAATGCAACTGGTTTCGCGCATTTTCGACCTCGTATGAAAAAGATATGCAATTTCAAAGTTACACGAATTTTTATTTATAAATTACAACATATATTTTCTATTTTTAAACCTAAGTTTAATCATCACCGTTGATTCCAACTCCAAGCCCATCAGGCCGCACGTCCCCCCCCATCCATCTTCTTCCTCTTGCACGTTTCCAGGCCGAACATGAAGAAACCCATAGCATAAATTAGGGTTTGAAAATTCGGCCTCCTCGACGAACTATAGAATGATCAACTACCTCCATTCGAAAGCCCATAACACAAGCTACTATCGGCTGCGACAAGGTGGAGCTCGGCCACCTCTATGGCCATGATTCACGTGCGCAACTACAGCCATACACGGCCAATTTCCCACCTCCACGCGACGCTAAACCCCATCTCAACCGTATGGATCCAAAGCTCGTTGCGTGCTCTCCATCTTTCATTAAGAAAGTTTTCGATAATATTGCATGGATTTGAAGATATTAACGAAGGAAGAAAGGAGCATTTTCGGCCATTGAACCTAGGGCCGGCGGCTAGGGTTTTAAACCTAATTTTTTTTTTAATTTGTGTGAAGAGGGGCTATTTATAGAAAATAAAACGACACTATTCATTCCGGAATTTCCAAACTCCGATTCACGCGCCGTAACCAGCGTTCCTAGGGTTTACCCAGCGTTCCGGACACAATGGAACATGTTTCGAAAGCTAATTTGGTCATCTGTGCGAGTTATGGCAATAAACGTTCAATTTAAATTAAACCGATTTAAACGATTTTCTAGGCATTTTAGCTTGCACCGGACAAACGGTAAATCCTATTGACACGAAATTTGAAACCATACAATAATATCACATTACGGATTCGATGAAACTGGTTTCGTCGAAATCCGAGACTTTTTGAAAAATGGCTATTTCAACTCGCCAAATTAATAATTAAACAATTTCGATGCGTTTCGAGCTGCCACGGTCAAACGAAAACTCCAATTGACACGAAAATTGTAATCTAATAATAACAAACTATTACGGATCCAATGGAACTAGTTTCGTCCAATTCTGAGACTGTTCGAAAAACGGCTAATTTCACTAGTCGATTTAAATATTAAAATATTCAATTTTCACAAATAAACTCTTAATTCGATTTTAAAAGTTCTATAACATCATTCTAACTTCAATATGATATAATAAAATTTTACAAATCAATTTCAATCATATTTGACCCGATTTTCAATTATTTCCATAATTTAATATATTAAATTATCGATTTAATTATTCAATTAAATCCAATTATTCGAAATAAAATTTATTCGACTAATAAATTCACTTATTAATATTTAAAATTAATTAAATATTCAATTTTAAATTAATAAAAATTCTGGGTCGTAACACGTACGCGATGCAAACACGAAGACTTCTCCGGGTCGATCTCATCTTCCCCAAACCAAATACCCAGTGCGCACACACATGCACTCGTGCATATGTCCCATCAACTCCGGCCAAACTAGGTCGTTGCGACCATCACCATCGATCACATGAACGTGCACGAGCAAGAACTTAAACCCAGGCGAACAAAAGGTAATCGAATCGAAATTCGATCAAACGCACGAAAACTGCAGCGAAACACGATCGCAAAACCCCCATCGCCAACAATCATCCAACGTCGATGATCTTCGCCGGCCTCACCATCAAACACCACGACCACGAGCTTCCTTTTCCCCCCAACGCGAACGTTTCCGGTCAATCACTCACGTCACAAATGCCACAACAGTTAAACCGAAACAAGAGCATACTAAAACCCTATTTCATTCAAATTTGAAAAATTCACTCATTAGAAAAATTATCGAACAATTTTCCCAACATCTACAACCTATAAACATGCTTCGGTCAAAATTACAGCTGCAATCATCATGTTGTTCTTCGGCAAATCACCGAAATTCCCAAAACGATCAAGCCCAAATATCTCACTATTTACACAATTAAAAATTATGATACAAGCACTAAAAATCATAATTTTCCAATTGTAATCCAATTATAAAATCAAAACTAGAATTTGAATTCATAAAATTTTGCCCAAATTTGATTTATTTACTGTAATTTGAAAAATATGAGTTAATCATTCATTTTAAAATCCTATAACTATTTTTAGATGATAAATTACATGATTACAACCAACTTCCATTTGCAAATCAAAGTCCAGTTCGTGTTCAAAATCAAGTTATTGAAATTATTATAGGATTGGGACTGTTTTATAAACACGGTAACAATTCTAAATTTTTTAGGCATTCAATACACCCAATTCAACATGCATTCAATTTAAAACAAATATTTCATATAATCATCATGATATCATCACAAAATCAAGATGAATCTAGAATCAAACTGTTTTAAAATTCCATTTACTCACCTGAAATATAAACAGAGCAGGTTTTCAATTTCTTCCAGGCTCTTGAAACTCATCTGGACAAATGTTTTGACTTGCAAAAATCCTACTACATGCCTTTAAATTTGATGATTTAAAATGATGTTGAACTTCATTTGGATTTGCAGAAGACTTGGAGTTGCAGCTTAAATTTTTCTTTGCAGATTGAAGTTTTCAGATTTGCTTTTGGATTTTAATTTTGCAGTTAAACTTTCCTTTTAGTTGCAGGTTGAATTGCAGATGATCAAATGTTGCAGCAGATTTGAATTACAGGTTTGAAATGTTGTGAAGAACTTTGTTTGCAAGTTGAACCCCATTTTAATTTGCAGGCGTTTGATGTTGCAGGTTTGAGGTTTTGCAGATTTTAATTCTCAGGTTTTGTATTTGATTTTGTGTTTACATTTTTCAGATTTGAAGTAGCTCATTAATTTGCCATTAATTTGAGAAGAAGAAAGGAAGTTTGGAAAAAATGAAAGAGAAACAAATTTCTTCATGTTTTAAATTTTCAAATAATTGGAAATGAAGCCACTTGTATCAAGATTTTACATTTGTCACAATTTTTTTAATTTCCTTACATGTGTTTCTAAGGGTGTTAACTTGTTTACACATGTTTATAAGTGTTTTTATTTAATTTTCATTTAAATTAAATGTAAATATAACTTACTTTCTTAAGTTATTAAATAAATAAATATTTACATAAGTATATAAATTTACTTTTGAAAGAAAAATATTCTAAAACTAATAAATACAAATATATTCTCATGGATTTAAAAATCTAAAACATTTATATTTATACATTTATAACCATTTAAAATTTAAACATTTTAAAGAAAACAAAACAAAGCTTGTTTAAATCCTTTTTAAACTATCATATTTAAAATAAACAATTTAAATTAATCTAAATTAACTTTTGAAAAATATAACTTTTAAAAACAAAGCTTTTAAATCACAATTCATACATATAAATTATAAATAGATTAAATTGAATTTTAAAACAACATCAAATTATAACATAAACTTGCATATATATTACAATTTGAAAATTCATCTTTTATTTAAAACACAAGATCTTCTATTCACAATATATATCAGATATATATATATTATAAATAGAATAAAATTTTATTAACTTTGAAAAATAATCTTATCAATTTTAAATTGTTAAAAAGATATAAATCAATATTGTCAGATTAAATGTTTATTAACCTTTAAAAGATTAAATTCACCAATTAAAATTAAAACTAAAATTATAAAGAAAAATCATCAAACCAATTAAATTATTAATACGGATTATTAAATTAATACTGCCTAAAATTCCGGGTCGTTACAATTCAACTCCGCAATAGCAAAGTACCGAACGTCCCATGATGCTAGAACTTGATGTATTAGGGTTTTGATGAGCAAGTACAGTCATTAGCCTGGTATGCATTGATTGTTGAACCGGTTGGGGATTCTCGAGTACGACATTTTCCCACGTAGCACAAACAAGTTCACTCTCTACTTCTTCATTTGTCTCTGTAGCATCCACTCTTGGTAGATCTTCTACTTGGGTCTCCGGAACAAATTCTACCCCATCGTCTGCACCCTTGTTCCGTTCGCAGTCGTCATATATTTCCATCATTGTTTGATCATCGATCTCCCAATCATCCATTTTCGCCTAAATAAAAGTTGAATAAAATACCAAAATTAGTCAAATTTGCAACCATTGTTTGGGTCGATTTCCTTTCCGGTTTGAACAAAATTGAAGACTGGCGTACTATACATCTACAACTGTGAGAACAGAGGAAAAAATTTGACAAAATACCAACCTTAGTGACTTCTGCGAATGCTTTTGCACAAATTTAGGTTTTTGGTTCGACCTTAAAGCAAAAAGAAATGAAAAAGGAAGAAGGGGCCAACTGGTTTTAACAGTGCAGGTTTCTATTTGCGAATTTTCAATATTCGCCTTTAGGCGAATTTTAGAAATTCGCCTATTGGCGCATTTTAAGAATTCGCCTACTGGCGAATTCTCAAAAGTCGCCCACTAAAACCTGCTGCTGCAAACAGAGTAGCAGATACAAATTTAACAAAACAGAACAATATGGATTTAGTCATGAAGCTCATGAAACACAACTACACAAATTTAACAAAGCACAACTACACAAATCCAAACAACATTTTACAAATCCAAACAACATAAGTTTGTACGGTACATATCACTTACCATATCACCTCTAACTATTCGCATCAAACAACAATATGGATTTAGTCATGAAGCTCATTAAATTCGTGCGGGCTTCTTCTCTACCGACGCATTACCAGTGGTCTCGAACTGCTACTGCTGCTGCTACTGCTACTCCGTTCTCTATGCGTAGTGGAAGACGAAGGTAATGCGGGCACTAGTTGAGATGGGCCAGGAAAAAATTCTTCGTGTACCGGTGCAGGTTGTGACGAGGTGCCCTGTGACGATGAACCCGCACCTCCTCTAGGACGACGTCGTGTGTACACAAGCGCTGGAGGTGGAGATGGAGGTCTCGGCCTATCAAGTTTATTCCCGCACAACACAACATCTAGAATCCTTTGGATGTTAGTGCACATCCTCCTGCCCTCCTCGTCGGTTTGTCGTTTGCGAAGATTTTCAACTTCTTCCCAAGCCATGCTTATACCAGCTGCCTGTAAAGTTGAATGAAAATTAGCAACAGACACAACTATCATAACTAATTGATATACTACTTACTACATCAACTTACCACGTTCCTCTCAAGTAGTGCTCTGGGAACGTACGGACTTCTATACACTGGCTCCACTGGCGCCGTAAGAACATATCGTCGTGTTATGTTCCAGCACCACCTTTTGTACTGCTCTAGCGTGATAGTGGGCTCCCTCTCAATCTGGGTAGCTGTATGCCACTCATTCCACAACTGAATGTAGGTTCCATACTCCTCTGCATTGTACGTAGACGTGCAGGGTGGCGCATCATCTGGTATATGCTGCATCATGCCAAACTGTCTCATAACCCTGTCGGGTAAGTGAAATGTAGCCTGGGTGTAAGATAGGAGTGGTACTCTCGCAGTCCACATGTATCTAGCAGCTGTACACTTGGCTGGAAGGTGTGCTAGCACATCCTGTGTGTACGGTGTCCATGTCACCTTGTCAACCTCCAGCACATCTAACTCGTTGCGATAGAACTTCACACTCCGTCTTGGAGTTTGGTGCGGTTTTTTTGGTCCTACCCACCTGTTAGAAGATGTTATCAATTGAATATTACACATGAAAATTGCACTGTTTAATTAATTTAAAAGGATAAAAAATATACCGAGACCCAAGCGGCATCGACTGATCGACAACAACATTTGTTACTAACAATCTTCTGATTGGAAGATAAGTCCACGACCAAAGCTGCATTTATAAGAAAAAATTACGACCAAAAATGAGACAAATCATGTAAAACAGTAAACTATTGGTGTTTGTTTCAAACCTGTACTAGTGTCAGACAACCACCATTAGATTTATTCTCTAAAAGAGAGAGCCTGGACAACTCCATATATGTATAAGATAACACATCACCGGCCCAAGAAAACTTACCACACTCTCCTAAATCAGGAATATACGGTAGCCATTTCAGATCTACCTGAGTCTTTGTATGGTCGCACATCAATCGGGAAACAATGATGTGCAAAATAATAGCACGTGCTCGCTGCTGAATCTGAGCCTCTGTAGCATCAGCAGGAAATCGTGCGACAATTGACGTCTATACCACATGATTTCCACGAACTCATTGCCCCTTGTTTGTTCGGGGGGTGGGTCAAGACCAAGTAAATCATGACACAATTGCATATAGTCATATGCCACTCCTCCATTAGCCACTACATTGCCTTCAATAGGCAAACCTAACAACACGGCAACATCTGCTAATGTAATCGTCATCTCACCAACAGGGAAATGAAAAGTGGAGGTCTCCGGTCGCCATCTGTCTACCAAAGCAGTGATAAGATAGTGGTCAAGCTGGATGTATTCTAACTTCATTATGTGTAAAAAACCAGCCCTCTCAATCTCAACCAATACTCCTAGATGGCTTGAAGTCACTTTCTTCACCGATGTGGAGTGATCAATAGTTGTATCTAGATCGTCACGCTGAACAAATGATAAATATATAATTAAAAAGCAGGAATTATACCTACTGACACAAAATTATATATTTTTTAAAACCACCTGCATCCATACATCGTTAGAAGTACGATGCTGTGCTTGAAGAAATAATACCCTTCCATCAACGGGTCCGGGCTCCATCTCAACATACTCTACACAATACAAATACTAAAAATCAATTCATTTCGATAAAAATTATACACTAACCAAAAATTGACAACCTCCTAACCCACAAAAATGGTATGAATGCACGTAAACTCCTTATCGTTCATATAGATTTTTAATATGGCTTTTATAAACTACTTCTACCTTAGTTCAAAGTAGTTTTAAATCTAAGACTACAATGTGTACAAATACTTGTAATGATAGTGTTGTAAATGCTTTATCAACGGTGATATTCAAATGCTTTACTTTACAAGCACAATTTTTGTTCATGAAGTAAGATTGCAAAAAATTCATGCCTTAGATTAGAAACAACAAATTATGGGTATAGATTCATACCTATTTCTTGTTCTATACCAGACGTGCTTGCCATTGACTAATTTGTGAAAGAATTTGAATAAAAATTGAAGAAATGGAAGTGGAGGAAGGTTTTGACGAATTTGGGGCTTTTGGGTTCGGTTGGGAGAGTTGGAAGAGAGTGGAAATGAGAAGGGGTTTGCTGTCTGGTTATTATGTGTGTAGGGTTTTAGTGAAGGCGAATTTTCAAAATTCGTCTTCGTGCGCATTTTCAAATGTCGCCTGTTGGCGCATTATGAAAATGCGCCCGAAGGCGCATTTTGAAAATTCGCCTTCGTCTACCTGGCAAAGACAGGTCTAAGGTTGTAATTATTTTCAAAACATGGATATTCCCGTTATTGTTTGCCTAAACCGGTCTCCGTCTTTCTTCTTCTTCACTTCTTACTCGTAGGATTTAACAAACCCCCTACTCTTTCTTCTTCTTTACTTACATTTCCTACATTTGTTGTCTTCCATTAATCGACTGGAATATCTTTAATTTACTTCTACAGATCTTAGTTTCAAAACATAAGTTTTACTTATTTCATCGCTATCTTTTGGTTTGTTTACTCTGATCAGGGGGCGTTCTCATTTCTATGCCCATTGATCGAAAATTCAGCTTTGGTTCTTGCTTTGATTATGATGTCTGATCTTGACCCTAAACACATATGGAAATTTTGATATCTTTTACTCGTAAATTAGTGTCTGCTTTTGATTTCAATTTCTTATTGGTTGGAACCGATTGTTGCTGGACTAGATTTTTTAGGAAATTCTGGTTTTGGGTTTTAGATTTATAGGTTTCTCAAAGGCTGCTTTGGTTGAATATATCCATTTTAACCCTACACTTTCATTAGACTTATTGATGGATAAGCCTGTCGTGGATCAAAAGGAGCTGGAATGGTGGATGATCAAGTATGGGGTTGAAGGAACTGAAGTGAGGGCTCCAAAATCTAATAATATATAGGATAATCCTCCTGGCAGATTCTTCACCTGGACACTTGAGCGTTTGGAAAATGAGGTTTCCCTTCCATTTTCCTTTCTATTCATCAATATTCTAGAATCTATGGACTCAACCTGATTCAGCTTGGAGTTGTTTCCTATGGTACTTTATCTGCCCTGGCATCTATATACTCGAAAATAGGTCATCGTGACATATCCATCTTTGAAATCCATACTTATATCATTTGCATAAGTCACCGTGTAAGACTTTCATTCCATTTTATTTTCTTCGATTTTAGAAGAAAATACCTCTGGGTAAACTTTTATCCAAAGTACCAGCCACTCATTGGTTTTTCGTGAAGAACCATAATTCCAGAATAGTCGCTGGAATGCCTCTGGCCTGTAAGTCTTTAAGTTTTCTTGTTTTTCTTTGATGCTGATTATTTTGATCTTCTGATATCCTTTCTTTTCTAAAATTCCATAGCCATATTGGGAAGGGATAAGACTATTATTCTAAAGATTTTGTATGACAAGAGGTATGTGAACCTAATGGAAATCCCCAAAGGGGAGAGGCTTAAGCATATCATTCTAACCGAGACCAACCTCAACGCTTGTGATTTACTTCCTTCTTCTGCTAAGTTTCAGGGTTATGATCCTCCTACTTTCGAAAGTAGATCTTCAGATATAATGGACCTGTGCAATTCTGACGAGTCCATTCAATCTGATCCACGTAATAATGATTCTGTAAATCATGATGTTATTTCCGGGGGTAGACCTTGGTTCCTAGACACATCTTGGGATCTGCTTTTTTTAAAACTTAAATTATAATAAAATGTTATGCTATGTGGTTTGTTCAACATTTTAACTTTACTTTCTCTTTCGCATAACAGTGACTTCCGGCGACATGAGTTAACTTGGCATTATGCTCTTGGATGATGATATTTCTACTCCTCCCCCGAGACCAAACCCAGTTTTGGAGAACCCTGTGGAGAAGAAAAAGCCTAAGAAGGGCAAAGAAACTTTTTCCAAAATGAAGCTTTCTTCGAGCAGTTAAGTTGTGGCATCTTCTACGAAAGACCAAGTGGGCCAAATTATGTAAGTGACTCGTTCTACTATTGATGCTCATCTTTCTCGGGTTGTTGGGAGCTCTCGGGCTGAGCTGGTTAAGGATGCGGGCAGCCTTAGGAGGATGGTGAAAGTTGGATGGAAGACCAGCTTATGGTAAGCATTTTCTCTCTTTTTTTACCTTTCCCTTTCTAATTCCTCTTTTCCTCTTTTCCTCATGTTTTAGCTGACTTTTCAATGCTTTGCCAAGGGTGCCAAGAGTTGGATGGAGCTTTGGAAAGAGCCAAGGTTAATGAGAAGCGTGTTGCTGAAATAACATCCAAAGCATAAAAGGAGGCTGCCAAAGTTAAGGTGGAGAAGAGAAGCTTCTTCTGGATTTGAAGGCCATAGTTGCTGATTTGGAAACGAAGGCATTCGACCTCTAACGAACCAAAGATCAATTTTTCACTGCTCAAGAAAAAACTGAAACTTTTTTCATGAAGGAGGAAGCAATAAAGACTGTCAGTACCGAAACATTTCGGGTTCTTTGCATGGCTTATGAGCACAACTGAGACAAGGGTTTACTGATATCCCTAGATTTCAGTGTGAATGGTAAGACGGTTGAGGAGAACTTTTCCCAAATATATGATGAAGCCCTGAGGTTTAACTAGTGGTGGATATTTGGTTCCATCGAGTGGAGAGACCAATATGGGAGAGGTACCCCTTCAATCTGAACCTCTGAAGTCTCTTGTCGTTGATATCTATTTTTTGATTTGTAATAACTTAGGTATACTTTCTTTGATCTCTTATGTGTGGTAGTAGGTAACTTTTGTTTTGACATAACCACTTATTTTGACTGCTGATATATAACGACCCTAATTTTGACTAACATTATTTAGAACATTTAATTAGATAAATTAAATGAAATACTATAAATGGTTAAGGAAATTGAGATTTGAATATTAGAGGGTAGTTGTGTCTAATTAACCAATGAACATAGAGGAAATTAAAATGAAATAAGTAAGGATGGTAGATAAGGGCAAAATAGGAATAGGTTATATTCTTATACCCTAAACCTTCATACCACTTACATTTTACATATTCATAAAAAAAACTAAACCAAGCTTGGACGGCCACAATTAAAAGAAAGCAAGAGAAAGATAAGGTAAAATCAAGAGAAAGAAACTCAATCAATTTAATTCAAGAGAAAATCTCAACTCCTTAACATCAAGCTAAGAATAATAGATTACATCTCATATTTTCTTATTTTCGTTTCAAGATTAGATCCGAATATGTTTTACAAAGTATTATGCCATGTTTTAAATGATATAGATATGCTTGTTGATGATTTATGTTATTCCATATAGATTTTATGATAAGGATTAACTTGGAGAACCAATTAAATGACATCCAAATGCCTTGCGATTATGATATAAGGTCAGAAATCATATTTTAGAGATGGGTTTCAAGTTTCATAATTTTCTGAATTAATGTGGATTTATTATGAATTTTCCAGTGAAGAAAATAATTAAATTGGGTTTACATTAGTTACAACTATTATATGTTAACTTTGGGTCAGAAATTTATATATATTAGAAAACATATTAAAAGTGATTTATGGGAATTTCTGGAGAATTTTCCTAAGTGTTTAAATAAGTATATAAAATTATTTAAGACATGATACTTAAATGTTTTATATGTTTATAAAAGGAGAAGGGGCAGTTTATAAATGTTTTAAATTATTAATCTCTGAATTTCGGTAGCATTTTTAGAAAAGATTTTAAAAAGTATTGGCAAATAATCATATATTGAAAAAAAACAAGTTAGCAAAAAGAAATTACTTTGTAAATTTAAAAATAAGTTTTGTAAGGTTTATCTTCTTTACCACTTATAGCAGCGCCTTTCGATCTCATACTTCCGCCTCCATCTAAGTCGAAACTAATACACATGGTATCAGCTTCGGTACATAGTGGATTGGAGTTGGGCGAAAGGTATGGAGTCGAAACAGGGCTTTCAAAGGGGTTGAAGTAGCTTCTAAAAACTTAGAACTATTTTGGTTATAAATGAGGCTTTCGAATGAGATAGCTTTCAACTTGGTCAATTGTCTTAAAGAAAAGAGCTTACGAAAGAGGTTGCTGCCATTTTTTTTAAATAGAGCTTTCGAAGGAGTCGAAACCCTACTGTCACATTCTACCTTTTGAAGCAGTGCCTTCAAAAGGGTTCTTTTGTTTTAAACCTTGAAGCTGCTTCTCCAATGCTTTCGAAGGGGTTGGTTTTGACACCATCCTCTTCTTTTACTTTGGAAAATTCTTTCGAAGGGGTTGCTTTTGACCTAGTTCTTTTAAGACCCTTTTTAGATTTTGAAAGCTAGACACAAAGGTTTCGAAAGGAATGGTTTAAAAGTTTCGAATCTATGTTCCACACATTTTTGCTTGAATCCAGTGCTTTCGAAAGGTTCGTTTTAAGTAAAGGACTTTAATTCTTTCGAAAAGTATATGATAAAGGTTTCGAAGGGTAATTTCCCAATGATTTTGAAAGGTTTACCTTTAGTATTTGAATGGAAGGTTTCTAATGTTTTCGAAAGGAAAGAGGATGTCTAAGATTTTATAAAGCTTTCGAAAGGGATACTTTCAATGTTTTCGAAGGGTCTTTTATAAATGGTTTCAAAAGATATGTTTCGGCCTATCGTCCTAACGTTACCGAGTAAACTAGTTAACTTGTTTCGAAAGAGTTACTTCCAATAGTTTTGAAAGGGGTACTTTCAAAGGGTTTGAAAGAGATTGTTTAATGATTTAAAACAAAGGTTTTGAAGATTTTCTTCAACAATGTTTTGTGTAAAGCATATATCATGACAAAGAGATTTGAGTAAAGAAAAAGTATATTTTCCTTGTTTAAGTATGATTTAAAGAGTTAAATCAATTTAAAAGGTTTTCCAGGATAATTTAATGGGTGGTTAAACCTAAGTAAATGACTCAAATATTTGAATACCAAATGGAACTGGTATAGGGTCGCGCTCTATACATTAGATGTAGCCCCTAGCTAATTTAGTCCAAAATTCTAGTGTATAGGGCTTAGTCACAAGTAAGACTTAAATGATGTTACACACAGAAAGGAATATATATATAGAGAAGGAGGATAGGTTATTGGTGAGCCCGCAAAACCATTAGGATCAGATGACCCTGGGAGAAGTAAGTTTAGGGCAGACCATCTAGAAGTTTGTCTAACGTATATTAGATTGTTTATTTTGTCTAGTAGGCCCAAGTCATCCAATGGTTAGTGGTTAGCCAAACAAAACTATATTGTTCGGACATATAGTCCATTTATTACCTAATTTATGAGCATATATGATATTGCATTATTGTTTTAATCAGTTTGATTGCAGGATTCTGATTTGTAAAAAAGATATGTTTTAAAGGGATATTAGTGAGGGGAAACCCATTCTGCTATGCGGCGTGGTCTCACTTAATATCAGTAAACCAAGATGTAATAGTATTATTCACAACTGGCTTTATGTTTGACTCGAAATTTCTGTTTTCCCCTTAAACTCTCGGGTGCTCAAAATTAATTTGAGTAGATTGGAAGTTAAGGTTTTTGAGGTTTAGTAGGTTGGACGAATAAAGCTTCCGGAGACGTGTAGGAGGCAAAGCTAGCTATGTAGGAGCTATTTAGTTTTATTTCCGATGTGATGGCACTTCATATATCGCTCTTGGCGTATTTTGTAATAATTATATTTGATCAGAACCTGGGAATTGTTTTGGGATTATGTATCTGAATATGAAATATTTATTTGAAATGTAATCAGAAAAGTTGTTTTAAATCTATGTTGATTTTATTTCATATTCATGTGCTTCTGATATTATTGATACCATTAACATTACCCTTTTTTTCATCGGAAGTTAATACTATGGATGATTACAGCATCTATAGCGCTTAGCTTCGAGCCTTAAGATAGGGGATGTTACAATTTGGTATCAGAACATAGGTTTATGAAAAATTTAAAAGAAATTTTAAACATAATATGATATTGAAACATAATCCTAAGAAATTAGAGAAAAGATCAGGGTTTGGGTTAACGCTATTGTAACGTACTTGTATTTGCAATATATAAGTATACGCTATATCTCTATTCTCTCATCTCTTTTAGGTTATTCTTCTATATCTTACAAAGACTCGAATGCAGATTTTACGGACATAAAATATGGATGCTAGAAGTGGAAGAGTTGACATTGGTGGGAAAAGCACCACAACCAATGGAAATTCCAGACCAAACACTTGGAGCAACCCGGCTCAGGCACAAGCTGCAAATGTGGGTACTGGAGTCCCGTAGGTCGACAAGGGAGCAGTGTATCAGTTTTTCGTTAACATGATGCAAGAAGGATTTGCTGTAGGGTTAGTTGAAGGAAATGATGGAGGAAATCAAGAAGCTCCAGTGGTTAATAACCATGTTGTTTTGAGTAGAGATTATGCCTGGCTTGGAGGAAGCCGTTTATTAGTACCGAAGATGCAATTGAGGTGGAGAATTGGTTACTTCATTGCGAGAGGATTTTTGCTGATTTGGGGCTCAGTGATGAGCAAAAAAGGAGACTCGCTTCTAAACAGGTACAAGAGGTAGCACTGTATCGGTGGAACAGTGTTACTGTTGGAGTCAATGAAGAGACTATGACTTGGGCCGAGTTCAACAGAAGGATTGAAGAAAGATTTATGTCGGAGATTACTAAGTTTACTCGGCTCATGAAGTTTTCCAAGTTAGAGCAGGGAGATATGACAGTGCTTGAGTATGCAAATTGATTTGAGGAGCTAGCAAGGTACGGATACGCTATAGTTGATGATGTCGTTAAAAGAAATGATAAGTTCATTCATGGGTTGAAGCCTGAGCTTGCTAAGGCCATATTATCGCATATTAGAGATCCGATGTTGTTGTTGAGATGGTTTTAAGGGAGGAAGAGATGCTTTCTTATCTTGAAATAAACAAGGCAAAGAGACATAAGGAGGGCAGAGTCAGAAGAGAAAGTTTTTCTATAAGAAAGGAGATCAGAAGGGTGGAGCTGCTAAGAAGGGAAAGAAAGAAGTTGTCTTTATAAGTGTGATAAGAAAGGACACTATGCTCATGAGTGACGGACATGCAAAGGAAAGAAAGCCGCTAAGAAGAAAGGAGTAAGATGTTTCAACTGTGATCAGATTGGACATACAAGAACCAATGTAAGGAGCCAACCCAGGATGGAAAAGGCAAGATGTTTGCAATGGAACTAGCTACCTCGAGACCAACATTAGAGAAAAAAGGAAAAACTGTGTTGGGAGGTACTCTTTTGATTTATGGTATATCAATTAGAGTTTCATTCGATACTAGTGCATCGCATTCTTTTATATCTCATTGTTTGGTAGATAACCTTAACCTAGAACCCTCATACCTAGTTACTTCCTTAAGGGTTGCGAATCTGATAGAAGGATATGCGACACTTGGGATGAAGTGTGACCAGCTAGAGTTTGAATTGTTAGTTCATACATTTGCTTGTAGTTTGCATGTGTTTGATTTCATAAGGTTCGGAATTATTTTGGGCAGGGATTGGTTAAGTAAATACGATGCTATGAAATTTTGTCATGATAAGAAAATATCATTTAGACACCCTGACTGTAGTTATCGGATTGTATACATCATAGAAAACCCTAGTTTTGAGGTTAATGCTTTGTTGGGTATTGTGGAGGTGGTAGTCCATTGGAATCGAGTTTTAGTTGTTAGAGAATTCGCAGATGTCTTTGAACCTGTAGAAGGATTGTCGTCGAACTAGCGATTGAGTTTCAGATAGATTTAGTGCCAAGAGCAGAATCAGTAAGTAGATCGTCAAGTAGAATGACACCTGCCGAGATGAGGGAGTTAAAGGTGCAGTTGGTGGATTTGGAAGGAAAGAATCTTACCAAACCAAGTAGTTCGCGTTAGGGAGTAGCCATAGTGTTTGCAAAGAAACCAGATAGATCGTTATGGTTATGTATTGATTTTCGTAAGTTAAAGGAAAAGACGATAAATAAATATTTGTTACCTAGAATTGACGATTTGTTCTATCGGTTGAGTGAACCCAAAGTATTTTCCCAGTTGGATTTAGCAACAGTGTTCCATCAACTTAAAGTGGCAGAGGATAGTACTCCTTTGACGGCGTTTGGAGCCAGATATGGATCGTACGAGTTGTTAGTAATGTCATTCAGACTAACTAATGCACCGGCGTTCTTTATAGATTTAATGAACCGATTTTTCTAAGAGCACTTGGATAGGTTTGTATGTATTCATAGATGATATTTTGATATACTCTAAGGATGAAAGAGAGCATGAAGTTCATCTTAGAGTGGTGCTTGAGACGTTGAGCCAGCATCAACTAAAAGCGAAATTTCGAAGTGTCATTTCTAGAAGAAAGAAGTGAAGTTTCTTAGTCATGTAGTCTCGGTGAAAAGGTTGTCAGTAGATTCGACTAAAATCGAGACAGTGAATAGTTGGAAGAGACCCGAGAAAGTGACTAAGATAAAGGTTTTGCTTGGATTAGCTGGATATTATCGGGGATTCATTAAGGATTTTTCGTGGATAGCAGCACCGATGACCAAGCTAACGCAGAACTATGTGAAGTGTGTCTGGACCGATAAGTGTGAGGAAGCATTCCAGAAGCTGAAACATTACGGACGAATGCACCTGTGTTAGTTGTTGTTGTAACGACCCGCCGTTCTGACCGCCTCTAGTCGGTAATTAAACCAACTAGAAACGTTCAAAATGACAGATTGTTATTTAGTTTATAACATTTAAACAGAATCAGTCACAGAATCACAAAACAACAATATATTTTATAAATAAACTTTTCTTTTGTATACAAATATCAGAGTTATACAATACATTACATTTTATACAGCGGAAACAATTTATTTTATTAAGTACAAAAAAAGAAATTTCTGAAAAGCTTTAGTGGAGTGCTTTAATCCCCCTCTCTCAAACTTCGCTGCCTGAAAATCTTCAAGCTGTAGAAATACTCGGTCTGACCCGAGCGTTAATTGCAAAACACAAAAACACTCGATTCAGGATTAATCTTAACTCAAGTAAATAAATTTGTAATGAACTGAATAAAATGGATCACATGAATCAATTCAAAATCTATTATGGATTTTCATATTAACAACTTTAATTTTTAAAATCTGTCAATCCCGTGTGGCTGCAGTACACACGTATATTTGCACACATGTGCACTGCCTCGCCAACACGTGTGCACCAAACAAAAACACGGCTATCAGATCGAAACAAGGCCAATGCACAGACAAAGGAATCATGAAGACATCAGACAAAGCAATACAAACAACAATGTCAAAGCAGGCAATCAAGGCAGAGGCTCAGAAATGCCAAAGACATGAAGGCATAAACAATAACAAATGCAGGACCAACTGCAAAAGTGACACAGCAGAAGTGATCAAGGCAAAGCACAAGTGTGCAGCATCAAATAGTTGTTTCAAGTGCATGGACATATATATATGGAACTGCCACTGCATGCAGACAGCAAAAATCAAGTAACTAGAGGCAACTGGCAATAAACACTACACCTAGCAAAATACATGAAGACAACATGCATGCAACATGGACTGCAGACAACTCAAATGAACCAAATGCACATGCCAACAGCAATGGAAACAAAGTCAGACCAACAGCAGACTACAAACTCAACAAGACATGTACACAAAGCATAGTGCACCGAAGGAGCAGCAACAATGAACTAACGCAATGAAACTGACTCGAAGCAACCAGTGACATGAACCATGCAACAATTCAAAACAAACTCAACATGAATAGTGCCCTGGACAGAAGACCACTATGCAGTGCAACAAAGAGCAACTGCGTCAAGACCACTGCAATATCAACGCGATAATAGGGATTGTTTCAGGTCAATGCAACATGACAATGAAAGCTCATGACAATGAAAGCTCAAGTCTAAGTGCAGACAACCCAAATGAACACACGAGAATGGAATACACAGTGATGGAAACTGCATCACAGCAGCACGAAAAATGTCCACAACATCAAGCTACATGAACCAATGAAACTGGGTTCAACACAGTGATCCAAAACATATTGAGAAAATAAGTGTAAGGCAGCAAAAACATAAGCAACTTGGGTGAACACATTTTCATGTAATCATCTAGTTTACAGGGTCATAGTAATTAAGTAAATGAGACAAACCCAGTCAATCTTTTAAAGCAAAGAAGACACCTAACCAAACAATACATGAAAGAAATGCTTTGGTTAAATGGAACAGTGGGTACAATAAATGATGCAACAAATGACAAACCAGATTGAAAAATCTTCCCAACCACACTGACCAGGTTCACTAAGAACTGTATTTATTTATTTTTTTTTTTTTTGAAAGACTCAGGTCAACCTATGCCTAAAAATATAAATTACATCAGTTTCAGAGATTAGGATCTAACTATTTTAACTTAAAACATGTTTAAATATTTAGTTTAGAATATACAACTTATATTGGCTTAACACTAAGCTCACACAATTAAATATATCTTGAGGAAACTGTTTTGAAAATTTAACATTTGTATTAAGGAACTTGAACAGAGATCTTAAGCAATCACCAAACTGAAGTAACACTTCCAGTTTCAATATTCAGGGTATCATATATACATATATGTCCTATTCATAGAGATATAAATAAACAACAAACTTATACTACTATTATATTTATTTATTTATTTTTCCCAAGCTACAGACAATCATATGTAGTTCATAAACTATTAGAGTTACACCATTTTAAAGCAAACATTTAAGTTCGATTCAGTAAACAAGTTAAAAGAAAATTCAGAAGTCAAACATAAGTTTTGAAGATCACACATGCACAATCATGATACTGTTCACAAACATATACTTTGCAGGCACTTTCATATATATCTATTTATAATTTATAAGCATGCATAATTTACCTATAAAAACAGTTTGTAAAAGAAGAGTTACTCACAGAAAACAAGATGCAGTATTTCATTTTGCAAATGGCCAGTGAAAGGGGTATATGTAGATTCACACAAATATTTTAAGCATCCAAATCATTTTGCTTTGATTCCTTTACAAGTTTAAAACAAAATCCATCTTGTTTTACTGAAACAAAATCCATTGAAACAAAAAGAGACAAAGGGGAAAGAAAAAGGATTTTTGACAGGTTTTCCTTAAGAAAACAGTTTTCTGAACAAGATCGGAGATGATCAACAACTATTTCCTATTCTCAAGCATTTTCTAACAACAACATACACATAAAGCAGTACAAATATTCATTTAACAAAGCCAAATCCAACACATGCAGCCACAAACATAACGAGCAAAGTTTGGATACAGCATCTGTTCTTATCAGTTTTTTTTTTTTTTTAAAACATACTTTGTTCAAGATTCATATACTATTAAAGATTGATTCAACAGCACTCAAGTTTTACTAAATTTTGGACCTGAAATTTAGAAAGACTGTCATAATCATAAAACAGTAACCTATACTCATAAACTAATACATGCAAAACTATATAGTATATTGCAAATCTGTATATTTAAACTAACCCAGATACATATTTACTTCATTGTATACACAGAATATCATCATAAAACAGCCATACAAAACATACACTTTTAAATTGAAACTTGAAATATACAGATAAGTTTTATTTATAGCAGTTTTAAATTGAAACTTGAAATCTAAACTGTTAATTCAAAACAGAAAGGAGCATCTTCACTATACAGGCATGCATCCATAAATTTACGCATATATACTTGCAAATATATTCCATCCAAGATCATCACATGCAGCAACAACAAGCAAGCAAAGTTTTGATATAGCATCTGTTCTTATCAATTTAAATCAAGTACTTGGTAGCATCTGTTCTTATTAGTTTAAAAACAAATTTCACATAGTATCTGTTCTTATCAGTAGAAAAAAACCAGTTTCAAATAACATCTATTCTCATCAGTTAAATTAAAATTTAAGTAATCGAGCAAGAGACTGCAAATAGCCCCAAATAGTTCAGATTCAAGTAACCGAGCCAATGATAACAGATAACACCCAAAAACATAGCATGCAACCAAGCATTCAAGTCAACAAATCCAAACACTTGCATTAAAATCAACCGTGAGCCAAAGACTCACCTTTTCTAGCTGGGTAGAAGACGATGCCGGAGCTTCGCAAAAACCCTGCTTTGGAACAACGAACGCTATTGAACGAAAGCCCCAAATCGATCGCAAGCCCTAATTTAGAGACGAAGAGCTGAAGCCCTAATTGTTGAAGATGCCGCGAGCGAGTTGAAGCATCGAACTCGAAGCAGAAATTGAAGCCCTAGTTTGGAAGTGAAGAGGAAGACGAGAGAGACAGGGCCGCCATTTTTTTTCTTTCGTGATTTTTGGTTTAGGGTTAAAAAAATGGAAATGGTAAAGTGAAATGAAAGGGATCGGTACTTAATCATGGCACTAGTAACAAACGTGGGCCAACAAAAATTTTCAAAGCCCAAACAACAAATCAACAAATTTTTTTTTTCCTCTTATATTTTTATTTTGTTTTATTATTTTCTTCTATCTATATATATATAATTTTTCATTTTAAATTCAATTTACTTTAAACATCAATTTTTTTTATTTTGTACACAAATACCTTGTTTTGTTTTTGTAGATATTTACTTTTGTTTAAATTATGTTGTTAAATTTTTTTTCTTTTACTAAGTGTATTTGTTTATTTTATTTTGTATTGATTTTAATTTTTTTTTTATCTAAGCTAAAGAATAAATGTCATTAAAATTTAACCATTAATTTACTAATTTACAACAATAAAAAATTTTAAATCCAAATTATCTTCTTAAGTTATTAGTTTGAATTTCAATTACAAATTCCATATTCAATCTCAACTCCGAAGTTAAATTTAAATTTTTATTCAACTCTTTATAGATTAAATTTTAAAATTTAATCACCAATTTTCTAGTTATTTTGGGAATTCAATTTAAATTATCATTCAAATATTTAAAATTAATTAAATATTCACAATTTAAACTGTTCAAAATTTAGGATCGTTACAATCTCCCCTCCTTAAAAGAATTTCGTCCCGAAATTACAAGTAAGGAGAAATGATTGTTGAAATTTCACTAATATTTATATTTTACACACTTTTATCAAGTTTGAAACTTATTAGAAATAAGTGAATATAGGATTCATTCCATTTGTTTTATCTCACTAGCTTTGTTTATTAACTCATTTGTCTATTATTTTTCTACAATCAAGACACAAAAATCTTTACTAAAATTTTCGACTTACAAAACCAATTTTTTTAAATTTGAACTTCTTCATTTAAGAAATTTACATAGTATAACTTTTCCAAAGCTGTGGACTTTTCAAAACATTCCAAAAATCCTCTTCCTTAATTTATTAAGTTAGAATTTATGTCACTTTAATTTCAGATAATTGATTTTCTATTTAAAGTTTGAAACTACTTGCTAACTCGAAATTTAACAAGTCTATTGTCGTTCTTAAAGACATTAGGTATACGCTGGCCAGGCGCAAGTCTAACAATCTCCAAGTACTAAATATACTTGCTTCAATTCCCAGTGAAAATACTTTTAAAAATTCTTTTTAAAATGGATATGGAAAGCACATTCCCCCATGGATCACAGTTTACTCGGCGGTTCCGCTACTATCCCAGTAGAGTCGCTTGTAACTGTGGATATCTCATCCCTTGAATTTCGCCATGGTTGTTGCCAAAGATCGCGGTTCACACGGCGGTTACGCTACTATCCCAGTAGAATCGCTCGTGACCGTAGGCATCTCGCCCCTCGAATTACGCTTTGGTTTGTAGATTGCAGTTTACACAGCGGTTACGCCACTATCCCAGTGGAATCGCTTGTAACTGTAGGCATCACGCCCCTCAAATTACGCTACCACCCGAGTGTAACTAGATCGCGGTATACACGGCGGTTACGCCACTATCCCAGTGGAATCGCTTGTAACCGTAGGCATCTCGCCCCTCGAATTACGCTAGCACACTATACCAGTCCAAAAGGACATTCCAACTAATGGAAATACAACGTAGCTACGATTTTCAAATGGACACTCTTCTCGAGTTCCAACAACCTTCACAAAGTTTAAATGGAAGGTACTTTTCCATATCCTCAATTTGGAAAACATAATATCATACATACATATATAATATTTCATTTCACATTTTTGTACATATCATACTCATGTACTTACATAAGTTTTCCATAACAATTACTTTTCCAAACTAATTGGTTTTCGAATTAATCGTATTCACACATATACGTTATGAAAACCACAATATTTCATACCCATAACAAATAGAGGTTTCACAAATTTTCCATTTCATTATCCATTTAAAATTTTCCTCTAAGCCGATTTGGAAATTTAAGGTTATCTCAAACCTAATTCATATTCATAATCCAATTTATTATCGACTTCACACTCGATTTGGATTTCACGTTACATCGTCAATCCTCAACACATAATTGATGTCTATCGATATATAACCTCTGAGCTCGTACGTCTCAGAGAAGGGTGTTAAGCTAAGAGAATAAATTCTCCGCCACCGCAGATATATATTTAATAGAGATCAATTGATATGTCGTCAATTCACAATGTTAGACATACAATCCAAATCATCCATTTAAAATTCAAAGTTCAACTTACATTGTTTTTGTGTGTCAAAGTTAAACTCAATTTAACTCAAAATTCAATCACTTTGAAAATTTTCCAAGTTGAACTAAGTGTTCAAATTTCCCAAAAATAATATCTTTACAAGATATAAATTTTTTCACACTTAACCATTTGAAACAAATTCAAATATTCACTTTTCAATTTATCTTTAAAAGATAAAATCTCAAAACATTCACTTTTCACTTTATCTTGAAAAGATAAAATTCCAAACCTTTCATTTCATATTGGAAAATATTTCCATACTTATTCAATAATAAGTAATTTACAAATCCATTTATTTTCAACATTTTTGAAAATATTTGATATACTTAAACCAAAATCAAATATATATTTCATTCTTAAAAGAAATCATTCTTTTAAACACATTTCAAAACAACTTAAAATGAATTTACTTCATTTCATAGTGTTGCTTCCCAAAAACATTCCCATTTAAGTTTTTCAACTTCAACTTAATTCATAGTTTGAATTCTGCATACATTTCAAAATATTGGTTTTAAACCAACTTCAAATTTCCAATATTAAATTTTCCACTTAACTTATTTCCATGCCCATTCAAATTCAAATTCTTCATTGCATCAATTTAAATCTCTTATAAATTTTCATTAGATTCATATCTCTTTTTATATCTCATTTATTGTCCAAAACCATAGATATAACACCTTTAATAAGTTACAATAATTTACTTATCAAAATAAGTCATTTGCGGATTTTATAAACATCTTTAGAAATTACATTTCTATTTATAAACTTTGTTTTATAATCTCCTTTACTAATTTGATTCAATTCAATTCATATAACTTAGTTATATACCCAAAATCCATATTATAAGTTAAATACTTATAATCCATTTATTTACTAAATCGTTCTTCACAACATTTGAAATCAATTTTCAAAAGAATTCAAAATTAAATTTCCAAGTTATAGTTCAATAATCCATTTGATTATAATCAAATTGACATATCATTTTATTTTCCAATTACTACTTTGAAGATATTCAAAATATTTGATTTAAGCCAATTTAAACCAATTCATTAATTCTCTTAACTCATGTTTCATTTTCCATAACTCTCAAAAATTCGATAATGAGTTTCCGAATGATCGAAACTCAAGTCTAACGAGACCTCACCGAAGAGAAACAGTCGCAAACCTAAATTTAGAGAGGGGAATTTCCAAAAATAATTCTAATTTTCAAAATACCTTTTTATTTTAAAGAAAACAATTTTAAACTTCTTTAGATTTGAAAACACTTCCTTTAAAGTGATTCTAGTAACTATTCATATTAAACGCCATAAACTAAGCTTTGTGTAAACCAAAGCTCTGATACCACTTTGTAACGACCCGCCGTTCTGACCGCCTCTAGTCGGTAATTAAACCAACTAGAAACGTTCAAAATGACAGATTGTTATTTAGTTTATAACATTTAAACAGAATCAGTCACAGAATCACAGAACAACAATATATTTTATAAATAAACTTTTCTTTTGTATACAAATATCAGAGTTATACAATACATTACATTTTATACAGCGGAAACAATTTATTTTATTAAGTACAAAAAAAGAAATTTCTGAAAAGCTTTAGTGGAGTGCTTTAATCCCCCTCTCTCAAACTTCGCTGCCTGAAAATCTTCAAGCTGTAGAAATACTCGGTCTGACCCGAGCGTTAATTGCAAAACACAAAAACACTCGAGTCAGGATTAATCTTAACTCAAGTAAATAAATTTGTAATGAACTGAATAAAATGGATCACATGAATCAATTCAAAATCTATTATGGATTTTCATATTAACAACTTTAATTTTTAAAATCTGTCAATCCCGTGTGGCTGCAGTACACACGTATATTTGCACACATGTGCACTGCCTCGCCAACACGTGTGCACCAAACAAAAACACGGCTATCAGATCGAAACAAGGCCAATGCACAGACAAAGGAATCATGAAGACATCAGACAAAGCAATACAAACAGCAATGTCAAAGCAGGCAATCAAGGCAGAGGCTCAAAAATGTCAAAGACATGAAGGCATAAACAATAACAAATGCAGGACCAACTGCAAAAGTGACACAGCAGAAGTGATCAAGGCAAAGCACAAGTGTGCAGCATCAAATAGTTGTTTCAAGTGCATGGACATATATATATGGAACTGCCACTGCATGCAGACAGCAAAAATCAAGTAACTAGAGGCAACTGGCAATAAACACTACACCTAGCAAACTACATGAAGACAACATGCATGCAACATGGACTGCAGACAACTCAAATGAACCAAATGCACATGCCAACAGCAATGGAAACAAAGTCAGACCAACAGCAGACTACAAACTCAACAAGACATGTACACAAAGCATAGTGCACCGAAGGAGCAGCAACAATGAACTAACGCAATGAAACTGACTCGAAGCAACCAGTGACATGAACCATGCAACAATTCAAAACAAACTCAACATGAATAGTGCCCTGGACAGAAGACCACTATGCAGTGCAACAAAGAGCAACTGCGTCAAGACCACTGCAATATCAACGCGATAATAGGGATTGTTTCAGGTCAATGCAACATGACAATGAAAGCTCATGACAATGAAAGCTCAAGTCTAAGTGCAGACAACCCAAATGAACACACGAGAATGGAATACACAGTGATGGAAACTGCATCACAGCAGCACGAAAAATGTCCACAACATCAAGCTACATGAACCAATGAAACTGGGTTCAACACAGTGATCCAAAACATATTGAGAAAATAAGTGTAAGGCAGCAAAAACATAAGCAACTTGGGTGAACACATTTTCATGTAATCATCTAGTTTACAGGGTCATAGTAATTAAGTAAATGAGACAAACCCAGTCAATCTTTTAAAGCAAAGAAGACACCTAACCAAACAATACATGAAAGAAATGCTTTGGTTAAATGGAACAGTGGGTACAATAAATGATGCAACAAATGACAAACCAGATTGAAAAATCTTCCCAACCACACTGACCAGGTTCACTAAGAACTGTATTTATTTATTTATTTATTTTTTTTGAAAGACTCAGGTCAACCTATGCCTAAAAATATAAATTACATCAGTTTCAGAGATTAGGATCTAACTATTTTAACTTAAAACATGTTTAAATATTTAGTTTAGAATATACAACTTATATTGGCTTAACACTAAGCTCACACAATTAAATATATCTTGAGGAAACTGTTTTGAAAATTTAACATTTGTATTAAGGAACTTGAACAGAGATCTTAAGCAATCACCAAACTGAAGTAACACTTCCAGTTTCAATATTCAGGGTATCATATATACATATATGTCCTATTCATAGAGATATAAATAAACAACAAACTTATACTACTATTATATTTATTTATTTATTTTTCCCAAGCTACAGACAATCATATGTAGTTCATAAACTATTAGAGTTACACCATTTTAAAGCAAACATTTAAGTTCGATTCAGTAAACAAGTTAAAAGAAAATTCAGAAGTCAAACATAAGTTTTGAAGATCACACATGCACAATCATGATACTGTTCACAAACATATACTTTGCAGGCACTTTCATATATATCTATTTATAATTTATAAGCATGCATAATTTACCTATAAAAACAGTTTGTAAAAGAAGAGTTACTCACAGAAAACAAGATGCAATATTTCATTTTGCAAATGGCCAGTGAAAGGGATATATGTAGATTCACACAAATATTTTAAGCATCCAAATCATTTTGCTTTGATTCCTTTACAAGTTTAAAACAAAATCCATCTTGTTTTACTGAAACAAAATCCATTGAAACAAAAAGAGACAAAGGGGAAAGAAAAAGGATTTTTGACAGGTTTTCCTTAAGAAAACAGTTTTCTGAACAAGATCGGAGATGATCAACAACTATTTCCTATTCTCAAGCATTTTCTAACAACAACATACACATAAAGCAGTACAAATATTCATTTAACAAAGCCAAATCCAACACATGCAGCCACAAACATAACGAGCAAAGTTTGGATACAGCATCTGTTCTTATCAGTTTTTTTTTTTTTTTAAAACATACTTTGTTCAAGATTCATATACTATTAAAGATTGATTCAACAGCACTCAAGTTTTACTAAATTTTGGACCTGAAATTTAGAAAGACTGTCATAATCATAAAACAGTAACCTATACTCATAAACTAATACATGCAAAACTATATAGTATATTGCAAATCTGTATATTTAAACTAACCCAGATACATATTTACTTCATTGTATACACAGAATATCATCATAAAACAGCCATACAAAACATACACTTTTAAATTGAAACTTGAAATATACAGATAAGTTTTATTTATAGCAGTTTTAAATTGAAACTTGAAATCTAAACTGTTAATTCAAAACAGAAAGGAGCATCTTCACTATACAGGCATGCATCCATAAATTTACACATATATACTTGCAAATATATTCCATCCAAGATCATCACATGCAGCAACAACAAGCAAGCAAAGTTTTGATATAGCATCTGTTCTTATCAATTTAAATCAAGTACTTGGTAGCATCTGTTCTTATTAGTTTAAAAACAAATTTCACATAGTATCTGTTCTTATCAGTAGAAAAAAACCAGTTTCAAATAACATCTATTCTCATCAGTTAAATTAAAATTTAAGTAATCGAGCAAGAGACTGCAAATAGCCCCAAATAGTTCAGATTCAAGTAACCGAGCCAATGATAACAGATAACACCCAAAAACATAGCATGCAACCAAGCATTCAAGTCAACAAATCCAAACACTTGCATTAAAATCAACCGTGAGCCAAAGACTCACCTTTTCTAGCTGGGTAGAAGACGATGCCGGAGCTTCGCAAAAACCCTGCTTTGGAACAACGAACGCTATTGAACGAAAGCCCCAAATCGATCGCAAGCCCTAATTTAGAGACGAAGAGCTGAAGCCCTAATTGTTGAAGATGCCGCGAGCGAGTTGAAGCATCGAACTCGAAGCAGAAATTGAAGCCCTAGTTTGGAAGTGAAGAGGAAGACGAGAGAGACAGGGCCGCCATTTTTTTTCTTTCGTGATTTTTGGTTTAGGGTTAAAAAAATGGAAATGGTAAAGTGAAATGAAAGGGATCGGTACTTAATCATGGCACTAGTAACAAACGTGGGCCAACAAAAATTTTCATAGCCCAAACAACAAATCAACAATTTTTTTTTTTTTCCTCTTATATTTTTATTTTGTTTTATTATTTTCTTCTATCTATATATATATAATTTTTCATTTTAAATTCAATTTACTTTAAACATCAATTTTTTTTATTTTGTACACAAATACCTTGTTTTGTTTTTGTAGATATTTACTTTTGTTTAAATTATGTTGTTAAATTTTTTTTTCTTTTACTAAGTGTATTTGTTTATTTTATTTTGTATTGATTTTAATTTTTTTTTATCTAAGCTAAAGAATAAATGTCATTAAAATTTAACCATTAATTTACTAATTTACAAAAATAAAAATTTTTAAATCCAAATTATCTTCTTAAGTTATTAGTTTGAATTTCAATTACAAATTCCATATTCAATCTCAACTCCGAAGTCAAATTTAAATTTTTATTCAACTCTTTATAGATTAAATTTTAAAATTTAATCACCAATTTTCTAGTTATATTGGGAATTCAATTTAAATTATCATTCAAATATTTAAAATTAATTAAATATTCACAATTTAAATTGTTCAAAATTTAGGATCGTTACAGTTGTAGAGGGAAATCAGGAGTTAGTGGTCTACACGAATGCATGTGGAATAGGATTAGGAGCTGTGTTAATATAAAGGGGTAAAGTGATTGCCTATGCATCTTGCCAGCTTAGACCGCATAAGGTTAGATATCCAACACACGATTTGGAATTAGCTGCAGTTATTTTCGCATTAAAGGTGTGGAGACATTACCTATTGGGAGAAAGATTCAAATTGTATACGGATTATAAGTCTTTGAGGTATTTATTCTCTCAGAAGGAGTTGAATATGAGACAGAAGAGTTGATTAGAATTTTTAGCCGCTTATGACTTTGGTATTGATCACACACTAGGAAAAGGCAACAAGGTTGCAGATGCACTTAGCAGAAAACATAAAAATGCAGTGTTGGAAATGATAGTCGAGTGGGAAGATTTGAAAGCATTGACTACATGCAGGATACAGTGGAGATCTAAAGCTAGATCTAATAAGGAAACAACTATGTTGTTTTGTTTAGATGTTCGACCGGTGATGATCGAAAAGATTGCTTCTAAGCGGAAGGAGGATCCATTATTAGTTAAACGTGTCAGAAAGTTAAGGGATGTAATAGAAAGTGATGACTTGATAGATTTCAGTCTTGATCAGAATGGGTGGTTAAGAAAGAAAGGGAGACCATTTGTTCCGAATGTGAGAAACATTAGGAAGGAAGTTCTTGAAGAATGCCATCATTCGAAGTTCACCATTCATTCGGTAGGAACTAAGATGTATCAGGATATGAAAGAAGTTTCTTATGGGAAAGCATGAAGAGAGATATAGGCTTGTAGGTGAAACAGTATTTGAACTGTCAACGGGTAAAAGTCGAACATCAAAAATCAAGTGGGTTACTTCAGCCTTTAGATGTTCTATTTTGGAAATGAGATTCTATCTCGATGGATTTTATAGACGGGTTGCTGAGATCAAATCGAGGAAATGAAAGTATATGAGCTATAGTGGATAGACTGACCAAGAGTGCCCATTTTATTCCAGTTAAGTCAACCAGGATGGCCCTGTTTTAGCCAAGTTATTTATGAAGAATGTAGTTAGACTACACGGAATTCCTTGTAGTATAGTAAGTGATAAAGATTCCTTATCATTACCAAGTTCTGTAAGAGTCTGCAGGAGATTTTGGGTACCAAACTCAAGATGAGTACCGCTTACCGTTTGTAGACAGATAAGCAAACCAAAAGAGTCAACAAAATCTTAGAGGATTGTTACAAGCTTGCGCGCTACATTTTGGAGGATCAGAAGAACATCTACACTTCGTCGAGTTTTGGTATAGTAACGGTTATCAGGTTATTATGGGGATGACACCGTTTGAAGCTTTATGTGGAAGACCATGCAAATCTCCCATTTGTTGGTTAGATAACGGGGATAGGTTGGTTCTTGGTCTGGATTTGGTTAGAGAAGCTGCAGAATCTTTGAGTTAATGTAACAACCCGCATATTTTACGATTGCATATTTAAATATTTTATTTAAATATAGCATCGTTAGTCGGATTAAAGTCCGAAATGCTACTTTTTGCAAACAGTCGAATTAGGGCTCGAGACCACTTCCATTGAGTTCAAAATGGCGTTTGCGACCTTTTTGAGTATAAACATCGATATGTTTGGAGTTAACTAGAATTTCGACCTTTTCACTTAGGGCTTTGGGTTTCAGCCCATTAACCCCAACTTATCAACCCAACTCCACTCCACTCCTCTTCATCCATTTCATTTCTATTTCCTAACACTTCAAGCTTAGGAACAATGAGGGAAGAGATTGGAGATTAAAATTCCCAAGCCCTAGCTTCTTTGCAAAATCAAGTTCTAGCTCTAAATTCAAAGAGAAGCTTAGGTAAGCATCTTCTCCATCTTCTCCATCTCAATCCCTCTTCCATTTTCAGAAATTCCTAAACCCTAACTTAGGAAATGTTTTCATATGAGCTTAGATTGAAAGCTTCTTGAGTTGAGACTGAAGAGTGGTTGATCTTGCCTAGTTTTAAAAAGCTTCTCCTTTGTTGTTTTTGAGAAAAGGTGAGATTTTTATCTCACATCTATGTCTATATCTATCTTTGTTGTTAGGTATGAATTCCTAACACTTATTGATGTTCATTTGCTTTTGATTTGAATTGGTTTTATGAATATTCCTATTTTTGGTGTTTTGAAGTTAAATCTGTAAAAATCCTAGCTTTGATGCTTGAACATGTTTTTAGGGTGAGTCAAAGAGCCTATAGGGTTGGGTTGTCGCGTGGCATAAATCCCTAGTCGCAATTGCTCGATCGATCGGCTCCGTTTGGAATTTTGCCCCCTTGGGGGCTAGGCTTAAAAACACTGAAATTTACAATTCAGTCGACTGAACCACAGGGTCAGTAGACTGAACCGTACCCAGGAAATTTCATGGGTTACTGTCAGTCGACTGACCACTCTGGGTCAGTCGACTGAGCCTGGAAACCGAAAGTTTCCAGGCATGATTCAGTCGACTGACCACTCTGGTTCAATCGACTGAACCTGGAAACTGAAAGTTTCCAAAATTTGAGTTAGTCGACTGACCACCCTGGTTCAGTCGACTGATTCTGCTGTTTTCGCCTATGTTGCCTATTTTGTTTGAATTTCCAATTTTTAACCGATTCTTGTTTCTCTGACTAGTTGTTATCACCTTTGTTGACTTTGATAACTTCTATTTTGGGATTTTTGAGGATATTCATTTTGATGGATTCGTTATCGATTTCTATGGAATTGATTCACGTCTTCGTATGTGAATTTTTGATGATTGATTGTTTCTACAGTCATTTTTATGACTTGTCACTCTGAAATACAAAGGTTTCTATACTAGTAGTAAATATCAAAATTCTTCCTTCAAAACCATTTCAACACTATTTTAATACAAAGCTCGTTTATTAAAACCGTTTTCCAACCTATTAGTATATACAAACCTTTACCTCATTCGTTTGAGAAATCTAATTAAACGGCTTAGTAAAACAAGTGCTATGTAACGCTTGAGTTTACTTCGTCGGTTAATTTTTAGACCTGTTCGATTGAAACTCCTGTGACAACTTTCGAGTGGAGATCCACAATTTGTTCGTAAATATTTAAGTTAAGCCAGTGGTTATGGGACATGAAGCTAAACTCATTTATTTACTAGCTTAGTGCAATTGACACTTCTTGATGATCGATGATGATCGATTTAAGGTTTAGACTAGCAATGTGCGATGTCTCTTTGTCCACGTAGGGGACTGTACCCCGTTCTATTGAGCTTCGTCTCATTTCTTTTATGGGCCAGCGTAGCGACCCATGGTCTTCAGACCGTTTTGTGGAGCTTCGGCTCATAAGGAGGAGCTTCGGATTTTCAGAAGGAGCTTCGGCTCATCAGGAGGAGCTTCGACTCATAGTCCGCAATGGGGGACTATACCCTGTTTGGAGGAGCTCCTTCTCATTTTTACGGGATAACGACTCATATTGTGATAAACGTGTTGGTGAGTTTTCATGCTCCCGTTTTGTGATAGGCCTCCCCTTTTTTGTGATTTCTGGATTTCTAATTGATGATTTCTAGAGTTTGTGTTTCACCAATTTTTATGATTGGCATCGATATAATGTCAATATTTGTGGTTTGGTGAATAAAATAAAGAATATGACATTCTTTTTGGTGCTTGAGATTCTTGAGATATTGTATGATTTTGGTTGATTTTCTAATGTATACTTTTCACAGGATGGCATTATTGTTATCATACATTTTTGTTATATCTCTTATTCTATCTCATTTTATCTGATATTTATAGCTAGACTGATCCGCTTATTATTTTCTAATTAAATAATACTCGAGTCAGACCGAGATATTACAAGTGCTTCTACTTGACTTCTTATCAGGGACTGTTGCCTGATTTTTGGCTAACTACTTTAGATTAGTAGTTTTTGTTTTATACATTCGAGATAGAGACTCCTTGATGTATACATATTCTTTTGTCTAGCACTTGTATCTATTCTTTTGTGACATTGTGGATCTTGTTTGACCACTACTCTGATGAACACTTCCACGTGTTATATTCATATCCGTTTCCACCTTTGTGATATGAACGTCTGTGACTGATTTGTGTTATGCTTATTTCTATATTTGTTTCCGAAGATTATATAGCCACTGTGTAGTAGCTTTGAGTTTGTTTTAGTATGTCAGATTTCCTCTTGAAAAGAAATGCATGTTATACTATATGACATATCGGTGCTCGCACAAAGCAATTACACGGATGGTCGCTCCTCAACAGCCTTATTCTTCATGCTAGTTGACAGCATTACCTCGTAGTGTCCTTGGCTAGCATGAGTATAGAGGTGGTGCGTCACGGCTAATTAGAGCTAGAATGAAGGAAGCTCAGTCTAGGCAGAAGAGATATGTTGATAAGAGACGGAAAGATCAGAGTTCTCCGTTGGAGGTTATGTTTTTGTCAAGGTACCGACGATGAAAGGTGTAATGAGATTTGGGAAATCGAGAAATTTGGCAACAATATTTGTTGGACCATTTCCTATTATAGAGAGGATTGGGAGACTTGTATATAGAGTGGAGTTACCAAGTAGTTTGGCAGGAGTCCATAATGTTTTCATATTTCTCATTTAAGAAAGTGTATTCGAAATTCAGAGACTACTATAGCACTGACTATGTTAAATGACTTAGTAGGAGAGTTGAATTTGACTATAGTTTGAAAGCTAGTTCGTATAGTCACGGGAGGTGAGAAGAGGCTAAGGAATAAGACAGTCAGGTTAAGCAAAGTCCAGGGTTTCGAAGGTTTTCATCAATAATGTTTGTGTAAACCATATATCATGGTAAAGATCTTTGAGCAAAGCAAAAGCATATTTTCCTTGTTTAAGTATAATTTAAAGGGTTAAATCAATTTGAAAGGTTTTTAAGGAAAATTTAATGGGTAGTTAACCCTAAGTAAATGACTCGGATATTTGAATACCAGATATGACTGGTATAGGGTCGAACCCTATACATTAGCTTTAGCCCCTAGCTAATTTAGTCCAAAATTCCAGTGTGTAGGGCTTAGTCACAGGTAAGACTTAAATGATGTTACACGTAGAAAGGAATATATACAGAGAAAGAGGATAGGTTATTGGTGAGCCCGCAAAACCATTAGATCAGGTGACCCTGGGAGAAGTGAGTTTAGGACAGACCGTCCAGGAGTTTGTCTAAAATATGTTAGATTGTTTATTTTGTCTTATAGGCCCAAGTCTTCCAATGGTTAGAAATTAGTTAAAAAAACTATATTGTTCGGATAGATAGTCCATTTATTACCTGATTTATGAGCGTATATAATATTTCTATTATTGTTTTAATCAGTCTGACTGTAGAATTCTGATTTGCAAAAAAGATATGTTTTGAAGGGATATTAGTGAGGGGAAACCGTTCCACTAAGTGGCATGGTCTCACTTAATATCAGTAAACCGAGATGTAATAATATTATTCACACCAGTCTTTATGTCTAACTCGAAGTTTTGTTTTCCCCATTAAACTCTCCGGTGCTCTTTCATATTCATATCCTTTTGATATTATGGATACCATTAATATTATTATATTTTTTTCATCAGAAGTTAATACTATGGATGACTACAGCATTTGTAGCACTTAGCTTCGGGCCTCAAGATAGGGGATGTTACAGTTTCTTTCCTCTTTTTTGTTATATAAAATAGTAGAAACCAAATTTTGCTTCTCATTATGAGGTGTTGTGGAAAAGGAGCCAAACTAGGAGCCAAAAATTTGTTGCGACCATAGTTTCTCTCAAAGCCCAATTAAAATCCAGTAGGTTGGGAAACGTGGACTTGTCCAATAAAATCGTATAAGTATAGATGACTTACGATAGGACTTGTGCCGAAATGATTATTTCTTTCAGGCTTAAAGGCGCAGGACTAACCAAACAAATTTTAGACCTTAGGACCCAGGTAAAACTAATGAAGTAGGATCGAGCCGAGATTTTCCAAAAATTTGCTCGATTTTCTAAATTACACCCAAAAGATCCTCAATTGAAGAATAAGACGTTATCCTTCCTTTATAGATTTTATAGCCCAAGTCTACCTACGACTCCTGAAGCCACTCCAGGTTATCAGAGTATAACTCCATCTCCTTTGACAATTACTGAACTGAAGACCCCTAAGAGGGAATCTATTCCTGGATACGTTCCTCGGCACATTTCAAAAGCTGACCTTAAGTTGCCCCTAGTGGAATCTTTCCCTTCGGAGCTTTCTGTATCGGGAAGGATATTTCCTGTTCTAATATAGTTAGACCTTCAGAATCTATAGTTGATGCTAGGAGTAGAGGTCTTAGGATTATTTTGTTTACTAAGGTGAAATCTGATAATCTTAGGATTCATGAACTATATATATATATATCTTTGTCTGTGTTAATTTGATTATTAAATGAAATAGCAATTACTTTTTGCAATCTCCTTCTCGTAATTCCCACTAATTTTCCTTAGGAGATATTATGCCAGAACTGCTTAAAGATGCAATGAGACAACGTCTCCCTCCGGCAGCCTTGCGAGGCCAAGGTTAATGAGCTTAAGCAGCTTCGTGTTACACTCGAGCCACATGAGGCCAAAAGCAGGATTTATAAATCTTATATCGGGCTAGGGGCTAATAGCCTTTTGCTCTTAAAGGAAAATGAATCCTTGAGAATGAGCATGGAAGATCTGTTTAGAGGGTCTTCTGTTGCCTTAGAAGTTAGACTGCTAACTGGGGTTCTTTTGAACAAATGGTTTCTAAATTGCTTGACACTGTGTTTGACCTTAGGAGGCAACAAAACGAAGCAAGTGAAGAGCTATCAATGAATAATCTTCGAGAGCTAAGGGAGGAAGAAGGTAAGGCCCTCGAGGTGGCTATTGTAACTACCTTAACTCAAGGAAGGGGAATAAGTCGAGGAGGAGAACGGGTAGCCACTAGTTTTAGTCCCATTCATACAATTCAGGTAGCTTCCCGAAATATGGATGTGCCAACTAGAACAGGGGATTTGGAATGGACTTATTCTGCTACTTCAATCCCCAATTCTTTCGACATTATCGTGCGTGCTTTGGATGGTAGAGAGTTGACCTTAGAAAAATATCACCAGGATTAGCTCTCTTTTAAACATATACAACCGAAGGAGGAGTTTCAAACCAAGGTAGATGCGGGTGTTGCGAGAACTTGAGGTCAGAAAGATGGGTCAAGAAGATCCTTAGAAGAGCCGTTATCTTAATGACGCGGTTTACCCTACGAGTGACGATGTGGGATCCATTCTTTGTATTAGCATGCTTTTCTCTTTTGTTTGTAGTAACTTTTATTATCACGAGACTCGTGTAATTTTGGTGAATGAACTTGAATTTTCCGACTTGGATTCTTGTCTTAAGGACCACTCTAAACTATTTCTAGAAAGATTTCTTCCTTTTTTACAGTACTTCTCAATTATGTCTTATTCTTCTGATCATTTTGGATGGTACTACTTAACTATGGCTCACTCTTTTGAATTTCTTGCATGGTAGTAATTTAACCATAGCTCACTCTTTTGATTTTTTTGCAAGGTACTACTTTAACCATGACTCACTCTTTTGATCTTTTTGCATGGTATTATTTTGACCATGGCTCAATATTTTGATCTTTTTGCATGCACTCTACTATTTGATGTCTTTTATACCTAGGTGACATAATTGGCTATCTTTCATAGCGCGTCACTGTAGGGCTGCTCTTACGGTGAGGTCTACCAGCCTGTAGGATTGGGTCCCAGGTCTACAATCACTCGTGGTAAGTGTTGGCTATCTACTACTACTTATTGGTGGGTGTCGGCCATCTACTACCGCCTTTTGACGGGTGTCGACCATCTAAACATTATGGAATCAATGCATACGAAAAATACACCCTTTTTTTAGGAGATTACTCTTAGGTAACATTCTATGAACTTGTTAAATCTTATAATTTTGTAGGGCATATATTCTATTCAAAAGATTATAAATGTTATAGTCGTTTTTAGAAACATCGAAACCATTGTTAAATTCGTCAGATTATCAATGGAATTTTGGATGACAATAATTATTCATAAAAATGATTAAGTATGAATAATCAAGTACCTTTTCTGAATAAAAACAGAGTGGGCAACTCTACACCCCAAAAGGAACGTTATGATTGAGATGGGATACCTCATTTGCTGCGTTAGTTTTATAGAAATTTCTTGGTTTCAAAAAGAGTATGTATATATATATATATATATATATATATAACCAAACAAATTTTCATATCACATTCCTTTCCTGAAACAAGGGGACAGAGTTAGACATTTTAAAATAAAATGAAATTAATTTCTTAAAGAACCCAATCAACCTCCCTTGTTGTATGAGTCTTCCACGCTTAGAGAGAATCCTCTTCACCCTTTTGTTTTGTGTTCGCCTAATCAAAGATTGATAGTGTACTACTTTCCCCATTAGTTTACCTTTTGCCATAACTTCTTTCGAGCAGTAGCAATAGGATTGTCTAGTAAGGTTCTGTTATTGGAGTGAGATGGATCTTTATTTTTCATGACCTTGATGCTTAAATCCGTGATTCTATTTGCCCTGGCTGTAACAGTCCCTCATAGTTGAGTTGTTTCATGGAGCGATTCTTGAAGGTATTCGAGAGTTATCTAATTTAGAGGGCTTGAAGCTCATAAATGGGATCCTACTCCTCATCTCGATCCTTTTTCAAGATGAGAATAGCCAAATACTCACTATTATCCTCCTCGATAAGTCTTATATAGAGATTGGAGGGAAACTCCAAAGTTGTCCCTTCATTTCCAATGTTGGTCATTTTCGGATTACTATTTTTGCTTTTTTTTTGTGATGAAGCAGGTAATGGAGGTTCGGGCCCTCCTTCTAGGGCTAAAAATGCTAATGCAAATTTTGGTTCGCACCAATACATTGAGGTTCTAAGATAAGATTCTGAAGGCGAACTAATTCTTAGACTTAACGATTACGATGGTAAGAGAGATTATATGAGAATTTTGATTATAAGATGCTTAGTCGAGAGGAGAGGTAACTATCAACACTATGAGAAAAATTGAAGGAAAGTAAATAACGTGAGTTTTTTATAGTGGTTTGGGCCCAAAAGTCCCTACATCCACTATTCTTTCTTTATGCCATTACCCCTAGCCCGTCGAGAGTGCTATTAGACTGATGACATACATTTCCTCCATTATTAAGTTTTACACCAGAGCTCTAATGGGAGTATAATATATTTTGTAGTTGAGTTATGCATGTGCTAGAAGCCCCCTATGCCTTGGAGTTCCTGCCTATTTATAGCAAATGCGCCGCAGCGCCATTGGTGGTGAATATTGCTCTTCGGATTGCTAACATGTCTCAATGGGTGGCTAAGATGTGCTCTCATTCTTTTTATCTAACGCTATTGTAGGTGTGTTGCAGATTATAGAGTCGCTTTTCTGCCTAAACCGCTGCTTGAATTTTAGGTTGCCGGATTCCCCATTCTTTGCCTTGGGCTATTGATTTTTACCAAGGAAGATGGGAGCTTTGACTCTCGGGCTGAGAAGTTACGCTTTTAAACCTCTAAGCTTATTCCTTATCTTTGAGTTAATTCATTTGGTATTACGTGCCTTAGGTGATGTTTCCTCCTTTTATGTTGCAATTTTATTGGGGAAATTTGGGGTCTAACACCCCTCTTTCTCCTTTAAAATAATTCATAAACATGAGGGGAAAAAAGAATATTGATGCTTTTAAAAATAGGATCCGTTGGTTTATGCTTGATTGCGATAAATGGTTGAGGAATTTTAGCTTCATTGGAACACTATCTCTTTTCTTGGTGGAAAGAGTTGGACTATGTATCTAAGTAAGGGTAACTAAACACAACAAGTAGATAAATTTCTGTTACACAATTTTTAATTCACATCTTTACATGTAAGGGTGAGTACAATAAATCACAAATAAGATTGACATGCTAGATATATGAAGATGTAAGCATGATCACTTAACCAGTTATTCACTACATCTAATCTCGTAATTTGTCAACTTGTAAGGGTTTTTCCATTTTGTTTCTTAAAGTGTGAGGGATGATGGAAAATTGTGAAGGGTTTAGGACTCCTACATGGGCTTGGGCCACTCCATACCATGTATGATCATAAATTCTCTAATCCGCTTCTTATCATGCATTAAGTAATAAGTTATTTATTAAACATTATCTTCAAAACAAACTATTAAAATTTATTTTTTATTACCCAATTATCAAGTATAAATAACGTTCTAAACGTCAATATATACTTTGTTTTACATTTTATTGGGCATTCTTAGCAGATTAACTCGATAAATTTACTATGTCAATTAGTTTTAGTGATATTTTGACTCACGTCCCTCTCTTTAAAAAAATTGGGAGCACATCCCTTAATATTTTGAAATGTAAATTACCTCCCTAGAATTATTTATTATATTTAGTGCTCTTTCGCACATCTAGTTATGTGAAAGTAATTGTAATGTTAAAAACGTGATATCTTTCAGTAAATTTATTGGGTTTCGATTTCGTTTCCATCATTAAACCACAAATTTTATTATCTTTCCGTTAAGATCCATATGTCACATGTTTTTATGTTTTTTTGTTTTCAGTGACAAATATTTGCCAGGCAAATAAAACAAAACCAAAAACACAGATACACATATAAACACAACCATGCATACTTGTATATATAACACTCAGCCTATTTTCAATTTTAACTCTCATATGTACTCACCCATAAACACATACTGCCACATACATTACTACACACACAACAATAATTCCCACATTCACATTACACCCACATGCATCATCCATAACCCAATAGCACGCACAGTAATCGAGCCCATAATAGAAAACACAATACATAAGAAAGGATTTCATTAGCATAATAAGAAGCAAAATAACTATTCCAAAATGCGAAGAAAATGAAACAACACTTGTAAAATAACCAAAATGAAGAATTTTACTTGCAATAGCAAAAAAGTGAGCATAAAAAGTAAACAAGCATCAACTTCGTAAGGCAACAACAATACCAAAATGTAACCATAAAATGCAGCATCATATGATACATGTCTAGCAATAAGGTAAATCCAGAACTATCGGTGCCCATGTTGGAATGGTTATAAATATTTTGGAAAATATTTGTCGGCAAATGCCTGCAAATATTTGCCATGGTATAATATAACCAAAACGAAGAATGTGAATGGCAGTTGCAAGCCAGTAAGCATAAAAAGTAAACATGCATCAACTTCATATGACAACAACAGTAACAAAATGTAACCATAAAATGCAGCACCGTATGATACATGTCCCAGCAATAAGGTAAATCCAGAACTATTGGTGCAATTGTTTGAATGGTTTATCTTATAAAACATTCTGGTAAACATTTGATGGGCAAATGTTTGCCTAACAAATATTTGTCATGGTGCAACATAACTAAAATGAAGAATTTGAATGGAAAAAGAAAACAAGTGAGCATAAAAAGTAAACATGCATCAACTTCATTAGACAACAGCAGCAAAAAAATGGAACCATACATGCAGTATCATATGATACGTGCCCCAGTAATAAGGTAAATCAAGAACTATTAGTGCTCATGTTGGAATGGTTATGAATATTCTAGAAAATATTAGCCCAGCAAATATTTATCGTGGTGAAACATAACCAAAATGAAGAATTTGAATGGCAGTGGAAACAAGTAAGCACAAAAAATAAACATGCACCAACTTCATTAGACAACAACATCAACATAATGTCACCATAAAATGCAACATCATATGACACATGTCCCAGCAATAAGGTAAATCAAGAACTATTGGTGCTCATGTTGGAATGGTTATAAATATTCTTGCAAATATTTTCTAGGTTCTTTGAAAATATTTGTTGTGGTGCAACATAACCAAAATGAAGAATTTGAGTGGAGTAACAAGTAAGTGAGCATAAAAAGTAAACATGCATCAACTTCATAAGACAACAACAACAATAAAATGTAACCATAAAATGCAGCACCATAAGATACATGCAACAGTAATAAGGTAAATCCATAATTATTGGTGCTAATTTTGGAATGGTTATAAATATTCTAACAAATATTTGCCTGGCAAATATTTCCCCTCGTAAATGTTGAAAAAAATCATTAAAACATATTACATATGGATCTTAGTACAAAAATAATAAAATTTGTGATTTAATGGTGAAAACGAAATTAAAATCCGATAAATATACTGAAATATATCACTTATTTAATATTGCAAGTTAACTTCTCATTATAGAAGATATTTTTCTAGATGGGTGGTAAAAATTATACTGAATCTAAGGGGGGAAACTTCCATTAATTTTAAAAATAGGGACGTGTCTATAATTTCCACTTAGTTTTAACAATTTGATTGTTCCATATTGTGTACCCCATAGTATGGGTAGTTAAAATGTCAATCCTTATCGAGTAACTTGGCAAGAACATGACCCTACCTCCCACCAATGAAAGAAAGAGTGTTTCGTCTGACAAGGGCATTCCTTTAAATGGATTTTGTCGTTACCCTACTTATACCTGATCACTCACGTAAACTATCAAATTTTTTTTCTTCTTATAGACCACTTTTCCTACTTTTGAATAGTACCATTAAACATGGATACACCTAAATTGGACTCATCTAAAATCAAGCACAATGAGAAATTTTTTAAGGATCTGTTTCTTTGACTCCCAGAAATTGACACTAATACATCCTCGGTATTCACGTGCTGTAAATCCAAGTGCCGGAGAAACGGATTCTTAAGGGTAAGAAAGAAAATAAGACAAAATAAAATCTCACACATGTTATTTCAACATAAAATTTTACAGCGGAAATTAAAATGTATTTACCAGAGTTAAAAACATGGACAGTTATAAATCCTGTCCTTACAAATGCGGAATACTATAGTACAAGAGTGTGGTGGAAATAGACAAAAATCTTCTGACTCCATGCTTTGAGCTCCATCCACCTTTCTTCTAAACTAAACCTGACTACTAAGCTGCCTGGGGAAAATTAGGGCACCTGGAGTTTAAGGAAATGGAAAATAAACTCCAGGTCGGTCATGGGACTAGTGTGAGAACTTAAAATACGCATTTTGAAAACAAAAAGGTATCTCATAAGACCACACCGCATATAGACATGGAACGGGGTTTTACCTTATGATAACCAAATCATTCTATGTCAAAATACTTGATATTATTTTTAATGACATATCTTTGAAACATTTGCAAGTAAACTTATTAATCTTAGCCGAAATTGTTACATTGATTAAATTCTAGCATACCAGCCTAATGAGGGTTCTACAATCAAACTCGTAAATGTACTTATTGGTAAATGGATTTCCATACAAATGACCAGGTGAAGGGACTACCTTCTAGTAGTACATCTCTAGAGGAATGTAACGAGGACCAACACAAAGGATCCTCTACCAACACAAGACTGGCCTATCGCTGTAACTAGCTAGTACCGAGTATATCATCCCCTGGTCGTTACCGACCTATCCGAGGGCCCTCATAGCATACATCCACAATAATTTACATCCTGAAACTTATAGAAGGAAGAAATATCTAGAAGGGGATGATCATACCCTAATGGTTGTGAACCACTTAGCCATGCTGCATCTAACCCTGTTTTGGCCATTTCCGTGTTGAGGCCTGAGGTAACGATTACCTTTCACATAACACAACATCTTTCCTCTTTGAATTCCATATTTCCATTTCATAGTGACATGACTGATTTATGCAAATGCATAACTTCCTGAGCTCGAATGTCTTGGGAAAGAGTGTTAAGCTAAGAGAAGGTGTCTTCTCCACCACCGATTGATATACATTATATAGAGACCACTCATTATGATTTAGAATGTAAGGCAGAAATTCATCCATACAAGTTGTCTAGGAACAAGACAAACCGAAGGCACTCTCCTACCACATCATAAGATTAGTAGCGAATTGTCCTTGTGTTTCTAAGATTTTTCGTAACAAATAGACCACCACTACTATAAGTATTTTAGGAGTTATCCCTAATCAAATCAACAAGCAGTTCTTTGTTAGTATTCGTCTCAATATCTTCAACTTTCGATCTTTTACTTCGAATACGTAGATCGGTCCGAAGTGGTCTTTGGATAGAAATCACCCAAATCTGACCCTGGTTCCTTCGAAACCAATCATCGATAAAAAGAGGTTTTGTAAATAGGGAATCATTCTTTAATTGATTAAGTTCTTTTTTTCAAAATCTCTTTCGGAGATATATATTTCTAAAACATTCTTTCCAGTATATACAGAATCATTAAACCTCTCTTATTAAATCCTTTGATTACATAAAACCTTTATATATTCCAAACCATTTCATCTTTTCTCCGGAAAATATTCCAAATCCTTTATTTAAATCTTAACAAATATTTCCAAATCACAACTTTTAACATGGATCAAAAACAATGTTATTCAAGACATCGTTTACTATAAATCCAAACCAATAAATTTTAAGTATAGAAATTTAAGTTAATTCCAAATCATTTTACTTAAATCTTAATAAAGATTTCTTAATTCAAAACTCTCAATTTCGATTGAGAAAAATATGTTATCTAGGATATTAATCCAAAACCGGTTAAGTGAGAAGAATCTATAGAAATCATCTAATTCTACTTAATATCAATCCCCATATTCAACAAATACCATGAACAAAATAATGACGAAACCACCTTTAAATTCCACGGATAGTATGAGTTTTCTCTTCGGGCTTTAACACCGAGTACAAGAAGATCATCTCCATAAAATCCAAGTTGTCTAAATTTTGAAAAATCTTATTCTTTAGAAAATTTAGATCTAAGTAAATCAAATTTACTATCCCATCCATCGGGCCAGCCCAGATAGCCAGGGAGAGCAGGAAACTGGTTTTCCAAACTCAAGCCTAGACACTATCTCACTAACACCCTTAAGGTGGTCAAGTTATTTGATCGACTCTAAATTATTAAAACATTTTAACCATTTCATAAATCCTTAAAATTACCTTTAAAACACATTATTAATCATTCATGGAAATTTATAAAAGATCTGGATAATAAGTTTAAAACTATATTTCCAAAGTTATAGAAAAGTCCTACGAAAAAGTGCTGCGGAAAGTGCATTTTAAGCTATATTGATCAAAACGACTTTTTATGATTTGAAAATCCATTATTATTACTCAAATCACTTTTAAAGCATTTTAAAGGATCTATAAACTTTATTTCACATTTTGAAACAATTTAAAAGATCATTTTCAAAGAAATCCAGTTTTGGACTTTGAACTGAAAATTCAAGATTTGTTCAAAACTTGTTTTACTCATATTTCAAAATCTACTTATTGAAATCGCAATTTTCTTTCTTCATTGAAAAACTATGGATATAATAGTTTGGAAAATTCTTTTCTACGAGCTATTTTTCAAATTTACACGTGTTTGACTTTTATAGCGCGAAATCGTGAACTACCGTTACGCGACGCGCTTATTTTTAACCAAATTTTCTGTTTCCGATCAAACTTCACCAAAACACTTTTAAATGTTTACAAAACATTTCAAATACATTTTAAACCATTTTTAAGAGGTTTAACACTTCCATATATACAACTTCATTAATTCAAGGAAAGTGATTTCCTTTTGTGTTTATCGACGTGTATATTCGTGACTTGCATATATTTCCAACATTCATATGAAAACAACCAAACTTGATGATCAAAGCATATTAAACATCCATTTGAAAACGTCCTATCATCATTCAAAACAAAATATAGTAATTTAGGAGTTGTCACTTTGTTTGGTTTTTCGAATGGAAAATTGGCTATAGCTCCGCTACTCGTTTTTCGCTCATGAATCTTTGAACGCTTGGACTTGGATGGATCAATTTGGACTTAGGGGAGGTGGATGTGCTCACGACCTAGAACGAGGAGGGAGTTTGGCATAGGGGGTGGATGGAGGTTGGCCGTGGATAATGAGGAGGAGAGGGAGGAGTTTTGGAGTGGTTTTGAGGTGTTTGGATGGATATTTTCCTTAGCAATTATTTTTGGGATATTTTAGCATTATTTTATTAAGGAGGGAAGCCATGAGAGAGTGGAAGAAAAACTTGGACAATGAAGAAGAAGTTATGTGGAAAAATGAGTGAAAGTGGTGCTTATTTATAGAAATTTTTTGGACTAAAATAATATTTAATAAAAAGACTAAAATACCCTTACTTGCAAATAAAGTAAGCACTTATTTTCCAACCCTTAACATCATGTTTCACATTACAACTTTAAGTCACTTTCACTTAAGAAGTAAAGAATATAATGATTTTTTTTACTTTTCAAATGACATGTTTTGTCTTATTAGTTTACTTTTGCTAATGATATTTATAGAATTTTCTAACCTTAATTATCAAAAGTAAACTTGATTAATTAACTGTTAATTACTTACTATATGTCATAATGTTTATAAGAATATGTACTATAACTTTAAATCGACAAAACGTTGTTTTTCGACAAAATATTTTACGGTCACATTTTGACATTTTAGTTAAATTATTTATTTATGTAATCCAAATTTAAAAATAAATTTGTATAATGCTATTTAAAAATATAACCACTCGTAAATAAATTAAAATAATTTATTAAAGCATTTAAACTTACTTTTCTGAAATCAGCATTTTGTCACTTTTGTCGATATAAGCAATTGTTCCCATTTTTGTGTATATTTATATTTTCAAATCCTATCAAATATTATTCGAATCATAAAATCATATATATTTTATATTTAAAATCACTTTAAATGTTATATTTGAAGGTGGTCAAATTCTGGATCGTTACAAAAATTATTTCACAAATGGACTCCTTATGAATCTTGGTAAAAAAAGGTTTTGGTTTTGGATATGTACATGCGTATTTTGAAAATTGTTGGTAAAAGTCCAAAATGAAATCCATTTTCTTAGTTCATTTGGGATAATGCCTATTTGTTAAATAAGTTTGAACAAGGTCTAATTTTGTAATCAACTTTTAAAAAATCAATTGTACATCTATTTTTGTTTGATGAATGCTGTTGTGTGCATTTCCACCACCGAACCAACGAGCAAGAGGCCACCACCGAACCAACGTTTCTCCAATGCCTGCCGGTCCAATCCCACCTCCGAGCTCATACCAAACCAACCACTCCCTGGCTCCTACCGGACCACTTCTCCACCAAATCCCACCTGTCCAACATCTCACCGGACCGGCTCCATCCCTACTACCGATCCACCCCTCTTCCTAGCCGATCCAACCAACTTCCCTCCTACGACCGAACCATCTCAACCTCCATCCTCCTGCCGAACCAAGCATAGCCGGACCAGAATGCCACCGAACCAACTCCACTTCCATGTACTACCGAACCAGAGCATATTCCAACCCTCAACTACCGGACCAAGGCGTACCGAACCAACACTACCAGGCCAGATTGCACCGGCCCAGGCCCACCAGCAGCTATATACATCCAAGACCCCTGCCCTCAGCCTCACTCTATAAATAGAGGGGCATGGGTACAACAATGGTAGACAAGTTTGAGAGCTCAAGCGCGGATAGAACTTTCAAACAATTTTCAGTTACTTGTAATCAAAGCTTTGTACTTGTAATCTGAAGAGAAAAGGAGAATAACATATAAAGTGGACGTAGGCACGTTCTGGTCGAAACACTATAAATCTGTGTGTCTTTTACAGTTTAGTCCCTGCTTTTTATATATTTGCGTAAATCACCAAAATCACTAGAAACAACATAAAATCAACTAATTCAAACGACTTGGAGCTGTTTGTCCATTTTTTGTGCAAACATTTTTGGTGCTTTCACTGAGAGCAAGGAGCTTGAAGCTTCAGCTTCTCCCACTCAACCCTTTTCCTATCAACACCGTTCATTGCTTGGAAAATATGGCTTCCGGACGGAAGAAAGATGCTAACAATGGAAAGGACATCGCAACTGGCAGTATCCCAGATCCAGTGATCAGAGACCAAGACAATCGTCCAGTTCCAACAGCAAATTTAAATCAGGCAAATCCGACAGCCCCTGCTATGAAACAACCAATTACAAGGGTGGATCTGGACAGGGTTGTGGCTGAAGTAATTAACCGCTTCGCATCTCAACAAGAATCCTTGGTAGACCAACTCATGTCACGCTTAAGAGATGCTGAAGAATCCAACCGCAACAGTGAATCATGGGGTGAGTCCCAGTCTGGAGGATCTGGGAGGCGACAAAGGTCTTTCTTCTTCGAAGAGGCTAACAACAGAAACAGCTATGGTAGGAGCCGAGCCCGGACTCAGCCCGAATTCCGACCCGAGGAAACACTTGGAACCGAACCCAACGGGGGAGGTACCAGGCAAAGGTCGGATGTAGTTGAGCCCGCCATGCTACCTAACCATGGAAACACCAAGGAACGGGGCCGAGCTGGAGTCCAGCCCGAAGTTGGACCCGAGGAAGTGCTGAGAAGAGAACCCAGCAGGGAAAGATCAAGGCAAGGGCCAACTGTGGCTGACCCCAGCATGCCCCCGGAAGACCAGAGGCAGCCATTGGAGAATGTCAGGAGTGATAAACGATACCATCCTTACAGGTCATCTGGACGGAATCAATCCCACAGGGAAGAACTAAACTCATTTTTATCCGCTCCAAGTTCTGATGAAAGGATGGCACGATTGTTCAGAGAGTGCGTCCAACGGGAGAAAAGGGATCGGGGGATAGGTGCTAGGGTAACCAGCCCCTTCACCCGCAATATCGAAACTGCCATCACCCCCCGGGAATGGAAAATGCCAACGATGGAACCTTACGAGGGAGCCTCTGACCCCATCGTACACTTACAGAGATACACCCAGCATATGCTCATGAGCGGAGCAACAGAGGGAGTATTGTGTAAATGCTTCCCACTTTTCTTGGCAGATCTAGCTACCTCCTGGTTCTGCCACTTACCCCAAGGGTCCATCAGCTCATGGGAAATGTTGAAAGAAAAGTTCATCAGCCAGTTCCGCATTCATGTGGAACAACCCAAGGACGCTTATTCCTTATCTAATATCAAGCAGAAACCCGGAGAGACAGTGCAACAATATCTAACCCGATTCAACGCCGCGGCGGCCGCAGTCCAAGATGCCGACGAGAAACTTATCCTAATGGCTCTCTGCAGTGGTGTACATCCGGATACTAAATTTGCTAGAAGACTAACCAAGGAAAAGCCAGCTACTTTACCTGATTTCTTCCATGAAGCTGGAAAGTATATGAGACTAGAAGACGCTGCCACTGAAAGGCAGTCAGGGCAACAGGCTAAAACAGCTACAGACAGGGTTCCCGCTGCAGCAAAGGATATTCGGAGAAATGATCCTAGAGACAATGCTGGGGGCAAGAAGGGGGAAAAGCGCTTATATCGACATGGACCAAGATTTGACTCCTACACTCCTTTGAATGAAACAATCGAAAACATCTTCCTAGCCACCCAAGACGAAGTTAGATACAAGCGCCCCCCGCACAAGAAGGAGTCAGATAACGCACTCAAATCTGGAAAGTTCTTCCGCTTCCACGAATCTCATGGACATGACACCAATGAATGCCACCATCTCCGGGACTTGATTGAAGAACACATTAGAAGGAGGAGACTGGAACGCTATGTAAAAAGCAGAACAGGACTCCAGCTCCCGCCAATGAAAACCCAGGGCTACCCCTCCCCGAGGTAGGCGGAGGAAATCGCAACATCAGCGGCTCTAGTCAAGAGAAGATAGTGGTCCATACCATATCGGGAGGACCACACGTCGCCGACAGAAGCTGGACAGAGGTGGAAAGATACGGTAAGTCACTTAGAAACGATGAAGGCTACGTTAATTCTATTATGGAAGAACGCCACCCGAAACGGAAAGAGAGTGACGACATCACATTCAGTAGGTGTGATCTAGAGGGAAGACAGTACCCACACATGGATCCTATGGTCATCTCTGCCTGGTTCGATCCGGCCAAAGTTTTCCGAATTTTAGTAGACACTGGAAGCTCGGTAAATATCCTATTCAAGCATGCTTTCGACAAAATAAAGCTGTCAATGAAGGATGTGTCTCCCTGCAACAAACCACTGCATGGTTTCACTGGAGATGCGAAGATGCCCCTCGGGAAACTGGACCTTTTTGTTGAAATAGGAAGTCATCCCCGCTCCGTTGTGCGAAAACAAACATTTGTGCTAATAGAAAGCCACTCGGCCTACAACGCCTTTTTGAGAAGACCAGCCTTGTCTGACTTCCAAATTGTCCTAGCCCCAAGGTGCCTGAAAATGAAATTCCCAACAGATAACGGAGTAGGAGAAATAGAGGGAGATCAAGACGCCGCTCGAGATTGCCATGTAACTGAGCTTCACAATAACCGCAGGAAGGATAAAGGGAAGGATGTAGAGACTTCTCTCTGCCAGAAAAACTTGGAAGCATAGCAATTAAAGAAAACCCCTCCTCTTCGACATACCAGCGATCCTTTCAACGAATTAGACCCCAGGGACAAAGAGGAGGAGGCCACCACCGAGCCTGCAGAGGCTATGGAATTTGTATCTGTAGACAAACACGACCCAAGTAGACTGCTGAGAGTCGGGTCTCAGTTAAGAGCGGAGTTGAAAGATCAACTCGTCGATTTTCTTCGCCACAACATGGACGTATTTGCATGGACACACGCCGACATGACAGGAATCTCTTTAGACGTAGCATGCCACATACTGAACATCAATCCCACCAAGGTGCCAGTGAAGCAGAAAAAGAGGAGCATGGGGGCAGAACGATCAGCAGCCGTCGAGGAAGAAGTAAAGAACTTACTTGCCAATGACTTCATACGAGAAGCCATCTACCCAGAATGGATCGCCAACCCGGTACTGGTAAAGAAAGTTAATGGGAAGTGGCGAACATGCATCGATTTCTCCAACTTAAATGACGCTTGTCCGAAGGATTGCTTTCCACTCCCTCGAATCGATCAGCTCGTGGACAGCACCGCCGGACACGAACTCTTATCTTTTATGGACGCATACTCAGGATATAACCAGATCCCTATGCACGCCCCCAATCAAGACCACACTAGTTTCATCACTGACCGGGGATTGTACTGCTATAGGGTAATGCCTTTTGGACTTAAAAATGCCGGAGCTACTTATCAGCGCCTCGTCAACAAGATGTTTGCGGAACTAATAGGACGAACTATGGAGGTTTATGTGGATGACATGCTGGTAAAATCGAGGGAAGCCAACGATCATATAAACCACCTGGATGAGATGTTTCAAGTACTTCGCCAATATGGAATGAAGCTGAACCCTCTAAAGTGCTCCTTCGGAGTATCATCGGGAAAGTTCTTGGGATTCATCGTCCATTCCAAGGGGATTGAAGCAAACCCCGAACAAGTTCGGGCTTTGCGAGATATCAAGATACCATCCACTCGAAGAGAGATGCAAAGCCTAAACGGGAAAGTGGCCGCCCTAAGCAGGTTCATCTCTAAAGCAACCGACAAATGCATCCCTTTCTTTGAAGCTCTAAAGAAAGACAAAGGAAAGTTCGAATGGACTGACGAATACTCGACAGCCTTCCTTAACTTAATCGGACACCTCCAGAGACCACCAGTACTCTCAACTCCAAATGAAGGCGAAGCTATACCTATACCTGGCTGTATCGTCCCATGCTTTAAGCGCCGCTTTGGTGAGAGAAGACAACCACGCACATCGATCCGTATACTTTGTAAGCAAGAGATTTACAGGGGCAGAAGCCAGATACCCTAAACTTGAAAAGCTAGCATACTGTTTGCTAATCACTTCACGGAAACTACGACACTATTTTCAATCTCATTCCATCAGAGTTTTAACCGATCAACCGCTAAGGCAAGTACTCCATCGCCCCGACACTTCTGAGCGACTACTTAAGTGGTGCATTGAACTGAGTCAATATGATATCACCTACCATCCTCGCACCGCTATCAAGGGGCAAGCCATAGCTGATTTCATTGCCGAATTCACTACTAATGAAGGTAAGGAGCAATCTGAAATAGCAGAAGATATCAAGTGGAGCCTCTTCGTAGATGGAGCATCAAATGAACAAGGCTCGGGGGCATGTGTTGTGATAATCACCCCCAAGGGAAGGAAGCTGCACTACGCCCTAAGGTTGGAATTCGCTGCCACCAACAATGATGCAGAATACGAAGCAGTGATAGCCGGATTAGAACTTGCCCTGGAGATTGGAGTCGGTTCTTTATGTCTCCATAGTGATTCTCAACTTATTGTAAATCAAATACTGGGAGAATTCCAGACTCGAGGAGAACGACTCACAGCATATCTAAAGAAGACCAAGCTGCTGCTCAATCAGTTGGATCACTATTTAATCAAACACATTCCTCGAGAAGAGAATCAAGAGGCTGACGAACTAGCAAAGCAAGCTAGCATGAAGGACGGCCCCGCTTCCCGAACAATAACCATCTCACAGCAACTAGCCCCGAGTTGCGAGACACTGAACATGATAGCTGCAATTGAAGAAGAAACTTGGATGACCCCCATCCGGAAGTACATACAAAGTGGCACCCTGCCCGACGGACGTAACGAAGCTAAGAAAATCTTAAGGAAAGCTTCCCGCTACACATTACAAGAAGGCATCCTCTATCGGCGCGGCTTCTCTAATCCCTTATTAAGGTGTATCGCTGGAAGGGAAGCCAGGGAAGTCTTGTCCAACATCCATCAAGGAAGTTGCGGTGATCACACCGGAGGACAGACTCTAGCAAAGAAAATACTCCGATACGGGTATTACTGGCCCACTTTAAACAAAGACGCCCTAGACTTCGTCAAAAGATGTGACAGATGTCAGAAATTTGCTAAGATTCCTCGATTACCAACAAATGAAATTACTCAAATGACCAGCCCTTGGCCCTTTGCAATATGGGGAATTGACTTGATTGGCGAACTGCCAATGGGCCGAGGCGGAGCCAAATATGCCATAGTAGCAGTTGACTATTTCACCAAATGGGTGGAAGCGGAGCCTCTAAATAAAATATCTTTGGCAAAAGTTATTAACTTCTTGATCAAAAATGTTTTATGCAGGTACGGGGTTCCACTCAAAATCATATTGGACAATGGACTTCAATTTGACAGCGAGGAATTCGCCGACTGGTGCCAAGAGGATGGAATTCACAAAAGCTTCTCATCTGTGGCTTATCCCCAGGCAAACGGACAAGTCGAAGCTGTCAACAAAATCCTCAAAACCCTAATCAAGAAGAAACTCGAAAAGTCAAAAGGCGTTTGGGTGGATGAACTTCCTACGGCACTTTGGGCCTACCGCACATCTTATAGAACATCAACATGACATACTCCTTTCTCTTTGGCATATGGATCAGAGGCCATGCTCCCAGTTGAAACTGTAGTGCCTTCCCACCGCAGGATCCACTACAACCCAGAAGAGAACGAAGAACTCCTCCACATGTCTTTGGATCTAGTTGAGGAGAGAAGAAACGATGCAGCACTCAAAGTAGCAGCTCATAAGCAAAAAGTTGCAGTACAATACAACTCCAAAGTCAAGCACCGCAGCTTACGAGAAGGAGATCTTGTCCTCAAGCGGATCTTCCCGCGCCCCGGAGCGCTAGATTCAATCTGGGACGGACCCTATGTAATTCATAAAGATCTCCGCAACGGAGCCTATATTTTGTCAACAGTAGACGGAAAGGTGTTCCAGAGGGCATGGAACATCCAACACCTCCGTCGATACTTTTCTTAACTTGTACTGCCCATATGAAGTGAATTAACAAAGAGAATCAGTGGACGTAGGCATTTTCGTGCCGAACCACTTTAAAAATCTTGTCTCTTTTTAACTTGTTCCTTTATATCTTGGCTGCTTGTTAAGCTTTATCCTTTTCTGTTGAACAAAATCATGTATAATGACATCTCCATTCTGGACACCTCACGGCGCAACCTCACCTGGACAAGACCCAACAGGTACTATGCGAATCTATGCACTCGCCAATGAGACACTTTTGCTCCAGCATCCCTCTGCTGCGGGTTAACTCATTGCTCGCGACTGCCCTCAAAGCCAACTGTAATGAGCCGATTATAAGCCATCAAGAAGGCCGACTATAACTGATGGCAGCTCATTACGGCGTTCGGCTCGCCGGCAACTGCGAACCTACTTTAAGCCCCAACATAAGGTGTGGCCAGCCAGGGGTAGTTCACGGTTGACGATCGGCACCCACGCTAGCCGGCCACAGTAAATCGAATAATACCAATGATTACGGGCCATAATGGCTCAGGTAGTTACTGTGCGCGATCTAGGCTCCAATATGTCTTAAGTGCGGCTGTGGTAAAAAAGATAAACTCCCCGCGGAGGCGTAAGATGGGTGACAAATGTCTCCAAGACCCACAGCTAGGGAAAGTGACTACAAAACCCGTTTGCCACTAACTTAAGCATATCGACGGCCTTCCGTGATTGGAAGTTTTACTGTTTCTCATATTTCCATTTCATTTAAAAAAATTTCTCCTATCCTATATAACAGCCCCTAAAGTACATGTCACAAAATAGGGGAACTCTCGCTTGTGGAAATATGAACTCACATCCGGATGACGGAACCCTCAGCTACATTCCAACTCAGTCACGCAAGACATTCAAAGCAACCCTCTACAACTAAAACACGAAGGGCGGTACTTTCTTCTCTTGTATATAAATATGTAGCTTTAATTTATTCACACGTCATATTGGCATTACAAGACATGAAATAATATTTTAAGCAGAAACTTAGCATCAAATACGATTGAGTCACATGCATAAACACGCAGCTGTATTTCTTATGCAACATATCAGAATGACAACAGCATTCAAACATGACAAAATCAGCTTATGTTATGAAATAACATAAAGTCATTCTTTACAAATAATATAATTACAAGTTACATTAATGTTTCGGACTAACATAGACAGCAACCAAAATATGTATAAGTCAAGTCAAAGAATCGGAGCTTCGCCTCCATCCCGCTAGCCCTCCGGATCTACTTAACTGCAGGGTCAGAACTCCCCGCATGTACTCCAGAGGTCCCGCCTGCCCAATTCAAAAGAGAATCCATCAATAATCACGAAAGATAAGCAATCAAATCATGAAAAGGTTAAAAGGAAGTGCTTACCAGCGTCTGCTCCCTGATCATCATCATCTAGCTGCACGCCTACCTCATCCGCAGCAAGAAGCCGCATGCCCTCCTTAACCGCCACCTTCTCTTCCTCAGTGAATTGGGCCGTAACCACATCCATCCTGAAAGCCGCACCACCTTCCTTATCCGCATCGGCCTTAGCTTCCTCCAAAGCCCGGAGATATATCCTAGCCATAACCCGGGGATAATCGTCCATCCAGGACAGATTGCCCTGCCTCCAAGTACGGAAATACATGTCCTGGAGCGTCTCATCCATCATCCCCTCGTTCTCCTCAAACTCTTTCATCCGGGCCTCAGAAGCCGACAGCCGTGCGACAGCAGCATCTCTCTCCAATCGGTATCTCGAGCAGTCAGCCTGAAGGGACTTCCGCATCACTTCCATCTCCTCCTTCAGCTTGGCCTGAACAAGCTCTGCGGCCTCGAGCCTCCCAGATAACTCCTCTACCTGCTCAAGATCCGCTCTCCGAACCTCGTCCACTGTTGCGATGGCCATGTCAATTCGCTCCTTGCAAACAGCCTCCATTTTTCGCAACTCAGCCTTGCTAGCCTCTTCCATGGTTTTGTTTAGTCGTCGAGAGGCCGCCTCATGCTGGGATATCTGGATAGCCTGATCGGCAAGCTGTTTGGCCTGATCAGAAACCTGTAGCCGTAACTGAATGTTAGCACTTCCGATTTCATCCCCAGCCTTGGCCAGTCGAGCGTGATGCTCCATTAGCCTCTTGGTCTCCTCAGCCACCCGATCGATGCTTGCCTTGGCCTCATTCCTCATGGTCACAATCCGAGTAGTAAGTAAATCGAGGTCTAAGGACTTAGCCTCATCAAGCACCCGTACCATGGGATTGCGGGGAAGAAGATGCTCACCCGTGGCCTCGTCAAAAGAGATGTCCTGAAAACTCGGGTCCAGATCCGGGTGGCCGGCAAATGGGTTGCGAACCAAACCAGGATGGTCTATCGGGGCGACGGTTGGATTTTCGGACGGATGTGGGGAAGGCATAAACTCAGTATCCTCCTCAGTAATATCATGGATAGGCTGGACTGGAGGCTGAGGGCCAGGTGAAGGTTCAAACGAAGATCGGCCCCTCTTCCTCTTTTGCATATCTTCTTCAATAACTCCGAGAAGAGGGCGATATCTAACCACATCTCCAGGATGGCTAGTTGACGGCTTTGGTTTAGCAGAAGCTTTGAGTAGCTTGTACTGTTCAAGGAGGTGCCGAATATCTGATGTCTTGGCCACCTTACCTGCTCCTGGAATAAAAAGCAGGAGTTACAAGCATGCATGAAACTATGATCCAAGAAATATGTTAAGTAGGAAAACGCGCTTATTTTACAAACCCTGAGGGGGAGTGGGATACTGCAATAAGTCCTGAATCTCATTCCAGGACGGGAGTTGGCCATAAAATATTACTAAGTCCTTATCATAAAGGGAGTCTACAAAAGTTAAGAATTCACCTTGAACCACCGGAGTTGCCTTAGCTGAAATACCCTTAGAAGATGGATCGGCACCAGTCCCAGCCTTGTCAACCTTCTTCGCCTTCTCCACCGAGGCTGATCCTTCCTCCAATCCCTCAAAAGCCTGGCGGAAGGCATCATCCGTCCACTCCTGTATCTCCCGTGCCTGCTCGAAAGACAAAGCACCGGCACCACTACCACCCTGTCCTTCACCTTCTCCATCTCCTCCGCTCTCCTCCTCGCCTCTTTCCTCCTCTCCACCTTCCTCCTCCGGAATATCTGGACATGTGCTAGGGGAGGGTCCATCACACTTCTTAAGCTTTTTCCCCCCGACAACTGGAGGTATCGAGAAGGGTTTTCTCTTGCCGATCTTCGCAGTGGCCCCATCTTTAGCTTTGGCAGCCCTCTCCTCGGCTGTATCTCTCTGCTTAACCACGGATTGACATGGCAGAATCAAGTTGTGCTCCAGGAGAGTGGCATTCCTAATCAGGTAAGAAGCCGAACTATCCCTTCCTGAGATGGCCTCTATCTCCGCAGCCATCTGTACCAGGCGATCATTCTCCACAACCGCAAAGCCACCTGTCGCTAGCAAGAAATAAAAGCATATAAGAAGAAGCATTGCAGTCAGGACAAAGAAATTACAAATGAAATTCAACTTACAGCCAGAAGTAAAAAGGCGAAAAGAAATACAGTCGTCCTTGATGAAGAACCATTCCTTCTTAAACATGGTGAACTTAGAGTGTAGGTCCAGGACCGGCTTAAAGGACACGGCCGACTCTAAACTAATGTACGGAGACCCTTTCTTGTAGCCCCTCAGATTATACAAATATCGGATTTCCCGGTTAGAAGGGGGGCGCCCATACCTCCTCTGGAAGATAACGAATAGACACACTAAGATGGCGTAAGAGTTGGGATGAAGCTGGAAAGGAGCCACCTTCTGGTAGGTAATGAAGCTGACTATCCACGCATTGATCGGAGGAATGGCCCCGCACATGCAATGGTATCGGCTATAAGCAAAGTATCCTTCAGGGGGATTATATGGCATGACCCCCTCCCTGGCAACAACATGCATGCTCTATCAATCCCAAAGGATGGGAGATAACGTCAAGTTGCTCCTCTCTGAGAGAGCTCGGAAAGCAATCAGGAGGAGAGTTCAGAAGCTCTTGGGGACCATACCCATCTACTAGCGATCTCGGGGTGGGTCCATGACGTTCCGGTCCTAGCTGGGATGGGGGCACAACAGGGGACTCTCGTCTATCCGTAGATTTTCTCTTTTCTGATTGAGTTTCCACTTTGCGAGACATTTATCTGTAACACCGGAAAAACATATTGTTAGAACAAGGAGTATGGGAATACAAACAAACAAGTACATGCAACCTAGAGTCTCATTCGCAATTCGAAACATAAAAACTCAAGACCAAAGACCATTCGGCCTCACACTTCCCAAACTCATTCGATAAATCAAACCACAAGTTCATTCGGTACTTGGGGGCAGCGAACACATTCGGTAAATCAAAGCTTTCAGGTTCATTCGGTACACAAAGTCCCCTAGTCCATTCGGTAACTAAAAGCAAAACCTCATTCGGTGGTCCAAGGCACAAGACCCATTCGGCACTTGAACTCCATCGGGTTCATTCAGCATTTCAAACGTAATAGTCATTCGGCAAGAGAAGGATAACTCACATGATTCGGCAGTCAAACGTGATCCGGTAAGGGAGGTAATTCGGCAGGGAGGAGTCTGATTCGGCTATTTCGGTTGGTAGGGAATAACGATGGCACAAGGCCCCTACTTATAGGCAATTACGAACGACCGGACCATTTGGTTCGGCATACATACCCGAGCTAAAAACAAAGCATGCCATGTGCATGCACATGCCCTACTTGGGGGGGAAAGTGTTGTGTGCATTTCCACCACCGAACCAACGAGCAAGAGGCCACCATCGAACCAACGTTTCTCCAATGCCTGCCGGTCCTATCCCACCTCCGAGCTCATACCGAACCAACCACTCCCTGGCTCCTACCGGACCACTTCTCTACCAAGTCCCACTGGTCCAACATCTCACCGGACCGGCTCCATCCCTACTACCGATCCACCCCACTTCCTAGCCAATCCAACCAACTTCCCTCCTACGACCGAACCATCTCAACCTCCATCCTCCTGCCGAACCAAGCATAGCCGGACCGGAATGCCACCGAACCAACTCCACTTCCATGTACTACCGAACCAGAGTGCAACCGAACCAGAGCATATTCCAACCCTCAACTAACGGACCAAGGCGTACCGAACCAACACTACCAGGCCAGATTGCACCGGCCCAGGCCCACCAGCAGCTATATACATCCAAGACCCCTGCCCTCAGCCTCACTCTATAAATAGAGGGGAAGGGGTACAACAATGGCAGACAAGTTTGAGAGCTCAAGCACGGATAGAACTCTCAAACAATTTTCAGTTACTTGTAATCAAAGCTTTGTACTTGTAATCTGAAGAGAAAAGGAGGATAACAAATAGAGTGGACGTAGGCACGTTCTGGCCGAACCACTATAAATCTGTGTATCTTTTACAGTTTAGTCCCTGCTTTTTATATATTTGCGTAAATCACCAAAATCACTAGAAACAACATAAAATCAACTAATTCAAACGACTTGGAGGTGTTTGTCCATTTTTTGTGCAAACAAATGCGAACAAATTTACATGATTAATCTATAAAAAAATTCCATGAATTCGCATTCTTATCATATAATTTTGTACATTTTATGTACATTTTCTATTTATAATACTCATATTCTTTATATGCTCTTACAATGTGTCCTCGAATAATAATTTGCGAAACTACGAGGATTGAACCCTAGAGTTTGGAGAATTCATGTTCTCGGTTAAAATTTTAGCTATAATTTGTTAAACATTGAGATTTGAAGTAAGGTTTTGTTAATTTTATTAGTTCAGAAAAATTAATACATTAATTATTATTAATTAACATTATTTATTAATAATATTTATTAATATTAATAGAATTATTTTCAAATGATAAAATGAGATTATGTTTTCCATCAATAAGTAAAAGGAGTAGCAAAATAAAATTTTGTAACGCAATTCATATTTTACATCTTTCCACATATAAGTAAGTACAATGAAACATAAATAAAAGTGACATATCCAATATATAAAGATGTCAACATGCTCACTTAACCATATAGCATACAGTGGAAAACAAAATACTGGATATAATACTAAATCACTCACTTCATATTCGCAGCTTTGTTCGTCTTTAAATTGTAGCATGCCTAATTCTACAATTTGTCAGCATGCAAAAGTTTTTCCTTTTTTTGCAAGTGTGAGTATGAATGAAAAGAGCGAAGGGTTTAGGGCTCCATCTTGGCTTAGGCCACTCCATAACCATGTACGATCATAAATTCTATAATCCCTTTCTTATCATTAAGTAATAAGTTATTTATAAAACTTTATCATTCAAACCAACCGTTAAATTTAAAAAAAATACTTAATCTTCAAATTTAACTTATTTTCTAAGTGTCCATATGTACTTTGTTTTACATTTTATTGAGTAATCTTATCAAATTTACTCGATAAGTTTATTATGTAAATTATTTTTAACTATTTGATTGTTCCATATTGTATGTCCCAAAATATAGGCTGTTACAATGCATATCAATCATTATTGAATCACTTGAAACGAACATGACTCCACTCTCCACCAATGAAAGAAAGAGTGTTTCGTGTGACGAGAGCACTCATCTAAATGGATTTTGTCATGACCCTTATCATACATTATCACTCACGTAAACTATCAAAGATTTTATTTTCTTATAGACCACTTTTCCCACTTTGGAATGGTATGATTCAACATGGATACATCTTAAAATGGACTCATCTTAAAATCGAGCATTGTGAGATAATTATTCCACAAATAGACTGCCCTAAAAATTTGTACAAAAATGGTTTTGGTTTTGAACTTGTAGATGCGCATTTTGAAATTTTGTTTGTACAAATCCAAAATAAAGTCAATTTTGTAGTTAGTTTGGGATAATGCCTATTTGTTAAATAAATATTGACCAAGGTCTAATTCTGTAATCAAGTTTAAAAAATTAACCATACTTAATTTTCTGTTTGATGAATGCAAAGAAATTTACGTGATTAATCTATCATTGTTTTCTTGAATTCACATCCTTAGCATTTAGAGCTACTTTTGTACATTTTATGTGCATTTTCTTTGTGTACTAGTTATATACTTTATATGACCTTTAGATGTGTTATTAGTAATAGTTCGCCTAACTACAAAGGATGAACCCTAGAGTTTAGGGAATCCACGTCTTTGGATAAAATTATAGCTATAGTTTGTTGAATGTTAAGATTTGATCAATTTAATAAATTTCATTAATTAAGTACCATTATTAATCAACGATATTTATTAATAATATTATTAAGTAACGAAGTATCATTAGTGTAAATATTCGTTAAAACTAATTTACTGCTATCAATAACTGCAAGATGATAACGCTGAAAATTATGCAATAGTGTAAAAAATTAGTTATAATTAACATTTTCTAATTATTGTTAATTATTCATTAATATTAATAAAAATTAATAAAAAATATCAATACATTTTATCATTAGTTAATACTTGTGTATTTTATTAATGATATCAAATACAAAAGGTAAATCTTTTAGTCACATGGAAGAAAAAGTGGATGAGTGCGGGATATCAATTTTCAAATCCATGGACATCTTCAAACACCTACATCCCAACTTTTCTCTCTTCTTCAACCTCATGTTTTCCTCCTTCCTTATCACTTCCACCCTTTCTTTTCCCTTTCCTCCTTCCAACATAGTTATTTACCTCTCACTAAAATCGCAAATGTCCTCTCCTTAATCATTTGTTCCTCCAATAATAACGACGGTGCGACTCTCATTCATGAAGTTATTCGCTAAATTTATATAATTTAAGTATTAAAGCATGTACAAACTTTCCTAAATTATATTAGTTGGACATGAGTTTAGTTGGTTACATATTATCTAAGAAAAATCTTAGTTTTACTCATTTAAGCTATATTTTTATGCAATGATGAATTTTTCTGTTTTCTCTTTGTTATCCTAAATCATTTAGGTACCTAAAGCTTGATTAATGGTCAAAACTCTAGTATCTTCCATAGTTAATTATGATATACAATGGTTTAATCGTATAACATTTATCGATTAATCGTTCTGTTTTGGCTAAAGACTTTGAGTTTAATTTGATTATCGATTACGATGATACTAACCTTCTATATTAAAGAAGATGCATTCTCACTTGAGTAGTGATTCACTTCAAGCGGTACAAAAATGCTCAATTATGGATGTAACATGATCAACGATGCCATGTGACTGACCATAATCAAAGTATAGTTTTAAATAATTACGAACCGCGGTACTCTAGAGTCAAAGAACTATTGCAAATATAGTAACATAAGATCTTCTATTGATTTAGATTTAATTAACCTAAAAAATATCTCAATGATTTATTATGTAATTTTTCCAAGCAACTATAACTATTTAAACTCTTGGTGTCCTAATGGTCAAGATTAATCATCGTCTATCATATGTAATAGAGTTAAGGGTATACCATAAGAAAATTATACAATTTTGATGATATAACTGTACACTTAACTCTTATGTATGGATTTTGTTTAAAATGATAACACATTTTTCTAATTTCTCCTTATGTCATGTATGCTTTGTGTTTATAGTTAAATGTTGATGAAAATATTTTTGTGGAAAATAAGAGATCCATATTAGTACGTATTTAATTAATCATAGTTACGATTGTGTTTGCAATTGTTACTACCACATTATCATCAGTGATCCAGCCTCGATGTTGAAGTGCATGTCTATTTCAAGGATAGATTGAAAGCATCTAATACTACAGACTAGTTTCATCGAGGAAGCCTCATGCGACAACCAACCTCGACACCATTAACACGATGATTTCGAGGTTAATAAGCACAACCAAGAAGACAACATCGAAGTCATTCAGGTCTTTGAGGATCGTCATTGCTAAATCATCGAGTCTAGTAGAAAGCACCATATATTTGTGCACATGATGTCGATAACCCTCAATATCCATGTCCATGAATAATGTGGATGTTGCGGTTCATCAGCAATAGGAAGCCAATGTCGAGCGTTGAAGCCTCGAAGACCATGTCGAGGAAATGTAGTCATAAAGACTTCGAGGCACAACAATGTAGTCCATAGAGACGCCAACAAATCACACACTCCCAAAGCTCAATGACTATAAAGATGTTGAGATTTGTAGATATCAAGTTTCACCACCCGCCAAACTCTATAACTAGGGACCTAGGGGCCTTCATTTAGGGATGATTCTTCATTTCTATAACTTGTACTCAAATTATACTCAAGAAAACCCTAAATTGAATTGAATTGGGGATTTCACATATTGTAATTTATAAAGTGATATATCAATAAAAATTTGGTCAAATAGCATCAGAACAATATGTTTGGAAAGAATCAAACTATAGTTTACATATGTTCATTTCATATCGAGCTCTCAAGTGAATTCATTGTATCGATGTCACCTAGCACGTCGTTATAGGCCTCGTCGAGCCTCCCTATTTATTCTAACCCTCAAAAACCTACATATTACCACTCATTGATTGATTTCAATCTTGATATACCCTCAAACCTTGATACCCAAACTAGAATTCAACAACTTAAGATTGAAGCTCGACAGACGTACGTACCTAACCATGATGACTCTTATGTTCCCATAACCAAATCTTGTCAACTCCAGCATATTCCAACTCTAACCTCGAGGCCTCTAATGACATTGTGCCAACTTGATGACTATATGTTGAGCCTTGACGACTCGTTCTAACTTCTACTAGATTCTCTTTTAAAGCAAGTTACTATTTTTGCACTTTAGGGTGCTGACGAAATTTTTCGTTTACATTTTTGATGCTATAAGAAGTGTTTGAACCTCCAACTTCGTTGAAGCCCGAATATCAAACATAACCTAATAGCTTTGTTCCTACCACAACCAACTCTTAACACAATGACACGAAATCGAAATAAAAATTCTGGATAAAGAACTTTTGAAACCTGAACTGTTAATCCAACATATAAAGACATTGTTGATTCACATTTGCTTAAAGAACAAGTTCTGAGATTGAAAGCTCCAAGGAACATAAGTGAGAATAAACAGGAAAACTGCTGTAATTCCTATGTTTGGAGCACTAATCCTTTCCATATGGATTCAACTCTAATCATCGCTCTAAGGAAGGAAATTTTAGGTAAAGACGATTTATTGTCAAGGCTGAAAAGAGCTATCCACTTTTGTACAAAAGGAACTAGATTTGAAAAAGGAACCATACATGATTTTGGTACATTTGCTCAAAAGTGGCATAGGATAATAAGCTACTCATTGTTCCTAAGTGAAAATCCACAAACATTAAAAAGGAAATAAATTGTCGAAGATGAAATGCCTACATTAAGAAATAAAAGTGATAGATTCCAATCAACGACGTCAATATCCAAATTGAAGCTTCTAAAGAAATGCAACTCGACTACTTTTATTGAGCACATTTACATCTGTACTAGAGACAAACTTGATTACTGTTCGAAAGGAATCTTTAAGGGTTATATTGCTACTAACATCTGATAAATAGGCATGACTTTACTAGTGTAAGGGTTTGGAGAGGATGATTATTAAATTCATAAGACAAGGCAAACTCAATAATTTTATGAGAAGATGCTAGGTGGATCCAGCAATAAAAGTTCTTTAATAAATTCTACATAGTCCGGAGTACGATTCTCCTTAAACAATGGAACTACCTAAGATTGTAGAAAAGCCTTCGACCGTGCCAAGATAGCCAAATCAAACGCCTCCTAGAGGGATGTCTGAGAAAGTTTTAGTCCCACTAGAAATGGCCAGGCTAAAGCTTCTACAAGCCCTTGATAGCGTATATGTTTCCATATCAAGTCACCTTCTAAAGGAGGTTGGAGTAAGCCTTTGACATCGCCTTAACCAACCAGGTCAGAGCACCGACCATCCTTTATTTCTACCTATAAGGCATGTCTGAATCACCTCTTAGAGGGAGGACAAATTAAACCTTTGGTCCTGCTTAACAATGGTCTGGCCAAAGCATTAAATCGGCCTTTACTACCAACTATAGGGCTTATTTGAGGCGCCTCCTAGATGGAGGTTGGGTAAGTCTTCAGTCATCGCTTGATGAAAGCCAACCTGATTCATCACCTAAGATGGTGGTAAGGGGTAAAAAACTAAGGATTAACAACATCCAATTCAAAACCCAAAGGTGACACACTAAAGGATCAACACATCTGATGCTCGAAGAGTGGCATAAAATAAAAAGAATCACATTAATAGTCTTCTAGAGGAAGATCAATCTTAGTTAAGAATCAAAAAATGTCCTAAGTGAATTAACTTCAATTATCACTGGATAAAAGTTCTCAATCATTTACTACTCCTACCAGATATGATTTTTGATTATAATTCATTGATGGAATTGCTAAGAAACATATACAAGCTCAAAGAAAATAGAAATCAATTCAGAAACCGCAATCAAGGTGATATCTATATAACAAAATAGATCGGACTTAATGGAAAAGACAAAGGGCGGTTCAAATTTAATATGAAGAAAGACAACATAAGGCTTTTATTCATCCAAGTCAGCAAAAAGATAAAGTCGTTTAAATTGTAATCCCGTTGCATTGACGTACTGCCCCACTTCTCTTCATCCACGATCTTTTTCAAACTTCCTCTTCCATTTTGTTCTAAAAATATCAGACCTGTCTCATTTTTTCATATACCAATCTTCCCCAAAAGTTTTCCTCTCTTCCTTCGTCACTTTCTCCTTTCCACAACCTTAATTTGGATATGCCTGAAAAAGTTATGGTACAGATGGAGGCACCCTTTCCTCTTCGTTTCTCCCCTCCAGTTCTCATAGGCTATTCATGTACTCAAATCCATTTTTGGAAATTCCATTTAAAAGCTCCCTCCATTGAAACCCTTTCTTGCACCTTTGATGTGTTTGTTCTTCAAGTACTACTGTATTTTATTTCATTATTTGCTTTAATGTTGCAGGTTTTGTTAATCTAATTTTCCTATGCAATATGTGGTCATATCAGTTAACTTCCGTTATTGTTAATTTCTCACATTGTTACCTTTTATTTCCACTATCTTCCAATCCTCCTCCAATAAAACTGCCAACTTAACGTTTATCCGCTAACCCACCATTATTCTAAATTTTCTTCATTAGCACAAGCGATTTCCTATTCATTCTCAATTTATGATAGATTCCCACCTATTCCATGCATCTCAAACTTAAGGAATTATCCTTTTCCACTTCTTCTCTACTAATCGATACATGTAATATTCAATTTTCCCCTATCCTAAAACAAGATTAATTACAACTACAATTAACTTCTTGGATAAAATCCTCAGCTAAATGACTGATGTTCCATTTTATAGCACAATTTGCCTTTTCATTGGAAATTACGACCACTGAGATAGTCTTACCCCGAAAAGATGATCTACAGCAAACTCACACTAAAAAGCTTTGTGTTCGTTGAATTCTTACTTGGTTGTAACAGTAAACATTATTTACACATACTAACTTCACATGATGATCTTTGGTTTTGACAAGGTGTTTACTCGATTAGTTTTATATAGTTTTCTGATCGGATGAATATTAAATATATCTATTGCAAGATGATTTGATGCCTGCCTGAACTTGAATTTAAAATGTGTTGTTCTGTTTGTAGTGATGTTTCATATAATGATTCCGCAAATAGTTTCCATCAATGCATGTTTTTAGCATTAAACTATATGATGGTAGAATGAGAAAATTGCATGATTGAGTTTATTATGAAGTCTGTAGTTAAAGGCATTGATGAACAAACTTAATCCAAATATCATCTTTCAAACTATGATATTGTATTCTAATTTTGACTATATATCATGCATGAGTTAATGTTCTTGCTTTTGATACATAGAATATTTTACTTCTGATACATAGAATATTTTACTTCTGATACATAGAATATTTTAATGCCTTGGTTTCCATTTACGATCCACTGCGTATTTGGTTATTCGAATCCGAGCAATAGTTTATTTCAAACAAAGAATATGTGTACATTCTTTATTATGTTTGGACAACAAATATATGATTCCTTATTCTCTGTCTTTTAACAGATTCCTAAATTATAACATCATTAGTTTATATCTTTTGCATACATTTACTTTTTAGCGTGATAGCGGGGTTGGACAAGAAATTTTAATATGTTGCTCCACATCTTTCGTATTTTTTTATATCTTTTATTATGTCCTAAATGTTTAATCCAGTAGAGTAACATAAATGTGGTGTTAGGGTTATTTTGACTGCAAAAATTGCACCAACAAATTATATATATATATATATATATATATATATATATATATATATATTGAAATGGTACTTTATATACAACAAATCATTGGGACAACATATCCCATGTCAATAAACGTTCGAAAGCAAGTTTCGAACTTGTGACCTCTTGCACCAAAGCCAAATCAATTAACCACTTGGACAATGGTGCTTGTCACCAACAAATTATATTACTGTAAATTAATGTATGGGCCATATGTTAGGTGGGCTACAAAGTCTACAATTTGATAGCTCCTCTTTAAAATTTTGCGCATGTTGATGGATGCTCATTGAACTTCTCTCATATATTGTTAAGAACTGTTAAATATTTAACGAGTGTCATATTTATATACTTTTAATATATGATTTGATGCATATGATACATTCGGTTTGCATTGTATAATATACTATACACTCAATTATAGATACATACATACATACATACATACATATATATACATATACATATACATATATATATATATATATATACATACATATATATATATATATATATAGGTTGTTGCATTTGGATAAACTACATGTGAACTTTCCAGGAGCTGCTAAAAGTGTGCATGCATAGGATTCACGAGTGAAAGCAAATGGTAAGAGTTTCATGTCAGTCAATATCAAAGAAGTCATGCAATGTAATGAAGAGAAACTTAAACCACGATATCTGACAAATAAACAAGCATTTGTAAAGTGTGAAGATGTGAGAATAATAGAAGTTGAAAGATCCAATTTAGTCCTTCAGTTGAAAGAAGAATACACATGAGCTTAGGACACCTTAATTGTTTCATACTTGAGGGTGATAATGTTGTTTTTCTTAATTAAACAAAATTTAAAACATCAAATTTACTATAATTATAAGTTTGTGCAGTGAACTGTAAGTTTTACCTTATTTTTTTATGTTTTATAATAGGGAAACTACTTATCTTTTGTATGATAAAATAAGTGAAATACTTAACATGTTAGATGATAGTTTGTCACTGCCAAATGCATACATAATGCTTATGCATTTTTGGAATTATGAATGGTTATGTACATGTCTTATTATTATTTTTATCCATTTGTATTGAAATGCCCTTTTTGATATTATTTTTAGCCAGTTGTATTGAAACAATAGCTATTGGTAAATAAACTTTAAGTTTGGAAGATAGCGCATTATCGTACCGTTACCTGGCTATTATTATACCATTGATTTAATAATACATAAGAAATAAAATATAAGCATTCGCTCCTGTAAAATAGTACACAGACTATTATGTTGAATAACTTGCAAATGAATAACCATATTAAGGTTTGGTTTTCAGACAAGTACAAATGTACAACGAAGGGTGATTTGCTAAAGTTTTGGACATTTAAGTTGAGTATTAATGTGCAGTTATGTTATTTTATTAGTTTATTTAGTTTTGATGATAATTAATTAATTATAAATTGCAAATAATTTTGATAACTAATAATATCAATAAATTATAATAATTGACAAAAAAATTGTTGCAGCAATAATTAATCACTTTAATTTCACACTATGGAATCTCCTCTCCTATAAGATATCCCAAGTTGCGCTACAGATATTATTTCATAAGTAAGACTCGATAGTTCTCTAACCTCAGATCATCTCCATTTGAATGCACTTTATCCTCTTAAAGACATAAATTTACAGTGTGTATTTTCTTATGTCAGACGAAAGTAGTTGATGGTCACTAAACAAAGCTTTCATCATCTCTAAAAATGAGACGTGAAAAGTACTTGATCCATTGGAATTATGCTACCCAAACGATGTTCTGTTGAACATTTCCCACAATGATTGTTATGATTGACGACTAAATTCATAACATTTTATTTTCCATTATATTTCTCATGTACAAAAAAATTTAGATAGGTAAATCTTCGCATATGTGAAACATGTAACTTCATAAATTTCATAAAACTTAAATATTTGTATCCGTGCCATCGGCGCGGGCACCATACCAGTTTATTTAGACTATAAAATAATATATAACATATTACATTATGTGCAAAGTTGCAGGTACACAAGATCAAAATAAAACAAGCCCTTGACTTAAACGATCTATGCTACCTTATCTAAATCCTTAGAAATTAAAGGATCGATAATACGACGGATTGCTATACTAAGAGCTTCTTTTAGCTTCTTCTCTTATTTTTGAACATGTCGGCATCATTGATAGCTTCAATATGATTTTCCAAGGCATGATTAAAAGCTTTGTTAGTACCTTTTAAGGCTTTAATCTCGCTCTCCAACTCCTTGATTTTCTATTGGGAAAAGTATTCTTCTCGTTCAAATTTCTAAACTTTGGCTTCATAATCGTTTAGACGCAGATAAAATCTTTCTTTTTGTTATTTTTCAAAATATTGCATGAATTCAAATTTAACCTTATGACTCCACTTCCTGATTACCTCATCGCTTATTCCAAGAGGAGGGCTTATAAAATTAGGGAACTCTTTGATTGCTAAAGTGAGATATCTTGTTGTCCTACCAACATTTTGTGGTAACAGCAGGAGTTGAGAGTTTTGGAATATCTTCCCCTAATAAGCTCGAGAGATTCACGATAAGCCCGACTTTCTGATAATTCATTCTCAAACTCACTAATCCGTTCGTAGAGTTTTGCCATCTTAGCATCATAGTCGACCAAGGAATTAGACTTTGTGTGGTCCTCTAATTTTTAGATTGTTTCGCTCTTCTTCTTGGATTTAATTTCTAAGCAAGAAATTTGTTCTTTAAAACCTTTAACAATAATTCTTTAGTACAGAAATTTTCTATGCCACTCTTTTACTTCTAGATTACTTGAAAACTTGATAGAAGAAGCATACTTACTGGAACTCCTTTGCTCTAAATCAGCAACTAACCTATCTTTAAGCTCGTTTACATGAGAAGGAAAATAAAAAGAGACAAGTGCAGTTGATAACTGCACTTCCTATTCAAAAGTTATATAAAAAAAGAATTAATACATGTAAAAGAAAATTCTTTTCATCACAATAATGGAGTTTACAAATCAAAGAGAGTAAATTACAATTGCATCACATCTTTATCAAAGGTAAGTCACATTACAAATATCAATGGTGTTTAAAGCTTTGAGACTGCAGATTTTTCTTTATTAAGTAATCTAACAGAAAAAGTAAGCAGAATTAAAAGTAGCCTTAACCCCTTCTAGGGTATAAACAGGGGTTACCGATGGTGATCCCTTTCACCAGCTAGAGGACTATCGAAGCCACATGTTAGTTTTGAGTGATATGATCGGATTTTCTCAAGTATTTCATCATCTTCATTACCTGGAAAATCAAAGTGGAAGTGAGGATACTGCATGTAAACTTCCTACGAACCTTGAAGGAATCGATGTCTAGTTAACTTCAACATTTTGAAAATGGAGGTTTTCTTTGAGAAATCTCTTCTTAATTTGACATATTTACTCAAAATCTCTCTAGGAGCGGGGCTATTTGAAAGACCTTGATTCCGTGCAATATGTTAAAATTAAACTAAGAACTAAAAGACTAAAATGGTAACATTTGTAAAGTAAGTCCATTAACATACAATAGACATACAAGTTATTCTAATTCATACAAAATAGAATTCTTATACACTTCAGAAATAAATTTCTCTTTACTATATTTAATTTTTTTTAGGAGGAATAGAGATTAGTGAAAGGGGAATGGGATCAACTCGTGGAAGATTCTAGCATTGCCCAGGATGAGGATCAAGTGGTCCAAATTCATCCAGGTATTTGTGAAGAAGTCGCCTAATTAGTCCGCCACTTCTGTCTCCTAAATAAAAGAAATCGACAATTAAAAATCTACAATACGTTTTATACATAAAATCCATGTGTTTATCCCTATCATCAGCAAGAATCCAAAGGAGGGTCACTAGTTTAGTGTCCTACTCTAAAAGCTTTTCCGATGAAAGCGAGCGTTCTTCGTTCGCGGAGCAACTTCTTGTTCCTTAAATTGTCTCAACTTCAATACACTCCCGGCAAGGTCATGGTTGTGTTTAGTCAAAATGTTATATTCCCTTACCTCTTTACCCACCTCCTTTTTAATTGGTCTATATTCATTTGTTTCATCTCAAGTAGAGTATCGGAGTAGTATTTTGACTCTCTCTTTAATTAAAGTGACTGATGAGTTATCTAAAATAGATAGAAATTGAAAGTATTTGTATAAACTAATTTATACCTGAGAAGAGGAGACCGGAGGTGACGAAGTTCTCCTCTCTACTGACTTGTAGCTTTGAGAAGCATGGCATTTACCAAAAGGATCTATTTGTATAGGATCAGTAGTGACAGCAGTTTCAACATCTTAAGTGGATGAAATTTGGTTCACATTATCAGTTCCATCTCTATCGCCTGGTTGGTTGAGTGGATTCATTTCACCACTTACACCATCACCACTTTAGTCATCATGACGGTCGTCATCACCATCATTCTCATTCTTGTTATTGTTATCAGCACCAACATCATCATCATCCTATTTGTAGTCGTCGTCATCATTGTTATCATCCTCGTTGTTGCCATCACCTTGACCTTTAAGTTGAAGTTCATCATAGCTGGGAGCATCATCCAAAGTTAACCATTCTTCATCTTTGATCCTCTCTGCTTAAGGAAATTCCCTTTCAAGGGTTTCTTTAATTTTCTTCATTTTCAATCTAAAATTTCCATTGCACATGTCGTTAATGGATGGAAGAGAGGGAAAATCAAGGTCTGGATATTTTCTGATGTTGTTGGCATATGCAATAAATGAAGCATCTTCAAAGCACTCTTCCATGATTCTCGGAAGAGAAACATTTAGGAATTTGACTACTTTATCTTTGGCATCTGTGATAATGCTATTTGAATAATCTAGGAGGTGGGATTTTTTTTCAAGCTGTTTGCCAAGTAACTCATTCTCTGCGGCTAATTCGGCATTCTTATTGACCAATTTCGCATCTTGTTTAAATCTGGAGGATGACTTTAAGTTCAACTTCCAAATTTTTCACCTTCTCCTGTAGCAGGGTCTTGGAAATTTTCTCTTCAGTATACCCCATGTCGACATGGTGGCTGTTGATTTCAAACTTTTCAATTTTCAAAAGAAGTGTCTATTCGTTTAAATCTCTTCATGAATGGTTATGACAGTTGTTACTCTATAAATAGCCTTCTCAAACGAATATTTGATATACAATTCTCATATTTTCTTCATTTCTTCTTCTCCACAAATCCATGTTCTATAATTATTATATTTTTAAGATCATGCCGAAATTTTGCCAAATTCTTAAGTGAATCAAATTAGAATTTTATTCTTGTTTGATTCTCTGTTCTCTCTCGAAGATCAAAGTACTATTCAGAGTTATAGGATCAATTTGTAATCAAAAGTTTATCGAGTCTCTCTATAAGGTGTGGTTGTGCCTGAAAATCAATTGGGTAATCTTGTGGCCCGTAAATCAAGAGAGTTTGCCCCGGACTCATGAGACAGGAGGGTACCTCAAGGCCTTTATAAATTGAGGAGTGTAATCTCGACACTGGTTTAATAAAAATTTGTATGAGGTGGTTTGCCTTGGTACAAGACTGGATGAAGGGTAACTCCGAACCAGTATAAAATCCAGTGTGTTCTTTCCCTTTACTGATTTTTATTTACTTTCTGCATCTGTGTTTGATTCTGTGATTGTTCTGTGATTAAGTTCTGCATTTTTTGTGTCATAATTTCAATTTGGTTCATATTAGTCTTAGAATTCATTAAACACTATTCACCCCACCACTAGTGTTAAATTAGCCTTAAGATCTTTAATTCGCTGTCCCTTTCAATTGGTATCAAAGCATTGGTTTTCATAGTTTTCATAATCTGAAACTTGAAAATTGTTTTAATGGCTACCAACACTGGAAATGTTAACTCTGGCACTAGTTCTGTTATCCCTAACACTAGTTCATTTGTAGAAGGTCAGTCTACTATCAGACCACCATTTTTCAATGGCAGTAATTATGCATATTGGGCTTGTGGAATGAAAACTTATTTACAATCAGTAGGACTAGATACTTGGAATATCACACAAACTGAGTATGTTGAACCAACTACCGATTTTGCCCAGTGGACTACTGAGCAAAAGGGTGTTGCACAAAATAACTCAAAGGCCATGAATATATTATTTTGTTCATTAGATAGGAATGAGTTTAATAGAGTGTCTGTTTGTAAGTCTGCATTTGAAATCTGGAAAACTTTGCAAGTTACTCATGAAGGAACAAGCAAAGTTAAACAGACTAAAATTTCCATATTAACTAATCAATTTCAATTGTTTAAAATGCATGCAAATGAGTCCATTTCCGACATGTACTATCGATTTCAAGATATTGTTCATTCACTAATTACACTGGGAAAAAGCTTTTCGGAGGAAGACCAAGTCATAAAAATTCTAAATTCACTCACTCTAGAATGGAATCAAAAGACACTTGCAATCGAAGAAGCAAATGATATCAGCCTAATGAAAATAGAAGAATTGATTGGGAATCTGATGTCTTATGAAGTTCAACTGCAAGGAAGAAGAGAAAACAAAGCTACATAAAAAAAGTCATTAGCATTCAATGCAATAACTGAAGATTCAGAACCAGACAGTGATGAGGAGATTGCTTTCATGACAAGAAACTTCTGAAAATTCCTAAAATATAGAAAAATGAATAATTACAAAAGAAATGATCAAAGGAATTCAAGAAATAATGCAGAGAACGTCAACAATGATAGATGCTACAATTGCAATAAAAGTCGGGCATTATAGGAAAGACTGTCCGTATCCAGATAAACAGTTATTCCCTCCAAATAATGATTCGTCAAGGAAAAGAAAGAAAGCATACACAGCAACTCTTGATGACTTAGACTCATCATCCAGTGATGACGAAAAGATAAAGGAAAATTCAAATTTGTGTTTCATTGATATTCATGAATCAGATGACGATGGGAGTATGGATCTAAAATTAGGTATGCATTTACATTATTTTTTAATTTTTCTTGGTTGAATGGATGCTTGTTTGTTTGCTTGATTTTATTAAATTCCTTGAATTTTAAATTCAAATTTATCCCTTGAAATATGAATTTTTAATTCAAAAATAATATTGCTTTAATAATATTTTAAATATTAAATTATTAATATCTAAGTATTATTATATTTAATGTTATCATAGGAATTATATAATTAGAATATAGGATATAATATATATAGTAATTAGAAAATAGGATTAGACACTTGTCCTTTGAATCAATAAGCGTATGTCGACATACCGGATACCCTATGTCGACATATCCCTCAGAATTTGGTTTCAAAATTTGAATTCAAACTTTTGAATTTCCCTCCACCTTTTCACCAACTTCAATGCTCTGGAAAGATGCCTCTTGACCAGAGAACATGACTATAGAATCTCTATTTATCTCACTTTCTTTAACATCACCTTTCACTTTCATTTCAAATTTCAAACTTATCTTCATTATCTTCAACTCCTCTCAAACTTCTTCAATGGCCTCTTCAAACACTCCTAACACCACTAGGCTTCCAAAATCTGTCAAAATTTTCTTTTTAATGACCCGGAAGCTATCAAAGCTTACATCAACTATGTAAACTTTGGTAAAATTCATAAGGGAAAATTTGCTATTTTTGAAGATTTTCCTTCTTATGAAATTGAAAATCTTTTTCAAAAATGTTCTATTCTTAGTTTAGTTGATAACAAACAAAATGATTTTGTATGTTATCCAAACCTTGTTAAGATGTTTTATGCGAATTTGAATCGTGGTTTTTATGATGGGGAAGAAGGATAAATTTGCAGTAGTGTTAAAGGAACACAAATTGTTTTGGATTGTGAAGTTTTGGGAAATATTTTGGGATGCAAGTATACCATAATGAATCTCTTAGAATTTCAAACCAATGAAAATGATCGAAAGACAATTCATCACATTTTTGAAGGGGATGACAATTTTGAATTAAAAAATCGTTATTTTCGTCCAAAAGCAAGAATTGTTAATCTTCTTATCCAACACACTCCTAAAGATCGGGAAACTACAACAACCCGACTTTGAAAGTTTGCAAAGCTCTTTTTGCAATTTTTCTTACCATGGGTGAAAACACATTATACCATGGAATTTATCTTACTTGAATTTTCAATTACTTTGGCGTTGATTTTAAAAGGGAAGAATTTACAACTATAAAAGTGTTCAACCATGGAAACATTTCCCTTATGCAAATTCCATTAGTGTTTCAACCATATGAAACGCTTACGAAAAAGGAAGAAATGCTTGCTCATGAAGAAATGGAAGAAATGGAGGAAGAAGAAGAAGAGGAAGGAATGGAAATTGAGGAGGAGGAAGAGGAAGATCAAGAAACCTCTTTAGAAAGTATAGAATATCCTACTAATCCCGCTAATCCATCCAATAAGACCATTCTCAATAATCAAAGAATTATAGTAGAAAATCAAAAGACACTCAAAAGATCAATGAGTAAGAAAATGGATAAGATTTCCACTAAAATCGACAAGTTCTTTGGAAAAATTAGTAGAAAGCTTGGACTATCATCTTCTTCATCTTCATCTAACTAGTTTTAGCTCATGTTATCTTAAGTTCTATCTTTGTAGTTTCTTTATTTTAGTTAATATTATATTATCTTATGTAATGTTAACTAGAATTATTAATGAAATCGTTCATTTCCTGTTATTCATGTTCACTTGTCTCTGTAATTGCTTTTTTTATATTATACAAATTTTAGTTTAATAGATTTGTTAATATTATTCAAAACAAAGAAAAATGTCACTTTAGGCAGAGGCATGTCCACATACACACTACCCCCCATGTCGACATCTAACGGGAAGAAACTAGTTACACTTTCAAATTTTAATTTCATGTAACTAACTTATGTCTATTCATTTTAAACGACTTTCTATCCCTATTTATATCTGTTTCTTCTAGAATAAAATTTCAAACTTCATCTCTAGTCATTCTCTTTCATAGTTCTTTCTATTTCTTGAATTATGGCTTCTTCGATTAAGAATCTAAGTGATAATCTTGTAGAAACTCTCACTTACTTCAAGAATATTCTTACATTCATACTTCGTAATCAGCGTCACTTAGAACTAAGTCAAATACATGTGATCAAGGAGAAAGAGAGACATTTTGACGCTCTTCTTGGATGATCTCAGCCCTTAACAAGGACGATCCCGAAGAAATTCCACTAGTCATTCTCGACAAAGATAAAGAAGAATGAGATGTCATTAAAGCAGGCCCTATCTTTGGTGAAGATGGATGGGTGGAAGTACCAAGAAATGTCTAATTATTCTGTATGATATTTGTTTGATTTGATTGGTGTGTTTTAAACTTGATTAACTTAACTTATTTGGTATGGTTTGTATATATGTTTAAATAATTACTGGAAATATATGATTATTTGATTGGATGATTATTAGTTTAATTCTAGATTACACTCATGATCACATTTCACATTTATGATCACACTTAGCACTTATTACTCTTATATATGGATTACTCTATTTTATTATGGTTGATTATCCTCTAACGAGTTCAGGGAATTTATTAGTTAAAAGTTTTTTGTTGATGAAAAAAGAGAAGAAGTTATAAAATAGTAGTTGGCTTGGAGTATGGGGAGTCATGGAGAAAGGAGGAGTTATGATAGGAGTTATGGTACAGTAAGTATATTTTATAAATACAGGTTGTCATCATCAAAAAGGGGGAGATTGTTAGGAACTGAGATGTTGGTTTTGATGACAACAACCTTTTTAACTTATCTTATTATAAAATATATACTAATACTATAATCTAGAAAGATATGTATATGCAGGATATATAGATATGCAGGTATTGATTACTGAAGACTGATCAGTATAAAGACTCAAGATTGAAGACTCTACAGTATCAAGATCAAGATTTCAAGATATGTGTCTAGTTTTTGTTAAAACTTCATAATAGCATGAAAATCTTCATTTCGAATTTCATTTGGGATGGAACCCATTTCTACCTTCTTAGTGGCTTACAAACCCACGACAAGTAGCTTACAAACCTACGACTAGCACTTTGATCTTGGTTTGGGTGAGAGAGATGATGGAAATCAGAGAGTAAATGATGGAGAATCAAACTAATGATAATTGAGTTTTATTTTGGTTGAATTCGATAGAATATGGTTACATTTTGATTTAAAAAAATGAGAGAGAAGAAGGAGGAGAGATGAAGAATATAAATGTGATGAATTGACACGTATATATAGAGGAATAACAGTCATATCCATTCGTGAGGAGATATGACTATTAGACACTTCTTTTGAAATTTAATTTTTGAAAATCACGGCTAGTATGTCGACATACAGGGATAGAGTATGTCAAAATACTCTTCATTATTTTGGAAAACACTTTTTAAAATATAATTTTGAAATTCTATTTCTTTGTAAAATATTTTGATGCTTTGTAAACTTGTTTAAATATAAATTACATACTCTTTAATAATAATGGTACTTTAATAAAACTTTATGATCATATATTGAAAAATAAACCAATATAATATAAATTAAAAATTAGGTAATAACTTTGTAAATATAAGAAATTGAAAAACGTTTTGAGGGATATTTTAAGAAGGAAGGTTAAAAACTAGGATATTTAATAACCATTAAAAATAGAAGAGGAAAGAGAGAGATCAAATGCTATCAGAATTTTAACATAAATTCTATGACTCTATAACTTATCTAGAGTATCTTGAAATCTTGAACTCATCAATACCCATGAGTCTTCATTCTTTAACACCTTGAGTCTCTTGAATATACACTTGATATTGTATAGTCTTCTTGCATCAAAACCTATCCAATATCCATATATATATAGTATATATATCTTGCTAAAATATTAGTATTTATATTTAATATTATTCCTAAAGTTGTTGTCATTAAAACTAATATCTAAGGTACTAATAATCTCCCCATTTTTTATGATGAAAACTTTGTATATAAAATATAATATAACTCTCCCTGAGTTACAAAGCTCCCCCTTAATCTATGCCTAGTATTTTATATATTTCTCTCCCTTTGTCATCAACAGAACTAACTAAACTATAATCCTAACTTTAACACTTAATACCAACTCTCACTCCCCCTAAATAAAATAACATAGACTTATAATGATATATGGAAAATGATAAGTAATATGATCATGAAATGCAAAATGATAAGAATGATATATAATCAATAATCATGAAAGAATCCAAGCATTTTGTAGCAACCCTGTATTTTGTAATTATTTTAATTGTATATTTTAATTATTTTGATTTAAATTTTGATTTAAAAACTTATTTTACTTATTGAAATGATTAAATTTTATTATTTAAATATAAATCTTGATTTTTATATGAATTATAATTCCAAAACTTGTGTAAGTTGAATATTTCCAGAAAAGGTGAATTTTTGGTCAAATAGTCAAACTTTGACTTCTAACTTAAAATTTAAAAGTTTGAAGTTATAAATTTTATCTTTTATTATGAACATAGATTTAATAACATGAATACTACTTTTCGTTTCGTTGGAAACGGAGTTAAATTGTGAAAGTTATGAACATTTCAATTTTTAGTATAATTGGTTTTTTGTGCAATTTTGCCTATTTTAAAATTTATAAATCATATTTTCTTTCTTATATTTTATTTTAATATGTGTAAATATGTTAATTTATGTATATTTTCATCCCTAAATATTTTAAAAATAATAATAGAATTTTTCTAAAATTTACTATGATGATTTCCTATTTTTGAAGGCTGTTTTCCTACTTTCTGCTATTTTCTTCATAAAAAAATTATATGTAAATTAAATTTTAAATATTTATTTTGTGAATATATTTTTATTTTATGTTATTATTTATGTTTAAAAATATATTACAAGCTCAAATGAATTTTATAAAATTTATTCTATTAAATTTCAAATTTTCCAGACTAGTTTACTATTTTTAGCTATTTTCTTAATTTAACTTTATATTATTGATAAATGTTTATATAAATTGTTACATTTTGATAAATTTCGAAATTTTATCTGGTATTAGTATTATTACCAGAAATATAAAGTTATAAAAAAATTAAATAAAGAAATATGAAAGGTTTCTGAAACCCTTTACATTCCTAAGTCTTTTAATCTTCTGCCTTTTCATTTCTTAACCTACATCTTTATTGTTTTTTTTTCTTTGGCCGTACAATTCCTTCTCATTTCAGCTGCCTCCTTCATTTTTCACGTGAATTCTCACATCCAACCTGAGAAAAAATGTCGGCCTCTCCCTTGTTCAAAAATTTGGTAAAAACTCCCTTTCTTTTTCATGTTTCTTTGTTTTCTTCTTTGTTTTACATGGATTTGCCTTGCCTTCACCCCCCTTCTTTGGATCGGCCTGCTCTCATCCACCACCTAGGCCGCCTCCATCACTATCCCCTCTGACCAACACCTCCTCCAGCCCCTTCCCATGCCATAGCCGAGCCCTTTGTGATGAAGAACCACCATAGTTTTGAGCAACATCTCATATATATGCAAGCAGAGCACACCTAGGCCTAGCACCATCTCTTTCAACCATCTGGGCCGACCAAAAACCATCACCACTGGCCTGATCTCGACCTAACACACCTCTGCACACCCTCACCTGACCATACTTGAAGTGGCCATGCCCTCCATGCCTTGGCTGATCCATAAGATGCCTTGAAACCCTTGCTATTGCCTTGTAACATTAGCCTCTTGCCTCACAAACTTGTGCACCACTTTCTCTAGGCTAGGCCGACCCGTTTCAATCCATAACCTGATCCAAATACATGCTTTGGCCATGCAAACCTGATCCATAGCTGAAGCATAGGTGGTAGAAAGCAAGTGCAATAGTTTTGGTTTTGTTTTATTCAATCCATTTCTAACATTGTTTAAGTATATCCTGTTTTAAAACTTATGTTTTATATATTTGTTTGTCTCATGTATCTAAGGAGATTTATCTTTGGCTCTCCCACTCAAATCATATTCGTGTTGTCGTGCCTTTAAAGATTCTGTGTTGTGTGTTTTGGTAGTCATCTCCAGCTTAAACATGTGAGTACATCTCACCAGACAAGTTATACTTATATAAGTAATAAACTGATCGCACTTGAATCTGTAATGCACATCATCCTGTTTTAATTGCCATATTATATTCATATGATGTTCACACCTGTATTTACACCTGCTATATCATATGTCACTGTTATTTCATGCTATTCTGTATATTTTATCAGTTTATCACACTGCAAGTTCCCTGTAGATTAGAATCACTATGGGTTGAAATGATACATACCCGAACGGACTTTAGAATAAGGGAAAATCGTTATGGGCTGAAATGATAGGCCTGAGCGATTTTCATTTTATTTCATTTACTTGGGACTGCGGGTTTGAAATGATAAAACCCGGATTTTCTTTGTAAATTACGGGTTGAAATGATACATTACCCGTATCACTTTACCTAGGCTAGAAAATTATATACAGACCCGTAGTTAAAATATATTTTTCTAAAATTTTTAAAAATATGTTTGAAATGTAAATATTATAATATTTTGATTTAAAACATAATTAAAAATGATTTTTGTAAAGTATTATTGATTTTTTTGGAAATTTATAGGTTAAATAAATTATGGAAAGTTAGAAAATATAAATGTAAGTTATTTTGGAAATTTTGATTTAATTATAATTGAAAATTAAATTGAATATGAAATTATGATAAATTTATCATAATTTGAATTTAAAATGAATTTAAAATGATTTTATAATATATTAATGATTTTTGAGTAAAGTTAAAAAAATGAAAGGGATGATTATTTAAGTTGAAATTTTGAAATATAACCAAATGGGAATCTGTGAATTTGGCTTAAAAGTGAATTTTAAGTTAAGTGAATAAAATTGAAATTAAGTTATATTTTGAAATTTAAACTTAAGTGTTAAGTTGAAATTTAATTTAATGAATTTAAATTTGAATGTTGAAATTTAATAAGTGAATTATTATTAAATCTTGATTTTTGAATGGAAATTTAACTTTATAAATCATGAACTTAAGGAAAATTAAATGTTGTTTATAAATGTGAAAATGTATGATTTTATAAGTTAAAAATGTTTTAAATAAAAATACAATTGGTTGTGAAATTATATTGAATATTTGAAGTTAATTAACTGCATTTTTGAAATGCTATTAATTGCAATTTAAATGATATTACAGCATTTGTAAATGATGTAGTTGATGATAATGAACTAAAAAGCTAAATTGAATTAAAGGCTGTTATAGCAATCTTTTTAAGTGCTATAATTGTTGAATTTAACTAAGTTTATTTGAAATATTAAGTAAACCCTATTACAATATTTTTAAAAATGCTGTCTTTTGTTAAATTGAACTGTTTTGAATGTAACTTTCCGTAGCGTTTTCTAAATGCTGCGAAAAGTGAATTTTCACTGTCTTGATAAACCTAAGTGAATAAATGAACTTTGGAAGTTGAAATTTTTGGAAATTTAATAATTTAATTATTAAATATAATAACTTCATTTAATGATTTAAAATGATTTTTGAAATATAAACTGTTTGGAAATGTAGATTGAAATGGTATTTTAAATTGAATAAAATGAATAATGATTTGAAATGAATGTGGTTTTGAAAAGATATGATATTTTGATATATTAAAATGATTGAAATGAGTTTTTGAAATGATATGATATTTTGATATATTAAAATGATTTGAAATGTGGTTTTGAAATGATATGATATTTTGATATATTAAAATGATTTGAAATGTGGTTTTGAAATGATATGATATTTTGATATATTAAAATGATTTGAAATGTGGTTTTGAAAAGATATGATATTTTGATATATTAAAATGATTTGACAAGAATTTCTGGAAAGATATGATGTTTTAAAATGGTTTGGAATTAATTTAATCATTATTTTGATAAAGATTTGGATTTGAAATGATATCCTATTTTGAAGTATAAACATTATTTTAAAAGTTATAACTACGGGTTATAATAACGATTGGTTGGCAAAGAGACCGGGATCGGATATCTGGCATACTCTCTGTCGATACCGAAAACCACTTTGACAACCGTGTACGCGGTGGAGATTCCAGAATGAAGTAGGATGGTGGCGACGTTCTTGAGGTATATTACGTGGACCCAACTCCCGTGAGTTGGCATAAGGTGGCTAAAACAGGAGCGATCTCGGGCCAAGTGAGGTCATTCCTCCGATCGGACACATTCCTTCGATACTATACTTTTACTTGTGATTGATTAGATGGCCATCCTCCGATTTTCATTGGGAGTGTGTTCCGAGGTGGGCGTATGTGGCTGCTGCGTTACCACCAGCCCGTGTGCGTAATTGGTATATCTACCCTGGCATTGCCTTGTGTGCCGTGTCACCTACCATACCGAGCCTTTACTACGAGTTTGTTTTTCTCTCGTAGACCGTGTGGTATCCTCTGACAGTCACCCGGAGTGGAGATGGCATGATATTGGATGGACTACTGGGACTATTATGTGTGAAGGGTAATATGGGTAGCCCGGAACGCTATTTAAAAGTAAGTTTATTTTACTGTAGACATTATTATAATAGCGAAATATTACTACATAGTAAATAGTTTAACGGATCCTTAAAGGATGGGCGGTCTCAGGCATCCTTTAAGTTACTTGTACCTTATTACAGTTCACTTGAGTTGGTTTATATTATATAAGTATATATTGTCCTGACTCAAGTGTTTGTATTTTTTTATTTACGCTCGGGTCAGCCTGAGTTATTCACAGATTTGGATTCCACTTTCTGGAGATTGGAATCGCTGGAGATTATCTGCTTATCTAGTTTTATCTATTTCAGTTCTGTTGTTCTATTCAGCTTGTACTTGGTTATCATCTTAAGAGTTCTGTTGTACTTTATTTAGTCTGTTGTATTTTATTTAACTCTGATATATTTATATAGTGGCTTCATGAACTACTATTTCTTTTACTTCCGCTGCATTATTAAATACTCTGTGTCTGTGATCTGTGATTTTATTTACTGTATATTCTGAGATTTGCCAAATTTTATTTACAATGCGGTATTTTGAGCAATTCAAGTCCGACATGTGCGGATGTGAATGGTTGAAAATACCGGGTCGTTACAGTTGGTATCAGAGCTTTAGTAGCTCTAGGCAAAACTCAGTATATAGGGTAAATGTATTTACAGAATCACTTTCATTCGAGTTTAAACCTCTTCCTTTTTGACTCGATTCCTTTGAATTTTGGAACATTCCCTGTGGTTCCAAAATCCATTCATGTCCCTCACTATTTATCTTCTTTTGTTTCTGGAGTATCCCATAACTCCACTTCAAAAGATCTTCATAATGAGTCGGCGGTCTCGCCAACCTCAAATTTATTTGTAAAAGGGGAAAACCCCTTTACAACAACATCGATTCACCAGAGATTCTATATCCTCGGTTTAGATGCTAGTATCTCTTATAATTTCGAACTCTACATCTTGAGATCGAATGTCGATTTACCCATGAAATCCACATCGATCTTATTCTTTAAGTCACGGTTGACCCGGTTAAGGTTGCCCGTGATTTATATAAATTCATCCATCTCCCTATTCTGTTATTTAATCATCTCATCTTTGTTTCCAACTTATCTTCAAATTTTTCTTGAAGTGTATTTGTAAACTAATATTTAAAATGTTTTAAATATTGTGTTGTTTGAGTTGTTGATGATGATTTGGGTTTCTAATCGATTCGTCTGATCAACGCCATCGATAAGATTTCCAAAACACTTGAACAGAGCAAACTGACACAATATGTTTTTAAAATTTAGTAATGAAATAAATTTTGGGAAATAAATTTTATAACTATATTATAAATCTTTATCTGGATTTTATTTGAATTGGTTGTTAAGAAATAATATTTGATTCTATATATCATTTTCTATTGTTTCATATATCTAATTGAACTATAAAACATGGTTATAAATTTATTTGGAAATTTAAAATGAATGTAAAACAAGAATTTGAGAATTTAATTTCCGATGGATTTCAAACTTGGTGTTTAAAGTTTTAAATGATATATTATTTAAAGTATTTTGGAATAGAAATTTGTTTCCAAAGAATTTTAAAGTTTAAAACTAGTGCTCTTCTCTTTGTCGCTGGAAAATAATTTCGGTGATGATTGCAGCATCATTGACATTCATTTTCGAGTTTCGAAGTGAAGAGACCATTATGTAGTCTTGCTACATTTTGTTTTGGGAAAATTTAATTGATTTTAATTTCTAAAATAAGAATGGATTTATAACATATGCTGATATATGATTTAAATTTGAATGGATATATATATATATATAGTGTATATGAGCATTTATTTATCTCTAAATAGTTTGGAATTTATCGGAAATTTAATTCCTAAATTTTATCTTCAAGGATAATTTCTAAGTATAATTTTGAGATTTGGATAAATATTCAAGCTTGAAATAATTGAATTAGAAAGTTTTATTTGTATAATACACAATTTCATTCCAATATAACTTACCTTAATTTTCAGAAGTTGAATATGAAATTGGATAATGTACAATATAAAAAAAAGGATTTTATAAATAAAATTTGAGTGGTTATTATAAATGTTATATACTTAAATTTTTGTTATAAAAGGATTAACAGAGGTAAATAAAGAAAAAGTGTAATGGAATAATTTACAATATAAAATGATGATAAAGGAACTAAGAATAAGATAAAGAAGTTATAATAAGTATAAATATATTTAACATAGGTGATAAAATATATTGAGAGGAATAAATTTAATTTTAATTAGTATTGAAGAAGAATTAAATTTTATTTGGTACAATTAGAGTATAATAAAAGATTTTTCAAATACATGATTTTAGGGATTTGTTAATTTAAGATAATTGGATGATAAGATAATGAAATTAGAGATGCTTAAGATTTATTTGACTTATGTAAAATTAATTTTCAGTTTAAGTTGAAATTTTATGGTTTCAAATTTATTATTTTATTTTGTTTTTCAAACTATCTTTTGGTTGTCCTAATTTCCCTTATCTTGCTACAGAATGGGAGGCTATTGCTTATACCAGTCTATTTAGAAATCTTTCTGTAATCTTTGAAAATCTTTGGTACCCATCTGGATCTGAGCACTGCTTACCATCCACAGACCGACGGTCAAACGAAAAAGGGAGAATCAGATTCTAAAGGATCTTTTCGTGCTTGTGTTCTTGATTTGATCACCTCCACCTTGTTAAACTTACCTATAACAACAGTTATCAGGTATAATCTCAATCTTCTAGTTACCCTGTCTTAATCTTATTTCATCTCTATCTCTTCTGTGCTTTCCCATACCTCATTCCTTTTCGGGGACGAAAAGTTTTGAGTGGGGGAGAGTGTAGCAACCCTGTATTTTGTAATTATTTTAATTGTATATTTTAATTATTTTGATTTAAATTTTGATTTAAAAACTTATTTTACTTATTGAAATGATTAAATTTTATTATTTAAATATAAATCTTGACTTTTATATGAATTATAATTCCAAAACTTGTGTAAGTTGAATATTTCCAGAAAAGGTGAATTTTTGGTCAAATGGTCAAACTTTGACTTCTAACTTAAAATTTAAAAGTTTGAAGTTATAAATTTTATCTTCTATTATGAACATAGATTTAATAACATGAATACTGCTTTTCGTTTCGTTGGAAACGGAGTTAAATTGTGAAAGTTATGAACATTTCAATTTTTAGTATAATTGGTTATTTGTGCAATTTTGCCTATTTTAAAATTTATAAATCATACTTTATTTCTTATATTTTATTTTAATATGTGTAAATATGTTAATTTATGTATATTTTCATCTCTAAATATTTTAAAAATAATAACAGAATTTTTCTAAAATTTACTATGATGATTTCCTATTTTTGAAAGCTGTTTTCCTACTTTCTGCTATTTTCTTCATAAAAAAATTATATGTAAATTAAATTTTAAATATTTATTTTGTGAATATATTTTTATTTTATGTTATTATTTATGTTTAAAAATATATTAAAAGCTCATATGAATTTTATAAAATTTATTCTATTAAATTTCAAATTTTCCAGACTAGTTTACTATTTTTAGCTATTTTCTTAATTTAACTTTATATTATTGATAAATGTTTATATAAATTATTACATTTTGATAAATTTCGAAATTTCATCTGGTATTAGTATTATTACCAGAAATATAAAGTTATAAAAAAATTAAATAAATAAATATGAAAGGTTTCTGAAACCCTTTACATTCCTAAGTCTTTTAATCTTCTGCCTTTTCATTTCTTAACCTACATCTTTATTGTTTTTTTTTCTTTGGCCATACAATTCCTTCTCATTTCAGCTGCCTCCTTCATTTTTCACGTGAATTCTCACATCCAACCTGGAAAAAAATGTCGGCCTCTCCCTTGTTCAAAAATTTGGTAAAACTCCTTTTCTTTTTCATGTTTCTTTGTTTTACATGGATTTGCCTTGCCTTCACCCCCCTTCTTTGGATCGGCCTGCTCTCATCCACCACCTAGGCCGCCTCCATCACCATCCCCTCTGACCAACACCTCCTCCAGCCCCTTCCCATGCCATAGCCGAGCCCTTTGTGATGAAGAACCACCATAGTTTTGAGCAACATCTCATATATATGCAAGCAGAGCACACCTAGGCCTAGCACCACCTCTTTCAACCATTTAGGCCGACCAAAAACCATCACCACTGGCCTGATCTCGACCTAACACACCTCTGCACACCCTCACCTGACCATACTTGAAGTGGCCATGCCCTCCATTCCTTGGCCGAGCCATAAGATGCCTTGAAACCCTTGCTATTGCCTTGTAACATTAGCCTCTTGCCTCACAAACTTGTGCACCACTTTCTCTAGGCTAGGCCGACCCGTTTCAATCCATAACCTGATCCAAATACATGCTTTGGCCGTGCAAACCTGATCCATAGCTGAAGCATAGGTGGTAGAAAGCAAGTGCAATAGTTTTGGTTTTGTTTTATTCAATCCATTTCTAACATTGTTTAAGTATATCCTGTTTTGAAACTTATGTTTTATATATTTGTTTGTCTCATGTATCTAAGGAGATTTATCTTTGGCTCTCCCACTCAAATCATATTTGTGTTGTCGTGCCTTTAAAGATTCTGTGTTGTGTGTTTTGGTAGTCATCTCCAGCTTAAACATGTGAGTACATCTCACCAGACAAGTTATACTTATATAAGTAATAAACTGATCACACTTGAATCTGTAATGCACATCATCCTGTTTTAATTGCCATATTATATTCATATGATGTTCACACCTGTATTTACACCTGCTATATCATATGTCACTGTTATTTCATGCTATTCTGTATATTTTATCAGTTTATCACACTGCAAGTTCCCTGTAGATTAGAATCACTATGGGTTGAAATGATACATACCCAAACGGACTTTAGAATAAGGGAAAATCGTTATGGGCTGAAATGATAGGCCTGAGCGATTTTCATTTTATTTCATTTACTTGGGACTGCGGGTTTGAATTGATAAAACCCGGATTTTCTTTGTAAATTACGGGTTGAAATGATACATTACCCGTATCACTTTACCTAGGCTAGAAAATTATATACAGACCCATAGTTAAAATATATTTTTCTAAAATTTTTAAAAATATGTTTGAAATGTAAATATTATAATATTTTGATTTAAAACATAATTAAAAATGATTTTTGTAAAGTATTATTGATTTTTTTGGAAATTTATAGGTTAAATAAATTATGGAAAGTTAGAAAATATAAATGTAAGTTATTTTGGAAATTTTGATTTAATTATAATTGGAAATTAAATTAAATATGAAATTATGATAAATTTATGATAATTTGAATTTAAAATGATTTTATAATATATTAGTGATTTTTGAGTAAAGTTAAAAAAATGAAAGGGATGATTATTTAAGTTGAAATTTTGAAATATAACCAAATGGGAATTTGTGAATTTGGCTTAAAAGTGAATTTTAAGTTAAGTGAATAAAATTGAAATTAAGTTATATTTTGAAATTTAAACTTAAGTGTTAAGTTGAAATTTAATTTAATGAATTTAAATTTGAATGTTGAAATTTAATAAGTGAATTATTATTAAATCTTGATTTTTGAATGGAAATTTAACTTTATAAAATCATGAACTTAAGGAAAATTAAATGTTGTTTATAAATGTGAAAATGTATGATTTTATAAGTTAAAAATGTTTTAAATAAAAATATAATTGGTTGTGAAATTATATTGAATATTTGAAGTTAATTAACTGCATTTTTGAAATGCTATTAATTGCAATTTAAATGATATTACAGCATTTGTAAATGATGTAGTTGATGATAATGAACTAAAAAGCTAAATTGAATTAAAGGCTATTATAGCAATCTTTTTAAGTGCTATAATTTTTGAATTTAACTAAGTTTATTTGAAATATTAAGTAAACCCTATTACAACATTTTTAAAAATGCTGTCTTTTGTTAAATTGAACTGTTTTGAATGTAACTTTCCGTAGCGTTTTCTAAATGCTGCGAAAAGTGAATTTTCACTGTTTTGATAAACTTAAGTGAATAAATGAACTTTGGAAGTTGAAATTTTTGGAAATTTAATAATTTAATTATTAAATATAATAACTTCATTTTAATGATTTAAAATGATTTTTGAAATATAAACTGTTTGGAAATGTAGATTGAAATGGTATTTTAAATTGAATAAAATGAATAATGATTTGAAATGAATGTGGTTTTGAAAAGATATGATATTTTGATATATTAAAATGATTGAAATGAGGTTTTGAAATGATATGATATTTTGATATATTAAAATGATTTGAAATGTGGTTTTGAAATGATATGATATTTTGATATATTAAAATGATTTGAAATGTGGTTTTGAAATGATATGATATTTTGATATATTAAAATGATTTGAAATGTGGTTTTGAAAAGATATGATATTTTGATATATTAAAATGATTTGACAAGAATTTCTAGAAAGATATGATGTTTTAAAATGGTTTGGAATTAATTTAATCATTATTTTGATAAAGATTTGGATTTGAAATGATATCCTATTTTGAAGTATAAACATTATTTTAAAAGTTATAACTACGGGTTATAATAACGATTGGTTGGCAAAGAGACCGGGATCGGATATCTGGCATACTCTCTGTCGATACCGAAAACCACTTTGACAACCGTGTACGCGGTGGAGATTCCAGAATGAAGTAGGATGGTGGCGACGTTCTTGAGGTATATTACGTGGACCCAACTCCCGTGAGTTGGCATAAGGTGGCTAAAACAGGAGCGATCTCGGGCCAAGTGAGGTCATTCCTCCGATCGGACACATTCCTTCGATACTATACTCTTACTTGTGATTGATTAGATGGCCATCCTCCGATTTTGATTGGGAGTGTGTTCCTAGGTGGGCGTATGTGGCTGCTGCGTTACCACTAGCCCGTGTGCGTAATTGGTATATCTACCCTGGCATTACCTTGTGTGCCGTGTCACCTACCATACCGAGCCTTTACTACGAGTTTGTTTTGCTCCCGTAGCCCATGTGGTATCCTCTGACAGTCACTCGGAGTGGAGATGGCATGATATTGGATGGACTACTGGGACTATTATGTGTGAAGGGTGATATGGGTAGCCCGGAACGCTATTTAAAAGTAAGTTTATTTTACTGTAGACATTATTATAATAGCGAAATATTACCACATAGTAAATAGTTTAACGGATCCTTAAAGGATGGGCGGTCTCAGGCATCCTTTAAGTTACTTGTACCTTATTACAGTTCACTTGAGTTGGTTTATATTATATAAGTATATATTGTCCTGACTCGAGTGTTTGTATTTTTTTATTTACGCTCGGGTCAGCCTGAGTTATTCACAGATTTGGATTCCACTTTCTGGAGATTGGAATCGCTGGAGATTATCTGCTTATCTAGTTTTATCTATTCCAGTTCTGTTGTTCTATTCAGCTTGTACTTGGTTATCATCTTAAGAGTTCTGTTGTACTTTATTTAGTCTGTTGTATTTTATTTAACTCTGATATATTTATATAGTGGCTTCATGAACTACTATTTCTTTTACTTCCGCTGCATTATTAAATACTCTGTGTCTGTGATCTGTGATTTTATTTACTGTATATTCTGAGATTTGCCAAATTTTATTTACAATGCGGTATTTTGAGCAATTCAATTCCGACATGTGCGGATGCGAATGGTTGAAAATACTGGGTCGTTACACATTTTATTTAATCAAAGTCATCGCACACATATCAAATTATTTTCAAATTTATAAAGATCCAAACAAATCAAATGAAGTGTTACATATATACAATCAAACCTACTTTTAAACTAGACATTTCGTGGAACTTCAACCCATCCATCGGCGCTAAAGATTGTGTAACACCCTTAATTTTTAATAACATTATTCAGAAGATTTAATTAGAATAAATTAAATAGAATAATGTAGAGCGATAAGGAGATTGAGATTGTTAAATAAATGTAGTTGTCGTGCTTATAAAAATAAATGAGCTATAAATGGTTAATTGTAATCTAATTAAGCAAAAGGGCATTAGGGTCATTGCCGCTACATTCTCCACCCTTATACTATTATTCCTAAGGCCATACATGTTCATTTTTAACATAAGAAATTTTTTTAACGTAAGAAGAAATGGAGCCGTCTATTAAGAAGAGAAAATTCAAGTAAAGCATAGGATTCAATCTAGAAGAAATCAATCTCAATCAATCTTCAATTTCTTTATCCAATCTAAGGTGGATAATAATCACCACATCTCTATTTTGGTTTCTATAATCATTTGTTTCAGGTTTAAGGGTAAATTCATTTTTATGATATATTGGATGATGATATGCCTGATCTATAATTTCTATGATTTAAAAAAGAATGTTTAAAAGATGATATGCATGGTCTTAGGGAAAAACCAAGATTTAATGATGTTTAAATGCCATGGAAAAATTTATGTTATGGAAAACATGATTATAGATTTGGGTTTAAATTTTCATAATTTTCCAAGCCGTGGGGAATTAATTATGAACTTTCAAAGGGAAATAGGGTTATTTGGGTTTATAATTTATTTAGAAAAATACATTGAGAATTTGGGTTTAAAATTTTAGAATGTTAGATAACATCATTAAAGTGAATTTCTAGAATTTTTGGGGATTTTTACCCAGTGATTTAGTATGGAAATTAAATTATTTTGAAAGGAGGACCTAAATGATTTAATTGTTTTGTAAATAGGAAGGGCTTATTTGTTAAATGTTATTTGGTTCAGATGTGAGAAAACTCGGCATATATTAGCTAAATTATTTGAAATTTTAATGTATCCAATCTAATGTTTACATGTGGACAAGTTTGTTACAATAAATGTTTACTTTATCTAGTGAAAACAGCCTTTTGCTCAGAAAAGTGGGTTCCGCCTCCTTTGAAAAGAGCTTTCGACGCAAAGCTTCCACCTTCAACCTAGTCGAAACCTTCTAGGTCGAAACCATTTAACCAATAAACATGGTATCATTTAGACGGTACGTAGTGGACTGGAGAAAGGCGGAAAGTAGGGTGTCGAAACGTACCTTCCGAAAGTGTTGGTTCCTTTGTTTTATTTTGTTTTAAAAGAGAATCTGAAAGTGACTGTGTTGTAGGATCGTGCAATATGGAATATAATAAATATTTAGTGTGGAAAATAATAGTAGTAAAGTAAAAAATGACACCAGGAAATTTTATACTGGTTCAAACTCTCGTTCTACGTCCAGTTCCAGACTTCATCTAGAATTATAGCTAGCAACCCTCCCTTAACCCAAAGGAATTGGTATTACACCGCCTGAGCAACCGAACAGGACTTGACCACCTGAGTAACATAACAGGACTTGACCACCTGGGCAACCGAATAGGACTTTCTTACAGACTAGAGTTAACTTGACATTGTGTGTTCTGAATAACACAGATTTGTCACTCGTAGTACACCCTTCCTATAATCTTTTCCTCAAGATAGATGTGTATATTTGTGTGTGTATGAAGAATAGGAAGATCAATATACTTAAAAAATATATAAGTGAATATGTAAGCAATGATTGTATGAGAGATTGTAAATAAGGAACTTAAGATTGAAAAGTGCTATAGATCAAAAAGAGATTAGAAAATTAGGTGATTAGATCTATGAATCTTGAGTGTTTATATAGTGTGTGATGAGACGTGACTTCTAGAAATTTGTATCTGTTAGAAACTAAGAGATGTGACCATCCGGGAGGAAGATACCTTCAGACGAAAAGAAGTGACTTTTAGAAAAATTGACGGTTGCAATTTTCAATCGACTGAACATGCTTGGCCAGTCGACTGAATTCAAAACGTGCACAAAAATTTGCATAGAGTCAGTCGCCTGACTTAGTGTGTTCTGTCGATAAGCTTCTGGTTTTTTATAAAAGTTTTTATACGGCCTCAGTCAACTGTTTACCTGGGTCAGTCGACTGAATGCTGTTATTTCAGTGCACTAAAACATTTTTGTGTGTGTGTGTATATGAAAATTATAAAACAAATGCAAGTTTGTAAAAGAATTTATGAATGATGAACCTTGAGGATAGATTTTAACAAAGCTCTAAACTAGACTTTCTATATATATACACTTATTGACTCTAGTTAATATCAAAATGAACCATATTTGAGTTGATGTGTCCGGATTTTTCGTAGTCGTAGATTCGTGAACTTTCTTATCTTTTCATCATTCAAAACCTTATGATCCAACATTCTCCCTTTTCTTGATGATGACAATTCCATTTGCTATGACCGAATCTTCGACAAGCTTTGTTGAATTATCTTTCCCCCTAAATATATGCCTGCAACTTTGATATAGTATTCTCCCCCTGAATCTAAGCTATATTTCCTCTTAATAATTCATATTTTCTCCCCCTTTGTCATCGACAAAAAGGAGAGTACTCAAAGTATAGAATATTAAAATACGAGTAATACGACACAGAAGCACATCTATGTGATTAAACACCTAGCATATATAATATCAAACACATTACATAAACAATGACATAATTACAGAGACATATAGTTTCATAGACAGACTTAGTACATTACCACATGAAACAAAATACCAAATTGTTTGAAAGCAAGATAAAAGTTCAATAATAACATAGAATTTGAAGATAGCAAGAGCAATTAAAAAGATCCTTACTCCTCTGCAGCACTACCTTCATTCGAGCTCTCTTCATCACTTACAGTTTCTTCGTCACTAGATTCATCACTAACTTCTTCGCCTTCTTCCTCTTTTTATTCTTCATTTGAGGTTGACTAAGTAAAGTGCTCCGCTGGTCATTTTCCATGAGATGTTGGGACTTGAATAGAGGTTGAAGAAGATTGGGAGCATATGATTTCTTCCCAAATATTGTTGAGAAAACTCTTAATATGGTTCAACTTTTTGTTGACCTTGGTGATGTTTTTATCAACTCTAGAAACACTTGATTCCACCCGAGTTAGCCATTGATCAAGAAATATTTGGTTACGAGCGATGATAGTTACGCCTCCTTGTGGCTTTGCTTAAGGATCCACTTCTTGAATTTCATAGACTTCCCTTTTGGGTGGAGTAGGTTGGGATGATGATGAGGCTTGAAGATGGGGACTTTGTCGACAAGTGGATGGTTGAGCTCGACCCGAGGCTTGATTTTCAAGCCAATGTTCTTAAGTGATGATGGTGTGGTCAAGGTATTGTTTTGGTAGATTCATGAGACTAAGCGATTTGGTATTCAAAGAGCCTATGGTCGAGCAGTCGGATTCGGAAAAAGGAACATTGAAATGCTTGAGAATGCACATAATGTATGTGCCATAGTATATCATTCGCATCCGACCTTGGTTAAAAGTTTAGAATTCATCCAAGATGGACTTAACCCAATTAAATCATCGATTTTCGCAAAATGGCATACAAGGATTGAAAATCTCTTCGATATACCTTTTCATAACTTTCGGTGCGAGGGTTGATGGTGTGGGTAAGTGCACGATGCATTATGCGAGCTTTGGGTCGCAGTGCTACTGCCTTCAACTCCGTCAAGTCGTCGAAAAGAAACATATGGCTGACACGATCTCTTGTTTCCATGTTTACAACTATTTCCCCTAACTCTTCACCTTTATCCGGACATTGTAGAATCATTTCTAGTCGTCTGAGTGGAAGGAAAATTCACACACCACATACAATAGTCCGAATAGCATCATCGGGGTTTGAGATGACGTGGTGGTCGAGATTCAAATTTGCGTATAAGATTTTGACAAGAAGATGATTAATCTTGTTGTTGCTTGCAACATAACCAATGTGATGCTCTAACCCACTACAACGAGCCAAGTCTTAAATCGCCGAAGGGAATTCCGAGAATTTAACAAAGGATCCTTCAAAAATTCTGGAGTTTTTCATATTGTCAAAACGTTGCGCCGCTTTCTCATTGTGTAGCCACCCTCTTATTTAAGAGTCTGAAGGACCTGTTGAGGCTTGAGATTGTCAATTGCCTTTGGGAGCCATTTGACGAATTAGGGTTTGGAGAGGAAGTAGTAGGTTGAAAATTTGAAAAGGATGAAAAGATGAAAAATTTGAGGTCTTTTTGAATGATTTTGAAGTAGAGGGAGGGGCCAATGGCATAGGGTTTGAAAGATTTGAAGTAAAAAGTGAAATAGGTAAAAGTAGAAAAGTTTTTTTGAAGTGGCTGGTAGAAGGGAAGACCGGGTTACCCAGTATCAGTTGACTGAACTTCATAGTCAGTCGATTGACTGGTATGTAAAAAATTAAATTCTAAGGGATCAGTCGACTGACTACAGAGGAAAAGTCGACTGAATTCTTCCCGAGAGTTTTTTGTGTAAAATAGCCATATTCAGTCGACTGTTTTGGTAAGTCAGTCGACTGACTACAGGTAGAAAATTATAGTGAAAACATTGGTTCGGTCGACTGATTACACTCCTTTAGTCGACTGATTCTGGTGAATATACATGGTGAAAAATTTAAAGCATATGCAATGTATTTTTGAAAAATACTTTAATAAAAGAATAAAAGGAAGGATATTATTCAATGCAAAAAATAGAAATATAAAAGTAGAATATATATATATATATAAAAGGAGGATTTTGATGAGGAGGACGGAGTATGGTATTCGTCCGGTTCAACTTTGGTATTCTTCTGAAGTGGTCGCAGTGGTGACCATCTATTTCCGCGTTCCCATGAATTTGGAGAGACAGAGGGATGTTGAGGTGATGGTTCCCATGGGTTACGACTTGAAGGAGAATTTGGTTGATGAACCGTGTTGTGCGATGACGAACCTCAGAATTTTAGAGCCATCTGTTCAAGAAAGCTTAGGCACTTCATGTGACGACCCACAATTCCGTACCCTTTGTGCCGACAATAAACCACTCATGTCCAACCCAAGTTGCACGGAAGTATGGATGATCAAGGTTAATAAAGAAAATAAGCCAGAATAGAATCTCACATGAATGGAATCATATATAATATTAAACAAATATCTTTACAGTGGAAAACTTTTAAATACATATATCAGAGTCTAACCTAAATTCAGCTTGGAAAGTTATAAACATATGTCCTTACAATTGCTGACAAACATCAAACTAAAACAAACTAAGTACAGCGGATAATAGAATATGTCTATATATAGACGAATATCTCCAGATCTCCTCTGGAAACTTCAATCATCTTCGACTAACCTGAAACTACTCGGATTTTACCCGAGTATTGAAATTACCCGGATAAGGCTTGATAAACCAGCGTGAGAAAAACTCAATAATAAATGACAGTGTCATATATCAGCCTTTGAATAAAATCCTTTTAAAAGAAAGAGTATCTCATAAGACCACGCCCACATAAACACGGACGACTTTTTACCTTATGATAACTAAAGCACTTTATATCAAAACATTTGATATTATTTTTAATGATATCTCTTTGAAAACATTTGCAAATAAACTTATTAATCTTATTCGAAATTGTTACATTGATTAAATTCCAGCATAATAGGTTTACAATCAAAATCGTAGGTTCTTATTGCAGAATGGATTTCCAAACAAATGACCAAGTGAAGGATCTACCTTCCGAATGGGTACACCACTAGATGGATGTCTCGAGGAACCAGCACAAAGCTCCTCTACCAACACAAGACCGACTTACCTCTATAACTAGATAGTACCGAATATGCCATCCTCCGGTCCTTACCGACCTTTAACCGAGCGCTCGTTTCCATACACCACACTAATTTACATCCTGAACATTATAGCGGGAAGAAATATATCTAGAAGGGGATGATCATACCCAACTTGGGAATGGCCACTTAGCCTTGCTGCATCTAATCCGGTTTCGGTTATTTGCAGTTTGATGAGGCTTGAGGTAAAAATTACCTTTTCATATAGCACATATCATATCTTTGAATGCCATATTGCCATTTCCATTGACTACTAATTGCCTTCCACAAAAATACAACCATTGATCTCGTACGTCTCAAGGAGGGTGCTAAGCTAAGAAAAGTTGCCTTCTCCGCCACCACTGATGTACGTTTGTAAAAACCAATGTATGTAATCTTTAGAAATGCAATGTCAGACAAATATCCATACAAGTTTTCCAGGAACAAGACAAATCGAAGGCACTCTCCTACTACCACTAGTAGCGAGTAGTCCTTGCAATCCGAAAAATCTTCACAACGAGGAGACCACTGCTATATACAACTCTACAATGGGTGCGACCCAGAGGAAGTCAACAAGCAGTCCTCACGCTATGAAGATCCACGGTCTTCAATAATCATCATCTTCAACATGTCTTCACATTCGAAGGTATACATTGGTTCAAAGTGGTTTTTGGATAGGAATCACCCAAATCCGATTCTGGTTCCTCCGAAATCCAATTATTGATAAAAAGTGAATATGAGTATGTAGGATTTTTTAAGTCTCTTTTCGCTTTAATTCTTTTTGGATGATTTTGAAATTTCTTTCTTTTGATTTAGAATAATTCTAAGTAATTCATTTTTTCGCTTCGGATAATATCTCAAATTTCCTTACTTAACTCTCGATCCAAATTGCTTAACTTTTAGGTGGGTCAAAAACTAAGTTATTTAAGACAACGTTTACGATAAACCCTAAAATAAATCTTAACAAATATTTTTGAGTAAATAGGATCATAGAAATCATTCATTTTGGAGATTGCTTAAATTTCGGATAATATCAATCTTCTTTTATTTTGGAAAAACTTAATAGAATCTTTTTATTTAAGAGCATCCAGGCTTTCCTTTCGATCTCTTCCACCCCTCGCCTAATAAAAGAAAACATAGTCCAAGTATTTTCAAGGCATTGGTTGCTCCATCCCTAACCTTAGTTAAACACCTTGTTTTATCTTCTCGGATCTCACAGGCGGGACAAATGTACTAGTTGTTTCTGCATACTCAGTTATCAACTTTATTTTGGAATTGATTATGAAGATTTCAAATTATCTTTCAAATGCTAAATTTCCTTTTTAAAAACATTCATTATGGATTTCGGAAAAAATCGTTACATTTAAACTCACATTCAAAAAGTTATACAATTTGCAGCATAAAAGTGCTGCGGAAAGTGCTATATAAGCTTATTTGATTAAATCAACTTTAAAACTTTCGATAGTTCATATTTTCCACTTCAAATCTCTTTTAAGCCATTTAAATAGATTTATCAAATTTATATCATATTTTTCCATAATTTAAAACGTTCAGTTAAACGGATTTCCTCTTATGGTCACTTAACTGCACTAGCGCGATTTTTCTAGAAAATTGATTTGGACTTAATTCGAAATCTACTCAACGAAATTTTGATTTTCTTTCTTTTTTTAGAAGATATGGATATAATAGTCCGGATTTTTCTTATCTCGAAGAATTCCGAGCTATATTCCACTCTATACATTCATTTGAACTTTTCGACGTAAAATCGCGAATCACCGTTGCGCGACGCACCTAGTTTTACTTATTTTTCAATATTTGAAATAATTTATTCAAATTGAATTCTATTACTTATAAAATCATTACAAATTATTTTAAATCAATATTTTCACTTTTCAAAGTATTTAAAATGAATTTTCACTATTACCATATTATTTTATTCCTATTATTTTTATATTAAATTTTAAATTCCAATTTCAATTCAATTTCAATTCTAACTTCAAATTAAACTTATTTAAAACTTAGATTTCAAATCCAATTTCAATTTAAACTTCAATTCAACCTCAATTTAAACTACAATTTTTCAAAATTGATTTCGATTTCAGTTTCACTATTCATCTCAATTTTAATTTTTCACTTCAAATTTCATGTTCTCTTTTATTTTTTACTTTAACTTCACTTCTAATTGAAAAGAGACTTATTTTTCCAAAATATCTCATATCACCAAAATATGCCCTTTTAAACAAAGGGATTACTTAATTAAAATGAACATAACCAATATCCGTATTTATCACTAACATAACATCCATTCAACCAATCACATAACATGTGATTTCAAATCCAAATTCACTATCAATACCATAACAGGATAGGTTATCACAATTCAACTATCTAACCAAACTATTAATCATCCATATTAACAATCAAATAAACAGTCATATGTCATAAGTGTATAAATGTGATTGTTTTAACCTAACCAATATATAATTTCAAAAGAAATGAGGATTCCTCACCTTCATATCCACTCCGTCAATCGTTTTTTAAGCTAACGTATTATTTCCAACATTTTTGAATTCACCGCTTTCTTTTCCTTCTCCTTTTCTTCTCTTCTCTTTTCTTTTCTTTTCTTTTTCTCTCTTTATTTTTCTTCTTTTGTTGTTTTTTTTATATGTGGCCGTGAGCTTTAGATGGAGGGTGTGTTGCCTAGGGAGGAGGGTACGACCAAGGGTGTAGGATATTTTGGTGGAGTAGGATGTGGGTCTGGGATGTACGGCTGTGTAGGGTGGAGGTAGAGCTCGACCATAGTGTGTAGGAGGGGGCATGTGGTATGGGAGTGTGTGTGGGGATGTTTGGCAGTGAGTAGGGGAGGTTTTAGGTGGAGTAGGCAGTGGGTAGATGGTGACGGAAGCGTGTATGGGTGTTGTGGTGCTTGGTTGAGGTGGTGGAAGGAAATGGAGGAAGTTATGGAAGTGGAAGAGAGGTTGGATGTCATGGAAATGGAAGTGGAGAGGATGAAGAAGAAGATGGAGAAAGTGAAGAAGAAGAAAGGAATGAAATGTGAAAAAGTGGAAGGTATGGATGCTTATTTATATTTGTGGTTTCTTGCCAAATGACTATAATGACCTTTTCTACTTTTTTGACTTTTAAACCATACTTAGACACTTTTTCCAAGATGAGAAAGGATGTGCATTAATGAGAAGTGAAGGTTGGATGTTATATTAAGTCCTTAAGTAATGATTTTTTTTTCTTTTTTCTTTACTTTTTAAATTACATAATTACCATTTTGCTCCTTTTCTATGCATACACATAACATCTGTAACGATCTCGATTTTTGAGTTAAATTTAAATTGATAATTAAAATGAATTCTTGAATTTAAATTGTGAATTAATTCGAATTTTTCAAATTAAATAAGATATGTGTTTATTTATTTATATGAATAGATAGTAATTTGAAAATTTGACTTTAAATTTTTCCAAAATAAAATGTGTATTTCTTGAGAATAGAATTTTGAAATTAATAGGAAAATTTATTTTCTATTTATAGTATGCATTTTGATTTGAAAGTTATATCTTGAATTTGATATAATGAATTTTCAAAGGTTATTTAAAGTTAAAATTCTTATATATATGAAAATATATGTGATCACTTATTAATATAAAATTAGTTTTAAAATGATTTTATTAAGGATATGTAAATAGTTATAAAAGTAAATGTATATAGATTAAATATTTTTGAATAATGAAAAGGTTTGTATGTAAAAATACATAATAATAAAAAACATATGTCAAGATATAAAATGTAGATGCACAAGGGTTTAAAAAAAATTGTAAAATTATTCAAAAGAGGGATTTGAACGTAAAAGTGATATTAAAGACATTTGTAAAATATTGATACAAACAATTAACAAGTGTAAGCCTTGTTGACAAATGATAATTTGATTTTTCTTTAAAAAAATTAATACAATAACATATTATAAGAGAAAATAACCAAGCTATTCTCAGTTTCTCAAACCTGCAATTAAACTACATGATCAAAAGAGAACCTGAAATAAACTTAAAAATCAAAATATCAACCTGAAAATCAAATGCAAGTTCAAAGCAACTTCAAACCTAGAAAATGAAAAACAAATCCTCTACAAAAATTCAAAACCTAAAACAGTAAACAAACTAAATTCAAAATAAGTTCAGGCTCAAATCAAAAGGCAAAGCATTCCAGAATTTTACCACAAACTAGAAGAAATCAAAGGCAAAATCAAGAAGCGACTCAACTAGTCAGAAAGCAAAACAAAGCTCAAATTCAATCTTCCAGACCAAAAATCCAAAGCAGTTTTGAATTTTAAATTCCAGGCTTGCTCTCTATTCTTCATCTCTCAGGTGAGCAAACCCAACCCTATTAGAATTTGAACCTATGATGCTTTGTGAAGTAATTGATGTGAAGAAATGATAAATCTCTACATGTATATATGTGGGTGAATGGATGTATGCATGTCTGTGTTTTGCATATACATCTCTCTTTTTAAATGTTACAGACTAAATCCACTTCAAGAATCAAATCCTCTCATAACAATCCAGTAGTGTTGATGTTCAAAGGGAAATTGTTTAAAATGATGTAAGATTAATTTTAAAAATGGCTTCAAATTATTATATTTAGAAAATATTCAGAAAATTAAGCAATTACAGTAAAAATCTTTCTAACTCTGGAAACTGAATATTTTTATTTCAAGATTCTTTTATGTCATCAGATGCGGATATAAAAACTATGATTTTTGAGATAAATATCATGATTTTTAATTAAGTAAATCGCAAGATATTTGAAGTTGATCAGATTCAAGCATTTGCTCGAGTTCTGATGATTGCATCGTCGAGTGGCTTCGGGATTCTAGCTAAAGTTCGCTGTAGGATCAGTGGTTAGGAGAAAAATGCCAGGCGACTTTCTACTTCGCCGTGGATGCATGGTGAAACCTTTTTAGGGTTTAAGGTCGGCTGAGTTCTAATGGTCGCTGCGTCGTAGAGAATTGATCGGAGTCAATCAGGCTTGGGAAAAAGGATGCGTGGTTCGTAGACGTAGTGATGAGCATGATGGCGAAGGTTCTGATGGCCGGGATTGGCGAGGCGAGAGGGTTTTCTGGCGATCTGTGTTGTCCAGAGGAGAGTCAGTATATTCGATTTTGTTTGTCGACGAAATCATCGACGTTGGGTGGTCGGGCTGAGAGGCGAAGGCGTAAACGACATGATAGGGGTCGCGATGATGGCCGGAGTTGGTTGGATGGGTTGTACATGTGCACCGTGCACATTGATATCTGACTATTATTCGAAATTGGAGAAGAAGTAGTTTTCTCGAAGTCAAACTCGAAGTTGTTAAGGGATTGTCTCGAAGTAATTAGGGATGGGAGTGTCTCGGGTTATTTCTCGGGAATTTTAGTTTAGGGCTTGGGTTTTATACAAACTATATTAACCAAGTTTTAAAGTTTGGAAAAAAATGAATAAGGTTTCAAACGAATATTTCCAAGTTCAAAATTAAATTATTAAACGAGATTCTAATCGAGTTTCAAATTTTGAAATTTTAAAGTTAATAAATTGTTTTGGGTTGAGTAAATATGTATTCGTTAATTAATAAAATTAATTAACAAGTGTTTTGAAATATAATAAAAGCAATTAAAAAGATAATTCCTCAATGTAATTAATTAAAGGATTTGTTACTTAATTACTTAAAGAATAATTAATCAATGTGATTAATTTAAGTTAATTTATTTATATGATTAATTAGGGATGATCATTTATTGTGATTAATTAATTAAAAGTTAATTAATAAATGAAAGTGATTAGGGATAATCACTTATTACAATTAATTGAAGATAATTAATTAAATGGTAATTAATTAAGGGTTAATTTATTTATTAATTTATTAATTGAAGGTTAATTAATTAAAGAATAATTAATGGTAATTATTCAATGATAAAGGATTAATTTATTTATTAATTAAGATTGATTGATTAATGATTAGAGGTTAATTTATTTATTATTAAAGGATAATTAGTTAAAATGGGTTGTAATTAATTAATGTTAATTAACCAGGATTAGTGATTTATTCATAAGTAATTAATCTGATTTAAATTGATCAGATAAATTAATTGATCTTACTTATGGATGGTTTGGGATTATATTGAATGTTGAATTATTTGGTTTCCCTGATGTGTGCTATTCTGTGATATGAATTGTATGTTTGAGCTGTGATCTGCGACTTATTTATCTGTGATGCATTTATATTGTTTATCTGTGAATCTATGAATGAAGATAAGCGTTATAGGTTTATACCGCTTATCTATAATTGCTGTGTTTGGATTGTGATGATTGATAATGTTGCACTATTGTGTAAAACCCCTAGACTACACCGTACACACACAAATATGGATTGCACGAGGAAATTGGTTAAGTCATAGATATTTGAATTTAATGAAATGTTTTTTTGAATCCAAAATAGTTTTGGAAATGGAATTGGGTTAAATATGAGAAGTTTTTGAAAAGGAAGTTTGAAATTGAAATCTAGTTTGAATAAAATATATCTTGTTTAAGTTTTGAAATCATTTTGGAAATTTGTTTTGAAAGGTTTATACAAGTTATATGATGAATATATATGGTTTTAAACCATCTTTAAAGTATTTTGAAAGTATTATTTTGGAGATTTAAATGTAACCCAAGTTTATACTTTAAAGGCTATAACTTGTGTATATTTGATCGGATTTTTCCAAAGCGAAAAGTATTTGTTTTCAAATGTTAATGGCTTTCAAATAAAGGAAGGATTTTCAGTTTTTGTTGAAAGGGTTTTCCAAGTTATGAATGAATCTTTGAAAATGGTTTTGAAAGCTATGAACTGAGTCTTTGATTTAAAGATTGGATGAGTTATCCAATTTGAAAGAGAAATTGTTTTGAAAGGTATAAATGAATCTTTGTGAAAGATTGGTTAGACCTTGTTTTCAAATTTAAGAGAATCTTAAAAGGTGTATCTTTAGTATAAAAGATTTGTAATTGAAATAGTTTTAAAAGCTATGAATGAATCCTTGTGAAAGATTGGTGAACTTTGTGGAGCGAATCTTTTTGTTTAAAGATTTGAAAATGGTAATTTGTTTAAACCATTTGAAGAAAGGTTTTGGGTAATAAGTTATGACTTAACTAAGATCCCAATATCCATATGCTTTTTAAATTAAGTGCTCACTATTCGGTTTAGCCGGGAGAGGACTTTATGTCATATAGCCCATTTCGAATAGTGATACGACGATATTGATAGCATTTGAAGACCGGGTATTTTCGAGAACGAAAGGATAACCCGTCGAATGTCTCTGCACCAAGTCGCGCTGGTATAGAGATCTTCATATGCGATGGGGAGTCCGATCGGGATTGTGAATAGCCAGATTGCAAGGGCTTCTTTATGATGTGCCTTCGGTTCTGTTCGAACCCGGAACAGACTTGTATGGATGTACGTGTGACGTTGCACTTTGAGATGTAAAGCTGGTTTCTATCAAATACATTTATGTTTGGTGGAGGAGAATTTATTCTCTTAGATTAACACCCTTCTCTAAGACGTACGAGCTCAGAGGTTATGTAGTTGACGGTTACTAGTAATACATTCCCAATTCGGTAATGTGAAATACGAAGTGATACTGATCATGTGTTGATCGAAGCATGGCTTTTGTGAAAAGCGCAGCTTTGTGGACGAGACTTCGTCGAACCTCACACCCCGGAAATGGTCAAAACAGGAAGGATGCGGCAAGGTTATTAGGGGACGTGCCCCTAGGGTATGTTCATTCCTTCTAAAAAAGGGTCGTATCATGGTATGGAGCCTAGATATTTAACCTATGTGGTTACTGCAAATACATTGCTTTGTGGTTGTTGGTGTTGAGGATCCTCAGATAAAGGTCGGTAACGACCGGGGGTGGCATACTTGTAGGTGTTACTTCCGGGCAGGGGTAACACGGCCTTGTGTTGGCAGAGATCCAGGTAGGTTCTCGTGGCGTCCCTCCAGAGTCGTACCCATGTGGCAATAGGAAGTTCCTTAGCCTAACCATTTGTTGGAAATCCAAAGAAACAATATGTGCCCTGTACGGTTTTAGTTGTATAACCTGCCATGTGATGTGGCGGTAACCTGCTATTGAACATGGTAGCTATAGTAGGCATACAATAATGGTTGTATGCTGGCTAAGATTAATATTATACTTTCAAAAGGTTTTCTACACTATGCACTAATAATAATATCAAAAGGTTTTTGCGTATCAAGCATGTTTGACTATCATAAGGAGAAATCTCCTCCAATTCTGCGTTTGCATTGTGTGTGTGGCGGAAGGCCTTATGGTAGTTTAATTTTCCAAAAACCATTGCGGATTTCTTTTAAATTCTTTTGTTTTGCTTTTGTTAAAGATAAAACTGTTTTTGTTTGCCATGACTGACCTGAAGTTTATTATTTCCTATTTAAACTCTGGGTGCCCATAATTTTCCACACGGGCAGCCTAGAGTTAGATTTTCAGATAATAGATATAGATTCGATAGCTTTCAGCCATTGGATTTTGGCGATAGCATTTTGGGATCGCATTTGCTACAAGTTCAACTTGATGGTGGTTCGAGCTTCTTGGCTTGGAGACTTTGGAGCTATGGCTTTGGTGTTTTAGTTCTGGATTCTATCTTTCTTCCTAAGACCATATTGGTGATATTGTTCCGCTGCTAGTGTTATCTTTCCGCTGTTATATTCTAGCTCTGATTTGTATTGATATTCAGTTGTATCAGATGTTGCATCAATTGTGTATCAGTGATATTATTCATTTTCTTCCACTGTGTTGTTATACTTAATGTGTTATAAGCTCCGATGAACCAGATTCGACGTTTGAATTTGCGGCATTCGAATACATGTGAAGTATGGATGTCGATTTTCGAGCGCGAAAATCTGGTCGTCACAACATCCCATTAATGAGACATGACATATATGTAATGATGTTGTTTATAAAGATTTAAAATAAAATTAATTAGTCAAATCATACTTTTGTACTTTTCAAAAGTAAACTCCTTTTGTCTTTTAGTGCTAAATGTATAGTGTTTAAAAAGTTTGTAAACTTTTAAACTTCTTGACTGTGAACATTGATAAGAGTTTATGGTTATGTGCTCGAGTTTTCTATCATAGTTGGGAGCTATGCAAGGAAAGCAAGGGTTTGTGATTCGGATGTCTGATCAAAGCCCACACTAGAAAATCGAGGGATCGATACTAGTTCGGAAGACGATAACTTGTTTTGGTTGAAAACGGTGTTTTTTGTCAACAATTTTTACAGTCAAAATTTGAAGTTTTTGTTAAGCTATATATCAAAGTAAACCAAACTTTAAAATGAACATTTTGCTTCTTCAAATAAATTAAAAAATGTTTCTTTATATTTTAAAATCATATTTAATTAATATCAAAATCTCTAATTTTACAGTGTATGTAAAACTGACAAAATGCGATAATTTTTGGTAATTTTTGTAAAACGATTATTAACATATTTTTAAATCTTTTAATATACTTTTAATATCTTTATTAGATGTTTTAAATAAGATTTATATTTTTAAATAAATATTTAAATCCATTTATTTAAGCCTTTATTTATTTTTAATAAAACTTAACTTTTGTTGATTTGTTCTAAAATTCAAATTTATACTTTTTTATTTATTAACTATAAGAATAGTTAACTATTTATTATATATAACATATTTATTTAAGATTTAAATTCCTTTTAGATTTAAAACGAACAAAATTTCTCATTTCCGAAGTAGCGAAATTACGGGTCTTTACATTCTCCCCTACTTAAAAGCATTTCGTCCTCGAAATGAAATCAAAGATAAAGGAATTTATCTCATACTCGTATCCTCAAATATTTTGACTTATTTATACTGATGATAGAAGGTTGATACCATAACAACACTAAAAAAATGATGCCAAACATACATACATAGATTTCCCGCACTAACCTAAGTACTTATCACGTAATTAAGGTTATATATATATATATATATACACACATACATCAAGTCATACTTCTATCGTGTCCATCCTAGTGCGTACTGCACACTTAAGATAATATATACAACAACTAAACAAGACTATACATCCAAAAACAACCACACTGATACTATATCAATATAAATGAATACATCTAACATAACTCATCCCCTGACCTGAGCATGTACTACATCTGAGGTTTATATATATACACATATCAAAACATCGGTCCAACCACTATACCTTAGTGCCTACTATATTAGATAACTATCCAACTACTATGTTGATAGATAAAAAACATCATACTATATGTGACATTTGATTTCGATCTGTCATTCGAATCCATAACTTTTCTTCCGAACTAGTATCGATCCCTCGATTTTCTAGTGTGGGCTTTGATCAGACATCCGAATCACAAACCCTTGCTTTCCTTGCATAGCTCCCAACTATGATAGAAAACTCGAGCACATAACCATAAACTCTTATCAATGTTCACAGTCAAGAATCGGGTGATTAATCCTTTTTTGGATTGGTGTAAACACCTCAAAGTTCTGTACTCAAATCTTAAATCAAAATTTTATGTGCCCAAATGATCTATGTATGACTTATGTATTTATTCACATTTATTTTTACCTAATATATTTTTTCAAAATTCCTATTAATCCAAGTTTATTTCCATAACCATTTACTTTCTTCTAAATACATTATTACTTAAGCATACAAATATGACTTAAACTTGTAGACTATACCTTTACTTCCTAACAGTATATATACATATCCCCAAACTTCAAACTGTTATCACTTCAATTAGGGTGTTTAATTAATGTGGAATTTTACTATTATCTCAAATTAATAAGTTATGAAACTTAATCCTTAGTTTTATATATCTAAGGTCTTGATTTAGCTAATATTATTTATCTTATCGATATATTAATAAGACAACTTTACTAAGTGTACACCTTTTTCTTTTAATACTATGATTATCTACTTAAATTATTTACCTATCCATTTCTAAATCAAATTTCTTAACCTTAAATCCATCAAATACCTTATAGTCAAATTGTGAAACTTAATTCACATGGTATTTGTTACTTAAACATTTTCATCCAACAATCAACCTACTAACCATATTATTCAAAACTTTCCCCTTTTTTTCTAACCTATCCACCTCCAATCTTAATTTATCATGAATTACAAATGTTACCCTAAATGTATCACTAATTCAAAGTTTTATATTAGGATGATTTTTCTTATATCTCTTTTTCCTAAATTTCACTTTAAATTTAACCTTATCAAAGTGTCTAAATTTCAAATTATCGTATCTCCTTTATGAGTTACAGAACTTACCCTTTTATATTATATTTACCCAAGTTAGGCTTATCTTTTCTATCTTGTTGATAAGAACTTTCTAAGTATGCATTTTCTTTTTACTTTCTCTGATTACTTCTAGCAGCAATATTATCATCAAATATCTTATAGTCAAATCGTGAATTTTACTTCACAAGATATTTGTACTTGGCTTTTAAATCCAACCATTATGATAATCACTTAAATATTACTATTTCTTAATACTAAATATATAAGGGTATATGATTAATGTTCTGAATTCTATCTTTCTACTTATTGATTCTATACGGAATATCTTATAGTCAAATTGAGCAACTTTAATCACAAGATATTCATATTTTAGTTTATTAAGCTAAATTATACCCTTTTATATTTAAAATATAAAACTAAGGTAAAATTATTTCATTTACCAACTTTTAAAACAAACCCATTTTTATAAAATTAACAAATATGCGCTTATATATATAACGCTCTCATAACTCATTCTAGGGTGTTACTAATCCTATCTCTAATGAGTTACTCATCCTAGGATATTACTAATCCTACCTCTTATAAGACTTACCAGGCTTCGGTGTTCGCTTAACCAAAAGATATGATACCAAATGTGACGACCCATAATTTCGTACCCTTTGTCCCGACAATAAATCACTCATGTCTGACCCAAGTTGCACGGAATTATGGATGATTAAGGGTAATAATGAAAATAAGACAGAATAGAATCTCGCACGAATGAAATAATATATAATATTGAACAAATATCTTTAAAGCGGAAAACTTTTAAATACATATATCAGAGTCTAACCTAAATTCAGCTTGGACAGTTATAAACATATGTCCTTAAATTGCTGACAAACATCAAACTAAAACAAACTAAGTACGACAGATAATAGAATATGTTGGTACGTAGATGACTATCTCAACCTCTCCTCTGGAAACTTCAATCATCTTTGACTAACCTGAAACTACTCAGATCTGACCCGGGTGTTGAAAATACCCAGATCGGGCTTGATAAACTAGCGTGAGAAAAACTCAATAATAAATGACAGTGTCATATATTAGCCTTTGAATAAAATCCTTTGAAAAGAAAGAGTATCTCATAAGACCATGCCCACGCATAAACATGGACGGGTTTTTACCTTATGATAACTAAAGCACTTTTATATCAAAACATTTGATATCAATGAAATCTCTTTGAAAAAATTTGATATTAATGACATCTCTTTGAAAACATTTGCAAATAAACTTACTAATCTTAGCCGAAATTGTTACATTGATTAAATTTTAACATAATAAGTTTACAATCAAAACCGTGGGATCTTATTGGAGAATGGATTTCCATACAAATGACCAGGTGAAGGATCTACCTTCCGAATGGGTACTCCTCTAAATGGATGTCCCGAGGAACAACCACAAAGCTCCTCTACCAACACAAGGCCGACCTACCTCTATAACTAGATAGTACCAATATGTCATCTCCCGGTCGTTACTGACCTTTAACCGAGCGCTCGTTTCCATACACCACTTTAATTTACATCCCGAATGTCATAGCAGGAAGAAATATATCTAGAAGGAGATGATCATACCTTACTTGGGAATGACCCACTTAGACTTGCTGCATCTAATCCAGTTTCGATCATTTTCAGTTTGATGTGGCTTGAGGTAACGATTAACTTTTCACATGGCACATATCACATCCTTGAATGCCACATTGCCATTTCCGTTGACTACTAATTGCCTTCCACAAAAATACAACACTTTAGCTCGTACATCTCAAGGAAGGTGTTAAGCTAAGAGAAGTTGCCCTCTCCACCACCACTGATGTACGTATGTAAAAACAAATGAACATAATCTTTAGAAATGCAATGTCAGAAAAACATCCATAAAAGTTGTCCAGGAATAGGACAAACCGAAGGCACTCTCCTACTACCACTAGTAGCGAGTAGTCCTTGCAATCCGAAAAATCTCCGCAACGAGGAGGCCATTGCTATATATAACTTTATAATGGGTGCGACCCAAAGCAAGTCAACAAGCAGTCCTCGCGCTATGAAGATCCACTGTCTTCAATAATCATCATCTTCAACATGTCTTCACATTCGAACATATACATTGGTTCAAAGTGGTTTTCGGATAGGAATCACCTAAATCCTACTCCGGTTCCTTCGAAATCCAATTATCGATAAAAAGTGAATATGAGTATACATGATTTATTAAGTCTCTTTTCACTTTAATTCTTTTCGGATGATTTCAAAATCTCTTTCTTTTGATTTAGAATAATTCTATGTAATTTATTTTTTCGCTTATCTCAAATTTCCTTACTTCGCTCTCGATCCAAATTCCTTAACTTTTAGACGGGTCAAAAATAATGTTATTTAAGACATCGTTTATGATAAACCCTAAAATCAGTCTTAACAAACATTTTTGAGTAAATAGGATCATAGAAATCATTTATTTTGGAGATTGCTTAAATTTTGGATAATACCAATCTTCTTTTATTTTGGGAAAACTTAATAGAATCTTTTTATTTAAGAGCATCTGGGATTTCCTTTCGATTTGTTCCACCCCTCGCCTAAGAAAAGAAAACATAGGCCAGGTAAGTTCAGGGCACTGGTTGCTCCATCCCTAACCTTAGTTAAACACCTTGTTTTATCTTCCCAGATCTCACAGGCGGGATAAATGTACTAGTCGTTTCCGCATACTCAGTTATCAACTTTATTTTGGAATTGATTATGAAGATTTCAAATTATCTTTCAAACCCTAAATTTTCCTTTTGAAAACATTCACAATTGATTCCGAAAAAAATTGTTACATTTAAACTCACACTCAAAAAGTTATACAATATGCAGCATAAAAGTGCCGCGGAAAGTACTATACAAGCTTATTTGATTAAATCAACTTTTAAATAGTCAATAATTCATATTTTCCACATGAAATCTCTTTTAAGCCATTTAAATATATTTATCGTATTTTTCCATAATTTAAAACGTTCATTTAAATGGATTTCATGTCATGGTCACTTAAATGCACTAGCGTAATTTTTCTAGAAAATTGATTTTGACTTAATTCGAAATCTACTGTGACAACCTGCAAGTCCATACCCTTTGAATCGATAGTAAACCACACCTATCCGACCCAAAAAGCACAGACTGACGGAAAGTCAGAAGAAAGAAAAGAAGAGAGAAGAAGAGAAGAGAAGAAAGAGAGAAGAAAAGACAAAACATAACGATACAGAATCTCACATCGTAGCGGAAAACATATAATACCATAACAATGATCTTTACAAAACAGAAACTGTATATACATACATCAATCAGAGTTCAACAATCAATCACTAGTTATCATCCTGGATAGTTATAATAACATGTCCTCACAGTTGCCGATAATATACAACAACTAAGCATAGCGTATAATCAAAACAGATACGTGTATACGAGAATGAAGATCTCCAGCTCTCCTGCTGAAGCTCCAAAAGCACTAAAACTGAACCTGTAAATATACTCGTTCCGACCTGAGCGTTGAAAGGAAAGAATACCCGGATCAGTCTGGTAAAACAGCGTGAGAAACACACTTAACTGAATTTATTAAATTACCAAACTTTTCCTTTATCAAAACAAAAGTATCTTGTAAGACAAGCCCACACATAAATACAAACATGTTTTTACCTTACGATAACTAAAACATTTCATATCAAATCCTCTTATATTGTGATAGTATATAGTATACAAATAATATTAGTCATAGCCAAAATTGTTACATTGATTAAATTCCAGCATATTGCCCAAAATGGGTAGTATAATCAAAATGGCAGGTACGTAGTGGAGTTTGGATTTCCATACAAATGACCAGGTAAAGGGACTACCTTCCGATGGGTACACCTCTAGATGGATGTCTCGAGGCATAGAACATTTTCTCTCTACCAACACAAGACCAGCCCACCTCTATAACTAGATGATACTGAATATATCATCCTTCGGACGTTACCGATCTTTTCCGAGGGCCCTCATAGCATACAAACCATAATAATTAGATACACAACGTCATAGTGTGTAAAGATATATCTAGAAGAGGATGATCATATCCTACTTGGGAGTGACCCACTTAGCCTTGCTGCATCTAACCCTGTTTTGGTCATTTCCGGTTAATGAAGCCTAAGGTAACGATTGCCTTTCACAATCACATATCACATCACTATGAATGCCACATGGCCATTTCCATGGACTACTAGTTTCCTTCCACAAAAATACAACCTTTAAGCTCATACTTTTCAAGGAGGATGTTAAGCTAAGAGAAGTTGCCTTCCCTGCCACCATTGATGTACATATCTAAAACCAACTTACGTAATCTTAGAAATGCAATGTAAGACAAACATCCATACAAGTTGTCCAGGAACAGGACAAACCAAAGCCACTTTCCTACCACATCTTGTCGGGGAATCCTTACGATTAGTAGCGAATAGTCCTTGCATTGGATATTTCATAACGAAGAGACTACTAATACTGGATGTATATTGGGATTTTAACCCCAAACGATCAACAAGCAGTCCCCTCCTATGAAAATCCTGAATATCAATACCATCATAACAAACCTGCACAATCGTCGCATAAAGGTTGGCCAAAGAGGTTTTTAGATAAATCTGATCCCGCTCTCTTCGCACCAATAATGCAAAAGAATTTCTCAACCTCGTACAGAAACTAAGTTTCATAGACTTATCACGTCTCCAACTTTCAACTTGCTATCCTTCGACCAAGAAGGAAGCATGATAGATTGGAGTAATACTCCGCACAACCTGAATCAACATTCTCAACGCAAACGATAATCAAGCCTACACAGATGGCTACGTACTAAGTGTACGACTAAATAGTTCTCACATCAAATCGAGGAACTAAAATGGCCAAATTCGATAGTCGGTTAATTAACTATCAAAGCAGATAAAAAAATATTTAGCACCATAAGCAATCACTAAGCCCTTTTAATTAATCTTTTATTAATTAAATCACTTGCCAAATATTCACTTCAAATTATCTTTAAAAGGACATAATCTCAAAACCATTTCAATATTGGAAAACATTTCCATATACTTATTTAAACAATATAATCATATTCATAAATCTCTTTATTTTCCTCATTTAGAAAATATTATATATACTTAAGTCAGAATTAAGTATATATTTTATTCTTTAAGGAAAACATACTTATTAAACACATTTATTTGGGTAGAAACGAATGTTGCGTAAAACATCATTACGACAACCCAAAATCACTAGTATAGGGATTCGAAAATAAGATGATATATAAATCCCATATACTACATAAAACATTTCCTTTCGAAAATCATTTACTATAACAATAGTGTTATAGTCCATCATTTCCTTATTTCTCGAAAACGTCTATATCAACAATAAATGTTGAAATCTATGGTTTCGATACTTAACACATTTTAAAACATCTTTCACCATTTAACTAAACTTAAAATATCACTTTTCAAAATCTGTCATTAAATTTAAAAGATCACTTTCCAAAATATATCCATTCTATTTAATATATTATTCACTATCCAAAATCGTGAATATAGTTCATTTAATCAAAGGATTATCCACTGTCCAAAATCATGGATATATTTCTTTTACCAAATTTATTACTATTGCACATTTAATTAAAGGATTATCCACTGTCCAAAATCATGGATAAAATTCCTTTAATAAAGATCAATATCTAGCTTATCAATTAAATTAATTTCACATTTATAAAATAATGTTTATAAATTCACATTTCTATTTTATAAAACTTCCATATATAAAATCCCTTTATTAACAAATTCCATTTATCTCATTTATATGGCAAAATCCAAATTATAAGTTACTTATAATTCTCTTATTATAAATTCATTCTTTTTTATAATTTCATAAATTATAAATCTTATTCACTTATAAAATCCATTTATAACTTCATTTTAAACATTTACAAAACTCCTTTATAATTCCATTATTCTGATTTATAAAAATTCAATTTTATAAATCTTATATATAAACCGTTTATAATAATTCAAAAATCTCAATTTAAACTATTTACAAAATAGTTAACTCCATATTTCAAAAATCACATTTCAATTCCATTTCACGAAAATCATGATTTTTTATAACATAAAAATTATGTCTTTTATTTGTTTAATAATAAATTCATTCCCTTAACCATTCAAAATTAACAAAACGTACAAATTCAAAATCACTTTTAGAATCCTTTTTAATTTGGAAATCATCACATTAACATTTTTAAATTTCCAAAATATGGCCCAATGCTGCAACAGCACTAAATACATAACTCACGGCTTCCAAATCATCATATATCACATGATAACAACATATATCACAATATCGGTAAATAAAACCAATACGGGTGAGGAATCCAGTTGGATCTCTCCAACCTGTCACCTACAACAAATATACATATTAGAATATGTGTACAATGTCCGCTTCGAGGCAGACACGCGTACAAAGGGTCATCCGCTCATACACGGGAACGTGTAGGGTCTCATCTGCTCCAATAGGCAGGAATATATTCAAATACCAATCAATATATATATATATATATATATATATATATATATATATATATATATATATAATATCATCCAAACAGTCATCAATCATCATAAATAATATTTATTCTCACATATATAAAAATATCAGTGAGATAGAAAGAGTGAGTTATACTCATGTGATGTCCCGAAAATTTGGGTAATATTTATTTAATAATTTCATTAAAAATTATTTTAAAATGTGAAATATTGATTTAATAATCCATTTCAAACATAATTTTCTTTTGAAAATTTATAATTATTTTGTTTGATAAATGATATTCTTTTTTAAAAAAATTTATAATAATAATTGAATTTGAGAATCTTATTGTTTTCAAATGTTAAAAATATTTAAATGATGAAATTTTCTTTCTAAATTGATTTAAAAATATTTTATTTATAGTGTATATATGTGTATACATTGTAAATAGGAGTTTTAATTTTAATTTTAAATTTAAATTTAATAAAGGATATTTTCAAATTCATAACATATATATGTGTATAATTTATGAATTGATTAAATCAAATTGAAATTGGTATTGAAACTTTTCAAAGTCAATTTATAGATCTATCTTGTATTTTCAAAAAGGAAATTATAGTAAATATTTTGTTATAAATATATAATAGTTAAAAATTGTATTTTATAATAAAGTTTATTTTGTTTTATCTTTAAATTGTTTTGAAATAAATTTAGCTTATTTATATTAAAGTATAATATTTTGATTTGAAATCTTTGGAATAAAATGAATTCAACATTATTCTTTTCTTTTTAAAAGTTTCTCTTTTGAAAATTAGTTTTAAATAATTTTTTTTTAAAAAAAGTATTCAAGCAAATATATAATTATGTAAAGATAATTCATTTGTAATCATTTAAAGATTAAATATAAATAAACATACAAAACATCTTAAGTTTAAATTAGAATGGTTTTATCTTAAATTAAAACATTTTTTAAAAACAAAGAAATTTATCTTTATATTAAAATCTTACATGTGTTAAGCTTCATGTTTTTTTTAAGTAGACACTTGTAATTTATTTTCATACTTAAGTAACAAGTGGCATTACTAAAACATTATTGAATTTATTATTTTAGATAAAAACTTGACAAATCTCTTTATTTCAAACACTTATCTTCTATGGGAAAATCTAAATTCAGTTTTGAGAAAACTGAAATCCCATTTCACTCTAAAAATTCCACAACCCCATTTTTATATGTTGTTTAAACAGTTGGCAATTTTTTTAACAGTCATGCTTCTATTATTACTTGGATTTAAATACAAATCCACTTCTATATAATTGAATCATAGTTAGAGATTATTGTGTGAACAAATGGTGTTGTTTAGCATAGATGTAGGTTTGTAAAATTTTAATTTAATTAAATTAAAAATCTGTAACTCAGTGAAACAGTAGCAACTGATATATTTCTTTCCAAAAGTAAAATTACCAAACATCTTTAAATTATTCAATCAAGTTCAAAGCTTTAATACATGATTAAAAACATGGATATTAAAACATGCATCAAGTTTAAAATCTTCTGTGGTTAGCAACTAAGACTGTGCAGAATTTGGGATTTTGGGGTATCCGATCATATGGTAGATTTTGGAACTTGGATTGCTGCCTGATGATGGAATGTTGACTGGAGAGAGTGGGAGAAATAAGGTGACGTTGGTCAGAGAATGGTGTGATGACAGTGGGGTATTTTTCAGGTTTGGACCCAAGCTGCAAAGTGATGAAGGCTTGTAACTTCCTAAACACTGTGGTGATTCGAGTGGTCTGTGATTTTGGGGTTTGGAAGAGGGGGTATAGGTGGAGCATTGGCCGGAGTTGGAGGTCATAAAATGGCCGGAGTAGGTTGAAGTGAGAGTTGACAGGTTGGCATGTTTGGGTTGAAGCTTTTTCAGGTTGATGTGTTTTTTGTTCTTGAATCTGATTTCAAGCTGCAGAAGATTCTGTTGGTGGTTGTTATCAAGTCAAGGGGTGGATGGCTTCTTGGAGAGTTGGTGAAGGATGCTGGAAGTCGCCGGAGCAGTGGTTGCAGTTGCATAGTGGATAGTGGTCTCTGGTGAACTTAGGATAGTGCAGGGTTTTGGGTGACTCGAAGTCAACCTCGGGTAGTTTGTGTGGTGACTCAAAGATGGAAGAGTTTTGCCTCGAAGTTTTTAGATGGGTGTCTCGGGTTCAGTTGTACAGGTTGTAATCTGTGCAGTGTTGTTTTTTTTAAAATCTGGAAACCCAAAAATGTTTAAAAGCAATGATTTAATTTAAAGTGTAGGTATGGTTTAAATTCAAGTAAGTTATGAATTCAAAGGTTTAAAATGAAGAATTCAAATATAAAGTAATATTTAAACTTAAATCTGGAAACAATGTAAATATAGTTTCAGGTTTTTGAATCCAGATTTTCTATTTTTAAACAGTTTTTTTTATAAAAAAAAATCTGAAGGGAATTCAATTTTTAAAAACAAAGATTTAAATTCAGAGGTAAGTTTGAATTAGGATTAAGAATACTTTTGAATTCAAAGTTTAAAAATGAAACTTTTAAATTTTAAGCAAGATTTAAAATTTAGTTTTGAAATCAAGTTTTAAGTATGATTTCAGTTTGCTTTGAAATGAGTTTGAATTCAAAACAGTTTTGAAAATTTTTAAATATTGGACAGGAAATGGTTTAAGTAGAATTTAAATATGAATTTGATTTCAAATAAAGGTTTAAATTTGAAGAATTCTTTCCTTTAAGTATTGAAATAAAATTATGATATGTTCAACTTTGAAAGTTAAAATAATTTTAAAAGACTTGATTTATTTTTAGTAAAATTTTGTAATATAGATTTTTAAACTTTTCTTATAATAGTTCTTTTCCTTTAGGTTATTAATTATTTAAATTTGGATAATGTGTAATAGTTAAACATTTGGAATCTTAAACTTTTAAGTAAAAGTTGAATTAGATTTTAGAAATGTATTATTTAAATACATTTTGAATATTAATTAAGTTATAAATGAGTAAATGAATTATTTTGGAAATAATTAAGAATTTACTTATTTATTTGATTTTAAATAATAACTTGAATTAATTTATAATTAGAAATGATTAATGAATAATTAATCTAGGGTAATTTTCTTAAGTAAGTAATTAATGAAAATGTTGTTAATTAAATAAGATAATTATCTAAGGATAATTAATAATTAATTAATGTGATTAATTTTGATGAATTAATTAGATTAATTAATTTAAGATAATCAATTGTAATTTGTTAAGTATAATTAATTTATTAAAAGTAATTATGGGTTAATTACTTATTGTAATTAATTCCGATAGTGTGCTTTGTTAAATTAATTAATTTAGTTTAACAAATTTAAGAAAATTTTTAATAATTTAATGATAATAATTACTTGATGTAATTTATGGAGCAGGATTTCTTAGAGAAGTTTAATTGATAATTACTGGAATGTAATTAAGGAAAGGTGGTTTATCTTAATAAAGTAATTTGGATAATTACTTTTGTAATTAATCAAGGATTAATTAATAAAGATAATTAATTATTGGATAACTAATTAATTAGTAATTAAGGGTAGTTAATTACTGAATTTAAATGTTAATCAAGGTGATTAATGATTAGATTAATTACTAAATGTAATTAATATTAAATAAATAATTAATTTAAATATTTATTAGAGATCATTAATTATTATAATTAATGATGTAATTAAGAATTGTTTAATTAAGTAATTATTAATTAATTAAGTGATTAATTAATTGTAATTAATTAAGGATAAATGTAATTGATTATAGTTAATTAATAAATGAAGTAATTAAATGTTAATTACTTATGATTAAGGTTAATTAATTTTATGGAATTAATTTAAGACTAATTACTTATTGTAATTAGTGAATGATTAATCATAGATGATTAATCAAGTTGAATACTTAATGAATGATTAATTAACTAGGTTGATTAATCAATAGATTTTTAAGCAGGATTTATAGATGAATAATTAATTTAATTTATTTTAAATTAATTAGAGATAGAAGTAATTAATTTAATTCATTTTAAATTAATTTTAAATAATGGATAATATATCATTGTTTATGGATGATATTGATATATCTTTGGATGGTTGTGATCTCAGAAATGAGATGAGTAGTATCTATAGGATATGGATGCTTAGTTATAGTATGATGGATTATTCTGGTTGTGATGATTTACTGTTGTGATGATTATATGTTGTGATAATGATATGGATTATCTGTTATGTTAAATGTAGTTTATCTATCTGTGTGAAATAGATACTAATGAAATGAGTTAATTAGAAAAACCCTTAAGTTTAACTTGGACATTAAAATAGCGTTTGGTTTCGATGAGACCGGGATCGGGTTTCCATATTTGGATATCCGAAAACCACATCGATTCCAATTAAACGTTAGGTCGTTAATCCAAGTGGAGCAAGTGAAGACTCGAGGTGTAAGAGCTATACGTCAGTATAACTCTGTGGGTGATTCCGTAATGAGTTTGACGGAATAGTACTTATAGGTTCGAGATGGTGGTTTAGAGTGCAAGGGTTATCGTCGTTAACTCTGAGGGTGATTCCAAAATGAGTGTAACGAGATAATGCCTTCGGTTTCATTCGAACCCGGAACGAACTTGTAAGGATTGAATGCTTTCAGAACATCGTCAGGTGGACGATGAGCATTCTAAGATAGATGTGTTCTTTAAAGGTAATCGCAGCCTCAAGCCTCATCAACCGGGAATGGCTAAAATAGGGGAGGTGCAGCAAGGCTTCGTGGGTAGCCCCCACTTGAGAGTGAGATTTACCCCTGTCTAGAGGTCCCTTTTATTTTGGCTGTGTGGACGGTTGAGAGCTCCAACTGTCGGGATGGTCTTGTTCGGAACTATTCAGTAAGGAATGGGTCCGGCCTTGTGTTGCAGGGGAGTTAGGGTGGCTCCTTGGTACGGTGATCTAGGCCACGTACTGTGACGGGCGTACCCCAGTAGCCCTGCCATTGATGGAATCCAAAATCCAATAAGTGCCTGTACGGTTTTGATTGTGCCCAACTATGTTGGAACGTGAGATGTAAGCATTCCAGCTATTTCTGTATTTTATTTTGAAAACCCTAGACACTATTATAATATCACTGGATTTCCTATCAAATGCTTTGGTTAGCGTAAGGTAAAAACTTTTCCATGTTTATGTGTGGGAAGTCTTACGTGATACCTTTTGTTTTCAAAGGATTTTCTAAAAGTTAAGCAACTTTTAAACCGTTTACTCACACCAGACCCCTGTCTGACCCGAGTGTTTATTTTCTGTTTTATTAAACTCTTGGATACTCATATTACGTATGAGTAGTCAAGTGATTCAGGATTGCTTTGACGAGTTCTGGAGGAGATCATGGAGCAGGAGGCTTCAGCGTGTAGATATATATAGTGGTTTCGCTGTGTTTGAGTTGTATCTGTTTTTCTCTGATATACTTGAATTGTAATCGCTGGACAGATGTTTATAACTGTCTAGTTTGTGTTGTATTGGCTGTAAAACTCTGATGTCTATGATACTATGTAAAGTTTTTATGTGATATAATATAATTTATTCGTTCCGCTGTGAGATTCTGATGTTGTCTGTTTCTTTCTTTTCTTTCTTTTCTCTTTTCTATCCCTTTCTTTCTTCTTTACGATGCAACTTCCTGGAGTTTGGAAGTTGGGTCGTTACAACTCGCTTTGGATTCCACTCCGTCAAACTTTAAGGCAAGAAACTTGAGATCTAACGCATAGTTCCAACCATGCTTTGGAAACCAAATGAAAATAAGCCCGAGTTCCTCCTTCCTAATGCTTGGCCAAGGCTTGAAATGGAGATTGACCGAAAGTATAGAGATGAAGTGGTAGAGCTTTGAACTTGAATTCTCAAAATTAGACCCGGAAAATAGGTCAATTTCTCTCTTATTTTTGACTCTCTTACTCTCAAAATTAGAAAAACTTGTTAACTGAGAAGTTGTTCCAAATTCCTTTTTTTAGATTTAAAAAAAAGTTTCACTTGATTTCATGTTGGTTTGAGGGAGATATGATAGAATGAAGAAGAGGTATTGTCGGATTGACAAAAATGAAGTCCAAAAATGCACTTCAAAGAATTGAGTTTTAGGTATAACAATCCTCAAAAATGAAAAACTGACCAACATAAAAGTTGTAGCCACTGGAATTTCATGTGGTTTTAAAAAAATAATTTCTTAATTTAAGGTCTGTTTTTATCAAGTTATAATCAAAACTAAATGGCCTATTCTTTGGCTTAAAAACTGGGCCAGAAAATGCACCGGAAAGAAATATAATTTTGACATAGATAACTTTAGAATGTGACAAACTGGTCAACATAAAAATTATAGCCACTGAAAAAATACATGATTTAAAAAAAATTGCATTTTGGTTCAAATTTAGAGAAGTTATGGCCGAGAGAAGATGAGGTAAAATATAAAGAAAAAATGAGTTTGATTTGAAGAGGATGATCATTGATTGCTTTTAAATATTTTGTAAATATTTTGACATTATTTCTTTATAATTTTTTTCTATAGCTTGGAAGTCGTTAAAGAGAAGAGGAAGAAAATGAAGAAGCTTGTGAAAATAAGAAGAAGAAATGTGAATGAAAGTGAAGAAGGAGGTGGGTATTTATAGAAAAAGAAAGAAGTGGTAAATTTACCAAAATAACCACTTACCAAACTAACCTTACTTCAACCTAAAGCAGTCTCCATTTTTTCAATACTTAATGTCATCTTGCACATCCTTACTTTATGTCTTAGTCACTTAAAGATTAAGTAAAGAAAAATAATTATTTTGTTGGATTTTGAGGTGATTTGGATTTGATGTTTACTTTTGACTTTTCTTAAACTTACTTACTTTTCTTAATGATGTTCTAGAAGTTTTCTAATTATATTTAGTAAAAGTAAACATGTTTAGTTATTAGAATATGTAATATATATATATATATATATATATATATATATATATATATATGTTAAAACATATTAACAAAGGTGCGATAACGTTGCGACGACTTTTTTTGAATAAAACGTTGATTTTCGACAAAACTTTTTCCAGTCATATTTTGACGTTTTTGTTAAACTACTTATTCATGTAAACCAAACTTCAAAATAAATTTCTTACTATCTCTAAATAATTAAAAAAGCATATTTTACTCATAAAATAATATAAAACAATATCCAAATCTTCTTATAAAAATACGACATCTATTTATCGATACGCGACGAAAGTTGTCAATTTTATAAAACAAGTTTTATATATTTATCGAACCATTATAAATTAAACTACCATTATTATCAAATGAGTTTGATATCGATTATATAAATTTAAAAGGAATTATTTATCCTACTTTATCGGAATCCGACATCTGTCAATTTTATAATGGGAAACCAAAATCTTTATTCAATATAAAAAATAAGTTTACCGTTCTTATTTATCATATAAAACACGATTGTTTAAGTTTGAAAATTCTACATTAGAATATTTAAAATAATTAAATATCTCATTTTCGATGTGTTAAAATTACGGGCCATTACATTCTTCCATACTTAAAAGAATTTCATCCTCGAAATTACCAAGTAAGAAAAAGTCACAGAATCCATTAACTTTTCAAAAAAACCGTTCAGACTGGATCAACAAAATCACCTAAATGTTTAACTTTACCAAAATCATTTAGTTAAACTTCTTATAAAAACTTCTCTAAGTATTCAAATCCATTCATTAATTCGACTGCTAATTCATTTTACAATTAAAGTTGAATTTCATTATATAACTTTCATATTCATCACTTCACTTTATTAACTTCTTATTATTCAACTCTACTTTGCATATTCATTTTATTTATCAAAATCAACTTGATTCAACATTACTTAAGTTAAATTTCATTTCACTCTTACTTGCATTTACTTCCACCACACAACTTAAGTTCACTACTAATTTAATTCAAATTCTATTTTATTTAACTTTACTTAAGTCAAATTTCATATTTTTTTGCTTAACAAAATTGTTTAACCATTTTAACAATTGGTTTTACTTACATTTCCCCATTTTCTAAGTTATACAACTTAATTATCTAAACTTCCAAATTCATATTATATAATCACTTACCCCTTAGTTTAATTTTCATTCCAATAACTTATCAAATCTGGTTCAAATCCAATTCAATTTATTTAACTTTCCTTTAGTTAAATTTCAAATCATATATTTTATTATACTAACTCAAATTTATTTCAACTTTACGAAAGTTAAACTTTTTTTTTTCATATTATAAGTCCAAATTTATTTTACTTATATTTATTAGTTACAACTTGGATTTTAAATCAAATTTGTTTATCAAAACAAAACTTCAGTTTTCAATTTACTATTGGTAGCAAATCCATCACACAGAAACTCGAAAATGATACTGATGATGCTACAGTCATCACCCTTATTATTTCCTAGCAACAGTAGTGAATTCGGTGCTTGATATTCTTTTTAAAAAAATTCTTTTATTTATAAATCACAATTATAAATCTTTCACTTATATAATTTCACTATTCACTTTACTTATATAAGATCAGTTCAAATTTATTTATATTATTTAGATTTATAACAATATAACCTCCTTATTTTGAAAAATAATTTCTAAAATCAATAGGATTCAAATTTTCAACTTCTTAGTTTAAATCCATTTTTTTAATTTATAACTCATATTTATAAATATATTCATATAGTTTCATTTCTTATACATAAGATCACAATTGTAAATCATATTAATTATAATTCCATACTTATAATTTATCTTCTTATTCAATTTATTCTTTTACAATTGTTGCTTATATTTAAATTATTCAAAAAATCTTTATTAACTTATATATATTTACATTTTCAAACAACCAAACAATTCACTTATATACACTTTCATAATTTCTGAAAAATTATTTCTTTATATATAAAATATAATCGAGGTAAAATTATTTCATTTACCCAATTTAAAATGATACTATGTCGACTTGCCTCATTTAAGTGTTTAGAAATCCCTATCGATAATATGGCATCTCACATACCGACCAGAATTCGCAAACAACTCAACGGATAAGTAAACACAATATAAATCATTTTATATGACTAACAAATATGCGATCATATATATATAATACACTCAAACTAAATCTAGGGTGCAACTGTCCCTGTCTATATGAGTACACATCAAAGCTTAGGAATATACAAAATCTAAGCTCTGATACCACATGTGATGACCCGCAAGTCCATACCCTTTGAACAACAATAAACCATACATGTCCGACCCAAAAAGCATGGACCGATGGAAAGTCAGGTGAAAGAAAAGAGGAGAGAAGAAGAGAAGAGAAGAAAAGACAAAACAGAATAATACATAATCTCACGTCGCAGCGGAAAACATATAATATCATATCATTGATCTTTACAAAACAGAAACCGTATATACATACATCAAACAGAGTTCAACAATCAATTACTAGTTATCAGCCTGGATAGTTATAATAACATGTCCTCACAGTTGCCGATAACATACAACAACTAAACACAACGGATAATCAAAACAGATACGTGTATACGAGAATGAAGTTCTCCAGCTCTCCTTTTGAAGCTCCAAAAGCACCAAAACTGAACCTGTAAATATACTCGGTCTGACCCGAGCATTGACAGGAAAGAATGCCTGGATCAATCTGGTAAACCAGCGTGAGAAACACACTCAACTGAATTTGTTAAATTACCAAACTTTTCCTTTATCAAAAAAAAGTATCTCATAAGACAAGTCCATGCATAAACACGGACATGTTTTTACCTTAGATAACTAAAACATGTCATATCAAACTCATGTGATATTATACTAGTGTCTAGTATACAAATAATATTAATCATAGCCGAAATTGTTACATTGATGAAATTCCAGCATATAGACCAAAATGGGCGTTACAATCAAAATGGCAGGTACGTAGTGGAGTTTGGATTTCCATACAAATGACCAGGTGAATGGACTACCTTCCGAATGGGTACACCTCTAGATGGATGTCCCGAGGCACATAACATCTGTCCTCTACCAAAACAAGACCGACCCACCTCTATAACTAGATGGTACCGAATATGTCATCCTCCGGTCGTTACCGACCTTTACCGAGGGCCCTCTAGCATACAAACCACAATAATCAGATATACGACGTCATAGAGTGTAAAGATATATCTAGAAGAGGATGATCATACCCTACCTGCGAGCGACCCACTTAGCCCTACTGCATCTAACCCTGTTTTGGTCATTTCTAGTTGATGAGGCCTGAGGTAACGATTACCTTTCACATATCACATCACTTTTGAATGCCACACAGCCATTTCTGTTGACTACTAATTGCCTTCCACAAAAATACAACCCTTACTCTCATACGTCTCAAGTAGGGTGTTAAGCTAAGTGAAGTTGCCTTCCCTGCCACCACTGATGTACGTTTGTAAAAACCAATGTACGTAACCTTAGAAATGTAATGTCAGACAAACATCCATACAGGTTGTCCAGAAACAGGACAAACCAAATGTACTTTCCTACCACATCCTGTCGGGGAATCTCTAGGATTAGTAGCGAATAATCCTTTCATTGGATATTTCATAACGAAGAGACTACTACTACTGGATGTATATTGGGATTTTAACCCCAAACGATCAACAAGTAGTCCCCCACTATGAAGATTTTGAATATCAATATCATCATAACCAACCTACACAATCGTCGCATAAATATTGGTCCGAAGTAGTTTTCAGATAAATCTGATCCCGGTCTCTTCGCACCAACAACGCAAAACCGTTTCTCAACCTCATACAGAAACTAAGTTTCATAGACTTATCACGTCTCCAACTTTCAACTTGCTATCCTTTGGCCAAGAAGGAAGCACGATAGATTGAAGTAATAATCCGCACTGCACGAATCGACATCCTTAACACAAACAATAATCAAGCCTACACAGATGGCTACGTACTAAGTGTATGACCAAATAGTTCCCACATCAAGTCGAGGAACTAAAATGGCCAAATTTGATAGTCGGTTAATTAACTATCAAAGTAAACAAACAAATATTTAGCACCATAAGCAATCACTAGGCCCTTTTAGTTAATCTTTTATTAACTAAATCACTTGCCAAATATTCACTTCAAATTATCTTTAAAAAGATATAATCTCAGAACCATTTCAATACTGGAAAACATTTCCATATACTTATTTAAACAATATAAGCATATTTACAAATCTCTTTATTTTCATAATTTAGAAAATATTATATATATACTTAAATCAGAATTAAGTATATATTTTATTCTTTAAGGAAAACATACTTATAAAACATATTTATTTGGGTCGAAACGAATATTGCGCAAAACATCGTTACGAAAACCCAAAATCACTAGTATAGGGATTCAAAAATAAGTTAGATATTTAAATCCCATATACTATATAAAACATTTCCTTTCGAAAATCATTTACTATAATAATAGTATTATAGTCTATTATTTCCTTATTTCTCGAAAACGACTGTTTCAACAATAAATGTTGAAATCTATGGTTTCAATACTTATCGCATTTTAAAACATCTTTCACCATTTAACTTCACTTAAAATATCACTTTTCAAAACCTGTCTTTAAATTTAAAAGATCACTTTCCAAAACATATCCATTTTATTTAATATATTATTCACTGTCCAAAATCGTGAATGTAGTTCATTTAATTAAAGGATTATCCACTGTTCAAAATCGTGGATACGTTTCTTTTACCAAATTCATTACTATTGCACATTTAATTAAAAGATTATCCACTTTCCAAAATCGTGGATGAAATTCCTTTAATAAAGGTCCATATCTAGTTTATCAATTTAAATTGATTTCGCATTTATAAAACAATGTTTATAAATTCACATTTCTATTTTATAAAACTTCCATATATAAAATCCCTTTATTAACAAATTCCATTTATCTTATTTTATGCAAAAATCCAAATTATAAGTTACTTACAAATCTCTTATTACAAATTCATTCTTTTTTATAATTTCATAAATTATAAATCTTATTCACTTATAAAATCCATTTATAACTTCATTTTAAACATTCAAAAAACATTTTTAAAACCATTATTCTAATTTATAAAAATTCAATTTTCTAAATGTTATACATAAACCGCTTATAATTATTCAAAAATCTCAATTTAAACTATTTACAAAATAGTTAACTCCATATTTCAAAAATCACATTTCAATTCCATTTCACGAAAATCATGATTTTTTATAACATAAAAATTATACCTTTTATTTGTTTAATAATAAATTCATTCCCCTAGCCATTCAAAACTAACAAAACGTACAAATTCAAAATCACTTTTAAAGCCCTTTTAATTTGGAAATCATCACTTTAACATTTTTAAATTTTCAAAATATGGCCCATTGTTGCAACAACACTAAATAAATCAACCATGACATCCAAATCATCATATATCACATGATAACAGCATATATCACAATATCTATAAATAAAACCAATACGGGTGAGGAATCCAGTTGGATCCCTCCAACCTGTCACCTGCAACAAATATACATATTAGAATATGTGTACAATGTCCGCTTCACGACAGACGCGCAAACTAAGGGTCATCCGCTCATACACGGGAAGTATCGAGTCTCATCTGCTCCAATGGGCAGGAATATATCCAAATATTAATCAATGTATATATATATATATATAATATCATATATCAACCAAACAGTCATCAATCGTCATAAATAATATTTATTATCAGTTATATAAAAAATCAGTGAGATAGAAAGAGTGAGTTGTACTCACTTTGGATTCCACTCCGTCAAACTTTAAGGCAAGAAACTTGAGATCTAACACTTACTTCCTACCATGCTTTGGAAACCATATGAAAACAAGCCCGAATTCCTCCTTCCTAATACTTGACCAAGGCTTGAAATGGAGATTGACTGAAAGTATAGAGAAGAAGTGGTAGAGCTTTGAACTTGAATTCTCAAAATTAGACCCGGAAAATAGGTCATCTTCTCTCTTGTTTTTGACTCACTTACTCTCAAAATTTGAAAAACTTGTCAAATGAAAAGTTGTTACAAATACTTTTCTTTTGAATTTTAAAAAAGTATTTACTTGATTCCATGTGGTTTTGAGGGAGATATGATAGAATGAAGAAGAAGTATTGTCGGATTGACAGAAATGAAGCCCAAAAATACACTCCAAAGAATTGAGTTTCAGGTATAACAAACCTCAAAAATGGAAAAAGTGATCAACATAAAAGTTTTAGCCATTAGAATTTCATATAGTTTAATTTTTTTTTCTTAATTTGGATCTATTTGAATCAAGTTATAATCAAAACAAAATGGCCTATTCTCTGGCTTAAAAAATGTGGCAGAAAATGCACTGGAAATAAGTATATTTTTGACATAGATAACTTTAGAATTCGACAAAGTAATCAACATAAAAGTTGTAGCCACTGGAGAAATACATGATTTGAAAAAAAAAAAAATTTACATTTTGGTTCAAATTTGATGAAGTTATGATCGAGAGAAGAAGAGATAAAATATGGAGAAAAAATGAGTTTGATTTGAAGAGGATGATCATTGATTTCTTTTAAATATTTTTTAAATATTTTGACATTATTTCTTTATAACTTTTTTCTATGGTTTGGAAGCTGCTAAAGAGAAGAGGAAGAAGATGGAGAATCTTGAGAAAAGAGAAGAAGAAATGTGAATGAAAGTGACGAAGGAGGTGGGTATTTATAGAAAAAGAAAGAAGCGATAAATTTACCAAAATAACCTCTTACCAAATTACCAAACTAACATTACTTCAATCTAAAGCAATCTCCACTTTTTCAATACTTAACATTGTCTTTCACATTCTTACTTTATATCTTAGTCACTTAAAGATTAAGTAAAGAAAAGTAATTATTTTGTTGGATTTTGATGTGATTTGGATTTGATGTTTACTTTTGACTTTTCTTAAACTTACTTACTTTTCTTAATGATGTTCTAGAAGTTTTATAATTATATTTAGTAAAAGTAAACATGTTTATTCATTAGAATATGTAATATATATATGTTAAAACATATTAACAAAGGTGCAATAACGTTGCGGCAACTTATTTGAATAAAATATTGATTTTCGGCAAAACGTTTTTCGGTCATATTTTGACGTTTTTGTTAAACTATTTATTCATTTAAACCAAACTTCAAAATAAATTTATTATTATCTTTAAATAATTAAAACAAGCATATTTGACTTAGAAAATAATATAAAACAATATCCAAATCTTCATATAAAAATACGACATCGATTTATCGATATGCGATGAAATTTGTTCATTTCATAAAACAAGTTTTATATATTTATCGAACCATTATAAATTAAATTACCATTATTATCAAATGAGTTTGATATCGATTATATATATTTAAAAGGAATTATTTATCCTTTAAACAAATTTATCGAATATTTATCCTACTTTATCGGAATTCGACTTTTGTCAATTTTACAATGGGAAACCAAAATCTTTATTCAATATCAAAAATAAGTTTACCATTCTTATTTATCATATAAAATATGATTGTTTAAGTTTGAAAATTATACATTTGCATATTTAAAATAATTAAATATCTCATTTTCAAGGTGTTAAAATTACCGGTCGTTACATCTACTCAACGAAATATGATTTTCTTTCTTCGTTTAGAAGATATGGATATAATAGTACGGAATTTTCTTAGCTTGATGAATTCCGAGCTATATTCCACTCTATACATTCGTTTGAACTTTTCGACGCGAAATCGCGAACTATCGTTGCGCGACGCACCTAGTTTTAACTTATTTTTCAATATTTGAAATAATTTATTCAAATTGAATTCTATTACTTTTAAAATCATTACAAATCATTTTAAATCAATATTTCCACTTTTTAAAGTATTTAAAATTAATTTTCACTTTTATAATATTATTTTATTCCTATTATTTTAATATTAAATTTTGAATTCCAATTTCAATTCAATTTCAATTCTAACTTCAAATTAAACTTATTTAAAACTTAGATTTCAAATCCAATTTCAATTTAAACTTCAATTCAACCTCCATCTAAATTTTAATTTTTCAAAATCGATTTCAATTTCAATTTCACTATTCATCTCAATTTCAATTTAACCATCCTTTTTAAACCCGTTTCACTTCAAATTACAATTTCTCTTTTATTTTTACTTTAATTTCACTTCTAATTGAAAAGAGACTTATTTTTTCAAAATATCTCATATCACCAAAATATGGTCTTTTTAAGCAAGGGATCACTTAATCAAAATGAACATAACCAATATCCATATTTATCACTAACATAACATCCATTCGACCAATCACATAACATATGATTTTAAATCCAACATTCACTATTAATACCATAACGGGATAGGTTATCACAATTCAATTATCTAACCAAACTATCAATCATCCATATTACAATCAAAAAAACATTCATATGTCATAAGGGTATAAATGTGATTGTTTTAACATAACCAATATATAATTTCAAAACCGATGAGGATTGCTCACCTTCATATCCACTTGGTCAATCTTTTTGTAGGCTAACGTGTTATTTTCAACGTTTTTGAATTCGCCACTTTCTTTTCCTTCTCCTTTTTTCTTTTCGTTTTCTTTTTTTTCCTTTTGTTGTTTTTTATATGTGGCCGTGAACTTTAGATGGAGGGTGTGTGGCCTAGGGAGGAGGGTACGGCTAAGGGTGTGGGATATTTTCGTGGAGTAGGATGTGGGTGTGGGATGTACGGCAGTGTAGGGTGGCGGTGGAGCTCGACCATGGTGTGTAGGAGGGGGCGTGTGGTATGGGAGTGTGAGTGGGGAGGTTTGGCCGTGAGTAGAGAAGGTTTTAGGTGGAGTAGGAGGTGGGTATGTGGTGATGGAAGCGTGTATGGGTGTTGTGGTGCTTGGTTGAGGTGGTGGAAGGAAATGGAGGAAGTTATGGAAGTGGAAGAGATGTTGGATGCCATGGAAATGGAAGTAGAGAGGTTGAAGAAGAAGATGGAGAAAGTGAAGAATAAGGATGGAATCAAATGTGAAAAAGTGGAAGGTATGAATGCTTATTTATATTTGTAGTTTCTTGCCAAATGACTATAATGCCTTTTTTATTACTTTTTTTGACTTTTAAACCATACTTACACACTTTTTCCAAGATGAGAAAGGATGTGCATTAATGAGAAGTGAAGGTTGGATGAGATATTAAGTCCTTAAGTAATGATTTTGTCTTTTTTCTTTACTTTTTAAATTACATAATTACCATTTGCTCCTCTTCCATGCATACACATAACATCCCATTAATGATACATGACATATATGTAATGATGTTGTTTATAAAGATTTAAAATAAAATTTAATTAGTCAAATCATACTTTTATACTTTACAAAAGTAAACTCCTTTTGTCTTTTAGCACTAAATGTAAAGTGTTTAAAAGTTTGTAAACTTGTATTTATGCATTTGTGTATGTTAGAAAATGTATGAAGTTGCAACAACTTGACGACAACTTATTTTGGTTGAAAACGGTGTTTTTTGTCGATAAATTCTACAGTCAAAATTTGACATTTTTGTTAAGCTATATATCAAAGTAAACCAAACTTTAAAATGAACTTACTTCTTTAAATAAATTAAAACATGTTCTTTATATTTTAAAATCATATTTAATTAATATCAAAATCTTTAATTTTACAGTGTATGTAAAACTGATAAAATACGACAAATTTTAGTTATTTTTGTAAAACGATTATTAACATATTTTTGAATATTTTAATATACTTTTATTATCTTTATTAGATGTTTTAAATAAGATTTATCTTTTTAAATAAATATTTAAATCCATTTATTTAAGCCTTTATTTATTTTTAACAAAATTTAACTTTTGTTGATTTGTTCTAAAATTCAAATTTATACTTTTTTGTCTATTAACTATAAGAATAGATAATTATTTATTATATATAACATATCTATTTAAGAGTTAAATTCCTTTTAAATTTAAAACGAAGGAAATCTCTTATTTCTGAAGTAGCGAAATTACGGATCGTTACACTTTGCATTCACCTTCTGCTGTAGTATAGTTCTCGTTGTAAATTGAGTGTTTCCCATTGATAGTGATGGATGCCATCTATCTTCTCTTTGGTAGATGGTGATCAAAACAATAGAGAGCGTTTAGCTCTTTTAACAGGACGGATATAACCAGTGTGAGTGGAAAGTGGAACAATAGGGACGGGCTCATAAATTGGAGTAGGTGTTGGAAGATTTACTGATTCCGAGCTAATAAGTACAAGATAGTAAGGATGAAACAGAATTGTTTTCAGAAGACATGATGATTAAACAAAGTAAAGAACTTGTGAAAAGAGATAATGAGTTTACTTTTCTTTTAAATTAAAAGATGGTAGAAGTTTTAGGAGAAGCCAGGAATTTATAATGAGAAAATTTTAAAAATAGGTAAAAAAATGAGTGTTTTCTATCTTTTAGAAATGTAGACCATTTATTTAAGGAAAGAAGTAAGTTATAATTCCTAAGAAATAAGTGGTTGGAAATGAGTGGTCAGAATAAAAAAAAAACTTAACATAGTTTTTTTTTAAAAATGTATCCATTTTAAGGAAAAAAAGTTAGAGTAACGAATAAGTCAGAATAACATGCTTAGAGTAAGGAATTGAAGTATATCAAATACACGGTTTTTGAAAAAAAATTAAACTTATAAATCTTTTAATGAAATAATTACTAATTCTCTTCTAAGTTTAATAAAAAAAATTTCATTCAACGGTTTGGTAATTATATCAGCTTGTCGATTTTCAAAGGATATAAATTTCAATCTGACTAAATCCTTTTCAATATTATCACGAAGAAAATGATGACGTGTGTCTATATGTTTCGTTCGTGAGTAATTGACGGGATTTTTTGATAAGTTTATAGCACTTATATTATCACAAATAGTAGATTTAGATAAATTCATACCAAAATCTTGAAGTGTTTGTTGCATGTAAATGACTTGAGCACATGCTAAAGCAGCAGAGATGTATTTTGCTTCATAAGTCGAAAGTTAAACATAATTTTGTTTCTTGCTGAACCATGAGACTAAGGATTGTCCAATGAAGCGACAAGTCCCGCTTGTACTTTTACCACTACACCAAAATAGTGATTTTGCAACATTTTATATTTGTTAATTTCTAACACTTATAAATGTTACAGCCAACTGACAAAAAAAGGTGTTAGGATACCCGGAAAAGTGTTGGGAAATATAAATATTTTTTTTGTAAACTTCCCAACACATCAGTTATATTTTACAACACAAAAAAGTGTTAGAACATTTGGTGAATTTGTAAATAACTCGCTAAAAATTGGACCCTTCTATAATCTTGTATATATAGAATATTCTAACGCTTTCCCCTTCCATTACCACTATCGGCCGCATAATTTTTAATTAGATTAGGGTTCCCTTGTAAAAAATGGCGAACAACTGGAAAAAGGTTCGTATCAAAGAAAATGGCGTTCGAACAAATTCATCTCCTTTCTTTGCGCGATCGTATTCTTCGCATCGCCATGGAATTTATGATTCCAATTCTTTTTCTTCTTTTGGAGCAGACAAATTCTCTTATCCAAAAACCCAATTTCAAAATTCTAGAGCATCCCCTAACTCGAATTGGAAGAGGGTTTTCTATTGTTTTCGGTGTGGAGATAAGAATCATAAAGCTAAAGTCTGTTTCAATCCTATTCGTTGCTTTAATTGTGGTGTATTTGGTCATAAGAGAGCATCTTGTCCTTCGTTCTTTAACCCTTTTCTTTCTTCAGATCCCTTGTTCTAATATTCTGATCCTACTTTTTTGAAGCCTTTGTGTCCAAAAGATCATCACTACTTCTTTGTTCTCGAGTTCCTGAGATAAAGCGGCCTTTTCATGGATTGCTGTGTAGGTAATTTTGAAGAATGCGATTTCCTTTTCGACAAAGTGTTTTGGCACTTTGATTGCTTAACTGCTGAAAACATTGGCAAATATTCAAATTCTGGTAACTAGAATGGGGTTCAACCCAAAGAGTTTCCGAAATATGATAATGCTTTCCATAATTCAGAGGAATCTCATTGGTTTGACATTGAAGAATTATATGTGAATGATTCATATATGGATACTCATACTGATATTCTTCTATTAGATCCTGTGGTTAGTGAGGTTTACCGTCAGAATACTTTGTCGATGGATGGATTTGGAATTCCTAATGATTTGGCAGCTCCAGACAATTTGATTTCTTCTGCCATTGATGTTAGAGTGCCATCATCTTTCTCAATGGTTAACGACAATGAAGAAGATTGTGATTATGCTATTGATTATTTATCGGTGGCTGGTGAAGCTTCTTCAAAGCATTCTAGTGATAGGTGCATTGATGCAGTGGTCGGTCTTCATTTTCGTATCCATGATACTGGTGATGGCGTGTATCAATGCAATATTGATACTGATGATATAGACAAGGAAGTGGTTACTGGTATTTGCACATCTGAGTTTATAGATTTTTCTTCGAATGAAGTGAACGGTGAATTCATTTGTGATGATGGTAAGTCGACAGGTTGGGTTTGTTTAGTAAATAAAGATGGTGAGCTCTGAGGTTTTGCTAGTTCTAAGGTTGTGTCAACTTGAGATAATGATAGATGGTCGATCAGTCTTAGTGAGAATTGTGTGGTAGACAATTTATTTTTTGATGATGAGGCTTTCTTGACTAAAGTGGATTTGAGTTTGGAAAATTCTAATGGATCACATAATGTAGCTATTTTAAAAAATGCAAGCAGTTTGATGCAGTGTGCACTTTGTTTTCCAGATCTCTTTGAGAATGTTTGTGCAATGTTGTAGAGATTAGTGAGTCTTTTTTGATGACCAAGAAATTGAAGTCATGGAGCATTGTTGTTAACAGGGTGAGAAGGATTCAAGAATGGTTGGGTTTGGAATTTATTTTAGGAAGGTTGTATTCTTTTGGGGATATGACTTGTGACTCAAACAAGAGCATTTACTTTTTTGTTAGTCTTTTCAGATTTATAGTGTACTGCTGCTGGGCATCTCGTAGAAGTTCTTCTACACATGCTCATGTATCTACTCCTATTCCCAAAGTGCGTAATAACATTTGTAGGAGTAGTCAAGATGTTATCATTAGAAGAAGTCCTAGGTTGAAACTTAAGATTTCTAGGTCTATTGCTTGAGATTGGTTGTTTACTTGGAGGTCTGTTGATGCGGTGGGCGTGGTGGAGATGTTGTAGTCTGTTCTTTTCATTGAGGCGTTTCTGGTTATCGTGGCTGGTTTTATGGAGTGTTTGTTGTAGGTTGCTCTTTATATGGAGTTGTTTCTGTCCTTAGTTGCTGTTTTTTCTGTAGTTTTCTTCGAGCGTGTCTTTAGTTTTTTAGACTTTTGGGAGGGTTGTTTTTGCTTCTTTTTGTATAGGGGGTTTTTGGCTACCTGCCAGGCTTGTTGGCAGCTCCATTATTTCTGGTGTTATATATATGTGCATGTGTGCTCTCCTCTTCTTAAGAGGATCACACATTTTTCTCAAAAAAAAAAGATTAGGGTTCCCCTTCGCGCATTCCATCGCTATTTTCTAACGCTTTCCCATTCTGATTCCATCACCAGCGTCGACAGATCAAAAGTTTGGCCATCTAACATCGAGCGGCTTAAGACTAGGGTTCCCCTTTGGCACGTCATCTCCAGCCGAGCCATCTAATATTGAGCGGCTTAAGACTAGGGTTTCGTGAAGGAATCAATGATGTCAGGTGATGGTGGATAGGCGGTGTAACTTGGGATTCATGCGAGGTGGAGTAGCGAGGTGAGGTAGGTCTATGGTCGAGATTAGGCCAGGCGATGTTGGTATGTCACGACCATGGTAAGGGTGGTTATCGAGACGAATAGCGATGTTAGCAGCAGACAAACGACTGTCAATGCTTGGAGCGGTGCTAAGAGGTGAGTGTTCAGGGGATGATGGCTGAGTGTGTACTACTGCTGAACGGTGTTGATTGAGGAGATGCAGTTTGCTGAAGGTGCAAAGTCTAGATCTTTAGGACGACGACGTTCCACTTTTGTTGATGTTGCGGATTTGAGTTTAATCTCCAAATTTTTACTATTAAATAAATACTTTATTAATTCTTTTTTCTCATACTAGATCGTCAATTTTTCTTGTATGTACAACTCTATCAATTAATTCTGCACTTCATATAAACTGATTATGTTCTTTTTGTTCTATTCTTAGCATGTTCAAGAAATTAATGATGAAATACCTACCATCAATGAAGCAACATCTGATCATCAAAGACTATTGGATAGGTACACATCCAACTTCATATCATATTTGCTTGATTTAACTGGGATTCTTAAATTTGAAATGAAAATAGTAATTGAAAAAAGGTTTTTACTTTTCTTTGATTATTAATTTACATAATCGTAAGTAAACATTATTTGTATGTTAGTTCACAAATCATAAATGTGGATAAGTGTGCTTATATTGACTAGGTAAAGGTTATTATCCTTTATAAGTTGAGTGGTAGTAAAAAATTACGCAAAAATTAGAACTGGCTACGCTCAAATATATGAACTAAACGACTGGTAAATTTGAGGAACTGTTGCTTTTGATATTGTCAGTTTCATGGTCATATCATTTATCATGATTATCTGTTATTTATTACTAAATCTATTGTTTTTTTATATTAATAAATTTAAGTTACTTTTGTTTTTCATGTTTACATACCATATTAATTAGTAACAAAGTTGGTTTTATCCATGGATTCACTCAATGATCTATTTGTGTGATGATTTTATTATAGATTGATCTTATGAATATTTTTTCTTTTACTTTGGCTTATTGGTCGAACAGATGTATTTCACAAAAATATGTCTTTAGTTTATCTATTTGACTTTTGAAATCAAAATTATTATGTTGATATGGCTAACACCAGTTTTTTGTTTAATGACACCGCATTCTTATATTTTCCTTGTTTATCTTAAATAAATTCTTTAATCATAACATTAATGCTTGATTATTATTATTCTTTAGTGTCTGCATATAAAGTTTTTTTCAAAACTAATTTAACTGTCTACATACAGACATGAGAACAGACATGGTGCCAATATGGAAACTGGAAAGCTATGTTCTGGTCTCACTTTTTTGCCTTTCAGTAAGTTTTATGGCTATTGAAAAAAGTTATTTTCTTCATATTATTATATTTTGCACTTATGAATTTATAATTGCGCAAATTCTTGCAGGTATATGCGACTATTTATCTAGATGATTGTTAGAGAATAGCTTTCTATGAAGGCATTGGCCTAGATATAAAGGAGTTTGATACATCATAGAGGTATGTCACATTTTTAAGTGTAATCCAATTCATTATTTTAACAAAATCTAGTTTTACTTCATGGTATGTCTTTGTGCTGGTTTTTTATGGTCATATGACATAATATAGTGGTGTTGGCTTTTATTGTAGTATTACATAATAGAATATTTAGTTATCTCTTTTTTGACATCGGGTAGTCATCTACGTGAAATACATATCAGATTACTATATTGTATTAAAGAGTAAAGGTCGGTTCTTTGTGTGAAACCTTATGTAACGACCCACTATTTTGGACCATTCAAATCGACAATAATCCACACCTGTCAAACTTGAATACTTCAAAACAGTGAATTGTTAAGAAATTTGGAGCAAATAAAATCATTCACAGAATCACAGACACAGAAATGTCAGAATAACTCGCAGCGGAAATAAAGTACCATAGTAGTTCATGAAGCTACTATATACAAACTCTCAAAACATATACAAAACATCGTAGTTTGAAAATGGATACAATAGAAGTCTGGATAAATAAATCACACATACAGAAGCAATACCGAATAGGAGACAACTGGATCAAAAATTGACGAATAGATAGTCAGATAACTCCAAGAATTCTCTAGCTCCAGAAGGTGAATCCAAAGATGTGACTCTCAGACTGACCCGAGCGTAAAGTAAAACACAAAACACTTGAGTCAGGACATACATACTTATACAATGTAAACCAACTCAAGTGAACTGCAATAGCAATGCACAATAACTTGAAGGATTCTTGGGATCACCCATCCTTTATGGATCCGGTAAACCATCAATTAAGCAGAACTAAACACTATCACAGAAATAACCATATTAAAGTAATTAATGCAAATAACAGTGTTAATGTGATTAGGGTAGCGCAGAGCTGCAGTAATCGCTCACCTCTAGCCACACTCGCAAATTCAAGGTATGTATCAAACAATCACAAGGAAATCACTTTGCACACAAAGAAGTGTACCCGTGGTTATAAATTTCAAAATAGTATTTTATACTTCAAAAATAAAATATCATTTCAAATACAAATCTTAATCAAAATAAGGATCAAATCATTTCAAAACCATTTCAAAATATCAAAATATCATATTCTTTCAAAATCTCATTATCAAATCATTACTTGAATTCAAATTTAAATACCTTTTAAATTCAAGTATATCATTCATTTACTATTTTAAATACCATTCCAAATTACATTTCCAAAATGGTTTATATTATAATAAAAAAATAATTCATTTAAACCATTTAAAAGTGAAGTTATTATACTTTCAAATCAAATATTCAATTCCCAAAATTTTAGACATTTCAGAGTTCATTTATTCAGAAAAAGACTATAAAACATTGAATTTTCAGCCCTACACATAAACTTCAATTTAAACCATTTTTAACTTATAAAATTTCATATTTTCCACTTTAAAAATGATCATTTAAATACCTTTGAACTTATGATTTTATAAAGTAAATTTCACAAATAAATATCAATAATTTCACTTATTAAATTCAAGTGTACAAATTTCCCATTCTTTACCCTTTAACAATTATTTATCACTTAAATTTCAAATTACCATTTCATACATTGAACTAAATTTCCATTTTATTTAATTTACTTAAACTCCATTTTAAAACCAAATCTCGCAATTTCAAGTCAAGTTAAATTCAAAATTTCCATTTAACTATCCATTTATTTAACATTTTAAACTAATTACATAAATTCAAAATACACTTTAAGTTGCTTAACTTTATTTTACAAATAACTTTATATTTTCTTTTACTTTATTTTTTTCCAATTCATACATCAATTATATTAATTACCAATTTAAGCTTATAATTCCATTTTTACTTAAATTTCCATTATTACGTCAAATCAAACTTTCACACTACAACTCAAACCATCTATTAACTTATACCATTTAACCTTTTAGAAAATCACTGCTTAACCATTTTAAATCCAATATAAGTCAAATTTCTTATTTTTTTTCATTCATTTACAATACATGAAATTTATAAGAAATCATATTTTGAAATCAACCACGGGCCCGGATAATATTTCACACCAAAATCAAGTGATACAGAAATTAACATTTAAATCCGTAATCAGTAAAATTTTTGCGTTTTGATTTTTTCAAACCTGAAATCTCAAGACAAATACAAATAAATAAAAATCACTCAGGCCTATCATTTTAGCCCATAATGATTTTTCCCTATTCTAAAGTCCGTTCGGGTATGTATCATTTCAACCCATAGTGATTTCTATACTAACAGGGAACTTGCAGTGATGATCAAAATAAACTGAATAGTAACAACATATAGTAGTATCAGATGATATGACAGATAAATGAACAGGATTAACATTATATAATTTATAACACAGGTAGGTGTAACATGATAATAAAATCTACAGAATCACATGGTGTCAATTTACTAATTATATAAGTACAGATGTCATGTGTGAATTACTCACCTTTTATGCTGGAGTTAGCAAAAAAAACAACACAAATGAATTCCAGAAGGCATGATGACATGACAATAGATTTAAGCGGAAGAGAACCAAGCTAATGATCTTGTCACAACTCATAAACAAAACCAAATATAAATATAAATTCAGTACACATTGAATTTGAAACAACTTTGAAATTAAAGCAAATTGAACACAATAGTTTTTGCCATGCTTTCAACATCTACTTGCTCGGCCTAGGGGGTGAATATGGTCGGGTTTGGTGTGGTTTTGGATCAGGTTTGAGTCTATGGAGGCACGGCTACATGTGCTAGAAGTGGCAATGGAGTCACAACACATGAATGTGAGGAGACAAGGCAACATAGTGGAGTTTTGGTCAACTTTTGGGCTCAGCTACATGGTCCTAGGGCTCGGCCATGACATGTTTCAGATCTGGACAGAGGTAAGGCCGAGGGTAAATGGTCATATCATGGCGGTGGTGGAGCATGGGGAGGTGGCCAACGCAATCCAAGGTGATGGTGATGAAGACTAGGCTCGGTTAGGCATGTTTTAAGGAGTTTACAACATTTTTGTGGAGTTTTTGGTCATGGGGAAGGTATGGCCAGATCTGGTCAGAGGAAGAGGATGTGATAGGTGGTTGATGATGATGAGGAGGAGGTGGTGGAGGTGATGGCCAAGGCACTAGAGTGGAGAGCCTGCAAATATGTGAAGAAATCATGGCCAAAACGAGGCAAAAGAAAGAAGAAAAAGGAAAATAAGACTATGGGAGAGAAAGCCATTACCTACAGGAAGTTCTTCATGTGAAAAAGATGCATACGAATGGAAACGATATACAATAGGCGGCTAGGGTTTTAATTTTCTTTTTGTAATGCACGACAACAAATTTTTGAACGACTATGGAAAGGAATCAAAGGGGTGTGTATTATAAAGGCAGGGAATAAATTGAAACGTATGCCCAAAATTAATAAAAAAGTAACGTATCTTAAATTTATTTGTTTCCTATTTATTTAATAAAATATGTGCCAAAGAAGCAATTCAATAAATAACATACTGTATATATAAACATCAGAGAACTAAATAAGAACACGGATATAGAAACGTATCAAATAAAATGTATAAATTAATTGCTATTTACAACTTTTTTTATTACTTAATTTACAAAATTGATTTGTTACATATCCCTTTGATTTGTTTATTACTTAACTAAGAAAACGGATGTAGAAACATATAAAAGAAACGTATAAATTAATTGCTTTTTTACAACATTGTTTATTACTTAATTTACAAAGTTATATCTAAATTAAATGAAACAAAACGGACAAATGTTGTAAATATATACATAAAATGTAATGTTACATATATACACACAATTATAGCATGATCTATCAACCAAAAATATTACTTATATTAATTAAAATAAACATTTAAAGGTATGCCTTTTAAAACAATAACGTGTATATATATATATATATATATATATATATATATATATATATATATATATATATATTTGAAATTTCTTCCGAGAAATAAATAGGGATCTAAATACTTATCCATTTAATTACTAAACGAATGTATAAATAAGAGAAATAAGGTAGAGATATATATTATGAATAATAAATAAATAGTTTTAGGAAAAGTAGGAAATAAATAAAGAAAATACTTTATTTAATGGAAACTAGAATTAAAGATTGAAAACAATATACAATCAACATTTGAAAATTATAACTATACTTTAAAAATGTTTTAAAATAAAATATATGCATAACATATCGTGTTACACAAATTAGAACATGATTTTACAAACAAAGATATTATTTATATAAATTGAAATAAACAAATTTGTTAAATAAAACAATTTACACACAATATTGTAAAAAGCATAACTTTCACAATATTAATCCGATTTCAACGAAACAAAAGGCTGTATTCTTGAAATTAAATGTATTTTCATAATAAAGGATAAAATTCAAAATTCAAAATATTTAAATTCTAAATTTAAAAGTCAAAATTTGACCATTTTGACCAAAATCCACTTTTTTGGAAATATTCCATTTATCCAGGTTTGGAATTATAATTCACACAAAAATCAAAATTTATATTTAAAAAAACAAAATTTATTCTTTTAATAAATAAAATAAAGTTTTTAAATCAGGGAATTCAATTAAAATACTTAAAATATACAATCAAAATAATCACAAAATACAGGGTTGTTACACCTTAGTAGTATATTGTGCCATAATTCTTGCATGATAAGTTTCCAATCTCATGTCTTCTAACATCATCTAGAATTTAGGAACCATGCTCAACATTGTTGTTTTTTAAGTGAACAATTTAAGATTTAGCACTTTCTTTTTAAATAAGTGTGTTTATTTTATGTTTTTGAAATTGAAGTTTGCAAGTTAAGATTTTTTCATTATTTCCTCTGTTGATTGCTATGTTGAAATGTGTTTGATTTCATAATCATTTTTGAAAATATAGAAAAGAAGGATGTCAAATTACTATCACTTTCCCTAGTTCTAGATTGATATCAACTGTGTCAACAGCTATTACAGTCATAATCTAGTATCAGTTGCTCTTTCTTTTTCTATAGGCAATGATAATTAAATCAATGATTGGAGAGTTTATTTAAGGTAAACTGAACAATAGTATTTGAGTGGAAAAATGTGTTTTAGTAGTACTGATTTATATTCTTCTAAAGTCCATTGAAGTAAAACTTGAAGTTGATTTATTATAATGCAAGTCAAAACCAATAGTATGCTTTAGTGCTTTATCAATAAACTTTGTTTTGTTGCAAGAAACTCACTTTATGTTGACGTTAATCTGCCGCTTGTTTTGTTGCAGTTCTTCTGGAGTTATTTTCATGGTGAAAAAAAATTAATATATAATATATGTTATTTTCTTGTTTTCATCAATATGGTTTAATACTCTTTCAAAAAGAAATGGTTCCAATTTCCGAGTGTCATTGTCATCTTTGTTGCTAAATCTAAAACCAGTTGCATGTAAATTAACTGCAACATAACTGAAGTTAGATTTTTATTTATTTATTATTGTTTTCCTATAGTTGAAAAAAAAGAAATCATGAATACTAAGGCATATGTACTATTATTTCACATTAGTCATGAAATATCTTTTATACTCCCTGGAAATATTCTTCCACCGAGAATTGGGCTGTCATGGCTGTAGGAGTGCGATCACCGGGAAACCCAAATATGTCACATAAATCTTTGCCAATGTACTAGACTTGCATAATGAATTGCTAAAACATGTAGATTACTACAAAATTTGCTCTGGCTGAGATTCCAAGTTAGGTATAAGGCTTGTCTAGTGTGTACTATTTGAGTTGAACTAGGTAATGTCTGATTAGTTATGCTTCAACTAGGTATATGTTAAATGCAGCTTTCTCATATTATCATCAATTTTGCAGCAATCAAATTCCTGTTCACCAAAATTGTCATAACCAATAACTGATTAACCATGGAGTCCAAGATGGAATACATCAGAAATGGCACTACGCAACTTGTAGGTTCATTCCCACTAGTACTTGATGATATGCTGCAGAAAGACTCATAATTGAATTCAGTTCTCTATGCAGTGACTTTCTGGTTGACAAGAGTTTGAACTTTAAGAGAAGCTGTACCAAAGCAGCACCTTGATAGGTAATTAATATAATTTTATGTTTCCAATATTTTTGTACGATTGTGTTACTTTGGGAGGATATATCAAGGTATTTTATTCCTATCAAACCACTATCTGCATGCTAGAAGTAGAGCCGCTCAGCAACAGTAACGTAATAACAGTCTTTTGAGAACCCACTTAAAACTTTTATTCCAACTATTAGCATTTGAGCAGCAGTAATATATGAATGATTTTGTCTCTACAAAATACAAAATTCACTTTCTAATGCACCTATATTTTGATATATGTTTCTTCAACTAGAATTTACCGTTAAAAGTCACGAGAAAGTAACAGTGGTAATAGAAACCTTTCACTTGGTGTGTTGTTTGATTTTACTTTATATGCATATATTAACATGTGACTCAGCTTCGCAAATCATACATTGGATTACATATTCATTTTTAACGTTAATCAATTTTTGGTCATTGATCATCACCTTATTGTCTTTATAGTAATGCACTTTGATTATCTGGCTGGGTTGAACCTAAGAAGTCCAGTGAGTAGTGGTGAAGTGGAAGATCTGATAAATATGACACTCTAAATATGGTAATCTTAGGATATGAGGTCATAACATTATCCAGAACGGGTTGTGCTAGACGGAAATGACTATGGTAATGGCTGTAATACATGCACACATTTATAATTGTTAATGTATCCATCTGGTTTTTGTACCTTGTACCTATCTGGTTCCTTCAAATACGCTTGGCTTAATCAATTCTAACTTCGTTTTTGTCAGCATGGAATATTAGTTTATTGCATTATTAGGAGCATATCACTTGATTTCTGTAATCCTCCCAGTAAATTTAAATGCAATATATTCATAAGACTTTACTATATCAACAGTGATTATTGACTCCTTGTTGTCTTTCCAATTGTAGTGATCATAAGATATTTTATAATTTAGTAGCCTGAAAAAGAAAGAAAGATATATACAGTAGTTGTAATATAACATAGGAATATTCAAGTAAACAATTCTCCAATTAAGAACAAGTGATGCACGCAAATATATAGGAAAACTAGTAGATCTCATATATCAGCTCATTGATCTCCTAGCAAAGAGGATTGCACAACAGCAGCTGCAAAGGAACCATGAACAAATATATAACGATCTGAAACAAGTTGTAAGTACTCTTTAATTAACACCACATCTGTAACGACCTGATATTTTCAACCATTCGCATCCACACATGCCAGAATTGAATTGTTCAAAATACAAGATTGTTAATTTATATTTGGCAAAACTCATCATATACAGTAAATAAATAAATCACAGACACAGAGTAATATAACAATATGCAGTGGAAACAAGAGAATAGTAGTTCATGAAGCTACTATAAATATAACAGAGTTAAATAAGATACAACAGACGTCTCGAATACAATAGTCAAATACAAGATCAGAATATATCACTAGAATCAACTGAATATCTGAAAGCTGGATAGATAGCTGGATCTCCAAGCGAAGCTCCAACTCCAAAGGTGAGTCTTAAAAGCTGAACCACTCAGTCTTACCCGAGCGTAAACCAAAACACAAAACACTCGAGTCAGGATTAACATTCTTATATCTATAAATCCAACTCAAGTGAAATAACAACTGAAATACAAGTAACTTAAAGGATGTTTGGGATAACCATCCTCTAAGGATCCGTTAAACTATCTACTATGTAGTAATATACGCTATTATAATAATGTCTAAAGTAAAGTAAACTTATTTAAAAATAGCGTTAAGGTTTTACATTTTCCACCTTAACACATATATAGTGCCAATGGTCTATACAGTACCATAGTCCCTCCTGATTGGGAGGCCACCAGAGGATACTCCATAGGTACGACACAAATCAAACTCGTAATAAAGCACGCTAGGGTGGGTGACACGGCACAACTAGGCAATGCCAGGGTAGATATACCAATTAAGCATCCGGACTGGTGGTAATGCATAACCGCAGCTACCGCCCACCTCGAGCCACACTCTCAAAATCAAAAATCAAAAATGGCCACCAAATCAATCACAAAGTCAGAATATAGTATCAAAGGAGTGTGTCCGATCAGAGGAGCTACCTCATTGGCTTGGAATCGCTCCTGTTTTAGCCACCTTATGCCAACTCACGGGAGTCGGGTCCACGTATATACCTCAATAGGATTTCGCCACCATCCTACTTCATTCTGGAATCTCCACCGCGTACACAATTATTAAAGTGGTTTTCGGAGTTGGCAGAGAGTATGACAACTTCTGATCCCGGTCTCTTTAACAACCAAACGTTATTATAACACCGCGGTCATTTCAAAATAGTATATACTTCAAAACTAAAATATCATTGCCATTTCAAAACCATATCAATACGATATCATTTCCATTTCAAAACCAAATACGATACCATTCCATTTCAAATATATCTATTTCCAAAATCATAGTACTTTCAAAGTTATACTACTTTCGAAACCAAACACTTGAATTCCAACACATAATACTTTGAAATTTATAACTTTGAAAACATAACTTCCACCACTTAAATAGTTTAGATATTAAAAATAGTAAATATAATAAAATGGTTTATAAAGAAAAATAATTTATAGAAAAAAGTTATAAGTTAAAATAGTTTAAAAATAGAATAGTTAGTAATTTAAAATAGTTTATATTAAAATGATTAATATTGAAATAGTATATATGAACTAATTTACAAAGTAAAATATATAAATAGTTTTAAATTTAATTTAAAAATACTATATATAATAAAATAGTTTAAAAATAGTATAGTTAGTAATTTAAAATAGTTTATATTAAAATGATTTATATTGAAATAGTTTATATGAAACTAATTTACAAAGTAAAATATATAAATAGTTTTAAATATAATTTAAAAATACTATATATAATAAAATAGTTTTCCTCAAATTTCACAAATCAATTCCAAATCAACTCGAATTCAAAAATTCAAGTTTAATCAAATCTTCAATTATCAATTTTGATTTATTTCAGTTTCTCAATAAACTATTTCAAATTATATCGATTTCAAATACAGCTTTTTAGCCACAAAATAAACTATTTCAATTTCAATATTTCCAAAGCTTTAAATATTCAGACATTTCAAAACTAAATTTGATAACTTCGTATATATCTAAATTTGACTTCATTATTATTTAGTTTTGAAATATCCACTTAATAAATCCAGTAAGACTTAAATAAATCTCGAATAATCTAAACTAATTATTCCCCTCAATTTAATCAAACTTGAAATATTCATTTAAATCACTTTAACCAAAGTCAAGTTATAAAACCATATCTTTTAAAATCTCAAATTCAATAAGTTCCAAATCGATTTTTAATTAAATATAATTCTGAATTAAATAAAAATTCAAACCAATTTCAAATCCATCTTCTCAACCTTAATTTATCAAAATCATTATAAACTATATATAAAAATATAATTTAAATAAATACTTAACCATATCATATTTTAATAAAATCGAACTTTATTATTATTCTTATTTTATATTAAACAAATCTATACATAGCTTGAAATCAAGAATTTACCTATATATAAAATAACATTTATATAATATCTAAATTAATATTTAGATAAAACCATATATTTCTTTCCAAAAACCATAAAAATCAATTTCAAAAATATTTTATATATAGACCACGGTGTTTGTATATAATTTACTATCCTATAGTCAAGTGATACGGATATGTATCATTTCAATCTGCAATTTAAATATATACGGGTATATATCATTTCAACCCGCAATCTCAAATTCAATTCAATGAAAATTGCTTGGGTCTATCATTTCAACCCATAACGATTTTCCCCTATTCTACAGATCGTTCGGATATGTATCATTTCAACCCATAGTGAATTCTATACTAACAGTGAACTTGCAGAGTGATAACAGATATGATAATAATATAACAGGCATGTATCATCAATATAAATAACAGATAATGATGTCAGATGTCACAGGTGAACAGATACAGATAATAACATATATATGGCAATGTAAATAACTAGCAGTAGTAATGTAAATTTAATAACATATATATTGTCATTTCAATTGAAATCAAATTTAATAAATATAAGAAAATTAATCGTGAGTGATTTCTCACCTTTCGAGGCTAGGGAGAATAGACAATGAAATAAGTTACAGATCCAACCACGGATTCCAAAGCAAAACATGATTGGCACGAATCGACAAACAAAACTGATAATTAGAAATGGACGAAATCAAATCAGAACTGGATTGATGACGATAAATAGTATAAGTGAACATATATATAACTATATATATAATTATATACGAAATTCAAACATATATTAAATTAAATATATATGTGTTTCAAAATCCATCGTTTTATATTAAATCACACATATAAAAATCAACATATATTCATCATATGTTTTGAAATGACTGTTTACATATATACTTACAAAAATTAAAAATACTTATATTATATTTCTTTCAATACGTCACATACATATGCCAAAGTAATAACATGACTCAGCATAACTTTGTATAACATGCACATGTCACGTAATAAACCCATACCAAAATTTTTGTAAAACAGCAAGCTATCCAACAGAGGAATAATAATTACCTATAAAACTGATTGTATATGTATATAGCTTGTCAATTTTTTTTTATTATCGCTATAAACACGAAGCCAGAAATCAAGACACAAGATATACATATAATACAACTTAATATGAATGTTTATATAACTTATACCTTATACAAACCTTATAAAAACCCACGTATGAACTATAAACATACGAAATATGATATGCTTCTATATATATAAAATCTAATATACAACTAACATATTACAAAACTAATGTAAACATAAAACTATCTTATCATAATTTATTATATAAAATCTCATGTAAACATTACATATATAAATTATTAGTCATATATAAAACCAGACTATGGAAACATATGCAGTCCATATATTTTAACAAATGTATACAATTAAACAGATATTGACAACGATTCTTGTTTTACTATAATAGTACATACTTATATAAAAAAATATATTCATGTACACATACCAACAGATAATATATATATATATATATATATATATATTATACCCTCACAATAAAATTCTATAGTGTATACCTTCATAAAAGCAAAATATATATATGTAACTTATATATATTAAAACAGATTATAAAACTTATACATACATATATACATACTCGAACATATAAGTATATACACTAAAGAAAGAACAAATAAAAATATATAACTACTTACCATATATAGACTGCACACTTACTTAGGGATCTCGGCACTCGGTTAAGCAGGGAGAATCGGCATTTATGCGTCAAACAGAGGGAAGGAGGAGGAAATGTGGCCAGATGGCTACGTCGGGCGGCTCGAGGTGAAGGCCTTGCATGGGCGAGTCCATTGTTGGTCAGCCATAGGTTGTTGTGGTGTAAGGGTGTTAGGCTAGGTGTGGAGCAAGCATTTGAAATGGTAAGCTTGGTCAGGGATGACGATTCAACGTGAGGATTGGTGATGGACTTTGGTGGTCGTGGCCACATGGGTGAAGGCTTGGGCTGATGCGTGCTCGGTAAGGGCAGGTATATGGGAGGCTTGAAAGGGAACGTGGAGATGGAGTTGCAGATCTCAAGGAAGAAGCTGATAATATTTTTATATAAATATCAATGGAAAGATAATCTTTCTCAGTTTATTTGCAAATGAAAATGGCAGAATGAATTGCTAGATTCAAAAGTAAGTTATACTGAATATAGGGAATGATAAACGCCAGTTTGATGAATTCATTAATTAAGAACGGCTATTGACAATTGGTTTCTGACACTGGACAATGAATGGTCACCAAAACAAAGGGTTTAAAACGTGCACCGATTCCGTTAACCGTATCGCGGTTTTGCCGCATACCGGACACCGAAACACGCATATGAATATACTGCGGTGATCAGCATGACAAGACGATCAGAACGGTACATAGATATCAGTGGTATGATCATCTTATCAAAAGTCGATAATCGGTACCAAAAATGCCGTTGAAACGCCAGAAATAGGATGAACGAAGCAATAGTGATCGAAATTTAGAGAAACGAAATATGACGTCTCACTCGAAAGATGATTTACAAATTTACTGTATAAAATTATTCAGGTTTGGAAAACATTTTATTATCATCAAATATTAACTGATTTGAATTTAAATAAAATTACACAATAAAATAAACTTCAATATATTAATTGAAAATTTACCATTTGCTATGTTTAATTAGACGTAATCCAAATATCAAATTTATATTTCAAAATTTTATTATTTAAAATTTCACAAAAATTCAATTAATTAAATTAATAAAGCCACAAAAATTTATGGGTCGTTACACTCTCCCCCACTCAAACTTTCATCCTCTAAAAGGAGGGAGGTAAGAGAATAGAAACAGCGAGAAATATAAATAGATTTGAAATTCAAAATAACAATTAATTTAATATCATATAAAATTTCAATTTAAATTAATTAATATTCAATAATTGATTTTAAATTCAAGGTATCTCAATAAGTTGATTTAATTTCAATTTATTAATATTTGACACCAAAGGTTTCTTCAAAACAAAGTTTATTTTATCTATCTAATTTACTATTTAATAAACTTATTATTCTATTTATCTCTATTAACATTTTATAATTAAAATTTAAGTGTATAACATTTATTATAACCACTCAAATTATATTTATAAAATCATTTTATATTATATATTATCCAATTACATATTCAACTTCTGAATAATTTAGGTAAGTTATATTGGGAAAATTTTACTTGTATAATACCCAATTCAATTATTTCAAGTTTGAAATATTTATTCAAAATTTGTTATAATTAAAATCATCTTTTAACATAAAATTTAAGAATTAAATTTTCGATTTCTTCAAATAATTTAGAGATACATATGTATATGCTAAATATATCAAATCAAATTAAATTTAAAATAATATACCTATATATATAAATCAAATCGTACTTAAGAAATTTAAATCAAATTAGTTTCCAAAACAAAACTGTAGCAAAGCTATGAATTGGTCTCTTCATTTCGAAACTCGAAAATGAATGTCGATGATGCGGTCGTCATCACCGAAATTATTTTCCAACGACAAAGAGAAGAGCACTGATTTAAACATCTAAAATGTCTTTGAAACGATTTCTATTCGAAAATACTTTAAATAATATACCTTTTAAAACTTTAAAACCAAAGTTTGAAATCATCTGAAATTAAATTCTCAAATTCTTAATTTAAATTCCTTTCAATTCTAAATCAATTTATAAACCATGTTTAAAATTCCAAATCAATTTATAAACTATGTTTTTTATAACTCCATTTATTTATTTTATGAGGCAATAGTCATTGGTTTATAAAACAATAAATGAAAATCAAATATTATCATTTTGTTAACCAATTCATTTAACAATTATCTTTTAGAAAATTTACTCATATATAATATAATCACGCAAAATTTTATTTTATTTACCAAATTTGAAAACGATATTGTGTCAGTTTGCTCTATTCAAGTGTTTTGGAAATCCTATTGATAACGTTGTTCAGACGATTCGATCGAAAATCCAAATCAACATTAACAACTCAAACAACACAATATATATATATATATATATATATATATATATTATAAAACATTTTTGATATTAATTTACAAATACACTTCCTCGCTTGACGATTCAATAATGGATTTCAAAGCAAGTATAGAGATTCCAATTTGATGGACTCAAATCAAAGAGAATTTTGATTCGAATAGGTTCGAAACAAAGATAAGATGATTAAATAAAAAAAAAGGAAAATGGATAAGTTTATATAAATCGTGGGCAACCTTAACCAGGTCGACCGTGACTTCAAGAATAAGATCGATGCAGAATTCCGAGGCAAATCGACATTCGGTCACAAGAGATAGAATTCAGGCATAGCAGGAGATAGATAGCATCATAAACCGAGGATACAGAAATCTCCGATAAATCAATGCCTATTGTAAAGGATTTTCCCCCCTTTACAAATCATTTGAAGATTGGCAAAATCGCCTAGTTGTTATAAAGATCATTCGAAGTGGAGTTATTGGATACTCCAAAATCGAGAAACACGAATATGGAGAGATAAGGATGGATTTTGGAACCGAAGGGAACGTTCCAAAAATTTAAAGAAATCGAGTCAAAGAGGATGGGATTCAAGCTTGAATGAAAGTGATTCTGTAACACTCTATATGCTAAGTTTTTCCTAAAACCAAAGCTCTGATATCAACTGTAACGACCTGATATTTTCAACCATTCGCATCCACACATGCCGGAATTGAATCGCTCAAAATACCATATTATTAATTTATATTTGGTAAAACTCGGCATATACAGTAAATAAATAAATCACAGAATCACAGACACAAAGTAATATAACAATAATGCAGCGGAAACAAGAGAATAGTAGTTCATGAAGCTACTATATACATAACAGAGTTAAATAAGATACAACAGAAGTCTCGAATAAAATAGTCAAATACAAGATCAGTATACATTACTAGAATGAACTGAATATCTGAAAGCTGTGTTAGTCCCTGAGAAGTTGGTTTTGATGACAACAACCTTAGAATAAGATTATAAAATATAAATACTAACATTATTGTTTAGATATATATGTATATGCAGGATATATATACAGGTACCAAAGAATGAAGACTGTACAATATAGAGATTCAAGAACTGATAAACTCAAGGTCGAAGATATCAAGATTCAAGACTCATGAGCATCAAGATTATGAAGAGTTCCAGATTTCAATATAAATAATTTAGCTAAGAATTTTGTTCAATATAGAGACTCAAAATAATCTTTATATATCAAATTATCCTTGTTTTAAACTATCTTTTAATTATAATATATTTAACTTTTAATATTTATACTTAGATTTAAATATAAAATTATAGTAAAATTTTATATATACCAAAATATTATTCTCTATACTTATTTATTTATTTTAACTATAGTTAAGTATATTTAGAAAGTTTAAAATAGTTTTAATACAAGATAAAAGTTATTTTCAAAGAAAAACAAATTACCAAAAATAACTTAGGCCTGTCGACAACCCCAAGGAACCCTTTTCGACAAGGTGACAAATTATTTCAAAAGTTTGAATTTCAAAGGAAGTGTCTATTCGTCATATCCTTTCACAAATGGACATGTCTGTTGTTCTACAATAAATAGAGGCTGTTTTAACGAATTTATATTCATATATTCTCTAATTTCACTCCTCTTCTTCTTCCACATTTCTTTATATACATTTTTACCATTACTCTGCCGAAATCACCATTGAATCTAAGTATATCATCTCTGGTTTGATTCTCTATCACTATGTCAATAAGATCCCAGTGCTATTCAGAATTATAGACTTCTTTGTAATCAATCGAGCGAGAAAAGGTGTGATTGTAGCCTGGAAAATCAATTCGGTGAACTTGTTGCCCATAAATTCAAGTATCTCTACCCGGAGGATTGTGAATCTGTAGCGGTGTACCTCGTGGCCTTGAAATCGTGGGTGTAATTGTAAGAATTGATTTTAAAAGGAAATCCGTACTTGTGTTGCGGGACTGGATGTAGGGTAACTCTGAACCAGTTTAAAATTCGGTGTGTTCTTCACTTTATTGCTTTTACTTTATATCTGCATTTGTGTTTGATTCTATAATCATATCTGTGTCTAAATATTGCGTACATTTGTGTTCAAATTAATATAAACTCAAAAAGAATTAGTAATTCCTTAAAACACTATTCACCCCCCTCTAGTGTTAATTCTAGCCTTAAGATCTGTAATCCGCATTTCTCACAAGCTGGATAGATAGCTGGATCTCCAAGCGAAGCTCCAACTCCAAAGGTGAGTCTCAAAAGCTGAACCACTCAGTCTGACCCAAGCGTAAAGCAAAACACAAAACACTCGAGTCAGGATTAACATTCTTATATTAATAAATCCAACTCAAGTGAAATAACAACTGAAATACAAGTAACTCAAAGGATGTTTGGGATAACCATCCTCTAAGGATCCGATAAAGTATCTACTATTTAGTAATATACGCTATTATAATAATGTCTAAAGTAAAGTAACTTACTTAAAAATAGTGTTAAGGCTTTACATTTTTCACCTTAACACATATATAGTGCCAATAGTCCATACAATACCGTAGTCCCTCCTGATCGGGAGACCGCCTGTAACAACCGTGTTTTTGAATTACTGTTGAAATAAATATTAAAAATGGAAAATTTAAATTGAAATTTAAATATATATATATATATATATATGAAATTCATTTCCAAAGTCAGTTGCAAATAGCTTGTTGCATTGAATATATCTAAGTTATATTATGCTTCAGTTTGCCTTTCACGTATGTGAATGTGTCCAATTCAAGGGTAATATTATGCACACTTTTGTTAAAGAAAGGTTGGAACAAAAATTTTTGCTTTGCTGTCACTATATTTGTAAAAGAAAAAGTTGAACACACTTTGCTTTTCCATCATCAATTTATGTGCAGCAAGTCCTTTCTTGCACTGATGCACGTTTTCCATTTAATGCATTTGTACCACAAACCATTGCCAACACATTATTCTTTGACTTGTGCACAAAAATGAGAACGGAAAAGTATAAGCTGCATCATTCTTTTGTTGGATATTTTCAGTAGCTCGGTAAAAATTAATGGCGGTTCATTTATTTACTCCATTTGGATCTTGCTTGCTAACCGGTTTTGAAATGAATTAAAGGTGAGTGCAAACTCACACATCTATCTAAACTTTGCTCAGGTTACTTTAAAATTGTGTTAATTTCATTTTAGGGAAGAATAAATTTTAGCACGTCATCCTTCATTCCGTGCGTGCAAGCTTTGCCCAGGTTACCTACATGTAGAACAAATCTAAGCCAGGGCTATTTATTTATTTTTAACTCATTACTTGCGTATTATAATTCTTGTGTTTCCGTGGAAAAAAAAAGTCCAGGCATTGCATTATTTGTGAGCACGTAGTAATACACGAAGTAGTGTTTGTGTTTTGCAATTCTTGTGCACGTAGTAATGCACGTAAACCTTGCACTGGTATTACCTAGGTCACCTAAATTTATTTTTCCATGCATGCATGAAATACTCGAAATCCTAGACCTGGACATTAAGATTTCAATTATTTTGTGCGTGTAAAGCTTATATTGTCCAGGCTACATATTTGACATGTGTACAGTTAGCTTTGCCTGGCCTTCATTTCTAACTTCACTTTTGGTATACAAGTATGTATGAGCGAAAAAAAAGATGCAGATGTCTAGACCTTCTTTTTTATATTTTGAACGTGCATGAAAGTGTAAGTGTGTTGGTCCATTTTTAGTGCTAAAATGTGCAACACGAGACGTGTCCAGACCATGCATTTGGCACTTGCATGCAATGTTTACAAGTGTCCAGCAATATTATTCATTCCACGCACATTTTTAATTCATGTAGTCCAGATTATTATTTTTAATTTATATTTTTGTTTACATTTTTTACTTGTGTGAAAATTTTTATAATGCCCAGACCCTCATTTTTGGGTATATATAAGTGCAAGTGGGAAGTGAAATATTTGATGAATATACAGTAGTGCAGTCTACTATTTAATTTACGTTGAACCGGTGTTTGGATTTAAAACGTATTTTGTTGCCATTATTTTTATAACGGATTTTTACTTCGGTGTTAAATTTTTGATGATGGACTTTGGTGGTCGTGGACTTTGGTGGTCGTGGCCGCATGGGTGAAGGCTTGGGCTGATGCGTGCTCGGTTTGGGTAGGTATATGGGAGGCTTGAAAGGGAACGTGGAGATGGAGTTGCAGATCTCAAGGAAGAAGCTGATAATATTTTTATATAAATATCAATGGAAAGATAATCTTTCTCAGTTCATTTGCAAATTAAAATGGCAGAATGAATAGCTAGATTCAAAAGTAAGTTATACTAAATATAGGGAATGATAAACACCAGTTTGATGAATTTAGTAATTATGAAAAGCTATTGACCATTGGTTTCTGACACTGGACAATGATTGGTCACCAAAACAAAAGGTTTAAAACGTTATCGATTCAGTTAACCGTATCACAGTTTTGCCGCGTACCGGACACCGAAACACACATACGAATATACTGGGGTGATCAGCACAACGAGGCGATCAGAACGGTACACAGATATCAGTGGTACGATCATCTTATCAAAAGTCGATAATCGTTACCAAAAATGCTGCTGAAACGCCAGAATTAGGATGAACGAAGTAATAGTGATCCAAATTTGGAGAAACGAAATATAATGACTCACTCAAAAGATGATTTACAAATTTATTGCATAAAAATAATCAGGTTTGGAAAACATTTTATTATCATCAAATATTAACTGATTTGAATTTAAATAAAATTACACAATAAAATAAACTTCAATATTATTAATTGAAAATTTAACAATTGCTATGTTTAATTAGACGTAATCCAAATATCAAATTTATATTTCAAAATTTTATTATTTAAAATTTCACTAAAATTCAATTAATTAAATTAATAAAACCACTAAAATTTACCGGTCGTTACAACATCGAATTTCAGAAATATGAATTTTGACACTAAACAAATGTGCATTTGCAGTGGGATGACTGGATTTTTAACTGGAGCGCAGCTGAGACTGGTATAGGGATGTTATGTGCACGTACAATAGAGCCCTGCAAAGGAAACACAGATTCAGTGGCTCAAACAAAGCATGCGCAGTTGGCCCTATTCACCTCTTCAGTTTGTAGTCGCCTTCAAAATCGCAAGCATCTTTTTAAAAGGTAAATAATCATACCATAATGCAATCTTAGAACAACATGTATGGACAAATAAATATATGAAAATACAAATTTAATAATATTACCGTGGTACAGATTTATTATTTCATGTACACATCATAGCCATTTATACACATCTTGGCAAAATAACATATAAATTCATTGATACAAATTGTCTTTGATTACAGAGTCATGATAGCTTTTAATTCAAAGTGGAGAAATTCAGAATATTTACATTGTCATTGCCAATTTCTTATATTTGATTTGCAACATTTTGTATATAGATTTTCTACTCATCTTTAAGAAAAATTGATGTTGGGAAGTTTTCCTCATTTATAGAATCTGAATCTACCAAGTGGAAAATCAAGTTGCAAGTCCAGTGGTGAATCAAGTGTCGAGCCAAATCAATGAGTCTCTTAAATCATTTGCTTCATCTTTCCTAACTATGGTAATCGGGTTACAACATAACCTTTATATTGGACATTTAAAATTGAATATGAAATTACTTTTTGTAATTTGGATATGATATTGTGGTATCTTGAAATTGGAAGGTTTATAGCTCATATTATGGTATTATCTAAATATGATATTGTTGCATTTGAGATATGGGAGCATTTTAGACTTCATATTGAATTGATATGATGAATTATATACGTGATATGGACATCATCATTTATGAGATATTATATTCATTTTTTTTTAAGAATTTAATATTAGTTGTACATAAAATAGTGTAAAAACATAATTTCAATTAGTAACGCATATAAGTGTTTCCAATATTTTGGATAACAATGCTTATCTACGTTACAAACCTAAATGATAAGCAAAGCAATTTATGTGTGACAACACATATATATGTTACTAAATAATCATTTTCCAACACTTATAAATGTTACCGTATATTTCTATACTAACACTTATAAGTGTTACCGTGTATTTCTGTACCAACGCTTATAAGCATTACGATATATTTAGGTACCAACACTTATAAGTGTTAGCATTACGTATGTTCGTAACACTTATAAGTGTTCAAATTTGACCGCTCCATTCCTCACAGTCCATTAGTAACACTTAAAAAGTGTTACTGAAATTATTCGTAACACTTATAAATGTTAGGGTTTGCCTGTTTTGGTGTAGTGTACGATCCGTCCGACATCCTCCAAAGTTAGTATCGCTATATGAAACTAACTCGAAAGGACATTCTTTCGGATAGAAAAGTCCAAAATCTTTGGTTTTGCGTAGATAACACAATATTCGTTTCACTGCTCGCATATGTGATTCTTTAGGATTTGCTTGAAATTGAGAACATAAACAAACACTCATCATTATGTCAGGTCTACTAGCAGTAAGATAAAGTAATGATCCAATTATACTTTGATATAATTTTATGTCGATAATTTTACCATCTTTATCTCTATCGAGATGTATTATTGTACTCATTAAAGTTGGTTTGGAAAAAGTATTTTCAATACCGAAGCGTTTTAATTAGATTATTACAATATTTTTCTTGATTAATAAAAATACCATTTTCTAATTGTTTAATTTGTAAACCAAGAAAATAAGATAATTCTCCGATATGTGACATTTCAAATTCTTTGGTCATTATTTTAGAAAATTCCTGACATATTTTTTCATTTGTAGAACCAAAAATAATATCACCTATATAAATTTGAATAATTAACATATCCTTTTTAGTAAAAGAGTTTGGTTAACCTTCCCAATTTCAAAACCAAAATTTATTAGATAGCTCTTAAGACGTTTATACCAAGCACGGGGTGCTTGTTTTAGACCGTACAAGACTTTCTTAAGTTTATAGACTTGGTCGAAAAAAATGTCATGTATGAATAGAGGTGGTTGTTTAACATAAACATTTTCTTTTATATAACCATTTAAAAAGCACTTTCAACATCCATTTGATAGAATTTGAAATTATGAAAACATGCAAAGGCCAATAAGATACGTATTGCTTCAAGTTATGCGACATGAGCAAACGTTTCTTCGTAGTCAATTCCTTCTTCTTGATTATATCCTTGTGCAATTAATCTAGCTTTATTTCTAGTTATATTACCTTGTTCATCTGATTTATTTTTGAAGACCCATTTAGTACCAATGACTGATTGATCACTTGGTCTAGAAACTAGTTTTCAAACTTCATTTTGTTCGAATTGGTTTAGCTTTTCTTGCATAGCTATAATCCAACAGTCATCCATAGAGGCTTTTTTTTTACATTTTTTAGCTTCAATATTCGAAAGAAATGCTACATGGCCCATTTGATTGAGTTGATTTCTAGTTCTAATATGCGAATCAATTTCTCTTATGACATTTTCTACTGGGTGATCTCGTAAAATCCTAGGAGGAGATCTTAATTCATTTTAATTATGAACTATGTTATCATCTTATTTAAAATTATAAACAATGTTTTCATCTTCTTCAAAACTATTTTGAGAAACCGTATTTGTGATCGTCTTAGGTATTATTTCATCATCCTCAAAGTTTTTATTAAATTTGAAATTTTCATCGAATGAAACATGAAGAGTCTCTTCGATTGTTTTTGTTCTTTTATTGAAAATTCGATAAGCTTTGCTTCATTCCGAATATCCTATGAAGATTCCTTCATCGAATTTTGGATCAAATTTTCCAATCTGATCTTTTATGTTTTAAAATAAGAAATATTTCGTTTTCTTTAGTGAAAAAATTCATATCGAGTATGTTTCGTTAGGGGTCGAATGGAAACACGATTTAGAACATAGCAAGCAGTTGCTACAGCTTCTGCCCAGAAATGTTCTGGTAATGTGCTTCCATTTAATAAAGTTCTTGCACATTCTTGTAATGTTATATTTTTCCTTTCAACCACTCATTTTGTTGTGGTGTTCTAGGAAAAGAAAAATTATGGTAAATTCCCGTTTTATTACAGAAATGTTCAAAAGCTTCATTTTCAAATTCACCTCTATGATCACTTCTAATATTTTTTACTTTTCGATTTTTTGAAATTTTGAATTCTTTTTGCAAAGATCTTGAAATTTTCAAAGGTATCACTTTTATTTTCAAAAAAATAGTCCAAGTATATCTTGAGAAATCATCTACTATAACATACACATATTTACTATGGTTTATAGATTGAACTTTAGTTAGACCAAAGAGATCCAAATGCAATAGTTCTAGTGGTTGTATAGTAGAAATATATTTTTTATATTTAAATGATGATTTTGATAATTTTCCTAATTAACAAGCATCACAAATATTGTTTACTTTAAAATTCATTTTTGGTAAACCTTTAACTAAATCATTTTTAAATAATTTATTTATAATTTTGAAATTAATATGACAAAATCTTTTTTGTCATAACCAAGGATCATTTTCTTTGGCTTACACATATTTGTATTGTAATTTACATTCATATTTAAAACATAAATATTTTTATCTCTAAAACCTTCAAAAACAAGGTTTTTATTTTGATCAAAAATGCTACATTTATTTTTAGAAAATGAAATATTAAATTCTTTGTCACATAATTGGCTGATACTAAGTAAATTGTGTTTTAAATTTTTAACTAACAAAACATCTGTAATAAGAGGTAAATTAGATATACCATTATTGTTCACATCGCCTTTGCTGATGACATATCCTTTGGAATTATCTCCAAATGTGACAGAACCTTCATCTGAGTAGATAATATTAGTTAGCATCCCTTTATTTCTAGCCATGTGTTTTGAGCAAGCACTGTCTAGTATCCATTTTCCTATCTTTTTATGTGGTACCTTCAAAATATAGAATTAAAATTGGTAGCACCATTTTATTTTGGGTCCTAAGAGTTAGACCTTAAGAAGCCAAACCCCAGAGGGTTCATAATTCCTTCTGAAAATAAAATCTTTGTTTTTATGAACACTTTTTGTAAAGGCCCGCAAATCTGTACCCCTTTGAACTAACAAAATCCCACAACAGTTCTGTCCAAAGTGGCACAAAAGTACGAGTCTTTGGGAAAAAAGAAGAAGAAAGAGGTAGAAGAAGAAATAAAAACAACATCAGAGTCTCACAATCGCAGCGGAACAAAATATAATATAAAATAACAGCTTTTAAATACAAAGAAATCTGTACTGTATACATATACATACAAACCATCATCAGAGTACAACAAACATCCATACAGAGACAATTTAATATTTGACCATACACAGCGGAAATAATAGCAAGTACGGAAGTACGCTCTGTCATCAGCTCGTCTCCTGAACTCCTTAGCTTTTTACCTGATCCTGTTTAACTCGGTCTGACCCGAGCATCATATAAAACAACATCCGAGTCAGTGTGGAAAACCAGCGTGAGAAATTACACTCAATTGGATTATTATATTTTCAAAAATCCTTTGAAAAACAAAAGAATCTCGTAAGACCACGCCACAAATAAACATGTCGGCTTTTTACCTTACGATAGCTAAAACATTTTTATCAAATTCGTCTGATATTATAATAGTGTCTATAGAAAATAAAATAGAATCTAGCTGAAATGCTTGCATCTCACGTTTCAGCAATAGTTGGGCACAATCAAAACCGTACAGGCGCTTATTGGAGATTGGATTCCATACAATGGCAGGGCTACCGAGGTACCGCCCGTCACAGTACCTGGTCTAGATCAGAGTACCGAGGAGCCACCCTAACTCCCCTGCAACACAAGACCGGAACCATCCCTTAATGGACAGTCCCAAGTAAGATCACCCCGTGATTGGCGCGACCAACCACCCACTAAGCCGAAATAAAAAGGGACATCTAGATAGGGGAAACCTTACTCTCAAGTGGGGGCTACCCACGAAGCCTTGCTGCACCTCCCCTGTTTTAGCCATTCCCGGTCGATGAGGGTTGAGGCTAAGCGTTACCTTTCAAGAAGAGTCCCACTTAGAATGCTCATCGTCCCCCTGATGATGTTCTGAAAGCATTCGTCCATACAAGTTGCCGTGGGTCTAGACAAACCGAATCACCGTCTTCAACTCTTCACGATCTTCATTCGTAATCATTCAAACCGGATCGAAGTGGTTTTTGGATAATTAAATCCGATCCCAGACTCTTCGAAACGATCAGCGCATTGTCCAATATTGATAGTCGGTGATTTAACTATCAAATAATCATTCACAAGCAACCATTAAATAACTTTTCCCAAATTATTTATTTTAAATATCCACCCAGATATTTATTTCTATTCAACCCATTTAAATCAATTTTCAACTCCTTTTTAATTTTCCTATGAAATCATTTAGATGATTTCTCACACTTTAATTACACTTCGATTTACCTTTTGAAAATATTCTTTATTTTCTTATTCTTTTCTCAAAAATCAATTTACACTTTTTCTTATAAATTCTTAAACCCGATTGCCCACTTTACTTTGTGAATCTTTATTCTGTTTCTAGAAAACTCTTATTTTATACTTGTAAATTTATTTAAGTTTCTTTAACTCCACTTAGAAGATTTTCTTCTAAATCTTATTCATTTACTAAATTTGTTTATCATCTCAAGAGACTTTATGATTGGATTTTCAAAAAGAAATATTTGAAAACATATAAAGTTATATAATAGAATAATAATCTTATTTTATATTATGGTTTGAAGGAAATATTAAAATATAAACATTACAATTTATATCAAATTATTAGTAAGACACAAATCCGGTTTTAGAAAATTTGAGTGTATAATAAATTATTAAGCTTTCGAATAACTAATTTGACATAATTATAGTTCATGAAATAATATAATAGTAATTTAAAATATTCATTTAAAATAAGTTTATCATTTTAAGAAAACCCAATATCCACATAGAAATGTCTCTTGTCCAAATTCATACTTATCTCCATCGGAAATATTCAACTATTTCCATCCAACAAATTTCATATCTCAATATAAGTTCATTTTGACTTATCTTTTCCAATATACACTGATAATTCCCTATCTCATCTATAAACTCCATTTATAAGTTTATAAAATCTCCCTGAGTTCTCCCTTTATTTTTTTATAAAATAGTTTTATTTAAGAATTCCATCTTATAATTTATTTATTTATATAAATCTCCATATTGCTCTTTAAATAAATTTCATTCATCACTTAAATTTTTTTTCCTTTTTATTCCATAATAAAATTTCCTTTACTTCTTAATAGAATTCTTAATTGTACTTCTTAATAACATCTTCTTTTTAATTTTTAATAAAATTTCACTTATTGATTACAATAATCCTTCAGGTGTTAATATATTTAAATCTTTCCATAAACTCAACTTTAACTAATTTCAATTTATAAGATATCATTATTTCTTTTTCTTCATTCTTTATTTGAAGTAGATTCATTATTCCAATAATTATTTTCTATTGAGTTTATTTACCTTTGTTAAATTAATTAATTTAATTTATAAATTTCAAACTTCAACTTCAATGTTATTTTACTCTTAATAATTCAATTCACATACCAATCTATATCAATTCATCCATCCTGTCATATAACAACATATATATATATAATAAATATCAGGAATCCTGTTGGATCCCTCCAACCTGTTTTCCCTGCACCCACAGATGTTAGCACAAATTAAAATATCAATTCCACTTCAAAGCGGGATATCATGGTATATGGGTTTATAATATCATCCAACGAATAAACTATTATAAATCAACCAAACACAACCAATGATTTAAATTTAACATTTAAATTTTTATCTATGGCATCCAAATGAGTAAGAAAGTCTCACCTTTGCTTTTAAGTTGCAATCCTTTCCAATCTTGACCCGATTTCTTGACTTTTGACCTTATATAAACAATTATATGATTTTTTATCAATATTCGAACAAATCGAACAATTTATTTCCATTTAAATAAATTTATTTTAATCTAATAACTTAATTTTTAACAAGTGATATAATTTAAACAAATACTTAAATTTTTAAACTAATAATTTCCTTTAAAAAATCCTTTAGTAACAAAATAATCAAATGAGTTTATTAAATATATAAATCACCTTGATTAATTATTTTTAACATAAACTAGTAAATTGTATTTTATATTTTTTTTTCAAACTGTATATATATAAATAGTCTATATATGTTTAAAAAATCTAATTTTTCATAAACTTTAATCATTTCTATATATATTATTTACCTTATTCTCTTTGACCACTAAAAATCCTATTTTTAAACTTTACTGTTTGGTTTTATTTTATTTTTAAAACGAATACATTGTAAAATAACAAATCTGGATTTAAAATATGTATATATACAGATGCCCTTTTCTCTGTTAATCTAAATATTAAACTTTTAATTTTGGAAAAAAAATGATAATTATACCTCACCGCAACCACCATCGATCACGGCCTCCTCTCGGATGTCGACATCGGCCATCAGTACAGTGCCTCAAAGACTCGAGCTCGAGCTCGCGACACCCTAGCTCAACGAATGCACTTTCACCCTGCTGCCTCTAGTCGCTCGAGCTTCCTGTCGCGCACGTCTCCACTCAACCACGCGACCGCCATACTCACGCTCAACTGCTTACCTCGTCTCCACCCATTCGCCGCACCCCCATAGCAACGACGCGACCTCGAAATCTCACCGAACTTCACATCGACAAATACCATCATCCTAGCTTGCCAACATCGCCGCCACCCTCTTTGATTCGAGACCAAGCTTCAAATTAGGGCTCGACCAAAAGCACGAACGCGAATCGGTGCGTACATTCGCCCTACTCGATTTGATTTAGAGTTTTCTTCCCTTTTTTTTGAATACGGTGATTTGATTTTCTTGAGGACAAATGAATGCGGCCGTATGAGGAGTGAATTGGATTTTGAGAAAAGGAAGAAGACTCGGGATATAAAATGAATACGGCTGCCATTATCAATTTATTAGAGATCTCGCGAATGGAAAAAGAAAGAAGGATACGCGATTTAAAGACGAACAAAGGGATTTTAGCTTCCGAGGGAAGACAAAGAGTACGCGATGAAGTGAGAGGAGTAGGTCGGCTGAGATGAAGGTTGATGGGAAAGAAAAGCAGCTGACGGGATGAAATTTCGGCTGTAGACTAGGGTATATAAATTGATATTTAAATTAGATCGATTAACTATTGTCCAAGCATTTATATTTCGTACGATCACACGATAGCTCCGAAAGCTACGAAATTTGAAATCCGATAATAATTCGATGTTACGGATCCAACGGAACTGGTTTCGTCGAATTCCGAGATTGTGCCTCGGATGGCTATTTTTAAACGTCAATTTAAACGATGTAATTTTAAAATCGGACAAACCACTATTAAATTCAAATTTTAACTCATCTATTATTTTCAGTATTATTAATATAATTCTATAAGCCTTTAAAATATTTTAAACAAGCTTACTACCCCAGATTTAATATTTTACCCGATGTTCAATTACTATTTTAACAATTAATTAATTCAACAGGTCGTTATATTTAAATTCTGAATCCTTTTTATCATATAAAACCAAACTGTTCATATTAAAATCAAATTAAAGTTCAGATTAAATATTTAAATCTAATTTAAATATTGCAAATTAGCCATTCAAAAATTCGGGTCATTACATTCCTCCCCCTTTAAATGAATTTCGTCCCCGAAATTACTAATACAAAAGAATGTCCTACCATGCTCACTTATTAAAAGCTACTTAGTTAGATTTTTTGTTCACTTTCCTAATCTTCCCTTTTACCCAAATAATTGATTTTATATTCTAACTTTAAAATCTCTTACTTCAATTCTACTTTCAAAACATTTTGCCATTAACAAAATAATTTTTTTCAAAATTTTTCTAACTCCCAAAATTTATGGAAAATTTTGGCAGAGTCTCCTTTGTACGGAGGAGCTTTTGCAATTTGACAATAGGTATAAATATATATACATCGACCCACACGGTCGGAAAAACCAAAAATAGTTCATATTTCCTAGTTTGTATTGCGTATGCGTACCTTATTTAGCATTTTCAGCAAGTGGCGTATATATTTAAGCATTTGTGTGCCCAAACTCTCGCTAAACGGTCTTCTGGTACCCGTACTTACTCAATTTAAACACTTAAGTAACATATTTATGAAATTTATAACATTTCATTTATTTAAACAGCTACAACACAACTATAACATATGTAATGCATTAGAAATACTTCCATAAGCCGTTTGAGAAGTTTCCATCTAGTTCAATTTGTTTTTAACTGTTTCATATACCATTTGCATTCAACACAAGTGATTAACAACTCATTTGCTTATCTTCAATTCATAATTATGTCCATACAATTCATTTCAAATTTAATTGATTTCAAAATTAATCCATGCTACTTCTATCAGTTAATAATCACAAGTTTATTTTTTATAAACAATATACACAACCAGTTTCCATAAGCAATTAATAAAGTCTCAATATTAACCCAATTGCTTTACTCGATTTCTATATCATCCTATCTAATTCAGAATGATTTTTAACATCATTTTCTTACATTCTATTCATTTTTAATCTAACCAACACATATTCATTGCATTTGATTCACAAGTCAAATTTTTGTTTACTTTATCGTTCCATAGAATTTTATTTACTTTCGTTTACGTCAAACGACCAATTTAAGGAATTCGAAGATATTTATTCAAACATCAATTTCTTTAGTTTTACAATCATTTAAAATTGATTCCAACTCAATTATTTTTAATTCCATTCTATTTTATTTACGTACTATATATTTGCATTTTATTTCATATTCACTTGGTTTCATTCAAACCATTTTATTCAGCTTGGAAACATCCAATTAATTAACCATTTATCAAATTCACTTAAGCCGAGCCTCTATTTAATGATTTGCTTAAGTTATTTAATTTTCTTCAACTTATTTCAATCCCATAACCCAAGTTTATTTTACTTGTGAACAACCTCCATTTTAAATCCTTGATTTGATTATTATTATTATTATTATTATTTCAACTCCATTTCACCTATAATTCAATTTATTTACCCACCTGTTCATTTTAAATTTTAATTCACATTCACAGTTCACTTTCAAATCTATTTATTTAATTATAAGGCCATTTCCACTTTTATTTTAACTCTCTTGAATTTTATTTGTAACTCCATCCATTCATGTTTCATTTGACCATACTCCAATTTAGTGTACTAGCAATATACGTTGAATATTATTTATTCAAGTTCTATTTAATTCAATTTTCTTATCATTTTAAAGTCCATTCCATTTTAATTTATTTACACACCATACATTAGCATTTTATTCTATCCTCGCATTGGTTCCTTTCCAATCATTTTATTAAGCTCGATATTCCATGCTTATAAATTAATAATCATTTCCCAAATTAAATTCACCGAGGTTTTCATTTAATGGGCTTTCACCCTTCCTCAAAGCCAAGCTTCAATTATTTTTAACTTAAGTAAATTTACTTATTCCAACTTCTTACTTAAGTTCAGTTCCATTTTAATTTGATTCTTATCTAATCAAATTCCATTTAATTTAATTATTCATTCTCATAATCCATTTTAAATTCCAAATTTCCATACCCAATTCATCTGAATTTATTTATTAATAACAAGGTCATGTTTAACTTATTTATACTCGAATTGGATTTTATTTGTAAATCAAATCATCTTTATTCCAATTCCACAACATTTCCACCTATATTTAATTCACTACCAGTCCCAGTTGAATTTTATTTGTAACTCGAGTCCATTCCTAACTCCATTATTATCTCATAATCCAACTTAGGTTCCATTTCCATATTCATTAAATAATTAATTATCCAATTTAGTTCACTTCCACTTCCCATTCCATATTGGATTTTTTATCTTCAAAAATCATCTTATTATTTTACTTAAGTTCAATTTTATTTTATAATTCAAGTTTGGATTTTTATTTCAATTTCCAAATACAAAACAATTTTATTTTGGCTTACTATTTAACTTCTCCATTTATTTTTCTCTTATAAGTCACACAAATATTATTTTCTCACGTTTCTACCCATCTTAAGCTTGAATATATTCATATTTCATTTTAACTCGAGATTGAACACTTATTTACAGCTAAAAATATTCTTAAACAATGGGTTGTCAACTCTTCATAAGCTATCGGGATATATTTATTCCAATTCAATTTCATTTCAACTTACTCTCATTCATACTATTTGGGTTAGAATTTCACTCCTTTAGATTTATAAGTCACACACTTATTTATATTCACATTTCCATCCATTAACAATCAATCCCATTCACCTTCTACTTTTAATTAGGGATTATATATTTTACTTAGTCAAGTATTTTTTTTCCAATGCTTTTTAACCATTATGGGCTATTTTAAATTCATTCACCCCAAACAATTTCTTATTCAGCTTACTTTCACTTGTTAAAGTAAGAATTTAATTCCACTCAATATTATCTATAATCTCAACTGAATTTTATCTCAATTCAATTTTATTTAACTGAACTTCAGTTAAATCTAGCATCATGCTATATTCTTTAATCCACCAATTCACTTGAATTTAATTAAGTAAGAACATAATTTCATTTAATATCGTCCATATCTCCATTCATTTCCTTCCAATTTGATTCCAACTTAATTCAAATAGAACTGAATTTTATTCCAAATTAATTCAACTTACCTCCATTTACTTAGCTTAAATTAATTTCAACCCAATTTGATTTTGTCCTCTAATTCACACTAAATTTCTATTTTACCATTTCAATCACATTTAAAAATTTATTAATTTATTTCTATTAAATTTTCTCAATCTGATTCATCTACATTCTAAATTTTATTTACTTCACCAATTTACTTATATTATTATTTCCCATCATTAGTTAAATTTCAAAAGTTAAATTTTCAACTTAATCCAAGTTAAATCCTTATAATCTTATTTGTCTATCATACTATCATCCAAACATTTTAATTATATATAATAATTTACGGAAAATTATTTCTTTTATATCAAAATATATTTTGGGTAAAATTATTTCATTCGCCCGCTTTCGAAAACAGTATTGTGTCGAATTGTTCTATTTAAGTGTTTAGAAGCCCCTTCGGCCCAGTTGTACAGACTGTGTTGACGAAGGTTCATATGCCACTCAATAAATCAATCAACACAATATAAAACCATTTTATATTCACTAACAAATACGCTCTCATATCTATTAATACGCTCAAACTCATTCTAGAGTACTAATGACTCTATTTCTAACGAGTAATCCCCACTAGAGCCAAGGTTCTCGCTTAACCTTTTAGCTCTGATACCAAGTGTAAAGGCCCGCAAATCCGTACCCCTTTAAACTGACAAAATCCCACAACAGTTCTGTCCAAAGTGGCACAAAAGTACGAGTCTTCGGGAAAAAAAGAAGAAGAAAGAGGTAGAAGAAGAAATAAAAAACTACATCAGAGTCTCACAATTGCAGCGGAACAAAATATAATATATAATAACAGCTTTTAAATACAAAGTAATATGTACTGTATACATATACATACATACCATCATCAGAGTACAAAAAACATCTATACAGAGACAACTTAATATTTGTCCATACACAGCGGAAATAATAGTCAAGTACGGAAGTACGCTCTGTCATCAGCTCGTCTCCTGAACTCCTTAGCTTTTTACATGATCCTGTTTAACTCGGTCTGACCCGAGCATCATATAAAACAACACCCGAGTCAGTCTGGAAAACCAGCGTGAGAAATCACACTTAATTGGATTATTATATTTTCAAAAATCCTTTGAAAAACAAAAGCATCTCGTAAGACCACGCCACAAATAAACATGTCGGGTTTTTACCTTACGATAGCCAAACATTTTTATCAAATTCATCTGATATTATAATAGTGTCTATAGAAAGTAAAATAGAATCTAGCTGAAATGCTTGCATCTCACGTTTCAGCAATAGTTGGGCACAATCAAAACCGTACAGGCGCTTATTGGAGATTGGATTCCATACAATGACAGGGCTACCGGGGTACCGCCTGTCACAGTACCTGGTCTAGATTAGAATACCGAGGAGCCACCCTAACTCCCCTGCAACACAAGACCGGAACCATCCCTTACTGGACAGTCCCAAGTAAGATCACCCCGTGATTGGCGCGACCAACCACCCACTAAGCCGAAATAAAAAGGGACATCTAGACAGGGGAACCTTACTCTCAAGTGGGGGCTACCCACGAAGCCTTGCTGCAACTCCCCTGTTTTAGCCATTCTCGGTTGATGAGGCTTGAGGCTAAGCGTTACCGTTCAAGAACGAGTCCCACTTAGAATGCTCATCGTCCACCTGACGATGTTCTGAAAGCATTCGTCCATACAAGTTGCCATGGGTCTGGACAAACCGAATCACTGTCATCAACTCTTCACGATCTTCATTCGTAATCGTTCAAACCGGATCGAAGTGGTTTTCAGATAATTAAATCTGATCTCGGACTCTTCGAAACGATCAGCGCATTGTCCAATATTGATAGTCGATGATTTAACTATCAAATAATCATTCACAAGAAACCATTAAATAATTTTTCCCAAATTATTTATTTCAAATATCCACCCAGATATTTATTTCTATTCAACCCATTTAAATCAATTTTCAACTCCATTTTAATTTTCCTATGAAATCATCTAGATGATTTCTCACACTTTAATTACACTTCGATTTACCCTTTGAAAATATTCTTTATTTTCTTATTCTTTTCTCAAAATCAATTTACACTTTTGCTTATAAATAATTAAACCCGATTGCCCACTTTACTTTGTGAATCTTTATTCCGTTTCTAGAAAACTCTTATTTTATACTTGTAAATTTATTTAAGTTTCTTTAACTCCACTTAGAAGATTTTCTTCTAAATCTTATTCATTTACTAAATTTGTTTAACATCTCAAGAGACTTTATGATTGGATTTTCAAAAAGAAATATTTGAAAACATCTAAAGTTATGTAATAGAATAATAATCTTATTTTAAATTATGGTTTAAAGGAAATATTAAATATAAACATTACAATTTATATCAAATTATTAATAAGACTCAAATCCGGTTTTAGAAAATTTGAGTGTATATAAATTATTAAGCTTTCGAATAACTAATTTGACATAATTATAGTTCATAAAATTATATAGTAGTAATTTAAAATATTCATTTAAAATACAATTATCATTTTTAGAAAACCCAATATCCACATAGAAATGTCTCTTGTCCAAATTCAAACTTATCACCATCGGAAATATTCAGCTATTTCCTTCCAACAAATTTCATATCTCAATATAAGTTCAGTTTGACTTATCTTTTCCAATATACACTGATAATTCCCTATCTCATCTATAAACTCTATTTATAAGTTTATAAAATCTCCCTGAGTTCTCCCTTTCTTTTTTTATAAAATAGTTTTATTTAAGAATTCCATCTTATAATTTATTTATTTATTTATATAAATCTCCATATTGCTCTTTAAATAAATTCCATTCATTACTTAATAAAATTTTCCTTTTTATTCCTTAATAAAATATCCTTTACTTCTTAATAGAATTCTTAATTGTACTTCTTAATAACATCTTCTTTTTAATTCTTAATAAAATTTCACTTATTGATTACAATAATTCTTTGGGTGTTAATATATTTAAATCTTTCCAAAAACTCAACTTTAACTAATTTCAGTTTATAAGATATCTTTATTTCTTTTTCTTCATTCTCTACTTGAAGTAGATTCATTATTCCAATAATTATTTTCTTTTGAGTTTTATTTATCTTTGTTAAATTAATTTATGTAGTTTATAAATTTCAAACTTCAACTTCAATGTTATTTTACTCTTAATAATTCAATTCACATACCAATCTATATCAATTCATCCATCATGTCATATGACAACATATATATATATATACATACATACATACATACATACATATATATATATATATAATAAACATCTCTGAGGAATCCTGTTGGATCCCTCCAACCTGTTTTCCCTGCACCCACAGATGTTAGCACAAATTAAAATATCAATTCCACTTCAAAGTGGGATATCACGGTATATGGGTTTATAATATCATCCAGCGAATAAACTATTATAAATCAACCAAACACAACCAATGATTTAAATTTAACATTTAAATTTTTATCTATGGCATCCAAATGAGTGAGAAAGTCTCACCTTTGCTTTTAAGTTGCAATCCTTTCCAATCTTGACCCGATTTCTTGACTTTTGACCTTATATAAACAATTATATGATTTTTTTATCAATATTCGAACAAATCGAACAATTTATTTCCGTTTAAATAAATTTATTTTAATCTAATAATTTAATTTTTAACAAGTGATATAATTTAAACAAATACTTAAAATTTTAAACTAATAATTTCCTTTAAAAAAATCCTTTAGCAACAAAATAATCAAATGAGTTTATTATATATATAAACCACCTTGATTAATTATTCTTAACATAAATTAGTAAATTGTATTATTTTTTTTCAAACTCTATATATACAAAATAGTCTATATATGTTTAAAAATCTAATTTTTCATAAACTTTAATCATTTCTATATATATTATTTACCTTATGCTCTCTGACCACTAAAAATCCTATTTTTAAACTTTATTGTTTGGTTTTATTTTATTTTTAAAACGAATACATTGTAAAATAACAAATCTCGATTTAAAATCTGTATATATACAGATGCCCTTTTCTCTGTTAATCTAAATATTTAACTTTTAATTTTGGAAAAAAAATGATAATTATACCTCACCGCAACCACCATCGATCACGACCTCCTCTCGGGTGTCGACATCGGGCATCAGTACAGTGCCTCAAAGACTCGAGCTCGAGCTCACGGCACCCCAGCTCAACGAATGCACTTTCACCCTGCTGCCTCTAGTCGCTCGAGCTTCCTCTCGCGCATGTCTCCACTGAACCACGCGACCGCCATACTCACGCTCAACTGCTTACCTCGCCTCCACCCAGTCGCCGCACCCCCATAGCAACGACGCGACCTCGAAATCTCACCGAACTTCACATCGATAAGTACCATCATCCTAGCTTGCCAACATCGTCGCCACCCTCTTCGATTCGAGACCAAGCTTCAAATTAGGGCTCGGCCAAAAGCACGAACGCGAATCGGTGCGCACGTTCGTCCTACTCGATTTGATTTAGGGTTTTCTTCCCTTTTTTTTGAATACGGTGATTTTATTTTCTTGAGGACGAAAGAATGCGGCCATATATGGAGTGAATTGGATTTTGAGAAAAGGAAGAAGACTCGGGATATAAAATGAATACGGCTACCATTATCAATTTATTAGAGATCTCGTGAATGGAAAAAGGAAGAAGGATACGCGATTTAAAGATGAACAAAGGGATTTTAGCCTCTGAGGGAAGACAGAGAGTATGCGATGAAGTGAGAGGAGTAGGTCGGCTGAGATGAAGGCTGATGGGAAAGTAAAGCAGCTGACGGGATGAAATTTCGGCTGTAGACTAGGGTTTATAAATTGATATTTAAATTAGGTCGATTAATTATTGTCTAAGCGTTTATATCTCGTACGATCACACGATAGCTCCGAAAGCTACGAAATTTGAAATCCGATAATAATTCGATGTTACGGATCCAACGGAACTGGTTTCGTCGAATTCTGAGACTGTGCCTCGGATGGCTATTTTTAAACGTCAATTTAAACGATGTAATTTTAAAATCGGACTAACCACTGTTAAATTCAAATTTTAACTCATCTGTTATTTTCAGTATTATTAATATAAATTCTATAAGCCTTTAAAATATTTTAAACAAGCTTACTACCCCAGATTTAATATTTTACCCGATGTTCAATTACTATTTTAATAATTAATTAATTCAACAGGTCGTTATATTTAAATTCTGAATCCTTTCTATCATATAAAACCAAACTGTTCATATTAAAATCAAATTAAAGTTCAGATTAAATATTTAAATCAAATTTAAATATTGCAAATTAGCCGTTTAAAAATTCGGGTCGTTACACTTTTTATAAAAGGTTTCATATACTTATCTCTAATCAAAGAATTATTTGTTTTAGGAACCCAAATTGATTTAGAAAATTTTGAAACTTTTGAACTAGGTTTTTCAACTTTATTATTATTATTCCTTTTATATGAAAAATTCTTTTTCTTTGGAATAACTTTAGAAGATTGCTTATATCCTAGTCCTCTTTTATTTGAAGCATTTTGAGAATTTTCTATGATTTTAGAAAGATTTTCCCCGCCTTTTTTAAAATTAGAAACAATTTTAGTAATATCATCTAATTTTGTTTTAAGACTAGAGTTATCTAATTCTAAAATCTTGACATTAGCTTTAAGATCATGATTTTCAATTAGTAGAGCATCATTCTTTTCTTTCTGAGTTCTATTTCTTGACTTAACATAGAGAGTAGAGATGTCATATTAGAACAAGATTCTGTTAGGAAATCAAATCTACGGTTTCGATGACAACAACTATACAATGGAAATAGAATATGCATATATATTTCTATTTGCAAGTACTTTCTAGAGTTACAGCACTAGGAAGATAAGAACAAGGCTCAAAGAACATTACAAGAAACTACAAGTCGATAGGATCAAAGAAGCAACAAGAAAGATGCACAAAGCACACATGCACAGTTTTCAGCCGTCTTGGTGCACTAGCCAGACGTTTGGAAAAACCCTCTGGAATAACAAAACAGATAGGATTAGACGTCTGGTAGATGCACTCAGACGTCTAAAAGACTACTATATACCAAAAAGATATAGTGTCAGACGTCTGATACAAATACCAGACGTCCGACTTTCAACTCGGAATTTAAATTCAAAATTCAACTGCCACATTTGAAAAGACATCTTCGCTTCTCTTCACTGCAACTCTTCATCATCAACAGAAGCAACTGTAGAGCACTTGTTAATGGATGCAACTACTCAAGGAACCTCTCTACAACTATATATATCATCAAGAATCAAAGAGAACACTTACCTTACTCACTTGCGCTCTTTACTTACACATTCTGTTATATTCTTGATCTATAGCAATCTATACTTATATTTCACTCTTCCATATATTCAGTTCTTCACAATTAATACTCTCTAGATATATATTGAAAGTATTTGCACTTACTAGTCAATATCTGTGATACAGAACACATACTTGACAAGAACAATTTATTGTAACCAAGCCTATTCCTTCGGGCGAAGCGAGGGTGTTTGATAGTCGAATTCCAAAGGGGATCTTCAAGACTGGACATAGGACGGGAGGTCTGAACCAGTATAAAACTCTGGTGTGCTTATTCTATAGTTACCTAGATTATTACTGTTTTAGTTGCATCATATATTTTGTTACATATACTTGCATATACACTACATGATCCACCAGCTAGACTTTCAGTTGGTATCAGAGCAAGGTTAGATCAAAATACAGTAACACGTTTTTGAATCAATAAAATATGGCAAGTATTTTTCAAGAAGGTCAACCCACAGCACGACCCCCCCCCCTTTTTAATGGTTCTAACTATTCATATAGGTCAACATGTATGAGAATTTTTATTGAAGCTAATGGATTAGAAATTTGGTCAGCCACTCAAAATAAATATGAAGCACCTGACACTGCTATGAACACATGGACCGATTCATAAAAAACCGTAGCTTCTAATAATTCCAAAGCTATGAGTGTTCTATGTTGTTCACTTGATAAAAATGAATTTTCACGTGTCATGTTATGTAACACTGCATTTGATATTTGGCGTACCTTACATGTTACACATGAAGGCACAAACAAAGTTAAACAAACTAAAATTTCAATTTTATAAAATCAATTTTCATCTTTTAAAATGAAACAAAATGAATCTATAGTAGGCATGTACTCTAGATCCCAAACTATTCAACACGATTTAATGGAACTTGGAGTCAAATTCACAAACTTTGATTTAGTATCTAGAATACTCGATTCTTTAACTTCAGAGTGGGAAAGAAAAGTATTAGCTATCGAAGAAGCTATTGATCAATCAGCACTCTTAGTTGAAGAGTTGATAGGAAATTTAATGTCATATGAAGCTAATTTGCAGGCACGAAAGAAGCTAAATTCGGAAAAGAAGAACATAGCATTTCCAGCAACAAATGAAGACTCCGACTTAGATGAAGAAGAAATTGTGTTTATTGCCAAAAACTACAATAAATTCAAGAAGTTTAGGAAAATGACTAAATTTTAGAAAGGAGGAAAATCAAGCTCAACAAATCAAACATCAATCAAATGCTATAAATGTGATCAATTTTGACATATGAAGAAAGACTGTCCCAAGCTCAATAATGATAAAAAGAAGAACAAATTTGAAAAATTCAAGAAGAAGAAGGCTTTCAAAGTAACATGGGATGACTCGGATTCTTCATCATCATCAGACAATGATAGGGATAGTGAAGGAGAACAAGCTAATGTATGATTTATGGCACAAACTGATGAGGTATGTCCCGAACTTAGTTATGATGAATTATTAGAACTTAGCATGGAATTAGATGATAAATTTAGACAAATTAAAAAACTGAACAAAGAACATATAGCCAAAATAAATAGATTAGAACTTGAAGTAGGAATGTTAAAAGATGAAAAAATTATTTTAGAAGAGGAGCTAGAATTATCTCAAGAAAAAATTAAAAATAATTTGGTCGAAAATGAGGCTATTGCTATTGATTTTGATAAAACTAAATTAGAAAAGAATAGCTTGTTAAAAGAAAATGACAACTTGAAGAGTAATATTGAAATATTGGAAATTGAAAATTTAGAATTAAAAGAAAAATTAGATAAAATTACAAATAATGTTTCAAAATTTAATAAAGAAAACAAGATTTGGAAAATCTTATCAAAACTTCAAAACCATCAGGTAATAGAAATAGAATAGGATTTAAAAATATTCCTAAACAAAGAGGGAATGATATTAAGAAATATAGTTGTATTTATAAAAAGACTAAAAGTCCACCTAAGTCTAATATGAATACCAGAAACATAAAAATTTGGATTCCTAAGACAAATAATAATTTGATTAGAAAAAAACATATTAATAATTTTTTAGAAAATGTAGTCTATAATAAAAATTATATTCATAAAGGTACCAAACCTTCTTAGGTATGGCTACCTACTTCTCCTAACATCTAGGACCCTAACAAAGTATATGGGTACCAATTAAATCATCTTTTATTTTGCAGGTACCAAAAATAAAAAATAAGGAGAAATGGATACTTGATAGCGGATGCTCCAAGCATACGACCGGAAATTCAAAAATGTTATCAAATATAACATACATCGATGGTAGAACGGTAAATTTTAGAGATAACTCAAAAGGATACGTCGTGGGCATTGGAGAAGTCATCAACTTGGTATTTCTAACTCTCCCATTATTACAAATGTTTTGTTAGTAGAAAATCGAAAACACAACCTACTAAGTATTAGTCAATTATGCGACAAAGGTTTTCAAATCAATTTCGAAAAAGATAGATGTAATATTTTCGATAATAACAAACAAGTTATATTTGAGGGTTTTAGAAACAAATATATTTATGTCTTAAACATGAATATAAATAAAAATTCAAATTTGTGTTTAACCACCGAACATGACGATCCATGGTTGTGGCATAAACGATTTTGTCATATTAACTTTAAATATATTAATAAATTAACAAAATATGAGCTAGTTAGAGGTTTACCTAAAATAAATTACAAAGTAGAAAATTTATGTGACGATTGTCAAATTGGAAAACTAAAGAAAAGCTCTTTTAAATCTAAAAATAATATTTATACAAAACAACCATTAGAATTATTACATTTAGATTTATTTGGTCCAATGCAAGTACGATCTATAAATCACAACAAATATGTTTTCGTAATAGTTAATGATTTTTCAAGATATACATGGACTTTATTTTTAAAACATAAAAGTGACACCTCAGGTATGTTTAAAATTTTTGCTAAAAGAATTAAAACACAAATGGATTTGAAAATTAAAAATATTCGAAGTGATCACAGTAGAGAATTCGAAAATGATCTTTTTACTAATTTTTGTAATAAAAAGGAATAATTCATAATTTTTCTTTTCCCCGCACACCTCAACATAATGGTGTAGTAGAAAGAAAAAATCATACGTTACAAGAATGTGCATGAACACTATTAAATAGTAGTGGTCTACCAAAACATTTTTGGGCTGAAGCTATTGCCAGGCTTGTTACGTTTTGAATCGAGTAACCATACGTCGTATGACTAAACAAACTTGTTTTGAAATATCTTTTTGGAATAAAACATAAAGTATCATACTTTAAAACTTTCGGATCAAAATGTTTTATATTAAATACAAAAAATAGTTTAGGAAAATTTGACCCGAAGGCCGATGAAGGAATCTTTGTTGGATATTCGGATCGCAGCAAAGCATATAAATTTTTTAATAAACGAAATAACACTATTGAAGAAAGTTTACATGTTTCGTTCGATGAAAATCTTCTTAACCATCATACTAATGGCGATGAAGAAATAATTCCAATAACAAATACAACGAATTCTTTTAATAATGAGACAAATGCGCAAAATAATACTTTAATATCATCTTCTAGAATTCTTAAGGATCATCCAAAGGATAATATCATCGGAGATCTCAATTCTAGAGTAACTAGAAATCAACTTAATCAAATAAGCCATATAGCATTTGTGTCAAATCTTGAACCAAAAAATTATAAAGAAGCTTCAAATGATAACTTTTGGATAATAGCTATGCAAGAAGAACTAAATCAATTTGAGCGTAATAATGTTTGGGAATTAGTACCAAGACCAGAATCAATCGGTTATAGGAACAAAATGGGTATTTAAAAACAAAGCAGATGAAAACGGAAATATTGTTAGAAATAAAGCACGTTTAGTTGCTCAAGGTTATAATCAAGAAGAAGGTATCGATTATGACGAAACCTTTGCTCCAGTAGCAAGACTAGAGGCCATACATACATTACTCGCTTTTACAAATCATCACAATTTTAAATTATTTCAAATGGATGTCAAAAGCGCTTTTTTAAATGTTTTATTAAAGAAAACGTATATGTTGAACAACCTCCATTGTTTGTTCACGAAAAATATCCCGACCATGTTTTTAAATTACGTAAGGCCTTATATGCTCTATTCAGCGGAATAAGGGTGAATTGGGCCAAATTTATATTTGACGAGCTCAAACATTTTTGGATTCGATCACGGCCATTGATTATTTACCCCACATACATCATGAGACTTCTACGTGCTCACAACATCCCCTCCTATTTATCCACTTTTGAAGAAATTTCTCCGAAATATGCTTCCACGAAATTTTTCTCACTTATGCACCTACCGGAAAATCCTCCGGAGTTTATATCTTTTGAAAAGTGGACGCAACGTCGTCAAGCCAGAAAAGCTGGGCCTCCACCTCAACCACACCATGAACCATCACAAGAGGTGGAACAACATCGTCAGACTACTCCTCCTCCTCCTGCACCATTTGATTATACGAGCCACGATGAGATTTTGGAGACTCGAACACAGACGAATCCAAATGAAAGTATTCAAGATCTCACTTTTCAAAATCAACATATTTTGTCACGAAATCAAAAAGTTTTGGCTAAGCGTATTGACAGCTGAAACATCTTTTGCCACATGCCTAGCCACAGTTGAAACATCACTTTCAACTGTATTATCGGTTCTCAAAGAGGTTCTTCAAGGGGATAGTGGCACTACACCCCCTTCCGAAGATTGGCCGACCCTAGTGCCTTCTCCTCCTTTGAAACATTCCAAACTTGATGAGGAGAATGAACCTCTAGAACAAGCTCCGACATCTCCTACAAAGCAACCAGCTCTTCCAAAAATGAAGATACAGGAGATGATCAAGAGAAAGCTTCACCAAAAGACTCGTAGATTTTTAGGAATCCATCTTTTGTTAAAAAAATCTATGAATGAACTCGTTTAATGTAATCAATGAAATTCCATTTTGGTGTGTTATTTCTTTGTACATCTATGTATTACAATGATTGGTCGATTTTTAATAATTTTTAAACTTTACAAAACAAAAAAAAGTTATATATCCTTTTTGATAATGCCAAAGGGGGAGAAATAATAAAGATTATAAATAAATTATGGAAATCACATATTCAGGGGAAGATGTATAAAATTATATATAAGTACATTGCATAGTTGTCATCATCAAAAAGGGGGAGATTATTAGGAAATCAAATCCACGGTTTCGATGACAACAACTATACAATGGAAATCAAATATGCATATATATTTCTATTTACAGGTACTTGCTAGAGTTACAGCACTAGAAAGACAAGCACAAGGCTCAAAGAACATTACAAGAGACTACAAGTCGATAGGATCAAAGAAGCAACAAGAAAGATGCACAAAGCAGACATGCATAGTTTTCAGACGTCTGGGTGCACTAGCCAAACGTCTGGAAAAACCCTCTGGAACAACAAAACAGACAGGATCAGACGTCTGATAGATGCACTCAGATGTCTGAAAGACTACTATATACAAAAAAAAAATATAGTGTCAGACGTCTGATACAAATACCAGACGTCTGGCTTTCAACTCGGAATTTAAATTCAAAATTCAACTGCCACATTTGAAAAGACATCTTCGCTTCTCTTCGCTGCAACTCTTCAACATCAACAGAAGCAACTATAAAGCATTTGTTAATGGATGCAACTACTCAAGGAACCTCTCTACAACTATATATATCATCAAGAATCAAAGAGAACACTTACCTTACTCACTTGCGCTCTTTACTCACTTGCGCTCTTTACTTACACACTCTGTTATATGATCTCTAGCAATCTATACTTGTATTTTACTCTTTCATATATTCAGTTCTTCACAATCAATACTCTCTATATATATATTGGAAGTATTTGCACTTATTAGTCAATATCTGTGTTATAGAACACATAATTGACAAGAACAATTTATTGTAACCAAGCCTATTCCTTCGGGCGAAGCGAGGGTGCTTGATAGTCGAATTCCGAAGGGGAGCTTCGGGACTGGACGTAGGACGGGAGATCCGAACCAGTATAAAATCCCGGTGTGCTTACTCTATAGTTACCTATATTATTACTATTTTGGTTGCATCATATATTTTGTTACATATACTTGCATATACACTACACAATCCACCCGGTAGACTTTCAGATTCTTGAGTAACTTCAAGTTCTTCTTCTAAGATTTGTTTCTCATCTCATAGCATTGATTTCAGTTCTATTCAGTTTTTCAAGCGATTCTTTGTATTTTCTTTTGATGTCTTTTAGCTTATCAAGTAATTCTGAGTTTATTTTCAGTAGATCATCAAAAGTTAGATCACTCACCTCATCTTTTGTGGCCATAAAACATACATTTGCTTGTTCTACATCATTTTCTGAGTCACTATCTGATGATGAAGATGATTTTGAATCGTCCCAAGTGACAGAGAAATCTTTCTTCTTGAATCTATCTTTCTTGTGCTTATGTTTATCTTTCTTTTTCTCAGAATAGTCTTTCTTGATGTAGCCTTTCTTGTGACATTCATAACATTCTAGAGCAGATGATGATGGTTTGTTGGTGTTGTTATTGTTGCCAAAACTGTTCTTGTTATTTCTAAATTTGTTGCTTTTTCTAAATTTCAAAATCTTTTTGAAATTTTTAACAATGAACGCCACATCTTCTTCATCTGAATCTAATTCATCCTTTTTTGCTTGGAATGCTATATTCTTCTTATCTTGAGCCTGTACTTGTTTTGCCTGGAGATTAACTTCATAAGACATTATGTTTCCAATCAATTCCTCCAATTTTATGGTCGAAATGTCATTAGCTTCTTCGATTACTAAGACTTTTCGTTCCCACTCATTCGTTAGTGAGTTGAGGATTTTTGAAACAATATCAAAATCTATATATGTTTCCCTTAATGCTATCAAAGAATGATATATATCTTGAAATCTAGAGTACATTTCATTCATAGTCTCATCTTTCTTCATTTTAAAATTCTGGAACTGATTTTTGAGCATAGCAATTTTACTCTGTTTTACTTCGTTAATACCTTCATGTGTAATTTTAAGCGTACGTCAAATTTCATAAGCAATTTTACACATACTTATTCTATTAAATTCATTTTTGTCTAATGCATAATATAACACATCCATAGCTTTAGCATTTGCAGTAGCGTCTAATTTTTGTGTGTTAGACCATGTTGAATATTCAGTAGTAGGAATAGTATATTCAGATTGCATAAGGTTTCATAACTACTTGCTTATATATAGATTCTCATTCTAGTAGCCTAAAAGTTATAGTTCATTCCATTAAATAGAGGTGGTCGTATAGTAGATCGACCTTCAAAAAAGGCAGTGTTAGCAACAGTGATGGTGTTGTTTTCCATATTAAAACAATATCAGATAATTATGTTACGGTTATATGGTGGCTTAGCTCTGATATCAAATGAAAGTGACTGTAGTGTAGGATCATGCAATATGGAATATAATAAATAACTAGTGCAGAAAATAATAGCAGTAAAGCAAAAAATGACACCAGGAATTTTTATACTGGTTTGAACTCCCGTTCTACGTCCAGTCCCAAAGTCCTTCTGGAATTATAACTAGTGTAACGACCTGATATTTTCAACCATTCGCACCCGCACATATCGGACTTGAATTGCTCAAGATATCAAATTGCTAATTTATATTTTGCAAACTCAGCATATACAGTAAATAAATCAATCATAGAATCACAGACACAGAGTAATACAATAATAAGCAGCGGAATAAATAAATAGTAGTTCATGAAGATACTATACAAATATTAGAGTTAGAAATAGAACACAACAGAATATCTTAAATACAGCGAAGTCTTCAGTATGAACAGATGGCTTCTCTGAACAAATCAACTGAAAAATCTGAAAGCTGAATCGATAGTTGGATCTTCAATGAAGCTCCAAACTCCATAGGTGAGTCTCAAATGCTGTATCACTCAGTCTGACCCGAGCATAAAGCAAAAACACAAAACACTTGAGTCAGGATTAACGTTCTTATATCAATAAATCCAACTCAAGTGAAATATCAACTGAAATACAAGCAACTTAAAGGAAGTTTGGGATAACCATCCTCTAAGAGTCCATGGAACTATCTACAAGGTAAAGATATACACTATAACACCGAGGCCATTTAAATTAATTTATACTTCACAACAAAATATCATTTCATTTCAAGTATATATATTTCCAAAATATATATAAATATTTTATAAAGTAGAATATTTGTAATTTCCTCAAACTTAACAAATCACTTCAAAATCAACCTGACTTCCTTATTCAAATTAAATTCAATCTCAATTTATCAATTTCCATTCAATTCAGTTTCTGACCAAAAAAATTCAAATTATATATATTTCAAATACAGATCTAAATCACAAATTAACCATTTAAATTCTATTTTATTTCAAAGCTTTAATATTCAACATTCCAAAGTTCAATTTAACAGTTTCATACAGATCTCGATTTAACCTTTATTTAGTCTTGAAATGTACGCTTAATAAATTCAATATTTATTAAATAAACCTAAATTTACCTTTAAACTAAATATTCCTTTCGATTTGTTTAAACTTGAAACGTCCATTTAATCATTTAAATCAAAATCAAGTTATAAATCAAATCTTAAATTTCAAATTCAATAGTTCAAATCAATCCAATTAAGTAAAATTCTTAACTAAATACCATTTCAAATGAATTCAACTTTATCTTCTCAACCTTAACTTATTCAAATTATTACAACAATCAATTTTTGAAATATAAATTTAAATAAATACTTAAACATATTATATGGATTGATTCAATCTCAATAATATTATTATTAAATCTATATATAAAATTTCCATTTATATATAATATTTTAAGATCCAATATTTATTAAAAACCATATATTTCCTTCTAAACCATAGAAATTATTTTCAAAAATTTATATATATATATATATATATATGGACCAATGGTGTCTATATATAATTTCCTACCCTATGGTCAAGGGATACAGATAGTTATCATTTCAATCCGACTTTTAAATATACGGGTAGATATCACTTCGACCCGCAATCCCAAATTCAATTTAATTGGAAATCGCTTGGGTTTATCATTTCAACCCATAACGAAATTCTCCTATTCTAAAGTATATTCGGGTATGTGTCATTTCATCCCATAATGAATTCTATATTACGGGGAACTTGTAGGGTGATAACAGATACGATAATAATATAACAGGCATATATCATCAATAACAGTATAATATAAACAACAAGATATGGTGTCATATCCCAAAGGTGAACAGTTATATATAGTAGCATATAACAATTTAAAATTAATAGCAGCAGCATATTTTCATTGCTGTTTCAATTGAAATCAAATTTAATAAATAAAAGAATGTTAATCGTGAGTGATTGCTCGCCTTTCAAGGCTAGAGATTATTTGACGATCAAATGAGCTATGAATCCAGGCACGAATTTAAAAACAAAGCTAGATTGGCACGAGTTCAACGGATAAGCTGATAATGAGAATAGACGAAAGCAAATCAAAAACCACACATAAATGGAATAAAACGTTAACCATGAAACGTGCCACATTCAATGGAAACAAACTGAAACGATAACGTCAAGCACGAGAATTAAGGACAATAAAGTTGAAAGCATGAGAAACGTAAAAGTGAAAACGTTTGAAATGGAATAAATAGGAAAGGAACAAACCCAAAATGAAATAGCAATGGATAGAAAATTAAAGAGCTACAGCACGAATACAAGGAGTAATAAAGGTAAGGTATCGATTGGTTTGTAACTGATGTAAAATTTGAATGGACAGGAAAGAAATAAAATAAAGTGGAACGTACAAATATTATATATTACCTCAAAAGAAAAGTGCAGAATGAAAATGGACAGAAACGGACCATTAAATAATAAACTGGAATGATGGATTGGTGACCGCTGTCCATTGATTTAAACGCAATTGAAATATGAGTGGTTGCCCAATCAATGAAAAAAAAACGTACACAAATAAATGAATCTGGGAACAACGAAGATGAAGGGGAAAAGAAATAAACTAGTTTTATGGGCGATGAATTTATAAAAGGAACCGTGATGTGTACAATAATTAAAACAAAAATGTACACAAATAAATGAAATTGTAATGGTCTCTCATTGGTTCAGTTGACAAATATTAAAGCAATTGATTGATGCGCATTTAAATTTTGAAACGCAAAAGAAATCAAAGGGTAACGGATCCAGTACCAATACAGTTACCTGTTTCGTGGATTCCGCTGTATACCGGACTTCAAAACACAGAAATAAATATACCGTTGAGATCCGTGCGACGAGACGATAAAAACGGCATATAGATATCAATGATACGATTGAATTATAAAATGTCGAATTTCCGCTAGTGGAAAAATGCAGAAAAACACAGAAAATAAGATTGACGGAGCTACAAAAGTCCGAATTTGATGAAACGAATTATGGCGTCTTGTTCAGAAGATGATTTAAAATTTTTCTACAGAAAAATATTCAGGTTTGGAAAATATTTTGTCATCATCAAATATTAACTAATATAAATTGAAATAGAATTACCCAATAAAATAAACTTTTATATTATCTGATTAAAATTTACCAGCTGCTATGTTTAAGAGGACGTATTCCGAATATTAAATTTTTATTTTCAAAATATTATTATTTAAAAAATTTCGAAAATTTAATTAAATACGTAAATAAAATTATTAAAAATTATTAAAATTTTACGGGTCATTACAGTCTCCCCCACTCAAAACTTTTCGTCCCCGAAAAGGAAGAAGGTAGGAGAATAGAAACAACCAGAAATAAAAATAGATTGAAAGTCGAAATTTAACAATTAATTTAAAACTATATAAATTCTACTTTAATTAATTCAATAAATTTAGTTAAACCCATTTTATTAATCCCTTCACCTATTTATATGTTTAAATAACCCCTTTATAAATATATGAAAACTATTTGAAAGCAATTATTCACATCATTAGTTATATTTACAAAGAAGCTATTGAAAACATTAAATCCATAATTCATAAATTCATAAATTTATCTCAAGATATTTTTCGAATATTATCAATAAATCATTTCTTTAAATATGTTTTATTTAATTAATAACTTCAAAAATATTTATAACACTAAAATTTCTATTAAACCATATAGTGTATAGATAAACAATATTTTAAAAGGATATATTCAAAAAGGAAAAGAAGGTAGATTCGAAAAACAGAATATAGGTGAAAAATATAGCTGAGCAGATAAGGTAGACTCAAGGAATAGTATCGGGCACGAATAATTAATCTAGAACCATAAGAATTTAAATTTCACATATTAATACAAAATTTCTTTGTTGGAAAATACTTTTATAACAAATACCTTTACAATAATACTTTTATAATAAAATACTATTATATCGAAACAAATTTTCCTTTCCAAAATACTTTTATAACTCGATGTTTTAACAAGTTTGTCCTTGTTCTTGCAGACTCTGGCCATGCGTTGATCAGGCGCAAAGCTTGAATTCTTCAAGTACTTAGTAGACCTGTTTCAACACCCAGTGAAAATACTGTAAACTTTTAAAAACAGATATGGAAAGTACAATCCAAAAAAACACCTGGATCGCAGGATACATGACTATGGTTACGCCTGGATCCCCCAGGAAACATCCATATCCTTTAAGCATTCACTGCCTTGCGAATTACGTCATGATAAATAAAACCCGCAGACCGCAGGATATATAACAATAAATCCAACTCAAGTGAAATATCAACTGAAATACAAGCAACTTAAAGGATGTTTGGGATAACCACCCTCTAAGAGTCCATGGAACTGTCTACAAGGTAGAGATATACAATATAACACCAAGGTCATTTCAAATTAATTTATACTTCACAACAAAATATCATTTCATTTCAAATATATATATTTCCAAAATATGTATAAATATTTTATAAAGTAGAATATTTGTAATTTCCTCAAACTTAACAATCACTTCAAAATCAACCCGACTTCCCTATTCAAATTGAATTCAATCTCAATTTATCAATTTCCATTCAATTCAGTTTCTGACCAAACAAATTCAAATTATATATATTACAAATACAGATCTAAATCACAAATTAACCATTTAAATTCTATTTTATTTCAAAGCTTTAATATTCAACATTCCAAAGTTCAATTTAACAGTTTCATACAGATCTCGATTTAACCTTTATTTAGTCTTGAAATGTACGCTTAATAAATTCAATATTTATTAAATAAACCTAAATTTACCTTTAAACTAAATATTCCTTTCGATTTGTTTAAACTTGAAACGTCCATTTAATCATTTAAATCAAAATCAAGTTATAAATCAAATCTTAAATTTCAAATTCAATAGTTCAAATCAACCCAATTAAGTAGAATTCTTAACTAAATACCATTTCAAATGAATTCAACTTTATCTTCTCAACCTTAACTTATTCTAATTATTACAACAATCAATTTTTGAAATATAAATTTAAATAAATACTTAAACATATTATATGGATTGATTCAATCTCAATAATATTATTATTAAATCTATATATAAAATTTCCATTTATATATAATATTTTAAGACCCGATATTTATTAAAAACCATATATTTCCTTTTAAACTATAGAAATTATTTTCAAACATTTATATATATATATTTGTGTGTGTGTGTGTGGACCAACGGTGTCTGTATATAATTTCCTACCCTATGGTCAACGGATACAGATATTTATCATTTCAATCTGAATTTTAAATATACGGGTAGATATCACTTCGACCCGCAATCCCAAATTCAATTTAATTGAAAATCGCTTGGGTTTATCATTTCAACCCATAACGAAATTCTCCTATTCTAAAGTCTGTTCGGTATGTATCATTTCAACTCATAATGAATTCTGTATTACAGGGAACTTGCAGGGTGATAACAGATATGATAATAATATAACAGGCATATATCATCAATAACAATATATTATAAACTACAGGATATGGTGTCATATCCCATAGGTGAACAGTTATATATAGTAGCATATAACAATTTAAAATTAATAACAGCAGCATATTTTTTGTTGTCGTTTCAATTGAAATCAAATTTAATAAATAAAAGAACGTTAATCGTGAGTGATTGCTCACCTTTCAAGGCTAGGGATTATTTGACGATCAAATGAGCTATGAGTCCAGTCACGAATTTCAAAGCAAAGCAAGATTGGCACAAGTTCAACGGATAAGCTGATAATGCGAATAGACGAAAGGAAATCAAAAACCAGATTGACGAAGGTAGATGGTACAAATGAACATATATATACTATATACAAATCATATACAACTTATAATTTAAAATAACACATAACTTCCAAAATCTATATATACACCCATAACTATATAGATTCAATATTTCATTTAAACTTCTACAAAATAAAGTCCTATACGTTTCAATTTTATATATTGAATAACCTATATAAATATATCGCATGTACACTTATACTTATATCATTTAAAAATAAATATTTACAATTTATTAAAATATATATATAACCTAACGGTAATTGGGAAATTAAAATCTATATATATAACATATGCATATAACTACAACAGATATGAACTAACATAAAATGATGGACTATATTTCATATCTTAAAATATATATATAACGTAGGTTAACTCACTTATATATGTTAACCTGCGTACTCATGTATAAACTGCAACCTCTATATAGAACCAGCGAAACAAATACAAACTGTCCAACTTATGTGCAGACTCAAATACATGCAGACTATAAATTATTGTTTGGAAAGCTATATGAATATACTTCAAAATCAAAACAAATACACGTTTGATTATTTATGTATTATATTAAATATAAAGTAACGCTCGAACATAAATATAACTGCAGGTTATAATATGAACGAGTATAGAGATGATTTCGAACATATGTATAAGCTTTATAACATAATTTTTTTTACTTAAGCATACGTGAACCAAAAGTATGCACAATGCATTAAAATCAATACTTAAATATGCTTAACAAGATTTCCTATCTCTCATGCAACAGGGAAAAAAAACTCAATAGGTCATTTCACTCATGTATATACCGACACGTTTTCAAACAACGTTTATATACTACATTCACGTAAAAAGCAACAGATCGATAAAACTAACTATATGTGTGTTTAAAAACTACATAAACATATGCATGCTATAGTATGCACACAAAGACACACGTAACCTCATTTATAACTTATTATAACATATAACTTAAACAATCACAGAAAGATAACTAACTTATAACTAACAGTACAAAGAATTTTTAAGACATATTATATAACTTGTAATATATATATAAGCATAAGAAGGCTATATTATAATATATTTCATATTTAAAATCTTCTAAAACATATATAAACAGCGGTTTCTATCAATCAAATATAATTACATACCATCAATAGAATTTGCGAGAGAAGGTGATGCGGTGGCTTGCGTGCAGCTGTGAATGAAGCGGGGAAAAGGCGGCTGAAATTTGAAGAGGAACAGTGTTTTCTTTTCTTTTCAAAAGTGGAGGAGAAAAAAATGAACTGCTCCATAGAACACGCAAGAGGTATGCTTTATATATGTTTATAATATAATTTCAATAAATGGAATAAAACGTTAACCATGAAACGTGCCACATTCAATGGAAACAAACTGAAATGATAACGTCAAGCACGAGAATTAAGGACAATAAAGTAGAAAGCATGAGAGACGTAAAAGTGAAAATGTTTGAAATGGAATAAATAGGAAAGGAACAAACCCGAAATGAAATAGCAATGGATAGAAAATTAAAGAGCTACAGCACGAATACAGGTAGTAAGAAAGGTAAGGTATTGATTGGTTTGTAACTGATGTAAAATTTGAATGGATAGGAAAGAAATAAAATAAAGTGGAACATACAAATATTATATACTACCTCAAAAGAAAAGTGTAGAATGAAAATGGACAGAAACGGACCATTGAATAATAAACTGGAATGATGGATTGGTGACCGCTGTCCATTGATTTAAACACAATTGAAATATGAGCGGTTTCCCAATCAATGAAGAAAAAAAACGTACACAAATAAATGAATATGGGAATAATGAAGATGAAGGGGGAAAGAAATAAACTAGTTTTCTGGGCGATGAAGTTATAAAAGGAACCGTGATGTGTACAATAATTAAAAGAAAACGTATACAAATAAATGAAATTGTAAAAGTCTCCCATTGGTTCAGTTGACAAATATTAAAGCAATTGATTAATGCGCGTTTAAATTTTGAAACGCAAAAGAAATCAAACGGTAACGGATCCAGTACCGATACAGTTACCGGTTTCATGGATTCCGCTGTGTACCGGACTTCAAAACACAGAAATAAATATACCTTGAGATCCGCGCGACGAGACGATCAAAACGGCATATAGATATCAATGATACGATTGAATTATAAAAAGTCGAATTTCCGCTATCGGAAAAATGCAGAAAAATGCAGAAAATAAGATCGATGGAGCTATAGAAGTCCGAATTTGATGAAACGAATTATGGCGTCTTGCTCAGGAGACGATTTACAATTTTTCTATAGAAAAATATTCAGGTTTGGAAAATATTTTGTCATTATTATATATTAACTGATATAAATTGAAATAGAATTACCCAATAAAATAAACTTTTATATTATCTGATGAAAATTTACCAGCTGCTATGTTTAAGAGGACGTATTCCAAATATTAAATTTTTATTTTCAAAATAATTTTATTTAAAATTTCTCAAAAATTTAATTAAATACGTAAATAAAACCATTAAAAATTATTAAAATTTTACGGGTCGTTACAACTAGCAACCCTTACTTAACCCGAACATAACTTGACCGCCTGAGCAACAGAACAGGACTTGACCGCCTGAGCAACCGAACATGACTTTCTTACAGACTAGATTTAACTTGACTTTGTGTGTTATGAATAACTCGGATTTGTCACTTGTAGTATACCTTTCCTATAATCTTTTCCTCAAGATAGATGTGTATATTTGTGTGTGTATGAAGAATAGGAAGAACAATATTGCTTGAAAAAATATAGAGGTGAATATGTAAGCAATGATTGTACGAGAGATTGTAAATAATGAACTCAAGCTTGCAAAGTGCTATAGATCAAAAAGGGATTGGAAAATTAGGTGATTATATCTATGAATCTTGAGTGTTTATATAGTGTATGATGAGACGTGACTTCTGGAAATAGGTATCTATTAGAAACTAAGAGAGGTAACCATCCAGAAGGAAGATACCCTCAGATGAAAAGAAGTGACTTTTGGAAAAATTTACAGTTGTAGTTTTCAGTCGACTGAACATGCTTGGTCAGTCGACTGAACATGCTTGGTCAATCGACTGAATTCAAAACATGCACAAAAATTCGCACGGAGTCAGTCGACAGACCTAGTGTGTTCAGTCGATTGGCTTCTGGTTTTTTAAAAAGTTTTTACACAGCCTCAATTGACTATTCATAGGGGTCAGTCGACTGAGTGCTGTTATTTCAGTGCACTAAAACATTTGTGTGTGTGTATGAAGATTATAAAACAAATGTAAGTTTGTAAAAGAATTTGTGAGTGATGAACCTTGAGGATAGATTTTAACAAAGCTTTAAACTAGACATTCTATATATATATATATATATATATATATATACACACACACACACTTATTGACTCTAGTTAATATCAGAATGAACCATATTTAAGTCAATGAGTCCAGATTTGTCGTAGTCGTAGATTGGTGAACTTCCGTATCTTATCGGCATTCAAAACCTTATGATCCGACAGAAGTGCTTGCCTGTTTACAAAAAGGGGTTTCGAAGTAGTTGAAACCAATGGTTTCGAAAGGGTATTTCAAAAAGAAGCTTTTGAAGGAGAGCTGTCACATTTTTTTAAAATAGTAGCTTCTGAAGAAGTTACTTGGTATCTAACTGAAGCTTTCGGAAGGGGTAGCTTCGACCAAGTTGAAATCCTTCTATGATTTGATGCCTTTCGATGGTATTGAAGACATCAAGCTGTCGGAAGGTACTGGTTGTTTTATGTATATAAGCCACTTCCTACTGCTTTCGAAAGAGGTTAGAGGTTTTGAAGGGAATGCTTTCGAAAGGGGTTTCGAATTGAACCTTCAATTTTTTTACCCAGATGTTTTAAATGCTTTCGAAAAGGATGGTTACGATACCATCAAATCTCGCCAATGCTTTTATTAAGTAAAGAATGGTTTCCAAAAATTGCTTTTCTTGTTTTCACTTTGACCCAAATTGATGTTTTAAATATAAACCCAATGATTTCAAAAGGGGCATGTTCAAATAGTTTCGAAGCTATGCTTCTTTACCTTTAATACGGTCGAAAGGTTTCGAAAGAGAAGTTTTGAAGTATTCGAAAGGCAGGAGATAAATGATTTAAAGATAAATTTTAATGCTTTCGAAGGAGGTTATCTTATGAGGTTAAAAGAAAGGTTTCAAAAGTGTTGAAAGTTTTTTATACCCAAGCTTAAATTTTTAAAGGGAAAACCCATGGCTAAATAAAGGAGTTTTGAAAGGATTTCAAGTATGTAAATTTGAAGAAGTTTTACCTTAAACCCAAAGTAGTGGTATTGTTTTGTTATCATGTTTACTTCTTAAAATATTAATATATTTACATGATAAAGGACCCATGACTATATTTTGGGGATAAACGGGTAGAAGAACTAGCTAGATTAACTCAGCAGTCAATACAAATTGATTAAACTCTTGAATGAGTAGAATTGCATCTAGGTAGTAAGGGAGACCATAATATAAGATGCCTAAATCTTGAAGTTATCTAGGAGATAGCTTCATAGTAAACCCATGAAAACTGTGATTAGGAAGTTATTGGGGGTAACCAACAAGTTTATAGTAAACCCACGAAAACTATGTATTAAGGATGGTTAGCAGGGGCCAATTGTTTGTAGTGAGCCCATGAAAACTATATCTGGATTAAGTATTGACATCAGTCAAAAGGTTCCTAGTCAACCCATGAAAACTAGGATAAGAAAGAAGTTAATGGAGGCATCAGTAGGTTCCTAGTCAACCCATGAAAACTAGGATATGAAGGGAGTTACTGGAGAAATCCATAGGTTCCTAGTCAACCTATGAAAACTAGGATAAGAGTTAAGTATTGGAATAACCAATAGATTCAGGGGACCCATGAATTAACTAGTTAATTGGAAAGGGCCTATAGGTTCTTAGTAATCCCATGAAAAATATGAAATCGGATAGAGTGTCCATGTATTATGAAAAGGTTACTAGTAAACCTATGAAAACAAATAGGTTAATAGTGACCCTAGAAACTATAATTAGGACAAGGAGTCAATTAAACCGGGGATGGGAAATCTATGAATGTTTTTATGTATGCATATCGTCATAATATTTTAAGTTACTATGTTTTAACCATTGCGGATGCAGGAGCACGGTATATGGTTTTGAAAAAGGAGTTTAGGATTCCAGTGAGGGGAAAATCTGTTTCACTAAGCGGCGTGGTCTCACTAGATATCTATGAGTTGATATGCTAGATTATTATTCATACCAGGATTTATGTCTGACTCGAAGATTTTTTTTCCTCTTAAACTCTTGGGTACCGAATAGATTTTGAGTAGTTTGAGGTTTAGGGTTTCCAGGTTCTCTTCTTAGATGAATAAAGCTTCCAAAGGTATGCAGGTGGCAGTCAGTTATTTAGAGATTTCTTTTCCGCTGTGTATATTGGATGTAAAGGAAGTCTTTTAGCCTCATTATATGCTCTGATCAACCAAGAGGGCATCTTTATATATCGCTCTTGGCGTATGTGTTATTATTATATTTTCTAAACATGGTTAACAGTTTTGGGATTATATAATAAACATGAAATGTTCTGAATGGAATGTGGAATTGTGTTTTTGGTTTGTTAATTTTTTTTCCATTCTTGTTATCTTTATGTCAATATATTTAGCACCGCCATATTTGATTGCCGAGAATCAATAACTATGGATGACTGCAGCATCCATAGTCGTAAGTTTTGGACCTCCAAGTAGGGGGATGGTGCAAATTGGTATGAGAGCATAGGTTTATGAAACTTTAAAAGAAATGTTAAACCTAAAAGCTTTTTGAAACATAATCCAATGAATTAGAAATATGATCGGGGTTTGGGTTAACGCTATAGTAACGTACTTCTATTTGATATATATGTATATATTTAAGTACGTGTTCACTTGTAACGTCCCGAAAATTTTCGACTTTCGAAAATTCAACATCGATACTCACTTTATCGACTGCCGAGAAATCGAAGGCCGGAAACCCGAAATGTTATGGGTTTAAAGAAAAGGAAAGAGACAGAAGGAGATAGAAAAAGTAGAAAATAGAGAGAATAGAAAATAATAAAATAGAACGGAACAGAAAACAACAGAACAACATCAGAATCTCACAATTCGCAGCGGAACAACATATAATAATAAATGAATAATCTTTAAACAAAGAACTATATCAGTTATTACATTACATCACATTACATTACATCATATCATCAGAGTGTACAACATCATACAACAAACAGCAGAAAAGAAATACTATACATAATAATACGCCATGCCATCCATCTTGCCTCCAGCAACTCCAGAATATCCAGAATATCCTGATAAACCTTAACTCTTGACTGCCCGTGTGGAAATTGGTGGGCACCCAGAGTTTAGGAAGGAAAACAATAAACTCCGAGTCAGTCATGTGACTGGTGTGAGAACTCAAAACAGTTTATTTATCTTTAAAATCAAAATAGAGGAATATATTTAAAATCAATTCGCAATGCTTTTAAGAATGAGACTACCATAAGGCCTCCTGCACACACACACAATGCAAACGCAGAATCGGAGGAGATTTCTCCTTATGATAGTCAAAGATGCTTGATACGCATTAAAAAGAACATTTGATATTATTACTAGTGCATAGTGTAGAGAAAATTCATTTCGAAAATAAAGATATAAATCTTAGCCAACATAGACATTTCGAACTATGCCTACTATAGCTACCATGTTCAATAGCGGGTTACCGCCACATTCCATAGCAGGTTATACAACTAAAACCGTACAAGGCTCGTATTTGAAGAATGGATTTTCCAACAAATGGTCAGGCCAAGGAACTTCCCATTGCCACATGGAAACGCCTCTGGAAGGACGCCCCGAGAACCAAACCGTTCTCCGCTAAACAAGGCCGGGAACCCCTTTTCCCAAGGGATATTACAAACCCTCAGATATGCCACCCCCGGTCCTTTGGAACCTTTAAACGAGAGCTCTCTAACCAACATCACACCATAATAATAAGTGTTTCAACATGAGTAAGTATCTGGGCTCCATACCATGATACTACCCTTTTCCAGAAGGAATGGTCATACCCTAGGGAAGCGATCCCTGAAAACCTTGCCGCACAATTCCTGTTTCGACCATTACCAGTTTGTGAGGCTCGACGAAGTCACGTCCACAAAAACATACTTTATACAAAAGCCATGCTTTGGGTCAACAAATGATCATAGAAATGATCACCAAGATAGACGATCAAATAAATGATCCTATCACAAATAATCAACACAATGATCATTTACAGCAACACTCAGCATGTCACATTACCAAATTGGGAATATATCGCTGATAACCTTCAACTACATAACCTCTAAGCTCGTACGTCTCAGAGAAGGGTGTTAAGCTAAGAGAATAAATTCTCCGCCACCAACAGAAATATATTTGAAAGAAATCGGCTTTATATCTCAATTTGTAATGTCAGACATACAATCCATACAAGTCTGTCTCGGGCTCGAACAGAACCGAAGGCACTTACAAAGAAGTCCTTCCAATCCAGATAATCTCTAATCACGTCCGGACTTCCCATCACATAGAGAGTCTCTATACCATAGCTACTCGGTGCAAAGACAATCGACGAGTTGTCCTTTCGCTTTCAAAAAGATCCGGTCTTCAACACCGGTCTTCAAATGCAATTCATAACGACGTATCACATATTCGGAATGGGTTATACGACCCCATGGTCCTTTCCCGGTTAACCCGAATAGTGAGCAGTTATTCAAAAATAAGTGTGGCATTCAAATTCAAACAAATCACATCAATTACCCATTCAAAGGGAAATATTGATAGTCGGTTATTGAACTATCATGGATATGCACACATCACCAGTTTCCAAATAATTTTCCAAATTATTTATTTTCCAAAATATCTTTACAAGAGATATTATTTTCAATACTTTAAAAATAAATCAATATTTATTTTTAAACAAGTTCCCCTTTTCTTTTATAAATTCCTTAGTGAATTTATAATTCCCAAAATATCTAAGAATATACGTTTTCAATTATTCATTTCAATTTATCTTCAAAAAGATAAATTCTCAAAATATTCACTTTATATTGGAAAACATTTCCATACTTATTTATTCATAAGTAATTCACAAATTTTATTTATTTCCAACCTTTGGAAAATATCCAATATACTTAAATTGAAATTAAGTATATATTTCATTCTTTAAGGAAATCATGCTCTTAAACATATTTATTTGGGCCAAAACGAATGTTACGTAAAACATTGTTACGACAACCCAAAATCACTAGTATAGGGATTCGAAATTAAAATAGATATATAAATCCCAATACTATACAAAACATTTCCTTTCGGAAATCATTTACTATAACAACAGTGTTATAGTCCACTATTTCCTTTTATTTCTCGAAAACGTCTATTTCAACAATAAATGTTGAAATCTATGGTTTCGAATCTCAACACATTTTAAAACATCGTTAGATCGTTTTAATTCTATTTAAAACATCACATTCAAAACAATTTCTTTAACATATTATTCACTATTCAAAAACGTGAATATACTTCGTTAACAATTTCATCATTTCTATTCATTTTATTTTAAAGGATTATTCACTGTCTAAAACGTGAATATAACTTCATAAATAAGTTATAACAATTTACTTATCAAAATAAGTCGTTTGCGAATTTATAAAACAACGTTTATAAATTCTATTTCCATTTGTTTTATAACTACTTCCTTTTTATACATCTCCTTTATTAACCTATTCGATTTATAACTCAATTATAAACCAAAAGTTCACATTATAAGTTAAATGCTTATAAAACGATTATTTTACAAAATCATTCTTTTAAACTTCATAATTATGAATCTTATAACTTATAAGATTCAATTATTTATCCAAATATATTCTTTAATAATTTCACAATATTTATAAATCTTACTATTTATAAATTTCATTTATAACTTCACCATTTATAATTTTATAAATTCCATTCACTTATGCAATCCATTTTCACTTCATTCAAACACTTATAAAAACTCGTTTTCATAATTCAAATGTTTTAATTTATAAATATCAATTTATAAATCCTTTATAAAATCAATTTATACTATTATTTTAAAACATCTTTAATTTCCTTTATAATTTCACCATTCTCTTGATTTATAAATTAATCAAATTTTATAAATCTTATTTTTAAACTTTTTATAATAAATTCAGAAATCCCAGTTTAAACTATTTTATAAAATCATAAATCTCATATTTTCAAAAATCAATCTTAACCGTATTTCTCAAAATCATAATTTTTATAACTTTAAAAATTATAACGTTTATTTATTTAAAATGGATCAGTTCCAAAAATATTTTATAAACGTATACTTTCAAAAATCACTTTAAAATCATTTTAAAATCCTAAAATTTGGTTCAATGATGCTACACACCAAATAGTCAATCACGACTACAATGATATCATATATCGATATGATAATCAATCAAATATCAAAATATCTGGAATCAAATAAATACTGTTGAGGAATCCAGTTGGATTTCCCCAACCTGTTTTCCTGCATCCACAAACATTAGCACAATACCAATTCCGCTCCAGTACGGAATTATCGCGGTATATGGGATTTATAATATTATCCGCTTAATAGACGGCGCAATAGGGTCTCATCCGCTAAAAAATGCGGGAAATCAACAACTCCAATATATACATATGCCAATATATATATATATATATATTGCTATTATATATAATACCAATTTCACTGTTTATGAAATATTCACGGTATATGTTTTTAATAAATAACATCCGCTTACTAACGGCGCATAATGTCTATTTTAACAATCAATAGATAACAATCATCATTCGAACATGCATTCAAATATTTTAAATCAAACTATTTAAAATAAAATCGAAACTGATTCGATTGAGTGAGAAGTTCTCACCTTGATTTCAATTTCGCTTTAGCGATTTATTTCGAATAAAATTAAACGGACGTTTAATTTTACCCAAAATTCTCACTAACTCCAAACGACTACAATCCAATTCCATCGCGTAGTGCTCGTCCATACGATTCCAACGCAACTGGTTTCGCGCGTTTTCGACCTCGTATGAAAAAGATATTGATTTTTAAACTTACACGAATTTATAACTTAATATTTTACAACATAACTTTATAATTAAAACCCTACAGCAAATCCTAGCCCTTGGATCTTGCCATCAACCATCTGGACCGTGTGTATGCTTCTCCCCCAACTCCCTCTCGTTCTCAGGCCGACAAAGAACCCATCAACACATAATTAGGGTTTAAATTCGCACCTCCATCATCACTTTCTAGCTCGATCAGATGGTACCACCTTGAAGCCACGACCAAGAGCTATGCTCGGCTGCCCTGGGGTGGAGCTCGGCCCCTCCTTGTGCTCTGAAATGCGTGCGCAACCTGCATGCATCGGCCCCACTTATCTCTCCCCTCGAGTCTCTAAAAACGATCACTCCCGTATGGATTCGAAGAGCTCGACTAGCTCTACAAATCTCCAGTTGATAAGTTTTCCTAATTGCTTATGAATCATGAGAGATTGAGAGAAGAAAGATATTGATTTTCGGCCTTTCATTTGTTGGTGGCGGCTGTGCATTGCAATTTAGGGTTTAGTTAATTCTTTTTTTTTAATTTGTGAGAGGGGCTATTTATAGGAAAACAAACGACACTATTCATTCCGGAAATTCCGAACTCCGATTTACATGCCGTAACCAGCGTTTCTAGGGTTTACCCCGCGTTCCGGACACAATGGAACAGGTTTCGGAAGCTAATTCGGACATCTGTGCGAGTTATGGCTATAAACGTTCAATTTAAATTAAACCGATTTAAACGATTTTCTAGGCGTTTTAATTTGTACCGGACAAACGGTAAATCCGATTGACACGAAATTTGAAACACACAATAATATCACATTACGGATCCGATGAAACTGGTTTCGTCGAAATCCGAGACAGTTTGAAAAATGGCTATTTTAACTCGCCAAATTAATATTAAAAACAATTCGATGCGTTTCGAGCTGCCACGATCAAACGATAGCTCCGATTGCTACGAAAATTGAAATCCGGCAATAACTAACTATTACGGATCCAATGGAACTGGTCTCGTCCAATTCTGAGACTGTTCAAAAATTGACTATTTTCACTAGTCGATTTTAATATTAAAATATTCAATTTTCACAAATTAACTTTTAGTTCGATTTTAAAAGTTCTAAAATATCATTCTAACTTCAATATGATAAAATAAAATTTTACAAATCATTTTCAATCATATTTAACCCTATTTTCAATTATTTCCATAATTTCACATTTTAAATTATCGATTTAATTATCCAATTAAATCCAATAATTCGAAATAAAATTTATTCGACTTATAAATTCACTTATTAATATTTAAAATTAATTAAATATTCAAATTTTAATTAATTAAAAATTCTGGGTCGTTACATCACTCCTCTCTCTTAGACCGTTCTTTTGTATCTTACTAAGGCTCATATGCAGATTTATGAGAAAGAGGATATGGAAGCAGGAAATGAAAGAGGAAATCTAGGTGGAGGAAGCACCACAACCAACGAAAATGCTCGACCTAATACTAGGAGGAACCAAGGTGCTAATGCTAACCCAAATGCTGAAGCCAATGTAGGTGTTGGAAATCGGCCAGTAGATGCAGGGATGGTGTATCAGTTGTTGGACATTCTTTCGTAAGCAGGAGGTACTGGTAATGTTGGAGGAGCTAATCTTGTGGCTCCAGTTGGATATATTTATGTTAAGCTGAGTAAGGATTACACCGTTATGGGTGTTGTTGGAACGAAGGATGCTATTGAGGTTGAGAATTGGATTTTGAGCTGTGATAAGATCTTTACTAATTTAGACTTGGATGATGGGAAAAAGAGGAGGCTTGCCTCTAGGCAGTTGCAAGGGGTTACGCTCCACTTGTGGAATAGTGTGACCACTGGCGTTCCGGAGGAAAAGCTGATATGGGCTGACTTGAGAAGGAGATTTGAGCAGAGGTTTTTATTTGAGGTTGCTAAATCCGCATTGATGAGGAAGTTCATGGATCTTGTTCGGGGAGATATGCCAATAATCGAGTGCGCTGCTAAGTTTGATGAGCTGCCTATATATGGATATGCCACCATAGACACTAACAAAAGGAATGAGAGGTTCATTCGAGGACTGAGACCAGATCTTGCTAGAATGACCATGACACATGTCAGAGAACCTTGTAATGAGGTGGCAGAGATAGCCATTCGCCATGAAGAAATGCTTGTTGTGTCCGTTAGAGAGAAGCCAGTTGAGTCTTAGGGTCCTCAGGGAAAGAAGAGGAAATTCTTTAAGAAGAAAGGAACCCAAAAAGGAGATGCTACCAAGAAGGCAAAGGTTGATTTAGTGTGCTTCAAGTGTGACAAGAAGGGTCATTATGCTCATGAGGGCCGGACATGCAAAGAGAAGAAGACTGCGGAGAAGAAGAGTGTGAAATGCTTCAACAGTGACCAAGTTGCGCATTATAAGAACCAGTGTCCAAGGCCAGTCTGGGCGGATAGAGGGAAGGTTTTTGCTGTTGGACCCCCATCTTCTTCTAGGCCTACCGCATCAGATAAAAGGTAAACTGTAATGGAAAGTACGTTTCTGATTCAGCGTATACCAGTTAGGGTACTGTGTGATACCGGTGCATCACACTCATTTATATCACAATATTTGCTTAATAGGTTATACATAGAATCCACATACCTTGTTACTTCCTTAAGGGTTGTGAATCCAATAGGAGGGTATGCAACTATGAGGGTAAGATATGACCAGATAGAACTGATTTGTTAGGTCATAAGTTTGCATGCAGTCTATATGCTTTTGATTTCGGGATCATTTTGGGTATGGATTGGTTAGGTAAGTATGAGGCTATGATATTTTGCCAGGATTGGGAAATATCATTGAGGCACCCTGATAGTCATAACTAAATCATCTTCTCAGTGGAGAATTCCAGTGAGAGCTTTTGTGCTTTGTTAAATTCCATGGAGGTTGGAGAAGAGTTAAGTCAGGTTCGGGTAGCAAGTGAATTTGCATATTTCATTGCGTCGATTACAGGATTACCATCGAAACGAGTTGTTGAGTTTCGGATAGATCTTGTACCAGGAGCTGAACTTGTGAGTAGATCACCTAGCAAGATGAAACTGACAGAGATGAAGGAATTAAAGGTGCCTCTAGTGGATCTTGAGGGAATGAAATATATTAGACCAAGCAGTTTGCCTTAGGAAGCGACTGCGATATTCGTAAAGAAACCAAATGGGTCGTTAAGAATGTGCATTGATTATTGTAAGTTAAACGAAAGGATGATCAAGAATAGATAACCTCTACCGAGGATAGATGATCTGTTTGATCAATTGAGTGGAGCCAGAGTGTTCTCCCAATTAGATTTGGCAATGGGGTTCCATCAGTTAAGAGTGGCATAGGACAACATTCCTTTGACAGCATTTCGGACTAAGTATGATTCGTATGAGTGGATGGTGATGCCATTTGGATTGACGAATGCGCTTGCTTTCTTCATATATTTGATGAACCGGGTTTTCCAAGAATACTTGGATAGGTTCGTGTTGGTATTTATTGATGATATTTTATTGTACTCGAAAGATGAAAGAGAGCATGAGATTCGTCTTAGAGTAGTGCTTGAGACACTAAGGAAAAATCAGTTGAAGGCGAATTTTCCTAATGTCATTTCTGGAAGAAATAGGTAAAGTTTCTTGGTCATGTGGTTTCATAGGAGGGATTGCCAATCGATCCAGTTAAGTTTGAGGCTGTCAATAATTGGAAGAGACCAGAGACGGTAACCGAGATCAAGAGTTTTCTTGGACTTGCTGGCTATTACCAGAGATTCATTAAGGATTTCTCGTGGATAGCAGCACCTTTGAATAAGTTGACCAGGAAGGATGTGAAGTTTGTTTGGTCCGACAAATGTGAGGAAGGGTTCCTTAAGTTAAAGCATTTGTTGACCAATGCTCCAGTGTTAGTTGTTCCAGATGGAAACCAAGGGTTGGTAGTATACACCGATGCATGTGGAGCTAGATTGGGAGCAGTATTGATATAGAGATGTAAAGTTATTGTCTATGCATCCAGGCAGCTTAGACCACATGAAGTTAGATATCCTACTCATGACTTGGAGTTGGCTGCAGTGATCTTTGCCTTGAAGATTCGGAGACATTATTCCTTGGAGGAGAGGTTTGAGTTGTTTACTGATCATAAGTCTCTGAGATATTTATTCTCTTAGAATGAGTTGAATATGAGGCATCAGAGGTGGCTGGAGTTATTGGCTACTTCTGATTTCGGTATAGAGTATACTCTTGAAAAAGGATATAAGGTAGCAGGTTGTCTTAGTAGAAAACATTAGAATGTGGTGTTAATGATGTTGGCAGAATGGAAGGATCTAGAAGCTTTGACTACATGTAGCGTGCGGTTGAGATCTATTGCTAGTTCTAGTCGACGTACTGCCATGCTATCTTGCTTAAAAGTTCGACCAGTGCTAATCGAAAGGATGGCTTCTTAGCAGAGGGAAAATCTAGTTTTAGCCAAGAAGATTAGAAGGCTTGAGGTAGGATATGAGATCGATGATTTGAAGGATTTTAATCTTAACCAAAGAGGATTGTTGAGAAAGAAGGGACGGTTATGTGTTCTAGATGTAGAGAACTTAAGAAGGAAAGTTCTTGAAAAATGTCATTGATCCAAGTTTACGATTCATCCTGTAGGGATCAAGATGTATCAAGATATGAAGAGGAGCTTTTATTGGAAGGCTTGAAGAGGGATGTTAGCTTGTGGGTTAGATAGTGTGTTCACTGTCAATAAGTGAAGGCCAAACATTTGAAGCCGAGTAGGTTGCTTCAGCCTTTAGAGATTCCCATGTGGAAATGGTATTTGATATCGAAGGATTTTACAGACGGGTTACCAAGGAAAAATAGAGGAAATGAAAGCATATGGGTTATAGTGAACAGGTTGACCAAGAGTGCCCGTTTCATTCCAGTCAAGTCTACCAAGATGGCACATGTTTTGACAAAGTTGTTTGTGAGGAACATAGTTAGACTTCATGGGATCCCGAGTAGCATAGTCCGCGACAGAGATGCATTATTCACTAGCGAGTTTTGGAGGAGTCTACAAGAGGTATTATGTACCAAGCTCCAGATGAGTACAGCATATCACCAATAGACGGATGGGCAGGCAGCGAGAGTCAATAAGGTACTCAAGAATTTATTGAGGGCTTGTGTGTTGGACTTTGGTGAATCTTGGGAGGATCACTTACGTTTGATTGAGTTTTCCTATAGTAATAGTTATCAGACTAGTATAGGCGTGGTGCCTTTTAAAGATTTGTATGGAAGGCCAAGCAAATCGCCAGCATGTTTGTTGGAGATTAGAGCTAGATTAGTCTTAGGTACGGATTTGGTTAAAGAGACGTCAGAAAAGATTGAGTTAATCCTAGGGCAGATGAAGGAAGCTCAATCCAGACATAAGAGTTACGTTGATAAAAGGCATAAAGACCTAGAGTTCTCAATGGGAGACAGGGTTTTCATTAAGGTATCACCAATGAAAGGTGTAGTATGGTTCGAAAAGACTTGAAAGTCGGCCCCAAGATATGTTGGTCCATTTCAGATTTTAGAAAGGATTGGAAAGCTTGTATACAGAGTAGAGTAGCCGAGAAGTTTGGTAGGCCTCCATAATGTATTCCATGTGTCACATCTTCGCAAGTTTGTATATAATCGAAAGGCTATCATTCCTCAGACAGACTTGGAGGACTTGGTAGTAGAGCTTGATTTGTCATTTTTTTGGACATCCGGTTTGCGTAGTAGCAGGGGATGAGAAAGGATTAAGGACCAAGATAGTCAAGTTTGTGAAAGTTAAATGGAGTGACAACGAGAAGAACTGCACTTGAGAGACAAAAGACAGGATTCGAGATGCTTATCCTGATCTACTTCGATGGTATATCTATATTAGATTTATATAGATTAGTTGCTAGTCTGGTAGACTAGTATGGATGATAGGATAGGTTACAGATGATTGTTATGCTTTCAAGAGTGAAATTCTTTAAGGAGGGGAGCCTGTAACACCCCTAATTTTTAATAACACTATTCAGGAGATTTAATTAAAATAAATTAAATAGAATAATGCAGAGCAATAAGGAGAATGAGATTGGTAAATAAATGTAGTGGTCGTGCTTATAAAAATAAATGAGCTTATAAATGGTTAAGCGTAATCTAATTAAGAATAAGGGCACTAGGGTCATTACCGCCCACATTCTCTACCCTTATACTATTATTCCTAAGGCCATACACATTCATTTTTAACATAAGAAAAATTTTAAACGTAAGAAGAAAAAGAGCCGGCCATTAGGAGGAAGATAAGAAGAGAAAATTAAAGTAAAGCTTAGGATCAAGCTAGAAGAAATCAATCTCAATTAATCTTCAATTTTCTTATCCAATCTAAGGTAAATAATAATCACTACATCTCTATTTTGGTTTCTACAATCATTTATTTCGAATTTAAGGGTAAATTCTTTTTTATGATATATTGGATGATGATATGCTTGATCTATAATTTATATGATTTAAACAAGATTGTTTAAAAGAGGATACGCATGTTCTTAGGGAAAAACCAAAATTTAATGATGTTTAAATGCCATGGGAAAATTTTATGTTATGGCAAACAAGATTTTAGAGTTGGGTTTCAGTTTTCATAATTTTCTGAGCCATGGGGAATTAATTATGAAATTTCAAAGGAAATAAGGTTATTTGGGTTTATAAATTTATTTAGGAAAATTTATTGAGAATTTAGGTCTGGAATTTTAGTATGTTAGATAACATGATTAAAGTAAATTTCTAGAATTTTTGGGGACTTTTACCAAATGATTTAGTATGGAAATTAAATTATTTTGAAAGGAGGACCTAAATGATTTAATTGTTTTGTAATAGGAAGGGCTTATTTGTTAAATTTTATTAGGTTTAGATCTGAGAAAATGTGGCAAATGTTAGCTAAATTATTTGAAAGTTTAATGTGACAAATCAAGTGTTTACATGTGGGTAAGTTTGTTACCAAAAAGTTTACTTTATCTAATAAAAATAGCCTATTGCTTAGAAAAGTGGGTTCCGCCTCCTTTGGAAGGAGCTTTCGACCTAAAACTTCCGCCTCCAACCTAGTCGAAACCTTCTAGGTCGAAACCACTTAACCAATACACATGGTATCATTTTGATGGTATGTAGTGGATTGGAGAAAGGTGGAAGGTAGGGTGTCGAAACATAGCTTCTACAAGGGTTGGTTCCTTTGTTTTGTTTTGTTTTTTTAAAAGAGAAACGCTTGCCTGTTTACAAAAAGGGATTTCGAAGTAGTCAAAACCAATGGTTTCAAAAGGGTATTTCAAAAAGAAGCTTTCGAAGGAGAGCTGCCAGCTTTGTTTTAAAATAGTAGCTTCCGAAGAAGTTACTTGGTTTTTAATTGAAGCCTTCGGAAGGGGTAATATCGACCAAGTCGAAACCCTTCTGTGATTTGATGCCTTTCGATGGTATTGAAGTCATCAATGCTATCGAAAGGTACTGGTTTCTTTATAAATATAAGCCATTTCCTATTGCTTTCGAAAGGGGTTTGGGGTTTCGAAGGGAATGCTTTCGAAATGGGTTTCGAAGCCAACCTTCAATTGTTTTACCCAGATGTTTTAAATGCTTTCGAAAAGGATGGTTTCGACACCATCAAATCTCCCCAATATTTTTATGAAGTAAAGAATGGTATTAGAAAGGCAGGAGCTTAATGTTTTGAAGATAGATTTTAATGCTTTCGAAGGAGGTTATCCTATGAGGACGAAAGCAAGGTTTCAAAGGTGTCGAAAGTTTTTATACCCAAACTCAAATTTTTAAAGGAAAAACCCATGGCTAAACAAATATGTTTTGAAAGGATTTCAAGTACTTAAATTTGAAAAAGTTTTAACTTAAACCCAAAGGAGTGATATTGTTTTTTTATCACGTTTACTTCTTCAGATATAAATATATTCACATGATAAAGGATCCATAACTATATTGTAGGGATAAAAAGGTAGAAGAACAAGCCAGGTTAACTCAATAGCGAATACAAATTGATTAAACTCCTGATCGAGTAGAATTGCATCTAGGGAGTCAGGGAGATCAAAATATAGGATGCCTAAATCTTGAAGTTTTCTAGGAGATAGGTTCATAGTAAACCCATGAAAACTATGATTAGAAAGTTACTGGGGTAACTAACCGGTTCATAATACTATGTATTAAGGATGTTTGGCAGGGGCCAATTGGTTTGTAATGAACCCATGAAAGCTATATCCGGATTAAGTATTGACATCAGTCAAAAGGTTCCTAGTCATCCCAAGAAAACTAGGGTAAGAAAGAAGTTAATGGAGGCATCAGCAAGTTCCTAGTCAACCCACAAAAACTGGGATAAGAAGGGAGTTACTAGAGAAATCCATCGGTTACTAGTCAACCCCTGAAAACGAGGATAGGAGTTGAGTATTGAAATGACCAATAGGTTCAGGGGGACCCATGAATTAATTTGGTTAATTGGCAGGGGCCTATAGGTTCTTAGTAATCCCATGAAAACTATGAAATATGACAAGGTGTCCATGTATTAAGAAAAGATTACTAGTAAACCCATGAAAACTAATAGGTTAATAGTGACCCTAGAAACTATAATTATGACAGGGAGTCAATTAAACTGAGGATGGGAAATATATGAATGTTTTTATGTATGCATATCATAATAATATTTTTAAGTTATTTGTTTTAACCATTGTGGACGTAGGAGCACAGTATATGATATTAAAAAAGGGTTTAAAGATACTAGTGAGGGGAAAACTCATTCAGCTAAGCGGCGTGGTCTCACTAGATATCGATGAGTTGAGATGTTAGATTATTATTCATACTAGGCTTTATGTCTGACTCGAAGTTTCTGTTTTCCCCTTAAAATCTCGAGTACTCAATTGATTTTGAGTAGTTTGTGGTTTAAGGTTTTCAGATTCTCTTCTTAGACGAATAAAGGCTCTGGATGCATGCAGCTGGTATTTAGTTATTTAGAGATTTTTTCCACTGTGTATTTTAGATGTAAAGGCAGACTTTTAGCCTTATTGTATACTCTGATCAACCAAGAGGGCATCTTCATATGTCGCTTTTGGCGCATGTGCAATAATTATATTTTTATGAGTGTGGTTACCATTTTTGGGATTATGTAATGAACATGAAATATTTTGAATGGAATGTGGAATTGTGTTTTTGATTTGTTAATTTTTTTTCCCATATTCTTATGATCTGTGTATCATATATCTAACAGCGCCGTCTTTGGTCGTCGAGAATTAATAACTATGGCGGCTGCAGCATTCATAGCCATTAATTTTGGGCCTTCAAGTAGGGGGATGTTACAGATTAGATTCTCTTTTATAGCCTTCTAATCTTCGTCGTCTTTGTGGATGTTGCATATTAGATTTGCAGTTGGTTCTTCTTTTTTCAAGGCTAAGATCATCCACTGAATTGCATAAAAGTGCCTTTCTTGCTCCTTGATCATCTGCATTTGACTCAATTCTATGTGTCTCTGGTTACGTAGAATGAAAGAGAGGTTCTTCTTGAATGATTCTTGAGTTTTTTCGAGGTTTTCGGTTAGTTTTTGGATAGAAGTAGGCATTTTTATGAATTTAGAGTTTCGAAATACAAAGGAAGAAGAAAGAGAGCGAACAACAATGATTCTCTGGTCTAAACAGGTATTTATAGGGGTGGAAATTCATTTGAAATGAATAGACATTTTTTTTCTATTCAATTTTCAAAATTTTGAAAAATTATCGTTGTATGTCGATATATATATATATATATATATATATATATATATACCTAGGGTATGTCGACATATATGTTCAAATTTTCAAAACTATTTTGTTTTGATAATCTAATGTATTTATCTTATATTATTAAACTTGATATGGTTTCCAGAGATGGAAACAATGTATAACAGAAAGGAAGTAGATTTTTCATTAATATTAAGATAGTAAGTACATAGAACACGTAGAAATGAAACGATACATAAGTTCAAACTACACGTAAACTAGAATTTCTTAATGCAACATACTTAAAACAACTAAATACTAACTAAAAAGATGTAGATGAAGTTGATGATGAAGAGATTCCGAGCTTGCGTCTCACTTTTCCAAAGAACTTTTCCATTTTGTTAGAAATGGTGCTTAGTTTCTTACTAACGGATCGCTTGAGAATCTTTTGGTTTTCAACAATCTTCTTCTGATTGTTGAGGAGGTCCTGGTTGGTTGGACGAAGTGGATAATCAATGCTTTCTAAGGAGGTTTCCTCCTTCTCCTCCTCCTCCTCTTCTTCTTCTTCAATATTCATATCCTCTCCTTCTTCCTCTTCATCCTCTTCATGAACTTCTTCCTCCTCTTCATGTGCCAACAGCTCTTCTTTCTCCGCAAGTGTTTCTTATGGCTCGAAAAATGGTGGAACTTTCATAAGAGCTATATTTGCTTGATTAAACACTTTCCTAGAGACAAATTCTTCTCCTTTAAAATAAACACCAAAGTGATTGAAGATTCGGGTAAGATAGACACCATGAAATAGTGTGTTTTCATGGTTTGATATATTTTTGGGATAAAACTCATCCAAAATAACTTAAACCTAATTTATATCATATCGACCATAAATGGAAAAAAGAGATTTACAAACTTTCAAAGTAGGATTGTTAAAATTTCCCAATCGAGAAGTGATGCTTTGTTGTAAAAGGATATTTGAAATTCCTGCTTAAGGATGAAAGTTTTGAGTTAAATTCAAAATCATCATCTCCTTCAAAAATGTCGTGAAATACTTCACGATTGTGTTCATCAATTTTAAAAGAAGTAAGGTCAATTCCGGTAGATTTGCATCCTAGAATAGTACCCAAAAGTTCACAATCCAAAACAATTAAAGTTCCTTTAACACTACTCCATACTTCTCCTTCTCCTCCTCCATGAAATTTCCTTTCAAATTTGCATAAAACATTTTGACCAAGTGTAAATAGCAAACAAAATCATTTTAAGAAGCATCAATCAAACCGAAAATTCCATTTTGTAAACAAAGAGAATCAAGTTATAAGTAGAAAGATTATTGAAAATAGCAATCTTCCCATAGAAACTTTTCCATACTTCTAGTGGCTAATTTAAGATTTCATAGCTTCTTGATCATGGAAGAGAATTTTTTTGATAGATTTAGAAAGTCTCATGGAAGTAGGAGTGCTTAAGGAAGCCATTGATGAATCATTTGAGAAGATAAGAGAGTTAATGAAATTTTGAATTTTAAAATGAAAGGGGAAATGAATGCATAAAGATAGAGATAATAAATAGAGAATCAAATGACATGTTCTCTGGTCAAGGGACATCTTTTCAAAACATAGTGGTTGGTGAAAAGGTGGAGGAAAATTTAAATTTTGAATTTGAATTTCAAGTTCTGCCGAGGTATGTTGACATATGCTAGGGGTGTATGTCGACGTATACATTATTTTTCAAAAATGATTTCTTTTTAACTATATCCTATTTTATTCTATATATATAACTATTTATAGTTATTCTATTTTACAAAAAAAACAAAAATACAAAATATTTAAAATACTACATTAAAAATATATCAAATATAAAATTCACACTATATTCAACCATTATTATTATTATTAATTTATAGGATATTCCTAATAATCAACCAATTAAAAATTCAAACGATTAAAAACTTTTAATATATTAAATGCGTACCTTTTTTCTGATGCTATCTCACCGTTTTTATTTGAATTTTGTATTGCTATGAAGCACATGTTGGCTATTTCCGTATCTGATTAATTATTACTTGATGATGTGTCGGAGTCGTCTAGTGTTGCAGTATAGGCTCTTCTTTGATTTCTAGATGAATTAGTGTTCGGTATGGTTTTTAGTTTCTCAAGATGCGGACAGTCTCATTTTAAATGGCTAGGCTCATCACAATTATAACATCTAATGCCATTTCCGCTTCCGCTTCCATTTCCTGGAATTTTGTTGCCATTTCTTTTGAAATTGTTCCTATATTTTTGAAATTTTCTGAATTTCTGTCGTGAAAGCAATTTCCTCATCATTATTGCTGTTTGAATCCAGATTATCCAACATTAATTCATCAATGCTATGGATTTCTTCTCTATTGTTTTACTTTCTCTCTTGCCTTACATTTGTACCTCAAAAGACATTAAATTGCCAATTAACTCTTCAATCTTTAGTTTGCTAATATAATTAGCCTCTTTGATTGCAAGAGTTGTTTGATCCCATTCAGGAGTAAGTGAATTGTGGATATTTCTAACTTGATCGTCCTTAGAGAAACTTTTACCCAATGCAATAAGTGAGTGTATTATATCTTGAAATCTACTATATATATCAGATATGGACTCATTTTGACTCATTTTAAATAGTTGAAACTGGTTTGTTAACATGGAAATCTTAGTCTGTTTGACTTTACTTATGCCTTCTTGTATCAGTTGCGAAGTTTTTAAAATTTCAAATGCAAACTTACATATAGATACTATGTTAAATTCATTTCTATCTAGTGAACAGAATAGTATATTCATGGTTTTAGAGTTACTTTGTGCAACTGCTTTTTGATCGGCAGTCCATTGTGTAAATTTGTCTCGGGTTTATTGTGCTCAATTTGTGTGATATTCCAAGTGTCTAATCTAATTGATCATAAATAAATTATCATTGTACATAACCAGTATGTGTAGTTACTTCTATTAAAAAGTGTAGTCTCGCAGTAGGTTGTCCTTCGACAAAGGAATTACTAACAAGTGTATTAACAGTGTTACTAACAGCACTATTTCCAATGTTAGTAGCCATTTAAAAATTTTCAAAAATCAGATGATGAATACTTTGAAAACCAATGCTTTGATACCAAATGTTAGATTGCTTAATATGGGTCTTAAGGCTAAATTAACACCAGAAGGGGGTGAATAGTGCTTCTAATTTATATAAATCTTTTGAAATTATACTTAGAATGATCCAATTAACAATCACATAAAATACTACAGAATCAAAACACAGATGAAAGTAAATGTAGTAAAAGTAAAGAGGAAAGAACACACTAGAATTTTATACTGGTTCAGAGTTACCCTACAACCAGTCCTGCACAATTCCTTGTACATATTTCTTTTTAACTAGTAAATGCAAATACAATCACAATTTCATGGCCACGTGGCACACCCTCCAGAATCCTGACCTCTGGGTAGAGTCACTTGATTTCCAGGGTACAAGAATACACAGGATTTATGGACTACTAAGCACACCAATTGATTAATGGGCTACAATCTCAACCACAAGTATAGAAGTTTGATTCGATAGAGTCTTACAAACTTAGATCTTCTATCTCGGTTACAATAGATCCTACAACTCTTGAATAGCACTTTGATCTTAGTTTAGGTGAGAGTGATGATGGAAATCAGAGAGTAAATGATGGAGAATTAAACTAATGATGATTGATTTTGATTCTGATTGAATTTTGGCAAAGGATGGTTAAATTTTGATTTAGAAAATGAGAGAGAAGGAGGAGAGATAAAGAATGACAATGCGTTAAAATCTCATTGGGAAGACAGGTATATATAGAGGAATAACGGTCATATACATTCATGAAGAGATACGACAAATAGACACTTCTTCTGAAATTTAATTTTTGAAAATCATGGCTAGTATGTCGACATATAGGGATAGAGTATGTCAACATACTCTTCATTATTTTGAAAAACACTTTTTAAAATATAATTTTGAAAATATATTGCTTTGTAAAATATTTTGATAATTTTTGAACATGTTTAAATATAAATTAATAACACTTTAATAATGATAGTACTTTAATAAAACTTTATGATAATATATTGAAAAATAAACTAATATAATATAAATTCAAAATTAGGTAATAACTCTGTAAATATATATAAATTAAAATTTATATTTTAATGAATATAAGAAATTGAAAAACATTTTGAGAGATATTATGAAAAGGATATTTAAAAACTAGGATATTTAAAAACCATTAAAAATGAGGGAGAGAGAGATCAAATGCTATCAGAATTCTAACGCAAATTTTATGACTCTATAACTTATGTGGAATATCTTGAAACCTTGAACTCTTCAATACTCATGAGTCTTCATTCTTTAACACCTTGATTCTCTTAACTCTATACTTGATACTGTATAGTCTTCTTGAATAAACGTCTGTCTGATATCCTGCATTATGTACTGTATATACCTTGATAAAACATTTGTATTTATATTTTATTTTATTTCCTAAAGTTGTTATCATTAAAACTAATATCTATGGTACTAACATGCTTGTGGTTTATCAGTTAGATTTTTGTTGTTAATCTTCTAACAATTAATTTAATTATAAATTTGTTTCCCTTATGAATGAACTTAACTTCGAATCACCATACTACTGGGAACTTGATTTATCAAGTGAAGTTAGGCGATATCGATTTAAAGGCCTAGGAGCTTCTAGTTTGATTATGAAATGAATATTTTATGGTAAACATGAAACTCACTATTAAGTCATTCGATTTTAAAGTTACTATTATATGAAATCAACCTTATGTTCAACATCAAATAGTTTTACGTTTCTACTTACTATTTGAAAAAAACAGTTCAAAACTTAGAAAATTTCGCAATGCGAGATCCTTACAATGTCGGTAACCAATCAAGAGCGCGACAACCATACGACATCATACTATTTTTATTTAATAGCGGCCACTAATATGAAATTCTATAAATTTGACATTAATTTATTAATTCGATATGCTATTCAAGATGTATTTAAGATGGCATTTTAATCGGATCTTTTTTACAGTTATATATTCTTTATCTTACCATGGATCTAATAGTTGATTACATATCTTTAATTGACTATAAAATTAAGCATTTCATAAGTTCAACATGGATTATTTAATGGTCAAAGATTTGTTGTAAGTATAATAGCTAGCTTTGAAATTTAACACTTTATTATTATTGCGTAGGTAATCTCTAATTATTTTTCTACCAACTTTACCATGTAATTGTCTATTTTGTATTTATAAGCATTCCAAATTTCATAAAATATATAGTACTTCCCTGACTTTGTGTAATATCATCTGACGGGCAAATAGAAGGCAAGAAAGCAAGTAAGGACTCTAAGCTATCTCCCTCTACCAAGAAAGGGGATTGCCATCTTAACTAACCATATAATACCACTTAAGAAGAAGTGGACACCATTCTCCGACAATTTGGGATTATGAACAGAGAAGTCATGCCTATCGGTCCTTCCCGTAGAATTGACAACCTTGTAGAAGGTTCTTTGCCATCATGCATGTTCATAACTAGCACTCAGGGTATCTCCCTTTTCTAGATTTTCTTTTGCAATTTCAAGAGCACTTGAATATCGCTCCGATCCAATTGACTCCCAATTCGTGTACACTTATTTGAGCTGCTCAGAAGTCCTTGCTTGAGAAGTTGAACTCCCCTCTTTGAGTGCTGAAATTCTTCATACCTTTACTAACCCTGTAGGGACAGGAGAGCATTTGGATAACTCGCCGTATCGCTTCATCCACCTCCAAATAGCATAATTATCCATCCCATTAACAAGTTGAAGGAGTAGGAGAACCAATTCTTCTACGTTATATGTTATTCCCCTAAGATCAGGGGAACTTTCTTTATTTTTAGTAAGTTTCTATTTTCCATCACTCATATTGTATTTTTCATTCTCTTACGATAGATGTTCTCTTTTAGATCCTGCCTCTAAACAATCAAGCTCTTTTGATGAAGCTATCAAATCCTTGACTCAGACATCCAAGGGTATGGGTGTTAGACTTACACTTTTGAAGGAGACAAAACTTCATGATTACTCTCTGATTATGGACTACCACAAAACATTGGTAGCCTTCAATGGTAAAAGGGAAAATGATCGATTGTCATTGGTAAGCAGAAGGCTTTCTCTATCCCTTCTCCTACTCAACTTAAACCTTCTAGTAACTTTTCATTACAACCTAAATGAGATCTCTTATGTTATTATCTTATAAGATTTTTCCTTCGATTTAAGCTTATCTGCTCTCGTTGTTGCTCCTAAATACAGGGAGGCTAAAGATGATGCTTCCACCTTAACCAAGTCAATAAAAGTTGCTCCTATTGTGGCTTTTGTTGCTAAGGTTGTTGAGGCTCTTAAAAGGTAAGCAAGCACTAGTGCTCTTGCTGATATTCCACCTCCTCCCTTGAGTAAAACATCTAACTTGGGGTGGCCATAATCATGTTGTTGTGGCTAAGGAGGAAAATGTTAATATTGATCCAAGCCCTAATGTTTGTAAATATTGATTCTTCTGGACATAAGGTCAAAAAATCAACTAAGGTGGCTCATTCTCCTGGCTTCCTCCTCAAACATCTCTTCATGATTCTTTAATGGCCCTTTTCCATATGTATGACGAGCTCAGTCTGCTTAATCTTCCAAATGATTCTCTTCCTTTGAAGGCCCAAGCTCAATCTCCTGTAGCAAGTTTTGATGATTGCCTTCATTTGGCTGCCTAATATCGTTGTTTGGCTTCTCTCAAGCCATTATAGACTTTGTCTTATTCTAAGGATCATCTTTCCATTATTTATAAATAACTTATATCGGTATGTGTTTCTTTCTGTTGGTTAATCTAGGCTTTTGGCTCGGTATATCCTGTTCAGACTTATGGTTGTCGTAGTTTCAAGGCAGCCAAGAATATGTTCTTTCTTCAAGAGACTTCTCAAGGGCCTTCAAATTAAGCGGTCGAGCTTATGGGACGAATCTCTTTCCTTAACAACAACATAATTAATATCACTACAGTAGGGGATGAAGGTATTATTGAAAAAGAGAAACTTTCCTCCTCACTTAAAGAAGAGAAAAGGGTTAAACAATTGCTGGAGGAGGAAGTGAAAGCACTAAAAATGGACCTTGAGAAGGCCAACAAGGAAAAGTCCTAGCTAGATAATGAGAACAATTCATTAAACGACAAGCTAAAAAGGAAAATGCCATCTTGACTTACTCAAACAATATTATTAGGGATGCCAAGAAGAAAGTCTTCTTTTTCCTCGATAACACTTACCACAATTATCGAGAAAAGCTACGAAAATGCTTTGTTTGTTGCATATGGCGACAACATCCAAGAATGTTCAATTTTAGATTTTCCTTCCCTCCTGGATTTGAATGTAAGGTTCAAAAGAAAGTTTATCCTTATGCTGGGGAGAGCCTAGGGGTTCATTTAAGAAGAACATCCCACCGAGGAAAAGTTCGATGCTAAAAAGTGGTTATCCTTTGACAACCCCCTCTTAATGAGGAGACATATTCTAATAAAGAAGGAGATAATGGCAATGACAGCAATGATGATGATGTTATGATGATGATGGCGATGGTGGCGGCGATGATGGAAAGGGTCCTTTAGGACCAAAGGTTAGGGGAGACGGATCGAGTGATCTTAACTTAGACTCATATGCCCATGATGTAGGCCATACTGAACTCCCTGATTCTCAAGGTGATACAAGGATACCCCTTCAAAAGACAGTGCTTCCCTAAGTCATCTTCCTAAAGGGAAAGCTCAAGCTCCAACTTCACAGGTTCCAATCTCATAAGTATGGAAATCTTTATTCAAATGTCTAAAGTTCCCAAGGGGTCTTTAGTTAATAAAAATATTATTTTAGCTAAGGAAAAAGATGAAATATTATAATGAGATTTTATATGGAAAAAGCCAGAGGGAGGTATGTCGATTGCACAGAGAAATTGATAGATTAGTTAATGAATGTAACCAACTATCAGATAAATACAAAAACATCTCCTCTCATGCTAGGCAACTGAGATATTTCAAAGACAAGCAAATTACCCCGCGCTTGAAGAAAGCTTGCCTTCAATGAGAAAGAATTATAAAAGAGAATATAGCATTAATGACTCTCTTTCCGCTGCTAATTGATGATAGGGACGCTCTAGTGGAGTTTCTCTATAAAGTTTTCTCCAATGGCAAGTTTTTTAACTTCTCTTTATTAGGTAAGAATAGTGGGGGTTTAGTTAGACGCCTCCATCGTAGATATTTGGACGAGCATGGGTCCGATCCTTATCTTGGGTTGTGTTGGAATCTTCCTAAGGTGGTGACCATTCCGCTCTCTCCTTGCACTCTCCCTCTAAGAAAATCAAGTATAGTAAGGAGAGATTTATTTCTGAGTTTCATAAAGGACCAATACTGTACAAACCTAAATAACTATATGATTGTAATCTGCAAATAAAGTAGCTTATAAACTTTATTACTTTTTTCTTTGTACTTGGTCTATTTTCATATATTATACAGATTAAGGAATCCTCAAGCAGTCCCATCCCTAAGGAACTCTTGAGTAAATTTATCAAGTTAAAGAGGGATTCTAACGAGAAATCCTTAATTCCCAAAATATATAAGTTAGTAAATCATTTCTTTCTAAGAGAGTAACAAGAAGTTTATATCCAATTCCCAAACTTTCATTTTGATTTCTTGGGTAACGAGAAGGAAAAACTGCTTAGTGAGTTTCGAAATAATCACGCTAGATTGCCATATGGACACACTAGCCCTCCAATTGAAAAATGGGACTATGAACAATTCCTTCAGAAGGGATTAAAGTTTCTTTTGACTCTAAACTTAATTTGCCTATTGGATCGCTTAAAAAGGCTCAAACTGCAGTCTCGACATGATTTGATGTATAAAATTCTTAACGTTGATGTAATTTTGAATTTTCTTAAGTTTGTAAATCTTTTGTTGTTAACAAAGAAAATATTTTCTGTGTATTGATTTTCTTTTCTATCTGTTTGTTAGGAAAAACAATTGGCTCTTGCGTCTAACAACTCAGATATTCTTGATCGACTCAACTCTATCAAAGAAAGGTTTAGAGAAGAAAGGTAATGATCTCAACTTTATTGCTACAATAGGTATTGATCTTTATTTGATTACCACAATAGGTATTGATCATTATTTAATTACCACAATAAGTAATATTTTGATTGAATCGCTAATTACCACAAAAAGTAATGGATTATGCTTTAATTGACCCTTTATTTCCATAATAGGTAATGATTTAAGTTTTGATTGATTTCTTTGCCACCATCCTAGGTGATGATCTCAACTTGGATTAAACCCCTTATCACCATCTTAGACAATGATTTATGTCTTTTGTCTAGTGTGTTTGGTTAGATATCTTTAGCAAAACCAAAGATTTACCCGACCTCTCTCTTAGAGGTGCTTCAGTCAAGCCTTATAGGCAATACTGAAGGCTGGTTCGATGCTTTGGTTGGGCCATCTTATGTGGACTAAAGGCTTACTCTGTCCTTACACTAGGAGGCGCTCTGGTCAAGCAACATAGGCAAGGCCGAAGGCTTGTAGATGCTTTGGCCAGGCCATAAAAGTTTGTTGCGATCTTTTTGTTCAAATAACAATTAAGGCGAAGCAAGCTTGGGAACAACAAATCTCTTTATGATAACAGTTCCATTTTGCAAGTTTGTTATTACATGTAGTTCCTACAAAGGATCAAAGGTGTCACGATCCAAATTCCAGCGTTCAAAAATCGACATCCGTACTCCACTGTACTTGAATGCCGCAGATTCAAACGTCGAAATTCGAGTCGTGCCGGAGCTTATAACACATTAAGTAAATAACACAGCGAAAGAAAAAGAATAACATATATCAATATACAACATTTGATACAATAACTGATACAACATGAATGATACAACAGAATGATACAATGAATATCAACATTATCAGAGATACAAAGAATAGCAGCGGAACAAATCTCCAAAATAGTCTTCAAGAAAGAATTCCAGTATCAGTAATCTCCATCTCCAAAGCACCAATCCAGCAATAGCTCGAACTCCCACTCAAGATGAAGAGAAGCAACTCGATCCAAAATGCGATTGCCAAATCCTAATGGCTGAAAGCTATCGAATCTACACCTACTATGGATTATCTGAAAATCCCAACTCTAGACTGCCCGTGTGGGAAATAGTGGGCACCCAGAGTTTAGGAAAGGAACAATAAACTCCAGGTCAGTCATGGGACTGGTATGAGCAAACAAAAGCATTTGGTCTTTGAACAAACAAGAGAATTTAAATTTGAAATCCGCAATGCTTTTTGGAAAATGAAACTACCATAAGGCCTCCCGGCACACACACAATGCAAACGCACACATGGGGGAGATTTCTCCTTATGATAGTCAAACATGCTTACTACGAGAAAAATTCTTTGATATTATTACTAGTGCATAGTGGAAAATCTTTCGAAAGTATAATATAAATCCTAGCCAGCATAGGTACCATGATGCTATGCCTACTATAGCTGCCATGTTAAATGGCAGGTTCTACAACTAAAACCGTACAAGGCACGTATTGGATGAATGGATTTCCAACAAATGGTCAGGCTAAGGAACTTCCTATTGCCACATGGGTACGCCTCTGGCGGGACGTCCCGAGAACTAACGTTACGGTTAGATCTCTGCCAACACAAGGCCGGGTTACCTCTGTAACTAGGTAACTACTACACGAATATGTCATCCCCCGGTCCTTTGGGACCTTTATCCGAGTGCGCGCACAACAACACCACACAGTAATAGGTATAGTGTATCAACATGAGTAAGTATCTGGGCTCCATACCATGATACCACCCTTTTCCAGAAGGAAATGACATACCCTAAAGGGCGCGACCCTCATAACCTTGCCGCATCTTTCCTGTTTCGACCATTTCCGGGGAGTGAGGTCCTGATGCGGTCTCGTCCACAAAGCTACGCTTTGTGCAACAAAGCCATGCTTTGGGTCAACAGATGACCAAAGCAATGATCACAAAGATAAATGATCAAACAAATGATCCTATCACAAATGATCAACCAATGATCATCACACAGCAGCACTCAGCATGCCACATTACCAAATTGGGAATATCACTGATAAATATCAACTACATAACCTCTGAGCTCGTACGTCTCAGAGAAGGGTGTTAAGCTAAGAGAATAAATTCTCCGCCACCAAGCAAAAATGTATTTGATAGAAATCAGATAACATCTCAAAGTGTAATGTCGGACATACAACCATACAAGTCTGTTCCGGGTTCGAACAGAACCGAAGGCACTTCCGAAGAAGCCCTTGCAAATCCGGGTATCCACAATCCCGATCGGACTTCCCATCACTAAGGAGAACTCTATACCGGAGCAACTCAGTGCAGAGTCAATCGATAGGTTATCCTATCGTTCTCACAAATACCCGGTCTTCACCACCGGTCCTTTAAATGCTATCCATAACGTCGTATCACTATTCGGAATGGGCTATATGACACAAGGTCCTCTCCCGGCTAAACCGAATAGTGAGCGCCATATTTTAAAACATATGGATATGGGATTTTAGCTAAGTCACAACTTATAAAATCCAAAACTTTTCTTTCAAATGGTTATCAAATTACCATTTAAATCTTTAAACAAAAAGATTTATTTCACAAAGTTTCACCCAGTTTCACAAAGATCTATTCATAGATTCCAAAACAATTCCCATTCAATTTGGATTAACTCATTTAAATCTTTAAATTAAAGATATATAGCTTTCAAAACACGTTTCCAAAGATTTATCTAAAACTTGGAAACTATTTTCATTCTTTGACTTGAAATCCCTTAACACAAATTGGAAATTCATTCTTATGTGAAAGCAAATCTAATTTATACAAGTTGAAATCTTGAGTTGAATTAAAATTTCAAAACATCACCTTTAAAATGGTTTAAAAACCCATATAAACCCATTTATAAGTTGAATACCCTTTTTAAACCTTAGTTTCCAAATTTTAGAATTCAATTTCAAATATTGAATTCAAATTTAAATCCAATTATCTAAATTTTCAAACTTAATCAAGTTATTTAAAAATAACCATTTTCAAAAGCTTCAATTCTAGTTCAAAACTATTTTGGATTTAAAATTCAATTTTTAAAACAATTTCAAAATCTGTGACTTAACCCATTTCCACGTGCAATCCATATTTGTGTGTGTATAAGTGTGGTCCAGGGGTTTTACACAATAAGAGCACATCATCAATCAGCACAGATTCAATCATTACAATTTGATGTGGGTTTCGGATAACCAAATGGAATCCGACTCCCTGTCGCATCGAAATCCAAATGTCGTTTTACGGGTCAAGGGTTTGCATATACATATAACAACATATACATCACAGATATAACAACTTAGCACAAAGCAATACATAGCATCACATCATATATCAAATATATCAATCCATCACAAAACATTCAATAACAATCAAACATCTTCAGTTAAGATGAATAAATTTGCGTGGTTTTAAATTTATCAACCACATAATTACTTTCATTGGTAATCTTTAATCAATGATTAATTATCATTTATTACAATTGATTAAGTCTTAATCACCTTCATTACTTAATTAATTAATTTTTCTTTAAATTAATTAACCTTCGAACATTTGATTAATAAATCTTTAATCATTAATTATCCATACTTAATTACTTTAACATGTAATTAATCACTTAATTAATTATTCTTAACTCTTTTATTCATTAATCATTAATCAAATAATTTAAACCTTTAACTAATTTTTAATTAATTCTTCAATTAATAACTCAAATGATTAACTCTTAATCACATTACCTAATTACTTTTAATAAAGTATTTATCCATTACTTAATTACCTTTAGTAATTAATCACTTAATTACTTCCCTAAGTATTATATTAGATTAATCCAAAGTGATTATCTTAATTAATCATAATTTAATTACTTAATTAACTAATTAACCTAATCATTTAAAAATAATTAAATGATTCTTAACTCATTATATTAAAAGATTCTTAATTAAGAAAACATCATCTTAATTAAATCATTTATGACAAATAAAACTTGATAATTAAAAATGATTCAATTATCTCAATTATCTTTACAAATTTAATCATCTTTAATCAAATTCAAAATAACTAATAATAATCCTTATTACAATTGATTATCAAATTCTAAATCATTAAACTTTATTTAAATAAAATATAATATTTAGAAATCAATTAAATTTAAACATATTTTAAATTGAACTTTTAAAATATTTAAAACCTTTCCAAATTTATTTAATAAAGTTTAATATAAACTTTATTTCAAATCTACTTATTTTATCTTAACTTTTCAATTAAAAGTTAAACTTATCATAATTTTATTTCAATACATAAAGGAAAGAATTTTTTTTTTCAAAAATCTAAACCTTTATTTGAAATCAAATTCATATTTAAATTTTACTTAATAACATTTCCTGTCCCATAAAATTTCAAAACTGTTTGAATTCAAACAGATTTCAAAACAAATCTGAAATCATAATTAATTTGACTTCAAACCCAATTTTAAATCTTGCTTATAATTTAAATGTTTCATTTTAACATCTTGAATTCAAACTTAATTCCCATTTCAAACCTAAATTTGAATCTTGTTTTTAAATATTGAATTCTCTTTTAAATTTTTAAAAGAACAAAACAGTTTTTAAATAAAAACTGGATTCAAAGAATCCTGAAAACTAAATTTACACTATTTCCAGATTTAAATTTAAAACTAACTTAAATTTAAATTCATCATTTAAACTTTTCAAATTCATAAACTTACTTGAATTCAATTCAAACCTATACTTGAATTAAATCATAGCTTTTAAACATGTTGAGTTTTTTCCAGATTTAAAAAAAAAAAAAAAACAACTCTCAGGTTATAACCTGCACTATATTTACTCTGTTTCCAATTTAAATTTAAATCTTACTTAATATTTAAATTCTTCAATTTAAACTTTTGAATTCATAAACTTACTTGAATTTAAATCATACCTACACTTAAATTTAAATCATTGCTTTAAACATTTTTTTCCAGATATAAAAAAAACACAACACTCAGGCCTGCACAACTAAACCCGAGACCATCAACAATTTACTTCGGGTCAAAACCCTGCCTGCTTCGAGTCACAGTACAAAATTCACGAGGTTGACTTCGAGTCACCCAACCCTGCACCAGCCAAAGTTCACCAGAGACCCCTATCTACTTGTGGACATACACCACTGCTCCGGCGACTTCCAGTTACCTCCACCATACTCTCCAAGGAGCCATCCACCCCTTGACTTAATATCAAACACCAACATAATACTCTGTAACTTGATAATCAGATTCAAGCAAAATGACAGCAACCTGAAAAAGCTTCAAACCCAAATATGTAAATCCTGAAAAAACCCCACTGACAACATCTCAACTATCTGATCAACTTCCCCTTATCTCCCCCACTCTCTTCAGTTAACACACCACCTCCAGAAGGAATCCAAGTTCCAAAATTTATTATATGATTTGATACCCCAAATCCCAAATTCTGCACAGACTAAATTTACTAACCCCTCAGAAGCTTTTAAAACCTGAAGCATGTTTTAATATCCATGTTTAACATGCATTAAAGCTTTAAAATTGATTGAATAAATTAAAGTTGTTTGGTAATTTTACTTTATGACACTATTGTCTGCTGTTACTTATTTCCAGTAGTAACAGGTTTTCTTTTTTTCTTTTCTAAATTAAAATTTTTCAAATCCTAAATCTATGCCACACAAACTCAAATTTGATTATATAATAATTTCCTAACTAAGATTCATACATAGAGAAGTAGATTTGTATTTAAATCCAAGAAATAGCAGAAGCATGTCTGCAGAAATTCATATTACACTTATCTGCATATTCAAACATAATCACACTCAACAGTCAAGCATATATTCAACTCATGCACAAATAAAATTTTAAACAACCTATAAATTTTGAATTACTCACTAAAGAGAAAGAACAAAACAGTTTTAATTGCTACTGTTTTAATTTGCTCATTTAAAGGCATTTGAATTAAACTTTAATCTCTGCAAAATCTTGATAGCTTGGATTTTAAAAGTAGAAACTGTTTTTAAAACAGAAAATTTACTCACAAGCATTAACAAGAAAATAGGTTTCAGGAGGGAAAGTTGCTCACATTAAAAAGGCAGAGAGCCCCTTTGAAGCTGGAATGAAATTTGTAAGGAATTTGTTTTAAAAATCAAATTTGTAGTTTGAACATTTGATTCATATCTCTGAATTTATAAACCATGATAACTTATTTTTTTCTTGATTTAAGTTTACACTGTGTTTTCTATTTCCAGAGAACAATACTAAGTTATTTTAACTTAGACAAGTTTTTCTTTTTGAATGAATATTAGAATTTAACCACCAGTTTTCTTTTCTAGATATTAGAACCAAAATAAAATTTTGAGATGAGTTTGAACTAAAACAGGGACTGCATATTTATATATACAGGCATGCAACTTCACACTTATCTATTTATAAACATATACACAGCAGTTTGCATCCATTCAAACATTTTCCCATCGCACCATCAAACATTCATCACAAATGATCAACAAAATTAGGCTTTAAAGAATCAGTTTGCTCACCTGGATGATTTTGATGAAGAAAGACAGAACAGTTTGAGTTTACAGGCTTTTGCTTTCTCACTATCTCCAGATTTGGTTTGCTTTGCTTCTGATTTACATTTCAGTTTAAACTTTGAATCCAATTTGCCATTTTTGTTTTGTTACGGGTTGAAGATTAAATTGGTTTCCCAGGTTGAAGACTTTGCATTTCTTGAATTTGCTTTGAACTGCAACCTGAGTTTTGAACTTGCATGCTTGAGTTGCTTGTCTCAGGTTGAGGCAGAACAAGCTTTGATTTACATTCTGAAGTGAATTACAGGTTGCATGCAGAGCCCATTTTCCAGATTTAAGAAAACGTAGTTGCTTTATGTTTGATTTTAAAACTGGTTGCAGGCTTGAAAACTTTCAGATTATCATTTCCAGGCTTCCACTTTTATTTTCAAACTTCATGTTTTGCTTACTCCTGAACTTAATTTGTTTGAGATAATTTGCACTGTTTTCCTGACTTGAAACTTGTTGCAGTTGTTTGAATCTGAGCTTGATTTCAAAAACTAGAATTGCTTGTTGAATCTTGATCTTCTTTTGTTTTAAACTTTGCTTTGATTGCTTGAGTTTGTTAGCCTGAGCTTGCATATTTTCCCCAGGCTTTGAAAGTGTTTTGAATTGATTTCTCATATTTTAAAAATTATGAACTGAGAATTAGTTTCCTTCTCTTACATATATGTTGAGCTTTGAGATACAAAATCTTTTGTTACTGTAGTTTCAGATTTTGGTGAGATGTTATTATAATTGCATATGGGGAACTCAAAAGTTTCTTTGCAATTTTTTTATTTAATTAAATAAAATGAATGCCACTTGTTTAAAAGAGATGATTATGAGATCTCTATGAAATGTCCACTTCTTTATTCATTTGTATGTGTAGTGTTTTCTTTCATATCTATATTCACAAAATTTACATTCTCACATGTGCATGTTTGTATATGTTTATATTTATTTTAAATTTCAATTCAAATTGAATTATAACCACTTCCAAATATAAAAAAAATTAAAAATATAGAAACAACTATCATTATCTTTTTATTAATCTCAAGCTTTTATATTTCTATCCTACCTTTAATACATTTTATTTTTAAATTCAATACTTGTTTTATAACTCACTTATTCTTAAATTTCTGATATAAATTACTATTTAAAATCAAAATTATCTATTTATTCTAGAAAATTTTCTAATAAATTCTCATTTTATTTTCAAAAATAAATTAAATTGCCAATTTTAAACTTGATAAATTTAAGGAATGTTACAGATTTCCCCCCTTAAAAGAATTTCGTCCTCGAAATTGCAAAGAAGACGAGAAAGAAAAGATGATAGATAAAGAAATGATTGATCAGATCAGATCGAAATATTTATTCTGCATTCGGTTTACCAAATCAGAATATCGACAATATGAGAACAAACTTATATAATTATTACACAAGATACTCGGGCTCACCGGTCTACGAATATGCAAGGGCATTGATTAGTTCGAAGGGATAACTAATCGTTCGTAGAATATACCGGATCCCAGAGAATGGATAGATGGGCTTAATTTTCAACAATTCCCAAATGCTAGATATGGATACCAAATTCGGGTCGAATTATCCCAAAGTATATACCAATTTGTTCCTCTTTGAACTTCGATCAACACAAGAAATTTCGATAGAATTTCAGATTTGGTTTTTAATCGATATCATTTTATTGATACAATTCAAATTTAGCTTCATATTTGTTAACCAATTTATTCCAATTTTCAAATTTCCAGTTTATTTAATATTTTCAATTTCAAATTCATTAGAGTTTAGATTGAAAAGCTGATAAGAAATTGGATGAAGATACGAAGTAAGAATTTTCTACAACGATTCGTAGGGTCACCATCGCACCGAAACTTCTTTCTGGAGATGTCACGAAGCAATCAAAAGAATTTGTGAATCGAATCAAAGGAGATTGATAGAGAAAAGATATTTCCACTGTTGCAGGGTATTGACCATTCATAGTGGTACTCCCCGTCCCCTATCTCGTTCTCTTCTCGCACTCATACTTACTATCAGTGGATAGCAAGAGAATTTACTGAGGCATTCGAACGGATATCTTAGGGATATACACATTCTAGGGTTTACTTCACCCTATCTCTAATGAGTTACTTAATGTGTTATACTCCTGAGCTAAGGTTTTAACCATCAGCTCTGATACCAAAATGTCACGATCCAAATTCCAGCGTTCAAAAATCGACATCCGTACTCCACTGTACTTGAATGCCGCAGATTCAAACGTCGAAATTCGAGTCGTGCCGGAGCTTATAACACATTAAGTAAATAACACAGCGGAAGAAAAAGAATAACATATATCAATATACAACATTTGATACAATAACTGATACAACATGAATGATACAACAGAATGATACAATGAATATCAACATTATCAGAGATACAAAGAATAGCAGCGGAACAAATCTCCAAAATAGTCTTCAAGAAAGAATTCCAGTATCAGTAATCTCCATCTCCAAAGCACCAATCCAGCAATAGCTCGAACTCCCACTCAAGATGAAGAGAAGCAACTCGATCCAAAATGCGATTGCCAAATCCTAATGGCTGAAAGCTATCGAATCTACACCTACTATGGATTATCTGAAAATCCCAACTCTAGACTGCCCGTGTGGGAAATAGTGGGCACCCAGAGTTTAGGAAAGGAACAATAAACTCCAGGTCAGTCATGGGACTGGTATGAGCAAACAAAAGCATTTGGTCTTTGAACAAACAAGAGAATTTAAATTTGAAATCCGCAATGCTTTTTGGAAAATGAAACTACCATAAGGCCTCCCGGCACACACACAATGCAAACGCACACATGGGGGAGATTTCTCCTTATGATAGTCAAACATGCTTACTACGAGAAAAATTCTTTGATATTGTTACTAGTGCATAGTGGAAAATCTTTCGAAAGTATAATATAAATCCTAGCCAGCATAGGTACCATGATGCTATGCCTACTATAGCTGCCATGTTAAATGGCAGGTTCTACAACTAAAACCGTACAAGGCACGTATTGGATGAATGGATTTCCAACAAATGGTCAGGCTAAGGAACTTCCTATTGCCACATGGGTACGCCTCTGGCGGGACGTCCCGAGAACTAACGTTACGGTTAGATCTCTGCCAACACAAGGCCGGGTTACCTCTGTAACTAGGTAACTACTACACGAATATGTCATCCCCCGGTCCTTTGGGACCTTTATCCGAGTGCGCGCACAACAACACCACACAGTAATAGGTATAGTGTATCAACATGAGTAAGTATCTGGGCTCCATACCATGATACCACCCTTTTCCAGAAGGAAATGACATACCCTAAAGGGCGCGACCCTCATAACCTTGCCGCATCTTTCCTGTTTCGACCATTTCCGGGGAGTGAGGTCCTGATGCAGTCTCGTCCACAAAGCTACGCTTTGTGCAACAAAGCCATGCTTTGGGTCAACAGATGACCAAAGCAATGATCACAAAGATAAATGATCAAACAAATGATCCTATCACAAATGATCAACCAATGATCATCACACAGCTGCACTCAGCATGCCACATTACCAAATTGGGAATATCACTGATAAATATGAACTACATAACCTCTGAGCTCGTACGTCTCAGAGAAGGGTGTTAAGCTAAGAGAATAAATTCTCCTCCACCAAGCAGAAATGTATTTGATAGAAATCAGATAACATCTCAAAGTGTAATGTCGGACATACAACCATACAAGTCTGTTCCGGGTTCGAACAGAACCGAAGGCACTTCCGAAGAAGCCCTTGCAAATCCGGGTATCCACAATCCCGATCGGACTTCCCATCACTAAGGAGAACTCTATACCGGAGCAACTCAGTGCAGAGTCAATCGATATGTTATCCTATCGTTCTCACAAATACCCGATCTTCACCACCGGTCCTTTAAATGCTATCCATAACGTCGTATCACTATTCGGAATGGGCTATATGACACAAGGTCCTCTCCCGGCTAAACCGAATAGTGAGCGCCATATTTTAAAACATATGGATATGGGATTTTAGCTAAGTCACAACTTATAAAATCCAAAACTTTTCTTTCAAATGGTTATCAAATTACCATTTAAATCTTTAAACAAAAAGATTTATTTCACAAAGTTTCACCCAGTTTCACAAAGATCTATTCATAGATTCCAAAACAATTCCCATTCAATTTGGATTAACTCATTTAAATCTTTAAATTAAAGATATATAGCTTTCAAAACACGTTTCCAAAGATTTATCTAAAACTTGGAAACTATTTTCATTCTTTGACTTGAAATCCCTTAACACAAATTGGAAATTCATTCTTATGTGAAAGCAAATCTAATTTATACAAGTTGAAATCTTGAGTTGAATTTAAATTTCAAAACATCACCTTTAAAATGGTTTAAAAACCCATATAAACCCATTTATAAGTTGAATACCCTTTTTAAACCTTAGTTTCCAAATTTTAGAATTCAATTTCAAATATTGAATTCAAATTTAAATCCAATTATCTAAATTTTCAAACTTAATCAAGTTATTTAAAAATAACCATTTTCAAAAGCTTCAATTCTAGTTCAAAATTATTTTGGATTTAAAAATTCAATTTTTAAAACAATTTCAAAATCTGTGACTTAACCCATTTCCACGTGCAATCCATATTTGTGTGTGTATAAGTGTGGTCCAGGGGTTTTACACAATAAGAGCACATCATCAATCAGCACAGATTCAATCATTACAATTCGATGTGGGTTTCGGATAACCAAATGGAATCCGACTCCCTGTCGCATCGAAATCCAAATGTCGTTTTACGGGTCAAGGGTTTGCATATACATATAACAACATATACATCACAGATATAACAACTTAGCACAAAGCAATACATAGCATCACATCATATATCAAATATATCAATCCATCACAAAACATTCAATAACAATCAAACATCTTCAGTTAAGATGAATAAATTTGCGTGGTTTTAAATTTATCAACCACATAATTACTTTCATTGGTAATCTTTAATCAATGATTAATTATCATTTATTACAATTGATTAAGTCTTAATCACCTTCATTACTTAATTAATTAATTTTTCTTTAAATTAATTAACCTTCGAACATTTGATTAATAAATCTTTAATCATTAATTATCCATACTTAATTACTTTAACATGTAATTAATCACTTAATTAATTATTCTTAACTCTTTTATTCATTAATCATTAATCAAATAATTTAAACCTTTAACTAATTTTTAATTAATTCTTCAATTAATAACTCAAATGATTAACTCTTAATCACATTACTTAATTACTTTTAATAAAGTATTTATCCATTACTTAATTACCTTTAGTAATTAATCACTTAATTACTTCCCTAAGTATTATATTAGATTAATCCAAAGTGATTATCTTAATTAATCATAATTTAATTACTTAATTAACTAATTAACTTAATCATTTAAAATTAATTAAATGATTCTTAACTCATTATATTAAAAGATTCTTAATTAAGAAAACATCATCTTAATTAAATCATTTATGACAAATAAAACTTGATAATTAAAAATGATTCAATTATCTCAATTATCTTTACAAATTTAATCATCTTTAATCAAATTCAAAATAACTAATAATAATCCTTATTACAATTGATTATCAAATTCTAAATCATTAAACTTTATTTAAATAAAATATAATATTTAGAAATCAATTAAATTTAAACATATTTTAAATTGAACTTTTAAAATATTTAAAACCTTTCCAAATTTATTTAATAAAGTTTAATATAAACTTTATTTCAAATCTACTTATTTTATCTTAACTTTTCAATTAAAAGTTAAACTTATCATAATTTTATTTCAATACTTAAAGGAAAGAATTTTTTTTTTCAAAAATCTAAACCTTTATTTGAAATCAAATTCATATTTAAATCTTACTTAATAACATTTCCTGTCCCATAAAATTTCAAAACTGTTTGAATTCAAACAGATTTCAAAACAAATCTGAAATCATAATTAATTTGACTTCAAACCCAATTTTAAATCTTGCTTATAATTTAAATGTTTCATTTTAACATCTTGAATTCAAACTTAATTCCCATTTCAAACCTAAATTTGAATCTTGTTTTTAAATATTGAATTCTCTTTTAAATTTTTAAAAGAACAAAACAGTTTTTAAATAAAAACTGGATTCAAAGAATCCTGAAAACTAAATTTACACTATTTCCAGATTTAAATTTAAAACTAACTTAAATTTAAATTCATCATTTAAACTTTTCAAATTCATAAACTTACTTGAATTCAATTCAAACCTATACTTGAATTAAATCATAGCTTTTAAACATGTTGAGTTTTTTCCAGATTTTTAAAAAAAAAAAAAACAACTCTCAGGTTATAACCTGCACTATATTTACTCTGTTTCCAATTTAAATTTAAATCTTACTTAATATTTAAATTCTTCAATTTAAACTTTTGAATTCATAAACTTACTTGAATTTAAATCATACCTACACTTAAATTTAAATCATTGCTTTAAACATTTTTTTCCAGATATAAAAAAAACACAACACTCAGGCCTGCACAACTAAACCCGAGACCATCAACAATTTACTTCGGGTCAAAACCCTGCCTGCTTCGAGTCACAGTACAAAATTCACGAGGTTGACTTCGAGTCACCCAACCCTGCACCAGCCAAAGTTCACCAGAGACCCCTATCTACTTGTGGACATACACCACTGCTCCGGCGACTTCCAGTTACCTCCACCATACTCTCCAAGGAGCCATCCACCCCTTGACTTAATATCAAACACCAACATAATACTCTGTAACTTGATAATCAGATTCAAGCAAAATGACAGCAACCTGAAAAAGCTTCAAACCCAAATATGTAAATCCTGAAAAAACCCCACTGACAACATCTCAACTATCTGATCAACTTCCCCTTATCTCCCCCACTCTCTTCAGTTAACACACCACCTCCAGAAGGAATCCAAGTTCCAAAATTTATTATATGATTTGATACCCCAAATCCCAAATTCTGCACAGACTAAATTTACTAACCCCTCAGAAGCTTTTAAAACCTGAAGCATGTTTTAATATCCATGTTTAACATGCATTAAAGCTTTAAAATTGATTGAATAAATTAAAGTTGTTTGGTAATTTTACTTTATGACACTATTGTCTGCTGTTACTTATTTCCAGTAGTAACAGGTTTTCTTTTTTTCTTTTCTAAATTAAAAATTTTCAAATCCTAAATCTATGCCACACAAACTCAAATTTGATTATATAATAATTTCCTAACTAAGATTCATACATAGAGAAGTAGATTTGTATTTAAATCCAAGAAATAGCAGAAGCATGTCTGCAGAAATTCATATTACACTTATCTGCATATTCAAACATAATCACACTCAACAGTCAAGCATATATTCAACTCATGCACAAATAAAATTTTAAACAACCTATAAATTTTGAATTACTCACTAAAGAGAAAGAACAAAACAGTTTTAATTGCTACTGTTTTAATTTGCTCATTTAAAGGCATTTGAATTAAACTTTAATCTTTGCAAAATCTTGATAGCTTGGATTTTAAAAGTAGAAACTGTTTTTAAAACAGAAAATTTACTCACAAGCATTAACAAGAAAATAGGTTTCAGGAGGGAAAGTTGCTCACATTAAAAAGGCAGAGAGCCCCTTTGAAGCTGGAATGAAATTTGTAAGGAATTTGTTTTAAAAATCAAATTTGTAGTTTGAACATTTGATTCATATCTCTGAATTTATAAACCATGACAACTTATTTTTTTCTTGATTTAAGTTTACACTGTGTTTTCTATTTCCAGAGAACAATACTAAGTTATTTTAACTTAGACAAGTTTTTCTTTTTGAATGAATATTAGAATTTAACCACCAGTTTTCTTTTCTAGATATTAGAACCAAAATAAAATTTTGAGATGAGTTTGAACTAAAACAGGGACTGCATATTTATATATACAGGCATGCAACTTCACACTTATCTATTTATAAACATATACACAGCAGTTTGCATCCATTCAAACATTTTCCCATCGCACCATCAAACATTCATCACAAATGATCAACAAAATTAGGCTTTAAAGAATCAGTTTGCTCACCAGGATGATTTTGATGAAGAAAGACAGAACAGTTTGAGTTTACAGGCTTTTGCTTTCTCACTATCTCCAGATTTGGTTTGCTTTGCTTCTGATTTGCATTTCAGTTTAAACTTTGAATCCAATTTGCCATTTTTGTTTTGTTACAGGTTGAAGATTAAATTGGTTTCCCAGGTTGAAGACTTTGCATTTCTTGAATTTGCTTTGAACTGCAACCTGAGTTTTGAACTTGCATGCTTGAGTTGCTTGTCTCAGGTTGAGGCAGAACAAGCTTTGATTTACATTCTGAAGTGAATTACAGGTTGCATGCAGAGCCCATTTTCCAGATTTAAGAAAATGTAGTTGCTTTATGTTTGATTTTAAAACTGGTTGCAGGCTTGAAAACTTTCAGATTATCATTTCCAGGCTTCCACTTTTATTTTCAAACTTCATGTTTTGCTTACTCCTGAACTTAATTTGTTTGAGATAATTTGCACTGTTTTCCTGACTTGAAACTTGTTGCACTTGTTTGAATCTGAGCTTGATTTCAGAAACTAGAATTGCTTGTTGAATCTTGATCTTCTTTTGTTTTAAACTTTGCTTTGATTGCTTGAGTTTGTTAGCCTGAGCTTGCATATTTTCCCCAGGCTTTGAAAGTGTTTTGAATTGATTTCTCATATTTTAAAAATTATGAACTGAGAATTAGTTTCCTTCTCTTACATATATGTTGAGCTTTGAGATACAAAATCTTTTGTTACTGTAGTTTCAGATTTTGGTGAGATGTTATTATAATTGCATATGGGGAACTCAAAAGTTTCTTTGCAATTTTTTTATTTAATTAAATAAAATGAATGCCACTTGTTTAAAAGAGATGATTATGAGATCTCTATGAAATGTCCACTTCTTTATTCATTTGTATGTGTAGTATTTTCTTTCATATCTATATTCACAAAATTTACATTCTCACATGTGCATGTTTGTATATGTTTATATTTATTTTAAATTTCAATTCAAATTGAATTATAACCACTTCCAAATATAAAAAAAATTAAAAATATAGAAACAACTATCATTATCTTTTTATTAATCTCAAGCTTTTATATTTCTATCCTACCTTTAATACATTTTATTTTTAAATTCAATACTTGTTTTATAACTCACTTATTCTTAAATTTCTGATATAAATTACTATTTAAAATCAAAATTATCTATTTATTCTAGAAAATTTTCTAATAAATTCTCAATTTATTTTCAAAAATAAATTAAATTGCCAATTTTAAACTTGATAAATTTAAGGAATGTTACAAAAGGGTTAAGTATTTACCCGTTGTAGGATATCACATTGTTCGAGGAACCCTAGATGCTGTCGGAGAAAAGGATCATCAACAAGGGCATTCTAGTGCGTTATAGATTCTTATCCAAGACTTGTATCATTCAATGATACCATGTGAATTGCTAGAAACATGCGAAGTGTTGAAGAATCGGTACATGAAATTTTAATAAATTTGAAAGAAATTGTGTTGAGAAGTAATCTGCATGGAGTTGGAGACGCATCCATTTGCGTTAGAGATCTAGATAAGTAACCGCTCAGGATATCATCTCACCACCTTCCATGGAAATAGTTGACACTCTTATCTTACGAAGCAACAAGAAAGAAGGAATCAATCTATTTTGGGGGTAATCCAATATCATATGGATGTTCTTATTCTAGGTAGCGAAGCATGAGTAATGCTATTGTTGCTATCGGTCATCTGGAAAAATCATATTAGGCGGGACTAAAGGCTTATTCTAACCTCCCTCCAGGGGGTGCATTGACCATGCCAACTTGGCGGGATCAAAGGCTTTCTCCTTTATTTTAGGATATTCTTACTCCTTTTCATGATTGATCCTATAGATAAACTTGTTTTTATGAACCTCCCTTTATCAACTTGTCCAATATCTCTTTACAAATTCTTGAAGCTTTCTGTAACGACCTGATATTTTCAACCATTCGCATCCATACATGCTGGATTTGAATTTCTCAAAATACCATATTGTTAATTTATATTTGGCAAAACTTAGCATGTACGGTAAATAAAATAATCACAGAATCACAGACACGAGTAATATAACAATAATGTAGCAGAAACAAAAGAATAGTAGTTCATGAATCTACTATATATATCAGAGTTAAATAAGTTACAATAGAAGTTTCAAATACAATAGTCAAATACAAGATCAGAATACATCACTGGACCCGACTGAATAACTCCAAGCTGAAAAGATACAGATGGATCTCTAAACGAAGCTCCAACTCCAAAGGTGAGTCTCAAAAGCTGTATCACTCAGTCTGATCCGAGCCTAAAGCAAAAAACAAAACACTCGAGTCAGGATTAACATTCTTATATCAATAAATCCAACTCAAGTGAAATAACAACTGAAATACAAGTAACTCAAAGGATGTTTGGGATAACCATCCTCTAAGGATCCCTTAAACTATCTACTATGTAGTAATATACTCTATTATAATAATGTCTAAAGTAAAGTAAACTTACTTAAAAATAGCGTTAAGGCTTTACATTTTCCACCTTAACACATAAATAGTGCCAATAGTTTATACAGTACCGTAGTCCCTCCCGATCGGGAAGCCACCAGAGGATACTCCATAGGTACGACACAAATCAAAACTCGTACAAGGCGTGCTAGGGTAGGTGACACGGCACAACTAGGCAATGTCAGGGTAGATATACCAATTGCACTTCCGGACCGCTGGTAACGCGTAGCAGCCACTACCGCCCACCTCGAGCCACACTCCCAAAAATCGAAGGTGCACCCAATCAATCACAAAGTAATAGAATGATATCAAAGGAGTGTGTCCGATTAGAGGAGCTACCTCATCAGCCCATTGATTGCTCCTGTTTTAGCCACCTTATGCCAGCTCACGAGAGTCAGGTCCACGTATATACCTCAATAGAACGTCGCCACCATCCTACTTCATTCTGGAATCTCCACCGCGTATATGGTTGTTAAAGTGGTTTTCAGAGTTGGAAGAGAGTATGACAACTTTCGATCCCGGTCTCTTTAACAACCAAACGTTATTATAACACCGCGGTCATTTCAAAATAGTTTATACTTCAAAATCAAAATATCATTGCCATTTCAAAAACCACATATGATATCATCTCTATTTCAAATATATCTTTTTCCAAAATCATAGCACTTTCAAAGTTATAACACTTCGAAACCAAAACACTTGAAATTATAACACTTTCAAATCATAATACTTTGAAACTCATAACTTTGAAACATAAATTCCACCACTTAAATGGTTTAGATATTAAAATACTTAATATAATAAAATAGCTTCTTCAATTTCACAAATCAATTCCAAAACAACTCGAATTCCAAAATTCAAATCAAATCGCAAATCATCAATTTCAATTCAATTCAGTTTCTTGATAAATCATTTCAAATTATATCGATCTCAAATACAAATTTGAATCACAAAATAAAGTATTTCAATTTCGATATATTTCGAAGCTTTAAATATTCCATAAATACAAACTAAATTTGATAAATTCATATATATCTTAATTCAATTTACTATTATTTAGTTTGAAATATTTATTTAGTAAATTCAATATCATTTAAATAAAACCCAAACTTGAAATATTCATTAATCATTTTAAACCAACATCAAGTTATAAATCATATCCTTTAAAAATCTCAAATTCAATAAGTTCCAAATCGATTTTAATTAAATATAATTCTTAATTAAATACAATTTCAAATCAATTTAAAATCCATCTTCTCAAACTTAATTTATTGAAATCATAATAAACTCTATATTAAAATAAATTTTTTAATAAATACTTAACCATATTATATTTAATAAAATCAAACTTTATTGCTGAACTTATTTTGTATTAAAACAAATTTATACATAGCTTAAAATCAAGAATTTAACTATATAAAAAAAATAACATTTATATAATAGCAAAAATCAATATTTTATAAAACCATATATTTCTTTCCAAAAACCATAGAAATCATTTCAAAATATTTTTATATATAGGCCACGGTGTCTGTATATAATTTTCTATCCTATGGTCAAGTGATACGGATATTTATCATTTCAATCCGTAATTTAAATATATACGGGTATATATCATTTCAGCCTATAATCCTAAATTCAATCCAATGAAAATGAAAATCGCTTGGGTCTATCATTTCAACCCATAACAATTTTCTCCTATTCTACAGCTCGTTCGGGCATGTATCATTTCAACCCATAAGGAATTCTATACTAACAGGGAACTTGCAAAGTGATAACAGATATGATAATAATATAAAAGGCATATATCATCAATATAAATAAAAGATAATGATGTTAGAATTCACAGGTGAACAGGTACAGATAATAGCATATATATAGCAATGTAAATAACTAACAGCAGCATATTTCAATTGTCGTTTCAGTTGAAATCAAATTTAATAAATATAAGAACGTTAATCATGAGTGATTGCTCACCTTTCGAGGTTAGAGAGTTTGACAACAGAGCCCAGCTATGAATTCCTTAGCAAAGTGAGATGGGCATGAATTCGATGAAGGAAAAGTGGCACGACGGACAAGTGCTGATAAATGGGAATCGATGAGAATCAAATCAGAATCAGATTTGATATAAAATGAAAATATATACATTATTATATATATATCCCGATAATTTAAATTAAGACAAATATTAAAATAGTATCAAACTTCGAAAATCATTTTTCCTTAAAGCTCAATTTTTAAGAATTAAAGATATATATATATATATATATATATATATATTATACTTCAACCAATATTTATATATATATATATATATACTTTATTAAAATACATATACTTAAATCTATCCACATAGACCTGCATACTAGATTTCAACAACTAGGTTTAAAACAATATTTATATACATATACACACATATAGATTTATAACATATACAACCATCTACCACATATATGTGTAAGCTATTATAAAACTTAGATAACTAACAGATTAAAAAAAATTAGATAATATAAACAACTACACTCATACGTATAAAACTGACCTATAAACTAATATGTAACATACATACTTACTTTATTGAAATAAAATTATATCAACAGACCAAAATATATAGAACGTAAACTGGTCTTGCATATTCATATACAAGTCAAAAAGACCTTTATGTATACGTTTAATACCAAAGACTCACACAATACACAACACTATATTTATATCATGGCGTAACTTATATGTATAGATACTGTATGACATATATCTTTAGAATATTCCCTTTATACAAACAGTAAACACAACTGTAAACAAACAAACTATATAACAACTTATAATATAATATATAATGCTTTTGTCAATAAATGGAACTGTAAGTCTATATACTGCACATATACGTAAATACCTAAATTAAATGCATACCAACAAATAGATGCAGGCTTCTTCAAATGAATACATGCAGACCCTTTTTTTGATATGCAAACCAATATACTTAAAATTATACCCTTTAGTAATGTATGATATGCAATAAATGGAACTGTAAGTCTATATACTGCACATATACGTAAATACCTAAATTAAATGCATACCAACAAATAGATGCAGGCTTCTTCAAATGAATACATGCAGACCCTTTTTTTGATATGCAAACCAATATACTTAAAATTATACCCTTTAGTAATGTATGATATGTTGAAATATATATATATATATATATATATATATATATATATATATATATATATTAACAATATATATAAGCCTTCTTTCTTCTTTGTAGATAAGATGGTTTACTTTATATATAAATTTATATAATTATTATATTTGTAAATAACAATCAGGTTGGCAAATAACAACATCAAATAAATTCATATATATACTAACAGCTGATGAATCAAAGTAAAACCAATATGTATAAAATCTATATACTCTAACCTATATAACTATCAAAGCATATCCATATAAAATAGATCTTAAAGTGTGTGTGTGTATATATATATATTCCAACAAACCTTTACGTAATAACATATATTACAAAAAATCAAAGTATATAGCTTAGTATACACACATATTTATATATATATATATAACTGGTCAGCTTCATAATATAATACATACATATACATACATACATACATATATATATATATATATATATATATATATATATATATATATAATACTTTTAAACACCCATATGAAAATACCTTTTTTTCAGAGAAGGTTTCGACTCAGAGAGCTGCTGCATGGGTTTGACCGATGCAAGGGAGCGGGTGAGAACCGCAATGGAATGCGTGAAGTGCAGGCTACGAGGGTGGTATTAGGTAGGAGGTTGCAATCATCGGGTGCAAGGACGTGTGGCGTAGATGCTAGGAAAGAGGGAAGGAAGGGCCATGATTCTCGGCTACAGCCGTGAGTGCTGTGCTCGGGCTGAGCTTGAGAGTTGCTGCACAGTGGGTTGTCGGAGCAGGGTAGTTGCGCACTATTGGATGGACGTTCTCGGCATTAGATGAGGTCGGAGGTTGCCGTCTAGGGGTGTGAGACGGAACATAGGTGGAGGGCGAGGTTGTTGAGGCGGATGGTGAGTGGTCTGTTGTCACAGCGGTTGGTGCAGAGAGAAAGCTTGGATCTCGGGATGAAGGCCACGATCAAAATACATAGAAAAGTTTCTGAAAAATCTTTCGTATAAAAAAATATATATAATATTTAAAATAATGAAGTAGAGAAGTATGAAAGAGAATACCTGGTATAAATTTTATATCATAAATGTTCTTGAACCAAAAATTGAAATTTGAAGAGACTCACAACTAACCGGAAATGAATTAGCAAATTAAATTGAAAAGTTGGAGATAGCAAAAAGTCAGGCGATGCATTCAAGAATATTTAATTTTAAGTGGCTGTTTGTTATATGGTGGTAAATTGAAAGGTCGGGAAGCCAAAAGATATGAAAGCGGAACAGCTACGGTAGACGTTTCGCGGATTGCACCGCACAGCGAGCTCCGAAATAGAGAAATAAATATACCATACAGATCGGCACGATGAGACGATCAAAAAGGTATACAGATATCAGTGGTACGATCATCCTATCAAAAGTCCTAATTGGTACCAAAATGCTGCTAATCCGTCGAAAATAAGATAAACGGAGCAATAGCAGTTCAAATTTGAAGAAACAAAATATGACATCTCACTTAGAAGATGATTTACAAATTTATTATATAAAATATTCAGGTTTGGGAAATATTTTATTATCATCAATTTTTAACTGATTTGAACTTAAATAAAAGTATACAAGAAAATAAACTTCCATATTATCAGATGAAAATTTACCATTTGTTATGCTTCATTAGACGTATTCCAAATATCAAATTTATATTTCCAATTTTAATCATTTAAAATTTCACAAAATTCAGTTAAATTTATGTCATTAAACCAATAAAAATTATTAAAAATTTACTGGTCATTACACTCTCCTCCACTCAAAATTTTTCGTCCTCGAAAAGGAACGGGGTAGGAGAATAGAACCAGCCAGAAAGAAAATAAATTGAAATACAAATAAAACTATTAACTTAAACCATACAAATTTCGATTTAGATTAATTAATATTCAGCACTTGATTTAAATTTAAAGGTATTTCATTTAGTTGATTTAATTTCAATTTATAAATTCCTTCAAAACAAATTTATTTTATTTATTTCATTTATTATTCAATTAACTTACTTTTCTATTTATCTCTATTAATATTATTTTTTTATAATTAAAATTTAAGTATATAACATTTGTCATAATCACTCAAATTTTATTATAAAATTATTAATCATCATTTTACATTGTAAATTATTCAATTACATATTCAACTTCTGAATGGTTTAGGTAAGTTATATTGGAAAGTAATTGAGTATTATAAAGGTGAAAAAATTTCTAATTCAATTATTTCAAGTTTAAATATTTATTCAAAATTTTTGACTTTATTTTATAATTGAAAATATCCTTTAACATAAATTTTAAGAATTTAAATTTCCAATTAAATTCAAACAATTTAGATATATATATATATATATATATATATATATATATACACATTCAATAAATCACATCAAATCTATAATTATATACCTATACATATATATAAATCAAGTCATACTTTTAGGAATTCAAATCAAAACAAAAATGTAGCAAAGCTACCAAATAATCTCTCCCCTTCGAAACTCGAAAATGAATGTCGATGATGCGGCCGCCATCACCGAAATTATTTTCCAGCGACAAAATAGGAGAGCACTGATTTAAACATTTAAAAATTCTTTGAAACAATTTCTACTTGAAAATACTTTAAATAATATGCATTTTGAAACTTTAAAACCAAAGTTTGAAATCACCAGAAATTAAATTCTCAAATTCTCGATTTTAAATCCATTTCAATTTCTAAAGTATTTTATAACCATGTTTTGTAGTTCAATTATTAATATACATACAAAGCCAATGGTTTTCAGAATAATAAATGAAAATCAAATATTATCATTTCTGTTGACCAATTCATTTAATAATTTAATTTCAGAAAAATTATACTTATGTATATAATATAATTATACAAAATTTATTTCATTTACTAAATTTGAAAACCATATTGTGTCGGTTTGCTCTGTTCAAGTGTTTTGGAAATTCTATCGATATCGTTGATCAGGCGAATCGATCGTAAACCCAAATCAACATCAACAACTCAAACAACACAATATATAAAACATTATAAATATTAATTTACAAATACACTTCCTCGCTCGACTCCAAAGGTGAGTCTCAAAAGCTGTATCACTCAGTCCGAACTGAGCATAAAGAAAAATACAAAACACTCGAGTTAGGATTAACATTCTTATATCAATAAATCCAACTCAAGTGAAATAACAACTGAAATACAAGTAACTCAGAGGAAGTTTGGGATAACCATCCTCTAAGGATCCGTTAAACTATCTACTATGTAGTAATATACGCTATTATAAAAATGTCTAAAGTAAAGTAAACTTACTTAAAAATAGTATTAAGGCTTTACATTTTCCACCTTAATACATAAATAGTGCCAATAGTCTATACAGTACCGTAGTCCCTCCTGATCGAGAAGCCACCAGAGGATACTCCATAGGTACGACACAAATCAAAACTCATACAAGGCGTGCTAGGGTAGGTGACACGGCACAACTAGGCAATGCCAGAGTAGATATACCAATTGCACTTTCGGACCGGTGGTAACGTGTAGCAGCCACAACCGCCCACCTCGAGCCACACTCTCAAAAATCGAAGGTGTACCCAATCAATCACAAAGTAATAGAATGGTATCGATGGAGTGTGTCCGATCAGAGGAGCTACCTCATTAGCCCATCGATTGCTCTTGTTTTAGCCATCTTATGCCAACTCACGAGAGTCGGGTCCACGTACATACCTCAATAGAACGTTGCTGCCATCCTACTTCATTCTGGAATCTCCACCGCGTACACGGTTGTTAAAGTGGTTTTCAGAGTTGGCAGAGAGTATGACAATTTCTGATCCCGGTCTCTTTAACAATCAAACATTATTATAACACCGCGGTCATTTCAAAATAGTTTATACTTCAAAACCAAAATATCATTGCCATTTAAAAACCACATACGATATCATCTCTATTTTAAATATATCTTTTTCCAAAATCATAGCACTTTCAAAGTTATAACACTTCGAAACCAAAACACTTGAAATTATAACACTTTCAAATCGTAATACTTTGAAACTCATAACTTTGAAACATAACTTCCACCACTTAAATGGCTTAGAAATTAAAATACTTAATATAATAAAATAGCTTCTTCAATTTCACAAATCAATTCCAAAAAAACTCGAATTCCAAAATTCAAATCAAATCTCAAATCATCAATTTCATTTCAATTCAGTTTCTCAATAAATCAATTCAAATTATATCGATCTCAAATACAAATTTGAATCACAAAATAAAACATTTCAATTTCGATATATTACAAAGCTTTAAATATTCCATAAATTCAAACTAAATTTGATAATTTCATATATATCTTAATTCAATTTACTATTATTTAGTTTGAAATATTTATTTAATAAATTCAATATCAATTAAATAAAACCCAAATTTGAAATATTCATTAATCATTTTAAACCAACATCAAGTTATAAATCATATCCTTTAAAAATCTCAAATTCAATAAGTTCCAAATCGATTTTAATTAAATATAATTCTTAATTAAATACAATTTCAAATCAATTTCAAATCCATCTTCTCAAACTTAATTTATTGAAATCATTATGAACTATATATTAAAATAAAATTTTAAATCAATACTTAACCATATTATATTTAATAAAATCAAACTTTATTACTAAACTTATTTTATATTAAAACAAATTTATACATAGCTTAAAATCAAGAATTTAACTATATAAAAAAATAACATTTATATAATATCAAAAATCAATATTTTATAAAACCATATATTTCTTTCCAAAAACCATAGAAATCATTTCAAAATATTTTTATATGTAGACCATGGTGTCTGTATATAATTTTCTATCCTATGGTCAAGTGATACGGATATTTATCATTTCAATGCGTAATTTAAATATATACGGGTATATATCATTTCAACGCGTAATTCCAAATTCAATTCAATGAAAATGAAAATCGCTTGGGTCTATCATTTCAATCCATAACGATTTTCTCCAATTCTACGGATCGTTCGAGTATGTATCATTTCAATCTATAGAGAATTTTATACTAACAGGGAACTTGCAGAGTGATAACAGATATGATAATAATATAATATGCGATTGAAATGTGATAACAGAGAGGGCTAGCACAGTTAGTTTATGAGGATCATTAATTGGAACATTAGGGGTTTAAACGATTTGAATAAATGTGATAAGGTTAGATTGTTCTTTAAAGATTATTCTATTGATATTGCTCTTATTCAAGAAATCAAAATTAATTGCCCCGACATTCGTTTTTTAGAAGATTAGGTGGTTATCACTTTAGGAAATGGTTTTTTTTACCTTCTTTTGGTTGTTCAAGGGGCTTAATGATAGGTTGGCGTGATAATTTCTTTAAATTACTTCAATGTATTGTTTAATAGCATTCTCTTCATGTTATTCTCATCAATCTTTCTGATAATTCTCTTTTAAATATTTCTAATGTTTACGGGCCTAATTCTAAAATTAATAGGAGAATTTTATGGAATGAATGCCTAGAATTTGGATCATTTGCCCCAGGGTCTTGGATTTTGGGGGGTGATTTTAACGTTACGCGTTTCATTGGCGAGAGATATCCTAGGGAAGGGGATTACTCTACTATGGAGGAATTCGATCAATTTATTATTAATTCTAATTTGATTGAAATTCCTCTTTCAAATAGAGAGTTTACTTGGAGTAACGCTAGAGAGTTCCCTTCCATGGCTCTTCTTGATAGATTTTTTGTTAGCGATGAAATTGAAGACAAATATCCAATTTGTAAAGTAACTGGTTTTCCTTTTACCTTATCGGATCATTATCCTATTATACTTACATGTGGGTATCATAGAGCTATTTTAAAGAATTTTAAGTTTGAAAAAATGTGGCTTTTGGAAAATAACTTTGTGAATCTAGTTAAAGGTAAATGGGTTTCTTTGAGTTTCCATAATATCAGAAATATGGATAACTCCGTAAAAGCTTTTGTTTCTAAGCTTAGAGACCTTAGGATTTTCCTTAAAAATTGGAACAAAAATGTTTTCGGCAATTTAAAAATAAAAAAAGATAATATTCTTAATGAGATGCTTAAAATTAATAAGATAGAAGAATCTAGACCTCTAAATCTAGGTGAATGTAATGTTCTTTCTAATTTAAAAGAGGAATTAAATTCTATTTTAGAAAAGGAGGAGGTTATGTGGAAACAGCGATCCAGAATTCAATGGATCAATGAAGGTGATAACAATACTAAGTTTTTTCATAATATAGCCAATGGTAGGAAATGTAGTAATACAATTAACTCTATTTTTGTTGATAATATAGAACTTGTTGATCAAAGAGATCTTAACAAGGCTTTTACAGATTACTATAAGGATATATTTGGTTCTAAAATTAACAATAGAATCAATGTAAGATGGTCGGATCTATATCCACTTGATTCCATTGTTGATTTATCAGAGTTAGATTATTCTTTCACTAAAGATGAAATTAGAAAAGCTATTAATGACATGCCCAGTGATAAATCGCCGGGACCAGATGGGTTTCCTATTTTATTTTATAATACTTTTTAGGATGCTTTAAAATTTGATTTAGTTAATATGTTCAACGCTTTTTATAATGGTAATTTGCAATTAGGGAGATTTAATTTTGCAAATGTTACTTTACTTCATAAAAAAGTAGGAGCTAATAATCTAAAAGATTTTAGACATATTTCTTTGATTAACTGCTCAGTTAAAATCTTTTCCAAAGTTTTAGCTAATAGACTTAGTAAAAGAATGAACGAATTAATTGATTGTGCTCAATCAGCTTTTATTAAAGGTAGAAATATCACGGATGGAGTGGCAGTTGTTCAAGAATATATTAATTTCTGTTGCAAGAATAACATAACATGTGCGATTTTGAAACTTGATTTTGCTAAAGCTTTTGATTCGGTGGATTGGAATTTTATTGTAGATATATTTCATGCTAGAGGTTTTGGTCCTAGATGGATCAATTGGATTATGACTTTGCTTAGAACCGGAAACTCTAGTATTATGGTTAACCGTATATTAGGTAATAAAATTCAGTCTAAGAGAGGATTAAGGCAAGGAGATCCTTTATCGCCTTTATTATTTAATTTAGCTGCTGATGTTTTTGCTAAAATTATGAAAAGAGCAGTGGATAATGGATCTCTAGGTAGTGTTGGAAATGATATTTCGCGTAATGGTATATCGGTTCTCCAATTTGCCGATGATACCTTACTTTTTTCTTCCCATCTTCCTAGACACATTATAACTCTCAAGTTTATTCTTTACAGTTTTGAACTTTTATCAGGTTTAAAAATAAATTTTGACAAAATTTAAGTGTTAGTATTAAATGATTTTGAAAATGTTGAAAACTCAGATGCTAATACTCTAAATTGCAAAACTATGAGCTTTCCTTTTGACTATCTTGGTTTTGTGATTAGACCCACTAAACTCAAGCATGAAGATTGGTTTATTATTATTGATAAAATTAAGAATAAGATTTCTAACTGGAATGGGAGATATTTATCTAGAGTAGGAAGACTAGTTTTAATTAATTTGGTTTTATCAGCCCTTCCGATTTATTGGATGTCCATGCATTTGTTTCCAGATTGGGTTATTGATAAAATTGACAAAATTAGAAGAGACTTCCTTTGGAGTGGGGAAAATTCTAATAATAATAATAAATGTCTAGTTAATTGGGAGACCGTCTGTAAAGCCAAGAAGGAAGGTGGTTTAGGGGTTATTAATTTGCATAATATGAATTTATCATTGCTAGGTAAATGGTTATGGAAGTTTAAAGATATTAATGATAATGCTATTTGGAAAGAAATTATTTCTAATTATTACTATACTGGAAATAGTAATTTATATCAAATAGTTTCTCCAGCCACTCATAATAGTTCTAATTTTGGAAAAACATTTTAAAATGTCTTGAGAATTTTAACTTAGGAATAAATACTATAGTTCATTCCGGTAACCGTACTTCCTTTTGGCATGACCGTTGAATTTCGGTCTTACGGCTTAAACTGGAATTTAAAAGGATTTACGATATCTGTAATTTTAAGTTTGCTCTAATTAATGAAGTTTTTTCTCCTGATAATGATCCTCCTTGGAATTTCAGCTTTAACGGAATTTTAGTAGGATCAACTCTTAGGCTTCTTCATTTGCTTTATGTAAGATTAAATCTTTACAATATTGATAATGATAATGATATTTTTTGTTGGGAATGGGATAGAAGTAAGAAATATACTTCAAACTCTTTTTATAGATTTATTAATTTTTCGGGTACTATAAATAATTCGTTCAAATTTATTTGGAAATCAAATGCTCCTCCTAAATCTAAAATACACATGTGGTTAATATTGCATGGAAAACTTAATACAATTGAATACTTAAAAAGAAAGAACATTCATAATGATAATAAATGTTATTTTTGTAATCTGCATCTTGAAAACATTTAGCATTTATACTATGATTGCATGGATTCTTATTACATTCTTAATATATTCTCAAAATTTTCAATTTTAATATTATAACTAAAATTTCGGATTGTGACTTTTATTGGAATAATTTTAGATTTAGGTTTAAAAAGAATATTAGATTTCTACTTGACTCTTTATTCATTATTATTAGTTGGTATATATGGTTTGAAAGAAATCAAAGAATTTTTAATAAAAATAATAGTCATACTAATAAATTGATTTATACAATTTCTTCATTCTTTTTTAATTGGATTTCTAATCCCAGATATAAATTAGCTAAAAAATTATTTTTTTGAAGGGTTTCTTAATAAGGTTAGCTACAATATTAACTTTTTTTAAACACAACAATTGTCTTTTTAATGACATCAGTATTAATATGAATATTTTTTCAAATTTGTGTCATGATCTATCTGTTAATCATAACTTAATTATGATTAAAGATTCATAGTTTTCTTTTAATTTTGGTTTTAATTTTTTGTTCTTTTTTTGGTGTATTAGTTTAGAAATATCTTAATTCTGTTGTTAAAGTTTTGTTTCCTTTTTGTTTTACTTCTTTCTTTATATATACATATGTATGTATATTAATTATATAAATATACATATATATATGTATAATTCTTAATTTTTCCTTAGTCACCCCTCAGATACAGGTTTGGGTGAAAGGATTCCAGGTTCTTCTTGCAGGTTCTCATATCTTCAGAGCGCATGATTCGGTTTGTTGAGAGGCTTTCAGAGAGGATCCATGCTTCAGTTTGGCATTTCTTCCCTTGTTCAGAGTATCCAGTGCAGATTATCCTATCCAGCATCACTTTTATTTTCACTTCAGATTTGAGGCTTCTTCATTCCTTCCAATCCAGATGCATGGAGTTTTTCTGCTTTGTTTTTATATGTTGCTTAGAGCTTCTGAGATGCATGGAGCATCTTTTTGATCCAGATGCTCAGAGTTTTTCTTCTTTGTTTTATGCATGGAGCTTTTGAGATGTATAGAGCATCATTCTCTCTTATCTCTAGGTACTCCTAACACCTTAGTATCGGGTGGTGGCTATGCCGGAACTCGATATCAGGGTGTGATGGGTGGTGGCCTTGCCGAAACTCATCTTAGGGGTGCCTATTTTTTTTCCTTTGTTACTCGTTTTTAGTTTTTGTTACCTGCCAGGCATGTTGGCAGCACCTTGCTATTGTGTTATATATATTTTTGCATGTGTGCTCTCCTCTCTTCTATAGAGGATCATACATTTTTCTCAAAAAGATAATAATATAACATGCATATATCATCAATATAAATAAAAGATAATGATGTCAGATGTCACAGGTGAACAAATACAGATAATAGCATATATATAGCAATGTAAATAACTAACAGCAGCATATTTCAATTGTCGTTTCAATTGAAATCAAATTTAATAAATATAAGAACGTTAATCGTGAGTGATTGCTCACCTTTCAAGGTTAGAGAGTTTGAGAACAGTGCCCGGCTACGAATTCCTCAGCAAAGTGAGATGCGCATGAATTCGATGAAGAAAAACAGGCACGACGGACAAGAGCTGATAAATGGAAATCGATGAGAACCAAATCAGAATCAGTTTTGATATAAACTGAAAATATATACATTATATATATATATATTCCGATAATTTAAATTAAGGCAAATATTTAAATAGTATCAAACTTTGAAAATCATTTTTCCTTAAAGCTCAATTTTTAAGAATCAAAGATATATATATTATACTTCAACCAATATTTATATATACACTTTATTAAAACACATATACTTAAATCTATCCACACAGACCTGCATACAAGATTTAAACAACTAGGTTTAAAACTATATATATATATATATATATATATATATATCTACACACACACACACATATATAGATTTATAACATATACAACCATCTACCACATATATGTGTAAGCTATTATAGAACTTAGATAACTAACAGATTAAAAAAATTTAGATAATATAAACAACTAAACTCATATGTATTAAACTGGCCTATAAACTAATATGTAACATACATACTTACTTTATTGAAATAAAATTATATCAACAGACCAAAATATATAGAATGTAAACTGGCCTTGTATATTCATATACAAGTCAAAATGACCTTTGTGTATACGTTTAATACCAAAGACTCACACAATACACAACACTATATTTATATCATGACATAACTTATATGTATACATACAGTATGACATATAGCTTTAGAATATTCCCTTTATACAAATAGTAAGCACAACTGTAAACAAACAAACTATATAGCAACTTATAATATATAATACTTTTGTTAATAAAATGTACTGTAAGTCTATATACTGCACATATACTTACATACCTAAATTATATGCATACCAACAAATAGATGCAGGCTTCTTCAAATGAACACATGCAGACCCTTTTTTTGATATGCAAACCAATATACTTTAAATTATACCCTTTAGAAATGTACGATATGTTGAAATATATATATACTAACAATATATATAAGCCTTTTTTCTTCTTTGTAGATATGATAGTTTACTTTATATATAAATTTACATAATTATTATATTTGTAAATAACAATCAGGTTGGCAAATAACAACATCAAATAAATTCATATATATACTAACAGTTGATGAACTAAAGTAAAACCAATATGTATAAAATCTATATAATCTAACCTAGATAATTATCAAAGCATATCCATATAAAATAGATCTTAAAGTGTATATATATATTCCAACAAACCTTTATGTAATAACATATATTACAAAAAAATAAAAGTATATACAGCTTAGTGTACATATATATTTTTATATATATAACCGGTCAACTTCATAGTACAATACATATATATATATATAATACTTTTAAACACACATATGAATATACCTTTTTTCAGAGAAGGTTTCGACTCATAGAGCTGCTGCATGGGTCTGACCAATGCAAGGGAGCGGGTGAGAACCACAATGGAATACATAAAGTGCAGGCTACGCGGGTGGTATTGGGTCGGAGGTTGCAAGCATCGGGTGCGAGGACTTGTGGCGTAGATGCTAGAAAAGAGGGAAGAAAGGGACATGAGTTACGGCCGTGAGTGCTGTGCTCGGGCTGAGCTTGAGAGGTGTTGCACGGTGGGTTGTCAGAGCAGGTTAGTTGCACGCTATCGGGTGGACGTTCTCGGCATTGGATGAGGTCGGAAGTTGTCGTCCAGGGGTGAGAGGTGGAACATAGGTGGAAGGCGAGGTTGTTTAGGCGGATGGCGAGTGGCCAATTGTCACGGCGGTTAGTGGAGAGAGAAAGCTTGGATCTCGGGATGAAGGCCACAATCAAAATACATAGACAAAGTTTCTAAAAATCTTTCATATAAATATATATATATATAATATTTAAAATAATGGAGTAGAGAAGTATAAAAGAGAATACCAGGTATAAATTTTATATCATAAATGTTCTTGAACCAAAAATAGAAATTTGAAGAGACTCACAGTTAACTAGAAATGAATTAGCAAATTAACTTGAAAAGTTGGAGATAGCAAAAAGTCAGGCGATGCATTCAAGAATATTTAATTTTAAGTGGTTATTTGTTATACGGTGGTAAATTGAAAGGTCGGGAAGCCAAGAGGTATGAAAGCGGAACCGATACAGTAGACATTTCGCGGATTGCACCGCACACCAGGCTCCCAAATAGAGAAATAAATATACCATAGAGATCGGCACGATGAGACGATCAAAAAGGTATACAGATATCAGTGATACGATCATCCTATCAAAAGTCAATAAACGGTACCAAAATGCTGCTAATCCGTCGAAAATAAGATAAACGGAGCAATAACATTTCAAATTTGAAGAAACGAAATATGACGTCTCACTCAGAAGATGATTTACAAATTTATTATATAAAATATTCAGGTTTGGGAAACATTTTATTATCATCAATTTTTAACTGATTTGAACTTAAATAAAACTATACAAGAAAATAAACTTCCATATTATCAGATGAAAATTTACCATTTGCTATGTTTCATTAGACGTATTCCCAATATCAAATTTATATTTCCAAATTTAATCATTTAAAATTTCACAAAATTCAGTTAAATTTATATTATTAAACCAATAAAAATTATTAAAAATTTACGGGTTGTTACACTTTCCTTAACCTAAGAAATAGTTGATCGGTCCTTCAAAGATTCGACACCGATTGGTGCAATGATCATTTGAACAGAGATATGATAATATAGACCTCGAAGATTTTATTCATTCTTTGGTCATTTCTTTTGAGAAGGTTAATAATCTTTCCATGGTTTTAAAGTAAATATCCTTATGAGAAGTAGTAAGGGAGTAGTTCTTAGAAAGTCGTGTACATTTGAGGATGACCATTTTGGTTTCTTTTTAGCTCTTTTGTTGTATGTGATGGACTCTGTACCCTTTGTTACAAACTTTCTCTTTGAAGAGCCTTAAGCTTCATTTGACTTATGGGATCAATCAACCAGATTGCTCCACTTTCTAATGAACTGTTCGAAGTCCTTTGTTATTTATTTTTAAAAATGGCCCCTTAGCTTAAAGTTGTATTTCTTTCTCATTTGTGCAAAGACGTATCCTCTTCGTTATTCCTTTCTATAACAAATATTTTCGTATGACTCGTATATAATTGATTCAAACACCATTTATCTATATTATAAGGAGCCACTTTCTTTTCTGATCTTTCATGATTTGTAGTGCTATGAAGCTTTCTCCTCTCGAAATCAAGGGTCGCTGGTGATTTGGTAAGTTGGCCTGACTACTCAAAGCTCAGAAGATCCTTATTAGGAGATAGTCATTATCTAAGTAAGGTTAGACGGGATTTGGAATTGTTCCTTAATGGGATAGGGTTGGTAGGGTTAAATTCTTTAAGCCCTATATAGGTGGGTCAAGGGTAGCTCGACTTGTAGATAAGGGATTCGGAGATTCGAGCCCCTTCTAGCGCCAGAATGTTAACGAATTTCTTTGTTAACGCTAGAAGTGTAAGAAAAGTGAAATTTGGTTGCGGGCTAGTTTTCTAGGAGCTTACATGTACTATGTCGAGACCAAGTTGAAACAATAATAATTTTGAAAACACAAGTGTTTGAAATTGTCTCGCAAGTCATGATTAAAAGCATAAGTGCTTGAGAATTCAATACAAGTTAATATTAGAGAAACCTTTATTGATATGCCATGTAACCGTTGAATGTACAAAGCCTTATTTGCAAGTAGTCACAAGAGTATAATTGGCACTAAAAATCCCCAAATTGATTTAGGATTACAAAGTTTAAAATGTATGAAATGAGAGAAGAATTAATCGCCCTTTGTCTAATGCCCTTGGGTTTGTATTTATAAGGGTAGAGACGTGCGACATAGTTGCCATGTGTCATTTGCAGCATGCCTATTTTTAGCATCATCAACCATATCGGTGGTATTCAATTTATGACATTCGCTTTGCTTTATCCTTCGATATCAATTTTTGATTTAGTAAAGTATAACATTGGCTTTATATGACACTGTTCACTAGTGACATGCAATATGGATGAGATGGGCATCAAAGATACACTACATCTCCAGTCACACCAATGACTTGCGACATGCTTCTATACACTATTAGTATACAATAACATCCTTTACCTATATTGATGGATGCGACATTCTTAATTATGATCGTGAAGTGTAGAGTCGAAGGTATGCAACATCTTTAAAGGTTCTCAATATCCTTCCCTTCATTCCCATCATCTTCCACCTGCTAGATTTTGACATCGCCTTTCGTACTAATAAAATGTGGCTTTTCATATCGCACTAATGACATGGAACATTCCTTAATACGAGGCATTGCATGCAAGAGTTCTGTCGTTAACTATTCTTATACCCATGCGAGATGCTTTTATCGGTGCGATATGCTTTATATTTGACATCCTTCTTTTCATTGGTTTGACATCCCTTTGTCTTTGGTTACGATGTCCTTTGATTTTGGCACTCTTTTTGTCAACATGCCTTCGGCCCTTTGGAGTCATAATTTTTAGTAACAGATCTGTCTAAAAAATAAAAATAATTTAATCAATAATAGCCAAATTCAAGCCCAAGCCCGCATCCACTTTTTATTCTAAACTATTTATTTTCCTTTGTTAAGTTCAAGCTCATAACCCCTCTTTACTAACCCTAAAAGAAACCTCACCCGCCACTATATCGATTTTGCCCTAAAATTCGAAATTAAGTCAGGCAAAGAATATAATCGTGAAATAAAAAGAAGAAGGAAGGCATGGAATCAGGACTAGCATTATCCATTGATGCAAGCGAGGGTAGAGTGATGGCAAAGGTAGGCACGATGCGACAATTACAGTAGCGATGTTGTAGGCAACTTACGAGGATTCGACAATGTAACCTAAAGCTTAAGCGTTCGCGTGTGCAGGAAGGTAAAGAGTAGGTGTATGTGTGCGTGCAAAGATTTGGTATTGTGATGGTGTTTGGTGTTGCTGGCATTTATAGGATGCTGGGGAGTACTTGGGTATGGAGCAGGAGCAAGAAGAAAGATTGAGTAGAGATGCAGTGGCTCACGCTCAAATTTTGGTGGCATCGATTATAAGGCGGAGTTGTTTAGCAGTAATAGCGATGCGCGTGTCTTCAATTATGCAATTTGGTGAGTTTTATACTCACACATCTATATTTATTTCCTCTTGCATATTATATAAGTTTATCCCGATAACTGATGGATTGTTTGGTTGAATTGATAAGGTTATTGATTGAATTGTTTGGATGAAATGTTGTTCGGAATATTGGTTAGATTGGTGGTTTTGATATTGATATGATATTGGATGTTGGATTAAATTGTGAGATTTTGTGCATGTTGTATTTGCCCAAAATGCAAAGGAGATGTTGTTTGGTTGCATTTTGATTTATATATTACATCTCTTAGGGTTATTCATTTGATAGTATTTTCTCTCATTGAAATTTTTGGTCGATAATTTTGTAGTATTTTGCTCCATAATTTGTATTTTAAATGGTTTATTGGTTTTTCCATTTTTAAAAATATTTTTATATGCTTTGGAAAATTATTATTGGTATTTTAAAAATTATTTGAAACATAATTTTAAATAAATAAATAAATAAAATTGGCTGAGAAATAAAATGAGTTATTGGAAATTTTTTTGGAAATAAGATATGTTTTAAAAATGAAAATAGATATTTTCAAAAGTAATTCAATATATGAAAGTAGTTTATTTTATGATTTTGCATATATTAAAGGTTTTTATTTTATCTTCCAAAAAGGGGATTTCTTCTGTAAAGTGAATATTTAATAGAAATAATTAAAGGAAATTTCAAAAGTGGATGTTTGATCATAAAATCTATTTTAAGAATTTTATAATATATTTCCCTTTTTATATATTTATTGGTTTGGAATTAGTTTGCTTAATGACTTCGTATAATTTAAAGGTTTGAATGATAATTTTTGAAAAGGTATTTTTAAGTATATGAACTTATTTTGATGATTAACCAATTTTGAAATATTGTAAATGATTTTAAGAGTATTAGAATATAAATCCCTTTTGCTATATATATTTTGGTAATTTAAAATTGATTAATTTGATATTATAAGAAATTCTATATAATAAGAAGGTTTGATTTAATTTGATAAAAAGGATTCAAGAAATATTTTTGAAAGGGAATTTTAAAAGAAAGAATTTATTTCGCAGATAGATTAAATTAAGCAATACTTAAATAGATTTGAGAGCTTTGAGTTATAGTTCTCATTTTCATATGGTTGGATTTGTAATGATTTATATTGGTGACTTTATTATTTAATTCTATATAACGAGGATATTGAATAAATAGATTAGTTGTACCTTTTGGGATAGAGCATGTAGTAATATTTTTTCCATTGTTTTATTGACTCATCTCTACTACTAATAATGATAACTCGGTGAACTAATTTCAACCGCGTCTTTCTGAATTTCCAAAAATGCCCTTTGCCTACTATTCATCCTCCAAGGCATGAAGTGCCTTCACATCTACAATGTTCATTCATTTCTAACATATTCATGTGTTGATTATTACTTATGAACCAAAACAGTATTTCTAAAGAGATTTCTATTGGTTTTGCTATAAAAATTAGCATTGACAATGGACAAAGCATGTGTAAAATATGCTGTCAGAAGATATTGAAAGGATGGGTGCTAATGGAATTGATGAGGGAGGAGATCTGTATGGGCTCACAAGCAATTTTATGCATTGGAGTTACGGCCCTGTAAGTCAATGGAATGATCATGAATGTGCTGGGTATTTCATTTGCAAATTGAAGACTCTGCTCAGTTCGAGGGGCCTTCATATATGCTATACAATTTCCGATCGGCTCAATAATAATAATAATAATAATAATAATAATAATAATAATAATAAGCCCTACTATGTACACTCCGTGAACTAATTTCAACTGCTTCTTTCTGGATTTTCAAAAATGCCCTTTGCCTACTATCGTACCTTCGTATCCATTAGGCTAACTCTAATTTAGTAGCCGAGATGAGACAAAATCCAAATGGGTTAGACACAATCCAGTATTCGTTTCAATTCGTCGTCGTCAACTTCTGTACGATTAGATTTAGAACAACATTTCAGACATGGGCAACGATCGGATCTCCATTTCTCTAACGACGGCTCCTGCTTCAAAATACGGAAGTTTCATATCAAAGTAACAACAATACACTCGAAGTTCAAAAATATATTATACCCTTCACCATTTATGTTTTACATTATAAGTATTTTAATAAGGGAAAAACAAGAAACCCCAATCTAGGAATTTTTAATAATGCGGTCATGTTAGTATCTAAAGAAACCAATAACCAAAATCATTAAGCAAAATTTTGTAAAGTATCGTTCACTGTAACAAAATACTAAACGTCCTTTTGGTTTATTTTGTATTTTGTGTTTTAGGCTTTTAACATTCATTATAAAATATGAGAACGACGAATGAGGTGGAAGAAAGATAGTGGAAATGATAGAGAGAATGAAGGAACGACGAAAAAGTAGATTGTTTCTCATTCTTCCGTTATTTTCCAAAACAAAAAAAATAAAAAAAAATTGTTATTTTATATGTGGACTTTGTTTTCTAAATTGGTCGTTTTTTTACAATATACATGCATCGTGCGTATTTTTATATGGGCAAAAACTAAAAACTAAAATTGGTAAACCAACCACAATCTAAGCTTTTGTTCACTTGGCAAGATGCGTCTGCATCCTTCATTCATTTCTCATACCAATTAGAGTAAGGAAATTTGGTACATTAACGCCACAAACTTTTTACATATCAGTCTCCAATATAATTAGTTAAAATTTAAAGTATTTACATGATTATAATAGTGTATTTTCAAACTATTTAAATGTTGTTGCTTAAGTTAAATGTAACGGAAGTATTTGTAACAGATAAATGATTTTTCTTTTATTTTAATTAATTAACGGTAAAATGTTTAAATGAATTTTTAAATGTTTATGATTGATAGATCTGATATTTCATGTAAAATTGAAAACTAAAATTAATAACATTTACCTTCTCTTACTAGGGTCTTCGTCCACATCTTATTGGGTGACACCTATCCAGACCCCAAAGCCTGACTGACCAATATGAACGTCGCTGAAAGGGATGTTGCACGTGCGCCCTCAGCTTGACAACCCCCAAACCTCTTTCCATATAGGCAAGCATTATGACAAAATTATTTTCAACAAGAAAACGTTATTACTTTATTATATAATCTTAAAATTCATTTTATGCACAAAGTTAAAATAAAAGAGTGCCAAAATATTAATTTTTTTAAAGTATTTTTTAAGCATGTAACTTGAATTTATAGGCTTACCGAATAAATCATTGTAATTCAATGTTTATTCTAATCACGTTATTTAAAATTATAATTTAACAACGACAATTTACAAAATGAATAATTTATCTTAAATACTTCGCCTGCAGCTTAAAAATGCATCATCCGCTCAAATGATTGTATGTATGTACATATTTATGTATAATACATGCTCTCTTAAGTTGTTTTCCACAAAGCCTGCATATGAAAATAAGTAGACAGAAGTAATATCATAACTTTGAATAATATATCTTCAAAAAAATTCAAGTTATTTACAAATACGAATAACAAACATCATTATAGATTTTACGACTAACAAATAAACATAAAAACATTGTTCGAACAAATTTGTTTCTTGAAGCTGGACAACAAAAATAAAAGCCAATCGTAGAATGTCCATATTGAGCGAAGGCACGCGTACGTGTGCATATATACTAGTACTATAGAATACTTATCGTTTGATGAGTGTGGCTTATAAATTTCTAGTAAATGATCGAGTATTACTAAGTGGTAAGGAATGCTCAAGTAATACTATTTTGAATACTGTTTGTGAGTGGATGTCACTTATATTCTGAAAATGAGTTAGGAATTTATGATACCGTCTGGAGATGACTCCTTTGAGCTTAGTAGTTGAGAGTTGTATTACTCCTTCCAATGACTACAAGCTGGAGATACATTGGGATATATAGATTTATCCTCTTAGGACTAACTAGCCGAGTTATATTATATTACTCTTAGGGCTAATAGTCGAGGAAATAGTATGTTATGAACTTGGGATGCTCTCATTAGGACGTGTGGAGTCAAGAGTACTTATTATTACTCTCATTAGGACTCATCTCGTCGAGAGAATATTTTGTTGTATTATCTAAGGACTAACTAGTCGGTATTATTACCTACTTTTAGAGCTAGTAGTCGAGGATTATTATACGGGGATGCTCTCATCAGGACTCATCGAGTCGAGAAGTCGGTTAGCTCTCTTAATAGCTTTTATTGAGTTGAGAGCAGTTGTTGCTCTCACTAGGTCTACTAAGGTCGAGAGTACTAGTTATTTCTCTCATTAGGACTTATATAGTTAAGAGTATTTGTTAGGAATCTACGTCATAGGGATCACACCACATGGAGAGCGTAGGTATTAAACTAACAAATAAGCTAATTATCCATCTTAATGGTCCTGATTGCAGAGTCATGCCCCGGATCCGTGATGTCACTAGTGAGTTTGTAGGCTGAGAGTTATTCTCTCAGTAGACCCATTGACCCTATGTAAATTAAGGACCAACACTCCGTTACCTAGGGCAAGTAGAAATCATAGCATGTGCTCAGCATAGTTCGATAGCATGTTTATGACATACAATGGATACGAGAGTCACGATTCTAGGAGTAGCTAAGAACTGTGTAACAACCCAATTTCCAATGGGTCCGGATTTTTCGCAAAAATGCTAAAATCCAAGCCCTTTGAAGCCCGAGTTGGGTATCTGGTATCCTGCAAATAGACAAAGATAAATATATCAGAGCTCAAATAAATATCTCACAACGGAATTGACTAAAATACAATAGTAAGTAAATACTCACCAAGGTAATAACACTTTCTAAACAAGTGTCACGAAGCTCGAAAATCTCTGCCATCTATCTAACCTGTGGAATGATATGAGGAGGGGGCCAGAACTAAAGTTCTGGTGAATGGAAAAATTATACACTTCTAAGCATAATTCTACATATACCGTTCTATTTCCATTTTCTGTTATATTAGGTTTATTGGTTTATAATACTCTCGCCTCTATGCGTGAATCCTACCCATCTACCCCCTAGTAGATTAAGACCTAATAACCAAAATATATATGTAGCTACATGCCAAAAGACCGCATCGGTCCTAGGTACTGCCCCTAGTACCTTCCGTATCCTCCTCGAAACGGACTCCATCGTCTCGCAACTAGAGCGTACTGTAACTACATCTGTAAAGGACAGCTTTGTGAGGCCTACAGTACAGATGTTCCGTCATCTACTATGAAAATGTGAAACGACATCCGCACTAGCTTATACTAGTGCTCGGACATCCACCATGTACTACCCAGTGCGCGCCATGAAAACTACACGTGATCGTTTTATCTACTCCCTGAATTCCACCAACAAGGTCTACCTTATATGGAACTCGGTCGGGGATTTTCTATATCTGTAAAGGTCCGATTCGTTAGTCCTACAATGCATATATTCTACTTGGCCTGTCTCTTTTCTCATCGTGGCTATGGCCCCACGCAGCCCCCCTCCCCCCTTAACTAATCGAAAGACGTTTCAAGATCTAAGTGGTTATGCCCTACTGCAAATAATCTAAACATCCAATTGGCTATACCCTTCATCCAATGTCTCGATAATGAAAGAAACATTGGCCTATTGGTTTATCTCTAGTCTTTCCTGAACTCTCTCTAACCGATGATGGCTGATACCGGCATGCGACTATCCTTATGGGTCCTGCCCACTATAACCAACTCGCAAACTAGAGTACGGTGTCATACGAATATCCTACTCCATCATCAACCTTTTGACTGCCTACAAAGGTCTGCTTCGTTAGGCCTGCAATGCAAAAGCAGTCAAGGCATACTCTTTCGATGGAACATCTACAGACCTGCCTTCGAGGGTGCAGCTTCATTAGGCCTACCCTAGAGGTCCATCCTAAAGTATCCTCACGTCCCTTGAAGTCTCGTACTTCCTTCTAGGCTAAAATAATTAAGTTGGACGTGCCCTTTCTGTACTAAAAAACTGTGATGAACTGCTTCATTAGGCTCTTTATCCAAATTCTCTTTGGGATACTCAAAACACACCTTACCATTTTATTATACCCTACGTATAATCTTTTATTGTGCATTTAGTTTAGTTTTCTTATTCTGTTGGCTACTTATTTACCTTAATTAGCATGGCTAGCCCCATCCACGTGTGAGACCATCAGTCCTAGACCTGAAAGGGAATGCTATCGGTACAGGTCACTACTGTTATTTTTGCTTATTAACTTAATCCAAGATCTAAGTTTGATAAAATAAGTCACTTTTTAATTATAACCTACCTGTTATAATTATGCTTGCAATTGTCACTTTTATATTCTTTTTTTTCTTTTATAACCTACATGTTATAATGTAATTGCAAGTGTCTCTTTTACATTCTAGTCTGTCTTCTTTTATTATAATACTAAATTCTCTTCAGTTCTCTTATATTATATGACAGCCTTAGCTTGGGACTATGTCCAACTGTCACAAATTACTTATCATGATAACTGCTTTACTTTTTATTCTACTATCTGCGCATTAAATATAGATCTAGTCACATTTTCTATTTATTGTTTCTAGTCTTGTCAAATTATTAACTTGATTATTTCTTCTTCTTTAATTTCTTTGACACTTCGCGTCATTTTCTTTTATTCTGGAAAGTAGTTCTATTCTATTTGGTTGGTTACAAAAATTGTACTAAAAATCCATTTCCATATTTTAATACTAAGTAATGCTATAAACAATAACTCGTTACTGCAAGATATTTCTTTTATTGTTTCTTTAATTGTTGGGTAATGCAAAATACAGTAATGTCTCTATTTTGCACTAATTCCACTTTTCTTGCTTTTATTCTTGCAATTACGTTTACCGTTTTTCTTACAATATTAAACTATGGAAATGTATTCCCTTTTCTAAACCAGCCAACTAATCTATCACTAACTTCAAAATCAAATTATTAGATTTCCCCTTTTTATTTCATTCCCCGAGTTATAAGATAATTTACTGTAAATTTCTCTCTTTTAGGCTTATGCCTTTCTCTATAATTTTTAAGCCATTTAATTGGATTCCTTTCTTTTTTCCATATAAATAACATTTAAATATAAGTACACTTCTCTTAGAAAATTTAGAGTTTCAACATAACTAACTAGTAGAACCAATTACTGAAATTAGTCCAAATGCTGAATTAAATATTTCATGGAAATCTAACGATATTATATATCATAAACATAAAAGAGATATAATTTAAATCACTCACCTATCATCCTTAGCTTTCATCCATGGCCTTCCTGGATCCACTTCTAAGGCGTCTAATATTTTTATTGAAAAGATATTCTCCCTAGAAGTATTTTCTATTTAGGGTTCAGCCTTAGGCAATGAACCCAATTGGGAGAAACTCTAATTGTGAGAAAATAGTTAGGCCTAGGGTTCTATTTATAGTGGAGTTTGGGGATCTCAGGTCATCATATTTTTGGATTGAATCTGGTGCAACCACGTCACAGGCTCGCTACAAATCGTTGGATCCAGAAAACAACGCTTCAGATTGCATGAAAATTAAATTATAATACTTCGGCACGTCCCTGAACGATTTCTCATCTGGGGAAAAATGCGGGTCGACCTATAGGCCGACCCGTAGGGTCCTTTTTTTCATTTAAATATATTTATATAATTCTGATTTCTTATTCTTCTCGTAACTTCTTCATATCAACTCTGATTTCGACAAGGTATATATGGAAATAGAAAATCACCACAAACACAATGGTATAAGTTTCGAGGCCATATTATGACAATTCCAAAAATGCTTATTTTCACTATTTAATAATTATTTTGGTTATTTAATTATCCAAAAATGTGGGGTGTTACATTCTCCCACCCTTTAGGAATTTTCGTCCCCGAAATTCGATAAGGGTAAAACTATGTAATTCTCCACATCAATCACATCCATTTTGTGTACATCCAATTTTGCGACCATACGTGTCCTTGTGCAAAGTGTCATTCAACATAAAATATATGCATGTACATGAATTTCTAAGTGGTACCTCCTATATGAATGCTTTTCTTCTTTAAAAACTCCTTTTTAAAATATCATGCACACATCCTAAATATACTTGCAATTTTCATATCAATGCAATCTTTTGAAAACTCAAAATGTTTTTCATCCAATTTTTCCCACTCCTCTACTGAATAGGGGCGTATTCAATGAATTTTGCATCCAAATCTTACCACACAATTTTTAATATTCGAATTTTAGAAAAATCTATTTTTTTCCCAAACTCGATTTCTTATGTCAAAAAGAAGGTAGAAAACGGAAAACCTCACATTTACCGTTTTACTTTTGCGCACGTCTTTCTCCGTACTTGGAACTTATGCCGCTATTCTATAAAAATCTCTATTTTCTTTCCCAAGCACAATTCACATAAGAAAATTTTTCTTTTCAAACTTTTCTGTTAACGTTTCTACCGCTTTCTTTAAATTTGTTGTTTTCTTTTTAGTAACATTTTTCTGCTTTTACTTTTCTTTTATTATTTACGTCCTATGTCCTTATTCTCTTCTTGTGAACATCACAAAAACATAGAGAAAAACCATCATACTAATCATCACTGATTTACTACAGTAGGAACTAAATGCTTACATAGGAGTACAATCTCATAATTAAAAGAAAAAACAAGTCCTACTACAAAGCGATACTAGATAGGCAAATATAGAAGCTAAACACAGCCATCATCTAGGGCTAAGAGGCCTAGGACCATGTCCACCCTGACACAGAAAGGTCCTACTCTAGGAGTCCAAGTAACTCATATGCTCCTCCTGCCGCCTATTACTCGTTACTAACTCATACTGCATTATTCACGATGAATAAGATCTATTCAACTCTTCCATTCCATACTTAAAATGAAATAACCAAATCTCATTTACTGCAACGAATAAGGATTTCAATATATGCAGTCTCTATCTAAAAAAAGCAACTAAACTTGGGGAAATTTTCACTTTACCTTTACCTTTCATTTTTCCCCAACTAAGGTCTACCTATCCCAACCACGTGTGTCTTACTATCTTACTAATATCACTTCACTATTCTTCTATAGTCTACACACATGAAGCAACATTCTCAGGTTCTCACTAGTGTCCTATACCTTTTACGGGAACTTTTATTATTACTACTTAAAGTAATCGATGTTATCTCCTACACAGCCTTACACTTTCCCATCACACCTACGAAATGATTCATATCTACTCCATATTTAAAAGTTTGGTTTGGTATTTATCATTTCATTTCAAAAATTAAAGTTTCTAAATTTTTTAAACATCGAATCTCAAAATTCTTTCCTTTAAAAGTGTTACTTTGAAGTTTCTATTAAATTCAAAGGTACTAGGTTACATAACAATTTATCTTTCTAGACTTGCATCTTTACAGCTCTTTGAATTTAAATAATTCCCCAAACCTAGAGGGGAAAACTTACAAATTCTAAGTTCAAAACTTATTCCTCTTTTCCTTTTAAAGACTTTTACAGCTTTCTATAAAAAAATGTGGATTTTTAAATTTCACCGTTTACTATGTTTTTCTCTTCCAAAGTTTTATTTACTTATTCACCAAACATTTTTCTTTAAAACATGCCTTGCTTGTCCTTAAAACATTTTTTTTCTTGACTTCCAAAAATGTCCTCGCATGTTTTCAAGACATCTTCTTTTCATAGATTTTCAAATTTACCAAAACTGGAGTAGATAAGAACAATTATTTTATCACAAATCCCTTAACTTTCCTACTCTTCCAATTACCTAACCTTAGAGGAGTTTCTAACTTACTACAAATGGGGACTTTCTATAAGGGCAAGCAACCAATGAGCATAATCAATGAAAAGATATGAAGTTTCCATTGCTTAGCTTTCCTACTAAGGCTCTCTATAATATCACTCCTAACTTACACTGTCTCTAATTATTACACTTCTTATTACACCTAATGGTTTTATACCTTAATGTATTGGAACTACTTTCTCTTATGAGAAACCATTAACGCTAAAACCTTCTATGAATCCTTTAAAAGGGGATTTCATGTTTATGTGAAATTATAAGGAACTTATTTCATATTTTATCGAAATAGGCTATACAAAATATGTTGCTTTCCATACCTTGTACATCTCTTTCACGTATTCTTTATAACTTGCACAAAACATCTTTATTGGTGATTTGGTTTCATTAAAATTATATCATTATTCATTTCGTTCCAATAAATTAAAGTATGTTTATTATATATTCACTTATAATAGACATTTCCTATGAAATTTATTAATTTCCTAATATTTAACTTACATTTTTTATAGAAGAACTCATTTTCAAAACTGTTTTAATATTTTCATAAATAGAAAACATTACCATATACTTATTTAAATAATAAGTGTACGTACAAACCACTTTCTTTCTATACCTAGAAATTATCTTCAAGACACATTTTTATTTGGGTCAAAACAGACACTGCGTAAAACATTGTTACTACAATCCAAAAATATTATTATATGGATTCAATTAAAATAAATATTAATAAATCCCATATGCTATGTAAAAACATTTCCTTTGGGAGTCGCCTACTATAACAATAGTGTCATAGTCTACGCTTCCTTTATTTTTCATGAAAGCATCTATTACGACAATAAATGTTGTAACCTACATTTTCGATAATTAACACACTCTAGGTTTTTATATTTAAAATCTTTATTTACCTACAAAGAAACTAGCGAGCTATACATGCTCTATAATTCCTCAAAAAAATTCACTTTTAATAAAATTTACATCATATAAAAACCAATTTGAATTTCATACCACTTTTTTTTCAAAAACCCAATATTTACTTCCTCACACATATTAACAGTTATATTTTTTAACTTTTCAATTCCAAAATTTTCATTTTATTGGGCTAGACATAAAGTGGATTTTCTTCTTAGTACCCTAGGAATACCCTTCTTAAACCTTGGAAATCTCATTTCCTTACTAAAATCTATTATTCCTTCCAAAATAATAATACTCTCCCTACTATCCCTAGGGAACTTTCCCACTTCTTATACCATATGGATATCAATCTTCTCTCAAAACATAGCTTATTGTACACTATAAACGGCAATAACATAGGGCTCAACATCCTTGGGTCATCCCAAACCCAACCAGCAAACTATGCATAAATATACTTCTAAAAACTTTCCATATGTTAAAATCTATAATTGGGGTTGGAATTTAGTACATAATATACTTATATTTTATTCAAAAATACAAATACATTCACTCATATTTCCTAATTTACTTAGAATCTACTAACCTAAGCTCTGATACCAAATATAACAACCCGAATTCCAGTGGGTCCGGATTTTTCACAAAAATGCTAAATCCAAGCCCACTGAAGCCCGAGTTGGGTATCTGGTATCCTGCAAATAGGCAAAGATAAATATATCAGAGCTCAAATAAATATCTCACAGCGGAACTGACTAAAATATAATAGTAAGTAAATACTCACCAAGGTAATAACACTTTCTAAACAAGTGTCACGAAGCTAGAAAATATCTACCATCTATCTAACCTGTGGGATGATATGAAGAGGGGGTTAGAACTAAAGTTCTAGTGAATGGACAAATTATACACTTCTAAGCATAATTCTACATATACTGTTCTATTTCCATTTTCTGGTATATTAGGTTTATTGGGTTTATAGTACTCTCGCCTCTGTGCGTGAATCGTACACATCTACCTCCTAGTAGATTAAGACCTAATAACCAAAATATATATGTAGCTATATGCTCGAAGACTATATCGGTCCTAGGTACTGCCTATAGTACCTTTCGTATCCTCCTCGAAAAGGACTCCCTCGTCTCGCAACTAGAGCGTACTATAACTACATCGGTAAAGGACTGCTTCGTGAGGCCTACAGTACATATGTTCCGTCGTCTACTATGAAAACGTGAAAGGGAATCAGCACTAGCTTATACTAGTGCTCGGACATCCACAATGTACCACCCAGTGTATACCTTGAGGACTACAGGCGATTGTTCAGTATACTCCTTGAATTCCACCAACAAGGTCTACCTTGTACGAACCTCGGTCGTGGATTTTCTATATCTGTAAAGGTCCGCTTCGTTAGGCCTACAATACAAATATTCTACTTGGTATGTCTCTTTTCTCATCGTGGCTATGGCCCCATGCAAACCCCCCTCAACTAATCGAAAGACCTTTCAAGAGCTAAGTGGTTGTGCCCTACTACAAATAATCTAAACATCAAATTGGTTGTACTCCTCATCCAATGTCTCGATGGCGAAAGAATCATTGGCCTATTGGTTTAGCTTTAGTCTTTCTCAAACTCGCTCTGACTGATGATTGCTGATACCCGCGTGCGACTATCCTTAAAGGTCCTGCCCACTATAACCTACTCGTAAACTAGAGTATGGTGTCACACGAATATCCTACTCCAACATCAACCTTTTGATTGCCTACAAAGGTCCGCTTCGTTAGGCTTACAATGCAAAAGCAGTCAAGGCATACTCTCTTGATGGAACACCTACATGTTAGTCCTTGAGATGATGGTTTTGATGACAACAACCTTAGGACTTGTTATAAAATATAAATACTAACATTATAGTTTAGATATATATATATATATATATATATATATATGTAGGTATGTGTATATATATATATGCAGGATATAAACATGCAGGTACCAAGAATGAAGACTGTACAGTATAGAGATTCAAGACTGAAGATATCAAGATTGAAGACTCATGAGTATCAAGATATCAAGAGTTCAAGATTTCAAGAGTACAAGATAAGTATTGAGTCTAGAATTATTTTAAAACTTCTTGAAAGCACTTACATCTTTATTCGAAATTTATTCGTGGAATGGAATCCACTTCGGGCCGGTTAAAGGGATGGAACCCTAGTGGGATGGAACCCACGACAATATCTAGTGGAATATATAGTGGTCATATTTTGATATCCACTAATTTTATAAAAATGCTTTTCAAGAATATATATCTTGTTTTTTAAAAATGTTTTCAAAACTTTCTTTTCAAAAAGACATCTCTCTTGGTTTTAAATATTTTAGCCTCATAACTATCTTTATCATTTTTTATATTTTTATTTCAAAATTATCCTTGTTTTTAAACCATCTCTTGTTTTAAATATTTAGCTTTTAAATACTTATATACACTCAGATTTTAAATCATTTTATAGATTAAGATTATATATATTAAAAATTACTTTTATATGTTTAAACTATATTCAAATATATTTACAAAGTTTAGAAATTTTTTTGACAAATTATAGAAAACAATTTTAATAAGAAAATCAAAACATCAAATTTTGCCTTGAGCATGTCGACATGGTGCCCGTTAAATTCAAAGTTCAAATTTTCAAAAGAAGTGTTTATTCGTCGTATCCTTTCACAAATAGATATGGATGTTGATCTCCTATAAATACCAGTAGTTCTAAACGAATTTTTCATCAGATTTCACTTGTTTTCTCCCCTCTTCATCTTCCACATTTATTCTAAAGAATCCCAAACAATACTCTGCTGAAATACCAAGTGAATCAAACTTGATTTTCTCTTCTTTCATTTTCTGCCACTCTCTCCATAAGATCTCAGTGCTATTCAGAGTTATAGGATCTTTTGTAAATCAAACTGTTGAGTAAAATGTATGGTTGAGCCTTGAAATCAATTGAATGTGACTGTAGCCCCGAAAATCAATTAGGTGATCTTGTAGCCTGGTTAAATTAAGAGAGTTGCCCTGAACTCGAACACAGGAGGGGTGTACCTCGTAGCCTTGAAACCGAGGGTGTAATCTGGGAGATTATTTTGATAAGAAATCTGTATGATTGCGCGGGACTGGATGTAGGGTAACTCCGAACCAGTATAAAATCCTAGTGTGTTCTTTCCTTTACTGCTTTTATTTAGTATTTGCATGTGTTTATGATTCTGTGATTATATTTGTGTCTGTGAATTGCACTTGTTGGTGATTAAATTACATAAGTTTCAAAAAGATTTATAAAATCTATAAAACACTATTCACCCCCTCCCCCCTCTAGTGTTATTCCAGCCTTAAGATCCGTAATCCGCATTTCTCACACTATCGACCTACCTCCGGGGGTGCAGCTTCGTTAGGTCTACCCTAGAGGGCAATCCTAGAGTATCCTCACGCCCCGTTGAAGTCTCGTACTTCCTTTTAGCCCAAAATAACTAAGTTGGACATGCTCTTTCTGTACTAAAAATCTGCGATGAACTACTTCGTTAGACTCTTTATCTAGGTTCTCTTTGAGCTACTCCAAACGCACCTTACCATTTTATTAGACCCAACATCTATTCTTTTATTATGTGTTTAGTTTACTTTTCTTATTCTGTTGGCTACTAATTTACCCTAATCAGCATGCTAGCCCCACCCATGTGTGAGTCCATCACTCTTAGACCTGAAAGGGAATGCTGCTGGCACGGGCCACTACTATTATTTATGCTTATTAACTTAATCCAAGATCTAAGTTTGATAAAATAAGCCTCTTCTATTTCTTTCTTTTTAATTATAATCTACGTGTTACAATTATACTTGCAATTTTCACTTTTATATTCTTTTCTTTCTTTTATAACCTACATGTTATAAATGTAATATCAAGTGTCTCTTTTCTATTCTAGTCTGTCTTCTTTTATTATGATACTAAATTCTCTTTTGTTCTCTAATATTATATGACAGTCTTAGCCTGGGACTACATCCAACCGTCACAAATTACTTATCATAATAACTGCTTTACTTTTTATTCTGCTATCCGCGCTGTAAATGCAAATCTAGTCATATTTTTCGTTTATTGTTTCTAGTCTTATCAAATAATTAACTTGATTATTTCTTCTTCTTTAATCTCTTTAACGCTTCGCGTTATTCTCTTTTATTCTGGGAAGTAGTTCTATTTTATTTGTTTGGTTATAAAACTATGCTAAAAATCCATTTTGTAACTACAAGATATTTGTTTTACTGTTTCTTTAATTGTTGGATAATGCAAAATACAGTAATGTCTCTATTTTGCACTAATTTCATTTTTCTTGCTTTTATTCTTGCAATTATGTTTACCGCTTTTCTTACAATATTAAACTATGGAAATGTATTCCCTTTTCTAAACCAGCCAACTAATCTATCGCTATCTTCCAAATCAAGTTATTAGATTTCTTCTTTTTATTTCATTCCCCGAGTTTTAACATAATTTACTGTAAATTTCTCTCTTTTAGGCTTATGCCTTTCTCTATAATTTTTAAGCCTAATATTACTTATATTTAATTAGATTCCTTTCTTTTTTCATACAAATAACATTTTAATATAAGTACTCTTCTCTTATAAAATTTAGAGTTTCAACATAACTAACTACTAGAATTTATTATTGAAATTAGTCCAATGATGAATTAAATATTTAACAAGAATCTAATGATATTATATATCATAAACATAAAAGAGATATAATTTAAATCTACTCACTTGTCGCCCTTAGCTTTCATCCGTGGCCATCCTGGATCCACTTCTAAGGCATCTAATATTTTTATTAAAAGATATTCTCCCTAGAAGTATTTTCTATTTAGGGTTCAGCCTCTAGCAATGAACCCTATTGGGAGAAAATCAGATTATGAGAAAATATCTAGGCCTATGGTTCTATTTATAGTGGAGTTTGGGAATCTCAGGCCATCGGATTTTTGGATTGAATCTGGTGCAACCACATCAATGCTCACTGCGAATGATTGGATCCAGAAAACAATGCTTCAGATTGCACGAAAATCAAATTATAATACTTCGGCATGTCCCTGGATGATTTCTCGTCCAAGGCAAAACGTGGGTCGACCTGTGTGCTTTACGAGTCGACTTGGGGGATTTGTGGGTCGACCCGTAGGGTCCTTTTTTCGTTTAAATATAATTATATAATTCTGATTTCTTATTCTTCTCATAACTTCTTTATTTCAACTCGGATGTCGACAAGTTATATATGGAAACTGATTGGAAAATCGCCACGAACACAATGGTATAAGTTTCGAGGTCATATTCTGACAATTCCAATTATTTTCACCGTTTAATAAATATTTTGGTTATTTAATTATCTAAAAATGCGGGGTGTTATAGACTGTATGAAACAAGCGTCATTCATTAGCATTTCCTAGAGCAGTTTTGTGGTATGTAAATCTCCCATCTGGATGACTTAGAATAGATCTATTATATTTCAAATATTTAATACTACCACCTCATTAGAGACGATGATCATATATAGAGACTAGCCATATATTGGTCTATCATTTGAGATACCTTAACCCAAGATAATCGCGTGATTTGAGTTTATTTGACATTCTCTTACAAGAGCATATAGCTGAGAGATCTCTTTTTATTTTGGTTTGCTTTCTCTATCTCTTAAGCCCATTCAATTGATATTTTCGCCTCTCTAAGGATTGGGAGTCGAGATATATGTTCTTATACATTGAGTATTTTATTGGTTATGATGTTTATTGAGTTCGGTTTTCTTGGTATCTCTAAGGGCCTAACAGTCAGAAGTTATCCCTTCCATTAGGACTGTAGGTCAAGATAATTATAGGATATTCTTTCAATATTTTGTGTGAATTTTGTTTCATATGGGATTTGTGTTCTAGCTATCTCCTAGGACCAAAAGTCAAAAATTTATACTTATATTAGGACTGAAGTCAGGATAGTATTCTTGGAAGTTGATTTTTGTATTTAGTTTGGGTTTATTCTAATTGGGTTCCATATTTTCGGATTTATCTTCCACGACTTAAAAGTCAGAAGTTATTACTTCAATTAGAGTTGTAAGTGGAGATTTGATGCTTTGACTATTATTTGGGATTATAACTTCTTAATTTACATTTTTAGGGCTTAACAGCCTAAAGTTTTGGCTTCCATCAAGACTGCAGGATGAAATTTGGTTATTGATCTTTGGATTTAGTTTAATTCAGGACTTAGTCTTTTAACATGGATTTATGGATATGTCACATCCTTATCTATAGCATTTTGAGATTTTGATATGTTTGAATTTTATCACCCAATTTATAGTTGTCTTGATTCTAACTTATACATGTTTCATGGGTGATATTAAGATTTGAGGAATGGTATATTTTTATGATATTGTGATAGATGTTACGTTATGTCGTATTTGAGATTTTCCTATTATTACCATACTTATTATTATGTGCCTAGATTGGATTAGATATAGTCTGACTCATTTATTATTTACATAATACTGGGGTCAGTCCAAGACTTTTCGAGTGCATGGACATTAGCCATTTCGATGCTGGGTTTTAGAAGAAACGGGGTGTGTATATATTATGTCGAGTTGTCGATGTATATTTTCTTTGGATGTCTCTTTGTATATGCTTGTATTGAGTTGGCTATTTGTTCTATATCATGAACTTGACTTAGTATTTATTACTGTATTAAGACAGGCAATCGGTCGGTATCAATATGTGTGTGTGTGTATTATTGCGATATGCGACTCAATGTTCATTTATATATGTTGTATATTGTTATGTCATGGTAAACCCACATATTTATTGCTTTGTGTTGATACCGCATACATATGGAATTTTTATATTTTTAATATGTACCATTGTTAGTCTAAGGGAATATTCATGTGTGATCCCTCCTAACCAGCCTTATACTCTATATTACCAGACAAGACTACATAGTAATTCTCTTTGGTAGTATAAGAATAGAGGTGGGGGTGTTAAAGTTTGGTGTCAGAGAGAGGGTTAGAATAATATAGAATATATATGACTTAAGTCTTCATCTTATATTGATGTTAGAGTCCCTCCCTTGGTTATGAGTTGTTACCTTATATTAAAGGGATGGTATGAGTATACAATGATAAGAGGGGTAATCAACTAGGGACATACTTGTTGTTAATCCTATTATATATATATGCTTTATCTATACCTCTTTAATGTTTTATTTATTAGTGAATGTAAGTTGTTGAGTGATGTAGTGAAGTCATAAGTGGTTGCTTGACGAGTAGTGTCGGCATTGATGATGAAGAATTGACTTCTATATGGCTTGAATGAGAATGTAGTAGCTCGGTTAGGAAAGCTATGAAAGATCCTAATTCGAATTTTGCATTTAATTACTCCACAATTCTGGATTGTTTTGAGATGAGTAAGAGATTAAATAGTGATCAGAGTTGCGCAATGGAAAATGGTTGATAGCTTTCCGCTGAAAGCGTTTTATTTTCTTGTTAGGAAATGGATGTATTGTTACATTATACAGTTGTTTGATATTATAATAAATATAAGTACTTTGAAAATAAATATTTTTATTCAAAAAAGCATGTGATTTAATTAAATATGAAATCAATTTTTATGAAGTGTCATGAGTTGTTTTGGTGTTAATTTGTCCGTCTAGCGCTTTAAGAATTTAGATCGGTGCATGTGCACTTGTATTATGTAGGGATTTCTAAATACTTAAACAAGGAAAAACTGATATGATTTTTTGTAAAGAGATAAGAATAATTTTACTTAGAATTATGTATATTGCTTTGTAGAATAATATATTTTTTAGTGAATATAAATGTTATTTTTTTAGTTGTGTATATATTTTGAACAACGTTTGCAACCATTGAATATTAGTGCGAAGTAGAGATTAATTATGAGGCAATTTCGATATATTATCATAGGTAGTCAACATTGTAGTCAATTGGTGAAATGGATCACTGCGATTTATGGAATGGCAACGTTGTATATTTTAATATCAGTTAGTGTATGAATTGTTGCATATAAAGAGAGGTTTGTTTCAAATTTAATCAAAATAATTTTTTAATCAAATATATATAATAGTATTGCTTTGAGCTAAACATAAATTCTCTAAAGAGGAAAATGGAAATTAATTATTTTTAAAATTGTCTTGGAAAAGAAAATTATTATTATGTAAAAATGTAAAGATGTTTGAAATCATTTCATAGAAATAAATTCATTGCAAAAGATGGAGAAATGCGTTCCTTAATAGGAAATACTTTATAATAATGCTAAATGAATTTTTGGTATTAATATTTTGAAAATTAAAAATATTATTGAATTAGAATTTAGAATAAATTGTAATGAATGAAATTGTAATGTAAAAAGCTCTTTGAATGGACAAAAGATTTTAGACAATGTATTGGAAGTTTAAGCTTAAAGCTCAATATATTTAAACTATAAATCCCAACCCACTGGTACATTTTCGATGAAATCGATTTTATAAGAGAAGTTATGTAATTATATAATAATGTTGTTTTGAATAGCAATGCAAAAAATTTAACTCAAATAAGGTTAACATGCAAATTAAAAGGAAGCATTTCGCTATCCTAAAAATGCAAACCCCAAATTAGAACACTGAAATTCGTTTGACCATAACTTTTGATTTGGTTTTTCGATTTTGATAATTCTTTTCCGTTTGAAAAATATTTTAATATACGACAACATGTTAGTCACTCTTAGAATGTTTAAAGTTAAACATGGTTTATACATGGATCGATATAGTAGTATATTGCTGTTCCGAAATGTAAAATTGTATAAAATAAGCCGATTTTACATATAAATTTTGAAAGATTTGTCCGGTTTTGACTATTTTTCCCATTCCGGAAAGCTAAGAACATAAGAAACAAATTTCATCTTAAGTATTTTGCAATATTTTAACCAAGGTCAAAAATGTGAATTTCATAAGTGGGCCTATATAATTTATTTGAAAATCTAAGCTATATATGTTTAGTAAATCCTCCATAACTTAAGTTTTACACTGTACTTTTGTAATCCGAATAATGTTTTGGAAATTTAATAGATTATATAACAATTCACATTTAGGAAACATAACTTGATTTGGTTGGTTTGACCTTTAAAATTTTGTCTCAAGTGGCTGAAACTAAGATATCAAGTTGCTTATATATATTAAGTGAATGTATATTTACTCTCTCTCTCTTTTATATATGTGACTGATGTTTTGATTAAGTTGAGAATAGGTACCGTTGGAGTATTTTTGGAACAACTTTCGACTTCGGCTCGCTATTGCTTGCATATAAGTTAAACAATTTGCTAAAAACACTAATAAAAAGGTGCGGTTTATGATATATCAATATATTTTGATATTAGCTTCTCTTCCCATGTTTTGGGATGCCCCGTGTAGGTATGTATATTTATTGTGTTATATTATGCTTTGATTTTTCGAGATGCTTTCCATACAAAGGAGACTCTTTAGAAATTTTTCAAGAACTCAAATGCTTAGTAATTTTTCTTAAATTATTGTGTGCCCAAAATAGAAAGTTGTCGAATGAATTTATAGCATACGATAAAAGAAGTTTGTGAAAGAGCAACATACAATATTTTGTAAATTGTTGAAGTTTGTAGAATACACAGAAAGTCTGAGTATGACTTGTATATGATGTTTTCGTACAAGAAATTGTGAAGATGCAATTTTCATAAGGGGGAAATTTGTAACAACCCTGATTTCTAGGCCGTAAAATAAATAAATTTAATTAAAATAAAAATTCTTAAAATTTACTTTGGTAACAATTAATTTTGAAAGTTAATATTTATTTAAGTGAAGTCTATTTAATAAAAGGTTTTTGTTCAAATAAACTGAATTAAATTAATAAATTCTTTTCGAATAATTTATTGAAATTGAATAAATATTTAATTGAATATAAAATATTTTTGAGCTGTAAATTAATTTGAATTAAGTTGGAATAAATTTATAAACAAATTAAAAGATTTGCTTAAAAAAATAAAAAATCAATAATAGCCAAATTCAAGCCCAAGCCTGCTTCTTTTTTTATTCCAAACCGTATATTTTCCTTTGTTAAGTTCAAGTTCGTAACCCCACTTTATCAACCCTAAACCCAACCTCACCCTCCACTATATTAGTTTTTCCTTAAAATTCGAAATCTTGTGAGGCAAAGCAGATGATTAAAAATAAAAGAAGGAGGCACTGAACAACGATTGACATTGTCTATTGACATAGGTAAGGGGAGGAGCAATGGATGACGGTTGTCATGGTGCAACACTAACTGTCACGAAGTGGCAAGCGGCTTGGGAGTAGTCAATAACACAGCCTGAAGCTTGAGCGTCCACGTGTGTAAGTAGGTGAGGAGTATGTATATATGTGCGTGCAAAGATTTGGCAACATGATGGAGTTTGGTGTTGCTGGCATTTTGGAGGATGTTGGGCGAGTACTTGAGCATAGAGCAAGAGTGAAGAGGAGGATTAGTTAGAGATGCAGAGGCTCATGCTTGAATTTTAGTGGAAGCGATGGGAAGGCAGAGTTGTCGAGTAGTAGCAGCAATGAGCATGTCTTCAATATTGCAAACTGGTGATTTTTATACACGCACATCTATATTTATTTCCTCTTGCATATTATATAAATTTATCATGATAATTGATTGCATTGTTTGGTTGAATTAATTGGGGTTAATTGTTTGGATGGAATGTTGTTTGGGATATTGGTTGCATTGGTTGTTTTGATATTGGATTTGGATGTTGGATTAGATTTTGAGATTTTGTGTATGCTCGATTGTCCAAAATGAAAAGGAGATTTTGTCCAATTGTATTTTGATTTATATATTTTACATCTCTTAGGGTCATTCAGTTGAGAGTATTTCTTCTCATTACAATGACTGGTCAGAATGAGTTAGGAAGTTTCATTGTTATGTGTGAATTTGCGATAATCTGAATTCCAAGAAATTCGATTTTGGTTAAGCGAATAAAATTTATATTGATGGTTTATTATTGATATCGGATATTTTGCTCCATAATTTGTATTTTAGATGGTTTGTTGATTTTTCCGTTTTAAATATAATTTTAGACGCTGGCGAAAATTATTTTTAGTATTTTAAAATCTAATTGAAGTATAATTATACATAAATAAAAGTGGTTGAGAAATAAAATAAGTTATTGGAAATTTTTCTGGAAATAAAATTGTTTTAGAAATGAAAATAAATATTTTCAAAAGTAAATAAATATATGAAAGTAGTTTATTGTTTGATATTTTATAATCGAAAGGTTTTAATAATATTTCCTAAAAAGGGGATTTCCATTATAAAGTGAATATTTAATAAAAATGATTAAAGGAAATGTCAAAAGTGGAACTTTTATTATAAAAATATTTTTAAAGAGTTTAAAATGTATCTTCCTTTTTATACATTTGTTTGTCCAGAATTGGTTTGTTTAATGATTTCGTTTAATTGATAGGTTTTAATGATATTTTTGAAAAGGGATTTTTGATTATATGAATTTATTTCGAAGATTAACCAATTCTAAAATATTGTTGGATGGTTTTAATAGTATTATAATATAAATCGTTTTTGGTATATATATTCTGGTAATTTGAAATTGATTTATTTAATAATTTGAGAAATTCTATGTAATAAGAAGATCTGATTTAATTTGATAAAAAGGATTCAAGAAATATTTTTGAAAGGGAATTAAAAATATCTATAACCTATTTGAAGATAGATTAAATTGTAGGATATTTAAATGGATTTGTAAGCTTTGAGTTGTAAACCCCTTTCACATATGGCTTGAGTTGAAATGATTTATATTGATGACTTTGTGATTTAATTATACAATGAGGATATTGAATAAACGGATTAGTAATACCATTTAGTATAAGGCATTCAGTAATATATTTTTTATTATTCTATTGACTCATATTATATAATATTTTTTGTTTGACAAGTGTAGTTTACTAAATTCTAGTAAATAGTCGAGTAATACTGAGAGGTATATGATGCTCAAATAATACTTGTTCGATTACTATTGGTGAGTAGATGGCACTTATATTCTGGAAATGGGTTAGGAACTTGTGATATCGTATAGAGGTGACTCCTTAGAGCTTAGTAGTCGAGAGTTATATTATTCTCTAAGGACTATAAAATGGAGATATGTTGGGATTCATAGATTTATTTTTTAGTACTAAATAACCGAGTTATATTATATTATTCTTAGGGCTAGTAGTCGAGGAATTAGTATGTTGTAATGTTCTCATTAGGACGTGTGGAGTCGAGAGTACTTATTGTTACTCTCATTAGGACTTATCTCATCGAGAGAATATTTTTTGTAACCTTTAAGGATTGAATAATTGAGTATCATTATCTAGTCTTAGGGCTAGTAGTCAAGGATTATTATATAGAGATGCTCTCATTAGGACTTATCAATCCGAGAGCATCGGTTATACCTCTCAATAGGACTTATCGAGTTGACAGCAGTTGTTATCGCTCTCATTAGACTGCTAGAGTCGAGAGTACTAGTTATTACTCTTATTATAACTTATAGAATCAAGAGTATTTGTTGGAAATCTACATCATAGGTTCGCACCACTATGGAGAGCACGTGAAGTAAACCCACCAAACAGGTTGGTTGTCCATCTTAGCGATCCTGATTACGAGGTTGCGCTCTGAATCCATGATGTCACTAGTGAGTTTGTAGGATGAGAGTTATTTCCATTATTAAAACCATTGCCCCTAATGTTACTTAAGGACCAAAAGTCTGTTACGAAGGGTAAGTAATCATAGCTAGTGCTCTACTTGGTCCGACAACGTGTTTATGACATGCGATGGGTATAAGACTTACGATTCTAGGAGTAACTTAAGGAATGTAGAAAATGGATAACGGTCATTATCGTTTCCTAAAGCAGTACCACGGTATGTCAGTCTCCTATCTAACCCACATGTTTATTGTTTTGTGCCAATATCTGATACGTATGGATCTTTTAATTTTGAAAATTTTAATATGTACCGGTGTTAGCATAAAGGAATATTCATGTGTAATCGCTCCTAGCAAGCCCCAGTCTCTATATTACCAGACATGATTACATAGTAATTCTCGTTGATTGTACGGGTATTGAGGTGGGGATGTTACATAAATAGTTGAAGGTTCCTTGATGGAGGCTGAATATATCGCCCTCAATGATGCAGCTAAAGAGGCTGTTTGATGCACAAGTTTTTGAGTGAACTTGGAACGATTCTCGATACATAGAATCCTTTGGCATTGTTCTGCGACAATTATGCAGCGACATAAACCGCAAAGGAGCCTAAAGTACACAAGAATTCACGGCACATTCTTTGAAAGTACCACCTGCTTGGAGAATTCGTTGAGAAGAAAGAAGTCGTGATTTAAAGGGTAGATACCAAATGCAACGATCCAAAATTTGACCACTTTAAAATATACTATTTAAAGTTATTTTAAATATAAAATATATAACATTTTATGATTTAAATAATATTAGATAGGATATGTAAAGAGAAATATACACAAAAGTAGGAATAATTGCTTATATCGACAAAAGTGACAAAATCCCGATTTCAAAAAGGTAAGTTTCAATGATTTTAATTAATTTATGAGTGTTTATATTTTTAAATAACATTATACAAATTTATTTTTAAATTTGGTTTACATACATAAATAGTTTAACTAAAAAGTCAAAATGTGACAGTAAAATTTTTTGTCGAAAATAAACGTTTTGTCGATTTAAAGTAGTCACAACATTGTTGCACCTTTATTTTCTTATATATCAACATATATTCAAATAGCATAAGTATCGATTGATTTATTAATCAAGTTTACTTTTGCTAATTAAGGTTGGAAATTTCTAGAAAATCATTAAGAAAAGGTAAACATAAAAGGACAAAATCATGTCAAATCAAATCAAATCAAATCTTTACTTTGTTTTCCTTATGCATTAAATGATTAACACATAAAGTAGTGATGTGAAAAAGTGATGGTAAGTGTTGAAAAAGTAAGATCAAGTACGGATATTTTGATAATTTTGTAAAGTGTTAATTTTGTAATTCACCACTCCCTACTTTTTCTATAAATACTCTTCCATTCTTCTCATTTTCTACACACTTCTCATTCTTCTTTATTTTTGAGCTTTCTTTTGCTCATTAATGGCTTCTCTTCTTTAAGAGAGGCGGGAGGGTTAAAAATAGTGGAGTGCTTAAGCACCAATCCACTAATTACTCTCTAACCTCTTCTTAATTCACTTCTTCTTCTCTTCTTTAAATGGCCTTAGGACATGAGCATTTGGATGGGGAGGCTATGGTCGTGAGCAACGGAGGTGCGAGGAAGGTTTGGGCTGAGAGAAAAGTGGAGGAAGGATGATCATGAGCATGGGCAAAGGTGGTGGAGATGTTTATGGACGTATTAGTGAAGTATATGTTAGTTTAGTGAAGTGTGGTTGGATAAGAATGTTGGTAGGAAGTTAATCAATTTAGTTAAAGGTGAGTACTCATTTTTGAATTAACTAATAATTCCAAGTTTAGTAATATGAAAGTTAAATATCTTAGATGATTAATATGTTTGATAACTTAGATGCAAAGTTGGTTGTTTACATGATTGCTAATATGGAAGATTACTTGGTTTGATAAATGATAAGACAAATGGTTAGAGATTAACCATAGTTAATTAAATGAGAATTTAAATCCATATAAATATGCATATGGAAATTATTTAGCATCTTAATGATCTTAAAATATCTAATAAGGTTAGAAATGATATTATAATAATATAACAGTGTAGTATGAAATGAAATGGAAAATGGATTTGAAATATGAAAACTGTAACGACCCAGAATTTTTAGAAATTAAAATTTGAATATTTAATTAATTTTAAATATTAATAAGTGAATTTATAAGTCAAATAAATTTTTATTTGAATTATTGGATTTAATTGAATAATTAAATCGATAATTTAATACGTTAAATTATGGAAATAATTGAAAATTGGGTTAAATATGATTGTAAATGATTTGTAAAATTTTATTTTATCATATTGGAGTTAGAAAGATATTTTAGAACTTTTAAAATCGAATTAAAAGTTAATTTGTGAAAATTGAATATTTTAATATTAAAATCGACTAGTGAAAATAGTCAATTTTTGAACAGTCTCAGAATTGAACGAAACAAGTTCCATTGGATCCGTAATAGTTAGTTATTACCGGATTTCAAATTTCGTGTCAATCGGAGTTACCGTTTGATCGTGGCAGCTCGAAACGCATCGATTTATTTTTAATTTTAATTTGGCGAGTTAAAATAGCCATTTTTCAAAAAGTCTCGGATTTCGACGAAACCAGTTTCATCGGATCCGTAATGTGATATTATTGTAAGGTTTCAAATTTCAAGTCAATTGGATTTACCGTTTGTCCGGTACAAATTAAAACGACTAGAAATCGACTTAAATCGGTTTAATTCAAATTGAGCGTTTGCAGCCATAACTCGCACAGATATCCGAATTAGCTTCCGAAACCTGTTCCATTGTGTCCGGAACGCGGGGTAAACCCTAGAAACGCTGGTTACGGTGCGTAAATCGGAGTTCGGAATTTCCGGGATGAATAGTGTCGCTCGTTCTCTTATAAATAGCCCACCCCTCTTTAAAAAAAAAAAAAAAAAAAAAAGAATAAAACCCTAATCTCTATTCTACAGCCGCCACCCCCTAACCTATGGCTGAAATCATCTCATTTTCATTCCTTAATCTCTTCCAATCCGTGAAGTTTTAGCCAAAGTGATTAACTACAACATTGTAGAGGGTAACGAGAGCTTTAAATCCATACGGTTGAGATCGTGTTTGGAGCGACGTGGAGGGAGCAATTGGGGCCGAAACCTGCAGATTTCGCACGCATTTCGAGGGGTCTAGAGCAGGCCGAGCTTCAGGTGGTTGGTGGTGGAGGTAGCTCTCGCGAAGGGCTTCGACATGACAGTAGTTTGATGAAGTTTCGTCGAGTATTGATTGTGCAAAGTCTAACCCTAGTTTGTGATTGAATGGGTTCTTTGTGCGGCCTGGAGATGTTTGTGAACGTGAATGAGGGAGATGATGGGGTGGACGGCCTGATGGAGAGGAGCTTGGATCCAGTGGTTCTGGATTAGTTAGGTTATCAATTTTATAGTTTATGTTGTAATTAAATTATAAAATCATGTACAATCTTTAAAAATTCATAACTTTTTCATACGAGGTCGAAAACGCGCGAAACCAGTTGCGTTGGAATCGTATAGACGAGCACTACGCGATGGAGTTGGTTTGGAGTCGTTTGGAGTTAGTGAGAATTTTGGATAAAATTAAACGCGCGTTTAATTTTATTCGAAATAAATCGCTAAAACGGAAATAAAATCAAGGTGAGAACTTCTCACTCAATCGAATTAGTTTCGGTTTTATTTTAAATAGTTAGATTTAAAATATTTGAATGCATGTATGAATGATGATTGATATCTATTGATTGTTAAAATAGACATTATACGCCGTTAGTAAGCGGATGTTATTTATAAAAACATATACCGCGAATATTTCATAAACAGTGAAATTGGTATTATATATAATATAAATATATATATATTGGCATATGTATATATTGGAGTTGATTGATTTCCCGCATTATTTGTTTAGCGGATGAGACCCTATTACGCCGTTATTAAGCGGATAATATTTAATAAGAACATGTACCGCGATAATTTCGTACTGGAGCGAAATTGGTATTGTGCTAATGTTTTTGGATGCAGGAAAACAGGTTGGAGGGATCCAACTGGATTCCTCAACAGTTTTTATTTGATTTCAGATATTTTGATATTTGATGGATTATCATATCGATATATGATGGATCGTGTAGTCGTGATTGACTATTTGGTGTGTAGCATCATTGGACCAAATTTGGAATTTTAAAAATGATTTTTAAAGTGATTTTAGAAAGTATACGTTTTATAAAATAATTTTGGAATTGATCCATTTTAAATAAATAAACGTTATAATTTTTAAAGTTATAAAAAATTATGATTTTTGAGAAATATAGTTAAAAACTGATTTTTGAGAATATGATGCTATTGAGTTATAAAATAGTTTAATCGAGATATTTTAGGATTTATTGTGAAAAGTTTAAATATAGGATTTATGAAATTTAATTATTTTATAAATCAATAGAATGGTGAAATTATAAAGGAATTTAAAGACGTTTTAAAAGAATAATATAAATTGATTTATATTAAGAGATTTATAAATGGATATTTATAAATTGAGATATAGACATTATAAAACGAGTTTTTATAAGTGTTTGAATGAAGTGAAAATGAATTTCATTAAAGAATGAAATTTATAGAATTTAAATGGTGAAGTTATAAGAATGAAATTAATAGAATTATAAACGGTGAAGTTATAAATGGAATTTTATAAACAGTAGGTTTATAAAATTTGTAAAGTTATTAAAAGAATAGACTTGGGTAAATAATTGAATCTCAGAAGTTATAAGATTTATAATTATGAAATTCTAAGGAACGATTTTGTAAAATAATCGTTTTATAAGTAATTGACTTATAATATGAACTTTTAGTTTATAATTAAGTTATAAACTGGAATAGGTTAATAAAAGAATTTATAAAAAGGAAGTTTTTATAAATAAATAGAAATGGAATTTATAAACGATGTTTTATAAATTCGCAAACAGCTTATTTTGATAAGTTAATTGTTGAAACCTATAAATGGAGTTATATTCACATCTTTGAATAGTGAATAATCCTTTGAATTAAAATGAATAAAAGGATGAAATTGTTAATGAAGTATATTCACGTTTTTGAATAGTGAATAAGATGTTAAAGAAATTGTTTTGAATGTGATATTGAAATTGAATTAAAACGATCTAACGAAGTTTTAATTGTGTTGAGATTCGAAACCATAGATTTCAACATTTATTGTTGAAATAGACGTTTTCGAGAAATAAAAGGAGATGATGGACTATAACACTGTTGTTATAGTAAATGATTTCCGAAAGAAAATGTTTTGTATAGTATTGGGATTTATATATCTATTTTAATTTCGAATCCCTATACTAGTGATTTTGGGTTGTCGTAACGATGTTTTACGCAACATTCGTTTTGGCCCAAATAAATATGTTTAAGAGAATGATTTCCTTAATAGAATGAAATATATACTTAATTTCGATTGAAGTATATTGAATATTTTCCAAGTGTTGAAAATAAATAAAAATTGTGAATTACTTATGAATAAATAAGTATGGAAATGTTTTCCAATATAAAGTGAATATTTTGAGAACTTATCTTTTTGAAGATAAATTGAAAAGGAAAATTGAAAATGAATAATTGAAATCGAATATTCATTGATATTTTGGGAATTATAAATTCACTAAGGAATTTATAAAGGAAGTGAAATTGGTTTAGAAAAATAAATATTGATTTATTTTTGAAGTGTTGAAATTATATATCTTGTAAAGATATTTTGAAAAATAAATAATTTGGAAAATTATTTGGAATCTGGTGATGTGTGCATATCTATTGATAGTTCAATAACCGACTATCAATATTTCCCTTTGAATGGGTAATTGATGTGATTTGTTTGAATGTGAATGCCACACTTATTTTTGAATAAGCGCTTACTATTCGGGTTAACCGGGAAAGGACCATGGGGTCGTATAACCCATTCCGAATATGTGATACGTCGTTGTGAATTGCATTGAAGATCGGTGTTGAAGACCCGGTATTTGCGAGAGCGATAGGATGACCTGTCGATTTACTCTGCACCGAGTTGCTCCGGTATAGAGTTCTCCATATGTGATGGTGAATCCGATCAGGATTGTGAATATCCGGATTGCAAGGACTTCTTTGTAAGTGCCTTCGGTTTTGTTCGATCTCGGAACAGACTTGTATGGATTGTATGTCTGACATTACAAGTTGAGAAATAAAGCCGATTTCATTCAAATATATTTCTGTTGGTGGCGGAGAATTTATTCTTTTAGCTTAACACCCTTCTCTGAGACGTACGAGCTCAGAGGTTATATAGTTGAAGTTATCAGCGATATATTCCCAATTTGGTAATGTGACATGCTGAGTGTTGCTGTAAATGATCATTGTGTTGATTATTGTGATAGGATCATTTATTTGATCGTCTATCTTAGTGATCATTGTGTTGATCATTTGTTGACCCAAAGCATGGCTTTTGTATAAAGTATGTTTTTGTGGACGTGACTTCGTCGAACCTCACACCCCGGAAATGGTCAAAACAGGAAAGATGCGGCAAGGTTATGAGGGGTAGCACCCTTTAGGGTATGTACATTTCCTTCTGGATAGAGGTGGTATCATGGTATGGAGCCCAGATATTTAACCTATGTGGTTACTACGAATTTATTACTTTGTGGTTGTTGGTTTTCGGGATCCCGTGAGAAAGGTCGTTTACGATCGGGGAATGGCGTGCTCGTGTCAGTAGTTACCCAGTTAGGGGTAACCCGGCCTTGTGTTGGCAGAGTTCCGGTTTGGTTCTCGGGGATGTCTTTCCAGAGGCATTCTCATGTGGCAATGGGAAGTTCCTTGGCCTGACCATTTGTTAGAAATCCAAAGAAACAATACGAAACTTGTACGGTATTAGTTGTAGAACCTATCATTCACTTATGGTGTCGCAACACTGTTTGGATGGTAGCTATAGTAGGCATACGATAATGGTCGTATGTTGGCTAAGATTTATATTCTACTTTCGAAATGAATTTTCCACTACACTATGCACTAGTAATAATATCAAATGTTATTTTAAATGCGTATCAAGCATCTTTGACTATCATAAGGAGAAATCTCCTCCGATTCTGCGTTTGCATGTGTGTGTGTGCGGGAGGCCTTATGGTAGTCTCATTTTTAAAAGCATTGCGAATTGAATTTAAAAAAAATATTCCTCTATTTTGATTTTAAAGATAAATAAACTGTTTTGAGTTCTCACACCAGTCACATGACTGACTTGGAGTTTATTGTTTTCCTTCCTAAACTCTGGGTGCCCACCAATTTCCACACGGGCAGTCAAGAGTTAAGGTTTATCAGGATATTCTGGATATTCAGGAGTTGCTGGAGGCAAGCTGGATGGCATGGCATATTACTAGTATATAGTATTTCTTTTTCCGCTGCACTGTTTGTTGTTGTACACTCTGATGATATGATGTAATGAAATGAAATGTAATAACTGATATAGTTCTTTGTTTAAAGATTATTCATTTATTATTATATGTTGTTCCGCTGCGAATTGTGAGATTCTGATGTTGTTCTGTTTTTTTCTTTTTCCTCTATTCTCTTTTCTTTCTATGTTTTCAAAATTCTCTCTATTTTTCTTTTTCTTCTATTTTAAAAATATTCTATCTTCTTTTCCCTATCTAAATTTTCTATCTTTTTCTTCTTCTTTTCCTAAATTCTTTTTCTTAAAACTCCTAAGGGTTCGTATTTTCGTTCATCTTGAATTAAACAAAGGAGATTAGTGTCTATTCAAGGAGTACGGACTTACGGCTCTTTACAAAAACTATTGTTTGAAATGAGTTTAAAATGAGTTAGAAATGTTTTATAAACATTTAAAAGGTTTCCATGAAGTTTGAAAAGAAATTGAAAAACAAGTCAAAAGTAGGCGCGTCGCGTAATGGTAGTTCGCGATTTCGCGCCATAAAAGTTAAATAAGTGTACAAAGTGGAATATAGCTCGGAATCCTTCGAGATAAAAAATTTCAAGCCTATTATATCCATAGTTTTCCAATGAAGAAAAGAAAATCAAGATTTAATTAAGTAGATTTTGAAAAATGTCCAAAACAAATTTCTTAAAACATCACGCATTGGTAGTTCGGAATCCAAGAAGGGATTTCTTTATAAATGATACTTTTAAATGATTAAAAATATGAAATAAATTTGATAAATCCATTAAAATGGTTTGAAAGAGATTTGAATTGGAAAATAGCAATTTTCAAACATTAAAAAGTTATTTTAATCAAATAAGCTGTTTTAAGCACTTTTCACAGAACATTTCTGCTAGTTTCTACGACTTTTGAAATATATTTTTAAACTTAACAATTCTTTTTTGAATCTTTTGAAATGTTTTCAAATGATTAATAAATTATTTTAAAGGTAATTTGAAGGATTTATGAAATGATTAAAGGTTTAATGATTTAAAGTCAATCAAATAACTCGACCGCCTTATGAGTGTCAGAGAGATAGTGTCTAGGCTTGAGTTTGGAAAACCAGTTTTCTGCTCTCCCTGACTATCTGGACTGGCCCGATGGATGGGATAGTAAATTTGGTTTACTCGGATCAAATTTCCTAAAGTATAAAAATATAATTTTCCAAATTTAAATAACTTGGTTTGCATAGAAATGATTTGAAAATGTTTTCCTAAGCAAAAGGTGAAATGATTTAGAATTATTCCAAGATACAAAAGGGTTTAATTAACCAAATCATTTGATAAAAGAGGCTTAATGATTCCATATTCTCTTGAAAAGAAAATGGAATAAATTGAAAAGAATATATCTAAGAAAGATATTTGATTTAAATAAAAGATTATATTTTTAAATAGAATTGTGTAAATAAAGGAGTTTTATAAACAGAAATTTTATAAAAATGAAAGAATATTTATAAGTAGTTTTATAAATATGGAAGTGATTTATGTTGAAGTTTAAGTATGGATTTTATTTAAAGGAGTTTTGAAAATGATGTTTTGAAGAAAGTAATGGCTTTGAAAAGTAAATTTATCATTTTAAAGTAATGTTTTGGGAAGTGATAATTCTAAATGGAGTTAAATGGTTTTGGAAATGCTTTAAAAACGCGATAAGCACCAAAAACATAGATTTCAACATCTATTGTTGTAGTAGACGTTTTCGAGAAAGTAAGGAAGGCATGGACTATGACACTATTGTTATAGTAAATGATTTTCGAAAAGAAATGTTTTATATGGTATATGAGATTTATTCATCTATATATTTATTTATCGAATCCCTATATTAATGTTTTTGGGTTGTCATAACGATGTTTTACGCAACATTCGTTTTGACCCAATAAAGCGTGTTTTGAAAAATATAAAGCTTTCCTTAAATGATTTTTGAATATGCTTATACTATGAATGTAAGTATATGAAAATATTTTCTAAGTGATGAGATGAAGTGATTTGTGAATATGCTTATGCCGTTGATATAAGTATATGAAGACATTTTCTAAGTGTTGAAAATGAAGTGATTTGTTAATTATGCTTATACTGTTAATATAAGTATATGGAAATGTTTTCCAATATAGAAAGTTTTGAAATGGTTTTAAGAATATATCTTTTTAAAGGTAGTTCAAAATAAATATTTGGAGATTTATTTAATTAATATGGATAAATTAAACGGGCCTAGTGATTGCTTATGGTGCTAGATTTGTTTGTTTGTTTTGATAGTTAAATAACTAACTATCAAATATTTGTCCTATTTATCATTGTTGGTTCGAAAAGACTGGGGTCGGATTTATTCTAGAACCACTTCAGACCAATTTGTTCGTTCGAAAGTGAAGGTTTATGATTGTAATTTTGAAGACGGAGATCTTCATGATGCAGGGCTACTTGCCACTAGTCCCTCGAAGTGAAATTTTCCATATAATATATTTATGGTGGCAGTAGTGCTTCGTTATGAAAATCTACAATATGCAAGTACTTCTCACTATTAATTCTAGGAGTAATTCCCGACTGGATGTGGTAGGACAGTGCCTTCGGTCTGTCATGTTCTTGGACAACTTGGATGGATGAATGTCTAGCATTGCATTTTTGAGATTGCATTATTGACTTTTATAAACGTACATCTGTTTGGTGACGGAGAAGACAACTTCTCTTTTCTTAACACCCTTCTCTGAGACGTCCAAGCTCGAAGATTATACGTTTATGAAAGTCAACAGTGATCGAAGGAATGACAATGTGGCATTCAAAGTGAAATGTGCTATGTGAAAGGTAATCGTGACCTTATGCCTCATCACCCGGAAATGACAGAAACATGATAGAAGCGGCAAGGCTATGTAGGTCACACCCATAAGGATATGGTCATCACCTTTCTAGATTACCCTATATATTCGAGTGTTGTATGCTGTGGCCACGGATAGGTCGGGAACGACCGGGGTGATGTCATATTCGGTACTATCCAGATGGAAAGGGTAGGTTGGTTCTATGTTGGTTTACGAGTCCGGTATCTGGACCCTAGTACATTTTTCTAAAGATGTACTGTATGGAAGGTAGTCCCATACCTTGTCATTTGTATGGAATCCAATCTTCAATACGTGCCTGCCATTTTGTTTGTAGAGCCTAGTATGCTGGAATTTAATAATGGTAACAATTTCGGCTAGTTTAATTATTATTTGTATACCAGACACTAGTATAGCATCAGATGATTTGATATGAACTGTTTTGGTTATCGTAAGGTAAAAACCCGTCCATCCATGTTTAAGTGTGGACGTGTCTTACGAGATACCTTTCTTTTGATAAAAGACTAGTTTGAATATAAAAGATATACATATACATATTTCAGAAGTTTTGAAATAAGAATTCGGGAATAAAGTCCAAAGAGATAATTTTCGTAAAGATAATTAGATTTGGAAATCTAAATGTGAAGATTAAGCTAAGTGGGTAGATTTGGAACCTACATTTGCATGATATATGCTATGTAGTTTGGGAATTGCATATTCGTTGTTACATCATAGGCTCCATGAGTCTGATTTGTGGTAGGAGAACTACGTTGGCTTGATCCTGTATCCAATTGGGTACTCAATTAGATAGGGATACGTAGGCAGTCACAAGTGATAGTTATGCAGCCCTTAAATAGTATAATCATTTTTTTGTTTATTTGTTATTAGTTATTGTTTATCTTGTGTTGTTGTATCTTTCCCCCTTACTATTTTATTTCGCATTTACATTGTTTATGGAGTTCGCACGTAAGGATATTTCTGTCTCATCAGAGTGTGCAGCAGTAGATTTATTGCATATGAGTTCGATATGCAAACCTTGTAGAATAAATTAATTAATTACTTTAATAAGTTGTATAATTGAAATTGTGTCATATACATTTAGTAATGTTGAATATTTATCAAATATTATGTATTAAGTTGGTAATTTTCATTAGTAGTTTTAGAACATATGGATTTTTCTATGATTTTAACTAGTTCAAAAATCCGGGTCGTCACACCAAGGTTAACAAAGTAGATCCGTTTACTAATAGTCTAACTCGGTCGGCTCTGGAGATGATGATTGGAGGGACGGGTGGTGGAGAATCAACAATTAGCCCTAAACGCAAGTGGGAGATCGTGGGTTAGGAGTATGCCGTAGGGGCAATTCTGTAATTTATTATAAATTAATTAAGTCTATAATCTATTCTTTTTCATAATAAGAATGTTTTTCTTTCTATTATATTGTATATTAGTTATAATATGTTATGAATAATTAAATGATTGATTTAAAATATATTTAGCAAAAAATCTGTAAATGGAGTGTTTGTGATTGTAATTACATATAGTTGTAACTATGAGTATTGTATCACAATATTACAAAACACATCATTTAAATGTTCATAGTCAGGATGCATTGAGAATGGATATCGATGTATCCGTTAAGATTAGTATATGTAACGCTTTCCAAATGTTAGGCACTGTATTACTCATTAATGCTAGGCAGAACCTAGGGGTTAAATACTGACATTTGATAACTATGGAACGACCCATTCGATAGTTTTATATTAGTTAATATAACTAATGTCAAACAGAAAATATCGATGTGACCAATTTACTTAGTTATGTCGATTTTAAAATACCGTGGATCTTCAATATAATAGCTTAGCTTTGATTATAGTAAAATCATGGTATGGCACCTATCTAGTGACCATAGTTGGGTCGAGTAGAAGTATTAGAAGTGAAACACTATTCAAAAGAGTATTCGCCTCCTCGATTATAGTTGGGTCAAGTAGACAATATTAAAAATTTGAGCATTACCAAATTGCATAAGTCTAAAGTGATATAATTTTGACTGAAGAGAATTAGTATAAATAAAAAAACAACCAGGTAACGCTTAACAAAATAAATTTGGATATTACCAAAACCAAGTAAACAATAAATATGGCCATAATGTCACATATTTGTTAAGTGACATGTGAACGTTAATATTCAAACAGTTTACTAATCGATGACAAAATTTACACCTGACGAGTCATACAACTGAAGCGATGAATTCTAATTTGGCCAAATGATTTGATTGGTTTATAATTGTTATAAATTAATTAATATTTATGAAATTTTAATTATAAAATTTGATTCTGCCTTGACTAATAGAATCATTAAGTATATTTATAACAGTATAAATATGTTAATCGATATACAATATCGATAAGCAATTAAATTGGATTTAATTACATATATTATAGTAATGTCCATATTATGAATATAATATCATAACATATTAAATATAAATAAATTAAAATAATTAAATTATAGATATTTTTAAACATTAACATTAAAAAAATATTTTAATTAAATCTTTTCAATTAAATTTTTTGAAATCTCTTTTATTTACTAAAAGATTAAATTTGATTTAGTATAAAAAAATATTATGTGCACAAGCACAAAAAAAGGATTTTATCTGATTTAAAAAAAAGAACTCTTTTTGAAGTTCATATTTTTTACGCATATCCCAACACATCTGATCAATCAGTGTACCAAATTGTTTTATCCTTACCATATATGCACACACATGCTCACATACACACACATTCATATTTCATTTTCAACACTTAATTATTAACTAACCGTACAGTTTCCGTTGATATAATTATTTTTTATTTATCTTAATTCAAGTTAAAATATTTTTTATTAAATACGAGCATTACGGCACGCACATGAGTCGTTCTACAAATTTTATATGTTTCAAAACACTCAAAGGAATCATTTCTAGAATATTTCATCGTATTTTGTATTGAACTCATGCATAGTTTGTTTGAATTTTTATTTTAAATTTTTAGTATCTAATTTTTCTAGTAGTTTGAATTTTTATTTCTGTTATTAGTTAATAAAGAAATAATTTGTAAAGAAATTTCATTTGTTATATCCTATTTTAAAGTGACATTAAGACTTGATTATATATGAACGTTCTGAATTTGTAAAAAAACTATTTATCAAGTCCTATTTTCAAGTGACATTAATGTTTATTAATATTTGTAAAGGCACGTGTGAATTTGTAAAATGAGTTTATTTGTTAGATCCAATTTTTAAGGGATTTGATAACATATATAGATGAGCGTTAAATTATATATGAGTAAAGGGTATTTTCGGAAGCTTGCGGTCGTACCAAAGGTTTGTGCTTCCAAACCAACTATTAATAAAGATATATTATCGTTATGTGGTTGACTGAAATGAGTGAAGTGTTATTTTTTTTGCAATTATTCTACTAATCACACGATTTACGGTTGTTGGAATTTTTTTAAATCTAGAAGTGTTTTATTTCCTAAAATAGATTGAGACATTAGCTACTTTTTAGGGTTATTTTCATAGTTCACGTGTATACAAAAGGCTAACTCGGATTTGCACTATTAATAAAGACCTAGATCTATTTTTTTTTCCATCCAATAAATTTATTTACGTGTCTAAGCCCGCAAATCTATCCCTTTTTCCATGATGTTTTTGACCGTATCAAGGTAGGGTATGGGCCCAGAGATTTGAACCCAATAAATTTGCCTATAATACAAAATTTCTCCCACTAAAACCCTAAAATTTTCATGGCAACCCACAAAATGACTTTTTAGCCCCCCATGCTCAAAAAAGCTTGTAAACCCACATAATAACTGAGTAGCCCCCTACATATTGCAAAACTACTCTTCTCTTCACCGAAAACCAACTGTTAGCAAAAAAAAAAACCACGAAGCATTACTCCAGCATTCTCCCATCATGCAACCCTTCCTGGCCGTGCCATCCTCCTTGCCTCGCCTCTTCCTTTGTCGTGCTTCTTCTACGCCTTCCTCCTCGCCTCGCCTCGGTCTATAACAATAAGCAATCAATGTAAGCAATTTCTTAATTCAATTATTATTTTGAGACTTTCTTTGGTAAAGGTGCAAAAATCGAATCGAATTGTTATTCGAATTGAAATGGTAAAATCAATGTAAGCAGTTGTTTTGCATGCAGATGATTTAGGGTTTGTTGCTGGTCTCAACAACAACCCAGGTGGAATGGCATGGAATAAATAAGTTCCACACAAAATCACTGCGTGGAAAGCAAATTTTCCTAACAGTGCATATGTGTGATATCCCGGAATTTTAGGCAAATAAAATGTGATTATCTTCTTTTATAAATTATTTAAAATTGGCAAATTATTCTCTTCAAACAAATAAAATATGTGTTGTTTATATGTGTGTGTGAGAGAGTTTATTTTTAAACAGAAATTGAATTTGAATTTGAAATTCAAAAGATAAATATTTTAAAAATAAATTGGATTTAATAATAATATATATATATATGATTTTATTAGTATATAATTGGTTTTATATATCATTTTCTTTAAAGGATTTTATTAATATAAATTTAGAAAATGTATTAACTAAACAGAAAATGAATATAAAGTTTTATAAAAAACACATTAAAAATTTATTAACACATGCATATTACAAATGTAAGATTAGTGGCATGCATTTAAACAAGTGTCACAATTTTATTTATTTTCTTTTATTTTTAAAATCATAAATCAAGGCTATAAATATCCTTCCCATTTTCTTCTCATTTTCTTTTTCTATCTTCATTTTTCAAACTAAGAAAACCAAAGTCTGTAAACAACTTCAAACTAGAAAATTTAAAGCAACAATTTTTTCAACTATCTCAAATCTCAGCAAGCAAATTCATCTCAGTTTTAAAGCAAGATATCAACTCAACTAAGCAACTCAAATAAGATTTCAAATTCAAAGATCATCAAGCATTCCAGTTTTCCCAAGTATAAGCTCTCTATTCAACATCGTTTTGGTGAGTAAACAAACTTTAAACTGTTTTAACTTGTTGCATGTGATGGATGCATGAAATGACGTTGTGATAGTTGTATGCATGGATGTAAATTAGGCTTGCATGTTTATAAATATGAATTTGTTAAGTGTGCATGTCTGTGTATATATCCATATGTCTCTGTTTTGAATTTACAGACAAAAATCCAGTTCAAAAACTAATACCTCTTCCCTCGTTCGCTTTTAAGATAATTTGTATAAAGGAAACTTGTTTGAATTAACAAGATTTAAGTTTACAAAAATATAGTATGTATAATTAGTTTGAATATTATCTGGAAAATCAAGAAAGACAGTGGAAACTTAAAAACATGTTAAATTCCAACATCACAATTCTTTGATTCATTTATGAAATCTTAATCACTATCGAAAATCATGAATTATAAAATTTAAATCCAGATTTTTAGTGTTAAATCGAGTGAGGAATCTCGGGTTGATCAAAATTTGGGTTTTGGGGCTTTTCTAGTGATCGGAGAGTTTTGGGGGAACGGGATCGCTACTGGAGGAAGCGAAGAAGTAGGCGAGCTAGGGAAAAATGCTCGTGGGATTTTTAGATCACCGTGGCGGCGGCGAATCATCGGAGTAGGGTTTTAGTCCTGTTTTTGGTCGAGGCTAGAAATCAGGTTGCTGCATCGTTACCGGAGCACTGGAGTTCATCGGAGGTAGGGGAAAAGTTGAGTGGTTGGTCAACGAAGGTGTGGATGGAGTCTCGTGGTTTTTGGTGGTCGGCAGCGTCGGGGCGAGGTGGTTTTTGGTTGTTGGGTGCTATTCCAGTTTGATCATGATAGCTCAATTTCGATTGAGTCTTTAGGCTGAAGTTCACGTAGTCGGGATCGAGGGTAGAGGTGATCGTCGATGTGCTGGAGGTATCGTCGGTGGTCGGAGTCGCCTCGACCATCGGTGCACGTGCACGAGAGGTCTGTTGTGTCAGCGGTTTGGGAAGAAGTGTAGGCTCGGGGTTTGTCTCGGGGAAGGATTGATCTGGCCCGGGTTTTGTTCCGAGTAGCTCGTGAGTGGATTTTCATGTTAACAGTTTTAAATTTTAAAACTAAACCAAGTTTTAAAAAAGGTGGAAGTTCTCGGGTGTGACTCGGGTGAGTACCGGGTTAAACTCGAAGTAAATATTTATAACAGTTTAAGTTTAAAATAAAAGTAAGTTTTTAAAATTTAAAAATAAATCAAGTTTAAATTATTTCTTAAATTAATTTTCTTTTATAATTAATGTTTTAAATACTTGGTTTAAGAAAGTTGTATGATTTATTTTACTTAAATTAATTAAGTTAAATTCTTAAGTTTATTTTAAAACTTAAATTAGATGTGAAATTAAGTGTTAATTTTAAAAGTTAAAATGTTTTTAATTTATATGTTAATGATAATTTAGTAATTAATAAAGATAAATGGTTTATCTTAAATTTAATTAAGGTCTTGGTAAGTAAAGATTAATTAAGGATTCGTTAATTAATAATTAAGGATTTATTAATTAATAATTAAGATTAATTAATTATCTAAAGAAGGTAATTAAGGATTAATTAATTAGAAATTAAGGGTTAATTAATTAGTGATTAAGAATTAATTAATTAATAATTAAGGATTTATTAATTAATAATTAAGTTTAATTAATTATTTAATGAAGGTAATTAAGGATTGATTAATTAGAAATTAAGGGTTAATTAATTAGTGATTAAGAATTAGTTAATAAATAATTAAGGATAATTAATCATTAATTAAAGATTAATTAATTGATTTGTGAAGTAATTAAAGAATGATCAATTAATTCAATAATTAATTAAATGGTTTGTAATTAAATTAATGATTGATTAAGCAGGTTAGGTAATTAATTCATAAGTAATTAATTTAATTTGAGTTAAATAAATTAATTATAATTATGGGATTAACAAGTCTCGCTTATGGATGATAGAATGTCTGGATTGATTTATATTTATAGTATGATAATCTGTGATGTTCTGTGATGTGATATACTTTGGATATAGCTGTGATAAATGTGAGTTGTTTATCTGTGATGAATGATGTGTAAATTCAATGTTTTGGATTGAATTAAATTGTTTAAATCTTAAACAACTTGGCCTTTAAGAAACATTTGGATTTCGATGAGACCGGGATTGGACATCAAATTTGTTATCCGAAAACCACTTCGATCCAAGTTAAACGATAGGTCGTGAAATTTCAAGTGAAGATCGAGATGAAGTTTCAGAGTGCAAGGGCTATTATCGTTAACTCTGAAGGTGATTCCAAAATGAGTGTAGCGAGATAGTGTCTTCGTTTTCGTTCGAACCCGGAACGAACTTATATGGATGAATGCTATCAGACCATCGTCAATGGAGGACGATGAGCATTCCAAGATATGTGTTCTAAAAAGGTAGTCGTAGCCTCAAGCCTCATCAACCGGGAATGGCTAAAATAGGGGAAGTGCACGCAAGGCTAAGTGGGTAGCACCCAAGTAGGATAAGATTTTCCCCTGTCTAGAGGTCCCTTTATTCGGCTGTGTCGGCGGTTGTTAGCCACAACCGCGGGGTTGTCTTATTCGGACTATCCAGTAAGGGATATGTAACGACCCGATATTTTTAACCATTCGCATCCGCACATGTCGGATTTGAATTGTTAAAAATACCGCGTCGTAAATAAATTTTGGCAAATCTCAGAATATATAGTAAATAAATAATCACAGTATCACAGCCACAGAAATCAAAATACTTACAGCGGAATTTAAAAATAACTTAGTGGTTCATGAAGCCACTATTAGTAGTCTCAAAACAGATAAATTTTTACATAGTCTTTAAACCCAAATATAGTTGCACCAATAATAGAAAATATCAATATCCAATAGTCTTGATTTCATAATTAAGATAAAGAACTGAAAGGAAGTTTGCCAGCAGCTTGAAAAGAGATGATTTGCTGAAGTCCTAGCTCTGGAGGTGAAGTCTGAACTGAAACTCAGGCTGACCCAAGCGTAAATAAAAATACAAACACTCGAGTCAGGACATACATACTTATACAATGTAAACCAATTTAAGTGAACTGTAGTAAAAGTACAAGTAACTTAAAGGATGCTTGGGACCGCCCATCCTATAAGGATCCATTAAACTATTTATTACGTAGTAATACTTCGTTATTATAATAGTGTCTATTAGTAAAATAAACTTACTTTTAAATAGCATTAAGGCTTTACATTTTCCACCTTAACACGTAATATATTCCCATAGTCTATACAGTACCGTAATCTTCCCCGGAACGGGCGTCGTAAGAGGGCACTCCATAGGTATGGTACAAAACCAAAATCGTATAGGGCTCGCTATGGTAGGTGACACGGCACAACTAGGCAATGCCAAGCTAGATATACCAATTACGCTTCCGGACCGGTGGTAACGCGTAGCGCACAGCTACCACCCGCCTCGAACAACACTCCCATATCAAAGGTGCGCACCAAACAATCACAAAGTAATAGAATGGCATACGAAGAAGTGCGTCCGATCAAAGGTGCTACCTTATTAGTCCGTCAATCGCTCCTGTTTTAGCCACCTTATGCCAACTCACGAGAGTCGGGTCCACGTAATATACCTCGAGAACATCACCACCATCCTACTTTATTCTGGAATCTCTACCGCGTACACAGTTGTTAAAGTGGTTTTCGGTATTGGCCGGCTATAAGACAATATCCGATCCCGGTCTCTTTAACAACCAATCGTTATTATAACCCGTGGTTATAACTTTTAAAAAAATATTTTATACTTCAAAATAAAGTATCCCTTTCAATCCGAATCTTTATCAAAATAAAGATTAAATCATTTCTAAAACCATTTCAATAAATTAACATACCATATCTTTCAAATTCAAATATTTATCAAAATAAAAATCAAGTCATTTCTAACCATTTCAATATATTAAATTATCATATCCTTTCAAAACTCCTTTAAAATCATTTTAATATATTAATCATATCTTTCAAAACTTCATTACAAATTGTTTTTTTTATATCAAAATATCGTATCTTTCCAAAGCTTCATTTCAAAACATTTAATATATATCAAAATATCATATCTTTCCAAAGCTTCAGTTTCAAATCATTTAATATATATCAAAATATCATATCTTTCCAAAGCTTCAGTTTCAAATCATCATATAAGTTCAAATCCAAATATTCAACTTTAAATACCCTTTAAATTCAAAGATATCATTCATTTATTATCATCCCAAATCACCTTCTTTATAGCTTATATTTTAATCAAAATAATTCATTTAAACCATTTAAAATTTAAGTTTATATACTTTCAAATCAAGTATTCAATTTCCAAAGTTTTAAACCATTATGAGTTCATTTACTAAGTTAAAACCATAAACATTGAAAATTTCAACCTTTACAACATTCAAAAAAAGGTGCTAAAAGTTATACTTGAAAACATTTCAATTTAAACCATTTAAACATTATAAAAATCATATTTTAACATTCAAAGATGTTCATTAAATACTCTTTTAATTAATGATTTTTATAAAGCAACATTTTACAATTAAATCAAATTTCACAAATCCACTTAATAAATTCAAGTGTAAACTTCCTATTTTTACATTTAACACTTTATTAATGTTTACATTTCCAAATTATCATTTCACAAATTAAACTAAATTCCCAATTTATTTAATTAAATTGTTAACTTAACAATTAAGTTTGAAATTCCCAGAATATAACTGATTATCAATTATTTTACTTTACTAAAATCTCACTTTTAACAAAAATTCAGAATTTCCCAAAATAAGTTATCTTTCAAAATTTTACTTAAACATTCATTTATTTAACATTTGACTCATTCAAAAATCATTATAAATTTTATAAAAATCATTTAAATACATTTTAAACCGGAATATTATAAATTTTCCATTTAAAATATTTTTAAAACATTTCAGAAAAATATTATATAAACCACGGGTCTGTATATAGTTTTCTAGCCTAGGTCAAGTGATACGGATATATATCATTTCAATTCGCAATTTACAAAGAAAACCCGGGTTCTATCAATTCAAACCCGCAATCCCAAGTTAAATAAATCATTAAATAAATAAATAAATGCATAAATAAGTAAGTATCGTTCAGGCCTATCATTTCAGCCTGTAACGATTTCTATTCTACAGGGAACTTGCAGTGTGATTTGCAGTAAATAAAAAAAAATCTAATTGCAACAATATAACAATAGATAATACAGTTGATGATGGGTCAATTAAATAATGGGGTTTTAACATCATAAGTTTATATCACAGGCAGATACAATTAAATTAAATAAATTTACAATTACACTTGTTATCAATCTACATATATATAGGTATGTTTGTCTGGTGAGAAATACTCATCTTTTCAAAGCTGAAGATTTTGATCAAACAACGATATCTACGCCGAAAGAGAAGAACATAGGTCACGATCAAAATTTGGAAGAGGAGACAAACTGGTCTCGATCTTGAAACAAGATAAATAAATCAAACTTAGTACTCGAATTGAATCACCAATCAAAGCGAAATTTAAATAAAAATTTGAACGAGATAATTTGACACATCTGAATTATATGCATGTACGTGATTCCCAGTGGGAAATCCAGGCAGTGATTTAAAAAGGCAAGAACGGTGCACGCAACCTTTAATTTTCTTTAAGTATGCAAAAGGTGACACAAATTTAGGTTTAAGAGTTAACAACTCATTACCATGCTTGGCCCATACGTGCATGCATGTAAATCATGGCAGTGACACAATTTTTTTTTGTGTAACAGAAGGATGGAAACTACAGAAACAAAGCAAAATAAAAAGAAAACAAGAGGAGGAAGAGGCCATACCTGCTGGCACACGCAAGGAAGAAGAGAACAAAAGCAGTGGAAATTGAGAACGCAGTGTTATAAATTTTCTTTTCAAAGAGGTGCGTGTATTTATAACAGAGAAGTTTCGCAATTCAAGGAAAAATTTTGGCAAGAAATTTCGTTCGTTGGAAAAATCAATGCAGAAAAGTGGCAAGTGAATTCAAATTTAGAATATAAAGGGAAATGAATGATTTCGCTGCATTATTAAAGGTTGCATGTTTATAATTAAATAAGTTGTTTAATTTTAGCAAAGTAACGGCAAGAATTGATTTAAAACAATTATACCCGTGATTGGAATATGTATATAGAGTATCTTGCGTGATTTAAGAGGGAGAAACTGCAAGAGAATATTTATAAATGGTCGGGGCTAAAATTTTGTGCGTGTAATATGTAGCTAATTTTCATTGATCAAAAGGAAGAAAAATGCAAGATATAAATGAAACCTTTGAACGTGTTCTATAAATAAATCTTGAGCTGATTTAAGGTGAAAATAAAACGGCAAGGAGATCTGGAAAGTATATGCAGTGAATCAATTTGTTTTAAAACGGAAATGGAAAGATTTTGACTAAAGAAATAAATTTGGGCGAACGTGTAAATAATAAAGAGAATATCTTGCGTTGATAAATAAAAAGAAACGACCAGAATGATTGGATTTGAACGTTACTTTATTCAAAGATTTTTTTTTACTAAATTAAAATAGTTGCAGCAAAAAGGGAAGTGAGATATCTTTAAAAAGGTAAATGGTCAGTCACGGTCAAAGAAAAATGATATGCTTCTATCCTACTTGAAAATGCACGTTTACTGATTTATTTAACCATTTTCAGTTAAGATATATATATTTGGAATGCGCACTATAGACACAATAACCAACTAATAAATTACGCTCATATTTATAACAAAAATAACGCTTAAATTTTTATACGTTTTAAGAATATTTAATTTAGATACGTATCATTTATGTCAACCAAATGTTATCAAAAAGAATATAAACATACAACTTAAAGGTGTAACTAAATAGATTATTTACCCCATAAATTTTTATTACTTAATTGACTTTTGAATTTATTTACATCCTTTTGATTTGTTTACCATTTATTAAGAACTAATGTATATACGTAAAATTATATTTCTTTCACCCAATATAAATTTACTTATATTAAAGGTATATAACCAAATTTAGAAAAGGACAAAAGAGAAAAGAAGGAAAGAAAAAATGGAAAAAGAAGAAGAAGGGAAGCGATGAAAAATTAGAGCTTGTAATATTTTTCTCTCTCTTAGGAAATGAGAAAATAAAGAAGATGAGAAAAGGAGAAACTTGTACGTGAATTGCAAGGCAAAATATACGGCTAAACTAAAGGAATGAATGGCTAGAAAGGAACAAATGTTAGGAAAACAAAAAGGCAAGAATTAAGGCAACCTTTCGTTTCTTTCCCTAAAAACATGTAATTAATTTAGAGCTTAATTATGTATACGGAGAGAGAAACCTTTCATTCTTTCTCTAATCAATTGATTGATTAATTAAATGTCAGTAACAAACTATTTATTCATGGCATGGAATGTAACTACGTCCAAATGTATTTTACAGTAAATTATGTAAGTGCAATATATTAGATTGTGTATAAAGATGATGTTTCCTTCATATATATCTTTATTGGTCATAGTATTATTAAAAACATATACGTGTATATATATATATATATATATATATATATATATATATATATATATATAATAGACTTATACATATAAATGTGTTAAAATTAAGTTTCACTATTTTATGAGCCTAAAATTAAAGACAACAATTTTGAACATAATCTCCAGATTAAAAGGGTTTAAGATTAAAAAGTTATGACTTTGCATACAAGTCCATCTTATAAATCTTAAGTCAAATTAACGCACACACATATGTATATACAAATCATTGTAAATAATGTCTTAAACTTAATACAACATCTTTATGTTAAAATTTATAACTTAGTAAATTCTTTGATATTAAGCAATAAATTAAGGTCTAACGTTAATTTAAAAGGAAATAAAAGGAACCGTGATATTTTGTAATAAATTCAAGTTATTTTTATAAAGAAGCCCCCCCCCCTTTTTTTTAACTTTAAACAAAAGTATGCAAAAACCAAAAGATTGGATTTAAATAATGAACACATGCAAACATTAATAAACTACATATGCTTTCTATTTGAATCAATAACAGAAATATTACATTAATTAAGGCTTAAATTTAAATTACAATAAGTTTTTTTTCCTTTTTTTTTACCAAAACTTATTAACTTAAAATTTTAATTATTGAAAATTTACTTTTAAATAAAAAAAACAACGTTTTCAAGTAAAACTTAATTAAAATATTTACAAAATTATGGGTTGTTACACTTAGCTCCGGCTTTTTGTTGCAGGGGATCAGGGTGGATCCTTGGTACAGTGATCCAGACCACGTACTGTGATGGGCGGTACCCCAGTAGCCCTGCCATTATATGGAATCAAATCTCCAATAAGTGCATGTACGGTTTTGATTGTGCCCAACTATGTTGGAACGTGAGATGTAAGCATTCCACCTATTTCCTACTTTATATTGAAAACCCTTGACACTATTATAATATAACTGGATTTCCTATCAAATGTTTTGGTTACCGTAAGGGAAAAACCTGTCCGTGTTTATTTGCGGAGAGTCTTACGAGATAAATTTTATTTCAAAGGTTTGTTAAGTTAAACAACTTAAACCGTTTACTCACACCAGACCCATGTCTGACCCGGAGTTTATTCTGTTTTTCTTAAACTCTTGCGTACTCAAATTTTTATGAGTAGCCAAGTGATCAGGTTGGCTTGACGAACTTTGGAAAGGCTTGAGCAGGAGTCTTGGCGTATCTATATATATCTATTTCCGCTGTGTTGGTACCTTTTGTTTGTTGTATTTGGAATGTAATGAATAGACAGGTCTTCAGGACTATCTACTGTGATTTTGTAACTGTATTGACTCTGATGTGTAATGACTATGTAATATCTATGTGAAGTAATATATTTTTACATTTTCGCTGTGAGATTCTGATATTGTTTAGTTCTTTCTATCTATTCTTTTTCTACCTATTTCTTTCTTAATGATGATACGTCTTTCTGTGGAATGAAAGGCGGGTCATCACAATATGCGTGGAAAAATGCCTTCCACGTAGTACCCTAGCATGGTAGTCGTTTTTTATGCGCTTACGTACTGCGAGGTTGGCATTTTTTTCCACGTAGATCCCCTGAGAGGAAAAATTGCTTTCCACGCAGCTTCAACATAGTTGTTGCTGAAACCAGCAACAACTTTTTTTGGTTCAACATTGTTTTTAGAGACATGGTTGTCGCGTGGTTATGTACTGTCATGCTAACTATTTTTTTCTAATTATTTGCAGATGGGTCGAACTCGAATGATGGCTTCTGAAAGAAAACGGAGAATGAAGAAAGCAGCAGAAGGTACTAGTTCACACATGAATGAAGATAGGGCTGATGTAGTTGCAAGCCAAGACGATACGGATGAGGGGCAACAAGAAACGGACAAGGCTAACTTTGAAATTGTTGCAAGGCAAGACGAGGAACAACATGAAGAAGGAGATGAGGAACATGGAGATGGGTCAGAATCATCGAGAGAAGATGGAGATGACACAGAGGGCGATTCAAAGACGGATGATGGCGACGAGATAGATGATGAGCCCGAGGTGGAAGATGAAGCCGAAGAAGATGTAAACGAGAATGGTGGACTAAGAATCAGTGATGTTATTAGAGAGTTTGATACTATTATTATTCTAAACAATCGATTTGGAATTACTGCATTTACTAAATGTAAATTTTATTTTTTTAGGAACGATCACCACTCAAATGTGTCAATCATGCACAGAAGGTATCAGAGTGGAGAATTCCAGATAATGCTACTAGATTTAAAGCCATTATTGAATCATCTGGCTTGTTTCCCATTGTTAGCACTTGCTATAAGAGTGTTAACAAGAATTTGATATCAGATTTTGTAGAACGATGGTATCCTAAGACTTATACCTTCCATTTACCATTCGGTGAGATGACTATTACCCTTGATGATGTGCTTCTTTATTATAGATTCCATTCGAAGGTAAACCTGTACAAAGTATGTCATATGAAATGGAACAAGCAGTTAGTATTGTTTTAAAGTATCTTGACCTTACTAAAGCAGAAGCTAAGTTGGAAATGAATGAGAGGGTTGGATATAAATTAAGTTTGTCTACGTCAGTTGATAAATTTAAAGATGTGAGCGATGATTGGACTGATTGGATAATTAGGTGTGCCACTCGTGCTTATCTTTTATTCTTGCTTGGCAACACATTGTTTGATGACAAAAGCAAGTCTCATATGCACATATCGCTTCTGGATCCATCAAAAAATTTGGACATTGTCAACATTTACTCTTGGGGTTCAACATCACTTGCATTTCTCTACAGGCAGCTTGGATTAACGACCCGTATGGGTGTGAGGCAGATTGCAAGATTTCTTTACTCACTGGAGTCATGGATATTTGAGCATTTTCCATGCTTTCATCCTTCCACAAATCTGTACTACAAGAATTTACCTCGTGCTACTCGATGGAATCCATCTTCAGAAAGTGCTGCATCAGTCATCGATCTACGTATATTTCTTGATACTATTCAGATTGAACAGGTAATTATCTTCATTTACTATTTAATAGCACTAATTTTGATTAGTTGTATGCCATTAGTAATCGGTCCATTTAATAGCACCAATTTTGATTAGTTGTATGCCATTAGTAATTAGTCCATTTAATAGCACTAATTTTGATTTCTTACATATTTGAACGTGTTATTTTTTATCGTTACATCTTTGCACGTCACTGATGTCCATTTCATGCTATATTTTGGTATAACGGTTGCATTTTCTACCCTAACGTTGTGGAGCCGTATCATCCTGATAGAGTACTTAGGCAGTTTGGCAGAGTTTAGAACATTCCCATGGTTCCTATTCCTCCAGTTGCAACAAATGCACGTCGAGGTACAAGTTCAACTACATACATTCAGGTCGTTATTAATTTGTGGAAAGTATATGGGAGAATTGGTACCATCATTTAATTTTAGAAGGGCGTAGATCAGTACCACTCAATCAGTCTTTTTTGAGTTGCACGGATGATTGTATAGAGTGGTACAGGGATCAAAATGTTCTACGGGTTCATAATCCAGTACGCTTACCTGCTAATATAATGATTGGAGCATATCGTTTTCAGCCCACCTAAGACCAATTGTACTCTGTATGTTGTATTTATTTTTTCACATTTCATTTCACTATAAATTAGGATGAAGTTTCATTTTCAACAAACCTGTAAGCTTAATTTTTTTCTAGACTCTACATGATGTGCATGGCCTTTTGGATGAAGCTAACACTCAAGTTGCTAGTGCCAGAGTTGCTAGTGGACACTACATCCTTCGTCAAATTTAGTTTAAATAACTCGTTTTTAATGTTTGTTAATGTAACGTTTTGGGGACTGCATGTATTTTGGTGCATCTAGTATGTCTGAACATCATATGGTATTTTGGTTTGATGTTTGACTTTGTTAATGTAATGGTTATTCATGTATGGCTATGTTACCGTGATATATGTTAACATCATATGGTATTTTGTCTATATTGGCCGTCTCTGTTGCATGCTGGCTTTTGTATTTTTTTTTTTGAGTTTTTGAGTTTACCACACACTGACAAGACGTGGTTATACAGCTAACCACGTAGAGTCAAAGCATAGTTTATCATCAAACCACGTCGTATCAAAATGTGGGTAGTTTACCGACCTCGTATCAACTCCCCGTACTGGAACAAAATTCACGTTTGCTCCCTAAATGGTACTCCCAAAACTTGAAAAAAAAACACTTGTTCTTCATCGCCTCAAACAAACACAGTTTAACTATATGATGCACAGTTTAATCCATATTTCATTCAAGGAAATTCAAAACAGTGATGCACATTGTAATCCAACTATTTGCGAACAAAATAAATTCTAGTTACTAAGTAACAATAATTTGCAAACATTCATTCAAGTTAAACATACAATTTAACAACTCCAAAATGGTGCCACGACTACTTCTATTCAGCGTATTCATCTCTTTCATCCCAAGCTTGTCTTCGATCGATGTAAATGTATTCCCATTTACTTGCATCCATATCACGAGCCGTGAACCATTTTGAATAAATTGGTGGTACCGGATGTTTAAGCTTTAGTTTTACCTGCGATTGGTAAGGTGTATTTCAGTTTGGATGAAAAGAAAATAAATAATTTTGAAATTTAATAATCTGTAAGTCGCGTACCTAAAAAAAAATCTTGGTTAACAAAAGCTATTCCAATTTCAGTACGATTTATCGGTGGAAGCACTTTTCCTTTCAATGGAGGTATTGTCAACAAAAGTCTTTTACTACTATTGAATACTACAGCGTTATATCTAGTTGCAATAATATAACCAATATCGGGCATTGACATCCACTTTTCCTTCAGTGCAAATCCTTCATCTTTGTGCATAAGGCTTCTGAGAAGAATAGTACTTCTATCGTGCCATATGAAAACGCGATCGTATAAAGCCTGATTTTCATATAATTCTTCGTATAACTCCCTCCTAATTTGACTCTAGCTTGATTCTCTCAAACCAAACAAAGCTGCCACACACCAATATCCACAGTTACCATCTGATCGAATGTCAATTATATTAGTAACAAATGCCTTCAACTCCAATGGTATTTGATGCAAATAAGTTCTCATGCCTACAATAGTTCTTCCAACAGGAAAAAAAGTATGATATAGTAAGTTAATATAGTACTTATATGTGTATGCAAATAATATTTATTATACATACCTTTTTTGATTTATGAATAAGAAGTTTATCGGTACGAGCCTTTTTTGCAGTACACGAACTTTAAGAGTAAACATTTTCGACAAGCTCAAATGACGAAGACATTCTTTTAGTTAAAATGTTAGCACTTTCTTACTTTCTCTTCCATGTATTTTTATTTTGCTTTTTGGAGATGCGAGAGATGATGTACGTGATTCAACAACTTCCAATATCTTCTTATAAATTTGCATTTGGTAAGGAGTATCCAACCTTTTCAGATTATTTAATAGCAGTTCCATTTTTTCTACTACCCTCACATCTTTTTTTCCACTTATTTTAACAAGATGAAGTCTTGTCCAATGAACATCAATCATACCAAGCGATATTGTGGTACTAGGCCCAAGACGAGCTAACTCATGCGCACAAGGTAGTCCATGTGTTCTGCGAATGACACATCCACATAACAATTCTTCCTCACCAACATCTTTTATTCTCAATATTTTTGAATGTATCAAATCAAGTGCCTTGATAAAACAAAGCCTCATAAATTTCTGAACTCTCGTATATGAAATATGTGCTTTACTTTTGTTAAACTATGCTCAAATGATGCTTTAAGTTCGGTAAACGAGAGCTCCAATAGTGAATGCATCTTCGTCTAAGCTTGTTTGAAATTACATTGACAACTAGCTAAATGTTTCTTTAATTTGGAATGAGCGGACTCGGCTCTGTATATGACACAAACATATGATCACTAAAACAATAATTACTTGTTAGAATAAATATTAACATGATTATTAAAGATAATTACCTATTAGAAGTATAATTTTCAAAATGCTTATAATCATCCGTCCATGCTTGAACAAATCGGTTTTTGTACGTATCCAACTATTGCTCGTGAATATACTTCAAGAGTGAAGTATGCTTCACATACTTTTCATGCAACACTTGCAGATGCTCATTGTATACAACTAAATTTTTTGAACAAACAAGTTCATTCCAATCAAATAAAAATGACTTCTTCTCTTCAACTTTCATTCCTTTCACCTTTTTTGCATATATGTTAGAACGCTATTTTTAATGTGCCATGTGCATAATATATGTGCGGAGTTTGGGAAAACAAATCCAATAGCATTAACTAGTGATGTTTTCCTATCATAAATGAAGACCGATGGCAATTCCACTTCACAGTCAACCAAAACAGATTTCAACCGTTCCAAGGTCCATATATATTTTCCTCGGTTTCAACAACTAAGTACGCAATCACGATACAGAATGTAAGATCTGTGCAAGTGACACCAACAACCTCAAGTAAAGGCATTCTGTACCTATTGGTTCTATGTGTGCAATCTAATATAATAACTCGGGGAAATTTACGTAGAAAATCCAAACTGGTAGGATGCGCCCAAAAAGTATCTTTAACAATATCTATTCCGTCTAATGTTTTACGGTGCCATTCGAAGTAACCAAACTCTTTCAATTTACTAAGAAAATATTGAACTTGAGAACGCCCTGCTCGCTCAATAGCATTTTGTGCTCGTATAACATTGTAAATTGTTTTGATGGTGGTACAATTTGTAGGATCATTTCTTTTAATGGTGTGTAAAATTTCTTTTGCTTTTACCATGTTCCTATGCATCTCAATAACTAATTTGGTCTCATCTTCACTTAGTCGACCAATATACGAATGTCCTTCAGTATTTTTTTAACTCCGAATGGTTATGAACACCATTAACATCATGCAATCGCCGATCATCTAAAGTAGAAAGTTTCTCATCTTTAAGTCTAAATGGGCATTTGCATTTTTTTGTACTGGTCATTCGGAGGTTCTTCGGGCTTTTGTCTTGACAAGCATCATTATCCCAGTGTTTAGGTTATTTGGCTTTGGTGCGAGAGATCATAAGTTTGAAACTTGCGTAGCGTGATTCGAACATTTATTGACATGTAATATGTTGTCACGGTGATTTGTTGTATATAAAGTACCATTTCAAAAAAAAACATAATTTTTGGTTTTTTGGTTGAAGCACCAGTATCCGATTTCATTATTATGATAACAAAACCAAGACGTTTTCCCGTATCACGAACCCAATCAACCAATTTTTATCTCGAAGGAAATATTTGCATTAAAAATGCTAAAAAAATGTAAGCAATATGGATTTATTCGAAAGTTAATCAAAGTAAACTTACATCATAAGTTGTAAACTCAATTGAATAATCCAACACTATTTCGTCGTGTGTTTCTTCATCATTGGAAAACGATACAATCTGCAAAAAACAATTATCAAACGCTAAAAAGTTAAACGAAAAAAAAAATGAACTACCACGTAGGGGTACTTCGTGGTTAGTGTGAATACCACGCAACATCTTCGCGTGGTTGTGTACATATTCACGCAGCGTCTCCGCGCTGTTAAGTCTATAACCTAGTAGTGTCCCTACTTGGATTATCACCAATCTCCGTGATAGACAACCTCCAACTGTATTTGCAAAAATTTAAAAGCTTTTCATTTTTTTTCTTTTTCGAATTACCTACAGTAATTGCGACTAAAATTCATTCTCCTTTTCAACATCCATGCTCTATTGGTTTAAAAACGAATTTTTTGAAGCTACTAAATAAAAGTAGAGGGTGCCAAATTTATTTATGTGTTAGGCCCGCAAATCTGTCCCTTTCTTCCGTGATGTTTTTGACCGTATCAAGGTAGGGTATGCGCCCAGAGATTTGAACCCAATAAATTTACGTATAATACAAAATTTCTCCCACTCAAACCCTAGAATTTTCATGGCAACTTCATCTACCTCGTACGCCGCCGCATCAAAATCCGTTAAAATACCGCGTAAAGAAATAGCAAACTCGTCTCTTCCAATGGAGATCATCACCGACATATTCTCCAGACTTCCGGCGAAATTCGTGTTGCGGATGGAAGGCCTATCCAAACTATATTCCTGCTCCCTTTCCAAAGACCCCTACTTCGTCGAAGCCTACTTCCGGCGGCATTCGATCCGTTTCCGTCTATCCTTAATCGTCAGAAGACCCCATGGCCTTTCCCTGATTCGGACCGACGGCGGTAAAATCACGGAAGAAAAGGTAACTTTCTCTCCCCGTATTGATGAGCGCTACAGGCTTGGATCAGCTAGCATCCTGGCTTCTTGCAATGGCATACTCCTGTTACGTTTTGGTACAAGAAGTACCTTGTGGTATCCAGCAACTGGCACTTTGATTTCTCTTCCTCGCCCATCATTATCTGGTTGGCGTCCCCATGGTCAGAGCATGAAAAAGTGCAAGGGCTTTTGGGGATTTGGTTATTGTATTCGATCTCGTGATCATAAGGTTGTTAAGATTGCTTACTATAAGCATACAGGCCAGAGGAATTTTGTCCCACTGGTCATTGGCGTTCATACGGATTCTGACTGGAGGAGGGTCGATTTAATAAGTGGTCTTGAGACGTGCAGTGGACCTGGAATATCTTTGAACGGCCTCATTTATTGGAAACCTATCAAGCATGAAGGCAAATACAAAATTCTTACTTTTGTTCTCGCTGAGGATAAGTTTATATGGATTTCATGCTCGGAATTTCATGCCAGGAGTATGGAGAAGTTATGGTTTCTGAAGTATCATTGGCCATTGGTGCCTGCAGACATTTTCAAAATTCACGCCTTCCTTGAGTATTCAAAGATGAGCGTGCTATGCTTGGGTAAAGGATTGGACTGTACATTCTAGTTTAGTTTCGTACCCTAATATTTAGCATTATGCTAGTTTGATTTAGCGTTTTATTCAATTTGATGCTAGATTAATTTACATTCTGGTTTAGTTTTTTTTTTAATTAATTCCCTCTTTTGGATGTTCATTAACTTCTATTTATTACACTGGTTGTCTAATGACAATATTATATACGGCGAAGCTGCACTTTCCGGTTCTTTTTGTGGCATATCTGTTCTTATCATGCTATTACAAACCAGTAGGAATTTTATGATTATCTGCTTACTAGGTTTGCATGCATGTCTATTGTGCTCGTCAGTTTCAGTTGCACGATAGGTAAGGCTTTTGTCCAAAGTACATATATGTATATATATTCAGATCTTTGATGGTTTGCTTTGGTCTGTTGATCTTATTTTGTTCTCTCTTTCGTCTCTTTCGTATGGTTCCATCTTTGCGTATTTTCATGAACTTGAGATGAATATGGATACTTCTGTTGCAACCAGCTTTAGCCTAGCTAAAATGTTAAAGCTTATATTTGGCAAAGGCTTAGGATGGTATTAGAGAATTATTACTTTTATAATGAATGGGTTTAATTCTAATCACCAAAGCAGAAGGATTTTATGAATATCTTAAATCATTATGGGATATTGAGCTCAACTATCCATTTTTTAATTTGTGTAAATTAGCCACTAAGGACTCTTTAGCAAGTTCAATTAGTTTCTAGAACACACAACTGAAATAGTTACTTTTAAGAACAAAATGCAAAATAATTAGTTTTTAAGGCCTAGAAACCTATGAAATTTTGTCCTTAAAAGTAATTATTCTGTTGACTTTGGCCTTGAAATTAATTTCTATGGATGTGTGTCTTACAAATTAACTGTACTGCAAGGTTTGTTCTTCTAGTGAAATGCCCCTTTTAATTTTGTGTATTTGACGGGTAGCAGTAGCATATTTGTGTTTGGCTACTTCATCTACAATATTTTCTCAATTTTGATGGGTATGATATATTGGGTTTGCATTCTTTATATGTATTAAGTGGTTTATTGGTTGGATGTAAAATTTACTATAATACTCGACTTATTTTGCGTGCAGATCATGCACAAAGGTGTCAAACACGCTTTTATTCACAGCTGAAACTATTTTATTTAACCAGTGCAAACACTTATATTTTAAAGCAATATAAATTAAAAAATATATATGAAAAATAGTTGTGATATATTTTTTAGTAACAGTTAAAAAAAATAAGAAGGGCGGTGGAATAAGAACAAGTCATTATGTAAATTATAAAGGAATAAAATTAAAATACTAATAAGTTAACTTGAAGGCACCAGAAGAATTCAATTTGTGAAGACAGTGTTATCGGAGTTCTATACTACTTTCATTATTTTTGGAATTTGTTTTGAGTCTTTAAGTACATGGTTCGATTTGTTTGGAGTTATAGATTTTGGATCAAGAGTTGAGACTTGATTCAAAAGCGATCGAAATAGTAACCTGTGTGTTTTACATATTAAAACCAAATGAATATTTTTTAGTTTGAAATGAAAGCCAATGGAATATTTTTTACATATTAAAACCAAAACTAGATTTTATATGTGAATTTCCCCTTTATTTAGCATCATTTTATAGCACTTTGATATCAGTCATAAATTTCTATTTAAATATTTGTTCTCTTTCTCTCCTATCGCATTGACCAAAAATGTAGATACAAATTTATGGCTAATACCGAGGGCTACAAAAGGTGCTAAATAAATGAGGTTGTCATAGTACTGAACGAAAACTGAGGAGCTTTTAGTAATTTTGCACTCATCGTGTTTTATTTAGCAGCTCTGAGCTCCGTCCATCTACTTCTTCCCTTATGACATCAATTTCCCTAAGCTATTGCATATTCCTCATGAAATCTTGAGTTTCAATTTGGTCCAAAATTTATATCTCAAAAGTAATTTCACTTGCAAATGATCATCTACAGCCCACCGGTTTCAGCTTGCAATCCGTGTTCCACTCCTTCGCTATCAGAAATAATCAAACCCTTTTTTCAATATCAAATTAAATAGAGCAGTAAACCTTCAAAGAGGAGGTGCAGTACAGAACGTTGTCATTACCAAACAACGAAGGGTGTGAAAAGAAATGATTGAAAGCGGCCGTAGTTTAGATAGTGCTAAGCTAAGGCGGATCCATGTGCAAGTATCAATCCACATCTCATGAAATAAAGCTGGATGCATCTATTAAATAATAGTAAAGCAGAAGAAATTCAATCTCTCTTATTAATTGTAGGAGCTTTCTCTACTCTCCTTAATTCTCTCTATAGATATTTTAGGTTTAATTTTTTTATAATTTATTTATTCTACCATACTTCTAATGTCAATTTATAATCTAATACATACTTCTAAAATTTTCTATAATTATTCACAAATGTCTTCTTAGTTCTCATATAATATTTTACATTTAAGTTCATACATTTAAACTAATTACGTAATTAAAAATTTAAACTATTTGATAAATTCAATTAACTAATATTCGATACGTCATGTAAATCCTAAAATATGATAATTTTAATAGTATATCATAGTAGCATCAACAAACTGGTAAAAAAAATTCATTTGCATACAAAGATATGAAAATCACATAGCATAAATTATATATATCAACAATAATAACAAATTTATTTTATAGTTCGTTTATCCCAATGAAATTATCATGCATTACACTGAAAAATTATATTTTTAGCTTTAAACACCTATGTCTGAACTTTCCATAGTTACTTACAAACCCTTCTCAATTCTCTCCTAATACTTTTTTACTTATATCCATGTATTTAACCAATTATTAATAATTATTTAAAATCATTCAAATAAATTCAATGAACTAATATTTATTAATTCTTGTAATAAATCTTAAAATATACCAATTTAAGTATGCATACAGTACTCATAATAAAATTATTAATTTTATTCATATATAAAGATATATGAATCACATAACATAAAATGTAAACATAAATAATAATATATTTATAATTTATAATTCATTTATCTCAGAAAAATATCATACATTGTAGTACAAAATTTCGTTTTTTGCAACTTTTAAAGGATAAATTTATATTTTACAACATTTGGATGTGAAAGCACGAATTGCTCTAATACAAGTTAGGTTATGTCGGCATTCTCATTTTCAACATGGTATTAAAACTTACCCAACTTATATCTCAAATTAATGCTACATTTTATTTATTTATTGTTTTATTTTTATATTTTTTGCAAATATTGAAGTTGTAAACATGGCACTCCTTCAACAGCGTGAAATTTATGATTACGTGCTAAGTTAAAAAAGGTTTGCTAATTGAAATCTCAAATAATGAATAAAAGTTCATTTCCAGATAAGTTGATCGTAAAATGTTCTTCTCAATTACAACTATATACAAAGCTCTTCTCATTTTTTCCCTAACTTTCTAACATTCAACTCCATATATTTAATTAGTTAAGTTGATCATTGACTTAAAATATTTAAATATATTCAATTACATAATATTCGTCATTTCATGATAAATCATCATATATATATATATATATATATATATATATGTATATGTATGTATATATATATTGCTATTACTATATATGTTAAGACAATAATTTTGACAAAAATATGTGGTTAGCAATCCTCTATCTTACATCTGAGTGTTGTATGTCATTTTAAATTATTAATTTTTTATTTCAATAAATTTATCATATAGTGCTTGAAAAAAATCAATTTTTAACAATAATTAAAATTTAGATATTATTTTTTAACAACATTACCGTGTGCAACGCACGGGTTACACACTAGCATTATAAAGAAGCTCAGTAAAGGGGATTACGAGGTTAGTCAAGTGTAATGTTCATCTTTTTCTTAGTTTTGAATTTTGATGTAATTTTTGTTTTTGTAATTTTTATAGTCAATATTTTGAGATTTTGGAGTTTTCTTCATAACTAAGTCACAAGTATAGTTTGGTGTAAACTAATTTAATCTTTATATACGGAAAAAATTGAACTAATACAAAGTAGGAATTACGTCTTTTAATCAAAAAAACAATGGATGTTCCATGTTACAAGAGGTTGTAAAGCTTTTATACTGCAAACATTCCTCTCTTAAAATGAGTAAATGGATTTTTAGTTTCAATCTGTCATTTTTTGAAAATGAGTATAAGTTACCCGCATTACAACCAAAAAAATATTAGTACTCTAAGAAGACATGAACTTAGGGTTTTCCTACCATATTTCTCCTTTGAAAATACATCAAAGTCAGGGTAATTTGTATATAGTTCTAAATATCTCATATGAACCTAAAGCATGTTTTAGAAAAACGGATGTCGTAATTATTTTGCTTTTATTAGGTCTTTTTTTGTGTTTTTGTTTAGGTTATTGTTTGATAAATAAATTCATTTGGTACTTAATGTTTATTTCTTACAAAAAAACATTTTCAGTAATTTTTTACTGTAAACATAATTCCACGTTTATAAATTCATTTCAACAACTTATTCTAATTCTCTCTTTGTTAGTTTGCTTTTGTTTTCTTTTATGCTTGACTTACTCTTATTAAGAAATATGTTAGGTTCAATTTGTTAGATAATTTGGGTCATTCTTAATCTTCATGTATGAAAAATTAAAGCAAACTCTTTAACATTATATCACATAATTGTTAAACGATTAAAATAATTGATTGTTTTTGTATTGAATTCAGATTGAATTGATGGCTTTATCAACTATATTATTTTATGATCATTATTAAGCAAATTTATTTATTAAAACCTTAAGCGAGAAGCCATAACGATTGGCATATATGTACTTATGGATAACGTTAACGTCGAAGATGATAGATATAGGGATAATGACAATTACCTTTGCAAATTATAGATATGGAGATAACCATGATGCATGGTTGATTATTGTACCATACATAGAAAATTACGAATTTGCTTACTTTTCCTATGCACTCTTACTGGTCTATATATATAGTAAGAAAGCATCAAAATGAAGCTTTTGAATTTATAAAATTATCCTTGCATCTTTAGCCCTCAAAAAATAAAATAAATCGTGGTATTTTTTTACTTTACACGATCCCACCATCATTTTCTACCGATCGACACATCTCACTTCTGCCTCAAATTCTTTGCATTTACTAACTTTTTTGTAAATTTTATAATTTATTAAAAAATAAATTAGTAATTTCTGAAGAAAATTCAACAATCAATCAATGGAAAAAAATGAAATCCGTTGAAATCCTTATTATTGATTTCCCTTTTCATAGTTTTCTTTTTAACCATAATAAAAATTTAAATTTACTCATCATGAAAATAAATGAAGATCTAAGCTACTGAACTATGTCTATAACTATATATAAACAAAGAGGCTTTTATTTATGCCTATGACCATTATTTAATAATAAATAAATCTGCTCTCGGTTTTCTTTGCATACGTCCAACGGACGTGCCTAACGTACTGGTATATATAATGTGGAAACATCAAAATGAAGCTTTTGAAATTACTAAAATATCACCATTGGATAAGAGACTAAAGTGAGGATAATTATGCCATTTTGCACACAACTTTCTCCGTTTGCCTATGTAAAACTTCATCTAGCCGTAACCTATGTTAAATTCACCGTGCAGCGAGAGTTTCATAAAATTTATTACCTTTTTTCTTCCATAAAATTATACAACATGGATTACAAGCTTTAGATTGTTTTCAAACTGTGGTCTTTAAACTATCTGTAAACTCAAAAATTTCACCAAACTTACCTTTTTCTACTTTACCACCACCACGGCGATGATGCAATTAAAGGTGTGGATATTTGGTTAACAATTGTTGATCGATCAATATGTATAGGTATGAAAAATAGTTTGTAGCTGCCTTATTGAATCATTCTCTTAGTTGTTTATAGAATCCATCAAATTCAATGATAATGGTTAGACTGTTATAGTGTGTTATATTATACCATTTACTATTGGTATGTTTGTTCATGCATTCACATTCAAAGCAGAATTCTAGCATTAACGTAAAACGTTTGATGAAATCAACGAGAAGAACATAAACGTCATATCCATCTCTCAATTTTAGAATCTCAAAACTTGATTGCACTGGAGCAATACTTTTTCTCTAATGTTATTTCTGTTCAAATTCTATTAATATCTTTATTTGCATAGTCCACTTTATTAAACAATCAGGTTTTGTTATATTTAGGACTATGGAGTGTGGATAATTCATCTTTATTTAAGGGAATTATTGTTTTAGCAAGATGGATTGTTTTTAAAATTTCATGTGGTAATAATAGCCAAAGTTTAAAATTTCGATAAAGTAACAAAAATAAGTTATTAAATGTCGTTACTAAGTAATCCCTCTTAGTTGTTAAGGTTTTGCTTGGGACATTTTTTTTCTGTTAAGTCAGAGATAAGGGTTTTTAACTATACACAATAATTACGAGTTATTATTGCATGCAAGTCTAGGACAGGTCCACATCAACATGGAATATTTCGAAACATTAAAGTAATGTTTAATTTAAAAATGAATTTTGTGTTTTCGATTTTCGGTTTTCAATATGTATATCAAATACGAGAAGAATGGAGGCACGATGGAGGGGATAAAAGAAAGATGGATGGAAGAACAAAAGGGATAGAGGGACGACGGAAGAATGGATTGTTTTACGTGCTTGTGTTATTTTACAAAACACGAAAACACAAAAAATAAAAATAAAAAATTGTTTTCTATTTTGTATATTAACTTCATTTTCTAAATTGGTCTTTTTCGATAATATACATGCATTGTGTGCATTTTTCTATGGACAAAAACTCAAAACTAAAAAAAACAAACCAAACACTAACTAAAGCTTGTAGAATTTGGTGGAGTCGTGCATGATAAGAGACTTTTGCGACTTGATTGTAAGGGTCCGTTCTCGATGAATGATAACAAAACATCTGAGTGGAGCAACTGAGTGGATATTCGAGCGGGAAGTTGATTGAAAGGGGAATGCTTTTGTGTGTTGCAAGCGGAGAATTCGAGTGGAGTATTTGAAATGTATATTTTAAAATAAAATTGATTTAGATTGAACTAATTATTCATTTTTTAATGAATAACATGTATCAATAATTTGCAACAATAAATAAATAATAAAATAATTAAATTGTAAAATTTTAAATTGCTTGGATTTAGTTTGAACCAACTCCGTAATATAGAGCACTTTGATACAATCGCAACGCAAAATACTGCGTTTCAAACGGAGCTTATTTGCACAAGTTATTAATTTTAAAAATTTATAATTTTTTTGAATTTAACTTAGTTAAACATATATTAAACACCGATGCATCTAATTTCACTTTCACCTAGTTGACCATTTGGTTTGTTACCGTCCCCGATGCGTTGGATGCATACAGAATAGACAACGGGGCATTTTTCTTTGCTAAAAGGTATCTAAATTCCCTTCTTATAAGAAGAACTCTCTTGAACCTTGATTGTGCCTTGGTATATTTATCTCCAATGATGGTATAAATCAACTGCTAATTTGTGAAACTAATTTACAATTTATAAATTAAGCCTAAAACGTTACTTTTGTTTCAAGCTGTAAACAAAAATACTTTTATAACAAAAAATCTGTATATCACAATGATTGTTGCATATAATAATTTATAATTCTCCTCCCAATTATTGGATACCAGCAAAGTGTGCCCAGTTCTTGAACATAGATTATTTTTCCTGAATTAATATGATCCATAACATGGATAAAATAATGTCCAATTACTTCTAACTATTGAATTAAGGGTGCGTTCGCGCGTAATGGAAGCGGAGCATTTAAATGGGGCATTTAAATGGAATAGGATGTTAAGCGGAGTATGCGTTTGCAGCTACAAGCGGAGCATTTAAGCGGGACATTTAAGCAGAGTATTTTAATTTGTGATATTTAATTTAATTGATTTTTGGTTAATTAATTATTTGTTGTTTGTAATATGCGTTTAATAATTGCAAACGAAACACATCAAGATAAATATGATATTTCATTAAACTAGAAAAACATAATATATTTTTAATACAAATACTAACAAACCAAGCAAGCTAGAAAAATAAACCAAATGCACTTGAAGAAAAAAACTACTACCGGCGACGGCGAAACTTGTTCAACTAATAACTGATATATTCAAGTAGCTTCGTCAATTAGTGCCTCCACCATATCTAAGATTGACGGATCACTGCGAAAAACCGCCAAAATCTCTCACCTCTGAACCGGAGCAACACGAGTCAAAAGAGAAACGCAACACGTCGTTGTGTTAGTGAAACAGTCCGTCTGAACAAATGGCCATGGTCTGCCTTAACTCACGTGTCTGCTTGAGGGGTGCGTCTAGGGTGAACGGGTGCCGTCACCAGTCATCTAATCGTGATATAAAGCTGTATCGGCAGCAGTGAAAGGCTGGGGTTGGGACGTCGGAGCTACTGGTATCTTATACTTGCATGTGCCCTTTCCTATGCACCCTCAAACATCTCGTCCTACTCCCTGAATTTTGGTAGAGCATTTCTTCTGAATCTCTGGCATTTGCGCGCAGAACTGTTCCACCATTCCTCGGGTCCGTCAAGGCAATCATTGTCTACATCCCATTCACCGCTTGGTATCTCGAGCAATCTTTTCCAATCTCTCTAGGTATATTTCAGATTGTTTCATTTGTTCTTCATCCGAGTCTGGATCCAATCGTAATTGAACTGTTTGTTGAAATCCATAGCTGCAGCCATGTAAAACAAGTTGGAGCTTCCTTTTAGGTCCAGGTGGGTTATGCATATGCCAATGAAAGCATCGGTGCGTTCACTGGTCCAATTTGCGATTGGCGTGGATGAAGAGCCAACACTAGTGGAGGCATAAGAGCACGCCATAACATTGAGTAGTGAAAATTTTGAAACAAGTTAAAAACTTGCAAAAAAATGTGGTAGATACGAATAAAATAAGCATATCAATGGAGAAAAATACTTGAAAAAATGCTTCAACTGTTAGAAAAAAAGTCGAGAAGGTGGAAAAAATGGGTTGTCGGCTGTTTGGAGTGGTGATGGGAGGGAGAGTGGTGAGGTGAATATATAGATTGAAGGAGGAAATTGGACCGTTTGGCTGTAATGTCATGACGTGTCCGATGCTAACGGTTTGATTTCCTCTAGTATGGAAACGGTGCAATTTGACCATTTTCATTGACGATGTATTGGATGCGTCGTCAATGGAAACGTGTCAAAAAAATGCTGCGAATGACACCTAATTCATTACAACTTTGCAAAAGATGCTAAATGTGCAGTGACATAATGTTAAACAACTACTTATGTGCAGGGCCAGTCCTAGGCGCCAATTGTAAAACTAAGGTTCTAGTGAGTTCCTCCAGTCTTCTTTTTCTAACACTTTTAGCGTGTCTAGATTCTTATTTACGCATTTCTAAACACTACAAGAGTAACATCGAATAATATTGTATATTAATAATTATTATAATAATAAAATAATTAAATTATGAAAAAAAATTCCATTAGGAAAAGAAATAAAATGTAACTATAATCTTCTAGTTATAATTTATCAGAAATATTTTCAATGATAATTTGAAGCAAAAATAATATTTAACTAATCGATTAGACTATAAAACTTTAATTATAAATTCCTATCGATAACTTGTACATTAACTAACCATTAAAAAATGATTCCGACTGATCAAGAACGATCACGTAAATTCTCCAAAATAATATCAGAAACAATTAGCACAAATTTTGCAGTGTAGAGCAAAACGGTAAGAACATTGAAGCAAAATAGCATAGGCATCTGTTACATTGGTGGACTCGTATATTAAAGAATATATAAATTCCAAAATCTTCATGAATTCGAAGTTCACAACTCTATCTTCTTACAAACACCGAATAAATTCATCCTAGTTAAAGATCGATATTATATAGTGCAAAGCTTGATATCATCATTTTGTAAGTTCAAATTTCTAATACCCAAGCCAACAAAAACGTTGAGGCCGTAAAATGAAACCACTTGTCATTTGCGACCAATAATGATTTAGCCTCATCTAAAGATTTATTAAGTTCTCCTGGCTGTAATTCAATCTTCTTAGAAATTTGTAACGACCCGTAATTTTCGATAATTAAATATATTAAATTAATTAAGATTTTGCAATTTAATATTGTGATAAATTAAAAATTTATGATTTATTAATGGGAAAATAACTAGAATATGATTTAATAAGGTTGTTTGAACGTTATTGACAATTATTTTAATGTAATTTCAATCAATTGAAATTATTGAAAGTTAATTTGGTTATAATTATAAATAAGGAATTAAAATTGGTAAAATGAAATTAAAGAAATTGAAATATTATAATTAATATGGTAAAAATGATAACTGTAAAATATGAATGTAATAAAATGTAAACCAATGTTAATTATATCCATAAGGTGATAGTTGATTTAATAATAAGAGTGGAAATCAAAATAAAAGAATTTATTTGGATTTAAAATATAATTAACTAGGACTTTATTACAATGTAATTGAACGTTGAATTTAATGAAATATTTTAATAGTGCATTCAACATAGAAAATTTGTTTTGATGGATTATTAATTTCTATGTAATATAGAATGATGAAATTTTAACTATTAAATTGGAATTTAAAAGTGATTAAATTAATAATAATTTATTTAATTAACGTGAAAATTAGTCATTTTGACCACTATCTCGGATTTCGACGAAACCAGTTTCATCGGATCCATGACAGTGAATTATTATAAGTTTTCAAGTTTTGTAGCGATCAGACTTATCGTTTGATCGTGCAAGCTCGAAACGCTTAGAAATCAATTAAAAGAATTTAAAAGAATATAATTTGATTTTGAAAGCCAACTTCTGTATACAATGAAATTTGGGTTTGGAACTAGTTCCATTAAGTTTAAAAATATTGAAAACATATATTTCAATATATTGGATGACCCATTTCGTTTCGGGAATGAAACGGGCTTTTCAGGTCGTTGTTATCATTTCGACCCAATTCGATCTGTCCATTTCATTCTTATCTATCTTTGTCCATATAAATATATTTCTTTTTTGAAACCCTAGCAGCTTTTCTTATTTCTGTACATACTATTATTTATATCTGTTCCTCCTTTTCAAATGTCAGAATATGAAAACCTTAATTCCCAAATTCAATTTCAAATCTAATTTCAAAAATTCAAACTCCTCAAAATATAGCAAATTATATATCGCTGGAAAGCTCTCAACAGGCGCAATCTTCTGCTACAGTTCGTTTTTTGATTGGAGTCACGGTTGGGCAAGAAATCGTCGATCATTCTCGATCGTCCATATTAGGGTTTCTCGTTAAACGGTGGATCTTCATCCTTGGATCGATCGGAGGGTACCATGGCGTAGGACTTGGCGAATGAAGTCGATCTATGTGGTTAGGTTGGTCTGGATTTTCTTCGAGTTGGCCAGAAAATTGCCCAAAGGCTGGCGGCGGTGGATCTAGAGGAGAGGGCCGGAGGTGGCTGTAACGGCGGTGGAGGTGGTGCGACGTGTCATGGCCATCACGGCGACACGTTTGGGTGTGGGCATGAAGGCCCTAGGCGGCCGCGGCGAGCAATGGAGGGTGGCGGCTGCTACTGTGCATGGTCTTGAGCGTGTTCTGTTAGGGCTTGGGTAAGGTAACATAATTACTATTCTGCCCCTGGTTTAATTTTAATTTTAATTTAAATTTATAATCTTCTAACTAGCATAACTTTTCCATACGAACTTGGGTTTGGGCGCGGTTTCCTCCGTTGTGATCGTATCGAAATTCCGAACATTATGGAAATTGTTTGGTTGCATTTTGAGACTGATAGATTTTTGGGCTTTAATTGGATTTTAAATCAATTGAAAATCAAAGGTGAGTGTTTTAACCCATTCACAAATACTAAACTATCTTATGTTAGTTAAATTAAATTTATGATGTGATTAGAAATTTATTGATTGCCGGTTAAATTCTTATTGAATTTAATTGCCAGTTAAATACCCGATAATGATAACCAGTTTATTTGTTGTGATTTATTGGTTTATTTGAATGTTGATCGTGATGGATGCTTATTTGTTGATATTTTTCTGTGATTAGATGTATGTTTATTTATATATTGTTATCACACTGCAAGTTCCCTTAGTTATTGTTAGGAAAATCACTATGCGTTGAAATGATACATAACCGAACGATCTTATAGATTAGAAAAAAATCATTATAGGTTGAAATGATAAACCTGAGCATTTTTATGGATTTGGAAATTTGTGATTCAGGATACAGGTTGAAATGATATATACCTGTAAATTTAAATTATTGCGGGTTGCAACGATATATATCCGTATCACTTGACCGCATGGTAGATAATTATATATGGACATCGGATTAGTTAAATTAAACGATTTTAAATCCTTAATTTTTAAATCCAGTTAAATGATATTATGAAATAAAATTTGATTTATATGAACTGAATTATTTTTAAATCCAAGCTTTTAAAATGTTGAAATTGAAAATGGTTTAAATGAATTGTTTAAAGAATTTAAATTGAAATCTTAAAGTTGAATTTTTGAAATACAAATGAAATTTATCAAAATTGAGTTATTGTCAACGTTGAATTTTTAAATTTTGAAACCTGTTGAATTTGAAGTGGTTTAAATTTGTAGTTCAAACATGGATTTGAAATCGATATAAATTGAATGGCTTTAATGAGAATTTGAATTGAAACCTTTAGCCTTTTGAATTAAAATCGTTGAAGTAAGATTGTATTTAGATTGAATTTTTAGAACTAAAGTTGATTTGTATTGATTTGTGAAATTCGAAGAAATAATTCTAGTTTGAAACTATTTTCGATATAAACTGTTTTAATATACAAACTCTTTTAACACATAAACTATTTTCTCATATAAACCATTTTAATATATTAATAATTTTAATACATTAACTATTTTAATATATAAACTATTTCTAATATATAAACTATTTTAATCTATAACCTATTTTTAATATATAAACTATTTTAAAATATATTATTTTAAATTTATAAACAACTTTTAATATATATATATTTTAATATATACTATTTTAATGTATAAATATTCCAATATATAAACTACTTTCAATATTCAAGCAGTTTAAGTTGGAACTGTTATGATTTAGATTCAATTGGTTTAAATGCGAATATTTTGATATGATGGTTTAACCTATTTTGTAGTTATGATATTGAAAATGAATATGATATAAAGTGAATAATGATTTCGAAAGTGAATATGATTTCGAAATTAATATGATTTTGAAGTGAATATGATATTTTGATATCAATTATGAATAGGTTTTGAAGTGTAAAAGAACCAACCAGTGTAAAATAAGTGTTTGATTTTTAAAGAGTCTGGGATCAGATATTTTCATACTCTCTGCCAATACCGAAAACCACTTTGACAACTAAGCACGTGGTGGAGAATCCAAAAAGAAGTAGAATGGTTTGGCGGACGCTACTGTATGAGGTATGAACACAGCCCTGACCCCCTCGGATCAACTTGATGTAACAAAAACAGGAGCTATACCTGGGCCAAGTAGGGTCGCACCCCAACCCGGCACATTTTTTCGATACCATATTTATTACTTTGTGATTGATTTGGTGGCCAACCCTCGATTTGATTATGGAAGTGTATTCCGAGGTGGGCGGTAGTAGCTGCTATGAGTTACCACCAGCCCGGTTCTGCAAAATGGTAGAATCTTACCCTGGCATTGCCTCGCATGCCTTGTCATATGCCTTACTGAGCCCATTACGAGTTTGGTTTGTATCGTACGTATGGAGTGCTCCCTGAGTATCCCACCGGTTTGGTGGAGCTTACAGTATTTGTATAGACTACGGTATTATATAAAAATGTGTTAAAGGGGATATGGTTAACGCCTTAACACTATTTTAATACTTTACTGTAGACATATTATAATAGCGTATTGTATTACATATGTAGATAGTTTAACGGATCCTTAGGAGATGATATCCCAAACATCTCTTAAGTTATTGCACGCACGTTAGACACTGAATAGGAGACGTAAAATCTCGTAAGCATCTCTGAAGCCGTTACACTCATATTTATTTATTGTTGATTTAACTTACAATAGATATTTTAGTTCCGATCTGAGTATTTTGTCTTTCATTACGCTCGGGTCAGCCTAAGCTTTTCAGCACATTGAAGACTATTTTTCTGGAGGACGAAGATCAAGATTTAGTATATTATTAGTATTTATTACATTTATTCCACTGCATTATTTTGCTCTGCTGCATTATTTATTTATTCCCTATGTATGTATAACTCTGATTTGTATTGTAAAAGTGTAATCAAATGTTATTTGTAAAACAGCTTCATGAACTATTTATTTGATTATTATATTTTGTCATTCCACTGTGAGATTCTGTATTTTGTGTTTTTCTTCCTTTTCCCTTATTTCTTATTTACCTCATTAATAATCCTCCCTTTTGAATGGTCTGAGTTAACATGTATGGTTTATTGTCTATTTAAACTGTCCAAATAGTTGGGTCGTTACAAAACTGTTGCATTCTCACTGTCTTCTAATAAGCCATTGAGCTTCAATGCTGCATGCATTTGCTTCTCTCTTAACTCATTCCAAATTCATAATATCTGAATGACTAAATCAACAAATAATAGTTAACAAATTAGTACCTGAATGTTTAAACATACAAAATCCAAATTCCAAATTCCAAACTATTAGTACCCGAATGATTGAATCTGGATCAACTGAGATGGAGCCAGATGAAGGTTGCCCCAGCTAGTAGTTGCCGGCTGCTTGCCGAGATGAAGTGAATTTGAAGCCCGTGCCCTAGATGTACCTAAAGAAGATGGAACCGCCTAGTAGGATGTTGGTCACCGTGGGTCACTGCCTTGCTTCAGTCGCCTCGCCCTTGTTTGTGAATCGCGCATTCGATTTTTCCATTTACTTTTTTTGGGTATCGCATGGTCGGTGGTTCTGAATTTGGTGCCCTAGCTGCTTTGAGGCCCTAAGCGGTCGCTTCTCCCACTCTGGGGAGGCCTGCTTAGATGTTCCAATAGATTATGCTATGAATTTTGAATTTCGTACATACGTAGGCATTGTTGAAAGAATTTGACATGTAAGCTTTAGCTTACTTGCCAATAAACCTATAAATATAAGAAAGGAAGGAGAATAGTAACCTACCAAAGTAGTCTCATTATAACACGCCAAAGCAGAATAGTAACATGATATATCAAATTAATACTTAGCATGGATAAATACCATTTGTCATCATCTAATAGGTAATTATATTAGCAGAATAGTCTTTTTCTTAAGGAGATGTCCTTTTGTCAAGTGTTAATATTATTATATTGCTTACTTATTGGTTTCATTACCAACATATGGTAAAACTGACCACATACAGTTATGTCTATGGCGCTCTTCATTCTTTTCATTAGTTGGCAACATTATGTGTCCGGAGAAGTGCCAACCGAGATTTTAGAAGAATTGCATGAAGGATTCTACAGAGATCATGTTGGGGGGCAAAGTCTGGTGAAAGGGGCCGCTCGATATGGGTACCACTGGCCCATGCTAGTAAATGATTCTGTGCATTATGTGAAGAAGTGCAATAGGTACCAGCGGTTCTCGAAATTCCCAAGGGCTTCTCAGCTCCTGTAGTTTCCATGACATCCCCTTGGCCATTTGATATGTGAGGGATCGATTTGATCGAGAAACTTCCCAATGCCAAGGGCAGGCATAACCATGCGATAATGGCCATCGATTATTTTACCAAGTGGGTCAAAGCTACGCCTCTGACCGGAGTCACGACCCCAAAGATTCTTAACTTCATTATTAAGAACAGCGTCTCTTGCTTTGGCCTTTCGAAGAAAATTGTTATGGATAGCGAGACCCAATTTAAGAGAACCATATTCCAAGAATTTTGCGATCGGAATGGGATTGAAAAAGCTTCTCCTCGGTAGCTCATCCATAGACCAATGGACAGGTTGGGGCAACCAATAAAATCATCAAGTCCACCCTCAAGAAAAGGCTTTCCAAAGCAAAAGTAAATTGGGTGGAAGAGTTGCCCCTCGTGTTATGGTCGTATCATCCTTCCGCCCGAACATCGACCGACCATACACCTTTCTCCCTTGCATACAGGCATGAGGCCATTCTACCCATCGAAGAGGACATTCCATCCCCTCATATGGTGACATATGACTGCGAACATAATGTTGAGCTCCTTAGAATAGGCTTAGGCACACTCAATGAGCAGAGAATTAAAGTGGAAATTCACAACAAAGCTTACCAAAGAAAAATCGCGAACATTAAAATGCCCCGGTGAAGCTCTGTTAGTTCATCGTTGGGGACTTGATTCTACAATGAGTGTATGCAAATACAAAGGACCCGACTAATGGGGCACTCAGTCCAAATTGGGAAGGCCCATATGTCATCAACTCTGTGCTAGCCAACGGCGCATACCGTCACTCTCGCCCAGATGGAACCCATGTGACCCGAACCTGGAGCCTTGAACATCTTCGGGATTACTTCATATAACGGGCATGCCCCACAAACTAGACCTTGGGATGTAACCGTTCCTTTTTGCAGGTGCCAATGGAAGGTCATTTCTCTTCACCAATCCAAGATCGGGATACCCGAATAGGGATGAGTTTTTACATGCTTATTAACCCAGTCCGATGACATCCCAAACCCTGTCAAGGGACCGCGCAAGCTAACTCTCCGCTCTTTGATAGAAGGACGTGCTCGATGAGAGTGGGTTACTACTCATCCACTCCACCTGGGCACGTTAGGGATGCCCGACTGCATGTAGGTTATTCTGGATCTAGCCAACCCGCCTCCGAAGGCAAACATGAGAAATAACTCTTTCCTCTTAGGGTGCATCGATGAGCTAGATGACAACCACAATGGTCTGATTCCCCTCGCTCATGATGCTCCTCGTTTCGACGAGATAAGACATTGTTGTCGATACTTGCGCATGATAACTTAGTGCAACGCCATGATAGTTTCTCCGATGTTCGACAAGTGTGCCTACAAGCAAATAAGCCAAGCTTCATGCTAGCTTTTGTGTGTCCGAAAGGGTGCTCACAAACAATAAGTCGGGTCCTTCCATGCAAACCTCACCAGCCACAACTCTAACCCCTGGGTGTCGGAAAGGGTGCCCGTGAACAATAACCTGGGCCCTTTCGTGCACACCCCATGGGTCATAACTCTAACTCCTAGGATTCGAAAAGGTTGCCCGCAAACAATTGGCCAAGTCCTTCCGAGAAATCCCCACGGGCCACAACCCTAATCCCTAGGTGTTGGAAAGGGTGCCCATGAACAATAAGCCGGGTCCGTCCTTGCAAAACCCACTGACCACAACTCTAACCTCTAGGTTTCAGAAGGAATGCCCACAAGCAAATAAGCAGGGATCCATTCGAGTAAACCCCACGAGTCATGCTACATCCTCAGCACCCCTACGAAGAAACATGTTCGCCATTATGCACCTTGCTTTTTTTTATTTTACAGGAACAAAAAACTAATGTAAGAATCTCAAACACAACATGATGCAAAAGGGAAAGTTTATAACCAATTAGGGGCATGGCACATAGCCTATCGTGTTGGATGCAGATGATTCATAGCAACAAAAAAGAAAGAGAGACGGCAAAAGCAACCTCAACCAACACACAACAACCTCTATGCTCATCTGGGTGGACTAAGGAGTTAATATGCTCGACCATCAAAATAGCTGGCATAAGCTGACCCCCTCTCAACCGTCAAAACAGCCGGCATAAGCTACATAATGGTTGCGCCCCTAAAGGTAACATCCGTAACCATAGGAATCTTTCCTGCTAATTTCACCATGAAAACAAACCATAGATCGTAGCTACACAGTGGCTGCACGCTTATCTAGAGGAAACATCCGTAACCGTAGGCAATCTCTTCCCTAATAATTATGCTATGTAAATCAAAATCACTCACGGATCATAGTTTACTTAGTAGTTACACCCAATGACTAAGTCGCTCTCCCAGCGAAATCATACTAAACTATAGGCAATCTTCTGCCCCTTGAATTATGCCATGCGGATCACAGTTACACAATGGTTGCGCCTTTATCCCAGAGGAAACGTGTGTAATCGTAGGCAATCTCCGCCCTACGAAATATGCCAAATCAAAGGAACTCTTGAGTTTATGTCCAGACAACCAAGAATTAAACTAAAAGAATGAACCCACCAAGTGGATTACTAAATTCTCCCGAAGGGAACTTCCTCATATCTTCAATTTCAAAATGTGTCATATACTATATATAGTACCCTTTCAAATCATAAACTTCATATGCGTCATATTTATATAAATTCCATTTATATAAAACCATCACTTTCCAAAATCGAATACCTTCCAAAATCAATATTTTCAAATTCACTTCATATTTATATAAAATCCAATTTTATATAAAATCATAATTTCTCCAAAAATCAAAGGTCTTTAACCCCCAATAAATTAAAAAAAAACCACTTCAATTTTATACTTAAACAAAGTCTCATTCCTATAAAATCAAAAAAATTCTTTCAAAATCAAATACTTTGCATAAAAATCATATGGGGTTAAATGTCCTATTTATAAAAGGTTTTGAATTTAAAATAGTTTGAATTTATTATAGTTTTGAAAAATAGTTTTGAATGTAAAATATTTTTGCATTTAAAATTGTTTTATAGAATAGTTTTGCATTTAAAAGAGATATATAATATTTCAATTACAAATGATATCAAACCAACAACTTGCATTTTCAATGTCAAAAGCACATCAATTATATTACATCACATAAGATGTACATATGTCATTCTCACTCAAGATCAAATCTGACTGCTCGCTCGATTACACAAATTTCACTTCTGAACTAGTATCGTTCACTTGACTTTCCTAGTGCAGACTTCGATAAGGTTCCTTGACTAGAAACCTCCATTCTCCTTGCATAACAACATACCATGATAGAGAATTTCGAAATCAAATCAAAAATCTGTATCAAGGCTTGCCATCAGAATCGAGTGAAAAATCCTAACTCGGGCCGGTGTAATTCACCTCAAAATCGTGTATTCGAATCTGGATCAAATCAATTATGCGAATAAAATGATCTACGTACAACCTACGTATTTATTCCAATTAGTTTCATTCTTATACCAATTTCTTTTTGATTCACATTCATCATAAATCCCATTTATTTACATCAATTTTATCTCTTCTCAAGTTATATTTGTTTCATAATTTTTTTCCATTTAATATCAAAATCATTAACAAATTTTCTTTATAACATTACTTACATTTCCCTCCTTTTAAATCACATTCATTTTCTCATATAGTGTTTCTTATTTAATACCAAATTTTATTTATGAATCATTTCATAAAATATTTCCTTAAGTTCATACACATTTTATAAAGGCATATCATTTTTATCAACATTATTCAAGTTTATAATTATCATAACTTTAATTATAAATGTTTCTTGCAATATCTATTTATTTCATAAACAATTTACAAGACATGGCTTTATTTAAAATCATTTCACCTTTTTCATATTTGTTTATCCATTTAGTATTCTTTTTCACCACTCAATAATTTATAACACATTTTATACATTTATAACTAAGTTTATATACATTTCTATAACTATTTTATTTCATTTACACTTCTTAAAACACAATTTCACTTTAAAACTTTCCAAACCTTAAGTTTATACTTGTATAATACTCAATTATATCCTAAGAGTATATATAAATGTTCATATTCATTTTATTAAACATAGATTGCACAATTACTTATTGTCCTTTCAATTTGATGTTGTAAAAATTCAACTTTTATAATTTGACAAAAGTACATAGTTCCAACTTCCATACTAATTCGAAAGTTCGACTGTCTAAGATTGCGAAAATTTTCATTTTATTTCAATAGTTGAAAACTACCGTTCGATCAACAAGATGCACAACCAAACAATTCAAACACATAGATTACAAGTGTCCATAATATATCTTAACTGAAAAATTAAGAACTAAATACTAGTTTCATTTCAAATCATTTCAAAATAATATATATATTTATAATCCTTGTATATCAAACCATACTTCCTAAATTTAAGTAAATCTTCTTTACAAAAAACAATTTTTGTAGCAAAGCTACTATAGTAGCCTCCTCCACTTTGAAACTCGAAAATAAATGTTGATGATGCTGCAGTCATCATCAAAATTATTTTCTAACAACATAATTGAGTTCAGTATTTTATATCCTATGTCTTTCGAACTTATCCCAAAATCGTTTCCAAAACAATAATAAATATTTCGTACATATTACTAGTATTAAGGTATCAGTTTCATAAACCAATTTTTTGAATTGTTTATTTTTAAATAATACTACTATTATTTTCAAAATATTAGAAAACTAATTTCTAAAACACCGGGATTTATGTTCTCAAATTTCCACTTTCAAATTGTAACAACCCAGATTTTTAATGTGAATATTTGAATAATATTTAAATACTAGAATTAACCAAATAATTAAATATTATATTCAATTTAAATAATTATGAATACAAAATCTTATTTAAAATCAGTTTAAATAATAATGGTAACAATAAACTTTTAAATTAGATTTAAAATTAATTAATTTGGTTTTAAAAATTCTTCGTTTTAGTTAATGTGTAAAATTATCATTCTGGGACACTATCTTAGATTTCAATGAAACTAGTACCATTGGATCCAGAATAATGAATTATTGTATGTTGATAAGTTTCGTTACGATCGGACGTGCTATGTGATCATGGGGACTAGAAACATACAATGAAAATCAGAGAGAATTAAATATATTATCTTTCCTTGTAAATACGCTTTAATTTCTAACCTAAAAATTCAACTTCCTCGTCCATCCCTCTTTTTATTATTTCTTTATCATTTGTAGCCACTACCTCATCCTTTTCTTTATCCAATTGTTCCCGACATTTTAGACTATGAAAATCAATGTCTTATGATTCGTTGAGCTCGTAGGAATAGGAGCTTCATGATGACGTGCTTAGTTTTAACGTCGTGTTCAAAAGCGGTCGATTTTGTGCTTTCCATAGCTAGGGTTGAGGCGGGGAGGTGATAAAGGAGGCGAGGGCTAAATCAAAGACCGCGGTTGCACTACGCTTGTCGAGGAGCACATTCCAGCACCAACAAGGTGGACTCCGGTTGAGGGGTATGAATCGTGATGCCTGGAACGGTGATTAACCATCACCAGATCACGATCGTGTAGGAGGAACCAGAGCTTGTTTGCAGGCCATGGTCAAACTCGTGGGGGAGAGAGAAGATCCCTGGCTTTGGTTTGACAGCGATCGAAGCTCCAGAGTGGAAAGCCACATGTATGGTCGATTTAGGGGAGGTGGAGATCGGAATATGATCATGGGTATCGTGCATCGATTTTTTGGGTCGATGAGGTCGGGTTCGAGATGATAAATTGATTGGCATAGGTTTTTTGTAGATCCATGGTCCGAGGAACCATATCAGCAGTGATTTGCATGACGGTGAGGGATGTAATGTGCATGAATGGTTTGAGAAGAAAGGAATAAGGGAAGCTTTAGGAGGTAATTAAAAAGGTTAACTAAGTTTTGAATTAATTAATTATATTTTATAATTAGAATCCTTATAAATATCATATCTTGTTCGTATGAAGTCCGATTGAGGCACCGTTTTCACCGTTACATTCATATCGGGATTATCTATGCATTGCAGTTGGATTCATCAAGTTTAGTTATAGTAGGAATTTTAGTCAAAATTGAACAGCGTTCGATTTTGAACTATTTTGTAAACGCGAAAGCGTTAGCTGGAATTTGGTTGAGATTTTCTCACTGGTTATTTGTTAAATTATCGTGATATAAACTGTTATTGTGCAAAATATAAATTAAAATTTATAATAATGCAAGTTATTATATTTGTACCTCTCGTTGCTATTAAAAGTAAATAACAATAATATATATGTATAATCTCTCTTATAAATCCTCTATAACATGTATCGTAGCCCGGACTTGTTCACATGTTTTCATATTATTTTTGATTTTATTGGAAATTATATTGTGATATAGCAATTATAAATATGCTTTGAAATCCCTGAAATTAAACATGTGTTTAAATTAGGATATATATATATATATTATATTGGGTTGTTTACACATACTTTAGTGTGTTGGACATAAATGGATGAGAAGTTATTACCATTAGAGAACAAGTGGTGATGGAAATATTTAATTTAATAAAGTAGAAATGATTTTTACTTTAGATATCCTTTCAAAATCTTTTAAAGTAAATTTATAAATAAATATTTAAGATAAATAAAGAAAGGAAGTTTTGAAATTTAAAAATGTTTTATAATCATTTTGAATTTCAAAGTAAGGGAGTTTATATTAAATATGTTTTATGGATTTTAAATAAAATTATAAAATAAATATTTTTAAGAGATATTTAATATAATTGTTTTAAATCATAAAAAATAGCTTTTTAATTATTTCTAATAACATAATAGTTTTTTTAAAAGTATTTTAAGTTTAACAGTTTTTTGTTGCTAATTTAAATATTTTATATAAAGTAAATAGAAGCTTTTAGATTATATTATCTTTTTAAATCTTTCTTAATATTAAATATTTTTACCTCACAAATAAATTAGTGTATATATCTAAATATATCATATTAAGTAGTTTTAGCATATAAGTAAGTATAATAAAAGTAGTCATATATTTATATATGTATGTATGTATGTATGTATATATATATATGTATAAGTTTTAAATATTAAATTAAGTATTCAATCAATATACAAAAAAGGGATTTGGGTTCTAATGCTTAAGTTAAATAAATAATTTGGGAAAGATTTAACTAAAAGTGTATTGTCTAAATTTATAAATTATGGATAAACTTGATCTTTAAATGAATGTTTAAAGATTAATGATAAGGATAAGTAAGGGTTGGTTGTTGTAAACGGTGTTTTAGAAACACTTGTTTTAACCCTTGTTATTAATTTTACATGGAAATATAATTAGATATTTACGAATGAATATTTAATAAATAAATACAAGCGAATGTTTTTGGATTTATTGTGACAAATGTTTTAAACAACACTTGTCTTTAACCCTTAAATGTAACTAAACCTTTAGAATAGCGTTTTAAAGATAATGATTAAATGTGAAGTGTTTTGGGTTGTTGTAAACGGTGTTTTTAATGACATTTGTTGTAAACCCTTGAATTATATTTTAAATGGAAAATTGCTGTGACGCCCCACCTCTATACCCACGCTAGCCAAGGACACTACGGGGTAATGCCGTCCACTAGCACGGAGAATAAGGCTGTTGAGGAGCGACCATCCATGTAATTGCTTTGTGCGAGCACCGATATGCCAGATAAAATATAAGATGCATTTCATCTCAAGAGGAAATCCGACATACCGACACAAACTCAAAGCTACTACACAGTGGCTATATATATAATCTTCGAAAACAAATATAGAAATAAACATAACATAAATCAGTCACAGGCAATTCATATCACAAAGGCGGAAATAGATATGAATATTACACATAAAAGTGTATATCAGAGTAGTGGTCTAACAAGATCCACAATATCACAAAAGAATAGATACAAGTGCAAGACAAACGAATATGTGTACATTAAGGAGTCAATAACTTAGATGTATACAACAAAAACTACCAAACTAAAGTAGTTAGCCAAAAGATCAGATGATGGTCCGATAAGGAGTCAAGCAGAAGCACCTGTAAAATCACAGTCAGACCCGAGTATTATTTAAGAAGAAAATAATAAACGGATCAGTCTAGCTATAATTGTCAGATAAAATGAGATATAAGAAGGGATATAATTAAAACGTATGATAACCAAAAAGCCATACTGCGACAAGTATACATAGAAAATCAGTTAAATCATACAAATATCTCAAGAACCTCATAGCATCAAAAAGAATATCATATTCTTTATTTACTTCACCAAGCCACAATAAATGACATACATATCAATGCCAATCGTAAAAGTTGGTGAAACATAAATTCCAGAAATCATCAATTAGAAATCCAGAAATCACAAGAAAAAGAGGATGGCCAATCCCATAAACTGGACATCGACGCACCTAGAAAGACACGCCCCATGCACAGTCGAAAATCGACGCACCTAGAAAGATACGCCCCATACATAAATAAACATCGACGCACCTAGAAAGATACACCCTATGTAAAGACGAACATCGATGCACCTAGAAAGGTACGCCCCATGCTCTAGCATCGACAGACCTTGAAAGATACGCCCCATGCATAAATAAACATCGATGCACCTAGAAAGATACACCCCATGTGATGTCTAACATCGGTGCACCTAGGAAGATACACCCCATGCAAAGTCGAACATCGACGCACCTAGAAAGATATGCCCCATGCATAGACGAACATCGACGCACCTAGAAAGATACTCCCCATGTCCCGACTTATTGAGCCGATTGCTCCACGAAGTAAACAAACATCGACGCACCTAAATAGATACGACCCATGTGTAAATAAACATCGACGCACCTAAATAGGTACGGCCCATGCGAGAAATGAGACGAAGCTCAATAAAATGAAGTACAGTGCCCCACATGGACAAAGAGACATCGCACATTGCTAGTCCAAACCATAAAATGATAATCATCGATCATCAAGAAGTGTCAATTACACTAAGCTAGTAAATATATGAGCTTAGCTTCATACCCCATAACCACTAGCTTAACTTAAATATTTACGAACAAATTATAGATCTCCACTAGAAGATTGTCGCAAGAGATTCAATCGAACAAGTCCAAGAATTAACCGACGAAGTAAACGCAAGCGTTTCATACCACTTGTTTTCCTAAGCCGTTTAATTAGATTTTTCATACGAGTGAGGTAAAGGTTTGTATATACTAGTTGATTGGAAAACGGTTTAAGAAACGAGCTTTTTAATAAAATAGTGTTGAAATCATTTTGATGAAAGAGTTTTTATATTTACTACTAGTATAGAAAACCTTTATATTTTTAAAGTGACATGCCATAAAAATGATTGTAGAAACAATCAATCAAAAAAATCACATACGAAGACGTGAATCAAATCCAAAGAAACCGATAAAGAATCCATCGAAATGGATATTCAAAATCCCTAAAAAGGAGTCATCAAAGTCGTAATAAATGATAACAACAAATAGGATCATCACGAATCGATTCAAATTGGAAATTCAATCCCAAAAGGCAAAGTGGGCTGAAACAACAAATTCAGTTGACTAAACAAAGATTTCAGTGGACTAAACAACAAATTCAGTTGACTGAACAGAGATTTCAGTTGACTAAACATCAAATTCTGTTGACTAAACAGAGATTTTCAGTTGACTGGATTCTGCATGGAAACATTCTGTTTCCAGGTTCAGTCGACTAAACAGAGAATTCAGTCGACTGAATCATGCCTGAAAACATTCTGTTTCCAGGTTCAGTCGACTAAACAGAGAATTCAGTCGACTAAATCATGCCTGGCCCGTTTTTCAGCCTATCCAAATGAAGAGCAAACTCATCCAAAATGCAACCGGACGAACATTGGCTCTAAGGGTTTATGCCAATAGGCAACCCGACCCTATATGCTCCTCGATGCATCACCAAAACATGATCAAAACATCAAAGTTAGGATTTTTAAAGATTTGAACCCAAAACACTAAAAATTGGAATATTCACCAATTCAACCCAAACCAAAAGCAAATGCACATGAATAAGTGTTAGGAATTCATACCTAACAAATAAAGATAATTATAGTCATAGATGTGAGATAAAAATCTCACCTTTAAACACAAAACAAATGAAGAAGAAGCTATAGAGCAATGGCGAAAACAATCAATCTTCAATTCGAACCCAAAGAGCTTGAATCTAAGCTTAAAAGAGAAACATTTCCTAAATTAGGTTTAGGAATTTTATGAAATCACAGAGAGAATGAGTTGGAGAAGAAAGAGATGATACTTACCAATGCTTCTCTTTGATTTTGGAGCAAGAATTTGAGTTTGCAAAGGAACTAGGGCTTATGAATTCTAATTTCCAATCTTTCCCCCCATTATTCTCTTGATCTTGAGAGAGTTAGGAAATGAGGAATGAATGAAGAAGTGGAGAGGGGTTGGGTTGATATAACCAGAATTGGGAAAACGGGCTGAACCCAAACCCAAAGCCCTATAGAAAAGGTAGCAAAAATCAACTTACTCTAAACATATCGAAGCTTATACTCAAAAAGGTTGCAAATGGCATTTTGAACTCAATGGAAGGGGTCTCGAGTCCCAATTCGACTGTTTGCAAAAAGTAACTTTTCGGACTAAAATCCGACTAACTATGAAATATTTAAATAAAATATTTAACTATACAATTGATAATTATGCGGGTTGTTACAGACTCCCCTCCTTAAAGAAATTGCGTCCTTGCAATACTTAAGAAGAAAATAAAGAGTAACAACCATAAAAGCATATCAACACAAAAGAAATTTGAAATAGAAAGTTCACCATAAAGAGCATGAAAGAGTAAGCCTGAACGGGATCGCTCGATGAATTCTCAGGATTCCCAAGAGCAGTCCTTAGGATCTGAGAACCATTGAACTTTCACAAGAAGAACATCTTTATTCCGAAGGCGCTCAACCTCCGAAGCAATGATGCGAATGGAATGTTGCTCATAAGTCAAATCTGGTGAAACTTCAATTTGCTCAATAACACCGAGCTCAAGAATAAAAATGGAATCTCTAAGGCATTTCCGTAGTAGAAAGACGTGAGAAAACGTCATTAATAACAGAAAATTGAGCCGGTGCAACGACGTAGTATAATAACAGTACGCCCGAGAAACTAGAAACTCGAATAATTTGGAACAACGGCGTAGTACAATGACGGTACGCCATATGAACCAAAGCTCAAATAATTCGGAACATCGATTCAGTACAAAAACGGTACGTCCAATGAACCGAAGCTCAAATAATTCGAAACACCGACGCAGTACAAAAACGGTACGTCCAATGAACCGAAGCTCTTTCAAACACCGTAAAAGAACATCGGACGCAAGCCCATAAAAAAATGAGACGAAGCTCAATAAAACAAGGTACATCGAAACGTCCGATGAACTTGGTAAAAGATCAATCCATTCGGACATCATCAAAAAGAAAACCACTTGTTGCTTACGACTAAGGGCATTGACAACATGATTTCCCTTCCGGGAGTATAAAAAGAATATTATGATCATAAGATGCAAGGAACTCTAGCCAACATTAAGTTCCTTATGAGAAAATAAATATTCCAAAGATTTATGATCGGGGTAGAGAATAAATTTCTCCCTCAAAAATGATGATGCCAAACTCTAGAAGAAAAAATAATAGCCGCGAGCACTAGATCGTGAGTGGCATATCTAGTCTCGATAGTCTTTAATGATTTATAAGCACAAGTGATAGCACGCCTTCTTTCGCAAGAGAACGACATCCAAACCAATACGACTAGCATTAGTACAAAAGATAAAGTTTTGGTTCCCTTTGGGAATCACAAGAATAAGAGTATCGAAAAAGAGTTCTTTTAAACTACTTTCTCGAAAAGCTAAAACTTTCAAAATTACAATTAACTTATGTATTCATTTTTCTAGAAAATTTTACTTATTCAAGTGAAATTTACTGTGTTTGATTGTCTTATCAAAGCGTTTAGGAAATTTCTATCGATAACGTTGATCAAGCGCATCGATCAGAATTCTTAAAGCATTCAACGGGCAATACAATCACAAAATCATCTTCTATATGATGAAAATATCTCTTAAAAGTTTTGAGAATATTCTTTGCTCGTTTAAGATCAAAATCCAATTATACTTATAAATAAATCTTATGAAAAAGATTTGCAAAATTTTAAATTTCTATTTTCATCCAAAATCAATAAATACAAGAATGGAATTACCGACATATTCATAGAATACTTGATTTATAAAATGGATGAAACAAGATGGGCAAACTGAATGACATAATAAGTCATTTATAAGAATCATAACGAGTGCGAAATGCGGTAAGTGGAATGCTAACTGCCGCAACTCGTAGCAAATGAAAACCGGTGGCAAGGTTGAGCTGAAAAGACCTTAACACCACACAAGATATTGCTTAGGTGATGATCCTAAGACAAACTCCAAAAATACCAAAAAATTCTCAAACTACATGAATGAGAGAAATAACACTTTTCTCATGATGAGGGCTTAAAGAATAAAATGATGCCATCAAATTGGAATCAAAATCACAAAGAAAAATAGAAATCTGCTTAACAGATTAAAAGTGTCGAAGATGAATAGTCCACACGGGGCAAAGGATATGGCTACATAATAATTAAGCCAATCCGTACAAAAGTCAATTCCGAAGCATAAGTAATTTCGACTCGGAAAGAAAAAATCACATAAAATAATTTCGACATCAATAAAAAGCAAATTGAGTGTTGCAGATCCACCAATCCGGATTCGCAATTTCCAAAGAAGTCAACAAGCCCAAAAATGTTTAAAGAAAAGGAATCATCGAGTTCTTTTGATATAAAATAGTGAGATGAAACTCATATCAAAAAGAACTCGAAAAGGAAAATCATAAACAAATGTCATCAAAGATAGAATGGCTACCTTGACTAAGAGAAGAGTTGCTAGGGGCGTGCACAATATTTAGCTTTCTCATGTCCTTGTTCAAAAATTTGGGACATGCAGATAAAAGATGACCTGGTTTTTTGCAAGAGCGACAAGAATGAGGTTTCGGACACATATTTGCATAGTGTTCCTTAGAATTACAATTGTAGCATCCTCCACGATTAGGGATTGGAGTCTTTGCTACAAAAGTAGTTTGCTTCACTCTCTTATTAGGATTAAGGCTCTTGAACTTAATATGCCACTTCTTGGAAATCCCAATAGCACTAACACTTCCTTTACCAACCTCTTTACATCGAAGAGTGATATCCACAAGCTGACTGAAAGGAACTTCAAGTTTCAAAGGTAAAATCTTTTCGGGGTTCTTACCCAAAGAACAGATAAACCTTTGATTCTTTACAAGATCCAAAAGTTGTTGGGCAGACATGAATGCGCCATCCAGAGAAGGGCTACTGGATTGACCAACGCTAGGACTGCCAGATCCAACCATTTCTTCTTCTTAAAGAAAGAAAGAAAGAAAGAAGAAGAAAAAAAGTTATTCAAAAAATGAATTTCAATCAAACTTGATTGATAAAACAAGGAATCATTAAAGAAAATAGGATTAGACGGTACGGAGACTCGAATAAATCCTAAGGCACAACTCCTAAGAAAGACTTAGGACATGATCCTTGCTAGATTATTCCACATTGTTCCGAAGTTTGGCTCTGATAGCATGCTGTGACGCCCCACCTCTATACCCACGCTAGCCAAGGACACTACGGGGTAATGCCGTCAACTAGCACGGAGAATAAGGCTATTGAGGAGCGACCATCCGTGTAATTGCTTTGTGCGAGCACCAATATGCCAAATAAAATATAAGATGCATTTCATCTCAAGAGGAAATCCGACATACCGACACAAACTCAAAGCTACTACACAGTGGCTATATATATAATCTTCGGAAACAAATATAGAAATAAACATAACATAAATCAGTCATAGGCAATTCATATCACAAAGGCGGAAATAGATATGAATATTACACATAAAAGTGTATATCGGAGTAGTGGTCTAACAAGATCCACGATATCACAAAAGAATAGATACAAGTGCAAGACAAACGAATATGTGTACATCAAGGAGTCAATGACATAGATGTATACAACAAAAACTACCAAAATAAAGTAGTTAGCCAAAAGATAGATGATGGTCCGATAAGGAGTCAAGCAGAAGCACCCGTAAAATCTCAGTCTGACCCGAGTATTATTTAAGAAGAAAATAATAAACGGATCAGTCTAGCTATAATTATCAAATAAAATGAGATATAAGAAGAGATATAATTAAAACATATGATAAGCAGAAAGCCATACTGCGACAAGTATACATAGAAAATCAGCTAAATCATACAAATATCTCAAGAACCTCATAGCATCAAAAAGAATATCATATTCTTTATTTACTTCACCAAGCCACAATAAATGACATACATATCAATGCCAATCGTAAAAGTTAGTGAAACATAAATTTCAGAAATCATCAATTAGAAATCCAGAAATCACAAGAAAAAGAGGATGGCCAATCCCATAAACTGGACATCAACGCACCTAGAAAGACACGCCCCATGCACAGTCGAACATCGACGCACCTAGAAAGATACGCCCCATGCATAAATAAACATCGATGCACCTAGAAAGATACACCCCATGTAAAGACGAACATCGACGCACCTAGAAAGGTATGCCCCATGCTCTAGCATTGACGGACCTAGAAAGATACGCCCCATGCATAAATAAACATCCATGCACCTAGAAAGATACACCCCATGTAATGTCTAACATCGATGCACCTAGAAAGATACACCCCATGCAAAGTCGAACATCGACGCACCTAGAAAGATACGCCCCATGCATAGATGAACATCGACACACCTAGAAAGATACGCCCCATGTCCCGACTTATTGAGCCGATTGCTCCACGAAGTAAACAAACATCGACGCACCTAAATAGATACGACCCATGTGTAAATAAACATCGACGCACCTAAGTAGGTACGACCCATGCAAGAAATGAGACGAAGCTCAATAAAATGAAGTACAGTCCTCCACATGGACAAAGAGACATCGCACATTGCTAGTCTAAACCATAAAATGATCATCGATCATCAAGAAGTGTCAATTACACTAAGCTAGTAAGTATATGAGCTTAGCTTCATGCCCATAACCACTAGCTTAACTTAAATATTTACGAACAAATTGTAGATCTTCACTAGAAGATTGTCACAAGAGATTCAATCGAACAAGTCCAAGAATTAACCGACGAAGTAAACACAAGTGTTTCATACCACTTGTTTTTCTAAGCCGTTTAATTAGATTTCTCATACGAGTGAGGTAAAGGTTTGTATATACTAGTAGATTGGAAAACGGTTTGAGAAACGAGCTTTTTAATAAAATAGTGTTGAAATCATTTTGATGAAAGAGTTTTGATATTTACTACTAGTATAGAAAACCTTTATATTTTTAAAGTGACAAACCATAAAAATGATTGTAGAAACAATCAATCATTAAAATCCACATACGAAGACGTGAATCAAATCCAAAGAAACCGATAAAGAATCCATCGAAATGGATATTCAAAAATCCCTAAAAAGGAGTCATCAAAGTCATAATAAATGATAACAACAAATAGGATCATCATGAACGGATTCAAATTGGAAATTCAATCCCAAAAGGCAAAGTGGGCTGAAACAACAAATTCAGTTGACTAAACAGAGATTTCATTTGACTAAACAACAAATTCAGTTGACTAAACAGAGATTTTAGTTGACTAAACAGCAAATTCAGTTGACTAAACAGAGATTTTCAGTTGACTGAATTCTGCCTGGAAACATTCTGTTTCCAGGTTCAGTCGACTAAACAGAGAATTCAATCGACTGAATAATGCTGGAAACATTCTGTTTCCAGGTTTAGTCGACTAAACAGAGAATTCAGTCGACTAAATCATGCCTGGGCTGTTTTTCAGCTTATCCAAATGAAGAGCAAACTCTTCCAAAATGCAACCGGACGAACATTGGCTCTAAGGGTTTATGCCAATAGGCAACCCGGTCCTATATGCTCCTCGATGCATCACCAAAACATGATCAAAACATCAAAGTTAGGATTTTTAAAGATTTGAACCCAAAACACTAAAAATTGGAATATTCACCAATTCAACCCAAACCAAAAGCAAATTCACATGAATAAGTGTTAGGAATTCATACCTAACAACCAAAGATAATTATAGTCATAGATGTGAGATAAAAATCTCACCTTTAAACCCAAAACAAATGAAGAAGAAGCTATAGAGCAATGGCAAGAACAATCACTCTTCAATTCCAACCCAAAGAGCTTGAATCTAAGCTTAAAAGAGAAACATTTCCTAAATTAGGTTTAGGAATTTTCTGAAATCAAAGAGAGAATGAGTTGGAGAAGAAGGAGATGATACTTACCAATGCGTCTCTTTGATTTTGGAGCAAGAATTTGAGTTTGCAAAGGAACTAGGGCTTAGGAATTCTAATTTCCAATCTTTTCCCCCATTATTCTCTTGAGCTTGAGAGACTTAGGAAATGAGGAATGAATGAAGAGAAGTGGAGAGAGGTTGGGTTGATATAACCAGAATTGGGCAAACGGGCTGACCCAAACCCAAAGCCCTATAGAAAAAGTAGCAAAAATCAACTTTCTCTAAACATATCGAAGCTTATACTCAAAAAGGTTGCAAATGGCATTTTGAAATCAATGGAAGGGGTCTCGAGTCCCAATTCGACTGCTTGCAAAAAGTAACTTTTCGGACTAAAATTTGACTAACGATGAAATATTTAAATATACAATTGATAAATATGCGGGTTGTTACAATTGTTATACATATAATTAGAATTTTTATAAGGAAATTTTAAAGATAATAACAAGTATTGAAATCTTTTATAAAAAGATAGAAACATTTATATATTAAATCATAAAAGATTCGATATTTGGATTTCCCTTACCTGAACTTCTTAATTTTGGCGGTGTGAAACTTTCGTTCCATGCATAACACCGAAGAAATATTGTTTGGGGTTATTCTTATCTCTAATTTAAATAACATTTGCTTTATCCTCTTTGATTTTATTTTAAAAATAAGTAAAACTTGTTAAGTGATTTGGAAATATACTTATACCATTAGAATAAGTATAGGAATACTTTCTAAGTATTAAAAGAGTATAAAGGAAGTCTTTATTTTGTATATAAAATAAGTTTCATTTAAGAAAACTATTTTATTCTAAATAAAAGGGTTTTAAAATCAATAAAGGATGAATTAACTAAAAAGAGATTAAAATTTTGTTTATATTACTTTATCTTACGTTGCATGAAATGATAGTGCGTGTATGATTACTTGCTACGTGAAGTATATGGGAATTTTCTCCCTTATGCGATCATTCACTTTATTGTTGAATATGACCAAATTCATATACTCGGTCTTGAGGAGACCGAGGTTGGTAGTTGTTCTACTTAATGAAAACACCTTCAAGGCTAAGATACGAGTTCTCTATTTTGAAAGTGAATGAGGGAAGCCATATGTGGTTCCGAAGTTTGTTGAGATGATGGAATCCATATGGGATTCATTATTTGATCGAGTATTAAGTACTCGTGTGAAGATGTCGAACGTAGCCTCGACATCGGAAAATGACTAAACAAAGAGTAGAGTGCACGATCGTAACACCCTTAATTTTTGTTTAACATTACTCAGGACATTTAATTGGATATATTAAACAGAATAATGGTTGGTTAAGAAGTTGAGATTTAATTGTTAATTAACTTGGCTGCGGCTAAACTAATGAATATATAAGTATGGTTTATAATTTATAAGTTAAGAAACTAAGAGGAGGGTAATATGGGAATAGCCACACCCATATACTCTTAAGCCCTCACTTATTCTCACCTACCATTTCATAAATTAAAATACACATAAAAGAGAAGTTATAGCCAGCCATTAAAACACCTTAGGAGATCAGAAAACTTGGAAGATCCAAGAGAGAAAGCTAGAAGATTAAAATTAGGACAAATCTCAAACTCGAACAACTTAATCAAGGTGAATAATAGTGTACATCATCTCATTTTTCCTTGTTTGGCTTGGTTATGGATAGTAATTGAATGTATTTTTCTGTGTTGATCATGTTTGGATCTAATAGTCATTGTTTCGGTAGAATAATGATTTATGGTGATTTATTAGACTATTTATGTAATTAAAATGATGGGTTTTAAAGTAAAAACCTTAATAAATGACCTCAAAATGACTTGATTGTTGGATATGTTCTTTAAAACATAGTTTTGGAGACAGATTTTTAGTTTCATAATTTTCGGAGTTAATAGGAATGTTTTATGAATTTCCTAAGATAAAAAAGACATTTATTTCGGGTTTTAATTATTAAAAATAATAAAATAATTAATTTTGCCCCAAAATTTTTATAAGATGTAGAAAATGTTACTTCGGATTTTTTATGAATTCTCGGGATTTTTCCCAAGTGATTTTTATTTATTATGAATTTTCTAAGCTAAAAAGGCTTAATAATTATATTAAAATATTAATATAATTAAATATTTTGAAAATAATTTTGAAAATAATTTTGAAAATAATAAAATATGATCTATATCAGTTTTTCTGCAAAGAAATTGATAAATTATGTCATCAACCAATAGGAATTTGACAAAGAATAGGAGTTGGTGAAAAGAATATACTTTAATTAGCAAAATAACAGTTTTCAAGTTATTTACGATTCTACCATTGGACCTAGTCAAAACCCTCTTTCGACTGCACTCTTCTGTAGCAGTTCTGGACCTTTCTGCAGCACTTCGGAACCACCTTTCTAAGTTGTCGAAACCCCCTTTCGACTTCGGAACCACCTTTCGAAGTTGTCGAAACCCCCTTTCGACCGCATCCTTTCAAAGCAGTCGGAAGCACCCTTTCGCAGTGTTTCGAAGCCTATTTCATAGCAGTTTTTACCAGCATTGTTTACAAAACTTCAAATAGGTATAACTTTCTAACCGTAAGTCCGTTTTTCTATTGTGACCACTCTACGGAAAGAGAAACCAATATTTAAACGCAATGGAATAAATTAGAGATCTTATTTCTACACCTATAAAAAGTTATAGCTAAAACAAAGTTTTAAATTTTTGAAGGAGTTGATTTCTTTGCTTTCGAATATGTTTGCTTTGTTTCCTTTGCCTTCGAAGGGGATACTTTCGAAGGGGTTGTAAAATTGTTTTATAACAAGGTTTTATACTTGCGAAGGGTACCACTTTGAAGGGAATATTTTCGAAAGGGTATATCTATATGACACTTGATTTTTTGAATACATAGGGTGGGTAACCTTTTATAATAAATATTGTTTAACCTTGGGGATACGGGGGTGGATTTAATGAATTCAATACAATTATTGGGGATACCAATATTTGTATAACTATGACACTATAATTTGGGGACACCATTGTATTTATTATGTCATAAGTTATTAAGTAAGAAAACCTGATTGGGGACACCAATTGACATGGGTTTAACATGTGGATAACATGGGTGTACTTAAACATGTGGGTAGCATGGGTAAGTATGAACATATGGATAACATGTATCATAATTAGAATCGTGTGGATAACATGAATGGTAGTTAAACTTTTGGATAACATGGAATAATTAGAATCGTGTAAGTAACATGAGTTATATGGCCAAGTGATAGGTTCATAGTCGGCCCATGAAAACTATGATTGATATTGGTATGGGCTAATAGGTTTATAGTTAGTCCATGAAAACTATACCTGATTAAGATATTGACAGATAATCAATAGGTTCCTAGTCAGCTTATGAAGAGTAGGATAAACAGAAAGATATTAGAGTTATCAATAGGTCCTTAGTGATCCCATGAAAACTATGTAAACAATTCAGATAGTCCATAAACATTTAACTGGTTATTAGTTAGCCCATGAAAACTAATACGTTAATAGTAATCCTAGAAATTATAATTGAGTTAGATAGTCACAATGAATGGGGATGGGTAATCCATATTTGATTTACTTATTTTGCATATCATCATAACGTTTTGAAATACTATGTTTTTAACATTATGGATGCAGGAGCACAGTATATGATTTTATAAAGGTTTTAGGATACTAGTGATTGAAAAACTCATTCCGCTATGTGGTGTGGTCTCACTAGATATCTATTTGGTTTGAAATGATAGATTATTATTCATACCAGGCTCTATGTCTGACTCGAAATTTTTGTTTTCCCCTTAGACTCTCAGGTACTCAATTGATTTTGAGTAGTTTGAGGTTTAGGGTTTTTAGGTTCTCTTCTTAGACGAATAAAGCTTCCAGAGGAGTGCATGAGGCATATAGTTATTTAGAGATATCTTTTTCCGCTGTGTGTTTTGTTTGTAAAGGCAGATTTATTGGCCTTATTGTGTACTCTGATCTACCAAGGGGGCATCTTCATATGTCGCTCTTGGCATATGTGTAATAATTATATTTTGTTGAACGTGGTTAACGTTTTTGGGATTATGTGATGAACATCAAATGTTTTGAATGGAATGTGGAAACATGTTTTTGAATTGTTAATTTTTTTTCATATTTCTGTGATCTGTGTATCTAGCACCGCCATATTCTCAGCATCCATAGCCGTTAGTTTTGGGCCTCCAAATAAGGGAATGTTACAAGGTGGTATCATAGTATTTGGTTGATAGGTTATGTATAGAACCCACATACCTTGTTACTTCCTTAAGGGTTGCAAATCCAATACGAGGGCATGCAACTCTTGGGATGAGATGTAACCAGATAGAACTTGATTTGTTAGGTCATAAGTTTGGGTGTAGTTTGTACGTTTTTGATTTCGTAGATTTTGGGATCATTTTGGGTATGGATTGTGGTAAGTATGAGACTGGGATATTTTTCCAAGATCGAGAAATATTGTTGAGGCACCCAGATAGTCATAACCGAATCATTTTCTCTATGGAGAATTCCAGTAAGAGTGTTTGTACTTAGTTAAGTGCCATGGAGGTTGAAGATGAGCTTAGTCAGGTTTGTGTAGAAAGATAATTTGCAGATGTATTTGAGCTAATCACTGGATTACCACCGAAATGAGCTATAGAATTCCGATAGACCTTGTACCGTGTGTTGAACCTGTCAGTAGACCACCTAGTAGAATGACACCGACATAGATGAAGGAATTGAAGGTGCAACTAGTGGATCTTGAGGGAAGGAATTTTACTGGACCAAGCAGTACGGAGCGATCGTAGTGTTTGTAAAGAAACCAGATGGGTCGTTAAGGATGTGCATCGACCATCGTAAGTTAAACGAAAGGACGATCAAGAATAGGTACCCTCTGTCAAGGATAGATGATCTATGTGATCGGTTGAGTGTAGCCAGAGTATTTTCCCAATTCGATTTGGCGATGTGGTTCCACCATTTGAGAGTGGCGCAGGATAGTATTCCTTTGATGTCATTTCAGACTAGGTATGGTTCATATGAGTGGTAGGTGATGCCATTTGGATTGACAAAGCACCTGCTTTCTTCGTTGATTTAATGAACCGGGTTTTCCGAGAGCACTTGGATAGGTTCGTATTGGTATTCATAGATGACATTTTAGTATACTCAAAAGATGAAAGAGAGCATGAGATTCATCTTAGAGTGGTGTTGGAGACGCTGAAGCAGAATCAGCTGAAGACGAAGTTTTCGAAGTGTCATTTTTGCAAGAAAGAGGTTAAATTTCTTGGTCATGTGGTTTCAGAGAAAGTATTTCCTGTTGATCCAGTTAAGATCGAGGCAGTCAATAATTGGAAGAGACCAAAGACGGTAACCGAGATCAAGATTTTTCTTGGACTTGATGGCTATTATCGAAGATTCATTACGGATTTCTCGTGGATAGCAGAACCTTTGACTAAGTTAACTAGGAAGGATGTGAAGTTTGTTTGGTCCGACAAATGTGAGGATGGGTTTCTTAAATTAAAGCATTTGTTACCCAATGCGCCAATGTTAGTAGTTTCAAATGGTAGTCAAGGGTTGGTAGTATACACTGATGCATGTGGGACTGGATTTGGAGCAGTATTGATGCAAAGGGGCAAGGTTATTGCTTACGCATCAAGGCAGCTTAGACCGCGTGAAGTTAGATATCCACTTGTGACTTAGAGTTAACTGCGGTGATATTTGCCTTGAAGATTTGGAGGCATTATCTCTTAGGGGAGATATTTGAGTTATATACCGATCATAAGTCGTTATAGTGTTTATTCTCTCAGAAGGAGTTGAATATGAGGCAGCAGAGTTGGCTGGAATTTTTGGCTACTTATGATTTTGGTATAGATATACTCCTTGGAAAAGAAATAAGGTAGCGGATGCTCTTAGTAGAAAACATTAAATGTGATGTTAGCGATGTTGGCCGAATGGAAAGATCTAGAAGCTTTAACCAGTTATAGTGTGCAGTTGAGATCTATTGCTAGTTCAAGTTAGGGTATTACTATGTTGTCTTGTTTAGAAGTTCGACAAGTGCTGATCGAGAGCATATCTTTTAAGCAGAGGGAAGATCCAGTTTTAGCCAAGAGGATTAGAAGGCTTGATAAAGGATCTGAGATTGATGAACTAAAAGATTTTAGTCTTGACCAAAAAGGATAGTTGAGAAAAAAGGGACGATTGTGCATTCCGAATGTAGAGAACTTAAGTAGAGAGGTTTTAGAGGAATGTTATCGATCAAACTTTACGATTCATCCTGGAGGGGCTAAGATGTACCAAGGTATGAAGAGGAGATTTTATTGGGAAGGCATGAAGAGGGATGTTGGATGGTGGGTTAGGCAGTGTGTTAACTGTCAACAAGTGAAGGACGAACATCAGAAGCCGAATGGGTTGCTTCAGCCTTTAGACATTCTAGTCTGAAATAGGATTCGATATCGATGGATTTTATAGATAAGTTGCCAAGGACGAATCGTGAAAATGAGAGTATATGGTTTATTGTGGACGGGTTAACCAAGAATGCCCATTTCATTCCGGTAAAGTCAACCAAGAACGACACCTGTTCTAGCAAAGTTGGTTATGAAGAACATAGTTAGACTGCATGGAATTCCTAGTGGTATAGTCAACGACAGAGATGCATTGTTTACTAGCGAGTTCTGGAAGAGTCTATGGATGTGTTCGGTACTAAGCTCAAGATGAGTACCGCTTACCACCTTCAGACAGATTGGCAGATAGAGAGAGTCAACAAGGTACTTAAGGATTTGCTGAAAACTTGTGTGCTAGATTTTGGTGGATCATAGGAAGATCACCTACGCTTAGTTGAGTTTTCCTGTAATAACAGTTATCAGACTGGTATAGGAATGGCGGCTTTCGAAGCTTTGTATGGAAGGCCATGCAAGTCACCAGCATGTTGGTTGGAAATCGGAGATAGGATAGTCTTAGGACCAGATCTGGTAAGAGAGGCAATAGAGAAGATTGAGTTGATCCGAGGTAGGATGAAGGAAGCTCAGTCTAGGAAGAACAGTTACGCAGATATGAGGCGTAAAGATCTAGAGTTATCAGTTAGAGATAATGTTTACATTAAAGTACCAACAGTAAAGAGTGTGGTACGATTTGGAAACTCAGGGAAACTAGCATTGAGGTATGCTGGACCGTTCCTAATCATAAAGAGGATCGGAAAGCTCGCATACAGAGTAGAGTTACCGAGCAGTTTGGAAAGTGTCCATAATATGTTTCATGTGTCTCATCTTCGTAAATATGTGCATGATCCAAAGACTACCATCACAATAACTACATTAGAAGATCTAGTGGTAGAATTGGATCTAACTGTTGTCTAACAACTGTAACGACCCGCCTTTCATTCCATAGAAAGACGCATCATTAAGAAGAAAGAAAGGGATAGAAAAGAGAAAAGATAGAAAAGAAAGAAACAAACAACATCAGAATCCCACAGCGGAATGATAAATTATATTATATCACATAAAACATTACATAGTATCATATACGTCAGAGTTATACAGCTAATACAACACAAACTAGACAGTTATAAACATCTGTCTAGCAATTAAAATTCAATTACATCAGAGAAAGACAGATACAACTCAAACACAGTGGAACCACTATACATATCTACACGCTGAAGCCTCCTGCTCCATATCTCCTCCAGAACTCGTCAAAGCAATCCTGATACACTTGACTACTCATACGTAATATGAGTACCCAAGAGTTTAATAAAACAGAAAATAAACACTCTGGTCAGACATGGGTCTGGTGTGAGCAAACGGGTTTAAAATTGTTTAACTTTAGAAAATCCTTTGAAAGAAAGGGTATCACGTAAGACTTCCCACACATAAACATGGAAAAGTTTTTACCTTATGCTAACCAAAACATTTGATAGGAAATCCAGTGATATTATAATAGTGGTTAGGGTTTTCAAAATAAAATAGAGAAATAGCTGGAATGGTTACATCTCACGTTCCAACATAGTTGGGCCCAATCAAAACCGTACAGGCACTTATTCGATTTTGGATTCCATCAATGGCAGGGGTACCGCCCATCATAGTACATGGCCTAGATAACCGTACCGAGGAGTATGCCCGCCCCCCTGCAACACAAAACCGGAACCATTCCTTACTGAACAGTTCCGAACAAGACCACCCCGCAGATTGGCCGTCGCCAACTACCACACAACCGAAATAAAAGGGACCTCTAGACAGGGGTAAATCTCGTCCTACTTGGGCATGACCCACTTAGCCTTGTTGCACCTCCCCTATTTTAGCCATTCCTGGTTGATGAGGCTTGAGGCTACGATTACCTTTATAGGACACATCAATCTTAGAATGCTCATCGTCCACCTGACGATGTTCTGAAAGCATTCAATCCATACAAGTTCATTCCGGGTTCGAACGAAACCGAAGGCATTATCTCGTTACACTCATTTTGGAATCACCCTCAGAGTTAACGACGATAACCCTTGCACTCTTAATCACCATCTCGAACGTGAAAGTACTATTTCCGTCAAACTCATCACGGAATCACCCTTAGAGTTATACTGACGAATAGTCCTTACACCTCGAGTCTTCACTCTTCACTTGAGATTCACGACCTAACGTTTAATTTGGATCGATGTGGTTTTCGGAATTCCAAATTTGGAAATCTGATCCCGGTCTCATCAAAATCTAAACGCCATCTTAATGTCCAAGTGAATTTAATTTGAATCAATTAATTCAATTCATCGTTATCTATTATACGCAGATAGATAATTCACATATCACAATAGATAATCACATTCTCATCATAAACAGATAACCTGTGTCATCATCACAAACAGATAATCCACAAACAGATAATCATCACAATCAGATAATCCATATTATCATACCTTAACCAAGCATCCATATCATATAAATACTACTCATCTCATTACTGAGATCACAACCATCCAATGAAATATCAATATCATCCATAAGCAAAGATTCATTAACCATCATCTATAATTAATTTAAAATGAATTAAATTAATTACTTCTATCTCTAATTAATTTAAAATAAATTAAATTAATTATCACATCTATAAATCCCGCTTCTATCCATTAACTAATTAACCTAGTTAATTAATCATTCTCTAAGTATTCAACTTGATTAAACACCTTTGATTAATCATTATCTAATTACAATAAGTAATTAGTCTTTAATTAATTTCACAAATTAATTAACCTTAATCATTAGTAATTAACATTTAATTACTTTATTTATTAATTAATTATAATAATTACATTTATCCTTAATTAATTACATTAATGAATCACTTAATTATTAATTATTCCTTAATTGAACAATTCTTAATTACATCATTAATTATATTAATTAATGATCTCTAATCTATATCTAAATTAATTACTTTATTTAAAATTAATTATATTTAGTAATTAATCTAAAATTAAAATACAATAATTAATCACTCTTGACTAATATTCAGTCCAGTAATTAACTACCCTTAATTACACATAACAAAATTAATTATTCCATAATTAATTATCTTCATTAATTAATCCCTTGATTAATTACAAAAGTAATTATCCAAATTACTTCATTAAAAATCATCTCTCACTAATTACATTCCAGTAATTATCTTTTATTACTTCCCTAAGTAATAATACTCCATTAATTACATTAAGTAATTACTCTTATTAAACCATCAAATGATTATCTTAAACTAATTAAACTAAATTAATTAAACTAAATTCATTAACTTAACAAATCACATTATCAAAATTAATTACAATAAGTAATTAACCCTTAATTACTTTATCAAGTAATCATACTGAACAAAATACAATAGATTATATTCAATTAATTAATCTAATTAATTATCAAAATTAATCACATTAATTAATTACTTAATAATCCTTAGGTAATTATCTTTATTAATTAACAACATTTCTTTAATTAATCATTTGAGAAAAATTATCTTAGATTAATCATCATTAATCATCTTTAATTAAAAGTTAATCTAAATCATTATTTAAAATCAAATAAATAAGTAAATTCTTTATCATCTTAATTATTTCTAAAATAATTCATTTACTTATTTAATGGCTTTATTAACATTCAAATGTATTTAAAACAATACATTTCTTAATTAAAATTCAAATTTCCATTTTAAAATTTAAGATTCAAAATGTTTAGCTATTTAAACATTTATCCAAAATTTAAATAAATTTATAAATCTTTAAATAAAAATAAGGAACATTCATTACTTATAAAAGATACCCATATAAGAAAAGTTTTAAAAATCTAAATTACTTAATTTTACTAAAAGAAATCAAGCTTAAAAATAAATTGATTATTTTAACTTTTCAAATTAAAGTTAAACACTTCAAAATTTTTATTCAATATTAAAGAAAAGAATTTTGTCAAGTTTAAACATTTATTTGAAACCAAATTCATTTTTAAATTCTACTTTAAAACATTTTAAACTTGATCAACATTTAAAATTTACGAACTGATCTAAATTAAAAATTCTGGATTCATAGTAGACTTGAAAACCATATTGAAACTTGATTTAAATCTTGCTTAAATTTAAAACTTTCATTTTAAAAACTTTGGATTCAATAGTTCATTTGAATTCAAATTTAAACCTTGCATTTTAAAACCCCTATTTAAATCCTGCTAAAAAACTTGAATTTCATTAAAAAATTTAAAAATTGCACAACTTCAGGTTTATAAACCTGAAACAATACTTACCCGAGACCTCTCGACATATGCTTTGAGTCCATACACTAAATACTTCGGGACAAAAAAACTAATACCCGAGAGAAACTTCGAGTCATCTCCCTTTACCAACCCAAACAAGTTCATCAGAACAAATATGCACGGTGCATATGTACCGGCACTCCAGCGATCTCCAGCCAACCTAATCCACTTCACCAAGACGCCGACCAACTCCAAACTTGATCACGAACCCCAGATATCCTTCCGTAGCTTGAAATCAAAATCCAGTAATACACTACAACCTGGAAACCTCACTACTGCATTATTTTCAAACCTGTCATCATCTCGGAAACCCTCTTCCGATCATCTGGCCACCTACAGCCCCGGCCATCTCTTCATCTATATCTCCTCTGCCCAATCCTAGAGTCTTGCATCACTCGATCCAACAGAGAACACGAGGTGTATCAACACTTCGACCACCTAAAAACTAGGGTTAGAAACCTGGAAATAGCTATTGCCGTCGCCACCAACCTCTGGCCATCAACCTGTAAATTTTCCCGTACTCACCTATAAGCCCTCCTCCTCCAGGAAGCACCACAACAACCCAAAATCACCGAACCACCAGATAAACCCAAAATTCCCAATTCCGTTTAATACAAAAATGTTCACATAACAGTAAATTTAAAAATGTGATTTTTGTTTTAAAATTCATGATTTCCTACATGCATTTAGGTTATGAACTTGTTTCAATAATTTAAGATGTTTTAGATTTGCTTATTTGAAAATAATAACAATTATATTTGTTTCAGAGACAACAGACTTTTAATATAACTAAATTTTGATTTATAAACATAATCTCTTACTAAACAAACATCTTTTGTTTACACATTAATTTCTAACTGAAATCAATTCAAGTGATAAAAGATTTCTATTAAAGAGAATCTTAGTTTAAAAACAAAATAGGTATGCAGATACCTGGCAACAGCAACATATATATACATATTTATATATTATAAATTTGAAAACATTTTTATTAAATTTAAATTGAAATCAAATTCTCTATTTACAATGTATATACATATACACATTATAAATAAAATATCTTTTAAATAAGCTTAGAAAGAAAATTTTATTATTTAAATATTTTTAACTTTTGAAAAGAATAAAATCCCAAATATAAAGTTATCATTATAATAAATTTTAAAAAGAAGATCATTGGTCAAACTAAATAATTATTAATCTACAAAAGATAATTTCTGTTTGAATTAGATTATTAAATCAATATTTCACATTTTAAAATAATTATTAATGGAAATTATTAAATAAACATTGCCTAAATTTCCAGGACATCACATTCCTCCCCCCTTAAAAGAATTTCATCCCCAAAATTTAAAAGCAAAGATAATTTAATAATCCCATACAGATTTTATTTTTAAAATAGCAAACATATGCCATCAACCAAATACTAACAACCATAGCAACCAATTCAAACAAACAATTCTAACTATCCAGACAAAATTCTGGATAGGATTCCCTAGAGTTTTCCAGGTACAAACAGTGGGATACTCGCTCCACAGAATCTAAACTGGCTACATCACTCAGATCTAGAGCTCCTATGTATCTAGATCTACAAATCTAAACAGGGAACCGGACCACAGACAAGTCCTGATCAACTTCCAAATCTCCCAGAACTACTGATTCTAAAACCAGTGATAGACCATACACATACTCCCTCAGAAATACGTGAAATACATAATGAATTCCAGCCATCCAAACTGGAAATTAAATCCTGTAGACCAAACACTTAACCCCTAAGAGAAAACAGAAAGATCCAATACTCTTATCCACAAATATCTCCTGTCGATCCTGGTTGTCTTCAACCTTCTAGATCAATCAAATCTTCACAGATGCTTCACGGAACAAATCTGAACAAAGAAATAAACGATCTCCAGATCCTACTCAACAAAATGGTTCTCCCAAGATCCATCAAAAACCACCACACAAACTCTACAAATAACTGAAGACTTCAAACATACTACTCCTATTCGAAAACAGAACAGATGCACAAGACAACCAAGCCTCCAGATTAAAAATGCATTTTCTGTAGAAATCCTCTGATCCAAGACAAAACTCAAATTCCCAATGAATCGGTGTTGCTTCTATTCTGGAATAGCTGCCACCATGCTTCTGCTGCACAACTCTGATTGAGAATGCTCTTGATGAACACAAGTACAAACTTGATCAACTTATCCCGGAAACATTGTTCATCAAATTTCATAAAATCTCAGTGACCTATCTGATTCGGTCACAAACACCACAGCAAAAATTCAACCAGAAACTAGAGCCGATCAATCCTGCCAGCTTAAACAGACCACTCTCTCAAAGAACCTCCTACTAAGCTGAACCACCAGTAAAGCTCCAAGAACCAAGTCGATATAGAACTCAATCTCTTGATACAGATGCAAATCTTAACTCCTTCGAAGATATCCAGAAAAATACCAAACTACTTCGATAACTCAAACATCCTCAAGAGATGCTTCAATCCAAACAAAGATCACTCAGAGAACTTCTGAATCATCGCAAGTCACTTTTGCGATTCCACCCAGTTCAGATTCCAAGAAACTGTACTCTATTCAACAATCAGAACAGCTAAAGCCTTCTAACCAAAAGAAGAAACTAATGGTCCACCTTCAACCACAAGCTACACACCCTGCTGGCTTCCAGAAGAAATGGACAAGCTACACCATTTGCCTGGCCTATTGACAAAAGAATCACAGAGACTTCTGAACCATCGAAGAAACAGTCCACTCTACCGCTTTCGGACTCCACCTCTAGGATACAGCTAAGCCAAGAGACTATTCTGATAGCACACACCACACCTCTAAGCTGCTACTGCTGCCAAGGAAATTCTTATCCAAAAGCTCATCGGATCACAAAGCTACATCAGCCCCTTCACAATAGAGCCTTTAATAGACAGATATCCCTCAGGAAACTCGACTTCAAATCAAGCATAAATACTCTGCCAAACCGAGTCTCAAACTCAAATATAGACATAACTCCTTCCTACGGTTGCCAAGATACCATCTCTGCTTCAGTACTCCCAACTGATCCAAACTCAAGAAAATCCACTTGCACGAGTGCAACCAAACTTACATTCCAAAAATAAACTCTGAATCTTGAAAATATTTCCTTCAGAGATCGGTGAAATCCTTCACACCAAACTACAAAACTACTCAAGATGCCCAAAACTGCTCTAGCAGATTCACTTCCAACCTCAAACACTCGGACTCCAACCATTGGTAGTTGCGTTACACACACCACTACCCTATCTACCTTTATTACATACATTGGAAAACCCGAACAGGTAACCCAAAAGTTAGGTAGAAATATATATATATATATATATATATATATATATATTCAAAATTACAAATACGCTCTCAAAAGAAGGACACCACTCCAGAGCCTAGGTATTCGCTCAACCTAGCGCTCTGATACCACAATGTAATGACCCGCCTTTCATTCCATAGAAAGACGCATCATTAAGAAGAAAGAAAGGGATAGAAAAGAAAGAAATAAACAACATCAGAATCTCACAGCGGAACACATAAATTATATTATATCACATAAAACATACATAGTATCATATACATCAGAGTTATACAGCTAATACAACACAAACTGGACAGTTATAAACATCTATCTAGCAATTACAATTCAAGTACATCAGAGAAAGACAGATACAACTCAAACACAGCGGAACCACTATACATATCTACACGCTGAAGCCTCCTGCTCCATATCTCCTCCAGAACTCGTCAAAGCAATCCTGATACACTTGACTACTCATATGTAATATGAGTACCCAAGAGTTTAATAAAACAGAAAATAAACACTCGGGTCAGACATGGGTCTGGTGTGAGTAAACGGGTTTAAAATTATTTAACTTTAGAAAATCCTTTGAAAGAAAGGGTATCACGTAAGACTTCCCAGACATAAACATGGAAAAGTTTTTACCTTACACTAACCAAAACATTTGATTGGAAATCCAGTGATATTATAATAGTGTCTAGGGTTTTCAAAATAAAATAAAGAAATAGCTGGAATGCTTACATCTCACGTTCCAACATAGTTGGGCACAATATAAACCGTACCGGCACTTATTGGATTTTGGATTCCATCAATGGCAGGGCTACCGGGGTACCGCCCGTCACAGTACGTGGCCTAGATCACCGTACCGAGGAGTACGCCTGCTCCCTTGCAACACAAGACCGGAACCATTCCTTACTGAACAGTTTCGAACAAGACCACCCGTAAATTGGTCGTCGCCAACTGCCACACAACCGAAATAAAAAGGACCTCTAGACAGGGGTAAATCTCGTCCTACTTGGGCATGACCCACTTAGCCTTGCTGCACCTCCCCTGTTTTAGCCATTCCCGGTTGATGAGGCTTGAGGCTACGATTACCATTATAGGACACATAAATCTTAGAATGCTCATCGTCCACCTGACGATGTCTGAAAGCATTCAATCCATACAAGTTCGTTCCGGGTTCGAACGAAACCGAAGGCATTATCTCGTTACACTCATTTGGAATCACCCTCAGAGTTAACGACGATAACCCGTGCACTCTGAATCACCATCTCGAACCTGAAAGTACTATTTCCGTCAAACTCATCACGGAATCACCTTCGGAGTTATAATGACGAATAGTTCTTACACCTCAAGTCTTCACTCTTCACTTGAGATTCACTACCTAACGTTTAATTTGGATCGATGTGGTTTTCGAAGTTCCAAATTAGGAAATCCGATCTCGGTCTCATCGAAATCCAAATGCCATCTTAATGTCCAAGTGAATTTAATTTGAGTCGGTTAATTCAATTCATCATTATCTATTATACACAGATAGATAATTCATATATCATAATAGATAGTCACATTCTCATCATAAACAGATAACCCGTATCATCCTCACAAACAGATAATCCACAAAAAGATAATCATCACAATCAGATAATCCATATTATCATACTTTAACCAAGTATCCATATCATATAGATACTACTCATCTCATTACTGAGATCACAACCATCCAATGAAATATCAATATCATCCAAAAGCAAAGATTCATTAACCATCATCTATAATTAATTTAAAATGAATTAAATTAATTACTTCTATCTCTAATTAATTTAAAATAAATTAAATTAATTATCACATCTATAAATCCTGCTTATATCCATTAATTAATTAACCTAGTTAATTAATCATTCTCTAAGTATTCAACTTGATTAAACACCTTTGATTAATCATTCTCTAATTACAATAAGCAATTAGTCTTTAATTAATTTCACAAATTAATTAACCTTAATCATTAGTAATTAACATTTAATTACTTTATTTATTAATTAATTATAATTAATTACATTTATCCTTAATTAATTACATTAATTAATCACTTAATTATTAATTATTCCTTAATTGAACAATTCTTAATTACATTATTAATTATATTAATTAATGATCTCTAGTCTATATTTAAATTAATTACTTTATTTAAAATTAATTACATTTGGTAATTAATCTAAAATTAAAATACAATAATTAATCACTCTTGATTAATATTCAGTCCAGTAATTAACTACCCTTAATTACATATAACAAAATTAATTATTCCATAATTAATTATCTTCATTAATTAATCCCTTGATTAATTACAAATATAATTATCCAATTACTTCATTAAAAATCATCTCTCACCAATTATATTCCAGTAATTATCCTTTATTACTTCCCTAAGTAATAATACTCCATTCATTACATTAAGTAATTACTCTTATTAAACCATCAAATGATTATCTTAAATTAATTAAACTAAATTAATTAAATTAACAAATCACATTATCAAAATTAATTACAATAAGTAATTAACCCTTAATTACTTTATCAAGTTATTATACTGAACAAAATACAATTGATTATATTCAATTAATTAATCTAATTAATTATCAAAATTAATCACATTAATTAATTACTTAATAATCCTTAGGTAATTATCTTTATTAATTAACAACATTTCTTTAATTAATCATTTGAGAAAAATTATCTTAGATTAATCATCATTAATCATCTTTAATTAAAAGTTAATCTAAATAATTATTTAAAATCAAATAAATAATTAAATTCTTTATTATCTTAATTATTTCTAAAATAATTCATTTACTTATTTAATGGCTTTATTAACATTCAAATGTATTTAAAACAATAAATTTCTTAATTAAAATTCAAATTTCCATTTTAAAATTTAGATTCAAAATGTTTAGCTACTTAAAAATTTATCCAAAATTTAATTAAATTTATAAATCTTGAAATAAAAATAAGGAACATTCATTACTTATAAAAGATACTCATATAAGAAAAGTTTTAAAAATCTAAATTACTTAATTTTACTAAAAGAAATCAAGCTTAAAAATAAATTGATTATTTTAACTTTTCAAATTAAAGTTAAACACTTTAAAAAATTTATTCAATATTGAAGAAAAGAATTTTGCCAAGTTTAAACATTTATTTGAAATCAAATTCATTTTTAAATTCTACTTTAAAACATTTTAAACTTGATCAACATTTAAAATTTACAAACTGATCTAAATTAAAAATTCTGGATTCATAGTGGACTTGAAAACCATATTGAAACTTGATTTAAATCTTGCTTAAATTTAAAATTTTCGTTTTAAAAACTTTGGATTCAAAAGTTCATTTGAATTCAAATATAAACCTTGCATTTTAAAATCCCTATTTAAATCCTGCTCAAAAACTTGAATTTCATTTAAATTTTTAAAAACTGCACAACTTCAGGTTTATAAACCTGAAACAATACTTACCCGAGACCTCTCGACATATGCTTCGAGTCCATACACTAAATACTTCGGGACAAAAAAACTAATACCCGAGAGAAACTTCGAGTCATCTCCCTGTACCAACCCAAACAAGTTCATCAGAACAAATATGCACGGTGCATATGCACCGGCACTCCAGCGATCTCCAGCCACCCTAATCCACTTCACCAAGACGCCGACCAACTCCAAACTTGATCACGACCCCCAGATATCCTTTCGTAGCTTGAAATCAAAATCCGGTAATACACTGCAACCTGGAAACCTCACTACTGCATTATTTTCAAACCTGTCATCATCTCGCAAACCCACCTCCGATCATCTGGCCACCTACAACCTCGGCCATCTCTTCGTCTACATCTCCTCTGCCCAATCCCAGAGTCTTGCATCACTCGATGCAACAGAGAACACGAGGTGTATCAAAACTTCGACCACCTAAAAACTAGGGCTAAAAATCTGGAAATAGCTATTGCCGTCGCCACCAACCTCTAGCCATCAACCTGTAAATTTTCCCTTACTCACCTATAAGCCCTCCTCCTCCAGGAAGCACCACAACAACCCAAAATCACCGAACCACCAGATAAACCCAAAATTCCCAATTGTGTTTAATACAGAAATGCTCACATAACAGTAAATTTAAAAATGTGATTTTTGTTTTAAATTCATGATTTCCTACATTCATTTAGGTTATGAACTTGTTTAAATAATTTAAGATGTTTTAGATTTGCTTATTTGAAAATAATAACAGTTATATTTGTTTCAGAGACAACAAATTTTTAATATAACTAAATTTTGATTTATAAACATAATCTCTTACTAAGCAAACATCTTTTGTTTACACATTAATTTCTAACTGAAATCAATTCAAGTGAAAAAGGATTTCTATTAAAGAGAATCTTAGTTTAAAAACAAAATAGGTATGCAGATACTTGGCAACAACAACATATATATACATATTTATATATTATAAATTTGAAAACATTTTTATTAAATTTAGATTAAAATTGAAATCAAATTCTCTTTTTACAATGTATACACATATATACATTATAAATAAAATATCTTTTAAATAAGCTTAGAAAGAAAATTTTATTATTTAATTATTTTTAACTTTTGAAAAGAATAAAATTCCCAAATATAAAGTTATCATTATAATAAATTTTAAAAAGAAGATCATTGGTCAAACTAAATAATTATTAATCTACAAAAGATAATTTCTGTTTGAATTAGATTATTAAATCAATATTTCACATTTTAAAATAATTATTAATGGAAATTATTAAATAAATATTGCCTAAATTTTCGGGACATCACAACAACCAGCTCGGGTTATAGCGAGAGATGAGAAGAGGTTAAGAAACAAGACAGTCAAGTTCGTGAAAGTTCAATGAAGCAACAACGTGAAGGATTGTACTTGGGAAACAGTAGATAGGATTAGGGATACTTATCCTAGGATGTTACGAGGGTATGTTCTATATATGTTTTATATTGACTTATTGGCTGGTAGGACATACTAGCTTTTGTTTGAATGGCTGTTATGCTTGTTTATAGTCCTTACTGAATTTCGAGGAAGAAATTCTTTAAGGGGGAGCCTGTAACACCACTAATTTTTGTATAACATTATTCAGGATATTTAATTGGATAAATTAAGTAGAATAATGTGGTTGATTAAGGAGTTGAGATTTAATTGTCAATTAACTTGGCCGCAGTTAAACTAATAATGTATATGTATGGTTTATAATTTATAAGTTAGGAGACTAAGAAGAGGGCAATATGGGAATAGCCACACCCATATACCCTTACACCCTCCCTTATTCTCACCTACCATTTCATATATCAAAATACACATAAAAGAAAAGTTATAGCCAACCATTAAAACATCCTAGGTGATCAGCAAACTTGGAAGATCCAAGAGAGAAAGCTAGGACAAATCTCAAACTCCAACAACTTAATCAAGATGAATTATAGTGTAAATCATCTAATTTTTCCTTATTTTGGTTCCGCTATGGATAGTAACCGAATGTATTTTGTTGTATTGATCATGTTAGGATCTAATCATCATTGTTTGGATAGAATAATGATTTATGGAAATTTATTAGAATTTTCAAGGAATTAAAATGATGGGTTTTAAAGTAAAAACCTTAGTAAATGAACTCCAAACAACTTGATTTTTGGATATGTTCTGTACAACATAATTTTGGAGATGGGTTTTTAAATTCATAGTTTTTAGAGTTAATAGGAATATTTTATGAATTTCCTAAGATGAAAAAGACATTTATTTCGAGTTTTAATTATTAAAAATAATAAAATAATGAATTTTGCCCCGAAATATTTATATGATGTAGAAAATGTTATTTAGATTTTTCATGAATTTTTGGGTTTTTCGCAAGTGATTTCGATTTATTATGAATTTTCTAAGCTAAAATGGCTTAATAATTATATTAAAATATTAATACAGTTAAATATTTTGAAAGCAGTTTTGGACCCTTCTGCAGCACTTGGAAATCACCTTTCGAAGTAATCGAAACTCCCTTTCGACCGCATCCTTTCGAAGCAGTCGAAAGCACCCTTTTACAGTGTTTCGAAGCCCCTTTCATAGCTGTTTTCACCATCTTTATTAACAAAACTTCAAATAGGCATAACTTTCTAACCGTAAGCCCGTTTTTCTATTAAATCACTCTACCGAAAGGGAAACCATCATTTCAACACAATGGAATAGGTTAGAGACCTTAATTCTACACTTATAAAAAGTTATATCTAAAACAAAAATTTTTTATTTTCAAAGGAGTTGATTTCTTCGCTTTCGAAAATGTTTGCTTTATTTTATTTTCCTTCGAAGAGGATACTTACAAAGGGATGGTAAAATTGTTTTCTATTAACCAAGTTTTATACTTTCGAAGGGTACCACTTCGAAGGAATATTTTCGAAAGGGTATGTTTATATGACATTTGTTTTTTTTGAATATGTAGAGTGAGTAACCTTATATAATAAATATTGTTTAATCTTGGGGATACCAGGGTGGACTTAATGAGTTCAACACATTAGTTGGGGATACCAATACTTATATGTTTTGACACTAAACATAGGGGATACCAATATTTGTATAGCTATGACATTTATAATTTGGGGATACAATTGTATTTATTATGTCATAAGCTATTAAGTAAGATAACCTAATTGTGGACACCAATAGACATAGGTTTAACATGTAGATAACATGGGTGTACTTAAACATGTGGGTAGCATGGGTAAACATAAACATGTGGATAACATGTTTCATAATTAGAATCGTGTGGATAACATGTGTAACGACCCGTAAATTTTCGATAATTAAAATAACTAATTTAATAAGATTTCGCGATTTAATGTTAGAATTTTTTTTGTAATTCGTTGGAATAATAATAACTAGAATGAATTGCAACAATAATTATCCAAGTAATGAAAATAAATGCTACTTAGTGAATACCTTTGAAATCAATAGTTGAGTAGGATAATAAATATTGAATTCATTGGGTATAATAAAGTAATTGATTGATAAGTAAAATTTATTTAAAATCAAATATTGAATGTTGAACATGTAAATTGTTTAAATTTAATATTTGAAACTTATTGAATAATTGAATAACTATAAAATGAAATAGTGTTCTAAATTGTGAATTGGTTTTAAAAGTTGATTCTTATAAGTTCAATTTCAATATTTCAAAAGATAATGAATTATTGGATAATCGAAATTGTTTAAATTTAATATTTGGAATTTATTGAATAATTTAACAATGGGAATTGAATAACCGTATAATGGAAATGGTTGTTCTATAATTTTAATTCGTTTCAAAAGTTAAATTTTTAAGTTCGTTTTGAATATCTCAAAAGACAGTGACTCAAGAATAATAAAAATTGTTTAAATTTAATATTACAATTGTTTGAATAATTAAATTCCGAATTTGATATGATTAATTTGATATTGAAATTTAATATATGGAAATAGAGTGAACAATTGAAATTTGATTTAATATGATTCCAATTGGTTTCCAAAGGAAATGTAAGTTATATCGGGGTTATAATAGAATTAATAAGATTTTAAAACTGGAATTTATTGGATAATTGAATAATGGGTTTATTATGATTAAAAAAATGATTTGTAAAATTTTATTTTATCATATTAAAGTTAGAATGGGGTTGTAGAACTTTTAAAATCGAATTAAAAGTAAATTTGTGAAAATTGAATATTTTAATATTAAATTGACGAGTTAAAATAGCCATTTTTCAAACAGTCTCGGATTTCGACGAAACCTATTTCATCGGATCCGTAATGTCATATTATTGTATGGTTTCAAATTTCGTGTCAATCGGATTTACCGTTAGTCCGGGACGAGCCAAAACGCAAAGAAATTCGTTTAAATCGATTTAATTCAAATTGATCGGTTATCGCTATAACTCTCACATACGATCGAATTAGCCTCCGAAACACATTCCATTGTGTTCGGAACACGGGGTAAACCTCAGAAACGCCTGCCGGCACGCTTCGTTTGGAGTTCGTCTGAAAAAGTCGATAAATAATAATAAAATAATATATATACGTTTATATATACACGCATCCTTTAGAAACCCTAGGTTAAACATTCGTAGCCGCCGTTTATTATAATAGATGGCCGAAAACGTTTCCTTTTCTTCCCAAAATTCTGGTCGATCCATCAACTTTCGAGCCGAAGTTCTAACTAGGAAAACGTGGAGCTCGATGAGCACTAGAGATCCTACGGTGGCGATCGTATTTAGCATGGCGAGGAGGGAGAATTTGAGACTGAAACGCCGACCGTTGTTCGCGTTTTACGAGGCCATGGAATGACCGAGCTCTGCGGCGTTCAAGACGAGGGTGCTCATGGATGAGAGCTTCGTGATGGTGGCTCTTGATCGTGATATCGACAAGCGTGGTGGCCGAGAGTAATGGTTGTTGGTTGCGGTCGAATGGGTTCTGTACCCTGGGAGGACGCGAACGTGAGAGTGGGAGAAGGGAAAGTATGTGCAGCCGCGATCGTGTATTGCAGAATGGACAGCTTGATGATGGATTAGGTTAAATATTAAATTTAAGTTGTAATTAATTATATAAAAATTCATGTTAACTTTAAACTATCATATCTTATTCATACGAGGTCGAAAAATTACGAAACTTTTTGCGTTGGAATCGTATCGACGAGCTCTTCGCAATGGAACTAGATTGGAATCATTTGGAGCTAGAGAAAATTTTGAGTTAAATCGAACGTCGTTCGATTTGATTTAAAATCGTAAAAATCAAGGTGAGTGTTTTATAACGCTCATAATGTACTAAATATCTTTATGCTAGTTAAATTTGATATTATGAAGTGTTGTGATTTTTATTTGTCGTTGTTTGATAGAATTTAATTGTCATATAGATTGTCATTTGAATTAACCTTTGAAAATTAAATTGACAGTTAAATTGAAATTGAAATTGAATTGCGATTAAATTACCTGACATTGATAACTATGAAATTGCTATGAATTGTATTGTCTATTGGATGATTTATTTCAATGGATGCTATTGGTTGATATTTAAATGTTTGGATGTTTATTTGCTTATATATAACCTGTTATGCATACATATGACACAATGATTGGTTTAAGTGATATATATTCATCCTTGACATTTGATTGAAATAAATAATTACTTGGCCATAGGATAGAAAATTATATACGGACACCGGATTGGCTAAATTAATAATTTTTAAAATCGTTGATTTGAAATTTATTTAAATGTTTGGATTTAAAAGTTATAAATAGAAATTAATTTATAGAAATCGAATTTATCGAAAAATTGAGTTTGGAATGTTGAAATAAATTTAGATTAAAAGAAATTGATAAATAATTTAAGTTGAGACTTTGAAATTTAAAATTTGGATATGATTGAATTTCGAAACTTTATTTTTTTTAAAGATTGAACATTATTTCGAGCTTTGAGTATTACTAAGTAAAAACGATATAAAAAGATATTTCGAAATTGAGCTTGAAATTGAATCATATTTGTAATTGGGTTTTAAATTTGAATATTGAAAGATAATTTTGTTAAGTGTTATAAATTGATATTTTGAAAAAAATCAAGCTCCGAATCGATATAAATTGAAATTGAATTAATTAAAAGTGAATATAAAATTGAATAAATTTGAAGTCAAAGTTTGACGTTGATCGAATCGAAATCGAAATTGAATCGGTAGAAGGGAAATTGAAATTGTTTTGAATTGGGAAGTTATAATTGAAATGGTTTGGTTTTGAAGCTGTTTTATTTTGTTTTCCAAATTACTCAGTTATATAAACCATTTTTGAATACTTAAACTATTTTGATCTATTTTAAATCTACTTAACCCAATTTAAATTATTTTAAACTGATTTATCTATCTTAAATCCATTTTAAGACTTTAAGTTTTTTTAACTACTTTAATTATTTAAACTACTTTTAAAACTACTTAAAACTATTTTTCTAAAAATTTCAAGCTGGTCAATAAGGTGAAATGTTTATGTTTAAATCTTGAATTTGAATACGAATTGGGTTAAATAAAGTTGCAACCTAAATTGAAATTCGAAATGATCTTGAAATTGAAATGAGATACTGAGGCGAGAAATGATTTTTGAAAAGGAATCTTACATTTGAATAGATACGATGATATTTGAAATGGATTTGATTTTTGAAGCGAATATGATATTTTGATATCAATTATGAATCGATTTGAAATGTAAAAGAGCCAACGGTGTAATAATATGTAGTTATTAAAGAGACCGGGATCGGATATGGACATACTCTCTGTCGATACCGAACACCACTTTAATAACTATTATATGCGGAGTGTTGATGCAGAATGAAGTGGATGGTTTGGTGAACGCGTTGACTGAAGAAAGAGAACGATATTGGATGACCCCTGACATGACTAAAACAGGAGCCGTGCCGGGCCATTGAGGTTCGCCATCTCTAGCGGACACACTTCTTCGATACCATATCTATTACATTTGTGATTCGATTTGGGTGCACCCCTTGATTTGGGAGTGTTGTTTCGCGGTGTTGGGGTAGCTGCTGGGTATGCTCAACATCAGTCCAGATCACGCAACTACTAGTATCCTAGTTTGTATCGCCTCATGTACCTTGTCATACCGATTATCCTATTCGCGACCACTACGTTATGTTTTGTGTTATACCTATGGGGTACCCTCTGATAACCACCAGTTTACGGTGCTGTATAGACTGTGGCATTATAAAAATGTGTTAAGGGGGATTATGGTAACGCCTTAACGCTATTTTGATACTTTATATTACTGATAGGCATTATCTACTTAGCGTATATTACTACATAGTAGATAGTTTAAAGGATCCTTAAGAGATGGAAAATCCCGTAACATCTCTTGAGTTATTGCACGCACGTTGACACTGGATATGAGATGTCAAACCCCGTAAACATCTCTGACGCCGTTACACTCATATTTATTTACGATTGATTTAACTTTCTTAAGGATATTTTAGTCCTGACTCGAGTGTTTTGTCTTTTCATTACGCTTGGGTTAGTCCTGAGTTTTTCAGATTTTTTTGAAGATCTATTCTGGAGGATGAAGACGAAAATTTGGTGTACTATTACTATTTTTACCCTTGCATCATGCTATCTGCTGCATTATTTTATTTGTTCTGTTGTATATGTATAACTCTGATAAATGTTGTATTAATAATTGTCAAAGTATAGTAAACAGCTTCATGAACTGTTTATTTGATTATTATATTTTATCGTTCCGCTGTAAGATTCTGTGTTATTTCCTTTATTTCTCTTTCCTCTTCTTTTATTATTTACCCCAATAACCATCTGCCCTTTTGAATGGTTTGGAATCGACATGTGTATTTGATCGTCGGTTTAAACTGTCCAAAAAGGCGGGTCGTTACAACATGAATGGTAGTTAAATATGTGGGTAACATGGAATAATTAGAATCACGTAGGTAACATGAGTTAAATAGCCAAGTGATAGGTTCATAGTTAGCCCATGAAAACTATGATTGACATTGGCAGGGGCCAATAAGTTTATAGTTAGCCCATGAAAACTATACCTGGATTAAGATATTGATAGATAGTCAATAGGTTCCTAGTCAGTCCATGAAAACTAGGATAAGAAGAAAGATATTGGAGTTACCAATAGGTTCTTAGTGATCCCATGAAACCTTTGTAATCGATTCATGTAGTCCATAAATATTTAACCGATTATTAGTTAGTCCTCGAAAACTAATAGGTTAATAGTAATCCTAGAAACTATAATTGGGATAGATAGTCAGAATGAATGGGGATGAGTAATTCAGATTTGGTTTACTTGTTTTGCATATCATCATAATGTTTTGAAATATTTTTTTAACCATTGTGGATGCATAAGCACAGTATATGGTTTTATAAAGGTTTTAGGAACTAGTGAGGGGAAAACATATTTCGCTATGCGGCGTAATCTCACTAGATATCTATTTGGTTTGAGATGATAGATTATTATTCATACCAGGCTTTATGTCTGACTTGAATTTTTTGTTTTCCCCTTAAACTCTCAGATACGCAATTGATTTTGAGTAGTTTGAGTTTTAGGATTTTTAGGTTCTCTTCTTAGACGACTAAAGCTTCCGGAGGCGTGCAGGATGCATATATTTATTTAGAGATATCGTTTCCTACTGTGTGTTTTGTTTGTAAAGGCAGATTTATTGGCTTTATTATATACTCTGACCTACCAAGGAGGCATCTTCAAATGTCGCTCTTGGCGTATGTGTAATAATTATAATTTACTAAACGTGGTTAACCTTTTTGGGATTATGTAATGAATATCAAATGTTTTGAATGGAATGTGGAATGTATTTTTGATTATTAATTTTTTTCCATATTTCTATGATATGTGTATCAATGTATCTTGCAACACCGTATTTGGACGTAAGGATAAATAATTATGGATGACTGTAGCATCCGCTGCCGTTAGTTTTGAGCCTCCAAGTAGGGGATGTTACAACGATCCTGGGTTTTGCTAAGCCATGAGGGTACGTCAATTCCATATCTAGAGTATGCTTATTAATATGTTGGACGATAGGAGTTGATGATACTTGGTTAGGTTGCTCACGAAAGTGTTTGGATTTTAGGCCGGTTGTGTTTTCCTTATGGTATATTTTATCTAGAAATATATGGCGCTAGGAAAGATATCTTCTGATCCTTGTCATGGGAGATCGGTCTCATTGGGGAGGTCTCCAAGGAAAATCCATATACGAATGCACCTTAGCTGTTTTAGATATAGCCTAATATGTTAGAATGTGAGATGCAAGCATTTCAGCTATGATTGATATTTATTATAAACTCTAAACATTATTAGTATCATTTGAATTTTCTATATAAAAATGGTTTGGATATCGTAAAGTAAAAACCCATCTGTGTTTATGTGTTTACAAGATGCCTTTATTTAAAAATAGTTTTATAACATTAAATAATTCAAATGAATTGAGTTTTCTCATGCCGATTTACCAGACTGATCCAGGTGTTATTTTTCCTACAACGTTCGGGTCAGCCCCGAGTATATTTCCAAGTTTCATTGATGATCATTGTAGCTCTTGGAGAGAGGAACTGGACGATTTCCTTCCAGAGTACATTGCTTTGTTTATATTTATCAACAATTGCAAGGGAGGGTCGTTATAATTGTCCAGGCTGATGATAAGTTAGTTTTCTCCGTTTGCTGTATATGTATTGAAATGTTATTTTTGTAAAGTACCATTATAATATTTATGTTATCGTCCTGCCGTGAGATTCTGATGTTTTTGTTCTCTTCTTTCTTGTTCATTCTTATTTTCATTTTACCCTAACGTTCTGTCCTTTCTGCCCTTGGGTACTGGACACATGAATACCATGGATTTATTAGTGTCGAGGGTTGAAAGGGCGATCGATAAATTTTGGTATCAGAGCCAAAGGTAAAGCAAGAACCTTGGCTTTGTGGGGTATAACTCGTTAAGAGATAGGGTAGTGGAATGTCATAGCATGAGTTGAATGTATTATTAATATGAGTGGATGTAAATATTAGTGCTATAAAAATGTTTTATATGGTGTAAATTGGCTTGTTGAGTGATTTATGAATTCGTGTTTATGCGTGAGACGCCAAGGAATCGATAGGTATTTCTAAATACTTAAATAAGGAAAACTGACATAGTATTGTTTCCAAAAATTGATAAATGAATAACTTTATCTGAAATTATATTTTATATGTAAAAGAACAAATATAGTTATTTATGGTGTATTTGATTGTTGGGAAATGATAATATTCAATTATTATCATTTATTGTTTGGTTGGTTGTGCTCGGCAGTTTATAAGTGTTAACAAGAAATCTTATCAACACCCCAGAGTTGTGTTATGGAACAAGGTTTACCCCTTAGGTAGATGGAGAAGAGTGGAATGTGTATATCCTTCTTGAATTTCCTTTCGAAAAGATTGCTGTAGTAGAAAATTACTCGGGTCGACCTTTCGACTTAGTCAAAACAGTTGGTTTCTTTGCTTAGCGACCTTTCGACCTTGTTGAAGTAGTATGGTTTTTCCTTCGAAAGCCTTCCTTTTGATTCAGTTGTGATACACTGGATAAGGTTTGGCTTGGTTGGTTTCGACCTAGTTGAAGGCTTCAGTTGTTGTGTGGTTAGGACTTTATCCAGGAATCTAAGACTGAGGTTTCGACCCTGTCTATAATGACCCGCTTTTCGGTACCATTCAAGCTGACAATAAACCACACATGTCCAACCCAAATCGAAAAAACCGGATAGTTATAAGGAAGAAAGAAGAAGAGAAAAGTGACTGAAAACAACAAAGAATCTCACAATCGCAGACAACATATAACATCAACGATTTTTACAAAAGAGAACCGTTATATACATATATCCATCAGATTAAAATAACAATCACAATTATCAGCCTGGACAGTTATAACAACCTGTCCTCACAATTGTTGATAATTTCAATAAAAAAGCATCAGAAAATAAACATATACGAGAATACGATTTGAAGACCTCCAGCTCGTCTCCAGAGTTCCAATACATCCAAAGCAATCTATAAATATGCTCGGTCTGACCCGAGCATTATATTAATATAGTACCGAGTTAGTTTGGAAAACCAACGTGAGAAAAACACACCCAACTGAATTTTATAGTTACAAAAATCTTTTGAAAAAATAGTATCTCGTAAGACCACGCCGCACATAAACACAGACGGTTTTTTACCTTACGATAATCAAAACATTTAATATGAAATCTAGTGATACTATAATAATGTCTAACGGTTCAAAGTAAATATATAAAATAGCTAAAATGCTTGCATCTCATATTTCAACATATTTGGGCATAATCAAAGTTATAATGGCTCGTATTGGAGATTGGTTTCCATACAATGACTGGGCTACTAAGGTACCGCCCATTACGGTGCATCTCTAGTTAAAATACACTGAGAGCCTCACATGGACTCCTTACGAGTCAAGACCGACCCTATTCTTTACTGGATAGCGCCGAATATGTTATCACCTTGGTTGGGATCAACAACGTAAATAGGCCCCGAGCATACATGATCTATAAGGGTGATCTAGATTGGATGATGACCATACCCTAATGGTAGAGAACCACATAGCCTTAAAGCATCTCCCATGTTTTAGTCATTACCGGTTGATGAGGCTTGAGGCTACGATTACCATTTATATAGCACTTCCAACTTGGAATGCTAACACTGCCCTACGGGCAACAATGCAATGCCAGAATTCATCCATACAAGTTCGTTCTAAGGCTGAACGAAACACATGAAAGCTTCATCTTTGAATTCCCCATCATCCACAAGATATCTTCACTTCGCAACGCTTAAGTTGAATCGAAGTGGTCTTTGGATAACATATCCAATCCCGATCTCTTCGAAACAACAATCGACATTTTTCGTTAAACTCAATCCCGTTTCTTTAGGAAATCAACATACAAAGATAAGAGCAGAGTTCACCTTCTAACTATTTGTGGACGGATTTACTCATCATTTATCCTAGAAGAACGAAATGAGATTTATATGCACAGTATGACATCATCGGAGATGACTGTGCCATATAATTCACATGTTTCTTCCTAGATATTTCAAAATTTACTTTTGGGTCCAAATTCGATAATCGGTTATTTAACCATCAAATAAACAAACATTCAAATCATAGATTTCATTTCCTATGGAACCTACTGAGCCTCACCTTCATAAATTTAAATTTACTTTTCAAATACTTGGAAAACACTTCCATATACTTATCTCAACAAAGTAAGTATATTCACAAAGCACAATTTTTTCGATACTTAGAAAATATAACCATGTACTTATTTTAATGGTGTATTTATATTTTAAAACCATTCTTTTCGAAAATTGAAGAACCTTTTCCATACTTACAAAATGGTATAAGAATCTTAACCGATCATTTAGAATGATTTACATATGTCAAAATGATATTTAAAATGATAAAACATAGGTATCCTTTAAACAAAGGTATAAATATCCCAAAATACCCTCTCTTTCTTTAACTCTCTTTTGATTTTATTTTAAAATGTCTTTTTAATATATTTCCACAATCTATCTATAAAATTCCTTATAAATTCTCAAGTTTATAAACTCCTTTACATAAATTCTTTTTATAAATGAAATCCTTTTATAATAATTTATTTATTTTATAATAAATAAACTAAAACATTATAAACTTAGCTTTAATTCATTTTTAAATAATTTAAAGAAATATTGCTAAAATAATTTAAATAACATAATAAATAAACTCTTAAACCTTTAAACATCTCTGATAGATAAATAAAATAAAATAACTTTAAACAATCTTTTAAATAAAATTAATTATCTTCAGTAATATTTTTAATGAATCATCTAGTCTTAAATAATTAATAAAATAATAATTATTATCTTCAAAAACAGTAATAAATAATTTATTTTAAAACACTATATATAATATACAATCAACTGCAATTAATTATTAATAAAGCACCTTATAAATATAGAAATAATTAAAACATTTTTCTTCCAATCTATAAATTAGAAGTTAATCAAATCCAAAATTTCCAAATCTAGAAAAGGCTCGGCAATCCCTGTGATACTTAACAAGCTACCAATACCTTCCATTTAACTTCTCAGATCAAATTGCTGGTATTTACATAATCACACATATATGTAAACCAATCCATAATTAACGATCAACTGACACTTAAATATATGTCCAAATTAATATAGTAGAAAAACGAAATTTTTTCTGCTAGTTACTGTCATTCAAAGATAAACCCTTGCATTTATTAAAGTGGTTTTCTGCTAGCAGAACGATCAATTGACACTCACGGGAGTCAGGGCTGCACTAAAACCTCATATAGAACCGTCGCCAAACCATTCAACTTCATTCTGGAATTTTCGCCACGTACATAATTGTTAAAGTGGTTTTCGATATTGGCATAGAGTATGACAATATCCGATCCCGGTCTCTTTAACAACCAAATGCTTATTTCACACCATGGTCATTTCATTTGAAATAATTCATACTTCATATCAAAATATCATATTCATTTCAAAACCATGTAAATTCGATATCATTATTCACTTTAAATAATATTCATTTCTAGAATCGTAACACCTTTAAAAATTCTAAAAATTTCGAAAATCATAACACTTCCGACTTAAACAGTTTAGATATTGAAAATAGTATATATACTAAAATAGTTATAAATTAAAATAGTATATATATTAAAATAATTTATGTATTAAAATAGTTTATATGTATTAAAAATACTTTATATATAATAAAATAGTTTCCTCCAATTCCACAAATCGATTTAAATCAGCATAAATTCCAAAAATTCAATTTAAGTCAATCCCTTTTCAACGCTTTTAATTTAAAAGGTTAAAGATTCAATTCAAATTCTCAATAAACCATTTCAATTTTTATCGATTTCAAATCCAGGTTTGAACTATCTCTTCAATTCCAATAAGATTCAAAGTTTAAATATCCACACATTTTCAATATAAGTTCATTTATATTTCAAAAGTTAACTTTAATTTTATCCAAATTGGAAAATATTCACTTAATCATTTTAATAAAATTTAATAAAATCTCAATTTATAAATTTAAATCAATACTAGATATTTAGTCTCAATTTTATTTAAAGTTGAGAATATTCATTAAATCATCTTTTTATCAAATCAATTCCCAAACTCCTATCTTTCAAAATCTCGAAAATCAATAATTTCAAATCAATTTTTGTTTAGATTCAATTATTAACTAATTTAAATTCCCCGCCAACATTAATTAATCTTCTCAACCTTAATTTATTATAGTTATTGCAAAATCTATTTTTAAAATATACTTTAAATAAATACCTAAACATATTATATACTAATTAAATTAAATTTTATTAAATTAAATCTTATTTTTAAATTTATTTTATATTAAATTTATTTTTATATATTTTAAAATAGTAAAATTATAAGTAAAATCTTAAAATTTATATTTTCAAAACTGACTTATAAATTTAAAATTTCCAAAACATAAAATTTTAAAAATCGAAAATTTAGGCACATATAAAAATAACATTTATACATATTATATTTTAAAAATCAATAATTATTAAAACCCATATATTTCCTTTCAAAACTTTGGAAATCATTTAAAAATATAGACCATCAGTGTCCGTATATAATTTTCTATCCTATGGTCAAATGATACGGATATTTATATTTCAATCCGCAATTTAAATATCTACGGGAATATATCATTTCTACCCGCAATCCCAAAAAAAAAGTTCAAAATCAATGAAAATTGCTAGAGTTTATCATTTTAACCCATAATGATTTTCCTCTATTCTATAAGATCGTTCGGGTATGTATCATTTCAACCCATAGGGAATTGTAAACTAACAAGGAACTTGCAGAGTGGGAAGAAATATGATAAAAATATAACTTATCAACTACAGGCGTATATCATCAGTAACAAATTAAATATAATATAAATAACATGTTATGTTGTCATATGTCATAGGTGAACAGTTATAGATAATGGCATATCATATATAGCAATAAAAAAAATTAATAGCCTAAATTTAACAGCATATTTCAATTGTCACTTCGCGGTGGATTGAAATTTACTAAGTATAAAAATGTTAATCGTGAGTGATTGCTCACCTTTCGAGGCTAGAGAAATTAGACAGCACGACAAGCTACGAATTGAATCACGAACTCTACTACAAATCCAAAGCAAAGCAAAGTGAAGCTGGCACGATCTCGGCTCGATGGATCCGAAGAAACACACACACATACACACATATATGTAGCTATCTATTTTAAAATCTAAAAATTTAAAACAAGTATATTAAACATAAAATCTTTAATATATATATATCTATTTAAAAATCAACATTAAATTTAAAACACATATATATTAAAATCAAATCTTTGTATATATATTTTGAAATCGTTATTTTCTAAACACATCAAAAGAAAAAAAATCAAAATATCTATCTATATTTTACAATCAAGATATATATATATATATATATATATTATATTTTAAAATCTATATACGTTTAAAGGTCAAATATCTATATATATAATATATATTAAAACACATATTAAAATAAAACATCTTTATATTATATTGTAAACCAATATTTATCAAGATACATATATTTTCCTTCCAAATTCTCAAATATAAATTAAATCATAATATACCTACATTATATTATAACAAAATCTAAAATAAGATATTTAAACATATATATACTTTTAAAACATATAATATCTTTATATATACACCCTTTTTATAGACATCGCATGCAAAAATGAAGCTGGATAAAGTGTATATATAAGTAAATATATGTGTATACGAAACCCTATATATAGCGCATGTAGTAAATATATATGTAAATAATCTTATAATATAATTAAAACACACCACAAGCTTCATAATACATATATAGCTTTATATACAAAAGAAGGAAGGGAACAAATGGTGGAACGACAAGTAAACCTGAATTTGAATGGAACAGTGTGTGTGTATAAATATAAACTTCTCAGTGGCTGCACTCGTTTGTTGTGGCATGGGAAATGAAGGAAGGATGCACTTTTACATGCTCGTTCCAGAAATAGCTTGGTGTGGCCTGTGAAGTTATGTCGTCTCGGCGAGGCTGAAGGTGTAAGGTTGGGGCCTCGTGTGAAGTGGAGTTGCGGCCATAGATCTAGAGGTGGTGGCAATGGAGGGAAGCCTAAAGTGGTCGTGGGTGAAGATGCTTTTGGCTGTACGACGGAGGATTTAGGTGTTGGGTGGTGATTCTCGGCAGTCAGGTAGGAGGTTCGGTGAAGTGTGGGCTGTTGCGTGTGACTGGGTCGGGAAGTGGAAAGGTCGGCAAAAGAAAGAAGGCTGCACCGTGACTTTGATTGGTTGCTTGGGGTTATCGATGGGTGTGTCATGGAGTGGAGGCGGAGTGTTAGATCGGTGATGAAGTGGGTGCCGCTTAGGGTCTGCGTGCTAGATTTGGCTGCTCGCATGGAGGTGCTCGCATGGAGGCTGGCGGCCATGAAGGAGCTTGTGTGTGTGGGGTGTTGAGGATGTCAGTGGGCTATGGGATGATGATCGATGGTGGTGGGAGCGATGTGAAGGCATGGCAGAGGCGAAGGGAAAGCTTGCATTCTTCGAGTAATAGGAATGAAAAGGTGATGAAGAGCGTACCTCTGAAGGTCGCGACCGACCTACCATAGGTCGTGAACGACCTAACGTGATTTGCCGAAGCCCTAGATCGCGTCTCCTCTTCGTATGTCACGAGCAAGCCAGCGCCTCCACTCGTATGTCGCGAACGAGCTATGGCGGCCGAACTACCTCAAGTCGCGAACGACTTATCGAAAACCTAAGTCGCAAGATTCAAACAAGTTCCTTAAGTCGCGACCGATCTACCTTAGGTCGTGGACGACCTAACGCGATTTATCGCGTCCCCTCTTCCTTAGGTCGCGCGCGAGATACCCCAGAGCGCGAACGACTTATGCCTCCACAGTAAGTCGCGAATTCCAAGTCGCGTGCCTCCTCCCTAAGTCGCTACCTTCAGCGACCTAATTTCCATGTATTTAGCTCGAGCAATGTAAGTTGCGATTGAAGCTTCTCCTTAAGTCGCGAGCGACATAGTTAAGTCGTTGCCGAGCTAGCATGAGTCGGAGCCGAGTTAGCATGAGTCAGAGCCGAGTTAACATGAGTCGTAGCCGAGTTAGCACTAAGTCGCTGCATATCTTCTTTTCTTTAAGTCGTGTAACCATTGTGTTGTAATTTTTTTAGTCGTATTGAGTTGTAAGCCTATAAATAAGCAAGTGGTGTCATTTGTAAAGGGTTGTTGTTGAAAATTGAATAAAATTTTGCTTGTGAAGCTTTGTGCCTCCATTAAATTGGTAGTCGAGTGTTAACTCCTATCTCCACTTACGTAATTCGAGTGCGCTCGAATTATCGTTTGTTGAAGCCGATTCACGGTATCTTGTGCGCAAGATCAATGTTGAAGAATCGTAGATCTCTTTTCGCGGAATCGTGCGCGATCAACGTGATAGAGATAACTAGAATTCGGTATCTTCGGATCAACGAATTCGGGCATTACAGGATTATCAATTCCCCGCTTGCTACTTTCATCCATTTCATTTGTTTTCCGAATATCCGCTGCGTCAGTTTGGTATCAGAGCTAGATCGCAAGAAGTTGCATCATTTGGAGACTTGGGTTTCGAGAATTTGAAGTTTGGAGATCGTATTTGCAATTGTTGAGAAGTTTAGTGTTCATCGTGTTCATCGTGAAGTTGCAACAAGTTGGGAGTTTCAATCCATCTCACTTTGGATCAAAGTTCGGAAAGTGTTGGAAAATTATTTTTTGAAGTTTGTTTGAAGTTCAATCATGCCTCCGAGACGAGCTCAACGCCACCGAAATATCAATGCTTTGTATGGAAGAGAAGAAGCTGATGAAATGGAGCAACGAATCAACGAGAGTTTCACTGAGAAGTTGAATGAAGGAATTGGTCGATTAGAGAGAATGGTGCTTGAAATGAATCAAAGTAGAAGAAGAGTTTCACCTGAATCGAACCATGGGGGAAGTAGAGCTTCGATACATTCAGATCGAGAGAGAAGAGAAGATCAAGATCATAGAAGTGTTGACAGTCATGATAGAAATGTTGATCGAAGGAGTGGTAGTAGAGATGTTGGAGGTCGTGATCAACATCGATATACTTCATATTTTGATGAGGAGTTTGATGGTGATAGGGGAAGTGTTCATTACCGAGATAGAGAATCAACACGACGTCAGTATCGAGATGTAGTGGATGATCGTCGATGGGAATCGGGAATGAAGATGGAAATTCCAGAGTTCAAGGGTGGAATGGTTACTGAAGAATTTTTAGATTGGTTGTCTAATGTTGAAGAAATTTTTGATTTCAAGGAGATTCCGGAGAATCGCCGAGTGAAGTTAGTCGCTACAAGGCTGAGGGGGAGAGCTTTGGCGTGGTGATAGCAAACTAAACTTACACGAGAATGGATGGGAAAGTTGAAGATTGTAGATTGGGAGAAAATGAAGAAATTGATGAGAGCTACATTTTTACCATACAACTATCAATCACTTATGTACCAGAGATTGCAGAATCTAAGGCAGGGGACAAAATCAGTCAATGATTACGCCGATGAATTTTACCAACTCATTGCCAGGAATGATATAATGGAGACGGAAGAACAACTGACTGCTAGATTTGTTGGAGGGTTACGAATGCAGATCCAGGATATGGTTAATATGTTTGATCCGAGATCTGTGGCGGAGGCACACCAGAAAGCGATAGCTTGGGAGAAGCAGGGAAGGCGTGGAGGTGGTGTGTTCACAAATTCCAACAATCAAGTGAAGGGAGCTAGTGGCAATACTACTGTTTCGAAGGCTGTTACTAAACCGGCTGTGAATGAGGCTGCGAAGGCAAAGGGCAACAACAGTTTCAAATGTTACAATTGCCAGGAAGTGGGTCATAAAAGCAATGAGTGTCCAAAACCAAAGAAACGAACTATGATAGCTGAGGCTGAAGTTGAGGATGTTGGTGAAGGTGATTCTAGTCCAGTGGAGGAAGATGAACAGGATATCACAGCAGGGGACGAAGGCTGTAATCTAATGATGAGGAGATCTTGTTTAACACCGAAGCAAGAGGATGAAGCTAGTTGGTTGAGGAGTAACATCTTTCAGTCGACATGCGCTATATTGGGGAAAGTTTGTAAATTTGTGATTGATGCAGGAAGTTGTGACAATATTATTTCTACAGAAGCAGTGAAAAAATTGAAGTTGAAAACGGAAAAACATCCAAATCCTTATAAGTTAGCGTGGCTGAGAAAAGGAGGAGAGGTGAAGGTGGATAAGCGAGTTCGAGTTCCATTTTCTATTGGGAAGAAATATAAAGACGAGATTTGGTGTGATGTAGTTGAGATGGATGTTTGTCATTTGCTTTTGGGAAGACCGTGGCAGTATGATCGAGCAGTGCAGCATGACGGTCGAACAAATAACTATAGTTTTTTGTTTGAAGGCGTTAAGATTATTTTAGTTCCAAAGAAGAGACAACAGGGAGAGAGTAAATCTGAGGAGATTGAAGAGCTGAAAATTTTGTTAACTTTGAAGGAGTTTGTTAAGGAAGTTGAAGAGGAGCCTGAAGTCTTTGTGTTAATTGGACGAGATTGTAGTGAAGAGGTTGAAATTCCAGAAGAAGCGAAGCCAGTTTTGAAAGAATTTGAGGATGTATTTCCAAAAGAGTTGCCCAAGGAGTTACCGCCACTGAGAGACATTCAACATCAAATCGATCTTGTTCCGGGAGCAGTATTACCGCATAGACCACATTATCGAATGAGTCCGAAGGAACATGAAGAGTTGAGGAGGCAGGTGGAAGAGTTTCTTGAGCAAGGACGTGTTCAGGAAAGTCTCAGTCCGTGTGCTGTACCAGCTTTGTTAGTACCGAAGAAGGACGGGATGTGGAGGATGTGCACTGATAGTAGAGCATTGAATAAGATTACGGTGAGATATAGATTTCCAATGCCAAGGTTGGATGACTTGCTAGATCAGTTGAGTGGGGCAACTATCTTTTCGAAGATTGATTTGAAGAGTGGTTATCATCAAATTCGAATTAGACCAGGTGACGAATGGAAGACAGCCTTCAAGACGAGAGAGGGGTTGTATGAATGGCTTGTGATGCCGTTTGGTCTTTCGAATGCACCGAGTACGTTCATGCGGGTGATGAATCAAATCTTTAGACCTTTATCGGGAAATTTGTGGTGGTGTATTTCGATGATATTCTGATATACAGTGGGAGTTCGGAGGAACATTTGCATCATTTGAAGGAAGTATTGATGGTCCTACGACAGGAACAGTTTTATGCCGCAACAAAGAAATGTGTGTTTATAGCGAGGAGTGTTTTATTTCTGGGGTATGTTGTGTCAGGAGAAGGTATACAGGTGGACCAGAATAAAGTTGAAGCAGTCAGGAATTGGCCACAGCCGATGACAATTACGGAAGTGAGGAGTTTTCATGGGCTAGCGTCATTCTACCGAAGATTCATTCCACATTTCAGTAGCGTGATGGCGCCGGTTACTGATTGCATGAAAGGAAAGAAGTTTGTATGGTCAGAGGAAGCAGGAGTTGCCTTTGAGAAGATTAAGACACTCTTGACGACAACACCAATTCTAGTACTGCCGAATTTTCAGTTGTTATTTGTATTGCATACTGACGCTTCGAAAGTGGGAATTGGTGGAGTATTGAGCCAGAATGGAAGACCAGTTGCTTATTTCAGTGAAAAATTATCTGGAGCCAAGTCAAGATATAGCACTTATGATGTAGAGTTTTACGCGATTGTTCAAGCGGTGAAGCACTGGCGACATTACTTGTTTCAGAAGGAGTTTGTTCTTTACACTGATCATGAGGCATTGAAACATCAACAAGGACAGGATAAGATTTCAGCGAGACATGCTTCGTGGATAGCATATCTACAACAATTTACTTTCGTGGTAAAACACAAATCAGGGGAGACAAATCGTGTAGCGGATGCTTTGAGCAGGAGGAATCACTTGTTGACAACGTTGAAGGTTGAAGTGACATGATTCGAATTACTGCCAGAGTTATTTGAAGAAGACCCTTACTTTGCAAAGTTTGTTGAGAAAGTTAAGGATGGGAATACTGGTGAATTTGTATTGGTTGATAGATTCTTGTTCAAAGGAAATCGATCATGCATACCAGACTGCAGCTTGAGAATGGAGATTATCAAGGAGTTGCACGAGGAAGGACATGTGGGCCATGATCGTACATTGCAGTTAATTACACAATCTTATTTTTGGCCGTCAATGAGGAAAGAGGTAGAGAGATTTGTGGAAAGATGTCATATCTGTCAGGTTTCGAAGGGAACGGCTACGAATGCGGGGTTATATATGCCGTTACCTATGCCTACTAGATCATGGGTTGATATCAGCATGGATTTCGTTTTGGGTTTGCCTGGAACTCAGAGGTGAAATGATTTTATATATGTTGTAGTGGACAGGTTTTCGAAGATGGCACATTTTATAGCCTGTAAGAAGACAGCGGATGCAGTTCGAGTGGCACAATTTTTCTTTAAAGAGGTGTATCGATTGCATGGTTTACCAGAATCTATCGTTTCTGATCGAGATACTAGATTTTTAAGCCATTTTTGGTTGAGTTTGTGGAAGATGGTCGGAACAAAGCTGAATTTTAGTAGCGCTTACCATCCGCAAACTGATGGGCAAACGGAGGTGGTTAACTGATCGTTGGGGAATTTACTGAGATGTCTCGTGAAAGACAATTTGAAAAGCTGGGATATGAAGTTATGTCAAGCTGAGTTTGCTCATAATCATGCGGTGAATCGTAGTACAGGTTTCAGCCCATTTCAGATTGTATATTCAAGCTTACCAAAGGGGCCGTTGGATTTGACAATAGTACCACCACCAAAGGGTACAGTTAAGCGGCCTGCTGATTTTGTTGATGGGTTGACGGAATGCCATAGAATCGTTCAGGAACAATTGAGAAAGGCAAATGAGAAGTATAAAAAAAAGGCGGATAAGAAACGAAGAAGAGTTGTCTTCAAAGAAGGAGATTTTGTATATGCCGTTTTGACGAAAGATCGTTTTCCAGTTGGAACTTACAACAAGTTGAACGCATGAAAAATTGGTCCAGTAGAAATTTTAAAGAAGATCAATGATAATGCGTATCGATTAAGGTTGCCGGAAGAGTTCATACTTCAGATGTTTTCAACGTTAAACATTTGATTCCGTATTACGGGGAGGAACTTATTGAAGAAGACGAGAGTATGAATTCGAGGACGAATTCCTTTCAACAAGGAGAGGATGATGAAGAGCGTACCTCTGAAGGTCGCCGCCGACCTACCATAGGTCGTGAACGACCCAACGTGATTTGCCAAAGCCCTAGATCGCGTCTCCTCTTCGTATGTCACGAGCAAGCCAGCGCCTCCACTCGTATGTCGCGAACGAGCTATGGCGGCCGAACTACCTCAAGTCGCGAACGACTTATCGAAAACCTAAGTCGCAAGATTCAAACAATTTCCTTAAGTCGCGACCGATCTACCTTAGGTCGTGGACGACCTAACGCGATTTATCGCGTCCCCTCTTCCTTAGGTCGCGCGCGAGATACCCCAGAGCGCGAACGACTTTTGCCTCCACAGTAAGTCGCGAACTCCAAGTCGCGTGCCTCCTCCCTAAGTCGCTACCTTCAGCGACCTAATTTCCGTGTATTTAGCTCGAGCAATGTAAGTCGCGATTGAAGCTTCTCCTTAAGTCGCGAGCGACATAGTTAAGTCGTTGCCGAGCTAGCATGAGTCGGAGCCGAGTTAGCATGAGTCGGAGCCGAGTTAACATGAGTCGTAGCCGAGTTAGCACTAAGTCGCTGCATATCTTCTTTTCTTTAAGTCGTGTAACCATTGTGTTGTAATTTTTTTAGTCGTATTGAGTTGTAAGCCTATAAATAGGCAAGTGGTGTCATTTGTAAAGGGTTGTTATTGAAAATTGAATAAAATTTTGCTTGTGAAGCTTTGTGCCTCCATTAAATTGATAGTCGAGTGTTAACTCCTATCTCCACTTACATAATTCGAGTGCGCTCGAATTATCGTTTGTTGAAGCCGATTCACGGTATCTTGTGCGCAAGATCAGCGTTGAAGAATCGTAGATCTCTTTTCGCGGAATCGTGCGCGATCAACGTGATAGAGATAGCTAGAATTCGGTATTTTCGGATCAACGAATTCGGGCATTACAGGATTATCAATTCACCGCTTGCTACTTTCATCCATTTCATTTGTTTTCCGAATATCTGCTGCGTCAAAAGGAGATGAACAGTGAATTATATACGATCATATATAATATTAGATATTTTCCTTTTAGTAAGGTTAGCAGAGAGAAAGACGAAACTGGGAACGAATAAAAGAGAATAAGTCACGAACCAAAGGATAATATATTAAAGCTAGGGAATAGTGAAGGTATTAATAGAGAATGTCTATTGGAATTATATGGTGGAAAATTGAATGGTCACGGAAACAAATGGACTCGAACGGATACTGATACGGGTGACCATTTCGCGGTTTCCACGACGTACTGGACTCTAAAACACACAAACGAATATACTGCGGAGATCGGCACGATGAGACAAACCGAATAGTACACAGATATCAGCGATTTGACCATCCTATCAAAAATCGATATTTCGCTGCCAAAATGCTGCTAATTCGTAGAAAATAAGATAAACATGGCTAGAGAAGACCAGATTTAGCGAAATGAAATATGACGTCTCACTCAGAAAATGATTTACATTTTTATTACATAAAAATATTCAGGTTTGAGAAATATTTTATTACCATCAAATATTAACTGATTTAAATTGAAATTGAAATTACACAGAAAAACTAACTTCAGTATTTATCAACGAAAATCTATCATTTGCTATGATTAAATAGATGCATCTCAAATATCAAATTTTTATTGATAAATTTTTTTGTTAAATTTCAAGAATTTTTTTAGTTAATTACGTTTATAAAAACCGTTAAAATTTACGGACCGTTACACTCTTCCCCACTCAAAACTTTCGTCCTCGAAAGGAAACGAGGTAGGAGAATAGAACAACCAGAAGAAAGATAGATACAAAATTTCATTAGTTTTTAAATTGATTAATATTCAACAAATTTGGTTTTAATCCATTTTATTTAATCAATAAATTTTCATTCAATTGATTAAATTTCAATTTATTAACATTTGTTACAAAAATTTTCTTTCAAACAGAATTTATTATATTTACTTATTTATTTACTCCATTTACCTACAATTAAGTTGATTCCACTCAAAATTCAATTATAACTATTCTTCAGTTCTTATTTATTTGCTTAACTAGCATTCTCCTTTATTTATTTAATTTATTTCACTTAATATATATTTTACAACATAAATTAGGTGTATAAACATTTGTTCTCCTAATATTATTCAATAAATTAATTCCCTTTTTATAATTCAATTTTATTATCTAATTTATTATTTAAAACTTCTGTAACGTCCCGCCTTTTCGCACACTTCAAATCGACACACATGTTGATTCAAACCATACGGAAGGGCAGATTGTTATGGGGTAAACAAGAAAAACAGAGAAGAAATAAAACAAAATAGAATCTCACACCGGAAGGATAAAATATAATAATAAAATATACAGTTTGTAAAACTGTTTACAAAACATTTGATTCTTCTATATACAATTAAATATCAGAGTTCACATACCAAAAATATCAATGCAGCGGAAAACAGTGCAGTGGAATAAAATAGATAATAGTAATACAAATCTTTAGTCTTCATCCTCCAGAGCTAAATCTCCAAATCCTGAAACGCTCGGACTTACCCGAGCGAATTTGAAAAGACAAAAACGCTCGAGTCAGAACTAAAAGATCTTATGTGAGTCAAATTAACATAAATAAATATGAGTGCGGTAACTCAAGAGATGCTCGGGATTTACATCTCCTAAGGATCCGTTAAACTATTTACTATATAGTATATTGCGCTATTATAATAGTGTCTATTTGTAAAATAAACTTACTTTTTAATAGCGTTAAGGGGTTACCCATATAGCCCTTAACGCAAATAATGCCAATAGTCTATAGAGTACCGTAATACCTCCTGATCGGGAAGCTACCAGAGGATACTCCATAGGTACGACACAAATAGAAACTCGTAGAAGGCGCGCTAGGGTAGGTGACACGGCACAACTAGGCAATGCCAGGGTAGATATACCAATTGCTATCCGGGCTGATGGAAACGCGCAGCGCGCAGCTACCGCCCACCTCGAACAAACACCCCCAAAATCAAAGAAATCAATAGTGGCCACCGAATCAATCCAAAGTCAGAGTATAGTATCGAAGGAGTGCGTTCGATCAGAGGAATGACCTCATTGGCCCGAGAATCGCTCCTGTTTTAGCCACCTTATGCCAACTCACGGGAGTCGGGTCCACGTATTTACCTTGCAGGAAACGCCTCCACCAACCTACTTCATTCTGGAATCTCCACCGCGTACACGGTTGTTAAAGTGGTTTTCGGAGTTGGCAGAGAGTATGACAACTTCCGATCCCGGTCTCTTCAACAACCAAACGTTATTATAACACCGCGGTCCTTTAAAATAATTTATACTTTCAAAACCAGAATAAAACATCTATTTCAAAATCATATAAATACGATATCATTTATATTTTTAAAACCCTAAATCAATACGACATCATTTAGTCCCAAACCAATATAATGTCATTTTTATTTTCCAATATACATTCTTTTCCAAAATCATAGGGTTTTCAAACTAAATTATTTAGAAATCAAACTCTTGAATATAATATTTTCAAATTATACTACCTTGAAAATCATAACCTCGAAACGAGTTTCCATCTCTTAAATGGTTAAATATTGAATTACTTCTATAAAACAAAATAGCTTCTTTACATTTCACAAATCAATTCCAAATATCGATTTAAACTTCCAAATACCATTCTTAATTCTTATGTTTCAAAGCTTTAAATATTTCACCATTTCAAAAACAAACTCATTTGACAAACCCGTATATATCAAATTCAATTACTTATTATTTAGACTTGAAATGTTTACTTAATGAATTCAATATAATTTAAGAAAACCTTTAACTTCACATAACTGGAAAATCTTTCAATTTATTATATATTCATTTAAATCAACCTGATATTCATTTAAATCACTCTACACAAAATCAAGTTATAAAAATCATATCCTTTAGAAATTATAACTTTTTATTTAATTCCAATTTAACTTAATATTCATCTTCCAACCTTATTCTCATTTAAATCAATAGAACTTCCAGAAATTAAATTTTGAATAAATGCTTAATCGTATTTGATCTAAAAAAAATCAAACTTTATTTTATACTTCAAATCAAATTTATACAAAGTTTAAAAACTGGAAATTACTATATATATAAATAACCTTTATCAGGAACCAAATCAATATCCCATAAACCATATATATAGCTTTGCAAAACCATAGAAAATAATTTCAAAATATTTATATATATATATACCGCGGTGCCTGCATATAATTTTCTATCCTATGGTCAAGTGATACGGATATTTATCATTTCAATCCGCAATTTAAAATAAAATGCGGTTGTATATCATTTCAGACCGCAATCCCGAATGAAATGAAAATGCATGATAACTTGCAGTTTACATAAGATAGAACACATCATCCATTCAACCAATATCAAACATCAACCAATTTATTTCAATCATCATCAATTTATTTCAATCATCATCAATTTAACAAACATCAATATATGACATATACAATATAACAAGAAATAAAAGACAGTATTAACTAACAGTTTATATTCAAAATAAATTTATTAACTGTTTAACTATCAGTTTATATGCAAATAAATAAATTTTTACTATCAATTTATATGCAATAAATTAATTAACAGTTATATTAAATAAATGCGTTTGAACAGAAATAATGAATAAAACATGCCAAACAGTAATAAATAAATTCCTACTCTTATCTAAAGTCGAATTAACAAACATAAGAAATTGTAGAAATTGTAAGTGGGTTAAAACACTCACCTTTTGAATTTAAATTGGATTTAAATCCAATTTAAACTCAAAAATTCGACGGTCTCCAAATCTTTCCAAACTAGCGTCAACAGATCTGGAAATTTATTACGATCCTAGCAAAAAAAAATTCGCGTAAATCGGATGTAACATCCTGCCTTTTCGCACGATTTAAACAGACACACGTGCCAATTCAAACCATACGGAAGGGCGGATTGTTATGGGGTAAATAAGAAAATAGAGAAGAAATAAAACAAAATAGAATCTCACAGCGGAATGATAAAATATAGTAATAAAATATACAGTTTGTAAAACTGTTTACAAAACATTTGATTCTTCTTTATACAATTAAATATCAGAGTTCACATACCAATAATATCAATGCAGCGGAATACAGTGTGAGTGTAGTGCAATACTATAAATAATAATAATACAAATCTTCGTCTTCGTCCTCCAGATCTAAATCTCAAATCCTGAAACGCTCGGACTGACCCGAGCGAATTTGAAAAGACAAAAACACTCGAGTCAGAACTAAAAGATCTTATGTAAGTTAAATTTACAGAAATAAATATGAGTGCAGTAACTCAAGAGATGCTCGGGATTTACGTCTCCTAAGGATCCGTTAAACTATTTACTATGTAGTATATTGCGCTATTATAATAGTGTCTATTTATAAAATAAACTTACTTTTAAATAGCGTTAAGGCTTTACATTTTCCACCTTAACACATAATAGTCCCAGTAGTCCATCCAATATCATAGTCCCTCCTGATCGGGAAGCCACCAGAGGATACCACACGGGCTACGGGAGAAATCCAAACTCGTACAAGGCGCGATAGGGTAGGTGACACGGCACAACTAGGCAATGCCAGGGTAGATATACCAATTGCTATCCGGGCTGGTGGTAACGCGTAGCTGCCACTACCGCCCACCTCGAACAAACACCCCCAAAACAAAAATAAAAGTGGCCACCGAATCAATCCAAAGTCAGAGTATAATATCGAAGAAGTGCGTTCGATCAGAGGAATGACCTCATTGGCCGGAGAATCGCTCCTGTTTTAGCCACCTTATGCCAACTCACGGGAGTTGGGTCCACGTATTTACTTTACAGGAAACGCCGCCACCAACCTACTTCATTCTGGAATCTCCACCGCGTACACGGTTAGTCAAAGTGGTTTTCAGTATCGACAGAGAGTATGTCCATATCCGATCCCGGTCTCTTTGCCAACCAATCGTTATTATAACACCGCGGTCATTTAAAATAATTTATACTTTAAAACCAGAATAAAAATTTCCATTTCAAACTATGAATACGATATCATCTTAAAACCCAAAACAATATGATATCATTTTATCCAAATATATTTCTTTTCCAAAATCATACTGCTTTAAAATTTATAGTATCTGGAAACCAAATATTTGGCTTATACTTTCAAAGCATAATATTTCGAAATTCATATATTTTAAAACCATAACTTCTAAAACTTGAATGGTTTGGATATTCAACGGTATATAAAATAAATGGTTTAACTTTAAGGTTACTTTGTAAAGAAAAATAATTTCCATGGCTTTACAAATATATTTCTTTATTTAAAGCCTAAACCGTAGATTTAAATATCACTTCAAGTTCCAAAACCCCTTCAATTTCTATATAGATATATCCATTTGGAGTATTAATATTTCAAAACTAAAGTTGGATTTTATTCTTTCAACAAATTAATGCTCTATTATTTAGTCTTGAATATTCCCATAAATTCCATAATTAAAACTCCAATTTCTAGCAATTTAAATATTTTCTTCAATTTAATTTATACCAAAATATTCATTTTATATTTATCTTGGAAAATCCAGTTATAAATATCATATCTTAAAATTTCCAAACTTAAACATATAATATAAATTATCAAATTCCATTTCTCAAATTTTTCCATTTTTATTTAACGTATTTATACACAGCTTAAATTCAAAAATTTAACTTCATATGTATATATATATATATATATATATATATATATATATATATATATATATGGAAGAATAATATTAATAAAGTATCAAAATTCAAAATTTTTATAAACCGCATCCCATCCAAACCATAGAAATCACTTTAAAAATATTTTATATATAGACCACGGTGCCTGTATAAAATTTTCTATCCTATGGTCAAGTGATACGGATATTTATCATTTCAATCCGCAATTTAAAATAAAAATGCGGTTGTATATCATTTCAAACCGCAATCCCGAATGAAATAAAAATGCATGATGACTTGCAGTTTAATGATATAAAATAAAACATTCATTCATCAACATCATCCATCATACAACCATCATCCAATAATAAATCAATATCAATATATATCTGATAATATATAACAGGTAAAAACTGACAGTTATATTCAAATAAATTTAACAACTATTAAACTAACAGTTTATATTCAGTAATAAATTTTATAACTGTTTAACTAGCAGTTTATATGCAAATAAATAAATTCTAACTGTCAATTAATATGCAATAAATAAAATAAATTAACAGTTAAATTAAATAAATGCGATTTAACAGATATGATGAATAAAACACGCCAAACAGTCATAAATAAATTTCTACTCATATCTAATATAAATTTAACAAACATAAAAACTTTTAGTAGTTGTGAGTGGGTTAAAACACTCACTTTTTGAATTTAAATCGAATTTAAATTCGATTTAAACCCAAAATTTCGACGGTCTCCAAATCTGTCCAAACCTACGTCATCAGATCCGGAATTTAAATACGATCCTAACAAAAGAAATTTCGCATGAAACAGATTCCGTATGTGAAAATTATGACGAAAAATCGATTGAAACAAAAATAAAATAAACAAACCAAAAAGAACACAATCACATACTCAAAAATCAATCCACGTCAGCATGTTCCCTCGTCCAGGCACCCACTCCCTTGTTCGAACGCAAGAAAATAAACGAACCCATCTTCACGTCTACTGACCGGACTTTGACCGCCAATTGCATCCACCTCCGGCCACCGTTCACCGAGCTACCACCACCACTAGCCTGCCCTTGCCGAGCCGCCTCCATCCCCCTAGGTCCGAACGTCCATCTCCCTCAGCCGCCGCCTCGTCCAATGGTATAACCGAAACCTAAAACCAAAATCCCCACAGATCTGACCGTCGATTTGCACGATAACCCATCCAGATCAACTCCCCTCAGCTTCCTCTCTAAAACCCAGGAATCGTTTGACAATCTGACGAAGTTTGCTACAGCGACGATGTAAGGCCAAAAATGATCTAAATTATTCTGGACAAACGATAGCTCCAAGCGAAAAACAAATTACACCAGCAGATTACGAACACTGAGAACTATGACATATATTTTTATGGAATTTTTCTGAAGAGTTTGAAATTTCATTTGAATTTTGGATTGAAGTAGATCTAGGTTTTGCAACCATTGAGGAAGAAAAAGAGATGAAGAAAATGAATGTATAGACAAATGATAGAAGATGGAGGCTAGGGTTTATCACAACATATATATAGACAAATAGTAGAAGGCTAGGTGGGCACGAATTACGAACGTGCTAAGCGGTAGTTGGCCCGAAAAGCCCGTTCTGACTCTGGAACGAAATTTGTTAAACCCATATATCCAAGTAGGTATTTTAAAATATTCTAAACGCGATGGAAAAAGTTTCACGTCCAAATTTGATCGTATGAAGAAGTTATGCTGAAAACAAAATTTCCAAATTGATTTTAATTAAATCGATTTTAAGGCGTTTCGTGTTCGTACGATCAAACGACAAGTCCGATCGATACGAAACTTGAAACCCTACAATAATTCACCGATACGAATCCGATGAAACTGGTTTCGTCGAAATCCGAGTCCGTGACAAAATGGTTATTTTTATATTAATTAAATAAATTAAAATTTAGTCAATTAAATCAAATTTCCCATTTCTTTTTGATAATTGACGATTCTTATTATTATAAATTTTTCAATCACCTATACTAATTTAAAAAAAAATTAGCTTGTCGAATTTAAAATTTTAGAAATCCCCAAATTTCTTTAATTTCACCAAATTATAAATTAAATTTGCAAAATTCTAATTAAGTTTACTTTCCATTATTATTGTCAAATAGAAGAATCTATCATTGGATTCATATTTCAATATGTAAATATTTCCAATTTCATCTGAACTTATATTTACATAATTCCTAAATATTAAATTTCAAATATCACTTAAATTAACGTTAACGTAATAATTATTTATTATTTATTGCAGTTGATTATCAGTTACAATTAATATACTAAATAGATGGTAAATCTTGAATACTGGTTATCCTTAACGTTTTATTTCCTATTTAATTGCAACAACGCAATTTCAAAAATTTAACTCAATTAAATAGACAACTCTTTATATTCTAAATCAATTGCAATGGTTTAAAAGTTGCTAAATTTTGATTTCAGTAATCCCTTTAATTCGATTCAAAATTAGCAATTACCTATTGAATGCCCCAAAATTCCTATTAAATAAATCTAACAAATCTTTATCATCAATTAGATGAATTAAATATTGCAATCAACTATTTGCGTTAATAATTTCCGTTTCACTTTAAAGTATCTAAATTAGCCAATTACAATACTTATTACCCAAATAACTTCAATTTCTTCCAAATAATATTTACATAATTATTTTAAATATTGAATCCATTTAATTGCAATAAATTCAATTGATTGCAAATCAATTCCAAATAAATTTGATTTCTATCCAGTTACAACTTAATATCAAATCAGTTTTCACTTAACTAACAAAGTCATTATTACTTAGAATTTCATTACATTTTATATTTTCACATTTTCATTTTGGTTTCATTTCTTTTCCCACATAGTTTATTAAAAATGGGATTTTTCTTGGTTACAACTTATTTGGATCCAACATTCTTCATTTTCCAATTTATTCCACTTTAACTGCAAAAAATTTCACATTAAATTATAAATTAAAACTTTAACAAATCCGTTACTTGATTTAAAACCCTACTATTCAATAAATGGACATTTATAGGTGAAATTAACATTGACCTATATTTCATATCATAAATGCATACTTATTTCATATTATTTAGTTATATTTACCAACCATGTCCACAAATTTACTACTTATATACCTAATTATTTTATTACTAGTTTAAGTAAGTTTATTATCGACAGCATTCATTAAAATTACTTATCTACACTTATTGCATTGGTTTATTCAACGGTCACTCTTATTTAGTCACTATCCATTTTACAACCAAATGTACAATCTCCACTATTGATTTTTATATTAACGAGTCCCATTCTAGTTAATATAGTTATTAATATTCACAAATTCAACATTTATTGGTTTCTTATATTTAACTTATACTAAGTATGACAATTTACATTATTCAAATCTATTGCCATATAAATATTAAATTGTTACATTAAATTACAATTACTATATCTAATTCCCACATTTACTCAAATAAAATCTTAAGACTTTTATTTCATTCTAAATTAGATTAGAAATCATATTAAATTAATTCATTTAATACCTTCGAATTTACCGGGTCGTTACACTCTCCCCTACTCAAAACTTTTCGTCCCCGAAAAGGAGAAGAAGGGAAAAGAAGAAATTTAAATACAATACATCTTATTCAAAATATTTAATTTATAAACAATAATTTACTAAATTTATTTCCTTAAATGGAATATACCCGTTTTATCATCATTATCTCTTTATGTACTTAAATAAATAAGTTTGGATAACATTTTCAAATAATCTCTAAGTGGTTTCAATCACTAACAATCAAATCAATCCAACAACCATCCATTTCAACAAACAGCATACCCAACAAATATAAACAACCATATAATCAACAAACAAATAGTTGCTCGGGTTCAAAGCTTGAAATGGTCCGGAATGAAAAATAACTATCCAGTGCATCATTTACTCAACAGTCTTAGATGAGATCGAATAGATTATTTATTCATCCAACTACTTCAAATTTCCTTACCCGACCAACCATAAATCAAACAATAACAATTCAACCAACAAATCAATTAATTCATTATAAATTTTTTTTTTCATACATTAGCTGTTTGATCTTTTCATTCATATAACAGTTTATCTTTTATTTTCACTTATTTTCATTTATATACCACATAAATTATCCTTTAAAATTTACATTTATTTCTAACAACTTTTAACTTTTATTTCTTCATTCAGTGGTTGTTTTCTTTATTTCTACTTATTACTTTCAATTATTCATTTTCATTTATTCAGGTTATGTAAGTTTCCCTTTTATTTGTATTGCATTTAATGCACTGCTTAAATTTCAATCATTTAGTTGATACTTACATTTCTATTTTATTTAATTACAGTATCCCTTTTTAATTACTCTTAAATTCTTAACCTTATAACTCCATTCTTATAAATAAAGGATTTTATTAATTTATTACTTAGGGTTTACAGTCATTTATTTGTCACTTACTTCCTATTATATTAACTAGTAGCATGTAAATCATACTTAAGTTTATAACCCTACACATCAATCCTTATTTATTAAAGAATTTCATTTCATTTACTTAAGCTTAAAATCACCTATTTAGAATTCTTACCTTTAATTTTAGTAAAATTTCAATCATAACTTAAGTTTATACCATTAAATTTTCATTTAATATAGCAAATTTATTGAATACTTCATTATTTCCAAAATTTCTACTTGTATAATATTCTATTCCAATCTCTTTTCTAACATTTCAACTTTTCATATTTGGTAAGTTATTTATGTTAAAGAAAATGCAAAAGAACTTATAAAAGTTTTATCTCATCTTTTAATTAAATTTAATGTTCAACAATATTACTCTTTGTCTCATAAGTTAAAAATTTCAAATTGCCCTCTATAACTTTGCATTTATTCTCTTACCTAAATTAGAGGTTTCAATTCATTAATTACTTACCCTTTATTTCACTAAAATAATTTAAACCATTAAGAAATGGAAATTTAAGAATTAAATACCGGGTCAAATTTCAAATTATTTTAAAAATAATAGATAAATAATTTCTTACAACTTTTATATCTCAATTATATTTAAAACAATTAAAATTTTAGATAATTTCAAAATAAATCTGTAGTAGAATTTACTACAGTGGCCTTTCCCCTTTGAAACTCGAAAATGAAAGTCGATGATGCGGCCGCCATCACCGAAATTATTTTCCAGCGACAGAGAGGAAAGTACAAAATTTATTTTCTCCAAAATCTTCTTTTAAACAATTCCTCCGAATTATACTAGATATTTATATAAGAAAATACTTATAAACCAAATCATTATATTTCATAAATCCTTTGAAAGCAGATTTTCAAAAATCCCGGACTTAAGTTCTAAATCTCCAATTTGATTTATTATAATTTCAACTTAGCTTCAATTATTCTAAATATTTTTATTACCTAACACCCAATCTATAGCAACCATATATATATCTTTATAAAATATTTTTATATATAGAAAATATAATAGGCAAAGTTATTTCATTCACCTATATTAAAACAGATATTATGTCGGTCTGTCCTATTAAGTGTTTAGAAATCCCTATTGATGACATAGCGTCCCATGCATCAACCAGAATTTATAAATACAAAACAGAACAGATTAACACAATATTAAAATCTTTTTATAACACTAACAAATACGCTCTCTCTTATATATACGCTCAGCGACTCCCATAGGGTATTACTACCCTATTAGTAAAGAGTCAAACCCACAAAGCTAAGGTTTATCGCTAAACCAAAGCTCTGATACCAACTGTAACATCCCGCCTTTTCGCATGATTTAAACAGACACACGTGCCAATTCAAACCATATGGAAGGGCGGATTGTTATGGGGTAAATAAGAAAACAGAGAAGAAATAAAACAAAATAGAATCTCATAGCGGAAGGATAAAATATAATAATAAAATATACAGTTTATAAAACTGTTTACAAAACATTTGATTCTTCTTTATACAATTAAATATCAGAGTTCACATACCAATAATATCAATGCAGCGGAATACAGTGTGAGTGTAGTGCAATACTATAAATAATAATACAAATCTTCGTCTTCGTCCTCCAGATCTAAATCTTCAAATCCTGAAACGCTCGGACTGACCCGAGCGAATTTGAAAAGACAAAAACACTCGAGTCAGAACTAAAAGATCTTATGTAAGTTAAATTTACAGAAATAAATATGAGTGCAGTAACTCAAGAGATGCTCGGGATTTACATCTCCTAAGGATCCGTTAAACTATTTACTATGTAGTATATTGCGCTATTATAATAGTGTCTATTTATAAAATAAACTTACTTTTAAATAGCGTTAAGGCTTTACATTTTCCACCTTAACACATAATAGTCCCAGTAGTCCATCCAATATCATAGTCCCTCCTGATCGGGAAGCCACCAGAGGATACCACACGGGCTACGGGAGAAATCCAAACTCGTACAAGGCGCGATAGGGTAGGTGACACGGCACAACTAGGCAATGCCAGAGTAGATATACCAATTGCTATCCGGGCTGGTGGTAACGCGTAGCTGCCACTACAGCCCACCTCGAACAAACACCCCCAAAACAAAAATAAAAGTAGCCACCGAATCAATCCAAAGTCAGAGTATAATACCGAAGAAGTGCGTTCGATCAGAGGAATGACCTCATTGGCCCGAGAATCGCTCCTGTTTTAGCCACCTTATGCCAACTCATGGGAGTTGGGTCCACGTATTTACCTTATAGGAAATGTGACGAGACGGATTTTGCCCGCTTGAAAATCGACATCCATACTTCATATCGTATTCGAATGCCATAGATTCGACCGTTCAAATCCGATTCGCCGAAGCTTATAACAACATTAAGTAAACAACACAGCGGAATAAAAAAATAATACATTGATATACAGCTTTGATACAATATCTGATACAACAGATGATCCAATAGATATCAATATACATCAGAGATATGATACAATAAATAGCAGCGGAAAAGAAAATAGATGACATCTAGCAGCGAAACAAATAACTCTAAGATAGTCTTCAAGGAAGAACTCCAGAAACTGCAACTCCATTTCCAAGAACCAATCCAGCAATAGCTCGAACTCCCAATAACGATGCATAAAGATAGGCAAGACTGGTGTGATCCAAAGACTGAACTAACTCCAGATAATCTACTAAACCTGACTATCTGAAAAACCCAACTCTAGACTGCTCGTGTAGAAAAATTTTGAGCACCCAGAGTTTAGGAAAGAAACAATAAACTCCGGATCAGTCGTGGGACTGGTGTGAGCAACAAAAATAGTTTATCTTTTAAAAAAATAATCAAAGAAAGAATTTTAAAGTCAATTCGCAATGCTTTTGAAAAATGAGACTACCATAAGGCCTCCCGCACACACACACAATGCAAACGCAGAATCGGAGGAGATTTCTCCTTATGAGAGTCAAAGATGCTTGATACGCATTAAAAAGAAACATTTGATATTATTACTAGTGCATAGTGTAGAACATTATTTCAAAAATAAAGATATAAATCTTAGCCAACATACGACCATTATCGTATGCCTGCTATAGCTACCATCTAAACAGTGGGGCGCCACCATAAGTAAATGGCAGGTTCTACAACTAAAACCGTACAGGGTTTCGTATTGGGAATTGGATTTCCAACAAATGGTCAGGCCAAGGAACTTCCCATTGCCACATGAGAACGCCTCTGGAAGGACGTCCCCGAGAACCAAACCGGATCTCTTCCAACACAAGGCCGGGTTACCCCTAACTGGGTAACTACTGACACGAGTATGCCATCCCCCGATCGTAAACGACCTTTCTCACGGGATCCCGATAACCAACAACCACAAAGTAATAAATTCGCAGTAACCACGTAGGTTAAATATCTGGGCTCCATACCATGATACCACCTCTATCCAGAAGGAAATGCACATACCCTAAAGGGAGCTACCCCTCATAACCTTGCCGCATCTTTCCTGTTTTGACCATTTCCGGGGTGTGCGGCTCGACGAAGTCTCGTCCACAAAAACATACTTTATACAAAAGCCATGCTTTGGGTCAACAAATGATCATAGAAATGATCACAAAGATAAACGATCAAACAAATGATCTTATCACAAATGATCAACACAATGATCATTTCACAGCAACACTCAGCATGTCACATTACCAAATTGGGAATATATTGCTGATAACCTTCAACTACATAACCTCTGAGCTCGTACGTCTCAGAGAAGGGTGTTAAGCTAAGAGAATAAATTCTCCGCCACCAACAGAGATGTATTTGAAAGAAATCTGCTTTATATCTCAAATTGTAATGTCAGACATACAATCCATACAAGTCTGTTCTGGGTTCGAACAGAACCAAAAACACTTCCGAAGAAGTCCTTGCAGTCCGGGTATTCACAATCCCGATCGAACTTCCCATCACTTAGGAAATCTCTATACCGTAGCTACTCGGTGCAGAGACAATCGATAGGTCATCCTATCGTTCTCGCAAATACCCGGTCTTCACCACCGGTCTTCAAATGCTATCCATAACGTCGAATCACATATTCGAAATGGGTTATACAACACAAAGGTCCTCTCCCGGTTAAACCGAATAGTGAGCGAAATAGTTCAAAAACATATGGATACTGGGATTTCAATGAAGTCACAACTTAATAACTCAAAACTTTCTTTCAAATGGTTTAATCCAATTACCATTTCAAATCTTTTAAACAAAAGATTTATTTCATAAAGTTCACCTAGTTTCTCAAAGATTCATTCCTGGATTTCAAAACAATTCCAATTCAATTGGATTTAATTCATTAAATCTTTAAATTAAGATTTAACTTATATCTTTCAAAGTTCGTTCCCAAATATTCTCTTTCAAAATTTGTTTCCAAATATTCATCTATAACTTGGAAGACTATTTCAGTTTAAACTTGAAATCCTTTTAATACAATTTGAAATTCATTTCTCCTATGAAAGCTTTCTTTTATCATTTAGAAACAACAGTGTTATTTCGGAAAAAAACCTTATTTCACTTATACAAGTTATAATCTTTGGGTTAATTCAAATTGTCAAGAGGACAATACTTTAAAAATGGTTTGACTCATATATAACTAGTATAATATCGTTATAATCCCTAGTTCAAATCATAGAATTCAATTTCAAGTATTGAATTCAAATTTAAATCAAAATATTTAAATTTCAAATCTTAATCAAGTTATTCAAAATATATTTCATCTTTGAAATTCCATTTCAAAAGCTTTTCACTTTAAACCCACTCCATTTCTAAAACATTTGAATTCAAATATTCAACTTTAAAAATCATTTCAAAATCTGTGACTTAATCGATTTCCTTGTGAAACCCATATTGTGTGTGTATAAGTGTGGTCAAAGGGTTTAACACAATAGTGCAACATTATTCAATTATCACAGATCAAACACAGAAATATAGTTGATAAGCGATATAACTATAAAGCTTATCGTCCATTCACAGATTCACAGGTAATATACAAATGTAAATAAATGAATAAATTATGCACATCTAAATCCACAGAACAAAATATCACAGATCAGACAGGACAATAAATTCAAGGCATCTCATACAATAAAATCATTCATAGGTAAGGTCAAGCATTCAATAATCATTTATAAGTTAGATTTATAAATCATTTTAATCCTAATCAATTCAATTTATTTCCAAGTAAATTAATTACTTATGAATTAATTATCAATTTCTAATTTATTAATTACAAATCATTTGATATAAATTAATTTATCAATCAACTTAATTAATTGAATTATTCTTAATTAATCATATTTGTTCATTAACCTTTAAACCAATTACAAAATTAATTGACCCCTTAATTAATTAATTAGTCCTTAATAAATCACATTAAATAAATCAATTCATGATCACTAGTTAATGATTTTTTTTAATTAATTGATAATTATTAATTATTCACTAATTACTTGTACCAAGTAATTTACATAATATTAATAAATTAATCTTTTCAATCTCATAAAGTGATTAACTTATAAATAAATTTTATTAATTAATTTGTCTTCAATTACCTCCATCTCTAATTGATTAAAGATAACTTCTTTTGTCTTAATGTAAAACTTAATCACAACATTTAAACTTATTAGAAAAAAATATTTAGAAATCAAATATAATTGAAAAATGTATAATTTACTTTAACAAAACGAACTAAAGCATTTAAATTATCAATTATCATCTATAAACTTAAATATCATTAACCTTCGAATTTAAAACATTCTCTTTTATTTTCCTAAATAGCTTAAAGATTTAATTTAACAAAATTTAAGTTGAATCAAGACATTTATTTTGTATTAAAGAAATTTATTTGGGAAAAAATTTAAAACTTGCTTTTGTTTAGGCTTGAAAACTATTCAAACATTTGCTTTGGGAATAACCCTACTCCATTCCGTGTCATCACCGAGACACTCACGCTTCTACCTGACTTCGAGAAAATCTACCATCCCCTTCGAGTTCAAACCCAAGGACAAACCATCTTCTCCAAATTTCACACCCCAGACCATATACAAAAGTGCACGCGTGCACTTGCACGATCACCGGAGCCATTTCTGACCAACATCGCGAACACCCACGAGTCACCAATGATCCCTTCAACTCCTCTGAGCATCCAGAACCCATGTTATAGCCGTGGTTCAAAATCGAGCCTGATAACATCCCACTGGAACTAAATGATAACCAGAAAATTGCTTTACAACGCCGCCCACCTCCACTAGAGGGCTCGCCATCAAGACCGAAGCTTCGCCTTGATCACGTGCCGCTATCCCCACCGGTCCTTTGAACTCCGATGCATCGACGTGGTGGTGCTGACGAGGCTTCCTGGAATCCAAAATCATTGGCCTTAAACCCTAATTCCACCTCGATCACCCACTACAGTGATCTGAAAATTTAGCGAGCATTTTTCGTAGACTCTACAACCTCTCAGCTAGCTACAGCTCCAATCACGAGGCGAACAAAGTCGCCGGCCACCGTAATTTGCCCAAATGGTCGTATCCATTCAACTCGCAATTTCTCACTCGAAATCGCACTAACAATCGGGATTTTTGTTTTAAAAATCATGATTCGTAAAGGTAAACAAGATCATACACTCGAAACTTAAAATTTAATCAATTACATTTTCGCAAAAACATGAGATTCCACTGTGTTTGATATTTTCTAGAAAACTTATTCATTTTCAGTGCCCCCAAATATTTTTAGGGAAGAGTTCCTGGCAATTCTATCAAGTTTCCTTTGAACATCAAGATCAACAGTTGATTAGAGGGGAAGTTCTCGATTTTTAAACAGGATTGAACTCTGTAATATTTTAGAACAGAGACATATATCACAGACAGCCACAAACATACCCCTCTATACAAAAGATCATATTCATGCAAGCATCCTTTATGTCATTCATTCATAGATCATCAGATGCCAACCACAAAGATGAACAAATGAGTTCAAGTGTTTGCTCACTTGTTTTTCCAGGAAAAGAACAGAGTTGATAATGTTGAACAAGCTTGAGTTCTTTGCTTGCTGAAGCTTTTAAGTCTTCAGTTTTGAATTGATTTAAGTTGTTTGTTTGTTTGAATCTTGTTTAAGTTTTGAGTGACACTTGCTTTTTCTTTTTTTTCTTTTCTCAGTTTTGAAGAATGAAACTGTAATGATAATTTGATGTGTATATGAAGTTAAAGTATACAGGGTATACAAATCTTGTATAGGGTGGTGATATACTGTTGTTTGATAAATAGCAAGGAACTGACTTTAGTTATGGGCTAGAGGTGTAAACATTAAATGCATGTGTACTTATTCCATGCTTGCCTACATCTTTTTTTTTTACTCGGCTGAGATGATGTAATGGATGCTGGCCTTTATTATACTTGAATATATTTGCTTTGTTATTGTTTAAGTGTACCTGGTTTGTTTTGTTTATTTACTTACTTTTCATATTTGTTTTATTTTATAATCTTAAAGATTTTTATACTGTTTTCATATTATACCTTATGTTTGTACAACAAGTATTGCTGAGATATCTTGCATGTTGCATTAATTGCTAGAGGTAGGTTGCTGCAAAGATATTATTTTTTTCTTCTCCAGTACTTGTTTTATACTTTATTTACTCCTTTACTTGCCTTTGCTTGGTCATATACTTGAGTATATCTCTTTCTTTTGCTTTAACATGGTGGCTACACTTATTATATTTGTATTTGTTCATATGCATACATTTGTTTTTTTTTCTTTTTTTACTTGCCTGCATATCTACTTTACAGTCTACATTATATTTTACCTGCCTTTGTCTAAGTACTTTGCATATTTATTTACAACTTTGTCTTTAGTTTTATGTTCTTTTAGCTAGCTTTGTATTGCAAATAAATTTCTATTTTAATTATGTTGTTTGAATTTATACTCCATGTATATAAATATAAAGCTATTATACTTATTGTTATAAAAATAACTCCTTGTTGATTTAAAATAATTTACAAAAGAAACCATTTTCTTATTAATAAATAACACAAACCATTTGAATTTGGAAAACTCCAATCGATTATCATTTAATTTCACAATTTTAAATTAAAAATTAATTTAATTATCAATTTAAAATAAATTAAAATTCGGGATCGTTACAGACTTCCCTCCTTAAAAAGAATTTCGTCCCCGAAATTCGCAGGCACGAAATCAATGAAGAGATAGATAGATTCGATCTCCTATAATTCCTCAAACTTAAGATATGAATTCCAAATTCAAGTCGGAATATCTCAAAATATATACCAATTTGTCCCTCTTCGGACTTCGACCAACCCAAGAAATTAAAACAGAATTTCAAAATTTGGTTTTAAACAAAATCGTGGTATCGATATAATTCAAATTTATCCTTCATATTCCATTAACCAATTTAGCTCAATTTTAAAATTTCCAATTCATTTAAAATTTTCAACTCCAAATTTCCAATTCATATTCATTAAGGTTTAAATCAAAAACTGATAAGAAATTGATGAAATACGAAGTAAGAATTTTCCTATTACGATTCATAGGGCCATCACTGCACCGAAACTTCTTCTTGCAACTGCCACGAAGCAATCAAAAGAATTTAGAATCGAATCAAAGGAGATTGACAGAGAAAGATTGTTTCAACTGTTGTTACAGAGTATTGACTAATTATCATCGTATTTCCCTGTCCCCTATCTTGTTCTCTTCTTGCACTCATACTTACTATCAGTGAATAGTAAGATAATTTACTAAGGCATTCAAACGGATATCTTAGGGATTACTCATTCTAGGGATACTTCACCCTATCTCTAATGAGCTACTTAACGTGTTATACTCCTAAGCTAAAGTTTTAACCCTTAGCTCTGATACCAAATGTGACGATAAGCGGTCACAACCGGTAGGCTTTTCAACCATCCCAGCCCCACCGTGGCTTACACTGATATCCCAAACTTGCTTTTACGGCCACCCTTTCGAATGTCATGGCTTCGCCTAACCAACCCCGTAAAGAGGACGTGTGGGGGTAAGAGTCTCCCGTTCGCCACCAAACCGCGAAGCGAGAACCCCCCATCACATATCACCTAGCATAAGCAAGTCTGGTCCGGGTTCGAACAGAACCGAAGGCACTTCCGAAGAAGTCCTTGCAATCCGGGTATTCACAATCCCGATCGAACTTCCCATCACTTAGGAAATCTCTATACCGTAGCTACTCGGTGCAGAGACAATCGATAGGTCATCCTATCGTTCTCGCAAATACCCGGTCTTCACCACCGGTCTTCAAATGCTATCCATAACGTCGAATCACATATTCGAAATGGGTTATACGACACAAAGGTCCTCTCCCGGTTAAACCGAATAGTGAGCGAAATAGTTCAAAAACATATGGATACTGGGATTTCAATGAAGTCACAACTTAATAACTCAAAACTTTCTTTCAAATGGTTTAATCCAATTACCATTTCAAATCTTTTAAACAAAAGATTTATTTAATAAAGTTTACCTAGTTTCTCAAAGATTCATTCCTGGATTTCAAAACAATTCCAATTCAATTGGATTTAATTCATTAAATTTTTAAATTAAGATTTAACTTATATCTTTCAAAGTTCGTTCCCAAATATTCTCTTTCAAAATTTGTTTCCAAATATTCATCTATAACTTGGAAGACTATTTCAGTTTAAACTTGAAATCCTTTTAATACAATTTGAAATTCATTTCTCCTATGAAAGCTTTCTTTTATCATTTAGAAACAACAGTGTTATTTCGGAAAAAACCTTATTTCATTTATACAAGTTATAATCTTTGGGTTAATTCAAATTGTCAAGAGGACAATACTTTAAAAATGGTTTGACTCATATATAACTAGTATAATATCGTTATAATCCCTAGTTCAAATCATAGAATTCAATTTCAAGTATTGAATTCAAATTTAAATCAAAATATTTAAATTTCAAATCTTAATCAAGTTATTCAAAATATATTTCATCTTTGAAATTCCATTTCAAAAGCTTTTCACTTTAAACCCACTCCATTTCCAAAACATTTGAATTCAAATATTCAACTTTAAAAATCATTTCAAAATCTGTGACTTAATCGATTTCCTTGTGAAACCCATATTGTGTGTGTATAAGTGTGGTCAAAGGGTTTAACACAATAGTGCAACATTATTCAATTATCACAGATCAAACACAGAAATATAGTTGATAAGCGATATAACTATAAAGCTTATCGTCCATTCACAGATTCACAGGTAATATACAAATGTAAATAAATGAATAAATTATGCACATCTAAATCCACAGAACAAAATATCACAGATCAGACAGGACAATAAATTCAAGGCATCTCATACAATACAATCATTCATAGGTAAGGTCAAGCATTCAATAATCATTTATAAGTTAGATTTATAAATCATTTTAATCCTAATCAATTCAATTTATTTCCAAGTAAATTAATTACTTATGAATTAATTATCAATTTCTAATTTATTAATTACAAATCATTTGATATAAATTAATTTATCAATCAACTTAATTAATTGAATTATTCTTAATTAATCATATTTGTTCATTAACCTTTAAACCAATTACAAAATTAATTGACCCCTTCATTAATTAATTAGTCCTTAATAAATCACATTAAATAAATCAATTCATGATCACTAGTTAATGATTTTTTTTAATTAATTGATAATTATTAATTATTCACTAATTACTTGTACCAAGTAATTTACATAATATTAATAAATTAATCTTTTCAATCTCATAAAGTGATTAACTTATAAATAAATTTTATTAATTAATTTGTCTTCAATTACCTCCATCTCTAATTGATTAAAGATAACTTCTTTTGTATTAATGTAAAACTTAATCACAACATTTAAACTTATTAGAAAAAAATATTTAGAAATCAAATATGATTGAAAAATGTATAATTTACTTTAACAAAACGAACTAAAGCATTTAAATTATCAATTATCATCTATAAACTTAAATATCATTAACCTTCGAATTTAAAACATTCTCTTTTATTTTCCTAAATAGCTTAAAGATTTAATTTAACAAAATTTAAGTTGAATCAAGACATTTATTTTGTATTAAAGAAATTTATTTGGGAAAAAATTTAAAACTTGCTTTTGTTTAGGCTTGAAAACTATTCAAACATTTGCTTTGGGAATAACCCTACTCCATTCCGTGTCATCACCGAGACACTCACGCTTCTACCTGACTTCGAGAAAATCAACCATCTCCTTCGAGTTCAAACCCGAGGACAAACCATCTTCTCCAAATTTCACACCCCAGACCATATACAAAAGTGCACGCGTGCACTTGCACGATCACCGGAGCCATTTCTGACCAACATCGCGAACACCCACGAGTCACCAATGATCCCTTCAACTCCTCTGAGCATCCAGAACCCATGTTATAGCCGTGGTTCAAAATCGAGCCTGATAACATCCCACTGGAACTAAATGATAACCAGAAAATTGCTTTACAACGCCGCCCACCTCCACCAAAGGGCTCGCCATCAAGAGCGAAGCTTCGCCTTGATCACGTGCCGCTATCCCCACCGGTCCTTTGAACTCCGATGCATCGACGTGGTGGTGCTGACGAGGCTTCCTGGAATCCAAAATCATTGGCCTTAACCCTAATTCCACCTCGATCACCCACTACGGTGATCTGAAAATTTAGCGAGCATTTTTCGTAGACTCTACAACCTCTCAGCTAGCTACAGCTCCAATCACGAGGCGAACAAAGTCGCCGACCATCGTAGTTAGCCCAAATGGTCGTATCCATTCAACTCGCAATTTCTCACTCGAAATCGCACTAAAAATCGGGAATTTTGTTTTAAAAATCATGATTCGTAAAGGTAAACAAGATCATACACTCGAAACTTAAAATTTAATCAATTACATTTTCGCAAAAACATGAGATTCCACTGTGTTTGATATTTTCTAGAAAACTTATTCATTTTCAGTGCCCCCAAATATTTTTAGGGAAGAGTTCCTAGCAATTCTATCAAGTTTCCTTTGAACATCAAGATCAACAGTTGATTAGAGGGGAAGTTCTCGATTTTTAAACAGGATTGAACTCAGTAATATTTTAGAACAGAGACATATATCACAGACAGGCACAAACATACCCCTCTATACAAAAGTTCATATTCATGCAAGCATCCTTTATGTCATTCATTCATAGATCATCAGATGCCAACCACAAAGATGAACAAATGAGTTCAAGTGTTTTCTCACCTGTTTTTCCAGGAAAAGAACAGAGTTGATAATGTTGAACAGGCTTGAGTTCTTTGCTTGCTGAAGCTTTTAAGTCTTCAGTTTTGAATTGATTTAAGTTGTTTGTTTGTTTGAATCTTGTTTAAGTTTTGACTGACACTTGCTTTTGCTTTTTTTTTTTCTTTTCTCAGTTTTGAAGAATGAAACTGTAATGATAATTTGATGTGTATATGAAGTTAAAGTATACAGGGTATACAAATCTTGTATAGGGTGGTGATATACTGTTGTTTGATAAATAGCAAGGAACTGACTTTAGTTATGGGCTAGAGGTGTAAACATTAAATGCATGTGTACTTATTCCATGCTTGCCTACATCTTTTTTTTTTACTCGGCTGAGATGATGTAATGGATGCTGGCCTTTATTATACTTGAATATATTTGCTTTGTTATTGTTTAAGTGTACCTGGTTTGTTTCGTTTATTTACTTACTTTTCATATTTGTTTTATTTTATAATCTTAAAGATTTTTATACTGTTTTCATATTATATCTTATGTTTGTACAACAAGTATTGCTGAGATATCTTGCATGTTGCATTAATTGCTAGAGGTAGGTTGCTGCAAAGATATTATTTTTTTCTTCTCCAGTACTTGTTTTATACTTTATTTACTCCTTTACTTGCCTTTGCTTGGTCATATACTTGAGTATATCTCTTTCTTTTGCTTTAACACGGTGGCTACACTTATTATATTTGTATTTGTTCATATGCATACATTTGTTTTTTTCTTTTTTTACTTGCCTGCATATCTACTTTACAGTCTACATTATATTTTACCTGCCTTTGTCTAAGTACTTTGCATATTTATTCACAACTTTGTCTTTAGTTTTATGTTCTTTTAGCTAGCTTTGTATTGCAAATAAATTTCTATTTTAATTATGTTGTTTGAATTTATACTCCATGTATATAAATATAAAGCTATTATACTTATTGTTATAAAAATAACTCCTTGTTGATTTAAAATAATTTACAAAAGAAACCATTTTCTTATTAATAAATAACACAAACCATTTGAATTTGGAAAACTCCAATCGATTATCATTTAATTTCACAATTTTAAATTAAAAATTAATTTAATTATCAATTTAAAATAAATTAAAATTCGGGATCGTTACAGGAAACGCCGCCACCAACCTACTTCATTCTGGAAACTCCACCGCGTACACGGTTAGTCAAAGTGGTTTTCGGTATTGACAGAGAGTATGTCCATATCCGATCCCAGTCTCTTTGCCAACCAATCGTTATTATAACACCGCGGTCATTTAAAATAATTTATACTTTAAAACCAGAATAAAAATTTCCATTTCAAACTATGAATACGATATCATCTTAAAACCCAAAACAATATGATATCTTTTTATCCAAATATATTTCTTTTCCAAAATCATACCGCTTTAAAATTTATAGTATCTGGAAACCAAATATTTGGCTTATACTTTCAAAGCATAATATTTCGAAATTCATATATTTTAAAACCATAACTTCTAAAACTTGAATGGTTTGGATATTCAACGGTATATAAAATAAATGGTTTAACTTTAAGGTTACTTTGTAAAGAAAAATAATTTCCAAGGCTTTACAAATATATTTCTTTATTTAAAGCCTAAACCGTAGATTTAAATATCACTTCAAGTTCCAAAACCCCTTCAATTTCTATATAGATATATCCATTTGGAGTATTAATATTTCAAAACTAAAGTTGGATTTTATTCTTTCAACAAATTAATGCTCTATTATTTAGTCTTGAATATTCCCATAAATTCCATAATTAAAACTCCAATTTCTAGCAATTTAAATATTTTCTTCAATTTAATTTATACCAAAATATTCATTTTATATTTATCATGGAAAATCCAGTTATAAATATCATATCTTAAAATTTCCAAACTTAAACATATAATATAAATTATCAAATTCCATTTCTCAAATTTTTCCATTTTTATTTAACGGATTTACACACAACTTAAATTCAAAAATTTAACTTCATATGTATATATATGGAAGAATAATATTAATAAAGTATCAAAATTCAAAATTTTTATAAACCGTATCCCATCCAAACCATAGAAATCACTTTAAAAATATTTTATATATAGACCACGGTGCCTGTATAAAACTTTCTATCCTATGGTCAAGTGATACGGATATTTATCATTTCAATCCGCAATTTAAAATAAAAATGCGGTTGTATATCATTTCAAACCGCAATCCCGAATGAAATGAAAATGCATGATGACTTGCAGTTTAATGATATAAAATAAAACATCCATTCATCAACATCATCCATCATACAACCATCATCCAATAGTAAATCAATATCAATATATATCTGATAATATATAACAGGTAATAACTGGCAGTTATATTCAAATAAATTTAACAACTATTAAACTAACAGTTTATATTCAGTAATAAATTTTATAACTGTTTAACTAGCAGTTTATATGCAAATAAATAAATTCTAACTGTTAATTAATATGCAATAAATAAAATAAATTAACAGTTAAATTAAATAAATGCGATTTAACAGATATGATGAATAAAACACGCCAAACAGTCATAAATAAATTTCTACTCATATCTAATATAAATTTAACAAACATAAAAACTTTTAGTAGTTGTGAGTGGGTTAAAACACTCACCTTTTGAATTTAAATCGAATTTAAATTCGATTTAAACCCAAAATTTCGACGGTCTCCAAATCTGTCCAAAGCTGCGTCATCAGATCCGGAATTTAAATACGATCCTAACAAAAGAAATTTCGCATGAAATGGATTCCGTATGCGAAAATTATGACGAAAAATCGATTGAAACAAAATAAAATAAACAAACCAAAAAGAACACAATCACATACTCAAAAATCAATCCACGTCAACATGTTCCCTCGTCCAGGCACCCACTCCCTTGTTCGAACGCAAGAAAATAAACGAACCCATCTTCACGTCTACTGACCGGACTTTGACCGCCAATTGCATCCACCTCCGGCCACCGTTCACCGAGCTACCACCACTACTAGCCTGCCCTTGCCGAGCCGCCTCCATCCCCCTAGGTCTGAACGTCCATCTTCCTCAGCCGCCGCCTTGTCCAATGATATAACCGAACCCTAAAACCAAAATCCCCACAGATCTGACCGTCGATTTGCACGATAACCCATCCAGATCAACTCCCCTCAGCTTCCTCTCCAAAACCCAGGAATCGTTTGACGATCTGACGAAGTTTGCTACAGCGACGATGTAAGGCCGAAAATGATCTAAATTATTCTAGACAAACGATAGCTCCAATCGAAAAACAAATTACACCAGCAGATTACGAACACTGAGAACTATGACATATATTTTTATGGAATTTTTCTGAAGAGTTTGAAATTTCATTTGAATTTTGGATTGAAGTAGATCTAGGTTTTGCAACCATTGAGAAAGAAAAAGAGATGAAGAAAATGAACGTATAGACAAATGATAGAAGATGGAGGCTAGGGTTTATCACAACATATATATAGACAAATAGTAGAAGGCTAGGTGGGCACGAATTACAAACGTGCTAAGCGGTAGTTGGCCCAAAAAGCCCGTTCTGACTCCGGAACGAAATTTGTTAAACCCATATATCCAAATAGGTATTTTAAAATATTCTGGACGTGATGGAAAAAGTTTCACGTCCAAATTTGATCGTATGAAGAAGTTATGCTGAAAACAAAATTTCCAAATTGATTTCAAATTGATTTTAATTAAATCGATTTCAAGGCGTTTCGTGTTCGTACGATCAAACGACAAGTCCGATCGATACGAAACTTGAAACCCTACAATAATTCACCGATACGGATCCGATGAAACTGGTTTCGTCGAAATCCGAGTCCGTGACAAAAATGGCTATTTTTATATTAATTAAATAAATTAAAATTTAGTCAATTAAATCAAATTACCCATTTCTTTTTGATAATTGACGATTCTTATTATTATAAATTTTTCAATCACCTATACTAATTTAAACAAAATTTAACTTGTCGAATTTAAAATTTTAGAAATCCCCAAATTTCATTAATTTCACCAAATTATAAATTAAATTTCCAAAATTCTAATTAAGTTTACTTTCCATTATTATTGTCAAATAGAAGAATCTATCATTGGATTCATATTTCAATATGTAAATATTTTTCCAATTTCATCTGAACTTATATTTACATAATTCCTAAATATTAAATTTCAAATATCACTTAAATTAACGTTAACCTAATAATTATTTATTATTTATTGCACTTAATTATCAGTTACAATTAATATACCAAATAGATGGTAAATCTTGAATACTGGTTATCCTTAACGTTTTATTTCCCATTTAATTGCAACAACGCAATTTCAAAAATTTAACTCAATTAAATAGACAACTCTTTATATTCTAAGTCAATTGCAATGGTTTAAAAGTTGCTAAATTTTGATTTCAGTAATCCCTTTAATTCGATTCAAAATTAGCAATTACCTATTGAATGCCCCAAAATTCCTATTAAATAAATCTAACAAATCTTTATCATCAATTAGATGAATTAAATATTGCAATCAACTATTTGCGTTAATAATTTCCGTTTCACTTTAAAGCATCTAAATTAGCCAATTACAATACTTATTACCCAAATAACTTCAATTTCTTCCAAATAATATTTACATAATTATTTTAAATATTGAATCCATTTAATTGCAATAAATTCAATTGATTGCAAATCAATTCCAAATAAATTTGATTTCTATCCAGTTATAACTTAATATCAAATCAGTTTTCACTTAACTAACAAAGTCATTATTACTTAGAATTTCATTACATTTTATATTTTCACATTTTCATTTTGGTTTCATTTCTTTTCCCACATAGTTTATTAAAAATGGGATTTTTCTTAGTTACAACTTATTTGGACCCAACATTCTTCATTTTCCAATTTATTCCACTTTAACTACAAAAAATTTCACATTAAATTATAAATTAAAACTTTAACAAATCCGTTACTCGATTTAAAACCCTGCTATTCAATAAATGGACATTTATAGGTGAAATTAACATTGACCTATATTTCATATCATAAATGCATACTTATTTCATATTATTTAGTTATATTTACCAACCATGTCCACAAATTTACTACTTATATACCTAATTAATTTATTACTAATTTAAGTAAGTTTATTATCGACAGCATTCATTAAAATTACTTATCTACACTTATTGCATTGGTTTATTCAACGGTCACTCTTATTTAGTCACTATCCATTTTACAACCAAATGTACAATCTCCACTATTGATTTTTATATTAATGAGTCCCATTCTAGTTAATATAATTATTAATATTCACAAATTCAACATTTATTGGTTTCTTATATTTAACTTATACTAAGTATGACAATTTACATTATTCAAATCTATTGCCATATAAATATTAAATTGTTACATTAAATTACAATTACTATGTCTAATTCCCACATTTACTCAAATAAAATCTTAAGACTTTTATTTCATTCTAAATTAGATTAGAAATCATATTAAATTAATTCATTTAATACCTTCGAATTTACCGGGTCGTTACATCGGAGGTCGTATGAGAAAGTTATACGCACTAATGGTGATTGAAATTTCAAAAAAAAGAGAAAAGAAATTATATATCGCATCATATATTTTATTTAACTTGCAATGGAATTTTTAGTATTGCGTACCTTTTTGCTTAGCCAGATTTGGATCTAGAACTACTTTCTCATTTTGTTTTGTTTCCTTGCTATCTTATTTTTTTTTTTTTATTAGAAAGTTTTGAAGAGAAGATTATATAAATATGGATTTGAAGAAAAAGACATGGAAAGAAGATAAGGTTTAAAAGAGAAAAAAAATTAAAGAAGAAGAAGAACAACAACAAAAAAAGAAAAGGAAACTTTGATAAAGAAGAAGATTTGAAGAATAAGAAGAAGAAAGAGGAAAAAAAAGCTTTGGAAAAAAAAAAGAGAAAGGAGATTTGAAGAAGAAACATGAAAAAAGGAAGAAGGAAGATGAAGAGTGAGAAAAAATGAGGCTATAGAAGATGAAATTTAAAAAAAAATGAAATGAAGCTACAAGAATGAGGAATGAAACTAGTGAAAAGCTAAATATAAACAAAGTAGGAATTGAAATAAAGTAAAAATATGAACAACCCAATAAAAATGGTAGATATTAAAAGAGGTGAAAGAAAGAAATAAAAATATGAAAAGTATGTAACGTTCATGAAATGAAAAAGCTTTAGACCATGTAAATGGATATGAGTAATGGAACAAATGAGGAAACAATAAAAAAAAACGTGTGACAATTATTAATTAGAAAGGGAATGAGTGGACCAACTCTACTCTATAAACAAACTTTTAGAATTCAAATTTCAAAATATTTGTTCACCCAATTTTTTTTTAACCCCAAACATACCAAATTTGACACTCATTAAAGATTTAATTACCACAACATAACTAAATTTAAAAGGACCAATTTACATAACGGGGACATCGGATACATAAGTAAAATATGAACCATGATTTAAAAATTCAAATTTAAAAATAACATTTTTCTCGACACGTAATTATGAACTCAATTATTTAATTTATTTTAAATTTCAAGGTTAGTAATAAAATCACTTCCGTGCAACCTATGCCTGCTATTTAACTACCAAAAATGTTGTTTTAAAAATTCAATTTTCTCTTTTTTACAACGTTATATTTATATTCAGAATGGAAACGTTCACTTTATTTCCTCAACATTCTTTTATTTTCCTTAAAATGCTTATTCGTTACTTGCAATTCATAAATGTAAACATTCTTGTATTCTAAAATGATCAACTTATACAATATTAAATCCATTCTTATATTTTCAAATAATGTACATTCATAATGAAAACATTCTTACATAAATTTTATTAATTGCACTTTGTTTCTTTTCCTTTTTCAATTGAAAGATTTTAATAAATTTATTTCCAATTAATTTTAATCTTCCACTTCAAAACAGACCCTAATTGATGAAATCAATTAAATAAATACGTGAACATTGTAATCCTAATTTATAGTCAATCAAACATGTTTATAAAATTACAGTTTCCAACAAGCATTAAATTACATACTAAATAAATCTTTTTCTCTATTCAATTAAATAATCAAATGTTTATTCCATCTAAAAATTTTAAGTCGAAGGATTCCATGTTGGGTTTAAAATCTATTATTTTAATATCCTTGAATTTTAGTTTAATCTCTATAAACGAAATATTTAAACGTTAATTTCATTTATTTTGCAATACTTTAATTAAACTAAAATATCGTTTTCTAAACTTAAATCTATGCTCCCATTGATTCATTCAATTTGCACTTATTATGTATTATTTTAACAACTCATTTATAACTTTGAATATATTCCCCAAATTTCACATTTCTATCGTTATATACATTTGAATTCCATCCTATTTAATATTTCAAATATTACGTCATTATCATTAATGTAATAAATATATTTTTAATTATTGCAATTGATTTTCCGTTATAACTTAATATACTAAATAGGTGGTTAATCTTAAATACTTGTTCTCATTAACGATTTATTTCTACTTACAAATTAATGCAATTATTACCTATTTCCATCTTTATCTCCAATTAACGTAAAATGTGATATTCAAATTCCATAAATTTCAATAGATTCAAATTATCGTATCTATGAAGAACATTTACGTTATTCTCCATTTATTACCTTAACTTATTCAACGTAACATTTAATTTATATTTATTGCAATGATTTCCAAATCAATTGAATTGAATTAAATATATATGTATCGCTCATAATAACTTGTGGTCACAACTCTTGATCACCATTAATAAGTTTATTATTTACAATCCAATAATCGCCATTCTATATATATATATATATATATATATATATATATATATATATACGAATTAACTAATTCAATATTTCCATTTCGTTTTCCTATCCTAAATTTATTACTAAGTGTATTTACTCCATTTCAACAAGTTGGAATTCCATTTTTACTATACAATCATTTCCCTATTCACTTTTATTACTAACCCATCATCATTGCATTTATTGTCTTTTATTCATTTAATCAATTTACCCCATATTCCCTTAAATTCATACTACAAAACATTCAATTCTATTTATCGCATAAACTCCATTTCATAAATCTACCTGCAATTTCTACCTAGAAATAAGGTTACATTTCCGTTGAAAATACATTTACATCTTACGTTACTACATTAATAATTAGTAACGTTTATATCATCAACCATCACTTATGAATAATTAGCGTTTCCTATTTATTTTGTTACATTCACTCATATTCACTTTATGAATAAATTGGTATTCCCTTTAACCTATTAATTACTAACTTTAATTATTGCAATTCATTTATCTAACATAAATTTTGAATCTATTACCAAATTTTCATATTTCAATTAATTAACACCTTACAATAGTTTACAAATAAAAGGGATTGTACTAATTACATTATTTATTTTCTTGCATTACTTTATTACCTCCGTTTATATTCAGTTTTCGTAAATCAATATTTTATTCCATTGACAAATTCAATATTTGCAACAATTTCCACTATTACTATTAATTGCAATATATAATTTAATTTGTAAATTTTAATTACCCTTGATACATCAAATTTCAATATTTGCTTTCATATAAATTAATAAGGTTTTTATTTCTTTCTAAATTTAAAATAAAATCCTATTAATTTAATTCATTTTAAACATCGAATTTACACGGGTCGTTACACTCTCCCCCACTCAAAACTTTTCGTCCCCGAAAAGGAAAAAAAAGGGAAAAGAAGAATTAAATAACAATACATCTTATTCAAAATATTTAACTTATAAATAATAATTTACTAAATTTATTACCTTAAATAAACCGTAATCCGAAACGTACCTATTTATCAGGAAACTTATGCTTAATTTATGGAACCAAAAGCAGTAGCAATTGCTTCCATAACCTGCATTACACCTATAAAATCTAAAAGGGTTACAATTTATATAAAGTAAAATATTTAAGTGGTTTCCATCACTAATACAAAACAATACAACAACCATCAATTTTAACAGCAGCATACACAACAATTCAAAGCAACCATTCAACCAAACAAATAAATAGTCGTTCGGGTTCAAAGCTTTTAAATCGTACGGAATGAAGAATAAACCATCAAGTGCATCATTTACTCAACGGTCTAAGATAAACTAAATAGATTATTCATTCACTCCAAATCCAATTTTCAAAGTATTTTACCCAAACAACCATAACCAAACAACAACAATTCAAACAACAATCAACTTAACCTTTTATTAATTTCATACCTTTATTGTTTAATTTCTCTTTTTATTCATACCACATAAATTTTCCTTTTATAGTTTACATTTATTTCTAACAAACTTTTAATTTCATTTACTCATTCAATGTTTGTTTCAGTTATTTTTTTTTACTTGTTACTTATAATTTTTCATTTCCATTATCTCAGGTCATGCCAGTTCTTTTTATTTCATTATAATTTTTCGTTCATTTATTGCATGCCCTCATTTATTTACATTTTTTTATCAATAATATTCATGTCCCATTTAATTTGTTAGAATTTCCATTTTATTTACTTAAGTTGATATTCATCCATTTGAATTACTTACCTTTAATTATATTCACTTATAGTAAAATTTCAATTGTAACTTAAGTTTATACATTAAATTCTCATTTATAATAGCAAATTCACTGAGTACTTCATTTCCTACTTTTATTTGTACAATTTTCATTACATTTCCTATTTAAACTTTCAACTTTTTATATTGGTAAGTTATATATGTTAAAGAAAATGCAAATGAACTTATACAAGTTTTATCTCATCCTTTAATTAAATTTAATGTTCAACAATATTACTCTTTGTTTCATATGTTACAAATTTCAAATTTTCTTTAAATCCATTAATAACTTAGCATTAAATCTCTTACCTAAATTAGAGGTTTCAATTATTAATTACTTACCTTTTATTTTACTACAATAATTGAAACAATTAATTAATGGAAATTTAAGAATTAAATACCGGGTTAAATTTCAAATTATTTTAAAATAATAGATAAATATATTCTTGCAACTTATATATCTCTAATTATATTTAAACAATTCAAAACTTATATATTTTTTGAAAATGAATCTGCAGTAAAACTACTACAGTGGCCTTTCCCCTTCGAAACTCGAAAATGAAAGTCGATGATGCGGCCGCCATCACCGAAATTATTTTCCAGCGACAAAGAGGAAAGTACAAAACTTATTTTCTCCAAAAATCTTCTTTAAAACAATTCTTCCGAATTATATTAAAATATTTATATCGGAAAATACTTATACACAATATTATTATATTCCAAAAAAAATTTCGAAAGAAATTTCAAAATCCCGGAACTTAAGCCCTAAATTTCCAAATTTCATTTATTTTACTTTCAACTTAGTTTCAACCATTATTTATATTTTCATTACCTAACACCCAATCTATAGCAACCAAATATATGTCATTATAAAATATTTTTATATATAGAAAATATAATAGGCAAAGTTATTTCATTCACCTATATTAAAAACAAATATTATGTCGGTCTGTCCTATTAAGTGTTTAGAAATCCCTATTGATGTCACAGCGTCCCCTGCACCAACTAGAATTTATAAATACAAAACGGAAAAGATTAACCCAATATTAAAATCTTTTTATATCACTAACAAATACGCTTTCTCATATATATATACTCAGCGACTCCCATAGGGTATTACTACCCTATTAGTAAAAAGTCAAACCCCACAAAGCTAAGGTTAATCGCTAAACCAAAGCTCTGATACCAGATGTAACATCCCGCCTTTTCGCACACTTCAAATCGACACACATGTTGATTCAAACCATACGGAAGGGCGGATTGTTATGGGGTAAACAAGAAAAATAGAGAAGAAATAAAACAAAATAGAATCTCACAACGGAAGGATAAAATATAATAATAAAATATACAGTTTATAAAACTGTTTACAAAACATTTGATTCTTCTATATACAATTAAATATCAGAGTTCACATACCAAAAATATCAATGCAGCGGAAAACAGTGCAGTGGAATAAAATAGATAATAGTAATACAAATCTTCGTCTTCGTCCTCCAGAGCTAAATCTCCAAATCCTGAAACGCTCAGACTGACCCGAGCGAATTTGAAAAGACAAAAACGCTCGAGTCAGAACTAAAAGATCTTATGTGAGTCAAATTAACATAAATAAATATGAGTGCGGTAACTCAAGAGATGCTCGGGATTTACATCTCCTAAGGATCCATTAAACTATTTACTATATAGTATATTGCGCTATTATAATAGTGTCTATTTGTAAAATAAACTTACTTTTAATAGCGTTAAGGGGTTACCCATATAGCCCTTAACATAAATAATGCCAATAGTCTATACAGTACCGTAATACCTCCTGATCGGGAAGCTACCAGAGGATACTCCATAGGTACGACACAAATAGAAACTCGTAGAAGGCGCGCTAGGGTAGGTGACACGGCACAACTAGGCAATGCCAGGGTAGATATACCAATTGCTATCCGGGCTGATGGAAACGCGCAGCGCGCAGCTACCGCCCACCTCGAACAAACACCCCCAAAATCAAAGAAATCAATAGTGGCCACCGAATCAATCCAAAGTCAGAGTATAGTATCGAAGGAGTGCATTCGATCAGAGGAATGACCTCATTGGCCCGAGAATCGCTCCTGTTTTAGCCACCTTATGCCAACTCACGAGAGTCGGGTCCACGTATTTACCTTGCAGGAAAAGCCTCCACCAACCTACTTCATTCTGGAATCTCCAGCGCGTACACGGTTGTTAAAGTGGTTTTCGGAGTTGGCAGAGAGTATGACAACTTCCGATCCCGGTCTCTTCAACAACCAAACGTTATTATAACACCGCGGTCCTTTAAAATAATTTATACTTTCAAAACCAGAATAAAACATCTATTTCAAAATCATATAAATACGATATCATTTATATTTTTAAAACCCCAAATCAATACGACATCATTTAGACCCAAACTAATATAATGTCATTTTTATTTTCCAATATACATTCTTTTCCAAAATCATAGGGTTTTCAAATTAAATTATTTAGAAATCAAACTCTTGAATATAATATTTTCAAATTATACTACCTTGAAAATCATAACCTTGAAACAAGTTTCCATCTCTTAAATGGTTACATATTGAATTACTTTTATAAAACAAAATAGCTTCTTTACATTTCACAAATCAATTCCAAATATCGATTTAAACTTCCAAATACCATTCTTAATTCTTATGTTTTAAAGCTTTAAATATTTCACCATTTCAAAAACAAACTCATTTGACAAACCCGTATATATCAAATTCAATTACTTATTATTTAGACTTGAAATGTTTACTTAATGAATTCAATATAATTTAAGAAAACCTTTAACTTCACATAACTGGAAAATCTTTCAATTTATTATATATTCATTTAAATCAACCTGATATTCATTTAAATCACTCTACACAAAATCAAGTTATAAAAATCATATCCTTTAGAAATTCTAACTTTTTATTTAATTCCAATTTAATTTCATATTCATCTTCCAACCTTATTCTCATTTAAATCAATAGAACTTCCAGAAATTAAATTTTAAATAAATGCTTAATCGTATTTGATCTAAAAAAAGTCAAACTTTATTTTATACTTCAAATCAAATTTATACAAAGTTTAAAAACCGGAAATTACTATATATATAAATAACCTTTATCAAGAACCAAATCAATATCCCATAAACCATATATATAGCTTTGCAAAACCATAGAAAATCATTTCAAAATATTTTTATATATACATATACCGCAGTGCCTGTATATAATTTTCTATCCTATGGTCAAGTGATACGGATATTTATCATTTCAATACGTAATTTAAAATAAAATGCGGTTGTATATCATTTCAAACCGCAATCCCGAATGAAATGAAAATGCATGATAACTTGCAGTTTACATAAGATAGAACACATCATCCATTCAACCAATATCAAACATCAACCAATTTATTTCAATCATCATCAATTTATTTCAATCATCATCAATTTAACAAACATCAATATATCACATATACAATATAACAGGAAATAAAAGACAGTTATTAACTAACAGTTTATATTCAAAGTAAATTTATTAACTGTTTAACTATCAGTTTATATGCAAATAAATAAATTTTTACTATCAATTTATATGCAATAAATTAATTAACAGTTATATTAAATAAATGCGTTTGAATAGAAATAATGAATAAAACATGCCAAACAGTCATAAATAAATTTCTACTCTTATCTAAAGTCGAATTAACAAACATAAGAAATTTTAGAAATTGTAAGTGGGTTAAAACACTCACCTTTTGAATTTAAATTGGATTTAAATCCAATTTAAACTCAAAAATTCGACGGTCTCCAAATCTTTCCAAACTAGCGTCAACAGATCTGGAAATTTATTACGATCCTAGCAAAAAAAAAATCGCGTAAATCGGAGGCCGTATGAGAAAGTTATACGCATTAATGGTGATTGAAATTTCAAAAAAAAAGAAAAAAGAAATTATATATCACATCATATATTTTATTTAACTTGCAATGGAATTTTTAGTATTGCGTACCTTTTTGCTTAGCCAGATTTGGATCTGGAACTACTTTCTCATTTTGTTTTGTTTCTTGCTATCTTAATATTTTTTTATTTTATTTTTATAGAAAGTTTTGAAGAGAAGATTATATAAATATGGATTTGAAGAAAAAGACATGGAAAGAAGATAAGGTTTAAAAGAGAAAAAAAATTAAAGAAGTAGAAGAACAACAACAAAAAAAGAAAAGGAAACTTTGATAAAGAAGAAGATTTGAAGAATAAGAAGAAGAAAGAGGAAAAAAAGCTTTGGAAAAAAAAGAGAAAGGAGATTTGAAGAAGAAACATGAAAAAAGGAAGAAGGAAGGTGAAGAGTGACAAAAATTGAGGCTATAGAAGATGAAATTTAAAAAAAATGAAATGAAGCTACAAGAATGAGGAATGAAACTAGTGAAAAGCTAAATATAAACAAAGTAGGAATTGAAATAAAGTAAAAATATGAACAACCCAATAAAAATGGTAGATATTAAAAGAGGTGAAAGAAAGAAATAAAAATATGAAAAGTATGTAATGTTCATGAAATGAAAAGGCTTTAGACCATGTAAATGGAAATGAGTAATGGAACAAATGAGGAAACAATAAAAAAAACGTGTGACAATTATTAATTAGAAAGGGAATGAATGGACCAACTCTACTCTATAAACAAACTTTTAGAATTCAAATTTCAAAACATTTGTTCACCCAATTTTTTTTTTAACCCCAAACATACCAAATTTGGCACTCATTAAAGATTTAATTACCACAACATAATTAAATTTAAAAGGACCAATTTACATAACGGGGACAGCGGATACATAAGTAAAATATGAACCATGATTTAAAAATTCAAATTTAAAAATAACATTTTTCTCGACACGTAATTATGAACTCAATTATTTAATTTATTTTAAATTTCAAGGTTAGTAATAAAATCACTTCCGTGCAACCTATGCCTGCAATTTAACTACCAAAAATGTTGTTTTAAAAATTCAATTTTCTCTTTTTTACAACGTTATATTTATATTCAGAATGGAAACGTTCACTTTATTTCCTCAATATTCTTTTATTTTCCTTAAAATGCTTATTCGTTACTTGCAATTCATAAATGTAAACATTCTTATATTCTAAAATGATCAACTTATACAATATTAAATCCATTCTTATATTTCCAAATAATGTACATTCATAATGAAAACATTCTTACATAAATTTTATTAATTGCACTTTGTTTCTTTTCCTTTTTCAATTGAAAGATTTTAATAAATTTATTTCCAATTAATTTTAATCTTCCACTTCAAAACAGACCCTAATTGATGAAATCAATTAAATAAATACGTGAACATTGTAATCCTTATTTATAGTCAAGCAAACATGTTTATAAAATTACAGTTTAGAACAAGCATTAAATTAAATACTAAATAAATCTTTTTCTCTATTCAATTAAATAATCAAATGTTTATTCCATCTAAAAATTTTAAGTAGAAGGATTCCATGTTGGGTTTAAAATCTATTATTTTAATATCCTTGAATTTTAGTTTAATCTCTATAAACGAAATATTTAAACGTTAATTTCATTTATTTTGCAATACTTTAATTAAACTAAAATATCGTTTTCTAAACTTAAATCTATGCTCCCATTGATTCATTCAATTTGCACTTATTATGTATTATTTTAACAACTCATTTATAACTTTGAATATATTCCCCAAATTTCACATTTCTATCGTTATATACATTTGAATTCCATCCTATTTAATATTTCAAATATTACGTCATTATCATTAATGTAATAAATATATTTTTAATTATTGCAATTGATTTTCCGTTATAACTTAATATACTAAATAGGTGGTTAATCTTAAATACTTGTTCTCATTAACGATTTATTTCTACTTACAAATTAATGCAATTATTACCTATTTCCATCTTTATCTCCAATTAACGTAAAATGTGATATTCAAATTCCATAAATTTCAATAGATTCAAATTATCGTATCTATGAAGAACATTTACGTTATTCTCCATTTATTACCTTAACTTATTCAACGTAACATTTAATTTATATTTATTGCAACGATTTCCAAATCAATTGAATTGAATTAAATATATATGTATCGCTCATAATAACTTGTGGTCACAACTCTTGATCACCATTAATAAGTTTATTATTTACAATCCAATAATCGCCATTCTATATATATATATATATATATACGAATTAACTAATTCAATATTTCCATTTCGTTTTCCTATCCTAAATTTATTACTAAGTGTATTTACTCCATTTCAACAAGTTGGAATTCCATTTTTACTATACAATCATTTCCCTATTCACTTTTATTACTAACCCATCATCATTGCATTTACTGTCTTTTATTGATTTAATCAATTTACCCCATATTCCCTTAAATTCATACTAACGAAACATTCAATTCTATTTATCGCATAAACTCCATTTCATAAATCTACCTGCAATTTCTACCTAGAAATAAGGTTACATTTCCGTTGAAAATACATTTACATCTTACGTTACTACATTAATAATTAGTAACGTTTATATCATCAACCATCACTTATGAATAATTAGCGTTTCCTATTTATTTTGTTACATTCACTTATATTCACTTTATGAATAAATTGGTATTCCCTTTAACCTATTAATTACTAACTTTAATTATTGCAATTCATTTATCTAACATAAATTTTGAATCTATTACCAAATTTTCATATTTCAATTAATTAACACCTTACAATAGTTTACAAATAAAAGGGATTGTACTAATTACATTATTTATTTTCTTGCATTACTTTATTACCTCCGTTTATATTCAGTTTCCGTAAATCAATATTTTATTCCATTGACAAATTCAATATTTGCAACAATTTCCACTATTACTATTAATTGCAATATATAATTTAATTTGTAAATTTTAATTACCCTTGATACATCAAATTTCAATATTTGCTTTCATATAAATTAATAAGGTTTTTATTTCTTTCTAAATTTAAAATAAAATCCTATTAATTTAATTCATTTTAAACATCGAATTTACACGGGTCGTTACAACTTTCCTTGACAAATATCATTTTTGGACATATTATTATTTACCTTTATATTGTATCTTCAATTACATTTTTCATTATATTCAAACTTTTTCCCAGTTAGTTTTTTCCAAAATGCAATTTGAGCACTATACCATTTACCCCTTCAAAGACATTTTTCTTAAGCAAAATTTCAGTTTGACTATTTATTATTTAAGTTTCTCTTGTATAACCTTCAATTACATGTTCACATTAACATTTTAACTTTTGAATATTTCTGGCAAGTTATATCTATTTTAGAATGCAATTGAGTATTATGAAAATTAATTTTATTCCAGTTCAACTATTTCTAGTTATCTAAATTCTATTTCTCATTTTCAGATTCCCAATTATTCAAAAAATTTACTTTATTTCTATATTTGAAACCATTTCGTAATATAAAACTTTAAGAGTTAAATTTCCGTTCACTTCAAATATTTTGAAATAAATGTATATACATATATATATTTCATAAATCAAATTATACACAAATTATACACAAGGAATTTAAAATGAATCCTTTTTTTAAAAAAAGTAGTGTTGCAAAGCTACTAAGTGGTCTCTCCACTTTGAGACTCGAAAATGAATGTTGATGATGCTGCAGTCATCACCGAAATTATTTTCCAACGACAAACGAGGAGAGTACTGATTTACTCCATTTAATTTTTTTAGAAACAATTTCCATTCAAAATACCTTCAAATGACATATTTTTTTTAAAACTTTGAAAAATAAATTTTGAAAAGCATCGAAAATTTAATTCTCAAATTCTTAATTTAAATTTATTTCGTTTCAAGTTAGATTCATAAACCATTTTATCAACGTCATCTTCTTATAAATACAACAATAGTTAACAGTTTAGGAAATGTTGACAAACAATAAATTATGATCTAGTATTATCATTTCTAACAACCAATTCATTTACTATTTAATTTTAGAAAATTTATACTTATATATGTAAAATATAATTATACTAATTTATTTCATTTACCAAATTTGAAAACAATATTGTATCGGTTTGCTCTGTTCAAGTGTTTTGGAATTCTTATCGATAGCGCTGGCCAGACGAATCGATCGAAACCCAAAATTCAAACTTAACAACTCAAACAACACGATATAAGCATTTTAATATCAATTACAAATGATAGTATGATTCAATTACAATATAAAACAACTCAAAATTATCTCATAGGATGATTCAAGGATAGATTCAGAACAACGATAGAGATTTAATTTTAGAGGAACCTTAATAAAAGGATCGAAAGGAAGATGAGATAATTAAATTACAAAAGAGTGACGATGGACAGACTTATATAAATCAAGCGACCTTAATCGGGTCAACCGAGACTTAGAAAAGACAAGAATATCATCATTGAAAGTGGGGACAAACTTGTTGATAACATCGCGAAAAACGCGATCCATGAGGTCGACGAAGAAGACAAGAGCATTGGTTAATCCCTAGGGGATGACTAACCATTTATAGAAACCATTCATAGGTAAGGAAGGACTACAGGTCGAGCTCCAGGAATAAGATCGAAGTAGAATTCAATTTCCCGCTTGAGAGGGAGGAGTGACTTCACCAAAACATCAGGATAGTTCCTCACTGTAGGAGTGGATTCAAGATCACTAGGCTGAGAATCAGGCGAAGAGATAAAACTGCCTGCATTATCCTGAGGCAATTGACATTCGATCACAAGAAAGTCACCCTGGTCGTTTACTAGAGAACGGTTCGGGCTTTGCAAAAGTATCAGCATCGAAACCGAGGATATAGAATCTTCGATGAATCAACGCCTGTTGAAAAGGGGTTTCACCCCTTACAAATCATACCAAGGTTGGCCGGACCGCCGATGGGATTAGTCACATAAAAGGATAAAGTCGACAATTGAGGTTGAAGCCATGGGATGCTCTAGTATCAGAAAGGACACGAACAGGATAAGACAAGAATGGATTTCAGAACAAAGGGAAAGTTCCCAAATTCATGAGAAATCCAAATCAAAGAGGAAGAAATTCAAGCTCGAAAGAAGGTGATTCTGTGAATTAATTTTCAGTCCATATGTTCAGTTTTGCCTATACCAGAGCTCTGATACCAACTGTAATGACCCTGTATTTCAAAACATTCGCATCCATACATGTCAAACTTGAATTGCTCAAAACGATAGATTGTTAATTTTATATTTGACGAAACTCAGCATATATGGTAAATAAATAAATCATAGAATCACAGACACAGAGTATTACAACAATAAGCAGCGGAATAGATAAATAGTAGTTCATGAAGCTACTATATAGACAACAAAGATTGAAATAAAATACAATAAAATATCTCAAATATAATGTAGTCTCACATACAACAGATGACAAGTCTGAACAACACAACTGGAAAAGCCGAATAGATAAGACCGATCTTCAAGTAAAGCTCCAATCTCCAAAGATTAGTCTCAAATGTTGTGACACTCAGTCTAACCCGAGCATAAAGCAAAACACGAAATACTCAACTCAGGATTAACATTCTTATACCAGTAAATTCAACTCAAGTGAAATGTCAACTAAAATATAAGTAACTTAAAGGATGTTTGGGATACCCATCCTTTGAGGACCCGTGGAACTATCTACTATGTAGTAATGCACGCTACTATAATATGTCTATAGTAAAGTAAACTATTAAAATAGCATTGAGGCATTACCCATATCCCCCTTAACATATTTTTATATATATTCTCATAGTCTATACGGTACCATAATTCCTCTATAAACTGAAGGGCTATCAGAGGGCACTCCATAGGTATGGTACAAACCAAAATCATAGAAGGCGCGATAAGGCATGTGACACGACACTCAAGGCAATGCCAGGGTAGATATACCATTTGCACTCTTGGACTGGTGGTAACGCATAGCAGCTACTACCGCCCACCTCGTGACACACTCCCAAATCAAAGGTGCACCCAATCAAATCACAAAAGTAAGAGAATGGTATCGACGAAATGTGCCCGATAGGGGGAATGACCCCCTTAGCCCTGTATAGCTCCGGTTGTAGCCACATCAAGCTAACTCACGGGAGTCAGGGATGCGCTAAAACTTCATATAGAATCGTCGCAAAAACAGTCCTACTTCGTTCTGGAATCTCAGCCACGTACATAGTTGTTAAAGTGGTTTTCGATATTGGCAGAGAGTACGACAATATCCGATCCCGGTCTCTTTAACAACCAAACGCTTATTTTACATCATGGTCATTTCATTTCAAATAATTCATACTTCATATCAAAATATCATATTCATTTCAAAACCATATCAATTCGATATCATTATTCACTTTAAATAATATTCATTTCTAGAATCGTAACACCTTTAAAAATTCTAAAACTTTCGAAAATCATAACACTTCCGACTTAAACAGTTTAGATATTGAAAATAGTATATATATTAAAATAGTTATAAATTAAAATAGTATATGTATTAAAATAATTTATGTATTACAATAGTTTATACGTATTAAAAATACTTTATATAATAAAATAGTTTCCTCCAATTCCACAAATCGATTTAAATCAGCTTAAATTCCAAAAATTCAATTTAAGTCAATCCCTATTCAACGCTTTCAATTTAAAAAGGTTAAAGACTCAATTCAAATTCTCAATAAACCATTTCAATTTTTATCGATTTCAAATCCAGGTTTTAACTATCTCTTTAATTCCAATAAGATTCAAAGTTTAAATATCCACACATTTTCAATATAAGTTCATTTATATTTCAACAGTTAACTTTAATTTTATCCAAATTGGAAAATATTCACTTAATTATTTTAATAACAATTAAATAAAATCTCAATTTATAAATTTAAATCAATACTAAATATTTAGTCTCAATTTTATTTAAAGTTGAGAATATTCATTAAATCACCTTTTTATCAAATCAGTTCGTAAAATCCTATCTTTCAAAATCTTCAAAAACAATAATTTCAAATCAATTTTTTGAGATTCAATTATTAACTAATTTAAATTCCCAGTCAACATTAATTTATCTTCCCAACCTTAATTTATTATAGTTATTGCAAAATCTATTTTTAAAATATACTTTTAAATAAATACCTAAACATATTATATACTAATTAAATTAAATTAAATTTTATTAAATTAAATCTTATTGTTAAATTTAATTTTTTATATATTTTAAAATAGTAAAATTATAAGTAAAATCTTAAAATTTATATTTTCAAAACTGACTTATAAATTTAAAATTTCCAGAACATATAATTTTAAAAATCGAAAATTTAGACATATATAAAAATAACATTTATACATATTATATTTTAAAAATCAATCATTATTAAAACCCATATATTTCCTTTCAAAACATTGGAAATCATTAAAAAAAATATAGACCAACGGTGTCCGTATATAATTTTCTATCCTATGGTCAAGCAATATGGATATTTATCATTTCTATCCACGATTTAAATATCTACGGGTATATATCATTTCAACCCGCAATCCCAAAAAAAATTCAAAATAAATGAAAATCGCTTGGGTTATCATTCCAACCCGTAATGATTTTTCCCTATTCTGCAAGATTGTTCGGGTATGTATCATTTCAACCCATATGGAATTCTAAGCTAACAAGGAACTTATAGAGCGAGAACAAATATGATAAAAATATAACATATCAACTACATGCGTATATCATCGGTAACAAATTAAATATAATATAAATAAGAGGTTATGGTGTCATATATCATAGGTGAACATTTATAGGTAATGGCATATCATATATAGCAGTAAAAAAATTAACAGTTCAAATTTAACAGCATATTTCAATTGTCACTTCACTGTTAATTGAAATTTACTAAATATAAGAATGTTAATCGTGTGTGATTGCTCACCTTTCGAGGCTAGAGAAATTAGACAACACGACAAGCTACGAATTGAATAATGAATTCCATTACAAATCCAAAGCAAAGTGAAGCTGGCACGATCTCGACTCGATGGATCCGGTGAAACACACATATATATATAGCTAACTATTTTAAAATCTAAAATTTTAAAATAAGTATTTTAAAAATGAAATCTTTAATATATATATATCTATTTGAAAATCAACAATAAATTTAAAACACATATATATTAAAATCAAATCTTTGTATATATATTTCGAAATCGTTATTTCTTAAACACATTAAAAGAAAAAAAATCAAAATATCTCTCTATATTTTACAATCAAGATATATATATATATATATATTATATTTTAAAATCTATATACCTTTAAAGTCAAATAACTATATATATATAACATATTAAAACACATATTAAAATTAAACATCTTTATATTATATTGAAAACCAATATTTATTAAGATACATATATTTTCCTTCCAAATTCTCAAATATAAATTAAATCACAATATACACACATTATGTTATAAAAAAATCTAAAATAAAACATTTAAACATATATATATATATATATATATATATATACACTTTTAAACATATAATATCTTTATATGTACCCCTATTTTATGGACAACACACACAAAAATGAAGCTGGATAAAGTGTATATATAAGTAAATATATGTGTATATGAAACCCTATATATAGCGCATGCAGTTAATATACTTGTAAATAATCTTATAATATAATTAAAACATGCCACAAACTTCATAATTTATATAGCTTTATATACAAAAGATGGAAGGGAACAAAAGGTGGAACGACAAGAAAACTTGAATTCGAATGGAACAGCATGTGTGTGTGTCTGTACACACACGCGCGCGCACACACACACTTCTCAGTGTCTACACTCATTTGTTGTGGCGTGGGAAATGAAGGAAGGCTGCACTTTTACATACTCGTTCCAGGATAGCTTGGTGCGGCCTATGAAGCTTGGTCGTCTCGGCGAGGCTGAGGGTGTCAGGTTGGGGCCTCCTGTGAAGAGGAGTTGCGGCCATAGATTTAGAGGTAGTGGAAATGTAGGGAAGCCTGAAGTGGTCGTTGGTGAAGATGCTTCTGGGTGTATGGCGGAGGTGTTAAGCGTTGGGTGGTGATTCTCGGCAGTTAGGTGGGAGGTTCGGTGAAGTGTGGGCTATTGCGTGTGACTGGATCGAGAAGTGGAAAGGTCGACGAAAGCTAGAAGGCTGTAGCGTGACTTTGATCGGTTGCTTGGGTTGTTGATGGATGTTGTCATGGAGACGATGCGGAGTTTCAGATCGATGATGAAGTGGGTGCCGCTTGGGGTCTGCGTGCTAGATTTGGCTGCTTATATAGAGGCTGGCGGCTATGGAGGAGCATGTGTGTGTGGGGTGTTGAGGATGTCAGTGGGCTATGGGATGATGATCGATGTTGGTGGAAGGAATGTGAAGCCGTGGCAGAGGCGAAGGGAAAGCTTGCGTGCTTCGAGTAATAGGAATGTAAAGGAGATGAACAGTGAATTATATACAATCATATATAATATTATATATTTTCCTTTTAGTAAGGTATGTAGAGAGAAAGATGAAACTGGGAACGAACAGAAGAGAATAACTCACGAACCAAAGGATAATATATTAAGCTAGGGAATAATGAAGGTCACAGGTTAAATACAGAAAGTATTAATAGCGAATGTCTATTGGAATTATACGGTGGAAAATTAAATGGTCACGGAAACAAGTGGACTCGAACAGATACCGATACGGGTGACCGTTTTGCGGTTTCCACGGCGTACCGGACTCCAAAACAAACAAATGAATATACTACGTAGATCGGCACGATGAGACAAACAGAATGGTACATAGATATCAGCGATAGGACCATCCCATCAAAAATCGATATCTCGCTGCCATAATGCTGCTATTTCGCAGAAAATAAGATAAACATGGCTAGAGAAGACCGAATTTGGTGAAATGAAATATGACGTCTCACTCAGAAAATGATTTACATTTTTATTATATAAAAATATTTAGGTTTGAGAAATATTTTATTACCATCAAATATTAATTGATTTAAATTTAAATCGAAATTACACAACAAAACTAACTTCCATATTTATCAACGAAAATATGTCATTTGCTTTGTTTAAATAGACGCATCTCAAATATCAAATTTTCATTGATAAATTTTATAGTTAAATTTCAAGAAAAAATTCAGTTACGGGTCGTTGCAAACAATCCCATTAATAATCTGTCTTTTGAATAGTTTTAGTTGGACTTGTGTGGTTTATTATCGACTTAAACTATCCAAAAACGCAGGTTGTTACAGTTAGTATCAGAGCTTAGGTTTAGCGATAATCTTAGCATTGTTAGAGTATTAACTCATTTAAGATAGGGTTAAACCCTAGAATGAGTTTGAGTGTATATATATGAGAGAGCGTATTTGCTAGTGTTATATTAAATGTTTTATATTGTGTTGTTTGAATTTTGGGTTCAGATCGGTATGTGGGATGCCATGTTATCGATAGGAATTCCAAAATACTTGAACAAGGCAACCGACACAATATTGTTTTCAAAATTTGGTAAATGAAATAATTTTACCTAGAATTATATTTTATACATAAAAGAATAATTTTCTGAAATATAGATATATATAAAATATGTTTTTTTTTGTTTTTTTTTGAAACCCTACTCCGGAGAGTAGAGCTAGGGAATACAGCTGTCCGCCACACTGATCCCCTTTTTAGCTAGCCCAGCACAGAGATTTGATGCCCCCATCATTTTTTGATTGGATTTAGTGGGGACCCACCTCCGCGCCTTGAAATTGGGAGCAGGGCAGACGGGAATCGAACCCGCGACCTGCTTACCAGGAAGCTAGTATCTTACCACTACGCCACTGCTTGCGGACTATATATAAAATATGTTGGTTGTTGGAAATGATAATATTCGTTTATTATCATTATTGTTTGATTTGTTAATAGTCTAAGCCATTAACTATTGAATGTTAATAAAAGAAATGAAATTCTGTAAATATGATTTGATATATATACAAGATATATATATATATATATATAATATTTTGAAGTAATTTGAATTGAAACCGACATTAAATTCTCAATTTTTATGTTAATAAATGATTTTCAATCATTAAAATAAAATGAAATTTGACATAAAGATATTTAAGCTAAGCGTTTAGTGAAATATGAAAAGTTGGAATTTTGTAATTATTAAATAAAAAGGTAATAGAAATGGAAGCAAACTGCACATTGTTGAACATTCAGGTTAATTTAAAATGAATAAGATTAAATTTGTATAGTACCAACTTGCATTCCAAAAACATATATATAAAACTTACCAAGCATTTAAAGTTAAAGTGTTAATGAGCATGTAAAGGAATATTATACAGGTAAATCAAAACTTAATGAGAATGTTTCAAATGAAGTTCAGATTAAAGAAATAATTGTAAAGTAGAAAATAAAATTGTTAAAATAAATATTGTGTACTTAATAAATGTTTGGAATAAAAATAATAACCTTTTTGAGATAATTATAAACTTAAATAAGGTCATATATAAGAAGTTGAACTTTTATAAAATGATTATAAACTCAAGAGATAATTACTGAAATGTTTCACAAATGAATTTGTTATTAAATGAAATTATGGAATTAAATGTGAATAAAATGTAAATGCATAAATTGAATAGTGAAAGAAGATAATATTTATGTAAATAAATATAAGCTTAAGAAATTGATTAATGTACGATTTCATTGATGAAATTGATATAAAATGGGAAATGGGAAATATGGAAATTGAGCTATAAAGGAAACTTAAGTAATAAGGGATGAAATTTTAACTTGTATAGAGTTAAATAGAATAAATAAAACAAAATATAACTTAAGTAAAGTTAATAAAATGAATGAATGGAATAAGTAATGAGATAAATTAATAAAACGGGTTAGCTAAAATTATACTTGAGAAAAAAATAAACTTAAGTGGAAATGAAGGTGAGTGTAATATAGATGACTGAAAGTACGTAAATTTGATTTAAGTGAATGTAAATCCATTGAATGATTAAGAAAATGAATGTTGATAAGTGAATGTAAATAAATCAAGAGCAAAGGAAACTGAATATAAATTAATCCAATGTAAATAAATTAAGTAAAATTAAATTTAAAAAAAAAAGAATATAAACAAACCAGGATAGAATAAATGTATATGAATTGAATGGGAAATAAATCGAATGTGAAATAAATAAATAAAGTGAAATATTTTGTTTTTCTAAATTTTGGATTGTTGTTAATAAGAAGCTTTGTATGAGACCCTTTAGTATGAAATGAATGGATTATAAAACATATTAATTATGAAAAATCTTGATTCCTTTGAAATATCCAGTTGGATAAATGGGATTTTATGTAAATATAAGTATATGTAATGTTTTAATTGAATAATGATAATACTAAATGTGAAAATGAACTTGGATGTGAGATGACTTCCGGTAGGATTTGTAATAGATAAAATGAAAACTTTGGAACTTTAGTTCATAAATTTTGAGATCTACCTTGAAATGTTCAAGTGAAATGCTCAAATCTAAATAAACATCTACTTTGGAATGTTTTAAGTGAATGGTAATTCAAAATTGGAACGACGATAATAGTAATTTGGGAAAGATTTTGATTTGAATATTAAATAATGAGGCTAATCAAATTGAATATTCCTAAAGTAAAGATATTGTTCTGAACAGAAATGTTTAAATACATATGAGAAACATATATTGAAATGAATATTTGAATAGTATTATAAGCGAAAATTTACTTTACGAAATTGAGGAATTTTATGAACAAACTTTGTAAGTAATCAAACTCGAAGTTATTGATTTATTATAAATGGAATTCATACAAGATATTGAAATGTCTTCCGTTTGAATTTATATGAAGAAACATTCTTTGTGAGATGTTAAAAAATCAAGAACGAATGTTATTCGAACATGAAATGAATCCAAACTATTAAACTCTAAAATTTGAGTGTGGAAGTTTACGATCCTCTATTTATGTAAGCGTGAAATCCATTAATTATTTAAAATATTTGAATCTGATAAAGATTCGACATTGGAAATTTTTTTTGATTCTTTTATTAAAAAGGAATTTTGATTTTATATAAATGTTACTTTGTGAGGTATAAATAAATTTTCCTAAATATTAAGTTTGAATTTTTTTTAAATTTGAATTTGAATAATATTCGATTTGAGGAAAAATGATTGTTAAAAATTAAATATGAATTCGAAACTGAACCGATATTTGAAATTTATTGATTTTCGAGAACCTTTGATTCTATAAACATATTTATTTGAAGTTTTTGATTATATAAGATGGACCTTATAAAATTTGAAGTTATTTCGAAAACTATTGATTTTGAAAGCTATTCAATTTGGTGGTAATATTATATATAACAAAATTTATATAAGAATGATATGTTTGAAATTATGGTTTGGAAAATCTTATATAATGAGATTTATATAAGTACGGTGTATGTCGAATATGAAATGAAAAATACTATATATATATATATATAGTATCATATGTTTTCAAACCGAAGACATAGGAAGTACCTTCGATTGGAAATCGTGATCTACTCGGTAGGGTTGCGTTGGAACTCTGCATGGGGTGTCCATTGGAGATCGCAGTCCTACTCTATAGGAACACGTATTGGAAATCGGGGTCCTACTCGATAGGAACATGTATCGGAAGCCCACTTGATGGGTCACTTATTATACTTATTTGAGATTGATGCATAGCGTAAATCGAGGGGCGGTGATGCCTACAGTTACAATCGATTCCGTTGGGATAGCGGCATAACCATTGCATAGCTGCGATCTATGAACAATGGCGTAAGTCGAGGGGTCGGTGATGCCTATAGTTACAAGTGATTCCGCTGGGACAGCGGCGTAACCATTGCGTAACTGCGACCCATGTGGGAATATGCTTTCCATATCTATTTTAAATGTTTTAAGTATTTTCACTGGGAGTTGAAACAAGTCAATTAGGAACATAGAGATTTTTAGACATGCGCCTGATCAATGAATGCTTAAATTCTTTGAGAACGAAAATAAACTTGTTAAGACTTCGAGTTATAAAAGTATTTTTGACTTTAAATAACAAATCACTAACATGAAAATTAAATATTTTATAACTTCAACATAATGAACTAAAAAAAAGTTTTTAATGTTTTACAAATTTACTGTTTTGAAAAATATCAAATACTAATTCTCGTCCCTGAAATGAGGGGACCCAATGGAATAAATACATAGTTGAACGTAATTCATTCTATTTGCATTACAGTTTTGATTCAGTTTCAAATATACGATTTTGGTTCCGAGTAGAATAATTTGCTCGATTCTCGATGACGAACACTGATATGGGTTTTGGTACGAATCTGAAGTTATCTATCATAGCTTATTGTTATGCAAGGAGAATGGAAGTCCTAATCAAAGAATCGGATCAGAGTCTACACTAAGATGGTTGGGTTATCAATACTAATTGGAAGCAAAATTTTGTATTCGAACAAGCAATCGAATTTGATATGCGCACGAATGGCATATCGTTTAAATACTAGATTCCTTACTTCACCCTTTTCGAGGATGAAAAGTTTTGAGTGGGGGGATAACGACCCGTAAATTTGAACGATTTAAAATTGAATATTTATTTGAATTTAAGAAAAATTTGAAATTTAAATTTAAAATAATTAATTGGGTGCTGCTGAATAATTAATTTGATCAAATTTAATTAAATGAACAATTTTGAAAAAAGTCAAATTCTGGTCAAAACTTAGTCAAATTTGAATTTCTGGTAAAAATTTAAAAGTTTCAAAATTTGAATTTCTTCATTGGAAAAAAATCTAGACAAAATTTTAATAAGAACTCTGCATTTTGTTTCGTTGAAATCGGAGTTCTAGAACTCTTAATATGAAGTTTATAGTGAAAAACTCACGTAATTTGTCCGTGTTTCCTTTATGTATTTACATATATTATTCTCCTTCTTTCTATGTTTCTAATGGGCTCTCTTATTTAGTCATTGGGCTTCTAGAAATTTAAGGATTCATTAGAATGCAAATAGACTAGTAGACTAATGGGCTTTGGGAAATTATAGAGATCATACCTTTTCATTTCTTCTGAAAGAGGTACGTACAGAACATCTCTCCCTCACATTTCTCTTCTCTAAAAAAAATTATTTGTATCTTCTTCTTCCTCTCTAATCCCTAGATCTAAAAAAAATCAAATTCTAAAACCAAATCAATCTCCTTCCTTTCTCCTTTGCCTCCACCTTCTCTTACCTTTGCCTCTTATCCCACTCCTTCACCCACACCACCACTTTTCCCCTCACCTTCCTGCCGCCACCCACCTCCACCACCACCCACAACCCATGCCGCAACCCATGGCCAAAGCCCCACCTTCCCTCTCATCTTCCTTTTCCTTTTCCCCTTCTTTTCCCCATCCCTTTTTCCCTCTTTCTTCCCCTTATTTCCATGCCTTCTATAGTCTAGTAAACTACTCTAAATCAAATAATTCTTTTTTTGAAACCGTGTATAATTTCAATGCCAACAACTTTGTTGTTGAACCCTTCTTCCCGTTCCGAACATTTCTATATCAAAAAGTCCTTTTTTCAAGTCCTTCCTTGGGTCCAATTTTGGCTGAAAATACCCCATATTATATAAATCATATCTCCTTCAGGAAAGAACCAAATTATGTGATTCATTTTTTCAAACCATTTATTTTTATAGTGGCTTCAACTTTCTTTTAGATCATTTCTACAAATTCCTTAATTTGCTATACCAAAAACTCAAATCTTCTCAAAGTATTTTTGAACTCAGATTTTCAACTTAGAAAACACCTATGTTTGTTTTGACCATAACTTCCTCAAGACAGAAGCTTTTTGAGTGATTATTTTTTTGTTTTGAAAGTGGAGAGAAAAGAATTTTCAACAACTTTCTAGTTAGTCACTTTTATAAATTCAGTAATATTCTAGTCCGATAACCTAGTTTTAGGTTTGTCCATAGTTTGGATCTTGGGTTGTTTGGAAGTTGGAAGTGGTTGAAACTTATATATTGATTCGTGTTCGTGTCTAAGCTTTGTTGGATTTGCTTTGCATTTGGATCTTTGCTAGGAATCTTCATATTGCTCCATTTTTATCATCACCGTCGTAGCCACGAAAGGTGAGCAAGCACTCACGACTGATATTTTTATGTTGGTGAATTGATAGGTTGTGAAAAGTTATTGAAATGTTGTTTTAGTTAGGATTTTATTTAGTTAAATTCATATGATATAAATTAATTTATATGTCCGTTTTTACATATAAAATGGCACGTATTTGACACATATTGGACATGAAAAAAATGACCCACCTATGTTGTGCAAGTTGACTGGTTTTGTAAATGGTTGCTATATAATTTGTTGTGACACATGCCATGTTATTTTATTGTAAATCACTTTGCAAGTTTCTTGTATATAAGTCATGTTATGTATTTATATTTATGTTAGTATATGACATGTTAGAATTTGAAAATATTTACTTATGATTTTATGAAATGTGACACATGTGATATGTTAGTTAGGCGAGTGTGTGTGTGTGTATTAAATTATTAATTATGCACGTATGTTGGTCATTGACATGTTATGTTATTTATGTTACTATTTTATTATTCTCACACTGCAAGTTCCCCGATAATTAGGAAATCACTTTGGGTTGAAATGATACATTCCCATTATAAGACCACTTTGGGTTTAAATAAATTAGTGTAGAAATTAAATAGAAATATTGTAAGTTTAAATTAATGTTGAACTTGAAATTATGCAATTGAAATTTAATTGATTTAATGAAAACTTTTAATGGAATTTTTAGATTTAAACTTGTTGTTTGATTTTAATTTAATAGATTTTATGGAAAGGTTTGATTTAATCTGAAAAATTGATTTGATTCGATGAATTGATTTAAAATAAATGTTGAAATTGGATTGATTCAATTTAAAGATTAAATTAACATAATGGTATAAAATTTCAAGTTAAACTTTAAAAGGTTTAATTGATTTGTCGAAAATTGACTCATGAGAAGATATGAATTTGGAATTACAAAGTAATTGATTTTTATTAAAGGTAAACGTTGAAGTTTAAAAGAATTGGATTTGAATGACGAAACTGGATAATTTGGATTAAATCGAGGTAAATAGTGTAAATGAGAAATTTAAACCATTAAACCTTAAGTTGCTGTGAAAGTTGAAACCTGAATTGATTTAAGTCGGGATTGGAAATGTTAATATATGGTTCAAATTGGATCATGGACTGTGATTGGTTCGGTTCAGATTTCTTATTAAATTTAACTATTTATATTTTATAACTATTTTATATTTAACCATTTATATTTTATAACTATTTCTAAATAAACTATTTTATATTAAATTTAATTAGTCATATTTTATAATTATTTTTAATTTAAACTATTTTGATATTAAATTTAATTATTTATATTTTATTAAACCATTTTAGATTTAAATTTGATCAATTATATTCTGCGACTATTTTAACTAATGTTATATATTCAAATTTAGCTATTACCTTCATATAATTCTTTTGAATAAAAGTCCATTTCCACCCAAGTTGTTTAAGTTCAAATGATTTGAGTATAAAGATTTCACTGAGATAATTTTGATATGGAAATCAAGAATTGAAATTTGAACTTATGAACTGTCTTGTGATATGGGAATTTGAATCTGAAGTTGAATTTAATAATGAATCGATTGGAAACGAATATGAAAATCAGTATTTGAACTGAACTGATTTAAAATATGAAAGATGATGTTTATTTAAACCTGAGCATTTCACTTATTGAGTTATATGTACATTTCACTTGAATTGACTTACTTACATAAGAATGTTAGTCCTGACTCGAGTTTTTTGTTTCACTTTACACTCGGGTTAGGCCGAGTATTTCGGTTTAGCGAAAACACTTATTTCTGAAGACGAAGACGGAGTTGAGGACCATATCTACTACTTTATAGCATTTGTCTATTCAGCCTGTAAAAATAAATGTAAATTCTATTTTTGTTGTAAATAGCTTCATGAACTGTTATGTATTTATTTGGTGTATTATATTTTATCCTTCCACTGCGAGTTCTGTATTTTGTTCTTTTGAATCTTATTTCATTAGAACAATCCCATTAATAATCTCTCTTTTGAATAGTTTGAGTTGGACATGTGTGGTTTTTTTGTCGACTTAAACTGTCCTAAAAGGTAGGTTGTTACAGTCGCGATCGGACCTCGTAAGGAGAAGATATACAATATATAAGATTCAATTAAATTAAAAACAATTAATTTACCAATTATTTAATTAAATAAGTTAATTACCTAGTTAAAATTCAAATCCACCTTCTTCCCCCTACTATTCCTGCTCTGTGGAAAACTCCCCATGGCCGCACATCCCATCTTTATTTTCTCCTTTCCTTGACCATGAAAACACACCCCGACTTCACCAAACTCATCTCCCGCTCGAGTTCCACCTTCTCATCACCTCCACATTCCACTCGGCCTAAGCTAGCAAAAAGTGACCTGAAGGTCGAACGCGATCATACTCCTCGTCGCCCCTATGTCTAGTGAATGGCATTCCACCGAAACCCGATCAGAGGTTAGCCCCTCCAAAACATACCCATTTCAGCCATCCTTCCGGCCTCTCATCGACCATAGCTCGACCAACCTCCAACCCTAGTTCATATGTCATCACTGTACACTATCGAGTATTGCACGGAGATGTTGCAACCTCGAAATTTCTCCTTAACATATATAAATAGAAGAAGGCTAAAACTAGTTTCAAGCTTGTGTTCTAAATTTGAGCTTATGTCTTTCAGTTGTGATCATTCCATCCTAAATCGAGCCCCAGTAAAGATATTGTTTTTTAATCTCGACCCATTCTATTTTGAATTTTTCTTCGACTTGTTTTTGATTTCCAAAAAGAGATGGATTTTAATTTATTTTTCTTGTTTTCTTAATGGAAGACAACATAGAAAGGTAGGCAGACAAAGAATTACAAGAATATGTGTTCGCTTGTACTAAATATCCGGAGTTAGGTTATATTTATTTTAAAAAAATTTAGCATCTCGCCACTAAGATTTTTGTATGCATACGAACCCTGAATCTAAAAAACAAAAATACGTTGGTGTTCAGGATGCAGCACGATTCCAAAACAATAATAATATATACCGGTTATTAAATTTTGTAAAAATCACAAAAATGCCGCCGTTTGCAGAAAAATCGTCAATTGGCAACTTAAACATTTTTCAAATTAAAAATTATGGAAAAATCAAATAAATTAAATTAAAAATACATCAATGGAATTCGGGTCGCAAAAATAAAAATATATTTTCTGATTATTCATTTGAACCATTTATTACTGTAAATAACTTACAAATTGAATTTACTGATATTATTTATCATTTAAAAGAAAATTAACAAGTCCATTTAATCCACATAATCAATATTCAGTTTAAAATCCAAATATTTAAATATCATTTAAATAATAAGTCCGCGATTTTAACATTTAAATCACTATTCGAATTTTTATTCACACTTTAAAGATTATTAAACAATCCCAATTTAATTTAAGTATTAAGCTTTATAAACCAATATTTAAATAGTTAAAATTAATTAAATATTCATAATTAAATGACCAAAATCGTGGGTTGTTACATTCTTTCCCCTTAAAAGAGTTTGTTCTCAAAATTCCAAAGTAAGAAAAATGTGTTTAAACCCTTTTAACTTTTCAAAATCGATTAGTTGGAATAGGCTATTAATTTTTCTAAGTCCTAAAAATTATGGAAAGTTTTGGCAGCGTCTCCTGTGCGCGGCTCGATTACTAAAACTACAAATAGCCGCTACGGGGCCAAAATAACAAAAGAAAACAAAAGCCAAGTGGCCTCCCATATCTGGGGCATAAAACCATCAATCCAAACGATAATATAGACACGTACCTATTTGTCGGGAAAATAACTCAACTTATAAAATCAAAGGCGTCAAACTAGCCTTTACTTCCGTAAACCTGCATCTCTATTTCAAATATATCCAACCAAATAATTTTCAATTCCAAATGTTAAATTTTTATAATTATTATAAAGTCCATAAGGTGCACATATTCCATCCATACACAATATCAGATCTAATCGATGACTTGATCACACAATTTTCCTTCCAAACTAGTATCATCCACTTGACTTCCCTTATGCGGACTTTGATCCAGTTCCTTGATTAGAAATCTCTGTTCTCCTTGCATAGCCATACACTACGATAGAAAACTTTGGATTCAAATCAAAAATCTGTATCGAGTGTTCGCCGTCTGAAATCGAGTGAAAAATCTTTGTTTGGATCTGAGTAAATAACCTCGAAATCTTGTACTCTAATCTGGATCAAACTCAATTATGCGAATCAAATGGTCTTCATACAACATACGTATTTATTTCAGCTGGTTCCTTAATTAAACCAAATTCTTTTAATTCACTTTCACTTAAAATCATAATTGATTATACCAATAGTGTTTCCCTTTTATAATAAACCAATTTATAAATCATTTTATTTAACTTTACTTAAGTTAAACTTCATCTCATAGCTCAATTTCAAATTTACTTTTCCTGACTATACCAAGTATTTTAGTTCACATTTATTATTTCTTGGTATATTCCATTTTAAACTAAAACTATTCATGAACTATTTCATAATTCCATTTTCATTAAACACTATTTTTAATTTAACCCATTTCAAAACACATTACTTAAGAACTAAAATATTCCACAACTTAATATTATAAACATCCTATAAAACACAACTTAGTTTTATCAACACTTTAAAACTCAAGTTTATATTACAGCTCTTTATATTTAAGTTTATTAAAAACACATTAGAGAGCCCACATAGGTTTATTACCTATTTTAAACTTAAGTATATAATTTTAATTAATACGTAGAACTCATTTTCTAAGTCATTTATAACATATTACTTTAAGCCTATAAACACTTTGTAAAAAAATTATCTCATTAATAAATATTTCCCAAGAATTTTTATTACTTCCAAAGAATCACTATTTTACTTAAAAAATATTACTCAAGTCCATTAACATTCTATAACTCGAGTTTTATACTTACAAAATACTCTTCTATTCCCTAAGAGTATGTATATAATAATAGATTTGTTTTACTTAATATGAATGTTCAACACATTTAAATCTTATTTTAAAGTTTATGTCCCTTCAAATTTATAAGTTACAAAAACTTATTTTCTTATGTTTTCACAAAACAATTAGCTTAGTTTTCCAATTCAACCTGGCAGTTTTAGAAAACCGTCGAAAATTCCATTTCATTTAAACAAACGAATATTACCTAACAACATCTCAAACGAGATGCAAAAACCATACTATCCTAATGGATATGATACGTGAGTACATAATATCACTTAACTATAGATTTTAGAATTTAAACATCCTATTTTTAAATCAAATTATTTTGAAATAATAATATATACATAAATCCCTTGTATAACAAATCATCCTCCGAAAAATTTAACAAATTTTTTTTCCAAAACAAATAAATAACAAATTTCTATTTCGGTGGCAATTCCTCACTTTGAAACTCGAAAATGGACCAGAATTATTTTCCAGCGACCGAAGTGAGTTCAGTGCTTTTTAACTATTCCAAATCCTTTTTCAATATTTCTGTTAATCAATATCTTCAAAATAATTCTATTATTATTTTCTGCAATAATTTGATAACAATTTCCAAACATCGGCTTTGAGTTCTAAATTTCTCGGTTTAAATCCATTTTTATTTATAAACATTATTTTAAGAAAATTTCTATTTCAAAACACTCTTCAATAATACCATTATTTTTCCTCATAACAAGTTGAAAAACTATTTTAAATCTCTGGGATTTAAATACTCAAATTCTCAGTTTTAAATTCTTATTTATAATCTATATTTATAAATCCAACTTATATAATTTCACTTCTTATCTAAGGTCATTTCACCATTGTTGTATAGATTATAACAGATAACTTTTACCAATATTGTCATTGAACACCATATAGTCAACTGTGAAACCGAATTCACAGGGAGTTCGTATTTACTTTAACAAACAATAAGGGCTCATAATCTACCTGAGCATAAACAATAAATGATAATAATTGAATATTATCATTATCTAACAACCAGACGTACATGCATGACTATACTAATTTACTGAAAACTATTCTTTTCATATATAAAATATAATCTGGGTAAAATTATTTCATTTACCCATTTTCAAAACAATACTGTGTCGATTTTCCTTGTTCAAGTGTTTCGAAATCCCTATCGATATAATTTCTTTTACATCGACCAGAGTTCATAACCACTCAACCGTTAAGTCAACACAATATAAAACATTTTTATATTATTAACAAATATGCGCTCAGATACACACATACACAAACTCATCCTAGGGTCTCGCTTACCCTATCTCAAATGAGTTAAACCCACCAAAGCCTAGGTGTTCGCTCAACCTAAGCTCTGATACCACATGTAACAACTCGCTTTTCTGTACCATTCAAGCTGACAATAAACCACACATGTCCAACCCATATCGAACAGGAAAAAATAGATAGTTATGGGGAAGAAAGAAGAAGAGAAAAGAGACTAAAAACAATACAGAATCTCACAATCGCAGCGGAACAACATATAATATAATATCAATTATTTTAACAAAAGAGAACTGTTATATACATATACCCATCAGAGTAAAACAACAATCGCAATTATTAGCCTGTATAGTTATAACAATCTGTCCTCACAATTGCTGATAATTTCAATAACAAAGTAGAGGAAAATAAATATATACGACAATATGATTTGAAGACCTCCAACTCGTCTCCTGAGCTCTAATGCATCCAAAATAATCTGTAAATATGCTCGGTCTAACCTGAGCATTATAATAAAATAACTCCCGAGTCAGTCCGGAAAACCAGCATGAGAAAAACATACCCAATTGAATTTTAAAGTTATAAAAACCTTTTGAAAACAAAGGTATCTTGTAAGACCACATCACACATAAACACAGACGGATTTTTACCTTATGATATCCAAAACATTTCATATGAAATCCAATGATACTATAATAATGTCTAAGGGTTCAAAGTAAATGTACAAAATAGCTGAAATACTTGCATCTTACATTTCAACATAGTTGGGCACAATCAAAATCGTAATGGCTCGTATTGGAGATTAGTTTCCATACATTGACCAGGGTACTAGAGTACCGTCCATCATGGTGCATCTCTAGATAAAATACATCGAGAACCTCATGGACTCCCTGCAAGTTAAGACCGGTCCTACCCCTTACTGGATAGCGTCGATTATGTCACCACCTTGGTTGGCATCAACAACCTAAATGGGCCCCGAGCATACATGATCTATAATGGGATTTAGATTGCGTGATGACCATACCCTAATGGTGGAAAACAACATAACCTTGAAGCATCTGCCTTGTTGTAGTCATTCCCAGTTGATGAGGCTTGAGGCTACGGTTACCTTTTATATAGCACTTCTTACTTGGAATGCTAACACTGCCCTCCAGGCAATAATTTAATGCCAGCATTCATCCATAAAGTTCATTCTGCGACTGAACGAAACACTTGAGAGCTTTGTTTTTGAATTTCTCATCATCCTCAAGATATCCTCATTTCACAACGCTTAAGTTGGATCGAAGTGGTTTTTGGATAGCATATCCGATCCCCATCTCTTCAAAACAACATTCAACAGTTTTCGATAAATTCAATCCCAGTTCTTTAGGAAATAAACGGACAAAGATAAGAGCATAGTTTACCTCCTAACCATTTGTGGATGGATTTCCATATCATTTATCCTAGAAGAACGAAATGAGATTTATACGCATAGTACAGCATTATCGGAGATGGCTTTGCCATATAACTCATGTGTTTCTCCTAGATATTTCCAAAATTACTTTTGGGTCCAAATTCGATAATTGGTTATTTAACCTCGAATAAATAAACATTCAAATCATAGATTTCATTTCCCATGGAACCCACCGAGCCTTACATTCATAAATTTAAAATCACTTTTCAAATACTTGGAAATCACTTCCATATACTTATCTCAACAAAATAAGTACAATCACAAAACATAATATTTTCGAGACTTAGAAAATATAACCATGTACTTATCCTAATAGTATAAGTATATTTTCAAATCATTCTTTTCGAAAATTGAAGAACCTTTTCCATATACTTAGAAAATTGTATAAGTATCTTAGCCGATTAATTAGAATGATTTACTTATTTCAAGATCATATTTAAAATGATAAAACATAGGTATCCTTTAAACAAAGGTAAAATATCCCAAAATAGCCTCTCTTTCTCTAACTCTCTTTTGATTTTATTTTAAAACATCTTCTTAATAAATTTCCACAATCTATTTATAGATTTCCTTATAAATTCCCAAATTTATAAACTCCTTTACATAAATCCTTTTTATAAAAGAAATCTTTTTAATAAAAATTTATTTATTTTATAATAAATAACTAATACATCATAAACTTCGCTTTAATGATTTTTAAATAATATAAAGAATATAACTAAAAACATTTTAAATAATATAATAAATAAACTCTTAAACCTTCAAACATCTCTAATAGATAAATAAAATAAAACAACTTTAAACAACCTTTTAAATAAAATTAATTATCTTCAACAATATTTTTAATGAAATAATCACCTAGTTTTAAATAACTAATAACAAAATAATTATTATCTTCAAAAATATTAATAAAATAATTTATTTTAAAACACTATAAATAATATAGTAATTAACTTACAAAAATAATTTTACAATTATCTTTAATTAATTATTAATAAAGCTCCTTATATATATAGAAATAATTAAAACATTTTTCTTTGAATTTATAAAATTAGAAGTTGATCAAATCCAAAATTTTCGAATCTAGAAAAGGCTCGGCAATCCTAGGTACTTAACCAGCTACTTATACCTTCCATTTAATTTCTCAAATCAAATTGCTAGTATTTACATAATCACATATATATGTAAACCAATCCATAATTAACGATCAATTAACACTTAAATAAATGTCCAAATTAATATAATAGCATAACAGAATTTATTCTGCTAACTAATGTCATTCAAACATAAACCCTTGCATTTATTGAACGATGACTATTTGTCTAAAAAGATGACACCAAAAAGTATACCTACATTAACCACGTTATAATTTTAGACAACGTAATTATATTAATCAAGATCAATATCAATTTATCACCTCGTATATGATCCATTACTTAAAACAAATTTTGAATACAAATTTAAACCCAAACATTCTAATAGATTTCAAGATGTTATATCGTGATCCTAGATCAATTCAACCAATCTAATAGCATTACTAGATGTTATATCGTGATTCTAGACCAAATTCAATCAACCCGCAAATCCAATCAATTCAAGCAGATATAAATAAATTTAATATACATAATATTATACTACTAAATCAAAATGGTGAGTTTAACTCACAATAGCATTCCTCTTTGAACCAAAATAGAACGACGCCCGATTTTAGCCCAAATTTCCAACTTTCTCCATATTCAACTAAACTAGCTCCGTCGTGAAGATTTCGTTATAACGAGTGCAATGCAAAAAGTTTCGTTGCGATGGGATCTTGTATGGAGAAGGTATATAATTTATAAGATTCAATTAAATTAAAACAATTAATTTACTAATTATTTCATTAAATAAGTTAATTACCCAGTTAAAATTCAAATCACCTTCTTCCCTCTATTGTTCCCACTCTGTAGCAAACTCCCAATGGCCGCACGTCCTATCTTTCCTTTCTCCTTTCCTCGACCATGAAAACACACCCCGACTTCACCAAACTCATCTTCTACTCGAGCTCCACCTTCTCATCACCTCCACATTCCACCTGGCTCAAGCTAGCAAAAAGCGAACCGCATCCTACCAGAATCCAATCAAAGTAGCAACCTTCCACCACAAACCCATTTCAACCACCCTCCTGGCCTCTCATTGACCATAGTTTGACCAATCTCTAACAAAGTTCCTATCTCATCACCGTACACTGTCAAGTATAGCACAGGGATGCTGCAACCTCGAAATTGCTCCTTAACACATGTAAATAGAAGACGACTAAAACTTGTTTCAAGCTTTTATTCCAAATTTGAGCCTAGTCTTTCAGTTGTGATCATTCCACCCGAAATCGAGCGCTAGCAAATATTTTTTTTAATCTCGATTCATTCTATTTTAAATTTCCTTCAACTTCTTTCTAATTTCCAAAAGGAGATGGATTTAATTTATTTTTCTTGTTTGCTTATAGGAAAGCAACATAGAAAGGTTGGCAGACAAAGAAAAAAAACGAGAATCTATGCTCGCTGGTACTAAATGTCTGGAGTTAGGTTATATTTATTTTAAATTTTTTGGCATCTTGTCGCCCAGATTTCTGTTCCCATGCGAACCCTGAATCTACAAAACAAAAATACGATTCTGGACAAAAGCACGATTCCAAAACAATAATATATACTGGTTATTAAATTTTATAAAAATCACAAAAACGCTGTCGTTTGCCGAAAAATCGTCAAACAACAAATTAAATATTTTCCACATTTAAAATTTATGGAAAAATCAAATAATATAAATTAAAAAATATGTCAATGGAATTCGGGTCGCAAAAATAAAAATGAATTTTCTGATTGTTCATTTGAACCATTTATTACTGTAAATAACTTACAAATTGAATTTATTGATATTATTTATCATTTAAAAAAAATTAACAAGTCCATTTAATCCACAAGATTAATATTCAGTTTAAAATCCAAATATTTAAATCATCATTCAAATAATAAGTCCACGATTTCAACATTTAAATCACTATTCAAATTTTTGTTCACACTTTAAAGAATTTTAAACAATCATATAATTTGATTTAAGTTTTCAGCTTTATAAAGCAATATTTAAATAATTAAAATTAATTAAATATTCAAAATTAAATGACCAAAATCGTGGGTTGTTACACTGTTGGAAACTTGGACCGAGAATCTGGAGTTAGGGTTTCAACTTTATCGAAAGCTAAACCTTTAGGCACCTTGTATTAGATTAGGTTATCTAAGGTTTGAATGGATGGAGGTTAGGTTTCGACCTTGTCAAAAGCAGCAGCTCAGAGAATCGTAGTTGGAGTATATAACTGAAATTATTTGGATATGCCAGGTTATGATTGTGTTGGAAGGGACCTTTTGATAAAGGCGATACCTAAAACATAGAGTTAAACCTGATAAAAGCTTTAAAAATAGTAAAGTAATCTGAAAGATTTAAGACTTCCCTTTCACAACCCAAAGAATACTTTATTACTCAATATCCCCAATTCGATTTAGAAATTCGGGTTTACCCCTCTTTTAATTAAGAAAATATAAGCTTTCGGATCCCTCAAACCTGACCCCTTGGGTCTTATTTATAGATGCGGGTCAGCACCTTTCGACCCTAATGCTTTCATCTTGGTCGAAAGGCGGCTGCCAAAATAACTCTAGTATGCTTCCGCCTTTGTCAAAAGAAACTGCTACGCTTCTCTTTTTTGAGTTGCCTTGTTAGAGCTTTCAACTCTATCAATAAGCTTTGCTTAATGGTTTCGACACTGTTGGTTGATTCTGGACTTTTGTTTGTGACTTGATGTGGAACCTCCCTGGACAATAATGGTTTCGACTGGTTTGAAAGGCTTGGCATAGCTTTTGAAAGGTTTTTTCAAGCCAAAACATGCTTATAAGTGATTTGAAAGAAGGTGAAACCTTTGGTTTCAAAAGGTTTGGCACATATACAAAGAGTTATTCCTCATTATCTTTAAAACGTGTTACTTCGACTCATTTGAAAGGTCTTCATGCACATGGAATTAGCTGCTTTGAAAGGTGGTCACTGAAGGTGGAAGGGTGCTTTTGACTCCTTTGACTTCTTTGAATGGTAAGAATCTTTTGGACTTTGGCTGTAGCATTCCTTTGACTCCTTCGAAAGGTCTAGCTGGAATCTTTTCCTCTTGTTCTTTGTTGACCTCTGCTCAAACAGGTTCTGACTCAGTCGAAAGGAGTTTTTGGGTAGTAACATATGCCAACCCTACGAAGGCATGCTCTTGACTTTCCATGTCAACTATGTCGGAACCTAGATGTTTCCCGCCTGATCTTTCTGCGTGAATCTGGACCACTTGTTTAAATCTAATCTAACGATCCATTCCTTCTCTTACTTTTTTTATAAACTACGTCTTCTTCTTTTTTCCCTTTCACTTTTCTTCAAATCAAATTTTCGAGTGAAAGTAAGGAGTTCTAAAATTATCAAATTTCCTTTTCATGAATCAAAGAATAGAACAGATTTGAACGTAAGTTAAAACTATTTCTACTCTTCTAATCTTTCTTTTTTTTTACTATTCCATGATTTGGGATTTCTGTTTTAAATTGTGTATAACCGAGATTTAGAATATTGTTTCAATTTTATGGAAATTGCTTGAGTTTTAAACTTTTAAACCACATCAGAGGATTTCATGATTCGATTTCATGAATCGACCAACCTCTTTTTGATTTTTTGTTTTAAATTCGACTCCAAATTTCGTGATTTTTGCTGTTTTTTATAAAATTTGAATTTTTGTTTTATAGAATTTGAAATTCAAAAGGTAAATTTCATGCTTATATCCATTTTCTTAATGGGTTTGACTCATTTGTCTATTCATCTTTATAATTCCTGGATTTGCAATCGGGTTTGGGGAAGAAAGGGGTTTATGTTTCTTCATCTGGAAATTTCATGTTGTACAGATGAAAAATTGGTGCCATAAATTTACCTTTCTACCCATTCGAAAGAGATTAAGGCGGCAAACATTGATTTTGCTTTCTTAGCCCCTTTCAATGGGGTCAAAAGGTATTGTAGCATGAATTTGACCAACTTTGTCGAAAGATTATGTATTAGAGCAAAATATAGTCACCCCTTTCGAAAGCAAAGCATTTCGATCTAGTCGAAACCTTTTGTGCCGATTGAAATCCTTTCTTTGTAGTATGCTTTCGAAACCATAATATCCTTTCGATCCTATCGAAACCTCTTGTTACTAATGAATCGAAACCTTTTATATCACCTTTTACCAGCATTGTTGAAATGTTCCAAGTTTGTATAATTTTAACTTAGGACCTTTTGACTCAATGGGCATATAAGGTTTCAACGGCATGCATATTTTTCTTAGAGAACTTCTGCCCTTGGTTTCAACAATATCTAAGGGTCTTGTGTTATTTTTTTTAAATGTTAGTGGTGTATATTTTTTTTCCAGCTCTTAAGTTAGTTTTAACCATTTCCTTTTAACATCATAATTTCCATTGAGCTTTCGAAATTGTTGAAGGGTGCCGATTGGACATATACTTCAACCATTCCTTTTGACCCTGTTGGAAGCTCAGTGAATGCTCATATTTTGGCTTTGACACTGTCGAGAGGTGTTTGTTTAATGTTAACTTTCTTCCCCTTCGACTCTGTCGAAAGCTTACATCTCTAATTTTCAATTTCAACAATCTTCCAAGAATTTGAAGTCCCATGTTCGGTTTTATGTTTAAGTTGCTTCAGTAGGTTTTTACTAATTCTTGAAAAATGCTAAGTTCATAATATACTAGAAATTTTAACCGAAACGTTCTCACCTGGCAGGACCATGTGTTCTCCAAAGAAAATTGAAGCCACTTCCAAGCATTCTCTCGTATCTACACAAGACAAAGCAGATGTCATCCTTAGTGACTACGGAATTACTGGTGTGGAAGCCATTCAACCTAGGGAAACAGATAGCATCAAAAACCTCCTGAAGGGTTCTTTGCTTACACCACCATTCATATATGGCACGGAAGGTTTCTGCCTTTCCAGAGTTCTTGTCTAGGTTTCTTTCTTATCTCGGGATCGCTCCAATCCAGCTATCCTCGAACTTTTACACCTACCTCCTATCACTGGAGCTAATGGCATTAGAGTCTAGCCTTCCCTCTCTAAACGCTGAAGTATTGAATTACTTGGTCAGACTAATCAAGCTTAGCAGTCTCAACCATCAAATCTTCAAAGCAATGCCCCCTGAAAAAGCTAATATCAAAAGGGATTAACGAGTTTAAAGAATGGGAGAACCATTTTTTCTTTGTTAGATGCTTCCCAAATATCAGTGGGTCTTTTCTACTCCCATAAGTTTAGATTTTCGTTGCTTTCCTTCTATTTTGTTACTTCTCTTGTCTAATCTTTGTCTTACGTTAGGTTCTCCTGCCAAAGAACTTAATGAACCAGACAAAAGAATGGTGGAGTCTCTAATCGCAACCTTTAATAAGATCGAAAACCATCTGAGGCTGCCGATTCCCACTAACTTGAAGAAGAATTCTCTTCTCCCTCCAGTCAAAGTATTTTTGGGGCTACCTCCTTTGATCCATCATACATCAAAGGGTAAACGCTTCCTCTCCTTGGGAGATCCTGCACATTTCTCTCCCGTGTCACCTATTTGCTCTGACCACTCTGGTAAGTTATAGACATTGCATTTGTTTCCTATTTCTGTGTTGCTTTACAGATTATTCTACGGACTTTTAATCCGTTTGAATTCTCTACAGCTACTTCTCAGGTTACAAGGCCCGCTAGTGATGTCGATCCCCTTCTACAATTTCTCATGCATCATCCATCACCCAATCTCTCACCAAAACTAAGATGGCCATCAAAAGGAATTTGGAGCCATCAACTAAAGCAGAACATCCTCTGAAGATAGCTAAGTTGTTAACGTAGAAGGGAGAGGAAATTTTGTCTTTTGATAAAGCTTCGGAGAGCCCGATCGTTGAAAATCCCCAAGATAAACCTGAGCAGACTCCTACTACCATCGATCTCCTCTCTCACATTACCGTTTCTAGCTCTCCGGCCGCACATGAACAAGTGCAACAAGCTTTAGTGGTGACCCCCACTCTAAAGCGCATTCCTCCAAAGCCAACATCTTCTTCTTCTTCCATCAATTTTGAAGAGATGGCCCGGCCTGTCTTGAAATCTGAGTCCTTTACCTCCATCCACCCACTTTCCAACGTCTTTGATTTGGTGGCAGATTACCGCTCTCTGATAGAGCAACAATTCTTGGTAATTTTCACTTCAATTGACTTTATCATTACTGGTTTTCTCTAAATCTCTAACTTGTGCTGCACTTCTTCTTTTAGATTTCTAAGAGTTAGCTAGTTTTTCACAAAAAGGAATCTAAATCTTTTGTTAAGTCCTCCAAGTTTCAGGAGGAAATTTCTCCTCTAAAGAATCAAGTGCCTTCCTTTTCTACGGCAGATGATGAAGCAACCTCTAAACTGGAGCGATTGAGAACTTCTCTCGCTCAGTCAGAATCTGCAATTTTAGAGGAAAGAAATGCTCACCAACTCCTGACCGATGAGAAATTTGCTATGTAGCTATCCACGAGAGATTCTAATGAAGAGTGGGCCCGCATAGTAGCAAAGAGCGCCTCTTTGAAAGAGAAGTTGAAGAAAAACGGGAATTCCCTGAAACTTGCTGTCGATACCATTTCTGATGCCAAACAACGAGTATCTCAGTTTCTTGACACTACACTTGGGGAGATCATGTTGAGCTCTTTTGAAGAGGCCTTGTTGCTTGTATATGATGATAATATTGACAAGTGCCCTAACCTAAGCTTCCCCTCGCTCGACTCTGCCCTCGTTGATAGAGTAATGGGAAAGATTAGCCATTTGAAGCTGGGGATTGGAGGTACAGAATAGAAGGAAATCGACGCCTCCAAAATTCTTTCTTTCAGCAATCCCTATTTTGAAATCGAATTTGATTCGGAGGATAAAGGCGATAAAAATGATGCTGTCGAGGAAGAGGGCGACGGTGATGGTAATGACAATAATGACGACGACGACGACAATGATGATAACACCGACGGCTACCAATGTTTAGGTGGTGATAGAGGAGACCAGGCTAAGCCTTCTGACAAAGATGGAGATGGTAATACAAGAGCTCCCGAGAGAGAGCCATCTCCTCACACAGCAGTCCCGCCTGAATCTACCACCCCTTCTGCTCCTCAAGAAGATCTAGCTTCTATCAATATTGAAGAATCGAGAGGAAAAGAGCATGCTTCTCAGACTTTTATTCCAATATCTCAGGTATGGGATTCTCTGTTTAAATGTTTTTCACTTCGAAAATAATAATACTGCAAATCATTCATTTTAGATATGAAAGAAATCTTTCCTTCCTTATAAAACCCAACTTGAAAGAAAACAGATAGAGATAAACAGATTACATATGGAGTTAGACAAGAAAATAAGGGAGCACAATGTACTTTCTAATAAATATCATAGGCTTAATAGAAGTGCATTAGTGCTGACATCTTTTAAGCGTCAAGAAGCTGCTCCTACAAAAGAGAGCGCGCCTTCGCTATGACACTCGCTCAAAAGAAAACAGAGAGTTAATCACCTTATTTTGGATGTTGATCGAAGAAAGGGACATTTTAGTTAACTACTTATGTAAGGCCTATTGTTGACACCCAATTATTGATTTTTCATATTTAGGTGAATTTAGCGGGGGCCTACTTAGGTGCTTTCATAAGAAATACTTGGACGAATTCGGATCTGAACCACATCCTGGGGCTTGTTGGAATTTACCACGAGTCAGATCCATTCCCCTAGGTCTTCCTCCTAAAATTCCTAAGTATTATAAGGATAAATTTGTCTCTGAATTATTAATTAATCTATCTTGCATGAACCAAATGAGTAATTGTAATCATGTAGTAATATATTGATTCGTAAATGTCTGATTTAGTCTTGCTTTTTACACTTAGCTTCATTTCATTATGTTATCATAGGGTAACTATTCATCAGGCCAACGTGTATCTAGAGACCATTTAAGTCATTACGTTAAACTGAGAAGATTTTATCTTGAAAAAGGATCAATTTTAAAGTCTTCAAAATTAGCAAGATATTGTTTTCTTAGAGACTTACAAAAACTTTATATGGAACATCCCCATCTCCGCTTTAATTTCCTCGATGATGAAAAAGAGGAACCACTTGAGGAAATACAGACATTCCATGTTAAGTTAATTTATGGTCATGATAGTCCTCCAACTGGGGAGTGGGACTATAGCAAATTTCCCTCGGTGATTACTCCGGAGGGACTAAACATTCCTTTTGATTCTACAATCATTCTTTCTTCCAATTCATTTGATAAAATTAAAGATGTTGTGTCTCACCTTTAGATATGAATCAATTTTCTTATTGTATCTTTTAGTTTCGTTGTCATTTGAATTGTAATCTTTTATCGTGGTAATAAAGAGATTCTCTATTTTGACTTTGACTTTATTTTGTTTCTTCTTATTTAAATAGGAGTTATAATTATATGCAACTCCACTCTCACTTGATTCAACATTACACCTCACAAGTCTTAGAGATAAGTTGTTAAAAGAATTCAAAAGGAGTGAGCCCCTTGAAGACATCTTACTTACATGCTTTCAAGGAAATGCTAAAGCTTTAAAATGTCATAAAAGATATCTACTTCAGAAACTATTATTAGCAACCTTAAGGATCAAGTTGCCAACTTGAAGGCTGATATCAAAAGCAAAGATGAAATGATCTCTACCCTGAAGCAACAAGTAAAGTCGAATCCTTCAATTGACTTTGACTAGAAAATATCGAAACTCCTTTAACAAATAAGTGACTTAAAGATAAATCGAGGGATAAACAAGCCCAATGCGAATCACTTGAATATATTATGGGAGATAATATTTAGAGCATTGATTTACCGGCTCCCTGCACCACTCTATCTATTTCTAGACCCACGAGGTGCACTCCCCTTGCTACTCAAAAATTCCCCACAATGATCAACCCTCCTCTTGGCTTAGATGAGAAGGTTGTAGGTGAATGGTGTAGGAAAGTTAAGTTTGAAATGACTAGGTATTTTGATGAACAACAAAAAGAAATATATTCTCAGAGTATCAACGAGTATGCCGCCAAGATTTAGAAACTTGAACGCAATTACTGCTTCCTTCAAAAGCGGGTTGCAGAATTAGAAAGGAAAAACAAGACCATTAGGGGCGCAAACAAAGCTTTCAGCCGTGCTTTGAAGACCAACATTGATGAAATCGACGATGCAGATATAGTAAGGAAGAAGGAAAAGAAACTTAAAGAGGTCCTCTGTGCTGCAATTCGTCACATAGTTGATCCTTCGATTGTAGAGGATCTTAGCAAGGTTACTCAAGACTTGTGATAAGTTTGTATTCATGAAATGTACATACTTATCTTGTATAATTGTGAACGATTCCATAAGTTTTGTAAATAACTTCATGAGCTATATAAATTATACAAACTTGGTAAATATCGTCTGATTTGTGGTTCTTTCTTGTAATGTCATTTTTGAAATGCTTGTTTTGATAGCTCACACTATAATTCTGTATTTGATGAATCCTTCATTTCTCTTCACTGTTTTGATTTTCGTGAAAAGTATGAAGCAAACAATATTTCCAATCATTAGCTTGAATTGACATATATGTCTATGTATATTATTTGCATACATTAACAAATCATTATGTTAATTGCATGAAAAGTAGTTTGTATTAAATGTCTAAATCCCATCTTTAACCATAATGAGAAATAATTTAGAATTTAACTTTAACCACTTTGCTGGAATGTCTGAAGTTTGTTGATAGAAAATTCTGCCCCAAAGCTGGGTTATAAATGTCAGAGAGTAATTCTCTAGAGATAGTTAATAAAGAGCTAAATCTAGAAATCATTATCCAAATATTTGTAGTAGAAACCCAATGGCCCCTTCTCGGGCATCAATGCAACTTGAAAACTTAGACATCTGAAACCAAGATTCGAGTATTGACGGAAACTCATAATAGTGATCTTCTTGAGAATATTCCTTGACCCAAATTCAGGCATTTGCGATAGAAATCCATAATAGAAATTCCAAGGTCAGATTAAGGTGTTAATAAGTAATATTCTCGCTACTCAGATTCTGGTATGATAGAGATAATTAGAGATTGATAAAGACCTGAAATCCAGATTCGGGTATAGTGAAAATTATAAGTTATTTATAAAGATCCGAAACCTAGATTCAGGTATTAGAAATGAAATCCTGAAATGAGAAATCCAAAACCTAGATTCGGGTATTAACAGATGGAATTCGGCTCTACTCCTTAGATTCTGTCTTCTTTGACATGTATGAATGCTTTAGGTCTTTTATGTAGTTGTAATTTGATTAATTGCCTCTTGGGCTTGTACGTCTTAGTCGATGATCGGATATGCCGCTTCTTTGCTTGGACATCTTAGTACATTATTGTCGGGTGCTCTTGGTTAGCTCATCTTAGAGGCTGGAACCAAGGACTTACCCAACCTCCCTCTAGGAGGCGCCTTGACCTAGCCAGAGACGTGGCAAAGGGCTTGCCCAATGCTTTAACCTGGCCATAGCGTGGAGCGGATAAAGGCTTACTTCGACCTCCCTCTAGGAGGTGCCCTGCCCAGGCCATATCATGGCATGGATAGAGGCTTGTTCGAGGTTTCACCCTGGCCATCTTATGGTGCAGATAAAGGCTTACTCCGTCCTCCCTCTAGGTAGTGGCTTGACCTGACCAGAGGAACAACTAAGGGCTTGTCCCGTGCTCTAACTGACGCAATTAAAGGCTTACTCCATCCTCCCTCCAAAAGGTGCTCTGCCCTGGCCATCTCTGCATGGATAGAGGCTTTCTACCATCTTAGGTGGACTACCACCTTAGGTAGTATCCAAATATAAGGAGTATTTCACTCCCAACCATGTAAATATTTCTTAAAAAAGTAACTCTTTAATGATTTTTCTTAAATTTTCTTTACAAATCCTTTAATCTTTCCTTGATGGAAGAAATTGATAATCATCCCTTCCAGGCTCTACAATGATTGGTCTCAAATATTCGTTAATCATATGGCAGTGAACAATAGGATCCCCATAGATTTCATTCATGTTTTGGCTTCTTTTTCTATGACGCCCAATAGTTAAGCTCATCCTTGGTTAGCAAGTAGACATTCTCTGTAGAAGTCGTCAAGTTGCATTCTTTGGGAAGTCTAGACTTGAGGCTTGGTTCTTGAGGATGGCTCTTTGATTTTTTATTTCTTGGCCTTGTAGTTACACATTCCTCGATCACTTTTCTTTTTTCCACTTTTTTTGTTCTTGTGCTGGAAGCATTATTGTTGTGGTTGGCTGCCATTTATGTAAAAAGGCATTGTAGTCAGCCATTATTTCTTCTTCAAAGATTGTGCCTTATGAATAACGTTAAATGGTTTTTCTCATTTGGTTGAATAAATTGTTGCTTCCATTTGTCCTTCTTCCTAAGGTAAAGATTGGGGTGGTGCCAATATGAAAGGGGTTTAAGCTCTATTCTCAGGATCATCGATTCCAGTTTTTTTTATTGTTTATGATTCTTAGAGCTTCTAATCTTAGGCTTTGCTCTTCATTTTGGTTGGAATCCTTGATGGATTTTTAGGGGCATCTCATCTCATGTGGTTTAGAGGATCCTTGTTCAAATCTTATGTTTCTTCTAGCCATTATTAGACCAAATTAGATGAAATTGAGATCGAGTTAAGTGGGGCTAAAGACAAGTAGTGTTGGGTATTCTGTAACAACCGGTAATTTTTGTAATTATTTTAAATGGAGTTTTAATTGAAACTTTGAATTTAATTATTTTAAAATTGATAAATTTGGAATTTTAATATATAATTTTAGGATTTGATGTAAAATGTTTTTCCAAATTTATCAAAATAAAGATTTTTCTAAAAATTTAAATTTTGGTCAACTTTGGTCAGAGTTTGACTTCATGTTGAAAATTTTAAATTTGAAATTTGAAATTTTTATCTTTTTTATGAAGCTGGATTTAATTCTAACTTTTTCTCTGCTTCTCGTTTCGTAAAATTTTGATTTTTACTTCTCTAAATTTGTTGTTTTCAGCGTATTACCGGCAGTTGTTTTCTCTTAACCACAATCTTATTTATATTTTGATTTGGGCTTATACTAATGGGCTGAGAACCCCTACAGTAGATGAGAAGCCACCTGTTGAATAGCCTATATAACATCTCCTAGGGTTTTAGTTAGGCTCCTCATCCTTCATTTGTGCCTCCATATAGTATTATGTAAGTCTTCTTCTTCTTCATCCTTCTCCTCCTAACCCTAGGTCTTCTTCCACTTCTCCTCTACAATTTTTTCCTCCTCGTCTCCTTAGAAATTTCGGCCACAACTATTCCATTACCTTCCCATCAACAAACTCCAACCAAAACCCTTTTCTCCTCCTTCCTTTACCCCTCTCCTCTTCACCAATTTCAGCCTCCTTCTCCCATTCTTTATTTTCGGCCACCACCTCTCCAAAACCCTAGCCTAGCCAAACCCAGAGTCTTCTCCACCAAAAAATCCTAGCCTATCCACCATAAAACCAAGTCCAAAAGCCCTAGGCGGAGCCTAACCCTAAACCTAACCCAAACCCCTATGGCCGAGCCTAACCTAACCTAAACCACCTCTAGACCAAGCCTATGTGCCCCCTAGACAAGCCTCTTCTTGTATTTTGCAAATATATTTTTCTATTTTATTTTTCTATGTGAATTATTGGTTTACGTATGGAATTTATTTTATTTTTAAAAGCGTCGAATTTGGATTCTCCTCTCACTCAAGCTTGTCCGTAATTTGTCGTTCTTGTCGTAGTTGTTGTGTTGTGCTTTGAATCACTTTTCTAACCGAAGAAAGGTGAGCAATCACTCTTGACAACATACTTTTATTTTTGGTAAATTGACAACAATTGAATTGTGTGGATATGTATATGCAAGTTAGAAATGACATATGTTTATATTATGTTATTTCATATGTTTATATTACGTTACTTCATATGATTTTATTTTGTTACTTCATATCATATTATACTTGTTATGATCATATGCCATGATATGTTGAATATTGTTATGTTAATTATTATTCTGTTTTCACACTGCAAGTTCCTTCACTATGGGTAGAAATGATACATACCCGAACGATCTTTAGAGTAAGAAAAATTGTTATGGGCTAAAATGATAGGCCTAAGCAATTTTATTTGACTTGGGATTGCGGGTTTGAAATGATATAAAACCCGAAAAATTAATAAATTGCGGATTGAAATGATATAAGTCTGTATTTACTTGACCCTAGGTTTGGGAATTTTATACACTCCATGGTTGATTTAAAATGATTTTTCTAAAAGTTATTAAGTATTTTGGATTTTTATATATGAATCTCAACTAAAATATAATGTAATGATTTCTGTAAATTTGTTTACATTTTTATAATTTTTTATAAGAAATAAGTAGTTGGAAATGTAAATTTTGGAATTTAATTTACAGTATGAAGATTAGTTGAAGTTTAAAATCCGATTTGACTTAATAATGGTATTTTATTCTAACGTATAAATTGTAAGTTTTAATTCATGTAATAGGGATTAAAACGATAAAATGTTTTGTGGAACAATGTAAGTTAAAACGTACATTTGACATGTAAGTTTTAACTAATGTAAATGGTATGATTTGGGAAAAAAATAATAAATGTTATTTACTGAAAAGAAACTAAAATGTAAGTTAAAATACTTTTAACTTGGTATAAATATTTTTGTTTTAAAATTTGATGTTTTAATAACAAAGTTATTAAATTAAAGGTGTGATTTCTTTGTGACTAAATAGCTAAATTTGAGTAATATAATGGGAAGAATAGAATGACTATGATAAAAACTGTAAATATATATACTATTTGATTATATAAACTATTGTAGTAGGAAGTATTATAGTAGCATTCAAAACTGCTGCGATTTCTTACGGTAGCAATTCAAAACTGCTGTAATTTCTTACGGTAACAATTAAAAACTACTGCAGTTTCTTACTGTAACAATTCTGCACTGCTGTGGATTCTTACAGTAACAATTCTGCACTACTGTGAAATTCTTACCGTAACACTTCTGCACCGCTGCGAATTCTTACCGTAATAGTTCTGCAATGCTACGAATTCTTACAGTAGCACTTTTGTACTGCTGTATTTTTTTAAATTGACATTTTATGAATGATACAATTTTCTAAAGGGTTATATGTTATGGTTCTAAAGGTTATAATTTTAAAGTGCTATGATCTCTATACTTTTATGTTTCAAAGGGTTATAACTAAATGAATTTGGAAGTGTTACGACTTTGGAAAAATGAATATTATTTTAAAAGAATAATGATATGGAATTTATTTGGTTTTGAAAGGAATATGTTTGATATGAAATATAAACCATTTGAAATTTATATAACCATGTGTTATAATAACGATTGGTTGTTAAAGAGACCGGGAACAGATATGGACATACTCTCTGTCGATACCGAAAACCACTTTAACAACCGTGTATGCGATGGAGATTGCAGAATGAAGTAGGATGGTGGCGACGATCTTAAAGTTATATTTACGTGGACCTTACTCCCGTAAGTTAGCATAAGATGGCTAAAACAGGAGCGATTGACGGGCCAAGTGAGGTAGCTCCTCCGATCAGACACACTTCATCGTTAGCCATTCTATTACATAGTGATTGATTTGGTGCGCACGTTTGATTCGGAAGTGTGGATTGAGTTGGACGGTAGTTGCGGCTATGCATTACCAACAGCCTGGAAGTGTAATTGGTATATCTACCCTGGCATTGCCTAGTTGTGCCGTGTCACCTACCCTAGCATGCCTTCTACGAGTTTGTTTTATGTCGTACCTATGGGGTATCCTCTGGCGGCTCCAGTTTACGGGGAGTTACGGTACTGTATAGACTATTGGCATTATAAAATGTGTAAAGAGGGAAATAGGTAATGCTTAACGCTATTTTTAAATAGTATACTTTACTATAGACATTATTATAATAGCGTATATTACTACATAGTAGATAGTTTAACGGATCCTTAGAGGATGGGCGGTCCTAAGCATCCTTTAAGTTACTGATGCATTTCTTTTACAGTTCACTTGAGTTGACTTACATTTTATAAGTATGTATGTCCTGACTTGAGTGTTTTGTGTTTTTCTTTACGCTCGGGTCAGCTTGAGTTTCACAGTTGGGATTCATCCTTTTGGAGCTAGAGATCTGTCGGAGATTTAGTTGCCTACTTGATATTTTTCATTCCAATTATTTCCACTCAATTTTGATTTTGTATTTCAGAACTTATGTACATAGAATTTCCAAGTGTATTTGTTTCCTGACTTTGGTACTATGTATTAGTTTTGTGATTATGTATCTAGGAGCTTCATGAACTCCTACGTTTATTTCATTCCGCTGCGAAATTATTCTAATATTCTGTGTCTGTGATTCTGTGATTGATTTTATTTGCCCCAAATTTTATTAACAATCTATTGTTTTGAATTATTCAAGTCTGACATGTGTGGTTTTAATGTCGATTTGAATGGTCCAAAATGGCGGGATGTTATAGTTGATATCGGAGCTTTGGTTTTAGGCAAACCTTAGCCTAAGGGGCAAAAACTCATTGGAGATAGGGTAGAAATACCCTAGAATGAGTAAAATCAATCTTAGAATCATTCTTTGCGAGAGAACTTATTTTCAAGTATAAAATGATTTAAAATGATTTTAGATGATTTTTAAAAGATTATTTTGAATATAAAAATTTTCTTGTTTAAAATCTAATTTTCTTGAAAATCCCTTCTTTTCGCATCCACCTTGTTTTGTAGAATTCTTTGATTAGGATTTCCAGTCTAGTTGGGTCTTTTCTTCTATCTTTTCCTTTATCTTTGTCCTAAAATATTCATTCTTGAATTTCCAGGATGAATAGTTGGAATGCCAGAGGTCGTGGTGTTGCCCTTGTTCCAGCACCAGTTGCACCCATTAGGTTTACTACTCTGTAAGGAGTTCACCCAGCTAGGTGGTACTAAGTTTTCAGGATCAGAGACCATCGTTGAGGCTCAGCAGTGGCTGAGAGGTTTGAAAAAGATTTTCACTGGTTTGAAGATCACCGACGCTCAGAAGCGCCAGCTAGCAGCATGGCAGTTGAAGGAGGCAGCACTAGGTTGGTGGGAGTCTGTTATACCAACACTATTGAGGCAGATATTTCTTGGGATCGGTCTAGGTATTGTCTTAAGTCAGTCCTCTGGAATTTGGTTTAGGTTATCCCTTTGGAATCTTTCTTAAGTTTGGATATCTTGTTTAGGGAGGCTTTTGTGACGAAGTGGATGCCAGAGGCTGGGAAGTCTCAGCTATACAGGAAGTTTATAGACGTTAAAAAGGGGGATATATCATTTGCTAAGTATGAGAGGAAGTTTGATGAACTTTCCACGTTTGGTCCTAGTTTGATTGATACCCCTCTTAAGAAGAATGAGCAGTTTATAGCTGGAGATCGCCTAGAGTTTTATGATCGTCTGATTTCTCATGTGCATAGCCCTTTTACTGCATTGATATGGCCATTAGATATGAGAACCCCGCTTCTAAGGAATCATCTGTTACTCATGCACCTTCATCTCAGCCGTCATCTGGCAACTCTAAGAAGAGAAAGTCTAATTTCCAACGTCAGAAGCAGAATTGGTTTAAGAATCCAGGTTTAGGATCTTCTTCTTCCCAGAAGCAGCCTATTGATTTTTCTTCCATCACTTGCTTCAGGTGTGACTAGAAGTGGCATTATGCCAATAGTTGTCCTACTTTAGCTGGAGCTGCTGTTCCTCCAGCTCATATGGCTAGGCGTGATCTTTGCCATATTTGCTTGTAGCCTGGCCACTTCAAGCAGGATTGTACTACTCAACAGAAGGGAAAGTCATCTGGTATCTTTACAGTTACTTCATCCATGGCACCTGCTCCTAGTGATACCCAAGGTACTCTCCAGAGCACCTTTACCTTGTTTAATCTTCCTGTTCGTGTTTTATTTGACACCGGAGCTTCGCATAATTTCATTTCTGTGGATCATTGTGATAAATTTGAGCATATTCTTTCACCTAAGTTTGCATCCGAACCTTTGTGTGTTACTAATCCTATTGGTGGTCCCGCGAACCTTAGTAGGTAACAATGTGAAACTCTTCCATTCTGACCATCGCTTTCTGGTGACTTCTATGTTCTTGGATTCGATGCTTTTGATCTATTGCTTGGAGGAGATCGGCTGAAGACACATGAAGTTGTTATCTCTTGTAAAACCCAGACTGTTTCTCTTGTTGATGATTTTGGAAACCTTTTGGTGATTCAGTGTCATATGCCTCAGGAGTATGCAGGCAGTTTTATCTATTCTCTTGATTCTTCCCCTGGTGATCTTGATTCTACTCCTGTGGTCAAACTCTATTCCAATGTATTTGGTGAAGTCCCTTCTTTACCTCCTTAATGGGAAATTGAATTCCATATTGATCTCATTCCTGGAGCTCGACCCGTAGTTCTTCCTCCTAGAAGAATGACACCCCGTGAGAAGGTTGAGTTGAGGAAACAAATCGAAGACTTGTTCTCCAAAGTTTTGATCAGACCCAGTCATTCCAAACCGGGAGCAGCAGTGGTTTTTGTCACTAAGTCTGATGGTTCTTTGAGGATGTGTGTTGATTATAGGAAACTGAACAAGCTCACTATGAAAAACAGATATCCAATGCCTCGCATTAATGATATGTTCGATCGGCTTTATGGAGCTATTGTATTCTCTCAGCTTGATCTCCCCACCGGTTTCCACCAGCTCAGAATTGTTGAAGAAAGTATTCCCAAAACTGCTTTCTATTCTGAGGATGGTTTCTTTGAGTGGTTAGTCATGCCTTTTGGTTTGACTAATGCTCCAGCTTTCTTTGTCGACCTTATGAATCGTGTTTTTTGTGATGTTCTTAATAAGTTTGCTCTTGTCTTCGTCGATGATATTCTTGTTTTCTTTAAGTCTAAGGCGGAGCACGAGATCCATTTGGATTTTGTTTTGAAGTCCCTTAGGAGTCACTAGTTGAAAGCCAAATTCTCGAAATGCCATTTCTGGAAAGATCAAGTCCGATTTCTTGGACATATTGTTTCTGGTAATGGAGTTTCTGTTGATCCAGTTAAGATCGCTGCGATCAATGTAAGTCTATCCTTTCTTCTTTCCTTTGCACATAAATTATTCTATCTCTTTCTCGTTTCTTATTCTCCCTATTCTATTTTGGGAAACTCCAAGGACTCCATCTGATATCCGTAGTTTTCTGGGCCTTGCCGGTTATTATTGGAGATTCATTGAGAATTTTGCTCGGATTGCTGCACCTCTCACCGCTCTAACTCGAAAGAATGCTAAGTTTAGATGGAATGATAAGTGTGAAGCTGCATTCAATGAGTTGAAGTGCAAGCGTACTTCTACACCAGTTCTTACCATTCCAAATGGAAATGAGGGATTAACCATATACACTAATGCCAGTCGTGAAGGTTTGGGAGCCATTCTGATGCAGGATGGGAAGGTTATCGCTTATGCTAGTCGTTAGTTGAAGACTCATGAGGCAAATTATGTAGCCCATGATTTGGAATTGCTTGCTGTAGTTTTTGCTTTGAAACTTTGGAGACATCATCTATTGGGAACTAAGTTTGAGCTCTTTACGGACATAAGTCATTGAAATATATATTTAACCAGAAGGACTTGAATTTGAGGCAGGTTAGGTGGCTTGAGTTTCTAGCTTCTTATGACCTCGAAATCAACTATACCCCAGGGAAAGCTATTATTGTAACCGATGCTTTGAGTAGGAAGAAGGCGATGTTGTGTTGGCTTGTTGTTTCTTCTCCTCTTATGGATCGTATTGTTGCTAAGCAAGATGAGGATGAGATGCTTAGGCTTATTAAGGAAAATGTTCGTGGCAGAGTTGGTGGTAGTAGCCAAGATGGAAATGGAGCTCAGATTGATGATATAGGGATTTTAAGGATTAATAATCGGATTTGTGTCCCGAATGTCGATAGATTGAGGCAAGAGTTACTTCGGGAAAATCACCGGTCCACTTTCTATTCATCCAGGTGTGACAAAGATGTACCATGATATGAAGAAGCTGTATTGGTGGAGTGGTATGAAGTGTGATATCTCTCTTTTTGTTACTAAATGTGCGACTTGTCAATAGGTTAAGGCTGATCATCAAAAGACCGTTGGATTATTGGAACCTCTTGAGGTTCCCAACTGGAAATGGAAACAAGTTTCTATGGATTTTATCGATGGATTACCGAGGACTAGGAGAGGTAATGAGAGTATTTGGGTAATTATGGATAGATTGACCAAGTCATCTCATTTCATTCCAATTAGATCTAACCGTTCTGCTTCTAGTTTGGCTGAGATTTATATGAGAGAGATTGTTCGTCTTCATGATGTTCCGATCAGTATTGTTTGCGATAAAGATCCCATCTTTACCAGTCAATTTTGGAAATCTTTTCAGGAATCTTTAGGCACCTGTCCGAATCTGAGCACTGCTTACCATCCGCAGACCGACGGTCAAACAGAAGAGTGAATTAGATTCTGGAAGATCTTCTTCGTGCATGTGTCCTTGATTATGGAGGATCTTAGGAAGATCTTCTCCATCTCGTTGTTTCACCTATAACAATAGTTATCAGGCTAGTATCGAAATGGCTCCACTTGCTGCTCTTTATGGACGACCTTGTAAATCTCCATCTTGCTGGATTGAATTCGGTAATCGTTTGGTTCTTGGTCTGGATATGATCCTAGAAGCATCTGAGAAGGTTGGGGAGATTAGTAGAAAGATGAGGATTTCTCAGGATATGCAGAAGAAGTATGTTGACAGGCGTAGAAGGAGTTTGGAGTTTTCTGTTGGTGATCAGGTTTTCCTCAAGGTATCTCCATTGAGGAATGTGATTCGGTTTGGTCGGAGAGGGAAGCTTGCTCCTAGGTTTATTGGTCATTTTCGCATCTTAGAGAGAGTTGGTCCCTTAGCATATCGTTTGCAATTGCCTGAGAAACCTTCTGGAGTGCATAATGTGTTCCATGTTTCGCATCTTCGTCGATATCTTCATGATCCATCTTTGATTGTCCAGCCTTCTGCTCTCGAGAGTTTAGATGTTTAGCCAAACCATACCGTCGAGAGGAAGCCATTTCGTATTATCGATAAAGGTACGAAGCAACTTCGAAGAAAATCTGTCAACCTAGTCAAAGTGCAATGGAGTACCGATGATCGGGATTGTATTTGGGAAATGGAAGAGAGCATTCATGCTTTGAATTCGGAATTGTTTGTTCCAAGTATTGTTCGTTATCCTACCTTATTCTTCTTTGTTTTCTTTATCTCGTTTCTTTTCGAGGGCGAAAAGTTTTGAGTGGAGGAGAGTGTAACAACCCGTAATTTTTGTAATTATTTTAAATGGAGTTTTAATTGGAAATTTGAATTTAATTATTTTAAAATTGATAAATTTGGAATTTTAATATATAATTTTAGGATTTGATGTAAAATGTTTTTCCAAATTTAACAAAATAAAGATTTTTCTAAAAATTTAAATTTTGGTCAACTTTGGTCAAAGTTTGACTTCCTGTTGAAAATTTGAAATTTGAAATTTTTATCTTTTTTTTATGAAGCTGGATTTAATTCTAACTTTTTCTCGGCTTCTCGTTTCGTAAAATTCTGATTTTTACTTCTCCAAATTTGTTGTTTTTAGCGTATTACACGTAGTTGTTTTCTCTTAACCACTATCTTATTTATATTTTGATTTGGGCTTATACTAATGGGCTGAGAACCCCTACAGTAGATGAGAAGCCACCTGTTGAATAGACTATAAAACATCTCCTAGGGTTTTAGTTAGGCTCCTCATCCTTCATTTGTACCTCCATAGAGTATTATATAAGTCTTCTTCTTCTTCATCCTTCTCCTCCAAACCCTAGACCTTCTTTTCTCTTCTCCTCTACAATTTTCCACCTCTCCATAGAAATTTCGTCCACACCTATTCTATCACCTTCCCTTCACCAAACTCCAACCAAAACCCCTTTCTCCTCCTTCCTTTCCCCTCTCCTCTTCACCAATTTCGGCCTCCATCTCCCCTTCTTTATTTTAGGCCACCACCTCTCCAAAAAACCATAGCCTAGCCAAACCTACCCAAACCCGAGCCTTCTCCACCAAAAAACCCTAGACTATGCACCACAAAACCAAGTCCAAAAGCCCTAGGCCGAGCCTAACCCTAACCCAAACCCCTATGGCCGAGCCTAACCCAAACCACCTCTAGACCAAGCCTATGCGCCCCCTAAAAAAGCCTCTTCTATTATATTTTGCAAATATATTTTTCTATTTTATTTTTCTATGTGAATTATTAGTTTACGTATGGAATTTATTTTATTTTTCAAAGTGTCAGATTTGGATTCTCCTCTCACTTAAGCTTGTCTGTAATTTGTCGTTCTTGTCGTAGCTGTTGTGTTGCGCTTTGAATCACTTTTCTAACCAAAGAAAGGTGATCAATCACTCTTGACAACATACTTATATTTTTGTAAATTGACAACAATTGAATTGTATGGATATGTATATGTAAGTTAGAAATGACATATGTTTATATTATGTTATTTCATATGTTTATATTACGTTATTTCATATGATTTTATTTTGTTAATTCATATCATATTATACCTGTTATGATCATATGCCATAATATGTTGAATATTGTTATGTTAATTATTATTATGTTTTCACACTGTAAGTTCCTTCACTATGGGTTGAAATGATACATACCCGAACGATCTTTAGAGTAAGGAAAATTGTTATGGGCTGAAATGATAGGCCTGAGCAATTTTATTTGACTTGGGATTGCGAGTTTTAAATGATATAAAACCCAAAAAATTAATAAATTACGGATTGAAATGATATATGTCCGTATTTACTTGACCATAGGGTAGAGAATTTTATACAGACTCCGTGGTTGATTTAAAATAATTTTTCTAAAAATTATTAAGTATTTTGTATTTTTATATATGAATCTCAACTAAAATATAATGTAATCATTTCTGTAAATTTGTTTACATGTGTTACATTTTTTTTAATAAGAAATAAATAGTTGGAAATGTAAATTTTGGAATTTAATTTACAGTATGAAGATTAACTGAAGTTTAAAATCCGATTTGACTTAATAATGGTATTTTATTCTAACCTATAAATTGTAAGTTTTAATTCATGTAATAGGGATTAAAAAGATAAAATGTTTTGTGGAAAAATGTAAGTTAAAACGTACATTTGACATGTAAGTTTTAACTAATGTAAATGGTATGATTTGGGAAATAAAAATGATAAATGTTATTTACCGAGAAGAAAATAAAATGTAAGTTAAAATACTTTTAACTTGGTATAAAGATTTCTGTTTTAAATTTTAATGTTTTAATAACAAAGTTATTAAATTAGAGGTGTGATTTCTTTAATGACTAAATAGCTAAATTTGAGTAATATAATAGGAAGAATAGAACGACTATGATAAAAACTGTAAATATATGTACTATTTGATTATATAAACTATTGTGGTAGGAAGTATTACAGTCGTAATTCAAAACTGCTGTGATTTCTTACGGTAGCAATTCAAAACTGCCGTGATTTCTTACGATAGCAATTCAAAACTGCCGCGATTTCTTACGGTAGCAATTCAAATCTGTTGCGATATATTACGATAGCAATTCAAAACTGCTGCAGTTTCTTACTGTAACAATTCTGCACTGCTGTGGATTCTTACAATAACACTTCTGCGCTGCTACGAAATTCTTACCGTAATACTTCTGCACTGCTGGGAATTCTTACCGTAATAGTTCTGCATTACTGTGAATTCTTACAGTAGCACTTCTGTGTTGCTATGTTTTTTAAAGTGACATTTTCTGAATGATACAATTTTCTAAAGGGTTATATGTTATGGTTCTAAAGGTTATAATTTTAAAGTGCTATGATCTCTAAACTTTTATGTTTCATAGGCTTATAATTAAATAAATTTGGAAGTGTTACGACTTTGGAAAAATGAATATTATTTTAAAAGAATAATGATATGGAATTTATATGGTTTTGAAAGGAATATGTTTGATATGAAATATAAACCATTTGAAATTTCTATAACCACGGGTTACAATAATGATTGGTTGTTAAAGATACCGGGATCGGATATGGACATACTCTTTGTCAATACCGAAGACCACTTTAACAACGTACGCGGTGGAGATTCCAAAACGAAGTAGGATGGTGGCGACGATCCTAAAGGTATATTTACATGGACCTAACTCCCGTGAGTTAGCATAATGTGGCTAAAATAGGAGCAATTGATGGGCCAAGTGAGGTAGCTCCTCCGATCGGACACACTTCATTGTTAGCCATTCTATTACATTGTGATTGATTTGGTGCGCACCTTGGATTCGAGAGTGTGGATCGAGTTGGGCGGTAGTTGCGGCTATGTGTTACCAACAGTCCGAAAGTGTAATTGGTATATCTACCCTGGCATTGCCTAGTTGTGCCGTGTCACCTACCCTAGCGCGCCTTCTACGAGTTTGTTTTATGTCGTACCTATAGGGTATCCTCCGGCGACTCCAGTTTACGGGGAGTTACGGTACTGTATAGACTATTGGCATTATAAAATGTGTTAAGGGGGAAATGGGTAATGCCTTAACGCTATTTTTAAACAGTATACTTTACTTTAGACATTATTATAATAACGTATATTACTATATAGCAGATAGTGTAACGGATCCTCAGAGATGGGCGATCCCAAGCATCCTTTAAATTACTGATGCATTTCTTTTACAATTCACTTGAGTTGATTTACGTTTTATAAGTATGTATGTCCTGACTCGAGTGTTTTGTGTTTTGCTTTACGCTCGGGTCAGCCTAAGTTTCACAGCTGGGATTCATCCTTTTGGAGCTAGAGATCCATCGGAGATTTAGTTGCCTATTTGATATTTTTCATTCCAGTTATTTCCACTCAGCTTTGGTTTTGTATTTGAGAACTTATGTACTTATAATTTCCAAGTGTATTTGTTTCCTGACTTTGGTACAATGTATTAGTTTTGTGATTATGTATCTAGGAGCTTCATGAACTCCTATGTTTATTTCATACCGCTGCGAAGTTATTCTGATATTCTATGTCTGTGATTCTGTGATTGATTTTATTTGCCCCAAATTTTATTAGCAATCTATTGTTTTGAATTATTCAAGTCTGACATGTGTGGTTTTGTTGTCGATTTGAATGGTCCAAAATGGTGGGATGTTACATATTCAACCAATTCAGAGGTTCGAGCCCTCCTTCTAGCGCCAACATGTTAACAAGAAATCTTGTCAACACCCCAAAGTTGTGTTATGGAACAAGGTTTACCCCTTAGGTAAATGGAGAAGAGTGGAATGTGTATATCCTTCTTCAATTTCCTTTCAAATATATTGTTGTAGTAAAAAGTTATTCAGGTCGGCCTTTCGACTTGGTCAAAAAGTTTGGTTTCTTTGCTTATTGATCTTTCAAACTTATTGAAGTAGTGTGGTTTTCCTTCGAAAGCCTTCCTTTTGATTCAGTTGAGATACCTTGGATAAGGTTTGCCTTGGTTAGTTTCAACCTAATCGAAGGCTATAGTTATTGTGTGGGTAGGACTTTATCCAAGAATCTAAGATTGAGGTTTCGACCCTATAAAAAGCGAAGTTGTTTAGGAGTTAAGACTTGGACCAGGTATTTGGAGTTGGCGTTTCGACCTTGTTGAAAGCTAGACCTTTAGGCACCTTGTATTAGGTTAGGTTTTATAAGGTTTGGATAGATGGTGGTTAGGTTTCGACCTTGTCGAAAGCTGCAGCTTAGAGAATAGTAACTTGGAGTATATAACTGAAATTATTTGGATATGCTAGGTTACGATTATGTCGGAAGGGTCCTTTTGATATAGCTAACACATGAAACACAGAGTTAAACCTAATAAAAGCTTTAAAAGTAGTAAAGTAATCTGAAAGATTTAAGAGCTCCCTTTCACAACCCAAAGAAGACTTTATTACTCAAAATCCCCAACTCGATTTAGAAATTAGGGATTACCGCTCTTTGAATTAAGAAAATACAAGTTTAGAATGACAAGATTAGGTTCCCTCATAATTGACCCCTTGGGTCTTATTTATAGATGCGAGTCAACACCTTTCGACCCTAATGCTTTTGTCTTGGTCGAAAGGTGGCTGCCGAAATAACTCTAGTAAGCTTCCACCTTTGTCGAAAGGAGCGGCTGCGCTTCTCTTGTTTGTGTTGCCTTGTTAGATCTTTAGACTCTATGGATGGGATTTTCTTAGTGGTTTCGACACTGTAACGTCCCGATATTTTCGATCATTTGTATCCGCACATGTCGGACTTGAATTGCTCTAAATATCAGATTGTTAATTTATATTTGAAAAAACTCAGCATATACGGTAAATAAAAAATCACAGAATCACAGACATGGTGTATTACAATAATAAGAAGAGGAAACAAAAGAATAGTAGTTCATGAAGCTACTATATATATAATAGAGTTAAAACAAGATACAACAAAAGTCTCGAATACAAAGAAGTCTCAATACAATAGTCAAATACAAGATAATAATATATCAAAGGAGTCAACTGAATAACTACAAGCTGAATAGATAAAGGATCTCCAAGCGAAGCTCCAACACCAAAGGTGAGTCTCAAATATTGTGATACTCAGTCTGACCCGAGCGTAAAGAAAAAACACAAAACACTCGAATCAGGATTAACATTCTTATATCAATAAATCCAACTCAAGTGAAATATCAACTGGAATACAAGTAACTTAAAGGATGTTTGGGATAACCATCCTCTACGGATCCATGGAACTATCTACTATGTATTAATATACGCCATTATAATAATGTCTAGAGTAAAGTAAACTATTAAAATAGCATTAAGGCGTTACCCATATCCTCCTTAACACATTTATAGTGCCAATAGTCTATACAATACCGTAATACCTCCTGATCGGGAGGCTACCAGAGGATACTCCATAGGTACGACACAAAACAAACTCATAGTGGTCTTGATAAGGTAGGTGACACGGCACAAATAGGAAATGCCAGGGTAGATATACCAATTACACTTCCAAGCTGGTGGTAACGCATAGCCGCAACTACCGCCTACCTTGAGCCACACTCCTAAATAAAGGTGTGCACCGAATCAATCACAAAGTTAAAGAATGGAAATCGAAGAAGTGTGTCCGATCGGAGGAGCTACCTCACTTGGCCCGTCGATTGCTCTTTTTTTAGCCACCTTAAGCTAACTCACGGGAGTTAGGTCCACATATATACCTTAAATAGAATCGTTTCCACCATCCTACTTCATTCTGGAATCTCCACCGCATACATAGCTGTTAAAGTGGTTTTCGGTATTTGTGGAGAGTATGACCACAACCGATCCCGGTCTCATTAACAACCAATCGTTATTATAACACCGCGGTCATTTTATTTCAAATAGTTTATATTTCAAAACCAAAATATCATATCCATTCAAAACCATATCAATATGATACCATTTCTCACTTAAAATAATATTCATTTCCAAAATCATAACACTTCCAAAATTATAGCTTTTCAAAGTTACATCACTTTTAATTATAACACTTTGAAAACATAACTTTGAAACCATAACACTTTGAAATCCATAACACTTTCCTCTTAAACAGTGTAGATAATAATAGTAGTACAAATATTAAAATAGATATAAATAAAATAGTTAATATGATAAAATAATTTGTATATAAAATAGTTATAAATTAAATAGTTTATATTAAAGTAATTAATATATTAAAAATATTTTTATTTAAAATATTTTGAATTAAAAATAGTTTGTATAATAAAAATAGTTTCCTCAAAGTTCACAAATCGATTCAGATCAATTCAAATTCCAAAATCCAATTTAATTCATTCTTAATTCATCAATCTCAATTCAATTCAGTTCCTCAATAAACCATTTCAAATTATATCGATTTCAAATACAGATTTGAACCACAAAATATACCATTTCAATTTCAATATATTTCAAAGGTTTAAATATTTAACATTTTCAAAACTAAATTTGATAAGTTCATTTATATCATAATTTAACTTCATTATTATTTAGTTTTGAAATATTCATTTAATAAAATCCATTATCATTTAAATAAGCCTTAAATTACAATTTAAACTAAATATTTTCTTAAATTTATCTAAACTAGAAATATTCATTCAATCACTTTAAATCAAAATCAAGTTACAAAACCAAATCTTAAAATCTCAAATTCAATAAGTTTAAAATCGATTTTTATTAATTAATTCTTAAAAGAATACTATTTCAAAATCATCTTAAATTTTATCTTCCCAACCTTAATTTATTAAAATTATTATAAAAATTTATTTTTAAAAATATCAATTTAAATAAATACTTAAACATATTATATATTAATTAAATCAACTTTATTAAATAAAATCTTATTATTTAAATTTATTTTATATATTTTAAAATAGTAAGATCATACATAAAATCTTAAAATTTCAAAACTAACTTATAATTATAAAATTTTCAAAACATATAATTTTAGAAATCTTAAATTTAAAGCTTTATAAAACTAACATTTATATATAATATCTTAAAACCAATATTTATTAAAACCATATATTTCCCTTCAAAACCATGGAAATCATTTTCAAAATATTTATATATAGACCAACGGTGTCTGTATATAATTTTCTATCCTATGGTCAAGTGATACGGATATTTATCATTTCAATCCGTAATTTAAATATACACGGGTATATATATTTTCAACCCGCAATCCCAAATTCAATGTCAATGAAAATCGCTTGGGTTTATCATTTCAACCCATAACTATTTTCTCATATTCTACAGGATGTTCGGGTGTGTATCATTTCAACCCATAGGGAATTCTAAACTAACAGGGAACTTGTAGAGTAATAATATAACAATTAGCAACAGGCTTATATTATCAGTGATAAAATAAATAACATATCATGGTGTCAGATGTCACAGATGAACATATATAGATAATGGCATATATATATATATATAGCAATTAAATAACCAACAACAACATATTTCAATTGTCGTTTCGATTGAAATCAAATTTAATAAATATAAGAATGTTAATCGTGAGTGATTGCTTACCTTTCGAGGCTAGAGAGATTCCACTATGAAATGAGTTACGAACCTAAGGACGAGTTCCAAAGCAAAGCAAGATTGGCACGAATTCGACGGACAGGCTGATAGGTAAGAAATTGATGAAATAAATTAGAATCTGCTTGATATAGACTGAAACAAAATATATATTATTTGATTATATTATTTTCTTAAACCAATTTTAAATTTCGAACTCATATTTAAAACAATATATATATATATATACACACACACGCTTTCAAATAAATACTAAATCTAAACACCTATAAATAAAATCTCTATATATTTATTAAAACCTTGAACTCAAGTATACTTATATACACTAATATATATAGACTAATATAAACTGAAATACATGTTAAAATTTAAAACAATATATCTTATAAAAGTCAATACTTTATTACAATATATATATATAAACAATCTTCCAACCGAACAACCATATAATCATACTATACTATAATATAATATTGTTATATAGCACTGATAATACACACCTAAATATATAAACTTATATGTAGTAGACTTATATAAAATATAATATAACATATATATAGTATGTAACGACCCAGAATTTTGGATATTTGAAATTGAAATATTTAATTGATTTTAAATATTCAGGTGTTGATTTTTAACTTGAATTTCAAATATCAATATTTATTTGATGATTTAATTATTGGATTTAATAATTGGAAATTGGGTAAAATATGAAATCTTGGTTTTTAAGCTTGTTAAAAAATATTTTGAAGGCTAGTAAAATTTGTATTGATAATACCGAAGATAATAAAAGTTTTAAATTTGAATTTAAAAGTGCTTTTTTCAGTTTTGAAAATATATCGTTTAAATCGACCTTTAAAAATAGCCTTCCGAGGCACAATCTCGGATTTTGACGAAACCAGTTCCATTGGATCTGTAATAATGTATTATTATTGGATTTTAAATTTCGTAGTATTTGGAGTTATCGTTTGGCTATACGATTTATAAACGCGTTGAATCTATATCGAAAATTCAATATAATAACTGGGTTCAAAAAGCTATCTTCCCCAAACGATTGAATTCGGACTTGAAACCTTTTCCATTGCATTCGGAATAGGGGTATAACATTATAAATGCCTAGCGGCATGCCTAGATAGAAGGTCAAAATTTTAAGTTGCATTTATCGAGACAATTTAAAATTTAAATAATATTATATATAAGTTGACTGATCAAATTATTCACTTCAGCTGAAATTATTTCACATCACAACTTTTCCCCTTCTTATCAAAATCACTATAGCCAGAAGATAGCATGCAAGGAATCTTTTCTCCTTTTCAAAAAGTTACGTTCCCTCTCATTTCATATAGCACGACATAGTAAAGGTAAGAAAAATATTATCAAAATCAAAATAATGGCCGAGAAATAAATCGGCATTCAATAGAGAAAATAATAAGGGTAATCGCGTTCTTCTTATCCCCTTCTAGTTTGAGTTTTAAAAATCAAAGAGAAATCATGGCCGAGTTTCAAAAAAAGGGGAGCGGGATTCGATTTTCTTGATCGAATTCGTTCGGTTAAAAAGTCCTGTATTCCTTTTTCTTTCCCGCTTTCTTACATCGCGAGATCTTTTTCTAACTTCGGCCAGAACTACGATGAAGGGGGTGGGGTGTGATGTACTCGAATAGAATGGTGGTGGGCGTAGTCGGGTGGCGTGCGGCGTCGAAGTAGGTTCGGCGTTGGTAATGGCGGCGTGAGGCTGTAGGTTTGCGTGATGGGACTTGGCGACGAATGGCAACGTTAGGATGAGTATCTCCGTGGCGCGGTGTGAGGGTCGTCGCATCGATGGTGATTTAGTGGCACTGTTGGCAGTCGTGGGGGTGGGGGCGTATGTGATGATGTTGTTTCCTATTCGAGCTGAGTTGTGGCGGTAAGTTATATGTTAGTTTTATGTTTTTTATTTAATATATATACAAACCTAGGTTAGTAAACCAGAAAAGAAATAAATTTTTTAACAGTAAGATAACATTTTGTTTGGCTATTTACTGGAACTGAAAAAAATATAGGAATTTTAAAGTGTTTGAGGAGTTTACATAAAATTGGATTTTAAATCTATATAGATTATTTTTAAGTATATATATATATATATGTGTGTGTGTGTGTGTGTAGTTTCAAAAATAAATATACATGTACATATTTTCGCTTACTAGATTATTTTAAAATAATAGATTAGATGATTTACTGGTATAATTAGCGTATTTAATTATTTTAGTTACAAAAAATTATTTATAGGGAAATTAGTTTAAATTAAATTATTAGTTAATTAAATTTATTAAATGGGAATTGATTATTCGATTAGTTTATATGTTAATAAAACATATAATGTTTTTACAAGGTCTATAATCGAGAAAACAAGCCGGTTTGATGCGGATTGCAAAACAAAAATCAAAGGTGAGTTAATCTCACTCAAATTGGATTACTAGTTAATTTAATTAGTTAAAATTAAATGATTGGATGATTGACTGAAATTGATAATTTATAATCAGTTTGGATGTGATATTATATATAGTAGTATATATATAGGAGTGATTGATATTCCCGTATTATATAGCGAATGAGACCCTTTGCGCCCCGCATAATAGCGGATGACCCTATATACCACGATATCACCCTCGAAGTGGGATTGGTATTTTTATATTATGCTAACATCCGTGGATGCAGGGAAACAGGTTGGATAGATCCAACTCGATTCCTCAAAAATATTGAAATTTATTTTCATAATCTGTGATATGATTTATTTTATTATTTGTGATAGATTATATTAGACATTGGAAGTATTGAATAATATGGGTTTTGCTGAATATATCTTAGGTATTTGAAGATATCAAAAATATAAAGATTGGATTTTTGAAAGAAAGTAAAAGAAAGAATTTGAAGTAAAATAATTTTAGTGAATTTGGGATAAATTGAAAGAATGAATTTAGAAAAGGATAAAAAGTTTGATTTTTAAATCCTATTAAATAAATTCCGAATATGGGAAAAATAGAGATTTTAAATAAATGGGAATAAAGGAGTATTGAGGACTTAAGCGATATTGTTTATGGAATTAAAGGATTTATTTTTAAATTCAGGATTTAGATGGTTTGGGAGAAATTAAAAGAAGAATTTTGGAATAGAGTATAAAATGGAAATTCCTGATTTAAATAAGGTTTTAAATCATAATAAAGGAGTAAAACTGGAATGAAAGGATTTTCGAATAAAATTGGATAAGTCGAAGAATAAATTTTAAAAGGGAAATTAATTCAGAGAATTGATTTTAAAGTCAATTAAGTGTTTTGAAATAGCGATTTAAATAAGGATGAGGCTATGAATTTATAAAATGGGTTTATAAATAAAGCGAAAATAAATATCGATGGATATTTGAGATTTTAAATTCACGGTGGGAATTTATAAGGAAAGAGTAATTCATTTTAATAATAAAAAGGTGGTTTTATTTTTAGAAGCGTGGAAAAGAGAATTTACGGGTTTGGGATGTAAATTAAACTGGAATAAATTTGAGACGGATCTATAAATGATTAGACGGTTATGTTGGAATGGAAAGTGTAATTTCCTGAAAAGCTAAGTGTATTTTCAATGGAAGGTTTCTAAGTATAAGTTAAAGGGTTTTAAAGTGTTTTGAATTAATGTTTTTAGGAAAATATTTAATTGTTTTAAAAGTTTAAAAGTAAATATTTATTAAGTTAATTATATTAATTAATTGTTTTAAAGATTAAAGTGGTATTATGGTTAAAGGAAAAAAAATTATTACATATTTATATTTTATAAAATAGCTTTATTTTAAAAGTAGTTTGGCTAAAGTTTTATTTGATAAATTATTATAGAATTTCCTAACTAGTATTTTCAATAAAGTGATTTAAGTAGCTTTATTTTAAATGTTTTAAGCGTATATTTTTGGATTGCGTCATTTAATTTATTTAAATCTAAAAATAATAAGGCTTGGTACTTTTTAGTGAAAATAAAATAATTGGACGAATGATTGTTTAATTTGATAGTTAAATAACCGACTATCAATATTGGCCAAAACGCTGATCATTTCGAAGAGAACGGGATCGATTTAATTATCCGAAAACCACTTTGATCTGGTTTGAACGTAGCGATTGAATACTGTGAAGATGATGAAGACGGTGATTCGGTTTGTCCATACCCAAGACAACTTGTGTGGACGAATGCTATCAGAACATCGTCATTAGAGGATGATGAGCATTCTAAGTAAAAGTGTTCTTTAAAAGGTAACGCTTAGCCTCAAGCCTCATCAACCAAAGATTGGCTAAAAAGGGGAGGTGCGGCAAGGCTAAGTGGGTAGCACCCAATTAAGGTAAGGTCATACCTGTCTAGAGTCCCTTTGATCTCGGCTTTGTGGGCGGTTGCCGATCCCAACCGCATGGTGATATTATTCAGACTATCCAGTAAGGGGTAGCTCCGGTCTTGTGTTGCATGGGATCGGGAGTGGTCCTCGGTACGCTGATCTAGGCCAGGTACTGTGACGGGCGGAACCCTAGTAGCCCTGCCATGGTATGGAATCCATTATCCAATAAGCCCAAGTACGGTTTTGATTGTGCCCAACTATGTTGAAATGTGAGATGCAAGCATTTCAGCTAGATTCTATTTTACTTTCTATAGACACTATTACAATATCAGACGGATTTGATAAAAATGTTTTGGTTATCGTAAGGAGAAATCCTAGCACGTTTATTTGTGGCGTGGTCTTACAAGATACCTTTGATTTTCAAAGAATGTTGAAAACTTTAATAATTCAATTGAGTTTGTTTTCTCATGCTGGTTTTCCGGACTGACTCGGGTGTTATTTTATTATAATGCTCAGGTCAGACCTAGTATTACAGATATAGGATAGGACGCTGTGGAGCTCAGTAGACGAGCTGGATGACGGAGACGTATCACACGTACTTGGTATATATTCCGCTGTGCACTGTAATCTCTATAGTCAGCTTTTTGTGAGGGCAAGTTATTATAATTGCGCAGTTTTGTGTTATTGTTTGATTGTGTACTCTGATGATGTAATGTATAAAACAGTAATAGTTCATTTTGTATAAAGATCAGTTGTTATTTATTATATATTGTCTGCTGCGATTGTGAGATTCTGATGTTGTTTTCTACTTTCTTCTTCTACCTCTTTCTTCTTTAATCCTAATGGTTCGTATTTCCATCAAATTTGAGTTGCACCGATGGAGAATATTTTCGACTCAAAGGGGTAATGATTTGCGGGCTGGTACAGTTGGTATCAGAGCTGAAGTTTAAGCGAGAACCTTGGCTCTGGTGGAGATTACTTATTAGAGATAGGGTCAGTAGCACCTTAGAATGAGTTTGAGCGTATTAACAGATATGAGCACATAATTGTTAGTGAATATAAAATTGTTTTATATTATGTTGATTGGTTTGTTGAGTGGTTTATGGATTCAAGTTAATACCAGTAATTAACGTTATTGATAGTGATCTCTAAACAGTTGAATAGAACAATTCGACATAGTGTTTTAAAAAAAAGGTAAATGGAATAATTTTGCCCAAATTATTTTATATATGAAGGAAATAATTTTTTAGAAATTATTATAGTTATATACGGTCGCTTGGTTGTTAGGAAGTGATAATATTAAATTATTACCATTGTTGTGTGGAAATTGAAATAGAAAATAATGTTATAACCAAAGTAAAGAAATTAACCCATAGGACATAATGAAGTTTGTAAATATGAATTATAAATGTGATTTATAAACGAAATGGGATAAAATTCCAAAGTAATATTTGAATATAGATTGAAAAGATTTGATATTTGAAAATTTGGGAAATTTAATTTCCTTTGGGTTTGAAAATGATTTTTAAAGGTTTTAGAGGAATAATAGTGATATTATTTGGGGAATATTTTTGAATTTGATATGAAATCCGGTGAGATTTGGAAATAAAAAAATTGAAATGTTTTTAAAAAGAAATAAAAGCACTGAACTCATTCTGATGATGATCGCGACATCATCGGTGTTCATTTTCGAGTTTCCAAGGGAGGAATTGCTGCCTGGATGTTTTGAACTGGGATTTGTTATGAAATTGAGTTTGATTTTCAAATAATTTGATTTGGTTATATATGATTTCAAAAATAATTTTGAATGTTTAAGAAATTGTTTAAACTCTGGAGTTTATTTAAAAATGGTTATGGAATATTAATAAGTTTAAACTTATAAGCGTTGGAAAACTTAATTGGAATAGAATTAAAACTCAAAGTCTGAAAATAAAGTGAGTTTTGAGAATTTGGCCTATGTAGGCTAGATGGAATAAGTTTTTGAAATAAAATTTATTAAGTTGGAATAAATTTGTGAGTGAACAAGTTGATTTAAATGTGTAAGTAAATGGTGAAACTGAATATTGGAATTCAATTTGATTTGAACTGGAATTTAACCGAATTGGGTAAAATAAAATTGAACTTGGAGGAAATAAGTACCGGATAGAAACAATTAAGTTGGAAATAAATTAGTGGGAGGACAAATTAATTCAATTTGTAAATAAATAAAAGTGAAATTGAAAATTTAGTTTGAGTTGGACTAAGTAAAACCAAAGTTGGGAATAAAATTTGATTGAAAAAAGAGATAAATTAGTGGACTAAATGTAAGAATTCGATATTTAGTTTGATTAGAAATAAAGGTAGCGGATGAGCTAATTGATTCAAATGGGTAAGCAAATGAATTGAAATTGAATATTGGAATGATATTTAATTTAAATTGTGTAAAGTAAAGTGAAGTTGAAGAATTAGTTCGAAGTGGACTAAAAATAATAAAAGTTTGGAAATAAAAATTGTTTGAGATATGAATAAACTAGTGAGTGCAACTAATTAAAGAAATGGTTAATTAGATATGGTTTGGGATAAGGTGAATAGAATTCAACATTCAAAAATTCGAAGGAAAATTGAACTTAGAATGGAATTGAAAATTTAAGTTAAATGAAAATAGATATAAAAGCTTAAGTGTGAAGTGAAAATAAACATAAGGATATTTATAATAAACTTAAGAAAAGTAAAGGGTGAAATTCTTAAGTAAAATTTGGTATTAGAAATATGCTAAGTTAGTATTTGAATGAAGATTTAATAAAAGTTGTGAAAAATGGTAAGTGTGAGTAAGTAAATGGAAATCAAAATAAATGTGAATAAAAAGAGAATTGATATAGTTAAAAATCAATCGAGATAAATACGTAGGATGTACGTATATTATTTTATTCGCACAACGGTTTGATCCAGATTCGAGCACAGAATTTCGAGATAGTCATATCGATCCGTTAGGATTTTTCACGCGATTTTCGACGGCGAACCCTGGATATGGATTTTTGATTGATTCTGTAAATTCTCTATCATAGTATATGGCTATGCAAGGAGAATGACGGTTTCTGATCAAGGAACCAGTTCTGAGTCCACACTAGGAAGTCGGGTGGACGATACTAGCTCGAAAGTGAAATTGTGTGATCGAGTGAGCGATCGGATTTGATTTTGCATACGGATGATACATGTGCATCTTGTGGACTTAAGTAACGCAAATATTGAAAATTTGGAAAATAAATGAATAAAATGATTTTGAATTCTACGATTGGATATTATTGCTAAGTACGATACATGTATTTAAAAGCAAAGGAAAATTGGTGTTTTTCATTTCAGAAGATAAATTTGGATTGCCCGAAAAAGAGGTATGTATTTAAATTGTCATATGAAATTCGATGATTTTCTGAGCCAACCACTTGGCTTTTATTTTCTTTTGAAATTTGGGGCCCGTACAGGCATTTTGTAGTTGTTCCGATCTAGCCGCGCAAAGGAGACGCTGGCGAAATTTTTTGAAAATTTAAAGAGTTTGAAAATTTTTGAGGAAATTTTGATAATTTAAAATTTGATTTTAAATTATATATTAAATGGTTGAGTAAATAATATTGTTGGGAGCTATGATTGAGTCTGGGGAGTTAAAAAGGGATAGTGTGTCTTTAATAAAAAGATTGTTTTGGGAAGTTGTTTGAAACTGTTTGGTTTTGGGAAAATAGTTAACGGGTTATGGGTCGTTCGTCTAAACTAGCAATTATGGGGACAGAATTGTTTTAAGGGGGAGGAATGTAATGACCCAGAATTTTGGATAACTAAAATTGGAATATTTAATTGATTTTAAATATTCAGGTGTTGATTTTTAACTTGAATTTCAAATATCAATATTTAATGGATGATTTAATTATTGGATTTAATAATTAGAAATTGGGTAAAATATGAAGTCTTGATTTTTAAGCTTGTTAAAAAAATAATTTGAAGGTTTGTAATTTTTTTATTGATAATACTGAAGATATTTGAATTTAAAAGTGCTTTGTTCAGTTTTGGAAATATATCATTTAAATCGACCTTTAAAAATAGCCTTCCGAGGCACAGTCTTGGATTTTGATGAAACCAAGTCCATCGGATCCGTAATAACGTATTATTGTCGAATTTTAAATTTCCTAGCGTTTGGATTTATCGTTTGGTCGTAAGATTTATAAGCGCGCTGAATCTATATCGAAAATTCAATATAACAATTGGGTCTAAAAAGCTATCTTCCCCATACGATCGAATTAGGACTTGAAACCTTTTCCATTTCGTTCGGAATAGGAGTATAACATTATAAATTCCCAGTGACATGCCTTGATAAGAGGTCAAAATTTTAAATTGCATTTATCGAGACAATTTAAAATTTAAATAATATTATATATAAGTTGACTGATCAAATTATTCACTTCGACTGAAATTATTTCACATCACAACTTTTCCCCTTCTTATCAAAATCACTGTAGCCAAAAGACAACACACAAGGATCTTTTTCCCTTTCCAAAAAGTCACGTTCCCTCTCATTTCGTATAGCACGACGTAGTAAAGGTCAGAAATATAATATCAAAGTCAAAATAATGGCTGAACAAGAAATAAATTGGCATTCAACAGAGAAAATAATAAGGGTAATCGTGTTCTTCTTATCCCATTCCAGTTCGAGTTTTAAAAATCAAAGAGAAATCATGGCCGAGTTTCAAAAATAAAGGGAGCGGGCTTCGATTTTCTTAATCGAATTCGTTCGTTTAAAAAGTCGCGTATTCGTTTTTCTTTTACCCTTTCTTAAATCGCGAGATCTTTTTCTAACTTCGGTCAGAACTGCGATGAAGGGGGTGGGGCGTGGTGTACTCGATTGGAATGGCGCTCAGAGGAAGGCACGCGAGAGGAGGGTGGAGGGCGTAGTCGGGTGGTGTGCGACGTCGAAGTGAGGTCGGCGTTGGTAATGGCGACGTGAGGCTGTAGGTTTGCGTGATGGGACTTGGAAACAAAGGGCAGTGTTTGGGCGAGTATCTCGACGGCGCGGCATGAGGGTCGTTAAATCGATGGTGGTTTAGTGGCACTGTGCACAGTCGTGGGGGAGGGGGCGTACGTGATGATGTTGTTTCCTATTCAAGCTGGGTTGTGGCGGTAAGGTATATGTTAGTTCTATGTTTTTTTATTTAATATACATACAAATCTAGGTTAGTAAACCAGAAAGAAATTATTTTTTAACAGTAAGATAACATTTTGTTTGGCTATTTACTGGAATTGAAAAAAAATATAGGAATTTTAAAGTGTTTGAGGAGTTTACATAAAATTGGATTTTAAATCTATATAGATTATTTTAAGTGTGTGTATATATATATATGTAGTTTTAAAAGTAAATATACATATACATATTTTCACTTACTAGATTATTTTAATATAATGGATTTGGGTGACTTACTGGTTTAATTAGCTTATTTAATTATTTTAGTTACTAAAAATTATTTATAGGGAAACTAGTTTAAATAAAATTATAAGTTAATTAAATGTATTAAACGGGAATTGATTATTCGATTAGTTCAAATGTTAATAAAACATATAGTGTTTTTACAAGGTCTATAATCGAGAAAACAAGCCGGTTTGAAGCGGATTGCAAAACAAAAATCAAAGGTGAGTTAATCTCACTCAAACTGGATTACTAGTTAATTTAATTAGTTAAAATTAAATGATTGGATGATTGGATGATTGACTGAAATTGATAATTTATTATCAGTCTGGATGTGATATTATATATTGTAATGTGCGTGCGTGCGCGTGTGTGTGTATATTGGAGTGATTGATATTCCCGCATTATATAGTGGATGAGATCCTATGCGTCCCGCATAATAGCAGATGACCCTATATACCATGATATCCCCCTCGAAGTGGTATTGGTATTTTTATATTGTGCTAACATCTTTGGGTGCAGGAAAATAGGTTGGAGGGATCCAACTGGATTCCTCAAAAATATTGAAATTTATTTTCATAATCTGTGATATGATTTATTTGATTATCTGTGATAGATTATATTGGAAATTAGAAGTATTGAATGCTATGGATTTTGCTGAATATATCTTGGGTATTTGAAGATATCAAAAATATAAAGATTGGATTTTTGAAGGAAAGTAAAAGAGATAATTTTAAGTAAAATAATTATAGTGAATTTTGGATAAACTGAAAGAATGAATTTGGAAAAGGATAAAAGTTTGATTTTTAAAACCTATTAAATAAATTCTGAACATGGGAAAAATAGAGATTTTAAATAAATGGAAATAAAGGAGTATTGGGGACTTAAGTGATATTGTTTAAAGAATTAAAGGATTTATTTTTAAATTCAGGATTTAGATGGTTTGGGAGAAATTAAAAGAAGAATTTTGGAATAGAGTATAAAATGGATATTCCTGATTTAAATGAGGTTTTAATTCATAATAAAGGAGTAAAACCGGAATGAATGGATTTTCGAATAAAATTGGATAAGTCGGAGAATAAATTTTGAAAGGGAAATTAATTCAGAGAATCGATTTGAAAATCAATTAAGTGTTTTGAAATAGCGATTTAAAATAGAATGAGGCTATGAATTTATAAACTGGGTTTAAAGTGAAAATAAATATCAGTGGATATTTGAGATTTTAAATTCACGGTAGGAATTTATAAGGAAAGGGTAATTCGTTTTAAAAATAAAAAGGTGGTTTTATTTTTAAAAGTGTGGAAAAGAAAATTTACGGGTTTGGGACGTAAATTAAACTGGAATAAATCGAGAAGGATTTATAAATGATTAGATGGTTATGTTGGAATGGAAAGTGTAATTTCCTAAAAAGCTAAGTGTATTTTCAAAGGAAGGTTTTTGAGTATAAGTTAAAGGGTTTTAAAAGAATGTTTTTAGGAAATTATTTAATTGTTTTAAAATTTTAAAAGTAAATATTTAGTAAGTTAATTATAGTAGTTAATTGTTTTAAAGATAAAAGTGATATTATGATTGAACGAAAAAAATTATTAAATGTTTATATCTAGTAAAATAGCTTTATTTTAAAAGCAGTTTGGCTAAACTTTTATTTGAGAAATTATTATAGAATTCATAACTAGTATTTTAAATAATGTGACTTAAGTAGCTTTATTTTAAATGTTTTAAACTTATATTCTTGGATAAAGTCATTTAATTTATTTAAATCTAAAAATAATAAGGCTTGGTGCTTTTTAGTGGAAATAAAATAATTGGTTGAATGATTGTTTAATTTGATAGTTAAATAACCGACTATCAATATTGGCCAAAGCGCTGATCGTTTCGAAGAGACCGTGATCAATTTAATTATCCGAAAACCACTTCAATCCGGTTTGAACGTAGCGAATACCGTGAAGATGATGAAGATGGTGATTCGGTTTGTCCAGACCCAAGACAACTTGTATGGACGAATGCTATCAGAACATCGTCATTAGAGGACGATGAGCATTCCAAGTAAAAGTGTTCTTTAAAAGGTAACACTTAGCCTCAAGCCTCATCAACCAAAGAATGGCTAAAAAGGGAAGGTGCAGCAAGGCTAAGTGTGTAGCACCCGATTAGGGTAAGGTCATCCCTGTCTAGCGTCCCTTTGATCTCGGCTTTGTGGGCGGTTGCCGATCCCAACCGCAGGGTGATCTTATTCGGACTATCCAGTAAGGGGTAGCTCCGTTCTTGTATTACAGGGAATCAGGAGTGGTCCTTGGTACGCTGATCTAGACCAGGTACTGTGATGGGCGGTACTCTAGTAGCCCTGCCATTGCATGGAATCCATTCTCCAACAAGCGCCTGTATGGTTTTGATTGCGCCCAACTATGTTGGAATGTGAGATGCAAGCATTTCAGCTAGATTCTATTTTACTTTCTATAGACACTATTATAGTAATAGACGGATTTGATAAAAATGTTTTGGTTATCGTAAGGTAAAATCTCGACAGGTTTATTTATGGCATGCTTACGAAATACCTTTGATTTTCAAAGGATTTTGAAAACTTTAATAATTCAATTAAGTGTGTTTTCTCACGCTGGTTTTCCAGACTGACTCGGGTGTTATTTTATTATAATGCTTGGGTCAGACCGAGTATTACAGATACATGATAGGATGCCGTGGAGCTCAGTAGACGAGCTGGATGATGGAGACATATCACACATACTTAGTATATATTCCACTGTGCGCTGTAAGCTCTATAGTCAGCTTTCTGTGAGGGCAAGTTATTATAACTGCCCAGTTTTGTGTTATTTTTTGATTTTGTACTCTGATGATGTAATGTATAAAACAGTGATAGTTTATTTTGTATAAAGATCAGTTGTTATTTATTATATATTGTCCGCTGCGATTGTGAGATTATGATGTTGTTTTCTACTTTCTTCTTCTACCTCTTTCTTCTTTAACCTTAATGGTTCGTATTTCCGTCCAATTTGAGTTGCACCGATGGAAAATATTATCGACTCAAAGGGGTACGAATTTGCGGGATGTTACACAGTAATTTATAATGTAATACATAACTTATGTATATAGCAACAAGGTTTTATACAACTAGTATCTATAAATAGCACGGCTGAAGCAAAATACACATATAGAGCGACATATTATATGAAAACAGTATCCGTTGAAAAAAATCAATATAACTTGCTTTATAAAAATACACATATATGAACAACTGAACCCATACGTTATAAATCAATTAACAAAATTAAAACAACTTCTAATTATTACTTAGCATATATATATATATAGACACACACACACACATCTCAAACATCAACAAACATATTCTTGTATAATATATATACGGGTGAAGTATTAAAAGATGTCGAATACCATAATAGAGTAAAATATAAAATATATATATATATGCAACAACAAGCTACTACTTATAATATAATCTATCGTACTATAATATTTTATAAATACAATATATATAAACATACATAAAATACCATAACAAGAAGGAAGCTCGCACTGTGCACTGCTGTCATGGCCGATGACTAGTGCATGCGGGCTGTGCTTGCGTTGGGAGGTGGAGTGACCGGTGAGAAAAAGAGGAGGGGCGACACATGCTGCCTATGGCCTAATTTGAGCATGACGTAGTGGAGCCTAGTGGTAGCAACAGGTCGGAGTAGAGGGTGATCGAAGTGATGGAAGGTTGGGGATGGGAAAAAGCCAGAGCGATGGTGAAGGAGGTGTGTTTTGGTTCTCGGCGTTAGAGTGGGTTTTCAAAAAGAAATGGAAGAAGAAACGTGCAAAGCTACTGTAGCCATATATATATATATATATATATATATACTTACTTTCTTTGCAGAGTGAATTATAACAGAGAAATAATGAATAAGAACCAACAATATTTTGAATCGATGGAATTGCAAAAGTCATGCAAATTGAATGATGGAAATAGATGCCAAAGACTGTTGATATTATACGCTGGGCAAACGAAAGGTCAGAAATCCAAAAGGAAATTTTTTGGATACCGATACGACTAATCGTTTTACCGATTTCGCCATGTACCGGACCCCGAATAAACAAAGGAATATACTGCAGAGATCAGCACGACGAGATGATTAAAACGGTACACAGATATCGGCGATATGATCATCCTATCAAAAGTCAATATTGGTATCGAAAATGCTGGTAATTTGCCGAAAATAAGATAAACGGAGCAATAACAGTCCAAATTTGACGAAACAAAATATGATGCCTCACTTAGAAGATGTTTACAAATTTATTATATAAAATATTCATGTTTGGAAAATATTTTATTATCATCAAATATTAACTGATTTGAATTCAAATAAAATTATACAGTAAAATAAACTTCCATATTATCTAATGAAAATTTACCATTTCCTATGTTTAAATAGACGTATTTCAAATATTAAATTTTTATTTCCAAATTCAGTCATTTAAAATTTCAATTAATTACGTTACTTAAAACTATTAAAATTTACGGGTCGTTACAGGCATATTTGGTTGCTTCTGAACTTTTGTTTGTGACTTGATGCGAAACATCCCTGGACAACAAAGGTTTCGACCATTCGAAAGGCTTGGTGCAGCTTTCGAAAGGGTTGTTAAAGCCAAACCATGCTTTCGAGTGATTTGAATGAAGGCGAAACCTTTGGTTTCGAAAGATTTGGCGCATATACAAAGTGTTGTTCTTCATTGTCTTTGAAAGGTGTTGCTTTGACTCATTCGAAAGGTCTTCATGCATATGAAATTACCTACTTCGAAAGGTGGTCACTGAAGGCGGAAGGGTGCTTTCGACTCCTTCGACTTCTTTGAAAGGTAAGAATTTTTTGGACTTTGGCTGTAGCATTCCTTCGACTCCTTCAAAATATCTAGTTGGAAACTTTTCCTCTTTTCCTTCCTTGACCTTTGCTCAAACATGTTCCAACTTAGTCAAAAGGAGTATTTTGGTAATAATAATAAGCATGGACTATTGTTTGTTGAATTTTGAGTTATGTTTAACCATTTTATAAGTAAATTTAACTTTATACAACATGGGGTGGGTAGATTGTAGTTTGAGGAAACATTGAAACGAACACCTTGTGAATTAAATATCACAATTTGACTACAAGTGGTTCGATGATAATGTTGGGTAAAAAGTTAAAATTTTAATACAAGCTGTTTATTATATATTTTAAGAAAGGTAAGTTATTTTTAAGATAAGCACTAGTGTAATAGTTGTATATAGGATAGTGACTTATATAAATATAGTTTATAAAGTTTAGTTTACAAATATAGAATGGAATTAAACTGAGAATTTGAGAACTAACATCTCGGTGTTTTAGAAATTGGTTTCCTAAGATTTGGAAAATATTAACAGTATTATTTGAAAGTAAATATTTGGGAAATTGGTTTATGTAATTGATATCGGGTGCTTAGTAACATTTATGAAGTATTTGATGCCATTTTGGAATATAATTTTGGTTAAGTCTGAAAGGCATGACTTAGGAGTACTGAACTCACTTCTGTCGCCAAAAAATGATTGTGGTGATGACTACATCATCATCGACATTTATTTTCAAGTTTCAAAGGGGGGATGCTGCTATAGTAGTTATACTACTAAATTGTTTTGATATGATAGATTTTGATTAAATTCGGAAAGTATAATTTGATATACAAAGGTAACATATATATTATTTTGAAATAAAACTAAGGGATTAAATTCTTAAGTTTTCCATTATGATTATATTATAGTTCCATGTACCTTTTGCATTTAGGTAGTTTGATTTTGAGTTATAATCAGCAATGATTGAACGGATGGAAATTGGTTGATATCAGTGAATAAAGTTAAAGATTTAAAAGATTTTGGTAATCTATTTCAACTAATTGGTTTTGAAAAGTTAATGGGTTTTGTGGTATTTTTCTTACTTACTAATTTCGAAGGACGAAATTCTTTTAAGGGGGAGAGAACATAACGACCCAGAATTTCAGAAATTTGATTTTAAAATATTTAATTGATTTTAAATATTGTATTATTGATTTTTATAAGTTAAATATCTAACATTTCAAACATAAGGATTTATTGGAATGATAATTTTGTTAATTGAAATAGTAATTCTTATATTGGGATTTGTTTGAATAATCCAACCAAGGATTTAATGTTAATGCAAATGATTTGGGATCTTATTTGAACTCAGTATAAATAAGAATGGTAATAATAAAATTTTAATATAGATTTAAAAGTGATTAATTTGGATTTTAAAATAATTCATTTTAATTAACGTGTGAAAATAGCCTTCCAGGGTACTGTCTCGGATTTCAACGAAACTAGTTTCATTAGATTCGTAATAGTGTATTATTGCATGTTATTGATTTTAGTAGCGATCAGACGTATCGTGTGGTCATATAGGTTTGAAATGCATATTAATTAATTTTAGAAATTGATGTAATATAACAGGGGTTGAAAAGATATCTTCCGTACATGATCGAATTAGGTCTCGAGACTAGTTTCATTGTGTTCGGAATAGGGGTATTACATATCGAATGCCAGGCGGCACATCTCGATAAGAGTTCAAGATTTTTGGACTTTTAAAGCTTGATATTTTAAATGCAATAATGTATATTATGCTCGTACCCAACCCATATCTCTCTACCATTTCACCATGCTTCAACCCATAATTCCCTCTATCAAACATAACCCCTATCCATTTAAAATCGTTGCCTGTAACTGGAAAAAAAAGCTCAAGGTTTTTCAAAAATCAATATCTCCAAAAATATTCACTGAAAAATTCTAATATTTGATTCGTTGAGTTCGTCTAACCTAGATCTTTGATCCTGTACTAGTTTTATTGGTCACGGTGGTGGATTGGGATGATCTAGTTTTCCAGCTAAGACTAGGGTTTAGGGTATGGGAAGATTTGATCGACGATTTGCTCTTTAGTGGTTAGATTCGAGTTTGGGAAAACGAATAACCCCTTTTATATAAAATTACTATTATATTCCAAATGAAAACATTCATTTTAATTTATTCAAAACATTCTTTTTATTTCATTACAATGCTCATTCAATTCCAACACAAAACATATATTATTACATTAACGTGTAAATTAAATTCATTCCTCATTCTTTTCTAACTAAAAGATTTTAATATATTAAATTCTAATAAATTTCGATATTAAATTGCAAAATGAATTCTACAAATAAACAACTGTTTCCTTTACATTTTAATAAGCAAACCTTAATTATTAGGTTATTCCATACAATAAGAGTGACACATTACTTACAAACTAATGTTTTTATCTTTTTGGAAATCAAACTTATCCAAATTGCAATTTATATAAATAAACCAAAACTTTTATCTTTAATAAACATTCAATTTAATCTTTATTCAAAATTAACATTTATTAGTTCAAAATCCTGTTACTAATTACATAGAACTAAAATTGTTTGAATTATATGTAATATCTGTTATCACCATTTTATCTTGTTGAAATCTGTTATTTAAGAATTCTATTTTTGATCGTAAGTTATATCCTAATAAATTTTCATTAATAAATTATAATTATTTTTATTTATAACCTTTTTTATTCAACGGTTCTAATTAATTTAAAATTCAGAGACGTTAAAATTTCTTGGTCATTACATGGCTAATTCTGGAAAACATGCTTGGGCTGACTCGAGCATTATAGAACGCTTGGGCAGTCTGGTAAAACCAGCATAAGAAACTCAAATCACAAGGAACTTTATTTTAACTTGTAAAATCATTTTAAAATCATTTTAAAATCAAAGATATCTCATAAGACCACGCCATACATAAACACGGACGGGTTCTTACCTTACGATAGCAAAAGTATTTTTATTATAAAATCCTATGATATTATCGTAATGTCTAGGGTTTAAAATACTTAATATCCACGTATTTGTGATGTGTTACATGACAGTAATAATAAATATATAATCAAAAACCAAAGGCGCTTATAAGAGAATGGATTTCTATCGAATGATAAGGTAAGGGTTTACCTTCTGAATGGTACACCTCAAGATAAAATGTACTTGAGGGGCTTGTTGATACCCCTACTAGCAAGACCAGCCAACCACTGACCGAATAGTACCGAATATGATCGCCACTTAGTTGTGATCAACAACCATAAACAACCATAAATGTGTATTAATAGTTTAATACACATAGAGATATCGAAAATAGATACTAGAATGATCATACCCTAATGGGTGTGAAGTACATAGCCTTGTAGCATACCTTGTTTTAGCCATTATAGGTTTATGAGATTTGAGAGGCTATGCTCTTAACATTTAGCAATCTGTAACAACTCTAGATTTTGACTATATATTTAAATTTGACTTGATTTCATTTTGAAATTATTTTAATTTTTTTAATAGTGCGATATCATTTCTAAACATTTTTCAAATGATAATATAATTTTTCCAAAATTTACTGTATTTATTTCCTATTTTTAAAGGTTGTTTTCTAATTTTCTGCAATTTTCTTCATTTTAAATTTCTTTATTTTATTTTAAATTTGTTTTATTTGTGAAAATTCATCTCTAAATATTTTTAAAATACTAATAGAATTTTTCCAAAAATTACTGTGTTGATTTCCTATTTTTAAGGGCTGTTTTCCCATTTTCTGCTATTTCCTGCATTAAAATTTTATATTTAAATTAAATTTTAAATATTTATTTTGTGAATATATTTTTATTTTATGTTATTATTTATGTTTCAAAATACTTTACAAGCTTATATGAATTTTCTAAAAATTATTTCATTTAACTTCAAATTTTGCTAGTCTAGTTCACTGTTTTAACTATTTTCCTTAATTTTACTTTACGTAATTGATAAATATTATATATATTTGTATATTCTTTAACAATTTCAAAGTCTTATTTGATATTATTATTATTTCAGCTACATAAATTTATATAAATAATAAAAGGTAAATTGAAAGGGTTTGTGACCTTTTGTTTCCTATGGCTTTTGATTTTCCCACCTTTTCACATTTTAACTTAATTTTGCCATCAATTAGCCATAACTACTCACATAATTCAGCTGCCTACCTCCATTCTTCATCCACGTACATATTTTTCCTCCTTTCTGAAAAAAATTTTGGCCTCCTCTTGATTGAGAAGTTTGGTAAAATTCTATTTCCTTTTATCTTCTTTTGTTCACTTATGTTGATTTTTCTAGTTTGATTTTGCACTTGCTTCACCTCATGTAGGTTCAACCATGCCACCTTGCTGCCTAGCCGCCTCCACCACCTGATGACACACCACCAGCACCTCCTCCTCACCAGCCACCCAAGCCATGAACCCCCATGGTGATGTATATCCGTAAAAGTTTCAAAACACCCTTCATAATGACCTAGCCGAGCACTAGCTTCCACATCCACCACTTCCACCAACCATTGCCGCCCCTACTCCACCACCTCCAGCACCCATGGCCACACCACCACAGTGGACCCCACTCCTCTGGCTGTGACACATAGGGCCTTTGCCGAGCCCAAATTCATGGCCCAAAACCCATGTGTATGCATGATTTTGTGTTCTTGCCTTCACCCACCTTTACACCATCACTCAAACTCATGTTAGGCCGACCTTAGCAACCCATACCTGACCCTAAATCATTGTCTTAGACCTGTACTCTACCTCTGGCCGAGCCTATGAGATGTCGGAAGCAAGTGCAAAGCATTTCAGCTTTGTTTTATGAAGTTATTTCTAGCATCGTTTATCGTATTTTTGGTCTGAAACCTTATAATGGTTATATTGTTTGTTTGATTTGTATTCAAGGGAATTAATCCTTGGCTCCTCCATTCGTATCTGTATCGTGCTTTTGTGCTTGTGTAGATCCCGTTGTGCAATTCGTCGTTGTGTCATCAGCTCAAAACAGTGAGTAAATCTCACCAGACTAATATGTACTTATGTAGTGATAAACTGACATCACCTGAATCTGTAAATGCATATCATCCTGTTATAACTGCTATATCATATTCATATGATGTTCACACCTATATTTACACCTGTTATATCATATGTTACTGTTATTTCATGCTATTCTGATACTTTCATCAGTTTATCACACTGCAAGTTCCTTATAGAGTAGAATCACTATGGGTTGAAATGATACATACCCGAACGGACTTTAGAATAAGTGAAAATCGTTATGGGCTGAAATGATAGGCCTGAATGATTTTTAATTATTTTCTTTTACTTGGGATTGCGGGTTTGAAATGATCAAACCCGGGTTTTCTTTGTAAATTACGGGTTGAAATGATATATTACCCGTATCACTTTACCTAGGCTAGAAAATGAAATACAGACCCGTTGTTAAAATATGTTATTCTAAAAAAATTTAAAATATTTTAGAAATGTAAATATTATAATATTTTGATTAGATTTGATTAAAAATGATTTTTGTAAAGCATTATTGATTTTCTGAAAATTTATAAGCGAAATAAATAAAGGGTAAAGTTAGAAATCTAAAATGTAAGTTATTTTGGAAATTATAATTTGGTGATAAATGGAATTAAATTAAATATGAAAATATGATAATTTATGATATTTTGAATCAAATGAATTTAAAATGATTTTGTAATACATTAATGATTTTTGAATAAAGTTAAATGTGAAATGAATGAATATTTATGTTGAAATTTTGAAATATAACTAAAATTGGAAATTTGTGAATTTGGCTTAAAAGTGAATTTTAAGTTAAGTAAATAAAAATGAAATTAAGTTATATTTGAAAATTTTAAACTTAATTGTTAATTTAAATTTAATTTAATGAATTTGAAATTTTCTGTTGGAATTTAATAAGTGAATTATTATTAAATTTTGATTTTTGAATGGAGATTTAACTTTATAAAATCATGAATATAAGGGTATTTGAATGATTGTTTTAAAAGTGAAATTATATGATTTTATAAGTTAAAAATGATTTAAATAAAAATATAATTATTTGTGAAATTATACTGAATATTTGAAGTTAATTAACTGCATTTCAGAAATGCTATTAATTCTAATGTAAAGGATAACACAGCATTTGTAAATGCTGTAGTTGATAATAACGAACCTAATGGCTAAGTTTAGTTAAAGGCTATCATAGCATTTTTGTAAATGTTATAATTGTTGAATTTAACTAAGTTTTATTTGAAACTAATGTAACCCAATCACAGCATTTTTTTTATGTTATCTTTTGTTAAATTGAACTGTTTTGAATGTAACTTTCTGTAGCAATTTCTAAATGCTGCGAAAGTTGAATTTTCATTTGTTTTAATAAATTAAGTGGATAAATGAATTTTGAAAGACTAAAATTTTGTAAATTTAATAATTTAATTATTAAAAATAATAACTTCATTTTTATGATTTAAAATGAAGTAATTTGTTTTGAAATATAAACTATTTTGAAATGTGTTTTGTAATGGTATTTAAATTAAATAAAAATGAATGTGGTTTGGAAGATATTATATTTTTGATATTTTGAAATGGATTTTGAATGATATTGAATTTTGAAATGATATTTGATTTTGAAGTATAAAATACCATTTTGAAATTTTAACCACGGGATGTATTTAACTTATAGTTTAACTGATTCTTAAAGGATGGGCGATCCCAAGCATCCTTTAAGTTATTGTGCATTTCTAATACAGTTCACTTGAGTTGGTTTACATTATATAAGTATATATTGTCCTGACTCGAGTGTTTTGTGTTTTACTTTACGCTCTGGTCAGCCTGAGTATTTACAGCTTAGCTTTGGATTTCTTTCTGGAGCTAGGAATTGCTGGAGATTCTGCTTGTCTAGTTATTTATCCCTTCAGTTTCAGTTGTTCTATTTCAGCTTTGGTATTGATAAACTGCTATGTAATTGAGATTTCTATCGTATATGTTTTTTAGACTGATATTATGTATTATGTTTTGAGAGTTTGTTATGGTAGCTTCATGAACTACTATGGTATTTTAATTTCCGCTGCGAGTTATTCTGATATTTCTGTGTCTGTGATTCTGTGATTGTATTTCATTTGCTCCAAATTTATTTACAACGCGGTATTTTGAGCAATTCAAGTCCGACATGTGCGGATGCGAATGGCTGAAAATATCGGGTTGTTACAGTTGGTATCAGAGCTTTGGTTTTAGGCAAATCTTAGCCTGCGGAGCAAAACTCATTAGAGATATGGTAGAAATACCCTAGAACGAGTGAAATCAATCTCAGAATCCTTTCCTTGTGAGAGAACGTATTTTCGAAGTATAAAATGATTTCCAAATGATTTTTAAAGGATTTTCAAGGATTATTTTGGTATAAATTTTTTCTTATTTTGGAATCAAGATTTTTTTTGAACTTCATTACTTCTGTATCCACCTTGTTAGAAATCTCTTGGTTAGGATTCTTATTGATTAAGATTCCTTGAACTGTGGAACGCTCCCACTTGTTCTGAAATCCAGTCTTGTATTCCCTATTTTACCCTTTTGATTTTGGCATTCCGTAACCACACTTTGGAATGACCTCTCTACAGAGCGGTGATTCCGTAAATCTTCGAATGATTTGTAAAGGGGTGAAATTCCTTTATAATTAGCATTGATTCACCGGAGATTTCTGTATCCTCGGATGTCGATACTATCTATCTCCTCCTCTATTGGTAATTAAATTATCTCATCTTCATTTGAGTTTATCTTCAAACTAGAATTTTATTTAATTAGAGTTCCTCTAATTTTGAATCTTTGTTTGTTTGAAATCCTTCCTTGAATCATCCTTTGGAAATTTGTGTTTGGTTGTATTTTGAAATTGTGCATACATCGAAATTATTAAGGATGGCCATATTTTTATATATAAAAGTGAAATGTTTTCGATAAGGATTATATACCTTTCAAAATGAAAATTTGAAATTTCGAAAGAAATTGAAATTTTGAAAATTTTATAAGAACTTGATTTATACAAAAATGGTTTATAACTGAAGGGTTCTGAATTTGAATTTCGAGCAATCGAATTCCGGTGTTTTGAAATCGGTTTTAAGATTTTGGAAAATATATAATAATAATATGATTTAAAGATATATTTTTTTTCAAATAAGAAATGTTTCAAATGTATTCGAATGAATTTCAATGATTTCGAAGGAATTTCAAAGAAGTTTTTCAAAGTTAATTGAAGTCCAGAACTCACTTATGCCGCTGGAAAATAATTTCGATGATGAATGCATGCATCATCGACATTGATTTTCGAGTTTCTGAGTGAGGGAGAGGCCACTCTAGTAGCTTTGCTATGCGAGTGATTTCGTGAAACGAATTTTGATTTCAGATTTCGAAGTATGGTTTGATATTCGAAAGATAGATCCGTGTGTGTGTGTGTATATATATATATATATATTTGAAAAGATTTAAAGTAAGCCGGTGTACAGTTCTCGAGTTTCAGATTTTGAAACCTAACTTTTGAAATTGATTTACTGATTTATTGTTGATTTTCAACTCTTGGATTGAAAATATGACTTCTTCGACTATTTTAAGATTCGAGCACTTCCAAATAAAGGTTAATTTTTCAAAGCTAAATTTTTTTGAAAGGTATAAAGTATTTGATAAAGAATATAAGTTTAGTTTGTATGTTTCAACTATGAAATAATATGGTTTTTTATAAGTTGAAACTGTTTTGTTAAGTAAATAAATAAGACTATTTTGAATTATACTAATATGAAATTTAGTTTTGAAATGTTTTGGATAAAAATTAGTCTTCAAATGTTTGAGAAAATTTTGGTTTTAAATGTTTTAACTTAGTAACATTTTTATAAATCTATTTATTTAACAAGTTGGAATAGATACATAAGTTGTACGTATGTTGTTTTATTCGCATAATTAATTTGATCCAAGTTTGAGTACACAAGTTTGAGGTGAATTACACCATTTCGTGTTAGGATTTTTCATTTGATTCTTGATGGCGAACATTTGATATGGATTTTGGGCTTGATTCTAGAATTCTCTATTATAGTATATGGCTATGCAAGGAGACTGATGGCTTCTACTCGAGAAACCATATCGAAGTCCGCATTAGGGAAGTCGAATGGACAGTATTAGTTCGAAAGCGAACTTGTTTAATCGAGCGAGCGATCGAAGGTAATATTGCGAAATTATGACATATGTACATCTTATATCCTAATATCATTGGTATACTTGACGCTGAAATTGAAAGTTGTCGGGTTGGATATCTTTGTAATTTAATTGGAATTTTTCTTTTATGAAAAACCATAGTTTAAGAAAAAGAAAAATAGTTTTGAAAAATGGTTTTAAATTTGATAGTGCTTTTTCATAAAAACTATTTTATATACAAAACTATTCTTAATTAAAAATCTTTTAGTAAGCAAAGATGTTCAATCCCATATGGCTTTTCATGTAGCGAAATTTATTTTTTTGAAAATTTTGATCCTTATATAAGATAAACTTTATGTAAGTATAAAATGATTTTGAAAACCATTGATCTTGATAAATCTATAATTGAAGCTTATATTAGTATGATAGGATATTTGGTTTACCTGTAATTTGAGTTTATTTAAAAATAATGGATTTATGAAATAAATATTTCAACACTAAGTAATAATGAAGTAAAATTTGAGATATATGAAATTATAAAATTTAGTTTGAAATATGGTATATTTAAGCCTTGAAACATATTTAAGATTGAATAGTTTATTTTGTAAATCAAATCTACATTTGAAATTGGATAATATTTGAAATGGTTTCGTTGGAAAATTAAATTGAATTGAAACTGATTGTTTGAATGGAATTAAAATTTGGAAATTTTAGATTTTGGTTTAATTGAATAAATTTGTGAAATGTAAAGAACTAAAGGAATGTTTTATGATTTCAAATGCATGATTTCTAAATGTTATGATTTTCAAAGTGTAATGATTTCAAGTATTTTGGTTTCGAAAGATTCATAACTTTGAAAGTATTATGACTTTTGAAGTGAATATATGTTTGAAATTGAAATGAATTTGTTTGACTTAAATTTTGTTGATTTGGAAATTTGGATTATTTTCTAAACCTATTGTTTTAAGAAATTTTGAAACTGAATATGTATAACTTGAAAGAAATGATTTGGTGACATCATATATGATTTTAAAATTTAATTGATATCGTAATGGTTTGAAATTTAGAACCTTGTTTTATTTAATACTTGATTTGGGAGCTATCGAACTTATATAAAAATGATTTGTATAAGTAAACTATTGATTTGGGAACTGTTGATTTGAAAAGGTACTCAATTTTGAAAAATGAAATCTTATATAATCGAAATTTATATAAGTGTGATTTGATATACTATTATTTTGGAAAGTATTTGATTTGAAATGAAATCTTATACATAATGGACTTTATATAAGTATGATATTTGAAAGTGATTTTGAAATGTACTATATGATACATATTTTCGAAGTAAAGATATGGAAAGTGCCTTCTGCTTGATATCCGCTTTGTGGCCACACTGTGGATTCATTCTATCGATATTATTCTCTCTCTTTGATTTGGGTTTTCCGGATATGATACTCGAGTGTCCATCGAATTCCACGGCGATCCCCGTGGTCTTATGATCGCGACTACATAGCGCAACTACCTGTCTGAGCTGGCCTGGGGGTACGGATTGTTTCCTGGGAGATCCAGGCGTAACCATTGTGTATCCTATACTCTACGTAGGTCGCATTAGTAGCGCAAATGCCTGGCTGACCTGGCCTGGGGGTACGGATTGTTTCCTGGGGGATCTAGGCGTAACCATTGTGTATCCTGCATTCTACTCGTCATCATGGCGTAACTCGCAAGGCTGAGAAAGCTTACGGATACGGATTGTTTCCTGGGGGATCCAGGCATAACCATTGTGTATCTGCGATCCATGGTTAGACAACTGTTTTGGTTTGGTTGATTTGTTTGGATTGTACTTTCCATATCTTTTAAAAAAAAAGAGTTTTCTAGTATTTTCATTGGGTGTTGAAACAAGTCTACTAAGTACCTGGAGAAGTTTAGCTTTGCGCCTGATCAACGCACTACCAGAATCTACAGGTACGAGGATAAACTTGTTAAGACATCGAGTTATAAAAGTATTTTGATAAAGTATTATATAAAGAATATTTTGATCAGTTATTTTCCCTTCTAAAAATTTAAAATGTTTTAAATATTTTTTACTTTGAACCATCAGATTTGAATCAAATGACTATTCATCATACTAAAAAAAATTTATTAAATTGAAATGTATAATGGTTCAAATAATGGTTCATCCTTGTCTTTCAGCCTGCTTTACCTCCTAGCTATTTTTTTCCCTACCTTCTTTCGGGGATGTATTCCAACCTATTTCTCTTTCTTATTGTTTCTCCGCTTCCTTCCTTTTCGAGGACGAAAAGATTTGAGTGGGGGAGAGTGTAACAACCCTAGATTTTGACTATATATTTAGATTTGACTTTATTTCATTTTGAAATTATTTTAAATTTGTTTTAATCGTGTGATATCATTACTAAACATTTCTAAAATGATAATATAATTTTTCCAAAATTTACTGTATTTATTTCCTATTTTTAAAGGTTGTTTTCTAATTTTCTGCCATTTTCTTCATTTTAAATTTCTTATTTTATTTTAAATTTGTTTTGTTTGTGAAAATTCATCTCTAAATATTTTTAAAATAATAATAGAATTTTTCCAAAAATTACTGTGTTGATTTCCTATTTTTAAGGGCTGTTTTCCCATTTTCTGCTATTTCCTGCATTAAAATTTTTTATTTAAATTAAATTTTAAATATTTATTTTGTGAATATATTTTTATTTTATGTTATTATTTACGTTTCAAAATACTTTACAAGCTTATATGAATTTTCTAAAAATTATTTCATTTAACTTCAAATTTTGCTAGTCTAGTTCACTGTTTTAACTATTTTCCTTAATTTTACTTTACGTAATTGATAAATATTATATATATTTGTATATTCTTTAACAATTTCGAAATCTTATCTGATATTATTATTATTTCAGCTACATAAATTTATATAAATAATAAAAGGTAAATTGAAAGGGTTTGTGACCTTTTGTTTCCTATGGCTTTTGATTTTCCCACCTTTTCACATTTTAACTTAATTTTGCCGTCAATTAGCCATAACTACTCACATAATTCAGCTGCCTACCTCCATTCTTCATTCACGTACATATTTTTCCTCCTTTCTGAAAAAAAATTCGGCCTCCTCTTGATTGAGAAGTTTGGTAAAATTCTATTTCCTTTTATATTCTTTTGTTCACTTATGTTGATTTTTCTAGTTTGATTTTGCACTTGCTTCACCTCATGTAGGTTCAACCATGCCACCTTGCTGCCTAGCTGCCTCCACCACCTGATGACACACCACCAGCACCTCCTCCTCACCAGCCACCCAAGCCATGAACCCCCTTGGTGATGCATATCCGTAAAAGTTTCAAAACACCCTTCATAATGACCTAGCCGAGCACTAGCTTCCACATCCACCACTTCCACCAACCATGGCCGCCCCTACTCCACCACCTCCAGCACCCACGGCCACACCACCACAGTGGACCCCACTCCTCTGGCTGTGACACATAGGGCCTTTGCCGAGCCCAAATTCATGGCCCAAAACCCATGTGTATGCATGATTTTGTGTTCTTGCCTTCACCCACCTTTACACCATCACTCAAACTCATGTTAGGCCGACCTTAGCAACCCAGACCTGACCCTAAATCATTGTCTTAGACCTGTACTCTACCTCTGGCCGAGCCTATGAGATGTCGGAAGCAAGTGCAAAGCATTTCAGCTTTGTTTTATGAAGTTATTTCTAGCATCGTTTATCGTATTTTTGGTCTGAAACCTTATAATGGTTATATTGTTTGTTTGATTTGTATTCAAGGGAATTAATCCTTGGCTCCTCCATTCGTATCTGTATCGTGCTTTTGTGCTTGTGTAGATCCCGTTGTGCAATTCGTCGTTGTGTCATCAGCTCAAAACTGTGAGTAAATCTCACCAGACTAATATGTACTTATGTAGTGATAAACTGACATCACCTGAATCTGTAAATGCATATCATCCTGTTATAACTGCTATATCATATTCATATGATGTTCACACCTATATTTACACCTGTTATATCATATGTTACTGTTATTTCATGCTATTCTGATACTTTCATCAGTTTATCACACTACAAGTTCCCTGTAGAGTAGAATCACTATGGGTTGAAATGATACATACCCGAACGAACTTTAGAATAAGAAAAAATCGTTATGGGCTGAAATGATAGGCCTGAATGATTTTTAATTATTTTCTTTTACTTGGGATTGCGGGTTTGAAATGATCAAACCCGGGTTTTCTTTGTAAATTACGGGTTGAAATGATATATTACCCGTATCACTTTACTTGGGCTAGAAAATGAAATACAGACCCGTTGTTAAAATATGTTATTCTAAAAAAATTTAAAATATTTTAGAAATGTAAATATTATAATATTTTGATTAGATTTGATTAAAAATGATTTTTGTAAAGCATTATTGATTTTCTGAAAATTTATAAGCGAAATAAATAAAGGGTAAAGTTAGAAATCTAAAATGTAAGTTATTTTGGAAATTATAATTTGGTGATAAATGGAATTTAAATTAAATATGAAAATATGATAATTTATGATATTTTGAATCAAATGAATTTAAAATGATTTTGTAATACATTAATGATTTTTGAATAAAGTTAAATGTGAAATGAATGAATATTTATGTTGAAATTTTGAAATATAACTAAAATTGGAAATTTATGAATTTGGCTTAAAAGTGAATTTTAAGTTAAGTAAATAAAAATGAAATTAAGTTATATTTGAAAATTTTAAACTTAAGTGTTAATTTAAATTTAATTTAATGAATTTGAAATTTTCTGTTGGAATTTAATAAGTGAATTATTATTAAATTTTGATTTTTGAATGGAGATTTAACTTTATAAAATCATGAATATAAGGGTATTTGAATGATTGTTTTAAAAGTGAAATTATATGACTTTATAAGTTAAAAATGATTTAAATAAAAATATAATTATTTGTGAAATTATACTGAATATTTGAAGTTAATTAACTGCATTTCAGAAATGCTATTAATTCTAATGTAAAGGATAACACAGCATTTGTAAATGCTGTAGTTGATAATAACGAACCAAATGGCTAAGTTTAGTTAAAGGCTATCATAGCATTTTTGTAAATGTTATAATTGTTGAATTTAACTAAGTTTTATTTGAAACTAATGTAACCCAATCACAGCATTTTTTTATGCTATCTTTTGTTAAATTGAACTGTTTTGAATGTAACTTTCTGTAGCAATTTCTAAATGCTGCGAAAGTTGAATTTTCATCTGTTTTAATAAATTAAGTGGATAAATGAATTTTGAAAGAATAAAATTTTGTAAATTTAATAATTTAATTATTAAATATAATAACTTCATTTTTATGATTTAAAATGAAGTGATTTGTTTTGAAATATAAACTATTTTGAAATGTGTTTTGTAATGGTATTTAAATTAAATAAAAATGAATGTGGTTTGGAAGATATTATATTTTTGACATTTTGAAATGGATTTTGAATGATATTGAATTTTGAAATGATATTTGATTTTGAAGTATAAAATACCATTTTGAAATTTTAACCACGGGATGTATTTAATTTATAGTTTAGCTGATTCTTAAAGGATGGTCGATCCCAAGCATCCTTTAAGTTATTGTGCATTTCTAATACAGTTCACTTGAGTTGGTTTACATTATATAAGTATATATTGTCCTGACTCGAGTGTTTTGTGTTTTACTTTACGCTCGGGTCAGCCTGAGTATTTACAGCTTAGCTTTGGATTTCTTTCTATAGCTAGGAATTGCTGGAGATTCTGTTTGTCTAGTTACCTATCCCTTCAGTTTCAGTTGTTCTATTTCAGCTTTGGTATTGATAAACTGCTATGTAATTGAAATTTCTCTTGTATATGTTTTTCAGACTGATATTATGTATTATGTTTTGAGAGTTTGTTATGGTAGCTTCATGAACTACTATGGTGTTTTAATTTCCGCTGCGAGTTATTCTGATATTTCTGTGTCTGTGATTCTGTGATTGTATTTCATTTGCTCCAAATTTATTTACAACGCGGTATTTTGAGCAATTCAAGTCCGACATGTGCGTATGCGAATGGCTGAAAATATCGGGTTGTTGCACAATCCATCTTGGAATGCTAACATTGTTGCCCGTTAAGCATACATGCAATGCTGGCATTCATCCATATAAGTTCGTTCTGGGTCTGAAAAACCAAAGGCACTTCAAGAAGCGTCATCTTCAATCATCTTTATGATATTTTCCACATGAATGCATATGTTGGTTTGGAGTGGTTTACAGATAACATATCCGATCCTGATCTCTCTAAACCAACAACAATAATTTCTAATTAACCCATTCTCGGTTCTTTTGGAAGTATACAACAAGTCCTCACTAGGGAACTCGCATATACAATCATATATCCTAAGTCAAAACTGGTCAAGATTTGATATTTTGTTATTTAACTATCAAATAAATAAATAACAAAAAATTCAAAGATTTAGTTACTCATAGAAACCACAGAGCCTCAATTTAAATAAAACTTTCATTTATTTTAATCCTCTTTCAAAACTTTATTAAAATATTCATATACTTATCCCACCGGCATAAATATATTCACAAAATATTTATGAAAGATTTCTCATTTCAAAATCATATTAAAAGGATCAAAACAAATGTTATTTAAATTAGAGATAAGAAAAACCTATAATATTCCTTCGGTGTTATGCATGGAACGGGAATTCTATACCACCACAATTAAGAAGATTGGTTAAGAGAAATACAAATCTCAAGTTTTTTTTATAAGTTTACATCAATAAATCCTTTACTAAATTTCTTTCATTTATGAAGTCTTCTTTGCTTAAAATTCCAAATCCATTTATAAAACTCTTTATAAATCTTCAAGTTATTTTATACAATCCTTTTATAAATATCAAAAACCATCTAAAAACTCTTTTATAACTAACCTAAATTATTTGTAAAACTCTTTTATAAATATCCTAAAATAATTTGAAAAACTCTTTTATAAATATCCAAAATTATTTAAAAAGCTTTCTTTATTTAAAACAAAAATTCTTAAATAAACTTTAATCAATACTTGATAAACACACAATTATTTCAAACACCTTTAAATAAATAGATTATTATTTAAAGCTTCCTCGTTTAATTATCTTTAAACCATATTAACCAAGTAATGATTTTAAACATTCATTTTAAAAAGTATTCAATTAATTCGAAATGCCTTTAATAAATCATTACTTAATTATCCTTTAAATATCATATTTAAAATGGGATAAACTTTAAACCAATACCAAAAAGGATAAATGAAATATTAGACTTTAAAAAATTAGAAGGTGGCTTAGTGACCATAATGGTTCATTTAATTGGGTTTAACTTATCTAAGTTATAACATGAGTGTTTACAAAACAAGTGGATTTGTTAAAGGAATCAACACATAACAACCAATCTAACAAGTAGGTAACTATAGTGCGCCGTAAGAGTTAAATCCATTTATAGAATAGATTCAAAGTCGGGATTCCTTGTAATAAGAATTTTACAAATCCCTATAACTATTATTTTCAAACAAAGAAAGAAAATCAAGATTTCATTTAGTCGATTTTAAAATATAATAAAATCAAGTTTTAAATAAAATTGCGCTTTGGTAGTTCGAAGGCCAAAGTGGTAAATGTTTTAAAATGGATATTTTTAATTCTTTAAAAATATGAAATAAATTCTATGAATCTCTTAAACTATTTTAAAAGAGATTTGACTTATAGGAAAAGGGTTTCCAAAAGATAGGAAAGTCGTTTTGACCAATATATCTTTTAAAACCTTATTTGCAGCACTTTCCACAACACTTTTTACTAACTTTTGAAATATGAATTTAAACTTAACAATTCCTTTCCAAATATTTTATAAATAATTTAAAATTAAATTAAGTAATTTAAAGATGATTAAGTGGTTTAAAAATGAGTATGCAGAAATGACTAGTACACTTGTTCCATTTGTGAGTGTCATAGAAAATTCGAACGAGGAATGGAACAGATCGAAGGAAAAGCCTAGATGCTCTAAATAAATTAAAAGAAAATTAAGCATGTTAAAAGATTTAGAGTCAATCAAATAACTTGGCTACCTTATAGGTGATAGAGAGTTAGTATCTAGGTTTGGGTTTGGGAAACCAGTTGTCTGCCCTCCCTAGCTACCCGTACTGGCCCGACGGAGGGAATAGTAAATTCGATTCACTCGGATTAAACTTCCCAAAATATAAAATAAATAATTTTTGAAATTCAAATAACTTAGATTGCATAGAAATAATCTTCTTATACTTGGTGTTAAATTCCGAGGAGGGAACTCGTACTTTTCGTGGAATTTAAAGGTGATTTCGCCGTTATTCCGCCCATAGTACTTCTTGAATATGAAAATCGATATTGAGTAGAATTAGTATAATTTCCATAATTCTGTTTACTCAATAATGTTTTCTGAAATGATTTATGAAATTGATTTGGTAATTCCAATTTAAAGAGAGGTTTAATGATTCCGTATATACCGAATAGAATGTTTTTAAGCTATATATCTCTAGAAGATATTTTGATTAATCAATCAAAGAATAATTCCCTATTTACGTAAGCTTTTTTTAAATGATGATTGGTTTGAAGGAACCAAGGTTGGATTTGGGTGATTCCTATTTGAAGACCACTTCGAACCAATTTACGTGTTCGAAAATAAAAGATATAAAATAGAAGTGATTTGGAAGATGGAATGTGGGTGGAATGTAGGGTTGCTTGTCATTGACCCTCATTGGAATTTTACCATATCACTTAATAGTGACAGTAGTTCTCCACTTGTGATCTTCAAAGCAAAGACTTCTCATTACTAATCCTAGGAGTAATCCCTAACAGGATGTGATAGGAGAGTGCCTTCAGTTTGTCCTGTTCCTGGACAACTTGTATAGATGAATGGCTGACCTTGCATTTCTAATCACATTGATTGATCTTTGTGAGCGTATCATCTGTTAGATGTTAGGGAAGGAAACTTCTCTTAGATTAACACTCTTTCCTAAGACATACAAGCTTAATAGTTATACGTTTGTAGAAATCAACTGTGTGATCAAGGTATGGCAGTGTGGCACCTAAGGGCATGTTGTAAGGCTACGTGAGTTGTGCCTATTAGGACATGGTCATCAACTTTCTAGATTACTCTTTATACGTCGAGTATGTTGTGTATGCTATGGGATCCTGGATATGTCAGTTACGACCGGGGTGATGACATATTTGGTTCTATACACCACCAGGCGGGTTCGTGGGTAGGCCAATCTTGCCAGGTGCAGAAGTTTCTAAGAGGTCGATCCTTAGTGCATCCTTTAGAGATGTATTGTATGGAAGGTAATCCCTTACCTGCTATTGTATGGAATCCATTCTTCGAATGAGCCTTGTAAGAGTTTTGTTTGCAGAGCCTAACATATTCTAAAATTTAACAATGATAACAATTTCGGCTAAGATTCATAATTTTATTTGCAAGGGTTTCAAAAGAATGTCATTAAAAATAATATCAAATGATTTTACGTAGCAAATGTTTTATGGTTATCATAAGGTAAACACGTTCCGTGTTTATGTGCGGCATGGTCTTATGGATACCTTTTGTTTTCAAAACGTGTATTTTGAGTTTCTTACACCAGTCCCATGACTGATCCGAAGTTTATTTTACTTTTCCTTTGAATTCTAGGTGCCCTATTTTTTCGAACAGCCAACTAGTTAGATTATTTGGAGCATTTTGGGATGGAGCATGAAGCATGGAGCATTTTGGGTCTTTTTGTTCAAATTATCTATTGCTTTCAGCTATGTCTATATTATTTATCTGTATCTACCAGCGCCTCTAGGGATAGCTTGTTATAACTATCCTAGCAGCGTTAGTACTTACTATGACTCTGATATCTCATTTTGAGGATCATTGTTTATACTATCTATACAAGTTGTTAAATACAATGTTAGGTTCTATATTTATTTTGTCTTCTATGTTTATTTTCTTTACCCTATGATAATCCGTCTCTCCGGTACTTAGATTTGCAGTATGTGAATGCCGAGGACGTATTGGTGTTGATTTCTAAGGATCGAGGAGGCGGGTCTTCACATTTGATGTCGGAGCTTATGGTTTAACGAACACCTAAGCCTTGATGGGGTCAACTCATTAGAGATAGGGTTAATAATACCCTAGAATGAGTTTAGTCTGAGAGAGTACACATTTGAACTTTTTATCCAGTAGGTATATTCAAATTTTATACCATCTCCTAAGAAAAGCTTATATATTATCCTAAAGTTATTTCCTAACTATATGTAGATAGTAGGAGATGAGTGGAAGAAGAGGACACAGGAAGGGGAAAGGGTGGTAGTGGTGCCATGACTACAAATGGTCGCACTCCAACTGTTACAGTGGTTGAAGAAGTAACTGTTCTAGAGCAGCCTCAAATTAACTTCACTACCTTATGTAAGAACTATACTAGTTTGAGTGGTAAACCATTAAAGGGAACAATGTCCATTATAAAAGTTCAAGCTTAGATCCGCTCTTGTGAAAAAAAAATTAGGGGTTGAATATTGGAGATGAGCAGAAGATATTCTTAGCTTCTTGGAACTATAGGATGTGGCTCTTGCCTAGTGGGAGTCCGTCACTGTGAACGAATCAGAGAATAATTTATCTCGGGTGTGATATAGGAAGGTCTTGGAAGACCAATGTAAGACAGTAGATGGAAAATCGTGTCTTTACAGGTGTTTTATGGATTTAAAATAGAGAGATGTCCGTAGAGGATATTCTAACCAGTTCAATGAATTGTCACGATTTGCGCCAGGTCTAATAGACACTCCTTTGAAGAAGAATAAAATGTTTATCTATGGAAGGAAGGAACAATATTAGGACAGGATAACGGCGCATGTTAAGTGAAGATTTGTAGATTTAGTAAACGTGGGTTTTCAATATGAAACTTTGGACAAGAAGAATCGTCCCACAACTCAAAACAAGAACAATAATTGGAAGAAGTGGACATTTAATCAACAAAGGAAGAAACTAGGGAAAGGCAAGCCAGAAGGAGGATACCATGGAGATCAGTTGAAAGATGTTACTTGTTTTAATTGTCGATATAAGGGTGCAACTCCAACACCTGTAAGAATCCTAGGGTAAAGGATGGAACCTGCTATAATTGTTATAAGCCTGGACACCAGAAGATGGATTTCCCACTGATAAAGAAAGGAGAACAGGTCTAGTTTTAGCTATCAAAGATGAACACTCAACTTCGACTGATGTGAAGGGCAAGAGAGTCCTAGAAGGTAATATCTGCATTAATGAAAATCTAGTTAGATTATTATTTGATATTGAGGCTTCATACAGTTTTATATCTAAAGAATTGGTCAATAAATTGAAACTTACCATAAAGATATTAGACACCCCTATTTATGTCTCCAATCCTATAAGTGGTAAAACTAATCTCGATATAGTTTGCGAAAAAGTACAAATTGCCTACTATCCCAAAACCATTCATTTTGTAACGACCCGTATTTTACGTGTCGATAAATCATAAAATTTACAGGTCGTTAGTGTTGTTTGTCTTATCCCTAGCCTAAGTCGTATGGGAGGTTAACTCGTGTAGGCAACTTGAGCTTAGGTTGTGTGAGAGTTAGGTCGAGTAGAGCGACCTATGGGTTTGGACGAGTTAGCGTGTTGGGGGATTGAGTCGCGAACGACTCATGGGATGAGTCGTGACCGACCTATAGGATAGTTGCCGAGTTAAGAAGTTGGCGAGTTAAGGGTATGGCCGACTTAAGGAGTTAGCGACTTAGGGGCTGGGACGAGCTAACAAGTTAGCAGGTTAGTGAGGATAGCGTGCTGGCGAGTTAGTGGAGTTAACGACCTAAGGGGGTTAGGTCGTATGGTTGTTAGGTCGGAGGCATTTTGGAGCGACCTAAGAGTGTTGGGTCGATTTGAGTTAAGTCGCATGAGAGACTTAGAGTTAGGGTTGTTGTTTTGGTTAGGTCGGCTCGTGCTTGAGTCGTGTGTGTTAAACCGCGTATGTAGATAAGTCGCGTGGGAGACTTCGTGTTAAGTCGGTTGAGCGACTTAGTGTTAAGTCGCGTGGGTTACTAGGTCGCTAAGGATGTGTGAACGACTTACGAGTTAGGTCGCTATGTCGCAAGCGACTTAAGGATCCGAACGAGTTAAGTCGTAGGACCTGATGAGTCGAAGGACGTAAGGTCGGTTGAGTCATGTGTGTCTTAGGTCGTAAGTCGTTAGGGGCGGCATGGTTTTAGGTCGGCATAGAAATAGGTCGGCCGTGTTTATTAGCTCGTATGACTCTGGGTTGGTTAGGCCGTTAGGTCGTTGGAGTGTATACGTCGGCACCGACTTAAGTTAGGTCGGGGATCTTTAGGTCGGCAACGACTTAAAACCGAGCACGCGAGTTAAGGGCCAAGCGACCTAAGGGGGTGATCTGCCTATAAATAGAGGGCTTTGGCTCACTTTTTGGCACCGGTTTTTGAAGCGACGAAGTGCTGCCATTTTGAGAGCTCGACTTCAACATTTCTTCATCTTCTTTTCTCCACTCCAATCTAGTTCTAACATCCATCCAAGATCGAAGATCGAGATTGAAGATCCAAGAGCTAAAGTTGAAGATCTTCATCCAACCAAGCTAGATTTCATCGTTTCAAGCGGGATTTCGACGAATCAAGCTTGAAGCTTCGCTGTCCAGATCTGAAGTTGATAGTTTTTGAAGTGTTTGAGTGATTTGGTGAGTGGTGGTTATCTCTCACGCGGACCCAAAGGAGTATATTGGATTGGTGGTTTGTTGGAGTGTTGTAGATAGTGATTTTATGCATTTTTCCTTAGATCCAAGTGTAGATCCATTACTTATGAAGATGTTTACTTATGCAAGTTCATTCATCAAGTTGTAGGGACAATACCCATGATTTATCTTTGTTAGATCTATGCTAAAAACCCATGATTCACGTATGATAGATCTATTCTCATTTATTTACGAAATTGTCATTTTAGTTATAAATGCCTATTTAGATCTTGATTGACTACTTATTTGTTTGGATTAATGTTTTCCTTGTTTGATTGTTGTGAATGAGTTATCTAGTTGATAGATTTGGACAAGTATGGTCAAAGACGATTCAAAAGCTACGGAAGAGGCTCTTGAATGGTGATAATTGCTTAAGGCATATGGAGGGGATGTTGACGCTCATATGTATGGATTGGATGATGTTGAGATGGAATTTTGCCATGATGCAATGAGGCAAACCATGATGTTAAGATGAGCCTTTGCTATGATAAAGATGAGGCGAGGCATGATTTAATGTAACCTTGGTATAGTCGAGAAGGATTACTCCAAGCATGTTGATAACTTGAAGGGTAGTTCGAGTTGATTGATAATGGATGGCTCAAGAGGTAGTTTGGGCTATGTTGAGAATAGTCGTCAAGGAGGACGACTAGAAGGCTTGGATTTCATCATTGTTGAAGGTTCTAGCAGACTCAAAGCAAGGGTTGCCCTAAAGACTACAGGTAGGTGGTCTGGGCACCCTAAAGACTACAGGTAGGTGGTCGAGTACTCTGGGTAGTTGCGAAAATTCCTAGGCATGGGTCATGATGACGTGCGGAGTTATGTCTAGAACCGGGGTTACCATTAGCCCTTGATAGATGGCTCAGGAAGGAGCCGGTCATTCAATTAACGGTGATTTCGAAGCAAGGTTAACAGTGATAGCCAGAGTCATGGATGTTTGGACGTTGGGTTGTATCATCATTCGGTCTCAAGAGCGGTGTTTCCTGGGTGCTTATCTGATCTTGGTTTAGGCCTTGGGGGTTTGTATTTGGAAAACATCGACCTTGACTCGAGTGATTATTGCTTTACCTTAATTGTTTGCTTCTCTTTAGTGTGAGTCTGGGGACTATCACTGTAGAAAGAGGTGGAGTGGGATGGTTTGGTTCCTATTCCTTTTATCCCTTATACTCTTTTGGTATGTTTGATAGTTGATTTACTGCTCACTAAGACTTTGTCTGACTCAAGGTTTTATGTCTCCTCTTATTACCTTGGGCTGTTCATCCATGTTGGGATGGGCAGACTAGGTAGCAGGTGACAGGTGCTGTTCATGGAGGTTTACGCTGATAACGACGAAGACGAGCAGGAGGCTTTTGCATATTATTTCTTATTATATGTACTGGATATTCCGCTGCTGTATTTGATTGAGTGTTATGTAGTGAGGCTTTGATGTATGGATGATTCATATGTTTGTATAAAACTATTATGATGCTTATATGATGATGTCCTGTTCTATGGAGCTTCACTATATTATATTTCTCTATTGTACTTTATCCATGCGCTGTGAGTTGTACGATAGATTCTGCGATGTTTATTCTACCTTGACGGTCACCCATGGCTGCCTGGTACACCTTCAGCGCACCATTCCCTTGTTTACGTGCGGGAGTCATGGGCGGTCTTCACATTTGGTATCAGAGCTTTGGTTAATCGATTTTAGCCAACGCTCGCTGACGTAACTACGTATGAGAGACGTAATTGTATTTTGATGGATGATTACTATATATTATATAGTAGCTTAGAGGGATTTGAACTCCTTAGGCAGTTGTTTCTTAAGGTGTTCTAATCATTCTTTTTACAGATATTAAGGATGAGTCGAAGTGAGAGACAAACTGCGAGGGAAAGCCGTGCTGCTAGGGAAGCTGTTGATTATACTCCTATGTTTGAGGCCATGATGACTTCGATCATGAGAAGAATACCAGCTTCAGGATCATCGGTGGATGTGGGATTTCAAGTTCAAGCTCCAAGACCAGTGGATTTTGCTAAGCTTTGCAAGGACTATACTTCTCTTGGAGGAAAGGTTTTCTTGGGAACGGAATCGACCATTGAGGTGCAGAGATGGATTGATGCTTGTCAAAGGATTTTTGGTGACTTGGGAATTGAGGATGCAACTAAGAGGAAGCTCGCATCAAGGCAACTTCAAGGGAGAGCTTCGGATTGGTGGAATTCTATCACCATTGATACTCCGGAGGAGGAGATTACTTGGGAGCAATTCCAAGCTAGATTTGAAGCTAAGTTCATCTCTACAGCTCAGAAATCTGTTTTGTTCAAGAAGTTTGTAGAGCTCAAGCAAGGTGGGAGATCGGTCCTTGAGTATGTTTCTGCGTTTGAGGCTTTGTCCAAGTATGCCAGATCGTATATTGATTCTTCCTATCAGAAGAATGAGAAGTTTGTGACAGGCTTGGACACTTATCTTGGGAGACAGTTGGTGGATCATTTGGACGATCCATTTGAGAGGCTTGTGGAGAAAGCTCTCAGGCATGAGAGTTTGTTTCCTAGGGAGAGTTCCGTTGTTGCTGTGACCAAGGAAGAGTCTAAACCACAGCAGGGTAGAAACAAGAAGAGGAAGCAGCAGCAACAGAAGGGTAAGGATGGCCAGAAGAAGCCGAAAAGCGAAGTGACCTGCTACAACTGCCAGCAAAAGGGCCATCTCTTCAGAGATTGCAAGAATCCCAAGGTGCCGGGAAAGTGTTATAACTGTGATAAGCTGGGACATATCAAGAAGAATTGTCCAGAGCCGAGGAAGGACAGGCAGATTGTGCAAGCTTATGCTATGGGAGCTGTGTCGTCATCTTCAAAAGCTCCTGCTGCTGAAGAGAAGGGGAAGAGTGTGGTGGTTCAAGGTACTCTTTCCATTTGTGGTGTTTCAGTTAGAGTGTTGTTTGATACTGGAGCGTCGTATTCTTTTGTTTGTGATGATCTTGTAGGCCGGTTAGGTTTGAAACCGGATATTGTTGATAGGCCATTGGTAGTGACAAATCCAGTTGGGGGTTCGTCATGTTTGTGTATGATATGTCATGGTCTAGTTGTGTCGAGTCATGATTGCTCGTTTGTTTGTGATTGCTTTGTTCTGAACTTTGCGGGGTTCGGAATTATTTTGGGTATGGACTGGCTTAGGAAGTATGCGGCAAGGATTGATTGTGAGAGGCTAGAGGTGACAGTCGGGAATGTGGAAGGGCGAAAGGTTGTAATACGATGTAAGCATGAGGAAGGCGTCTTCATGAGCTTCATGTATTCGCTGGTTGTTCCACGGGATGGACTGTCATCGGTGCCTATTGTGAATGGATTTGAGGATGTCTTTGACGAAGTCAAAGGATTACCGCCGCATAGGGAGATCGAGTTTCGTATCGATCTAGTTGAGGGAGCCAGACCTGTTGTGATGCCCCTTAGGCGGATGGCGCCTAGGGAGCAACAAGAGTTGAAGGTGCAAGTTGATGACCTTTTGCGGAAAGGATTCATTCGGCGTAGTGTGTCCGAATGGGGTGCACCAGTTGTGTTCGCAACCAAAGCGGACGGATCGTTGAGGTTGTGTGTGGATTATCGTGAGCTGAATAAGGTGACTAAGAAGAACAAGTATCCATTGCCGAGGATAGATGACTTGTTTGATCAGCTTCACGAGGCTAAGGTGTTTTCTCAGATGGATTTGGCAACGGGATTTCACCAGTTGAGAGTGGCTAAGGATAGTGTGCCGAAGACTGCTTTTAGGACACCATCCGGATTTTATGAGTGGCTGGTAATGCCGTTTGGATTGACCAACGCACCAGCATATTTTGTGGATCTTATGAATAGAGTGTTCAGAGATCAGTTGAATAAGTTCGTGCTTGTGTTCGTGGATGATATTCTGATTTATTGCAGAACTGAAGAAGAGCACAAGACGCACTTGAGTATTGTTTTGGAAATCTTGCGGGAACATCAGTTGAAGGCTAAGTTTTCGAAGTGTCATTTCTGGAAGAGTGAAGTGAGGTTCTTAGGCCATGTTATCTCTGGAAATGGAATCACGGTTGATCCCGCTAAAGTGGCAGCAATCCAGGATTGGGTTAGACCTAAGAATGCATCCGAAGTGAGAAGCTTTCTGGGATTAGCAGGATATTATCGTCGGTTTATCAAAGACTTTTCCAAGATAGCTGCACCGTTAACAGGATTGACGAAAAAGAACCAAGTGTTCAGATGGGATGATAAGTGTGAGCAAGCCTTCGTAATCCTAAAAGAGCGACTAATAAGTGCTCCTGTTTTGACTATTCCAAGTGGGAATGATGAGATGGTGGTTTACACCGATGCATGTGGTACTGGACTTGGAGCAGTGCTGATGCAGAAGGATAAAGTTGTTGCGTATGCTAGTCGACAACTGAAGCCGCATGAAAGGAATTACCCGACTCATGATTTGGAGTTAGCGGCGATTGTTTTTGCTTTGAAGATGTGGAGACATTACCTATTGGGAGTTCGATTCGAGTTGTTTACGGATCATAAGTCGTTGAAGTATCTGTTCTCCCAAAAGGACTTGAATCTTCGGCAGCAACGGTGGCTAGAGTTCTTAGCATCGTATGATTTTGGTATAGCTTATACTCCGGGAAAAGGTAACGCAGTAGCTGATGCGTTAAGTCGAAGACATGTAGGATTGGGAGCCATGTTTTCGGAATGGAAGAGTCTCGAGTTTTTAGCTAGATTTGACTTCAGGACCAGATGTGAATTGGAACCTGAAATTTTGGCAAACTTATCAATAAGACCTACTCTTGTGGAAAGGATTGGCGAGAGCCAAAAGAGAGATGATAAGCTTGTCAAGATTATCTGTGATTTGGAATCCGGATTAGACGCAGAGAAGGATAAAGGATTCGAGGTCGATCGAGAGGGTTGGCTTCGGAAGCAAGGACGATTAGTTGTTCCCGATATAGATAGATTGAGAGATGAAGTTCTGAGGGAAAGTCATCACTCGAAGTTGACAATTCATCCAGGTGGAAATAAGATGTATCGGGATATGAAGAGAACTTACTACTGGGAAGGCATGAAGAAGGATGTTGGAAATTTTATTTCCAAGTGTATGAACTGCCAGTTGGTGAAAGCTGAGCAGAAGAAGCCCAGTGGGTTACTTCAGCCATTAGAGGTTCCTACATGGAAGTGGGAGCAAGTGTCGATGGATTTTATCGATGGTCTACCTAGAACTAGGGCAGGGAATGAAGGGATTTGGGTCATCATAGATCGTTTGACTAAGAGTGCAAGATTCATTCCTGTTCGATCGACTAGGACTGCATCGAAGTTGGCTGAGCTTTATGTTAAGTGGATAGTTCGACTCCATGGTATTCCGAAGAGTATAGTGAGCGATCGAGACCCATTGTTCACTAGTGGATTTTGGAAGAGCTTCCAGGAAGTTTTGGGAACTAAGTTGTGTTTGAGTACAGCTTATCATCCCCAAACAGATGGTCAGACTGAGGGAGTCAACCGAGTTTTGGAAGATCTTCTCAGAGCATGTGTTTTGGACTTCGGAGGATCATGGGAAGATCACCTTCATTTGGTGGAATTTGCGTATAATAACAGTTATCAGTCAAGTATTGGTATGGCACCATATGAGGCATTGTATGGAAGACCGTGTAACTCTCTGACATGTTGGTTAGAAACTGGAGAAAAGCTGATACTTGGGCCAGAGATGATTCGACAGACTTCGAATTGTATAGAGATCATTCGGCAACGAATGAAGGCAGCCCAAGATCGTCAGAAAAGTTATGCGGATAATCGTCGTAAGGATTTGGAGTTCGACGTAGGTGATATGGTTTTTGTGAAGATTTCTCCACTGAAGAGTGTTATCAGATTCGAGAAGAAAGGGAAATTGACTCCGAGATTTGTTGGACCATTCCCGATTATCGAGCGAATTGGAAAGCTCGCTTATAGATTGGAGTTACCGGAAAAGATGGCGGGAGTGCACAATGTTTTTCATGTATCTTATCTACGGAAGTATGTGCACGACCCAAGTACTGTGGTTCCTGCTGATAGCTGTGAAGATTTAGAGGTTGATCCAGTTGTTAGAAGACCCCGTAGGCCGCTTCGTGTTGTTGAAGCTAACACGAAACAGCTTAGGAGGAAGACGATTACGTTGCTCAAGGTACAATGGAGTGATGATGTTAACGACTGTACGTGGGTGGAGGAAGAGAGGATGAAGGCAGCACATCCTGAACTCTTCGAGGTATGGCCCTAAGGTGTCGTGACATCTCATGAATTTGTACTTTGTTCTAATCTTAGAATTCTGCATGCTAGGCTAGAATTGGATGCATGGTTTGTTGATTATTATGGATGGTAGGCATGCAGAATAGCTTTGATTGCTGTTGTTTGTTTGGAATTTCGGGGGCGAAATTCCTAAGGAGGAGAGAATGTAACGACCCGTATTTTACGTGTCGATAAATCGTAAAATTTACAGGTCGTTAGTGTTGTTTGTCTTATCCCTAGCCTAAGTCGTATGGGAGGTTAACTCGTGTAGGCAACTTGAGCTTAGGTCGTGTGAGAGTTAGGTCGAGTAGAGGGACCTATGGGTTTGGACGAGTTAGCGTGTTGGGGGATTGAGTCGCGAACGACTCATGGGATGAGTCATGACCGACCTATAGGATAGTTGCCGAGTTAAGAAGTTGGCGAGTTAAGGGTATGGCCGACTTAAGGAGTTAGCGACTTAGGGGCTGGGACGAGCTAACAAGTTAGCGGGTTAGTGAGGATAGCGTGCTGGCGAGTTAGTGGAGTTAACGACCTAAGGGGGTTAGGTCGTATGGTTGTTAGGTCGGAGGCATTTTGGAGCGACCTAAGAGTGTTGGGTCGATTTGAGTTAAGTCGCATGAGCGACTTAGAGTTAGGGTTGTTGTTTTGGTTAGGTCGGCTCGTGCTTGAGTCGTGTGTGTTAAACCGCGTATGTAGATAAGTCGCGTGGGAGACTTCGTGTTAAGTCGGTTGAGCGACTTAGTGTTAAGTCGCGTGGGTTACTAGGTCGCTAAGGATGTGTGAACGACTTACGAGTTAGGTCGCTATGTCGCAAGCGACTTAAGGATCCGAACGAGTTAAGTCGTAGGACCTGATGAGTCGAAGGACGTAAGGTCGGTTGAGTCATGTGTGTCTTAGGTCGTAAGTCGTTAGGGGCGGCATGGTTTTAGGTCGGCATAGAAATAGGTCGGCCGTGTTTATTAGCTCGTATGACTCTGGGTTGGTTAGGCCGTTAGGTCGTTGGAGTGTATAGGTCGGCACCGACTTAAGTTAGGTCGGGGATCTTTAGGTCGACAACGACTTAAAACCGAGCACGCGAGTTAAGGGCCAGTCGACCTAAGGGGGTGATCTGCCTATAAAAATAGAGGGCTTTGGCTCACTTTTTGGCACCGGTTTTTGAAGCGACGAAGTGCTGCCATTTTGAGAGCTCGACTTCAACATTTCTTCATCTTCTTTTCTCCACTCCAATCTAGTTCTAACATCCATCCAAGATCGAAGATCGAGATTGAAGATCCAAGAGCTAAAGTTGAAGATCTTCATCCAACCAAGCTAGATTTCATCGTTTCAAGCGGGATTTCGACGAATCAAGCTTGAAGCTTCGCTGTCCAGATCTGAAGTTGATAGTTTTTGAAGTGTTTGAGTGATTTGGTGAGTGGTGGTTATCTCTCACGCGGACCCAAAGGAGTATATTGGATTGGTGGTTTGTTGGAGTGTTGTAGATAGTGATTTTATGCATTTTTCCTTAGATCCAAGTGTAGATCCATTACTTATGAAGATGTTTACTTATGCAAGTTCATTCATCAAGTTGTAGGGACAATACCCATGATTTATATTTGTTAGATCTATGCTAAAAACCCATGATTCACGTATGATAGATCTATTCTCATTTATTTACGAAATTGCCATTTTAGTTATAAATGCCTATTTAGATCTTGATTGACTACTTATTTGTTTGGATTAATGTTTGCCTTGTTTGATTGTTGTGAATGAGTTATCTAGTTGATAGATTTGGACAAGTATGGTCAAAGACGATTCAAAAGCTACGGAAGAGGCTCTTGAATGGTGATAATTGCTTAAGGCATATGGAGGGGATGTTGACGCTCATATGTATGGATTGGATGATGTTGAGATGGAATTTTGCCATGATGCAATGAGGCAAACCATGATGTTAAGATGAGCCTTTGCTATGATAAAGATGAGGCGAGGCATGATTTAATGTAACCTTGGTATAGTCGAGAAGGATTACTCCAAGCATGTTGATAACTTGAAGGGTAGTTCGAGTTGATTGATAATGGATGGCTCAAGAGGTAGTTTGGGCTATGTTGAGAATAGTCGTCAAGGAGGACGACTAGAAGGCTTGGATTTCATCATTGTTGAAGGTTCTAGCAGACTCAAAGCAAGGGTTGCCCTAAAGACTACAGGTAGGTGGTCTGGGCACCCTAAAGACTACAGGTAGGTGGTCGAGTACTCTGGGTAGTTGCGAAAATTCCTAGGCATGGGTCATGATGACGTGCGGAGTTATGTCTAGAACCGGGGTTACCATTAGCCCTTGATAGATGGCTCAGGAAGGAGCCGGTCATTCAATTAACGGTGATTTCGAAGCAAGGTTAACAGTGATAGCCAGAGTCATGGATGTTTGGACGTTGGGTTGTATCATCATTCGGTCTCAAGAGCGGTGTTTCCTGGGTGCTTATCTGATCTTGGTTTAGGCCTTGGGGGTTTGTATTTGGAAAACATCGACCTTGACTCGAGTGATTATTGCTTTACCTTAATTGTTTGCTTCTCTTTAGTGTGAGTCTGGGGACTATCACTGTAGAAAGAGGTGGAGTGGGATGGTTTGGTTCCTATTCCTTTTATCCCTTATACTCTTTTGGTATGTTTGATAGTTGATTTACTGCTCACTAAGACTTTGTCTGACTCAAGGTTTTATGTCTCCTCTTATTACCTTGGGCTGTTCATCCATGTTGGGATGGGCAGACTAGGTAGCAGGTGACAGGTGCTGTTCATGGAGGTTTACGCTGATAACGACGAAGACGAGCAGGAGGCTTTTGCATATTATTTCTTATTATATGTACTGGATATTCCGCTGCTGTATTTGATTGAGTGTTATGTAGTGAGGCTTTGATGTATGGATGATTCATATGTTTGTATAAAACTATTATGATGCTTATATGATGATGTCCTGTTCTATGGAGCTTCACTATATTATATTTCTCTATTGTACTTTATCCATGCGCTGTGAGTTGTACGATAAATTCTGCGATGTTTATTCTACCTTGACGGTCACCCATGGCTGCCTGGTACACCTTCAGCACACCATTCCCTTGTTTACATGCGGGAGTCATAGGCGGTCTTCACACATTTGATCTAATCGTCCTCGATTTTATTGGATTTGATATTATACTCGGTATGGATTGGTGGTCTGAGTATAAGGCTATTTTAGATTATGTCAGAGGTTATAAAATAAAAAGAGGCGAACCTTTTAAAATAACATGTGAAGAACCAAGTCCAGTAATGGATAGTTTTATGTATGCCTTAAATTCGTATCAAAAATGTCTAGAAGAAATACCAATTGTTAAGAAATTTTTAGATATTTTAGAGGAATTAAAAGTTTACCCTCGCATAGGGAAATTGAGTTTAGAATCGATTTGATTTTCGGTGCAAGACCTGTTTCTCACTCTTCTCGAAGAATGGCCCCCAAAGAAGAAAATGAATTAAGGAAATAAACTGATGAATTTTAAAGAAAGGACTAATAATACCAAGTCGCTTAAGTTGGAGCTCAGTAGTAGTTTTCATTGCGAAGTCAGATGGCTCCTTGAGACTGTGTGTACACTACCGACATCTAAATAAGCAAACAGTTAAGAACAAGTATCCTATACCACGTATTGATGACTTGTTTTATTGTCTTCATGGTGCTTAGGTATTCTCCAAAATGGACCTAGCAACTGGATTTCACTAATTAAGGATAGCAGAAGACTGCATTCCTTTAGCTGAATTTAAGGGACCAAACGATTTTTGCAAATGGTTGGTTATGCCTCTTGGGCTAACCAATGAGCTGGCTTATTTTGTGGACCTTATGAATAGAGTACTCCGAGAAGTTCTCCATAAATTTGTATTATTTTTTGTTGATGACATTCTTATCTATTCTAAGAGTGAAGAGGAACGTTAAAGGCATCTAGAGATTGTGCTAGAAACATTGAGGAGAAATGTACTCAAAGCCAAGTTCTCAAAATGCCAATTCTGGGAAGAGAAGGTAAGGTTTCCGGACGTGTTGTTTCAAAGGAAGGAATTTCAGTTGATCTAGGGATATTACAACCATTCTGGATTGGAAGCAGCCACGAACTCCTAAGGCCATTCACAGTTTCTTAAAATTAGCAGGATACTACCAGAGATTTATTCAGGAATACACTAGAATTTCCTATCACCTAACGATGCTAACTACGAAAGATGCCAAATTTAAATGGACCCCGATATGTGAAGAAGCATTCCAGGAACTCAAGAAGAGGTTGACTCCTGCTCCAGTTTTGACTATTATTGATGAAAGCGACAGTCTAACTGCTTATACCGATGCTTGTGGATAAGGAGTGGGTTATGTATTAATGCAACATGGGAAGGTTATCGCTTATGCCAATAGGCAATTAAAGACCCATGAGCGAAATTATGCAACACATAATTTGGAGCTATTAGCCATGGTGTTTGCATTAAAAATATGGAGATATTATTTGCTGGGTAATAATTCCTCATAGTTTATTTTTATAAACTTTAACTGATCGGAGTAAATAATATTCCTTTTTTAAATACATGAAAAGTTCGAATTCTTCACAGATGACAAATCTTTGAAGTATCTTTTAACTCAGAAGGACTTGAATATGAGACAGGAATTGGCTAGAATTTCCCGCATCATACGATCTTGATATCTTGTATACACCCAGGAAGGCCTATATAGTAGCAGATGCATTGAGTAGAAAGCATGCCGCTATAGCTTATTTTGTAGTTACCCTGACTCTTCTAGAAAAAAATCGCCAACAAGTATAAAGAAGATCCGTGGTTGAGGATTTTTAAAGAGTATGCCAAGGGTAGAGTTCAAGCTTTGAAATCGATAACCGTGGGATATTAGGGTTAAAAAGGAGAATTTGTGTTCCAAAGGTTGACAAATTAAGACAAGAAGTATTAATAAAATGCCATCAATCTAAACTGAATATCCACCTAGGATTTAACAGAATGTACAAGTACATAAAATAGACATTATGGTGGAAAAGCATGAAGAGAGACATCTCAATCCATGTTAGCAGATGTGCGAATTGTGAACAGATCAAGAGTGATCAACAAAAGACTACTAGACTACTTCAATCTCTTGAAATTCCGACTTGGAAATGAGACCAAATATCAATGGATTTCATCGACGGCTTATAAAGATCAAGAAAGGGAAATGAAGGCATTTGGGTTACCGTAGATCGGTTAATCAAAATTGCACACTTTATCCCTGTAAAGCTAACACGAATTGCCGCTAGTCTTGCAGAAGTATACATGAGGGAAATTGTTTGATTATATGGTGTCCCAAGCTGCAAAGTCAATGATCAAGACCCACTCTTTACTAATAAATTTTGGGATGCATTGCAGACAGCTTTCAGAACGAAGCTAAACATAAGCACTGCATATCACCCCCAGATGGATGGGCAAACTGAAAGGGTAAATCGAGTGTTGGAAGATCTTGTAAGAGCTTATATCTTAGATTTTGGAGGTTCATGGTAAAAATATCTTCATATGGTAGAATTTTCTTGTAATAACAGCTATCGGGTTAGTATTGGCATGGCCCCATATGAAGCTTTGTATGGTCGTCCATTCAGATCCCCAGCATGTTGGATCAAGACTTGAGATCGGTCGGCACTAGGTCTTGACATGATTAGAGAAGCTTTAGGAAAGGTTGACATGATCAAAAAGAAGATGAAAGAAGCCTAGAGTAGGTAAAAGAGTTACACTTATAGGAGGCGTGGAATTTTGGAATTCTCGGTTGGAGATTATGTATCTTGAAAGCTTCTTCAATGAGAGGAGTGGTAAGATTTGGTCGGGCGGGGAAATTAGTACCTCAATTTATTAGACCTTTTCCCATTATTGAGTGGATTGGCCTATTAGCTTATCGTATGGAATTTTCCGAAAGGTTGTCTGGTATGCACAACGTCTTTTACGTATCTCGCCTATGAAAATATGTGCATGATCCAGAGCAAATTATAGAAATAGCTGCCCAAGAAGATTTAGAAGTTGAACCTAGTTTAGCAGTTATCAGGCGACCAATGCGAATCGTAGATCATGATGAGAAGCAATTAAAGAGGAAGGTTGTAAGATAGGTTAAAGTCTAATAGAGTGGTGATGTAGCAGATTACATATAGGAAACAGAAGATAGAATGCTGAAAGCATAACCTGAATTTAGGATTGATACATAGCTATATGTTGTATCAATGTAATGTACTCACTGACATGTGGTGTAGTCACTTGCCATATCCTATATATTTGTTTCATCTTGTTATATATATATATATTATTTTTTCCATGTTATCTTCTTCTTATCCTTAATTTTGGGGATGAAATTCTTTTAATGGGAGTATGTAACGACCCAAATTTTGACCACTTTAATTAAGAATATTTAATTTATTTTAAATATTCAGATATGGATTATTTTCAACAAATAATCAAGTTTTGTGAAATAAATGATAATTCATTTTAAATATTTATAAAGTGATAATAAATCATCTATAATAGTTTTATAAAGTTATATATTTGATTTGAAAATATAAGAAAATTTGTATCGCTTTATCGATATAATAGCGATTTTTGTAAATATTTGTTAGTATTAATTTATATGGTTTTGTCATTCAAATAAGACCATTTTAATTAATTAATGATGATGAGAAATTTATTTACAAATTTTGTTTACAAATATAGGTACGTTAATTAGTGAGTGAAATTGTGACTAGAAATCATAATTGAAATTCGTAATGGTTTGACGTATACAAGTTATATAACATTGTTCAAACAACTTGTGCACATACATGTACATGTATAAACTTATCATATGCACACATACACATATACATAACATGTAAACAAATATGTGTATATTATATATATATAAATATTTATGATATTTTATAAATCCCCTAACACTTAAGTAAACAACCCTTACCATCAAACATCACCTCACCTTACACCACATCACTACCTACACCATCATGATCATCATTAGCTAGACCTAGGCGGGCTGCCATTCGTTGATATGATGGAGAGGGGGAGGTGGCAAGGTGTGATATTGTCCATCCATATTATGATATTTTGGTTTTCTAAAATCCTGTAAATACCCCACACCTTCTTCATAATTTTCACACAATTTTCTTCATTTTCTTCTCCACATTCTCAAGGTTATTAATGGCTTCTCATGTTAACAAAATAATGTCAAAATATTTCTCAAAAAGGAAATAAAATTATATAGTGTGTATATATAGTTAAAACACCTAAAACTCTTAACCAGACCACCTCCTTTCTCTTCTTTCTACCAATGGCCACCACCATTTCCCGTAAAAGCCTAGGCTATGGGCTCCTTCATCCATTCCAAGGCAAGGCCGAACCACCTTGGAGTTGGAATGCAAGTGATTGTGGCTAAAAATCCAAGTTAGCGAAGCTATAGTCTTAAAATAAATCGTTTAATCCGAGCTGAGAAACTCTTACTGATATTATATTTTTGGATGATGATATGATGTTTGCAATGGATGTTTAATATGCTTTGATCATCAAGTTTAATTTTTTAATATCTTTGTTTAATTGTATTCACGTTTAGTCGCAAATCACAAAGGAAATCGCTTTCCTTTAATAAATGAATTGGTGTGTATGAGATTGTTAAACGTCCTGAATTTTTTTTATAAATTATAAAATCCAATTTGTTAAAGCTTTGCCAAGTTATGAACTTTGAGTCAAAAATAGGCGCATCGTGTGATGGTAGTTTGCAATTTCGTATTGTAAGATATAATCTATTTATAGAATGGATTCAAAGTCTAGATTCCTTGTAATAAGAATTTTCTGAATCCTTATAATCATAATTTAAACAAAGAAAGAAAATTGAGATTTTGTTTAGTATATTTTAAAATATAAGCAAGTCAAGTTTTAAATAAAATCGCGCTTTAGCAGTTCGAAGGCCAAAGTAGTAAATGTTTTAAAAAGGATATTTTTATTTCTTTTAAAATATGAAATAAATTATATAGATCTCTAAAATATTTTAAAAGATATTTGAGTTATAAAAAATGGAATTCCAAAAGATAGAAATGTCATTTTGACCAATATAGCTTTTAAAACACTATTTGCAACATTTTCCATGGAACTTTTTACTAACTTTTGAAATATGAATTTAAACTAAACAATTCCTTTTCAAATATTTTCTAAATGTTTTCAAATAAATAAATAATTAATTTAAAGATGATTAAGAGGTTTAAAATGAGTATGCAAAAACGATTAGTACATTTGTTCCATTTGTGAGTGTTATAGAAAATCTGACCGAGGAATGGAACAGATCGAAGGGAAAGCCCGGATGCTCTAAATTTGTTAAAAGTAAATTAAGTACGTTAAAAGATTTAGAGTCAATCAAATAACTTGACTACCTTATGGGTGACAGAGAGGAAGTCTCTAGGCTTGGATTTGGAAAACCAGTTGTCTGCCCTCCCTAGTTACCCAGACTAGCCCGATAAAGGGAATAGTAAATTTGATTTACTCGGATTTAATTTCTCAAACTATAAAAGATATAATTTTCCTAATTCAAATAACTTGAATTGAATGGAAAAAATCTTCTTATACCTTTTTATTAAATTCCAAAGGGGGGCTCATAATATTCATGGAAATTGAAAGGTGATTTCGCTGTTATTCTGCCAATATACTTGTTGAATACAAAAATTGATATTGAGTAGAATTAGTATAATTTCGGTGATCCTATTTTCTTAATAATGTTTTCTAAAATGAGTTATGAAATTGATTTGGTAATTCCAAATTTGAAGAGAGGTTTATTGATTCTGTGTATGCCGAAAAGAATGATTTTAACCTATATATCTCTAGGACATATTTTGATTAATTAATCAAAGAATAATTCCTTATTTAACCTTTTTTTATCGATGATTGGTTCCAAGGAACTGGGGTTGGATTTGGGTGTTTCCTATCCAAAGATCACTAACCAATTTATGCATTCGAAAATAAAAGACATAAAATGGAAATAATTTGGAAGATGAAATGTAGGCTACTTGTCACTGACCCTTAGAGGTATTTTCCCATATCACTTATTAGTGACAGTAATTCTCCATTTGAGATGTTCAATGCGAGGACTTCTCATTACTAATCGTAGGGGTAATCCATGATAGGATGTGGTAGGAGAGTGCCTTCGGTTTGTCCTTTTCCTTGACAACTTGTATGAACGAATGCTTAACGTTGCATTCTAATCATATTGATTGATCTCTATGAACATAGCATTTGTTTGCTGGCGGATAAGGAGACTTCTCTTAGCTTAACACCTTTTCCTAAGGCATACGAGCTCAAGAATTATACGTTTGTAGAAATCAGTTGTGTGCTCAAGGAGTGGTAATGTGGCATTTAAAGCAAAATGTGTTATGTAACAGTTAATCGTTACATTGGGCCTCGTCAACTGGAAATGGCCTAAACAGGGCATGCCAAGAAGCTAAGTGGGTCACACCCATTAGGATATGGTCATCACCTTTCTAGATTACTCTCTATTTGTTCGGTATGTTATGTATGCTATATGATCCCAGATATGTCGGTTATGACCGGGGTGATGTCATATTCGGTTCTATACACCACTAAGCGTGTATATGGGTAGGCCGGTCTTGCTGAGTATAGAGGTTTTGAAGACATCGATCCTCGATATATCCCTTTAGAATTGTATTATATAGAAGGTAGTCCCTTACCTACCATTGTATGAAGTCCATTCTCCGAATGAGTCGGTAAGAGTTTTGTTTAAAGAGCCTAACATATTTCTGAATTTAATAAGGGTAACAATTTTGGCTAAGGTTCATAAGTTTATTTGCAAGGGTTTTCAAAAGAATGTCATTGAAAATAATATCAAATGATATTACGTAGCAAATATTTTTGGTTGTCATAAGATAAAAACCCATTCTGTGTTTATATGCGGCATGGTCTTATGAGTTATCTTTTGTTTTCAAAACGCATATTTGAGTTTCTCACGCCTGTCCCATGACTGACTGGGGTTTATTTTTCTTTTCTCGTAAACTCTGGGTGCCTATTTTTTTAGGCAGCCAAGTAGTTAGATTATTTGGAGCATTTTGGGATGGAACATGGAGCATTTTGGGTCTTTTTGTTAAAATTATCTATCACTTTCTGTGGTGTTTGTATTATGTACATGTATCTACCAGCACATGTAAGGTTAGGTCGTTTGAACTATCCTAACTGATTTAGTACTTGCTATGACTCTGATATTCCATTTTAAGAGTGATTGTAGGTACTATCTATATAGGTTGTTAAATACAGATGTGAGATTCGATTATTGTTTTGTCTTCTATCTTTATTTTCTTTTACCCTCATGATAACCCGCCTCTCCGGCACTTGGATTTGCAGCACATGAATACCGGTGATGTATGGAGTTAATTTCTAAGGAACGATGAGGTGGGTCTTCACACTAACAAATGGGTAATTGTTCAAATTATTGTAATAGTAAATAAGTATTTGTTTTGCTAAACATATATCCAAGTTAATATAATAGCAAAAGGGGTTTTTATTCGGCTAACTGATGTCATTGGTTCCACGTTCAATAGGGGTTTCTTAAGGGTAAAGAATAATGAAATCCCTTGGTTTTGAATTTTTTTTCAAAAGAAACTTCTTTAAAAAAAACTGACATTTGGAAGTTAAATGATATAAAACTTTAAAACTTTATTAATTAAAAAAACATTTAACCCTTTATTTAAAAGTAACTAAACCTTTAACTAATAATTAAACAACAATTAACTATTAAATAAATAACTAAATCATAATTATTCTTCAAATAAATAATTAAATAATAGTTAAATAATAATTAGACTTTAATTAATTGTTAAATAATAATTTAAAATTTTATTAAATAATAATTAATCTCAACTAATTAAGTAAATAATCCATGATTAAAACTTAAATAATAATTTAAATCTTCATTAAATAATAATTTAAATCTTGATTAAGTCCTTAATTAAAATCTTTAATTAATTAGTAATTAAATAAATAATTAAACCCTTTCTTGGTTATTGAAATAATAATTAATTTTTAAAATAATAAATAATTACTAATTAATTATTAATTAAACTTAACTAATTATAATTAACTCTCTTAATTTATAATCAGGTACAAATTTCCTTTATTAATTAATGATTAAATTCTAATTCAATCATTTATAAATTAATTAATCAATCACTAATTAAAAATAAACAAATAATTTTTTTTAAATACTTATAATAAGTTTTAAAAACACTTTGCAAAAAGAATACTTAAGTAAATTTTTGAATAGATGGGGTATTGAGCTTTTGGATGCTGGTTAAGGATGGAGAAGATGAACAAGTAGTAATTGAACCGGGGATTAGAAGTATCATAGATAAAATTTTAGCCAAGGTTGTGAAAGTAATGGTTAATTTAAAATTTTAGGTCTCCATCAAGAAAAGGATATTGATATTTGCACGCGTTGAGAATGCAAAGGCGATTTTCATAAAAAAACTAGATCGATGTTTTTTGATAAGATTTGGAGGAAAGGTTTAAAAGATTATTCTTAATAATCTCTCAGACTGGAAGAAGACAGTGTACTTACAAAAATTCATGGGAGACTAATTTATAATGCATAGTTACGTGCATAGCATTCACATGCGAATAAAGTACCACTTAGGTGATTATTATCAATGCTAGAATGATTCTAAGTTATGACTTCAATTAATTTTAGGACTTTTATTGCTAAGGTTGAATGAGAAGATGGAGCAAACTTTTACTTGTAGAACTTAAGATGGATCCCTACAGACTCTAAGCATGATACCTAGGTACCATGATTTTTGAAGGACAGAAAAAACCATTCAAAAAATGAGAGATTTAGGTTGGATCAAAATGGGAAAAGAAGTTTTTCTATTTTCAACAATTTAAGAAATCTTCAAGTTTGGATACCCTTGGGTAAAGTGGAGAAATAGCAAAGAATTACGTAGGAAGTACATGAAAGAAGACACCATCCACATTCGAGTTGTCATACTTTGAATCTAGAAGTTGAGGTGATTAGGTATACCACTGGATGAGTTAAGGCGGTATGTATGTTGTGCATTAAGGATTTCATAGAGCTACAGTTTCATGAGGGCATACTTTTGCTCAAGTTATTTAGCATGGTGCAAGTCGACACCATTTGTGTTGGTAGCAAGGATTTTTTCGGGTTACCGATGCACCCACATTTGGATTGAAAATTAATTCCAGTGGTGAAAATTGATAACGAAAATCAAGGTTCGATCGATTGAAGGATAAGAACTACATGAGGTAGGCAGAAAAGCAAGCAGACATATGAGGCAGTCCGTGGAGATAAGTCCACGGTTAGAAAACAGATAAGTGGAGAATCCTCGAGGCAAGATAGACATGACCAACTTATTGTGAAGCCGTAATTAGGTACTTGCGGAAGTGTCTATGTGATACAATTACCATGGTCAAGCTATGTCGGTTAGGAAAGTTAAAAAAGACAGGTGAGTCCCTTGTTTGGCATGCACCTACCCGTATTTTTGGGCATTGAACAAATTGACTCTGTAGTGAAATAATTAAATTGGTCAGAGTCCAGCAGGGAGATGATCCAATTGAGAGTACATGGGAGGTTGAGGAGAAAGTCTGAACTACCCGTCCTGAACTCTTTCCTGGCACGTTTCCATTTTAGTTAGAAAAGATTGTTTTTGAAATTTGGTTCTAGCTTAGGTAGAGACCATTAGATGGTAGAAATATTTGTAAACATGTCATTATGATATGTTATGGATGATGGATGCTAGTGAATGTATTTCTTTGATAGTTTCTCTCACACGTTTAGGACAATATATCCTCTAGGTAGTACACATACATTCTCATTATCTCTTGATTATTGTTTGTGTTATTAGATATTATGAATATAGATGTTGCATATGGATGGTATGGTTGCGCAAACATGTAGAATTAAAAGTATATTCACATAGGATGTTGCATACATTTTGGATTCATGGTATAAGCATTTACATGATAGAAAGTCGACTAGATCTGGAGAATGCCTATTCTTTATATTAGTATTGGTTCATGTGCACTTCACATTGCATATATATATATATGTATATGTGTATATATATATATATATATATGACATATGGCATGTAACGTACTCGATTTTTCGTTGCCGAAAAACCGAATAGTTAGGGTTTTAAAAAGAAGAAAAAGAGAGAGGAAGAGAGAAGATAGTAGAAAATAGAGAGGAAAGAACACAAAAAATGGAACGGAACAGAAACAACAGAACAATATCAGAATCTCACAATTCGCAGCGGAACAACATATAATAAATAAATGAATAATCTTTAAACAAAGAACTATATCAGTTATTACATTTTATACATTACATTTTTTACATCACATCAGAGTGTACAACACCAAACAACATCAAACAGCGGAAAAGAAATACTATATACTAGTAATACGCCATGCCATCCGTCTTGCCTCCAGCAACTCCAGAATATCCTGATAAACCTAACTCTTGACTGCCCGTGTGGAAATTGGTGGGCACCCAGAGTTTAGGAAGGAAAACAATAAACTCCGAGTCAGTCATGTGACTGGTGTGAGAACTCAAAACAGTTTGTCTTTAAAACAATCAAAGATTTAAATTTTTATAATCGCAGTGCTTTTAAAAATGAGACTACCATAAGGCCTCCCGCACACACACACAATGCAAACGCAGAATCGGAGGAGATTTCTCCTTATGATAGTCAAAGATGCTTGATACGCATTAAAAAGAAACATTTGATATTATTACTAGTGCATAGTGTAGAAAAATTAGTTCGAAAGTAAAGATATAAATCTTAGCCAGCATAGACATTTCGCACTTATGCCTACTATAGCTACTATGTTCAATAGCAGGTTACCGCCACATTCCATAGCAGGTTATACAACTAAAACCGTACAAGGATCGTATTGTTTCTTTGGATTTCCAACAAATGGTCAGGCCAAGGAACTTCCCATTGCCACATGAGAATGCCTCTGGAAGGACATCCCCGAGAACCAAACCGGATCTCTGCCAACACAAGGCCGGGTTACCCCTAACTGAGTAACAACTGACCGAGTATGCCATCCCCCGGTCCTTTGGGACCTTTTACCGAGCGCTCGCAATCAATTCACACAGTCATAAAGTGTTTTCAACATGAGTAAGTATCTGGGCTCCATACCATGATACCACCCTTTTCCAGAAGGAAATGCACATACCCTAAAGGGCGCTACCCCTCATAACCTTGCCGCATCTTTCCTGTTTTGACCATTTCCGGGGTGTGAGGCTCGACGAAGTCTCGTCCACAAAAACACACTTTATACAAAAGCCGTGCTTTGGGTCAACAAATGATCATAGAAATGATCACAAAGATAAACGATCAAACAAATGATCCTATCACAAATGATCAACACAATGATCATTTCACAGCAACACTCAGCATGTCACATTACCAAATTGGGAATATATCGCTGATAACCTTCAACTACATAACCTCTGAGCTCGTACGTCTCAGAGAAGAGTGTTAAGCTAAGAGAATAAATTCTCCGCCACCAACAGAAATATATTTGAAAGAAATCAGCTTTATATCTCAATTTGTAATGTCAGATATACAATCCATACAAGTCTGTTCCGGGCTCGAACAGAACCGAAGGCACTTACAAAGAAGTCCTTGCAATCCGGATATTCACTAATCACGACCGGACTTCCCATCACATATGGAGTCTCTATACCGGGGACCATTCGATGCAAAGACATTCGACGAGTTGTCCTTTCGCTTTCAAAAATATCCGGTCTTCAACACCGGTCATCAATGTTATCCATTACGTCGTATCACTATTCGGAATGGGTAATCCGAATAACGAGCGCAATAATTTAAAAATAAGTGTAGCATTCAAATTCAGCAAATCCCAACAAATACCCATTCAAAGGTAAATATTGATAGTCGGTTATTGAACTATCAATGGATACGCACACATCACCAGATTCCAAATAATTTTTCAAATTATTTATTTTCCAAAAATATCTTTACAAGATATATAATTGCAATACCTCAAAAATAAAGCAACGTTTATTTTTAAACAAATTCCACTTTCTTTTATAAATTCCATAGTGAATTTATACTTCCCAAAATATCTGTGAATATACGTTTCAATTCGATTTCTAATATTCATTTCAATTTATCTTTAAAAAGATAAATTCTCAAAATATTCACTTTATATTGGAAAACATTTCCATACTTACTTATTCATAAGTAATTCACAAATCTTTTTATTTTCTACACTTGGAAAATATTCAATATACTTAAATCGAAATTAAGTATATATTTCATTCTTTAAGGAAATCATTCTTTTAACCATATTTGTTTGGGCCAAAACGAATGTTACGTAAAACATCGTTACGACAACCCAAAATCACTAGTATAGGGATTCGAAATTAAAATAGATATATAAATCCCAATACTATACAAAGATTTCCTTTCGGAAATCATTTACTATAACAACAGTGTTATAGTCCACCATTTCCTTCTATTTCTCGAAAACGTCTATTTCAACAATGAATGTTGAAATCTATGGTTTCGAATCTCAACACGTTTTGAAAACATCGTTAGATTTTTTTAATTCTATTTAAAACATCACATTCAAAACAATTTCTTTAACATATTATTCACTATTCAAAAACGTGAATATACTACGTTAACCAATTCATCCTTTCTATTCATTTTATTTTAAAGGATTATTCACTGTCTAAAACGTGAATATAACTCCATTAATAAGTTTCAACAATTTTCTTATCAAAATAAGTCGTTTGCGAATTTATAAAACAACGTTTATAAATTCCATTTCTATTTGTTTTATAACAACTTCCTTTTATAAATTCCTTTATTAACCTGTTCAATTTATATCTCAATGATATACTAAAAATTCATATTATAAGTCAAATGCTTATAAAACGATTATTTTACAAAATCGTTCCTTTTAAGACTTTCTAAATTATAAATCTTATAACTTATAAGATTCATTTATTTATCAAAAATCCATTCTTCAAATAACTTTACAAATTTTATAAACTTACTGCTTATAAAATTCCATTTATAACTTCACCGTTTATAATTCTATAAATTTCATTCATTTACGAAATTTATTCACAATTCATTCTAACACTTATAAAAACTTGTTTTATAATTCCAATATTTTAATTTAAAAATATCCATCTTATAATTCTTTTATATAAATCAATTTATATCATTCTTTTAAAAATGTCTTACCTCCCTTTATAATTTCACCATTTTGATTTATAAAATAATCAATTTTATAAATCCTATATTTCAACTTTTATAATAAATTCAGAAATCCCAATTTAATTATTTTATAAAATCCTTAACCCATATTTCTCAAAAATAAATCTTTAATCGTATTTCTCAAAATCATAATTTTTATAACTTTAAAAATTATAACGTTTATTTATTTAAAATGGATCAATTCCAAAAATATTATATATTTTCAAAAATCACTTTAAAAATCCTTTTCGAAATTCCAAAATTTGGTCCAATGATGCTACACACCAAATAGTCAATCACGACTACAACGATATCATATATCGTATATGATAATCAACGAATATCAAAATATCCATAATCAAATAAATACTGTTGAGGAATCCAGTTGGATCCCTCCAACCTGTTTTCCTGCATCCACAAACATTAGCACAATACCAATTTCGCTCCAGTACGAAATTATCGCGGTATATGGGATTTAAAATATTATCCGCTTAATAACGGCGCAATAGGGTCTCATCCCCTAAAAAATGCGGGAAATCAATAACTGCGATATATATATATGCCAATATATATATATATATATTGCTATTATATATAATACCAATTTCACTGTTTATGAAATATTCGCGGTATATGTTTTTAATAAATAACATCCGCTTACTAACAGCGCATAATGTCTATTTTAACAATCAATAGATAACAATCATCATTCAAACATGCATTCAAGTATTTTAAATATAACTATTTAAAATTAAAATCGAAACTGATTCGATTGAGTGAGAAGTTCTCACCTTGATTTCAATTTCGTTTTAGCGATTTATTTCGAATAAAATTAAACGGACGTTTAATTTTATCCAAAATTCTCACTAACTCCAAACGACTCCAATCCAATTCCACAGCGTAGTGCTCGTCCATACGATTCCAACGCAACTGGTTTCGCGCGTTTTCGATCTCGTAGCAAAAAGATATCAACTTTTAAAGTTTGTACACGATTTACATATAAAATAAATCAACATTTTATAACTTTAACCTACTCTAGTTTCTGGCCGTAGATTTCACCCAACAACATCATGACCGTGCGTACTTTCTCCTTCCTCACGCGATCCATCTACAGACAGTTATACGCAACACATAACCCATCTATGAAAATTAGGGTTCGATTTTGCAACTTCCTCGCTCGACGATAATTCGATCAGAGACCCTCATACGAACCCCCTTCGCAAGAGCCACGCTCGGCCCAAACATGGAGGAGCTCGGTCATCACGTTTGCACGCAGTTCGAGGCCGAACGGCCGCACTTCCAACTCAACTCGCCAGCAATCCACAACTCCAAACACGATCTCCACCGTTGGATTTATAGATCGTGCTGTGCTCTACAACTTTCATTTAGAAAGTTTCTCGAATTACTTCATGGATTTGAAGATTTTTGGGGAGATAGAACATTTGCTTTTCGGCCATTGATGAAGGGGGTTGGCGGCTGTAGAGAATTAGGGTTTAGTTTATTTTTTTCTAATTTGTGAATGGTTGGTCTATTTATAAGAAAACGAACGAAACACTATTCATTCCGGAAATTCCAAACTTCAATTTACGCGCAGTGACCAGCGCTTCTAGGGTTTACCCCGCGTTCCGGACACAATGGAACAGGTTTCGGTAGCTAATTCGGTCATCTGTGCGAGATATGGCAACAAACGATCGATTTAAATTAAACCGATTTAAACGATTATCTAGGCGTTTTAGCTTGCACCGGACAAACGGTAAATCCAATTGACACAAAATTTCAAAACTTACAATAATATCACATTACGGATCCGATGAAACTGGTTTCGTCGAAATCCGAGACTTTTTGAAAAATGGCTATTTTTACTCGCCAAATTAATATTAAAAACAATTCGATGCGTTTCGAGCTGCCACGATCAAACGGTAACTCTGATTGCTACGAAAATTGAAATTCGGTAATAACAAACTATTACGGATCCAATGGAACTAGTTTCGTCCAATTCTGAGACTGTTCAAAAATTGGCTATTTTCACTAGTCGGTTTTAATATTAAAATATTCAATTTTCACAAATAAACTTTTAATTCGATTTTAAAAGTTCTAAAATATCATTCTAACTTCAATATGATAAAATAAAATTTTACAAATCATTTAAAATCATATTTAACTCAATTTTCAATTATTTTCCATAATTTCACATATTAAATTATTGATTTAATTATTCAATTAAATCCAATTATTCAAAATAAAATTTATTCGACTTATAAATCCACTTATTAATATTTAAAATTAATTAAATATTCAAATTTTAATTACTAAAAATCCTGGGTCGTTACAATCTTCCCCCCTTAAAAGAATTTCATACTCGAAATTACCAAGTAAGAAAAGTTACAGAATCTATTAATTTTCCCAAAATACATAGTTAAACTTCTTACAAATCTTTACTAAGTTTTCAAAATCATACTTAGTTATCTTTTCAAAAAACAACTATCTTGTTTAACTTTCAATTCCAAATCAAAGTTATAGTTTTCAAAAAATTTCAATTTTCTCAAATTTTTTCTAACGCCTTAAATTTTCGGAAAAAATCGCCATAGTCTCCTTTGCGCGGCTCAATCCGAAAAAAAATGACAGTATATATATCACAAATATACATCCATCGAGTAATGAGGCATCCCGCAGGGAAAAAAGTATAAAAGTACGGTATGTAATCCGAGATATGTACCTTATTATATTATTAGCGAGCATATACGGCTAATATAGCGCGAAAGCGAACTCCAAATGCGAAGCAAACGCGATCCGCACCTACTAAACACTCAACAAACAACATGAGAGCATGCATATACGAAAATAGTATCGATATACAACATATAGCAACTTAATAACTATATATGCCAACATAGCAAATGCAATAAAAGCAATATATATTCAACCATCAACCATCATCCATAACCAATAAATATTCATATTCTCATTCATATCCAATGAATTGGTTTTCAATTTAATCATATTTGATTCATATACAGTGGATGCTTTTATGAACATTCATTTTCAATTAGTTTATATTCACTAATTCATATTCAAGTTGGTTCACTCCCAAATCAAATTCAATTCTATTTAAGATTCATTTAACTTCCAATTGAATTTCAATTACTTTAGCTTTCAATTTCATTAACTCAATTTCATTAACACTTAATGAATTATATACAATCGACTAACAATCATATAACAACCAATGTTTATTTATTACAACCAAATTCCTTTGCTTATATTCATTCAATTTGGTTTAACACCTTTACTCTCAATTGGTTAAATTAAATTGATCTTCATTCAATTTTTCAACTTCTAATAACATTAGATTTTAATGAATTAACACTTATATCCATTATTTCATACCAATTTTATTTATATTCAATTGATTCATTCAATTCAATTATAAAAGTTGAATTTCATTTGTATAACTTAAGTTCATATCTATCACTTAACTCTATTAATTTACTTTGATATCAAAACCAACTTCATTCAATATCTCTTAAGTTATACTTCATTTTATAAACATCACTTGGTTTTACATAACTTAAATTTCCACTTGTAAATCCAATTCAGATTCCAAATTCTAAAGTAAATTTCCATTTAACTTTAAATTCATTTTTATTTCAACTCATATTTATAAATATATTCATATAGTTTCACTTCTTATATATATAAGTTTATTTCACAATTGTAAATCATTTTAATTATAATTCAATCCTTATAATTCTTTTGCTTATACAATTATTCCTTTATTTAGATTATTCAAACAACTTATTCAACAACCAAACAATCAACTTATATACTCTTTAATAATTCTGGAAAATTATTTCTTTATATATAAAATATAATTAAGGTAAAAAAATTTCATTTACCCAATTTTAAAACAATACTGTGTCGAATTGTTCTATTCAAGTGTTTAGAAACCCCTTCGATTCAGTTTCGAGGCTGCGCCGACGAAGGTTCATATACCACTCAACAAACCAATCATCACAATATAAAACAATTTTATATTCACTAACAAATACGCACTCATAGCTATTATTACACTCAACTCATTCTAGAGTACTACTGACTCTACCTCTAATGAGTAATACCCAATAGAGCCATGGTTGTCGCTTAAACATATGCTTTGATACCAAATGTAACGTACTCGATTTTTCGTTGCCGAAAAACCGAATAGTCAGGGTTTTAAAAAGAAGAAAAAGAGAGAAGAAGAGAGAAGATAGTTGAAAATAAAGAGGAAAGAACATAAAAAATAGAACGGAACAGAAACAAAAGAACAATATCAGAATCTCACAATTCGCAGCGGAACAACATATAATAAATAAATGAATAATCTTTAAACAAAGAACTATACCAGTTATTACATTTTATACATTACATTTTTTACATCACATCAGAGTGTACAACATCAAACAACATCAAACAGTGGAAAAGAAATACTATATACTAGTAATACGCCATGCCATCCATCTTGCCTCCAGCAACTCCAGAATATCCTGATAAACCTAACTCTTGACTGCCCGTATGGAAATTGGTGGGCACCCAGAGTTTAGGAAGGAAAACAATAAACTCCGAGTCAGTCATGTGACTGGTGTGAGAACTCAAAATAGTTTGTCTTTAAAACAATCAAAGATTTAAATTTTTATAATCGCAATGCTTTTAAAAATGAGACTACCATAAGACCTCCCGCACACACACACAATGCAAACGCAGAATCGGAAGAGATTTCTCCTTATGATAGTCAAAGATGCTTGATACGCATTAAAAAGAAACATTTGATATTATTACTAGTGCATAGTGTAGAAAAATTAGTTCGAAAGTAAAGATATAAATCTTAGCCAGCATAGACATTTCGCACTTATGCCTACTATAGCTACTATGTTCAATAGCAGGTTACCGCCACATTCCATAGCAGGTTATACAACTAAAACCGTACAAGGATCGTATTGTTTCTTTGGATTTTCAACAAATGGTCAGGCCAAGGAACTTCCCATTGCCACATGAGAATGCCTCTGGAAGGACATCCCCGAGAACCAAACCGGATCTCTGCCAACACAAGGCCGGGTTACCCCTAACTGAGTAACAACTGACCGAGTATGCCATCCCCCGGTCCTTTGGGACCTTTTACCGAGCGCTCGCAATCAATTCACACAATCATAAAGTGTTTTCAACATGAGTAAGTATCTGGGCTCCATACCATGATACCACCCTTTTCTAGAAGGAAATGCACATACCCTAAAGGGCGCTACCCCTCATAACCTTGCCGCATCTTTCCTGCTTTGACCATTTCCGGGGTGTGAGGCTCGACGAAGTCTCGTCCACAAAAACACACTTTATACAAAAGCCGTGCTTTGGGTCAACAAATGATCATAGAAATGATCACAAAGATAAACGATCAAACAAATGATCTTATTACAAATGATCAACACAATGATCATTTCACAGCAACACTCAGCATGTCACATTACCAAATCTGGAATATATCGCTGATAACCTTCAACTACATAACCTCTGAGCTCGTACGTCTCAGAGAAGGGTGTTAAGCTAAGAGAATAAATTCTCCGCCACCAACAGAAATATATTTGAAAGAAACAGCTTTATATCTCAATTTGTAATGTCAGACATACAATCCATACAAGTCTGTTCCGGGCTCGAACAGAACCGAAGGCACTTACAAAGAAGTCCTTGCAATCCGGATATTCACTAATCACGACCGGACTTCCCATCACATATGGAGTCTCTATACCGGGGACCATTCGATGCAAAGACATTCGACGAGTTGTCCTTTCGCTTTCAAAAATATCCGGTCTTCAACACCGGTCATCAATGCTATCCATTACGTCGTATCACTATTCGGAATGGGTAATCCGAATAACGAGCGCAATAATTTAAAAATAAGTGTAGCATTCAAATTCAGCAAATCCCAACAAATACCCATTCAAAGGTAAATATTGATAGTCGGTTATTGAACTATCAATGGATATGCACACATCACCAGATTCCAAATAATTTTCCAAATTATTTATTTTTCAAAAATATCTTTACAAGATATATAATTTCAATACCTCAAAAATAAAGCAACGTTTATTTTTAAACAAATTCCACTTTCTTTTATAAATTCCATAGTGAATTTATACTTCCCAAAATATCTGTGAATATACGTTTCAATTGGATTTCTAATATTCATTTTCAATTTATCTTTAAAAAGATAAATTCTCAAAATATTCACTTTATATTGGAAAACATTTCCATACTTACTTATTCATAAGTAATTCACAAATCTTTTTATTTTCTACACTTGGAAAATATTCAATATACTTAAATCGAAATTAAGTATATATTTCATTCTTTAAGGAAATCATTCTTTTAACCATATTTGTTTGGGCCAAAACGAATGTTACGTAAAACATCGTTACGACAACCCAAAATCACTAGTATAGGGATTCGAAATTAAAATAGATATATAAATCCCAATACTATACAAAGATTTCCTTTCGGAAATCATTTACTATAACAACAGTGTTATAGTCCACCATTTCCTTCTATTTCTCGAAAACGTCTATTTCAACAATGAATGTTGAAATATATGGTTTCGAATCTCAACACGTTTTGAAAACATCGTTAGATTATTTTAATTCTATTTAAAACATCACATTCAAAACAATTTCTTTAACATATTATTCACTATTCAAAAACGTGAATATACTACGTTAACCAATTTCATCCTTTCTATTCATTTTATTTTAAAGGATTATTCACTGTCTAAAACGTGAATATAACTCCATTAATAAGTTTCAACAATTTTCTTATCAAAATAAGTCGTTTGCGAATTTATAAAACAACGTTTATAAATTCCATTTCTATTTGTTTTATAACAACTTCCTTTTATAAATTCCTTTATTAACCTGTTCAATTTATATCTCAATGATATACTAAAAATTCATATTATAAGTCAAATGCTTATAAAACGATTATTTTACAAAATCGTTCCTTTTAAGACTTTCTAAATTATAAATCTTATAACTTATAAGATTCATTTATTTATCAAAAATCCATTCTTCAAATAACTTTACAAATTTTATAAACTTACTGCTTATAAAATTCCATTTATAACTTCACCGTTTATAATTCTATAAATTTCATTCATTTACGAAATTTATTCACAATTCATTCTAACACTTATAAAAACTTGTTTTATAATTCCAATATTTTAATCTAAAAATATCCATCTTATAATTCTTTTTTATAAATCAATTTATATCATTCTTTTAAAAATGTCTTAACTCCCTTTATAATTTCACCATTTTGATTTATAAAATAATCAATTTTATAAATCCTATATTTCAACTTTTATAATAAATTCAGAAATCCCAATTTAATTATTTTATAAAATCCTTAACCCATATTTCTCAAAAATAAATCTTTAATCGTATTTCTCAAAATCATAATTTTTATAACTTTAAAAATTATAACGTTTATTTATTTAAAATGGATCAATTCCAAAAATATTATATATTTTCAAAAATCACTTTAAAATCCTTTTTAAAATTCCAAAATTTGGTCCAATGATGCTACACACCAAATAGTCAATCACGACTACAACGATATCATATATCGTATATGATAATCAACGAATATCAAAATATCCATAATCAAATAAATACTGTTGAGGAATCTAGTTGGATCCCTCCAACCTGTTTTCCTGCATCCACAAACATTAGCACAATACCAATTTCGCTCCAGTACGAAATTATCGCGGTATATGGGATTTAAAATATTATCCGCTTAATAACGGCGCAATAGGGTCTCATCCGCTAAAAAATGCGGGAAATCAATAACTGCAATATATATATATGCCAATATATATATATATTGCTATTATATATAATACCAATTTCACTGTTTATGAAATATTCGCGGTATATGTTTTTAATAAATAACATCCGCTTACTAACAGCGCATAATGTCTATTTTAACAATCAATAGATAACAATCATCATTCAAACATGCATTCAAGTATTTTAAATATAACTATTTAAAATTAAAATCGAAACCGATTCGATTGAGTGAGAAGTTCTCACCTTGATTTCAATTTCGTTTTAGCGATTTATTTCGAATAAAATTAAACGAACGTTTAATTTTACTCGAAATTCTCACTAACTCCAAACGACTCCACCGTTGGATTTATAGATTTTTGGAAAGTTTCTCGAATTACTTCATGGATTTGAAGATTTTTGGGGAGATAGAACATTTGCTTTTCGGCCATTGATGAAGGGGGTTGGCGGCTGTAGAGAATTAGGGTTTAGTTTATTTTTTTCTAATTTGTGAATGGTTGGTCTATTTATAAGAAAACGAACGAAACACTATTCATTCCGGAAATTCCAAACTTCAATTTACGCGCAGTGACCAGCGCTTCTAGGGTTTACCCCGCGTTCCGGACACAATGGAACAGGTTTCGGAAGCTAATTCGGTCATCTGTGCGAGATATGGCAACAAACGATCGATTTAAATTAAACCGATTTAAACGATTATCTAGGCGTTTTAGCTTGCACCGGACAAACGGTAAATCCAATTGACACGAAATTTCAAAACTTACAATAATATCACATTACGGATCCGATGAAACTGGTTTCGTCGAAATCCGAGACTTTTTGAAAAATGGCTATTTTTACTCGCCAAATTAATATTAAAAACAATTCGATGCGTTTCGAGCTGCCACGATCAAACGGTAACTCTGATTGCTACGAAAATTGAAATTCGGTAATAACAAACTATTACGGATCCAATGGAACTAGTTTCGTCCAATTCTGAGACTGTTCAAAAATTGGCTATTTTCACTAGTCGGTTTTAATATTAAAATATTCAATTTTCACAAATAAACTTTTAATTCGATTTTAAAAGTTCTAAAATATCATTCTAACTTCAATATGATAAAATAAAATTTTACAAATCATTTACAATCATATTTAACTCAATTTTCAATTATTTTCCATAATTTCACATATTAAATTATTGATTTAATTATTCAATTAAATCCAATTATTCAAAATGAAATTTATTCGACTTATAAATCCACTTATTAATATTTAAAATTAATTAAATATTCAAATTTTAATTACTAAAAATCCTGGGTCGTTACATGGCATTAGAAAGTTTCTAAGGAAAATGATTTCCTATGGATGAACGATGAGTAGATTGTTCTAGCTATTGTTATGTGCGTAAGTTACATTTTTTCATCCTTTGAGATTTCGAGGACGAAATCCTTTTTAAGGGGGAAGAATGTAACACCTTGAAAATCAAAAAAATTAATATGAAAATTAATCCGTCCATTACTAGGGTTCCAAGAGGAAGAAAAAGCAAGGGAAATCAAGGGAAAGCTAAGGAGAAGGTAATCAAATACAAATCTCAACATTCTTAATTCATTCAACCTGAATAATGGTTATGCATCTTATTTTTATGTGATAGTTTCGGTCTTAAGTTTAAATCTATTTCTTTTGCAAGCGTTATGCTATATTTTAGAGAGTTAAAGGATTATATGCTATCTGGTGATTTTCCAGAAATTAAATATTAAATTTAGTGATATATTTAGGTTGGAAAACATATCATATGATACCCAAATGACTAGAGATTTTGATATGATGTTAGAAACATTATTTTAAAAGTGGATTTTTAATTTCATAATTTTTCAAGCAAGTGAGAATTTATTGTGAATTTCCAAGTTGAAAAAAGGGTTTATTTTAGGTTTTAATTGTTAAAAATAATTAAATAAAGTTTTTAGCCTGAAATATCTATATTTGGAAAAATATTGTTAATATGATTTATTATGATTTTTGGGGATTTTTCTTATGAGTTTATGGTTTAATATGAATTATTAAGGTTGGAAAGGCTTAATTAAATATTAAGATATTGGTATAATATTAAGGGTTTGAAAATTATTTTTGGAAATGATAAAACTGCCTTATGGAAGATTTCTGAAAATATTTAGGATAAAGGAAATACTATCCAATAGTATTTTGACAAATAAGTGGGGTTTGGTGAAAAGAAACAACTTTTTATAGTAATAAATCAGTTTTCAAAGTAATTACGGAAATGCCACTCCACAATTCATGACTCCGCACCATCAATCCGTCTCTAAAGGTCTATGATATGGCCAAGAACAATGTATAAGATATCACTTAGGATGGTATGGAATGCATTAGTTTATGCGAAGTGGGAAGCCAAACAACCATGTCGAAGTCGGGTATTGCGGAGAGGTTATTACCACATTTTTGTACTTCGACCCATAAGAATAATGCCGCTATTTTAGTGTCTCCGACTCTATAGGCTAATGCTGCAATTTTATGATTCCGACCCTATGGGTCTTGCGGCATGTATATCCGCATGTATATAAGCGGAGAGGGCTTGCCGCATGTTTTAAATTATTTTAGGCAGAGATGCCAACCTATTATTTTCAAAGTATTGAATTCGGCAGTATAGTGTTGCACTTTTACTATTTCAACCTTGTTCATTTTAACTACCTCGGAGAGTCCAGCGTTGCCGCTCCTAATGACTTCGGCAACAATGAGGCCGCTATTTTCATTAAAGCAATAATACCGACGTTATTGACTTCGACCCTATTCTTCTATTGGTTTTAAACTATATAACTTAAGCTCTCCGACCACATTACTAGGAGAAGAGTGGAAAGGGGGTTTTGGCGTCATGACCTAATGTTTTAAAAGTTAAGGGTTTTACTTGTTTTAAAGAAGGGCGAAGACCCTCCTCTGCTATACCCTTGCCACTTCTATCAATATAAAGATTTTATATTGTTTTAGCCTTATAGTATATGATTTTAAGAGAAGTTGAAGTCAAAGGATTTTGAACTTCACCAATGTAGTTTTATAAAAAGTATATATCATGGTATAATTATTTTGAGTAAAGTAAAAGGCCGAAAATTTCCTTGTATGGAATATGATTTCAAGGATTAAATCATTTATAGAGAAAAGTGTTTTCAAGGAAATAATAAGGGTACTTAGCCCAGTATTTTGGTAAAAAGATTATTGTTCTTATTACTTTTAGGTAGATTGTGATGGGATGAACTGATTCAGAGATTAGTAAACTAGATGAGACTTGTGTGGGTAGCGCCTTATACTTCAACTATTAGCCCATAGCTGATATTTGTCCAAAATTCCAATTTGTAAGGCTTTGTCATGGGTAAGGCTAAAAGTAGGTGTACGCATAGAAAAGAATACACAAATTTGAGATAGGTTATTAGTGATCCCGCGAACTATTAGGTTCGATTGATCCTAGATAATAGTAAGTGTCGAACAGATCATCCAATTTTCCTCTAACAGTTAGTTAGAACATTTGATATATTTGGTAGGCCTAAGTCAGCCATATAGGTTGGTAGTTATCCTATGAAAACTAAATACTGGGGGCATGTAGTCTGTTGATTTGACTGATAGTCAAGATTACTCAGGTTGCATGCATACATATCGTTTATATTGTTTATTTAACCAGTTTGGTTACAGGACTATGATTTGCAAAAGATATATTTTTGAAGGATGTTAATGAGGGAAAAATTTGTTCCACTTAGTGGCTGGTCTCACTATATATCAATAAACTGAGATGACATCACAACAAGCTTATTGTTTGACTCGATGTTTATGTTTTCTTCTTAAACTCTTGGTTGCTCAAAATTTGATTTGAGTAGGTAGAGAATAAAGATTTTCGAGTTTAGTAGGTTTGACGAATAAAGCTTCTGAAGACATGTAGGCGGCAAATCTAGCTGTGTAGGAGTTTATCTATATCTCTATTTACCCGCTGTGCTACTCAGTTGAAATATATGTAAAGATAGATGTTATAACTATCTATTTGTAACTCTGGTCATCCAACGGAGCATCTTCATATTTCACTCTTAGTGTATTTTGTAATAATTATATTATTTGAACTTGGGCAACATTATGGGATTATGTATTGAATATGAAATGTTGATGTGAAATGTAACGAGAAAAGTAGTTTTAAAATTATGTTTAAATTATTTCATATTCTTGTGCTTTTGGTATTATGAATCCCTTTAACATTACCATGTTTTGTCATAGGAAATTAATACTATAGATGACTGCTACCTCCGTAGCGGTAAGTTTCGGGCCTCAAAATTGGGGATGTTACACACGGACGAGTCAGCATTTCGGGTTCGTCAACTCCATGCGTAGTTGGGTTATGTGTAGTCATACTTAGGGGAAAATTGGTTCTCCAGTAACTTAGTGGTGGTGATATTACCGAGGAGTAGTTCCCACGGTATCATTGTGCGGTGATGCTAATGGGAAGTAGTTCCCACAGTAGCATTATGTGATGATAGTATTGGGGAGAAGTTCCTACAGTAGCCTAGTGGTGGCGATGTTAGTGGAGAGTAGTTCCTACAGTAGCATTATGCGATGACAGTAGTGGGTGTAGTTCCTACAGTAGCCTAATGGCGGTGATGTTAGTGGAAATTTATTTCCATAGTAGCCTAATGGTGTTCCTTATTAAGTAGCTCTAGGAGCGATGGCCGATCATTAGATGCGAGTTTCGATCAATAGTTCGATTATTGTAATAGCTTACACAAATTGTAGTGTAGGTATTTATTAAATAAGAACCTTTGGGTAACAAAACTTATGAATTCACAGACCCTTATCCTATATCATTTAGAGGAGAATTAAAATTAATTGCAAATGATCATTACATATTAAACTTGTACTCATTCATTAGAACTTTGTCTGATTTATGCCTTTTTTTTTATTTTCCCCAATATAGGATGACAAGTTACCAGTTGATTGGGCAGAGAAAGTAGAAAAGGGAGCTATAAATTGGAGTTCTCGTATTCTTTATTGTTCATTCTAAAGTTACTTACTGTATTAGAAGTCTGAAAATCTTATATTGTATTTTGAAAATAGTATGCATGACGGTGTATATGGAAATTAAGTATTTTGGAGGCTATTTTCTAAAACGTCAATTTTTCTAGTACTTGTATTTTAATGAATTCCGCTGTAAGATCTGAAAGTATAAAATATATTAGAATTTACCTTTACAATTACGCCATGAAATATTATAAAAACCCAATAGCTCGTTTTTCTCGACATGCTATGAGTTTGAAAGTTACTATAGTCTTTGGATCGAGGTGTCGAAAAGTGCAGCTTATTACACCTGCTACACTAAGAATAAAGATTGAAGCAGCAGATGGAGGAGTTACACATTATCCTAGATAGAGGATCAAAATGTTTATGGCTGATGCAAGAAAACCACAACTTCAGAACATTAAACTGAAGCTTTGAGAAAAACTGCATGTATACATATGAATACAATTTATATTTAAGTGAATAAGCTACCTCCTCCTTGTGGTCAAGCCGATTGTCGAACACCTTAGTTATTAGTTATTTCCTTCGTTTCTTGGCTATGGTTTGCAAGTCCATCTCCTTGGCTTTACTTGTAACATCCCCCTACATGGAGGCCCAAAATTAACGGCTACGGAAGCTGCAGTCATCTATAGTTATTAATCCTCGATGACAAAACATGGCGACATTAGATTCATTGATACACAGAAACATAAGAATACGAAAAAAATTAAACAGCAAACAAATTCCACATTCCATTTTGAAATATTCCAAATTGATTACATAATCCCAATTCGTAGACCACGTTTAGATAATGTATGATTATAACAAAATACGCCAAGAGCAGCATATTAAGATGCCCTCTTGGTTGATCAGAGTATATAGATGGGCAAGAAAACAATTTGCATTTACAAACGAAACACACAGTGGAAATAAAGAACTTCTAATAACAAGCTTGCCTCTTGCATGTCCTCGGAAGCTTTATTCATCTAAAAGAACATTTGGAAATCTCAACTCTCAACCTACTCAAAATCAATTGAGTACCCGGGAGTTTAAAGGGAAAACAAAAACTACAAGTCAGACATAAAGCCTGGTATGAATAATAATTTACAATTTTAAACCATTTAGATATCTAGTGAGATCACGCCGCTTAGCGGAACGGGATTTCACCTCACCAGTGTCCTAAAACATTTATAAAACCATATATTATGCTCATGCATCCACAATGGTTAAAACATAGTATTCAAAAAAATAGGATGATATGCAATATAAATAAACCAACTCTAGATCACCCATCCCCTTTCGTTCTGACTATCTATTTCAATTATAGTTTATAGGGTTACTATTAGCCTGTTAAATGTTTGTGGACAATATGTCCACTTCTTAGTTTTCATGGGATTACTAAAAACCTATTGGTAACTCCAAAATCATATTTCTTATCATAGTTTTCATGGGCTAACTAGGAACCTATTGGCTGAATGCTAATATCTTAATCCGGATATAGTTTTCATGGGCTAACTACAAACCAACTGGCCCCTTCCAGTATCAGATCATAGTTTTCATAGGCTGACTATGAACCTATTGACCTTTGCTAAAATCATACAGTTTTCATGAGCTTACTATAAACCTATTGGCCCCTACCAATATCTTTAAATTAAGAATTTAACATCTATTAAGTTATATTCACTAGTGAGTCAACCTAACTGGTTATTCTGCCCTTTCCCCAAAATTACAGTTATGGATAAATAACAATGTGAATAATATTTCCAAAATCTTTATTTTGTCATGGTTTTTCCTTATAAATGAGAATGGGTTATCTGTTTTGAAACCTTAAAATATCACTTTCAAAACCAATGAAACCTTTAGAACGTATCAAGAAAACATTCTTTAAAACATAGCTTTTCGAAACACATTTGGGTCAAAATAGTGGTGTACGAAAGTATCTCTTTTGAAACTAACTAAAATAAATATGAGGAAATGTTGATGGTGTCGGAGCCATCTAGTTGAAATCAAAAGACTTTAAAAATTAAAACTTTGAGGGGAAAAGTCGAAACCTCCTTCTAACTCCGTCTCCTTCGAAACCCTAACCCCTTTCGAAAGCAATTAGGAAGCGGCTTAACCTAGGTAAAAACAAGTATTACCTTCCGAAGGTATTGGTAACTTCAATACTTCGAAAGGAAAATAGCGGCTAGGTTTCGACTAGGGTGGAACCTACCCTTTCGAAAGCTATTTATGAAGTTCCTTTTGAAAGCATAGCATTCGATTATGTTGAAAACTTTAAGTAAATCAAGGAAGGAATTTAACTTCAGAAAACAATCTAAGGTTTCAACTCTATAGGGTATCGACTTGGTCGAAAGCCCTTCATAAACTTAGGTAGGCGTTAATCATGTTAAAATTGAATCCTTGGTTTCGACTCTGACGAAAGCATAACTTTCGACACGCAATATTCCGCTACTCACCAATACACTTCGTACCAAATTCCACCGATACCATGTGTCTTGGTTCCAACTTTGTTGGTTTCGATAGTGATGGCTTCGACTAGGATGGAGCGGAAGTAAAGGAGTCGAAAGGTGCCCCCAAAATAGACGGAACCTCCTGCTTCCCAAAAGATGTTTTATATCTAAAAGTAGCAATTACTTTATAACTAACCTGCCATTTGTAACTCCTTGATTGGCTACTTTAAAACTTTTCAAATACTTTACAAATGAAAATTGTCGCACTAATTAGATCTAAATCAAAGCCTTGTAACGTTAAGCTCTTCTATATGACAAAACCAATATTTGTAGAAAAGTCCTTCTTTAATAATAATTTATTTCCCTAAATAGATCAGCTGAGAAAAATCCCCAAAATTACAGAAAATCAATTTCACCATGTAATTAAACATATTAAAAATTTGGACTCAAATTCCTCCAGGAATATTCGTAATAAATTGGTAACCCAAATACATTATATTTACGTCAAAAATTAATTATAAAATTTTCATCGCTTGGAAAATTCTGGAAATAAAAACCCATCTTCAAAATCATGTTTTACTTAACATAAAATTTTTCATGGTATTTTAAAATTAGTAAACCACGGTTTTGACCCTAAACCATATAGATTTTGCATAATTAAATTGGTTAAATCAGGCAATCAATAAATTAAGCATATCATCATCCACTATAACATAGAAATAAGATAAATACTCAAATATGAAATCGCATGATTATAAAACCAAAAAGAGATGGTATAAATTATTATTCACCTTAAACTTGATAAGGAATTTGAGATTTGTTGTTGATCAATCCTTTCTAGTTTTTAATCTTTAGCTTTTGATAAATTTTTCCTATCTTTCTTGGTAATGGTTCGCTTTGGTTTAGATTATAGATTTGTGATCATGAGAAAATTCAAGGTGAATGGACAAAAATGAGAAGTTATAGCTGTGTATAATAAGGATGCTATTTTTCTAATATGCCCATGTGTAAGTTAGTTAACCTTTAAATCAGTTTAATGCCCATTTATCTTATGGTTAAGCACGATCCTATACATTTTATTCAAATCTCAATATCCTTATAATCATTATCCTATTTAATTTATTTGATTAAATCTTCTGAATTATGTTATAAAAAATTAAGGATGTTACAGGCTTCCCCTTTTAAGTATTTCGTCCTCGAAATTCAGTAAGGACTAAATACTAAGCATAGCAATCATCTGTAACAACTCCTAACAATCATACTAGTCTAATTGACTACCAACTATCTATATAAATTTAATATAAATATACCCATAAAGAAAATTGGGAGAAGTATCTCTAATCCTGTCCTCTGTCTTCCAAATATAGTCCTTCTCATTGTCGCTCCACTGAACTTTCACCAACCCGACTGTCTTGTTCCTTAGTCTTTTCTCAATCCTAGCTACAACCCGAACTGGTTGTCTAACAATAGTCAAATTAGGCACTACCATTAAATCATCCAACCCTGTCGGAGGAATAGTGGTTTTTGGATCATACACATACTTGCCAAGATGAGGCACATGAAATACATTGTGGACATCTACCAAACTGCTCGGCAACTCTGTTCTATATGCAAGCTTTCCAATCCACAAATAGACCTACATATCTTGGGGTTAACTCCCCAACCTTCCAAATCGTATCACACCCTTCATAAGTGATACCTTAATGAAAACCTTATCTCCAAATGAGAATTCTAAATCCTTAAGCCTTTTATCGGCGTAACTCTTCTATCTTGATTGAGCTTCCTTCATCCTTCCTTGGATTAACTCAATCTTCTCTGATACATCCTTAACCAAATCAGGACCTAAGACTAATTTGTCTCCAGTCTCCAACCAACATGCCGGTGATTTTCATGGCCTTCCATACAGAGCTCCAAACGACGCCATTCATGTACTAGTTTGGTTACTATATTATAGGAAAACTCAACTAAATGTAGGTGGTCCTACCAAGATCCACCAAAGTCTAATACACAAGCTCAGTAAACCTTCGAGTACTTTGTTGACTCTCTTTGTCTGCCCATCTATTTGTGGGTGATACACAATACTTATAATAAGCTTGAAACCTATCGCTTCCTATAGACTCTTCCACAATTCACTAGTGAACAAGAATCTCTGTCACTAACTATACTACTAGGAAGTCCAAGCAGTCTAACTATGTTCTTTAGGAACAACTTAGCTAAAACATGTGTCGTTCTGGTTCAATTAACTAGAATGAAATTGGAACTTTTGGTTAATCTGTCCACTATAACCCATATTCTTTCATTACGTCTATTTGACCTTGGCAACCCGTCTGTAAAATCCATAGATATCGAATCACATTTGCAAACTAGAAACTCCAAGGGCTGGAGCAATCCACTAGGCTTCTGATGTTCAGCTTTCACTTGTTGATAGTTTGCACACTGTCTAACCCACCAGTTGGCATCCCTCTTCATGCCTTCTTAATAGAAGCTCCTCTTCATATCCTGATACATCTTGGTTCCTCTAGGATGAATCACAAACTTGGATCGATGACATTCTCTAATAACTTCTTTTCTTAAGTTCTCCACATTCAGAACTCATAACCTTCCTTTTTTTCTCAAACCATCCTTTTTGGTTAAGGCTAAAATTATTTAAATCATCGACCTCTGTTCCAACCTCATGTCTTCTGATCCTTTCAGCTAATACTAGATCCTCCTTCTGCTTAGAAGCAATTCTCTCAATCAATACTGGTCAAACTTCTAAATGAGATAGTTTGGCGGTACTCTGGCTAGAATCAATAGTTGATCTTAACTGCACACCACAACTGGCTTAAGCTTCTAAATCTATCTATTCCATTAACATAGCTAACATCACATTCTGATACTTTCTACTAAGAGCATCTGCCACCTTATTACCTTTCCCTAGTGTATACTCTGTATCATAATCATATGCAGCCAAAAACTCCAGCCAGCTCTGTTGTCTCATATTTAACTTCTTCTGAGAGAAAAAAATACCGTAAATATGTATGATTGGTATACAACTCAAATCTCCTCCCTAAGAGATAATGTCTCCAAATATTCAATGTGAAGATTACAGCTGCCAACTCCAAATCATGAGTAGGATATCAAACTTCATGCGGTCTAAGCTGCCTAGATGCGTAGGTAATGACTTTACCACTCTACGTCAACACCGCTCCTAATCCAGTTCCACATGCATCAATATACACATTTAATCCTTGTTTCCCGTCTGGAACTACTAACACGTGTGCATTGATCAACAAATGTTTTAACTTAAGGAATGCCTCCTCACATTGGCGGACCAAACAAATCTCACTTCCTTCCTGGTTAGGTGCTGCTATCTGCGAGAAATCTTTAATGGATCTCTGGTAGTAGCCAGCAAGTCCAAGAAAACTTGTGATTTCAGTCACCGTCTTCAGTCTCTTCCAATTATTAACAGCTTCGATCTTATCTGGATCGACTGACAATCCTTTCTCTAAAACCACGTGACCAAGAAAATTAACCTCTTTCTTCCAAAAATGACACTTAGCAAACTTCGCCTTTAGCGATTCTGCCTCAGCGTCTTAAGCACCACTCTAAGATGAACTTCGTGCTCTCTCTCATCCTTAAAGTAAACTAAAATGTCATCTATAAACACCAGAACAAACCTATCCAAGTACTCTCGGAAAACTCTGTTCAATCAATCCAAAAGGCATCACCAACCACTCATATGAGCCTTACCTAGTTCGAAATGCTGTCAAAGGAACACAGTCCTCCGCCACTCTTAACTGATGGAAACCTGTTGCCAAGTCCAACTGGAAAAACACTCTAGCTCCATTCAACTAATCAAATAGATCATCTATTCTGGGCAAAGGATACTTATTCTTAACTGCCCTTTCATTCAACTTACGATAGTCAACACACATCCTAACGATCCATCTAGTTTCTTCACGAACACCGCGGCCGCTCCCCAAGACGAACTGCTTGGTCTGATAAAATTCATTCCTTCTACATCCACTAGCTGCACCTTCAATTCCTTTATCTCAGTTGGTGTCATCATGCTAGGTGGTGTACTCACAGGTTTAGCTCCGAGCACAAGTTCTATTCCAATCTTAACAGCTATTTTCGAGGGTAACCCAGTGACTGGTTCAAAGACATCGGCAAACTCTTTTGCTACCCGAACCTGACCTAAACATCTCCTACCTCCATAGCATTCAGCAAAGCACTAACACTCCGGTCAGTATTCTCTATTGAGAATATCACTTGATTATGGCTATTAGAGTGCCCCAGTGATATTTCTCTATCATGGCAAAATATTCTAGCCTCATACCTAGTCAGCCAATCCATACCCAAAATGATCCCGAAATCTACGAAATCAATAACATACAAACTGCATGCAAATTTATGACCTAACAAATCAAGTTCTAACTGGTCACATCTCAACCCAAAAGTTGCATATCCTCCTATAGGATTCAAAACCCTTAAGGAAGTAACAAGCAAGCGGGTTCTAAGCATAATCTATTAACTAAACACTGAGATATAAATGAATGTGATGCACCGGTATCAAAAAGTACTCTAACTGAAATACTCTAAATCAAAAGCATACCTTCCATTACAGTCTTTCCCTTATCTCCTGTAGTAGGCCTAGCTGATCCAATAGCAAAGACCTTTCCTTTATCCTCCCTAATTAGCTTTGGACACTGATTCTTGCAATTCCCAACTTGATCACAGTTGAAGCATTTCACATTATTCTTAACTTTAGCTTTCTTCCCATTTCCTGACCGATATTCATTAGCAAAGTGACCCTTCTTGTCACACTTATAACAAACTACCTCAGCCTTTGACTTTTTAGCCATGTCTCCCTTCTGGGCTCCTTTCTTTTTAAAGAACTTCCATTTCATCCCTTGAGAACCCTAGGATTCTACCGACTTCTCTTTAGCTAGATCAGCAAGCAAATCCTCGTATCGAATACCCATCTCCACTACTATATTATGAGGATTACAGACATGTGTCATAGTCATTCTGGCAAGCTCGGGCCTCAGTCCCCGAATGAACTTCTCATTCCTTTTGAAGTCAGTATCTATAATAGCGTATCTATATCTAAACAACTCTTCAAACATAGTAACATACTCAACTACTGACATATCTACTTGCACTAAATCCATAAATTTCCTCATCAGCTCAGACATAGAAGACTCAGATACAAACTTCTGCTCAAGTCTCGTCTTCAAATCAACCCAAGTTAACTGCTCTTCTGGCACTCCGGCTGTAATACTATTCCACTAGTGTAGTGCTGACCCCTGCAACCGTCTAGAGGCCAACCTTCTCTTTCGTCCACCATTCAGACCCAAAATAGAAATATTTGTTCACAATGAAACAGCCAATTTTGAGCCTCTACAACACTTTTCATTCCCAAGAATGTCTTCCCTCCTAAACTGGTGTAATCTCTACTCATCAAAGCAATATTCCAAACTGAAGCTACAAGATTAGCACCTCCTACATTTCAAGCAACACCAGCCGTAGCTCTAGCTTGCATCAAACTAGCAAAGAACTGATACATCGTCCTCATATCTACTGGTGGATTTCTAGCACTCACATTGGCTTCAGCATTTTGGTTACTAGCATTAGCCGGTCGACCCGGGTTTCTCTTGGTAGTGGGTCGAGCATTTCCATTAATTGTGGTACTTTCTCCACCAAGATTTCCTCTTTTGTTTCTTGCTTCCATATCTCATTTCTCATAAATCTGCATATAAGCCTTAGTAAGATATAGAAGAACGGTCTAAGAGAACGGAGCATACAAACTAGTATATATAAGGATATCACTATGCCACAAAGTGAATCAGACAGCAGCAATCACACAACATAAGGTAGATTTGCTGTTAACCCAATATTTACCCCCATTTCACTCAACACATGGAAAAACCATATGTTGTTTTTCGTAGCCCATGAAATCTTTGTTCTATTGAGATTTCATCCATGACATTCAGACAACATTTTATTTATTATCTGATTAAAATTATGAATTTTTTACTTTGGCTCCTTGCCAAATTTTTTATTTCCCTCTCACTTTTTCCTAGATTATTTCATGGCCGCGTTCTACCAATTATTTCCCCCTCTTTCTTTCGTTTGCAGAGGAAAAATGGTGTTCGTTCTTAAATCATTCCTTCCCTTCTTGTCTAAATCTAGGGTTCTCTCCTTATTATGCATCCTTCATCCTTCGATTCTCTCCTTATTACGCATAACAAATTTTCCTCAAAATCCTTCCTTTGCCCTAAATCATTTATCTATGAACGAAGAAAAATCACGATGCTTGTTTGATTGATCGGTTAGTGTATTTCTTTATTCAGATTTTATTGCTGGCTCATCTGAATCTGGTGCTCTTCCGATGTCATATGGATGCATGACTGTCGATTTGTAGTGATTGCTATCACTTGTCGAGAATTACTGGTTAATTGCTCGGTATGATTTATGTCTCTTTTAATTTTGTATTGTTTTGAACTTCGATTATATGCCGATGATGAATTGGTTATTATTTATAGGGTTTGATTCTCTGTATTTTTGGTTTAAGAATTTCAATTTTCTTCTTGTTTGATGTTCAAAATTATGGTAATATGTTTGAATTTGTGTATACATATGCCTTGAGTTGTTTTAGTTTATATAAATGCATTTGCCTTAAGTGTTGATCATGAACTTGAGTCCTTAAGTGTTGAGGTTTTTTAGCTGTTTCGATTTGAGTTGTTTCTGCTTATTGCATTTGCATTGTCCCTTGTTTGTCCTGAACATATGTATACATGTATATACATTACACACATATGTATGTATATACTGAAAGTGTCTGTGCTATAGGTTCGTGTAATATGGATAAACTACTTGTGCGGAATAAGTAAGTAAATAGTAAAAGCAGTAAAGTTAATGACACCAGAGATTTGTATACTGGTTCAAACTCCCGTTCTACGTCCAGACCTAGACTCCTTCTGGAATTAAACTAGCAACCCTCACTTCACACGGAGGAATAGGTTTACAGCGCTTGAGCAATCGAACAGGACTTCTACCGCCTAAGCAACCGAATAGGACTTCAACCGCCTGAGCAACCGAATAGGACTTCTACCGCTTGAGCAACCGAACATGACTTCTTTACAAATAACAAATGTATCTGACTGTAGTGTGTTTTTGAATAACACTGATAAGTCAATTAAGTACAATCTTCCTATAATCTTCTCCTTTATGATATATAGTGTGATGTGCTTCAAGAATTGAGGAAGATAAAATGATCAGCGATCAGAGAATGTAAGCTGTTTGAGTACAGTTTGAAAATATAGAGTAGATAAGAATTCAAGAATATTAAAATTAGTTTCAGTGAATTGTTTGTTGAATTCTGTAATCTATATATAGTGTATAAAGAGTTGCAACCATAGATGAATAGTTATATTGAAAAGAACAGGTGCAACCGTTGATTTTGAAAACGTTTCTCTTCGATGAAGAGAAGCGTCTATTCATGAAAATAACTATTGAGAATATTCAGTCGGCTGAATAAAATAATTCAACCTTCTGAATTAAATTAAAATGCAAACAAGGATATAGGCTATTTTTAGCCTAATTCAGCCATTTGAATAATTTCATTCAGATGGCTGAATATTGTGAAACAATATTTTTGTTTTAGCATTCAGCCTGTTGTGTATGTTTGTGTAAGTGTATGCATGAATACTATATATACCAATTTAGGAGAGATTTTAACATATTTCTAAATTACTAAAAGACTCTAGATAAAGAATAATCAGCTTCTCAACACTTTGAATATGAATTTGAAACAAATCTCCTATATAAAAGATTAGTACACAAATATTTGTTTATAAAAATTGTCGCAATCAAAATGATGTAAAATCGAGATTCCAACATTCTTCCCCTTTTTGATGATGACGATTTATATAACAATACATATAGTAACATACTTACTCCCCCTGTCAATATGCATAAATATTTATTTAACTGTATATCATTCTCCCCCTTTGTCATCGACAAAAGGAAAGATAAGAATGCAAGAAGAGAAATAAAAAGGTAACAAGATGTCACTAAATAAAAAGGTAACAAGATGTCACTACTAAAAACGAATAGAAATATTCGTACAATATTACATAAACAACTAGATAGAAATATGAAATAAAAACAACGTAAATAGAAATAAAACAACATAAACAGAAATAAAACAAGAATAATTAAAATTGGGTAGAAAGAGAAGGATCATCATTATTGGAATTCGAACTTGAGGAAGACCACTGAAATGGAGATGGGTTGTAAGCTTCGGGGGATGTAGAACCGGAGCAAGAAATTTTGTCCCATATTTTATTCAGAAAACCTTTGATCGGGTTGAATTTTTTATCTGTCTTCTTTCCAATTGACTTAATTTCTCGATGAAGCTTCGATTGATTTCGGGATATAGTGATAGTAGCTTGTCTTGAAGAAGTGTCTGGGCCAACCACTTGAATGGAATCATCGTCCTCCTCTTCTTCTTCAGGTTGAGTATGAGAAGAAGAAGCAATACTAGTGTCTCAAGGTTGAGGAGCACCTTGTTGAACATTTTGAGACCATTGCTGAAAGGAGATGAACTGTTGTGGAGGTGGCCGGTGAGGAAGACCCATCAATCCTAAATTTTTGTGCCCAACTCACTAATACTAGAGAACTCAGAATCGGGCATTAGAACGCCAAAGTTGAGAAGGATTCGCATAATATAAGCACCATAATGAATGGTCTTATACTTTCTTCGAATTGTGACATCTTGAAATTCATCCAAAATGATTTTCCCCCAATTTACTTGTTGATTTGAATAGATTGAATAAAGAGCTTGGAAATCTCTTTTTTACACCTTTTCATAACTCCCCATTCTTGGTCGTAGAGAGCGAATAAATGCACGGTGAATGAGTCGTGATTGAGGCCTTAAGAAGGTAGATTTTAAAGTACTCAAATTAGTAAGTTGATCGGACAAGAAACGATGTGAAACTTTATCCCGATGATCCATATCAACTTCAATATCATCAATATCAATTCCTTGATAAGGACAATTTAGAATTGCCTAATCTTTGTAAAGGCAAGAAAATTTTAATGCCACAAACCATTGACCAAACACAATCTTGTCGATTTTGGGGATTATGATGATCTAAATTCATATTTGCATGAAAGAGTTTGATCAAAAGATGATTAATTTTGATATTATTTGGAGCATACCTTATTAGATTGTCAACGTGGAATTGCTCCGCTAATTCTCTATTTCGGTAAGCCACAAAATCTGGAAATTTCATGAATGCTCCTTCGAAGATATTAGAGATTTTCATAGAATTATACCAAGAAATTGAAACTCCATAGCCATTGTCGGATCTGATCTTCGGATGGTCCGGAGGTTTATTCTTTAGTGCGTTTAGATCATGGTGCCATTAGAAAGTAAAGAGGAGTACGAAATTTGAAAGTTTGAGGTAAAAAATGGCTAGGGTTCTGAAGTGAAATGATAAGAAATGAAAATATGAATACATATTAGGTAAAAAGCAGGGGCAAAAGTGGAATTAAAAAAATGACGACAGGTTAGAAAAAAAATTTAGATTGAATTCAGCCCGCTGAAAGAAATGAATCAACCGTCTGAATTTCTCTGAGTTTCAGCCCACAAGGAAATAGTTCATTTTTGAACTAATTCAAACGGCTGTTGTTTTTGATTCAATCATCTAAATCTGGAATTTTTTCTCTTTCAACAATATTCGGCCGTTTGTTTTTCAGAAACAGCCGGCTGAATGTGTGTAGAAACATATATCGGCCTATATTTTATAGCAACAAACAATATATATATATTAAAATTTTGAATAATAATATGTTTGAATACACAAAGAAAATAACATACAAACAAAAGAATAAAGAAATTTAAATAGATTTGGAAGAAAATATTGGAGTGTGATAATCATCTGGTTCTATTTTAGTGTTTTCTTGAAATGGTTGAAGTGGTGACCATCTATCACTGCGTTCCCAAGAATTTAGAGATATTGGTGAATGCTGCGGTGATGGTTCCCAAGAACTGTGATGGATTAGAGAACGAACATGAGACAGTTGATGAACCGTGTTTTTGGAGAAAGAACCCTAGAATTTCAATGCGACTTGTTCCAAAAAGCTTAAACGCTTTGCATTAACTTTTTGTTCATAATAAAGTTCGCGCTGTAATTCCTGTGATTCCCGTTGGTAGTGATGAATGTCATCTATCTTTTCTTTGGTGGATGGGGAACCAAAAAATAGAGATCGTCTCGTTCTTTTACCGGGTGGAGTATAACCCGCATGTGTAGAGGGAGGTACAATTGGAACGGGTTCATAAATTGGTGTTGGAGTAGGTAAATTCACCGATCCAGAAGAGGAAGAAGAGTATGATAGAGCAGAAGATTCAGAATTATGCTGGGAAGACATATTGAAAGATGAATTTGAAATTTGAAAGTTTTAAGAGACTTAAAAATAAGGAAGATTAACACAGGTATTTATATATATAAAAATATATAAATAGTTAAAATAATTTGTGGTTTTATAAGAACAAGAAAAAATTGGTTGGAGAGGAAAAGATGCAAAACCAATAAATTAGAAGAAAACAAATGTAAACCATAGGAAGTTTGAGAAAGACAAAGTAGTGAAGTGGTAGAACATTAGACTCCAAGTAAGAGATCTCAAGATCGAGTGTTGAATATATTTTTTTTAAAAACTTATAAATCCTTTATCGATACAATTCCTAATTCTCTTCTTAAGTTTATAAATGTATTTTCATTTAAAGGTTTTGTAAATATATCAGCCAATTGATTTTTAGAGCATACAAATTCCAGTCTGACTAAATCCTTTTCAATATTATCATGAAGAAAATGATGACGAATGTCAGTGCGTTCAGTTCGTGAGTGATTTATAGGATTTTTAGATAAGTTTATAGCACTAGTATTATCATAAAAAATTGTTGATTTAGATAAATTAACACCAAAATCCTGAAGTGTTTGTTGCATATAAATGACTTGAGCACAAGCTAAAGCACTAGAAATATATTTTGCTTCACAAGTTGAAAGTGAAACGCAATTTTGTTTCTTGCTAAACCAAGAGACTAAGGATTGTACAATGAAGTGACAAGTTCCACTTGTACTTTTTCGATCCGTCCGACATCCTCCAAAATCAGCATCACTATATGCAACTAACTCAAAAGGACATTCTTTCAGATAGAAAAACCCAAAATCTTTGGTTTTGGTTAGATAACGTAATATGCGTTTTACTGCTCGCATATGTGATTCTTTAGGATTTGCTTGGAATCGAGCACACAAACAAACACTCATCATTACATCAGGTCTACTAGCAGTTAGATAAAGTAATGATCCAATTATAATTCGATATAATTTTTGGTCAACTCTTCTTCCATCTTCATCTCTGTCAATATGAATTGTTGTGCTCATTGGAGTTGGTTTAGTAGAAGTGTTTTCCATATTAAATCGTTTAATTAGATTATTACAATATTTTTATTGATTAATAAAAATTCTATTTTCTATTTGTTTAATCTGTAATCCAAGAAAATAAGATAATTCTACCATATGAGACATTTCAAATTCTTTGGTCATTTTTTTTGAAAATTCCTGACATAATTTTTCATTTGTAGAGCCAAAAATAATATCATCTACATAAATTTGAATAACTAAAATATCCTTTTTAGTTCTTTAAATATAAAGAGTTTGATTAACCTTTCCAATTTCAAAACCAGAATCTATTAGATAGCACTTAAGACATTCATACCAAGCACGAGGTGCTTGTTTAAGACCGCATCTGTGTAGTTAATGCCCCTCTATTACCCCGCTATAACTCCGCTATATCTCATAGCGGACTTCTACCGCTACGATTTTTCCATGTAGGCCCAAGATATAGCCTTTCCGCTTTAATCCCCGCTATTTCCGCTATATCCCGTTATTCCCGCTATATTCCACTATTTCCGCTATATCTTTTTTATTAAAATGAATTGAAAAATTGCATTTATACATTATAAAAATTATGAAAATAATTTATTTGATTTGATTTTTAATATATTTTCAAAAATGAAAATACTCTAATATTCTACTAAATTCAATTATGTTATATAACAGTTTTACGTTTATTTAAAGTATATTCGCACATGTTTTTATTTAAAACTATTTATGTATTAATAAAATTGAATGATAATTTTTCATTTAATTACCATTTATATATTTGTAAAAACATTAAGTACGAGTTTTATATGCTATTTTAGAGCCATCCGCTATATCCCGCTATATCCTCACTGTATCCCCGCTATGACTTTTTGCACCTCCACCGCTTTGAATCTGCCGAGCGCATTAACTACACAGGACCGCATAAGGCCTTTTAAGTTTATAGACATGGTCTGGAAAATTTTCATGTGTGAATAGAGGAGGTTGTTCAATAAAAACATTTTATTTTATATAACCACTTTGAAAAGCACTTTTAACATCCATTTGATAAAGTTTGAAATTATAAAAACATGCAAAGGCCAGTAAGATACGTATTGCTTCTAGTTGTGCAACTGGAGCAAACATTTCTTCATAGTCAATTCCTTCTTCTTGATTATATTCTTGTGCAACTAATCTAGCTTTATTCCTAGTTATATTACCCTGTTCGTCTGCTTTATTTTTAAAACCCATTTAGTACCAATGACTATTTGATCACTTGGTCTGGGAACTAGTTCCCAAACTTCGTTTCGTTCAAATTGGTTTAGCTCTTATAGCTATAATAGTCATCAGCAGATGCTTCTTTTACATTTTTGGGTTCAATTTCAGAAAGAAAAGCTACATGGCCCATTTGATTAAGTTGATTTCTAGTTCTAACATGTGAATCAATTTCTTCTATGACATTTTCTACTAGGTGACCATGTAAAATCCTAGGAGGAGATCTTAATTCAATTTCATTATGATCAATGTTTTCATTTTGTTAAGTATTATAAAAATTGCTTTCATCTTCTTCAAAATTATTTTGAGTAACCATATTTGTGATTGTCTTTGGAATATACTCAATTTTTTATTAAATTTGTAATTTTCATTGAAGGAAACATGAAGTGTTTCTTCGATTGTTTTTGTTATTTTATTGAAAATTCGATAAGCTTTGCTTCGATCTGAGTACCCTATGAAGATTCCTTCATCGGATTTTGGATCGAATTTCCAAGCTGATCTTTTGTATTTAAGATAAAACATTTTGAACCAAAAGTTTTAAAATAAGAAATGTTTGGTTTTCTTTGATAAAAAAGTTCACACGGAGTGTGTTTTGTTAATGGTCAAATGGAAACACGATTTAGAACATAGCAAGCAGTTGCTACAGCTTCTGTCTAGAAATGTTTTGGTAATGTGTTTCCATTTAACAAAGTTCTTACACATACTTGAAATGTTCTATTTTTCCTTTCTACAACTCCATTTTGTTGTGGTGTTCTAGGAAAAGAAAATTTATGGTAAATTCCCTTTTTATTTGAAAATTGTTCAAATGCTTCATTTTCAAATTCACCTCCATGATCACTTCTAATATTCTTAATTTTTAAATTTTTGAGATTTTGAATTTTCTTTGCAAAATTCTTGAAATTTTCAAAAGTATCACTTTTATTTTTTAAGAAAATAGTCCATGTATATCTTGAAAAATCATCTACTATAAGAAATACATATTTACTATGATTTAAAGATTGAATTTGAGTTGGACCAAAAAGATCTTGATGTAATAGTTCTAGTGGTTGTATAGTAGAAATACTTTTCTTTGATTTAAAAGATGATTTTGATGATTTTCCTAATTGACAATCATCACAAATATTGTTTACCTTAAAATTTATTTTTGGTAAACCTTTTATTAAATCATTTTTAGATAATTTATTTATAGTTTTGAAATTAATATGACAAAATATTTTGTGAAATAACCAAGGATCGTTTTCTTTGGCTATTAAATACATATTTGCATTATGATTTATATTCATATTTAAAGCATAAATATTTTTATCTCTAAAACCTTCAAAGATAAGATTTTTATTATTATCAAAAATTCTACATTTATTTTCAGAAAAGGAAATATTGAATCCTTTGTCACATAATTGGCTAATACTAAGTAAATTGTGTTTCAAATTTTTAACTAATAAAACATCTATAATAAGAGGTAAACTAGATATACCGTTATTGCTCACATCGCCTTTACTGATGACATATCCTTTGGAATTATCTCCAAATGTGATAGAACCTCCATCTAAGTAGTTAATGTTTGTTAGAATCCCTTTGTTTCATGTCATGTGTTTTGAGCAACCACTGTCTAATATCCATTTTCCTCTCTTTTTGGATGATACCTCATCTTTTATAGCCATAAAGCAATCATTGGCTTGTTCTGAATCACTGTTCGAGTCACTTTCTGATGATGAGGATGATTCTGTACCGTCACGTGTGACTGAAAAAGCTTTCTTCTTGAATATGTCTTTCTTGTGCTTATACTTGTCTTTCTTTTTCTCAGGAAAGTCTTTCTTGATGTGACCTTTCTTGTGACATTCATAACACTCTAGAGCAGACGATGATGGTTTGTTGGTGTTGCTATTATTGCTGAAGTTGTTCTTGTTAAATTTGTTGCTTTTTCTAAATTTCAAGAATTTTTTGAAATTTATAGCAATGAACGCCATATCTTCTTCATCTGAATCTGATTCATCTTTTTCTGCCTGGAATGCTATATGTTTCTTGTCTTGAGCCTGTATTCGTTTTCCTGGAGATTAACTTCGTAAGGCATTAGATTTCCAATCAACTCTTTTGGTTTTATGGTTGAAATGTCATTAGCTTCTTCGATTGCTAAGACTTTTCTTTCCCACTCATCCGTTAGTGAGTTGAGGATTTTTGAAATAATATCAAAATCTGTGTAAGTTTCTCCTAATGCTATCAAAGAATGATATATATCTTGAAATCTATAGTATATTTCATTTATAGTCTCATCTTGTTTCATTTTATAATTCTAGAACTAATTTTTGAGCATAGAAATTTTACTTTGTTTGACTTTGTTAGTACCTTCATGTGTAACTTTAAGTGTACGCCAAATTTCATGAGCAATTTTCCACATGCATATTCTACTGAACTCATTTTTGTCTAAAGCACAATATAACATATTCATAGCTTTAGCATTTGCAGTAGAATCTAATTTTTGCTTGTTAGACCATGTTGAATATTCAGTAGTAGGAATAATACATTCAGTTTGCATAATGCTCAAGGTTTCATAACTACTTGCTTGTTTATAGATTCTCATTCTAGTGGTCCAATAGTTATAGTTCATTCCATTAAATAGTGGTGGTCGTGCAGTAGATTGACCTTCTAGGAAGGTAGAGCTAACAACAGTGTTGGAGTTATTTTCCATATTAAAATAATATTAGATAACTATGCTACGGTTATATGAAGACCAAGGCTTTGATAACAATTAAAAGTGTATGTGCTATAGGATCGTGTAATATGAATACAGTACTTGTGCAGAATAAGTAAGTAAATACTAAAAGCGGTAAAGTAAATGACACTAGAGATTTTTATACTGGTTCGAACTCCCATTCTACGTCCAGTCCCATACTCCTTCTGGAATTAAACTAACAACCCTCACTTAACCTGGAGGAACAGGTTTACACCGCCTGAGCAACCGAACAGGACTTCTATCGCCTGAGCAACCGAATAGAAGTTCTACCGCCTGAGCAACCGAATAGGACTTCTTTATAAATAACAAATGTATCTGACATTAGTGTGTTCTTGAATAACACTGATAAGTCAATTAAGCACAATCTTCCTATAATCTTCTCCTTTATGATATACAATGTGATGTGCTTTGAGAATTATGGAAGATAAAATTATCAACGATCGGAGAATGTAAGCAGTTTGAGTGCAGTTTGAAAATAGAGAGTAGATAAGAATTCAAGAATATTAAAATTAGTTTCAGTGAATTGTTTGTTGAATTCTGTAATCTATATATAGTGTATAAAGAGTTGCAACCATAAATGAAAAGTTATATTGAAAAGAACAAGCGCAACCGTTGATTTAAAACGTTTCTCTTCGATGAAGAGAAGCGTCTATTCATGAAAATAGCTATTGAGAATATTCAGCCTTTTGAATTAAATTCAAACGCAAACAGCAAGGATAAAGGCTGTTTTTATCCTAATTCAGCCGTCTGAATAATTTCATTCAGACGGCTGAATATTGTGAAACAATATTTTTGTTTCAGCATTCAGCCATCTGAATGAAGTCATTCAGCCGGCTGAATTCAGCCTGTTGTGCTTGTTTGTGTAAATGTGTGCATGAATATTAGATATACCAATTCAGGAGAGATTTTAACATATTACTAAAAGACTCCAGATAAAGAACAATCAGCTTCTCAACACTTTGAATATGAATCTGCAACAAATCTCTTATACAAAAGATTAGCACACAAATATTTGTTTACAAAAGTTGTCGCAATCAAAATGATGTAAAATCGAGATTCTAACATATATATGTTAATGTTTGTGGCACTACCTTGTTTTAATGGATGAATATGAACTTTTTTCAAACTATTAAGATGTGTATCATTGGGTATTGGGATCTGCTGAAACTTGACTTGTTCATAGCTGAATCTCTGAACTGAAATGTTTTGATTATCTTTCATACATGTCTTGTTGTATATATTTATTGCAAATGTGTCCAGTTTCTTGAGTCTTGTGTTGAATTGTATGTCCATAGCATCATATTGTTGTTCTAGTTGAACTGCCAGTTGCTCATCTCTGAACATGTAATGCATATATACATGTAAACATGTATATACATATGTGTATACGTGTATATGTGTGTTTCTCACTTCATTGTTGTTGCTTTGTTAATGCCTGAACTATTTTTTGTGTGTGTGCACTCTAGTGCCTTTGATTTTTAGTTTCCCATGTATATACATGCATTCACATGTATATATAATTTTGTGTGAACCTTAGTCACTGCACTTATGTTCACTGTTCTATTTTTGTACCCTTGTATCTCTGGTCTTGAGTTTTCTGAGATGTTCATGTGTATATGTCCTTACTTGTTGTTGTACTTGTTCTAGTCCACTCCTATACTTTACCTTTATGTTTCATATGTTGCTCGTTTGAGAGCCATGCCTGGTGTTTTGCTGGTTGGAGCATCTTTCAAACTTTTCATGTATATACATATACATGTGTATATGTTATATGTGAGATAGTATGAAGTTTCTCCCTTTTGATGCTCCATGGTTTGGCATTCTGTTTTGAACTGAAACGAAATATGCATGTATGTTGAAACCCTTGTATGTCTATATGTGTGTTGCTCACACATACGTACTGGTATGTGTGTTATACTGTTGTATTTTGTTGCTGATAGTTGTTGTGTACTGTGTTCCTTGCTGTTTGCTTTGCACTGGCTTGTTGTCTTATTATTATGTAGTCACTTCCTTGTACTACTTGTATCAGTGCTATGATTTTTCACCTGAACTCTGTTTGTATGTAGTCTTGTCAAGTTAATCTTATTGTTGCTTATACACTCTTGCACCACACTCCTAGCTTTGGTTGAACTTACTGTGACCATTCCTAAGTCCGAAGTATCGCTTGAACTTTGCTCTTCCCTTGTCTGGACTTGTTTGTGTACTTTGGTATCTTGGTTTGGTTTGCCATGTACAGTTGATCTTGTGAGTTTTAGTTTTCTGTCTCTGGCTTTGGTTTTGGTTTATACTTGTATATATACACTATAATTACTTGTTTAATGCATTTTGCTTTGGTTGCTTTAGTTCCTAGTTCCCTTGTTTCTTTTCCTTCTCTAAACCTTGGGCTGAAATTGATACCTGAATGACCTAAACCTTGAGTATGTACATATATACATGTATATACATATGTGTGTGTGTGTTACTTGAGCTTTGAAGCTTGTTGTTTGGTTTGCTTGTGCTTGTACCAGTGCATTGTCGGCTAAAACTCATATTGTTTTTCATGTGAATGTGCCTTGAGTCTGTATATTCACATGTACTTGCTCTGGTGCACTTTACCCTTGTAGCCTTTTACTGTGTATCCATTCTTGACCTTTGTGTTGTTACTGATGAGATCTGCATATGTACATGAATTTTTGTGCATGTCTTGCATTTTTTGAACTGGTTTTGACTTTAGTTGTTGTGCTTCTTGTCTTCGTTTTGCTGCCTGAATCATGTTGAACTCAGTTTTTCGATCACTGGTAACTTAGGCTTGAGTGTGCATTTTCCTGGCTGGACTTGTATATTTTTGGTTGGAGCACCTGATTGTGCACCTGAGTTTGATTTTCCATTTTGAGTTGCATTTCCTTATGCACCTGAGTTGAGCCCGATGAGGCTTGGGCTTGACCTTGTGCACATTTTCACTGTGTTGAGCTTTCGGGATTGACCTTTGCAATAGTCTGTGAGATTTAATCGATGCCCGGCCTTGTGATATTCATAGTGATACATTATGCATATCATATGTTGTCTATGCATATATACATATATATATATATGCATATATATATAATACATATACACACACACACACACACACATATATATATATATATATTTATCCCTGTCGAAACCACGAAGAGAAAACAAGCCCATAAACTGAGGCAATATCAATATTCAATTTTATTTTTGCAATTTAGGTTTGTTTCCTTTTCCATTTTGCTACGTTTTTTATTTAACAGGTATAAGAGATGATTGGACACAAGCCGGAGCAAGCAAATCAAGATTAACATCAAAAATAAACTCAACTGAGTGTGAGTGAGTGCTAGTAAAAAAAAGTTATATGTAAGAGTGTAGTGAAAATTTGTATATATGAGAGTGATAGTGAAAGTTGTTTTGTATGTGAATTTAATTTGAAATAAAATATTTATTTAAATACAATTGCGATTCATTTATTTCATTCTTCACATATATAATATAATTGTAATTAGTATGCATATATAGAAAACTCTAGAAATGATACTATAACATTATAAAACTTTTATTTTATTAACTTTCAAACAACATATAATATCATCTCTACTATTTCTAAAACAAGAATAACACATCAGATAACACACGACTTTGTTTTCATGTATTGTGTTAGTTATTATAAGATGACGAGGCATATATGTAGTCTGATATGTAATGAGACTTCATGGAAATAGACGACATATTGGTATTCATTCAGACAATGGAGCATATCTGTCGTTTGATTCGTTTTTCTCATAGTGTATATATATATATCATATACAAGTACGTTATCATAGCATTAACCTAAACCCCAATCTTATTATCCGATTCATTAGATTATATTTGCAAAATCCTTTTAGGTTTAAGTTTCTTTCAAAGTTTCATAAACTTATGCTTTGATACCAACTTGTAACATCCCCTACTTGAAAGCCCAAAACTAGCAGCTACGGATGCTGCAGTCATCCAGAGTTATTAATCCACAGCGACCAAATACGACGACATTAGATTCATTGATACACAAAAACACAAGAATATGGAAAAAAAATTAAATCGCAAACGAATTCCACATTCCAGTTTGAAATATACAAAATTGATTACATAATCCCAATTCATAGACCACGTTCAGATAATATATAATTATTACAAAATACGCCAAGAGCAGAATATGAAGATGCCCCCTTTGTTGATCAGAGTATATAGATAGGCAAGAAAACAATTTGACTTTACAAACAAAAGACACGGCGGAAATAAAGAACTCCTAATAACAAGCTTGCCTCCTGCACATCCTCGGAAGCTTTATTCATCTAAAAGAACACCTAGAATCCTTAAATCTCAACCTACTCAAAATCAATTGAGTACCCGAGATTTTAAGGGAAAACAAAAACTTCGAGTTAGACATAAAGCCTGGTATGAATGATAATTTACCATCTTAAACCATTTAGATATCTAGTGAGACCATGACGCTTAGCGGAACGGGTTTTCCCCTCACCGGCATCCTAAAACATTTTTATAAAAATAAACTGTGCTCATGCATCCACAATGGTTAAACATAGTATTCCAAAACATTATGATGATATGCAATACAAATAAATCAACTCTGGATTACCCATCCCCTTTCATTCCGATTATCTATCTCAATTATGGTTTTTAGGGTTACTATTAGCTTGTTAAATGTTTATGGACTCTCTGTCTAATTTCTTAGTTTTCATGGGATCACTAAGAACGTCTTGGTAATTCCAATACCATATTTCTTATCCTAGTTTTCATAGTCTAACTGGAAACATATTGGCTAACTGCCAATATCTTGATCTGGATATAGTTTTCATTGGGCTAACTATAAAACCTACTGGCCTCTGCCAGTATCAGATCATAGTTTTTATGGGCTGACTATGAACCTATTGTCCCCTGCCAATATCATACATTTTTCCTGGGCTTACTATAAACATATTGGCCCATGCCAATATCTTTAAATTAAGAATTTAACATTCGTTAAGTTATATTCACTACCGGGTCAACCTAATTGGTTATTCTGTCCTTTTACCAAAATGACAGTTATGGGTAAATAACAATGTGAATAATATTTTCAAAATCTTTATTTATACCATGGTTTTTCCCTAAAAACGAGAATGGGTTATCTGTTTTGAACCCTTAAAACATCACTTTTGAAACCTTTTGAAGGTATGAAGAAAACATTTTTTTTAAACATTGCTTCGAAACACATTTGGGTCAACATATTGGTGTTAGAAAGTATCTCTTTCCAAACCAACTAAATTAAATATGGGAAAATGTTGATGGCGTTGGAACCATCTAGTCGAAAGCAAAAGACTTTAAAAATTAAAACTTCGAGGGACAGAGTCGAAACCCCTTCTGACTCCGTCTCCTTCTAAACCCCAACCCCTTTCGAAAGCAATTAGGAAGCGACTTAACCTAGGTAAAAACAATTAAACCTTCCGAATGTATTGATAACTTCAATACTTCAAAAGGAAAATAGCGGCTAGGTTTCGACTAGGATGGAACCTACCCTTTCGAAAGCTATATATAAAGTTCCTTTCAAAAGCGTAGCTTTCGACTATGTTGAAAACTTTAAGTAAATCAAGGCAAGAATTTAACTTCAGAAAACAAACGAAGGTTTCGACTCTATAGTGTATCGACATGGTCGAAAGCCCTTCAAAAACTTAGGCAGGCATTAATCTTATTAAAGTTGAATCCTTGGTTTCGACTCTGACGAAAGCATGGCTTTCGACACCCTACCTTCCTCTACTTACCAATACACTTCGTACACATTTCCATTGATACCATATGTCTTGGTTCCGACTTTGTAGGTTTTGATAGTGATGGTTTCGACCGGGATGGGGCGGAGGTAAAGGAGTCGAAAGGTGCCCCCAAAATAGGCGCAACCTCCTTTTTCATGAAAAGCTGTTTTATATCTAAAAATAGCAATTACTTTATAATAACCTGCCATTTGTTACTCCTTGATTGGCTACTTTAAAACTTTTCAAATACTTTACAAATAAAAACCGTCGCACCAATTAGACCTAAATCAAAGCCTTGTAACATTAAGCCCTTATATATGACAAAACCAATATTTGCAGAAAAGTACTTCTTTAACAATAATTTATTTCCCAAAATAGATCAACTGTGAAAAATGCCTAAAATTACAGAAAATCAATTTCACCATGTAATCAAACATATTAAAAATTTGGACTCAAATTCTTTAAGGAATATTCGAAATAATTTTTTAATCCAAATACTTCATATTTACCGTCAAAAATTCGTAATAAAATTTCCGTAGCTTGGAAAATTCCAAAAATAAAACCCCAACTCCAAAATCATGTTTTACTTAACATAAAAAATTTCCATGGCATTTTAAAATAAGTAAACCACGTTTTGTGCCCTAAAACCATATGGATTTTGCATAATTAAATTGTTTTAATCAAGCAATCAATAAATTAAGCATATCATCATCCAATATATCATAGAAACAAGATAAATACTCAAATCCAAAATACATGATTATAAAACCAAAAAGAGATGGTATGAATTATTATTCACCTTAAACTTGATTAGAAATTTGAGATTTGTTGTTGATTAATACTTTGTAGCTTTTGATCTTTAGCTTTTGATAAATTTCTTCCTTTCTTCCTTGGTAATGGCCGGCTTTGGTTTAGGTTTTAGATTTGTGTTTGTGATCGTGAGAAAATGAAAAGTAAATGGAAAAAAATGAGAAGTTATAGCCGTGTATAATAAGGAGGCTATTTTACTAATATGCCCATGTGTAAGTTAATTAACCTTTAAATCAATGTAAATCCCATTTATCTTATGGTTAAGCACAACCCTATATATTTTATTCAAATCTCAATCTCCTTACCATCATTATTCTATTTAATTTATCTAATTAAATCTTTTGAATAATGCTATCAAAAATTAGGTACGTTACATTACCAATGTCCATTAAATGTTAGGATTAGGTTGGTTGTGCTAGCTAATTATAACCAAAGAGATATCAAATATGTTCCCCTTTTCTATCAATCTAAGGTGACTAAATCCTCTATGCCCCTTATGTTATGGTTGGCTCTTATATTTGACTTTGCTTGGTCAAATTTCCCATCATCTCAATTAGCATCAACTATTCAATCTTTTTATTTAAGCCATTTCTTCATTTATATCGATGTACAACTTTTATACATCGTTTTAATTGATTTTTGGCTTTAAACAAATAATTAAAATGTCACAAAAATTCAACATAACATTTGTATTAATTTATAATATTTACATACTGATTTTATATTGGTCAAATTTGAAAATAAATAGCAACTCAGTTAAGCTGATTCTCTTGTGTGAACTCAATCCTTAGTTAATATTAGAACATTGACGCCTACATGGACTTTGCTAAAGTACCTTATCAAATCCAAGTTCAAAGCTTATAGATCGTTTAGAAGAAAATCAATTTCTAATCTATTTTAAACTCACCAAGTAATGCCATTTTTGTATACATATATTCTTTTTGTCAGCAGTGTATTATTTGAATACCTACAGTTTTGTTTGAGATTTTTTTATTAATACCCATTTTTAATTGCATTGACACTTTAAAGTCCTTGCTTCAATCCAATAACATTTATCGATTAATTTCTTTACTTCATCAAGAGATCTTTGACTTAAGTTGACTACCAATTATTTCTAATCTAACCTTTTACAAAGGAGATGAATTCTCTCTTTTGTGGAATTTCACTTCCAGTGGTTTAACATGTACTCAATTATGGCTATAACCTAGTTGCCTTGTCATGTGCATGACCATAATAAGAGTGCAACGTACCTACTTAAGATCAGTAGTGCCCTCTAGTTTGAAGACTATTTTATATTGTTAATACGAGATATTCTATTTTGAGTTAGTTCTATTAACTTATAGAGACCGTCAACGAGTCATTCTATGACTGTTATAAACAACGAAAAGTACGTAACCACTTAGTGCCATAACGTCATGAGTAACTCATCGTTCATCTTACGAAGAGCATTACATACACCAGCCTCAACATGCGTATTGATGCCCTTTTCTCAATATATGTTGACTAGGAACATTTACGGGGTAGGTATTTAATTATATATCAATTCAATACTCATGGTTACAAATACATTCGTAACTTCAATTGATAAAATATTTCTTCTAAAGATTTTCCACTTATATATGTTTAATGCGCTTACTGTATTATAGATATAACTACAAATCTCTAGATGATACATATGAAAATAATTTATATTCGAATATTTAAATAAAGAAGTTACCACCTCTTTGGTTATAGGTTTCTCCTCTGCCTCTTTGATTATAGTTTGCAACACTATCTCCTTGGCTTCTTTGACACCCTAGCCAATGGGTATGTTACCAGAAGGAAGTTGTCGTTAGAAAGCATGGAGTAAAGGACACGATAGGAGCGATCTCTCTCATATATATATATATATATATATATATATATATGCATGCTCGCATTAGCATGAATACATGATAATCAAATACTTGAACCTTTATTAGACACATATATTGTATTAGAACAAAACAATATGCATGAGTTTCCTAAGTCAAATAATTTATAGATAGAGAGCATAAAATAAAAACTCAACTACAATATCGAAGTGATCAAAACTTCGTATACACACACACACGCATTAGATGCCCTCTCATGGAGACATATTAAAAAAATGTAAATTAACATCTACTAGTCTAGTGTCACAGACACTTCGAATAAAATGGTGCATAATAATGTAAAATACCACTATCATCATCAAAATCCATACTAAGACACTCTGACAATACACGAAGTCAACTCATGTAAATCTCCTCTAGGGCTAAGTTCACAAAACCGGAGGTGCGATCCACTAACTTAATGCTAGTCTCCATCCTCAAAATGTAACCCATACTTGATATCTTATAATAATAGTACATCCTTAAAACAAACAACTCAGTCTGATCCAGGGTTATTAAAAGAAATTACAACTCGGGTTAGGCTAGGATCAAGCTACGAGCAAACTCAAATCCCAAACAATAACCAAGAACATAACAAAACAGTACATCATCATGTAAAGGTGCATCAAATTCCCAACCCCATGCAGTATCATATAAAAATCATATAATCTTATCAATATTTCAATTACCCTACTCCAGGTAGGTATCATATATAAATCATATTACGTGTTCTATCTCTAACTAATGTGATCACAATCGCAAATCTATTTAATTATAATTCACCTTAATCACAAGTTGTTAATGCACATTTTATCATCACATAATAAAATTATACAATCAATATTAAATTATATGATCAACTACCAAAAAATGAATCGACATCTGGTGATTCCCAACATCACCTACAAATCAGATATACGAAAACTAAATCAATTGTAATGGCCCGAAGTTTTCGACTCTCAAAAATCAACATCAGTACGTTCAATATATAGCATGCTGAGCAATCGAGTGACGGAAATACTGAATCAATAGGGTGAAGAAGAAAAGGATAGAAGAAGAAATAGAAACAACTACATAGAATCTCACAATCGCAGTGGAACAACGTACAATATATAATAACAGATTTTTATACAAAAGAATGTATGGCGGTTAATATACACACAATCATCAGAGTACAACAATCAATAGTCAATCTGGACTGTTATAGTAACTTGTCCTCGCATACATAACACACACAGCGGAAATAACCAAGTATGTGTAATATGACTGAAATCCTCTAACTCGTCTCCTGAGCGTCATAGCATCCTAACCTGAATATGTGATACTCGGTCTGACCTGAGCATTATGAAAAAATAACACCTGAATCAGTCTGGAAAACTAATGTGATAAGCATGCTCAATTTGAATTATTACTGTTATCAAAATCCTTTGAAAATAAAGGGTATCTCGTAAGATCATGCCACACATAGATACGATGAGTTTTTTCCTTACGATAACCAAAACATTTTATATCAATATCATCTGATATTATAATAGTGTATATAAAAGATAAACTAGAAAATAGCTGAAATGCTTTCATCTCACGTTTCAGCATAGTTGGGCACAATCAAAACCGTACAAGCTCGTAGTTGATATTGGATTGCATACAATGACTAGGCTACTGGGGTACTGCCCACCACAGTACATCTCTAGAAAAATGAATCGAGATCGTGCCTAATGATCCCTGCCAACACAGGACCGGCCTACTTCTTACTGTATAGTACCGAATATGTTATCACCTCGGGTGTTCCCACCCTAATCGAGCGCTCTCTTTTCCATGCACAACCATACCCATAATTATAATATACATATCTGAGGGTATACAGAAAAGTGATAACATACCCTACTTGGGTGCGACCCACTTAGCCCTGCTGCATCTCCCCTGTTTTAGTCATTCCCGGTTGATGAAGCTTGAGGCTACGTATTACCTTTATAATAGCATTCATACTTGGAATGCTAACAATGCCTTCCAGACCACGACACAAATGATAGCATTCATCCATACAAGTTGTTCTGGGTCTGAACAAACCGAATCTCCTTCCAAATCACCATCTCTGTTTTCATCAACATATCATAATTCGTAACGCACAAATCGAACCAAAGTGGTTTTCAGATAATTAAATCTGATCCCGGTCTCTTCGAAATGATCAATGAATTTGGTCAGATTTGATAGTCGGTTATTTAACTATCAAATTATGCACAAACAGTAACTAAGCCCAATTTATGAATCCTCTAAAATATATATTTACAAATATCTTTACAAGGACCATACTCAAATCTCTTTCAAAATTCAATATTTGAAACAACTCAATTACTTGTCCATAAAAGGATGGTTTCAAACCATTTCAGCACTTAAAAATATTTCAAAATTCCCTTTATAAATCATTACTTTGGAAAATAACCCTACACAAATCATTCGTCGATAAAATATTTCCAGACCCTTCTATCTCAGTACTTTGGAAATATTTATATGTATATTTTCCTAAAATCATTTATTTTCAATACTTAGGAAATATTCCATTTATTCCTATTTCTCAAAATCTTTACAATTTATTTGTAAATTCCTTAACCCACTTATAACGAGTTCTATATGTTTCAGAATTCATTAAATAATTTCCTTTAATATTTCCAAAATCGACTACACTTGTCTACAATTCCAAATGTCTATTTCTAACTTCTTTTATGAATTCTACTTCATTTTTCAAAGTTCTCTTATTTCAATGATTCGGAAATTTCCTTAAGTTTCCAGAATTTTACTATAATATTTCTTTTATAAAATCATTTCCATTAAATAACCCCATTTACAAATCTCAAAAGGATTTTATAAATAATTTACAATCGTTTCAAAAGTGTGTATACATATATAATGAGTATTTTTAAATAATAATTTATTTTTAAAACAATGTTTAGGTAATTATTCAATATCAAAAACACTTTAAATAAACGTCAATAACCCATTTCCAAATCATTTTAAATAAACTAATCGATTTACAAAGCTTATTATATAAATTAGAATTTACTACAATTAATATTAAATATTTGAAAAATCCACTTTTCGAAGTATTTTATTACTAAAGCAGCTTTAAATAACTTAGTTTGAATAAATAAATTTTCTCTTTTAAAACAACTTGGCTTCTCGATAAAAATATTTTTTCTAAAATCCCAATAACCAATTTCTATTTATAAATCCATCTTGATTCACAACACATCGATTTTATTCTGATTCCCTAACCATTCTTACATTTCAAAAATAGAATCCACTTTTTTCTTCCAAAAACCTATTTCTCATATCTCGATATAAATTCCCACTGTGAAGTTATATTCCTAATTTATCAACTGATATCATTTCCTTCATTTATAAACATCTTTTATAAATTTATAACTCATTTGGGATTTCTTGTTTACAAATATAATCTCGTTTATAAAATTCCATTTTATAAATCCATTTCTTTATAATTCCATTTATTTTTCAAATCTATTTTAAAGATCGATTTTAACTTCTTTTCCATATTTTATTCAGAAATAACATCTAAAAATCCATTTTAAAGATCCTATATAAATTATTTTAAAATCTCTATTTAAAATATTTTTTTCTAAATAAGTACAACCCAAAATCAATTATTGTTTTATCCAAATCAATTTTCTTTAAATAATCCAAATTTCTATATATTATTTTTATATTCAAAATCTCTTTTTAAATTCTTTCAAATTCCAAAAATAATGTTTATGGTATTTAAAACACCAAACTCTAAAGCCACTGCCACTATAGCATCCAATAAAACAAACATATCACAATCCATAACAGGATATTCACACACATCATATATCAATATATATGAAACAATCAATATATTTTGAGGAATCCAGTTGAATCCCTCCAACCTGTTTCCTTGCATCCACAGATGTTATACAATATAAAATACCAATCCCATTTTGAGGCGGGATATCGCGGTAGTATAGGGTCATCCGCTATTGTACGGTGCGCATAGTGTCTCATCCGCTCCAATAGGTAAGAAATATATCCAACTACAAATATATATACTACTATATATAATATAACATCCAACTGATAATAATAATCATCAATTCATCCAATCAATCAATAAATGATTTTTAATAATTCAAATTAAAACTGGAAATCCAAATGAGTGAGATTTACTCACCTTTATATTCGAATTTGTTAATCATTCCAATTCCAAATTTGTTCCATTACGTAGTGTTTGTCGCTACGATCCAACATGACTTGAGTTTGTAAATTTAAACCTCGCATAGATAATTTACAAATTATATAGGATAACAATATATTTTTTTATACTCACTAATTTACTTTCATTAAATTTAATTAAAATTAATTAGGTACCATCATCCCAACTTCACTTCTAAGACCTAAAACCACCATTGTTGAGCTTCTATCGACCGTAGCTCCTCCCTCTCCCTATTTGTGCTCGAACATATCAGGTCAACAAATTTTGACCGCGTCCCAATCTCTTAGCCGCTCCACCATTCGTGCATCACCTGCTTGTTGAGCCACCTAGATATCCGCCACCAGATTGCCGCCCTCTCAAGCTCAGCTATCGACCACCCAGAAATCGCGACTTCGACATCGCGTACGACATCCCACGTTCGCCTTCCTCTACCCCCCTTGTCCATATGCGCATGCAATCCAACAACGTGACCAATATCTCGAGACGCGCGTATACAGAGGGTAGCAACCCAAGCCCTAGCCTCTGGACGAACTAAAATTCCCGACGCCTCCACCTTCGATTATCGTTCGACCATACGCACGTCTATAGTCACTTGTTCCGCCTTCAGTCGTTTGCTGCTTTGTTTCTTTTTTTCATGAAATTGAATGGACGAAGAAAAGGGGGAAACGTGGTTTTAAACAAAGGAGGGAGTGATAGAGTGGCTCGATCAGAGATATAAGGTGGCTGCATCTGAACTAGGTTGGCTGAAGAGATTTGATACATATTTTAAAATTTCCAAAATATCAAGATATTTTATTCGAACCCCTATCGAGGCATGCTGCCTGGCGTTACTAATGTTATACCGCTAGTCTAAACCCAAAGAAATGAGTTTCAAGACCTAATTCGATCATATGTGGAAGATAGCTATTTAAATCGACTACTTAATTTAAAATCAACTAAACTATTTATAGGTGTTTTCAGATCGCACGACCAAACAGTGAATCTAAACGCTACGAAATTTGAAATCCGATAATAATACACAATTATGGATCCAATGGAATTGGTTTCGTCAAATTCCAAGACTATGCCCCGGATCGCTATTTTAACGCGTCGATTAAATCGACGGTTTTCAAAATTGACGAAATTACTTGGAATTTCAGTTTTAAAAACTTACTAACTCAATCATAATTTCAATAGAATTTATATCAACATTAGAAATCATTTTGATTCATATTCATCTCCAATTCAATTATTCACTATTTCCGTATTACGATAAATCATTATTTTTGAAGTTTTAATTCATTCTAAAACTTCAACCAAAATCTTCATATTCAAAAATCAGTTTATATTCCAAATCAATATTTAAAACCATTTAAATATTCAAAATTAAATGTCAAAAAACCTGGGTCGTTACATTCCTCCCCCTTAAAATAATTTCGTCCTCGAAATTGCTAAGGTGGGAAAAATGCTCCAAACTCATTAACTTATCAAAACCCACTTAGTTAAAAATCTACATTCCACTTTTCTACATTTCTAAACCTACATTCACTAACCAGTTTCAAACATCCATCCAAAACCCTTTATTTCTTAGTTAAATTCAATAATTAATCTTTAGTTAACAAAAAAATTTCAAAAATTTTCTAATGCCTTAAATTTCGAATTTTTTTGCCAGAGTCCCCTTTGTACGGAGAGCCTTTTGTAATATGACAAATGATAAAAAGATATAGATCGACCCGCACGGTCGAAAAACACAATATATATCGATATTTATATTATCGCTGTATTTAATTCGAAATCATGCCTCTATTTAGTGTTTTTAAGTGAGAGAGCTTATTTTATATGCAATTTCGCAACCAAATCTAGCCATATGGTCTTCTTGTACCTGTACTTACTTAAACAAACCCCATAAGTACCAAAATATGAAGTTAAATAGCATTTCATGCATTTAACTACTTAAACACATTATTTTCATAACCAACATGCTATAGCATGTATTTATAACAATTATAAGGTTTCCATCATTCGATTATTCATCTCAGTCGATCTACATATCATCTCATTCAATTCCAAATGATTCACATATCATTTATTGCATTCAATTCATATTTATACCCAACCAATTCATATCCATTTCAAATTGATTAAAAATTAATTTATTCATTTTCCATTGATTCACAAAATTTTATTTTACTACCGTTTACGGCAAACAACAATATTTCCATGCAAATTCGGTGATATTCATTTAATAAAATAGTCACTTAAGCTTCTAAACCAATTAAATTGATTCTAGATCAATTTATCAACTTCTATTAATTCACATTCAATTTATTCACAAAAATATTGTTCACCAAATTTTACATTCAATTAACTAATTAATTCATCTAATTAGTTCACTTTCATTTTATAATTCAATATCTGATTTTTATTTCAAAAATCACTTCGATTGGTTTGCCTAGAGTTCAAATTCATTTTATAATTCAAATTTGGATTTCCATTTCTTTACCAAAAATATCAATCCATTTTATTTTGGCTTTTCCCCCATTCCACTTCTCCAATTTTACAAGTTACAAAATTTATTTTTCACATTTCCATCAATTCTATACTCGAGTATATTCACATTTTATTTTTAGCTCAAGATTATACATCACTTTATAGCTTAAGTATATATTCATTCCTTTAATTCCAGTTTTGTAAGATATTTAAACTTATTTATCAACAATTCCTTAATTTTTACTTAAATTTTATTTCCTTCAAAATTTTATAACTAATAGTTATATGGTCACTTTATAATTCAAACTCTATATTCAATTCCATTCGATATCATTTCTAATTCAGTCTAATTTAATTTAACTTGGCTTGAGTTATATTCAAATCCCTATAATTTCTTTTTCAAATTTTATCTATTTAACTTTCATAAGTTAAATTCTAATTTCATGTTGAAATTCACATTTCCCAAGTTCTATTCTAAAAACTTCTTCTCTTCTGGTTTCACTTCTCATTTAATTGGAAATTCCAGAATTCAAACACCTGTTTATATTTCAAATCATTTTGAAATAAAATATATATACATATAAATATATAACTCCGTTTTAACAAACCATTTCCTTGGAATTTTCCAAAATCCACTTGGTTTCATTCAAAACAAATTTCCTTCGAAATTCCCAGAACAATCTTTGTTTTCAAACAAAAATCCTCGTATCACATTACTAAGGTAGCAATCCGTCACTTAGAATCTCGAAAATGAATAATAATGATGCTTCATTCATCACTACGATTATTTTTCAACGACTGAAGTGAGTTCAGTGCTATATCACCTTCGAAATCCATTTAAAACACTTCCATTCAAAAATATTTCCAATAATAATATCACCATTACTCTTTACAAACATTTTGAAAACATTTCCAATATCTCTGAGATTTAAAATTCCCAAATTCTTTGTTCAAATTCATTCAAACATTTTCCAAAATTTTCGGAGTTTAAATTTCCAAATTCTGGGTTGAATCCATTTTTCAGTTTGAACTCATTTGTATAAAAAAATTTTATGCAATCCCTATTTGGTTATATAAACCATTTCAAATTTTATAATCTTGTTTCGATTATAATAATATCATCCAAACACACCAATTTACAATAATAATTTCTAGAAAATTATTTCTTTCATATCAAAATATAGTTTGGGTAAAATTATTTCATTTACCCGCTTCAATACAATACCGTGTCGGTTTACCTGGTCCAAGTGTTCAAAAATTCCTATCGATTTCGTAGCCTCCCACTATTCAATCAGAATTCGTAAACCACTCAACGTATAAGTCAACGCAATATAAACAATTTATATTCACCAACAAATACTTACTCATATCTATTAATACACTCAAACTCATTCTAGGGTACTATTGACCCAATCTTTAAGGAGTAATCCCCACCAAAGCCAAGGTTCTTGCTTAACCTTAGCTCTGATACCAAATGTAATGGCTTGGAGTTTTCGACTCTCGAAAATCGACATCAATACGTTCACTGTATAGCATGCCGAGCAATCGAGTGTTGGAAATACCAGATCATTAGGGGTGAAGAAGAAAAGGATAGAAGAAGAAATAAAAACAACAACACAGAATCTCATAATCGCAGCGGAACAATGTATAATATCTAATAATAGATTTTTATACAAAAGAATCTATAGCTTTTAATATACACACAATCATCAGAGTACAACAACCAATAATCAATCTGGACAGTTATACTAACTTGTCCTCGCATACATAACACACACAGTGGAAATAATCAAGTACGTGTAATATGCTTGAAATCCTCTAGCTCATCTCCTGAGATCCATAGCATCCTAACCTGAATCTGTGATACTCGGTCTGACCCGAGCATTATGACAAAATAACACCCGAGTCGGTATGGAAAATTAATGTGAGAAAACACGCTTAATTTAAATTATTAATGTTATCAAAATCCTTTGAAAACAAATGGTATCTCGTAAGACCACGCCACACATAAATACGACGAGTTTTTACATTACGATAACCAAAACATTTTATATCAAGTTCATCAGATATTATAATAGTGTATAGAAAATAGATGAAATGCTTGCATCCCACGTTTCAGCAAAGTTGGGCACAATCATAACCGTGCAAGCTCGTAGTAGAAATTGGATTCCATACAATAACGGAGCTACTGGGGTACCGCCCATCATAGTACATCTCTACAAAAATGTACCGAGATCGTACCTAACGATCCTTACCAACATATGACCGACCTACCCCTTACTGGATAGTACCGAATATGTTATCACCACAGGTGTTCCCACCCTAATCGCGTGCTCTCTTTTCCATGCACAACCATATCCATAATTATAATACACATATCCGAGGGTATCTAGAAAAGTGATAACATAGCCTACTTGGGTGCGACCCACTTAAACCTACTGCATCTCCTTAATTTCAGTTATTCCTGGTTAATGAAACTTGAGGCTACGTATTACCTTTATAATAGCATTCATACTTGGAATGCAAACACTACCTTTCGGACCATGATACAAATGATAACATTCATCCATACAAGCTATTCTGGGTCTGCACAAACCGAATCTCCTTCCAAATCACCATCCCATTATCTTTGAGATATCACAATTCGTAACGCACAAATTGGATCGAATTGGTTTTCGAATAATTAAATCTGATCCCGATCTCTTCGAAACGACCAACGAATTTGGCTAGATTTGGTAGTTGGTTATTTAACTATCAAATTACACACGAATAGTCAACAGGCCCATTTGAATCCTCCAAAATATTTATTTAAAAATATCTTTACAAAGACCATACTCAAATCTCTTTCAATATTCAATATTTGAAACAACCCAATTACCTATCCATAACAAGATAATTTCAAACCATTTTAGCACTTAAAAATATTTCAAAATTCGATTTATAAATTATTACTTAGGAAAATATCCCTACACAAATCATTTCGTCGCAAAAATATTTCCAAACCCTTTTATTTCAATACTTAGGAAATATTTATAAATATATTTTTCCAAAATCATTTATTTCCAATACTTAGGAAATATTCCATTTATTCCTATTTCCCAAAATCTTTATAATTTATTTGTAAATTCCTTAACTCACTTATAACGAATTCTATAAGTTCCGGAATTCATTAAATAATTTCCTTTAATATTTCCAAAATCGACTACACTTGTCTATAATTCCAAATATCCATGTCTGTAACGTCCTGGGGATTTTTCGACTCTCGAAGATCCGACATCGACACTCACTTTATCGACTGCCGAGAAATCAAAGGCCGAAAACCGAGATGTTATGGGTTTTAAAAAAGAAAAGAAAAGAAAGAAGAGAGAAAAAGAAGAAAGAAAAAGAAAAATAGAGGGAAAAGAAGATAGACAATTTTTTTTTTTAGAAAACAGAGAATAGAAGATAGAAGAATTTTAAAAATAGAACGGAACAGAAAGAAATAACAGAACAACATCAGAATCTCACAATTCGCAGCGGAACAACATATAATAATAAATGAATAATCTTTAAACAAAGAACTATATCAGTTATTACATTTTATCACATTACATTACATCATATCATCAGAGTGTACAACATCATACAACAACAAACAGTGCAGCGGAAAAAGAACTACTATATAAACTAGTAATACGCCATGCCATCCAGCTTGCCTCCAGCAACTCCAGAATATCCAGAATATCCTGATAAACCTTAACTCTTAACTGCCCGTGTGGAAATTGGTGGGCACCCAGAGTTTAGGAAGGAAAACAATAAACTCCAAGTCAGTCATGTGACTGGTGTGAGAACTCAAAACAGTTTATTTAACTTTAAAAATCAAAATAGAGGAATTTTTTTTAATCAATTCGCAATGCTTTTTAAAAAATGAGACTACCATAAGGCCTCCCGCACACACACACATGCAAACGCAGAATCGGAGGAGATTTCTCCTTATGATAGTCAAAGATGCTTGATACGCATTTAAAATAACATTTGATATTATTATTAGTGTATAGTGTAGAAAAAATTCATTTCGAAAGTAGAATATAAATCTTAGCCAACATACGACCATTATCGTATGCCTACTATAGCTACTATCCAAACAGTGGTGACCACCATAAGTGAATAGCAGGTTCTACAACTAATACCGTACAAATCTCGTATTGTTTCTTTGGATTTCCAACGAATGATCAGGCCAAGGAACTTCCCATTGCCACATGAGAATGCCTCTGGATGGACATCCCCGAGAACCAAACCGGATCTCTACCAACACAAGGCCGGGTTACTCCTAACTGAGTAACAACTGACCGAATATGCCATCCCCCGGTCCTTTGGGACCTTTATCAACCGAGCGCTCGTAATCAATTCACACAATCATAAAGTGTTTTCAACATGAGTAAGTATCTGGGCTCCATACCATGACACCACCCTTTTCCAGAAGGAAATGGACACATCCTAAAGGGTGCTACCCCTCATAACCTTGCTGCTTCTTTCCTGTTTTGACCATTCACGGGGTGTGAGGCTCGACGAAGTCACGTCCACAAAAACATACTTTATACAAAAGCCATGCTTTGGGTCAACAAATGATCAACACAATGATCACTAAGATAGACGATCAAATAAATGATCCTATCACAATAATCAACACAATGATCATTTCAGCATCACTCAGTATGTCACATTACCAAATTGGGAATATATCGCTGATAACTTCAACTATATAACCTTTGAGCTCGTACGTCTCAAAGAAGGGTGTTAAGCAAAGAATAAATTCTCCGCCACCAACAGAAATATATTTGAAAGAAATCGGCTTTATATCTCAACTTGTAATGTCAGACATACAATCCATACAAGTCTGTTCCGGGCTCGAACAAAACCGAAGGCACTTCTTACGAAGCCCTTGCAATACGGGTATTCACAATCCCGATCGAATTTCCCATCACTTAGGAGATCTCTATACCAGGAGCTACCCAGTGCAGAGACAATCGATAGGTCATCCTATCGTTTTCACAAATACTCGGTCTTCAACACCGATCTTCAAATGCAATTCATAACGACGTATCACATATTCGGAATGGGTTATACGACCCCATGGTCCTTTCCCGGTTAACCCGAATAGTGAGCGCTTATTCAAAAATAAGTGTGCATTCAAATTCAATCAATTCACACCAAATACCCATTTAAAGGGAAATATTGATAGTCGGTTATTGAACTATCAATGGATATGCACACATCACCAGATTCCAAATAATTTTCCAAATTATTTACATTTCCAAAATATCTTTACAAGATATAAAATTCCAACACTTCAAAAATAAATCAATATTTATTTTTAACCAATTTCACTTTTCACATATAAATTCCATAATGAATTTATATTTCAAAATATTCGTGCATATACGATTTCAATTATTCATTTTCAATTTATCTTCAAAAAGATAAATTCTAAATATTCACTTCACATTGGAAAACATTTCCATACTTATTTATTCATAAGTAATTCACAAATCTCTTTTATTTTCAACACTTAGAAAATATTCAATATACTTAAACCGAATTAAGTATATATTTCATTCTTTAAGGAAATTATTCACTTAAACATATTTACTTGGGCCAAAACGAATGTTACGTAAAACATCGTTACGACAACCCAAAATCACTAGTATAGGGATTCGAATTTAAAATAGATATATAAATCCCAATACTATTAAAAACATTTCCTTTCGGAAATCATTTACTATAACAACAGTGTTATAGTCTACCATTTCCTTTTATTTCTCGAAAACGTCTATTTCAACAATAAATGTTGAAATCTATGGTTTCGAATCTCAACACCTTTTAAAACATCACTAGATTGTTTTAATTCTATTTGAAACATCAAATCTAAAATATTTCCTTTAACGTGTTATTCACTATTCAAAAACGTGAATATACTACGTTAACAATTTCATCCTTTTATTCATTTTAATTCAAAGGATTATTCACTATTTAAAAATGTGAATATAACTCCATTTATAAGTTATAACAATTAACTTATCAAAATAAGTCGTTTGCGAATTTATAAAACAACGTTTATAAATTCCATTTCCATTTATTTCATAACAACTTCCTTTATAAATCTTCTTTATTTACCTATTCGATTTATAATCTTAATTATAAACCAAAGGTCCAAATTATAAGCCAAACACTTATAATTTATTTATTTGCAAAAATCGTTCCTTTGAACTTTACAAATTTTATAAACCTATTGTTTATAAAATTCCATTTATAACTTCACCGTTACATAATTCTATAAATTTCATTCATTAATGAATTTCATTTTCACTTCATTCAAACACTTATAAAGACTCGTTTTATAATGTCAATATTTCGATTTATAAATATCCGTTTATAAATCTCTTAATATAAATCAATTAATATTATTCTTTAAAATATCTTTTAATTTCCTTTATAATTTCATCATTTCGATTTATAAAATAATCAAATTTTATAAATCCTATATTTAAACTTTTATCATATATTCAAAAATCCAATCTAAATTATTTTATAAAATCATTAGTTCATATTTCTCAAAAATCGACTTTTAATCGTATTTCTAAAAAATCAGCTTTTTAACTATATTTCACAAAAACCATAATTTTTATAACTTAAAAAATTATAACGTTTATTTATTTATAATGGATCAATTCCAAAAATATAGTATATTTTCAAAATCACTTTAAAAATCATTTTAAAATCCCAAAATCTGGGTCCAATGATGCTACACACCAAATAGTCAATCACGACTAACAACGATATCATATATCGATATGATAATCCATCAAATATCAAAATATCTGAAATTAAATAAATACTGTTGAGGAATCCAGTTGGATCCCTCCAACCTGTTTCCTGCATCCAAAAACATTAGCACAATACCAATTTCGCTCCAGTACGAAATTATCGCGGTACATGTTCTTAATAAATATTATCCGCTTAATAACGGCGTAATAGGGTCTCATCCGCAAAAAATACGGGAAATCAATCAACTGCAATATATACATATGCCAATATATATATATTGATATTATATATAATACCAATTTCACTGTTTATGAAATATTCGCGGTATATGTTTATATTAAATAACATCCGCTTACTAACGGCGCATAATGTCTATTTTAACAATCAATAATTTACAGTCATCATTCAAACATGCATTCAAATATTTTAAATCTAACTATTTAAAATAAAATCGAAATCTATTCGATTGAGTGAGAAGTTCTCACCTTGGTTTTAATTTCCGTTTAAGCTTTTATTTCGAATAAAATTAAACGCGCGTTTAATTTTACCCGAAATTCTCACTAACTCCAAACGACTCCAAACTAACTCCATCGCGTAGTGCTCGTCCATACGATTCCAACGCAACTGAGTTTGCATTTTTTCCGACCTCGAATGAAAAAGTTATGATTTTTACAAGTTTGCACACAATTTTGTAACTAAATTTACAATATAACTATATAATCTTTAAACCCAAACTCACACCAGCCCTCAGATCCAAGCCCCAAGCCATCTCCACCGTACATTGCTTCATCTCCCTCATACGCGTGCTACAGACCCTAGCCGCACGCACAAACCCATCATGGACCAACTAGGGTTTCACTTTACTCCACAACCACACGACGATACTTCATCACACCAACGCCAACGCGAAGCTCTCGACAAGAGCTATCTCCACCTCCCACCATGTCAGGCTCGGCCTCATCTAGGTGCGTGCGCACGCAAGTGCACAGCCCACGCACGGCCCCCTCTAGCTCCCTCCACACGACTCCGTTTCCGATCACCACCGTACAATCTCTAGCTCTCATCGCCCTCTCCAACTTTCATGTTGACAACTTCCTCTAATTGTTGACGGATTGTGAGTGATTGAGGGAGGAAGTGGAGTAGTTTCTGGCCATCCATTCAAAAGTGGCGGCTGATAGAAGATGGAATTAGGGTTTTACATATTTTTTTTATTTTAGATTTTAACTCCTATTTATAGAAAAAGCTAGCGTAAACACTATTCATCCCGGAAATTCCGAACTCCGATTTAGACGCCGTAACCAGCGTACCTAGGGTTTATCCCACGTTCCGGACACAATGGAACAGGTTTCGGAAGCTAATTCGGAAGTATGTGCGAGTTATGGCTGAAAACGTTCAATTTAAATTAAACCGATTTAAATCGATTTCTAGGCGTTTTAATTTGTACCGGACAAACGGTAAATCCAATTGACTTGAAATTTGAAACCTTACAATAATATCACATTACGGATCCGATGAAACTGGTTTCGTCGAAATCCGAGACTTTTTGAAAAATGGCTATTTTAGCTCGCCAAATTTAAATTAAAAACGATTCGATGCGTTTCGAGCTGCCACGATCAAATGATAACTCCGATTGACACGAAAATTGAAATCCGGTAATAACTAACTATTACGGATCCAATGGAACTGGTTTCGTTCAATTCTGAGACTGTTCAAAAATTGGCTATTTTACAGTCGATAATTAAAATATTAAAATATTCAATTTTCACAAATTAACTTTTAATTCGATTTTAAAAGTTCTAAAATATCATTCTAACTTCAATATGATAAAATAAAATTTTACAAATCATTTTCAATCATATTTAACTTTATTTTCAATTATTTCCATAATTTAACATATTAAATTATCGATTTAATTATCCAATTAAATCCAATAATTCAAATTAAAATTTATTTGACTTATAAATTCACTTATTAATATTTAAAAATAAATTAAATATTCATATTTTAATTATTAAAATTTCTGGGTCGTTACAATCTTCCCCCCTTAAAAGAATTTCGTCCTCGAAATTACAAGTAAGAAAGGTTACAAAATCTATTAACTTTCCAAAATTCATAATTAAATTCCTTACAATACTTTACTAAGTTTTCCAAATCATACTTAGTTATCTTTTCAAAAGCAACTACTATTGTTTAACTTTCAATTCCAAAATCAAAGTTAAAGTTTTCAAAATTTTCAATTTTTTTCTTAAATTTTTTTTTTTCTAACGCCTTAAATTTCCGGAAAAATTCGCCATGTCTCCTTTGCGCGGCTCGATCCGAAAAAAAAATGACAGTATATATATCACAAATATACATCTCATCAAGTAATGAGGCATCCCGAAGGGAAAAAAGTGTAAAAGTACGATATTTAATCCGAGATATGTACCTTATACTTTATTAGCGAGCATATACGGCTAATATAGCGCTAAAGCGAACTCCAAATGCGAAGCAACGCGATCCGCACCTACTAAATACTCAACAAACAACATGAGAATCATGCATATAAACCATAGTATCAATATAAAACATATAGCAACATAACAACTATATATGTCATATAGCAAATGCAACTAAACAATAAATGCAAACATCAACCATCAACCAACTATAATCCATAACCAATAAATATTCATTTATATTCTCATTCATATTCAATGAATTTGGGTTTTCACTTTAAATCACATTTGATTTGTTTACATTGGATTTATCAACATACGTTCTCAATTTTAATTAGTTATCATTTACTAATTTAAATCCAATTCACCTTCAATTCTATTCAAATTTATTTACTTCTAATTTGAATTCAATTACATAGCTTTTAATTTCACTAATACTTAATGAATTATAAACAATCAACTACAATCATATAACAACCAATGTATATCAGTTACAACCAAATTCCTTTGCTTATATTCATTCTTATTCAATTTATTCAACTTCCAATAACATTAGATTTTAATGAATTAACACTTTCATTCATTATTCCATATCAATTATTCACATTCAATTGATTAACAGCCAAGCCATTCATTCAATTCAATTACAAAGTTGAATTCTATTACATAACTTAAGTTCATATCCATCACTTAACTTAATTAATTTAGTTTGATACCAATATCAACTTCATTCAATATCTCTTAAGTTATATTCCATTTGACTTGAAATTCACCTTTATTTACAACTCATATTTTATATAGTTTCACTTCTTATATATATAAGTTTATTCACAATTGTAAACACTTTAATTATAATTTCAATTCTCATAATTCTTTTATTTAGATTATTCAAACAACCTAACAATCAACTTATATACACTTTAATAATTCTGAAAAATTATTCCTTTATATATAAAATATACTCAAGTAAAATTATTTCATTTACCCAATTTTAAAATCAATATTATGTCGATTTATCTTGTTTAAGAGTTTAGAAACCCCTATCTACGATAGTTAGCTAGACTAGATCGACGGGAATCTATAAACAATCAACCGATAAGTTAACACAATATAAAACAATTTCATATTCACTAACAAATACGCTCTCATAGCTATTATTACACTCAAACTCATTCTAGAGTACTGCTGACTCTATCTCTAACGAGTAATACCCTACAGAACCATGGTTCTCGCTTAACCATCAGCTCTGATACCAAATGTAACGAACAATAGTGGTCACAACCGGTAGGCTTTTCAACCATCCCAGCCCCACCGTGGCTTACACTGGTATCCCAAACTTGCTTTTACGGCCAGCCTTTCGACTGTCACAGCTTACGCCTAACCAACCCCCTAAAAGAGGATGTGTGGGAGTAAGAGTCTCCCGTTCGCCACCAAACCGCGAAGCGAGAACCCCCCATCACATAGCCCAATAGCTTAACAAGACTGGTGTGAGAACTCAAAACAGTTTATTTAACTTTAAAAATCAAAATAGAGGAATTTTTTTTAATCAATTCGCAATGCTTTTTAAAAAATGAGACTACCATAAGGCCTCCCGCACACACACACATGCAAACGCAGAATCGGAGGAGATTTCTCCTTATGATAGTCAAAGATGCTTGATACGCATTTAAAATAACATTTGATATTATTATTAGTGTATAGTGTAGAAAAAATTCATTTCGAAAGTAGAATATAAATCTTAGCCAACATACGACCATTATCGTATGCCTACTATAGCTACTATCCAAACAGTGGTGACCACCATAAGTGAATAGCAGGTTCTACAACTAATACCGTACAAATCTCGTATTGTTTCTTTGGATTTCCAACGAATGATCAGGCCAAGGAACTTCCCATTGCCACATGAGAATGCCTCTGGATGGACATCCCCGAGAACCAAACCGGATCTCTACCAACACAAGGCCGGGTTACTCCTAACTGAGTAACAACTGACCGAATATGCCATCCCCCGGTCCTTTGGGACCTTTATCAACCGAGCGCTCGTAATCAATTCACACAATCATAAAGTGTTTTCAACATGAGTAAGTATCTGGGCTCCATACCATGACACCACCCTTTTCCAGAAGGAAATGGACACATCCTAAAGGGTGCTACCCCTCATAACCTTGCTGCTTCTTTCCTGTTTTGACCATTCACGGGGTGTGAGGCTCGACGAAGTCACGTCCACAAAAACATACTTTATACAAAAGCCATGCTTTGGGTCAACAAATGATCAACACAATGATCACTAAGATAGACGATCAAATAAATGATCCTATCACAATAATCAACACAATGATCATTTCAGCATCACTCAGTATGTCACATTACCAAATTGGGAATATATCGCTGATAACTTCAACTATATAACCTTTGAGCTCGTACGTCTCAAAGAAGGGTGTTAAGCAAAGAATAAATTCTCCGCCACCAACAGAAATATATTTGAAAGAAATCGGCTTTATATCTCAACTTGTAATGTCAGACATACAATCCATACAAGTCTGTTCCGGGCTCGAACAAAACCGAAGGCACTTCTTACGAAGCCCTTGCAATACGGGTATTCACAATCCCGATCGAATTTCCCATCACTTAGGAGATCTCTATACCAGGAGCTACCCAGTGCAGAGACAATCGATAGGTCATCCTATCGTTTTCACAAATACTCGGTCTTCAACACCGATCTTCAAATGCAATTCATAACGACGTATCACATATTCGGAATGGGTTATACGACCCCATGGTCCTTTCCCGGTTAACCCGAATAGTGAGCGCTTATTCAAAAATAAGTGTGCATTCAAATTCAATCAATTCACACCAAATACCCATTTAAAGGGAAATATTGATAGTCGGTTATTGAACTATCAATGGATATGCACACATCACCAGATTCCAAATAATTTTCCAAATTATTTACATTTCCAAAATATCTTTACAAGATATAAAATTCCAACACTTCAAAAATAAATCAATATTTATTTTTAACCAATTTCACTTTTCACATATAAATTCCATAATGAATTTATATTTCAAAATATTCGTGCATATACGATTTCAATTATTCATTTTCAATTTATCTTCAAAAAGATAAATTCTAAATATTCACTTCACATTGGAAAACATTTCCATACTTATTTATTCATAAGTAATTCACAAATCTCTTTTATTTTCAACACTTAGAAAATATTCAATATACTTAAACCGAATTAAGTATATATTTCATTCTTTAAGGAAATTATTCACTTAAACATATTTACTTGGGCCAAAACGAATGTTACGTAAAACATCGTTACGACAACCCAAAATCACTAGTATAGGGATTCGAATTTAAAATAGATATATAAATCCCAATACTATTAAAAACATTTCCTTTCGGAAATCATTTACTATAACAACAGTGTTATAGTCTACCATTTCCTTTTATTTCTCGAAAACGTCTATTTCAACAATAAATGTTGAAATCTATGGTTTCGAATCTCAACACCTTTTAAAACATCACTAGATTGTTTTAATTCTATTTGAAACATCAAATCTAAAATATTTCCTTTAACGTGTTATTCACTATTCAAAAACGTGAATATACTACGTTAACAATTTCATCCTTTTATTCATTTTAATTCAAAGGATTATTCACTATTTAAAAATGTGAATATAACTCCATTTATAAGTTATAACAATTAACTTATCAAAATAAGTCGTTTGCGAATTTATAAAACAACGTTTATAAATTCCATTTCCATTTATTTCATAACAACTTCCTTTATAAATCTTCTTTATTTACCTATTCGATTTATAATCTTAATTATAAACCAAAGGTCCAAATTATAAGCCAAACACTTATAATTTATTTATTTGCAAAAATCATTCCTTTGAACTTTACAAATTTTATAAACCTATTGTTTATAAAATTCCATTTATAACTTCACCGTTACATAATTCTATAAATTTCATTCATTAATGAATTTCATTTTCACTTCATTCAAACACTTATAAAGACTCGTTTTATAATGTCAATATTTCGTTTTATAAATATCCGTTTATAAATCTCTTAATATAAATCAATTAATATTATTCTTTAAAACATCTTTTAATTTCCTTTATAATTTCATCATTTCGATTTATAAAATAATCAAATTTTATAAATCCTATATTTAAACTTTTATCATATATTCAAAAATCCAATCTAAATTATTTTATAAAATCATTAGTTCATATTTCTCAAAAATCGACTTTTAATCGTATTTCTAAAAAATCAGCTTTTTAACTATATTTCACAAAAACCATAATTTTTATAACTTAAAAAATTATAACGTTTATTTATTTATAATGGATCAATTCCAAAAATATAGTATATTTTCAAAATCACTTTAAAAATCATTTTAAAATCCCAAAATCTGGGTCCAATGATGCTACACACCAAATAGTCAATCACGACTAACAACGATATCATATATCGATATGATAATCCATCAAATATCAAAATATCTGAAATTAAATAAATACTGTTGAGGAATCCAGTTGGATCCCTCCAACCTGTTTCCTGCATCCAAAAACATTAGCACAATACCAATTTCGCTCCAGTACGAAATTATCGCGGTACATGTTCTTAATAAATATTATCCGCTTAATAACGGCGTAATAGGGTCTCATCCGCAAAAAATACGGGAAATCAATCAACTGCAATATATACATATGCCAATATATATATATTGATATTATATATAATACCAATTTCACTGTTTATGAAATATTCGCGGTATATGTTTATATTAAATAACATCCGCTTACTAACGGCGCATAATGTCTATTTTAACAATCAATAATTTACAGTCATCATTCAAACATACATTCAAATATTTTAAATCTAACTATTTAAAATAAAATCGAAATCTATTCGATTGAGTGAGAAGTTCTCACCTTGGTTTTAATTTCCGTTTAAGCTTTTATTTCGAATAAAATTAAACGCGCGTTTAATTTTACCCGAAATTCTCACTAACTCCAAACGACTCCAAACCAACTCCATCGCGTAGTGCTCGTCCATACGATTCCAACGCAACTGAGTTTGCATTTTTTTCGACCTCGTATGAAAAAGTTATGATTTTTACAAGTTTGCACACAATTTTATAACTAAATTTACAATATAACTATATAATCTTTAAACCCAAACTCACACCAGCCCTCAGATCCAAGCCCCAAGCCATCTCCACCGTACATTGCTTCATCTCCCTCATACGCGTGCTACAGACCCTAGCCGCACGCACAAACCCATCATGGACCAACTAGGGTTTCACTTTACTCCACAACCACACGACGATACTTCATCACACCAACGCCAACGCGAAGCTCTCGACAAGAGCTATCTCCACCTCCCACCATGTCAGGCTCGGCCTCATCTAGGTGCGTGCGCACGCAAGTGCACAGCCCACGCACGGCCCCCTCTAGCTCCCTCCACACGACTCCGTTTCCGATCACCACCGTACAATCTCTAGCTCTCATCGCCCTCTCCAACTTTCATGTTGACAACTTCCTCTAATTGTTGACGGATTGTGAGTGATTGAGGGAGGAAGTGGAGTAGTTTCTGGCCATCCATTCAAAAGTGGCGGCTGATAGAAGATGGAATTAGGGTTTTACATATTTTTTTTATTTTAGATTTTAACTCCTATTTATAGAAAAAGCTAGCGTAAACACTATTCATCCCGGAAATTCCGAACTCCGATTTAGACGCCGTAACCAGCGTACCTAGGGTTTATCCCACGTTCCGGACACAATGGAACAGGTTTCGGAAGCTAATTCGGAAGTATGTGCGAGTTATGGCTGAAAACGTTCAATTTAAATTAAACCGATTTAAATCGATTTCTAGGCGTTTTAATTTGTACCGGACAAACGGTAAATCCAATTGACTTGAAATTTGAAACCTTACAATAATATCACATTACGGATCCGATGAAACTGGTTTCGTCGAAATCCGAGACTTTTTGAAAAATGGCTATTTTAGCTCGCCAAATTTAAATTAAAAACGATTCGATGCGTTTCGAGCTGCCACGATCAAATGATAACTCCGATTGACACGAAAATTGAAATCCGGTAATAACTAACTATTATGGATCCAATGGAACTGGTTTCGTTCAATTCTGAGACTGTTCAAAAATTGGCTATTTTACAGTCGATAATTAAAATATTAAAATATTCAATTTTCACAAATTAACTTTTAATTCGATTTTAAAAGTTCTAAAATATCATTCTAACTTCAATATGATAAAATAAAATTTTACAAATCATTTTCAATCATATTTAACTTTATTTTCAATTATTTCCATAATTTAACATATTAAATTATCGATTTAATTATCCAATTAAATCCAATAATTCAATTTAAAATTTATTTGACTTATAAATTCACTTATTAATATTTAAAAATAAATTAAATATTCATATTTTAATTATTAAAATTTCTGGGTCGTTACAATGTCTAACTTCTTTTATGAATTCTAATTCATTTTTTGAAGTTCTCTTATTTCAATGATTCGGAAATTTCCTTAAGTTTCCAGAATTTCACTATAAGATTTGTAACGCCCCGAAAATTTTCGACTTTCTAAAATTCAACATCGAAACTCACTTTATCGACTGCCGAGAAATCGAAGGCCGGAAACACGGAATGTTATGGGTTTTAACAAAAATTTTAAGAAAAGAAAAAGAGAGAAGTAGAAGAAGATAACAGAAAATAGAGAGAGAGGAAGATAGAAAAATAGAAAATTTGATAATAGAAGATAGAAGAATTTTTTTTTAAAATAGAACGGGACAGAAGAAACAGAACGGAACAACAACAGAATCTCACAATTCGCAGCGGAACAACATATAATAATAAATGAATAATCTTTAAACAAAGAACTATATCAGTTATTACCTTATCATCATGTTACATTACATCAAATCATCAGAGTGTACAACAACATACAACAACATAACAGCGGAAAAAGAAGTACTATATACTAGTAATACGCCATGCCAATCCAGCTTGCCTCCAGCAACTCCAGAATATCCAGAATATCCTGATAAACCTTAACTCTTGACTGCCCGTGTGGAAATTGGTGGGCACCCAGAGTTTAGGAAGGAAAACAATAAACTCCGAGTCAGTCATGTGACTGGTGTGAGAACTCAAAATAGTTTATTTATCTTTAAAATCAAAATAGAGGAATATTTTTAAATCAATTCGCAATGCTTTTAAAAATGAGACTACCATAAGGCCTCCCGCACACACACACATGCAAACGCAGAATCAGAGGAGATTTCTCCTTATGATAGTCAAAGATGCTTGATACGCATTTAAAATAATATTTGATATTATTATTAGTGCATAGTGTAGAGGAAAATCATTTCGAAAATAAAGATATAAATCTTAGCCAACATACGACCATTATCGTATGCCCACTATAGCTACTATCCAAACAGTGGTGACCACCATAAGTGAATAGCAGGTTCTACAACTAATACCGTACAAGTTTCGTATTGGGAATTGGATTTCCAACAAATGGTCAAGCCAAGGAACTTCCCATTGCCACATGAGAATGCCTCTGGATGGACATCCCCGAGAACCAAACCGGATCTCTACCAACACAAGGCCGGGTTACCCCTAACTGAGTAACAACTGACCGAATATGCCATCCCCCGGTCCTTTGGGACCTTTATCCGAGAGCGCTCTCTAATCAATTCACACAATCATAACAAAGTGTTTTCAACATGAGTAAGTATCTGGGCTCCATACCATGATACCACCCTTTTCCAGAAGGAAATGGACACATCCTAAAGGGTGCTACCCCTCATAACCTTGCTGCTTCTTTCCTGTTTTGACCATTCACGGGGTGTGAGGCTCGACGAATTCACGTCCACAAAAACATACTTTATACAAAAGCCATGCTTTGGGTCAACAAATGATCAACACAATGATCACCAAGATAGACGATCAAATAAATGATCCTATCATAAATAATCAACACAATGATCATTTCAGCATCACTCAGCATGTCACATTACCAAACTGGGAATATATCGCTGATAACTTCAACTATATAACCTCTGAGCACGTACGTCTCAGAGAAGGGTGTTAAGCAAAGAATAAATTCTCCGCCACCAACAGAAATATATTTGAAAGAAATCGGCTTTATATCTCAACTTGTAATGTCAGGCACACAATCCATACAAGTCTGTTCCGGGATCGAACAAAACCGAAGGCACTTAAAAGAAGTCCTTGCAATCCGGATATTCACAATCCTGATCGGATTTACCATCACTTATGGAATCTCTATACCAGGAGCTACCCAGTGCAGAGACAATCGATAGGTCATCCTATCGCTCTCGCAAATACCGGTCTTCAACACCGATCTTCAATTGCAATTCACAACGACGTATCACATATTCGGAATGGGTTATACGACCCCATGGTCCTTTCCCGGTTAACCCGAATAGTGAGCGCTTATTCAAAAATAAGTGTGGCATTCAGATTCAATCAATTCACATCAAATACCCATTCAAAGGGAAATATTGATAGTCGGCTATTGAACTATCAATGGATATGCATACTTCACCAGATTCCAAATAATTTTCCAAATTATTTAATTTCCAAAATATCTTTACAAGATATATAATTTCAACACTTCAAAAATAAATCAATATTTATTTTCAAACAAATTTCACTTTCACATATAAATTCCATAATGAATTTATATTTCAAAATATCCATGCATATACGATTTCAACTATCCATTTCAATTTATCTTCAAAAAGATAAATTCTAATTATTCACTTCATATTGGAAAACATTTCCATACTTATTTATTCATAAGTAATTCACGAATCTTTTTATTTTCAACACTTGGAAAATATTCAATATACTTAAATCGAAATTAAGTATATATTTCATTCTTTAAGAAAATCATTCTCTTAATCATATTTATTTGGGCCAAAACGAATGTCACATAAAACATCGTTACGACAACCCAAAATCACTAGTATAGAGATTCGGAATTAAAATAGATATATAAATCCCAATACTATATAAAACATTTCCTTTCGGAAATCATTTACTATAACAATCGTGTTATAGTCCACCATTTCCTTTTATTTCTCGAAACATCTATTTCTACAATGAATGTTGAAATCTATGGTTTCGAATCTCAACACATTTAAAAAAACATCATTAGATCGTTTTAATTCTATTTAAAACATCATATTCAAAACAATTTCTTTAACGTATTATTCACTATTTAAAAACGTGAATATACTTCTTTAACAAATTCCATCCTTTTATTCATTTTAATTCAAAGGATTATTCACTATTCAAAATGTGAATATAACTCTATTTCTAAGTTATAACAATTAACTTATCAAAATAAGTCGTTTGCGAATTTATAAAACAACGTTTATAAATTCTAATTCTATTTATTTATAAAAACTTCCTTTTTATAAATTCCTTTATTAACATATTCCAGTTTATAACTAAATTATAAACTAAACGTTCATATTATAAGTTAAATACTTACAATTTATTCGTTTACAAAAATCGTTCCTTTGAACTTCATAATTATAAATCCTATAACTTATAAGATTTAATTATTCACCCAACTCTATTCCTTTAATAACTTTATCATTTATAATTCTATAAATTTTATTCAATTATGAAATTCATTTTTCACTTCATTCAAACACTTATAAAAACTCGTTTTATAAGTAAATATTTCAATTTATAAATATCCATTTATAAATCTCTTAATATAAATCAATTTATATTATTCTTTTAAAACGTCTTTAAATTCCTTTATATTTTCATCATTCTGATTTATAAAATAATTAAATTTTATAAATCCTATATTTTCAACTTTTTATAATAAGTTCAAAATCCCAATTTAAACTCCTTTATAAAATCATAAATTCCATATTTTCAAAAATCAGCTTTTAACTATATTTCTCAAAAATCATAATTTTTATAACTTTAAAAATTATAACGTTTAATTATTTATAATGGATCAATTCCAAAAATAAAGTATATTTTCAAAAATTACTTTTAAAATCATTTTAAAATCCCAAAATCTGGGTCCAATGATGCTACACACCAAATAGTCAATCACGACTACAACGATATCATATATCAATATGAAAATCCATCAAATATCAAAATATCTGAAATCAAATAAAAACTGTTGAGGAATCCAGTTGGATCCCTCCAACCTGTTTTCCTGCATCCAAAAACATTAGCACAATACCAATTTCGCTCCAGTACGAAATTATCGCGGTATATGTTCTTATTAAATATTATCCGCTTAATAACGGCGTAATAGGGTCTCATCCGCTAAACAAAAAATACGGGAAATCAATAACTGCAATATATACATATGCCAATATATATATATTGATATTATATATAATACCAATTTCATTGTTTATGAAATATTCGCGGTATATGTTTTTAATAAATAACATCCGCTTACTAACGGCGCATAATGTCTATTTTAACAATCAATAGATATCATTCATCATTCAAACATGCATTCAAATATTTTAAATCTAACTATTTAAAATAAAATCGAAACCGATTCGATTGAGTGAGAAGTTCTCACCTTGGTTTTAAATTCCGTTTTAGCGACTTATTTCGAATAAAATTAAACGCGCGTTTAATTTTACCCGAAATTCTCACTAACTCCAAATGACTCCAAACCAACTCCATCGCGTAGTTCTCTTCCATACGATTCCAATGCAACTGAGTTTGCATTTTTTCGACCTCGTATGAAAAAGTTATGAATTTTTGAAGTTTACACGTATTTAAACAAACTAATTACAACATAACTTATAATTATTTAAACCTATTCCATCAAGAACCCTTGGATCCACTGCAAACTGATCTTGGCCGTGACTTCCCTCCATCCTCCTCACGTCTTCCTTCTCCAGACATCCACACGCACAAGCTAACCCAACATCAAATATTAGGGTTTAAACTCGCTAACACCACACGCGATAATACTCGATCACAACACTACCATGACGAAGCCCCATTCACAAGCTACACTCGGCTCCAATAGGGAGGAGCTCGGCCACCTGATGACGCCTCAAATTGCGTGCACAGCTGCAAGTTTCGGCCCCACATAGCTCCTCCTCCGATGCTCCAAACTCGATCTCAACCGTTGATCTTGTAGAGCTTGACGTCCTCTACATCTTTCGTGTTGAACATTCTTGCTAATTGTTGACGGATTGGAAGATATCGAGGAGGAGAGTTGGGTGTTTTCTGGCCATTGAACCCATGGGTGGCGGCTAGGGTTTTGAGTTGTTATTTTTTTTTTTTTTATGAAGGGTGTGTGTCTCCTTTTATAGAAAAAGCAAGCGTAAACACTATTCATCCCGGGAATTCCGAACTCCGATTTAGACGCCGTAACCAGCGTACCTAGGGTTTATCCCGCGTTTCGGACACAATGGAACAGGTTTCGGAAGCTAATTCGGAAGTATGTGCGAGTTATGGCTACAAACGCTCAATTTAAATTAAACCGATTTAAATCGATTTCTAGGCGTTTTAATTTGTACAGGACAAAAGGTAAATCCAATTGACTTGAAATTTGAAACCTTACAATAATATCACATTACGGATCCGATGAAACTGGTTTCGTCGAAATCCGAGACTTTTTGAAAAATGGCTATTTTGACTCGCCAAATTTAAATTAAAAATAATTCGATGCGTTTCGAGCTGCCACGATCAAACGATAGCTCCGATTGACACGAAAATTGAAATCCGGTAATAACTAACTATTACGGATCCAATGGAACTGGTTTCGTTCAATTCTGAGACTGTTCAAAAATTGGCTATTTTACAGTCGATTATTAAATATTAAAATATTCAATTTTCACAAATTAACTTTTAATTCAATTTTAAAAGTTCTAAAATATCTTTCTAACTTCAATATGATAAAATAAAATTTTACAAGTCATTTACAATCATATTTAACTATATTTTCAATTATTTCCATAATTTAACATATTAAATTATCGATTTAATAATCCAATTGAATCCAATAATTCAAATAAAAATTTATTTGACTTATAAATTCACTTATAAATATTTAAAATTAATTAAATATTCAAATTTTAATTTATAAAAATTCTGGGTCGTTACAATCTTCCCCACTTAAAAGAATTTCGTCCTCGAAATTACAAGTAAGAAAAGTTATACAATTTATTAACTTTCCCAAAATTCATAGTTAAACTTCTTACAAATCTTTACTAAGTTTTCAAATCATACTTAGTTATCTTTTCAAAAGCAACTACTATTGTTTAACTTTCAATTCCAAAATCAAAGTTAAAGTTTTCAAAATTTTCCCAATTTTCTCAAAATTTTTCTAACGCCTTAAATTTCCGGAAAAATTCGCCATAGTCTCCTTTGCGCGGCTCGATCCGAAAAAAAAAATGACAGTATATATATCACAAATATACATCTCATCAAGTAATGAGGCATCCCGAAGGGAAAAAAGTGTAAAAGTACGATATTTAATCCGAGATATGTACCTTATATTTTATTAGCGAGCATATACAGCTAATATAGCGCAAAAGCGAGCTCCAAATGCGAAGCAAACGCGATCCGCACCTACTAAACACTCAACAAACAACATGAGAATCATGCATATAGACAATAATCTCAATATACAACATATAGCAACATAACAACTTATATGCTAACATAGCAAATGCAACATATTCAAACATCAACCAACTATAATCCATAACCAATATCAATATTCATTTATATTCTCTTTAATATTCAATGAAATGGTTTTCACTTTCATTAATACTTAATGAATTATATACAATCAATCTAACAATCATATAAAAATCAATGTTTATTAATTACAACCAAATTACTTTGCTTATATTCATTCTATTTGGTTTAACACCATCACTTTCAATTGGTTTAATAAATTGATTTTTATTCAATTATTCAACTTTCTAATAACATTAGATTTTAATGAATTACACTTATAATCATTATTTCATATCAACTTAATTTACATTCAATTGATTATTATTCAATCCATTCATTCAATTCAATTACCAAAGTTGAATTTCATTTATATAACTCTTAAGTCATATTCCATTTAACATTATTTTCACTTCTTATATATATAAGTTTATTCACAATTGTAATTCACATTAATTATAATTCAACTTATAATTCTTTTACTTATACAATTATTCTTTTATTTAGATTATTCAAACAACCTAACAATCAACTTACATACACTTTAATAATTCTGAAAAATTATTCCTTCATATATAAAATATACTTAAGGTAAAATCATTTCATTTACCCAATTTAAAATCAATATCGTGTCGAATTGTTCTATTCAAGTGTTTAGAAACCCCTTCGGCTCAGTTTCGAGGCTGTGCTGACGAAAGTTCATATACCACTCAACAAACCAATCATCACAATATAAAACAATTTTATATTCACTAACAAATACGCTCTCATATTTATTATTACACTCAAATTCATTCTAGAGTACTGCTGACTCTATCTCTAATGAATAATACCCAACAGAACCATGGTTGTCGCTTAACCATAAGCTCTGATACCAAATGTAACGCCCCGAAAATTTTCGACTTTCTAAAATTCAACATTGATACTCACTTTATCGATTGCCGAGAAATCGAAGGCCGGAAACACGGAATGTTATGGGTTTTAACAAAAATTTTAAGAAAAGAAAAAGAGAGAAGTAGAAGAAGATAACAGAAAATAGAGAGAGAGGAAGATAGAAAAATAGAAAATTTGATAATAGAAGATAGAAGAATTTTTTTTTTAAAATAGAACGGGACAGAAGAAACAGAACGGAACAACAACAGAATCTCACAATTCGCAGCGGAACAACATATAATAATAAATGAATAATCTTTAAACAAAGAACTATATCAGTTATTACCTTATCATCATGTTACATTACATCAAATCATCAGAGTGTACAACAACATACAACAACATAACAGCGGAAAAAGAAGTACTATATACTAGTAATACGCCATGCCAATCCAGCTTGCCTCCAGCAACTCCAGAATATCCAGAATATCCTGATAAACCTTAACTCTTGACTGCCCGTGTGGAAATTGGTGGGCACCCAGAGTTTAGGAAGGAAAACAATAAACTCCGAGTCAGTCATGTGACTGGTGTGAGAACTCAAAATAGTTTATTTATCTTTAAAATCAAAATAGAGGAATATTTTTAAATCAATTCGCAATGCTTTTAAAAATGAGACTACCATAAGGCCTCCCGCACACACACACATGCAAACGCAGAATCGGAGGAGATTTCTCCTTATGATAGTCAAAGATGCTTGATACGCATTTAAAATAATATTTGATATTATTATTAGTGCATAGTGTAGAGGAAAATCATTTCGAAAATAAAGATATAAATCTTAGCCAACATACGACCATTATCGTATGCCCACTATAGCTACTATCCAAACAGTGGTGACCACCATAAGTGAATAGCAGGTTCTACAACTAATACCGTACAAGTTTCGTATTGGGAATTGGATTTCCAACAAATGGTCAGGCCAAGGAACTTCCCATTGCCACATGAGAATGCCTCTGGATGGACATCCCCGAGAACCAAACCGGATCTCTACCAACACAAGGCCGGGTTACCCCTAACTGAGTAACAACTGACCGAATATGCCATCCCCCGGTCCTTTGGGACCTTTATCCGAGAGCGCTCTCTAATCAATTCACACAATCATAACAAAGTGTTTTCAACATGAGTAAGTATCTGGGCTCCATACCATGATACCACCCTTTTCCAGAAGGAAATGGACACATCCTAAAGGGTGCTACCCCTCATAACCTTGCTGCTTCTTTCCTGTTTTGACCATTCACGGGGTGTGAGGCTCGACGAATTCACGTCCACAAAAACATACTTTATACAAAAGCCATGCTTTGGGTCAACAAATGATCAACACAATGATCACCAAGATAGACGATCAAATAAATGATCCTATCATAAATAATCAACACAATGATCATTTCAGCATCACTCAGCATGTCACATTACCAAACTGGGAATATATCGCTGATAACTTCAACTATATAACCTCTGAGCACGTACGTCTCAGAGAAGGGTGTTAAGCAAAGAATAAATTCTCCGCCACCAACAGAAATATATTTGAAAGAAATCGGCTTTATATCTCAACTTGTAATGTCAGGCACACAATCCATACAAGTCTGTTCCGGGATCGAACAAAACCGAAGGCACTTACAAAGAAGTCCTTGCAATCCGGATATTCACAATCCTGATCGGATTTACCATCACTTATGGAATCTCTATACCAGGAGCTACCCAGTGCAGAGACAATCGATAGGTCATCCTATCGCTCTCGCAAATACCGGTCTTCAACACCGATCTTCAATTGCAATTCACAACGACGTATCACATATTCGGAATGGGTTATACGACCCCATGGTCCTTTCCCGGTTAACCCGAATAGTGAGAGCTTATTCAAAAATAAGTGTGGCATTCAGATTCAATCAATTCACATCAAATACCCATTCAAAGGGAAATATTGATAGTCGGCTATTGAACTATCAATGGATATGCATACTTCACCAGATTCCAAATAATTTTCCAAATTATTTAATTTCCAAAATATCTTTACAAGATATATAATTTCAACGCTTCAAAAATAAATCAATATTTATTTTCAAACAAATTTCACTTTCACATATAAATTCCATAATGAATTTATATTTCAAAATATCCATGCATATACGATTTCAACTATCCATTTCAATTTATCTTCAAAAAGATAAATTCTAATTATTCACTTCATATTGGAAAACATTTCCATACTTATTTATTCATAAGTAATTCACGAATCTTTTTATTTTCAACACTTGGAAAATATTCAATATACTTAAATAGAAATTAAGTATATATTTCATTCTTTAAGAAAATCATTCTCTTAATCATATTTATTTGGGCCAAAACGAATGTCACATAAAACATCGTTACGACAACCCAAAATCACTAGTATAGAGATTCGGAATTAAAATAGATATATAAATCCCAATACTATATAAAACATTTCCTTTCGGAAATCATTTACTATAACAATCGTGTTATAGTCCACCATTTCCTTTTATTTCTCGAAACATCTATTTCTACAATGAATGTTGAAATCTATGGTTTCGAATCTCAACACATTTAAAAAAACATCATTAGATCGTTTTAATTCTATTTAAAACATCATATTCAAAACAATTTCTTTAACGTATTATTCACTATTTAAAAACGTGAATATACTTCTTTAACAAATTCCATCCTTTTATTCATTTTAATTCAAAGGATTATTCACTATTCAAAATGTGAATATAACTCTATTTCTAAGTTATAACAATTAACTTATCAAAATAAGTCGTTTGCGAATTTATAAAACAACGTTTATAAATTCTAATTCTATTTATTTATAAAAACTTCCTTTTTATAAATTCCTTTATTAACATATTCCAGTTTATAACTAAATTATAAACTAAACGTTCATATTATAAGTTAAATACTTACAATTTATTCGTTTACAAAAATCGTTCCTTTGAACTTCATAATTATAAATCCTATAACTTATAAGATTTAATTATTCACCCAACTCTATTCCTTTAATAACTTTATCATTTATAATTCTATAAATTTTATTCAATTATGAAATTCATTTTTCACTTCATTCAAACACTTATAAAAACTCGTTTTATAAGTAAATATTTCAATTTATAAATATCCATTTATAAATCTCTTAATATAAATCAATTTATATTATTCTTTTAAAACGTCTTTAAATTCCTTTATATTTTCATCATTCTGATTTATAAAATAATTAAATTTTATAAATCCTATATTTTCAACTTTTTATAATAAGTTCAAAATCCCAATTTAAACTCCTTTATAAAATCATAAATTCCATATTTTCAAAAATCAGCTTTTAACTATATTTCTCAAAAATCATAATTTTTATAACTTTAAAAATTATAACGTTTAATTATTTATAATGGATCAATTCCAAAAATAAAGTATATTTTCAAAAATTACTTTTAAAATCATTTTAAAATCCAAAATCTGGGTCCAATGATGCTACACACCAAATAGTCAATCACGACTACAACGATATCATATATCAATATGAAAATCCATCAAATATCAAAATATCTGAAATCAAATAAAAACTGTTGAGGAATCCAGTTGGATCCCTCCAACCTGTTTTCCTGCATCCAAAAACATTAGCACAATACCAATTTCGCTCCAGTACGAAATTATCGCGGTATATGTTCTTATTAAATATTATCCGCTTAATAACGGCGTAATAGGGTCTCATCCGCTAAACAAAAAATGCGGGAAATCAATAACTGCAATATATACATATGCCAATATATATATATTGATATTATATATAATACCAATTTCATTGTTTATGAAATATTCGCGGTATATGTTTTTAATAAATAACATCCGCTTACTAACGGCGCATAATGTCTATTTTAACAATCAATAGATATCATTCATCATTCAAACATGCATTCAAATATTTTAAATCTAACTATTTAAAATAAAATCGAAACCGATTCGATTGAGTGAGAAGTTCTCACCTTGGTTTTAAATTCCGTTTTAGCGACTTATTTCGAATAAAATTAAACGCGCGTTTAATTTTACCCGAAATTCTCACTAACTCCAAACGACTCCAAACCAACTCCATCGCGTAGTGCTCGTCCATACGATTCCAACGCAACTGAGTTTGCATTTTTTCGAGCTTGTATGAAAAAGTTATGAATTTTTGAAGTTTACACGTATTTAAACAAACTAATTACAACATAACTTATAATTATTTAAACCTATTCCATCAAGAACCCTTGGATCCACTGCAAACTGATCTTGGCCGTGACTTCCCTCCATCCTCCTCACGTCTTCCTTCTCCAGACATCCACACGCACAAGCTAACCCAACATCAAATATTAGGGTTTAAACTCGCTAACACCACACGCGATAATACTCGATCACAACACTACCATGACGAAGCCCCATTCACAAGCTACACTCGGCTCCAATAGGGAGGAGCTCGGCCACCTGATGACGCCTCAAATTGCGTGCACAGCTGCAAGTTTCGGTCCCACATAGCTCCTCCTCCGATGCTCCAAACTCGATCTCAACCGTTGATCTTGTAGAGCTTGACGTCCTCTACATCTTTCGTGTTGAACATTCTTGCTAATTGTCGACGGATTGGAAGATATCGAGGAGGAGAGTTGGGTGTTTTCTGGCCATTGAACCCATGGGTGGCGGCTAGGGTTTTGAGTTGTTATTTTTTTTTTTTTTATGAAGGGTGTGTGTCTCCTTTTATAGAAAAAGCAAGCGTAAACACTATTCATCCCGGGAATTCCGAACTCCGATTTAGGCGCCGTAACCAGCGTACCTAGGGTTTATCCCGCGTTCCGGACACAATGGAACAGGTTTCGGAAGCTAATTCGGAAGTATGTGCGAGTTATGGCTACAAACGCTCAATTTAAATTAAACCGATTTAAATCGATTTCTAGGCGTTTTAATTTGTACAGGACAAACGGTAAATCCAATTGACTTGAAATTTGAAACCTTACAATAATATCACATTACGGATCCGATGAAACTGGTTTCGTCGAAATCCGAGACTTTTTGAAAAATGGCTATTTTGACTCGCCAAATTTAAATTAAAAATAATTCGAAGCGTTTCGAGCTGCCACGATCAAACGATAGCTCCGATTGACACGAAAATTGAAATCCGGTAATAACTAACTATTACGGATCCAATGGAACTGGTTTCGTTCAATTCTGAGACTGTTCAAAAATTGGCTATTTTACAGTCGATTATTAAATATTAAAATATTCAATTTTCACAAATTAACTTTTAATTCGATTTTAAAAGTTCTAAAATATCTTTCTAACTTCAATATGATAAAATAAAATTTTACAAGTCATTTACAATCATATTTAACTATATTTTCAATTATTTCCATAATTTAACATATTAAATTATCGATTTAATAATCCAATTGAATCCAATAATTCAAATAAAAATTTATTTGACTTATAAATTCACTTATAAATATTTAAAATTAATTAAATATTCAAATTTTAATTTATAAAAATTCTGGGTCGTTACAAGATTTCTCTTAGAAAATCAAATCCGTTAAATAAAACCCGTTTACAAATCTCAAACGGATTTTATAAATAATTACAATCGTTTTAAAATTATATATATAATGAGTATTTTTAAATAATAATTTATTTTTAAAACAACATTTAGGTAATTATTTACAATATCAAAAACACTTTAAATAAACATCAATAACCCATTTCCAAATCATTTTAAATAAACTAATCGATTTACAAAGCTTATTATAAAAATTAGAATTTACTACAATTAATATTAAATATTTGAAAAATCCACTTTTCGAAGTATTTTATTACTAAAGTAGCTTTAAATTACATAGTTTGAATAATTAAATTTTCTCTTTTAAAACAACTTAGCTTCTCGATAAAAATATTTTTTTAAAATCCCAATAACCAATTTCTGTTTATAAATCCCTCTCGATTCACAACACATCGATTTTATTCCGATTCCCTAACCATTCTAACATTTCAAAAATAGAATCCACTATTTTTTTCAAAAACCTATATTTTATATCTCGATATAAATTCCTATTGTGATGTTATATTCCCAATTTATCAACGGATATCATTTCCCTTATTTATAAACATCATTTATAAATTTATAACTCATTTGGGATTTCTTGTTTACAAATATAATCTTATTTATAAAATTCCATTTTATAAATCCATTTCTTTATAATTCCATTTATTTTTCAAATCTATTTTAAATATCGCTTTTAACTTCTTTTCCATATTTTATTTTCAGAAATATCATTTAAAAAACTATTTTAAAAATCCTATATATCAATTATTTTAAAATCTCTACTTAAAATATAATTTTCTGAATAGTTAAGTACAACCCAAAATCAATTATTGTTTTATCCAGATTAATTCCTTTAAATAATCCACATTTTGATATAAATATTTTTATATTCAAAATCTCCTTTTCAAATTCTTTCAAATTCTAAAAATAATATTTATGGTATTTAAAATACCAAAATCTAAGGCCAATGCTAATATAGCATCCAATAAAACAAACATATCACAATCCATAACAGCATATTCACACACATCATATATCAATATATATGAAACAATCAATATATTTTGAGGAATTTGTTAGTCCTTGAGATGATGGTTTTGATGACAACAACCTTAGAATAAGATTATAAAATATAAATACTAACATTATAGTTTAGATATATATGTATATGCAAGATTTAACCATGCAGGTACCAAGAATGAAGACTGTACAGTATAAAGATTCAAAATATCAAGATTGAAGACCCATGAGTATCAAGATTATCAAGAGTTCAAGATTTCAAGAATAAGTAGAATTTTGTTAAAACTCCTAAAAAAGCACTGGCATCTTAAAATTCAATTCAGTCATGGAATGGAATCCACTTCGAGCCCGTTAAAGCGATAGAACCCTAAGTAGGATGGAACCTACGAAAAATCTAGTGGAACATTGTTTTGTATCCGCTAACTTTTATTCAAATGATTTTACAAAATTATCTTGTTTTCAAAATGATTTCAAAACCTTCCTTTTAAAAGAATCAAAAACATCTATCTTGATTTTAAATACTTTTAGCCTCAAAATAACCTTTAATTTCAAAATCAAATTATCCTTGGTTTTAAACTATCTTTTAAATATAATATATTTAACTTTTAAATATTTATACTTAGATTTAAATATAAAATTATAGTAAAATTTTATATATATTATTCTTTATATTTATTGATGTATTTTAACTATAGTCAAGTATATTTATAAAGTTTAACATAGTTTTAATATAAGATAAAAGTTATTTTCAAAGAAAAACAATGTACCAAAATTTCCTTTGGCATGTCGACATCCTCAAGTACCCCATGTCGACATGATAGCAGTTTATTTCAAAAATTTGAATTTCAAAGGAAGTGTCTATTCGTCGTAACCTTTTACGAATGGACATGGCTGTTGTTCTTCTATAAATAGGGGCTGTTTTGAACGAATTTTTAATCATATTCTTCTGGTTTTCACTCCTCTTCCTCTTCCACATTTCTTTATATATATTCTTACCATTACACTGCCGAAATCACCATTGAATCTAACTAGATCATTTCCGGTTTGATTCTCTATCACTATCTCAACAAGATCTCAGTGTTATTCAGAGTTATAGACTTCTTTGTAATCAATTAAGCGAGAAAAGGTGTGATTGTAGCCTTGGAAATCAATCAAGCGAGAAAAAGTGTGATTGTAGCCTTGGAAATCAATTGGGTGAACTTATTGCCTGAAAAATCAAGTATCTCTACCAGAGGATTGTGAATCTGGAGTGGTGTACCTCGTGGCCTTGAAATCGAGGGTGTAATTGTAAAAATTGCTTTTGAAAGGAAATCCGTACCTATGTGCGGAACTGGATGTAGGGTAACTCTGAACCAGTATAAAATCTAGTGTGTTCTTTCCTTTATTGCTTTTACTTTATTTCTGCATCTGTGTTTGTTTCTGTGATCATATATGTGTCTGAATATTGCATACATTTGTGTTCAAATTAACAAAAACGCAAAAAGATTTAGTAATTCCTTAAAACACTATTCACCCTCCCCCTCTAGTGTTTATCCTAGCCTTAAGATCTGTAATTCGTATTTCTCACATTTGGTATCAGAGCCAGGTTTTCAAAGTTTCATAATCTGATTTTTGAAAAATTTCAAAATGCTACCAACACCGATACTGTTACTAACACTAGTTATATTACCCTTGTCACTAGTTCATTTGTAGAAGGTCGGTCTACTATCAGACCGCCACTTTTTAATGGCAGTTACTATGCATATTGGGCATGTAGGATGAAAATATATTTACAATCTGTAGGACTAGACACTTGGAATATCACACAGACTGAATATTCTGAACCCACAACTGATTTTGCACAGTGGACCGCTGAGCAAAAGACTGTTGCACAAAATAATTCTAAAGCAGTGAATATTCTATTTTGTTCACTTGATAGGAATGGATTTAATAGTGTCAGTTTGTAAGTCTGCATATGAAATCTTGAAAACTTTGCAAGTTACTCACAAAGGAACCAGCAAAGTTAAACAGACCAAAATTTCCATGCTCACAAATCAATTTCAATTATTTAAAATGAATTCTAATGAGTCTATTTCAGATATGTATAGTAGATTTCAGGATATTGTGCAGTCTCTAATATCCTTGGGAAAGGAATTTTCGAAAGAAGATCAAGTCAGAAAAATTTTAAATTCTCTTACTCCAGAATGGGAACAAAAGACACTTGCGATTAAAGAGGCAATTGACATCAGTACCTTAAACATAGAAGAATTAATTGGAAATCTAATGTCATTTGAAGTCTAAATGATTGGGAGAAGAGAAAGCAAAGCATCTGAAAAGAAACCAACGGGATTCAATGCAGTGATCGATGGATCAGGCTCAAACAACGATAATGATGAAGAGATAGCCCTTATGACCAAGAATTTTCGAAAATTTCTGAAATACAGAAAGATGAACAATCTCAAGAGAAACAACTGTAAGAACTCTGCAAATCAGAATGTAGTGCCAAACAATGTCAAATGCTTCAACTGTGACGAACCAGGCCATATCAAAAGAGACTGTCAGTATCCAGATAGGCAAAATCTTCCTATAAACAATGATTCCATAAAGAAACGAAAACGTGCATTTATTGCTACTCTAGATGACTCAGACTCGTTCTTAAGCGATGATGATCAGAAGACGGATAATTCAAATATGTGTTTCACGGCAGTTCACGACTCCGATGAATTCAGAGAAACGGACTCAAAAAAAGGTACACATTTACAATACAATTGGTTGAAATTGCATGCTTAGAATTGGATGCGTGATTGCTTGATTGATTGATTTTGAATTGGTGTGTTGTTTAAATTTTTAAATTTTTATTTTTATTATTATTTTATTATTATTTTTAATAGTATCATAATATTTTATGGAATATACTATAATTCTAGTAATATTCCAAATATATATATAGATATTAAAAATAATAAATATATATATATATATATATTAGATTCTTAAGAAAAAAATAATGGAAATTCAGAGACACATGTCGACATGGTCCCCACCATGATGTCGACATGGGTACAGAATTTGAAATTCAAATTTGAATTCAAATGGTTGAATTTCCTCCACCTTTTCACTTTATTCAATTCTTTGAAAAGCTACCTTTTGACCAGAGAACATGTCATTTGAGAATCTATTTATTCACTATCTTTTATCACATCTTTTCACTTTCATTTTCAAATTCAAACTCTCTCTTCAAAACTTCAAGCTCTCTGCTCTCTACTCTAATGGCTTCTTCAAGAAACCCCTCCACAATGAGAATTTTCAAAAAGATAAAAGAGTAACTCTACAATAAGGCTATAAAATCATATATCAACTATGCTAACTATGGAAAAGTCCATCCCGGAAAGTTTGCTTTATTTCAAGATTTTTCTACTTATGAAATTGCTTCCCTTTTTGCAAACAATCATGTTCTTAGTCTTATTGATGCTTCTCAAAATGATTTTGTTTGTTATCCAAATCTTGTTAAAATTTTCTATGAAAATCTTAATTGTGGATTTTATAATGGAAACGATGATGAAATTTGGAGTAGTGTCAAAGGTACTAGAATCGTTTTAAATTGTGATCTTTTGGGTACCATTCTCAATTGCAAGAGTACGGGAATGGATCTTTCTAGTTATAATATTGATGAAAATGATCGTGAGACATTTCATCACATTTTTGAAGGAAATGATGATTTTGAATTCAAAAATCGAAACTTTCGACTAAAAGCTAGAATTGTTAGTCTTATTTTGCAACATACTTTGACTACAAGATCGGGGAATTTTAACAATCCTACTTCAAAAGTTTGCAAAGAACTTTTTGCTATTTTTAAAAATTATGATATTAACTGGGCGCAAGTTATTTTGGATGAACTTCGTCCCAAAAATCTTGAAATGGGTGAAAACACTTTGTATCATGGAATCTATCTCACTCGGATTTTTAACTATTTTGGAGTAGATTTCAAAGGAGAAGAATTTGTTTCTAGAAAGGTTTTTAATCACTCAAACATTTTTCTTATGAAAATTCCATTTGTTTTTCAACCTTATGAGACTCTTGCCGAAAAGGAAGAGCGTTTGGCTCATTAGGAGATGGAAGAAGACGAAGAGGAAGAAGAAGAAGGGGATGAAATGGAAATAGAAGCAAAAGAAGAAGAAGGTGAAACATCTTTGGAAAGCATTGACTATCCTCCTAATCCAATCAACAAAACCCTTCTCAAAACTCAAAAGACTATTGTCGAGAATCAACGGATTCTTAAACGGTCCGTTAGTAAAATTTTTGGATAAAATGTCATCGAAGATGAACAAGTTTTTCTCAAAAGTCAGCAAGAAGCTTGGATTGTCTTCATCTTCATCATCCTCTAACTAGTTCTATCTTTTCATTTCATGTTGTATTAGTTTTAGTTTGTTTTAATTTAAATGTTCATGTAGATCTTAATGTTTAATCGTTGTATCGTCTTATTATTAAAGGAAATTGAATTTCTTTTCTGTTATCTAGTTTATCTTATCTCCAGAATAAATGTTAGTATATTATATAAATATATACACACACATAATTATTCACAAAATCAGAATAAGTCATCAAAATTCACTGAACCATGTCGATATCCCCACCTTAACCATGTCGACATATACTGGTCAGAAATGACATTTCATTTTAAATTTGAAATTTGAATAACTACCTTATGTCTATTCATTTCAAATGAATTTCTACACCTATAAATACCTATTTCTTCCAGAATTCATCACTTAATATTATTTCTTATCTACTTTGTCTCTCATTCTTCTCACAAACTCAAATATGGCCAATCCAATTCATAATTTAACCGAGAATCTTGAAGAAACTCTTAATTCCTTCAAGAATATTCTTTCTTTAATTCTTCATAACCAGCGACACTTAGAGTTGAGTCAAATGCAGATGATCAAGGAGCAAGAAAAGCATTTCGATGCAATACGATGGATGATTTCCTCCCTACACAAGGATGACAACGAAGCACATCCTCTAGTCTCTCTTACCAATGACAATGAAAATTGGGATGCCATTAAAGCAGACCCTATATTTGGAGAAGAAGGATGGGTGGAAGTTCCTCGTAATGTTTGATTCTATTGCTTTGTTTGATTTGAATTTTTTTCTTAGATTGATTTGATTTGGTTTGGATTGATATTTGGTGTGCAAAACATGTATAAATGTACAATGATATTTATATGATCTTCGATTAATTATCATGTCCATCAGTATAATTGTCTCTAAATCTATCTATTATATACTCCATTGTATAGTTTATTAATGCAGGTACTTTAGGACAAGAATGAGAGGGAGTTATATAGTTTGGAGTTAGTTTTTGTTGATGACAAAGGGGGAGAAGCATAAAATAGGATAGTTAGGCATATATTAAGGGGGAATTATTAGGATAGAAGTAATATTTTATAAACAAAGGTTGTCATCATTAAAAAGGGGGAGATTGTTAGTCCTTGAGATGATGGTTTTGATGACAACAACCTTAGAATAAGATTATAAAATATAAATACTAACATTATAGTTTAGATATATATGTATATGCAGAATTAACCATGCAGGTACCAAAAATGAAGACTATACAGTATAAAGATTTAAGATATCAAGATTGAAGACTCATGAGTATCAAGATTATCAAGAGTTCAAGATTTCAAGAGTAAGTAATTTAATTAGTAATTTTGTTAAAACTCCTAGAAAAGTACTAGCATCTTAAAATCCAATTTAGCCGTGGAATGGAATCAACTTCGAGCCCGTTAAAGGGATGGAACCCTAAGTAGGATGGAACCTACGAAAAATCTAGTGGATCATTGTTTTGTATCTTCTAATTTTTATTCAAATGATTTTACAAAATTATATTGTTTTCAAAATGATTTCAAAACCTTCCTTTTAAAAGAATCAAAAACATCTATCCTGATTTTAAATACTTTTAGCCTCAAAATAATCTATAATTTCAAAATCAAATTATCCTTGGTTTTAAACTATCTTTTAAATATAATATATTTAACTTTTAAATATTTATACTTAGATTTAAATATAAAACTATAGTAAAATTTTATATATATCGTTCTTTATATTTATTGATGTATTTTAACTATAGTCAAGTATATTTATAAAGTTTAAAATAGTTTTAATATAAGATAGAAGTTATTTTCAAAGAAAAACAAATTACCAAAATTTCCTTTGGCATGTCGACATCCTCAACTACCCCATGTCGACATGATAGCAGTTTATTTCAAAATTTTGAATTTCAAAGGAAGTGTCTATTCACCATAACCTTTTACGAATGGACATGGTCGTTGTTCTTCTATGAATATGGGCTGTTTTGAATGAATTTTTGATCATATTTTTATGGTTTTCACTCCTCTTCCTCTTCCACATTTCTTTATATATATTCTTACCATTACTCTGCCGAAATCACCATTGAATCTAACTAGATCATTTTTAATTTTATTCTCTATCACTATCTCAACAAGATCTCAGTGCTATTCAGAGTTATACACTTCTTTGTAATCAATTAAGCGAGAAAAGGTGTGATTGTAGCCTTGGAAATCAATCAAACGAGAAAAGGTGTGATTGTAGCCTTGGAAATCAATTGGGTGACTTTTTGCCCGTAAAATCAAGTATCTCTACCCAGAGGAGAGTGGTGTACCTCGTGGCCTTGAAATCGAGGGTGTAATTGTAAAAATTGCTTTTGAAAGGAAATCCGTACTTGTGTGCGGGACTGGATGTAGGGTAACTTCGAACCAGTATAAAATCCGGTGTATTTTTTCCTTTATTGCTTTTACTTTATTTCTGCATCTGTGTTTGTTTCTGTGATCATATCTGTGTCTGAATATTGCATACATTTGTGTTCAAATTAACAAAAAATCAAAAAGATTTAGTAATTCCTTAAAACATTATTCACCCCCCTCTAATGTTTATCCTAGCCTTAAGATCAGTAATCCACATTTCTCACAGAATCCAGTTGGATCCCTCCAACCTGTTTATTTGCATCTACATATGTTATACAACATAAAATAGCAATCTTGCTTCGAAGTTGGATATCGCGGTAATATAGGGTCATTCGCTATTATGCGGGGCACATAATGTATCACCGCTCCAATAGGCGGGAAATATGTCCAACTACTAATATATATACTACTAGATATAATATAACATCCAACTGATAATAATAATCATCAATTCATCCAACCAATCAACATTTGATTTTTAATATTTCAAATTAAAAACTGACAAACCAAATAAGTGAGATTTACTCACCTTTATTTTCGAATTTGTTAGTCATTCCAATTCCAAATTTGTTCTGTTGCATAGTGTTTGTCGCAACGACCCAACATGACTTGCGTTTGTAAATTTGAACCTCGCATGAATAATTTACGAATTATATAGGTTAACAAAAATTTTTTATACTCACTAATTTGCTTTCATTAAATTTAATTAAAATTAATTGCATTACCTTCTTCCCAACTTCACTTCTGAGACCTAAAGCCACCATTGCTGAGCTTCCATCGACCAAAGCTCCTCCCACTCCCTATTCGAGCTCGAGCATATCAGGTCGAAAAACTACGACCACGTACCAATCTCGTACCCGCTCCACCGTTTGCATGCCACCCGCTTGCCGAGCCGCCCATACATCCACCACTAGATCGCTGCCCTCTCAAGCTCAGCCATCAACCACCCAAAAATCGCGACTTCAACATCACGTATGACATCCCACGTTCGCCTACCTCCGCTCCCCTCATCCACACATGCGTGCAATCCAACAACGCGACCAATATCTCGAGGCGCGTGTATACGAAGGGTAGTAACCCAAGCCCTAGCCTCCGCTCGAACTCAAATTCCAAGCACCACCACCTCCGATTATCGTTCGACCATACGCGCATCTACAGTTGCTTGCTTCGCCTTCAGCCGTTCTCTGGTTTGTTTTTTTCTTGAAATTGAACAGACGAAGAAAGGGGAAACATGGTTTTAAATAAAGGAGGGAGTGATAGGTGGCTCGATCAGGGATATAGGGTGGTTGCGTCTGAAACTAGGTCGGCTGAAGTGATTTGATATATATTTTAAAATTTCCAAAATATCTAGATATTTTATTCGAACCCCTATCTTGGCATGCTATCTGGCATACCTAATGTTATACTTCTATGCCGAACCTAAAGGAACGAGTTTTGAAACCTAATTCAATTGTATGTGTAAGATGGCTTTTTAAATCGACTAATTAATTTAAATTCAATAAAATTATTTCTATGCGTTTTCAAATCGCATGACTAAACGGTGAATCCATACGCTACGAAATTTTAAATTCAATAATAATATACTATTACGGATCCATTGGAACTGGTTTCGTCGAATTCCGAGACTGTGCCCTAGATCGCTATTTTAACGTATCGATTAACCAATGATTTTCAAAATCGATGAAATTACTTGGAATTTCAGTTTTAAAAACTTACTAACTCAATTATAATTCCAGTAGAATCTATATCAATATTAGAAATCATTTTCATTCGTATTCATCTCCAATTTAATCATTCACTATTTCCGTATTACGATAAATTTCTATTTTTGAAATTTAAATTCATTCTAAAACTTCAACCAAAATCTTCATACTCAAAAATCATTTTATATTCCAAATCAATATTTAAAACCATTTAAAAATAAATAGTGGAAAATCTGGGTTGTTACATCAATGCCCAGTGATGCATAAAATCACTTATGATACAATATCATGTGTTCACTCACACACTCCATAATCTAAATCCGCCCACATCTCATTAAACAAAAACAGTGTGAACATTCATGTCATGGCACTATTTAAAGTGACCCACAATTGCAAATATAATTAACTACTTCAATCATATTCACATTTCTAAGTTGCAATCTTTGTAGTTATCAATAACACTATCAATTAATGGTTCACGAGGTCTGAAAACATATATAATCGGTGAGCCTCAACACGAAGAAATCATGGCATGTTTCTGATATCCCTTAACCATACATTTTCATGTTCACTCTACTAGACTATGCCTCAACACCAAGATATCATGCCTGCTTCAATTGTAAGCTCTCAATCAGGGTTGTAGGTGCCTCCACATGATTTATTTGTTACACCATCATCTCTTGCTCCTGTTAATGCTTGTCTAGTCATGATGTAGTTATATATATATAATCTCAACTCATTTCCATCGTTTTACTACTATAATCCCCATCGCACAGCGCATGTCCGCGGTGTTTTCGTGCAATAGATTGTTTGGACAAATAAGTGACGATGGACCAATTCGCCTAAGTTCAACCTGAATTTGTCTAATTATGATAGCTAGCTAGCATGTCTAGTAGTCTCATATCGTAACATTCATATAAATCTTACATTTTATATGTTATAGATGTTTAGCCTCATTCACATCACTTAATCAAAAATAATTTTTTAGCTCATGTTCATTCATATAATGTTTCGTGTACATATATCATCACCATTAACGTCATTGCAGAACACGAGGTTCACTAAGCCAAAAATTAATTTGCATGGGGTTTATGCTAAACATCAAAAAGGAATAACAACATGAATGAGAGCATAGAGCAATGAATCCATTTTAACAAGAATATGGTTATAACATAGCAGATACTTCTTCAATCAAAACGAAAATCAATCATAACATATCATATAACAAGATGTTTCGATATAAACATTCATGCATCTAATTTGCATCTTATACTCTCAGCACAACTATCACTACATGGAAACAAAAAGAATAACACAAGATATTGCAAGTATGAGGACTTCATTCATATCAACACAATAAATTTCATCCTATAACAATGCATTAAAATATCATTAATGCATCACTTCATCTTATAAATACCATATACCCCATAAACACAATGCCCATAAAAGGAATGGAATTTTCTTTTCGAAGTGTACCTATAAAACATTTGCAATAGAAAATCAGCTTGAGAAACTAATGAAAAAATAATTTCAAAACGTTATTTGCAATTCTTTTAGTTTCAAAGTTGATTTAAACAAACTTCTATGCAATCTTTATTAAATGTTTTTGAAATCATTTGAATAAATTCAAATAGAATTTTCGAAATATAATTTAAAACTTAAATAATTTTAAATACAATTCCAAAAATGCTAGAATCATTTAAAAGATTTTTAAGACCAAAAACAAAAATCAAACCTTCGGTGCTTACTGCATGTAGCTGAATGCTCTAGAAATCCACTGACCAATCAAACGATCAATAACATACTAATTGTTTGATCTGGCTAAAACCCAGAGCATTTTCTCAAAGAAAAACCTTAGCACTAGCGCTGGTTTTTGATGAACACCAACACAAGTAGACTTGTCTTTGGATCACATATTCACTGATGCAAGCACTCATATTTAAACACAAACATATATGGAGCAATTGATGATTTTTTATAAAAGCTTCTTTTCATTTCCATTATGATCATGAAATAAAATCTACAAATTCAAATAACTTTATCACTGCTACAGCTATTAAAACCCATATATGCGCAATATCAATCCTAACAGCATCACAACCCAAAACACATTGTTCAGACCGGTTTTTCTATCGATTATAAAACCATTGAATTTGATGAATTAAAATACCGCAAGCGTACGGAGAACAACCATAGTATGTATGCCAGTATGCATCGATCTCATAAAGAAAGCAAAAAAAATTAAATCGCTCAGTCAAATTATCCCAAACATTTAAAATCGTGTTAAACAAAAATTGCTAAAAAAGAAAATTGCAATTTAAAACTATGAGATTAGAATGCAATTTAGAGGCAAATCCCTTCTCATAATCATACAAATCAATATAAAATGAATTTATGATTTTTCTTTTTGAATCACTTGTGAATTAGTTGATGTATTTATTATAAGTATGGCCCAATTGTGATATTTATTAACACAACTTAAACCATCAAACTTTAATACACCCTCTAAATCCACTTGTCCAATCTAATGAAAATGATTATGAAATTAAAAATAAAATCTATTTTAAGTATGAACTATTTACTATGAATTAGTAACATAGAGCATTAAATTTTGATTCTAGTTTCACTTTCATTATCAAAATCAAATTTAGATGAAAGGGTAATTTATGCTTATGTTTGATTAAGCATAACCTATTAGTTATGAACAAAGTAGACTATCAAATTCACTAATAAACAACAAAATTTCATTAAGCATAAAACAAGAGATCATAAATTAAATCATTATGTTAATTTTATATGATTCATGAGAGCTTCGTTACCCCTAAATTGAAGGAGTTTATCTTCTCATATTAAATACATATTAACATAAATTGATTTTAACATAAACACAAAGGATAGGAAAACTAAGTAAAGAGAAAAGGAGTTAACTAACTTGCATAAAAAGAAACTAAGTTACTTGCATGAAATAAAAGAGAGCATAAGATAGTATAAAGTAAAAGAGCATAAAAGAAAGTTGCATGAAGAAGAACAAGGCTAAGAAGTCATTAAATAGAGCTTTTATTTCTAATTTTGAATACAACTATATGCACAAAAAAAGATCCATTTACATGTAATATAAGAGGGTATTTATACATGTCTTGAAACCATAATCTTTTTATAGGAAGCTACCAAAAATACTCTTGACTTTGTGTGGCCTTCTATCATGAGTAATTAATTAATCCTCCGCTAACATGTGCTTTTGCTTTTAAATTTGGTCCATTAGTAAGTAGGCAAGTGGGCTCCTCCATGTTGAATTAATTCCTCTTTTCTTTTATCTTTTTGCTTCAAAAATATATACATGCATACTTCCATGTTGTCTCTTCCAAATTGGACTTAGTTTCCGACAAAATAAAATTAAAATGTGTAAATAAATTTTCCCAAACTTAATTCACACAAAAGTAACTTTTTACCAAAATGTGGATGAGTGAATGATGATTCGAAGACACTTTTGTACATTGGTAAAAACATGTAAAAATACCATAATATGTTATTTATTTTAATAAAAGAAGATTAAGTATGAGGATAAAAATATACATTTTTACATCCACATCAAATACCCTCACACTTATCTTTTTGTTCGTCCTCGAATAAATTAAAACTAGGATAAATCAAGTTTTATAGGAAGCATAATTCCATAGAGCGTATGCAACAAGCCGTTAAACCTATAGGTGTTCTTAGTAGAACGAGTGTTGTCTCATGAGGGTTTTCAACGGATACTACCTACAATATCCAAATGCAATATGCAAAGTTCCTAGTGCAACTTTTATTTACAAAGATATAAATGCAAGTTTCTATTTACAAAATAAGAATTTACTTTTAAATTGACCCAAAATAGTAATATACAAGTCTCGGTCATTTTCAAAAAAAAATCAATCTTTTGCTAGACTCTAGTTTGACTAATTATTTTGGTTGATAACATAGTGCAGTTATAAAATAATTTTTTAATTGATTATCAAAGTTTGTAAAGTGTTACCTTCATTTTCTTTTGTAAAAAAAGTCAAGCCGGTAAAGTCAAGATAATGCTTGGGTTTTAATTACTTGCTCTTTCTTTATTTGAAAAAACTGTCAACATTATTATTATTATTTACATACACCTAATTCGAAAAACTGAGGCCAGCTATACCATCCATGCACTATCTTGCATGCCAACATGAGAAGAGTACCAAGCGTGGCGAGTGTACACACTTATCTGTCACTTGACTCTACATGTTTGTTATTATTATCTATATATATACATACACCTAACTTGGAAAACTAAGGTCAAATATATCGTTCATGCACTTCCTTTTGGGCTTATGTGAGAAGAGTACATAGCATGGTAGGTGTACACCCTACATTGATTCTAGGTCTTTTGTTTTTGTTTTTTTGTTTTTTTAATTTTTTTAAGAGAAGATAGAGTTATGCAAAATCATCTTAGCACCATTTAACTTTAAAGCATAAAATGTTAACGCGTGTACTTTAAATCAACCACTTTTTAGATGAAGACTTACAATTTAGAATAACTTCATAATCATCATACATTAGTCTCCCTCTATACTAGTTATACCATAGCTACTTATAATTTAAACTTTTCTTTTTATTATTTTTTTGAGTCAAGTAATTTTCCAAAAAATTTCAATCTCCTGACCAAAACGTATGCTTACTCTATCGTGCCTATTCAAAAGTAAATTATGATGCTTTTTAATTATATTTTTTTTATTTTTTTGTTTTGTTTCTAAAATAAGAAAAAAATGCAAAAATCATGTAAAATCAAATAAACATGAGACTTCCCCATACTCTGTGCAGTTAAAGCGCTCGGCAGATCCAAAGCGGCGGAGGTGCAAAAAGTCATAGTGGGGATACAGCGAGGATATAACGCGATATAGTGGATGACTCTAAAATAGCATATAAAACTCGTATTTAATGTTTTTACAAATATATAAATGGTAATTAAATGAAAAATTATCATTCAATTGAATTATAATTAATACATAAATAATTTTAAATAAAAACTTGTGCGAAATACTTTAAATAAACGTAAATATGTTATATAACATAATTGAATTTAGTATAATATTTGAGTATTTTAATTTCTAAAAATATATAAAAATTAATCAAATAAATTATTTTCGTAATTTTTATAATGTATAAATGTCAATTTTCAATTCATTTTTTAAAGAAGATATAGCGGAAATAGCAAAATATAGCGGGAATAACGGGATATAGCGGAAATAGCGGGGCTTAAAGCGGAAAGGCTATATGAAAAAATCATGGCGGTAGAAATTCACTATGAGATATAGTAGGGTTATAGCGGGATAATTGCGGGGCATTAACTACACAGTCCATACTTGATTTTGACTGTGTCTACACAATCAACGCATGATATAATGAGTGCAAATGAGAAAAATATATACATATTTACAAGAGAGTTAAAATTCCTTACTAGACGTAATGTGGCTCATGAAGAATAATGAACTCTACTTCTTGGTCGCTTATAAATTCCAAGTACGGCTTTCGGCAATGAACATTGGCTTTAAAAATCAATCCATCCTTAAGGTTTTCTATTTTTATGGCACCATATGGAAAACAGTACATACCACGTTTGCTCTAGTCCATCTTGATTTTGATTTCCCAAGGAATAAATGAAATTAAGATTCATATTAACGAACTTTCTAATTCGACGAATTTTTTTCTAGGATCGACATGTCAGGAAAAACTTTTGTTTTTTCCCTTGTAAATTTTTGAGTTTTCATATGCATTGTTCCTTATCTCTTCTAATTCATTGACTTGCAATTTTTTATTTTCGCTAGCTTTTTCAAGATCGAAGTTCATATTCTTTATTGCCCGTAATGCTTTATGTTCAATTTTGACTGGTAAGTGACACACATTACCATATACTAATCGGAAAGGGGACATTTCAAGATTAGTTTTAAAAGCAGTGATGTAAGCCCAAAGTGCATCAATTAATTTCTGAGAACAATCTTTACGATTTTTATTAACATTTTCTCCAAAAATTGTTCGATTTGTTGATTTGAAACTTCAACTTGACCACAAGTTTAAGGATGATAAGGAGTGGATAACTTGTGGGTTATCAAGTACTTCTTAATTAAAGATTGAAAGATTGATTACAAAAATGGACTACGATATTACTTATTATTGTGCAAGGTGTGTCGAACCTCGAAAAAGATGTTTTCTTTTATGAATTTCACAACAACTTTATAATCATTGGTTTTACAAGGAACAGATTTAACCCATTTAGACACGTAATTGATGGCAAGAAGAAAATAAAGATTTTCGAAAGAGTTGGTAAATGGTCTCATAAAGTCAATACCCCAAACGTCAAAGATTTTGATCGTAAGGATGGGAGTCAAAGGCATCATGTTTCGTTAAGTGATTTTTGTAGCACCCTGTAAATTTAATAGATAATTAGTTAATTAATTTAAGCGCCAAAAATGATATTTGTGCAAATGGTGGAATCTGGCCACGGAAGTTGTGTAATTGCGTTCAAGACGATTTTCTGAGCAACTTACTATTTGGAGTTTCACGAACGGAATTCAAACGAAGTAGTTACGGACATTAAATTGAAATGCAATGAAAATAATTTAACGAAAAAATAAACAATTAATTGTCGGGGTCCATCGGTCGACACCGCACTTGAGCAGTCGACCGGCTAAAGGCCAGAGGGCATGCGTTGAACCTTGGCTAATTGCTCGGGTTCAAAAAAATTTAATCCAACGACTGTAGTTCATTCTAGTAGCTATAAATATAAATCAAAACCCTCATTCCTTGTGTTTTCTTAGCGGAGCTCTGTCATTTTTCTTATCTACCCTCTTCTCTAAAAATAAAACAGTGAAGGAAAAATTAGGAGATAAAAAAATAGGAAAAGGGGATAAGAAAGAAGGAAGGAAAGCTCAAATCAACAATTAACCGTAAGTATATTTCAATAAAATAAATCTATCTTTTCCCAGATCTCTTCTTAAATCCATGATTCTAATATTATATATTCCCTTTTATATAAATATCTCGAGTTGGAAAGGAAAATCTATGGAATCAACAAATCAGATCAATATCTAAAAGTTTGGGAAGCCTAAAAACAGTGAGTAAGAATGGAGTGATCTAGGCATATGTGCTATTTGGCCCCGAATTCTGCCGAAAATATGTTACTATTAGAAGAAATTGTATTCATTAGATTGTAAAAACTAATATGTTATCGGTTACTGCATTTATTTTTCAAGAAACTTACTTGTAGAACGACGTTAGTAATTCAAAACAAAATAAAAATAAGGAACACACACACACACACACACACACACACACACATATATATATATATATATATATATTCATTAACATGAAAACTTACAAGAAGAAATCGTACAGATGGATACAGTTGGTATTAGTTAAGGAATAATACATATATAAATAGTATAATTTGATGGCTAATTGCATCAATGAATAAAAAGGGAGATAATAGGAAATATCCTTAACAGATTGCTTGAAACAGCACGAGTATTTTTAGTTATATATATATATATATATATATATATATATTAATAAAAAGAGAGAGATAACCAACTTTTTATTCGCATATAGACATCTGGGTACTAAATATGAATTTTAAATTGGACATTAAGTAGGCATATCCCATCCTTTGCCATACGCAGCCTGGCTTTGCATTGAATGTGACTCCCCTATCTACTAAAATGTAATACGCAAGATTTTGCTCATGAGATGACTATGCTAGTTTTACATTTACATAAGTATTAACCAAAAACAAACAAAAATTTACATTTTCATAAAACTTACATTATATAATGAATAATCATGTAAATGAAAGTCCTAATTTGTTCTCTAGTTTTAAAAAGAGGCAAAAAAATTTTAGGGTTTTCTTCTGCCATGGGGGAAACCAATTCTCTTCGCTAAAATCAAACCAATCTTCCTTATCCAAGACATCAGGACAGAATATCTGAATCTCATATCAGAAAGCCAGTTAATGGTGTCATCGTCGATGATGAGGGTTTTCAATTGGTCCAACCAAGATCGCAAAGACAGCATCAGCCCAGAAAGGATCAAGAGTTGTCGAATAATATGGCGTCCTGAAGAAAATAGAAGGTCAGATTTTGACCAACTCCTATCAGAATAAGGATAAACGACCACTACAACCTCGTAAACTGGCGACCTTTTCTCTCAATAAAGAACAAGGCCATAGATCTTAGGCTGATATTATTTCAGATAAAACAGAGGAACCAAAAGAAGACAAATGCAGTCTTGAAACTATTTCACCTATCAAGATCAACAACAAGAAATATGGTTTGGTAAAGGTGGCGGTATGCAAAAGAGCCATTGAAAGCTGGAATAACTCTATTATCGTATATGTTGTAGGTACCAAACCTTATTTCTTATATTTTAAAGAGTATATAAAACGTGTTTGGAAACCAGTTGGAGATTTTGAAATCTTTTCCATAGAAAATGGGTTCTTTCTTGTTAAGTACAATGAGTCTCAAGACTGCAATACAATAATTTAAAATGGCCTATATTTTTACAACGACAAACTCATCATAATGAGAAGGTAGTCCGAATCCCTGAAATTGGAAGGAGATTTACTGACAACTATGCCGACATGGGTAAAATTACCCAGTGTAAATCTTAAATTATAGGATCGCAAGGCTTTTAGCGTCATGGCGAGCATTATCGAAAAACCTATAAAAATGGAAGCAGCCACTACCATGAAGATAAGATTGAATTATGCTCACCTTCTTGTGGAAGTGTCTACAACTGATGAACTTCCGAAAGAGATCAATCTCAATCTTTACAATGGTGAAAACATTACACAAAAAGTTGAGTATGAATGGGTTCCACCAAAGTGTAGCATTTGTAAGTGTTTCGGTCACACTAGAGAGCAGTGTAACCCAAAACAAATATGGATACCCAAAACCAATAATCAAAACGGAGATGTTGTTCAAAAAAATCAATTGAGATTCAAGAACTAAATTCCAATAAAGAGACATAAAATGAGTCAAGAACTCAGAGGAGTAATGATCAAATCAACCAAGATTGTACATTTTCGATCAAGAAATAAATTCAAAGACGCACACTGATCAAGATGATCAGATCACTACTATAGAAGTTCATCAGTAAAAAGATTGTGAAAAAAGTTTAGATGTTCCAAATCAGCACAGTACAGAGGAGGGTAATATTATTAAAAAGGTCTTTAACTCTAAAACCCCTCCTATTTCAGAGCCATGTTTAGTTATAAGCAATATTGGTACAAAATTAAACAATATCCTTCATCAAAGTAATAGCCAGAATCGGGACAGTGATATGGAGGAGGAATCTACTTCTGAACTTGCTGCAGAAGTTGAGGATAGGGACTGCATCAACTCAACCTTGCCTTGCAAGAAAGCTTCTCCCCAAAAGCAGGCTGCAATGGCTGAGTGTAGCGAATCAACCATGCCTTGCACACCTAATCTTTTTGATATCTATCTGATTAAGGTCCTAGAGTCAGTGCAAAAGGAAGGAACTAAATCTGAAATGGTTGATGTTAATGACCAGTTTGATATCTCAGAACTGCATATTCCAAAACCAAAAGCAATTGGTAAGATAAAGGGAAACAAAGACAAGAAAGCTTTCAAATAAAAATATATCTCTATCAATCTAAAGTAGGATGAAATGTCTACAAGACTAAAAGCTAAGAGTATTGATAATAAAAGGAGAGGTAAATTTACTACAATGTCAGGTCCAATTTTATAGATTTTATATATGGCTATATTTTCTTGGAATGTCATGGGGATGGACACCCCTGCTAAACAATCCGATATCTTACATATGTTGAATGTTTATAAACCTTCTATTATAGCTTTAATTGAAAATAAGCTGAATGATGAAAACTATGAAATTTTTTGGCTCAAACTGTCTAGAAATTGGACATCTATAAATAATAATGATTGTGACTTTAAAGGAAGAATCATTATTATATGGGATTCTAACATCTGGACTAACTTAAATACTAATAAAGATAAATAGTTTATTGACTTTTAATTCCAAAATACCAGGGGTTTTCCTCTGCAAATTACTAGTATTTATGGTAGTAACCTTGAGAATGAGAGAAATGGTTTGTGGTGTAAACTTAAATCTTTGAATTTAATTTATAATTTTCCCTAGATTATTTTGGGTGATTGTAATACTGTTTTTCATGTTTCTGAAAAATTTGGAGGTAGCAAAATTCCTCAAAGTAAACTGGATAGAGTTTAAATTTTTATTAGATACATGTCTTGTAGAACCCATTATTAGTGGGAATAAATATACTTGGACACCAGGTTTGGCTAAAAATATCCATTGTAGATTAGATAGAATTTTAATTAATAAAGAATTTTCAAACATTTTTCCAAGTTGTGTTTATTCCACTCTTGAGCAAAATCTAGTGATCACACTCATTTACTTGTCAATCTTTTTGTTAATGTGTATTTAAATAATAAGATTTCTCCCTTCAGATTTAAAAATAGTTGGGCTTTAGAAGAGGATCATAAAGTTTTGTAGAAAACTGCATGAATTTTTCTTGTATTAGTACTAAAAAATTTCAATTTAGTATGTTTTTGAAAAATTCTAAAAACAATCTTAAAATATGGAATAGAAATAATTATATGAATAAAAACAAGTGATTAGCATAAGAAAAGAAGGTAAAATCGTACAAGATCTGTCAGATAATAATCCAGATGATATTAATGTTGCCAATAATTTTTTCAATAACCAGAGAAATCTTTCTATTGAACTTTATAAGGACTCTGTTAATGCTAGACGAAAAGCTAAAGTAGACTGGCTTAATCTAGGAGATGACTTTATCAAAAAAATTCATGCTGATATGAGTAATAGAAAGCATCTAAATAACATTGGTAACAATATTGATAATGAAGGTAAGTTGTCTAATGCTTACGATAAAGTTGTTAAAGAAGCTGTGAGTTTCTATGAAGAGCTATATTTTTCTGATAAGAATGTAAAGAATTTTCCTTATATTACCTGCAAAAATATTCTAACAGATAAAGCCTCTGAAATATTACTTGCCAGTTGCTATAGAAGAGATTAAGCATATTACTTCTAATGCTGGTGACAATAAAAGCCATGGCCCTGACGGGTTCAATGTAAAGTTCTATAAAAATCATTGGGATAATATTAAGGGGCAGGTTTATGAGGTTGTTAAAGAATTTATGGAAAAAAGGTAAAATTCTCAAGAGTATTAATCATACTTTTATTACTTTAATTCCTAAGAATAAAAATCCCACTAATATTGGTGATTACAGACCCATTTCTTGTTGCAACTTTATTTACAAAATCATTGATAATGTTCTTAGTAATAAAATCAAAGTATTTTTGCCTTTTCTTATTTTTGAAAATCAGAGTGCTTTTGTTCCTGACAGACTTATATATGAGAATTCTTTGTTAGCTCATAAGATGGTCAGAAAATTCAATACTAAACAGGGTGATGATGTTTGTATTAAAATTGATTTACAAAAGGCATAAAATAAAGTAAACGGATATTTTATTTATTATATTATGAAATGTACGAGATTTCCTATAAAGTTTTGTGATATGATTCTAGAATGTATTAATATCCCTACCTTTTCTATACTTATTCAAGGTAAAGCAGAAGGCTTTATTAAATGCAATAGGGGTATTAGGCAAGGTAATCCTTTATCACCTTATCTTTTTACAATGGTCATGGAGTATTTTTCTATTTTAATGGAAATTGAAGCTATTAAAGGGAATATTAATCCTATTAACATAATTCAACCCTATATAAACCATCTCATATATGCAGATGACCTTATGGTGCTTGTAAAAGCAAATAAGGTTAATGCAGACACTATTACGAATATTTTTGAGCATTTGAATTCTTATGCAGGGCTGCAGCTTAATATATATAAAAGTAAAACATATTTTAGTAAATACAAAAAATATGTTTTAGATGTTTTAAAAATTAAAGAGGGAAAACTTCCAATTAAATATCTTGGATTGCCTCTTTCTATAAATCAAATTAAAGATTCAGAGTGTTCTATACTTATTAAAAAATACAAGAAAGAATGGAGACCTGGTCTTGCAAATTACTTTCTATTGCTGGTAGACTTGAACTAATTAAAACCGTTGTTTATGCTATCATTTTATATTGGCTGCAAACTTTTCATATTCCAGCTACATCTATTAGGAAAACTGAAAGTAGACGTGCTGATTTTCTTTGAAGGGAATATATCATAAGATTAGTTGGGATAAAGTTTGTAGACCAAAAAATGAAGGGGGATTTGGCATTAGAAACATGAAAGACTTTAGTGTTACATGTCATTTAAAATTATTTTAGAGATTTCTCAATGCAGACTTTCTATGGGCTAGATGGATGAGAGCTAAATATCTTAAAAGTGATAATTTTTGGACTACCATGCATACCAGTAATCATTCTAATTCATGGAAACAAATTTTAAATTGTAGAGATATTGGCAAAACCTTTCTTGAAAGAAAATTTAAGCTAGGTTAAGAAACTAGCTTATGGTTTGATCCTTGGTTTAATTGCGACTCTTCTATAAATAAGGTTGGGTGGAATACTTTGGTTATTTGTGGTGGTTCTAATGCTAAAGTGTTGGAAATTATTAAAAATAATTAGTGGAAACCACAAATACATCCAATTACAGACCCTCATAAATATGAAATTTGCAAAATTCAGCTTGATCCTAATGCAGATAATAATTACTAGGGGAGGAAAACAAGCAGCAGGGAAGTTTTCTTTCAAAACCACTTGGAATGTTATTAGAAATAAATTCCCAAAGGAAGATCGGTATCATTGCATATGGAACAGAGTGAACAATCCCAAGATGGTTTTGTACATATTTTTCCATTAAAAACAGACTGCCAACTTAGGATAAACTAAACATGTAACGACCCGATATTTTCAACCATTCGCATCCGCACAAGTCGGACTTGAATTGCTCAAAATACCGCGTTGTAAATAAAATTTGGCAAATCTCAGAATATACAGTAAATACATAGTCACAGATCACAGAGTAAATAATAATGCAGCGGAAATAAAAGAGATAGTAGTTCATGAAGCTACTATATAAATATAAGATACATCAGAGTTAAACAAGATACAACAGAAGAGTAACAAGATACATCAGGTATAAATCAGAATACATCACTGAAATCACTGGATACAAAAAGCAAAATAGATGGCTAGATCTTCAAGGAAAGCTCCAGCTCCAAAGGTGAATCTTGAATGCTAACTCACTCAATCTGACTCGAGCGTAAAGAAAAACACAAAACACTCGAGTCAGGACATAAATACTTATGAACTATAAATCAACTCAAGTGAACAGTAACAAAAATGCATCAGTAACTTAAAGGATGCTTGGGATCTCCCATCCTTTAAGGATCCGTTAAACTACTATGTAGTAATATTGCGCTATTATAATAGTGTCTACAGTAAAATAAACATACTTTTAAATAGCGTTCCGGGCTACCCATATCACCCTTCACACATAATAGTCCCAGTAGTCCATCCAATATCATGCCATCTCCACTCCGGGTGACTGTCAGAGGATACCACACGGGCTACGGGAGAAAAACAAACTCGTAGTAAAGGCTCGGTATGGTAGGTGACATGGCACACAAGGCAATGCCAGGGTAGATATACCAATTACGCACACGGGCTGGTGGTAACGCAGCAGCCACATACGCCCACCTCGGAACACACTCCCATATCAAAATCGGAGGATGGCCATCTAATCAATCACCAGTAAGAGTATAGTATCGAAGGAATGTGTCCGATAGGAGGAATGACCTCACTTGGCCCGAGATCGCTCCTGTTTTAGCCACCTTATGCCAACTCACGGGAGTTGGGTCCACGTAATATACCTCAAGAACGTCGCCACCATCCTACTTCATTCTGGAATCTCCACCGCGTACACGGTTGTTAAAGTGGTTTTCGGAGATGGCAGAGAGTATGACAACTTCCGATCCCGGTCTCTTTAACAACCAAATGTTATTATAACTCCGTGGTCATTTCAAAATAGTTTATACTTTAGAAAGATCAAATCATTTCATTTCAAACTATATTTCTTTCAAAATAGTTTATACTTCGAAACCAAAACCATTTTTATTTCAAAACTATTTATTCAATCAAAATAGTTTATACTTCAAAACCAAAAACATTTCAAACATATATTCATTTCAAAATCAAAATATTTTCAAAGTATAACTCTTTCGAAACCAAAAATACTTGAAACAATTACACTTTGAAAATCATAACATTTCAAAATCATACATTTGAAATCATCGGATATTCATTTAATTCTTTACATTTTACAATTCATTCAATTAATCCCAAATTTTCAATTCCAACTTAATTCAATTCAAACCATCAGTTTCAATTAAATTTCCCAATAACCATTTTAAATCATATCATTTTCAAATATAGATTTGATCCACAAATTAAACCATTTAATTTTTAATAAATTTCAAAGCTTTAATATCCCGCATTTCAAAACTAAATTTTATAATTTCATATATCTCAAATCTAGTTTCATTATTACTTAGTTTTGAAATATTCATTTCATAAATCTAATACTATTTAAATAAACTCAATTTACAATTAAACTAAACATCCTTTCATACCAATATAAACTTCAAATATTCATTTATCAAAAGTACATATCATTCTAATTCATATTCTTTATCAAAATAAAGATCAAATCATTTCCAAACCTTATTATCAAATCATTATTTGAATTCAAATTCAAATACTCAAATTTAAATATCATTTTTAAATCAAATAAGTCATTCATTTGTTATTTCAAGTATCATTACAAAATACATTAAAAATTCCATTCAAAATTCATTTATCTCATTACATTTCATTCCATTTAACACATAACCAAGTAAACCTTACTTAAATTCAAATTCAAATTTAAATTCCTTAAAAATTCAAATTTAAATATTAAAATATATTCAAAACTTCTTAAATTTCACAATTAATCAATTTCCAAAATTTAAATCATTTAACACTTTAAAATATAACTCAAACAGTGTTAAAACTATAACATTTCAAACATTGTCAAATTATAGCAACGACAGCATTTATAAAGTGCTATCGTAGCTTATAGCTTCCAAAAATGGTTTAGTTCAAGAATAATGGCATTTATAAAATGTCGTAATAGATATTTAGTTATTTGAAACATTGTTAGATTCAAAACAATAGCATTTAAAAATGCTGTCAAAAGACTACAACATTTTGAAAATGCTATAAATTCCAGATTTCATTTTTTGCTTTTCAAAAAAATAATAAAACTCCAAATTTTATTATAACTCAAAAATCATATTTCTAGACTTCAAAATTTCACATTTAAAATCATTTTAACATATGATTTAACACAACAAAATTTTTAGATCAAATATTCAATTTAAAAACTCCATTCATTTATTAAGTCAAAATTCACTGTTTATTAACATATAAATTAAATAAAACTTAAAATTTTACTTCAAATATAATTTTAAAATTTTAAATTTAATTTCCATTATTTATTTACATTTTAAAATAAAATTTAAAGTCTAAAATCTCAATTATTTCACATTTACGTACTCAAATTCACAATTTCAAGACTTAATATTTAATTTTCTTAAAACCATAAAATATATATTTTTAAATCAAAATTTCATACTTTTAAAAATACATATTTTAATAAATATCATTTAAAAATATACCACGGGGTCTGTATATAATTTTCTAACCTAGGTCAAGTGATACGGATATATATCATTTCAATCCGCAGTTTACAAAGAAAACCCGGGTTCTATCATTTCAAACCCGCAATCCCAAGTCAAATAAAATACAATAAAAATCGCTCAGGCCTATCATTTCAGCCCATAACGATTTTTCCCTAATCTAAAGTCCGTTTGGGTATGTATCATTTCAACCCATAGTGATTCTATTCTAACAGGGAACTTGCAGTGTGAATATATGCATAAACAATATAAACAATGCCAGTGTCACAATATAATGTCATATATCACATGTCGGGTGATAATTAACAGTTTTAACATGGTAATAACATGGCATAGCATATCTATGATCATCATTAACTTGCATAACATTTTATATTACTAAACACTTGTCATCAATTCACTATTTCATAAGTATAAATGTCAGAGTGAGAAAGACTCACCTTTTACGAAGCTAGAGACAAACAACACACACAAGAGCGATTCCAAAGGCATGACAAGCACGATTTGATTTGAATTGATGGAGACCCTTGTAAACAACACAAAATATAACATACATAAGCACAAACATAGATATCGCCATACAAATATAATCAACAACTTTAGTTTGCAGAACAGTTGCAAAACAAGAGAGATGACCAAACCTTAGAAGCAAAAGACTTGCAAACGACAACATAAGCTTGTCACATGATCAAATGGGCTTGCTCTCATCATACTAGGCTCAGCCTAGATGCCAACATGGCTCAGGTTTGGGTCAATATGGGTTCATATGGCTCGGCCTAACTTGGATATGAAGGAGTGGAAGTTGTGACATGAGAAATACAAAAGTCAAGGCAATTAAGTGGATTTTTGGTGCAACTATAGGTTCGGCCTACCATGGCTTGGTCTTGGTCATGCAAGGGGATGGTCAGATGGTGGATGGAGTAGCGGCCAAAGGTGGTGGAGGGACTGGTGGTGGCGGCCATGGAGGTGGTTTAGGTTAAAAATGAAGGCTATGGCCTTAAGGGTTTGGCTAGGCTAGTTTGGTAGAACTTTTGTGCAAATTTTGTTGTGCAACATCAACGGATGGTCATGGCTACTGTCTTGGTCAGAGGAGAGGCTTATGAGCTTCTGGATATGATGGTGGAGAGGATGGTAGTGGTGGTGGTAGAGGCTAGGCCTAGCAAAACACAAGAAGGATCAATGCAAAAATCAATAGGAAAATCATAAAAACAAGAAGAAAGATGATAGGATTTACCAAATTTTTGTAAAACAAATGGCCATGAGTTTTTTTCTCAAGAAAGATGATAAAATTTTCGTGAGAAAGAGTGAGGAATGTGGCTGAAAGATGGAGTAGGGTACGGCCAAAGCATTGATGAATGGAGTTTGGAAAGTGAAAGATCGGAATGCAAAAGGACTAAGCATACAAAAGATCTCAAACTCTTCATATATTCATTATTTCTTTTTAAATTTTTATATAACTGAAAAACATATATAAATTCAGTTAAAATACGAAAATATAGTAAATAAACAAAAATAAATAAATTAATTATTAATTATATATAGTTTAATTAAATAAAACATCAAAATTTGCAACTAGTCTTGAAAATATGAAAAATAAGTGCAATGAACTTGGGAAAATTTTTTATGTACTTAAAAATATTTATAAATAAAGATAAGAACACAAAATAAAAAGAAAATCACAAAAATAAATAAATAAAATTTAATTTAAATATAGTTTAGATGAAGAAAATAGCAGAAAAAGGAAACAGCCTTTTAAAAATAGGAAATCATCATAGTAAATTTTAGAAAAATTCTATTATCATTTCAAAAATATTTAACAGTCAAAATATACATAATATAACATATTAAAATAAAATATGACAAAGAAAATAAAATTTATACAATTTAAAATAACAAAATTGCAAAATAAACAATTTATACTCAAAATTGAAATGTACATATCTTTTGCAGTTTAACTCCGTTTTCCACGAAACAAAAAGCAATGTTCAAGTTATTAAATCTATTTTCATAATAAAAGATAAAATTTAAAATTTCAAACTTTAAATTTTTAAGTTAAAAGTCAAAGTTTGACTATTTTGACCAAAATCAACATTTTCTGGAAATATTCAATTTATGCATGTTTGAAATTCTAATCCACATCAAAATCAACATTTATATTTCAATTAACAAAATATATTAATTTTAATAAATAAAATAAAGTTTTTAAATTAGAAATTTAAACTAAAATAATTAAAATATACTATTACAATAATCAGAAAATACAGGGTTGTTACACTCTCCCCCACTCAAAACTTTTCGTCCCCGAAAAGGAATGAGGTACGGGAAAGCGCAGAAAAAGATTGAATGAAATAGTATTAAGACAAGATGACTAGAAGATTAAAATTATACCTGATAACTGTTGCTATAGGTAAGTTTAACAAGGTGGAGATGATCTTTCCAACATCCTCCAGAATCAAGAACACAAGCATGAAAAAAAATCTTTTAGAATCTGATTCACCCTTCCCGTTTAACCGACGGTCTGTGGATGGCAAGCAGTGCTTAGATTCAAAAATGAGTACCAAAGATTATTAAAGATTATAGAAAGATTTCTAAACAGACTGGTATATGCAATAGCCTCCCATTCTGTAGCAAGATAAGGGAAATTAGGACAACCAAAAGATAGTTTGAAAAACAAAATAAAATAATAAATTTAAAACCATAAAATTTCAACTTAAACTGAAAATTAATTTTACATAAGTCAAATAAATCTTAAGCATCTCTAATTTCATTATCTTATCATCCAATTATCTTAAATTAACAAATCCCTAAAATCATGTATTTGAAAAATCTTTTATTATACTCAAAATGTGCCAAATAAAATTTAATTCTTCTTCACTACTAATAAAAATTAAATTTATTCCTCTCAATATGTTTTATCACCTATGTTAAATATACTCACACTCATTGCAACTGCCTTAAATTTATTCTTAGTTCCTTTATCATCATTTTATATTGTAAATTATTCCATTACCCTTTTTCTTTATTTACCTCTGTTAATCCTTTTATAACTAAAATTTAAGTATATAAAATTTATAATAACCACTCAAATTTTATTTATAAAATCTTTTTTTTATATTGTATATTATCCAATTACATATTCAACTTTTGAAAATTAAGGTAAGTTATATTGGAATGAAATTGTGTATTATACAAATAAAACTTTGTAATTAAATTATTTCAAGCTTGAATATTATTCCGAATCTTGAAATTATACTTAGAAATTATCTTTGAAGAAAAAATTTAGGAATTAAATTTCCGATAAATTCCAAACTATTTAGAGATAAATAAATGCTCATATATATATATATATATATGTATGTATGTATGTATGTATGTATATCCATTCAAATTTAAATCATATATCAGCATATGTTATAATCCATTCTTATTTTAGAAATTAAAATCAATTAAATTTTCCCAAAACAAAACTGTAGCAAGACTACAGAATGGTCTCTTCATTTCGAAACTCGAAAATGAATGTCAATGATGCTGCAGTCATCACCGAAATTATTTTCCAGTGACAAAGAGAAGAGCACTAAATTTAAATTTAAAATTCTTTGGGAACAAATTTCTATTCGAAAATACTTTAAATAATATATCCCTTAAAACTTTAAACACAAAGTTTGAAATCCATCGGAAATTAAATTCTCAAATTCTTGTTTTACATTCATTTTAAATTTCCAAATAAATTTATAACCATGTTTTATAGTTCAATTAGATATATGAAACAATAGAAAATGATATATAAAATCAAATATTATTTCTTAACAACCAATTCAAATAAAATCCAGATAAAGATTTATAATATAGTTACAAAATTTATTTCACAAAATTTATTTCATTACTAAATTTTAAAAACATATTGTGTCAGTTTGCTCTGTTCAAGTGTTTTGGAAATCTTATCGATAGCGTTGATCAGACGAATCGATTAGAATCCCAAATCAACATCAACAACTCAAACAACACAATATATAAAACATTTTAAATATTAGTTTACAAATACACTTCAATAATAATTTGAAGCTAAGTTGGAAACAAAGATGAGATAATTAAATAACAGAATAGAAAGATGGATAAGCTTATATAAATCGCGGGCAAGCTTAACCCGGTCAACCGTGACTTAAAGAATAAGACCGATGTGGATTTCTTGGGTAAATCGACATTCGATCTCAAGATGTAGAGTTCGAAATTATAAGAGATACTAGCATCTAAACCGAGGATATAGAATCTCTGGAGAATCGATGTTGTTGTAAAGGGGTTTTCCCCTTTTCAAATAAATTTGAGGTTGGCGAGACCGCCGACTCATTATGAAGATCTTTTGAAGTGGAGTTATGGGATACTCCAAAAACAAAAGAAGATAAATAGTGAGGGACACGAATGGATTTTGGAACCACGGGGAATGTTCCAAAATTCAAAGGAATCGAGTCAAAAAGGAAGTGATTTAAACTCGAATGAAAGTGATTCTGTAAATACATTTATCCTATATACTGAGTTTTGCCTAGAGCTACCAAAGCTCTGATACCAACTGTAACGACCCGATATTTTCAACCATTCGCATCCGCACATGTCGGACTTGAATTGCTCAAAATACCGCGTTGTAAATAAAATTTGGCAAATCTCAGAATATACAGTAAATACATAGTCACAGATCACAGACACAGAGTAAATAATAATGCACGGAAATAAAAGAGATAGTAGTTCATGAAGCTACTATATAAAAATAAGATACATCAGAGTTAAACAAGATACAACAGAAGAGTAACAAGATACATCAGGTATAAATCAGAATACATCACTGAAATCACTGGATATAAAAAGCAAAATAGATGGCTAGATCTTCAAGGAAAGCTCCAGCTCCAAAGGTGAATCTTGAATGCTAACTCACTCAATCTGACTCGAGCGTAAAGCAAAACACAAAACACTCGAGTCAGGACATAAATACTTATGAACTGTAAATCAACTCAAGTGAACAGTAACAAAAATGCATCAGTAACTTAAAGGATGCTTGGGATCGCCCATCCTTTAAGGATCCGTTAAACTATTTACTATGTAGTAATATTGCGCTATTATAATAGTGTCTACAGTAAAATAAACATACTTTTAAATAGCGTTCCGGGCTACCCATATCACCCTTCACACATAGTAGTCCCAGTAGTCCATCCAATATCATGCCATCTCCACTCCGGGTGACTGTCAGAGGATACCACACGGGCTACGGGAGAAAAACAAACTCGTAGTAAAGGCTCGGTATGGTAGGTGACACGGCACACAAGGCAATGCCAGGGTAGATATACCAATTACGCACACGGGCTGGTGGTAACGCAGCAGCCACATACACCTACCTCGGAACACACTCCCATATCAAAATCGGAGGATGGCCATCTAATCAATCACCAGTAAGAGTATAGTATCGAAGGAATGTGTCCGATAGGAGGAATGACCTCACTTGGCCCGAGATCGCTCCTGTTTTAGCCACCTTATGCCAACTCACGGGAGTTGGGTCCACGTAATATACCTCAAGAACGTCGCCACCATCCTACTTCATTCTGGAATCTCCACCGCGTACACGGTTGTTAAAGTGGTTTTCGGAGTTGGCAGAGAGTATGACAACTTCCGATCCCGGTCTCTTTAACAACCAAACGTTATTATAACTCCGTGGTCATTTCAAAATAGTTTATACTTTAGAAAGATCAAATCATTTCATTTCAAACTATATTTCTTTCAAAATAGTTTGTACTTCGAAACCAAAACCATTTTTATTTCAAAACTATTTATTCAATCAAAATAGTTTATACTTCAAAACCAAAAACATTTATTCATTTCAAAATCATAATATTTTCAAAGTATAACTCTTTCGAAACCAAAAATACTTGAAACAATTACACTTTGAAAATCATAACATTTCAAAATCATACATTTGAAATCATCAGATATTCATTTAATTCTTTACATTTTACAATTCATTCAATTAATCCCAAATTTTCAATTTCCAACTTAATTCAATTCAAACCATCAGTTTCAATTAAATTTCCCAATAACCATTTCAAATCATATCATTTTCAAATATAGATTTGATCCACAAATTAAACTATTCAATTTTTAATAAATTTCAAAGCTTTAATATCCCGCATTTCAAAACTAAATTTTATAATTTCATATATCTCAAATCTAGTTTCATTATTACTTAGTTTTGAAATATTCATTTCATAAATCCAATACTATTTAAATAAACTCAATTTACAATTAAACTAAACATGCTTTCATACCAATATAAACTTCAAATATTCATTTATCAAAAGTACATATCATACTAATTCATATTCTTTATCAAAATAAAGATCAAATCATTTCCAAACCTTATTATCAAATCATTATTTGAATTCAAATTCAAATACTCAAATTTAAATATCATTTTTAAATCAAATAAGTCATTCATTTGTTATTTCAAGTATCATTACAAAATACATTAAAAATTCCATTCAAAATTCATTTATCTCATTACATTTCATTCCATTTAACACATAACCAAGTAAACCTTACTTAAATTCAAACTCAAATTTAAATTCCTTAAAAATTCAAATTTAAATATTAAAATATATTCAAAACTTCTTAAATTTCACAATTAATCAATTTCCAAAATTTAAATCATTTAACACTTTAAAATATAACTCAAACAGTGTTAAAACTATAACATTTCAAACATTGTCAAATTATAGCAACGACAGCATTTATAAAGTGCTATCGTAGCTTATAGCTTCCAAAAATGGTTTAGTTCAAGAATAACGGCATTTATAAAATGTCGTAATAGATATTTAGTTATTTGAAACATTGTTAGATTCAAAACAATAGCATTTAAAAATGCTGTCAAAAGACTACAACATTTTGAAAATGCTATGAATTCCAGATTTCATTTTTTGCTTTTCAAAAAAATAATAAAACTCCAAATTTTATTATAACTCAAAAATCATATTTCTAGACTTCAAAATTTCACATTTAAAATCATTTTAACATATGATTTAACACAACAAAATTTTTAGATCAAATATTCAATTTAAAAACTCCATTCATTTATTAAGTCAAAATTCACTGTTTATTAACATATAAATTAAATAAAACTTAAAATTTTACTTCAAATATAATTTTAAAATTTTAAATTTAATTTCCATTATTTATTTACATTTTAAAATAAAATTTAAAGTCTAAAATCTCAATTATTTCACATTTACGTACTCAAATTCACAATTTCAAGACTTAATATTTAATTTTCTTAAAACCATAAAATATATATTTTTAAATCAAAATTTCATACTTTTAAAAATACATATTTTAATAAATATCATTTAAAAATATACCACGGGGTCTGTATATAATTTTCTAACCTAGGTCAAGTGATACGGATATATATCATTTCAATCCGCAGTTTACAAAGAAAACCCGGGTTCTATCATTTCAAACCCGCAATCCCAAGTCAAATAAAATACAATAAAAATCGCTCAGGCCTATCATTTCAGCCCATAAGGATTTTTCCCTAATCTAAAGTCCGTTTGGGTATGTATCATTTCAACCCATAGTGATTCTATTCTAACAGGGAACTTGCAGTGTGAATATATGCATAAACAATATAAACAATGTCAGTGTCACAATATAATGTCATATATCACATGTCGGGTGATAATTAACAGTTTTAACATGGTAATAACATGGCATAGCATATCATATGATCATCATTAACTTGCATAACATTTTATATTACTAAACACTTGTCATCAATTCACTATTTCATAAGTATAAATGTCAGAGTGAGAAAGACTCACCTTTTACGAAGCTAGAGACAAACAACACACACAAGAGCGATTCCAATGGCACGACAAGCACGATTTGATTTGAATTGATGGAGACCCTTGTAAATAACACAAAATATAACATACATAAGCACAAACATAGATATCGCCATACAAATATAATCAACAACTTTAGTTTGCAGAACAGTTGCAAAACAAGAGAGATGACCAAACCTTAGAAGCAAAAGACTTGCAAACGACAACATAAGCTTGTCACATGATCAAATGGGCTTGCTCTCATCATACTAGGCTCAGCCTAGATGCCAACATGGCTCAGGTTTGGGTCAATATGGGTTCATATGGCTCGGCCTAACTTGGATATGAAGGAGTGGAAGTTGTGACATGAGAAATACAAAAGTCAAGGCAATTAAGTGGATTTTTGGTGCAACTATAGGTTCGGCCTACCATGGCTTGGGCTTGGTCATGCAAGGGGATGGTCAGGTGGTGGATGGAGTGGCGGCCAGAGGTGGTGGAGGGACTGGTGGTGGCGGCCATGGAGGTGGTTTAGGTTAAAAATGAAGGCTATGGCCTTAAGGGTTTGGCTAGGCTAGTTTGGTGGAACTTTTGTGCAAATTTTGTGGTGCAACATCAACGGATGGTCATGGCTACTGTCTTGGTCAGAGGAGAGGCTTATGAGCTGCTGGAGATGATGGTGGAGAGGATGGTAGTGGTGGTGGTAGAGGCTAGGCCTAGCAAAACACAAGAAGGATCAATGCAAAAATCAATAGGAAAATCATAAAAACAAGAAGAAAGATGATAGAATTTACCAAATTTTTGTAAAACAAATGGCCATGAATTTTTTTCTCAAGAAAGATGATAAAATTTTCGTGAGAAAGAGTGAGGAATGTGGCTGAAAGATGGAGTAGGGTACGGCCAAAGCATTGATGAATGGAGTTTAGAAAGTGAAAGGTCGGAATGCAAAAGGACTAAGCATACAAAAGATCTCAAACTCTACATATATTCATTATTTCTTTTTAAATTTTTATATAACTGAAAAACATATATAAATTCAGTTAAAATACGAAAATATAGTAAATAAACAAAAATAAATAAATTAATTATTAATTATATATAGTTTAATTAAATAAAACAGCAAAATTTGCAACTAGTCTTGAAAATATGAAAAATAAGTGCAATGAACTTGGGAAATTTTTTTATGTACTTAAAAATATTTATAAATAAAGATAAGAACACAAAATAAAAAGAAAATCACAAAAATAAATAAATAAAATTTAATTTAAATATAGTTTAGATGAAGAAAATAGCAGAAAAAGGAAACAGCCTTTTAAAAATAGGAAATCATCATAGTAAATTTTAGAAAAATTCTATTATCATTTAAAAAATATTTAAAAGTCAAAATATACATAATATAACATATTAAAACATATTAAAATAAAATATGACAAAGAAAAATAAAATTTATACAATTTAAAATAACAAAATTGCAAAATAAACAATTTATACTCAAAATTGAAATGTACATATCTTTTGCAATTTAACTCCGTTTTCCACGAAACAAAAAGCAATGTTCAAGTTATTAAATCTATTTTCATAATAAAAGATAAAATTTAAAATTTCAAACTTTTAAATTTTTAAGTTAAAAGTCAAAGTTTGACTATTTTGACCAAAATCAACATTTTCTGGAAATATTCAATTTATGCATGTTTGAAATTCTAATCCACATCAAAATCAACATTTATATTTCAATTAACAAAATATATTAATTTTAATAAATAAAATAAAGTTTTTAAATTAGGAATTTAAACTAAAATAATTAAAATATACAATTACAATAATTAGAAAATATAGGGTTGTTGCAAAACAAATGGGGAAATAATTTAAATTCACTATGTTTCTTATGCAATCTACTCAATGAAAGTGCTAATCATTTATTTTTTGAATGCGGTTATTCATACTTTATATGGAATCAAATTAAGGCTATTCTGGATATTCAAAACAATAATCAAATGGATCTTATGCATGCTATTCAAATCATCAACAACAAATTTAAGTCTAACTCAAAGGAAAGAGACTACGTGCGTATCCTTTTAACAACTCAATGTTTAATATATGGAAGGAAAGGAACTTGCGCACTCATAATAAAGCTAAAATGAAGAAAGAGCATATTTGACTTCTTATAAATACTGATAGCAGAATCCTACTTCATAAATCAAAGAAAAAATTAAAAGATCAAACCAAATTCGCTTCCTTAGCTGATGATTAGAGCTCTGAAGCTGGTAGCAAGCACTTAAAAAGTTACCTAAGTCGTCCGAGAAGTTTCCAGATCAACAATGATATGATTCGAGAGCCTAGCTCCTTCAACTAGCAAGCTTTTGGTTTTAATACTGCTAATAATAGCTTTAAAGTTGCTGATAGCAACAAATTTCACATCCAGCAAGCTTTTAGTGCCAATTCAGCTAATCTTAGCTTGGAAGTGGAGAAGAGCAACGTTTCGAAGAGGGTGTTATCAGATCTGGGTTGCGATGACACCATTCTAATAACCCCTCTCTTCTCATTAACAATCGGAGGAGTTTTAACAACGAAGATATTGGCAAGGGAATGAGGAAGGGTTTTAATGATAGCTTATCTTACTGGGAACGTGGAGAACCAAGTGGTGTGAAGTATGGCATCGACAATAATTAGCTATTGAAAAATCGTCGTCCACCATTTTTTTTTGTTTTTTTGGAAGCTTTGAGATGTTTTGAAGTTATGTCGGCAACCCTAGCTAGGGTTTGTTTTTTTATTTTGGCTGTCGGGTGTGGTTGTATCTTACCGTACCCGATTTTATTTGTACTGGGTCTTGGCCCGTTTACCATACTTCAAAAAAAATCATGTGAATGAAACTTCACATTAACAATGAATTTATGCAGTTAAAATATTTCATATCAGACGAAGTCGAAGGCGAAGATGATGTTGATAATATACAAAATGAGATTGCGATGATAATGAGACTGATAGTATTCGTCAGTTTTTTGTTGTAATGAATATATGTATTCGTTCAATTTTATGTTGTAGTGAACATACAAAGCTTGAATTCACGTTAAAGTGATGTTTTTGTTAGCTATATATATATATATATATATATATATCTTGAGTTCATGTTATACATTGTTGAGTACATATCTTTCACATGCAAAAAATATATTAGTAAATATTGTATATACATTGCGTAATTGTTGTAGCAGACGTGTCTTCTCGTGGTGTTCCTCGTCGTCGTCGTCCTCGGGGTGGTTCCAACGAACATCTGCTGGTATTTCGACCATAATGATCATCAACTCATCATGAGTCCCAGTAGCACACCTTATGGCACATCCACTGGACCTCTGACACACCCAATCCACTTTCTAACACATCTATTCATGCACCTACCAATCAGTTCGGCCATGCATCGACAACAGTCTCTAGCTCTATCTCTCGAACCTCCATCTACAAAAAAGCTAGAGGAGTGGGGTAAGAAATGATCTTAATTCACACACTGACATGCACATTGACACACACATACATACACACACTGACATGCACATTGACACACACATATACACACACCGACATGCACATTGACACATAGACGCGCATACATACATCGGTATATGCATTCAATATATGCTCTAAAATAATTATATTAATACAACTTATACATATGCAAATATGAATTCTCTGACAATGCCACATCGATGTCATTCGGAGGGGATGTTGGCACGTGTCAATGATTTTTTGGCCATCATTTAAGGTGATCCCATCTGATGTTAAGAAAGTCATGTTTAACGAGTTTTGGGTAGGTTAACTTAGTAACACAGCAATATGCATAACACCTATAATTATGTTTCACTTATTTGAAAATATGTTTAAATGAATGTACAACATTCTTTTACATAGGACAAGAATATGTCTAGGGAGCATGTACGTAAAGCGTGGAAGACAAGAGCTAGCATAAAGTATTGCAATTGGACGCACTAGATGCATTAGTTAGGAAAGAAGCATCTACCATTGCCTCAGGAAATATTTAACAAGTTCAAGGTGCACTGGGCGTAGGGTTGTCAATGAATACCCGAAAAATCCAAAATTTGTCTGCATCCGTATCCGAAAAGCGGATAGATACCTGATATCTATAAAAAGCGGATGCGGATACGAAGACATCCACATTCGAATATTATCCATCTGGTTTTTCGCATGATAATAGTTAAAATTATGTGTATTTTAGTACTATGAAAGATATTTATCTATTGTTTTATCAAGTTAAAAATTCAAGTTATACGCACTTAATGCATATTAACTGCTCAAAAATATTTATTGTCATCATACTTGTTTATTTTTAACACTTTATTACTAAGTCGGATTGAAAAAAGTTTATGTTAAGCTACAATTTTTCATTTATGTTTCTTGATTTATCGGTCGTTAGCGGATAGGATAATTACCTGATATTCGTTCGTATCCGCGGATGCGAATATCCGATATCCAAAAATGATTTTGAATGCAGATATGGATATAACACTATCCATATGCGCAAGTATCCGTTGACGGGCCTAACTGGGCATCGTCGGATTTTCAGGCTATATATGTTGTTCTTGTTGTTATCGTTATTATTGTTATTATTACTATTATTATTATTATTATTTGAATATGATGTTTTGGATCTGGACTGCATGGTGCTTTTCGATTGCAGTTGAGAGATGTTAAATAAGTTGTGGATATGATGAATTTTAGATCGTTGCTATGATGGAGATTGTTCTGTGTTTGCCTAAAATGAGATGTGGCTTGTTGTAGAAACACAACTGAGATGGTTGTTCTCTTTGCACTTACAGTATTGATATCCAATCACTACAAGAGAAACTGACTATTCCAACAGCTCCAAGCCGTTGGCGGCCATTGGGAGCCATTGGAAAAGCCGTTGGAATAGCGTTCACGCTTCCAACGGCTTCCAACGGAAGCAACGGGACTATTCCAACGGCTTTTCCAACGGCTTCAAACGGCATTTAGCCGATGGAGGCCGTTGGAATAAAATGACCAAAGAGCCGTTGGTAGCCTTTGGCAGTCGTTGCTAATCTGGGTGATTTTTTTTTATAACAGCAAGTCATTCACCTTCCAGCCACACACAATCGATATATATCCATTTTCATTCCATTTCCACTCCATTTCATATATATATCACATATCCAACACATTATACCACAAACGATATAAACAACCAAAAATCAACATCAAACATTACATTTTCAAACCAAACTACAAGTCAATATGTACATAAACAACAAAACCCTCACCAACACCAAATCCAACTCCATATTCAAGTCAATATATACAATGCAAACACTTAAACCTCAACACCTCAAAGTCAATATATACACAATAACCATCAAACACATTCCTCACCACCTCAAAGTCAATATATATAATAACCAACCAGAAAGACAATAATCATCATATCTCTCAAGCATCATCATCATCTCCGGAAGCACCAGACGACGAAGTGAAGGAACCATGCCTCTGCGCGTACTCCGCTAAATGTTGATTCAGCTGCTCCATTTGTATAGCGCGAAGACGGTCCTGCTCTTGCAGCTGCCCAACCATGGCTCTAAGCTCTTTTATTTCAGCTTTTTCACACGCCTTTTGAGCTGCCCGAACCTACAAATAGAATGTGAGATGTTCACATTTGTATTATAATCATTTTCTTAAGCAATGAATATTTTAAAATATAGAAACGTAAATGACGTGATCTTAAGCAATGCATATACTACAAGGAAATGCATATTTTATTAAATGATAATGGTGCGGGATGATAATGGTGCATATTTTTTTTTTGGTTCATGATTTTGGATCCTAATGTAAAATAGTGAACCCTCTTCTTGGAATATATACCACAAGGAAATGGATTCTTTTTAATACAATATGTAGGTGTTAAAAGTATTCTTATATATATTTTTTGGTTCATCCATTTTCATCACATATCTTTGTATATTTTTCTTTTTTTTACTTATCTAATATTTATAAATTACGTATATGTTAGATTTAACTCAGGTAGAAATCATCATATGTATAGTGTATCTACAGGTTAATTTATTAAATATAATATTGCAATGTTTATAAGATTACCGCTTGGTTTCCATAGCCATAGCGCCTATTCCGCTGCGTCGGATCCATAATAACGTTGAAAATATTATCTTGCTCCTCTACCGTCAACTCATCGCGATCCGATTCTAAAAGCAGCTCTGCCCTTGCCTCTTGAAACTTTTCCTAAAATAAAAGACAATTACAGGTTAAAATTAGTAGAATAGGATTTAAACTTATCGATATTAATAAAATAAGATTTAAAATATGCATACATATGCAGCCGTCGCCTTATCATCATCATCCCACTGATATGTAATATTGCCAGTATTGTCTGCTTGTCTTGATGCGTGGGTGCGGGTAAATACCTCCATCATAGACACGGGACGTCCAAGCGATCTTTCCTGCAATAAATAATTTATATATTTTAATTTTTCATGGCTAATTACTGAACTGATTAATATACAAAATGTAATAACGGTTTTGATTCGTAATTGATAAATTTACCAAGTCCTCACGGTGATGCTGAAAAGACTTGGATCCGTCACGATGCGTTACAGGATTCCTACTTCTATTGGCAGAGTTCCTCTCCGACTCCACCTGCAATTTAAATTGAATATTATATTTACTAATTGCGAAATAATTAACTATATATTTGGTAGATTTACCTTGAACTCGTCGGTCTTCCACCAACTCATCCAAGAATCGCATACGGAAGCGCCCATCCAGTTCGGTTTCTTCTTCGATTTTTTAAGAGCTGACATTACCTCCCTGTAATTTTTGGCGACCTTCGAATTCCAATGGCGTTGAACCATGGCGACATCGGGCTCCGCCATGTCCACTTGCTCCTGTACAAAGAGAAAATATTACTAATTGTTCATTTATACTTATTCATATAGTAAAGTAGTATAAACTCACCAGAAAATCCTGCCAGATGGCCTCCCTGACTTGGTCAAGGATCTTACTCCACTTAGGCCAGCAATCTGTCATTCTGCTCATATATGATTGCTTGGAAATGCCAAGCACAACTTCTGAGGGCTCCAAATCAAATCCCCTGTGTTAAATATAAAACAAAGCTTTAGACAAGTATATATATGTATGAACAAATTTACATTGTTATCATTTTAATTTTGATGCTACGCTCCATCAGCCTTCGGCTACAAATATACAAGTGGTCGAGCCGGAGGCTCGCCACTACTCTCGCCGGCCAAGCGAGAAGAGCTACGATGTTTGGAGCCAGACATAATACCCGTTGAAAGTTTCATGTTTAATTATAGACATAGATAAAATGATGACGATATGTGGTGCATGTAATAAAGTCATTTTTAATTGGTAGTGCATGTAATGATGATGATGATATGTGATGTGTGTGCGTGAATAATTGTAAAAATTACCGGATATTACTCAGTCCTCGTCGTTTTCTGATTCAGACCCGGTCTCGTGTTCTATATTGTTTTCCTCTACACTCTCAAATGCTTTGAATAATACATTTGTCTCATCATTTAATTACCAAAATCAGTTTGATCGTCTGTAATTGTGATTTCAACATTTTCCTCGATATCTGCTTGATAGGCTTGTTCTTCTGGAATATTCTTTCCATCGAATGTAAATCTCGCCTTGGTTCTAAAAAGCGCAGACCAATCTGCTTTATCTCTTTTTAGAGACGGATAAGAGGCGTAACAAACTTGTAGGCTTGTTTGGCTAGTACAAAAGGATCGTACTGCTGATAATGGGAGGTATGTTTTATTTCTATAAGATTATAATTTGCATGCACGTTAATACTGGAACATGGAGCATTGCTGAACCAATTGCATCTAAACAAAAAAAACTTCCTCTACGGGTCTTATAAAATATGTCAATTGCAAAATCTAGGTTAACACGCCATAAAAATCAAGTATATGATTATTAGGATCATCACTGCCTTTAACAAATACACCGGTATTGTTTATTAATTTTTGAGCACCGTATTATTTGGTATTGAATTTATATCCATTAACGAAAAATATTCGATACGTTTTAACTTTCCTTTTCAATCCCAATGCCAAATATTTTAATCCTTCATCGACCACATTATTTCTAGGAACACAAACGTAGTTCGAAAACCAAGTAGCGAATTTTTTTCTTAAATTGCCGTTTGAATTTTGTGATTCATAAACACTGCAAACGAAAACATAATATATTGCTTTATTATTAATTTACACATGCAGTATTAAATTAAATTTATCAAAACTTGTAATCTGATAATTACCTAATAAATGGTGCAACTTCTGGACAATTAAGAAGAATATATGTGTGTGTTACATGGTAATCTCTATCATCTAACCATACGTCTACACATTTTCCAACATGTCGACCATGTTGCTTAAAAGTAGATAACATTAATTCAGAAGAAGAATCTTGTTCAATAGCCTCATCATTACGCGCAACACTTTGAATGATAAATTCACATGATCATTGAAATAAGAACGATGCTTCTTCTTCGATATATGATTTGCAAATCGAACCTTCAACTCGAGCTTTTTGTCTTACTTTTTTTTAAATGATTTAAGTACCTTAAAAAAATATTTCATATCAATATTGATTTTTATTTATAGTTAAATTAATATTTACATACTCAGTGTTAATAACATACCTCTCGAATGGATACATCCATCCATATTGCACATGACCTCGAAGACGTGCTTCAAATGGAAGATGAACATGTAAATGCTCTATTACATTGAAAAAACCTGGAGGAAATCTTTTCTTTAGTTTGCAGAGCAGTATAGGATTTCTACCTCAAGCTTATGAAGACGGTCAACTTTTAACATAGTTGAACAAAGCTTCTTATAAAATAAACTAAGTTCTGTTATAACCTTCCAAACTTTTACGGGCAACAATTCTTTGAAAGCGACGGGTAACAAATTTTGCATCATTACATGACAATTATGGCTTTTCATCCCACTCAGTCTTCCGTTCTTAAAGTCGACACGTCTACGAAGATTAGATGAAATTCCATCAGGAAATCGTAATCCTTCCACCCATTTTAACAGTACTTTAACTTGGTTGTTATCTAGTTCATAACATACTTTGGATTTTTTAGTGTCATTTGGCTTCATATGAAGCTCAGGACGATTACATATTTCTTTTATATCACGTCTTGATTTCAGATCGTTCTTAGTCTTGTCGTTAACATTCAAAAGTGTATTAAACACATTATCGAATACGTTTTTCTCGTTATGCATCACGTCAATGTTTTGACGGATTAAGAGATTTTTCCAATAAGGCAACTCCCAAAATATACTATGTTTGCACCAATTATGAAACGTCGCTTTACCTTGGATTTCAGTTTGCTGCCCGGTTTCATGTATCTTTGGAGAATCTTTTACAAGTTCATATATATCTTCGCTTGACCAAATCGTTGGTGGTTGTAAAGTCTCATGTCTATTAGCTATGAAGGTTTTTTTTGTCTCTTCTAAAAGTATGATTAATATGGAGAAAACGTCGATGACAATCAAACCATGAATTTTCTTCCCATGCCGTAAAGAAAATGCTCGTGTTTCTTCCATACAGTAAGGACAAGAAAAACGACCAGTCGTACTCCAACCCGAAAGCATTGCATATGCAGGAAAATCGCTAATAGTCCATAACAAAGAAGCGAAAATCTAGAAAAAATTTTTTGATACGTCGTATGTTTCAACTCCTTCATACCACAATGTTTTCAACTCTTCGATTAGCGGTTGTAAGTAAACATCGATACCCTGTGTCGGATCATCAGGGCCAAGGACGACAATTATGAGAAACATATATGGAGTTTTCATACACATCCACAGGGTAGATTGTAAGGTGTAATGATTATAGGCCAAGATGAATATTTAGAACCAAATTGAGAAAACGGTGAAAATCCATCAGTATACAAATCTGGTCTAACGTTACGGCTCTCCGTTGCAAAATCTGAATATTTCTTATCAAAATATTTCCATGCTTCTCCATCAGATGGGCGTGTTAACGTACCTTCTTCAGGTGTTCTCACATTGTGCCATCTCATATGATGCGCTGTTACAGATGATGCATACAACCTTTGAAGTCTAGGAGTGATAGGTAAATAATGCATACGCTTGTATGGAACTTCTTTTCCTTTTTTTCCTTGGTTTGTATCTTTCTTGATTACATATTTTACAACTCCGAAGACTGACATCATCTTTTCAAAACAACATGCAACCATTTAGACATTTTTGATACGGGAAACCGAAAGATGACATAAGTTTTTTCACTTCATTATAATTTTCGCACATTAAATTATCTGATGGCATATGGCGTTTAGCAGCTTGTACAACAGCCGTAAATCCAGCTTCTGTGAGGTTATACTTTGATTTCATTGCAATATGCTCTGCAGTTGGCGATAATTGAGTGCCGCTAGTACATCCATTCCAAAGAGGTTTCTTAGCAGCATCCAATGATTCATACATTTTTTTCACTCGAACATTTGGTTCCTCTTCGACGTTAACATCGTCGTTATTAATTTCAACAGTAGGGAATATTGATCGTGCTGCATCTTCAACCATATGTTCTTTGAGATTCGTCGTACTAACTTCATCACTAATGACCTCTATTGATTGTTCTTCGTTACGTGTTATAATTTCTCCATGCCGATCCCACACTAAATAATTGGTTACGAAACCATATTGGTGCAAATAAATCCTAACCATATTCGGTACTAAATGCTTCAACAAGCACCTACTACATGGACAACGAATTTCTACGTCGTTTTCAATATTACTTAAAGCAAATTCGACAAACACATTTACCCCGCTAAGAAAATGTTTACTTATTGAGCCTCCCATTTCTCTTCTTTGATACATCCAGCTCCAATCAATAAAATAATTGACCATTTTTCCTGCTGTAAAACCTATGATCAATAGTAAAAAAATTATTAATCAAATTCGATAAACACATTTAGATTTTACTGTTTTTTATAATCCATTTTCGTTTATATACAAAGTTATATTTCTTGCTATTTTGTTTACATTTTTGTACCTTTTGTGATGGTCGGTCATCCTACTTCCCATTACAAACACAATAGTAATTACATTTCTTAAATCATATCATTATAAACGATTTTCCAAAATTTCGGCAGCACTTCCCCCGTGTTCCTTGTATCATACACATATGCATGTACACAAGGAACGAAAAGGAAATGCCTTAGAAATTTTGTGAACCGTTTATAACGATATGATTTTGCGAAACGTAATTACTTTATAGTGTTTGTAACCTGTCCAATACAGAGACAAATCCAACAAACATTGTATCAGATGAATATGAATATCCATTTTGCAATAAAAAGAATATTCATACAACGATCATATACAACACTTGTCAGACAGGGCCAAAAATTCACTAAGGGATTTAAATTTTGTTTATATGTTACCGTTTTATTAAATATATAAAATAAAGCATATTATGCATTATTTTATTTATATTTTTCTATTTTATTAAATACATAGTAAATTATATGATTTTTACTATTTCGCAAAATATATAATTCATGTGTATATATATACTAAATTATAAACTTATCTAATGCTAATATATTTTTTAAAAGATATAATTCATTTTCGTAAAATATTCGACTAATTAATGTTTGCCTAATATTTTACAAAACATACACAAAATAATTTAAATCAATCCTAACTAATTTAACGCTAACTCAAATGCGCATTTACACTCAATTATCAACATATGTATATATGTGCATAATATATATACACAAACAAATTGGACATTTGGATGGTAATAATTGTAATTAGCACTTAGTTTGGTATAATAAATAATCAATAGGCCATTAGAAACAACTATAACAACAAATTAAACACAAAATTAGTAAAATTTAAAATTTTAGGGTTTTAGGCAAAACTTGATTTTGGAGTGTATTTGGATGGAGAGAGGCCGCTGGTGTTGATTGATGGCGTCGGAGTGGCTGGCGGTTGCGTGGAGAGGCTGCGAGCAAGAAAAGAGGAGGAAGAGGGAGAAGGATTTGGGGTTTTTTGTTGGAGGAGAAAAGAATGAATGTTGCTCTCGACTTGCTGCATGTTTACACGAATTATTCCAACGGCCGCAAACGGCGTTTTTACAACGGTTACCAACGGCTCGTTAAAAAATAACGAGACGTTGGTAGCCATTGAAAAATCCCGTTGGCAGCCGTTGGAACCCTGCCGTGTAGTTCTAGCAGTGAATGCAAGATTCAAGCATGTGTTTGTATAAACTAGTCCATTTTATACTGCCAAAAATTCAATCCATAGCATTGCATACGTTTGAAAATAATAAGTATATTTTCAAACAATTCATATTCTGATCAAATAACAGTAAAATCATTTACTCATCTGTACTACTTATCATAAGAGCTGAGCAGAGCTCAAATTTGCCTACCTTTGCATTCGGTTATTTATTATATTTTTTTCGTTTTTGTCTTGCATATATTTTACTGTAGTTGATCTTTATTTGTCAGTGCATCCAACATAGACGCCATGTCCGGGAGAGAGTGATAAGAATATGTTAGCGTATAAATATACTTCGCATAGGGTTTTATTTTGTTTGTCCACAAATTCAGTATGGGTTTTATTTTGTTGGTAATATATCTTTCTATTTTCCAGACTGTTGTTTTTATTTCTTCTATGTATTTTTTGGAGTTTAGATAATTTCAGCAGGATATGGTAAATTCTCCATGCAATGCTGGAAAAGTTTCAGTTATGAAAACCCCACAGCAGCAAACGTGCATTAGTGATGAAACTGAGTTCTAATTTAGCTGGCTTCACAATTTTGAGTTTACATGCTCAACATTAGTTAAGCTTTCATTTATCAGTCTTGTTTGTAGTTTGAATTATTGCTTAATATTTAATATATTTTTTCATTTTTCAGTGGGAAGACCTTAACAAGGAACCAACATCTGGGTAAGTTTACTACAAGACTCACAAGGTCAGCTCAAGCAATGATGGATCGACCACCGTTGGATGAATTGATTATGCCGTGAAGCAGTTTGCGGTAAGCTATTTAGAAAACTTGATTTAAATAGTATATGCATATATTGCGGTAAGCTATTCAGAAAACTTGATTTAAATAGTATATGCATATAATCGTGATGCTAATAATGTGAAAAATAAAAAAACAGACAAATATCAAGCTCAGATTGACGAGCTAAAAAGTAAAGACACGGACATCACATATGAAGTTGATGTTATTCCGTAAATACACAAAAGTGTAACGAATCCGATAGTAACTTCAATAACGTTACTTATCCCTTTATAAGTTTTGTAACAGCAGAAAAGCGTTACTAACTGTAAACAATAGCAACAGAAAAAAGCGTGACAAGGAGTATAAAATACTGTGACGGTACAGAACCGTTACAAACGATATTTGTGTGAAATACTTAAATGTCCGAGTCCACATAATATCTGTTTCCTTGAAACAATATTGCCCTCCTATACACACCAAAGGATATGAGCAGTTTGTCTCTCAGGATGAAACGGACCGGCTCCGATTGCTGTGCGGGCAGACGGAGCGACGACGAACTGAAGGAATTATATATATCTGTGAATAGAGTTATGAGAAGAGGGAAGAAGAAGCAATTTTCCGTGTATTAATATCTGTGTTGCGGGCGGCCCAAGGCCCAATCTTTGACATTTTAATATAATATGAAGGCCCAAAGCCCACATGCCCAATGCCTTCCTCACATCTCAAGTCTTCATGTCTTCTTCTTTTCCTTTTGTAATAACATGTTAAGAGATAGTTTATATAGTGGTATTGGAATAAATATTCCACAATCTGAGACTTTGTTCCAATATACACAATACCAAACACTTATTTCCTCTTCAACAACAAATGCACCCATTCATTTTTGTCCAACAGTTGATGAAGAAGCCTTTCGCTCCCTCACCACTTCCATGACCAAAAGACCGGACCGTAGACCTAGTTATGGAAACATGAATGTGGTAATTTCTAAAAATTTAATTAAATAATTACATCGCTGTAGTGAAATAAATGTTATTGTTTGGCACTTTAAATAATCAAATTAATGTAGAAATATAAAAGTAGAGACAACAACAATGCTCTAGACCAATCAGTGCAATACACTGCCCGCATGGAGCAGAAGTTGATAACAACGGATTAAAGTCGAAATGCTTCAGTCAAATTATGAGAGGCATGGCCTCAGCCGATTGGTTGTGGAGCACATGGATGGACAAGCGAGCTAGCGCCGTCAAGGTCGGGACCACACAGAAGACAAGTGAAGTTTTATATTTAATATGCAGTTATGGTTTATACTTCAGAGATTATGATGTATATAAATCTATTTACGTGGACATGATTTTCATTTCGACTTGCGTGTACGTGGCATTAGTTTAAGCAGTATCGTATAATACTATGAATGTTGCGTATTTCTTAAATGTTTCGTCGATTATATCATTATTTTTATTATTTTATTATGTCGTTGATGATATTATTTTGTTTAATTGAGATATATATGTTTCATTGCATATTTGGCATTGTCAAAATGAATTGATTTGAGGTTGAGGTTAGTAATAGAATAGGAATGCTGTAAAATTGCTTCAGGAAAGGTGTCGGAAAGGGGGTGGAAAAATGCAACAATTGCATATTGAAAATGATGTCGTAAAATTAATGACATCGAAAAGACGTCGGTAAAATGATATTGGATAGACGTACGAAATAAGGCGTCGGATGGACGTCAGAAAATACATGGAGTCGGAAAGTTGTCGAAAAATACACGTCGAAAAGTTTATGGCGTCGAAAAACATCAAATGCCTTGCGTAGAAAAGGAGTCGGAAATATTTTTCCACGATTGTTTTTCCAACCTAAAGTATGGCGTCGAAGTTCTGTTTTCAGACGCCTAACCGACGTCACTTTGATGTCGGTAAAACTATTTTCTTTTATATGATCATACTGTATAAATTAGAAAATATATATGAAAACATAGTTATGATATATGCAATAATGAAAACAAAACAAATTTAGAAAATATTAAATAAACACAAATATTGTCCTTACAACTTAAAAATAAAACGTGACATCCTATAAATTAATAACTAATTGGTATTTGTCACTTCAATATGCTTTCAATAAAATTTTCAACCAATTATTTAGAGGTGTTAATAGGTCGACCCTGAAGGTATGAGTTGATGTAGCAGTGGATCCTAAAGCTTTTTTATTTACGTCAAATTCAGAGACGTGCATTATTAAGAGGCCGTCGCTTAGCATAAAGACATCATTTAAATAGACTAGCATGTGGTTGGCTTTATGGGTTTTGTATTATCCTATGTTTTGGAATTGTCGCTTAGGAATGTATATATGGATTTTGTGTTTTACTAAATCAGAACTTTGAATGTAACTTTATGAAACCTTTTGAATGTAAGAAATTTGTGAATGTAATTTTATTTTGATTAGCCCCTTGGAATGTGTTTTTGGTTATGTGATGGTTATATTTGTTTCATTCATTAAATTATCAAACACCGTTACATGTGTATTATAATATACAAGGTATGACTTTATCGTTTTTTCTTCTTCCAATTTTGTAACTGTCAAAAACAATTGCAAAAAATCAAATGATCAAATGACAACTGTTTTTGAGTGTTGCCATTTGATCTTTTGCAGTTGCTTCTACCAGTTGTCATTTTATCTTTTACAGTCATCTTTAATAATTGCGATAGAATTTACTGTAGCCGTCGTATTAGTTGTAATATCATATTTTTCAAGTAAATGTTACAGATTTACAACTGGCATTGGCCGTTGTAAAATGAACTATTGCAACTGCTTATGACAGTTGCAAAAAGCCCATCTGCCGCAACTTATTTTTTGCAACTATCAGAAACAATTGTAAATTATAATCATCCTATTGCAATTTTGCATATACAGACCGACTATGTCAGTTGTAAAATGAGTATTTTGTTGTATTGCTCGAATCTAACAAGACCGGAAGGAGGGGTGTTCAGTTTCTATTGTATAAGAAATTCGCACGAATGCGTATCAAAGAGGTTTTAGCTCGAACATCTTTCGAACCAGGCGCACAACAGACGGAAAATAGAAAAATCAACGGACAACTCTGACACACGATTTCATATACTTTTTCTCATCCTAATTCATTTTCTAATTGAAAATTAAATAGACGCATATAGACATTTTTCGGTCTCGGACTCGAACGGACATCGGATAGTGTTACGTAATTTAATCCATCCAATCATTTGTGTGTGAGATATCCTACCGGCCCTGCTGACATAATGTGGTGAGGATTGAGATGCAAAAATGGGCGACATTGGAGAGACCGGATCAAGAGAATGTTGTGTGGTATGGTTTTGTTCCTGGAATTTTTCCTTTCTCGCGTGGTATTTTTGACCGTAAAGGCAAGGTATGGATCCAGTGATTTGAACCTAATAAATTTGCCTGTAACGTAAACATTTCCCCCACCCAAACCCTAGAATTTTTATCTTCGATGGCAACTTCATCAGCCTTGTTCGACGTCGCATCAAAATCCGCTATACCACCACGCGAAGAACTCGCAAACCCGTCTCTTCCAACAGAGATCATCACCGACATAATCTCCAGACTTCCGGCGATTTTCGTGTTTCAGATGGAGTGCCTATCCAAACATTATTCCTGCTCCCTTTCCAAAGACCCCCACTTCGTCGAAGCCTACTTCCGGCGGCATTCGATCCGTTTCCGTCTATCCCTACTTGTCAAAAGACCCGATGGCGTCTCCCTGATTCGGAGCGATGGCAATAAAATCAGGGAAGAAAAGGTAACTTTCCCTCCCCGTATTGAAGATGAAGTAGTTAGTATCCTGACTTCTTACGATGGCATACTCCTTTTATGTTTTCATCCAGGATGTAAAGTGTGGTATCCAGCAACTGACACTTTGATTTCTCTTCCTAGCCCAAATCGTCCCAATGGTCCAAGATTGAACAGGTGCAAGGGCTTCTGGGGATTTGGTTATTGTAGTCGATCTCGTGATCATAAGGTTCTTAAGATTGCTTACTATAAGCATAAAGGTCAGAGGAAATTTGTCCCACTGGTCATTGGTGTTAATACGGATTCTGACTGGAGGATGGTCGATTTAATAAGTGGTCTTGAGACGTGCAGTGGACCTGGAATATCTTTGAACGGCGTCATTTATTGGAAACCTATCAAGCATGAAGGCAAATACAAAATTCTTACTTTTGTTCTCGCCGAGGATAAATTTATGTGGATTTCATGCCCGGAATTTCATGCCAGGAGCATGGAGAAGTTATGGTTTTTGAAGTATCATTGGCCATTGGTGCCTGCAGACATTTTCAAGATTCATGCGTTCCTTGAGTATTGAAAGATGAGCCTGCTATGCTTTGGTAAGGATTGGAGTACTGTACATTCTAGTTTAGTTTCGTACCCTAATATTTAGCGTTATGCTAGTTTGATTTAGCATTTTGTTTAATTTGATGCTAGTCTTATCTACATTCTGGTTTAGTTTCTTTTTATTAATTCCCTGTTTTGAATACACTGGTTGTCAAATGACAATATTATATATGGCGAAGCTGCGCTTTCCATTTCTTTTTGTGACATAGCTGTTCTTATCATGCAATTACAGACCAGTAGGAATATGGTTATTTTCTTATTAGGTTTGCACGCATGTCTTGTGCTCGTCCGTTTCGCTTGCACTGATAGAATCTGTAGATAAGGCTTTTGTCCAAAATACATGTATTTCTAGATCATTGATAGTTTGGTATGTTAATCTGATTCTGTTCTCTCTTTCATATGGTTCCATCTTTGTATATCTTCATGAACTTGAGATAAATATATATGGATACTTCTGTTGCAACCAGCTCTAGCCTATCTAAAATGTCAAAGCTTATATCTGGCAAAGACTTAGTATGGTAGTAGAGAATGAGCACTGTTGTAATGGATGGGTTTAATTCTACAGGAAACTAATGTGAAGGATAAAAATGTTCAGCATTTTAGCCTCAAGGACAGACCTTTAGTATTTTATGCAGAAGGACAACTTTATTTAGGTATCAGTTTTTAGTTATTGATAGCAATTTTTAGGTATCAGTTTATAGTTATCAGTAGCAACTTTTAGGTATCAGTTTTTTGTTCGGTAGCAGTTTTGGAATAACGTTTGTCCTTATAAATAATTTTGAAAAATGTTTGTTCTTGTGAATAATTTTTAGGAGAATGTTTGTACTTGTGGTTAAAATATTGAAGTCGTGTTCTTAAGACAAAAAATATACGAATTTTTGTCCTTTAAATTAATTCTTTCTTAATTCTAATCCCCAAAGCAGAAGGATTTTATGAATATCTTAAATCATTATGGGATATTGTGCTCAACTGCCCATTGTTTATTTTGTGTATTTGACGGGTAGCAGTAGCATATTTGTGTTTGACTACTTCATCTTCAATATTTTCTCAATTTTGATTGTACGATATATTGGATTTGCATCCTTTACCTCTATGTCATGCAGTGTTTAATTACATTGGTTTTAGTGTTTGGATGTAAAATGTACTATAATACTCTACTTATTTAGCGTGGAAACCATGTACAAAGGTGTCAAACAAGCTTTTATTCACAGCCGAAACTATACTATTTAACGAGTGCGAACCCTTGTTTTACGTTAAAGCAAAATACTTTTAAGAAATAATATCAAAACATAGTTGTGATACATGCAATGATGAAAACAGAACAAATTTGGAACATATTAAATAAACACAATGCTGTAAGTCACCGATATAGGAAACTGCTGTAAGAATAAATTTTATACCTAAAAGAAAATGTTACAAATTATATACATAAATATTATTACCAATGCTGTAAGTCACCGGTATAGGAAGATTCATTTATTTTTCATTCCTTCCAGCGATCATTATTAAGTTTTCCTAAAAAAATATAGAAAAGTTAAAATGTTCAAATATCGTAAGCCCTAACTAAGTATAAATGAAGGATAAGAATTTGTTACAATATTAGTTCTGCTGCAAATATAGAGTTTTTCTTTGATGTCTACATTGATCCCATTAGGTTTGGGTATTTATTTTCTTTACCTAAAGAAACTATGTTGGAAGATGCAATTGAAAAGGCAGATATGCATCAAATTATAAAATAATGAATAAAAATATAAAAATAATCCACAACTAGGTTGGTGAGATTCGAATTAAGGAGATGAAAAGAAATTATGTATTTCTTTTGATTAATAAGATAAAATGGACTGTCTTTATTTAAATAAAATTAATATATGAAAAAATTAATGCGATCATTAAAATGATAAAAGTGTCTGAGGAAGGAAAACCATAAATTATTATGAAGGTTGACGATGGACTGGTGCTTATTTTGTAAATGTAGATGAACTATCCTTTCATTTTTGATATGTACATTGAAATCATGTAGCAATTATTTCTTCTACAAAAATTAGGGATGAATAAAAGAGTGAAATAAGTAGAGTCGGTTGACATTTATATTGGTACTTATAGGATGATATTGAGTTAAGGACAAGACATGCTAATGTTGGTATTTTAAAATGATATTATTAAAATGGGCAAAAGTAATTTCAGCTCTAAAATGTTTATTCTTGATTTTAAAATTCAATTGTACCACCAATTGTTTTAATTGATATGTTAATGTTGGTATTTTTGGAAAGAATAAACTTTTACGTAGAACCAAAATGTAAAATTACCCTTAGGTAAAATAAAATGAATTGTTCAGGTGGAGATAAAATGTTGAAATAGGTACATATTTGTTGGAGATTGAAGTTTTTTTATGTGGTTTTTAGGCTCAAGGAAAAAGTTAAGGAAATTTTTTGTTTTAGGGATAAGAAGTTTGCATTTTAGACCGAAAGATACATTTTAGTGTAAATTAAAGAATGATAATTGTGACTATTATTTTCTGTTTACACTAAAATGTGTCTTCTAGACTAAAAAACAAACTTGTTGTCCCTGAGACTAAATTTTTTTGCAACTTCTTCCATGTGCATATTTTCCTTTTTTTATTATATAGTAAATTATATAAGATAACAAAATGAAATAAGGTGTAAAAGTTATATTAGTGGTTGAATCCAAATGAACAGAGTTAGTCCATATATTAAATGAGATCGACAGTTGAAATAACATAACATCTTCATATTGAACCACGACTACGAGATTTAACAGACGTGTATATATTATACATTTCAGGAAAATAGGCACAGGGAAGAAGTTGTAACAAAATTTAATCTCAGAGACAACAAGTTTACTTTTTAGTCTGAAGGACACTTTCTAGTGTAAACAGAAAATGATAGTTACAACTATCATTCTGTGATTTACACTAGAAAGTGTCATTCAGCCTAGAAAGCAAGCTTCTTGTTCGTAAAACTAATTTTTTTCCATCTTTTTCCTTGAACCTCAAAACCCCTTATACATTTATTTTTATTTTTTATTTTTTATTTTGTTCATTAGTTTTATTTTCTTCCATTGTTCTTAATGTTATCACGGATAGTTGAATATATGTTGTTTCTTTCCGGTTAAATATATATTTAAAAGAATAGAACCAATGAAATTTAAACAAAAATCATGCTCAATTGTTTAAAATAAACATAAAACGTAAGGTCGCTGGATTCAAACTTTGATTTTGGTTGAAACTTATAAATAAGAATGGACTTATAGGGAAAAACAGATTCTTAAGCGAAGTAGATCTTAAATATATTAGACAAAATAAGATAAGATGGATTCGAACTTGGATGATTGGGAATAAATTGAATTGCATGAAGCAGAGTTGTGTTTGAAATATAAAAGTGTGATTAGAAGAAAAAAATACTCTCAAAAGTACTTCAAGAGGATGAGCACCACGGAAGAGATTGTTAGGGTTGTCTTGCATGTGGTAAGGAGGAACGATGGTTTCGAATTGGAATAGACTCATATCGCTAAATAACTTGGAGAAGCGGTGTATACGTTGGGTTGGTAGACATGTAACGTTGGGGATTCCTTTTGTTCTAATAAAGTATATGTCAACTCATATGTGTACAGCACGTACTGGAGATGGGGACTTTGGTTCGACCGCCGTTATACAACAAGTGGTATTAGAGCCGAAGGTTACGAACTAGGCTGTATAGACAAGCAATGCTCTCAAAAGTATTCCAAGGGGATGCGAGTCAAGGAAAAGATTGTTAGGATTATCTTGTACATTGCAAGAAGGAACGACTGTTTGAAATTAGAATAGTCCAATATCACTAATAACACGGAGGAGTGTATAAATGCGAGTTGGTAGACGCATAACATTGGGGATTCCTTTTATTATGATAAAATATGTGTCAACTCATATGCATATGCAACGTGTTGAAGATGGAGAGCTTGGTCTAACCGCCGTTACACAACATATCGAACATTCCTAATGTATGTTTCACAAATTTTTGATATGTAATTGAGAATAACAAATCAATAAAGATTCGTTGGTAGCTATTTGTACATATATGTACACAAAGATGGACCGAGTATAATTTTCAAAAGAACATGTATATGGACAATAGTCAATAATAAGCATAAATCTTATATCTAAAATGAAAATGCCATAAATTATATTCATTGACATCATTGATAGTGTTATATTTAGTTACCGATGGAATATAAATCTGTAAAAAATAATCAAAAATCATAACCATAACTAAAAATAAATAAAGCATTAGAATTAATCGTTGTGCTAGTTATGTTACAAAGATAAATTTTCTCTATGATTTCTACGTGAACCCATTAGGTTTGGAGTATGATTTTCTTAACTAAAAAGAATTATGCTCGAAGGTGGAACCGAAAAGGATGAAGTGCGTCAAAACTAAAAACCAATGAATAGGAGGAAAAAATAAACGCATAAGAGATTAGTGGGATTTCGATTAATAAGATGAAAGAAAATTGTGATTAAGAAGATGAAAGGGAACTTCATTTATCAAGCTTAGTTAGAAATATTAAGAAAAAAAAATTGCAATCATTAAAGAGATAAAAGTGGCAGAGGACTAAGAATAAGCTATTATGTGACAACTTGTATTTTTTTGTAAACTTTAAAGGAATAAAACTAAATATTAGTAATTCAACATAAAGGCACTGCGGGAAGTCAATTTTTGGAGGCGATGTTACCAGGTTCTATACTACTTCCATTGTTTTCGGAATATTGTTTTCGAGTCTTTAAGTACAAGCTTCGATTTGTTTGGAGTGACGGATTTTGGGTCAAGAGTTAGGATCCAATTCATAAGTGATCAGAACAACAACTTTTGCACACATTGGAATTACAGCTTGGGATAGTTATTATTGTGTTCAAAATGTCATTTCTGTAATTTTTTAGTATAAATATTGATGTGTTTGAAGTTAAAGATTTCGCCCTGAATGTAATGAGTTTTGTGGAAGATGAGAAAATGGACGTTGACTTGTTAAAGCTAACCCATGTCTACAAAGTGATGGCCACGCCTCATCTCTGTAACATCCTGCTTTTATAGATCCATAGATAGACATTAATGATGCTACATATATCATTGGTAATATTTTTTGATAATAAAATAAGATCTGTTATTGTTTCATTAACATCAGAATCACATGAATTTAAAAAGTTTCATAAATTTTCGTTCATTCATTGGATCTTTCGGTACATAACCCAACGATTACAATGCTTGGATAAAATATAATAACTACGAAATAAAATTTCCAAGAGCGACCTATGATTATGCCCCCTTGAATGATTAGAGTCATAATTACAGATGGTTATAAAACTCATGGTTGCATAAAAATACGCATCTATGCTACATAGCGGAACAAAACTAAATACTAATATCAACTTACTTTCTACATGTCTTCGATGAGCTTTTAATCGTCTAAGACATGTAAATCCATACTCTCGACCTACTCAATTGAGTACCCGAGAGTCCAAGAGGAAATCGAAAACTTCGAAAAAAGGTCTTGTATGAATTATAGTAGCCTCTAAAATGAAACAAATACATAGTTAGATCATGTCGTTGAGTGGAACGGATTTTCCCCTTAGTACTACCTTACCAACAAAAATGCTTAAGTTAACATCCATAAGATAGGATGAGACTGACCTAACGCACTTTGCTCCCCACGTCTACATGCAACCAAAAGGCTTAGAACTTAACCTAACTACATATAAAATGGTTCAAAGATGAGTAGGTCCAGATTCAGTATGGTCCAAGGGTTGCCCACTCCCTATATCTATGCATTAATTTTTTTGTTTCCGTTTTCTTACCCATCTCATTAAGTGTAAAATATGCCAATATAGTTTTCTCAATATCATTACAAACCTATTAGTTTTCTCATAACAACTAATACCTATCAGGTTGACTCATATCTAAACCAGGTGAAACCAAGACTTATATTCTCATAATGGTACCGAGATATTTGTAACAACCTGATTTTTAAGGGAATTGATGACAAATATTTAATTAATCTTTAATTGGTTTTTTGGAAATTTAAAATAAATAGCTTTAATTTATTTTAGAATATTAGAAATTATTACCAGGTAATTAGTAATGGAATTAATGGTTTGAGAACAATTAATTGTTTTAAGAATTATGAAATTAATTTATTTAAAAGGTATATAATATTAGGTTTAAAATATGAACTTTTGAGTATTTGAATTTAATAAATTCTAAAAAAAATATAATGTTGTAAAATAAACAACGTTGTAATATTTGAAAGTAATTGCGTAAAAGATATGAATATGGATTGGGCTTGTATAGAATTGTTTATAAGTCAAAGAAAGAAAGAAAGAAAGAGATACATACATACATACAAACATATATATATATATATATATATATATATATATATTCATTCCATTTACTTATTTATATTCAAAGTCCAAAACCCAATATCTCAAACCTAATCCCAACTTTCTCCACCCAAACCCTAAGCTTTGATATCTAGATTATTCTATCTCCATTAATTTCCATTTCCTAATGTTTCTACTTCATTTATAAATCCAACCTATATGTTTTCTTTTTCTGATTTTGGGAAAATCAATTTCATTCTTAAATTTTACTCTCTGATAAATCAAATTAAATTCCAAAATAAATTTATAAATTCTCAAATTCAACTTCGTGCTTCTCGACGTCGATTCATGCTTGCGTGTTGGAAAATCTCGTCATACATAGATAAACAGAACTTATGGAAAGAACGGTTGGTTTTAGGGATGTGTGCAATTGTAAGGAGGAAGGAGGAAACATAATTTGCAGGTGAGTGTTCACTCACACATCTATGTCCTAGTCTCATAAATAATGATATGTCTATATGATTTGGTTTGCATATGAGTTAATTAGTTATACCCATCAAGCTAGGTACCAAACGATTGAGATATGAGGAGTAATTGCCATTAAAAAGTGACCGACCTGTGCGAATATCACCATCGACCGGTTGACTAGTGCTTGAATACTTCGTGTGTGTGTATGTTGTGTGTGTGTGTATGCATGTTGTAGTATAGGGATGTGTTCATGTGCTGGAGAGTGGGTACTTGGGTGTGCATGTGCAGTGCATATATATATATATATATATGTGTGTGTGTGTGTGTGTGTGTGTGTGTGTGCATTACTTCCTAGCTATACGTCTTCCATGATGTTCTTTGCATTGTTAGTATTTCTAGTTTTCCTTGTTTGTGTTTATGTGCATGTGTTGTTGTGGTGTTGTATCTATAGCTGAGTGTGTGCAATTGGTATGTGAGTGTGTTCTCGTGTGACATCTGCATGTGTATGTTCAGGTGAGTTGTGAGTTGTTTGTGTAGTGTACGTGATCATGTAACTGTGTGAGTAACCATATATATGCATAAATTTCAGTAATTATAATTAAAATATACTTTACATTTAAATAAGTAATTCGAATATACTTCAACTTTAGCGTACACTTATTGAATGTTATCATACGAATTAATGTAAATATAAGTATGATAAATTAATAAGGTGAAGTTAATTAAATTATTAAATGGGCTATAGTTATTATTTCATATAAAAGTGTGTAATTATATATATATATATATATATATATATTCCAAGTTTTGAAAATGTATTTAATTGATTATTAATAAAATTAAATTGGATGTTTTATAATTATTTAAAATGGTATTTGATCATAGTAAATTAAGAAATAATTTCTATGTGCAACATTTAGCTTTATAAACTATTTTCGGGAATTGAAAATGAGTTTTCCAATATTATTAACGAATATTTACTAATTGTCTAACTGTATACAAGGTTAAGAAAATTGTTATTACTAATATAAAGTATATTATATCTTAGTTTAGTAACAATTCATTTAATCCTAGAATATATATTTTGTAACAACCCGCATGTTTTACGATTGTGTATTTAAATATTTTATTTAAATACAACACCGTTAGTCGGATTATAGTCCGAAAAGCTACTTTTTGCATACGGTCGAATTAGGACTCGGGACCACTTCCATTGAGTTCAAAACGCCGTTTGCAACCTTTTTTAGTATAAACTTCGATATGTTTAGAGATAGATAAAAATTTGACCCTTTACACTTTGGACTTTGGGTTTGGGTTAGCCTAAACTATTAACTCTAGCTCAACCCCAACTTCTCTTCATTCACTTTCATTTCCTAATACCTTCAAGCTTTAATAAAAATAGGGGAAGAGAAAAAGAATTAGGATTCCTAAGCCCTAGTTCCATTGCAAATCCAAGTTATAACTCCAAATTCAAAGTGAAGTTATTGGTAAGCATCCTCTTCTTCTTCTCCAACTCATTCTACCTTCAATTTCAGAAATTCCTAAACCTAACTTAGGAAATGTTTTTCTTTTAAGCTTAGATTCAAGCTTTTTGGGTTGGAATTGAGGAGTGATTGTTCTTTCCTTGCTCTATAGCTTCTTCTTCCTTGTTTTTGTGCAAAAGGTGAGATTTTTTTATCTCACATCTATGTCTATAACTATCTTTGATTGTTGGGTATGAATTCCTAACACTTATTCATGTGTGTTTGCTTTTGGTTTGGATTGAATTGGTATATATTCCAACTTTTGGTGTTTTGAAAGCAAAATCTATGAAAATCCTTTTATGGATGTTTGAACATGTTTTTGGTGGTGAATCAGAGAGTCAATGGTGCTGGGTTATCGACTGACAAAAACCCCTTAAGTCCATAGCTCGACCGGTTGCAAATGGGGTAAGTTTTCTCCTCCATTTGATAGGCTGGAAAACTTTCCAGCTACAGCCAGTCGACTGGCCCCCTGCAGTTAGTCGACTAACTGCAGAGTTGGAAAACTCTCGGGTTATGGTTCAGTCAACTGACTGCAGAGGACCAGTCGACTGACCTGCTCCTAATTTCCTATTATGCCTATTTTTGCCTATTTTGTTTGTGATTCCAATTTTTATCGATTCGTTTTGATCCCTAGTTGATGCTATCAATTATTCGACTTTGATGACCTCTATTTTGGGATTTTTGGAGATATCCATTTTGATGGATTTGATATCGATTTCTTTGGAATTTATTCACGTCTTCGTATGTGAATTTTAGCGATTGATTCTTTATACAATCATTTTTGTGATTTGTCACTTTAAAAATTTAAAGGTTTTCTATACTAGTAGTAAATATTAAAACTCTTCCATTTAAAACGATTTCAACACTATTTTATTACAAAGCTCGTTTCTTAAACCGTTTTCCAATCTACTAGCATATACAAACCTTTACCTCATTCATACGAGAAATCTAATTAAACGGCTTAGCAAAACAAGTGGTATGAGACGCTTGTGTTTCCTTCGTCGTTTAATTCTTAGACTTGTTCGATTGAATCTCTTGTGACAATTTTTTGAGTGGAGATCTACAATTTGTTCGTAAATATTTAAGTTAAACTAGTGGTTATGGTACATGAAGCTAAACTCGTATATTTACTAGCTTAGTGTAATTGACACTTAACCTCGAGTGGAAGTCTACAATTTGTTCGTAAATAATTAAGTTAAGCTAGTGGTTATTGGACATGAAGCTAAACTCATTTATTTACTAATTTAGTATAATTTACATTTATCGATCAATGATGATCATTTTGTGATTTAGACTAGCAATGTGCAATGTCTCTTTGTCTGCGAGGGAGACTAAACCCCGTTTTTAGTGGAGCTTCGGCTTGGTGGGGTAGCGACCCATGGTCTTCGGACCGTTTTAGTGGAGCTTCGGCTCAAAGGTCTTCGGGCCATTTTAGTGGAGCTTCTGCTCAAAATTAACGGTTAGCGACCATGGAATAGCGTTCCGTTTTGTGATACACGTGTTGGTGAGTTTTAATGCTCCCGTCTTGTGATAGGCCTCTTTTCCCCTTTTTTTGATTTCTGGATTTCTATTGATCGACTTCTAGAATTTGTGTTTCACCAATTTTCGTGATTTACATTGATAAGCTTTATCAATATTTGTGTATTGGTGAATTTTTGTTTCAACCACTTTTATGATTGGCAGTGATATGTTTGTCAATATTTGTAGTTTAGTGAATAAAACAAAGAATATGACATTCTTTTTAGTGCTTCGAGATTTCTTGAGATATTGTATGATTTGTTGTTATTTAATGTATACTTGTCGTACTATGACATTTTTGTTATCATACGTTTTTATCATATCTCTTCTTATATCTCATTTTACCTGATATTTATAGCTAGACTGATCCGTTTAATATTTTCTTATTAAATAATACTCGGGCCAGACCGAGATGTTACAGGTGCTTCTGCTTGACTCCTCGTCTGGGATTATTATCCTGACTTTTGGCTAACTGCTTAGATTAGTAGTTTTTGGTTATATACATTTGAGATAGAGACTCCTTAATGTATACATATTCTTTTGCCTAGCACTTGTATCCATTCTTTTGTGTTATTGTGGATCTTTTGGACCACTACTCTGATGTACACTTTCGTGTGTTATATTCATTTCTATTTCCTCCTTTATGATATGGATATCTGTGATTAATTTGTGTTATGTTTATTTCTATATTTGTTTCCGAAGACATCATAGCCACTGTGTAGTAGCTTTGAGTTTGTATCGGCATGTCGGATTTCCTCTTGAAATGAAATGCATGTTATACTATCTGACATATCGGTGCTCGCACAAAGCAATTGCATAGATGGTCGCTCCTCAATAGCCTTATTCTTCATGCTAGTTGACGGCATTACCTCGTAGTGTCCTTGGCTAGCGTGAGTATAAAGGTGGGACGCCACAGCTTGGTATCAGAGCCAAACTTCGGAACAATATAGAATAATCTAGCAAGGATCATTGTCCTAAGTCTTCCTTACGAGTCGTGCCTTAGGATTTATCCGAGTCATTGGACCCGTTCTGTCCGATTTGCTTTTGTGATTCCTTATTTTATCAATCATGATTGTTTGATATTCATTCTGAGAATAACCATTTTCTTCTTTCTTTCTTTCTTTCTTTCTTTCTTAAAGAAGAAGAGATGGTTAGTTCTGGCAGTCCTAGCGTTGGTCAATCCAGTAGTCTTTCTCTGGATGGTGTATTCATGTCTGCCCAACAACTTTTGGATCTTGTAAAGAATCAAAGGTTTATCTGTGCTTTGAGTAAGAACCCCGAAATGGTTTTACCTCTAAAACTTGAAGTTCCTTTCAATCAGCTTGTGGATATCACTCTTCAACATGAAGAGGTTGGTAAGGAAGTGATAGTGATATTGGGATTTCCAAGAAGAGGCATATTAAGTTCAAAAGCCCTAATCCCAATAAGAAGGTGAAGCAAGCTTCTTTGGTAGCAAAGACTCCAATCCCTAATTGTGGAGGATGCTACAATTGTAATTCTAAGGAACACTATGTAATTAAGTGTCCGAAACCCCTTACTTGCCGCTATTGCAAAATTTCGGGTCATTATTTATCTTCTTGCCCCAAACTTCAAAGAAGGAGAGAGGGAAAGTTGAAAGTTGTGCAAGCCCCTTGTGACGCTTCTCATGGTCAAGGTATTTCTCATTCAATCTTTGATTACATTTGTTTTGTGATTATCCTTTCGAGTTATTGTTGATATGGGTTCATCTCACTATTTTATATCAAAAGAACCTGTTGATTCTTTTTCTTTAAAACATTTTGGGCTTGATGACTTCTTTAAGAATTTCGAATCCGGTTGGTGGATCCGCAACGCTCAATTTGCTTTGTTTTGATGTCGAGATTATTTTATGTGATTTTTTCTTTTCGAGCCGATTTGCATGTTATGCGTTACTTAGGCTTCGGAATTGATTTGTGTGAAAGGATTGGCTTAATCATTATAAACCCATATCGTATTTTCCGAGTGGACTATTCATCTTCGACATTCTTATTCTGTTAAGCAGATATCTATTTTTCTTTGTGATTTCGATTCCAATTTGATGCCATCATTTTATTCTTTAAACCCACATGATGAGTAAAATGTTAATTTTTTCATTCGGATAGTTTGTGGAATTTTTCGGTATTTTTGAGATTGTCTTAGGACTATCACCTAAGCAATCTTTTGAGTGGTGTTAAGGTCTTTTTCAGCCCGACCTTGCCACCGGTTTTCATTAGCTACGAGTTGCGGAAGTTAGCATTCCACTTACCGCATTCCGCACTCGTTATGATTCTTATGAATGACATATTATGTCATTCAGTTGTCCAGCTTATTTCATCCATTTTTTGAATCGAGTAATTCTACGAATATCTCGAAGACTCCATTCTTGTATTTATTGATTTTGGATGGAAACAACAATTTAAAATTTTTGCAAATCTTTTTAAGAAAACATTTTATATGTATAATTGGATTTTGTTCTTGAAACAAGCAAAGAATACTCTTAAATTTTTTAAGAGACTTATTTATCATATAGAAGATGATTTGGTGATTGTATTGCCCATTGAGTGCTTTAAGAATTCTGGTCGATGCGCTTGATCAACGTTATCGATAGGAATTTCCTAAACGTTTTGATAAGACAGTCAGACACAATAAATTGACTTGTAAAATGTAAATTTTTCTAGAAAAAATGATTACATAAAGTTAATTATACTTTTTGAAAGTTTTAGCTTTTCGAGAAAGAGGATCAATTAAAAGAACTATTTCTTTCCCGATACTCCTATTCTTGTGATTCCCGAAGGGAACCAAGACTTCACTATTGGTACTGATACTAGTCGTATTGGTTTAGGTGCCGTTCGCTTGAAAAAAAAGGAACGTTCTATCATTTATGCTTCCATACAATTAAAGCCTACCGAGACTAGATATGCCACTCATGATCTAGTGCTCGCGGCTATTGTTTTTGCTTTTAGAAATTTGGTATCATTATTTTTGGAAGAGAAACTTGTTCTCTATACCGATCATAAATCTTCGAAGTATTTATTTTCTCAAAAGGAACTTAAATTGCGTCAACAACGTTGGCTCGAGTTCCTTGCATCTTATGATCTTGATATTCTTTGTATAATCCCGAAAGGGGAAATCGTGTTGCCATTGCCCTTAATCGTAAGCAACAAGCGGTTATTTCTTTGATGATATCCGAATGGAATGATCTCTAGACTTTATCCAATTGTGAGATTCGAGATCGTGAATCCAATTTATGTTCATCTCTTGTTTTATGTAGCCTTGAGGCTCATCCTTCTCTTTTAGACCACATTCTTGAAGCTCAAAAGCTAGATCCCGAATTGGCTCTTCTTAGCCAAAGTTGTAGGGATAAAATTAATATTGAAGGTTACAAAGACTTTGATATTGATGCTCGTGGTGGCATTCGAAAATTTGGTAGACTTATCGAGCCAAATATTAGTAATCTTCTTAAATACATTTTAGAAGATTCTCATCGTTCTAAATTTACCATTCATCCCGGTAGTAGTAAAATGTATGTGGATATGAAGCAACTTTATTATTGGGATGGAATGAAATCCGATATTGCTAACTTTGCTAAGCGTTGCATGACTTGCCAACTCATTAAGGCCAAGTATCAAAGGCCCGATGGGTTATTGCAACCTTTGGAAATTCCAATTTGGAAGTTGGACCAAATTTCCATGGGTTTTATTGATGGCCTTCTCCATTCTCGTTTGGGTCATGATAGCCTAAGGGTGATAGTTGATAGACTTACAAAATCCACCCATTTCATTCCCGTTCGGTCCAACCAGACCATAATTCTTTTGGCCAAACTCTTTATTAAAGAAATTATTAATTTGCATGGAGTTCCTGCTTCTATTGTTAGCGATCGTGATCCATTGTTTACTAGTGGATTTTGGAAGATTCTTCAAAAAGCTTTGGGAACGAAGCTTAATTTTTAGCTCCGCTTATTATCCTCAGTCCGATGGACAAACCGAGTGTGTGAATCAAACTCTTGAAGATCTTCTTCGCGCATGTATTCTTGATTTTGGTGGAAGTTGGGAAGATCATATTTCTCTCGTTGAGTTTTCCTATAATAATAGTTTCCAATCTTGTATTGGTATGGCACCTTTTGAGGCACTCTATGGAAGGCCATGCCGATCTCCTTCTTGTTGGCTTGAGGCCGGCGAGATGCTGGTTTTAGGTCCAGATTTTATTCGTGATTCCACAGAAAAGATTGACCTTATTCGTCATAGGATGAAAGAAGCTCAAAGTAGACAAAAATCCTATGTCGATAACAGAAGAAGGGAATTGGAATTTTCTATGGGAGATTTGGTGTTTATTCATGTTTCACCTATGAAAGGTGTTGTGCATTTCGGTCGATCGGAAAAGTTAGCACCTCGATATATTGGCCCCTTTCCCATCACCGAATGCACTAGTTCCATGGCTTATCGCCTTTTATTACCGGCTCAATTTTCTGCTATTCATGACATTTCCCACGTCTTTCAACTACGAAATGACTTTGGGATTCCGATTCTATTCTTGAGCTAGGTGTTGTGGAAGAAATTGAAGTTTCGCCTAATTTGACTTATGTGCAACATCCTATTCGAATCATTGCTACGGAGGTCAAACGCCTTCGAAATAAAGATGTCCCACTTGTGAAAGTTCAATGGTCTTCTAATCCCAAGGATTGTTCTTGGGAATCCAGAGAATTCATCGAGCAAACACATCCGGACTTATTCTCTTGAGCTCCTTGAGGTGAACTTCTTATTTCAAATTTCTTTTGCGTTAATATGCTTTTATGGTTGTTACTTTTTATCTTTCTTCTTACGTATTGTGAGGACGCAATTTCTTTAAGGAGAGGAGTTTGTAACAACCCGCATATTTTACGATTGTGTATTTAAATATTTTATTTAAATACAGCACCGTTAGTCGGATTATAGTCCGAAAAGCTACTTTTTGCATACGATCGAATTAGGACTCGGGACCACTTCCATTGAGTTCAAAAGGCCGTTTGCAACCTTTTTGAATATAAACTTCGATATGTTTAGAGATAGCTAAAAATTTGACCCTTTACACTTTGGACTTTAGGTTTGGGTTAGCCTAAACTATTAACTCTAGCTCAACCCCCACTTCTCTTCATTCATTTCATTTCCTAATACCTTCAAGCTTTCATAAAAATGGGGGAAGAGAAAAAGAATTAGAATTCCTAAGCCCTAGTTCCATTGCAAATCCAAGTTCTAACTCCAAATTCAAAGTGAAGCTATTGGTAAGCATCCTCTTCTTCTTCTCCAACTCATTCTACCTTCAATTTCAGAAATTCCTAAACCTATCTTAGGAAATATTTTTCTTTTAAGCTTAGATTCAAGCTTCTTGGGTTGGAATTGAGGAGTGATTGTTCTTTCCTTGCTCTATAGCTTCTTCTTCCTTGTTTTTGTGCAATAGGTGAGATTTTTTTTATCTCACATCTATGTCTATAACTATCTTCGATTGTTGGGTACGAATTCCTAACACTTATTCATGTGTATTTGCTTTTGGTTTGGATTGAATTGGTATATATTCCAACTTTTGGTGTTTTGAAAGCAAAATCTATGAAAATCCTTTTATGGATGTTTGAACATGTTTTTGGTGATGAATCAGAGAGTCAATGGTGCTGGGTTATCGATTGGCGAAAACCCCCTAAGTCCATAGCTCGACCGGTTGCAAATGGGGTGAGTTTGCTCCTCCATTTGATAGGCTGGAAAACCTTTCCAGCTACAACCAGTCGACTGGCCCTCTGCAGTCAGTCGACTGACTGCAGAGTTGGAAAACTCTCGGGTTATGGTTCAGTCGACTGACTGCAGAGGACCAGCCGACTGACCTGCTCCTAATTGCCTATTATGCGTATTTTTGCTTATTTTGTTTGTGATTACAATTTTTATCGATTCGTTTTGATCCCTAGTTGATGTTATCAATTATTCGACTTTTATGACCTCTATTTTGGGATTTTTGGAGATATCCATTTTGATGGATTTGATATCGATTTCTTTGGAATTTATTCACGTCTTCGTATGTGAATTTTAGCGATTGATTGTTTCTACAATCATTTTTGTGATTTGTCACTTTAAAAATATAAAGGTTTTCTATACTAGTAGTAAATATTAAAACTCTTCCATTTAAAACGATTTCAACACTATTTTATTACAAAGCTCGTTTCTTAAACCGTTTTCCAATCTACTAGCATATACAAACCTTTACCTCATTCATATGAGAAATCTAATTAAACGGCTTAGCAAAACAAGTGGTATGAGACGCTTGTGTTTGCTTCGTCGGTTAATTCTTGGACTTGTTCGATTGAATCTCTTGTGATAATTTTTCGAGTGGAGATCTATAATTTGTTCGTAAATATTTAAGTTAAGCTTGTGGTTATGGGACATGAAGCTAAACTCCTATATTTACTAGCTTAGTGTAATTGACACTTAACCTCGAGTGGAAGTCTACAATTTGTTCGTAAATAATTAAGTTTAGCTAGTGGTTATGGGACATGAAGCTAAACTCATTTATTTACTAGCTTAGTGTAATTTACACTTATCGATCAATGATGATCATTTTGTGATTTAGACTAGCAATGTGCGATGTCTCTTTGTCTGCGAGGGAGACTGAACCCCGTTTTTAGTGGAGCTTTGGCTTGGTAGGGTAGCGACCCATGGTCTTCGGACCGTTTTAGTGGAGCTTCGACTCAAAGGTCTTCGGGCCGTTTTAGTGGAGCTTCTGCTCAAAATTATTGTTTAGCGACCATGGAATAGCGTTCCGTTTTGTGATACACGTGTTGGTGAGTTTTAATGCTCCCGTCTTGTGATAGGCCTCTTTTCCCCTTTTTGTGATTTCTGGATTTCTATTGATCGACTTCTAGAATTTGTGTTTCACCAATTTTCGTGATTCACATTGATAAGCTTTATCAATATTTGTGTATTGGTGAATTTTTGTTTCATCCACTTTTACGATTGGCAGTGATATGTTTGTCAATATTTGTGGTTTAGTGAATAAAACAAAGAATATGACATTCTTTTTAGTGCTTCGAGATTTCTTGAGATATTGTATGATTTTTGTTGTTATTTAATGTATACTTGTCGTACTATGACATTTTTGTTATCATACGTTTTTATCATATCTCTTTTTATATCTCATTTTACCTGATATTTATAGCTAGACTGATCCATTTATTTTATTTTTTAAATAATACTCGGGTCAGATTGAGATGTTACAGGTGCTTCTGCTTGACTCCTCGTCTGGGATTATTATCCTGACTTTTGGCTAACTACTTAGATTAGTAGTTTTTGGTTGTATACAATTGAAATAGAGACTCCTTAATGTATACATATTTTTTTGTCTAGCATTTGTATCCATTCTTTTGTGTTATTGTGAATCTTTTTGACCACTACTCTGATGTACACTTTCATGTGTTATATTCATTTCTATTTCCGCCTTTTTGATATGGATATCTGTGACTGATTTGTGTTATGTTTATTTCTATATTTGTTTCCGTAGACATGATAGCCACTGTGTAGTAGCTTTGAGTTTGTATCGGCATGTCGGATTTCCTCTTGAAATGAAATGCATTTTATACTATCTGACATATCGGTGCTCGCACAAAGCAATTACATGGATGGTCGCTCCTCAACAGCCTTATTCTTCATGCTAGTTGACGGCATTACCTCGTAGCGTCATTGGCTAGCGTGAATACAGAGGTGGGGCGTCACATATTTATTATTTATTAACTAATTCTATGTATTAATTATGTTACATAAAATTATATGTTATGAATGATTTATCATTAAGTATTGATTTGTTTAATTACATTTAATGTAATGACCCAAAATTTCAGTCATTCGAATTTGGAATATTTAATTGATTTTAAATATTGAAAAGTTAATATTTTAAGTTAAATGATTTAAATTTCAAATATAGCAATTTATTTGATAATTAAATTATTGAATTTAATATTTGGAATTGTTTAAATAATTAAATCTTTAATTTAATGTAAATAAATAAAAAATTTAGAAAGTTGATTTAAATTCTATATAAATAAGAATGAAAATAGCAAACTTTTAATTTAGATTTAAAATTTATTTATTTGGTTTTATAATAATTCGTTTTAATTAACGTGAAAAAACATCATTCTAGGGCACTGTCTCGAATTTTAACGAAATTAGTGTCATTAGATCTGTAATGATGAATTGTTATATGCCGTCGAATTTCATGGCGATTAAATGTTTCGTGTTGTCGTGCGAGGTCGAAACGCGTAGAAATTAATTAAAGGAATTTATACAATATGATCGAGTTTGAAAAGTTATCTTCTGTACGTGATCGAATAGGTCTTGAGACTAGATTTTTTGTGTTCTCAATAGGGGTATTACGTATAGAGCGCCAGGCGACATGTCTCGATAGGAGTTCGAAATTTTTCAAGACATATAATATTGGATTTTAATTAATAAAAAATATATACACCACATCCTTTCAAGGGTCATACCCATAAATGTTCGTGCCATACCTCCATGCCTCTAACCCATACCTCGTCCACGTTACAATGCCTAATGCATTTTTTTCTTCCCGTAAACAAAGAACCCACTTATTCAAAATTCAAAAATAAAAATCAAACTCGATTCTTGATATAAAAAATTTACAACTTATATCCTTGTAAGTTATAAGGTTGAGATTTCATTGGGTAGGGTTTATAGGAGTTGCGACATCATCTTCTTGGATTTTGCAGTTTAGTGATGAAACTAGGGTTTTGGATTGTAAATTATTGAAAGGGTATTTAGACAAATAGGTGTTGTAATTGGGTTCGGGATGTCGAACAACACATGTACCCAAAGTTTGGTGAGTCACGACAGCATGTGGGGGTCGCGTTCGTATGATCGGCTGAAGGGAAGGGCAAGTTCACGATTTGATACGGGAAGGCGGAGGTGATGATGTGGGGTCTGGTCGAAAGAGATCGCGAAGAGGAGTTCAACGATGTAATCGAAATTGGATTTCGTCAAGTGTGGATTGCAGGGTGGCGTGCGTGCACGATTGGTGTTGGGTATTTATCGTGTACAAGGTGGGGTAATTAGTTGATTAAGGAAGAAAGGTTAACGTTGTAATTAGAGATTTATTTAATATATAAATTAATATTTCGAACTTGCATATTGAATAACTTCTTCATACAAGGTCCAATAGAGGTGTGGATTTTTGCATTGCGGCTCGTAATAATGAAAGCTTCGTATAGAATTAGTTTGGTCGAATTCCGAGCTAGTAAAAATTTGGGCTAAAGTTGGATATCTTTCGATTTTAGTTCCAAACCAGAACCCCTCGGCGACAAATGGAATAAATGAGTTAAACTCACATTTTAGTTAATAAGTAATGTTATATAGTTGATAAAAATTGTTGATTGGATGTTTGGATGATTTACTATCTTATTAGTTGGTTTCGATATATACCTTCCCTCGGAGCGGATGACCTTTTATATATATCCGCCTAGTAGTGGATGACCTGTAAAATATGATAAAATAATGTATGTGATGCGGGGGGACAGGTTGATGGAATCAAACAGGATCTCACCACTGTTGAATTATATATATATATATATATATATATATATATATATATATATATATATATAAGTTGTGATGCGGGAGGATAGGTGGGAGGGATCCAATGGGATACCTCGATATTGTTGATTTTAATTTCAATAATATTCCCATCATATGAACTATTGGATATTAAACCTGATTGTTGGCTCTATCGGTTATGACATTGTTATATGTTCAAACTTAAACCCTATAGTGATAGAAAATCAATTTCAATATTGGTTGAGCGTTTGGTAGCTATTGGCCTTAAATTAGTATTTTTAAATACTATAAATTACCATTTGGGGTTGGAATTGATTTTGAGACAAGAACGATTTTAAAATCTAAAATTGGGTTTCGAAAATATTTTGTTTAAGGATTTAATTTCTATTTTACCCCAACTTTATTATTTGCCTTTCTAAGTGATTAAAAATGTTTAAAGTTACTTATTTATATTTAATAATATTTCAAGGTTACTTATTTATATTTAATATTGTTATAAATTTATTTATTTGTTTATATTTAATATATTGTTTTTAAAATTATTTATTTATACTTAATGTTATTTTAAATCTATTTATTTATAATTGTATTATTTTAAAGATTTTTTATTTATACTTAATGTTGTTCTAAAGTTATTTATCACTATTTTAATATATTTGAATGGTTAACTATTTAAATTATTAATATACTTTGAAAGTAATTATAATTATTTATTAATAAGGTTTTGTAAATTAATTATTATTATTTATAATAACGTTGAAGGTTAATTATTATCGATTATTTAATAATGTTTTAAAATTACTAATTATTATTTTAAGATGCTTCGAGGTTAATAATTATTATTACAAGGAAATCCGTCCACTAACGGTTAGGATGTGACCTCTACTCTTATCTTTAACTATTTATTTCCTAAAGAACCAGGGTTGAGTTTACCAAAAATTGTCGAAAGTTGTTTCGAAGAGACCGGGATCAGATATATTTCCATTTGTTGGATTAACATGATAGGGGGTTCTCGCTTTTATGTTTAGTGGTGAGCAAGAGACTTTTACCCCTACACGTCCCCGAGAGGTAGTATAAGGCCTTGAGGGTTGGTTTTCCAGGTGCTTACAATCAAGAGGTTGGCTATAAAAGTAGTTTCGAGGTACCACTGTATGTCACAGTGGTGCAGGGTTGGTTGAGAAGCCTATCGGTCGTCATTGACTGGTAATGGTTGAAAAGCCTACCGGTTCGTTACACTTGGTATCAAAGCCGAGGATTAAGCGAGAAACTTAGCTTTGGTGAGGTATTCATTATTGATAGGGTCAATCGCTCCCTAAAATGAGTTTGAGTGTATATATATGCGCATATTTGTTAGTAATATAAATATTTTTATATTGCATTGGTTGATCTATTAAGTAGCTTATGGATTCTGGTCAATACGAGTACTTAACCTTATTGATAGGGATTTCCAAACACTTGAATAGGGCAATTTAACATAGTATTATTTTGAAATTGGGTAAATGAAATAATTTTACTTTGATTATATTTTATATAAAGGAATAAATTTTTAGAAATTATTAACATGTATGGTGTGTTTGGTTGCTAGTGAATAATAATATTTGATTATTATCATTTATTATTTGTTGTGCATGTTCTAATTAATAAAATTTGTTACTATATAATGTAAACAAAGATAACAATTAAGAGATGGTTTTATATGATCAAAGTGAAAATATGTATATATGGGGAATTTATAAATATGATTTGTAAATAAAAAGGATTAAAAGCTGAGAATTTGGGAATTTAAATCCCGCTGGTTTTAAAAATTGTTTTTCAAAGTTTTGGAAAAGATTAATTGTACTATTTGGAAAATATTTTGATTAGAAATATTTTAAAAGAATTTAAAAGAAATAAAAAGCATTGAACTCGCTTTGGTGCTGGAAAATAATTTCGATGATGACTGTAGCATTATCGACGTTCACTCTTTGGGTTTCCAAGAGAGGAGTTTCCACCATTGGAGTTTTGTTTTGGTAAAACATGTTTTGATTTTGAAATTCAAAAGTATGATTTGAAATACAAAGAAAGTATTGATAATATTGTTCAAAATAATTTGAAATAAGAACAGGATGTTTAAATTCTAAAAAAATTCATTCGAGTATTTTATGAAAATAAGATTTCTAACTTGTAAATTTTGAGAATTAGTAAGTTAAAACAATTTTTTTGATTTCTTTAATATAAATGTTAAGACAAGCAAATTTGAAATGAAATTTAACTTAAATTAATTGAAATGATTTTTTAAATGAAACTGATTGTGATTTGAAATGAATTAGTAAATTGAATACGAACTTAAGTATTAAGTGATAATAAACATTAGTGGTGTTGTATATAATGTTTATAATAAACTTAAGTAAAATTTGATGGAATGGTTCTTAAGCGATATTAGTATTGAAAGAAATATACTAAGTAATAAATAAATGTGAATAAAGTAATATGAATAATGATTATGAATAAATGAATATAAATAAAAGAATCAGATATAATGAGAAACTAATTGAAATAAATATGTAAGTTGTACGTATATTATTTTTTTTGCATAATTTTGTGATCCAGATTCGAGTACATGATTTCGAGATGATTTACATCAGTCTGAGTTAGGATTTTTCACTCAATTCTCGATGGTGAACACTGGATATGGATTTTTGATTGATTCCGGTATTCTCTATCATAGTATTTGGCTATGCAAGAAGAATGGAGGTCTCTATTAAAGGAACCGGATCTGAATCTACACTAGAGCGGTCGGGTGAACTATACTAGTTCGAAAGTGAAATTGTATGATCGAACGAGTGATCAAATTTGATATTGAATAGGAATAATGTATTTACATCGTACAAGCTTAATAAATTAAATGTAGGCATTGTGAAATGTAAGTTGATATGGTTATGAATTAATTGGATGGATATTATTTGTTGGATGGTTTCTTTTTGTAACATTTACTATGTTTGCATACAGTTAGTGTATCAGTATATGTTATATATTGATATTACTTTCTATATACATGTACTCTTGCTAAGTGATTAGTAGGTATGGATGGTGTATGCTTTGCATTTGGAGATTGCTTTCACATTATATTGAATGTATATGCTTGTTAATGCTAATAAAAGGTACACATCTTGGATTACATATCGTGTTTTATATTTGTCTCTTACGAGGTGCCTCATTCTTGAAGATGAGATGTATATTTGTGATTATATATATTGTAAATTTTTCCGTTCGAGCCACGCAAAGGAGATACCATCGAAATTTTCTAAAAATATAAGGCGTTAGAAAATTTGTAAGAAATTTTGAAAAAAAATTTGGATCACTAAATTTGATTTTTGTACTATAACTTTGAATGGTATTAATTAATAATTATGAATGAAATTTAAGACTTGAGATAAGGTGATATAGAAGTTTCAACAAAGATTGGTTTTGGGAAGTTAAGGGTTTAAAAGGAATTCGGTAATCTATTTCAACTAATTAGCTTCGAAAAGTTAATGGGTTTGGACATTTTTCTTACTTGCTAATTTCGAGAATGAAATTATTTTAAGAGTGGAAGAATGTAACGACAAAAAATTCTAGTCATTCAAATTTGGAACATTTAATTGATTTTAAATATTAAAAAGTTAATATTATAAGTTAAATAACTTGAATTTCAAATATTGCGATTTATTTGATAATTAAATTATTGAATTTAATATTTGAAATTCTTTAAATAATTAAATACTTAATTTAATGTAAATAAAAAATGATTTTGAAATTTGATTTAAATTTGATTTAAATAAGAATGAAGATAGTAAAATTTTAATTTAGATTTAAAAGTGATTTATTTGGTTTTATAATAAATCTTTTTAATTAACGCGAAAAAATATCAGTCCAAGGCACTATCCTGAATTTTGACATAACAAGTGTCATTGGATCTGCAATAATGAATTATTATATGCCGTTAAATTTCATGGTGATTAAGTGTATCGTGTGATCGTGCAAGGTTGAAACACGTAGAAATTAACTAAAGGAATTTATATAATATGATCGAGTTTGAAAAGCTATCTTCTGCATGTGATCGAGTTAGGTCTCGAGACTAGTTTTTTGTGTTTAGAATAGGGGTATTACATATAGGGCACCAGGCGGCACATCTTGATAGGAGTTTGAAATTTTTCGGACATATAATATCAGATTTTAATTAATAAAATAATATGTACCACATCCTTTCAAGGTCCATACCCTTAAATGTTCGTGCCATACCCTCATGCCTCCAACCCATACCTCGTCCATGTTAAAAAGCCTGCATTTTTTTCTTCCCCGTAAACAAAGAACCTACTTATTCAAAATTCAAAAATAAAAATAAAACTCCATTCTTGATTAAAAAAATTAAAACTTAGATCTTTGTGCTTATAGGGTTGAGATTTTCATCGGGTAGGGTTTATAGGAGTCGCATCATCATCTTCTTGGATTTGGCAGTTTAGTTATGAAACTAGGGTTTTGGATTGTAAATTACGGGAAGAGTATTTGGAAAAATGGGTTTTGTAATTGGGTTCGGGGTGTCGAATGGCACCTGCGGCCAAAGTTTGGCGAGTTGCGGCAGCTTAGAGGGGTCATGATTGTATGATCGGCTGAAGGGAGAGTAAGGTCACGATTTTGTATGGGAAGGAAGAGGTGATGATGTAGGGTATAGTGGAAGGAGATTACGAAGAGGTGTTCAACGGTGCAATCGAAATTAGATTTCGTTGAGTGTGGGTTGCGGGGCGGTGTATGTGCACGATCGGTGGGTGGGTGTTTCTCATGTATAGGGAGAGCAATTAGTTGATGGAGGAAGAATGGTTAACGTTGTAATTATAGGTTTATTTAATAATTGGTGAATTAAACATATATATATATATATATATATATATATATATATATTGTTGAATAACATAATCATACGAAGTCTAATTGAGGTGTGGATTTTTGCATTGCGCTCGTAACGATGAAAGCTTCAAGATGGAACTGGTTTGGTCAAATTCTGAGCTAGTGGAAATTTGGGGTTCGATATTAGTTCCAAACCGGAATGCTTACGCGGAAACTGGAATAAATGTGAGTACTCACCTTTTTGGTTAACAAGTAATGTTATATAGTTGGTAAAAATTATTGATTGTATGTTTGGATTATTTACTTTCTTATTAGTTGGTTTGGATATACTCCCACCCTGGAGCGGATGACCTTTTATATATACCTATCCGGTAGTGGATGATCCATAATATATGATCATATACTGTATGTGATGCAGTGGGATAAGTTAGGGGAATCCAATAGGATTCCTCATCACTGTTGAATTATATATGTATATATATAAGTTGTGATACGGGGGACGGGTTGTAGGGATCCAACAGGATTCCTCGGCATTGTTGATTTTAGTTTCAATAATATTACCATCATATGAACTATTGGATATTAAACCTGATTGTTAGCTCTATTGATTGTGACATTGTCATATGTTTGAAACTTAATTCCTGTAGAGATAGAAAATCAATATTGGTTGAGCGTTTGGTAGCTATTAGCTTTAAATTAGTATTTTTAAATACTATAAATTACCTTTTGGGGTAGAAATTGATTTTGAGACAAGAAACAATTTTAAATCTGAAATTGGGTTTCAGAACTTTTTTGTTAAGGATTCAATTTCTATTTTACTCCAACTTTATTATCCGCCTTTCTAAGTGATTAGAAAATGTTTAAAGTTAGTTATTTATATTTAATAATGTTTCATGGTGACTTATTTATATTTTATATTGTTTTAAAGTTGTTTATTTATATTTAATATATTGTTTTTAAAGTTATTTATTTATACTTAATGTTGTTTTAAATTTATTTATTTAAAATTGTATTGTTTTAAGGATTATTTATTTATACTTAATGTTGTTCTAAAATTATTTATCAATATTTTAATATATTTGAAAAGTTAAATATTTAAATTATTAATATAGGTTGAAAGCAATTATAATTATTTATTAATAAAGTTTTGGAAATTAATTATAATAATGCTGAAGGTTAATTATTATTGATTATTTAATAATGTTTTGAAATTATTATTATTAATTTTAAGATGCTTTGAGGTTAATAATTATTATTATTTATTTTAATGTTTAGTGTTAATAATAATTATTATTTGATAGTGGTTTGAAGTAAATGATTTTTATATATCTATGATGTTTTCGAGGCTTATAGATAGAGTTTTATAAACAGACTTTGATTTTATAAGAGGAGTTTATAAAATGGTTTAAAGACTTAAAGGAAGATTATTTACAAGGTAGAGGAGTTTATAAATGGTTTGATGTTTATAAACGAATTTTAAAAATGGGTTTATAGAATTATAAGAGGAGTTTTATAATGAGTTTTATGGATTTATAAAGATTCATAAAAGACTTGAGAAAATAATTTATAAAGAGCTTATAAATGGTTTTAGAGATTTATAAATAGTTTATAAATGATTGTAGAGACTTATAAAGAGTTTATGCATGATTTTTTTAGAACTATATAAAAAGAATTTATAAATGCTTTAACATTTGTAAAGGAGACTATAAATGACTTTTAGGGATCTATAAAGGAGTTTATAAATGATTTTTGAATTGTATAAAAAGGAAATCTTCTTCTGTTTGTGAATATACTTGTACCGTTGAGATAAGGATATAGATATTTTCTAAGTAGTGAAGATGCAGGGATTGGTGATATATCTTTGTAAAAGTATTTTATATAAGTAATTAACAAAATGATTTTAATAAATGAAAGATTTATTAAGGAGGCTAGTGGTTGCTTATGTGCTTAACCAATGTTGGTTTTCCCTATGGGAATTAAATTCTTGATTTGGTTGTATGTTTGTTGATAGTTGAATAACCGACTATCAAACATGAACCCAAAATGTAACTTTGGAAATATCTAGGAGAAACACGTAAGATACATGGCACAGTCATCTTCGATGATGATGTACTATGCGTGTAAATCTCGTTTCGTTCTCCTAGAATAATAAGAAAATCCGTCCACTGACGGTTAGGAGGTGACCTCCACTCTTATCTTTAACTATTTATTTCCTAAAGAACAAGTGTTGACTTTACCGAAAATTATTGAAAGTTGTTTTGAATTGACCGAGATCAGATCTGTTATCCGAAAACCATTTTGATCCAACTCAAGTGTTTCGAAGTGAAGACATCTTGAAGATGATGGAATTGGAGATGGTGCTCTCAAGCGTTTCATTCATTCCCAAAACGAACTTGTGTGGATGAATGCTGGCAACGCATTGTTGTCTGGAGGGTAATGTTAGCATTCCAAGTAGGAAGTGCTATATAAAAGGTAAAATCATAGCATCAAGCCTCGTCAACCGAGAATGACTAAACCTAGGGAGATGCAGCAAGGCTAAGTTGGTCGCTTCCAAGTAGGGTATGATCATCCCTATCCAGAGTTGATATTATCTCTATTTGTATTCTTCGGGGCCCATTAACGGAGGGGTGAACATATTTGGTACTATCCAGTAAAGGGTAGGCGTGTTCTGTGTTGGCAAGGGATCCAGGCGAGGTCCACGGTATTATTTTTTCTATAGATGTACCGTGATAGGCGGTACCCTAGTAGCCCAGACATTGTATGAAATCCATTCTCCAATAAGCGCTGTACGGACTTAGTTGTGCCCAACTATGGTGAAACGTGAGATGTAAGCATTTCATCTATATTCATATTTTACTTTTACCTCAAGACATTATTATAATATAACTAGATTTTCTATAAAATTGTTTTGGTTATCGTAAGGTAAAAACCCATTTGTGTTCATGTGCAGTGTGGTCTTACGAGATACCTTTATTTTAAAAAGAGTTTGATAAATTAAAAAAAAGATCTAAGTGGATTTGATTTTCTCATGCTGGTTTACCAGACCAACTCGGGTATTATTGTATTATAATGCTCATAGACCGATCATATTACTGATTTACTTTGGATGCATTAGTGCTCAGGAGATGAGATGGAGGTCCAAGACGTATTTACGTATTTCTTTATGTTCCGTCGTGTTGTTTGCTGGTTGTATTTATCAGAAATTATAAGGACATGCTATTATAATTGTCCGATTGAAATAGGTTAGTGTACTCTAAGTAGTGTATGTATATTACATTTTTCCTTGTGTAAAGATTTGTGTGTATTATAGATTATTCGTTCCACTGCGAGATTCTGTGTTGTTAATATTATTTTTCCCCTTCTTTCTCCTTTCTTCACCCTTCTTCTTTTCCCCTAACAGTCGTATTTTTCGGCATTCAATTTCTAGGCACATAATTAGTGGACCTATTAGTGTCGATTTTCAAGGGTCGAAAATCTTGATTCGTTGCATTTAATATTTTAGAATTTTCTATCTTACATTGGTTTTACTAAATATTTTGATTTCTTATCTTTTCTATATTAATTCATATGATATGAATGATTAATAGTTGATGTGTTTTGATTATTAATTTGATATGATAATGTGATGACATGCTTCTAATTGATTTATGAGATTTCATTTCCATGTGATGAGAAATCTGAATAAACGGTATAGTGATATCGTCTGGTATGAGAATTTCGGTAACACTTTTCTGATTATTTAATGGACTTGTTATACAGAGATATTTAGTATGGATCGAGTGTAGTTTATAAGCATCGAATAATTATTTGAATAACATGCGGTGGAATATGGCACCATTATGTTATTTGTTTGATTATTCCTTGTAAGCAAGTGTCACTCAAACGGGGATAAACTCATGTGTGTATTGTGATACCCATTATGGCAGGAGTATATTATAGCCATGTGTTAGCCATGTGCCGACGAGGGATTCGAGCTCCGGTATATTACAGTCATGTGTTGACTTATTTGGGGTCGTGTATCGGCTTATGTCTACAGTATGTGTAGATATATGATATAAGTACTATATGTCATCCACATTGTGACCTTATCCCTTTATGATTCGAAAGTGAACTAGATTGGCCAATATCCACCACAGTGGCCTAATCGTGGGGTCGCACCTCAGATCTATGACAACCTTTTCTTATATAACTGTATGCTATTGTTGTGTGCGAATGCTCCTATGTCACTTAGGCTAGCGGTCCATTACCATGGGGACAAGTGCAGGGTCGTGACCAAGGCTACGTGTAGATGAGCTATAGGTGGTTATGGGTTATGTTGTCCATCAAGGTAACTGATGATTAGACTGTAGGAATGGATCCGACTACAATGTTGTATGCTAGTAAACCCTGGGTTCCTGGAGCATGCTGTGTGCTTTCAGTTCCCTTTTTGTTTTGATACATCTATGTGATAGTGGGTTGGCATATACGGGTGCATCTTATAATGAGTTAACTATTCTAAAGACCGTGTGTCTAAAGTGTTGTCAATCCCCGTTATATCCATACTATTTGATGATTTGATATTTTTGACATAGCCTTTATCATTGATTGTGATTTGGAATGTGTTGGATTATTTTTGTGATTTATACAGTATTATATCAATTGGATGGTTTGATATGCTATCTCACATTATCTATTAATTTATGAGTTTATGATATTACATTAGGGCATTTGTATGTGTTAGCCTTATTCACTTGATGATTTCATTTTATATGATAAGGTTGTGGTATAAGGATGATTCAGCCATTGGGTATAGTCTTCTTGATTTCTATTTTTTTGTTTTATATGGGTTATTACATCTTTTGTTATTAGTTCTAATTGTTTTTATGGAATTGAGATATTTGAGTTATGTGATGTTTTGAGGATTACTCTATCTTTACTGTTATATATACTTTGACATGTAATTAGATGTTATGAGTATCTTCGATAGTGATATCATATTATTCTTCCTTGTTTATGTCATATCACCTTATTTATGAACCTTGATTATACATAGTTTGACCCATGTGTTATTTTATAATATTCAGGTTAGTCCGGGATATTACAGGTTCAGGGACAGTGAGATCAGCTTGAGTCGTGGGCATAGAGGAGACTAGGATGTAGCACTATAGTATATCATCTATATTATATAATTTCATGTTGTATATTCATATGATGTATATTAGACACACTTTGTATATTATTGTATTATACATTATCAATGCGATTGATTGTGTGTTCTCTGTATGATGCTATATATATTATGTATTGTTCTGTCCCGGAGGCACATATGCCTATTGCTTTGTACCCGTACTTTGTATGTATATATGGGCTATATTTCATGTTTTAATATGGACCAGTGTTGTTCCAAGGGAGTATTAACGTGTGTACCCCTTATAGCCACATTCTTTATATTATTTGACAGTATTACTCGGTAATACTCTTGGATAGTGTGACAACCCGCCCTTCATTCCATAGAAAGACGTATCATCAATAAGAAAGAAAGATGTAGAAATAGAATAGATAGAAGAAAGAACTGAACAATATCAGAATCTCACAGCGGAAACGGAACAAAATATAATATATCACATAGATATTACATAGTCATTACATAAGAGTTACACAGATTACATCAACATCACATTAGACAGTTATAAGACATGTCTAACTATTACATTCCAAAACACAACAGACAAGACTTCACACAGCGGAAACAGATAGATATAGCTACGTCTGGACTCCCGCTCCAAGCTTCCAAAATTCATCAAGCCAAACCTAATCACATGGCTACTCATAAAAATTTGAGTACCCAATAAGAAAAACAGAAATAAACTCCGGGTCAGACATGGGTCTGGTGTCAGTAAACGGGTTTAAGTTGTTTAACTTTAAAAATCATTTGAAAACAAAGGTATCACGTAAGACTTCCCACACATAACATGGGTAAGTACCTTACGCTAACCAAAACATTTGATAGAAAATCCAGTGATATTATAATAAGGTCTAGGATTTTAAAATAAATATTCACGTAGCTGAAATTGTTACATGATAAAGTTCAAGCATACTAGCCACAAAGTGGGTTATACAATCAAAACCGTAAAGGCACATAGGGATAATGAGTTTCCATCAGTGGCAGGGCTACTAGAGTACCGCCCGTCACAGTATGTGGTCTAGATCACCATACCGAGGATCCACACTAAATCCCCTGCAACACAAGGCCGGAACCATCCCTTACTGGACAATCCCGAATAAGACAACCACGCGGTTGTAGCTAGCAACCGCCCACACAACCGAATAAAAAGGGACTCTAGACAGGGGAAAATCTTTTCCTACTTGAGCGGGACTCACTTAGCCTTGCCGCACCTCCCCTGTTTTAGCCATTCTCGGTTGATGAGGCTTGAGGCTGCGATTACCTTTATAAAACACATCTATCTTAGAATGCTCATCGTCCTCCTAACGATGTTCTAAAAGCATTCAATCCATACAAGTTCATTCTAGATTCGAACGAAACCAAAGGCATTATCTCGTAGCACTCATTTTAGAATCACCCTCAGAGTTAACGATAATAACCCTTGCACTTTGAATCTCCATCTCGAACCTAAAAGCACTATCTCTATTATACTTGTATTGGAATCACCCTTAAAGTTTCAAGGACAAATAGTTCTTACACTTCGAGTCTTCAACTTGATCTTCACTTGAATTCACGACCTAACGTTTAACTTGGATCGATGAGGTTTTTGGATAATCAAATCTGATATGCGATCCCGGTCTCATCGAAATCCAAACGTTTCTTAAAGGCTATGTTGTTTAAGGTTAAACAATTTAATTTAACTCAACACTTCGAATTCACATAGCATCGTTCATAGATAAATATCACACATTTATCACAGATATGTCCCATATCACATCACAGAATATCATAAAATATCATCCAATAGATATCAACCAATTCAGACATTCTACACATACAATCGTCCACAAGCAAGAATTACTAATCCATATTATAATTAATTTAATTAACTTAAATTTAATTACTTAAGAATTAATCACCTAATCCTGCTTAATCAATCATTAATTAATTACAATCCATTTAATTAACTAATCACTCATTAATTACCTTATCCATCAATTAATTAATCTCTAATCACAAATTAATTTATCCTTTACCAATTAATTAATAAACCTTAATTATTAATTAATATCTCTCAATACAATTTAATTAATCCTTAATTACTTTAAAATCAATTAATTAATCTTTAATTAACTAATTAATTATCCCTTAATTATTAATTAGTAACAAAACTTAATTACAAATTAATTAATCCTTAATTACCAGTTAATCAATCCTTAATTAACAGTTAACTAATCCTTAATTAATCTTTAATTTGAGATTAATTATCCTTTAATTATTAATTAATAAAACCTAATTATTAATTAATAAAACTTAATTACAAATTAAGTACTTCTTAATTACAAATCAATTAATAATTAATTACCATTTTATTAATTCTTAATTACCAATTTATCAATTCTTAATTACCAATTTATTAATCTCTAATTACTTAATTAATAATCCTTAATTACAAATTAATTAACCTCTAATTAATTAACTTTTAACTCTTAATTATTAATTTATAAATCCTCAATCATTAATTAATCACATTAATTAATTATACATAAGTTAATTTCTTAATTAATCCTTTAACATTAGTTAATTAAATTAATAAATTATACCCTAAATTTCTTAATTAACTTAATTGATCCCAACTCATTAAAACTTTAGTTAACCTTAAGATAAACATTATCTTCATTTATGATTTAATTATCATTTACATATTTACAACATTTTTCCTTTATAATTAACTTCCTTAATTAAACATTTAATTAAGTTTTGAAATTAAATAAACATTTATCTTGATAAATTAAAGTTACCAAATCATAACTTCCTTTAAATACTTCAAACATTATCAAGTAATAGTTTATTTCAATTTAAATTTAAAAACTTGCTTTTATAAAAACCCTTAAAATTTCATTTCTAACTTAAGTTTTAAAACAACTTTAAATTTTACTTAAAGAAAATTTAAATTAAATAAATTTCAAAACTTCTTAATCAAATGTTAAAGAAAAAAATTATTATATATAAAGTAATTTATATATAAGAAAAGTTTAAACTAAATTTATTATTGAATTTCAAAACCTTGTTTTTTAAAATCTTTTTAAATCTGTTGAACCTTGCTTCGGGTCAAACCCGTAGATCACTCGGGTCTTCCCCCGAGTAAAACCACTTCCTTCTTGTCTTCTTTTTTTTTTTTAAAAAAAACTTGTTAAAATTTTAAAGTTAAAACCTGGAACAATTCACTCACTAACACGAGATAACACTCGAGTCCATCTCCACATTCACCCGATTCACCCTTCGAGCAAATACCCCTACCCAAACACCTGACACAATCCACCACCTGTGCACATGCATGCTAGCTCGCCAGAGCTACGACCACCCATGACACCTTTGGTACATCGACCTTCACCCAGTCCTTCGATCCCGACCCTCAAACCACTCGCACAAATCCATGATCCAAATCGAGCAATTCAAGCAGACCTGGAACCAAAAACCCAAATCTAAAAACACCTCGTCCAAGCTATTCCGACCACCAGAGGTCGAGCAACTCCGGCCACACCTTGCCGAGCTTCCACGCCACCATTTCCCAAAGTCCGACGCCACTCGATCAACCAGAGACCCCTCGACGACCATAATTCCGATCTCAAACTAAACTAGGGTTAAAAACCTATTTCAGTCCACCGCCAACACCTCGACGAACAGTAATCACATCCATCGTTTTTTCAAACATCCCTGATCACCAACCTTCCTCCAGACGAAACCCCAAGGCCTCACCACTCTCCAGTCGCCAGAAACAAACCAAAACACATTTTCTGGACATTCCCAAAATGCATACCCGATACTAAACTAAAAATTGTGATTTTCTTCTTAAAAATCATATTTTTCAATATCAATTCAAGTTATAAACATGAATCAGTAATCCATGATGATAGATTTCAACCTATTCTTAAGTTTTCTATTGTTCTTCCTGTTTTCCCAGATTACAAATTTAATTTGCTTAAATATAATTATAAATCTTAATCTATGTTTAAACAAATAAAAGTGGTTTGAACTTAGAACCAAAATAGAACAGGTGGAGAGGTATTGAATTTTTCTTTAATTTCAAATCTGTAACTTATGAAACAGAGAAAGTCTGACATGCACAGTTCAAACATAAACAAACTTACAAGAATTCACACTTGTATACACATATGCAAAGCATCACTTATCTCAGAATTTCACAAGCAACAACCATGTATTTACTTAAACTTTTTAAATAAAGAGTTTACTCATTTGTTTTAAAAAGGCAGAGAGCTTGAAAACTGGATTGAAAACTTGGATTATTTGAAAGCTTATTAATGGAAACCTTAAATTACTGAGATGATTTAAGAATTTGATTGGTTTTACTGGAAAATACTTGATGTTTCTTTGAGAAGGTTGAAACTTGTTTGCTGATCTTTTGTTACAGGCTTGTATTACAGGTTTGGTTTTGTTGAAAAATGCTTTGTCTTCTGGTTCAAAATTGATTTACAGGCTTTAGTTTTGGTTTGCTTGAAAACGGTTTTATAGGTTGAGTTCTTGCTTTTGAAAAGAGAAAATAAGAAAAGAAATAGAAGAGAGGGGATGTCTATTTATATAATGTAAATTATGATTTATTAAAAATTAAAGAAAAAGAAAATAAAAAGGATGACACTTGTTCAAATGGTTAACATTTGTCATTACCATTATTAATCACATTACACATGTTACCACAAGATTTAAAAATTAAACACTTGTAATAATACATTTTATAAAATTTAAAAATGATTTAAAAGATTTTATATTTATTTCCTAATTAATAAGTATATTCCTAAATTAATAAATGCTTTTCTTAATTTATATAAATAAAATCTTTTAAAGAAATTAAAATAAAAACAAATTATATTCTAAAAATCATATATAATATATTTAATTATTATTAAATGTTAATATAAAAATTTTGTAGTTGTTTACTAATTAATTAAATGCTTTATAAATTTATATAAATAACTCTCTTTTAAGGAAAATAATATAAAAAATATCTTATTCTAATAAAATCCTTATTCAGATATTTTTATATCCAAAATATTTTTAAGATATATACCCTTTAAAATTTCAAATTTAAATCCAAATTTCAAATTCAGATTTAAAAATCCAATTTAAAATCAACTTAAACACATATATATATATATATATATATATATATATTCAAACAAACATAAGTTAAATTTGTAAATAATTATTCTATTCAAAATCTATTTATATCTATATTTAAAAACATCACATTATTATTATTGTCTGAAATAACAAATTTTGCCAATTTTAAATAATTTAATAAGGAGATTATCACATTTTAAATTTCTTGAAATTCCGGGATACCACAGATAGTATTGGTATAGAGATGGGGTGATACAAAATGGTAATAGAGCAAGGTTTAGAACAATAAATTATATATATGAGACACGAGTCATTGGCCTAGGTGAGACTTAGGGTTTGTGCCTTGGGTGTGCTGGGAATTTAATTTATATTAAGATATAATAAGAGAGTGTGTGTGTGTGTGTGTGTATGTGTGTGTATGACTTAGTATATTATGATTACTTGGGGTAATCATTAAGGAGTGTATTGGTATTTTGCATATATATAAAAGTATTTTTAAAATATTTATTAAGTTTGAAATATAAAATGTTTTACTCCAGTGGCTTGATGTAAATATTTATGTTCGGATCTATCCGTGGTCAGAGTGAGCAGCAGAAATGTATACATTGCTTTTCACTAAACATCTTATATGTTTGATTATTTTGTAATTATTGATATTGAATCTTTGCGTTATTATTAGTATTGAAGTTACCGCTGGGAATTTTGAAAATTTTGTTTTATGGCATGCTATTGTTGTGCTTACATTATATATTTTTGTAAAGTAATTTTAAAGTTTGATGATTGCTTAATGGGATTTGAGTTTTTAGAAATGATTAATTATTATAAAGGGGTTTTAACAAACATTTAAATGTAAGTAAGTATATGGTTTTGACATATAAATATATAGAATAAGAAGGTGTTTTGATTAAGAGGCTTTTGATAGAATCTTCTTTTACAAAAGTGGCCTTTAATTAAGTTTCAGCCTAATTGATTTATGTGCAATATAATTTTATATAAATGTATATAGATAAAATATTTTTGAAGAATCTTTAAAGATTGAATTGTGTTAATTTGTCCACTGAGTGCTTTAAGAATTCTAGTCGATGCGTCTGATCAATGTTATCGATAGGGATTCCTAAATACTACGACAAGGCATATGGACATAGAATTTTGATAAGAATTGAAAAGTTTTGAAATTTTTTAAGTGATTTGTAGAATTTATAACGAACGAAAAGATTTTAGAAAATAGTAAAATATTTTTTGAAAAGTATAATTTATACTTTGTAAAATTTGGAAGAATGATATGATTTAAAGAAATATTTCGAATCATGGTTTGAAAAGAAATTAAGTGAAGTTTTAAGAAGTGATATTAAATATTTTGATAGGAGAAATATTACTTTGAAATAGAATTCTAGTAAAGCTAAAAATTGTAATATTTTGTAAGTTGTCAATTTATTTGAAAAGATTCGATACAAAATAAAGTTTTCAAATCATTGGCTATAAACTTTAGATTGTACTATGTTTTGGTCATTTTGCTTTTCGGATTTTTGGACATAGAGTATAATATTTTTTTTAAATGTTTAATGGGTTTTGGAATTACTATGTGAAATTTGAATTTGAAGTATAACATTTGATTTGTAATTATTGATTTTGTAGAATTAGGAATTTTAATACTTATAAATGTTTGGATATTTTATATATATATATATCTTGGAAAGTTTTTGAAGAAGATAGTCTTACAAACTATTTTGAATCATTATTTTGAGTATCGTAGATGATAACAAAATGTGTAAATAGTTGGAAATGTATTATGAAATCTGTATCATAAAGATTTATTTTTTGAAGTGATGATATGAATTTATAAGATAGTCTTTATATAAATAAAATTTATTTGCGTACTGTGGATCTTTTAGAAAATATTTGAACCACGAAATTTACTCCCAATTTTTTTTGAGAATTTCAATATTTAAATTATTTTGTAATAATTCTTGGGTATTATTCCAAATGACTTGTTCAACACATAGCCCATGACCACAATATTGGACATGGAATGATAAGTTATTATATGTTGAGGTCATCGAGGAATTTGTTAATTGAAGTTATCTTAGATAAGTTTGCATTATTTTGATAATTAGATTTAAACTAAGAAGGTATAGCAAAGTTAGTAATTTAGCTTGTTATGGATTTTCCCTATAAGAAATTGCGAGGATGCAATTTTGTTAAAGGGGGAGTCTGTAACAACCCGGATTTTAGGGGAATTAAAAATGAATGTTTAATTAATTTTCTAATAGTTTTTTGGAAATTTAAAGTAAATATTTTGAATTTATTTTAGGATATCAAAAGTTATTATCTGGTAATTGGTAATGGAATTACAGGTTTGATAATAATCGATTGTTTTAAGAATTGTGAAATTAATAAATTTGGAAGGTATTAATGGTGGGTTTAAAATATGACTTTTGAGTATTTATATTTAATAAATTCTGGAAAATTTTATAATATTGTAAAATAGCTGAAGTTTTAATGTTTGGAAGAAACTACGTGAAAGTAAAGATTTCAGAATTTGGCTTCCATAAAATTGTTTATAAATCAAAGATATATATATATATATATATATATATATATATATATTCATTCCATTTACTTATTTACATTTAAAGCCCAAAAACCCAATATCTCAAACCCAAGCCCAACTTTCTCCACCCAAACCCTAAGCTTTGATATCCAAATTATTCCATCTCCATATTTTCCATTTCCTCATGTTTCTACTTTATTTATAAATCTAACCATACGTTTTATTTTTTTCAACTTTAGGAAAACCAATTTCATTCTTAAACTCTACCCTCTAATAATCTAATTAAATTCCAAAATAAATTTATAAATTCTCAAATTCAACTTCATGCTTATTGAAGTCGATTCACGCTTGGGTATGAAAGGAATAGTTGGTTTTAGGGGTGAGAACGATAACAAAAAGGAGCAAATGCAATCTACAGATGAGTGTTCACTCACACATCTGTGTCCTAATATCATAAATAATGATATATCTATGTGGTTTAGTCTACATATGAGTGAATTAGTTATACTGTCAAGCTTGGAATCAAACGTTTGAGATAAGAGGAGTAATCGAAGTTAACAAGCGACTGACCTGTGCAACCATCACCATCGACAGGTCGACCTATGGTGATGACCGGTCGACCGATGTTTGGATGCTCTGTATTCGAGTGTATCGTAAATGTGTGTATGAAGGTTGTAGTATAGGGATGTGTTCATGTGCTGGAGAGTGTGTATGCAGGTTGTAGTGTAGGAATGCAGGTTGTAGTGTAGGAATGGCCAAAAAATTCCAATCTTTCCCCCTCAAAATCTCTCAATCCATAAAGAATTAGCTTTCGAATTCTAAAGTAAAAATGTAGAGGTCATCAAGACCTATCGATCCAACGGCTATGATCGAGAATCGAGAGATTGATTGCCAGCAATTGGCGTTTAAACACGCAGCATTCTAGGGTGTTTTACCGACGATCTAGGGCACTAGGCTGGGCCGCTCTGGTGCCGTTGGGAAGAGGGGCCTCGGGCGCAACCGTGGTGAAGTGGAGATGGATTCCGGTCGCATAAAGGTAAGGCGGCGTTCGAACTTTGTGTGCACAACAATGGGTTTCTCGCATACGAAGGAAGGGAAGGAGAAAACGAACTCGTGGCCCAAATCTGCTGTATACGAAATCAATAGCTAGTTTAAAAGTGAGATTTTAAAATAAAAAATAAAATTGTAAATAATATTATATTAATTTGTATAAACTTTAAAATGTCATAACTTCTTTGTATGATGTTTCATATTGACGAAAACTACATTTTAGAGCTTGTTTGGAGTTAATTAGAGCTAGTGAATATTTTCGGTAAAATTAAACGCTTGTTTAATTTTATTTGAAATAAAACACTACAACTGCTATTGGAACCAAAGTGAGTATAACTCACTCTTTCTGACTCACCGATATTTTTATATAAGTGAGAATAAATTTATTTATGATGATTGATGATTGTTTGGATATATTCCTATCTATTGGAGCAAATAAAACCTTATCCATTCCCGTGTATGAGCAGATGACCTTTTGTACGCGCGTCCGCCTCGAAGCGGACATTGTACATATTTTCTAATATGTATATTTGTTGCAGGTGACAGGTTGGAGGGATCTAAGTGGATCCCTCACCAATATTAGTTTTATTTACAGATATTGTGATATATGTCGTTATTATGTGATATGATGTTTGGATGCCGTGATTTATGCATTTAGTGCTGTTGCAGCATTGGGCATATTTTTGGTAATTTTTAAAAATGTTAAAGTGATGATTTCAATCAAAAAAGAATTCAAAGTGATTTTGAAAAAATATATTTTTGAATGGTTAAAGGAATGAATTTATTTATTTTAATAAGTAAAAGTTATAATTTTTATGTTATAAAAATTATGATTTTTGTGAAATATAATCGGAATGTGATTTTTGAAATATGAAGTTAACTATTTAGTAAATAGTTTAAATTAAGATTTTGAAATTATTACGAATGGTTTATATATAAAATTTATAAAATTGAATTTTTGTAAATCAAAATAATGGGATTATAAATGGATTTTGTAAATGTTAAAATGAAGTTGTATGGAATCTTATAAGCGAATAAGATTTATAATTTGTGAAGTTATAAAAAGTGATGAATTTGTAAATAAAGAGATTTATAAGTAATTAACTTATAATTTGCATTTTGGCATGTAATGAGATATAAATAGAATTGGTTAATAAAGGAATTTTATAAATGGTAGTTTTTATAAAATATAAATGTGATTTATAAACGTTGTCTTATAAATTCGAAATCAATTGAATTTAATAAGTTAATTATAAAAGCTTATTAAAGGAATTATATTCACGATTTTGGACAGTGGATAATCCTTTAATAAATGTGTAGAAGTGATGAATTTGGTAAATGAATCATATTCACAATTTTGGACAGTGAATAATCTTTTAAATTAAAAGATGGATTTTGAAAAGTGATCTTTTAAACAGAGTTAAGTGGTTTGAATATGTTTTAAAACGTGTTAAGTATCGAATACATAGATTTCAACATTCATTGTTGAAATAGACGTTTTCTAGAAGTAAGGAATTGATGAACTATAACACTGTAGATGATTTTTGAAAGGAGATGTTTTGTAATAGTATATGGGATTTATATATCTATCTAATTTTCGAATCCCTATACTAATGATTTTGGATTGTCATAACAATGTTGTATGAAACGTTCATTTTGACCCAAATAAATATGTTTAAGAGAATGTTTTCCTTAAAGAATAAAATATATACTCAATCGTGATTTAAGTATATTTAATATTTTCTAAGTATTGAAAATAAATTGAATTGTGGATTACTTATTATTAAATAAGTATATGGAAATGCTTTCCAAATAGTGAAAAGTTGAAATGGTTTGAGAATGTATCTTTTTAAAGATAATTTGAAGTGAATATTTGTCAAGTGATTTAATTAATTAAAGATTAATTAAAAGGGCCTAGTGATTGTTTATTGTGCTAAATATTTGTTTGTTTGCTTTGATAGTAAATAACCGATTATCAAATTTGGCCATTTTAGTTCCTCGGCTTGATGTGGGAACTTTTTAGTTGTACACTTAGTACGTAGCCATCTGTGTAGGCTTGATTATCGTTTGTGTTAAGGATGTTGAATCGTGTAGTGTGGAGTATTACTCCAATCTATCGAGCTTCCTTCTTGGCGGAATGATAGCAAGTTGAAAGTTGGAGACATGATAAGTCTATGAGACTTAGTGTGATGACCCTACTTTTCTAGTGGCCAAATCATGGACTAATTTGTTTGTTTTTTTTTCTGCATAAAGAAATATGCTAAATGAAAACACAGGGTCATCTATCTTCGAAACCAAAACCAGGATCCACTATTACCAATATAGAAATATTGGTGTATTCTTAAAACATAGATTAGTATATATGAAGATATACCAATCTCTTTAGCTATTAAATCAGAGTTTAAGAAAATTGGCTAAAGCATTCACACATAGCATTTTAATATAAAGATAAATCCATTTTCCTCTTTATGAAAATTATTTGCAATATGACACAAAAGATACACAAGCAGACTGGAAATATCAAAATTCCAGATTATATCATAGAAGTCATAGATATTCTTTATTTAATTCAACTCTTGCTACAGCACAATTATAGGTGTGGCTGCACGTACACACACATATAAATACAGGTGTGCACGGCCTTGCCAACACACAAGCTCAAGCAATGGTATTAATGAATAGGCAATTTAAAATTGAGCCCTAAAATCACATAGTAACAATGCTGGCAACATCCAAGAGTCAATGAAGCCTTGGCACCAACAAAGTATCAATAAATATACGTATAAACAAAGGATTACCAATCCAACTATACAAAAATGAGGTCATCGAGTTTTTCCTCTTTCTCATTCATGCAAGTTATATTCAGACATAAAAGATGAATTTACATCAACTATCTTTCTTTAAAACTGAAAACATATCACTGATGCAAGGACAAGAGCCATTCTGCATCATACAAATATTTTAATATAAACAATTGGAAGCTTACAAGTTCCTTTTATAAAAGTTTCAAGATAATACATTACTTGTAATCCATTTCCAGAAATCTTATGAATATAGCATACGAGAATCAAAACAGTTTGCTAATTAACTTTCTTGTGCAAAACTATTCAAAATTGAGCTCATTCATTTCAGAAATATAAAGTAAGGGCATGCACATATATTAATTTATATGGCAAGTCCACAATACGATTCAAGATCTATTATATGAACATGTATTAGCTATATGTTATATTCAGATTCAAATAGCAACAGCCACTTAACATAGAAATTTCATTTCAAAAATCATAATGCATTTGAAAGCATTAAAATCCATTTTCCTTCAAAGATCTACGGCATCAGATATGCCAAAACATATAAATATAGTTCAGACTTGTAAGTCATGCTGTTAAAACAACTAAACACATTTCAGATATATAAAGCACCTGAGGCTGTAAGTTCTCAAACTCATTTCAGAAATTATTTCAAATTCTTATATAAATCCGAATCTCCCATAAACTTCATTTTTCCAGAATAAACATCTTATATCAAAGAAAACATATCTATCAAAACTCAGATGCTCAGATTAAAGATCATATCTCAAAAGTGTGGATTCAAATCCATATAATCTCCCATTTAAAACTATAAGTGACTTGATCTCAGAAAACCATAACATAGAGAAATATATAAATCTCATCTTTGCTTTTCATACTCAAGGCATTCAACTTGCCAAAAACAGATAAACATATATTTATTCTTAGATATGATAACTACATACTAAAATCAAACTCCAGATCCATATATGCTTATGCATAAATATGTAGAAACAATCCATCAAAATAAGTTTATAAAGATTTTCCCCAAAACTTCTGAAAGGAAACTCGAACAAAATCCATAAAAATCCCTTTAGATCACAAAACTCAGCAGATCTATAGGTCTGCACATATACACAAGTGTAAACACTTGTGTATACTGCCTCGACACAAGTTATTCTCCAAATACAGATTTCAGAAAATATATATAAACTGAACGATCCAAGTGTTCCAGTTTCAAACTTGCAATTACTTATAAGACAAAACAGTTTTCCAGATTTATATGCATATCAATCTAACACATGATGGTTCACTGTTCATAGTAAAATATACATATTTCAGTTCAGCAATACATATAAAATGACAATAAAATACTTAAATACTTTCTTCATATCATCTACATGCAGTGATAAATCATTTTAACTCCATCTCTTAAGTCATCATCTCATCAAAATGTGCATAGCAACCTGTAAAAACATCATCCCGAACTGCCTCGTTGAATGAGACACCCCAGGAGATTGTCGAGACAATCAACAGGGTTAGACATGATACGTCTGGTATGAGTGCACTTAAACAATTCATTTGGCAGTAATACATAGCGTTAAATCAGTGTATCGTGACATAATAGTGAATAGATATCATCTCAGGTTCAGATATGAACATAATCAGACTTGATATTCATCAATATATGGATATGCAAGCAACCAAGGATCAAACAATCATCAACAAGCATCAATACACGCAAAGCATCCATACACACAAATTTATTTGCAGAAATATAACTACGGCTGCCTGAGATAGGACTTATTGCCAAATTAAGATTAAGAACACTCACGTAGCTATATGAGATGTCGATCCCCTAGACATTGCCATAGCTTCCCCCCTTTTTCTCACGAATCCAACGCCATTCGATACAGCAAGATGATTTTTCCCCCAATCTGATTTCTAGGGCTTCGGCCATTTTAGTTTTTGTTTTGAAACGAGAGAGTCGAATGAAACAGTGGCCACATCTTTTCTTTTTATAATTCACTCACGGCTAGGGTTTTAACAGTTGGGAAATCACAAATTTACCCCTAAGTCATACCAAATGTGTGCACAAATATATTTCAATATTTTATACTTGTTTAAATCACAATATCATAGTTGTGTAAATATTGTGGGTCATTACAAATACCCCACCTTTTTGGAATTGTGTCCTCGCAATTCACTCTTACTTGTTCTAGCATCCCAAATATTCACTAAATTTTGCGGAGTGGCTGCAATACACACGTGTATAAATATACACGCATGCACTGCCTCGCCCACTCGAGTGCACAAGCAAATTTCAATCAACATGTTTCATCATCAAATGGACAAGCACAAGGGTAATTGCAACTGTCATACAAACAGAACATAAATAAGAAAGCGACATATTCAAGCAACTCAGTGCATCTGGAAACAACAAACTCAGATGGATGTATGGGAACTTACACATGGACTTGGCAAATGCAAGACAACAACACAAAATGACAACAGCAGAAGTGATCAAGGCAAAGCACAAGTGTGCAGCATCAAGTAGTTTCAAGTACATGGACATATATATAGGGAACTGCCACTGCATGCAAACAGCAAATCAAGTCTAAAGTCTCAAGTGCAACAGCAGATTTCAGATGCAACAGTGTTTGGACCAGGTCCATGCATACAGTGCAACTCAGGGGTGCACACAGGATGAAGTGAATATGCACAAATATGGCAGTGTACAAGTGAGAGCATGAAACAGTGCCATTGCATACATCATAATATTGATCACATTCAATTTAAACTAAACCCTATTGGCAAATTGGTTTAGTAAATTCTAGAATCAATACAGGTTTTACTTTCTGCTTTTCAAAGCAATTTTAATGTCTCAAACATATTTATACACACCAAGCTTACTCAACCAGAACCAAACAAATATTAATTCAGTAACAGTTCATATGTTTTGTCATCAGGTTATATGTTGCTTACAAATACATTCCTACTCATGATTCATATTGAAGTCATTTTAAATGTAATGCTCATTCATCCATGGCCATACACACCATCTTCATGCAAAACATATCATCTATGTGGAAATCAAAATAGGGATCAATACCCTTATATAATCTGTCTTTATTTAAATGAATTTTTAATTCAAAACAGACCCCATTCTTGGTAATCAAAGCAAAATATCATAAACTTACGTATGAATTAAGTTTATACAAACAATACTCAATCAATACAAACAGCAAACAACCACTTAATAATGGTATCTATATTTTTTTTTTTTTACTTTGCTATCAGTTTGTATTATATGTTAGATCAAGTTTTTTTCCTAATTGTCAAAGGGACACCAATCTTATACTCATATCATTATATTCAACCCAATATGTTTAAGTATCTGCATGTCTAATTATTTTATCCCTGTCCCGTTTCCATTTATCAGCTCATCACCAAATACCAAATTTAAAAGGCATGTATTCTACCACAGCCCATCATTAAATTTGAAAAGCATTTACCTGGGTTGGGGTTTTCCAGAGGTTTATTATTATCATTATTTTAAGAAATCATGGACTGTAATATCCCATAATTCATAAATCCAAAACTAACCACTACAGATGCTGCAGACATCTATAGTCCTTACTTTTGGCACTGAACTATGACATTTTACATAAATTTATGTTTCAACTTTGATGTTTAGCATTTTTCATCATGGTCTCAACTGTTATTGGGAAAATAAAAAGGCACACTGTGTGGGCACATTCACCCCAGAACACTCGGATCCCTGGACCTAAACAGGCCATGTGCTGGCTTGCGGTCTGTCCCCTGCCAAGCCCCTCACAGTCTCTTGACCCCATCCTTAGTGAACTTACTAAGTCTCTTTTTTTCAATTCATCCATCACAGTATATTACATATATCAGAAATGATATGGTCATTTATCATTTTATTCACAAATATCAAACATGTGTCAATCACAAATATGTAATCATAAAATCATTACATTCATACAACTCAGCCAAAACAGGTTTGGCAAAACATTTTAACTTGTGATCTACTTGTTTTCATCCAAACAAGTCTATGGGTGTCTATATATATATATATATATATATATATATATATATATTTCCAGTGAATCTTGTCTACAAAGGTTTCACATCCATATTATTTAAAGCAACCTAAACTGTTCAGGTTATTGTTACTGGCATTAAAATAGTAAACATGGAGGTCATAAGAACCAAATCTAACAACCAGCAAGGCATCCAAACTTTCACATAGATTATATCACCACAAAGAAACTCATCCAACACATATGTGGCTAACAAAACTTATTTTCATTCATATAAAACTAACATACACCTAATCATAAGTAGCTATAAGTGTTCCTTTCATCTTCACTTATGTCATTGGGTTATATAAACTTGCAGGTAAATCACAGGGATTTTGCATATCAGAAAATTCTTATGTTTTTCATATTTTATATTACAATCAACATGTGACCAGAGATGTTTATATGTATATTTTTTTTTTGAGGAAATACTTAGGCAACTAGAGCTCAGCTCATGGTCAAACCATTGCACTCTTATCCCCTTATTAAATACAAGACATAAGCAAAAGAACTTCCCTCCTTTTACGGCCTTGTACTTAACCAATCTTAGATCACACTTGACTGTAATGATAATATAATTCGTTTTTTTTTCAGGTTATAAACATAAGAAAATTTATCTTCCTCTAAGGGACATGTTTTATAAACTTCCATCACAAAGTTATATGCAATTATCAAACATATTCACCTCTGCTTGTAAGTTCATTTCATATCATTTTTAAGGGTCCAATATCACATTCATGGTTGCACTGGTGCACACTGCCTGGAACTACTGTTTGATTTCCAGTGCACTACAAGCTATTTGGACATGAACATGCCATGTGCAAACTCACACCCCATCCTTGATGCAAGCCAACCACTATGTCATACCCACTTCCCTCATACCCAACCTGATAGAGGTGACCCAATACCTTAGTTCAATTACTAAGTTTTTCTTTCATGTGTGCAGGTATCAATTATACTATGTATGCCCAAAATCTTTATGTACCTAGCCAATAAATGCAAGCAGTTTTCATGCATCCGTGAAACATTCATCCATTACAACCATGTACCTAACCAGTAAATGCAAGCAGTTTTCATGCATCCATGCAACATTCATCCAGTCATACATTTCAACAATCAATTAATCACATTTGTAAATCATTTCAAGTCAGTTTTGCTCAGAGACAGGCCTTTGACTAAAGCATAGATCAAAATATCTTAGGAAATAAAATACCACTGGGGTTCCAAGTAACAAGGTCCTTGCAGTCAATTTATATATAATTTTCTGGAAATGTGTTCACTTATTGCTCAACCTCATTTCAGAGAGTACTTAATGGTGGATCAAGATTTAGCATATGGAAATTCCACTGCATCTTAATCATCCTTTCAAATGCAAGACATAAGCCAGAGGACCCCCTTCCCCTTACTGCCTTGCACCCTACCTTTCTTATTAGTTTATGCTTTAACCAAAAACATTGTCTCAAGTTTATAATCATATAAATAAATCAGTTATTGTCATCCTATCATTAAATTATCATGTATAATCCAGCATAGTTTAAATAACAGCAAGGCAATGAAAGTCACAAAATCTCAGAAACAACAGAAAATTGTCAAACTAAAAATGCAAACACAACATCAAAGAGAAGTTAAAATAAACTAAAGGTTAAATGGCTCCTTTCATAGGTCTTAATGCCTTGCCAAGTGAGGGTTTACTCACCTTAATCCTTTTCCTTTGTTCTACTATTTCCTACTTATCTCTAATGGCCAATGCTTCTCTCTCTTTTTTTCCAGAGAAATATGTGCATGTGTGTGTTCCATCTTGCATACATATCAATACTTACACAATGCATTTGTGGTCAGTTTATTATATAATTTTTTTTTGAAATTTTACCAAATATCAATATCACTTGCACCAGCTCAACATTGTGTTTATCAAGTTCTCAAACATATACTTATTAGTTATGGTGTAACAGTGGTGATTTCAGATTTAAATCAAAATAAATAAATATACCATCTACATTGAAACAAAGCAACATCCATGAAGTCCATAAAGAAGTAAAACTGTAATTTTAGCCATCTTCTAGATCAGATATAAACATAGGTGTCTTAATCCAATTTTTCTTGTATTAGAAAACATTTAGAAATTCAAATTCTCTCATTTTAAATTTCTTCTTTCTAGCTTTACTCAAAAACAAGCTTTTATCTTATGATTTCTCTGCTTATCCAAACATTTCACATAGATTATATCACCACAAAGAAACTCATCCAACACATATGTGGCTAACAAAACTTATTTTCATTCATATAAAACTAACATACACCTAATCATAAGTAGCTGTAAGTGTTCCTTTCATCTTCACTTATGTCATTGGGTTATATAAACTTGCAGGTAAATCACAGGGATTTTGCATATCAGAAAATTCTTATGTTTTTCATATTTTATATTACAATCAACATGTGACCAGAGATGTTTATATGTATATTTTTTTTTTTGAGGAAATACTTAGGCAACTAGAGCTCAGCTCATGGTCAAACCATTGCACTCTTATCCCCTTATTAAATACAAGACATAAGCAAAAGAACTTCCCTCCTTTTACTGCCTTGTACTTAACCAATCTTAGATCACACTTGACTGTAATGATAATATAATTCATTTTTTTTCAGGTTATAAACATAAGAAAATTTATCTTCCTCTAAGGGACATGTTTTATAAACTTCCATCACAAAGTTATATGCAATTATCAAACATATTCACCTCTGCTTGTAAGTTCATTTCATATCATTTTTAAGGGTCCAATATCACATTCATGGTTGCACTGGTGCACACTGCCTGGAACTACTGTTTGATTTCCAGTGCACTACAAGCTATTTGGACATGAACATGCCATGTGCAAACTCACACCCCATCCTTGATGCAAGCCAACCACTATGTCATACCCACTTCCCACATACCCAACCTGATAGAGGTGACCCAATACCTTAGTTCAATTACTAAGTTTTTCTTTCATGTGTGCAGGTATCAATTATACTATGTATGCCCAAAATCTTTATGTACCTAGCCAATAAATGCAAGCAGTTTTCATGCATCCGTGAAACATTCATCCATTACAACCATGTACCTAACCAGTAAATGCAAGCAGTTTTCATGCATCCATGCAACATTCATCCAGTCATACATTTCAACAACCAATTAATCACATTTGTAAATCATTTCAAGTCAGTTTTGTTCAGAGACAGGCCTTTGACTAAAGCATAGATCAAAATATCTTAGGAAATAAAATACCACTGGGGTTCCAAGTAACAAGGTCCTTGCAGTCAATTTATATATATTTTTCTGGAAATGTGTTCACTTATTGCTCAACCTCATTTCAGAGAGTACTTAATGGTGGATCAAGATTTAGCATATGGAAATTCCACTGCATCTTAATCATCCTTTCAAATGCAAGACATAAGCTAGAGGACCCCCTTCCCCTTACTGCCTTGCACCCTACCTTTCTTATTAGTTTATGCTTTAACCAAAAACATTGTCTCAAGTTTATAATCATATAAATAAATCAGTTATTGTCATCCTATCATTAAATTATCATGTATAATCAAGCATAGTTTAAATAACAGCAAGGCAATGAAAGTCACAAAATCTCAGAAACAACAGAAAATTGTCAAACTAAAAATGCATACACAACATCAAAGAGAAGTTAAAATAAACTAAAGGTTAAATGGCTCCTTTCATAGGTCTTAATGCCTTGCCAAGTGAGGGTTTACTCACCTTAATCCTTTTCCTTTGTTCTACTATTTCCTACTTATCTCTAATGGCCAATGCTTCTCTCTCTTTTTTTTCAGAGAAATATGTGCATGTGTGTGTTCCATCTTGCATACATATCAATACTTACACAATGCATTTGTGGTCAGTTTATTATATAAATTTTTTTTTTGAAATTTTACCAAATATCAATATCACTTGCACCAGCTCAACATTGTGTTTATCAAGTTCTCAAACATATACTTATTAGTTATGGTGTAACAATGGTGATTTCAGATTTAAATCAAAATAAATAAATATACCATCTACATTGAAACAAAGCAACATCCATGAAGTCCATAAAGAAGTAAAACTGTAATTTTAGCCATCTTCTAGATCAGATATAAACATAGGTGTCTTAATCCAATTTTTCTTGTATTAGAAAACATTTAGAAATTCAAATTCTCTCATTTTAAATTTCTTCTTTCTAGCTTTACTCAAAAACAAGCTTTTATCTTATGATTTCTCTACTTATGCAGGTTTAAACCAAATTAATCTCACTTAAATTTTTAATAAACACCATTAACATTGATGTAATCCAAATAGATCGTCCAGAGCAATCAATTCAAACAATGCAACCAAAACAGTCAATACAACCAAGTTCACACAAATTAAATTTTTGCTATGTTACCTACCAACATAGCTCTGATACCAAATGTGATGACCCTACTTTTCTAGTGGCCAAATCATGGACTAATTTGTTTGTTTTTTTTTTCTGCATAAAGAAATATGCTAAATGAAAACACAGGGTCATCTATCTTCGAAACCAAAACCAGGATCCACTATTACCAATATAGAAATATTGGTGTATTCTTAAAACATAGATTAGTATATATGAAGATATACCAATCTCTTTAGCTATTAAATCAGAGTTTAAGAAAATTGGCTAAAGAATTCACACATAGCATTTTAATATAAAGATAAATCCATTTTCCTCTTTATGAAAATTATTTGCAATATGACACAAAAGATACACAAGCAGACTGGAAATATCAGAATTCCAGATTATATCATAAAAGTCATAGATATTCTTTATTTAATTCAACTCTTGCTACAGCACAATTATAGGTGTGGCTGCACGTACACACACATATAAATACAGGTGTGCACGGCCTTGCCAACACACAAGCTCAAGCAATGGTATTAATGAAAAGGCAATTTAAAATTGAGCCCTAAAATCACACGGTAACAATGCTGGCAACATCCAAGAGTCAATGAAGCCTTGGCACCAACAAAGTATCAATAAATATACGTATAAACAAAGGATTACCAATCCAACTATACAAAAATGAGGTCATCGAGTTTTTCCTCTTTCTCATTCATGCAAGTTATATTCAGACATAAAAGATGAATTTACATCAACTATCTTTCTTTAAAACTGAAAACATATCACTGATGCAAGGACAAGAGCCATTCTGCATCATACAAATATTTTAACATAAACAATTGGAAGCTTACAAGTTCCTTTTATAAAAGTCTCAAGATAATACATGTACTTGTAATCCATTTCCAGAAATCTTATGAATATAGCATACGAGAATCAAAATAGTTTGCTAATTAACTTTCTTGTGCAAAACTATTCAAAACTGAGCTCATTCATTTCAGAAATATAAAGTAAGGGGATGCACATATATTAATTTATATGGCAAGTCTACAATACGATTCAAGATCTATTATATGAACTTGTATTAGCTATATGTTATATTCAGATTCAAATAGCAACAGCCACTTAATATAGAAATTTCATTTCAAAAATCATAATGCATTTGAAAGCATTAAAATCCATTTTCCTTCAAAGATCTACGGCATCAGATATGCCAAAACATATAAATATAGTTCAGACTTGTAAGTCATGCTGTTAAAACAACTAAACACATTTCAGATATATAAAGCACCTGAGGCTGTAAGTTCTCAAACTCATTTCAGAAATTATTTCAAATTCTTATATAAATCCGAATCTCCCATAAACTTCATTTTTCCAGAATAAACATCTTATATCAAAGAAAACATATCTATCAAAACTCAGATGCTCAGATTAAAGATCATATCTCAAAAGTGTGGATTTAAATCCATATAATCTCCCATTTAAAACCATAAGTGACTTGATCTCAGAAAACCATAACATAGAGAAATATATAAATCTCATCTTTGCTTTTCATACTCAAGGCATTCAACTTGCCAAAAACAGATAAACATATATCTATTCTTAGATATGATAATTACATACTAAAATCAAACTCCAGATCCATATATGCTTATGCATAAATATATAGAAATAATCCATCAAAATAAGTTTATAAAGATTTTCCCCAAAACTTCTGAAAGGAAACTCGAACAAAATCCATAAAAATCCCTTTAAATCACAAAACTCAGCAGATCTATAGGTCTGCACATATACACAAGTGTAAACACTTGTGTATACTGCCTCGACACAAGTTATTCTCCAAATACAGATTTCAGAAAATATATATAAACTGAACGATCCAAGTGTTCCAGTTTCAAACTTGCAATTACTTATAAGACAAAACAGTTTTCCAGATTTATATACATATCAATCTAACACATGATGGTTCACTATTCATAGTAAAATATACATATTTCAGTTCAGCAATACATATAAAATGACAATAAAATACTTAAATACTTTCTTCATATCATCTACATGCAGTGATAAATCATTTTAACTCCATCTCTTAATTCATCATCTCATCAAAATGTGCATAGCAACCTGTAAAAACATCATCCCGAACTGCCTCGTTGAATGAGACACCCCAGGAGATTGTCGAGACAATCAACAGGGTCAGACATGATACGTCTGGTATGAGTGCACTTAAACAATTCATTTGGCACTAATACATAGTGTTAAATCAGTGTATCGTGACATAATAGTGAATAGATATCATCTCAGGTTCAGATATGAACATAATCAGACTTGATATTCATCAATATATGGATATGCAAGCAACCAAGGATCAAACAATCATCAACAAGCATCAATACACGCAAAGCATCCATACACACAAATTTATTTGCAGAAATATAACTACGGCTGCCTGAGATAGGACTTATTGCCAAATCAAGATTAAGAACACTCACGTAGCTATATGAGATGTCGATCCCCTAGACATTGCCATAGCTTCCCCCCTTTTTCTCACGAATCCAACGCCATTCGATACAGCAAGATGATTTTTCCCCCAATCTGATTTCTAGGGCTTCGGCCATTTTAGTTTTTGTTTTGAAACGAGAGAGTCGAATGAAACAGTGGCCACATCTTTTCTTTTTATAATTCACTCACGGCTAGGGTTTTAACAGTTGGGAAATCACAAATTTACCCCTAAGTCATACCAAATGTGTGCACAAATATATTTCAATATTTTATACTTGTTTAAATCACAATATCATAGTTGTGTAAATATTGTGGGTCATTACACTTAGTTTCTGTGTGATGTTGAGAAACACATTTGTGTTGTTGGTGCGAAGGGACCGGGATCGGTTTATCGGAAAACCACTTCAGTCCAACATTTATGCGACGATTGTGCAGGTTGGTTGTGATGATATTGATAATTAGGATTTTCATAATAGAGGACCGCTTGTTGATCGTCTGGGGTTAAAATTCCAATATACATCCAGTAGCAGTAGTCTCTTCGTTATGAAGTATCCATGCAAGGACTATTCATTACTAATCCTAGGGATTTCCCGACAGGATGTGGTAGGAGAGTACCATCGGTTTGTCCTATTCCTAGGCAACTTGTATAGATGTTTATCTGACATTGAATTTCTAACGATTGTGTACATTGGTTTTTACAAACGTACATCAGTGGTGGCGGAGAAGGCAACTTCTCTTAACTTAACACCCTCTTTGAGACATACAAGCTCAAGGGTTGTATTTTTGTGAAAGGCAATTAGTAGTCAAGGGAAATGGTCGTGTGGCATTCAAAGTGGTGTGATATGTGATACATGAAAGGTAAACATTACCTCAGGCCTCATCAACCGGAAATGACCGAAACAGGGTTAGATGCGGCAAGGCTAAGTGGGTCACTCCCATTAGGATATGATCATCCTCTTCCAGATATATTTCGTCCCGCTATGACGTTCGGGATGTAAATCACTGTTGTTTGTATGCTCTAGGGGCTCTCGTGAAAGTTCGGTAACAACTGGAAGATGATATATTCGGTACTATCTAGTTACAGAAATAGGTCGGTCTTGTGTTGGTAGTGATTCCTTTGTGATGTTCCTTGGTGCATTCCTCTGGAGATGTACTGCCGGAAGGTAGTCCCTTCATCTGGTCATTTGTATGGAAATCCAAACTCCAGTACGAGCCACGATTTTGTTTGTATTGGCGTAATGAATAGCCCCAAAATGCTATATGGGTAACCATTTTGGCTATGATTAATATTATTTGTATACTAGACACTAGTATAATATAAGATGATTTGATATGAAATGTTTTGGTTATCGTAAGGTAAAAACATGTCTGTGTTTATGTGTGGGCGTGTCTTACGAGATACTTCTGTTTTGAACGTAAAAGTTTAGTAATGTAATAAATTCAGTCGAGTGTGTTTCTCACGCTGGTTTACTAGACTGATCCGGACGTTCTTTCCTTTTATTGCTCGGGTTAGACCGAGTATATTTACAGGTTCGGATTTGGTGCTTTTGGAGCTTCAACAGGAGAGCTGGAGATCTTCATTTTCGTATATACATATTTTTTGATTATCTGCTGCTTAGTTGTTGTTTATATTATCAGCGGTTGTAAGGACAGGTTATTATAACTATCCAGACTGATGATTTGTGATTGCTTATTAAACTCTGATTAATGTATGTGTATACAGTTTCTGTTTTGTAAAGATCATTGATATGATACTATATGTTATTCCTCTGCAATGTGAGATTCTGTATTGTTCTGTATGGTTCTCTCTTCTCTCTTTCTTCTCTTCTCTTCTTCTCTCTTCTTTTCTTTCTCAAGACTTTCCATTAGTCTGTGCTTTTTGGGTCGGACATGTGTGGTTTATTATCGATATAAAGGGTGCGGATTTACGGGTTGTCACAACGTGTGTTGTGTGTTTTGGTAAGTGTATCTACAGTTGAGTGTGTGTGATTGGTGCGTAAGTGTGTTCTTGTGTTATACATGTGTGTGTTTAGGTGTGTTTAGAGCTATTTGTGTGGTGTGCGTGTTCATGTAACTGTGCGAGTAACCATATATATATATATATATATATATATATGTATATGTATGTATGTATGTATGTTTCAATAACTTATAATTAAAATATATTTTTACATTTAAATAGGCTAATTCGAATATACTCAAACTTTTAGGTACACTTATTAAATGTTATATTATGAATGATGTAAATATAAGTACAATAAATTAATAAGGTGAAGTTAATTAAATTATTTACTTGGGCTATAGTTACTATTTCATAAAAGTGTGTAATTATATATATATATCCCAAGTTTTGAAAATGTATTTAATTGATTATTAATAAGATTGATTTAGTTTGGACGATTTATAATTATTTAAAATAGTATTTAATCATAGTAAATTAAGAGATAATTTCTATATGTAACATTTAGCTTTATAAACTACTTTTGAGAATTGAAAATGAGTTTTCCAATATTATTACAAAAATTTACCAATTGTATAAAAGGTTAAGAATTTCTTTTACTGATATAAAGTACATTATATCTTAATTTAGTAAACTTTATTTATCTAATCCTAGAATATATATTTTATTATTTATTAACTAATTCTATGTATTAGTCGTGTTATATAAAATTATATGTTATGAATGATTTATCATTAAGTATTGATTTTTTTAGTTACATTTAATATATTAATATTTTCTATCTTATATTGGTTTTACTAATTTTTCTAAGTTCTTTTCTTTTCTTTATTGATTTCGATGATATGAATGATTCATCACTGATGTGTTTTGATTATTAATTTGATATGATACTATGATGACATCCTTCTAATTGATTTATGAGATTTCATATATGTGTGATGAAAAATTTGAATAAATAGTTTAATGATACCATATGGTATTAGACTTTCTATAACACTTTTCCATTTATTCATTGAACTTGTCATATAGAAATACCTAATTTGGATCGAGTGTAGTTTATGAGCATTGAATAGTTATCTGATTAACGTGCGGTGGTATGGGACGCCGTTATGTTATTTGTTTGATTATTCCTTGTAGGAAAATATCACTCAAACTGAGATACACTCATGTGTATATTGTGATACCTATTTCGGCAGGAGTATATTATAGCTATGTGTTGGCTTATGGTTAGATCTATGTGTTGGCAAGTGATTAGAGCTCTAGTATATTACAGTCACATGTTGACTTATTTAGAGTCGTGCATCAACTTACATCTAGAGCTATGTGTAGATATAGGATATATGTAGTATTTTCATCCATATTGCGACCAACTCCCTTTGTGGTTCAAGAGCGAACCAGATTTTCCAGTATCCACTCTGGCGGTTTGATTGTGGGGTCGCACCCCAGATCTGTGATACCTTTTCTTATATAGTTGTATGCTATCGGTGTGTTTGAATGCCTTGTGTCACCTAGGCCAGCAGCTTGTTACCATAGGGGCAAGTGTAGGGTATGACCGAGGCTATACGTAGACGAGCCAAAGATGGATATAGGTTACGATGTTCGTCGAGGTAATTGAAGACTATAGGAATGGATCTGACTATAATGTTGTGTGCTATTAGACCCTGGGTTCCAGGAGCATGTTGTATGCTTTCTGTCTCTCTTCTAATTCCGGTATATCTGTGTGATGGTGGGTTGGCATATATGGCTCTATCTTATAATGAGTTGACTATTCTGGAGACTGGGTGTCTAAAGTGTAGCCAGTCCTCGTTATATCCATACCGCTTGATGATTTGATATTTTTGAGATAGCTTTTATTATTGACTGTGATTTGGATTGTGTTGGATTACCTTTGTGATTTGTATCGTATTGGACATCATTTGGATGATTTGATAAGCTATCTCACATTATCTATTCATCTATGATTTGTTTTAGATGGTTGATGACATCTTTTAATAATAGTTCTAATTGTTTTTATGGAATTGAGATATTTGAGTTATGTGATGTTTTTAGGATTATTCTATATTTACATATTTATACTTTGATATGTCATCCGATGTTCTGAGTATCTTCGGTAGTGGTATCATATTATTCTTCCTTGTTTATGCCGTATCACCTTGTTTATGAACCTTGATTAGACATAGCTTAATCTATGTGTTATTTCATAATACTAGAATCAATCCAAGATATTACTGGTTTTGGGATAGTGAGACTAGCTTGAGTTGTGAGCATGGAGGAGACTAGGATGTAGCACTGTAGTATACCATCTTTATTATATAATTTTGTATGTGTATATTCATATGATGTATATTAGACATGCTTTGTATATCATTGTATTATATATTATCGCTGCGATTGACTCTGTGTTCTCTGTATGATACTGTATATTATGTATTATTCTGTCTTGGAGACATTCGTGTCTATTGCTTCTTCTGATACTTTGTATGTATAGATGAGCTATATATTTGATGTTTTAATATGTACCATTGTTATCCATGGGAATATTTACGTGTGCCCCTTATAGCCTCATTCTTCGTATTATTTGATAGTTTTACTCTATAATACTCTTGGATAGTATGAGTATTGAGGTGTGGTGTTACAATATCCCTATGAAAAAAGAAAAATACAGTGAGAGCTCCCACTTAATCTCTGGATGCATAAACAAAATTTTAGCTTGGACATTGGCAAAGCCTCACGAATTAGGATTGTTGACATCGATAATCAAGGGGCTTAATCAGTTACATTATGGGGTGTTGGCCTGATATTAGTCCCACAAAACTTAACCTGGTTTTTTAGGCATCGAACATCATAGTTAGTTATTAACATTCTAACACATATTGATCTACTCAGTTTTCTTAATGCAGTTCTACTCACGTAGGAGTTTAGCTTGACTATACCTACCAATTAAATAACCACTCATGGCTATCAATTCCCAATTCCAATGTCATCAATGTTTGGTGATTATACATAAGTGAGTACGTCAATAATACATATTTGGCAAGGCAAGGCGGTTTTAAAGTAGGTAGTCCACTTTTTATAGAAATAATAAGAATGAGCGTAAGGCAAGATGCCCCAATAGCTACAACTCACACTATACCTAACTTACCAATACAAGAGAAAGAAAATAGTGCATATAAATGCATATGAAAACAAAAGTAGCAGTATAGTATCAGTACTATGATGGGAAAAGATCAACAATAGAATATTCTGTAACATCATCCAAATCATCGGGATCAAGGACCTTAGACTTACTAGAGGAGGCTGGCAGGATAGGAATTCATATCATCACATCAGAGTCTTCAATATCCACAGGGGTCTTATCTTTAGGTGAAGAGATAAGAATTGATTTCATAAGAAGAGGCAGAGGAAATATAAGACTGTAGCTTCGTTCAAGCTTCAAGTTTCAAAGGCGTGGAAGTGGGAGTTGCAATAGCAGGAGATGCCAAAGAAGACACTGGAATAGTCTTGCTTTCTACTTGCCATTGGCGAGGGCGAAATTCTTGAATAGGGGATTTAGCAGGCAAAGAGTCGATTTCACATTCTAGCGGACAATGACTATAAAGCGTCTCAGTATTGTTGGAACTGGGCTAACCTACAGCGGAAGATATGGGTGAATTTCAAAAATTTACCCTTTTGGATCTTAATTAGGCCTATGAAGTTTAATTTAATTAGAACATTTCTAAATTTAATTTATATAAAATCATATATTTCATTTAAATTTATGAACTATTGATAGAAATTTATTTAATTTATTTTCAATTCATATACAAGTATACATATGTATATGATCGTGCATGTGTAACATGATATACCATGTAAGGTGTAACATGCATGTATATAGACGTTGGGATTTACGTCGCGATAGACATGCTAGCTCATCCTATACGTATTTGTATGTTGCCCAAACATGCCAAATATGCATATATATTTACAATCATTATATATGCATAAAAATATTCAAGTAATTTTTTTGTGTGTGTGTATTTTTATAAAATATTATACATTTATATATATAATAGTATATAAATTAAATAAACACATATATATGACATACAATTTAATTAATTTTTTTTATAAATATACATACATATATCTAAATGTATTTAAGTAACATAATTATATATATATATATGTATCTATAAATATAAATATAATTATTAAATGTAAATATGATTTAGAATATATTATATAATTATAAAATTTAAAATAGATATTTTTTTAATTTTCATTCCAAATATAATACACAACAATTACAAATTTAAATACAATTTTATTACGTTAACATATATATATACATATATATAGAATTTATTAATCAAACAACAAGTAATAAATGATAGAAGAAATATATGTAACAAATATTTCTAATTTTAAAATTTCAGAAAATTAGGAATACTATTAAATAAACTGAGAAATATTTTTGATTTTTTCTAAGTTGAAATAATATTTTTTATTAATTAAATGCTTTTCGATCGAATTAAAAATTAATATTTAAAAATATTAAAATATGTTTAAAAAATCTAAATTTTTAACTGGGAACTTATGAGGTATCATATTAATTTCAAAAAAAATATAAAAGTGAATTTTCAAAGCATATATTATTTTATATGAATTAATAATAAAAATATTAGATAATTATCAAAAAAAAAATCCGTTACTAAAAATTGTGTTTAATATAATGTAAAATTTTGAAATATTATATCAATTATTTATGTGATATAGTCATATAGTTTAATATAAGTCATATAACTAAATCAATTTAAAATATTAATCTATGTATATACATATTAATTAAATATAAATAATCAAAAATAATAATTTTGATTGCGTGTATCAGATCCTTATGGAAAATTTATAATTTTTATTTTATTTTATAAACATATACACATAACCAATCAATATGTGACGACAACAATACCAATAGGAATCTCACCGAACTAACAATATCGTAATAGCAATATATGTATATACATGAAACATATACATTTATATAAAGGTAGTACATCATATATACAAACTAAACACTTACCTAAAACTAATGTCTTCCGGTCCACCTTACAATGATGAGTTCTCCTCCCTTAGAAAACTTCTCGATTAATTTGCTAGTCATAAAACCGCAAACCCTTTGCTATCAAATAGATTTTGATTTGAATTGATTTGATTTGAGTTTTGATGGAGTACATAGAGGGATAAATTTCGACCATAAGACGATAGAGTAGGCAACAAAAAACCCTTTTTGCATTAGGGTTAGGAGTCATTTTACAGTGAAAGGAATAGAGAGAAAGGTGGATTATATCTCTTACACTTTCTCCCTAAATCTAAACCATCCATCTAAATACCCCTAGCCTATTTTTTTCTCCTCCTCTTACATCCTTTTTGGTGTGTTATATTACTTTAACTACTAACATTTTAATTAATTTTATATTATTTTAATATAACATTTATATTAGATATTTATTAAATATTATAACCTTTGTAGTGTTATACATATATCTTATATATGTTTACACTCATTTAATTAATTAACCATTAATTAGTTTACTTAATTAATTAACCTTTAATTAATTTATATAATTAATTAATTTATTTAATTAAAAATTTAATTAAATTTAATTAGTTTCAACAACATTCAACTCATATACATACACGTATACTTATGTTATTCTAAACATTTTAAAATATCATAACATTTGTTGTAGTATATAATGCATACACACATATTTTTATTAATCAACTTATTCAATTAATTTATTTTACTATTCCAATTAATAAATTTTAAAATTTTGAAATTAATATTTATTTTTAATGATTTTGAAAATTTTATTATATTATAACTATTATAATATATTTATATCTTATTTTAAATTTTACTTTTAAATTTAAAATGTTATATTTTAATTTTTAAACGATTTTGAAACATATCCCAAAATCCAATTCAAGTTTGGGCCTTTTCTATTAGAGATAACTTTTGGGCTGCAAGCTTAATAGTTAACCCTACCATGACTAATTTAGACTACATAAGAAATTGAACTTTAATACCATTGTTAGAACTAGGTCAGCTCACAGTGGAAGATATGGGTGAATTCAAATTTTTTATCCTATTGGATCTTAATTGGACCTATGAAGTCTAATTTATTTAGAACATTTCTAAATTTAATTTATATAAAACCGTATATTTCGTCTAAATTTATAAATTATTGATAGAAATTTATTTAATTTATTTTCAATTTATATATAAGTATAAATATGTATTATATACATATGTATATGTGTGTGCATGTGCAACATGATATACCATGCAAGGTACAACATGCTCGTATATAGATGTTGGAATTTACATCGTAATAGACATGTTAGCATATCCAATTTGTACTGTATGTTGACCAAATATGCGTATATGTTTACAATTATTATATGTGCATATAAATATTTAAGTAATGTGTATGTATCATTAGAAAATATTATATAAATATATATCATATCATAATATATAAAAGCAAATAAGCACATATACATAATACACAAGTTAATTAATTTTTTATATAAACATACATACATATATACATACGTACATGCATACACACATACATACATACATATATATATATATATATCTAATGTATTAAAATAATATATATATAAATATATAAATGTATCTAAAAATATAAATATAATTATTAAATTCTAATATGATTCAGAATATTTTATATAATTATAAAATTTAAACTAAATAATTTTTTTTAATTTTCATTCCAGATCAAATACATAATAATTACAAATTTAAATATAATTTTATCATATCAATATATATCTTTTAAGAATTTATTAGTCAAACAACAATAAATAAATGATAGAAAATGTACGTGTAACAAATATTTCTAATTTTAAAATTTTAGAAAATCAGGAATACTATTAGATAGTCTAAAAAAGTGTGGACTTTTCTGAACCAAAATAATATTCTTTATTAATTAAATTCTTTTCGACCGAATTAAAAAGTAAAATTTGAAAATATTAAACAAGATTTAAAAAATCTAATTTTTTGACCGAGAGCTTATGGATGTCATATTAATTTTATAAAATATAAAAGCGAATATTCAAAATAAAATTTATTTTATATGAATTTATTAATTTGTATAATGATTAAATAATAATAAAAATAAAAGATAATTACTATAAAATTATTTTCAGCTACTATAAGTTATGTTTAATATAAATGTACATTTTAAAAGTATTAGATGAATTATTTATGTGACACGATCACATAGTTTAATATAAGTCATAGAACTAAATCAGCTAATATATTAATATATGTATGTGTGTGTATTGGTAAAATATAAATAGTTAAAAACAATGATTTCGGTTGTGTGTGACGACCCACATTTCGAAAGGGTTTAAATTGACAATATCCACATATGTCTAACTTAAACAATCCGAAAATAGATAATCAATGAGGTTAATAAAGAAAAATAAGAAAAGAAGAAGAAACAAAAACAGAATCTCACAACGGAATGAAAAAAAATATAATAATCAAATAAACAGTTCATGAAGCTGTTTATACAATACATTTGATTATAATCTATACAACATTTATCGGAGTTATATGCAGAAGACAACATGATGTAGGAGTAATAGTAATAATATGCCAAATCTTCATCTTCGTCCTTCAGAGCAAATCTTCAATAAGTTAAAAAAAACTCAGGACTGACCCGAGTGTAATGAAAGGACAAAAAATTCGAGTCAGGACTAAAATATCCTTATATAAGTCAAAACGATATCGCATATAACATGAGTGTAATGGCGTCAGAGATGTTTACAGGTTTTCACATCTCTTATCCAGTGTAATGGCGTCAGAGATGTTTACAGGTTTTCACATCTCTTATCCAGTGTATAACGTGCGTGCAATAACTCAAAAGATGTTATAGGATTTTCCATCTCTTAAGGATCCGTCATTTATATGTAGCAGAATACGCTACATATATAATGTCTAGTCAGTAAAACAAATATATTTTTTCAGCGTAAAGGCTTTACATTAACCCCTCTCAAAGCGTTTTTAAGCATTAGTGTATAGTTTGCATTTGACACCACCAATAGAACGTTGGTAGTCAGGGATGCTCCGTGATATGACAACACTAAACCAAAATCATATGGGTTTCATATAAGGATAAAAGAATGAAAAGGCACATTATGCAATGCCCAAGGTAGGATACTACCAGTTTACCCTTCCCAGTTGGTGGTAACACATCATAGCTATGATCGCCTACTGCGTCCAACATTCCCATAATTCGAAGGGTGCGCACCAATCAATCACAATGTAAATGATGGTAATATGAAGAAGTGCGTCCGCTCGGGGTAGCTAGCCCACTTGGTCGGCACGATTCCTGTTTTAGTCATTTCAAATTGACGCAAGGCCAGGCTAATCCATCATCGTTCTCTTTCTTCAAATCCAACAAACGATGCCAAATCCAACCACTTCATTTTGGATCATCACTCCACGTACACAATTGTTAAAGTGGTTCCGGTATCGATAAAGATTATGCTCATATCCGGCCCCGGTCTCTTTAACAACCAAACATCGTTTTACACACCGGTTGGTACTTTTACATTTCGAAAACAGTTCATACTTGATATCAAAAAATCATATTCGTTTCGAAATCTGATCCATTTCAAAATCATCACATTTACCCAAATATACCATTTCAATTCAAAATCATGTTCATCATAATATCGCAATTTCGATTCCAAAATTGTTTCAGATTTACATTTGGGTTATAACTTCATTTAACCTTATTCGTATTTAAATCCATGATTCAAAATAAACATTTCACCCTTAACCAATTTGAATTTTTGAAAAATAGTTTGAATAGTTTTAAAATAGTTTAAATGGTTAAAATAGTTTAAATGGTTAAAATAGTTAAAATAATTAAAATGGCTAAAATAGTTAAAATATTTTAAATGGTTAAAATAGTTTAAATGGTTAAAATAGTTTAATGTAAAATAATTTAAGTATTAAAATGGTTTATATAGCAAAATAAATTGGAAACCAAAATAATTTTATATTTAAGAAGATAACTTTTAAATAGTTTTATATTAAATTATATATTTGAAAATAGTTTAAAAGTCAAACTGGTCCAATTCCAACTTCCCAAATTAAATCAATTTCAATTTCCATTCAATCGATTCAATTTCGGTTCCAATTCAAATCAATTTCAACTTCGATTTCAAATTAATTCAATTCCACTTTCCAACCTAATTAATTCAATTCAATTTCAATTTATATTGGATTCGAGCTCGATTTTCAAATATCGATTCAAAACATTTAAATCAAATTATCCTTAAATATTAATTTTAAAATTCCAATCATCAAATATAATTCAATTTCGGGCTCAATTTCGAAATACCATTTTTATATCACTTTTACTTAGTAATATTCGAGTTTAGATAAAAGTTCAATCTTTAAAAACAAATCGATTTTCACAATTTCAAATTATATTTCGATTATAACTTCAAAATCTCAACTTCGATTATTTAAAAAAATTCGATTACCAAATTTAAATTTCAACGTTCAAAGCTCAGGTTCAAAAATAATTTGATTTCTATAAATTTAATTTTTATTTCTTTCAAATCAAAACCATTTAAATAATTTCAAATCAAACTTTTTAAAATCATTCAATTTAACCAATCCGGTGTCCGTATATAATTTTCTATCCTATGGCCAAATGATCAGTTATTTCAATTTAATTTCAGGGATGGATATATATCATTTCAATCCAAATCTCAATGTCATAGGTATATATCATTTCAATCCAAATTTCAATGTTGTAGGTATATATCATTTCAACCTACTTCTTAGTTTATTTGAATAATTCATTTTACAATTTTATACACTGTAAATAATATACAGGGTGATAACTGGATATATATATAAACAAATAAACATCCAAACATCCAAATACCAACCAATTTGTATCCATCACAATCAATCATACAAACAGACTATATAATTCATAACAATTTCATAGTTGTCAATATCAGATAATTTACTGTGAATGAAAATCCAATTTCAATTTGAGTGTCAATTTTAATTTTTAACAGTTAATTCATTGACAATTTAGATGACAATTAAATTTATCAACCAGCGACCAAATAAATTTATATCACTTCATAATACCAAATTTAACGAGCATAAAAATATTCTAGTACGTTATGAGCGTTATAAAACACTTACCTTTAATTTCAATTTCAAATCAAATCGAACGACGTACGATTTAACCTAAAATTTCAAATAGCTCCAAACAACGCCAAACCTATTCCAGAACATATTGCTCGTCACCATGATTCCAACGCCACTTGTTTCGTCTTAATCGGACCTCACATGTAAGAGATATAAAATTTATTAGATTTTACGAATTTACCAATATAATTTACAAGTTCTTTTTATTTATTTTACGTAAAACCAGATCTGCTGTTCGTTTATCCATCTGCAAATCAAGGCCGATCATCCTTTCTTCCTTCCAATCGCGTGCTCCAAGCAAAGTCACATACTAGCTCAACCCATAGCCACCGAGAAAATCCATAGACCGCACCTCCTAGATTTGATTCGAGATCGATCAGGAAACGCCGCGAGGAAGCCCTCTCCATCATGCACCAACGCCCTGAGTTCCATCGAGCTCGGCTGCACCCTTGCATAAAAAATCGTGCATGAACTCATGACCTTCACGGCTGTTTTCTGGCTCCAAACAACGACGATAACTAGAATCCACCGTTGGATCTAAAGATCTTTTTGCCCTCTTTGATTTCCTAATTGAAGATTTCTGTTAATAATCGATGGATGAGGAGATAGATCGAGGAGAAGAACAATGTTTTTCGGCCATCGAAATAGAAGGGGACGACGGCTACAGTTTTAGGGCTAGGGTTTTTTTCTTCTGCATGCATATATATATATAAGCGTGCAAATCTATTATTTTAATACTATTTTCAGCTTTTTCCGAACGAACTCCAAATGAAGCATGCCGCCTGGCGTTTATAATGTTTTACCCCTATTCCAAACATAATGGGACATGTTTCGAGGCCCAATTCGATCATATGTAAAAGATAGCTTTTGAACCCAATTAAACTATTAAATTTTCGATATTCATTTCAACGCATTTATATACCGTACGACCAAACGACATTTCCAAACGTTATGAAATTTGAAATCGTATAATAATACACTTTTACGAATCGAATGGAACTGGTTTTTTCGAAATCCGAGACCGTGCCCAAGATCGCTATTTTAACGTCTCGATTATAATATAAATTTTTTAATTTCTTAATATTCATTTTTAAATCCAATTTTAAATGTTAACAATCTTCATTGTTGTTTAAATAAAATTTACAACAACTTTTAATAACATTTTTGGTCATATTAACCTCAGAATTCAATTATTCAAATAATTGTAAGTGTAATTGATTTGGATGATTCAATAAATCCCTACCTTTTGAAATATTAGTTAATGAACTTATAAGATTTAACTTTTAAAACAAACTCATGTTATAGAATAGCCATTTACATTTTATAGTTATTTAATTTCTGTTATTCAGTTACTCAAATTATTTCCAATATTAAATTGAAACAATTTAATTGTCCAATATTCAAACAAATTTCAATATTAGATTTTAAATGAGTTTTAGTTAACAATATCATTTTATTTCTCTCTAATTAATTCATAATTATTATTCAATTTCAGTTATTGACTATAAACCCACTTATATATATAATTTCATTTCAATCTTGTTATCGCCAAAACTTCAAAATAAGTTCATTTCAAAATTTTATTCAAGTTCATATTCAATACTTTGCATTCAAAATCATTAAATTTTTATTTTTAACCATTTTTATTTGATAATTACATCATATCTACCAATTTAACATAGCTAAGAATATGGGTCATTATAATCTCCTCCTCTCAAAAATTTTCGTCCTCGAAAAGACGTTACGTACAAGATTCAACATTTGATATATTTTATTCAAAGTTATCAACTTATAAAACATAAAGTCTTATCAGAAAACTTTACTACACTTCTGTCATGCACTTTGATTGGCTTACGGAAATCACAATTTAGTTATAAAACAAGTCATAAAAATTTTATAACTTGAAAATTTTTCTAACATCCAGATTTACTAAAAATTTCGGCACAGTCTCCATTGCGCGGCTAGATCGAAACAACTACAAAACATCACTATGGGCCCCAAACCAACAAAAGAAAACGAAAGCCTGGTGGATCTATCATAAAACCATCAAATCAAATGAAAAGTAAACATGTACCTTTTTATCGAGCAATCCAAGATTTTCTTGATTTTAAATACCTACATCTTATTTACCAATGATATCCAATCATATAATTTAAAATCATTTTATATTTGCATTTTCAGTTTCCAATATTTGCTTTACTTAAGCTCATGTGTAGCGATCCGTAAATTTTATTGATTTTTATAACGTAATTAATTGAAATTTTATGAAAATTTAAATAATTGAATTTTGAAATAAAAAATTTGATATTTAGTATATGCCTGTTTAAACATAACAAATGGTAAATTTTCATCTAAAAATATGAAAGTTTTTTTCGTGTAATTTCAATTTCAATTTAAATCATTTAATATTAAATGATAATAAATTGTTTTCCAAACCTGAATATTTTTATACAATAAATTTGTAAATTATCTTCTAAGTGAGACGTAATACTTCTTTTCCTCAAATTTGGACTGCTATTGCTCTGTTTATCTTATTTTCGACTGATTTTACAGCATTTTCGTACCGATTATCGATTTTGATGGGATGGCCGTACCACTGATATCTGTATACCGTTTTGATCATCTCATTATGCTGATCTCTGCGGTATATTCAATTCTATGCTGTGAAGTCTGTGGAACAACGAAATCTACAGAACGATTTTCATATCTATTCTATATTAGACCTTTTTGCTTCCTTTATCTTTTCAATTGCCAAGCGTGTAATGCCAATAGTCTGTACTTTTATTATTTTTTGAAACTAATAGATGACCATTAGTTTTCTATATTCCCACCATTTCAAACATTTGTGGTTCCAATATATTTTCTTTATTTTGAAAATTTATATTTTAACATTTAGCTTTTCTTCCTTTTCGTGCTCAAACACTCATTACCGCGCGCAAGCTTCTCCTCACCCACGCACCCAATCTCCGCGCCGGCCACCTCTCTCCCTCCTCCTATCGCTCTTTTTTTTCTGGCCATAGCCTTGGCCTCCACTTCCTCACGCTAGAGAACTCCCCACTGATTCATACAACTCCTTCCAACGTGTAACAACCCGGGGTTTTGTTGTTAATTTGTTATCATCATTAGACGATTAATTGCTAGCTAATTGCTATCGGGAGTTGTAATCAGTTGGAATTCTTTAAAAAAAAAATTGAACAGTTATGTGGGCTTTAAAATTTATGTTAGCCCACGTTTCTTTGTTGGTGGGTGGTACTTATCAAGGAAAATAGCCGGCACCATTCATTATCTTCAAAATCTAGACTTAAACGAAAGAAAATAAATGATGGCGGCTTCAATCTTTCGTGCTTGTTCGTTCATCAAACGAGGGCTTCGTTCTTTTGTTCCAAACTAGGGTTGATTCGTGATTTCGTTCATACTTGATTGCCGATCGATGGATCTGCGCTCGTCAGGATGAGGTGAGTAAATTTTATTTACTCATATCTAATTCGTTCTCTGTACTGTGCTTCAGTCATTCGTGTGTATGTTGATGATTTTTGGCTTGGTAGTGTTTTATGACTTGTTCAATTCGAATGTTTTGATCGATTCTGACTTTAAACAGTTTGTTTTCGTTCTTGTTAACTTAGATGTTGTTTTGCTTTGACTTTGACCTATTTTGATGCGTGAATTTTGGTCGGCTTCGACTTTATTGATGTGTATTTTGAACTTGCCGTGGTTTTTATCACTTGTGTTCATTCTTGAGCATTACTGCTTCGATACTGTGCTATATATATATATATATATATATATATATATATCAATTCTTGGCCAGGTTGATCAACAGATTAGTTCTGTACATTTGTGATCACTTTTGCACTTTGGTCTTCATATGTACACTGCTGAGTTTTACCTTCTGGTAATGGCTCCATTTTTGTTTGAAGTGTAGTATTGTGTTCACTTTGCTTACTGGTTATTTTCTTGACCATTTCCACTGTTGCATCATATCGTCACTGTATATCCCTTTCCCACCAGAGAACACTTTATATAGCATCAGCCTTGAGATGCTGTTTGGTTCTGGCCATATCTCTGTTTTCTTACACCTTCATTCGGCTGTGGCTTCATTCGATTTTGTAATTGTTTACTTGATGGCATTTAGTCTGGTGTAGTGTACTCTTGTAGCTTCCCTCAGTTCACTGAACTGTACTGGGTTGCATTAATTTGCGCATACTTGATGCATTGATTTTCATTTTGACTTCACTGGAATTTGTTGTCGTGCCTTGCTGTTTTGACTCATCTTGGGTGCAGTATGCTTATTACATATATGCACTGTTGCATTATATTTGGAGCTTACTGCATATATTTATTTGAACTTAGTTGCATTTACACATTTTGATTTTGTAGAGGCTGATTCAACTGACTTGAGTTGTTGCAGTGTTCATATATGGTTATTTATAGCCATTTTATTTTTGAGGCCGTGTCACGGATGTTGGCTCGCATTATTCATTTATCAGTTGCATTCGTTAGTTGTTAAATACTTATGCAACAGCTATCATAATTGTCAGCACTACAAACATATTCACGGGTGCTCTTATATGTGTCTTCATTAGATTTTGTAATTGTTTCCTCACTTCGAGACAATTTCAGTTGTAAGTGCAGTTAGTTACTTGTTGACATTTTGAACTGCTGTACTTTTTGTCCACTGTCGTGTATCACCAGCTAGTTAATAAACTGCCCTCTTCATGTTGTATGGTTTAGTGCAGTGCATTTGCGTCACTTCTACTTGGTTAACTCCAGTTAGATTGTGTATTGTTGGTTCACGTTGCATATACTTGCATAATTGTCCATCATGTAGTCTCCTGTTGCCACCTTTGTTTCATTCTTGTTCAGGTTGCATTTACTGTTTTGTCGCATCATGCTCGGATAGCCTAGGCCTGTGCATGTTTGTTAGGTCACCTGACCATCTTACTGTTCACGTGTAGTTGAAGTATTTCGCGAGTTTGATTATTTATTGTAGCTGTCTTGACCAATTGAGACAGTTACATACTTGTTTCATATAGTATTTGGGTTCACTATCCACTTATGCCTATGCTTCTTTAGTTTTGTTGGATCTGGACTTGCAGTTGAGTTTCTTTCGTCATGTCGCCTTGACTTTGGTTGTTGCATTGAGTTGAGTCATGATTGCAGTGACTTGACCGTTGCATTTTGTTTATTTTCCGAAATTTCACTTGAGTTGAATCCCGTCTTTTTATTTTTGGGTTTGACCTTGTGCCCGGTTGTGTACATTATCACTGTAGTGGCAAGGCAGTGCACGCAAGCGTGAACTGCAGCCACACAGAATTGAGTTTTTGGGTACATTATCACTGTAGCGGCAAGGCAGTGCACGCAAGCGTGAACTGCAGCCACACGGTATGGCTTTTATGATATTCTATTTTGTGTTGATTATTGATCTTTTGGTACTCCGTATGCTGTAGTGGCGAGGCAGTACATGCGTGCGTGTACTGCAGCCCTACTCGAATTGACGTACGTCACCGTAGTGGCGAGGCAGTGCATGCAAGCGTGCACTGCAGCCCTATTGGGTTCGAAGTTTTTAATCGATATTTCAGTAGATTGATGTTTTGATTGGTTTAATTTAAACATTTTGTTGTTGTCTAATTATCTATTGGATAATTAGATTATGAGTTTCTAATTATTTATTTAATAGTTAGATTTTGTCGTTAATTGCCGATTAGGCGATTCTGATGTTTTTCTAAATTATCTTCATTAATATTCTTTTCACTTATCTTTGTTGATAATTTGAATCTACTGATTTATTGTTTAACACTTTTACGTGTTATATTCATCGTTATTCGATTTCTTTATTTAAGGATCGGATAGACGAGATTTATTGTGACTGTCGCCTATATGTTATTTAATTATTATTGCTTCTGTGCATTAATAACTGAGTTTGAATTAGACTGGCCCGTTTATTATTTTCTTTTGAATATAATACTCGGGTCAGACCGAGTATTTACAGGTTGTTGATATCTTACTTCGGGTTGCTGCTTGAGCTATGATGTTTCTTTATATCATTTGGAGTAGATGTTGTCATAGTATAGGATGTTGTACATTCATGTATATTATTTACGATAATGTACTTGTATATGTAACTTCCAGAGTCGACAGTTGTAGTTGTATCATATGTACTGTATCAAATGTATTGTAACTGACATCAGTTATTATATATATGAGACTTTTCGCTTATCTGTGTTCTGCATTTATATTATCTGTGTTATTATTATATTTATTGTCCTAAACTATTATGAACCATCGTAGTTCGTTTTATACTGGAATTGGATATGTCGATGGGAGTAAATAAATAAGAGATGAAAACTTAAAAATATATATACTACTCCTATCGAGGTAACCAATACTAGTGTAAGGCCTAACTACGGATGGCCGCTCCTATCCAGCCTTATTCTTCGTAATAACAGACAGTATTTCTTTTAATACTCTTTGTTATTGTGAGCATAGAGGTGGGGCGTCACAGTTGGTATCCGAGCTTGGGGTTTATGGACATAATATAAAACATAACTTAGATTGAACATGTGTTACAACTATTAGTCGATGTTTTATTTGTGCTTTGAGTCAAAACTAAAGTTTTGAAAATATGTTGAAATTTTTAGATATATTTGTTTAAAAAATAAAAAGTGAATTTGCGTTTTGTTGATTTGATCGATTTGTGACTGTTTATCAAAGTGCGCAGCGAAAACAGTGAAACTGTCTTCGCTAAGTACAGTTGATAACCTTTTTGATTTAAAATCAAAATATGAAATTGAAATAAATTTCATTTATTGTTTACATAGCTGTGTTTATTTCATTTTCTTTGAAAATTTCGAATCCAATTTGAGGATTCGAAGCGATTGCAGTTATGTGAATTTGTTGAGATTTTTGCTGTTTTGAATTATCTTCATTGAAGATATATTTGAATGATGTCTTTGTTTATTTTGCGGTATACATGCAAATTTATGTTGCGCGTTACCGCATTATTTTTACGTTGAACCGATGTTTGGTTTTAAACGTATTTTGTTGCCGTTATTTTGTAACGGGATTTATACACCAATGCTAAATTTTTGAAGCACGGTGTTTTGATGACATTTTAATGAATGAAAATTCACTGGAATTATATTTTGATGCAAATTATTTTGATGAGATTTTGACGTTTAAAAATTACTGTCGCATTGACTTCAGTAACCGTCAAATTTTAAAGTGGATTTTCAAGCGGTTATCTCGCAATGCTGATTTTGTTGTCCGTTTTTACGGTATTTTGAGAAGTGTAATTTCCTTGTCGAAATTGTCACTAATGTTGCTTTTTTATCACGGATTTACAAATCGTTTTAAAAATAAATTTGTTTTCCAAATTTTTTATAGTTTACGCTTTCAAAGGAATGAGGAAGCGACTTAAACGATTCAGCAAAATCGAGGACTATGAACCCTTTCTTTTACTGATTCGCTTAATTCCGGACTTGTCCGTTTGAGAATGTAAATAATTACTTTTATAAAATAAATAAAATTGATTTCAGGATTTTTACAGTTTGCGCTTTCAAAAGAATAAGGAAGCGACTTAAACGTTTCAGCAAAATCGAGGATTATGACCCCTTTCTTTTACTGATTCGTTTAATTCTGGACTTGTTCGTTTGAGAATGTGAAATGTTATTTTTGGAATACACAATTTTGCACTTTCAAGGAAACGATGAAGAGAATTAAACGATTTAGTAAAACTCGTGGTTATGGGACATGTGCATTTGCTATTTTGGTTAATTCCGGACTCGTTAATTGAAATATTTGATGATTTTCGTGTGCTTTCGAGCCACTATGAGGACCTTCGGGTCATATGTTGGACCTTCGGGTCAATACCAGTACTAGACCTTCGGGTCATTTGTTGGACCTTCGGGTCATTTGTTGGACCTTCGGGTCATTTGTTGGGCGCCAAAATTATGTTGGGTACTTGGTAGGCTTCGGCCATATGAGATGCATGTGCGGCGTAGCTAAAACTCGCCATCTGATGGGATCAATCCAACCTTTTATGTTGATTTTCTAGATTATTTTAATTGATTTCTAGATATTTGTTGTTTCCAATTATCTGCAGGTAATTGGATATTTGTTGATATGAGTTCTAATTATCGTTTTTGATAATTAGATATTTGTTGTTTCTGATTATCGCTTGTGATAATTAGATATTTGTTGATTCTAATTATCGTTTTTGATAATTAGATATTTGTTGTTTCTGATTATCGCTTGTGATAATTAGATATTTTTTGTTTCTGATTATCGCTTGTAATAATTAGATATTTGTTGTTTCTGATTATCGCTTGTGATAATTAGATATTTGTTGTTTCTAATTATCGTTTTTGATAATTAGATTTTTGTTGTTTCTGATTATCGCTTGTGATAATTAGATATTTGTTGATTCTAATTATCGTTTTTGATAATTAGATATTTGTTGTTTCTGATTATCGCTTGTGATAATTAGATATTTGTTGATTCTAATTATCGTTTTTGATAATTAGATATTTTTTGTTTTTGATTATCGCTTGTGATAATTAGATATTTGTTGTTTCTGATTATCGCTTGTGATAATTAGATATTTGTTGATTCTAATATCGTTTTTGATAATTAGATATTTGTTGTTTCTAATTATCGTTTTTGATAATTAGATATTTGTTGTTTCTGATTATCGCTTGTGATAATTAGATATTTGTTGTTTCTGATTATCGCTTGTGATAATTAGATATTTGTTGTTTCTGATTATCGCTTGTGATACTTTGATATTTGTTGATTCTAATTATCGTTTTTGATAATTAGATATTTGTTGTTTCTAATTATCGTTTTTGATAATTAGATATTTGTTGTTTCTGATTATCGTTTTTGATAATTAGACATTTGTTTTTTTTCTGATTACCGTTTTGGTAACTAGATATCTGCAGTTTTGCGATTTGTGATTTGTGTTTTATAATTATCTTTGTTGATAAATAGATTTTGCTGTCTTCTAATTATCTTATCGATAATTAGATATTGTTGTTTTGAGATTTCTGTATTCTGATTATCTATTTGATAATTGGATTTCTGTTGAAAATTTGGGAATTTCTTTTATGAAATTAAAAGATTTCTTTGATGCTTATATTCTCGACTTTTATTTTTCTAGCTTAACCAGTTTATGTTAGAAAAATAATTGTTATTGATGACCTTAATTATGAAAATTGCGGGGACGCAATTTTTATAAGGAGAGGAGTCTGTAATAACACGAGGTTTTGTTGTTAATTTGTTATCATCATTAGACGATTAGTTGCTAGCTAATTGCTATCGGGAGTTGTAATCAGTTGGAATTCTTTAAAAAAAAAATTGTTGAACGGTTATGAGGGCTTTAAAATTTATGTTAGCCCACGTTTCTTTGTTGGTGGGTGGTACTTATCAAGGAAAATAGCCGGCACCATTCATTATCTTCAAAACCTAGACTTAAACGAAAGAAAATAAATGATGGCGGCTTCAATCTTTCGTGCTCGTTCGTTCATCAAACTAGGGCTTCGTTCCTTTGTTCCAAATTAGGGTTGATTCTTGATTTCACTCGTATTTGATTGCCGATCGATGGATCTGCGCTCGTTAGGATGAGGTGAGTAAATTTTATTTACTCACATCTAATTCGTTCTCTGTACTGTGCTTCAGTCATTCATGTGTATGTTGATGATTTTTGGCTTGGTAGTGATTTATGACTTGTTCAATTCGAATGTTTTGATCGATTCTGACTTTAAACAGTTTGTTTTCGTTCTTGTTAACTTCGATGTTGTTTTGCTTTGACTTTGACCTATTTTGATGCGTGAATTTTGGTCGGCTTCGACTTTATTGATGTGTATTTTGAACTTGCCGTGGTTTTTATCACTTGTGTTCATTCTTGAGCATTACTACTTCCATACTGTGCTATATATATATCAATTCTTGGCCAGGTTGATCAACAGATTAGTTCTGTACATTTGTGATCACTTTTGCACTTTGGTCTTCATATGTACACTGCTGAGTTTTACCTTCTGGTAATGGCTCCATTTTTGTTTGAAGTATAGTATTGTGTTCATGTTGCTTACTGGTTATTTTCTTGACCATTTCCACTGTTGCATCATATCGTCACTGTATATCCCTTTCCCACCAGAGAACACCTTTATATAGCATCAGCCTTGAGATGCTGTTTGGTTCTGGCCATATCTCTGTTTGCTTACACCTTCATTCGGCTGTGTCTTCATTCGATTTTGTAATTGTTTACTTGATGGCATTTAGTCTGGTGTAGTGTACTCTTGTAGCTTCCCTCAGTTCACTGAACTGTACTGGGTTGCATTAATTTGCGCATACTTGATGCATTGATTTTCATTTTGACTTCACTGGAATTTGTTGTCGTGCCTTGCTGTTTTGACTCATCTTGGGTGCAGTATGCTTGTTACATATATGCACTGTTGCATTATATTTGGAGCTTACTGCCTATATTTATTTGAACTTAGTTGTATTTACACATTTTGATTTTGTAGAGGCTGATTCAACTGACTTGAGTTGTTGCAGTGTTTATATATGGTTATTTATAGCCATTTTATTTTTGAGGCTGTGTCACGGATGTTGGCTCGCATTATTCATTTATCAGTTGCATTCGTTAGTTGTTAAATACTTATGCAACTGCTATCATAATTGTCGGCACTACAAACATATTCACGGGTGCTCTTATATGTGTCTTCATTAGATTTTGTAATTGTTTCCTCACTTCGAGACACTTTCAGTTGTAAGTGCAGTTAGTTACTTGTTGACATTTTGAACTGCTGTACTTTTTGTCCACTGTCGTGTATCACCAGCTAGTTAATAAACCGCCCTCTTCATGTTGCATGGGATAGTGCAGTGCATTTGCGTCACTTATACTTGGTTAACTCCAATTAGATTATGCATTGTTGGTTCACGTTGCATATACTTGCATAATTGTCCATCATGTAGTCTTCTGTTGCCACCTTTGTTTCATTCTTGTTCAGGTTGCATTTACTGTTTTGTCGCATCATGCTCGGATAGCCTAGGCCTGTGCATGTTTGTTAGGTCACCTGACCATCTTACTGTTCACGTGTAGTTGAAGTATTTCGCGAGTTTGATTATTTATTGTAGCTTTCTCGACCAATTGAGATAGTTACATACCTGTTCCATATAGTATTTGGGTTCACTATCCACTTATGCCTATGCTTCTTTAGTTTTGTTGGATCTGGACTTGCAGTTGAGTTGCTTTCTTCATGTCGCCTTGACTTTGGTTGTTGCATTGAGTTGAGTCATGATTGCAGTGACTTGACCGTTGCGTTTTGTTTATTTTCCGAAATTTCACTTGAGTTGAATCCCGTCTTTTTATTTTTGGGTTTGACCTTATGCCCGGTTGTGTACATTATCACTGTAGTGGCAAGGCAGTGCACGCAAGCGTGAACTGCAGCCACACAGAATTGAGTTTTTGGGTACATTATCACTGTAGTGGCAAGGCAGTGCACGCAAGCGTGAACTGCAGCCACACAGTATGGCTTTTATGATATTCTATTTTGTGTTGATTATTGATCTTTTGGTACTCCGTATGCTGTAGTGGCGAGGCAGTACACGCGTGCGTGTACTGCAGCCCTACTCGAATTGACGTACGTCACCGTAGTGGCGAGGCAGTGCATGCAAGCGTGCACTGCAGCCCTATTGGGTTCGAAGTTTTTAATCGATATTTCAATAGATTGAATGATGTTTTGATTGGTTTAATTTAAACATTTTGTTGTTGTCTAATTATCTATTGGATAATTAGATTATGAGTTTCTAATTATTTATTTAATAGTTAGATTTTGTCGTTAATTGCCGATTAGGCAATTCTGATGTTTTTCTAAATTACCTTCATTAATATTCTTTTCACTTATCTTTGTTGATAATTTGAATCTACTGATTTATTGTTTAACACTTTTACGTGTTATATTCATCGTTATCCGATTTCTTTATTTAAGGATCGGATAGACGAGATTTATTGTGACTGTCGTCTATATGTTATTTAATTATTATTGCTTCTATGCATTAATAACTGAGTTTGAATTAGACTGACCCGTGTATTATTTTCTTTTGAATATAATATTCGGGTCAGACCGAGTATTTACAGGTTGTTGATATCTTACTTCGGGTTGCTGCTTGAGCTATGATGTTTCTTTATATCATTTGGAGTAGATGTTGTCATAGTATAGGATGTTGTACATTCATGTATATTATTTACGATAATGTACTTGTATATGTAACTTCCAGAGTCGACAGTTGTAGTTGTATCATATGTACTGTATCAAATGTATTGTAACTGACATCAGTTATTATATATATGAGACTTTTCGTTTATCTGTGTTCTGCATTTATATTATCTGTGTTATTATTATATTTATTGTCCTAAACTATTATGAACCATCGTAGTTCGTTTTATACTGGAATTGGATATGTCGATGGGAGTAAATAAATAAGAGATGAAAAATTAAAAATGTATATACTACTCCTATCGAGGTAACCAATACTAGTGTAAGGCCTAATTACGGATGACCGCTCCTATATAACCTTATTCTTCGTAATAACAGACAGTATTTCTTTTAATACTCTTTGTTATTGTGAGCATAGAGGTGGGGCGTCACACAACTCTCGACCTTCCACCCATGCTTCAGCCACTACTTCACCTCATCACCTTCCGCTCGACCCAGACCATGCCTGAACCTTCGTCGCGACTGTGTTTGCCTCCACGCATAGCAGTTCTAGGCCTCCACCTCTCCTTTTCGTCGTGTCTTCTTCTTGTACCCTTGTTCGTCGAATTCGTGCCAATCTTGCTTTGCTTTGGAATTCATAGCTTGTTTTGTTGTCAAATTATCTAACCTCGAAAGTGATCAATCATCACGATTAACGTTCTTATATTTATTAAATTTGATTTCAATTGAAATATGATGCTATTAGTTATTTACATAGTTATATATATGTTATTATCTGCATCTATTCACCTATAACATCTGACACCATTATCCGTTATTTATCACTGATGATATATGCCTTTGCTGATTGTTATATTATTATCATATATGTTAGCACTCAGCAAGTTCCCTGTTAGTGTAGAATTCCATATGGGTTGAAATGATAAATACCTGAACGATCTTGTAGAATATGAGAAAATCGTTATGGGTTGAAATGATAAACCCAAGCGATTTTCATTTGAATTGAATTTGGGATCACGGGTTGAAATGATATATACCCGTAGATATTTAAATTGCGGATTGAAATGATAAATATCCATATCACTTGACTATAGGATAGAAATTATATACAGACACTGTTGGTCTATATATACATTTTGAAAATGATTTTCCAGGGTTTTGAAAAGAAATTTATAGTTAATAAATATTGATTTTAAGATATTATATATAAATGTATTTTATAATGGTTTAAAATTTTACATTTTTAAAATTATATGTTTTGAAAATTTTATAGTTATAAATTTTAAGTATTTACTTATAATTTTACTATTTTTAAAATATATATATATATATATATATATATTAAGTTTTAATATAAAATAAGTTTAATAACAAAATTTAAATTAATAAAGTTTGATTTAATTAAAATACAATATGTTTAAGTATTTATTAAAAATTATATTATAAAAATAGATTTTTATAATGATTTTCTATAAGTTAAGGTTGGAAAGATAAATTTAAGTCGATTTAATAGTATTCTTTTAAGAATTATATTTAAATAAAAATCGATTTGAAACTTATTGGATTTGAGATTTTAAAGATATGATTTTATAACTTGATTTTGATTTAAATGATTAAATGAATATTTCAAGTTTAACTAAATTGAAAGGAATATTTAGTTTAATTAAATTGTAGTTTGAGGTTTTATTTAAATGATATTGGATTTAATAAGTGAATATTTCAAAACAAAATAATAATGAAGTTAAATTAAGATATGTATGAAATTATCAAGTTTAGTTTTGAAATGTTGAATATTTGAAGCTTTGAAAAATGTTGAAATGGAAATGTGTTATTTTGTGGTTCAAATTTGTATTTGAAATCGATATAATTTGAAATGGTTATTGAGAAACTAAATTGAATTGAAATTGATGAATTGAGATTGAATTAAATTTGAACTTTGGAATTTGAGTTGATTTGAATCGATTTATGAAATTTGAGGAAACTATTTATTATATAAAGTATTTTTAAATTATATTTAAAACTATTTTAATATTTTACTTTATAAATTATTTTATAAACTATTTTAATTTTTAACTATTTTATTATACAAATCGTTTTTAATATATATTATTTAAAATTTATAACTATTTTAATATACTAATTATTTAATTATATAATTTATTCTATTATATAAACCGTTTTATTTTATATACTATTATTAATATCTAAAATATTTAGAGGAAAGTGTTATGATTTCAAAGTGATATGATTCCGAAAGTGTTATAATTTCAAGTAATATAGTTTCGAATGTGTTATAACTTTGAAAGCACTATGAATTTGAAATGAATATATTTAAGAGAATAATGATATCACGTTTGATATGGTTTTGAAATGAATATGATATTTTGGTTTTGAAGTATGATATTTTGAAATGACCACGGTGTTATAATAACGTTTATTGGTTAAAGAGACCCGGATCGGTTATTGTCATACTCTCTGCTAATACCGAAACTACTTTAATAACCGTGTACAACGAAGATTACGGTACTGTATAGACCATGAGAATATATAAAATGTGTTAAGGGGATATGGGTAACGCCTTAACTCTACTTAAATAGTTTACTTTACTATAGACATTATTATAATAGCGTATATTACTACATAGTAGATAGTTCCACGGATCCTTAGAGGATGGTTATCCCAAACATCCTTTGAGTTACTTGGATTTCAGTTGATATTTCACTTGAGTTGGATTTACTGATATAAGAATGTTAATCATGACACGAGTGTTTTGTGTTTTGCTTTACGATCGGGTTAGACTGAGTGTCACAGCATTTGAGACTCGCCTTTGGAGTTAGAGCTTCGATTGGAGATTCATCCATCTTTCCAGCTTTCAGTTAATCGGTTGGCTCCACTGATATATTCGGTTTTGTTATTTGACTGCTGTATTGAGACTTCTACGTATTCGAGACTTCTATTGTATCTTGTTTTAACTCTGTTATATATGTAGTAGCTTCATGAACTACTATTCTTTTATTTCCGCTGCTTATTGTTATACTACTCTGCGTCTGTGATTCTGTGATTTATTTATTTACTGTATATGCCAAGTTTTTCCAAATAAAAATTAACAATCTGATATTTTGAGCAATTTAAGTCCGACATGTGTGGATGCGTATGGTTGAAAATATGGGGATGTTACAGTTGGTATCAGAGCTTTGGTTTTTGGCAAAACTTAGCATATAGAGTAAATTTAATTACAGAATTACTTTCATTCGAACTTGAATCCCTTCCTTTTTCATTCGGATCTCCTTTGAATACCGGGACTCCCCTTTTGTTCTGGAATCCATCTTTGGCTCCCCTATCGTCATTTCTTGATTCCGGAGCATCCCATAGCTCCATTGAATGGTTTTTAAAAGGGTAAATCTCCTTTACAATAGGCATTGATTCACCAGAGATTTCTGTATCCTCGGTTTAGATGCTGCTATCTTTTACTATGCCCGAATTCTATCTCTTGCGATTGAATGCCGATTTGCCTCAGAATTCTGCATTGATCCTAATCTTGAAGTAATGGTTGACCTGGTTAAGGTCACCCACGGTTAATATAAGGCTATCCATCTTCAACTTTTGTAATTTAATTATCATGTCTTCCTACTAAGTCTGTTTTCGTGATTTGAGTTCTCTTTGATTAGGACTCCTCTAATTTTGAATCTCATATGGCGATTCATATAGAGAAATTGATTTTGGAAATTTTTTGATTCTTGTATAAGACGGACTTTATATAAATATAAGGTCATTTTCAAAACTGTTAATCTTGGATGGTATTCGATTTGAAGAGATAAACCTTATATATAATGGAATTTATATAAGAATGATTTGATATATTCGAGATTATTAATTTTGGAAAGTACTTAATTTGAAAATGAAATCTTATATATAATGAAATTTATATAAGTGCTATATTTGAAGCTTTGATTTTGAAAAGGGTACAATATATGGTATGTTATATTTTGAAGTAAGAGGTATGAGGAAGTACCCTCCACGATAAGGTATAGTATGACATGCTTCGACCCAGATGGACTTGGGGAATCCAAGAATGGATTCGACCAATAAACCCTAATGGACTTGGGTGAACTCAGAAATGGACTTGAACTAATATGGTTTTCCGGACTTAAACTCATGAGTTCCTCGATTTTTTTCAGGGTAGATGGTTCTTTATTTTACCCAATGGAGGCGCTTTCGATCCTGGGATCTATTATTTATGTATCTTCTGGGAAGGAAGTGCATCCATTGCATAAATCTATAACATTCCCGGTTTTTAGCCAGATTTAAAGTTGATAATTAATAAAAAAAATTAGAATTAGATTGCGAATTTAATAGTAAATTAAATTGGGATTTTCAAAATAAATAAAAGTATGAGTTTGTAAATAGAGTTTTGAGTTTGAAATTAAAAAAATATCTTGAAAATAAATTGGATTTGAAAACTTTGTATTTTAAAGATAATAAAAGTTTGTTTTCGAATTCTAATATATACGTGTATATATTTGTATCTACATTTGGAAATTATGATTTGAGATTAATATAATTTTTTTTAAAAGTTTAACCTAAGTTAAATCCTTGTATATAAATATATGCGATGACTTATCAATGTATAATTAGTTTTGAAATCATTTTTTCTAAGGTTATATAAATAGTTATAAAAGCAAATATATATGGGTAAATATTTTAATTAAAATAAGATTTAAGAAAAATTTGTATACTTTCTTTTTGAAATTTCTTGAATTAGATTTAGTTTGTAAATATATAATGAGATTAATAAAATAGTTAAATTTCATTCGTTTAAATAAATATAATTTGTATATTTATCTCATAATACTTAATTAATAAAAATATAAAACATGATTTACAAATTTATTAAAATAAGGGTTTAGAACATAATTTATAAAATTATTTAACATAAGGATATAAACATAAATTTTATTGCAAATGACATTTGTGAGAATGAAAATAACATATAATCACAAGTGTAACTAATATAGACAAGTGGCAAATAATTCTTTTTCTTATTAAATTTAAAACATATAAACATGTAATAAAGATTAAAAACCAGGCTGATTATTTTATATTCACATTCTTCAAACCAAACCTGAAAATAGAAAAATCAAATACAACAACTTCCTTTACAAAGTCTTCAGCCTGAAAAACAAACCTGAGATCACACCTACATTCAATTCAACATCAAGATTTCAGAAAATTGAATCAAACTAAAACCCGATAAAAGAAAAGATTTAACTGTAGCAACAAAGATCAAGATCAAGTGGCAGATAAAATTCAAAATTTCAAAACAGTTCCAGGCCCAAGCAATTTTCCAGGCCTCTGTTCTTCCAAACAGGTGAGCAAACTAGCCTTGAATCTATTACATGACTTGATGAATGCTTGAATTAATTGTCTTCTCTGATATGTGATATTCTGGAATGTAATTTTGTCTACATGTGTATGTATATCTGTGACGCATGTTTGGAAAATAGGCAAAACTTGCCTCTGTTTATACGTTCCAAGTTTTAAAACCTGTTCGAAATTTAAATCATCCCACCCAAACAATTTTAGGTTTTGACTACTGAATGAAAAGTGTTCATATGAATCATTTTAAAAAAAAATCGAAGTGAAAATATTAAGTAAATGTTTTAAAAATTGAAAAATACAGTGAAAACCTCATAACAACCCAAAATTCGATTATCAAGTTTCCTCGATTTATATATAATTTGAATCGTATTCGAAATTGCTGAATTTTGATAATAAAATCAAAATTTTTAGACTGCTACTGGATATGAAGTTTATAATTGAACGGAAAACATGTTATCATCAAATTTGATCGATGACAACAGGTTCATCATAATATGGTCGGAGGGTGGTTCGACCATTGATGGTCAAGGGAAAAATGGCTACAGGGTTATCAGATCATCGGGGCGGCCAGGATATGGTGGAGTAGGGTTTAAGGCGGGGATTTAGTTGCCGTCATTCTCGAAGAAATGGCATCAACGTCAGAGCACCAAAAGAGACTGGTATGGGGGGAATCGTTGCGAGAAGGTGTGGCGTGTCTCTAGGTTGAACGACGTGAGTTCTGGTGATCAAGGTCGTCGGCAGAGGTGATTTTTGTCGATCATGTTAATTCCTGGAGGTTGCTCGATCCTTTTTTTTGATTTCCAGGTCGAACACGTCAAGCTGAGTGATCGGGTGAGTTGGCGAAGTCGTAGATGACATGTTGATCGTCGTGGTGATGATTGGAGTTGACCAGACCCATCATACACGTGCACGAGATATCATTGTATATGAGTTCGCATATATGCTTTGGGGAAGAAGCAGTTCTCTCGGGTTCGACTCAAAGAGTTTAGCAAAATAGCTCGGGGAAAAGAAAATGTGGGATAACCCGAAGTGGAGCTCGGGTAAACAAGCGTTTGGCTCGGGTTGTTGATAATACAGCAGGGTTTTAATATTTAACAAAGTTTTAAACAATACAAATGTTTAAATTAAATTTTTAAAGAACACAAGAGGGTGAACAAAGTTTAAAAAGGCAATGGTAAATTTAATCAAGTTTTCAAAATATGTTAACTATGTTTTAGAAACTAAAATGAAAATTAAACATGTTTTTAACAAAGTTTCAAAGTTTAATTTTTAAGTTAAATGTTTAAAATTGATTTGTTTTTAAAGTAATGTATGTTAGGTTAATTATGTAATTAATTTCTAAATGCTTTCAAATGGAATTTAATAATTAATTACTTAAGATAGGTGATTAATTAATCAATTTAATTAATTAAAGGTTAATTTGTTTTAATCAAGGTAATTAATTTAACTATGTGATTAATTAAGGGTTAATTAATTAAGAATTAAGGTTAATTAATTACATGATTAAGGTTAATTAAATAATGATTTAGAGATTAATTAATGAAAGTGATTAAGGAATGATTTATTAATTAAGGGTTAATTAATTAATGTAATTAATTAAGGATAATTAATTAAAGGATAATTGAATAATTAAAGGTAATTGTTTGATGATTAAAGGTTAACCGATTTACTAATTGAGATTAATTAATTAATAATTAAAGCTTGATTATTTTATTATTAAAGGTTAATTAATAAATGACTAAAGCGTAATTAATTAAAATAGTTTGTAATTAATCAATGATTAATTAACCAGGATTAGTAATTTATTTGTAAGTAATTAATCTGAATTAATTTAATCAGATGACTAATTGATCTTACTTATGGAAGTTTGGTTGTATTGAATGCCTTGAATTATGTGATATCCCTAATGTATGATTCTTTGCGATATGAATTATTTTGATTTGAGCTTTGATGAATGTAATTTATTTATCTGTGATGAATTTATAACATTTATCTGTGAACCTGTGATTGAAGATAAGCGTTATAGGATTATACCGCTTATCGATATTGTTGTGCTTGGATTTGTAATGATTGATGATATTGTATTGTTGTGTGTAAAACCCCTGGTCTAACCACACACACACAAAAATATGGATTTCGTGGGAAATCGGTTAAGTCACAAATATTTTGAATTTTATATCATTTTATTCAAAATGGTTTTAAAAGATGAATTTTGAATTCAAAATGGTTTGTAAAAGGAATTGGGTTAAATCTGAAAAGCTTTTGAAAAGGAAGTTTTGAAACTGAAATTTAGTTTATATCTTATTTAAGATTTGAAATTATTTTGGAAACTATGTTTTGAACGGGTTATAAAAGTTATACCATATATATATACATATATATATATATATATGGATTTTAAACCTCTTTTGAAGTATATCAAAAGTATTATTTTAGGAATTTAATTTTAACCCAAGTTTATATTTTATAAGGCTTTAATTTGAGCAAATGAGATCGGATTTTCCCGAAACAAAATTTTTTTGTTTTCAAATGATAATAGGTTTCATATAAAGAAAGAATTTCTAATTTTCGTTGAAAAGATTTTAGATTTGAAATTGAAATAGTTTTGGAAGCTATGAATGAATCTTTGTGAAATATTTGGTGAACTTTGTTTTCAAACAAAAGAAGATCTCAAAGATAGACCCTTTGTTTAAATATTATGAATGAATCTTTGTTAAAGATTTGGTGAACCTTGCTTTTAAATTGAGAGGATCTTAAAAGTGATTCTTTTTATTTAAAAGGTTAAAAGTGGAAATTTGTTTAAACCATTCAAAACGAAAGGTTTTGGGCTTTAAATTGTGACTTAACTAAGTCCCATATTTCCATATGTTTTAAAATTTGCGCTCATTATTCGGTTTAGCCGAGAGAGGACTTTATGTCATATAACTCATTCCGAATAATGATACAATGAAATGGATAGCATTTGAAGACCGGTGGTGAAGACCGGGTATTTTCGACAACAAAAGGATTACCCATCGAATGACTTTGCACTGAGTAGCTACGGTATAGAGATCTTCGTACGTGATGGGGAGTCCGATTGGGATTGTGAATCTACGGATTGCAAGGGCTTCTTTTGAAGTGCCTTCGGTTCTGTTCGAACCAGGAAAAGACTTGTATGGATGTATGTCTGACATTACACTTTGAGATATAAAGTCGATTTCTATCAAATACATTTCTCTTCGGTGTGGAGAATTATTCTCTTAGCTTAACACCCTTCTCTAAGACGTACGAGCTCAGAGGTCATGTAGTTGATGGTTACTAGTGATACATTCCCAATTTGGTAATGTGGCATGCTAAGTGTTGCTGATCGTTTATTGATCAAAGCATGACTTTTGTGTAAAGTGTAGCTTTGTGGATGAGACCTCATCAGGACCTCACACCTCGAAAATAGTCGAAACAGGGAGAATGCAGCAATGTTATGAGGGTCGTGCCCTTTAGGTTATGTCTGTTTTTCTTCTGGATAAAAGTGTTATCATGGTATGGAGCCCAAATACTTATGTGGTTGCTACAAATCTATTACTTTATGGTTGCTTTGTGGTTGAGAGCTCTCGGATAAAGGTCGGTGACAACCGGGGGATGGCATGCTCGTGTAGTAGTTACCTAGTTACAGAGGTAACCCGACCTTGTGTTGGTAGAGAGCTAGTTAAATTCTCGGGGAGTCCCTCTAGAGGCGTACCCATGTGGCCCAGGAAGTTTCTTAGCCTGACCATTTGTTGGAAATCCAAAAAAACATTACGCGCCCTGTACGGTTTTAGTTGTATAACCTTCTTTTTACTTATGGTGGTGACCCTCCATTTAATTGGTAGCTATAGTAGGCATAGTATGAAAGATCTATGCTGGCTAAGATTGATATTATACTTGTAAATGTTTTCTGCACTATTCAATAATAATAATATCAAAAGGATTTTCGCGTATCAAGCATGTTTGACTATCATAAGGAGAAATCTCTTCCAATTATGCGTTTGCGTTGTGTGTGTGGCAGAAGGCCTATGGTAGTTTCATTTTCCAAAAAGCATTGCGGATTTCTTTTAGTTTCTTTTGTTTTATTTTGTTCAAAGATAAACTATTTTTGTTTGCTCACACCTGTCCAATGATTGACCTGGAGTTTATTGTTTCCTTTCTAAACTCTGGGTGCCCACAATTTTCCACTTGGGCAGCCTAGAGTTGGGTTTTTCAGATTATCAAATAGTAGGTGTAGAGTCGATAGCTTTTAGCCTTTGGATGTTGGCGATCACATTGCAAACTGAGTTACCTAGTTTGCTTCATTACAACTTGATGGTGGTTCGAGCTTCTTGGATTGGAGTTTTAGAGCTTGGCATTGAAGATATTGTTCCGCTGCTATCGTTGTTCATTTTTCCGTTGTTGTATCTTGTATCTCTGATATTGACGTTCATTTGTATCAGAATATTGTATCCATTTTTGTATCAATGATATACATTGATTTTTCTTCCGCTGTGTTGTTGTACTTAATGTGTAATAAGCTCTGGCGAACCAGATTCGATGTTTGAATCTGTGGCATTCGAATACGGATGATGTATTTGGGTGCCGATTTTCGAAGGTTGAGTCAGGGTCATTACATTAACTTATCCTATCGGTTAATTATCCTCAATTAATTGACATTTAATTATTAATTAATTATTATCTTATTTTGAAAACATTTCTACAAATTCAGGATTTTAAAAGAAATTGAATTAATTAGAAAAGGTCACATGCGAGAGCTTGTGGCCTTGGACGTCGTGCACGTGCACATGAATGGCACGGGTTCTCTGTGTTTAAGTAAGGGTTAAAGGGAATTTGGAAGAAGAGATGAAGTTGAGGGTTTGGGCCAGATTGTTGATGGGCCAGGGAAGAAGTAAAAGTAATAGGAAGGAATTTAGAAAGGAGAGGGAAGAAAGGAAAATAGAGAAGAAGAGAAGAGTCTTTTTGCTCGAGTATTTTTGCTAGTTGACTCGGGTAAATATTGAAAGAAGACCGAGTATTATAGATTTTCAGGTTAGGACGTTCTTAAGGTCAGGAGGCGAGCTGGATGGCAGAACCGTATGTAGTTTACGGCTATGTATTTGAGATTGTTGTGATATTAGTCTGAGACAGGTTGATATAACTGTCTAGTCTATTTGTAAATGATTGTAACTCAGATGAATTGTATGTAAAGTAACAATTACAGCTTTTCTTTATAAAAATGCTATTATTTGTTATTATATTTAATCCGCTACGAATGTGAGATGTTGTTGTTTTCCTGTTCACCCAAGTCAGGTAAGGACGTTTTGGAGCTCAGGAGGCGAGCTAGATGGCAGGAACGTATGGAGTTTACCGCTATGTATTTGAGAGTTGTATTGATATTAGTCTGAGACAGGATGATATAACTGTCTAGTCTTTTTGTAAGTGGTTGTAACTTTGAGATATTGAATGTAAAGTAACGATTACAGCTTTTCTTTGTATAAATGCTATTATTTTGATATTATATTTTGATCCGCTGCGAATGTAAGATGTTGTTGTTCTATTCTTCTTCTACCTTTTTTCTTCTTTTCTCTGACAATCTGGAATTTTCAGAGTCGAAAATTTCATGCCGTTACATTTTCTCACTAAAATTAAAATAAATGAAATTTCAATTATTGATTGATTGTTTGATTGTGATAGTATATATAGTATTGTGTTTGTGTGTGTGTGTGTATTGGAGTGATTGATTTCCCGCGTTATATAGCGGGTGAGACCCTATGCGCCGCATAATAGCGGGTGATATTATATAATCCCATATACCGCGATATTCCGCCTCGAAGTGGAATTGGTATTTAATTGTTGTGCTTACATCTGTGGATGCAGGGAAACAGGTTGGAGGGATCCAACTGTATTCCTCACATTGTTCAAATTATTTGTATATGTTGTGATGTGATAATCTGTGAATGATTATATTGGTGTGAATGATTATGTTGATAATTGGAAGTTATTTGAAGGCTATGGTCTAGCCGAACATATTTTTGGTATCGTAGGATAACAGAAATATATATGATTGGATTTTTGGAAATTAAAGTAGGGAATTAAAGTAAATAAATTCTAGGGAATTGAGTAAATTTAAAAGAAGGAATTTAAAAGTACAAAAGATTGATTTTTGTAATCTTATTGAATTAATTCCAAAATATGGGAAAAGATTTTAATAAAGGGATTTTAAGTAATATTGTTTAATAGTTGAAGAATTTATTTAAAAGTTGGTTTTAAAAACTATATTTGTGGAGAAATTATTTTTCTTAAGTTGTTTTTAAATCTTTAAAGTAAAGATTTATTTAATTAATTATCGAAGTGATTATTTAAAGATTTAATTGATATTTGATTTAGAAAATGGTTATTTAAATAGTTTACTCTATCTAATAATTTTATTTTAAAATTATTTTGGGCTTAAGACTTATATGAGATATAGGTATAAAATTTCATAACTAATATTTTAAAAATAAAGTTTTCTAATTATTTTTATTTTAAATATTTCCAAGTATATATTTTTAGATAAGTAATTTAAAATACTTTTTAAAGTATTCAGGCATGACAAATTTTCGATGGAAATAAATATTTGGAAATTTATTCCGCATAAGGAAAGTGATTTGAAATCTGTTTTCAAAATGTTGAGGTGTTGAAAATATATCTTGCGAAGATATTTTAAAAATAAATAATTGGGAATTTTTTTTATTTAAAATCCGGTAATTGTTGTGAATATTGATTGATAGTTAAATAACCGACTACCTGTGTTGCCCTTTAAATGGCATTTGAATTTCGATGCGACCGGGGGTCGGATTCCAAATGGATCATTCTTCTTAACTAGTAATTTCAGGACGAAATTCTTTTAAGGGGCGAAGAATATGACGACCCGGAAATTTTGACATTTGAAATTGAAACATTTAATTGAATTTAAATATTTGGAAGTTATTTTAAACTTGAATTTCAAATATCAGAGTTTATTTGGGCAATTAAATTATTGAATTTAATAAATGAAATTTTGTTAAATATTGAATCTTGATTTTTAAGCTTGTTAAAAATATTATGAAGACTTGGAAGATCTATATTAATGATACTGAAGATTACTACCCCGGAAATGGTTGAAACTGGAAGAATGCAGTAAGGTTATGAGGGTCGCGCCCTTTAGGGTATGTCCATTTCCTTCTGGATAAAAGTGGTATCATGGTATGGAGCGCAGATACTTAACTTATGCGGTTGCTGCAAATTTATTACTTTGTAGTTTCTTTGTGGCTGAGAACTCTCGGATAAAGGTCGGTGACGACAGGGGGATGGCATGCTCGTGTAGTAGTTACCTAGTTACAGAGGTAACCCGCCTTGTGTTGGCAGAGAGCTGGTTAAGTTCTCGGGGCATCCCTCTAAAGGCGTACCCATGTGGCACAGGAAGTTCCTTAGCCTAACCATTTGTTGGAAATCCAAAAAAACAATACGCGACATGTACGGTTTTAGTTGTATAACCTGCCTTTTACTTATGGTGGTGAGCCGTCGTTTAATTGGTAGCTATAGTAGGCATAGTACGAAATGTCTATGTTGGCTAAGATTAATATTATACCTGCAAATGTTTTCTGCACTATGCACTAATAATAATATCAAAAGGATTTTCGCACATCAAGCATGTTTGACTATCGTAAGAAGAAATCTCCTCCAATTGTGCGCTTGCATTGTATGTGTGGCGGGAGGCTTTATGGTAGTTTCATTTTCCAAAAAGCATTACGGATTTCTTTTAGTTTCTTTTATTTTCTTTTGTTCAAAAATAAACTATTTTTATTTGCTCACACCAGTCTCATGACTGACCTGGATTTTATTGTTCCCTTTCTAAACTCTAGGTGCCCACAATTTTCCACACGGGTATCCTAGAGTTGGGTTTTTCAGATAATCATATAGTAGGTGTAGAGTCGATAGCTTTCGGGCTTTGAATCTTGGCAATCGCATTGCTGACTGAGTTACCTAGTTTGCTTCATTACAACTTGATGGTGGTTCGAGCTTCTTGGATTGGAGTTTTAGAGCTTGGCATTGAAGATATTGTTCCGCTACTGTCGTTGTTCAATTTTCCACTATTGTACCTTGTATCTCTAATATTGATGTTCATTTGTATCAGAATATTGTATCAATGATATATATGTTGATTTTCTTCCGCTGTGTTGTCGTACTTAATGTGTTATAAGCTCTGGCGAACCAGATTCGACGTTTGAATCTGCGGCATTCGAATACGGGTAATGTATTTTGGTGCCGATTTTCGAAGGCCGAGTCAGGGTCACTACAATATGGTATCAGAGCAATTGGTTAAGTGACAACCTTGGCTCTGGTGTGGATTACTCATTAGAGATAGAGTTAGGTTATCAGTTGTTCTGGAGCGAGGTCAGAAAAATATGCTGTGGAGATCTAGAGGCAAGCTGGATGGCGAGGCGTATCACTTGTATATGTTATATTCTTTTCCACTGTTTTGTTGTTACAAACTCTGATGATGTATGTATAAACTATATAGTTCTTTGTTTTAAAGATTATTCATTTATCTATTATATATTGTTCCGCTGCGAAATGTGAGATTCTGTTGTTGTTTCTGTTTCTTCTTCTATCTTCTTCTTTTTTAACCCTAACGGTTCGGTTTTCCGGCATTCGATGGTTCGGTATTTGATACAGTGGACGTATTGATGTCGACTTTCAGAAGTCGAAAAATTGGGTCGTTACAAAATCATTGAATCAGCGGTGTACCGCTACAGCAGGGGTCGATGGTCCCTTGTTTACGAAATGGCTACGATATTATTTTGGAACCCGGAAGGTAGAAGGATCTTCTGAAAAGTTTTGTGTCCATTGCGTAAATACTAGATCGGCAACGGGCCATTGCTATTGTATTATCATCATTTTACATTGGATTTTAAGCAGTACTTCTCATACCTGTTTTTAAGTATTTTTCACTGGGTGTTGAAATAGGCCTACTAAGTGCTTTGAGATTTCTAGTCTTACGCCTGATCAACGTACGACTAGAGTCTGCAAGAACGAGGATGAACCTGTTAAGACATTGAGTTATAAAGCATTTTGATAAAGTATTATATAAAGGATATTTTGATCAATTTTTTCTAAATACTTTAAAATGTTTTAAATGTTGTCTATTTATGTACGACATGGTTTATAAATTGGTTTGGAATTTAAATGAATATAAATCAAGAATTCGAGAATTTAAATTTTCGGTGATCCCAAACTTTGGTTTTAAAGTTTTAAAGTGTATATTATTTAAAGTATTTTCGAGTAGAAATTGTTTTCAAAGAGTTTTAAAAGTTTTAAATCAGCACTCTTCTCTTTTGTTGTTGGAAAATAATTTCGGTAATGACGGCTGCATCATCGACATTCATTTTCGAGTTTCAAAGTTCATTAGTAGCGTAGCCACACTTTGTTTTGAAAATGGATTTTATTTAAATTTCTTAAATATGACTTGATTTATTATATATATATAAATATATGATTATGGATTTAATTATATATATATATATATATATATGTTTATCTCTAAATTGATTGAAGTGAAATAAGAAATTAAATTCTTAAAATTTCCTTAAAGGATGATTTTAATTATAAATGAAGCTAAATTTTTTGAATAAATATTTAAAACTTGAAATGATTAAATGGAAATCAATTTAAAAAATAAATGAAATTTATATGATTTGAATTGATAGTTTGAACTAACAAATTTGAATTGAATAACTATCCAAGGATTTAATAAAATTGATTAAACAAAATTGTTGAACATGAATTAATGTAAATTGAAATTTATATGGTTTAAATTAATTATTATTTTGTAATTCAAGTTTATTTTTCTTCTGGTTGTTTCTACTCTCCTACCTCGTTCCTTTTTGGGGACGAAAAGTTTTGAGGCGAGGAAAGTGTAACGACCCGTAATTTTATTGATTTTTGAAACGTAATTAACTGAAATTTCATGATAATTTAAATAATTGAATTTTGAAATGTTTTTTTTTTTGATATTTAGAATAAACCTTTAAACATAGCAAATTGTAAATTTTCATCTAAAAATATGAAAGTTTATTTTTGTGTAATTTCAATTTCAATTTAAATCCGTTAATATTAGATGATAATAAAATATTTTTCAAACCTGATTATTATTATACAATAAATTTGTAAATCATCTTTTGAGTGAGACGTAATACTTCCTTTCTTTAAATTTGGATTACTATTGCTCCGTTTATCTTATTTTCGACTGATTTGCTGCATTTTTGGTAAGATTATCGATTTTGATGGGATGGTCCTACCACTTATATCTGTATATCGTTTTGATCGTCTCGTCGTGCCGATCTCTACAATATATTCAATTTTTTGCCTTAAAGTCCAAGGAACAATGAAATCTACGAAATGATTTTCATGTCCGTTCCGTATTGGACCATTTTGCTTCCTTTGTCTTTTCAATTGCCAAGCGTGTAATGCCAATAGTCTGTGCTTTTATTATTTTTTGAAATTAATAGATGACCATTAATTTCTATATTCCCACTGCTTCATACATTTGTGGTTCCAACATATTTTTTTGTTCTGAAAAATTATTTTTTAACATTCAGCCTTTCTTCCTTTTCGTGCTCAAAACCGCACACAAGCTTCTCCTCACCCACGCACCCAATCTCCATGCATGTCACCTCTCACCCTGCTCCAACTGCTCTCTCTTTTTTTCTTCTGGCTATAGCCTCGGTTTCCACTTCCTCATGCCAGAGAACTCCCCACCGATCCACGCAACACCCTCCAATGCTCGGCCATCCACCCATGCTTCGGCCACTACTTCACCTCATCGCCTTCTGCTCGACCCAGACCATCTTGAACCTTCACCGTGGCCGTGTTCTCCTCAACACACTGCTGTTCTAGGTCGCCACCTCTCCTTTTTATCGAGTCTTCTTCTTGTACCCTTATTCGTCGAATTCGTGCCAATCTTGCTTTTCTTTGGAATTCGTAGCTTGTTCTGTTGTCAAACTTTCTAGCCTCGAAAGGTGAGCAATCACTCACGATTAACGTCCTTATATTTATTAGATTTGATTTCAATTGAAACGACAGTTGGAATATGTTGCTGTTAATTATTTACATTGTTATATATATATATATATATATATGCCATTATCTGTATTTTTTCACCTGCGATATCTGACACCATTATCTGTTATTTATCACTGATGATATATGCGTGTTGTTGACTGTTATATTATTATCATATATGTTATCACTCTGCAAGTTCCCCGTTAGTATAGAATTCTCTATGGGTTGAAATGATACATACCCGAACATTTTTATGGAATATGAGAAAATCGTTATGGGTTGAAATGATAAACCCAAACAATATTCATTTGAATTGAATTTGGGACTGTGGGTTGAAAATATATAAACCCATAGATGCTTAAATTGTGGATTGAAATGATAAACATCCATATCACTTGACCATAGGATAGAAAATTATATGCAGACACCGTTGGTCTATATATACATTTTGAAAATGATTTTCCAGGGTTTTGAAAAGAAATTTATGGTTAATAAATATTGATTTTAAGATATTATATATAAATGTATTTTATAAAGGTTTAAAATTTTAGATTTTTAAACTTATATGTTTTGAAAATTTTATGGTTATAAGTTAGTTTTGAAATTATAAATTTTAAGAATTTACTTATAATTTTATTATTTTTATAATATATATATATATATATATAAATTAAGTTTTAATATAAAATAAGTTTAATAATAAGATTTAAATTAATAAAATTTGATTTAACTAAAATAAATATATTTAAGTATTCATCAAAAATTATATTTTAAAAATAGATTTTTATACTGATCTTTTATAAGTTAAGGTTGGGAAGGTAAATTTAAGTCAATTTGAAATAGTATTCTTTTAAGAATTATATTTAAATAAAAATTGATTTGAAACTTATTGGATTTGAGATTTTAAAGATATGATTTTATAACTTTATTTTGATTTAAAGTGATTAAATGAATATTTCAAGTTTGACTAAATTGAAGGGAATATTTAGTTTAATTAAATTGTAATTTGAGGTTTTATTTAAATGATATTGGATTTATTAAGTGAATATTTCAAAACTAAATAGTAATGAAGTTAAATTAAAAAATGTATGAAATTATCAAGTTTAGTTTTCGAATGTTGCATATTTAAAGCTTTGAAAAATATTGAAATTGAAATGTGTTATTTTGTGGCTCAAATCTGTATTTGAAATGGTTAGTGAGAAACTAAATTGAATTGAAATTGACGAATTAAATTTGAATTTGAATTTTGGAATTTGAGTTGATTTGAATCGATTTGTGAAATTTGAGAAAACTATTTATTATATAAATTATTTTTAATTTGTATTTAAAACTATTTTAATATTTTACTTTAAAAATTATTTTATAAACTATTTTAATTTTTAACTATTTTATTATACAAATTGTTTTTAATGTATATTATATTAAATTTATAACTATTTTAATATACTAATTATTTTACTATATAAACTATTCTATTTTACAAACCATTTTATTATATATATACTATTATTAATATCTAAACTGTTTAGAGGAAAGTGTTATGATTTCAAAGTGATATGATTCCCAAAGTGTTATAATTTCTAGTGTTATGGTTTCGAAAGTGTTACAACTTTGAAACCACTATGATTTTGAAATGAATATATTTAAGAGAATAATGATGTCATATTTGATATGGTTTTGAAATGAATATGATATTTTGGTTTTAAAGTATGATATTTTGAAATGACCACGGTTTTATAATAACGTTTGTTGGTTAAAGAGACCGAGATCGGTTATTGTCATACTCTCTGCCAATACCAAAACCAGTTTAACAACCATGTACAGTGGAGATCACAGTGTTGTATCGACCATGAGAATATATAAAATGTGTTAAGGGGATATGGGTAATGCCTTAATGCTATTTAAATAGTTTACTTTACTATAGACATTATTATAATAGCGTATATTACTACATAGTAGATAGTTCCACGGATCCTTAGAGGATGGTTATCCCAAACATCCTTTGAGTTACTTGGATTTCAGTTGATATTCACTTGAGTTGGATTTATTGATATAAGAATGTTAATCCTGACTCGAGTGTTTTGTGTTTTGCTTTACACTCAGGTCAGATTGAGTGTCACAGCATTTGTGACTCACCTTTGAAGTTGGAGCTTCGATTGGAAATCCATCTATCTATCCAGCCTTCAGTTATTCAGTTGACTCCACTGATATATTCAGTTTTGTTATTTGACTACTGTATTGTGACTTCAATGTATTCGAGACTTCTACTGTATTGTTTTAACTTTGTTATATATATGTATAGTAGCTTCATGAACTACTATTTTTTTTTTCCGCTGCTTATCATTATATTACTCCGTGTTCTGTGATTTATTTATTTACTATATATGCTGAGTTTTGCCAAATAAAAGTTAACAATCTGATATTTTGAGCAATTCAAGTCCGACATGTGTGGATGCGAATGGTTGAAAATATCAGGATATTACACCATGCGTATATATCATCCGTATGCAATATCAAATCCGATCGCTCACACGAACACACAATTTCACTTCCAAACTAGTATCGTTCACACGATTCTCTAGTGCAGACTTAGATTTGGTTCCTTGGTCAGAATTCGTTGTTCTCCTTAAATAATCATATATTATGATAGAGAATTCCAAAATGAAATCAAAAATCCATATCAGGGGTTTGGCGCCGAGAAACGAGTGAAAAATCCTAACTCGGATCGATATAAATTATCTCGAAATTTTGTGCTCGAATTTGGATCAAATCGTTATGCAAATAAAATAATATACGTACGACTTACCTATTTATTCCAATTGATTCTTAGTTACACCAAATCCTTTTTCATCCACATTCATTTTCATAATTTCCTTTAATAACATACTTATTTGTGAAACATTTTATTATTAATCACTTTAGTTTATAATCATTCTATAAAAGTCGTATATAAGAAGTTGGACTTTATCTAATATCTCAAAAGTTACAAATTCAATTTCACAATTTCTTTGCCAATTCATATTCAATTTTATAATCAATTGACAAAGATATTATTTGATTCATTTGTCTACTCTCTTAAATTCACTTATTTATTTCCGTTAGTCATTAATCATTTCACAATATATTAATTAAGAATAACATTTATTATTACACTAAATTTCCATCTATATGCATTTTATTTCTTTTAAGTTTGTTTACTTGTATAATATCCCATTACATATCTAAATCACCATTTTAACTTTTAACATTTGGTGAGTCTTATTATATTTATTAGAATGCAATTTGGTATTATACAAATTAATCTGACTCATTTTCCTTAATTAGAATTTTCACTATTTTAACTTGCTTAAATTTTCTTTACATTCAATTTTACTCTAAAGTTTCTTAAATATTTAGCTTAGATTTCTTAATTCTCTTATTTTATAAGTTCATGTTATTCAAATATTTAATTTCATTCAAATAATTTGAAGATTATTAATTAATAGAACTTAATAATTTTAAATATCGGGTTCTTTTCAAATCGTTTGAAATAAGTATACACACTTATATCTTTTATGATCAAATCATACTTTTGGAGTTTAAACCAAAATACGTTTATAAAAACAATTTCGAGGCAAAGCTTCTCAGAAGTCTCTCCCACTTTGAGACTCGAAAATGAAAATCGATGATGTTGCGTAGTCATCACCGAAATCATTGCTAAATTCATTCCTTTAAAATTTTATTTGAAAACAATTTTTACTTGTTTATACTTTTAAACAATACTGATATTATTTTCCAAAGCTCGGAAACCTTTTTCAAAAACACCGGAATTTAAATTTATCTAATTCTCAACTTTATATTCATTTTACTTGCAATTTATATTTTATAAATCACACTTATACAATTTCATTTTCTTACAATCATATTATAGCTAATAGATTAGGAATATTGACAATTCAAACAATAAACGATAATGATTAGTATTATCATTTCTAACAACCAATTCACACTATATATACCCTAGTAATTTTTGAAAAATTATTTCTTTATATATAAAATATAATCAAGGTAAAATTATTTCATTTACCTAATTCCAAAACAATACAGTGTCGGTTTACCTTGTCAAAGACTTTAGAAACACCCATCGATACGGTTGTACTTCATGTACTGACCAGAATTCATAAATGCTCAACCGATAAGTCAACACAATATAAAACATTTCATATTCACTACACTCAAACTCTTTCTAGGGTGCTACTGACCCTATCTCTAATGAGTTGCCCCATAAAGCTATGGTTATCGCTAAACCAAAGTTATGATACCAACTGCGATGATCTGCATTTCAGAGGGTTTAAATTACAATAATCCACACATGTCTAACTTAAACAATCCGAAATATAGATAATCAATGCGGTTAATTAAGAAAATAAGAAAACAAGAAGAAACAAAAATAGAATCTCACAGTGGAATGACAAATGGAATAATTAAATAAACAGTTCATAAAGCTGTTTATACAATACATTTGATTATAATCTATACAACGTTGATCAGAGTTATAAATACATCAGGAATAAAATAAAGTAATGCAATAGGCAACATGATGCAGGACTAATAGTAATAATATACCAAATCTTCATCTTCGTCCTTCAGAGTAAATCTTCAATAAGCTAAAAAAACTGAGGACTGACCCGAGCGTAATGAAAAGACAAAACACTCGAGTTAGGACTAAAATATACTTATGTAAGTCAAATTGATATCACATACAACAAGAGTGTAACGGCGTCAGAGATGTTTACAGGTTTTCACATCTCCTATCCAGTGTATAACGTGCGTGCAATAACTCAAAAGATGTTACGGGTCCATCTTTTAAGGATCCGTCAAAATATTTACATGTAGTAGAATACGCTACATATATAATGTCAAGTTAGTCAAATAAATATTTTACTTAATGTTAAGGCTTTACATTAATCCCCCTTAACGAGTTTTTAAGCATTGACGTATAGTTTTCATTTGACACCACCAGTAGAACATCGGTAGTCAAGGATGCGCAGTGATATGACAACTCTAAACCAAAATCGTATGGGTCTCGTATTGGGATAAAAGTATGACAAGGCACGTTAGGCAATGCCCAAGGTAGGATACTACTAGTGTATACTTCCCAGTTGGTGGTAACGCATCATAGCAATGATCGCCCACCGCGTCCAGTACTTCCATAATTAAAAGGGTGCGCATGAATCAATCACAATGTAAATGATGGTAATATGAAGAAGTGCGTCCGCTCGGGGTAGCTAGCCCACTTGGCTGGTACGCTCTTGTTTTAGTCATTTGAAATTGGCACAAGTGCCAGGCTAATCCATCATCATTCTCTTTCTTCAAATCCAGCAAACGACGCCAAATCTAACCACTTCATTCTAGATCATCACTCCGTGTACACAGTTATTAAAGTGGTTCCGGTATCGACAGAGAGTATGCCTATATCCGACCTTCGTCTCTTTAACAACCAAACATCGTTTTACACACCGGTTGGTACTTTGACATTTCGAAAAAGGTTCATACTTGATATCAAAACATCATATTCTCTTCGAAATGAAATCCATTTTGAAATTATCACAATTACTCAAAATATACCATTTCAATTCAAAACCATGTTCATCTTAATATTGCAATTTCGATTCCAAAATTGTTTCAGATTTACATTTGGGTTATAACTTCATTTAACCCCATTCGTATTTAAATCCATAACTTAAAATAAACATTTCACCCTTGATCAGTTTGAACAGTTTTAAAATAGTTTAAATAAGTAAAAAAAATTAAATGGTTAAAATAGCTAAAATAGTTTAAATGGTTAAAATAGTAGAATATAAAATAGTTTAAATATTAAAATGGTTTATATAGCAAATAATTTAGAAACCAAAATAATTTGTATATTTAAGAAGATAGCTTGTGGATAGTTTAATATTAAATTATTTATTTGAAAATAGTTTCAAAGTCAAACCGATCCAATTCCAACTTCCCAATTCAAATCAATTTTAATTTCCATTCAATCGTTTCAATTTCGATTTCAATTCATATCAATTTCAACTTTGATTTCAAATTAATTCAGTTGTAATTTCCAACCCAATTAATTCAATTTCAATTTCAATTTATATCAATTTCGAGCTCGATTTTCAAATATCGATTCAAAACAGTTAAATCAAATTTCCTTCAATATTCAGTTTAAAATCCCAATCTTCAAATATAATTCAATTTTGAGCTCAATTTCGAAATACCGTTTTTATATCACTTTTACTTAATAATATTCAAGTTCGGATTAAAGTTTAATTTTTTAAAAATAAATCGATTTCCATAAATTCAAATTATATTACGATTATAACTTCAAAATCTCAAATTTGATTATTTAAACAATTTGGATTACCAAATTTAAATTTCAACATTCAGAGCTCAATCTCAAAAATAATTTGATCTCTATAAATTTTATTTTTATTTCTTTTAAATCAAAACCATTTAAATAATTTCAAATCAAAAATTTAAAAATCATTCAATTTAACAAATCCGACGTCCATATATAATTTTCTATCCTATGGCCAAGTGATCAGTTGTTTCAATTTAATTTCAAGGATGGATATATATCATTTTAATCCAAATCTCAATGTCGTAGGTATATATCATTTCAATCCAAATTTCAATGTCATAGGTATGTATCATTTCGATCTATTTCTTAATTCATTTGAAATAATTCAATTTGCAGTTTTATACACTGTAAATAATATATAGGGTAATAACATGATATATATAAACAAATAAACATCCAAATATCAACCAGTTTGCATCCATCATAGTCAATCATACAAACAGACAATATAATTCACAGCAATTTCATAGCTGTCAATATTAGGTAATTTACTAGCAATTAAATTCCAATTTCAATTTGACTGTCAATTTTAATTTTTAACAGTTAATTCATTGACAATCTAGATAACAATTAAATTTATCAAACAACGATCAATAAAATTTATATCACTTCATAATACCAATTTTAACAAGAATAAAATTATTCTAGTACATTGTTAGCGTTATAAAACACTCACCTTGAGTTTCAATTTCTAATCAAATCGAACGACATTCGATTTAACCTAAAATTTTAACTAGCTCTAAATGACTCCAAATCTGTCCCAGAACGTAGTGCTCATCGCTACGATTCCAATGCTACTTGTTTTGTCTCAATCGGACCTCGAATGTGAGAGATATAAAATTTATTATATTTTACGAATTTAACCAATATGATTTATAAATTCTTTTTATTTATTTTACATAAAACAAGATCTTCCTTTCGTTTATCCTTCCGTAAATCAAGACCGATCATCCTTTCTTCCTTCCAATCCCGAGCTCTAGGCAAAGTCACGTACTAGCTCAACCCATAGCCGCCACGAAGATCCTTAGGCCGCTCCTCCTAGATTCGATTCGAGATCAATTAGGCAACGCCGCAAGGAAGCCCTCTCTATCACACACTAACGCCCTGAGTTCCATCAACCTCGGCTGCCCCCTTGCATAGAAAATCGTGCATGAACTTGTGATAACCTGAATTTTGGGATATCTGTGATTTGATAATCAATTGGGTTAATTAATTGGAATATTGATTTATAGAATTGACAAATTATTCTTTTGAAACAAATGATAATGTGTATATATATGAGTAGAAATTAAATTAGAATTTGACCATGAGTTGGAAATTCAAAGAATAAAATATCTTAAAATAAATTGGATATAAAATAAATATGTATATGATTTTATTAGTATATAATTTATTTTATATTATTTTCTTCAGAATATTTTATTTATATGAATTAAGGAAAGTAATTACTAAATAGAAAATTTAATATAAAATTTTTGTGAAACCATTTAAAAATATAAATAAAGAATATATATAAATATAACAAATGTAAATCAATTATAATATAGTAATGACATTTGTAAGAAATTTAATAAGTGTCATAAATTAGTTTTTGTTTTAAGTTATAAATAAAAGATATAACAAGATATATACATTTCTATTCCTTCTCATTTTCTTTTTCTATCTTCATTTTTCAAAACAAAGAAAAACAAAGAAAAATCTGTGAAATTGAACAAGAAAAAAAAGAAATAAAATCCAATTCAAACTTCATCAAGTTTTTACAAATTCTCAATCCTGAACTCAACAAACTCAAGAGATTCAACTCAGCGTGATCAACAACAAGCAAAGTCAATGGCATGCAAAACTCATTTTTAAACAAAAGTAGATTCAAGAATCAGGTTCCAGTCAAAAAACAATGTCCTGATCAGATCAAGCTAGGCAACCAAAGTTTCCAGTTTTCAATATATGATCAAATAAAACAAGTAGCAGTACTCTGGTTTCAGAAGGAAGGTGAGTAAACTTCACCTTAAAAACATAATCTTCTTTATATATTCTGTTGTATATGATAACCATAGTAGTAATAACTATGAAAATGTTTTGGAGGAATATATAAATATGTAATGCCTGATATATATATATATATATATATCTGCATGTTTGTATATATGTATAAATACCTCTGTTCTTAGTTTACAGACCATAAACTCATTCAAAAATCCAATCACTCTCTACATAAACCATTGTAGGTGATGATGTTTGAAGAGTATATGTTTGGGATAACTTGATTTTATTTTTTAAAATATTTTTGATCAACAACAAGTGCTTTTACTGGAAGATGAAAATTTAGGTAAAAATAAACTGAAGCCAGAAAATAAATCATTTAAATTCCATGTTTCAAATGCATAACTTGATTCACATTTGGAAATCATATTTTTTGATGTAGAATTCATAATTTTTAGTGTTGAGGTCGTCAATAATTGGCGAGTTGATCAGTGATGGGAATTTTGTCGATTTCCATTGACCGGAGAAAGATTGAGCTTTGCGATTGGTGTGTGAGGGAGCTTGGGTGATGGAGAGCTTGGCAAAATTGGTGACTGGTCCTATAGGCCACTGTGGTGACGGCACAGAGGTGATCTAGGATTTTAAACCCAGTTTTGATCAGCGTGGTTTCAAAGGGAAGTTCATCGTTGCTAGGGCATTAGGGATGACCGGTCCAAGGGGAAAAGTAGCTTTGGTTAATAATGCTTCTCTGGTTGGAGGATCGTGGTCACTGGTGGTTTGTTTCGGCGGCGCGTGGCGATTGTCTGATGGTGGGTGTGTGTTCCAGGTTGAAGTCAGATGGGTTCAAGTTCGCTCGAATTTGATTTCATAATGGATCGTGCGGTCTAGGTGATGTGATGCTTGGGCAAGGTCACCGGCGACTTGCGTGTGCTCTCGCGACGACCAGTGGTGATCGGTGTGATTGCACATGTGAACACATACACGAACGTGTCAGTTTTGGGTAAGGATCGTTACAGCCCGAGTTCGTGCTTGTGAAATGTTAAGGTAGGCTCGAAGTCAGGGACGTAAAGAGAAGCATGGGGTTTGATTCTGGTTTTGGTGAGGTAATACTCGGGTTTGTTCAGGGTTATAAATTGGATGCTAATAAAGTTTTTTTAAAAAAAATTTACAAAGTCAAGATAAATTAATTATCTTAAACTATTTTAAGTGATAAATTGATTATTTAATGTTTTGTTAATTTAAGTTGAGAAAGTATTTAAGTTGTTTCAAAAGCTTAATTAATCAGATAATTAAATGGTTTAATTAAAAGATTAAATGTTTTAAATTTTACTTAAACTTAAAGCTTTTAAGTTATTTTGATTCCAAGGTTATTAGGTAAGATTTTGGAATAATAATTAAGAAGATTAATTAAGATAAATGATTTATCATTTAAATTTAATGATAATTAAAGATTTATTAATAAATAATTAAGGATTAATTATTGGTTAATAAATTAGAAATTAAAGAGTGATTATTATTAGCAAAAGAAAAATTAATTGTTGTGACTAATTATTGATTTAAGGTTAATTAATTAATATAATTAACCAATGGTATAATTACTTGATGAAAGTAATTAAAGGTTAATTATTTAAGGGAAGTAATTTAGGATTAATTACTTAGTAAAATTAATTAAAGGATTGATTAATTAAGGAAATGAATTAAGGGTTAGTTGATTAATGAGTGTGATTAATTAAAGGATAATTAATCAGTGTAAGTGATTATAGGATAATTAATTTGAGTAATTAATTACGGATAAATGTGATTAATGTGAATGGGTGAAGGTTAATTAATTTGTGTTATTAATTAAGGCTAATTACTAAATGTAATTTAGAGGATAATTAAGGGAAGATAAATAAATGGTTTGTAATTAATTAATGTTAAGTAAGCAAGATTAATAGTAATTAAGGTAATTAATTTAATTTATTTTAAATTAATTAAAAATGGTATGACAAAATAATCTTGCTTATGAATGATTGAATGATATTGTATGCCCTAGATTAGTTGATATCTCTGATATATGATTTGTGATGCTATGTAATATGATATGTTTGGTTTAAACTGTGATAATATGGGCATCTATCGATGATGAATTACTATGTAAAGGTGACACCTTGTATTTAAAGTTTGAATTGTATTCCACTTGAATCTTAGGTTAAGATGACTTGGGATCCAAAGAGACCGGGGTCGGGTATCAGTAAATACCCGAAACCACTTTGATTTGAAATCCACTATAACTCTTTATAGATTTGATATGTGAAATCAATAGGGTGGAATGAAACAATTTTAGTGAGCTGGACCATTGAAACTAAGTAAGGGTACTTAGAGATTGATTGCGAAATAAGTGTTGACTATAACATATTAAGACTCGTAATAAAGAACAAGTTACCCCAGAATTTAAGTATGTTATAACATAATGTTTTCTAGTATATGGATTTACTCACGCTGGTTTCCAGCCTGACCCGGGTGTTACTTTGATGTAACGCTTGGGTCTGACCGAGTATTACAGATTTCCATGTATGGACGTTCTGGAGCTCAGGAGACGAGAGGGAAGGTAGGGACGTATAGAGTATTCCGCTGATAGATATTATTTTTTAATTTGGGACAAGTTAATTTTAACTGTCCAGTGTTTGTGTCAATCTTGTAACTCTAATGTATTATATGTAATTAACAGATACAACTTTCTTTGTATAACTGCAATTATTTGATATTATATTTTATCCGCTATGAATGTAGGATTCCATGAATTGTTTTCTGTTTCTTCTTCTACCTCTTTTCTTCTTTTCCTTAACTATCTACAACTTTCAAGGTCGAAAACTCTGGGTCGTTATATTTTCTATCAAAGCAGTAGGTTAAGCAAGAACCTTGGCTCTGGTGGGTATACTCATTAATAATTGGATCAATTGTACCCTAGAATGGGTTGAGAGTATATATTTGAGGGCGTATTTGTTATTTTCCTATATAAAGATTTTAAAACAATTTTAAAATTAATTTTATATAAATTTATATTTTGATATAAAGCAATAGTTTTTCTAATTATTAAGGTAATTGGTTGTTGATTATTGGAAATAAAAATTAACAATAATAAGAATTAAGTGGTAATAGGAATTTAACCAAATTGAATTGAATGAAGATAAGTTTGAAAAGAATACAAACTGGAATTAAATCCTGAATTCCTAGAAATGTTTTCAGAATAAGATAAAATGAATTGGGTTCCATATATGATAATCTTGGTTATTATAATAAAATGGTTATTGTATCTAATAATGTGATGTTTGTTTTCTGATAATAATTAATGATAAAGCAAATAAAATGTTTTAGGGAAGTAAACTTTTAGACGAGTATAACTTATAAATTGCAATGGGTTTTAAATTGTGAAGTTTTGAATCCTATGTCTAGAAACATTTGAAATTGTTTTCAAAATGTTAAAAGAAATGATATTATTCAGACTATTTTGAATGTAATCTTATTTTTAAACAAGAGGTTATATGAAAACTTTAAAGGAATTTGTTTTGAATTAAAATGGCTTGGTGGGCTAAGAAATAAATATGTATATGTGTGGATATACGTAATATCAAAAATGATTTGGAGTAAACTCTTAAGTGTGGAATTTTGATTTTCCCAGGAGTGTGATCCAAAAACGCTAAGTGATATAAGTTTTGAATTTATAAGTAAGAAAGAATATTGATAGAAATTTGAAATTTGAAAGTGGGATTCAAATTTGAGTAAGTTTAACGGGATTAAATTGAATTTAACTTAGAGGAAGTTAAATAAGTTTGGAATGAGCAACCTGAATTGGAAAATTTCAAGATGAAATTGAAATTTAACTTAGAGAAGTTAAATGGGTTGATTTGGGAGGATTTATATAAGATCTCAAACGTGTTTGAATTTTGGTAACGGATAATAGATGCTATAGATGGATGTTTTAAGTAAATTGGACTGATCCTAATATCATCCTGTCGTTATCAATAATCTATGAAACTGTGAATTGGTTTGTTAAAAATGAATTAAGAAGTGGATTGTGATATTTTATATCCATTGCAGAAATTAATTGGAAATTATTTAAGTAACTTTGATTTTTGAAGATAAAAATTGAACTTGTAAAAGTGAAATCACTTTAAACTTAAGTTTGGATGCTTAAAGTGTAACTTACAAGTTTAAGTTGTTAAGGATTGGTTTCAAAATTTAAATTGGGTAATAAATTGGATTTTAATGATTAAATTGTTTAAAAAGGATATGAATTATTATTTGAACCTAGAAATAAGTTTATGAGGAAGTAAAGGTAATTTAAAATAGAATTTTTAGATTTGGACTTGGAATTAAATGTTTAAAGGGTTATGAACTTTTACTTGAAAACTTGAGATAAGTAAGTAAAAGTGATTTGAATAAATATTAAAATGTTTAACTCAAAATTTAATTGTGTAAGGACTTGGGTTGTTAAATTAAAAAGTAAAGGTCAATTTGATTTAAAGAAATTAGATCAACATTTGAAATTTAACTCAAATTTATGTAATTCGGGAAGATTTAAAGTGATATTGAATTTGAAATTAGTTCAAATTGAAATTTGATTTAAATAATTTGGATTTATTATTAAAGTTGAATAGTTTTAAATTCAAATGGAATTTGATTTGAATTTAAAAAGAATCAAGGTTAATTCAACTTGAATTGGGATTACTTCAAACTGGAGTTGAAATGAAGTTGTTTAAATTTATTTTGGGATTGAATCAATGTAAAGAGGAAGTGGAAATTTAAAATTGAATTGATTTGGAATGAAGATTGGGTAGTGGAACAGTTTGGCTCTGAAAATATTTTCAAACAAATTATTTTAATATAAGCTTTCTTATATCTATTTTTCCAAGCTATTTTCTATATACAACCTTTCTTTTTAAAGCCAAACTATTTTATACTTATTTTACAATTATTTTTGGAACTATTTAACAATTTTACAACTGTTTTATAACTAATTACTATTTTTCAAATGTTTTATAACTAATTACTATTTTCAACTATTTTGCAATTATCTAACTATTTTATAACTATTTTACAATTATTTAACTATTTTATGGCTATTTTACAAATTAATAATTATTTTTCAACTACTTATCTATTTTAATTTCAAGCTATTTTCTAAATTTAAGCTGGTCAAAGTTCAAACTGTTTATGGTTAAATGACCATTTAAGATAAGAATTGTGGTGTTACTCCAAATGGAATTTGAAGCAATTGTGAATGATTGAATAAAATCCTAAATGAATGTGAATAGAAAAGTGAAATTGATTTGGCTAATAATCAATGAAGATAAATACGTAGGATGTACCTATATTATTCTATTCGCATAATGGTTAGATCCAGATTCGAGCACAGAATTTCGAGATAATATATCGATCCGAGTTGGGATTTTTCACTCGATTTTCGACGGCGAACCTGGATATGGATTTTTGATTGGTTCTGGATATTCTATATCATAGTTATGGCTATGCAAGGAGAATGACAGTTTCTGATCAAGAAACCAGATCTGAGTCCGCACTAGGAAGTCGAGTGGACGATACTAGTTCGGAAGTGAAATTGTGTGATCAAGTGAGCGATCAGAGTTGATATTGCGTACAGATGATATGTGTACATCGTACGGGTTTGAATGGGATTGATATTGAAAATTTGTGGATAAGAATTATAAAATGGTTTTTGAAATGAAAAGTAGATTTTGTGAAGCATATGATGAAATAAAATGGAAATTAGATATTTCTATGGTAGAAATTTACTTTATGGAAGTAAGTAATATGGTAAGTTGTAACAACCCGCATATTTATCGATTTTATATTTACATATTTTATTTAAATATTTTATCGTTAGTCGGATTATAGTCCGAAAAGCTACTTTTTGCATACGGTTGAAATAGGACTCGGGACCACTCCCATTGAGTTTAAAATGCCGTTTGCGACCTTTTTGAGTATAAGCTTCGATATGTTTGGAGAAAGTTGAATTTTGCTACTTTTTACTTAGGGCTTTGGTTTGGGCTGAGCCACTTATGTATTCAGTCCCAACCCCTTCTCCTCTTCATCTCTTCATTCCTCATATACTCAAGCTTTTATATTAATGGAGAGTGGAAGAGGAAATTAAAACTCCAAGCCCTAGTTTTCTTTTGCAAATCAAGTTCTAGCTCCAAACTAATAGAAGAACCCATTGGTAAGCTTCTCTTCTTCTCCAACTTATTCTCTTACCAATTTCAGAAATTCCTAAACCTAATTTTGGGAATGTTCTTGTTTTGAGCATAGATTCAAGCTCATTTGGGTTGTGTTGAAGAGAGGTTGATTCTCCTTTGCTTCTAAGCTTCTTTTTCGATCGTTTGGGTTCAAAGGTGAGATTTTTATCTCACATCTTAGTCTATAATTATCTTCGATTGTTAGGTATGAATTCCTAACACTTATTCTTGTGCAATTGATTTTGGTTTGGATTGATTTGGTGTATATTCCAATATTTGGTGTTTTGGTCCAATTTATGGAAATCCTATTATGGATATTTGGACATTGATATTTGAGGCGTATCGAAGAGCCGTTTAGGCTGGGTTGTCGTTCGACGTAATTCCTTAGTCATCGTCATTTGCTCGTTCGATCGTTTTCGATATTCGTTTGGCCATTTTTGGCCTAGGTTCTGGGAATGCCCTGAACCATTCATTCAGACGTTTGAAACATAATATTCAGACGTCTGAATATTGTTCTGGGAAGATTTCTATTCCCAGATTCAGACGTCTGAATATATGGTTTCAGACGTCTGAATTGGTTCAATTGGAACCAGAAAGGAAATAGGCTAAAAAGTGCATATTTCAGACGTCTGAAACACTTGATACAGACATCTGAATTGTGTTCTGGAAATCTTTATATTTCCAGATTCAGACTTCTGAACCACTTGTTTCAGACGTCTGAAATTGCAGTGTTTTGCCTATTTGCCTATTCGCTTGAAAATTCCAATTTAAATCGATTCGTGATGATCCTATTTGTTGTTATCATTTATTATGCCTTTGCTGACTCCTATTTAGGGATTTTTGAATATCCATTTCGATGGATTCTTTATCGGTTTCTTTGGATTTTATTCACGTCTTCGAATGTGAATTTTAGTGATTGATTGTTCTTACAATCTTCTTTGTGATTTGTCACTTTAAAAATATAAAGGTTTTCTATACTAGTAGTAAATATCAAAACTCTTTCTTCAAATGATTTCAACACTATTTTAGTACAAATCTCGTTTCTTAAACCATTTTCCAATCTATTAGTATATACAAACCTTTACCTCACTCGTATGAGAAATCTAATTAAACGACTTAGTAAAACGAGTGGTATGAAACGCTTGCGTTTACTTCGTCGGTTAATTCTTGGACTTGTTCGATTGAATCTCTTGTGACAATTTTCTAGTGGAAATCTACAGTTTGTTCGTAAATATTTAAGTTAAGCAAGTGGTTATGGGACATGAAGCTAAACTCATATATTTACTAGCTTAGTGTAATTGACACTTCTCGTTGATCGTGATGATCATCTTTGTGATTTAGACTAGCAATGTGCGATGTCTCTTTGTCTACGAGGGAGACTAAACCCCGTTTTGTGGAGTTTCGACTCAATTTGGTGGGGTAGCAACCCATGGTCTTCGGGCCGTTTGTGGAGTTTCGGCTCAATTTGTGATGGTTAGCAACCATGGAATTAGCGTTCTGTTTGTGATACACGTGTCGGTGGGCTTTATGCTCCCGTTTGTGATAGGCCTCCCCCCTTTGTGATTTCTGGATTTCTTGAGATGATTTCTAGAATTTGTGCTTCACCAATTTTTGTGATTTCTATTGATAAGCCTTATCGATATTTGTGCATTGGTGAATTTGTGCGTCATTGACTTTTGTGATTTCTGGATTTCGTGTATTGAATTCTGGAATTTGTGTGTCATTGACTTTTGTGATTGACATTGATATTATCGTCAATATTTATGGTTTGGTGAACGAAATGAGGAGTATGACATTTCTTTGATTCTTGTGTAGATTTGGTGATATTGATTAATCTCTCGTTGATTTTCAATTACTTATATATATCACAGCTTGGCATTGTGATTATTATGTGTTTAGTCATATCTCTTATTCTATATCGTTTCATCTGATATTTATAGTTAGACTGATCCGTTTATTATTTTCTTATTAAATAATACTCGGGTCAGACCGAGATGTTACAGGTGCTTCTGCTTGACTTCTCTCCAGGGATCCATTCTCTGACCTTTTGCTTACTACTTAGATTAGTAGTTTTTGTTGTATACTCTTGAGATATTGACTCATTGATGTATTCTTTTACATAGCACATGTAGCTATTATTTTGTGTTATTGTGGATCTTTCTGACCACTACTCTGATGTACACTTTTATGTGTAATATTCATATCTTATTCCGCCTTTGTGATATGAATTATCTGTGACTGATTTGTGTTATGTTTATTTCTATATTTGTTTCCGAAGACATTATAGCCACTGTGTAGTAGCTTTGAGTTTGTGTCGGTATGTCGGATTTCCTCTTGAAAAAACATGCATGTTATACTATCTGACATATCGGTGCTCGCGCAAAGCAATTACACAGATGGTCGCTCCTCAACAGCCTTATTCTCCGTGCTAGTTGACAGCATTACTCCGTGCTATTCTTGGCTAGCGTGGGTATAGAGGTGGGGCGTCACAGCTTGGTATCAGAGCCAAACTTCGGAACAATGTAGAATAATTTAACAAGGATCATCGTCCTAAGTCCATCTTAGGAGTCGTGCTTTAGGATTTTATTCGTGTCTTCGTACCGTCCTATCCTATTTTCATTTATGATTCCTTGTTTTATCTCTCAAGATTGCTTGATATTTATTTTGAGAATAACTTTTCTCCTTCTTTCTTTTCTAAAGGAAGAAAAATGGTTAGTTCTAGCAGTCCTAGCGCTGGTCAATCCAGTAGCCCTTCTCTGGATGGCGCATTCATGTCTGCCTAACAACTTTTGGATCTTGTAAAGAATCAAGAGTTTATCTGTGCTTTGAGTAAGAACCCCGAAATGGTTCTACCTTTGAAACTTGAAGTTTCTTTCAATCAGCTTGTGGATATTACTCTTCTTCTTGGAGAGGTTGGTAAAGGAAGTGTTTGTGATATTGAGACTTCTAAGAAGAGGCATATTGAGTTCAAGAGCTTTAATCCCAATAAAAGAGTGAAGCAAACAACTTTTGTAGCAAAGACTCCAATCCCTAATCGTGGAGGATGCTACAATTGTAATTCTAAGGACCACTATGCAAAGCAGTGTCCGGAGCCACTCTTTTGTCGCTATTGAAAAAATACAGGTCATCATATTTCTGTCTGCCCCATACTTCAAAGCAAGAAAAGGGTGGAACAAGAAACTTCGGTAGCCAAGACTCCAACCCCAAATCGTAAACAATGCTACAATTATGGTTCCACGAACCATTATGTAATTAAGTGCCTGAAACCCCTCTATTGCCGCTATTGCAAAGGCTCGGGTCATTACTTATCTACATGTCCCAAACTCCCTAGCAAGAGGGAGGGAAAGTCGAAAGTCGTGCAAGCCCCTTGTGACACTTCTCGTGGTCAAGGTATTTTTCACTCAATCCTTGATGGCATTGTTTTATTTCGTGGTCTTCTTAGTTGAGTTCTTTTTGATATGGGTTCCATCTCACTATTTTATATCAAAAGAACTTGTTGATTCTTTTTCTTACAAATATTTTTGGGCTTGATGAGTTCTTTGAGAGTTGTGAATCCGGATGGTAGGTCTGCAACACTCAATTTTCTTTTTATTGATGTCGAAATTATTTTATGAGATTTTTCTTTCCGAGCCGATATTTTTACTTAGGCTTCGGAATTGATTTTTGTAAGGATTGGCCTAATCGTTGTGAAGCCCATATCCTATTTTCTCGTGTGGACTTTTCCTCTTCGACATTTTCAATCTGTTAAGCAGATTTCTATTTTTCCTTTATGATTTTGATTCCAACTTGATGGCATCATTTTATTCCTTAAGCCCACTTATAAGGAAAGTGTTATTTCTCTCATTCATGTAGTTAGAGAAATTTTCCGGTATTTTTGAGTTTGTCTTAGGATTATCACCTAAGAAATCTTTTGTGTGGTGTTAAGGTCTTTCTAGTTCGACCTTGCCACCGATTTTCATTTGGCTACGAGTTGCGGGAGTTCGCATTTCATTTACAGCATTCCGCACTCGTTACGATTCTTATGAATGACTTATTTTGTCATTCAATTTGTCCAGCTTCTTTCATCCATTTTATATATCAAATATTCTATGAATATTTCGATGAGACCATTCTTTTATTTATTGATTTTTGGATGAAAATAGAAATTTAAAATTTCGCAAAATATTTTTCATAAGATTTATTTAGAAGTATAACCGGATTTTTGTTCTTAAAACGAACAAAGAGTATTCTTAAAGGTTTTTAAGAAACATGTTTGCTATATAGAAGATGATTTTGTGATTGTATTGCCCATTTAGTGTGTTAAGAATTCTGGTCGATGCGCTTGATCAACGTTATCGATAGTAATTTCCTAAACGCTTAGATGTGACAATCAGACACGATATATTGACTTGTAAAATGTAAATTTTTCTAAAAAGATTTTTACATTGAGATAATTGTGATTTTGAAAGTTTTAGCTTTTCGGGAAAGAAAATTATTTAAAAGAAGTTCTTTCTTTTCGATACTCTTATTCTTGTGATTCCCGTGGGAACCAAGACTTTATCTTTTGTACCAATGCTGATCGTATTGGTTTAGATGCCGCTCTCTTGTAAATGAAAACGTGCTATCACTTGTGCTTCTAAATCGTTATGGCTTATCGAGACTAGCTATGCCGCTCATGATTTAGTGCTTGCGGCTGTTGATTTCACTTTTAGAATCTGGCATCATCATTTTGGATGAGAAATTGTTCTCTACCCCGATCATAAATCTTTGGAATATTTATTTTCTCATAGGGAACTTCATATTGGCTTGAGTTCCTTGCATCTTATGATCTTAATATTCTTTATACCCCCGGTAAGGGTAATCGTATCGCCGATGCTCTTAGCCGTAAGCAACAAGCGGTTATTTCTATGATGATATCCGAATGGAACGATCTCGAGATCTTATCCATTTGTGAGATTCGAGACCGCGTATCCGATTTATGCTCATCATTTGTTTTATGTAGCCTTGAGGCTCATCCTTCTCTTTTAGACCGCATTCTTGAAGCTCAAAGGCTAGATCCCGACTTGGCTCTTCTTGGCAAAAATATTAAGGATAAAATTGATATTGAAGGTTTGAAAGACTTTGATATCGATTCTTGTGGCGGCATTCGAAAATTTGGTAGACTTATCATACCAAATATTATTGATCTTCGTAAGGATATTTTAGAAGATTCTCATCGTTCTAAATTCACCATCCATCCCGTTAGTAGTAAAATGTACACAGATATGAAGCGACTTTATTATTGGGAGGGAATGAAACTTGACATCGCTAACTTCGTTAAGCGTTGCATGACTTGCCAACTCGTTAAGGCCGAACATCAAAGGCCCGGTGGGTTATTGCAACCTTTAGAAATTCCAATTTGGAAGTGGGACCAAATTTCCATGGATTTTATAGATGGCCTTCCCCGTTCTCGATCGGGTCATGATAGCTTATGGGTGATTGTGGATAGACTTACTAAATCCTCCCATTTTATTCCCGTTCGGTCTAACCGAACCGTTCCTCTTTTGGCCAAACTCTTTGTTAAAGAGATTGTTAAATTACATGGTGTTCCTACTTCTATTGTTAGTGATCACGATCCATTGTTTACTAGTGGATTTTGGAAGAGTCTTCAAAAAGCTTTGGGAACGAAGCTCAATTTTAGCACCGCTTATCATCCTCAGTCCAATGGACAAACCGAGCGTGTGAATCAAACACTTGAAGATCTTCTTCGTGCTTGTGTGCTTGACTTTGGGGGAAGTTGGGAAGATCATATTTCCCTTGTTGAATTCTCCTATAATAACAGCTTCCAATCTAGTATTGGTATGGCACCTTCTGAGGCACTCTACGGAAGGCCATGCCGATCTCTTTCTTGTTGGCTTGAGACCGGTGAGAAGCTGGTTTTAGGTCCCGATTTTATTCGTGATTCCACAGAAAAGATTGTTCTTATTCGTCATAGGATGAAAGAAGCCCAGAGTAGACAAAAATCCTATGCCGATAATCGAAGAAGGAAATTAGAATTTTCTGTTGGAGATTCTGTTTTTATTCGTGTTTCACCACTGAAAGGTGTTGTACGTTTCAGTCGATCGGGAAAATTGGCGCCTCGATATATTGGGCCATTTCCTATCACTGAACGTATTGGTTCCATGGCTTATCGCCTATCATTACCGGCTCAGTTTTCTGCTGTGCATGACGTGTTTCACGTTTCTCAACTTCGGAAATGTCTTTGAGATTCCGATTCTATTCTTGAGCCCGGTGTCGTGGAAGAGATTGAAGTTTCGCCTAATTTAACTTATGAGCAACATCCTATTCGTATCATTGTTTCGGAAGTCAAACGCCTTCGAAATAAAGATGTCCCGCTTGTTAAAGTTCAATGGTCTTCAAATCCTAAGGATTGAGTGACGCCCCACCCCAAGACCTACATTAGTAAAGAGAATTACTAAGTAATCCTGTCTACTAATGCAGAGAATAGGGCTGGTTAAGGGCGACCATCATAGTAATACTTTAGTTAAGAGCTAAGCATGCCAATTTTGTCTTGATTTTTCTTTTCTTTTCATTACCTCATAAGTGGTAGACATGCTTAGTCCCTAACTAATGCACACTATGGTGGATTCGGACCATTTCAGAAATAATGTAATATACATGCAGATAGAAGACATCAGTCACAGAACAGCAAACCCAGATCAGAGTATATATATATATATATAAATACATACATCACCATACATCTCCATAATAATACATCATATATAAGTAGCATGGACTACCGAATCACATATACACCCATCCCACAAAATAACATTCAATAAGACACATAAAGCAGACGACTCAAAACGACATCCAAGCCAAAATGATAAGTCCAACAAAAGCGATCTAGCTGATCCAAGAAGTGAAGCAATCCAAACTAACCTGCAACTCGGTCTGACCCGAGTGAAAAACACACGGGTCAGGCAAGCTAAACTTATCAGTAGTAAGGATCTCAATAACAAGCGAAACGGTGAAAATCACTCCGTTGTTGCCAACGGAACGACATGTTATTCATCATATCATTTATAAGAAAGGGCATCGGGAATTCATCTATCTATTTCAAAGGAATTCAATAAGTAACATGCATATGGTTTCTCTTAAGAACATCTATAAGCAAAGTGGATAAGGGATGAGAACCATATAATAACTTCATAAAGAAACATCAAACAATCATAATCTATCATAAGAACTCATTAAGAGTTAAAGGAAATCATAATCGAAATCACCATATAGAATAATATGAATGTAGCCTATATCATACTCAAGGCCTCACTCAAATAACACATCACAAAAAAAGGTGAAATCGAACATAGAAAACTTCATAGAAAATTGCACGTGCTTTTCATCTTGACTAGTACTACTATTATTTGGTACCATACATCGTGATGACTTGGGGTCATTAACATCTTAGCATCGTGATCATCTTGATTGACTATAGTCGAATATCGTGATGACACCCAAATCATAAAATCCGAGCAAACATCATGATGATTGGAATCTAGAAATGACATCAAGAACATCATAATGATTCCAATCTTATACTCGGTTTGTAGTACTAATAACATCTTGAATGTGTCACAACATCTCGAATAGGAACCCAATGGGTGTTAATGTACGTCCCATACCATACATTCGCACCTATTGGTTTACTAATCGTCAGTCGATGCCACATTAGAAAACATTCATCAAAATCCAAATCAAACATACATCGCCTCGTCTCATTGGCGAGTGTAAAGTACCCAACTCATCGTTTCTCATACTTCGATGAGTTTAAAGTGACATCAAAACTTGTCTCGTTTCATCGACAAGTAAAAGTCCATCTCAAACATCACAACCATCATCAATTCATCATAACAGCCCGCCTCATGTCCTCGGCAGGTAAAAATATCATAAAACAGTACTTCAAAGCCGATTCGACAGTACAAGTCCGATATTAAGCGATGAGGCGAAAATACATGTCCCATACCACGTATTTTTGCCAAATCGTTTAATTCTCATTCTTATACATCGAAAATCATCTAATTAAGCTATAATATATTTAGAATAATTTTATAGAGAAAACGGGATTTTTAAACAATTTTTAGAGATTTTTAAGTAAGTTTTATAAGGAAAAATCTATTTATCAAATAGATTATCTATTTATAAAATACTTTTTTAAAAAAAAATAATTGCTTAAAACCCTATAAAATGTCTTAAAAACATTTATATAATTAGCCATAATTTAAAAAAAATTCAGAAACTCATTCAAAACCAAAATCAATTAAAACCATCAAATTCTTCAAATACCGATATTTATCGATATTTAGATTAAAATAGAATTTAAATAAAATTTAAATTCTAAAAATTTCCAAAATTAAGCTAATCCATTATCGGATAATAATACTAAACATTCATCATCAAACTTATTCAAACAATATTTAAAATCATCGAAATTTGCAGTGAAACAGCTAACGAAAGCGCAAAAAAACGAGAACAATCTACCAAACAACCTAGTTTTTGGCTAACTTTGGACAATAATTTGGAGAACCAAAGCAACCCAGATTTTCACCAAATTTTGCTGCATTATATTATGACATGAGGTCTCTAACATATCCAAAATTTGGAGCAATTCGCTGCAAAATGAAAGAGTTAAGATTTTTCAAACATAACTCTTTTCAGCAAGCACAAAAAAACAAGATTTTTGGCTGTTTTGAAACAATGATTTTCTGTGACAAAACAACTCAAAATCACATGAAAATTTTTAGGAACATTTCATGGTCCAACTAGAGAAGCATATCCAAAATTGGGGGCAAATGGCTCTAAAGTGAAGAAGATATAATTTTGTTAAAAAGGTGCATTTTCAGCCAACAAACAGAGAGCGATTTTTGATCGATTTCAACAAACAATTTTCAATATCAAAACAAACCAAAATTCGATCAAAATTTCCAGAAATATTTTCCATACCAACTACTACATCTTATCCAAAATTGGTAGCAATTGGCTGTAACATGAGAAAGATATGATTTTATGAATATGGTGTATTTTTGGCCTACACACAGGGATGAATATTTGGCCGAATTCAACAAACAAATTTCTATATCAAAACAAATCATAAATCAGTGAAACTTCTCAAAAATGTTTTAAAATCCATCTACTTCAACATATCAAAAATTTGAAGGAATTGGCAGTAAATTGAGAACGATATGATTTTATGAACATGGTGCATTTTCGGCCATAAACAGAGATCAAATTTTTGGCCAATTTCAACCAATAATTTCCAATATCAAATCAAATCGAAATTGAATGAAAATTTCCAGAATTGTTTCTCAGACCAACTACGACAACATATCGAAAATTGAGAGAAATTTGCCATAAATTGAAGTAGATATGATTTTTTGAATATAGCACAATTTCAGCCAACAAAAGAGAAAACTTGTTCAACAGATTGAACATTTCAAGCAATACTTTGATAGAAAAATTTGATTTTTTTAGCTTTAGCTTGCTGTAAGAAACCCTTACCTTTCTTACCCCTTGATTTAGCAATGGTTTCAGCAATAATATGATGGATTTTGAAAGGAAATGGCCTTCAAGAGCCTGTACATTGCAAAATAAGAACATGCAAAACAAAAGAGGAAAAGTTACAAACACTTCAATACAAACTCAAGATTTGATGAATAATTCCTAGTATTGGATGTGATTACCTTGTATATACTCTAGTTTGAAGACTGTCTTCTTTAACTTGCAAAAGATTTGGTGAAATTTGGTTTTAGATTGAGAAAGCCATTGTTTTCTCTTTTAGGTTTTACTGTATGTATGTTTTAGGAAGAAGAAGAAATAATCTACGTACAATTCTTTTTCTCACCAGAGGATGGATCTAAAGAATGGGCTTTGGATCCCATCCAAACCCTCTAAGCCCAAAAAACCTTAAGAAAGAAAAAAAACAAAGTTTTATATATATTTCCACTTAATTTAACACTATATACATATAACAACTCATTTTCAAGCCAAATAAAATGTATACACTAATTTGTTTCGAAATAAAATAGTTAATGTGACAAAATGAAATTTATTTTAACAACAAAAAGTTATTTTAACAATAAAACACCATTTTTAATAATATTTTACAATTTGCACAATTTTAGTGTAAAAACACTATTTTTAAAGTATAACTTGTTCAAAATTTATTCTCTTAGTCAAATAAATTGTAATAAATCATTCTAACACTTTTAAAACCACAAAATAATATTTTTTGCATAATATTTCATCTTTTATTTTATTAAAAGACATGTTTTCTTTATATTTTTCCTTTTATATTCAAAAAAGGCTAATATTGGCAATAATTGTCAATATTATCCCATTGACTTAATTAAAATACAGTAATTAACTAATTCCACTCCAATACCTCAAAATAAAGTTTTTAAACTTTATTTCCATCAATTTTCATTTATTTCGACAATTAAATGTTGAAATACATCACTTGGTAAATTTATTAACTCAAATTTACCTAAATTCCAATATTTTCCATTTTATTTAACCAAAATACCAAACAATGAATTTTAAACCCAATATTTAACTTCATACGTATTGTTTGTTTGAAATACACAATTTAAACCAAATTTATTTCTTCATTACATTCTATTTACCATATTAAATTATAACTATCATTATAATTTAATATCATCAGTAATCTCCAATACCAGGGTTGTTACAGACTCCCCTCCTTAACAAAATTGCGTCCTCGCAATCTCTAGAGGAAAAGGCTATAAACAACACTAAAGATACAATCAACGAAGGATAAAAACAAGCTCGATTTCCAAATCATTCATACTCTCAATATAGAATGGTAGAAAGGAACAAGAAAAAACTCACTTGGTTAATTCAATGGCCTATCATATGCTAATATAGTGATTAGCAAACCATCGAATTTTCCAAGCAACTCGAAAGAATTTCGAAGATCTCCCATTTTGAATCAAAACTCAATAGGATGCTCAACAAGTAATCAATCGAAAATGATTGATTGCTCAAAACTCTATGAATAATGTCGGGATTAAACTCACTCAAACCCGAACTCTAAACAATAAAGAAGATCATCAACAAAATTTTCCGCATAATAATACGGAAAGAACATCCTCATAACAAGATAAACACAATATACAAGATTGGTAAATCACAAGATGGCTTCTCACAAGGCCACCAACTCGAACGACCGTGAAAAATGCAAGTCGTTAATAACAGCTCAAAGATAGAATATACTCAAGAAACAAGGAAATAGGCTCGAATTACTTTTCAATCCAAGATATTTATAAAAAAAAAATTAAATCTCAACATCCTTTAAATTTTTAAAACTCAATTTTCAACATTTGAAAATTTTCAAACTCTTTACTATATTACTTAGTAAGTAATATAAAAATCAAATTAAAAGTCCAAATTTCTTCTCTTACTTCTTAATTAATTTTCAAAGAATTTTGTAAATCCATAATAATACTCCTTAAAATAAATTAAGGGTTTAAATTATCTTTACTCTTTTTATTAAACCACTTAAATAGTTTAAAACAATTTTCAAACCCTCTTATAACTCTTCCCTGAAAACATCCAATGTATATAATATAGATTCTAAAATCTCAAGATATACTTTCAATATAGTATAGCTCAAAGTAAATAAATAAATGGCATTGCCTCGCCATTGAACCTCTAATAAATAGATATATCCGTTGGCTGCAGAGTCGATCAAACGATCAAAACTGCCTCGCCACTCTGTTACTCGTCTCTAAAATCAATGGCTGCAATTACCATTCAAAAATAAATTTAATCTATAATCTCAGAATATTATTTTCAATATCTCAATTTTTATAACACAAATCATTGTGTCTGATTGCCTCATCATAGCATTTAGGAGATTCCTACCGATAACGTTGATCAGGCGTATCGACCAGAACTCTTAACTACTCGATGGACAACCCAACACACTCAAATTATTTCTAAGAAAAATACTACTCTTGTAAATATATTCTCAAAATATTCTTTGAATTTTTTTTTTTATATATATCTCAAAGCTTAAATTTCTCTTTAAAACTCATATTTATATAGCTTCAAAACACAAACCAAAGAACATTAAGAGAATGCATCAAGATATTCCTAGAATACTCGATTCTCAAAGTCAACAGAAGGAAATGGAATGTTCGTCAACTTCTACAAGATGACAAGCCGCTCACAGAAATTACCAAGACACAAGATAAGCAAGATATTCTTCTCGAAGAAGAAGAAGCACACAAACAATAAATCATTACTTCAAACAAAGTAATGCTACAAAGGATAACACCGATTGAGTATCCGAAAAAGGATAACTCAAAGAAACTGAATAATAAACTCGATCAAGCTCGAACAATCAAGTAACTCACCCATTCCTTAGTGGAAGTCCTCGTGGAAGGATAGCCGAAGGCTAACAGCTAGGAATAAGGTTAATTTAAAACCCAGTTGGCCGATTGGATATCAAACCCGAATGGACTCATCAAAACTCAATAAGGTCACCTTGACTGGAATTCGAGATATGTCATCAACATCTCGATACTCAAGAGTGAATTCAAAAGCTTTGGAATCGTCATTAACATTCCAAAGTGACAGAAATAAGGAACCAATCAAAATAGGAAATCTAAATATACAATAGGATCTATAAAACAAAGGATTGGACTTAATATCAAATAAGTCAATCCATCTCAAATCAAATGCATCTCAAGATTATGAGTAACAAACAAATACTCACCAAATCAACATCAAAAATAAAAATCTCAGAATGCTCACAACGAGCTAATCGTTGTGGATCCCTTCAATAGGATTCACAACTCTCAAAGGAATGCAACAAGAATGCTCAAAGAAATCAATCAGCTCCATCGATACGAATTCACTCGTATCGACAAAAATGAGAATAGAATAAACCTAAATAAGATTATTTATAAGATAAGATGACATCAAACTCTTTTATGGAATGCTATGGAATATAATTAACATTCCTAGATATATTCCTTTCTATCTACCCCAAAAGAATTAAAAAGGGACACGAATCAAATAGGGATAATGGCAAGGCAAGGTCAAGGTGAAACCGATCATGATTAAGGGATGATGTATAGGGATGTATTATATCTGATGTGTGGTATCTCGTATGCTGTTCTGTATATATTATATTATATTCTGAAACAATGCTCTGATACCAAGCAGTGACGCCCCACCCCAAGACCTACATTAGTAAAGAGAATTACTAAGTAATCCTGTCTACTAATGCAGAGAATAGGGCTGGTTAAGGGCGACCATCATAGTAATACTTTAGTTAAGAGCTAAGCATGCCAATTTTGTCTTGATTTTTCTTTTCTTTTCATTACCTCATAAGTGGTAGACATGCTTAGTCCCTAACTAATGCACACTATGGTGGATTCGGACCATTTCAGAAATAATGTAATATACATGCAGATAGAAGACATCAGTCACAGAACAGCAAACCCAGATCAGAGTATATATATATATAAATACATACATCACCATACATCTCCATAATAATACATCATATATAAGTAGCATGGACTACCGAATCACATATACACCCATCCCACAAAATAACATTCAATAAGACACATAAAGCAGACGACTCAAAACGACATCCAAGCCAAAATGATAAGTCCAACAAAAGCGATCTAGCTGATCCAAGAAGTGAAGCAATCCAAACTAACCTGCAACTCGGTCTGACCCGAGTGAAAAACACACGGGTCAGGCAAGCTAAACTTATCAGTAGTAAGGATCTCAATAACAAGCGAAACGGTGAAAATCACTCCGTTGTTGCCAACGGAACGACATGTTATTCATCATATCATTTATAAGAAAGGGCATCGGGAATTCATCTATCTATTTCAAAGGAATTCAATAAGTAACATGCATATGGTTTCTCTTAAGAACATCTATAAGCAAAGTGGATAAGGGATGAGAACCATATAATAACTTCATAAAGAAACATCAAACAATCATAATCTATCATAAGAACTCATTAAGAGTTAAAGGAAATCATAATCGAAATCACCATATAGAATAATATGAATGTAGCCTATATCATACTCAAGGCCTCACTCAAATAACACATCACAAAAAAAGGTGAAATCGAACATAGAAAACTTCATAGAAAATTGCACGTGCTTTTCATCTTGACTAGTACTACTATTATTTGGTACCATACATCGTGATGACTTGGGGTCATTAACATCTTAGCATCGTGATCATCTTGATTGACTATAGTCGAATATCGTGATGACACCCAAATCATAAAATCCGAGCAAACATCATGATGATTGGAATCTAGAAATGACATCAAGAACATCGTAATGATTCCAATCTTATACTCGGTTTGTAGTACTAATAACATCTTGAATGTGTCACAACATCTCGAATAGGAACCCAATGGGTGTTAATGTACGTCCCATACCATACATTCGCACCTATTGGTTTACTAATCGTCAGTCGATGCCACATTAGAAAACATTCATCAAAATCCAAATCAAACATACATCGCCTCGTCTCATTGGCGAGTGTAAAGTACCCAACTCATCGTTTCTCATACTTCGATGAGTTTAAAGTGACATCAAAACTTGTCTCGTTTCATCGACAAGTAAAAGCCCATCTCAAACATCACAACCATCATCAATTCATCATAACAGCCCGCCTCATGTCCTCGGCAGGTAAAAATATCATAAAACAGTACTTCAAAGCCGATTCGACAGTACAAGTCCGATATTAAGCGATGAGGCGAAAATACATGTCCCATACCACGTATTTTTGCCAAATCGTTTAATTCTCATTCTTATACATCGAAAATCATCTAATTAAGCTATAATATATTTAGAATAATTTTATAGAGAAAACGGGATTTTTAAACAATTTTTAGAGATTTTTAAGTAAGTTTTATAAGGAAAAATCTATTTATCAAATAGATTATCTATTTATAAAATACTTTTTTAAAAAAAAATAATTGCTTAAAACCCTATAAAATGTCTTAAAAACATTTATATAATTAGCCATAATTTAAAAAAAATTCAGAAACTCATTCAAAACCAAAATCAATTAAAACCATCAAATTCTTCAAATACCGATATTTATCGATATTTAGATTAAAATAGAATTTAAATAAAATTTAAATTCTAAAAATTTCCAAAATTAAGCTAATCCATTATCGGATAATAATACTAAACATTCATCATCAAACTTATTCAAACAATATTTAAAATCATCGAAATTTGCAGTGAAACAGCTAACGAAAGCGCAAAAAAACGAGAACAATCTACCAAACAACCTAGTTTTTGGCTAACTTTGGACAATAATTTGGAGAACCAAAGCAACCCAGATTTTCACCAAATTTTGCTGCATTATATTATGACATGAGGTCTCTAACATATCCAAAATTTGGAGCAATTCGCTGCAAAATGAAAGAGTTAAGATTTTTCAAACATAACTCTTTTCAGCAAGCACAAAAAAACAAGATTTTTGGCTGTTTTGAAACAATGATTTTCTGTGACAAAACAACTCAAAATCACATGAAAATTTTTAGGAACATTTCATGGTCCAACTAGAGAAGCATATCCAAAATTGGGGGCAAATGGCTCTAAAGTGAAGAAGATATAATTTTGTTAAAAAGGTGCATTTTCAGCCAACAAACAGAGAGCGATTTTTGATCGATTTCAACAAACAATTTTCAATATCAAAACAAACCAAAATTCGATCAAAATTTCCAGAAATATTTTCCATACCAACTACTACATCTTATCCAAAATTGGTAGCAATTGGCTGTAACATGAGAAAGATATGATTTTATGAATATGGTGTATTTTTGGCCTACACACAGGGATGAATATTTGGCCGAATTCAACAAACAAATTTCTATATCAAAACAAATCATAAATCAGTGAAACTTCTCAGAAATGTTTTAAAATCCATCTACTTCAACATATCAAAAATTTGAAGGAATTGGCAGTAAATTGAGAACGATATGATTTTATGAACATGGTGCATTTTCGGCCATAAACAGAGATCAAATTTTTGGCCAATTTCAACCAATAATTTCCAATATCAAATCAAATCGAAATTGAATGAAAATTTCCAGAATTGTTTCTCAGACCAACTACGACAACATATCGAAAATTGAGAGAAATTTGCCATAAATTGAAGTAGATATGATTTTTTGAATATAGCACAATTTCAGCCAACAAAAGAGAAAACTTGTTCAACAGATTGAACATTTCAAGCAATACTTTGATAGAAAAATTTGATTTTTTTAGCTTTAGCTTGCTGTAAGAAACCCTTACCTTTCTTACCCCTTGATTTAGCAATGGTTTCAGCAATAATATGATGGATTTTGAAAGGAAATGGCCTTCAAGAGCCTGTACATTGCAAAATAAGAACATGCAAAACAAAAGAGGAAAAGTTACAAACACTTCAATACAAACTCAAGATTTGATGAATAATTCCTAGTATTGGATGTGATTACCTTGTATATACTCTAGTTTGAAGACTGTCTTCTTTAACTTGCAAAAGATTTGGTGAAATTTGGTTTTAGATTGAGAAAGCCATTGTTTTCTCTTTTAGGTTTTACTGTATGTATGTTTTAGGAAGAAGAAGAAATAATCTACGTACAATTCTTTTTCTCACCAGAGGATGGATCTAAAGAATGGGCTTTGGATCCCATCCAAACCCTCTAAGCCCAAAAAACCTTAAGAAAGAAAAAAAACAAAGTTTTATATATATTTCCACTTAATTTAACACTATATACATATAACAACTCATTTTCAAGCCAAATAAAATGTATACACTAATTTGTTTCGAAATAAAATAGTTAATGTGACAAAATGAAATTTATTTTAACAACAAAAAGTTATTTTAACAATAAAACACCATTTTTAATAATATTTTACAATTTGCACAATTTTAGTGTAAAAACACTATTTTTAAAGTATAACTTGTTCAAAATTTATTCTCTTAGTCAAATAAATTGTAATAAATCATTCTAACACTTTTAAAACCACAAAATAATATTTTTTGCATAATATTTCATCTTTTATTTTATTAAAAGACATGTTTTCTTTATATTTTTCCTTTTATATTCAAAAAAGGCTAATATTGGCAATAATTGTCAATATTATCCCATTGACTTAATTAAAATACAGTAATTAACTAATTCCACTCCAATACCTCAAAATAAAGTTTTTAAACTTTATTTCCATCAATTTGCATTTATTTCGACAATTAAATGTTGAAATACATCACTTGGTAAATTTATTAACTCAAATTTACCTAAATTCCAATATTTTCCATTTTATTTAACCAAAATACCAAACAATGAATTTTAAACCCAATATTTAACTTCATACGTATTGTTTGTTTGAAATACACAATTTAAACCAAATTTATTTCTTCATTACATTCTATTTACCATATTAAATTATAACTATCATTATAATTTAATATCATCAGTAATCTCCAATACCAGGGTTGTTACAGATTGTTCTTGGGAATCTAGAGAGTACATCGAGCGAACACATCCGGACTTACTTTCTCGTGCTCTTTGAGGTGAACTTCTTATTTCAAATTTCTTTTGTGTTGAATATGCTTTTATGGTTGTTACTACATATCTTCTTCTTAAATATTGCGAGAACGCAATTTCTTTAAGGAGGGGTGTCTGTAACAACCCGCATATTTATCGATTTTATATTTAAATATTTTATTTAAATATTTTATCGTTAGTCGGATTTTAGTCCGAAAAGCTACTTTTTGCATACGGTTGAAATAGGACTCGGGACCACTCCCATTGAATTTAAAATGCCGTTTGCGGCCTTTTTGAGTATAAGCTTTGATATGTTTGAAGAAAGTTGAATTTTGCTACTTTTTACTTAGGGCTTTGGTTTGGGCTGAGCCACTTATGTATTCAGTCCCAACCCCTTCTCCTCTTCATCTCTTCATTCCTCATATACTCAAGCTTTTATATTAATGGAGAGTGGAAGAGGAAATTAAAACTCCAAGCCCTAGTTTTCTTTTGCAAATCAAGTTCTAGCTCCAAACTAATAGAAGAACCCATTGGTAAGCTTCTCTTCTTCTTCTCCAACTTATTCTCTTACCAATTTCAGAAATTCCTAAACCTAATTTTGGGAATGTTCTTGTTTTGAGCATAGATTCAAGCTCATTTGGGTTGTGTTGAAGAGAGGTTGATTCTCCTTTGCTTCTAAGCTTCTTTTTCGATCGTTTGGGTTCAAAGGTGAGATTTTTATCTCACATCTTAGTCTATAATTATCTTCGATTGTTAGGTATGAATTCGTAACACTTATTCTTGTGCAATTGATTTTGGTTTGGATTGATTTGGTGTATATTCCAATATTTGGTGTTTTGGTCCAATTTATGGAAATCCTATTATGGATATTTGGACATTGATATTTGAGGCGTATCGAAGAGCCGTTTAGGCTGGGTTGTCGTTCGACGTAATTCCTTAGTCATCGTCATTTGCTCGTTCGATCGTTTTCGATATTCGTTTGGCCATTTTTGGCCTAGGTTCAGGGAATGCCCTGAACCATTCATTCAGACGTCTGAAACATAATATTCAGACGTCTGAATATTGTTCTGGGAAGATTTCTATTCCCAGATTCAGATGTCTGAATATATGGTTTCAGACGTCTGAATTGGTTCTATTGGAACCAGAAAGGAAATAGGCTAAAAAGTGCCTATTTCAGACGTCTGAAACACTTGATACAGACATCTGAATTGTGTTCTGGAAATCTTTATATTTCCAGATTCAGACGTCTGAACCACTTGTTTCAGACGTCTGAAATTGCAGTGTTTTGCCTATTTGCCTATTCGCTTGAAAATTCCAATTTAAATCGATTCGTGATGATCCTATTTGTTGTTATCATTTATTATGCTTTTGATGACTCCTATTTAGGGATTTTTGAATATCCATTTCGATGGATTCTTTATCGGTTTCTTTGGATTTTATTCATGTCTTCAAATGTGAATTTTAGTGATTGATTGTTCTTACAATCTTCTTTGTGATTTTTCACTTTAAAAATATAAAGGTTTTCTATACTAGTAGTAAATATCAAAACTCTTTCTTCAAATGATTTCAACACTATTTTAGTACAAAGCTCGTTTCTTAAACCATTTTCCAATCTATTAGTATATACAAACCTTTGCCTCACTCGTATGAGAAATCTAATTAAACGACTTAGTAAAACGAGTGGTATGAAACGCTTGCGTTTACTTCGTCGGTTAATTCTTGGACTTGTTCGATTGAATCTCTTGTGACAATTTTCTAGTGGAAATCTACAGTTTGTTCGTAAATATTTAAGTTAAGCAAGTGGTTATGGGACATGAAGCTAAACTCATATATTTACTAGCTTAGTGTAATTGACACTTCTCGTTGATCATGATGATCATCTTTGTGATTTAGACTAGCAATGTGCGATGTCTCTTTGTCTACGAGGGAGACTAAACCCCGTTTTGTGGAGTTTCGACTCAATTTGGTGGGGTAGCAACCCATGATCTTCGGGCCGTTTGTGGAGCTTCGGCTCAATTTGTGATGGTTAGCAACCATGGAATTAGCGTTCCGTTTGTGATACACGTGTTGGTGGGCTTTATGCTCCCGTTTGTGATAGGCCTCCTCCCCTTTGTGATTTCTGGATTTCTTGAGATGATTTCTAGAATTTGTGCTTCACCAATTTTCGTGATTTCTATTGATAAGCCTTATCGATATTTGTGCATTGGTGAATTTGTGCGTCATTGACTTTTGTGATTTCTGGATTTCGTGTATTGAATTCTGGAATTTATGTGTCATTGACTTTTATGATTGACATTGATATTATCGTCAATATTTATGGTTTGGTGAACGAAATGAGGAGTATGACATTTCTTTGATTCTTGTGTAGATTTGGTGATATTGATTAATCTCTCGTTGATTTTCAATTACTTATATATATCACAGCTTGGCATTGTGATTATTATGTGTTTAGTCATATCTCTTATTCTATATCGTTTCATCTGATATTTATAGTTAGACTGATCCATTTATTATTTTCTTTTTAAATAATACTCGAGTCATACCGAGATGTTACAGGTGCTTCTGCTTGACTTCTCTCCAGGGATCCATTACTCTGACCTTTTGCTTACTACTTAGATTAGTAGTTTTTGTTGTATACTCTTGAGATATTGACTCATTGATGTATTCTTTTGTATAGCACATGTAGCTATTATTTTGTGTTATTGTGGATCTTTCTGACCACTACTCTGATGTACACTTTTATGTGTAATATTCATATCTTATTCCGCCTTTGTGATATGAATTATCTGTGACTGATTTGTGTTATGTTTATTTCTATATTTGTTTCCAAAGACATTATAGCCACTGTGTAGTAGCTTTGAGTTTGTGTCGGTATGTCGGATTTCCTCGTGAAAAAAAATGCATGTTATACTATCTAACATATCGGTGCTCGCGCAAAGCAATTACACAGATGGTCGCTCCTCAACAGCCTTATTCTCCGTGCTAGTTGACAGCATTACTCCGTGGTGTTCTTGGCTAGCGTGGGTATAGAGGTGAGGCGTCACATAAGTTATTTTATAGACTAATCAATTTTGAATATTGATTTGGCATAAACAAAGTTAGTATATATAATTGATAAACTTCCCTTGTTGAATCTTTTGCCATAAGAAAAGGGTTTTTGAAAGTATTTGAAGTATAAAATGGGGCTTATACAAGTATGAAATGGTCCAAAGGTTTTTCAAGGTTATATATATATATATATATATATATATATATATATATATATATATATATATATATAAAGGATCTTATGAGAATGATCTTGGAGAAAAGGTTTTTGGAACCTTTGGATTTTGAAAAGGCTTTTGATTTTTGTGGAAAAATCGATTTTGGAAATTTGGAAAGCCTAGTTTGAGAATTATCGATTTTGGGACAATCGATTTTGAGAAAAGGAGATTTATATGGGATCATACTAGGTGTATGATTTGGAAAATACTATATGTGTATAGTATAAAGTGTTTTGAAAATGGCTTTGGAGAAAAAGGCGCTCCCTTGAAATGAAATTCTTAGGAGTACCATAGGTTGGTACTGCCTTGAGCCCCAAGGGGGAGGCTCTAAAATAGATCTTGTGAGGAAGTCCAGACAATCTGAAGTTCTTGAGGATTATTGGGTAGCTAAAGTCGAGGGCGCTGATGCCTACAAAGACATTTGGGTTATGCTGTGACGGCAGTGTAACTCGATGTCGCTGCTGTAACGACCCGTAATTTCGCTGCTTCGAAAATGAGAGATTTCATTTGTTTTAAATTTAAAAAGGTTTAAAACTCAAATAAACAAGTTATATGTAATAAATAATAATAGAGAAATTATTTATTATTGTAGTTGATAATTTAAAAAGTATAAATTTGGATTTCAGAACAAATCAACAAAAGTTAAGTTGTTAAAAATAAATAAATGCTTAAATAAATAGGTTTAAATATTTATTTAAATAGATAAATCTTATTGAAAGCATCTAATAAAGATAATAAAATTATATTAAAATACTTATAAGTATGTTAATAATCGTTTTACAAAAATAAACAAATTTTGTCTTATTTTGTCAGTTTTACACATACCGTAAAATTAGGATTTTGATATTATTTAAATATGATTTTAAAATATAAAGAGACATGTTTTAATTTATTTAAAGAAGTAAAAGTTTATTTTTAAATTTGGTTTACATAAATAAATAGTTTAACTAAAACGTCAAAATATGACCGTAAAACATTTTGTCGAAAAACAACGATTTGTCGATTAAAAGTTGTCGCAACGTCGTCGCACCTTTATTTTCTTATATAAAAATATATATTCAAATAGTATAAGTATTAATTAATTCACTAATCAAGTTTACTTTTACTAAACAACTTCTAGAAAATAATTAAGAAAAAGTAAGCACAAAAAGACAAAAAAGTCATTTCAAAGCAAAAAGTAAAACATCAAATCAAAGAAACATAATTATTACTTACTTTACTTAATATCTAAGTGAAGATGACACAAAGTAATGATTTGAAATGTGATATTAAGTGTTGAAATAAATAAAATTACTTTATAAATAAGCAAGGTTATTTTGGTAATTTGGTAAAGGGATATTTTGGTAACATACCACTTCATTTATTTGTATATAAATACCTACCACTTCTTTCGCAAATTTCACACTATTTCTACCTTCTTATTCTTCCCCCTTGAAGCTCTCTTTAATGGCTTCTTCTTCTCTTCCAAATGCTTACTAACTTTTTCAAAACTATATTAAATCGACTCCAAACACCACCAAACTTTACCAAAGACCTTAGAATACCATTAGAATATGGTTTAACATCTAAGAAGTGAAGATATGATGGAGAAAGTGATGGAATAGGGTAAGGCCGAACTATCAAGAAGGAGGAGCAAGTTTGTGAAGCTTCGGAGCGAGAAAAAGAGAAGGAAGTGCTGTTGGAATCAAAAGGAAAATCTACGAAAAAGATTTGGTGAAGATAAGGGGATTTAGTGAAGTGTTGGATAATATGAATGTTGGTAAAAAGTGAACGATTTAGTTAAAAGGTGAGTACTTATATTTACTAATTAATCCATAACTTATATCAAGTATAATGATTTAAAAGTTTAAATATGTTGAATGATTAAATGTTTGAAAACTTGGTTGCAAATTGATTGATTATATGATTCTTTAATTGGTTGATAACTTGTTAGACAAATGATAAGAGAAATGATTAGAAATTAACCATAGTTAATTCAATAGAAATTAAATCCATACAAATGTGTGTATGGAAGTTATTTAGCCTCTTAATAATTTCAAGATATCTAAAAAAGATTAAAAATGATACTATAATAATGTAATATTATAATATGAAATGAAATATGAGTTTGAAATATAAAAATATTGTTTAAAATGAGTTTAAAATTATTTAGAAATGTTCTATAAACATTTAAAAGCGTTTTTAAGATGTTTGAAAAGAAATTGAGAAAAAAGTCAAAACTATGCGCGTCGCGTAATGGTAGTTCGTGATTTCACGCCATAAAAGTTAAATGTGTGTAAAATGTGAAATATAGCTCGAAATTCTTCGAGATAAGAATTTTCCGGTCTATTATATCCATAGTTTCCAAACGAAGAAAGAAAATCAATATTTCGTTAAGTAGATTTTGAAATACGTCCAAAACAATTTTTTAAAAACATCGTGGTTTTGCAGTTCGGAATCAAAATGGGATTTCTTTATAAATGACATTTTTAAATGATTAAAAATATGAAATAAATTTGATAAATCTATTAAAATGGTTTAAAAGAGATTTGGAATGAAAATATGAATTTTCAAATACTAAAAAATTGTTTAAATCAAATAAGCTTACATAGCACTTTCCGCGGTACTTTTATGCTGCGAATTCTATAACCTTTTGAAATGTAGTTTTAAACTTATCAATTCTTTCCTAAATCTTTTGTGAATGCTTTTAAAGGAATAATTAAGTAATGTAAAGATGATTTGGAATTTTTAATAAGAGTTTGAATAAATTGTTAAGATGAACTGTTTATACCACTTAAATAAAAAGTGAAGAAGATTGAATATAATAACAAACTGTGTATGTGGAAACGACTAGTACATTTGTCCTGCCTGTAAGATCTAGGAAGGTAAACAAGGTGTTTAACTAAGGTTAGGGATGGAACAACTAGTGCTCTGAACTTATCTGGCCTATGTTTTCTCTTCTTAGGCGAGGGGTGGAACAGATCGAAAGGAAAGCCCGGATGCTCTAAAAGATCATATTTAAATTTTTCCAAGATAAAAGAAAAGAAACAAATTCTTTGAATTTTCATTAACTATTTAACATCTTTTATTCGACGGTTTGTACAAAGGAACCGAGATCGGATTTGGATGATTTCTATCCGAAAACCCCATCAAACTAATTTTCGAAATAAAACATATTGAAGACAAAGATCGTTAAAAGACAAAGATATTCATGATGTAGGATTACTTGCCATTAGTCATTGGAGATGAAACTTGCCATTGGTCCCTAGAGGTGAAACTTGCCATTAGTCCCTGGAGGTGAAACTTGCCATTAGTCCCTGGAGGTGAAATTTACCATATCTAAGGTGGCAGTAGTGTTCTGTTATGAAAATCTTCAATTTGCAAGAATATGATTTGAAGTTAAGAAAGAAATCTTTGATTAAGATTTAATGAATGATTTGGGAATATTTTCCTTAAGTTAAAAGTTATAACTTGAATATAAGAAATCATTGATTTAGATTTAATGAATGATTTGGAAAGGTTTTCCCAAGTAAAAGAGAAAATGATTTGGAATTATTCCAAGATTTAAGAAAGGTTTAGATAAACCAAATGATTTGATAAATGAGGCTTAATGATTCCATATACTCTTGAAAAGAAAATGGAATAAATCGAAAAGAATATATCTAAGAAAGATATTTGATTTAAATGAAAGACGAAGTAATTGATTGATGATTGATATCCACATATGAACTTAACATCTTTTTATCGATAATTGGCTTCGAAGGAACCAGAGTCAGATTTGGATGATTCCTATCCGAAAACCACTTCAAACCAATGTATACGTTCAAAAGTGAAGACATGTTGAAGATGATGATTATTGAAGACCGTGGATCTTCATAGCGTGAAGACTGCTTGTTGAACATGCTCTGGTTGGCCCCTATTATAGAGTTATTTATAGCAGTGGTCTCCTCGTGATGGAGATTTCTTCGAATTGCATGGGCTTCTCGCCTAGTAATGGCCGAGGAAAGTGCCTTCGGTTTCGTTCAATCCTAGAACGAACTTGTATGGATGTTTGTCTGACATTGTATTCTAAATCACATTTGAGTGGTTTCTATAAATGTATATCAGTTGGTGGCGGAGAAGGCAACTTCTCTTAGCTTAACAACCTTTCCCGAGACATACGAGCTCAGGAAGTTATACTTTTCTAGAAAACAGTCGTATGACATGGAATGGCAATGTGGCATTCAAAGTGGAACCTGTTATGATCAAAACATGGTTTTGTATGAAAAGCGTGGCTTTGAAGAAATTGAGCGTAGCCTCGCAAGCCTCACACCTCGGTTATGATGGGATTCTATGTGGTCAAATGTATGTTCGCATTTCGGATAGTAGTGATTTGTGTTATCAGATGTTCTGAGCCCTAGGTACCAGATACTTCTGGGCCTCATGGCAGGGATGCACGAAGTCCGAGTCCTTGGATGTCATTCGCAGATTGTATCCACTTTTAGCCATTTATGTTGTTGTATAACCGCGTTTGAGTCATGGACGTAAGCCGTGGATACAGATTGATCTTTCCACTAGTTTCCTATCATGTTGGAAATCCAATCCCAATACGAGATTTACGGTTTTGATTGTATTCCAAAAATAGCTGTAATGACTTGCAAACAGTTTGGCTACCCCTTTTTGGTATTATATATTCCGTTTGGGATATTCCGTTGACCCAGTCCGGATATATTTCGTTAGACTTAGTCCAGATATTGATACCTTATTTGAATAAGTTTATTTGAAAAGCATTTTCAAAAGAATGTCATTAAAAATAGTATCAAGTGTATTTTGGTATAAAGTATTTTGGTTGTCATAATGTAAAAAAACTCATCCGTGTTTATGTGTGGGCGTGGTCTTATGAGATACCCTTCTTTTCAAAGGTTTTGATAATATAGTCATTTAAATTTCAAGTATCCCACGCTGGTTTATCAAGCGTGATCTGGATATTTTTAATACTCGGGTCAGATCCGAGTAATTTCAGGTTGAGTTGAAGACGGTTGGAGTTTACAGAGAAGAGCTGGAGATCTTCATCATCGTATGGACATATTCTATTATCCGCTGTACTTAATGTATTTTGTTTGATGTTTGTCAGCAATTGCAAGGGCAGATGTTTGTAACTGTCCAAGCTAAATTTAGGTTAGACTCTGATGTTGTATTTTAAATTTTCCGCTGTGAAGATTATTATTGAAATAATATATGTTATTCCATTCGTGTGAGATTATGTTCCGTCTTTATTTTCTTTCTATCCTTAATGATCCGCTTATTCGTACAATTTGAGTTGGACATGTGTGGTTTATTGTCGATTCAAAGGGTACGGAAAAACGGGACATTACATTTGGTTTTGGAGCTGAAGGTTAAGCGAGAACCTTGGCTTTGTCGGGGTAAAGACTCATCATAGATAGGGTTAGTAAAATCCTAGGATGAGTAACTCATTAGAGATAGGGTTAGTAGCACCCTAGAATGAGTTTGAGTGTATTATATATGAGCGTGTATTTGTTAGTGACTATTAAAAATGTTTTGTGTTGATTTATCAGTTGAGTGGTTTATAAATTCTAGTCGATATAGGAAGTACAACTGTATCGATAGGTATTTCTAAACTCTTAACAAGGCATATCGACACATTGTTTTGAAAAGATTATTTTTTTCATATAAAGGAATGTCTTTCAAAAGATGTAAAATTTTGTGTGGTTAGAGAAATTTATAAGATACATTCCCTTAGGGAAGTCCCATGGATATGGTCTTGATCCGTCCAGTGATGATTAAAATAATCTTCTAAGTATCAATCATATGTTGGCTTGGGAAAACGATATTGAGCACTTGGTAAATTATTCTTCTTATCATTAGAGGATGAAGGCAAGTTCAAATCCAAACAAGTTGAATTAAGTATTTGGATAAAAGATGTTTGAATAAGATGAAATGGAAATAGTATAAACACTTCTAATCTTATCTTGAAATATCAATTAGGGGCAGAATGGCTTATTATATGTCAAGTAATGAGTTTTGGATGACCCCAAAGCAGGCAGAAGAGCACGTGTGGAAAGAGAAGCAGAAAAGAAACAAAAACTAGGAGCGTATTTTGACATCTACTGCTTTAGGTGTTTTCAGGAAGGGCATTATGCAGTTTGTTGTGATAGGAAAATAAAGAAATCGAAGGAAGAAAAACCCATTCGAAAAGATATACGCCATTTTAAGTATAAGAAGCTAGGACATTTTCTACATGAATGCCCTAGAATAAAGAAGAAACCCAAAGCCCCAAACGGGAAGGAAAAGTGTTGTTATCGGTGCAAAGAATTAGGACATATAGTCACAGATTGCAATTTAAAGAAAGGAGAAAAGTCGGCTAAGGCGCATACCATTCAGATAGCCACGATTTCGGGGCCTTGTAGATCATGTTGTAAATATGGACATTCGGAGAAGGACTGTCCAAGGGAAAGGTCAGATGACTTAAGCCCCAAAGATAAAGCACCGTCTACCTCAAAAGGAATTCAAGAATAATATATAGTAGTCTTAGTATCTATATAATGGTAGTAAGTGATAAGCTATATTCCTTAGTGAAGTTATCTCTAAAATTTTGTAATGCCAGTTAGAGATTGAAATAGATGTATGAATATGATGTTAATAAACTTCCTTTTGATTGTCCTCTCGATGCACTTCTTCATTCTTATATCCGATCAAATCTAATAAAATATTTAACAATAAAAAGTTCAAAGGAATATTAAAAAGAAATAGATTTATAAAAAAAGTGTTTAAAGTTTATAAAATTATTTAAAAATATATCTTGTAAGAATATATTGGATAAAATAAAGAAAAGAATGAAACTATGTAAATTTTATCATAGTCTTTTGAAAAAGTTTAAAGAAAAAAAAGGAAAGTTATTTAAACTTAAGATAATTTTGGAAATAAAATCTATAATAAGATGTATTAGCAAAGAGAAAAAATAATAGAGAGCTTAAATAAAATTTTAATGATATTTTCCAGTTAAAAGATAATTGATTTCTCTAGAAAAGAAGATATAACTATTTTGCATAAATATTTTGGAAAAAAAATGTGTTATACTAAAAGATGTTTTAAAAAAAAATTGGAATGAAATGTTCCCTTTTAAAATAATAAATATTTGGAAATTTATGAAATGGTTTCATAAAATATTTTTTTTTAAAAGATAAATTATTGTTTGAGTGAAAAATGATTTCTTTAGAATGTTTTCCATTAATAAAAATATTTAGAAACAAATAATTAAAGGGATTATATAAAGAAGCACCTTTTAAAAGTGTTTGATCTTAATATAAAAGTTTATGAAAGTTTTTGAGAGTTAATAAATACATATATTATATGTAGATCATTTCGTCACACAAATGTTGATCTACTATTCGAGTTTGAAACTTTGAGGTGTTTACACCGATTCGAAAAAGGATTTATCACTCGATTCTTGACAATGAACATTGATGAGGATTTTTGATTAGATATCAAGTTTTCTATCATAGTTGAGAGCTACGCAAGAAAAGCAAAGGTTTCTGAGCAAAGAGCCTGATTAAAGTCCGCACTAGAGGATCGGGGGATCGATACTAGTTCGAAAATAAAGTTGTGTATTCGAATAGAAGATCAAATAAGATATTTCATATGGATGATTTGTGTATATTATATTGATTTAAGTTTAAAGATAAAAGTTTTAGGTAAACTTTTGTTTGGGTAATTTCGAGGACGAAATGCTTTTAAGTAGGGGAGAATGTAACGACCCGTAATTTTGCTACTTCGAAAATGAGAGATTTCATTTGTTTTAAATTTAAAAAGGTTTAAAACTTAAATAAACAAGTTATATATATTAAATAATAATAGAGAAATTATTTATTCTTGTAGTTTATAATTTAAAAAGTATAAATTTGGATTTTAGAGCAAATCAACAAAAGTAAAGTTTTGTTAAAAATAAATAAATGCTTAAATAAATAGGTTTAAATATTTATTTAAAAAGATAAATATTATTGTAAACATCTAATAAAGATAATAAAATTATATTAAAATAATTATAAGTATGTTAATAATCGTTTTATAAAAATAATCAAATTTTGTCGCATTTTGTCAGTTTTACACACACCGTAAAATTAGAGATTTTGATATTATTTAAATATGATTTAAAATATAAAGAGACATTTTTAATTTATTTAAATAAGTAAAAAGTTCATTTTTAAATTTAGTTTACATAAATAAATAGTCTAACTAAAACGTCAAAATATGACCGTAAAACATTTTGTCGAAAAACAACGTTTTGTCGATTAAAAGTTGTCGCAACATTGTCGCACCTTTATTTTCTTATATAGAAACATATATTAAAATAGTATAAGTATTAATTAATTCACAAATCAAGTTTACTTTTACTAAACAAGGTTAGAAACTTCTAGAAAACAATTAAGAAAAAGTAACCACAAAAAGACAAAAATGTCATTTCAAAGCAAAAAGTAAAACATCAAATCAAAGAAACATAATTATTACTTACTTGACTTAATATCTAAGTGAAAATGACATAAAGTAATGATTTGAAATGTGATATTAAGTGTTGAAAAAAATAAGATTACTTTATAAATAAGTAAGGTGTAACAGCTCGATATTTTCAACCATTCGCATCCGCACATGCCGGACTTAAATTGCTCAAAATACCGCGTTGTAAATAAAATTTGGCCAATCTCAGGACATACAGTAAATAAAAATCACAGAACACAGACACAGAGTAAGAAATGCAGCGGAAGTAAAGAGATAGTAGATCATGAAGCTACTATGAAAATATATCAGAGTTAAATAAAATACAACAGAATAAATAAAGTACAACAGAAGTCTCAAGACGATAACCAAGTACAAGCTGAATAGAACAACAGAACTAGAATAGATAAAACTAGATAAGAAGATGATCTCCAGCGATTCCAATCTCCAGAAAGTGGAATCCAAATCTGGGAATAACTCGGGCTGACACGAGCGTAAATAAAATACAAACACTCGAGTCAGGACAATATATACTTATATAATGTAAACCAACTCAAGTGAACTGTAATAAAGTACAAGTAACTTAAAGGATGATTGGGACCGCCCATCATCTAAGGATGCGTTAAACTATTTACTATGTAGTAATATTTCGCTATTATAATAATGTCTACAGTAAAATAAACATACTTTTAAATAGTGTTCCGGGCTACCCATATCACCCTTCACACATAATAGTCCCAGTAGTCCATCCAGTATCAGCATATCTCCGAGAGACTACCCTAAATACTCCATAGGCTACAGGAGAAAAACAAACTCGTAGTAAAGGCTCGATACGGTAGGTGACAAGGCACACAAGGCAATGCCATGGTAGATATACCAATTACGCACACGGGCTGGTGGTAACGTAGCAGCCACATACGCCCACCTCGGAACACACTCCCATATCAAAATCGGAGGATGGCCATCTAATCAATCACAAGTAAGAGTATAGTATTGAAGGAATGTGTCCGATCGGAGGAATGACCTCACTTGGCCCGAGATCGCTCTTGTTTTAGCCACCTTATGCCAACTCACGGGAGTTGGGTTCACGTAATATACCTCAAGAACGTCGCCACCATCCTACTTCATTCTGGAATCTCCACCGCGTACACGGTTGTCAAAGTGGTTTTCAGTAACGATAGAGAGTATGCCAGATATCCGATCTCGGTCTCTTTGCCAACCAATCGTTATTATAACCCGTAGTTATAATTTAAAATGGTATTTATACTTCAAAACAGAATATCATTTCAAATCCAAACCTTTATCAAAATAAAGACTAAATTAATTCCAAACCATTTCAAAAACATCATATCTTTCCAAAACTTCCTGTCAAATCATTTCAATATATCAAATATGTATCTTTCCAAAACTTCATTTCAAATCATTTTAACATATATCAAAATATCATATCTTTCCAAAGCTTCATTTCAGATCATTTTACTATATCAAAAATATCATATCTTTCCAAAACTTCATTTCAAATCATTTTAATATATCAAAATATCATATCTTTCCAACTTCATTTCAAATCATTTTAATATATCAAAAATATGATATCTTTTCAAAACCACATTCATTTCAAATCATTTTAATATATCGAAATATCATATCTTTTCAAAACCACATTTCAAATCATTTTAATATATCAAAATATCATATCTTTTCAAAACCACATTCATTTTATTTAAAATACCATTTCAACACACATTTCAAAATAGTTTATATTTCAAAACAAATTACTTCATTTTAAATCATAAAAAATAAAGTTATTATATTTAATAATTAAATTATTAAATTTCCAAAATTTTCAACTTTCAAAGTTCATTTATTCACTTAAGTTTATCAAAACAGTGAAAATTCACTTTTCGTGGCATTTAGAAAACGCTACAGAAAGTTACATTCAAAACAGTTCAATTTAACAAAAGACAGTATTTTAAATTGTTGTAATAGGATTTACTTAAATTTCAAATAAACTTAGTAAATTCAATAATTATAGCACTTACAAAAATTGCTATAATAGCCTTTAATTCAATTTAGCTTTTTTTAGTTCATTATCATCAACTACAGCATTTACAAATGCTGTAATATTATTTACATTACAATTAATAGCAGTTCAAAAATGCAGTTAATTAACTTCGAATATTCAATATAAATTCACAACCAATTATATTTTTATTAAAACATTTTTAACTTATAAAATCATACATTTTCACCTTTATAAACATCATTTAATTTTCCTTAAGTTTATGATTTTATAAAGTTAAATTTCCATTCAAAAATCAAGATTTAATAATAATTCACTTATTAAATTTCAGCATTCAATTTTAAATTCATTGAATTAAATTTCAAATTAACATTTAAGTTTACAATTTCGAAATATAACTTAATTTCAATTTTATTTACTTAACTTAAAATTCACTTTTAAGCCAAATTCATAAATTCCCATTTTGGTTATATTTCAAAATTTCAACTTAAATAATCATTCATTTCCAATTTTAACTTTATTCAAAAATCATTAATATATTATAAAATCACTTTAAATTCATTTTAAATTCAAATTATCATAAATTTATCATAATTTCATATTTAATTTAATTTCCAATTATAATTAAATCAAAATTTCTAAAATAACTTACATTCAAATTTTCTAACTTTTTCATAATTTATTTAACTTATAAATTTCCATAAAATCAATAATACTTTACAAAAAATATTTTTTAATTAAGTTTTAAATCAAAATATTATAATATTTACATTACTAAAATATTTTAAAAATTTTAGAAAAATTTATTTTAACTACGGGCCTGTATATAATTTTCAACGCTAGGTAAAGTGATACGGGTAATATATCATTCCAATCCGTAATTTACAAAGAAAAATCCGGGTTTTATCATTTCAAACCCGCAGTCCCAAGTAAATGAAATAATTTGAAAACCGCTCAGGCCTGTCATTTCAGCCCATAACGATTTTCCCATATTCTAAAGTCCGTTCAGTTATGTATCATTTCAACCCATAGTGATTCTAGTCTACAGGGAACAGGCAATGGTGATAACTGATATAAATAACAGAATAACATGTAATAACAGTGACATATGATATAACATGTGTTATAATAGGCGTGAATAGCATATTATAATAGTATAGCAATTATAACAGGATGATATGCATTACAGATTCAAGAGATGTCAGTTTATCAACTACATTGGTACATATTAGTCTGGTGAGATTAACTCACATGTTCAAAGCTAGAGATAGCCGTCCAAGCACACAACATAGAGTCTACGAAGGCACGACAACTCGAATACGATTTGAGAGTGGAGAGCCAAATATAATTGCCTTGTGTACATATAAACAAAACAATTCAAAATATATAAGTTTTCAAAGCCAAATTACACTAGACAACACTAGGAATCAAAGCCTAAAACAAAGACAAATGCTTTGCACTTGTTCTCAACTTCACATACTTCAGTTATGAACTGAAATAGCACAGCCAAGGCATGGATTAAGGTCTAGTTTGGGTCCCTATAGGGTCGGCCTAGCCTGGTTGATGGTGTGGAGAAGTATAGGTGTAATATAGAATCACTACAAGGCTAATACAGGGCAAATATCAACATTTCCATGCTATATATGGTTCGGCCAGAGGCTCTAGGGGTATGGTCTGAGGTCCAGGTGGTGGTGGATGATGTGGCAGAGGGTGGTGGTCAGATCTGAGGTGGTGGTGGTGGCGGCGGCAAAAGGTGGAGGAAGAAGGAGATGGCAATCCTAGACTAGGTTTGGTACAGGTGATGGCTAGTGTTAGTTTAGATGGATTTTTGTGATGATCTTCATCATGGCTTGGCTTGGCCTGAGGAGGAGAGTTGTAAGGATGTGTGATGGTCAGAAAAAAGTGGTGGTGGTGGTCAGCCATAGCTTGGAGGAGGGGGAATACAGCTATGAAGGTGGAGAGCATGCGCAAATTCAAGTAGAAAATCAATAAAAAAACAAGAAGAAGATAGTATTTTTTTACCAAAGCTTCACAACGAGAATAGCCGTGATTTTTTTGCGAGAGAAAGAGAAATTCTTTTCGTGAAAGTGAAAAAAAATGCAGCTGAAATGAGTAGATTACACGGCCAAAACAATTAAGAGAAGAGTTGGGAAAATGAAAGGTCGGAAATGCAAAGAGACATAGGAATTTCAAAAGTTTAAAACTCTTCGAATTTCCTATATTCTTTTTTTTTCTTTTATATATCAATGGCTGAAAACAAAGATGAAAGATCTTAGAAAATAAAATAAATAAGAAAAGAAAATAAATAAATTTAAAACAATATCAATTAAATAAAGAAAATGCAGTAAATACCAAACTAGGCTTTATAAATTTGAATAAATTCAAGTGTACTTTAGAAAATTTGTATTATTATTCTAAAAATATTAAAATATGAAAATATACCCAAAATAACACATTAACATAATTTATATAATAATATCACAAGGAAAATAAAATTTACATAAAGTAAAAATAGGAAAAATTGTTAAATAAAACAAATTTACTCAAATTTTGAAATGTACATAACTTTTGCAGTTTAACTCCGTTTTCAACGAAACGAAAAGCAGTGTTCAAGTTATTTCATCTATTTTCATAAAGAAATTTAAGATTTAAAATAGTTTAAATTTGAAGTTTTTTTTAAAAAATCAAAGCTTGGACAATTTGACCAGAATTCCACTTTTTAGTAACATATTCAATTTATAATAGTTTGCAAATATAAATCACTTAAAAATCAACATTTATATTTAAAAATGAAATGTTTTGAAATAAAACAAATTTAAAAATATTTTAAAATAAAAGAAAGTCAAATTTAAATTATATGCAAAAATTTAGGGTTGTTACACTCTCCCTCACTCAAAACTTTTCGTCCCCGAAATGGAATGAGGTACGGGAAAGCACAGAAAAGATAGAAATGAAATAAGATTAAGACATGGTAACAAGAAGATTGAGATTATACGTCATAACTGTTGTTATAGGTAAATTTAACAAGGTGAAGATGATCAAATCAAGAACACAAGCACGATAAGATCCTTTAGAATCTAATTCACCCTTTTCCGTTTGACCGTCGGTCTGTGGACGGTAAGCAGTGCTCAGATCCAGATGAGTGCCAAAGATTTTCAAAGATTATAGAAAGGTTTTCAAACATACTGGTATAAGCAATAGCTTCCCCATTCTGTAGCAAGATACGGAGAATAAGGACAACTAAAAGATAGTTTGAAAAACAAAATAAGTTAATAAATTTGAAATCATAATGCTTTGAAATCATAATACTTCAGAGATGTTATTATTTGGAAATCATACTACTAAAATCATAACACTTTTAAAATAATCTTCATTTAAACCATTTAAATTTAATGTCAATTAATATTCATTTCAAAATTGTAACATTTCTAAGTTCATTCATTCAATTATAAAATTTCCAAAACATTGTATTTTAAAAAACAGCAGTACTTTTAAAGTGCTATAGTAGATATATTAGTATTTCAATTTCTAAAATATTCATTTGGATATCATTTAACTTATGATTTATTTAAAATAAACTTTTATGAATGGAATATCCAAATTAAACTATACTTCATTTATTAAGTCAAAAGTTCACTATTTTACTTAACTCTTAATTTAACAAATAACTAACACTTTATTTAAAATACCCATTTCATCAATTATATTCCTTCAATAAGTTACACTTGAAATTTCCATTTAAAAACCAAATTTTTAATTATCAAATTTTAGTGATATTAAAAATACATCTTAACTATTTAAATCATAATTATTCGTTTTACAAGACATATCTATTTCATAAATAAAATATTTATCATAGCAAATATAATAATCAAATTACTTTACACATTTATTCATTTAGACATCAACTAAACTATGATTCCAGATTAAATATACTTTATTACAAAATATCCCATTCAAGTATATTTTATTTATCTATTCAAAGATACATTGTTTATTACACAAACATATTCATTTCAAGAAATAACCTTTATTAAAATTCCTAGCTTAGACTTAAGCTTCCATATTAAATCAAATTTGATTATTAAGTTATTTAAATAAAATTCTTTAATTTTTTTCTTTATTTGCATCTGTAAATCTTTTATAACTAAAATTTAAGTGTATAACGTTTATTATAACCACTCAAATTTTATTTATAAATTTTTTTATATTGTATATTGTCTAATTACATTGTTAACTTTTAAAAATTAAGGTAATTGTATTGAAATGCAATTGTATTATACAAATAAAACTTTCCAATTCAATTATCTCAAGGTTGAATCATTTATCCAAATTTTTGATTTTCTTTTTATAATTGAAACTATTCTTTAAGATAGAATTTAAGAATTAAATTTTCGATTCCATTCAAACCATTTAGAGATAAGTATATATACATAATATGTCAAATCAAATTTCAATCATATATATATATATATATATATTATAAATCAAGTAATATTTTAGAAATTCAAATCAATTAAATTCTCAAAGTAACACTGTAGCAAGACTATAGAACATTCTCTTCACTTCGAAACTCGAAAATGAAAGTCGATGATGCGCGGTCATCACCGAAGTTATTTTCCAGCGACAAAGAGAAAAGCACTAAATTTAGACTTTAAAATTTCTTGGAAACAAATTTCTATTAGAAATACTTTAAATAAAATACCCCTTTAAAACTTTAAACATAAGGTAAACCGTCGGAAATTAAATTCTCAAATTTCTTGTTTTAAACTCATTTCAGTTCCCAAATCAATTTATAAACAGCTATTTTATAAATTCATTTATAGAACAATAAATGATAAATCAAGTATTATCATTTCAAATGATTAATTTAAATCAATTTGTTAAGTTCCATAAATTTACTTATATCAAAATTTATTTCATTAACCAAATTTTAAAATAATATTATGTCAGTTTGTTTTGTCAAAGTGTTTTAGAAATCCTATCGATAGCGTTGATCAGACGAATCAATCGGAAACCCAAATCACCATCAACAACTCAAACAACACAATATAAAACAAAACATTAATATTCGTTTACAAGTACAATTCAAAATGTTTGGAGATAGTTTATAAACAAAAGACAAGATGGTTAAACAGAGTAGTGGGATGGATAAGCTTAAATAAATCGCGGGCAATCTTAACCGGGTCAACTGTGACTTAAAGGAAAAGATCGATGTGGATTGATTGGAGTAAATCTACATTCGATCTCAAGAGATAGAGTTTGGAACAACAAAAGATATTAGCATCTAAACCAAGGATATATATATATCTGGTGAATCGATGCTAATTGTAAAGGAGTTTCACCCCTTTACAAGTCATTAGAACATTAGGGAGGCCGCCAATTCACTATTAAGTTCATTCGAAGTGGAGTTATGGGATACTTCATAATCAAAAGAAGATGAATTGTGAGGGACACGAATGGATTTTGGAACCGCAGGGAACGTTCCAAAATTCAAAGGAAATTGAATCAAAAGGAAGAGATTCAAACTTGGACGAAAGTGATTCTGTAAATAAATTTACCGTATATTCTAAGTTTTGCCTCAAAGCCAAAGCTCTGATACCAACTATAACAGCCCGATATTTTCAACCATTCGCATCCGCACATGCCGGACTTGAATTGCTCAAAATACCGCGTTGTAAATAAAATTTGGCAAATCTCAGAACATATAGTAAATAAAAATCACAGTACACAGACACAGAGTAAGAAATGCAGCGGAAGTAAAGAGATAGTAGTTCATGAAGCTACTATGAAAATATATCAGAGTTAAATAAAATACAAAAGAATAAATAAAGTACAACAGAAGTCTCAAGATGATAACCAAGTACAAGATTAATAGAACAACAGAAGTGGAATAGATAAAACTAGATAAGCAGATGGTCTCCAGCGATTCAAATCTCCAGAAAGTAGAATCCAAATCTGTGAATAACTCAGGCTGACCCGAGCGTAAATAAAATACAAACACTCGAGTCAGGACAATATATACTTATATAATGTAAACCAACTCAAGTGAACTGTAATAAAGTACAAGTAACTTAAAGGATGCCTGGGACCGTCCATCCTCTAAGGATCTGTTAAACTATTTACTATGTAGTAAAATTTCGCTATTATAGTAATGTCTACAGTAAAATAAACATACTTTTAAATAACATTCCGGGCTACCCATATCACCCTTCACACATAATAGTCCCAGTAGTCCATCCAGTATCAGCATATCTCCAAGAGAATACCCTAAATACTCCATGGGCTACGGGAGAAAAACTAACTCGTAGTAAAGCCTCGATATGGTAGGTGACACGGCACACAAGGCAATGCCAGGGTAGATATACCAATTACGCACACGGGCTGGTGGTAACGTAGCAGCCACATACGCCCACCTCGGAACACACCCTCATATCAAAATCGAAGGATGGCCATCTAATCAATCACAAGTAAGAGTATATTATCGAAGGAATGTGTCCGATCGGAGGAATGACCTCACTTGGCCCGAGATCGCTCCTGTTTTAGCCACCTTATGCCAACTCACGGGAGTTGGGTTCACGTAATATACCTCAAGAACGTCGCCACCATCCTACTTCATTCTGGAATCTCCACCGCGTACACGGTTGTCAAAGTGGTTTTCGGTATCGATAGAGAGTATGCCAGATATCCGATCCCGGTCTCTTTGCCAACCAATCGTTATTATAACCCGTAGTTATAATTTAAAATGGTATTTATACTTCAAAACAGAATATCATTTCAAATCCAAATCTTTATCAAAATAAAGACTAAATTAATTCCAAACCATTTCAAAAACATCATATCTTTCCAAAACTTCCTGTCAAATCATTTCAATATATCAAATATATATCTTTCCAAAACTTCATTTCAAATCATTTTAACATATATCAAAATATCATATCTTTCCAAAGCTTCATTTCAGATCATTTTACTATATCAAAAATATCATATCTTTCCAAAACTTCATTTCAAATCATTTTAATATATCAAAATATCATATCTTTCCAACTTCATTTCAAATCATTTTAATATATCAAAAATATTATATCTTTTCAAAACTACATTCATTTCAAATCATTTTAATATATTAAAATATCATATCTTTTCAAAACCACATTTCAAATCATTTTAATATATCAAATATCATATCTTTTCAAAACCACATTCATTTTATTTAAAATACCATTTCAACACACATTTCAAAATAGTTTATATTTCAAAACAAATTACTTCATTTTAAATCATAAAATAATAAAATTATTATATTTAATATTTAATTATTAAATTTCCAAAATTTTCAACTCTCAAAGTTCATTTATTCACTTAAGTTTATCAAAACAGTGAAAATTCACTTTTCGTGGCATTTAGAAAACGCTACGGAAAGTTACATTCAAAACAGTTCAATTTAACAAAAGACAGTAATTTAAATTGCTTTAATAGGATTTACTTAAATTTCAAATAAACTTAGTAAATTCAACAATTATAGCACTTACAAAAATTGCTATAATAGCCTTTAATTAAATTTAGCTTTTTTTAGTTCATTATCATCAACTACAGCATTTACAAATGCTGTAATATCATTTACATTACAATTAATAGCATTTCAAAAATGTATCTAATTAACTTCGAATATTCAATATAAATTCACAACCAATTATATTTTTATTAAAACATTTTTAACTTATAAAATCATACATTTTCACCTTTATAAACATCATTTAATTTTCCTTAAGTTCATGATTTTATAAAGTTAAATTTCCACTCAAAAATCAAGATTTAATAATAATTCACTTATTAAATTTCAGCATTCAATTTTAAATGCATTGAATTAAATTTCAACTTAACATTTAAGTTTACAGTTTCAAAATATAACTTAATTTCAATTTTATTTACTTAACTTAAAATTCACTTTTAAGCCAAATTCATAAATTCCCATTTTGGTTATATTTCAAAATTTTAACTTAAATAATCATTCATTTCACATTTTAACTTTATTCAAAAATCATTAATATATTATAAAATCACTTTAAATTCATTTTAAATTCAAATTATCATAAATTTATCATAATTTCATATTTAATTTAATTTCCAATTATAATTAAATCAAAATTTCTAAATTAACTTACATTCAAATTTTCTAACTTTTTCATAATTTATTTAACTTATAAATTTCCAGAAAATCCATAATACTTTACAAAAAATATTTTTAATTAAGTTTTAAATCAAAATATTATAATATTTACATTACTAAAATTTTAGAAAAATTTATTTTAACTACGGGCCTGTATATAATTTTCTACGCTAGGTAAAGTGATACGGGTAATATATCATTTCAACCCGTAATTTACAAAGAAAAATCCAGGTTTTATCATTTCAAACCCGCAGTCCCAAGTAAATAAAATAATTTGAAAACCGCTCAGGCCTATCATTTCAGCCCATAACGATTTTCCCCTATTCTAAAGTCCGTTCAGTTATGTATCATTTCAACCCATAGTGATTCTAGTCTACACGGAACAGGCAATGGTGATCACTGATATAAATAACAGAATAACATGTAATAACAGTGACATATGATATAACAGGTTTTATAACAGGCGTGAATAGCATATGATAATAGTATAGAAATTATAACAGGATGATATGCATTACAGATTCAAGAGATGTCAGTTTATCAACTACATAGGTACATATTAGTATGGTGAGATTAACTCACATGTTCAAAGCTAGAGATAGCCGTCCAAACACACAACATAGACTCTACGAAGGCACGACAACTCGAATATGATTTGAGAGTGGAGAGCTAAATATAATTGCCTTGTATACATATAAACAAAACAATTCAAAATACATAAGTTTTCAAAGCCAAATTACACTAGACAACACTAGGAATCAAAACCTAAAACAAAGACAAATGCTTTGCACTTGTTCTCAACTTCACATACTTCAGTTATGAACTGAAATAGCACAGCCAAGGCATGGATTAAGGTCTGGTTTGGGTCCCTATAGGGTCGGCCTAGCCTGGTTGATGGTGTGGAGAAGTATAGGTGTAATATAGAATCACTACAAGGCAAATATAGGGCAAATATCAACATTTCCATGCTATATATGGTTTGGCCATAGGCTCTAGGGTTATGGTCAGAGGTCCAAGTGGTGATGGATGATGTGGCAGAGGGTGGTGGTTAGATCTGAGGTGGTGGTGGTTGTGGCGGTGGCAAAAGATGGAGGAAGAAGGAGATGGCAATCCTAGACTAGGTTTGGTACAGGTGATGGCTAGTGTTAGTTTAGATGGATTTTTGTGATGATCTTCATCATGGCTTGGCTTGGCCTGAGGAGGAGAGGTGTTAGGATGTGTGATGGTCAGAAAAAAGTGGTGGTGGTGGTCAGCCAAAGCTTGAAGGAGGGGGAATACAGCTATGAAGGTGGAGAGCATGCGCAAATTCAAGTAGAAAATCAATAAAAAGACAAGAAGAAGATAGAATTTTTTTACCAAAGATTCACAAGGATAATAGCCATGATTTTTTTATGAGAGAAAGAGAAATGCTTTTCGTGAAAGTGAAAAAAAAATGCAGCTGAAATGAGTAGATTACACGGCCAAAACAATTAAGAGAAGAGTTGGGAAAATGAAAGGTCGGAAATGCAAAGAGACATAGGAATTTCAAAAGTTTAAAACTCTTCGAATTTCCTATATTCTTTTTTTTTCTTTTATATATCAATGGCTGAAAACAAAGATGAAAGATCTCAGAAAATAAAATAAATAATAAAAGAAAATAAATAAATTTAAACAATATCAATTAAATAAAGAAAATGCAGTAAATACCAAACTAGGCTTTATAAATTTGAATAAATTCAAGTGCACTTTAGAAAATTTATATTATTATTCTAAAAATATTAAAATATGAAAATGTACCCAAAATAAAATATTAACACAATTAAAATAATAATATCACAAAGAAAATAAAATTTATATAAAGTAAAAATAGGCAAAAATTGTTAAATAAAACAAATTTACTCAAATTTTGAAATGTACATAACTTTTGCAGTTTAACTCCGTTTTCAACGAAACGAAAAGCAGTGTTCAAGTTATTTCATCTATTTCTATGAAAAAAATTAAGATTTAAAATAATTTAAATTTGAAGTTTTTTAAAAAAGTCAAAGCTTGGACAGTTTGACCAGAATTCCACTTTTTAGTAACATGTTCAATTTATAATAGTTTGAAAATATAAATCACTTAAAAATAAACATTTATATTTAAAAATGAAATGTTTTGAAATAAAAAAAAATTAAAAATATTTTAAAATAAAAGAAAGTCAAATTTAAATTATATGCAAAAATCTAGGGTTGTTACATAAGGCTATTTTGGTAATTTGGTAAAGGGTTATTTTGGTAACTTACCACTTCATTTATTTTTCTATAAATACCTACCACTTCTTTTCCAAATTTCACACTATTTCTACCTTCTTCTTCTTCCTCCTTGAAGCTCTCTTTAATGGCTTCTTCTTCACTTCTAAATGCCTACTAACTTTTTCAAAACCATATTAAATCAACTCCAAACACCACCAAACTTTACCAAAGGCCTTAGAATACCATTAGAATATGGTTTAGCATCTAAGAAGTGAAGAAATTACGGAGAAAGTGATGGAATAGGGTGAGGCTGAACTATCAATAAGGAGGAGCAAGTTTGTGAAGCTTCGAAGCGAGAAAAAGAGAAGGAAGTGCTGCCGGAATCAAAAGGAAAGTCTACGGAAAAGATTTGGTGAAGATAAGGGGATTTAGTGAAGTGTTGGATAATATGAATGTTGGTAGGAAGTGAATGATTTAGTTAAAAGGTGAATACTTATATTTACTAATTAATCCATAACATATTTCAAGTATAGTGATTTAAAAGTTTAAATATGTTGAATGATTAAATGTTTGATAACTTGGTTGCAAATTGGTTGATTACGTGATTCTTTATTTGATTGATAACTTATTCGATAAATAATAAGAGAAATGATTAGAAATTAAACATAGTTAATTCAATGGAAATTAAATCCACACAAATGTGTGTATGGAAGTTATTTAGCCTCTTAATGATTTCAAGATATCTAAAAAAGATTGAAAATGATACTATAATAATGTAATATTATAATATGAAATGAAATGAAATATGAGTTTGAAATATAACAATATTGTTTAAAATGAGTTTAAAATGATTTAGAAATGTTTTATAAACATTTAAAAGTGTTTTCAAGAAGTTTGAAAAGGAATTGAGAAGCAAGTCAAAACTATGCATGTCGCGTAATGGTAGTTCGCGATTTCACGGCATAAAAGTTAAATGTGTATAAAAAGTGAAATATAGCTCGGAATTCTACAAGATAAGAATTTTTTAGTCTACTATATCCATAGTTTCCAAACGAAGAAAGAAATCAAGATTTCGTTTAGTAGATTTTGAAATATGTCCAAAACAATTTTCTAAAAACATCGTGGTTTTGCAGTTCGAAATCAAAATGGGATTTCTTTATAAATGACATTTTTAAATGATTAGAAATATGAAATAAATTTGATAAATCTATTAAAATGGTATAAAAGAGATTTGGACTGAAAATATGAATTTTCAAATGCTAAAAAGTTGTTTAAATCAAATAAGCTTACATAGCACTTTCCGCAGCACTTTTATGCTGCGAATTCTCTAACCTTTTGAAATGTATTTTTAAACTTAACTATTATTTCCTAAATCTTTTGTGAATGATTTTAAAGGAATAATTAAGTAATGTAAAGATGATTTGGAAGTTTAATAAGAGTTTGAATAAGTTGTTAAGATGAATTGTTTATACCACTTAAATAAAAAGTGAAGAAGATTGAATATAATAACAAACTGAGTATGCAGAAATGACTAGTACATTTGTCCCGCCTGTGAGATCTAGGAAGGTAAACAAGGTATTTAACTAAGGTTAGGGATGGAGCAACTAGTGCTCTGAACTTACCTGGCCTATGTTTTCTCTTCTTAGGCGAGGGGTGTCACAGATCGAAAGGAAAGCCCGGATGCTCTAAAAGATCATATTTAAGTTTTTCCAAGATAAAAGAAAAGAAACAAATTCTTTGAATTTTAATAAACTATTTAACATCTTTTATTCGGTGGTTTGTACAAAGAACCGAGATCGGATTTGTATGATTTCCATCCGTAAACCCCGTCAAACTAATTTTCGAAATAAAACATATTGAAGACAAAGATCGTTAAAAGACAAAGATATTCATGATGTAGGATTACTTGCCATTATTCGCTAGAGGTGAAACTTGCCATTAGTCCCTGGAGGTGAAACTTGCCATTAGTCCCTGGAGGTGAAATTTACCATATCTAAAGTGGCAGTAGTGTTCGTTATGAAAATCTTCGATTTGCAAGAATATGATTTGAAGTTAAGAAAAAAATCTTTAATTAAGATTTAATGAATTATTGGGGAATATTTTCCTTAAGTTAAAAGTTATAACTTGAATATAAGAAATCATTGATTTAGATTTAATGAATGATTTGGAAAGGTTTTCCTAAGTAAAAGAAAAATGATTTGGAATTATTCCAAGATTTAAGAAAGGTTTAAATAAAACAAATGATTTGTTAAATGAGGGTTAATGATTCCATATACTCTTGAAAAGAAAATGGAATAAATTGAAAGAATATATCTAAGAAAGATATTTAATTTAAATGAAAGATGAAGTAATTAATTGATGATTGATATCCATATATGAACTTAACATCATTTTATCGATAATTGGCTTTGAAGGAACCGGAGTCGGATTTGGATGATTACTATCCGAAAACCACTTCGAACCAATGTATACGTTTGAAAGTGAAGACATGTCGAAAATGATGATTATTGAAGACCGTGGATATTCATAGCGTGATGACTGCTTGTTGAATATGCTCTGGTTGGCACCCATTATAGAGTTATTTATAGCAGTGGTCTCCTCGTGATGGTGATTTCTTCACATTGCAAGGGCTTCTCGCCTAGTAATGGCCGAGGAAAGTGCCTTCGGTTTCATTCAGTCCTAGAACTAACTTGTATGGACGTTTGTCCAACATTGTATTCTAAATCACATTTGAGTGGTTTCTATAAACGTCTATCAATTGGTGGCGGAGAAGGCAGCTTCTCTTAGCTTAACACCCTTTCCCAAGACATACGAGCTCAGGAAGTTATACTTTTCTAGAAATCGGTCGTATGACGTGGAATAGAAATGTGGCATTCAAAGTGGAACCTGTTAAGATCAAAGCATGGTTTTGTATGAAAAGTGTGGCTTTGAAGAAATTGAGCATAGCCTCGCGAGCCTCACACCCTGGTTATGATGGGATTCCATGTGGTCAAATGTATGCTCGCATTTTGGATAGTAGTGATTTGAGTTATCAGATGTTCTGAGCCCTTGGTACCAGATAGGTCTGGGCCTCATGGCCGGGATGTGCGAAGTCGAAGTCCTTGGATGTCATTTACAGATTGTATACACTTTTAGCCATTTGTGTTGTTGTATAACGACGTTTGAGTCATGGACGTAAGCCATGGATACAGATTGATCTTTCCACTAGTTTCCTATCATGTTGGAATCCAATCCCAATATGAGATTTAAGGTTTTGATTGTAGTCCCAAACTAGCTGTAATGACTTGCAAACATTTCAGCTACCTTTTTGGTATTATATATTCCGTTCGGGATATTCCGTTGACCCAGTTCGGATATATTTCGTTAGACTTAGTTCAGATATTGATATCTTATTTGAATAAGTTTATTTGAAAAGTGTTTTCAAAAGAATGTCATTAAAAGTAATATCAATTGTATTTTGGTATAAAGTGTTTTGGTTATCATAAGGTAAAAAAACCCATCCGTGTTTATGTGTGGGTGTAGTCTTATGAGATACCCTTCTTTTCAAAGGTTTTGATAATATAGTCATTTAAATTTCGAGTATCTCACACTAGTTTATCAAGCCTGATTCGGGTATTTTTAATACTCGGGTCAGATCTGAGCAATTTCAGGTTGAGTTGATGACGGTTGGAGTTTCCAAAGGAGAGCTGGAGATCTTCATCATCGTATGGACGTATTCTATTATCCGTTGTACTTAGTGTATTTTGTTTGATGTTTGTCAGCAGTTGTAAGGACAGATGTTTATAACTGTCCAAGCTGAGTTAGGTTAGACTCTGATAATGTATTTAAAATTTTCCACTGTAAAGATTATTATTGAAATAATATATGTTATTCCATTCGTGTGAGATTTTGTTCTGTCTTTATTTTCTTTCTACCCTTAATGATCTGCTTATTCGTACAATTTGAGTTGGACATGTGTGGTTTATTCTTGATTCAAAGGGTACGGAAAAACGGACCATTACAGCTGCGATCTACTGTGGACCATAGTGGAATTCGTATGGAGGTGAGTGTTAACGGTCTACATTTGATTTTGTCGTGAAGGCAACGTAACATCGGTGGACTGTGATCTATGGTTGAGTGGAGTGGAGAAGTTTCATTTTTTGGAAGCGGAATTCAAAGGCGCTGATGCCTACAGTTATATGGGTTTTTGCTGTGATAGCAACGTAATCCCAGATGTAGCTGCGATCTATAGAGGGTTCCATGGCGCGAGGGGTACGTAGTGTCTGCAGTTATCTATGGATTTTGCCGGGATGGCAACGTAACCATCGGGTTAACTGCGACCATGGATGGGGGTGATGATTTCCAGAGCATTCTCACCAAAAGATGTTCCCTCTTTTTTCAATTTTTTCTCTATATTTTCAATAAATTTATTTTCTAGGTATTTTCACTAGGTATTGAAAACGGGTTTACCAAGTACTTATAGATTTTCGGTCTTACGCATGATCAACGTATGACCGAATTTCTATAGGAATAAGGATGGACTTGTTAAAACATCGAGTTATTAAAGTATTTTATAAAAACTATTTTAGTAATATTATATAGATTTTTAAAGTGTTTTAAAAATGATCAAAGAAAATTTATCTGGCTTTAAGTTATTGAATAAATTCTGGCTTCGTTCCTTTTCGAAGACAAAAAGATTCAAAGGGGGAAGGAATGTGATAACCCGAATTTTAGGATATCTGTTATTTGATAATCAACTAGATTAATTAATTAGAATATTAATTTATAGAATTGAAAAATTATTCTTTTTAAACAAATGATAATGTACATATATATGAGTAGAAATTAAATTAGATTTTGAACTTGAGTTGGAAACTCAAAGAATAAAATATCTTAAAATAAATTGGACATAAAATAAATATGCATATGATTTTATAAGTATATAATTTATTTTATATTATTTTCTTTAAAATATTTTATTTATTTTTACTATTAATAACGAGTTTAAAACTCTCTGAACTGTTTTCAACCGCGTCTTTTTGAATTACCGAAAATACCCTCTATGTCAAATTTATGTGATTCAAACTCCATCCTTCTCCCATGTAAATAAGACAAACTGCATAGTTGTAACTTTTGTTTTTCTTATTTTCTAACGCATCCAAGCCTCTATCCTTGCATTCCGGTTCTTCTACTTCTAGGGTTACTCACCTCCATGATATCAAAATTCCAAAATCCGCGTCTACAAAACACTTCATTCTGACTATAAATTATAACCGGTTCTTCCACTGCTAAAGTTCCTCCACCTCCGTAAACTCAAAATCTAAAATCTACAACTAAAAACTGCATCAGCCACTGCAAATTGCGATCCTTCTTCCAATGTTGGGGTTTCTCCACTTTTGTAATCCCCAAATCCAAAATCTGCATCCACAAATGCCATCAGTCAAGACTTCAAATTGCAACTTCTAAAGAGGGTTGCATCGTATGGGTATTTATGACAAAGAACATAGTCATTACGAGCAGCAAAGGGAAATTATAATCTGCGTTCATATCATCTTTTTCGATCATCACGTCTGCTTGAATTGATGCCTTCCGTCCTTAATACGGTAGCTTGGATTTGACTTACATTTGATTTTTAATTTATGGTTTTTTCTTTCTTGCGATTGGATGTGGTATTGTGAGAATTTTGTTATTTTATGGTTTATGGTCGATGAGGAGATCAGATCTAAAAAACACCATCTTTCTCTTTCGGGACTGATTGGTTTACATCGTGATGTTAATTCTACAATTCTGAGGCCAAAGTAATCAAAAATATTAAAAAGGCAATTTAATGTTTTTGGATTGTAGTACATTTTGTTAATAATTGTTGTATTTCAATCATCCTAGATTATTCATCATCGTTCTTAAGTCAATGATTATTTTTGCTCGATTTAGTCTGACCATGTCTTGATAAGTTTTTATGAGCTTTGGTACTACTTATTTGTGCAAGGTTACGTCCTTTATAACATGAATTGACACATATTATAACGTTGTTTACTAATTTTTTAGCTTGATGGTATGATCAAATGAAATATATAACAAAAATTTGCCTACATCCACTGAAATGTTGCTCCGGGAATATACTATAGTGTTTTTTGATAACATTTAAATGTACAAGTACACTGATATGTATCCTATTTAAAGGCAAATATGCAGGCACGTTACCTTAAACTTCAAAGTCCTTTGTACGATGGAGATTGCGATATACTATTAAGTACATGTTTAAACCGAGTTTACTTCATTACGGACCTTACTTATTTTTTTAATTTCTAACTTCTCTAGAATTACATAAATTGAATGGGAAATAAAATTATAACTTGAACCTTTGTTACAATGGTGTAAATTTACTAATACTAAGCATGTACATTCAATTATACTTGCACTGTTTTGAGTGCATTAGGTCTTGATTTTGTTGTCACCATGTCTTGGATCATAACCTTGCTAGTTGAAAGTTCATGTGCTAGATTTCACAGTTCATTGTTTAGTTATCATTTATTTTGTTATTTTAATTTAGCAACAGTATACTAGATTGTTATTATTATTATATGTCAAATTAGTAAAAGTACTTGATTGAATCATTTTCTTCTTGGTAGAACTAGCTATATAAGAGCAAAACCATTACAAATCAAAATCTATTTTCCAGTTCCAAATAAAAATTATTTATTAATTTGTCTAAATTCTGTGTTATTTCAGTAGCTATAATTGGTCAGTAGCAAAATTTATTAATGATTTTCACATTTACGTAGTCATAAAATATTTATTCCCTACTTCAAACTTAACACTTAAACTATGAATACAGGTAAATTTTAAACTTTATAATAATTATCATTCCAGCAAGCCGAGCATAGATACAACATAACCATCCTGCTTTAATTTTTAAATTGATCTAAAAATTGATTAACAAATTACAACATCAATAATAATGTTCCCACTCATATTAACAAATCTATGATGATCTAATTTGATAGGAAGTTACATATCTATATCTATGTGTCTACTCTTTTTTTTCCACTATTGCAATTATATTCCCTTTTAAGCTTACATTATTTCCTTGACACGCGGTGCAACCAAGGTGTAGAAATTGAGGTTGTAATAGGGAATAAATTTCATACCTTTTTCCACAAGCAGATTGAACAGGGAAAAATATACCGTATCAGTGGATACGAAGCAATCAATATCGAAAAGGGTTTTAGGGCAGTTTTAAAGGACATTCAAATTAACATATTAGGGTGCATAAAATTTGATATGTTAGACAGCAGGAAATCTCAATGCTCCAATTTAAATTCGCATTTGCCAACCACGGCATAGTTGTCAACCCTATGGACCTCCATTTACCTAACAAATAACTGACCCTTTACTCATTTCTACATGTACGAACAATATTATTCACCATTTGAATACGTTAACATACAAATTTAGCTTACAATGCAGATATATTTGGACTTCAATGGAAAACAGGGAATATGGAGGATGGTGCTAAGCGCAACGACGATCCAACAACAAAAAAGAACACTGCTTATCGATTTAGCATGGTAATAGCAAAGCAGCATATATTCATCGTTGATTATTACGACATCTCCATTCAATACAAATTGTACATTACTTTCTTCTCATGTTTCCAACGTGAAAAAAAAGATTGAAGCTACGCATTAGTGTAACAACCCTGAATTTTGAACAATTTAAAATTGAAAATATTTAATTAATTTTAAATATTCAAATGATGGTTGACTTGAATTTCAAATTTTCAGTATAAATTGGCGAGTAAATTTTAGAATTTAATCTATAGAATTTGAATTCGACTTTGGAGTTTGAAATGAATATTGAATTTGTACTTTAAATTCAAACTAGTGACTTAGAAAAATAATTTGGATACAAGAATTATTATTTATTTAAATTAATAAAGGATGGTTAGTTTTAATAACATTTTTTCTTTAACTTAAATAAAATAGAATAAATTTTATCAATACAAAATACAAGTATAAAATCTAATTGTGAAACACGTTAATATAAATTTATGTTTGATAGTTGAACTGCAAAACGTTTATATGTTTATTAAAGAAAATAATTATGCAAAACAAATTGAATTTAAAAAGAAAAAGAAAAAAAATATAAAAATAAACATAAAATAAAAAGAGTATACTGCCTTACTCTTATCAGCCAAATTCGTGCCTTAATCTATGCCGTAACCCACGCAAAATTCATGTCTCTCCCCTATTCTTTTATACCCGAAACCCTCTTCTCTTCACTTCAGAAAAAAAAAAGAATAAAATAAATTAATGGCGGCCTCTCTCGTCTCCTCTTCATCATTCAAAAGTTAGGGTTTTCGCACGAGTCTCTTCTTCATCCTTCGATTCAAGCTAGGGCTTCGGCTTCAAATTTCGTCTTGGCTTCGGTGAAAGGTGAGAAATTTTATTTCTCACATCTAAATTCAACTTCATATTTATATGATTTGTGATTTTCACGGCTTTGAAATTTGTTGAATTTTTGTTGACTTCGGTCCTTTTGATTTGTTAAAATTAGTTTGCTGTGATGACGATTTCCTTGGTTCATTCGTTCGAATTTCTGGAAATTGAACTTGTGTTGGCTTCGGCCTCCTTTTGATTTTGTTTTGACAATTTCTATTGTGTCTTCGGCATACCTTAATTTGAACTGAAATTATCTTGGTTCAAAACTGATAATTGTTCCTGTTCATAATCTTAAACAAATGATTTATGATTTCAGTGATTGATTCAATTCGTTCTTTATGTCTACTGAATTGCTTGGGTGTTTCGTCACTACTTGGTTTTCGAGGCCATCTCGGCTCCATTTGACTGCGGTCATAGAATTTTGAGTATTCCTCTTGAATTGTAAACTTGATTTATGACTTGAGCTATTCGAGTCAGTTGACATTTTGTTGCATTTAGGCCCACTGCCTGGTCCTCGTTTTATGTTGACACCGCCTCGTATTCTGTTAATTGCTACCACAGTTCGAATTTGTTGCATTGGAAATTATTGTGACTTCGGCTTGTACCTTAACTTACTTGTAGCCATTAACGTTTGACCTCGGCTTTGACTTTAATATGTGAAACTGCTTCTGACTTTTGTAGTTCCATATTTTTATGATTTTGTGCCTGCATATATAGGGTCTTGTATCACTTGTTGGTCTTTGGTATAACTTTCTACTTCGGTTACTTTAAATAGGTGATTTTTCACTTGGTTCTGACATGAATGTGTTTGCATACTGTTGCGCACTTCATACTTGTTGTCCTTTGTAGTTGCACCTGTTTATATTTGCAGTCCTACAGGAACCATGTTGTCTGGTCTCCACTTTACACTGGTAGTTCACTTGAGCATTTAGTTGTTTCACTACAACTTTGGTTGGCATATTTTATATGCAGATACATTTGAGCATTTGGGATGCATTGAGCTCGTGGGGTCTTCATTCATGTGCAGTTTGCATTTATATTGCCTCTGACCTTTTGGGCATGCAAACATTATTTCATATTGTCCCTTACTGTAACATGTTGCCACTCGTACACACTTTGATCGGAGTCGCATTGTTTATTCGAACTGCCGTATATATGTATAGTATCATATGTTTATATAGGCACTGCCTATGTATGATCACTGTGTTCACTTATCTGGTTTTGCACCTGACATTTCTTTTCTCGATCTGTTGCACTGTGGTTTCATGCCTTATATTTACATACATCTTGCAGTCGTGTTGTACATGATTGTATTTCGAAACCTGGGTAGCTTGTCACTATGTTGCACTTGCTTGACCCAATATGGAAGTTGTATATTTGCAGTTGCCCTTGCATACTTGTGGTGGCTGTAATTTTATTTGTATCGCACATAGTCAATTCTCATGTGCTTTAATGCTGTTTCGATTTGTTGAAGTTTGCATTGAGTCAGATAAATGATTCATATGCATTGATGTTGACTTTTGCCACTTATGAAACCGCTGTTTCACTATGTTGTTCTGCACTTGTATTCATGTTGCAGTGACTTTTGCACTTGCTTGACCAGTTTCATTCATCCTTGTTTATTTTTGTTGCCTTCTTCATATACTCTCTGATTTTGAACTGCCTGGCCTACCTGCCTGTGCAGTTGCATTCTGGTCATGATAGCATTATGCATTCTCTGTTGCATACATGTTGGGTTCGTACAAAATGCCATTCCGGCCGTTGCAGTCCCATTTTTGCATTGAGGTTCCAATTAGTGATGGTTCCTGTAAGGTCGTAGTTGCATGGGTTTTGGTATTGCAACTGTGTTGAGTCACTGACTTGACCTCTGCAGCTTTGATTTCTGATAGTATTCTATGTTGAGATGATTTCACATGTTGTTGTGGCGAGGCAGTGCACGCGTGCGTGCACTGCAGCCACGCAGTATCGACATTTTGAATCGATATTTGAACCTTCATTGATTTTGGTTCGTTGACCTTTTGAGTACATCATCACGATAGTGGCAAGGCAGTGCACGCAAGCGTGAACTGCAACCACACAGAGTTAACATTTTAAAAGTGGCGAGGCCGTGCACGCGTGTGTGCACTGCAGCCCTACCAAATCTAATGTTTTAATTTATGTTTTCTTTTTGATGAAAATTATTTTATGTTGCCAATTCAATATATTTTGAATCGATTTTGATGATTTTGTTGTTAATTGCCGTTTAGGCAAATTTTGATTGTTTTCTAAATTATCTTCATCAATAATCCCTTCATCTATCCTCGTTGATAATTTGAAACTACTGTTTTATTGTTTAAAACTGTTAAGTGTTATATGTACCGTTATCCGATTTCTTGTTAAAGGATCGGATAGGTAAATTTATATTTGACCGTCGTCTAATTGTTGTTTGATTATTATTGCCTCTATGCACTAATAACTGAGTTTGAATTAGACTGACCTGTGTATTATTTTCTTTCCGAATGTAATACTCGGGTCAGACCCAGTATTTTACAGCTTGAAGATTTTCAGGCCGCGAAGTTAGAGAGAGTTGGGGAAATTGCTTCACTTTAGCTTTTCGAAAAAATTTTGTACTTGTAAAAGATATATTCCGCTGTATAAAAATTTAATGCATTGTATAAACTTTGATATATGTAAGAAATTCATTTAATGTGAAATATTATGATTATTCTGTGATTCTGTGGCTGTTTCTGTTTAAACTCTATAAACTGAATAACAATCCGTCATTTTGAACGTCTCAAGTTGGTTTAATTACCGACTGGGGGCGGTCACAACGGTGGGTCGTTACAATTAGGGTGTGAAAACAAAGTTGATAGACCATTGCCAATCCAAGAACAATATGCCAACTATTATCTTCACCTCATCGATGGCGAGAACATTTCAATGTTAGTTCCATCTACCATTTAATCTAAATAGTTACCATTTTTAGAACATAAAATAAAGATGAGCCCTACTTTGGACGATGCATTATAGCAAATCTTTTCTAAGCTTTTGGTCTTTATACCCATTTCCTCTATATTTTTCCTCCTAACTGCCCTAACCTTTTCTCTACTCCTTTGAATAAATAAAAAGCAGAAAATACGTACGTAGGAAACCATTTTTTTGGAAATATATTTGTCTGATGAGCATGTTTGTGCTAAAAGAATCGATATTAGGATAGTTTCACTTATAATATGGTTGACAATTCTCTTCACCCATGTTTTGTCAATTCAAAATAGTTTTACTCCAGTGGTCTAATATGCATGTTGTGTTTTCATACTTTATGACTCTATATATGCACTTGAAAATTTACTATGTTTAACCAAAAGCATGCAAAGCTACTATGTACAAAAACATTGTTGCAACTAATATTACATTTATGAGACAACTTTCTTATATCATTAGCATATATTATTTTTCTAAGTAAATTTAACGTTCTCGTCCTTTTTGAGTTTTTATGCTTATAAGACTTCCTGTTGGTTTCTTTACACGCATTTTCCAATCTACTTAGAACTAAGCTGGTATGATAAGTTAATTTAATTAACTAAATAATTTAGTATTCCAACTATTACATTGACCTGAGGGTTTAAAACTATCACTGGAGTATAAAACTGGTAATTGGTACGGATATAAGTTCCAAATTTTTAAGGCATCGGTTGATATATTAAATAGATTATAAGCTGATATTTTTCCAACTCGCAGGTGGATACATAGAGCAACATGGTTCAACTTCAAGCGTAGATATCAAAATCCATACCAAGAAATGGTTGGACCTACTAAAGCTACAGACACTACATAATGGAAAGAACAATACATTGGACATCAAGTTTAATTTGGTTATACATGTTTTCAATTCACGATGGTGTCTGTACTATAACTATTATTTTTAAATCTAGTTGTACCTAATAGTCTTACAAACGATTGCATTAACAGATTTCATGCATATTAGACATTTGTAATGCCTCATAATAACTACCTTGATTTCATGCAACAATAATTGGGTAGTATTGTCTTATGGTGTAAAAATTTCAATTCCTATCTATCAAATTTGTAATGTAGTTATTTTCCCATCTCCCTCAAACTGTTCAAACGGTATTGGTATCCATAACACTAATATGTTGCAAATGAAATTAATTTTATCACTGAGTTCTGAAATAAGACTACAATGTTTGTTTGTTGGGTTTTTATGTATCTTAGACACTGTCACTGCCATTTTATGCATGGGTGTATACTCCTACGGATTGAATACATATAAGGAAATTTCTTACCTAGCATTCTATCAAATAGACATTTCTAGCTACATTTCTCTACCGTCATTATATATACACACGCACACACATGTGTGTGTTCATTTTTGTGTCTATGCATTACATTTTTCTATGCCTTTATATTATGTTTAGATGACTCTTTACACGCAATAGAGAGTGTGTGTATGTATCACCTTATCAAATTGTTCTATGTATTAAATGTAGATTTTGATAGTTACATATTTTTCTTTATAGGATGCATGTTTTGTTTAAAGATGCAATGGAAGTCGCCAGTTTCTGTATCCATATTTTCCTTAAATAAATATATTCAAAATGGGAACACCCAATGCTATAGCAATATCTCAAGTGTTAATGTTTGTTCTAAGCATGTTATATAAGGTTCTCTTTTTTTACGACTTATTTGACAAGAATATTATGTATTCATCATGAATAATGTCATAAACTCGTTATTTAATTGTTAAGTATTCATTGCTATTATTTTGAAAACTTCCGAGAGTGATTAATTTAAAGTCAAATGGCACAAGACAATATTGATATTAAGCTTTAAGTTGTACCTATCCTAGCCAAGTAATAGTAATCACCATAGTTCAAAACTGATTTAACAAAATATTCGTAGGTCTTCAGAAAGGAAAGATGAAATTGGAAAAATAAACTAAAGTAAATTATCTATGAAAAAATAGATGTAATGACCAAAAGACATGCGCAACGGTTGGCCTCTCTTTCAAAATATTTGGCAACTGTATTTTAAATCTTTACTCAATTTAACGTCTAATTCTAGGTTTGAGTAATTTCATACATGTTTGTTCTTTTTATAATGCGAAAAATAATAATTAGTGGTTGAAAAAGTTTCTTTTTCCATAGAAAACATTCCTCCTTACTCCAGCCCCTGCCTCAAAGTTCTTTATTGTGATTTGGGTTAAACAAGTTGTAACGACCCGTAAAATTTTGTTAATTTTTAATGGTTTTATTTAGCGTATTTAATTTGATTTTTGAGAAATTTTAAATAATAATATTTTGAAATAAAATCTTACATTTGGATTACGTATAGTTAAATTTGGCAAGTGATAAATTTTCATCAAAAATTAAGAAAGTATATTTTAGGGTGTGATTCTGTTCAATTTAAGTCAGTAATAATTGATGTTCATAAAATAATTTATTTTGGAAAATTCAAAACACAGCTGTTTTATTTGCCATCATTTCTTTTATTTATTTTCAAATGGTTCATTTTGCCTCTCGTTATTCCCCGTTTTATAATAATAATTGAAATTTATAGCCATTTCAGTATATAACTTTTTACACGTTTTATACTCATTTAATTTCAGCAGTCCATTGCCTTTAATTCTTAATCTGTTCCATTTTCTTCCCAGGCAACAGCTCACATTCCATTTCGCTTATAAATCAGTTTCCACTTTTACTCACCTGCTCACCTTTTCTTCCATCTATCCGTTTAATAGTTATATATAAGTTATAATACGTTTTCCTGATTCATCTCCTTTCCTTTTTTCATTGACATATTAATTCTGGGAAGGTGATTAATTCAAAAAAACCATCTTCCCCTCATTTCTTTAAACTTTCAGCTAAATTTTAGCTTATGACCGTTGCTGTACATTTCATTAAAGAGGTACGTTACCTTATTAATCTCCAGAATTTAAGGGTGAAAAATTTATTTTTCTAACCTTTCCTTTCCTACGCTCCATGTTTCCACTTCTTTCATTATGACCGTTCATTATACATATACACTACAGCTGGAAAGTTATAAACGTATAAACTTAGATACTTTTTGTATTTATTAAAAATTTAAAGCTTACATTTAATTGTGACCTTTTGGTTTCCTTGCTTTCAAAAAAATTTGAACCATAGCCGCGGTAATAAATTATTATAAATTTTTCAACTTAATCTAAGATGACCGTTGCTACTAGAATCATTACTTTTCTAGTATATTCATTCCTACTTTCACTGACCTTTTATTTCTTCATTTTTCCACCGTCTAAATAAATAAATAAATGGTTATTCATTTTATTTTATTCGGTAATCAGCGTGACTCTTGCCATTTACACCACACCATATTTGACTGTTGATTTTCGTTCAGCATTCTTATTTTAAAAATATAACGCAGAGTAACGTTGCCTTCACAATTTAAAAATTGCTTTAATAGCTCCTGAATAAATATGTAGCTGTTACTTTGATATTTTTCTGGAATTGTGACTTTTCTCTTTCCTTCCGTTCAAATTTGAAACGTGCTACCATTTATTTGCTTTGATTATTTTCCTGAATCAACCCGAATATTTTGCCTTAAATCCTCCACTGAATCATAGCACGTGATTGTGCTATTTCTTTGGTTACTTTTGTTTAGTCATTTCCATTTACTTATGTTCGTATTTTCTTCCCTTTTTATTGCTTCTTCCCAGATTTCTCTTCTTTCCCTCTCTATTGTTTCTTCCTCTTCTATATAAACTTGCCTAGCACTATAAATTTCGGCCTCTCCTTCACCTTTTCCAAACTCCGCTCCTCCACCGAACCCACTCTTCCCCTTGCACAATATCCATCGAAGACGCAGCGACCCTCCCCTGTTTCCTTTACTGTTCGCATAACCAGGCATAGGTAAGTTAACTTTATATTTTCAAGTGTTAATTTTATATATAGTATATATAGTTTTATATTTAGCTATGATATGGATGATTTTATCAATACACGTCCCATGTACGTGCTGTTGAGCATATTCTAGCATTCAAAGTTGGTACGCATATTTGTTTATATGGAGTATAGTTATGATATATTGATAGTGGTATAAAAATATAAGATGCATACATATAGTGATTTATATTAAGTTGTTGGATTTGAATACATATATATACCAAACATGGTTTCCATTTTATTTTGAAAAGTTTGTTTTGTTTCTAGAAGTGTATGCATATTTAATATGTGTGAGTTGTGTTGGATCTGCAAATGGAGTCTGCATATTTGGCAAGTAGATTTATATTCATTTTTGTTTTAACTTTGAGTCCATATATGTATATTTTACAAACCATATTGTATGATTTATTTTATAAGTTTTGTAAATCTGTTATTATATATATAGTTTTATAATAAACAAGTTTGTAACTTTTATTGAAGGTCAATTTACATCTTATTATTATGGAAGTTGTATAGGATTTTTGAAGTTGTTTATTTTTCTAAGTTCGTATATGACATATATTTATATAAAGTTATAATTATAGATATATCTTTATGGCCTTATATATATATATATATATATATATATATATATATATACATACATACTTTGCATACACTTGTGTATGGAGTTATTTTTCTAATATATATGTTTTCATTTCAGTTGGCATGCATGTTTGCATAAAAGTTAAGGGTGTATATGTGTTTTAGTGTAGACCAGTTGCTTTCGCAAAAAAATATATTAGTTGCTATTTATATATATTGTATAAAGTTTACATTAAAACTTATACTTTCGGTCTGCATAGGTTACAGTATTATATATATATATATAAAATAAGTTATAATATAAGTTATATAAGTAATTCGTACGTCCGTTGTCTAAATTTTTATTTAAGTCTATGTATAGGCTTTACTGTTTATGTATGGGTAGTTATATATTAGTTTATATATATAGGTAAAGTGTTTAAAATTTATAATTGTATTGTGAAGTGGATTTTGTACCATATGTATATAGTAGTTTATAAATGAGATTTGAACAGTGTAATTTGTTGAAGTTTTATATATTAATCTTATTTTAAAATATAAATCTTAATGATATTATATACATAGGTCGTATGGGGTGGTTTGGGTCTTAGATCTGTATATAGAAATTTTGATCTATGTGTAAAAATTAAAATGGTTTGGAAAAATTATAAGGCTTTTTATTTAACATATATGTTTTATTTCAAATGTTAAAACTATTGGTTTATGTATGAAAAAAAGTAAATTATATATATGTGTGTGTGTGTTTGTGTGTGATTCGACTGTAAATTTTTCTTAGGGATGCAATTTTGATTTTTATTAAAATAGTAAAAATTTCTGTATATATCAAACTGATTCTAATTCAATTCATAAATTCTTGATTATCAACCTCGTTCGTCCAATTCGTGCCAATCCTACTTTGCTTTGAAATTTGTGCTCAGATTTATAATTCAAATTTCAGTGTCCATATCAGTGTGCGTATCCATGTCATCTTTTGTATTCTCTAGCCTTGAAAGGTGAGCAATCACTCACGATTAACATTCTTTTATTTGTTAAATTTGATTAAATTGAAATGACAATTGAAATATGATGCTGTAGTTATTTAAATTGTAATATATGCTATTATCTGTAACTGTTCACTTATGGGATATGACACCATATCCTATTGTTTATATTTATTTTTGATGATATATGCCCGTTGTTATTATTATTTTCATATCCGTTATCACTCTGCAAGTTCTCTGTTAGTATAGAAATCACTATGGGTTGAAATGATACATACCCGAACGGATTTTAGAATAGGAGAATTTCGTTATAGGTTGAAATGATAAACCCAAGCGATTTTCATTTGAATTGAATTTGGATTACGGGTTGAAATGATATCCATCCGTATATATTTAACTTACGGATTGAAATGATAAATATCTGTATCCCTTGTACATAGAATAGAAAATTTTACATCGACGTCGTGGTCTATATGAATGTTTTGAAAATAATTTCTATGGTCTTGAAAAGAAATATATGGTTTTAATGAATATTGATTTAAAGTATTATATATAAAGGTTATTTTATATATAGATTTAACATTAAGATAATTTAATTAAGATTGATTTTATTAATATGAAATATGTTTAAGGATTTATTAAATTTGTATTTCTGAAATAGATTTATGGAATAAAGTTTATAAGCTATGGTTTGGAGATATATTTGGGACTTATTTGAATTTTTCATTAATTAAGGATTTTATTTAGTTAAATCAATTTGAAACTATTAAATTCGTAACTTTAACATATGATCCTATAACTTGAGCTTTTATTTAAGAAATTTAATGGATGATTCATGTCTAAAGAAATCGAAGGTAATATATAGAAAATGTAAATTTAAGGTCATATAAATAATATTGAATTTATTAAGTGAATATTTCAAAACTAAATAATAGTGTAGTCAAGTTGGGAGATAAATGCAACTATCAAAGTTTAGTCTTTGAAATGTTGAATATTTAAAGCTTCGAAATATATTAACTTCGAATTATATTAAAATTTAAATGGTTTATTTTATGGTTCAAATCCGTATTTAAAATAGATAAAATTTGAATTAGTTTAGTCAGAAACTAAATTGAATGGAAATGGATAAATTTTGATTTAATTAAATTTGAACGGGAAGGTCGAGTTGATTTTGAAGCGATTTGTGAAGTTTGAGGAAATAAAAATACTTTACTTCATAAATTATTGGATATATATATACTAATTTGGAAAATAGAGATATTTGAAATGAAAATGATATTTTAGTTTTGAAATATAAATAAAATTGAAATGACCACGGTTGTAGATAGTTCCTTGGATCCTTATAGGATGGGTATCCCAAACATCCTCTAAGTTAATTATATTTCAGTTGATATTTCACTTGAGTTGGATTTATAGATATAAGAATGTTAATCCTGACTCGAGTGTTTTGTGTTTTGCTTTACGCTCGGGTCAGACTGAGTGATACAACATTTGAGACTCACCTTCAAAGTTGGAGCTTTGCTTGAAGATCCAGCTATCTTTCCTATCAGTCATCCAGTCGATTGGTTCAGAGAAGTCATCTGCCCGTACTGGCGACTTCACCGCATCTGGGATTTCCTGATGTATTTTATTTCTTACTTTGTTTATATAGTAGCTTCATGAACTACTATTCATTTATTCCGCTGCGTATCATTGTATTACTCTGTATCTGTGATTCTGTGATTGATTTATTTACTGTAGATGTTAAGTTTTGCCAAATTTAAATTAACAATCTGATATTTTGAGCAATTCAAGTCCGACATGTGCGGATGTGAATGGTTGAAAATATCAGGTCGTTACACAAGTTCTTTATTGTGATTTGGTATAAACCTTGTGGATTGGTTTTACAGATACTTCTCATAATAGATGAAAAGACCCAAGTATAATTTGCAAGACAATGAACCAAATAACGTTCAAACCGTGAAACATGGTTATCGAAATGGGATTTAAATCGTAAATCGTAAAGTTCAAACTTTAAATCGAAACTGGATTTAAATCGTAAATCGCATATTCAAACAATCCATATTTTAAGGTTTGTTTAATGTTTGAACTTATACAATCAAACTTAAAACTTAATTTACTCACTTGTTACAGTTTTATTTTAGTTTGAAAACATTATACCTAGAATTGTGAATCCAAATGAGTATATTAAGTATGTTAATTCGAGTTGAATGTTTTCTAAATTGTGATTTTAGCTATGTTTGAACCGGCATATAAATCGAATCGTAAAGGGAGAGATTCGATCTGAATCGGGATTTAAATCGTAAGATTTTAAGATTTTTGACAACAATGCCATGAAATACTATACTATATTCTAGGTACAAAAACATTATGGTTGGAGGCTACGGTTCTGTGTTGAATTTGTAAATTTAGCATATCTGTTATAATATAAGTCACATTAGAGTTATAAACTACAGTTTGTACATGCAATATCAAACTTTTTAAAATTCGTATAACTACCAATATGGATGTTTGTCCCTGACAGTAAATGACAACAATGTAAATATCTCCATGTGCATTTTAGGACAAAACAAAAGGTATTTACATATAAAAAATGGAAAGAGGTGAGAAATGAGAACAAAAGTGAGGTGGGAATTTGCTTCAAGGATTGAAAGGAGCTAAAAAAGGCGAATAATATACATGAAGTTCTATTAAAGTGCTTTCAGAACATAATAAATTTTAATAAAAAAATCAAGTATTCAAAAAGTTGCAACTAAATAAAACAATTTAATGGCATATGTCTCAATAATTCCAAAGTAAGTTGGTATACCAGTTAGAAAAGGCACTTAAGTTACGTAAGACGAGGACAGAAAGTGGACATATTAAATAGTCAGAAATTCCACTAATAATTAATCATACACCCATGTAGAAACTGATTTTTAAACGTAATCTCATTTTCAGTATTTAAATTGTTACTAGATTTATAAAATTAAGTAAATATTTTAATTAAAATCACGTTGTTGAATTAATGCATGCACATTGTGATTAGATGCAGGCCCGCATGGGCGTGTGTATATACTCGTATGAATCAAGGAAAGTAATTACTAAATAGAAAATTTAATATAAAAGTTTTATGAAACCATTCAAAAATATAAATTAAGAATATAAATAAAACTAGTATATTGTATAACAATTATAAGTATATAATTGAAATTTTATATCATTTACTTTTGAGTTCTCTATAGATAATTGGAGAGGAAGTTTAAATATAAACATATAAGACATTAATAAAAATAAATTGAATTTTAATATAATTATATATGAACATATAAAAACATATTAAGACATGATATTTACAAATGTAAACATAAGTTCTTTCTATATAACAAATATAAATCAATTATAATATAGTAATGACATTTGTAAGAAATTTAACAAGTGTCGTGTAACGACCCGTAAATTCTCAATAATATAATTTATTGATTTAATACGATTTTGGTAATTAAAATTGGAAGAATAAAGACTTTGTAATTTAATAGTAAAACAAACATTAAAATGAAATGTAACAACGTAATTAAAACTAATTATGAAATTTCAAACTAATTGAAATAATGTAAATTGTTGCACTTAGTTATAGATTTGAATATAAGAAAACAAGTGTGAATGTTGAATCATTAATGAGATAATATATGATCAATATAAATTGAAGTAAATCAGTGTTAATTAAGTAATTGTAACGTTTGATTTGTAAATAATAATGAATTCATTAATGTGATTTAAAGTAATAGTAACGGTTGTAAGTTACTATTTAATTGGTCTATTAATTTAGTTGTAAATTATATATTTAGGTATAAAATTTGAATATAAGAAAATAAGGGTAAGTGTGGTGCGACAAATGAATTAGTGTATAATCTATTGTAATTGAATGAATTTAACATTTTGTAAGCAATTATGATAATTGGAGAAAACGATAAACTTGAGTGTAATAAAGATAACGGTAACAACTATTATATGTTGTCTATTTTGGCTATAAAATAAATTGGAAATCAATTGTATTCAAATGTAAATAAATGCTCATTAATGAGAATTAATGCAGTAACGGAAGGTGTGAATTTATAAATTAACTAGAAACGTAAATTTGTTTATAAGGTAACAAATTGGTAAAAAGAATGGAATTAAGGTAAATTTATTTAATTGGTTTCAAACCTTAATTAATGTGTACAATTGAAAAAAGTACACATTTAAAAAAGTAACATCTATACAAATTTAAGATGTAAATAGGGGTTATTAATGTAATGGAAGATAAAACTAGTATAACCAGGTTTATAAAGAAATAGTGGGCATAGTATAAAGATGGAAATTAAATCAAATATGGGAATCAATTTAATTGATTGGAATGTAATATATAATAAATAAATTTAATTAATGATAAGTAAATGAATTTAATTACTATATTAATTGAAAACTAGGATGAAATAGGAATGCATATTTTATTCATAAGATAATATAAAAGAATGAAACTTATCTGAATGAATTAATTGAGGTTTCTATCATAATAAATGTATACATTTGACAAATTTAATAAAATAAGCAATTTCTGAAAATTTTGTATTTTTTGTCAACTGAAAGTCAAAGTTTGACCACAGTTGAAAATTTAAATTTGAATTTTAAATGCTAATCTTTTCTTTGTAAATATATTTTATTTTAATATTTATTCTGCTCTTCGTTTCATGAAATTCCGATTTATACTTTTAGGTTTGGATAAATTACAGTGTTTTACACGCAATAAATTTATGTTCATTCTATATATATATTTATTTATTTCTAGATTTTTCCTATATCCATCTCTTCGTTTATTTCTCTATTTATTTGTCTAGGTTTTTATTGTATTCATTGGAATTTATTTGTTTATATCTTTTATAAAGAGTTGGAGAAAATCAAAGGGTATACGTTACATTGTTAAATGCTTGCCTTTTAATTTTCTACCCTCTTTATTAATTCTTAGCGTTTCTCACCTATCATAGTTGTGCATTACTCTATCAAATCGCGTACAAAATCTTCCCAAATATCTCACTTCCTCATTTGCCTCTTCTGATTTGAAGATATTACACAAGTTTCTTTTATTAAATGTGAAATGGATCCCATTCATTCACTAGCCTATTTATTTCTTGCCTTTTTATTTCCTACCTTTTTAATTACCTTCTAGCCATACATTTTTTTAAGCCATGAGAAACTTTCCATTCACTTCATTAGTCATTTGCGTGCAAAAAAAGAAAATATACAAGATTCCTTCTCCTTAAATTGTGCCTTTTAATTTCCTAACCATTCATTTTCTAGCCTTTGCATCTCTAGCCATCCACTCTCCATATCTTTAGCCGTTCATTGTTTCTGTAACCTTAGCCGCCACTATTTTTATTATTTCATGTGAAAAATTTCTTATCTCGTTTCCATTTGCGTGAGAGAAAAGTAAAACAAGCTCTAAATTTTCATGGCATCTCCTTACTTTCTTTTTCCTTTTGATTTTATCTTTAGTTTTCATGCTAGCTCGGCCTCCACCTCCTAGCCTACCTCTGCTCCTAATCACCACACATGACCACAAACATCCCTAGCCGTGAGTTTGTGATGCCTACACCCTACCCAAACCCAATGGTCGAGCCCACTTGGTGGTTGAAAGCAAGGTTATGTCCTCTTTGATTCGTAATTGCATTGTTTAATCCATCTTTTATTGTGTTGAATCTTATTCTTATGATTTGTGTATTTGTTATATACAAGATATGGATCTTCACTCTCCATCTACTCAAAAGTTTGGTCGTGCCTTGTCGTGCTCTGCAGAGTTTCAATGAATTTGATTCTAGCTTTTAAAAATGTGAGTTTTATCACTCTAGACGTATGTACTTATATTATCGTGGAATAATGACAAGTGCATCTGTATAAATTGTTATGTTATTTATACATGCCTGTGATATGTTATATGATGTTAAATGTTGTTTATATATATTTGTTACAACATCTAATATGTTATTATATGATATACTGTTCATTTTATTTACTATATCATTACTGCAAGTTCCCTATCACTATGGGTTGAAATAATACATACCCGAACAGACTTTAGAATAAGGAAAAATCATTATGAGCTGAAATGATAGGCTCAAATGATTTTTATTGTGATTTTTGTTGCATTTATTTTACTTGGGATTACGGGTTTGAAATAATAAAACCTGGACTTTTCTTTTAAATTACGGATTGAAATGATACATATCCGTGTCAATTGACCTAGGTTAGAAAATATTATGCAGGCCCATGGTTATATTTTTATATGATATTTTCCCAAAAAATTATTAAGGATTTTAAATATTGTCTGAAAATTATTAAGTATTTCGAAGTTATAAATATATGAAAATTTTAATTTAATTGGATTTAATGCTTTAAAGTGTAAAGAAATATTGTTTGTCCATAAGTTAAAATTTTTAAAAGCTAATTGGTTTTGGATGGAGTTTAAAAAGTCTTATTTATGATAAATAACTTAATAATTAAAGTTAATTAATATGGAATTTTAAAGTCTAGCATGGTAATTGCAATCAATTTTTATTTTATGAAATGAATATGTTTGTAAAATAAATGATGTCCTTTGAATTGATAAAATGAAATACAGTTTTAATTGTACATTTTGTAATAAATGTATTTAGCATGAAATCATAGTTTAATTGATGCCTAAATGAATAAATTTGCAAAGAAATTGATTGTTATATTTACTATGATAAATTACTTTATTTATGAAATGAAAATGTTTGGAAATTGAATAATTATGATTTAAGTGGAAAAGTGTGTTTTCAAAATATGACTTAACTTGATAATTGAAAATTTGATTTTAATTGAAATTCTTAAGTTATGTATATAAATGGAATTTAGTCTTGCTTATGAGGTGGGTATTTTAAAATAAGGTGGTTTGATTTAAGATGATTTAAAGGAACATTTCAAGTTTAATAAATTGAAGGAAGTATTCAGTGATTTGACATTTGGGTTTTATTTAAATAATATATGGATTTGGTTTGGAATTTAAATGATATATTATATTTTGGTTTTGAAATGGAAATGATATATTGGTTGGTTTTAAAATGAAATAATATAGTATTTAGTTTTGAAAATGGATATTATTTTGAAAAGTATATGGATTTGGATATATTATCATTTTTGAAAATGAATATTATTTTAGAAAGTAATAGTATTTGATTTTAAATGGTTTTGGAATAGAAAAGGTTTTGAAATAAATAACCATGGGCAGTAATAACGTTTGGTTGTTAAAGAGACTGCGATCAGAAGTTGTCATACTCTCTACCAACTCCAAAAACCACTTTAACAACCGTGTACGCAGTGGAGATTCCAGAATGAAGTAGGATGGCGGCGGCGTTCCTTTGAGGTATATACGTGGACCCAACTCCCATGAGTTGGCATAAGGTTGCTAAAATAGAAGCGCTTACGGGCCAGTGAGGTATCCCCTCTTATCGGACACTCTCCTTCGATATTATATTCTGACTTTGAGATTGATTTGGTAGCCACTTTTGATTTTTGATTTGGGGGTGTGGATTGAGGTCGGTGGTAGCTGTGTGCTATGCATCACCACTAGCCCATATGCGTAATTGGTATATCTACCATGGTATTGCCAAGTTGTGCCGTGTCACCTACCCTAGCGAGCCCTGTACGAGTTTGATTTGTGTCGTACCTATGGAGTATCTTCTCGTAGTCTCCCGATCAGGAGATATGCAGGTGATGTATAGACTACTGGCACTATTACGTGTTAAGGGCTATATGGGTAACCCCTTAATGCTATTTAAAAGTAAGTTTATTTTACTATAGACATTATTATAATAGCGAAATATTACTACATAGTAAATAGTTTAACGGATCCTTAGAGGATGGGCGGTCCCAAGCATCCTTTAAGTTATTTGTACCTTATATTATAGTTCACTTGAGTTGGTTTACATTGTATAAGTATGTATGTCCTGACTCGAGTGTTTTGTGTATTTGCTTTACGCTCGGGTCATACTAAGTGATACAACATTAGAGACTCACCTTCAGAGTTGGAGCTTTTCTTGAAGATCCAGTTATCTATTTCAATTTCGGTATTCAGTTGATTCTGGTGATGTATTCAGCTTGGGCTTGTTTATCATATTGAAACTTCTGCTGTATCTTGTTTGACTCTGATGTATATATATATATGGTAGGTTCATGAACTACTATCTCTTTGCTTCTGTTGCATTATTATATTACTCCATGTCTATGATCTGTGATTTATTTACTGCATATTCTATGTTTTGCCAAATTTATTTTACAATTTGGTATTTTGAGCAATTCAAGTCCGACATGTGTGGATGCGAATGGTTGAAAATATCGAGTCATTACAGTTGGTATCATAGCTTTGGCTCTAGGCAAACCTTAGCATATATGGTAAATTTATTTGCAGAATCACTTTCATTCGAGCTTGAATCTCTTTCTTTTTGACTCGATTCCTTTTGAATTTTGGAACGTTCCCTCGGTTCCGAAATACATTCTTGTCCCTCACTATTCATATTCTTCTGAATTCTGGATCATCCCAAAGCTCCATTGAATGACTTATAAAGGTGTTAAACTCCTTTACGATAGACATTTATTCACCAGAGATTTATATATATCCTCAGTTTAGATGCTAGTATCTCTAGCATCTCGAATTCTATCTCTTGAGATCGGATGTAGATTTGCCTTAGGATTCTGCATCGATCTAATTCTAGAAGTCGTGATTCACCTGGTTAAGGTTGCTCGCGATTTATATGAGCTTATCCATTTCCTTATTCGGTTAGTTAATCATCCCTTATTTTGTTTCCAACTTATTTTCAAATCAGAATTCACTTTGATTGAGTTAATCAAATTTGAATATCTATCCTTGCTTTGTAAATCTATATTTAAAATGTTTTATATATTCTGTTGTTTGAGTTGTTGATGTTGATTTGGGTTTTCGATCGATTTGTCCGATCAACGCTATCGATAGGATCCCCAAAACACTTGAACAGAACAAACGAACATAGTATTGTTTTCAAACTTAGTAAATGAATAAATTTTGTATAATTATATTATATATGTATAAGTATAATTTTTTGAATTTTGAAAGTTAATTGAATTGGATGTTGATAAATAGTATTTGACTTTGTATATAGCTTGTAACCATTAATTTTTGTTCATAAATATAAATAATTGAAATATAAACATGGTTATAAATTAGTTTGGAAATATAAATGAATTTAAACAAGAAACTTAGAATTTAATTTCCGATAGTTTCAAACTTTGTGTTTAAAGTTTTAAAGGGTACATTATTTAAGGTATTTCAAGTAGAAATTATTTCAATTAATTTTTAGTTTTAAATCAGTGCTCTTCTCTTTGTCACTAGAAAATAATTTCAATGATGGCGGCCGCATCATCGATATTCATTTGTGAGCTTCGAAGTGGAGAGATCATTCTGTAGCTCTGCTACACTTTTGTTTGGATGTTAAATTTGATTTGAACTTCGTAGAGTATGATTTGAATTACAATATATATATATATATATGATTTGAATTTGATTTGATATAGATTAAATGTATATAAATTGTATTTATCTCTAAAATTGTCTGAAATTAAACCAAAATTTAATTCTTAAAACTTTATCTTAAAAGATAATTTCAATTATAAAATGAAATCAAAATTTTGAATGAACATTTAAGCTTGAGATAAGTGAATTTTTATTTGTATAATATTCTATTGCATTCCAATATAACTTACCTAAATTATTAGAAGTTAACAATGTAATTGGATAATATACAATATAAAAGGATTTTTATAAATAAAGTTTGAGTGGTTATAATAAATGTTATACACTTGAATTTTAGTTATAAAAGGATTAATTGAGGTAAACAGAATAAATGGTTAATTGAATAACTTACTATACAAAATGGTGTTAAAGGAATTTTTAAATAAATTAGTATATTTTGTTCAAATTAATTAATTTTGTAAATTTATTTGTTTATAGTATTTTTGAATAAGATGCATTATTTACTTAATTTTTTCTTTCCATTCTTTTTCCTTTTCGAGGACGAAAAGTTTTGAGTGGGAGAGAGTGTAACGACCCGTAAATTCTCAATAATATAATTTATTGATTAATAGATTTTGGTAATTAAAATTGAAAGAATAAAGACTTTGTAATTTAATAGTGAAACAAACGTTAAAATAAAATGTAACAATGTAATTAAAAGTAATTATGGAATTTCAAACTAATTAAAATAATGTAAATTGTTGCACTTTGTTATAGATTTGAATATAAGAAAACAAGTGTGAATGTTGAATCATTAATGAGATAATATATGATCAATATAAATTGAAGTAAATCAGTGTTAATTAAGTAACTGTAACATTTGATTTATAAATAATAATGAATTCATTAATGTGATTTAAAGTAATAGTAACGGTTGTAAGTTACTATTTAATTGGTTTATTAATTTAGTTGTAAATGTTAGATTTAGGTATAAAATTTGAATATAAGAAAATAAGGGTAAGTGTGGTGCAAACAAATGATTTAGTGTATAATCTATGGTAATTGAATGAATTTAACATTTTTTAAGCAATTATGATAATTAGAAAATGATAAACTTGAGTGTAATAAAGATAATGGTTACAACTATTATAAATTGTCTATTTAGGCTATAAAATGAATTGGAAATCAATTGTATTCAAATGTAAATAAATTTTCATTAATGAGAATTAATGCAGTAACGGGAGGTATGAATGTATAGATTAACTAGAAACATAAATTTGTTTATAAAGTAATAAATTGGTAAAAAGAATGGAACTAAGGTAAATTTATTTAATTGGTTTCAAATCTTAATTAATGTGTACAATTGAAAAAAGTACAAACTTAAAAAAGTAACATTTATACAAATTTAAGATTTAAATAGGGGTGTATTAATGTAATGGAATATTAAACTAATGTAACCGGGTTTATTAAAAAATAGTGGGCATAGTAGAAAGATAGAAATTAAATCAAATCAAATTATGGGAATCAATTTTAATTGATCGAAATGTAATCTATAATAAATAAATTTAATTAATGATAAGTAAATGAATTTAATAACTATATTAATTGAAAACTATGATTAAATGGAATGCATATTTTATTCATAAGATAATATAAAAGAATGAAACCTATCTGAATGAATTAATTGACGTTTCAATCATAATAAATGTATACATTTGACAAATTTAATAAAATAAGCAATTTCTGGAAATTTTGTATTTTTGGTCAACTGAAAGTCAAACTTTGACCACCGTTTTAAATTTGAATTTTTAAATGCTAATCTTTTTCTTTGTAAATGTATTTTATTTTAAATTTATTCTGCTTTTCGTTTCATGAAATTTCAATTTATACTTTTAGATTTGAATAAATTACAGTGTTTTACACGCAATAAATTTATGTATTTTCATTTTGTATATATTTATTTATTTCTATATTTTTCCTATATCCATCTCTTCATTTATTTCTCTATTTACTTGTCTAGGTTTTTATTGTATTCATTGGAATTTATTTGTTCATATCTTTTATAAAGAGTTGGAGAAAATCAAAGGGTATACGTTACTTTGTTAAATGCTTGCCTTTTTAATTTTCTACCCTCTTTATTAATTCTTAGTGTTTCTCACCTATCATAGCCATGCATTACTCTATCAAATCACGTAGAAAATCTTTCCAAATATCTCACTTCTTCATTTGCCACTTCTGATTGGGAAATATTACATAAGTTTCTTTTATTAAATAGGAAATAAATCCCATTCATTCACTAGCCTCTTTATTTCTTGCCTTTTTATTTCGTACCTTTTTAATTACCTTCTAGCTATGCATTTTATTTTCTTTAAGCCATGAGAAACTTTCCATTCACTTCATTTGTCATTTGCGTGCAAACAAAGAAAATATACAAGATTCCTCCTTAAATTATGCCTTTTAATTTCCTAACCATTCATTTTCTAGCCTTTACATCTCTAGCCATCCACTCTCCATATTTTTGCCGTTCATTGAACCCTAGCCGCCACTTTTATTATTATTTCACGTGAAAACTTTCTTATCTCATTTCCATTTGCGTGAGAGAAAAATATAACAAGCTCTAAATTATCATGGCTTCTCCTTACTTTCTTTTTCCTTTTTCTTTTGATTTTCTCTTTGGTTTTCATGCTAGCTCAGCCTCCACCTCCTAGCCTACCTCTCCTTCTCATCACCACCACATGACCACAAACATCCCTAGCCGTGAGTTTGTGATGCCTAGACCCTACCCAAATCCAATGGCCGAGCCCACTTGGTGGTTGAAAGCAAGGTTATGTCCTCTTTGATTCGTAATTGCATTGTTTAATCCATCTTTTATCGTGTTGAATCTTATTCCTATGATTTGTGTATTTGTTATATACAAGGTATGGATCTTGACTCTCCATCTACCTAAAAGTTTGGTCGTGCCTTGTCGTGCTCTGTTGAGTTTCAATTGTGTATTGTGAATTTGATTCTAGCTTTTAAAAAGGTGAGTTTGATCACTCTAGACATATGTACTTAATATTATTGTGGAATAATGACAAGTGCATCTGTATAAATTGATATGTTATTCATACATGCCTGTGATATGTTATATAATGTTAAATGATGTTTATATATATTTGTTACATCATCTAATATGTTATTATATGATATACTGTTTATTGTATCATTACTGCAAGTACCCTATCACTATGGGTTGTACCCGAACAGACTTTAGAATAAGGAAAAATCGTTATGAGCTAAAATGATAGGCTTAAGTGATTTTTATTGTGATTTTTGTTGCACTTATTTTACTTGGGATTGCGGGTTTGAAATGATAGAACCCGGACTTTTTTTTTAAATTACGGATTGAAATGATACATATCCGTATCACTTGACCTAGGTTAGAAAATATTATACAGGCCCATGGTTATATTTTTAAATGATATTTTCCTAAAAATTTATTAAGGATTTTAAATATTATCTAAAAATTATTAAGTATTTTGAAATTATAAATATATGAAAATTTTAACTTAATTTGATTTAATGCTTTAAAGTGTAAAGAAATATTGTTTGTCCATAACTTAAATTTTTTATAAGTTAATTGGTTTTGGATGGAGTTTAAAGAGTCTTATTTATGATAAATAACTTAATAATTAAAGTTAATTAAAATGGAATTTTAAAGTCTAGCCTGGTATTGCAATCAATTTTTGTTTTATGAAATGAATGTGTTTGTAAAATAAATGATGTCCTTTGAATTGATAAAATGAAATACAGTGCAATTGTACATTTTGTAATAAATGTATTTAGCCTGAAATCATAGTTTAATTGATGCCTAAGTGAATAAATTTGCAAAGAAATTGATCGTTATATTTACTATGATAAATTACTTTTTTATGAAATGGAAATGTTAGGAAATTGAATTATTATGATTTAAGTGGAAAAGTGTATTTTCAAAATATGACTCAACTTGATAATTGGAAATTTGGTTTTAATTGAAATTGTTAAATTAAGTATATAAATGGAATTTTGTCTTGCTTATGAGGTAGGTATTTTAAAATAAAGTGGTTTGATTTGATGATTTAAAGGAATATTTCAAGTTTAATAAATTGAAGGAAATATTCAGTGATTTTACATTTGGGTTTTATTAAATAATATATGGATTTGGTTTGGAATTTAAATGGTATATTATATTCTGGTTTTGAAATGGAAATGATATATTGGTGGGTTTTGAAATGAAATAATATAGTATTTAGTTTTGAAAATGGATATTATTTTGGAAAGTATATAGATTTGGAAATACTACCATTTTTGAAAATGGATATTATTTTGGAAAGTAATAGTATTTGATTTTAAATGGTTTTGGAATAGAAAAGGTTTTGAAATAAATATCCATAGGCAATAATAACATTTGGTTGTTAAAGAGACCGGGATCTGAAGTTGTCATACTCTCTGCCAACTCCGAAAACCACTTTAACAACCATGTACGCGGTGGAGATTCTAGAATGAAGTAGGATGGTGGGGCGTTCCTTTGAGGTATATACGTGGACCCGACTCTCGTGAGTTGGTACAAGGTGGCTAAAACATGAGTGCTTACGGGCCAGTGAGGTTGCCCCTCTTATCAGACACATCCTTCGATATTATATTCTGACTTTGAGAGTGATTTGGTGGCCACTTTTGATTTTTGATTTGGAGGAGTGGCTCGAGGTGGGCGGTAGTTGCGCGCTATGCGTCACCACCAGCCCGGATGCGTAATTGGTATATCTACCCTGGCATTTCCTAGTTGTGCCATGTCACCTACCCTAGCGAGCCTTGTACGTGTTTGATTTGTGTCGTACCTATGGAGTATCTTCTCGTAGTCTCCTGATCAGGAGATATGCAGGTACTGTATGGACTACTGGCACTATTACGTGTTAAGGCTCTATGCGTAACCCCTTAACGCTATTTAAAAATAAGTTTATTTTACTATAGACATTATTATAATAGCGAAATATTACTATAGAGTAAATAGTTTAACGGATCCTTAGAGGATGGGCGGTCCCAAGCATCCTTTAAGTTACTTGTACCTTATATTACAGTTCACATGAGTTTGTTTACATTGTATAAGTATGTATGTCCTGACTCGAGTGTTTTGTGTATTTGCTTTACGCTTGGGTCAGACTGAGTGATACAGCATTAGAGACTCACCTTCAGAGTTGGAGCTTTGCTTGAAGATCTAGCTATCTATTTCAATTTCAGTATTCAGTTGATTCCGGTGATATATTCAGCTTGGGCTTGTTTATCATATTCAAACTTCTGTTGTATCTTGTTTAACTCTGATGTATATATATAGTAGCTTCATGAACTACTATCTCTTTGCTTCCGCAGCATTATTATATTACTCTGTGTCTGTGATATGTGATTTATTTATGGTATATTCTGTGTTTTTCTAAATTTAATTTACAATTCATATTTTGAGCAATTCAAGTCTGACATGTGTGGATGCGAATGGTTGAAAATATCGGGTCTTTACATGTCATAAATTTGTTTTTGTTTTAAATTATAAATAAAAGATATAAGAAGATATATACATTACTATTCCTTCTCATTTTCTTTTTTTATCTTCATCTTTCAAAATAAAGAAAAACAAAGAAAAATCTATGAAGATTGAACCAGAAAAAATAAATCAAATTCAAACTTCATCAAGTTTTTACAAATTCTCAAACCTGAACTCAACAAACTCAAGAGATTCAACTCAGCTTTATCAACAACAAGCAAGGTCAAAGGCATGCAAAACTCATTTTTAAACCAAAGTAGATTCAACAATCAGGTTCTAGTCAAAAAACAATGTCCTGATCAGATCAAACCAGGAAACCAAAGTTTCCAGTTTTCAATATATGATCAAATAAAACAAGTAGCAGTACTCTAGTTTTAGTAGGAAGGTGAGTAAACTTCACCTTAAAAACTTAATCTTCTTTATATATTCTGTTGTATAAGATAATCATAGTACTAATAACTGTGAAAATGTTTTGTAGGAATATATAAATATGTTATGCCTGATGTGTGTGTGTGTATATATGTATGTATATCTACATGTCTGTATATATGTATAAACACCTCTGTTCTTAGTTTACAGACCATAAACTCATTCAAAAACCTAATCACTCTCCACAAAAACCATCATAGGTGATGATGTGTTTGAAGAGTATATGTTTTGGATAACTTGATTTTATTTTTTTAAATATTTTTAAGGATCAATAGTAAGTAGTTTTTCTGGAAGATAAAACTTTCAGTAAAAATAAACTAAAGCTGGAAAATAAATCATTTAATTTCCATGTTTCAAATGCATAACTTGTTTGACATTCGGAAATCATAATTTTTGATGTAGAATTCATAATTTTTAGTGTTGAGGTCGTCAAGAATTGGTGAGTTGATCGATGATGGGAATTTTGTCGATTTCCATCGACCGGAGAAAGATTGGGCTTCGAGATTGGTGTGTGAGGGAGCTTGGGTGATGGAGAGCTTCGCAAAAATGGTGACTAGTCCTATAGGCCACTGTGGTGATGGCACGGAGGTGATCTAGGGTTTTAAACCTAGTTTTGAACGGCGTGGTTTCAGGGGAAAGTTCATCGTCGATAGGGCATCAGGGATGATTGGTCCAAGGGGAAAAGTAGCGTTGGTCAATAATGCTTCTATGGTCGGAGGATCATGGTCACCGGTGGTTAATTTCGACAGCGCATGGCGGTTGTCAGATGGTGGGTGTGTGTTCCAGGTTGAAGTCGGATGGGTTCGAGTTTGCTCGAATTTGATTTTAGAAAGGATCGTGGGATCTAGGTGAGGGGATGGTTGGGGAAGGTCACCGGCGACTTGCGTGTGCTCTCAGCGACGACCAGTGGTAATTGACGTGGTCGTGCATTGCACACGTGCACGAACGTATCAGGTTTGGGTAAGGATCGTTACAGCTCGAGTTCGTGCTCGTGAAATTGTAGGGTAGGCTCGAAGTCAGGGACTTAAAGAGAAGCGTGGGATTCGACTCGGGATTTGGTGAGATAATACTCAGGTTTGTTCTGGGTTATAAATTGGATTTTAATTAAGTTTTTTTTAAAAAAAAAATTAACTAAGTCAAGATAAATTAATTATCTTAAACTATTTTAAGAGATAAATTGATTATTTAATGTTTTGTCAATTTAAGTTGAGAAAGTATTTAAGTTGTTTTAAAAGCTTAATTAATCAGATAATTAAATAGTTTAATTAAAAGATTGAATGTTTTAAATTTTACTTAAACTTAAAGCTTTTAAGTTATTTTGATTCCAAGGTTATTAGGTAATATTTTGGAAAAATAATTAAGAAGGTTAATTAAGATAAATGATTTATCAATTAAATTTATTGATAGTTAAAGATTTATTAATAAATAATTAAGGATTAATTATTGGTAAATAAATTAGAAATTAAAGAGTGATTCTTATTAGCAAAAGAATAATTAATTATTGTAACTATTTGTTGATTTAAGGTTAACTAATCAATGTAATTAACCAATGTAATTAATTAACCAATGGTATAATTATTAATGAAAGTAATTAAAGGTTAATTACTTAAGGGAAGTAATTAAGGATTAATTACTTAGTTGATTTAATTAAAGGATTGATTAATTAAGGAAATTAATTAAGGGTTAGTTGATTAATGAGTGTGATTAATTAAAGGATAATTAATCAATGTAAGTGATTATAGGATAATTAATTTGAGTAACTGATTATGGATAAATGTGATTAATGTGAATGGGTGAAGGTTAATTAATTTGTGTTATTAATTAAGGTTAATTACTAAATGTAATTAAAGAGGATAATTAAGGCATGATAAATAAATGGTTCGTAATTAATTAATGTTAAGTAAGCAGAATTAATAGTAATTAAGGTAATTAATTTAAATTATTTTAAATTAATTAGAAATGGCATGACAAATTAATCTTGCTTATGAATGATTGAATGGTATTGTATGCCCTAGATTAGTTGACATCTCCGATATGTGATTTGTGATGCTATGTAATATGATATGTTTGATTTAAACTATGATAACGTGGGTATCTATTGATGATGAATTACTACGGAAAGGTGACACCCTGTATTTAAAGTTTGAATTATATTCCACTTGAATTTTGGGTTAAGATGACTTGGGATCCAAAGAGACCGGGGTCGGGTATCAGTAAATACTTGAAACCACTTCGATTTGAAATCCACTATAACTCTTTATAGATTTGATATGTGAAATCAATAGGCTGGAATGAAACAATTTAAGTGAGCTGTACCATTGAAACTAAGTAAGAGTACTTAGAGATTGATTATGAAATAAGTGTTGACTATAATATGTTAAGACTCGTAATAAAAAACGAGTTACCCCAGAATTTAAGTATGTTATAACATAGTGTTTCTACTATATGAGTTTACTCACGTTGGTTTCCAGCCTGACCCGGGTATTACTTTGATGTAATGCTCGGGTCAGATCGAGTATTACAGACTTCCAAGTAAGGACGTTTTGGAGCTCAGGAGGCGAGCTGGAAGGCAGGGACGTATAGATATTCTGCTAATAGATATTATTGTTTAATTTGGGACAAGTTAATTTTAACTGTCCAGTGTTTGTGTCAATGTTGTAACTCTGATGTATTGTATGTGATTAACATATGCAGCTTTCTTTGTGTAACTGCTATTATTTGATATTATATTTTATCCGCTGCGAATGTGAGATTCTGTGACTTGTTTTCTGTTCCTTCTTCTACCTCATTTCTTCTTTTCCTTAACTATCTGGAATTTTCGAGGTCAAAAATTCCGAAAATTCCGGGTCGTTACAGAACTCATAACCTTTATGGCAATTTCTTGGCTCCAAACAACGACGATAACTTGAATCCACCGTTAGATCTAAAGATCTTGTTTCCCTCTTCAATTTCCTAGTTGAAGACTTCTACTAATAATCAATGGATGAGGAGATAAATTGAGGAGAACAACAATGTTTCTCGACCATTGAAATAGAAGGGGATGGCTGCTATAGTTTTAGAGCTAGGATTTTTCTTCTGTGCGCGTATACATAAGCGTGCAAATTTTTTGTTTTATTATTATTTTCAACTTTTTCCAGATGAACTCCAAATGAAACGTGCAGCTTAGCTTTTATAATGTTTTACCCCTATTCCAAATGCAATGGGACATGTTTCGAGATTCAGTTTGATCGTATGTGGAAGATAGCTTTTTGAACCTAATTAAAATATTAAATTTTCAATATGTACCGTACGATCAAACGATAACTGCAAACGTTATGAAATTTGAAATCCTATAATAATACACAATTACGGATCCAATGGAACTAGTTTCATCCGAATCCGAGACTATGCCTCGGATCGCTATTTTAACGTCTCGATTATAATATAATTTTTTAATTTCTAATTATTCGCTTTTAAATCCAATTTTAAATGTTAACAATCCTCATTGTTGTTTAAATAAAATTTAAAACAACTTTCAATAACATTTTTAATCATATTAACCACATAATTCAATTATTTAAATAATTACAATATTAAGTGTAATAAAATTCGATAATTCAATAAATCACTATCTTTTGAAATATTAGTTAATGAACTTATAAGGTTTAACTTTTAAAACAAATTCAAATTACAGAACAGCCATTTTCATTTTACAGTTATTCAATTTCTGTTATTCAATTATTCAAATAATTTCTAATATTAAATTGAAAGAATTTAATTGTCCAATATTCAAATAAAATTCAATATTAAATTTTAAATGAGTTTTAGTTATCAACATCATTTTATTTCTATCCAAATAATTCACAATTATTATTCAACTTCAGTTATTGATTATAAACCTAGTTATCTGTATAATTTCGTTTCAATCTTGTTATCGCCAAAACGTCAAAATAAGTTTTTTTTCAAAATTTTATTCAAGTTCATATCCAATACTTTACATTCAAGATCATTAAATTTTTATTTTTAACCATTTTTATTTGATAATTACATCAAATCTACTCATTTAAAATAGCTAAAAATATGGATCGTTACATTGTGTGTATCGGATCCTTATGGAATAATTATAATTATTTTTATAAACATATACACATAATAAATCAATATGTGACAACGATAATACCTATAGGAATCTCACCTAACAAACAATATAGAAATAGCAATATATGTATGTACATGAACAATATATATTTATGCAGAGGTCATACATTATATATACAAACTAAACACTTGCCTAAAATTAATGTGCTTAAGTCCACCTTGCAATGATGAGTGCTCCTCCCTTAGAAAACTTCTCAATTCATTAGATTACTAGTCCTAGAACCGCAGGCCTTTTGCTGTAACATTCCTGAAATATTAGCCAAAATAATTCAATAATTAGATTAATTTTGAATTTAAACTGTGAATTTAATTGTGAATTAATTTGCGATTTCCAAAATAAACTTAAAATTTTGGATTATAAATAGAAATTTGGTTGAAATTTAAGGATAAGTATTTTATAATAAAAATTGGATTTAAGGATAATTATATTAGAGATAAATATGCACTATAATTTGAATAAATATATATATATATAGATTGAAAGTTAAAATTGTAAATAAGATTTTGATTTTGAAAATTAAAATGTATATATTTATAAATTTGGATTTGAAAACCACATAATTTTATACTAGTATAGAAATTGGTAATATTTATTTTGAAAATTTTATTTTGAATTAGATATAAATGATTTTCGAAACAATTGTTTAGAACTAAATACTATTATATATGTGTTTATCTACTAAAAATATAATTAGTCTAAAATCATTCTTTCTTCAAATTGATGTAAGTAGAAAATAATAAACAAAATGGATATAAAAACATAAGAATATTGTATATGTGTATATGCAAATAAATGTAAACACCCATTTACATCATACATATCTATATACATACAAATGGCACAATTACTTAATAAAATAATCAAATTTAAAATAACAAGGAAACTTTACATCTTCCTATATGCCATCATATAACATATCTTAGCATATCTCAGCAAAATCTGAAAAACAGATTTTGCATCACACATCTCAATATCAAAGCTTTTTAAAACATAGATATCAAAAAGGAAACAATTCAGTTCAAACCAAAAGAAAGAAAAAATCAAAAACCAGGCTGAAAATATCACATTTTCTCTTCATTCATCATCTTAAATTCGAAATCTGGAATCAAAGAAAGAAAATGGCATCCTTTTCTCAAAAACTCAAAAGAAAATTAACCTGAAAACAATTACCATTCACAAGTACAAGCCTGTAGTATAACCTGCAGTCAATGCAAGTGAGAGCTTCAGATTTAAAACTCAGTTTCTAAACCAAAAAGGAGAATCAAAGTTCAAAGGAAAAAAAAGAAGAAGAAAGCAATCAAACCAAAGCGTGCAAATCAACCTGAAGTTAAAGCAACAAAGAAAAGTGGATGCTTCAGTTTGTAGCCAGGAGATAAATGCAAATTTTCTGGAAAAAAAAAAACAATTGAAGGCAAGTAAATTTCTTTCTGTTTAAAATTTGAATGTGATGTTAGTAATCAGTAAGTATAACAAACATTTAAACAATAATGCTCAATCAATCTAAGTTGCAGGAAGAATCAGGTTCAAGAGCAAAGACTTAAACTTCAATCTGGTTTCAACTGTAAAAATGAAAATAAAAAGGGTTCTCTGTATATACATTCAAACTTGTAAGTAATTTAAAATTGGTTTGGTATTAGTGAAATAAACAAATAAATACAACAGAAAATTAAGCAAGTTCTTCTTACAACTTGCAGATTTAACTTCAAGATCTAAAGAAGAAACAGAAAATTCCAAGTTCATCCTTTTCAATTCCAGGCTTTAGCTTCTCCTCTGTCTTCAACAACCGGTGAGCAAACTTGAAAATTTTCCCTTTGAATCTGATATCTATGAATCTTTGAATTTGCCTTGTTGTGCTTGCTTGTTGATATTGGGTTGCTGCATGTTGTTTGTCTGGGAACAAGTATAATGTTCTTGGTTTATAGCTTTGAGAATTTGAGTTAAGAATCTATATTTTCTTGTTTAAATAAATTCAAAGCCCTGAGTATTGAGAGTAGATGTTTATGATATTATAAAGTCATTCCAAAGATAATTTCAGAAGAAAATATTTAGTATTTAAACAAAAATAGGAAGTAACAAGGAAGACCAAAATACCCAGATCTAATTAAATCAAAACAAATCTGGTCTCTATTTCTTTTGGAATCCAGGTGAACAAATCTTATTTTTAAAACCAGGGTTCTTTGTTTTTTTTTCACCTGTGAGTAACCTCATTTTTAAGAGTTTAAGTATGAAAATTTGGTTGCATGCTAATAAAATTTAAAATGAATGTGTATTACATGACATCTGCTGTGTACATATTCATGTATGGTACTCTCTGTTACACTTTTCAGTTTGCAAGTCTAATTTAAATTCAAAAACCTTTTTGATTAGTTTAAGGTTAAGATTCAAATAAAACTTGTTTGTTTAAATTAAAACTTCAGTTTACAACTTTATTTAAGTTAAAATAATATGCGAATATCTCTGGAATGTATAAACAGATGATCAATCATTAATTAGTGAAATCCCAAGTACAATGATTTGAAGTTTCAGGGTTATAAATCTAATCTTCATACAAAATTATGACTTTTCAAAGAAAAATTACGATTTTTAATGCTATATTCCAAGAGCATTTCTGTTTTGACAGTATTATGTATTTTGGGGCATCTCGTTTGCCACAAATGGTTTGAGGTGTCGAATTTGTTTCTGGAGGAGGAGGAGTTATCATAGATGACGGGAAAATTTGTGAGAAGTTGATCAAAAGGTTGTGGTGAGGGTGGTTGCGATTTGAAGTCTAGAACCCTAGTTTTAACTAGGCTGTGTAATTTGGAATGGCATGATCACTCTGGTTGATCGAGTTCAACCAAACTTAAGGGGCTGGAAGCATGGGGGTAGGTGATGGCTTGGACGGAGTTTCAGCAACTCTGATGGCCGGGGGATCGTAGACGAGGCGGTTTCAGGTTTTGATGGTGGTGCCTATTATTGTTCCAGGTTCTGGTTTGAAGCCTCGATTTGGATTTCGAGGCTATGGTGGCGATCTGATGATCGTGGGTGGGTGTGGTGATGGTTGCCGATGTAATGAAGGTGCCGTAGTTGACCGGCGATGGTCAGAGCACGGTGCATGGTGCACGCGTGTACTTGGTGACAGTTTGGAAGATTGGGAACAAAGGAAACTCGAAGTAAATGGTTAGCCTGGGAATGGAATTTGTCACAGGTTTCAAACAAAAAGACAAAACCTGTAATGTTGTTTCAATTTAAAATAAATTCAATTTTGAAACACAAGATTTAGACAAAGTTTAAGCAAGTTTAAATATGAATTCAAATTTTATTTTATATCCTAATTTTGAATTAGATAAGTTTATATATTTAAATGTTTAAGATAAGTTTAAAATATTAAAAGTGGATTAATTTATTAAGATAATTAGTTAAGGAAATAACAAATTATAATTAAGATCTAATTAATCAATAATTAAAAGTTTATTTATTAAAGTAATTAATTAGGGAATAAGTAATTTAGATTTAATTAATTACGATTAAAGGATGATTAATTAAGATAGTTAATTAAATAAATGATTAATAAATGAAGATGGTTAAGGCTTAATTTATTGTAGTTAATGATAATAAATCATTGATTTAAAGATTACTAATGAAAGTAATCATGTAGGTAATAAATTTAAAACCACCCAGTTTACTCATCTAAATTGTAGATGCTGATTGTTATTGAATGTTGTGTGATGGATTGATATATTTGATATGTGATGTGATGCTATGTGATACTTTGTGCCGATCTGCTATATTTGTGATGAATATACTGTCGTATGAATATGAAACCCTTTGACCCGTAAAACGACATTTGAGTTTCGATGCGACAGGGAGTCGGATTCCAGTTTGTTATCCGAAACCCACATCGAATCATATTAGTGAATTTTTGTGATTGATAATTTACTTTATCTATGAATCTATGAATATAGATAAGCGTTATGGGTTATACCGCTTATCTTTATGATTGAATCTGTGATGATGATGTTGTGCACTATTGTGTTGAACCCCTGGACCACACTTATACACACTCAAATATGGATTGCACGTGGAAATGGGTTAAGTCACAGAATTTGAAATTGTTTTTAAATTTGAATTTTTGAATCCAAAATAGTTTTGGAATTAGAATTGAAGCTTTTTAAAAAAATGAATTTCAAAAATAAAAGTTATTTGAATAACTTGATTGAGTTTTGAAATTTAAATAATTTGATTTAAATTTGAATTCAATATTTGAAGTTGAATTCTATAATTTGGGAACTAGGGTTTAAAAAGTTATCCAACTTATAAATGGATTTATATGTGGTTTTAAACCATTTTAAAAAGTGATGTTTGGAATTTAAATTTAACTCAAGATTTCAACTTGTATAAATCGGACTTTTCAGAAACGAAAACTGTTGTTTTCAAATAATAGAAGCTTTCATATAAGAAATGGATTTCCAATGCGTGTTAAAAGGAATTCAAGTTTTGAAATGAAAATGGTTTTCCAAGTTATAAATAAATCTTTGGAACGTGTTTTGAAAGCTATAAATTAAATCTTTAATTTAAAGATTTATTGAGTTAATCCAATTGGAATGGAAGTTGTTTTGAATCTATGAATAGATCTTTGTGAAACTAGGTGAAACTTTGTGAAATAAATCTTTCGGTTTAAAGATTTAAAATGGTAATTTGTTTAACCATTGAAAGAAAAGTTTAGGATTTTATAAGTTGTGACTTAACTAAAATCCCATATCCAAATGTTTTAAAATATGGCGCTCATTATTCAGTTTAGCCGGGGGAGGACCATGTGTCATATAGCCCATTCCGGATAGTGATACGACGTTATGGATAGCAATTGAATACCGGTGGTGAAGACCGGATATTTCCGAAAACAAAAGGGTAACTCATCGATTGTCTCTGCACTGGCTGATCCCCGGTATAGAGATCTCCATATGTGATGGGAAGTCCGGACGTGATTAGGGATTATCCGGATTTGCAAGGGCTTCTTCGGAAGTGCCTTCGGTTCTGTTCGAACCCGGGACAGACTTGTATGGTTGTATGTCCGACATTACACTTTGAGATATTAAACTGATCTCTATCAAATACATTTCTGCTTGGTGGCGGAGAATTTATTCTCTTAGCTTAACACCCTTCTCTGAGACGTACGAGCTCAGAGGTTATGTAGTTGATATTTATCAGTGATATATTCCCAATTTGGTAGTGTGGCATGCTAAGTGCTGCTGTGTGTTGATGATCATTTGTTGATCATTTGTGATCAAAGCATGGCTTTTGTATAAAGCGTAGCTTTGTGGACGAGACTGCATCAGGACCTCACACCCCGGAAATGGTCAAAACAGGAAAGATGCGGCAAGGTTATGAGGGTCGCGCCCTTTAGGGTGTGTCATTCCCTTCTGGTAAAGGGTGGTATCAGGTATGGAGCCCTGGTATTTAACCTATGTGGTTGCTCCAATCTCATTTACTGTGTGGTTGTTGCTTTGAGGCGCCTCGGATAAAGGTCCCAAAGGACCGGGGGATGGCATATTCGTGTAGTAGTTACCTAGTTACAGAGGTAACCCGGTCTTGTGTTGGCAGAGATCTAACCGTAACGTTAGTTCTCGGGACGTCCCGCCAGAAGCGATCCCATGTGGCAGTAGGAAGTTCCTTAGCCTGACCATTTGTTGGAAATCCATTCATCCAATACGTGCCTTGTACGGTTTTAGTTGTATTACCTGCCATTCACTTATGGTGGTCACCACTGTTTGGATGGTAGCTATAGTAGGCATAGTTCAGAATGTCTATGCTGGCTAGGATTTATATTATACCTTCGAAATGGTTTTTTCTGCACTATGCACTAGTAATAATAGCAAAAGAAATTTCTTGTATCAAGCATATTTGACTATCATAAGGAGAAATCTCCTCCAATTCTGCGTTTGCATTTTGTGTGTGGCGGGAGGCCTTATGGTAGTTTCATTTTCTAAAAAGCATTGCGGATTTCAAATTTAAATTCTCTTGTTTGTTTTTAAGACCAAATGTTTTTGTTTGCTCATACCAGTCCCATGACTGACCTGGAGTTTATTGTTCCTTTCCTAAACTCTGGGTGCCCACTATTTTCCCACACGGGCAGTCTAGAGTTGGGTTTTCAGATAATCCCGTATTAGGTGTAGATTCTATAGCTTTCAGAATCCTTGGTTTGGTAGCATTTGGAGATCTTTTTCAGTCTTTAGTTGGACGAGACTTGCTTAGCTTAGTGCATCGGGATTGGGAGTTCGAGCTATTGCTGCATTGGTGTTTTGGAGATGAAGTTTTTTAGAGTTTGGCATTTGAAGACATTATCTTTCCGCTGCTATTATCTTGTGTCATAACTCTGATGTATATTGATGTTCATTGTACCATTCATGTTGTATCAGATATTGTATCAATGTTGTATATTGATATATGCTATTCTTTTTCTTCCGCTGTGTTATTGTACTTAATGTGTTATAAGCTCCGGCGAACCAGATTCTCGCTTTGCGTTAGATGGCGAACGGGAGACTCTTACCCCTACATGCCCCCGGGGATAGTATAAGGTCTTGCGGGGTTGGTTGCGACTCGAGAGGGTGGCCGTAAAAGCAAATCCGAGGTATCACCGTGAGCCACAGCGGGGCTGGGATGTTGAAAAGCCTACCGGTCGTGAGCCGTTGCTGATGGTTGAAAAGCCTAGGTCGTCACATTTGGTATCAGAGCTTTGGTTAAAACTTTAACTATGGAGTATAACACATTAAGTAACTCATTAGAGATAGGGTGAAGTCTACCCTAGAATAAGTATATCCTTAAGATATCCGTTCGAATGCCTCAGTAAATTCTCTTACTATCCACTGATAGTGAGTATGAGTGCGAGAAAAAGACGAGATAGGGAACAGGGGAGTACCACTATAAATGGTCAATACCCTGTAATAGCGGAAACAATTTTCTTCTCAATCTCCTTTGATTCGTCTTTCCAAATTCTTTGATATCTTCGTGATAGCTCCAGAAGAAGTTTCGGTGTGATGGTGGCCCTACGAATCATTGTAGAAAATTCTTACTTCATATCTTCATCCGTTTCTTATCAGCTTTTTGATCTAAACTCTAATGAATTTGAATTTGAAAATTTAAATTAAAATAAATTGGAAATTTTAAATTGAATAAATTGGTTAACAAATATAAGGATAAATTTGAATTGTATCAATAAAATAATATCGGTTAAAACCAAATTCAAAATTCTACTGTAATCTCTTGTGTATATCCAAGTCCGAAGAGGGACAAAATTGGTATATACTTTGGGGTATTCCGACTCGAATTTTGAACCCATACCTAGTGTTTGAGAAATTGTAGAAGATTGAATCTATCTATCTATATATTATCTGGGATCCGATATATTCTACGAACGATTAGTTATCCCTTCGAACTAATCAATGCCCTTGCATATTCGTAGACCGATGGATCCAAACATCTTGTGTAATATTGTAGGAGTTTGTTCTCATATTGTCGATATTCTGATTTGGTAAGCCAAATGCAGAATTGATATCCAGTTTGATTTGGAAAGATATCTCTCTATCTTTCATCTTTTCTTTTCGTCTTCCTAGCAAATTTCGAGGACGAAATTTCTTAAGGAGGGGAATCTGTAACATTCCTGAAATATTAGCCAAAATAATTCAATAATTAGATTAATTTTGAATTTAAACTATGAATTTGATTGTGAATTAATTTGCGATTTCCAAAATAAACTTAGAATTTTGGATTATAAATAGAAATTTGGTTGGAATTTAAGGATAAGTATTTTATAATAAAAATTGGATTTAATGATAATTATATTAGAGATAAATATGCACTATAATTTGAATAAATATATATATAGATTGAAAGTTAAAATTGTAAATAAGATTTTGATTATGAAAATTCAAAATGTATATATTTATAAATTTGGATTTGAAAATCACATAATTTTATACTAGTAGAAATTGGTAATATTTATTTTGAAAATTTTATTTTGAATTAGATATAAATGATTTTCGAAACAATTGTTTAGAACTAAATACTATTATATATGTGTTTATCTACTAAAAATATAATTAGTCTAAAATCATTCTTTCTTCAAATTGATGTAAGTAGAAAATAATAAACAAAATGGATATAAAAACATAAGAATATTGTATATGTGTATATGCAAATAAATGTAAACACCCATTTACATCATACATATCTATATACATACAAATGGCACAATTACTTAATAAAATAATCAAATTTAAAATAACAAGGAAACTTTACATCTTCCCATATGCCATCATATAACATATCTTAGCATATCTCAGCAAAATCTGAAAAACAGATTTTGCATCACACATCTCAATATCAAAGCTTTTTAAAACATAGATATCAAAAAGGAAACAATTCAGTTCAAACCAAAAGAAAGAAAAAATCAAAAACTAGGCTGAAAATATCACATTTTCTCTTCATTCATCATCTTAAATTCAAAATCTGGAATCAAAGAAAGAAAATGGCATCCTTTTCTCAAAAACTCAAAAGCAAATTAACCTGAAAACAATTACCATTCACAAGTACAAGCCTGTAGTATAACCTGTAGTCAATGCAAGTGAGAGCTTCAGATTTAAAACTCAGTTTCTAAACCAAAAAGGAGAATCAAAGTTCAATGGAAAAAAAAGAAGAAAAAAAGAAGAAGAAAGCAATCAAACCAAAACGTGCAAATCAACCTGAAGTTAAAGCAACAAAGAAAAGTGGATGCTTCAGTTTGTAGCCAGCAGATAAATGCAAATTTTCTGGGGAAAAAAAACAATTGAAGGCAAGTAAATTTCTTTCTGTTTAAAATTTGAATGTGATGTTAGTAATCAGTAAGTATAACAAACATTTAAACAATAATGCTCAATCAATCTAAGTTGCAGGAAGAATCAGGTTCAAGAGCAAAGACTTAAACTTCAATCTGGGTTTCAACTGTAAAAATGAAAATAAAAAGGGTTCTCTGTATATACATTCAAACTTGTAAGTAATTTAAAATTGGTTTGGTATTAGTGAAATAAACAAATAAATACAACAGAAAATTAAGCAAGTTCTTCTTACAACTTGCAGATTTAACTTCAAGATCTAAAGAAGAAACAGAAAATTCCAAGTTCATCCTTTTCAATTCCAGGCTTTAGCTTCTCCTCTGTCTTCAACAACTAGGTGAGCAAACTTGAAAATTTTCCCTTTGAATCTGATATCTATGAATCTGTGAATTTGCCTTGTTGTGCTTGCTTGTTGATATTGGGTTGCTGCATGTTGTTTGTCTGGGAACAAGTATAATGTTCTTGGTTTATAGCTTTGAGAATTTGAGTTAAGAATCTATATTTTCTTGTTTAAATAAATTCAAAGCCCTGAGTACTGAGAGTAGATGTTTATGATATTATAAAGTCATTCCAAAGATAATTTCAGAAGAAAATATTTAGTATTTAAACAAAAATAGGAAGTAACAAGGAAGACCAAAATACCCAGATCTAATTAAATCAAAACAAATCTGGCCTCTGTTTCTTTTGGAATCCAGGTGAACAAATCTTATTTTTAAAACCAGGGTTCTTTGTTTTTTTACCTGTGAGTAACCTCATTTTTAAGAGTTTAAGTATGAAAATTTGGTTGCATGCTAATAAAATTTAAAATGAATGTGTATTACATGACATCTGCTGTGTACATATTCATGTATGGTACTCTCTGTTACACTTTTCAGTTTGCAAGTCTAATTTAAATTCAAAAACCTTTTTGATTAGTTTAAGGTTAAGATTCAAATAAAACTTGTTTGTTTAAATTAAAACTTCAGTTTAAAACTTTATTTAAGTCAAAATAACATGTGAATATCTCTGTAATGTATAAACAGATGATCAATCATTAATTAGTGAAATCCCAAGTACAATGATTTGAAGTTTCAGGGTTATAAATCTAATCTTCATACAAAATTATGATTTTTAATGCTATATTCCAAGAGCATTTCCGTTTTGACAGTATTATGTATTTTGGGGCATCTCGTTTGCCACAAATGGTTTGAGGTGTCGAATTTGTTTCTGGAGGAGGAGGAGTTATCATAGATGATGGGAAAATTTGTGAGAAGTTGATCAAAAGGTTGTGGTGAGGGTGGTTGCGATTTGAAGTCTAGAACCCTAGTTTTAACTAGGCTGTGTAATTTGGAATGGCACGACCACTCTGGTTGATCGAGTTCAACCAAACTTAAGGGGCTGGAAGCATGGGGGTAGGTGATGGCTTGGACGGAGTTTCAGCAACTCTGATGGCCGGGGGATCGTAGACGAGGCGGTTTCAGGTTTTGATGGTGGTGCCTGTTATTGTTCCAGGTTCTGGTTTGAAGCCTCGATTTGGATTTCGAGGCTATGGTGGCGATCTGATGATCGTGGGTGGGTGTGGTGATGGTTGCCGATGTAATGAAGGTGCCGTAGTTGACCGGCGATGGTCAGAGCACGGTGCACGCGTGTACTTGGTGACAGTTTGGAAGATTGGGAACAAAGGAAACTCGAAGTAAATGGTTAGCCTGGGAATGGAATTTGTCACAGGTTTCAAACAAAAAGACAAAACCTGTAATGTTGTTTCAATTTAAAATAAATTCAATTTTGAAACACAAGATTTAGACAAAGTTTAATCAAGTTTAAATATGAATTCAAATTTTATTTTATATCCTAATTTTGAATTAGATAAGTTTATATATTTAAATGTTTAAGATAAGTTTAAAATATTAAAAGTGGATTAATTTATTAAGATAATTAGTTAAGGAAATAATAAATTATAATTAAGATCTAATTAATCAATAATTAAAAGTTTATTTATTAAAGTAATTAATTGAGGAATAAGTAATTTAGATTTAATTAATTACGATTAAAGGAGGATTAATTAAGATAGTTAATTAAATAAATGATTAATAAATGAAGATGGCTAAGGCTTAATTTATTGTAGTTAATGATAATAAATCATTGATTTAAAGATTACTAATGAAAGTAATCATGTAGGTAATAAATTTAAAACCACCCAGTTTATTCATCTTAATTGTAGATGCTGATTGTTATTGAATGTTGTGTGATGGATTGATATATTTGATATGTGATGTGATGCTATGTGATACTTTGTGCTGATCTGCTATATTTGTGATGAATATATCGTCGTATGAATATGAAACCCTTTGACCCGTAAAACGACATTTGAGTTTCGATGCGACAGGGAGTCGGATTCCAGTTTGTTATCCGAAACCCACATCGAATCATATTAGTGAATTTTTGTGATTGATAATTTACTTTATCTATGAATCTATGAATATAGATAAGCGTTATGGGTTATACCGCTTATCTTTATGATTGAATCTGTGATGATGATGTTGTGCACTATTGTGTTGAACCCCTGGACCACACTTATACACACACAAATATGGATTGCACGTGGAAATGGGTTAAGTCACAGATTTTGAAATTGTTTTTAAATTTGAATTTTTGAATCCAAAATAGTTTTGGAATTAGAATTGAAGCTTTTTAAAAAAATGAATTTCAAAAATAAAAGTTATTTGAATAACTTGATTGAGTTTTGAAATTTAAATAATTTGATTTAAATTTGAATTCAATATTTGAAGTTGAATTCTATAATTTGGGAACTAGGGTTTAAAAAGTTATCCAACTTATAAATGGATTTATATGGGGTTTTAAACCATTTTAAAAAGTGATGTTTGGAATTTAAATTTAACCCAAGATTTCAACTTGTATAAATTGGACTTTTCTGAAACGAAAACTGTTGTTTTCAAATAATAGAAGCTTTCATATAAGAAATGGATTTCCAATGTGTGTTAAAAGGAATTCAAGTTTTGAAATGAAAATGGTTTCCCAAGTTATAAATAAATCTTTGGAACGTGTTTTGAAAGCTATAAATTAAATCTTTAATTTAAAGATTTATTGAGTTAATCCAATTGGAATGGAAGTTGTTTTGAATCTATGAATAGATCTTTGTGAAACTAGGTGAAACTTTGTGAAATAAATCTTTCGGTTTAAAGATTTAAAATGGTAATTTGTTTAACCATTGAAAGAAAAGTTTTGGATTTTATAAGTTGTGACTTAACTAAAATCCCATATCCATATGTTTTAAAATATGGCGCTCATTATTCGGTTTAGCCGGGGGAGGACCTTGTGTCATATAGCCCATTCCGGATAGTGATACGACGTTATAGATAGCAATTGAAGACCGGTGGTGAAGACCGGATATTTCCGAAAACAAAAGGGTAACTCATCGATTGTCTCTGCACTGGCCGATCCCCGGTATAGAGATCTCCATATGTGATGGGAAGTCCGGACGTGATTAGGGATTATCCGGATTTGCAAGGGCTTCTTCGGAAGTGCCTTCGGTTCTGTTCGAACCCGGGACAGACTTGTATGGTTGTATGTCCGACATTACACTTTGAGATATTAAACTGATCTCTATCAAATACATTTCTTCTTGGTGGCGGAGAATTTATTCTCTTAGCTTAACACCCTTCTCTGAGACGTACGAGCTCAGAGGTTATGTAGTTGATATTTATCAGTGATATATTCCCAATTTGGTAGTGTGGCATGCTAAGTGCTGCTGTGTGTTGATGATCATTTGTTGATCATTTGTGATCAAAGCATGGTTTTTGTATAAAGCGTAGCTTTGTGGACGAGACTGCATCAGGACCTCACACCCCGGAAATGGTCAAAACAGGAAAGATGCGGCAAGGTTATGAGGGTCGCGCCCTTTAGGGTGTGTAATTCCCTTCTGGTAAAGGGTGGTATCAGGTATGGAGCCCTGGTATTTAACCTATGTGGTTGCTCCAATCTCATTTACTGTGTGGTTGTTGCTTTGAGGCGCCTCGGATAAAGGTCTCAAAGGACCGGGGGATGGCATATTCTTGTGGTAGTTACCTAGTTACAGAGGTAACCCGGCCTTGTGTTGGCAGAGATCTAACCGTAACGTTAGTTCTCGGGACGTCCCGCCAGAGGCGATCCCATATGGTAGTAGGAAGTTCCTTAGCCTGACCATTTGTTGGAAATCCATTCATCCAATACGTGCCTTGTACGGTTTTAGTTGTATTACCTGCCATTCACTTATGGTGGTCACCACTGTTTGGATGGTAGCTATAGTAGGCATAGTTCGGAATGTCTATGCTGGCTAGGATTTATATTGTACCTTCAAAATGGTTTTTTCTGCACTATGCACTAGTAATAATAGCAAAAGAAATTTCTCGTATCAAGCATATTTGACTATCATAAGGAGAAATCTCCTCCAATTCTGCGTTTGCATTGTGTGTGTGGCGGGAGGCCTTATGGTAGTTTCATTTTCTAAAAAGCATTGCGGATTTCAAATTTAAATTCTCTTGTTTGTTTTTAAGACCAAATGTTTTTGTTTGCTCATACCAGTCCCATGACTGACCTGGAGTTTATTGTTCCTTTCCTAAACTCTGGGTGCCCACTATTTTCCCACACGGGCAGTCTAGAGTTGGGTTTTCAGATAATCCCGTATTAGGTGTAGATTCTATAGCTTTCAGAATCCTTGGTTTGGTAGCATTTGGAGATCTTTTTCAGTCTTTGGTTGGACGAGACTTGCTCAGCTTAGTGCATCGGGATTGGGAGTTCGAGCTATTGCTGCATTGGTGTTTTGGAGATGAAGTTTTTTAGAGTTTGGCATTTGAAGACATTATCTTTCCGCTGCTATTATCTTGTGTCATAACTCTGATGTATATTGATGTTCATTGTACCATTCATGTTGTATCAGATATTGTATCAATGTTGTATATTGATATATGCTATTCTTTTTCTTCCGCTGTGTTATTGTACTTAATGTGTTATAAGCTCCGGCGAACCAGATTCGACGTTTAGATCTGCGGCATTTGAATACGAGTGTCGTATTCGGTGCCGATTTTCGAAGGCCGATTATGGATCGTCACATTTGCTATCAAATAGCTTTTGATTTGAACTGATTTGACTTTTGATGGAGTATATATAGAGATAAATTTAAACCATAAAATGATAGAGAAGGTAGGAAAAAGCCATTTTTGCATTAGGGTTAGGAGACCTTTTATAGTGGAAGGAATAGAGAGAATGATGGATCATATCTCTTACAATTTCTCCCCAAATTTAGGCCATCCATCTAAAATACCTCTAGCCCATTTTTTAGCCTCCCCTTACATCCTTTTTGGTCGAAATGTGCAGCCCCTATCATGGGCTTTAAACCCAAACAAATATTATTAATTAAATATAATTTAACTGCTTATCTATATCGCTTATGATTGATATATTTATAAACTATTACAAATAAAAAATAATATTTATTCCACAAACCATATTCAAATATCATAATTAATATTTCATAAATATTAATTAGTTTAATTAGTTTATAACAATTATAAACTAATTAAATCATTTGGTCTAAAGAGATTTCATGGTTTCGGTTGTGTAACTCTTGGGTACAAATTCAGTCAACGATTAACATCTAGCTATTCGAATGTTAACATTCATATGTCAGTTATGAGGTAATGTGACATTATGGCCAAATTTATCGTTTACTTAGTTTCCGTAAAATCCAATTTTAGTTTAAGAAGTGATACCCAGTTGTGATATTTATTTACACCAATTCTCTTAGTCAAAACTATAACACTTTGGACTTATAGAATTTGGTAATGGTCAAAATTTACAATATCGTCCATCTTCGACTCTATAGTCCAAACAAAAAGTCCTTAGCTCCGCCCAGAGACTTTGGCTTGGAGTTGACAGTGATACTAAACCCATATAACCGAGGAGATGGATCCTCTCTTGAATATAGCTTCACTTCCAGTACTTTCACTCTGCTCAACTATAGTCACTTGATGGGACAACATGCCATGATTTGACTATAATCAAGCTTTCATATTGAAGACCCATAGTATTCTCAAGTTGAGAGAACCGTATAAATCAGTCACATCGATATTTTCTGTTTGACCTTTGTTATAGTACCAACAGAAAACTATCGAGCGAGTTGTTCCATAGTTATCCAAGAATTATTAGTACATAACCTCTATGTGCCACTGACATCCATGAGTAATACATTGCCCAACATTTAGAGAGTGTTACGTACTCTAGTCTCAATGGATACATCGATATCCAGTCTCGATGCATCTTGACTAGGAACATTTAAAATGATATATTTATTTTCACTGTGATAAATTGTAACTCCCCATCTTTTTGGATGGTTTAAATCGACAATAAACCACACATGTCAACTCAAACCATTCAAAAGGGAGGATTGTTAATGTGGTAAATAAGAAAATAAGAGAAAAGAAGGAAAAACAAAACACAAAATCTCACAACGGAAAGACAAAATATAATAATCAAATAAACAGTTCATGAAGTTGTTTTATAATATACATGTGATTATAAAAATTTTACAGCAACCAGAGTACAATTAACAACATACCAATAATGATGTAGTGGAAAATTTCTAATAATATAACATATCAAACTCCATCTTCGTCCTCCAAAATAAAGTCTTCAATACTGAAATGCTCAGGCTGACTCGAGCGTAATGAAAAGACAAAACACTCGAGTCAGAACTAAAAGATCTTATGTAAGTTAAATTAACATCAAATACATATGAGTGTAATGGCTTCAGAGATGTTTATGAGATTTTACATCTCATATCCAGTGTATAAAGTGTGTATAGTAACTTAAGAGATGTTCAAGATCTCCATCTCCTAAGGATCTATTGAACTATTTATATGTAGTAATATACGCTATATATGTAGTGTCTATCAGTGAAGTATTAAAATAGTATTAAGACGTTACCCATATCCTCCTTAACACATTTTGTAAATGTCGTAGTCTATATAGTACTGTAAACTCCACCAAACAGGTGTGATATTAGGGAGCACTCCATAGGTACGACACAAACTAAAATCGCAGTGGGCTCGATAAGGCATATGACGAGGCATGCGAGGCAATTCGATTCTACCGTTTTACATTCTCGGATTGGGGGCAACGCATAGCATCTACTACCACCTACCTCGGAACACACCTCCATAATCAAATCGAAGGTGGCCACCAAATCAATCACAAAGTAACGGATATGGTATCAAAGAAGCATGTTTGACCAGAGGAGCAGCCTCACTTGTTCCGGTATAGCTCTTGTTTAAGTCATATCAAGCTGACTCAAAGATCAAGGATGCATTCTTACTGCATATCAATAGCGTGTTCCAAACCATCCTACTTCATTCTGGGTTCTCCACCATGTGCACGGTTGTTAAAGTGGTTTCGGAATTGGCAGAGAGTATGACTATATCCGACCCCGGTCTTTTTAACAAACAATCATTATATTTTCCACACCGTGGTCATTTCATAAAAACATACTTAAATAATAAAGCTAGAAAATAGTTTATACCTTCATATCAAGATATCCATATACTTATTCCAAAAGTATAAATATATTCATAAATACCGAGGATGATTTCTTTCAATCAATTTTGAAAATAATTTATAAATCTCTCTTGAACCATTTATAAACTACTTATATGATAAAACCATTCATAAAGCTATTTATAAATTCCAAAACATTTTACAACTTTTTCCCTTTTCATAAACTTTTACGAAAATTCCTTTAAACGTTTTTAAACACCTTTATACATGTTCTTTTAGAAAACCCTAAAAAATTCTTTAAAACCCTTATAACTCCTTTATAAAACCATTATAAAATCCTTTATAAAATTCTATCGTAAAAATACTTTTATAAAATTCATTGTAAAATCTCTTACAAAACTTTTATAAACTCCTTACAAAACCTTTTACAAAGTTCTAAAATCTTTTATAAAAATCTTTATCTATTAAAGTTATTATAAAAGTCTATATTTATTATCTTAAATAAAAATTATATTTATTATGTCAAATTAAATTTAATATATATATATATATTAAAACTATATTAAATATTTTATTAAATTAAAATTTTAAACTATTTAAAATATATTTTTAGAACCAAATAAAGTCATAATAAAATCTTAAATTTAATTTTAAACCATATATTAACTTAAAATTTGAAACTTTAAAACATATAAAAATAAATAAATTTTTTCAAAATATAATTTTTAAAAATAAATCATTAAATTAAATTTATAAATTAAATTTATAAATCAACACATTTTATCATTTAGAAAATAATTTAAAACCGACCTATGGTGTCCGCATATAATTTTCTACCCTATGGTCAAGTGATAGGATATGTATCATTTCAACCCTAAAATAGTTAAATTTTTCGGATATATATCATTTCAACCCGTATCCCGAATCAAAATTTCCAAATCAACAAAATCACTCGGGTTTATCATTTCAACCCATAACTATTTTCCCTAATCTATAAGATCATTCGGATTTGTATCATTTCAACCCATAGTAATTTTCCTAACAACAAACTAAGGGAACTTGCAGTGTGATAACAACATATATAATAAACATAGCATCTAATTGTCCAAAAATGTCAACAAATAAACATCCATCACAATAAACATCCAAATCAGCTAATAAATCACAAGAATTAATTGGTTATCAATATCAAGTATTTAACAATCAATTTAATTTAAATATTAATTTAAATGGCAATTTAATTCAAATTAAATGTAAATGACAATTTAAATTACCAAACAGCAATCAATAAAATTCTTATCACGTCATAAATTTAATTCAACAAATATAAGAAGGTTTAGTACTTGTGAGCGGGTTAAATAATTCACCTTTCATTTTCTATTCGATTTAAAATCCAAACAAAGCCTAAAATTGAACATTTTCAAAATGCAGCTAGACTTCTTTCAAATTATCCGAAATTTCGATACGGTCGCAATGGAAGAAACTGCCTCCAAATCCATGCTCATATGAGAATGTTACGCAAGTTAGAACATTCAAACATTTAAATTAAAAATAAAATAAACAAAGGGCATAATTGTAAATAGCATTACCTCCTTACCCTACCCTAACTGAGCATCTCATACGTGATTCAGCACTAGTCTCCACTGATCATTACCAAACGCACGCCACTATATGCCACGTGACCACGATCCAAAGCCACTCTCGAGCTTGCCACCTCCGGACGACTCCCCTGGACCACGCGATCACCTCTGCCTCAGCCAATCTCTTCGCCACCGTCGTTATATTGAACACCAAATCAAGTGAATTTTGACACCTATGACACGAAAAACCGCATGGATTTTCTCCACTCTTCGTCCTCTATGCTGCAGCAATTTTCGATCGTCGAGTGGTTGACGATCCGCTGTTGAATATGAAACCCTAAAATGGACGACCGAGAATAGATAACATATTTCTGGATAAACGGAGACTCCGATCAAAAAAAAATTGTATAAGTAAATTACATTTGTCCAGAGCTTTCCAATGATATATAATTTGCTATGGTTTTATAGTTTGGATTTCTGGAGTTTGATTTGGAATTTGAATTAGGGTTTGGCTTGTCTACCATTGGGAAGGAGAAGATGAGAAAGAAATGGAAGTGAAGACAATAGAAAATGAAAGGCTTCTAGGATTAGAGAAATAAATCAATTTATATAGACAGATGAATAAGAACGAATGGACATATCGAATTGGGTCCAAACGATAACAACGACCCGAAAAGCCCGTTTCGTACCCGAAACGAAAATAGGTCATCCATTATATCAAAATATATGTTTTCGATATTTTTAAACTCAATGGAACTAGTTTCAAACCCTAATTCTATTATGTATAGAAGTTAGCTTTTAAAATCAAATTATATTCATTTAAATTCCATAAATCGATTTCTACGCGTTTCGAGCTCGCATGATCAAACGATAAATCCGATCATTATGAAACTTGAAATCCTACAATAATTTACTGTTACGGATCCAATAAAACTGGTTTCATCAAAATCCAAGATAGTAACCAAAATGGCTAATTTTCACGTTAATTAACTACATTATTATTAAATTGATTTAATCACTTTTAGATTCAAATTTAAAAGTTAACCATTTTATCATTCTTGATTACATAGAAATTAATAATCTATTAAAATAAATTTTCATGTTAAATCCACTATTTAAATATTTCACTAAATTCAGCGTTCAATTACAATGGAAATAAAACTTATTTGGTCATAACTTAGATTTCAACAATTCTTTTGTTTCGATCTACACTCTTATTATTATTATTATTATTATTTTGGCAAGGCCAACTGGTTTTATAGTGGACCGTCCACTTTTTATAACGAACGTAATAAAAGAATTTAGGAATAAGAGTAAGGTGGAAACACCTTGACTACTAATAAAAAAGGAAAATACAACACAGGATTGTAACAGAGGTGCCACAGCTACTAATAGAAACGGAACGACTATGTCTCCTCAAAAGAGGAAGAAGCACCATCATCCACAATCAAATAGGCAGATACCTGAGGAGCATTACCAGCAATACGGGCATAAGGTCGAAAATGCAAAGCAAGACATGGATCATAATCCACAGAATTAGTAGAATATATAAAAGGTCGGTCCCAAGTAGAATCAGCTAACATGACAGCATTCCCTTCTGCATGCTGACCAATCATGGCGAGCACCAATGAATCACCAGAAATACTGTAACGAAGGCATCTGAGGTCCAATTGATCATCGGAGGCAAATTTAAAAAAAGAATCCACCATGGAGTTATATCTCATGTCAGAATTGAGATCAATCCAACACCCTTCAGACTCATCCCAATCAATGTACAACCTAGGAGTCCTCGAAATAGGAGCAACCATAGGAACAACTGAGTCAACAGTAGGAACCACAAAACCAATGCCGGAAGAGGAGGTAGGCCTAACATCAGCACCAAGAGGAAGACCTGGTCCAGGTATAGGTACATCAGGAATGAGAGGCTGAGAGGCAGAGCTAGAAGTCTTAAGGACCTATTTCTTAAGCGCTGGACGAGACAGTGGAACTTTGTTACCCGACGCGGAGATGGTAGTATGCTTGCATGCGGCGGCAAGGTGGCCAAATGAATGGAAAACGGTACAAATGTTGGGCACCCATCCGTAACGAGTATGGACATCCACAACATTCCCAACAGCAAGTTGAACACTAATAAAGGAAGGGAAGGGCTTATCTAGGGTAATTTCAATTAGTAGCTTTGCATACACCAATTGCTTACGTGCAACCGTATTAGAGTCAAAGCATTTCAATTTGCCTACTTTATAAACAAGCCAATTCAAACCAATCAAGGGCTATAATGCAGAAGGAATACTTGAAAAGTAAGCCCATATGGGAATATAAAGAATGTGATCACACACTAGCTATTGTAGGAGACTGTGAAGTAATAATAAAAGGTCGACCATCAAAAAAGGAAGGCTCGGCCTCAATAACACATCGACATTCCTCAACGTCGAAAAACTTAAGAAAATACATGGATTCGACCAAAAACAAACGTAAATCACCTCGAAGCTTCCAAGCCCTATGGCAAACGTTTGTCTCATCATGAAGTGGTGATTAGGATCCAAAAAAATCCAACCAAATAATCTAACTAATAGTCTGTACTAGCTTGCAACACAATAGTTTATATTTTATTACATTCATATTCTACAGTTATCATCTTAACTCATATTAACTGCAATATTTAATTATATTATATTTCATTGATTTCCAAATTAATTTCAACGGATTAAATAATAAGGTAATAATTAAAACAATTATTACACATTAGTAATTCAAACACATTTCTCAGTCTATTGTCTACAAACAAAAGCTAATAAATATAAGTACTAATTAATTTATTTCATATTCCATAATAAACCTATTTCAATTAATAACAGATAATTCAACATTAAATCCAACATTTAATTTATTACTTATTTACAATTATGTAACGATCCCCTTTTTAAACCAAATTTAATTTAATAATTAATATAAAATTTTGGATTAATTTGCGAATAAATTTGAATTTTCCAGAAATAAATAAGAAACGTGTTGCTTTATATATATGCAAATAGAATTCGAATTTGAAATTCAAAAATAAATATTTAAAAATAAATTGGATTTAAAGCCCTATATTTTAAAATTAATAAAAATTTGTTTTCTATTATATATATATATGTATGTATGTATATATGTATGTATATATATATATATTGTGATTTGAAAGTTATATTTTGAATTAAGAATAATAGTTTCTCAAAAGCTATTTAAGGGTAAAAATTTATAGTTTAAAAACTAATATATATATATATATATGTAATATATATATATATGTAATATATATATATATATATGTAATATATATATATATATATATATGTTTATTTATTAATGATTGATTAGAATTTTAAAATCATTTTCTTTAAGGTTGAATAAATAAAAGGAAATGTATATAGATAAATATTTATTTATTTAAAAGTATAACAGCTTAGTTAAAATAAAAATTGCTAAAAAGGTTCAACAAGCTTTCTTTTGAAATTGTTACATAAAAATAAATATAGTTTGAATATTATACATATAAAAAAAGAAATGTAAATTGAAAATATAATATAAAAACAAGATTAAATAAAAATATTTAATATATATATATATATATATATATCTTTTAAAATTAATAAACATATTAAAAACATTAAATAACATGCAAATTACACGTGTAACCATTTTAAACATGAAATTTAACAAGTGTAAGTATATAAAATACATTTAAACATTTGTAACAATATTATCATGCAAATAAACATGTGTCACTTATTTTCTTTCCATTTTTAATTATTAATAAAATGGAAACAAGATTTATATATACATATATCTCCTTCTCTTCTCAATTTTCTTTCAAACATTCAAAGATAAAAATCAAAATCTGTTCAAATCTTCAACCTGAAGCAAACCAAATCAAATATCAAACTATGGATCAGATTATCTCAAACCTGAAATAATTTAAGCAAGATCATCTCAGTCTTAAAGCAAGTCAGATCACATTCCAGGTTTCAAAATCAAAATCATTTCCAGGCTCAAGCTTCCCTCTGTTCTTCACAAATCTGTGAGCAAACTTCTTGAATCTGTTATTATATACTGATGTTTGGATAATGCTTGAAAGTATGATTGTGAAAATGTTTGAATGGATGTAGATATGTTTGTGTATATATAAATATGCAAATGTTTGAGTATGCATGTCTGTACATATATAGATATCCCTGTTTTGTATTTACAAGGTTTAAAACAAATTCAAAAAACATTTTCTCTTCCCCTAATCTTCTACAAGGTATGATGTAAAAACAAAATATGTTTGAAATAACATGATCTTAGTTTTAAAAACATTTTTAACTAAAATTTGAAGGTAGTTTGAACTGGAAAGAAGAATATAAAGTGAAAACTTAAGAATGTCAAAATTTCGACTTTTACAATTTATTGTTTCATTTATATAACTTGATTTGCTTTTGTAAACCATGAATTTTAATTCTAATTTCAAGATTTAAGGATAGCATTGAGGTAGAAATTATAAGTTGAATGGGGATTGGGTTTTTGGTAAATATTGGAGATCGTCGAGGTAAGAAATCTCGTGATCATTGCTGAAGCTTGCTGGTAGGTTCGGGATTACGGGAAAAATGGCCAGCAATTTTTGGTTCGCCGTGGGGGTGAGACGATGGCAATTTAGGGCTTAAACCTAGTTTTTAGTCAATGTCAGAAATTGGGTTGCTGCAGCATCCAGGGTGCATCAGAATCGTTCGGTGGTGGTGGGATCGAAGCTCGAGTCTGAGGTGAAGGTCTGGGTAGGCTGGCGAGGTCTCTAATGATCGAGATGGTCGGAATGAGGCATTTTCCCACTGATTAGTTTTGGCTCATGTTGTCTCGAGTAGCTCAATTTTAATTCTCAGGCGAATTCTTTGACCTGGGTGGTCGTGAGGCTCGGGCAGGTCATCGGTGACCTATAGGTGATGGCCAAGATGGTCAGAATGGCAACGATCATCGGTGCACGTGTATGTGCATTTGTGTGTCAGGAGTGATGCTCTTGGATTGAAGAAGAAAGGGTTTGCTCGAAGTTGATCTCGAGAAAGTTGGGTCCTGGCTCAGGTTCATTTTCGGGGACTCGCGAGTGTTTAAACTATATACCAGTTTTTTTTAAATTTAAACTTAAACATAGTTTAAAAAGAAAAAGGAAAGGAAGAAGAAGTAGCTCGGGTCTGGGATCGGGTTTGTTTCGGGATGATCTCGGGTACTTGAGTAACAATTTTAAATTTTAATAAAAATAGGTTTTAAATAATTTCTAAATTTATTCTTTAAATAATTACTTTTGTTTAATTATGGGATTAGTAAAGGTTTAAAAGTAAATTATTTGAAATTAATTAAGCTTAAAATTACTTATTTATGTGATCATTATTTATAATAAATTCTTTAAAAAAATTAATATTGTAATTAAGAAATTAATTAAGAAAATGAAGTGTTTTTAATTATTAAGTAACTTAAGGATCTAAAGTTAATTCATGTGTTTAAAAGGCTATTTTCAAACAAGTTACAAGGACTAAAATTTTATGTTGTCAAAAGTTAATTGATTTGTTTTTGGAATAATTATATATGATGTTAATAATAAATTAATCCTCAAGTATTTTCAAATGAAATCTAACAGTGATTGGACTAAGTAGTTAATTAAGATAAAGGGCTTATCTTTGATTAATTAAGGTCTTAATGTAATTAACGGATCATTAATTAATTAAGGGGTAATTACTTAATTTAGGATAATTAATTAATTAAAGTTAACTAATTAATATAAGTAATTAAGGGATAATTAATTACTTAAAAGACAATTACTTAATGTAATTAATTAAAGAATGATTAATTAATGTAAGTAATTAAAGGATAATTAGTTAAATGATAATTACTTAATGTAAGTAATTAAAGGATTAATTTGTTAAGGGTTAATTAACTTAATTAATAATTAAAGGTTAATTTATAATTAGAGGATAATTAATTGGTAATTAAAGGTTAATTAACTAATAATTAGAGAATAATTAACCAATGGGATAATTACCTAATGAAAGTGATTGATGATAATTAGTTAAGATGGATAATTAAGGATCATTAATTAATATCATAATATCAAATGGTTTGCATTTAACTAATGTTAATTAAGCAGGAATTAAAAGTTATTAAAGTAATTAATTTAATTTATTTGGAAGTTAAATTGAATTTATTAGGGATTAAACAACTAACTGATCTTGCTTATGGATGATTGGATTACATTAAATGCCTTGAGTTGTTTGATATCTTTGATATATAAGGTTCTGTGATATGAATTGCTTGGATTGTGCTGTGATAAATGTAATTTATTTATCTGTGTTGAATTTACTTGTTTATTTGTGAATGGAAAATAAGCGTTATAGGATTATACCGCTTATTGATATTGTTGTGTTTGGATTTATGATGGTTGTGATATTTTATTGTTGCACACAAAACCCTAGACACCATACACACACAAATATGAATTTCGTAGGAAATTGGTTAAGACATGGGTATTTTGAATTTAATTCAAAATTTTAAAGTTGAATTTTGAATCCAAAATGGTTTGGAAGTGAAATTGGGTTAAATATGAAAAACTTTTGAAAAGGAGTTGTGAAGTTAAAATTATTTTGAATGGCTTGTTAATGTTTTGATATTAAAATAGTTCAATTTGAATTCAAGATTTTGAAGTTGAATTCTATATGTTTATGTTTATAATTTGAAATTGGGAACTATGGTTTAAAAAGGGTTATACAGGATTTTAAACCCATTTTAAAAATATTTCAAATGAATTATTTTTGGGAATTTAAATTTAACCCAAATAGAACTTGTCGAGGGTGCGGCAGCTCGCTAATTTTCTGATTTATACTTTAAAAGGCTATTACTTGTGCATATTTGATCGGATTTTTCCAAAACGAAAAATCTTTGTTTTCAAATGATAATAGCTTTCATATAAAGAATGAATTTCCAGTTTTTGTTGAAAGGATTTCAAGTGATGAGTGAATCAAATTGCAAATAGTTTTGAAAGCTATGAATGAATCTTTAGTAAAGATTTGGTAAACTTTGATTCAAATTGAAGAGGATCTTAAAAGTGTATCTTTTGTTTAAAAGATTAAAAATGGAAAACTTTTTAAACCATTCAAAAGGAAAGGTTTTGGGGACTAAAAAGTTATGACTTAACTAACATCCGAATGTATCCATATGTTTTTAAATAAGCGCTCATTATTCGAGTAAACCGGGAGAGGACTTTATGTCATAAAACCCATTTCGAATTAATGATATGACGAAATGGAATTGCATTTGAAGACGGTGGTTGAAGACCGGGTATTTTTGAAAATGAAAGGATTACCTATCGAATGTCTCTACACCGAGTGGCCCCGGTATAGAGATTTTGATTACCCTATGTGATGGGGAGTCCGAACGTGATTAGAGGTTATCCGGATTTGCAAGGACTTTTTCCTTTATTGGACGAAGTGCCTTTGGTTCCATTCAGACCTAGGATGGACTTGTATGGATGTATGTCTGACGTTACACTTTGAGATGTATAGCTGGTTTCTATCAAATACGATTCTGTTGGTGGCAGAGAATTTATTCTCATAGCTTAACACCCTTCTCTGAGAGGTACAATCTCAGAGGTTATGTAGTTGATATTTACTAGTGATATATTCCCAATTTGGTAATGTGGCATGCTAAGTGCTGATCATTGGTTGATTGAAGCATGACTTTTGTGGAAAGCGTAGCTTTGTGGGAGGAGACTTCGTTGAACCTCATACCTCGAAAATGGTCGAAATAGGAAGGATACAGCAAGGTTACAGGGGTCGCGCCCCTTAGGGTATGTGTAGTTCCTTCTGGATAAAAAGTGATATCATGGTATGGAGCCTAGATATTTAACTTATGTAGATTTGTTGGAATTTGTTGTTGGCGCCTCGGTAAAGTCGGTGACGAATAGGGATGGCATACTCGTGATAGTTAGTTACCTAGTTACAGAGGTAACCCTACCTTGTGTTGGCAGAGATCCGGTTAGGTTCTCGAGGAGACCCTCCCGAGGCGTACCCATTCGAAAAGGAAGTTCCTTAGCCTTGACCATTTGTTGTAAATCCAATCACCCAATATGATCCTTGTACGGTTTTAGTTGTAGAACCTTCCATTTAACATGGTAGCTATAGTTGGCATACTATAATGGTACATATGCTGGCTAAGATTAATATTATGCTTTCGAAATGTTTTCTACACTATGCACTAATAATAATATCAAAAGGATTTTCGCGTATCAAGCATGTTTGACTATCATAAGGAGAAATCTCCCCCAAGTGTGTGATCGCATTGTGTGTGTGACGGGAGACCTTATGGTTGTTTCATTTTCCAAAAAGCATAGTGGATTTCTTTTTATTTCTTTTTGTTCAAATAACTATTTTTGTTGATTCACACCAGTCCCATGACTGACCTGGAGTTTATTGTTCCATTTCTAAACTCTGGGTGCCCATAATTTTCCATACGGTTAGCCTAGAGTCAAATTATCAGCTAGTTCAGATAATAGGTGTAGCTTTGGCAATCTTTGATGTCTGTGGATTTAGGGATCGCATTCTCTATACTGCAGCATGATAGTTTGATTTGAGCTTTTTCTTGGTGATCTTTGGAGCTTTGGCATGAAGATGTTATCTTTCCACTGCTGTTGCTGTTGTTTTGCGCTATGGTATAAATCTCTGATAATGTTGATCACTTCATATTGTATCATTTTTGTAATCAATTGTTGTGTATCAATAAAATCATTCTTCAGTTTCCACTGTGTTGTTTTCACCTAATGTGTTGTAAGCTCCAACGAACCAGACTCAACATTTGAATCTGCGGCATTCGCATATGGGTGATGTATGGATGTCAATTTTCAAGCGTCGATTCCGGGTCGTTACATTTGGTATCAGAGCAAAAGGTTGAGTAAGAACTTTAGCTTTGGAGTATAACTCATTAGGTGACTCATTAGAGATAGGGATTAAAATACCCTAGAATAAGTATATTCCCTAAGGTATCCATCTGTATGCCTCAGTTAATTCTCTTACTATTCGCTGATAGTGAGAATGAGTGCACGAAGAGGACGAGGTAGGGGACAAGGGAGTATCACTACAATTGGTCGATACCCTGTAACAACAAGGAACAAATTTTTCCATCAATCTTCTTTGATAATCATCCAATTTCAATTCTTTGATGGATTCCTGGAAGCTCCAAGAAAAAAAACTTTTGATATAGTGGGTGAAGAATCCGGTAGGTGGCCCTGCGAATCTTTGTTTACATTATAGAAAATCCCTATTTCGTATTCTCATCATCAGTTTCCTAACAGTCTTTTCGTCTTAAAGTTAATGAATTTGAAATTTTACTTTGAATGAATTGGTTAACAAAATATAAAACTAAATTAGATTATATCAATAAATGATTTCGGTTAAAACCATATTTGAAAATTTTGTTGTGATTTCTTATGAGTGATCTTTAAGAATATATTTCTATTACCCTAAATCGACAACTTGTTCCTTCAATTGTATGGTGTTTGGTTCTTTTCCAAGATGGATCTAGCCCTAGAATTCCATTAGCTGAGAATTGTGGAAAATTGTATCTGTTTGTCTGTTCTTTTAGATCCCGTTACATACTACGAACGGTTAGTTATCCCTTCGAACTAACCAATGCCCCTGTATATTTCATAGACCAGATGACCTGAGTATTTCTTAAAGTACTGAATAAATTATTCTCGTATTTATTAATGATATTTTGATTTGGTAAGCCAAATGTAGAATAGATATTTAGTTTGATCTGGTAAAACATTTCTCTGTCTTTCTATGAGTTCATATATCTTTGTTTGTCTCCCTGTCTAGCAAATTTCGGGGACGAAATTTTCTTAAGGGGGAATCTGTAACGATCCCATTTTTAAACCAAATTTAATTTAATAATTAATATAAATTTTGGATTAATTTGTGAATAAATTTGAAATTTTCCAAAATAAATAAGAGATGTGTTGCTTTATGTATATATATATATATAAAAAATTTGAATTTGAAATTCAAAAATAAATATTTAAAAATAAATTGCATTTAAACCCCTATATTTAAAATTTAATAAAAATTTGTTTTCAATTATATATATATATACATATACTGTGATTTGGAAGCTATATTTTGAATTAAGAATAATAGTTTTTCAAAAGCTATTAAAGGGTTAAAATTTATATTTTAAAAACTAATATATATATATATATATATATATGTTTATTTATTAATGATTAATTAGAATTTTAAAATCATTTTCTTTAAGGTTATATAAATAAAAGGAAATATTTATAGATAAATATTTATTTATTTAAAAGTATAATAGTTTATTAAAATAAAAACTGCTAAAAAGGTTTAATATGCTTTCTTTTGTAATTTTTACTTAAAAATAAATATAGTTTGAATATATACATATAAATAAATAAAAAGAAACGTAAATTGAAAATATTATATAAAATTAGATTAAATAGAAAGCTTTAATATATATATATATCATTTAAAATTAATAAACATATTAAAAACATTAAATAACATGCAAATTACATGTATAACCATTTTAAACATGAAATTTAACAAGTGTAAATATTTAAAATGCATTTAAACATTTTTAACAATATTGTCATGCAAATAAACATGTGTCACTTATTTTTCTTTCCATTTTTAATTATTAATAAAAAGGAAACAAGATTTATATATACATTTATCTCCTTCTCTTCTCAATTTTCTTTCAAACATTCAAAGAAAATAATCAAACCCTGTTCAAGTCTTCAACCTAAAGCAAACCAAATCAAATATCAAGCTATGGATCAGATTATCTCAAACCTGAAAAAATTTAAGCAAGATCATCTCAGTCTTAAAGCGAGTCAGATCGGATTCCAGGTTTCAAAATCAAAATCATTTCTAGGCTCAAGCTTCCCTCTGTTCTTTACCAATCTGTGGGCAAACTTCTTGAATCTGTTATTATATCTTGATTTTTGGATAATACTTGAAAGTATGATTGTGAAAATGTTTGCATGGATGTAAATATGTTTGTGTATATATAAATATACAAATATTTGAGTACGCATGTCTGTACATATATAGATATCCCTGTTTTGTATTTACAGGGTTTAAAACAAATTCAAAAATCAATTTCTCTTCCCCTAATCTTCTATAGGGTATGATGTAAAAACAAAATATGTTTGAAATAACAAGATCTCAATTTTAAAAATATTTTTAAATAAAATTTGAAAGTAGTTGAACTGGAAAGAAGAATATATAGTGAAAACTCAAGAATGTCAAAATTTCGACTTCCATAATTTATTGTTTCATTTATATAACCTGATTCGCTTTTGTAAACCACTAATTTTAATTATAATTTCAATATTTTTAGGACAGTATTGAGGTAGAAATTATGAGTTGATTGGGGATTGGGTTTTTGGTAAATACCGGCGATCAGCGAAGTAAGCAATCTCGTGATCATTGCTGAAGCTTGCTGGTAGGTCGAGGATTAAGGGAAAAATAGCCAAAAATTTTCTAGTTCGCCGTGGGGGTGATACGATGGTGATTTAGGGTTTAAACCTAGTTTTTAGTCAATGTCAGAAATTGGGTTGCTGCAACGTCCAGAGTGCATCGGAATCATTCGGTGGTGGGATCGAAGCTCGAGTCTGAGGTGAAGGTCTGGGTAGGTTGGCGAGGTCTCTGATGATCGTGATGGTCGGAACGAGGCGTTTTCCCATTGATCAGTTTTGGTTGCTGTTGTCTCGAGTAGCTCAATTTTAATTCTCAGGCGAATTCTTTGACTTGGGTGATCGTGAGGCTCGGGCAGGTCATCGGTGACCTATAGGCGATGGCCAAAATGGTCAGAACGGCAACGATCATCGGTGCACGTGTATGTGCATTTGTGTGTCAGGAGTGATGCTGTTGGATTGAAGAAGAAAGGGTTTGCTCGAAGTTGATCTCGGGAAAGTTGGGTCTTCGCTCGGGTTCGTTTTCGGGGACTTGCCAGTGTTTAAACTATATACTAGTTTTTTTAAATTTAAACTTAAACATAGTTTAAAAAGAAAAAGGAAAGGAAGAAGAAGTAGCTCGAGTCTTGGATTGGGTTTTTTCGGGATGATCTCGGGTATTTGAGTAACAATTTTAAATTTTAATAAAAACAAATTTTAAATAATTTCTAAATTTATTCTTTTAAATAATTACTTTTGTTTAAGTATGGGATTAATAAAGGTTTAAAAGTAAATTATTTGAAATTAATTAAGCTTAATATTATTTATTTATGTGATCATTATTTATAATAAATTCTTTAAAACAAATTTAATATTGTAATTAATAAATTAATTAAGAAAATAAAGTGTTTTTAATTATTAATTAATTTAAGGATCTTAAGTTAATTTATATGTTTAAAAGGCTATTCTCAAACAAGTTTCAAGGATTAAAATCTTATGTTGTCAAAAGTTAATTGATTTGGTTTTGGAATAATTATATTAAGTTAATAATAAATTAATCCTTAAGTATTTTCAAATGAAATCTAATAATGATTGGATTAAGAAGTTAATTAAGATAAAGGGTTTATCTTTGATTAATTAAGGTCATAATGTAATTAAAGGATCATTAGTTAATTAAGGGGTACTTACTTAATTTAGGATAATTAATTAATTAAAAGTTAACTAATTAATATAAGCAATTAAGGGATAATTAATTACTTAAAAGACAATTACTTAATGTAATTAATTAAAGAATGATTAATTGATGTAAGTAATCAAAGGATAATTACTTAAATGATAATTACTTAATGTAAGTAACTAAAGGATTAATTTGTTAAGGGTTAATTAACTTAATTAATAATTAGAGGATAATTAATTGGTAATTAAAGGTTAAATAATTAACAATTAGAGAATAATTAACCAATGGGATAATTACTTAATGAAAGTAATTGAGGATACTTAGTTAAGATGGATAATTAAGGATCATGAATTAATTTTATAATATCAAATGGTTTGCATTTAACTAATGTTAATTAAGCAAGATTTTAAAAGTAATTAAAGTAATTAATTTAATTTATCTGGAAATTATATTGAATTTAGTAGGGATTAAGCAACTAATTGATTTTGCTTATGGACGATTGGATTATATTGAATGACTTGAGTTGTTTGATATCTCTGATATATAATGTTATGTGATATGAATTGCTTGGATTGTGCTGTGATAAATGTAATTTATTTATCTGTGATGAACTTACTTGTTCATCTGTGAATGGAAAATAAGCGTTATAGGATTATACCGCTTATTAATATTGTTATGCTTGGATTTATGATGGTTGTGATATTTTATTGTTGCACACAAAACCCCAGACACCACACACACACAAATATGGATTTCGTGGAAAATTGGTTAAGTCATAGGTATTTTGAATTTAATTCAAAATTTTAAAGTTGAATTTTGAATCCAAAATGGTTTGGAAGTGAAACTGGGTTAAATATGAAAAACTTTTGAAAAGGAGTTTTGAAGTTAAAATTATTTTGAATGGCTTGTTAAAGTTTTGAAATTAAAATAGTTTAATTTGAATTTGAATTCAAAATTTTGAAGTTGAATTCTATATGTATATGTTTATAATTTAAAATTTTGAAAACTATGGTTTAAAAAGGGTTATACACGATTTTAAACCCACTTTAAAAATATTTTAAATGAATTATTTTGGGAATTTAAATTTAACCCAAATAGAACTTGCCGAGGGTGCGGCAGTTCGCTAATTTTCCGATTTATACTTTAAAAGGCTATTACTTGTGCATACTTGATCAGATTTTTTCGAAATGAAAAACCTTTGTTTTAAAATGATAATAGCTTTCATATAAAGAAAGAATTTCTAGTTTTTGTTGAAAGGATTTCAAATTATGGGTGAATCAAATTGGAAATAGTTTTGAAAGCTATGAATGAATCTTTGTTAAAGTTTTGGTAAACTTTGATTCAAATTGAAGAGGATCTTAAAAGTGTATCTTTTGTTGAAAAGATTAAAAATGGAAATTTGTTTAAACAATTCAAAAAGAAAGGTTTTGGGGGGCTAAAAAATTATGACTTAACTAAGATCTGAATGTATCCATATGTTTTTAAATAAGCGCTCGTTACTCGGTTGAGCCGGGAGAGGACTTTATGTCATAAAACCCATTCCGAATTAATGATATGACGTAATGGAATTGCATTTGAAGATGGTGGTTGAAGACTGGGTATTTTCGAAATGAAAGGATTACCTGTCGAACGTCTCTACACCAAGCGGCCCCGGTATAGAGATTTTGATTACCCTATATAATGGGGAGACCGGACGTGATTAGGGGATATTCGGATTTGCAAGGACTTTTTCCTTAATTGGACTAAGTGCCTTCGGTTCCATTCAGACCTAGGATGGACTTGTATGGATGCATGTCTGACGTTACACTTTGATATGTAAAGCTAGTTTGTATAAAATACATTTCTATTTGGTGGCAGAGAATTTATTCTCTTAGCTTAACACCCTTCTCTAAGACGTACAAGCTCAAAGGTTATGTAGTTAATATTTACTAGTGATATATTACCAATTTGGTAATGTTGCATGCTAAGTGTTGATCATTGGTTGATCGAAGCATGGCTTTTGTGAAAAGCATAGCTTTGTGGGATGAGACTTAGTCGAATCTCACACCTCGGAAATGGTCGAAACAGAAAGGATACAGCAAGGTTACAGGGATCGCTCCCCTTAGGGTATGTGCATTTACTTCTAGATAAAAAGCGATGTCATGGTATGGAGCCTAGATATCTAAATTATGTGGATTTGTTGGAATTTGTTGTTGGTGCCTCAGTGAACGTCGGTGACGACCGGGGATGGCATACTCGTGAAAATTAGTTAACTAGTTACAGAGGTAACCCGGTCTTGTGTTGGCAAAGATCCGGTTAGGTTCTCGGGGCGTCCCTCTAGAGGCATACCCATTCAGAAAGGAAGTTCCTTAGCCTTGACCATTTGTTGGAAATCCAATCACCCAATATGAGCATTGTACGGTTTTTGTTGTAGAACTGCCATTTAACATGGTAGCTATAGTAGACATACTATAATGGTTCATATGCTGGCTAAGATTAATATTATACTTTTGAAATCTATTCTACACTATGCATTAATAATAATATCAAAAGGATTTTCGCATATCAAGAATGTTTGACTATTATAAGGAGAAATCTCCCCCCAAGTGTGCGATCACATTGTGTGTGTGGTAGAAGGCCTTATGGTAATTTCATTTTCCAGAAAGCATAACGGATTTCTTTTTATTTCTTTTTGTTAAAATAACTGGTTTTGTTTGCTCACACTAGTTCCATGACTGGCCTAGAGTTTAGTGTTCCCTTTCTAAACTGGGTGCCCATAATTTTCCACACAGGCAACCTAGAGTCAAGTTATCAGCTAGTTAGATAATAGGTGTAGCTTTGGCAATATTTTAAGTCAGTGGTTTTGAGGATCGCATTCGCTATACTGCAGCATGATAGTTTGGTTTGAGCTTTTGCTTGGAGATCTTTGGAGCTTTGGAATGAAGATGTTATCTTTCCCCTGTTGTTGCTGTTGTTTTTCCGTTATTGTATGTACCAATGATAATGTTGATTACTTCATATTGTATCATTTTTGTAATCAATTGTTGTGTATCAATAAAATCATTCTTCTGTTTCCACCGTGTCATTTTCACCTATTGTGTTATAAGCTCCGGCGAACCAGACTCAACGTTTGAATCCACAGTATTCGCATACGGGTGATGTATGGATTTCGATTTTCAAGCGTCGATTCTGGGTCGTCACAAATTATAACCAAATTAACTTTACAGTTATCTCAATTGATTGAAATTACATTAAGATAGCTGTCCATAACATTCAAATAACATTATTAAATCATATTCTAATTATTTTTCTCATTAATAAATCATAAAATTTAATTTCTTACAATATTAAATTTCAAAGTCTTATTTAATTTATTAGTTTTTTTAGGAAAATGTGTGATTCTCCAGAAATAGTGGAGAGCACACATGTGTGTGTGTGTGTGTCTATGTGTATATATATATATATATCACAAAGCAAGGTGCTACTAACATGCCTGGCAGGTAGCAAATCAAGTACAAGTATCAAAGGAAAAAACTCAGGTACCCCTACAATGAGCTCCGACAAGTCCACCGCCCGTTACACCCAAATATCGTGCACTGGCATGGCCACCGCTCGATAGTAAGGTGTTAGAAGTACCTGAAAAAAAAATGAATATCCCAAAGCCCATGATACTGGACGCCAACACCATCTAATAAGGAAGCTCCATGCTGTTGACTCGGAAGGAATGGAGATGTGACTAATTTGAAGTGGAACTGCTAATGATCCTGAAAGGAAAACTCCACTCTAAAGAGACGGTAGTACTGGAAGTTACGCCCATCTGAAGAGTGAATCCACCTGAAAATAGAGCATCATAATGAAGATAAAGATGTAATAGGAAGAATCCCTAACTGCAATCAGCAATCCTGTGTACCTGCAAAGAGAAACTAACACTCTATCTAACCTAGACCTGAATCTGAATAAAACTAAGGAAAATATTTAGAATGATACATATATATGTATATAATTGAAATTTATATACATATATGTATAAAAGAGATAGAAGTAAAAATATAAAAGTAAATCTAATAAGACAGAATAAAAAAAATGAAAAACAAACAAAAGATCTAGTAAAGAAAAGCTAATAGGATCATTGATCTAAAGAGCTAAAAGATCTATAAACTAAAACAAACAAAAACTATAATAAAAATTAAAACAAATCTAAAATTAACCTTATGGACCTTTGATCTATAGTAAATTATGATACACAGTGATATCATCATTTGAATTTGAAAAACTATTACCACTATAACTATTAAGGTCAAAAATATTATTTTTATGTCTAAATAGATTAATATTATTACTAACTTTATTAAGATATTCTTTAAACAGGCAAATAGGCACAGGGAAGAAGTTGAAAAAAAATTTAGTCTCAGGGACAACAAGTTTGCTTTTTGGTCTGAAGGACACTTTTTAGTGTAAATTGACAATGATAGTTACAACTATCATTCTGTGATTTACACTAAAAAGTGTCCTTCAGCCTAAAAAACAAACTTCTTGTCTCTGGGACTAAACTTTTCTCTAACTTTTTCCTTGAGCCTAAAAACCCCTTCTTTAAATAGGTTATTTTTAGCTAATTTATATTGATGATTAGAGATCCAATTAAAATAAAATGAAGAAATTATAAAAATCAATTTATTAAAGTGACAATTGTTATTATTAAAAGTTGTCCGATTTCTTTCAAACTAAATATACCAACAAGATATAATGAATAAAGTGTCAAGTAAGAATCTATTATCCGTATTGAACATAAATCCAAAAGTATTCCAATAGAATTCATAATCAGAAATTTTAGTTATTATATTAAAATTAAAGGTTTTAAGGGTATTATTTAGAATGAAATAAGTATCCATGCAATTAAAGTATACATGTTTAATATCTTCAAAATGAAAATTACAAAAATAACATTTATTATCAATTTGTATATTTTTTTTCAAATATTCTATAGTATTTAGTTTTCCGTGCATAATTAACCACATGTGAATTTTTGATTTAGGAGGAGCATTTGATTTCCAAATAAATTTAAAAGAGTTATTGGTTAAACCCGAAAAATTAATAAATCTATAAAAAGAATTAGAAGTATATTTCTTACTCTTATCCCATTCCCAACTAATATTATCATTATCATTATTATTATCAACATTAAATAGATTTAATCTAGCAAAAAGCAAAGAAATCTGCCTAAGAGTTGAACCTACTAAAATTCAATTAAAACTAAAATTCCTAGGAGGGTAGTTATTAGGAGAAAAAACTTCTATAATTAAAGCATGCTTAAAATTACAAATTTCATATAGCTCTTTAAATTCGATCCTAATGGGGATAACGAAAATCCAACAGTCATGCCAAAAAGAAGTACTATTACCTGAATGAACTATTACATTAATGCCTAACTTAAAAATCTCATGATATTTTAAAATAGATTTCCAAAAATTAGATCGTTTACAAATGACTGAAGGAGTAATTTGATATAAATTGTTACTACATTATATTAATATTTAGAAATGATTTCTTCCAAAGTAGCGTTATCGTTAGTATCCTTAAACTTCCATAACCATTTACCTAATAAGTACAAATTCATATTATGCAAATTAATGACACTAAACCACCCTCCTATTTAGATTTACAAACAGTTTCCTAATTTACTAAGAATTTAATGTTGCTATTATAGTTATCCCCACTCCATAAGAAATACCATCTAATTTTGTCTATTTTGTCAATCATCTAATCTGGAAAAAGATGCATAGACATCCAGTAGGTCGGAAAAGATGATAAAACATAATTTATTAGAACTAATCTACCCGCTCTTAATAAAAATCTCTCATTCCAGTCAGAAATCCTATTTTTTATTTTATATATGATAATAAACTAGTCACCATGTTTGAGTCTAGTTGGTCTAATCACAAAACTAAGATAGTTAAAAGAAAAATTCATAGTTTTACAATTAAGCGTATTAGCAACTAAATTTCAATATTTTCCAAATCATTTAAAACTAAAACAAAACTTTTATCAAAATTTATTTTTAAACTTGATAGAAGCTCAAAACTATATAAAATAAACTTTAGTTTAATAATATGTCTAGGCAAATAGGAAGAAAAAGCAAGGTATCATCTGCAAATTGAAGGATAGATATACTGTTACATGATATATCATTACGTACATTCCCCCGAGATCCATTATCAGCTGCTTGTTTAATTATCTTAAAGAATACATTTGTGGCTAAGTTAAACAAAAGAGACGATAAAGGATCTCCTTGCCTTAAACCTTGCTTAGATTGAATTTTATTATCAAAAATATCATTAACCATTATACTAAAGTTACCAGTTCTAAGCAAATTCATGATCCAGCTAATCCATCTATGACTAAAACCTCTAGCAAGAAAAATATCTAAAAGAAAAACTCAATCTACCGAATCAAAAGCTTTAGCGAAGTCCAATTTTAAAATCTCATAGGTTATATTATTCTTACAATAGTGATTAATGTATTCTTGAATCATAATACTAGAATTACTAGTTTTAAGAAAATTCATGATCCAGCTAATCCATCTATGACTAAATCCTCTAGAAAAAAAATATCGACAAGAAAATTCCAATCAAAATCTTTAGCAATGTCCAATTTTAAAATCGCACAGGTTATATTATTCTTGCAACGGTGATTAATGTATCCTTGAACAACAGCTACACTGTCTATGATATTTCTTCCCTTAATGAAAGCAGATTGTGAATAGTCCAATAGATCATTCATTCTTATACTAAGTCTATTAGCTTAAAACTTTGAAATAATTTTAATGCAACAGTTAATCAATGAAATAGGTTTAAAATTGTTTTAAGTTATTGGCACATACTTTTTTATGTAATAAAATAACATTTGCAAAATTAAATCTTCCTAATTGCAGATTTCCATTATAGAATTCGTTAAACTTACTAATTGAATATAATTTTAAAATATCCCAAAATGTTTTATAAAAGGAAATTGGGAACACATCCGAACCCGGGGATTTTCCCCCGGCATGTCAGTAATAGTTTTCCGAACTTCCTCTTCGGTAAAAGGATTATCTAACCGGAAAGGATCAACATTAGATTCAGACGGATATAGTTCATTCCATCTAACATTAATTCGATGCTTGTTTTTATTACCATAAATATCTCTATAATAGTATGTAAAAGCCTTATTAAGGTCTCTTTGGTCAACTAACTCTTCATTATTCACAATAGTGGAATTATCGTATTACTACGTTTTCTACCGTTAGCCATATTGTCAAAAAATTGATATTATTGTCACCTTCATTTATCCACTGAATTCTGGATCTCTGTTTCCACATAACCTCCTCCTTTTCTAAAATAGAATTGAGTTCTATTTTTAGATTAGCGAGGACATTATGCTCACCTAAATTTAGTTGTCTAGTTTCTTCTATCTTGTTTAATTTAAGCATTTCAGAAAGAATATTTTCCTTTTTAATTTTTATACTACAAAAAACATTTTTATTCCACGTTTTAAGAAAATTCCTAAGATCCCTGAGTTTAAAAAAATAATTCTAATATTATAATGACTCATAGAAATCCACTTATTTTTGGTTAAATTCGAAAAATTCGATTCTAGTAGCCACATTATTTCAAATTTGAATGATCTATTAATAACCCTATGTTGTTCACATCTGAGAATAATATGACAATTGTCAGAATAAATGAAAGGCAAACTAGAAACCCTATAAATAGGAATTTTATCCTCAATTCCATCACCAATGAAAAACTTATCAAGAAGAGTCATAGAAGGGTTATCCCTAATATTATTCCAAGTAAAACATTTATTGGAAAGGGGGATCTTGTTTGCGTAAAAAATGGCCGCAAACACCCAAAGTCGTATGAGTTGGTTGATTTTATGTTGTATTTAGTGATTTGGGTGATTTATGCAAATATATAAAAAGCAGGGACTAAACTGTAAAAGACACACAGATTTATAGTGGTTCGGCCAGAACGTGCCTACGTCCACTTTATATGTTATTCTCCTTTTTCTTTAGATTACAAGTACAAAGCTTTGATTACAAGTATCTAAAGTTGTTTGAGAGTTCCTTCCAGGCTTGAGCTCCCAAACTTGTCTGCCATTGTTGTACCCCTGCCCCTCTATTTATAGAGTGAGGCTGGGGGCAGGGGTCTTGGATGTTTATAGCTGCTGCTGGGCTTGGGCTGAAGTAATCTGGACTGGCAACTTTCTGGTTCGGCGAGGCTTTGGTTCGGCGGTGAGTGGTATGTTGTTTGGACCGGTGGTAGTATGGTGAGGTTGGAGTTGGTTCGGTGGTAGCATGGTCCGGTGGTAGCATGGTTCGGCTATGCTTGGAGGCATGTTGGTTCGGCGGAGGTTGGTTCGGCGATTGGCGAAGAAGTCTGGTTCGGTGGGAGTTTGGAAGTGAAGGGGTGTACTTGGTTCGGCAGGGAGATGCCGAATGCCGAATGAGCCTGTGCTTTAAATGCCGAATGACTTCTTGTACTGGGAACGCCGGATGAAACTGTGTGCTCTGAGTGCCGAATGAGGCTTTGCCGAATGAGATATGTGATATATTACCGAATGAATCTTCAAACCTTTGATACCGAATGGACTTTTATACTTGAATCATGAGTGAAATCCCAGACTTATATACGCTTGCTTGCTTCCTCTAGGTGGAAACGCGCTCAACATGGATATTCCAGTTTTGTCCAAAAATTGGGATAACACTTTGCCCCCCAAAATATGCCTTGCGGTAGGAAGGCGTGTTTTGTAATGCCATGAGCTGGATGTTCATATCCTGTCATCAACCTGTAAAGAATTTGATAGTTTATATGGCCCCAAATGACGACCGTTCGGGATCGAGCTATTCGGGATGAAGCGCGGCCGTTCATGGTCAAGCGCCTAACTTCAAATGACGACCGTTCGCGATCGAGTCATTCGAGGGAAAGTGCGACCCTGCGCGGTCAAGCGCGTAAATCCATGTGTCGATCGTTCGGGATCGAGTCATCTGCGGTGAAATGTGACCGTTCAAGGTCAAGCGCTCAACTTCAAATGACGACCGTTCGGGATCGAGTCATTCGAGGTAAAGTGCGACAGTGCGCGGTCAAGTGGTGGTCCTCAAATGACGACCGTACGCGATCAAGCCATTTGAGGTAAGGTGTAACAGTCAGTGATCAGGTGGCGGACCTCAAATGACGACCGTTCGCGATCGAGCCATTTGAGGTAAGGTGAGTTGTGCCGTTCGAGGCGAGTTGTGCCGTTCGGGGCGAGTTGTGACCGTTCGCGATCGGGTGCCGTTCGAGGCGAATTGTGACTGTTCGAAGTCGGGTGCCGTTCGAGGCGAATTGTGACTGTTCGAAGTCGGGTGCCGTTCGAGGCGAATTGTGACTGTTCATTGTGACTGTTCGAAGTCGAGTGCCGTTCGAGGCGAATTGTGACTGTTCGAAGTCGGGTGCCGTTCGAGGCGAATGTGTGTGCCCGGGGGGGACTTAATATTATCAGTGTTGGAGTCATTGTTTGGGGGAATTTTTCGAATCAAAGACTTCGGCAGTTCGTTGCCATGCAATAGGTGCTCGTGGACCGTTCGCGATCCAACGGGCATACAAGTAAATAATTTTTCCATGGAATTGTAAATGTTAAAGCAATAGTCATACGAGTTCCACAGTAGGAACGTTCAAATCAAAGTCAAAGCAGGAGCAAGACGAGGATGTCAAAGTGTAAACTCTTACTATGGTGCGGTCTATAGTCATTCAGAGCATGCCTATGGATCGTGCGCGATCGCTCGCATGTGTAAATGATTTAACCGTGCTAGTGAGAGTTTTGCGACTTGTTCATCGTTTTCGACCTGCCCCCGTGTTCATGAGGGAATTTTACCTGCCCCCTGGCTGGGCGTTCATTCCTTACCTGGTTGCTCAGAGGCCTCTATCTCACTCTCTGTGATTGGATTGACTGGCTCCAAGTGTGGTGCCCTCATGCGGGATCGACGCCTGATTGATAGTCGTCTGCTGCTTGGGGGTTGCCCCCTAGCTCTGGTGCTGCGCCAGATGGTTCTGCTCCGTTCTGAACTCTAGTCGCTCCTTGGATTTGTGCTCCAATTTGCCCAATTTGTTGAAGTAAGTTCTGGATCATCTCTTCTTGTCTTCTCATCATGACCTCCATCTCATCCCTAGTGATGAAGATCGACACTTGATTCCCTCCTGAGGAGGCCTCTTGACTTCCTTGGTGTTCACTTCTCACTGGCCTTTGCATTCTACTTGTTTGTCTCGTCATAATTCTTAGATCTGAACTCTTAGATTTCCAAATTCAACTTATATCCGATGTAGCGGGAGTCGGTTATTCTCAGTGAAAGCACCAAAATGTTTGCGTAAAAAATGGCCGCAAACACCCAAAGTCGTATGAGTTGGTTGATTTTATGTTGTATTTAGTGATTTGGGTGATTTATGCAAATATATAAAAAGCAGGGACTAAACTGTAAAAGACACACAGATTTATAGTGGTTCGGCCAGAACGTGCCTACGTCCACTTTATATGTTATTCTCCTTTTTCTTTAGATTACAAGTACAAAGCTTTGATTACAAGTATCTAAAGTTGTTTGAGAGTTCCTTCCAGGCTTGAGCTCCCAAACTTGTCTGCCATTGTTGTACCCCTGCCCCTCTATTTATAGAGTGAGGCTGGGGGCAGGGGTCTTGGATGTTTATAGCTGCTGCTGGGCTTGGGCTGAAGTAATCTGGACTGGCAACTTTCTGGTTCGGCGAGGCTTTGGTTCGGCGGTGAGTGGTATGTTGTTTGGACCGGTGGTAGTATGGTGAGGTTGGAGTTGGTTCGGTGGTAGCATGGTCCGGTGGTAGCATGGTTCGGCTATGCTTGGAGGCATGTTGGTTCGGCGGAGGTTGGTTCGGCGATTGGCGAAGAAGTCTGGTTCGGTGGGAGTTTGGAAGTGAAGGGGTGTACTTGGTTCGGCAGGGAGATGCCGAATGCCGAATGAGCCTGTGCTTTAAATGCCGAATGACTTCTTGTACTGGGAACGCCGGATGAAACTGTGTGCTCTGAGTGCCGAATGAGGCTTTGCCGAATGAGATATGTGATATATTACCGAATGAATCTTCAAACCTTTGATACCGAATGGACTTTTATACTTGAATCATGAGTGAAATCCCAGACTTATATACGCTTGCTTGCTTCCTCTAGGTGGAAACGCGCTCAACATGGATATTCCAGTTTTGTCCAAAAATTGGGATAACAGATCTCAACAAATTAGATTTAATAATAAATTGATCAAATTCCTCCATAGCAGAGTAATCACCCTCCCACGATGAACGCTCTCCTATTAAATGCGTAACGTTGAAATCACCCCCAAAATCCAAGAACCCGGAGCTAAAGATCTAAAATCCAAACATTCTTAAAAAATACGACGGCCTATTTTAGAGTTAGGCCCATAAACATTAGAAATATTTAAAAAATAATTATCACTAAGATTAATAAGAATAACATGCATAGATTGTTGCTTGGAAATACCTTGGAGTAGTTTAAAATAGTTATCCGACCACCCAATCAGTAAACCCCCAGAAGCGCCCAAAAAAGGTTAAAAAAAACCCATTTCCTAAAATGAAACCCACCTAATCTTCTATAAAAACAAAAATCGGGACACTCAACTTTAGTTTCCTGTACTAATGCAATGTCAATAGCATAGTCTTTAAAAAAAGCCCTAATTTTGTCATATTTATTTAAATCATGCAAACCTCTGATGTTCCAACTAACAATCCTCATATACCAACAGATCTAGCCCTATCAAGTTCCCTACCTCTAATGTACTCTAAATCAATCTCAACATCAGAAAAAATAAAGGCAGTATCACAAGCTAACTGGCTAAACTCAAAATAAGACAATCTACCTAAAGCATAAGATGAAAACAAACTACCTAAGTTAGAGTGTATACCTGAGCCTGAATTCGAAGCACCACTAATGGTACTCCAATCAGGTAACTCACCCGCAATCTGAGACTGACTACAGCGTATCTTGGCACTATGACGAATAGATCTAGTAATGGCCACAGATTTCTTACGCCTACCTCTCCTCACTGAAGAATAACAAGAAGTAGAGCTTTTGTCGATCCTATTAATATTTGAATTAGCTAAATGACAGCCTTCTTTACTTAAATCCCTGCTTGTTTTATTAAAATCTAGAATCTCTACATCATCACCCAAAATAGAATTAAAGCCTTCATTTCCAAAATTGTTTAAATGATCACATCCAATTGATTGTTCCACCGTAACCATTGTTTCTAAACCATTCATAGCAACCCTGTTTGATTCAATAGTGTGATCCTTCGCTAAACAATCTAAAACCTCAATCTCTCCACTAACCTTTCTAATAATATGAAAACCGAGATCGACATTAGGATCATCAGCTATAGACTTGACACAATTACCAGGCTTCTCCATGACAACATCTCTACAGTAACAACAAAAAATCACTGATAAAGGATCACCTAGCTAATCACTCAAGATGCCATCCAATTCAGATCGATGATCAGCAAATCGAACAATACTTAAAGCTTGATTATCAATATGCAAATTAGAAGATTTGTGTACCATCCCATTCAATAAACTCTTTGATTGATAATCAAAATCAGCATCCATTACATTTAAAAAGTGTGCACCATGCACACTGGAATCAACGTGCATTTCAGTGCGAACTTCAGAAGACAAAATCAACTTCTCATTATTCTCCACTTCTAACAACTTATCCAAACATAAAGCAATCTTCTTCTCCAACCTATTAACTTAATTAACAGGGAAAACTGAAGCCTCCATCCAGTTAAGAATATCACCAAGTATGACTTTATAGTCATCACCCTTATAATCGCTGTAATCAAAATACTCCTCCGGATTGCTGATTACTCAAAAATTCGGGTCGTTCATAAATTATGCACTGTTACAACACTTTGTAATTACTATAATAAAACATACTGTTTATGGATTTTCTATTAAATATAATTTTAATTTAATTAATTAATTAATACAACTACATTGTATCAAGTATACAATAGAAAGAAAATACTTTTGATTTCAAACAAGATTGGTTATTGAGTTAGATATATGTAACAAATTATATAATTGCCCTTATGACATACCTGATACTACCAATCTCCCACTTGCACTTGGGGTCACTTATAGAATCTTATTCCTACTTCTCGATCGATTTTCTCAAAACCAATTGGCTCAGTCCCTTAGTGAATGGGTATGTTATTATGTTTTAATCGTCTATTCTGTTGATTAACTCTCTTCGACTCTGACAAACTACCATTATCATGTGGAACAATTTAGAGTATGTCTCTCGACTTCTATTGAGCTCTAAGTTCGGTTATGAACTATATTGTGACATTATTATCATATAAAAATGTTGTGAGATTCCCAACATTTAGAATCACCCTCGGCTTAGTTATAAATTTGTGCATTTATTATGTATATACACTGTATTATTATGGCACTATTCAAGTCAATGAATCAGCCACATCTCTTCTATTTGGAATATTTTCAACTTAAATATTCTAATCTTGAGATTATAATTGACATATTATTCTCAATATCACTTAGGAATTTAGGGTGGAGTTCGTTGTTTTTGTAAAAAATTCTCTAGTATTTTGCAAATACACGAGAACACTCTAAACTACCATTAGTGATATCAATTTGGATTTGATATTTGCTTCATGTATCAAAGACATAAACAAATCATGATAGCATAAATAACATAATATGTATGATAATTCCTATTGCCAATGCATAAAGTGTAGGAAATGTGGATTACAGATCTTAAGGAATAATTAACACTAGGGGGGGTGAATAATGTTTAAATAATTTAATGAATCTTTTTGAAATCTTTTCAAATTAAACCCAAATAGATGTAATTCACAAACACAGAGACAATCATAGAACCAGACACAGATGCAAATAGTAAATAAAAGCAATAAAGGAAAGAACACACTGGAATTTTATACTGTTTTGGAGTTACTCTACATCCAATCCCATACAATTTCTTATGCAGTTTTCTTTTCAATTATAATGTCGATATTACAACCTCGTTTCAAGGCCATGCCCTCTTGTCTCAGAGTCTAGGGAAAGCTCTCTTGATTTAACCAGGCTACATGTTCACCTAATGGATTTGTGGACTACAATCACACCCAATTGATTTACGGGCCACAATCACACCGTTTTCAATCACACTTTGATCGAGAGAGACTCGATACACTTTGACCTTTCGATCTTTGATTACAAATGATCCTATAACTCTGAATAGCATTGAGATCTTTGAGAGAGCGTGGCAGAGAATCAAACTAGAGACGATCGAGTTTGATTCACTTAGTATTTCGGCAGAGTTTTGTTAAGAATGTTTGAAAATAAGAATGGAAGAGAAAAGGGAGAGAAAACAAAGAAATCTTAAGTGAAAATTCATTGAAATCTACGGGTATATATAGGAGAATAACAGTCATATCCATTCGTGAAAGGTTAAAAGAGATTTTCTCTAAAAGAGATTTTCTTTTTAAAGTTTGTCGAAACAATCCTAGAACTTTGTAAACTATTTTGAAAATTAGTATTTTTTGAAAATTGATTTTTGTTTAAAAGAGATTTTCTTTTTAAAGTTTGTCGAAACAATCTTAGAACTTTGTAAACTATTTTGAATATACTTTATAATTGTAAAAACATTTGGAAAATGATATTACGAAATATAAAAGTGATAAAAACTAAATATATAAATATTTTGAAATTAAAGTTAAAACATTAAAACCAAGAGATAGTTTGAAAAAAGAAATTATTTTGAAATTAATATGATTAAACATATTTTTTTGAATTAAGGATAAAATATTTAAACCGAGAGAGATGTCTTTTTAAAAAGATAGTTTTGAAAAAAAATCTAAAAATAAGTCAATTTGAAAATATCGTGGATTCCATTCCACTAGAAAAGGTCATGGGATCCATCCCACTATTAAAGCGAGAAGCTGGATTCCAATCCACAATTAAAATCTGAATAATATTTTAGTGCTATTATGAAGTTTTAACATAAATCTAGATTCTATTACTTATCTTGATATCTAGAACTCTTGAACTCTTGATACTCGTGAGTCTTTAGTCTTGATTTCTTCAATCTTGAATTCGTTAGTCTTGAATCTCTATACTGTACAGTCTTCATTCTCAGCACCTGCATATATATATATATATATATATATATCCTGAATATACATATATCTGAACAAAGATATTAGTACTTATATTTTATAACAAGTTTTATGGTTGTTGTCATCAAAACCATCGTCTCAGGAACTAACAATCTCCCCCTTTTTGATGATGACAATCGATGTTTATAAAATATACTCCACCAAACTCTGATTCTACTCTGACTCGCCCCTATTCCAACAACTCCCCTTTAATCTACTAACTCCTACTTAATCTAAGCCTAACTATCCAATTTTTTAATTCTCCCCCTTTGTCATCAACAAAAACTAAGCCTAAACTACATAACTCCTCCTTAAACTAACGCTATGGTGCTAAATGCTAAAAACGAAGTATAATTATTGAAACATAAATCTAATTTTATTATATGTGATGTTATGTTACACATATATATATGAAACATTGACACAAATATATGCAAGTATGGAAAATATAAAAACATTAATATAATAACAATCTAATGAGTGTTCTTGACAATTGGTGACTTATGAATCGAACAATTAAGGTGATGGAGACAAAAGTTTCCATGTTGTTCGACCAAATTACCATTTTTGTCAAAATAGACTTCTCCAACACAAACAACATTATCGTCCTCGTCCATTTGCGCTTCTTCTTCTTCGTAATCCTCTAATGAATTATGAATATGTATGTTAGAGGAATTATCTTCTATCACAATAGGATCGACATGATTATCCATTGCCAATTTTTTCAAATTTCTATGAATCTTGCCTTGTTTCTCTTATTCCATTTCCATCCTTATTTGCATGACTTGTAATTCAGTCAGCATTTGTAGAGAATCCTTCATAATTTCCTTGTTCTTCATTACCCGAGCCAATGTAGTATGTTGGAATGGACAAGAATTAGGAGAAGAGAAGAAAATGGTTGCATTTTGGTTTGATTTTGAAGAGGAGGCCATCACTTTGTATTTTCAGAAGTTTATTACAGAGAAAATGAAGTGAGAACGCAGATGAATTCGGAATATTATGGTTATATAACCACCGAACTGATTTTAGAGGGAAAATCAAAATTTTAAATCTGACCGTTGTATGTTGACATGGGGAGTAGGGGCATGTCGACATCCCTTTGAAAATTTTGACAATTTTGTTTTTCCCTATTTATTTAAATATATATGTTACTATATCTATATTCTATATCTCAGTTGTAGAACAAATACCTAGTTCTCTTCTTAATTTAGTAAAGGTTGATTGATTCAAGGGTTGGTCAGAATATCAGCTATTTGATTCTCAGTGTTGATAAATTTAAGAGAAACAATCTCTTTACTTATATTATCTCTTAAAAAATGATGTCTGATGTCAATATGTTGGTTCTGGCATGATGAATAAGATTTTTGGATAAATTTATTGCACTTGTATTAGCATAATAAATTTATGATTTTGAAATATTTAATCCAAAATCCTTTAGGGTTTATTGCATATAGATATCTTGAGAACAAGCCAAAGCAGCAGAGATATACTTTGCTTCAGTTGTTAATAATGGAACAGTATTTTGCTTTTTACTAAATCAGAAAACCGGAGAATGTCCTAAAAAATGACAAGTTCCACTTGTTCTTTTTTAATCTGATTTACAACCAGCATAATCAGCATTACAATATGAGATTAATTTAAATGAACCATTTTTAGGGTAAAATAGGCCATAGTCTAAAGTGTGTTTAACATATCTTAGGATATGTTTAACAAATTTTAAATGGGTTTCTTTTGGTTCAGATTAGTATCTTGCACAGAGACAGACACTATGCATGATATCAGACCAACTCGAAGTTATATAGAGTAGTGATCCAATCATTCCCCTGCATAGTTTTTGATCAACATCTTTTTGATATGTCTTCTTTATTCAAGGCTTCATTGATTGCCATAGGTGTGGGTTTTCCACTCGCTGTGGTCATACCAATCTTACTAACTAGATCCCTAGCATACTTTTCTTTACTAATGAAAATACCATTATCTAATTGCTTTATTTGCAATCCTAAAAAAATAAGCACACCCATGGGACTCATCTCAAACTCTTTTGTCATTATTTCAGAAAACTCTTTGTTCATTTCATTATTTGTTGATCAAAAAATGATATCATCTACATAAATCTGTACTAATTGGATATCATTTTTGTTTCTTTTAATAAAAATCTACCAATTTTAAAATTTGATTGTAATAGCTAAGATCTTAGTCTGTCATACCAAGCTCTATGAGCTTGTTTCACACCATATAAAGCTTTCTTTAATTTGTAAACATGGTTTGGAAACTTTTCTTCTTCAAAAAGTGGAAATTGTTCAGCGTAAACATCCTCTTTAACAAAACCATTTAAATAGGCACTTTTGACATCCATTTGAAATAATTTGAAATTGTTGTGGTTTGCGAAAGCAAGTAGAATTCTAATGGCTTCTAATCTTGTTATGGGTGCAAAGGTTTCATCAAAGTTTATTCCTTCTTCTTGACAATAACCTTGCACGACTAACCGAGCTTTATTCCTAACGACATTACCTTGTTCATTTATTTTATTTTTATAAACCCATTTAGTTCCTATTACAGTTTTGTCCTTAGGTCTAGGAACAAGTTCCCATACATCATTTCTGGTGAATTGATTCGGTTCTTCTTGCATAGCAAGAATCCACGAATCATCAGATGATGCTTTCTTGGGATTTTTGGGTTCAATAGTTGATATAAAAACTACAGTACTTATCTCGTTTAGTTGATTTCTATTTCTAACAATAGATTCGCTGTTTCCTAGTATATTTTCTATAGGTTGATCTTTTAAAATCCTTATCCTTTTAATAGGATGAACAATTTCACAATTTGTTTCATTTGATTCATTATTTAAAGTAACAAAATCATCTTCATCGTTATTTGAACAAAACCTTTGAAATTTTCATCAAAAGATACATGCATTGTTTTTTCAATAGTGTTAGTTTTTAAATTGAAAACTCTTATGCTTACTTCTATTGGAATATTCGGTAAATATTCCTTTTTGGGATTTAGGATCAAATTTATTCAAATTGTCCTTTGTATTTAGAATAAAGCATTTACTTCCAAAAACTTTAAAATAGGATACCGTTGGTTTCTTATTGAAAAGAAGTTCATATGTTGTTTTATTATTTAGAGGTCTAATTAAAGTCCTATTCAAAATGTAACAAGTTGTAATGACTACTGCAGCCCAAAAATTTCTTGGTAATTTACTATCTGAAAGCATAGTTCGTGCACACTCTTGAATCGTCTAATTTTGATGCTCTAACACTTTGTTTTGTTACAGAGTTCTTGGAAAAGAAATTTTTTGAGTGATTCCTTTTTTATTACAGAAATTTTCAAAATTTTCAATTTTCATTTTCAAAATCTCCACCATGATCACTACGAATAGTTTGGATTTTTAAAGAAACTTGATTTTGAATTCTTTTTTTAAAAGTTTTAAATAAATCAAAAGCATCACTTTTATGTTTCCGAAAGATTTTCCATGTAAATCTAGAATAATCATCTAAAATTACAAAAACATATTTAATGTGATTTATTGACTGAATTTGAGATGGGCCAAAAGATCTAAATGAAGTAACCCAAGAGGTTTTGAAGCTGAAATCATATCTTTCAATTTGAATGAACTCCTCCCAAGTTTTCCTAATTGACAAGCATCAAATATACTATCTACATTAAAATCCATTTTAGGAAGACCTCTTACTAGATCAAGTTTTGAAAGTCTAGATAAGAGTTTGAAATTCAAATGCCCAAATCTTTTATGCCAAATCCAAGGGTCACTTGTATTAGCCAAAAGACATAGGTTATCATTTGAGATTTTCATACTGAGAATGTAAATATTTTTCTCCCTAATTCCTTCAAAGATAATATTTGATTTATTATTTTCGATGTGACACCTATCCTTTTCAAATTTAATATTGTAGCCCATGTCACATAGTTGACTTATGCCAAGTAAGTTGTGTTTTAGATTCCTAATTAACAGAACATCAGAAATAGTAGGAGTTTTAGAGTCATCGACATTGCCGATGCCAATCACATATCCTTTTGAATTGTTTCCAAAGTTGACCAGTCCTCCATCTTCATAAATTATGTCATTCGGTATCCATGGATTACCAGTCATGTGTCTTGAACATCCACTATCAAATATCCATTTGTTTTTCTTGATTTTCACCATTTGTCCATTGAGTGTTGATTCTTCAAAAGTCATATAACACATCTGTTCCGGTACAATACACCAGTTCGGTAGATAACTTGATTTTATATAGTAATAACATGCAGACTTATGATAACTTGATTTGGATAGTTTTGAACTAATGTAAACATAATCTCCAAAAATTTCCATTTTGAACTTTTTCAAAATTCAGATTATGATAGCTTTGAAAATCAATGCTCTAATACCAAATGTAGGAAATGTAGATTATGGATCTTAAGGCAGAATTAACACTGAGGGGTGAATAGTGTTTAGTTAATTTTATGAATCTTTTTGAAATATTTTTAAATTAAACCTAAACAGACGCAATTCACAAACACAAAGACAATCACAGAACCAGACACAGATGCAAATAGTAAATAAAAGTAGTAAAGGTATGATGACCGAGAGTTTTGGATATTTGAAATTAATTGATTTTAAATATTCAAAAGTTAAGTTTTAACTTGAATTTCAAATATCATTGTTCATTGGATAATTTAAATATTGGATTAACAATTGGAAATTGGGTAAAATATAAAATCTGGAGTTTCAAGCTTGTTAAAAATATTTTAAAGGCTTATAAAAGTTATAGTGATAATACTGACAATAATAGAAGATTTAAATTTGAGTTTGAAAGTGTTTTGTTCATTTTTAAAAATATATTGTTTAAATTAATATTTAAAAATAGCCTTCTGAGGCACAGTCTTCGAATTCGACGAAACTAGTTCCATTGGAACCATAATAGTGTTTTACTATCAGATTTTAATTTTTATAGCGTTTGGAGTTGTCGCGTGGCCGTACGATATATAAACGCGCTGAAATCTATATCGGAATTGAATATAATAGCTGGTCCAAAAAGCTATTTTCTCCATACGATCGAATTAGGAATCGAAAACTTTTCCATTGCGTTCGAAATAGGGATATAACATTATGAACACCTAGTAGGATAGGAGGACAAGATTTTAAGCTTCGAATTCAAGACGATTTAAATTTGAATTAAAATTAAAATATAAATAATATAATTGCATTGACCCGCCAAAATTTCGCATCTGCTGTTTTTTTATCACTTCAGGCTATTGTAGCAAGTTGGTTGTAGCATGTTAATGTCTCTTCCTATTCCCACCGTTCTTTCTTTTGGAAAATGCAGCAGTTTCAAAATAAATATAATAATAATGTTAGAATAATTTGAAAAATATATTTATAATATACATGCTGGCAGTTAATTCATCGACCCTCACTTCTTTTTTCTTCCCACTTGCTGTAATTAAATCATGGCCGGCACTGAGAGAAAAAAGATAAAAAAACGAGAGATTAGGTACATACCCTTCTGTTTTCAAAAATCAATTTCCAAGTCACGTTTTTTCTCTTCGACCAATTCTTGAAATCGATTGTGGTTTAGAGACGAAAGAGAAGGGTTGACGTTGATCGACCACGGTGCATTTTTGATTTGGTGGTGGAGACATGTCGATCTTGTGATGAGGAGGCGTAGCCGAAGTCGGTTTGGCGAACGATGATCGGTGTGGGATGGCTCGAGTTCGATAGTTAGGATGGCATTTCGTGGGGGAAACTCGAGTGGGTGAACGGTGATAAGGGCTTAATCATCTCGAATTTGACCTGAGGCAGTGAAGTACCATTCTGTTTCTTTTTTTATTATTTTTAACTTAATAAAATATATTCACACATGCATGTTGAAAATATATAAAGATGGGTTTTAATTTAACAGTATGATATAAAATAGTCCGATTTCAATTTAATTTAAATAAATATACACACACATATATTTATGTATACATATTAGGAAAAGGTATTTTTTTAAGTTTGAATTGTATTTTTACAACTATGTATGTATAAGAGGTGAAAAGTTTTACAGCAAAGAGCTTACTGTTTTTGGTTAATTACAAATACACACACACACACACACACACACACACACAACATATTTTATTTTAAATATATAAAGCTAAAAAAGGAAGTATAAATATATATATATATATACAGACAAGATTTTGGAAATGGAAATTCCAAATGTTGTAGAGTATATATAAAAATTTGATTTTTAAATCTATATAGATATTTTTAGTATGAAATTTTAAAGAAAATAAAATAAAACAAATTTACATATACAAAATTTAAATTTACCATTTATTTTAAAATAATGAATTATGGTGTTTAACTTGTTCAATCAACTTATTAAATCATATTTTAGTTACTAAAAAAATTATCAAAGGAAATTAGTTTAATTGGGTTATTAGTTTAATTAAGTAAATAAACGATAATTAGCTGTTCGATTATTTCAAGTGTTAATAAATTGTATAATGCTGTTCAAGGTCTAAAAAAGTGGAGGGCAAGCCGGTTTGGATTGGATTGCAAATAAAAATTAAAAGGTGAGTTAATCTCATTCATTTGGATTACTAGTTAATTTATATGGTTAAAATTTAAATTATTGGATTGATTGCTTGAATTGATGATTTTTATCAGTCTGGATGTGATATTATATATATATGTATGTATGTATGTATGTATATTGGAGTGATTGATTCCCGCATTATATAGCGGATGAGACCCTATGCGCCTCGCATAATAGTGGATGACCCTTTATAACGCGATATCCCCTTCGAAGTGGTATTGATATTATTATATTATGCTAACATCCATAGATGTAGAGAAACAGGTTAGAGGGATCCAACTGGATTCCTCAAAAATGTGAATTTATTTCATATTCAATGATATGTTTTATTTGATAATCCAAATTGGATATTTTGGAATTAATATTATTGAATGCTTGGTTTGGCTGAATATATTTGGGTATTTTAAGATATCAAAAATATGAAAGTGGGATTTTTAAAGGAAAATAAAATGGGAGTTTTCAAGTAAAATAATTATGGTGGAAATTGGATAAATTAAAGAAATGAAAGTTGATTTAAAATCCTATTTAATAAATTCCGGAAATATGGGAAAATGGAGTTTGTGAATAAATGTGAATTAAAGGATTTTTCAATATTGACTTAAGAAATATAATTTGAAGGACAAAGAATTATTTTAAATTTCAAGATTTAAATGGTTTTGGAGAAAGAAAAGGAGAAATTGAAATAAAGTCTGAAATTGGTATTTCATTTTTAAATCATATTTAAAATCAGAAATAAGGAGTGAATTTGGAATTATTGGGGTTTGGAATAAATTTGGAGTAAGTAAAGGAATTTATTTTCAAATGGAGTTAGCTTTGAAAGGGATTCGTAAATCGACTAAGTGTTGAAATTGTGATTTGAAGAAAAATGAGGGTATGGAAATTATAAACTGGGTTTATAAATAAAGTGAATATTTATCAATGGATAAATTTGAAAAATTCACATGGGAATTTATAGGGAGATGGTAATTTTTTAAAATAAAAGGCGGTTTTATTTTTTAAAGTGTAGGAAAGAAATTTACGGGTTTGAGACGTAAATTAAATTAGGATAAATCGAAAAGGATTTATTAACTGATTTAATGGACTATTTTGGAATGGAAAGTGTATTTTCTGAAAAGCCAAGTATATTTTTCAAAGAAAGATTTCCAAGTATAAGTTAGAGGTTTTAAAGTGGTTTTAAAAGAATGTTTTAGAAAGAAATTATTATTTAGTGGTTTTAAAATTTTAAAAGTAAATATTTATTAAGTTAATTATACAAGTAAAATATTTTACAGGTTTAACTAGTGTTATGATTTAAAAGATAATTATTTAATATTTATACCATATAGAATAAATTTTATTTTAAATTTAGTTTTGGCTTACGTTTACATGAGAAATTATTATAAAATTTCATAACTAGTATTTTAAATAAAGTTTTTTAAGTAGTTTTTATTTTAAGCGTTTTAAACCACATATTTTTAAATAAAGTGATTTAAATTATTTAAAAATCTAAAGTATTAAGACTTGGTGATTCTCAGTGGAAATAAAACTATTGGGTGGAAATTTTATTCCGTGAGAGAAAAGTGATTTGAAAACTATTTTCAAAGGGTTGATGTGCAGAAAAATATCTTGCGAAGATATTTTGAAATAAATAATTTGGGAAATTATTAAGTCTTGATGGTTGTTTGCGAAGATATCATGTGAAGATATTTCCCGAAAACCACTTCGATCCGGTTTGAATGTTTTCGTGAGGAAGACAAGAGCTTGGAGTCGAAGATGGAGCAGTAAAGTGCAAGGGCTAATCGCTACTAATCCTGAGGGTGATTCCAAAATGTATGTAGTAGGAGTAGTGCCTTCGGTTCCGTTCGGACCGGGAACGGACTTGTATGGACGAACGCTATCGGAACATCGTTGGGGGACGATGAGCATTCTAAGTGTATGTGTGCTAAAAAAGTAACACATAGCCTCAAGCATCATCAACCAGTAATGGGGAAAACAAGGGAGGTGTAGCAAGGCTAAGTGGCTAGCAGCTAATTAGGGTAAGGTCATCCCTGTCAAGATATCCCTTTTATTCGGCTGTATGGGCGGTTGGTGATCCCAACCGCGGAGTGATCTTATTCAGACTATCCAGTAAGGGGTAGCTCCGGTCTTATGTTGTAAGGGATCATGGTGGATCCTCAGTATGCTGATCTTGACCAGTTACTGTGATGGGTGGTGCCCTAGTAGCCTTGTCATTGTATGGAATCCAATCTCCAATAAGCGCCTATACAGTTTTGATTATGCCCAACTATTGCTGGTACGTGAGATGCAAGCATTTTAGCTAGATTCTATTTTACTTTCTATAGACACTTATAGTATCAGACGGATTTGATAAAAATGCTTTGGTTATCGTAAGGTAAAAACCTGAAATGTTTATTTGTGGCATTGTCTTACAAGATACCTTTGATTTCAAAGGATTTTGAAAACTTTAGTAATCCAATTGGATGTGTTTTTCTTACGCTGGTTTTTCAGACTGACTCGGGTGTTATTTTACTATAATGCTTGGGTCAGACCGAGTACTATAGAATACAGATTCTAGATGGACCACTATGGAGCTCAGGGGATGAGCTGGATGGCAAGACGTATCACACATACATGGTGTATATTCCACTGTGCAGTATAAGCTGTATAGTCAGCTTTTGTGGGGCAAGTTTATATAATTGTCCAGTAATTTGCTATTGATGGTGTTGTACTCTGATGATGTAATAATGTATAAAATAGATATAGTTCTTTTTGTATAATGATCAATCATTTATCTATTATATATTATTCCGCTGAGTTTATGAGATTCTGATGTTGTTTTCTATTTCTTCTTCTAGCTCTTTCTTCTTTAACTTGGGACTCTTTTTCCCGCATTCGATTGTTCGGCACTAAATACAGTGGATGTATTGATGTTGATTTTCGAGCGTCGAAAAAATTGGGTCGTGACATTTGGTATCAGAGCAGAAGGTTAAGCGAGAACCTTGGCTCAGGTGGGAATTACTCATTAGAAATAAAGTCCGTAGTACTCTAGAATGAGTTTGAGTGTAATAGATATGAGCGTCTACTTGTTAGTGAATATAAAATTTGTTTTATATTATGTTGACTTATCGGTTGAGTGTTTATGAATTCCGGTCGGTACAGTCTGGACAACTATATCGATAGGAATTTCTAAACTCTTAAACTAGGCAAACAGACACAGTACTGTTTTAAAATGGGGTAAATGAAATAATTGTACCCAAATTATTTTTGTTTATAAAGGAAATAATTTTACGTAAATTATTATAGTTATATATGGTTGCTTGGGTGTTAGGAAATGATAATATTAAATTATTATCATTATTATGGAAATTGAATAAGAAATTAAGGTAATAACCAAAGGTTAAGGAAATAATTTTATATAACAGAATGAGATTTGTAAATGTGAATTATATTTATAACTGAAATAGAATAAAATTCCAGAGAAATATTTGAATAAAGATTGGAAGATTTTGAAGTTCGAAAATTTGGGAAATTTAATTTCCTTTGAGTTTGAAAATGATTTTCAAAGGTTTTGGAGGAATAAGCGTGATATTATTTGGAAATACTCTTGAATTGGATTTGAAATTTGGTGAGATTTAGTACTTAAAAATATTTGGAAAATGTTTTTTTAAAGAGTAAAAGCACTGAACTCTTTCGATTGCTAAAAAATTATTCCGATGATGATCGTGACATCATCGGTGTTCATTTTTGAGTTTCCAAGAGAGGATTTACTGCCAGAATGTTTTATATTGGAGTTTTTTTGCAAAACTTGGTTTGGTTTTGAAATTCAAAGGATAATTTGATAAGTAAATGAATTATGTTCATATAATTGATTTCAGAAATGATTTGAAATGTTGAGTAATTGTTTAAAAGACTCTACAATCTTATTTAAAATGCTCATGGAATATAAATGGGTTTGATAGTTGATAAAAATTTTTTTTGAAATTTATTGGAATAAGATACAACTTGAAAAGGGTTAAATAAAAGTAAGTGTGAAAACAAAATAAGTTGGAAGGTAAGCTAATTAATTGAAGTGAATTAAAAAAAGTTAGCAAATGGAATTTAAATAAGTGGAAAACTTTTGGAAGTTTAAAATTTTTAACGGAAGTGGAATGTAATTGAATCTAGTAAATAAAAGTGAATTTGAGGAAAAGTCTAGCAGACTAAATGGAATGGAATAAATTTATTAAGCGGGAAATAAATTTGTGAATGAATAAACTAATTTAAATTTGCAAGCAAATGAAAATGAAATGGAAATTAGTCAAAATTAGGATGATACTTAATTTAAATTGTGTAAGGTGAAGTTGTAGAATTAGTTCGAAATGGACTAAAATAAAAAAGTTTGGAAATAATTTTTTTTGGGATTTAAAATAAATTAGTAGGTGGAACTAACTAAAGAAATGACTAATTAAATATGGTTTGAGATAAGATGAATAAAATTCAATATTCAGAGTTTGAAGATAGATTGAATTCAAAAGGAATTGAAACTGTAAATTGAATAAAAATAGATATAAAAGCTGAAGTAATGAAGTAAAAATAAATATTAAAGTATATAGAATATTTATAATGAACTTAAGAAGGGATGGTGAAATTCTTAAATAAATTTGGTTTTGGGAAAAATATTCTAAGTTAATATTTGAATGGAGGTTTAATAAAGGTGTGGGAAATGATAAGTGCGGATAAATGAATAGAAATCAAAATAAATATGAATAAAAAAAGAATTGATATAGTTAATAATCAATTGAGATAAATACGTAGGATAAATGTATATTATTTTATTCACATAGAAATTTGATCTAGTTTCGAGCACAGAATTTCGAGATAGTTATATCGATCCGAGTTGAGATTTTTCACTCGATTTTCGACGGCGAACCTTAGATATGGATTTTTGATTGATTCTGGAAATTCTCTATTATAGTATATGGCTATGCAAGAAGAATGATGGTTTCTGATTAAGAAACCAGATCTGAGTCCGCACTAGGAAATTGGATGAACGATACTAGTTTGGAAGTGAAATTTGTGTGATCGAGTGAGCGATCGGATTTAATATTGCGTACGGATGATAAATGTGCATCGTATGGAATTAAGTAAAGCAAATTTTGAAAATTTTGAAAAGGGATTAAATAAAATGATTTTGTGGATTGTGATTGTATAGTATTGCTAAGTAGGATATACAGGTGTTTAAAAGCAAAAGGAAATTGATGTTTGTAATTTCACAAGATAAAACTGAATTGCCCGATAAAAGGTATGTATTTAAATTGTCATATGAAATTTGATGATTTTCTGAGCTAGCCACTTGGCTTTAGTTTTCTTTTAAAAATTTGGGGGGCCATAGAGGCATTTTGTAGTTGTACCGATCAAACCACGCAAAGGAGACGTTGGCAAAAAAATTCAAAAATTTAGTGAGTTAGAAAATTTTTGAGAACGTTTTGTTAATTTAAAATTTGGTTTTAAATTTAAATTTGAATTGTTGAGTAAATAATATTGTTTGGAAGTTATGGATGAGTGTAGGAAGATAGTAAGAGTGATAGTGTTTTTAATAAAAAGATTTTTTTGGGAAGTTGTTAAAAACTGTTTAGTTTTAGGAAAAAGTTAACGGGTTATGGATCATTATTCTTAACTAATAATTTCGAGAACGAAATTCTTTTAAGGAAGGAATGTGACGACACAGAATTTTAGATATTTGAAATTGAAATATTTAATTGATTTTAAATATTTAAAAGTTAAGTTTTAACTTGAATTTCAAATATCACTGTTCATTGGATAATTTAAATATTGAATTCAATAATTGAAAATTGGGTAAAATATAAAATCTGGAGTTTCAAGCTTGTTAAAATTATTTTAAAGGCTTATAAAATTTATACTGACAATATGTACGATAATAGAAGTTTTAAATTTGAGTTTGAAAGTGTTTTGTTCATTTTTAAAAATATATCGTTTAAATTGATTTTTAAAATAGCCTTCCGAGGCACAATCTCGGAATTCGACGAAACAAGTTCCATTGGATCCATAATAGTGTTTTATTATCAAATTTCAATTGTAGAGTTTGGAGTTATCGCTTGGCCGTATGATATATAAACGTGCCGAAATCTATATCGGAATTTAATATAATAGCTAGTCCAAAAAGTTATTTTCTCCATACGATCGAATTAAGACTCATGACCTTTTCCATTACGTTCGGAATAGGGCTATAACATTATGAACACCTGGCGGCACGCCTCGATAGTAGGTCAAGATTTTATCAAATTCAAGACGATTTAAATTTGAATTTAAATTAAAATATAAATAATATAATTGCATTGACCAGTCAAAATTTCACATCTATTGTATTTTTATCACTTTAGGCAACTGTAGCAAGTTGGTTGTAGCACGTTAATGTCTCTTCCTGTTCCCTCCGTTTTTTCTTTTGGAAAACGCAACAGTTTCAAAATAAATATAATAATAATGTTAGAAAAATCTGAAAAATATATTTATAATATATATCCTGGCAGTTAATTCATCGACCCTCACTTCTTTTTTCTTCCCACTTATTATAATATATATAATATATGGCCGACACTGAGAGAAAAAAAAGAGAATAGGAACACACCCTTCTATTTTCGAAAATTAACTTCCAAGTCACATTTTTTCTCTTCGATCAATTCTTGAAATCGATTATGGTTCAGTGACGAAAGAGAGGGGCCGATGCTGTTCGACCTCGACATGTTTTCGATTTAGTGGTGGAGACGTGTCGATCTCGTGATGAGGAGGCATTGCCAAAGTCGGATTGGCGAACGATGATCAGTCTGGGATGGCTCGAGTTCGATGGCTAGGGTGACATTTCGTGGGGGAAACTCGTGTGGGCGAACGGTGATGAGGGCTTTGGCATCTCGAGTTCGACCTGAGGTAGTGAGGTACCATTTTCTTTCTTTTTATTATTATTTTTAACTTAGTAAAATATATTCACACATGCATGTTGGAAATATATAAAGATGGGTTGTAATTTAACAGTATGATACAAAACAGTCTACCTTTAATTTATTTTAAATAAATACATATATATTTATGTATACATATTTTGGAAAGGTGTTTTTTTTAAACTTTGAATTGTATTTTTACAACTATATATGTATGAGAGGTGAAAAGTTTTACAGGAAAGAGCTTACTGTTTTTGGTTAATTATATATTATATATATATATATATATACAAATACATATTTTATTTTAAATATATATAGCTAAACAGGGAAGTATAATTATATATATACACAAGATTTTGGAAATGAAAATTCCAAATGTTGTAGAATATATATAAAAATTTGATTTTTAAATCTATATAGATATTTTTAATATGAAGTTTCAAAGAAAATACAAATATACATATATAAATTTTAAATTTACTAGTTATTTTAAAATAATGAATTATGGTGTTTAACTTGTTCAATCAACTTATTAAATCATATTTTAGTTACTAAAAAATTATCAAAGGAAATTAGTTTAATTGGATTATTAGTTTAATTAATTAAATAAATGATAATTAACTGTTCAATTATTTTAAGTGTTAATAAACCATACAAAGAATTATTTTAAATTTAAGGATTTAAATGATTTTGGAGAAATAAAAGGAGAAATTGAAATAAAGTCTGAAACTGGTGTTTCAGTTTTAAATCAGATTTAAAATCATAAATAAGGAGTGAATTTGGAATTAATGGGGTATGGAATAAATTTGGAGTAAGTAAAGGAATTTATTTTCAAATGAAGTTAGCTTCGAAAGGGATTTGGAAATTGACTAAGTGTTGAAACTGTGATTTGAAGAAAAATGAGGGTATGAAAATTATAAACTGGGTTTATAAATAAAGTGAATATATATTAGTGGATAAATTTGAAAGTACAAATTCAGGTGGGAATTTATAAGGAGATGGTAATTTGTTTTAAAAATAAAAGGTGGTTTTATTTTTTTAAATGTGGGAAAGAAATTGACGGGTTTGAGACATAATTTAAATTGGGATAAACCGAGAAGGTATTATTAACTGATTAGATGGGCTATTTTGGAATGGAAAGTGTATTTCCCTGAAAAGCCAAGTATATTTTTCGAAGAAAGATTTCCAAGTATAAGTTAGAGGTTTTAAAGTGGTTTTAAAAGAATGTTTTAGAAAGAAATTATTATTTAGTGGTTTTAAAATTTTAAAAGTAAATATTTATTAAGTTAATTATATAAGTAAATATTTTACAGGTTTAACTAGTATTGTGATTTAAAAGATAATTATTTAATATTTATACCTTATAGAATAACTTTTATTTTAAACATATTTTTGGCTTAAGTTTACATGAGAAAGTATTACAAAATTTCATAACTAGTATTTTAAATAAAGTGTTTTAAGTAGTTTTTATTTTAAGTGTTTTAAGGTACATATTTTTGGATAAAGTGATTTAAATTACTTAAAAATCTAAAGTGTTAAGACTTGGTGATTTTCAATGGAAATAAAACTATTGGGTGGAAATTTTATTCCGCGAGAGAAAAGTGATTTGAAAACTATTTTCAAAGGGTTGAAATGTAGAAAAATATCTTGCGATGATATTTTGAAATAAATAATTTGGAAAATTATTAAGGCCTGATGGTCGTATGTGGATGTTATATGATAGTTACATAACCGACTATCAATATTGGCCAATGCGTTGATCGTTTCGAAGAGACCGGAATCAGGATTAATTTCTCGAAAACCACTTCAATTCGGTTTGAACGTTTTCGTGAGGAAGACAAGAGCTTGGAGTTGAAGATGGAGAAGTGAAGTGCTAGGGCTAATCGCTACTAATCCTGAGGGTGATTCCAAAATGGATATAGTAGAAGTAGTGCCTTCGGTTCCACTCGGACTGGGAATGGACTTGTGTGGACGAATGCTATCAGAACATCGTCAGGGGGACGGTGAGCATTCTAAGTGTATGTGTGCTAAAAAGGTAACGCATAGGCTCAAGCCTCATCAACTGGGAATGGATAAAACAAGGGAGGTGCAGCAAGGCTAAGTGGCTAGCAACCAACTAGGGCAAGGTCATCCTTATCTAGATGTCCTTTTTATTCGGCTGTGTGGGCGGTTGTTGATCCCAAATGTGGGGTAATCCTATTCGGACTATCCAGTAAGGGGTAGCTCCGGTCTTGTGTTTAAGGGGATCAGGGTGGATCCTCAGTACGCTGATCTAGACCAGGTACTGTGACGGGTTGTACCCCGGTAGCTCTGCCATTGTATGGAATCCAATCTCCAATAAGCGCATGTACGGCTTTGATTGTGCCCAATTATCGCTGGAACGTGAGACGCAAGCATTTCAGCTAGATTCTATTTTATATTCTATAGACACTGTTATAATATCAGACAGATTTGACAAAAATATTATGGTTACTGTAAGGTAAAAGCCCGGGCATGTTTATTTGTGGCGTTGTCTTACGAGATATCTTTGATTTCAAAGGATTTTGAAAACTTTAATAATCCAATTAGGTGTGTTTTTCTCACGCTGGTTTTTCAGACTAACTCGGGTGTTATTTTACTATAATGCTCGGGTCAGACCGAGTATTATAGAATACAGATTCTGGATGGACCGCTATGGAGCTCAGGGGACGAGCTGGATGGTGAGACGTATCACACGTACTTGGCGTATATTCCGCTATGTAGTATAAGCTGTATAGTCAGCTTTTGTAGGAACAAGTTATTATAACTGTCCAGTGTTTTGCTATTGATGGTGTTGTACTATGATGATGTAATGTATAAAATAGATATAGTTCTTTTTGTATAAAGATCAATCATTTATTTATTATATATTATTCGGTTGTGTATGTGATATTCTGATGTTGTTTTCTATTTCTCCTTCCACCTCTTTCTTCTTTAACTTACGGACTTTTTTTCCGGCATTTGATTGTTCAACATTAAATACAGTAGACGTATTGATGTTGATTTTCGAGCATTAAAAAAATTGGGTCGTGATAAAAGGAAAGAACATACCAGAATTTTACACTGGTTCGGAGTTACCCTACGTCCAGTCCCGTACAATTTCTTGTGCAGATTTCTTTTCTAATATAATGTCGATTGTTCAACCTTGATTTCAAGGCCATGAGATACACCCCCTATCTTCGAGTCCAGGGCAAACTCTCTTGAATTAACCAGGCTACAAGATCATCCAATTGATTTACGGGCTATAATCACACCCAATTGATTTACGTGCCACAATCACACCGTTTTCAATCACACTTTGATAGAGAGAGACTCAATACACTTCGATCTTTGATTACAAATGATCCTATAACTCTGAATAGCACTGAGATCTTTGAGAAAGAGCGGTAGAGAATCAAAGTAGAGACGATCAAGTTTGATTCACTTAAGATTTCGGCCAATTTTTGTTGGGAATGATTGAAAATAAGGATGGAAGAGAAAGAGGGGAGAAAACAAAGAAATCTTAAGTGAAAATTCACTGAAAATTACTGGTATATATAAGAGAATTGCGGTCACGTCCATTTGTGAAAGATTATGATGAATAGACACTTCTTTTGAAAATTTGAATTATAAAATCTATGACTACCATGTCGACATAGGAGGTATAAGCATATTGACATCCTCTAGTATTTTTTGAAAATTGAATTTTGTTTTAAAAGAGATTTTCTTTCTAAAGTTTTTCGAAACAATTTTAGAACTTTGTAAACTATTTTGAATATACTTTAGGATTATAAAAATCTTTGGAAAGTGATCTTACGAAATTTAAAAGTAATAAAAACGAAATATGTAAATATTTTGAGGTTAAAGATGAAACATTAAAACCAGGAGATAGTTTAAAACAGGAAATGATTTTGAAATTAATATGATTAAAAATTTTTTTTGAATTAAGGCTAAAATATTTAAACCAAGAGAGAGATGTCTTTTTAAAAAGATAGTTTTGAAAAAATCTAAATATATGTCATTTTGAAAATTTCATGGATTCTGTTCCACTAGAGAAGGTTGTGGGTTCCATCCCACTAAAAAGGTCGTGGGTTCCATCCCACTATTAAAGCGCGAACCTGGATTCCATTCCACGTTAAATCCAAATAAATATTTTAGTGCTATTATGAAGTTTTAACATAAATCAAGACTCTACTACTTATCTTGATATCTTGAACTCTTGATACTCATAAGTCTTCAGTCTTGATTTCTTCAATCTTGAATTCGTCAGTCTTGAATCTCTATACTGTATAGTCTTCATTCTCAATACTACCTGCATATATACATATATGTCCTGCATATATATATATATATATATATATATATATATATATATATATATAGACAAAGATATTAGTATTTATATTTTATACCAAGTCCTAAGGTTGTTGTCATCAAAACTATCATCTCAGGAACTAACATAAAGAACTCATCTCACATGTTTTGTATGAAACAATTTAATAAGGCGTCTTTGCACATCGATTTGGAACATTCCCAATATCTTTTATACTCACTATAAAATACATCATTTACAATTAAAAGTTGAGTATTGAAACAACTAAGGTTAATTTAACACAAGTACATCATTAAAATCATCAATGTGTTATTTACTTATAGTTCAGAAATATCAATGTACCTTTTAAGATTCTTTTTTATGAACACATGCTTCCTCTGCATTTTGATTGAAAATCAAAATATTTGATATTTCTATCAAAATACTTATTCAATCTTGATGCTTAAAAAATGATATTATCGTATCATTTCTAGGATCATATCCGAAAACTCACAACCTCTAAATCACCTCCCCCGATTTCTGGATAGTTTGGTTGTTATGTGCAAATAGTCTACTCTAGATCAATATTTAGAATTTTCTATTTCAACACATATGCACCAAAACAATAAGTCTTATCAAGCAATAATCTTGTAAGTAAATCCGAAATAACTTGAGTACATTGAATAACAAATCTACTATGCTAATTTCAACAGTTAAAATTTACAAGTTTATTTTTATTAACGTTGCTCATTAAATTCCAACTACGTTAGTCTCTTAAAGACACGATCGAGGTCGATGGATCACATCCCTTCGGATATGACTACCAAATCATATTTTGACAATGTACTTGGAATCCCTTCGGATTTGTTTATCATACCATATCATGGAGTCGATACTCTTAATAGTTTAATTAACAACCGAGGATTATCTACTCTCGACATTGATAAGAAACTCATAGTTTGTCTTCAGTGTGTAAGAATACTTATTAGACACTCTAATGCAATGTGTTCGTTTAGGTTAGTTAATTTCATTTCATCTCATCTAATCAGTTTCTTAGTGCAACATAATAAGTATTTATAAACGTTTTGTGAATTTTTATGTTTATGGAACTGATTTGGTTTTAGTTTACAGAATTTATGTTCAAAACATAAATATGTCATCCAATTACAGTCTTTTCCAAATCCTTTTGGGAGATTCATACAAGATCACTCATGAACAATTATTACGTGTAATCTTTCAACTTGCACAACCCGCCGACCCCTTGGCTTAGGATATATTAGGGTTTCTTATAAACTCTTATCTTGTATGATTTTGTAAACTGTTATTTAGATGAAATAATATTTACTTGCGTACAATCTTAAGTACATAACCATATACAAAGGAACTAACTCAACTTCACTCACTATTGATCGTACATTGTCGAACGAAGTTCGGTTACTACATATCAATACATCATTATGTACTACACGGTGGAGTGACTTTTGAGATTGAATGTTTATCATTTTTAGGTACTTCATAACTCTTTCCAATATACTCACTCATTCGATCAAATCGAATCTTTTCTATCGCATATTATTTCATTTACTTCCATTTTATACTCTATGAGTATACCATACACATACTACATGTCTATCGAATCACATGTCAACGTCGATGATAACTCATCGTTGAATATGATAAAGTATGTGGAACATTTTGGTATTAATAGACTTGCAATTACATACATCTATATGTATCAATTCGAAGAGTTCATCAACCCTTATGATTCTCCCACTGAATGGGTGCATGGCCTTAATTGTTTGAGATATAATTAACCAGTATCATATGATTCATAAAAATATAATAAAATTATTTCTTAAAATTATGGCTTAGTCTATAGTTCCAAATAACTAAATAATATTAGATACTTCTATATTATCCAAGCATCACTTTTGTTATGAAAACAAATACCATATTATAGTTTTATCTCATAATGAATATTCATAATATTCATATTGAAATATAGCTATGTCAATTTTTTAGTTGATACTGAAAAATAGTCATTATTTCATAAATAATGTTCGGTATGTTTTACGAAAACAATTTTCGTAATTTGATTCAATCAAAAAGTGCAATATGGCATGATTCCACTATCTCCACCATTATTATAATATCATACTCAATTCGGAGGTCCATCATAACCTTAATATAGATTTATTTATTTTATATACTACAATTAATTTATAATGGAGAGTTCTTTGATCAAATATCTTGACCTTAAAGAAATAAATCTCATAGAAAATAATTTTCTATATGAAAATACATTTTGGAATAGAAATCTATTTCTCATTTTAGTGTTAAATATCAATTATTATTACTATAATTCTCGTTTTCGATGTTTCTTTATGAAGCGTAAGTGACTATTAACTCTTTTCATCCCAATTGTGCATTAAATCACATCTAATCTTGTACATTCGTTATTCTTTCTAAATGGCCAAACCATTCAAAAGAAAACCTTTACAACAATATCCTAACAAACTCTTTACAAAAGCACATTCGATTATCCTTAATTTTATAAGGACATCAAATATGTTGCGCGTTGCATAAACTGATCAAACTGACATTTTAGTGATCGAATTCTTAGATTTGTACTGTAGTTTTGGTCCATTGCTACATTTAACACAATACGATCCTTTTGTAATCAATCAAATTGAATACTTGACCTTGCACTAAGGTTTATTTGGTTTTTTGGATGAACTAATATCATCAAAATATTGTACATTACAAACTTGTACCGTTCACCATATATCATTTATATGCGGTTGTATATGGATCAGATAATCATAGTCTCGTATTGCATTTGGAGTTTGAAACTCATAGAATGCAATGCACATCCCCGATCAAATAAACAAGTAAGTGACCAAACTATAGATGCATTTAGTAGTTGTAAAATCAGGTACTTGCATTGGTGTTGAAACGTTAACATGCAATAAGCTTTTATAAGTATATGTTATACTTTTATTTGTCAATCTTCAATCCATTTGTATATCTTAATTGATAAACATTTCATCGATCTTATTAAATGCATAAATTTATCAATATAGATTATTATAACATTATATATAGCATATGTTTTTACAATATTAGAAAGGTTAAATGTTATCGCTTTAATTTTCTAATAAGGCTCTCACTAGTCTTTTATGTTTCACAAACCCTAAGTGTAACATATGAGTCTTTTGAATTCACTAGTGGGTGTTAGAACTCGTTTGTCTTGGAATTTCGACATTGAGTTTGTTTAACAAGTCATAGCTACACGAACGATGGATAACTCATTATCGGTTGTATCACAAACAACTCCCAACCCATGGTTCCTTATCCTAATCTCATTTCATCCTTGAGTTTGCTCAATAAACCAAAAGAGATTATTAACTCATACCTATCATATCGCACCAGCCTCAGTATAATATATGTACATTGAGTTTCTCAACAAGTACATATACCTATCTTACCTCGTCTATTCAATATATCAATAATACTACACAACGTCCCTAATTTGAGTTTGCTTAACAACTAAGGAGTATGAAAGTAATTAACATATATATGGTAGAGGACAACATTATATTTAAGATTCGTAATCTTCAATAAATTATATTGAGTGGTATCGACTTATGGAATAATGTATTTCTTATGAAATACCCTTGTGATTCAAATGTCAAACATATCTGAAATCACGGTATACGTACAACACATATGTATTTATTCATTAAGTCTGTTTAGGGTTTCTTTAATGTTCCACATTTGGTTTATACATTCATATTATATAAGTTTTTATATAACTTTTATATTTCATCGTATTTATATAATAGTCTTATGTACAATATTAAATTAAGTAAATATTATTAATTAATTTTTAATTTATTAACTTTATATTATTTTAGTATAACATTTATATAAAATATTTTTTGCATACTATAATCTTTATAGTGTTATACGCATATCTTATATATGTGTACATTTATTTAATTAATTAACCTTAATTAGTTTACTTAATTAATTAACCTTTAATTAATTTATATAATTAACTAAATTTTAATTTATTTATTTAATTAAACAATTTTAATTAAATTATATTAATTTAAAAGTCAAATCATATACATACGTATATACTTATGTTATTTTAACATTTTAAAATATCATGACATATATCATAATATATAATACGTGCAAAAAAATTTTTTTTAATTAACTTATTTAATTTATTTATTTTGATAATCCAACTAATAAATTTTAAAATTAATATATATTTTTTAAACATTTTGAAAATTCTATTATATTATAACTATCATGATATATTTATATCTTGCTTTAAATTTAATTTTTAAATTTAAAATCTTATATTTTAATTTTCAAATAATTTTGAAAATTAGCACAAAGCCCAATTCTATTAGGGACAGCTTTTGGGCATTTTCTGTTAGGAACAACTTTTGGGCCGCGAGTTTAATAGTTAACCCTACCATGACTAATTTAGACCAAATAGGCTATTGGGTTCTGATACCATTGTAAGAACTGGACCAGCCCACAGCAGAAGATATGGGTGAATTTTTTTTACTCTACTGGATCTTAATTGGGCCTATGAAGTCTAATTTATCTAGAAATTTTTTAAATTTAATTTAATTAAAATCATACTTTCATTTAAATTTATAAACTATTGATAAAATTTATTATATTCATTTCAATTTGTATACAAGTATACATATGTATCATATACAAGTGTATATGTGTGTGCATGTGTAACATGATACACCGTGCAAGATATAACATGCCTATACACAGGTGTTTGGACTTACATCACAACTGATACGTTAGCTCATCTGATATGTATTGTATGTTGTTCAAATATGTGTATATGTTTACAATTATTATACGTGTATATAAATATTCAAGTAATGTGCATATGCGTGTATTATTAGAAAATATTATATATATATATATTATATAAAAGAAAATAAACATATATATATATATGTATAATTTAATTTAAGTAATTTTTTTATAAATACATATGCATATATCTAGATGTATTAAAGTAACATATATATATATATATAATTATTAAATGTAAATGTGATTTAGAATATTTTATATAATTATAAATTATAAAATAAATAATTCTTCTTAATTTTCATTCCAGATCAAATACAAAACAATTACAAATTTAAATATAATTTTATGATATTATAATATGTTTTTAAGAATTTATTAGTCAAACAATAATAAATAAATGATAGAAAATATACATGTAACAAATATTTTTAATTTAAAATTTTTTGAAAATTTGGAATAATACTAAATAGTCGAAGAAAATGTTTTAGAATTTTCTAATTCAAAATAATATTTTTTTATTAATTGAATGTTTTTCGACCAAATAAAAAATAAAATTTAAAAATATTAAAAAAAATTAAAAATATAAATTTTTGAACAAGAGCTTATGAGGAGTCATATTAATTTTAAAAAAGGGGCAGTTTGGCACAGGTCCCTAATAAGTTTCAAATACTAAAAAAAACCCAGTAAAAAATTTTGTAAATTAGGTGCCTAGAATTAAGTTACCGAATAATGGCACACACTTATGCAATTATTCAGTGAATAATTGTAGATATTTATGCAATTATATCAAAAAATTGCTGACATTTCAACAATTATTCATAGAAAAATTACGGAAATTTCTGCTATTTTTCAAAAAATTGAAGAAAATTCCACAATTATTCACCAAAAAAATTGTGGAAATTTCCGCAATTTCACCGAAAAAATTACATAAATTGCAACTTTTTGATATAATTGCATAAATGTCTGCAATTATTCAGTGAATAATTGAATAGCTTTATGCAATTACATAGTAACTTAATTCTAGAGACCTAATTTACATACCTTTTTTACTGGGGTTTTTGTGTACTTTGAAACTTATTAGGGACCTGAGCCTAATATTCACTTTAACAAATATAAAGCGAATACCAGAACCCAAGCCTTCTTTCCACACGCCACACCCGCGAACATGAGCGGTAGTTTTTGATAGTGGGGATAGTAAGGACGTAGTTGTGGTGGCTGATGTGTTGGAGGTTGTTTGGTCCTTGTCTAATTGAAACTTGTTCGATTTGGGTTTTGTGTCCGAGGAGGTGATGAAAGTGCAATTTAAGGATTTTTGTTCTGTTTATTGGAGTTTGTATACTGGAGTGGGTTGAAACATATTGCAGGTGAGGCTAGTGGTGGTTCATGGTTGATGTTGAGGTTTGGGTGGTGGTCTAGTGCTCTGGTTGTTGCTGTGATGGAGGGGTGATGGCACGTAGTAGTAGGGGGGTCGACTATTTGTTGGTAAAGTGTTGTTTGAAGTTTAAGTGGTTGTTGGTGGATCACTTGTATTCAAGGGGTGATATTGCTGTATTGATAGTTGTGAGAAGATGATGAGGGTTTGTAGGAGAATGGAATGAAATGTAATATACAAAGCAGAATTGTAACAATGTAACAGAGAATGAGAGAATTGTAACAATGTAATAAAAATGCAAAATGAAATGCAAATTGAAATACATGTTCAAAATAAAAGGTTATTTCTTTCTATTATATACTTAAATATAATATGTTATATTAAGTAATTAATTAATTTAATTAAAAGTATATTTAATAGAAAATTCATAAATGGTACGTTTTGTGATAGTAGCTACAAAGTCTTATAATTGTGAGCAATTTATCACAATGAAAATAAATACGCCATTTTAAATATTCTCAATCAAGACACATCAAGGCTGCATGTCAATACACCTGTTGAGACTAGAGTACGGAACGCTCTTTAAATGGTGGGCAATGTATTACTCATTGCTTCTGGGGGCAGGGCACCAAGAGGTTACGTACTGATAGTTATTGGATAACCGTGGAGTGACTCACTTGATAGTTTTTTGTTGGTTGATATAACTAAGGTCAAGCAGAAAATATCGATGTCATTGATTTACACAGTTCTCTCGACTTGAGAATAATGTTCTTCAACGTGAAAGCTCCATTTTGATTATGGTTAAATCATGGCACGACGTCTATTGAAGGACTATGAGGTAAGTATCATGGTCAACTGATGTCAATCAAAGTCAAAGTCTCTGTTCAGAGTAGTTCAGATAATAATAATTATTTATTGAATCATAGACTTTGTGTTTGGGCTATAAAATGGACGTGGATGATACTAAAATTTTGTACACTATAAAATTCCATAAGTCCCAATGTGATGTAGCTTTGACGAAGAGAATTGGTGTAAATAATTGTTACTACTGGGTACTACTTATAATAAGTTAAAATGGATTTTACATAAAGATGTGTAAGCGATAAATTCAGCCAAAATGTTACATCACTAGCAAAGGGAATGTGTGAACGTTAATATTCAAATTGTTTGACGGTAATCGCCGACTGAATTTACACTCTTGAGTCGTACAACCGTAATAATTGATTCTTCGGAAACTACATGATTTAATTAACTTATAAAATATTGTAAACTGATTAAATTAAGTTTTAAGAAATATTAACTACTATTTAATTTATTTAATGTTTGGGAGTTGTTTGTAATTATTTGAATGCATTTATAAAAGTTATATTTACGTGCGTTAATATACGATATCAATGTAATTTATATATAAAAAAAATTAGTAATTGCATGTATGATTTGCGGAAATTTTATGTCATTTGATGGCATATAATTTCAGCCATATCATGTGAAAAGAAAAGGGTGAAGAAAGAGACAATCAACGGAATTAATTAGAGAAGTTTTAATTAAAGAGTTGAAGAGTTTCATTCTTTCAAAAAACACATTCTTCGATTCACTCTCTACAAACAACTCATTCTTTCTCATTCATTCTTTTTCTTTCTCTTCCCTTAACATTTATTGTAAGAAAAAAAATCAAATTTCCCAAAATCATTCAACTTCAAATAAAAACATCAAATAAAAAAAAAAGCGGTTCATCCATTTCTTGCATGGATGGGATTGGGACCTTGAAGATCCGAGGAGATATCATCATTTAAGGTGTGACTTCTAGGCAACATCCTAAGGAGAATTTATTTTCAAGGTGTGCTTCAAGGCTTTAATAATGAGGTATATTTTTCTTTTATAGGTAATGACATCTAATGTACTGTTTAATGAAAGGTAAATTTGATTATGATAATTTGTATGTAGATATCATTGCCTCATTTATTAAAAAATTGTATGTAATTTGAATTGTTTGTTGAATGAATTGATTGGGTTTCAATTTAATAAATCAAAACTAAAATTTGTTTATGTTTAAATATAATGCTTTAGAACTATGTTCTAAACACTCAATTTAAATTCTAATTTTTAGATTTGAAATTTTGTTTGTTCAATTTATCAATTGAGTTCTTATTATGTTAAATTAAAATTAAAATTTGTATATGTTTAAATACAATGTTTTATCAAAGATCTTTATTGTAAACATTCAATTCAAAATATAATCCTTTAGATCTAAAAATTTGTATGATCAAATTGTTTTGATTAGATTTTACCTCAACAAATGAGGCTGAAATTTATGTATGTATAGTAAAATGTTTTATTGAAGATTCATGTTTTAAATCATACAAAACAAAGTGTAATTTTTGATTTGAAAGTTTACATGAATGTATTTTGTGTTTGTATATTGTATTAGAAACTGAAAAAAATGGGAAGATGTTTAGGCAATAAATCTAAATTTTAATTTGATTACCATAAATATCTAATTTGTATTATTTAGAGAGATTTGATTGAATCTTTTACACACACAATTAATGTTTTGACAATAAATCTATTTTTAAATTGATTGCTATAAATCTCTAATTTGTTATAATTAGAAAGGTTTGATTTAGTCTTATATACACACAATTAATTTTATATGTATTTCTACATATATAAAATTTATTATATGTATTTCATATTGTCAAAGTATGAATTAGATTTCTTTTCCAAAAAACAATTTTAAATGAGGCAATTATATATACATATACATATATATATATCTGTGTGTGTTTATGTATGTATGTATATGTATGTATGTGTATATATATGTATGTATGTCTATGTATATAAAATTATTGTTGACTGTTTTTATTCTCCGACACCTATTAATTATCATTTATATGCTGCATTAATTGAGTTTACCAAATGGAAGTTTAACTAGTCATCGTTGGTACCCTTTATTTATTTCCCTTGCTTTCTTTATGCAATTAGCTATCCATTTATTTATGTCTATATGTCAATACCTTGTCGTCACTTGATGGCACATATCATATGTTTCACTTACATAATTTGCATTATAATACATTTGGTTATACTGACATTTATACTATTTATATGTTGCTAATTAATGACATTCAAATAATCAATCAATTTAATCAAAGAGAGATAAATAAAAGCTTTTTCCCTCTCCATATTAACAAAGTATCCTCTCATTTATTGAATAAGTAAAGAGAAGGAAATAAAAAGTTTTCTTCTCTAAATTACACAACTTTTGTATAAATAAATGAAAGGTTTATTTCTCTGAATTTATTCTTATGAGTAGTTGTTAGATGTATTTGATACACTATATTTAGTTTTAAATTAATTAAAAACTTCCTTTGATCAAGTTTTAAATAAAATAAGATTTTATTTAAAAACTTTATTAGATTGGATCTAATATACCTTTTAGATTTCGCAGGCCCGAAAGATTCAATATGGTAAAAAAAAAAAAAAAATTCACTTATTTCTTCTGCTGTGGGCTGACCCATTTCTAACAGATGAAGCATCGGTGCCTAAAAAACTCGGTTTCATTGGTGGTGCTAAGAAGACCTATACAGTTGAGCCAAGGATAACGGACTAGATCTGAAGTGGAATGTCGAACTAGGTGGAAATGCAAAGGATTGAAAGAAGGGAATGAAGATTCTGAAGCAAGAGAGAGGACAGAGGAAAGAAAAGTCCTCATTTTTTTACTTTCATGATTCAGAATGTTCAGTTGAAGATTTCATTATGAATAAATTTTTGTTACGTATAACTGATCAAATTGAAGTTGAACATATAAAATCATTAAAATATCTTCAACAAGGTTAATATGATCAGTCATAACAATTTATCCACATGCCATATACAAGCATATAATTAATCGCTTATGACCAAGTATTGATAGGTTAATTTTTCTTCCACTTCTTTCCTTTATATCATTCCAATTTGCTTTTTTAAGTTACTCAAATTACGTACTCTAATGTTATTGAAAACCTGGCCCCTTAGCTAACCACTGTATGGACAATTTGTTATCGTGCGTATGAACATTTAGCTATCGAGCACATGAACAATACCCATCCAATGTATGAACAAATAGCTATTGAATGTATGAATATATAACTATCAAAGATATAAACAAATAGCTATCGAACACAAGAACGTATAGTTATCAATTGTATGAACATATAACTATCGAATCCATGAATAAGTAGATTTTACAACACCTAGATTTTCAGCCACTTTTGAAGCGCCAAAAAACGAAGCATAGAAAAAAGACTCAACTACCCAATAATTATAACACAACTTATAAAGTAATCAAGTAAGATGTGAAGGAACTGGGCCGAAGTATAGAAGGTGAAATGGGTAGAGTTAAAAAAAATCCTTTTTTGGATCGTAATGGGTCTACGAAGTGTAATAGTTTCACTAAATTCAATATGTTTATTGAATAAAATCATATTTAAATTCAACATTTTTTTATATTTGCTAATTAATCACATCGATTAATTTAACAACAAGTTTTATTCTTAATATATCATGTATACTTAACAACATTACATAATGAAATATGAATATGTGTATAACAATACACACACATACACATAAATATTAGGATTTATATCTATTATGTGAGCATACACATAAATACATACATACATACATGTATGTATGTATGTATTATACCTAAATATACAAATGCTAATTTCACATGAATATCGGGAATATAAATGCCTAAGTATATACATATGTTTGAATATACAACAATATCTGTATACGGTTTGTATACAGATATTTATGGTACTATATATATAGTTAGATGTTTATATACATATTTATGGTATTTTATTACCACTTGTATATATTTAATACATATAAACATATATAAAATTATGAAAACAAATCTATATGGTAACATCAGATAATTTTAGAATAGGAGATTGCTTGATTGGAAGTGAAGATGGAAATAAAATTTCACATTAAATCTAGATCTAATCAAATTGGTAAAAAGGAAATAGAATATGGCGCTGCTTTAAATTTCCGCTTTAACAAGCACTAATTAATAATAGACTAAATAACATAGAAAAAAATTCATGCTTAATCACAACGAAATATCCAAACATTAAAACTACAGATCCAAAATCATATTCCACATGTAAACAAATTGCAAAATATTATTGTCATAATTTAATATACACACACACATACACACACGTGCTATATATATATAACATCAATGAAACAATTAATTTAAAACATTGCATACACACACACATATGTATATTGTAATTTAAGACTTAATTTCAGAACCTTATATTTGACTAACCAATAAACTTGAATATCTTAATTTAAAACAAACTAAGTGTAACGACATGCACCTTAATGGGCCTGAATTTTGACTAAATTAAAACCCAAGTCCACTAGCTCATTCATTATTGGTTTTGGTAACATGTAATAAACACAAAGATTAAGAGTGCGATCAATATAAACTCACAGCGGAATAGAAAAATATAACACAATATAAATACCGACTGAGGCTACTACCTTGGAATCAATAATAATTCTTGGATATCTAATTGCCTTGTTAGCACTAAGCATGAATACGAAGGCTTCACCGTGTACCATAAGGTTAGTTTACGCCGATTGATTCCATTTAAGTGTTATTTCTATTGTTTACGGCTAATATATTCAACTCTATATGCACGTATGATATGGAAAACCTCCTTTGAAGTGTGTGCACGCCTATATACATTTTGAACAACATTTATTTTAAGCCTAAATTATTCAGCTCTTATATAGGCATAATAATTAAATAAAATTCAACGAGATAGATTTCGATGTTATAAATAAATTATATAATTTCTCACTTACCTTTATAGCTTTCAAAATCTCCCAAATCTGATTCCATTCTAATCCAAAAGAATATGTATAATAGGGTATATACATACCATTAGATTTATAGATCCGAGAAGAGAATCGGGGTTAAGGATAATATAGATTTATAACTATAGAAATTTACCTTTTCTCCACAGTATTGATTCGCTCCTTCTCTTTTTCCCTTTTTATTTTATGCCCTTCTCTAATTTTATTTACATACACACACACACACACACACACACACACACACATATATATATATATAACAAAATAAAGCGGACTTAATGGAATAGGTTAACGGAAGACAAACAAAACATAAAGAACGCATCTGATTTAAAGTTGGAAAGACATCGAACGAATATAAATGTTCCAGCTTTTAACTGATATAACTCCGTTAGTCAGTCATACTTCCCACTAAAATAGCTTCTTGCCCACTTCTCCATGAATACTTCCCATTTATTTACGCAGCACTTCTCTGCTTCTAAGTTAACCGTTTTCCCATTCAGTAATACAAGTTTCAATCCTCAAGTACTGCTTTCTTTTGTATATATTTTTTTAACTCAACAAACATTTTGTACTGAACTTATATTGTACCCCCTTCCTCCATCAACATGTTGCTAATAAATGCTTTCCTACTATATCAAATCACCATCAGCATTAATTGACTAACTCTGGAGTGTAATTTATTTATTTATCATCTTTCTTTTTCTATGTTGATTTGAACAATTAACAAAATTTACTGCTTGCATAACTAAAATAACTTTCCATAATAAATTTTTGCTCACCACTTTATCTACAAGCATGTAGTACAATGCAGGCTTCTTTGTTGCTCTGAATATTATTTACATGTACATGCTCAAAATAAAATATCTTTCCATTCTTAATTGGCTGCAAGCTTTACATGCTTTCCTGCTATATCAAATCACTATCAGCATTAATTGACTAACTTGACTAATTCTTGAGTGTAATTTATTTAAATTAAGGTGAATAATAGAAAATTATCTTCCTTTCCACATACACACATAAGAGAAAAACTATGCATGCATGCATACAATTGTCTAAATTTCGAATGTGATACTCTTACCTTTTTCACTATCACAATCATTACCTAAAAATATTTCCATGTCTGGTAATTTCCTTTCCATATTAAATCAACCAGTTACCAAAATAAACATGACCCAGATACTTAAAGAGTTATAACCATCAGAGTGGAACACCTAGCCTTAATTACGTCTGTCGATGGATCAAGATCGATTCGAGTACCTAAAAACTCATACCGAAGCCTAATCATTATAATCATAAACCTAGCCCGATCTAACCCATTAGGTATTTCAAACCATTAATCGAACCCAATCCGTTGATTTTTTTCAAATCTGCTAAGAAAAAACTCTATGCTCACTCCAAAATATCGATGCTAATACTGTCTTTTTAGCTCGTTATTTTTTAAAACATGTTGCACAACAAAGTTTATAAATAAATTTGATAGTGATAATACTGAGTTCACAAACAAAAGTATGTAAAACGCTTACATGTAAACAAACAAAATGATACACATAGTATCTTTACAAGCGTACTTGGATTCATACTGACTCAAAAATAAGGTACGAATCAGCGATGAATAGTTATTATATGTTTGTTGGTGAAGAAGGGGATTCTAGGAAACGTGTACATCATGTGGAGGTGAAGGTCTGACTCTAAAAACCGCTAGAAGTTTAGGAAAATGCTATTGGAATTTGTTTTTAGATGCATCATGGGATAGGAAGTATCTTTACAAAAACTTGTCACCGTCGTTTGGTCCTTTTCTTGCAACACCATCTGCAATGACCCGGGTTTTGGACCAGTCAAAATTGTCGAAAAACTCGTTCGGTCTAAAACTACGAATGAAAAATACCAACTTAATACACAATATTTGGTAAATATTCAACACTATAAAATGTATAAGATACAATTTCAATTTTACAAGTTATCAGAGTTTCAATTTAATCTACTAGGTGTGCTTTAATACATATCATATAGCAATACGAATAACTATACTGCTACACAATTCGGATGAGAGAGACAATAAGAGACATTCCTGCCAATTCAATAAACATGTCAAATGTGGAATAAAATAGTAAGCAAGAAAAGTACATCAATACACGATATATAATAAATAATAAATGAAAAAATGTTATGTCATTATTGGAGCTGCATCACTACTACTTATGACTGCCTACGTACCCCTATCTAATTGGGCACCCAATTAGATACAGGATCATGCCAACGTAGTTCTCCTACCACAAATAGGACTTTTGGAGCCTACGATGCACAAACAATATGCAATTCCCAAAACTACCCACTTAGGCTTAATCTTCAATTTACATTTTCAAAATCTAATTAACTCTATTATTTTCAAAATATAATTCTTTTCGAAAATAATCCCTTTGGACCAAACTCCTGATTTAATTTCAAATTATTTGAAATAATAATATATACATCCTTTGTATCAAACTATACTTTACTTCGGGATCTTAAAACAAATCACTTTTGAAATATTTATTTGAAAATCCCGAAATAAAACTGTAAAAGCATATCAAAATATATGCAACCAGATCGAGAGGTTTCTCCCAATAATAAGGCAACTGGGGCCCAGCCTTCCAAAAAATAAATACAGATATGTATATCCCTCGTCAACGAGAGCAAACTATACTGAGGCTACAGAACATCTGCACTTGCCTTGCCCACATTTTTAGTTATGGGTTACCCGAATCTTTGGTAACATAACAACTTATTTTATATCCCGAAATGAAAAAATCTTTTACACTAATAATTACAAATACTTCAAATCTATAATAATTTCCATTTCAAAATCCTTTCAAAAATCATCTTAAAACCATCAGGTTTAGTCCTCAAAATTCTTTCCAATTTATAAAAAACTTTTACAAAATCATTCTTTATATAAAATCACTTCAAAATATCCCTCAAAACTCTGATGCTTATTGCATGCCATTATTGTATCTGCTTCTGGATCATATATAACTCTTTGCAAGACAATTTGGTTGTTTTACGCAAAAAGTCTCTTCTAAATCATTATTTAGAAGATCTATTTCAACATCAAAGTTGTAACGACCCGATTTTTACGACGCCCGAAAGTCGACATTTATACGTCCACTGTATCAAATGCCGTGCAATCGAATGCTGGAAAACCGAACCGTTAGGGTTTAAGAAGAAGAAGATAGAAGAAGAAAACAGAAACAATAACAGAATCTCACATTTCGTAGCGGAACAACATATAATATATCAATGAATAATCTTTTAAAACAAAGAATCATATCTGTTATTACATTACATCACATTACATTATCAGAGTGTACAACAACAAACAGTAGAAGAAAATATAACATATACTAGTAATACGCTACGCCACCCAGCTTGCTCCTGATCTCCACAGCAACTCCTGAATTCCAGAATGACCTGATAACCTAACTCTAGGCTGCCCGTGTGGAAAATTATGGGCACCCAGAGTTTAGAAAGGGAACAATAAACTCCAGGTCAGTCATGGGACTGGTGTGAGATCTTAAAAACAGTTATTCTCTACTAAAAGGAAAACAAAAGATTTGTAACAAAAGATCCCTCCAACCTGTTTCCCTGCATCCACAGACGTTAGCACACAATTAAATACCCATTCCACTTCGAGGTGGAATATCGCGGTATATGGGATTTATAAAATATTATCCGCTATTATGCGGCGCAATAGGGTCTAAACTAATAATATAAATTATCCAGATACACAATCAATCAATTTTAATTTAACTATCACAATTCCACAACCAATCAATAACTGGAATTTTCAATTAAAATTTTGAGTGAAAATATCTCACCTTTAATTACTTTGCAGTCCACTCCAATATTGCCTTGGTTTCTCGATTTGACTCTCCACGATTTTAGACCTTGTATAAATGAAATTTATGAATTTATTAACATTTACCATGATTTTAAACTACCACGAATTTCTTACTTTAATTTCAAATCTATTGGGTTAACATTATCAATTTTCTTTACTGGTAAAATAAATTTTGATAAACAAACTAAACTTAAAGTTTTAACTTACCTAATCCTTAAATTAGAATGTTTTGAAGATATTAAATTACCTTAAGATCTAAGTACATATTTAGAATTTAACAGTAAGTTAAAAATATGCGTATATGCACGCATCTATTTCATAACCTATTTTATTTTTTAAGTTAAAAATTATATCTAATTACTAAATTTAAAATAAAGATATACCAGCATAGGAACAAGGCTACGCGACCCATCTCCTCTACTCCCCACTCTCGGTTCAACAAAGAAACGCACCCACTTCCCGTCGACTCCTTGCTCTCAGTCGCATCGCCTCCAAGTCTTCGTGAATCGCCTTAAACTGTTCTCGACGTCTAGTGCATCCATTCCTGACCTTGGGAACTTTGCCCAAGCTTGCTCGCATACGACATCAATCCCTCAAGCTACAATCGCGATGCCCCAGAAGTCGAGCCCAAACCCTAGCCTGTCGCCAATTACATCGGCCACGCGAATCGCCCTTGCTCCTCGATCGCGCTGCCGCCCACCCACACGCGCAATAGGGTTTCGGCCATTAAGAACTTGAGATAGCTAATTTTCGAACGATTCAGACACTTTTTTTTATTAAATGAATGAATTTGCTCGATACAGAGGAGGATAGGGACGCGGTAGATCTGAGGAAATTTGGGTTCGAATTTATTTTCTGTTGATTCATCTTCGGCCATTATTTCCAAGATTGAAGATTAGCTCAGTATATTCCTTTAAACGATAGATTCGTTGTCTTTATTTTATTTCTTTATTTTAAAATTGTTACGTGCCTTCAATCCTTTTGCATGCTTGATAGGTGTTAGAAAGGGCAACAGCGTTTTGAATCCAAATGTTTTTGTTTGACTAGTCATAGTTATAAAATTTAAATTTGAATTTGAATTTAAGCGTCTCGAAATCGATTCTAAAAATCTCGATCTCCTATCGAAGCGTGCCACCAGGCATTTATAATATTAAACCCCTATTTCGAACGCAATGGGAAAAGGTTCCGAGTCCAAATTCGATCGTATGGAGAAGATAGCTTTTCAAACCAATTATATAATTAAATTTCGATATAAATTTCAATGCGTTTGCTTATCGTACGGCTAAATGACAACTCCAAATGCTACGAAAATTGAAATCCGATAATAATACAATATCACAGATCCAATGGAACTAGTTTCGTCGAATTTCGAGACTGTGCCTCGGAAAGCTATTTTTAAATATCGATTTAAACGATAAAATTCAATACTGAACAAATCATTCCCAAATTAAATTTTGAAGCTTCTATTAACCTTGGTATTATAAATATGAATTTTACAAGCCTTTGAAATATTTTTATTCAGTTTAAAACTGAAGATTCAAATTTTAATCCAACTTCAATAAATTAAATTCAATAATTTAATCGCCAAATTCGTAGTTATATTTAAAATTCAAGCTAAGCCATCATTCAAATATTTAAAATCAATTAAATATTTCATTTCAAATGTTTAAAAAAAATTTGGGTCGTCACATCCTTCCCGCCTTAAAAGAATTTCGTCCCTACATTACTAGTTAAGAAGAATGGACCTTAACCCGTTTAATATTTTCCAACCCAAACAGTTTTATCAATTTATCAACCCAAATCTTTTTTATTAAAGATTCATTTCAACTAACTTTCCTCGTTCAATTATAAGTTTCAAACAATATTATTTTCTTAACCATTCGAATTTAAATTCAAATTCAAATTTTAGATTTTCAAAATTTCTTCAAAGTTTTTCTAACTCCCTAAATTTTCGAAAAATTTCGCCAGCGTCTCCTTTGCGCGGCTAGCTCGGTACGACTACGAAATGGCACCACAGGCGCTCAAATCCAAAAATAAAACAAAAAGCCAAGCGGCTGGACAAGAAAATCACCAAATTTCATACTGAAATTGAAATACATAACTTTTTGTCGAGCAATTCAATTTTATCTTTAAAATCATAATCCCAATTCTATTTCCTTTAATACACCTGTATATCCTGATATCCATAATATCCAATTACAATGTTCAAATATCATTTTGCACCTTTCATTACAAAATTTTCAATATATATGCTTCTTGTACCATTTTTACGTCACTATTGAAGTTACATATCCATTTTCATTCAATCTTGCATTTTCAGTTTTATTTTAATTCAATTTACACTACATTTCTATTTGAATTCAATTTATCTTCTACTATGAATATTGAATTTTATCTTTCAATTATAATTGATTCATATCATTATTTTAATTCAGTTTCATTCACTAGTTTTCTTAAATTTCCAATTTGAAATCGTTTGTCTCTAACAATTTTTTCAAACAATTTCCAACTCCTAAAATTTTTGGAAAATTTTGGCAGAGTCTCCTTTGTACGGAGGAGCTTTTGCAATTTGACAAAAGATATAAATATATATACATCGACCCACCCGGTCGAAAAAGTAAAAACAGTTCATATTTCCTATTTTTTTATTGCGTAGGCGTACCTTATTTAGCATTTTTAAACAAAGCCATTTATTATTAGCATTTTAGCACGACCAAATCCAGCCAAACGGCCCTCCTGTACCTGTATTTACTCAACTTAAACATATAAGTGACATATATAAGAAATTTATTCACATTTCACTTATTTCCAATAGTAAATGCATAGTTTTCACAAGCAATACATTCAAAATAGTTCCCATAAGCAATTTATATGTTTCCGACACAAATTTAATTGCTTATAATCAATTCACATACCATTCTGTTTAATTCAAGGGATTTACAACTCACTTTCTTTCATTCAATTTATTTTTAAGCGAAATGAACTCATATCTATTTCAATTGATTCAAAAATCAATTTGATTTGCTTTTATTAACTCTTAGAATTTTATACATATTCGTTTGCGTCAAACAACAACCATTTCTTTGCAAATTCGACGATATTTACTTAATAGAATATCCAACCTAGTTTATAACTAACTGAAATTGATACAAACTCAATATAATCTTTATTTTATTTCATTTCCCATTGATTCTATTCAATTCATTTTGCATCCCATATTCACATTCATTTTAATTAAAACCATTTCACAATTTCCAGTTTATCCTCCATTTAATAATTTAGAATATTTCCCAACTCTAAATTTTACTTAAGAATTTTACCATTTATTTCTTAAGTTCAAGATTATTTTTTCTCTATATACTTGTTATATTTATTTCCAATTCACTACTTTGGTTTATACCCACTTATATTTAAACTGGATTCCAAATTCCATATGAATTCATTTTACCTTTCATTTATAAATATTGAATACAATTCATTTTGGACCATATTAAATTTGTCATTCTTTTAATTAGTTTCACTAACTAATTTAAATTCCTTTGTTAACATTTAGCTCCATTTGATCCAATATTTACTTAGGTTATTTCAATTCAAAACTCAAAAAAATTCCTTGTAACACTTCCCAATTTAAACCCTTGATTTTATTTTCATTTATCAAATTCACTCCATCTACTAATTTAATTAAATTAGTTTTATCCACTTATCCATTTAATTTTCAACTTTCCTTTCTCAATTCATCTCGGATTTATTTTATCAATAACCAGGAAATTTTCAATTTATAAAACCCATTTATACATTCACGTTACCAATTTCATTCCATTAACGAATTTTATTCCAAACTATAAATTACATTTAAAATTTACATTTACAAATCTCATTTATTTTTATTTTCTTAGCTTTTGGTTTTGATTTCAATTTCTCATACAACGATGATAATAATCTAATATTATCGCTTCCTAACAACCAAGCAACCATATATTAAAATAATTCACAGAAAATTTATTTCTTTTATATTCGAAAATAGTTTTGGGTAAAATTATTTCATTCACCCTATTTTAAAACAATACTGCGTCGGTTTATCTTGTTTAAAAGTTTAGAAACCCCTATCGAAACAGTTGGCCAGACTGCACCGACCAGAATTTATAAACAATCAACCGATAAGTCAACACAATATAAAACAATTTATATTCACTAACAAATACGCGCTCATATCTATTATTACACTCAAACTCATTCTAGAGTACTGCTGATTCTATCTCTAATGAGTAACACCCAACAGAGCCAAGGTTGTCGCTTAACCAAATGCTCTGATACCACATTGTAACGACCCGATTTTTACGACTCCCGAAAGTCGACATTCATACGTCCACTGTACCAAATGCCGCACAATCGAATGCCGGTAAACCGAACCGTTAGGGTTTAAGAAGAAGAAGATAGAAGAAGAAGACAGAAACAATAACAGAATCTCACATTTCGTAGCGGAACAACATATAATATATCAAGAATAATCTTTTAAAACAAAGAATCATATCTGTTATTACGTTACATCACATTACATTATCAGAGTGTACAACAACAAACAGTAGAAGAAAATATAACATATACTAGTATTACGCTACGCCACCCAGCTTGCTCCTGATCTCCACAGCAACTCCTGAATTCCAGAATGACCTGATAACCTAACTCTAGGCTGCCCGTGTGGAAAATTATGGGCACACAGAGTTTAGAAAGGGAACAATAAACTCCAGGTTAGTCATGGGACTGGTGTGAGATCTTAAAAACAGTTATTCTCTACTAAAAGGAAAACAAAAGATTTTTAAAAGAAATCCGCAATGCTTTTTGGAAAATGAAACTACCATAAGGCCTCCCGTCGCACACACAATGCAAACGCAGAATTGGAGGAGATTTCTCCTTATGATAGTCAAATATGCTTAATACGCAAAATCTTTTTAATATTATTATTAGTGCATAGTGCAGAAAACATTTCGAAAGTATAATATTAATCTTAGCCAGCATACGTACCATTATAGTATGCCTACTATAGCTCCATATTAGATGGCAGGTTCTAAACTAAAATCGTACTGGGTTCGTATTGGGAATTGGATTTCCAACAAATGGTCAGGCCAAGGAACTTCCCATTGCCACATGGGTACGCCTCTGGATAGACGCCCCGAGAACCTAACCGGATCTCTTCCAACACAAGGCCGGGTTACCTATGCAAAAATAGGTAACTACTCACACGAGTATGCCATCCCCCGGTTGTAAACAACCTTTATCCGAGGATCCTCAACAACAACAATCACAAAGTAATATATATTTGCGATATTCACATAAGTTAAGTATCTGGGCTCCATACCATGATACCACTTCTATCCAAAAGGAAATGTACATACCCTAAGGGGCGCTGCCCCCTATAACCTTGATGCATTCTTCCTGTTTTGACCATTCTGGGGTGTGAGGTCTGACGAAGTCTCGTCCACAAAGCTACGCTTTTCACAAAAGCCATGCTTCGATCAACACATGATCAGCAGCACTTCGTATGCCACATTACCAAATCGGGAATGTATCACTAGTAACCATCAACTACATAACCTCTGAGCTCGTACGTCTCAGAGAAGGGTGTTAAGCTAAGAGAATAAATTCTCCCCCACCAACAGAAGTGCATTTGATAGAAACCAGCTTTACATCTCAAAGTGTAACGTCATACACACATCCATACAAGTCCGTTCCGGGATCGAACGGAACCGAAGGCACTTCCAAAGAAGTCCTTGCAAATCCGAATATTCACTAATCACATCCGGAATTCCCATCACAAATGGTGATAAAATCTCTATACCGGAGCAACCCGGTGCAGAGACATTCGACAGGCATCCTTTCACTTTCGAAAATACCCGGTCTTCAACACCATTCTCAAATGCAATCCCATTTCATCGTATCGTTATTCGGAATGGGTTTTACGACACAAAGTCCTCTCCCGGCTAATCCGAATAACGAGCGCTTATTTTAAAATAAGTTTTCATTCAGATTCAAATAAATCACAATAATTTCACTTTGATCTTTTACACAAAAGATCCATCACAATCACGAGGGTTCTATGTAGGTTTCGAATATCCATTTGGAATTCGACTCCCAGTCGCATCGAAATTCAAATGCCGATTAAGGCCAATATTGATAGTCGGTTATTTAACTATCAATCATCATTCACAACAGTCGCTGGTTTTCAAATAATTTTTCCCCAATTATTTTTCTTCAATATATCTTCGCAAGATAAAATTTCACACTTCAATCCTTTGAAAATAAATTTCAAATCAATTTCCAAACATTTATTCATTCCCACTGAAAATCTGCCGATTTCAAATATTTTAAAATAATATAAAAATACTTATTCAAAATGTACTTGGAAATATTTTAAATAAATTATTTTAGAATATTTGCTTAAATATTGGTTATGAAAAGTATTATACTAATATCTCATATAAAATTCAAGTCTAAAAACTATTTTAACATACAATTTAGTAGACAGAGTATAAGTATTTAAATACCTGTTTTCTAAATCAATTTAATCTTTTTAAATAATCCTTATATAATTAATTAAATAAAAATTTTTACTTTAAACAATTTCCAAAACTAATTACTCCAACAATATTATTTTTAGAACCAAATCTAAAACTTTTTAAATTTTATTCAAAGGCTATTTTAAAAATATTCTCGGCTTTTCAGGGAAAAATTTCTTTTCCCAATATAAATGGGTCCATTTAAATAAATTAATAAATCTTCTCGATTTATTTTAAATTTACATTCCAAATTTGTAAATTTCTTTCCATACTTTATTTTTTAAAAATAAACCAATATTTATTTCAAACACAAAATCAAATTCCAATTTGATTTCCCTCAAATTAATTTCCCAATATCAAATCAATTTCAAATTGATTTACAATTTATTTCCAAAACACTAACCAAATTTCCAAATATCGATTCCTAAGGTTTATTTTAACTCCAAATTAATTCCCGAATCGATTTCTAAAATTAATTTCAACTCTAAATTAAATTCCAAATTTAATTTCTAAATTTATTTCCATTTGAAATAAATTTCTTTATCTCTTTTAATTATTTAAAATCTGTATCTTAAATAAATTCTTCAACTATTTAACAACCTTACTCGAAATTCCTTTAAAAAAATATTTTCCATATTTTTGGAGCTAATTCGATAAGTTTTTCAAAGATAAAACTTTATCTATTTAAATTTCCTTCTTTTAAAATTCACCCGATTCCTTTGAGTGAATTCATTGTAAATTTTCAATCCAAATTTCAAAATCAATTAACTATTTATTTCTGGTATCCTATGATATCAAAAATATATATGGATGAATTACAGCCTTTACGGTTTCAATCACAAACATTCACACGAAATAAAAATAATCAACACACAGCATAAGCAACAAATTAAACATTAAGGAATCCAGTTGGATCCCTCCAACCTGTTTTCCCGCATCCACAGACGTTAGCACACAATTAAATGCCCATTCCACTTCGAGGTGGAATATCATGGTATATGGGATTTATAAAATATTATCCGCTATTATGCGGCGCAATAGGGTCTAAACTAATATAACTAATAATAAATAAATTATCCAAACACACAATCAATCAATTTTAATTTAACTATAATAATTCCAAAACCAATCAATAACTGGAATTTTCAATTAAAATTTTGAGTGAGAAGATCACACCTTTAATTATTTTGCAGTCCACTCCAATATTGCCTTGGTTTCTCGATTTGACTCTCCACGATTTTAGATCTTGTATAAATGAAATTTATGAATTTATTAACATTTACCATGATTTTAAACTACCACGAATTTCTTACTTTAATTTCAAATCTATTGGGTTAACATTATCAATTTTCTTTACTGGTAAAATAAATTTTGATAAACAAACTGAACTAAAAGGTTTAACTTACCTAATCCTTAAATTAGAATGTTTTGAAGATATTAAATTACCTTAAGATCTAAGTATATATTTAGCATTTAACAGTAAGCTAAAAATATGCGTATATGCACGCATCTATTTCATAACCTATTTATTTCTAAATTAACAATTATATCTAATTACTAAATTTAAAACAAAGATATACCAGCATAGGAACAAGGCTACGCGACCCATCTCCTCTACTCCCCACTCTCGGTTCAACAAAGAAACGCACCCACTTCCCGTCGACTCCTTGCCCTCAATCGCATCGCCTCCAAGTCTTCGTGAATCGCCTGGAACCGTTCTCGACCTCCAGCGCATCCATTCCTGACCTTGGGAACTTCGCCCAAGCTTGCTCGCATACGACATAAATCCCTTAAGCTACAATCGCGATGCCCCAAAAGTCGAGCCCAAACCCTAGCCTATCGCCAATTACATCGGCCACGCGAATCGCCCTTGCTCCTCGATCGCGCTGCCGCCCACCCACACGCGCAATAAGGTTTCGGCCATTAAGAACTTGAGATAGCTAATTTTCGAACGATTCGGATACTTTTTTTTATTAAACGAATGAATTCGCTCGATATAGAGGAGGATAGGGATGCGGTAGATCTGAGGAAATTTGGGTTCGAATTTATTTTCTATTGATTCATCTTCGGCCATTATTTCCAAGCTTGAAGATTAGCTCGGTATATTCCTTTAAACGATAGATTCGTTATCTTTATTTTAAAATTGTTACGCGCCTTTAATCGTTTTACATGCTTGATAGGTGTTACAAAGGGAAACAACGTTTTGAATCCAAATGTTTTTGTTTGACTGGTCATAGTTATAAAATTTAAATTTGAATTTGAATTTAAACGTCTCGAAATCGAGCCTAAAAATCTCGATCTTCTATCGAAGCGTGCCGCTAGACGTTTATAATATTAAACCCCTATTTCGAACGCAATGGAAAAGGTTCCGAGACCAAATTTGATCGTATGGAGAAGATAGCTTTTCAAACCAGTTATATAATTAAATTTCGATATAAATTACAACGCGTTTGCTTATCGTACGGCTAAACGACAACTCCGAATGCTACGAAAATTGAAATCCAATAATAATACTATATTACGGATCCAATGGAACTGGTTTCGTCGAATTCCGAGACTGTGCCTCGGAAAGCTATTTTTAAATATCAATTTAAATGATAAAATTCAATACTGAAAAAAATCATTCCCAAATTAAATTTTGAAGCTTCTATTAACCTCAGTATTATCAATATGAATTTTATAAGCCTTTAAAATATTTTTATTCAGTTTAAAACTGAAGATTCAAATTTCAATCCAACTTCAATAAATTAAATTCAATAATTTAATCGTCAAATTCTTAGTTATATTTAAAATTCTGGCTAAGCCATCATTCAAATATTTAAAATCAAGTAAATATTTCATTTCAAATGTTTAAAAAATTTCCGTGTCGTCACAAAAGTGCCAAAAGACAAAATCAAATTGAGCGATAATTGCGTGTAGAATCCGAATGGCTTTGCACATGTTAACTAGTAACATTACATCACTAATTTCAACATTTGGAATCAATGAAGTGATTTCCTATTGACATTGATTTATATAATTCAACTGCATTGATCTTCTTGAAGATATACTTAAAGTTGATGAATTATATCCCTTAGGGAACAACTATCAAAATCATATTGATAATGAGTTAAGAATCCATTTTGGGTTTAAGTGTCATGTCATATGCCAAGGCCTATACTCTTTATGGCTTATTGACAACCAAGGACATTATTACTGTTAGTAATTAACAATTCTTTTTCTTAACATTGATAAGACTCATAGTTTCTCTTTAACATATGATAATTATAATTAAACGTTCTAATGCGTTGTATGTCCATTTTAGGATTGGTTAATTTTATTTTATCTTATTTAATCATTTTCCATATTCGAGTATCCAAATCATATCAAAGTCCATTATACTAACCCTAATTTTTAAACTAAATTCATTTGATCATGAATCTTATTACTTCTTATTGATACGTCATTATGTATAATAGGGAGGAGTGAATTTTGAGATTGTATCTTATTCGTATTCAGGTACATATGGATCTCTTTTCCAATACACTCACATATTCTATCAAATCAAATTCTTTAATTTTTTTTGAATGTAATGTTTTCTACTTTAATTTATATTCTACGAACCTAACACAGATACGCTTCTTATGTATCAAATACACATGTTCATTTATTATGATAATTCATCCGAAAATTTAATGAAGTAATTTGCTCCATTTTGGTATCATTAGACCTTCAACTGGATACATCTATATGTGCCAAATCTAAAGATTTTACCAACTCTTTTGTCGATTCCACTGAACAGGTTCTTTGCTATTAACTGATTGATATATAATTCACTCGTACCAAATGATTCAAAATCATATGATGAAAGAATTATTTCTCAAAGATATAGCTTAATCCATAATTTCAAAATAATTGTACAAAGCATTAGATACTTCAGTATTTTCTATAATTGTTGCATCACTTTTGTTATGAAAACAAACACCATGGATTTTATCTTATAGTGAATATTCACAATATTCGTATCAAAATAAAACTATATGTATTTTCAGTCAATATTGAAATACCATTATAATTTCATGAGTAATACTTTATGTGTGTGTATATACAAAGATAATCTTTCGTAATTTAATGCATTCACTAATAAAAGTCATATATTATGCTCCTATTATTTCCACCATTAAATAATAGCTCATGAAATATGAGGCTCTATTAATCACTTATTATGAGATTTTATTTCATCCACTATAACTATTTCACAGTCGAGACTTTCGAATCAAATATCTTAAACTCATAAAAATAACTCTTATTGAAAACAATTTTCTATATAAAATTACATTTGGAATATAAATCACATTTCTTATTCCATATTAAGTATCTTCTTGTATGTTATACAATTCTCGTTTCCTTTGTCCATGCATAAAGCAGAGGTGATCATTCACCTTTTCAACTCCATGGTGTCTAAGTTACATCTACTCTCGTACATTCCTTTTCCTATCAAAATGGTTGAACCATTTAAGATGAAATTCTTAATACAAGGTTGCATCGAATTCTTTACAAAATTGCATTCAGCTATCCTTAACATTTAAGGATATCTAATATGTTATATTTTATGTAAACTGATCAAACTAACACTTCGGTGATCAAATTCCAAGGTCCATTTTGTAGGCCTTAGTCTAGTGCTACATATAACACGATAAGAACCTTATTGTAATCAATCATATTGAATACACGATCTTGTATTATGGTTTATTTGCCCATTTGGATGAACCATTCATCAAGTTTTCTTATAAAGCGACTTCACCATATGACACTTATATGTATTTGAATATGAATCGAATATACATATATTGCTTTAGAGTTCAAGACTCATAGAATGTAGTACACAGTCTTATGCAGATAAACAACTAAGTAATCAAGGTACAAATGTTTTAGTAGCCGTATAATTTGGCTCTTGCATGGGCCTTGAATTGACAACATGCCAAAAGTTTATTAGTAATTATATTTATATTTTTGTGTTAATCTTAATGCAGTTCGTTTTTTTATTTTGACAGATAATTTTTTTTTGTCAATTTTTTTATTTTTTGCACAAAATTATTGATGTAGATTATTTTAACTTTATATAGCGTTTGTTCTTACAATATTATAAAGGTTTTAAATGTATTCATTTCACTTTTCTAGCAAGGCTCCAACTGTATTTTTTATGTTTCTCAAAAACCCAAAGAAAAACATAGAAATCTTTCGATAACTCCAATGGGTGTAAGGAATCGCTTGTCTTCGGATTCTGATCTTTAGTTTGCTTAAAAAATCATAATCCCTCAAGCGCTGGCTAAAATTTTATTGGTTGTATCATATAAAACTCCTAATCTATAGTTTTTGTCCTAATCTCGTCTCAATATTGAGTTTTCTCAACAAATCGAAGGATATTAGTCGCTTATACCCACCATTTCATGATGACCTACGTATAATGCACGTACGTGGAGTTTGGTCAACAAATACGTGCATGTACCTTACCTCGTCTAGTAATATAGTAGTAGTGCTACACATAACATCTCAGCCCTGAGTTTGCTCAACAACCAAAGAATTGCAAGCAATCTATTGATATTTGTTTGCACCAAAAATGGGACAGAAACCTAGTCGGTTAATAAGTGATAACTATGGATAATTAGAAATTAAAATGAGGTAACAAAACATAAGAATTATTGTGGTTCAAACATAAGTCAATATCTTACATCCATTGTCAACTTGTAATGGTTCTTTCTTTCTTTTACAAGAGTTATTTTACTACTTGGTGAGGATCCAACAAAGTATCAGGGTAAGATCAGATAATTCAGAAAGTAAGAAGAAGGATACCAAAAGATTCTCTATTTATTTGCACCTACCCTTCTATTTATAGATGAAGCTATGAAAATAAGCTTTGAAATATGCTTGAAACATGCTTTCCACTTTATCCATGTCTAGCATGAGGCTCAATTTGAAGATCATGGCCAAATCAGCAAAGATGGTAACTTGGTACATAGTTGTGTTCATAACTTAATACCGAGTTATTTGTCTTGTCTTCATTTTTTCCTTCAGCTAGTTTTTCCTTCCATTCTTGGTAATTACTTGTTGACTCATCGGTGGGTTACACAACTTAGTGTGGAGTTATGATGCTAAATTGCACTTTTCATCCTTTTCTTCTCTCTACTTGACTTATTTGGAAAAGGACTTGGCACTTTTTTTGTGGAAAGCAAGGATCAGTTGCTTCTCTCTACATGAATTATTTGGAAAAGGACTTAGCACATCTTTGTGGCAAGCAAGGATCGTTGTTGATTCTTGGGCCTTTAACTGAATTCTGGTTTCCAAATATGAACTTCTAGACTTCTAGTTTATTTTATGACCATTCAAAGGCTCTGATTCATCAAGGTATGGCTTCTGTAATGGCCCGCAAATTTTTCGATTTGATAAATTATATTTATTTTTAAATATTCAAATATAAGCTTTTTAAAACATATATTATGATATTTTGAACAATAATGATGGTAATCTTATTTGGAATAAGTATTTACAAAAATATAAACTTTGAAGGAATACCGATAAAATGGTCGAAAATCGTTTTATCAATAAACGGCTCTATAATCATCAGAAGTCACGCACGGAGCTGGATACATACACTTATTTATCCATTTAAACAAGAATATAACATTTTTTTTATTTTTCTGAAATATATGTATTTATGACATCATCAATAATGGCATCATATTTAATAATTAATTTATGAATTTAAATTGAGATATAATGATTTAATAATTATTATAACTATTCAAATAATCATTTTTGAATGATAATAATTCGTTTTAAGTAGTTATGAAGTGATAATAAATCATTTATAATATTTTTATAAAGATATATATATATTTGACTTGAAATTTTAAGGAAAATTGATATTGCTTCATCGATATAATAGCACTTTCTGCAAATAATTGTTTAATATTGATTTTTATGGTTTTATAATTCAAATCAGATCATTTTAATTAGTTAAAAATGATAATAAATTAGTTCTCAAATTTTGTTTACATTTATATTTATAAGTGAAAATATGAGCGAAAATCGGAATTGGAATTCGTAACGGTTTACCATAAAGAAGTTATGCAATGCTGTTTATATAACTTAGATACACACATAACATGCACATGCATATAATCGCATATACATAACAAATAAAATATATAAGTATATATGCATATTTACCATTTACATTTAAATTTACATATATGAAATGTTATAAATATCTAAGATATTTTCACATTTAAAAAGAAAACTAACCATCACTCACCTTACTCTTACACACCATCATCACTTGCACATGGAGGATGACAATGAGGAGGGGGGAGACGTGCGCCTTGATCGAAAAAGGGAGTTGTGGGCAAGGGGTAAAAAGGTAATTCTACCTTAAGATATTTTGTTCCAAAAAATTTCTATAAATACCCATCCATTCTTTCATAATTATAACACCATTCTTCATCTTCTTCTTTCTCTTTCTTAAGCAATTTTAATGGTTTCTCTAGTTTGAAATTTATAAAGAAAAATTAGAAAAATAAATAAATTTACATAAATATATATGCAATAGCAATCCACTTCAAAATCAAGTGAAATCCACTCCTCTCCTCCTTGCAAACCCATGACGACAACCTCCATCACCTTGGTCGAGCCCATATCCATCTGTAAGCATAGGTCGGGCCTTCCTAAAGATCCATGGCTCGATTCCGTTAGCTCTAGTTCGATCTTAGTGCAACTATAGTCCATTTTCACAACTTTAGTAGCCAATGAAGGTGAGAAACTCTATTTATATATTATATAATAATGATATATATGTTTTTCAATACTTGGTTCTGAGCTTGTTTATTAGGTTTTGATAAAACAATATGTTTGTTTAGATGTGCAAACAATTCACGTTTACATGCGAAATTACAAAATGAAAATCACTTTCCAATATGAATTACGAAAGTGTTACAAGATGGTTAAACATTTTTAAAATGGTTTAAAATGATTAAAAATGTTTTATAAACACTAAAACTCAAATTGGCAAAGTTTTGAAAATTGAGTCAAAAATAGGCATGTCGCGTAATGGTAGTTCGCGATTTCGCATCAAAATGGTAAAACGAGTATATTAAGTGAAATATAGCTTAGAATTATTCGAAATAAGAATTTTCCGAACTCTTTTAACTATGGTTTTCAAATGGAAATGAAAGATCAAAATTTTGTTGAATTAATTTCAGTTAAGTCCAAATCAAGTTTTCAATAATATCGCGTTTGCAGTTTTATAAGTTCAAGTGGTAATTGTTTTAAATTGATACCTTTAAATCTTTAAAAAAATATGAAATAAATTTTATAAATATGTTAAATTTTAAATATTTTATAGGGGATTTGAGTTATAAAAATGAACATTTATGAAGTAAAAATTGTGTTTTGATCAAATAAGCTTAAAATCACTATTCGTAGCAATTTTCTACGAGGGTTTTCCGTAACTTTTATAAAATATGATATTAACTTAATTATGCTCCATAATCTTTTTAGTAACCTTTTCAAATGAAATTTTTAGTTTTTTAAATATGATTAGGAAGTTTTTGTCTTAAAAGAGTTTGAATAAATGGTTAAGAGAAAAATGGTTTAGAAATAAGTGATTTAATCTTAGCTCTAAAAGCCGATGAGTGGACCTGGTTTTTTTATCCATGATATTTGAATGTGGGTTTATAAAACTAAGGAGATGTTTAGAAGCAACCAGTACCCTTTCTCACCTAGCCTCTTTCTCGGCGAGAAATAGATAAGATCGAAATGTCGAAAAAGAGAAGTACAAAAGATTTACTTTCCATAACTAATTTCTTAACTTGGGTTGTATAGAAATGATATTCTTATACTTAGTGTTAATTTTGAGGAGAGAACTCGTACTAAGGTGCTCTCACCATTATTCAACAAATAGTACTTGTAGAATATGAAAATTAATATTGAATAAAATTAGTCTAATTTCTATGAATCCTCTATTACTTAGTAATGTTTTACAACATGATATATGAGAAATGATTTAGTGTTTTCCAAATTTAAAGAGTGGTTTAATAATCTGGTATATATTGGAAACGAAATTATATATCTTTAAAATATGTTTTATCGACAATTGGTTCAGACAGATCGAGATCGGATTTGCTTGATTCCTACTCCAAAACCACTTTGAACCAATGAATCTCTGAAAGTGAAAATGATAAAGGTAAAAATCTTGAAGACTGAGATCTTCATAATGAAAGGCTACTTTTCACTAGCCTCTCGATTTCCATATTATATACATATGGTGGCAGTAGTACTTAATTTTGAAAATCTATGATGCAAGGACTTCTCGCTACTAATCCATGGGTGATTCCGAAAACAGGATGTAGCAGGAGAGTGCCTTCAATTTGTTCCATTCCTGGACAAATTGTATGGATGAATGTTTGACATTGCATTTGCAAACTACATGTATATTGATCTCTACAGGCGTACATCTGTTTGGTGGTCAGGAGATAGCCTCTTTTAACTTAATACCTTCTTTAAGACATATGAACTCAGAGGTTGTACATTTATGGAAATCAATAATGTGTGGTGGAAATGGCAATGTGACATTCTAAGTAGGATTTGATAATTCTGTGCAAGATAAAACATGACCTTAAGCCTTGCATCCAGGAATGACAAAACACATGGAAGATGCGACAAGGCTAAGTGGGTCGCTCCCGTTAGGATACGGTAATCACTCTAGATTACCCTTCATATTTTGAGTATGTTGTGTATGTTTTAGGATCTCGATAAAGGTAGGAATGACTGGGGTGATTTCATATTCGGTACTATGTATGGGAAAGGTAGGCATATTCTATGTTGGTAGAGGTTAGAGTCTCAGGTGCATCCCTCTAGAGATGTACTATCGAAAGCTATTCCCTTACTTTGTCATTGTATGGAACCCATTCTCCAATACGAGCCTTTACTGTTTTAGTTGTAGAACCTAATATGCTAGAATTTAATTAATGTAACAATTTCATCTAAGATTATATATGTTTATTTGAAAGAGTTTTCAAAGAATGTCATTAAAAGTAATATCCTTGATTTTACGTAGCAAATGTTTTGGTTATCATAAGGTAAAAACCTATCTATGTTTATGTACGGCATGGTCTTATTAGATATCCTTTGATATCAAAAGTATCCATTCTTTTGAGTTCTCACACCAGTCCCATGACTAACCTGAAGTTTTTTTTCCCTCAAACTTTGGGTGCCCTATTTTTCCAGGCATCTTAGTAGTTAGGTAGCTTGGAGAATTTTCTGAGGAGCATAGAGCATGATGTTGGAGGGTCCTATGTAGATAGTTATCAATTTTCGATGTATAATGTGTAAGTATCTACCAGCACTTGTAGGGATAGGTAGTTATAACCGTCCATAGTGGGTTAATACTTGCTATGACTCTGATATCTAATTTTGAGAGAGATTGTATTTACTATCTATATGTACAACTATAAGTTGTTTTAAATACGATGTGAGGTTCTGTTTTGTTCTGTCTTCTATCTTTATTTCTTTTAAAACCCTAGATAATCCGCCTCTCCGGTACTTGGATTTGCAGCACGTGAATACCGAGGATGTATTAGTGTTGATTTCCGAGGGCCGAGGATGTGGGTCATCACAGCTTGGTTCAGAAGCAGGGTAACATTCTCCTCCTAGAGCATGCCTGCTTTGGATCAAGACAAGCTATCGATTTCACATTCTGATTTGAAAATATTTCCTTATCCTTTGAACTATTTTCGTAAAGCGATGCACCCCTTTTAGGTCCATATCTTTCCGTAAAAAATTGAAGATTCATATTCCTTGGATGATATAAGAGTTATAGTATCCCACTTGTGCTTATTAATCGAGTCTAGAAATGCTGAAAGTTCCTTCTTTCTACTCAGTCGCGTAGTGCTTCATCTTCCTAACTCAATTGATTTTCATATCTAATTTCATTGCGCACCTTCGTTTTTTTCTTTTATCTTTTTTACTCTGCATCGAGCTGTAAGCTTGAACTCGGCACCAAATTTTCTACACATTTTTACCTAAGTAACATTTCATTACTTATCAATATTCATTTCCACTTTCGCCTAGCTTCCTTATTTGCGAATTGGAACTTTAGCCTTGTCGCTTTTGATCAAAGATCCAATCTAACACTATAGTTATATCTCCACTTCACCGATGCCTATCATCAGCCACCTTTTTTATCATCAATGCTGGATTAAGAGTCTAAGCACCTTTGAATAATCATAATTTTCCATTCATTCTATCTGGCTTTAGCTCAAAGCTCCTATTTTGACATCGTTGTATGCATATCCTTTGCGATTCGGTAGGTAGCCATTGGTTTGAAGTTGCTGGCGTTTGATGATTGTTATCGACCATACTTAACCACGTTCATGTGATTTATCTTCTTCCTCACACTCGACCATGGATTACAAAGACTTGAATTCAAGGACTCTTGGGTCACTTGTGATTGACTTGAGTTTTCTGCCTAATTTTCCTAGGCATTATTCGATTTTTCTTTTTTCTTTTATGTGCTTGGGGTCACCCGCGAGTTTTCCTAGCTTGGACAAAAGTTTTTGCATGACCATGGGATTCCAATGCTTTAACAAATTCTTTTCTAGTGCAAGGAGGAATATGTTCAATTTCAATTAATTTTTGGTCGAGTATGGAATGATGGCTCAGCTTCGGTGGGACAGTTTCACAAAACAACCATATTGAACCTGCTCTAACATCCAATGAACTCGTTCACTACTGCTTTGAGTCAAACAATCCACTAGTGCGTCCTTTACAAAGGGAAGTTCTATGTCGCTCCATACAATGGTTCTGTTATTGTAAATTGTATGGTAACGGGTAAAATATGACACGGGGTTCCATAATGCAATGGAGCTCATTTTCCTAGCATAAGCGATCCATCTACACAGAGTGTTCACATTCACCATACTCTAAACACAGGACATGCATGTAACAACCCTGTATTTTGTGATTATTTTAATTGTATATTTTAATTGAATTTCTGATTTAAAAGCTTTATTTTATTAATTTAATTTACATAATTTTGTTATTTCAAATATAAACTTTGATTTTGAGGTGAATTAGAACTCCAAACATTATTAAATAGAATTTTTTACAAAAAGGTGTATTTTGGTAAATATGGTCAACTTTGACTTTTAAACTTAAAATTTGAAAGTTTGAAAATTTGAATTTTATCTTTTATTATGAAAGTAAATAAAATTTTAAGAACATTGCTTTTTGTTTCATTGAAATCTGATGTATAATGTGAAAGTTATGCCTTTTTAACTATTGTGTGAAATTTGCTGTATTTAACAAAATTGTTTATTTTAAATTATATAAATAATATTTTTATTTGGTCATGTAATGTTCTAATTTATGTTTATATGGGTAAATAACATGTATTGCATATATTTTGGTTTTAAAACATTTTTGAAAGTGTAATTGACATTTTCCAGTGTCAGTTGTATTTTTTTTTACAATTTCTAATTTCCAGCTTCAATTAATTTAAGGAATTCTTTATTTATTTTTCTATTTTCTTAAGAACTTATTTTACTATCATACCCACTTTATTTTGTTCCTCATTTATTTTATTTATTTGACATTTTATTTTCTTTAGAAATTTTTCTAGAGCCAATGGTATTTTATTTGTAATTTTCATGTCTTGTTTCCAATTTTAAACAATTTCTTTAATTATTTTTCTATTTTTCTCTAAATTTAATTATCTATTACACTTTGAATATGCTTAATAAATTATTTATGTCAAAATTTTGTTTTAGAATATTTTTAAAATGAAGTAGATATTTTTCCAAAGCCAATGATGAATTAATTGTAGTTTTTGAACCCTGTTTCCAATTTTAAAGCAATTTCTTTAATTCTTTTTCTATTTTCCTAAATTTATTTATTTATTTTCTTTTTATTTTATTTTTTTTCAGTTATGAAATTTATTTACTTAATTTTAATTGTTTTTATTTGATTTAAAGAAAAGGAAATTTGAAAAGACTAAAGCTTTTATAACTTGTGACACTTAATCGCCTAGTCTTTTCATTTGCTTGTCTTTTCCTCTTCTCTTGAGTTTTGGACATTCATTTTGTGTTTAGCCGTGAATTCCCATTCACTTTCACGTGAGAAAACTTCATTTCTCATTATTTATCATGGCTAAGAGAAATTGTAATGGCCTCCTTTCTCTCTTTTTCACTTTTTCTCTTCATTTTTCCTTTTGATTTTCAATGTTTTACCTTGGCTTCTTCTCCTTGTTTCTTAGCCATAGCCTCACCACCTTCACCTTCCTCCTCCATCCCATGATCCACGGCCACAACCCTCCTTTCCCCTTGACCAGATCAGGCCATGAACCCCTTGAACCAAAGCTCCACACAAAAATGGCAAAAATCACTTAAAAGCTATGTTAGCCTAGCATATTCCCTCCACCCCTTCACTTTTGGCCACGTCCACCACCTCTAGCCGCCGCCACCTTACTACCACCACTACACAACATCCTAGCATATGTCCCAACCTGAACTCCTCTAGCCGAGCCCATTCCTCCCTTGGCCGAGCCAATATATTGAACCAAACTCCACTTTAAAGCCTTGCCTCCTTGCCTTCTTGTGTTATAACTCCAACCACCTCCTATTCTCCATGCTAGCCGTGAGTTATGATTCAAACCCGATCCATTTCAACTTGAAAGCATTTGTGGCCGAGCTTACATCATGTCGTGGCCAAGCATATGTGAGCTATGGTCAAGCAAAATTGGTTTGAAAGCTAGGTGATGCTCTTTGTTGCTTTGATTCCCACTTTGTTTCAATAACTTTGGTATTGAATTTATATTAATATTTGGTTATGTTTATGGATTGTGACAAGATCAATAGCTTGGTTCTCATCCACTTGAGTCTATTGTTGTGTCATCATGCCTTTAGGAATCCGTTGTGTCATTTGATTCGCTATCTCCAACACAAAGAGGTGAGTGAATCTCACCTGACATTCATACTTATGCAATTATGTAAATTGACAATAATTGAATGTGTAGATTATTTTGTTATGTTATACCTACCTATGATCATTAATTTATGATGTTAAACTTGTTAATTTACCTTTCATATCATCTGTTACTGTTATATGTTGTTAGTTGTTCATTTATATTTGTTTATCACACTGCAAGTTCCCTGTAGATTAGGTTCACTATGGGTTGAAATGATACATACCCGAATGGACTTTAGAATAGAGAAAAATCGTTATGGGCTGAAATGATAGGCCTGAACGGTTTTTATTTATTTTGTTTTAACTTGGGATTGCAGGTTTGAAATGATAGAACTCAGATTTTTCTTTTTAAATTGCAGATTGAAATGATATATATCTGTATCACTTGACCTAGGTTAGAAAACTATATACAGGCCAGTGATTACTTTATAAAGTGTTTTGAATAATTTTAAGTATTTTAAAAATTATAAATTTATGAAATTTCATTTAAATAGATTTTGAAATGTTTTATAATAAAGAAATTATGATTTTTCTATGAGTTAAGAATGTAATTAATGAATGGTTAAATTGGATTATTGAAATATAACTAAAGTTTGGAAATTTGGAATTTTGTTAAAAATGATATTTAAGTTATATAAATAAAATGGAAATTTAATTATATCTAGGAAACGGTAAATATGATAATTTGATTTAAATTTGAATTTAAGTGATTTATTGAAGTATTATTGATTTTTTCTATAAATTAAAATGGTTAAGTAAATGAATGCTTAAATGTGTAATTTTTGAAATATAACTTGACTTAGTAATGTGAAATTTGGTTTTAAATTAAAGGTTTAAGTTAATTAAATAAATTGGAAATTTAGTTAAATTTGTGAAATGGTAATTTGAAAATGTAAGTGTTAATAAAGTGTTAAAGGTAAAAATAGGAAAATTATACACTTGAATTTGTTAAGTAAGTTTATTGAAAATTTCGATTATTTATAAGAAATTTATTTTATAAAAATCATATGTTAAAGGTATGTTAATAAACATTTTTGAATGTTAAAATATGATTTTTATAATGTTTAAAAGGTTTAAATTGAAGTTTATTATTTGCTGGAAATACACTAAAATCTGGAAAATACTTTTAATAGCATTCAGAAATGCTATGGTTTCTGTAAATGAACTAAAAAACCCTAATAAAAAGGCTATCACAGCAGTTCTGAAATGCTATAGTTGCTAAAGTAAACTAAAAGGCTAAAAACTTTATAAAGGCCTATTATAGCAGTTCTGCAATGTTGTAGTGGTCTGCTGTCTTAGTTGAAATTAATAAAAACCTTTAATTGGAAACCCGAGCTATTACAGCATTTCTGAAAATGTTGTCTTTGCTGTTTTAAACTAAAAATTCAACTAAAACTGAGTTTTAACAGCAGTTTTTAAGTGCTGTCTTTGCTGAATTAAAATGTTTTTAAGTGTAACTTATAACAGCTTTTCTAAATGCCGCGAAAGACTGAGATTTTAAATGTTTATGGTTTTTGACTTAGTAAACGAGCTCAGAATGACTTGAAACTTTGAAATTTGAATACTTGACTTGAAAGAACAATAACTTCACTTTTAAATGGTTCAAATGAATTAAGCAAATTGGAATATAAACTATTTAAAGGCAGTTTGAATTGAAAATAAATGAATGTTATCTTTGAACTTTAAAAGGTGATTAAGTTTGATATTTGTATTTGAATTCAAATAATGATTTAAAAGGGAAGTTCCGAAAGATATGATATTTTGATATAAATTGATTTGAAACTGAAGTTCTGAAAGATATGATATTTTGATGTTAAATTGATTTGAAAATGAAGTTCCGAAAGATATGATATTTTGATATTAAAATGATTTGAAAATGAAGTTCTGAAAGATATGATATTTTGAAATTAAAATGATTTGAAAATAAAGTTCTGAAAGATATGATATTTTGATATTTAAATGACTTGGAAATGAAGCTTTGGAAGGATATGATATTTTAATGTATTAAAATGATTTGAAAGGAAGTTTTGAAAGGATATGATAATTTAATATGTTGAAATGGTTAGAAATGGCTTGATATTTATTTTGATAAATATTTGAATTTGAAAGCTATGGTATGTTGATATATTGAAATGATTTGGAAATGATTTAATCTTTATTTTGATAAAGATTTTGATTGGAATGATATTTTATTTTGAAGTATAAAATATTATTTTTAAGTTATAACCATGGGTTATAATAACGATTGGTTGGCAAAGAGACCGGGATCGGATATGGGCATACTCTCTGTCGATATCGAAACCACTTTGACAACCACGTACGCGGTGGAGATTCTAGAATGAAGTAGGATGGTAGCGACGTTCTTGAGGTATGTTACGCGGACCCAACTCCGTGAGTTGGCATAAGGTGGCAGAAACAGAAGCGGTCTCGGGCCAAAAAGGGTAGCTCCTCTGGTCAGACGCATTTCTTCGATACCATTCTATTGCTTTTGTGATTGTTTGGGCTCCCCTTCGATTTTGAAAATGTGCTCTGAGGTGGGAGTATGTGGCTGCTGCGTTACCCCCAGCCCGAGTATTGTAATTGGTATATCTACTGTGACGACCCAACTTCCAAACTCCAGGAAGTCACATCATCAATTAAGAAAGAAAGGGATAGAAGAAGAAAAGAAAGAAGAGAAAGAAGAAACAACACTAGAATCTCAACAGCGGAACGAATAAATTATATTAATAACATAAAATATTACATAGTTTACAACCATAATCAGAGTACATAGATATACATCACATACTAGACAGTTATAAACACATGTCTAGTATTTACAACATAATACAACTCAGAGACAATCACAGAGACACACGGCGGAATACTATATATATCTAACGCAGAAGCCTCATGCTCCATTTGCTCCTCCATAATTCGTCAAAGCTAACCTGAATCACTAGGCTACTCGTAAAAATTTGAGTATCCAAGAGTTTATGAAAAACAAAAATAAACTCCGGGTCAGACATGAGTCTGGTGTGAGTAATAGGTTAAAGTTGCTTAATTTTGAAAAACCTTTGAAAGAAAAGGTATCACGTAAGACTTCCCACACATAAACATGTAAAAGTTTTTACCTTACGCTAACCAAACATTTGATAGGAAATCCAGTGATATTATAATAGTCTAGGGTTTTCAAGTAAATAAGAAATGGCCGAAATTGTTACATTCATTAAATTCCAGCTACTAGCCACAAAAGTGGGTAATACAATCAAAACCGTTGGCACTTATTGGATTTTGGATTCCATACAATGGCAGGGCTACTGGGGTACCGCCCGTCACAGTACGTGGCCTAGATCAACGTACCGAGGAGCCACCCTAACTCCCCTGCAGCACAAAGACGGACCCGTTCCTTACTGAACAGTTCCGAACAAGACAATCCCGCAGTTGGTGTACATCCAACTGCCCACACAGCCGAAATAAAAAGGGACCTCTAGACAGGGATCAATCTTGCTCTCCAGTGGGTGCGACCCACGAAGCCTTGCTGCACCTCCCCTATTTTAGCCATTCCCGGTTGATGAGGCTTGAGGGTATGATTAGAGGACTCATCTCTTAGAATGCTCATCGTCCACCAGACGATGTTCTGAAAGCATTCAATCCATACAAGTTCGTTCCGGGTTCGAACGAAACCGAAGGCATTATCTCGTTACACTCATTACGGAATCACCCACAGAGTTAACGAAGATAACCCTTGCACTCTAAACCTATATCTCGAATCTATAAGTACTATTCCGTCAAACTCATTACGGAATCACCCATAGAGTTATACTGACGTATAGCCCTTACACCTCGAGTCTTCACTTGCTCCACTTAGATTCACGACCTAACGTTAATTGGAGTCGATGTGGTTTCCGGATATCCAAATATGGAAACCCGATCCCGGTCTCATCGAAATCCAAAGCGTGTCTTTTAAGGCCAAGTTGTTTTAAAGGTTTAAAACAATTCAATTATACATACAAATAGATAAATCATAGATCCACAACAGATAATCAACATTATCATAATATCAGATAAACCGTATTATCACTATCCAAAGGATAATCCATATCAATATCACAATGCAACCAATGCATCCAAAACACTTAACATAATTTATCTCATATCTGAGATTCAAACCAATCAAGGCAAACAACACTATCTAACCATATAAGCAATGATCAACCACACCAAATATAATTAATTTTAAAGTAAATTAAATTAATTACTTTACCAATATCAACTTACTCATATCACTATTGATAATTTATAAATCAATTAATTAACCATCAATCAATTATTTATTTTAATTAATCATCCCTGATTAATTAACCCTTAATTATATTCAATTAATTATTCACTAATTAATTTCTTCAAATTAATTGTACTTAACCAAATACAGTAATTAACCTTAACTACTTCATTAATTAATTAACTATAATTAATTACATTAATCCTTAATTAATTACATTAATTAATTACCTTTAATCGCTTATTATTGATTAATTAATCTGAATTAATCAATCTTAATTACATTATTAATTTAATAATTAATGATCTTCTAATTACATTTTCAAATTAAATTAATTACTCTAAGTAATAAATCTTCATTTAAATTATAACTGTTAATCACCCTTGATTAACTCCATTTAGTAATTATCTACCCTTAATTACTTGTCTCCAATTAATTTCTTGATAAATTTACAAAGTACTCAAATTACATTTATCAACAAATCACCTTCAATTAATTACATATAGTAATTACTCATTAATTACTTCTCTATGTAATTATTCTTCATTTAATTACATTAAGAAATTATCTTTCACAACTCATCCATTTATTAATTTTAAATTAATTAAAATGAATTAATTAACTTAAACTAATTAAATTAAATTAATTAATGACAATAAGTAATTAATTCCCTAATTACTTCCATAAGTAATTATTCTTAATAACTTATACAATTGATTATCTTTAAATTAATTAATCTAATTAATAATTAAAAATAACCACATTAATTAATTGTAAAATAATCCTTAGTTAATGACCTTCATTAACTATTAACAACTCATTAATTATTTTTCAAAGTAATTAACTTATTTTAATCATCATTGATTACAAATTAATTAATCATTAATTAATCTATTAATTAACCCCTAATTAATTAAATAATTAAGTGTTAATTAAAACTTAATTAAATCCATTATTACTTGATTAATTGATTATAAATCATTAATTAAAAACTAATTTTATTTAATTAATTATTCTTAACTACAAGTTAATTATTCAAAGAATAATTAATTCTAAACCCTTAACCCTTAATTACTTTAAGTAATTATTTATTTCATTTACTTTTTAAATAAATTAATTATTCATTTAATTACCCTAATAATTAAATGAAATGCAAACATTAATTTTTTTTTAACTTTAATAAGTATTAAAATCAATCTAAAACCTTAATTGACAATAATAATTTCATTATAAAAGAAATTTTACAAAAGTTAAAATAAATTTCTTTTTAAAATTAAACCATTTAAATTTTACATTATTATTCAAATTTGGTTTGAAACACTTAAATTTATAAAACTTAAATTTATTTTTAAACCAAAGATTCAAATCCAAATTTGAATCAAATTTTAAAACTTTGTTTAACATTACTTTATATTCAATTTCAAACTTAAATTCAAATTTCTTTTTAAAACATTTTTAAACAATAAACTCCCTTTTTAAGTTATTTATACAAAATTTAAGTTTTACATCTTCATCCACTTCTAGCTTGAGATTCAAATTAAAACTTGAATTCGTAATTTAATTTAGATTTTAACTTACTTTTAATTCTTGCTTCCCTTTTTAAATTTAGTTTTAAATTTTGAAAACAAGACAAATTCCAAACTTCAGCAAACTAACACAAGTTAAACACTAAAGTAACTTGAGTAATTTGATTAACAACTTCCTTTCAATTTATTCTGAAATTATCAAATTAAACACTGACAGGTTAAATGTTAAACCTGTAACACATTTCCCCCTGAACCCACAACCCATCCACTTCGAGTCTCCTACCCAAATTCTTCGAGACAAATGTTCAGGAACTTCGAGCAAAACCTAAGACAACCCGAGACAACACTGATACTCATCTTCCCCAATCAACTGATACACCATAAATCTCGTGCACCTGCACCTCCGCCGCCATCACTTCCAGTCACTCGCGACCCCTTGAGCAAGTCGGCAACCACCATCACACTTCAAATCCACCTTCAATCCAACTGCAGAAGCCTCACCTCAAAATCCAAGCATCGAGCTCGAAAAAACAGTAACAATGGCAAATCTGAAAATTTGCCTCAACCACCAAACTCCGACCATCTGAGAAACATCACCTCCGGCCACAAACTTCTCCATACCCCATCTACCTCCAGCTCGAACTAGAGAGAACTCGATCACTTAATTTGATCACAGTGATCAAATTCTTCAAACCCAGAAAAACTAGGGCTTAAAATTTTGATTCACAATTCCCATCACCTCACTGATTTAATCTATCATCAACCATTTTTCTCTGCAACTCAGTTCACCAATCTATCACCAAATCAACATTGGTCATTCTAATCACCTAGGTTGTCAGTTCAACCCCAGTCACCATTTCCAGACAAAAACAGCAATGCTATGTCAAAATTTAAACTAAATTTTATGAATTTAGTTTTAAAATTCAAGTTTTGATTTATGTAATTGGTTTAATGTCTTAAATCAAAGAATCAAGGTGATCAATTCCTTACTTATTTATGAATTATTCTGTAATCTCTGAGCTTACAGACAATATACAGAAAATTTCATGTTAAATAAAAATATAAACTGTAACCAATGTTAACATTCATATGTTAAAACTTAACACATATCAATTTAAATAGAGTGAATATTTAAAGCAGTTCCTAAATCTGTAACTTGTATACAGAAAGGCAAATTCATATCAACATGTACACAATACACATAATATCATACCCGTAATAAACCTTAAACATGGCATGCAAACACACTTAATTCTATAAATAAACAGCAACCCATTTATTACTTAAGTTTACTTTGTAAAAATTGTTACTCACCCGATTTTATGGAGGCAGAGCAACCATGAGCTTCAGATTTTACTTTCAAATTTTTGCTTTAAAACTTCAGCTTGCCTTAATAAAAACTGCAAATACTTTTGAAATTTCCACCTTGCAAATCTGTAATGCTTCCAGATTTACATGCATGCTTTATTAATTTCTGAAATGTCTAAGCTCCAAAATTTTCATTTGCATGCTTCCCAGAGTAAAAATGCAGGCTTTCACAAACTTTGCCAATATGTTGTTTCCAGGAAAACATGCAGGTTTGTATGCATTTCAGGTTAATGAATTGAGGGTTGCAGGTATTTGAATTAGGATTTGAAGTTGCAGAATTGATTTTTGAAGAAGATTTAAACAATTTTTGATTTTGTTTATGAGTAGCATATTTACAGGAATTCTGTTTTTGCATGCATATGAATTTTTCAGATTTAGATCTGAAAATTTCTTAAGTTTGAAAAGGAATAGGGAAAAGAAAAACATGAGGTTAAGAAGATATGTTTATGTAAACAAAATTCTTGATTTAATTAAAATAAAAAGAAAAAGAAGTTTAAATGAGACACTTGTCTTCTTAGTACTCTATGTTTAACACATGTCAATTAGGGTGTTAATAAACTTACATATGTAATTTAGGTATTTAAATTTTTATTCTAAGTTGTTTATACAACTTTGATTTCTTTTATAAGAGCTTTTAAATCTTATTTTTATTTCTTGTGTACATATATAAATGAGTTTATCCCTTTTCTTTTAAAGAAAAACAAAACAAAACAATTTTATAAATAAAAGCTTGTTCAAATACTTTTAAGTATTTATTCTTTAAAACATTAAATTCAAACTTTAAATCAATTTATCAAATCAAATTCTAAAAATCAAGTTATACATATGCATACATAAATCTTATAAGAAAAACAAATCCTATTTCTAGCAAAATTTATTTATGTTTATAAAAACTAGGTATTATCATTTTTATTTAAAAATAACAAATTAAACCATATTAAGTAATTTATAAATGAGATTATAAATTTCCTTTATCACTCAATATATTAAAACCATAAGTAAATTGTATTTTAAATTCTTATATAACATTTTCAAGCAATATTTTTTTTAAAAAGAAAATAAAACAATGCTTTGAAAAGTTATATGTTAAATTTAAATCAAATCTTCAATTTATCAAATATAAATTAGAGTTAGAAAATTAATTCATTTACTAAATTCAAAAATCAAAATTTATCAATTTACAATATATAAAAATATATATTATAAACAGAAAACAATTTACTTATTTAAAAGGGTAAAATCTTTCAATTTAAATATTTATTAAAACATGATTATCAAATCAAATTCCAAATTTGTTATTAAAATTATCAAATCAAATCAAATTTAAAACACATATTATTAAATTTATATTGCCCAAATTCCCGGGATATCACATCTACCCTGGCATTGCCTTATGTGCCGTGTCACCTACCATATCAAGCCTTTACTACGAGTTTCTATTTATGTCGTACCTATGTAGTATCTTCTCATAGTCTCCCGATCAGGAGATATGCAGGTACTGTATAGACTATTGGCATTATTTGTGTTAAGGAGATATTGGGTCAGTCCTTAACGCTATTTTAAAGTAAGTTTATTTTCCTGATAGACATTATTATAGTAGCGCAATATTACTACATAGTAAATAGTTTAATGGATCCTTAGAGGATGGGCGGTCCCAAGCATCTTCTAAGTTACTTATACCTTTACTACAGTTCACTTGAGTTGGTTTACATTGTATAAGTATGTATGTCCTGACTCGAGTGTTTGTATTTTTATTTACGCTCGCGTCAGCTTGAGTTATTCACAGATTTGGATTCCACCTTCTGGAGATTTAGATCATTGGAGATTATCTACTTGTCTTGTTATATCTATTTCAGTTTTGTTGTTCTATTCAGCTTGTACTTGGTTATTGTATTGAAACTTCTGTTGTATTCTATTTCTTCTGTTGTATCTTATGTAACTCTGATATATTTATATAGTAGCTTCATGAACTACTATCTCCTTTACTTTCGCAGCATTATTATTACTCCGTGTCCGCGATCTGTGATTATTTATTTACTGTATATTCTGAGATTTGCAAAATTTTATGCACAACGCGGTATTCTGAGCAATTCAAATCCAACATGTGTGTCTGCCTATGCACTTGGAGGGTGCAACATGATAGGGGGTTCTTGCATTTGGTTTGGTAGCGAGTGGATGATTCTTGCTCCTACATGTCCCACGGGGTTGGTGGTGCAGTCAAGAGGCTGGCCGTAAAGGCAGAACACAGGTACCAATGTATGCTATGGTGGGCGTTATCCCACTGGTGCGGCTTGTTACATTTGGTATCAGAGCTTTGGCTTTGAGGCAAAACTTAGAATATAAGGTAAATTATTTACAGAATCACTTTCGTTCGAGTTTAAATCTTTCCTATTTGATTCGAATTTCCTTTTACTTTTGGAACGTTCCCTGCGGTTCCAAAATCCATTCGTGTCCCTCACTATTCATCTTCTTTTGATTCTGGAGTATCCCATAACTCCGCTTCGAATTATCTTTATAGTGAATTGGTGGTCTCGCCAATATCCTAATGATTTGTAAAGGGGTGAAACTCCTTTACAATTAGCACCGATTCACCAGGGATTTATATCTATCTTTGGTTTAGATGCTAAAATCTTTTGTTATTCCAAACTCTATCTCTTGAGATCGAATGTAGATTTACCCTAGAAAAATCCACATTGATCTTATTCTTTAAGTCACGGTTGACCCGGTTAAGGTTGCCCGCGGTTTACTTAAGCTTACCCATCTTCCTACTCTGTTATTTAATCATCTTGTCTTTTGTTCCTAATTTATTCTCCCAAACATTTTGAATTGTACTTGTAAATCTATATTTTGTTTTATATATTGTGTCGTTTGAGTTGTTGATGTTGATTTGGGTTTCCGATCGATTCGTCTGATCAACGATATCGATAGGATTTATAAAACACTTTGACAGAACAAACTGACACAATATTATCTTAAAAATTTGGTTAATGAAATAAATTTTGATATATAAGTAAATTTATGGAACTTAATAAATTGATTTAAATTGATTATTTGAAATGATAATACTTGATTTATCATTTATTGTTCTATAAATGAATTTATAAATAGTTGTTTATAAATTGATTTGGTAACTGAAATGAATTTATAACAAGAAATTTGAGAATTTAATTTCTGATGGTTTCAAACCTCGTGTTTAAGTTTTAAAGTATATTATTCAAAGTATTTTCGAATAGAAATTTTTTTCAAAGAATTTTAAAGTCTAAAATTAGTGCTCTTCTCTTGGTCATTGGAAAATAATTTTGGTGATGACCGCGGCATCATCGACATTCATTTTCGATTTTCGAAGTGAGGAGACTATTTTGCAGTTTTGCTACAGTGTTTCTTTAAGAATTTAATAGATTTGAATTTCTAAAATAAGACTGGATTTATAACATATGCTAATATATGATTAAATTTGAATATATATATATATATATATATATATATATATATATATATATTATCTCAAAATGGTTTGAAGAAAATCGAAAATTTAATTCTTCAATTTTATTTTAAAGAATAATTTCAATTATAAAAAAAATCAAATTTTTGGATGAATATTCAAGCATGAAATGATTTAATTGGAAATTTTTATTTGTATAATACAATTGCATTCAAATATAACTTACCTTAATTTCAGAAGTTAACAATATAGCTGGATAATATACAATATAAAAAGATTTTATAAATAAATTTTGAGTGGTTATAATAAATGTTATACACTTAAATTTTAGTTATAAAATAATTAACAGAGGTAAATATAATAAAGGGTAATTGAATAACTTACGATAAAATAATGTTAAAAGAAATAAATATAAAATAAAGCAGTTATAATAAGTGTAAGTATATTTAACATAAGTGATAAATATATTAAGAGGAATAAATTTTATTTTATTAGGAATAAAGAAGAATTAAATTTATTAAGTACATTATAAGTATAATAAATGATTATTATTTTTTCAAACCCATGGTTTTAAAATTGTTAATTTAAGGTAATTGGATGATAAGGTAATGAAATTTGAGATAGCTAAGATTTATTTAACTTGTGTAAACATTTATTTTCTATTTAAGTTGAAATTTCCATGGTTTCAAATTAATTTCCTTATTTTGTTTTTCAAACTATCTTTTGGTTGTCCTTATTATCTGTATCTTGCTACAGATTGGTATAGACATCTTTCTATAATCCTTTTGTTTTATAATCTTTGATAATCTTTGGTACTCATTTTGAATCCACCTTTATCCTGCTTGTGTTCTTGATTCTGGAGGATCTCGGAAAGATCATCTCCACCTTGTTAAACTTACCAATAACAACGGTTATATGTATAATCTCAATCTTCATGTCACCTTGTTTTAATCTTATTTCGTTTCTATCTTTTCTGTGCTTTTCCGTACTTCATTCCTTTTCGAGGACGAAAATTTTTGAGTGGGGGTGACTGTACCAACCCTGTATTTTATGATTATTTTAATTGTATATTTTAATTATTTTAATTGAATTTTTGATTTAAAAGCTTTATTTTATTAATTTAATTTACATAATTTTGTAATTTTAAATATAAACTTTGATTTTGATGTGAATTAGAACTCCAAACATGATTAAATAGAATATTTTACAAAAAGGTGTATTTTGGTCAATATGGTCAACTTTGACTTTTAAACTTAAAATTTGAAAGTTTGAAAATTTGAATTTTATCTTTTATTATGGAAGTAAATAAAATTTTAGGAATACTGCCTTTTGTTTCATTGAAATCTGATTTATAACGTGAAAGTTGTGCCTTTTTAACTATTGTGTGAAATTTGCTTTATTTAACAAAGTTGTTTATTTTAAATTATATAAATAATATTTTTATTTGGTCATGTAATGTTTTAATTTATGTTTGTATGGGCAAATAACATGTATTGTATATTATTTGGTTTTAAAACATTTTTGAAAGCGTAATTGACATTTTCCAGTGTTAGTTTTATTTTTTTACAATTTCTAATTTCCAGCTTCAATTAATTTAAGGAATTCTTTATTTATTTTTCTATTTTCTTAAGAACTTATTTTTCTCTCATTCCCACTTTATTTTTTTCATCATTTATTTTATTTATTTGACATTTTATTTGTTCTAAAGTGAAATAGAAATTTTTCTAGAGCCAATGGTATTTTATTTGTAATTTTCATATCCTGTTTCCAATTTTAAACAATTTCTTTAATTATTTTTCTATTTTTCTCTAAATTTAATTATTCATTTCACTTTGAATATGTTTAATAAATTATTTATGTCAAAATTTTGTTTTAGAATATTTTTAAAATGAAGTAGATATTTTTCCAAAGCCAATGATGAATTAATTGTAATTTTTGAGCCCTGTTTCCAATTTTTAAGCAATTTCTTTAATTCTTTTTCTACTTTCCTAAATTTATTTATTTATTTTCTTTTTATTTTGTTTTGTTTTCAGTTTTTAAATTTATTTACTTAATTTTAATTGTTTTTATTTGATTTAAAGAAAAGGAAATTTGAAAAGACTAAAGCTTTTACAACTTGTGACACTTCATCGCTTAGTCTTTTCATTTGCTTGTCTTTTACTCTTCTCTTGAGTTTTGGCCATGCATTTTGTATTTAGCCATGAATTCCCATTCACTTTCACATGAGAAAACTTCTTTTTTCATTATTTCTCACGGCGACAAATGGTAATGGCCTCCTCTCTCTCTTTTTCACTTTTTCTCTTCATTTTTCCTTTTGATTTTCAATGTTTTGCCTTGGCTTCTTCTCCTTGTTGCTTGGCCATAACCTCACCACCTTCACCTTCCTCCTCTTTCCCATGATCCATGGCCACAGCCCTCCTTTCCCCTTGACCAGATCAGGCCATGAACCCCTTGAACCAAAGCTCCACAAAAAAATGGCAAAAACCACTTAAAAGCTATATTTGCCTAGCCTATTCCCTCCACCCCTTCACTTTTGGCCACGGCCACCACCTCTAGCCGCTACCACCACCTTGCTACCACCACTACACACCAGCCTAGCCTATGTCCAGATCTGAACTCCTCTGGCCGAGCCCATTCCTCCCTTGGCCGAGCCAATATATTAAACCAAACTCCACTTTAAAGCCTTGCCTCCTTGCCTTCTTGTGTTATAACTCCTACCGCCTCCTATTTTCCAGCTAGCCGTGAGTTATGATTCAAACCGATCCATTTCAACTTGAAAAGAATATGTGGCTGAGCCTACATCATATTGTGGCCAAGCATATATCAGCTATGGTCAAGCAAAATTGGTTTGAAAGCTAGGTGATGCTCTTTGTTGCTTTGATTCATACTTTGTTTCAATAACTTCGGTATTGAATTTATATTAATATTTGGTTTTATTTATGGATTGTGACAAGATCAATAGCTTGGTTCTCATCCATTTGAGTCTATTGTTGTGTCATCGTGCCTTTAGAAATCCACTGTGTCATTTGATTCGCTATCTCCAACACAAAGAGGTGAGTAAATCTCACCTGACATTCATACTTATGCAATCATGTGAATTGACAACAATTGAATGTGTAGAATATTTTGTTATGTTATACCTGCCTATGATTATTAATTTACGATGTTAAACTTGTTAATTTACCTATCATATCATCTGTTACTGTTATATGTTGTTAACTGTTCATTTATATATGTTTATCACACTGCAAGTTCCCTGTAGATTAGGTTCACTATGAGTTGAAATGATACATACCCGAACGGACTTTAGAATAGGGAAAAATCGTTATGGGATGAAATGATAGGCCTGAATAGTTTTTATTTATTTTGTTTTAACTTGGGAATGCGGGTTTGAAATGATAGAATCCGGATTTTTCTTTTTAAATTGCGGACTGAAATGATATATATCCGTATCACTTGACCTAGGTTAGAAAACTATATACAGGCCCGTGGTTACTTTATAAAGTGTTTTGGATATTTTTAAGTATTTTGAAAATTATAAATTTATGAAATTTGATTTAAATAGATTTTGAAATGTTTTAAAGTAAAGAAATTATGATTTTTCTATGAATTAAAAATGTAATTAATGAATGGTTAAATTGGATTATTGAAATATAACTTAATTTTGGAAATTTGGAATTTTGGTTAAAAATTATATTTAAGTTATATAAATAAAATGGAAATTTAATTCTATTTAAGAAATGGTAAATATGATAATTTGATTTAAATTTGAATTTAAGTGATTTATTAAAGTATTATTGATTTTTTCTATAAATTAAAATGGTTAAGTAAATGAATGCTTAAACGTGTAAATTTTGAAATATAACTTGACTTAGAAATGTGAAATTTGGTTTTAAATTAAAGGTTTAAGTTAATTAAATAAATTGAAAATTTAGTTAAATTAGTGAAATGGTAATTTGAAAATGTAAGTGTTAATAAAGTGTTAAAGGTAAAAGTGGGAAAATTATACACTTGAATTTGTTAAGTAAATTTATTGAAAAATTTGATTATTTATAAGAAATTTATTTTATTAAAATCATATGTTAAAGGTATGTTAACAACATTTTTGAATGTTAAAATATGATTTTTATAATGTTTAAAGGGTTTAAATTGAAGTTTATTATTTGCTGAAAATACACTAAAATCTGGAAAATACTTTTAATAGCATTCAGAAATGCTACGGTTTTTGTAAATGAACTAAAAAACCTAATAAAAAGGCTATTACAGCAGTTCTGAAATGCTGTAGTTGCTGAAGTAAACTAAAGGGTTAAAAACTTAATAAAGGCCTATTTTAGCAGTTCTGCAAATGTTGTAGTGGTTTGCTGTCTTTGCTGAAATTAATAAAAACCTTTAATTTGAAACCCGAGCTATTACAGCATTTCTGTAAATGCTGTCTTTGCTATTTTAAACTAAAAATTCAACTAAAACTGAGTTTTAACAGCAGTTTTTAAGTGCTGTCTTTTCTGAATTAAAATATTTTCAAGTGTAACTTATAACAGCCTTTTCTAAATGCTGCGAAATGTTGAAATTTTAAATGTTTATGATTTTTGACTTAGTAAACAAGCTCAAAATGACTTGAAACTTTGAAATTTGAATACTTTACTTGAAAGAATAATAACTTCACTTTTAAATGGTTTAAATGAATTAAGTAAATTGGAATATAAACTATCTAAAGGCAATTTGAATTGAAAATAAATGAATGTTATCTTTGAACTTTAAAAGGTGATTGAGTTTGATATTTGTGTTTGAATTCAAATAATGATTTAAAAGGGAAGTTCTGAAAGATATGATATTTTGATATAAATTGATTACAAAATGAAGTTCTGAAAGATATGATATTTTGATATTAAATTGATTTGAAAACGAAGTTCCGAAAGATATGATATTTTGGTATTAAAATAATTTGAAAATGAAGTTATGAAAGATATGATATTTTGATATTAAAATGATTTGAAAATGAAGTTCTGAAAGATATGATATTTTGATATTTAAATGATTTGGAAATGAAGCTTTGAAAGGATATGATATTTTAATGTATTAAAATGATTTGAAAGGATATGATAATTTAATACATTGAAATGGTTAGAAATGACATGATATTTATTTTGATAAATATTTGAATTTGAAAGATATGGTATGTTGATATATTGAAATGATTTGGAAATGATTTAATCTTTATTTTGATAAAGATTTGGATTGTTATTTTATTTTGATGTATAAAACATTATTTTAAAGTTATAACCATGGGTTATAATAACGATCGGTTGACAAAGAGACCGGGATCAGATATGGGCATACTCTCTGTCGATACCGAAACCACTTTGGCAACCGTGTATGCGGTGGAGATTCCAGAATGAAGTAGGATGGTGGCGACATTCTTGAGGTATGTTATGGACCCAACTCCCGTGAGTTGGCATATGGTGGCAGAAACAGGAGTGGTCTCGGGCCATAAGGGGTAGCTCCTCTGGTCGGACGCATTTCTTCGATACCATTCTATTGCTTTTGTGATCGTTTGGGAGCCCATCCGATTTTAGGAATGTGTTTCGAGGTGGGCGTATGTGGCTGCTGCATTACCACCAGCTCGAGTATCGTAATTGGTATATCTACCCTGGCATTGCCTTGTGTGCCATGTCACCTAGCATATCGAGCCTTTACTGCGAGTTTCTATTTGTGTCGTACCTATGCAGTATCTTCTCATAGTCTCCCGATCAGGAGATATGCAGGTACTGTATAGACTATTGGCATTATTTGTGTTAAGGGGAATATTGGGTCACTCCTTAACGCTATTTTAAAGTAAGTTTATTTTACTGATAGACATTATTATAATAACGCGATATTACTACATAGTAAATAGTTTAACGGATCCTTAGAGGATGGGTGGTCCCAAGCATCTTCTAAGTTACTTGTGCCTTTACTACAGCTCACTTGAGCGGGTTTACATTGTATAAGTATGTATGTCATGACTCGAGTGTTTGTATTTTTATTTACGCTCAGGTCAGCCTGAGTTATTCACATATTTGGATTCCACCTTCTGTAGATTTGAATCGCTAGAGATTATCCGCTTGTCTTATTCTATCTATTTCAGTTTTGTTGTTCTATTCAGCTTGTACTTGGTTATTATATTGAAACTTCTGTTGTATTCTACTTCTTCTGTCGTATCTTATGTAACTCTGATATATTTATATAGTAGCTTCATGAACTACTATCTCTTTTACTTCCGCTGCATTATTATTACTCTGTGTCTGTTATCTGTGATTATTTATTTACTGTATATTCCGAGATTTGCCAAATTTTATTCACAATGCGGTATTTTGAGCAATTCAAGTCCGACAAGTGCGTATGTGAATGGTTGAAAATACTGGGTGTTATAGTGCACTACATAAAATAAATTGAATATCACTTCCCCATCAATGTATGAGGTCTTGTTGGTAAATACACAATGACATCCATTGGGTCTTATACATCGGCTACATAGGGTTTAACTATAGTACAAAGTTAAATCTTATCTGACTTTGCTTAACTGTCGAGTTTATAGTAGTTATGAACCATTGATGCTCCTCGTATCTCTCTTCCATGGGTGCAGGTCCATCAACTACAGAGTTTATCCCACCCATAATAGCTTTGACTTCCTTTTTAACATCTACTTTATCGTCTCCTTAACGTCAATAATCCAATTGTTCGGCTTAACAGTTTCTACAAGTTGTTCTATTCGTAATAGGAGAAAAATCTTACGTGAGGCCCCAAATATCAATCTTGAGGATGCTATAATTTAATAAATAACCCTCAGGACTCTTTTACATCTACACTAGATGGGGAAGATATGCAGATAATTTGTGATAGGCATAATATTCCTTTTGAGGATGTTTTAGTTCTAGAGCCCTTTCAATGGGCCCATGATCCACCTGAAGGATCTACGGTCTATAATCACTATATGTGCCTTTCTAGATGAATCCCCCCGTTTAACCACTTTATTCGACTCATTCTCCAGTTTATAAAGCTTACCCCTACACTGTTTCACCTGAATGGCTACGCTACACTGAACTATATTTACATAGTTTGTCTTCACCAGGTTGCCTACACTAGATGAGATTAGATATGTATTCAATTTTAAGAAACGATAAGGCAGTCCTTCTCTAACCTATGTGGAATTGTCCAAGGCCTGTCGTTTTATTATTGATCTTTAGAACAAGCTTACCCACTTTAAAGATGAATGTTTCTTTACATGCTGTCCAACCGGGCTTCTCTTGGAAGTTGCTAGTGGGATGAAGCTCTATTATCACAAATTACCTTGGGGGAGAGTATCCCATTCAAATCGTTAGTTTTGTCATCTTATAAATTTATATATATTCCAAAGAGACCCGAAACACAGCTCCAGCACACACTTACTGAGCTCTACAAAATATCTCCCTAAAGAATGGAAAATGAAATTCCTTTAGACAGATCCAAAGATGCGACAATTTAAACTTTGCACAACGATCGCAGACTTTGTATTGTTCCTATTGCTTATAGAGATACCCAGCCACCGAAGAGGCTACGGTTAAGCCGCAAGCTATTGAAAATCGAGAAGCTCCTCCTACGATTGAGGACCCTCTAGTTGATCATGGGGATGATGAAGGTAAGGAAGGGGTTATGATGATGTAAACCTTGGATACAAATATACGGGAGAAACATGTGAACTAAATGAACATCACCACCCACTCGTCCTCAAGGATAAAGATAATATTGCCCCGTCATATTCCACTACCATAAAAAACTCCTGCCGAGAAGAAAAATTCGGATTCCCAGAAGAATGATATTTTTTATTCTCTTAGGAGTATCCATGATTGTATCTTTTTATACCGCGTTACTTATTTTAGTCTTTTGGACCTATTTCTCCTATCTGATGTGGACAATCCTTACTTTAAGGGAGATCACTATGCTCAACCAACTGCATGAGCATCGTCTATGGGGTCACTACGGCATATCAACATTTCACACGACACTCTAAGTCATAACATGTCAACACTGCATGCATTATTCCTTGACTTCCAAATCTTAACATAGTCATGTTTCTTTTTCAGGTACAATGGGACATCCTAATCTTTTTTATGATCTCCATGGCCATACTTTTGGTTATGCAGACATAACACTTCATGCTGACATTATGAATCATTTTATAAATCTAACTCAACGAGGTATCAATGGAAACGGGAAATACAAAATAAAGAGGAACGTAGGCGTTGTGATGATTGTGAGCGAATGTCTCATAATCACTCTAGATCAGCAGGATATCTCCTTCTCAACATCATTCTCGTTCTCCTCTTCCAAAAGTTCTAGATCGATACTTTATAAGGCCTGATCCTGTTCTCACTTCCAATGCTCCAACCATTCCTACTTCATTATCTCCTTCTTCACAACCCATGGTGCATTCTCATAAATCCAAATAGTTTGTTCGACTGTATGGCTCTATAACCTCTAAGCCTACCAAAAAGGGTATAGTAAAGAGCACACTTTCTCTCACACTTCAACGACAGTCACAGAGTTTTCCTCGGAATCCACAACTTGCTAAGCTGCAGAGAGCTTTCCCCACATTCTGCTTTGAGAGGTTAAGTTTACCTATACCCTGAAGGATATCCCTCTCGATGTGGCTAACAACGTCAAAGCCTATGTAAATGATGCTTACAATTAATATTATATATGGAGGAAGTTTTCTCAATCTTTGTTTGAGGTTAATAGAGTTGACCAATTGTCCCCAAGAGAAAGAGATAGATAAAAAGGATAATAAGAATATCTTTGCTCAATATGATAAAGAGTTAGAGGAGACCAAGTAATCCATCAAGGTGATGGAAAAGAAACTATTAAACAAGGGAAAACCCTTTAAAGATAAATTCATGATATAACAAGTGCAACTTGAAAATGCGTATCATAAGAGTCATAATCTTACATAGGAAAGGAGGCTCTCCAGTCTATAGTCATTGAATAAACTCTAAAGATTTTGAATTCGAAGACTATAGTGGAGGTTGAATAAAAAGAAACAACGATGCTCTTACCATGGCCAAATAATATATGGGTAAAATGATCCATGTCGAGCATGCACAAAAGGATGCGAAACCCACACAATCAACATTGAGGAAAATATCAAGTCCAACATTAAGTCTACTCTAGTTCACTTCTGTGCGAACGTTATTAAGTTAGGCGATTTAAGGTGGCTTAATGTTAAATATCCCAGAGCACCTACTATGGCCCGAGAATAAATTTTTGAACCGAAATGAAACATTCAGGCGAGGTTGATGAAGAGGTTTCTTAAGGCCGACCACTTAGATAATGAAGATTTAGATGCTTTTGTTGTGGACAAAGTGATACTGGCTTCCAAGGCCTCTACTTCTGCTTAGGTGCTAGCTGGGCCCTTCCCGAATCTGCCTCTAAGGATTTGGGTGAAAGTTCAATTCCTATCTCTTAGGGACGCTCATAGAGACTACCAACTTAGCATAGCTACTTCTGGTGCTGTCACCTCTTTCACATCTGGGCCTCTTATATTTAAATCCACTATTCCTTCTTCCAAGGCTCCTGGAATTTTAACTGCTATAATGACTTCACTGGAAACAACTTCTACAACATCCATAACTCATGTTCAATATAGTTTCAAGGATCCTGGTTACACACTACCAAGCCTGCCTTAAAGCTGCCTGCTTTATCACCCATTGTAGAGGAGAGTCAAACGAGGATTCCTTCTCAAACAAATTCTGCTTCTCGCGGAGGTATATCACTAGTTTCTCCTATATTCGAGAAACTCTATATCATACCCATGAAGGTTTCTAATCTTTATTTTTCTCTTTCTTAACTTTAAGGCCTACTCGCTTTGCCTCCTTACTTGACATGTATCTTGCTTCAGGCGCTCAAGCTTCAACGACTAAATCTTTCATCGTCTCTACCCCACCTTCAATTCCAACCTCTTTAGTCAGGTCTGCTTCATGTCCCAATGCTGAAAAGATTCATGCATTGAAAGAAGAGGTTATGGATGATTCTGATATGATGTTAGGCGATGAAGTCATAACTATCAAAGGTGATAAGGACCATAGTTTTGGACCATTAATCTTAGAAATGTAAACTGCTTATCCAACACTAATGAAGAATGTCAAAAAAGAAATATATGTTGATGATGTCCCATCTGTAATCTCAATATATTTGCCAGCTCACCCGTTCATCGTTCTAACCTTTATACCTTTAATAGCTGGCATTCACGCTGAGACCGCCAAGTCCTCAGAGAGTAACTATAACCGGGAAGAGGAGCCCGAAAGTCGCCTTTCTGTGGGGAAGGAAGTCAAATCTAAGAAAATCGCGATCTCGGTTTCTCCAAAATGCAAGAAGAAAAGGAGGATAAAGAAGAAGAATGATTAGATGTCATTTTTTTATGTAGTGTTTGCTTTAGCTGTTTTGATTCGTGTATATAGGCCACTGTTGTGTGGGTATGGCCCCTGCTTTTGCTTTTGAAAGTTTAGGTGTTAATATTTTTGTTTTCCTTTTAGATTCATACCTTATTTCACTTCCCTATCTTTTTATCTATGCACCCATATACTTGGATTAATTAAGTTTATGATGGTTGTACTTGAATTTGTGCAATGTCGTCATTCACCATAACTTTGTTGTATAAATAAGTAATCGCAATTGCTTATTGGCACTTTGTTATTTAATTTCATTTATTATTTCCAATGTATTCCTCCCTTTCCTAACAGAACTCTAATTGTTTGGTCAATTCCATGGCCTATTTTGTTTATCTTTGGTCGGGTTTTATTTGAACATATACAAGGTTGTAGCCTCACTTCATTTCTTATCTTTAGGAAACAATGCTATGGATGTCTATCACTGGACGTCCATTCTGGATCTCGCCTATCTGTGCGCATTGATCGAAGCATATTCATTAACCTTCATTACTTATCATCAACCGAGCATGTCTCTCCGTGCTGTAGTTGTGGTTGCACCTGCCAAAGTTCAATTATACATAGGTTCCTTTCTTCGGGATCTAGTGTTTTGGATTCCTATCTATAGACATCATTCTTAGGTCTTTCCTATCTCTAGAAGTCAGTTAAAGATTAATGGTTACGACGAATAGTCCGACCAACCTAAATATAACTATACTCCAGCCACCCGATCATGGATCAACGGAGTTCATTGGTGCCTATCTCCGAGCGCCAATCTTAGACCTTGCCTATCTCTAGGCATTTGCCAAAGATCAAATGTATGAGGATGAATCATCTAATCAACCCTAGTGTGATTATACTCCAGTGACTCGATTATGGATCAAAGGAGTTTATCAATGCCGATCTCTAGGTACCTAGATATATGGGTTCCTAAAACATAGAATGTTAGATATTATTGTTATTCACATGGAAAGAATTTAGGATTTTAAGAATACAGTTCAATCGATCCACAAGAGCCAATTCTATTTATAAACATAAGAATGGCAGACTTTGCCTTTTTACATCAGAGTCTAGTCGACTACTTATAAATATATCTAGTGAAATAGCATCTCAGATGCTCACTATTCCATGCACATAGAATCGAAATTCCATCAATACGGTCGCTAGCTTAAAAGTTCCATCTCCAAGCTTATTTTCTATCACGTAAGGACCTTCCTAATTTGGGCCAAGTGCCATCGGACTAGGAAAGACCCATTTTGAAACATGATCGCCTAAGTCAAAGGTGTGGTTTTCGATCTTGGTATTGAATTGTCATGCTGTTTTTTTCTGTGAGCGGCTACCCTTAAATCGGATTTTTCTCACTATTCGTTGACCAAACCAAGGGAATCGAGATCATAGTAAATTCTTTGATGAGAAGGGAATTCCAATTCAATTGGAATCGTGGGCTCTAATCCACAGGCCAAAGCGAATGGAGAATGGCCCGTCGTGATCTTGTTGGTCGTTCAGTAAGACAACAATGCCAGTGGCAGTTCATCGAACAAGTTGCCATTGGCTTTTGTCAATTGCGTCTTCAAGACGGATTTGATGATCTTGTTTTCCACCTCAACCTATCTATTTTTTATGGGTGTGCTATTGCTGCAAATTTCTTTTCGATTCAATATCGATTATTGAAATCCTTGAACTTGGTGCTTTCGAATCAAGTTCCATTTTCTGTTATAATTTTCTATGAAACTCCAAATCGACGTTCTTTACCACAAATTTGATAGGCTCTATGTCGGGGCTCTTGGGATGTTCATAATTTTTAGCACCTATCATGCTTTTTAGTGTTATCAAGCACATCCCAGTTGATCATTGGCTAAAAGTTCCAAAAGGAAGAACCTTTCTCACCAACGTCCGCCCTAGTGTGATCATTGTAGCCTAATGCACATCAATAAGGATATTTTTACCTTCTTCATTGGTGACACATCACAATAGGGGAGTAGGGAATTCTCTCTTGTATAGTATTCCTGCCTGAATAACAACAATGGTAGTTTGCACGTGCGTTTTCATTTTTCGTTTCTCCCATTAGAGAGAGTTCCGTTCAGTAAATATTCTTTAATTGGAGTCATCTACGACTCCTTCTCCACTTTGGCCTCCAAGATCTAATAGATATTCATTTGGTCAATTCTCAAAGTAGACAAAACCTTCATTGGAACAAGTCCCATAAGTTGCACATCTCCGTAGCTGGTCAATTTTGCTAATGAATCAGCTTTTATGTTCCTCTCACTAGGACTGTGCGTTATCGTGTGATATTTAATGTCGTTCAGCAGTTCCATAGCCTTTGTCAAGTAAGGGGAAAATCTCGTTTCTTTAGCCTAAAATTCCTTCTTTACTTGACAGACCACTAATTGAGAGTCATTGAATATATGCAATGTTTTGACACCAAATTCTTTTGATATCTAAAATTCCATGATCAATGCTTCGTACTCAGCTTCATTTTTCATTGTTGGGAACTCTACCTTCGAGGCGTATCATGTTGTTTTTTCCTCTGGGGTTATCAAGATTACACCTACCCCGGAACTATGTTCCTTAGAAGCTTCATCTGTATATAATTTCCACTAGGCAAGCCGGACCACATCTTCCTCTACTTTTCCATCTTAGATGATGAACTCGATAATGAAATCATCCAATGCATGTCCTCGTGTCGGTCCCCTAGGATGGTAGGTTAAATTATATCAGCTCGGCTTGATATTCCACTTCAATAATCTCTCTAAAGTCTTGGGTCAATGTAGCACTTGCCTTAAAGGCCGACCAGTTAGTAATTTATCGGGTGAGCCAAGAAGCATGGCTGCAACTTCCTTGAATTGATCATCAAGTAGTGTAACGACCTGGATTTTTAGTCGTTTGATTTAGAATATTTAATTGATTTTAAACATTGTATTTAAACTATTAATTGATTTTGAAAGTGGAATTTTTGATTGAATTCGAGAAATAGATTTAAATTTCAAATATAGCAATTTATCGTAGTATAGAAACGGAAGATAATTGAAAATTTAGTTGAATATGAATCAAAACGATTTCTAATGTTGATATAAATTCTATTGGTATTATAATTGAGTAAATAAGTTTTCAAAATTTGAATTTCAAGTAATTTCATCGATTTTGAAAATCGCTCGATTTAATCGACACGATAAAACAGTCTTCCAGGGCATAGTCTTGGAATTCGATGAAACCAGTTCCATTGGATCCGTAATAGTGTATTATTATGGGATTTCAAATTTTGTAGCATTTGGAGTTATCATTTGGTCGTACGGGATAGAAAACATTGAAACTAATATTGAAAATTTAATATTATAATTCGGTTCGGAAAGCTATCTTCCAAATCTGATCGAATTAGGCCTCGAAACTTATTCCATTATGTTCGGAATAGGCGTAAAACATAATAAACACCAAGCGGCACACCTCATTTGGAGTTCGTCCAAAATTTCGTGTGAATAGTTGAAATAATATTAAAATAATATATCTTCACGTATATATACATACATATATACATACATATATATATATATATATGTTTGTATATATATGTTCCTCTAAAAAACCATAATGTATGCAGCCGCCGTCTTCTCTATTTCAATGGCCATCAATGGCCATACTTCCTCACAAATTATTTCACGATCCACATGATATCAAGCTTTAGCTTCTAAATGAAATGTGTAGAGCCCGTCGAGGTCTACAATATCAATGGTCAAGATTTCAATCGGAGCGACGTGACAGCCTTAATTCACTCGCGTTCATGGCGACTTAGAGCGTGATTTCCAGAGCTTGGGGGAGGCCAAGTGCTTCGGGGTTGAGGGTGGAGGTGCTGAAGGAGGGAGGCTACGTCGTGGCGTTGGCCGATCGAGTTTTAAGCGATGGATGGGTGTGCAGCATCGAGTGGAAGTGGAGCGCATATGGGTTATTCGTACTGGAAGTTGAACGAAGAGGGGAAGAAAGGAAGAGCAGTCGAGATCTGATGTTCAGAAATGAACGGCCATTATTCTTAAGGGTATAAAAAAAGAAATTTATTTATATAAATTATACACAAATCTTTAAAAATGTGTATCTTCTTCATACGAGGTCTGATTGAAAGGAAACAAGTGGCATTGATATCATATTGACGAAGACTTTAGCAGGGAATCGAAGTGGCATTTATTTGAAGCTGAAATAATTTCAGTTTCAAATAAAAAGGTGAGTGTTTATATGCTCACAACTGACTGAAATAATTTTTATGTTAGTTAAATTTATATCATGAAATGGTTTAAATTTGTTGGTTGTTTGATAAATTTAATTGACATTTAAATTGACATCTGAATTAATTGATAGAATTTTGAATTAACAGTTAAATTGAATTAGCACTAATCTACTAGTAAAATCCCCAATTATCAATAATTGGTTGATTATTGACTGTTTAGATGATGGATTGTGACGGATGCTATTGGTTGATATTCTGGATGATTTGGATGTTTATTTATTTTAATATATCATGTTATCATCCTGTATATTATTTACAGTATAAAAAATTGTAAATCGAATTATTTCAAATAAGTTAAGAAATAGGTTGAAATGGTATATACCTATAACCTTTATTTTGGATTGAAATGATATATATCCATCCCTGAATTAAATTGGAATAACCTATTCACTTGGCCATAGGATAGAAAACTATATATGAACACCGGATTGGTTTAATTAAATGATTGTAAAATTTTGTTTTGAAATTATTTAAATGATTTGATTTTAAGAAACAAAAAAATAAATTTATAGAAATCGAAATATTTTCAAACTTGAGCTCGAAGTGTTGAAATTTAAGTTGATAACAGGAATTGTTTAAATAATTAAAGTTGATATTTTGAAGTTATAATCGAAATATGATTTGAATTTTAGAAATTGATTTGTTTTAAAAGATTGGATTTTTATTCGAACTTTGAATATTGCTAAGTAAAAGTTATATAAAATGATATTTTGAAATTGGGCTCGGAATTGTATTTTATTTGAAGATTTGGAATTTTAAATTGGATATTGAAGGTCAATTAGATTTAGGTGTTTTGAATCGATATTTTGAAAATCGAACTCGAAATTGGTATAAATCAAAAAGGCCTTAATTTGGAATTGGAATGGTTTTAATTTGGAATTGGAATTGAAATTAGTTTGGAATTGGAATTAAAATTAATTTGGAATTAAAATTGAAATTAATTTGGAATTGAAGTAAAATTCGACTCGAAATTGGAATTAAATCGATTAAATCGAAATTGAAATTGAAATTGCAATTGATTTGCAATGGGAAATTTGGAATTGAATCGGTTTGACTTTTAAACTATTCAAATGAATTAATTTAGTATAAATGGTTCAAAATCTATACTCCTCCAATATTCAAATTATTTTGATTTTTCAAACTATTTTACTATATAAACCAATTTTAATAATCAAGTTATTTTCTATTAAACTATTTTAAATGTTAACCATTTTAAAACTATTTAAACTGTTTTCTAAAAATTCAAACTGGTCAAAGGGTGGAATGTTTATATTTAAATCATGGATTTAAATACGAATTGGGTTAAAATGAAGTTATAACCTAAATCTAAACTCGAAACAATTTTGGAAGCGAAATCGAGATATTAAGGCAAAAACGATTTTAAATTGAAATAGTATATTTTAAGTAAATATGATGATTACGAAATGAATTTTATTTTGAAGAGAATATGATATTTTGATATCAAATACGAATTGTTTTCGAAATATAAATGTACTAACCGGTGTGTAAAATGACGTTTGGTTGTGAAAGAAACTGGGGCCTCTTATTGGCATGCTCTCTGTTAATATTGGAACCACTTTAACATCTATGTACGATGAGGGGGCTCCAGAACGAAGTGCATGGATTTGGCGTTGTTTGCTGGATTTGAAGAAAGAGAACGGTGATGGATTTGTCTGACATTTATGTCAATTTGAAATGACTAAAACAGGAGTTGTATCGGCCAATGAGGTTAGCTACCTCTAACGAACACACTTCTTCGTATAACTATCATGACATTGTTATCAATTGGTGTGCACCCTCGGATTTAGGGAGTGTTGGATGCCGTGAGCCATTAGGGGTTACCACCAGCCGGGAAGGGTAAATTGGTGGTATCCTACCTTGGGCATTACCTCACGTGCCTTGTCATACTTTTATCCCTATATGAAACCACTACGATTTTGGTTTTGTGTTGTCGTATCATGGCACATCCGTATCCACCGACGATTTACTGGTGCTTTATATGAAAACTGTACAACAATGCTTAAAAACACGTTAAGAGGGATCAATGTAAAGCCTTAACGCTATTTTGATATCTTACGTTACTGGTAGACATTATATATGTAGCGTATTCTATCACATATAAATATTTTGATGGATCCTTAAGAGATGGATAATCCCGTAACAACTTTAGTTATTGCACGTATGTTATACACTGGATAGGAGATGTGAAACCCTGTAAACATCTCTAGCACCACGACACTCACGTTATATGCGATATCAATTTGACTCATGTAAGAATATTTTAGTCCTGACTCGAGTGTTTTGTCTTTTCAATACGCTCGGGTTAACCTTGAGTTTTTCAGTGCATTGAAGCTTATTCTGGAGGACGAAGACGAAGATTTGGTATATTGTTACTATTATTATTCCTACATCATGTTATCTGCTGCATTACTTTATTTATCCCTGATGTATATAATTTCAGTAAATGTTGTATAAATTATAATCAAATGTATAATATAAATAGCATTATGTACTGATTATTTGATTATTATATTTTATCATTCCACTGCAAGATTTTGTGTTTGTTTTCTTCTTCTTTTCTTATTTTTCTTAATTAACCCCATTGATTATCTATGTTTTGGATTTTTTAGTCAGACATGTGTTGACTATTGTCGATTTAAACCTTCCAAAATGTGGGTCATCTCAAGTAGTATGCTAGCTTCTCTAACTTTGGATAATTCTCCTCAACTTTAGTGAACCGCCTGCTGATATAATATATGGGCCTTTGAATTCTAGAATCCTCACATACCAAAAATGCACTCAATGTTAAACATACATTGCCAAGTAAACAAATAATTCCTCTCCTTTAAAAAGCTTCGACTAAACTAGTAGGTTCTCCATGTGATCAAGTAAGTCCTAGAAAGTTTTTGATATTCCTCTGTCCAGACAAACTTCCCTTTTTCTTTCTTAAGAGGATTAAAGAACGACACACATTATATGTCACATTCTAAATGAATTGACTCACTATATGATTTTTCCATTCAAGATCAACATTTCCTTTTTTTAAGGTAGTAACATCTTTCAATGCATCTATCTGCTCTAGATTATCTTTTTTGCCCCTTGAATTACCATGAAACCCAAGAACTTGCCTGGTGTGACTCTAAAGTGCATTTCGATGAGTTAAGCTTATCCCATACCTTGAAAGCACATCGAACATATATGATAGGTTGCAAATATAGTTCATCGATAACTATGACTTCACTAGCATTCATCTACATAGACCTCCATTATCTGTCTAATTTTTTCTTTAAACGTTGAGTTTACCAATCGTTGTTAGGTAGCTTTATTCTGGTCGAACGACATAACATGGTAACAATACAGTCCTAAATCAGCGATAAAATTGGTGTGCTCTTGATCTAGAACATGCATTGCTATTTGGTTGTAGCTGGAGTACGCATCCTTGAAAAAAAATATTTCATATCCGACAGTTCCATGAATAAGCTGGTCAATTTTGGGTACTAAGAAGTTGTCCTTTGAGCACGCCTTATCAGACCTGAATAATTGATGCATGTTTGCAACTTTCCTTTAGGCTTCTTAACCAACACTAGATGTGATATCTATTTAGGGTATATAGCATCGTGGATAAAGACATTTGCCTTCATCTTATCCACATCTTTCTTTAATGTTTCAGAACATTTTGAACTCTAGTTGCACCTCTTCTGCTTCATAGAAGGGAATCTTGGGTCTACATTCATTGTATGGCATGTTATCTCCGACGATATTCCATACATATTAGAATTTGTCGAGGAAAATACATCCAGATTTTCTTGGAGGAACCCTACCAACTCCTCTCTCATTTTCACGCCAAGCTGAGACTCGATCTTTAGAACCCAAATGTGATCACCCTCATTGACTGCAGTGTTGATCACCAACTCCACAGAAGCTAGCTTTTCATCCTCTGGCTCTTTCCAGGGTCTATAGATTTGTTAAATTTATTATGGCACCCAAGCCAAGGCTTAGGCGGTAGTTGCTATGCATCAACTCTCTTGATGTAAAGAGTCTTCTCTACACATTTTCCCTTCTCGCATCACTTTACATCTCTGAGCTTAGTAACGTAACACTCGCGACTAGTACTTTGATCTCCCTAGGTAACTCTTACCCTATTCTAGGTGGGGAACTTCGTCATGAAGCATTATGGGGTAAGGGCTATTCTGATACTAGCAAGGGTCGGTCGGCCTAAGAAGGCATTGAGAGCTAAGTACATGTCAATCACCAAAAATGTCTACACCCATACCATCTTGGATCTCCTTCACCCAGCTCAATCGAAAAATAAACACAACACACCGACTCCCTAGCCTCTTTGGTAAGTCCCTATATATGGGATTTACATGACTTCAGGTCCTGCCCACTCATCCTCATCTCATCCTTATATGGTCAAATGTCTTCATAAATAGAATATTAACCAAGCCCATGGTCAATAAGGGAACAATGCACAATCGTTGGCCATACCCATACATAATTACCAACGGGTCAAGTTTCAGTGCTTCTACTCCATCTGCATCTCTGTTTCTAGACAAAATATCATCATTCATTATCTTCAACTATTTTGCTGGAGCTCCGTCTTCTACACCGAAATAAATCTCTCGAACAACTTGCTTTAAAGAAGTACCATACCACTCCATCTTATTCTAGCTTTTGTCGGTTAGATGCGGTCCACCAGTGATGGTATTTATTAGAATTCTCTTTTTAGGCTGCGTAGTGCACTAGGTCCAACCTATTCTCGTTGAGCCATCTGCCTTTGGGATTTATTATTCATTTTCCCACCATCCTATAGGTCTTTAACATACCGCTATAACACTTCATTCTGATTAAATCTTCAATTATATCCCTCAAACATTAGCACTCATTAGTATTGTGCCCACGGATATCATGGAAGCGACAATAACTCCTCGAGTGCTTTTCTTGTTCAGTTATCTCTCTCTATGGTGACTTCTAATAATTTTCAGTTCCTTACCCAGCAAGGTAAGTATTTTTAGTAGATTCATTTAACAAGGTGTAATTTTTAGGCCTAATATATCTTGGGCATTTCTTGGTATCTGGCTTCTTCCCACTAGCACCTTCATTCCTTCTTTTTGGGTCATTGCTTCCAACGTTCACTGCCACATTCGCATCATGGTTTGTTTAATCGCAACATTGCTTTGCTATACGTCATTAGGTTTTCTACTGCTAATCATTCCCACGACCAGATTTTCCTCTTTTAACTATAGATATTAGGATGCTTTTAAATAAAATTCCTCCATAGTAGTGGCTATTTTCTCTTAAGCCATTTACCAAAGCCCGTATTAGGGTGGACTCCTTGAATCAATGCCATCAAAACTATATCATCCTTCGGATTGCTTACATTAGTTATAGTAGTGTTAAATTGTGTCAAAAAATCTTTCAGAGTCTCTCTAGACCTTTGATAGATATTATACAAGGACATTACATCCCTCGATCGAGCCATGTGGAGCCTGAACGGCTGAACTGCTCCATAAAATTTCTTTTTAATTCGTCAAAGGAAGATATGGACCTCAACGCGAGCCAAGTGAACCACATTGTATCCATCCCTTTAAGAAATATAGTGAACTACCTATATTTCACTGTCGCACCATCCATATGTCATTCATATTTCAATAGATATTGTCTAGGATCTATTGTTTCATTGTAAGAAGCATTGCTGGCATAACAAACCTCATAGGATAGCTTTCCTACAACACATCATCAATGAATGGGGTTCTCCTAGGAAATGAACCCTGATCGTCATTATTTCTCTATTGATTCTTGTTTATCATCCTTCTTACCATATCAACTATATATTCTAGATTAGTCAGATCGACTGGGCGGCGATCATCAAAGTATTCCCTAAGTATATGGCTCTACAAACGCTCTTTATTAGTTCCATGACATTTGGGCTTTGGAAGAACCGTTCGTCCTGCTCTTCGTTGTTTATATTCCCTCCTCGAGGTTCAGTGGGATTTGTCGAACACCGCTACTCTGACCACTGACAACTTCTTTAGGTCTAACACTAGCTTTCTCTTAGGACTCACCCTCAGACCTATCAATCACAACTCTGTATCTAGTCATGATGGTTTGGTACCGAGTTGTAACTTTTCAATTGGAACTTTCCCACCTCTTCGATTCCAGTCTGAAGAAGAAGAACATTCAAAGTTGAAGATTCTTTATAACTCTTATTTAGTGTAACACCGTTAATTTTAGTTTAACATTATTCAAGAAATTTAATTGGATAGATTAAATAAAATAATTTAGTCAGATATAGAGATGAGATTTGAAATTTTATAAGTTGATGCTATAATTAATCGACTAATTAAGTCCATTTAAACTTAATATGAGGAGGAATAAATGAGAAGGGTAAAATAGGAATATACCTATCTTTTATCCCTTAAACCCTCGCCCTCTCATTCATTTCTCATTTTTCACACCTATAAACAATCAAGAAGGAAGATATAGGGCCGACCATTAATCAAGGTAGAAGGAAGAAGAAATCAAAGGGGATTTGGAAGATAAAGTTTATGGAAAATTAAACTCCATCAAATCTCAACTCCAACATCCAAAACTAAGGTGAATAATAAGTGAACCATTTCTACTATTCATTTTTCAAATTTGGTTATGGGTGATACCCAAATTATTTTGATAATTTATGTCATGTTTTGGTCGTATGATCATTGCTTGGATAGAATAATGAATTATGGAATTTTTATGAAATTACTTGAACGGGTTTTAAGGGTAAAAACTAAGTTTTTAATATCCAATCGATTTGATTTTCTGATATATTGAGTAAAATGTTATTTTGGATAAGGGTTTTTAATTATATAATTTTCCAAGTTAAAATGAATAATTTATGAATTTGCTAAGGAGGAAATAATTTTTATTTTGGATTTTAGTCATTAAAAATAGTTAAATAATGTTTTTAGCCTCGAAATTTATGTATGGTAAAGAATATGATATTTTCGATTTTTTATGATTTTTAGGGATTATTGCTAGGTGATGATGATTTATTATGCTATATAAGCATTTAAATTAATAATTAATTAAGGATGTTAATTAATTAAAGTTGATATATGTTTCGGGAAAGTAAAACTGGTTATAGCAGTTTTTTGACAAGATGTGGACAAAAGTACATTGTTGTCCAATAGAAATTTGACAAAGAATAAAATTTGGTGAAAAGAGAATGGTTTTTTATTGAAATAAAACAGTTTTTATATTAATTACGGGATTGCCGTCGTCATTGTCATTGATGCCTCAGTCATTTATGCCATAGTTATACTTTTCATGTTAGCTATAGTGGATGCATACGATATCAACCACGGTTGGCATGGAATGAATACACTTGGTTGATGTGAGAAGTATGAGCAAGGACAGCATCCATGCCTTCGGCATTCGTGATGCTGCATGTCTTAATGTCCTATATCAATGCCACATGGCAATGTAGCAAGTTTTCACCATAGCTATAAATGACACTACATACCACTATTTTAATATCAATTATATTATGGCCGCGATGTCGCATGTTTTCTATACCAATGTCATAGCTTAGGCAGGTAAGCCACAAGTAATATTTTCAATATTAACTGATTTACAACGATGATGTCATTATTACTTGTTTTCAGCATAAAGAAAATTTATAGCATAAGTTGTCAATGCCATCGCCTTATGTTTTGTGGCATAAAGTGGAGGTACTATGTTTTACGACATAGAGTGGAGGTACTATGTTTTACGGCATAGAGCCAAAGTACTATGTTTTATTCCATAGAGCCGAAGTACTTGTTTTACAGCGTAGAGCTGAAGTACTATGTTTTCAATGTTATGGTATTAATGCCACAAGGGACTGATTTCGACGATAATGCCAAGCGGCATTGATGCCACTATTCTTTATTCCAGTGGCGACAAGGCTCTGTTTTATGCTAACTAAAAGTATGTTTCAAAGTAGTGAGGTAGCTTATGTTTAAGAAGGTAAATAACCTTATGATTTCAGTAGTTAGCCATGTGATTTATAAAAGCAAATTTTTGTTTTCTAACCTTGGATAGAGGTTCGACATTGTATAGTGTGGCATGAATGCCATATATTTATGTATTTATGGAGGTGAGATAAGTTTTATTCGACATAGGGCATTGGGGATACCAATACATATCATTTTGAGATTTTATAAGGGGAATACAACTTAATATGGGACACCAATAAATATAGGTTGAACATTTGGGTTAAACATAAACTAAAGTGATAAGTGATGGGTACATGTTTTTACTATGGGATGTGTGATGGATAGGCCACATCATGCCAAAGATGGATAGTCTCTATATGGTTAATAAAGGGTCGTAGTCATCCTCGGAAAGCTATGGGATGTGGGATGGATAGTCCGCACCATTTTAAATAAATGAAATATGTGAAATGGACAGTCCATATAACTTTGATAATGATACCACGTGTAATGGGTAGCCACATTGGTGGGGATAGGTAATCCATAAAAATGTTTACATGTGAGATGGATAGTCCACAAAATATAAGATGGATAGTCGTTTGAAATTAAGACAGATAGTCAAATGAAATTAAGACGGATAGTAAATAAATTAGGATGGGTAATCCAATGTATGTTGCATGATTGCGAATGTTTATCTATTATGTTTTAACTATTATCGATGTAGGAGCATAGTATATGGTTGATATGTATAGGTTAAGATACCAGTGAGGGGAAAATCCATTCCGCTCAGTGGCATGGTCTGACTGGATATCTATTTGGTTCAAGATAGTAGGTTATATTCACACCAGGTTATTTGTCTGGCCCGAAGTTTTTATTTTTCCCTTTAAATCTCGGGTACTCAATTGAGTAGGTCGAAAGTATGGGTTTCCAGGGTTCCAGTAAGACGAATAAGCCTTTGGAGATATGCAGGAGGCAATCCAGCTATTTAGGAGTTCTTATCTAATCCGCTGTGCTATTTGATTTTGTATGGATGTAATAACAAGTTATATAATTGCCAAGTGTTTGACTCTGATCAACTAAGGAGGCATCTTCATATGTCGCTCTTGGAGTATTTTGTAATAATCATATTTTCTCTGAACGTGGGATTGCAAATAGGATTAAGTAATGAATATGAAATGTTTTTTATTTATTAAATTTGAAAGTTTGCTATTAAACCGTGTTTAAAAATTTTCATATTCGTGTACTTTTATTTATTGATATGATTAATATAGCCACATTTTATCATCGGAAATTGATACTATATACGACTGCAGCACCTGTAGCGCTTAGTTTCGGACCTCAAAATGGGGGATGTTACAAGTTGGTATCAAAGCATAGGTTATGTAAAATTTAAAAAATTAAAAGAGTTTTGGAAGCATAATTCAAATGAATCAGAGAATAAGATTGGAGTTTGGGATAATACTATTGTAATGCACTTGTATTTCCTATATATAAGTATGTATTCCCCCCTCTCTCTTAGACCATTCTTCTGTACCTTTTTAAGGCTCATATGTGGATTATGAGAAAGAAAGATATGGAAGCAGGAAATGGAAGAGTGAATCTTGGTGGAGGAAGCAACACAACCAATGGAAATGTTCGACCCATTACTAGAAGGAACCAAGGTCGACTGATAAATACTAATCAAAATGCAAATGCTAATGTAGGTATTGTGACCCCAACCGTCGATATGGGGACTACGTATTAGTTCTTCGTCAACCTAATACAAGCTAGAGCAGCTGTAACGGTAGTTCGAGGAAATGCTTCTAATGCCGGAGGAGTAAATCCCATGGCGCCAGTTGGTAATAACTACGCTAAGATGAACTGAGATTATACAAGTCTAGGAGGAAAGCCTTTTCTTTGAATCGAAGATGCTATCGAGATGAAGAATTGGCACTGTGAAAGAATCTTCGATGACCTAAGATTAAACGATGATCAGGAGAGGAGGTTGGCATCGAGGCAGTTGCAAGGAGCTATTTTGTAATAGTAAACTGGAGTAACCGTTGGAGAGCCAGAAGGTGAATTGACTGGGGTTGAATTTCGAAGGAGATTCGAGGAAAAATCCTTATCTGAAGTAGCCAAGTAAACCTTGCTTAGGAAATTCATGGAATTGGAGCAAGGGGAAATTTCAGTGTTAGAATATGCTACGAAGTTTGATGAGCTGTCTAGGTATGGATATGCTACCATCGACACTGTAATTAAGCCGAATGAGAAGTTTATCAGGGTTTTAAAGTCGTAGATTGCTAAAGCAACCATGCCACATGTTCGAGATCCGAGTAATGTAGTAGTGGAGATGGCTATAACAAATGAGGATTTGCTTTTGAATTTTTGAAAAGGAAAGCTGGTGGAAACCCAAGAAATCTCAGAATATGAAGAAAAAGTTCTTCATGAAGAATAGAGCTCAAAAGGGTGGAGCTACCGAGAAAGGGAAAGCATATATTTTTTGTAATAAATGTGACAAAAAGAGGCACTATGCTAATAGGTGTTGATCTGGTGATGGAAAGATGGCTTTGGGAAGGCAAAATGTGAAGCGCTTTAACTGCGACTAAGCGGGGACATTACAAGAGCAAATGTCCAGAAGCGGCCAAGGCAGGAAAGGTCTTTACCATCATCATCTAGGCTAACAATAGAGGAGAAGGGAAAAGCTATGATAGGATATATGCTTTTGGTTTATAGCATACTTATTAGAAAATTATTTGATACTCGTGCATCATATTCTTTTATCTCTCATTGCTTGGTAGATAAGTTAGATCTAAAACCGTCATACCTTGTTACTTCCGTAAGGGTAGCTAATCCAATAGAAGGGTATGCAAATCTAGGGATGAGATGTGGCTATATAGAATTTGAGTTGCTAGGTTATACTTTTGTCTGCAGTTTGTTTGTATTTGATTTTGCAGGTTTTGGAATTCTTTTGGGTATGGATTGGTTGAGCAAATATAATGCTAGGATATTTTACCAAGACAGGTAAATATCATTGAGAGGTCTAGATAGTAGTGACCAAATCATATCTCAGTTGAGAATTCGAGTTCAAATGTTTGTGCTTTACCGGGTGCCACAAAAGTGGAAGATGATTTAAATTGGATTTATGTTATAAAATAATTTTCAAATGTTTTTGAGCCTATTCTAGGACTACCAACAAAGTGAGCTATTGAGTTTCATATAGATCTTATGCCCGAAGCTGAACCCGTGAGTAGAGCACCTAGAAGAATGACACCTATTGAGATGAAGGAGTAAAAGGTGCAACTAGTGGACTTAGAAGGAAAAAGTTTTATTAGACCAAGCAGTTTACCTTGGGGAGCGGCCATGGTGTTTGTGAAGAAAATGGACGGTTCGTTAAGATTATGTATCGATTATCGTAAGCTAAATGAGAAAATGATAAAGAATAGGTATCCTTTGCCGAGAATTGATGATTTATTTGATAAATTGAGTGGAGCCAAAGTATTTTCCCAGTTGGATTTGGCGACAGGGTCCATCAATTGAGGGTGGCGGAGGACGGTATTCCTTTGACAACATTTCAAATAAGATATGGTTTCGTACGAGTGGTCAATGATGCCATTCGGATTGACTAATGCACCTGCTTTCTTTGTGGATTTGATAAACCGTATTTTATTATAACAAGAGGTATAGTATAGTTAGTGATAGAGATTCTTTATTTACTGGCAAATTCTGGAAGAGTTTACAAGAAGTATTAGGCACCAATCTCAAGATGAGTACCGCTTACAATCCATAGACCATTGGGCAAACAAAAAGAGTAAACAAAGCTTGGAGGATTTACTAAGAGCTTGTGAGCTAGATTTTAGAGGATCATGGAAAGACCATCTACAATTTGTCAAGTTTTCTTATAACAATAGTTATCAGACTAGTATAGGGATGACACCTTATGAAGCTTTGTGTGAAAGACCATGCAAATCTCCAATATGTTAGTTGAAGACTGGAGAAAGGTTAGTTCTAGGTCTTGATATGGTAAGAGAAGCTACAGAAAAGAGTTAGTTGATTCAAGCTAGAATGAAGGAAGCTTAGTCTGGGCAGAAAAGTTATGCAGACAAGAGGCATAAGGACTTAGATTTATCAGTTGGAGATCATGTTTTCTTCAAAGTATCACCGATGAACGGTGTGATAAGATTTGGAAAATTAGGGAAATTAGCACATAAATTCGTTGGACCATTTCATATCACTGAAAGGATCAGGAAACTCACTAATAGGACAGAGTTATCGAGTAGTTTGGCAGGATTCCACAATGTTTTCCATATTTCTCATCAAAGAAAGTTTGTTCGAGATCCAGAAACTAATATCACTCTGGCTGCATTGGAAGAGTTAGTGGTGGAATCGGACATGATTATAGTTAGGCATCCATTCCGTATAATTGCTAGGGATGAAAGAAGCTAAGGAACATGACAGTCGGATTAGTAAAATTCTAGGGTAGCGACAACAAGAGAGACTGTACTTTGAAAATAGAGAGGAGGATTAGAGACACCCATCCTGACTTGTTTAATGGTATGTTTTACATCCGTGCTTATATTTTATATGTGAACCTTATCGTAATTTCGAGGATGAAATTCTTTAAGGATGGGAGTTTGTAACACCCCTAATAATGATTAACATTGTTTAGGATATTTAATTAGATAAATAAAATTAAATTAAATAATGTAGAATGATATGGATATTGGGATTTGGTACATATAATGGGTCGAGCCTTAATTAATGAACTAATGAGATAGTTAGAACCTTAATATGAAGAAGGATATATGAGAAGGCCAAAATAGGAAAGGAGTATATTTACTTAACTTAAACCTTCCTATTCTCAATCCTCCCTCACTTTCATTTTTTACTAGCGAATTAAAAGAGGATAAAGCCATTGATTAACAAGGCAATCAAGGGAAAATAAGCTAGGAAGAAAGACCAAAGCTTAAGGAAACCAAAACAACATACAAATCTCAACCATCTTTGACTAACCAAGATGGATGATAGTTATGCGTCTTAAGTTTTATTTATGTTTTTCAGTTTGAGTATAAACCTTAAATGTTATGATGTCATGTGTGTGTATTTGGATAATTATATGCTTATTGGTGAATTTTTTGAATTTTTGTGATATTGTTTGATAATTTTGAGTTAGAAAACCTATCATATAATACCCGTTTGACTTAAACTTTAATGTGATGTTAGAAACATGATTTTGAAAGTGGGTTTATAATTCTATAATTTTTTATTTAATAAGGATATTCGATGAATTTCCTAAGATCGAAAAATGGTTTATTTTGGATTTAGTTATTAATAATAATTAAAAAACTTGGCCATGAAATATTTATAAGTTAAAAAATATAGTAAATTTGATTTACCGTTATTTTTAGGGATTTTTTCCAAGTGTTTATGATTTAATGTGAATTATTTAAACTAGAAAATCTTAATTATTATATTAAAATATTTATATAAATATGTATGGTTTGCAAATAATTTTGGAAATGATAAATCCGCTCTAATGCAGATTGTTTGAAAGAATTAATAAAGAGTTTTGTTATCCAATAAAAATTTGACAAGAATTGGAGTTTGCTGAAAAGGATTTACGTTAAATAAAAAGAAAATGGTTTTTATGCAAATTACAGTTTTTTCATGCCGTAGTCATTGACATCGAAGCCAATAGAACTGCTTCTATATGACGTTGACCCTAATGAATGCATATGATATCACTCTTAAGTGATATGGAATGAGTTCGCTTGGGTTAGAGTTGACAGAGGAATGCTTGTCTTTGATGTTAATGGAGCCGCATGACTTAAGTACCACACCTTATATAAAGAGGGCAAAGCGACACATATTTATACTGTCAACGACCCTATTCTTTCTTAGTGACTGTATCGGTAATAAAGATGCTGCATATTTTAGTAGTGATTCCATAAGGTAACGATGTCGCCTCTTTTAACTTCAGCCATATGATGCCACGTTTCTATCTACTTTGGCTTTATTCTTTGTTTAATGTTTTCGAAGACGGCTATGGTGCCGCTCCTATTTACTTTAGCTCTAAAAATCCTCTTATTTTTCCTTAAGGTAGTGATGCTGAGATTTATCTATGTCGTCCCTATTCTTTTAAAGTATTATATTATGCTATATGAAGTGGTCGACTTCGACTATATACCCTTATGTTTATATATCAAAGACTTTAACATACTTTATATTAAAGAGGGGCGATGACCCCGAGTGGCGATAATGACACCACGCATGATCAGTATATAAATTTTTATTGTTTTGGCCTTATGGCCTAAGTTTTAAGGAGCCAAGACCTCACATTTGACTTTGAACTTCATTAATATTATTTTGTAAAAGCATATATCATGGCATAATTATTTTGGATAAAGTAAAGAGCTATATTTTCCTTGTTTTTAAAGTATGATTTCAAGCGTTAGATCATTTATAAAGATATATGTCTTCAAAAAAATAAAAAGGGTGTTTAGCCTAGAATTTTACCAAAACAGATTAGGGTTCTTATTACCTTTGGATAAATTGTGATAGTATGTATTGACTTAGAGATTAGAAAATAGATAGGACTGGTGTAGGGTAGTGCCCTATACTTTAGCTGTTAGCCCGTTGTTGATATAACTCAAAATTTCAGTGCGTAGGGCTTTGTCATGGGTAAGACTAAAAGTAGGTTTACATATAGAAAGGAAAATACAATAATGGGATAGTTTATTGGTAAGCCCACAAAACAACTACGATCATAGTGAACCTAGGAATAGTAAGTTATGGACATACCATCCAATCGTCTTCTAAAAGTATGTTAGAGAATTTGATATATCTGGTTAGGCTCGAATCAGCCATACCATACGAAAACTATGATATAGGGATAGAAAATCCATTGATTTTGACAAATTGATTATCATGCAGGTACCTTGTTGTTCATATTTTCTATTTTAACCATTGTGGATGCATGAGTTATTTTTCAAAAGATAAATTTTAAGTGAGATATTAGTAAGGGGTAAACTTGTTCCGCTTACCTCATGGTCTTACTGGATATTCATAAATCGAGATGGCACATTATTATTTACACCTGGCTTTTTTTTGACTTGAAGTTTATGTTTTTCCCTTAAAATTTAGGGTGATCAAAATTCAATTTGGGTTGGTCGGGAGTAACGGTTTACAAGTTAAGTAGGTTTTAGTGAATAAAGCTTTTGAAGACGTGTAGGAGGCATAGCAAACTATGTAGGAGTCTATATATTACTATTATCCATTGTGCTTAGTCGTTGTATGAATGTATTAACAGTAGAGTATCTGTCTATTTAGTAACTCTGATCAACCAAGGAGGCATCTTTATATGTCTCTCTTGGAGTATATTGTAATAATCATATTTTATCTCAATTTGGGCAACATTTGGGATTATGTAACGAATATAGAATACTATCTTTGAGATGGAATATGAAAGTTTGCCTTGAAATTGTGTTTAAAATTATTTCATATTCTCGTGCTTTTGACGTTGTGACACAATAACATGACCATATTTACTCACCAGAAATTAATTCTATGATGACTACAACATCTATAGCACTTCTTTTTGGGCCTCAAAACGAGGGATGTTACAAAGAGATGGAATTGGATGAATGGATTGGTGTTGTGGTCAGGCTAGCCCAAGCATCATAATGCGAAGTAATATAGCTATCAAGAAGGTTGGCGACGATAATGGAAATAATAATTCTCGAAATGGAGAAGCAGAAGAACTTCAATAATGCTAGTTCAAAAAGTAAGATTACAAAAAGCATCCAAGGTTCGTTCGTGATGGATACTATATGAAATTGGTGGACTCTGTTGAGAATATATACCTAGCTACACAAGGTACTGAGAAGTATAAGAATTACCCACAAGGTAATCCATTGAAGAGGAGAGGCACTTCGGAAAGTATTGTCACTTCCATAAGACTCGTGGGCACAAGTGAGTGCACACATCATCATGATGTGGTTGAAGACCTGATTAGAAAAAATAAATTTCAATAGCATTTTAGGAACCCATAGGAGGGCGGGTAAGGAAATGGTCAGCTGTTAAGACAGAATCAAGGCATGCAGTGTTGAGTCACAAGCTTTATGAAAGTTTTGATTTCTGACAAATAAGGCGATTGATTTCTGACAAACAAGGCGATCGACAAAAACAAGGTCAATAGAGCTATATATGGCACTCTAGATTATAGGTTGATTATTTGTTGTTGTAATAGTAATAAATTTGTTAAAATCTATCCTCAAATAATCATGCATATCAAGGGAATCAATATATATACGAATAATTTATAAGTTGTAAGTTGCATGCAGTTGCACAATTCAATGTGCAATTTAACAGGCACCGGTCGACCGGTCAATATAGGTGCGGTCGACCGTTCCTGTGTAAATTGCACAGTGAACGTGCACACATGCACATAACGTATATATATATTTGAATTCCTGTCTACCGGTCCATTTTTGACCTGTCGACCGTTTTTAAACAGAAAGAAACTTTTCCAAAAGACACTTCTCTTCTCCAAAGGTTGCATCTCCTATCTTTCATCAATGATCATAACTCTTAATGGCAACTGTTCACAAAGAGTTACAACTATTTTTTCTCTATATATACTCATCTAAATCATTGATTCAAACACAAGTTTTAACAACGATTTCATATATTCTTTTAATCTAATCTCTGATCTCAATACTGTATTATAAAAGCTCTAAATTATTTATTGAATCTTTGAAACTATTTCATATCCTTTGATTCAATAATATACTTTCCTTAATCTTTTCAAAACATCATATCACATACTTTGAGGATAAGATTATAGGAAGGGTGTACTGCTAGTGACAAATCCGTGTTTTCAAGAACACAAGTTGTCAACAACAATTGTATTTGTTCTTTTGTTGAAGTCCTCTGTGTTGTAAGAGGCAAGTGTTGAAGTCCTCAGTGTATTAGAGGCGTGAAATCCCGTTCGGTTGTTCGGGTATTGTAAACCTGTTCCTCCGGGTGAAGCGAGGTAGTTAATAGTGAAAATCCAGATAGAAGTCTGGGACTGGACGTAGGACGGTGCTCCGAACCAGTATAAAAATCTCTGGTGTGATTTTTCTATTTTCTATTTACAATGCTATTATCATCTATTTCCGCATTTGTATTGTAATCCATATTACACGATCCGTGTATACTATATTAGCACATATAATTGTATACACACCGCACTTTCAATTGGTATCAGAGCACGGTCATCATATAACCGTAACACAGTTATTTGATATATTCTTGTAATATGGCAAATAACGCAAGTACTAGCACTCAAAACACCACTTACACAGAAGGGCAATCGACACAAAGACCTCCATTTTTCAATGGTCTTAACTATAGTTATTGGGCAACACGTATGTCATTCTTTATGCAATCAAGTAGCTATGATGCTTGGAATGCTACTCAAAGAGAAATAGTGAATCCAACAACTGATTATTCAGAATGGACTGTGGCTGAGAAAACGGCAGCAGCCGTAAATGCAAGAGCAATAAATATGTTGTTCTGTGCATTAGACCAAAATGAATATAACCGTGTTAGTATCTGCACTACTGCATATCAAATTTGGCAAACGCTAAAAATCACTCATGAAGGTACTAACAAGGTTAAACAAGCCAAAATAGCCATGCTGAAAAGTCAATTTCAAAATTTCAAAATGAAACCAAATGAAACAATCAATGACATGTATTCACGGTTTCAAACTATTCACCATGCACTTATTGGGTTAGGACAAAAGTATTCTGATTTTGATGTTGTTTCAACAGTCCTACATTCTCTGACTAATGAATGGGAAGGAAAAGTATTAGCAATTGAAGAAGCTAATGACCTTTCCGTCATGAAGCCAGATGAATTGATAGGAAATTTAATGTCCTATGAAGCAAATTTGCAGGCTAGAAAAGAACAGAAAGAAGAAAAGAAAAATGTAGCATTTCATGTTGAGAAAGATGAAAATGAATCAGATTCTGAAGATGAAGATTTGGCGTTCATTGCTAAAGGTTTCAAAAAATTCCTAAAATATCGAAAAGCCAGTCGCTACAATAAAAGGAAACCTGGATCAAATAAACCATCTTCATCTGCTATAGAATGTTTCAACTGCCATAAAAAGGGACACATGCAGAAGGATTGTCCAGAACAAAAGAAAAAGTCAGAAAATGACAAATTCAAATATAAGAAGGACAAATCAAAGAAACGAGCCTTCTCAGTAACATGGGATGATTCAGAGTCATCTTCATCAGAAAGTGAAAGTGATTCGGAGAATGAACAAGCTAATGTTTGCTTTATGGCAACAGAAGATGAGGTACAAATTCCTACATTTGATGAATTACTTGATATTAATGCTGAATTGATAGTCAAATATAAAGACTTAAAACGTCAATTAAAAGTAGTCAAAGCATATTTAAGTAGAGCAGAGTTTGAACGAGATATGTTAAAAGATGAGAAGAAAATATTAGAAGAAGAACTTGAAAATATTCAAGAATCATCATCTAATGTTGACTCTCAAATATCTCTTTTGAGTCAAGAAATAGAAGCTCAAAAAGAGAAAAATAATGCTCTCACTACTGAAAATCATGAACTTAAAGCAAAAGTCAAAATTCTAGACCTAGAAAAAGCTAGTTTACAAACAAAGTTTGATGACATTACTCAAAATGTTTCTAACTTTAACAAAGGTCGAGAAAATTTGACTAAAATCATTGAAAGTTCACAATCTATTTCAGATAAACAAGGTTTGGGATATAACAAACATGAAACTAAGAAACATCTTAGAAATAAAAGGAAGAAGAAAGTACAAAAAACTGAAGCTAAGAAAAATCTTAGTTTATTATATTTCAAACCAAAACCAGTTGTGAAATTTCAAAAGAGAAATGTCAAGACTATCAAAATATGGGTTCCTAAAACAAATAATAATTTGATTAGGAACAAATACATTCAGCAATTCATGAATAATGTACATTTTAATAACAATTATATATATAAAGGGGATACCGGACCCAAATGGGTTTGGACTCCTAAGACCTAACTCTTAGGACCCTATAAAAAGTGGGTACCATGAACTTAATTCTATTTTTTGCAGGTCCCACTGAAGAAAAGAGGAAAGTGGATATTGGACAGTGGTTGCTCAAAGCATATGACGGGAGACAAGAGCTTATTAACAAATATTAAATACTCAGATGGTGGCTCAGTCACTTTTGGAGACAATTCAAAAGGTTATATCATCGGCAAAGGCGATGTGAGCAATTGCGGTACATCTAACTTACCTCTTATTACTAATGTCATGCTAGTTAGAAATTTAAAACACAATTTACTTAGTATTAGTCAGTTATGTGACAAGGGTTTTATAATTTCCTTTTCAAATAATAAGTGTAGTATTTTAGATAAAGACCATAATTTGGTTTTTGAAGGTTATAGAGACAGAAATATATATATTCTAAATATGAATATTAATCATAATTCAGATATGTGTCTTGTGGCTAATGACAATGATCCATGGCTATGGCACAAACGTTTCTGTCATATAAACTTCAGAACTATTGACAAGCTAGCCAAAAACAATCTAGTTAGAGGACTACCCAAAATGAGTTTTAAAGTTAACAACATTTGTGATGCATGTCAATTAGGAAAATTGACCAAATCATCGTTTAAATCCAAGAAAGTCATATCAACATTACAACCACTTGAGTTACTGCACATGGATTTATTTGGACCTACTAGAGTTCAATCAATAAATCACAGTCAATATGTGCTTGTAATTGTTGATGATTTCTCTCGTTATACATGGACAATTTTCTTAAAAAATAAAAGTGATACTTTCAATCATTTCAAATCTTTCGTCAAAAGAATTCAAAAATCAAAAGGGATTAAAGTTAAAAATATAAGAAGTGATCATGGCGGAGAATTTGAAAATAATGAATTTGAACATTTTTGTACAAAGAAAGGTATATATCATAATTTTTCGTTTCCCAGAACTCCACAACAGAACGGAGTAGTAGAACGAAAGAACCGAACTTTACAAGAATGTGCAAGAACATTATTGAATGGAACCACCTTACCAAAACATTTCTGGGCAGAAGCTGTCGCAACTGCCTGTTATGTTTTAAATCGTGTGTCCATAAGACCTCTTACCAAGAATACTCCTTATGAATTGTTTAACAAAAGAAAGCCCAAAATCTCATACTTCAAAGTTTTTGGTTCCAAGTGCTTTATTTTAAATACGAAAGACCAGCTTGGAAAATTCGATCCAAAAGCCGATGAAGGAATATTTGTCGGTTATTCGGAACGAAGTAAGGCCTATCGGATATTTAATAAACGAACCAAAACTATTGAAGAATCACTTCATGTCTCTTTTGATGAAATTTATCAGCATCCTCACACAATATCAGATGATGACGAATCAATAGTCATTGATAATCCAATCATCTCAAATACTGATTCTGACTCAGAAGTAATTATTGAGAATACTCCTCAAATATGTGAATTACAATCACCACCAAGAATATTAAGAGACCATCCGGCCCAAAATATAATAGGTGAAATAACATCACATGTCAGAACAAGGAGTCAACTCAATCAAATGGGTCATGTCGCTTTTCTCTCAAATATCGAACCCAAGAATCCAAAAGAAGCTGCTACAGATGATTACTGGATCATTGCCATGCAGGAAGAACTAAATCAGTTTGAGCGCAATGACGTTTGGGAACTTGTTCCGAGACCAACTGATCAGTCAGTAATTGGTACTAAATGGATCTATAAAAATAAGGCTGACGAACAAGGAAATATCACCAAAAATAAAGCAAGATTAGTAGCACAAGGATACAATCAGGAAGAAGGTATCGATTATGAAGAAACTTTTGCACCAGTTGCTCGACTAGAAGCTATTAGAATTCTATTATCTTTTGCTTGTCATCATAATTTCAAACTTTATCAGATGGATGTCAAAAGTGCTTTTCTCAATGGATTTATCAAAGAGAATGTCTATGTCGAACAACCTCCTTTATTCGTACATGAAAAATATCCTGACCATGTGTTCAAACTTATGAAAGCTCTGTATGGTTTAAAACAAGCACCTCGTGCTTGGTATGAACGATTACGTAGCTATCTTATTAATTCAGGATTTGAAATAGGCAAAGTCGATCAAACTTTGTTTATTAAACATTCTCGAAAAGATATTCTGGTTATCCAAATATATGTAGACGATATCATCTTTGGTTCAACAAACGATAAACTTTGCAAGGAATTTGCAAGTATTATGACCAAAGAATTCGAAATGTCTCATATGGGAGAATTATCTTATTTTCTTGGACTTCAAATCAAACAACTTTCAAACGGTATTTTTATCAATCAAGAAAAATACTGTGAAAATCTTATCAAACGCTTCGGATTACAAAATACATCTGGTAAACCAACTCCTATGAGTACAACTACACATCTTGAAAAAGATGAAAGTGGTAAGAATGTTGACCAGAAATTATATCGAAGCATGATTGGTTCTCTTCTTTATCTTACAGCTAGTCGTCCAGATATATTAATGAGTGTTTGTTTATGTGCTCGTTTTCAAGCCGATCCAAAGGAATCACATTTACGAGCAGTGAAACGTATAATTCGTTATCTTAATAATACCAAAGATTTTGGTCTTTTCTATCCAATAGAATGTCCATTTGAATTAGTATCATATAGTGATGCTGATTTCGGTGGCTCACGAACAGATAGAAAAAGTACAAGTGGTACATGCCATTTTATTGGAAAATCACTTGTCTCTTGGTTTAGTAAGAAACAGAATTGTGTTTCACTATCAACATGTGAAGCTGAATATATATCAGCGGCTCTCGCTTGTACTCAAGTACTATATATGCAACAAACACTTCAAGATTTTGATATTCATTTATCAAATTCTATTATATACTGTGATAACACAAGTGCTATAAATCTTTCTAAAAATCCAGTGAATCACTCTCGAACTAAACACATTGATATCCGTCATCATTTTCTTCGAGATAATATTGAAAAAAGAAATATATGTCTTGAATATGTCCATACTGAAAATCAATTAGCAGACATTTTTACTAAGCCGCTGCTCGAATCTAATTTTATTAGATTACGAAGAGAGCTTGGATTAATTTCAAGAAAAAATCTTGACTAAGCAATTACTAATGTACACCTTCTCTTTTGGTTATTCTCTTTAATTATAATTTTTTGTTTAAACTAAACTAATGTCTTTTCTCCTAGTAACCGTATCTTTTACTTAACCTATTTTTTATATTAAATATTAGCCGTTGCTTTATTTAATGGTTAAAATCTATTTACTCATTTTATAAATTCAGTTTTAAAACAAAGCTATTTTTAGATTTACAATAAAATTTCTGCTTATATTTTCGTGGTTAAAAGTTATCATTAACTCACATCCATAAGAGTATATATAAGAAACTTATATATATAAGCTTGCAAAATTTTTTTTATTTTGTTCATCTTTACTTCTTATCTAACCATAATACTATATTCAACTTACACTATGGCTCATATTTGTGACAAATGTGCGCAAGAATCTCACATTTCTATTACAAGCTCTGAGTCGGACGAATATTATTCTCCTACTACTCCAAAACAAAAATCGAGCTGTCATCATCAATGCTCTTATATGTCTGATAAAACTCCAAATTCAAAACGAGTTAAAAGGACACTATTCTATTCTCCTCGAACCAAAGCTCAAATTGATGAGATACACCACTACCAAAAACATCAGATAGACCTTCAGAGACAACTCCATTACGGGCAAAGTCAACTTTATCACGAGCAACAACGGACATCGGCACGATTGTCTGTTTTAGAAAAGTTGGCAACATTTTTCTGCGGTTCCAACAAACATGACGTACATGAACCAATGCCGTCTAGGCCATCAACATCTAAAAGTCCTAACTCATGGGATCGGAACTATGAAAAGAATGAAGGAGCTCAGAAACAATGGAGTCCATGGTCGAATCGTATTGAAGGAAACAACGATAATTCTAATGACGAACTTTCTCATTAGATTTATATATAGTTGTTAAATATTTATCTATCTCTTGTGTAATGATGGTTATATTTTGTATTATGTATAAAATATAATATATATATATATATAGGTTGATATATAATAAAAAACTTGAAAAATAATCCTATATGCACAACAGACCAGGACCGGTCGACCGCCCATATTATTGCCGGTCGACCGTTTGCTCTCTGGTTGAAAACGGTCGACCGGCCAAAATTTGTAGGTCGACCGGTTACGCATTTTTCAGTTTTTTATATATAACCCTATACGTTACTTTACCCTCTACCAAACTATTCTCTATCCCCAAATCACAAACCCTAGTTCCCATTCTTCAATTCCCAAATCACAAATCCTCCAACAATGGCTCCTCCTCAAAAGAAATCAAAGAAAGGAGCAATCTCTGAAACTTCATCTCATACCATCTCCGTCAAAAAATGGCTTCAAACTCCAATTGCTATAACACGATGGAATCAAATGACAAATTACAAGTTTCATCCGGGATCTTTCATCAAATTTGATGATTTCACGGCTTACGGAGTTCGAAGGTTAGCCGATAATGCCAACATTACTCCATTGATAGATTTTTCGGCAAATAGTGTGGAGATAAATCATTTAATGATTAAATTATTTTACGCCAACATGAATCTTGATGAATATCAACCTGATAATCCAAACGGCGTCATCTGGTCTATGGTCTGTGGAAAACAAATTTTTCTTACTCATGCTAGAATTGCCTCTATACTTGGCATACCAAATCGAGGCGAAGAATTTTCATCTACCTTCTGCGAAGTTTTCACTCGAAATAGTACAAGTCATCAGTTTATAGAAGACAATAGTGATGGCACTAAGTCTATTGGACTTCGACCGACAGCAAGGTTACTTCATCGGGTCTTGATGCATTCTCTTTTTCCTAGACTTGGAAATTATGATGCAGTGTACAAAGAAAACTTCAAGGCACTCTATGCTATCTATGGTGAAATCCAAATCAATTGGGTTCACATGCTTTTTGATGAAATTCTCAAGGTAAATAATTCAACCCGGCCTCATTTCTTCTATAATGAATTTATCATGAGACTTTTGTTAGCTTGTGGGGTCAATCCTCCTGATTCTGCAACTTCAACACCAAAATGCATTGATTCCATAACCATCAAAAGAATGAAGCTTCCTCCACCTTATCTTGAGATTATGCCTTTTGAAGAATGGCAACAACGAGGACCGAGAAAACAAAGAGCAACTTCCTCTCGACCTCGTCCCGATGAGGTGAAACTTTTAAGATCAAAGTCATCAACAAAAGAATCTCTTGAAACCATTGCGCGTAATCAATTTCTGCTTGAATCTCGTCTCAAGCGTATGGACTCTAAAATTGATAAGCGCTTCAATAAGGTCAAGTCGTTCTTCGGTATGCTATGGGACGCTATATCATGTTCCTCATCCACCTCTGTTCAAGCACAAGATCCAGGAAAACGTCCTGCTGCTCCAGTTTTCACATGGACATCATCTGACGAGGGCGAATCGTCTAGAGGGAACAATGATGAGGAGGAAGAGGAAGAAGATGAAGATGATGATGATGACGACGACGACGATGATGAAGAGGAGATTCGATCTGCTTCATCCTAGATTCTATTATGTTTTAGCTCTTTAAAAACATTTTTCGACACTTGTACTAAATAGTGTCGTTATTTATGCTTTTCAATTAACATTATGTTCTGTAGTAAACTCTGTTATGTCTTTGATGTGTTAATGATTTATTTTTCTATGCTTATCATATTCATTCTACGCATATCATATTCTAGTGATCTGTTACTCCTTTTTGTCGATGACAAAGGGGGAGAAAGGGCTAACAATTGCTTGCAGGAAAGAAATCACATACTCAGGGGGAGATTCAGATTTGCAGATATATATATTGTCATCAATCAAAAAGGGGGAGAATGTTGAGTCACAAGCTTTATGAAAGTTTTGATTTCTGACAAATAAGGCGATTGATTTCTGACAAACAAGGCGATCGACAAAAACAAGGTCAATAGAGCTATATATGGTACTCTAGATTATAGGTTGATTATTTGTTGTTGTAATAGTAATAAATTTGTTAAAATCTATCCTCAAATAATCATGCATATCAAGGGAATCAATATATATACGAATAATTTATAAGTTGTAAGTTGCATGCAGTTGCACAATTCAATGTGCAATTTAACAGGCACCGGTCGACCGGTCAATATAGGTGCGGTCGACCGTTCCTGTGTAAATTGCACAGTGAACGTGCACACATGCACATAACGTATATATATATTTGAATTCCTGTCTACCGGTCCATTTTTGACCTGTCGACCGTTTTTAAACAGAAAGCAACTTTTCCAAAAGACACTTCTCTTCTCCAAAGGTTGCATCTCCTATCTTTCATCAATGATCATAACTCTTAATGGCAACTGTTCACAAAGAGTTACAACTATTTTTTCTCTATATATACTCATCTAAATCATTGATTCAAACACAAGTTTTAACAACGATTTCATATATTCTTTTAATCTAATCTCTGATCTCAATACTGTATTATAAAAGCTCTAAATTATTTATTGAATCTTTGAAACTATTTCATATCCTTTGATTCAATAATATACTTTCCTTAATCTTTTCAAAACATCATATCGCATACTTTGAGGATAAGATTATAGGAAGGGTGTACTGCTAGTGACAAATCCGTATTTTCAAGAACACAAGTTGTCAACAACAATTGTATTTGTTCTTTTGTTGAAGTCCTCTGTGTTGTAAGAGGCAAGTGTTGAAGTCCTCAGTGTATTAGAGGCGTGAAATCCCGTTCGGTTGTTCGGGTATTGTAAACCTGTTCCTCCGGGTGAAGCGAGGTAGTTAATAGTGAAAATCCAGATAGAAGTCTAGGACTGGACGTAGGACGGTGCTCCGAACCAGTATAAAAATCTCTGGTGTGATTTTTCTATTTTCTATTTACAATGCTATTATCATCTATTTCCGCATTTGTATTGTAATCCATATTACACGATCCGTGTATACTATATTAGCACATATAATTGTATACACACCGCACTTTCATGCAGTAGTGTCCAATGTTTATAGGCCTATGGTTAATACTATTTTAGGAGGTCCGCATCCAGTGAAGAAAATTTAGAAAGAGATGGAGCATTATGGAGCTTTGAGGCATATGCATTAAGACATATACCATAATGGGGGTACTCTAGCTAAACAAATAGAGGATTGGTGATGATATAGCTTACAGAACAGTGATGGGGCCGAAGCACCAAGGCTTAACCTAGTGGTGATTAGGGTCATGATTGGGCCAGTGATAATGCATAAAGTCCTTATTGATAGTAGGAGCTTAATGAATACCCTATTTAAACAGATTTTCAATAAGATGCGGTTGGTTGAGAAACATCTACAACCTTGTAAGTTCAACATACAAGGATTTAACAAAGAGGCCAAGGATCTGATTTGATGGATTGAATTGTTTGTTGAGTTGGGAGATGGAGACCGTAAGGTATTTCATTGCAAAATTTTATGGGGGTGGTCAAGTCTTCCACTTATAATGCCTTCTTGGATCGATTGTCCCTTGCTAATTTCAGAATTGCGCTTGCTCCATGGTTGGTAATGAAGTTTTCGATAGAGAATGGAGTAGGGGCAATTCAAGGAGACCAAAGCCCAGGTCATGAGTCCTATATTGCCAAGCTCATAGAGATGAGGTGATGAGAGCAAAGAAAAGGTGCAAAGAGTTCTCTCTACATTAAATCTATCAATGCATAGCAATTGCCACCCAAGTGTTGGCTTAGGTTCAACAGTAAATTCTACAAATCTATGGACCCACGGAAGGAGCCAGGAAAAGCAAGGACGTAACCAGTGGAGTTAATGATTGAGGCTCTAATAAACTATGATGATCATGTGAAGGTTCTTAAAGTTGGATCTCAACTCTACTTGAGGATGAAGAACGAGTTGGTAGGGTTTCTTTAGGAAAATACAAACATGTATCTTAGGCACATTCCAATATATGCAAGATATTGCCTAAAGTTGCATGTTGTGCACAATGCATGAGCCCAAGTTACCCTCCAATGAAACAGAAATGGCGCAATATGGAACCAAAGCGATTCGTTGTATTGAAATAAGAAGTGGATAAGCTGAATGCAAATGTGATCATCCGCGATACATTACACCCAAAGTGGGTAACAAATCCAATATTGGTCAAAAAAGTGAATGAGTGGGGGCAGACATGCATTGATTATTTCTACTCGAATAAGGTATGTCTGAAGGAATGCTTCCCCTTGCCACAAATCAACAAATTTATGGATGGAACGATCAGACATGACCTACTGTCCTTTATGGATGCATACACTGGCTATAATCAGATTATGATATATGTCCTAAATCAACAGCGCACTCGAGTTGTATCACAGATTTAGGGCTATATTGCTATAGAATGATGTCATTAACTCTGCAGAACATTGGAGCTACTTACCAACATTTGGTCAACAAAATATTAAAAGAACTAATTGAATGGATGATGGAAGTCTATATGGACAATATGCTAGTGAAGTCATGGAAATCGATGTATCACATAGGTTACCTTTTAGAGTTGTTCGATGTGCTCCAAAAGTATGGAAAGAAATTGAATATATTGAAGTGGATTTTTGGAGTAGCACTTGGTTGGCTTTTGGATTTCACTATAAACTCAAGGGGAATTGAAGCGAATATAAAACTGATCAAAACATTGAAACCGGTTACTACCCCAAAGATAAGGAGGGAAATGTAGAGCTTGAATGGTAAGGTCGCCACTATGAGTCGGTTCATCTGGAAGATGACCGATAATGTATACTATCCTTTGATGCCCTCAAGAAACAAAGAGGAAAATTCCAACGAATGAGCAAATGTGAAGCCACGTTTCAGAATCTATTGGATTATTTGAAGAAACGACATATATTGTCAAAGCATTTGGAGGGAGAAGATCTTTATATCTACCTAGTAATCTGAACTCATGTAGTGAGTTTAACATTGGTGCGCAAGGAATATAATATCCAAAGCCAATCTATTATATCAACAAGAGATCCACCAGAGCGGAGAAATGATATCCAAAACTAGAGAAGTTGGTGCTTTACTTGTTGATAGCGTCAAGAAAGTTGAGGCCATACTTTCAAGCTCATCTGATAAAGGTGTTAACAGATCAACCACTTTGACAAGTGTTATGTCGTCCCAAGACTTCAGAATGATTGATAAAGTGGAACATCGAGCTAAGACGGTATGATGTTACCTATAATCCTTTGAGGATAAGAATTGGAGAATTTCATTGTTTTTTGTGATAATAAAGTGGAAGAGGAAATAGTCAAACTTTCTTAATGTAAATTATGTGTGGATGGAGGGACCATGATTTTAGGGCTAAAGTAGTTCTGATAACCTTAGAAGGTTGGATGGTTCATTATGCTCTAAAGTTCAGTTTCATGTGATAAAAAATGACATGGAAAACGAAGTAGTGATAGCGGGACTCGAGATTGTGAAGGAACTGAGAGTGAAGATATTGCACATCTTTAGCGGCTTCTAATTGGTGGTTTAAGTAAAGCTAAGGATGAGTGATTAGCCCCTTACTGTCGATAGTTTTGGAGCCGCTAAATGACATTGCACACTACTGATAACGCACATCTCCAGAGAGGAGAAAAGGAATGTCGATTCCTTAGCCAAGCTGGAAAGCTATGTAGATGCATAACTAATATGAATCATGCCAGTAGAAGTGTTGAAGAGTCCAAGCATCGACGAGATGGATGTCGATTGCATCTTGAAGATTGAAGAGGAGAAGGAGTCTTGGATGTCTCAAATCATACACTATTGGCTAAAGAGGACTCTCCTGGAAATTAGAATGAAAGGTGGAAGCTCCTGCATAAGGTATGTTGGTTGATTATGCAAGGAGTGTTAAATAGGAGAGTATTCCCCGACCTTGCTATGCTCTGTTGACAAAGATGAGGCTAAGAAGATCCCTGCAGATGTACACAAAGGAAGCTGTATTGACCACACCGGAGGTGGACTTTATCAAAGAAGATTCTTCACTATGGATACTTTTGGCTAACTGTCAATCAGGATTTAGCTAAATATTCGAGAAAGTGTGACAAGTGTTAGATCTTTATGAAGATCACAATACTTTGCCCAACGAGCTTATGCAGATGATTAGCCTTTGGCCATTTGCGATTTGGAAAATTGATATCATCGGAGTGCCATAATGTCTCGAGGAGGAGCGAAGTATGTGATCGTGATCATGGGCTACTTCGTAAATGGGTTGAAGCGAACCTCTTACGCTGATCACTTTGGCAATATTTGTAACATCTCGTAAATTGGACGATAATTAATTAAAATAATATACTTAATAACTATTAATATTGAAAATGGAAAATTCATAAACTTTATAATTTGGCTATGAAACTTGCACTATTGCATTCGTTGTGACTTTCTGATCATTTTCATACGTAAACTTTCCCGATCAGAGTTCAAACAAAAAATTTATTAACGTTAAAGATTTTGTGTCGAAAATAATTACATATTTAACTAAGAAATAATAATTAATTAATGTTAACTAACATTAATCATTACTTAACATCTAAGAATAATTAACGTCAAATTTGGTTGGCTAAAAATCGTGTAAAATAAAAAAAAATAACATATAAAAGGAATGAAACAAACTTAGATATACTCCTATCTTGATTACCCTATGGGAAGTAGGTCGATTAGTAGGCGTTGACTTAAGAAGGGCATGAACACAACATTTGAAAGGGTCCCTGAAGCTGGATAGTGCTTAAGTCCCTTGTAGATCCCAGATTACCCTATGGTTGTAAACCCGTACGATTGCTGATTGATGATGTAGGTCTAGATAAATGGAAAATGAAGAAACTATATGTTGCAGATATCCAAAAGCAAGAATTAAGCTAGTTCCCAAATGAAGGTGTGTATAGGTCACTCCAAAATGGTAGACGGATTTTCAATATATTATGAATGAAAATAAGTCAAAAGAAAGTGGAAAAGAAGAAAATTCCAAAAGTAGGGACAAGTAAAACCCAATCTATGTCCAACCCCATAAGAAAGAATTTAATAAAAAGTTTAAAAAAAAATATATGTTTGAAATTATTTTCAAAGGATTTATTTAAAAGTAGAAACCCTATTTTTGAAAAGTAAGTAAATACCAATTTTTTCGTAGAATAAAATATCCTTTTATATTTAAATAAAGAATTGTAATAGAAATTTAAAATTGGTTAGATCAAAAAAATTCTGTAAAAATGAGTTTTAATAAAGAGATATTTCTTTTGAAGGAAAAGTGGAGCATATAACAACAATGCTTCAATAAAGAAGTAATTTAAATAAGAGCAGTTTAGATAGAAGATAGTTAAACAGTAGTAAATTATGGAATATAAATAGAAATAGTGTTAAAATTTTATATAAAATAATGTTAGTAATTAAAAATGACATAGGAAGTTGAAAGGAAAAGTGAATAGTTTCGGCAAATATATGTAGTAATTGCACACACATTTTAAAGGCCCCCTCATATGCTATCAGAGTCCCCACTAACGTTGAGAGTAGAAATAGCATAAGTGAGAGGAAAATAATAGAATGGAAGTTATTCTTGTTTATTCTAGTTTTTATTGTATAAAGTTATAAAGGATGTTTTTAAAACACTGTAAAGTGCGTTTTTGAAGAAAATGGTTATAAAAATTGTGTTTTTGAAATAAAAAACTTGAAAAGCAGTTTGAGTTATAAATCCTACTTGTAAGGAGTAAAATCTTTTTATTAAAAGAATTTAAAGGAAAAGTTGATTTGAATAACCATTCATGTAATAAAATTTGACCCTTATTTGGAAAAAAAACTTAATTCCAAAATAATAAATTATAGTTTTAAAAGTCTAAATACTAAGTTATTGTTGATTTTAATATAAAAAAAATCTAAGTTCGTATTTTTAAAGATAAACGTTGTGGCTTAAGCACTTCGTGGCCATGAATTTTAATAATTTTATAAAGGTGCAAGCCAAAACAAAATTTTGACATGGAGTAGACAAGGATGACTGCCTAGGTAAGACAGGGTAAAAGTTAAGATGATGAATGAAATATCTACAAATGCTTAAAGGAATGTTCTATTAGACATGTGTGCAAGCCATTAGAAGAACGCACAAAGGAATGATAATCAATATAAAAGTACACTTCTACAAGTTGTAAATGAAAGTGACTGCTATGCTATAGGATCAAAATGGCCAACAGTTGTAAACAATGTAAATGTAGTGGAAATGCGATATAAACTAAATTATCTACCAATGATGAATATGAGTATAAAAATAACTAATGCGGAAAATAATAATAGCAGTAAAGTAAAATGACACAAGGAATTTTATACTGGTTCGAACTCCCGTTCTACGTCTAGTACCAGACTCCTTCTGGAATTAAAACGAGCAACCCTCACTTAACTCGGAGGAATAGGTTTACACCGCCTGAGCAACTGAACAACACTTCTACCGCCTAAGCAACCGAATAGGACTTGACCGCCTAAGCAACAGAACATGACTTTGACCGCCTGAGCAACCGAACAGGACTTTGACCGCCTGAGCAAACGAACAGGACTTTCTTACAAACTAGATTTTAACTTGACTTTGTGTGTTCTGAATAACACGGATTTGTCACTTACAGTAAACCCTTCCTATAATCTTATCCTCGAGTATGATGTGTGTTATGTGTAGTTGTGTGTATATGAAGATTAGGAAGTTTCAAATTGCTTTTAAAAATATAGAATTGTGATTTTAAGCAATGAATGTATGAATTCAAGAGGGTAGTTAATTCAGAAAATAAGATTCAAGTATATGCAAGTAAGTGAAGTATTTTGATCTTGAAATTCATGCACATATATAGTAGTTAAGGAGTTGAAACCGCTGGTGAAAAGTTCTCAACGAATAGCAACGGTTGCAACTCTTCGCGAGGAAAAGGCTATTCGAGAAGGAAGTGTCTTTTCAAAAAACGACTGTTCATTCAACTGGTATAGAAGCTTCAGTCGACTGAATTCAAAAACATGCACGTGGATTCAAAAGTGCACAGATTCAATCGACTGACTGAATATATTCAGTAAACTGAATTTTGTTGTTAAACAAAAACTACGATAGCTTATTTGGTTTGAGCACTTGCCTTCTAAACTAGTGACCTGGGTTCGAACCCCACTCCATGCATCTTTTGAAAACTTGGTTTTGATTAAAATATGCATGCAAGTTTATTTGAATGTGAATGATGATTCTTAAGGAAAGATTTTAACATAGCACTAAACTAAACTCTGTACACACATTTGATAACTCTTGTTAAAATATATAACTATACGAACCATACTTTGAGTCGTTGAGTTCGAATATTATCGTAGTCGTAGATTCATGAACTGTTGTTCTACGTCAGCAATCAAAACCTATGATCCAACATTCTCCCCCTTTTTGATGATGACAACTCCATTTGCTATAGATGAATCTTCGATAAGCTTTGTTGACTTATCTCTCCCCTGGTTGTATTTATGTAATTATGCTATATATTCTCCCTCTTAATCTATGCTATATATTCCTGTAAATAATTAATATTTTCTCCCCTTTAATCTGTGCTAGCATTGTTTATTCCTGCAAATAATGTTAGAGCAATATCTTTCTCCCCTTTTATCATCGATAAAAAGGCGAGTTTATATGATGACAAATATTATTTTCCATATAAGTGTTAACATAGAACAATATAATGTAAGGTATCAAAAAATAACCTTTAAAGCATGCGATAAACAAGGTTCTTCTAATTTCCTAATTTTTATGAAACCATGCCCATTTGGGTGTGGTTGAACCTTTATAAATTTAATTTACATTATTAATTATCGTATCAAAATAATCATCAATGTATTTTTCTCTATTTTTCCAATTAACAGGAACCCGAATACTTAGATAATTTTTATTTATATTTCCCGTCAATTATTTTTTACTTCTAAAGAAATTATAATCATTACTGGTCATAGCAGTATTTGAATTTCTATAAAAATTGGATTTAGACTTTACTCGTAATCTAGTACTAGCACTAACATATTTACTATACATGAAAGTGTGTCTAGTGCTATTTCTACGATCAGTTTTATTACATCCTAAACCACTTTTATCATGTAAAGGTCTAGAATTAGATAAAGTCATGTTTAAATCGTTTTGATCTTTATTAAATTTTGTGACTTCATTGTTAAGTTTATCAAATTTAGCTTTAAAGTCACAGTTATTATTTTCAAAAGAAATATTACTATTTTTTAAAATATCGATTTGCTTGCTTAATTCAGAATTCTCCTTTATTAACGTACGATTCTCATTTTTGAAAACAAAAATTCGAGATTCTGAATTATCTAAAGATGATTATAATAAATCATTTTGTCTTTTCAGATCCATAATTTCTTTTGAAAATTTTTCTTTTTCTTTTTCAAACATAGTATTTTGTTCATCTAGAAAATCTTTAAGAGCCTCAAAATTATTTTTCAAAACACCCTGTTGATTTTCTAAATCTAGTTTCTCATTTTTCAGTTTCTCATTTTCAACTTTGATTGATTTCATCTTTTGTAAAATAAGAAAATTAAGCTTTGAGATCTTATCGCTTATACTAACTAATTCATTATTCTCATTTACTGAAATTTGTAAATTAGAAAGTACCTTTTTACAGTCCTCATTGGTCATTGCTCTGATAGTTTCAGGCTTTTTGCTTGTTGTATTTCGACCGGATCTTTTTCTGGCCATTATTATATGATGTTGTGACGATCGATAGAATTCCAAGCTCTGATACAAAATGAAAGTGATTACCTTATTGCTAGTTATCACTTAGGATCGTGTAATATGAAGTATTATATTAGTGCAGAGATATAATCTAAACAATAGATAAAGTAAATGAAATAAGCACACCAGGACTTCTACTGGTAAATAAAATAGTTGACACTAACACTAGAGTATTCACGCATGAAGGATCCAAGATAAAGAAAGAAAATACCACAATTCTATGACACAATTAGGTGATTTGGATTAAAAGAAGATAGTAACAAAGGGTAATGAACAGGAAAACGCATATAGAGGATGTTGGTAGACTTAAAATTAGTGAAGGCAAGATAGCTAGTGAAAATGTTATTCCACCAAGCTAATCTTCCAATGAGTTATTTTAAATGTGCATTGTTTATATTTCTTACCCGCTATAGTGTGAGGATGCATAATTTATCTCATAACAGGTGTAATGATTGAAGTAATGGATGGACCTTATTTATTTGAAGCCAAAAAGGTAAGTTAAGATATGTGGGTTACAGTAGAATGAAATGTTAGAAAGGTCCATTAACCTTAAGTAACTAATGATAGGGCCACAACATCATTAATGTCAGATGATATTGAAGGGTGTTTGCAATCAAATTAGACACAAACACCCAAGGAAGGATTTAAGTAGTGAAATAAATAAAGAAATTAAATGAAAACCGAGGAATGATACTGAATATCAAGAAAAATGTAGTAGAATGCAATAACAACAAGATTTATGGCGTTGATTGCCTACGTACACTTTGAATACTTTGTTTATTGCTTCGCAAGTCACTTGATTACAATTACAATCAGCCAGAAATAGCAGGAGATCAAAGAAGAATAAAAGAATATTGGTTACAATAATGGAAAAGTTTCACTTGGCAGCAAAAATTCCCTCAAACCCGCCCCTTATATTTATAAATGAAGGCCACCTGCAATCTGACTGAAACTTCGACATCTAGACCCCTTTAACCATATGGGCCCACCATAAGGAGGGCTAGGCCTAACTTTAAATGGATAAGGGCCGGTTCTGACCCCTCCATGGGTGGAGTTTGGGCTAGCGACCCCTATAGTGGCTCCCTTATAGTCTATATTGATGTTGCTCCAAATATCATAGCGTTTAGTCTTGTATTATCTTTATTTTCATCATGTTTTAGTTATAGTCTCAACCTGGTCAAGGCAATATCGATCCCTGCTCCATGAGAGTGCTCTACCGATCTACCTTCTTAAGTGATATCATGTCGACACTTCCATGAGTCACACCATCAGGTTGATGCCGACCCATTCTTCCAAATGTTATATGCCGACCTGAGCACACTATGCCGACCTATATCTCTAGAGTGTTGCTATGCCGACCCCTTCGTTTCCTAAATGCCATGCTATGACGACCCCCAAATCTGTGCCCTTCAAATTGACAATAATCCACACCTGTCTGACACAAAAAGCACAAACTGACGGAAGGTTAAGAGAAAGAAAAGAAGAGAGAAGAAGAGAAGAGAAGAAAGATAGAAGATAGAACCAAACAGAACAATACATAATCTCACATCGCAGCAGAAAACATATAATATCATATCAATGATCCTTACAAAACAGAAATTGTATATATATATATACACATCAATCAAAGTACAACAATCAAACAATAATTATCAGCCTGAACAGCTATAATAACCTGTTTGTGACGACCCAGAATTTTCGAGCATATAAAATCGGAATATTTAATTGATTTTAAATATTCAATAGAGTAATTTTAACTTGAATTACGAATATCACAATTTATTTGATAATTGAATTATTAAATTAAATAAGTGAAGTTGGGTAAAATTGTTGAATCTAGAGTTTTAAGCCTATTAAAAATAATTTGAAGGCTTGAAAAATTTATATTGATAGTACTGAGGGTAATAGAAGTTGTAAAATTGAAATTAACAGTGGTTTATTCAGTTTTAAAATTTCATCGTTTAAATTGGATAAAAATGGCCTTCCGAGGCACAATCTCAGAATTCGAAGAAACCAGTTCCATTGGATCCGTAATATTGTATTATTATCGGATTTCAAATTTCGTAGCTTTTGGAGTTGTTGTGTGAGGGTACGATTTAAAGTTAAAAGTATTATATACCTTGACTGGTCAAATAAACTAAATGTCAGAATTTATTTGTTTTCTACTCAAACACTGAAGCAAAGCATCTCCAAACCGTTTCCCTCTTTAATATTAACAGCCAAAAATAAATAAACACTAAATAATAATAATAATAATAATAATAATAAAAGAAGCTTCAAGAGGAAGCTTTCAGCCGCGATTTAAAATAAACAATAATGGCCGATCTATTCCATTCTCCTCATTTCCTAATTCAACCGGAAACCAGATCTAAAAGAAAAAAAATGGGGCCGAACCCTTTTCGTTCAAATCGATCAGCTAAAAAAAAATATTAGAAATATAAATGGCGGACGAAGGGGGCTGACGGTCTCAATCGAGGTCGAGTAAGCTTGGGAGGCCGCGTTCGATTTATGGGAGAATTTCGCACGTGGAAGAGGTTGATGGCTGCGACGATTCTTGCTCGAAGGGCTTTGGGTTTTTGCCGTGTTGTTCAAGGCCATGGTGCTCGATCTTCTGGTGCTTGCGCACGTGTGAGGGCAGCAGTGGATCACGATTAGGGTTTGGGGCTGCTCGCGTCGAAGATGGTCGCGATTTCTTTGAGCGCGTGCGAGGGGATGGTCGTGGTTAGGGTCGTTTGGGGTAACTGTTCATGGGTAGCTATGGTGAAGGGCAGTGGGTTTCGGTCGAACCACTGTGATGCTCAAGTCAGGGTTCGAGCATATCTGGGCAGCGATGTTGGTCGCATATTTTTCGAGCTTTGTTATGAGGTATCCTCGAATTTTTATTAATTTTAATTTACTCATATAAGTATTTTTGCTGAACAGTGAATATATACAGTAGATTTTATAAAAAAATGATTTAAAGATTTATGTATTTACAATAAAATACTGCTGTTGTTATTATATAGAAAAATGACGTAAGAAAATAAAAGGTATACATAATCTTAATCAATTTAATTTAATTCTAAATTGAATTTTAAAAATGTACATATATTTAGTTATAAACAATTAAAAGAATTTCTTAAATGAAGGATGTAATTTTAGAAGTTTAGAAGAATCAGGTTTTAGGAATCTATATATAGGATATTTTTATATATGGTCGTAAAGAGATAGATATACGTTTACATATTTAATTTTTCTAAATTATCTTTAAATTAAGAGTTTGGTGATTAATCTATTCTATTAGAAGCTATTAAAATTATTTTTGTCACTAGGAAAATTGTTTGGAAGGAAATTTATTTAAAATTTAATCATCAAGTTAAAACTAGATTATTAACTGAATTTAAAATTTTGAAATGGTGAATTGAATTGTTCGAATTTATTTTCGAATATTAACAAATTGTAAAATTGGTTTGTACAAGGTTAAAAATCGCGGAAACAAGACGAGTTTGAGGTGAATGGCAATCTTAGGTCAAAGGTGAGTTAATCTCACTCAGTTAAATTTAAATTTAAATGATTAAATTTAAATAATTGTTTGAATGGTTGAATTGATTATTGTGCTATAGTATGGTATATTTTGGAATTGGCATATTATATTGTGCTAACATCTGTGGATGCAGGAAAAACAGGTTGGAGGGATCCAACTGGATCCCTCAACATTTATTTAAATTATTTAATGTCATCTGTTATGATTATTTGATATTCTATGATGAATTATATTGGAATATTGAATGCTATGGTTTGACTGGATATAATTGGGTATAATGAATTACCAAAAATATATAAATTAGATTTTGGAAAGATAATAAAAGAAGTGAAATTGTAAGTAAAATAATTATAGAAATTTGAAAAAAAATAAAAATGAATTCGAAAAGAAATAAAGTGACTTTAAGATTCTAATAAATAGATCTAAAGTATAGAAAGGAAATTTTTGAATAAACATGAAGTTAATGAATTTTAAACTTCAGCATTATTATTTTAAAAGAATAAAACATTTATTTAAAATTTAAGATTTTAAATCAAATGGAAAATAATAACAATAATAATATAAGTCCATAATTAATGAATTTTGAAATGAACTGAGAAAGTAAAGAAATTTATTTCGAATGGAATAAATTGGAAATCAATTTGGAAAATTGATTTAGGTGATTGAGATTGGAAATTCTCCCTGAATAACCAAGTACGTTTTCAAAGTAATTTTTTTTAAATACAAGTTAAAAATTTTAAAGGTTGTTTTAAAAAGCAAGTTTTGGAAAATGTATTATTTCTCATATTTAAATTCTAAAGTAAGTATTTTCTCAAATCTATTTAGTAGTAATTACTTAAAAAGTTACTTAGTATTTTGTTTTAAAAGTGAAAACCTAGTTTTATACTTTATAAAGTAACCTTATTTTCATATATTCATATAGTATGTATTTTTAACCAATTATTGAAGTGGTTTCGACTAAAACATTTTAAAGTATATTTCATAGTAAAGTGTTTTAAATTATTTTAAAAATCTAAGTTTTGTGCTTGGTGATTTCAGTGGAGATAGAAATATTTGGAAAGTTTATTCTGAAAAGAAAGATGGTTTGAAACTGTTTTCAAAGGGTTGAAAATGAAAATATATCTTGTGAAGATATTTGAGGTTAATAAATAATTTGGAAAATTATTTATTGTTTGATGGATGTTTGTGAATGTAAATTGATAGTTAAACCACCGACTATCAATATTGGCCAAATGCGCTGATCGTTTCGAAGAGACCGGGATCGAGATTTATTTCTCGAAAACCACTTCGATCCGGTTTATACGTTTCGTGTAAACGAGTTTGGATTCGAAGATTGTGCAGTGAAGTGCAAGGGCTAGTCGCTACTAATACTGAGGATATTTCCAAAATGGATGTAGTAGGAATAGTGCCTTCAGTTCCGTTCGAACCCGGGACGGACTTGTATGGATGAATGCTTTCGGGACATCGTCAGGTGGACGATGGGCATTCTAAGGGATGTGTTCTAAAAAGGTAACGTTTATCCTCAAGCCTCATCAAATGGGAATGGCTGAAAATCAGGGGTTATGCAACAAGGCTAGGTCGGTAGCACCCAAGCAGGGTGAGGTCATCCCTACCTAGATGTCCCTTTTATTTCGGCTTAGTGGGCGGTTGTTGATCCCACCCATGGAGTGATCTCACTCGGGATTATCCAGTAAGGGGTAGTCCCGGTCTTGTGTTGCAGGGGAGCGAGCGTACTCCTCTGTCCTATGATCTAGGCCACTTACTGTGATAGGTGGTACCCCAGTGCCTAGTCATTAGTTGGAAATCATTTCTCCCTACGAGCCTTGTAAAAGTTTTGTTTGTATTACCCACTCTGTGGCTAGTAGCTGGAATTTAATCATGTAACAATTTCGGCTATTTTATAAGTATTTGTATATAGACCTTATTATAATATCAGACGATTTCTATAAAAATCGTTTTAGCTATCGTAAGGTAAAAACCCGACATGTTTATTTGTGACGTGGTCTTACGAGATGCTTTTGTTTTCAAAGGATTTTTGAAACTTAATAATCAATTGAGTGTGGTTTTGTCACACTGGTATTCCAGACTGACTCGGGTGTTATTTAACTGTAATGCTCGGGTCAGACCGAGTATTATAGGATACAGGATTTGATGTTGTGGAGCTCAGGAGACTAGCTGGAAGACGATATGTACTTCCGTACTTGTTTATATATATATATATATATATTCCGCTGTATTGAGTTGCTGTGTATCTATTTGTATGTTGTTGTTGGTGAACTGTTGATTGATGTACTCTGATGATGTAATATATAAACAGATATATTTGTTTTTGAGTAAAGATATGTTAATATCTATTATATTTTATTCCGCTGCGATGGTTAGATTCTGTTGTTGTTTTCTACTTTCTTCTTCTACCTCTTCTTATTTTACCCACATGGTTCGTATTTCTGTACAACTTGAGTTGACTTAGGTAGAATAGTGTTGACTCAAGGAGTACGGATTTGCGGGTCGTTACAGTGTATCAGAGCGAGGTTGGTGATAACCTTGGCTCTGGTGGGAAATTACTCAATTAGAGTCCGTAGTACTCTAGAATGAGTTTGAGCGTACTACTAGATATGAGCGCGTAATTGTTAGTGAATATTAATTGTTTTAATATTGTGTTGATTGATTTATTGAGTGGCATATGAACCTTCGTCGACACAGTCTGTACAACTGTATCGAAGGGGTTCCTAAACACTTGAATAGAATAATCGACACGGTATTGTTTTAAATGTGGGTGAATGAAATAATTTTACCCAAAAATATATTTTGATATAAAGAAATGTTTTTGTAAACTATTTTAGCTAATATATGGTTGCTTGGATATTAGGATTGATAATATTAAATTATTATCATTGTTGAATAAAAATTTAACTACAAATTGAAAATATAACTAATGATTAAGGAAAATAGATTCATTTATAAAAAAAAGAATGTATAAATATAAAATGACAACATGATTTATAAATTGAAATATAATTAAATGGGGATTTGTATAAGCATAAACTGTACAAATGAATTATAATTAAAATTTGATTTAAGCAGGATTTGGAAATTTAAATCCTGGAGATTTGGAAGCATTTTGAAGATAAATAAAAGCATTATTGTTTTGGAGGTATTGCGGAAAGGAAATTTGTTTTAAATGGATTTTGAAAGTGAAATAGCATTGAATCACTTGGATTATTGGGAAATAATTCTGATGATGACAGCCGCATCATCAGTATTCATTTTCGAATTTCTAAGTGACGGATTGCTACCAAATTGATTTGTTTAGAAAAGCTAGTTATTTTTGAAAATTTCAAAGGAAATCTGTTGGGCATAAAACCAGGATTGGTTTGACTTTTGAGAAATGTGATTTGAGAAGTGGAGATTCCAAAATAATTTGAAACCAAAGGTCGGATGTTTAAAAATCCTGATGAGATAGGTTGTAAGCTTATAAATTGAGATGATTTTTAAATCAGAAAGGAAATATAAGCTTTAAATGTTGGAATTTAAATTTAAAGGGACAAGTTAAAAATGAAATTAACTTGAATTGGGGAAATAAAAATTTAACTGGATTGAAATTGATTGAATAGTTTGAAAATAATATCCAATTGTATTCGAATTAAATTGAAATCGAATTGAGTTAAATAAATCTGAGTTAAAATGGAATTAAATAGGAGAGAACTAATTTGATAAATAGGAGAGAACTAATTTGATAGGAGAGAACTCAAGTGTTGAATATGAATAGGAGAGAACTAATTTGATAATAAACTAGTTAATGAAATGTGTAAATGAAGTTCAATGTAGTTAAATAGAAGCTGAATTGTAAGCTAATAATGAGGTTTAGAAATAAAACTCAAGTTATAAATCCAATTCGACTTGAATTGTTAGTGAAGTAAATATGATTGAAAATAGATTAAAGTAGGGATTGTTTTGGTTACAAATAAAACCCAGATGAGTGGGAATAAAATTGAAAGTAGCCTTGTAATTAATTAAATGAATTGAGAATGTAATTGAATTGTGAATTCATAAAATTGGGTGGTAAATTGAAAATGGATAGTGGATTCAGAACTTGAGTTATAAATTACAATTTAACTTGAAGTGTTAACAAATTAAACATAATTGGAAATGTATCGAATAAAAATGAAATTGGATTAAAATAGTAATGGTTTGTATTGCGAATAAAATCCAAATAAGTAGAAATAAATTGGAAATGGCCTTGTAATCAATTGAATGAGCTGAATCTGAAAGGTTAAATTTTATAATAACTAATCAAAAGAAATTGTAGATTTACAATGAGATTTGACTGAGATAGAATTATGTTGAATGGAAGAGAAAAATTTACTCGTAAGATGAAATGAGCTTAAGTATAAAATTGAAGTAAATTGACTTATGCTAAATGAATGAAGGAGGGTTGAATTGAAATCAACTTAAACTAAGTTTAACGATATTGGGTTGGATTTAAATCAAGTGAAAATAAATTTAAATAGAAATAGAATTCGGTGAGTTATAGATAATATTTAAGGAAATGAAAATTCATAATGAATTGAGTGGATAAACTAATTATATTGAATAAATAAATGGATGGATCAAATGGAAGTGAACTTAGGTCTGAAGTGGAGTAAATTGAGTAAATTAACTTAAGTTGAGAATAATTAGAAGCTCGACTACGAGTAAAAATGGAAGACCATTAAATTAAAGCTTGGTTTGAATTAATTCGGGAATGGTTAGTAATATGCAAGCTTGGAGTGGGTCGAGCTAAATAAATGGTCGTGGATGAATTAAAATAAAAAAGGAAATTTAATTGGTAATGAAGACGAACCTAAGTTGTTAATGGGTTTTGAATGAACTAGTAGTAAAATGAAATAGCCTGGATTGTTTTCGAGCCAAATAAAATAGTTTGGAATAAATATGGAATGAAATGCAAGTGAATGGATCCAAATTAAAAATGCAATGAAAATGAGAATATGTGGATTGTGAATAAATTTAAAAATTGAATAGAATTAGGTATAAATTTAGTTGAAATCAATTTAAATTGGTTATAAAACATAAATACTTATTTATTCACATAGATCTCGTCAAATTGCATAGAATAAATTGTCATTGGATGTAAAGGGAAGTAATTAAAATTCTATGAATTGATAGGAGTAAAATGAATTGATTTTGAGAGCAATTGAATTAAATATGAGTTCGGTTTGCTTAAAAATAAATTAAATGTGAGTTGTTGAGTTTTAAACCATTCAAATTAATGAAGTTGTATACGAATGGATTGAAAACCATTCAACTTGAATGAAAATGGTTATAAATTAATTGGAACAGTGGAATTAGTATGAAAATTGTATAAGTTGCTTACGGAACAATGTTTGGTGTGAATTTCTTTTAGAATTCATGTGTTTAACAATTGCAACTAACTGAAATATTGTTAAACTTTATATCTTTGGCACTTACATGTTTAAATTGAGTAAGTACAGGTACCAGGAAGCCGTGTGGCAGGATTTTGGGCATGCTAACTGCTAAATAATTAAGCTGTTTGCTTAAAATGCTAAATAAGATACGCCTACGCAATAAAAATAGGAAATATGAACTGTTTTTGGTTTTTCCGACCGTGTGGGTCGATGTATATATATTTATATCTTTTGTCAAATTGCAAAAGCTCCTCCGTACAAAGGAGACTCTGCCAAAAAAATTCAAAAATTTTGGGAGTTAGAAAAGTTTTGAAAATTTTGTTACGACAAAATGAATTCAAATTGGAAACTAAAATAAATTAGTAAATGAAACTAATTAAATAATGACATAAATTAGTTATAAATGGAAAATAAAATTCAAATATTCAGAGTTAAAGATAAATTGAATTCATATGGAAACGAAAGAATCAATTTGAATAGAAATAGGTATAAACTAAAGTGGTAAGGTGAAAATAAATATAAGGAACATATTAAATGTTTATACTAACTTAAGAAAGGAATGATGAATTCTTAATTGGAAATTGATATTACAAATATATTCTAAGTTAATATTTGAATAAATAAATATTGAAATTTTATAAGGAAGACGATAAAATGTTTTGGAATGTTGTGATTGGATATTATTGCTAAGTAAGATATGCAGGTATTATAAAAGGAAAAGGAAAATTGGTTTTGATTTCAGAAGATAAATTTGAATTGCTCGACAAAAAGGTGTGTGTTTAAATTTCTGTGAAATTTGATTGGGATTTTAGATCTAGCCACTTGGCGTTTTGTTTCTTTTTGGATTTGGGAGGCCGTGGGGCCATTTTGTAGTTGTACCGAGCTAACTGCGCAAAGGAGACGCTGGAAATTTTTTTTGGAAATTTAGGGAGTTAGAAAAAATTTTAGAAAATTTTGATAATTCAAATTTTGGTTTTAAGTTGAAACTTGAATAATTCAACAAATAGTATAGTTTGAAGACTATGGGAGGGTTTGGAAAGTTAGTAAAAGTGATAAGGGGTCTTCTATAGAAAGATAGTTGGTAGTATGTTAAATTGTTTGGTTTTGGGGATAAGTAAACGGGCATGGGACCATTCTTCCTAACTAGTAATTTCGGGGACGAAATTCTTTTAAGGGGGGAGGAATGTGACGACCCGGAATTTTCGAGCATATAAAATCGGAATATTTAATTGATTTTAAATATTCAATAGAGTAATTTTAACTTGAATTACGAATATCACAATTTATTTGATAATTGAATTATTAAATTAATAAGTGAAGTTGGGTAAAATTGTTGAATCCGCAGTTTTAAGCCTATTAAAAATAATTTGAAGGCTTGAAAAATTTATATTGGTAGTACTGAGGGTAATAGAAGTTGTAAAATTGAAATTAACAATGGTTTGTTCAGTTTTAATATTTCATCGTTTAAATTGGATAAAACTGGCCTTCCGAGGCACAATCTCAGAATTCGACGAAACCAGTTCCATTGGATCCGTAATATTGTATTATTATCGGATTTCAAATTTCGTAGTTTTTGGAGTTGTTGTGTGAGCGTACGATTTAAAGTTGAAAGTATTATATACCTTGACTGGTCAAATAAACTAAATGTCAGAATTTATTTGTTTTCAACTCAAACACTGAAGCAAAGCATCTCCAAATTGTTTCCCTCTTTAATATTAACAGCCGAAAATAAATAGACACTAAATAATAATAATAATAATAAAAGAAGCTTCAAGAGGAAGCTTTCAGCCGCGATTTAAAATTAACCATAATGGCCGATCTATTCCATTCTCCTCATTTCCTAATTCAACCGGAAACCAGATCTAAACCAAATATAAAAAAATGGGGCCGAACCCTTTTGGTTCAAATCGATCAGCTAAAAAAAATTAGAAATATAAATGGCAAACGGAGGAGGGGGCTGACGGTCTCGATCGAGGTCAAGTAAGCTTGGGAGGCCGTGCTCGATTTATGGGAGAATTTCACGCGTGGAAGAGGTTGATGGCTACGATGATTCTTGCTCGAAGGGCTTTGGGTTTTTGCCGTGCTGTTCTAGGGCATGGTGCTCGATCTTCTGGTGCTCGCGCACGTGTGAGGGCAGTAGTGGATCATGATTAGGGTTTGGGGCTGCTTGCGTCGAAGATGGTCGCGATTTCTTTGAGCGCGCCGAGGGGATGGTCGCGATTAGGGTCGTTTGGGGTAGCCATTCATGGGTAGCTACGGTGAAGGGCAGTGGGTTTCGGTCGAAGCGATGTGTTGCTCAAGTCAGGGTTCGTGCATCTCTGGGCAGCAATGTTGGTCGCGTACTTTTTGAGCTTTGTTGTGAGGTATCCTCGAATTTTTATTAATTTTAATTTACTCATATAAGTATTTTTGCTGAACAGTGAATATATACAGTAGATTTTATAAAAAAATGATTTAAAGATTTACGTATTTACAATAAAATACTACTGTTGTTATTATATAGAAAAATGACGTAAGAAAATAAAAGGTATATGTAGTTTTAATCAATTTAATTTAATTCTAAATTGAATTTTAAAAATGTACATATACTTAGTTACAAACGATTAAAAGAATTTCTTAAATGAAGGATGTAATTTTAGAAGTTTAGAAGAATCAGGTTTTGGGAATCTATATATAGGATATTTTTATATATGGTCGTAAAGAGATAGATATACGTTTACATATTTAATTTTGCTAAATTATCTTTAAATTAACAGTTTGGTGATTAATCTATTCTATTAGAAACTATTAAAATTATTTTTTTTCACTAGGAAAATTGTCCGGAAGGAAATTTATTTAAAATTTAATCATCAAGTTAAAACTAAATTATTAACTGAATTTAAAATTTTAAAATGGTGAATTGAATTGTTCGAATTTATTTTCGAATATTAACAAATTGTAAAATTGGTTCGTACAAGGTTAAAAATCACGGAAACAAGACGAGTTTGAGGTGAATGGCAATCTTAGGTCAAAGGCGAGTTAATCTCACTCGGTTAAATTTAAATTTAAATGATTAAATTTAAATAATTGTTTGAATGGTTGAATTGATTGATGTGCTATAGTATGGTATATTTTGGAATTGGCATATTATATTGTGCTAACATCCGTGGATGCAGGAAAAACAGGTTGGAGGGATCCAACTGGATCCCTCAACATTTATTTAAATTATTTAGTGCCATATGTTATGATTATTTGATGTTCTATGATGAATTATATTGGAATATTGAATGCTATGGTTTGATTGGATATAGTTGGGTATAATGAATTACCAAAAATATATAAATTAGATTTTGGAAAGATAATAAAAGAAGTGAAATTGTAAGTAAAATAATTATAGAAATTTGAATAAATTAAAAATGAATTGGAAAATAAATAAAGTGACTTTAAGATTCTAATAAATAGATCTAGAGTATAGAAAGGAAATTTTTGAATAAACAGGAAGTTAATGAATTTTAAACTTCAGTATTGTTATTTTAAAAGAATAAAACATTTATTTAAAATTTAAGATTTTAAATCAAACGGAAAATAATAACAATAATAATATAAGTCCACAATTAATGAATTTTGAAATGAACTGAGAAAGTAAAGAAATTTATTTCAAATGGAATAAATTAGGAATCAATTTGGAAAATTGATTTAAGTGATTGAGATTGGAAATTCTCCCTGAATAACCAAGTACGTTTTCAAAGTAATTTTTTTTAAATACAAGTTAAAAAATTTAAAAGTTGTTTTAAAAAGCAAGTTTTGGAAAATGTATTATTTATAATATTTAAATTCTAAAGTAAGTATTTTCTCAAATCTATTTAGTAGTAATTACTTAAAAAGTTACTTAGTATTTTGTTATAAAAGTGAAAATCTAGTTTTATACTTTATAAAGTAACCTTATTTTCATATATTCATATAGTATGTATTTTTAACAAATTATTGAAGTGGTTTTAACTAAAACATTTAAAAGTATATTTCATAGTAAAGTGTTTTAAATTATTTTAAAAATATAAGTTTTGTGCTTGGTGATTTCAGTGGAGATAGAAAATATTTGGAAAGTTTATTCTGAAAAGAAAGATGGTTTGAAACTGTTTTCAAAGGGTTGAAAATGAAAATATATCTTGTGAAGATATTTTGAGGTTAATAAATAATTTGGAAAATTATTTATTGTTCGATGGATGTTTGTGAATGTACGTTTCGTGTAAACGAGTTTGGATTCGAAGATGGAGCAGTGAAGTGCAAGGGCTAATCGCTACTAATCCTGAGGATATTTCCAAAATGGATGTAGTAGGAATAGTGCATTCGGTTCCGTTCGAACCCGGGACGGACTTGTATGCATGAATGCTTTCGGGACATCGTCAGGTGGACAATGGGCATTCTAAGCGATATGTTCTAAAAAGGTAACGTTTAGCCTCAAGCCTCATCAAATGGGAATGACTGAAAATCAGGGGTTATGCAGCAAGACTAGGTGGGTAGCACCCAAGCAGGGTGTGGTCATCCCTGCCTAGATGTCCCTTTTATTTCGGCTTAGTGGGCGGTTGTTGATCCCAACCGCGGGGTGATCTCACTCGGGATTATCCAGTAAGGGGTAGTCCCGGTCTTATGTTGCAGGGGAGAGGGCGTACTCCTCGGTACTATGTTCTAGGCCATGTACTGTGACAGGTGGTACCCCAGTGCCTAGTCATTAGTTGGACATCCATTCTCCCTACGAGCCTTGTACGAGTTTTGTTTGTATTACCCACTATGTGGCTAGTCGCTGGAATTTAATCATGTAACAATTTTGGCTATTTTATAAGTATTTGTATATAGACCCTATTATAATATCAGAGGATTTCTATAAAAATCATTTTAGCTATCGTAAGGTAAAAACCCGACATTTTTATTTGTGGCGTGGTCTTACGAGATGCTTTTGTTTTCACAGGATTTTTGAAACTTAATAATCAATTGAGTGTGGTTTTCTCACGCTGGTATTCCAGACTGACTCGGGTGTTATTTAACTGTAATGCTCGGGTCAGACCGAGTATTATAGGATATAGGATTTGATGCTGTGGAGCTCAGGAGACGACCTGGAAGACGATACGTACTTCCGTACATGTTTATATATATTCTGTTGTATTGAGTTGCTGTGTATCTATTTGTATGTTGTTGTTGGTGAAATGTTGATTGATGTACTCTGATGATGTAATATATAAACAGATATATTTGTTTTTGAGTAAAGATATGTTAATATCTATTATATTTTATTCCGCTGCGATGGTTAGATTCTGTTGTTTTCTATTTTCTTCTTCTACCTCTTCTTCTTTTACCCACATGGTTCGTATTTCTGTACAACTTGAGTTGACTTAGGTAAAATAGTGTTGACTCAAGGTGTACGGATTTGCGGGTCGTTATACTGTCCCTACAATTGCTGATAATATACAACAACTAAGCAATGCAGAGGATAAACAGTAAACAAAAAAGATACGTGTATACAAAATGAAGATCTCCAGCTCGCCTACTGAAGCTCCAAAAGCACCAATCTAAACCTGTAAATGTACTCGGCCTGACCCGAGCATTGAAAGGGACTATTAAATTACCAAACTTTTCCTTTATCAAAACAAAAGTATCTCATAAGACAAGTCCACACATAAACACGGACATGTTTTTACCTTACGATAACTAAAACATTTCATATCAAATTCTCTTATGTTATACTAGTGTCTAGTGTACAAATAATATTAATCATAGCCGAAATTGTTACATTGATTAAATTCCAGCATATAGCCCAATTGAGTAATACAATAAATGGCAGGTACGTAGTGGAGTTTGGATTTCAATACAAATGACCAGGTGAAGGGACTACCTTCCGGAAGTACATCTCTAGAAGAATGTACCGAGAAACCATCACAAAGTTTCTCTACCAATACAAGACTGACCCACTTCTATAACTGGATGGTACCGAATATGTCATCCTTCGGTTGTTGCCGACCTTTACCGAGGGCCCTCGAAGCATACACACCACAATAATCAGATACATGACGTCATAGCATGTAAAGATATATCTAGAAGAGGATGATCATACTCTACTTGGAAGCGATCCACTTAGCCTTGCTGCATCTAAACCTGTTTTGGTCATTTCTGGTTGATGAGGCCTGAGGTAACGATTACCTTTCACAAATCACAATCACTTCACTTTGAATGCCACATGGCCATTTCCATTGACTACTAATTGCCTTCCACAAAATTACAACCCTTAAGCTCATACGTCTCAAGGAGGGTGTTAAGCTAAGAGAAGTTGCCTTCTCCGCCACCACTAATGTACGTTTGTAAAAGCTAATGTATGTAATCTTAAGAAATGCAATGTCATACAAACATCCATACAAGTTGTCTAGGAACAGGACAAACCGAAGGTACTTTCCTACCACATCCTATCGGCAAATCCCTAGGATCAGTAGCGAATAGTCCTTACATTGGATATTTCATATTAAAGAACTGATAGTGGATGTATATTGGGATTTTAACCCCAAATGATCAACAAGCAGTCCCCCACTATGAAAATTCAGAATATCAATATCATCACAAGCAACCTGCACAATTATCGCATATACGTTGGTCCGAAGTGGTTTTCAGATAAATCCAATCTCGGTCTCTTCACACCAAAAACGCAAAAGCGTTTCTCAACCTCACATAGAAACTAAGTCTCATAGACTTGTCATGCCTCCAACTTTCAACTTGCTATCCTTCGGGCCAAGAAGGAAGCTCGATAGATTGGAGTAATACTCCGCACTACAAGAATCAACAACCTCAATATAAATGATAATCAAGCTAGACAGAAGGCAAGTACTAAGTGTACGAATAAATAGTTCCTACATCTAGTTAAGGAACTAAAATGGACAAATATGATAGTCGGTTATTTAACTATCAAAGCAAACAAACAAATATTTAGCACCATAAACAATCACTATACCCTTTTTAATTAAACTTTTATTAATTAAACCATTTGCCAACTATTCACTTCAAATTATCTTTAAAATGATATAATTCCAAATCCACTTCAACATCAAAAAACATTTGCATATACTTATATAATAATAAGTAATTCACAAATCAATTTATTTTCAACACTTAGAAAATATTACATATACTTAAATTACGATCAAGTATATATTTCATTCTTTAAGGTAAAGATTTCTTAAATATCTTTTATTTGAGTCAAAACGAATGTTGCGTAAAACATCATTAGGACAACCCAGAATCATTAGTATAAGGATTCGAATATTAGATAGATATATAAATCCCATATACTATACAAAAACATTTCCTTTCGAAATCATTTACTATAACAACAGTGTTATAGTCCATCCTTTTCCTTATTTCTAGAAAACGCCTATTTCAACAATGAATGTTGAAATCTATGTATTCGATACTTAACACATTTTAAAACATCTTCAAATCATTTAAAATATCACTTCCCAAAACATTTATTTAATATATTATTCGCTGTACAAAATCGTGAATATAAATCATTTACCCAATTAAAGATTCTAAAATTTTAATTTAAGAATTATCCACTGTCAAAATCATGGATATATCTCCTTTAATAACTTCTAAATTTAACTTATCAATTTCAATTGATTTCGAATTTATAAAACAATGTTTATAAATTCCATTTCTACTTTATAAAAACATCAATTTATAAATCTCCTTTATTAACCAATTCCATTTATATCATTTATATGCAAAAATCTAATTTATAAGTTAATTACATGTAATTCATTTATTTACAAAATTCATTCTTTTATAACTTCATCAGTTTATAAATCTTATTTTCTTACAAAATCCGTATATAACTCCATTTTAACATTTATAAAAACTCCACTAAAATTCCATTATTCTGATTTATAAATATTCAATTTTATAAATCTTATATAAAAGCCACTTATAATAAGTCAAAAATCCTAATTTAAATTATTTTACAAATAATCAATTTCATATTTCAAAAATCACATTTCAATTATATTTCCCAAAAATCATAATTTTTATAACAACAAAAATTATAGCTTTCATTTATTCCAAATAAATCAATTTCCTTAACAATTTAAAAATTTATAAAACATCATTTTTCAAAATCACTTGAAAATCCTTATAATTACGAAACCGTCACTTTAACATTTTTAAAATTCCAAAAATAGGCCCAATGCCGCAACAGCACTAAATACATCAATCACGGCATCCAAAATATCATATATCACATGATACAGCATATATCATAATATCTGTGACGACCCGCTCTTCTACTACCAGAAAACCGTTTCGTCTTAAGAAAGAAAGGGATGAGAAAATAGAAAAGATAGAGAAGAAAGAACAACAACATCATAATCTCACAGCGGAACGAATAAATTATAATAATCACATAAGTATTTACATAATATACAACATCAGTCAGAGTTATATAGACAATACATCTCATACTAGACAGTTATAAACACCTGTCTAGTTAATACAACTCGATACAACACAAGCAAATAACTCAGAGATATCAACACAGCGGAACTATAAGTATATCTACAATGCTGAAGCCACCTGCTCCATTGCTCCTCCAGAATTCGTCAAAGCTAACCTGAATCCCTTGGCTACCCGTAAAATTTGGGTACCCGAGAGTTTATGAAAAACAAAAATAAACTCCGGGTCAGACATGGGTCTGGTATGAGTAACAGGTTAAAGTTGCTTAACTTTTAAAATCCTTTGAAACAAAAAGGTATCACGTAAGACTCCCCATAAATAAATATGGGTAAGTTTTTACCTTACGCTAACCAAAACATTTGATAGGAAATTCAGTGATATTATAATAGGTCTAGGGTTTTCAAGTAAATAGAAAATACCCGAAATTGTTACATGATTAAATTCCAGCTACTAGCCACAAAAGTGGGTAATACAATCAAAATCATTGGCACTTATTGGATTGTGGATTCCATACAATGGCAGGGTTACTGGGGTACCGCCCGTCACAGTACGTGGCCTAGATCAACGTACCGAGGATCACTCCCGACCCCCTGCAACACAAGGCCGGAACCATTCCTTACTGAACAGTCCCGAACAAGATAAACCCCGGCAGTTGTTGCAATCAACCGCCCACACAGCCGAAAATAAAGGGACACCTAGACAGGGGAATATCCTTGTCCTGCTTGGGCATGACCCACCTAACCTTGCTGCACCTCCCCTGTTTTAACCATTCCCGGTTGATGAGGCTTGAGGCTGCGATTACCTTTAGAGAATATATTTCTTAGAATGCTCATCGCCCGCCTGACGATGTGTTGAAAGAATTCAATCCATACAAGTTCGTTCCGGGTTCGAACGAAACCGAAGGCATTATCTCGTTACACTCATTTTGGAATCACCCTCAGAGTTAACGACGATAACCCTTGCAATCTGAATCTTCATCTTCACTCCAGATTCACGACCTATCGTTAATTTGGAATCGATGTGGTTTTCGGATGTTCCAAGTGTGGAAACCCGATCCCGGTCTCATCGAAATCCAAAACGTGTCTTTTAAGGCGAAGTTGTCTATTTAGTATTAACAGTTTAATTCAATATTATCAATATACACACAGATAGATAATTCACAATATCACAGTAGATAATCATATCATCAACACATCCAGATAATCAATATTATCATCCAAACAGATAATTAAATATTATCATACTTAAACCAAGCATCCATATCAGATAAATATTATTCATGTCAGATCTGAATTCACAACCATCAAATGAAATATCAATATCATTCATCCATAAGCATTGATTTATAATCATACCGCAATTAATTTAAAATGAATTTAAGTAACTACTTCTATCTCCAATTAATTTAAAGTAAATTAAATTAATTACTTCATCTATAAATCTTGCTTGTACAATCATTGATTCATTATGAATCAAATTAATTAATCATCCTCTAAATAATCATCTTGATTAAACACCCTTGATTAATCATTCTCTAATTACAATAGGTAATTAGTCTTTATTTACTTTCACAGATTAATTATCCTAAATCATTCATTTAATTACTTATTTATTAATTAAATATAATTAATTACATTCACTCTTAATTAATTTCATAAATAAATTTCCACATTATTAATCATTCCTTATTTAAACAATTATAAATTTACATCATTAATTATATTAATTAATGATCTTTAATTCATATTTAAATTAAATTACTTTATTTAATTCAATTACATTAAGTGATTAATCTTTAACTAAACACAATTATTAATCACCGTTGATTAATATCAACCAGTAATTAACTACCCTTAATTACTTATTAATAAATTAATTATTCCATAATTAATTATCTCTATTAATCCTTTGATTAATTTCAAAAGTAATTACCCAAATTACTTTATTAACACATCATCTTTTACTAATTACATTCAGTAATTAACTTTAATTACTTCTTAAGTAATTCTACTCTATTAAATACACTAAGTAATAACACTTATCAATTTATCAAATGATTTTCTTAAATTAATTAAACTAAATTAATTAACTTAATTTAATCATTTTATCACAATTAATTCAATAAGTAATTAATCTCTTAATTACTTTTATCAAGTAATTACACTTAACCATTTACAATAGATTATCTAATTAATCTGATTAATTATCAAAATTTATCACATATATTAATTAATTAGTAATCTTTAGTTAATTATCTTTATTAACTAATATCATCTCTTAATTTACTTCTCAATTTATCTTTATTTATAAATTAATCTAAATTATTAATTTATAAATTTAATAAATACACCATTTCTTTATTACCTTATTAATTAAATCATTTAATGCCTTAATTATTCTTAAGATAATTTATTTCTTATTTAATAACTTAATTAATATAAATGTGTATTAGAACATTACACTTCTTAAATTTAAATTCAAATTCCATTTTGAATTCAAGATTCAAAGGATTATTTAATTAAACATTAATCAAATTTAAATTCAATTTATAATCTTGTAAATAAAATTAATTACGTACATATGAAACTTATATAAGAAAACCCCCCTTTTAAATTCAACTACCTAACCTTTACTAAATATAAATTTCCAAAATACATTAATGTTTTAACTTGCAAGTTCAAGTTAAAACAATTTATTTACTTTTATAATTCTGATTTAAACTTTCTTTTAATAACTTGAATTAAAAACTTGATTTTCCAAATCCAAATTCATTTAAATCCTTAAGATTCCCAAGTTCCTTTGAATCTATATTTTAACTTTGAATTTAAACCTCTGTTTGAATTTCAGTTTTCAAATTTTAAATTGAAATTTAAAGACCTGAAAATGGTCAGGTTTGTAAACCTGAAATCCACATTTAAATAATTAAACTTTATTTGAGATTTCAAAATATAGGTTTGAATTTATACTACAACCTGAATTTAAACTTAGTTTAAATCCATTGTTTATTTTTGAATAGGTTACATTGGAATTTGTTGAAAAATAAAATTTTTGTTCTAGGTTTCTGCAAACACCTGAACCACCATTTACTCGACGCGACTAAAAACTGCACCGAGTCTTCACACCCCTTGCTTCGAGTCACCCACTCGAGTGTCTCGAGTATTCCCCTAGAAAAAACTGCATACAGAAAAAAGAAAACAACCCCCAGCTTTCAATGGCACGGTGCACGTGCACCGTGGCCCCAACCACCTCCGGAAGCAATGTTTTCTAATTCTACTATTTTTGATAATTTGGAAATTTAATATTGAATAAATAATAATATGATCTTAAAAATACTCAAGATAAAGTTTAATTTGTTTAAAATGGTTTAGCCTAGAGTTTAAATTAAATAAAAAAAGTTTTGTTTTTTTTTTAAATATAGCTTGATAAATAAGTATTTATATTTTAAAGAGATAGTTTCTTTTGAAAATTTATTTTCAATTTAATAATGAGTTTTATTTAAATAATAATAATAATGTAATATCTTTACAATGGATTTTAAATAAATAGGAATTGTTATTTTAAACCTATGTTTTGGAAAACTAAGATTTGTAAGTTTAAAATAAAATAAGTCTTATAACCAAGATTTACATAAGTTTAAAATAATAAGTGTAATAATAACATGCACTTGTATTAGAAATAAAACTTAATACATAAGTAAAGTTTATAATTAATAATTAGAATAAGCTAAGAACAAAAATAAGATATAACATGCAGGCAAGTAGTAATAGTAAAGCAAAGTTATGAGACAAAACAAAGTAAAGTACATAAAATATCTAAACATATGCAGGTTAGAGAAACAAAATAAAAGAAAATAAATAAATAAAATATCTAAACATATGCAGGTTAGAGAAAGGAATGCAAAGTATAGTTAAGGAAACAAATGACTAAAGCAATTTTTATAATGTGTATGTAAAATACAAAAAAAAATGTAATCATGTCTGTACACTAATTATATTGGCAATTAAACAAAATAAAATAAAAATGCTAGTAGCTTGTAAATAAAGTATGCAGGCAAGAATAGATTAAGATTCAGACAAGTATGAAAACAAAATAATAAAAGTACAAAAGCAAATCAGGTAAGCTATGAAGACTGTAAATAAGATGCAAAGCTAAACAAAAATATCTTTGTGCATGTTAAACGTACAAGGAAGTTTGTAGAGCAAGCTAAAGCAAAGCAGTAGAAATAGGATGCTGGCATAAGAAATGATAAAATTAGCTAAGTAGGGAACATAAGTACTTAAACATTAAATGCTAGCACAACTTAAGTCAGTTCAAATTGCTTAAAAATCAACTCAGCCTCCTAATTAAAAGACCTTGCCTGATAAAACAAGAATGTACAATGTACCTGCATATGCTTAACCCAGTTAGCACCTTCCCCTGAACTTCTTTATATACATATTATTTTTAGTTCGTTCATAACATATTAAACCTGAAGCAAAGAAGTAATAACAAACACTTCCATCTATACAAACTAAAGTAATATTACAACTGAAGAAAGCAAGAAGAATCAAAGGAAAATCAGGTAAAACATTCCCAGTTTTTAAAGTTCAATTGTTTCAGAGAAGAAAAAAAAGGGGAAAGCTCTGTCTCTTTCCAAAAGCAAGGTGAGTAACATTTTTTTATTACTGAAGTTTTAAAATCCGTTACATGTTGATATTTGGATGCTTAAATATATGGTGTGAATATTTATTTATGTTTCAAAGGTTTTTCTGGGTGCTTGTGTGATGAAGTTCTGTATATTGCAAACCTGTAAATTCAAAACTTCCTTCATTGAACTTGCTCTGTTTTGCATATGCTATGAGTAACTTAAAACTTAAGTATTTAAACTAGTTGCAAGTTTAAAATCAGAAATAAGTGTGATTTGTATTTATGAAATCTTTTGTGCAAATGGATGTGGTCTGAGACTATATTAAAGTCTCTGTAAACAAACTTATCCATTTTGTTCTCAGGCTTGAGTTGATTCAAATTCTTTTACCGCTTGATCAAATAGCTTTTAGGATTTATAATACAAACAGAAATTGTTTGTTTCAACATGATCTAGAGTTTAAGTTATATTTAAGTTTAATAAAAATTGAATATGTTCTGGAAATCAAAAATAACAGAGAAAAATTTGAATAAGAGAAAAATCAAACACTTTAAATTATTAATCCAGGAACACATATTGAATCTTTGTAACAAATTATGATTTTTAAAATTTATATTATGATTTTCAGTCAAGTGGTTTGGGTATAGTTTAGGTTTAAACGAAAGTTGGTTTTTGGGCGATTACTGGTGATCTACGCATTTGGAGGAGGTCGGGTTGTGAGAGGAGGTAGAGAAGCTTACCCCGGTGATGGGAAAAATAGTGGTAGGTGGTGCAGTTTGGCGTGGTGGCAACGACGACGTTATACTTTCTGTAAACCTTATTTTGCTTTGGTTCGGTTTTGGGTCTCGTACGCCTTGAATTGGGGACCGAGTTCGACGTGCTTATGGGGACTTGAAGAGGGGACATGGTCGACATTGTAGCCTGAGGCAATGGTCTTCCGATGATCGGCATTGGGAGGGCGGAGCGTTGATAGGGTCGAGGTGATGTTGCTCGAATTATTTCCAGGTTTGGCAATTTAACTCAATTTTGATTCGAGTTGCCGTGACAATTTTGGGTGGCCATGGTGTTATCTGGTGGTAGTTGGCGACGTGTTGGAGTTCGTGTAGATGGCCGAAGGTGGTTGGGGCCACGGTGCACGTGCACCGTGCCATTGAAAGCTGGGGGTTGTTTTTTTTTCTGTGTGCAGTTTTTTCTAGGGGAATACTCGAGACACTCGAGTGGGTGACTCGGTGCAGTTTTTAGTCGCGTCGAGTAAATGGTGGTTCAGGTGTTTGCAGAAACCTGGAACAAAAATTTGATTTTTCAACAAATTCCAATGTAACCTATTCAAAAATAAACAATGGATTTAAACTAAGTTTAAATTCAGGTTGTAGTATAAATTCAAACCTATATTTTGAAATCTCAAATAAAGTTTAATTATTTAAATATGGATTTCAGGTTTACAAACCTGACCATTTTCAGGTCTTTAAATTTCAACTTAAAATTTGAAAACTGAAATTCAAACAGAGGTTTAAATTCAAAGTTAAAATATAGATTCAAAGGAACTTGGGAATCTTAGGATTTAAATGAATTTGGATTTGGAAAATCAAGTTTTTAATTTAAGTTATTAAAAGAAAGTTTAAATCAGAATTATAAAAGTAAATAAATTGTTTTAACTTGAACTTGCAAGTTAAAACATTAATGTATTTTGGAAATTTATATTTAAGTAAAGGTTAGGTAGTTGAATTTAAAAAGGGGGTTTTCTTATATAAGTTTCATATGTACGTAATTAATGTTATTTACAAGATTATAAATTGAATTTAAATTTGATTAATGTGTAATTAAATAATCCTTTGAATCTTGAATTCAAAATGGAATTTGAATTTAAATTTAAGAAGTGTAATGTTCTAATACACATTTATATTAATTAAGTTATTAAATAAGAAATAAATTATCTTAAGAATAATTATGGCATTAAATGATTTAATTAATAAGATAATAAAGAAATGGTGTATTTATTAAATTTATAAATTAATAATTTAGAGTAATTTATGAATAAAGATAAATTGAGAAGTAAATTAAGAGATGATATTAGTTAATAAAGATAATTAACTAAAGATTACTAATTAATTAATATATGTGATAAATTTTGATAATTAATCAGATTAATTAGATAATCTATTGTAAATGGTTAAGTGTAATTACTTGATAAAAGTAATTAAGAGATTAATTACTTATTGAATTAATTGTGATAAAATGATTAAATTAAGTTAATTAATTTAGTTTAATTAATTTAAGAAAATCATTTGATAAATTGATAAGTGTTATTACTTAGTGTATTTAATGGAGCATAATTACTTAAGAAGTAATTAAAGTTAATTACTGAATGTAATTAGTAAAAGATGATGTGTTAATAAAGTAATTTGGGCAATTACTTTTGAAATTAATCAAAGGATTAATAAAGATAATTAATTATGGAATGATTAATTTATTAATAAGTAATTAAGGGTAGTTAATTACTGGTTGATATTAATCAAAGGTGATTAATAATTGTGTTTAGTTAAAAATTAATCACTTAATGTAATTGAATTAAATAATGTAATTTAATTTAAATATGAATTAAAGACCATTAATTAATATAATTAATGATGTAAATTTAGAATTGTTTAATTAAGGAATGATTAATAATGTGGGAATTTATTTATGAAATTAATTAAGAGTGAATGTAATTAATTATATTTAATTAATAAATAAGTAATTAAATGAATGATTTAGGATAATTAATCTATGAAACGAAATAAAGACCAATTACCTATTGTAATTAGAGAATGATTAATCAAGGGTGTTTAATCAAGATAAATATTTAGAGGATGATTAATTAATTTGATTTATAATGAATCAATGATTGTACGAGCAAGATTTATAGATGAAGTAATTAATTTAATTTACTTTAAATTAATTGGAGATAGAAGTAGTTAATTTAATTCATTTTAAATTAATTGCAGTATGATTATAAATCAATGCTTATGGATGAATGATATTGATATTTCATTTGATGATTGTGAATTCAAATCTGACATGAATAATATTTATCTGATATGGATGCTTGGTTTAAGTATGATAATATTTAATTATCTGTTTGGATGATAATATTGATTATCTGTATGTGATGATGATATGATTATCTACCGTGATATTGTGAATTATCTATCTGTGTGTATATTGATAATATTGAATTAAACTGTTAAGACTAAATAGACAACTTGGCCTTAAAAGACACATTGTGGATTTCGATGAGACCGGGATCGGGTTTCCACACTTGGAACATCCGAAAACCACATCGATTCCAAATTAACGATAGGTCGTGAATCTGGAGTGAAGATGAAGATTCAGATTGCAAGGGTTATCGTCGTTAACTCTGAGGGTGATTCCAAAATGAGTGTAACGAGACAATGCCTTCGGTTTCGTTCGAACCCGGAACGAACTTGTATGGATTGAATGCTTTCAACACATCGTCAGGTGGGCGATGAGCATTCTAAGAAATATATTCTCTAAAGGTAATCGCAACCTCAAGCCTCATCAACCGGGAATGGCTAAAACAGGGGAGGTGCAGCAACGTTAGGTGGGTCATGCCCAACCAGGACAAGGATATTCCCCTGTCTAGATGTCCCTTTATTTTCGGCTGTGTGAGCGGTTGATTGCAACAACTGCCGGGGTTTATCTTGTTCGGGACTGTTCAGTAAGGAATGGTTCCGGCCTTGTGTTGCAGGGGGTCGGGAGTGATCCTCGGTACGTTGATCTAGGCCACGTACTGTTACGGGCGGTACCCAGTAGCCCTGCCATTGTATGGAATCCACAATCCAATAAGTGCCAACGGTTTTGATTGTATTACCCACTTTTGTGGATAGTAGATGGAATTTAATCATGTAACAATTTCGGCTATTTTCTATTTACTTGAAAACCCTAGACCTATTATAATATCACTGAATTTCCTATCAAATGTTTTGGTTAGCGTAAGGTAAAAACTTACCCATATTTATTTGTGGGGAGTCTTACGTGATACCTTTTTGTTTCAAAGGATTTTTAAAAGTTAAGCAACTTTAACCTGTTACTCATACCAGACCCATGTCTGACCCGGAGTTTATTTTTGTTTTTCATAAACTCTCGGGTACCCAAATTTTACGGGTAGCCAAGGGATTCAGGTTAGCTTTGACGAATTCTGGAGGAGCAATGGAGCAGGTGGCTTCAGCGTTATAGATATACTTATAGTTCCGCTGTGTTGATATCTCTGAGTTATTTGCTTGTGTTGTATCGAGTTGTATTAACTAGACAGGTGTTTATAACTGTCTAGTATGAGATGTATTGTCTGTATAACTCTGATTGATGTTGTATATTATGTAAATACTTATGTGATTATTATAATTTATTTGTTCCACTGTGAGATATTGATGTTGTTGTTCTTTCTTCTCTATCTTTTCTATTTTCTCATCCCTTTCTTTCTTCAAGACGAAACAGTTTTCTGGTAGTAGAAGAGCGGGTCGTCACAGTTGGTATCAGAGCGCTAGGTTGAGTGAATACCTAGGCTCTTGAGTGATTTCTTTCCTGAGAGAGCGTATTTGTAATTTTGATATATATATATATATATATATATATATATATATATTCCTACCTATTGTTGGGTTACCTGTTCAGGTTTTCCAATGAGCTATAAAGGTAGATTGGGTAGTGGTGTGTGTAACACAACTACCAATGATTGGAATTTGAATGTTTGAGGTTGGAAGTGTAATTGTCGAGACTGTAGACCTAATACCGTCTCGAGTAAGCTTTGGGTGGTGTAAGGATTTCATCGATCTCTGAAGGAAACCTATTAAGGTTCGGAGTTCATTTTGAAGTGTAGTTTGGATGAGCTAAAGTTTGGATCTGTTGGTTGAACAGAAGCAAGTCATGATATCTTGATATATCAAGGAGTAGTAGCTGTGTGATGAGACACAGTGATCATGGATGTCTCCGAAGAAGTTTCTTTGGAACAAGTTATGAAAGAGTTCAGCTGGGTGTTTCTGTATCATTTGAGGTCCGAGTTTCTCGAAGAGCTTTGGATTAGGAAGTCTTCTGGCTTAGCAGTTTTTCTTGGGTAACTTCAGAAGTAGCAGAGTAGTTCCATTTCTTCGATGAATTGGCCACATAAGCATAAGATGTTCTGTTTGGTAGAGAGAGAGAGAGCAGTATCTTTGGAATTTGGCCGGATTGATCGCAAAAGTGACTTGCGATGGTTTGAGTGTTCTTTTGTGTTTCAGAGATTTTTCTGGATGTCTTCTGGAAGTTAGAGTTTGGTCAGCATCTGAAGAATGAGTTTGGGGAAGTAGCTCAGGTTTTGGAGGAATCTCGGAATTTTATTTTTGGATATGTGAACTTTATGTTTGGAATGTGTTGACTAGTCTGTGTTTGAGTTCATAATCAGCACTTTCATCTGTTCAATCAGTGTTGCGCAGTGGAAGCATGGTGGTAGCTGTTTTAGTTTGGAAGCAATTGGATATTGCAATGTTTGGATTGGAGAGTTCTACAGGAAATTTTTCAGAATTTGAGGCCAGATTGGAGTGCACCTGTTTTATCTTTTTCGGATGTGAGAAGTGAGATCAGCCTTCTGATTTTGGGTTAGAGTGTGTTCAGAGTTTTGAGTTGATCTTGGAAAGATCATTTTGTTGGATTGTTTTTGGTCCAGTTGATTTCTATGAGCATCAGTAAGGGTTGAGCTGATCAGGAAGGATGTAGGCGGCCCAGGATCGTCAGAAGAGTATTGTGAATAAGAGACGAAGGAATTTGGATTCCGAAGTCGGAGATTAAATTTTGGATAAGAGTTTGGTCTTCAGAATTTAATTGCCAGTTTGGATAACTAGAATTCGTTGTGTTTCACGTATCTCTGAAGGAGTACGTGTAAGATTTATCTCTGGCTGTAGAACCAGCAGTTAGGGAGTTTTGGCTGTTGATTCAGACTTGTCTGTAGTCTGATATCCTGTCTTGTTTTGTAGATCTAGATGAGTGGAAGATCTGTAGCTTAGTAGTATTGATTGTTTGGATTCTATAGGGCGAGTAACCCGATATTTATACTTGGGGAAACTCGAGAAAATTCTATCCGGAATTTTGTCTGGATAGTTAGATTTGTTTGTTTGGATGAATTGGTTGCTATGATTGTTAGCTTATGGTTGATATATGCTTGTGTTTTAAAATTTAAATCTTTAATTAGATTATTAAATTACCTTCGTTTTAAATTTCGGGGACGAAATTCTTTTAAGGGAGGAGGAATGTGATATCCCGGAAATTTGGGGCAATACCAATTTAATAATCTACATTAAAAATTAAATTGATTTGATAATATTTGTTAATAATATTTGAATTGATTTAATAATCTTCTTTTAAATAAATATTTAACTGATAATTTATCTTTTAAAAAGCTAATTTAAATTGTTTCTATTTATAATGCATATATGTATATATTGGTATATATTATAAATAGATGAGTTTTGTTTTTAAATTTAATTTAAACTCTAGGCTAAACCATTTTAAACAAATTAAACTTTATCTTGAGTATTTTTAAGATCATATTATTATTTATTCAATATTAAATTTCCAAATTATCAAAAATAGTAGAATTAGAAAACATAGCTTTATGTATTAAATTTAAAAACAAAACTCATCTATTTATAATATATACCAATATATACATATATGCATTATAAAGAAAAACAATTTAAATTAGCTTTTTAAAAGATAAATTATTAGTTAAATATTTATTTAAAAGAAGATTATTAAATCAATTCAAATATTATTAACAAATATTATCAAATCAATTTAATTTTTAATGTAGATTATTAAATTGGTATTGCCCCAAATTTCCGGGATATCACAATATTTGAAAATAAATCAATACTGTTGAGGAATCTAGTTGGATCCCTCTAACCTGTCACCTGCAACAAATATACATATTAGAGTTTGTGTACAATGTCCGCTTCGAGGCAGATGCGCGTACAAAGGGTCATCCGCTCATACGTGGGAACGTATAGGATATCATCTACTCCAATAGGCAGGAATATATCCAAATACTAATCAATATATAGATAATATATCATATATCATCCAAACAATCATCAATCATCATATAATAAATTTATTTCTCACTTATATAAAATATCAATGAGTCAGAAAGAGCGAGTTTACTCACATTAATTCCAATAGCATTTGTAGTGTTTTATTCTGAAACAAATTAAACAGGCGTTTAATTTTACCCAAAATTTACACAAGCTCCAATCAACTCCAAACTATCTCTACAATATAGTGCTCGTCAATACGAACCTAAAACGATTCGTTTCGTCAAAAACGGCCTTGTATGACAACGTTATGGCATTTAAAAGATCACACGATTTATAATATAATATAATTTACATTTTCTTTTTATTTATTTTAAAACCTTAGAATAAATCACAGCCATCGATTTCAAAACCTTAGAATCTTGGCCGCTGTTTTCATCTTTCTCCCCACCTTCGTTCAAAAACCATGATCAAAGAACCCAAAGCCGCCACCGCTTCACGAATTTTCGCGACCTCTCCTTTGATCGTGACGACGATCAGATGCTGCCATTCGAAACGCCATAGCTCGCTCTACCGACGTGAGAGAACCGATCGATCTCGACCATCATCTAGCCTCGAAATTCATGCACGAAATGCACACGTTCTGGCTCATATTGCCGTTGATCTATACCTCTAAAATCGATCACATCCGTATGGATTTATAGATCTCGTTGTCCTCTAGATTTTTGTAGTTGATAGTTTTTTGTGATTGTTTACGGATTTGAAGAGATTAAGAGAGAAATATTTGAACAATTTCGGCCTTCGAATTAAAATGGCGGCTGTGAAATCCTAGCTAGGGCTTTGAGTGCAAAACAGAAATTATGACGTCCTTTCATAGAAAATTCAACGACACTATTCACCCGAAAAATTTTCGAACTCAAAGCGAAGCGTGCCGCCTGGCGTTTATAATGTTTTACCCCTATCTCGAACCCAATGGAATATATTTTGGAAGCCAATTCGATCGTATTTGGAAGATAGCTTTTCGTACTGAATTATTTAAATTTAAAATTCACATAAACAGATTTTTATGTGTTTTAGCCTGCCCCGGACAATCCATAAATTCGATTGACACGAAATTTGAAATTTTACAATAATATAACATTACAGATCCAGTGAAATTAGTTTCGTCGAAATTCAAGACTGTATGAAAAATGGCTAATTTGACTCATTAATTAAATATTAAATATTCAATTTCTGCAAATTAACTTTCAAATCTATTTTAAAAGTTCTCTAACATCATTCTAATTTGAATAAAATTTAATTCAACTTTATAAATTATTTTATTCATATTAAATTCAAATACCAATTATTTACATAATTTCAAATATTAAATTAACAATTTAATTATCCAATTAAATCAATATATTCGAAGTATTATTTATCCAGCTTATAAACTTAACTTTTAAATATTTAAAATTAATTAAATAAACAAATTTCAAATGACTGAAATTCTGGGTCGTTACACATGCCGACCCCTCTGTGCTTCATCAATATTATGCCGACCCAAACTTACTATGCCAATCCACATTTATCATGTCGAGCCTCAACTTGTCATGTCGATCCGTATCTTTTGAGCAATTATGCCGAACCCTTCCGTTGAACATCAGTATTGTAACGACCCACTATTTTGCACTATTCAAATTCGACAATAAGTTAAAACATGTCAAGCTTGAATAGTTCAAAACAATAGATTGTAAATAAAGTAGGAGTAAATGAAATCAAATCACAGAATCACAAACACAGAAATCAGAATACTCGCAGCGGAATTTAAAAATAACTTAGTGATTCATGAAGCCACTATCAATAGTCTCAAAATAAGTATAAAGTGAAAAGTCTTGAAACTAAATATACTTTGAAATCTCCACAGAAACTCTCAATCATAAATTGTCTTGATTACAAAAGCTAAAATAAGGACTGAACAAAAACTTGACGGAAGCTTGAAAAGAGATGATCTGTTGAAGTCCTAGCTCCGGAAGTGAAGTCTGAATTGAAACTCAGGCTGACCCGAGCGTAAAATAAAACATAACACTCGAGTCAGGACATACATACTTATACAGTGTAAGCTAATTCAAGTGAACTGTAATAAAGTACAAGTAACTTAAAGGATGCTTGAGACCGCCCATCCTCTAAGGATCCGTTAAACTATTTACTATGTAATAATATTTCGCTATTATAATAGTGTCTTTTAGTAAAATGAACTTACTTTTAAATAGCACTAAGGGATTACCCATATAGCCCTTACCACATAATAGTCCCAGTAGTCCATCCAGTATCAGCGCATCTCCAGATCTGGAGACTACCCTAAATACTCCACGGGCTACGGGAGAAAACAAACTCGTACATGGCTCGCTATGGTAGGTGACACGGCACAACTAGGCAGTGTCAGGGTAGATATACCAATTACGCTTCCGGACCGATGGTAACGTGTAGCGCGCAGCTACCGCCCACCTCGAACAACACTCCTAAATCAAAGGTGCGCACCAAACAATCACAAAAGTAATAGAATGGCATACGAAGAAGTGCGTCCGATCAGAGGTGCTACCTCATTAATCCTTCGATCACTCCCGTTTTAGCCACCTTATGCCAACTCACGAGAGTCGGGTCCACGTATTTACCTCAAAGGAACGTCACTACCATCCTACTTCATTCTGGAATCTCCATTGCGTACACGGTTGTCAAAGTGGTTTTCGGTATCGACAGAGAGTATGCCCATATCTGATCCTGGTCTCCTTAACAACCAACGTTATTATTACCCGTGGTTATAAACCTTTAAAAATAGTTTATATTTCAATCAAAATACTTTATTTTAAACTGTTTAAAGGTGAAGTTATTATTCTTTCAAACCAATATAAATTTCAAAGGTTTAGCCTTAGTTTATCCGCATCATCATTCAACACTTTGCTAAATGCGGTAATATCCTTTTCAATTTGAGTAAATTAAATTTTAGACTTGAAGAAAATATCGGCAAAAATTTAACCTCTATTTAAACAAATTTACTTATAAAATCAAAATTTCCACCTTTAAATAGTCATTTAAATTTCTCAATATTTTATGATTTTTATAAAGTCAAATTTGCAAATATATATCTAACTTCTTTATACTTTCTTTTAAATGTAAAATTTCTATGAATTTTTCTTAACAATTTAGTTTAATCACCGTTTCAAAGATAAACTAAATTTCCAATTTATTTCTGAACCTACCTTTATTTTTAAAACCATCCTCTAAATTTTAAATCAAGTTATAATTTAACTTCCATATTTTCCCAAGTTTACCTATTTACTCATAGAAAACTTAACCTTAATTATTTCGCTTTATATTCAAGTTATACCAAAATTTCCTATATTTTCTTAACTTAAATTCTGTTTATTTTACAATCAAAATTTACAAGATAAATTTATACTTTAAATTTTAACACTCATTTATTACATATTTATCTTGTAAAATATCACTATAGTTATAATAATCATTTTAATCCACTTTAAAGAAGGTATTTTAACAAAAAAATATTTAATACTTCCAGTAAAAATATATAGATGTATATAACCACGGGTCTGTATAATATTTTCTAACCTAGGTCAAGTGATACGGATAATATATCATTTTAATCCGTGATTTACAAAATAAATCCGGGTTCTATCATTTCGAACCCGCAATCCCAAGAATTAAAATAAACTAAATAATAAATGAATAAATAAATATCGTTCACGCCTATCATTTCAGCCTATGACGATTTCTATTCTACAAGGAACTTGCAGTGTGATTAACTGTAAATAATAAATAAATAGTGTAACAACATAAATAAATAGCATATGATATACCTGATGATGTATAGGTTTAATAACGGGATTTTTAACATCATCAATTTCTATCACAGTCAAATAAAAATAATAATTATTCTACAATCACACTTGTTATCAATTTACAGATATATAAGTACGTTTGTCAGGTGAGAAAACTCACCTTTACGAAGCTGAAGATTTTGATTCGAAACTACGGTAACCACAACAGAACAGCGTACAGAAGGCACGATCAATGATTGGAAGATGAGCCAATCCGATTCAGATCTTGAACAAGATAAATGAATAACTAATTACGCGAAATTCAAAACGACCAAAATTTTAAATAACAACTGGAACGAGATTAAAATAAAAGGATGATTGCCACAATTTCTCGACCACTCCACCCAAGACTTGACCCCATTCACAAAGCTCGGCCCAAATTTCTATTTGAATTATATGAATGCTAAAGAGTGAACAGTGGGAAATTTAGTTATAAAGTCTGTGATCAAAAAGTGGTGCACGCACACTTATTTTTTTTCCAACAATGCAAAAGGTGATGAAATTTGGCTTAAAATTTTGAACACGCAACTACTATTCTCGGCCATTTATGCACGTTATTATTATTTTTCTTTCTTAAATTAAAACCAAATATTATAACGTGCTAGATAAAAAAACAATAAGCTAAACTTAGGTGGCTCATGCCTATATCCTATTCATATGCAACGTATTCACGTTGAAAATTTACGAAATCCAGCCTATAACCCACCTACATTTTCACCGTGGTTATGCAAATTGATTTTCTTTTTATTTTTTTATTGTTTTATATGCACGCGAGTTCACACAGTAAGATACTGTTAGGCATAAAGTTTGCAAAAGGTGGAGAATGAAAATGGAATTTCAAAGCTTCAGGTGGAGCAGCCGAGTGAAGTAAAAGCAAACAAAGAAAAATAAAAATAAAATAAAAGGAGGAAGAAAGAAAATAACTGCCATTACCTGAAGCTCCACACAAGGTAGGAGACGAAGTCCAAAAGACGAGGTAATGAAAAAGTGTTCGTGACTGGTATTTATCAATGAGCTATGCGTTGATTTAGGCAAGAAAGATTTGGAAAGTCATATTTCAGTGAGTATTGATTTCAGTGGAGATTTGCGTGGATTACGTAAAAGTAACGGCAAGATATAAATTGCTTTAGGGACGGTAAAAGGAAAATTTTGAACATGATTTATTATCCAGAGAAGATGTGTTGAAAAATGGTATAGTGGGAAAGGAATCTATCAGAAAAGAAACGGCTTTTACCAGAAATGGAATTGGAAAAATATACGCGGTTTAAAACTTGCGTTGATTGGGATGAAAGATAGGTAAGAAATAAATGAATATTTGAACGTTATTTTAATCAAAGTTTTATACCAAATTTAAAAAAAATGAAGAAAATGGGAAGTGTAACGTTTTCACATGTATTCAGGGTACTATATATTGAAAGGCTATAACTAATTGATTTATTATTTAAGAACGCGCACTCTAGACGCAAGATTTAAATCAAACGTACTCCCGCATTTAAATTTACACGTTTTTATTCATTTGCTACTCGTATATGCTAAAGAGTATTTTATTACATACGTACTATTTACACCCCCAATGAAACAAAACATGTATAAACGTAAATTTAAAATGTGCCTTTTATAAAGCTTATTTATCCACTATCTACTATCCAATCTAACATTTTATTTATTTGTTACTAACTAAGAAACAAAATGGTAAATGAATAAGGTTAAATTCTTTTACAAAATATAAATATATTTATTAATTTGAAACGTCTATGAATTAATAATTGTTAATTATTCACGCAAAGGAAAGTGGAAACCCCCAGTGATTTCAATCCAGTTTTAAAAAAAATTAACAGCTCTTTGGAAGAGTCAAAAAAAATATACATTTTTAAATAAATGGAAGTAATGGCAAGGCATGGTGAATTTCCTCTTTTAAACGTGCACGACAATTGATTTAGGAACAAAGACTAAAATTAGAATGTGAACGATTATAAATTTATGGGTAACGCTTCTACTGAATCAGAAGGAAAGTAAATATACTTAAAATGCGTACAATAGATGCAATACTTTATGCCCAAATATAACGAAAATAATGGATTTAAATTTCATACGTTTTCTTATACGTTATTTATCCCATCAATTAACGCGCCCTTTAAACGCGTAATTCAACAGTTTATTAATACACTGTAATTTGTGAAAGTTATTACTTAACTAAAAGTAGAATTTGTTTACATTCTTCGGATTTATTTACCAGTTTCTAAGAATTTATTACTAAATTTTAATATATATGATTCATTTTAAAAAGAACCAAAAAGGGAAATAAATGTTATTACCAATATAAGTAAACATCCTCACTAGTAAATCTTGTACATATATATAATTCCTATATAAAAGATTTAGAAATTAAAATTTTAACATTCCAATTAGAGTTATCTTTAACCAAAGTTGAAATTTCAAAACCCTTGTCTTTTATTTAAATTTTAGGAAATGATTTAATCGAATTAAAGATTTATATTATAATAAATCCCAAGGTTTTATAAATAAAAGAATACAGCGCTTGTAAAATCTTGGGCTGTTACACTCTCCCCCACTCAGAACTTTTCGTCCTCGAAAAGGAATGAAAGAGAGAAACAAAGGAATATCGGATAATAAAGCAAAGTACCTTAATCGAATAATTCCGAATTCGAAGCACGAATGCTCTCCTCCGTCTCCCAAGTGCAATCCTGTTCATCAGTGCTCCATTGCACTTTGACCAAGCGAACAGATTTTCTTCTTAGCTGTTTCATACCTCGATCGACGATACGAAGCAGCTTCCTTTCAATAGTTAGGTCAGGCTCGACGTCTAAGCTATCCAGAGCAGAAGGCTGAATAATAAGAGTTGGATCATGAAGGCAGCGTCGAAGGTGGGATACATGGAATACATTGTGTATTCCAGCAAATTTCTTCGGCAAATCCAGTCGATAAGCAAGAGATCCAATCCTTTCCAAGATGCGGAACGGTCCGATGAATCTAGGAACAAGCTTCCCTCTACGCCCATACCGAACCACATTTCTTAAAGGAGAAACCTTAAGAAAAACCAAATCACCCACTGCGAACTCCAAGCTTCTTCTACGACAATCAGCGTACTTCTTCTGCCTATCCTGAGCAATCCTTAACCTTCTCTTAATCTCCTCAACTTTCTCCGAAGCTTCTAGAATCATATCGGGACCAAGAACTAAGCGGTTACCGGATCAATCCAGCAGGATGGAGATCTACAGGGTCGCCCGTAAAGAGCAGCAAACGGGGACATCTTAAGACTAGCCTGAAAAAGATAGATAGAGGTAGATAGGGAATTAAGATAAGATAAGAATAGAGGATTTGAATTTATACCTGATAACTATTGTTATAGGTGAATTCCACAAGATGGAGATGATCTTCCCAAGATCCTCCATAATCCAAAATACAGGCACGAAGAAGATCCTCTAGAATCTGATTCACCCTTTCTGTTTGACCGTCAGTCTGAGGGTGGTAAGCAGTGCTCAGATTCAGATGAGTACCCAAGGATTCCTGGAATTCTTTACAAAATTGACTAGTGAAGATAGGGTCTCGATCGCAAATGATGCTAAGGGGAACACCATGGAGACGAACAATCTCCCTCATATAAATCTCAGATAAGCTCGAAGCTGTACGGGTAGACTTGGCCGGAATAAAATGAGCGGACTTGGTCAGTCTATCCATGATAACCCATATGCTCTCATTTACCCTCCTAGATCTCGGTAAACCATCGATGAAATCCATAGAAACTTGCTCCCACTTCCAATTTGGAATCTCCAGAGGCTGCAACAAACCTGGGGTCTTCTGATGGTCCGCCTTGACTTGCTGACAAGTCGCACACCTACTCGCAAAGATAGAGACATCGCGCTTCATACCCTTCCACCAATAAAGTTTCTTTAAATCTGATACATCTTTGCTACGCCAGGATGAATGGAAAGTCGGGATTGATGATGTTCCCACAGTAACTCCTGTCTTAAACCATCAACATTCGGGACACAAATCCGATTATTAATCCTTAAAATCCCTTTATCATCAATCTGATCTCCACTACCATCAAGACTACTACCTCCAACCCTGCTATGAACACTTCCCTTCATACGCCTAAGCATCTCGTCATCATCCTGCTTAACCATGATCCGATCCAAAAGGGGAGAAGAAACAATAATCTGACACAACAAAGACTTCTTTCTACTCAACGCGTCCGCCACAACATTAGCTTTCCCAGGGGTATAATTGATGTCGAGATCGTAAGAAGCAAGAAACTCGAGCCACCGAACTTGTCTCTGATTCAAATCCTTCTGGGTGAAGATATATTTCAAAAACTGATGATCAATGAAGAGGTCAAACTTAGCCCCCAAGAGATGATGTCACCAAAGCTTCAAAGCAAAGACGACAACTAGCAATTCTAAATCATGAGCAGCATAATTAGCCTCATGGGTCTTCAACTGACGACTAGCATAGGCAATCACCTTCCCATCTTGCATTAATACTGCTCCCAAACCCTCTCGACAAGCATCGGTGAATACCGTTAGTCTCTCATTTCCATTCAAAACAGTAAGCACTAGTGCGGAAGTAAGCTTATCTTTTAACTCTTGGAATGCCGCTTTACACTTATCGCTCCAAATAAACTTAGCATTCTTCCGAGTTAGAGCAGTGAGAGGTGGCAAAATCCGAGCAAAGTTCTCAATGAACCTCCGATAGTAGCCGGCAAGGCCTAGAAAACTGCGAATATCGGTTGGAGTCTTAGGTTCATCCCAGTCTTTGATCGCAGCGATCTTGACTGGATCAACAGATACTCCTTCACTAGAGACAATATGTCCGAGAAATCGAACTTCCTCTTCCCAGAAATGGCATTTCGAAAATTTAGCCTTCAATTGATGTTTTCGAAGGGTCTCTAGAACATACTTCAAATGCGACTCGTGCTCTTCCTTTGTCTTTGAGAAGATAAGGATATCGTCAATAAAGACTAGAACAAATTTATTGAGCACATCTCGAAAGACCCGATTCATTAAGTCGACAAAGAAGGCAGCAGCGTTTGTCAACCCAAAAGGCATAACTAGCCATTCAAAGAAACCATTCTAGTACGGAAAGCAGTTTTGGGAATGCTCTCTTCAGCAACTCTGAGTTGGTGAAATCCTGTGGCCAGATCAAGCTGACAGAAAACAGTGGCTCCATAGAGCTGATCGAACATATCATTTATGCGAGGCATGGGATATCTGTTCTTCATAGTGAGTTTATTCAGCTCTCTGTAATCAACACACATCCTGAGAGAACCATCTAACTTGGTGACGAAAACCATAGCTGCTCCCCATTCGAAAAAACTAGGTCTGATCAGAACCTTGGAGAACAAATCCTGAATTTGCTTCCTTAACTCAACCTTCTCGCGGGGTGCCATTCTTCTGGGTGGAAGAACTAAGGTCGAGCTTCCGGAATAAGGTCGATACGGAAGTCGATTTCCCGCTTCGGAGGTAAAGAAGAGACTTCACCAAATACATCGGGATAAAGTCTAACCACATGAGTCGAGTCAAGGTCACTAGGGAATGAATCCAAAGAATAAATGAAACTACCAGCGAAAACCTGAGGCAAGCTACACTGAATCACTAAAGAATCACCCTTATCACCAACCAGAGAGACAGTACGGGAACTACAAGAAACGTGGGCATCATGCCTATTCAACCAGTCTCCTCCAAGTAGAAGATCGAAAGCGTCAAAACCTAGAACATAAAAGTCACCAGTGAATCAATAATTGTCGAGGAAGAGTTTCACATCCCTACAAACCTTACTAAGGTTCGCAGGACCACCGATGGGTTTGAAACACATAAAGGTATAGAAGAAAACTCGGGAGAAAGGAGATGCTCAAATTTATTACAGAGATCCGACGAGATGAAGCTATGGGAAGCTCCGGTATCGAATAAAACACGAACATGAGATTTAAACAAAGTAAAAGAACCCTGAAGTGTACCTTGAGAGTCGTTAGGAGCTGGAGCAGGTGCAGGCTGTGGGTTGGGGAGGATGCATAAGTCACCGCAAAAATTCCTGATGTCGTGCCCTTCTTCTGGGTAGGGCAGTCCTTCTTGAAGTGTCCCGGCTAAAGACAGATGTGGCAGAGGTCTCGTCTAGCCAACTGAGAAGGAGTTGGAATTGCAGCACCCAAAGTAGGACAGCTATTTGCGTAGTGTCCCTTCTGGTGGCATCTATGGCAGGTGATGGTAGAAAGACCTACAGTCGGCCTCTGAGATGCAGAAGACGATGATCCTAGTCCTGGAGTCCTATTCCTCTTATGACTGTAGAAGTTGGACTTCCTTTTCTTAGAATTTCCAGAAGACTGATATGGTGCAGACTGGGCAGCTGAAGGAGCTCTAGAGGTAGGGTTCTCATACCGGATAGCCATGTCCATCAGAGTGGTAAACGTACCATGCACGTGCGTAATAAGACGATCGTAGTACTCGGGACGTGCGCCGGCGATAATTTCTCGTTCTTCTTCAGCGGGTTGTCTATCAAATTCAGGCCATATTGCGAGAGCTCATTAAATTTCCTTTCGAATTCGGTAAAGGACATATCGCCCTGCTTCAAATCCATAAAGTCTCGATATAGCTGGGACTTACCCGCTTCGGGCATCCATTTCACGAGGAAAGCATCCCTAAAGCACGATAAGAGATATAAGATAGATTTCAAAAATGGAGAAATTGAACCTAAATTTGGATAACCGAAGAAGATACCTAAATTGCTCCCAGGTGATGTCAGCCTCATTGGTGTGAGCAGTAACTGACAGCCACCAATTTAAAGCGGCTCCTTTCATCTGCCAGGCTGCCAATTGCCGCTGCTGGGCATTAGTGATTTCGAGACAGGAGAAGATTCTCTCCAAGTCTCTCAACCACTGTTGAGCTTCTATTATGGTTTCAGACCCTATGAACTTGGTGCCACCAAGCTCGGTATAATCTTTGCACGGCTTAGTAAATCTAACTGGGGCAGCGGGTGGAGGAGCTGGGGCAGCAGGTCGTCCCCTATCTCTGGTATTTCCTCGATTCATCCTGAGAAATCAAGAATGAATTTAAGGCCAAAGGAAAATAAAAGCGAATCTATATTAAACGGATAAAGTTTAACTAGAACGGGCATTTAACAAAGGACCTAATTATATAAGATGGAGAAAAGCGAAAGTAGTTGGAAAAATTAAAATTTCAAAACAGGAAAGTTTTTATATCAAAATACTTCTTTGAAAAACCCTTTAAAAATCATTTTATACTTTAAAATACGTTCTCTCACGAGGAAAGGATTCTAAGATTTGACTTCACTCATTCTAGGGTATTTCTACCCTATCTCTAATGAGTTATGCTCCTCAGGCTATGGTCAACCTCGCTCCGATACCAACTGTAACGACCCACTATTTTGCACTATTCAAATTCGACAATAAGTTAAAACATGTCAAGCTTGAATAGTTCAAAATAATAGATTGTAAATAAAGTAGGAGCAAATGAAATCAAATCACAGAATCACAAACACAGAAATCAGAATACTCGCAGCGGAATTTAAAAATAACTTAGTGGTTCATGAAGCCACTATCAATAGTCTCAAAATAAGTATAAAGTACAATGTCTTGAAACTAAATATACTTTGAAATCTCCATAGAAACTCTCAATCATAAATTATCTTGATTACAAAAGTTAAAATAAGGACTGAACAAAAACTTGACGGAAGCTTGAAAAGAGATGATCTGCTGAAGTCCTAGCTCCGAAAGTGAAGTCTGAACTGAAACTCAGGGTGACCCGAGCGTAAAATAAAACATAACACTCGAGTCAGGACATACATACTTATACAGTGTAAGCTAATTCAAGTGAACTGTAATAAAATACAAGTAACTTAAAGGATGCTTGGGACCGCCCATCCCCTAAGGATCCGTTAAACTATTTACTATGTAGTAATATTTCGCTATTATAATAGTGTCTATTAGTAAAATAAACTTACTTTTAAATAGCGTTAAGCGGTTACCCATATAGCCCTTACCACATAATAGTCCCAGTAGTCCATCCAGTATCAGCGCATCTCCAGATCGGGAGACTACCCTAAATACTCCACGGGCTACGGGAGAAAACAAACTCGTACAAGGCTCGCTATGGTAGGTGACACGGCACAACTAGGCAATGCCAGGGTAGATATACCAATTACGCTTCCAGACCGATGGTAACGCGTAGCGCGCAGCTACCACCCACCTCGAACAACACTCCCAAATCAAAGGTGCGCACCAAACAATCACAAAAGTAATAGAATGGCATACGAAGAAGTGCGTCCGGTCAGAGGTGCTACCTCATTAATCCGTCGATCGCTCCTGTTTTAGCCACCTTATGCCAACTCATGGGAGTAGGGTCCATGTATTTACCTCAAAGGAACGTCACCACCATCCTACTTCATTCTGGAATCTCCACCACGTACACGGTTGTCAAAGTGGTTTTCGGTATCGACAGAGAGCATGCCCATATCCGATCCCGGTCTCCTTAACAACCAACGTTATTATTACCCGTGGTTATAAACCTTTAAAAATAGTTTATATTTCAATCAAAATACTTTATTTTAAACTGTTTAAAGGTGAAGTTATTATTCTTTCAAACCAATATAAATTTCAAAGGTTTAGCCTTAGTTTATCCGCATCATCATTCAACACTTTGCTAAATGCGGTAATATCCTTTTCAATTTGAGTAAATTAAATTTTAGACTTGAAGAAAATATCGGCAAAAATTTAACCTCTATTTAAACAAATTTACTTATAAAATCAAAATTTCCACCTTTAAATAGTCTTTTGAATTTCTCAATATTTTATGATTTTTATAAAGTCAAATTTGCAAATATATATCTAACTTCTTTATACTTTCTTTCAAATGTAAAATTTCTATGAATTTTTCTTAACAATTTAGTTTAATCACCGTTTCAAAGATAAACTAAATTTCCAATTTATTTCTGAACCTACCTTTATTTTTAAAACCATCCTCAAAATTTTAAATCAAATTATAATTTAACTTCCATATTTTCTCAAGTTTACCTATTTCCTCGTAGAAAACTTAACCTTAACTATTTCGCTTTATATTCAAGTTATACCAAATTTTCCTACATTTTCTTAACTTAAATTCTGTTTATTTTACAATCAAAATTTACAAGATAAATTTACACTTTAAATGTTAACATTCATTTATTACACATTTATCTTGTAAAATATCACTATAGTTATAATAATCATTTTAATCCACTTTAAACAAAGTATTTTAATAAAAAAATATTTAATATTTCCAGAAAATATATATATAACCACGGGTCTGTATAATATTTTCTAACCTAGGTCAAGTGATATGGATAATATATCATTTCAATCCGTGATTTACAAAATAAATCCGGGTTCTATCATTTCGAACCCACAATCCCAAGAATTAAAATAAACTAAATAAATAAATGAATAAATAAATATCGTTCAAGCCTATCATTTTAGCCTGTGACGATTTATATTCTACAGGGAACTTGCAGTGTGATTAACTATAAATAATAAATAAATAGTGTAATAGCATAAATAAACAATATATAATATAACTGATGATGTATAGGTTTAATAACGGGATTTTTAACATCATCAATTTATATCACAGTCAAATAAAAATAATAATTATTCTACAATCACACTTGTTATCAATTTACAGATATATAAGTACGTTTGTCAGGTGAGAAAACTCACCTTTACGAAGCTGAAGATTTTGATTCAAAACTACGGTAACCACAACAGAAGAGTGTACAGAAGGCACGATCAATGATTGGAAGATGAGCCAATCCAATTCTGATCATGAACAAGATAAACGAATAACTAATTACGCGAAATTCAGAACGACCAAAATTTTAAATAACAACTAGAACGAGATTAAAATAAAAGGATGATTGCCACAATTTCTCGACCACTCCACCCAAGACTTGACCCCATTCACAAAGCTCGGCCCAAATTTCTATTTGAATTATATGAATGCTAAAGAGTGAACAGTGGGAAATTTAGTTATAAAGTCTGTGATCAAAAAGTGGTGCACGCACACTTATTTTTTTTCCAACAATGCAAAAGGTGATGAAACTTTGGTTTAAAATTTTGAACACGCAACTACTATTCTCGGCCATTTATACACGTTATTATTATTTTTCTTTCTTAAATTAAAACCAAATATTATAACATGCTAGATAAAAAAAAAGGAACAATAAGCTAAACTTAGGTGGCTCATGCCTATATCCTATTCACATGCAACGTATTCACGTTGAAAATTTACGAAATCCAGCCTATAACCCTCCTACATTTTCACCGTGGTTATGCAAACTGATTTCGTTTTTTTATTATTTTTTCTTATATGCACGCGAGTTCACACGGTAAGATACTGTTAGGCATAAAGTTTGCAAAAGGTGGAGAATGAAAATGGAATTTCAAAGCTTCAGGTGGAGCAGCCGAGTGAAGTAAAAGAAACAAATAAAAATAAAATAAAAGGAATAAGAAAGAAAATAACTTCCATTACCTGAAGCTCCACACAAGCTAGGAGACTAAGTCCAAAAGATAATGTAAAGAAAAAGTGCCCGTGACTGGTATTTATCAATGAGCTATGCGTTGATTTAGGCAAGAAAGATTTGGAAACTCATATTTGAGTGAGTATTGATTTCAATGGAGATTTGCGTGGATTACGCAAAAGTAACGGCAGGATATAAATTGCTTTGGGGACGGTAAAAGGAAAATTTTGAACGTGATTTATCCAGAGAAGATGTGTTGAAAAATGGTATTGTGGGAAAGGAATCTATCAGAAAAGAAACGGCTTTTACCAGAAATGGAATTGGAAAAATATACGCGATTTAAAACTTGCGTTGATTGGGATGAAAGATAGGTAAGAAATAAATGAATATTTGAATGTTATTTTTATTCAAAGTTTTATACCAAATTTAAAACAAATGAAGAAAGTGGGAAGTGTAACGTTTGCACGTGTATTCAGGATACTATACATTGAACGGCTATAATTAATTAATTTATTATTTAAGAACGCGCACTCTAGACGCAAGATTTAAATCAAACGTACTCCCGCATTTAAATTTACATGTTTTTATTCATTTGCTACTCGTATATGCTAAAGAGTATTTTATTACACACGTACTATTTACACCCCCAATGAAACAAAACATGTATAAACGTAAATTTAAAACCCGCCTTTTATAAAGCTTATTTATCCACTATCCACTATCCAATCTAACATTTTATTTATTTATTACTAACTAAGAAACAAAATGGTAAACGAATAAGGTTAAATTCTTTTACAAAATATAAATATATTTATTAATTTGAAACGTCTATGAATTAATAATTGTTAATTATTCACGCAAAGGAAAGTGGAAACCCCCGGTGATTTCAATCTAGTTTTAAAAGAAATTAACAGCTCTTTGGAAGAGTCAAAAAAATATACATTTTTAGATAAATGGAAGTATTGGCAAGGCACGGTGAATTTCCTCCTTTAAACGTGCACGACAATTGATTTAGGAACAAAGACTAAAATTAGAATGTGAACGGTTATAAATTTGTGGGTAACGCCTCTATTAAATCAGAAGGAAAGTAAATATACTAAAAATGCGTACAACAGACGCAATATTTATGCCCAAATATAACAAAAATAACGGATTTAAATTTCATACGTTTTCTTATACGTTATTTATCCCATCAATTAATGCGCCCTTTAAACGCGTAATTCAACAGTTTATTAATACACTGTAATTTGTAAAAGTTATTACTTAACTAAAAATAGAATTTGTTTACATTCTTCGGATTTATTTACCATTTTCTAAGAATTTATTACTAAATTTTAATATATATAATTCATTTTAAAAATAACCAAAAAGGGAAATAAATGTTATTACCAATATAAGTAAACATCCTCACAGTAAATCTTGTACATATATAATTCCTATATAAAAGATTTAGAAATTAAAATTTTAACATTCCAATTAGAGTTATCTTTAACCAAAGTTGAAATTTCAAAACCCTTGTCTTTTATTTAAATTTTGGGAAATGATTTAATCAAATTAAAGATTTATATTATAATAAATCCCAAGGTTTTATAAATAAAAGAATACAGCTCTTGTAAAATCTTGGGCTGTTACAAGTATGCCGATCCCATTGCTTTACATCCTATGCCGAGCCAATGCCGACCTATTCTACATAAGCCACTAATATGCCGATCCCATCCACACTTCCTTCAACTTGTCAAACACTTATGCCGACCCCTATTCCAACCAAACTAAACTCCACACTCCCGACATCCTGTATTATCTATATTTCGACTTTATTTACCCTAGGCTAGATACAACTGTTCGAATATTATACTCTAGCCATATAGATGTCGTCTCGGGACCATCCTTCCCATCCACATTCGAGTCTGGCCTCTGTAATCATCCTTGTGTAGCCGGGTAAGGTACCGAGTAGCAATTGCCTCCCAAAGTACATTTTGTGAATAACATGACATGCTTTGAATTGGAGAAAACCTAGGTTCCCAGGAACAGGCCTGTCCAAGTCCCTGGTTGATCATTGTTTCTTTATTAACCTACGATGGAACAGGTCTGAGATCTTGTTCCATTAGTATGCATAGATTTGTTCATATGAAACCTTCAGATTTTCTTTCGATTTAACCTTTCAAAAATTTGAATTCATAAATCCCTCCTATTCTCATTCAAAATGTTTCCGTCGTTGACTTTTGAACGTGTTGGTGATCCGTTGGCCTTTGCCAAAATATTTTATTCTGCATGCTTCCATTATAACCTAATCTTCACGATATTGGCTGCCATTTGGGTATTCAAATATTTTCCATTGCCTTATGTTTCCCTTTCTTCTTAACTCACACCCATCACTTATGCATACCTCCTTCTTTCATTTCTTCTTATATTACATTATCATGCATGCATATTTCTATTCCTTTATTATTAGCATTATTATCTTTATATATATATATATATATGGAGGAGTCGGCATTTCATATGCCGATCCTTGGGTTATTATGCTCAGATAGGGGTCATGTGCCTTGAGGCCGATCCCTTTTCAACCATATGACCGAGTCACTCGGTGTGACGGGTTCATCTCCCTCTTCCATTGCCTATATAAAAACTTACTCCCTCCTTCTCTCTCTTTTACTCTTACTTCCCAGCACTTGAAAACTTCTCTCATTTTTCTCTACCCAACCGAACGCTCAAAGCAAGACAAAACTCCCTCTTTTAACTTGAATTCGAGTGCGAGATCATACTTCCAACATCCATTAACACCAACTCGTTCCTAACCCAAGCTTCGTCCTTGCAATTCAAATTGATTAGGTATAATCTCTTTCTTATTTGAGTGGTTGAGTCGTGAATCTCAAGCTTGGACACGTTTGAGCATTTGTTAGGTGTATTGCCTCACGGGGTTGATTATGTCATGCGGGAGAGAAGGTGAAGGAGCAGGAGAAAGAGGAAGAAGAAGGAGAAGAAGGAGGAAAGCAAGAAGGGGATGAAAAAGAAGGATTTGGCATCAGGTGAGGGATCGGTGAGAGGTAGTCAGAGGGAAGTAGGTACTAGAGATGGGAAGGGTCGGTAGGGAACATGTTTGCATGAGGGTTCGGTACATAGTTGTCAAGCAAGCTTGGTGTTAGTAACGTAGGGACCAATATACACAAGGACATCTGAAGGGACCGGTATAGGAATTGAAAAGGAGGGTTCGTCCTAAAGAGCTAAGTATAGGTATCGACAAAGAAGGTTAAAACATAGGGATCAGTATGTAAGCTAATAGGAAATGGTCGGTATTATCAAGTAAGCCAGAGTGTAGGGGTGTCTACCAAAGTAAGGCATAGGAATCGACATTGAAGGCATAGAACGGTGTTGACTATAATGACCATCTTAATTTAATTTTTTCAAACATTTAACTATATAATTCCTTGCGTGGACATAAAACAACTAAGAACAACACGACGTGCATACTTGGACCATCGGGCTCAATTTTGAATGAACAAATTTCCAGTCTGGTTAACGTGAACTAAGTGTGAAATCCAAATATACTTGAGCAATAGGCCTCATAACTCAGAATGTCAACATTCGATCTTAAAGCTTCGGTTATTGATCAATTTTTACACCGATTGAGATGGGCAGCGATGACGGTCTCTCTGGATGAAGCTTCCAAGCTTCGACATTTTTACTTTTGCTTCTTCAGTTTCAAACTGCTGACGCTTATTTCATATTGCACTACACTAGTTCATGCACGACATGGGGGGGGAGGGTAGGTTCTTATTCCTAATATTGATTGTCTACTGAGTATAGCTGACTTAGATCCTAAGTCATACAAAGCGTCCAACCACAATGTCTTCTGAATCGGCTATCAGATCTAGTTCTGCTACCTTATCTGACAAGCCTGCACTGAGTCAGTAGATAGAACATATAGGGGGATCTGACCTACAAGCAAGTCTTTTTTCTGACATCCCAGTCCTTTCTACAAAAGTTATTGACCTAGCTCGCTACGGATGATGCCTTGAACAATCCGGTTGACTCACAAGCATCTAAAATCGTTGAAGCCACTCTTCGTCGATTATGTTCTATCTATGGGATTCCCTTTGAAGATGATTTGGTTCCATCAAGGCAAGATAGACCTCACTTACCCCAGCATCGAATACACAGCATGCAACAAGCTCATGTACTAGGCCAAATGCATGCCCCCATTTAACTCTTTTGTCCGTGAAATGCTAAGATTCATAGGAATCACTCCTACCCAACTACACCCTAACAACCACGCTTTTATCCGTGGTCCTTTTCTTCTCTTCATGAACATCTTATTTTGTCCGCCAACTCTCAAAAACATCTGCTACATTGACAACTTCAAAAAATGGACCGATAGTTCCTTGTACACTTTCCTTGAACACTTGCTCAAATGCTAGGTATAAACGGTGCATGGAATAATCTCTCCTTAATCAAATATGAATGGTTGTACGTATGGTGTCCTTCTAGCTTTGCAATAAGATGATTGGAAGTACAAAAGTACTATTTCTGCCTTTGCCTTTAGTTCAAAGATTCAAATTGCAGCTTCTTTCTCGGTCGTACAAATTCCTTCCATTCTTTCAGGTGTTTACCCTCGACATGAAGGCGTCTGATATTCCAAGGCTGTCGCGGCTATTCGTGCTACCCCGATGGAGGATCAGAACATCAAGCTCGTCATCACTGATGAGTTGCTCTCTTTATTTGGGCTGTTAGAAGACAACCACACAATTGTTCTCCCAAAAAGCAGAGTAGTACCAAAGGCTGTCTCCAAGAGAAGGGAAGAAACTAAAGACCCTATAGTGCCCCTTGTTGAGGGAACACAAGAAGGCACCGAAGAGGGAGAAATAAAGGAAATAGAATATGCAGGGCCGAGAAACGAAGACTTAGGCCTTGGAAAAATGCCGGCAGTTGAAGCGCCATATACTAGCCAATCATAACCTCCCCCAAAGAGGGGAAAAAGGTTGGCATACAAGATTTGAAAAAGGAAGGCTAGGGCAACCCTAAAATTCATCATAACTCCGATTGAAGAAGGATCATCTTCTCAAGAGATGGAGAGCTTGTTGAAGAGACTCTCCGACATTTTGATCCCAGACAATTTAGTAAATTATAAATTCACTAGTCTTGACGTCGAAGGGCTTAACTCACCCGTGAGAGGCGGCTAAGGCATGCAACCTTCTAACAGAGAAAAGAAACTTCTATGAGTAAAGAAAATGTTACTGGTCAATCAGGGGCAAACACTAAGACACGCATAAGCACTTGTACTTCACCATCCACTTATGATTAACTCTTCACATAACAACTCATAATAAGTTCATGTTTTGCTCTTTTACAGGTGCAATGTCTTACTCGCATGCTTTCGATCGTCTCCGTGGCTCTTCTACCTACTACCGCTCGGGTTGGGATTTCGAATTTGGAAGACACCCAGACAAAGATGAAGGATGGGATAGAGACTATTATTCTCGAGAGCCTTCTTCTTCATCCAATAGGAAGTCTCGAGCACATGCTCCGCGCCAAAGCAATCCACTTAACTCTCCTATTCATAGTGAAGACAAATCCACACATCGAGGTTCCCTAGTTGCCTCTCCATATGACCAACACTTCGAATCATCAAGTACTAGGCAATCTCGCAAGCGTCGCAAGCATCTAATAGTCACGTCGAACAAATTCCCCCAGTTCCTACCTAAGATACTACCACAACAGAGAAATTAGTTAAACTCAAAGCCACCTTCCTAAAAATTTGATTTGATGGGCTCAAATTCCTTCCCTCCATACACATCATTCCTGGAAGTGCCAAAGACAGCTCATTAACCTATATGAATGATGTGTACGTCTAGCATTAAGCGTTCATTCACTTAGCTGAAAAAGTCTCTGAAGTTTCCATCGAGTGCCAGCACAAAATTGATTACCATAAGTTAGAGGCCATTCACGACAAATATATTATCAAACACCAAGATGCTGAGCTACCCGAATGTAAGGCTCAACTTGCCGAGGCAAAGAAAAATGCGGAGGAAACAGCTGAGGCGGTAAGTCGCCTAGAGACTTCACATAAGAGGGAATGGGATGCTGCATTTCAATGCAGCGACACTATGGCTTTAGAGAAGGACCCCTCATAAAAGGAGAAAGATTTCTTAGACTCTTAGCCCGCCATGTTGAGGAGCAAGAAAAATTGTTGTCAAGGAGAGTGAAGAAAAAATCGAGGTATACGAAGAGTCGCACAAATATTGTGAGGACGTTATCGAAACAAGAAACTTAAAATGAAACTTAATGAGAAACTCTCCCAATTCGAAACCATAAAAGAAACCAACCATGAAGAGGGCAAGAAAGAGGTACTTGCATAAGCCAACTCTCGAGCTGAGGCAGTGACTGAGTCCGGTAGGGAAGAAATTAAGAACTTATTCAATCCACTCACTGTCGAATACAATGAAAAAGTTGTCCTTCACCGCGACTTAACTTTCCTAGGAGAAGGCTATCTTGAATCGCTCGCCAAAGCTTGGGGGATCATTACAAAGATCAAGAAAGAATAGTTGGGGGTAGCAGAGCTTAATGAAAGGGCACTTGTGCAGGAAGTGCTCCTTGGAAGCGAGCTATCTAACTTGGCTACCGCAAAAATTCAATTCAGTAAAGCTCCTACACCAACTAAGGAAAATGAAGATATCATAGGGTCTTCGGGAACTAAACCCCAAGGTCCTCCTTCTATTCAACTGGTTGGGGCTTCATCTTTTCACCACACGGAGCATCACGTCAGTTATGATCCAGACAAGCCCAGACTTGGCTCACACATGCTGTCTCCCATTGTTGAAGGGAGCACCTCGATGACCACCGAAATCCAACCGATGCTGGCACCATATCGAACTCTTTGAATTTAAAAAGTTTCCATTTCTAGCACATAAGGCTATAGACTAACGCTTGATTTTATGAATTTTTGTAGGTCATTTCGGTACTGAATTATCTCCTAGGAGAGATGACACCATAGAGTAGGAAGGAAAAGTGGCAGAGGCTTCGACTGCTACAGATGCTCTAGGGCCCGATTCTCAAGTAATTAGGGCACTCGACGAGGACAAGCCCAAAGACCCATCTTTTACTGAGGAGCATGATGACAATGTGGTCACGGGTGCTTTAGAGCATACCGCAAAATTTAGTATGAAAGAGCAAATTGAGCAAGAGGAAAAATCGAAACGCAAAGTCAAAGATGAACCCAATGTGATGGTGGTCGAAGATATTATTCATAGGCTTCTGCAATTCATTCCACCCAACGGGATAATTCCTATTGTGGTTCCTCCTCCTTCCTCAAGTACCTCCACTAAAAGCGAAAAGGGGTCACGGAAGAGGCGCTCGACTAAGTCAACTCCTGAAAAACCAAAGAAGAAGAAGAAGTCGAAGAAATAATAAGCGTCATGTGTCATCGTACTTAGTCTGGATATGTTAGACATGTTTGTTTTTATTCTCTTTTTTTAGTAGTACATGAACGAGCATGGACCTCGAACATTTAAATAATCTGTAAAGAATATTTGAGATTGTGAATAATTTATTTTGTTTTTTGATTAATCATGTAGTGAATTGTCACTTCAATAATAGAGTGATTTCTTTGCATTTCAAGTACTTGTAATAATTTTCACAAGTTTCGTTGATAACATTATCTCAATCTTGAAGCCTCTCCGTAGGCAGCATCTTAAGTCATAAGTGATGCCAAGCCAGAAACATGACTTATGGTTGTATTTTGCTGCCAACAGTTCGAGCCTATTTGGTTGATTTGAGATTGGAACTCGTGGGATAGAGAACAACTGAAAGCTCGCATATCCACCCATTGGATTTTTGGGTTAGCCTGTGGTTTGGGGACTTAGAATTTCTTAGTCCACAGTCAGGGACTTAAGAGTTTTGTCAAACCGTTTATAATCTAGCCCGCTTCAGGATTTAGAGTACTCTAGTCTGCGCTCCGGAGACTTGGAGATTTTTTGTTGAATCATCTATACTCTAGTCCACTTCAAGGACTTAGAGTACTCCAGTCCGCATAAGGGACATAGAGATTTTTGTTGAATCGTTTATACTCTAGTCTGCTTTTGGGACTTAGAGTACTCTAGTTTGCCTTAGGGATTTAGAGATTTTTCGTTGATATGTTTATAATTTAGTCCACTTTAGGGACTTAGAGTACTCTAGTCCATGCTCCAATGACTTAGAGATTTTTGTTGAATCGTTTATACTCTAGTCCACTTCAGGGACTTAGAGTACTCTAGTCTGCATTAGGGATTTAGAGATTATTTGTTGAATCGTTCATACTCTAGTCGGCTTCGGAGACTTAGTGTACTCTAGTCCACGCTCTGAGGACTTAGAAATTTTTGTTGAATCATTTATACTCTAGTCCGCTTCAGGGACTAAGAGTACTCTACTCTGCACTCCGGGGATTTAGCGATTTTTGTTGAATTGTTTATACTTTAGTCCGCATCAGAGACTTAGAGATTTTTGTCATTCTCCTGACGTCGGCGAGCTTTGTCCTTTATTACGAAAATTGCCTTTTTATTCATCTAAAATTGCCAACGAACAAACTTACAAGATCCCCTCTTTTTTTAGTCTCATTGGGGATCGACATAACTGGCCGATTTTTAACTCTACGCATCTGTTCACACATCACAGATGTTGATATCAATCAGTTCCTACATATACTTAGCATAACATGCAATAACAGTATTTTATGCAAAGGAAGCTTCAAGCTTTTATTCATCATAAAAATAGGAACAAAATAACTTGTCTTATTACATATCCAAGAAGTCAAATACGAAAGCAAATACTACTGAAATGTGGAAGAAATAGTCTAGTGAAATAGCATCGTAAATGCTCGCTATTCCATGCTCTCGGAAGCGTCGCACCATCAATAGTCGCTAGCTTGAAAGTTCCTTCCCCAAGCCTTTATTCAATAACGTATGGACTTTTCCATGTCGGGTTCATGTGAGATGGGACTAAAAAAATTCGTTTCATGGCAAGGTCGCCAACTTCAAAGGTTTTCAATCGGACTTTAGTGTTATAGTACCGGGCGACTCAGTGTCGATGTGAAGCCATTCTCAAATCGGCCTGCTCACACTTCTCATCAATAAATTCTAATGACTCCAATAAGAGATTTTGGTTTGATCTGGGATCGTAGTGAGTCACCCGATGGGAAAGGACCTCGAGTTCAACAAGAATGTGTGCTTCGGCTCCGTAAGCAAGAGCGAATGGAGTGTGGCCAGTTTCAGGCTTATGAGTGGTCCTGTAGGCCCAAAGCGCCATAGGAAGTTCATCCACCCATTTTCCTTTAGCCTTTTTCAAATGCTTTTTCAGGATAGACTTTATAATCCTATTTATAGCTTCCACTTGACCATTCGCTTGAGGGTGGTTGACCACTGCGAATCTCTTTTCAATGTGACATCTCCAGGAAAACTCCTTAAAATCAGCACTATTAAATTGAGTCCCATTATCAGTCATGATAGTTCATGGAAGGCCAAAACGACACACAATGTTTCGAACAGTGAAGTTGATGACTTTCTTGGTTGTGATCTAGCTAATGGCTTTGCTTCAGCCTATTTGGTGAAGTAGTCGACTGCGACAATCGCATATCTCATGCCACCTTTGGAAATCGGCAAAGAGCCAATAATATTGATTTCCCATACAGTGAATGGCCATGGACTAACTATTTCCGTGATCTCCATCAACGGTGCTCTTGGGTCTTTTGCATAAATCTAGCATTTTGCTGCATTGTCTCACATGATCAGCAGCGTCCTGATTCATGATCGGCCAGTAGTACCCATAAAGGAGTATCTTTTTGGCTAGCATTTGCCCCCGGTGTAATCGCCACATTCTCCATCATGGATTTCTTTCAAGACACGCTTTACCTCATCATGGACGATACACCTGAGTAAGGGAATAGAGAATCCCTTTCGATACATAGTTCCTTCTTGCATAATACACCATGAAGCTTTACGAAGGACTTTTTCGCTTTTCGTTCCTCATCTAAGGCAAGATTCCATGCAGCATGTGTTCTTTAAATGGAGTCATCCATGATTCCCTTTTGGGTTCCCTTTTTGGTACTTGATCAACATCCATTACATTTATACTCGGGGTATGTAGTTTCTCGACTGAAACCAAGCCCATCCGTTGTGTATCACCAGTGCCTACGAACTTTGCCAACAAGTCGGCTTCTCCATTCTGCTCATGTGGGATATGCAAAATGTCATAATATTCGATATCTGCCAATAAATCCCAAACTCGAGTAAGCTATGAGGCAAGTCGTTGTCCCTTTTCCTGGTAGTCCCCTCTAACTTGGTACACCACCAGCTGCGAGTCGTAAAAAAGTTCGATGGATTTCACCTTGAGCTCTCTAGTAAGTTTAAGTCCAGCAATTAACACCTCATACTCATTTTTGTTGTTTGTAGCAGAGAAATAAAGCTAAAGAGCATAGCAAATTGATCAGTTCTTAAGAGTTACAAGAACGATGCCCATTCTAGAACAACGATCATTGGATGCTCCATTCATCGATGAGATTTCGACATCAACAACCACCGTCGACAAATCCCCTTCGACCACCTCCCACCATCTGATCATCTAGATATCCGAATCTAACCCAAAAACAAGATTGAGCTATCTCGATCGCACTGGCACAAAAAAACATCACCAGAAAGCTGCCCAAACTCAAGTTGTCGATCATCAAAGATCGAGCTAGCTGTCCCCAAGCTTGGCCAGAACACCACGCTATCAATGCCCATAATCCTGATCAACTCGAAACACTAGAAACGCCACAGTTGCCTAGACTACAACCCTGATTACAACTGGGTGTTAAACCCTATTTCGATCCAACTCCGTCGCCACAGTGGCAAAGAAAACCATCGAATATTTTTGCAGAACTCCCCTTTATTCTGACGTCTTTTAGTCGAAGCCCCGACCACCAAAGATGCTCCGATCACAAGAAAAACCCAAAAGAACAATTTTTGGTCATCACCGAAATTCTATCCCAATCCCAAACTAAGTTTTAGGATTTTTATTTTAAAAATCATATAATTTGATATCTAATCTAATTACAATCCTGAAATAACAAATTAATCATGTTAAGATTTTGGTATTTTAAAGTTTTTACTGTTCTTCTTCCTGTTTGTTTAAATTAGCTTCAAATGAATCATTTAAAAAAAATTAAAATATATGTTTTGATATTACAAACAAATTTTATTTGTATAATGAAGCCTGAAAAGATTTAGAGAAGAAGACCTTGAGTTGTTTTAAGTTTTGAAACATGAAAATCGAGAACAGAGCCAATATACACATTCCAATATTCAGACGTACACAATTTTCCACACATTCATATACATACAGAAATCACTTATATATATAAGCAAACATTAATCATTTCAGAAATCTAACAAGCAACTGATAGTTATTACTTAGAATTTTTAAATAGATGTTTACTCACCATTTGAAAATGCAGAGAGTTTGAAAAGAACTGGGAAGCTTTTGAAACAGTTTTGGATTCCTGAAGCTTGTATCGCTTTAAGACTTGGTTGATGCAGGTTAAAGCTTTTGAAAACTTGAAATTTTGCATTGTTGAAGGAAATACTTTGACACAGACATGCTTTGATTAACTAGCCTCAGATTGCACTTGAAACCAAATCCTAGTTTATAGGTTTGATTAACTTGCTTCAGGTTGCAAATCTGAAGATGTTCCAGGCTTTGAAAATGTTTCGAGAATTGGTTTCAGATTTTCTTGCTTACAGCTTTCTGGTTTGAAGCTTATGATTTGAAAAAGATGTTTACAGGCTTGAAGAGGAAATAATTTACAGGGTTTTTGAAAAATGCTTTTAGACTTGAATTTGCATTTATATTTTGGGAATGTTTTGATTTTTAGTTTGAGGAAGGTTTCAGATTTGATCTGGTTTGAGTTTCCTAAGAAATGAAAATAGAAAAGAGATGGAAAGAAGAGATATAAGTTTATATAGTATAAATTATAATTTATTAAAAATTTAAAGGAAATTAAAGTAAAAGAATGACACTTGTCATTACCATTGTTTATTTGTTTACACATATTACTTAAGAGGTTTATAACTTAACGTTGGTAATAAATTATTTTTACATTATTTACAAAAGGATTTATAAACTTTTATATTAATTTTCCTAATTAAATAAGTACTTTTATTGATTTATAAATGCTTTTCTAATTTTAAATAAATAAAACTTTTAAAATAAAATAAAATAAAAAACAATCATATTTTAAATAAAATCATATATAGTATATTTAATCCATTTTTTAATTTAAATATTCAACATTTGTATTTATTTACATTAAAAAAATACTTTCTAAATTTATATAAATAAATTTCTTTTAAAGAAAATAATATAAAACAATCTTATTTTAAATAAAAACCTTATCCGTTTTTTATATCCAAAATATTTTTAAAATAATTATCCTTTAAATTCAAATTTAAATCCAAATGTCAAATTCAATTTAAAATCAAATTTAAAATCAATTTAAATAAATATAGATATCAATTTTAAACAAACACGTTATTAATTTTTAAATAATTATTCTTTAAAATCAATTTAAATACACATATTTATATACACACATTTAAACAATACTTATTAAATTAGAAAATAATAAGTCTATCAAAAATCAATTTAAAATCTATATTTTAAAAACAACTCATTATTAAATTGTTTGAAAATAGCACTTTTGCAAATTTTAATAAATTTATAAAAGAGATTATCACATTTTAAATTCCTTGAAATTCCGGAATATAACATTCCTCCCCCTTAAAAGAAATTCGTCCTCGAAATATAAAACAAAAGATAATCCAAATTTTTTGTTTTCAAACAATTCAAGCATACATATCAACCATACACAATCAACCAAACAAACAATTTCATCCAAACAATCAATTCAACAAACAACATTAGCTATCCGCACACTAATCCGGATAAGCTTCCTAAAATTATCCCGAGTTTCACAGGTACAGATACTGGAATACTCACTCTACAAAATCTAAACTAGCTACACCACTAAGTTACTGAGCTCCTACTCATCTAGATCTACAATCTACACAAGATACCTAATCACAGACATGATCGACTCAACTACCAAATCCTTCTGAACTGCTGGTTCCACAACCAGTGATGGATCATACATGTACTCCCTCAGAGATACGTGAAATACATCGAATCCTAGTCTTCCAAACTGGCAATTCAACCCTTATAAGCCAAACACTTATTTCTTTCAAAAAATCAGAAGAATCCAATATACTTGGGAGCTAGCTTCCTAGTCTTACCCAATCTTATTGCTCCCTTGACCGGAGAAAATCTCAACAAAAACAAAGTCTCCAACTTCGAATTCCAAATTCCTCCGTCTTTTAACCATAAAACTCTTCTGACGATCTTGGGCTACCTACATCCATCCTGATCAGCTTAACCTTCGTTGATGCCTCTAGAAACAAACTAAATCAAAAGCAACCCAACAAATGATTCTCTTAAGATCTAACGAAATCAAGAACACAAACTCTACTTCACAATCATTAGTAGATTGCAACTTGCTTCTCCTATCCGGAAAAGATAAAACAGGTGCACTCGCCAATCTGGCCTTAAATCCTGAAAAATTTTCTGTAGAAACCCTTAATCCAAAACACTGCAACTTCTGGTTGCTTCTACTCTAAAATAGCTGCCACCTTGCTTTCGCTACACAACTCTGATCTGGAGCAGATGAGAATGTCATCGATGAACACGAGCACAGACTAGACAGCACATCCTAGAAATATGGTTCAACAGATCCATAAAGAGAAAACTCAAAAGTTCCAAGAAATACAGAGCTGCTTCATCAAAACCTCAACCTAGGAGTCATCCTTCTACCAAGCTGAATTATCGGTAGCTCCATGAACCAAGTCGATACGGAACTCAATCTCTAATGCAGACAAATTTCTGACTTTCCTGAAGACATCTGAAAAAGTCTTTGACAACTTCTATTACTCAAGAAAACACTCAAACTATCGCAAGTCATTTTTTTGCGATCCTATCCAATCCAACATCCACATATATTGTTCTCTCTTTACAAATCAAAACAGCTTATCCTCGACCAATCCATCGAAGAAACGGGTCCACTCTGCTGCTTCAGAACTCCACCTCTAGGAAAGCTAAGCCAAAAGATGTTCCTGCAGGCACACCGAACACTCCGAGCTGACACAGATACCAAAGACTCCTTAACCAAAACTTCTTTGATTCTCAAAATCAGATCAACCAATCCCCCACAGAACCTTGAGATGGACAGACATCTCCTCAAGAAACTCGGGCCCCAAACCAAACACAAACATCCTTCAGAAACTCAGTCTCACCACCGGTGCAGACACACTCCCTTAAACTTGTTCCAAAAGAAACATCTTCGAAAACATCCATGGTCACTGCATCTCACCACACAGTTGCTCCTTCTTGAAGTTGCCAAGATACCATCACTCGCTTCTACTCAACCGACAGATCCAAACTCTCGAAAATCCGCTCACACGAGCGCGATCAAACTTATACTTCAAAGATGGACTCTGATACTTAACAGGTTTCCTTCAGAGATTAGTAAAGTCCTTACACCACGCTATAAAGCTCACTAGAGACGGTATTGGGTCTACAGTCTCGATAGATACACTTCCAACCTCAACACTCGGACTTCTTCCATTGGTAGTCGTGCTACACACACCACTACCCCATCTACCTTTAGAACTCACATTGGAAAAACTGAAAAGGTACTCCAACAAATAGGTAGAACAGATACATATAGTTATATAAAAAGTACAAATATGCTCTCTCAAGAAAGACACCACTCGAGAGCCTAGGTATTCACTCAACCTATGCTCTGATACCAAATGTAACGACCCGCCTTTCATTCCACCGAAAGACGTATCATTATTATGAAAGAAAGAGGTAGAAATAGAATAGATAGAAGAAAGAACTCAACAATATCAGAATCTCACAGCGGAACGGAACAAAATATAATATATAACATAACCATAGTCATTTACATATTAGAGTTATACAGATACAACCACACAAAATAGACAGTTATAAAAGTCTGTCTATTATACAACTCTAATACAATACATACATCATCATAGGGATATAACATAGCGGAAACACTATATATCTACAAACGCTGAAGCCTCCTGCTCCATCTATCCTCCAGAATTCGTCAAAGAAACATGAATCCCTTGGCTACTCACAAAAATTTGAGTATCCAAGAGTTTAAAAAAACAAAATAAACTCCAGTCAGACATGGGTCTAGTGTGAGTAAACGGGTTAAATTTTCTTAACTTTGAAAATAAAGGTATCACGAAAGACTCCCCACACATAAACATGGGTAAGTTTTTACCATACGCTAACCAAAACATTTGATAGGAAATCCAATAATATTATAATAGGGTCTAGGGTTTTGAAGTAAAATACAGAAATAGCTGGAATGCTTACATCTCACGTTCCAACATAGTTGGGCACAAATAAAACATACGGCACTTATTAGAGATTGGATTCCATACAATGGCAGGGCTACTGTGACGCCCCACCTCTATACCCACGCTAGCCAAGAACATTGCGGTGAATGCTGTCAACTAGCACGGAGAATAAGGCTGTTGAGGAGCGACCATCTGTATAATTGCTTTGTGCGAGTACCGATATGCCGGATAAAAATATAACTTTTCATCTCAAGAGGAAATCCGACATACGACACAAACCCAAAGCTACTACACAGTGGCTATAATATCTTCAGAAACAAATATAGAAATAAACATAACATAAATCAGTCACAGACAATTCATATCACAACGGCGGAATAAGATATGAATATTACACTAGAAAGTGTACATCAGAGTAGTCGTCTAAAAAGATCCACAATATCACAAAAGAATAGTTACACGAACTACACAAAAGAATAAGTATACATTAAGGAGTCTATATCTCAAATGTATACAACAAAATAACTACTAATCTAAGTAGTTAACCCAAAAGTCAAGGAGTTAATCCCGGATGAGAAGTCAAGCAGAAGCACCTGCAACATCTCGGTCTGACCCGAGTATTATTTAATAAGAAAATAATAAACGGATCAGTCTAACTATAGATATCAGATGAAACGATATAGAATCAGAGTTATGACTAAACACATAATAATCACAAGGCCAAGCTGTGATATATAAGTAGTTGATAATCAACAAGAGATTAATCAATATCACAAAATCTACACAAGAATCCAAGAAGTGTCATACCCTTTATTTCGTTCATCAAACCACAAATATTGACGATAATATCAATGTCAATCGCAAAAGTCAATGACACACAAATTCCAGAAGACTACACAAGAAATCCAGAAATAACTAAAGTCAATGACACACAAATTCACCAATGCACAAATATTGATAAAACTTATCATTGGAAATCACGAAAATTGGTGAAACACAAATTCTAGGAATCTACACAAGAAATCCAGAAATCACAAAGGGGGGAGGCCTATCACAAACGGGAGCATAAAGCCCACCAACACGTGTATCACAAACGGAACGCTAATTCCATGGTCGCTAACCATCACAAATTGAGCCGAAGCTCCACAAATGACCCGAAGACCATGGGTTGCTACCCCATCACAAATTGAGTCGAAACTCCACGAAACGGGGTTTAGTCTCCCTCGCAGACAAAGAGACATCGCACATTGCTAGTCTAAATCACAAAGATGATTGTCATGATCAACGAGAAGTGTCAATTACACTAAGCTAGTAAATATATGAGTTTAGCTTCATGTCCCATAACCACTTGCTTAACTTAAATATTTACGAACAAACTGTAAATCTCCACTAGAAAATTGTTACAAGTGGTTCAATCGAACAAGTCCAAGAATTAACCGACAAAGTAAACGCAAGCGTTTCATGCCACTTGTTTTACTAAGCCGTTTAATTAGATTTCTCATACGAGTGAGGTAAAGGTTCGTATATACTAATAGATTGGAAAGCGGTTTTAAAAACGAATTTGGTATTAAAATAGTATTGAAATCGTTTGAGGAAAGAGTTTTGATATTTACTACTAGTATAGAAAACCTTTATATTTTTAAAGTGACAAATCACGAAGAAGATTGTAAGAACAATCAATCACAAAAATTCACATACGAAGACGTGAACAAAATCCAACGAAATCGATAAAGGATCCATCGAAATGGATATTCAAAAATCCCTAAAAAGAGTCATCAAAGTCATAATAGATGATAACAACAAATAGGATTATCACGAATCGATTTAAATTGGAATTTCAATCCAAAAAGGCAAATTGGACTCAAACAGCAGGTTCAGTCGACTGAACAGAGTTTTTCAGTCGACTGACCCTGTACCTGGAAATTTTCCAGGTTCAGGAAACTTTCTGTTTCCAGTTTCAGTCGACTGTGCAGAGTTTTTCAGTCGACTGAATCATGCATGGAAACTCTCGGGTTTCAGGTTCAGTCGACTGAACAGAGTTTTCAGTCGACTGAATCATGCCTGGGCTGTTTTTCAGCCTTATTCAAATGAAGAGCAAACTCTTCCAAAATGCAACCGGACGAACATTGGCTCTAAGGGTTTATGCCAATCGGCAACCCGGCCCTATATGCTCCTCGATGCATCACCAAAAGCATGATCAATCATCCATAAAAGGATTTTCACACAAATTTGGTTTAAAAACCCAAAAATTGGAATATTCACAAAACCAATCCAAAACAAGAGCAAATGCACATGAAGAAGTGTTAGGAATTCATACCCAACAACCAAAGATAATTATAGTCATAGATGTGAGATAAAAATCTCACCATTTCTCAAAATCAAACAAGAAGAAGCTTGAAAGCAAATGGAGAATCAACCTCTCTTCAACGCAACCCAATTGAGCTTGAATCTAAGCTAAAAAACAAGAACATTCCCAAAATTAGGTTTAGGAATTTCTGAAATTGGTAAGAGAATAAGTTGGAGAAGAAGAAGTGAAGCTTACCAATGGGTTCTTCTTGAGTTTGGAGCAAGGAATTTGATTTGCAAGGGAAACTAGGGTTTTGGAGTTTTAATTTCCAATCTCTCCCACGATTAATACTCTAAAAACTGAAAAGAGAAAGAAGTGAGGGAGAATGGGGAGAGTGGTTCAGTTTTGGAGTATAAGTTAACATAGGGCTGAGCCCAAAAACCAAACCCAAAGTAAAAAGTAGCAAAAATTGACTTTCTCCAAACATATCGAAGCTTATACTCAAAAAGGTCGCAAACGGCATTTTAAACTCAATGGGAGTGGTCCCGAGCCCTAATTCGACCGTATGCAAAAAGTAGCTTTTCGGACTAAAATCCGACTAACGATAAAATATTTAAATAAAATATTTAAATATAAAATCGATAAATATGCGGGTTGTTACAGACTCCCCTCCTTAAAGAAATTGCGTCCTCGCAATATTACAAGAAGAAGATATATAGTAACAACCATAAAAGCATATTCAACACAAAAGAAGTTTGAAATAAGAAGTTCACCTCAAAGAGCACGAGAAAGTAAGTCCGGATGTGTACGCTAGATGTACTCTCTAGATTCCCAAGAACAATCCTTAGGATTTGAAGGCCATTGAACTTTAACAAGGGGAACATCTTTATTTCAAAGTCGTTTGACTTCCGAAGCAATGATACGAATAGGATGTTGCTCATAAGTTAAATTGGGCGAAACTTCAATCTCTTCCACAACACCGGGCTCAAGAATAGAATCGGAATCTCGAAGACATTTCCGAAGTTGAGAAACGTGAAATACGTCATGCATGGCAGAAAACTGAGCCGGTAATAAAAGGCGATAAGCCATGGAACCAATACGTTCGGTGATAGGAAATGGCCCAATATATCGAGGCGCAAGTTTTCCCGATCGACTGAAACGTACAACACCTTTCATGGGTGAAACACGAATGAATACAAGATCTCCCACAGAAAATTCTAACTTCCTTCTCCGATTATCGGCATAGGATTTTTGTCTACTCTGGGCTTCTTTCATCCTATGACGAATAAGATCAATCTTTTCTGTCGAATCACGAATAAAATCTGGACCTAAAACCAGCTTCTCACCGGCCTCAAGCCAACAAGAAGGAGATCGGCATGGCCTTCCATAGAGTGCCTCAAAAGGTGCCATACCAATACTAGATTGGAAGCTATTATTATAGGAAAATTCAACAAGTGAAATATGATCTTCCCAACTTCCACCAAAATCAAGAACACAAGCACGAAGAAGATCTTCAAGAGTTTGATTCACACGCTCGGTTTGTCCATCGGACTGGGGATGATAAGCGGTGCTAAAATTAAGCTTCGTTCCCAAAGCTTTTTGAAGACTCTTTCAAAATCCACTAGTAAATAATGGATCACGATCACTAACAATAGAAGTAGGAACACCATGCAATTTAACAATTTCTTTGATAAATATTTTGGCCAAAAGAGGAACGGTTCGGTTAGACCGAACGGGAATAAAATGGGCGGATTTAGTAAGTCTATCAACAATTACCCATAAGCTATCATAACCCGATCGAGAACGGGGAAGGCCATCTATAAAATCCATGGAAATTTGATCCCACTTCCAAACTGGAATTTCTAAAGGTTGCAATAACCCTCCAGGCCTTTGATGTTCGGCCTTAACGAGTTGGCAAGTCATGCAACGTTTAACGGAGTTAGCGATGTCAAGCTTCATTCCCTCCCAATAATAAAGTCGCTTCATATCCGCGTACATTTTACTACTACCGGGATGAATGGTAAATTTAGAGTGATGAGAATCTTCTAAAATATCTTTACGAAGATCCCTAACATTTGGCACGATAAGTCTACTAAATTTCCGAATGCCGCCACGAGAATCGATATCAAAGTCTTTCAAACCTTCAATATCCATTTTATCCCTAATATTTTGGCCAAGAAGAGCCAAGTCGGGATCTAGCCCTTGAGCTTCAAGAATGCGGTCTAAAAGAGATGGATGAGCCACAAGGCTACATAAAACAAACGATGAGCATAAATCGGAAACACGGTCTCGAATTTCGCAAGTGGATAAAATCTCGAGATCGTTCCATTCGGATATCATCATAGAAACAACAGCTTGTTGTTTACGGCTAAGAGCATCGGCGACAAGATTACCCTTACCGGGAGTATAAAGAATATCAAGATCATATGGTGCAAGAAATTCGAGCCAACGCTGTTGACGCAAATTAAGTTCCTTTTGAGAGAATAAATATTTCAAAGACTTATGATCTGTGTAAAGGACAAATTTCTCTCCTAAGAGATAATGACGCCAAATCCGAAGAGCAAAAACAATAGCCGCGAGCTCTAAATCATGAGTGGCATATCTAGTCTCAGCAGGCTTTAATTGCCTAGAAGCATAAGCAATAACGCGTTCCTTTTGCATAAGAACGACACCCAAACCAATGCGACTAGCATCGGTATAAACAACGAAATCTTGATTCCCATCGGGAATAACAAGAATAGGAGCATCAGAAAGAAGTTCTTTTAATTTCTGAAAAGAAACTTCACATTTGTCCGACCAAATGTATTTAACACCTTTCTTGGTCAAGCTAGTGAGAGGCACGGCAATTTTAGAAAAGTCTTTAATAAAACGACGGTAATAGCCCGCCAATCCAAGAAAACTACGAATCTCTGTCACACTCTCCGGTCTCTTCCAATCTTGAATCGCTTCAATCTTTGAAGGATCCACGGAAATTTCGGATTCAGAAATAATGTGACCGAGAAACTTCACACGAGATTGCCAAAAGTGGCACTTAGAAAATTTTGCCTTTAATTGATTACTCCTAAGAGTTTCCAACACAATCCGAAGATGTTTTTCATGCTCCTCCTCGGTTTTAGGATACACAAGAATATCATCGATAAAGATGAGAACAAACCGGTCGAGAAAGTCTTTAAAAACTCGATTAATTAAGTCAACGAAATAAGCCGGGGCATTTGTTAACCCAAATGGCATAACAAGCCATTCATAAGATCCATAACGAGTACGGAACGAGGTCAATGGAATGCTATCCTCTGCAATACGAAGCTGATGAAAACCAGTAGCCAAATCCAATTGTGAAAAGACTCTAGCACCACTAAGTTGATCGAATAGATCATCAATCCGAGGTAAAGGATATTTATTTTTGATAGTAAGATCATTAAGCTTGCGATAGTCAACGCAAAGCCTAAGTGTACCATCGGATTTCTTCACAAAAATAGCTGAAGCTCCCCAAGGCGAGGAACTAGAGCGAATAAATAGCTTCATTTCCAATTCAGATAATTGTTTACGCATCTCCTCGTTTTCTTTATTGGACATACGATAAGGAGGACGAGTGATAGGTTGAGCTCCCGGAATAAGATTAATTCTGAACTCAATTGCTCGCTTAGGTGGTAATCCTAAAACGGGCTCGAATATGTCGGAAAATTCACAAACGACGTGAATAAGAGAAATAATATCACCCTCATCATCATCATCGTCATCACGAGGATTTAAAGAATATAAAGATGCAACCAAAGCAGAATCTGAATCTTTAAGAGTAACAGAAACCTGATTAACAGATTGAGGATGTCGAAGATGAATAGTCCGCTCAGGACATAGGATATGAGCTTCATAACGGTTAAGCCAATCCATTCCCAAAATCATTCCAAAGCCTAAATAACGCATGACATGCAAATCGGCTCGGAAAGATAAATCACACAAAATAATCTCGACATCTTTACACAATAAACTGATTGTTGCGGATCCACCAACCGGATTCGCAATTCTCAAAGAAGTCATTAAACACAAAACATCCAAAGAAAAAGCATCAACAAGTTCTTTTGATATAAAAGAATGGAACGCACCCGTATCAAAGAGAACCCGAATAGGATGATCACGAAACAAAATAATTCCATCTAGAATAGAATGAGAAATACCTTGGCCATGAGATGTGTTGCCAGGGGCTTGAGCAACATTTAACTTTCCCTCCTTCCTGCCCTGAAGCTTGGGGCATGAAGATATAACATGACCGGGAACTTTGCAGTAGCGACAAGAAAGAGACTTTGGGCACTTATTCGCATAATGGTCCTTCGAACCACAATTATAGCATTCCCCACGACCAAAGGAAGAAGTCTTTGCCACGGAGGTTGCTTGCTTCCCTTTCTTATTGGGATAAGGGCCTTTGAATTTGTTTGGCCTCTTCTTGTTGTTGAAGTTTGGTTTGGAACCCACCACTTCAACATCATTCTCTCTATCCGCCTCTTCAAGACGAAGAGCGATATCAACGAGTTGGTCGAAAGAAACTTCTAACTTTAGAAGTAATGGCTTCTTGAGACTTTTGTTTAAGCCATAAACAAATCTCTGATTCTTCTTCAGAGGGGTGTTGATGTATTCAACCCCATATTTGGAAAGCGACTCGAAGGAGGCGACGTAATCAGTCACAGATGACTCACCTTGAACAAGGTCTATAAATCGTCGAGCCAATGTCACTTTTTCAGGTTCCGGTACGAATTTCAACTCGAAGCGTTCTCGGAATTTCTCCCAAGTGAGATCCGCTTCATTAGTTTCAGAAATAAGAAGCTCGTACCAGTCCAATGCTCTTTCTCGGAGCATACTAGAGGCCACCTGAACTCGGTGAAGGTCAATAAGATTCATGCGCGAAAAGATGCGATCGCATGTTCTTAGCCAAGCCTGTACTTCAATAACAGTTTCGGAACCTTTGAATGGCTCCCCACCCAAATTAGTGTAATCGCTACACAAGCGTGCAAATCCTGACTTTGGGTGAGTAGGTTCCGGGTTAGCTCCAGCTGCTTGAGCATTTGTCACTAAATCAAGAAGCTGTTGAGCAGTCATAAAAACTCCATCCTGGGGCGGAGTGCTAGATGGCACGGCTCTGGGGCGGCCAGGTCTAGACATTTCTCTTCCTTTAGAAAGAAAGAAGAAGAAGAAAAGGTTATTCACCAAATTGAATATCAAGCAATCTTGATAGATAAAACAAGGAATCATAAAGAAAATAGGATAGAACGGTACGAAGACCCGAATAAAATCCTAAAGCACAACTCCTAAGATGGACTTAGGACGATGATCCTTGTTATAATATTCCATATTGTTTCGAAGTTTGGCTCTGATACCAAGCTGTGACGCCCCACCTCTATACCCATGCTAGCCAAGAACATTGCGGTGAATGCTGTCAACTAGCACGGAGAATAAGGCTGTTGAGGAGCGACCATCTGTATAATTGCTTTGTGCGAGTACCGATATGCCGGATAAAAATATAACTTTTCATCTCAAGAGGAAATCCGACATACCGACACAAACCCAAAGCTACTACACAGTGGCTATAATATCTTCGGAAACAAATATAGAAATAAACATAACATAAATCAGTCATAGACAATTCATATCACAAAGGCGGAATAAGATATGAATATTACACTAGAAAGTGTACATCAGAGTAGTGGTCTAAAAAGATCCACAATATCACAAAAGAATAGTTACACGAACTACACAAAAGAATAAGTATACATTAAGGAGTCTATATCTCAAATGTATACAACAAAATAACTACTAATCTAAGTAGTTAACCCAAAAGTCAAGGAGTTAATCCCGGATGAGAAGTCAAGCAGAAGCACCTGTAACATCTCGGTCTGACCTGAGTATTATTTAATAAGAAAATAATAAACGGATCAGTCTAACTATAGATATCAGATGAAACGATATAGAATCAGAGTTATGACTAAACACATAATAATCACAAGGCCAAGCTGTGATATATAAGTAGTTGATAATCAACAAGAGATTAGTCAATATCACAAAATCTACACAAGAATCCAAGAAGTGTCATACCCTTTATTTCGTTCATCAAACCACAAATATTGACGATAATATCAATGTCAATCGCAAAAGTCAATGACACACAAATTCCAGAAGACTACACAAGAAATCCAGAAATCACTAAAGTCAATGACACACAAATTCACCAATGCACAAATATTGATAAAACTTATCAATGGAAATCACGAAAATTGGTGAAACACAAATTCTAGGAATCTACACAAGAAATCCAGAAATCACAAAGGGGGGAGGCCTATCACAAACGGGAGCATAAAGTCCACCAACACGTGTATCACAAACGGAACGCTAATTCCATGGTCGCTAACCATCACAAATTGAGCCGAAGCTCCACAAACGGCCCGAAGACCATGGGTTGCTACCCCATCACAAATTGAGTCGAAACTCCACGAAACGGGGTTTAGTCTCCCTCGCAGACAAAGAGACATCGCACATTGCTAGTCTAAATCACAAAGATGATCGTCATGATCAACGAGAAGTGTCAATTACACTAAGCTAGTAAATATATGAGTTTAGCTTCATGTCCCATAACCACTTGCTTAACTTAAATATTTACGAACAAACTGTAAATCTCCACTAGAAAATTGTCACAAGAGGTTCAATCGAACAAGTCCAAGAATTAACCGACAAAGTAAACGCAAGCGTTTCATACCACTTGTTTTACTAAGCCGTTTAATTAGATTTCTCATACGAGTGAGGTAAAGGTTCGTATATACTAATAGATTGGAAAGCGGTTTTATAAACGAATTTGGTATTAAAATAGTATTGAAATCGTTTGAGGAAAGAGTTTTGATATTTACTACTAGTATAGAAAACCTTTATATTTTTAAAGTGACAAATCACGAAGAAGATTGTAAGAACAATCAATCACAAAAATTCACATACGAAGACGTGAACAAAATCCAACGAAATCGATAAAGGATCCATCGAAATGGATATTCAAAAATCCCTAAAAAGAGTCATCAAAGTCATAATAGATGATAACAACAAATAGGATTATCACGAATCGATTTAAATTGGAATTTCAATCCAAAAAGGCAAATTGGACTCAAACAGCATGTTCAGTCGACTGAACAGAGTTTTTCAGTCGACTGACCCTGTACCTGGAAATTTTCCAGGTTCAGAAAACTTTCTGTTTCCAATTTCAGTCGACTGTGCAGAGTTTTTCAGTCGACTGAATCATGCCTGGAAACTCTCGGGTTTCAGGTTCAGTCGACTGAACAGAGTTTTCAGTCGACTGAATCATGCCTGGGCTGTTTTTCAGCCTTATTCAAATGAAGAGCAAACTCTTCCAAAATGCAACCGGACGAACATTGGCTCTAAGGGTTTATGCCAATCGGCAACCCGGCCCTATATGCTCCTCGATGCATCACCAAAAGCATGATCAATCATCCATAAAAGGATTTTCACACAAATTTGGTTTAAAACCCCAAAAATTGGAATATTCACAAAACCAATCCAAAACAAGAGCAAATGCACATGAAGAAGTGTTAGGAATTCATACCCAACAACCAAAGATAATTATAGTAATAGATGTGAGATAAAAATCTCACCTTTTCTGAAAATCAAACAAGAAGAAGCTTGAAAGCAAATGGAGAATCAACCTCTCTTCAACACAACCCAATTGAGCTTGAATCTAAGCTCAAAAACAAGAACATTCCCAAAATTAGGTTTAGGAATTTCTGAAATTGGTAAGAGAATAAGTTGGAGAAGAAGAAGTGAAGCTTACAATGGGTTCTTCTTGAGTTTGGAGCAAGGAATTTGATTTGCAAGGGAAACTAGGGTTTTGGAGTTTTAATTTCCAATCTCTCCCACCATTAATACTCTAAAAACTGAAAAGAGAAAGAAGTGAGGGAGAATGGGGAGAGTGGTTCAGTTTTGGAGTATAAGTTAACATAGGGCTGAGCCCAAAAACCAAATCCAAAGTAAAAAGTAGCAAAAATCGACTTTCTCCAAACATATCGAAGCTTATACTCAAAAAGGTCGCAAACGGCATTTTAAACTCAATGGGAGTGGTCCCGAGCCCTAATTCGACCGTATGCAAAAAGTAGCTTTTCGGACTAAAATCCGACTAACGATAAAATATTTAAATAAAATATTTAAATATAAAATCGATAAATATGCGGGTTGTTACAGCTACCGGGGTACCGCCCGTCACAGTACGTGGACTAGATCAACGTTCCGAGGTTTCACCCTAAATCCCCTGCAATACAGGGCTAGAACCATCCCTTACTGGACAGTCCCGAATAAGAAAACCCCACGGTTGTAGCTAGCAACCGCCCATACAGCCGAATAAAAAGGGACTCTAGACAGGGGTAAATCTCATCCTACTTGGGTGTTACCCACTTAGCCTTGCTGCACCTCCCCTGTTTTAGCCATTCTCGGTTGATGAGGCTTGAGGCTACGATTACCTTTATAGAACACATCTATCTTAGAATGCTCATCGTCCACCTGATAATGTTCTGAAAGCATTCAATCCATACAAGTTTGTTCCGGGTTCGAACGAAACCGAAGGCATTATCTCTTTACACTCATTTTGGAATCACCCTCAGAGTTAATGAAAATAACTCTTGCACTCTGAATCTTCATCTTCACTTGAGATTCACGACCTATGGTTAATTTGGATCGATGTGGTTTTCGGATATCCAAATCTGGAAACCTGATCCCGGTCTTATCGAAATCCAAAATGCCATCTTTTAGATCCAAGTTGTTTTAATGTTAAAACAATTCAATTCAAATCTTTATCTATATTCACACAGATAGATAATTCATATATTCACAAATAGATAATCCATATTATCACTGTGATAACCTGGATTTTCAGACATCAGATAACTAGATAGTTATCTAATTTAACTTCTAAAAATAATGATTTATAAATTGAACAAATAAATGAGGTAATATCCTAATACAGTTACTTAAAATTTGACAAATTATCTTTTGAAACAAATAATGATGGTTTATATATATAGAGATAAGTAGATTCTAAATGGAAAATTTTCTTTATTTTCAAACAAATTGAATATGAATATGCTTAAGTGTGTGTATATATATATGAGTTAATTTTAAATTAAATTTGAATTGGAAATTCAAAGAATAAATATCTTAAACAAAATTGGATATAAAATATATGTATTTGATTTTATTAGTATATAGTTTGCTATTTTCTTTTAAAGATCATATTAATATAAATAAAGGAAAGTAGTCACTAAATTGAAATTAATATAAAAAGTGTATAAAACATATTAATATATTATTTAATTCTCATACAAAGGACAAGTGTTAAGAATTTTAATACCCAAATTAACAGATGTAACATTTGTAATATGAAATTTGAACAAGCGTCAATATTTTCTTTTAAAATAATAAATAATAGATAAAAGAAGAAAATATACATCTCTACTCCTTTCTCATTTCCCTTTTATCTTCATTATCAAAGAAACAAAATAAAACAAAACCTGTAACAAAGTTCAGTAAAACAAATCAAAAGAGAAACTTTTTCTAAAAAAATCATCAGTAACAAAGCAAGAAGGCAATCTTCCTCAATTCAAAAAGCAAGCTTTTAAAATCCAAGATCAGTAGGCAGATCAATTTCAGTTTCAGCATTCAGAGATAAACAAAGTCTTCAAGTTTCCAAATTCAAAACTGCTCTGCTCATGTCAGCATGGTGAGTAAACCTAAACATAAACCAAATTTTTTTTATTTCTGATGGTCTGTGTAATATTTGATGAAATCTTGTTATGAAAGTTTGAAAATATACATGCATGTTGGTTTTAGACCTGAATATATATGTATATATGAATGTGAACCTAAGTGCATGTATCTATGTCATCTCTGTTCTTGATTTCAGAAGTTTAAATTTAAAAACAAAGCCTCTAATCTCCTCATCTAATTTCTGTTAGGATGAAATATTCAAACAAAGTTGTTTGTTTAAGCATAATTAAGTTTTTAAATTTTTATCTATACGAAATAAGCTTGAAATTTATCTGGAAATTTCAAAGAACAGTGAAAGTTGAAGAACAAGTAAAAATCAAGTTCAACGATTTGTAAATTCAAGTATATAATCTGATTTTCCTTTGCAAATTAGGATTTTTTTTAAAATATTAGGATTTTTAGTTGAGTATTGATGGTGCAGTTCGATGATGGACATAATTCAGTTTTTGGGTTATTTCTGGCGATCGATGAACCTTTGGTTGGTCAGGTTTTAGACGAAGCTTGCTTGGCGATTGGGGATGTGATGAAAAATGGTGGGAGTGTTGATCTATTGTTGTGGTGTCGGCGATCGTTAGAACTAGGGTTTTTGAGTGCCTGTGGAGGGACGTCGGTTTGAGGGGAATGTCGAGTTGCACAGGGGAAAAGAAGTGATCGGTCCAGGGTGAGAAGATGAAGGATAGAGAGGGGAAGCTCGAGGTGACACCTGGTGGTTGTTGGCATGGTGGTTCATCGCCGCGAATCGATTTAAGGTTCAGAAATTTTTTCCAACTTAAACTGGTAGGCTCGATTTCAATTTCGAGCCTATGATGAAATCTGGGTGTTTTGGATTGAATAAGGTGATGGCCGATGACTTGTTGAAGGAGGTCAAAGTCGCCGGAGCGCCGTGAACTGGTGCACGTGCACCAGTTTCCTTGTGCACTGGAATTTGGGTGTGGAAGCGAGGAGGTTTGTCTTGAGAAGGAACTCGGGCTGGATGAAGTTCTGCTCGGGTAAACATTCTTGTCGATCGTGTTGAGTTAATCCTGTAGCAGGTTTTTGGAAGTTAAGAAAAGTAAAAAAATGGGAAGAAGATAATTTACTCGGGATTTAACCCGAGTTGTCTTCGGGTTTCACCCGAAGTACAGTAATAAACAGTTTATATAAAATATTTTAAAATCAATTTGTTTTAAAATTTAAATTTAAATCAAGTTTAAACTTCTTATTTAAACTTACCCTTTTTATAATTGTTTCTTTAACTATTGATTAAGAAGTTTAGAAAATTTTGTTTAGCTTAAATTTTTATAAAATTTAAAGTGATTTTAAACCTTAATTTAAAATGGAAGTTTATGATTTTTATAAATGCAAGTTTTAAGATATAAATTGAAATTAGTTTCAAAACTTCTACTTGATAATGTTTTAAATGGAAATTATGTTTTGTGAAACTTCAATTTTATCAAGATAAATGATTATTTATTCTAAAATTAATTAATGGTTTAATTAAGTAAAGATTAATTATGAAGATTAAAGGTTATTAATAATTAAGGCATTAATGAGAAAATGTTTTATCTTAAGGATTATTAAAGTTTCTAATTAACTGAGATTTACTAAGTAAATTATGGAAATTAAGTATAATTAATAAATTTGATTAATTAATTATAATGGATTAATTAAGTAATTAATTAAGAGTAATTAACTAGTTTAATTAATAAATAATTAAGAGGGGTTAATTAATTAAGGTTATTTAATTAATAATTAAAGAATAATTGATCTATAACTAATTAAAGATTAATTAATTGGTTTATAGGGTAATTAAGGGAAGAATTACCCAGTTTTAATTAATGAGATGAATGTGATTAACTAATTTGTTAATTAAATAAAGATAGTCGCTTGGTAATTGATTAAGTATAATTACCTAATGAGATTATTAAGGGTAATTACTTAGTGAAGTAATTGATGGATAAATCACTGGATGTAATTAACATAAGGGAAACTACTAAATAGGAAGTAATTAAAGGTTAGTTACTTAGAAGAAGTAATTAAGGATTAATTACTTGGTGTAATTAATTAAAGGATTGATATAATTAATTAAGGATTTAATTAATTAAGATAAGTAATTACAGGATGGTTAATTACTGTTTATGATTGATTAAAGCTGATTAATGGAAGTAATTAATTAAGGATCATTAATTAATGATTAAAGTTTGTAAATGGTTAAGAATGATTAATTTGCGTAATTAATTCAAGGATAAGTACTTTATGTAATTGAAGATAATTAATCAAGGATGATTAATTAAGATAGATAATTAAAAGATGATTAGTTAATTGATTTGTAATTAATTAATTGTTTAAATAAAGGTAATCTAAGTGATTAAAGACTTGTAATTAATTTAATTTAATTAGAGAAAAATTAAATTAATTTTGGAAGCGATCAATCTTGCTTATGAATGATTGAATGAGGTAAATGCTTTGAATTGGTTGATATCTCCGAGATGAAATGTTTCTTAATATGATATATTGGGTAGACAATGATATTATGGTTATCTATCGTTGATGAATTTCTGTGTATAAAGTGACATCCTGTATTTAATTTGAATTGTATCTCTCTTGAATAACTTGGATTATGATGGTATTGAATTCGAAGGGACTGGAGTCGGGTATCAGTAAATACCCGAAACCACTTCGATTTGTAATCTACAATAATTCTATAAAGATTTGATATGTGAGATAAATAGGCTGGAGTGGAATAAAATGGAACTTTGAAAACTAAGTAAAGTTACTTAGGGATTGATTTGTGAATTAAGTGTTGACCTTAACTAGTTATGAACTCGTAGTAAGATACGAGTTACCCGGAATCACAAATTGTGTTTAAAGCTTAGTATTTCAAATTGCATGGGTTTACTCACGCTGGTTTCCAGCCTGACCCGTGTGTTACTTTGATGTAATGCTTGGGTCAGTCCGAGTATTATAGTTTTTAAGTAAGGACGTTCTGGAGCTCTGGAGATGAGCTGGATGACAAGAACGTGTGGAGTGTTCCCGCTGTATTATATTGTTGTATATCTGGGACATGTTGATTGTATCTGTCCAGTGTTTGTATATATGTTGTATTTCTGATGTATTAAAGTGAAATTTGACAAGTACAGTTTTCCTTTGTATAACTGTTATTATTTTTTATTATTTTTTATCCGCTGTGAATGTGAGATGTTGGTGTTCTGTTCTTCCTTTTCTTCTATCTCTTTCTTCTTTTCCCTAACTATCTGGAATTTTCGGGATCGAAAATTTCGTGTCGTTACAATTGGTATCAAGAGCTGGAGGTTATGCGAGAACCTTGGCTCTGTTGGGATTACTCATTAAGGATAGGGTCAATGGTACCCTAGAATGAGTTGAGTGTGTGTGTGTGTGTGTGTGTGTGTGTGTGTGTGTGTGTAGGAGTGTGAACTTGTTATTTTGTTACATAAAGGTTTTAAATGATTTTATATAAGAATATATTTTGATATATAAAGCAATATTTCTTTCTAATAAATATTAAGGTAGTTGGTTGTTAAATTATTGGAATTAAATTAAGTGGTAATAAAATACAACCAAACTGAAATTGAATAAAGATAAGCTTGAAATGGATTCAAACTGAAATTAAAGTCTTGAATTTGGGAAGGAGTTTCAGAACAAGATGATAATGAATTGGTCCAGATAGGATAATCTTGGTTATTATCATAAATGATTGTTGTGTTTAATAATAGAATGTGTATCAATGAGTAAGCAAAATGAAATGTTTTAGGGAAGTATGACTTATTAATTGGAATTAAAGATGATTTAAATTGTGAAGTTCTAAAACTGGGTCTAGAATTTGAAAAATTTTCAAAATAATAGAAAATGTTATTTAATGTATTTGAATGAAGGGTCCTATTTCAAATAAGAGTTGTTTAAAAATTTAAAGGAATTTGTTTTGAATTAAAAAAAACCAAAGGGTGGTTTAAAATGTAAGGATAACTTGGTGTGTAAAGAAAATAATATGTATAAGGAAAATACATAATTTTAAAGGTTATTTGAAATAAACTCTAAGGTTGAGTTTTAAATTTTCCTTAGGATGTAATGTGAAACCCAAAGTGAAGTAAGTTTTTAAACTTAAATGGAAAGATTATTAATCTGAAGGTTAAAATTTGAATGGGAATTAAAATTGTGTAAAGTTGACTGGATTAAGTAAATTGAATTTAACTTATAAAACGTTAAATAAGTTTGAATGAACAACCTGATTTGGAAATTTCAAGATGAAATTTGAGATTTAACTTGGAGAGTTAAATGGTTAATTTGAATTGGGAGCTTGTGTGATCATAAAATGGATTTAAGATTTGAATGTTTAAGATAAAACTTCAAAGGTTTGGTTTCAAAATTGAAATTTGATGATAAATTGAATTTCAAAGATTTAGTTGTTTAAAAAGGAATTGAATTATTATTTGAACTTTGAAATAGGTTAAAAATGGAATTTGGATTCAGAATTAAATGGTTTAAAGATATAAGTTGATTTAATTTAAAGGATTAATCAACATCTAAAAATTTAACTCGAATTTATATAATTCGAGATGGTTTAAATTTGAAATTTGAATTGAATTAAATTAGGTCAAATTGAGTTTGATTTGAATTAATTGGAATTGTGATTGAAGATGGATAAGCTTAAAAATTCAAATGGAAAATTTGAATTGGATTAATTTGAAATGAAATTGAAGTTGAATGAGTTCAAATTTAAATGGAGTTGATGAAAATGGAGGTTGGGAATTGAACAGTTTGACTCTGGACTATTTTCAAAATAAATTGTTGTAATATAAATCTATTTTTCCAAACTATTTAGTATACAACTTTTCTTTTTAAACCTAAACTATCTTATAATTTTTTTACAATTATTTTTGGAACTATTTAACAATTTTTCAACTGTTTTATAAACTAATTACTATTTTACAACTATTTTGCAATTATTTAAAATTTCTGTAACTATTTGACTATTTTCCAACTATTTTACAATTACTTAATTATTTAAAGCTATTTTACAAATTAATAATTATTTTTCAACTACTTATCTATTTTAAAAAATGTCAAGCTGTTTTCTAAATTTAAACTGGACAGAGTTCGAACTGTTTATGATTAAATACCCAATTGAGATAAGAATTGAGGTGATAATCCAAATGGGATTGAAACAACTATTAATAGGTAAATAGAAATTAAAGTGAATGTGAATAGAAAAGGAGATTGATTTGGCTAATAATCAGTGAAGATAAATACGTAGGATGTACGTATATTATTCTATTCACATAGTGATTTGATCCAGATTTGAGCACAGAATTTCGAGATAATTATATCGATCCGAGTTGAGATTTTTCACTCGATTTTCGACGGCGAACCTGGATAACGATTGTTGATTCGTTCTATATATTCTCTATCATAGTTATTACTATAAAAGGAGAACGACGGTTTCTGATCAAGAAACCAGATCTGAGTCCGCACTAGGAATTCGGGTGGATACTAGGTGGAAATGAAATTGTGTGATCGAGTGAGCGATCAGATTGATGTTGCATACGAATGATATATGTACATCGTACGAATTGGAATGAAATTGATATTGAAAGTTTGTGGATAAGAACTGTAAAATGGTTTTTGAAGTGAAAAATATATTTTGTGAAATATATGACAAAATAAAATAGAAATTGGATATTTCTATGGTAGAAATTTACTTATGGAAGTAAGTAAACTGGTAAGTGACTTTATAGAGTAATCAAATTTGAATATTTGATTTGGAATAAACAAAGTTATATATCTTTGTTTTGTAAGATAAATCTCCCCTTGTTGAATCTATTGCCCGAAAAAAAGGATTTTTGAAAAGTATTTGAAGTACAAAAGGAAATTTATAAAAGTTTGAAGTGATCCAAAGATTTTTTTTCCAAAATTATATATGTCTATGTGTATATATATATAAAGGATTTCGTGAGGATGATTTTGGAAAGGTTTTTGGAACCTTTGGATTTGGAAAGGCTTTTGATTTTTGGGTAAAATCAATATTGGAATTTGGAAAAGCCTAAATTGAGAATTATCGATTTTGGGATAATCGATTTTGAGAAAGGAGATTTATTTGAGATTCAGACTAGGTGTTTGATTTGGAAAATACTATATGTGTATAGTATAAAGTGTTTTGAAAATGGCTCTAGGGAAAAAGGTGCTCCCTTGAAATGAACTTCTCAGGAGTGCCATAGGTTGGTACTGCCTTGAACCCTAAGGGGAGATTCTAAAGTTGATCCTTTGAGGAGTCCAGACAAAACTAGTTCCTGAGGATTTTGTGTAGTGTTAGCGGAAGTTGAGGGCGCTGATGCCTACAGAGGCATTTGGGTTATGCTATGACGACAGTTTAACTCGATATCACTGCGATCTACTGCAGACTATAGCGAAAGTCATGTGTGCCGCTGAGAGCCAACCATCTACGTTTGATTTTATACCGGTAGACTGCGACCTATGGTAACATAGCGAAAGTCATATGTGCTGCTGAGAGCCAACAGTCTACGTTTGATTTTACATCGGTAGACTGCGACCTATGTGGGAGTGGAGAAGTTTCATTTTTGGCAGCAAAAATTGAGGGCGCTGATGCCTACAGTTACATGGACTTTTGTTGTGATGGCAACGTAACCCTGGAATGTAACTATGATCTGTTGTAGGTTCCATGGCGTAATCGAGGGGCGCGGAGTGCCTACAGTTACATGGACTTTTGCTGCGATGGCAACGTAACCCAGGATGCAACTGCGACCATGGATGGGAGTGATGATTTCCAGAGCATTCTCACCAAAGAAGTTTCCTCGATTTCAAAAAAATTCTATATTTTCAATGAAAATTATTTTTCAAGTATGTTCACTGGGTGTTGAAAACAGGTTTACCAAGTACTTATAAATTTTCAGTCCTATGCCTGATCAACGTATGACCGAATTTTTATGAGAACAAGGATGGACTTGTTGAAATATCGAGTTATAAAAGTATTTTTATAAAAACTATTTTTGGTAATATTACATAGATTTTAAAGAAGTGTTTTAAAAAATGATCAAAGAAAATTTATCTGATTTTTAGCATTTTAATAAATCTGGCTCTGTTCCTTTTCAAGGACGAAAAGATTCTAAGGGGGAAGGAATGTGATAATCCGGATTTTCAGACATCAAATAACTGGATAGTTATCTGATTTAACTTCTGAAAATACTGATTTATAAACTGAATAAATAAATGAGATAATCTCCAAATATAATTACTTAAAATTTGACAAATTATCTTTTGAAACAAATAATGATGGTTTATATATAGAGATAAGTAGATTTTAAATGGAAAATTTTCTTTATTTTGAAACAAATTGAATGTGGGTATGTTTAAGTGTGTGTGTGTGTGTGTATGAGTTAATTTTAAATTAAATTTGAATTGGAAATTCAAAGAATAAATATCTTAAACAAAATTGGATATAAAATAAATGTATATGATTTTATAAGTATATAGTTTGCTATTTTCTTTTAAAGATCATATTAATATAAATAAAGGAAAGTAGTTACTAAATTGAAATTAATATAAAAAGTGTATAAAACTTATTAATATATTATTTAAATCTCATATAAAGGACAAGTGTTAGGAATTTTAATACCCAAATTAACAAATGTAACATTTGTAATATGAAATTTGAACAAGTGTCAATATTTTCTTTTAAAATAATAAATAATAGATAAAAGAAGAAATATACATCTCTACTCCTTTCCCATTTCCCTTTTATCTTCATTATCAAAGAAACAAAATAAAATAAAACGTGTAACAAAGTTCAGTAGAACAAATCAAAAGAGAAACTTTTTCTTAAAAAAAATCATCAGTAACAAAGCAAGAAGGCAATCTTCCTCAATTCAAAATGTAAGCTTTTCAAATCCAAGATCAGTAGGCAAATCAATTTCAGTTTCAGCATTCAAAGATAAACTAAGTCTTCAAGTTTCCAAATTCAAAACTGCTCTCCTCATATCAACATGGTGAGTAAACCTAAACATAAACCAATTTTTTATATTTTTGATTGTATGTGTAATATTTGATGAAATCTTGTGATGAATGTTTGAAAATATGCATGCATGTTGGTTTTAGATCTGAATATATGTATATATGAATGTGAACCTATGTGCATGTATCTATGTCATCTCTGTTCTTGATTTTAGAAGTTTAAATTACAAAAAAACTCTAACCTCCTCATCTGATTTCTGTTAGGATGAAGTATTCAAACAAAGTTGTTTGTTTAAGCATAATTAAGTTTTTAAATTTTTATTTATAAGAAATAATCTTGAAATTTATCTGGAAATTTCAAAGAACGGTGAAAGTTGAAGAACAGGCAAAATCAAGTTCAACGATTTGTAAATTCAAGTATATAATCTGATTTTCCTTTGCAAATTAGGTTTTTTAAAACAAATATTAGGATTTTTAGTTGAGTATTGATGGTGCAGTTCGATGATGGACAGAATTTGGTTTTTGGGTTATTTCTGGGGATCGATGAACCTTTGGTTGGTCGGGTTTTAGACGAAGCTTGCTTGGCGATTAGGGGTGTTAGGAAAAATGGTGGGAGTGTTGATCGATTGTTGTGGTGTCGATGATCGTTAGAACTAGGGTTTCTAAGTGCCTGTGGAGGGACGTCGGTTTGAGGGGAATGTCGAGTTGCAAAGGGGAAAAGAAGTGATCGGTCTAGGGGGAGATGATGAAGGAGGGAGAGGGGAAGCTCGAGGTGACACTTGGTGGTTGTTGGCATGGTGGTTCGTCGTCGCGAATCGATTTAAGGTTGAGAAATTTTTTCCAGCTTGAACTGGTAGGCTTGATTTCGATTTCGAGCCTATGATGAAATCTAGGTGTTTTGGATTGAATAAGGTGATGGCCGATGACTTGTTGAGGGAGGTCGAAGTCGACGGAGCGCCGCCGTGAGCTGGTGCACGTGCACTAGTTTCCTTATTCACCGGAATTTGGGTGTGGAAGCGAGGAGGTTTGTCTCGAGAAGGAACTCGGGCTGGATGAAGTTCTGCTTGGGTAAACATTCGTGTCGATCGTGTTGAGTTAATCCTGTGGCAGTTTTTTTGAATTTAAGCAAAGTAAAAAAAATGGGAAGAAGGTAGTTTACTCAGGATTTAACCCTAGTTGTCTTCGGGTTTGACCCAAAGTACAGTAATAAGCAGTTTATTTAAAATATTTTAAAATCAATTTGTTTTGAAATTTAAATTTAAATCAAGTTTAAACTTCTTATTTAAACTTACCTTTTTTATAATTGTCTCTTTAACTATTGATTAAGAAGTTTGGAAAAATTTGTTTAGCTTAAATTTTTATAAAATTTAAAATGATTTTAAACCTTAATTTAAAATGGAAGTTTATGATTTTTATAAAAGCAAGTTTTAAGATATAAATTGAAATTAGTTTCAAAACTTCTACTTGATAATGTTTTAAAAGGAAATTATGTTTTGTTAAACTTCAATTTTATCAAGATAAATGATTATTTATTCTAGAACTTAATTAATGGTTTAATAAAGTAAAGATTAATTATGAAGATAAAAGGTTATTAATAATTAAGGCATTAATGAGAAAATGTTTTATCTTAAGGATTATTAAAGTTTCTAATGAATCGAGACTTACTAAGTTAATTATGGAAATTAAGTATAATTAATTAATTTGATTAATTAATTATAATGGATTAATTAAGTAATTAATTAAGAGTAATTAACTTGCTTAATTAATAAATAATTAAGGGGGTTAATTAACTAAGGTTAATTAATTAAGGTTAATTAATTAAGGTTAATTAATTAATAATTAAAGAATAACTGATCTATAATTAATTAAAGATTAATTAATTGGTTTATAAGGTAATTAAGGGATGAATTACCCAGTTGTAATTAATGAACTGAATGTGATTAATTAATTTGTTAATTAATTAAAGATAGTCGCTTGGTAATTGATTAAGTATAATTACCTAATGAGATTGATAAAGGTAATTACATAATGAAGTAATTGATGGATAAATTACTGGATGTAATTAACATAAGGGAAATTACTAAATGAGAAGTAATTAAAGGTTAGTTACTTAGGAGAAGTAATTAAGGAATACTTGGTGTAATTAATTAAAGGATTAATATAATTAATTAAGGAGTTAATTAATTAAGATAAGTAATTACATGATGGTTAATTACAGTTTATGATTGATTAAGGTTGATTAATGGAAGTAATTAATTAAGGATCATTAATTAATGTAATTAATTAAGGATCATTAATTAATGAAATTAATTAAGGATCATTAATTAATGTAATTAATTAAATTAGTTAAAGTTTAATTACTGTAAATGGTTAAGGATGATTAATTTGTGTAATTAATTCAAGGATAACTACTTTATGTAATTAAAGATAATTAATCAAGGATGATTAATTAAGATAGATAATTAAAAGATGATTAGTTAACTGATTTGTAATTAATTAATTCTTTAAGTAAAGGTAATCTAAGTGATTAAAGATTTGTAATTAATTTAATTTAATTAGTGATAAATTAAATTAATTTTGGAAGTGATCAATCTTGCTTATGAATGATTAAATGAGTTAAATGCTTTGAATTGGTTGATATCTCTGAGATGAAATGTTTTCTTGATATGATATATTGGGTAGACAGTGATATAATGGATGAATTTCTGTGTATAAAGTGACATCATGTATTTAATTTGAATTGTATCTCTCTTGAATAACTTGGATTATGATGGTATTGAATTCGAAGGGACTGGAGTCGGGTATCAGTAAATACCCAAAACCCTTTGATTTGTAATCTACAATAATTGTATAAAAATTTGATATGTGAGATAAATAGGCTGGAGTGGAATAAAATAGACCTTTGAAAACTAAGTAAAGTTACTTAGGGATTGATTTGCGAATTAAGTGTTGACCTTAACCAGTTATGAACTTGTAGTAAGATACGAGTTACCTGGAATCACAAATTGTGTTTAAAGCTTAGTATTTCAAATTGCATGGGTTTACTCAAGCTGGTTTCCAGCCTGACCAGGATGTTACTTTGATGTAATGCTTGGATCAGACCGAGTATTACAGATTTTCAGGTAAGGACGTTCTGGAGCTCAGAAGACGAGCTGGATGACATGAACGTATGGAGTGTTCCCGCTGTATTATATTGTTGTATATCTAGGACATGTTGATTGTATATGTCCAGTGTTTGTATATATGTTGTATTTCTGATGTATTAAAGTGAAATTTGACAAGTACAGTTTTCCTTTGTATAACTATTATTATTTTTTATTATGTTTTATCCGCTGCGAATGTGAGATGTTGGTGTTTCTGTTCTTCCTTTTCTTCTATCTCTTTCTTCTTTCCCCTAACTATCTGGAATTTTCGGGATCGAAAATTCTGGGTCATTACAATCACAATTCAACCAAATCATCTCATATCACACAGCAACACATATCCCATATCAAAGATAAACAAATCAAGGCATTCAATAACATTCAGCCATCCATAAGCAAAGATTTATTAATCACACATCTATAATTAATTTAAAATGAATTAAATTAATTACTTCATCTCTAATTAATTTAAAATAAATTAAATTAATTACTTCCATTACTAAAATCTTGCTTACTTAACCATTAATTAATTACAAACCAATTAATTAATCATCATCTTACTTAATCACCCTTGATTAATTATCCTTCAATTAAGTAATTAATCCTTAATTAATTACACAAATTAATTATCTACAAACCATTACAGTAATTAACCTTTAAATACTTCATTAACTATAATTAATTACATTAATCCTTAATTAATTATAATTAATTAATTACCTTATAATCACTTATTATTGATTAATTTATCCTAATTAATCAACCCTTAATTGCTCTCATTAATTACATTAATTAATGATCCTTAATTAATTATATTAATCCTTTGATTAATTACACTAAGTTTTTTTTTTAAAAGGCTATGGGCTAAGGGAGCACTGCCCATTTTCATTCAATACTTCAGATATGTTTACATTCACATTACATCCTTATTACAAATGCTAAATTGCACAATATAAAAGCATTTCTACTAAGTGTCTAAAATCTGCATAATCAATTCATCTCTTAAATCACTTCAGCCTTCTTAATCTTGTTAAAATCTTCTTGTTTGTTTTACTATATATTATAGCTGCAGCTTCCTTCTTCAAATCAAAGATTCTTCTATTTCTTTCATTCCATATCTCATAAGCAAAAGTCTTCAATATAATCATAAGAATTATTGTATTCGGTGTCTTCCACCTTGTTGCATTGTATATATTATACCATTCAATTCTTGAGCTTTTTGCTGGTTTGTGAAAATTTCCATTAGCTAGAAGCTTGCACCAGATTTCATATGTATAATTGCACTCAAAAAATAAGTGTATATTTGTTTCAGGTTGATTACTACATAGTACACGGTCTTCATTGTTTATTACTCCCAAGCAAGCTAATTTCTGCTTTGTATTTAATGCATTCGCCATTATTTTCCACAGTAGTAAATTTTTTACAGGAGAATTTTTCATCCATATTCTTGAAGCCCATGGAAAATTTTCTGCGTTTTTATTGTCTAAAAGAGCTTTGTACACCAGAGATATTGAATGTTTCTTTCCCTTACTTGTCCAGAGCACTTTAAGCTTTGTAGATTGTAGAGCCGTAGAAGATAAGGATTGCCATAACTTTCTAACATGATTAGAACTACAATAAGGTAGAATAACTGATCCTTCAGCAATATAGGAAGATACTTTTGCATTTAAAGGAATTCCAGTCTGCATTTTTAAAGAGTATGGCAGAAGATCCTAAATAATGAAACCAGTTCTTGCCCAAGGAGTTGACCAGAATAATAGTTCACTATTCTCTAATGGATTACACTGTATCATTGGAAGAAAGGTGTTCTTAGATTTAGTATATTACGCCAACTCCAGCTGCTTACATTAGGAATATTCCTTGACCAAAAGTCTTTTTCATTTATAAGATTCTTTATTACCCACTGTGTCTAAAGGTCTTCTTTCCTTGAAAGTATTTTGTCATAATAAACTGAGATAGCTGCTATATTCCATAGTTTTAAATTTGTTATGCCAAGACCCCCTTTATTCTTAGGCAACTGAATCTTCATATAAGATATTGGAATGAACTTTTTGGAAAAAGGATCACCATGCCATAGAAATTTAAGTAGTTAATCCTTAATTACTTCTACTAAGTAATTATCCTTTAATTACTTCCCATTAAGTAATTTCCTTTTGATTAATTACATCCCAGTAATTATACATTAATTACTTACCCTAAGTAATTACATATTTAATCTTATTAAGTATTCATACTTAATCGGTGATTATCTTTTAATTTATTAACAGATTGATTAACTTAAATTAATCACATTCATTATTTTAACTATAATTGGGTAATTCATCCCTTAATTACCCTTTAACAAATTAATTAATCTTTATTTACAGATTAATTATTCTTTAACCATTAGTTAATAAACCTTAATTATTTTAAAGCCTTTCTTATTTTAAAACTTTTTAAAAATTGTTTTAACTCTTGCTTCGAGTTCAACCCGAAGACCACTTGGGACAAACCCTGAGTAAAACCACTTCCTTCATTTTTTTCCTTTTTTTAGAACTTGGTTTATTTTTAAAACTGTTTTAACACCTGCTCACGAACACAAATGAATCCGAGCACATCTCCCTTTTCCCCTGAGTCAGACCCGAAGAAACCCACTTCGCTCCCAAACAAGAAAAATGGTGCACCGAGCAACCTGTGCACCTGCACTATTCGTCGATGAGATTCCAACATCAACGACCACCGTCGACAAATCCCCTTCGACCACCTCCCACCATCTGACCATCTAGATATCGAAATCTAACCCTAAAACAAGATTGAGCTATCTCGTTCACACCGGCACAAAAAAACATTACCAAAAAGCAACCCAAACTTACATTGCCGATCATCAGAGATCGAGCTACCTGTCCCCAAGCTTCGCCAGAACTCCACGCTATCAATTCCCATAATCCCGATCAACTCGAAACACCAAAAACGCCACAGTAGTCTGGACTACAACCCTGACCACAACTGGATATTAAACCCAACTTCGATCCAACTCCGTCGCCACGGTGGCAAAGAAAACCATCGAATATTTTTGCCAAACTCCCCTTCATTCTGACCTCTTCCAGTCGAAGCCCCGACCACCAAAGATGCTCCGATCACCAGAAAAACCCAAAAGCACAATTTCTGTTCATCACCGAAATTCTATCCCAATCCCAAACTAAATTTTATGATTTTTATTTTAAAAATCATATAATTTGATATCTAATCTAATTACAATCCTGAAATAACAAATTAATCATGTTGAGATTTTGGTATTTAAAGTTCTTACTGTTCTTCTTCCTGCTTGTTTAAATTAGCTTCAGATGAATCATTTAAAACATTTTTAAAATCTATATTTTGATACTACAAAAAAATTTTGTTTGTATACTGAAGCCTGAAAACATTTAGGGAAGAAGATCTTGAGTTGTTTTAAGTTTTGAAACCTGAAAATCAAGAACAGAGCCAACATACACATTCCAATATTCAGACATACACAATTTTCCACACATTCATATATATATATATATATATAGAAATCACTTATATATACACATAAGAAAACATTAATCATTTCAGAAATCTAACAAGCAACTGATAGTTATTACTTAGAATTTTTAAATAGATGTTTACTCACCATTTGAAAATGCAGAGAGTTTGAAAAGAGCTGGGAAGCTTTTGAAATAGTTTTGGATTCCTGAAGCTTGTATTGCTTTAAGACTTGGTTGATGCAGGTTAAAGCTTTTGAAAACTTGAAATTTTGCATTGTTGAAGGAAATACTTTGACACAGACATGCTTTGATTAACTAGCCCAGATTGCACTCGAAACTAAATCCTGGTTTACAGGTTTGATTAACGTGCTTCAGATTGCGAATCTAAAGATGTTCCAGGCTTTGAAAATGTTCTGAGAATTGGTTTTAGATTTTCTTGCTTACAGCTTTCTGGTTTGAAGCTTCTGATTTGAAAAGGATGTTTACAGGCTTGAAGAGGAAATAATTTATAGGGTTTTTGAAAAATGCTTTTAGACTTGAATTTGTTTTCAGATTTTGGAAATGTTTTGATTTTTAGTTTGAGGAAGGTTTCAGATTTGATCTGGTTTGAGTTTTCTTAGAAACGAAAATAGAAAAGAGATGGAAAGAAGAGATATAAGTTTATATAGTATAAATTATAATTTATTAAAAATTTAAAGGAAATTAAAATAAAAGAATGACGCTTGTCATTACCATTGTTTATTTGTTTACACATGTTACTTAAGAGGTTTATAACTTAACACTTGTAATAACTTATTTTTATATTATTTATAAAAGGATTTAAAAACTTTTATATTAATTTTCGTAATTAAATAAGTACTTTTATTAATTTATAAATGCTTTTCTAATTTTAAATAAATAAAACTTTTAAAAGAAAATAAAATAAAAACCAATCATATTTTAAATAAAATCACATATAGTATATTTAATCAATTTTTTAATGTAAATATTAAACTTTTGTATTTATTTACACTAAATAAATACTTTCTAAATTTATATAAATAAATTTATTTTAAAGAAAATAATATAAAATAATCTTATTTTAAATAAAAACCTTATCCATATTTTATATCCAAAATATTTTTTAAATAATTATCCTTTAAATTCAAATATAATCCAAAATTCAAATTCAATTTAAAATCCAATTTAAAATCAATTCAAATAAATATAGATATCAATTTTAAACAAACACATTATTAATTTTTAAATAATTATTCGATTTAAAATCAATTAAATACGCATATATACACACACACATTTAAACAATAATTATTAAATTAGAAAATAATAAGTTTATTAAAAATCTATTTAAAATCTATATTTTAAAAACAACTCATTATTAAATTGTTTGAAAATATCACTTTTGCTAATTTTAGTAAATTTATAAAAGAGATTATCACATTTTAAATTCCTTGAAATTCCAGGATATCACATTTACCCTATAGAATTTGCGACTAACCTCGTATCATTTGTAGTTACTTATTATAGCCGATGTCTCACATCAGCACCAAAGTCACACTACCGGTAGCCAGATTATCTAGGCGGACTTCTATTTGCTTTTGACTGACCTTGCATTCCTATAACTTAGTTATGATTTGTAAGACACTCTAAACATATTACCATACATCTCACCATATTCATTATTTTGGCCTTATAAGAAATCCTTATTATTTTGCTGCTATAATTAATTACTTTCCTAAGGGGGATTTAATGATAATTATTAACCAAATTAACTACACAGTTAGTCAGTTATAATTGTACATTATTTACGTTAATTGTATATAGATATATATACACATACGCACTTTTTAAATGTCTATGCATGTAGAGATTATGCCCAAAACTAAAGTTTAAATTTCAAATCTTCTAATATTATACAAGTCTCATTTCCACAATAACATATATACCATAAAATCAATATTCCAAAATCAAATCAATAGACTTGTACGTAGAATCCAAATCCAACTTATTTTATATTAAAACAATAGAATAAATCAATAATAGAAACTTATGATTTAATTAATTTACGCTCTATTCAACTTTTTTACATTAAAAAAGGACAAGGGAATTTCTATTCGATCTGTAGAAATAGGTAGTGCAAACTACGAATAAGAATTCATACCATACACATCATTTCCTAATCAAATCTCTTAATCAGATCAAAAGAAAAGAGTAAGAAGTGGAATAACAAGTAAACCACTTAAATAGCAAAATCCGAACAAACTCCATTATTTTATTACAAAACAATTAGCATTCCAATCTAAGAACATACATTTCACTTTGAAGGAATCTTGGGGTTTTAAATTGATGTTTTCGCAATCCAAAATCCCCGAGGCATATATTAAATCCAAACTACACTATTCAATTACTAAAATAGAAAAACTAGATTTCCGCTCATTGCATCTCCTTAGCTTTGCTCCTCCTTGGATTTGATAGGCCTACAACAATCTCCTTTAGATCTCTCTTCTTAGATATATGCAACAAGAGAATTGCGTATAAATTAGATTCGGAAATTAAGAGGTTGGAGGAGAAAAGGAATTAGAAATCAAGTAAGAACTTGTAAAATTCCATATCTATAATTCTAGAGATTTTCTTAAATATTTTTAGAAGAGAGACTGACTGAGTTTCTTTATGTTCCTAAATAATTTATGAAGAAAAGTGAGGGGGCTAGGCTATTATTTATAGTGGTTGGAACGCACCAAAACCGTAGGATTTACGTTGGTCAAAAATAATATAATCTAGTACATTTAAAACACACAAACCCAAGCTAGCGGTTGACCAGTCCTCTTATTTTGGGAACATTAATTTGTTATCATTGTTTTAATTATTTTCTTCCTTAATTACCAATTAAGGTTAATATTCATTTTAACGTTTAATTAACCCAAAATATAATTATTGTTAACTTTGAAATTTCTAATTTAGGAATTAGTTATTTATTTGAATGTTAGTTATATTTAACTTAATTTAAATTTTATTTAAATTAATTTGAATATGAAACTTCAAATGTCCATAACTTTCTCGTTTGAGTTCGATTTTCAACATATTATATGTGGAGATTGATCAGAAAATCGCTATGAATGTAATGGCATAATTTTCACTGCCAAATTCAGACGTTTACAAAATTTTCATTTTTAACGCTATCTTATTTAAATTAATTTATCCAATTTATTTATTTATGGCTGATTTTACGGGGTGTTATAGAAATGGTCTGCCGATCCAAAGAAGAAGGGGACCTAGGGATTATAAATCTTCATAATCTCAATGTCATGTTGCTAGGAAAATGGCTTTGGAAATTTAATAATACTAATGAAAATCTAATTTGGAAAGAAATGATAACTATTCAATTTTATGATGGAACATACAACCTTCATCATAGTGCCTCTAATTTCAGTAACATGTCTACTTTTTGGAAATCCATTTTAAAATTTTCCAATATTTTTAGTTTGGACATTGATAATATGGTGCACTTTGGAAATAACATAGCCTTTTGGCGTAATAGTTGGATTTCACTTGGAATTCAAAGAGCCTTTGATATTTGTAATTTCAAAAATGCACTAATTTCCTGAAAGTGTGTAGGATTATGTATGGCTAAACCAAAGTATATAAATAGTAATATAATTAACTACGTAAATAAAATAAAGTAAAAGCTTGGATGCCCAATATTTTACACTTGTTCGGACCGCCATCCTACATCCACTCTCAGAATCTCTTATTCTGGCTTTTACTCATTAAAACGCTTGCTTTTCTCAAAGGAATAGGCATGTACACTAGCATGAGCCACTGAATAGGTCTTTTACACTGTCTTGATAGAATACAGACTTTGGCAGTAGTCGTGTCATCAATACACATATTTTCCCAATATAGTACAATCTCATATAACTCACAGAGATTGGTATGTAGATGAATGAACATGTGTTTAGGAGGTATGAAAATTAGAAAGTTGATTATTATCAAAGAATGATCACTGATTTGAGAATATAGAATAGAGTAGCGTATTAAGAAACTAAACTAGAAAATCAAAGAGTAATTTTTGGTGATTAAACTCATCGAAATCATAGTTATTAATAGAGCTGAAAGGAATTGATCAAAGGATATGATAGCCTTCCATTGTAGAAGGTCATGTTTGAAGGAGGATGAAACGCAACTGTTTAAGTGTGAAGACTACAAAAATTCATTTTAGGAATTTGACCTTGATGTGTGCACTGGTGCATCGATGGGTTTCCACCGGTCCATTGATGGACACTTCAAGTCTAATTTCCAGAAGCATAATAATCTATAAAAATTATTTAAAACATCACTTTTGATGATCTTTGAGAATATGAAATGGTTTTGTGATGTTCGTGTGATTTTAAACAATATATATCTAAGACAGAACAACTCATAAATTCATAGTCTCCTAGTACTTCTTCCAATAGATGTTAACCGATGATCTTTGAAGCTTGAGCATGATTTCTTTTATCCTTTTTGAAGCTTCAGTGAATTTCTTCGACTAGTGTATTTTAGTCTCAAGTATGGAGTTGTCGTCATCGATACCGAGAATTGTATTTCTTACATTCTCATATATTCATTTTCGAAGAGATGTTTATTACTAATTGTATGAAAGCAACACTTCCCTAACTATATGCATAAATGCCAACAGGGTTGGCGCAGTTGGTTGATGGTCCGGACTGCGTGATCGAAGGTCACGAGTTCGAGCCCCGAAACTGACAACCCTATAACAAGTACCCGAAGTATGTGTTTGGCAGGCACATACTTCCCTAGAGTTTACAAGCGAAGCTTGGTTCTCTAGGTAATTCAAAAAAAAAAAAACTATATGCATAAATATATTTAAGTACTCCTCCTGAATGTATGCATATAACTGTTATTTCTCCCCCTTTGTCACATTAAAAAGGAGACTAATAATGCACTCAATAATAAAGGATATCACAAAATAAACTTCATAAACCATAAACGATAGAACATATCACAAACGTAGAATAATGACAACCATAGACCATACAAATAGTCGTAACAGTAAATCATACAAATGTCAAAGTCAAGTATTAGAGTATGAACTAACCAAACATAAAACACATGCCAACATTCTAAATGCAAGATAAGATATGCAAACATAAATGTCATAATAATGTCCTACAAATCAATGCAAATGATGGAACATAAAGTTGTGTTGTTTTGAAGAAGCTACAAATTAGGAAAGTCATAATATCATGAATGAGTGTGGGATCCAACTCTTTATATCCTATGTGCTATCTGCCTGGTGCTGGAGGACGAACTAGAGATCCTGACACATGAGTGATTGTGGTGTGTGGTTGAGGTCCTCTACCTCTAGATCCTATCTTGGTGGGTCAAAGTACATGAGACGAAGGTCCTGCTGCACCAAAACCACGAAGTCATGCCTAACGATTGTGTATAGAAGGCACTAGTACACAATCTGTCTGTTGTGTCGTCTTATTTGCGACGGTTTAGGTAAAAATGATAGCAAATAGTATAATATGCGATGGTTTTTCTTAAAAACCATAGTAGTTAGTCTATAAGAAACGAGAGAAAAATTAGTAAAAGCAATCTGCGATGGTTCTTATCTATAACCGTAGCAAATACGTTGTTATTTGTGACTGATATATTCATAACAGTAGCAAATACCTATTGCAAATACAACTAAAAAACTAGAAAATAATTTTTACGACGGTTGTATAATTCAGCAGTAGTAAATACATAAGCAAATTGCAACTGTTATGCTTCAACCGTAGCAAACAAGCCCACCAAATCGCATATAACCTAATTTCATTTCCCTCTTGAAAAACTAAATGTATCACTCCTCGATTTAATCTTTGCGTATTAACATCTCAAAATTGAACTACCGTCTCCACCTGCCTACCTCCATTTCAACATCTCGCGGATTAACCTCTCACTGCCTACCTCATCTCCGCTTTTCTACTGTCACCGCTCTCACTGCCTACCTCGTCTCCGCGTTTCTGTTGCTGGTATATATGCAACTTTGAGTTTCTTTTTTGTTTGTTTTGTGGAAATTTGCATATGGACACTTGAGTTATGAAAATATATGTAGGGTGTTTAGATTTTGAGTTAGATTTTTTTGTTTTCAGATTTTGATTTAGATTCAGGTACTGTTAGGAATCGACTGCATATGTTTTTGTTTTTGTTTTTTATTTTACGTTTTGATCTTATTTAAAACTTTTCAACAAATTTTATGGATTTTATCTTAGCTTTAGAATTTTGCAAAGATATTAATAATATGTTGTCATCTTAGATTCATCAATTTTTCCAAAAAAAAAACAAAAAAACTTATTTTCCAGAGAATAAAGTACTAATTTGGTTGTTGCAGGAATATAAATTGAAAGATTTATAGATATTATTGCAGATAATATTTGCAAGTTGGTGTTTTTTCAAATCCAAAATGCATCTTAACTGAAAATTGAATGAGCCACATTTAAATTGTAGTTGTTATTGAATTTCTGATGATTTTATTAAGGGTTGAAAAATTGAATTTGCTATATTGAAATGCACCACGCATGTGTATATGCATCCATAGATCTAGCAATTGAATAACCTGTATTAGCGTATGGAATCAAATGAAATTATAGTTGTTATTTTTAATATATATACTTTTTATATACAAGATGTTGTGAAACTTACTTTGGTTATCCGTGTTATTTTTAATGCATAAATATATCTGTGGTTTTGTTATAGAATAAAGACTACAGGAAGTCATTAGAGAGAGAGGCAGAAGACATATTATTTATTCCTGAGAATATATTATCTATTTACATTACATTAGCACCTTTATATAGAGGCCTAGGAGCTTGGGGTAGAACTAATCCCACAATGTGGGACTAAATACAAACAGTATATAGCATATTCACTATTTATATTTACATATATTATAACACTCCCCCTTGAATATGCGTCTTCAAAATCTTGAATCCTCCGATAACTAGAAATTGTCCGTTTCGAGACGTGTATGATGATTGCTCCCCCTCATTATTATCTTGCTTGCATTTATCCATTCAGTCGCTATAGATATTGTCTGTTGCCTCATTAAAAACCTCTATAAGGAAAACCCAATGGGAAAAACCTTGAAAGAGGAAAAGAGTACAACTTGTGAAATCATAAATATCATACTGAAAATGATATTCCTTCTAAGAGTTTGATACTTCAGGATCAAAATAACGCCTCATTAAAACCTTGCTAAGAAAAACCCAATAGGAAAAATCTTAGTGAAGGAAAAAGAGTACATTGACATATTTTATTTTCTTATGTCTTTAAATAAAGCTTGATACTTCTGGATCAAATTAATGCATCATTAAAACCTTACTAAGTAAAACCCTATGGGAAAAATCTTAGTGAAGGAAAAAGAGTACAATATAGTATGTCATATTTCAATAATTTATTGCATCAGATAGAGTTTGATACTTTTGAATCAATTTAATACGTCAGTAAAAACCTTACAAAGGAAAACCCGATGGGAAAAACCTTAGTCAAGGATAAAAATATAATTTAACTTAAAATAACATATTTGAGATGTTATTTCTTGAAAAGACGTTTGATTCTTCTAGATCAAGATAATGCCTCATTAAAACCTTAATAAGAAAAACCCAGTGGGAAAATCTTAAATAAGGAAAAAGAGTACATTATAGCTTATTTCAAATGTTACTAGGGAGTTGATACTTCTGAATCAAGATAATGCCTCGTTAAAACCTTACTAATAAAAACCCAGTGGGAAAAATCTTAGTTAAGGAAAAAGAGTGCATTATAAAATACTTATGAATTCTCCCCCTGATTTTAATTTTTCCTCTGAATTCATATTCGTCTTTCGAAAACTTAAATTGGTTATAGATACTTCTGGATCCATAAATATGTATCTCATTCATAATACAATTTATTAATAGTTTTCTTTGATACAATCAAATTTTCTAAGATTGTTTCTTCCAAATATGGTTTGCATTTTATGCATTTGTATGCTACTTTTATGAAAAACACTTCATGTGCTTTCATTTTTATGCTTCAAATTAGTTTTGCGCATTGCAACTATACATCTTTCATGAATATTAAAAATTTCATTACAACATTACTAGAAAGCAGGAAGTAATCTACTCATCTTGATGTATCAAGATTTTCATTACAAGAATACTTAGAAGAAATTTGTAATCTATACTTCATGCTACAAAAGTTATATGTATTCTTCAGAAATTTGTATACTTTAATAAGTATTTGCATATCGCAACTATCACTTCAATGGATATTAAGAGTTTCATTACAACGATACTTAAAAATAGGAAGTAATCTACTTATCATGAATTATATCAAGATTTTCATTACAACAATACTTAAAAGTAGGTTGAAACTTACTCTTCTTGTTCTTTTCATTCTTTATAACAATGAAAGTTATTTATATTCTTCAGGAATTTGTATACTTTCATTATTTAATATGATTTTAAACCACATTTATACCTTCAGGGTATATTAAGCATTTCAAGTACTTTCGGTACTTTGCGGACTACATGTCCATATTTCTCTACTATTAAGGAATTCATGATGGCCATTCATGTTTTCCCCTAATTCAAGATTCTTAATCTATTTATAAATATAAGCGCTTTATTATTTGCAAATTTATCATCGATGGTTATTTCTTGTCAGTTCTAGACATGAATTATTGAGATCTCTTTAATCATGTTTTAGGTACCTAACCCACTTCTAGGGTTATTTGAGAATCATGTCATGGATCTCTTTCAGAGCATCCTTAAGTGTTTCTTCAAGAACACCCACCTCATTTATTTGGCATCTTTATTACTAACTCCAAAAATACTTTGAACTGACTTTTGAACCATATTTCAGATGTGCTTTACAAATTTTGATCCTTCAGGGATTCAAATCTATATTGGAGAAAGTCTACTAGGGATAATATTGATAATATTTTGCATCATTGTATATTTTAATAAATATTTAACACTGATGATCAAAATGAACTTGTATCCCTTTATCCTCCCCCTCAATGTTGACAAACATTGTCACATTAAATAATAATCATCTTTGGATTCTCATTTTGATCCATATTGCTACTAGCAAATACACCATACATATTAATAATAGAAGGATAATTCTTTTATTCATTGATAAGATGCATTCAATTGATATTGATTATTAGAGTTTGTTCTCATTCATTGATCTAAGCTATTGGAGGAATTTACTTATTGTGTAGATCATTTGAATACATACATGACTTCAGGTCATTCAGCATTTATGTTGATTGAATTTTAAATCACTAAATAATATCTATGCATAATCACTAAATAATAGCTTATAACAAACTTCAGGTTGTTAGCTAAATATTTACATATATGGATGTATACGTGCGTCCACGTATCACATGTATATTGTAAAATTTTCATATTCTTTCTCATTTGAATTAGTGATTTTTGGAACAAACTATTACAAGGATCAAAACTATTAATTTCTATTTATAAATCAATGTCAATGCAAACTTGTCAAAACCGCATGATAATGTTCAAAACATTTGGTTTGAAACCATATCGAACTTCTGGTTCGAACAAAATATACACACAACTTCAAGTTGTTAAGTTTTATTCCTCAATTATATCTCAAATATCAGTTTTGAACACTAATTATGATTACCTATTAAGGAGTAATTTTTAATTGCATATAGACATTTCTACACATCTCTATTGAGAGTTCTGTAAAAAAAATTACAGCAAAAATAATAATAGTATCTTCTAGATACTTGGAATGTTACAGATACAGATTTCCTCTTAGCTCTCAAACTTTTAGGATCTAATCTAAGCTAAATTAGGATCCTTTATAATCAAATTTATGTACACTTATTTGGTTTAATAAAATTACCAAATATATAAATAAATCTCTTCTAGAGATATGTTATCATTTTCAAATTTATAAATCTCTTCTAGAGATATATTAGTATCACCACTTCTGGAGTGAACTTTCTCTTCTAGATATATATATCTATATATATGCACTATTTGAATGCCATATCAATATACACTGTTTATTTTATACATATTACATAATTACTACTTTTACAGTAGCATAAAACATCCCTACTGGAAATTTTTTTGTTGTTGCTATCTTTGAAATGACATATCAGACTTTAAATACAGTAACAAAATTAGATGCACCAAATGAAAGTAAGATGCGAAAGATAAAACCACTACTTCTGGAGTGTAACATTGGTATACAATATCATTTTTTCTCTCGATAAATTGTTGTTATTACTCAAAAAAAAAATTATATCATTATTCCTTCGGGGAATATAGTATTTCCTTTTAAGGAATTGCAATGTAACAAAAATAAAATTTCTATAACATCTCTTCTAGGATGTTATATTTTGCAATATAAATATAAATAAATCTCTAAAACATCTTTTCAAGAGATTAATACACACACATCCAATAATGTTTGACATATCATATAACATAATATCTTCAGGATATTTGGTTAATATAATATAAATATGAAGATATAAGGTAAGGTATAACTCATTTGGAGATTTTTGCAATCTCTTGAATGCAGCATTATTATCTCATATGATAATATATTATTTTCCTTTAACTTCTTCAAGAAGTACAACCTTATCATTTTACACAATTTCAATAGAGCTTCGGGCTTCTAATTCATGAACTTCAAGTTCACTAATTTATTATGAACTTCGGGTTCTTAAATTTTGTGTAAACTGCCTTTTTTTTAGAAGCTTGTATATTTTGACAAATTAAAAAAAAAATACTGACAAGAATTCGAGCTTGTAAAGTTTGTCTGAAAATCTTTTCGTAATTCCAAACTTCGGGCCTTGGACTTTGAGTTATACAACTTCCATTAAAATAATTCCTTTGCACAACTTCAAGTTGTTGTTAAACCTATTTTTTCCGTTACAACACACATTACTTGTCAAAATAAATACATCAAATAGTAAATCATACGTCTATTCTTATTCCAAACACAAACATACAACGTCATTTAATTTACAATAATCAATGCATTTAATGCATTTATGACAATAAATGATTTAATTTATTACCATAACACTTGCAATTAATTCATTTGTGATAAAAATAACTACAATTAACCTTTATGTGGTTTAAGATATAACTACTGTCATAGCAAAATAATTTCATTATAAATATATGAACTTATTGAACAAACAGTACTCAAAGTAACACAATTTCATCTCAAATATAGGTTCAATATTACTCAATAATAAAATTAAAATAAATATCTTAAAGCGAAACTTTATTTCCCAATAATCAGAATTTCTAAATAAACAAAATTAAATAACTATAAATCTCAGATCCAAATCATTATTATTTTCATAAGAAAACTAACTTCATAATTCTTTACCAAATATATCAAAACAAACATGTAAATCTTCAAATCAACACAAGTTATTTTAGAAATTTAGAAAATTAAGATTATTTCAGATCTATTATATTTGATCTATTATATTTGATCTATTATATTTTACCTTTTGAAAAGTGATTGGATGCATGGAAGAAGGAAAAAAATTAGAAAATAAACTTCCTATTAGAATGCCTTATTTTTAATTAAAAAGAAAGAGAGTAGAAGAGTAGATATGTTTCTATATATTTATTTGGTTTAGTAAAAACACCAAATATATCAACTAATCTCTTCTGGAGATTTTTTTTTAATATATTATTTTCACTACTTCTGGAGTGAACAAGTTTCTATATATTTATTTGATTTAGTATTTAATACCATTGGCAAATAATTTTAGAACTTCAGGTTCCAATTTTAGTTTAAAAAAAAAGTCTTTGTTTAGTATTTTAGATCCTAAATGGTACAACTTGATTTTCATTATCAAACTTCAGGTTTGATTGCAATTGAAATTTACCATAATCTGAATTAGATTTTCTAATAGTTCAAAGCTTCACATCTCAAATTTATATATTTGAGTTTTGATATATAATCCTTTTTTTTAGTTAGAACTTCTGGTTCTTTATTTTGAGGAAACTTGTAATTTAATGATTTATGAAAACTGCAGGTTCTCAATTATTATTTCCTTTTCCCTTTTTTTTTAAAGGAAACATTGGAAGATATTAAGCTTATCATGTAAGCTTTTACTAATATTTCCATTCACTTAATACGATCTTCTAGATACGTATTATATTTATATTTGTTTCTCTTAGAAACAATAAAATATTTGTTCTGGAAATATAAATCATATATCAAAATAATTTCCAAAGTCTGCATTCAAATCTAAATCAAATTAAAAGGTTTTCAAAATGAAAACCCCATTTACCAACCATGTTTGATTTCTCAAATCCATGTCCAAACTAAATACAATCAAATTCAAAAAATTTGCTTTAATCAACAATAACAAATTTTGTCAAGTTCAAACTTGCATTCCAAAATGAATGAACTAAAAAAAACATGAAAATAAGTATGATATTGAAATCTACAATATAATAAGATCATAAAAATAGCAAAAAAAATATTAGATCTGAAATATAATAACTAATAAAATAAGAATCAGATCTCAAAGTTTAGATCTATATAAGATCTAAAATTGTAAGACTAATATAATAAAATTTTAAAAAAATAAGACAACATATTTAGATCTGAAGAAGTAGATCTAGAATGGAATGAGATATAAAAAAATGATTTGGAAGATTAAATGACTACAGTAAGTCATTAGAGAGAGAGGCAGAAGACATATTATTTATTCCTGAAAATAGATTATCTATTTACATTACATTAGCACCTTTATATAGAGGCGTAGGAGCTTGGGGTAGAACTAATCCCACGATGTGGGACTAAATACAAAACAGTATATAGCATATTCACTATTTATAATTACATATATTATAACAGGTTTATATTTTTAATATATATTTTATATAAACAAGATGTTTTGTGAAACTAAACAAAACAATTATCCAATTACTTGCAGCAGCCTACACATTGAAGAGTCTTATTGGCTTGTATAGAAAAACAATGCCCACATATTCACGTATGCTAACAATTCTTTGAAAAGGGAACGAATTATAGGATGGATATGTCCTTTGTCATTATATAGACTCTATAACTTCATACATATTGAAAACGATACTTACTTGCAAAGGGAAGTGCACTAACAGCACCACTAGTGTACGTGCTGTAGTTTACAATACCAGTGATGTTAATTGTACCTGACCCAAATAGCGGAACTTGTGCCACTGATGCAACTTGTATTATAAAAATGAACAACATTATTAGAAGCCATTAGTTTATTTTATTTGTTCTGTAAAGCTTGTTATATTCTATGTGCTTACTTTGCTTTGGTGTAACTTATAGAAAAACTTAAAGACCAAGTTGCATGCAATTTATTATTTTTGACTATTGCAAGCGTGTCTTAGTCTATGTACATGCAACATACTTCATAGCCTAGGTATGCTGAATACCGAGAAGAGATTTTGCGGGTTTCAGAATTTAGATGTGGAGGAAGAGAGAGTTAGTGGACTGGGTTTGGGTGCTTATTTTGGTAGCCAAAAAGTAGATGTAAATAGTTTTATATAGATTCAGCAATAAAGTTTCAAGTACCAAGTTCAAAAAAATTATTCTAGTTTGATCACCAAATAGTATATAAATGATTATAGTGTGGCTAAATTGTACACTAAAGTTAAAAGTTATTATCCTAGTTATAGCAAAACCTATGGTCCACTTGATCAAAATGCCTGAATCAATTGAAGTCTTCTTAAATAGAAAAGAAAATGTGAAACCAATCTCTTCTTTCCTCTCCTTAGTAAACTGAATTTTTCCATCTTTGGTAGAAGAATTCTTTAGTGCAGAAGCGATGAAGTTGAATAGCTCGTGTATTATCAAATGAAAGTAGGATTTTAAAAGAATGATGAATCCATACTTTACAAAATTGATTAGAAAAAATATGGAGAAAAGGTAGACAATAACCTCTGTAATACCAAACTTTAGTTCTTGCGGTTTTGAAATTTGCACAAATTCAGTGCTAATAACTCAATTTTCCTTCCCATCTAATATGACCTTTAGTATTTAGAAGTTTGTGCTACCGCGATCTAATGCGTAAAACAAGCCCTTCTCATCCCTTAGGAGGAAAAACACTTGTTACAAACACATTCATATCTACTCAATAAATTATCTTGTAACCAATTCTTTTATGTTACACATTCATGATACTAAACAATTTTTTATTTTTTTTGAGATTTACCCTCTTGAACTGCACCATGTGTGCTACATGTCAAACAAATTATGTTGTTTAATAAAACTAAAATAAATATGTTTTGTTTTCACACACATTGTAAAATTTATGGGATGTTGCATCATTTATATCAAAGTACTACTTTCTTTTTCAATGCAATCGTATAACTATTCTTATATATGACATTGTTAGAGAGTACTCATAAATATTCAATAGACCTTTGTATAAAAATAAAGACAACTGCCTTACCAAAATAAACATATGAAATTAAATTTAGCAATACTGATACATTAGTTCAGATAAATCATGCTTGAAATTTTTCTGAACTGGTTATTTATATACTTAACTAATAGCTATGTCATGATTTTTATGTTAAAGTTTCTCGGAACAAAAAATCTTCAGTCTTCTGCCTGGAAACAATTATTTCAATGAAGACTTCAACTTTATATTTCAACTCTGCACTTGTTATCATAGGCTATAGCTACAAAAAATAATATGCAGCTTCTTCAGTTAAATGTATACGCATCTTTATAAGAAATAAAAGAAGCTAAGAAGAAGAAGATCAACTCATGGATAAATAAACAATGAGAATTATATAAATTATGCAATATCCGTGAAAGTAACTGACATTGATCAATTTAAAAAAATCACTGAAACTTGGCAAGAAAACATATACATGTTAGCATTGGGAACGTCCTATGATAACAGGTGATTTTTTAACTAAGAAGTTATAAAAATGTCGAGACTTGAAAATGACATTTGTCATGTAATATATTTTTTAATTAAATGATGGGAGTGCTCCGTTACATATGGAGTGCTCACTTCCCATTTAGAAGGCACAATGCTCGTTTATGAAGCATTTGCGCTCAACTAATGGAGTGACAGACTGTTACATTCTTGGCATACTTGTGCTTCATTTAATCCAGGGGAACTAATAAACTGGGCCGACCATGTGCTATAAAAGTTCACATTAAAAAAAATTGAATATATAAATTTATCGATATGTTCAAGGGCATTGCAATTAAAAACAGTCCATTTTAACTTCTGTTCAATTTATACCACAACAGCTGAGGTATAAGCAATTCATCATTGATAATGCTCTTTCATTAAATGTCCTAAGGTTTAAGCAAAAGAAAACTACAAAAAGTAACTTATAATCGAAGATGTAGTTACCTGTAAATAACTCAAATGCGGATGGCAAATCTCTTCTTTGTGTGACCCAAAACACATCCGACTTCTAGTTACTGTAAAGCCCTGGATCGACAATCAATGATTTTGCTCCGTGGGTCCTGTAATCAACTTAAATTAAGCATGAACTCGTTTAAATTTTGCAACAAAATTTAAAATATACTTACTCTTTCCAACCAAGTTCATGTTCTAAAACCCAAATTAGAGTTCTTTAAAATATAACTATGATTAACTTGGCATATAAAAAAGATTAGGCCTGATAATGGATTATCCAGGTAAATAAATGTGGTCTGTTCTTAAACTAAACTATAACAAATAGCATATCAAAAAAGATTAGGCCAAATAATGGATTACCTAAGTATAAGGTCCGTTCTTAAGTTAAACTATGGATAATTTAGCATATAAAATAAGATCTGGCCAAATAATGGACTATCCAATTCAAAATAAGTATAAGGTTTGTTTTTAAATTAAACTACAAATAAGTTAGCATACTGTTGACGCAATTTTATTATATTATTCGATTATTATGTTAGTATAAAATTTTCATAAATTGTTTGACGATATAAGTTTCAAATTACATTGTTTGAAAGCTAGTTTAACGTGAAACGCTAAAGATAATTTTTTTATTGTGTAGTGTGTCTCTAGCATTTGTACATGGATCGTAGTTAAATGTACAACGTGAAACATAGTGATGTCGAGTTCTTAAACAAAATTAAATAGTTCATCAATTGTGCGTTGAATGATCAATCAAGAAGAAGGGAAGAAATTATTTTTTGTCCTTATAGACTCTGCAAAAATACGAGGAGGTTTCGTAATATAGATCTGATTAAGGATCGCATAATTTGTAATGGATTTAAGCAAAATTATGCACGGTGGATATGGCATGGTGAAAGTTTGCTTAGTAGAAATAGTTCTAGTAATCATGGGATGATGAAAATGACCTGAGAGATAATATGAATAATGAGGTGAATGATGAGGATAATGAGAATGATCGTGTTCATGAAATGTTTTGTGATTGTGAAGAACAATTGATGGAAGAGCCAAAGTTGTATTAAAGAATATTAATTAATTCCGAGAAACCTTTGTTTCCTGATTGTGCTAAGTTCACAATGTTGTCTGCTGTGCTCAAGCTTTACAATTTAAAAGATAAGCATGGGTAGAGTGATAAAAGTTTTACATCATTATTGGAACTTTTGAAAGACATGCTTCTAGAAGGTAATGGGTGTCCTACTTCTAACCATGAGGCAAAGAAAGGTACAGGGTACAAAAAGATACATGCATGTCCAAATGATTGTATATTATATTAAAATGAATACGAGAGCTTGCATGAGTGTCCTAAGTGTGGTTTATCCCGTTATCAGATACGAGGGAATGTTCATAACGGCTCAAATAAGAAATGGCCTCCTACAAAGGTGTTATGATATTTGCCCATTATACCAAGGTTTAAACGCTTATTTGCAAATAAATAAAATACAAAAAAACTTGAGATGGCATGTAGATGTGAGGAAGGATGATGAGTTACTAAGACATCCAGTCGATTCTTCGTAGTGGAGAAACATTGATACGATGTATCCTAGTTTCGACAAAGAAATTAGGAATCTCAGACTTGGTCTTTTCACGGATGGCATAAACCTGTTTGGCAACCTTAGTAGTCAACACAGTACTTGGCCGATTCTTTTAGTGATTTACAATCTTCCACCTCACTGAGTATGAAGCGTAAGTACGTCATGTTGTTTCTTCTAATCTCGGAACCGCAACAACCAGGAAACGACATCGATGTATACCTAGCTCCTCTTATTGATGTATACCAAGAAAATATATAAATTAAATGCTCTATGTTTGGGAAGTTCTATAAATTAAATATATATATTTCATCCACATCTACCAATGTTTATATACCGATGTACATGATTTTAATAATGGCGAACATATATTATGTTTTCTTTTATATTATAGAATAGTTAAATTTGCAATTAGGTCTGAACACAAGTATTTTAGAAATTAGACTAGAGAACCAGTACATGAAGCTATTGATTTAGTTTAGAAAGGAAACCAACATTTGCTTCAACTCCTCGAGCTCTTTGTTTGTTCTTTCATCTACTGTCTGACCAACCTACAATTCCTAAATTGTTAGGTCAAGGCTCGTACTTACATAAGAACATAAACTATACTTGTTAAGCAAACTATATAATTTGGAGCACTATAATAAACTATAAATAATCAATCTATGATAACAGTGCTACCTAAATTATAAAATAGGCATGTGACAACAGTATAAAACCATTAAGCTCATATATTTTTACATTCACTCCAAGTTTATGAAACAGTGTTTTGATGCTATGACATATGCAACATGAACTGTTGCCAAATATCACAATTTCTCTTTGATTTTCCATCCCATACTCTGTCCATTGTCTCAAATTTGATATGATAATGTTATGTCAACAATGTAGAAGATATATATTATTTTCCTACCATTTATATTCCTAAGTTTGTGTTTTTTTCCTTTTCTAAAATACTCATGTGACAGGATTAATTGCTGTTGGAACTTGGAACATGGAAGTGGCATTGCAGTTATTTACGTATCCATTTTGCATGTTTTTTTTTAGATGTGATGATATAATTATGTAAGGCTGTAAAGGCAAGCATTAGAAGATATTAATATTGCAAGTGTATTATAAGATACTATATGTAATAAACTATGTGGATTGCTTGTATATTTCTCGTATTCATTGCCTTTTATTAGATAACTGTTTATATTTTTTCTATTACTGATATTTTTTAAATGCGATGAAGCTAGTTTATATAGACAACTGCAGCAAAAAAAATTCCCTCTTTTTTATGACAGTTGCAAGAAAAAACCGTAGCAAAAAAACCACGTTTTTGAAACAACCCAAAGGTCTGTTGATACTGTTATTACGAAGAATCGTAACACAAAATAAAGTTATTGGGTTGGTTGTTTACGACAACTGTCGCAAAAGGCCAAACTTTCAAACTCAAATAACAACCTTTTGCTACTATTGTTGTAAAGAACTGTTGCAAAAATCTAACTATTACATCAGTTATTTGGGAAAACCGTAGCCCAAAAAAAATTTGCGACGGTTAAACAACCATGGCAATAGGTTTATGCTTGCTGCGAAATCTGCATTTGCTATAGTTGCTAAACCATCGCAACAGGGTCAAAACAACCGATGCAAATGACCTGTTTTGTACTAGTGAGGCTTGGAGACTAGTCGGGGTTGAAGTGCTACATTGGCCTCACTACTGGTAATGGCTCTACCCTCTCTAATCCGAACCAACCCGCAAAGTCATGTCAAAAGTGATCTAATAACTCTTAGCTCTATCTTCCATTCCAATTTCTCTTCATGAATTATTTGAATCAGTTGTTCTTGCCTCTTGAGAGTAGCAAGAATATGATCTTTTGATGGAGAGGTATGCATAAGAGAAACATGATGCTCAGAGAATGGAATAGGAATGTCTTTTTATGTTGACTCATGTAAAGAAGTTTCAATAAAAATCTCATCTAGAGTCAATGGAATCTTCATAGCCTTCAAAACTTTATCGTTAAACACACTCGAGTATAGACGTCAAATCGAAGTTTCGTCATCTAACACAACACCGAATCGTTGTAGAATTATAGTTATCACATTTCTATATGGATTATACCCTTTCTTTGCACCGGATCAATTTTTCCATCATGTTATTCATTATCTCATTAACCCAGCTAACTTGAATATTTCTCAAAACAGCGTATGTGGGTTATAGACAAATGGGTGTGTTTCATCAAAACAACTAGTTTTTGGGATTAGATTGTGTTGTATAATCCAAATGATAATACAAGCCAAGTGAGTTAGATTTGAAGTAGTCCAATTTCCATTATTGTTCGCATAACAGATTTGTCATCAAAAATAATTTCATCTAATAGGATTACTTTTGATGAAATTCCTAATATTTCATCTAATTCACTCTCACTAAAGGCAACGTCAACATATTTGACATTAGCATACAGTACTAATCCATTATCATCACGAGAAACTTCTAAATTAGCATAGAAAATTACTATACATTAGGTGTATATGTTGATCTCACAGCTATTTAAGTCAATAATATTCACTAACTTGGCATGAGTAAACAAATTTCAAAAATAATACAAATTGAGAGAGTTCAAGTTTACCGGACGTCCTCTTAGATGCTCATTGACCATCAGAGCCTTGACCTGATGTTTTCACATTTATTTTTTTGCCAATTTTGAACTTTGTCGGTGAGTAATTCATCGATAGAATTGAACGAAGTTGATGAGATACTCCTTTTTCACTTACCATAGGAAAAGATTTATTTTTAATTTGAAAAATCGATGAGCTTTTGAAGATTTGGGAACTAGAAATAGGGGCTAGGGCTTGTGAATTCGTTTTTCCTTTTTGAAAAATGAAACGAGAGGAAAGAGAGGAAAGAGAGAGAAGAGAAGGAAGTTAGAAAGCTCTAAGATCTGAAATCAAAAGTCATCACCAGTGGATTAATTTCCCTCGATCGGTTCATCGGTGGTGCATTTTGTTTCAGAGTTGCCCTATTTTATAAATAATTTGAAAACTATTTTGTAGATTGTATATTATGATTATTATATTATTGAATTATATTTATATATTATTATACGTTTAAAATAGTTTCGATAGTTTAAATATTTGGTTTCTATTTTCTTAGAGCTTTAAAATTTTATTATAAACTAAATTTGAAAATATTATTTTAAAGTTAGGATTAATTTTTTTTCTAATCCCCTATAAATTTTATTACATTGCTTATGAAATAATCTTTAAAGATTTTAAAAGATTGTGATAAAATTATAATTTTATTAATTTTAACTTTCAAAATTTTGAAATCTACTTGGATAAATTATTATATATGAAATCTAGAAAGTCTAAAAAATTATAAACATTAAATCATATAATTTATTGGAAAATGTTTTAGGACTATATCGCTCGTTGAAGAGATTCCTAATTACCGTTATAATCTAATATATGTATTTCATTTAATGGTTTAATAAATATATCTATAATTTGATTTTCAGTGTTTACGAATTCTAGAGTAATATTTTCTTTTTCGAAATGATCTCTTAAAAAAATGGTATCTTATATCAACATGCTTTGTTCTAGAATGATTTACGGGATTTTTTACCAAATTAATAGCACTGACGTTATCACAGTAAATAGGTGATTTAGTTAAGCTTACACAAAATTCCTTTAGAGTTTGCCACATATAAATTATCTAAGCGCATGCTAAAGCAGCTGATATACATTCTTCTTCATATGTAGATAGAGTGATGCAATTTTGTTTCTTACTGAACTAAGGGACTGAGGATTGTCCTATAAAATGGCAAGTACTACTAGTCTTTTTATATCAGCATGACATCCACCAAAATCGGCATCGCTATATGATACTAATTCAAATGGGCATCCTTTAGGATAGAAAAGACCATAATCCTTAGTTCTGATTGGATATCGTAAAATTCTTTTAACAACTCATTGGTGTGAGATTAGCTTGGAAGTGGATGCAAAGACACACACTCATCATTATGTCAGGGCAACTCGTTGTCAAATAAAGTAATGATCCAATCATACTCCTATAAGGTTTCTGATTGACGTCCTTACCATTTTCGTCTTCATCTAGGTGGATAGTTGTAATATTGGCATGGGCTTACTACTCATATTATCCACACCAAATCTTAAAAATGGATCTTTACAATATTTTTGTTGTAAAATAAAATTTTCATTTTTAGTTGTTTAATTTGTAATCCAAGAAAATAGTTTAACTCACCCATATGAAACATTTCAAATTTTTTTCTCATTATTTTAGAAAAATCTGTATAAAGTTTTTCATTAGTGAAACCAAAAATAATGTCATCAGCGTATATTTAAACAATTAATAGATCGTTCTTTTCTCGATTTATAAAAAGTGTCAAGTCAACTTTTCCAATTTCAAATCCAGAATTTATTAAATAGTGTTTTAGTCTGTCATACCAAGAACGTGGTGCTTGTTTAAGACCGTATAACGAATTTTTTAAATTTATAAATGATCTGGATATTTTCATGTTTAAACAAGGGTGGTCGTTCAATATAATTTTTTTCATAAAACCATATAAGAAAGTGCTTTTAACATCCATTTCATACAATTTAATAATCCGATGACAAGCAAAAGCTAGAAGTATTCTAATTGCTTCAAGTCGTGAAACAAGAGCAAAGGTCACATCATAATTGATCCCTTCCTCTTAATTGTATCCTTGAGCAATCAGTGTAGCTTTATTCCTAACTATATCAGCATTTTCATAACTTTTATTTTTATACACTCATTTAGTTCCTATTACAGCTTGATCATTAGATCTTGGGACTAATTCCCATACAATATTAGGTTCAAATTGGTTCAATTCTTTTTGCATAGCTATAATCCAATATAAGTCTTTCTTGCTTCCTTATAATTTTAAGGTTTTAATTGTAGATATAAATTCTAAATGACTCACTTTTAGTTGCCTTCTAGTCTTTAGTTCTAACGTTACCTATTATGTTTTCAATTGGATGGTCTTCTAAATTTTTCGGAGTTTCTTTATTTTTATTTTGTTCTAGCCAGTAAATTATTTCTTAAGTAACTTCACTGTTTTCATTATATTCCATATCTTGAATAGTAGTTTTGGTTGATTAACATCACCAATCTGAGAATGCCCTAAGTCAAGCTCGAGTTTGTTCCTTGTTGGCCCGAAGCATACCCTACACCGATCCATCTGCACCAATCTGAACTTCCTGAAGCCATAACTCAACCTATAAATTCCAAATGACTTGAAATTTGAAACATCGCTTTAAGTTGTCCTTCTTGACCTACCCAAAGTAGTCTTATGGGGCCATCCTTTTCATCCCATATTGATCGCTCCAAATGTGGGATAATAATAAGGGATCGTCACCAATCCTACGGATCATCACTGATCCGCAACTTCTTCCTAAACTAAGTCATCATTCGATCGACCTTTTCAACCGTTCATGCATCACAAAGTCAAGAAATCATCACAAGTAATATATACTAGAAAGCATACAAGCAAACACATCAATACGAGTCCTAAATCTAAGGGAAATATCCATAAAAACATATGGTATCCCTAAGAATATGAATTTTCTAATCTTCGAATTACTTGAAATTTATGTATGTTGTTTAAAAAGGTTTAAAACGTGTTTTAGAGTTTAAAATCACTTAAAACATCATTTAACATCTAATAGGGGCTAATTAGTGAGTGGAGGCTTAAAACCACTAACCTATCTCCCAAGCAATCCAATTCAAGCTCCAAGCTCCACAAATCCAAGTATGAACAGTAACTCCAAGATGGTCTCCTACAACTAATCTCCACTCCAAAATCCTAATCTTGCTAATCTTCGTTTCATGATATGTGTAGGCTAATTAAAACAAGGGTTTGAGTAAATTTTTAGGCTAAGAAGATGATTAATAGAATATTCTCTCTATTTTTAGGAAGAGTAAAATGATAGAATAGAGTCTCATCAACTCTAATACATGCTAATCCCGAAATGGTCTTTGCGTCTACCATTATCTTGTTAATTACCCATTAAGCTATCTAAAATCAAGTGAAACTTTGAACAACAATATCTCCCTAACGATATGTCCGTTTTTTTTATTCTTGCCACTTTATGGAAAGGGAAACCATCACCCCGATCTAATGGAAGTGATTCAAACCCGAATTAGGCTCTTGTCAAAAGTTATATGCCTGGTCACATAAAAATCTGACAAAAATCATAGATGTGAAAAATGGCTCTAAGAGTTATTTACCAAAACTTTAGAATCATACAACCTCATCTAAATAATATAAACGTTCTATGATCCTCGGATACGTAGAATAAAGATCGTTATTCTCCTCCGTTTAGGAACTTTGCCCTCGAAATCCCCAAAAAAATTCAATAGGTTCCTCCCGCATGCCTAATAACTATACACAAGCATAGGCAACTATCATACATCAAACATGCATACATGGCAATCAAATGGAAAATGGGAAACATCTAATATACTTCATGATATCATAAGTGAAAGTGAAAAGGATAAGCATGAAGTCTCACCATGTTAAGAGCTCTGGATAAGATTTCCTTATCATCTTCCTCCCGAGCTGCTTCATATCACATCTGATAATATGAATAGGCCTATGAGGTCTCAAAGCCTCTGATTCAATTTTGATATCATCTGGTTGATCTGGTGAGATAGTTACGCCCGATTCATGCATAAACTTTTTCAAGTGAGAAACATGAAACAAATTGTGCGCTCCCATCATTATTTGAGGTAAGTCAACTCTTTATAAAAATTCCTAATTCTATCTAGTATCGAAAAATTACCTACAATCCTCGGTACCAACTTCCCTTAACTATAGAATCGAATGACATTCTTCAATAGACAGATCTTGACAAATACCATATCACCAACAGAGAACTCTAAATCTCATCGTCTCTTATCAGCATAACTTTTATGCCTGTCTTGGTCAACTTTCATCCATTGCTGAATGAACTCGATCTTCTTCGAAGTCTTTCTAATCATGTCTGGCCCAAGTGTCCATTTTTTTCCTGCTTTTCACTAACACAAAGGAGCATTGCATGGTTGGCCATATAGTGCCTAAAATGGTGCCATACTGATGCTAGATTGAAATATATTACTGTATGCGAATTCAACAAGATGTAAGTGATCATTTAACGGGCCTCCAAAGTCCAATACGCAAGCCCACAAGAGCTCCTCGAAGATATGATTCGCTCTCTATTTTGGTCATCGGTTTGAGGGTGATAAGCTATGTTGAGGTGTAGCTCCATCCTTAATGCCTCATGTATTCTCTTCCAAAACCCACTAGTGAACAACGGGTCTCGGTCACTCATATTGCACTTTAGTATACCATGGAATTGTACTATCCGCTTAACATGTAGTTCGGCCATTTTGGCTGCCGTTCTACCTGACTTGATGAGTATAAATCTAGCACTCTTAGTCAATCGATTGGCTATATCCTAAACACTATCGTACCCTACCGGACTCCTTGGTAGTCCATTAATAAAATTCATCAATATTTGTTCCCATTTCCAATCGAGAACTTCTAGCTATTGCATCAAACTACTAGGCTTCTTCTACTCTGCCTTAATTAAATGACAGTTCATGCATTTTCGGATAAATGTCCTTCATCCCTTCCCAATAGAAGGTTTGCCTCATATAAAGGAGCATCTTATTATCGCTAGGATGAATAGTCAATCTCGAATGATGGAACTTTTCGAGCACCTCATCCCTTAACCCATCAACATCACAAACAAATAATCTACCATCTTTACAAGGCCAACCCTCTTAGTCTAGTCCATACTGTCTCATATCTTTAGAATCTACTCCAGCTTCAATCTTATTAATGATCTCAGCTAATCTGACATGCACTTTAACCAGTACTAATCCACTCAACATGAGTAAGTCTGATGGTCAAGCCTGCCAATATTTGTAACGACCCGTAAATTTTAGTGGTTTTATTTATTTAATTAATTGAAATTTTGTGAATTTTTAGATATTTGAATTTGGAAATAAAAATTTAATATTTGAAATACGTCTACTTAAACATATCAAATGGTAAATTTTCATCTGATAATATTGAAGTTTGTTTTATTGTATAATTTTATTTCAATTTAAATCAGTTAAAAATTTAAGATAATAAAATATTTTCCAAACCTGAATATTTTACATAATAAATTTGTAAATCATTTTCTGAGTGAGACGTCATATTCCGCTTCATCAAATTTGGACGGTTATTGCTCCGTCTATCTTGATTCTGGCGTTTTAGCAGCATTTTCGGTACCGATTATCGACTTTTGAGCGGATGATCATACCACAGATATTTGCATACCATTTTTATCATCTCTTCTTGCTGATCTCTATGGTATATTCAATTCTATGTTTTGAAGTCCGGATCACTATGGAATCAATAAAATGATTTCGTATCGATACCGGTTTTAAAATCTTTTGGTCTCAATCTACCTATCTGTCCAAAATTGAACAGCCATAACTTTTGAAATTCCTAGAATTTAACAATCTGATCTTTACTATTCCAATGTTCAATATATTTGTTGGCTTTAGCATTTCCACTTGTTTAAATTTATGTTTCTCATGTTATTCAAAGAAAAGTGTTATACAATATGAGCTGTCATATATTTGGTTCTCACTCGTCACTTATCTTCCTCCACCATTTCAAACGCCTGTTGCTCTTCACTTTGCATGTTCATCTCTTTTTCCATTGTAATCACCTCACCCATGCTCTCCTCATGTCTCCATGTTTCCTTGTAGCAAATCGCACCCACGCAGCCTCTGGCCTCGTTCACCAATCTCCATCGAAGCTTGTATCCACGCTCATGTCCCTTCTTCCGCCACTTGGCATCTATCCGTGTGACCACCTTTCTCCTCTACATCAACGGCCGCATCCTCCGACCTGAAGCCCATGCAACCAAACCATCCTGACCACAAGCAGCTCCTCCTTCTCCATCTTCCTTGCTGTTCGATCGATCATCTCCTCGACCTTCGAGGCCAGTTCACCTAGTTTCGGCCTCCACTTCTCCACCTTGCATCCTAAAGAAACCCGACTTCCTTCATCTCCTTAGCCTCGGCCATAGCTTTTGTAAGTGGTATATATATTATATATGTTAAACTGTTATATATTTATAGTAATATATTACAATATGTTGGTCTACATATGTTATGAATTCTGTTTTATACATATAGTAATAAGTTGTTGTAATGTATAGATTTTATAATAATGTTATAAAGTAGAAGATCCATTTGTCAAAATATATATATTTGTAAGTTTAGTTGTGTGTGTGTATATATAGTTGTCTGCATATATTTTTTAGTTTTGGTCTGCATGTATTCTTAGATCTGCTGTATATGTATATACATATATATATATATGAACTTATATGAGTTTTATATCTTTCCGTTGTTCATGTATGTATTAGTATATATACATAATATGTTGGTTACAATATACTAGTTATATAACTAATTATATATGTATAAGTTTTGATATTTAAAGGTATATACATATTATATATATAGTCTAACACATGAAATGTTATATTATATGAGTTTTCCATATATCGGTTCATTAAGTTATGTATATTGGCAAATGTATCTATATGATGTTCTATATAAAGTGTTATTTATATGAGTCCTGTAATTATATTAGTTCATATATTCTATTGGGTCTAAGTAATATTGATATGTTATATATATTATGATCATTTCAGTATGTATATGAAAAAAAACTTATATGTTTACTGTGTATATATATTTACCGTTTCTAGTATAAAATTTGACGTGTTTAAGTATATATGATTAGTTTATAAAAATTTTATAAAATGTCATATAAGTTTATAACATGCCTGGTTATATTGGTATGTAGTTGTTTGCTTTATAAGGTATAAGTTTGTATTGTTTTTATAATAAATATTGTTAAATATATATAATAGGAATTATGTTATAATAAACTAAAAGGGTTCTAAATGCTTATATTTTATGTTATGATTTATCAGTAATGATTTATTTGAAATGTTGTGTGTGTGTGTGTGTGTGTGTGTATGTATTATAGTTATACAAGTATGCATATTTTATGTTTTAATCTATGTGCATAGCTGTAGGTTTATATGCAGTTATATGCTTTAGATTGTAAATTTTTAAAGTATACAGTAGTTTGTTATAGTTTAAAGTATATATATAAGATATATATTAGTCTGTTATGTTTTAATGTAAAGATTTATCATAGTTTATTTTATATATAAGTAGTTATATAGTTACATGCATATAAGATATTAGTTTTAGGGAATGATTTCATATGCTGTATATATATATATATATATATATATATATATATTTGTTTTAAAATGTGAATATTTTGCATTTACATGTATTCATTTCAAAATATAATGTATATATATGTTTGATTTCTTTTTTTTAATATGAAACAAAGGATTTTGAAATAATATATATTTAATTTTGATATGTGTTTAAATTTAAAATATGATTTTTATATATAAATAGTTATATATAGCTGTATATATGAATTCACTTGTACCAATTATTTTCATCGACCCCGTTCTGATTTGTTCCATCAATTCCTATTATCATCTTTGACCGTTGATTTTGTGCCGATTTTGCTTGGATTCGTAATTTAATTTCAGTGTCCATATCAGTGTGCGTATTTATGTCATCTTCTGTATTTTCTAGCCTTGAAAGGTGAGCAATCACTCAGGATTAACGTTCTTATATTTATTAAATTTGATTTCAATTGAACCGACAATTGAAATATGTTTCTATTAGTTATTTACATTGCTATATATATGATATTATCTGTATTTGTTCACTTGTGACATCTGACACCATTATATGTTATTTATATTGATTATATATGCCTGTTATATTATTATCATATATATTCTCACTCTACAAGCTCCCTATTAGTATAGAATTCATTATGGGTTGAAATGATACATACCCGAAAGATCTATAGACTAGGAGAAAATCATTATGGGTTGAAATGATAAACCCAAGCGATTTTCATTGAATTGAATTTAGGATTGTGGGTTGAAATAATATATACCCATATATATTTAAATTGCGGATTGAAATGATAAATATCCTTACCACTTGACCATATGATAGAAAATTATGTACAGACATCGTTGGTTAATATATATTTTGAAATGATTTCCAAGGTTTTGAAATGAATATTTTGGTTTTAATAAATATTGATTTTAGGATATATGTATATATATATCTGTGTGTGTGTGTGTATAAATGTTATTTTTATAAAGGTTTTAATTTTTTATTTTTAAAATTATATGTTTTGAAAATTTTAAAATTATAAGTTAGTTTTGGAATTATAAATTTTAAGATTTTACTTACAATTTTACTATTTTAAAATATATATATATATATATATATATATGAAATAAGTTTAATAATAAGATTTGATTTATTAAAGTTGATTTAATAAAGTTGATTTAATTAATATATAATATGTTTACGTATTTATTTATAATTTATATTTTCAAATATAGAGTTTATAATGATTTTAATAAAATTTAGGTTGGAAAGAGAAATAGAAATTTGTTTGAAATTGAATTTATTTAAGAATTATACTCAAATAAGTTTGATTTGAAATTTATTAAATTTGGTATTTTAAAGATATGATTTTATAAATTGATTTTGATTAAAAGTGATTTAAATGAATATTTCTAATTTACATAAATTGAAATAACATATTTAGTTTTATTTAAATTTGAAATTTGAAGTTTTATTTAAATGTTACTTGAATGATTAAGTAAATATATCAAAATAAATAATAGTAAAGTGAATTTGATATATATATATATATATATATATGAAATTTTCAAATCTAGTTTTGAAATGTTTGAATATTTAAAGCTGTGAAAATATTGAAATTGAAATGGTTTATTTTGTGGTTAAAAATCTGTATTTGAAATCGATATAATTTGAAATGGTTTATTGAGAAATTGAATTGAGTTGAAATAGATGATTTGAGATTGGATTTAATTTGAATTTTGGAATCGAGTTGACTGAACCGATTTGTGAAATTTGAGAAAGCTATTTCATTATATAAAGTATTTTTAATTGTTTATCTAAAACTATTTATATATTTTACTTTATAAATTATTTTTAATATAAATCATTTTAATATAAACTATTTCTTATATAAACTATTTTAATATAAATTATTTTAATATAAACTATTTTATTATATATACTATTATTAATATCTAAGCTGTTTAAGTAGTGGAAGTTATGATTTCAAGTTATGATTTTCCAAAGAATTATGATTTCAAAGTGTTATGATTTCCAAAGTATTTTAATTTCAAGTGTTTTGGTTTCGAAAGTGTTATAACTTTGAAAATGTAATGATTTTGGAAATGGATATATTTGAAGTGAAAAATGATATCGTATTGATATGGTTTTGAAATGGAAATGATATTTGGTTTTGAAGTATAAACTATTTTGAAATGACCGTGATGTTAGAATAACGTTTGGTTGTTAAAGAGACTGAAATCGGATATTGTCATACTCTCTGCCAATACCGAAAACTACTTTAACAACCGTGTACGTGGTGGAGATTCCAGAATGAAGTAGGATGGTGGCGACGTCCTATTTGAGATATATATGTGGACCCGACTCCCGTGAGTTGGCATAAGGTGACTAAAATAGAAGCAATCGACAGGCCAAGTGAGGTAGATCCTCCGATCGGACACACTTCTTTGTATGCCATTCTATTACTTTGTGATTGATTTGGTGCGTACCTTTGATTTGGGAGTGTGGCTCGAGGTTGGTGGTAGCTGTGGTTATGCGTTAGCACCAGCCCGGAAGTGTAATTGGTATCTACCTTGGCATTGCGTAGTTATGTCATGTCACCTACCATATCAAGACAACTACGAGTTTGTTTTATGTCGTACCTATGGAGTATCCTCTTGTAGTCTCCCGATCAGGACGTATTACGGTACTGTATAGACTATTGGCACTATAAAATGTGTTAAGGAGGATATGGGTAATGCCTTAACGCTATTTTAGTAGTTTACTTTACTATGGACATTATTATAATATCATATATTACTACATAGTAGATAGTTTAACGGATTCTTAGAGGATGGTAATCCCAAACATCCTTTGAGTTACTTGTATTTCAGTAGTTATTTCACTTGAGTTGTATTTATTGATATAAGAATGTTAATCCTGACTCGAGTGTTTTGGGCTTTGCTTTACGCTCGGGTCAGACTGAGTGCCACAGCATTCGAGACTCACCTTTGGAATTGGAGCTTCGATTTGGAGATCCAGCTATCTATTTCGTTTTCAATTATTCAGTTGACTCCAGTGATGTATTCGGATTTGTATTTGATTATTGTATTGAGACTTTTATGTATTCGAGACTTCTGTTGTATCTTGTTTTAACTCTATTTATGTATATAGTAGCTTCATGAACTACTATTCTTTGTTTCTGCTGCTTATTGTTATATTACTCTGTATCTGTGATTCTATGATTTATTTATTTACTGTATATGCTGAGTTTTGCCAAATATAAATTAATAATTTGATATTTTGAGCAATTCAAGTCCGACATGTGCAGATGCAAATGGTAGAAAATATCGGGCTTTTACAATATCCCTAACTCTAGCTCGCATCTTGTTCATAAATCATTACCATCAATATACTCTAACTACTGATAGACTTAGGGGTATGCCCTGAGGAAATTCTAATGCTATTACATATATCTAACTCGATAACCAATCTTGTTTAAATATAAGGTGTTTTTATTTCTATTATATACTTGACATAATGTGTTATATTAATTAATTAATTTAATTGAAATTAATTTCAATAAAAATATCTATAAATGACATGTTTTATGATAGTAGTTACAAAGTGTTGTAACCGTCAGTAATTTATCACAATAAAAATTAAATACACCATTTTAAATGTTCCTAGTCAAGATCCATTGAGACCGGAGTGCATGATGCTCTTTAAATGTTGAGCAATGTACTACTCATGGCTACTGAAGGCACCAAGAGGATACGTACCGACAGTTATTGGATAACTATGGAATGACTCATTCGATAGTTTTCCGGGTTAATATAACTAAGGTCAAATTGAAACTATCGATGTGATTGATTTACACAGTTCTCTCAACTTGAGAATACTGTCGATCTTCAATATGAAAGCTTTGCTTCCATTACAGTCAAATCATGGCACAACATCCATCGAGTGACTGCAGTTGGTCGAGTGGAAGTATTAGCACTGAAGCACTATTCAAGAGAGGATTCGCCTCCTCGGTTATATGGGGTTAGTACCTTGGTGAACTCGAAGTCAAAGCAATTCAGTTAATAGTTAATATGATTAATGAACTAAGGGCTTTATGTTTGGACTAATAGGGTTGAATATGTGTAACGATCCAGAATTTCGGACATTTGCCATTCGTTTATTTAATTAATTTTAAATATTTAAAAGTTAAGTTTATAAGCTGAATGAATTATATTTCGAATATCTAGATTTAATTGGATAATTAAATTATTAATTTAATATTTGAAATTGCTGAAATAATTAGAAATTGAATTGAATGTGAAGGAAAATGATTTTTAAGGTTGAATTAAATCATATTGGAATTAGAATGATGTTACAGAACTTTTAAAATTGAATTAAAAGTTAATTTGTAAAAATTGAATATTTTAATATTTAATTGACAAGTAAAAATAGCCATTTTTCTGACAGTCTCGGATTTCGATGGAACTAGTTTCATTGGATCCGTAATGTTAAATTATTGTAAGATTTCAAATTTCGTGGCAATCAGATTTACGGTTTGTCTGGGGCAAGCTAAAACACTTAGAAATCTGTTTAAGTGAATTTTATATTTAAATAGTTGATTCGAAAACCTATCTTCCAAATACGATCGAATTGGCTCTCAATATATATTCCACTGCGTTCGGAATAGTGGTAAAACATTATAAACGCCAGACGGCACGCTTTGTTTCGAGTTCGGAAAATTTCCAGATGAATAGTGTCGTAGAATTTTCTATAAAAGGACGCTATAAATCTCATTTTTTCACTCTGAAGCCCTAGCTAGGGCAAGCCACCACTTTTGCAATCAATGGCCGAATTCGTTCGTTTCTTCTTCCCTTAAAATCTCCTAATCCGTAAATAATTACGACAAACTTTCAACTACAAACTTCTAGATCTCGATGAGAACTACAAATCCAACGGCTACGATTGGATTTCACGCAACGGATCAACGACAATCCTCATTCGAACGTACGCCGTTCAAGCATGGTTTTCGAGAGCAGGATGAAGCCGAGTTCGCCGTTTTCATGGCTAGGGTTGGAGCTCGCAATGCACGTTCAAATGGTATTGTTTGATCGTGTTCTCGCTGTTGTGTGAAGGTCCGACCATCGGGTTTTGGTTACGTGCTATAGATTTCTTCACGCGCGTATTAGCCTAGAATGAAGAAGAAGTAACGATCGGCTGTGATCTTCATTCCAGAAACATGCGGCCAGATGTTAGCAAGGTTAAAAAAATATAAATAGATTTGTAAATTCGGTAGGAAAGTACCTTCGGTATGTCCTGTTCCTCGACAACTTGTACGGATGTTTGTCTGACATTGCATTTCTATAGATTACGTACATCGGTTTTTACAAACATACATCAGTGGTGGCGGAGAAGGCAACTTCTCTTAGCTTAACACCCTCCTTGAGACGTATGAGCTTAAGGGTTGTATTTTTGTGGAAGGCAATTAGTAGTCAACGGAAATGGCCATGTGGCATTCTGTAACGACCCGAAATTTCCGATCCCGAAAATTCCAGATAGTTAGAGAAAAGAAGAAAGAGAAAGAAGAAGAAACAAGAACAAGACACAGAAACCTCACATTCGCAGTGGATCAAAATATAATATCACATAATAATAACAGTTATACAAAGAGAAACCGTATCTATCAATTTTCATCGATATATCAGAGTTACAACAATTTACACAATATTGGACAGATACAATTTAACATATCTCAGATGTATATAATATCATGGTGGTAACTCTCCATACGTCCCTGCCAACCAGCTCGCCTCCTGAGCTCCAGAACGTCCTTACCTGAAAATCTGTAATACTCGGTCTGACCTGAGCATTACATCAAAGTAACACCCGGGTCAGGCTGGAAACCAGCGTGAGTAAACCCATCTAACAAGAAATAGAAAAAGAATACAACTTATATATAAACCCGGGTAACTTATCAATTTACAACTTCACAAGCTGTTATAAACATTACTTATTTCTCACATCAATTTCTAAGTGCCAAACTTAGATTAAATGATCCAATTTACTTAAATCATCCCAATTCAATATATAGATTTCACGTATCAAATCTGGGCAGAGTTATTATAGATCACAAATCGAAGTGGTTTCGAGTTTTTACAAATACCCGATTTCGGTCTCTTCGAATTCAATTCCCATCTTAACCCCATTGATTAAGTGGAACACAATTTAGCTACTAATTCAAGATGTTACTTTTAATAAGGCAACTCATTATCGACAGATAACTACACAATCACTATACAAGACAACAGATCATATCACAAACATTTATAATAGAAATATCAACAATCATTCATAAGCAAGATTGTTAAGTCACCCATTCATAAATAAATCAAATTAATTTTCTTGATCACTTTTAATCCTGCTTACTTAACAATAATTAATTACAAACCACTAATTAATCATCCCTTAATTATCCTTTCTAATTACATTCAGTAATTAGCCTTTAATTAATTTACTACAAATTAATTTTTCTCAAACCCTTCACATTAATTTACCTTTAAATATCATCTTACTTAATTATCCAAATTTGATTATCCATCAACCCATTGATTAATTTATTCTTACTCATTAATTGCATAAATTAATCAATCCTTTGACTCATTATACTAAGTAATTAACTCTTAATTTCTCCCGTCAAGAAATTACCGTTAAATAAATCACCTTTAGTAATTACCCATTAATTACTTATTCTAATTAATGGTATTAAGTAAATACCCTTTATTAATATTATTGATTAATTACATGATTAACCTTTAATTACTAATTAAATTAATTAATATGTAACAGCTAATCCTTTAAATTGCTTACATTATCATTACCTGATTTCATTAAGTAATTTAGTCTTAAATAAATTAATCATCCTTTAATTGATTTCTTAATTTATCAATCTCTTATTGATTACATAAAGTAATTATTCTTAATTATTTTCCATTAAGTGATTGCCTTCTAATTACTTTATTTAAGAAATCTTACTTTATTTAATTACCTCCAGTAATTACCATTTAATTATTTACCCTAAATTAATTATTCTTTAATTACATTAAGTAATTATCTATCAATTACTTACTAAGTAATTATACTAAATCGGCTACACTAAGTGATTATCTTAAATTTAATTATCTAATTAATTGACTTAAATTAATTTCATTAATTAATTAATTCTCACTTAATCACTAGTAAATGATTCTTTTTTTTAAAACCATTCATTAACTCTTCACTAATTACCTCATTAAGAAAATTATTCTTAATTACAATAAGTAAATTACTTTTAATTTATTTCACAAATTTATTATTCTTAATAAATCTCAACCTTACTAATTTAAGATAAATTCTTTAATTATTTTAACTACTTATTTGCATCATTAAACTTTATTAGAAACCACTAAGAAATCTATATATTTGAAAATACATAATTTACTTTAAAACAATCTAAACACTTTAAATCTTGAAATTATATTCAATTTAGTCATTGTTAAAATTTGATTATTATTTATTTTGACAACTTGTTAAATTAGACCTTTAACTCGCTACACCTGCTGCTAAAATAAAACTAACCCGAGTCATTAATCAAAATTCTCAAGCTAGCCCCTCAACCTCCCCGAGACCCTAGGAAAAGCTATTACTTCGAGAAAACCCACTAAATCGCTCGAGTTTGTCCCGAGTCGAATGCTTCTTCACAAGCTACGACAAAACCAGATACAACACTATACACCGTGCACGTGCACATCAATTCCACAGGCCCCCGATCAACTTTCCGGCCTTCATCAAGTCGATAACAACTTCACCATCCATCTCTGTGCTCCAGTACAACAATTCCATCATCCGTTCGAAAATTGGCAATCCTATCAAACTAGGACTGAACATGAAAAACCATTTCCACTCGCCGACGATGATCTTGTTGGCTGGAATCCTCAGCACCCCTTCCAGAGTAGCTTCTCATCACCGTGCCGCGATCCCATCCCACGCGATCCATTCCGACATGCCCACGTCATCGAACAAAGCTCGGCATCTACCTCAACACAAACTGGACACCAAACCCCATTTCACCATGGCCTGATCACCATAGCCATAGAAAAATCACCTCTCCAGTTTTACAGAGATCACCCATCAACATGCTTCCTCTGACAACAAAAATCAAACTCCACACGTCGCCGACCGATAGAAATCGATGATATTCCTAAAATAAGTCAATCCCAGATTTACCCAAAATTACACTTCTAAAAATCACGAATTCTATATTAAAATTCATGATTTACAGCTACCAACCTGATTGTGAATTCCAAACCTAAAATAAAGATGTTTGATTTTGCTCCAATTCCAGAATTGCACTGTAACTTTTGTTTTAGAGATAAAGTCCCAATTATTTAAATTCGAAATCATTTTATAATGATGTTACCTTATTTTAAAACATTTTCTACTCAGAAATCAAGGTCCAAATCGATTTCTAATGAAAGATAGAAATTTTGTTTGAATTTTAAGGCTCTGAATTATGACAGAGGCAAGATTTAGACACAGTCCTATATATTCTTATATATTCACAGGGCAGATAATATCATAATTTCAGAAAGAATTATCCATGCATATATATATATTTCATCATATACATATAATCTATCGCATACACCACATTCAACTATATTCTAGTATAAGATTACTCACCTTAATTCATGCAACAGTGGTCCTGGATCCATTTTTTGAAGGCTGAAGGTGATGATGCCTGGAAACTCTTTCTCTTCTTTTTTTTTTTTAGAAACCTGGAAGTCCTTGCCTTGCTCTGATCTATTGTTGTTTTGAATTTGAATTGATCTGATTTAAATCCTTGTTTGAATTGAACTTGAAACAACAGCTTGTATTTTGAATCTGAAGTTAATTTGATTTGCTTTACTGACCTTGTTTAGCTTCAGGTTTGTAATGCAAAGGTTAGATAATATTTGGATTTAATTTTTTTTTCTTCTTCTAAGATGCTTTGGGTTTTCAATTTTTGAAAATAAAGAGGAGAAAATCTATAAGTTGGTTTCTCAAATGTTTATTTTATAATTTAATATTAATAAAGATAATGGAGGTTGACACTTGTTAGCTTATATACATTTCTTTACTTACAAATGTTATTAATAAGCATTCTTATGTCTACAAGTGTTCAAATTTTCATAATAATAATAATTTTTTTCTTAATTACCTATATTTTAGTATTAATATATAGTTTGTCTTAAATTTTTATTAATATGTTTTATGTTTATAAATGTGCATATATACAAACTATGTTTTATTTCAAATATTAGAAGGAAAAGTATTCTAAATCTTTTATTAAATTCCACATATATATTTACAAATCAATTTTAAGCAAATATATGTTTTCTTATTAATTTCTCAAAGATATGTAAAAAAAAAAAAATTAAACTTTTATTATTCCTTGTTCAAATATCATATTATACTTACAATATATATTATTTTATTCAGAATACAACTTTTAAATCTAATTAATATATTATTATTATTATTTTATAAATTTAATCTTGTTAATTACCAATTAACAGATGTCTAAACATTTAGGGTTATCACATTCTTCCGCCCTTTGAACCTTTTCGTCCTCGAAAAGAACGAAACCAGAATTTAAAATATCATAAAATAGTTTTGTAAAAATACTTTTTATATCTCGATGTCTCAACAAGTCCAACATCATTCTCACAGAAATTCGGTCATACGTTGATCAGGCGTAAGACTGAAAATCTATAAGTACTAAGCAGATCCTTTTTCAACACCCAGTGAAAATACTTGGAAAATAATTTTATTGAAAATATAGAAAATGGTTTTTGAAAATAGAGGAAATATCTTTGGTGAGAATGCTCTGGAAATCATCACTCCCATCCATGGTCGCAGTTAACCCGATGGTTACGTTGCCATCCCGACAAAATCCATAGATAACTGTAGGCCTCCGCGCCTCTCGATTACACCATGGAACCCGCTACAGATCGCAGCTACAACTGGGGTTACGTAGCCATCACAGCAAAAACCCATATAACTGTAGGCATCAGCGCCCTCGAATTTCACTGCCAAAAGAATGAAACTTCTCCACTCCACTTGACCATAGATCGCAGTCTACCGATGTTGCGTTGCCTTCCCGGCAAAATCAAGTGTAGACCGTTGGCACTCAGCCTCCACACGATTTTCGCTATGGTCCCCACAGTAGATCGCAGTGACATCGAGTTATACTATCATCACAGCATAACCCAAATGCCCCTGTAGGCATCAGCGCCCTCGACTTCCGCTACCCAATAATCCTCAGGAGCAAGTTTTGTCCGGACTCCTCACAGGATCAACTTTAGAACCCCCTCTTGAGGCTCAAGGCAGCACCACCCGGTGGTACTCCTGAGAAGTCCATTCCAAGGAAGCGCCATTTTCCCCAGAGCATCATCAAAACATTTTATACTATATATATAGTATCTTTTAAATCATACACCTAGTATGATCTCATACAAAGCTTCTTTACACAAAATCGATTATCCCAAAATCGATAATTCTCAAACTAGGCTTTCCAAATTCAATATTGATTTTACCCAAAAATCAAAAGCCTTTCCAAATCCAAATCCAAAGGTTCCCAAAATCTTTTCCAAAACCCTCATAAGATCCTTTTTATATATATATATATATACAGATATGTATGATTTTTAAAACTTTGGATCATTTCAAACCTGTATCAAACTCCTTTTATACTTCAAACACTTCCAAAAAAACTTTTTCTTCCGGCAAAAGATTCATCAAAGGGAGTTTTATCTTATATAACAAAGATATATAACTTTGTTTATTCAAAATATATTCAAATTTGATTACTCTTTACAAAACCACTTACGATATCACTTACTTCCATAAACAAATTTTCAACCATGGTAATTTCCACTTTACTTCATCATATGTTTCAAAAAATATTTTTTTTCATTTAAAAAAAAAACCATTTCACATTTCTTATCCACAAATTCCTAGTATCAATTTTATTCAAATCCGTACGATGTACACATATCATCCGTACGCTATACCAATCTGATCGCTCACTCGATCACACAATTTCACTTCCGAACTAGTATCATCCACCCGACTTTCTAGTGCGGACACAGATCTGGTTTCTTGATCAGAAACCGTCATTCTCCTAGTCATAACTATGATAGAGAACATCCAGAACCAATCAACAATCCATATCCAGGTTCGCCGTCGAAAATCGAGTGAAAAATCCCACTCGGATCGATATAAATATCTCGAAATTCTGTGCTCGAATCTGGATCAAATCACTATGCGAATAGAATAACATACGTACACCCTACGTATTTATCTTTATTGGTTATTAGCCAAATCAATTTCAGTTCTATTCACATTCACTTTGATTTTCATTCACCTACTCACAATTGCTTCAATCTATTTGGTTTATCACCTCTATTCCTATCTCGATTGGGTATTTAACCAATAACAGTTTAGACTCTGTCCAATTTATTTAGAAAATTGCTTGAAAATTTAAAAATAGATAAGTAGTTAGAAAATAATTACTAGTTTGTAAAATAGGTGTAAAATAGTTTAGTAATTGTAAAATAATTGGAAAATATTTAAATAGTCATAGAAATTTTTATATAATTGTAAAATAGTTATAAAATAGTAATTAGTAATCGAAAATAATAATTAGTTTATAAAATAGTTAGAAAATTGTTAAACATTTTCAAAAATAATTATAAAACAAGTATAAGATAGTTTGACTTTTAAAAAAAAGTTGTATATATAATGAATAGCTTGAAAAAATAGGTTTTTATTAAGACAATTTATAATAAAAATAGTCCAGAGTCAAAACTGTTCACTTCCCAATCTTCATTCTCAATCAATTCAATTTAAATTTCCTTTTCCATTTAAATTGACTTAACTCCAATTTAAATAACCTCAATTTCCATTGAAATTGATTCAACCCCAAATCAAGTTGAATTAACCTCAGTTTCTTCTCAAATTTAACTTTATTCAACTTTGATCTCGAATTCTACTAATTTCAATTCATTTCAACTCCAGTTTGAATTAATCCCAATATCAAACCCATTTTGAGATCACTCAAACTTCCTAATTCAAATCAACCATTTAACTCTCCAAGTTAAATTCCAATTTCATCTTGAAATTTCCAAATCAGATTGTTCATTCAAACTTATTTAACTTTTCCCAAGTTAAACTCAATTCACTTAATCCAGTCAACTTTACCCGGTTTGGACTTTTCATAAATAATCTCCCCACTTATTAAGTTCAAAAACTTATCACTTTGAGTATTATATCTCATTCCAAATTGAAAACTCAATATTTAGAGTTTATTTCAAATTATCCTTGATATCTTGTATATTCATACGTATACACATATTTATTTCTTTTACATACCAAGTTATACTTTAAAATTTTAAATCACCTTTGGTTTCAATTCAAACAAATTTTCTTTAAAATTTTTAAACATTTCTTATTTTTAAAATAAGATCATATTCAAAGTAGTTTGAATAATATTATTTTCTTTAACATTTTGAAACCAATTAAAATTTTAAACTTAGAATTCAAGACTTCACAATTTGAAACCCACTTTTATTTATATCCTTTCACATTTACCAATTATTTTCTTTTAAATGGTTACTTTCTTAAAACATTTTATTGTTTATTGAAAAACAATCGTCCCATTATTAAACACAATATCCATCCAATTTCCTGGTTTGAAACCAATTCTGATACATCTTATTTTGAAATTCTTTCTTAACTTTAAGATTTTAATTTAAGTTTGAATCCTTTTCAAACTTATGCTTATTTAATTTCAAATTGGTTGTATTATATTACTTCTTAATTTAATTCTTACTATTACTTTTAATTTAATTAATACTACAACCAATTTCCTTAATATAATATATAATCTATTTCTTATATAAGATTCCTTTACTTTTGAAATCATTTAAAAACCTTTATATAAGAAAATAACAAGTACGCTCTCTCATATATATATATATATATATATATATATATATATATATATATATATGCTCAACTCATTCTAGGGTACCACTTACCATATCCTTAATGAGTAATCCCATCAGAGCCAAGGTTCTCGCTTAACCTTCTTCTCTGATACCAAATGTAACGACCCGAAATTTCCGATCCCGAAAATTCTAGATAGTTAGAGAAAAGAAGAAAGAGAAAGAAGAAGAAAAAAGAACAAGACACAGAAACCTCACATTCGCAGCGGATCAAAATATAATATCACATAATAATAACAGTTATACAAAGAGAAATCGTATCTATCAATTTTCATCGATATATCAGAGTTACAACAATTTACACAATATTGGACAGATACAATTTAACATATCTCAGATGTATATAATATCATGGTGGTAACTCTCCATACGTCCCTGCCAACCAGCTCGCCTCCTGAGCTCCAGAACGTCCTTACCTGAAAATCTGTAATACTCGGTCTGACCCGAGCATTACATCAAAGTAACACCCGGGTCAAGCTGGAAACCAGCGTGAGTAAACCCATCTAACAAGAAATAGAAAAAGAACACAACTTATATATGAACCCGGGTAACTTATCAATTTACAACTTCACAAGCTGTTATAAACATTACTTATTTCTAACATCAATTTCTAAGTGCCAAACTTAGAATAAATGATCCAATTTACTTAAATCATCCCAATTCAATATATAGATTTCACGTATCAAATCTGAGCAGAGTTATTATAGATCACAAATCGAAGTGGTTTCGGGTATTTACAAATACCCGATTCCGGTCTCTTCGAATTCAATTCCCATCTTAACCCCATTGATTAAGTGGAACACAATTTAACCACTAATTCAAGATGTTACTTTTAATAAGGCAACTCATTATCGACAGATAACTACACAATCACTATACAAGACAACAGATCATATCACAAACATTTATAATAGAAATATCAACAATCATTCATAAGCAAGATTGTTAAGTCACCCATTCATAAATAAATCAAATTAATTTTCTTGATCACTTTTAATCCTGCTTACTTAACAATAATTAATTACAAACCACTAATTAATCACCCCTTAATTATCCTTTCTAATTACATTCAGTAATTAGCCTTTAATTAATTTACTACAAATTAATTTTTTCTCAAACCCTTCACATTAATTTACCTTTAAATATCATCTTACTTAATTACCCAAATTTGATTATCCATCAACCCATTGATTAATTTATTCTTACTCATTAATTGCATAAATTAATCAATCCTTTAACTCATTATACTAAGTAATTAACTCTTAATTTCTCCCGTCAAGAAATTACCGTTAAATCACCTTTAGTAATTACCCATTAATTACTTATTCTAATTAATGGTATTAAGTAAATACCCTTTATTAATATTATTGATTAATTACATGATTAACCTTTAATTACTAATTAAATTAATTAATACGTAACAGCTAATCCTTTAAATTGCTTACATTATCATTACCTGATTTCATTAAGTAATTTAGTCTTAAATAAATTAATCATCCTTTAATTGATTTCTTAATTTATCAATCTCTTATTGATTACACAAAGTAATTATTCTTAATTATTTTCCATTAAGTGATTGCCTTCTAATTACTTTATTTAAGAAATCTTACTTTATTTAATTACCTCCAGTAATTGCCATTTAATTATTTACCCTAAATTAATTATTCTTTAATTACATTAAGTAATTATCTATCAATTACTTACTAAGTAATTATACTAAATCAGCTACGCTAAGTGATTATCTTAAATTTAATTATCTAATTAATTGACTTAAATTAATTTCATTAATTAATTAATTCTCACTTAATCACTAGTAAATGATTCTTTTCTTTTCTTTTTTTTAAAACCATTCATTAACTCTTCACTAATTACCTCATTAAGAAAATTATTCTTAATTACAATAAGTAAATTACTTTTAATTTATTTCACAAATTTATTATTCTTAATAAATCTCAACCTTACTAATTTAAGATAAATTCTTTAATTATTTTAACTACTTATTTGCATCATTAAACCTTATTAGAAACCACTAAGAAATCTATATATTTGAAAATACATAATTTACTTTAAAACAATCTAAACACTTTAAATCTTGAAATTATATTCAATTTAGTCATTGTTAAAATTTGATTATTATTTATTTTGACAACTTGTTAAATTAGACCTTTAACTCGCTACACCTGCTGCTAAAATAAAACTAACCCGAGTCATTAATCAAAATTCTCGAGCTAGCCCCTCAACCTCCCCGAGACCCTACGAAAAGCTGTTACTTCGAGAAAACCCACTAAATCCCTCGAGTTTGTCCCGGGTCGAATGCTTCTTCACAAGCTACGACAAAACCAGATACAACACTATAAACCATGCACGTGCATATCAATTCCACAGGCCTCCGATCAACTTTCCGGCCTTCATCAAGTCGATAACAACTTCACCATCCATCTCTATGCTCAGTACAACAATTCCATCATCCGTTCGAAAATTGGCAATCCTATCAAACTAGGACTGAACATGAAAAACCATTTCCACTCGCCGACGATGATCTTGTTGGCTGGAATCCTCAGCACCCCTTCCAGAGTAGCTTCTCATCACCGTGCCGCGATCCTATCCCACGCGATCCATTCCGACATGCCCACGTCATCGAACAAAGCTCGGCATCTACCTCAACACAAACCGGACACCAAACCCCATTTCACCATGTCCTGATCACCATAGCCATAGAAAAATTACCTCTCCAGTTTTACAGAGATCACCCATCAACAAGCTTCCTCTGACAACAAAAATCAAACCTCCACACGTCGCCGACTGATAGAAATCGACGATATTCCTAAAATAAGTCAATCCCAGATTTACCCAATATTACACTTCTAAAAATCACGAATTCTATATTAAAATTCATGATTTACAGCTACCAACCTGATTGTGAATTCCAAACCTAAAATCAAGATGTTTGATTTTGCTCCAATTCCAGAATTGCACTGTAACTTTTGTTTTAGAGATAAAGTCCCAATTATTTAAATTCGAAATCATTTTATAATGATGTTACCTTATTTTAAAACATTTTCTACTCAGAAATCAAGGTCCAAATCGATTTCTAATGAAAGATAGGAATTTTGTTTGAATTTTAAGGCTCTGAATTACGACAGAGGCAAGATTTAGACACAGTCCTATATATTCTTATATATTCACAGGGCAGATAATATCATAATTTCAGAAAGAATTATGCATGCATATATATATTTCATCATATACATATAATCTATCGCATACACCAGATTCAACTATATTCTAGTATAAGATTACTCACCTTAATTCATGCAACAGTGGTCCTAGATCCATTTTTTGAAGGCTGAAGGTGATGATGCCTGGAAACTCTCTCTTCTTTCTTTTTTTAGAAACCTGGAAGTCCTTGCCTTGCTCTGATCTATTGTTGTTTTGAATTTGAATTCATCTGATTTAAATCCTTGTTTGAATTGAACTTGAAACAACAGCTTGTATTTTGAATCTGAAGTTAATTTGATTTGCTTTACTGACCTTGTTTAGCTTCAGGTTTGTAATGCAAAGGTTAGATAATATTTGGATTTAATTTTTTTTCTTCTTCTAAGCTGCTTTGGGTTTTCAGTTTTTGAAAATAAAGAGGAGAAAATCTATAAGCTGGTTTCTCAAATGTTTATTTTATAATTTAATATTAATAAAGATAATGGAGGTTGACACTTGTTAGCTTATATACATTTCTTTACTTACAAATGTTATTAATAAGTATTCTTATGTCCACAAGTGTTCAAATTTTCATAATAATAATAATTTTTTTTCTTAATTACCTATATTTTAGTATTAATATATAGTTTGTCTTAAATTTTTATTAATATGTTTTATGTTTATAAATGTGCATATATACAAACTATGTTTTATTTCAAATATTACAAGGAAAAGTATTCTAATTCTTTTACTAAATTCCACATATATATTTACAAATCAATTTTAAGCAAATATATGTTTTCTTATTAATTTCTCAAAGATATGTAAAAAAAAATTTAAAACTTTTATTATTCCTTGTTCAAATATCATATTATACTTACAATATATATTATTTTATTCAGAATACAACTTTTAAATCTAATTAATATATTATTTTTTTATTTTATTTTTTTTATAAATTTAATCTTGTTAATTACCAATTAACAGATGTCTAAACATTTTGGGTTATCACACATTCCAAGTGATGTGATATGTGATTGTGAAAGGTAATCGTTACCTCATCAGGCCTCATCAACCGAAAATGACCAAAACAGGGTTAGATGCAGCAAGGCTAAGTGGGTCATTCCCAAGTAGGATATGATCATCCTCTTCTAGATATATCTTTACATGCTATGATGTCGTGTATCTGATTATTGTGGTTTGTATGCTCTGAGGACCATCGGTAAAGGTCGGTAACGACCGAAGGATGACATATTCGGTACCATCTATTTATAGAGGTAGGTCGGTCTTGTGTTGGTAGAGGGCAGATGTTCTGTGCCTCAGGACATCCATCTTGAGTTGTACCCCTTCGGAAGATAGTCCCTTCACCTGGTCATTTGTATGGAAATCCAAACTCCTCTACGTGTTTGCCATTTTGATTATATTACCCAATTGGTCTATATGCTGAAATTTAATTAATGTAACAATTTCGGCTATGATTAACATTATTTGTATATAGTAGACGCTACTATAATATAAGAGGATTTGATAATAAATGTTTTAGTTATCGTAAGGTAAAAACATGTCCGTGTTTTTGTATGGGCTTGTCTTATGAGGTACTTTTGTTTTGAAAACTAAGGAAAAATTTTGGTAATTAATAAATTCAGTTGAGTGTGTTTCTCACGCTGGTTTACCAGACTGATCCGGGCGTTCTTCCCTTTCAATGCTCGGGTCGGACCGAGTATATCTACAGGTTATGCTTTGGTGCTTTTGGAGCTTCAGTAGGAGAGCTGGAGATCTTCATTTCGTATACGCATATCTGTTTTGATTATCGATTATCCGCTGTGCTTAGTTGTTGTTATTATCAGCATTTGTGAGAACAGGTTATTATAACTGTTCAAGCTGATAACTATTGATTGATTGTTGGACTCTGATTGATGTGTATATATATACAGTTTCTATTTTGTAAAGATCATTGATATGATATTATATGTTTTCCGCTGCAATGTGAGATTCTGTATTGTTCTGTTTGGTTCTACCTTCTCTCTTTCTTCTCTTCTGTTCTTCTCTCTTCTTTTCTTTCTCTTGACTTTCCGTCAGTCGGTGCTTTTTGGGTCGGACATGTGTGGTTTATTGTCTATTCAAAGGGTATGGATTTGCGGGTCGTCGCATTTGGTATCAGAGCTTAGATTTTGTTTATTCCTAAGCTTTGATGTGTACTCAATATAGATAGGAACAGTAGCACCCTGGATTGAGTTTGAGTGTATTATATATATGAGCGCGTATTTGTTAATGAATATAAAATGTTTTATATTGTGTTTACTTATCCGTTGAGCTGTTTGTGAATTCTGATCAGTATGTGGGACGCCATGTTATCGATACGGATTTCCATACTCTTAAACGAGGCAAGTCGACATAGTATTATTTTAAATTGGGTAGATGAAATAATTTTACCTCTATTATATTTTATATATAAAAGAAATAATTTGTCAGGAATTATTAAAGTGCATATAAATTGATTGTTTGTTTGTTGAAAATGTAAATATATATAAGTTAATAAAAAAATGTTTGAATAATCTAAATAAAAACAACAATTGTAAAAGAATAAATTATAATTAATATGATTTACAATTGTGAAATAATCTTATATATAAGGAGTAAAAATATATGAGTATATTTATAAATATGAGTTGTAAATAAAAATGGATTTAAGCTAAGAATTTGGAAATTTGAATCCCGTTGATTTTGAAAGTTATTTTTCAAAGTTAAAGAGGTAATATTATTATAAAGAGAAAATAAGTGAAATTATATAAGTAAAAGATTTATAAATGTGATTTATAATATAAAATAAATTTTTTGAAAGAATATAAAGCAATGAGTTCACTACTGTTGCTGGAAAATAATAAAGGTGGTGACTACAGCATCATCAGTATCATTTTCGAGTTTCTGTGTGATGGATTTGCTACCAATAGTAAATTAAAAATTGAAAGTTTGTTGTGATAAACAAATCTGAATTTAAAATCCAAGTTGTAATTGATAAATATAAGTAGAATGAGTTTTGGACTTATAATATGAAGTAAGAATTTACTTTAGTAAAGTTGAAAGGAATTTGAGTTAGTAAGTGAATTATATGATTTGAAATTTAACTAATGGAAAGTTAAATAAATTGAACAAGATTACATAAGTTATTGAAATGGAATTTAAACTTTAGTGGTAAGTGTTTATAATATGAATTTGGAAGTTTAAATAAACCTAAGTTGTAAAGTGATTGTATAATCGTGAATTGAAATTATACAAAGAGTTTTGTGAATGGAAGTAAACTTAGGTAAATGTTTATGAAAGTTGAATAAATAAGTTGTATAACTTAGAAAATGGGAAAATGTAGGTAAAATCAATTGTTAAAGTGTTTGAACAATTTTGTTACGTAAAACAAAATCTTAATTTGAATAAGTGATATGAATTTGACTTATGTAAAGTTAAATAAAAGAGAATCTGAGTAAATTAGTAGTGAACTTAAGTTGTATAAGTGAAAGAAAATGCAAGTGTGAATAAAATGAAACACAACTTAAGTGATGAATGTGAATTTGAGTTATATAAAGAAATTCAACTTTATTTGTAGATTGAATTAGCAATTGAAATAATGAAATATGGATTGAATGTTAATCAATCGAATGTAAATGAATTGATATGGAATAGTGGATGCAAGTGTTAATTCATTAAAAGCTAACGGAATTGAAAATTGAATAATTGAATGAAAGTCAATTGAATGTTAAACCAATTTGAAATTCAAAGTGTTGACCCAAATTGAATGTAAGCGAAGTAAATAAATTTGGTTATGTTGGTTATACATTGGTTGTTAGGTGAATGTTAGTTGATTATATAGAGATTCATTAAATGTTAATGAAATTAAATTAATGAAAATGAAAGCTATAAATCATTGAATCCAAATTGGAAGTGGAAGTAAACAGAATTAAATTTTATTTGATTTGAATTGGACGTGAACAAACTTGAATGTAAATTAGTGAATGTAAACTAATTGAATATGAATAAATGAATGTTAGTAAAATCCAATGTTAATGAATCAAATATGATAAATTGAAAATCAATTCAGTGAATATTAGTGAGAAGTGAAAGTGTATTGATTTGGTTATGGATGTTAGTTGGATGATAGTTGGTTGATGGTTGGGTTTGTTTTGGTGGTTGCATTTGCTATATTGGCATATATAGTTGTTGTAGTGATATATGTTGTATATTGATATTACTTTCATATATACATGTTTCTCATTATTGTTGAGTGTTTAGTAGGCGCGGATGGCGCTTGCTTTGCATTTGGAACTCGCTTTCGCGCTATATTAGCCGTATATGCTCGCTAATAATATATAAGGTACATATCTCGGATTACATATCGTACTTTTACACTTTTTTCCCTTCGGGATGCCTCATCCTTGATGATGAAATGTATATTTGTGATATATATATTGCTTTTTTTGTGATCGAACCGCGCAAAGGAGACGCTGGCGAATTTTTTTGAAAATTCGAGGCGTTCGAATTTTTTTTGGGAAAATTGAAAAATTTGTGGAAACTAAAGTTTGATTTTTGAGTTGAAAGTTAAACGATATTAGTTAGTTTTGGAAAGATAACTAAATGGATTTGAAAACTTAGTAAAGTTTTTCTAAGAAGTTTAACTGATGGATTTTGAGAAAAGTTAAAAGGTTTAGACTTTTGGTAATCTAATTTGAACTAATTGTTTTGAAAATTTAATGGATATTGTGACTTTTTCTTATTTACTAATTTCGGGGACGAAATTCTTTTAAGTAGAGGAGAATATAACGATCCAGAATTTCGGACATTTGCAATTCGTATATTTAATTAATTTTAAATATTTAAAAGTTAAGTTTATAAGCTGAATGAATTATATTTCGAATATCTAGATTTAATTGGATAATTAAATTGTTAATTTAATATTAGAAATTGCTGAAATAATTAGAAATTGAATAGAATGTGAAGGAAAATGATTTTTAAAGTTGAATTAAATCACATTGGAATTAAAATGATGTTATAGAACTTTTAAAATCGAATTAAAAGTGTGACGCCCCACCTCTATACCCACGCTAGCCAAGGACACTACGGGGTAATGCCGTCAACTAACGCGGAGAATAAAGCTGGTTAGTGGCGACCATCTATAGCCTTGCTCTAACTATCTATTGAATACATCGATAATAGTCATACCAAGAAGATCGACATATCCAATGAATACTTAAAACAAAACCGCAGGTGGTTGGAGGATCTATCAGAACAGAATATAACAACTCAAATATAATATACATCACAGAATAGTAGATCATCATATACACATATATTGATACATAACAGAGTATACAAACTGATACATGTCAAGTGGTATAGCAAACCACAATATGCAGACGAATCCAAAAGAATACATATCAGAGTTACAACAAAATAGGACTACACAAAAGCTATAACAAAAAGGAGCTAGCAGAGTAGTCCATGCGGAAGCAAAATAGGCTAAGTCCAAATGCACCTAACCTGAAACATCTCGGTCTGACCGGAGAATAAAATACACGGGTCAGTCTAGCTAAACAAATCAGTTAGATAAACTGAACAACAATAAACCTGCAAGGTCATAAGTATAACGAATATCTCAAAAAGAGATAACACAATCATCTAACAAAAGATGAATCATAACAAGACAAGCCTCATATCATCGGCAACATAATAAACAAAGGATATGAATATCCTAAAGCAAGCCAAAAAGGCAAATAACAAATACCAATGAAGGTAACACAAGTTCCGCAAGGCAACCTCTATATATCGTGCGGCTCAAAAAGGCCAACACCGAAGGGCAATACTTAGGGAATATAAATATCAATGAAACAACAAAAAATTTGCACGTGCTCAGTACTGTATAAACAAGGATCCATGAGCCCGAGGACTCCAAACCCAATATCACTCGAGCGTTGACGAATGACCAACTCCGAAAGTGATACGATAGGGCAACAAACCCGAAGGCACAAACCCGAAGGTACAAACCCGAAGGCAACATACCCGAAGGCAACAAACCTGAAGGAGACAGTCCGGAGACACTATCCCAAAGGCAACAAACCGTAGTGGTGAAGGTCCGGAGGCCCAGTACTGGACACCACTAACTGGCAGAATGTGTCACAACTCTCGAAAAGGAACCCAGAAAGTGGTAACGTGAGTCCCATAACCACCCGTTCACACTAAACGGTTTACTATCCGTTAGTCAATTTCACACTCAAAGCGGCACAAAGTTTACCTCATCTCATCGGTAAACCAGACACAAAGATTAAAACGATCAATCGAATTGGTCGGGGATTAATCAAAAAGATAAACGTGCAGATTCATGGTCCGTGTTTTACCTAACCATTTAATCTCCCTTCCACTTCGCTCGAAGTGCGAAATTGTGTGTGTGTGTGTGTGTTTTAAATAGAAATTATAAACTGGAAAAGCGAGCTTTTAATACGATTTGAAGAGATCACTTATAAAACCCGTGAATAAAACTAAAGAGAAATCATCAAAGTCAATTATGCAATAAAAACTAATTGGAATCACATGAATCGATAGAAGTTGGAATCACAAACAAATAGGCATAATAGGAAAAAAGAAGCAGGTCAGTCGACTGGTTCACTGAGATCAGTCGACCGATCCTGAAATATGAAAATCTCATTTCCTGCAGTCAGTCGACTGGTTACAGAGGGTCAGTCGACTGATTACAGAAAACAGAGGCTCCTAGCCTCTGCAACCAACCTCGGAACCCTCATTAGCTACAGCCAGTCGACTGACTACAGAAGGTCAGTCGACTGACTGAACTTTGAGGCTGTACTTCAGCCTATCATATGAAAGGAAAACTCCTCCAAAATGCAATCGAACGAGCAATGATGCTAGGGATTTATGCCAATCGGCAAGCCAGCACTATTGACTCTTCCATAGACCTCCAAAAACATGATGAAACATCAAAGCTATGGTTTTTAGAGTTTTTGACTTTAAAACACCAAAAATTGCAATGTTCACAAAACCAATCCGAATCAAAAGCAATTGCACATGAAAAAGTGTTAGGAAATCATACCTAACATCAACGATATCAAGAGAAGTAGATGTGAGTTCAAAACTCACCTTTTTAACTCAAAAACAAAGATGGAAAGCCCAATTGCAAAGAAAAGACCAACCACTCTCCACTTCAACTCTACTAGCTTCAATCTAAGATCAAAACAAGTATTTCCTAAATTAGGTTTAGGAGATTTTCTGAAATTGAAGGAGAAAAGAGTTGGAGAAGATGAAGAGGAGGCTTACCACTAGCTTCTCTTCGATTTTGGAGTAAGAATTCAAGTTTGCAAGAGGAAATTAGGGCTTGCAATTTCTAATTCCTCTTCCTTTCCCCCATTTTCAGTTTTAGCTTGAGTTCTAGAGTTGAGAATGAGTGAATGGAAGGAGAGGGACTGAGTTAGGGTATTAAGTTAGCTAGTGGGCTGAACCCAACCCAAAACCCAATAGAAAAAGTAGCAAAATTCGACTTACTCCAAGTATATCAAAGTTTATACTCAAAAAGATCGCAAACGCCATTTTGGACTCAATGGAAGTGGTTTCAAGCTCCAATTCGGCCGTTTGCAAAACGTAACATTTCGGACCTAAATCCGACTAATGATGGTTTATTTAAATAAAACATTTAAATATATAATCGTTAAATATGCGGGTTGTTACAGATCTCTCCTCCTAACAAAATTGCGTCCCCGCAATTCCTAGAGACAATATTTGTAACAACTACATACATACATTATCAAAAAGAAAAGGAAATAAGCTTGAGACGAAAAGATATTCTCACCATCGCTAAGAAAAGATAGAAAACCCGGATAGGATCGCTCGATAAACTCTCTGGTTTCCCAAGTACAGTCATTGGGGTTAGCGGACCATTGAACTTTAATGAGCGGCACGTTCTTGTTTCGAAGGTGTCGCACCTCCGTATCAAGTACGCGAATAGGCTGATGTACAATAGATAAGTCAGGTGAGACCTTAAGCTCTAGCAAGTCAGGAGAAGCAATAATAGAATCCGACTCCCGAATACATTTTCGAAGTTGAGATACGTGAATGTCATGAATGCCAGATAAATGAGCATGAAGTGAAACTCTATAAGCTACAAGGCCAATACGTTCAGTAACAGAAAACAGACCTATATAGCGAGGAGCCAATTTCCCAGTTGTACTGAAGCGCATCACCCCTTTCAGAGGAGAAACACGAATAAAGACGAGATCACCAATCGAGAACTCGAGAGGCTTCCTACGGTTGTCCGCGTAGGATTTCTGGCGGCTCTGTACCTTTTTCATTCTCAACCGAATAAGATCAATCTTCTCGGAAGAATCATGAACAAAATCTGGGCCAAGAATAAGCTTCTCCCCAGATTCCAACCAACAAGAAGGTGATCGACATGGCCTTCCGTATAAGGCTTCGAAAGGAGCCATACCGATACTAGACTAAAAACTATTGTTGTAGGAGAACTCTATAAGAGGTAGGTGATCTTCCCGACTATCACCGAAATCAAAAATACAAATACGAAGAAGATCTTCCATGATACGATTCACCCGTTCAGTCTATCCATCAGACTACGGATGATAAGCTGTGCTAAAATTAAGCTTTGTCCCCAAAGCTTGCTGAAGACTCTTCCAAAAATGACTCGTGAATAAGGAATCACGGTCACTCACAATAGAACTAGGAACACCATGAAGTCTCACGATTTCCTTGACATATAACTTAGCCAAATGCGAAGCAATTCTATTAGACTTAATAGGAAGAAAATGAGCAGACTTAGTAAGGCGATCAACAATAACCCAAATGCTAGAATGGCCTGATCTCGAACGAGGTAGGTCGTTAATGAAATCCATAGAAATCTGATCTCATTTCCATGATGGAATCTCTAGAGGCTGAAGAAGACCAGAAGGACGCTGATGTTCGGCCTTAATACGCTGACAAGTTATGCAAGTACTCACATAACTCGCCACATCGCGCTTCATGCCTTCCCAATAATAAAGGCGACGCATATCGGCATACATCTTACTACTACCAGGATGAATGGTATACTTAGAAAGTGACAGCCATCAAGAATGTCATGCCTAAGTGCAAAATCAGAATGCACAAAAAGACGATTCTTCTTGCGAAGACACCCATGAGAATCAATGTTAAAATCCTGCAACGCCTCATCACAGGATCCAGACTCACAAAGCAGAATAAGATGCAACAACTCAGGATCACGCCGCTGAGCATCGGCAATACGATCCAATAAAATGGGTCGAGCTCCCAAACTAAGTAATAGAATAGGAGAATCAGAAGATGAACCTCGATCACGAATTTCACAAAAAGATAGAGTCTCAAGAATATCCCATTCGGCAAGCATCATAGAAACAATAGCCGAATGTTTACGACTAAGCGCATCAGCAACATGATTACCCTTTCCAGGGGTATACTGGATATCAAAGTCATAGGAGGCAAGAAACTCGAGCCAACGTTGTTGCCTCATATTGAGTTCCTTCTGAGTGAACAAATACTTCAAGGATTCATGATCGGCATAGAGAAAGAAGCGCTCGCCTGATAAATAGTGTCGTCAAATCTTCAAGGCGAAGATAATGGCGGCTAACTCAAGATCATGAGTGGCATAGAGAACTTCATTCGGACGCAGTTGCCTAGAAGCATAAGCAACTACCCGATCCTTCTGCATAAGAACAGCACCGAGACCACTACCACAAGCATCGGTGTAGACAACAAGATCATGATACCCTTCGGGAACCACATGAATAGGAGCATTAGTGAGAAGTTCCTTCAATGTCTGAAAGGAAGCATCACACTTGTCGGACCAGATAAAACGAATGCCTTTCCGAGTAAGGATGGTGAGAGGAAGCACAACACGGGAAAAATCCTTAATGAACCGACGGTAATAGCCCGCCAATCCAAGGAAACTACGAATCTCATGCACATTCTCAGGCCTCTTCCAATTCTGGATGGCTTCGATCTTTGAGGGATCAACTAAAATGCCATCGGAAGATACAACGTGGCCTAAGAACTTAACCTTAATCTCCCAAAAATGGCACTTGGAGAATTTGGCTCTAAGCTGATGGTGATGGAGAGTACCCAAGACAATTCTCAAGTGATTAGCATGCTCAGCTTTAGACTTAAAATAAATAAGGATATCATCAATAAACACAAGGACGAACTTATCGAGATATTCTCGGAATACTCGATTCATTAGATCAACAAAGAAAGCAGGAGCATTCGTCAAATCGAACGGCATAACGAGCCACTCGAAAGAACCATAACGAGTGCGGAAAGCGGTAAGAGGTATGCTATCCTTTGCGACTCATAACTGATGAATACCCGTGGCAAGGTCGAGTTGAGAAAAGACCTTAGCACCACTCAATAGATCGAACATATCATCGATCCTAGGCAATGGATACCTGTTTTTGATAGTTAACTCGTTAAGCTTGCGATAGTCAATGCAAAGCCTAAGAGTTTCATCGGATTTCTTCACGAAGACGACCGCGGATCCCCACGGAGAAAAACTGGACTGAATCAACTGCTTGGACTCAAGCTCTAAAAGCTGCTTCTTGAGTTCCTCATTTTCTTTTGTAGACATCCTCGTGGGAGGATGACTAACTGGCTGTGCGCCTGAAATAAGATCAATGCGGAACTCAATTACCCGCTTGGTTGGCAAACCCGAAACAGGCTCGAAAACATCAGAAAAGTCACAAGCAATAGGAATACGAGATATATCATCTTCTCGAGAGTCAAGAGAATATAAAGCCATTTCGGAATTATCCACATCCCCAAGAACAAGTGATAGCTGAGTAGACAAATCTGGATGTCGAAGATATAAAATCCTCTCAGAACAAATAATCCTGACATCATATCTCACTAGCCAGTCCATACCAAAAATCATATCAAATCCCAGACAAGAAATAACATGCAGATTCGCACGAAAAGAAAAGCTACATAAAACAATCTCAACATCATCACAAAGCATGCTAAGTTTCGCGGATCCCCCAATAGGATTCGTAATCCTTAAAGAAGTAACCAAACAAGAAACATCCAAAGATAAATCACCGACGAGCTTCTTTGATACAAAAGAATGTGAAGCACCTGTATCGAAAAGAACTCGAATACTATGATCATGAAATAAAATAGAACCTTCCAAAATAGATGGAGATAAACCTCTAGGCTGAGAAGGACCTTCAGAAGCCTTGGCAGCACTAAGCTTGCCAGACTTGGCACCATCAGGAACAGTTGGGCAGATGGAAACATGATGACCTTCCTTCTTGCAATAGCGGCAAAAGAGAGGCTTAGGACAAGCTCGAATAATATGATCCGGAGAGCCACAATTGAAACACTTCCGAATAAAAGGCGTTCCCGCAGATTGAGACTGAGAATTAGAGCCACCAGTCTTCTTCTTCTTGGAAGGAAAAGACTTGGACTTCTGAAATGGAAACTGCTTCTTGTTGAGGTTTTTGGAAACCTCAACATCCTCACCACTATCACAATCCTTCTCGATGGTTTCGAGATGAAGTGCAGAATCAACCAACTCCTCAAAAGAGAGCTTAAGCTGGAGCAATAAGGACTTATTAAGATATTTCTTAAGACCAGAGACAAACTTAAAATTCTTCTTATAAGAGGTACTAATGAATTCAAGACTATACTTAGATAAAGCCTCGAATGATGCAACATACTCAGAAACAAAAGACTTCCCTTGCTTCAACTCAAGAAAGCGACAGGTCAATAAAACTTTTTCAGATTCAGGAACGAACTTGAGTTCGAATCGTCCCCGAAACTGAGTCCAAGAAAGAGTAGATTCATCAATTTCGGCTATAAGTAGCTCATACCAATCAAGGGCGCGCTCTTGCAATGAGCTAGAAGTTACAAGAACTCTATCATGATCAGAAAGATTCATGCGAGAGAAGATACGCTCGCACGTGCAAAGCCAAGCTTGGACTTCAAGAACAGACTCGGAGCCCTTAAACGGCTTTCCTCCAAGATGAGTAAAATCACTACACCGGCGTGCAAAGGCAGACTTGCGAGGTGGAGATACTCGAGTAGGAACTGGAGGTTGAGTGCTCCTAAACAACTCCAAAAACTGATCGGCAGACATATAAACGCCATCCGGATGTGAGCCACTAGATTGCCCAGCACCCGAACATCGTCCCCTGCCTCTTCCATCCATACGCTGAAAGTTAAGATAAGAACAACATCATTCACAAGGTAGATATCATTAATACAGTTGTGGAATACTGCGGAATGAAATGCATTCCTAGACGTATCCCAAAATTCCATCTACCACCAAAGGCCAAGAAGGAAAGGACAGGACGATTCAAAGATTTGTATCACTTATTACACTTTGATGTATCATAATATGTGCTTCTATTATGTGTTTATCATATTTTGTTCTGAACTCAGCTCCGATACCATGCTGTGACGCCCCACCTCTATACCCACGCTAGCCAAGGACACTACGGGGTAATGCCGTCAACTAACGCGGAGAATAAGGCTGGTTAGGGGCGACCATCTATAGCCTTGCTCTAACTATCTATTGAATACATCGACAATAGTCATACCAAGCAGATCGACATATCCGATGAATACTTAAAACAAAACCATAGATGGTTGGAGGATCTATCAGAACAGAATATAACAACTCAAATGTAATATACATCACAGAACAGTAGATCATCGTATACACATATACTGATACATAACAGAGTATACAAACTGATACATGTCAAGTGGTATAGCAAACCACAATATGCAGACGAATCCAAAATAATACATATCAGAGTTACAACAAAATAGGACTACACAAAAGCTATAACAAAAATAAGCTAGCGGAGTAGTCCATGCGGAAGCAAAATAGGCTAAGTCCAAATGCACCTAACCTGAAACATCTCGGTCTGACACGAGTATAAAATACACGGGTCAGTCTAGCTAAACAAATCAAGTAGATAAACTGAACAACAATAAACCTACAAGGTCATAAAGTATAACAAATATCTCTAAAAGAGATAACACAATCATCTAACAAAAGATGAATCATAACAAGACAAGCCTCATATCATCGGCAACATAATAAACAAAGGATATGGATATCCTAAAGCAAGCCAAAAAGGCAAATAACAAATACCAATGAAGGTAACACAAGTTCCGTAAGGTAACCGCTATATATCGTGCGGCTCAAAAAGGCCAACACCGAAGGGCGATACCTAGTGAATATACATATCAATGAAACAACAGAAAATTTGCATGTGCTCAGTACTGTATAAACAAGGATCCATGAGCCCGAAGACTCCAAACCCAATATCACTCGAGCGGTGACGAATGACCAACTCCGAAAGTGATACAATAGGGCAACAAACCCGAAGGCACAAACCCGAAGGCACAAACCCGAAGGCAACATACCCGAAGGCAATAAGCCTGAAGGAGACAGTCCAGAGATACTATCCCAAAGGCAACAAACCGCAGTGGTGAAGGTCCAGAGGCCCAGTACTGGACATCACTAACTAGCAGAATGTGTCACAACTCTCGAAAAGGAACCCGAAAAGTGGTAACGTGAGTCCCATAACCACCCATTCGCACTAAACAATTTACTATCCGTTAGTCAATTTCACACTCAAAGCAGTACAAAGTTTACCTCATCTCATCGGTAAACCAGACACAAAGGTCAAAACGATCAATCGAATAGGTCGGGGATTAATCGAAAAGATAAATGCACGGATTCATGGTCCGTGTTTTACCTAACCATTTAATCTCCCTTCCACTTCGCTCGAAGTGTTGTGTGTGTGTTTTAAATAGAAATTATAAATCGAAGAAGCGAGATTTTAATACGATTTGAAGAGATCGCTTATAAAACCCGTGAATAAAACTAAAGAGAAATCATCAAAGTCAATTATGCAATAACAACTAATTGGAATCACATGAATCGATAGAAGTTGGAATCACAAACAAATAGGCATAATAGGCAAAAAGAAGCAGGCCAGTCGACTTGTTCACTGAGATCAGTCGACTAATCCAGAAACAAGAAAATCCCATTTCCTGCAGTCAATCGACTGGTTACAGAGGGTCAGTTGACTGATTGCAGAAAGCAGAGGCTCCTAGCCTCTGCAACCAACCTCGGAACCCTCATTAGCTACAGCTAGTCGACTAACTACAGAAGGTCAGTCGACCGACTGAGCTTTGAGGCTGCACTTCAGCCTATCAAATGAAAGGAAAACTCCTCCAAAATGCAATCGAACGAGCAATGACGCTAGGGATTTATGCCAATCGGCAAGCCAGCACTATTGACTCTTCCATACACCTCCAAAAACATGATGAAACATCAAAGCTATGGTATTTAGAGTTTTTGACTTCAAAACACCAAAAATTGCAATGTTCACAAAACCAATCCGAATCAAAAGAAATTGCACATGAAAAAGTGTTAGGAAATCATACCTAACATCAATGATATCAAGAGAAGTAGATGTGAGTTCAAAACTCACCTTTTAACTCAAAAACAAGGATGGAAAGCCCAATTGCAAAGAAAAGACCAACCACTCTCCACTTCAACTCTACTAGCTGCAATCTAAGATCAAAACAAGTATTTCCTAAATTAGGTTTAGGAGATTTTCTGAAATTGAAGGAGAAAAGAGTTGGAGAAGATGAAGAGGAGGCTTACCACTAGCTTCTCTTCGATTTTGGAGTAAGAATTCAAGTTTGCAAGAGGAAACTGGGGCTTGGAATTTCTAATTCCTCTTCCTTTCCCCCATTTTCAGTTTTAGCTTGAGTTCTAGAGTTGAGAATGAGTGAATGGAAGGTGAGGGACTGAGTTAGGGTATTAAGTTAGCTAGTGGGCTAAACCCAACCCAAAACCCAATAGAAAAAGTAGCAAAATTCGACTTACTCCAAACATATTAAAGTTTATACTCAAAAAGATCGCAAACGCCATTTTGGACTCAATGGAAGTGGTTTCGAGCTCCAACTCGGCCATTTAGAAAAAGTAATATTTTGAACCTAAATCCGAGTAACGACGGTATATTTAAATAAAACATTTAAATATATAATCATTAAATATGCGGGTTGTTACAAAAAGTTAATTTGTAAAAATTGAATATTTTAATATTTAATTGACAAGTAAAAATAGCCATTTTCAGACAGTCTCGGATATCGACGAAACCTGTTTCATTGGATCCGTAATGTTGAATTATTGTAAGATTTTAAATTTCGTGTCAATCGGATTTACGGTTTGCCCGGAGCAAGCTAAAACGCGTAGAAATCTGTTTAAGTGAATTTTAAATTTAAATAGTTGATTCGAAAACCTATATTCCAAATACAATCGAATTAGCTCCCGATATATATCCCATTGCGTTCGGAATAGGGATAAAACATTATAAACGCCAGACGGCACGCTTTGTTTCGAGTTCGGAAAATTTTCGGATGAATGGTGTCGTAGAATTTTCTATAAAAGGACGTTATAAATCTCATTTTTTCACTCAAAAACCCTAGCTAGGGCAAGCCGCCACTTTTGCAATCAGTGGCCGAATTCGTTCATTTCTTCTTTCCTCAAAATCTCTCAATCCGTAAACAATTACGACAAACTTTCAACTACAAACTTCTAGAGCTCGATGAGAACTACAAATCCAACGGCTACGATTGGATTTCACGCAACGGATCAACGACAATCCTCATTCGAACATAGGCCGTTCAAGCACGGTTTTCGAGAGCAGGATGAGGCCGAGTTCGCCGTTGTCGTGGCTGGGGTTGGAGCTCGTGACGCACGTTCAAGTGGTATTGTTCGATCGTGTTCTCGCTATTGTATGAAGGTGCGACCATCGAGTTTTGGTTGCGTGCTATGGGTTTCTTCACGCGCGTATTAGCCTGGAACGAAGAAGAAGTAATGATCGGCTGTGATCTTCATTCCAGAAATGTGCGGCCAGATGTTAGCAAGGTTAAAAAAATAAAAATAGATTTGTAAATTATATTTATATTAATTCGTCCGATCTTTAAAATGCTTTAACTTTTTGATACGAGGTCCGTTTTTGACGAAACAATTTGCATTGGATTCGTATTGTCGAATACTACGCGATGGAACTATTTTGGATTTGATTGGAGCTAGTGTGAATTTTGGATAAAATTAAACGCTCGTTTAATTTTATTCGGAATAAAACACTGCAACTGCTATTGGAGACAATGTGAGTACAACTCACTCTTTCTGACTCACTAATATTTTTATATAAGTGAGAATAAATATTATTTATGATGATTGATGATTGTTTGGATGTTATATGATATATTGGTTGATATTTGGATATATATACCTGCCTAGTGGAGCAGATGACCATATATATTCCCGTGTATGAGCGGATGGCCCTTTGTACGCGCGTCTGCCTTAAAGCGGACATTGTACACATATTCTAATATGTATATTTGTTGCAGGTGACAGGTTGGAGGTATCCAACTGGATTCCTCAACAGTATTGATTTGTTCACAGATATTGTGATATATGTTGTTGTCATATGATATATGATGTTTCGGTTGCCGTGATTGATGTATTTGGTGCTGTTGCAGCATTGGGTCTATTTTGGAAAATTAAAAATGTTAAAGTGATGATTTCCAAATTTAAAAGGATTTTAAAGTGATTTTGAAAATAAATGTTTTATTGAATTTTTGAATCTTTAAGAATTGATTTGTTTTGAATAAATAAATGTGATAATTTTTATGTTATAAAAATTATGATGTTTTGGGAAATATAATTGAAATATGATTTTTGTGAAATGGCTTGAATTGAGTTTTTTGACTAATATAAACGGTTTATGTAGAAGATTTATAAAATTGATATTTTATAAATCAAAGTAATTGAATTATAGATAAGTTTTGTAGATGTTAAAATGAGCTACAAATGAATCTTGTAAGTGAATAAGAATTATAATTGTGAAGTTATAAAATAAATGAATTTGTAAAATAATCTTTTATAAGGAATTAACTTATAAATTGGATTTTGGCTGTAAATGAGATATATGTAGAATTGGTTAATAAAGGTGATTTATAAATTGAAGTTTTTATAAAATAAAAATGTGAATTTATAAACATTGTTTATAAATCTGAAATCAACTGAATTTGAGAAGTAAATAGGAAATCTTATTTAAGGAGGTATATTCACGATTTTGTACAGTGGATAATCCTTTAATTAAATATTTAGAAGTGTTGAATTTGATTAGGGATTTATATTCACGATTTTAGACTGTGAATAATATATTAAATAACTGTTTTAGGAAGTAATATTTTAAATGGATTTAAAATGGTTTGAAGATGTTTTAAAATGTGTTAAGGATCGAAACCATAGATTTCAACATTCATTGTTGAAATAAACGTTTTCGAGAAATAAGGAAATGATGGACTATAACACTGTTGTTATAATAAATGATTTTCGAAAGGAAATGTTATTATATAGTATTAGGGTTTATATATCTATCTTATTTTCGTATCCCTATACTAGTGATTTTGGGTTGTCGTAACGATGTTTTACGCAACATTCTTTTTGACCCAAGTAAATATGTAAAGAGAATGTTTTCCTTAAAGAATGAAATATACATTTAATCGTGATTTAAGTATGTATAATATTATTTAAGTTATGAAAATAAATTGATTTGTGAATTACTTATTGTTAAATATGTAACGATCCCGATTTAAAGACGAATTTAATTTTGTAATTAAATTTAATTTTTGGGTTAAATTGTGGATTTTTTTGAATTTTTCAAATTTAATATGGGATATATACTTATTTGTTTTTGAATTTGATTTGAAACTCAAAATAAATGTTTTCAATTGAATTGGATTCTAAACAAAATTTCGATTTGGAAATTCAAATGTATTCAAAATGAATTCAAAAAATGAATTGAATTTAAAGATTTTATTTTGGAAAAAATATATATTATATGTATGATTAATTTTTTAATGCAAGATAGATACTAATGTTTAAAGTAAAATTCAATTCTATCAATATAAATATAAGTATACAAATATGAGGATATAAATTAATGGTTGAATGTTAAATTTTAAATAAAAGTAAAATTCAAGCATATATGTTAATAATAAAATTATATGGTTATGTGGCAACATAAAATCAAACTATAAAATGATAACAAATGAAACGCATATACAATAGGCAAACAAAGATAAATAAATACATAAGTAAGAACAAAGTAACAATATAAACATGGATTACTTTGTAAACATATATATAAGTATGAGCTTGCAAGTAAGGACAGAAAAATATCTTCAAGTATGGTATAAGTGTTGATTGTACAAAGCAATTAATGCTAGCAATATTATCGGCCTCTAAACAAATGAAGATATCTATGATATGGTACAAAATAATATTACATTGTACAAAATAATATTACATTGTACAAAATATATTATTGCCTGTACAAACACCTTTCTCCTTACATATACACATCTATGTGGTTCCAGTTCATTCAAGAAAACATAATTTAGCAAACCAGAGAAAGAAAAATACAAACTTAACATCATTCCAGTTCAAAGCAAAGATAGGATTCAAGGAAAAATCAATAACTGCAGTTTTCAACAACAAAGTGTTCTCTGTTCAAAGTTTCAGGTGAGCAAATATTTCTACCCAGAAAATTCTTTTTGTGTTAATGCCTGTGAGTAAACATTAAATTAGCAAGCTTAAGTTTAATTAAATGAATATGTGGTGTTGTATGTGCTTTATTTGGATATGAATCTGTGTTCACATACAAGCTCTTCTTTGAATATTGATTAAGCTGTTTCTCTGTTGTGTGTTACAGGATTGGAAACAATTAAATCCTGAATTGTTTTCATTTGATCATGGTAAAGATTTAATTTTTCCAATAAAAATTAGATACTTGAACTTCATTCAGAATCTTTAAATCTGTTCTTAAAACATATCAGTAAAATATACTTCTGGAACCCTTGATTACAGGAAATCAAGAAATAAATTGATAAATTCGATTGCTACAAAAAGCTAATTCAAGTTTGTATCTTGAATTCTTGTTGAAACTTATGATTTTTAAAATAAAAATTTAGATTTTTTGATGAGTATCTTAAGAGCAGTTTACAGTAGAAGGAAAACTTCATTTTCACAAATTTAAGATAATTAAATCAATTAAAATTGTTGAAACTTAAATTGAAGCAAGTATAACCACCCATAATCTCGGGAAAAATGTAAAATAATTTTTCTATTGCATGGAATTAGGATACGAGATCAATTTAGGGCTTGATTTCTAGTTTTTGTCCATGTCTGTAATGTGTCGAGTTCATCTTCATCACGCGATCGAGTGTCACGAGATTTTTGGTGGTGGAAGAGGAGCGTGATGTCGTCAGGTGGGCGAAGTTCAAGCACCTCCGGTGGCTTATGCGGCGGTCGCGTGACATTTTTAGTTGATGGTCGAGTTACAGTTTTTCGAGCAAAAGGGTTATTTTTCGATTCGAATTTTCTTGAGGTGATTCAAGTTTGATTTTCATGTCTACGCATGATTTGGGACTTGCTTCCGACATTGGGGTTCGCCGGAGATGCGTCGCGCCACCGTACACGTGTACGGCAACGGTGGTGTATCAGCGATTTTGAGGGGAGCAAGGTCGCGAGTCGTTCTCGAGATAATTGGATGGTTGCTTCGGGGTTTTGGTCGAGATACGTGAGCGAACCTGATGCTAGTTTATCTTAACTTAAGTTTTAAAAATTAACTTCCTGTAGAAATGAAAAAAAGAAAGGAAGAAGAAGAAGATGTACAGGGTACTCGGGGAAATTGCGTGAAGTACTCGAAGTAACGCACGAGTTTAATCAAGGGGAGCCTTGGGTTTTGTCAATCTGCTGTATTGCATTATTTTAATAATGTTAAGTGGATCACTATCAACAGTTTAGCACTGTAAAACTTAATAAGGTTTAACAAATGTAAATTGAAGCTTAAATACTAGTTTTTAATTATTTTAGTTAATACTTTAACGACGTTTTAAACATTTAATGATTATTTTAAATTTAGAAATTAATTTAAGTATAAAAATTTAATTAACAGTAAAGTTTGTAGTAAATGATGATTTGATTTTAAAAGTTTAAAGAAGAGCTTAAAAATGTTAATTAAATTAAACAGTAATTAATTAATTATCTTAGGAAGTCATTAAGAATAATTAATGTATAATTGTAATTAGAGATTAATGAATGTTTAAGTGATTGATAAATTTGTAATGAACCACTTAAGTTAATTTATGAATGATTAATAGTTAATTAATTGAGGAATTAAATCAAGTAATAAATGATTAATTAAGTAATTAACAGTTAATAAATGGATAATTAAGTTTTATTAATTAATAATTAAGGTTACTAATTAATAATTAAAGAATGGTTAATTAAAGCTAAATAACTTGATTTAAGAAGTAATTAATTAAATAGTGTGAATAAAGTAATTAAGTAATTAAGACATGAATAATAATTAAGAAATGATTTATTAATTAAATAATTTGAAATGGAATAAGTAATTAATTGATAACTAATGATTAATTAAACAGGGTTAAGTAATTAATTCTCAAGTAATTGATTAAAATTGAATTAATTACAATAAGAATTTAAGATGATTGCTTATGGATAATGGTGTATATAGAATCTCTAAATTTGTGATAATTACTTGGTGGTATTCTATGATGTTCCTATGATATTTCTCTTGATATATATATGATGATTGTGTATGATTTATCTGTGATAAATGTTATTTGGATTCAAAGTGTTGAATTAAACTGTTTAAATTTATTTGACAACTTGGCCTTTAAAGCGGCGTTGGGTTTCGATGCGACAGGGAGTTGGATTCCGGTTAGTTTTCCGAAACCCACATCGAATCGTAATGATGAATCTGTGTGATTGATAAATTTATTTTATCTGTGAATCTGTGAATACAGATAAGCGTTATAGTTCATACGCTAATCGATATAAATATATATGGGATGATTGATGTTGTACACTGTTGTGTAAAACACCCTGGACTACACTTATACACACACAAATATGGATTGCATGTGGAAATCGATTAAGTCACGGATTTTTAAATAGTTTTGAATATGAATTTTTAATTCAAATAGTTTTGGAAATAAATTAAGCTTAATGTGAAAAGCTTTTGAAAAGGTGTTTTAAGGATGAAAGTTATTTTAAATAACTAATAGAGATTTGAAATTTGAATAATTTGATTTAAATTGGAATTCAAAAAAAATCTGAAATTGAATTATATATTTGGTATTTATAATTTAAAAAGGATTATACAAGCTTATATGGGTCTTTAACCATTTTTAAAGTATTGTTGTGAGAATTTGAATTAACCCAAAGATTTTGAATTGTGTAAATAAAATCGAATTTTCCGAAATAAAAACAGTTGTTTTCAAACAATAAAAGCTTTCATATGAGTAATGAACTTCCAATTTATATTAAAGGGATTTCAAGTTTGAATTGAAAATGATTTCCAAATTATGAATGAATCTTTGGAAACGAGTTTTGAAAGCTATGAGATAAATCTTTGATTTAAAGGTTTAAATAAATTAATCCAATTGAAATGGAAATTGTTTTGAAATCCGTGAATGGATCTTTGTGAAACTGTTGAACTTTGTGAAATAAATCTTTTTGTTTAAAAGATTTGAAATGGTAATTGATTTAAACCATTGGAAAGAAAGTTTTGAATTATTAAGTTGTGACTTAATTGAAATTCCATATCCATATGTTTTTAAATATTACGATCATTATTCGGTTTAGCCGGGAGAGAACCTTGTAGCACATAACCCATTTCGAATAGTGATACGTCGTTATGGATAGCATTTGAAGACCGGTGGTGAAGACCGGGTATTTGCAAGAGCGATATGATGACTTATCGATTGTCTCTGCACTGAGTAGCTACGGTATAGAGAATCCCTAAGTGATGGGAAGTCCGATCGGGATTGTGAATACCCGGACTGCAAGGGCTTCTTTGGAAGTGACTTTGGTTCTGTTCGAACCCGGAACAGACTTGTATGGATTGTATGTCTGACATTACAGTTTGAGATATAAAGCAGATTTCTTTCAAATACATCTGTTGGTGGTGGAGAATTTATTCTCTTAGCTTAACATCCTTCTCTGAGACGTACGAGCTCAGAGGTTATGTAGTTGAAGGTTATCAGCGATATACTCCCAATTTGTTAATGTGGCATACGAAGTGCTGCTGATCATTTGTTGATCGAAGCAAGGCTTTGTGAAAAGCGTAGCTTTGCGGACGAGACTGCATCAGGACCTCACACCCCGAAAATGGTCGAAACAGGAAAGATGCAGCAAGGTTTCAGGGATCGCGCCCCTAGGGTATGTCCATTTCTTCTGGATAGAGGTGATATCATGGTATGGAGCCCAAATATTTAACCTATGTGGTTACTGCAATTACATTACTTTGTGGTTGTTGGTATCGAGCGCTCGGATAAAGGTTGGTTACGACTGGGGATGGAATATCTTAGGTAATGCTCCCGGGCAGGGGGTGAAAAGTATGTGTACGAGTGCACGTACTAATATATTACACACGGATCGTGTAATATGGAATATAATATAAATGCGGAAATAGATGATAGTAGCAAAGTAAATAAAAATAGAAAAAATCACACCAGAGATTTTTATACTGGTTCGGAGCACCGTCCTACGTCCAGTCCCAGACTTCTATCTGGATTTTCACTATTAACTACCTCGCTTCACCCGGAGGAACAGGTTTACAACACCCGAGCAAACGAACTGGATTTCACGCCTCTAATACACTGAGGACTTCAACACTTGCCTCTTACAGCATCGAGGACTTCAACACTTGCCTCTTACAACACCGAGGACTTCAACAAAGGTGAATATAATTGTTTGTTGACGGTATGTGTTCTTGCTAACACAGTTTTGTCACTTGTAGTACAAACTTCCTATAATCTTATCCTCAAAATATGTGAATGATGTTTTGTGAAGATTAAGGGAAGTATATTACTTATTGAATCAAAAGATATGAAATAATTCCAATGATTCAATAAGCAATTAAAATAATTGAGAGCTTTTAGAATGCAGGAGTATTTAGAAAGTAAGATCAGAAATTAGAGTAAAAAAAATATATATTCATATATATCGAATCAATGATTTAGATGAGTTTATATAGAGAAAAATGGTTGTAACTCTTTGTGAACAGTAGCCATTAATAAATATGATCGTTGATGAAAGGTAAGAGATGCAACCATTAGAGAAAGAAGTGTCTTTTGGAAAAGGTTGCTCTCTGTTTAAAAACGGTCGACAGGTCAAAAAATGGCCAGTAGACAGGATTTAAAATATATAGTCGTTATGTGCATGTGTGCACTTTCATTGTGCATTTTACACAGAAACGGCCGACCGCCTGATTTAATACCGGTCGACCGGTCCCTGTTAAATTGCTCAATGAATGTGCAATGCTATTCAAACGTGTATATATATTGATTATATTGAGGTGCATGATTATTTGAGGATAGATTTTAACAAGTTTATCACTATTACAATATCAAATAATCAACTTATAATCTAGAGTACCATATGTAGCTCTTTTGTGCCTCTTTATAGCCATGATGTCTTTGTTTTGTCGATCTCCTTTATTTCTTTGTCAGAAATCAAAAACTTCATAGAATCTGTGACTCAACATTCTCCCCCTTTTTGATTGTTGACAACATATATCTGAAGTTCTGAATCTCCCCCTGAATATGTGATCTCCCCCTGTGATTTTGTTTGTATTCTTTATATATATATATATATATATATACACACACACTCCTGCAAATAATTGTTAGCACTTTCTCCCCCTTTGTCATCGACAAAAAGGAATAATAGATAATGGAATAATATAGGAGTATATCAACCAGAATATCCATGCATAGCAAAAAATATAACATATCCAAACATACCAGAGTATCATACACACCATAATATCATACGAATAAAAGTAACGACACTATTTAGTACAAGTGTCGAATGATGTTTAAAGTACTAAACCAAAATATAGAGATAGAAAACCGAATCTAGGATAAGTCAGATGTTGTCTCCTCTTGATCATCTTCTTCCTCATCATCATCATCATTATCTTCCTCATCATCGTCCTCTCTAGATGATTCTCCACGACCATGTCCACTAGTACCAGCAGACTCCTCAGTTGATGACCAGTTGAAAACAGGAGGAGCAGGACGTTTGCCTGGGTCCTGATCTTGAGCAGAGATGGATGTGCTACATGACATAGCATCCCATAAAATACCAAAGAATGACTTGACTTTGTTGAAGCGTTTGTCAATTTTTGTGTCCATGCGCTTGAGTCTTGATTCAAGCAAGAATTGATTACGCGCAATAGTTTCAAGTGATTCTTTTGTGGAGGATTTTGATTTCAATAGTTTAACTTCGCCGGAACGAGGTCGAGAGGAAGTAGATTTTTGTTTTCTTGGACCTATTTGTTGCCATTGTTCAAACGGCATAATCTGAAGGTAAGGAGGAGGGAGCTTCATGCGTTTGATGGTTACGGAATCAATACATTTTGGTTTCGAGGTGGCAGAGTCAGGAGGCCTTACGCCACAAACTAGCAAAATACGCATGATATATTCATTGAAGAAAAAGTGAGGTCGCGTAGAGTTGTTCACCTTGAGAATCTCGTCAAATAGCATATGAACCCAATTGATTTGGATATCCCCGTAAATAGCATAAAGGGCCTTGAAGTTTTCTTTGTATACAGCGTCGTAGTTTAAGCATCAAGACGCGATGTAGTAGTCTGGCGGTGGGTCGAAGTCCAATTGATTTTGTGCCATCACTGTTGTCCTCCATGAATTGATGGCTGATGCTATTGCGAGTGAAGACTTCACAGAAATGTGATAAAAACTCATCGCCTTGATTTGGAATACCCAGTATAGAAGCTATCCTATAATGAGTGATAAAAATTTGTTTGCCACATACGACAGACCAAATGACTTCGTTCGGATCATCAGGTTTATACTCGTCCAGGTTCATGTTGGCATAGAACAATTTTATCATCAAGTGATTTATTTCCACATTGTTTTCCGAAAAATCGATCAATGGAGAAAGATTGGAGTTATTTGCTAACCTACGGATTCCATAAGATGTGAAATCATCAAACTTGATGAAAGAACCCGGATGAAATTTGTAGTTAGTCATTTGATTCCATCTTGTGATAGCTACCGGATTTTCAAGCCATTTCTTAGCGGAGATATTGAGTGATGAAGTTCCGGAGGATGACCCTCTCTTAGGTTTCTTTTGCGGAGGAGCCATTTTTAGAAAATTTGGAGAATTGGAATTTGAAATTGAGAGAATAGGGTTTTTGGAATTTGGGGATAAATAACCGGTTGAAACAAATGAGGAGGAGGAAGGAAAAAAAATGATGCAATGTATATATAAAAACAGAATTTACGTATACCGGTCGACCGCTATAATATGCTCGGTCGACCGTTTTCATCCAGAGACTAAACGATCGACCGTTTATATTATAGGTGGTCGACCGGTTTTGTTGCCTGATGAAAAAACAGTCTGTTTTGCAATTTTTGAGAATATATCGAGCTATATAATTCATATTTCACTCTTATTATAAAATACAAACGTTATTACGTGAGTGATAAGAGAGAAAACGATACAACATGTATATATAAATCTAATGAGGAGTGGAAGATTCGTCATTAGAATTTTGTTTATTATCTTCAATACGTTGTGTCCATGGACTCCAGTTTTTCTGAGCACCTTCATTCCTGTTATAATTCTGATCCCAAGAGTTAGGACTCCTAGATGTTGACGGCCTAGACGGCATAAGTTCATGCACATCATGCTTGTTTGAACCACAAAAGAATGATGCCATTTTTTCTAAAACAGATAAACGTGCCGATGTCCGTTGTTTCTCATGATAAAGCTGGCTTTGCCCATAATGGAGCTATCTTTGAAAATCTATTTGATGTTTCTGATAGTGGTGAATCTCGTCGATCTGTGCTTTGGTACGAGGAGAACAAAACAGCGCCTTCTTTACTCGTTTTGAGGTTGGTGTACTGCCAGGAGTACGAATGCATTGGTGATGATACTTCGGTTTCTGTTTTGGTGTTTCAGGAGAATAATACTCCTCTGGCTCAGAACTTGTAACGGAAATGTGTGCTTTTTGAGCATACTCATCACAAATGTGGGCCATAGAAAATTATGTATAGAGCCTTATGCTCAGATAAGGAAAGATGAATAAAGAGAGAAATTTTGACAAGTTTATAAAGAAATTCCTTATATATAAGCCTGTGGATGAGAGTGAATAAAGAAATTTGACCGTGAAAGCAAGCAGAGGCTCATAAAATAGCTATAGTTAAAATATAACCAAAGGAAAAGACAATCATTAGTAATTACTAGTCAAGATCTTTTCTTGAAATTAAACCAAGCTCTCTTCGTAATCTAATAAAACTAGATTCGAGTAGAGGCTTAGTAAAAATATCCGCTAATTGATTATCAGTTTGGACATATTCAAGACATATATATCCTTTTTCAATATTATCTCTAAGGAAATGATGACGGATATCAATGTGTTTGGTTCTAGAATGATTCACTGGATTCTTAGAGAGATTTATAGCATTTGTGTTATCACAGTATATAATAGAATTTGATAGATGAATATCAAAATCTTGAAGTGTTTGTTGCATATATAGTACTTGAGTACAAGCGAGAGCCGCTGATATATATTCAGCTTCACATGTTGATAGTGAAACACAATTTTGTTTCTTACTAAACCAAGAGACAAGTGATTTTCCAATAAAATGGCACGTACCACTTGTACTTTTTCTATCCGTTCGCGAGCCGCCAAAATCAGCATCACTATATGATACTAATTCAAATGGACATTCTTTTGGATAAAAAAGACCGAAATCTTTGGTATTATTAAGATAACGAATTATATGTTTCACTGCTCGTAGATGTGATTCCTTTGGATCTGCTTGAAAACGTGCACACAGACAAACACTCATCATTATATCTGGACGACTTGCTGTAAGATAAAGAAGAGAACCAATCATGCTTCGATAAAGTTTCTGGTCAACATTCTTACCTTTTTCATCTTTTTCAAGATGTGTAGTTGTACTCATAGGAGTAGGTTTACCAGATGTGTTATTTAACCCGAAGCCATTGATAAGATTTCCGCAGTATTTTTCTTGATTAATAAAGATCCCATTTGGAAGTTGTTTGATTTGAAGTCCAAGAAAATATGACAGTTCTCCCATATGAGACATTTCGAACTCTTTGGTCATAATACTTGCAAATACCTTGCAGAGTTTATCGTTTGTTGAACCAAAGATGATATCGTCTACATATATCTGGATAACTAGAATATCCTTTTGAGAATGTTTGATAAACAAAGTTTGATCGACTTTGCCTATTTGAAATCCTGAGTTAATAAGATAGCTACGTAGTCGTTCATACCAAGCACGAGGTGATTGTTTTAAACCATACAGAGCTTTCTTAAGTTTGAACACATGGTCAGGATATTTTTCATGTACGAACAAAGGAGGTTGTTCGACATAGACATTCTCTTTGATAAATCCATTGAGAAAAGCACTTTTGACGTCCATCTGATAAAGTTTGAAATTATGGTGACAAGCAAAAGATAATAGGATTCTAATAGCTTCTAGTCGAGCAACTGGTGCAAAAGTTTCTTTATAATCGATACCTTCTTCCTGATTATACCCTTGTGCTACTAATCTTGCTTTATTTTTGGTGATATTTCCTTGTTCGTCAGCCTTATTTTTATAAACCCATTTAGTACCAATAACTTACTGATCAGATGATCTTGGAACAAGTTCCCAAACATCATTGCGCTCGAACTGATTTAGTTCTTCCTGCATGGCAATGATCCAGTAATCGTCTGTAGCAGCTTCTTTTGGATTCTTAGGTTCGATATTTGAGAGAAAAGCGACATGACCCATTTGGTTGAGTTGACTCCTTGTTCTGACATGTGATGTTACTTCACCGATTATATTTTGGGCCGGATGGTCTCTTAATATCCTTGGTGGTGATTGTAACTCACATATTTGAGGAATATTCTCAATAATTATTTCCGAGTCAGAATCAATATTCGTGATGATTGGATTGTCAGTGACTATTGATTCGTCATCATCTGATATAGTGTGAGGATGCTGATAGAATTCATCAAAAGAGACATGAAGTGATTCTTCAATAGTTTTGGTTCGTTTATTAAATATACGATAGGCCTTACTTCGTTCCGAATAACCGACAAATATTTCTTTATCGGCTTTTGGATCGAATTTGCCAAGCTGGTCTTTCGTATTTAAAATAAAACACTTGGAACCAAAAAATTTGAAGTATGAGATTTTAGGCTTTCTTTTGTTAAATAATTCATAAGGAGTATTCTTGGTAAGAGGTCTTATGGACACACGATTTAAAACATAACAGGCAGTTGCGACGGCTTCTGCCCAGAAATGTTTTGGTAAGGTGGTTCCATTCAATAATGTTCTTGCACATTCTTGTAAAGTTCGGTTTTTCCGTTCTACAACTCCATTCTGTTGTGGAGTTCTGGGAAACGAAAATTTATGACATATACCTTTCTTTGTACAAAAATGTTCAAATTCATTATTTTCAAACTCTCCACCATGATCACTTCTTATATTTTTTAACTTTAATCCCTTTTGATTTTTGAATTCTTTTGACGAAAGATTTGAAATGATCGAAAGTGTCACTTTTATTTTTTAAGAAAATTGTCCATGTGTAACGAGAGAAATCATCAACAATTACAAGCACATATTGACTGTGATTAATTGACTGAACCCTAGTAGGTCCAAATAAATCCATGTGTAGTAACTCAAGGGGTTGTAATGTTGATATGACTTTCTTGGATTCAAAAGATGATTTGGTCAATTTTCCTAATTGACATGCATCACAAATGTTGTTAACCTTAAAACTCATTTTGGGTAGTCCTCTAACTAGATTTTTTTTGGCTAGCTTGTCAATAGTTCTGAAGTTTATATGACAGAAGCGTTTGTGCCATAGCCATGGATCGTTATCATTAGCCACAAGACACATATCTGAATTATGATTAATATTCATATTCAGAATATATATATTTCTGTCTCTATAACCTTCGAAAACTAAATTATGGTCTTTATCTAAAATGCTACACTTATTATTTGAAAAGGAAATTGTAAAACCCTTGTCACATAACTGACTAATACTAAGTAAATTGTGTTTTTAATTTCTAACTAGCATGACATTAGTAATAAGAGGTATGTTAGATGTACCGCAATTGCTCACATCGCATTTGCCGATGATATAGCCTTTTGAATTATCTCCAAAAGTGACGGAGCCACCATCTGAGTATGTAATATTTGTTAATAAGCTCTTGTCTCCAGTCATGTGCTTCGAGCAACCACTGTCCAATATCCACTTTCCTCTTTTCTTAAGTGGGACCTGCAAAAAATAAAATTAAGTCCATGGTACCCACTTTTTATAGGGTCCTAAGAGTTAGGTCTTAGGAGTCCAAACCCATACGGGTCTGGTATCCCCTATATATGCATAATTAATATTAAGATGTACAGTATTCATGAAATTCTGAATATATTTGTTCCTAATCAAATTGTTATTTGTTTTAGGAACCCATATATTGATAGTCTTGACATTTTTCTTTTGAAATTTCACAACTGGTTTTGGTTTGGAGTATAATAAACTAAGATTTTTCTTAGCTTCAGTTTTTTTGTACTTTCTTCTTCCTTTTATTTCCAAGATGTTTCTTGGTTTCTTGTTTCTTATATCCCAAACCTTGTTTATCCGAAATAGATTGTGAACTTTCAATGATTTTTGTCAAATTTTCTCGACCTTTGTTAAAGTTAGAAACATTTTGAGTAATGTTATCTAACTTAGTTTGTAAACTAGCATTTTCTAGGTCTAGAATTTTGACTTTTGCCTCAAGCTCATGATTTTTAGTAGTGAGAGCATCATTTTTCTCTTTTTGAGTTTCAATTTCTTGACTCAAAAGAACTAGTTGAGAGTCAACATTAGATGAAGATTCTTGAAAATTTTCAAGTTCTTCTTCTAATATTTTCTTCTCGTCTTTTAACATATCTCGTTCAAATTCTGCTCTACTCGAATCTGCTTTGGTTTCTTTTAGCTGTCGTTTTATGTCTTTATATTTGACTATCAATTCAGCATTAATATCAAGCATTTCATCGAATGTAGGAATTTGTACCTCATCTTCTGTTGCCATGAAACATACATTTGCTTGTTCATCTTCCATATCACTATCACTTTCTGATGAGTCTGTATCATCCCATGTTACCGAGAATGCTCGTTTCTTTGACTTGTCCTTCTTATATTTGAATTTGTCATTTTCTGACTTCTTCTTTTGTTCTGGACAATCCTTCTGCATGTGCCCCTTTTTGTGGCAATTGAAACATTCTATAGCAGATGAAAATGGTTTATTTGATCCAGGTTTCCTTTTGTTGTAACGACTGGCTTTTCGATATTTTAGGAATTTTTTGAATCCTTTTGCAATGAATGCCAGATCTTCGTCTTCAGACTCTAATTCATTTTCGTCTTTTTCAGCATGGAATGCCATGTTTTTCTTTTCTTCTTTTTGTTCCTTTCTAGTCTGCAAGTTAGCTTCGTAGGACATTAGATTTCCTATCAATTCATCTGGCTTCATGACAGAAAGGTCATTAGCTTCTTCAATTGCTATTATTTTTCCTTCCCATTCACTAGTCAGAGAATGTAGGACTGTTGAAACAACATCAAAATCAGAATACTTTTGTCCTAAGCCAATAAGTGCATGGTGGATAGTTTGAAACCGTGAATACATATCATTGATTGTCTCATTTGGTTTCATTTTGAAATTTTGAAATTGACTTTTCAGCATGGCTATTTTGGCTTGTTTAACCTTGTTAGTACCTTCATGAGTGATTTTTAGCGTTTGCCAAATTTGATATGCAGTAGTGCAGATACTAACACGGTTATATTCATTTTGGTCTAATGCACAAAACAACATATTTATTGCTCTTGCATTTACGGCTGCTGCAGTTTTCTCAGCCGCAGTCCATTCTGAATAATCAGTTGTTGGATTCACTATTTCTTTTTGAGTTGCATTCCAAGCATCATAACTATTTGATTGCATAAAGAATGACATACGTGTTGCCCAATAACTATAGTTAAGACCATAGAAAAATGGAGGTCTTTGTGTCGATTGACCTTCCATGTAAGTGGTGTTTTGAGTGCTAGTACTTGCGCTATTTGCCATATTACAAGAATATATCAAATAACTGTGTTACGGTTATATGATGGTCTTGCTCTGATACCAAATGAAAAGTATGTGTATGAGTGCACGTACTAATATAGTACACACGGATCGTGTAATATGGAATATAATATAAATACGGAAATAGATGATAGTAGCAAAGTAAATAAAAATAGAAAAATCACACCAGAGATTTTTATACTGGTTCGGAGCACCGTCCTACGTCCAGTCCCAGACTTCTATCTGGATTTTCACTATTAACTACCTTGCTTCACCCGGAGGAACAGGTTTACAACACCCAAGCAAACGAACGGGATTTCACGCCTCTAATACACTGAGGACTTCAACACTTGCCTCTTACAACACCGAGGACTTCAACACTTGCCTCTTACAACACCGAGGACTTCAACAAAGATGAATATAATTGTTTGTTGACGGTATGTGTTCTTGCTAACACAGTTTTGTCACTTGTAGTAAAAATTTCCTATAATCTTATCCTCAAAATATGTGAATGATGTTTTGTGAAGATTAAGGGAAGTATATTACTTATTAAATCAAAAGATATGAAATAATTTCAATGATTCAATAAGTAATTAAAATAATTGAGAGCTTTTAGAATGCAGGAGTATTTAGAAAGTAAGATCAGAAATTAGAGTAAAAAAATATATATTCATATATATTGAATCAATGATTTAGATGAGTTTATATAGAGAAAAATGGTTGTAACTCTTTGTGAATAGTAGCCATTAATAGATATGATCATTGATGAAAGTTAAGAGATGCAACCATTGGAGAAAGAAGTGTCTTTTGAAAAAGGTTGCTCTCTGTTTAAAAACGGTCCACAGGTCAAAAAATGGCCAATAGACAGGATTTCAAATATATAGTCGTTATGTGCATGTGTGCACTTTCATTGTGCATTTTACACAGAAACGGCCGACCGCCTGATTTAATACCGGTCGACCGGTCCTTGTTAAATTGCTCAATGAATGTGCAATGCTATTCAAACGTATATATATCGATTATATTGAGGTGCATGATTATTTGAGGATAGATTTTAACAAGTTTATCACTATTACAATATCAAATAATCAACATATAATCTAGAGTACCATATGTAGCTCTTTTGTGCCTCTTTATAGCCATGATGTCTTTGTTTTGTCGATCTCCTTTATTTCTTTGTCAGAAATCAAAAACTTCATAGAATCTGTGACTCAACAAGGGGTACACCGGCCTTGTGTTGGCAGATATCCAGTTAGGTTCTCAGGGACGTCCTTCCAGAGGCGTTCCATTTCGGTATGGGAAGTTCCTTAGCCCGATCATTTGTTGGAAATCCAAACAAAACAATACGAGCCCTTTACAATTGCAATTGTATAACTTGCCACCTCAGGTGGTAGCTATAGCTGGCATAATATAATGGTACCTATGCTGGTTAAGATTAATATTATTCTTTCGAAATATTTTCTTCACTTTGCACTTATAATAATAATATTGAAAAGAAATTCTCTCGTATCAAGCATGTTTGACTATCATAAGGAGAAATCTCCTCCAAGTCTGCATTTGCATTGTGTGTGTGGCGGGAGGCCTTATGGTAGTTCATTTTCCAAAAAGCATTGCGAATTGACTTTAAAAATTCTTTTGTTGTTTATTTAAAAGATAAAATGTTTTTTTTGTTTGCTCATACCAGTCCCATGACTGACCTGGAGTTTATTGTTCCTTTTCTAAACTCCGGGTGCCCATAATTTTCCACACGGGCAGTCTAGAGTTTGGTTTTTCAGATTGTCAGGTCTAGTAGATTATTTGGAGCCAGTTCAGTCCTTGGACGACTGACCTTGCTTATCTTGGTGAAACCTTGATGGTGGGTCAAGCTAGGAGTTTTGGAGCTTTGTCTTTGGAGCTTTTGGATCAGAGTTGCAGTATTGGATTCTGTGAAGACTTATCTCATATTGTATCGTGTTCCGCTATATTCTGTATTGTATATTCTCTGATGTTGATGATTATCATTGTATCAAATTGATGTATCGGATGTTGTATTCATGTTGTATCAGTGATATCATATTTTTTCTCTGCTGTAATTTATCATCTAATGGGTGTTGCAAGCTCCCGCGATACGAATTTGATGTTGTTTGTCGGACATCGAGTTCGGGTCGTGACAAAATAAGTATATGGAAATGTTTTCCAGCATAGAAGTTGAAATGGTTTTGAAGATATATCTTTTTAAAGATAATTTGAAGTGGATATTTGGCAAGTGATTTAATTAATAAAAGATTAATTAAAAAGGGCCTAGTGATTGTTATAGTGCTAAATATTTGTTAGTTTGTTTTGATAGTTAAATAACCGACTATCAAACTTGGCCAAAATTTTAGTTCCTCGACTTGATGTGGGAACTATTTAGTCGTACACTTAGTACGTAGCCTTCTGTGTAGGCTTGATTATCATTTGTGTTGAGGATGTTGATTCGTATAGTGCAGAGTATTACTCCAATCTATCGAGCTTCCTTCTTGGCCCGAAGGATAGCAAGTTGAAAGTTGGAGACGTGATAAGTCTATGAGACTTAGTTGCTGTGTGAGGTTGAGAAACGCTTTTGCGTTGTTGGTACGAAGAGACCGGGATCAGATTTATCTGAAAACCACTTCGGACCAATGTATATGCGACGATTGTGCAGGTTGCTTGTGATGATATTAATTTTCGGAGTTTTATAGTGGGGGACTGCTTGTTGATCGTTTAGGGTTAAAATCCTAATATACATCCAGTAGCAGTGGTCTCTTTGTTATGAAACATCCAATGCGAGGACTATTCTCTACTAATCCTAGGGATTTCCCCACAGGATGTGGTAGGAAAGTACCTTCGGTTTATCCTGTTCCTGGACAACTTGTATGGATGTTTGTCTGACATTGCATTTCTATAGATTACGTACATCGGTTTTTACAAACGTACATCAGTGGTGGCGGAGAAGGCAACTTCTCTTAGCTTAACACCCTCCTTAAGACGTATGAGCTTAAGGGTTGTATTTTTGTGGAAGGCAATTAGTAGTCAACGGAAATGGCCGTGTGGCATTCTAAGTGATGTGATATGTGATTATGAAAGGTAATCGTTACTTCATTAGTCCTCATCAACCGAAAATGACCAAAACAGGGTTAGATGCAGCAAGGATAAGTGGGCCATTCCCAAGTAGGATATGATCATCCTCTTCTTGATATATCTTTACACGCTATGACATCGTGTATCTGATTATTGTGGTTTGTATGCTATGAGGGTCCTTGGTAAAGGTCGGTAACGACCGGAGGATGACATATTCGGTATAGAGGTGGGTCGGTCTTGTGTTGGTAGAGGGCAGATGTTCTGTGCCTCGGGACATCCATCTAGAGGTGTACCCCTTCGGAAGATAGTCCCTTCACCTGGTCATTTGTATGGAAATCCAAACTCCACTACGTGTTTGCCATTTTGATTGTATTACCCAATTGGACTATATGCTGGAATTTAATCAATGTAACAATTTCGGCTATGATTAATATTATTTGTATATAGTAGACACTACTATAATATAAGAGGATTTAATAAGAAATGTTTTAGTTATCGTAAGGTAAAAATTTGTCCGTGTTTATGTATGGACTTGTCTTACGAGATACTTTTGTTTTGAAAACTAAATAAAAGTTTTGGTAATTAATAAATTTAGTTGAGTGTGTTTCTCACGCTGGTTTACCAGACTGATCCGGGCGTTCTTCCCTTTCAATGCTCGGGTCAGACCGAGTATATCTACAGGTTATGCTTTGGTGCTTTTGGAGCTTCGGCAGGAGAGCTGGAGATCTTCATTTCATATACGCGTATCTGTTTTGATTATTGATTATCCATTGTGCTTAGTTGTTATTGTTATCAGCATTTGTGAGGACAGGTTATTATAATTGTTCATGCTGATAACTATTGATTGATTGTTGGACTCTGATTGACGTGTATATATATATACAGTTTCTATTTTGTAAAGATCATTGATATGATATTATATGTTTTCCTCTGCGATGTGAGATTCTGTATTGTTCTTTTTGGTTCTATCTTCTCTCTTCTTCTCTCTTCTTTTCTTTCTCTTGACTTTCCGTCAATCGGTGCTTTTTGGATCAGACATGTGTGGTTTATTGTTGATTCAAAGGGTACGAATTTGCAGGTCGTCACAATACGGATGATGTTGGAATTTTGACCAGACAAATTCTATAATTCCAAAGTGATATATAGTTTCAACAAAGTGAATTTGTGTAAATAAATGTCACAATGGGGCAATGCTGAATAAACTAAAATTGGATTTTACTGAAACTAAGTAAACGATAAATTTGGCCAAAATGTCATACCATCTGATAAGTGATACGTGTAACATTAATATTTGAATAGTTTAATGTTAATCGCTACTAAATTACATCTAAGCAGTCAGGCGACTGAAATGATGACTTCTCTTTAGGCTAGACGATTAAATTAGTTTACAATTTTTATAAATTAAATAATATTTATTAAATATTGATTATAAAATTTGAATATGATTTGAGGAATAAATATTATTGTATATATTTATGATATTAATAAATATATCGATCGATGTGTGATATTGAAAAGCAATTAAATCAGATTTAATTAGTAATATTTATTTGGACCTAAATGGGCTTTTGTCCATAATGTATAGTGATATATTTCGGCAGTAATAATGATGTATGGGATGACTAAAAAAATAGGCTAGGGGTGTTTTACGTAGATGGCTCGAATTTAGGAAGAATGAGTAAGAGATATGATTCGCCTTTTCTCTCTATTCCTTCTGTTATAAAAGGACTCCTAACCCTAATACATATGTATCTTTTTTGGCTGCCATTTACCATCTTTGCTGGCCGAATTCACCTATATAGAAGCTCCAACAAAATTCCTTTCAAATTAATTTCAAAGCAACAACCATTGATAGTCAACTGTCAATAATTCATAGATTAGTAGTCTGCCGAATTGAGAAGAATTCTAAGGAGGCGATTCATCATAGCAAAGTATACTTCAAGGTACAGGTTTTTCTATGTGTTTACTATTTCATATAACTTAATATTAATGTATAATATTCTATTATTTGTTTATGAGTAATGTGAGATTTCTATATGTATCAATGTTGTCACATATTGAATGGGTATATGTATATATAATGATAATAAAAATACTTTTACATAGATCTGATGTATAAACAGCCAAATAAATTTATTTTATTAATTAATTTTTATTTCATTAACTATGTCATCATATCGTGTTAAAAATTGATATTATGTTTTATATATGCAAATTTACACTAATTATAATTTTAAGTAATAACAAAGTATTTTTAAAAACTATTCACTATTTTTAATATTATTTAAATCACAATATAGGTTGAATAATTCATACAAAATAATATATGTTTCAAAAATTATATTTTAAATTTTAAAAAATTACTTTATCATATTATTTATCTTCCAAAATATTAGAATTTAAATATCAAAATTCTATTTTTTTAAAAATCATTTACATATGCGGCTGATAATAAATAACTAATAAAAAAATATTTGTTGGCTCAGAAAATTATGAATTTTTTTCATGACCTTATAATATCATATTTGAATTTATGAAAATTTAAAATTTTAAAATATATTATGAAAATATTTTTAACATTATTTTAATGCTTTTTGGCTAATTAATATATATAAATAATTTAATAATATAAAATTATAGTTAAATATTTCATGTGCTTTGTATTCGATCTTGAATGACATAAAATAATTACTTTGATTTAATTTTCATAATTGATATAATTACACATACACACATTTATGGATACTTTAGATATTACAAATATAATTATATATACATATATATAATTTTTCTTACTGTAAAATATATATGTGCATTATATTAAAAAACTTTGTATATTATGTGTTTATCTGTGTGTATGGTTATATATATAGTCATTTATTTAAATAATATCTAATTTAACATATATATTACATATATGCAATACATATATTATACATATATATAAGTAAATAATTATATTGTTTTAATCTTTATTTGGATAATGAATGTGTGTGTGTATATATATATATATATACATATATTAGACAATATGCAATACATATAAGATGAGCCAACATGTCTGTTGCAATCCAAATCCCATCATCTATATACAGGCATGTTATATCCTATAATGATTATTATGTTACACATGCACACACATAAATATATGTATACGGTACATATGTACCATGATATTTAATTAAACATAAATTAAATAAAATTCCATCAATTACTTATAAATTTAAATGAAATAAATGATTTTATTTGGATTAACTTTAGAAATGTTCTAAATAAATTAGATTTCATATGCCTAATATAGATCTAATAAGGGAAATTTTTTCGAGTTCACCCATATATTCCACTACGGGCTGGTCTAATTCTACAATGGTATCAGAGCCCAATAGCATATGCGGTCTAATTAGTCATGTTAGGGTTAACTAATTAAGCTCACAACCCAATTAGTAGGGTGTCTAGAAAGGTAGTGTCTAGAATTGAGTTTGGATAATCAAGTACTCTACCCTACTTGGCTACCACTTTGGCTTGAACCGATATGTGAGCCCAAAGATTGCGCCTAATAGAAAAGACCCAATTTGAATTGGGCAATAGGCTTATTTTCAAAATTATTTAAAAATTAAAATATAAGTTTTAAATTTAAAATATTAAAAATATAATAAATGTTAAAATATAAAAAAAAAGTGTACAATTTTGAAAATCTAAAAATATAGGATTTTCAATTTAAAAGTTAAATTAAAATAATTATATACATATTATAAGTGTTATAATATAATAAAATTTTCAAAGCATTTTAAATTTAATTTCAAAATTTATAAACTTTATTGATGGTATTATTAAAATATATTAATTAAATAAGTTAGTTAATTAATAAATATATACATGTATTGTATATTATGATATATGTTCTGTTAATTTTAAAAAATGTTTAAAATAACATAAGTACACATGTATGTATATGAATTGAATTCCAAAATTAATATAATTTAGTTAAAATTATTTAAATAAATTAACTAATTAAAGAATAAATAAATAAAAAGTTGATTAATTAATTAAATAAATTTAGAGTTAATTAATTAAAAAATTTAAACATATGTATGATATATGTGTTATGCTATAAAGGTTATAGTATATAAAAAATACTTAATATAAATGTTGTATTAAATAGTATAAATTTATTAAAATATTAATTAATTAAATAATATTTAATTAATATAATGTTTTACATAAGACTATTGTATATAAGTAACATGAAATATAAATATTATATAATAAATAAAACTTATATAAAATGAATGTATAAATTAAAAGTGGAATATTAAGAAACCCTTAATAGACTTAAGGAATAAGTACATATCTAATTGTACGTATACCTTGATTTCCATTGTGTTTAACATTTGAATTATGAGGTTATTTCATAAAAATATATTATTTCATAAGTCGATATCACTTAATATAATATATTAAAGATTATGAATCTTTAACATAATGTTGTCATCTACTATATATATTCTAATAAATTACTTGCATACTCCTTAGTTGTTGAGCAAACTCAAACTAGGATGTTACGTGCAGTATTATTAATTGAACGGACGAGGTAAGATACCAATATGTATTTGTTAACAAACTTATTATACATATACTATACATGGCCATCATAATATTGTAGGTAGAATGAATAATCTCTTTCGATTTGTTGAGCAAACTCATGGTCAAAATGAGATTAGGACAAGGAACCATGGGTTAAGAGCTATATTTGATACAACCATTAAGGAGTTATCCATTGTTTTTGGGTCAATGATTTGTTGAGAAAATTCAAGATTAGAATCTCAAGACAAACAAATCCTAACATCCATTAGTGAAGTCGAAAGACTTCAATGTTTTGCTTAGGGTTTGGTGAAACATAAAAGATTAGTGGAAGCCTTATTAAGAAAATGAAATGATAACGTTTAACATTTCTAATATTGTAAGAACATATATTGTATAATGTTATAATTATCTACATTGATAAATTTATGCATTTAAAATGATTGATAAAACATTTATCAATTAAGATATACAAATGTACTAAATTGAAAATTGACAAATAGAAATATAAAATATACTAATAAATGATTCTATACCCATGCAAACACGTAATTTTAAACTACTTAATACGTTTGTAATTTGGTCGCTAACATGTTTATTTGATCGAGACCACGATTTCGTTCTATGAATTTCGAACTCTAAAAGCAATATAATACTATGGACATTTGATCCATATTCTATCACATATAAATTTCATACGGTGAATGGCCATAATTCGTAATGTACGATACTCCGATGAAATTAGTTCGTTTGAAAATAAGCCAAAATGGTACTATGAGATCGAGTATTCAATTTGATTGCTTACAATGAAGATCATATTGTGCTAAATGTAACACGTCCAAAATTACAAGGTAGATCTAAGAATTTGATAATTGAAATGTCAATTTGATCAGATTGCACATTTGCAACATATGATGTCCTTAAATGTTAAGGATAATCGAATGCGCATTTATAAAGAGTTTGTTATGATATTGTAGTAAGGGTTTTCTTCTGAATGGTTTAACTATTTAGAAAGGAAAATGAACATACAAGAGTAGATGTGATTTAAGGCATAATTGGACGAAGAGAGTGAATAGTTACTTCTGCTTCATAAAGAAACATCGGAGACGTCAATTGTAATAATAATAAAAGATACTTAATATTGGAATATGAAATACAATTTTTGTTCCAAAATAGATTTTCATATAGAATTTTTTTTCTATAAGATTTATTTCTATGGATTTAAGATATTTGACCATAGTACTCTCCATTGGAAAAGAGTTGCGATATATGAAATAAATAGTTTATGTTAAGTGGATGATGGACCTCTGTATTCAGTACACTATTATAGTAATGACAGAAATAGTGCGAGCATATCATATAACAATTATTGATTTCATAAAATTACGAAAAATGTTTTCGTAAAATGTACTGCATGAAATAATAACTATTTTTCAGTGTCGATTGCAAAATAGACATAGTTATATTTCTATATATGAATATTTGTTATGAAGTAAAAGTATAATGTGGGATTTGTTTTCATTATAAAATGATGCATTGAAAATAATGAAGTATCTAAAATTATTTACAATTATTTTGAAATTATAAACTAAGCTGTAGTTTTGAGAAATAATTTTATTATATGATTATCAATCATATGATATCGGTAAATTATATCTCAAATAGTTAAGGGCAATGCGCCTATTTAGTAGGAGCGTCATAGGAGTTGACGAACTCTTTGGATTGAGACATTAATATATGCAATCGCAAGTCTATTAATACCAAAACGGTTCCACATACTCTGTGATATTCATTGATGATTTACCACCAACATGGACATATTTGATACACATATAGTATGCACATGATAAGATCATAGAGCATAAAACGAAAGTAAATAAAATAACATGTAATTAAATAAAATGATTCAATTTTATTGAATGGGCAGGTATATTGGAAAGAGTTCTTTATGTACCTATATGAATAAAGAATCAATCTCAAAAGTCACTCCTCACTATAATCATAATGATGTATTGATATAGAGCAACTAAACTTTGTCGAACAAAGTAATTATGAGTGAAGTTGAGATTAACTTCTTTCCATAAGATCGTGTGCTTAAGAGTAGTATATAAGGTTAATATTATTTCATCCAAATAATAGTTTACAAAATCATACAAGATAAGGGTTTATAAGAAACCCCAACATATCCCAAGCCAAGGAGTTGGCAGGTTATGCAAGTCGAAAGTCTGCACGCAACAATTATTCGTGAGTGATCTTGTATAAATCTCCCTAAAAAGGAGTTTAGGAAAGATTGTAATTGGATGACATATTTATGTGTTGAACATAAGTTTTGTAAACTAAAACCAAATCTGTTTTGCAAATAAAGAAATTCATAAAATATTTATGTATACCTATTCTGTTCCACTGGCAAACAATTGTTACTTCGAGAAGTATGAATTTCATAGTGAAGGAATTTCATTGAGAAATTATTGGTAGTAAAACAGAATTGGATCGGATCCAATGATAGAACTGGCTACTATGAGATGAAATGAAATTAACTAACCTAAACGAATACATTGCACTAGAATGTCTAACAATTATTATCGCACATTGAAGACAAACAATGAGTTTCTTATCAATGTCAAAAATATATAACCCTCGGTTGTTTAATTAAACCATCAAGAGTGTTGACTCTATAACATGGTATGAAACGTAGATCCGAAACAGATTCCAAGTACATTATGAAAATATTATTTTTGATGTTTGTATCCCAAGAGATATGATCCATTGGCTGTAAATCTATCTTTATAAGAAAGGTAAATGTTGTTAGAATTTAATGAGCAACATCGATATGAATAACTTCATAGATTTCAATTGTTGAAATTAGCGTAATAGATTCATTAGTCAATATGCATAAGTTATTCGAATTTACTCACAAAATTATCGCGTGGCATGACTTTATGTTTTGGTATGTATGTATTGAAACCGAAAATTCTAGATAACGATTTAGGGTAAGCTGTTTACTAACCAAAAATGTCTCGAAATCCATCGAAGCGATACTGAGTTTGTGAGTCCTTGGATATGATCCAACAAATGATAAAAAGTATCATTTTATAAGCATTGGAATTTAAAAAATACTTTGATAGAAATATCAAATAGTTTGATTATTAATCAAAATGCAAAGGAAGCGTGTGTTTATAAGAAAGTACATAACATTGATATTTCTAAACTATAAGAAAACAACACGCTATTAATTTTAGTAATATACTTATGTTAAAATCATCCTTAGTCTTTTAATACGTGACTTTAGATTTGTAAACGATGCCTTTTATAGTAAGTATAAAAGATATTGGGAATGTCCCAAATCGATATGCAAAGATATCTTATTAAAATGTTTAATACAGAATGTGGAAGACGGATTCCTTATGCATTGGCAATAAGAATTATCATATATGTTATGATGTCTATGATATTGTGATTTGTCTATGTATTTGATATATGAAGCAAATATCAAATCCAAATCAGTAAATGGTTATTAGAAGTATTCTTATGTAATTATGAAAAAAGATATAACACCTCGTAAATTTGGCATTAGTTATTTAATTACTTAAGTAGGCTTAAAAATGAAATTTGTGCAAATGATGGAATTTAACCATGAAACTAGCACCATTGTGTTCGTAGAGAAATTCTGAGCAACTTTTATATTTGGAGTTTTGCGATTGGAGTCTAAACGAAGAAATTATGGACGATAAACGAATTAGAAACAAAAATAATTAGATTAGAAAAATTAACGTTTGTATATTAATTACGGGGACCCACAGGTCGACGGGCTCGTTGTGACCGGTCGACATGTAAAGGTCGATTGGTGCATTGGAATAGCCGACCGGTTAGGACCATGGCTGCTAGGGTTTGCCTTTGCCAAGCGGCCGGGATTTTATATAATTAAATCTAATGGCTGTGGTTGATTCGAGTGCCTATAAATTCGAAAATAACCCTCACTTCTCTTCTCATATTTTTCTGAAAGCAGCAACAAAGCTCTACCATTTTCTCTTCTCCACTATTTTCCAAATTGTAAAATAAAATATTTATGTTTGTATATATACAAATTGAAGAAGAATAGGAGTCAAATAAGAGAAGAAGAGGAGTGAATCATACACAATAACAAGGTAATATATATATATACACACACTTATATCTATATTTATATTTCCCTTCAACCCTAAACCTCTTCTCAGATTTGTAATTCCAATATATGTATATACCCTTTTTATACATATTTCTTGAGATAAGAAGAAAATGGAGTTGAATCAAAGGTTTTACTTCAGATCTGAAGATTTGGAATGCTTTAGCAGGTGAGTGGGAAATTTATAAATATTTTAAGTTGTTTAAATCTATTTTATTGCCAGACGTTTGATTTTTATGCCTAGATCAATGATATTTGTCAATTGTAGGCTTAAATTAGTGTAGAAAACTATTGCCTACATATTCTTGTTGGAATTATTGTTACATCTCGATCTGGAAATCAATCCCAAAAGTTATAGATATGAATATTGATTAGATATGAAATTTATTCCAGATCTGAAATTGGGTTGTAGATTATTACCCTAATTATGTTGAACTGGGAATTTTCCATATCTTAATTTGTCAGAAATGTTTATTTAATTTTCATAAATTTGTACGTGTTCCCAAACTGCATATAAAGTGCAACTTTTGACTTAACGAGGAATATATGAAAATGAAAAGGAAGAGATGTGTAAAGTACATATTCATTCGTCGTACTTTACACTGTCTGTTCCAATAAAAAGAGAATAACCGTTCCTTATAATTTCAAATGAGGCAAATCTTCCCTTTTATTCCAGTTCTTTTGTTTTAAACTAATTTATGGAAATCACAACGGAGGATTTTCCTAAGAAATGTAATTTCAGTAAATTAAATATGAAAAAGAAGATTCTAGTTAAAGATTTGTGACTATAATAGATTTTGTAGAAGCGGTATTTATACGTATTTGTATGCGATAATAAATATGACGATTTATGTGTAACGTTCGCATATGATACTAGTTATACGTAATAGTAACGTTGATTTGCAAAGGAAATATGAGGAAAGTTTCGAAAGTTTGTAACTTTAATTAATGGGTAATAAATGTGAAACAAATATGAGAGTTGCAAGTAACTAATAGGGTAAATGGATTAATGGGAGTGATAAATAAAGAAGTAGGAAAATAACTATGGATAGTTAGGAATGGTGACTAATTGGAAATTTGTATATATACATAAATGTCTTAGAAAATGTCCGTTAGGATGATATTCTTTATCATTGACAAATTAACATTTATGGAAGAAGCAAATAAAGGGGATACATGGGTAATTGAATATTTATGGTGATTTATATAGCGCTAAATAAGTAAAAGATGGTTAGTAAGCTAAGTTAGATATCCAATTTATGATGGTAAAGCTTAGTAATGATAGTTTAGGATAATATGGATTAATTTAGTAAAGCCTATAATAATTAATTGGACTTAGTAGTTTAGGATGCGAGGTTAGTATAGTTACACAACAGACATTTGCCCTTCGCTTTGAGTCTACCATCAATTATGTACAATTCCTATTGATGTGAGATATCTTTAACCATTGGACCCATAGGATAATTTATTGGGTTTAGAAGACTGGGATGCAAGGTCAGCAGAGTTACACAATGGAAGTTAGCCCTTCACTCAGAGGCTACCAGCAATTGTGTACACTTACTACTGATGTGAGATATCACCGATCATAGGACCCGTGGGAAATGGTTATATGAATTATAGGGTCTGCTTAAAGGTTAGAGATATTAACTGATTGTTTGTGGGCCCGCATCTTTCCTAATTAAAAAGTATTAAATGGTCTAAATTATCGACCAGGAGTAGTAGTGGATATCTCAAGAAGGGTCCGCTTTGGGTTTGAGGTATTAAGTGACTGATCTAGGGTCCGCCTCTTTCCTATAAAGACGTATTAAGAGTCCCAGTGAGATTTCAAGCGATGTCATCTAGATAGTACTAGTGAGGATTCCACCTTAGTGATAGGTGTTAAATGACAAATGTCTGCCTAGAATATATGTATTAAATGGTCAGGGGTCTGACTAGTCCTTATTAATAAGGTATTAAGTGGCTTGGGCACTGCATCTCATATGGCTAAGACTTTAGTGATGAGTATGGCTATCATGTATTATTAAATCCATAAATAGTGGTCAACAGTCTTTGTAGCTAGGACCAATGGACCAACAATGACGATGCTAGGAGCCTGCTTCATATTTTGAAAGTATTAAGTGGCTGATAGACTTAAACTAGTGGTTTGTACCTTAGGAAGGGTTGGTAGGTGAATTGTGCTAGTTAGGAATATTGTGTGTGCAATATATTAGGTTAACCTTAAAATAGCAAATATAACAATTAAATGAAAACCAATTGGCGTAAATTTATATTAGAGACACTATAGATTTTCCAGTCACCATCATGTTATTCTGACCGTCCCACATTATAACCCATAGGGTAGATTTATAAGAATATGTCCCTAGAGCTAGACGTGATTGATTATTAGAGAAGTCTTCTTATCTCTCCTGCTCGATGCTGATGTGGTAATATAATATCCATGGAATACCATTAATTTCATGGTAGTAGCCATAGTCAGTATTCATATCATATTATTGTTTCCGCTGTGAGTTTAGATTTTATCAACCCCTGATAATGTTCGTGCTTATTTGTAGGTACCACATCCAACAATATATGCTTTGGTGGGCTTGGGTTTTGATTCCTATCGAAATTTAGGCTCATTAAAGTACGGGTTGTTACAAGGTAATTGTTTACAGAGACGACGGACTCCTTATGAAGAAATGTTTGGAATCAAACTTCAATTAGTGATATTGAATATAATATGTCAATAGTTAATTCAAGTTAAGAATATTTAATTTGGAAATTTTCCAAACGAAAGACTATGGCTGATTCAATGAAAAGGCTAAGTAGATTGCCTTGAATAGCCAATGTATACATATATAAAAGCACGAATTATAATTGAGCTAGGAGAAATTCCAAATGTTGATAATTCTATAACATTATTATAAGATAATAATTTTACAATATAGTTCATAATAGAACTTAAAGCTCACTGAAAGTCGAGAGACATACTTTGAATTTTTCCATATGATAAATGTTGTTTATCAACGTAAAAGAGAGTTGATTGACAGAGTAGATAGTTAAATAGAATAGCATACCCATTCACTGAAGGACTGACCTAATTGATTTTAAGGAAACCGAATGGAGAAATTGGAATAATATTCCATAATTGACCCTAAGTGCAAGTGAGAGATTGATAGACTTAGGGGTATGCCCTAGGGGCAATTCTGTAATTTGTCATATATAACTCGATAATCAATCTTATTTGAAATAAAAGGTGTTTTTATTTTTATTGTATACTTAATATAATATATTATGTAATTAATTTAATTAAAAGTATATTTAATAGAAAATCCATAAATGGTATTTTTGTGATAGTAGTTACAAAGTGTTGCACCGTTAGTAATTTACCACAATAAAAATTAAATATACCATTTTAAATGTTCCTTATCAAGATCCATCGAGACTGGATATTGATGTATCTGTTAAGACTAGAGTACATAACGCTCTCTAAACATTGAACGATGTATTACTCACGGCTGTTGGAGGAACCAAGAGGTTACGTACTGATAGTTTTAGAAAATATGGAATGATTCACTTGATAAGTTTCTGTTGGTTAATATAACTAAAGTCAAACAGAAAATCGATGTGACTGATTTACACAGTTCTCTTGACTCGAGAATACTATCGATCTTCAATATGAAAACTTTGCTTTGATTATAGTCAAATCATGGCACGACATCCATTGAGTGACTATAGTTGGGTTGAGTGGATGTATTAGAGGTGAAGCTATAACGCCCCGTAATTTGGGATTAGTTATTTAATTGGTTAGTTAATTAATTTAGCTCCAAATGTTGGAATTTGATCATGAAACTTGCACCATTGTGCTCGTGGTGAAATTCTAAGTAACTTTTATATTTGGAGTTTTGCGATCAGAGTCAAAACGAAGAAATTAAGGATGAAAAACGAATTCAAAATGGAAATGGTTTGAATAGGATAAATTAACATTTTATATTAATTGCCCAGGCCCACAGGCCGACCCACTTATTGAGGCTGGATGACCCCTATGGTCGACCGATGTCCCATAGGTGGTTGACCGGTGGTGACCTGGCAGCTACAATAAACTAGGCCGCAATGGCTCGGATTTAATATTTTAAATCGAACGACTGTGATTGATTCTAATGCCTATAAATTCGGGCCTAACTCTCTCTTCTCTTCTCATATTCTTTCTGAAAGCGGCAGCGAAGCTCTACCATTTTCATTTCTCCATAATTTTCTAAATTATAAAATAAAATATTTATATTTGTATATATACAAATTGGAGAAGAATAAAAATCAAATAAGGGAAGAAGAAGAGCGAATCAACACTACGTGATAGCGATGGTAATATATGCATGTTTGTGTGTGTGTCGACCGTGATTGATTCTAGTGCCTATAAACTCAGGCCAAACTCTATTTTCTCTTCTCATATTCTTTCTGAAAGTAGCAGTAAAGCTCTGCCATTTTCTCTTGTTCACCATTTTCTAAATTATAAAATAAAATATTTACATTTGTATATATACAAATTAGAGAAGAATAGAAATCAAATAAGAGAATAAGAATAGTGAATCAACACTACGTGATAGCGAGGTAATATTTATGTGTATGTATGTATATGCTTGTGTTTTTGTATATATTTGTGTTCATATATTTGTATTTCCCTTCAATCCGAAGTGTCTTCCTTGATCTGTAATTCTAATATATGTATATACCATTTTATACATATTCCTTGTATTGAAAAGGATTTAAAGATGAATTTAAGGTTCTACATCAGATCTGGAGATTTGGTTCGCTTTAAAAGGTGAGTGGAAAATTATATATATTGTTTATGATTTTAAATCTATTCCGTTGGCAAACATATGATTGTTATGCATAAATCAATTATTTTGTGAATTATAGCATAAATTTGTGTAGAAAATTATTGACTACATATTTTTGTTTTAGATCTAATTTGAAATATGTTTACACCAAGATCTGAAAATCAATCCCAAAGATTTTAGAATTTGAATGTTGTATATTTTTTTTTCCAGATTTGTACTTGGGTATAAAATATGATTCTTGGATTATTCCCTAATTTGTGCTCTGTTGTAGATTTTTCATGGTTTAATTTGTGGGAAGAAAATCTATTTGATTTTTATAATTTTGTTTAGTTTTTCCACTTTTGATTTAAAAGGGAGACTTTGATTTAACAAGGAACACTCATAAACAATTAGGGAAAAGATGTTTAAAGTACAGATTTATTCTTTGTAGTTTACACTATCTATTCCAATTAAAAAGAAATTATCCATTCCTTGTAATTTAAATGGTGTCAATCTTTCCTTTTAGCGTTAAACCAATTTATGGAAATCACAGTGAAAAATCTTCCTAAGAAATCTAATTCCAGCAAATTAAATATGGAAAGTACACTCTAGTCAAGTTTACCTAGAATATATTTGGATGACAATAGACAATTTTATTATGTAGCTTATGCGTATTTATTGCATTAATAAATAAGAACAACGTTTGTTCATCCATTATTTATGAGTAGCATTCGTTAATCATTATTATATTTAGGGAAGCAAATAGGTAGAATTAGAAAATGTACTAATTCCTATTAATGGGCAATAAATTAGGAATTGCCAATAATTAATAGGAAATAAAAGATTATAATCCTAATTAATGGGAAATTGTGATAGGGAGAGTTACAATTGGTTAGTAGGCAATTAAAGATCGTAACTCCAATTAATAGGTAATTAATGAAAATGAAGTTGGGAGTTACAATTAAAAGGGACAAATGGATAAAAAGCGACTGACAAAAATGGAACGGTTATAAATGGTTGCTAATTTGAAATTAGTAATCATATATAAATATCTTAGGAAATGTTCGTAGGATTTTATGAATAAATTGACATTTATGAGCATTAAAAGTGGATTTATAGGTAGATAAATATTTAACATCAACCTTATTGCCTTAAATAAAAAGAAGAATTAGTAAGCTAAGTTCAATGTCTACCTAATATAATATAAGTAAAGACTTAGGATGGTCAATTGGACTTAGTAGGTGTTATCCCGCCTTTTGGCAAGGCCGAGATACCAAGGAACGGACCAGAAAGAAACAGGATCATACGTCTTCAGCTCCGGATGATCGTTGGGCAACTACAGGTATCGATGAATTTTATCGGATGTCCGGATCGGGCTACGATTGGTAAGACACGTCAAGGAAAGCTGTAGAAACCAGCGTTCCAAATTTCGGGGAGATCCGAGTTCGTATACTCAAGATGTCGCCAAAAGAAAATAAGTAGGGCAGGCCTTACTTCGAATCCATCAGAGAGACCCAGGGTCGAATCGATCAGAGTTCGAATCCCTCAGAGCACGCGTAGCTTCGAACCCAGGGGCGAGCCCTTACTTCGAACCCATCTCACAAGTATACGTTCGAATCCATCTAAGTATGTCTCGGTTCGACTCCATCCAAAGAATTTAGGTTCGAATCCATTGAGGGCACGCCTTGTTTCGAATCCATCAGAGTGATCGTGTCTTCGAATCCATCAAGGCGCTCCTGTCTTCGAATCCATCAAGGCGCTCCTATCTTCGAATCCATCAAGGCGCTCCTGTCTTCGAATCCATCACGGCGCTCCTGTCTTCGGATCCATCGAGCAAGAGTTCATCGAATCCAACATACTAAAGCAACTTCGAATCGATCTGCAGTAGCTAACAACGATCGATTCGAACAAATACCAACACCATCGATTCGAAGGAAGATAACCCTCGAATCCAACACATCAAATCCATCAAGTTGTAGCAGCGGAAGTCAAAGGCTCGACCCTATCGATTCGAAGAACATGGATTCGAAGCACGTATGTCAATTAAAAATGCAATCTTGAATCGATCATAACTTGAGATCTACAAGTCCAAATGCTATGAAATTTTCACAGGAGCTTGCACGTACATAGAAGAATGGCCACGCCAAGTTTCATCCCGATTGGACACTTTTTTGATCGATTCGAACCAAGGGTCGAATCGATCCAAAAGCGGGCCCGGATCTCCAGAATTCAGCCATGTGGGCCCCCCGCACGTGTCAGAAGTGGTCTTCCCGAATTTTAGGAGAAATATCAGCCTCCAGCACATATAAATAGAGCCCCTGGTCATTCAGAAAGGGAATCGGAGAATTTCTAGAGATAAAGCACGCCCGGACGCCGCCAGAATTACTTCAGAGCACCGCCGCTGCCTTTGACTTCGAATTTTTGCTTAAGAACTGCTGTACTTAGCCATATAAAAGTTGTATTCTCCGAATATCGAGCAATAAAATAACAAAGCTTCATAGTGGACGTAGGCGCATCGCCGAACCACTCTAAATTGTTGTCTTCTGTGCAATTTACTTTCTGTTGCTTGGAGTTTTTGTTAGATAATCCTCATTTTAATTTGCCTTCTTCATTTATTATCTCTTCAAAAACTTCCGAAGAGTGTTGTGCCCAATTTTGACACAAACACTTTGGTGCTTTCACTGAGAAAAAACCCAGTTTTTTCTCCTGCTCCTTGGATCTATCTTCGATACCGGATTGCATAAATCTAAGAGAGAGATCCAGATTTCATATTCAAACTCCTTCCATTCTACTCAGATTTGTCAAAAGTCTAGGATAGAATTCAACGTTTCAAAATGGTGAGTATAAGAACCACTTCCAACATTGGTGATCAGGAAGGCCGGGATAGGCAAAACCCCACACAACTACAATCCACTAACCAAGATGCTGTTGGGCATACGGATCAGTCAGGTCCGGTCACGAGGCAAGAGTTCCAAGCACTACTTCAAGAATTAACCCAAAGCAGACAACAGCTAACTGAGCAATTGCGCGCTAATGCTGAGTTGACCAATCAACTAAATCGCCAAAAACGAAGAAGATCCAGAAGGGATCAAGCTCATCGTTCTTCCACCAAAAGCTCCGCTTCCTCAGATTACAATACCCGATCTATCCGTCCCAGGCTAGACGGAAATCATACACAAGCCGCTGACTGTCAACAGGCGGTAACCGTTGGGCAAATAAGGGTTGGCCCTTCTACCAGCTTCCATATTGGACCCTCCTCCCGAGGAGGCACTATTCCTCAGTACACTGCAGATGATCGAGCTGCTACAGCCGCTGCAGTTGACATAGGAGTTGATGCTCGAGATCACTCCAATCAAAATTATCATCAGCAGGGACAGGCTCCAGAGCCATATATCCCAGAAGATATCGAGCCAAGGAGGCGGGATGAGGATCGTCGACAGCGTCCGATCCCACCTCGCACTATGGAACCCGACCATACTTTGGCTCACCACCCACAGAATTTTCCAATACCAGACTTCTCAGCCATGGTGCGGCGAATGATTCGCGAGAGTCAAGGCCTAACAAATGACGATTGGGGAATCTCCCGGAGTCATACCCCATTTACTGATGACATATTATATGCTGAACCTCCTCGCCGATTCAGAATGCCAACCCTTCCCATGTATGAAGGAAATTCCGACCCAAATCAACATGTTCTGAAATATGAATGGTCAATGACTGCTGCAAGAGCTGATGACGCAGTAAAGTGCCGCAGTTTTCCTATTTCCTTAGGGGGAATTGCGACAATGTGGTTCATCCGATTACCGCCACGATCTATTTCTTCGTTTGACCAGTTAGCTACTAAATTTGTTGAACAATTTCGCATGCATATTGCCCGACCTAAAGATGTTAATACCCTATCAAGTGTCACTCAAGCTCCCGGAGAAACACTTAGACGATATTTGGAGAGATTCAATGCTGCATGCGCAGAGATCACCAACCCTAATGATAATTCCATTCTAATGGCCCTGACTAAAGGAATCGACCCTGATTCCGAATTTGGAAATTGGCTAGCCGGGAAACCTCCCGCATCGTTGGACCGTTTCTATTCCAAAGCTGCTCAATTCTTGAGGCGAGAGGATGCGAAACAGTCTAGGAAGCAGGATGATGCAAGGCCCAGTAGTGAAGGGATTCAGAGTAATGTTGCGGTTAAACAGTCCGGAGAAAATTCGGGAAAAGTCGAATTGAATATTCAAAATAAACAGGCCCAGCGATCAAGAAATGGTGATAACCGAAGCAAGAAGCAAGATCAGAATCGTGGTCCGAGACGTAGGGCCGCAACGTTTGACAATTATACACCGCTTAACACGTCGCTGGAAAATGTATACTTACAGACTTGTAATACTATGCAATACAAGAAGCCTGCTCCGAAGCCTTCATCGGAGAAGCAAATTCAGACAGGGAAGTTCTGTAGGTTTCATGAAAGTTATGGGCATAATACCAATGAGTGTAGACATTTGCAAGAGCTCATTGAAAAGTTGATCAGAGAAAGAAAGTTGGACCAGTTTGTTCGGGCGCCGCAGTCTGGTGGAGCGGGCCCATCTAATCAAAATCGAACGCAGAATCAGGAAAGACAAGGTGAACCTGCTCGCACAGGCGGAAGGTTGGTTATCAATACGATAAGTGGTGGTCCTCATCCGGCTGACAGAAGTTGGAGAGAAATGGAGTCATATGCTAGCTCAATCAGGCATGTAGACTTTGAATGCTACAGCAACTCGGAAGACGGAACACCGGCTAAACAACAAAAGACAATGGCTGATGAAATCGTGTTTAGAAATCGAGATGCTGATAAAGTGGAAGCTCCCACAATTGACCCACTGGTTATATCCACTCAAGTTGGTCCTGCTTGGATGAAGAGGATCCTGGTAAGACAGCGGGAGTTCCGTAAATATCTTATTTAAAAGAGCATATGATTTAATGAAAATGGAAGCTAAGGACTTAAAGCCTTGTCAATCACGAGTCCACGGCTTCAATGGGAGTGCAACAGTACCAACTGGAATAGTCGAATTGCCAGTAGAGTTGGGAGCGGGAGAATGCCGAAGAGTTCGGATGTTGCAATTTGTTGTCTTAGATATTCCTTCCCCGTACAATGCTTTTTTGGGCCGACCGGCCCTTGCCGAATTTAGGGCTGCTATTGCCCCATGGTGTTTAACTCTGAAGTTCCCTACTGACCACAGAATAGGAGTTGTACAAGGGGATCAGGCTGCTGGAAGAGCCTGTTATGTTGCTGAGCTGCGGGAGGCGCAGCGGAAAGAGAAAGGAAAAGGCGTAGAGGAATCTCTCTGCGTCCATTTTACTGACGATTGACAACTAGCGCCTGGGCTCCAGCCTGGGCACCACAACCAATTCCAAAAGGATCTTGATCCAAGGGATAATGATAATAAAGAAGAATCTACGGAAAGTCAGGCTTCTCCGGCCGAGCTGACCATTGATGTCCCGATTGATGATGATCACGATGACTCGAGAATATTGAAGATTGGGTCTCAACTTGACCGAAAGACACAACAGGAATTGGTTGATTTTCTCCGGGAGAATCTTGACGTGTTCGCCTGGACACACTCTGATATGTGCGGAATCTCTCCTGACATCGCGAGCCACACCTTGAACATTGACCCGCGATATATCCCGGTCAAGCAGAAAAGGCGTAGTATGGATCCAGAGAGATCTGCTGCCCTGAAAGAAGAGGTCGATAAGTTGAAATCAAATGGGTTCATTAGAGACGCTTTATACCCATAATGGGTGTCCAATCCTGTACTTGTCCGAAAACCGAATGGAAAATGGAGAACGTGTATCGATTACTCTGACCTGAATAAAGCCTGCCCGAAAGACAGCTTTCCACTCCCCCGGATCGATCAACTGGTAGATTCAACCGCTGGACATGAATTGTTATCTTTCATGGATGCTTACTCAGGTTACAACCAGATACCCATGCATGTACCGGATCAAGAACACACAAGCTTCGTAACCGACTTGGGGTTGTACTGCTACAAAGTCATGCCTTTTGGATTAAAGAATGCTGGCGCGACCTATCAACGCTTAGTCAACCGAATGTTTGCCAATCAGATTGGAAAGACTATGGAGGTCTATGTAGATGACATGTTGGTGAAGTCACGGTACTCTGGTGATCATGTCAAGGACCTGGAGTCAATGTTCGACATCCTCCGGAAATACGGAATGAAGCTTAATCCACTCAAGTGTCATTTCGGAGTCGCATCCGGAAAATTTCTTGGGTTCATTGTCAATGCCCGAGGAATAGAGGCCAACCCCGAAAAGATTTGGGCAATCAGAAATCTACAAACTCCGAAAACCATAAAGCAAGTTTAGAGTCTTAACGGGAAAGTGGCAGCACTGAGCAGGTTTATCTCAAAATCGACCGACAAATGCCTTCCATTTTTCGATTTAATTTGAAAGGGAAAACGAAACTTCGAATGGAACACAGACTGCGAGGGCGCATTTCAATCACTAATCCAGCATCTTTCCGTACCACCAATCCTCTCAAAGCCTGTAGATCATGAACAGTTATATCTTTACCTGGCAGTATCAGAGAATGCGATCCGTGCTGCATTGATTCGAGAGGAAGACCGAGTGCAAAAGCCGGTCTACTACGTGAGTAAACGATTGACCGGAGCCGAGAGAAATTATCCAAAGCTTGAAAAGTTGGCATATTGCCTAGTCATTGCCTCGAGGAAGCTCCGGCCATATTTCCAGGCTCATCCTATTACTGTGTACACCGATCAGCCGTTACGACAGGTCCTTACGCGGCCTGAGACGTCTGGTAGGTTACTGAAGTGGAACATCGAACTGAGTCAATTCGACATCAGTTATACTCCAAGGAGAGCCATTCACGGCCAAGTCCTAGCAGATTTTATAGCCGAATTCACTATTCCTGAAGACTTGCCCGAAACCAGCATGTCTCCCGAATACATCTGGAAGATGTACACCGATGGTGCGTCAAACGATCGGTGCTCAGGAGCTGGGATAGTGCTTGAGACCCCCGAAGGACGATCCATATGTTATGCTTTAAAATTCGAGTTCCGCGCAACCAACAATGAAGCCGAGTATGAAGCTCTACTTACCGGACTAAAACTTGCCCGTGATCTGAAAATCATCGCTGTAGCTGTGATTCCCAATTGATAGTGTGTCAAGTTCGAGGTGAATATCAGGCCAAAGATCGAAGACTGGCCGCTTATCTAATTCAAGTTCTAAAGATACTTAATCAATTCGATTACTATGCCATTTTCTACATACCCCGAGAGCACAATCAGAAAGCTGATTCATTGGCAAAGTTAGCAAGCACGGGTGAGGCTCAACAGTTGGGGGTTGTTCCGATTGAAACCCTATCATCTCCGAGCATTGATCGAAGGGAGACTGATTTCGCATTTGAAGCTACCTCCGCCAAGGAGTCGTGGATGACTCCTTATCAAGATTATATCGAACGCGGTGTATTGCCCGAGCGGCGAAGCGAGAAAAGACAAGTTCTGCGAAAGGCTTCACGGTTTGTTATTCAGAATGGAGTCATGTATCGGAGAGGATACTCTGTTCCTCTCCTCCGGTGTATCGCACACGATGAAATCAAACGAGTGTTTCACGATGTACACGAAGGAGAATGTGGTGATCACACTAGGGGGCAAGCACTAGCAAAGAAGATACTTCGATATGGGTATTATTGGCCTACCGTTAATCGCGATGCTGCAGACTACGCTAGAAAATGTGACAAATGCCAGAAGCATGCTCGAATTTCAAGAGCCCCGCCTACTGGGATAACCCAAATGGTCAGTCCTTGTCCATTTGCGGTGTGGGGAATGGATATCATCGGCACATTGCCTCTGGCCAAAGGTGGTGCGAAGTACGCCATCGTCGCGGTTGATTATTTCACCAAATGGGCTGAAGCTGAACCCCTTGCGACAATCACAACAAAGAAAGTAATCAACTTTGTAGTGCGTAACATCATCTGCCGTTTCGGTCTCCCACATACTATCATCACCGATAACGGAACTCAATTCGACAGTGCTGAATTCAAAAATTTCTGTCAACGATTTCACATCCATAAGAAATTCTCTGCAGTAGCGCACCCACAAGCAAATGGTCAGGTTGAAGCTGTTAATAAAGTTATCAAGTCCATTCTAAAGAAGTGACTGGAAAAAGCTGGGGGCAAATGGGTCGACGAACTTCCTATGGCATTATGGGCCTATCGAACGACCCATAAAACTGCAACCGGTCATACCCCGTTTTCCTTATCTTATGGTTCTGAAGCCGTTATTCCGGTCGAAATGGAAGTGCATTCTCATCGTGTAACGTATTATGATCCGAAAACAAACGCCATATTATGCTGAATCTTTGGATTTACTCGATGAAAAGCGCGAAGAGGCTGATTTGAGGGTAGCCGCATATCGTAATCAAGTCGCCCGACTGTACAACGCCAAGGTCCGTCCGCGAACCTTCAAACTCGGCGATCTTGTACTCAAAAGAGTTTATCCGGTCCCTTCACACATGAAGCCAAATTGGGAAGGGCCGTATGTGATTTCACAAAAGCTCGGAGATGGCACGTTCAAATTATCAACAGTTGACGGTTTTACCTTGCCGAGAGCTTGGAATAGCGAAAGTCTTCGTCGCTACTACATATGAAAGATTTTACTTATTTATTTTCTGTCAATTTACTTCTTTGCATTTTATTCTAGTATTTTGAGACTTAAATTTGTAATAAGGCAACTGACTTTGCCGTATTCTTTTGTTTCAGCAATAAAATGCCATCTCTTCGAGCCAGAGCTGTGATTTACTGAATATGACGCACTATATTACAATGCACGAAGGGCTAAGTCCCATCACGAGGAGGGACTTATTCAAGTAGGGAGTGATTGTGATGCGACCAGTCACTCACTAAGTGAAACCCGAGCTCGGGGACAGAACACTACATCAACGTTCACGGGGATTGACACACGACAATCCCCCCGCCAACTCCAAATTCCCAGAGTGTGAATTGGAGTATAAACTTCAACTCTCGGTTCCCAAAGCGCGAGTTGGAGTATAAACGTTAAACAATTCGTTCCCAGAGTGCGAACGGACTCCAACTTCCCGGAGCGCGAATTGGAGTATAAACATTAAACAATTCGTTCCCAGAGTGCGAACGGACTCCAACTTCCCGGAGCGCGAATTGGAGTATAAACATTAAACAATTCGTTCCCAGAGTGCAAACGGACTCCAACTTCCCGAAGCGCGAATTGGAGTATAAACATTAAACAATTCGTTCCCAGAGTGCGAACGGACTCCAACTTCCCGGAGCGCGAATTGGAGTATAAACATTAAACAATTCGTTCCCAGAGTGCGAACGGACTCCAACTTCCCGGAGCGCGAATTTGAGTATAAACATTAAACAATTCGTTCCCAGAGTGCGAACGGACTCCAACTTCCCGGAGCGTGAATTGGAGTATAAACATTAAACAATTCGTTCCCAGAGTTCGAACGGACTCCAACTTCCTGGAGCGCGAATTGGAGTATAAATATTAAACAATTCGTTCCCAGAGTGCAAACGGACTCCAACTTCCCGGAGCGCGAATTGGAGTATAAACATTAAAACAATTCGTTCCTAAAGTGCGAATGGACTCCAACTTCCCAGAACGCGGATTGGAGTATAGACATCAAATAATTCATTCCCAGAGTGCGAGCGAACTCCAACCTCCCAGAGCATGAATTAGAGTATAAACATTAAATAAGTCGTTCCCAGAGTGCGAACCAGATTATCGATCTCAGATTGTCTTAAGTCCCCAGAATGCGGACACGTGTTTAAAGTTTGCAGTAAACGCACTCGACCACAAAAATGCAAATGTCGTTCCCCGAGACTAGGGGGCGAAAAAGCTAAGTGTCAATCACTGACCGAAGTGAGACAATGTCCGAAGTTCGGTTATTCATCGATCACAACTCGCGACCAAGATTCTCAAACTCGGCAAATAAAAACAAACTCTACTTGACAGTGAAAACACCACAAGTACACCAAACCGTTAACTGCAGATTATGTTAAGTCCCCGAAGTGTGGACAAGTATACAAGGCTTATGGCATATGTGGGCATAAGCTAATCAATGCAATACTTAAGCAAATAAGAAAAGAGCTGTTTTCTATTTTATTAACAAACGAAAAAAGAGTTTGATTACATGATAAAACCAAAAACAACTCATAAAGTGGATGCCGGATCCACACTCATACACGACCAACAAAAAGAGAAGTAAAAAGAAGTTCTACTTCGCAACTGCATGACAAAACAAGACGTTCAGTCCTTCTTCTTCCGATGTCTCTTCTTTGGAGTTGAGCCGCTAGACCCGCTACCCGGCTTCTTACGAGATTTCTTGTCCTTCTTTGGAGCATCCTCAGGGTCTGGCATGATATCTACGTCTTCCTCAGAACTAGAAGGGACAGAGATCCTTTTTAGAGGGCGAACCGAAGGCGGAGGAGCCGTAGCGGGTGGCGAAGCTTCAACACTAGAAGTTATAACAGTGCTGGTGAGAGAAGTAATGATTGAAGAAGTTAAGCTTGGTGGAGCGACATCGCCTCCAGAACCACCAACTGCCGTAGCCATTTCAGCGCTTATCTCAGCAAGAATTTCTTCTTCTCGGATAGATCGATCAGCGCTGGAAACAGGGGCGGTCGGTATAAATGAGCTAAAAGAAGAGGCAACACCACCCATTGTAAAGGAAGGGTCAGGGAAAGGTTCACAAGGTTGCTTGAGAAGCTCCTCAATCATCTGAACATCAAATGACATCGAGCTCCCTCCTCCCATCTCGCTGGTAAAAACAGTGGTCGTGATGGCCTCAGTAACAAAGGCTCCTAGCATTGGCTGCGAAACTTGTGGAATTGGAAGTGCTGGCGCATCGCTTTCAGTCACTGATTAAACCGAAAAAAAAAGGATTGGTCAAAAGATCTACTACAAGTTCAAAATTCCAGAAACACTTAAGCAACATTTATAATACCTTCTTTGCTGCGGCTCGGTGATAGAACAGGTTCAGAAATGGTAGATGTACCGAGAGACAATTCCGGTCGATCCGGATTATAAGCAGGGATAACCGGTGGACCAGCTGTAGTAATGACTCCAGATGAGGTTGAGGCATCAACTGAAAAATTCTCACTGTCATGTGCGGCTCCAGAACCCTCACCCGTCTCTACATGATGAAACCCAAGTCTCTCCCTCTCAGCGGAGATCATCGCATCATGGAGGAGTTTCCTTTCCTCTTCGTTCAATAAGCGAGATTCAAGTTCAAACTCATCTACGGCGCCTTCAGGGAGAGATGCTCTTTTATTCGCCACCAGTTTTCCAAGCACTGAGCAGAAGCATAGAATAATCTCCGAGCCACGAGAGATTCCTGTGCTCAAGTGCATTAGCATTATAAGTGTCGAGAAGATCGTCAAATTCAGCTTCCACTCTGAATATCTCCACTTGAACTCTCCCTTCTACCTCTGCTTCCACCGCTCCAACCTTAGCAACCGCCGCGTCTCGCTCAGCTCGAAGAGACACAGCTTGCTCACACGCCTCCTGTGCAGCTGCATTAGCGTCATCTTTTTCCTTGTTTAAACTGGCGAATTTAGCTTTTAACTCCTCAAGTTCCCTGACCGCCGCATCTCGTTCGGCCTCAACGTTTTTGTACCGATGGCCTAAATCCTCAACTAAAGTACAATGCGCTTGTTGCATTTTCGCCATCTCAGCTAATGTCTCATCGACCTTCTGTAACGACTCCAGTTCAGCCTTGCGAGAAGATTCCGTTTCAGATTGAAGAACGTCAACAATACGGTTCTTCTGAGCCAAGTCTGCTTCCAAGTTCTCAATAACTTTGGCTCGTTCGAAGGATACTTTTGAGGCTTTAACAGCTGCCTTGTACCATTCTTTATACTGAGCATAAAAATCCCGAGTATAGATGAGGGCAGTGTGCACGACCTCTTCGGGAATTCTCTTAAGGTTGGGTGGAAAGATATAGGCGTCAAAGCATATCTCTGGAAAGTCTTTTTTCAACTGAGCAATTCTAATAGCCCCTTCACCAGACGGTTCAAGAGGTGCTTCCTCTACGGTTACGGTCGTGGCTGTATCGGTCCTTGAGCGATGTGGACCGGGTTTAGAAATTTGCTGAGATGATTGTTGCCGCGAAGTTTCAACTGCAGGTACTTGGCCCCTGGATGACGGAGGAGAACGAGAGGGTGAATGATACCTTCGGTCCCTATCAGAATGCTCCTGGCTGGAGTAGTGTCGGGAATGGTCCCTATCACGGTTCTCCTGCTCATAATACCTCCGCTCACGATCTCGGTCAGAATCCCTGCGGCAGGACTCATAGTAGGATGAAGAATGGTGTACTCGCCGAAGTTTGTCAAGTGTAGAAGGACGATTCGACATGGTGCCTGTAAAAAAGGAACAATTCGATTAAGTACCAAGAAAAAACACTGCAATGCGTGTGGACGTCGTGAAGTGTTGTGAAAAGTGAATAAATGCGCAAACCCCCCGACCAACCAGAAGCGTCGATTACACTAACGGGTAAAGAATCGCTTATGTCAAGCGCTCCCCGGAGCTCTTCCAACCCGGACCCGTGATGGAGAGATACGTAGTCCGGAATGGGAATATCGTCCAACCCGGTGAAGAGGTCTCCGGACTGACAAGGAGAAGCGCTGGAAACAGTAACCCCAGGTTGGGAACGGGTTACGACTACAGACTTCCATCTCTTAAGCTTAGGTACAACAGCCTTGCCTTTCTGACCCTCTTCTATTCGGGAAAGGTTGGCTGCTATATCAGTGTCTGTGGGCGTTCTTTCATCATCGCTCATTTCTCTTATTACAACGCCAGGTTTTCTTTTTGCCACTTTTTTCTTCTTCCTCGAGGTCGATTTCGCCAAACCTTCAATCACAATACTCTGGCCCATCTCAATCAAACCCAGTGTCCTTAAGTTATCATCGCTCAATAGCAAATCTATGTGCCTTAAGTCATGGGGAATCCTTTGCAAGCTTTGAACGACACCCCTATAATGCCCACCAGCAGATCTTGAAATGATGGCTGCAAGAGTAGCAGAATATTAATGTAAAGTATTAAGAGTGACCACTCAATAACGGATTATGATGCTTACGTCTGGATAACCATCTTCTGGCAAACCCTGGGGGGCAACGAACAAAAAACCACTCGTTCTTGAAATAACTAAGCCTAGTCCAGGCCCCAGTCACGACCTGACAGTTCCTGACCGCCTCCAGAAATGTGAAAGACGGGCTATCACCCCTACTCTTAAAATTGAAGATGTGCCTGATCTCGTTAGGTCTTGGCGGGCGAAAAAGGCAATCCATAAATATGACGAAGACGCTGTTTAGTAGTGCATGCCCGTTGGGATGAAGCTGTGAAGGAGCGATTCCTAAGTACGACAACATCTCTCTGATATATTGGTTAAAAGGAGGAAGAGATCCAGCCGCACAGGCATGGCGGTAAAAGGCAGTATATCCCTCAGGAGGGTTGTGTGGTCTATCGCTGGCACTGGGTAATAGAACATCGTCCAGAGATATGTTGTGTTTCGAACATAACCGGCCCAACAGAGACTCTGAGATATTGGATTGGACAGAATCAACCGGATCTTCGATAAATATGGCCTCCGGCAATTCATCCGGAGCCGGATCTACGACTTCAGGAGGGATGTCCGGAATCTCAAGCATTGGAAAGGGCGAGCTTTGTGCTTCTTGTTGTTGAGAACTCGAAGACTCCATAATTAACTAACTCACCAGAAAGTGGCGTTAAAAACGTAAAAAACCCAAGCATTCCCGCGGTGCAAAGTGTATGAATATGTTGTGCAATGCAAGTGCTAGGAAAAAAATTTAAGCAGACTTTACAAAGATGAAACGAGGTGTCCGAACTACGAAATTTTGGAATTTGAGAATGAAAACGACCATCATCGCTGACCGTCACTTTCACGCCACCCAGAAGCTATTGGCCAATTCAAGTAACAAATTCGTTGTATTTTGTTTAAGTCATGGTGCCATCGACGAGCTTCAACGGAGATGTCAAGTTAGATTCGATTATGCAATGCCGAAGCTCGTCGGGGTCAAGTATGCTAAAGTTCATTAAGCTCGACAAAAAGTTCAAACTTGAAATTGGTCATAGCTCAGAAGTTGGAGCCAATCATAGAGTTAGAAGTTTCATATGTTCGAACGTTCGAATCGATCGAGTCGAATCGAAGACGTTCGAATCCATGCACCTCGAAGCCAGGAAGGTCGACTCGATGCAGCTTTAGGGTGGAGAAGGTACTTCGAATCCATTAGCTTCGCATAACTTCGAATCGATCCACACTGAACATCTTCGAATCGATCAGGGTATTATCACTTCGAATCGATCAGCACGGTCCTTCGAATCCATCGGTTCGAAATCTCGCAATCTTGATCGATTCGAACTACCTATTCCTACATCGATTCGAAGTCTCGCCTGCTTGATCGGTTCGAACTACTTATGCCCTAATCGATGCGAAGCAAGGAAGGAGGATGACGTCCAACGTTGCCTACACTTCTCCCTGATGACGCTCAGAATCGATACGACTTGAATGGCTTCGATCCCCAGATCCATCGAGTCAACCCATTTCAGATCTCACTATCACTCATGGTTTTCGAAAAAAAAGATTGAAATCGATGTCAAATTTTCAGTTTTCATTGTTCTATACTCGGATCGATCCCTTGGCTTACCTGATTGGATTCGATTACGGTAAAAAACTTGGAAAAATTGGATCGATTCGTGCAGAATGCAGCTGTATCTGGCATTGGAGGACCGATTCGGAGGTAGAACTACAGTAAAAAGTGAAAAGTAAGAAGTTAAAAATGAAGACGGCCTTGGATATTTATATGGGTTCCACAGAAAACGCGTGGCTTTTCGACTCCCGGTTGTGTTTACCCCCTACCGCCGGTCACTAGCCAAACCCCATCGATTCGAACAAGCATTCGATAACCCATTGCATTCGAATCCATCACAATGTAAAGTCATGATTTCGAATCCATCACGTGGCCGAATCCATATTCCACTTCGAACCCATTACCTTCCGATCTTTTACACAATTGAATCCATCCCAGGTTAATCGATGCGAGGCACCATCGATTCGATGAAACACCGAGCAAAGGTAAGACCATTGGTTCGGAAATACATGACTTCGAATCCACTAGGACAACATCGATTCGAAGCACTTGAATAAGGACTGAGTTTGAAAAATCTTATCGACTCCAACAACCTATTCCATAACCAGCAATTCAATCAATTCGAAACCCTATCGATTCAAACAAGCATGCTTCGAATCCATTTAGCACCGTTGATGAGAATGAATGCAACACTTCGACATGAAGAGATAACTAGAGGGTCGATACAAAAGGATGATCATAGATGGCAATAACAACAAAACGTTAACCCTAATCTCAAATCGGTTCAGGAGAGGGCCGATGCAGAGTTCAATAACAAACCAAACCGGCAACAACTTGCAATCACGCAATACTAACCAGAATCAAGGTGATACACGTATGCGCATATGTTTGACTAAAATTTGATCTTTATCATTCACAGGGATCAGACAACCACCTTATCATGGTTTCAACGACGAACGACCGATCACAATCATACGACAGTTGATAACAGCAATAAAGAATACAGCTTTCAGTAGAGCGCGTCCTAATTGTCCGGCGTCAGATTTTAGCTTTTCAAAGCACGTCATGTTTACACAAGACGTACTTTGGGGGGCAAATGTTATCCCGCCTTTTGGCAAGGCCGAGATACCAAGGAACGGACCAGAAAGAAACAGGATCATACGTCTTCAGCTCCGGATGATCGTTGGGCAACTACAGGTATCGATGAATTTTATCGGATGTCCGGATCGGGCTACGATTGGTAAGACACGTCAAGCAAAGCTGTAGAAACCAGCGTTCCAAATTTCGGGGAGATCCGAGTTCGTATACTCAAGATGTCGCCAAAAGAAAATAAGGAGGGCAGGCCTTATTTCGAATCCATCAGAGAGACCCAGGGTCGAATCGATCAGAGTTCGAATCCCTCAGAGCATGCGTAGCTTCGAACCCAGGGGCGAGCCCTTGCTTCGAACCCATCTCACATGTATACGTTCGAATCCATCTAAGTATGTCTCGGTTCGACTCCATCCAAAGAATTTAGGTTCGAATCCATTGAGGGCACGCCTTGTTTCGAATCCATCAGAGTGATCGTGTCTTCGAATCCATCAAGGCGCTCCTATCTTCGAATCCATCAAGGCGCTCCTATCTTCGAATCCATCATAGCGCTCCTGTCTTCGAATCCATCACGGCGCTCCTGTCTTTGGATCCATCGAGCAAGAGTTCATCGAATCCAACATACTGAAGCAACTTCGAATCGATCTGCAGTAGCTAACAACGATCGATTCGAACAAATACCAACACCATCGATTCGAAGGAAGATAACCCTCGAATCCAACACATCGAATCCATCAAGTTGTAGCAGCTGAAGTCAAAGGCTCGACCCTATCGATTCGAAGAACATGGATTCGAAGCACGTATGTCAATTAAAAATGCAATCTTGAATCGATCATAACTTGAGATCTACAAGTCCAAATGCTATGAAATTTTCACAGGAGCTTGCACGTACATAGAAGAATGGCCACGCCAAGTTTCATCCCGATTGGACACTTTTTTGATCGATTCGAACCAAGGGTCGAATCGAGCCAAAAGCGGGCCCTGATCTCCAGAATTCAGCCATGTGGCCCCCCCGCACGTGTCAGAAGTGGTCTTCCCGAATTTTAGGAGAAATATCAGCCTCCAGCACCTATAAATAGAGCCCCTGGTCATTCAGAAAGGGGAACAGAGAATTTCTAGAGATAAAGCACGCCCGGACGCCGCCAGAATTACTTCAGAGCACCGCCGCTGCCTTTGACTTTGAATTTTTGCTTAAGAACTGCTGTACTTAGCCATATAAAAGTTGTATTCTCCGAATATCGAGCAATAAAATAACAAAGCTTCATAGTGGACGTAGGCGCATCACCGAACCACTCTAAATTGTTGTCTTCTGTGCAATTTACTTTCTGTTGCTTGGAGTTTTTGTTAGATAATCCTCATTTTAATTTGCCTTCTTCATTTATTATCTCTTCAAAAACTTCCGAAGAGTGTTGTGCCCAATTTTGACACAAACAGTAGGTTAGTGATGCGATGTCAGTAGAGTCACTCAACGGAAGACTACCTTTCACTTTGAGGCAACCAGTAGTCGGGTAGGTATGCCTTTAGGGTCAGAGGTATTAAGTGGTTGTTTGAAGGCCCGCCTCTTTACTAATTAAAAAGTATTAAATGGTCCAAATTTGGAATTAGGAGCGGTGAGGGATATCTCCATATGAGTTCGCTTCTGGTTTGAGGTATTAAGTGGTCGTAGATAAGCCTCTCTCCTAAAAGGAAGTGTTAAGTAACCTAGTAAGATTCCAAATAAATAATGATATCTCTAAGAAGGTTTACCTCTGCATTGAGGTAGTTAGTGGCTATTGCAGGGTCTGCCTCCCTACTGGAAGAAGAAACCTAATGATTCCATTTTTATAATTAAGAGTGATGATGAATATCTCGGGAAGGATATGCCTTGGGTTTGAGTTACAAAGTGACTGAACTAGGGTTTGCCTCATTCCTATAAAAGAATTTCGATAACCTAATGATATTTCCAAGCAATGTTAGCTAGATAGTACCAGTAAGGAGTCCGCCTTGGGGTTAGGTATTTAATAGAAAAAGCATACCTATGAATAGGTGTTAAATGGTCAAAGGTTTGCCTAGCCTTGTTAATGAGGTATTAAGTGGCTTGGATATAGTTTCTCATATTGCTAAGACATTAATAACGATGTATGTGCTAGTAGTATGGCTATTATAAATTATAAGGCCGTAGATAGTGGTCAAAGGTCTCTATAGCTAGGACCAATAGACCAATAATGATGATGCTAGAAGTCCACCTAGGAAATATGTCTTAAATGTCTACCTCGATTGAGGTCTTAAATGGTAGAGTCTGCCTATTTCTCTTTTAAAAGTATTATGCGGTGACAGTAGAAGCACGGTTCATATTTAGAAGTATTAAGTGGAAAATGGATATGGAAGTATTGGATGGTTGATAAGGCTTTATCAGTATTTTATACCCTGGGAATTGATAGGTAAGTAACCGTGTCTGCAACGCAATGTTAGATTAGAATTGCAAACCTTAATAGACATAAAACTTAAATGGAAACCAATCAGTATGAGTTTATCTTATGGACAGTTTATAGATTTTCTAGTCACCAGAACATTGTTCTGAACCCCTTCTTATTACAACCCACATGATACATTTAGAGGAACAAGTCATTGGAGCTGGATGTGTTTCGTTGTTGGAGAAGTCTCTTTTCCTCTCATGCTCGATGCTGATGTGACAATTTGCTATTCAAGAAATACCATTAATTACAAGGTAGCAGTCATAATTACTATTCTTATCCTATCATTTGTTTCCATTGTGAGTTTAGATTTCTATCAATTTCTAATAATGATCATTCTTATTTGTTGGTACTAATCCAATGATATGTGCTTTGACGGACTGGGGTTTCGATTTTGTCGAATTTCGGCCCATTGAGGTACGAGTTGTTACATTTGGTATCTAGGTTAGTAGATCAGAGTAATTAGGATAAATTGGGAGAACGTATCGGTACTTTCCTATCTAGTATTATTATGTTTTTTGTGTTAGATTTTAAAAATTCTGATTATAGAAGTAGTTGTAATTCCAATCTGAAGGAATAGGCAAAGAAACTATGGGTTGGAAATATCTTAGAGTCAAGATTTTCACATCGAATCTGAAGTACACCACGGAGTGCTAGCAATGCATAAGGCGTTGATGATGAAAAGCATGAGTATGACATATGGCAAAATCCCCAAGACAGGAGGTGTTCGGCTTGATGGTTGAGATCTAGCTACCTTGCCATTTTGTATTTTGATGATGAGTTTCAGTCGGAGACACACATTTATTCCAAATGGATAAAATTAGAGTCTGTATGCCATAATTATCCAAAGGCAAGTTTTTGGTAAGGTGCATACACGTATCACCTCTTTGATGGCAAACTGGATTTTTATTTAGATAATTAACGTCAATTCCTTAGTCTAAATCCTATGAAGAATTTTCATAAAGTATATTTTGGAAATGCCTTAGATTTTGGAAAAATGGTTTTCAAATGATTTCTTTTTCCAAGGATTTATTTTGGAAATTATGTATTGGGATTGTTTTGAAATTTTAATTTTCAAAGTAACATGTATACCACTAAGTTGGTCGTGCTAAGAAATTTTTCGTTTTTAAAGGATTATTTCTTGAAATTCTTAAATATTTATACGTATATATCAGTAAAGGTTTGATTTTGATTTTTGGCAAGGAAATAGTTTTCCAATTTGGGAAATTTGTGTATTAAAAAGGTTTTTGGGAACCCTAATATATATAAGTTTGATTTTTGAGAGAAGTTTTGGTATAAAACAACTTCTATTATTTAGAAATAGGTATAAAAGAGTGTATATTTAGCTTAATGATTTTTTGGTTTATAAAATCGAGGTATTTAAAATCTTCTCTCTTTAAGGTGCATAAAAATAGGAATGACATTCAATTTTATTGGAGTATGTAGTTTGAAGTGTTATAGTACCACCGTCTATTGGGAGAAATATTTCCGTACGAAGTAGGCATGAAATAGCAGCTAGAATATTTTTGGGTTTTTGATACTATTGTTAATCGCAGCAGTTTTGTTGGAACGGCTATGAATTGCTGGAGCATGATTCTTGCGGTAAGCCTTGACACCACCATAATGAGGACAGGAGTTTTTGGATCGTGTCGAATCGAAGGAGAAAGCGTGAAACAATTATTATTATTTAATCCGACCGTAATTGGGTCTGGGTTTAATTTAATGCCTAAAGCTCGTTTAGCGGTTGAACACCAAGCGGTAAACCCGGAGTGGTCTACCAGTTAACGAGTTTTGGCACAACTTGAACCTTAATATAGAAGATAAAAGTCACATTTGAATTCCCTCAGTTGCCTTCTTTCGTTCCTCCTTCCTCAACAAGCCAAACCCAATCTTCATCCTCCTCCTCCAAGTACCAGCTTCTCTCTTCCATTCCTCCCTTAGGTGATGCTATTTTTTCCTCAGGAGCAGCAGCCTTGCCTCCCCTCATAATGGTTTTTCACATTAGATCTCACCCCACCACCGCTCCAGATCTAAACTCTATTTCCTCCCTTTGACCACTTCTTATCCCAATACACCTTTCTACAATACAAGTTTTTTCTCGCACCATTATGGTCTCAACCCTCAAGAGGCCACTTGGGTGGACTGGAATGAGCAGAAGATTTCACCGCTTTTGGGCTAAGCGTTATTCGTCGTGGTAAGATTGTCACCGATCCTCTACTTTGAGACCTTTGAGCAAGAATGTTACCCGTGCTGCATCCGCCTTTTCGATGTCTAGTTGGCATAGAATTTCGATGGAGGCAACAGATGGATTCGTTCGGAGGTGAGGAGGGTCTTGATTGAGTCGACTAATGGTGATCTCGCTGAAATTTTGGAGTCCTCCACGAAGGAAGCGGACTTGGATGATTTTGAAGTGACCGAGTCAAAGATTTTGCTGTAGATCTTTTCGTAGGATGTCATTGTTTGGAAACCGGATAATCTATGTCTGACTGCCCATCAAGTTGTGCACATCATTCAGCACAATGTCATCACTAAGATGGGAAGTTACGATCGGATTTATCACATGATGCAAAAGACTACCTATGCTAGTATTTGCAACAACGCCGTCAATCTGACTCGCACCTTTATGATGCAATTTGTTGATCAAGGATTAGCACTCCACAAAGTCATTTTCGTATTTTCACCTATTCACTCTTGTCTTTAGGTAACAAGAGTGAACCTCCTTGAAGAGGCAGTTTAGTAGAAGGTTCACCATCATTAAATCCTTTCATAGGAAGATGGATTTTCTAAAGCCTTGCAACACTCGTAGTGCCAACGACATGAGATTGGGTGTATAGCTGCCATGCTACAACCATTCAAGGGTTGCAGCAATGGACCGAGCTCTTGCCACGGAGCAAGAGGTCTCGTAGTCTGTAGGCATTATTTTAGGAGTTATGGTGGTGTTGTCTTTTCCTTTCTAGCATTTGTTATTTTCTTTTAGGTTTTTTGGGTTGTAATTACCAGTTGTCTCCTGTAAAAGGCACATAAAATATGATGAGTTCCTATTTATTTACTGTTTTACTATTTTTGGAAATGTAAATCGCTCCTATATGTGCATAGCGAAGAAGCAGTATAAATATGGAAATCTCATAAAAGTCACTTAACTAACAATAAATTTAATAAGACTGAAAGCTTAGTATAGTTGAAAATTTTTAACGAATGACATCGTAAAGTTGTTTTGGTATCACGGGACATTGCTCATGTTCCTTAAAAGCTAAATTTTTTGAATAATAGATGTGTTGACATTTTTCTTTATGTAAAATATCAATCTTTAAAGGTAAAGGTTAGTTGCAGAATTTTAGAATTTGATTTATGCGTTTAGGGCATAACCAACTTTCAACTATGTTCAATTGTGCCTTTATCAAGAATTTTGAGAAGGAAAATATTTTGAAAAGTTTTCTTTTGATTTGAAAAGTCTCTCTTTAAAAGTTTTGTGTTTTAGTTATTTTTGACTCTATAATTATTTTAGAGTTTTTATTCAAAAATTTGATTTCAAGGGAAAATGTACGTCTAAATCATTTGGGATTTTATTTTTCTAATGACGTGCAAATTTGAAAAGTGGAAATTTTTTTTGTGAAATACAAGATTTCGAAAGCCATACAGTAATCGTAGTGAAGGCGAATAGAGTTAGATCTAATGGATTTAGCAGTGCATTAGGATCGACAATGCAATGAATGCAAGTGATAACAAGGAAAAAGCTACTTTAGCCTTGAAATTTATATTTCCATACCTTGTCGATGACGTGCACGAGTCTATTTTTAGACTCAATTCCATTTTAGAGCTTGAAAATATATCGCCTTATGCATAAAAAAAATTGGAGTAAATCTGGGGGTAGCGAGGAAATTTCCAATATACTAAGGAAATTGGAAGATTATAGATTGGTAAGAATGTGAAATTCTTTACTTAGATTCTTTTGTCCGGCATAGGAGTAAAGTTTAGGAAGCGATTTTTCGATGCGTTAGATTATTGGATGGTAGGAAGTGGAAGAAAAATTGGTTGCTTCATATTTCTATTCGCAGGATTATGAGGATTTCGGTTAAATTTTTTTCGAAAGCTGCATACGTATTGAACTGCCATTATATATACAGGTACTTTGTATCATATTATTTTCAGAAATGTTTTTAAAGAAATGCATTCATATAGGAAGATTTGATTTAGAATCATTTTGAATATATTTTCCGTGTGGTGATACAGTAATGCACTATGCACTTGTGCACGTTGGTTGCAAAATTGGTTGTACATTCATTTTTTTATGTAATTTAAGATAGTTAAGGCCAAAACCATGACTTAGTCATTGGTGAAATTTCGGGCACAGAATTCGTTTTAAGGACGGAAAAACGTAACACCTCGTGATTTAGCGTTAGTCATTTAATTAGTTAGTTAATTAATTTAGCTCCCAAAATAAAATTTGTGCAAATGATGGAATTTGATCACAAAACATGCACCATTCCATCATTACAACCAACTTTCATATTTGAGTTTTGCGATCGGAGTCAAAACGAAGAAGTTACGAACGAAAAATGAATTCAAATCAGAAATAATTCGAATATGATAAATTAACGTTTTTATAATAATTTCCTATACCCATAGGACGACACATTACTAGGGCTGGTCGACACCCAACGATCAACCTGTGACCCATAGGTGGTCGACTGATGGAGACTTGGCGGCTGCAATAAACATAGACCGCAACGGTCTAGATTTAATATTTTAAATTAAACGGCTATGGTTATATCTACTGCCTATAAATTCAGTCCTAATCCATTTTTCTCTTCTCACATTCTTCCTAAAAGCAGTAGTGAAGCTTTGCCATTTTCTCTTCTTCGCCATTTTCTAAATTATAAAATAAAATATTTATATTTTTATATATACAAATTGGAGAAGAATAGAAATCAAATAAGATAAGGAAAGCGAATCAACACTATACGATAGCGAGGTTATATATATATATATATATATATATATATATATATTTCTCTTCAATCCCAAATCCCTTCTCAGATTTGTAATTCTAATGTATGTATATAACTTTTTATACATATTTCTTGGATTAAAAAGGATTTAGAGATGAACATAAGGTTCTACTTCAAATCTGAAGATTTGGATCACTTTTAATAGGTGAGTGGGAAATTATATTTTTTTTATTTGATTTTAAATCTATTCCATTGACATACGTTTGATTCTTATGCCTAAATCAATTTTATTTGTGAATAGTAGGCATAAATTAGTGAAGAAAATTATTGCCTACATATTCTTAAATAACTTGAAATATGTTTACACCTAGAATTGGAAATCTATCCCAAAGATTTTAGAATTTGAATGTTGTATTTTTTTATTCCAGATCTGTACTTGGGTGTAGAATATGATTTTTGGATTATTACCCAAATTTTTTTATGTTGTAGATTTTCCATAGCCTAATTTGTGGGAAGAACATCCGTTTGATTTTTATAAATTTGTTTACTTTTTTCCACTTTTGATTCTAAAGGACGACGTTTGATTTTAACAAGGAATACCTATAAACAAAAAGGGAAAAGATGTGTAAAGTATAGATTTATTCTCTGTAATTTACACTATCTATTCCAATTAAAAAAGAAATTATCCATTCCTTATAATTTCAAATGGAGTTAATCTTTCCCTTTAGTGTTAAACCAATATATGGAAATCATAGAGGGAAATCTTTATATGAAATCTAATTCTAGCAAATTAAATATGGAAAGTATGTTGTAGTCAAGTTTACCTATAATATATTTGGATAAGAATAGATAATTTTATTGTGTAGTTTATGCGTATTATGGCGTTATTAAATAAGAACGGTGTTTATTCGTGAATTATTTATGCATAACGTTCATTGGTTATTGTTATATTTAGAGAAGAGAATAGATAGAATTGGGAAATGAAGTAATTCCTATTAATGGGCAATAAATTAGGAATTGCCAATAATTAGTAGGAAATAAAAGACTGTAACCCTAATTAATGGGAAATGATGATAGGATTAGATTAGGGGTTATAATTAGTTAGTATGGGAATTAAATACTGTAACTCCAATTAATGGAAATGAATTTAGGAGTTACAATTGATAGGGACAAATGGATAAGAAGGGGCTTATAAAAATGGAAGGGTTATAATTGTTTACTAATTTGAATTTATTAGCCATACATAAATATTTTAACTATCCATTGGGAATTTGTGGACTAATTGATATTTATGAGCATTAAAAGAGGATTTACGAATAGATAAGTATTTAACGTGAACCTTATTGCCTTGAATAAAAAGGGAATTAGTAAGATAAGTCCAACGTCTACCTAAGATAATATAAGTAATAACTTAGGATGATTAATTGGACACAGAAGATTAGTGATTCGAGATCAGTAAAGTTACTCGATGGAAGATTTCCCTTCACTTTGAGGCTATCAGTAGATATGAGATATCACTAGTCCTAGAACCTGTGACTTTGTGAGAGATAGGACCTACTTTAGGGTCAGAGGTATTAAGTGGTTGTCTGAGGGCCTGCCTCTTTCCCAGTTTAAAAGTATTAAATTGTCCAAATTTGGAATTAGGAGTGGTGAGGTATATTTCAATTGTGATTCGCCTCTGGTTTGAGGTATTAAGTGGTTGTAGGTCTGCCTCTCACCTAAAGGAAGTGTTAAGTAACCTAGTGAGATTCCAATTAAATAAGGATATCTCTAAAAATCTTTAACTTAGCGTTGAGGTATTAAGTGGCTATTGCAAGGTCCCCCTACCTACAGAAAGAAGTAACCTAATGAGATCCCATATTTATAGTTAAGAATGATGATGGATATCTTAGGATGGGTTTGCTTCGGGTTTGAGGTATTAAGTGACTGATCTAGAGTTTGCCTCTTTCCTATAGAAGAAGTATTAAGTAGCTCAATGATTTTTCCAAGGAATGTCAGCTAGATAGTACCAATGAGGAGTCCACATTGGGATTAAGTATTAAATACCAAAGGCATACCTTAAATAGGTATTAAATGGTCAGAGGCCTGCCTAGTCCCTGTTAATGAGGTATTAAGTGGCTTGGGTATAGTTTCTCACATTGCTAAGACTTTAATAACGATGTATGCGCTAGTACTATGGCTACTATAAATTGTAAGGCCGTAAATAGTGATCAAAGATCTGTATAGCCAGGACCAATAGACCACTAATGATGATGCTAGAAGTCTAACTTGAAAAAGGTCTTAGATGGCGAGGTCTACCTCGATTAAGGTCTTAAATTATAGTTTTCCTATTTCTCTTTTAAAAGTACTATGTGGTGATAGTAGAAGCCTACTTCATATTTGAAAGTATTATGTGGAAAATAGGTATGGATGTATTGGGTTGTTGATAAGGCTTCGTCCTTATTTTGTACCTTAGGAATGGGCAGGTAAGTAATCGTGTGTGCGCAATGCAAGGTTAGATTAGAATTGCTAACCTTAAAAACATAACAATTAGAAGGAAACCAATCGATATAAATTCATGTTATGGACATTTGATGGATTTTCCAATGACTGGAACATTGTTCTGACCCCCTCCTCATTACAACCCACATGATAGATTTAGAGGAATAGATCACTGGAGCTGGATGTGTTTACTTGTTGGAGAAGTATCATTTTCTCTCATGCTCGATGCTGATATGACAATTTGCTATCTAATGAATACCATTAATTCCAAGGTAGTAGTCATAATTAGTATTCTTATCCTATTATTATTTCCGCTGTGAGTTTAAATTTCTATCAATCTCTGATAATGCTCATGCTTATTTGCAGGTACCAAATCCAACGATCTATGCTTTGATAGACTTGGGTCTCATCCTTTGTTGAAATATTGACCCATTAAGGTTTGGGTTGTTACAGAAGCACCATTCAAAAGATGATTCGTGCCCTTAGTTATATGGGGTTAGTATCACGGTCAATTCAAAGTGAAAATCTCTGGCTAGACCATTTCGGTTAATAATAATTGTTATTGTTGAACCAAGAACTTTGAGTTTAGACTAATAAAGTTGAATATGGACGATATTTGAATTTTGACCATTATCAAATTTCATAAGTCCAAAGTGATATATAGTTTTGATAGAGAATTGGTGTAGATAAATGTCACAACCAGACAACGCTTAATAATCTAAAATTGGATTTTATTGGAACTAAGTAGGCGATAAATGTAACGACTCTCCTTTTTGACTCTTAAAAGTCAACATTAATACATCCATGATATTCATATGTCGAGCATCTAATGCAGGAAAGACAGATTGTTGTGTAGAAAGAAAGAAAAGAAAGGATATAATCTCACATCGTGACAAGTATATATAATACACAATAGAGCTTTACAAAAGGAAACGGTAATATACATACATCAATCAGGGACTAACCAATCATCAACATAGACAATTATAACAACCCATCCTCACAACTGCTGATAAATACAAACGACAAATGCAGCGAAAACAAAAGAAATACATGAATACGTCTTGGAGGCATCCAGCTCTTCTCCTAAAGCTCTAAAGCATCCAAATCTAAATCTGAAAATATGTTCGAGCTTACCCGAGCATTATAAGAAAATAACACAAGGATCAGTCTGGTAAAACGGCATGAGAAACACACATCATATGGATTTTAATGTTGTAAAATCTTTCAAAATAAAAGGCATCTTGTAAGATCATGCCGCATAAACATGGATGGCTTTTTTACCTCATGTTAACCAAACCATTTCATATGAAATCTTATGATGTTATAATAATGTCTAGGGTTTAAAATAAATATTGAACCGTAGACGAAATGGTTACATTAATTGGAGCATAATAACTATGAAACTAAGTCTGTAAAGACACGTATTGGAGAATGGAATCCATAAAATGACAAGGAACCAGGGTATCACTTGTCATATACCTCTAGAAAATGTACTAAGGGACTCACCTAGACCTTCTACCAACAAAGGACCGACCTACATCTTACTGGATATTACCGAATATGTCATTATCCTGGTTGCTTTGCAACCTTTTCCCTTGAGAGCTCTCATGCACTTGCTAGATCCATAAATAGTGAACTGGAAGGGGGATGAGATACCCTAATGGGTGCGGCCCACATAGCCTTGCTGTACATCCCATGTTCTAGTCATTTCTGGTTGTGAGGCTTGGGGCTACGTTTACTTTTTTAGCAAATCCTACTTGGAATGCTAGCACTGCCTAGAGTTTAAAGTAAAATATAATATATATATATATATATATATATATATATATATATCTTGAATATACAGGAGTTACTAATACAAATGCCAGTGACAAGTCAGAACAAAACAACTAGAATAAACTAAAGTAATTAGAAAGCTGAATTGACAAAGATCGATCTTCAACCGAAGCTCCAAACTCCAAAGGTGAGTCTCAAATGTTGTGACACTCGTTCTGACCCGAGCATAAAGCGAAACACAAAATACTTGAGTCAGGATTAACATTCTTATACTAGTAAATTCAACTCAAGTGAAATACAAAGTAACTCAAAGGATGTTTAGAATTCACCCTCTAAGGATCCTTTAAACTATCTACATACATAGTATAATATGCTACATAGATGGTGTCTAAAGTAAAGCAAACTATTAAAATAGCGTTAAGGCATTACACATATCCCCCTTAACACATTATATATAATGTCGCAGTCAATACAGACCAAATTGGTAGGCTATTAAGGAGCGCTCCATAGGTACGACATAAACTAAACTCGTAGAAGGCGCAATAAGGCATGTGACAAGGCACGCAAGGCAATAGGATTCTACGGTTTGCACTTTCGGACTGGTGGTAACGATAGCAGCTACTACCGCCCACCTCTAGACACACTTCCAAAATCAAAGGTGCACCCAATCAAATCACAAAGTAATAGAACGATATCGAAGAAATATGCCAAATAGGGGGAGCGACCCCACTTGTTTCGGTATAGCTCCTGTTTTAGCAACATCAAGCTGACTCGCGGGAGTCAGGGTTGCGTTAATATCTCATATAGAATCGTCGCCAAACCATCCTACTTCGTTTTGGAATCTCCACCACGTACATAGTTGTTAAAGAGGTTTTCGGTATTGGCAAAGAGTATGACAATGTCCATTCCTAGTCTCTTTAACAACCAAACGCTAATTTCATATCGTGGTCATTTATATTTCAAACAGTTCGTACTTCATATCAAATATCATGTTCATTTCAAAAATCATATCATTTTTGAAACCATTATTCACTTCCGAAATCATATCACTTTCGAAATCATAGCCACAAAGTAGTTTAAAACCATCATATCAAAAATATTCCCAATTAAATCCATTTAATCTAAAATATAACAGTTCCAACTTAAGTAGTTTAAATATTGGAAATGGTTTATATATATTGAAAAGTTATGAATTAAAAGTAGTTTATATTTAAAAATAGGTTATAGATTAAAATAGTTTATATGTTAAAAATGGTTTATATAATAAAGAGTTTATATCGAAAATAGTTTCAAATTAGAATTGTTTCTTCCAATTTTACAAATCAATACAAATTCTCATTAAACCACATTTTTAATTTCTATCAATTTCAAATCCAGGTTATTGAACTTCAAATTTACAACCACTTCCAACCCAATAGGTTTCCAAGCTGAAATATTCAAACAATTCATAATAACTTGATTTGATACATTCCATTTATATTTCAAAACTCAGTTTTAATTTTATTTAAATTTGAAATATTCACTTAATTATTTTTATAAATCAAATTATTAAGTTATAAACGTCATATCCTTAAAAATCTTAAAAACCAATAAGCTTCTAATCAACACTTTTTTAAATTTACGAATCAATTCTTAACAAATTTAAATGTCAGGTCAGTTTTAGTTTATCTTTCTAACCTATATTTATTAAAGTTGATACAAAATCAATTTTAAAATATTAACATAAACTTTAAATAAATATTTTAAACATATTATATATATATTACTAGTTAAATTAAATTCTTATTACATTAAATTATTAATAAATTAAATCTTATTATTATTAAAGCAATTTTAAATCTTGTTTTATATATTTAAAAAGCATAAAGTTATAAGCTAAATTTTATAATTTACATTTTAAAACTTAACTTGTAATTTTAAAATTTCCAAAACATATAACTTTAAAAATCTAAATTTTACACACCTTAAAATAAAAATCTTTATAGTATATTTTAAAAATTAATCTTCATCAAAACCTATATATTTCCTTTCAAAATTCCAAAAATCATTTAAAATAGACCAACGATGTCCGTATATATTTTTATCCCATGGTCAAGTGATACAGATATTTTTCATTTCGATCCGCAATTTAAAATTTAATATTTACGAGTATATATCATTTCAACCCACAATCTCAAATTTAAAATCAATGAAAATCGCTTAGGTTTATCATTTCAACCCATAACGATTTTCCCTTGATCTATAATATCGTTCGGGTATGTATCATTTCAACCTATGGGGAATTTCTAAATTAACATGGAACTTGCCGAGTGAGAACAAATATGATAATAATATAACATGTCAACAACAGGCATATATCAACGGTAACAAATTTAAATATAATATATACAATAGGTTATGGTGTCATATGTTATAGTGAACAATTGCAGATAATGGAATATCATATTTAACAATTAAATAACTTAACAATTCAAATTTAACAGCATATTTCAATCGTCATTTCATGTGAATTAAATTTGCTAAATATAAGAATGTTAATCGTGAGTGATCGGTCACCTTTCGAAACCAGAAAATGATGGAAATAAGGAGCAACTAACACGGATACGAACATGACATAGGCACGACACGTCAAAGAGCTGCGACAAACATGAATCAGATTCAGATGACAGGACTTAGAATCAAAAATATATAAGTAAACTTATATTTTTAAAATTTTGGATTGAGAAAGAACCATATATATATTATAAATTAAAACTTCGATTATCTAAACTTATATGCTTATAGTATGGAAACATAAGATTGTAAACGTTTACATAATATATTTTTTACTTTCCATATATATCTTTTGTTTATATATGTTAATATATATATATATATATATTAACATATATAAACAAAAGCATGAAACAAACAAAATAATACAAAAAAAATATAACCATAGACACTTTTACACAAACATATGTAAAGTATATATACATGATATATGAAACATAAACATATATATAACCATGTATAAACAAAATAGCGTTGCACATATCAATATATATATAATAATCATAGTAATTATATATATATATATATATATATATATATACATACAAAGGATGCTGCAATGGTCGGGGAAGAAGGAAGACGGGGCTCGTCTATCAGGGAATGATGGTGAGTGGTGGAGTTCGGTAGCTCACTGGAGCAGAGCGGCGGTGGATGTTGGCTCGGGTTCGGCCAATAGGTGTGCCCATGGTCGTGGTAGGGAGATGCGAACAGAGGAGTTACTGCTTTGGGTGAATTGCAGCTCGGGTTGCGGAGGGCAGTGCACATCAGGGTGGCTGTCAGGGGAGCTAGGTGAAGGGTTCATGATGATAGGAATGGCAGTCGAGGAACGATTTCCAGATGGAGAGAAAGATGTTGAAGGTCGGGTCTGCATGGCGAGGCACGAAGGGAAAAATGAATGGCGATGGAAAGCAAGGGGTCGGAGCAAGGAGAAGGTGTGGTCGGTGGTTGTTCAAGCATTGTAGGGTAGGTTGTACGTGTTTTAATGGAGAGGGGTTTGTGGCTTCAGATATGGGTTTGGCGGCTTCACATATTTTTTTTATAAAAGTAATAGGCGACCGAGCTAAGGGAGGGGACAGAAGTGGTCGAAGGTGGGTCGAGGGTGCGTTCTCGGTTGGGAACACTATGGAAGCGGAGGTCTGTGTGTTTACTAGTGGAAACATGGAGGCACTGGGTTTGGTTCATGCGGCTGTGAAGGAGGGTAGCAGGCTTTGGAAAATTAAAAAAGTGATCAACAAGTTTGCTTCAAATCAAAATATGCACGCTAAGATATAATATTAGATTTAGAACCTTTAATATAAACAGAGGAAGGAGCAGGTCCATGCAAACACATTATATATATATATATATATAACTATGTATAGATCTTTTTTTATAAAACTAAGAACGGATCAAAGAGAGAGAGGGGAGAGAGAACGGCAGCAGGTAGGAGTGAGAAGAAGACGTGCTGCCTTTATATCTAAAAAAATTATATAAATAAGCACAGACAAAGACAAAATAACAGGGAGAAAGAGAAAATGGAACAAACCAAATATTGAATAGGTGGGAATAGTGAAAGTCAAATTATTAAATTCTGAGAATAAAAAAGCTAGTTTTTATTGGGTTAATACACGGGGGAAATTGAATGGACACAAGAATCCAAAAGGCACGAAACGTGTACTGGTACATTTTCGTAGATTCCACTGCATATTGGACTCCGAAACAGACAAATGAATATACTACGGAGATCAGCACGACGAGATAAACAGAGTGGTACACAGATATCAGCGATACGATCGTCCTATAAAAAGTCAATATTCACTGCTAAACTACTGCTAATTCGTCGAAAAATAAGATAAATGAGCTAGAGTAGTCCAAATTTAGCGAAACGAAATACGATATCTCACTCAGAAAATGATTTACATTTTTTTATATAATATTCGTATTTTGAAAATATTTTATTTTCATCATATTAAGTAATTTTAAATTGAAATTGAAAATTATATAACGGAACTAACTTTCATATTTTCCAATGAAAATCTGCAATTTGTTATGGTTTAATAGACGCATACCAAATATCAAATTTTCATCGTCAGATTTAATTGTTATATTTTCTTGAAAAAGAAATCGGTTAAAAACATTATTAAAAATCGTCAAAATTTCCACGTTGTTACGTAATACTTAGAAAATGCGTCCATTTACTTATCTCAATGGTATAAGTATATTCACAAATCTAAAGAAAGATTTCATTTTCCAAATTCATACTTATTTTGGTTAAAACAAATGTAACTTAAACATTGATAAAAATAAACCCAAAACACTTTTGGTGTAAGTATATGGATCTTGTAGATATAGATCAACTATGCTTAACACCACTTTCTAATTTCAAACAGTACTCCCCTCAACCTTAATTAACAATGTAGTCGGACAAGCTAGAAAACTATCCTTGCCTCGACATACGTTCTTAATTCTCAGGTTAAAAAAGAGTTTCCACACCTCAGAATTTGGTGTTAAGTATAGAAAGAATACTTTCCATATCGCCTTAATTCAAAATGATCCTTTATAGAAATCGAATCTCATTTCTTTTTATAAAATTCCTTTTTATAAATTCCATTTAAAAATATTTACAAATCTCCTTTATATTTACAAAACTCCTTACTATTTATAAAACTCTTTTCTATTTATAAAACTATTTTCTGTTTATAAAACTCCTTTTATCAATCTCCAAATATAATTACAAATCTCCTTTTATAAATCTCCAAATATAATTATAAACTCCTTTTATACTTAACACGAATATTTGTTTTGAAAATAGGACTAGATACCTTTCATAAAATGATCATTTCATATATTACTATAAATTCACAAAGGGGATTTATTTTCCAATTTATGACAATGATATCAATTTCCCTTTTATATAAAATATCATTTATTAATCTATTCTTTTATCTAAAAAATATCATTAATAAAACTATTATTTCATTTATAAAATAACATTTATAAATCTATCCATTTATACAACAGTTTATATAGAGTGCTTCACAAAAATTTATTCCAAAATATTTCAATCTCTTTTTAAAACAGAAACACTTAATAATAACAGATAAACCCCTTTATTTTCTTTTAAAATAAACATTCAATATTATATTAACTTTTCTATAGAAATCAATAAATTCCAAACTACTTTTAAAACATTTCCAAAAAGATAAAGAAAAATAAGAAAGTACAAAAACTACTATTAAATAAAATATTAAAAAATCCAAAAGCTAGATTTAAAAATCATTTTTCGAATCAAAACCATTTCCAAATAAAACAGCAATTAATAGTATTTCAAAATACTATAACGAGACCAATTGGCTATCATAGCACTTAAACCAATGTTACTACTACCACTGATATTAAAAAAGTCCAACTTTTAACATATATCAATATCTTATCAAATATGGCCAACCATAAAGTTTTGACATTCAACAATCTATATAATAGGTATATAAATGGAATTAGAATCAATAGGTATACAACCGAAATTTAAATCACAACAGCGAGAAATCCGAATTTCTCTACATAATTCCTTGTTGTTGTATTTCATTTTATATGTCAATCTCTTTTTAAGCGGAAATTTAACCAAACCAAAATAACAAATCAATCAAGCGTAAAACAATAATTTATATCTATTACATATCAATATATTCATTCAGAGGCGAGATAACTCGCCAAAATTCTTGTTGATGCTTAAGCGTTCCGGTTTGAAGTAAAATCAAATGGCTTTCGATTTTAACTCAAAATTGCACTTGTTCTAAACTTGACGAAACCTATTCTAGCGCATAGATATTGATCCTATGAGTACAATATAAAGGAATGCTTCTTGATTGGACCTTAAGAGAGAGAGTGTGAGATATTCATTTTATTAGAGTTTGAATTCAAAAACATTGATTAATTAATTAATCACATTAATTAATTAACTAATCACCTCCTTATCCTTTCTTCCCCAAATTACCACCAACCTACACACGATAAGATGCACACCTAACACATGCATGTCGTTCACTCACCATTCCACCTCAGACCAATCAACAACGTCGACTCCATTGAACTTCTCTTCACGAAAGCTTCCCATACCATGCCCCAACTCAATACTTGATCCAACCTACAAATACACGATTGGGACCTGTAGCACCCCCCTTTAAATGGTCGCGATTCATAGGATCCTCCACCCTTCACCAAACTCCTCTACTGAGTTTGCCTTTGCACAAGAAAGATTATGCAACTTCTCGTTCCCACTAACTCCAGCTAAATCTCCTTAAATCATTAACCCTAGTTTTCCATCCTTATGCCAAAAACTATCGATCAACTCCAAACATGACCACACCACTAAAACTTCATATAGATTTGAAGCATATACACATACGAGCTCAAAGATTCTTATTCTGCAATTTTTCGTCAATTGTATGGTTTTATTTTGATTTTTGAATATTGAAAGCTTACATCTTTTGTTTATAGGAAGTGATTAAAAATAAAAGAGAAAGAGCAAAAGAAAAGTCAGAATGAAGAATTTTCTAAGTGTTCGGTTTAGTCTATATTGCAGTTTCCTGCCTCTCCCTACCTGCCTTTCGCTACACAGCATTCCGTTCGCATACGAACCGCAATGACAAAACAAAAATATGATTGCGTATAAAAATGTGACACGATCTCAAAACAATAATAATATATACTAGTTATCTTATTTTGTGAAATTTCAAAATATCGTTGTGCACAAAAATACGTCAAACAAAAATTTATGTATTTTTCAAATTAAAATTTATGGAAATATCCTGTAAATTATATTCGAAATACGTCAATAAAAATTGGTCTTTTTATTAAAAATTGATTTTCTTGTTATTTATTAAATTTAAATCAAATATGATTATTTAAATAAATTAAATATTCTCATTCCACGTTAAAAATTCCGAGTCATTATAATAAATATGGCCAAAATGTCACATAACTTGCTAAATGACATGTGAATGTTAACAATCGAATAGTTAAGTACTAATCGCTGATCAAATTTACATTTGACGAGTCATATAATCGAAATGGTGAATCCTCTTTAGAGCAAACGATTTAATTAGTTTACAATTGTTATAAATTAATTAATATTTATGAATTATTTATTATAAAATTTTGAATATGATTTGAGGAATAAATATTATTGTATATATTTATAATAGTTATAAATATATCGATCAATATGCGAATCGACAAGCAATTAAATTGGATTTAATTAGTAATAGTTATTTAGACCTAAGTGGGTTATTAGCCCATGATGTATAGTGATATATTTTGGCAGCATTAAGGTTGTAGGGGGTGGCTAAAAAATGTGCTAGGGGTATGTATTTTAGATGGATGGTTCAGATTTAGGGAGAATGGGTAAGAGATATGCTCCACCTTTTCTCTCTATTCTTTCCATTGTAAATGGACTTCTAACGCTAATTCATATGTATTTTTTTTCCTACCATTTCCCATCTTTGCTAGTCAAACTCACCTACATAGGAGCTCCAACAAAATTCATTTTAAATCAATTTCAAAGCAACAACTATTGGATAGTCAACGGTATATAATACAAGGATTAGTGGTCTACCGAATTGAGAAGGGTTCTAAGTAAGTAGATTCATCATAACAAGGTGTATTCAATCGAATAGGTTTTAGTATGTGTTTACTATCTTATATAATTCATGATTAATGTATAATATTCTATTGTTTGTTTATATATCATAATTATATTATTCGTTATTTGAGATTTCTATATGTATCAATGTTGCCACTATTGAATGGTTATATGTATGTATAATAATAAACCATTTTTATCTAGTGAGTGCATAGCCTAATAAATTTACTTTTTATTATTATTTTATTAATTAATTTATATTACATTAATATATGTTACATAGCATAAATTAAATGACATATAATTAATTATGTCATCTATCAAGCTAAAAATTGGTCTTATATTTTATACACGCAAATGTACAATAATTATAATTTTAGGTAATAGCAAAGTTGTGACGAGCCGTCTTTCAATACCCAGAAAGACGTATCATCAATAAGAAAAGAAAAGAGGTAGAAATAGAAAGATAGAAAGAAAAGAACAACAATCATCAGAATCTCACAGCGGAAACGAACAAAATATAATATTACACATATCCATTACATAAGTTTTACATATCAGAGTACACAAAATAATACTACTCCATTACATCTGACATTCATAAGAGTTTACCCAAACCATACAACTCAAAACACAACATCAAAATGTCACTACAGTGAATAGAAATAGATAAGTATGCCTGGACTCCAGCTTCAGCTTCCAAAACATTTGCTAATCCCAACCTAATCACTTGGCTACTCATAAAATTTGAGCACCCAAGAGTTTATGAAAAACAAAATAAACTCCGGGTCAGACATGGGTCTGGTGTGAGTAAATCAGTTAAAGTTGTTTAACTTTAAAAAATTATTTTGAAACAAAAGGTATCACGTAAAACTTCCCACAAATAAATACGGGTAAGTTTTTACCTTACGCTAACCAAAACATTTGATAGGAAATCCAGTGATATTATAATAGGGTCTAGGGTTTTCAAGTAAATAGAAAATAGCCGAAATTGTTACATTTATTAAATTCCAGCTACTAGCCACGAAAGTGGGTAATACAATCAAAACCGTAAGGTCTTGTAGGGAAAATGGTTTTCCATCAATGGCAGGTCTACTGGGGTACCGCCCATCACAGTACGGGGCCTAGATCACCGTACCGAGGAGCCACCTTAACTCCGCTGCAACACAAGGCCGGAACCAACCCTTACTGGACAGTCCCGAACAAGGCAACCCCGCAGTTGTGGCCAACAACTGCCCACACAGCCGAAATAATAAGGGACTTCTGGACAGGGGTAAATCTCACTCTCAAGTGGGGGCTGCCCACGAAGCCTTGCTGCACCTCCCCTGTTTTATCCATTCCTGGTTGATGAGGTTTGAGGCTACGATTACCTTTAGAGAACACATCTCTTAGAATGCTCATCGTCCACCTGACGATGTTCTGAAAGCATTCAATCCATACAAGTTCGTTCCGGGTTCGAACGAAACCGAAGGCATTATTTCGTTACACTCATTTTGTAATCACCCTCAGAGTTAACGACAATAACCCTTGCACTCTAAAACTCCATCTCGATCCTCACTTGAGATGTCACGACCTAACGTTTAACTTGGATCGATGTGGTTTTCGAAAAATCAAATTTGATTCCCGATCTCGGTCTCATCGAAATCCAAACGTGTCTTAAAGGCCAAGTTATTTAAACAATTTAAACAATTCAATTCAGTTTAAACATAGCATCCACGCAGTATTATCTACAGATAATAACCAATATCTATCACAGATATACTATATCTCATCACAAAATATCTTAACTATCATTCAACAGATATCAACCATATTCAGATATTCAATTCAAACAATCATCCATAAGCAAGCACTTCTGTAATTCATATAATTAATTTAATTAATTTAAATTAAATTAATTACTTAAGAATTAATCACATTGCCTTGCTCAACCAATCATTAATTAATTAATCATAATCATTTAATTAATTAACCACTTCTTAATAATCCTCATTGCTCGGGTCAGACCGAGTATTACAGATTTTCAGGTAAGGACGTTCTGGAGCTCAGGAGGCGAGCTGGAGTGCTGTGATGTATGGAGAGCTTCAGATATGGTATATTACAGTATCTGAAACAGATTGATTTATCTGTTCTGTGATTGTAAATCTGTTGTAACTCTGATATATATATTAAAGTGTAATTTGACAATTACAGTTTCCTTTGTATAACTATTATTTATGTGATATTATATTTTATCCGCTGCGAATGTGAGATTGTGTGTTTCCTTTCTGTTCTTCTTCTTCTATCTTTTTCTTCTTTTATCTAACTATCTGGAATTTTCGGGATCGAAATTTACGGGTCGTTGTTAATTAATTAATCTTTAATTAATTAACAATCCTTTAATTAACTATTAATTAATTACTATAATTATTCATTAATTAAAACTTGATTAAAAATTAATCATTCCTTAATTGGTTATTAATTAACTCTTTAATTTATAATTAATTAACCTTAATTAATTTCCATTTAATCACAAATTTTAAATTAATTAACCTTAATTATTTAATTAATAATTAAATCTTAACCATTAATTAAATAACTATTAATTATAATTTAATTAATGTTTAATTATTTTATTAATTAACTCTAAATCAATTAATTAAATTAATTAATTACTAATCAATTAATCATTAATCACTTAATTAATTAGTTATTAATCACTTATTAATTAATCTTTAATTATTTAATTTAATTATCTATTAAAAAATATTTAATTCAATCCTTAATTATCCATTCAATAATCCATAAGTAATTAATTAAATCTTAACAAATTAATTAATCTAAATTGATTAATTAATTTCAACCTTAATTACTAATTAATTAAAGTAAACTTTAATTTCAAAATTCAATTAATTTTCAAAACCAAACAATTTCATTAATTATTAAAAATTATTACATATTTAAAACATTTTCAATTTGTTTAAAATTAATTACCTTTTAAAGAGTTAAATTTAAAAGATGTAAAATCATTTTAAAACTTCAACTAATAAAATAAGAATTACTTTGAAATAAAATATTTAACATTTTATAAAGTAGTTAAAATAAATTTTTAAAGTTTTAAACTCAAAATAAATTTGAAATTTAAAACAAGTCATAAAGCTTCAACTTCATTTCTTTTGTTTTTGACTCGACAAAACTCAAGTTAAACACAAGACCCAAACTCCATCTCCTCCCTTACCTTCTTCTTAGTTTAAGATTCACTAACCCAAAAACAAAAACAGGAAAGTCTACACTTTCTTCCTCCCCAACCCCTACACGAGCTACAACCCCAAAATCTCGAGCACTCACACGAGCCACAAACCCAAATACACGAACGCTGCTTCGAGTACTAATCCACACACACTCGAACCAAACCCCACCGACACAGGTCATCACCCCGTGCACATGCACGTTGCTCCGACGCCGCCGCCACCGTCCACGTCACCACACGCAAACTCCACTTCGGCCATCGACTCAACTCCAGCCCCTAAACCACACGTACACGAGCTCGATTGAAAAAAGGTTGCTCGAACCCATCAGACCCAAACTGCATCCACCAGAAAATCCACCATTCCTCGACACGCCGACCACCGAACGCCTCCAAATTCTGGCCATACCCTCGCATGAACCTGACGCACCTTCACCCCAAGCCGATCGCAACTCGATCAATCCCATGATTCACACTTTCAAATTTCTCGAGTTCGAATATTATAGAGTACAAAACCCTAAAATCCAAAATTCTCAATCCACTGTTGAATAATTATTTCATCCATTATTTTTCTCATGTTAATCAACCATTAACACAACTTCAATCCAAATTTCAAAGTCTAAAATCAACCCAGTAACAAGAATTTGCTAAAAATCCCAATTTCGGTTTACCACAAAATTCTTCTTCAAATTCAAATTAAATTTTTGATTTTTATCTTAAAATTCATGTTATACATAGTAGATTTAGGATGTGAACTTAATTCAACAAAATTCAAACATGATTTTCATGATATAAATTCTTGTTTTACTGTATTGTACTGATTTATGCAGATTTAAACAGTTTCCCTTTTTAATCACTTTAATCCTTAGTTTATGTTGAATCAAACTTCTGCATTGAAGATAACAACTTAACAATGATTTATTGCATATAAATTTGAAGTTTTGATTGGAATTTACTCTGAACTTGAATATACAGAGAAGTATCAGTATCATTTAAACATGCACAGCTTAAACCTGTAAACAAATATTTTACAAAATAGGAAACATGCAAGCATTATCAGAACTAACATTCACTTGAAACTCATTTTTTTTCTACTTAAATTTTTGATTTAAAATTTACTCACCTGTTTAATTGTTAAGCAGAGACCAAACTTCTGGAAAAAGAAGGGACTGCAGTTTTCTTTTTACTTGAAATTTACCTGATTAAATTATTCTGTTTGATGATGATGCTTCAAATCCTTGAATCAGTCAGTGATAAAAGAACTTGAAATTTGCTTTTAGAAATTCTGAAGATTCGGGAACCTTGGTTGCAGTTTTTCAAAAGTGATTCGAATGTAGATTTTTTTCTGGAATTTGCTTTGCAGATTTTAGATTTTGAAATGGAGTTTGAGTTTGATTAATTTTTGGTTGAAGTTGAAAGATTGAAGAATTTTCAGATTTTGTTAATGAGGATTGTAAAAAAATTCTCTTGCTTACGAAAATTAGAAATGAGAAAGTTTAGATGAAACATAAGAAATGGCTTTTTATATAAAAAAATTTGTTTTATAAAATTTAAAGAAAATAAATCAAAATATTTAACACTTGTCACTATATCTAGCTATTTCTTTAACACATGTTTATTAGCATGTTTTAAATTTAAACAAGTGTACTTCTCATGCAAAAAGAAATTTAAAATGTTTTTATTAATTGATTTTCTTATTTTAAATCCATTTTTAATTCATATAAAATCAATTTTCCTTAAATAAATATAAAACAAATGTTATATCTTAAATAAAATCATGAAAATATTCCTTTAAACTCATAGTATAATTTGGAATATAATTAACCTATCTTAAAATCTTTTAATTCAACAATTTAAATTCAAATTAAATTTTTAAATTCAATTCAAAAATCAAATTTTATATGAATAAAATTTTAACACATTCATTACCCTTATGTATATATAAATTTTAATCATAATCAATGTACATTTACAATTCATTTATTGTTATTGAATAAAATAACAAATTTATCAATTTAAATTAATTTATTACAAAGATTATCATATTTAAACTGGGTTTGAAATTCCGAAATATCACATTCCTCCCCCTTAAAAGAATTTCGTCCCCAAAATTTAAACAAAAGATAATCCAAAATTTTATTTTATTCAACATTTCAAACATACATAACATCCAAACATAAGAAATCAACAAACAAAACATCCAAACAACGATACATTCAATACAAACACCACTAGCTATCCGGACACATATCCGGATAAGCCTTCCTAAAGCTATCCAGAGTCTCCCAGATACAATCTCTGGGATCCTCACTCCACTGGACTTTAATGAGCTTCACTAACTTGCTTCTGAGTTGCCTCTCGTCTTGATCAACAATCTGAACAGGATGTCTGACAACTGATAAGTCTGGCTCAACCTCTAAGTCTTCTTGCACAGCTGGTTCCACAATAAGAGATGGATCGTGCACATATTTCCGTAGATGAGATACGTGGAAAACATTGTGAATTCCAGCCATCCGGACTGGCAATTCAATCCTATATGCTACGGCACCAATCCTCTCGAGTACTCGGAACGGACCAATGTATCTCGGAGCAAGTTTCCCTGTCTTTCCGAATCTTACTGCTCCTTTAATAGGGGAAACTTTGACAAAGACTAAATCAACAATCTCGAACTCCAATTGTCTTCGTCTTTTATTAGCATATTTCTTTTGACGATCCTGAGCAGCTCTCATCCTTTTCTCGATAAGCTCGACTTTAGCAGATGCTTCACGAATCAAATCTGGTCCAAGCACAATACGGTCTTTCGACTCTATCCAACAAGCTGGGGATCTACACGGCCTTCCATAAAGTGCTTCATAAGGAGCCATCTTGATACTTGCCTGGTAATTGTTATTATAAGAGAACTCCACTAGATGTAGATGGTCCTCCCACGATCCTCCAAAATCTAATACAAAGGCTCTCAGCATATCTTCTAGAATTCGATTAAGCCTTTCCGTCTGCCCATCTGTTTGGGGATGATATGTTGTACTCAATCTCAAGCTTGTCCCCAAAGCTGATTGCAATACCTCCCAGAATTTGCTGGTGAAGATAGGATCTCGATCACTTACAATACTGACTGGAACACCATGCAATCTCACTATCTCTTTCAAGAAAATTTCTGCCAGTGAAGCTGCAGTACGGGCTGCCTTAACTGGTATAAAATGGTCGCTCTTGGTTAGACGATCCACAATCACCCATATTCCTTCATTTCCCTTCTTTGATCTAGGCAAACTGTCGATGAAGTCCATCGAAATCATCTCCCACTTCCACATCGGGACCTCCAAAGGTTGTAACAAACCGGTTGGCTTCTGCTGATCTTCTTTCACTTGCTGGCAGATAGCACAACTATTAACGAATCTGGTTATATCTTCCTTCATGCCCTTCCACCAAAAGACTCTCTTCATACCATTATACATCTTCGAGATCCTGGATGGATATTTAATCTGGAGCGATGACTTTTTGACAGTACTTCATTTCGCAGATCCCTATCATACGGAACACAGATCCTTCCGTTAATCCTCAATGTTCCTTGCCATCAATCTCAAAACTAGGACACTGACCCTTCCTAACCCTTCTGATAATTCCTCTTAATTTACTATCAAATTCCTACTTGCGCGAAATCCTTTCCAGAAGAGATGGAACCACTTCCAAAAGAGAAAGAACCGCATTTCTGCTAAAAGCATCTGCCACAACGTTCTCCTTTCCCAGAGTATACAGAATATCCAAATCATACGATGCCAAGAACTCAACCCATCGCTGCTGTCTTAGAATAAGATCTTTCTGAGAGAAAAGATATTTCAACGGTTTGTGATCCGTGAATAACTCAAACTTTTCTCCTAAAAGATAGTGCCTCCAGATCTTTAAAGCAAAAACAATAGCCAACAGCTCTAGATCATGCGTAGCGTAGTTCCTCTCATGTGGCTTCAATTGCCGACTCGCATACGCAATTACCCTACCATTTTGCATAAGCACAGCTCCCAACCAAACAATACAGGCATCAGTATATACTTCAAACTTGTTCTTCCCATCTGGAATAGCCAATACAGGAGCACTTGTCAAGTTTGCCTTCAGATTCTGAAAAGCTTCCTCACATTCCGGTGTCCACTTGAATTTAGCTCCCTTCCTTGTCAGCTTTGTTAGGTAAGAAGAGATCTTAAAATAATCCTTAATAAACTTCCTGCAGTAACCGGCCAATCCCAGAAAACTGCGAACTTCTGTTGGAGTCCGAGGCTGCTTCCACTCCAGAATAGTTTCAACTTTAGCTGGATCTACAGAGATTCCCTCACCAGAAACAATGTGGACCAAAAATTTTACTTTATATTTCCAAAAATGACACTTAGAGAACTTCGCCTTCAGAACGTGCCTTCTCAGAGTTTCCAAAACTATTCTCAAATGCTGCTTGTGTTCTTCTTCCGACTTAGAATAAACCAAGATATCATCGATGAACACCAAAACAAACTTATTCAAAACATCTCTAAAGACTCGGTTCATCAGATCTACGAAGTAGGCAGGAGCGTTGGTTAACCCAAAAGGCACAACCAACCACTCATAGAAACAATATGGTCCCTTAAATGCAGTTAAGGGAATACTGTCTTCAGCTACCCTTAACTGATGGAAACCTGATGCTAGATCCAACTGAGAAAAGACTGATGCACCATAAAGCTGGCCGAAGAGATCATCAATTCGGGGAAGAGGATACTTATTCCGAATGGTCACTTTGTTCAATACACGGTAGTCTACACAGAACCTTAGCGACCCATCCGACTTGGTGACAGATACAGCAGCCGAACCCCAGCAAGAAAAACTTGGTCTAATCAAACCTTCTCCAACAAATCTTGAGTTTGCTTCACTAGTTCTTCCCTCTCCCTTGGAGCCATCCTTTTACTAGGTTGAATTACAGGTACTGCTCCAGGAACCAAATCTATACGAAACTCTATTTCCCGGTGCGGTGGCAAACACTTAACTTCCTCAAATACGTCGGAGAAATCCTGAACTACTTCAATATCTACAATCTCCTCTTGAGAAGTCTCAACTCCATGTAAAAGACTATTCAAGCGAATTCTAGAGTTATCACATATTACTCTGGCCATCCGACCCAGATCATTTTCCAACGAAACTGTTCTTTCATCACAATTTAAAATAGCCTTATATTTGTCAAGCCAATCCATTCCCAATATAAGGTCAAAACCTTTAAAATCCAATACATAAGGATCACAGGAAAAACTATGGGATGGATAGGAGATACTCAAATCCTTACAGATCCTATCTAATTTAATTACCCCTCCTATAGGATTAGATACACAGATGGGATTGTCTACGATACTAGGGGTAAGTAAGAAATTCTCAACAGTTTCCAGGGAAATAAAACTTAAAGAAGCACCAGAATCAAACAAAACTTTAATATATTTTCCATTTAAAAGTAAGGTACCTTCTAAAACTACCTTGCCCTTAGACGAGTTTGACGGTGTGCCTTCTAAAGCAAATACTTTGTTCCGTTGAACCTTATGAAGAGCGGGCAATCTTTAATCATGTGTCCCGGTTGGTGACAGTTAAAGCAAAGAGACTTCTGAACTAAAGCTGGCCCTGGTCCACTATAATGTTGTCGCTGCTGCTGTTGCTTTCTTTCTTGAGGACAATGATTTGCCAAATGTCCCACTTGATTACAATTATAGCATTTTCGGGGTCCATTATTATTTCCTGACTTCTTCTTGTTTTGTTTCTTCCAATTAGGATTGAATTTTATTTTATTAGGATTGGAAGAATTTCCTCCAGATGCAGCAACTCGCGCCTCAGATCTTTTGTTCATCAAGTCTTCATATCTTAGCGCCATGTCAATAAGTTCCACAAAAGACCCTTTCAAATGTGCAGTCATTCTTTCATGATACTCAGGCCTCAACCCTTGGAAAAACATCTCGTTCTTCTTAAGAGAGGTATCTGTAGGTCCTGGACCGTAGCAAGATAATTCGTTGAATTTAGTCTCGTATTCAGCTATAAACATATTTCCTTGTTTCAGATTCAGAAAATCTTGATAAAGCCGAGTTCTTCCTGCGGTAGGCATAAACTTCTCCTCAAACATCTCCTTAAACTCTTCCCAAGACATATCATCTTCCGAGATATTAGTAGTCACTGAATTCCACCAGACTGCGGCACCACCTTGTAATTTCCACGCAGCCATTATTCTGTTCTGCTCATCCGATAACCTCATGCTCTTAAAAATCTTCTCACACGAGCGAAGCCATGCTTGTACCTCTATTATGGTTTCTGATCCTTGAAACGGTTTTCCTCCAAGATGAACAAAGTCCTTGCATAATGCAGCAAAACTGACTGAAGACGTAACTGGATTAGCAGTCTCATTATCAGTCTGCTCTCTCCTATTACCGGTTGATGCACTTCCAACAACTCTTCCCCTACGGCCTCTTGCACTCACACTGGCTACCTGAACAGGTAACCCAACCAATTTAGATAGGGATATAGTTATATAAGAAAATTACAAATACGCACTCTCAAGATGGATACTACTCCAGAGCCTAGGTGTTTCTCAAACCTGGCTCCGATACCAAATGTGACGACCCATCTTTCAATACCCAGAAAGACGTATCATCAATAAGAAAAGAAAAGAGATAGAAATAGAAAGATAAAAAGAAAAGAACAACAATCATCAGAATCTTACAGCGGAAACGAACAAATTATAATATTACACATATCCATTACATAAGTTTTACATATCAGAGTACATAAAATAATACTAATCCATTACATCTGACATTCATAACAGTTTACCCAAACCATACAACTCAAAACACAACATCAAAATGTCACTACAGTGAACAGAAATAGATAAGTATGCCTGGACTCCAGCTCCAGCTTCCAAAACATTTTATAATCCCAACCTAATCACTTGGCTACTCATAAAATTTGAGTACCCAAGAGTTTATGAAAAACAAAATAAACTCCGGGTCAGACATGGGTCTGGTGTGAGTAAATCAGTTAAAGTTGTTTAACTTTAAAAAATCATTTTGAAACAAAAGGTATCACGTAAGACTTCCCACAAATAAATATGGGTAAGTTTTTACCTTACGCTAACCAAAATAATTGATAGGAAATCCAGTGATATTATAATAGGGTCTTGGGTTTTCAAGTAAATAGAAAATAGCCGAAATTGTTACATTCATTAAATTCCAGCTACTAGCCACGAAAGTGGGTAATACAATCAAAACCGTAGGGTCTCGTAGGGGAAATTGTTTTCCATCAATGGCAGGGCTACTGGGGTACCGTCCGTCACAGTACGGGGCCTAGATCACCGTACTGAGGAGCCACCCTAACTCCCCTGCAACACAAGGCCGGAACCATCCCTTACTGGACAGTCCCGAACAAGACAACCCCGCAGTTGTGGCCAACAACTGCCCATACAGCTGAAATAATAAGGGACTTCTAGACAGGGGTAAATCTCACTCTCAGGTGGGGGCTACCCACGAAGCCTTGCTGCATCTCCCCTGTTTTAGCCATTCCCGGTTGATGAGGCTTGAGGCTACGATTACCTTTAGAGAACACATCTCTTAGAATGCTCATCGTCCACCTGACGATGTTCTGAAAGCATTCAATCCATACAAGTTCATTACGGGTTCGAACGAAACCGAAGGCATTATTTTGTTACACTCATTTTGGAATCACCCTCAGAGTTAACGGCAATAACCCTTGCACTCTAAAACTCCATCTTGATCCTCACTTGAGATGTCACGACCTAACGTTTGACTTGGATCGATGTGGTTTTCGGAAAATCAAATTTGATTCCATATTCCGGTCTCATCGAAATCCAAACGTGTCTTAAAGGCCAAGTTGTTTAAACAATTTAAACAATTCAATTCAGTTTAAACATAGCATCCACACAGTATTATCTACAGATAATAACCAATATCTATCACAGATATACTATATCTCATCACAGAATATCTTAACTATCATTCAACAGATATCAACCATATTCAGATATTCAATTCAAACAATTATCCATAAGCAAGCACTTCTGTAGTTCATATAATTAATTAAATTAAATTAAATTAAATTAATTACTTAAGAATTAATCACATTGCCTTGATCAACCAATCATTAATTAATTAATCATAATCATTTAATTAATTAACCACTTCTTAATTATCCTCATTATTAATTAATTAATCTTTAATTAATTAACAATCCTTTAATTAACTATTAATTAATTACTATAATTATTCGTTGATTAAAACTTGATTAAAAATTAATCATTCCTTTATTATTTATTAATTAACACTTTAATTTATAATTAATTAACCTTGATTAATTTCTATTTAATCACAAATTTTAAATTAATTTAATTAATTATAAATTAATTAACCTTAATTATTTAATTAATAATTAAATCTTAACCATTAATTAAATAATTATTAATTATGATTTAATTAATGTTTAATTATTTTATTAATTAACTCTAAATCAATTAATTAAATTAATTAATTACTAATCAATTAATCATTAATCACTTAATTAATTAGTTATTAATCACTTACTAATTAATATTTAATTATTTAATTTAATTATCTATTAAATATTATTTAATTTAATCCTTAATTATCCATTCAATAATCTATAAGTAATTAATTAAATCTTAACAAATTAATTACTCTAAATTGATTAATTAATTTCAACCTTAATTACTAATTAATTAAAGTAAACTTTAATTTCAAAACTCAATTAATTTTCAAAACCAAACAATTTCATTAATTATTAAAAATTATTGCATATTTAAAACATTTTCAATTTGTTTAAAATTAATTACCTTTTAAAGAGTTAAATTTAAAAGATGTAAAATCATTTTAAAACTTCAACTAATAAAATAAGAATTACTTTGAAATAAAATATTTAACATTTTATAAAGTAGTTAAAATAAATTTTTAAAGTTTTAAACTCAAAACAAATTTGAAATTTAAAACAAGTCATAAAGCTTCAACTTCATTTCTTTTGTTTTTGACTCGACAAAACTCAAGTTAAACACAAGACCCAAACTCCATCTCCTCCCTTACCTTCTTCTTAGTTTAAGATTCACTAACCCAAAAACAAAAACAGGAAAGTCTACACTTTCTTCCTCCCCAACCCCTACACGAGCTACAGCCCCAAAATCTCGAGCACTCACACGAGCCACAAACCCAAATACACGAACGCTGCTTCGAGTACTAATCCACACACACTCGAACCAAACCCCGCTGATACAGGCCATCACCCCGTGCACATGCACATTGCTCCGACGCCGCCGCCGCCGTCCACGTCACCACACGCAAACTCCACTTCGGCCATCGACTCAACTCCAGCCCCCAAACCACACTTACACGAGCTCGATCGAAAAAAGGTTGCTCGAACCCGTCAGACCCAAACTGCATCCACCAGAAAATCCACCATTCCTCGACACGCCGACCACCGCATGCCTCCAAATTCTGGCCATACCCTCGCATGAACCTAACGCACCTTCACCCCAAGCCGGTCGCAACTCGATCAATCCCATGATTCACACTTTCAAATTTCTCGAGTTCGAATATTATAGAGTACAAAACCCTAAAATCCAAAATTCCTAATCCCCTGTTGAATAATTATTTCATCCATTATTTTTCTCATGTTAATCAACCATTAACACAACTTCAATCCAAATTTCAAAGTCTGAAATCAACCCAGTAACAAGAATTTGCTAAAAATCCCAATTTCGGTTTACCACAAAATTCTTCTTCAAATTCAAATTAGAAATTTTGATTTTTATCTTAAAATTCATGTTATACATAGTAGATTTACGATGTGAACTTAATTCAACAAAATTCAAACATGATTTTCATGATATAAATTCTTGTTTTACTATATTGTACTGATTTATGCAGATTTAAACAGTTTCCCTTTTTAATCACTTTAATCCTTAGTTCATGTTGAATCAAACTTCTGCATTGAAGATGAAAACTTAACAATGATTAATTGCATATAAATTTGAATGATTAGAATTTACTCTGAACTTGAATATACAGAGAAGTATCAGTATCATTTAAACATGCACAGCTAATTTTAAACCTGTAAACAAATATTTTACAAAATAGGAAACATGCAAGCATTATCAGAACTAACATTCACTTGCAACTCATTTTTTTTTCTATTTAAATTTTTGATTTAAAATTTACTCACCTATTTAATTGTTAAGCAGAGACCAAACTTCTGGAAAAAGAAGGGACTGTAATCTTCTTTTTTACTTGAAATTTGCCTGATTAAATTATTCTGTTTGATGATGATGCTTCAAATCCTTGAATCAGTCAGTGATAGAAGAACTTGAAATTTGCTTTCAGAAATTCTTAAGATTCAGGAACCTTGATTGCAGTTTTTCAAAAGTGATTTGAATGTAATTTTTTTCTGGAATTTGCTTTGCAGATTTTAGATTTTGAAATGGAGTTTGAGTTCGATTAATATTTGGTTGAAGTTGAAAGATTGAAGAATTTTCAGATTTTGTTAATGAGGATTGTAAAAAATTTCTCTTGCTTAAGAAAATTAGAAATGAGAAAGTTTAGATGAAATATAAGAAATGGCTTTTTATATAAAAAAATTTGTTTTATAAAATTTAAAGAAAATAAATCAAACTATTTGACACTTGTCACTATATCTAGCTATTTCTTTAAGACATGTTTATTAGCATGTATTAAATTTAAACAAGTGTACTTCTCATGCAAAAAGAAATTTAAAATGTTTTTATTAATTGATTTTCTTATTTTAAATCCATTTTTAATTCATACAAAATCAATTTTCCTTAAATAAATATAAAACAAATGTTATATCTTAAATAAAATCATGAAAATATTCCTTTAAACTCAAAGTATAATTTGGAATATAATTAACCTATTTTAAAATCTTTTAATTCAACAATTCAAATTCAAATTAAAATTTTAAATTCAATTCAAAATCAAATTTTATATGAATAAAATTTTAACACATTCATTACCCTTGTGTATATATAAATTTTAATTAGAATCAATGTACATTTACAATTCATTTATTGTTATTGAATAAAATAACAAATTTATCAATTTAAATTAATTTGTTACAAAGATTATCATATTTAAATTGGGTTTGAAATTCTAGAATATCACATTCTTGTCACGACCCGAAGTTCAGCGTTCAAAAATCGACATCAAATACCTCACTTGTATTCGACTGTCGGAGATTCGAACGTCGAATTTTAGTTCGGATGGAGCTTATAACAACAATTAGATGAATATAAACAGCGGAAAATAAAATTGCCAACATCAATATCCCAGATACAACATCACACAATATCAATGCAACAACCACACCAACATCAGAGTATTTATATACATATACAACACAACTCCAAAATTTACCACCACAACATAACCACAAGTGATTTCATTCCAAGAAAATCATCAAATAGATAAAGTAATAATGAACATCCAAATCGAGACCCTCGAGATCCAAAAGTTTCAAAATATCTCCAAGTTAGAACCTTCAAACTAGTAGTCTCCAAACCATACGACTCCAAGATCCAGCTAGTACCAAAACACAGAAGACCTGCTACTAGGCTGCCGTGTGGAAATTATGGGCACCCAGAGTTTAGAAAGGAAACAATAAACTCCGGGTCAGTCATGTGACTGGTATGAGTAAATAAAACAGTTGCTTTGAAAATAAAAGCAGTTTATTTTAAATCAAAAACAAACAAAAGGATTTGAAAGAAGTTCGCAATGCTTTTTGAAAATGAAACTGCCATAAGGCCTACCTCATACACAATGCAAACGCAGACTTGAGGAAGATTTCTCCTTATGACAGTCAAATATGCTTGATACGGGAAAAATTCTTTGATATTATTACTAGTGCATAGTGTAGAAAAACATTTCGAAAATATAATATTAATCTTAGCCAGCATAGACATTTCGTACTATGCCTACTATAGCTACCATCTAAACAGTGGTGACCACCATAAGTAAATGGCAGGTAATACAACTAAAACCGTACTGGGTTCGTATCGATAATTGGATTTCTAACAAATGGTCAGGCTAAGGAACTTCCTGGGCCACATGGGTAGGCCTCTGGAGGGACGTCTCGAGAACCTAACCGGATCTCTGCTAACACAAGGCCAGGTTACCTCTATAACTAGGTAACTACTACACGAGTATGTCATTCCCCGGTTGTAACCAACCTTTATCCGGGGCCCCAACTATATATATATATATATATATATTTGTGATATCCACATAAGTTAAGTATCTGGGTTCCATACCATGATACCACTTCTATCCAGAAAGAAATACACATACCCTAAAGGGCGCTACCCCCAATAACCTTACTGCATCTTTCCTGTTTCGACCATTACGGGGTTGTGAGGTCCGACGAAGTCTCGTCCACAAAGCTACGCTTTTTACAAAATCAATTCTTTGATCATCTAATGATCAACAAATGATCATCAATACACAGCAGCACTTAGCATGCCACACTACCAAATTGGGAGTATATCGCTGATAACGTCAACTACATAACCTCTGAGCTCATACGTCTCAGAGAAGGGTGTTAAGCTAAGAGAATAAATTCTCCGCCATAGATATGTATTTGAAAGAAATTGGCTTTATATCTCAAAGTGTAGTGTCAGACACACGACCATACAAGTCTGTTCCGGGTTCGAACAGAACGGAAGGCACTTCGTCCAATGAAGGAAGAAGCCCTTGCAAATCCGGGTGTCCACAATCCCGATCGGACTTCCCATCACTTAGGGAATCCCTATACCGGAGCAACTCGTTGCAGAGACAATCGATAGGTTATCTTATCATTTTCGAAGACACCCCGTCTTCACCACCGGTCTTCAATTTCTCTCCATTCATCGAATCACTATTAGGAATGGGTTATATGACACAAAGGTCCTTTCCCGGCTAATCCGAATAGTGAGCGTCAATTTTTTTTTTTAATATGGGGATATTTCATTCACAAAGATTCACAGGTTCGATGTGGGTTTTGGATAACCAACTGGAATCCGACACCCCATCGCATCGAAATTCAAAAGCCGTTTTACGGGCCAAAGGGGTTTCACATAAAAATATAGGATCACAGCTCAGCACAAACAATTCATATCGCATAGTATCACAATTACAATCAGAGATATCAATTAATACCATCATACAATAGTTATCAATCATACACAGCTACGATGAAACAATTGTGTGAATTAAATTAATTAATCACATAATAAACTTCATTAATTATTAAAAACTATTACATATTTAAAACATTTTCAATTTGTTAAAAACTAATTACCTTTTTAAAAGTTAAATATAAAAGAATGTAAAATCATTTAAAACTTCAACTAATAAAATATGAATTACTTTGAATTAAAATATTTAACATTTTATAAAGTAGTTGAAATAAAAAATTTAAAGTTCAAACTTAAAACAATTTGAAAATTTAAGTTTGAAAGTTTCAAACTTCACTTGTCCATGTTCGTTTGACTCAACTAAACTCAAGACAACACCAAAAACCAAACCCCCATCTCCTCCCTTACCTTTCTTCTTTGGTTAAACTTTAGCTAACCCAAAAACAAAAATACTGGAAAGCACACTTTCCTTCCCAAACCCCTACACGAGCTACAGCAGTAACACTCCCGAGCACACACGCGAGCCACACACCCAAACTCTCGAACACTGCTTCGAGTCATTCTGACCACCAACTCCACTGACATGGCCATCACCCCGTGCACATGCACGTTGCTCCGACGCCGCCGCCACCATTCACGACACCACGCGCAAGCTCCACTTCGACCAACGACACAACTCCAGCCCCCAAACCTCACTTACACGAGCTCAATCAAAATATGTTTGCTCGAACCCATCAGCCAGCATAACCCCTCATCGGGAAAATTCCCTTTACCCCCAACGCCGACCACCAATCGCCTCATAACTCCGGCCACAACCTCCTAAGACCCAGACACATCTTCACCCCAAGCCACTCGCAACTCGATCCATCCCACGATTCACATTTGTGAATTTCCAGACCCAAAACCCTCGTATCCTAAAATCACAACTCTCTGATGAATAATTATTTCTTCCATTATTTTTCTCATGTTTATCAATCAACAACACAACTTTGCCCCAAATTTCATAGTCTAAAATCATCACAGTAACCAGTTCATTCCAAGTAAGGTTTCAAATTCATTAACTTCGAGGATATAAAGATTGATAGGAAATTGATAGCAAGCATATGAAATAGGGACTTTCTTACAATACAAACAAAGATTTACGGGACCTCCAACTGGATTTTTTCATGCAAATAGGGTCGTCAACAAATTCAGCTTTAAGTTTTAATTCATTTACGGTTTGTTGGGAGATAAAACTATATGTCGCTCCCGTGTCAAATAAAACTCTAACAACTTTATCATAAATAGTAGGGTTACCTTCCAAAACAACTTTTCCTTTATCTGCTTTTGAAGTTGAAGGGTCTTCCTTTATCGCATATACGTTTGCCACCTTTGCTTGTTTCAACACTGGGCAATCCTTAACAATATGTCCAGGCTTGTGGCAATTGTAGCATTCTCTAGCTCCTTGATTATTCTTCACAGATTATTCCTTCTTGACTTGCTTCTTCGGGTTCTTGCAGTTGTTTGAATAATGCCCCTTTTCTTGGCAATTGTAACAAGTTACATTTCTGGCTGAATTCCCTTGGTAGTTCCTCTTGTCCTTGCCTTGATGTGGCTTCTTACCCCCAAACTTTCTCTTCTTCCGATTCTGATTATTTGAATTTCCGCTTTCCCTTGGAATCTCTTGCATATCCAGGGTGGCGTACCGATATCCCATATCGATAAGATCAGAGAAAGATTCTTTAATGTGTGCGGTCATCCTTTCGTGATATTTCTTGTTCATCCCGCGAATAAATTTTTCATTTTTCTTTAAAGGCGTATTCACCAACTCCGGTCCGAAATGGGATAATTCATTGAATTTGTTTAAGTATTCCTCAAAAGATAAGGCTCCTTGCTTTAAGTCTAGAAACTCTTGATACATTCGTGAAATCCCTACCGATGGCAAATAGCGCTTTTCGAACACCTCTTTGAATCGACTCCAAGAAAACTCTTCTTCAGGTTCATCTATTGTGATCGTTTCCCACCAAGCTGAAGCTTCATCTTGTAGCTGCCAAGAAGCAATTAGACGCATTTGATCATCCTGCAGCTTAAGCCCCTTAAAAATCTTTTCACATGATCTTTTGACTCAAAAAATTATGGGATTTTTTTCAATACCTTAAAATATCATATTAGAATTTTTGAAAATTAACATTTTGAAAAATATATTACCAAAATATTTTTAACATTATTTTAATGCTTTTCGGCTAATTAATATATATTAAATAATTTATTAATATAAAATTATATTTAAATATTTCATATGTTATGTATTTGATTCAAACTTCTATAAAAATTAATTTTATTTAGTTTTCATAATTGGTATAATTATATAGTTATGTGTATATTTAAATACGCACATTTATAAATACTTTAAATATTATAAATATAATTATATACAGATATGTATTAGTTTTCTTACTGTAAACTATATGTATATGTTATATTAAAAAAACTTGTATATTATGTACATATATATGTGTGTTTAGTCATTTATTTAAATAATATCTAATTTAATATATATATATATATTATTAATATTTAACATATGTGTAATACGTATGTTTTATATACATAAGTAAAAGTTCATATTGTTTTAATATTTTTGCATATATTTGGATAGCATACATACATGTAAGATGAGCTAACATGTCTATTGCGATGCAAATCCTAACATCTATATACAGGCATGTACACTGATTATCGTGTTACACATGCATACACATGCATATATATTATACATATATGTACCATTATATTTAATTAAACATAAGTTAAATAAAATTCCATCCATTGCTTATAAATTTAAATGAAATAAAAAATTTATTTAAATTAAATTTAGAAATGTTCTAAATCAATTAGGCTTCATATACCTAATGTAGATACAATAAGGGATTTTTTTTGAAATTCATCTATATCTTCCGCTACAAGCTGGTCCAGTTCCAACAACAACTACTCTAGGAATATAGCCCCTAAGTTGGCATGCCTTATACCTAAAGCATCAACAATTACATTACCTTTCGCTAGTGTATATGCAATATCAAAGTCATAGAAGGATATGAACTCTAACCATCGCTACTAACGAAGGTTGAGATCCTTCTGCGAAAAGAAGTACTTCAATTATTTATGGTCGACGAATAGCTCGAAAATCTCTCCTAAAAGGCAGTACCTTCATATCTTCAGCGCAAACACAATTATTGCTAACTCTAAATCAAGAGTCAGGTATTTCATCTCAAGTGGCTTCAGTTGTCGACTAGCATATGCAACAACTTTGCCCCTTTGCATAAATACCATGCCCAATCTAGTGCCACAAGCATTAGTGTAAACTGTCATCTCCTCATTCCCGCTTGGAATAAATCCTACAAGTGAACCTTTTTTGCAAAAGGTCATTCACTTATACCTCGAGCTCTCTTTTCTTTCTAGGTGCCATCCTCCTCAAACGCATCACTATCAGTCTGGCATCCTTAACTAAATCAATATGGAACCCACTTTCTCTATGTTGTGTAAGTCCTACCACTTCCTCGAATATGTCCGGAAAGTCTTTAGCTATAGGCACAAATAAAAAATTATTATAAGGGATCTCGTGCTAATACAAAAGGCTACCCATCACCTAATTGTCAGGTAGGAAGCCTATCTCCAATCTATGCCTATCATCCATCCGTATCATCATAAAAAACCACTCGTAATCAACCATCGTTATATATCTCTAAAGCTAGTCCTTTCTTAAAATAACACCAAACCCAACGAAACAAAAATAAAAGCAATCATAAACAAGAGAACATCCATGACTCGATAAGGTCAAGCCACAACAAACCATACATAAGCTAGTGGAGCCTCCAACTGGGTTCGTCACAATCATAGGTTGGATAATTTCGGTCTTAATCCCAATCTATCTTCTAAGTCACTAGATATGAAGGAATATGAAGTCTCAGTATCAAATAAAACTCGTATAGGAACATCATAAATGGCAAGCATATCTTGAATAATGATGCATTTTCCTTTCTCTTTTGCCAGTAGAGCATTCGATGAAACTGGAATAGCATTGAAGGAACATGCTTTCACTATCTACTTTCGCTTCAATGGCTCTGGATAGACCTTCTAAATGTGCCCAAGCTTGTTGCAGTTTTAGAATTTCTTCCCCTCAGCTTTGCAGTCACTACTGTAGTGCCCTTCTCTAAGCAGTTGTAGCAAGTCGGAGTTGGTATGCTTTCCTTCTAGCCACTTTTTTTCTAAAACTACATCCTTTTGTTGTTCCACTTTTTCTTGCCTCCCATGCTCAATTGCAGCTTTGGCTCTTCTTTGGGAACAATAGCTTTCGGCTTCAGATAGAGCTCATCATGTCTCAGAGCCTTCTTGACTAACATCTCGAAAGTCTCATCAATGTGACTCGCAAACTTCTATCCTAAGTAGTCATCCAAGCTGATAACGAACTTGTCATTCTTTTTCAATGGAGTGTCAATGAAGAAATCCCATCTTGGAACTGTCACTATGACTTCCATCATGAAGTTACTAAGGTCGGGAACCATCACTAGTTATAGAATATCATCATGTGTCCCGTAACCTTAATCTAATAGTCCTCTCAATCAGACTCATCATCATCTACTCTACGTCTCAAAGTACATATATCCATCATCGAAGCCATCACTCCATATCACCGAATCATCATCGCGGGTCATGAGTTGTCGTTGTCGAAAATCATCAAAAAAGTCAGCAAAAAACTCAACTCGGGATTTCCTAGGTTTTGCCCAAAGCAGATCCCGAGAATTCCTAGGTTTGCCCAAGGAAAACCTAGGCCCGAAGTCGTGCCTAAGTAATTTTAGAAAATACCTAAAGCACACCGAGGGATCGGTACCGATCCCTGGCCGAGCTCACTTTTTTCTCTTACCGTCATGGATTTGAGTATGCCCTAGGTCAAGCCTAATTTTTTTCCTAGCAAGCTCGAAGCACGCCCAAGGATTAGTACCGATCCCTAACGTTACTCATTTTTTCCCTCTTGCCTTCACCGATCGGAGAAATCCCTAAGTCAAGCCTGAGTTTCTTTCTTATTGGCCCGAAGCACACCCTACACTGATCCATCTCCACCGATCTGAACTTCCCGAAGCCATAACTTGACCATACAAACTCCAAACAACTTGAAATTTAAAACATATCATTTAGGGGCCCTTCTTGACCTACCCTATGGATTGCATGTCATTTGGATGATGTGACCTTTATAGGTCATCATCGATCCTTCTTCAATCGAACATAACTTGAGCAAATGACTTTCAAACGACTTGAAACTTAGAGGGTAGTCTTATGGGGCCTTTCTTGTCACCCCATATTAATCACTCCAAATCCAGGATAAAAATCAAGGAATATCACCAATCACTAACTTCTTCCTAAACTAAGTCGTCGTTTGATCGGTGTTTTCAACCATTCAAGCATCACAAGCACATAATCAAACACACCAATAAGAATCCAAAATCTAAGGCATAAGAATACATAGTATCCCTAAGGCCATGACTTTTCTAATCTTATCCAAATTACTTGAAATTTATATATGTTGTCTAAAAGGTTTATAACGTGTTTTAGAGTTGGAAAATCATTTAAAGATATCATTTAACATCTAATAGGGGCTAATTAGTGAGTAGAGACTGAAGACCACTACATATCCCTTAAGCAATCTAATCCAAGCTACAAGATCTAAGTTCCATGAATCCAAGTATAAATAGAAACTTTAACATGATCTCCAGCAGTTAATCTCCACTCTAAGATGCTAATCTTGCTAATTCTATCTAATTATGTGTTTAGGCTAATTAAAAAGGATTTGGGGTAACCTTTAGGCTAAGAAGATGGTTAATGGGGGGTTCACTTTATTTTCGAAAAAAGTAAAACGACGGGAGAGAGTCCTATCAATCCTAGCCCCATGCTAATCCAGAAATGGACTTTAGGCCTACCCATTAACTTGCTAATTACCCACTAAGCTGTCTAAAATCAAGTAAAACTTCAACTAGTCATATCTCTCTAATGATACGTCCTTTTTTCTGTTACGACCACTTTATGAAAAGTGAAACCACCATTCCTATCTAACGGATGTGGTTTGAGACACCAAGCCGGCTCATATCAAAAGTTATAGGCCATATAATATTTTCAGGGCCAAAATGGTCGCATAAAAATCCAACAGAAATCATAGATATGGGAAATGTTCTTGAGAGTCATTTCCTAAGATTTTAGAATCGGATCTCATAAATAATGTAAATATTCTACGATCCTCCGATATGTAGAATATAGAACGTTATAATTCTATTTTTTCTTTCCATAACACCATTTTGATGTGGTGTTCAAGAAAAATAAAAATTATGATTAATCCCTTTTTCGTTATAAAAGTTAGGGAATTCATCCTTATCGAATTGTCCTCCATGATCGCTTTGAATATTTTTAACTTTTAAATCTTTCAAATTCTGAATTCTTTTTACAAAATTTCAAAACATTTCAAAAGTATCACTTTCATGTTTTAAAAACAAAGTCCAAGTATATCATGAAAAACCATCAATAATTAAATAAATTTTTTTATTATGATTGGTTTATATTACTTGGGTTGGACCCAATAAATCAAGATAAAGTAGTTCCAAAGGTCTATTGGTAGAAATTTCATCAATATATTTGAAAAATGATTTTCTAAGTTTTCCTTTTTGATAAGCGATGCATAGATTATTTACTTTGAAATTTAATTTAGGTAAACCTCTTATAATTTCATGTTTTGCTAGTTTATTTAATAATTTATAGTTAATATGATAAAACCTTTTGTGTCATATCCATGGATCTTTCTAATTTGCTATAAGACATAGGTTATTATCATTATTAGCTTTCATGTTCAATATATAAATATTTCATTTTCTTATACCTTTAAAAATCATTCTTTCATTTAGATCAAAAATATTGCAACTATCTTTTTCAAATTTAATTTTGAAATCTTTATCACATAGTGATAATACTTATAGATTATATTTTAAATTTTTAACTAAATAAACACTAGTAATTGGAGGTGAATTTGGATTACCATCATTGCAGACTTCCCCTATTCTGATGATGTACCCTTTTGAATTGTCACCGAAAGATACGGTACCTCCATCTATTGGTCTGATATTTGTAAGCATGTTAGAGTTTCCAATCATGTGGTTGGAACATTTATTGTTGGAATTCATCTTATCTTTTTGCTAATGTGGGTGGATACTTGCAAAAAAGATTATTGATACCTGCTTCCTACATTAGTGTCCTGGGTTAAGTTTTTGGTAATCATGTGTAACAACCCTAGATTTTTGAAATATTTTTTAATTTGACTTTATTTCATTTTGAAATTATTTTAAATTTATTTTTATTTCAAGATTTCATTTTTAAATATTTTTAAAGTGATTTTAAAATTTTCCAAAGCTTATTGTATTTATTTACCATTTTTAAAATCTAGTTTCTATTTTTAAGCTATTTTCTTAATTAATTTATATTTATCTAAAATTTATTTATTTATTTTCTTTCATACTTTATTTTGTTTTGTTTTTATTTTATTTATTTACATTTTTCATGTGTTAAAAATGAATAAAAGAAAATAGGAAATACTAAGAGTTTTAAAATTTTCATGTACCTTAGACTTTTCATATTCTTTACCTTTTCATTTCAAATTGCCACTTGCATTGATGAGGCCGACTATTTCCTTTCTTCAGCCGTATCTTCTTTTCATTTCTCACGCAAAAACTTTTTACTTCTCATCAAAACTTTTGGCCACCATTTCTGAAAATTTCTTGGTAATGGTTTTTCACTTTTTTTCTTACTTTCTTCTTTGTTTTATGTATTTTCTTTGCCTTGCTTTCACTATATTGCTCCGCCTATAACTCCTCCTTCACCACCACCTTCACCACCACCATCTCGGTTGTAAAACCCATCCATCTCCCTGACATGACAGGACGTGGCCATCCTTGGTTATAAATTCCACAAAAAATGCATGCACCACTTGAAACTAGCATAGCCGAACTCAACATGCCTTCACCACTCCACAACACCTCTCGGCCACCACTTGCACCACTTTCTCCAGCCCCTACCTAACCCTAAGCCACTGCTACACCATCCCATGACCTCCACCAGGCATGGTCGAGCCATCCATGGCCATGGCCGAGCTTGTGAATGCACACAAAAGAATCACCTTTGCCTTGACCATTGTATTATCATGTCACAACCATAAGCACCTTCATACCCAAGCTAGGCCGATCATGTTGGACCCATACTTGACTCATTCACATCACTATGGCCAATTCAAACCCTAGGCTGAGCATAGGATTTGTGAAAGCATAGGCAGGTTGTTTGATTCTATGTCTTACATTATTTCTAGGTTGTTTAATGTCGTATTTTGGGTTTTATATTCATGTTGCAATCTTGTTTTGGTTTGATATGTACAATATAACTACTTTGGCTCTCCCTTGACCTAAATCGTAGTCGTGCTTTCATGCTTTCCGGATCTCTTTTTGTATGTCTGAATTTGTTATCTCCAGCTTGTAGAGGTGAGTATTTCTCACAAGACATTTTGTACTTATATAATTAGTAAATTGACACCATTTGAATCTGTAAATTATATTATCATGTTATAACTGCTTGTGATATGATCATATGATGTTCACCATGGTTTATACACTTGTCACATCATCTATTACTGTTATATAATGTTATACTGTTTACTTATATCAGTTTATCACACTGCAAGTTCCCTATGGATTAGAATCACTATGGGTTGAAATGATACATACCCGAACGGACTTTAGGGAAAAATCGTTATGGGCTGAAATGATAGGCCTGAACGATTTTTATTTTATTTCATTTTACTTGGGGCTGCGGGTTTGAAATGATAGAACCCGTGTTTTTTTGTAAATTGCGGATTGAAATGATATATTATTTGTATCGCTTGACCTAGGTTAGAAAATATTATACAGACCCATGGTTTATATTTTTTTTGGAATTTTTAAAGTATTTTAAAAATGTAAATTTAATTAAATTAAATTAAAAATTGAATTTAATTTTTATAAAGTGTTAATGATTTTTGTGCAAGTTAAAAATGTGAAATAAATGAGTAGTTAAGTTGAAATTTGTAATACAACTTAAATTAGAAAATTTAAGAACTTTGTTTAAAAGTGAATTTTAAATTAAATAAATAAAATGGAAAATAAGTTATATTTGGAAATTTAAATGTTAATTTAAAATTTTAATTATAAAGAATGGAAATTGAATTACTTGAATTTAATAAGTAAATTATTTTAAAATTTGACTTACGTGAAAATTTAACTTTATAAAATCATAAATAAAAAGGTATTTAAATGATCATTCTAAAGTGTGAAAATATGATTTTTATAAGTTAAAATTTGTTTAAATTAAAATTTAATTGTTTATGAATTTGTATTGAAAACTTGGAATTTAATTAACAGCATTTTTGAAATGCTGTCTTTTCTTAAGTAAAGAATATTACAGCATTTCTAAGTGTTGTAGTTGATACAAATGAACTAAATGGCTAAATTGAACTAAGGGCTATTACAGCACTTTGTAAGTGCTGTAATTGTAGAAAACTAAATTAAACCTATTACAGAGTTTTAAATGTCGTCTTTGCTTAATTGAATTATTTTTAAAACATAATTTTCGTAGCATTTTCTAAATGCTGCGAAAGTTGAATTTTTACTGTTTTAATAAATTTAAGTGAATAAATGAACTTTGGAAAGGCTAAAATTTTAAGAGTTAAATATTTGATTTTAAATATAATGACTTTGTTTTTAAATGGTTTAAATGAATTAATTTGATAACCCATTTTGAAATGTGATTTGAATGATATTTAAATTAAATAAAATGAATGTGGTTTGAAAAAATATGATATTTTGAAATTTTGAAATAGATTTGAAATGATATTGAATTATTAAATGATATTTGATTTCTGAAGTATAAAATACCATTTTCAAATTATAACCACGGGTTATAATAACGGTTGGTTGTTAAAGAGACCGGGATCGGATAAGGACATACTCTCTGTCGATACCGAAAACCACTTTTAACAACTGTGTACACGGTGGAGATTCCAGAACGAAGTAGGATGGTGGAGACGAGTATATTATGGTATGAACGTGGACTCGACTCCTGTGAGTTGGCTTAAGGTGGCTAAAATAGGAGCGATCGACGGGTCAAGTGAGGTAGCTCCTCCGATCGGACACACTTCTTCATTACCATTCTATTACTTTTGTGATTGATTGGGTGCACCCTTTTGATTTTGGGAGTGTGGCTCGAGGTGGGCGGTAGTGGCTGCTATGCGTTACCACCAGTCCGGAAGTGCAATTGGTATATCTAACCTAGCATTGCCTCGTGTGCCTTGTCACCTACCATAGCATGTTTTACTACGAGTTTGTTTTTCTCCCGTATCCCATGGAGTATTTAGGGTAGTCTCCCGATCTGGAGATATGCTGATACTGGATGGACTACTGGGACTATTATATGTTGGGGGCTATATGGGTAGCCCTTCGACGCTATTTTAAAGTAAGTTTATTTTACTGTAGACATTATTATAATAGCAAAATATTACTACATAGTAAATAGTTTAACGGATCCTTAGAGGATGGGCGGTCCTAAGAATCCTTGAAATTACTTGTACTTTATTACAGTTCACTTGAGTTGGTTTACATTATATAAGTATATATGTCCTGTCTTGAGTGTTTTATGTTTTACTTTACGCTCGGGTCAGCCTGAGTATTCACAGTTTTGGATTTCTCTTCTAGAGCTAGCTGGAGATTCTACCTCTCTAGTTATCTATCTAGTTATTTATCTATTTCCGTTGTTCTATTTCAGCTTGTATTAATGGACTTCTATGTATTTAGAATTTCTATTATGTTGTTTCCAGACTGATATTATGTATTTGTTTGAGACTTTGTTATAGTAGCTTCATGAACTACTATGGTATTTTATACTCCGCTGTGAGTTATTCTGATATTTCTATGTCTATGATTCTATGTGATTGATTTTATTTGCTCCAAATTTATTTACAATCTATTATTTTGCATCATTCAAGTCTGACATGTGTGGATTATTGTCGATTTGAAAGGTACAAACTAGGGGTTGTTACATTTGGTATCAGAGCTTTGGTTTTAGGCAAATCTTAGTCTGCGGAGCAAAAAGTCATTAGAGATAGGGTAGAAATACCCTAGAATGAGTGAAATCAATCTCAGAATCATATCTTTGTGAGAGAACATATTTTCAAAGTATAGAATGATTTTCAAAATGATTTTCAAAGGATTTTCAAAGATTATTTTGATATAAATTTTTCTTGTTTTAAAAGCAATTTTTCTAAATTTCCTTCCTTTCGTACCTATCTTGTTAGAGTTTTCTTTAATTAAGATATTCATCCAAGTGAATTTATCTTGTCTTATCTTCATTTATCTTTGGCTTCTCTATACCTTGTCCGAAATTCATTCTTGATTTTTCAGGATGAATCGAGGAAATGCCAGAGGTAGGGGTCATGGTATAGGCCCAGCTTCTCAGCTTGCTGCACCCGTTAAGTTCACTGTTCACTGTAAAGAATTCACTCAACTGGGTGGAACCCCTTTCACTTGTTCAGAGAGCATTGTTGAGGCTCAGCAATGGTTGCGAAGTATAGAAAGGATATTTACTGGTCTTGAGATTACTGATGTCCAGAAGCGTTAGTTAGCAGCTTGGCAGTTGCATGAGGCTGCTCTAGATTGGTGGGAGTCTGTTACGGCTAACACCGTCGAGGCTGATATTACTTGGAAGCAGTTCAGGTATCCTTTGAGTTATCTTGAATTTTGTTCCTATTTTTCCTTTTCTTTTGAATCTATCTTAAGTATGTTTTGTATCTCTTTTCTAAGGAGGCTTTTGTGGCAAAATGGATGCCCGAAGCCGGGAAATCTCGGCTATCGTGAATTTATGGATCTCAAGTAGGGTAGCATGTCTTTTGCCGAGTATCAGAGGAAGTTTAATAAACTTTCCAAGTTCGGTCCTAGCCTGATTGACACTCCTCTCAAGAAGAATGAGAAGTTCATTGCTGGTGCTCGTCCTGAGTACTATAGTCGTCTCATTTCTCATGTTCATGGCACTTTCACCCAGCTTATGGATATAACTATCTGTAACGACCCACAAATCCGTACCCCTTGAGTCAACACTATTCTACATCAATGAACTCAAGTTGTACAGAAATACGAACCATTTGGGTTAAAGAAGAAGAGGTAGAAAAAGAAAATAGAAATCAACATCAGAATTTAACCATCGCAGCGGTATAAAATATAATAGATAATAATGATCTTTACTCAAAAATCAAATATATATGTTTATACATTACATCATCAGAGTACATCAATCACAGCTCAACATCAATATCATACAAATGGATACACAACTAAACATAGCAGAAAATATATGTATATAAACAAGTACGAAATATGCATCGTCATCCAGCTCGGCTCTTGAGCTCCACAGCATCAAATCCTGTATCCTATAATACTCGATCTGACCCGAGCATTACAGTTAAATAACACCCGAGTCAGTCTGGAATACCAGAGTGAGAAAATCACACTCAATTGATTATTAAAGTTTCAAAAATCCTTTGAAAACAAAAGCATCTCGTAAGACCATGCCCCAAATAAACATGTCGGGTTTTTACCTTACGATAGCCAAAACATTTTATAGAAATCCTCTGATATAATAATAGGGTCTATATACAAATACTTATAAAATAGCCGAAATTGTTACATTATTAAATTCCAGCTACTAGCGACAGAGTGGGTAATACAAACAAAACTCGTACAAGGCTTGTAGGGAGAATGGATTTCCAACTAATGACTAGGAACTGGGGTACCACCTGCCACAGTACGGGGCCTAGATAACCGTACCGAGGAGTACGCCCGCTCCCTTGTAACACAAGGCCGAGACTACCCCTTACTGGATAATCCCAAGTGAGATCACTCCGCGGTTGGGATCAACAACCGCCCACTAAGCCGAAATAAAAAGGAACATCTAGACAGGAATGACCTCACCCTGCTTGGGTGCTACCCACCTAGCCTTGCTGCATAACCCCTGATTTTCAGTCATTCCCATTTGATGAGGCTTGAGGCTAAGCGTTACCTTTTTAAGAACACATCCCTTAGAATGCCCATCGTCCACCTGACGATGTTTCGCCAGCATTCATCCATACAAGTCCGTCCCGGGTCCGAACGGAACCGAAGGCACTATTCCTACTACATCCATTTCGGAAATATCCTCATGATTAGTAGCGACTAGCCCTTGCACTTCACTGCTCCATCTTCGAATCCAAAATCGTTTTTTCCGAAACGTACAAACCGGATCGAAGTGGTTTTTGAGAAATAAATCTCGATCCCGGTCTCTTCGAAACGATCAACGCAATTGTCCAATATTGATAGTTGTTGATTTAATTATCAATTAATATTCACAACATCCATCACACAATAAATAAATTTCCAAATTATTTATTAACCTCAAAAATATCTTCACAAGATATATTTTCGCTTTTCAAACCCTTTTGAAAACAGTTTTCAAAACTATCTTCCTTTCTCCGAATAAATTCCAAGTATTTCTATTTCCACTGGAATCACCAAGCACAAAACTTTAGATTTTTTTTTAAATAATTTAAAAACACTTTATTGTAAAATATATTTAACATTCAATAAAGAAAAATTACTTTAGTACTTTATTTAAAATAATTCTCTAGAAATAACTAAAATAAGGTTACCTTATAACTATACATTAGATATTCTTCTTTAAACAAATTACCAAATCATCCTTTAAATAATTATTACGATAATAGATTAACAAATTACTTACTTTAGAATTTACTTTAAAATACTTAAATTAACACTACTTCGATAATTGATTAAAAATATATACTATTTGAATATTTGAAATAAGGTTACTTTATAAATATAAACTAGGTTTTCACCTTTAAAACAGAATTACTAGGTCACTCTTTAATAAATTATCACTACGGTGATAGATTTGAATAAATATTTACTTTAGAACTTAACATTTAGAAATAATAAATTTCCAAGAACATACTTTGTAAAACAACATTAAAACCTTTATTTTATTTTCAGAAACTTACTTTGAAAACGTACTTGGCTATCCAGAGAAATATACTTCTCTTCACCACCTTTAAAAATAAATCACTATTTATTTTTAAACAATTTTTATCATACCTTTAATAAATTCCCACCTTGAATTTATTCTTCCAAATATCCAATTTCAAACACTTAAATCAATTCCCAAATTGATTTCCAATTTACTTCATTTATCCAAAATCCTTTAATTTCATATTTTATTCCTTAATTATGATTTAAAATACTTTTAATTGAAATACCAATTTAGATTTCTCAATTTACTTCTTATTCCTTTAAATAAATTTAAAACTTTAAGTTTAAAATAATTCTTTATCCATTTAAATTAGTATCACATAATTTTACAATTCATTAATTACTGTTTATTCAAACCCCTTTTCTTTTCATACTCGAAGTTATTTATTAGTATTTAACATACTTCCATTTCTTTCTCAATTCATTCTTAATTTATTCAATTTTCTAATTATCTCGTTTACAATTTACTTCCTTTATTTTCTTTCCAAACCCAATTTATATATTTTTGGTAATTCATTATACCCAAATATATCCAATCAAACCGCAACATTCAATATTCCAATATATTCATCATAGAATATCAAGTAATCACATCAGAGAATATTAAATAATAGATGTTTAGGGATCCAGTTGGATCCCTCCAACCTGTTTTTCCCTGCATCCACAGATGTTAGCTCAAAATAATATGCCAATTCCAGAATATACCATACTATAGCACATCCATCAATTTAACCATTCAAACAATTATATCAATTTCATCATTTAAATTTAAATTTAAATTAACTGAGTGAGATTAACTCACCTTTGATTTTCCGATTGCAATCCAATCCACCATGACTTGTTTTTCCCACAGTATTCAAACCTTGTATAACAATTTTTACGATTTATTAATATTTGAGCTAACCAAACGATTTATTATCCATTATATGATTTTAGCCAACCACTAAATTTATTTTAAACTAAAAATTGGGTTTAAACTAAAACTTTATTTTTAAACAAACTTATTACTTTAATACTTTGCTTAAAATAAGTAAATACATTTAAGGTGTACGCTTGTATATTTAACCTCTTTTGAATCTACCTACATTTCAGGAATCATTTATATAAATTTCTAAAATCTAAATTTTAAATCATTTTTCCCAAGTCAAGACATTTTCAATAATTTCAACTTTAAAATCCTATCTTGTTAACTAACTCTTAAACTTTAGGAATTGTCAAATTTTATTGTGTTAATAAAGTTCCCAGATTTTCTTTACTTCCCTATATATATATATATGTATGTATGTATGTATGTATGTATGTATGTATGTATGTATGTATGTATATAACTGATTCCCTTTTTAAAACACTGCTTAAACCTTGTTGTTTGTTCCGATAATCAAAAATTCATTTAGGAGTTAAACTTCAAAATTTACTGTTTTGAAGTCAACAGTTTGAAACTTACTATAGTTGTATTATCTAACATACACAGAATTAAAATAAACAAGCTTAAACCCCACTGCAAAAGTACCCACAACGAACGCGCCTCTACTGCACAAACCCTAGCCGCCTCAGCCCTTTTGGATTTCGACAAGAGTTGAATCGCGACCCACCTATCGCGAAGCACTGCATACTTCCAACATCGCAACCTGGTAGCTCGCCCTTTACGAGATGCCTAGCCGAGCTAAAAAAACGCGATCGAGCTGGTTCCCTTCGCGCGTCGAAGCCAACCTGCTTCAGAACATCACGGGTTCGAGTCGCGATGCCGACCCGCCTCCCTCAACTCGCGAGCATCATCGTGTGCTCGAAATACGGCGCCACTCCTCCTTTATCATCATCGATTTGAAAGTTCACGAGGGAGAGGGAATGAATTTCGGGTTTGATACTATTTGGGTTAGGTAAAGTGATTACTGATTTTCGAACAATATTTCGTTCGTTCGTTTTTGAAGAGAGAGGCCGGAAAGAAGAAGGCTTCGGCCATTAATTTGAAATTTTTGACTGAGGAAGTAGGAAAAAGGAACGAAGATTCGATACAAGATCTATTCATCGGCCATTCTTATTTTCTATGAAGCTTTGCGATTTAAAAAGAAGACGGGGAAAACACGATTTGATGTATGCGTGCTGTTATAAAAAAAGAAACATGATATGAAAGGAAGTCGGCTTGCTCAGAAAGATTTCGGCTGTGATTTGAAATGATAATTAAATTAAATCGATAATTATTATCTAGGCGTTTTTATCTCGTACGATCGCACGATAACTCCGATTAATATGAAATTGGAAGTCCGATAATAATTCAATATTACAGACCCAATGGAACTGGTTTCGTCGAATTGCGAGACTGTGCCTCGGAAGGCTATTTTTAAATTCAATTTAAACGATATAAAATTTCAAAACTTAACAAAATGCTTTGAAATTCCAGTTTTAAAAATTCTATCATCTTCAGTATTATTAATATAAATTTTACAAGCCTTCAAATTATTTTTATCAGGCTTAAAATCCCAGATTTCATATTTTACCCGATTTTAAATTATTTAATTCAATAATTTAATTATCAAATATTAGTGATATTTGAATTCAAGTTAAAAATTTACTTTTAAATATTTCAAATCAATTAAATATTCCAATTTAAATTGCTTTAAAATTCCGGGTCGTCACATTCCTTCCCCCTTAAAAGAATTTCGTCCCCGAAATTACTAATTAGGAAGAATGATCCAATACCCGTTTACTTATTCTCAAAACCAAACAACTTAACTTTCTATTAACTATCTTCTTATAAAAGAACCATTATTATTCTTATTAACTTCCCAAACTTTTTCGGTTTCCAAACAACTCTAGTTATACAATCATTCAAATTTATATTCAACCATTCACGTTTCAACTAAAAAAAATTGAATTATCAAAATTTTCTCAAAATTTTTCTAACTCTCTAAATTTTCGAAAAATTTCGCCAGCGTCTCCTTTACGCGGCTAGCTTGGTACAGCTACAAAATGGCTCTACGGCCTCCCAAATCCAAGAAGAAAACAAAATGCCAAGTGGCTAGATCCAAAAACCCAATCAAATTCATCCAGAAATTTAAACACATACCTTTTTGTCGAGCAATTCTAATTTATTATCTGAAATCAAAACCACTTTCATTTCCCCTTTCATACCTGCATAACCTGTTTAGCAATAATATCCAATCACAACATTCAAAAGCATTTTATTGACTTCTTTTACACATTTTCAATATTTGTTTTACTTAAGCCCATACGATGTACCTATATCATTTGTACGCAATATCGAATCCGATCACTTACTCGATCACACAAATCTCACTTCCGAACTAGTATCGTCCACCCGACTTCCTAGTGCGGACTCAGATCTGGTTTCCTGATTAGAAACCGTCATTCTCCTTGCATAGCCATAACTATGATAGAGAATTCCCAGAATCAATCAAAACTCCATATCCAGGTTCGCCGTTGAAAATCGAGTGAAAAAAATTCCAACTCGGATCGGTAAAATTACCTCGAAATTCTATGCTCGAATTCTGGATCAAATAGCTATGCGAATAAATAATATATATACATCCTACATATTTGCCCCAATTGATTATCAACTATATCAATTTTCTTTTTATTCACATTTATTTTGATTGTTATTCACTTATTCTCACTTTCCCTTGTCACAACTTCAGTTAAATTTTCATTCAATTATTCACTTGGAATAATTTTCCTCAATACCAATTTACTTAAGAATCTCACCATTCATTTCTTAGGTTTAATATAATTATTTTATACACTTCTGTCATAAATTTGTTTTCACTTCACTATTGGGGTTTATATCTATTTTATTCAATTTGCCTTTACAATTCCATAAAAATTTCAATTTGCTTCACTTTGTTAATTAATTTCAAATATAAATACTTCTTCCCAATTTTACTTGAATTCAATTCATTTCCAAACTTTGAATATTGAATTTTGCTTCACCCTATCTCAATCCATATTTAATTAATCATTTCCCTTATTCGTTTTACTTACTAATTTATTTTTATATCTCAAATAAAAGTTAGTTTTCAAACTTTTTCTTCTTTTAGTTTCTTTGAACAATTCTTCAGTTCATCTTACTTTACTTATACAATTTAAATTCAGATTCCAATATTCAGTTATAATTCAATTTGCATAACAAATTTAAATCATTTGTTATTAGTGAAAATTTTCAAAAGATTCAAAAAAATTCTAACTCCCAAAATTTTCGAAATTTTTTGGTAGAATCTCCTTTGTACGGAGGAGCTTTTGCAATTTGACAAGAGATATAAATATATATACATCGACCCACACGGTCGGAAAACATAAAAACAGTTCATATATTTGTATTGCGTAGGCGTACCTTATTTAGCATTTTAAAGCAAGCAGCTATTTATTTAATCAATTAGCGCAATCAAAACCAGTCAAACGACTTCCAAAAACTTGTATTCACTCAATTTAAACAGGTAAGTGCTAAATATATGCAACTTATTAGCATTTCACTTATTTTTAAATAGCTAACACATGAATTTGTAAGCAATGCATATAAACAAATTTCCACAAGCAACTTATAAGGTTCCAACCTAAATTTCAATTGCTTACAAGCAATCCTCAAACCATTTTATTCAATCCTAAGTGATCTACACTCTCTTACCTGTATATAATTCTTTTTCAAACTCACTTTATATTAATTCTATTTTATTTTATTCACCATCATACATTCTTATTTCCTTTACATTTTAAATTTACATTTTTTTTTCTTTCAATCCAGACACTTGCATTTCATTTCATTATCCAATCAAGTTTTATTCCCAAACCATTTCATAAAGCTTGCCATCAACCATTTAAAATTTACCTTCGTTATTTAGTTACTTCAAGCTATTTCCATCTCAAAACTTTAAGTTCATTTTCTTCCTTACACCAATTCTATTTTAATTTGATTCTAATCCAAATCAAACTCCATTTACTAATTTAATTCAGTGAATATACTCATCCGATTTATTTTTAATCCAAACAAGCTCATTTTCAATTTGACTCTATTCGATTTAAATTCAATTAGTGTAGTCATTCAACCTATTTAAACTTTATTTCTCATTTCAATTTACTTCTAACTTATTGTATCAATAATAAAGCCATTTCAATTTTATTTCTATTCACTTGAATTTTATTTACCACTCAAACCATCACTATTTCAACTCTATTTGGTTTAACTTGAGTTCATTGCCAGCTCCATTCGTTTAAATTAAATTAGTATATTTCATTGAATCAATATAAATCTAATTCACATCCAATAGTTTATTTCTGAATTCCTTTCACTTCATAACGAGGCCATTTCCAATTTATCTCTACTTGGATTTTTATTTGCAATATAAATCATTTTTATGTTAATTCAATTCTATTCCATTCAACTTCTAAAATTTAATTCATTTACAATCTTATGTTGAATTTCTATTAATAACTCAAACTTCACTTTCAGATTCTATCATTTATTCACGACTCAAGTTTTTGTTAACCAATTTGAGTTCCATTTCCCATATTCCATTAATCAATCAAGTAGTCTATTTAAAATTTTACCCAATATTTGATTTTTATTCCAAAAATCACTCCAACCGTTTTACTTGAGTTCAATCTATTTTATATTTTAAATCTTGGATTCTATTCATTATCATTACAAACAATTTTATTTGGCCTATTTATTTTACTTCCTAACTTTATAAGTCACAACTTATTTATATTCATATTTCATCTATTTAAAATCAATCTCATTCACATTTTACTTTTTAACTCGGAATTATACCTTTTGTTTAGCCAATATATTTTCATTATTCCATAAACATTTTAAACAAAATTCCAGAGTTAAACAATTTTCCAAAATTTCAATATCACCTTAGAATTCAACTATACCCAAAATCCTTTTGCACATTCAATTATCCTTTTGAATTTCAAAACCAAACCCAGTTCGCACACAATTCCAATTTAAAACAATTTGGTAGCAATTTCTCTTCTAGAAACTCGAAAATGAACTTCGATGATGCTGCAGTCATTACCGAAATTATTTTCCAGCGATCGAAAGAGAACTTGATGCTTTTATCTCTTTAAAATCCCTTTCAAATATTTTTAAATTCCAATTCTATCCGTATTCAATTCCAATTCAAAAATATTTCTGAAATAATACCACTATTATTTCTCCAAAAATTCCAAATTGCAATTCCTTTAAATCTATATTCAAACATTCTCTGGAATTTTATCCCAAGATTATAATCACCTTTACAGTTTACATTTACAAATCTCATTTATATATGAAGTTTATTTTAATTTATAATTTACATCCATGATCAATATTTCAAATTCCATTTTGTTATACAAATTCATTCTTCAACTTTGGTTATAAATTTTCAATTTCTTATTCAATTTCTACATAATAGTGTTAATAATTTAATATTATCATTATTTAACAATCAAGCATTCAAATACTATAATACTTTACAAAAATTATATTCTTTTTATATACTAAAATAATTTGGGTAAAATTATTTCATTTACCCTACTTTAAAACAATACTGTGTCGAATTGTTCTACTCAAGTGTTTAGAGATCCCTATCAATAACGTTAATTACTCGTATTGACCAGAATCCATAAACTACTCAATAAACCAATCATCACAATATAAAATCATTTTATATTCACCAACAAATACGCGCTCATATTTAGTTATTAATATGCTCAAACTCATTCTAGAGTACCATAGACTCTATTTTAAATGAGTAATTTCCCACCAGAGCCAAGGTTATCACCAACCTAAGCTCTGATACCAAGTGTAACGACCCGCAAATCCGTACCCCTTGAGTCAACACTATTCTACGTCAATCAACTCAAGTTGTACAGAAATATGAACCATTTGGGTTAAAGAAGAAGAGGTAGAAAAAGAAAATAGAAATCAACATCAGAATTTAACCATCGCAGCGGTATAAAATATAATAGATAATAATGATCTTTACTCAAAAATCAAATATATATGTTTATACATTACATCATCAGAGTACATCAATCACAACTCAACATCAATATCATACAAATGGATACACAACTCAACACAGCGGAAAATATATGTATATAAACAAGTACGAAATACGCATCGTCATCCAGCTCGACTCCTGAGCTCCACAACATCAAATCCTGTATCCTATAATACTCGGTCTGACCCGAGCATTACAGTTAAATAACACCTGATTCAGTCTGGAGTACCAGAGTGAGAAAATCACACTCAATTGATTGTTAAAGTTTCAAAAATCCTTTGAAAACAAAAGCATCTCGTAAGACCACGCCACAAATAAACATGTTGGGTTTTTACCTTACGATAGCTAAAACAATTTTATAGAAATCCTCTGATATAATAATAGGGTCTATATACAAATACTTATAAAATAGTCGAAATTGTTACATTATTAAATTCCAGCTACTAGCCACAGAGTGGGTAATACAAAAAAAACTCGTACAAGGCTCGTAGGGAGAATGGATTTCCAACTAATGACTAGGCACTAGGGTACCACCTGTCACAGTACGGGGCCTAGATCACTGTACTGAGGAGTATGCCCGCCCCCTGGTAACACAAGGTCGGGACTACCCCTTACTGGATAATCCCGAGTGAGATCACTCCGCGGTTGGGATCAGCAACCGCCCACTAAGCCGAAATAAAAGGGGACATCTAGATAGTAATGACCTCACCCTGCTTGGGTGCTACCCACCTAGCCTTGCTGCATAACCCCTGATTTTCAGTCATTCCCATTTGATGAGGCTTGAGGCTAAGAGTTACCTTTTAAGAACATATCCCTTAGAATGCCCATCGTCCACCTGACGATGTTTCGCAAGCATTCATCCATACAAGTCTGTCCCGGGTCCGAACGGAACCGAAGGCACTATTCCTACTACATCCATTTCGAAAATATCCTTAGGATTAGTAGCGACTAGCCCTTGCACTTCACAGCTCCATCTTCGAATCCAAAATCGTTTTCTCCGAAACGTACAAACCGGATCGAAGTGGTTTTCGAGAAATAAATCTCGATCTCAGTCTCTTCGAAACGATCAACGCATTTGTCCAATATTGATAGTTTTCAAAACTATTTTCCTTTCTCCGAATAAATTCCAAGTATTTCTATTTCCACTGGAATCACCGAGCACAAAACTTTAGATTTTTTTTTAAAATAATTTAAAAACGCTTTATTGTAAAATATATTTAACATTCAATAAAGATAAATTACTTTAGTACTTTATTTAAAATAATACTCTAGAAATAACTAAATTAAGGTTACCTTATAACTATACATTAGATTTTCTTCTTTAAACAAATTACCAAATCAATCCTTTAAATAATTATTACAATAATAGATTAACAAATTACTTACTTTAGAATTTACTTTAAAATACTTAAATTAACACTACTTCAATAATTGATTAAAAATATATACTATATGAATATTTGAAAAAAGGTTACTTTATAATATAAACTAGGTTTTCACCTTCAAAACAGAATTACTAGGTCACTCTTTAATAAATTGTTACTACGGTGATAGATTTGAATAAATATTTACTTTAGAACTTAACATTTAGAAATAATAAATTTCCAAGAACATACTTTGTAAAACAACATTAAAACCTTTATTTTATTTTTAGAAACTTACTTTGAAAACGTACTTGGCTATCCAGAGAAATATACTTCTCTTCACAACCTTTAAAAATAAATCACTATTTATTTTTAAACAATTTTTCTCATACCTTTAATAAATTCCCACCTAGAATTTATTCTTCCAAATATCCACTTTCAAACACTTAAATCAATTCCCAAATTGATTTCCAATTTACTTCATTTATCCAAAATCTTTTAATTTCATATTTTATTCCTTAATTATGATTTAAAATACTTTTAATTGAAATACCAATTTAGATTTCTCAATTTACTTCTTATTCCTTTAAATAAATTTAAAACTTTAAGTTTAAAATAATTCTTTATCCATTTAAATTAGTATCACATAATTTTACAATTCATTAATTACTGTTTATTCAAACCCCTTTTCTTTTCATACTCGAAGTTATTTATTAGTATTTAACATACTTCCATTTCTTTTTCAATTCATTGTTAATTTTTTCAATTTTCTAATTATCTCGTTTACGATTTACTTCCTTTATTTTCTTTCCAAACCCAATTATATATTTTTGGTAATTCATTATACCCAAATATATCCAATCAAACCACAACATTCAATATTCCAATATATTCATCATAGAATATCAAGTAATCACATCAGAGAATATTAAATAATAGATGTTGGGGGATCCAGTTGGATCCCTCCAACCTGTTTTTCCCTGCATCCACAGACGTTAGCACGAAATAATATGCCAATTCCAGAATATACCATACTATAGCACATCCATCAATTTAACCATTCAAACAATTATTGAAATTTCATCATTTAAATTTAAATTTAAATTAACTGAGTGAGATTAACCCACCTTTGATTTTTCGATTGCAATCCAATCCACCATGACTTGTTTTTCCCACAGTATTTAAAACTTGTATAACAATTTTTACGATTTATTAATATTTGAGCTAACCAAATGATTTATTGTCCATTATATGATTTTAGCCAACCACTAAATTTATTTTAAACGAAAATTTGGGTTTAAACTAAAAATTTATTTTTAAACAAACTTAGTTTAATACTTTGCTTAAAATAAGTAAATATATTTAAGATGTATGCTTGTATATTTAACCTCTTTTGAATCTACCTATATTTCAGGAATCATTTATATAAATTTCTAAAATCTAAATTTTAAATCATTTTTCCCAAGTCAAGACATTTTCAATAATTTCAGCTTTAAAATCCTATCTTGTTAACTAACTCTTAAACTTTAGGAATTGTCAAATTTTATTGTGTTAATAAAGTTCCCAGATTTTCTTTACTGCCCTATATATATATATATATATATATATATATATATAGTTGATTCCCTTTTTAAAACAAAACTGCTTAAACCTTGCTGTTAGTTCCGATAATCAAAAATTCGTTTAGGAGTTAAACTTCAAAATTTACTGTTTTGAAATCAACAGTTTGAAACTTACTATAGTTGTATTTTCTAACATATACATAATTAAAATAAACAAGCTTATACCTCACTGCAAAAGTACCCACAACGAACGCGCCTCTACTGCACAAACCCTAGTCGCCTCGGCCCCTTTTTGATTTCGCCAAGAGTTGAATCGCGACCCACCTATCGCGAAGCACTGCATACTTCCAACATCGCAACCTGGTAGCTCGCCCTTCACGAGATGCCTAGCTGAGCTAAAAAAGCGATCGATCTGGTTCCCTTCGCGTGTCAAGCCAACCCACTTCAGAACATCACGGGTTCGAGTCGCGATGCCGACCCGCCTCCCTCAACTCGCGAGCATCATCGCGTGCTCGAAATACGGCGCCGCTCCTCCTTTATCGTCATCGATTTGAAAGTTCACGAGGGAGAGGGAATGAATTTCGGGTTTGATACTATTTGGGTTAGGTAAAGTGATTATTGATTTTCGAACGAGATTCCGTTCGTTCGTTTTTGAAGAGAGAGGGCGGAAAGAAGAAGGCTTCGGCCATTAATTTGAAATTTTAGTTTCGATTGAAATTTTAGACTGAGGAAGTTGGAAAAAGGAACGAAGATTCGATACAAGATCTATTCATCGACCATTCTTATTTTTTCTGAAGCTTTGCGATTTAAAAAGAAGACGTGGAAAACATGATTTGATGTATGCGTGCTGTTATAAAAAAAAGAAACACGATATGAAAGGAAGTCGGCTTGCTCAGAAAGATTTCGGCTGCGATTTGAAAAGATAATTAAATTAAATCGATAATTATTATCTTGGCGTTTTTATCTCGTACGATCGCACGATAACTCCGATTAATATGAAATTGGAAATCCGATAATAATTCAATATTACGGACCCAATGGAACTAGTTTCGTCGAATTCCGAGACTGTGCCTCGGAAGGCTATTTTTAAATTCAATTTAAACAATATAAAATTTCAAAACTTAACAAAACGTTTTGAAATTCCAGTTTTAAAAATTCTATCATCTTCAGTATTATTAATATAAATTTACAAGCCTTCAAATTATTTTTATCAGGCTTAAAATCCCAGATTTCATATTTTACCCGATTTTAAATTATTTAATTCAATAATTTAATTATCAAATATTAGTGATATTTGAATTCAAGTTAAAAATTTACTTTTAAATATTTCAAATCAATTAAATTTTCCAATTTAAATTGCTTTAAAATTCCGGGTCGTCACACTATCCGTTATGAGAACCCTACTTCTAAGGGTCCTGCCGCTTCTGATGCTCCTTCATCTCAGTCTTCCTCTGCTAATTCTAGGAAGAGAAAGCCTAATTATCACAAGTAGAAGAAGAATTGGCACAAGCATCCGGGTTTGGGATCTTCATCATCTGCTCCTTCTCAGAGGCAACCCGTTGATCTTTCCTCTATCATCTGCTTCAGATGTGATCAGAAGGGACACTATGCCAATAGATGTCCTACTTTAGATGGTGTTGTTGTTCCTCCACCTGCTCAGTTGGCTAGGCGTGATCTCTTCCATATCTATCTCCATCCTGATTATTTTAGGAAGGATTGCCCTACAGAAGGGTAGGCCTTCTGGTATATTTGATGTTTCATATGCGTCTTCTCTAGTTCCTCCACCTGCTCTTGTTCCTGGTGATGACCAAGGTACTCTTTAGGGCACATTTACTTTATTCCATCATCCAGTTCGAGATTTATTTGATACCGGAACTTCCCATAGTTTTATTTCTGTTGGTTTGTGTGATAAGTTCGAGCATCTCCTTTCCCCTCGGCATGCTTCTATTCCTTTATGTGTTTCTAATCCTATCGGGGGTACCGCGAACCTTAATAGGATTGCTAGAGGAGTGAAACTCTTCCATTCTGGTTATCGTTTTTCTCGTGATTTCTATGTTCTGGGTTTCGATGCTCTTGATCTATTGCTTGGTCAAGATTGGTTAAGGAATCATGATGCCCGTATCTCTTGCAAATCCAGAATTGTCACTCTTGTCGAAGATAAGGGTGATTCTTTGATTATTCAGTGCCACATGCCTCAAGATTTTATTGGCAGTTTTATTTATTCTCTGGATTCTTCCCCTAGTGATCTTGGTTTGACTCCTGTGGTCAGACTATATCCCGATGTATTTGGTAAAGTCACTTCTTTACCTCCTAAGCGGGAAATTGATTTTCGGATCGATCTTATTCCTGGTGCTCGACCTGTTGTTCTTCCTCCTAAAAGAATGGAACCTCGCAAGAAGGTTGAATTAAGGAAACAAATTAAGGACTTAGCTTCCAAAGGTCTAATCAGACCTAGCTTCTCTAAATGGGAAGCAGCGGTGGTTTTGTCACCAAGTTCGATGGTTCTTTGAGGATGTGTGTTGATTATAAGGAGCTGAACAAGCTCACTATGAAAAATAGATATCCATTGCCTCGCATCAATGATATGTTTGATCAGCTTTATGGTGCCACTGTCTTCTCTCATATTGATCTTGCCACAGGTTTTCATCAGCTCAGGGGTGCTGAGGAAAGTATTTCCAAGAATGTTTTCCGCACTGAGAATGGGTTCTATGAATGGTTAGTCATGCCTTTTGGTTTGACTAAGCTCCTGCTTTCTTTGTTGATTTGATGAATCGTGTTTTTCGTGATGTGCTTAATAAATTTGTTCTAGTCTTTGTTGATGATATCCTTGTCTTCTCTAAGACCAAGGAAGAGTATGAGTCACATTTGAAATTGATTCTGGAGACTCTTAGAAATCATCAGTTGAAGGCTAAATTTTCTAAATGCCATTTCTAGAAGGATGAAGTCCGATTTCTCGGGCATATTGTTTCTGGTAATGGAGTTTCGGTTGATTCTGTCAAGATCCTACGATCAATGTAAGCTTTCTTTTCTCTCTTTTCTTTTATCATTTAATAATTCTATATTTTCGGTTGTCCTTATGTTCTCCCTATTCTGTTACAGGAATGGGAAACTCCAAAGACTCCATCTGATATTCGTAGTTTTCTGGGCCTTGCTGGTTACTACCGGAGATTCATCGAGAATTTTGCTCGGATTGCTACACCTCTCACTGCTTTGACTCGTAAGAATGCTAGGTTCATCTGGGATAAGAAGTGTGAAGCTGCATTCAATAGTTAAAGAGCAAGCTAACTTCTGCACTACTTCTTACCGTTCCAAATGGAAGTGAGGGATTGACGGTATATACTGATGCTAGTCGTGAGGGTTTGGGTGTTTTTCTCATGCAGGATGGTAAGGTCATTTCCTATGCCAGCCGTTAGTTGAAAACCCACGAGGAAAATTATGCCGCTCATGATTTAGAGTTTCTTGATGTTGTCTTTGCTTTGAAGCTTTGGAGGCATCATCTTCTAGGAACCAAGTTTGAGCTTTTCACCGATCATCAGTCTTTGAGATATATCTTCTCCTAGAAGGATTTAAATCAGAGGCAATTTCGTTGGCTTGATTTTCTGGCTTCTTACGACCTTGATATTAGCTATACTCCCGATAAAGCTAATGTTGTGGCTGAAGCTTTGAGTCGGAAGAAGGCTTTGTTGTGTCAGTTTGTTGTTTCTTCTTCTCCTCTTTTGGATCGCGTCATGGCTAAGCAGGATGAGGATGAGATGCTTAGATTGATGAAGGAGAGTGTTCGTAGTAGGCTTGGCGTTGGTAGTAGTAGCGGTAGTGGATCTCAGATCGATGATAGAGGGATTTTGAGGATTAACGGTAGGGTTTGTGTCCCGAATGTTGATGAATTGAGGTAGGAGTTGCTTCGGGAGAATCATCGATCCAGACTTTCTATTCATCCTGGTGTGTCGAAGATGTATCAGGGTATGAAGAGGTTTTATTGTTGGAAGGGGATAAAGTGGGATATCTCTATCTTTGTTAGTCGGTGTGCGACTTGTCAGCAATTCAACGCCGATCACCAGAAGACCCCTAGTTTGTTGCAGCCCCTTGAGATTCCCAATTGGAAGTGGGAACAGGTTTCCATGGATTTCATCGATGGTTTACCGAGGAGGGGTAATGAGAGTATCTGGGTTATTAGGATAGACTAACCAAGTCCGCTCATTTCATTCCAGTCATGTCTACTCGTTCTGCTTCTAGCTTGTCTGAGATCTACATGAGAGAGATTGTTCGTCTCCATGGTGTTCCTCTCAGCATTGTTTGTGATCGTGATCCTATCTTTACCAGTCGGTTTTGGAAAGTTTTTCAAGAATCTTTGGGTACTCATTTGAATTTGAGCACTGCTTACCATCCACAGACCGATGGTCGAACGGAAAGAGTGAATCAGATTCTCGAGGATCTTCTTCGTGCTTGTATGCTTGATTATGGAGGATCTTGGGAGGATCATCTCTATCTTGTCGAACTCACCTACAATAATAGCTATTAGGTATAATCTTATCTTCTGTTTAAACCCTATTTTAATCTCTTTATCTATCTCATTCCATCTTTGCATTCAGACCAGTATCAAAATGTCTACGTTTGCTGCTCTATATAGACGACCTTGTAGATCTCCATCTTGTTGGATTGAATCCGTTAATCGTTTGGTTCTTGGTCCTGATGTGATTTTGGAGGCTTCTGAGAGAATTGAGGAGATTAAGAGGAGGTTAAGAGCTGCTCAGGATAGGCAGAAGAAGTATGCTGATAGGCGTAGGTGGAATTTGGAGTTTGCTGTTGGTGATCAGATTTTCTTTAAGGTCTCTCCCTTAAGGAATGTTATTCACTATGGTCGTAGAGGGAAGCTTTCTCCTAGGTTCATTGGTCCTTTCTGCATTTTGGAAAGAGTTGGTTCTTTGGCTTATCATCTGGATTTGCCCGAGAAGCTTTCTGGAGTGTATGATGTATTCCATGTCTCGCATCTTTGCCGATATCTTCATGATCCATCTCTTATTGTCCAGCCTTCTACTCTTGATAGTTTGGATATTGAGCCCAATCTAACTGTCGAGAGGAAGCCACTTCGTATTGTCGATAGAGGTACGAAGCAGCTCAGAAGGAAATCTGTTAGTCTGGTCAAAGTAAAGTGGAGTACTGATGATCGAGATTGTACCTGGGAGATGGAGGAGAGCATTCGTGCTTCGAATCTGGAATTGTTTGTTTCAGGTACTGTTTTGTTTTTTCTATCTTGTTTTCTTTATTTTCCTTGTCCGTTCTTTTCGAGGACGAAAGATTTGAGTGGGGGAGAGTGTAACAACCGTAGATTTTTGAAATATTTTTAAATTTGACTTTATTTCATTTTGAAATTGTTTTAAATTTATTTTTTATTTCAAGATTTCATTTTTAAATATTTTTAGAGTGATGTTAAAAAATTTCCAATGCTTACTGTATTTATTTATAATTTTTAAAACCTAGTTTCTATTTTTAAGCTATTTTTTTAACTAGTTTATATTTATCTAAAATTTATTTATTTATTTTCTTTCATACTTTATTTTGTTTTTTATTTTATTTATTTACATTTTTCATGTGTTCAAAATGAATAAAAGAAAATAGGAAATACTAAGAGTTTTGAACCTTTTCATGTACGTTTGACTTTTCATATTCTTTACCTTTTCATTTCAAATTGCCACTTGCATTGATGAGGCTGACTACTTCCTTTCTTCAGCCGTATCTTCTTTTCATTTCTCACGTAAAAACTTTTTACTTCTCATCCAAAAATTTGGCCACTATTTCTGAAAATTTCTTGGTAATGGTTTTTCACTTTCTTTTCTTACTTTCTTCTTTGTTTTATGTATTTTCTTTGCCTTGCTTTCACTATATTGCTCAGCCTATAGCTCCTCCTACACCACCACCATACTCCGCTGTAAAATCCCTCCATCTCCACTAACATGACAGGACGTGGCCATCCTTGGTTGTAAATTCCACAAAAAAATGCATGCACCACTTGAAACTAGTATAGCCGAACTCAACATGCCTTCACCACTCCATAACACCTCTCGGCCACCACTTGAACCACTTTCTCCAGCCCCTACCTGACCCTAGGCCACTGCTGCACCATCCCCTGACCTCCACCAGGTATGGCCGAGCCATCCACGACCATGGCCGAGCTTGTGAATGCACACAAAAGAATCGTCTTTGCCTTGACCATTGCATTTTCATGTCACAACCATAAGCACCTTCATACCCAAGCTAGGCCGACCAAGTTGGACCCATACTTGACTCATTCACACCACTATGGCCATGCATTTCAAACCCTAGGCCGATCATAGGATTTGTGAAAGCATAGGCAAGTTGTTTGATTCTATGTTGTACATTATTTCTAGGTTGTTTAATGTCATATTTTGGGTTGTATATTCATGTTGCAATCTTGTTTTGGTTTGATATGTACAAGATAACTACTTTGGCTCTCCCCTCACTTGAATCGTAGTCATGCTTTCGTGCTTCCAGATCTCTTTTTATGTATTTGAATTTGTTATCTCCAGCTTGTAGAGGCGAGTATTTTTCACAAGACATTTTATACTTATATAATTAGTAAATTGACACCATTTGAATCTGTAAATTATATTATCATGTTATAACTGCCTGTTATACAATCATATGATGTTCACCCTGTTTATACACCTGTCATATCATCTATTACTATTATATAATGTTATACTGTTTACTTATATCAATTTATCACACTGCAAGTTCCATGTAGATTAGAATCACTATGGGTTGAAATGATACATACCCGAACGGACTTTAGAATAGGGAAAAATCGTTATGGGCTGAAATGATAGGCCTGACCGATTTTTATTTTATGTCATTTTACTTGGGGCTGCGGGTTTGAAATGATAGAACCCGAGTTTTTTTTGTAAATTACAGATTGAAATGATATATTATCCGTATCACTTGACCTAGGTTAGAAATATATTATACAGACCCATGGTTTATATATATATATATATATATATATATATATATATATATTTCTAGAATTTTTAAAATATTTTATAAATGTAAATTTAATTTAATTTGATTAAAAATTGAATTTAAATGATTTTTATAAAGTGTTAATGATTTTTGTACAAGTTAAAAATGTGAAATAAATGAATAGTTAAGTTGAAATTTGTAATATAACTTAAATTTTGAAAATTTAAGAATTTTGTTTAAAAGTGAATTTCAAACTAAATAAATAAAATGGAAAATAAGTTATATTTGGAAATTTAAATTTAAATGTTAAGTTAAATTTTTAATTATAAAGAATGGAAATTGAATTACTTGAATTTAATAAGTAAATTATTTTAAAATTTAACTTTATAAGATCATAAATAAAAAGGTATTTAAATGATCATTCTAAAGTGTGAAAATATGATTTTTATAAGTTAAAATTTGTTTAAATTAAAATTTAATTGTTTATGAAATTGTATTGAAAACTTGGAATTTAATTAACAGGATTTTTGAAATGCTATCATTTCTTAAGTAAAGGATATTTCAACATTTCTATGTGCTGTAGTAGATACAAATGAACTAAATGGCTAAATTGAACTAAGGGCTATTAAAGCACTTTGTAAGTGCTGTAATTGTAGAAAACTAAATTAAACCTATTACAGCATTTTAAATGTCGTCTTTGCTAAACTGAATTGTTTTTAAAACATAACTTTCCGTAGCATTTTCTTAGTGCTGCGAAAGTTGAATTTTTACTGTTTTAATAAATTTAAATGAATAAATGAACTTTGAAAAGGCTAAATTTTTGAGAAATAAATATTTGATTTTAAATATAATGACTTTATTTTTAAATGGTTTAAATGAAGTAATTTGATTTGAAATATAACCCATTTTGAAATGTGATTTCGAATGATATTTAAATTAAATAAAATGAATGTGGTTTGAAAAAATATGATATTTTGATATTAAGAAATAGATTTGAAATGATATTGAATTGTTAAATGATATTTGATTTCCAAAGTATAAAATATCATTTTTAAATTATAACCACGGGTTATAATAACGATTGGTTGTTAAAGAGACCATTAGATATGTACATACTCTCCGTCGATACCGAAAACCACTTTAACAACTATGTACGCGGTGTAGATTCCAGAACGAAGTAGGATGGTGGCGACGATCCTATTATGGTACGAGCGTGGACCCGACTCCCGTGAGTTGGCTTAAGGTGGCTAAAACAGGAGTGATTGACGGGCCAAGTGAGGTAGCTCCTCCGATCGGACACACTTCTTCGATACCATTCTATTACTTTTGTGATTGATTGGGTGCACCCCTTTTATTTTGGGAGTGTGGCTCGATGTGGGCGGTAGTGGCCGCTATGCGTCACCACCAGCCCAGAAGCGTAATTGGTATATCTACCATGGCATTGCCTCGTGTGCCTTGTCACCTTCCATAGTGAGCTTTACTACGAGTTTGTTTTTCTCCTGTAGCATATGGAGTATTTAGGGTAGTCTCCTGATCTGAAGATATGCTGATACTGGATGGACTACTGGGAGTATTATGTGTTGGGGGCTATATGGGTAACCCTTCAACGCTATTTTGAAGTAAGTTTATTTTACTGTAGACATTATTATAATAGCGAAATATTACTACATAGTAAATAGTTTAACGGATCCTTAGAGGATGGGCGGTGCCAAGCATCCTTTAAGTTACTTGTACTTTATTACAGTACACTTGAGTTGGTTTATATTATATAAGTATATATGTCCTGACTCGAGTGTTTTGTGTTTTACTTTATGCTCGGGTCAGCCTGAGTATTCACAGCTTTGGATTTCTCTTCTAGAGCTAGCAGGAGATTCTACCTATCTAGTTATCTATCTAGTTATTTATCTATTTCCGTTGTTCTATTTCAGCTTGTATTAGTGGACTTCTATGTATTTGGAATTTCTATTATGTTGTTTTCATACTGATATTATGTATTTGTTAGAGACTTTGGTATAGTAGCTTCATGAACTACTATGGTATTTTATATTCCGCTGCGAGTTATTCTGATATTTCTGTGTCTGTGATTCTGTGTGATTGATTCTGTTTGCCCCAAATTTATTTACAATCTGTTATTTTGCATCATTCAAGTCTGACATGTGCAGATTATTGTCGATTTGAATGGTACAAAATAGGGGTTGTTACATCATACCTAGAAGGGTGTGGTAGAACCTTTCAAAGAATAATTAATGTTATTATAAACAACGATGAAAATTTATTTATATATTTCTTTCTTATGAGATTATTATTAGTTTTTGGAATTCATATTTTTATAGTTCTATTTTCAAAATTCCCTTTCTTTGTTGAATTACTAGATTTTTTAAATTTAGGATTGAGAAAACTATTTTCCTATGACTTTTCTTGACCTTGTCCTTTTTAAAACACAAACCATTTTTTTGTGTACTAGTCTAGAATTTTTTATCAAATTTAATAAACTCTTCCGACCTTTATTTAATTATGAGATATTTGTAGAAATCTTTTTTAATTTTTCTTTAAACTCTAAATTTTCAAATTTAAGTGGTTTTGTTTTTAAAGCTAATTCATAATTTTCTTTTTATAGTTTGACATTTTCATTTATATATGAATCAACTCCATTTTCTAGCATGTAAATTCTATTTGTCAAACTTTCAAATGAGTTTTGTGAATTGTATAATTCCTTAATTTTCTGGTTTAAACTAATCTTTTTATTTTCTAAGGTATTATTTTCCTTTTCCAAATATTCAATCTTAGAGTTCAAATTATTATTTGACAGCTTTAAATCTTTACTTAAGTCTTTTAAAAATTCACATTCTTTAGATAATTTCATTTTTTCTTGAAATAAAATTTTCATTTCATTTTCAGAGATAGATTTTTCTAAATATTATTCAGTTACTTCTTTCAAAATAGTTTTCTCATCTTTTATCATACTTATTTCTAATTCTGCCTTATTTAGGTTTACTGTGGCTTTTTATGTGTTTTTCTTAAATTTATAAAATTTTCATCTTGTTCTGTACAAAATTAAAATAATTCATTGTAAGTTAAATTAGTTTGTACCTCATTATTTGTGTCCATAAAGTGGACGTTAGCTTGTTCTGTATCACTATCGTTACTGAAGATGATGAAGTGTCTAAATCATTTCAACTGATTGATATGCAAACTTTTTCTTCTTGTCGAATCTATTCTTTCTCTTAAACTCCTTCTTTCCATTATTTTGTAATGGCCAATTTTTTATGATATGTCTAAATCTCTTGCAGCCAAATATTTAAGTCTTGAGCTATTGTCGATATTGTCATTTGCTCTATGAACTTGCCTTTTGGATTTTATGTAATATTTAGCTATGAAGGCCATTTCATCTTAATCTAGTTCGAGATCTTCTTTAACGTGGAATGCAATGGTTCTTTTCTTATGATTTTGAATTTTTCTAGCCTGCAAATTTACTTTATAGGCCATTAGATTATCGTTAACTCTTCAACCTTAAGTTGAGAGAGGTCATTAGTTTCTTCAATTACTAATATTTTCCTTCTCAGTCATTAGTTAAAGAGTTTAATATTTTTGTAACAATATCGTATTGTGATATGGTTTCACCCATCCTACTAGTGCATGTGCAATGTCTTGTAAACGGGAATACACATCACAAACATTTTCATTATCTTTCATTCTAAAATTGACCTTTTAACATAATTATTCATGATTGTTTACCTTGTTTATGCCTTGATGAGTGACTTGTAAAGCATGTCATATATCATAATAGTTTTACATATCATAACTGTAGTAAATTCATTTCTATCTAAAGCAAAAAAGAGAATATTCATAGCTTTTGAATTTTTGGTGCAGTAGTGTTTTGTTCGGGAGTCCACGTGGTTAATGGCATGGTTGGAATTTCATATTTTGTTTGTGTAGCATCCAAAATTTCAAGACCATTGGCTTCCATTTAAATTCTCATTCTAATTGACCAAAAGTTATAATCACTACCTATAAATAGCAAGGGTCGAGCAGTAGATTGTCCTTCTATGAAAGTGCTTATGTATGTCATTATATTCAACAACTTTATTACATTTTATGAAAATGACCTATGCCGATACCATGTAAAAGTGTGTAGGATCGTATGTGGCTAAACTATAGTATATAAATTGTATTATAATTAACCATATAAATAAAATAAAGTAAAAAGCCTGCATATTAGACTTCTTATATCGGTTTGGACCACCACCCTACATTCAATCCTAGAATGTATTATTCTAGCGTTCACTCACTAACACCCTAACTATGCCCAGGGGATAGACCTATATACTTGCCTGAGCAGTTGAACGGGTATTTTACACTATCTTGATAGAATACAGATTTTGGCAGTAGCTGTGTCTTCAATACACAAATTTGCCTAATATAGTACAATCTCCCATAACTCATAAGCACTGATTTGTAGATTAATGAATAGGAGTTTAGGAGGTAAGAAAATCAAAGGGTTGATTATTATCAAAGAATGATCGTCGATTTAAGAATATAGAATAGAGTTGTGTTTTTAGATTTTGGATCAGAAAATCAAAGCGTAATTTTTTTTGATTAAACTCATTGATATCATAATTATTTATAGAGTTGAAAGGATTTGATTTAAAAATATGATAGCCCTTCATTGCAAAAGGTTGTGTTTGAAGGAGGAGGAAAAAACGTGAATGTTGGGGTGAGAAGATAAAAAATTTGTTTTAGGAATTTGAACTTGATGTGTGCACCGGTAGGCTTCCACCGGTCAATCGGTGGACACTTCATGTCTAATTTTCAGAAGCTTAAATGCTTATAAATATAGATATAAAAATAATAATAAATCACTTTTCATGATATTTGAGATCATAAAATAGTTTTTGTGATGTTCTTGTGAGCTTTAACAAAATATATCCAAGACAGAACGACTCACATATTCATATTCTTCAGCTACTTCTTTCAATAGATGTCATTCGACGATCTTCAAAGCTTGAGCATCGTTTCTTTTCTCTTTTTAGAGCTCTAATGAAATTTCTTCAACTAGTGTATTTTAATCTCTAGTATGGATTTTTCGTCATCAAAACTGAGAATCGTAGTGGTAACATATCTAAGCTTTCCAGACTAGACAATGTTTTTCCATGTAATTTTAGCTTCAACCATGCACTTGAAGTAGTACCTTTACTCTTTTGTATCACTATGCTCTTAGCTAGAGTTATATAACCTAGATGATGAAAATGGTGTGAAGAGGTTGTGTTGGGAAAATAATAAAATATACTCACCAAACTCAGTCTACAAATTTTTAAATTTCTCTTGGATTAAGCAAAAAAATTCAAATTCATTTGCAAAGCCAATGCTTCCCCTAAAGAAAACATATGTTGCTAATTCTACATAAGAAATTAAACACAATCGAATTGTTAAAGAAAAAATACATGCTTATCGACAAAAAATGTGTTTTTCTGTAACTCTTTATTAGAAGACATACCACATTTATATTGTGCTTGTCCTCTGTTCTATACTTGTAAATATTCTCCATCGAGTTCAACATAAACAATTCTAATTTTTAGTTCCGAATACTACTGGAATGTCCTTAGACCTCAATACTCCAAATATTAAAGAATACCAATTGATGCCATCTTCATAATCTCTTGTTGTCACTTATGGTTTCAAAGGAATCAAAGAACGTTTAATAACACTAAACTCCATCCGATAACCTAGCCTACACTATGAACAGTTCTGCAACAACTGGACAGCAAACCTGAGCTATAAGTTGGCCAAAAATGTACTTTTCAAAGAATTTCTTAAAAGGCAAAAGGTCATATTCATAAATTTTGGAATTGGGCTATCCCGTAGCGAAAATAATGGGTGAATTTCAAATTATTTTACCATTTTGGATCTTTATTGGGCATATGAAGTCTAATTTATTTCAAAAATTTCTAATTTTTTGAATAAAATTGTTATTTTATTTAAATTTATAAAATAATTTTATTTTATGTAATTAATAAAATGTTATGTGTTCATATACACATATATACGTACGAGTGCATGTGTAATATAACAACCGATTCAAAGTATCACATGCATGTATATAAGTGTTGGGATTTACACAACAGACATGGTAGCTCATCAAATAAGCAAATATATTGTCCAAATGTATGTTCATATGCTATATTATATATATATATATAACATTGCATACACATATATATGTATATATATGTTTTACTTTTAAATTATTTTATAGAAATACACACACATGCAGATATATATGTGAAACTTATAAAACACACACACATACATATATATGTATATTAAATTATTTAAAATTGTATTAAAACTTGATTTTTCATTTGAAATTAGAAATCATAATCAAAATTAATTTTTTTCGTGTATATAAGTATAAATATAAATATATATTAATATCTTATAATCTTCATAATAAATGTATGTGTGTGTGTGTATATGAATATACTTAAAAGAAATATATACGTATGTATAATATGATATATATATATGCATGCATATTAGGCATGTTATGTTTTTTATTTAATTTTAAATATATATATTTCTACATGGAAATATATTGTAAATTGATAAAAAATTATTTTACAAGATAATTTCAAATTTAAATACTTCGATAAAAATCTCAAATATATTATGACATATAGATATTTTTACATAATTTTATAATTTAAAATCAATTTTAAAATTAATTATTAAAATTTAGAATGATTTAAATTACATTAAAAATTAACTTTTCCTCGATGTAAATTTAATTTTATGAAATTTAAAACATATTCTATAACAAATATATATTAATATTATTTATTTAAAAATTAAATGATCTAAATAATAAATATAAATATAAAAATTATTTTAGTTCCATTAAAAATGTTTTATGTACGATAATATTTATATAAAATTTTAAAACCATATTTTATGCAGTATAAGATTTAATATTTAGATTATAAAGCTTATATAATTTAAAAATGAATATTAAATTAATTTAAAATAATTTTTTTTATTTTCTCTCTACTGTAAGCACTATAGACATGACAATGACACAAAAAAATCGTTTAAAAAATATATATAAACATACAACTAATATAAGTACGGTGTATTAATATAATATAATCATCACCTAACTAATAAAACTGTATACATGAAGTAAATATTATATACACATTGATATTCAGTAGTAGATTAGAAATTTTACCTTATTACCAATACCTATAAGTACACCTTAAAATTATGGAATCTACTCCTTTAACAAGTTTGCAATCCAGTAGAGTGATAATCCCAGAACTGGTAACTAGCAGCTATTAAATAGTATTTATTTTACTTTGATTTGAGTTTGGAAATAGAAGGGTGGTTATGGGTTATTTTTTGCCAGAGGGGGAATAGAGGGAGGCTCCAAAAAGTGAGAAGTGAGATTGAGTAGATATACTTATATAGAGAAGGAACGGAGAGAGAAGTCGGGATCAAGATCCATATTTCTCTCTTACTCTTTCTTTCCTCTTATCCATTCAACCCTAGCCCATCTAACCATCATATGGCCACCCCTTATGTTGCTCTATCATACCTGAACTAACCGGCCCTCATATAAGCTTGAAACCCACTTAATGGTTGAATAAAATATTTTACATATATTAAAACGTGTATCGATATCGCATATCGATAGACATATTTTTATTATTATATATATTTTAATATTTGTTGATCAAATAAAAATAATTTCATAACTAATTTTTTAAATATTATTTAATTTTATTAATTATAATAATTACAAATTAATTAAGTCATTTGGTCAAAGGAATATTCAACGTTTCTGTAAAATCCAATTTTACTTTGTTAAGGGTTACCCGGTTGTGCATATTATTTGCACCATTTCACTTTGTCAAAACTATATCACTTTGGACTTATGAAATTTGGCAATGGTCAAATTTTCAATATTGTCCATATTTAACTCTATAGTTCAAACATAAAGTCCTTGTTTCAATAATAACAATCATTATTAATCGAACTACTCTTGTCAAAGATTTTGACTTTGAGTTGACTATGATACTAACCCTATATAACCGAGGAGATGAGTCCTCTATTAAATAGTATTTCACTTCCAATACTTCCAATCAACCCAACTATAGTCACTCGATGGATGTCTTGCCGTGATTTGGCTATAATCAAAGCGGGGCTTTCATATTGAAGATCAACAATATTCTTAAGTCGAGAGAACTGTGTAAATCAGTTACATCGATATTTTCTGTTTAACTTTGTTACATTAACCAACGAAAAACTATCATGTGTGTCATTCTATTGTTATCCAATAACTATCAGCACGTGATCCCTTGGTGTCCCTGGCGGTCATGAGTAATACACTGTCTAACATTTGGAGAGAGTAACATACTCTAGTCTCAATTTATCCATCAATATCCAGTCTCGATGTATCTTGACTATGAATATTTGAAATGACATGTTTATTATATTGTGATATAATACTCATGATTACGACTATTTGTAATTGCTATCACAAACCATTTATGGATTATTAAATATAGTATAATTTAATATTTAATTATTTATAACAAATCATAAAAAATATACAACAGAAAGAAAAACATATTTATTACTGATTATAGAGTTAATTAATTTATAATAAATAATAGAATCACCCTCCGAGCGTACCCCTAACTCTATCAATAAATTAAGTAAGAATATATCATAATAGTAGGAGACATAATATGGCCTTAAGCATTATCATAATTAGTTCTCTTGATGAGGGTAACTACTAAACCTCCTCATACTGCTTGATAATTGAGTTTAAGTACATGTCTATCTAGCGTTATTTCTTCCACACATGTATATAAGCGCTCTTATATGCATATATATGCACTATGCTAATGGTCTCCGTTGAGTTCTTTTGGGTATAATAGGCTGTATAATTTGAACAGTCTGGGCTTTGTAGCTTCTACAAATGGGATGTAGATGCAGTGCCGATGTCATAGGATCCTCCTTTGAGGCTGAACGGTCTATCCCGGAGTTTGTTTAGCTACTTCTTGCGACGACTATAATCTTGACCATAGTACTTTCATTCTTTATGTTTACTTCCATTTTTATTTTTTTTGGGAGGATTTTCTATTTTTGTTTTGTATAAAGGGTTCTTTCTACCTTCCAGGCTTGTTGGCAGCACCTTTTTAAGTATGGAATAAAATTACATTAGTACTCTCCTCCTTGAGAGGACCACTCATTTTACTCAAAAAAACAAGGAAAGTTTAAAAAGGAATTGAAAGGTTTTGATATTTCATTTAAAACATATTCTCTTTCCTTTCGTTCCAGCGTTCATTCATTCTTTCCAAACAATTCGTGTTTCTTTCTCTCCTTTCTATCCCTCTAATGGTTGAAAATCCATGTCTTCGCAGATGGAACATTTCCCAAAACAAATTAAAATAAATAAATACAAAGATGGTGCTTCGGATCGCTGCAACTTCTGAAGGCTGATTTAATAAAACCGAGGAGTATTATTCTTCATTCAAAGTGTCACTTTTAGCAACATCCTGAGGTAATACTCAATTTAATTTGTTTATGTGTTTCCCTTGTTCATATGCTTGGATTCTATACAATTCATCTTGTATTTTAGTTGTCCTTTTTATAACATGTAATTCAAATCCCTTTTTGTCCATCAAAATTAAAAATATGTTCATTATGTTAATTTGATTTGGATCCACTTTTATTTTTATCTCCATCCACCGTATGTTCATTATGGTTAATATAATTAAGATCCTCTTTATCTTATGATAAATTGTTGTTGTTTGTATTATTTTGATATGAATGTTCTTATCGTGAATATACATGTGCTTAATTTTTCCAATTTCCTTTCTTTTATTTTTGAAAATTATAAATAAAAGAAACTAAGCTTTAATTGAAAACTATTTTATAATTTTATAATGTATATGTTGCTTATTTAAATTTTCCTTGAATTCAATTTATTATGTTATATGGTTGATTTTTTAAACATAGTTGTTTTGGTTATTGTTTTCATAAGAATAAAAGTTTTTTAATATAGAATTCATGTATAGACTTTTGTGGTAAATCCAAATTTTTGTTTCCTTTCTAAATATAAACTTTTGCACAAATTTTGGGTATTTTGTTTCCTTTCCAAATTGAAGGTTTGATTTAAAATTTTCACTTTAAGTTCAAACATATCTACACCTATATAAATTTTTTTTACAATGTTTACATATAAAAGTTATGTTGAAATCTAAAACATAATTGCTACATTACATATGTGGTTACATATGTTTGTTATCTTAATTCAAATTCTTGAGATGGATTGTATTTAATCATGTAATCTAAATCTCAAACCTTTCCCTAATTGAAAATAACTTCATTGTTGTAAATGTTAGATTTCAAAAAATATAAAATTACCAAATATAATTTCAACATATATTTACATACTATTTTACAAATTTCATTATGTATGTATCTTTAATTCAAAACATTGGAAAACAAAGGCATACATAAAGGGAAAATGAGTCTGTTATGGTTTAAATCCAAGCACTTACATATGGTCACATTAATTATGTATGATTTTAAGATGTGACATGCGCACTTCACACAAACAAGTTTATTTGATATACTATAAAATAAATAAATTTGAACATATTAATTAATGAAAATTTTACTTAAAATATTTTAGTTTGGATCTAAAATCCATTTAGGCTTCATAAGCTTAACAAATATTAAAATGGAAACTTTTCTAAAATTCACCCATTAAACCCACTTCCAATTGGCCCGGTTCCTTCAATGGTGCTAGAGCCCGATAGTCTATGAAACCTAAATTAAAAAAGTTATGACTAATTGATTAAAGCCTACCCATTTAGTAGGATGTCCACAAAGGTAGTCAAAAGTTGGGATTAGGTAATCAAGTATTATGCCTTACATGGCTATTGGCCTAACTAAAATATGAAATTATTTCAAAGGTTATGCCCAATATAAAGGCCCAAATTAGTTTTGGGCATTGAGCTAACTTTTCAAAATATGTTTTAAAAATTTAAATATTATATTTAAGTTTAGAAGTTAAGTTCAAAATATGACATGTTATAAATATTATGAATAATTTAAAATTGTTTTTGAAAGTTAAAAAATTAATTTCAAAATTTTTGCCTTATTTTTTTAGTTAATTGGATTAATTAAGTAAATAAATAAATAATTAATGAAAATTTAATTAATTAAATTAAAACATATAAAATGATATGTGTATGTTTATCTTAAACTGTTTTATGGCAAAATGAATTTTGAATTTAACTTGATATTAATTTAGTTAAAAAATTCTAACTAATTACAGTTAATTAAAAATTAATAAATAATATACATGTATCATAATATGTGTACATAATTATTATAAATGTTCTATTTTATATTCATCTTTGAACTGTTAAGGATGAATGAAGTATAATTCATTGGGTGAAGTTTAAACTAAAAATAACTAATAAAATTAATTAATAAAATTAAAATATATTGAATATGATTTAATTAAATAGAGTGAAACTATGAGAAACTCGAATTAGATTTAAGGAATAAATATAAATGCACTGTGCATATACCGTGATTTTAGATATGTCTAACACTTAAATCACGAGAGTATTTCAAAAGAAATACATTATTTCTTAAATCGATATCACTCTGAATATATATATATATATATATTAAAGATTACGAATCTTTAATGTAAGTTGCATGTACCATTTATTTATTCGTAGATTACTTGCATACTCTTTAGTTGTTAATCTTTCCTCAAGATAGAGATGTTATGTGTTGTGCTATTAATATATTAACTAGACAAGGTAAGATAAATGCACATATTTGCTGAGCTTTCCTCTCAAGATATGTGCACTATACTTAGGCCATCGTGAAAAGTTGGGTAAGTATGAATAATATCTTTAGATTTTTGATCTTTTTCAAAGTTAAGATGAGATTAGGACAAAAACCACGCACTTGGAGTTGTGTATGATAAAACTGATAAGATATTATCCATCGCATGTGGACCTATGATTTATTGAGCTTTCCTCAAGCTCAGAATGACAAGGAGAACAAGTCCTGAAACCCGCTAGACAAATTGATAATTTTCTATGTTTCCTCTTAAGGTTTTGAGCAATATAATAATTTACTATGAGCCTTATTGGAAAAAAGAAATGGTAGCATTCAATTTTTCTAATATTGTAAGAACATTTGCTATATAAAGTTAAAATAATCAGCATTGATAAACTTGTGCAACTAATAAGATTGATAAAAAAAATTATCAGTTAAGATGTACAAATGAACTAAATTGAAGATTCATAAAGAAATATAAGATATACTTACCTTTAAATCCTTTGGCATGATGTTGCTTCAAGACCTATAAAAGAGCCAACTGGTACAACCACTAAACAATCATGCATTGATTACATAATTGTTTATTTATACAAGACTATGTATCGTCTTCTATGAATGTCAAACTCTAATAGAAATACAAGAATATGGATATTTTTCCATATTCGATCATACATAAATGTTTTATAGTGAACTATTGTGGTATGTAATGTAGGAAATTTTAATGAAATTAGTTTATTGGAAATAAGTAAATAAACCATAATGCAAAATTGTGTATTAAATACAATTAAGGATCTCCTTTTAACTGTTCAGCCATTTTGGAAAGGAAAGCAAATGTATGATAGTGGATGTAACTTAGGCATAGTTGGGATAAAGAGAGTGAATGGTTTTCATTGCTTCATATATGGACATTGAAAACGCAATTTGTATGAAATACTAAAAGATATTTAATGTGGATGTGATTTCTATTCAAATTGTATTATAATATAGAAAATTGTTTTTTTATGAAGGTTATTTCTATGAGATTATGATATTTCATCAAAAACTCTCGATAATAAACTAGTTATAGTAAAATAAATAAATAGCCTATAATAAGTGTCTAAATAAAACTTCATAGTTCATACGCTATTATAGTAATAAGGGAAATGGCCAGAGCATGACATATAATACTTATAAGTGGATGCATCAAGATATGAAAATTGTTTTCATAAATATACAGAATATTATTTACGAAATAATAACTATCTTCAGTGTTGGTTGAAAATAAGTATAGTTTTACTATATTATGATTGTTTTGTTTATTTATTATGAAATAAATTAATTGGAATAACAGTGTTTATTGCATTAGCTATATAACACAAAAGTATCTACAATTTTAGCAATTATTTTTGGGATTGTGGATTAAGTCATATCTTGGAGAAATAATTTTATAAATCATATTATTACGAATCATATGGTACTGATGAATTCTATCTCAAAAGATTAAGGGCAAAACGCCCATTCAATGGCAGCGGCAAAAGAGATAGTGAACTCTTCAGATTTATACATAAATATTTATGCACTCAAAAGTCTAATGATACCAAAACGAATCCACCTATTTCATTTAATTCACAGATGAATTATCATATAAATTAACATGTGTACTTAATACACAAGTAACATATTTATGGTAAGTTCATTAGATATAGAACAAAAGAAGAAAACATAACATTCAAATAAATAATATAATTTGATTAGATCGAATAAATGAGTGCATTAGAAAGAATTCCAAATGTACCTAAAATAGATAAGATTCGATCTCAAAAGTGACTCCTCTTTATGATACGTAATGTTGTATCGATAAGAAACAAATGAACTTTGTTGGAAAAAGCATGATTAATGAAGTTGAGTTAACTTATTTTTATAAGCTTGTGTACTTAAGAGTAAGTACATGAGGTTAAAATTAATTTCATCTAAAGCATAGTTTGCGAGATCAACGGGATAAGAGTTGACAACAACCCCTACATGTCCTAGGACAAGGAGTTGATAGGTTGTGTGAGCCAAGAGATGACACGTAATACATGTTTGCAAGGGATCTTGTGTGAACCACTCCATACGAGTTTGGGACAAATCAATATCGATTGATCAATTTATGCTATGAATGCAAGTTTCATAAACTTAAAAACTAAATAAATTTTATACCTATATACAGGTAATTCATAAAACGTTTGTGAATAGTTGTTCCACTAAACCAAGAAACAATTGTTGTTTCAAGAAACGCCGACTTCACGACGAAGAAATTTCTTTTATAAATTATTGATATTAAAATGGGTTTGGGAATGATCTAAAGATAAAACTGATTACAAAAAATAAAATGAAATTGGCCAAGCCTAAATGGATGCAACTAATTAGAATTTCTAATAAGAACTATCTCACATTAAAGAGAAACTATTATTTTCTTATCAGTGGTAAGGAAAGAATTTTCTCGGTCGTCAATAAACCATAAAGAGTATAGAATCTACCACATGGCATGATGTGCAAATTGAAAAAAATTCCTAGTACATTACCAAAATATGATTTTAATGGTTGTAGCTAAAGAGATATAATCCATTGTCTGTAAAATTGTCTTCGAGATAAAGAGAAACACAGTTGGAATATGGTAAGCTAACTTGATAAAATAACATCATTAATTTCAGTTGTTAAAATCAACGTAATAGATTCGTCATTCAATGTACTTAACTTAATTCATATTTTACCTACAAAATTATTGCTCAATATGATTTTGAGTTTGGTTATATGTATGTTAAAATAGAAATTTGAAATAATAATTTGGAATATGCTATTTGTGATCAATTACCAAAATGTCACGAAGTCAATGGGTGCAATAACTGAGTTTGTAAGTATTGGATATGATCTAAGAAACGATAGAAAAAGTATCCTTCAACAAGCGTTAGAGCTGTGAAAGTGTTTTGACAAAAAAAATTAAACAGTTTGAATTTTAGTCAAAATGTAGACAATTGTGTGTCAGTAAGAGTGCACTATAAAGGAACTAAAATATTTCAAAACTATAAGTTAAAAACAAACTTATGATTGCTAATGATTACCTCGTGTTAAAAACATTTTAGTTTGGTTGTTAAATACTCGACATTAAATTAGAAAATGACATCTTCGTAATCAGTATAAAAGGATGTTGAGATTATCCCAAATGATATATGTACACACGACATTAAAATTGTTTAATATGGAGTATGTAAGATGAATTATGTTACATCCCCCTACTTAAAGGCCTAAAACTAACGGCTACGGATGCTGCAGCCATCCATAGTTATTAATCCTCGATGACCAAATACGGCAACATTAGATATTAATACGCAGAAACATAAAAATATGAAGAAGAAAAATAGTAAACAAATTCCACATTCCATTTCAAATTTATTACATAATCCCAGTACATAGATCACATTCAGATAACATACAATAATTGCAAAATACACCAAGAGCGACATATGATGATGCCCCCTCGGTTAACCAGAGTACATAATAAGGCACTAAACAAATTCCCTTTACATTTAAAGACACGGCGGAAATAAAAGAACTCTAATAAAAAGCTTGCCTCCTACACGTCTTTGGAAGCTTTATTCATCTAAAAGAACACCTAAAAACTTCAACTCTCAACCTACTCAAAATCAATTGAGTGCCCGAGAGTTTAAGGGGAAAACAAAAACTTTGAGTAAGATATAAAGCCTGGTGTGAATAATAATCTACCATCTCAAACCATTTGGATATCTAGTGAGACCACACCGCTTAACGGAACAAGTTTTCCCATCACTAGTATCCTAAAACATTTACAAATCCACATACTATGCTCCTGCATCCACAATGGTTAAAACATAGTATTTTAAAATATTACGATGATATCAGAACAAGTAAATCAAGTCTGGATTACCCATCCCCATTTATTCTGACTATCATTCTCAATTATAGTTTTAAGGACTATTATTTACCTTTTAAACATTTATGGAATATCTGTCTGATTTCATAGTTTTCATGGGATCACTAAGAACCTGTTGGTAACTCCAGTATCATTTTTCATATCCTAGTTTTCATAGGCTAACTTGAAACCTATTGACTATCTGTCAATATCTTAATTCGGATATAGTTTTAATGGGTTAACTACAAACCTACTGGCCCTGCCAGTATCAAATCATAGTTTTCATAGGCTGACTATGAACCTATTTGCCCATATCAATATAACACAGTTTTCATTGGTTTACTGTAAACCTATTGGCCCCTACTAGTATCTTTAGTTTTAAGGTTTTATATTCACTACTGGGTCAATCTAAATGGTTATTCTTCCCTTCCTCAAAATAAATTATAGGTTAATAACAATGTGAATAAGTATATAAAGAAGTACACATAACAACAAAATAATACCAACACATATGGTTCATTATCTCTGAAATTCTCTTTATATATATATATATATATATATATGTATATATGTATGTATATATATGGTTAAACCTTTTAACCTTCTAAATCAAGGAAAACTTCTTCATTTCAAAACACTTTGTTTATTTATGCCATGGTTATTCCTTTAAATTGAGATTGGGTTTATGTTTCGAAATCTTAAAACATCTCTTTCGAATCCTCGAGATGACTTCCATCGAAAGCAAAAACTTATTTTCAAATCATAGTAAACATACCTTTTTGAAGCCTTTGATAAATATTCTTTTTCGAAACCAGTTATACCTTTCGATGGTATCAAATCATCCTTTAAAATATAGAGCTTTGAAACTAATAAAAGTACCCCTTTCGAAAGCATTGGGTTTACTCTATAAAAACAAAAGTTGGGTCAAAACGGTTATATACGAAAGTATCTCTTTCGAAACCAACTAAAAATTAATTTGGGGAAGAGTTGATGGTGTCGAAACCATCTAGTCGAAAGCAAAGACCTTGAAAAATTAAAATTTCGAAGGACAGAGTCGAAACCCCATTTTGACACCATCACCTTCGAATCCCTCAACCCCTTCAAAACAATTCAGAAAAAAGGCTTAGTTTAGGTTAAACGGAAGTAACCCCTTCGACAACATAGATGACTTCAATGCAGTCGAAAGGAAAATCAGCAACTAGGTCTCGACTTGATCAAAACCGGTCCTTTCGAAAGCTCTTATTTAAGGAAAAAGGCACCCCTTCGAAAGCTAATTCTTTAACATAATATGACAACCTTCTTCGAAAGCTATTTATAAAACACTTTTGAAAGTATATGCTTCAACTATATCGAAGGCTTTAAGTAAAACAAGGCAAGACGTTAAGTTTTGAAAACAAAGCAGGGTTTCGAACCCATAAGAAGCTTACCTTTTGACACCAAGGCTTCCGCCTTCTTTCTAATCTACTACGTATCCCTAGGTGATACCCTGTATTGGTTTCAACTATGAGGGTTTCGACTAAGATGGGGCTGAATCATTGGAGTCGAAAGGGGCTACTAATTGAGGCGGAACATCTTTTTCTGAATTAAAGGTTGAAATGTTGCTTCTTATAATAATTGCTTTATAACAACTTGCATATTTGTAAACCATTGATTGGCTGCCATAAAAAATTTCAAATACATTACACTTAAACATGCTGCACTTATATCATATCTAAACCATAAAAATGTAACACTTAAGCCCTACCATATACCAATACTAATTATTTTAGAAAAGTCCTTCAAAATAATTTACTTTTCATAGAAAATCAATTGGGAAAAATCCCAAAAAATCACAGAAATTCGATTTCATCATGCAATCAAACATATTAAAAATTTAGACCCAATTTCTTCTTGAAATAGCCAAAATAAATTTTTAAACCCAATTACATCATATTTTCAATCAAAAATTCGTAATAAAATTTTCGTAGCTTGGAAAATTCTAAAAATTAAAACCATTTCCAAAATCATGTTTTACTTAACATAAAAATTTTCCATGGCATTTTAAAGTCAATAACCCATGCTTTTGCCCCTAAAACCGTCCGAATTTTGCATATAAATAAATTGTTTAAATCAAACTATCTATAATTTTAGCATATCATCGTCCAAACTATCATAAAAACGAAATAAACACTTAAATCCGAAATCATAGGATTTGTAGAAATCAAAACGAGATGGAATGAATTATTATTCACCTTAGACTTGATAAGGAATTTGAGATTTGTTGTTGATTAATCCTTCCTAGCTTTGATCCTTAGCTTTAGATAAATTTCTTCCTTTCTTCCTTGGTAATGGCCGGCTTTAGTTTAGGTTTATGATTTTTCATTTGTGTAAATGGAATATGAAACATGAATGGATAGTTACAAAAGGATATAGCTATGTAAAATGAACAGGCTATTTTACTATTATGCCCGTGTGTAAGTTAATTAACTTGTAGACTAATTTAAGCCCATTTATATTAGGGTTAAGCACGACCCATTATATAATTTATTTAAATCTCAATTCCCTTATCATCATTTTTCTATTTAATTTATCCAATTAAATTTCTTAAATAATGTTATCATAAATTAGGGATGTTACGGGCTCTCCCTTAAAGAATTTCATCCTTGAAATTTAGTAAGGACGTAATACTGAACATAACAATCTTCTGTAACAACTCCTAACAATAATACTAGCCTATCGACTAGAAACTATCTATATAAATCTAATATAGACATACCATCAAAGAAAATTAGGATAAGTATCTCTAATCCCGTCCTCTATTTCCCAAGTCCAATCATTCTCCTTGTCACTTCATTGAACTTTTACCAACCTAACTGTCTTGTTCCTTAATCTTTTCTCATCTCTAGATACAACCCAAACTGGTTGCCTTACGATAGTCAAATTAGGCTCTACCACTAGGTCATCCTACCCTGTCAGAGGAATAGTAGTCCTCGGATCATGCACATACTTACGAAGATGAGAACATGAAATACATTATGGACACCTATCATATTGCTCGGCAACTTTACTATGTATGCGAGCTTTCCAATCCTCTCCATAATCTGGAATGGACCAACATATCTTAGGACTAACTTCCCTGACTTCCCAAATCATATCACATCCTTCATAGGTGATACCTTAATGAAAACCTTAACTCCAACTGAGAATTCTAGGTCTTTACGTCTCTTATCTGCTAACTCTTCTGCCTGGACTGAGCCTCCTTCATTCTTCTTAGGATTAACTCAATCTTTTCTGATGCCTCTCTAACCAAATCCGGGCCTAAGACTAATCTGTCTCCAGTCTCAAACCAACATGTTGGGGATTTGCATGGCCTTCCATATAAAGCTTCAAACGGCGTCATTCTTATACTAGTTTGGTAACTATTATTATAAGAAAACTCAAACAATGTTGGTGATCCTCTCAAGATCCACCAAAGTCCAATACAAAAGCTCTCAACAAATCTTCGAGTACCTTATTGACTCTTTCTGTCTTTCTATCTGTCTATGGGTGATATGTAGTACTCATATTAAGTTTGATACCCATCACTCCCTATAGACTCTTTCAAAATTCACTAGTAAACAAAGCATCTCTGTCACTGACTATGCTACTAGGAACTCGATGTAGTTTGACTATGTTCTTTATGAACAACTTAGCTAAAACAAGTGTTGTCCTGGTTAACTTAACTGAAATGAAATGGCATTCTTAGTCTAAGCTGCCTGGATGTGTAGGCAATAACCTTACCATTTTGCATCAACGCTACTCCTAATCCAATTTTGCATGCATCAGTATATACCACCAACCCTTGGCTTCTGTCTGGAACTATTAACATGGGTGCATGGGTCAAAAAATGCTTTAACTTAAGAAATGCTTCCTCACATTTGTTGGACCAAACAAACTTCACCTCCTTTCTGGTTAGCTTAGTCAAGGGTGCTGCTATCCACGAGAAATCCTTAATGAATCTCGATAGTGGCAAGTAAGTCCAAGAAATCTTCTGGTCTCAGACATTGTTTTCGATCTCTTCGGATTATTAACGGCATCGGTCTTATCCGGATCGATTGGCAATCCTTTCTCTGAAACCATGTGACCAAAAAACTTAACCTTTTTCTTCCAAAAATGACACTAGGTAAACTTTACTTTAGCTGATTCTTCCTCAGCATCTCAAGTACCACTATAAGATGAACTTCATGCTCTCTCTCATCCTTAGAGTATAATAAAACGTCATCTATAAACACGAGAACAAACCTATCCAAGTACTCTCGGAAAACTTGGTTCATCAAATCCACAAAGAAAGCAGGTGCATTCGTCAATCCAAATGGCATCACCAACTACTCATATGAACCATACCTAGTCTAAAATGTTATCAAAGGAAAACTATCCTCCACCACACTTAACTGATAGAAACCTGTCACCAAATCCAACTGGAAAAACACTCTGGCTCCATTCAACTGATCAAACAGATCATCTATTCTGGGCAAAGGATGCTTATTCTTAATCATCCTTTTGTTCAGCTTACGATAGTCAGTACACATCCGTAACGACCCATCTGATTTCTTTACAGACACCGTAGTCGCTCCCCAAGGCAAACTGCTTGGTCTAATAAAATTCCTTCTTTCTAAATCCACTAGCTGCACCTTTAATTCCTTCATCTCAGTAGGTGTCATCCTGCTAGGTGGTCTACTCACAGGTTCAACTCCGGGCACAAGATCTATTCTAAACTCAACAGCTCTTTAGGTGGTAATCTAGCGACTAGCTCGAAGACATCTGCAAACTCTTTTGCTACCTGAACCTGACTTAACTCATCTTCTATCTCCATGGCACTAAGAAAAGCACTAGCACTCTGGTCAGTATTCTCCACTGAGAATATCGCTCGGTTATGACTATTAGGGTGTTTCAGTGATATCTCTCTATCATGACAAAATATTATAGCCTCATACCTACCCAACTTATCCATTCCCAAAATGATTCTGAAATCTACAAAATCAATAATATACAAACTGCATACAAATTTATGACCTAAAAAATAAAGTTCTAACCAGTCACACCATAATCCTAGGGTTGCGTGCCCTCCTATTGGATTCGTAACCCTTAAGGAAGTACCTAGATAGGTGGGTTCAAAGAATAATCTATCAAACAAACACTGAGATATAAATGAATGTGATGCACCGATATCAAAAAATACTCTAACTAGATTACTTAGAATCAAAAGCGTACATTCCATCACATTCATACCATTGTTTCTGATGTTAGTATCTATAACAGCATATCCATATCAAGATAGCTCTTCAAGCTTCATATCATATTCGACTACTGACATCTCTCCATGTACTCCATAAACTTCCTCATCGGCTCAGACTTGGCAAACTCAGATACAAACTTCTACTCAAACCTCGTTTTGAAATCAGTCCAAGTTAACTGCTCTTTCTGTACTCTGGTAGTAACACTGTTCCACCATTACAGCGCTGACAGCTGCAACTGCCTAGAGGCCAACCTTCTCGTTTTCCCATCATGCAAACCCAAATCGGTAGATATTCGCTCATAATGCAACAGAAAATTCTGAACTTTTACGGTAGTTTCCGTTCTCAAGAATGACTTCCCCCTAAACTGGTGTAATCTCTACTCAGCAAAACAATATTCCCAACTGAAGCGACAGGATTAGCTCCTCCTACATTTCCAACAACACTAGTCGTAGCTCCTGCTTGCGTCATCCCAACAAAGAACTGATACATCACCCCCATATCTACTGGTGGACTTCCAGCACCCATATTGGCTTTAGCATTTTGGTTACTAGCATTAGCCAGTCGACCCGGGTTTCTCTTGGTAGTGGGTCGAGAATTTCCATTAGTTGTGGTGCTTCCTCCAGCGAGATTTCCTCTTCTGTTTCCTGGTTCCATATCTCCTTTCTGGTAAATCTGCATACGAGCCTTAGTAGGATATACAAGAACGATCTAAGAGAATGGGGAATATGTGTACACACACACACACACACACACATATATATGTATATATATATATCAAATACAAGTACGTTATTATAGCGTTGACCCAAACTGTAATCTTATTATCTAATTCATTAGATTATGTTTGAGAAATCTTTTAGGTTTAAGTTTCTTTTAAAGTTACATAAACCTATGCTCAGATACTAACTTGTAACAATTCGCTACTTGGAGGCCAAAAACTAACGACTATGGATATTACAGTCATCCATAGTTATTAATCTTCGGCGACTAAATATGACAACATTAGTTACATTGATATGTAGAAACACAAGAAAATAGAAAAACAAATTAAATAGCAAATAAATTCCACATTCCATTTCAAATTTATTACATAATCCCAGTTCGTAGACCACGTTCAGTTAACATAATTACAAAATACGCCAAGAGCGACATATGAAGATGTCCACTTGGTTGACCAGAGTATATAATAAGACACTAGATAATTTGCCTTTACATTTAAACACACAGCAAAAATAAAAGAACTCTATTACAAGCTTGCCTCATGCACGTCTTTGGAAGCTATATTCTTCTAAAAGAACACCTAAAAATATTAACTCTCAACCTACTCAAAATCAATTGAGTACCTGAGAGTTTAAAGGGAAAACAAAAACTTCGAGTCAGACATAAAGTCTGGTGTGAATAATAATCTACCATCTCAAACCATTTGGATATCTAATGAGACCACGCCGCTTAGCGGAATGGGTTTTCCCCTCACTAGTATCCTAAAACATTTACAAAACCATATACCGATCTCCTGCATCCACAATGGTTAAAACATAATATTTTAAAACATTACCATGATATGCAAAACAAGTAAATCAAGTCTGGTTTACCCATCCCTATTTATTCCGACTATCTGTCTCAATTATAGTTTTAAGGGTTACTATTAACCTTTCAAATATTTATGGACTATCTGTCATATTTCATAGTTTTCATAGGATCACTAAGAACCTATTGGTAACTCCAATATCATTTTACATATACCAGTTTTCATATGATAACTAGGAACCTATTGACTACCTGTCAATATCTTAATCTGGATATAGTTTTCATGGGTTAACTACAAACCTACTGTCCCCTGCGAACACCAAATCATAGTTTTCATGGGCTGACTATGAACCTATTGGCTCCCGCTAATATAACACAGTTTTCATGGGATTATTGTAAACCTATTGGGCCCTGCCAATATGTATAGTTTTAAGGTTTTATATTCATTACTAGGTTAACCTAACTTGTTATTCTACCCTTCCCTAAATACAGTTATGGGTTAATAACAATGTAAATAAGTATATGAAGAAGTAAACATAACAACAAAATAATACCAACACCTATGGTTCATTATCCTTGAAATCGATATATATATATATATATATATATATATATATATATATATCCTGATTAAAACCTTCAACCATTTAAATCAAGGAAAACTTCTTCATTTCAAAACACTTTTTTATATATGCCATGGTTATTCCTTTAAATTGAGATTGGGTTTATATTTTGAAATCTTAAAACATCTCTCTGGAAACCTCCGGATGACTTGCATCGAAAGAAAAAACTTCTTTTCGAAACATAATAAACATACCTTTTTGAAGCCCTTGATAAATATTCTTTTTCGAAACCAGTTATACCTTTCGAAGGTATTATGTCCTCCTTTAAGCTTCGAAACTAATGAAAGTGGCCATTTTGAAATCATTGGGTTTACTCCATAAAAATAACATTTGGGTCAAAATGGTTATATGCGAAAGTATCTCCTTCGAAACAAACTAAAAATTAATTTGGGGAAAAGTTGATGGTGTCAGAACCATCTAGTCGAAAGCAAAGACCTTGAAAAATTAAAACTTTGAAGGATAGAGTCGAAACCTCCTTTCGACTCTATCACCTTCGAAGCCCTCAACCCCTTCGAAAGCATTTAGAAAAAAGGCTTAATTTAGGTAAAAATGAAAGTAACCCCTTCAACAACATAGATGACTTCAATTCAGCTGAAAGGAAAATTAGCGGCTAGGTCTCGACTTGATCGAAACCGATCCTTTCGAAAGCTCTTATTTAAGGAAAAAGAAACCCCTTCGAAAGCTAATACTTTACCATAATATACAACCTTCTTCGAAAGCTATTTACAAAACTCTTTTGAAATCATATGCTCCGACAATGTCGAAGGCTATAAGTAAAACAAGGCAACACATTAACTTTTGAAAACAAAGCAGGGTTTCGACCCCATTGGAAGCTAAACTTTCGACACCAAGGCTTTCATCTTCCTTCCAATCTAGTGCGTACCCTTAGGTAATACCTTGTGTATTGATTTTGACTATGAGGGTTTCGACTAAGTAGGTTTCGACTAAGATGGGGACAAATCATTAGAGTCCAAATGGGATACTAATTGAGGCGGAACATCTTTTTCTGAATTAAAGGCTAAAAGTTGCCTCTTTTAGTAATTGCTTTATAACAACTTGCCTATTTGTAAACCATTGATTAGCGGCCATAAAACTTTTCAAATACTTTACAATTAAAACTGCTGCACTTATATCAGATCTAAACCATAAAAATGTAACATTTAAGCCCTTCCATATACCAAAACCAATTATTTCAAATAAGTCCTTCTTTTAAAGTAATTTACTTTTACTTAGTAAATCAATTGGGAAAAATCCCCAAAAATCACAGAAACTCGATTTCATCACGTAATCAAACATATTAAAAATTTAGACCCAATTTCTTCTTGAAATATTCAAAATAAATTTTTAAACCCAATTACATCATATTTTTCATCAAAAATTCATAATAAAATTTCCATAGCTTGGAAAATTCTAAAAATTAAAACCATCTCCAAAATTATGTTTTACTTAACATAAAATTTTCCATAGCATTTTAAAATCAATAACCCATGTTTTTGCCCCTAATACCACCATATGTTGCATATAAATAAATTTTTTAAATCAAACTACCTATAACTTTAGCATATCATCATCCATAGTATCATAGAAACGAAATAAATACTTAAATCTGAAATCGTAGGATTTATAGAAACCAAAACGAGATGGGAAGAATTATTATTCACCTTAGACTTGATAAGGAATTTGAGATTTGTTACTGATTAATCCTTCCTAGCTTTGATCCTTAGCTTTATATAAATTTCTTCCTTTCTTCATTGGTAATGGCTGGCTTATTTTACGTTTTTGGTTTTTCATTTGTGAAAATGGAATATAAAACGTGAATGGACAATTACAAAGGGATATAGCCATGTAAATTAAAAAGGATATTTTACTAATATGCCCATGTGTAAGTTAACTAACCTATAGACCAATTTAAACCCATTTATATTAGGGTTAATCACGGCCCCTTATATAATTTATTTAATTCTCGATTCCCTTATCATCATTATTCTATTTAATTTATCTAATTAAATTTCTTGAACAATGTTATCAAAAATTAGGGATGTTACAAATTCCTAATGCATTGACAATAGGAATTATTATTCATGTTGTATTGTCAATAATATCACATTTCGCTCATGTATTTAATACGTAGAACAAGTAATAAGTCCGAATTTAGACCACTAAATGATAGTTCAGAGTGTTCTCTAGAATTTATGAAATACTAGAGAATTGCTTATAAATTCAACCTACTCCTTGTAAAGTAGTATGTAGACTTGAACTTCATTAATGATATCGAGTATAGTGTATGTCAATCCTAAATTCATGTTCAAATTTTAAGTTTGGAACTTTAAGTGGAATTGTTTTAAATAGTAAGTAGTGGTTGGTTCAACCAAAGGCTAAATACTTGCCTTGAATAATATTGCAATGTAAAAACTATAAATAAATGCACAAATTTATAACTGAGATATAGGTGATTCCAAATGTTAAGAATTCCATGACATTGTTATATGATTATAACACTGCGATATAGTTCGTAAAAGAACCAAGCTTATTAGAAGTTGAAAAACAAACTCCGAAGGGTTCTAGATGATAAAAGTAGTTTATCAACATCAAAGATAGTTGATTGATTAAGTAGGTAGTTAAAAACAAAATAGCATATATGTTCACTAGGGGACTGACCAGGTTAGTTTTTGATAAAACCAGTCATAGGAGTTGGAATAAGATTCCATAAGTGGAAGTGGGAGATTAATAGAGTTAGGGGTATGTCCTCGGGTCAATTATGTAATCTATTACAAGTATCTAACTGATAACCAATCAAGGTCTTTTCTTTCTAATATATACTTATTATATTGTGATAAAATTAATTAAGTTATAATTTAAAGCATATTAAATAGAAAATCCTTAAATGATCTGTTATGTGATAGTAATTACAATATGTTGTAAATATGGAAAATTTATCACGTTAAGAATAACATATTATTTAAAATGTTCATAATCATTATGTTTCGAGATGAGATATCGATTCATCAATTAAGACTATAGTGTGTAATGCTTTACAAGTGTTGGGAAGTGTATTACTCTTGGTTGCCGGGGAAACCAAGGGGTTACGTAACCTCCCTAATCTAGAGGCCCAAAACTAAGCGCTACAGATACTGCAGTCATCTATAGTATTAGTCTGCGGTGACTAAATATGGTATCATAATATCAGAAGCACTTGAATATGAAACAAAACACAGATTTCAAAACAACTTTTCTTCTTTACATTTAAAACAGATGTTCCATATTCATTTCACATAATCCCAAATATGTTCCCAGGCACAGATCAAATATACTTGTTACAAAATACACCAAGAGCGGTATATGAGGATACCTCCTTGGATGATCAAAGACATATAGTTATATTTGACTTAATACAGTCACAGCGGAAATACAGAAAAACATAAAATGAGAACTGCAACTCCTAAATAGTTATCTATTTTCCTCCTGCATGCCTCGGGTAGCCTTATTTGTAATCCTACTAAAACCTGAAAATACCTTAACCCCTCAGCCTATTCAAATCAATTTTAAGCACCAAAGAGTTTAAGGGAAAAATATAAACTTCGAGTCAGACATAAAGCCTGGCGTGAACAATATTATAAATCTCGGTATAATATGTTAAGTGAGACCATGTCGCTTAGCGGAACGGGTTTCCCTCACTAACATCCTTTTAAAACATATCTTTACAAAACCTTTTTCCTGCAACCAAAACTGATTAAACATTGTAACGCATCATTATGTAAACATACATAAATATCATGTAATAATGAACAACCTATTCAAACACATAAGTTTTGTTTGGCTAACTTTTATCCTTTGGTTGACAAGGGCCTATCGAACAATATAAATATAATTTATCTAACACCTGCTAGGCACTCCTCTTCAAGACAGCATGTTCTTAAAATCTGTTAAATACTTCGCTTCTGGATGGTATGTTCCTAACTATCTGTTAAATACTTCGCTTATGAATGGTATGTCCCTAACTTAATCATCTTGCAGGTCTTCATGATCAGAATGGTTTTTTGAGATCACCAATAACCTACCCGTATACAAACATATATTCCTTTCGGTGTGTAATCATAATTTTAGTCAACCCATGACTAAGCCCTACAAGCTGGAATTTTGGCCAATAATTAGCTTGGGCTAATAGCTAATGTATAGGGGGCGACCGTATATCGGTCTCATTTGGTATTCTAATATCTGAGTCATTTTCACTTAGGAACCCCCTTCCATAATTTTCCTTGAAAACATTTTCAAAATGACTTAAAACCTTTAAATCAAACTTGCATAAGGAATAAATAAAATCTGTATGCTTTACTCAAAATCATATTGCCATGCTATATGTATTCTTTACTTAAACTATAGTCGATGAAAACATTTAAACGTTTAAAAGTATCCCTTTCCAAACCTTCGAAAATATATCTTTCCAAACCAAATAAAACCCTTTACTTATCTAGGCCAAGAGGTCAAAACCTTACCTTTCGAAAACATACCCCAAACCTTTCGAAACCATACCTTCCGAAACCAATAAAACTTTAGACATCCTACTTTAAAATATTTCCTTAGAAAACCTTTAGAAAAAATTCTAATTAAACCTTTCAAAACCATTCAGAAATAAAACCTTTCGACCTTGTTGGAAGCTACCTTTCGACTCCAACGAAAGCTTGGCTTTCGACCCCTTCGAAAGCTTTGCTTTCGACTTCATTGAAACCATTCAAAAAATAAAACCTTTCAAAAGCAATGAAACTCTCAAAACATAAACCTTTCGAAAACTCTTTGGGTTCAATTTTAAACATGTGGAAAATCTTCTTTTAAAACCTTTCGACTTCATTAGAAGCAACTTTTCGACTTTGTCGAAACTCTGCTTTGAAAGATTTGAAACATATCATTTAAAATAATAGGCCTTTGCCTTTAAATGACTCCTTCGAAAGCTTTGGGTAATACTTTAATTAGAAAAACAAGGGTAAATCCTCTAAGTTGAAAGCTTTGATACCTTTCGAAAGCATGGGAGATAAAGCTAGTTTTAAAAACAAGTAAACCTTTCTGCTTTATTGAAAGCAATTACTCCAAAAGTTTGAGAAAGCGGCAGAGGTTTAAAAATTCATTTTAATTATTTGACCTAATAGAAAGCAACCAAGTCGAAAGCTTCTTTTCGAAAGCAAAGCAGGCGATTCTTTTGGCTTATAAAGCAAACACACTCCAACCTCTTTGGTAACTAACCTTTCTCTAAGTACCTTTCGACCTTCCCCAATTCATTACGTACCAAGTAACTTGATACCATTTGCATTGGTTTAACCATTTCGAAAGCAACAACCTTTTGTAATGGCCCAGAATTTTCGATCCCGAAAATTCGACACTGATACGTTCACTGTATAGAGTGCCAAGCAATCGAGTTCCGGAAACACCAGACTGTTAGGGTAAAGAAGAAAACGAGGTAGAAGAAGAAACATAAAACAACAGCATAGAATCTCACAATCGCAGCGGATCAAAATATAATATACAAATAACAGCATTTACACAAAGAAAGCTGTAAATGTCAATTTTCACACAATATATCAGAGTACAATCATTCTAAAATAAACTGGACAGTTAAAATTAATTTTGTCCCTAAATCTAGTCTAGAAAATCTTTACTTCGTAGCGGAAATAATCAGTACGTTCCTGCCATCCAGCTCGTCTCCTAAGCTTCAGAACATCCTAACCTGAAAATCTGTAATACTCGGTCTGATCCGAGCATTACAATAAAGTAACACCCTAGTCAGGTGAAAAACCAGCATGAGTAAACACATTTAATATGAAATACTTAAGTTATAAAGATTCTTTGAAAACCCAGTTAACTCGTTCATCACTACGAGTTTTATCTTGCTATAGCCAAACACTTATTTCACAAAAAAATATCTAGTATTGTTACTAAGTTTAAATGGCCAAGTTTACTTAATTTATTCCATTCCAGGCTATATGATTCTATAATCAAATCTACAAAGAATTATAGAGGTTACAAAACGAAGTGGTTCCGGATATCGCTAATATCCGACCCCGATCTTTTCGAGTCCAACACCATCCTTTAAGCCAAGTTGTTTAAGTAAAAACAATTCAATTTAAATTTTAAGAATGTCATGTTCATATAGAAATTCCACCAAAGATATCTATTTAAATAACGACTCACATTTATCAATAGTTTAATCCCGGGTATCTCATATCACAGAATGTCACGAATTAACATATTAGAGATATTAAAGCAATCCAAATATTCAATCAGATTAAATCATTCATACACTAGATTAACTAGTCACACAATCATCCAATTAATTTTAAACAAAATAAATTAATTACTTAAAAATCCTGGTTAATTGTCATAACTTATTTACGAGCCATTTATATTTTATTTAAATTAAATACTTGGAATTAATTTATTATTAACATGTAAAATCACTTAAGACCCTTGATTAATTAAAAAGTTTAAAACATTTTACTTCCTTTAACCATCTACTTAATTACACCATTTAATTTAATTTTAATAAACTTTTTAATTAACTAAATAATTAACATATATATAGTTATTTCAACTTAATTAAATTTAAGCTTAATTCATTAAATTAGCATCATTTATTAACCTAAGTTTAGGGTTAAATTGAAAACTTTAAGTTACATTGCTTATTTTTCCCATACGTTTAAAGTAAAAACTAACTTGAAATTTGGTAAAAATTTCTTGAAACTTTGTTTACATTTCCATTTTTATTTTAGTTAACTTGTTTAAAAACTTCGGCCCAAAACCCTCAACCCGACCCAAACTCCCCTCTCTTCTCCTTTCTTTCTCTTCTCTCTTTATTCTAACTACAGCAGACACCCAACCCAGACATGATGATATGCGTGCACATGCCGATGGCACCTCGACAACCACCTTCGGCCACTGTCCCAAACCAACTACGACCACCGAAACACCCTAACCACCCAACAATCCCACAGTAAACCCAAAATCAAAATCTGGTATTCGACCCAAACCTAGGCAAGGAACCATCATCAATCGCTACCTCGCCCAGCCACCTCCGTACACCTAAGACCTCTAAAATTCGTCAGCATCATCGCCAGGGTCTCCCCTTCCTTTTCCCCCTACCGCAGCCTCCTAACACCCCCTCTACGTCGCAGTTCATCGAAACCCGCACACGATCAAAAACACAGCCTAAACCCTACCACCGCCTAACCTGACTACCAGCGACATTTTTCTCGAACCCCACACCACCTACACCTCCTCCAAACCCAATCTTGGCCCACGCAAATGATTGGGTTGCCAGAATATGACCCATGAACCATTTCCATTCATCTCCTTGTCTCTCAAAACATACACGATTAAAAATCATGAAACCCCCCACCAGAATTCATCTTTCCCAAGATCGATCATGTTCCCATAAACAAAAACACAAATTTTGACATTTTTATTTCGCATAATATATGTTCATTTACTGTAAATTTCACTTCTCAGTGTTTACGCTTGTTAATATCCCATGAAACCATTTTTAGAATAAAGTAGAATTGTAAACAAACAAATTTTCTTTTAAACCTAAAACTTAAGGCTAATTAGGAAGAGTGGTAGGAATTTTTTGCTTTGAAAACAAATAATGCAGTTTTCCTTTATACAGAACAAGACGAATATCAAGTCCAGGCTTAAATTCTATGACTCTAACTTAAACACAGATACAAGCATATACATATTCAGGTTACTATACAGTTATGTATTTCAAAGGCATCACAATTTTCATGATCATCTTCTTCAGGTATTAGAGAGTTAGTTCACTCATAGTTTACAGTAATAGGTTGAAATTTACTCGCCTTTCTCCTTAAAATAGAGTGCTGTTTCGAAAAAGAAATTTTGCTGCCAGCTTGCTTCTGTCTTGATCTGTTATTTTGGTTTGTTCCAACTGCTTCAGGCTTGATCTTTATTGAGTTTAGTTTGGATTGATTTTTAGTTGAGCTTAAATTTTCTTTTCTTCAGTTATAAGCTTGGAGAAGTTCGTTTAGCTTTAACTTTTTATTTTCTGATTTTGTTTGTTTGAAAGAAAGATGAAAGAAGAAAGAAGTTGAGATGTATATAAAAGTTAGATACAACACCTGGTTTTTCTTCTTTAAATCATTTTCTTTTCCTTTTTATTAAATGAAGAAATCCAATTAAAGAGCAAATTTGACACTTGTATACATGTGTCTTCATCTAGCTTACAAATGTTCATATGCATACATTTTATATTATCTATGTTTATTATTATTTTTATGTAACTTAAAAGAAATATTATAAACCTTTTTATTTATTCTTATTTTAATCTACTTAAGTTATAATACTTTAATAAAAAAAACTATATATATATATATACACTAGTGTTTAAAAATGTAAAGTTTAAAATTAATTAATTTTGAGAAATTTACTTTGAATTTCAAATCATAGTTTCTATTCACAATCTATATATGTATATGAACAATAGTAATTAGAAAACATATGTTTTTATTAGTTTGAAAAGATAAGTTTGCCAATTCCAAATAATCATATTAGAAGATCATTAAATTAAATTTTTCCAAAAATCTGGGGTTGTCACAATTTTACTTATGTGTATTTTTGATATTATATATATGTGTGTGTATATATGTCCATATTTTTACAAACTTTCCTCCATTTTATTCAATAGGGCATATGTATACTCATATATACTATAAAGCTTGTATATATCTATTTATATATTTATGGATATTTTATCTTGAATTTAAATAGTGAAGTTTATTATTTATTTATTTACTATAAGATTTATCATCTCTGGAGATTTTATAATTCATAATTGTTATAGTTTTCAAATCAATTTATATTTGTTCAGATATTTCCATTATCAAAAATTTATTTGTCCGACTAATAAAATTAACGTTTCAATGATTTAAATCAGTTAATTACCCAATTTACAGACGTTAAAAATCCTGTTGTCACACCTTTGGACCTTGTCTGAAGGTCTGGGTCGAAAGCTTTGATGCCGAAAATGGCTGAAACATGCTAAAAGCATGATTTTCTTGTTTTTAACTTAAATGAGTTAACTTTTCTACCAACCTGCCTTTATTTGTCAAATTCTTATAGGATTCTTTTAAGAAAAGTGTTTCCACTCATTTCAGAATTAAATAAAGATTTTATTTTATAAAATGCCTATTCTCCTTATTTTAATATATAAAACACTTAAGTTCCATACCTTTAATAATTTTATATATTCATCAAAACACTTAGGAAAAAACTAGAAAGATTCTAGAAAATCCGTTTTAGCATGTTTTCCAACATATAAAAATTTCAAACCCAAATAATAATTATTTAGCCGCAAATAATTTATAATCCAATAAATTATTTTCTTCACTAAAAATTTAATATAAAATCCACATTAATTTAGAAAATTATGAAAATTGAAATCCATGTCCTAAATATCACTTATGACCTATATTTAAATTTTCAAGGCATTTGGATGTCATCTAATAGAGTTTTCATATCAAACATATCATAAAAACTAATATGAACATAAATAATTCACCAACAAGCACATATATAACTTTAATCATCAAAAATATGGCATAAACTTGCAAAAACATTTCGGATCAAATCTTAAAACCGAAAACCATAAGAAAATGGGATGTAGTAATTATTCACCTTAGCTTTGAGAATAAAAGATGTGAGATTTGATGTTGAATTAGTTGATTATCTTCCTTCTTTTGAATCTTAGCTTTAATCTTTTCTTGAGAATAGAAATGGTGGCCGGCCTTAGATGTTTTTAGTTTGGTAAAATGAAAAAGAACTTGAGTATTCTTTCCTAGGGGTTTAGGGTACAAGCCTCTCCTATTTCCCATATTTCCCTTACTCATTTCCTAAAATATTAGTTTATGTTATCTCATTTTAATTTGCACATTAACATGGCACGACTACCGTTAGTTTAACCAAATCTCAACCTATTAATCTTCACGTTATTTTATTTATTTTAACCAATTAAATATCCTAAATATGGTTATAAAATTATGGGGTGTTATAGACTCCCCTCCTTAAATAATTTCGTCCTCGAAATTATGATAAGGCATACAACAAAACAATCAAAGGTAAAACATACCATCAAACAATTGAGTCTCTAACTATGCTCTCCTTCTCCTAAGTACAGTCTCTAACATCGTTACTCCACTAGACCTTTACTAATCTAGTTGTCTCGTTCCTCAACTTCTTCTCATCTCTAGCCACAATCTGAATCGGCTTCCTAACTATATGCTAGTCCGTCTCTACTACCAAAGCTTCCAACACTGTAGGTTCTATAGCAGTCTTCGAGTCTTTAACACACTTTCTAAGATGAGAAATACGAAAAAAATCATGAACTCCTACCAAACTATTCGGTAACTCCACTCTATAAGTGAGTTTCTTGATCTTCTCAACAACACGAAAAGGTCCAACGAATCTAGGTGCTAACTTTACTGACCTTCCAAATCTAATCACACCCTTCACCGATGAAACCTTAATAAACACATAGTCGCCAACAGAGAATTCCAAGTCTAACCTTATTCTATCTGCCCAATTTTGCTGCCTAGACTGAGCTTCCTTCATCCTAGCTCGGATCAACTCAATCTTCTCTACGACTTCTTTTACTAAGTCCAGACCAAGAACCAACCTATCCCTGTTTCTAACCAACATACGGGAGATTTGCATAGCCTTTCATGAAAAACTTTAAATGGTGCCATCTCAACGCTATTCTAATAATTATTATTATATGAAACCCCAACTAAATGAAGCTGGTCTTCCCGAGATCCCCTGAAATCTAATACGCACGCTCTTAACAAATCCACCAAGACTTTGTTAACTCTCTCCATTTTCTCACCCATCCATGGATGGTAAGCAGTACTCATGTTGAGCTTGGTTCCTAATGCTTCCTGTTGACTCTTCTGAAACTCACTAGCAAACAAAGAATCTCTATCACTGATGACACCACTAGGAATTCTGTGCAGCCTAACCACATTCTTCATAAATAACTTCGCCAAAATAGGTGTTGTCCTAGTTGACTTTACTGAAATGAAATGGGCACTCTTGGTTAGTCTATCCACTATGACACATATGCTTTCATTTCCTCTACTAGACCTTGGCAACCCATGGATAAAATCCATAGAGATATAATCCCAGTTCCATAATGAAACTTCCAACGGTTGAAGCAATCCACTTGGCTTCTGGTGCTTAGCCTTTTTCTATTTACAATTCAAGCACTCCTTAACACATATACCAATGTCTCACTCATACCTTTCCAGAAGAAATTTCTCTTCATATCCTGATACATCTTCATTCCTCCTGGATGGATAGTGAACTTCGAACGATGGCACTCATCCAAAACTTCTTTCCTCGTGTCTCCTACATTCGGAACACACAACCTTCTTTTCTTCCTCAACCACCCTTCCTGGTCAAGATTGAAATCCTTTAAGTCATTGCCCATTGTTCATTCCTTTAACCTATTGATCCGTTCAGCCAAAACTGGATCCTCCTCCTGTTTAGAAGCTATCTTCTCAATCATTACTAGTTGAACTTCTAAACAAGACAGTATAGCACTTCATGCACTAAAACCTGCCTCGTATCTAAACTGCACTCTATAAGCTGATAATGCTTCCAAATCTTTCCAATCAGCAATCACAGCCAGTACTGGATTCTGATGTTTCCTGCTAACTGCATCCGCTACCTTGTTTCCTTTTTAGGGTGTGTGCTCAATTCCAAAATCATAAGCAGCAATAAACTCCAACCATCTCTGATGTCTCGTGTTCAGCTCCTTTTGAGATAACAAGTACTTCAACGACTTATGATTGGTATAAAGGTCAAATCGCTCTCCTAATAGATAATGTCTTCACACTTTCAAAGCAAATATAACGGTAGCTAACTCCAAATCATGCATAGGATACCTAACTTTATGTCATATGAACTGTCTAGAAGCATAAGCAATCACTTTACACCTCTGCATCAACACAGCTCCCAATCCAGTTTCACATGCATCGATATAAACAACCAAATCTTGATTCCCCTCCGAAACCACCAATGTCGGTGCATGGTTCAATAAGTGTTTCTTGCGATGAAATGATTCCTCACACTTACCAGTCCATACAAACTTCACATCATTTCACGTAAGCTTAGTCATCGGTGTAGCTATCCATAAAAAATCCTTTATAAACCTTCGATGGTATCTAGCCAATCCAAGAAAGCTCTTTTTCTCGGTCACCGTCTCGGGTCTCTTCCAATTATTCACCACCTCAATCTTAGTCGGATCTATAGACAACCCTTTCCCAAGACTACGTGACGAAGGAACTTCACTTCCTTCTTCCAAAAATGACACTTTGAAAACTTAGCCTTTAACTGACGCTCCCTCAACGTCTCAAACACAACCCTAAAATGAACTTCATGCTCCTTCTCATCGTCAGAGTATCTCGGAATGTCATTTATGAAGACCAACACAAATCTATCAAAGTGCTCTCGAAAAATTCAGTTCATCAAATCCATAAAGAATGTCGGCGCATTAGTTAGTCCGAATGGCATAACCAACCATTTGCATGATCCATACCTTGTCCTGAATGTCGTTAAGGAATACTATCATCTACCACTCTAAGCTGATGAAATCCCATCGCCATATCCAACTGAGACAATAACTTGGCTCTACTTAACCGAACGAACAAATCATCAATTCTCGGCAATGGATATCAGTTCTTTATCGTCTTCTCATTCAATTTACGATAATCGATACATAGCCTTAAAGATCCGTCTGGCTTCTTAGCAAACACTACGGCTCACCCTAAGGAGAACTACTCGATCGGATAAAATTCTTGCCTTCCAGATCCACTAACTGCACTTTGAACTCTTTCATCTCTTTAGGTGTCATCCTGCTTAGTGGCCTACTTATCGGTTCTGCTCCAGGTACCAAGTCAATCTGAAACTCAGTGGCTCATTTCGGTGGCAGTCCTACTACCGGCTTGAACATATCAGCAAATTCTCTAACAACGAGGACTCGATGCAACTCATCTTCCAACTCCATGATACCCAACAAAGCATTCAGTTCACAACTAGGGCTTTCTACAGTATAAACTAATTGGTCACTACAATTCGAGTGACTAGGTATATTTTTCTATCATGGCAAAATATCCTCGCATCATATTTACTTAGCCAATCCATCCTAAGGATAATCCCAAATCCCACAAAATCAAACTCATGCAAACAACAATCAAAAGTATGACCTAACAAATCAAACTCTAAATGGTCACACTTCATCCCAAGTGTTGCATACCCTCCTATCGGATTTGCAACCTTTAAGAAAGTAACTAAATATGAGGATTCTAAGTTAATCTTATCTACCAAACATCGAGAAATAAAAGAATGTGATGCACCAGTATCAAACAGAATGCTAACAGACGTACCATGAATCTATAGCGAGCCTCCCAGAATAGCCTTCCCTATCTCCTGCACAATTGGCCTTGAAATTGCAGGCTCCAATGCATACATCTGTCCCTTTCCATCTTTAGCATGCTCTTTGCATTAGTTCTTATAATGGCCGATCTGATCACAATTAAAGCATCGGATGTTCTTCTTCCCAATCACCTCCTTTCCTTTCTCATTTTTTTGGGTACAATGCTCATTGACGTAGTGTCCTTCCTTATCACATTTATAACTAACCACCTCAGCTTTTCCCTTCTTCTGTGCTCCTCCCTTCTGATCATTCTTCTTTTGGAAAAAATTTCTTTTCTGACCTTATCCCGCCTGGACCTCCTTCATTTTCTTCCTCAAACAAGCTAATGCATCTTCCTACCTCAACGTTATTTCTACCACTACATCACTTGGATCTCTTAGGTGCAGCAAAGTAGCATTTATCTACTCTATCTTCAAGCCTCTAATAAACTTCTCATTCCTCTTGATCGTTATATCAACCAAGGCCTACCCATACCAGACCAACTCTTCAAATCTTCTAGCATACTCTAGAACAGGGATCTCCCCTTGTTCTAGTTCAGGAAATTTCCTAATAATGACGACTGCGCCCTCACCGACATAAACCATTCTTGAGACCTTCTCTTAAACTCTGTCCAAGACATGGCTTCCTCATCAACACCAGCTACAACATTATTCCACCAAAATAGAGCAGCTCCTCGAAGCTATCTTGAAATTAATCTCCTCTTCTGCTCGTCATTCAATCATAGGTCGGCAAAAATTCTCTCGTAATGCAGCAACCAATTTTCCACCTCGATCGCACCTTCATTTCAATGAATGGCTTCCCTCCAAGCCTGGTATAGTCTCTGCTCAAGTTAGCATAGTGGCTGACTATTGGAGCTTCGTGAACTCTTCCTCTACCAGCATTCCCTCCTACAACTCTAGCTGCAATTCCAGCTTTCATCATGTTTACGAAGAACTGATACATGGCCCCCATATCCACTTGGGGAACCCCTGCACCGACGACATCTTTTAGCATTTGGTCAGGCATTTCCATTAGTGGTGGTGCTATCTCCTCCCAGATTAACTCTACCTCTTCTTCCTTCCATATCTGTATTCAAGCCTTGTGAGACACAGATGAATAGCCTTACTAAATAAGAGTCTTAAGAAATAGCGTATACTTATCTATAGCAAATACAAGTACCATAATATATCATTATCCCATACCGCTATCTTAACTCTAATCACTAAGGATTATGTTTTCAAAAACCATTTTTAGTTAATGTATATCATAAACCATGCTTTGATACCAATCTGTAATATCCCCTATCTAGAGGCCCAAAACTAAGCGCTACAGATGCTGCAATCAACAATAGTATCAGCTTTCGACGACTAAATACAGCTATGTTAATGGTATCTATAATATCAGAAGCACTTAAATATGAAACAAAACACAGATTTCAAAACAATTTTTCTTCATTAGATTTAAAACAGATGTTCCATTTTCATTTCACATAATCCCAAATACGTTCCTAGGCACATATCAAATATACTTATTACAAAATACGCCAAGAGCAGTATATGAAGATACCCTCTTGGATGATCAGAGTCATATAGTCATATTTGACTTAATACAATCACAGCGGAAATACAACAAAACATAAATTAAGAACTGCAACTCCTAAATAGCTATCTGTTTTCCTCATGTATGCCTCCGGTAGCCTTATTCATCATCTTACTAAAACTTGAAAAAATAAATTTTGAGCACCCGATAGTTTAAGAGGAAAACATAAACTTCGAGTCAGACATAAATCCTGGTGTGAATAATATTATACATCCCGGTATAATATGTTAAGTGACACGACGCCACTTAGCGAAACGGGTTTCTCCTTACTAACATCCTTTTAAAACACATCTTTGCAAAACCTTTTTCATGCAACCAAAACTGATTAAACACTGTAAAGCATCATTATGTAAACATACATAAATATCAGGTAATAATGAACTTTCATTTCAAATACATAAGTTTTGTTTGGCTAACTTTTAACCTTTGGCTGACTCAGGCCTATAAACAAAATTTATCTAATGCCTGCTAGACACTCCTCTTCTGGACGGTCTATCCTTAACTATCTATTAAAGACTTCGCTTCTGGACGGTCTATACCTAACTGTCTATTAAATACTTCGCTTATGGACGACCTGTCCCTAACTTAATCATCTTCCAGTTCTTTCTAATCCTAATGGTTTTTCGAGCTCACCAATAACCTATTTGTATATAAACATATATTCCATTTGGCGTGTAATCATAATTTTATTCTACCTGTGGCCAAGCCCTACACACTGGAATTTTGGACAACAATTAGCTGGGGCTAATAACTAATGTATAGGGCGCGACCTTATACCAGTCCTATCTGTTTCGAAGTCATTTTCACTTAGGAATCCCTTCCATAATTTTCCTTGAAAACATTTTCAAAATGACTTAAAACCTTCAAATCAAACTTGCATAAGGAAAATATAAAATCTTTATGCTTTACTCAAAATCACATTGCCATGTTATATATATTCTTTACTTAAACTTTAGATGATGAAAACATTTAAACATTTAAAAGTATCCCTTTCCAAACCATTGAAAACATCGCTTTCGAAACCAAGTAAAATCCTTTAACTATCTAGGCTACGAGGCCAAAACCTTACCTTTCGAAAAAAATACCCCTAACCTTTTGAAACCATGCTTCAAATCTTTCGAAACCATACTTCAAACCTTTCAAAACTATATCTTTCCAAACCAATAAAACTTTAGACTTCCTACTTTAAAGAACTTTAAAACATCACCTTAGAAAACCTTCTAGTTAAACCTTTCAAAATCATTTAGAAACAAAACCTTTTGACCTTGTTGGAAACTACCATTCGACTCCATTGAAAGCTTGGCTTTTGAACCCTTCGAAAGCTTTGCTTTCGACCCCATTGAAACCATTCAAGAAATAAAACCTTTCGAAAGTAATGAAACTCTTAAAACATAAACCTTTCTAAATATCTTTGGGTTCAATTTTAAACATGTGGAAAATATTCTTTTATAACCTTTCGAATTCATTGGAAACAGCCTTTCGACTTTATCGAAAGCTCTGCTTCGAAAGCTTTAAAACATATCATTTAAAATAATAGGCCTCCGCCATTAAACAACTCCTTCGAAAGCTTTGGGTAATACTTCAATTAGAAATACAAGGGTAAATCATCTAAGTTGAAAGTTTTGACACCTTGAGAAGCGGTTGGTTCTAAAAACAAGTAAACCTTTCGACTTTGTCGATAGCAATGACTTCGAAAGGTTGAGAAAGCGGCAGTAACCTTTCGATTTTGTCGAAAGGTTTAAAACTTCATTTTAATTATTTGACCTGGTCGAAAGCAACCAAGTCAAAAGCTTCTTTTTGAAAGCAATGCAGGCGATTCTTTTGGCTTATAAAGCAAACACACTCCAACCTCTTTGGAAACTAACCTTGCGACAAAGTACCCTTCAATCTTGTCCAATTCATTACGTGCTAAGTAACTTAATACCATATGCATTGGTTTAACCTTGTCAAAAGCTATAACCTTTCGACCTTGTCGGAAGGTCTAATGCCAAAAATGGCGGAAACATGCTAAAAGCATGATTTTTTTTATTTTTAACTTAAAAGAGATAACTTTTCAACCAACCTGCCTTTATTTATCAAATTCCTGTTGGTTAAAAAATTCTTTTCAATAAAGTGCTACCACTGATTTCAAAATTAAATAAAGATTTTATTTTATAAAATGCTCCTACTCCTTAATTAAACATTTAAGTCTCATACCTTAAATAATTTTATATATTCATCATAACACTCAGGAAATATATGAAAAGATTCCAAAAAATCTATGTTAACATGTTTTCCAACAAATAAAAGTTTCATATCCAAATAATTATTATTTTAGCCATAAATAATTTATAATCCAATAAATCATTTTCTTCACTAAAAATTTAATGTAATATCCATATTAGTTCAGCAAATTATAAAAATTGAAATCCATCTCCTATATATCACTTCTGATCTATATTTAAATTTTCATGACATTTGGATGTCATCTAGTAGGGTTTTCATATCAAACATATCATAAAAACTAATATGAACATACATAATTCACCAACAAGCATATATATAACTTTAATCATCAAAAACAAGGCATAAACTTGCAAAAACATTTCGGATCAAATCTTAAAACCAAAAACCATAAGAAAATGGAATGTAGTAATTATTCATCTTAGCTTTGAGAATAAAAGATGTGATATTTGATGTTGAATTAGTTGATTATCTTCCTTCTCTTGAATCCTAGCTTTAATCTTTTCTTGAGAATAGAAAAGGTGGCCGGCGTTAGATGTTTTTAGTTTGGTAAAATGAAAATGAATGTGAGTGTTCTTTCCTATAGGTTTAGGGTATAAGCCTCTTCTATTTCCCATATTGCCCTTACTTATTTCCTAACACATTAGTTTATGCTATCTCATTTTAATTTGCACATTAACATGGCACGGCTACCCTTAGTTTAATCAAATTTCAACCTATTAATCTTCACATTATTTTATTTGTTTTATTAATTAAATATCCTAAATATGGTTATAAAAATATGGGGTGTTACAGGTTACGTATCGGTGGTTATGATATAACTATGGAATGACTCACTCGAGATTTTCTTATTGGTTAATACAATAAAGGTCAAACAGAGAATCTCGAAGTGACGATATTACACAGTCCTCTAGATATGAGAATATAGTTGAATTTCAATGTAGGCACTCCACTTTAATTATAATTAGCATGGCGTCCACCGAATGACTATGGTTGGGTCTAAGTTGAAACATTGAAAGTGAGAAACTATTCTAGTTAATTTTTCTCCTTCGTATATGAGGATAGTATCACGATCAACTGTAGTTAACTCAAAGTCAAAGTCTATGGCTAGAGCAGTATGGTTAATAATAATAATTATTATTGAATTAAGGATTTTTAGTTTGGACTAATTAAGTTGAATTGGGATGATGTTGGAATTTTGACCAAAACCAAATTTTGTAAGTCCTAATGAGATATAGTGTTGACGAAGAGAATTACTATAAATAATCATTACTACCAAGTACCACTTAGAATAAATAAAATTGGATTTCACCAAAAAGATATACAAGCGAAAAATTCAGCCAAAATGTCACACATGTTGCTAAGGTGACGTGTGGACATTAATATTTGGATTGTTTAATATTAATCGCTGACTGAATTTACACCTTTGAGTCGCATTACCGTAATGATGAATACTCAAAAAAAACCACACGATTTAATTAATCTATAAATTATTGTAAATTAATAAAAAATTAATGTTTACGAAATATTCATTATTAAATCTTATTTAATTTATGAATCTAGTCATTTCAACTCTATGAAATACTTACACTCTTTGTACAGTTTTCATATTCTGACTATCCTTATCGCCAAGAATGTAATTTCGATATGGATAAATATTTTCCTCCATTAGTTGGCTCTGTTAAATCAATCCTATCTATAGATGAGTTGCCTATCTTTTCCTTAGATTGCAGCAAAATGAGTTCTTTTACAGAATTTTGCTCTGAATCTTCCGTTGGGGTAAGATCTCAATTCAAGAATAGCCCTTTCGTCGCTAGGAATATTAAGGCTCCCACAAGAATAGGTGTAGGGGATTCAACACAGTCGCGTCTATGGATTTCAAGAAGAATCGGCCTGACGTACTATTTTCGATGTGGTGGGTTATCGCACATGGTAAAGGACTGCCATGATCTAATCAGATGCTTTGTATGCGGTGTCTTTGACCACAAAAGTGTTACCTGCAAACAGCCAAATAGTGTTTCACTTAATCCAATTAACAAGAGCTCTGGTATTCTTTCTCCTTTTAATTCTTTGAATTTTGATATTAATTCCAAAATCCTAACAGGAATATTTCTGTTAAAATTCCATATGGGATTTTTTTTTTTTGAAAATTCATGATGAGGGATATTAAGTATTCTATAGAGTTCAATTAGAATCTATGACATAGTTAAATTGTTAGTTAATAAGTTTGGAATTTTTAAATGGGAAATCAAGAAATATATTGATAATTTCTTAGTAAAATTTCCTCCTTGTCAATTATTAACCACTGCCTAAATTTTTATGCAATGAGAATGTTATCATTGGTATTAGAAAATGGGATGTTTATGATAGAGTTAAAAAATGTGTCTACGATAAAAGTGTTTAGATCAAGATTATAGGTTTGCCTTTTTCTTATTGGAAGTTACCTATCTTAAGACACTTACTTGATGGGATTGGTTATGTTTTGAGATAGGAGAATTTGAATTTAAAATTTGATTACTCTTTTCTTTTAGTTGAAATTCGCATTGATAAGGAATCTTGTATACCCAAGGTTTCTAATTTGAATATTAATGAAGCATTGTATATAATTTAATTGGAGAGACCTTACAAAAATAATGAACTTGAGAACCTTAATATGCACAAGGAGTGGTTTAGTCATGTTGCTCATCCTCCTAAAGTGTTTGCATTGGTAATAATTCAATTAGAATTAATTCATTAGAAAGTATGGTAACAGATCAATATAATCTAAGTGAGAATAAGGTATGTGGTTTAGATATTTTCATGATAATTTTGATAAGCTGGAAAACGTAGTGAATAAGGGGATTTCTAAAAATAATACACTTAAAAAATATGATAGATAAAGCTAGTGCTCTGATGAATAAGGATAAGTACCTGGTGATTGATGGTAGTATCTTCGTTAACGGTGTAAAAGCTAATGTTTTTAGTGATTTTAATCCTCTAGGAGTAGATGAAAATGCTCAAGGGAATAATGAGAAAGAGTTGGTGGATGATGTAATGGTATATGAGGAAAATGAAGATTTGGTGGCTGTTAATGTAGATCTGGTAGAGGTTAATGATGAATTGATGGATAAGGGGAGTTATAATACTGATTAAATATTTCATAACAAGTTTGAGGCTCTGCAAAATTTGGTCGAGAAGGGAGAAAGCTATAAGTCTTGGATTGATAATAATGTCAATGACATGGCTAAGAAAACTGAAAGGGTGGGGAGAGAATATTTATGAACATTAAGAAAAGTATACAAAAAAGAAGTTGAAAGTTTCTGAAGGTGTTAATGATATAATGCATGATAATATGCTTAAGGTTATATCTATTCTTGTTCATGATGATATGCCTGGATGTATAAAAAAAGATGAATGTGTATTTGAAGATATTGCTTTGGAGAGTCCTTTGGTGAATGTTTTGGTGCATGTGACAGAACTTGAATCACAGAAAGCAAAAGTTCCTGAACATAAGTCTGGTCATATGTCTAAACATGAAGCCTCTGCATCTGGAAGGGGGTTTGAAAATGTACTTGAAAAGTTGCATGTGGATGTAGCTAATCTTGTGCATGAAGACATGCTAAAATGTGTGCATGAAAATGAAAGTGTACTTGAGTCTGATAATGTAACAACCCATAAAATTTAACTGGTTTTAATAATGTTTATAATTGAATTTTATGAAATTTTAAATAATTGAATTTTGAAATATAAATTTGATATTTGGAATACATCTATCTAGACATAGAAAATGGAAAATTTCCGTCGAATAATGTAGATGTTCTATCAGTCACTAAAGATTCAGCTTAAATCAGCTAATAACTGTTGAATTTAAAAGTTTTCCAAAACCTAAATATGTCAACATGAGAAAATTTATTTAGAACACTCTGAATCTGACTGTAAAATTCATTTCGCAAAATTCGGACGTTTCTAGCTTCGTTTAGATTTTTTCGTACGGAATAGCAACGTATATCGGTACCAATTATAGACTTTTGATCGGATGATTGTACCACTGATATCCGTATACCATTTTGATCGTATCGTCATGCTGATCTCTACGGTATTTTCAATTGTCAATTTTGATGTCCGGTATGCAATGTAATCCATGAAACGGTTAATTGTATCGGTACCACTTTTAATAGTTGTGTCCATTCAAATTTCAAACGTGAATTGACAACCACTAGCATTTATTGTAACATTCATTATCTCCTAGAATTCAGCCATTGCCATCCCATTTTCCACCCTCTACCTTTATTTATGCAGTTTCGAAAGTAGAAGACGTATAGCATTGGTAAATGTTTTGTAAATTTGAACGGTTCTTATTTTATTACCCTTTATAACTACATTATTTCCATTCGTTCTTTTCCTCTTCTTTAATTTCTGTCGTCCTCTCCCCTGCTCCTTATCTTCTCGTTCCTTCTTCTCTACCACACCAACCTCGTCATCATCTTCTCTCCACTCTACACATAAAATCAAGCACTCCATCTTAGCCTCAGATTCACAACAAGCCACCAACCTCACCGCCTTCAGCCCTCACACGGCCTTCACCCAAAACCCCCTCTTCTCTCCATCATCCTTCCACCATCTTGCCACCGCCCAAGCTGCCTGACCGAGTGCAGCCACCATAGCCGCGACCAAGCGTGCCTGCATACCCTCTCCAAATTTCTGACCAGTGCCATTTTTTCCTCAGCCGTACTCCTCTTCCCTAACGATAACCATTTCCATTTTTTTATATATAAGGTATGACAATAAATGTTTATTGATATATATTTATATGCACATTGAACAAGTTTATGTTAGTTCTATACATATTGTTACAGTAGTGTATATTTGTATAGTGATATGTTATATTAAGTTTATATATATATATATATATATATATATATATATATATATATATATATATCTTATATAAATTATGTTTATACTATTGTTCGTATACATTATATATGAGATATGTATAAAGTTGTGTATGTTGTTATATAGATTTTTTCAGAAGCCATACACATATACTATTATCTTGTAAACTGTTTTAAGCATATTGTTATATATGGTATATGTTACAGTGGTGCATTTATAGCTGGTGGGTATACAAATTTTATATATGTATAAACTGGTATTTATATTGATTCAGTACACATATATTGTAATTGATATATATATATATATATATATATATATATAGATGTTCCAGAACTTGTTCGCATAGTATTATATATATACACGGTTATTGTGTTTAAATATGGTTTATAGATATTTTGATTTTAGAATTTGTGTTTTAAAAGTATATTTTTGCACATGTTTTGTCTCGGCTTATATACATTTAAGTTTAAATTTATACTGATGTATATTATAAAGTGTATTTGTTGTATATATATTGGTAATACACTATATTATGTATAGGTTTGTTTATATATATACTTTAAGATCTATTATATATATATATATATATAGTAATATAACTTGTTGTATGTATGTTAGTTTCAAAATGACAGTCATGTTTAGGGTATTACTTTATATATATGTATAAGTTTTGATGGTTATATATATTAGTTGTACAACATTAGTTCGTTAATATACGTATAGTATATAGATATGCTTCGTACATATATTGCTTTATATATATCTGTGTGTGTGCGCGCGCGTTCATATAACAGGTTGTTTATACATATAAGTTCCTTTTGTGGTATATATCCTAGTCTGCTATTTCGTTCTCGTCTGTGAATATATATTTATATATTAGTGTTTATATGTGTTAATTTTATATAGTTTATATTACATATTACGCATATTTTGGGTTTCCAACTCTTGTTTGTTGAAAATTGATTTAAAATCATACTTTGCTATAGCTTTAAAATACATATATACATATATACTGTTAAAGGTATATGTATAAACATTATATATATAATATTGCCGTGAAGTGAGTGTATATATATTATATATGAAAACTTTATGTGTCAGTTACTTATACATATATATGTCTGTTAGCTTGTTTATACATGTATATTGTATTATATTATATTATATTATATTATATTATATTACATTACATTTTATTACAGTGTATTTTATTATAAATTTAGCTTATGTATGCAAGTATTTGCATTTTCTTTTAATACATATATATGTGTGTATGCATTTATTTCAAAATATATATTGTATATATGTTAATATTAATATATGTGTTTTAATTTGAATAATGACTTATAAATTTTTATAGTATTTTAATCTTTTGAATTAAAATACTAAATATATATAATAATAATAATAATAATAGTGTATCTATTTCCAGTTTATATCAAAACTGATTTTGATTTATTCTCATCGATTTCCCATTATCAGCTATGTTCTGTCATGCCCGTTTACTTCATCGATTCGTGTCCATCTATCGTTGCTTTGGAATTCGTAGCTCAATTTCATTGTCTATCTTCTCTAGCCTCGAAAGGTGAGAAATCACTCACGATTAATGTTCTTATATTTATTAAATTTGATTTCAATTGAAACGACAATTGAAATATGTTGTTGTTAGTTATTTACATTGTTAAATATATTCCATTATCTGTATATGTTCACCTGTGACATCTGACACCATCATCTGTTATTTATATTGATGATATATGCCTGTTATATAATTATCATATCTGTTATCACTCTGCAAGTTCCCTGTTAGTATAGAATTCACTATGGGTTGAAATGATGCATACCCGACGATCTTGTAGAATAGGAGAAAATCGTTATGGGTTGAAATGATAGACCCAAGCGATTTTCATTGAATTGAATTTGGGATTGCGGGTTGAAATGATATATACTTGTATGTATTTAAATTACGGATTGAAATGATAAATATCTGTATCACTTGACCATAGGATAGAAAATTATATACAGACACCGTTGGTCTATATATAAATATTTTGAAATGATTTCTACGGTTTGGAAAGAAATATATGGTTTTATATAAATATTTATTTTATATATTATATAAATTTTATTTTTTATATAGTTAAATTCTCGATTTAAGCTATGTATAAATTTTTTTATATAAAATAAGTTTAATAATAAAGTTTGATTTTATTAAAATATAATATGGTTAAGTATTTATTTAAATTGTATTTTAATATAAAGTTTATAATGATTTTAATAAATTAAGGTTGAGAAGATGGATTTGAAATTGACTTGATATTGTATTTAATTAAAATCGATTTGGAACTTATTAAATTTGAGATTTTAAAGAATATGATTTGATAACTTGATGTTGGTTTAAAGTGATTAATAAATATTTCAAGTTTGAGTTTTATTGAATTTATTAAGCAAATATTTCAAAACTAAATAATTATAAATTGAATTAAGATATATATATATATGTAATTATCACATTTAGTTTTGAAATTATAGAATATTTAAAGCTTTGAAATATATATTTTGAAATGTTTTATTTGTGATTCAAATATGTATTTGAAATCGATATAATTTTGAATGGTTTATTTAGAAGCTAAATTGGAATTTATGATTTGAGATCTGATTAAATTTAATTTTTTTTGAAATTCGAGTTGATTTGGAATTAATTTGGAAATTTGAGGAAAACAGTTTTATTATACGTACAATTTTAATATTTAAACCGGTTAAGTGGGAAGTATTGTGATTTCAAAGTATTATGTTCGAAAGTGTTGTAAATTTCAAGTGTTTAATTTCAGAAGTGCTATAACTTTGAAAAATGCTACGATTTTGGAAAAGGATATATTTGAAATGGAAATTATATCGTATTTGGTTTTGAAATGGAAATGATATTGTATGGATATGGTTTTTGAAATGGACATGATATTCTGGTTTTAAAGTATAAAATGTGTTGAAATGACCATGGTGTTTTAATAACTTTTGGTTGTTAAAGAGACTGAGATCGAAAGTTTTCATACTCTCTGCCAACTCTAAAAACCACTCTAACAACTGTGTACGCAGTGGAGATTCCAAAATGAAGTAGGATGGTGGCGACGTCCTATTGAGGTATACACGTGGACCTGACTCCCGTGAGTTGGCATAAGGTGGCTAAAACTGGAGCGATTCCGGGCCAATGAGGTAGCTCCTCTTATCGGACACACTTCTTCGATACCATTCTATTATTTTATGATTGATTTGGTGCACCTTTGATTTTGGGAGTGCGTCTCGAGGTGGGCGGTAGTGGCTATTATGCGTTACCACCAGTCCAGATGCGTAATTGGTATATCTACCCTGGCATTGCCTCGTTGTGCTGTGTCACCTACCCTAGCGTGCCTTATACGATTTTGTTTGTACCATACCTATAGAGTACCCTCTGACAACGCCCAGTACGGGGAGATTACGTACTGTATAGACTATGGGAATATATAAAATGTGTTAAGGTGGAAAATGTAAAGCCTTAACGCTATTTTTAAAATATATTATACTTTACTTTAGACATTATCATAATAGCGTATGTTACTACATAGTTGATAGTTTAATGGATCCTTAGAGGATGGTTATCCCAAATATCCTTTGAGTTACTTGTATTTCAGTTTCTATTTCAGTTGAGCTGGATTTATTGATATAAGAATGTTAATCCTGACTCAAGTGTTTTGTGTTTTGCTTTGCATTCGGGTCAGATTGAGTGATACAGCTTTTGAGACTCACCTTTGGAGTTGGAGCTTCGCTTGGAGACCAGCTATCTATCCAGCTTTCAGATATTCAGTTGATTTTAGTGGTGTATTCTGATCTTGTATTTGACTATTGTATTCGCGACTTCTGTTGTATCTTATTTAACTCTGTTATATATATAGTAGCTTCATGAACTACTATTCATTTTATTTCCGCTGCATATTGTATATTACTCTATGTCAGTGATTCTGTGATGTATTTATTTACTGTATATGTTGAGTTTCGCCAAATATAAATTAACAATCTAGTCTTTTGAGCAATTCAAATCCAACATGTGTGGATGCGAATGGTTGAAAATATCAGGATGTTACGTTTGGTATCAGAGCTTTGGTTTTAGGCAAAATTCAACATATAGCATAAATTTAATTACGGAATCACTTTCATTCGAACTTGAATTCCTTCTTCTTTGACTCGGTTTTCTTTGAATTTTGGAACGATCCCCTCGGTTCCAAATTCCATCTTATCTCTCCCTATTCTTGTTTTCTTGATTTTGGAGCACCTCATTGCTCCACTGAATGATTGTAAAAGGGTGAAACTCCTTTACAACAAGCATCGATTCATCGAAAATTTCTATATTCTCGGTTTAGACGCTGCTACCTCTTGCTATACCCGAATTCTATTGATAAATGTCGATTTTCCTTGAAATTCTGCATCGATCTTATTCTTGAAGTCACGGTTGACGCGGTTGAGGTTGTCCACGATTTATACAAGCTTATCCATCTCCCGATTCTGTTATTTAATCCACTTGTCTTTGTTTCAAACCTATCTTCGAATTAGAATTTTCTTTGATTCGAGTCTATCAAATTTGAATCTCTATCCTTGCTTTGAAATGCATTCTTGTATCGTCGAGCGAGGAAGTGTATTTGTAAATTAATATTGAAAATGTTTTATATATTGTGTTGTTTGAGTTGTTGATGTTGATTTGGGATTTCGATCGATTCGTTTGATCAATGCTACCGATAGGATTTCCAAAACACTTGAACAGAGCAAAATGACACAATATTGTTTCCAAACTTGGTAAATGAAATAAATTTGTATGATTATATTATGAATATACAAGTAAAATTTTCTAGAATTTAATAAGTTAACTAAATTGGTTGTTTGAAATGATAATATTTGATTATCATTTATTTTTCTACAAATGAATTTATAAACTTGGCTCATAAATTGATTTAGAATTTGAAATAAATATAAATTATAAATTTAAGAATTTAATTTTCGATGATTTCAAACTTTGGTTTTAAAAGTTTTAAATGTATATTAAGTATTTTCAAATAGAAATTATTTCAAAGAATTTTAAAGTTTTGAATCAGTACTCTCCTCCATTATCGTCGAAAAATAATTTCGGTGATGACTGCAGCATCATCGACATTCATTTTCGAATTTTGAAGTGGAGAGACCATTATGTACCTCTGCTACACTTTGTTTTGAAAATTTAATTGATTTGAAATCTTAAAGTATGACTTGATTTATAATATATAAACATATATATTAGTATATGATTTTAGATTTGAATTGAATATATATATAGTGTGTGTGTGTGTGTGTATCTAAATGATTTCAGGTGAAATCGAAAATTTAATTCTTAAATTTTATGTTAAAGGACGATTTAAAATAAAGCCAAAATTTTGAAAAAATATTTACACTTGAAATAAATTGAATTGGGAAAATTTTATTTGTATAATAGTCAATTACATTCCAATATAACTTACCTAAATCATTCAGAAGTTGAATATGTAATTGTAAAAATTACGATGTAAAACGATGTTAAAAGAATTTTTTAATAAATTTGAGTGGTTATAATAAACGTTTCATATTTAGTTGTCTAATTATAGAAATGTTAATTAAGAAATTGAATAATAGGATAAGGAAATCAAATGGGATAAATAAATGAGACAAATTAGATAAAAATATTTGTTTTAAAAGAAACCTTTTGTATCAAATATTAATAAATTGAAATTAAATCAACTTATTGAAATACTTTGAATTTAACATCAATTGTTGAATATAAATTAATTTAAACTTAAATTTATGTGGTTTAAATTAGTTGTTTTATTATGTTTTTTTGTTGTTGTTCTATTCTCCTACCTTCTTCCTTTTCGAGGACGAAAAGTTTTGAGTGGGGGAGAGTGTAACGACCCGTAAAATTTAACTGGTTTTAATACTGTTTATAATTGAATTTTTGTGAAATTTTAAATAATTGAATTTTGAAATATAAATTTGATATTTGGAATACGTCTATTTAGACATAGCAAATGACAAATTTTCGTCGAATAATATAGATGTTCTATCAGTCCCTAGAGATTCAGTTTAAATCAGTTAATAACTGTTGAATTTAAAAGTTTTCTGAAACCTATATATGTCAACATGAGAAAATTTATTTAGAACACTCTGAATCTGAATGCGAAATTTGTATCGCGAAATTCGGACGTTTCTAGCTCCATTTGGATTTTTCCGTACGGAATAGCAACGTATATCAGTACCGATTATCGACTTTTGATCGGATGATCGTACCACTGATATCTGTATACCGTTTTGATCATCTCGTCGTGCTGATCTCTATGGTATATTCAATTGTCAATTTTGATGTCCGGTACGTAGTGTAATCCGTGTAACGATTAATTGTATCGGTACCACTTTTGATAGTTGTGTCCATTCAAATTTCAAATGTGAATTGACAGCAACTAGCATTTATTGTAACATTCATTATCTCCTGGAATTCAACCGTTGCCATCCCATTTTCCACCCTCTTCTTTTATTTACGCCGTTTCGAAAGTAGAAGATGTATAGCATTGGTAAACGTTTTGTAAATTTGAACGGTTCTTATTTTATTACCCTTTATAACTACATTATTTCCATTCGTTCTTTTCCTCTTCTTTAATTTTTTGTTGTCCTCTCCCCTACTCCTTATCTTCTCGTTCCTTCTTCTCTTCCACACCAACCTCGTCCTGAACTTCTCCCCACTCTATACACAAAATAAGGCACTCTATCTTAACCTCAAATTCACAGCAAGCCACCAACCTTACCGCCTTCAGCCCTCACACGACCTTCACCCAAAAACCCTCTTCTCTCCACCATTCTTCCACCAGCTTGCCACCGCCCAAGCCACCTGACCGAGGGCAGCCACCATAGCCGCTACCAGGCACGTCTGCATTCCCTCTCCATAGCCATGCTCCTCTTCCCTTACGACAACCATTTCCATTTTTTATATATAAGGTATGACAATAAATGTTTTTTGATGTATATTTATATGCATGTTGAATTAGTTTATGTTAGTTGTATACATATTGTTACGGTAGTGTATATTTGTATAGTGATATGTTATATAAAGTTTATAAATATATATCTTATATAAATTATGTTTATATTGTTGTTCATATACATTATATATGAGATATATATAAAGCTGTGTATGTTGTTATATAGATTTTTTCAAAAGCCATATGCATATACTATTATCTTGTAAACTGTTTTAAGCATGTTGTTATATATGGTATATGTTACAGTGGTGCATTTATAGCTGGTGGTTGTACAAATTTTATATATGTACAAACTGGTATTTATATTGATTCGGTACACACACACACACACATATATATATATATATTGTAATTGATATATATATATATATATATATATAGATGTTCCAAAACTTGTTCGCATAGTATTATATATACACACGGTTACTGTATTTAAATATGGTTTATATATATTTTTGATTTTATAATTTGTGTTTTAAAGTATATTTATACATATGTTTTGTCTCGGCTTATATACATTTAAGTTTAAACTTGTACTAATATATATTATAAAGTGTATTTGTTGTATATATATTGTTAATACACTATATTATGTATAGGTTTGTTTATATATATATACACACACACACTTTAAGACCTAATATATACATATATATATATAGTAATATAACTTGTTGTATGTACGTTAGTTTCAAAATGACAGTCATGTTTAGAGTATTACTTTATATATATTAGTTGTACAATATCAGTTCGTTAATATATGTATAGTATATAGATGTGTTTCATGTATATATATTGGTTTAAATATATATATTTATATATATACATATACATATATATATATATATCCGTGTGTGTATACGTTCGTATAACAGGTTGTTTATATATATATATATAGGTTCATTTTGTGGTATACATCCTGGTATGCTATTTTGTTCTCGTCAGTGAATATATATTTATATATTGGTGTTTATACGTGTATACATAATTTTATATAGTTAGTTTATATTACATAATACGTAAATTTTGGGTTTCCGACTCTTATTTGTTGAAAATTGATTTAAAATCATACTTTGTTATAGCTTTAAAATACATATTTATAGTTAAAGGTATATGTATATAAATTATATATATAATATTGCTGTGAAGTGAGTATATATATATATATATATTATATATGAAAACTTTATGCGTTAGTCATTTATACATATATGTGTATGTTATCTTGTTTATACATGTATACTATATTATATCATATTACATTACATTTTATTACGGTGTATTTTATTATAAATTTAGCTTATGTATGCAAGTATTCGCATTTTCTTTTAATACATACATACATATATACATATATATATGTATTTATTTCAAAATATATATTGTATATATGCTGATATTAATATATGTGTTTTAATTTGAATAATGATTTATAAATCTTTATAGTATTTTAATCTTTGGCTTGAATTAAAATACTAAATATATATAATAATAGTGTATCTATTTTCATTTTATACCAAAACTGATTCTGATTTGTTCTCATCGATTTTCCATTATCAGCTTTGTTTTGTCGTGCCCGTTTTCTTCATCGAATCGTATCCATCTAGCGTTGCTTTGGAATTCGTAGCTTAATTTCATCGTCTATCTTCTCTAACCTCGAAAGGTGAGAAATCACTCACGATTAATGTTCTTATATTTATTAAATTTGATTTCAATTGAAACGACAATTGAAATATGCCGCTGTTAGTTATTTACATTGTTATATATATGCCATTATCTATACATGTTCACATGTGACATGTGATATCTAACACCATTATATGTTATTTATATTGATGATATATGCTTGTTATATTATTATCATATATGTTATCATTATGCAAGTTCCATGTTAGTATAGAATTCACTATGGGTTGAAATGATACATACCCGAACGATCTTGTAGAATAGGAGAAAATCGTTATGGGTTGAAATGATAGACCCGAGCGATTTTCATTGAATTGAATTTGGGATTACAGGTTGAAATGATATATACCCGCATATATTTAAATTATGGATTAAAATGATAAATATCTGTATCACTTGACCATAGGATAGAAAATTATATACAGACACCGTTGGTCTATAAATACTTTGAAATGATTTCTACGGTTTGAAAAGAAATACATGGTTTTATGTAAATATTTATTTTAGATATAATATAAATGTTATTTTATATATAGTTAAATTCTTGATTTAAGCTATGTATAAATTTGTCTAATATAAAATAAGTTTAATAATAAAGTTTGATTTTATTAAAATATAATAAGGTAAGGTATTTATTTAAATTATATTTTAATATAGGGTTTATAATGATTTTAATAAATTAAGGTTGAGAAGATGGATTTGAAATTGATTTGAAATTGTATTTAATTAAGAATTATATTTAATTAAAATTGATTTGGAACTTATTGAATTTAAGATTTTAAAGGATATGATTTTATAACTTGATGCTGGTTTAAAGCAATTAATAAATATTTCAAGTTTGAGTTTTATTAAATTTGTTAAGTAAATATTTTAAAACTAAATAATAGTAAACTGAATTAAGATATCTATAAAATTATCACATTTAGTTTTGAAATTTTAGAATATTTAAAGCTTTGAAATATATTTTTGAAATGGTTTATTTGTGACTCAAATCTGTACTTGAAATCGATATAATTTTGAATGATTTATTTAGAAGCTAAATTGGAATTTATGATTTGAGATCTAATTAAATTTAAATTTTTTAAAATTCGAGTTGATTTGGAATTAATTTGTGAAATTTGAGAAAAATAATTTTATTATATATACTATTTTAATATTTAAATCGGTTAAGTGGAAAGTATTTTGATTTCAAAGTATTATGTTCGAAAGTGTTGTAAATTTCAAATGTTTAGTTTCGAAAGTGTTATAACTTTGAAAAATGCTACAATTTTGTAAAAGGATATATTTGAAATTGAAATTATATCGTATTTGGTTTTGAAATGGAAATGATATTGTATGGATATGTATGATATTCTGGTTTTAAAGTATATAATATTTGAAATGACCACGGTGTTATAATAATTTTGATTGTTAAGGATACCGGGATCGGAAGTTGTCATACTCTCTACCAACTCCAAAAATCATTTTAACAACTGTGTACAGGGTGGAGATTCTAGAATGAAGAAGGATGGTGGCGAGGTCCTATTGAGGTATATACGTGGACCTAACTCCCGTGAGTTGGCATAAGGTGGCTAAAACAGAAGTGATTCCGGGTCAATGAGGTAGCTTCTCTTATCGGACACACTTCTTCGATACCATTATATTACTTTGTGATTGATTTAGTGCACCTTTGACTTTGGGAGTGTGGGTGGTTGCTATGTGTTACCACCAGTCCAGATGCGTAATTGGTATATCTACCCTGGCATTGCCTCGTTGTGCCGTGTCACCTACCCTAGAATGCCTTATACGATTTTGTTTTGTACCAAACCTATGGAGTGCCCTTTGATGATGCCCAGTACATGGGAGATTACGGTACTGTATAGACTATGGGAATATATAAAATGTGTTAAGCTGGAAAATGTAAAGCCTTAACGCCATTTTTAAACTATATTATACTTTACTTTAAGCATTATTGTAATAGTGTATATTGCTACATAGTAGATAGTTTAACTGATCCTTAGAGGACGGTTATCCCAAACATCCTTTGAGTTGCTTGTATTTCAGTTTCTATTTCACTTGAGTTGGATTTATTGATATAAGAATGTTAATCCAGACTCGAGCGTTTTGTGTTTTTCTTTACGCTAGGGTCAGACTGAGTGATACAGCTTTTGAGACTTACCTTTGGAGTTGGAGCTTCATTCGGAGATCCAGCTATCTATCCAGCTTTCAGATATTCAGTTGATTCTAGTGGTGTATTCTGATCTTGTATTTGGCTATTGTATTTGAGACTTCTTTTGTATCTTGTTTAACTCTATTACATATATAGTAGCTTCATGAACTACTATTCATTTTATTTCCGCTGCATATTGTATACTACTCTGTGTCTGTGATTCTGTGGTGTGTTTATTTACTGTATATGCTGAGTTTTGCCAAATATAAATTAACAAATTGGTATTTTGAGCAATTCAAATCTGGCATGTGTGGATGCGAATGATTGAAAATATCATGATGTTATAGATAATGATGTCTCTGAGTTAATGCTTGGATGGGGGTCTGAATTTGCGTTTGAACAGGCATCTATAAGTAGTAGGCCTGAGAATATGCATATGCATGTAGCTAAACTTGTACATGATGATATGCATGAATGTGAGCACGATGATGAAAGTGTGCTTGTTGGTAAGCCTGATCATGTTAACATAGATGTGAAAGTGCTCGAATCAGAAGATTTTACGGTGAATGGTTTTGTTGATCACATAACTAATAATGGACATAGTGAATTAGTACGGTTTGGCAAAGGGTTTCTTGAAAGGAAACAAGGGTATGTTAATGTGGTCTAGGATTCAAGTTGAAAGTGGGCCGGTATCTAATATCTGTGAGACAGGGGATGTTTTTTTGAACGAAGTTGTACACGAAGGTCAATCAGTTAATGGTTAACATCTCATATTGGTCAATCTGTTATAGCCGAACCTGGGGATAGGAAGACTGAAGCTAATGGGCTTCCATCACATATTAGGAATGAAGATAATAGGCAGGCAGTTAATGGGGCCGAAGCTACAAGATTGTCATCTTCAAAAGAATTTTTATCTACATCAACTAGAAGAGGTTGACGATAGAAATCGATATCATTTAGTGGAGTTGTTAGACGCAGTGTGAGGGTTCTTAACACGCATTCATTGACTACAGGCGAGTTACTTGATTCGGGTGTCGTAAATGGCACTGAATTCAGGCTCCGGTATGACTCGTGTAACATCCCAATTTTTATTAAATTTAAAATTAGTAATTAATATAAAATTTTGGAATTAAATTAAAGATTAATTTGAAAATTTTCAAAACAAATTAGATAAGTATTGATTTGTATATATATATGAATAAGATTGTAATTTGCATTTGAGTTTAAAACTCAAAATAATATATACTTTAAGAATTATTTGACCTTAAATATATATATATATATATATATATATGGATAGATTTTAATTTGAATTTGAATATGAATTTAAAATTTAAATAAATATCTTAGTAAAATAATTTGAATTTAAAATAATATATATGTGATTATTTAAGGTATAATTAGTTTTAAAACATTTTCTTTTAAAATTGTATATAATAATAAAAAGGATAATGTATTTATAAAATAGGAAATATAATTTAAATTATAAAAAAGGCATCAGTACAAGTGTTAAATTTTTAACACATAATATTTAACAAGTGTAATCCATGAAACAAGGAAATTAACAAGTGTAATGGTTTTATCATAAAAATTAACAAGTGTCAAAGCTCTTATTTTTATTTTCTTTTATTTTTAAAGATAATAGAAAAAGATATATACAAACCACTCCAACTTTTCTCTCTCATTTCTTTATCTTTATTTTCAAAACCTGTAAAAAAAATTAAAACCTGAACCAAGAAAAAGAAAGAAACCAGAAAACAAATCAAGAATAAAAAACAATGCAAAAGAATTCAAACATCTTTTATAGTTTAAAAGACCTGGAGCCTGAAAATCATCTCAAACATCAAAGCCATCAAGAGATTAAGCAAATTCAAAGTTCAAGCCTGTAAAACAAGTTTCAATTCAGCAAATTTCAACTCAAATCATCAAACAAGAATTAAAAGCAAAGTCCCAGTTATCAAAATTCAAAATCAATGTCCAGTTTTTTTCCAAGTTCTCTGCATTCTTCTTGATTAGGTGAGTAAACTCTTTTTTTTAATCTGGATTATAAACTTGTTGTTTGCAATCTTGCCTGAAGAAAAGCGAAAATCAATTGCATGTGTACAAATATGTATATATATGTATATGTTTGTCTGTGCATGTTTAATATGCAGGTATATTCATCCCTGTTTCTAGTTCCAGGTTTTCAAAAAACCTGTTCAAAAACCAAACCTCTTCTTCTAATTCTTGTTAGGTCGGGTTGTCAAAACAAAATGTGTTTGAATTCACAAAAACTTAATTTTAAAAATACTTTTAAAAATAAATTGCAAGTGCATGTAATCTAGAACAAGAAAACACGACAAACTCAATTTATGATGAAAATTTGATTCCCTTAAATTTTTGATTTAATTATACAACCTAAAATGTTTTTGAAAATGTTGATTTTTAAAATTGGAATCAAAACTTTTAATTGGGTATTAAGCGAGAAATACGTGGATGAACAGAAATCACATTTTGGGTAAACTCTGGTGATCGGAGACATGATTGTTCTCGTGATTGAAGTTGAAGCTTTCTAAAAGGTTTGGAAGTTTGAGAAAAATGCTCGATAAAATTCTAATGCTCCATGGCGACGTTACGGCAAGGTTTTAGGGTTTTAGCACAATTTTTGGTCGAGGTTGGAATTTTTATTGCTGTGTCATCGTTAGTTGACCAGAGTTGATAGCTCCGGTGGGAATCGTTGCATGATGGGTCGGCGCGGCTCTGGACGTAATTACGTGACCTCTGATGGTCAGAGGTGGAAGTATGTGGTGGTTTTGTGGATGTCGGTTTTTTTAGGTTTGGTCAGATAATTGGATCGCGAGTTCGCCATCGTTCTGGGGTTCTAGGTGGTCTGGTGATGTGGGTTGGTTGTCATTGGCTTGTCAACGGTCGTAGCATCGACTAGAGAGGATCAGACCACCTGTACATGTGCACATGATTTAGGTGGTGTCGGTAATATTGATTTTTGGAAAGAAGGAAGTAATCTCGAAGTCAATCTCAGGGAGTTGACGTGCTGGCTCGAGATTTAGTTCAGGTATTTTTGTGTGTGTACCGAGTTTTCTAAAACTTAAATAAAAATCAAAATTTTGAAAAGAAATACAGGTTGGCTCGAGGAAGACTCGAAGCAAATGGCATTTCGGCTCGGGGAACACTCGGGTAGGTCTCGGGTTAGAGATAAAGACAGTTTTCATCTTTATAACAAGATTCAAATTTTAAAACAATTTAAACCCATGTTTTTAAAAATAACTGTTTTAATCCAAGTTTGGATTAATAAAGCTTTTTAAGTAGGACATTTTTAAAAGTAATTAAGTTTAATTTATTTAATTTTGTGATATTATTTATAAATTAATTATTTTAAATAAATTAATTAAGATGAAATGTTATTTCAATTAACCTTAATCTCTTGAATCAATTTATGTGTAAATGATGATTAATCATAAGGTTTATTAATTAAAGATTTTAATAATAGTTAAATGATTAACTAAGATAAATAATTTATAATTACTTAATAATTAAAGAATAATTAATTAAAGGTTAATTAATTATTAATTCAAGATTAATTAATTTATAATTAAGGATTAATTAATTGATGTTAATTAAAGAATAATTAATTAATTAAAGTAATTAAGATTAATTAATTAATAATTAAAGCATTAATTAAGAATAATTTATTAATTTATTAATTAATAAATAAAGGTTAATTAATTAGTAATTAAGATTTATTAATTAATAATTAAGGATTAATTAATTTATAATAAAGGATAATTAATGAAAATAATAATGTGATTAATTAATTATAATCACATGGTCAATTCATCTTACTTGTAGACGATTGATTATGATTGAATGCCTTGAACTGATTGATACCCCAGTTATGTGATTGTGATACTTTGTGATGTAAATTGCTGTGAATTGAACTATGATATCTGTGATGCATTTCTGTGTGAGTGAGAAAGCTGTTGGCCTTTAAACGGAATTTGAATTTCGATGCAACAGGGAGTCAGATTCCAATTGGTTATCCGAAACCCACATCGAATCTTAATTGTGAATCTTTATGATTGATGTATCCACGTGTTTTAAAATAAACGCTCATTATTCGGTTGAGCCGGGAGAGGACTTTGTGTCATAAAACTCATTCCGAATAATGATACGATGAATTGGAGTGCATTTGAAGACGGTTGTGAAGACCGGGTATCTTCGAGAATGAAAGAATTACTTATCGATTGTCTCTGCACTGTGTTGCTCTGGTATAGAGATCTCCATATTGTGATGGGGAGTCCGATTGGGTTTGTGGATTCCTGGATTGCAAGGGCTTCTTCCTTTATTGGACGAAGCGCCTTCGGTTCCATCCAGACCCAGAGTGGACTTGTATGGTTGTATGTCTGACATAACACTTTGAGACATAAAGTTGATCTCTGTCAAATACATTTCTGTTGGTGGCAGAGAATTTATTCTCTTAGCTTAACACCCTTCTCTGAGACGTACGAGCTAATAGGTTATGTAGTTGATGGTTATTAATGATATACTGCCAATTTGGTAGTGTGGCATGCTGAGTGCTGATCATTTGTAGATCAAAGCATGACTTTTGTGAAAAGCGTAGCTTTGTGGACGAGACTTCATCGAACCTCCAACCCGGTAATGGTCGAAACAGGAAGGATGTAGCAAGGTTACGTGGGTAGCGCCCCTTAGGGTATGTGCATTTCCTTTTGGATAAAAAGTGGTATCATGCTATGGAGCCCAGATACTTAACTTATGTGGTTGTTGTTGTTGTTGTTGGGGCCCCAGATTAAGGTTGGTTACGACCGGCGGATGACATACTCGTGACAGTTAGTTACCTAGTTGCAGAGGTAACCCGGCCTTGTGTTGGCAGAGAGTTGGTTAAGTTCTCGGGGCGTCCCTCTAGAGGCATACCTATTCGGAAAGGAAGTTCCTTAACCTGACCATTTATTGGTGTGTCATCGTTGGTTGACCGGAGTTCATCACTCCGGTGGGAATCATTACGTGATGGGTCGGCGCGGCTCCAGACGTAATTACATGACCTCTGATGGTCGGAGGTGGAAGTATGTGGTGGTTTTGTGGGTGTCAATTTTCTTCCAAGTTTGGTCAGATAGTTGGATCGCGAGTTCGCCGTCGTTCAGGGGTTCTGTGTGGTCTAATGATGTGGTGTGGTCGTCATTGGCTTGTCAATGGTTGTAGCATCGACCAGAGATGATCGGACCACCTCTACATGTGCACACGATTTAGGCGGTGTCAGTAATATTGAGTTTTGGGAAGAAGGAAGTAATCTCGAAGTCAACCTCGGGGAGTTTGCGTGCTAGCTCGAGATTTAGTTTGGATATTTTTGTGTGTGTACCGGGTTTTCTAGAACTTAAACAAAAAATCAAAATTTTGAAAAGAAATACGGGTTGGCTAGGCGAAGATTCGAAGCAAATGACGTTTTGGCTCGGGGAACACTCAGGTAGGTCTCGGGTTTGAGATAAAAACTATTTTCATCTTTAAAACAAAATTCAAATTTTAAAACAATTTAAACCCAAGTTTTTAAAAATAACTATTTTAATCTAAGTTTGGATTAATAAAGGTTTTAAGTAGGACATTTTTAAAAGTAATTAAGTTTAATTTATTTAATTTGGTGATATTATTTACAAATTAATTAATTTAAATAAATTAATTAAGATGAAATGTTATTTTAATTGACCTTAATCTCTTGAATTAATTTATGTGTTAATGATGATTAATCATAAGGTTTATTAATTAAAGATTTTAATAATAATTAAATGATTAATTAAGATAAATGATTTATAATAACTTAATAATTAAAGAATAATTAATTTAAGGTTAATTAACTATTAATTCAAGGTTAATTAATTTATAATTAAGGATTAATTAATTGATGTAATTAATTAAAGAATAATTAATTAATTAAAGTAATTAAGATTAATTAATTAATAATTAAAGCATTAATTAGGAATAATTAATTAATTTCTTTATTAATAATTAAAGGTTAATTAAATAATAGTTAAGGTTAATTAATTAGTAATTAATATTTATTAATTAATAATTAAGCATTAACTAATTTATAATTAAGGATAATTAATTTATAATTAAGGATAATTAATCATTAATTAAGGATAATTAATGAAAATAATTATGTGATTAACTAATTACAATCACGCGGTTAATTCATCTTACTTGTGGTTGATTGATTATGATTGAATGCCTTGAACTGATTGATATCCCTGTTATGTGATTGTGATACTTTGTGATGTGAATTGCTGTGAATTGAACTGTGATATCTGTGACGTATTTCTATGTGAATGAGAAAGGTGTCGGCCTTTAAACGACATTTGAATTTCGATGCGACGGGGAGTCGAATTCCAATTGGTTATCCGAAACCCACATCGAATCTTAATTGTGAATCTTTGTGATTGATATATCCACGTGTATTAAAATAAACGCTCATTATTCGATTGAGCCGGGAGAGGACTCTGTGTCATAAAACCCATTTCGAATAATGATACGACGAATTGGAGTGCATTTGAAAATGGTGATGAAGACCGGGTATCTTCGAGAACGAAAGGATTACCTATCTATTGTCTCCGTACTGAGTTGCTCCTGTATAGATATCTCCATATTATGATGGGGAGTCCGATCGGGATTGTGGATTCCTAGATTGCAAGGGCTTCTTCCTTTATTAGACGAAGCGCCTTCGGTTCCATTCAGACCCTGAGTGGACTTGTATGGTTGTATGTCTGTATGTCTGACATTACACTTTGAGATATAAAGCCGATCTCTATCAAATACATTTCTGTTGGTGGTGGAGAATTTTTTCTCTTAGCTTAACACCCTTCTCTGAGACGTACGAGCTCAAAGGTTATGTAGTTGATGGTTATTAGTGATATACTCCCAATTTGGTAGTGTGGCATACTGAGTGCTGACCATTTGTTGATGAAAGCATGCTTTTGTGAAAAGCGTAGCTTTGTGGACGAGACTTTGTCGATCCTCACAACCCGGTAATGGTCGAAACAGGAAGGATGCAAACAAGGTTACGGGGGTAGCGCCCCTTAGGGTATGTGCATTTCCATCTGGATAGAAAGTGTTATCATGGTATGAAGCCCAAATACTTAACTTATGTGGTTGTTGGTTATTGTTGTTGTTGGGGCCCCAGATAATGGTTGGCTAAGACCGGGGGATGGCATACTCGTGACAGTTAGTTACCTAGTTACAGAGGTAACCCGGCCTTGTGTTGGCAAAGAGCTGGTTAAGTTCTCGGGGCATCCCTCTAGAGGCGTACCCATTCGGAAAGGAAGTTCCTTAGCTTGACCATTGTTGGAAATCCAAACAAAACAATATGAGCCTTTATGATTGCTGTTGTATAACCTGCCATCTCAGGTGGTAGCTATAGCAGGCATAATATAATGGTACATATGCTGGCTAAGATTAATGCTATATTTTCGAAATGTTTTCACGCTATGCACTAACAATAATATCAAAAAGAGTTTTTTCGTATCAAGCATATTTGACTATCATAAGGAGAAATCTCCTCCAAATGTGTGATTGCATTCTGTATGTGCCAGGAGGCCTTATGGTAGTTTCATTTGCCAAAAGCATGAACAGATTTCTTTTATAAATTGTTTTTGTTCAAACAACTATTTTTGTTTACTCATAACAGTCCCATGACTGACCTCGAGTTTATTGTTCCCTTCCTAAACTCTAGGTGCCCATAATTTTCCACACGGGTAGCCTAGAAACAGATTATCCGTGTTTTGGAGCTAGCTTGGATTTAGAAGTCTTTTGGAAGCTATCGGATTTTGAAAGCTTTTGGTTTGGAGATCTTTTGAAGCCTTTTGGATCTAAAAGTGTTTGAAGTTTTTGGAAGACCCTATCGAAGTCAAAGTATTTTGGAAATTTTTTTGAAGACCCTCTTGTTATTGTTCCGCTATGGAGTTATCATTCTGTTGTTGTATCATGTATAGCACTCTGATGATATTGTATCAAATGTTGTATCTGTGTTATGATCAATGAAATCATTTTTTGTTACTGCTATTTTGTATTCATCTAATGCTGTTATAAGCTCCATCGAACTGGAGTTCAACGTTTGAATCTTCGGCAATCGAATACAAGTGAGGTATTTGATGTCGATTTTTGAACGCTGGATTTCGGGTCGTGACAAGTGGTATCAGAGCTAAAGGTTGAGTAAGAACTTTTGCTATGGAGTATAACACATTAGGTGACTCATTAGAGATAGGGTTAGAAATATCCTAGAATGAGTATATCCCTAAGTTATCTCGTTTGTATGGTCTAAATCAAGTTTTCTTACTATTTACAGATAGTGAGAATGAGCATTAGAAGAGGACGAGCTAGGGGATGGGGAAATACCACTACGACTGGTCAAGTCCCTGCAACAACGGAAGTAGCTATTCCCACTCAACCTCAGCCGAATCTGGCTGATCTATATCAAAGTTTTTCCAGACTTGGTGGAAAGCCGTTCATTGGCAAGGAATCCTTTATCGAAGCACAAGCCTAGATTCGATCGTGTGAAAGGATTTTCAGAGGACTAAAGTTGGAAGACGATCAAATGCGATTGATAGCTTCTTGGCAACTCCAAAAGGAAGCTCTAGCCTAGTGTGAGACTTTACAGTGGATGAGTCGGAAGATGAGTTCACTTGGAGTCGATTCAAAGAGGTGTTTGAGCAGCGATACATGCCGTCTGCTGGTATCTCCAGAGTGTAACAGGAGTTCACGGATTTGAAGCAGGGAAGTTCATCGTTTGAGGAATACTTGAAAAAATTCAACGAGTTATCTCGGTTTGGTCCGGAGTTGGTGAATACACCTTTGAAGAAGAATGAAAGATTTATTCGAGGAATGAATAAGAAGTTCCATGAGAGAATGACGGCCCACGCAAAGGAATCTTTTTCTGATTTGATTGATATGGGTTATAGATACGCTATCCTGGATAGGCAGGAAGTTCCAGAGGAAAAAGGAAGTGCAAGCAATCGGAATTGAAGAAATGGAAGTTTGGAGGGAAGAAACCGTATCAAGGCAAAGAGAAGAAGAACAATCTGGAAAACAAGGCGAAGGATATTACTTGTTACAATTGTGGGGAAAAGGGCCATTACTCAAGTAGATGCGGGAAGCCTAAGAAACAAAGGAAGAAAGAAAAACCTATGAAGACAAGTCAGGGAACCAAGGAATGCTATTACTGTCACAAGCCAGGTCACGTTATTAAAGACTATCCGAAAATGAAGCAAGCTCAAGTAGCGAAGGTGTATGCGATAAAAGATGACCCCTCAACTTCAAAGGAAGATAAGGGAAAAGAAGTTTTAGAAGGTAACCTTATTATTTATGATAGAGTTGTTAGAGTTTTGTTCGACACAGGAGCTACACATAGCTTTATCTCCCAACAAACCGTAAACCATTAAAACTTAAACCGGAATTTGTCAACAAGCCCAATTGCGTGAAGAATCCGTTGGTGGCCCTGCAAATCTTTGTCTATATTGTAGGAAAGTTCCTATCTTGTATTCTCGTTATCGATTTCCTATCAATCTTTTTGTTCTCAACTTTAATGAATTTGATATCTTACTTGGAATGAGTTGGTTAACGAAATACGAAGTTAAACTAGATTGTAACAGTCGAACGATTTTGGTCAAAACAAAACTTGGGAATTTTATCGAAATCTCTTGTAAGGATCCAAGTCCTAAGAGAGATAAGCTAATGTATACTTTAGGATATCCCGAACCTAGTCTGGAATCTATACCTATTGTCCGGGTATTTCCAAACATATTTGAAGAAGTCAAATCTTTACCTCTGCACAGAGAAATTGAATTCAGAATCGATTTAGTTCCCAATGCTCGTCACGTTGTTCATGCAAGTCGCATGATGGCACCCAGGGAAAGAATAGAATTAGTCAAGCAAACCTGAGATTTGCTAAAGAAAGGATTAATACGTCCCAGTATTTCCAATTGGGGTTCAGCTGTGGTGTTTGTGGCCAAGTCTGACGGATCCTTGAGATTGTGCGTGGACTACCGTGATCTCAATAAATTAACACTCAAGAACAAATTTTCTTTGCCCAGAATTGATGACTTATTCGATTAGTTGCACAGCGCTTGATTCTTTTCGAAGATGGATCTAGCCCAAGGATTCCATCAGTTGAGAATTGCTGGAGACTGTATTCACTTAACTGCTTTCAAGGGTCCTGACACGTTCTATGAATGGTTAGTCATGCCTTTCGGACTAACCAATGCTCCCACATATTTCATAGACTTAATGACCCGAATATTCCGAGTGGTGTTGAACAAATTTGTTCTGGTATTTATTGACAATATTCTGATCTACTCCAAAACTGAAGAGGAGCATGTTGAGCATTTGAGGATTGTTTTGGAAATATTGAGGAAAAGCATTCTATTTGCCAAATTTTCTAAGTATCATTTTTGGATCAAGGAAATTAGATTTCTCGGTCATATTGTCACTAAAGAGGAAATTTCTATAGACCCGGGAAAAGTTTCGCTATTCTAGACTGGAAGCAACCCACAACTCCAAAAGAATTTTGAAGTTTTCTAGGAGTAGCGGGATACTACAGAAAATTTGTTCAAGATTTCTCTAAGATAGCCAGTCCATTGACTAAGCTGACAATGAAGAATGCTAAGTTCGATTGGACTCCAAAGTGCGAGGAAGCATTCCAGGAGTTAAAGAGGCGATTGACCACTGCTATCATTCTCGCTATTATTAATGGGAATCATGGCTTATCTGTTTATACAGACGCATGTGGTGATGGTGTGGGTGCTGTTCTAATGTAGCAAGGTAGAGTGATTGCCTACGCGAGTAGACAATTGCGTCCACATGAGAAAAACTACCCAACCCACGATCTCGAACTTTTGGCTGTTATTTTTGCTTAGAAAATATGGCGTCATTATCTTCTGGATAAAATTTCTTTCGACTTTCCTAAGAATTTAAAAGTTTAACTTAACTTAATAAATATACTTAATAAACCCTCTTTCTTTTGGGTGAAAAATTCGAATTGTTCATCGACCATAAATCTCTAAAGTATCTCTTCACCCAGAAAGATTTAAATCTGAGGCAACAACGTTGGTTGGAATTTTTAGCGTCTTATGACCTGGATATTCTATATATGCCCGAAAAGGCGATGCCTTGAGTAGAAGACATGTTATTCTCGCATATCTTGTTGTCACTCCTACTATCGTTGAAAAGATCGCTAGTAAGCAGAAAGAAGATGATTTTCTTTATCAAATTTATGAGAGAATATGTCGAGGTAAGGATACCAGTTTTCAAGTCGATGATAGTAAAGTTATAAGACTAAAAGGCAGGATCTGTGTCCCTGACATCCCTGATCTAAAACGGGAAGTTTTGGACGAGTGTCACAAGTCTAAGCTTAGTATCCATCCAGGAGTTAATAAGATGTATTGAGATATCTAAAGGACTTTCCAGTGGAGAACAATGAAAAGGGATATATCTATTTATGTCAGTCGCTGTGCTACTTGTCAAAGTGATCAGATGAAAATGGCTGGTTTACTTCAACCATTGGAGGGTCCTAAGTGGAAATGGGATCAAGTATCTATGGATTTCATAGACGGGTTGCCACGAACTCGCAAAGGTAATGAAGAGATTTTGGTTATCGTGGATCGTCTGACTAAGACTGCCCACTTTATCCCAGTAAAATCTACCCGAACAGCAGTGAGTTTGGCTGAGTTGTATGTGAAAGAAATTGTTCGTCTCCATGGAATACCGAGTAGTATAGTAAGTGATCGTGACCCGATCTTCACTAGCAGATTTTGGGAGGCATTTCAAGCCGCATTAGGAACCAAACTGAACTTCGGTACTGCTTACCATTCGCAGTCTGATGGGCAGACAGAAAGGATAAATCGACTCTTAGAAGACCTTTTGCATGCTTGTATTCTTGACTTTGGCAGTTCGTGGGAGGACCATTTGCATCTGGTGGAATTTTCATATAATAGTAGCTATCAGGCCACTATCAAAATGGCTCCTTTTGAGGCATCATATGGCCGTTCGTATCGATCACCTGCATGCTGGATTGAGTCAGGTGATAGGATGGTCCTTGGTCCAGATATGATAAAGGAAGCTACTGAAAAGGTTGATTTTATACGAAAGAAATTGAAAACGGCTCAAAGTCATCAGAAAAGTTATGCTGACCGCAGGAGATCTTTAGAATTCTAGGTTGGAAATTCTGTTTTCCTAAAAGTTTCTCCAATGCAGGGAGTATTATGATTTGGAAAGACTAGTAAGCTGGCACCACGATATATTGGTCCTATTCCTATACTGGAGAGGATCCGTCCTTTGGCTTATTGAGTGCAGCTACCTAATTTGTTATCTGGCGTACACAATGTGTTTCATGTTTCTCACCTTCAAAAATATGTACACTATCCAGATTGTATCATTGAAGAGGCCGCACAGCAGGATTTGGAGATCACACCAAATCTGGCAGTGAAGAGAGAACCGTTAAAGATAATTGATCGAGATGAAAAGCAGCTAAGGAATAAAGTTGTGAAGCTGGTTAAAGTGCAATGGAGTGGTGATCCAAACGATTGTACTTGAGAAACAGAGGTAGCATACAAAAGTCCTATCCCAATTGCAGAGTGAATATTTCGGCATAATATGGTAAGCCATTTCTTTATCTATTTCTGTGTTCATATATTCTTTATTTGTCTCTCTCTCCTTTAAATTTCGAGGACGAAATTTTCTTAAGGGGGGAAATCTGTAACATCCCAATTTTTATTAAATTTAAAATTAGTAATTAATATCAAAATTTGGAATTAAATTAAAGATTAATTTGAAAATTTTCAAAACAAATTAGATAAGTATTTATTTGTATATATATGAATAAGATTGTAATTTGCATTTGAATTTAAAACTCAAAATAATATATATTTTAAGAATTTTTTAACTTTAAATATATATACATGGATAGATTTGAATTTGATTTAAAATTTAAACAAATATCTTAATAAAATAATTTGAATTTAAAATAATATGTACGTGATTTATTTAAGGTATAATTAGTTTTAAAACATTTTCTTTTAAAATTGTATATAATAATAAATAGGAAAATGTATTTATAAAATATATGAAATATAATTTAGAATTATATAAAAAATGCATCAATACAAGTGTTAAATTTTTAACACATAGTATTAACAAGTGTAATCCATGAAACATGAAAATTAACAAGTGTAATGGTTTTATCATAAAAATTAACAAGTGTCAAATCTCTTATTTTTATTTTCTTTTATTTTTAAAGATAATAGAAAAGGATATATAAACCACTCTAACTTTTCTCTCTCATTTCTTTATCTTTATTTTCAAAGCCTGTAAAAAAATTAAAACCTGAACAAAGAAAAAGAAAGAAACCAGAAAACAAATCAAGAATAAAAAAAAAGCAAAAGAATTCAAACATCTCTTACATTTAAAAAAAAACCTAGAGCCTGAAAATCACCTCAAACATTAAAGCCATCAAGAGATTAAGCAAATTCAAAGTTCAAGCCTGTAAAACAAGTTTCACTTCAGCAAATTTCAACTCAGATCATCAAACAAGAATTAAAAGCAAAGTTCCAGTTATCAAAATTCAAAATCAACTTCTAGTTTTTTTCCAAGTTCTCTGCATTCTTCTTGATCAGGTGAGTAAACTTTTTTTACAATCTGGATTATAAACTTGTTGTTTGAAATCTTTCCTGAAGAAAAGTGAAAATCATTTGCATGTGTACAAATATGTATATATATGTATATGTTTGTCCGTGCATGTTTAATATACAGGTATATTCATCCATGTTTCTAGTTCCAAGTTTTCCAAAAACCTGTTCAAAAACCCAAACCTCTTCTTCTAATTCTTGTTAGGTCGGTTTGTCAAAACAAAATGTGTTTGAATTCACCAAAACTTAAATTTAAAAATACTTTTAAAATAAATAACAAGTGTATGTAATCTGGAACAAGAAAACACAGCAAACTCAATTTATGATGATAATTTGATTCCCTTAATTTTTTGATTTAATTATATAATCTAAAATGTTTTTGAAAACGTTGATTTTTAAATTGGAATCAAGATTTTTAATTGGGTATTGGGCGAGAAATACATGGATGAACAAAAATCACATTTTGGGTAAACTCTGGTGATCGGAGACATGGTTGGTCTCGTGATCGAAGTTGTAGCTTTCTGGAAGGTTTGGGAGTTTGAGAAAAAGCTCAATAAAATTCTAATGCGCCATGGCGACGTTACGCCAAGGTTTAGGGTTTTAGCACAGTTTCTGGTCGAGGTCGGAATTTTTATTGGTGTGTCATCGTTGGTTGACAGGAGTTGATCACTCCGGTGGGAATCGTTGCGTGATGGGTCGGCGCGGCTCCAGATGTAATCACGTGACCTCTGATGGTCGGAGGTGGAAGTATGTGGTGGTTTTGTGGGTGCCGGTTTTCTTCCAAGTTTGGTCAGACAGTTGGATCGCGAGTTCGCCGTCGTTCAGGGGTTCTGTGTGGTCAGGTGATGTGGTGTGGTTTCGTTGGCGTGTCAATGGTCGTAGCATCGACCAGAGATGATCGGACCACCTCTACATGTGCACGTGATTTAGGCAGTGTCAGTAATATTGAGTTTTGGGAAGAAGAAAGTAATCTCGAAGTCAACCTCAGGGAGTTTGCGTGCTAGCTCGAGATTTAGTTCGGATATTTTTGTGTGTGTACCGGGTTTTCTAAAACTTAAACAAAAAATAAAAATTTTGAAAAAAAATACGGGTTGGCTAGGCGAAGATTCGAAGCAAATGGCGTTTTGGCTCGGGGAACACTCGGGCAGGTCTCGGGTTTGAGATAAAAACTATTTTCATCTTTAAAACAAAATTCAAATTTTAAAACAATTTAAACCCATGTTTTTAAAAATAACTATTTTAATCTAAGTTTGGATTAATAAAGGTTTTAAGTGGAATGTTTTTAAAAGTAATTAAGTTTAATTTATTTAATTTTGTGATATTATTTATAAATTAATTATTTTAAATAAACTAATTAAGATGAAATGTTATTTTAATTGACCTTAATCTCTTGAATTAATTTATTTGTTAATGATGGTTAATCATAAGGTTTATTAATTAAAGATTTTAATAATAATTAAATGATTAATTAAGATAAATGATTTATAATTACTTAATAATTAAAGAATAATTAATTAAAGGTTAATTAATTATCAATTCAAGGTTAATTAATTTATATTTAAGGATTAATTAATTGATGTAATTAATTAAAGAATAATTAATTAATGAAAGTAATTAAGATTAATTAATTAATAATTAAAGCATTAATTAGGAATAATTTATTTATGTATTAATTAATAATTAAAGGTTAATTAAATAATAGTTAAGGTTAATTAATTAGTGATTAATATTTATTAATTAATAATACTAATTACTAATTAAGGATTAATCAATTTATAATTAATGATAATTAATTTATAATTATGGATAATTAATCATTAATTAAGGATAATTAATGAAAATAATTAAGTGATTAATTAATTACAATCACGCGGTTAATTCGTCTTACTTGTGGATGATTGATTATGATTGAATGCCTTGAACTGATTGATATCCCTGTTATGTGATTGTGATACTTTGTGATGTGAATTGCTGTGAATTGAACTATGATATCTGTGATGTATTTCTGTGTGAATGAGAAAGGTGTTGACCTTTAAACGGCATTTGAATTTCGATGCGACGGTGAGTCGGATTCCAATTGGTTATCCGAAACCCACATCGAATCATAATTGTGAATCTTTGTGATTGATATATCCACGTGCTTTAAAATAAACGCTCATTATTCGGTTGAGCCGGGAGAGGACTCTGTGTCATAAAACCTATTTCGAATAGACGAATTGGAGTGCATTTGAAAATGGTGGTGAAGACCGGGTATCTTCGAAAACGAAAGGATTGCCTATCTATTGTCTCCGCACTGAGTTGCTCCTGTATAGAGATCTCCATATTATGATGGGGAGTCTGATCGGGATTGTGGATTCTCAGATTACAAGGGCTGCTTCCTTTATTAGACGAAGTGCCTTCGGTTCCATTCAGACCCTGAATGTACTTGTATGGTTGTATGTCTGACACTACACTTTGAGATATAAAGACGATCTCTATCAAATACATTTCTGTTGATGGCGGAGAATTTATTCTCTTAGCTTAACACCCTTCTCTGAGACGTACGAGCTCAGAGGTTATGTAGTTGATGCTTATTAGTGATATACTACTAATTTGGTAGTGTGGCATGCTGAGTGCTGACCATTTGTTGATCAAAGCATGGCTTTTGTGAAAAGCGTAGCTTTGTGGATGAGACATCGTCGAACCTCACAACCCGGTAATGGTCAAAACAGGAAGGATGCAGCAAGGTTACGGGGGTAGCGCCCCTTAGGGTATATGCATTTCCTTCTGGATAAAAAGTGATACCATCGTATGGAGCCCAAATACTTAACTTATGTGGTTGTTGGTTGTTGTTGTTGTTGGGGACCCCAGATAAAGGTTAGTTAAGACCGGGGGATGGCATACTCGTGACAGTTAGTTACCTAATTACATAGGTAAGCCGGCCTTGTGTTGGCAGAGAGCTGGTTAAGTTCTCGGGGCGTCCCTCTAGAGGCATACCCATTCGGAAGGAAGTTCCTTAGCCTGACCATTGTTGGAAATCCAAACAAAACAATACGAGCCTTTACGATTGCAGTTGTATAACCTACCACCATAGGTGGTAGATATTGCAGGCATAATATAATGGTACCTATGCTGGCTAAGATTAATATTATATATTCGAGATGTTTTCAAACTATGCACTAATAATAATATCAAAAAGAGTTTTCTCGTATCAAGCATATTTGACTATCATAAGAAGAAATCTTCCCCTAGTGTGCGATTGCATTGTGTGTGTGTGCCGGGAGGCCTTATTGTAGTTTCATTTTCCAAAAGCATGAACAGATTTCTTTTATAAATTGTTTTTGTTCAAACAATTATTTTTGTTTACTCATACCAGTCCCATGACTGACCCAGAGATTATTGTTCCCTTCCTAAACTTTGTGTGCCTATAATTTTCCACACGAGCAGCCTAGAAAAGGTTATCCGTGTTTTGGAGCTAGCTTGGATTTAGAAGTCTTCTGAAAGCTGTCAGATTTTGAAAGCTTTTGGTTTGGAGATCTTTTGAATCCTTTTGGATCTAAAAGTGTTTGTAGTTTTTGGAAGACCCTATCGAAGTCAAAGTATGTTGGAAATTTTTGTGAAGACCCTGTTGTTATTGTTCCACTGTGGAGTTATCATTCTGTTGTTGTAGCATGTATAGCACTCTGATGATATTGTATCAAATGTTGTATTTGTGTTGCGATCATTGAAATCATCTTTTGTTTCTGCTGTGTTGTATTCATCTAATGTTGTTATGGAGTTCAACATTTGAATCTTCGTCAATCGAATACAAGTGAGGAATTTGAATGCTGGATTTCGGGTCATGACAACTCATGTTTTAGGTAGTACTTACTCTGCTTATGCTTTCGATAGCTTATCCTCCACTCGATATTGCCAATTAGCTGATGATATTGCTATTATTTTTAGTGATTGTTGATAGATATAGATTTTACTAGCAGTAGGGAATTAGAGGGGGTTTGATCATCAGGGTTATGATGAGGATTATTAGATGGAACATTATAGGTCTTAATGATTTAGATAAATGTGATAAAATTAGAGCTTTTCTCAAAGACTATTTTATTGGTATTGCCTTATTACAATAAACGAAAATGGAATGTCCATATCTTCGCTTTTATAGAAGATTAGGAGGTTTTCATTTTAGACATCGGGCATGTTTACCTTTAATTGGTGCTTCTGGGGGTTTACTTATTGGGTGGCATGATAATTCTTTTAAACTTTTACAAACTATTACTAAAATAACATTTTTTATAAATTATTCTCATTAACCTTAGTGGTAACTCTTTATTAAATTTAGTTTACGGTCCAAACACAAAAATTGGTTGTCGAGTTCTATGGAGCAAATGTCTAGAATTTAGATCATTTGCTCCTGGTCCTTGGATTTTGGGAGGGGATTTCAACGTTATGAGATTTTTAGGAGAACAATCGCCTCGGGAAGGTGATTTCTCCGCTATGGAAGATTTCGATCAGTTTATTTTTAGTAGCAATTTGATAAAATTACCTCTAACTAATAGAGAATTTACTTAGGCTAGCACTAGGGAAATCCCTTCAATGGCCATATTAGATAGGTTCTTCATTAGTGATGAAATCGAACAAAAAAATTCGATTTGTAGAGTCACTGGTTGCCTTCTATGTATTCTGATCATTGCCCTATCATACTTACATGTGATTTTCATAGAATTGTTAATAAAACTTTTAAATTATGAAAAATGTGGCTATTAGAATCCAATTTCTCTAATTTAATTAATAATAAATGGACTTCAATGAATTTTCATAATATTAGAAATACGGGTAACTCAGTAAAAAAATTGTTATAAAATTTAGATGTCTTACGGATTTTCTTAAATATTAGAGTAAGAATGTATTTGGAAGTATTAAAATTAAAAAAGAAACTTTTCTCAATGGAATGTTAAAAATTAATAGGATAGAAGAAACTAGACAATTTAATTTGGCGGAGGGTAATGGACTAGCTAATTTAAAAGAAGAACTTAATTCAATTTTAGAAAAAGAAAAGGTTATGTGGAAACAAAGATCTAGAATTCAATGGATTAATGAAGGAGATAATAATACAGTTTTTTTTATAATATGGCTAACGGTAGAAAACGCAATAATACAATAAATTCTAATTTTGTGAATAATGTTGAGTTAGTTGATCAAAGGGGTTTAAATAAGGCCTTTACTGATTATTATAGAGATATTTTTGGTAATAAAAATAAATATAGAATAAACGCTAGATGGAATGAAATATATCATATCGAGTTTAGAATTAATCTTAATGATATTGATAATCCTTTTTCAGAAGAGGAGATTTTGAAAGCTATTAACGATATGCCTAGTGATAAAGCTCGATGACCCGATGGTTTTCCTATTTTATTTTATAAGCAATTTCGAAACGTATTAAAATTTGATTTAATTAATATGTTTGATGAATTTTATAACAGACTTTGGAAGATTTAACTTGTAAACATTATTCTATTTCGCAAAAAAAATCGGTGCTAATAATTTGAAAGATTTTAGACCAATTTCATAGAATGACGTAAAAAAATCGGTGCTAATATTTTGAAAGATTTTAGACCAATTCCATTAATTAATTGTTCAGCTAAAATTATTTCAAAAGTTTAGCAAATAGACTTAATATAATAATGAACGATTTGAATGAATATTCACAAATCGCTTTTATTCAGGCCAGAAATATAACGGATGGTGTTGCAGTTGTTCAAGAGTTCATTAATCACTGTAAGAAAAACATAACATGAGCGCTTTTAAAACTTGAATTTGCAAAAACTTTTGTTCGATTGATTGGGATTTTCTGAATTATATGTTATAGGCTAGAGGTTCTAGTTGTAGATGGATAGGTTAGATTATGACATTGCTTAAAACTGGTAATTCTGGTATAATGGTTAATGGGGTATTAGGGAATAAAATACAATCAAAATGGGGTCTACGACAAGGTGATCCTTTATTGCCTCTTCTGTTTAATCTAGCCGCTGATGTTTTTGCAAGGATAATTAAAAAAGCTATAGGAAATGGAACTTTAGATAACGTAGGTAGTGATATTACATGTGATGGAAGTTCAATTTTACAATTTGCCGACGACATCATGTTATTTACTTCGCATTTACCTAAACATGTCATTGCACTTAAATTCATTTTATACAGTTTTGAACTCCTTTCAGGTCTTAAAATTATTTTAGATAAAAGTTCAGTTTTATTTGTAAATGACATTCATAAGGTTGAAGGGTTAGTGGTTAATACGTTAAATTATAAAACCAATAACTTCCCTATTGATTATTTTTGTTTTTTTATTAGACCAACTAAACGTAAACATGATGACTGGTTAATTATAATAGATAAAAATAAAAATAAAATTTTCAAACGGAATGGCAGGTTTTTATTGAGGGTGGATAGACTAGTTCTAATCAATTCAGTTTTATTTGCACTTCCGATTTGTTGGATGTCTATGCACCTATTTCCAGAATTGGTGATTGATAAAATTGATAAAATAAGAAGGGATATTTTATGGAGTGGTGATAATCCAAACAATAGTCTAAAATGTTTAGTTAATTAGGACACCGTATGTAGATCAAAAAAGGAGGGAAGGCTAGGTGTTATTAATTTGCGTAACTTGAATATGTCATTACTAGGGGAGTGGTTGTGGAAATTTAAGGATGTAAATGATAATATGTTTGGAAAGAAATTGTATCTAAACGTTATTATAATGGTAGTTATAATTTATATCAAATTACACCTATGTTAATAATAACTTGTCTAATTTTTGAAATCAATTCTAAAATGTCATGATATTTTTAAACTTGGTATTAACACGATTGTACATTTCGGTAGAAATACAACCTTCTGGCATGATCATTGGATATCTGTCATTCCACTTAGGGTTGAATTTAAAGAACTTTTTGAAATTCGTAACTATAAAAATGCTTTAATTAAATATGTTTTTTCACTGGATAATGATCCCCTCTGAAACTTTAGTTTTAATAGAATCTTAGAGCGTACATCTCTTAGATAATTTGCTTTATTATGTACAAGGTTGAAGTTATATAATGTAGATAATGAAAATGATATTATTGATTGGGATAGGGACAAAAGCAAGAAATTCACTTCTAACTCAATATATAAATTTACCCATTATTTGGTCGTTACTAATAACACTTTTAATTTTATTTGGAAAACAAATTCACCACCAAAAGCTAAGATACATATGTGGTTGATCATATATGGGAAGCTAAATATAATTGAACTTTAAAAAGAAAGAATTTACCTATTGTTAATAAATGTACATTTTGTAACTTGTAATGACCCACCTTTTTGGATGGTTTAAATCGACGATAAACCTCACACGTCAGACTCAAACCATTCAAAATGGAAGATTGTTATGAGATAAATGAGAAAAAATAGAGAAGTAAAGAAAACAAATACAGAATCTCGTAGCGGAATGACAAAATATAATAATCAAATAAACAGTTCATGAAGCTGTTTACAAAGAACATTGATTAAACTTTTATAATACAGATCAGAGTTACATACAACAAGAATAATTAATAAGTAAATGTAGTGGAACAACATGATGCAGTGGAATAAATATAATACATAATAATAGTACAAAATCTTCGTCTCCATCCTCTAGAAAGTAGTCTTCAATAACAGAAAAGGTCAAACTGACCCGAGCGAATTGAAAAGACAAAACACTCGAGTTAGAAGTAAAAGATCTTATGTAAGTTAAATCAATAGTAAATAAATATGAGTATAGCAGCATCAGAGATGTTTATGGGGTTTGCCATCTCCTATCCAGTGCCAACATGAGTGCAATAACTTAAGAGATATTCGGGATTCCCATCTCTTAAGGATCCTTTAAACTATCTACATACATAATATAATACGCTATTATAATAGTGCCTACAGTAAAGTAAAGTATTAAAGTAGCATTAAGGTGTTACCCATACCCCCCTTAACATATTATATATAGTGTAGTAGTCTATACAAATACTGTAAACTCCACCCACAGGTGGGCTATCAGGGAACACTCCATAGGTACGACACAAAACAAACTTGTAGAAGGCACCATAAGGCATATGAACACGGCACTCGAGGCAATGCCATGGTAGATATACCAATTGCGGATCCGGACTGGTGGTAACGCATAGCAGCTACTACCGTCTACCTTGGAACACACTCCCATAATCAAAATCGAAGGGTGGCCACCAAATCATCACAAAGTCATAATATGGTATCGAAGAAATGTGTCTGATTGGAGGCGCGACCTCGCTTGACCCAGCGTGGCTCATGTTTTAGTCACATCTAAGCTGAATCATGGGAGCCAGGGTCACGTAAATACCTCATACAGAATCGTTCACCAAATTATCCTATTTAATTTATAGAATCTCCACCACGTGCACAGTTGTTAAAGTGGTTTTTGGTTTTGGTAGAGAGTGTGACAATATCTAATCCCAGTCTCTTTAACAACCGAACGCTTATTACACACCGGATGGTTCTTTTACATTTACCAAAACCAATCCATAATTGATACCAAAATATCATATTCTCAAAACCATATCACCGTAGAATCAATATTCACTTTCAAAATCACATTCACATTTGAATTTATCGATAAGATAGGTTAATTAAATCCTCGTTTCAAAATCATCATATTTACTCAAATACGTCATTTCAAAAAAAGGTATCAATTCCAAATTCCAACTTAGGTTGTATCATCATTAATGATTTAAATATAAATACTTCAACTCTACATAGTTCGAAATTTTAGAAAATAGTTTAGGTAGCCATAAATAGTATTAATAGTTTAAATAGATTAAAATAGTTTAGATAGTCATAAATAGTTTTAATAGTTTTAAAAATAGTTTAAATAGTTTAAATAGTAAACATAGCTTAAATAGATTTAAAATTGGTTTAATTAGATTTCAAATGTTAAATAGATTTAAAAATAGATTAAATAAGTTTAAAACGGATTAAATAGATATAAATTATATTAAATAGATTTAAAATAGATTGAATAAATTTAAAATAGATTAAATAGATTTAAATTTGATTTCGTTAGATTTAAAATGTTTAAATAGATTAAATAGGTTTAAAATAGATTAAATAGATTTAAAATAGATTAAATATATTTAAATTATATTAAATAGATTTAAAATAGATTAAACATAAATTGTATTTAATTAGTTTTAAAATGTTTAAATAGATTTAAAAATAGATTAAATAGGTTATAATAGATTAAAATAAATTAAAATAGTTTAAATTAGTTAAAATAGTTTAAATTGATTAAAATGGTTTAAATCAGTTTAAATAGATTTCAAAGTTATAACCAAATAATTTCAATAACTTAATTTTGATAAATTCATTTATATTTGTCACTTCAACTTTGAAATCCCAATTCAAATCCTTTGAACAATTCATTAAATCAATTTCAATTTCAGCATTAATGCTTGGATTGTTGAAAATAATTCAATTTATACAAATCAATTTCTATTTCAAAATGCCAGTTAACTAAATTCAAAATTGAAGGAATTAAAAATCATTTAATTTAACCAATCCAATATCTGTATATAATTTTCTACCTTATGGTTAAATGATACGGATATTTATCATTTTCATTCGCGGTTTAAAATTTAATGGTTATATATCATTTCAAACCGCAATCCCGAATTAAATAAAAATCCATAAAATCGCTCGAGTCTATCATTTCAATCCATAATGATTTTTCTCTAATCTATAGATCGTTCGGGTATGTATCATTTCAACCCATAGGGAACTTGCAGTGTTATAACAATATAAAAATACAACATCCAGTCATCCAATATCGACAATCAAACATCCATCACAATCGTCATTCAAATCAATCAATAAACATCAATAGATAACAGATCATCAATAACAGATATTAAATTGACAATTAAATTCAATATTAAATTAAACGATGATTAAATGCAATAAAAGTCAAATTTAACTAGAATGACAATTTAGTCCTACCAAACATCAATCAGTAAATTTCTAATTGCATCATAAATTTAATTTAACCAACATAAGATAATATAATATTGTGAGTGGGTCAAAACACTCACCTTGGATTTCAAATCGATTTGAAATCCAAAATAAGGCTCAAAATTGAATAGTCTCAGAATTCATCCAAACTAGTTTCAAAATGTCCATAATTTTGGCAACGGAACAAACCGTGCGTGAATCCTAGCTCGTATGAAAAAGCTATTAAGATTAGAACATTCGAAATTAAAATTTGAATAAAATAAAAAGAAAAACAAAATGTTCACTCTATACCTGGCCACATCAGCGCTGAAACGCATGAAAATGCAAACCCTGACCTGTTATGACCACGAGCTCGCGATAACAATCGGCTTCCACCATCACCGCTGGCCGTCGCGGCCACTAGACCTCGCTCCGACCTTGTCTATGCCTACGCGACCTACCTCCCCCCTCCTCCCCCTCCCCTCCGGTGATCGACCTCGTCCTTGACTACGGCTAGAAGGAGCAGCCGCCGCTGCAATATCATGACCTATTCAAAATTTTTACAGCGATCGAACCATCACCAGGCTGAACGAGCTACACCGATGGACTCCGCTCATCGATCTCCACAAATCCATATTATTGATTCGATGATCGGTCGAAGTTGATCACAACACAACGAACGGCCGAGAACTAATCACCCAATTCTGACCACATAGAGACCCAAATTGAAAAGTAGACTGCAGATTAGAGTAGCGCTCGTCGAGGGATTCGAATACTATGATAGTGTAACGACCCGGAATTTTTATTAATTAAAATTTGAATATTTAATTAATTTTAAATATTAATGAGCGAATTTGTAAGTCGAATAAATTTTATTTCAAATATTAGATTTAATTGAATAATTAAATCGATAATTAAATATGTGAAAATACAGAAATAATTGAAAATTGAGTTAAATATGATTGAAAATGATTTGTAAAATTTTATTTTATCATGTTGGAGTTAGAATGATATTTTAGAACTTTTAAAATTGAATTTAAAGTTTATTTGTGGAAATTGAATATTTCAATATTTAATCGACTAGTAAAATTAGTCAATTTTCGAACAGTCTCAGAATTGGAGAAACTAGTTCCATTGGATCCGTAATATTTTTTTATTATCGGATTTCAATTTTCGTAGCAATCGGAGTCATCGTTTGATCGTGGCAGCTCGAAACGCATCGAAATTGTTTTTAATATTTATTTGGCGAGTTAAAATAGCCATTTTTCAAACAGTCTTGGATTTCGACGAAACCAGTTTCATCGGATCCGTAATGTGATATTATTGTATGGTTTCAAATTTCATGTCAATTGGATTTACCGTTTGTCCGGTGCAAGCCAAAACGCCCAGAAAATAGTTTAATCGGTTTAATTTTAAATTGAACGTTTATTGCCATAACTCGCACAGATGACCGAACTAGCTCCCGAAACATGTTCCATTATGTTCGGAACGTGGGGTAAACCTTAGAAACGCCAACAGGCACGCTTCGTTTGGAGTTCGGAAAATCCGGGATGAATAGTGTTTGCAAAATTTTCTATATAAGCCCCCTTATTTCTCATTTTTGCAAAATATTAGAAACCCTAGGGTTTCATCTGTAGGCCGCCACCCCCCTTATCATCAATGGCCAGAATTTTCTTCCCTTCCCCTCAAATTATCTTCTAATCCGTCAGTCTATTCAAGAATCTTTCAACTAGTAAAACGTAGAGCTAAGCAAGAGCTTCAATTTCATACGGAGATGATCGAAAACGGCGCGACGTAAAGGGAGCTAGGAGGGGCCGACAGCTGCGTGTTGCGCACGCAAACCGAGGGTGAGGGTAGGGCCGAGTTGGCCTGTACGCGGGGTGAAGGAGGAGCAAGCAGCGAGCTTTCAAATGGCGTAAACCGATCGACTTCAAAGTCGACGAGGAGGGAGTATAATTCAACCCTAGGAGCGGCGGCTATGGGTTGTTGTGCGTGGGTGGTTACTGGAGAGGGGAGAAGAGAAAGAGGACGGCCCAGATTTTTTCATAAGGAAATGAACGGTCCTGGATAGTTGAGGTTTAAAAATAGAAAATAAAAGTTGTAAATTATAATTATAAAATTCGTGAATCTTTAAAAATTCGTATCTTTTTCATACGAGGTCGAAAACACACGAAACTAGTGCGTTGGAATCGTATGGACGAGCACTACGCGATGGAATTGGATTGGAGTCGTTTGGAATTAGTGAGAATTTCGGGTAAAATTAAACGCGTGTTTAATTTTATTCGAAATAAATCGCTAAAACGAAATTGAAATCAAGGTGAGAACTTCTCACTCAATCGAATCGGTTTCGATTTTAATTTTAAATAGTTATATTTAAAATACTTGAATGCATGTTTGAATGATGATTGTTATCTATTGATTGTTAAAATAGACACTATGCGCCGTTAGTAAGCGGATGTTATTTATTTAAAACATATACCGCGAATATTTCATAAACAGTGAAATTAGTATTATTTATGTACTTGGAATTGATTTCCCGCATTATATAGCGGATGAGACCCTATTGCGCCGTCTATTAAGCGGATAATATTTTAAATCCCATATACCGCGATAATTTCGTACTGGAACGGAATTGGTATTGTGCTAACATCTTTGGATGCAGGAAAACAGGTTGGAGGGATCCAACTGGATTCCTCAACAGTATTTATTTGATTATGGATATTTTGATATCCATTGATTATCATATACAGATATATGATGTCGTTGTTGTCGTGATTGACTATTTGGTGTGTAGCATCATTGGACCAATTTTGGAATTTTAAAAGGATTTTAAAGTAATTTTTGAAAGTATACGTTATAAAATATTTTTGGAATTGATCCATTTTAAATAAATAACGTTATAATTTTAATGTTATAAAAATTATGATTTTTGAGAAATATAGTTAAAAGTTGATTGTTGGAAATATGGGGTTAATGATTTTATAAAATAGTTTAAATTAGGATTTTTGAATTTATTGTAAAAAGTTTGAAATATAGGATTTATAAAATTTGATTATTTTATAAATCAAAAATGGTGAAATTATAAAGGAGTTTTAAAACGTTTTTAAAATAATAATATAAATTGATTTATATTAAAAGATTAATTAAATTGATATTTATAAATTAATAAAATGCTGGAATTATAAAACGAGTTTTTATAAGTGCTAGAATGAAGTGCAAATGAATTTCATAAATGAATGAAATTTATAGGATTATAAATGTTGAAGTTATAAATGGAATTTTATAAGCAGTAAGTTTATAAAATTTGTAAAGATATTAAAAGGAATAGATTTGGGAAAATAAATGAATCTTATAAGTTATAAGATTTATAACTTGGGAAGTTTAAAAGAACGATTTTTGTAAACAAATAAATTATAAGCATTTGACTTATAATATGAATTTTTAGTATATCATTGAGATATGAATTGAGATAGGTTAATAAAGGAATTTATAAAAGGAGTTGATATAAAATAAATAGAAATAGAATTTATAAACATTGTTTTATAAATTCGCAAACGACTTATTTTGATAAGTAAATTGTTATAACTTATTAATAGAGTTATATTCACGTTTTAGACGGTGAATAATCCTTTAAAATAAAATGTATAGAAGTGATGAAATTGGTTAACGTAGTATATTCACGTTTTTGAATAGTGAATAATATGTTAAAGAAATTTTTTTTGATGTGATGTTTTAAATAGAATTAAAACGATCTAACGATGTTTTCAAAATGTGTTAAGATTCGAAACCATAGATTTCAACATTCATTGTTGAAATAGACGTTTTCGAGAAATAGAAGGAAATGATGGACTCTAACACTGTTGTTATAGTAAATGATTTTCGAAAGGAAATGTTTTGTATAGTATTGGGATTTATATATCTATTTTAATTTCGAATCCCTATACTAGTGATTTTGGGTTGTCGTAACGATGTTTTACGTAACATTCGTTTTGGCCCAAATAAATATGTTTAAGAGAATGATTTCCTTAAAGAATGAAATATATACTTAATTTCGATTTAAGTATATTGAATATTTTCCAAGTGTAGAAAATAAAATTTGTGAATTACTTATTAAATAAGTATGGAAATGTTTTCCAATGTGAAATGAAACGTTTTGAGAATTTATCTTTTTGAAGATAAATTGAAAATGAATAATTGAAATCGTATATCAGTAGATATTTTGATATATAAATTCACTATGGAATTTATAAAAGAAAGGGAATTTGTTTAAAAATAAACGTTGATTTATTTTTGAAGTATTGAAAATATATATCTTGTAAAGATATTTTTGGGAAATAAATAATTTGGAAAATTATTTGGAATCTGGTGATGTTGTGCATATCCATTGATAGTTCAATAACCGACTATCAATATTTACCTTTGAATGGGTATTTGTTGTGATTTGCTTGAATTTGAATGCCACACTTATTTTTAAATTATTGCGCTCGTTATTCGGATTACCCATTCCGAATAGTGATACGACGTAATGGATAGCATTGAAGACCGGTGTTGAAGACTGGATATATTTGAAAGCGAAAGGACAACTCGTCGAATGTCTTTGCATCGACTGGTCCCCGGTATAGAGACTCCATATGTGATGGGAAGTCCGAACGTGATTAGTGAATATCCGAATTGCAAGGACTTCTTTGTAAGTGCCTTCGGTTCTGTTCGATCTCGGAACAGACTTGTATGGATAGTATGTCTGACGTTACAAATTGAGATATAAAGCAGATTTCTTTCAAATACATTTCTGTTGGTGGCGGAGAATTTATTGTCTTAGCTTAACACCCTTCTTTGAGACGTACGAGCTCAGAGGTTATGTAGTTGAAGGTTATCAGCGATATATTCCCAATTTGGTAATGTGACATGCTGAGTGTTGCTGTGAAATGATCATTGTTTGATCATTTGTGATATGATCATTTGTTTGATCACTTATCTTTGTGATCATTTCTATGATCATTTGTTGACCCAAAGCACAGCTTTTGTATAAAGCGTGGCTTTGTGGACGAAACTTCGTCGAGCCTCACACCCCGGAATGGTCAAAACAGGAAAGATGCAGCAAGGTTATGAGGGGTAGCTCCCTTTAGGGTATGTGCATTTCCTTCTGGAAAAGGGTGATATCATGGTATGGAGCCCAGATACTTACTCATGTTGAAACACTTTATTATTTTGGTGTGATGTTGGTTACGAGCGCTCGGATAAAGGTCCCAAAGGACCGGGGGATGGCATACTCGTGTCAGTTGCTACCTAGTTTGAAAGGTAACCCGGCCTTGTGTTGGCAGAGATCCGGTTAGGTTCTCGGGGACTTCCTTCCAGAGGCGTTCTCATGTGGCAATGGGAAGTTCCTTGGCCTGACCATTTGTTGGAAATCCAAAGAAACAATACGATCCTTGTACGGTTTTAGTTATATAACCTGCTATGGAATGTGGCGGTAACCTACTATTGAACATAGTAGCTATAGTAGGCATACGATAATGGTCGTATGTTGGCTAAGATTTATATTCTACTTTCGAAATTGTTTTATACACTATGCACTAATAATAATAACAAATGTTTCTTTTTAATGCGTATCAAGCATCTTTGACTATCATAAGGAGAATCTCCTTCGATTCTGCGTTTGCATGTGTGTGTGTGAGGGAGGCCTTATGGTAGTCTCATTTTTAAAAAGCATTGCGAATTGACTTTAAAAAAATATTCCTCTATTTTGATTTTAAAGATAAATAAACTGTTTTGAGTTCTCACACCAGTTACATGACTGACTCGGAGTTTATTGTTTTCCTTCCTAAACTCTGGGTGCCCACCAATTTCCACACGGGCAGTCAAGAGTTAAGGTTTATCAAGATATTCTTGAATTCAGGAGTTGCTGGAGGCAAGCTGGATGGCATGGTGTATTACTAGTATATAATATTTCTTTTCCACTGTTTGTGGTTGTTTGATGTTGTACACTCTGATGATGTAAAGAAATGTAATGTGATGTAATGTAATAACTGATATAGTTCTTTGTTTAAAGATTATTCATTTCTTTATTATATGTTGTTCCGCTGCGATTGTGAGATTCTGATGTTGTTCTGTTGTTGTTTTCTGTTCTGTTCCGTTCTATTTTCTATCTTTTTCTCTCTTCTATCTTTTTCTTCTTCTTTTTAAACCCTAATGGTTCGTATTTCCGTTCACCTTGAGTTAATCGATGGAGATTAGTGTCTATTCAAGGGGTACGGAAAAGCGGACTATTACAGATAGGGTTTGAAGGGATTTGATATTGAAGTTGAATTTTGAATCGAAATTGAAATGGGGAATTTAGGGTTTTCAGCCATTGAGAAGAAGAAGTAGACAGCTGAATTGTACATACAGAAATGAAAAGTAATAAGGCTGCTAGGGTTAGAATAAGATAATATATACTAACGAAGCCCGATAAGAAAATAAACACATATCGAATTTGTACGAACGACGAATAGCGACTCAAAAAGCCTGTTCTGCCTCCGAAATGAAAGTGTGTCATCTCATATATCAAAATAGATGTTTTCGATAATTCAAAATTCAGTGGGATAGGTTTCAAGTCCTAATTTTGTCGTACAAAGAAGTTAGCTTAAAATCAGCTTATTTTAAGTTAATTTCAATTAAATATAATTAAATTGATTTCCATGCGTTTCGAGTCCGTACGATCAAACGGCAAGTCTGATCCCTACGAAACTTAATATCCTACAATAATTCACCGTTACGGATCTGATGAAACTAATTTCGACGGAATCCGAGACAGTGGCCAAAATGGCTATTTTCATGTTAATTAAATATATTATTATTAAATTGATTAAATCATTTTTTAATTCTACTTTTAATAACTAACCAATTTTATTATTTTTGATTACTTAGACATTTACAATAATTTAAAACAAATTTACATATCAATTTTGTGTTAATTATTACACAAATAACAACGTTCAATTTCAACTGTAATTAAATCCAGTTAATTATAATTCAATTCCAATAAATTGATTAAATTGATTTCAATCTTCTTATTCAATCAATTGTCAGATTATGAAAAAAAATTAACATTGTATTACATCTTATTACACTAATATTCCCAAATTCCATCTTTTACCATATAGTTGCAATATTTCAATTACATTGAGTTTTGATTGATTTTCACGTTAATCAAAATTTTAAATCCCAATAAATTAATTGATCTTTGTTTGACTCTTTTTATTAATCAATTATTGCCTTGTGAATATAATTAACATTTCTATACATTTTATTGCATTCACCTTTTACAGTTATCGTCTTCACTCACAATAACGTAACGTTTATTTACATTTATTTGTAAACGATTAAATAAATTGGTGACACTAACAATTGTCACCTTTTCTACATTTAATAACATTCGTAAGTTTATTATTTTCAAACAAATGTTATAAATACTTACACTACACTAATTCTATCCAATTACAATTTATTTCACATTATTTCCTTAATTAATCGACATTTATAGTATCAATTACCCTTTTAATCCAATTATCAATTAATACATATATTATTACAATTAATTTACCATCTATAACCAATTACAACTTTTTAATCATTTCAATTAATTGGAATTACATTTAAAGTAGCCATCAATTACCTTAAATCAATACCATTACATTTTATTCTAGTTATATTCTTATTATTAAATCATAAATTTTTTTATTTCTTCCAACATTAAATAACGAAGCCTTATTAAATAAATTATTTTTAATTATCGAAAATTATGGGTCATTACACTACTTGTTCTTAGAATACATTAATCATATATATTACGAATGTAAGGATACTTATTACATTCTTAATATTACTCTTAAAATTTTTAACTTTACAACTAAGGTAACTGATTGTGATTTCTATTGGAATAACTTAAGATTTAATCTTAAAGGTGAATATAGATTTTTACTAGACACTTTATCTACTATAATTTGTTGGTTTATTTGGTTTGATAGAAATCAAAGATTATTTAATAATAATAATAATAATAGCCTTATTAATAAAATGGTATTGACAACCGCTCAATTTTGTTTTAATTGGATCTCAAATCCAAAATATAAATTGGCAAAAAATAACCATTTTAAAGAATATCTTAATAAATTTAGAAAAAATATTGATTTATTTAAATAAAAAAATCATAATTTTAATAGTACTAACTTTTGCATTAGCATTTATTTGAGTTCAAATGATGACTTTACGGATTATTCTAACGTACTTTTGATCACAGGAACATAGTGTTAGTGTTATTTTTTGATTTTACTCTAAAATATATAAGTAATAAATTCATATTTATAAGCATATATATATATATATATGCCTTCTGATTTCTTGATCACTATCTCATTTAAAGAGATTGAACCTATTATTAGTCTAACATCTATTATATGTTTAGGATTTCCTTATGATATGTGCTCTAGTTTAGTACTTTTATTTTATTTAATGCATATATATGTATATAAATTTATTTATATACATATATATGTATTATTCTTACATTTTTTGTATAGTTTTCTATATAGATACAAGTTTAGGTGAAGATGTTGTAGGGTTGTTGTTTGTAGGATTGTAGGGTTGCTGTTTACAGGGTTGCAGGGTTGCTGTTTATAGGATTATTGTTACGAGAGATTTCATATTGGATCTGGATCATTTGCACTAGCTGTGTGGCATTCATTCACTAGCAGAGCAGCTTGTTGATCACATTTGTACATTTGGATGCATAATGGCTTATATTGGATACTTCTAACACTTAATTATCAGGCGGTGGCCTTACCGGAGTTCGATACTGAAGTGTAATGGATAGTGGTTTTGTCGGAGCTCATTTGAGAAGTTCCTTGAGTAGTTTATTTGTTTTCTTAAACATATACATTTTATACGTTATGATTTGTTACCTGTCAGACATGTTGGCAGCTCCTTTATTTTGATGATTTATATATGTACGTGTGTGCTCTCCACTATTTTAGATGATCACACATTTCTCTCAAAAAAAATTATTTGATTTGTTTGAATATCATTAGTATTTAATAAAGTGTGCACATAAAAGTTATAAATGCATGTAACGATATATGATATTGATTGGATATTCAAACTGAATTTAAATATATTAAATGCTAAGTGAGTTTGAGAATTTTTTAGAGCCACATACCCTCTTTTATGGCCGGCCATTATGAGGGGGAGGGTGAGGATTTGATAAGATTTAATTAGGAATTAAATAGGAAAGTTTTTAAAGGAGGGAAATGAAATGTTTTTCAATATTTCCTTTAAAACATATTCTATTTCCATTCATTCCAACATCCATTCTCTCTAGAAAATTCACGTTTTTTGTCTCATTTCTCTCTCTCTCTCTAATGGTCGAAAATCCATGTCTTTATGGATGGAAAAAATCCCAAATAAAAATAAACAGAAATCAATTAAATAAATACGATAGTGGTTATTCAGGTCGTTACAACTTCTAGAGACTGATTTAATGACATCTAGAAGCTATTCTTCTGTGCTTTAGGCCACGTCCTAAGGTAATACTCTAGTTTAATTTTTTATATGTTTCTCTTGTTCATATGTTTAGATCCTATACAATTCATTTGATCATTTAATTGTCTATGTTGTAACATGTAATTCAAATCCCCATTTGTCCATCTAACTTGAAAGCATGTTTATCATGTTAAGTTAAATCAGATCCGCTTCTATTTTTATCTCCATTCACTGTATGTTCAGTATGCTTCGTATCATTTAGATCCACTTTCTTATGATAATTTGCTAGTGTTCTTTGTATTATTTAGATATAAACATTCTTATCATGAATTTACTCACCTAACCCGCTACAGACCGGTCTAATTCCTTCAAACACTTATATCACAAGGTTATTTCATAAGAAATATATCAGTCAATAAATTGATATCATTATAATATTATTAAAGGTTATGGATCTTTAACAAAGTTGCGTCTATCAGTTATATGTTAATATTACTTGCATAAACGCTAGTCGTTGAGCAAACTAATGATAGGGTCGTTACGTGTTATATTATTGGTATATTTCTATATGAGGCAAGACTAATGATTATACTTGTTAAGAAAACAGAAGGTACAAGCATCTATGCTTAGGTCGTCTTGAAATGATTGGTAATAGTGTATAATCTCTTTTGATTTGTTAAGCCAAATCAAGGCCAAAATTGATATTAGAAAAAAGATTATGGTTAGGAGTTATATATGATACAACCGGTAAAGAGTATTCCATCACTTGAGGGGTTATGAATTATTGAGAAAACTCAAGGTTAGAATTTCAAGGCAGATGAGTCCTAACACTCAATAAAGAATGAAATCAAAAGGTTTCTATATTTCTCTTATGGTTTGGAGAAATATAAAAGTCTTGCGGGAGCCTTGTTAGAAAAATGAAATGACTACACGTAACCATTCTAATATTGTAAGAATATATGCTATATAAAACTATACTAATCTACTTGAATATAAATTTGCAGAAAATGACCAACCAAAGATCGCTTTCTGAAAACAACAAACTCATTGGACCAAATTACACCGACCGGCTAAGAGTGATCAAAATAGAACTAACATATGAAGTGGTTTGTCGTAAATGAACCTCTAAGAACTAACCCATTGCAGATGCAGATCCCGAAATAGTTAGATCTTATAGCACATGGGTAGTTAATTATGACTGGGCCCAAGCTTTCATGCTGTCTACCTTCGAAAAATCGTTGAAAAGACAATATGAGAACATGTTTGTCCACAAAAATCTTCGATAACTCAAAGATTTGTTTGGGAAGTAACCTCGTTCTACAAGGTATGAGATAACTATGATTGTTCGACACAAAGATGAGTAAGGGCAGTAATTTACAGGACTTTGTCATAATGATGAAAGGCATATTGGTAGACCTTTGAGATTGGTGCTAAGATTGAAGAACTATAAGTAGATTTGATTTTACGATCATTGACTTTGTAGTTTAAGCCATTCATTTCGAATTTAATAGGAATTAAATGAAAGTGAGCCTCGTTGAGCTCCTCAATATGTTAACGTTAATTGAAGATTTATTTAAGGATTAAGGTGCAGTGTGCACTGTGAAAGGGAAGACACCATCTTTTAAAGTTCGAAGAAAAGAAAACTAGGTGGTAAGAAAGGTAAAAACGGTGCCTCTAATGATAAGGTTGAATTTCACTATTGTCATAAGAAAGGGCACTATAAAGGCACTTCCTAAACTGTCTAAAGATAGTAAAAGAGAAGAAGGAATCAGATCCATTACAAGGACTTTGGAGTGGGCAGCCTACACTAAAGGGAGTAATGAGCCTTGAAGTTGTTGATAGATCTATAGTAGATGCAAATGTAGTTGGAGATTTTCATTTACGTTTTCTTAGTGGATATGTTATTATTTTGAATAATTTCTATCATGTACAATACTTTATTTACGTAATAATTTCTATGTCTAAACTAGCTGAGACTGGATACCATTATCATTGTAATAATGATGTTATGAACATTATGTTTGATGAAATAGTATTTGCAATGGTGTTTTAGATAACTACATTTATGCATTGAATTTTTAACATATATTTACTGTCAATAATTATTTTGCTATTAATGTTAAAGATAATTATTCATGGCATTACAGGCTAGATATTAGTGGAAAAAGACTGCACAAACTAAAAACTATAGGTTTTCTCTCGCTTTTTGATTATGAATAGTTTGACACTTATGAGTCATGTGTCAAAAGGAAAATAACCAAGCACCCCTTTAGTGGGAGCAACGAAAGAGTTAATGAGCACTTGGGTCTTACACATGTTGATGTATGTAGTCCAATGCCTATAGTAATGAAAGATAGTTCCTCATATTTTATGACATTTGTGGATGATTTCTCTAGACTAGAATATGTATATTTATGATAAATAAATCTGTTGTGATAAATTTATGGAGCATAAAAATAACGTAGAAAATCAGGCTAAAATATTTCGATATGATCGAGGTGTGTAACAACTCAATTTTTCAATCCTTGAAAATCAACATTAATACACCTACGGCATTCACAAGTTGAACATCCATGTACCAGAGAGACAGATCGTTGGGGTGGAAGAAAGAAAGACATAATAGAAGCTCACGGTGTAGCAAGTAATATATAATATACAATAGGTCTTTCCAAAAAGGGAGGGACTTACATATCATCATCAGAGCAAAACCTACATATCATCAGCATGGACAGTTATAATAACCTGTCCTTACAATTGCTGAAAAATACAGACAAGAACAAATAGAAAAACATAAAATATGAGAAATGTGTTGGAGGATCCAGCTCGTCCCCCGAAGCTCCAAAGTGTCCAGCTACATCTAGAAAATATGCTCGAGCTGACCAGGGCATTATAAAAAAATAAAGCCTGGATTAGTCTGGTAAAACCAGCATGAGAAACACAATCAGATGGATATTTAATGTTATAAAAACCTTTCATAAATAAGAATATCTCATAAAACCATGTCGTACATAGACACGGATGAGTTTTTACCATAAAATAACCCAACCATTTTTATTATAAAATTCAGTAATATTATACTAATGTCTAGGGATTGAAAATAAATAATAGCTGGAATGATTGCATTGCACATTCCAACATATTGAAGATTGTATTTCCATCAATGACAAGGCTTCTGGGGTACCGCCCGCCACAATACACCTCTAGAAAAATGTACCGAGGGCCTCATATGGACCCTCTACAAATCAGAGCCGGCTGCCCTTTAACATGGCATACCGAATTACATTATTTCCCAAGCACCAAGGCTACAAAATATGTGCACCAGCCATAGCACTACCCTTCTTGTGTGCATGCATACCAAATCCATAAATATTGATTTTAGATCGAGGAACGACTACTCCTAATGGTAGAGAACCACATAGCTCTGAAGCATATCCACTGTTTTAATCATTATCGGATTGTGAGTCTTGTAAGTTCATGATTACCTTTTTCCTCTCTTAACAAATCCCACTTGGAATGCTAATACCACTTTCTGGGAAAAATGTCATGCATCTATTCATCCATACAAGTAGTTCAGGATAAGAACAAGTCGAAGGCACTACTTCTACTACATCCATTTTGGAATCGCCTTCAGGATTAGTAGCAAGTAGCCCTTGCACTTTAGAAAAATTCCATCTCTGATCATCTCAAACCAGTCTTAAACCTTTTCCCAAGCGTCGAATGCGCATATGGTTTTGGAGTGGTTACGTTTTCAAGTCATCTCATATAAGTACACTCTCCCACTTACCGGTCGCTCCAAACCAAATCAATAGCTTCCGCAAACTCAACTCTGGTTCTTTTGGAAATAATCATACAATACATAGGATCAGAGATCACTTCCTAACCTTTTAAGTGGATGTATTTCCTTATCAATTGTCCAAGGAGAACAAAACGAGATTTACACGCATCGTACAACATCAACGAAGATGACTATGCCATATAAACCCCATGTTTCTTCTAGATATTTCCAGTGTTATATTTTGGCCAAGATTTGATAGTCAGTTATTTAACTATCGAATAAACAAACAATCAAATATGGATTTAACTCCAAGTGGAATCCAGTAAGCGTCTATTTATTGATCTTTCATTAACTAAATTTATTTCAATTATTTGGTTCAAAATACTTCACAAAAGAAATATATATACATACAAATCCTTTATATTCTTTCAATACTTGGAAAAACATTCATATACTTATGTCATCGGTATAAGCATATCAACAAAAAATTATAATTTTACTTAGAAAATATATCCACATACTTATCTCAATGGTATAAGTATATTAACAAAACTGAAAGATGATTTCCTCTTCCCATATTCATATTTAAACGGACCAAAAATAAATATCATTATAAGTCCATTTCATATTTACAAATCCTTTTATAAATCTCCAAATTAATTTATAAACTTCCTTTACTGGTCTCTAAAATTATTTATAAAATTTCTTTCTATTAATAAACTCATTTCTGTTTATAAAACTCTTTTATTAAAATCCATTATCAAAATCCTTTTATAAATACAAAACTCAATTTTATAAATCTTATATATATTTAAAACAAATCTTTGTTATTTTTAAAATAGCACGTATAAATCCGTTCTTTTATTTATAAATTACCATTTAAAAATCTTTCTTTTATTTATAAAATACCATTTATAAATCTCATTTACAAAATATATCCTATAAAACTTCTTTTACAAAATATCGTTGATAAATCTCCTTTACAAAATATCATTTTGTAAATCTTCTTTAAATAAATCCTTTTTATTAAATAAAATCCCTTTTATAAAACAATTTATCATTTATAAACCTCCTTTGTTAAATTAATTAATTACCTTTAAGCATCATAAACAAAATAATAAATTAACTTTAAACCATTATTAATAAAATTAGTAATTAACTTTAAAACATTACTAGTAAAATAACTTTACCCATCATTAATTAAGATCAATTAATTAACTTAAATCAACATCATTTAATAAAGTTAAATAACTTTAAACAACTTTAATCAAATAATCAATTAACTTACTTAAAAACATCATTTATAAACACTTAACCTCATATTGTTGTAAAATTAAAGTTATTTTAAATCCATTACTTTGCAAATTCGAAAAAAGGCTTAGCGACCATAATGGTACAAAACCAAGTTACTATTCAAATAAATTTGACTTTTCAAGTCACATGACTGGTTGTTACATAAACAAGTGTATATATAAATAAAATCAATTAGCCGTCACTAGCTAATCCATTACTTATCCAATATAAATTACTACATATTAATTAACTAGCATATTAGTAAACGTCGAATTTAATATTATAGTAGAATGGAGATTTATTCTGCTAAACAGATGTCATCAATAATCTATTAAATTTAATTATAGCAGAATGGTGTTTCAGTACGTTAAATAGATGTCCAAAATAATCTACTCGACTTAATTTAACGCGGTATAATTAAATAACCACATTGTTATTTAAAACAACGTAACTAAAATTAAACCACTATTTTTATAACTTAAAATTTAACTTTAAAATAACTATCGCCAAGTTATTACATCATGTTCTTGATGTTAATACAAATCTAATGTAAAAATTCGCGGGTCATTCGAATTTGAAATGAGTGAAATATGATGTTTTTTTTAAAAGTTAAATTATTAAATAAATAAACTAACGTAAATAATAAAGAAATGATTCTCACCCTAACCGAAGCCTAGCCCATACTCACCAAACTTGACTAAAATAAGCTTCTTCCCAAATCAGTTTCAATCCAATCCAATTTCCCTCCTCCGGGTTCAAATTCCAGTGCACCCATATGCACGCATGTACATGCACCACCAACCCCGACCACCGCTCGCCCAGTCAACAGCACTTGCAAGTCCACATTGCCAAGCTCATCCACTTGCACCCTTCACTACCCACTCTAGTCATCTCGATCAAAATCCGACCCTTCCTTGCCTAAAATAAAATTTCATCCAGGAACCATCTCGAGCAAGTACGTGTCCCCTTTGCCACCGCCACACTCAACGTTAACCACCCACTACACCGCCATTAGCATCGAACCACGTACCTACGCCCCCAACCTCGATGAACTCGTAGCACCTCGTCACCATCACCACCTCGACCTACGCATGCCAAACCGAAACACAGTCAAAACCCTAGAATTAGCTCGACTGAGCACCATCGACCACTTCACCATTAGTTTCGCTATGAGCTCAGTCTCCTACAGACATCTTCGTTAACCCTATCGACAGCCCAATCATCGGAGTCTAATTTATGACCAAAAATGGTTCATATCCTCCTCCATAATGATACCCTTCACTAAAAATCACGTGACCACTCCCAAAAATCATAGCTCAACCATATAGACCCATCCATACTCTCCGTTCATCATTCTTTGATCATCGAAAAATTGTCATCTTCGACCACTCACTGTTTTTGACAAATCACAGCCACCCTACTCAGCAAAACTTTAAGCTATTATTTCTAAAAAATATTGCAAGTGAAAACAAATAACTTCCAAGTTGGCTAATTTTCCTAATTTCGGTTGTATGAGGAGATGCAGATTTTTGAAGAGAAGAGAAGGAGTTGTTTTCTTTGTTGTAGCAGTGAAAATAGATAAAGAAGAAGAAGAATAGTTGATGCAGAAGTGAAATATGAAAATGAAATGAAGGGTGAAGTATAAATGAGATATGAAAAATGATAAAATTGTATATATAAGTTAAAGTAAAAAACAAAAATAAAGAAAGCAAAAACCCTAAAATGCCCTTAGTTCACATTTTTCAACTTGCCTCCCGTTTCCAAGCCACCAAAATGTCAATTACTTGAAAAAATTGTTGGATTTAGAGTGGTTATGTACCTTTGTCAATCTACACACTTAAGGAATCTTTTCATTTCTACTCAAACTTCATATCGACCACTTCACTTTTAAATTCAAAATATTTTAGAATTATAAATTCTTATTATTATTATTGTATTACTTATTTACTTATTTCAAAATAAAATGTTTCCTTAACTTCATCTAGCATTTAAATGTTGTTTAGAATGCATACAAATGTTCAACAACTTTTTATCACCTGTCATTTGATAAAAAGTCGAAAATCCAAAAAGGGGTTCGGTCGTATTTTCTGTTTTTCATCAAACTACCTATTTTTATAAAAAAAAAATACAAGAATGAATTTTCTATCATTCGTTATAAATTAAAAGAGCTATTTTATTATAAAAAACATTATTAAATATTTAAAATAAATTAAATATTAATATATCAAAGCGATAAAATTTTGGGTCGTTGCAATCTTCCCCTCTTAAAAGAATTTTTACCTCGAAATTTCATTTCAATCAAACAAAGAAAGAAACCAGCTAACACAAAACATAACCATTTTACTTCCATAACTATTTATGGAAACATTTTCATAAACCAGCACTTAAGTTTAAAACTTGTATAATACCCCATTACATCCTGAAGGTATATACAACTAACTGATTCAATCCTTTTATTTTGAATTTAACTTGAGAATTAGATACCCTATTTTTATTTCAAAACCTTTTTTGAAATAATGCTATATGTTTAATCATAACAAATATACATATAGCCCGAGTGACCCCAAATTAATACTAAGAAAAACAGGTACCACTAAATAGTATCATACATTCCCTTACCAAAAAGGGTAATATTTAAGAGAGGCTTACCATCCGAACACATCTTTTTCCCATTCATATTTCTGGGTCACTCGAATTAGTTAACATAAAAATACTTTTTATTTTTCAAAAATTCCCCTTTTGAAACAATATTGTATATATTTTCACAAATAGTTAACAAAAATATCAACTACCAACTTGCTTTTGGTTCATTTGGATTCAAAGTCGTTCTGATTGTACAATAATAAAGAGAATAATTTACTAAGTGCTCTACAACGATCGTCTAGACAAATATTTGATCGCCACTTAGAAGATTATCCACATTATCATAAAAAAATCGAGACTCATTCTCCGAACCAATCCAAGAAAATATATTTACTTAAAAAAATTCTTTACAAAATATTTATACCTAAAAACATTTCCAAGTAAAAATATTACTACCTTTTCCCAAAAACCATTTGAAATCCTTTTTCAAAGACTACGGGATTTGAATTCTCAAAAACATTTGAAAGAATAATGTACCTATTTCCTTTTGTAAATCAAATCATGTTTTTAGGCTTAAATAAAAATCTTATTTATCAAACAATTCTATAGAAAATTGCTATGGTAATACTCCCCAATTATAAATTCGAAAATTAACACCAATGGTATTGCAGTCATCATTAGAATTATTTTCCAACGACGGAAGTAAGTTCAGTGATTTCTATCTCGTTCCCTAGAAATATTTCATATTCATGAATACTTTCAATAGTACTATTATTATTTTTTTCGAAACCTCAAAAAACCATTTTCCAAAACACCAAGATTTTGTTCTCAAATTTCTCTGTTTAAATTCTTTTTACATATAAAGCACATTTTTATAAACCAATTTTATAAAATCATTTTCTTATATAAAATTAATTGTCATATATATATATATATATATATATATATATATCAACATATTCTAGCTTTCTTTTAATAAGTACCCTTATTAAAATCCAATTTCATCCTAACATTATCATCGAACGCCTTATAGTCAAATTGTGAAACTTAATTCACAAGTTGTTCGCTTCAACGTTTCCCTCAAATTTTATTTACCCAACACATGATTTAAAATGGGATTTTCTGATAAATAAACAAACAATAGACAATGCCCAAAACTGAATGAGCACGACTAATCAAACCCTAAATGATAATAGTTGTATTATTATTTCCTAACAAACAAACACATCAAAAATAACTATATTAATTTTTGAAGATCATTCCTTTTATATATGAAATATACTCCTAGGTAAACTTATTTTCATTTGCCGAATTAAAAACAATGCTGTGTCGGTTAGCCTTATTCAATTGTTTAAAGATCCCTTTCAATAACATTAGCTACCGATATTAACCGGAATACATAATCATTCAACAGATCAATCAACACAATATACAACATTTTTATAGCACTAACAGATACGCGCTCTTACACACACATACACACACACAAAAACCCAAACTCAATCTAGGGTGCTACTAACCTTATCTTTTATGAATATACCCCACCAGTTCCATGGTTCTTGCTTAACCTTTAGCTCTGATACTAACTGTAACAACCCGCCTTTTCGATCTTCGGAAGCCGACACTAAAACATCCACGGTATTCACATGCCAAACATCCAAGTACTAGATGGATAGATCGTTAAAGTGAAAGAAAGAAAGATAGAATAGAATAGAATCTTACAATGTGACGGGTAATATATAATATACAACGATCTTTACAAAAAAGAAAGGACTTTAAATATACAAACTGTCATCGGGGCAAAACTAATCTATCATCAGCCATGACAGTTATAACATGTCCTTACAATTGCCGATAAATACAAACAAGAATAAACATTGAAAGATAAAATACGAGAATACGTCTTGGAAGATCCAGCTCATCCCCTGAAGCTTCTAAGTGTCCATCTAAATCTGCAAAGTATGCTCAGGCTGACCCAAGCACTATAAGAAAATAACATTCGGATCAGTCTGGTAAAACCAGCTAAGAAACACAATCAAATGGATTTTTAATGTTATAAAAACCTTTCAGAAATAAGGGTACCTCGTAAGGCCATACCGTACATAAACAGGGATGGGTTTTACCTTATGATAATCAAACCATTTTTATTATAAAATCTGGTGACATTATAATAATGTCTGGGGTTGAAAATAAATATATAAAATAGCTGGAATATTTGCATCTCACATTCCAATATAGTAGGACATAACTAAATCTGTAGAGACACGTATTGGAGATTGGATTTCCATCAATGACAAGCTTACTAGGGTAACCGCATACTACAGTACACCTCTAGAATAATGTACCGAGGGCCTCACATGGACCCCCTGCAAATCAAAGTTGGCTGCCTTTTTAACATGGCATACCGGATTACATCATTCCCCGAGCACCAAGGCTATAAAATATATGCACCATCCATTGCCCTACTCTTCTAATGAGCACGCATACAATATCCATAAATATCAATTCTAGATCGAGGAATGACTGCTCCTAATGGTAGCGAACCACATGGCTTTGAAGCATTCATTACTGGGTTTTAAGGCTTGTGAGGTCACGATTACCATTTCCTCTCTTAGCAAATCCCACTTTGAATGCTAACATTGCCTTCCAGGCATAATGCAATGTCAGCCTTCATACATACAAGTTGTTCAGAATAAGAACAAACTGAAGACACTACTTCTATTACATCCATTTTGGAATCAACCTCAGGATCAGTAGCAAGCATCCCTTGCACTTCAGTGAACTCCGTCTTCGATCATCTCGAACTAGTCTTGAACCTCTTCCAAATCATTGAACGTGCATATGGTTATGGAATGATATGGTTTTGAGTCATCTCATATAAGTACACTTCCCCGCTTATCTGTCGCTCCAAAACCAAATCGATAGCTTCGGTAAACTCAACACCGGTTTTTTTTAGAAATAATCAGACTATACATAAGAGCGGAGATCACCTTCTAACTGTTTAAGTGGACGAATTTCCTCATCAATTGTCCTAGGAGAACAAAACAAAATTTATAGGCATAGTACAGCATCAAGATAACTATGTCGTATAACCCTCGAGTTTCTCCTGGATATTTCCAAAGTTATATTTTGGCCATGATTTGAAAGTCGGTTATTGAACTATCAAATGAACAAACAATAAAATATTTATTTAATTCCTTGTGGACTGTACCGAGCCTCTATTAATTAGTCTTTCATTAATTAAATCCTTTCCAATTATTTGATTCAAAATATCTTCACAAAAGATACATATACACATAAACCCCATATATTCCTTCAATACTTGGAAAAATATTCATATACTTATCTCACCAATATAAGTATATCAACAAAACGTTATGCTTTTAATACTTAGGAAATATATCCACATAATTACTCAATAGTATAAGTATATTAACAATACTTAAGGAAGATTTCCTCTTCCCATATTTGTATTTAAATGAGCCAAAAACAAATATCATTTAAAACATTTTCTTACTATAAACCAGATAAACTATCCTTCGGTGTTAAGTATGAAAAGAATGTTTCCGTACCACCATAATTAAGAAGGATTAATTATCAAAAGTAAAATTTCATTCCTTTTACAAAATTCCCTTTTATAAGACCATTTCATATTTACAAATCCTTTTATAAATATCTAAATTAATTTATAAACTTTCTTTATAAATCTCTAAAATTGTTTATAAAATCCCTTTTTATTAATAAACCTTTTTCCATGATAAAACTCTTTTCTATTTATAAAACACTTCTACGAAAATCCTTTTATAAATACAAAATTTATTTTTATAAATCTTATATATATTTAACATAAACCTTTACTATTTTTAAAATAACACATATAAATCTATTCTTTTATTTATAAATTACAATTTATAAATCTTTCTTCTATTTATAAAATACCATTTATAAATCTCATTTGCAAAATATTTTCTATAAATCTCCTTTACAAAATATAGTTTTTAAATCTTTTTTACAAAATATCATTCTGTAAATCTCCTTTAAATAAATCCCTTTTATTAAATAAAATCCCTTTTATAAAATAATTTATCATTTATAACCTTCCTTTATTGAATTAATTAATTACATTCAAGCATCATGAATAAAATAATAAATTAACTTTAAACCATTATTAATAAAATAAGTAATTGACTTTAAAACAGTATTAATAAAATAAGTAATTAACTTTACCCATCTTTAATTAAAATAAATCAATTAACTTAAGTCAACGTCACTTAAGAAAATTAAATAACTTTAAACATCTTTGATCAAATAATTAATTAACTTACTTAAAAATATCATTTATAAATACTCAACCTCAAATTGTTGTAAATTTAATGTTATTTTAGATCCATAACTTTACAAATTCAAGAAGAAGCTTAGACTATGATGGTACTAAATCTAGTTACCATTTAATTCAATTTGACTTTTCAAGTCATATAACTGATATTTACATAAATAAGCATATATATATATATATATATATAGATAATCAATTAGCCATCACTAGCTAATCCATCACTTATCCAATATAAATCAATCTACGTATTAATTAATTGACACATGAGTAAATATCCAAATTAATATAATAGCAGAACGGTGATTTTTCTACTAAACAGATGTCATCAATTATCTATTCTATTTAATTATAGCAGAATGGTTTTTTATTCTACTAAATAAATATCCAAAATAATCTACTCGGCTTAATTTAACAGAACGGTGTTTTATTTGGCCAAATAGATACCACCAATAAAGTATAATTAATTAACCGCCTTGTTATTTAAAATAATGTAATTAAAATTCAATTACTATTATTATAACATAAAATTTTACTTCGTCCAAACTGTCATCAAGTTATTACATCATGTTCTAGATGTCAATACGAATCTAATGTTAAAATTAGCGGGTCAATTGGATTTGGAGTAAATATGATTTTTTAAAGTAAAATTATTAAATAACTAAACTAACTTAAATAACCAAGAAATGATTCTCACCATAAATAAGCCCAACCTACACTCGCCAAACCCGACCCAAGTAAGCTTCTTCCCAAATTAGTTTCCTCCAATCCAATTTCCCTCCTCCCGATTCAAATTCCAGTGCACCCATGTGCACACATGCACATGCACCACCAACCCTGACTACCGCTCGCCCAACCAAGACCACATGCAAGTCCACCCTACCGAGCTCATCCACTTACACCCTTCACCACCCATTCTGGTCATCTTGATCAAAATCTGACCCTTCCTTGCACAAACTAAAATTGCATCCAGGAACCATCCCGAGCACGAACACAACCCCTTTGTCGCTGAAACACTCAATGTTAGCAACCCACTCCACCGCCAATAGCTCCAACATCGACCCATGCACCTATGCTCCCTACCTCGATGAACTCGCAGAACCTCCTCGTCGTCACCACCTTGACTTACGCACGCCAAACACAACACAGTCAAAACCCTAAAATTAGTTTGACTGAGCACCACCGATTACCCGCAACCTCGCGACTTTATCATTGACTTCGCCATGACCTAAGCTCCTCCAAATATTATTGTTGACCTCATTGGCCACCTAATCACTGAAATTTAATTTATGATAAAAAATGGTTCTTCTCCTCCTCCACAACGATTCCCTTCATTAAAAATCATGTGATGACTTCCAAAAATCACTACTGGACCATATAGACTCATCCATACTCTCCGTTTTTCATTCCATGATCGTTGAAAAATGTCATCTTCGACCACTCGTTGTTTTCGACAAATCACAGCCACCCTACTCGACAAAACTATTTTTAAAAAATACTACAAGTGAAAACAAACAACTTCCAAGTTGATGACTTTAGCTAACTTTGGTTGTATGTGGAGATGTGGATTTTTGAAGAGAAGGAGAGGAGTTGTTTTCTTTGTTACAGGAAGTGAAAATAAATAAAGAAGAAAAAGAATGGTTCGTGCATAAGTGAAATATGAAAATGAAATAAAGGGTGAAGTATAAATGAGATATGAAAAATGAGAAAAGCGTATATATAATGTAAATTAAAAATAAAAGTAAAATAAAATAAAGAAGGCAAAAATCCTAAAATGCCCTTAATTCACATTTTTCAACTTGCCTATCTTTTCCAAGCCAACAAAATGTCAACTACTTGAAAAAAATGTTGGATCTTGGAGTGATCATGTACCTTTGTCAATCTACACACTTAAGGAATTTTTTCATTTCAATTCAAACTTCATATCCATTACTTCAATTTCAAATTCAAAGTATTCTATAATTATAAATTCTTGTATTATTATATTACTTATTTACTTGTTTCAAAATAAAATATTTCCTTAGCTTAACCTAGCATTTATATGTTGTTTAGAATGTATACAAAGGTTCAACAACTTGTTGTTTGATAAAAAGTCGAAAATCTGAAAAACGAGTTTCGATCAAGTTTTATGTTTTTCATCGAACTTCCTACCTTTCCAAACAAATTCAAAAATGAATTTTCTATCATTAGTTATAAATTAAAAGAGCTATTTAATTATTAAAAACCATTAATTGAATATTTAAAATAAAATAAATATTCACAAATCAAAGCAATAAAATTCAAGGTCGTTACAAGGTGTGTGGGTTGGACATGAACTCCAATAGTATTTAAAAGATAATGGGATTGTCTCTCAGGTCACTCCACCATATAATCCACAACACAATGTTGTTTCGAAGAGAATGAATCAAATCCTATTTAATTTGATTCGATCTATGCTGAGTGGGGTTGAGTTACCTCCCCCCTATTAGGTAGAATCTACAATGCATATATTGAATTTGCTGTCATCTAAGTTCGTGCCTAGGACACAATATGAGATTTGGTATGGGAAAAACCCTATCTTAAAAATTTGAATGCAGGTGTTGTCCAGAGTACAAAACGAACGTTGGTCCCAATATACTCAAGGAAAAATCAATTCTGTGTAAGTTTATAGGATATCCAAAAATGTTTATGGGATATATTTTTCTAAAACACTAAGGAACAAGCAATTATTGTTTCTAACATGTTGTCTTTTTTAAAAGGGAATTTCATCAATTAAAAATAATAGCAAAGTTCTAGGATTGGATTAGATTCGATAAACAACATAGAGATAGAACGTGTGGAAGGATCAAATTCACCCGTATACAATAATAAGCAACTATCAGATGGTCTAATGGAGAATCTTACACATCAGATAAATACTATGAATTTCCCATGAACAGTGAGATAGAGGATTATATCCTAGAAGATGACACTCTCCTAACATTTCGACAAGCCCTGCAAGTAAGGACTCTGTCTTACGGCTTGAAGCTTTGAAATCCGAGATGATTTCTATGTACAAAAAGTATGACTTTCGATAATGTATCTAACTAGTGTGTGGTCCATGCTTCGAACACGGGCAGCTTTGGAATTTGAAAGATATGTTAACTTTTTCTCATTCATTCTTTGTTTAAGTTGTTTATAAGAAATCGAAGTAGTTTTCTTGTATTGTAGGGGATTTGCTTGAACAATGTCTGACTGGTTGATAAGTTTTATATTGCATATTCATCAGTTAAACAAATGAAAGAATCGAACTTCAATGTGGTAAGTTATAATGATGGTTCATTAGGTAAGGTATTTTCAGTAATAATGTGTAAAATAATGACTAAACGAGGGCTGCTACTAAATGAGGCCTGCGTAGCAATAAGCAGTAGTTTCTCGTGCAAGTGTTAATTTTATAGAATTCCCCTACTGAGATGATTTCTCATTGCTCATTCGGTTCAGGTCCTACCAAGCTAGGTCATATATGAACATATACTAATGTATTGACACATGTTATAAGGAGAACTATATAATACGAAGGTGAACTGTGAACACGACAGCAAGGCTTCATGTTTCCAATCTTGCCTATAATGTTTGCAACACATCCCTTAACAATATTATTCAAGTTTACCATGGACATCCTTAATGTAAACCAAAACATATATATTTAATACTATTGTAGAATAAGAATAAGGGAAGACGAATGTATATTGGTCTGTTAGAATAGTGAAATGAGTATAAGCACCTAGACCAAGTTAGTGTATATGTCTTCATAAAGAGGAGAAACATAGATTTATGACAATATAATCTACAACCAGTTGATTAACATGTTGTAACACAAATAAAACTCGCAATTTCTCTATTGAATAGTTGAGCAGAAATGAAGAAAACAAACACAGAACCGCATGCATGACCAGACCAAAACAGCCAGAAACGTAAATGGTTTCATATTTGCAGCAAATGAAAGATCAACTTGTACACTTTTAGCCTCATAAAATCATATCATTGATTTATGATAAAACACAACTCATATATTGTACTTAAAGATAAAATCAAGGATAAGTTCCAGATAAAGGTGTAATTAATCATTCTTTTACACTACAGTTACGTGCACACATCTTATTATTATTATTTTTTTTGAAAAAGGGTTTATATATTAATAACTACTAAATATAGTGCCCGCATTAATACAATGCAACAAACAAAAATACAAAATTCTTACTGTTACAATCTCCTATTTCCACTAATTCTATCCAAACCAGCCCAATTCCAAATACCTAAAACATATAAATCTAAAGAAAATAGTGTGGGCCTCAATCGTTGGAAACACAAAGCTGCACTTGCTCCATCTCGTTGAGCTCTTACTCCACTTCTACACTGCATCTAACTTGCATTAGCGTGCCAAATATTTGATAGAAACAGGTCCATGTAAACATGTTCTAACTTTCTTCTTCCACTTCGATTGGTAAGTATAACCACTGTATAACCGCCTCCATAATTCTTCGTGAATCAAATACAACTAGTGTGTAACCCGTGCATTGCACACGGTATGTTGTTGAAAATAATATTATATATTTGAAGTATATAATTTATTACGCAATATCCGATGATTTTTGTTAGGATAAATGAGTTATAAATTAAAATTATTATATTTATGATTGTGTATTTTTGTTATGAGATTCGTTTATTTTTATATTTGAATAAAAAAAATATCATTTTTGTTGATAGAAATGAGTTAGGCTTCGATTTATTATTTTTTAGAATTCATTATTTGGCAATTAAATAAATGAAAGTATACATTCTTAATAAATTTTGAAATTAATATTTTTATAGAATTTCATAAATGAATTCATATGCATATATTCTGAAATTGACATTTAGATTTTGATACATTTGACTAAAAGATAAATGATGTATACATTAAATTTCAAATATTACTTGAGAGAACAACGATAAATACCTAAAAATAAAAGTGTAATACCAAAGACTCAATATATTTGTATACATTTATAGTTCTCACATGACATATTTATCAAAATAATTATATGATATTATCACATTGATAAAAAGTATTTATTTAACTACTAAAAGAAATATGAAGTGAAAATAAGACCTGAAACGTTACAAATAATATTTTCATTTTCATTATGTAAAAAAAATGATTTTTAATCATTGTTTCATACCTTACTATTTTTATTTTATAATAAAATTTTCAAAAAATACTTAACATTTATGTAAAAACGATAATAAAGTATGAAAGAAAAATATTTCTAAACAAAATATGGTATAGTTTTTGTCAATTTGATTAACTCAGATTACAAATATAACTAATTAAAATGTAACATTTTATACAAAAATGTACTAATTGAGAATATTTATTCTTTATTCAATATAATAGAACATAAGCATTCATCACTTATCATTAAATGTAATGTTATTCTTCACAAAATATAATCTAATAATAATAAAGAGTCCATTTGACGTAACAATTTTATAAGGAAAAAACGTTATTTATGTTTGTACCAATTTTGAAAACAAATTTTTTGTATATACTTGTTTGTAATGAAGTACCATTTTTAGAAAGAAAAAATTATGTACATATTTCTTTGTATTAAATAAATAATTCTATAAAAAGAAATTTTATGAACTTAAAAGTAAATAAATGTAATAGTATCAAAGATAATTTTGTATATAGTTGTGAAAATATTAAATTATATGAACTTGAATGAAAATATAGTTATCATTTATGTCAATACAAATACATACACATTGAATTACCATTTTTTCTAATTTATTAGATCAATTAATACATATTTGTTAATTAAATTTAGTTAAAATTAAATTCAAGATCAATTAATAAATTCAAATATATGGACTTGCATGTGAAATAATACAAGAAAACTTAGGAGAATTCCGTAAATAATTATTAAAATTATTGAATGTTGGCATTTAAATGCAAAATGATAAGAGAGAATATCGGCATGATATTGTAATAGTTTGCGCATAATTGTGCAAATTTAAAACTATCTGGATTGAATGAAAAATTAATTTTATCATTTTTGTCCATATGAATGTTGTACACACATTGAATTGTTATTTTTTAAAATTTGTTAGATCAATATGGCTACTCATTTATTGTATTTATTTAAAAAACTTAAATTTAAGACCACTTAACTAAATATGATATATATGGATAAATGCAAAATACTAGAGAAAACTTGGAAGAAACCTGTAAATAACTGTTAAAATTAGTTTTAAATTTTAATGATAGAAGAGAAAACCAGTACAAACATCATAATAATAATAAATTATAAGGATGTGAAAATAAAATATCCTGAGAGAATTAAGGAGAGGGGAGGAAATTCCTATATTCAATAAGAGAGCTTTAAATTCTTCTGCTTTACTATTATTTAATAGATGTTCAATGCCTTGGTCTCTATCGCCCTCTGGAAACGCAGATTTAAGGATAAACCTAACCAAACTAAGAATGTACTGAAAACCAAACAACTCGGGGATATGAAAGAACAAACTTAAAACTGTAGATCCTTTGAATTAAATTTAATCACCATCACATGTACCTTACATCTAATCATGATTCCAAATTCTAAAACAAACTTGTAGATCATTAGGCAAAAAAAATGTTGTGTGCCTACTAGAAAATAGAACACGCCCTAAAATACTTAATGTTGAATCTCCATGGGCTGAAGTGTATAAACTCACGGATATGGATGAACAGACGTAAACTTGTGAATCCCATGAATTGAATTTTAACATCAATGCTTATGTTTTAAATCTAATTATGCTTCCAAATGCCAAAACAAACTTTTAGATCATTAAGCACCATAAATTGGGACTTTTGTGCCTCCCAGAAACAAAACATTAGGCACCAAAGAGTAAAAACGATGTTGTGGCTTCCATTGTCAATAACCTGCCCAGAAAATACTACCTTGATTCTCCGTGGGTTGCAAGAAATCATCCATATTTCAAATTGGTATTTGATATAATCCTGAAATGCTCAGTTTCACCAATTATATGAAAAAACATATGGATATTTCGACATATTGTCTTTTGAATTCTAGATCCCAAACAAGTAATAGTCACCAAAATTCTAAACTCGTGGAACTATTGCAAGGATGTTATTTCAATCGCAAATCAGATTGAAGCGTACATGGCATATGATTTTATACAAACCAACTTAGTTTCGCCACTAATATTTCTTATCAGATCCTTTATCGTGAATTTGGTTGAAGCATTCCTTGAAGGTGGCATATGATTTTATACTATTAATTTGGTTTCGCCGTGAATACTTGCTTGCAAATCCCTAAATCGTTAGTCAAATTGAATGAATTGGCATACACGCTGAATCTCGACTCGAAATTGAAGGATTTGGTGCATCTTAAAATTTTATTTCATAAAAGCTTCTTAAAATCATAATATACATATTTTTCACAGCTAAAGTGTGGTATAATGAAAAACCTTATTATATTTTACTCAAAGTAGCAATCTTGGAAAGCTAATATACTACAACTCTTAAAAGTGTTTTATAAGCAGGAATAAAAAACGATGACCATCTTACTACAAATGGCAGTTAAATATATAATTGTCATAAACTATGATGTTCTTTTGTAACGTAGAGCTATAGAAATACACATAATTCGTAAAATTATCATGATTGAGGTAAATTTATTCATCAAAGTTTTTTTCGAAGTACTTGGTTAGTCATAACTTATGTTGTTCCCCTTATCCTTATAGCTCCATGGTCATTTAGAACTATCCCATTTCTTTACCCATGTTATTGCCATAAGAAACTCATGATGTAGATATTCTTCATCAAACCTTTGCATCGTATTATCACAAAACACCTACCACAGTAACAAACATAATCAGTACAGTTTATAGGTATATATTTAGTCAACCCAATATCCTCCAAATATCAATATTCCACAACACAATATTACATACTGCAATAAATATCAAACCTCTATTGACATATCTTACAAAATATATTAGCATTTCAAATAGTGATGCAAAATCCTATTTATCATTGATTATTGTTTTCAGTTATCCCATCATATATGAAGTTATGTTTTTATGGTGAAATAATGGACTTTATCATTGTGGCTCTGTCAGGTGGCTAGGCTTTTGCTTTTAGAGTTCAAAACGATATTACCCTTAATTCAGATACAGAAAATTTTATCATAAACCTTTTGGTTTCTACCATTATCAGAGTTTAAGTAACCATAAAGCGTTATTGTGTATTCAGAATAGGCTAAATATATAAACTTAAAGGATAATGCCTTACAAATAACAAACATATTAACGATTGTCAGAAAACTAAAAGGATAATTTAAATATATTATATAAGAATAATTCAAATATTATATAATAATCCAGCCTTCCTATCTGTCGATCTCGACGATGTTGATGAATCACCCATCCTATCTGTCGTAAAACTAAAATGAGCAGTAGTTACAAAATGGGAAGTGGATTTAAAAAAATTAAATTCATAAATATCATAGCTTTAAAATTCCCAGAACCTGCGCTTATCTCAACTGAATTGCGAATACCCAAAATTCAATAAAGAAGTCAATATAACTTACATAGAAATCCCTAATTTTCAAAATCGTTGTTATAGCAGCGGAGGAATACCATCAGTGCACGCGTCTGTGTGATAGAATTATAAGGCAGGGAAAGCAACGTTGGCAAGCATGGATTTTCAAACGGTTGGTCACAATGGTGTTTCGTCAGGACGCGGTTGCTGGGAAATAATAGTCACCAAAATTCTAAACTCGTGGAACTATTGCAAGGATGTTATCTCAATTGCAAATCAGATTGAAGCATACATGGCATATGATTTTATACAAACCAACTTAGCTTCGCCACTGATATTTCTTATCAGATCCTTTATCGTGAATTTGGTTGAAGCATTCCTTGAAGGTGGCATATGATTTTATACTATTAATTTGGTTTCGCCGTGAATACTTGCTTGCAAATCCCTAAATCGTTAGTCAAATTGAATGAATTGGCATACGCGCTTAATCTCGACTCGAAATTGAAGGATTTGGTGCATCTTAAAATTTTATTTCATAAAAGCTTTTTAAACTCATAATATACATATTTTTCACAGCTAAAGTGTGGTATAATGAAAAACCTTATTATATTTTACTCAAAGTAGCGATCTTGGAAAGCTAATATACTACAACTCTTAAAAGTGTTTTATAAGCAGGAATAAAAAACGATGACCATCTTACTACAAATGGCAGTTAAATATATAATTGTCATAAACTATGATGTTCTTTTGTAACGTAGAGCTGTAGAAATACACATAATTCGTAAAATTATCATGATTGAGGTAAATTTATTCATCAAAGTTTTTTTCGAAGTACTTGGTTAGTCATAACTTATGTTGTTCCCCTTATCCTTATAGCTCCATGGTCATTTAGAACTATCCCATTTCTTTACCCATGTTATTGCCATACGCAACTCATGATGTAGATATTCTTCATCAAACCTTTGCATCGTATTATCACAAAACACCTACCACAGTAACAAACATAATCAGTACAGTTTATAGGTATATATTTAGTCAACCCAATATCCTCCAAATATTAATATTCCACAACACAATATTACATACTGCAATAAATATCAAAGCTCTATTGACATATCTTACAAAATATATTAGCATTTCAAATAGTGATGCAAAATCCTATTTATCATTGATTATTGTTTTCAGCTATCCCATCATATATGAAGTTCTGTTTTTATGGTGAAATAATGGACTTTATCATTGTGGCTCTGTCAGGTGGCTAGGCTTATGCTTTTAGAGTTCAAAACGATATTATCCTTAATTCAGATACAAAAATTTTTATCATAAACCTTTTGGTTTCTACCATTATCAGAGTTTAAGTAACCATAAAGCGTTATTGTGTATTCAGAATAGGCTAAATATATAAACTTAAAGGATAATGCCTTACAAATAACAAACATATTAACGATTGTCAGAAAACTAAAAGGATAATTTAAATATATTATATATAAGAATAATTCAAATATTATATAATAATCCAGCCTTCCTATCTGTCGATCTCGACGACGTTGATGAATCACCCATCCTATCTGTCGTAAAACTAAAATGAGCAGTAGTTACAAAATGGAAAGTGGATTTAAAAAAATTAAATTCATAAATATCATAGCTTTAAAATTCCCAGAACCTGCGCTTATCTCAACTGAATTGCGAATAACCAAAATTCAATAAAGAAGTCAATATAACTTACATAGAAACCCATAATTTTCAAAATCGTTGTTATAGCAGCGGAGGAATACCATCAGTGCACGCGTCTGTGTGATAGAATTGCAGGGAAAGCAACGTTGGCAAGCATGGATTTTCAAACGGTTGGTCACAATGGTGTTTCGTCAGGACGCGGTTGCTGGGAAATAATAGTCACCAAAATTCTAAACTCGTGGAACTATTGCAAGGATGTTATCTCAATCGCAAATCAGATTGAAGCGTACATGGCATATGATTTTATACAAACCAACTTAGCTTCGCCACTGATATTTCTTATCAGATCCTTTATCGTGAATTTGGTTGAAGCATTCCTTGAAGGTGGCATATGATTTTATACTATTAATTTGGTTTCGCCGTGAATACTTGCTTGCAAATCCCTAAATCGTTAGTCAAATTGAATGAATTGGCATACGCGCTGAATCTCAACTCGAAAATGAAGGATTTGGTGCATCTTAAAATTTTATTTCAACAAAGCTTCTTAAAATCATAATATACATATTTTTCACAGCTAAAGTGTGGTATAATGAAAAACCTTATTATATTTTACCCAAAGTAGCAATCTTAAAAAGCTAATATACTACAACTCTTAAAAGTGTTTTATAAGCAGGAATAAAAAACGATGATCATCTTACTACAAATGGCAGTTAAATATATAATTGTCATAAAATATGATGTTCTTTTCTAACGGAGAGCTGTAGAAATACACATAATTCGTAAAAATATCATGATTGAGGTAAATTTATTCATCAAAGTATTTTTTGAAGTACTTGGTTAGTCATACCTTATGTTGTTCCCCTTATCCTTATAGCTCCATGGTCATTTAGGACTATCCCATTTCTTTACCCATGTTATTGCCTTAAGCAACTCATGATGTAGATATCCTTCATCAAACCTTTGCATCGTATTATCACAGAGCACCTACCACAGTAACAAACATAATCAGTACAGTATATAGGTATATATTTAGTCAACCTAATATATCCTCCAAATATCAATATTCCATAACACAATATTACATACTGCAATAAATATCAAACCTCTATTGACATATCTTACAAAATATATTAGCATTTCAAATAGTCATGCGAAATCCTATTTATGATTGATTATTGTTTTCAGTTTTCCCATCATATATGAAGTTCTGTTTTTGTGGTGAAATAATGGACTTTATCAATGTGGCTCTGTCAGGTGGCTAGGCTTTTGCTTTTAGAGTTCAAAACGATATTACCCTTAATTCAGATACAGAAAATTTTATCATAACCTTTTGGTTCATAATATTTTCTACCATTATCAGAGTTTAAGTAACCATAAAGCGTTATTGTGTATTCAGAATAGGCTAAATGTATAAACTTAAAGGATAATGTCTTACAAATAACAAACATATTAACGATTGTCAGAAAACTAAAAGGATAATTTAAATATATTATATAAGAATAATTCAAATATTATATAATAATCCAGCCTTTCTGTTTTACTTCAGATCTTCTCCGTCCTCAAACAGAAGCTCTCGTACATATTAAACCATAACAGTGCTGAGATAAAACAAAAGGATACACAAATACAATATTTGAATCCAAAACATGTAATGAAACGAAGAACAATTTAGGAAACAAAGATAAACGATTTAGTCTATCATAAGTCATGACAGAAACAGACTTTTGTTTATTCATGAAGTCGTCACGTGAAAGTCGGTATGATGTTGCATTTACTACAAAGTACTCGTTCAGATTGAAGGAAAAATGCATAATACAGATAAAATTTAAACTGTACCTGAAGTGTTCAAAATTGTAGAAACATCATAAACCGACCGAATTAAAATTCAAATAGACTTCCCAAAGTATCGATCTCGATGACGTTGATGAATCACCCATCCTATCTGTCGTAAAACTAAAATAAGCAGTGGTTACAAAATGGGAAGTGGATTTTAAAAAAAGTAATTTCATAAATATCATAGTGAAACTCGATCGCTTTAAAATTCTCAGAACCCGCGCTTATATCAACTGAATTGCGAATCCCAAAATTCAATAAAGAAGTCAAAATAACTTGCGTAGAAAACCCTAATTTTCAAAATCGTTGTTATAGCAGCGGAGGAATACCATCAGTGCACGCGTCTGTGTGGTAGGATTATAAGGCAGGGAAAGCAACGTTGGCAAGCATAGGATTTTCAAACGGTTGGTCGCAATGGTGTTTAGTCAGGACGCGGTTGCTGGGAAAGAGAATGTCCAAGCATGGAAGACGCGTATTAGCGAATTTTGTTTTATTTATTTAGATAGAAAAGGACGTATTCTTGAAAAAGGACAGGTGTCGCTAAAAAACGCTTTGTTTCCCTTTTTCTGTATACAAAAGAACCTAAATGGAGATGGAAAGGTAGACACATGCAAAGTAAGGCTAGCTTCAAAAGGTTTTCGTCTAGTTCCAGGTATTGACTATGACGAAACATTATCACATATAGCTATGTTAAAGTCCATCCGAACATTACTCACCATTGCTACCTCATTGCTACCTTCGAAAGACCACGTAATATTGAAAATGGACGGGAAAATGGTTTTTTTTAATGGTGATTTAGAATAGATTATTTATATGTCGTTGTCCGAGGATCTCGAGGTCAGTGGGAGCAAAGATAAGGCTTGTAAGCTATTAAGATAAGTATATGGTTCTAACAAGCTTATAGGAGTTAGAAAAGTGTTTCAATAAAGTGATCAAATAGTTTGGTTTTTATCAGAACATGGAGAAAGCATATGTATACTAGAAAGTACAAGGCAGTGTCATAGTATTTATCGGTTTAAACGTCGACGATTTACTCTTAATTGACAATAATGTACTGTTGGTGCAATCAGTGAAAGATTGGCTGTCCAATAACTTCTCCACGAAGGATTGTGAGAAGAACCCTATCAATTTGGTCAAAAAGTCACACCAATAGCTAAGATGACGTGTGGACGCTGATATTCAAATTGTTCAATATTAATTTTATTGAGCACCTTTGATTCGCATAACCGAAACGATGAATGCTCTGAATGAACCATGCGATTTCATTAATTTATAACCATTGTAAATTAATTAAATTATTTATTATTTATGATATATTAATTATTAAATTTTATTTGACTTGTTTAAATACAATTAGTGTTTAATAATGTATGTGTATAAAAGCTATAGATATGCATATTGATATATGATGTCAACAGAATATTTAAATTGCATTTAAATAGAATAAATACTAAGTGTATTTTAAATTAATTAAATTAATTACTATTTGTGAAATATTAATTATTATTAAATTTTATTCGATATTTGAATACCATTAATTTTTAATAAGAAGCGAATATAAAAGTTATAAACGCATGTTGCGATATACGATATTAGTTAAATATTTAATTGGATTTAAATGAGATTAATGCTAATGGGATTTTGGAAATCTCGAGGGTACATGTGGCACCATTTATTATCGACCATGCATGTAGAAGAGGGAGGGGATTTTATTTTGATTTAATAAAGAATTAAATAGGAAAGTTTTAAGGAAGGAATATGAAATGTTTATATCATTCCTTTAAAACAAATCTCCCTTCACTTCTTTCATTATTCATTTTTTTTCCTGATAGAACTCTTTCTCTTATATCATTGTCGAATTTTAACGTCATGCTATCCTTAAAATTTAAAAATAAAAATCAAACAAAAAAAAAGTGATTATCTCTCGATTTCTGTAAGGTCCAAAGATCGATTCAATTGAATCTATGTATCCTTTCATCATTCAAGGTGCTTCTTTTGACTTCATTTCAAGATAACTTTCTATTTTATTTAAATACAGTTTCGTCATGTATATGTGGTTTGAATTTTCTACTCTTGTGTCTCTTTTATCTGTATGGATTTTGCAATATAAATTAGATCCCTATTTGCTTCCCTTGAATCGGTTTTAAGCTCATCCTGTTAATTTTAACTTAGCACCTCTATGTCCATCTTTTCAACTGTTTATATGTTGTTTATATCAATAATGTTAGATCTATTACTACTTTATTTATTTGTTCGTATTGTTTGTTTACTTTAGATTTGAAACTCATTATCACGAACTTATATATGCTTAAGTTGTCAAATTCTTTTCTGTTTTAGAAATTACTATTTGAAGAAAAAATATTATAAACAATTTTCGATTAATTGATTTAAGTATTATTTTATAAGTTTTAGAGAATACATATGTTACAAGTTGTTTTAAACTAGTTTTGGTGATTACTTACATGAGAATAGTAATTAAGTCTACTAAAAATTTACAAGTGGACTTTTCTGTAAAAATGATTAAAACTTTTGATTTCTTTTTTAAGTTAACAATTGGATAAAAGTTTGATTAATTTTATTATTTGATGGTACGACTTTTAGATTATAAACTAATTGAATACATACACTACATGTCTTGAATTTAAAACAATGGCTCAATTACACACACACACGCACGAATGCGCAGGCACACACACGCGCGCACGCACACACATATATATACACGCACGTGCACACACACACGCACGCACGCTTGGATATACATACATACATACATACATACATACATACATACATATATATATATATATATTCATACACACACACACACATATATATATATATTCACATACATACATACATACGTATACACACAGAGCATGCGTACACACATAGATGTATGTATATCAATATATGTATATATTCTTAGTTCAAGGTTCATAAAATGGACTTTTATGTAAAATTGTTATCATGACTTTAAAATATTCCTTAATTAAAACTAACTTTAAATTGTTTGCTTTAACTTTAAAATATGTCAAACAATCAATATCGGTCTTAATGTAGACAAGTACACACATACACTCACACACACATACATATAAATATATGAGTTAGGATCCATAACTCCCCTTATGTAGCTCCATTTTGTATCCCGTCACATGTTAATATTTAAATATTTGTCCCATGTGAGAGGAGAGAGAATGGTTAAATATTTAAATATTTAACATGCGGCTGATATTAGAGGGCTATCGAATGGAACTAAATAACGGGGCTGGGGAGCTATATGTTTACGTGTGTGTATGTATATATAAAATATTATTTGTCAAAAAAAAATTGGACAACGAAAGCATATGCAAAGGGGGGATGTGTCTATTGCGGTGTAAATCCTAACTTTTAAACATATACACATTAACCACGTGCACTTCCTATATGTTGCACCTGCACTTTCACACATAGGTGTATTTGATGTATTCATTACAATATACAATCAGTTTATATTAAACTCAAACTATTTTAAACGAATAAAATAAATGGAAGATTTTATTTAAAATTTTAGATTTGATATAAAATTCATGTAGGCCTTATAGACTTAACTAAGATCAAAATATAATTGAATTTCACCCATTAAACCCACTTTCGATTGGCCCGCTTCTAACAATGTTATAAGAGTTGGGGTGGTATATGCGGTCTAAAAGTAACAATATTAGGGTTAACGGATTAAAGCCTTCCCATTTAGTAGGGCCTTTAAAAAGGTAGTGTCGAAAGATTGAGTTTGGATAATCAAGTATTATGCCCTATCTGCTTACTGTCATGGCCCGAAGGATGAAGTGAGCCCAAAGGTTATCCCCAATTTAAAGGCTTACACTAATTATGGGCCTTGAGCTAATTTTTCAAGATATGTTTTGAAAATTTAAAAATCATATCTAATTTAAAAGTTAAGTTAAAATATGACACGTTATAAATGTTATAACTTTTAAAATTTGGTTTTAAAAGTTAATATACTAATTTCAAAAAATTTATCTTATTTAATTAATTAATCAAAATTTAATTAATTAAATTAAAATATATATAAGATATCTGTATGATTTTTTTAAAATGCTTAAGGTAAATGAAGATAAAATTTTGAATTCTATTAATCTTATTTTTGCAAAAAAAATGTTTCGATTAATTATGTTATATTTCATTTTTAAAGTGAATTTCCATTTAACTTTAAATTCATTTTTTATTTACAACTCATATTCATAAATATATTCATATAGTTTCACTTCTTATATATATAAGTTTATTCCCAATTGTAAATCACTTTAATTATAATTCAATTCTTACAATTCTTTTGCTTATATAATTATTCTTTTATTTAGATGTTCTTATTCAACAACCAAACAATCAATTTATATACACTTTAATAATTCTGAAAAATTATTCTTTTATATATAAAATATAATCAAGGTAAAATTATTTCATTTACCCAATTTAAAACAATATTGTGCCGAATTGTTCTATTCAATTGTTTAGAAACCCCTTCGATTCAGTTTCGAAGCTGCGCCGACGAAAGTTCATATACCACTCAACAAACCAATCATCACAATATAAAACAATTTCATATTCACTAACAAATACGCTCTCATAGCTATTATTACACTCAAACTCAATCTAGAGCACTCCTGACTCTATCTCTAATGAGTAATACCCAACAGAACTATGGTTGTCGCTTAACCATAAGCTCTGATACCAACTGTAAAGACCCGTAAATCCGTACTCCTTGAATAGACGCTAATCTCCATTGATTAATTCAAGATGAACGAAAATACGAACCCTTAGGGGTTTAAGAAAAATTTAGGAAAAGAAAAAGGCAGAAGAAGAGAGAAGAAAGAGGGAAAAGAAAATAGAAAAGAAAAGAGAAAATAGAACGGAACAGAAAACAACAGAACAGAACAACATCAGAATCTCACAATTCGCAGCGGAACAACATATAATAATAAATGAATAATCTTTAAACAAAGAACTATATCAGTTGTTACATTACATCACATTTCATCGTATCATCATCAGAGTGTACAACAACAACAACAACAAATAGTGCAGCGGAAAAAGAAATACTATATAAACTAGTAATACGCCATGCCATCCAGCTTGCCTCCAGCAATTCCAGAATATCCAGAATATCCTGATAAACCTAACTCTTAACTGCCCGTGTGGAAATTGGTGGGCACCCAGAGTTTAGGAAGGAAAACAATAAACTCCAAGTCAGTCATGTGACTGGTGTGAGAACTCAAAATAGTTTATTTATCTTTAACATCAAAATAGAGGAATATTTTTAAAGTCAATTCGCAATGCTTTTAAAAATGAGACTACCATAAGACCTCCTGCCACACACACAATGCAAACGCAGACTTGGAGAAGATTTCTCCTTATGATAGCCAAAGATGCTTGATACGCATTAAAATCAAATCAATTTTGATATTATTATTAGTGCATAGTGTAGAAGATGTTCATTTCGAAAGTAGAATATAAATCTTAGCCAGCATAGGTACCATTATATTATGCCTACTATAGCTACCTCCTGAGGAAGCAGGTTCTACAACTAAAACCGTACAAGTCACGTATTGTTTCTTTGGATTTCCAACGAATGATCAGGCCAAGGAACTTCCCATTGCCACATGAGAATGCCTCTGGATGGACATCCCCGAGAACCAAACCGGATCTCTACCAACACAAGGCCGGGTTACCCCTAACTGAGTAACAACTGACCGAATATGCCATCCCCCGGTCCTTTGGGACCTTTTCACCGAGCGCTCGCAATCAATTCACACAATCATAACAAAGTGTTTTCAACATGAGTAAGTATCTGGGCTCCATACCATGATACCACCCTTTTCCAGAAGGAAATGCACACATCCTAAAGGGCGTTACCCCTCATAACCTTGCCGCATCTTTCCTGTTTTGACCATTCACGGGGTGTGAGGCTCGACGAAGTCACGTCCACAAAAACATACTTTATACAAAAGCCATGCTTTGGGTCAACAAATGATCATAGAAATGATCACCAAGATAGACGATCAAATAAACGATCCTATCACAAATAATCAACACAATGATCATTCACAGCAACACTCAGCATGTCACATTACCAAATTGGGAATATATCGCTGATAACATTCAACTACATAACCTCTGAGCTCGTACGTCTCAGAGAAGGGTGTTAAGCTAAAAGAATAAATTCTCCGCCACCAACAGAAATATATTTGAATGAAATCGGCTTTACATCTCAATTTGTAACGTCAGACATACAATCCATACAAGTCTGTTCCGGGCTCGAACAAAACCGAAGGCACTTACAAAGAAGTCCTTGCAATCCGGATATTCACGATCCTGATCGGATTCACCATCACATATGGAGAACTCAATACCGTAGCTACTCGGTGCAGAGTCAATCGACAGGTCATCCTATCGTTCTCGCAAATACCGGGTCTTCAACACCGATCTTCAATGCAATTCACAACGACGTATCACATATTCGGAATGGGTTATACGACTCCATGGTCCTTTCCCGGTTAACCCGAATAGTGAGCGCTTATTCAAAAATAAGTGTAGCATTCACATTCAAACAAATCACATCAAATACCCATTCAAAGGGAAATATTGATAGTCGGTTATTGAACTATCAATGGATATACACACATCACCAGATTCCAAATAATTTTCCAAATTATTTATTTTCCAAAATATCTTCAGTAGATATATAAATTCAAAACTTCAAAAATAAATCAATATTTATTTTTAAACAAATTCTCCTTTTCATTTATAAATTCAATAGTGAATTTACATTCCAAAATATTCATGCATATATGTTTCAATTATCCATTTCAATTTATCTTCAAAAAGATAAATTCTCAAAATATTCACTTTATATTGGAAAACATTTCCGTACTTATTTATTCATAAGTAATTCACAAATTTTATTTATTTTCAACACTTAGAAAATATTCTATATACTTCAATCGAAATTAAGTATATATTTCATTCTTTAAGGAAATCATTCTCTTAAAACATATTTATTTGGGCCAAAACGAATGTTGCGTAAAACATCGTTACGACAACCCAAAATCACTAGTATAGGGATTCGAAATTAAAATAGATATATAAATCCCAATACTATACAAAACATTTCCTTTCGGAAATCATTTACTATAACAACAGTGTTATAGTCCATTATTTCCTTCTATTTCTCGAAAACGTCTATTTCAACAATCACTGTTGAAATCTATGGTTTCGAATCTCAACATATCTTAAAACATCGTTAGATCGTTTTAATTCTATTTAAAATATCACATTCTAAACATTTCCTTTAACATATTATTCACTATTCAAAAACGTGAATATACTACGTTAATCAATTTCATCCTTTTATTCATTTTATTTCAAAGGATTATTCACAGTCAAAACGTGAATATAACTCCATTTATAGGTTTCAACAATTAACTTATCAAAATAAGTCGTTTGCGAATTTATAAAACAACGTTTATAAATTCCATTTCTAATTATTTTATAACAACTTCCTTTATAAATCTCCTTTATTAGCCTATTCGATTTATATCCCAATTATGAACTAAAAGTCCATATTATAAGTTAAATGCTTATAAAACGATTATTTTACAAAAAAAATTCTTTGAATTTCATAATTATAAATCTTATAACTTATAAGATTCAATTATTCATCCAAATTATATTCTTTGATAATTTCACAAAATTTATAAATCTTACTATTTATAAATTTCATTTATAACTTCACCATTTATAATTTTATAAATTCCATTCATTTACAAAATTCATTTTCACTTCATTCAAACACTTATAAAAACTCGTTTTATAATGTCAATATTCCAATTTATAAATATCCATTTATAAATCTCTTATTATAAATCAATTTATATTATTCTTTAAAACGTCTTTAATCTCCTTTATAATTTCATCATTCTGATTTATAAAATAATTAAATTTCATAAATCCTATATTTAAACTTTTCACAATAATTTCAAAAATCCCGATTTTACTATTTTATAAAATCATTAGCATCATATTCTCAAAAATCAGTTTTTAACTATTTCTCTCAAAAATCATAATTTTTATAACTTTAAAAATTATAACGTTTATTTACTTAAAATAGATCAAATTCCAAACATATAGTATATTTTCAAAAATCACTTTATAAATCATTTTAAAATTCCAAAATTTGGTCCAATGATGCTACATACCAAATAGTCAATCACGACTACAACGATATCATATATCGATATGATAATCCATCAAATATCAAAATATCTGAAATCAAATAAATACTGTTGAGGAATCCAGTTGGATCCCTCCAACCTGTTTTCCTGCATCCACAAACATTAGCACAATACCAATTTCGCTTCAGTACGAAATTATCGTGGTATATGGGATTTAAATATTATCCGCTTAATAACGGCGCAATAGGGTCTCATCCGCTAAACAAAAAATGCGGGAAATCAATAACTCCAATATATACATATGCCAATATATATATATTGCTATTATATATAATACCAATTTCACTGTTTATGAAATATTCGCGGTATATGTTTTTAATAAATAACATCCGCTTACTAACGGCGTATAATGTCTATTTTAACAATCAATAGATATCAATCAACATTCAAACATGCATTCAAATATTTTAAATCTAACTATTCAAAATAAAATCGAAACTGATTCGATTGAGTGAGAAGTTCTCACCTTGATTTCAATTTCGTTTTAGCGATTTATTTCGAATAAAATTAAACGCGCGTTTAATTTTACCCAAAATTCTCACTAACTCCAAATGACTCCAATCCAAGTCCATCGCGTAGTGCTCGACGATACGATTCCAACGCAACTGGTTTCGCGCGTTTTCGACCTCGTATGAAAAAGTTATGAATTTTTGAAGTTTATACACGATTTTATAACTAAATTATACAACAAAATTTTATAATTAAAACTTAACAAGATCATGGCCGTTGATCTCAACCCCCCCCCCTTCATCAGGCCCGTGCGCACACCCCCCCTCCCCTTTCTACTTCGTTCCCATCTATAGACATTCACACGCACACAAAACCCATACATCAATTACTTGGGTTTAATATTACAACTCGATCACTCGACTAAACTTCGATCAGGGAGTTGCAAATCGAAGCCTCTAGCCTCCCCTATGTTCGGCCTAAACCATACGAAGCTCGGCCACACCCCCATGCTCGAATTGCGTGCGCAGCTCCCCCCCTGTCGGCCCCTTTTTCTCCTTCCTCGAGTCTCTAAAAACGATCAAACCCGTATGGATCTGAAGAACACACTCCCCTCTACAACTTCTTAGTTGGTGATTTCTTCTAATTGTTGATGGATCATGAGTGATTGAGAGAGGAAGGTGGGAAAAATCTGGCCTTTCATTAGGGTAGTGGCGGCTAGGGTTTATATTAGGTTTTTTTTTTTTTTTTCTAAATTATGAAGGGGGTGGGTGTATTTATAGGAAAAATTCGAACACTATTCATCCGGAAATTCCGAACTCCGATTTACGCGCCGTAACCAGCGTTTCTAGGGTTTACCCCGCGTTCCGGACACAATGGAACTGGTTTCGGAAGCTAATTCGGACATCTGCGCGAGTTATGGCTATAAACGCTCAATTTGAATTAAACCGATTTAAGCGATTTTCTAGGCGTTTTAATTTGTACCGGACAAACGGTAAATCCAATTGACACGAAATTTGAAACCTTACAATAATATCACATTACGGATCCGATGAAACTGGTTTTGTCGAAATTCGAGACTTTTTGAAAAATGGCTATTTTAACTCGCCAAATTAAAATTAAAAAAAATTCGATGCGTTTCGAGCTGCCACGCTCAAACGATAACTCCGATTGACACGAAATTTAAAATCCGGTAATAACTAACTATTACGGATCCAATGGAGCTGGTTTCGTTAAATTCTGAGACTGTTCAAAAATTGACTATTTTCACTAGTCGATTTAAATATTAAAATATTCAATTTTCACAAATTTACTTTTAATTCGATTTTAAAAGTTCTAAAATATCGTTCTAACTTCAATATGATAAAATAAAATTTTACAAATCATTTTCAATCATATTTAACTATATTTTCAATTATTTCCATAATTTAACATATTAAATTATCGATTTAATTATTCAATTAAATCCAATAATTCAAATAAAAATTTATTCGACTTATAAATTCACTTATTAATATTTAAAATTAATTAAATATTAAAATTTTAATTTCTAAAAATTCTGGGTCGTTACAATCTTCCCCCCTTAAAAGAATTTCGTCCTCGAAATTATCAAGTAAGAAAAGTTACAGAATTTATTAATTTTCTCAAAACAAATTTTTAAACTTCTTATAACACTTACTAAGTTTTCAAATCATACTTAGTTATCTTTTCAAAAACAATTACTATTGTTTAACTTTCAACTCCTAATCAAAATTATAGTTTTTCAAAAAAAAATTCCAATTTTCCTCAAATTTTTCTAACGCCTTAAATTTCCGGAAAAATTCGCCATAGTCTCCTTTGCGCGGCTCGATCCGAAAAAAAATGACAGTATATATATCACAAATATACATCTCATCAAGTAATGAGGCATCCCGAAGGGAAAAAACTATAAAAGTACGGTATGTAATCCGAGATATGTACCTTATATTTTATTAGCAAGCATATACGGCTAATATAGCGCGAAAGCGAGCTCCAAATGCGAAGCAAACGCGATCCGCACCTACTAATCACTCAACAAACAACATGAGAATCATGCATATAGACAATAGTATCAATATACAACATATAGCAACATAATAACTATATATGTCAACATAGCAAATGCAACCAAACAACAAATGCAAGCATCAACCAACTATCATCCAATTAACATTCATAACCAATAAATATTCATTTATATTCTCATTAATATTCAATGAATTGGGTTTTCAATTTAAAATCATATTTGATTCATTTACATTGGATGTTTTTACTAACATTCATTTTCTATTAGTTTATATTCACTAATTCATATTCAAGTTGGTTCACTTCCAAATCAAATTCAATTCTATTTAAGATTCACTAACTTCCGATCGAATTTCACTTACTTTAGTTTCCAATTTCATTAATACTTAATGAATTATATACAACCAACTAACAACCATATAACAATCAATGCATATTAATTACAACCAAATTCCTTTGCTTATATTCATTCAATTTGGTTTAACACCATCACTTTCAATTGGTTACACATTCGATTCAATTACAACAGTTGAATCTCATTTACATGACTCAAGTTCATATTTATCACTTAACTTTATTAATTTACTTTGATACTAAAATCAACTTCATTCAACATCTCTTAAGTTATATTTCATTTTTAAAGTAAATTTCCATTTAACTTTAAATTCATTTTTTATTTACAACTCATATTCATAAATATATTCATATAGTTTCACTTCTTATATATATAAGTTTATTCCCAATTGTAAATCACTTTAATTATAATTCAATTCTTACAATTCTTTTGCTTATATAATTATTCTTTTATTTAGATGTTCTTATTCAACAACCAAACAATCAATTTATATACAATTTAATAATTCTGAAAAATTATTCTTTTATATATAAAATATAATCAAGGTAAAATTATTTCATTTACCCAATTTAAAACAATATTGTGCCGAATTGTTCTATTCAAGTGTTTAGAAACCCCTTCGATTCAGTTTCGAAGCTGCGCCGACGAAGGTTCATATACCACTCAACAAACCAATCATCACAATATAAAACAATTTCATATTCACTAACAAATACACTCTCATAGCTATTATTACACTCAAACTCAATCTAGAGCACTCCTGACTCTATCTCTAATGAGTAATACCCAACAGAACCATGGTTGTCGCTTAACCATAAGCTCTGATACCAACTGTAAAGACCCGTAAATCCGTACTCCTTGAATAGACACTAATCTCCATTGATTAATTCAAGATGAACGAAAATACGAACCCTTAGGGATTTAAGAAAAATTTAGGAAAAGAAAAGGGCAGAAGAAGAGAGAAGAAAGAGGGAAAAGAAAATAGAAAAGAAAAGAGAAAATAGAACGGAACAGAAAACAACAGAACAGAACAACATCAGAATCTCACAATTCGCAGCGGAACAACATATAATAATAAATGAATAATCTTTAAACAAAGAACTATATCAGTTGTTACATTACATCACATTTCATCGTATCATCATCAGAGTGTACAACAACAACAACAACAAATAGTGCAGCGGAAAAAGAAATACTATATAAACTAGTAATACGCCATGCCATCCAGCTTGCCTCCAGCAATTCCAGAATATCCAGAATATCCTGATAAACCTAACTCTTAACTGCCCGTGTGGAAATTGGTGGGCACCCAGAGTTTAGGAAGGAAAACAATAAACTCCAAGTCAGTCATGTGACTGGTGTGAGAACTCAAAATAGTTTATTTATCTTTAACATCAAAATAGAGGAATATTTTTAAAGTCAATTCGCAATGCTTTTAAAAATGAGACTACCATAAGACCTCCTGCCACACACACAATGCAAACGCAGACTTGGAGAAGATTTCTCCTTATGATAGCCAAAGATGCTTGATACGCATTAAAATCAAATCAATTTTGATATTATTATTAGTGCATAGTGTAGAAGAAATTCATTTCGAAAGTAGAATATAAATCTTAGCCAGCATAGGTACCATTATATTATGCCTACTATAGCTACCTCCTGAGGAAGCAGGTTCTACAACTAAAACCGTACAAGTCACGTATTGTTTCTTTGGATTTCCAACGAATGATCAGGCCAAGGAACTTCCCATTGCCACATGAGAATGCCTCTGGATGGACATCCCCGAGAACCAAATCGGATCTCTACCAACACAAGGCCGGGTTACCCCTAACTGAGTAACAACTGACCGAATATGCCATCCCCCGGTCCTTTGGGACCTTTTCACCGAGCGCTCGCAATCAATTCACACAATCATAACAAAGTGTTTTCAACATGAGTAAGTATCTGGGCTCCATACCATGATACCACCCTTTTCCAGAAGGAAATGCACACATCCTAAAGGGCGTTACCCCTCATAACCTTGCCGCATCTTTCCTGTTTTGACCATTCACGGGGTGTGAGGCTCGACGAAGTCACGTCCACAAAAACATACTTTATACAAAAGCCATGCTTTGGGTCAACAAATGATCATAGAAATGATCACCAAGATAGACGATCAAATAAACGATCCTATCACAAATAATCAACACAATGATCATTCACAGCAACACTTAGCATGTCACATTACCAAATTGGGAATATATCGCTGATAACATTCAACTACATAACCTCTGAGCTCGTACGTCTCAGAGAAGGGTGTTAAGCTAAAAGAATAAATTCTCCGCCACCAATAGAAATATATTTGAATGAAATCGGCTTTACATCTCAATTTGTAACGTCAGACATACAATCCATACAAGTCTGTTCCGGGCTCGAACAAAACCGAAGGCACTTACAAAGAAGTCCTTGCAATCCGGATATTCACGATCCTGATCGGATTCACCATCACATATGGAGAACTCAATACCGTAGCTACTCGGTGCAGAGTCAATCGACAGGTCATCCTATCGTTCTCGCAAATACCGGGTCTTCAACACCGATCTTCAATGCAATTCACAACGACGTATCACATATTCGGAATGGGTTATACGACCCCATGGTCCTTTTCCGGTTAACCTGAATAGTGAGCGCTTATTCAAAAATAAGTGTAGCATTCACATTCAAACAAATCACATCAAATACCCATTCAAAGGGAAATATTGATAGTCGGTTATTGAACTATCAATGGATATACACACATCACCAGATTCCAAATAATTTTCCAAATTATTTATTTTCCAAAATATCTTCACTAGATATATAAATTCAAAACTTCAAAAATAAATCAATATTTATTTTTAAACAAATTCTCCTTTTCATTTATAAATTCAATAGTGAATTTACATTCCAAAATATTCATGCATATATGTTTCAATTATCCATTTCAATTTATCTTCAAAAAGATAAATTCTCAAAATATTCACTTTATATTGGAAAACATTTCCGTACTTATTTATTCATAAGTAATTCACAAATTTTATTTATTTTCAACACTTAGAAAATATTCTATATACTTCAATCGAAATTAAGTATATATTTCATTCTTTAAGGAAATCATTCTCTTAAAACATATTTATTTGGGCCAAAACGAATGTTGCGTAAAACATCGTTACGACAACCCAAAATCACTAGTATAGGGATTCGAAATTAAAATAGATATATAAATCCCAATACTATACAAAACATTTCCTTTCGGAAATCATTTACTATAACAACAGTGTTATAGTCCATTATTTCCTTCTATTTCTCGAAAACGTCTATTTCAACAATCATTGTTGAAATCTATGGTTTCGAATCTCAACATATCTTAAAACATCGTTAGATCGTTTTAATTCTATTTAAAATATCACATTCTAAACATTTCCTTTAACATATTATTCACTATTCAAAAACGTGAATATACTACGTTAATCAATTTCATCCTTCTATTCATTTTATTTCAAAGGATTATTCACAGTCAAAACGTGAATATAACTCCATTTATAGGTTTCAACAATTAACTTATCAAAATAAGTCGTTTGCGAATTTATAAAACAACGTTTATAAATTCCATTTCTAATTATTTTATAACAACTTCCTTTATAAATCTCCTTTATTAGCCTATTCGATTTATATCCCAATTATGAACTAAAAGTCCATATTATAAGTTAAATGCTTATAAAACGATTATTTTACAAAAAAATTTCTTTGAATTTCATAATTATAAATCTTATAACTTATAAGATTCAATTATTCATCCAAATTATATTCTTTGATAATTTCACAAAATTTATAAATCTTACTATTTATAAATTTCATTTATAACTTCACCATTTATAATTTTATAAATTCCATTCATTTACAAAATTCATTTTCACTTCATTCAAACACTTATAAAAACTCGTTTTATAATGTCAATATTCCAATTTATAAATATCCATTTATAAATCTCTTAATATAAATCAATTTATATTATTCTTTAAAACGTCTTTAATCTCCTTTATAATTTCATCATTCTGATTTATAAAATAATTAAATTTCATAAATCCTATATTTAAATTTTTCGCAATAATTTCAAAAATCCCGATTTTACTATTTTATAAAATCATTAGCATCATATTCTCAAAAATCAGTTTTTAACTATTTCTCTCAAAAATCATAATTTTTATAACTTTAAAAATTATAACGTTTATTTACTTAAAATAGATCAAATTCCAAACATACAGTATATTTTCAAAAATCACTTTATAAATCATTTTAAAATTCCAAAATTTGGTCCAATGATGCTACATACCAAATAGTCAATCACGACTACAACGATATCATATATCGATATGATAATCCATCAAATATCAAAATATCTGAAATCAAATAAATACTGTTGAGGAATCCAGTTGGATCCCTCCAACCTGTTTTCCTGCATCCACAAACATTAGCACAATACCAATTTCGCTTCAGTACGAAATTATCGCGGTATATGGGATTTAAATATTATCCGCTTAATAACGGCGCAATAGGGTCTCATCCGCTAAACAAAAAATGCGGGAAATCAATAACTCCAATATATACATATGCCAATATATATATATTGCTATTATATATAATACCAATTTCACTGTTTATGAAATATTCGCGGTATATGTTTTTAATAAATAACATCCGCTTACTAACGGCGTATAATGTCTATTTTAACAATCAATAGATATCAATCAACATTCAAACATGCATTCAAATATTTTAAATCTAACTATTCAAAATAAAATCGAAACTGATTCGATTGAGTGAGAAGTTCTCACCTTGATTTCAATTTCGTTTTAGCGATTTATTTCGAATAAAATTAAACGCGCGTTTAATTTTACCCAAAATTCTCACTAACTCCAAATGACTCCAATCCAATTCCATCGCGTAGTGCTCGACGATACGATTCCAACGCAACTGGTTTCGCGCGTTTTCGACCTCGTATGAAAAAGTTATGAATTTTTGAAGTTTATACACGATTTTATAACTAAATTATACAACAAAATTTTATAATTAAAACTTAACAAGATCATGGCCGTTGATCTCACCCCCTCCCCCCCTTCATCAGGCCCGTGCGCACACCCCCCTCCCCTTTCTTCTTCGTTCCCATCTACAGACATTCACACGCACACAAAACACATACATCAATTACTAGGGTTTAATATTACAACTCGATCACTCGACTAAACTTCGATCAGGGAGTTGCAAATCGAAGCCTCTAGCCTCCCCTATGTTCGGCCTAAACCATACGAAGCTCGGCCACACCCCCATGCTCGAATTGCGTGCGCAGCTCCCCCCCGTCGGCCCCTTTTTCTCCTTCCTCGAGTCTCTAAAAACGATCACACCCGTATGGATCTGAAGAACACACTCCCCTCTACAACTTCTTAGTTGGTGATTTCTTCTAATTGTTGATGGATCGTGAGTGATTGAGAGAGGAAGGTGGGAAAAATCTGGCCTTTCATTAGGGAAGTGGCGGCTAGGGTTTATATTAGGTTTTTTTTTTTTCTAAATTATGAAGGGGGTGGGTGTATTTATAGGAAAAATTCGAACACTATTCATCCGGAAATTCCGAACTCCGATTTACGCGCCGTAACCAGCGTTTCTAGGGTTTACCCCGCGTTCCGGACACAATGGAATAGGTTTCAGAAGCTAATTCGGACATCTGTGCGAGTTATGGCTATAAACGCTCAATTTGAATTAAACCGATTTAAGCGATTTTCTAGGCGTTTTAATTTGTACCGGACAAACGGTAAATCCAATTAACACGAAATTTGAAACCTTACAATAATATCACATTACGGATCCGATGAAACTGGTTTCGTCGAAATCCGAGACTTTTTGAAAAATGGCTATTTTAACTCGCCAAAATAAAATTAAAAATAATTCGATGCGTTTCGAGCTGCCACGCTCAAACGATAACTCCGATTGACACGAAATTTGAAATCCGGTAATAACTAACTATTACGCATCCAATGGAATTGGTTTCGTTCAATTCTGAGACTGTTCAAAAATTGACTATTTTCACTAGTCGATTTAAATATTAAAATATTCAATTTTCACAAATTTACTTTTAATTCGATTTTAAAAGTTCTAAAATATCGTTCTAACTTCAATATGATAAAATAAAATTTTACAAATCATTTTCAATCATATTTAACTATATTTTCAATTATTTCCATAATTTAACATATTAAATTATCGATTTAATTATTCAATTAAATCCAATAATTCAAATAAAAATTTATTCGACCTATAAATTCACTTATTAATATTTAAAATTAATTAAATATTAAAATTTTAATTTCTAAAAATTCTGGGTCGTTACGATTGGAAAATTCATCAAATCAATTCAAATCAAAAGCAATTGAACATGAAATCGATGTTAGGAATTCATACCTAACAACAATGAAGCTACAAACATAGATGTGAGTTCAAGAACTCATCTTTATATTCAAAAACAAGGAATGAGAAGCTCTAAAGCAAGGAAAGATCAATTCCCCTTTAACTACACCTCAATGATCTTCAATCTATTATTACATGCAAAGATTTCGTAAGTTAGGTTATTGGAAATACTAAAAATTGAAGAGAGATTGATATGGAGAATATGAAGAGGATTCTTACCTAAGTTTCTCTTTGATTTATAACTTGAATTTGGATTCCTAAGAAAAGCTAGGGCTTAGGAATTTTAATTTCCTTTCTTTTCCCCCATTTTCCCTTTTGCTTGAGAGTATTAGGAAATTAGAAATGGAATGAATGAATGAAGAGGAGTGGAGTGGGAGCTATTAGGTAGAAGATTTGGGTTCTCTTATTAGGTTAGTGGGGTAGAACACAACCCAAAGCCCAAACAAAATATGATAACCAACTCCAAATATATCAATGTTTATACTTAAACAAGTTGTAAAAGTCGTTTTAAACTCAATGGACATGGTCTCGAGTTCAGATTCGACTGTTTACATAAAGTCACATTTTGAACTTTAAATTTAACTAACGATGCTATATTTCAATAAATCACTTAAATATATAATCGTAAAATATGTTGGTTGTTACAGACTCGCCGCCTTAAAGAAATTACGTCCTCACAATACTTAAGAAGAAAATAAAGAGTAACAACCACTCTAAAGCATAACAACATAGAATAAAATTTTGAAGTGAGGAGTTCACCTTAAGGAGCATGAGAGAGTAAGTATGGATGTGTTCGCTCGATGAATTCTCTGTATTCCCAAGAATAGTCCTTAGAATTTAAGGACCATTGAACTTTCGTAAGCGGAACATCTTTATTACGAAGGCATTTAACCTCCGTAGCAATACTGCAAATAGGATGTTGCTCATAAGTCAAATTAGGTGAAACCTCAATTTCTTCAATAACGCCGACCTCAAGAATAAAATCGGAATCTCTAAGACATTTCCATAGTTAAGAAATGTGGAATACGTCATGAATAGCAGAAAATTGAGTCGGTAACAAAAGGCGATAAGCCACGGAACCAATGCATTCGGTGATGGGAAATGGGCCAATATACCGAGGTGATAATTTTCCCGATCGATTGAAATGCATAACACCCTTCATAGGTGAAACACAAATGAATACCAAATCTCCCATAGAAAATTCCAAATTCCTTCTTCAGTTATCGGCATAGGATTTTTGTCTACTTTGAGCTTCTCTTATCCTACGACGAATAAGGTCAATCTTTTCTGTGGAATCATGAATAAAATCTAGACCTAAAACCAGCTTCTCACCAGCTTCAAGCAACACGAAGGAATCGGCATGGCCTTCCGTAGAGTGCCTCCAAAGGTGACATGTCAATACTAAATTGGAAGCTATTATTATAAGAAAACTCAACAAGAGAAACTTCCACCAAAATCAAGAACACATGCATGAAGGACACTTCAAGAGTTTGATTCACACGCTCGGTTTGTCCATCGGACCGGGGATGATAAGCGGTGCTAAAATTAAGCTTCATTCCCAAAGCTTTTTGAAGACCCTTTCCAAATCCAATAGTAAATAATGAATCACGATCGCTAATAATAGAAGTAGAAAATCCATGCAATTTAACAATTTCTTTAACAAAGAGTTTAGCCAAAAGAGGTGCGGTCTGGTTGGACCGAACGAGAAGAAAATGGGCGGATTTTGTAACTCTATCTACAATCACCCATAGACTATCATGACTTGAACGAGAACGGGGAAGACCATCAATAAAGTCCATGAAAATTTGATCTCACTTCCAAACGGGAATGTATAAAGGTTGCAATAACGCACCAGGCCTTTAATGCTCGGCCTTTACGAGTTGGCAAGTCATGCAACGCTTAATAAAGTTAGCAATATCAGATTTTATTTCATCCCAATGATAAAGTCATTTCATGTCCGCATACATTTTACTACTACCAGGATGAATGATAAATTTAGAATGATGAGAATCTTATAAAATGTCTCTACAAGGATCACTAATATTTGGTATAATAAGTCTACCAAATTTTTGAATGCCACCACGAGCATCGATTTCAAGGTCTTTCAAACCATCAATATTTCTATCCCTACAACTTTGGCTAAGATGAGCCAATTCAGGATCATGCTTTTGAACTTCAAGGATGTGGTCTAAAAGAGATGGATGAGCCTCAGGGCTACATAAAACAAGAGATGGGCATGAATTGGATACACGATCGCGAATCTCACAAGTGGACAAAGTGTCAAGATCATTCCATTCGAATATCATCATGGAAACAACTGCTTGTTGTTTATGACAAAGGGCATCGACAACATGTTTTCCCTTTCCAGGAATATAAAGAATATCAAGAACTTACGATGCAAGGAATTCGAGCCAATGTTGTTGACGTAAATTAAGTTCCTTTTGAGAAAAGAAATACTTCAAAGATTTATGATTGGTGTAGAAACAAATTTCTCTCCCAACAGATAATGACGCCAAATTCTAAAGGAGAAAACAATGGCCACGAGCTCTAAATCATGAGTGGCATATCTAGTCTCGACAGGCTTTAATTGCCTAGAAGCATAAGCGATACCACGTTCCATTTGCATGAGAATGGTTCCCAAACCAACACGAGTAGCATCGGAATAAACAATCAAGTCTTGATTCCCTTCGGGAATCACACGAATAGGAGCATCAAAAAGAAGTTCTTTTAATTTCTGAGAAGTAGCTTCATATTTGTTTGACCAATTGTACTTAACTCCCTTCTTTGTCAAACTAGTAAGAGGTACGGAAATTTTAGAAAAGTCTTTTATGAACCGACGGTAATAGCCCTCCAATCCAAGAAGGCTATGAATTTCTATCATACTCTTCGGTCTCTTCCAATTTTGAATCACCTCAATCTTTGAAGGATCCGTGGAAATTCTAGATTCAGAAATAATATGTCCTAAAAATTTCACATGGGATTGCCAAAAGTGGCACTTAGAAAATTTTGCTTTCAATTGATTGTTCCTAAGGGTTTCTAACACAATTCGAAGATGTTTTTCATGCTCTTCCTCGATTTTAGAATAAAACGAATATCATCTATAAAGATGAGAACAAATCGATCGAAGAAGTCTTTGAAAATTTGGTTCATAAGGTCAACGAGATAAGCTAGAGCATTCATTAAACCAAATGGCATAACAAGCCATTTATAAGATCCATAATGAGTATGGAACGATGTCAAAGGAATGTTATCCTTTGTAATTTGAAGCTGATGAAAACCGGTTGCTAAGTCTAACTGTAAAAAGACTCTAGCACTGCTAAGTTGATCTAATGGATCATCAATCCGAGGCAAGCGATATTTATTCTTGATGGTGAGATTATTAAGCTTGCGGTAGTGAATGCAAAGCCTAAGTGTACCATTGGATTTTTTCACAAAGATGGCAGAAGCTCCCCAAGGAGAGGAACTAGAATAAATAAGCTGTTTTTCTTCCAATTTGGATAGTTGTTTACACATCTCCTCATTTTCCTTATTGGACATACGATAAGGAGGACGAGTGATAGGTAGAGCTATAGGGATTAGAATAATTCTGAATTCAATTGCTTTCTTAGATGTTAGTCCTAAAACGGGCTCAAATATATCGGGAAATTCACAAACAACGTGAATGAAGAAAATAACATCTTCCTCATCATCATTATCGTCATATTGTTGATTTAGAGAAAATAAGGATGCCACTGCATTGGAATCTGAATCTTTAAGAACAATAGAAATCTGCTTAACAGATTGGGATGTCGAAGATGGATAGTCCATTCGGGACATAGGATGTTGGCTTCATAATGATTAAGCTAATCCATTCCCAAAATCATTTCGAAATCTAAGTAACGCATAACATGCAAATCAGCATGGAAAGCATAATCACATAGAATAATTCAAACATCCTTACAAAATAAACTGAGTGTTGCGGTTCCACCAACCGGATTCGCAATTCTTAGTGAAGTCATCAAGCCCATAACATTTAAAGTCAAAGTATCAACAAGTTCTTTTGATATAAAAGAGTGAGATGCACCCGTATCAAAAAGAACTTGAATAGGATGATTACGAAACAAAATAATTCCACTAAGGACTGAATGAGAAATACCTTGACCAAGAGAAGTGTTACTAGCTGCTTACACAACACTTAACTTTCCCTCTTTCTAGCTTTGAAGTTTGGGACATAAAGATATATGATGACCCGAATTTTTACAATAGCGGCAAGAAATGGGCCTTGGACACCTATTTGCATAGTGATCCTTAGAACTGCAATTGTAGCATTCTCCACGATTAGGGATTGGAGTCTTTGACACCGAAGCTGCTTTCTTCACTTTCTTGTTGGGATTAGGACTTTTGAACTTAATATGCCTCTTCTTGGAAATCCCAATATCACCATCACTTCCTTTATCGGCCTCTTCAAGTTGAAGAGTGATATCTACAAGCTAGTCGAAAGGCACTTCTAATTTCAGAGGTAAAACCTTTTTGGGGTTCTTATTCAAAGCACAGATAAACCTTTGATTCTTTACAAGATCCAAAAATTGTTGGGCAGTCAAAAATGCGCTATCCATAGGAGGACCACTAGATTGACCAGCGCTAGGACTGTCAGGTCTAACCATCTCTTCTTCTTTAAAAATGAAAGAAAGAACGAAGAGGAAAGAAGGTTATTCTCAGAATGAATTCAAAAAAGCTTGATTGGTAAAACCATGCATCATAAAAGAAAATAGGATAGAGCAGGTCCTAAGACTCGGATTAGATCCTAAGGCACGATTCCAAAGAGAGACTTAAGACAATGATCCTTACAAGATTATTCTACATTTTTCCAAAGTTTGGCTCTAATATCAAGCTGTGATGCCCCATCTCTATACTCACACTAGCCAAGTACACTACGGGGTAATGCCATCACTAGCACGAAGAATAAGGCTATTGAGGAGCGACCATTTGTGTAATTGATTTGTGCGAGTGCCGATATGCTAGATAGAAGGTCATGCATTTCATTTCAAGAGGAAATCTGACATATCAAATACAAACACAAAGCTACTACATAGTGGCTATGTGGCCTTTGTAAATAAATATAAAATAAGCATAACACAAAACCAGTCACCGATATTCATATCACTGAGGCTGAAACAGATATGAATATAACACATAGAAGTGAACATCAAAGTATTGGTCATACTAGATCCACTACGTTACAAAAGAATAGGTACAAGTACTAGACAAAAGAATAACAATACATCAAGGACTCTCTATTTCGAATGTATAAAAACAAAAACTACCGAGTCTAAAGTAGTTGGCCAAAAGTCAGAAGCTTGTCCTTGCTAAGAAGTCAAGTAGAAGCACCTAAAACACCTCGGTCTGACCCGACTATTATTTAAGAAGAAAAATAACAAACGGATCAGTCTAGCTATAATTTTCATACAAGATGAGATAGGATAAGAGATATGACAGAAATATATGATAATAATAATGTCATACTATGACAAGTATATATTTGATAACAATGAAAATCATACAATATCCCAAATCTCCTCAAATATCTAAAAAGAATATCATATTCTTTAGCACATTCACCAAACCTTAAAAATTGACAAAACATACCATTGCAAATCGCAAAAATTGGTGAAATACAAATTTCAGAAATCAATAACTAGAAATCCAAAAAACACAAAGGGGGAGCCCTATCACAAATGGGAGCACGAAAACTCACCAACACATGTATCACAAACGGAACGATATTCCATGGTCGCTAACCCATCAAATTTGAGCCGAAGCTCCACAAACGTCCCGAAGACCATGGGTCACTACCGCACCAATTTGAGTCGAAGCTCCATAAACTGGGTTTAGTCTATCACGCAAACAAAGAGACATCGCACATCGCTAGACTACAAATGATCATCATTGATCGATAAGTGTAAATTACAGTAAGCTAGTAAATAAATGACTTTAGCTTCATATCCCATAACCACTAGCTTAACTTAAATATTTACGAACAAATTGTAGATTTCCACTTGAAAATCGTCACAAGAGTTCAATCGAATAAGTCCAAGAATTAGCCAACGAAGTAAACGCAAGCGTTTCATACCGCTTGTTTTGCTATGCCGTTTAATTGGATTTCTCATATGAATGAGTAAAGGTTTGTATATGCTAATAGATTGGAAAACGGATTTTAAAACGAGCTTTATATTAAAAGTAATGTTGAAATCATTTTTGTGAAAGAGTTTGAGTATTTACTACTAGTATAACAACCTTCGTATTTTAAAGTGACAAAACATGGAAATGATTGTAAAAACAATCTATCACCAAAAATCCACATTCGACGACGTGAATTAAAATCATGAAAATCGATATCGAATCCTTCAAACGAATATTCTCAAAAATCCAGAAAAGAAGTCATCAAATTAGATAATAAATGACAACAACTAACCGAATCAACAAAAATCAATAAAAATTGGAAATCCACTCAAAATAGGCAAATTCAATAGGACCAGACGTCTGGTTTGTTTGGCCAGACGTTTAAACCGGGGTTCACGAAATTACAAAAAAGATTCTCCTCTTTCTTTTTATTTCCCGAAGCAATTCTGACGTCTGGTTGGGTTAACCAGACATCTAGTTCAAGGCTCTATAATTTTGTTTTACCTTTTCGTTTTAAAACTTTTCCAAAATCCCCAACCAGACGTATGGTATTTTCAACCAGACATTTGGAATTTTCAACCAGATACCTGTAATTCAACCAGACGTCTGGTTGCCTAGTCCTGGGTAGAATTTGCCTAGGCCAATGATGGCCAAATCGATTTGGAAGCGATCGAATGAGCAATGGAGGCTAGGGATTTATGTCAAGCAACAATCCAGTCCTATGGGCTCATAGATACACCCAAAATAACATGTCCAAACATCCAAGATAGTGTCTTTAAAGATTTTGATTTCAAAACCAAAATTGGAAAATTCATCAAATCAATTCAAATCAAAAGCAATTGAACATGAAATATATGTTAGGAACTCATACCTAACAACAATGAAGCTATAGACATAGATGTGAGTTGAAGAACTCACCTTTAAATTCAAAAACAAGGAATGAAAAGCTCTAAAACTAGGAATGATCAATTCCTCTTTAACTACACCTCTAAGATCTTCAATCTATTATTACATGCAAAGATTTCCTAAGTTAGGTCATAGGAAATTCTAAAAAATAAAGAGAGATTAAGATGGAGAAGATGAAGAGGATGCTTACCTAAGCTTCTCTTTGATTTATAACTCGAATTTGAATTCCTAAGAAAAGCTAGGGCTTAGGAATTTTAATTTCCTTTCTTTTCTCCCATTTTTCCTTTTGCTCGAGAGTGTTGGGAAATTAGAAATGGAAAGAATGAATGAAGAGGAGTGGAGTGAGAGAAAATATGTAGAAGGTTTGAGTTCTCTTATTTGGTTAGTGTGCTAGAACACAACCCAAATCCCAAACAAAATACCAAAATCCTAACCAACTCCAAACATATCGATGTTTATACTTAAATAAGTTGTAAAGTCGTTTCAAACTCAATGGATGTGGTCTCAAGTTCGGATTCGACTGTTTATAAGAAGTCACATTTCGTACTTTTAATTTAACTAACGATGTTATATTCAAAATAAACATATAAATATATAATCGTAAAATATGCGGGTTGTTACAAGTCATATATTATACAACCGATAAGGTGTTATTCGTTGCATATGGGTCTACGATTTATTGAGTTTTCTCAAGTCGAAATCCTAAGGCATGCGAATCCTAACGCCCTAGAGAGGAATCAAAAAGATTTCTATGTTTTCCTTTAAGGTTTTAATAAACATAAAAGTTTAATGGGAGACTTATTAGAAAAATGAAATGGTAACATTTACTTTTCTAGTATTGTAAGAATATCTGTTATGTAAAATCAAAATAATCTACCTCGGCATATTTATGCACCTAATATAATTGATAAAATATTTATCAACTAAAATATACAACTGAACTGAATTAAGATTGACAAGAAATAAAAAATATGTGCACCTTTAAATCCTTTAGCATGTTTACACTTCAAAACCCATGCAAGAGCCAATTAACAAAATCACTGAAACCACTCATGCCTCACTCGCTTAAGAATTCATTTGCTGAGACTACATATTTTCTTCTATGAGTTTTGAAATCTTAAGAAACAAAAGAATATGGATACTTGATTCATATTCAACCACATATAAATGTTATATAGTGAACGGTTGTAGTTTGTAATGGACTAAACTTTAAAGAAATTAGTTCATTGGAAATAAGTAAATAAACCATTATGCGAAATTGTGTATTCAGTATGATTGATCATAATAAGGATTTCATTTAAATGGTTGACCATTTTTGTGATGACCCTGATATTTTAACATTTGAAAATGAAATATTTAATTGATTTTTAATATTTGGAAGTTAATTTAACTTGAATTTAAAATATTACTATGAATTTGGCAATTAAATTATTGAATTTATAATGTGAAGTTGGGTAAAAATTTGTATCTTCAATTTTAAGCTGATTAAAAATAATTTCAAGGCTTGGAAAATTTATATTAATAGTACTGAAAATAATGGAAGCTTCAGAATTGAATTTGAAAATATTTTGTTTAGTTTCGAAATTATATCGTTTAAATCGATATTCAAAAAAAGCCTTTCGGGGTACAGTCTCGGATTTCAACGAGACCAGTTCCATTGGATCCGTAATATTGTATTATTATCGGATTTCAATTTTCGTAGCATTCGGAGTTGTTGTGTGGCCGTACGATGATCAAACGCGCTAAAATTTAAATTGAAAATTCAATATTTTAACTGGTTCAAAAAGATATCTTCTCCATACGATCGAATTTGGACCCGAAACCTTTTCCTTTGCATTCAGGATAGGGGTTAAACATTATAAATGACTGGCGGCATGCCTCAATTAGAAATCAAAATTTTGAGTTGCGTTTATCGAAGCAATTTGAATTTAAATTTTAAAATATTATAATCAAAACACCTTGCCTCCATTTGTCATGAATGCATAAAAGTTAACAGCACGTGGCATTTCTTAACACGGTTCTCTATGAAAATTTGATATCTCGTTCAAAGAAAAGCAAGTGACCGATGAACCGAAAAGAAAAAATAAAATAAAAGAAAAGTGAAACCCGAGCATTGCTTTGTATTCAAACAACGAAAAATTCGAAAACCGAAAGAGAAAAAAATGATGGTAAAAATGGCGGGCGCCCCCTTCCTCTTCAAATCCGAAGATAGATAAACATATATAGGGGATCGATCGATCAGGTTGGAGTTCAAATCAAAGTCGCGCGTGCAAGCTCGCGGCAACGTAGGGTCGCGGTAGTGTCAGAAGAGGAGGTTCGCGAGATGGAGGCCAGGGGTCACGCGTGTGCTTGCGTAGAGGCAGCGACGATGTCGTGATTCCAGTTCGATAATGGATTGTCGATCGTTTAAGGCTACGCGGCCTGGACGACAAGGCATTAGGGTTCAACTTAAGGCAGAAATTGATCGACGTTGTAACGTGAGTCTTGAGCTCGAGGTTGTGATCGATGCAGTGGGGGTTGCATTGGGTTGCGGCGATTGCTCTGATCAAAAGAGGATGGAGGCTGGAATTTCGATTTACTGTAAGGTAAATGTTGAATTTTTAAATTAATTTAATAACATATATATAAATATATAATATATATATAGGTTTTTTATCTACAGTAAGATAAAATGTGATAATTATTTTCCAGTTTAAAGATTTTATACATATACACTTACATATCTATTTTTAAACAGTGAAACATAAATTATTCTAGATTTTTGAAAAAAAAATCTAATGTTGTATACTGCTTATTGAAATTAGGTTGAACTGGGATTGAAAATGAAGTTATATATATATATAGATATATATATATACACACACCCAGCAAACTTAGTGTTCCAGGAATTTTAATTATTTAAGTAGTTTATATGAAATCAAAACTGATTATAATTAAATTTGTTAAAGGAAGATGGGTTTAAAAATTTAATTATTAGTTTAAATCAAATAAATATATTAATTGGAAATTTATTATTAGATTATTTTGAATTTTAATTAACTGTATAAAATTGTTTATACAATGTCAAAATTATGGAGAAAATGGTATGGAATGGAAAATGGATTGCATGCATAGTTAAATGTGAGATCTTCTCACTCTATCAGATTTTTTTGATTTAATTTTAAATAGTTAGATTTAAAATTGTTGATTGTGTTCTTGGATGATAAATTATTATCGGTTGTATTGAATTAGACCCTATGCGCCGTATAATAGCGAATGATATTATATTGAACCCATATACCGCGATATTCCACCTTGAAGTGGAATTTGTATTATATATGTATTTGGAGTGATTGATTTCCCGCATTATATAGCGAATGAGACCCTATGCGCCACATAATAGTGGATGATATTTTATAAATCCCATATACCATGATATTCCACCTCGAAGTGGGATTGGTATTTAATTGTTGTGCTAACGTATGTGTATGCAGGGAAACAGGTTGGAGGGATTCAACTGGATTCCTCAAATAATTGAATCTGTTTCAATATTGTGTGTTAATTATTTATAATCTGTGTGCGATTATATTTGTGATTGAAATCGTTGAAGGCTATAATTTAGCCTAATATATTTTTGGTATCGTAGGATACCGAAAATAAATAAAATTTGATTTTCAAAATTCAAGTTGAAAGTTATAGTAAAATTTATTTTTAAGAATTGGATAAATTCAAAAAAAGAAATTTCGAAAGGATAAAGTTTTATTTTTGAATCCTATTGAATAAATTCCAAAAACATAGGAATGGATTTTAATAAATGGATTTCAAGTAATATTATTCAAACGTTGAAGAATTCATTTTAAAATACGGATTTTAAATGTTTTGGAAGAGAAAAAGGAATTTATTTTAAAAAAATAAATTCGAAAATTGATTTGGTGTTAAAAAAATCTTTGGGAAATCAATATGAAAATTGATTTGGTGTTTGAAATAAATTTAGAAATCAATTTTGAATTTGATTTGATGTTTAAAATAAAATTTGAAATTAATTTGGAAATTGATTTGGTGTTTTGAAATAAACTCGGAAAAAAAAATCAATTTGGAATTTGATTTGGGTTTGAAAATAAATATTAGGAATCGATTTGAAAACCGTAAATCAGTGGATATTTGGGAATTTAAATTCATGAATAGGAATTTAAAAAGGAAAGGAAAATTTGTTTTAAAAGTAAATATTGATTTATTTTTAAAGTGTGGAAAGAAATTTACGGATTTGGAATATAAATTGAGATAAATCAAGAAGAATTTATTTATTGATTTAAATGGTCCATTTTGAAATGGAAGGTGTATTTTCCCTGTAAAACCGAGTATGTTTTAAAGTAGCTTTCAAAATTAAAAGTTTTGAAGTTGGTTTTAAAAAGGACGTTTGTGGAGAAATTATTTTCTTAAGCTAGTTTCAAATCTTTAAAGTAAATATTTATTTAATTAATTATAGAAGGGATTATTTTAAAGATTAAAATTGATATTTGATTTAGAAAATGGATATTTAAGTAGTCATACCCTATCTACTAATTTTATTTAAAAATTAGTTTGGATTTGAAGTTTTATATGAGATATTGGTATAATGTTTTTATAGCTAATATTTAAAATAAGTGTTTTAAAATAGTTTTATTTTAAATGTTTCCAAGTATATTTTGGATAAGTATTTTATATTATTTTAACATATTTGAAGTCGGTAGATTTTCAGTGGAAATGAATAAATATTTGAAAATGTATTCCGCATAAGGAAAAGTGATTTGAAATTTGTTTTCAAAGATTAAAGTGTGAAAAGTGATTTGAAATTTGTTTTCAAAAAATTGAAAGGTGAAAAGTGATTTGAAATTTGTTTTCAAAAGATTGAAAGGTGAAAAGTGATTTGAAATTTGTTTTCAAATGTTGAAGTGTTAAAATTATATCTTACGAAGATATTTTGAAAATAATAATTGGGGGAAAATTATTTGAAATCCAGTGATTTGTTGTGAATATTGATTGATAATTAAATAACCGATTATCAATATTGGCCTTTAAATGGCATTTGAATTTCGATGTGGTCGGGGGTCGGATTTCAAACGGTTATCCGAAAACCACATCGAACCTTTGTAATTGTGATGGATCTTTTGTTTAAAAGATCAAAGTGGAAATTTGTTGTGATTTATTTGAAATTTAAATATAACACTTATTTTTAATAAGCGCTCGTTATTCGGATTAGCCAGGAGAGGACTTTGTGTCATAAAACCCATTACGAATAATGATACGACGAAATGGGATTGCATTTGAAGATGGTGTTGAAGACTGGGTATTTTCGAAAACAAAAGGATTACCTGTCGAATGCCTCTGCACCGAGTTGCTCTGGTATAGAGATTTTATCACCCTTTGTGATAGGGATTCTGGACATGATTTGTGAATATCCGGATTTGCAAGGGCTTCTTTGAAGTGCCTTCGGTTCCGTTCGATCCTGGAACGGACTTGTATGGATGTGTATCTGACATTACACTTTGAGATATAAAGTTGGTTTCTATCAAATACATTTCTTTTGGTGGCGGAGAATTTGTTCTCTTAGCTTAACACCCTTCTTTGAGACGTACGAGTCCAGAGGTTATGTAGTTGATGGTTACTAGTGATACATTCCCAATTTGGTAATGTGGCATATGAAGTGCTACTGATCATTTGTTGATCGAAGCATGACTTTGTGAAAAGTGTAGCTTTGTGGATGAAACTTCATCGGACCTCACAACCCGGAAATGCTAGAAACAGAAAGGATGCGACAAGGTTATTTGGGAGTAGCGCCTCCTGAGGGTATGTCATTTCCATCTAGAAAAGGGTTGTATCATGGTATGGAGCCCAGATATTTTACCTATGTTGTTACTGCAAATTTATTACTTTGTGGTTGTTGCTTTGTGGTTGTGGATCCTCGGATAAAGGTCGCAAACGACCGGGGGATGGCATACTCGTGTTGTAGTTACCTAGTTACAGAGGTAACCCGGCCTTGTGTTGGCAGAGAGCTGGTTAAGTTCTCGGGGCGTCTCTCCAGAGGCATACCCATGTGGCAGTAGAAAGTTCCTTAGCCTGACCATTTTTTGAAAATCCAAAGAAACAATACGAGCCCTTTACGATTGCGATTTTGTAACCTGCCTTCTTAGGAGGTAACTATAGCAGACATAATATAATGGTACCTATGCTGGCTAAGATTAATGTTATACTTTCGAAAGGTTTTCTGCACTATGCACTAATAATAATATTAGGATTTTTGCGTATCAAGCATGTTTGAATATCACAAGGAGAAATCTCATTCAATTCTGCGTTTGCATTGTGTGTGTGCGGGGAGGCCTTATGGTAGTTTCATTTTCCAAAAGCATAGCAGTTTTCCTTTTATTTTCTTTGTGAAAATAATTTTTTTTAAGATCTCACACCAGTCCCATGACGGACCTAGAGTTTATTGTTCCCTTTCTAAATTCTGGGTGCCCCCAATTTTCCACACGGGCAGCTTAGAGTCGGGTTATCATTATTCTAGAGTGAAGTAAAGGAGTTGCTATGGAGATCTGGAGTTTAAGCTGGATGGCGAGACATACCACTTATACTATGTAGTGACTATTGCGTTTGGGTTGGTGCAGGTAAAAATTTCCATGTAATCAACTTATAATGACTGTCAGTGTTGTATTGTGTTGTTGAAAACTCTGATGCTGTATTGTAATAACAGATATGGTTCTTTGTTTTAAAGATTATTTATTTATCTATTATATGTTGTTCCGCTGTGAAATGTGAGATTCTGTTGTTGTTTCTGTTTCTTCTTCTATCTTCTTCTTCTTTCACCCTAATGGTTCAGTTTTCCGACATTCGATTGTGCGGCATTTAATACAGTGGATGTATCGATGTCGACTTTCGGGCGTCGAATATTTGGTTCGTTACAAAGTGGTATCAGAGAAATTGGTTAAGAGACAACCTTGGCTCTGGTGGGGATTACTCATTAGAGATAGAGTCAGTAGTACTCTAGAATGAGTTTGAGTGTAATAATAGATATGAGCGTGTTTTTGTTAGTGAATATAAAAATTGTTTTATATTGTGTTGACTTATCGGTTGATTGTTTATAGATTCCGGTCAGTGCAGTTTGGCCAATTGTATCGATAGGGGTTTGTAAACTCTTAAACAAGATAAACCGACACGGTATTGTTTTAAAATAGGGTAAATGAAATATTTTTTACCCAAATTATTTTTGTATATAAAAGGAAATCATTTTCCATAAATTATTATAGTATATGGTTGCTTACATGTTAGGAAGTGATAATATTAAATTATTATCATTGAAATTGAATAAGAAATTGGATTCTTAGCTAAAAGCTGATAAATAAATCCATATACAAATGGGATTTGTAAAAACAAATTGTAAATGTGATTTATAATTCGAAATAGAATTCTAGACAAATATTTGAAAAGAAATTGAAAGGATTTGAAGTTTTGGAGATTTGGAAAAGTTTAAATTCCCTTGAGTTTGAAAATGAGTTTTCAAAGGTTTTGAAAAAAAAATGTTTTGGAAGGATAAAAGCACCAAACTCTTTTAGGTCACTGGAAAATAACTTCTGTGATTTCTGCAGCATTATCGATGTTCATTTTCGAGTTTCCACGAGAGGAATTGCTGCAAAATTATTTAAAAAATTGAAGTTATTTACAAAACTGGGTTTGGTTCTGGAAATTCAAAAGGTAATTTGAATTGATTTCAAAAATGATTTTTGAAATGTTGAAAAGCCTCTGGAATCTGACAAAAATAGTTATGGAAAATAAAATTATTAAGGTGGAAAATAAAATTGTGAATGAATAAATAAATTTACAAATGCAATTAAATGAAAGTGAAATTGAATGTTGAAATTCATTTCGAATTTGTAAGTAAATGGAACTGGAATTCGAATTGAATTTGATTTGTGATCAACAAATTGTGAAAGAAGCTATACGGTAGGATCGTATAATATGGAATAGTGGAATGGTATAGGTAAATAGCAGTAAGCAATAAGTAAAGTGGACACCAAGACTTTATACTAGTTCGGACCTCTTGTCCTACGTCCAGTCCCTAAGCTCCTCTTAGGAATTCTAACTAACAACCCTCACTTAACCCGGAGGAATAGGTTTACAACTTACCCGAACAACCGAACGGGATTTCTTGCTTCAACTACCGAAGAGGACTTCAACTAGGTACAAAGAGTATTTTTGACTTGTTGTGTTCTTGATAACACTAATGAGTCTAATTGAGTACAACTTTCCTATAATCTAATCCTCAAGAATATGAAATATGATTATGAAGATTTAGGAAATATAAATAGCTATGAATCAAAAGAGTATTAAAAATAAATCATAGATTCAAGCAATTGAAGTGGTTTGTGAATGCTTTTGAAAACTTGAGTAATCTGAAAATATAATAGAGAGATTAAAGCAATTAGAATTGGTGATTTTGAAAATGATAGAAACATGTTTTTATATGTGTAGAAGAGGTGTAACCATTTGTAAAAGGTGCAGGCAATAGATGCATCCATCTCCATTGGAGAATGGCTGCAACTCTTGGGAAGAAGAAGGTGTCTCTTCAGGAAAAATTCGTAGGTTCAAATTCAGTCGACCGAACAGGATTTCAGTCGACTGGAATTGTGCATGTTGTAAAATGTGTAACAGGTTCAGTCGACTGAAATATCCTGTTTAGTTGACTGCACTGGTAGATTATGCACAATGAACACTTAACTGAAATATGAAGTTGTGTTATGTGTTTTTTGTGTTTGTGCAAGTTTCTTGAGGATAGATTTTAACAATAAAACTAAGACTAAGACCTATATATAATAATTACTCATGATATCCTCGGTCTTCATAGTCCTTCCTTTAGCTTTGCACATTTCTCTTCCTTTTTGTTGAAGCACATTGTCATTGATCAAAATATAGCGTATCAACATTCTCCCCCTTTTTGATTGATGAAAAAACCTATGTTTGTAGAGATGTAATTTATGTTTCCTCCCCCTGAATATATGCACTATTTTTCCTATAAAACAAAGTTAGTGACCTTTCTCTCCCTTTGTCATCGACAAAAAGGAAGTAATATATATAATTGTCAAGAAAAAATAATCTCATACAGACATAACCTTAGTATGAATTAAACAAACCACAGAGTTTCATAAAAGAAGGCTATTTATACAAGCCTTATCAGAATGTTTGAGAATAAATAAAGTTTCTGGAAATCAAACCAATAAAAATGATCATTGATCCTTGCCCCAATCATAAGATCCTTCATGTCCTCCCTCTGGTTCTCGAATAACCGGGCCACCAGTTGGTTGTTGAAAAGCTCTACTTCCTTGACCACCACTTTTACCACTAGTGCTGCTGCTTGGATTTTCTTCGGAAGATGTCCATGTGAATATTGGAGCCAGACGCTTGCCGCGTGAGGTCGAAGTAGAAGTGGAACTTGTTCATGAGATGGCATCCCATAGCTTGTTGAAGAAACCTTTTATTCTATCAAGTTTGTGATTAACCTTTTTGAGGTGATTATCAAGAATTTGTTGATTTCTTGATAGAATTCCTAATGACTGATTTGTAGTATAATCCGGTTGAACAAGACGAATATCATCATCTTGAATATGAGGTTCTTCTTGTTGGGCCTGAGGAGATTGGTGAGGTTGTTGATTACGTGCTTCCCATTCGGCTAGAGACATGATGCGAGGAGGTCTTGCCGGGAGTTGCATGAGGCTTATAGTCCGTTGGTTAATTTGGTGAACCGTTGTAGATTCAGACTCGTAGTTGCACACATCTCCTTTGCCAATGATGAAGCCTTTTGAGTCATCTCCGAAGGTAACAGAGCCACCATCAAAGTATGAAATATTTGTAAGCATTTCTTTGTCTCCGGTCATGTGTTTTGAGCAACCACTATCCAAAATCCATTTTCTTTTTTTGAGTGGGACCTCAGATTCTTGAGCCATAAAGCATACGTTTGCTTGTTCATTGTCGCTATCACTATCACTTTCGGATGAAGATGAATCTAAGTCGTCCCATGTTACAGAAAACACCTTCCTTTTGAATTTATCCTTCTTATTTTTGTTGTTGAAGATTTTTTGATTTTCCTTCTTTTGTTCTGGACAATCCTTGTGCATGTGTCCTTTCTTGTAACAATTGAAGCATTCTATATTTGAAGATGAAGGTTTGTTCAAGAAATTCTTTTTGAAACCGTTATTATTTCCTTTTCTATATTTTAAGAATTTCTTGAAATTTTTGACAATAAATGCTAAATCCTCATCTTCAGACTCCGATTCTTCCTTTTCTGCGTGAAAAGCCACATTTTTTCTTTCATGTGCTTGGTCTTTCTTAGCTTGCATGTTAACTTCATAAGACATAAGGTATCCAATTAATTCTTCTGGTTTCATTGTAGACAGATCATTTGCTTCCTCGATTGCTAATACTTTTCTCTCTCATTCATCAGTGAGTGAATTTAGGACCTTAGATACAATATCAAAATCCGTAAATTTTTCTCCTAATCATATTAAGGCATGATGAATGTCTGGAAATCTCGAGTACATGTCATTGATAGATTCATTTTGTCGCATTCTAAAGTTTTGGAACTGGTTCTTTAACATGGAAATCTTTGTTTGTTTGACCTTGTTTGTGCTTTCGTGTATGGTTTTAAGTGTATCCCATATCTGATGTGCAGTAGTACAAATGCTAACACGATTGAACTCATTTCTATCCAAAGAGCAAAATAGCATATTCATAGCTTTGGCATTTGCACTGGCTTCATTCTTCTGAGTTTGTGTCCATGTAGGATAATCAGTTGTGGGTACAACAAACTCTGTTTGAGTTGCATTCCAGGCTTCAAAGCTTGTTGCTTGCATATAAATCCTCATCCTTGTAGCATAATAATTATAGTTTAGTCCATTGAATAGAGGGGGTCTTTGGGTAGATAGTCCTTCTGCAAATGTAGAGCTATAGGCAGTAGTTGTGCTTGTACTTGTGTTATTTTCCATATTATCAATATGTCAAATAACGGTGTTATGGTTATAGGACAACCTTGCTCAGATACCAATTGAAAGAAGCTATGCGGTAGGATCGTATAATATGGAATAGTGGAATGGTATAGGTAAATAGCAGTAAGCAATAAGTAAAGCGGACACCAAGACTTTATACTGGTTCGGACCTCTTATCCTACGTCCAGTCCCTAAGCTCCTCTTAGGAATTCTAACAAACAACCCTGACTTAACCCGAAGGAATAGGTTTACAACTTACCCGAACAACCGAACAGGATTTCTTGCCTCAACTACCGAAGAGGACTTCACCTAGGTACAAAGAGTATTTTTGACTTGTTGTGTTCTTGATAACACTAATGAGTCTAATTGAGTACAACTTTCCTATAATCTAATCCTCAAGAATATGAAATGTGATTATGAAGATTTAGGAAATATAAATAGCTATGAATCAAAAAATTATTAAAAATAAATCAGAGATTCAAGCAATTGAAGTGGTTTGTGAATGCTTTTGAAAACTTGAGCAATCTGAAAATATAATAGAGAGATTAAAGCAATTAGAATTGGTGATTTTGCAAATGATAGAAACATGTTTTTATATATGTAGAAGAGGTGTAACCATTTGTAAAAGGTGCAGGCAAGAGATGCATCCATTTCCATTGGAGAATGGCTGCAACTCTTGGGAAGAAGAAGGTGTCTCTTCAGGAAAAATTCGCAGGTTCAAATTCAGTCGACTGAATAGGGATTTCAGTTGACTGGAACTGTGCATGTTGTAAAATGTGTAACAGGTTCAGTCCACTGAAATATCCTGTTCAGTCGATTGAACTGGTAGATTATGCACAATGAACACTTAACTGAAATATGAAGTTGTGTTATGTGTTTTTTGTGTTTGTGCAAGTTTCTTGAGGATAGATTTTAACAATAAAAATAAGACTAAGACATATATATAATAATTACTCATGATATCCTTGGTCTTCATAGTCCTTCCTTTAGCTTTTCACATTTCTCTTCCATTTTGTTGAAGCACATTGTCATTGATCAAAATATAGCGTATCAACAAAGTGAAGTATTGAAATAAAATTAGTAAGTGAAATAATTGAAGGAATAACAAAGAAAATATAGTTAGAAATGAATTAAATTAATATGGAATTTGAAATCCAGTTTAAATATAAGTGGTTATAAACCAAAATGGTGAATTGAAAATAAATTTTTGGGAATGAACAAAAGAATAAAACTGGAATTGAAACTGAATATTGAAAACTAGTTTGAATTATGTGAAATAAAATGAAGTTGTAAAATTAGTTCGAAGTGAACTAAAGATAATAAGGGTGGAAATAAAAATGGTTTGAGATAAAATGAATTGGAATTTCTAATGAATTAGTAAATGAATCTAATTTAAAATAGCAATATAAATCAGTTGTGAATGAAAGATAGTTGATAAAATTCAATATTCAGAAGGTAAATTGATTCCAAATAGAATTTAAATTATAAATTGAATTCAAATGAAATTGAAAATGCAAGATTGAATGATAATGGATATATAACTTCAATAGTGAAGTAAAAAAATTGGTGTAAGAAGAATATATTGGAAATTCTGTAAAGAAATGAATTAAACGATTTTGGATATGGTAATTGGATATTATTGCTTAGTAGCATACAAGTGTTTATAAATACAATGGGAATTGGATTTTGATTTCAGAAGATAATTTAAATTGCTCGACAAAAAGGTATGTATTTAAATTTCAGTAGAAATTTGATGAATTTCTTGTCCAACCGCTTGGCTTTCTGTTTTCTTTTGAATTCTAGGGGCCTGTTGTGGTGTTTTGTAGTCGTCGAGCTAGCCGCACAAAGAAGACGCTGACGAAATTTTTCGAAAATTTAGAGAGCTAGAAAAATTTTGAGAACTTTTTGATAATTTAAAATTTAAATTTGAATTGTTGAGAAAACAATTTTATTTGGAACATATGAAGGTTTTGGAAAGATAGTTGAAGTGATAACGGGTCCTTAATAAAAAGATTTGTTTTGGCAAGTTCTTAAAACTATTTGGATTGGAAAAAAAGATAAACGTGTTAAGGATCATTCTTCTTAACTAGTAATTTCGAGACGAAATTCTTTTAAGGGGGAAGGATGTGACGACGCGGAAATTTTAACATTTGAAAATGAAATATTTAATTAATTCTTAATATTTGGAAGTTAATTTAACTTGAATTTATACTATGAATTTCGCAATTAAATTATTGAATTTTATAATGTGAAGTTGGGTAAAAATTTGTATCTTTAATTTTAAGCTGGTTAAAAATAATTTCAAGGCTTACAAAATTTATATTGATAGTACTGAAAATAATGAAGCTTTAGAATTGAATTTGGAAAAATTTTGTTCAGTTTTGAAATTATATCGTTTAAATCGATATTTAAAAATAGTCTTCCAGGGTACAATCTCGGATTTCGACGAAACCAGTTCCATTAGATCCGCAATATTGTATTGATATCGGATTTCAATTTTCGTAGCGTTTAGAGTTGTTGTGTGGCCGTACGACGAGCAAATGCGCTAAAATTTAAATTGAAAATTCAATGTTTTAACTGGTTCAAAAAGCTATCTTCTCCATACGATCGAATTTGGACTCAGAACCTTTTCCGTAGCGTTCGAAATAGCGGTTAAACATTATAAACGACTGGCGGCATGCCTCAATTGGAAATCGAAATTTTGAGTTGCATTTATCGAAGCAATTTGAATTTGAATTTAAATTTTAAAATATAAATATTATAATCAAAACACCTTGCCTCGATTTGTCATGAATGCTAAAGGTTAACAGCACGTGGCATTTTTTTTTAACATGCGTTCTCTATGAAAATTTGATATCTCGTTCAAAGAAAAGCAAGTGGCCGATGAACCGAAAAGAAAAAAAATAAAATAAAATAAAAGTGAAACCCAAGCATTGCTTTGGCTTCAAACAAAAAAAATCGAAAACCGAAAGAGAAAAAACAATGATGGTAAAAATGGCGGGAGCCCTTTCCTCTTCAAATCCGAAGATAGATAAACATATATAGGGGATCGATCGATCAGGTTGGAGTTCAAATCAAAGTCGCGCGCGCAAGCTCGCGCTCGCGGCAGCGTGGGGTCGCGGTAGTGTCAGAAGAGGAGGTTCGCGAGATGGAGGCTAGGGCTTACGCGCATGCTTACGTAGAGGCAGCGACGATGTCGCGATTCCAGTTCGGCAATGGATTATCGATCGTTTAGGGCTATGCGGCCTAGACGACAAGGCGTTAGGGTTCAACTCGAGGCAGAAATTGATCGACGTCGCGATGTGAGTCTCGAGCTCGAGGGTGGGATCGATGCAGTGGGGGTCGCATTGGGGTGCAGCGATGGCTCTGATCAAAAGAGGATGGAGGCTGGAATTTCGATTTACTGTAAGGTAAATGTCGAATTTTTAAATTAATTTAATAACTTATATATAAATATATAACATATATATAGATAGGTTTTTTTTGTCGGCGGTAAGATAAAATGTGATAATTATTTTCCAATTTAAAGATTTTATATATATACGCTTACATATCTGTTTTTAAACAGTGAAACAAAAATTGTTCTAGATTTTTGAAAAAAAAATCCGAGGATATATACTTCTTATTGAAATTAGGTTGAACTGGGATTGAAAATGAAGTTATGTATATATATATATATGTATGTATGTATATATTTCTAATAAACTTACTATTCCAGGAATTTTAATTATTTAAGTAGTTTATATAAAGTCAAAATTGATTATAATTAAATTTGTTAAAGGAAGATGGGTTTAAAAATTTAATTATTAGTTTAAATCAAATAAATATATTAAATGGAAATTTATTATTCGATTATTTCCAATATTAACCACCTATATAAAATTGTTTGTACAAGGTCAAAATTGTGGAGATAACAGTCTGGAATGGAAAATGGATTGCATGCATAGTTAAAGGTGAGATCTTCTCACTCAATCGGATTTTTCTGATTTAATTTTATATAGTTAAATTTAAAATTGTTGATTGTGTGCTTGGATGATAAATTATTATCGGTTGTATTGAATTAGACCATATGCGCCGCATAATAGTGGATGATATTATATTAAACCCATATACCGTGATATTCCACCTTGAAGTGGAATTGGTATTATATATGTATTTGGTGTGATTGATTTCCCTCATTATATAGCGGATGAGACCCTATGCGCCGCATAATAGCGGATGATATTTTATAAAACCCATATACCGCGATATTCCACCTCGAAGTGGAATTGGTATTTAATTGTTGTGCTGACGTTTGTGGATGCAGGGAAACAGGTTGGAGGGATCCAACTGGATTCCTCAAATTTGAATTTGTTTCAATATTGTGTGTTGATTATTTATAATCTGTGTGCGATCATATTTGTGATTGAAATCGTTAAAGGCTATAGTTTAGCCGAATATATTTTTGGTATCGTAGGATACCGAAAATAAATAAAATTGGATTTTTAAAATTCAAGTTGAAAGTTATAATAATATTTATTTTTGAGAATTGGATAAATTTAAAAAAAGGAATTTTAAAAGGATAAAGTTTTATTTTTGAATCCTATTGAATAAATTCCAATAATATGGGAAAGGATTTTAATAAATGGATTTCAAGTAATATTATTCAAAGGTTGAAGAATTTATTTTAAAATACGGATTTCAAATGTTTTGGAAGGGATAAGGAACTTATTTTAAAAAAAATCGAAAATTGATTTGGTGTTAAAAATAATAATAATAAATCTTTGGGAAATCAATATAAAAATTGATTTGGTGTTTGAATGAAAATCGATTTGGTGTTTGAAATAAATTTAGAAATCAATTTGGAATTTGATTTGGTGTTTAAAATAATATTTGAAATTAATTTGGAAATTGATTTTGTATTTGGAAATGAACTCGAAAAAAAAAATCAATATGGAATTTGATTTGGGTTTGAAAATAAATATTGGGAATCGATTTGAAAAACGTAAATCAGTGGATATTTGGTAATTTAAATTCACGAATAGGAATTTACAAAGGAAAGGAAAATTTGTTTTAAAAATAAATATTGATTTATTTTTAAAGTGTGGAAAGAAATTTGCAGATTTGGAATATAAATTGATATAAATCAAGAAGAATTTATTTATTGATTTAAATGGTCCATTTTGAAATGGAAGGTGTATTTTCCCTGGAAAGCCGAGTATGTTTTAAAGTAGCTTTAAAAATTAAAATTTTTGAAGTTGATTTTGAAAAGGATGTTTGTGGAGAAATTATTTTCTTAAGCTGGTTTCAAATCTTTAAAGTAAAGATTTATTTAATTAATTATAGAAGGGGTTATTTTAAAGATTAAAATTGATATTTGATTTAGAAAATGGATATTTAAGTAGTTATACCCTATCTACTAATTTTATTTAGAAACTAGTTTGGATTTGAAGTTTTATATGAGATATTGGTATAATGATTTCATAGCTAATGTTTAAAATAAGTGTTTTAAACTAGTTTTATTTTAAATGTTTCCAAGTATATTTTGGATAAGTGTTTTAAAGTATTTTAAAATATTTGAACTTGGTAGATTTTCAGTAGAAATGAATAAATATTTGAAAATGTATTCCGCGTAAGGAAAAGTGATTTGAAATTTGTTTTCAAAGGATTAAAGTGTGAAAATTGATTTGAAATTTGTTTTCAAAAGATTAAAAGGTGAAAAGTGAATTAAAATTTGTTTTCAAATGGTTGAAGTGTTAAAATTATATCTTGCGAAGATATTTTGAAAATAATAATTGGGTGAAAATTATTTGAAATCCAGTGATTTGTTGTGAATGTTGATTGATAATTAAATAACCGACTATCAATATTGGCCTTTAAATGGCATTTGAATTTCGATGCGGCCAGTGGTCGGATTTCAATCGGTTATCCGAAAACCACATCGAACCTTTGTGATCGTGATGGATCTTTTATTTAAAAGATCGAAGTGGAATTTGTTGTGATTTATTTGAAATTTGGATATAACACTTATTTTTAATAAGTGCTCGTTATTCGGATTAGTCGAGAGAGGACTTTGTGTCATAAAACCCATTCCCAATAATGATACGACAAAATGGGATTGCATTTGAAGATGGTGTTGAAGACCGGGTATTTTCAAAAATGAAAGGAATACCTGTCGAATGTCTCTGCATCGGGTCGCTCCGATATAGAGATTTTATCACCCTTTGTGATAGGGATTACGGACGTGATTTGTGAATATCCGAATTTGCAACGGCTTCTTTAAAGTGTCTTCGGTTCCATTCGATCCCGAAATGGACTTGTATGGATGTGTGTCTGATATTGCACTTTGAGATATCAAGCTAGTTTCTATCAAAGATATTTCTGTTGGTGGCGGAGAATTTAATCTCTTAGCCTAACACCCTTCTTTGAGACGTACGAGCTCAGAGGTTATGTAGTTGATGGTTACTAGTGATAAATTCCCAATTTGGTAAGGTGGCATACGAAATGCTGTTGATCATTCGTTGATCGAAGCATGACTTTGTGAAAATGTAGCTTTGTGGACGAAACTTCATCGGACCTCATAACTCGAAAATGGCCGAAACAGGAAGGATGCAACAGGGTTATTTGGGAGTAGCGCCCCCTGAGGGTATGTCATTTCCTTCTGGAAAAAGGGTAGTATCATGGTATGGATCCCAGATATTTTACCTATGTTGTTACTGCAAATTTATTACTTTATGGTTGTTGCTTTGTGGTTGAGGATCCTGGAATAAAGGTCGCAAACGATCGAGGGATGGCATACTCGTGTAGTAGTTACCCAGTTACAGAGGTAACGCGGCCTTGTGTTGGCAGAGAGCTGGTTAATTTCTCGGGGAGTCCCTCCAGAGGCATACCCATGTGGTAGTAGGAAGTTCCTTAGCCTGACCATTTGTTGGAAATCCAAAGAAACAATACGAGCCCTTTACGATTGCGATAGTGTAACCTGCCTCCTCAGGAGGTAGCTATTGCAGACATAATACTATGGTACTTATGCTGGCTATGATTAATATTATACTTTCGAAAGGTTTTCTGCACTATGCACTAATAATAATATTATCAAAAAGGATTTTTGCGTATCAAGCATGTTTGACTATCATAAGGAGAAATCTCCTCCAATTCCGCGTTTGCATTATGTGTATGTGGGGAGGCTTATGGTAGTTTCATTTTCCAGAAGCATAGCAGTTTTCCTTTTATTTTCTTTGTGGGAATAACTGTTTTTAAGATCTCACACCAGTCCCATGACTGACCTGGAGTTTATTGTACCCTTTCTAAACTCTGGGTGCCCATAATTTTGCACATGGGCAGCCTAGAGTCAGGTTATCATTATTTTGGAGTGAAGTAAAGGAGTTGCTGTAGGGATCTGGAGTTCAAGCTCGATGGAGAGACGTACCACTTATACTATGTGGTGTCCATTGTGTTTGGGTTGGTGCAAGTCAAATTTTCTATGTAGTCAAGTTATAATGACTTTCGGTGTTGTATTGTGTTGTTGAAAACTCCTATGATGTATTGTAATAATAGATATGGTTCTTTGTTTTAAAGATTATTCATTTATCTATTATACGTTGTTCCGCTGCATGTGAGATTCTGTTGTTGTTTTTGTTTCATCTTCTATCTTCTTCTTCTTTAACCCTAACGGTTTGGTTTTTCGGCATTTGATTGTGTGGCATTTGATACAGTGGACGTATTGATGTCGACTTTCGGGCGTCGTAAAATTGGGTCGTCATAATTTTGGAAAGGAAAGTGAATGTACAAGACATGGTTAGATGAAGAGAGTGAAGGGCCGCCTCCACTGCATAAGGGATATCAGAAACAAGAATTGTATAAAATACTAAAAGATACTTAATATGAAATGAGAAATGTGATTTCTATTCTAAATTGCATTTTTCATGTAGATTTTTTTTCCACTAAAGTCATTTACATGATTTTAAGATATTTGATTGAACACTCTGACTGTAAACTGGCTGGAGTAAAAAAATAGTCTATAATAAGTAGTTGAATGGAGCTTTGTATTTCATATGCTATTATAGTAATGATGGAAATAGTGGACCATGTCATATAATACTTATCTGTGGATTCACCAAGATACGAAAAATTATTTTCATAAATGTACCAAATATTATTTAATAAATAATAGTTACATTTAGTACTGACAGAAAGGGAATATTGTTTTATTTTGTTATGAATATTTTAAATATTTATTATGAAATAAATCTATTAGAATAACGGTATTTGTTGCATTAGCAACATAATGCAAAACCATCTATTATTTTTCATAATTATTTTGAACTTAAGGAAAAAGCAACCATTTAATGAGTAACATAAGAGTTGGTGAACTCTTTATATTGATGCATAAAGATGTATGTAGTTGAAAGTTCTATGATACCAAAAAAAATGGTTCCAGATACTTAACTTAATACGCAAATTAATTAACATGAAATGAACATGTGTATTTGACACATAAGTAGTGTTTTTATGATAAGTTCATTAAATACAAAATGAAAGTACAAAACCTAATGCAAAGGAAATAAGAAAAATCGATTTGATAGAATAAGGGAGTATATAGGAAAAGGTTCCAAAAGTACCAAAAATTGAACAAAGATTCAATCTTAAAACTCACAGCTCTATATAATAGACAATAATGTATCGATAAGGAGTAATTAGGCTTTGTTAAACAAAGTATGATTGATACTAAGTAAAGTTGAATTAACTTCTTTCTATGAGGTCAAGTACTTAAAAGCAAGTACATGGGGTTACATTCAATTTCATAAAAAACAAAGTGTATAAAATCATACAGGATAAGAGTTGATGAAACAACCCTATGTATGCTTGGTCAAGAAGTTGACAGGCGGTGTAAGTTGAGAGACTGCACGTAATATTTACCCATGAGGGTTCTTATGTGAACCACCCCAAAGAAATTTGGGACCGATCAATGTTAATTGATCAATTTATGTTATGAACATAAGTTCATAAACCTAAAACTGAATCAGTTTTATACATATATACAAGTAACTTATAAAATGTTTGTGAATACCATTCCACTGCACCGCTAAACATTTTTTGTTTCAAGAAATACTAGCTTCATGATAAAGGAATATTTTTAGATACTATTGGTTGTAAAATGGATTAGGATACGATCCAAAGGTAAAACTAATTACAAAGAGTGGAATAAAATTGATCAAACCTAAATGGCACAACTGATTAGAATGTCTGAAAAGATATCACGCACGATAAAGAAAAATAACGATTTCAAATTAATGTCAAGAAAAGAATTTTGTTAGTTGTCAATAAACCATTAAGAGTATTGACTCTATCATATGGCATAATGCATGTATCTGAAATGGATTCCAAGTACGTTTTCAAAATATGATTTGATGGTTGTACCAAAAGGACATGATCCATCAGTTGCTAAAGTATTTTTGAGAAAAAGACCAATGCATTTGGAATATAGTAAGTAAGCTTTGTTGAAAAGAATAACAATGTAAGTTTCAATTGTTGATATTAATGTAACAAATTATCATTCAACGTACTTAGGTTAATTCAAATTTTACTCATAAAATTATCGCTTGATATGATTTTGAGTTTCAATATATGAAGCAGAAATTTTAAATAACAAATTAGAATGTGTTGCTTGTGCTCAATAACTAAAGTGTCTCGTGGGTTATTAGATATTATCCAAGAAATGATACGAAAGTATTATTGATAAGCATTAGAGTTAAGTAAATATTTTGATTGAAATTAAATAGCTTGAATTTTATTCAAAATGGAGAGGAAACATGTGTATGTAAGAAAGAATATTAATAGGCACAAAATATTTCTAAATCTATAAACAAACAATTAACTAATGATTGTTAATGTTGCACTTAAGTTAAAATCATGTTATTTTCTTTTTTTAACACTCGGTATTGGATTTCAAAATGACATCCTTTATAGTAAGCAAAAAAGGATTTTGGGATTAACCTAAATAATATACGCAAATACAGAATTAAATTTGTTTAATATGGAGCATGTAAGATCGATTCCATATGCATCGGCAATAGGAATTATCATACATGTTATATATCGTATTTCACTTATCTGTTTAATACATAAAGCAAGTAGCAATTCTAAATTAAGATCACGAAATGAAGGGCTCGCCGATATTTAAGAAATACTATAGAATTGTTTACATAAACAGTGAACTCCTTATGAAGGAGGGAGTGGACTCGAACTTCAAAAGTGACATCGATTATAGAATATCAATGCTAAGTTCATGTTCAATCTTGAGTTAAGAACTTTAAGTTGAAAATGTTTCAAACAATAAGCCTTGGCTGATTCAACCAAGGCAAAGTATATCACCTTGAGTATAAATGAATGTAAAGATTTATAACTGAGTTAGGGTGGTTCCAAAAGTTGAGAATCTTATGAAATTGTTATGATAAAGATGCTGCAAAATAGTTTGTACTAAAAGCTAGAGCTCACAAGAAGTCTAGAGACATACTTCAAGTATTTCCACATGATAAAGGCGGTTTATCAACGATAAAGAGATTTGATTGATAAAGTAGATGATTAAAACAAAATAATATACCTGTTCATTGAGAGACCAACCCAATTAGTTTTAAGAAACCCGATCCAGAAGCTGGAATAAGATTTTATAATTGACCTTAAGCGCAAGTGGAAGATTGATATAGTTAGGGATATGTCCTAGAGGAAATTATGTAATTTGTTATATATATCTAACTTGATAACCAATCTTGTTCAAAATAACAGGTGTTTTCTTTTTATTACATACATACTTTATAATTAATATCTTAAAGTACATTAAATAGAAAATTATTAAATGATATGTTATGTGATAGTAATTAATGTATTATAATCGTAAGAATTTTATCACATTGAAAAATAGCATATTATTTTAAATATTCCTAATCAAGATGTTTTGAGATGGAATGTTGATACATCTATTTAGACTAGAGTGTGTAACGCTCTCCAAATGTTGGGCAGTCTATTACTCACTTGGGTCACCAAGGGATTACGTATTGATAGTTATTAGATAATTATGGAATGACTCGCTCGAGTTTTCTCTGTTGGTTAATATAACTAAGTCAAACCAAGAATCTTAAAGTAATGATGTTACACAGTTCGATCCCCTTGAGAATACCGTTAAATTTCAATATGGACACTCCACTTTGATTATAGTTAAATCATGCATGACTTTCATCGAACGGCTATAGTTGGGTCTAAGTTGAAGCATTGGAAGTGAAACATTATTCAATAGAGAATTCGTCTCCTTGGTTATATGAGGTTAGTGTCACGATCACTATAGTCAACTCAAAGTCAAACTCTTCACCACAGTAATATGATTAATAATATTTATTATTATTGAATCAAGGATTTTATGTTTGGACTTACCAAATTGAATTTGGACGATGTTGGAATTTTGGCCAAAACCAAATTCTATAAGTCCTTAAATGTGATATAGTTTCGATGAAAAGAACTAGTATAAATAATCGTTACTATCAGATACCGCTTATAAGAAGTAAAATTAGATTTTATCAAAAGATGTGTAAGTGATAAGTTTAGCTGGAATGTCATGCCCCTATCTAAAGTGATGTGTGGACATTAATGTTCGAATTGTTTGATATTAATCGCTGGCTGAATTTACACCTTTGAGTCACACAACCCAAATAATGAATACCTCGAATGAACCAACAATTTAACTAATTTATAATCATTGTAAATTAATTAAATTAGTTAATATTTGTAAAATATAATTATTAAATTTTATTTGAATCGTTGAAATACCATTAGTGTTTATTAATGTACGTATATAAAGGTTATAAACGTGTGTATCGATATATGATATCAATAAAATATTTAAATTGGATTTAAATAGAATAAATACTAAGCGTGTTTTAGATTTGTTACATTAAAATATTAATCATTATTAAATTTTATTTGACGTTCGAATATCATTAGATTTTATAAGTGTGGAATAAAAGTTATAAACACTTACCGTGATGTAAGATATCGATTGAACGTTTAAATTAGATTTAAATGGGATAAATGCCTACGGGATTTTGGAATTTTTAAGGGCCCATGTAGCACCATCCATGGCAAGCCATGCATATAGAAGAGGGAGAGGATTTCATTGAGATTTAATAGAGAATTAAAGGGAAAGGTTTTAAGGAAGGAATATGAAAGGTTTTTGACATTACTTTAAAACAAATCTCCCTTCATTTCTTTCATTATTAATTTTCTTCCTGAAAAAACTCTTTCCATATGCCATGGTCGAATTTTAACAGCCTTTTATCTCTAAAAAAATTCAAAATAAATAAAGGGGTTATCTCTCGACTCTTGCAAGGCCTAGAGATCTATTCATTGAATCTGGGCATCCTTTATTCATCCAAGGTACTTCTTTTTGCTTCATCTCAAGTAAATTTCTATTTTATTTAAATACAAATTCTTCTTGTTTATATGGTTTGAATCATCCACCTCCTGCATCTCTTTTATTTGTATGGATTTCACATATAATTTAGATCCTATTTGCCTCCCTTGAATCGGTTTTAATCTCATCTTGTTAATATGATTTAACACCTCCCTGTGCTTCTCTTCGATTGTTCATATGTTATTTATATCAATAATTTTAGATCTATCACTACTTTTATTTATTTGTTCATATTGTGTGCTTAACTTAGATTTGAATCTCATTATCATGATTTTTTTATATGCCTAAGTTATCTAATTCTTTTCTGTTATAGAAACTATTATATGAACATCTTTTTAATGCAAACAATTTTTGATTAATTGATTTAAGTTTTATATCATAAATTGAGAATTGAATACATATATTATAGGTAGTTTTAAAACAATTTCGATTATTATTCACATGAGAATAAAAGTTAAGTCTATTTAAATTTACAAGTGTACTTTTCTAAACAAAAAAACATAAAACTTTTGATTTCTTTCTTAGTTAACAATTAGATCTAAATCTGATAAATTTTATTGTTTGAAGATATGTCTTTTAAATTACAAACTAATTGAATACGTATACTACATGTTGTTTTGAATTTTGAACATTGATTTAATTAGGATATATACATGTATCTGAATATGTGTGTGTGTGAGTGCGAGCGCGCACGTGCGCACACGCGTGTGCATGTGTATGCATGTGTGTGAGTTTGTGTGTGCACGCGCATGTGTGTAAATATACGTCTGAACGTACATATTCTTAATTCAAGGTTTACAAAATAGACTACTATGTAAAATGATAATTTTGATTTTAAAACAATTCCTTAATTAAAACTAACTTTGAATTGTTTGCTTTAACTTTCATGTTAAACAATCAAAATCAATCTTAATATAAATAGGTATACGTATACATACACATGTGTCTATGTATATATATATGTGTGTGTGTATGTTTGTGTCTATAGATATATATGCATACATAATAAATCTTATTTAGTTTAAAAAAAAAATTTGGACAACGAACACATATATAAAGGGGAGATGTGTCCGTTGCGGTGAAAATCTCAGTATATAAACATGTACATATTAGCTACATACACTTCTTATGTGTTGCACTTGCACTTCCGCACATAGGTTTATTTGATGCATGTAACAACCCACAACTTCGAACACACCATTCAAGACCTAAAATGACGTTTGAACTCGTGTTATACCAAGAAGTACGAGCTAGTGGGTTTTAAAAGTTTACATAATACAGAGACAATTATAAATTTAATACATTCCACTCTTTCAGATCCCGCAACGGAAGGAAATAAAATATATATACTGAAAATAGTCCAAAATAGGTGATAATCTCAACAAAACGTGGTCCATACAACAATGCTACCAAATGCCAAATACAAAGACTCTGATAGTAATATAATGTCTAACTGTAGAAGTAGCACAATATAAGGTAATATAACTTTGATTGCCTGGTCTCCCCTTCCACGCATTGGGTCCACACCAAATCACCTATTGACTTGTCCTCCTGTAATGGGTATAGAAGGCGAAAAAGAGGAGTAGGTCAGACAAAGTCCGGTGAATGAATTATATTACTAGTGTATGGCATTCATAAGAAATTAACTTCATTCATGGTCTACATGACCTAAGGTGCTTGTTTGTTTTTGTGGACTGTGTGTGTATAATTTTGCAAGGAATTTCCTATCAAGGTACTGCAACCTGATATTAGATGTAACAATCACCATACTTAAAATTCGATAAACATCCTTAATGATTATCTACAAAACTTCTACATTAAGTAGACAACCTCAAATACGAGTCCCAAGCGCATAATCTGACAATCCACTAATTACATTGAGCTTCTTCTATAATATCTAAGCTTACTTGCTCCAAAAGCATCGAGCAACCTGCCCATTCACGTCTGTCATCCTATGCACAACACAGGGTATACACAACAATGTCTAGGCCAATTGCCCTAAAAACATCGATATGCACCATAATGTCAAGGCCTAATTGCCCAATAACATCGAATAAGCTCCTATTATTTCCCTTAACTATGCACAACACCAGGCATACCACCACAGCGCCTAGACTCAGTTGTCCTTAAGACATCAATTAACCTCCAGTTAGAGCCATGTACTATCTAAAGCATGCCTTTGTGGTATAAACGCACACAACATTGAATGCCATGCCTTATAACTTTACGAAGTGTAAAGTTAGGTCGTCACTCCGTGTGATGCTTTTCCGTCTCGTTGCACGACTTCCTTCAGTTCCATGGATGCCTCTAAAGTCAAAGGAGTGGGAACAAGTTCCCTTGATTCGTCCTAGTTAGCCTGCATTAGGACCAAGTTCAACTTGGGCTTCCTGGCATTATTTAGACGTTTGAAAATCTAGTTCGGACGTCTGCTTGCCTAATGTTATAAAAAAACATTCCTAGATATTCAGATGTTTGAATTCCCTACTCGGACATCTAACATAATTTTTAGATGTCGATTGAGTTTTTAGACGTCCGAATTTGGTCAGATTTTAGCGTAAAACTCTTGAGTTGGGATTTCTTGAAATCCAAATGTCTAAATATAATTTTATATGTTTGATCGCTATTACCGACGTATAGCCCGTTTCAAGATTTATTTACTTTGAAATTTTGATCGTCTTCTTTGTAAATTTGAATATAGATTTTAGGGTTTATCTGTATAGTCTTATTGATATAACTTCTATTATTTTCTACCATCCTCTAGTATTTTATTTCAACATTTGTACATAATTTTTCAGTAATTTACATGTACACTTTAAGGCATTATATACAACAGTCAAATCGATTATCAAGTATATCTCAATGTTGATTGAATCAAACCTGAATAAATTCCAACGGACACATTTTTTTCATTCCTATCTCTTCCAATATCATTTCAAATTTATCGTAGATGAATCAGATCTTTAGAATTAAAGGTAGTTTCAATTCAAATAAGTTCTTATTTATCAAAATCAATCCCAAACTAGTTATACTATTTAGATCTATACGATTAGAGATAGTTTTACTTTCATCTTTCTACTTTTAAATTTTATAACAAAAATTAATTGATTTAAAATAATTTTGAATTGAACTTCGATTCCAAACTCAAAAAGTATATATAATTAGATCAAGAAGATATATAAACAGATTTGATTATCTATGAATCAACGTATTCTAGAAATCAATTTGCTCACCTTTATAGAGCCTCCTTCTTCTTAGCATGATTTGAATGGCCATCTATTCTCTCTTCCTCTCCTTTCTTTATCTTTATTTTACTTTGATTTTTGTATTTAGAATTTTGGAAGAGATAGAGAAGTTTTGCTTAGGTTAAGAAGTTATTGAGGAAGAGGAAGGAGAATTGTTGCACAGGTGACGGTTAGGGTTTTGAATGAGAAATAATGGTGGATAGCATCCATTTTATAGCTAAAAACTAGGGATTTCTCTTCTTAGCATGATTTTTAGTCGTTTAATCAAATTTAACAAGTTATATATGATTCTTAACTGTAAATGACATTCCGGAGGCAATGCAATAGATCTTGATGCCAAAGTCCAACGTTTGTAGAAATTTAAAATTTTACCCACTAGTGTAATACTATATCTTTTGCCCTTATTATTTTAATTTATTTATTAAAATTTCTAAGGTATTATATTCTCTCCCCTTAAAAGGATTTCGTCCTTAGAATCTCCAAAGATAGAAAAATGCAACTCATATATAAGAAAATTAATATCTATGACCATCTACTCAACCATCAACTACTTGCAACCATTGTTCTTAATTTCAGTTTCTAATGCAACATGTGGATATAGGTATGAAATGCATATGAACATATTGGTAATGTAAATTCAGGCGGTCTACTAAACTAGTCGACCTCTTGAATGCAAGTGCTTATGTCATGTATCCAAAATGTATGCAATGCCCTATATACTTGCAATCCTATATGGATGCACAACCATTCAATACATTTGCAAAAATGCAGCAACCATACAGATAAAGTAGATAAATGAAATGAGTAAGGCAATTTGTGTCATAGGCAAACAAAAATATATCAGGCCATAATTGTAACGCCAATCAATAAAGTTCATCCATGAGCAACCATCATCCATCTCATGTCCTAATGACGCGTTACAGCCATACCTAACATCCAACATTCCTACTATGGGATATTCTAAGCTAAATACTATGTGCACTAATAATTATACTAATTTAAATGGAAAGGTACCAAAAAAGAGTTCAGGACGGGTAGCCTTTATCTTCTCCTCGGGCTCCAACATACTCTCAGCTGGATCGTCTCCCCACTAAACTCTAACCAATTTGATCACTTTGTTGCAGAGTCTTCTTGTCCCATACTCAATAATACGGTTAGGTGCATGGTGAATAAGTGACTATCTCTCAACCTCGGCTTCTTTCAACTGACTCAGCTCGGCGATGGTGATGGAATCATGTAAACATTTCTACAAGTGTGACACATGGAAAACATTGTTAACCCCTACCAACTTTTTAGGAAGTTCCACTCCATAAGCTAACTTCCCTACTCTCTCTAAGATCGAAAAAGGCCCTACAAATCTCGGTGCCAAATTTATTGAACTACCAAACCTATTTATGTGTTTAAGTGGCGAGATCTTCATAAAGACAACGTCGCCCACCACGAACTCTAACTCTGTGCATCCACTAGAAGCATAAGATTTCTGTCTATCCTATGCAGTCTTCATTCTTCTAGGATCAGGTCTACCTTCTTCGAAGTCTCCCTTGTCATCTCTGGTCCAAGAATGATTTTATCTATAATATCCCACCAACAATATGGATATTTACACGACCTCCCATACAATGCCTCGAACGGGTGTCATTCCACCACTTGTCTGATAGCTATTATTATATGCATACTCCACTAATACGCTTCCTCGGTAAATCCTTTAACACCCGATTCATTCTCTCTGTCTGTCTAATCGTCTGTGGGTGATAGGCTATGTTAAGCCAAGGTCTCCTGAAGATTCCGCCAAAAATCACTACTGAAAAGTGGATCTCAATTGCTGATGATGTCAGAAGGAACTCCATGTAGTCGACCACCTCCCTCACGTATAAGAATGCCAAAGACGCAGTCGTTCTTGTATTCTTAACTGGGATAAAATGAGCACATTTGGTTAATCAATCAATGATGACCCAAACACTCTTATTCCCCCTTCAGCTCCTAGGTAGTCTATAACGATTCGCATTTTCGACCCTTAAATGTCGACACTAATATATCCATGGTATTTATGCACCAAACACCCAAGTACCGAAAGACAAATTGTTAGGGTAGAATAAAAGGAAAAACAAGGAGACTAAGAAAGAAGAGAACACAATATCAGAATCTCATATGCGGAACGATAATATATGATATCTCAAGAGGTCTTTATAAAAAAGAAAACTATGATATACATACATTAATCAAAGAAAACTAACCGATCATCAAACAGGACAATTATAACTACCTGTCCTCACAAATGATGATAAATACAAACCAAGTAATACAGCGAAAAATAAACACGGTAAGAAGTCATCCAAATCCTCTCCAAGAACTCCATTAAACCATAGCTAAATCTGAAAACATATTAGAGATGACCTGAGTATTAAGAAAATAACACCGGATCGGTCTAGTAAACCAGCCTGATAAACTCAAATCACATAGATTTATTAAAGCTTAAAACCCTTCAAAATAAGGGAATCTCGTAAGACCACGCTGCAAATAAACACGAACGAGTTTTTACCTTACGATAAGCAAATCATTTCTATTATAAAATCCACCGATGATACAGTAATATCTAAGGTGTGAAATAAAAATAATAACATAACTACGATGTATGTGAGTATACACCACAACAATAATAGATATACAATCATAAAGATAGGGCATGTTCACTAATTGTGTAGGATTTCCGTATAAATCTCTCAGATCAAAGTTGATTTGATCTACTGCACAAGGATCAAAGATATCCTTCTAAAGCATCGTACATCTCTAGTAGATATACCATAGCAAAATCGTAGCTGGTTTTGCTAAGACCTGATACATCGCTCCCGCATGCATATCCCAATAAGTATATTTAGAAATGGAGTCGCATACACCATACAGGTTTGCCAACCCTACTGGCTATGTCTCTTATCTCTGGTTTTAGTCATACCTACTGATAAGTCTATGTCCGGTATTCCAGCCTATGAGACATTACCCGAACAGATCTTCCACATGAGCTCCAACTTGAACAGATCTCGGAATCACATATGGATTCTCATACCTCAATAGGTCTCGGAATCACATATGGATTCCCACATCTTGAATAGATCATGAACGACTACATGTATTCTAGCATCTTAAACAGATCTTGAATCTCCATATAAATTCCAACATAATGAAGTAACCGCGAACCAATTACGAACCTCTTTTAAAGCATAGAACACGTATATGGTTCTGGAGTGGTTACCGTTTCAAGTCATCTTATACAAGTACACTCCCCCGGTTATTGGGTGCAGCAAAGCCAATAGATCAATTTCCTAGTAATCTTAACCATATTTCTATAAGAAAAAACAAACAATAAATAAGATCAAAGATCACCTCCAAACCGTTTAAATGGATAGATTTCCTTATCATTTATTCTAAAAGAGCAAAACAAGTTTATATATACAGTATAGTATCACCGAAGATAACTTTACCACATAATTCTTGTGTTTCTTCTATATATTTCCAAAGTATATTTGGTCAAATCAAATAACACAGAGAATAATCACATACGAGAAACCAAGCTTCGTATATTGTTCATAAAGAAGTAACACACAAAACACGATCGAACAAACAAGCACAAATAAGTCATATAAACGACTTCTAATCTCTTTTTTAATTAATCTTCCTTTATTAATTAAAATCCTCTTTTATTAATAAAAATCATTTTTACTAGATAAACTCCTTTATGAATGAAACTAAATTTATTAATTAAATTTCGTTGTTCAATTAAAACACCACTATTCATTTTCAACACATTTCAACACTTCCCAAAAGTAGTCATATACTTTCTCAACAATATAATAGATTCACAGGTCAATTTCAAATGGCTTAAGAAAAATGTTACTCAAACATTATCACTATAGACTCAAAACCATTTCACATATGATTATCTTCAAAACATTTTTTTCAAAAATCTATTTATGTTCATAAGTATAATCAAAATGGGTTAAAGGCGAATGTTATTAACATATTGCCACAACAAACCCAAAACCAGTTTATACGTGTTGTCCTCTTTGAAATATTCTTTTTAAAGATCTAAGTATTTTCGAAACTCATTTACCAATATTTTAACACTTTAAAATATTATCCAAGGGTTTAAAAACAATTATTGCTAAAACATAGTTTACGATAAAACCCAAAATCAATTCACAATTCCATTATCTTTAAAACTTCACTTTAAAGATCCAATGAGTTTACAAAAGAATAGTTAAATGATTACAATAGATGTTGCACAAAGATCGATACTATAAACCTAAAATCACTTTTGTACTTGCCATTTACTTTAAAATATCCATTAAAAGTTCTAAGTACTTATCCATTTATTAAACAAGGTTATATATCCTTTTAATCAATTTTATGTAACAGTCCATTATAAGATAAGTGTTGTAATCTAAAAACTCGTTTATTTTCTTCTACAAAATATTAAACTTTCTTTTTTAAACTTCTAAATATACTAAAATACCTTTAAAAGGATATATATATACACACACACATATACTAATTATTTATAAACTAAGATGTTTAATAAAATAGTATAAACCATTTGTAAAATATTATAATATAAAAGCCTTTTTGTTCCTCAAATAAATCTTTAATAACTTCTAAAATCATATATATACACACTAAAATGTACTTTTAAATACTTATACTATATTTTAAAACCTTTATTTAAAACACCATTCAAAACCTGTTTTATAATTTAAAACAATCACTTTGTAAATTCACCGTAGATTTTCAGAAATATATTCAAACCTTGTTATTTCTTGATAATAAGTACACTTATAGTACTTATTAACAATACAAAGAAGCCCTAGGATGTCTTCCAAAATTAACTTTAAAATCGTAGATCATAGCAATTTCAAACTGCATCCATCACGACCATTTTGCTTTTATATTACAGTTCCATAAATGTCCGAATCAATTCCCTTATGCCAAACACACCCAAACGTGTGTAGAACAACCCAACATACACACATACACATATATATTTCCACAATTTACCCAATTTAACATCTGTTAGAATATCAGGGAATTCAACGTTTACAACGATTATATCGCTTCTAACATTCATAACATACTATCACTTTTCGCAAAGCCATATCAAACATGCAGACAAGTATTTTGGGCTACGATACACATGTCACCAAACCTATTCATCCACATTTCTGTATATCATTGACACCCCCAAACGATCGCTAGAGCCCAATCCGCCTTCGCCAAACAACTTTTTATCGCGAGCCAAGTCCAACGCCATCATCAACTTTAATTCCGACGTACTCTACCAAGTAGTCCAACCATCGCTCCCCCCATTAAACTTCCCAGGTCACATTCTGCCTTGCTCTAACAGAGCATTTCTATCCCCCATCGAACAATACCCCTCGCCTCCACAAACTTGATGACAATCACGATATCCCTTCCGGTGACCCAAAACCCATCGCGACCATACACCCCACTAATGACAAGAAACCGTCGCACTCCTCCTTTTAGAACCCCATGCCTCCTTACTGCCACGAATCAAAGCCCTCTAGAACAGAAACTCGTTGCCACCATTGACTTAACGCTACCTCAATCGACGATAATTTCAAGCCATAGCTTCGGTTGCTCTTGGTCGAGCAAAACCAAACACTGTCGCGTCCAAACCTAAGTATATCTTCGTGAAGAATAGACCATACGAGTCCATCGCTCCAAAATCACTTAATTTTGCTAACTCTAGCCCATAATTTAATTGATTGAAGTGCTATTTTGATAAGCAACAGGATGAGGATGAGAGAATTAGGTTGAGTGATAAGTTGTATTCATAGATAAAATAATAAAATATTTTATTCTTTCAAATTTTAATGTTATACATTTCAAGCATGCATGACTACACAGCATGTCCAATCATCATGAAACTCATCCGCATACAACAATTCATTATTTCGGATCTAATGCACTAGTTTCATCAAAATCCAAGACAGTGCCCTGATATGATAATTTCACACATTAGTTAAAAAGAATTATTACTAAAACCAATTTAATCGCTTTTAATTCTAAATTAAAAGTTTTTATTATCATTCTTATTAAACTGAATTTAATAAGATTTTGAAATCATTTTTATTCACATTAAATCCAAGATTTAAATATTTAAATAATTTTGATAATTAATTATAAACTGTTCAAAAATCCAAGTCATTACATTCCTCCTTCCTTAACAAAGAGTGTTATTGGGTAATACTGTCTGCTAATGCGGAGAATAGGACTGATTAGGAGCGACCATCTATAGCTTTGTCTTAAACATCAATTAAAATATGTTGATTAATGCTCTAATTTTTTTCTGTCTCAAGTGGATCGACATATTTAATAAATGCTTAATACAAAACTATAGTGGCTAACGGATCTATCAGAACAAAGTACAACAACAGAATGTGCATCACAACACTGAGCAGCAAACAAACATACACACACACACACACACACACACATTGATACATCCCGGTACAGTATAAAATGATACAACATAAGTGGTTCTAGGACCACGATAAATACAACGAATCAAACAATAGATACATATCAGAGTCAAGCAAAAAGACTACAAAACTACATGAAAAAGAGATAAGCCGATATCCAATGCAAAAGCAATCAAAGAAAAGTCCAAAGCAAGTATCTAACCTGAAATAACTCGATCTGACCCAAGTATATAAAAATACATGGGTCGGTCTAGCTAAAACATCATATTAGTAACAAATACATGAATCATAAGGTAAAGGATAAGGTATCTTCTTAAATGAGAAGAAACAATAGTAAGAGCATGTCACCACTTCCAATGAGGTAATTACTAAGTGTATGTCCTCGAAAAGAGGTAAACTCATCGATAAAACACTAAGCATAATAAACGCCTCATATCATCGGCGAAAATCCAAAAGCAAGTATAATGGTTTCTCTAAACCACATCTTCTAAATAAGAGATCTCAAAACTCAAACTCGCCGAAATGGCAATCACAGATATTTTTACTGCTTTGTGGTGTGGCATTAGCTAGCAGTTAGTATACTGATTAGTGAGAACGTGTGGTATGGGACACACTGTTAACACTTTTCGAGTTCCTATCTGAGAGTTTGTGTCACATTTGTCTAAGAGACGTATTTGTCAGTATTAGATATTTGGATCATTTGTCCTTCGGGATGTTTTTCTAAAAGATGTATTTGTCCATTGAGACGTATTTGTCCTTCGGGATGTTTGTCTAACAGACGTATTTGTCCCTCAAGAATCCAACATAAACAATAAAGCAACAACACATCGATATCTAGCAATACTACAATCACTGACAACCATAGAATCAATTAACAATACTGTACAGTACTGCCATCAATTGCAAACAAAACTCATAGTTCACCCAGGTTCAGAACCTTCTCATCGTATAAGGATGACAACCAATCCCCTAAGCATTACCTTACGCTCAATGGCCTCTGGTATTACTCAGCCAATCACTTATGCTACCTCAAGCAATTTGAAGAGTCATCCCCCAACTTTTCACAGGCCAACACGCAGAGCATATAAATATTTTTAAAGCCCGTACGATATACATATATTATCCATACACAATATTAAATCCAACCACCAACTCAATGGCATAGACTCCACTTTCGAACTGGTATATCTCACTTGACTTTCCTAGACTTCGAACTAGTTCCTTGATTAGAAACATCTATTCTCCTTACATAGTCATATAATATGATAGAAAACTTCGAGATCATATCATAATCTGTATCAACTGTTTGCCGTCAAGAATCGAGTGAAAAATCCTATTTCGTACTGGAGTGAATCACCTCGAAATCCATGTACGCGAATCCTAGATCAAGAACTACTATGCAAATAAAATGATCTACGTACAACTTACATACTCTATTCAATTGGTTTCTTAACTATACCAATTACTTTTCATTTCAGTTCACATTCAGCTTCACTTAGTATTTCTCATTTAGTACTAATATTACTTATGAATCATTTCTTAAAATTTTACTCCAAGTTATTAAGCAGTTATAACTTAAGTTCGCACTCATATCATACTCCACTACATCCTTAGAGTATAAAAAACATCCAATTCATTTTACTTAACATGGATATTCAATCAATTTAAACTTGTTTAAATTCTACTATCTTTCCAAATCTAGTGTTATATAAAACTTAACTAATATAAACATTTAGCTTCCAGATTCTATTATCTTCTAATTTCAAGTGTTATATAAACTTATCTTTATATTTTTCACAAAACACTTAAAATTTAATTTCTTATACAAATTCCAAAGTTTCGACTATCCAAAATCATTGAAAATTCCATTTTAATTTAAAAAAATAAAAACTACCGATCAACAGAAAAAACAAGATGCACAATCAAACTTACCCTAATGCATAGGATACATGAGTCCACAAAATATCTTAAGATAAAACTCAAGAAATAACCACCCCATCTTATTTCAAATCATGTTAAAATATATATACTTATAACTTTTGTATACCAAATCATACTTTCGATATTTAAATCAAAATCTGTTTCACCAAAACACTTTGATAGCAAACCTACTATATAGCATCCCTCACTTTAGACTTGAAAACAAAGACCTATGATGTGGCAGTCATTGTTAGAAATATTTTCCAATGACAGAAGTGAATTTAGTACATCCAAACCATGATTTCAGACTTCACCAAAATCATTTCCAATATGGTACCAAATACTTCGTAAATATAACTAAGTACCATGACATCAATCCCATATAACAGTTCCTAAATATTAACTTCCAAATAATACTAGCATTATTTTCCCAAACCTTAGAAAACGAATTTCTAAAACACCGGGAATTTAGTTCTCAAATTCTCAGTTTAAATCCTTTTCATATATAAATCATATTTATAAACCATATTTATATAAGTCACTTTCTTATATAAAAATATTGCACAAGTGTTTATATTTAAATTATCTTACCTTTGAATTAAGACTATAATAAACAACTTTCATTAAAATCAAAATTTAACCTAACATTTTCATCGAATGCCTTATCATCAAACTATGAAACTTAATTCACAAGGTGTTCGTTTCAGTGTTCTCATAATTACAATCCGCCCAACCCATGCAATGAAAAGGTAAAACTGCTGATAAACCGATCAAGCACAACTAACCAAACAAAAAATGATAATAATTGAATATTATCATTTCCTAACAAACAAACACATAAGTTTGTAATAAAATTGGCCATAACACCTAAGAATAGGTTTGTGTAGCGAAGTAAATGAAGAAAATAAATGAAAATAGAGGAATATATCAAAATAATAAAAAAATCACAGTAGAAAACAAGAACACGATTTATAGGAGTTTGGCGTTGATTGCCTGAATTACTTTGAATATTCTCTTTATTGATTCACCTTAATCTTGATTATAATAAGTCACAGTAAGAGGCAAAAGAATAATGAAGGAAGTTGATTACAATAAAAGTGCTATGTAACCGTCGGCATAAAGATCCTCAGAATTACCCTCCTCCAGCCTATATTTAGTGGTGAAGGCGACCACCAACCTGTTTGGAACTTCGGCAACATGACCTCTCTATCCATATGGGCTTGGCGCACCATACGGGGAGCTAGGTCCGCATCTCATGGATAAGGATCGATACCAATCCCTCCATTTGTCGAATTGGGGAAGTGATCTATGTGGTAGCTTCTATATGATTAGATGTGACGCCTCTTCAAATTTCATGTTGATTGGATGAGTGGAGCTCGAGTTTTTGGTTAATCTTTGGTTCGAATTCACTTTAGAGTTATCTTTGCTGACCCCTCCATATTAGATCATGTCGATCCCTCCATTTGTTCTTATTCTTTGAACCTTATTATGTAATGTCGATCCCCTTTATTTAGATTCATGCTTTGCTTGTCGATCCATTTGATGGCCCATCGTGCCTATCCCTGTAATAACTTAACATACTAAGCCAAGCACCATCAATAATTCCAACCCCTCTTGCCTATGTAATTATGCTGATTCTTACTCGTTCGTGTATATCCCATGGTCTACATCATAACATGTCGATCCCACCTATGACTCAACATAACGGCGATCTATTTACTTCAACCAGATTATGCCAAACCCTCCCATCCTCTAGAATATCTTACGAATCCCTCGAGTGTTGACGAGTCATGTTGAAATAGGCCTCATTACCAATGCCGACCCCTCTAATATTCCATCCATGTCAACTATCATAATTATGCCGATCCCTTCCTAATCCAAGCTATTTTCCATAATTTTAGCATCTTGCATCATCCATCTACCTACTCCGTTCAAACCGGGCTTCATTTAACTCTATTTTCGGTCCTATAACCATTGCTTCGTAGTCATCCTTTTTGATAACAGTTGAAGTCTTGCATGATCAGTCCAATATAGCCAGGTCAGGGTACCGGGTAACACTTGCCCACCAAAGTATGTCTTGTGAGTAACATGACATGCTTTGAATTGAAAAATTTCTAAATTATCGGAAAATAGTCCATCCGGCTTCCTGATTGATTGTCATTCCTTTATCGGCTTTTAGTAATACAAGTCTGATGTCGTATTCCACTAGCATATACAAATTCGATCATGTGGGATTTCTAGGCCTCCTTTTATCCGATCTAATCTAGAACTTGAAAGTTTCAGGCTTGATTGCAATTTCAATTGATTTCAAAAAGTTGAATTCTCAAACCGTTCCCATGCATATTCACGTACACGTTTCTGTATTGGCTCCTGGACATGTTCGAACGTTCACGGGTTGTTACCAACTTTTACAGTATTCTGTATGCTCGTGTCTGTAGTCGATCCTTTGTAATCATTCACCATCCATCATTTATCGTTTTTCACGGAAGGATCGGCATTCGACATGCTGATCCCTTGCTAGGTACATACAAATAGGGATCGGCAAGTCCCAATGTTGATCCCTTTTCGCTTTTGGCTTGCTCTATCTGCTATGACAGGTTCATGCATCGTAGCTTCATATATAAATACAAGTCTTTTTCCTTCTCATCTTTCACTTTTTTACTTTATAATTTTTACTTCCCTTTCCCATGCACAAGCTTTTCTGTCGAACCTTCCTCAAAATCATCTTTCCTCCATCTTCAATCCACAAACTCGAATGCTCGCGTTTAGCTTAACCCAATATATATAGGTACAACATCTCCTTTAATCATGTAATTAAGTTGCAAATTATGAGTTTTTACTTCCATCATAGGGTGATGAGTTCAAGCATCTTTTAGGAAGATGGATTGATGGGTTACATAAGGATATAAGGTAAAGGAGAAGAAGGAGAAGGAAAGGAGATGGAGAAGTAGGGTTCAGCTAAGAAGGTGCTTTGTAGTTAAAGGGATGAAGGTGTTCTATAATTGTTTAGGAGAGGGATCAATGTGAGGTTGAATGAAAGGGATCGGTAGAGGATAATTTGGTGAGGGATCAATGTGGGCAGGTTTAGGAAAAGGTTCGGTAGGAAGTTGTACTGATAAGGGATCATGTTGCGATCGCTTGGTGAGGGATCGGTATGAAATGTTTATGGAAAGGGATCGGTAGGTTGTAGCGTTAATGAGGAATCGGTGTAGATGTCTTAAGTTCAGGGATCAGTGTTGTTTGGCCTAGAGTAGGGATCGGTATAAAATAGCTGGGATAAGAGATGGACATAGAGTGAAGGGATCGGTATTGACACTAAAGACCAATCTAATCTAAGTCATTTGAGCATTTAACATCATATTTCCATGCCTCAATATAAGATGACAAAGGACAATGCGATTTGCATAATTGGACTTTCGAACTTAAGATTAAACGATCAAACTTCCGGACTTCTCAATTTGGACTAAGTAATAAATTTGCTAATGAACTTAGATAACAGTCTTCATAATTCAATATGTCGATCTATCAATCCTAAAGCTTTTGTTGTCGATCAACTTTCTAATCAATTGAGATGGTCAGTGATGACAGTCTCTCTGGACAAAACTCCAAGTTTCCTCGTTTTGTTCTTGCTTTTTTGATTTCAGATTGTTTATGTTTGTTTCACACTGTACTGCACTGCACTAGTTCACACTTGACGCGGGGGGGGGGGGGAATAGGTTATTATTTCTAATCTCGATTTTCTATTGAGTATAGATGACTCCAGATGCACGAAGCGTTCAACCAACATGTCTTCTGATTTAGTTGGGAAATACATAGGTTCTGATGCAATATCAAGTTCTACCACTATATCTGGAAGGCCTTCTCCGAGCCATCATGCACAACAACCGGAAGTTTCTAATCCATGAATTGATCTCTTCTTCGATATTCTAGTTCTTCCAACGGAAACCATCACCCCTGCTCCTGATGCCGTTGAGGGTGTCATTGTCCAGGGTAACCCTATCGATTCACAAGCTTCTCGAAAGCTGCTTTTTGATGATTATGTTCCATCAATGGGATTCCATTTGAGGATGTTTTAGCTCCTACGAGGCAAGATAGACCTCACTTACCCCCAGTCAGATATAAAGCGTGCAACAAATTTATGTGCTGGGCTGGATGCATTCCACCTTTTAACTCCACCATCCAGGAGATGCTAAGGTATCTTAAGATTGCCCCTTCTAAGTTTCATCCCAATAGTTACGCTTTCATTCACGGGACTTTCCTCTTATTCATGAAGGTTCCATTCCATCCGCCAACTCCCAAAGACATCGTATTTATCCATAACTTCCAAAAACGATCAGGATTCCCTTCTTATGTCTTTCTTGAACATTCGCTAAACTGTCAAGTCTTAAAGGACGCCTGAAACAAGCCCTCAATATATAAGCTCGAATGGTTCTACGTGTGATGTCCTCCCAGATTCGTAGGAAGATGGTTAGAAGGACATAAGTGCCACTTCCACGTTTCTCTTCAGTTCAATAACTCAAGTCATAATTTCTCCTTTGAATATACTAACATTTGAAGCCCTTTCAGGTGTTTGTTCATGTTCATAAGGCGTCGAGTTTTTTAGAGCCATCGCCGCCATCCGTGCTACTCCCGTTGAGGACTTGGATATTACACTCCTCGTGATTGATGAACTGCTATCTTTATTTGGCCTGTTGGAAGACAGCCGTTGAATTAGACTCCTCGAAAGCAAGGCAGTTCCAAAGATCATTGTCGAACGAAGGCATGAAATAATCAACCCCATCCTACCCCCTACTGTCGGGACTCGAGAAGATACAAAGGAGGGTGAAATCAAAGATTCTCAAGCTGACGGTCGGGAGACGATGATGCGAGCCTTGGAAAAGCATCGATGGTTAGACCGTCGTGGGTCGTGCAATCGCAAACACCTTCAAAGAGAAAGAAGAAGTTGGTGTACCGGCTACATAGAACAAAAACTGCATCAGACCTAGAGTTCGTTATTACTCCTCTCGAAGAGGAATCATCTTCTTAGTTTTTGGAAAGCTCGTTAAAAGGGTTCTCCAGTCTCCAAATTCCACATGACATTATGTCCTATGACTTTCCAGATAGAAATTTTGAAGGACTTAACTTTCCTACGAGAAGCAATGAAGACACCCAACCTTCTAACAGAAAGGAGAGCACTCCCATAAGTAAAGCTACTATTACAGGTCCATTGGAGGGAACACTAGGACACTCAAAATTACTTGCACTCCACTATACACTTGTGATTGATCTCTTGTACGGCAACTTCTAATATGTTCTTATTTGGTTTTTACAGGTGCAATGTTGTAATATCCCGAAATTTTTAACAATATCAATTTAATAATCTGTTTTTAAAATTAAATTGATATTGATATTCTGTTAATAATTATTCAAATAGATTTAATAATCTTCTTCAATAAATATTTAAATTGGTCATTTTATCTTTTGAAAATAATAAATTGATTTCTATTTACAATATAAATATATGGTTTACATTTTAAATAGATTGGTATTGTTTTAATTTTAATAAGTAAAGCATATTTTCTAGTTTTAATATTTGTAGTAATTTGGAAAATTTGTTTTATTTAATATTTAAGCTTTTGAAAGTTAAATAAATGATTAAGGTTTAAAATTAATAATTGAACCATGTTTTAAAAATCTAATATATATACATTATAAATTGGAAATTTTGATTTTAATTAGCATTGAGTTTTTAAAACTATTTCATAAATAAATATATGATTTTAAAATTGACAAGAAAAATATTAAAATGTTTAAATTAAATTAGATGGAGTTTTAAATTTAGAATAAATTTAACAAAAGGTTCTATGGCTAAATAAAATGGATATTTTATTGATAAAAATATAGTTTCTTTTAAAATGATTTTAATTTAATAATAAGAGATTTATAAAAGCAATATTAATATTATATTGTCTTTATAAATAAGTTTGAATAAAATTTGCAAGTTGTTATTTCAAATTGAATTTATATTCATAACTTGATTTGAAAATAATTGATTTTGAATTTAGTTTGAATTTAAATTCAACAGTATAAATCTTAATTGTTTTAATTTCTATATGTATAAGTTTATTTATAAACATTGTTTGTTTTTATTTCTTTTGCAAATTTATACCCATATTCAAATATAAACTAACAACTTAAATTTAGGCTAACATATACATTAATTTATAAATTAATACAAATTACCTTTAAAAGAAAACAAGTGTTTCATTCTTTTAACAAGTGTTCAAAACTAACATAAACAATGTGACAAGTGTATAACATTTGTACAAGTGTTAAATTTAGTTTTAATTTTTCTTTTATTTCATTAAATCTGAAAATACATCTAGTTTAGCTTGCATCTTCATTCATATTGCATTTTCATTTTCCTTAATCAAAGAAATCTTCAAACTTCTAAAATCAAATTCATCTTCATATTAACAATCAAGCCTGCATATTCTAAACCATGTTCAAATCTTCATTGATTCACCAACATCTGCATATTCCACTTCTCTTCAAAATCAAATACCCTCTTCAAAATTCTGAGGCCTGCAAACCAAATCTTGTACAATAAAAAAAATCAAACCCTGCATATAAAAATCTGCATTTCCTCAAATCAAAGTGAAGCCTGCACTCTGTTTTAAAACCTGGAATGATCATGCTTGCATCTTTTCTGCATAACCTCAGTTTGAAGCTTGTCAAATACATCTGCATGCCAGCATTTTAGTCAGGGAACATAGGCAAAACTGCATATCAATTCAACATGAAGTATAAAGGGTCAAGCCTGCATTTTTATGTCTTCTGCAAAATTCAAAAGATCAACAGAGGGTCTGCATTTAAATAAGGTGAGTAACATTTAAATCTTAAACTGTATTTAGGTTGCTTGTTAAATATTTGACATAAAAATATGTTTGTGTGCTTATAAAAAAATCTGATGTAATTATGATTGTATATGCATGTTGATTTTGCTGTGCTGTGTTCCCAGATTCACATCCTATTTAAAGAATCTTCTACAATTGATCTATTTTGAGATAGTAACTGGGTTTTAGGATAATAAAAAGGGTTTGCTTATCATAGATTAGTATTCAAACTTATAAAGTAATGTGTTTATTTTCTTAAGTTAAGGTTTAAAAAATTTTAGAAAAATTAAAATACAGGGTGTTATCTCTGTAAACACATGCAATCCCATTATATGTTGATCTTGATCAAAACCAATCATATTAATATTGAAATACAGTTTCATAAATTAAAAACATTTACTGGAACTTGATTTTTAAATTAAGTATTAGGAATTTTAGAGTATAGTATCAGTAGTAGTTTATTCTTGAACTAAAAATGAATTTGAACAAATGCTTGCAATATGTGGTTTAAGAAAACTCAGGATTCTTCTGAGTTATAGAGGAAGGATCATAGATCCTTAGAAAAATCAGAAATGAGAATATAATTTGTTAGATTGAATGCAATTTGAAAATCTTTGTTTAAACCCTAGTTTTGAATGGGGTTAAGAAGAGGGTCAGTTTGAGGTGTAGGATGGATCGAGTGTTGTGATAATTGGTGATTGTGTAGTTAAAGGGTTAAGGAGTTCGAGGCCGGAAGGGTTGAACGTCAAGTGGTCGGGCGTAAACTCGTCGTTGACAGGTTGGGTCAAAAAATCTGAAAACATGTTTCGGGTTTGGGTTTTAGAGTTGAATTTTGAATTCTTGTTTATTTGTTCAATCTGGTGATTGTGGTAGGGCATGGATGAGTTTCTGGTTGTGGTTTGATCATTTATGATGATCAGAGAGGGCGAGGATCGCCGTGCGTATGCACGGCGATGAGATTCTGGTGAAGTATGTGGGTTTGTTTGTGTTACAGGGGAGATGTGGGAAAGTTGGAGTTGGCTCGAAGTAAGTAGGAAGAGAACCCGAAGCAGTCAGGCATGGAACTCGAAGTAAATTTGGGTTTTCTCAGGTTACACTGTAAATTTCCAGGTTTCAGAGAAAACTGTTTTTTTAATCTGGTTTTTCTTAATTTTTAAAATCTGTAGTTTTATGTTTAAGTAAGGTTTAAGTTCAAATTCAATTCAAGTTTGAATTTCTGATTTAAATTTAAATCCCAGTTTTTAAAATAAAATAAAAGTTTCAAAATTTGACTTAATTAACTATTTTATTTTGGTAAATAGTTTAAACCTTTTAAATCTGAGTTTTTTTAAAAATATGAAAAAGAATTGAAGTTTTAGTTAAATCTGAAAATTTAAATTTGAAGTTCAGTTTTAAATTTTAAAGAAGGTTTAAATTTTGAAGTTCTAAACCAAACGAAAATTGAAGTTATTAAAATTTTGAAATGAATTTAACTTTAAAACTTTTATATAGCACTTGTTTGATTTGCAATTTTAAAAAGTTTTAAATTATTTAAACTTTGATAAGTTTTAAAATTTATTCTATTTTAAAACTTGTATTTAAAATGAAAATTTAAAAGTAGTTCAAAAAGTACTTTGTTTCAATTAAATTATTTTAACATAATTAAGTTATGTTTTATCTTGAAATTTAAATTTAAGATTTATGTTTTAGAATTATTTATAAGGTAATTAAGATTAATTAATTAATTTAATTAATTAATCGAATTTGGAATTAATAATTGATTAATGATTAATCAATTTATAATTAAGATCATTAATTAGATTATTAAGTAATGATGAATGAATTATTAATTATGTAATTAAGTTTTAAATCAAGGATTAATTAATTTAATAATTAACTTTAATTATTGAATGATTAAAGATAATTAATTTAAGTTAATTACTAAATGAAATAATTAGAGAATGGTTAATGATGGTCATAAACCAGGATTATTTAACAATTAATTAACATGATTAATTTTTATAATTAATTAGATTAATTAATTTAATAGTAATCAATTATGAATGGTTTGAGTATAATTACTTAGTAAAGTAATTAAGAAATTGATTGCTTAATGTAATTAATTTAGTTTAATGAGATTGTTTAATTTAATTAATTAAGTTTAATTAAATTTAAACACTTGAGTTTTAAAAATAATTACTGTATGTAATTAATGGATTGAAAATCTCTTAGTTACGTAATTGATTAATAATTACATGATTGTAATTAAGTGGAGATGTTTAAGTATGAGGTAATTTGGTTTAATTATTTAGTAATTAATCAAAGAATTAATTAAGAAATTAATTAAAGGATAATTAATTTGTTAAGTTAGTTAATTACTAAATGTAATTAGTCTGGGATGATTAATAATTATAAGTTAATTACTTAAGGTAATTAATAAAAGGGGTTCATTAATTATTATAATTAATGATGTATTAATTATGATTAATTAATCAATGATAAGTAATAAAGGTAATTAATTAATGTAATTAATTAAGGATTAAGTTAATTAATTATAGTTAATTAATTAATTGAAGTAATTAAAGGTTAATTATTGTTTAATTAAGAATAATTAATTTTGTGAAATTAATTAAGGATAATTATATAAATGTAATTAAGGATAATTAATAAAGAGTGATTAGTTAAGGTAATTAATAATGAATGATTAATTTATTGTAATAAATTAAATGATTAAGTAAGTAAGATGTATATTGGTGAAGTGATTAATTTAATTTATTTTAAATTAATTAAAGATGAAGTAATTAATTTAATTCATTTTAAATTAATTAGTAATAGAGATAGTTAATTTAATTCATTTTAAATTAATTATATGGTTATGAATAAATCATTTGCTTATGGATGAATGGGTGAACCTGATTGTCTTGAATGGATGTAATCTCAGTAATGAGATAAATAATATTGTGTGGTATGAATGTTTGATTGTATTGTGATGATAACATAGATTATCTATTGTGATGGTGATATAGGGAATATCTATTATGATATTGATAATGTGGATTACCTGTTATTTAATAATGTTGATTATCAATTGTGATTTGTGAGTTATCTATCTGTGTGTATATAGATAATTGAATTTGTTTTAAACCTTTAAAACAATTTGGACATAAAAGACATGCTTTGGATTTCGATGAGACCGGGATCGGGTTTCCATATTTGGATATCCGAAAACCACATCGATTCCAAATAACGTTAAGTCGTGAATCAAAATGGAGCTTTGTGAAGACTCGAGGTGTAAGGACTATACGTCAGTATAACTCTATGGGTGATTCCATAATGAGTTGACGGAATAGTACTTATAGGTTCGAGATGGTGGTTCAGAGTGCAAGGGTTACCGTCGTTAACTCTGAGGGTGATTCCAAAATGAGTACGTGTAACGAGATAATGCCTTCGGTTTCGTTCGAACCCGGAACGAACTTGTATGGATTGAATGCTTTCAGAACATCGTCAGGTGGACGATGAGCATTCTAAGTGATATGTCCTATAAAGGTAATCGTAGCCTCAAGCCTCATCAACCGGGAACGGCTAAAACAGGGGAGGTGCAGCAAGGCTTCGTGGGTCGCACCCACTGGAGAGCGAGATTTACCCCTGTCTAGAAGTCCCTTTATATTCGGCTGTGTGGGTGGTTGCTAGCTACAATCACGGGGTTGTCTTGTTCGGAACTGTTCAGTAAGGAATGGGTCCGGCTTTGTGTTGCAGGGGAGCGGGTGTACTCCTCGGTATGTTGATCTAGGCCACGTACTGTGACGGGCAGTACCCCAGTACCCCTGCCATTGTATGGAATCCAAAATCCAATAAGTGCCAACGGTTTTGATTGTATTACCCACTTTTGTGGCTAGTAGCTGGAATTTAATGAATGTAACAATTTCGGCTATTTCTTATTTATTTAAAAACCATAGACACTATTATAATATCATCGGATTTCCTATTAAATGTTTTGGTTAGCGTAAGGTAAAAACTTTTCCATGTTTATGTGTGGGAAGTCTTACGTGATACCTTTCTTTTCAGAAGGTTTTTAAAGTTAAGCAACTTTAACCTGTTACTCACACCAGACCCATGTCTGACCCGGAGTTTATTTTTGTTTTTCATAAATTCTTGGGTACTCAAATATTTACGAGTAGCCAAGGGATTCAAATTAGGACTCAGGTTAGCTTTGACGAATTATGGAGGAGCAATGGAGCAGGAGGCTTCTGCGTGTAGATATATATATATATCTAGATCCGCTGTGTAGTTTTCTCTGAGTTGTTTCTTGTACTGATTTGAGTTGTATAACTAAACAGGTGTTTATAACTGTCTAGTATGTGTTGTATATCTGTGAACTCTAATAATGGTTGTAAACTATGTTATATTTATGATATTAATATAATTTATTCGTTCCGGTGTTAGATTCTGATGTTGTTTCTTTCTTCTCTTCTTTCTATTCTCTTTTCTATCCCTTTCTTTCTTAAAAATGATGCGATTTTCTATGGTAAGAAAGTCGGGTCGTTTCACAATGTGTTGCTCGTGTACCTTCGATCGTCTCCGAGGGTCTTCTTCTTATCACCGTCCAAGCCAGGACTCTAAGTCTGCACGACGTAAAGAGAAGTATGAAGGACATGACATTATTATTTGAGGGAGTCTTTTTCCTCCTTTAAGCGGAAGTCCTAATTTCATGCGTCTCATCATGACTAATAATCTAACCTACCTGCTCATAGTGGAGAAAAATCTTCTTATCGCGGCGCTCATGACACCGTGCCTCACGAGCAAAATTCTGGCTCTTCTACTTCAAGGCAGTCATGTGAGCATCGATCCAGCAAGCATCCACTCGTCAATTCTGATCCACTTCTGCCGGCTATCGCTCTCAACTCCTCTACAGCTACAAAATTGGTTGAACCTAAAGCCACTTTTTCGAAGATTTGCTTTGATGGACTCAAATTCCTGCCCGCTATACATGTTATTCCTAGACATGCCAAAGAGAGCTCATTAGCATGCGTGAATGACATATTCTGTGACAACCCGTCTTTCTCTCCATAGAAAGACGCATCATCTTTAAGAAAGAAAGGGACAGAAAAGAGAAAAGAAAGAAGATAAAGAAGAAACAACACTAGAATCTCAACAGCGGAACGAATAAATTATATTAATAACACAAGTATTACATAATATACAACACCAATCAGAGTTACACAGCATACACAACACATATTAGACAGTTATAAACATCTGTCTAGTATTTACAACTCAATACGACTCAACAAAGAGATACCAACACAGAGAACACACAGCGGAAAACTATATATCTAACGCAGAAGCCTCCTGCTCCATTGCTCCTCCAATATTCATCAAAGCTAACCTGAATCCCTTGGCTACTCATAAAAATTTGAGTACCCAAGAGTTGAAGAAAACAAAAGATAAAATCCTGGTTAGACATGGGTCTAGTGTGAGTAACAGGTTAAGGTTTCTTAACTTTCAAAAACCTTTTGAAAAGAAAGGTATCAGGTAAGACTTCCCACACATAAACATGGAAAAGCGTTTACCTTACGCTAACCAAAACATTTGATAAGAAATCCGACGATATTATAATAATGTCTAGGGTTTTCAAGTAAAATACAGAAATAGCCGGAATGCTTACATCTCACGTTCCAACATAGTTGGGCACAACTAATACGTACGACACTTATTGGATTTTGGATTCCATAAAATGCCAGGGCTACTTGGGTACCGCCCGTCATAGTACGTGGCCTAGATCACCGTACCGAGAATCACTCCCAATCCCTTGCAACACAAGGCCGGAACCATTCCTTACTGAACAGTCCCGAACAAGACAACCCCGGCAGTTGTTGCAATCAACCGCCCCACACAGCCGAATATAAAGGGACTTCTAGACATGGAAAAATCTCGTCCTACTTGGGCATGACCCACTTAACCTTGCTGCACCTCCCCTGTTTTAGCCATTCCCCGTTGATGAGGCTTGAGGCTACGATTACCTTTAGAGAACACATCTCTTAGAATGCTCATCGTCCACCTGACGATGTTCTGAAAGCATTCAATCCATACAAGTTCGTTCCGGGTTCGAACGAAACCGAAGGCATTATCTTGTTACACTCATTTTGGAATCACCCTAGGAGTTAATGATGATAACCCTTGCACTCTAAATCTTCATCTTCACTTGAGATTCACGACCTATCGTTAATTTGGATTGATGTGATTTTCGGATATCCAAATATGGAAACCCGATCCCGGTCTCATCGAAATCCAAATCGCCATCTTTTAGGTCCAAGTTGTTTTAATGTTTAAAACAATTCAATTCAATATTATCTATATACACACAGATAGATAATTCACAACATCATAATAGATAATCAACATTATCATCACAGCAGATAATCCATATTATCATCCCGACCAGATAATTCATATTATCAACTCAAATGCAACCAAAGCATCCATATCACACAACATCACTTATCTCATATCTGAGATCTCAACTATTCAGGGTAATCAGTATAAATCAACATTCACAAGCAATGACTATAATCATTATTCTATAATTAATTTAAAATGAATTAAATTAATTACTTCTTCTCTAATTAATTTAAAGTAAATTAAATTAATTACTTCATTCATAGAAATCTTGCATATATATCCATTAATTAATTACAAATCAATTAATTAATTACCCTCAACAAATTACCCTACTTAATCATCCTTGATTAATTATCCTTTAATTACATTCAATTAATTAGCCTTTAATTAATTCCACAAATTAATTATTCCAAACTAAATTCAGTAATTAACCTGTAATTACTTCATTAACTAATTAATTATAATTAATTACATTAATCCTTAATTAATTACATTAATTAATTCCTTCATTGATTAATTGTTCTTAATTAATCCATCTTAATTACATCATTAATTATATAAATTAATGATCCCTAATTATATCTATTAATAATTACCCTATTTAAATTAAGTAATTAATTATCAATTATCCATATTGATTAATCACTCTTGATTAATCACATTAAGTAATTAGTTACATTTAATTAATTACATCTCTTTATTATCTTTAAATAACTCAATTAACAAATCCTAAATTAATTACACTAAGTAGTTAATTATTGATTACTTCCTTTAAGTGATTATTCTGCAAACTAATTACATATTAATTACACAAAGTAATTAATTTCCACAACTCCTTCATTACCCAATTATCCTTCAATTTAATTACATCAAGTAATTTATCTTCTTAATTACTTCACTAAGTAATTATTCACTATTGAGTAATTACCTCTTAAATTATTCAATGATTATTTTAAATTAATTAAACTAAATTAATTAACTTAAACTGATCAAAATAAACTTAATTAATTACAATTGGTAATTAATTTCTTAATTACTTCCATTAAGTAATTACACTTAAACAATTCAAATGATTATCTTTAAATTAATTAATTCAATTAATCATTAAAATTAATCACATTAATTAATTATTAAATAATCCTAAATTAATGACCTTCATTAACCAATAACAAATCTTTAATTACTTCTCTAAAGTAATTAACTGAGATTAATCAATATTAATTACAAATTAAATTATCTATATAACTTATTAATTAATCTCTAATTATTTAATTAATCAAGTGATAATCTAAAACTTAATTAATTTTTAATTTCTTGATTAATAAATTCAAATCATTATGTAACGACCCAGAATTTTTAGAAATTAAAATTTGAATATTTAATTTATTTTAAATATAAATGAGTGAATTTATAAGTCAAATAAATTTTAATTTGAATTATTGAATTTAATTGGATTATTAAATCGATAATTTAATACGTTAAATTATGGAAATAATTGAAAATTGGGTTAAAATTGATTGAAAATGATTTGTAAAATTTTATTTTATCATGTTGAAGTTAGAATGATATTTTAGAACTTTTAAAATCGAATTAAAAGTTTATTTGTGAAAATTGAATATTTTAATATTAAAAATCGACTAGTGAAAATAGCCAATTTTTGAACAGTCTCAGAATTGAACGAAACCAGTTCCATTGGATCCGTAATAGTTAGTTATTACCGGATTTCAATTTTCGTGTCAATCGGAGTTATCGTTTGATCGTGGCAGCTCGAAACGCATCGATTTATTTTTAATTTTAAATTTGACGAGTGAAAATAGCCATTTTTCAAAAAGTCTCGGATTTCGACGAAACCAGTTTCATCGGATCCGTAATGTGATATTATTGTAAGGTTTCAAATTTCAAGTCAATTGGATTTACCGTTTGTCCGGTACAAATTAAAACGCCTAGAAATCGACTTAAATCGGTTTAATTCAAATCGAACGTTTATAGCCATAACTCGCACATACTTCCGAATTAGCTTCCGAAACCTGTTCCATTGTGTCCGGAACGCGGGGTAAACCCTAGAAACGCTGGTTACGGCGCGTAAATCGGAGTTCGGAATTCTCGGATGAATAGTGTTCGATTTTCTTCTATAAATAGACATGAGCCTTCATAAATTAGAGAGAAAAAAAACTTGAAACCCTAGCCGCCACATTTATCACCAATGGCCAGAATTTTCTCTTCTTCCTCCCTCGATAACTTCAAATCCGTTTACATTTACAAGAAACGTTCAACTACAATGTTGAAGAGGGCAACACGAACTACAAGATCAACGGTGGAGATCGCGAATGGCTTCACGGATTGGCGGCAAATCGTGAAAGAAGGGGGCCGGCTGCGCACGACTTTTCACGCAGAGGGGGGGGCCGAGTGCCACAGGGGTCAGGCCGAGCATGGAGGAGGGGTAGGCGCTTCCAGTGGTGGCTCTTGATCGAGTTCAAGTTCGTCGATGAGGTCGAATTTCTAAAACCTAATATGGAGTGATGGGTTTTTGTGTGCGGCTGTAGAACGAAGGTGGGGGAGAACATGCGCGTGTGGAAGATGGAGGGCTATGCACGGCCAAGATCTGCTGGTTGTGGGATCTAACGGCCAGTAATAGTGAGGGTTTATAAAATTTAATTTAAGTTGTAAATTTTTATATAAAAACTCGTGTAACTTCAAATATTTGTAACTTTTTCATACGAGGTCGAAAACGCGCGAAACCAGTTGCGTTGGAATCGTATCGACGAGCACTACGCGATGGAGTTGGTTTGGAGTAGTTTGGAGTTAGTGAGAATTTTGGGTAAAATTAAACGTCCGTTTAATTTTATTCGAAATAAATCGCTAAAACGGAAATAAAATCAAGGTGAGAACTTCTCACTCAATCGAATCAGTTTCGATTTTATTTTAAATAGTTAGATTTAAAAAATGTTGAATGCATGTTTGAATGTTGATTGATATCTATTGATTGTTAAAATAGACATTATACGCCGTTAGTAAGCGGATGTTATTTATTAAAAACATATACCGCGAATATTTCATAAACAGTGAAATTGGTATTATATATAATAGCAATATATATATATTGGCATATGTATATATTGGAGTTATTGATTTCCCGCATTTTTTAGCGGATGAGACCCTATTGCGCCGTTATTAAGCGGATAATATTTAATAAGAACATATACCGCGATAATTTCGTACTGGAGCGAAATTGGTATTGTGCTAATGTTTTTGGATGCAGGAAAACAGGTTAGAGGGATCCAACTGGATTCCTCAACAGTTTTTATTTGATTTCAGATATTTTGATATTTGATGGAGTATCATATCGATATATGATATTGTTGTAGTCGTGATTGACTATTTGGTGTGTAGCATCATTGGACCAAATTTGGAATTTTAAAATGATTTTTAAAGTGATTTTTGAAAATATACTATATTTTTGGAATTGATTCATTTTAAATAAATAAACGTTATAATTTTTAAAGTTATAAAAATTATGATTTTTGAGAAATATAGTTAAAAACTGATTTTTGAGAATATGATGCTAATGATTTTATAAAATAGTTAAATCGGAATTTTTGAATTTATTATGAAGAGTTGAAATATAGGATTTATAAAATTTGATTATTTTATAAATCAAGAGAATGATGAAATTATAAAGGAGATTAAAGATGTTTTAAAATAATAATATAAATTGAATTATATTAAGAGATTTATAAATGGATATTTATAAATTGAAATAATGAAATTATAAAACGAGTTTTTATAAGTGTTTGAATGAAGTGGAAATGAATTTCATAATTGAATGAAATTTATAGAATTATAAACTATGAAGTTATAAAAGAAATTTATAAATAGTAAGATTTATAAATTTAGTGAAATTATTTGAAGAATAGATTTGGTTAAATAAATGAATCTTATAAGTTATAAGATTTATAAATTGGAAAGTCTTTAAAAAGAACGATTTTGTAAAATAATCGTTTTATAAGTAATTAACTTATAATATGAACGTTTAGTTTATAATTTAGTTATAAACTGGAATAGGTTAATATGGGAATTATAAAAAAAGAAGTTTTTATAAATAAATAGAAATGGAATTTATAAACGTTGTTTTATAAATTCGCAAATGACTTATTTTGATAAGAAAATTGTTGAAACCTATAAATGGAGTTATATTCACATTTTTGAATAGTGAATAATCCTTTGAATTAAAATGAATAAAAGGATGAAATTGTTAATGAAGTATATTCACGTTTTTGAATAGTGAATAACACGTTAAAGAAATTGTTTTGAATGTGATATTGAAATAGAATTAAAACGATCTGACGAAGTTTTAATTGTGTTGAGATTCGAAACCATAGATTTCAACATTAATTGTTGAAATAGACGTTTTCGAGAAATAGAAGGAGATGATGGACTATAACACTGTTGTAATAGTAAATGATTTCCGAAAGGAAATGTTTTGCATAGTATTGGAATTTATATATCTATTTTAATTTCGAATCCCTATACTAGTGATTTTGGGTTGTCGTAACGATGTTCTACGCAACATTCGTTTTGGCCCAAATAAATATGTTTAAGAGAATGATTTCCTTAAAGAATGAAATATATACTTAATTTTGATTTAAGTATATTGAATATTTTCTAAGTGTTGAAAATAAATAAAATTTGTGAATTACTTATGAATAAATAAGTATGGAAATGTTTTCCAATATAAAGCGAATATTTTGAGAATTTATCTTTTTGAAGATAAATTGAAAAGGAATATTGAAATGAATAATTGGAATCAAATATTCATAGATATTTTGGATTATAAATTCACTATGGAATTTATGAATGAAAAGGAGAATTTGTTTAAAAATAAATATTGATTTATTTTTGAAATGTGAAATTATATATCTTGTAAAGATATTTTGTGAAATAAATAATTTGGAAAATTATTTGGAAACTGGTGATGTGTGCATATCTATTGATAGTTCAATAACCGACTATCAATATTTCCCTTTGAATGGGTAATTGATGTGATTTGTTTGAATGTGAATGCTACACTTATTTTTGAATAAGCGCTCACTATTCGGGTTAACCGGGAAAGGACCATGGGGTCGTATAACCCATTCCGAATATGTGATACGTCGTTGTAAATTGCATTTGAAGATCGGTGTTGAAGACCGAGTTTTTGCGAAAGCGATAGGATGACCTATCGATTGTCTCTGCACTGGGTAGCTCCTGGTATAGAGATTCCTTAAGTGATGGGAAATTCGACCGGGATTGTGAATACCCGGATTGCAAGGGCTTCGTGAGAAGTGCCTTCGGTTTTGTTCGAGCCCGGAACAGACTTGTATGGATTGTGTGTCTGACATTACAAGTTGAGATATAAAGCCGATTTCTTTCAAATATATTTCTGTTGGTGGCGAAGAATTTATTCTTTTAGCTTAACACCCTTCTCTGAGACGTACGAGCTCAGAGGTTATATAGTTGAAGTTATCAGCGATATATTCCCAATTTGGTAATGTGACATGCTGAGTGTTGCTGAAATGATCATTGTGTTGATTATTGTGATAGGATCGTTTATTTGATCGTCTATCTTGGTGATCATTGTGTTGATCATTTGTTGACCCAAAGCATGGCTTTTGTATAAAGTATGTTTTTGTGGACGTGACTTCGTCGAGCCTCACACCCCGGAAATGGTCAAAACAGGAAAGATGCGGCAAGGTTATGAGGGGTAGCACCCTTTAGGGTATGTACATTTCCTTCTGGATAGAGGTGGTATCATGGTATGGAGCCCAGATATTTAACCTATGTGGTTACTACGAATTTATTACTTTGTGGTTGTTGGTTATCGGGATCCCGCGAGAAAGGTCGTTTACGATCGGGGAATGGCGTGCTCGTGTCAGTAGTTACCCAGTTAGGGGTAACCCGGCCTTGTGTTGGCAGAGTTCCGGTTTGGTTCTCGGGGATGTCTTTCCAGAGGCATTCTCATGTGGCAATGGGAAGTTCCTTGGCCTGACCATTTGTTGGAAATCCAAAGAAACAATACGAGACTTGTACGGTTTTAGTTGTATAACCTGCTATGGAATGTGGCGGTAACCTGCTATTGAACATAGTTAGCTATAGTAGGCATATGATAATGGTCGTATGTTGGCTAAGATTTATATTCTACTTTCGAAATGAATTTTTCCTACACTATACACTAATAATAATATCAAATGTCTTTTTTTAAATACGTATCAAGCATCTTTGACTATCATAAGGAGAAATCTCCTCCGATTCTGTGTTTGCATTGTGTGTGTGTGCGGGAGGCCTTATGGTAGTCTCATTTTTAAAAGCATTGCGAATTGAAATAAAAATATTCCTCTATTTTGATTTTAAAGATAAATAAACTGTTTTGAGTTCTCACACCAGTCACATGACTGACTTGGAGTTTATTGTTTTCCTTCCTAAACTCTGGGTGCCCACCAATTTCCACACGGGCAGTCAAGAGTAAGGTTTATCAGGATATTCTGGATATTCTGGAGTTGCTGGAGGCAAGATGGATGGCATGGCGTATTACTTATATAGTATTTCTTTTTCCGCTGCACTATTTGATGTTGTATATTGTTGTTGTACACTCTGATGATGATATGATGTAATGAAATGTAATGTATAAAATGTAATAACTGATATAGTTCTTTGTTAAAGATTATTCATTTATTATTATATGTTGTTCCGCTGCGAATTGTGAGATTCTGTTATTATTCTGTTGTTTTCTGTTCTGTTCTATGTTCTCTATTCTCTTTTTCTTCTATTTTAAAATTCTGTTTTCTTTCTCTATTTTCTCTCTTCTTTCTTCTCCCTTTTTCTTAAATTCTTTTTAAAACCCATAACATTCCGTGTTTCCGGCCTTCGATTTCTCGGCAGTCGATAAAGTGAGTGTCGATGTTGAATTTTCGAAAGTCGAAAATTTTCGGGACGTTACACATTAATTAAATTAAAATCAAATCTTATCTAATTAATGATTTCTTAATTACTATTTAATCAATCTTAATTAACTTACTAATCCTTTAAATAATTAAATAAAACCCTTAATTATTTAATTAATTAAACCAAATTATTAATTTATTAAATTAATTAATTACAAAACTTAATTACCTTAATCATTTAATGAATTATAAATTATTAAGTTCTAATTAACTTTAATATAAACATAAATCTTATTCATGATTTAATTACCATTATCAAAGCAATTTAAAAACAATTTGCTTTTAAATTTCCTCTAAATTCCATTTTAAATTAAGATTTAAAATGAAATCATATTTTAACTTAAACAAGGTTTAAGTATTTAAACCTTTTAATTTCATTTTAAAGAATTACTTATCTTCTAAGGTAAATTTAAAAAAAATAGTTTTAACCCATATTCAATTTAAATAAATTTAAAATATACTTTAAATATTCCAAGTGGTTTTGAAACATTTAAATTCAAAAACTTATTTTATTTCAAACTAGAATTCAAATCATGCTTTGAATTCAAATTCAAAATTTTAAATTTAAAATCCTGTTTAAATCCTATATTTCAGATTTTAAAAACATGTTATAAAATACTTTATGATTCAAACTTAATTACAACATTTTAATTTATAAACTTATTTTCTTTTCAAATCCTAAGATTCGAATTCAATTTGAATTCAGATTTACAATTCAGATTTTAAACTTAAATTTATAATCTTGTTTTAAATCTCATTTCAGATTTCTAAAACACTTTATAAAATACTGTACAAATTTTTAGTTGTTAAACATTCCATTTTATAAAATTTATTTATTTGAAAACTAAAATTCAAATTCATTTTGAATTCATATTTTAAACTTGCTTCAACTTTTGTTTAAATCTTGCTTTACTTATTTTATTAAATTTAGTTTAAATTTAAAACCTGCACACTGTCAGGTTTCAAAAACCTGAAACAAAAAAAACTACTCGAGCCAGTACCTATTTTACTTCGAGTCATACTCCTCTTTACTTCGGGTAAAACACTCAAGTGACTCGAGCATTTCACTAGATCAACTCGCCCATTCCAAAACCCTTCACCAGAAAATATAAATGCACGGTGCGCACGCACCGTGACGCCAATCAACTCCGACCTCTCACCCTGGCTTCATCTCATCGGCAACCACCCACGCTCCAACCTAGGATCACCAGATCGTCTCCACCCACCTGAAATCAAAAACCAGCCTCACTCCAAAAACCTGGAAACACAAAGCTCCTCTAACTCAAACATGTCAACACCAAAACCCAACTCCTCCGACCACCGTAAGTGCTGAAATTCCGGCCATACCCTCGTCATGGACCCAGCTACCATTCCCCAAAGCTTCTTCACACTCAATCAAACAGAGTGACAGAAATGATCAATATTCCTAACTTGATCAAAAACTAGGGTTATAGAAAAAGTTGACCTCCTGCCGCCACCACATCACATTAAACCACCACCTGACATTTTTGCCAAGATACCAGATCCCTCTACTTCCTCCAGTAACCACCCCGACCATCCAGATTGCCCCGATCACCAGAAAATACCCCAAACATCATTTTCAGATAAAAGTGAACTGCCCCCAAAATCTCAAACTAAAAATTATGATTTCTGATATAAAAATCATGTTTCCATATAAGGTTTCAAATCACAATCTTAATTTAATGACTTAAGGAATTTAAGTTTAAACAAACTCATGTTTTCCTGATCATTTTGGTTTCCAGAGGAAGTTTGTATTTATTTTAACTTAATTAAAATTTTAAGCTTAAACTTATGATCACACAAACAATTTTTGTTTGTAACTCAATTCATAACAATAATTAGATCAAGAGATTAAGGATTAAATAAAAAAAATGGACTTGAATCTGGGAACAGAATTATTGCAGATTACAACAAACATGCACATATCATTCATCCATAAATATACTTGTAAATATTCACACAAGAAATCTTGCTTCCAAAGGAAATCAGACAACTAGAATCATATTAAATTTAGGCAACCGTAATTTAACTTAATTAATTTTCAAAAATGTTACTCACCTGTTTCTTTAGAAAAACAGAGCCTCTATGATTTTGAAAAGTTTTTGAATCCTGTTAACACTTCATGCATGCAGGCTTGAGTCCTTAAATTTTGAAAAATGCAGACTATAGATCTTGTAAGAATTGATTCCAGGTTGAAAATGCTGATGATTTCCAGAGGAAATGCAGTTGCATGCAGGCTCTTTGATGTCAAAGTTGATTCCAGGTTGCTAGTTGTTGAAATTTTGACCAAAACTACATGCATGCTAGTGATTTTCCATAGGAAGAAATGTAGGTTGATTTCTTTGGGGTTTTGAAAATGCAAACATTTTATTTTTGCAGGAATTTATTTCAGGTTTGTTTTTGAAGTGGAGAAATGAATTAAGGTTGTAGATTTGATATTTGCAAAAAGGAAATGAGATTACAGGGTTTTGTTCTTTGATTCACTTTAGCTTTTGGTTAAAAGATAGGAAAAGAGTGAAGGGAAAAAATTATGGTTTATAAGAGCTGAAACTAATTTAATTAAAATAAAAGAAAATGATAAAATATAATGACACTTGTCATAAACCTTTATTCTTTAATTAACACATGTAGTTTGATTATTTCATAAGTTAACACATGTCTCTTATTTAAATTAGTTATATATTTAAATGTTAATAAAGGATTTTACTTAATTTATTTTATACTTATATAAATATATATGAATTTCTTATTTAAAGAAAATGTAAATAAAACAAATTATAAATTTAAACTTATTCAAATATTTTTAAGAATATATTATTTTGAATTTCAAAATCAATTCCAAATTCAAATTAAACTTTTGAAATCCAAATTAAAATCAACTTATTCAATTTAAAAATGATAATTCTATTTTCTTATTTTAATTCTTTTTATATTTATGGAAAAATAATACATTATAAATATGGCTTGAAAATAACAAATTTAACAAATTTTAAATGATTTATAAAAGAGACTATGAATCACTTTTATTATTATTAAAAGAATTAAAACCATATTTTACATTGTATTTTAAACTTATATACAAAATTTCCAAATCATGTTTATATCTAGTAATATTTAAAAAGAAATAAAACAACCTTTTATTTAAATTTAAAAATTAAGCTAAGATATAACTTTAAACAATTTAACATTTATCTTAAGTATTTACAAATCATGTAGTTATAATTAAATAACTTTGAAAAACTTAATATTAATTTAAAACATAATTTCGCAATTACTCAATATATTATTAGAATTTGAAAACAAAACTTTATTTATTAAATTCCAAAACAAAGATTATCTATAATATATATACAAATATATATATTTACATTATAATTAAAAACATTTATTTAGCTTTTAAAAGATAAAATCACTAATTAAATATTTATTTAATCATATTATTAAACCAAATCATATTTTATTAATCGATATTATCAAATCAATTAGATTTTAAATAAAGATTATTAAATTGATATTGCCAAAAATTCTGGGATATCACATTCCTTCCCCCTTAAAAGAATTTCGTCCCCGAAATTTAAAACAAAGGTTATTTAATAACCTATTTAAAAATATTTTAAAAATACAAGCGTATATCAAACATATGCTAACAACCATAGCAATCAATTCACTAAATCAAATAAAATTAACTATCCTGACAAAATTCTGGATAGAGTTTCCTCGAGTTTCCCAAGTAAACACCGGTATACTCGCTCTATAGAACCCAAACAATCAACACTACTAAGCTACAAAACTCCTACTCAACTAGATCTACTAAAGAACAAGACATCAGACTACATACAAGTCTGACTCAACAACCAAATCTCCCAGAACAGCTGATTCCAAAACCAGAAATAGATCATACACGTACTCCCTCAGAGATACGTGAAACACATTGAATTCCAGTTGTCCAAACTGGCAATTCAATCCAGAAAACCAAACACTTATCCATAACAGAACACAGAAGAAATACAAAACATCTCGGAGCTAGCTTCCCAATCTTACCAAAATTTATAGCTCCTAAAAACTGAGAAACTTACCCAAAATCAAATCTCCGACGTCAGATTCACAAAATCCTTCGGACGATCTCGGGCAGCCTTCCTTCCTGATCAGCTCAATCCTTGCTGATGTCTCAAGAAACAAACTGGACCAACCCAATCCACCAGAATGATCCTCCAAGATCAATCAAGATCAAGAAAAAACTCCACTCACAACCATCAAAAGAAAACAAACTTCTCCTATCTGGAAAAGAAAAATAGATGCACTCCCAAACTGCTTCCGCTGCACAACTCTGATTTGGAGTAGAAAAGAATGCTGATGAAGAACACAAGCACAAATGAACAACACCACCAAGAGAAAATCTATGATAACCCAGAGAAAACTCAGAAGTTCCTCCAATCCTGAGCTGCTTCAACAAACTCCATCTCAAGGAACCGACCTTCAACTAGTTGTACCACTCTTGGAATCCTGGTCGATAAGAAAACTAAATCTCTAGATGCGGACAACCTCCGACTTCCCTGAAATCGTCCAGAAAAATCTCCGACAATCCAAGAGAATACTCTATTATCGCAAGTCACTTTTGCGATCAATCCAAACTAAAATCCAAAGAAATACTGTTCTCCCTTTACCAATCAGAACAGCTTACGCTGGTCTAGCCAATCCATCGAAGAAATGGATCCACTCTACTACTTCTGAATTCTACCTCTAGAAAACTGCTAAGCCAGAAAACTCTGTCGACACACAGAACACTCCGAGCTGCACTGCTGACACCAATGCCAAAGAATTCCCAATCCAAATCTCTTCGAGAAACTCAGACTTCAAACCAAACAGAAACACCCTGCAGAACTCAGCCACAACACCGAAGCAAACCTACTTCCTTAAACTCGTTCCGAAGAAAGTGTAACGACTCGTAAATTTCGACAATTAAAGTTGTTAATTAAATAGGATTTTGTAATTGAAATTTTGTAAAAAAAAAGGTGATAAATTAGTATTGAAATGAAATCCAATTGAAAAAATAGTGGAAACCATTATAATTTGTTAATTAAATTTGATTTGTGAAATTAATATTGGAAGAAATAAATTGGAAATAGTATTAATGAAATAATAACCGAATTGAATTGCAACTATATAAATGAAAGTAAATTTTATTAAGTGGATGTCAACATTGAATAAATTAATTAAAATAAAATCTAAATACATGTTTGGATAGAATCAATAATTGATGGATTAAATGGTAAGTAATTAGAATTTAATTCTATAAAATTTGGAAAATGAATGTGGTGTAAAGTAATAAGGTTAGTGCAATACCCATTAATGAATGGAATGAAATGGGACTAATATAAATGTATATTAGGTTATAAATCAATTTGAATAAAAAAACGTAAATATTGATTGATGAATAAATATACAAGTATATTAAAGGTTATAATAGTGGGTTACTAGTAAATTTACTCATTTACCAATAAAGATAATTAGATGTGCCTTGATGATAATTAATAACATAACGGAAAAGAGAAAATGTATTCATTAGAATATTAATTGCAATTGGATAGGGATTTTAAGTAACAATGTTAATGCAGGTAAGTAATGCTAAATTAAAGTCAATAATAATGAATAGTGATTAATTAAAAATTTGAAACATATATTATAAATTACCTGCTTATTTGTTAATGAAATTAGAATTTGTAATTAAGTGATAATAAAATAAATGAATGTTACACTAATGGAAAATGAAATAACGTTCGTTTAAATGTTGAGTAATTATAGGGTCATATTTATTATAAACGTTACTTTAATAATTATGATTAATTGGGAAATTAATACGGGAAGTAGGTAAAGTAATAACTAAGGAAGTAATACGTTATAAATAAATATAACCTAAACTTAAGTGTAAGTAAAAAAGTTGAAATTGAATCTAATCCATTTAATTTGGAAACTTATTAAAATAAATTGGATTCAATTTATAATAAAGGGGTATTTTAAGAAATTGAAATAAATTCCAAAATGGATGAACTAAGTTACTTTAAATTGAGATGGGAATTGGTTTAAAGAATTTTAAATTTATAAGTAAATCAAGATGATGAAGTTTATGAATTATAAAATTTGAACCTTTAATAGTGAGTTAATTTATTTAATTTAAATAGTTGGATTTATTGCCAATAAATGAAATCAAATATTTAATTATTACGTTAAAATTAAAAATTTAGTTGAAAATTGGGAAATATTTATGTAATAATTTTAAATCAAATGGTAAACCCTTCTATTTGAAATTAATGAATGGGATAATTATGGGTAAATTCAATTTAATGGAAATTTTGGAAATTTATCTATAATTTTGAATTTTATGAAATTGAAGATTTCTATTGATTAATCCTTAATAAATTGACTTTAAAAAAAATTGTTAAATCATTTTAAATGTTTGAGAATTATTAAGTGATAAAAATTTTCAATACTAAAACTGAAATATAAAAAAATTGGATTTATTTACCGATTCTTAATTTATTTAATTAATATAAAAATAGCCATTTTGGTCACGGACTCGGATTTCGACGAAACCAGTTTATCTGGATCCGTAACGGTGAATCATTATAGGGTTTCAAGTTTGGTAGCGATCGGACTTGTCGTTTGATCGTACGAACGCGAAACGCCTTGAAATCGATTTAATTGAAATCAATTTGAAAATATTGTTTTCAGCATAACTTCTTCATACGATGGAATTTGGATGTGAAACTTTTCCCATCGCGTTCAGAATATTTTTAAATATCTATTTTGATATATGGGTTGACCCAATTTCGTTCCGCAGTCGAAACAGACTTTTTGGGCCAATTATCGTTCAGCACGTTTGTTTATCAGACCCATCTACTCTATTTCTAACCTACCTATATAAACCCAGTTATAAACCATAGCCTCCATCTATTCGCATTTGTTTGTGCGTTCATTTCCTCAGCTCCTCCTCTTCCCAATGGCTACAAACCAAACCCTAGATTAAATTACAATTTCAAAAATCAAATCCAAAGCCTAAATTTCAAAGTCCCCAGAAAATTCCAAAAAAAATATATGTTGAAGCCCTCAATGAACGAAATATTCTGGTGCTGTTCGTTTTTCCAATTGATGCACCATTTACCTAGAAAAATTGGAAACAGTTCCGGCCGTTCGTAGTGGGGTTTAATCGATCCAACGGTGGATCTCTAGCGATAGCTCGATCGGGAGGTGGGATTTGAGAGAGGATGACGAGCAGACCTTATAGGGACGTTCACTGGCCAAAATTTGTTCAGGGATTCGTGGAAAATTGGGCGAGAAGGCGGTCAGCATCGGCTGTTTTGGGGGAGGCCGGAGGTGATGTCCAGGTGGCCGAAGGGGCGGTTGGTCGTGGCGAAGTCGATGGTCATGCTGGATCAAGGCGTAGATCAACCTTGGAGCGGCGAAAATTGCAATTAGGGTTTTAGAGTGGCGGCTAGGGCATCGGCCTGTTATTGTTCTCGCGTGAATGAGGGTAAGAAGGAGATGACGTGTCCATGCTTACTGGGTAATGGATATTTTATTTGACTTTTAATTGTTTGTTTAAATCAACCACTCAAACCATCATAACTTTCGCTCACGTCCTCGAATTTACGCGAATTTTTTTTTGTTAGGATCGTTATAAAATTCCGGACACTTTGACGATGGTTTGGATGGATTTGGAGACTGTGCAATTTTTGGGTTTAAATTGGATTTAAATCCAATTTGAATTCAAAAGGTGAGTGTTTTAACCCACTCACAACTTCTAAGATTTCTTATGTTGGTTAAATTGATTTATGATGTGTTTAAAATTTTATTTATAGCTGTTTGGCATATATTTTATCATTTTCTCAGCTAAATTGCATTCACTTAATTTACGCGTTATTTAATTTATTATTGCATTTAAAAACTGCCGGTTAATTATTAATTAATGTATTCATTGCATTTGAAACTGCCAGTTAAAATTTTAGCTAAATTTTATTTTGCATATAAACTACAGTTAAACAGCATTTAATTCATTATTGAAATCTTAACTGTCGGTAATTAATTATTATTAATTGTTGTGATTGTTTGAATTGGATGATAAATTGATGAATGTTTGATGATTGATTTTGATGGATGAATGGGTGTTTATTTATATTAACTACAAGTTGTTATGCATTTTATTTCATTCGGATTTGCGGTTTGAAATGATATATAACCGTAATTTTATTTTTAAATTTCGGATTGAAATGATAAATATCCGTATCACTTGACCATAGGATAGAAAATTTTATACAGACGCCGTCGGTCTATATATATATAATTATTTTGAAAATGATTTCTATGGTTTGGATAGGATATGGTTTAAATAAATATTAAATTTTGATATTATATAAATTTTATTTTATATATACATATATAGTTAAATTGTTGAATTTAAGCAATGTATAAATCTGTTAAATAAAAATGAATAAGTTGAATAATGGAGTTTGCTAATTTATATTATATGATTAAGTACAGGTTTAAGATATTGTATATATATAGAGTTTTAAATGATTCAAATCAATTAAGATTGGAAGATAAAGTGGAAATTTATTTGGAATTGAGCTTATTTAAAAAGTAAACTCCATAAGTTGATGTGAACTTAATAAACTTGGAAATTTTAAAGGTATGACATTTATAATTGGATTTTTTTCAAGATAAATTAAATGAATATTTCTAGTATAAATAAATTGAAGGAAATATTTATTTGTTAGTAATTTGAGTTTTATTGTGGATTTGTTATGTGAAAATTTCAAAACTAAATAATAGGACAATAAATTGTTGAATAGGAATTTTTAACCTGAGTTTTTAAATTGTTAAATACTCAAAGTTTGAAATATATTAAAATCGAAGTGTTTTATTTAAACTGAGAGTGAATCTAATTTGATGGGTTAGACTTAATTTTAAGTGAATAAATGGTAAAGGCGTGGAAATTATTTACTTTTTAAAGTAATTTAAAATCAACTAATTTACATACTGTTGAATATCCAAACCATTCAAGTTTTAGAAGTTATGGTTTAAAGCTATGAATTTCGAAGTATTATGTTTTGAAAGCTATAACTCAAATGTTTGGTTTTCAGATACTATAAATTTTAAAGCAGTATGATTTTGGGAAAAGAAATATATTTGAAATAAAATGACATTATTGATTTGGGTTTTATAAAAATAATATCAAAATGAGTTGTTTTGGAAATGGAAATGATATCGTATTTATGGGTTTTAAAAGGGATAATTATATTCTGGTTTTTAAAGTATAAACTATGTTTAAAGACTGCGGTGTTATAATAACGTTTGGTTGTTAAAGAGACCGGGATCGGAAGTTGTCATACTCTCTGCCAACTCCGAAAACCACTTTGACAACCGTGTACGCGGTGGAGATTCCAGAATGAAGTAGGATGGTGGTGGCGTTTCCTCTGAGGTAAATAGTGGACCCAACTCCCGTGAGTTGGCATAAGGTGGCTAAAACAGGAGCGATTCTCGGGCCAATGAGGTCATTCCTATGATCGGATACTCCTCTTCGACACTATACTCTGACTTTGGATTGAGTCGGTGGCCACCTTCACTTTTGATTTCTTTGATTTGGGGGAGTTTGTCCGAGGTGGGCGGTAGTAGCAGCTACGCGTTACCACCAGCCCGAATGCGTAATTGGTATATCTACCCTGGCATTGCCTAGTTGTGCCGTTTCAACTACCCTATCGCGCCTTGTACGAGTTTGGATTTCTCCTGTAGCCCGTGTGGTATCCTCTGGTGGCTTCCCGATCAGGAGGGACTATGATATTGGATGGACTACTGGGACTATTATTGTGTTAAGGGGGAGATTGGGTAACTCCTTAACGCTATTTAAAAGTAATTTTATTTTACAAGTAGACACTATTATAATAGCGAAATATACTACATAGTAAATAGTTTAACGGATCCTTAGGAGATGTAAATCCCGAGCATCTCTTGAGTTACTGCACTCATATTTATTTCTATTAATTTAACTTACCTAAGATCTTTTAGTTCTGACTCGAGTGTTTTGTCTTTTCAATTTGCTCGGGTCAGTCCGAGCGTTTCAGGATTTGAAGTTTTAGCTCTGGAGGACGAAGATGAAGATTTGTATTACTATTATCTACTATTATTCCATTACACTATTTAATTCTGCTGCATTGATATTTATTGGTATGTGAACTCTGATAATTATTGTATAAAGAAAAATCAATTGTTTTGTAAATAGTTTTATGAACTGTATATTGATTATTATATTTTATCCTTCCGCTATGAGATTCTATTTTATTTTATTTCTTCTCTGTTTTTCTTATTTACCCCATAACAATCCGCCCTTCCGTATGGTTTAAATTGGCACGTGTGTCGATTTGAAGCATGCGAAAAGGCGGGACGTTACAACGTGGTATCAGAGCTTTGGTTCAGCGATAAAACTTAGCTTTGTGGGGTTTGACTCTTTATTAATAGGGTAGTAATACCCTATGGGAGTCGCTGAGTGTATATATGAGAGAGCGTATTTGTTAGTGTTATAAAAAAGGTTTTATTATTGTGTTAATCTGTTCCGTTTTGTATTTATAAATCCTGGTTGGTGCATGGGACGCTGTGACATCAATAGGGATTTCTAAACACTTAATAGGACAGACCGACATAATATTTGTTTTATATAGGTGAATGAAATAATTTTGCCTATTATATTTTCTATATATAAAATAATTTTTTTTCAAATGATATTTATATTTGGCTGCAATAGATTGGTTGTTAGATAATAAAGTGTATAAATAATAATAGAAATAAGATTTAAAAATAAAATAATTGAAATTTGGAAATTTAGAACTTAAGTTCCGGGATTTTGAAATTTCTTTCGAATAAATTTTGTAATATAATAATATTGTCTATAAGTATTTTCTGATATAAATATTTCAATAAAATTCGGAGAAATTGTTTTAAAGAAGATTTTGGAGAAAATAAGTTTTGTACTTTCCTCTCTGTCGCTGGAAAATAATTTCGGTGATGGCGGCCGCATCATCGACTTTCATTTTCAAGTTTTTGAAGGGGGAAGGCCACTGAAGTAGTTCTACTGCGGATTCATTTTTGAATAATATATAAATTTTGAATTGTTTTAAACATAATTAGAGATATATAAGTTGTAAGAATATATTTATCTATTGTTTTAAAATAAATTGAAAATTTAACCCGGTGTTAAATTCTTAAATTCCCATTAATTAATTGTTTCAATTATTATAGTGGAATGAAAGGTAAGTAATTAATAAATGGAAACCTCTAATTTAGGTAAGAGATTTAAGGATAAGTTATAAAGGAAATAAAAAGGAAGTTGAAATTGTAACTTATAAGGAAAAGGTAAAAATTTATTGAACAATGAATTAATTAAAAGAAATGAGAAACTTGTATAACTTTCAATTACATTCTTTAAAAGCATATATAACTTACCAAATATTAAAAGTTGAATTGTTTAATAAGAAATGTAATGGAAATTGTAAAGTAAAAGTATGTAATGAAAGGGTTCAATAAATTGCTTTTATTTATTAGAGTTGGTGGTATAGAGTTATAAACTTAAGTTTAAATTTATAAATAAATGAAATAAAGTAGTATAAATGAATGATAATGAACTTAAGTAAATAGTTGAAGATATCTATAAATAAAATTAGTAGACAATGAATACTGTAATAAATGAAATTAAGAAATAAATAAATGAGGACATGCAATAATAAATGAATGAATGATTATAACGAAATAAAAGGAACTGGCATGACCTGATTTAATGGAATTGAATAATTGTAAGTAATAAGTAAAAAATAAATGAAGCAAACATTTAATGAGTAAATGTAAATTAAAAAGATAAATCACCGTATAAATAAAAAGAAAATCAAACAACAAATGTACGAAATGAAATTAATAATAAGTTTATTTGATTTGTTAGTAGGAATTGTTGTTGTTTGGTTATGGTTGTTTGGGTAAGATACTTTAAAAGTTGGATTTGGGGTGAATGAATAATCTATTTAGTTTTATCTAAGACTGTTGAGTAAATGATGCGCTAGTAGTTTATTCTTCATTCCGTACAATTTAAAAGTTTTGAACCCGAACAACTATTTGTTTGTTTGATTGAATGGTTGTTTTGTATTTGTTGTGTATGCTGTTGTTGAAATTGATGGTTGTTGTATTGATTTGTTATTAGTGATTGAAACCACTTAAATATTTCATTTCTATAATTGTTAACCCTTTTAGATTTTATAATTGAAATACAAGTTATGGAAGCAATTGCTAATGCTTTTGGTTCCATAAATTAAGCGTAAATTGCTCGACAAATAGGTATGTTTCGGATTACGGTTTATAGCGCTACTTTATATATTTTTCCCGTGTTGGGATTTATATTATATTGTAAAATATTTGTTGTTATATTTATATTATACCTTCTCCCGAGCCTTCCCGTACAAAGGAGACTCTGACAAAAAAAAATCGAAATTTTTGGACTTAGAAATTTTTGAAAATGATTTACAAACTTTATTAATTTAAGTTTAAAAAGATTTAATGGTTATAAATTGGTATATTTTATTTAAATTAATTAATTTGGTAAATCTATTTGGTTATAAATTTAATATTTTATGTAAGACATAATGATTTCTTAATTCTTCTCTTCACTTCTTTTCCTTTTCGGGGATGAAAAGTTTTGAGTGGAGGAGAGTGTAACGACCCGTAAATTTCGACAATTAAAGTTGTTAATTAAATAGGATTTTGTAATTGAAATTTTGTAAAAAAAAGGTGATAAATTAGTATTGAAATGAAATCCAATTGAAGAAATAGTGGAAACCATTATAATTTGTTAATTAAATTTGATTTGTGAAATTAATACTGGAAGAAATAAATTGGAAATAGTATTAATGAAATAATAACTGAATTGAATTGCAACTATATAAATGAAAGTAAATTTTATAAAGTGGATGTCAACATTGAATAAATTAATTAAAATAAAATCTAAATACATGTTTGGATAGAATCAATAATTGATGGATTAAATGGTAAGTAATTAGAATTTAATTCTATAAAATTTGGAAACTGAATGTAATGTAAAGTAATAAGGTTAGTGCAATACCCATTAATGAATGGAATGAAATGTGACTAATATAAATGTATATTAGGTTATAAATCAATTTGAATAAAAAAACGTAAATATTGATTGATGAATAAATATACAAGTATATTAAAGGTTATAATAGTGGGTTACTAGTAAATTTACTCATTTACCAATAAAGATAATTAGATGTGCCTTGATGACAATTAATAACATAACGAAAAAGAGAAAATGTATTCATTAGAATATTAATTGCAATTGGATAGGGATTTTAAGTAACAATGTTAATGCAAGGTAAGTAATGCTAAATTAAAGTCAATAATAATGAATAGTGATTAATTAAAAATTTGAAACATATATTATAAATTACCTTCTTATTTGTTAATGAAATTAGAATTTGTAATAAGTGATAATAAAATAAATGAATGTTACACTAATGGAAAATGAAATAACGTTCGTTTAAATGTTGAGTAATTATAGGGTCGTATTTATTATAAACGTTACTTTAATAATTATGATTAATTGAGAAATTAATACGGGAAGTAGGTAAAGTAATAACTAAGGAAGTAATACGTTATAAATAAATATAACCTAAACTTAAGTGTAAGTAAAAAGGTTGAAATTGAATCTAATCCATTTAATTTGGAAACTTATTAAAATAAATTGGATTCAATTTATAATAAAGGGGTATTTTAAGAAATTGAAATAAATTCCATAATGGATGAACTAAGTTACTTTAATTTGAGATGGGAACTGGTTTAAAGAATTTTAAATTTATAAGTAAATCAAGATGATGAAGTTTATGAATTATAAAAGTTGAACCTTTAATAGTGAGTTAATTTATTTATTTATAATAGTTGGATTTATTGCCAATAAATGAAATCAAATATTTAATTATTACGTTAAAATTAAAAATTTAGTTGAAAATTGGGAAATATTTATGTAATAATTTTAAACAAATGGTAAACCCTTCTATTTGAAATTAATGAATGGGATAATTATGGGTAAATTCAATTTAATGGAAATTTTGGAAATTTATCTATAATTTTGAATTTTATGAAATTGAAGATTTCTATTGATTAATCCTTAATAAATTGACTTTAAAAAAAAATTGTTAAATCATTTTAAATGTTTGAGAATTATTAAGTGATAAAATTTTCCAATACTAAAACTGAAATATAAAAAAATTGGATTTATTTACTAATTCTTAATTTATTTAATTAATATAAAAATAGCCATTTTGGTCACGGACTTGGATTTCGACGAAACCAGTTTCATCTGATCCGTAACAGTGGATTATTGTAGTGTTTCAAGTTTCGTAGTGATCGGACTTGTCGTTTGATCGTACGAACGCGAAACGCCTTGAAATCGATTTAATTGAAATCAATTTGAAAATATTATTTTCAGCATAACTTCTTCATACGATGGAATTTGGATGTGAAACTTTTCCCATCGCGTTCAGAATATTTTTAAATATCTTTTTTGATATATGGGTTGACCCAATTTCGTTTCGGAGTCGAAACGGGCTTTTTGGGCCAATTATCGTTCTGCACGTTTGTTTATCAGACCCATCTACTCTTTTTCTAACCTACCTATATAAACCCAATTATAAACCCTAGCCTCCATCTATTCGCATTTGTTTGTGCGTTCATTTCCTCAGCTCCTCCTCTTCCCAATGGCTGCAAACCAAACCCTAGATCAAATTACAATTTCAAAAATCAAATCCAAAGCCTAAATTTCAAAGTCCCCAGAAAATTCCGAAAAAAATATATGTTGAAGCCCTCAAAACGAAATCTTCTGGTGCTGTTCGTTTTCCATTCGATGCACCGTTTACCCAGAAAAATTTGAAACAGTTCCGGTCGTTCTTAGTGGGGTTTAATCGATCCAACGGTGGATCTTTAGCGATAGCTCGATCGGGAGGTGGGGTTTGAGAGAGGACGACGAGCAGACCTTATAGGGATGTTCGCTGGACAAAATTTGTTCAGGGATTCGTGGAAAATTGGGCGAGAAGGCGGTCGACGTCGGCTGTTTTGGGGGAGGCCGGAGGCGACGTCCAGGTGGCCGAAGGGGCGGTTGGTCGTGGCGAAGTCGATGGTCATGCTGGATCAAGGCGTAGATCAACCTTGGAGCGGCGAAAATTGCAATTAGGGTTTCAGAGTGGCGGCTAGGGCTTCGGCCTGTTATTGTTCTTGCGTGAATAAGGGTGAGAAGGAGATGACGTGTCCATGCTTACTGGGTAATGGATATCTTATTTGACTTTTAATTGTTTGTTTAAAATTTTGTTTTTCAACCACTCAAAGCATCATAACTTTCGCTCACGACGTCGAATTTACGCGATTTTTTTTTGGTTACGATCGTAATAAAATTTCGGACGCTTTGACGCTAGTTTGGATGGATTTGGAGACTGTGCAATTTTTGGGTTTAAATTGGATTTAAATCCAATTTAAATTCAAAAGGTGAGTGTTTTAACCCACTCACAACTTCTAAGATTTCTTATGTTGGTTAAATTGATTTACGATGTGTTTAAAATTTTATTTATAGCTGTTTGGCATATATTTCATCATTTTCTCAGTTAAATTGCATTCATTTAATTTACACGTTATTTAATTTATTATTGCATTTAAAAACTTCCAGTTAATTGTTAATTAATGTATTCATTGCATTTGAAACTGCCAGTTAAAATTTTAGCTAAATTTTATTTTGCATATAAACTACGATTAAACAGTATTTAATTCATTATTGAAAACTTAACTGTCAGTAATTAATTATTATTTATTGTTGTGATTGTTTGAATTGTATGATAAATTGATGAATGTTTGATGATTGATTTTGATGGATGAATGGGTGTTTATTTATATTAACTACAAGTTGTTATGAATTTCATTTCATTCGGGATTGCCGTTTGAAATGATATATAACCGTAATTTTATTTTTAAATTACAGATTGAAATGATAAATATCTGTATCACTTGACCATAGGATAGAAAATTTTATACAGACACCGTCGGTCTATATATATATATATATATATATATATATATATATATATATAATTATTTTGAAAATGATTTCTATGGTTTGGATAGGATACGATTTAAATAAATATTAAATTTTGATACTATATAAATTTTATTTTATATATACATATATAGTTAAATTGTTGAATTTAAGCTATGTATAAATCTGTTAAATAAAAATGAATAAGTTGAATAATGGAGTTTGCTAATTTATATTATATGATTAAGTACAGGTTTAAGATATTGTATATATATACAGGTTTAAATGATTCAAATCAATTAAGATTGGAAGATAAAGTGGAAATTTATTTGGAATTGAGCTTATTTGAAAAGTAAACTCCTTAAGTTGATGTGAACTTAATAAACTTGGAAATTTTAAAGGTATGACATTTATAACTAGATTTTTGTTCAAGATAAATTAAATGAATATTTCTAGTATAAATAAATTGAAGGAAATATTTAGTTGTTAGTAATTTGAGTTTTATTATGGATTTGTTATGTGAAGATTTCAAAACTAAATAATAGGACAATAAATTATTGAATAGGAATTTTCAACCTGAGTTTTTAAATTGTTAAATACTCAAAGTTTGAAATATATTAAAATCGAAGTGTTTTATTGAAACTGAGAGTGAATCTAATTTGATGGGTTAGACTTAATTTTAAGTGAATAAATGGTAAAGGCGTGGAAATTATTTACTTTTTAAAGTAATTTAAAATCAACTAATTTACATACTGTTGAATATCCAAACCATTCAAGTTTTAAAAGTTATGGTTTAAAGCTATGAATTTCGAAGTATTATGTTTTGAAAGCTATAACTCAAATGTTTGGTTTTCAGATACTATAAATTTTAAAGCAGTATGATTTTGGAAAAAGAAATATATTTGAAATAAAATGACATTATTGATTTGGGTTTTATAAAAATAATATCAAAATGAGTTGTTTTGGAAATGGAAATGGTATCGTATTTATGGGTTTTAAAAGGGATAATTATATTCTGGTTTTTAAAGTATAAACTATTTTTAAAGACCGCGGTGTTATAATAAATTTTGGTTGTTAAAGAGACCGGGATCGGAAGTTGTCATACTCTCTGCCAACTCCGAAAACCACTTTGACAACCGTGTACGCGGTGGAGATTCCAGAATGAAGTAGGATGGTGGCGGCGTTTCCTCTGAGGTAAATACGTGGACCCAACTCCCGTGAGTTGGCATAAGGTGGCTAAAACAGGAGCGATTTTCGGGCCAATGAGGTCATTCTCTGATCGGATACTCCTCTTCGATACTATACTCTGACTTTGGATTGATTCGGTGGCCATCTTCACTTTTGATTTCTTTGATTTGGGGGAGTTTGTCCGAGGTGGGCGGTAGTAGCAGCTACGCGTTACCACCATCTCGGATGCGTAATTGGTATATCTACCCTGGCATTGCCTAGTTGTGCCGTGTCACCTACCCTATCGCGCCTTGTACGAGTTTGGATTTCTCCCGTAGCCCGTGTGGTATCCTCTGGTGGCTTCCCGATCAGGAGGGACTATGATATTGGATGGACTACTGGGACTATTATTGTGTTAAGGGGGAGATTGGGTAACTCCTTAACGCTATTTAAAAGTAAGTTTATTTTACAAGTAGACACTATTATAATAGCGAAATATACTACATAGTAAATAGTTTAATGGATCCTTAGGAGATGTAAATCCCGAGCATCTCTTGAGTTACTGCACTCTATTTATTTCTGTTAATTTAACTTACATAAGATCTTTTAGTTCTGACTCGAGTTTTTTGTCTTTTCAATTCGCTCGGGTCAGTCCGAGCGTTTCAGAATTTGAAGTTTTAGCTTTGGAGGACGAAGACGAAGATTTGTATTACTATCATCTACTATTATTCCACTACACTATTTAATTCCGCTGCATTGATATTTATTGGTATGTGAGCTCTGATAATTATTTTATAAAGAAGAATCAATTGTTTTGTAAACAGTTTTATGAACTGTATATTGATTATTATATTTTATCCTTCCGCTGTGAGATTCTGTTTTATTTTATTTCTTCTCTGTTTTTCTTATTTACCCCATAACAATCCGCCCTTCCGTATGGTTTAAATTGGCATGCGTGTCGATTTGAAGCGTGCGAAAAGGCGGGACGTTACAGAAATATCTTCGGAAACATCCATAGTCACTGCATCTCATCACGCAGCTACTACTTCCTGAGGTATCAAGATGCCATCACTCGCTTCTGCTCAGCCAACGGATCCAAAGTCTACTCATCCTACTTCAAAGATGAACTCCGAACCTTAACAGGTTACCTTCAGAGATCAATGAAGTCCTTACACTACTGCAAAGCTCACTCGAGATGGTATTAGGTCTACAGTCTCGACAGATATACTTCCAACCTCAAACACACAAACTCCTACCAATGTTAGTCATGTTACACACACCACTACCCCAATCTACCTTTATAATTCATATTGGAAAACCCGAACATGTAACCCAATTGATAGGTAGAAATAAATAAATATATATAAATATATTAAAAATTACAAATACGCTCTCTCAAGATAGACACCACTCCAGAACCTAGGTATTCACTCAACCTAACGCTCTGATACCACCTGTGACGACCCGTCTTTCTCTCCACAAAAAGACGCATCATCTTTAAGAAAGAAAGGGATAGAAAAGAGAAAAGAAAGAAGAGAAAGAAGAAACGACGCTAGAATCTCAACAGCGGAACGAATAAATTATATTAATAACATAAGTTTACATAATATACAACACCAATCAGAGTTACACAGCATACACAACACATACTAGACAGTTATAAACACCTGTCTAGTATTTACAACTCAATACAACTCAATAAAGAGATACAAACACAGAGAACACACAGCGGAAAACTATATATCTAACGCAGAAACCTCCTGCTCCATTGCTCCTCCAATATTCGTCAAAGCTAACCTGAATCCCTTGGCTACTCATAAAAATTTGAGTACCCAAGAGTTTAAGAAAGGAAAAGATAAACTCCAGGTCAGACATGGGTCTGGTGTGAGTAACAGGTTAAGGTTGCTTAACTTTCAAAAACCTTTTGAAAAGAAAGGTATCACGTAAGACTTCCCACATATAAACATGGAAAAGTTTTTACCTTACGCTAACCAAAACATTTGATAGGAAATCCGATGATATTATAATAATGTCTAGGGTTTTCAAGTAAAATACAGAAATAGCTGGAATGCTTACATCTCACGTTCCAACATAGTTGGGCATAACTAATACGTACGACACTTATTGGATTTTGAATTCCATACAATGGCAGGGCTACTGGGGTACCGCCCGTCACAGTACTTGGCCTAGATCACCGTACCGAGGATCACTCTCAATCCCCTGCAACATAAGGCCGGAACCATTCCTTACTGAACAGTCCCGAACAAGACAACCCCGGCAGTTGTTGCAATCAACCGCCCCACACAGCCGAATATAAAGGGACTTCTAGACAGGGGAAAATCTCGTCCTACTTGGGCATGACCCACTTAATCTAGCTGCACCTTCCCTGTTTTAGCCATTCCCGGTTGATGAGGCTTGAGGCTACGATTACCTTTAAAGAACACATCTATTAGAATGCTCATCGTCCACCTGACGATGTTCTGAAAGCATTCAATCCATACAAGTTCGTTCCGTGTTCGAAAGAAACCGAAGGCATTATCTCGTTACACTCATTTTGGAACCACCCTCAGAGGCAACGACGATAACCCTTGCACTCTAAATCTTCATCTTCACTTGAGATTCACGACCTATCGTTAATTTGGATTAATGTGGTTTTCGGATATCCAAATATGGAAACCCGATCCCGGTCTTATCGAAATCCAAATCGCCATCTTTTAGGTCCAAGTTGTTTTAATGTTTAAAACAATTCAATTCAATATTATCTATATACACACAGATAGATAATTCACAACATTATAATAGATAATCAACATTATCATCACGACAGATAATCCATATTATCATCCCAACCAGATAATTCATATTATCAACTCAAATGCAACCAAAGCATCCATATCACACATCATCACTTATCTCATATCTGAGATCTCAACTATTCAGGGTAATCAGTATAAATCAACATTCACAAACAATGACTATAATCATTATTCTATGATTAATTTAAAATGAATTAAATTAATTACTTCTTCTCTAATTAATTTAAAGTAAATTAAATTAATTACTTCATCCATAGAAATCTTGCTTACATATCCATTAATTAATTACAAATCAATTAATTAATTACCATCAACAAATTACCCTAATTAATCATCCTTGATTAATTATCCTTTAATTACATTCAAGTAATTAGCCTTTAATTAATTCCACAAATTAATTATTTCAAACCAAATTCAGTAATTAACTTGTAATTACTTCATTAATTAATTAATTATAATTAATTACATTAATCCTTAATTAATTACATTAATTAATTCCTTCATTGATTAATTGTTCTTAATTAATCCATCCTTAATTACATCATTAATTATATAAATTAATGATCCCTAATTATATCTATTAATAATTACCCTATTTAAATTAAGTAATTAATTATCAATTATCCATATTGATTAATCACTCTTGATTAATCACATTAAGTAATTAATTACATTTAATTAATTACATCTCTTTATTATCTTTAAATAACTCAATTAACAAATCCTAAATTAATTACACTAAGTAATTAATTATTAATTACTTCCTTTAAGTAATTATTCTGCAAACTAATTACATATTAATTACACAAAGTAATTAATTTCCACAACTCCTTCATTACCCAGTTATCCTTCAATTTAATTACATCAAGTGATTTATCTTCTTAATTACTTCACTAAGTAATTATTCACTATTGAGTAATTACCTCTTAAATTATTCAATGATTATTTTAAATTAATTAAACTAAATTAATTAACATAAACTGATCAAAATAAATTTAATTAATTACAATTGGTAATTAATTTCTTAATTACTTCCATTAAGTAATTACACTTAAACAATTCAAATTATTATCTTTAAATTAATTAATTCAATTAATCATTAAAATTAATCACATTAATTAACTATTAAATAATCCTAAGTTAATGACCTTCATTAACCAATAACAAATCTTTAATTACTTCTCTAAAATAATTAACTGAGATTAATCATATTAATTACAAATTAAATTATCTATATAACTCATTAATTAATCTCTAATTATTTAATTAATCAATTGATAATCTAAAACTTAATTAATTTTTAATTTCTTGCTTAATAAATTCAAATCATTAATTAAATTAAAATCAAATCTTGTCTAATTAATGATTTCTTAATTACTATTTAATCAATCTTAATTAACTTACTAATCTTTTAATTAATTAAATAAAACCCTTAATTAATTAATTAATTAATTAATTAACCCAAATTATTAATTTATTAAATTAATTAATTACAAAACGTAATTACCTTAATCATTTAATGAATTATAAATTATTAAGTTCTAATTAACTTTAAGATAAACATAAATCTTATTCATGATTTAATTAAAATTATCAAAGTAATTTAAAAACAATTTGCTTTTAAATTTCCTCTAAATTCCATTTTAAATTAAGATTTAAAATGAAATCAAATTTTAACTTAAACAAGGTTTAAGTATTTAAAACCTTTTAATTTCATTTTAAAGAATTACTTATCTTCTAAGGTAAATTTATAAAAAAAACAATTTTAACGCATATTCAATTTAAACAAATTTAAAATATACTTTAAATATTCCAAGTGGTTTTGAAACATTTAAATTCAAAAACTTATTTTATTTCAAACTAGAATTCAAATCATGCTTTGAATTCAGATTCAAAAATCTAAATTTAAAATCCTGTTTAAATCCTATATTTCAGATTTTAAAAACATGTTATAAAATACTTTATGATTCAAACTTAACTACAACATTTGAAATTATAAACTTATTTTCTTTTTAAATCCTAAGATTTAAATTCATTTTGAATTCAAATTTACAATTCAGATTTTAAACTTAAATTTATAATCTTGTTTTAAATCTCATTTCAGATTTCTAAAACACTTTATAAAATACTGTACAAATTTTTAGTTGTTAAACATTCCATTTTTATAAAATTTATTTATTTGAAAACTAAAATTCAAATACATTTTGAATTCATATTTTAAACTTGCTTCAACTTTTGTTTAAATCTTGCTTTACTTCTTTTATTAAATTTAGTTTAAATTTAAAACTTACACACTGTCAGGTTTCAAAAACCTGAAACAAAAAAAACTACTCGAGCCAGAACCTAATTTACTTCGAGTCATACTCCTCTTTACTTCGGGTAAAACACTCAAGTGACTCGGGCATTTCACTAGAACAACTCACCCATTCCAAAATCCTTCACTAGAAAATATAAATGCACGGTGCATGTGCACCGTGACTCCGATCAACTCCGGCCTCTCACCCTGGCTTCATCTCATCGGCAACCACCCACGCTCCAACCTACGGTCACCAGATCATCTCCACCCACTAAAATCAAAAACCAGCCTCACTCCAAAAACCTAGAAACACAGAGCTCCTCAAAACTCAAACCTGTCAACGCCAAAACCCTATTCCTCCGACCACCGTAAGTGCTGAAATTCCGGCCATACCCTCGTCATGGACCCAGCTACCATTCCCCAAAGTTTCTTCACACTCGATCAAACAGAGAGACGGAAATGATCAATATTCCTAACTTAATCAAAAACTAGGGTTATAGGAAAAGTTGACCTCCTGCCGCCACCACATCACCTTAAACCACCACCTGACATTTTTACCAAGATACCAGATCCCTCTACTTCCTCCAGTAACCACCCCGACCATCCAGATTGCCCCGATCACTAGAAAATACCTCAAACATCATTTCCAGATAAAAGTGAACTACCCCCAAAATTTCAAACTAAAAATTATGATTTCTGATTTAAAAATCATGTTTCCATATAAGGTTTCGGATCACAATCTTAATTTAATGAATTAAGGAATTTAAGTTTAAACAAACTCATGTTTTCCTGATCATTTTGGTTTCCAGAGGAAGTTTGTATTTATTTTAACTTAATTAAAATTTTAAGCTTAAACTTATGATCACACAAACAATTTTTGTTTGTAACTCAATTCATAACAACAATTAGATCAAGAGATAAGGGATTAAATAAAAAAAAGGACTTGAATCCGGGAACAGAGTTATTGTAGATTACAACAAACATGCACATATCATTCATCCACAAATATACTTGTAAATATTCACACAAGAAATCTTGCTTCCAGAGGAAATCAGACAACTTGAATCATATTAAATTTAGGCAACCATAATTTAACTTAATTAATTTTCAAAAATGTTACTCACCTGTTTCTTTCCTCTATGATTTTGAAAAGTTTTTTGAATCCTGTTAACACTTCATGCATGCAGGCTTGAGTCCTTAAATTTTGAAAAATGCAGACTATAGATCTTGTAAGAATTGATTCCAGGTTGAAAATGTTGATGATTTCCAGAGGAAATGCAGTTGCATGCAGGCTCTTTGATTTCAAAGTTGATTCCAGGTTGCTTGCTGTTGAAATTCTGACCAAAACTACATGCATGCTGGTGATTTTCCAAAGGAAGAAATGCAGGTTGATTTCTTTGGGTTTTTGAAAATGCAAACATTTTATTTTTGAGGAATTTATTTCAGGTTTGTTTTTGAAGTGGAGAAATGAATTAAGGCTAAAGATTTGATATTTGCAAAAAGGAAATGAGATTATAGGGTTTTGTTCTTTGATTCACTTTAGCTTTTGGTTAAAAGATAGGAAAAGGGTGAAGGGAAAAATTTATGGTTTATAAGAGCTGAAATTAATTTAATTAAAATAAAAGAAAATGATAAAATATAATAACACTTGTCATAAACCTTTATTCTTTAATTAACACATGTAGTTTGATTATTTCATAAGTTAGAACATGTCTCTTATTTAAATTAGTTATATATTCAAATGATAATAAAGGATTTTACTTAATTTATTTTATACTTATATAAATATATATGAATTTCTTATTTAAAGAAAATGTAAATAAAATAATTTATAAATTAAAACTTATTCGAATATTTTTAAGAATCTATTATTTTGAATTTCAAAATCAATTCCAAATTCAAATTAAACTTTTGAAATCCAAATTAAAATCAACTTATTCAATTTAAAAATGATAATTCTATTTTCTTATTTTAATTATTTTTATATTTATGGAAAAATAATACATTATAAATATGGCTTGAAAATAACAAATTTAACAATTTTTAAATGATTTATAAAAGAGATTATGAATCGCTTTTATTATTATTAAATGAATTAAAACCATATTTACATTGTATTTTAAACTTATATACAAAATTTCCAAATCATATTTATATCAAGTAATATTTAAAAAGAAATAAAACAACCTTTTATTTAAATTTAACAATTAAGCTAAGATATAACATTAAACAATTTAACATTTATCTTAAGTATTTACAAATCATATAGTTATAAATTAAATAACTTTGAAAAACTTAATATTAATTTAAAAAATAATTTCCCAATTACTCAATATATTACTAGAATTTGAAAACAAAACTTTATTTATTTATTAAATTCCAAAACAAAGATTATCTGTAATATATATATACAAATGTATATTTACATTATAAATAAAACCATTTATTTAGCTTTTAAAAGAGAAAATCACTAATTAAATATTTATTTAATCAGATTATTAAACTAAATCATATTTTATTAATCAATATTATCAAATCAATTAAATTTTAAATAAAGATTATTAAATTGATATTGCCAAAAATTCCGGAATATCACATATTCATTTAGCATGAATCATTCATTCATTTCATCGAGAAATTTTCCAAAGTATCCATAGAGCATTAGCACAAAATCGGTCGTCTCAAGTTGGAGGCTATTCAGGACAAAAATATAATCAAGCATCAGGATGCCGAGTTGCGTTGATACAAGACCCAACTTGTAGAAGCTAAAAAGAATGTGAAGGAGACATCTGAGGTAGTAAGTCGCCTGGAGACTTCTCATGAGAAGGAACTTGATGTCGTGCTTCAATGCAGCAGCACGCTTACTTTAGAAAAGGACTCCTTGCAAAAGGGGAAAGACGCTATAGCTCAGCATGTTGAGGAGCTGGAAGAATTGTTAAAGAAAGAGAGGGAGGAGAAAATTGAGGCCCAAGAGGAGTCGCAGAAATACTACGAGTAGTCGTGGAAAGGGGCTTGAAAACAAAACCCGACGAATAGTTTGCAAAAATCGAAGCTCTAAATGAAGAAGCCCGATAAGAGGGCAGAAAAGAAGTGCTTGAATAAGCCAACTCCCAGGTGGGGGCTGCCATCGAGTCCATTAGGAATGAAGGACTTATTCGATCCACTAGTTATCGAATATTATGCGAAGATCCTGCTCCACTGTGACTTAATCTTTCTTGGAGAGGGTTAGCTCGAACCACTTGCCGAAGCCTGGTAAAACATCGTCAAGATAAAGAAAGAGGAGTGAGGAGAAGCCGAATTCAATGAAGAAGAACTAGTGGAGAAGCTCTTCAAGGAAACGAGCGGATGGACCTGGCTACCACTAAACTTCAATTTTTCAAAGCTCCTACACCTACTAAAGATGGAAAGGACATGGTTAAGCCTTTTGAAACTGATCCTAAGGGTTCCTCTCCTACTCAAGTAGTCAATCCATCATCTTCTCATGATACGGAGAAAAATCTCGGCTATGATCAGGACAAGCCTGGCTTCAGACCACAAATGCTTTCTCCCATCTTTGAAGGAGGCACTCCGGCGACTAAAGTCAACCGGATGCGGGTATCATACTGAACTTCTTCGTACTCGAATAGTTCTTATTCTTCACACATGGCCTTTAGCTAATGTCCATGTTTTGATAAACTTTACAGGTCTTCTGGGCCCTGATCAGACTCCCAAAAGTGGTGCTACTGTAGAACAGCATGAGAGAACGGCCGAGGAACCGGCCGCTGTTGAAGTTTTGGGGTCCAATTTCCTAATCATCCATGCTCTTGATGAAGAAAAAACTGAAGATCCACTCTCGACCGATGACCCTGATGACGTGATAATTACTAGCGCTTCGGAGCATACTAACGAAACCAGCATGAAGGAAAGCATTGAGGAGGAGGAAAAGCTGAAGTGAGAAGTTAAAGAAGAGCCCGACAAGGTGGAAATCGAAGATCTTGATCTCGTACTATTGCAAGTTATTCCACCGGGTGGGTAAATCCCTGGTGAAATCCCTCTTCCTTCCATAAGCACTCTGATCAAGGGTGGAAAAGGATCCCAAAAGAGAAGCTTGAGCGGCTCCATCTCTGAAATATCCAAAAGGGAAAGAAAGCCGAAGAAGTAATTGTTGCTTCAAATCATTGTATATAATTTGCATAATTATTTCTTTCCTTAGTTGTAGGTGAATGGGTATGAATCCCGTTTTTTGAAATAACTTTTACTGGAATTTCGACATTTGTGAATAAAAGTTTTTTGTTTCGATTGGACATTGTGTGAATTATTATTTTGATAGTTAAACGATTACTTCCCTTTCAGATTACTTGTAATTTGTTGATTGTAAATTCTGTTAACAATTCACTATCTTCATCTCAAGGCCTACTTGCGGTCGTTTCCTTAAGTCGTAAAGAACATTTAGCCAGAGCTGTAGTGAGCGATCATATTCAACTTTTGTAGTATGTATTCCTCCTATCGATTTTAGGTTGGAGTTTGTGGAATAGAGAACGGTCGAAATCCACCCATCTATTCGGTTGTGTTTCTACTACAGTTCGCACTTTGGAGACTTAGAGTTGTTTGGCGAGCGGTCGGTTCACACTCGGTTTATGTTCAGGCTCCAGTCCATGCTCTGGGGACTTAGAGTTACCTCATGGGCAGTCGGGTCACACCCGAATCATGTTTATACTCCAGTCTGTGCTTTGGGGACTTAGAGTTGTCTCATAGGCGGTCAGATCACACCCTTTATACTCCAATCCACGCTCCGGCGACTTAAAGTTCTCTCATGGGCGGTCGGATCACACCCAAATCATGTTTATACTTCAGTCCGAGCTTTAGGGACTTAGAGTTGTCTCATGGGCGGTCGGATAACACCCGAATCATGTTTATACTCCAGTTCACGCTCCGGGGACTTAGAGTTGTCTTGGAGGCGATCGGATCACACCCAAATCATGTTTATACTCCAGTCCGTGCTTTGGCGACTTAGAGTAGTCTCGTGGATAGTCGGTTCACGCCTATTTGATATTTACACTTCTTCTGGTCGCCTTGATTTCATTTCAATCCCATGGTCCAGGCAGGAAACTTTATAATCTCTAGATTGCCAGTGACGTTTGTAACTTATTACGTGTCCTGTCCTGTGAATCATATACGGGAATTGTTAATCAAGCAAATTAATAGATCTCATCTTATTTGATCCCAGCGAGGATTAGTTCGATTGATCGATTTTGGTATCCGGGAACCTGTTCACACATATCGATATCAATCAATTTTGTTATGTACCTAGTATAAAATGCCATAACAATCATATATGCAAACGAAGTTTGAGACTTTATTCACCAAATGGAAGGGAACAAACTAATATGTCTTATTATATGTTCAAAAAAACAAATGCTAAAGCAAAAACTGAAAATAAATAGAGCTGGAATACAAAGGAAATGTTCTAAGTGAAATAGCGTTATAAATGTTCGTAATTCCATGCTTTTGGAAGTATAATGCCATCGACAGTCGCTACTTGATAGTTCCTCCTCTAAGCCTCTGTTCAATGACGTATGGTCCTTCCCACGTCGGATTCCTATGTGACGGGGCCGGAAAAACCCATTTAAGGATGAGATCGCTAACTTCTAAGGATCCTGATCGCACATTAGTGTTGTAATATCGAGCGACTCGATGTCGATGTGCGACTGCCCTTAAATTGACTTCTTCACGCTTCTTATCAATAAAGTTCAAAGATTCCAAGAGAAGATCTTTGTTCGTTTTGGCGTCGTAGTAAATCATCAATGAGAAGGGACTTCGAGTTACATCGGGATAATAGCTTTGGATCCGTAAGCAAGAGAGAATGGAGTATGGCCAGTCGCGGACTTGTGAGTGGTTCTATAAGCCCATAGTGTCGTAGAAATTTCATCCACCCACTTACCTCTAGCTTTCTTCAAACACTTTCTCGGAATAAACTTGATAATATTTTTTACAGCTTCAACCTGCCCATTCGCCTAAGGATGAGCGACCACTGCAAACCTCTTTTCAATACGATATCTTCGACAAAATTCTTTAAATTCAGCACTATCGAACTAAGTCCCATTATCTGTTACAATAATTCGTGGAACATCGAAGCGACATATAATGTTTTGAACAACGAAGTTGATCACTTTCTTAGTTGTGATCGTGGCTAACAGTTTCGCCTCGGCCCATTTGGTAAAGTAATCAACCTCGACAATAGCGTACTTCACACCACCCTTAGAGATTAGTAAAAAGCCAATGATATCAATACCCCATATAGCGAATGGCAATGGACTGACCATTTGCATGATCTCTATTGGTGGAGCTCTTGGGACTTTCACATATATTTGGCACTTTTCACATTGTCTCACATAATCAGCAGCGTCCCAGTTTATAGTTGGCTAAAAATATCCATAACAGAGTATCTTCTTGTCCAGAGTTTGCCCATTGTGTGATCGCCATATTCTCCCTCATGAACTTCTTTCAGCTAACGCTTTATCTCATCATAAGCGATACGCCGGAGTAGAGGAACGGAAAAACCTTTTTTGTACATAGTTCCTTCTTGCATAATATATCACGAAGCTTTGCGAAGGATTTTTCGCTCTTCATTCCTCCATTCAGGCAAGATTCCACATAACAAATAATTTTTAAATGGAGTCATCCATGATTCCCTCTCAAATTTCTCTCTCGTTACTTGATCAATTTCCATCATATTTATGCTTAGGGCATGTAATATCTCAACTGGAACCAAGGCTATCTGTTGCACATCGCCTGCACTAGCGAACTTTGACGATGAATCAGCTTCTACGTTTTGCTTGCGTGGGATATGTGAAATGTCATGGTATTCAAATTCTGCCAACACTCTTGAACTCGGGTAAGATATGGGACAAGTCGTTGTCCCTTAGCTTGATAGTTTCCTCTAACTTGATACACCACCAGCTGCGAATTGCAAAAGATTTCAAGAGACTTCACCGCGAGTTCTCTAGCAAGTTTAAGTCCAGCAACCAATGCTTCATACTTAACTTCATTTTTTGTAGCAGGAAATTCAAGCTTTAAAGCACAGCAGATTAAATGGTTCTTAGGGGTTGCAAATACAATCCCAGCTCCGAAACAGTGATCATTAAATGCTTCATCAGTATACAACTTCCATCGCATAGTAGGGATTCCGATACCTTCTAGAAGCTCATCTTGCATGGAAAATTCTGCTATAAAGTCTTCAAATGCTTGACCCTGGATAGCTCTTCGAGGCAGATATGTAATGTCAAACTAGCTAAGTATGATGTTCCATTTAAGAAACCTTCCAAACGTCTCAAGTTGTTGTAGGCTGGTCAGTGTATATGTTAATCGGATGTGCCTGGAAGTACGGACGAAGTTTTCATAATGCGATTAGCAAGCAGTACACCATTTCCTTATCATCGGATAGTTACTTTATGCTCCCGTCAAACGCTTACTGACATAATACACTGGTCACTGAATCTGGTCCTCCTTGCAAATCAAAGCGGCACTTATGGCATATGCTGATATAGCGTAATAAACGTACAACTCCTCATGATCTACCGGTTTTGATAAGACAGGGAGTCTCCCCAAATGGTTCGCCGGAGCTCGAAACACTTCTTCACAATCCTAAGTCCATTTAAAGTTTCTTTTTCCCTTCCTTATAAAATCAAAGAAAGGAATGCATTTGTCAGTTGCTCTGGAGATAAATCGACTTAAAGCAGCAACCCATCCATTCAAACTTTGCACTTGCTTAATGGTTTTTGGCACTTGAATATCTCTAATAGCCTGAATCTTCTCTAGATTAACTTCAATTCCTCAAGCATTGATAATAAAGCCCAGGAACTTTCCAAATGAAACATCAAATGAACATTTCAATGGGTTGATTTTCATGTTATAAAATCGAAGGATGTCGAACATCTCTGCCAAGTCTCAAATATGGTCATTTGATCGTCGTGATTTCATGAGCATATCATCCAAATAGACGTCCATTGTCCTCCTAATCTAGTTTTTAAACATCTGGTTAACTAAGCGTTGATAGGTTGCTCCAGCATTCTTCAATCCAAATGAAATCACCACGTAATAATATAAACCAACATTCAATACAAAGCTGGTATATTCCTGATCGGGGACATGCATCGGGATTTTGTTATACCTGAGTATGCATCCATAAAAGACAATAATTCATGCCTTGTAGTCGAATCAACCAGCTGGTCAATCCTTAGAAGGGGAAAACAATCTTTAGGACATGCCTTGTTTAAGTCTGAATAGTCGATGCATGTTCTCTATTTCCCATTCGCCTTCTTCACCAGCATAGGATTAGATAGCCATTCAGGATAGAGTCCATCACGAATAAACCCATTGACTTTCGGATTATCCACCTCCTCATTAAAAGCGACGGGTCTCTTCGGATCCATGCTTCATCTTTTTTGTTTTACCAGAACATACTTTGGATCAATGTTTAATACATGGCTGGCAATGGCAGGCGAGATCCCACACATGCCAGAATGAGTCCAAGTAAATACATCCAGATTCGCGTGGAGAAAATCAGCAAGTTCACTCATTATTGAAGGGCTCGGCTGCGATTCAATCTTCAAGACCCAGTGAGGGGTCGTCATGGCTGATTGTTATATCAATTGTCAGCTCGGCCGACTCAACCTTGATCTCCTTGGGCCCCTCTTCGTCATCCCTTGGAACTATATCTCTATAGAACCAACTGCGGCACCCAAGCCAAGGCTCATGCACTATTTGTCATCTTCGGTAACTTGGATGCGGACAGATTTGTCCATACCCTTTCTCTTCTCCTTACGCTGACTCAGCAACATAACAAGAACGTCCAGTCATCAAATCACCATGAACCACACCTACTCCATTATCGGTTGGAAATTTTAAAGTTAAACACCACGGGGCAAGAGCTGCCCGAAATTCACCTAGGTCCGGTTGGCAGAGAAAAACGTTGTACGGTGATTCAACATACAAAACAATGAACAGTAGGATCTACACTTTCTTACGTTCACCTTCCCCCAATTCAACTGACAACTCCATATAACCAACGACGTCGGTCGCCATACCATTGAAACCATGTATATTAGCTTTAGATGGTTTCAAATCTTTAGCCTCCATTCTCAATTGATCATAAGCCCTCTTGAAACTAATGTTTACTGAACTTCCATAGTCAATTAAAATCCTTCTCAGCATAGCAGGGCCAATCATGGTAGAAATGACCATTGGGTCAATTGTAGGAGCCTCTACTCTATCTGCATCCCTGCTTCTAAACATTATATCATCAGTCATCGTACGTTGCTGCTTGGCTGGAGCTCCATCCTCCGTATTTGAACAATATCCAAAATCCACATGCCTCTTTGTGCTAGTATTGCACTCCACTTCCTACCAACTCCTATTTGTAGGATGTGGTCCTCTAACTATTATGTTTATCACTAATTTTCCCCTAGTCCATGCAGGCTCCTCGGCCCTAAATGAAGCTTGTCCTCTATTAGGGTCAGAAGTCCCCTGTCTTCCATCCTGTAGAGTTTTCACAAACTACTGCAACTTTTTCCACAATTAACTTCTCGATAGCAGCCTGGAGATGCTTGCACTCATTCGTATTGTGCCCGTAACACTCATGAAACCGGCAATACTTTCCAGTCTATTTCTGTGTCTCCGTCGACTTCTTTGGACACGGCTTCTTATATTGAAAAGTATTATAAGTAAACAGGTAAATATTCTCCAAGGACACGTTTAATGGTGTGTAGTTGTCATAGATAGGAATCCTCTGCCTTGGCCTACCAGACTCCCTCTTCTGGTCTCGATCCCCATCTCCATTCCTCTTCTATTGATTCGGCTTGTTTTCAACATTAACCTGAACTTTCTCGGAACTCTCATCAGATTGCTTTATTGCAATGTTGCTTTGTACTGCTTCTCCTTTCGTTCCCATGACGTTGCAATTCCTAGAGGAACTGGCTTCCTCCTTCCTCAAAAACTGAGTTGCCTTTGAATAGAAGCTCTCTGGTTTTCCAGCTAGCCAATCACCAAATACGAATTCTAGATCAATCCCTCTCGTCGCAGCCATAAGTATAGCATGGTCATTTAGATTACTGACTTCTGTAGCAGCGACATGAAATCTTTCCAAATAGTCCTTCAACGATTCGCTCGGAGCCTGGATTATGCTGGAAAGTGGCATCATATCTTTAGGACAAGTAGCATGGATCCGGAATTGCTCCATAAACTTATTTGCCAGGTCATCAAATCTTGAAATCGATCTCAGGGGAAATATTGTAAACCAGATCACCACGATCCTAGAGAGGGTTATAGGAAAGCATCTACATTTGGTTGCATCATTAGCTCTTGCTAAATCCATTAACCATTCGTACCGCATGATGTGCTTCTTGGGATTGGTTTTTCCCTCATAGGCAGGCATCGAAGGCATGTTGAACCTTCTCGGATATTCCACATGCAAAACATTGTCAGTAAACATGGTATGACTTTTCAAAATTCCCCAGTCATCATTTGTAAAACCCCGGTTCTTTCTCATCAACTGTATGTTCATTGCCACCAAATCTAACATTTATATGGGTGGTGCCAAGTGGTGGTTGCGCTACATCTCACGTGAATGTTTCGATCGACGTCTACAGGCCATTTCATGCCCTCTTAGTCCACTATCCTCTTGACGTGCACCTTGGGCATTCAACTCACTTTCATTCTGGTGGGGTAGTTGTTCAGCATTTAGTCGAAATCCAGCATCCAAGCTTCTAGAAATATCTCCTATTCGGTTCCCCAAGCATTGCGGGGGAATCCCTCTTCTAGAGGAGGGATCGGTACTGATCCCTTAGGAGGGATTGGCACCGATCCGTCTTGGCAGACCATATTGATCCGCCAAGCAACGCCCGAATGTTTTAGCTTGATTTCCTTCAACCCCACAATGCCTACACCTATGGTATTCATCTAATGAGATGGAATTCTCTGACACCGAGTAAGAAGTGGGTTCGTCATGGCATTCTCACACTATTGTTGAGCAGTCTAGTTCATTAGGGAAGCATTAGTTTGAATTTGCTCGTTTAGCTGTCTATGGCTTTCCATCAACTCCTTCATCAAGTTATTAAACTCAGTTCTGGTTATGAAATCAGCGGGATTCCGGATTTTAGTAGTTTCAACATTCAGATTGGCAAGTTGGTTGCTTTGAGCTCCCTGTTGAGTGCTGGCAGTTTCATTCCCATCCACATTCTGAGAAGTCGATCTGGTATGCCTCACCATTATCAATTTCCTTATATAGATTGTAGCAAATACGAGTACTATCTACAAGCTTTTGAAGATGACTATGGATCTCCTTCGGGGGATTTGCTTAATCCAGTAGCAACAAAGGGGATCCTAAGAGTTGAGAATCAAGCCCTCAATGTAAGAACCAAAACGTTTGCAACCAAATTGGCCACAAACACCCGAGAATAGGTTTGCGTAGCGAAGTAAATGAAGAAAATAAATGAAAACAAAGGAATATATCAAAACAATAAGCAAATCACAGTAGAAAATGAGAACAACAAGATTTATAAGGGTTCGGCGTTGATTTCCTAGTCCATTTTGAATATTCTCTTTATTGATTCACTTTAGTCTTGATTACAATAAGAAATAGCAAGAAGCAAGAGAATAATGGAGGAAGTTGATTACAATAAAGTGTAATGTGACCGTCAATGTAAAGATCCTAAGAATGACCTCCAAGGCATGTATTTATAGGTGAAGGCGACCACAACCTGTCTGGAACTTCGACAACAGGACCACTCCATCCATATGGGCCCACCATAGGGGGCGCTAGGCCTACATCTCAATGGATAGGGATCAGTACTGATCCCTCCGTTTGTTTAATTTGGGGCACTGATCCCTATTGTAGCTCCTATATGCTTAGATGTGATGGCTCTCCAAATTTCATGTTGATTGGATGAGTGGAGCTCGAGTTTTTGCTTAATCTTGGTTCGAATTCACTTTAGAGTTATCTCTGCCGACCCCTCCATATTAGATCATGTCGATCCCCTCCATTTGTTCTTATTCTCTGAACCTTATTATGTAATGTCGACCCTCCTTATTTAGCTTCATGCTTTGCTTCCAGATCCATCTGATGGCCCATCGTGTCGATCCCTCTAACAACGTAACATACCGAGCCAAGCACCATCAATAATGTCAACCCTTCTTGTCTATGTAACTAAACCCATTATTGCTCGTTCGTGTATATCCCTTGGTTTACATCATAACATGTCGATCCCTCCTATGACTCAACACCATGTCAATCCATCTACTTCAACCAGATTATGTCGAACCATCTCATCCTCCAGAATATTATACCGATCCCTCGAGTGCTGACGAGTCATGTTGAACTAGGCCTCATTACACATGTCAATCCCACTAATATTCCATCCATGTCAACTATCCATCTAAATAATTATGCCAGTCTTGCTAATCCAAGCTATTTTCCATATTTTTAGCATCCTACATCGTCTATCTACCACTCCATTCAGTACGGGCTTCGTGTAACTGTATGAACTCTATTTCCGGGTCCTATAACCATTGCTTTGTGGTCATCCTTCTTGACAACAGTTGAATCTGTCTTGCATGATCAGTCCAATATAGTCGGGTCAAGGTACCAGGTAACAACATTATAAATAACTATTCGATTTATGAAAATTATTCTTTTATATATTGTAACGACCTGGAATTTTATAATTTATGAATATTTAATTTAATTTAAATATTTAGTTAATGGTTTTATTAGTTAAATGACCCTCTTTTGAATTTATGATTAGTAATAGAAAATTTATTTTAAATTTGGTTTACTTGAATAGATGGTTTGATGGAAAACTGGAAATGTGGCTGAAATTTAATTTTTGGATTTTCATCTTTTGTCGAATTACTAGTTAATTTAAATTGTAATGTATTTTGAGTTTCTTTAAAATAACATCTTTAAAATGTTAAACACTTTAATTTAGAATAATATAATAATAATATTTAGTGTTTAAAAATATATTTAAATCTAAAGTGAAAGATGTGACATGTAGGTTGCTTAAGAAATAAGTAAACTAAGGAAGGACTTAGGAAAGTCTTATTATCCAGTGGAAAGATGATTAAGTACATAAAAGTACCTTATTACCCAATATACACTTACATTTATGTGCTATGTAGGTTAGGAGGAAATGATGGTTGAGTTGAAAAGCATCTTTTAATTTTCTTTATTTCTTTTAAAACCTCGTTATATAATCATACTCTCTTTTGCTTTTTCATTTTCATTTTTTTTTTCAAAAGATTCATTTTTCCTAATCTTTTTCCAAAATTTTATCCATTCTTTTAAACTTAGAAATCTCATCTTTTTGGTTCAAAAACTTCATTTATTAAAGAATCAAATTTTAAAGAAGCTTAAGGATGGATCTAGCAAAATAAAAATAAGAAAAACTAATGGTGAGAACACCAAACTATAAGGGATGGTGTGAGGTTCGAGGTTCGAGTCCCACCTTTGTGTGGGAGGAGATACGCCTACACATGGGATGGTTTGAGGTTCACTTTCGCGCCTCCTGGACCAAGTGTCAACCGAAAGGTCTGGCTAGCCTGGAATAGTGGTTGTGGCGGGCCAGCCATCTATTCCCTAGGTTTACTGTTCAGGAATCGCATGTCGGTAGTGATTGAACAGGTTTCCCTAGTTCCAAAAAAAACTATAAGCTTATTTTATACTTTTTGAAAATAAAAGTGAGTTAGTTACTTTATGAATAGTGTTTTAAATAATAAATTTTGTATTTCTTTATTAGTAATATTGTCATGATTTGAAATTATGTTTGGGAAATCATGTTAAAAATCATATTTGGGGTTATATTTGCTTTAAAACATTAAAACTTGTTTGCTATAAAATAAATTCTTGCTCTTTGTTCTTGGGAACCCACTTCTCTTCTCACCTTCTAAAATCAAGATCCTGCAAACCGTAATGATTTTGAATATGTCGTCAACTATAGAGTTGTGTGTTTTGGTCCATAGATTACATAAAAATAGTATGGGAACTATTAGTTAAACAAATTTTGAGAAATTGTAATGTTACAGTAAAGTGTCCATTTTTTTCGATTTTCATTGATCTTGAATCGAAGAATGACTTTTATAATCACCATTTTATAGCAAGATATTATTTATAGTGGGTAGTCTTATGATTTCTAGTTTTTCGATTTGCTATAAATTGTTAAATGTTCGATTTTGGCTAAAAGAGGAAATTCTGGCGAATCGATGGTCGAAGGGTTCGGCGGAGGGTAGTGGGACGATGGTCGGAGGAAGATGGATCTTTTCTGTGTTAAAGGCAGAACCTATCGTGGCTTGGTTGTCGGTTATTGTGCTAACTAGGGTTTAAGTTTTTTTGGTGCCCAAGTTTTTTAGGTCGTAGGCGACCTAGGGAGCATCGTTCGATGTTGGTGGGGATAATTGTGCATGGGTCGAAGGGGAAGAGGGTCTGGCATAGTAGGAAAATGATCGGTGGCACCGCGAGGAGTGGATTTAGGCATCGCGTATTGGACTGAAGCCGATTTAGGCTCGGCTATGGTGTTAGTATCTTAGGTATTGGTTTTGATGATAACAACTATAAGACATTATATAAAATATAGATACTAATGTTTTATCAAGACATATATAGTATATAGTGCATGATATTAAACGGGTGTTGATTAAGAAGATTGTAGAGTATTATGAGTAGATTCAAGATGTTGATATAAAGTTTCAAGAGTTCAAGAATGAAGACTCACGAGTATTGAAGATTTTAATATTTCAAGACACTCCAGATAAGTTATAGAGCTATAGAATTTATGTTAAAACCTTGATAGCACTTTCCTTATCTCTATCACCTTCCCTAATTTTGTTTTATTTTTTTTTTCCAAATATTATGTTTTTAAAATAATCATTTCAAAATATTTCCCAAACTAATTTTCATTCTCTTAGTTATGAAGATATCATTTTATTGTTTTTAAATTTTTATTTATATTGAATTTTTATTTTAATAAGTTATAATCATATTGATTTATATGTATGTATATGTTATCAAATACTCTTATTAAGTATTTCAAAATTATTTTATAAATTTTTATTAGGTTATATTTTGATTAAAATATGTATAAACTATATTTAAATGATTCTACGATGTATCAAATTATTTTACAAAGCAACGGATTTTCAAAACAATATTTTTAAAGTAATTTTCAAAATACAAAGGGATATGTCGACATATCCTATCTATGTACGTCGACGTAGTGGCTATAAATTCAAATTTGAATGGACTTGTCTTTTCATCGTATCTCTTCGTGAATGGACATGATAGTTGTTTCCCCATGTATATGTAACGACCCATAAATTTTATTGGTTTTATTAATTTAATTAATTGAATATTTGTGAAATTTTAAATATTTGAATTCGGAAATAAAATTTGATATTTGGAATACGTGTATTTAAACATAGAAAATGGTAAATTTTCATCAGAAAATATGGAAGTATATTTTCTTGTGCAATTTTGTTTCAATTTAAATCGATAAAAATTGATGATGGTAAAATGTTTTCCAAACATGGATATTTTTATACAATAAATTTGTAAATCATCTTCTGAGTGAGACGTCATGTTTTGTTTCGTCAAATTTTGATTGCTATTGCTTTGTTTATCATTTTTTCGACAGATTTGCAGCATTTTCAGTACCGACATCGACTTTTGATAGGATGGTCATATCACTGGTATCTGTATACCGTTTTTATCATCTCATCGTGTTGATCTCAGCAGTATATTCATTTATGTTTTTCAAACCCTGGTATGCTGTGAAATCAATAAAATGATTTCCTTATCGGTACCGTTTAGACCTTTTGATCTACCCGTGACCATTCATTTTCCATCGGGTAGAAATTTGTACAGCCATTATCATTTATATTGTTCTCTGTGACCTTTTGTTTTCCTTTGATTATAAACGCATGGGTACTCACTCCCCGTCTGTTCGATTTTCATGTACATTTGCTTTTAAAGAAATAAATCTATATAACTTATATTTTTGTTAATAGCTCATATTCAATTGTAAATTTTTCTCAACCCGCTCTCAATTTTTCTTTCTCTTCAAAACCATGGCCGAGAAGACTGGCACTCCTCCATGTTTTTCCTCACCAGCTCCTCGCGCACACATCTTCCCTCGTCTCTCGCCTCATCTTCCTTACGCCATCATCCGCCTCCACCTACTCTTCCTGTCTCCCTGACCAGCCTCAAGCCGGAGCCACCAACACACCAATCGGCAGCAGCCGTCCTCCCTCTCCTACTCTCTCTCATTTTCCACATGCAGCAACTTGTCAACCTCGACCGTGCCTCTCTACTTGCCTCTAGACTACTGTGTGTTATGCATGTTATAGGTTAGTTATATTATATTGCTTAGTTTCGTTTGCATATATATATATCTTGATTTGATGTGTCTGCATTTTTTTTGCTAGAGTATGTATATATCTCTTTTTAATATAGGATTGTATAATATTTAGCATGTCAGGATTGTTGAGTTTATATAGCTACGGCTTACTAAAAAAATCTATTTTACTATATCTCTAAGTATATGTTTTGATTTTTAAGTTAACAGTAATATGTATATAGTCTGCATATATATATATTATATGTAAGTTCTATATATATAGGTAATAGGTTATCTTGTTTATATATTAAAGTAATTTACATAGGTTTATAATATGTATATGTCCTAGTACATATAAAGTTATACAAGTTTAGTTATTTTACTGTAAACGATGTAGTTTGTATAATATATTAGTATACATAGGATCATATGTGTATATATATATATATATATATATATTTAGACTGGCACATATATAGTTGTAGAATATTATATATAAGATTTCATATAAAAGTAAAAAGTTTGGCATGTGTGGCTTGTTTTGGGAAGTATGTTAGAGAAGTATTTATGTGGTTTAAATTATAGGTAGTATTATATATAAAGTTTTATTTGTTGTAGCCGTTTATTTATTTTACAATAGTAATGACATGTAAGTTGTATACATATGATTTTCAAAGATTTGCAATGGCTGTCATGATACACATACATAAATATATTATAGTAATGATGGTTTTAAAGTAGTTGTATATGTATGTTTATATACTAATCTATATATCTACCCGTTTATATGAGTATTGATTTTAATACACTATGTGTGTGTGTGTGTGTGTGTGTGTGTGTGTGTGTTGGTTTTAATATATGTGTTTTAAATTTGAAACAATGATTTTTGAAACACACACACACACACACACACACATATATATATATATATATAATGTAATAAGTGTTTGAAATTAGAATATGATTTTTGTATATGTTTATAATTTTATATGTTATATCTATATCAATTCACTTACATCTTTGTCTTCATCGATACAGTCCTGATTTGAATTTGTCTATTCCTATTTATGAGCTTTGTCCATCGAACTCATGTCCATCATGCTTTGCTTCGAAATCCATGCTTGGATTCATAATTCATCTTATTGCATATCCTCTCTAGTCTCGAAAGGCGAGAAATCACTCACGATTAACGTTCTTATATTTGTTAAATTTGATTTCAATTGACACGACAATTGAAATATGCTGCTATTAGTTATTTACATTACTATATATATATATATACACACACACATATATATATATATTTCATTATCTGTATCTGTTCACCTATGGGATATGACACCATATCCTATTATTTATATTTTATTCAATCACTGATGATATATGTTGTTGTTATATGTTATATTTTATCATATATTTTCTCACTCTGCAAGTTCCCTGTGAGTATAGAATTCCCTATGGGTTGAAATGATACATACCCGAACGATTTCGTAAAATATGAGAAAATCGTTACGGGTTGAAATGATAAACCCAAGCGATTTTCATTGAATTGAATTTAGTATTACGGGTTGAAATGGTATATATCCGTAGATATTTAAATTGCGGATTAAAATGATAAACATCCATATCACTTGACCATAGGATAGAAAATTTTATGCAGACGCCGTTTGTCTATATATATTTTGAAAACGATTTCTATGGTTTTGAAAAACAAATTTATGGTTAATAAATATTGATTATAAGATACTATATATAAATGTATTTTATAAAGTTTTAAAATTTAGATTTATAAATTTATATGTTTTGAAAATTGTATAGTTATAAGTTGATTTTGAAATTATAAATTATAAATTTTTGTTTATATTTTTACTATTTTTAGAATATATAAATAAATTTAATAATTTGTTTAAGTATTTATTTAAGATTATATTTTAAAATAGATTTTGAAATGATTTTTTTCTAATAAGATTGGATTGATAAATTTGAATTTATTTGGAATTATATTTAATTAATTAAGAATTATATTTAATTAATTAAGAATTATATTTAATTAATTAAGAATTATATTTAATTAAAACCAATTTGAAACTTATTGAATTTGAGATTTTTAAAAGGATATGGTTTTATAACTTGATTTTGGTTTAAGGTGATTAAATGAATATTTCAAGTTTAAATAAATTGAAGGAAATATTCAGTTATTTGAAATTTGAGGTTTTATTTAAATGATATTGGATTTCTTAAGTAAATATTTCAAAACTAAATAATAGTAAAGTGGATTAAGATATATGTGAAATTATCAAATTTAGTTTTGAAAATGTGGAACATTTAAAGCTTTGAAATATATTGAAATTGAAATGGTTTATTTGTGGTTCATATCTGTATTTGAAATCGATATAATTTGAAATGGTTTAAACTGAATTGAGTTGAAATTAATGAATTAAGATTGAATAAAATTGAATTTTGGAATTCGAGTTGATTTGAATCGATTTGTGAAATTTGAGGAATTATTTTATTATATAAAGTATTTTAAAATTACATTTAAAAACCATGTATACATTTTTAATATAAATTATTTTAATATAAACTATTTTAATATAGATCGTTTTTAATATAAACTATTTTTAATATAAACTATTTTAATATACTAATTATTTTAATATAAACTATTTTAACTTATAACTATTTTTATATAAACTATTTTATTATATAAACTATTTTAATATATATATACTATTATTCTAAACTGTTTAGAGGAAAGTGTTATGATTTTCAAAGTGTTATGATTTCCAAAGTGTTATGATTTCTAAGTTTTATAAATTTCAAAAGTGTTATAACTTTGAAAGGGCGATGATTTTGGAAATGGATATATTTTAAGTGATAATGATATCGTATTGACATGGTTTTGAAATGGGTATGATACTTTGGTTTTGAATATGAATGATTTGAAATGAAATGACCACGGTGTTATAATAACGTTTGGTTGTTAAAGAGACCGGGATTAGATATTGTCATACTCTCTGCCAATACCGAAAACCACTTTAACAGCTGCGTACGTGGTGGAGATTCTAGAATGAAGTGGTATGGTTGGTAATGATTCTATATGGTATTTATGTGACACTAACTCCCATGAGTCAGCTTGATGCGGCTAAAATAGAAGCCATGCCGGGCCAAGTGAGGTCATTCCTCCTATCGGACACATTTCTTCAATACCATTCTATTGCTTTTGTGATTTGATTGGGTGCACCCTTTGATTTGGGAGTGTGTCACGAGGTGGGTGGTAGTAGCTGCTATGCGTTACCACCAGTCCGGATACACAAATGGTATATCTACCCTGGCATTGCCTCGAATGCCTTATCGCATTCCCTATCGCGCCATCTACGAATTTGTTTTGTACCGTACCTATATGATGTCCTTTGGGTAAACCTCCAGTTCACGGAGTAGCGTACGACATTGTATAGACTACGGGAATATATAAAATGTGTTTAAGGGACATATAGGTAATGCCTTAATGCTATTTTGATACTTTTACTTTACTATAGACATATTATAATAGCTTATTTTACTACATAGTAGATAGTTCCATGGATCCTTAGAGGATGAAAATCCCAAACATCCTTTGAGTTACTTGTATTTCAGTTGATATTTCACTTGAGTTGGATTTATTGATATAAGAATTTTAATCTTAACTCAAGTGTTTTGTGTTTTGCTTTAAGCTCGGGTCAGACTGAGTATCACAGTATCTGAGACTCACCGTTTGGAGATTGGAGCTTTGCTTGAAGATCTATCTTATCTATTCAGCTTTTCCAGTTGATTTGTTCAAAGATGTCATCTGTTTGTAATCGAGACTTCACTATATTTGAAATATTCTGTTGTATTTTATTTCAAACTCTAATGTTTATGTAGTGGCTTCATGAACTACTATTTATCTAATCTGCTGCTTATTTTTATATTACTATGTGTTTGTGATTCTGTGATTGATTTATTTACTGTATATGCTGAGTTTTGCCAAATATAAATTAACAATCTACTGTTTTAAACAATTCAAGTCTGACATGTGTGGATGCAAATGGTTCGAAATGCCGGGTCGATACAGTATACCAGACTTCCAAATGAATTTTCATTTATACTTTCTTATTCTTCTCTCTTCTTTTCGCTCTCTTGATTTTTAAATCGATTTCTATCAAAACTCTGCAAAAATTCAACCAGAATCAAATTCAATCATTACTAGTTTGATTCTCTTTCATATACTTCTGATTTCTCTCATCTCTCTCAAAATCAAAGTGTTATTCAAGAGTTGTATAGGATCAGTTATAATCAAGATCGAAGATCTGAGTCTGTAAACTCTAACAAATCATACTCTTGTACTCTGTGGTGTGCTTGGCATCCGTGAAATCCAAGTAGGTGTGATTGTTGCCAGCTAAAATCAATTGGGTGTGCATAATAGCCTATAATTCTAGTGGGTTCACTTGTAGCCCGGAAATCAAGTGACTCTACCTAGGGTTCGGGATTCTGGAGGTTGTGTCTTGTGGCCTTGAAATCAAGATTGTATTTGCATTTCCTAGTTAAAAAAGAAATCCGTACAAGGAATTGTGCAGGACTGGAGGTAGGGTAACTGTGAACCATTATAAAATCCCAGTGTGCTCTTTCCTTTTTTACTTTTACAATATTTCCTTCTATCTATAATTTGATTCTATGATTGTTTCTATGATTGTTAATTCCATCATTCTAACTAAAATCTTAAATAATTTCAGTAATATTCATATAATCGATTAAACGTTATTCACCCCCCCCAACCCCAGGTATGTTAATTTAGCCTTAAGATCCTAATTCTGCTGACTTACACATGGGAGAGTCGGTTGGAGCCGAAGGGGGTTGTGATGGTGGTGGCGGGTCGGCCGGGGTGTGTAGGTAGAGGGGAGTTCGTGGGCGGCGTCAATCGATGGGCTCAGGTGGTGTGAAGCATGCACCAGTGCATGCTCGTGAACAAGATATTGTGCTCTAGGTTTTGTTCCTGGAAATGGAGATTGATTTTGTTCCTGGAGTTGGAGAAGAGAAGCAAGTAGGCATGGATGTTTGTGTTAGGAACTGAGTTGATGATGTTTTGATGACAACAACCTTATATAGTTATTATACTTTACTTTATAAAATATATACTAACATTTTCATATAGATATATATATATATGTATGTATGTATGTATGTATGTATGTATATAGGAAGTATATGCAGGTATTATCGAAGACTGATCAGTATAAAGACTCAAGCATCAAGATGAAGATTAGAGATTCAAGATTCAAGACTCTAGAGAATCAAGATTTCAAGATCTCAAGATAAGTGTCTAGTATTTTGTTAAAACTTCATAATAGCACTCTCATCTTTCTTCCAATTTTCTTTTGGGATGGAACCCAATTTCTATCGAAACCAGTGGCTTACAAACCCACGACAAGTAGCTTACAAACCTACGCCAAGTGGCTTACAAACCCACGAAAATCAAAATCATTTAAACTACTTTGTACAAGTTCTCGAGTCCTATGGAGGAGCTCTGTAGGAAGGTTCTTGCAATTTCAGTTTGAACAGATTTTTCAAAATGTTTTTAAATCTGTTTTTCAAAATGTTTTAGCTTTCAAAAATCATGTTTTCAAAAATGTTTTCAAACTTTGTTTTAGCCTTGAAATATTCCTCCATTCTGATTTTAAAAAACTTCTATTTTTAAAACATCAAAACTTATTCTGATTTTAAATATTACTTATATAATTGACGGTCTATATCAATTATATATATATATATATATATTTAAAATAATGTTTTATATTCATTCTCTATCTCAAAATATTGTTTAAACACTTTATTTTGCTTCAGAGAAGTTTCAACTTGTTTTAAATTCAAATGCTTTTACAAAACAACATCTCTACAATTTTGAACTGAGGGATGTCGACATATGGGGATACCCCATGTCGACATGATGACAGTTGGATTCAAAATTCAAATTTCAAAAGAAGTGTCCATTCGTTCAAAAACCTTTCGCCAATGGTTATGACTGTTGTGCATCTATATAAAGGCTTCCAAAACGAATTTTTTTAACAACTACTTTCTTATTTTCTTCACTCTTTCTTCTCCACCATTCCATATCCATAAAACTTCATATTTTTAAGATCGTGCCATCATTCTGCCAAATTCTCAATAGGAAATCATTTAGATACTCTCTCTATTTGATTCTCCATCATTCTACTAAAGATCAAAGTGCTATTCAGAGTTATAGGATTAATTTGTATTAAAAAAAGTCCATAGAGTCTATCCATTCAAAAGGATTGTTATTATAAAGTATTGGGGTGATCTTGTGTCCCGTAAATCAAGAGAGTTTACCCCAGACTCGGAGATAGGAGGGTTCCTCAAGGCCTTAGAAATTGAGGGTTGTAATTTGGATATTGGCTTATAAAAATCTGTACAAGGATATTGCCTTGGTGCAGGACTGGATGTAGGAGGATTCCGAACCGGTATAAAATCCGGTGTGTTCTTTCCTTTTACTTGCTTTACTTTACTATTTGCATTTGTTATATGTTCTATGATCACTCTGTGTTAGAATTCTGTTTAGATTTGTGTTGAAAGTTTTAATTTAGTCATATAGTTCATATATTCTTTAAAACACTATTCACTCCCCTTCTAGTGTTATTTATGCCTTAAGATCCTTAATCCGCAACCCCAACAATTGGTATCAGAGCATTGGTTTTCATTGTTTTCATAATCTGAAACTTGAAAAATATAAAAATGGCATTTTTGGAAAATTGTGTTAAAACTGTTTTGAATATATGCATTTCATCAAAGTTTCATAAGTCTGCATATAGCTATTTTGAAAAATCAAGCTATCTACTGAATTGGTGTGTTATGCAGGAACAGACATGTTATATGGCTTTTGACGAATCAACACCCAATGGACAAACTGTGCAAATTGAGAAAGATAAATGGATACTTGATAGTGGCTGTTCAAGGCACATGATTGGAAATCCCGAGATACTCAAGGACATTACTTATCAAGATGGTGGATTAGTCAATTTTGGTGACAACTCTAAACGATATGTGGTTGGCGTCGGCAATGTCGGTAACTCTAAAACTTTACTTATTTCTGATGTTTTATTAGTTAGGAACTTAAAACATAATCTGCTTAGTATAAGTCAACTTTGCGATAAAGGTTTTAAAATTAAATTTGAAAAAGATAAATGTCACATTGAAGATGATAAGTCTAATATAATTTTTGAAGGTATTAGGAAGAAAAATATTTATATCCTTAGTATGAAAATTTCAAATGATAACCTATGTCTTTTGGCTAATACAAGTGACCCTTGGATTTGACATAAAAGATTTGGCCATTTGAATTTCAAATTATTATCTAGGCTATCAAAACTTGACTTAGTTAGAGGTCTACCCAAGTTAAACTTTAAAATAGATAGTATTTGTGATGCTTGTTAATTAGGAAAACTTAAGAAAAGTTCATTTAAATTAAAAGATGCTATTTCTACCTCTAGTCCTCTAGAATTACTTCATTTAGATTTATTTGGTCCATCTCAAGTTCAATCAATTAACCATAGTAAATATGTTTTTGTTATAATAGATGATTATTCAAGATATACTTGGACAATCTTTTTAAAACATAAAAGTGATGCTTTTGAAATATTTAAAAACTTTTCTAAAAGAATTCAAAAACAACATTCTTTCAAAATTAAAACTATTCGAAGTGATCACGGTGGTGAATTTGAAAATGAAAATTTTGAGAATTTCTGTACTCAGAAGGGAATTACTCACAACTTTTCATCTCCAAGAACTCCACAACAAAACGGAGTAGTAGAACGTAAGAATAGAACGATTCAAGAGTGTGCTCGTACAATGCTTTCTGATAGTAATTTACCTAAATATTTTTGGGCTGAAGCAGTTGCTACAGCTTGTTATATATTAAATAGAATTTTAGTTAGACCATTAACAAATAAAACTCCATATGAATTACTTTATAATAAGAAACCTATAGTTGCTTATTTCAAAGTATTTGGGAGTAAATGTTTTATACTTAATACAAAAGATAATTTAGATAAATTTGAACCAAAAGCTGATAAAGGATTCTTTATTGGTTATTCTAATAGAAGCAAAGCATTTAGAGTTTTTAATTTAAAAACTAATACTATTGAAGAAACTATGCATGTATCTTTTGATGAAAATCTTAAAGATATTGTAAAAATAGATGATGAAGAAGATTTTATAAATTTAAATCAATCTAATGAAACTATTAGTGAAATAAATCAACCTAATAAGAGATTTAAAATATCAAAAGATCATCCTATAGAAAATGTTTTAGGAAATATTGAATCCGTAGTAAGAACTAGAAATCAATTAAGTAGTATGAGTAATGTAGCCTTTATATCAACAATTGAACCTAAAAATCCAAAGGAAGCATCGTCTGATGATTCATGGATTCTTGCTATGCAAGAAGAATTGAATCAATTTACCAGAAATGATGTATGGGAACTTGTTCCTAAACCTGAGGATAAAAGTATAATTGAAACTAAATGGGTTTATAAAAATAAAATGAATGAACACGGTGAGGTCGTAAGAAATAAAGCTTGTTTAGTCGCGCAAGGTTATTGTCAAGAAGAAGGAATTGACTATGATGAAACCTTTGGCCCCGTAGCAAGATTAGAAGCTATAAGAATACTACTTGCTTTCGCTAATTATAATAATTTCAAATTATATCAAATGGATGTTAAAAGTGCTTTTCTAAATGGTTTTGTAAAAGAAGATGTTTATGTTGAACAACCTCCACTTTTTGAAGATAATAAATTTCCAAACCATGTATACAAGTTAAAGAAAGCTCTATATGGTCTAAAGCAAGCTCCTAGAGCCTGGTATGAAAGACTAAGATCTTATTTACTTCAATCTGGTTTTGAAATTGGCAAAGTAGATACAACACTTTTTATTAAAAGAAATGATCAAGATATTCAACTGGTTCAAATATATGTAGATGATATAATCTTTGGATCAACTAATAACATAATGAATAAAGAATTTTCAGATATAATGACTAAAGAATTTGAAATGAGTCACATGGGAGAATTAAGTTTCTTCTTAGGGCTTCAAATTAAACAACTAGAAAATGGAATCTTCATAAGTCAAGAAAAATATGCTAAAGACTTAATCGATAAATTTGGTTTAAGTACCTCTAGTGGGAAACCAACTCCAATGTCAACAAATGTAGGTTTAAGTGAAGAGGATAAATCAAAAGATATTAATCAAACTTTATATAGGGGAATGATTGGTTCGCTACTCTATATAACAGCGAGTCGTCCTGATATTATGCATAGTGTTTGTCTCTGTGCCAGATACCAATCACAACCTAAAGAAACTCACTTAAAAGCTGTTAAAAGAATTTTAAGATATGTAAAATACACTTTATATTATGGTTTATTTTATCCTAAAAATAATACTTTTGATTTAATATCATATTGTGATGCTGATTATGCTGGTTGTAAATCAGACCGAAAGAGTACAAGTGGAACTTGTCACTTTCTAGGACATTCACTGGTTTCCTGGTTCAACAAGAAACAAAATAATGTTTCCTTGTCAACAACTGAAGCAGAATATATATCTGCTGCTCTGGCCTGTTCACAAGTCATATATATGCAACAAACTTTAAAGATTTTGGAATTAACATAAGTAAATCACCAATATATTGTGATAATACTAGTGCAATAAATCTATCTAAAAATCCAACTCATCATGCTAGAACTAAACATATTGATATAAGACATCATTTTCTTAGAGATAATATAACTAAAGAAATAATAACTCTAGATTATATAAATACTGAAAAACAAATTGCTGATATATTAACTAAACCGTTAACCGAACAGAATTTTACTAAATTTAGAAGAGAATTAGGTATTTGTTCAAAATCTGAAATATAAAATATAATCAATAAAAATTCAAAATAAAAATTACACTTTTTCTAAAAGACATGTCGACATGCCCCATCCCCTGATGTCGACATACCCAACAAAAATTTGAAAATAGAATTTCCCTCCAAAGTTAGTTATTTGGTTATTTATCTATTTATTTCGTTTTCTCTCCTCTTTCTTCACTATATTATCTGTAAATAACTTCTGAAACAATAAAATAATGGCCTCCTCTTCTACTAATGAACCCACTTCACCCACATCTCCTCATTCTGGTCCATTTCAACGATCTACGCACGCTCGAGTGATCAAATTGCAAGAGAAGATGAAAGATATCCTTCAATTGTTGACTGAAATTCAAGTAAGTCAACTTAGGATGGCTAGAGAACAACAAAGGCAAGGGAATATTATTAGGAATGCACAAAAATTCCTTATGGATAACCGTACAAATCCTATTAATATTGAAGACTCTTCACAAGCCATGGAATCAGAGGAAGAAGAACCTATGGAAGAGCCACAAGAAGACCAAGAGGAAGATCAACCTTTTCCTCAACCCGAAGTCCCTATAAATGAGGACGAGAGCGTTATTTGCGTTGGTGAGATCCTTGTTGATACTAATGGAAACATAATTGAACAACGTGGAAACTTTTGTCTCCACTACCCCAATTGTTCGATTCATAAGTCTCCTATAGTTAAGGATCGCCAGCAAAGCGTACTTTCTTTTTTATTCTTCGTTTTACATTGTTCTGTTTGTTCGTGTTTATGTATGCTCTTATATGTGTCATAATAACAAAAATGTGTTCACTTATACTCATTGTTTCATGCTTGTTCTATACATATTATTTGTTCATACTAATCATTCTTGAATTCTTAAGTAGTTAATAGTTTTTGTTGATGACAAAGGGGGAGAAAGTTATAAAAATATATGTGCTTGGTGTAAGGGGGAGTCATGGAATAAAGGGGAGTTGTAGTTTTAAGAAGAAGTCACGGAGTAAGGGGGAGTTATGGGGAGTTATGGTATGGTAAGAATGTTTTATAAATAAAGGTTGTCATCATCAAAATGGGGGAGATTGTTAGGAACTGAGTTGATGATGTTTTGATGACAACAACCTTATATAGTTATTATACTTTACTTTATAAAATATATACTAACATTTTCATATAGATAGATATATATATATATATATGTATATATATATATATATGTATGTATATAGGAAGTATATGCAGGTATTATCAAAGACTGATCAGTATAAAGACTCAAGCATCAAGATGAAGATTAGAGATTCAAGATTCAAGACTCTAGAGAATCAAGATTTCAAGATCTCAAGATAAGTGTCTAGTATTTTGTTAAAACTTCATAGTAGCACTTTCATCTTTCTTCCAATTTTCTTTTGGGATGGAACCCAATTTCTATCGCAACCAGTGGCTTACAAACCCACGACAAGTAGCTTACAAACCTACGACAAGTGGCTTACAAACCCACGAAAATCAAAATCATTTAAACTACTTTGTACAAGTTCTAGAGTCCTATGGAGGAGCTCTGTAGGAAGGTTCTTGCAATTTCAGTTTGAATAGATTTTTCAAAATGTTTTTAAATCTGTTTTTCAAAATGTTTTGGCTTTCAAAATGATGTTTTCAAAAATGTTTTCAAACTTTGTTTTAGCCTTGAAATATTCCTCCATTCTGATTTTAAAAACTTCTATTTTTAAAACATCAAAACTTATTCTGATTTTAAATATTACTTATATAATTGACGGTCTATATCAATTATATATATATTTAAAATAATGTTTTATATTCATTCTCTATCTCAAAATATTGTTTAAACACTTTATTTTGCTTTAGAGAAGTTTCAACTTGTTTTAAATTCAAATGCTTTTACAAAACAACATCTCTACAATTTTGAACTGAGGGATGTCGACATATGGGGATACCCCAAGTCGACATGATGACAGTTGGATTCAAAATTCAAATTTCAAAAGAAGTGTCCATTCGTTCAAAAACCTTTCGCCAATGGTTATGACTGTTGTGCATCTATATAAAGGCTTCCAAAACGAATTTTTTTAACAGCTACTTTCTTATTTTCTTCACTCTTTCTTCTCCACCATTCCATATCCATAAAACTTCATATTTTTAAGATCGTGCCATCATTTTGCCAAATTCTCAATAGGAAATCATTTAGATACTCTCTCTATCTGATTCTCCATCATTCTACTAAAGATCAAAGTGCTATTTAGAGTTATATGATTAATTTGTATTAAAAAAAGTCCATGGAGTCTATCCATTCAAAAGGATTGTTATTAGAAAGTATTAGGGTGGTCTTGTGTCCCGTAAATCAAGGGAGTTTACCCCAGACTCGGAGATAGGAGGGTTCCTCAAGGCCATAGAAATTGAGGGTTGTAATTTGGATATTGGCTTATAAAAATCTATACAAGGATATTGCCTTGGTGCAGGACTGGATGTAGGAGGATTCCGAACCAGTAAAAAATCCGATGTGTTCTTTTCTTTTACTTGCTTTACTTTACTATTTGCATTTGTTATATGTTCTGTGGTCACTCTGTGTTAGAATTCTGTTTAGATTTGTGTTGAAAGTTTTAATTTAGTCATATAGTTCATATATTCTTTAAAACACTATTCACCCCCCTCTAGTGTTATTTCTGCCTTAAGATCCTTAATCCGCATCCCCAACAGTTTGTGTTGGGCCTTAAGCCTGGTAGTTGGAGTGTGTGTATTTGTTTAAATAAAAAAGGAAAAGAATTTAAAACCCTTAAATTTTGAAACTTAACATCTCCTTCGTCCGGAATCCGTTTGACGTGCGGTTTCTGCCATTGAATTTGTATTGCTTGTTGAACACATCTATGTAAGCAGTTAACACTTATGGGTAGTGTCGGTCCTGAGTAAAGGAGGTGCAACATGTTATAGCCTCCTATACATTTTATCTAAAGGTGTATTGATTACATGGCTAGACCTTTACCCTTTCATAGTTGGAATCCATTTTTCAATACGAGCCTTCATAATTAATTGTATATCTATTATGCTGGAACATGAGATGCAAGCATTCCAGATATATTCAGCATTTATTTTAAACCCTAGACATTATTATAATATCGAATAATTTCTTATAGAAATGTTTTTCTTATTGTAAGGGAAAAACCAGTCTGTGTTTTATATGCGACGCGGTCTTATGAGATACCTTTGATTTTAAAAGGTTTTACAAGTTATAATAATAAAGTTCCTTGTGATTTGAGTTCTTCTGCTGGTTTTACTAGACTGATCCGGGCCTTTTTTTTCTTATAATGCTCGGGTTAGACCCGAGTATATTTCCAAATTAGCTTTGGATGCTTTGGAGCTCAGGAGACAGGCTGAAGAACCAAGACGTAGCTCTTGTATGTTTCCTTATTCTGATGCGTTGTTTTGTTGTGATTTATCAGTACTTGTAAGGACAGACTGTTATAACTATCTAGGCTAATGATGGATTGGTGTTGTACTCTGATTTATATATGTATTTTAAAGACTCTTTATTTTCGTAAAGACTTGTTTAGTATTATACATTACTCATCGCGATTTTGTGAGATTCTGTCTTCTTTATTTTCACCAACTATCTATCTTTCTCGCACTCAGATGCTCCGCACGTGAATACTGTGGATGTATCAGTGTCGACTTTCAAAGGACAGTCGTTACATATATAAAATATAATCCTAGGTAAAATTATTTCATTTACCAATTTCAAAAACAATATTGTGTCTGTTTTCCCTATCTAAGTGTTTAGAAATCTCTATCAATAATGATAGCAATTCGTATTGATCAGAATACATAAGCCATACTACAAACTAATCAACACAATATAAAACATTTTTATAACAATAACACATACACACTTTTGTATATATACACTCAAATCGTAAGAAGGCATTACATTATCCTATCTCTCAATAAGTTATACCAACTAAAGCCAAGGTTCTCATTAACCTTCAGCTCTGATACCACGTGTAATGATCCTCCTTTTCCACTCTCGAATATCGATACTAAAACATCCATGGTATTTATGTGTCGAACAACCAAGTGTCGAAAAATTGAATTGTTAGGGTAAAATAAAAAGAAAACAAAGTAGAACAAGAAAGAAAAGAACATAATATAATAATCCCGCATGCAGAACAATAATATATGATATCTCAAGAGGTCTTTATAAAAAAGAAAACTATGATATACATATATTAATCAGAGGAAACTAACCTATCATTAGCTTGGACAGTTATAACTACCTGCCCTCACAAATGTTGATAAATACAAACCAAATAATGCAGCAGAAAATAAATACGGTAAGATTATCATCCAACTCCTCTCCTAGAGCTCCAATGAACCACAGCTAAATCTAGAAACATACTCGAGCTGACCCAAGCACTAAAAAAATAACACATGAATCAGTCTGGTAAACTAGCATAAGAAACTCAAATCATGTAGATTTATTATATCTTAAAAACCTTCAAAATAAGGACATTGTTTGTGCCAAAATCGGTCACAAACACCCAATAGAGTTTTGTAGAGAAATAAATGAAGAAATATGAATGAAAATAGCGAAAAAAGCAATTAAATAACAGAAAATAAGCAAAAACAGGAATACAACGATTTATAGTGGTTCGGCGTTGAAAGCCTATGTCCACTTTGGAGAAATTGCTTTATTAATGACTTTGAATTCTGAGTACAAAAGGGATCGGATAGGGGTCTGTGAATACAATGAAGCATAAATCAATTAACAACCTAAAGTCCTTCAAATGAACCATAAAGCCTGTATTTATAGGGGAAGACGGTCAAATATCCTCCTGAAAATCGCCAACAGAATCTCTAGATGCAGATAAGATTACATGAGCGATCGCCAGACCAAATCCCAAGAAATAGGGATCGGCCTCGATCATTCTTAACGGCCACGCGGGATGTCGTGATACTTTGGTGGGTCCCCCTTCATATTAACTCTATGTCACCAAAAATGTTTATATATTCGACTCCTGGATCTTAAGATATTGGTCAATCTCCGCTGAGTTGAACTGCTAAGCTGATGCGACTCGATCCCTTGTATAGAGGTAGGGATCAGACCTGATCCCTCGCCTAATTAAGACTATTATCAATACTTAGAATGTTCTGTAGGGCTCATCTCTTGTTTCGCTTGATCACTGCTTCATATTGTTGTTTGTGCTCGATCTCTGACTCTGTGATCATCTCTCTGAATTGTTTTCCTTGCCCATTATAAAGTCTAACTTATCCAACATGTCTGAATATAACCAAACCAAACGACCGGATAACAGGTATCTCGTAAGACCACGCCACATATAAAAACGGATGGGTTTTTACCTTACAATAACCAAACCATTTATAATATAAAATCTACTGATAATATAATAATGTCTACGGTGTGAAATATAAATAAACACATAGCTGCGATGTATGTGAGCATACATCGCAACAATAATAGGTATACAATCACAACTGCTAAGGCACGCTTGCTAATTATGTGGGATTTCCACGTAGATCTCCTCGGATCAAAGCCGACTATGATCTACTGCATAGGGATCAGATATATCTTTCCGAAGCATTGTACATCTCTAGCGAATGTACCATAGTTGGTCTTGCTAAGACCTAAAGCATCGTTCTCTCACGCATATCCCAATAAGTACCTCTAGAAATGGACTAACATGCACCCTATGGGTTTGCCAATCCTACTAACTACTTTGGTCTTAGTCACACCGTTGATGAGGCTACGTCCAGCATTTAATCCCATAAGTCACCACCCGAACAAATCTTCTACATGAGCTCCAACTCAAACAGATCTTAGAATCACATATGGATTCCCATACCTCAACAGGTCTCGGAATCACATATGGATTCCCAAATCCTGAATGGATCTGTTCGAGCATCTCAAATAGATCTTAATTCTCCACATAGATTACCACATTATGAAGCAATCACAAACCTATCACGAACCTCTTCCAAAACATAAAGCATGTATATGGTTTTGAAGTGGTTACGGTTTCAAAACATCTCATATAAGTACACTCCCTACATACCGGATGCCCCAAAACCAATCGATCAACTTTCTGGTAAACCTCGGTTTTGTGGGAAATAAACCGACAATACATAATACTAGAGATCACCTCCTCACCATTTAACCGAACGGATTTCCTTATCATTTGTCCTAGAAGAGAAAAACGAGTTTATATGTACAGCATAGTATCACCAAAGATAACCATACCATATAATTCTCGTGTTTCTTCTAGATATTTCTAGAGTATACATGGTCAAATCAAATAACACTAAGAATAATCACATACAAAAAACAAAGCCTTGTATGTTGTCCATAAATAAGTAACACAAAGCACGATCGTACAAACAAGTACGATCAAGTCATATAAATGACTTCTAATCCCCTTTTTAATTAATATTCCATTCTTTTATTAGTAAAACTCGTTTTTATTCAATAAACTCCTTTATAAATGAAAATCCATTTACTAAATTAAACTTCGCTATTTAATTAAAACATCACTATTCGTTTTCAATACATTTCATCACTTCCCAAAAGTATTCATTTTACCACTTTTTGCAAATCACCGATAAGAAATCCAAGTTCCAAGTTCCAGCCAACGCTTTCATGTTTCCGAATAGTTCCAAGTTCTAGCCAATGCTTTCGCATTTTCAAAAATGATGAAATGTGTTGAAATTAAACTTGGAGTATACTATCGAGTGTAATTCTACTTTACCCCTTTTTGCAATCACCAATAAGAAATTAATTTAATGCAGTATGAGATTTCAAATCTAACTAATTTATTGACCCTTATGATATAACTGGACCTAAAACATAAGTTTATATTTAAGTATAAACATATATGTAATGAACTAAAATTTAATTTTGAAACATAAAACCGAATTGATTGGAAACAAACTGGCTAATTGAAATTTGGTTTAATATAGCTTTATAATTTCAAGGTATGAAGAAGACTTGATTAATTTATATATACACATACAGATACACACATGTGATATATATATATACATAATTTTATAATTCAATCCATTGGCATTTGATCCATGATTAAAAAGGAATGAATGCGATAGTAAGCGTAACTTATTAAACAAAGAAGATATACAACAACATACAGTTGGATAACAAAACGAGGATTTGTTTCATATCTAAAATGAAATAAAACATAAATTGTTAGGTTAGACAAATCACTAAGCAACTATAAAAGGATTCAACAAATCAACTCCAGAATAATTAATTATTTCAGATCTGATTAAATAATCAACATTCAAAACCATACACAAATAGAATTCACGGTCAACCAATATACAAAGAATAATTTTAGAATTTATTTTAATAAGTAGTTACAATTTACATATATGTAAAAAAAATTAACTTTGTGAATGAATTATAAACTTGCACGATAAACCTTATTCTTCACCACACCTTGATTTCTGACTTCTACTTAGATTTCAAATAAATAAGCATCTCACCTTGCAAGAGAGGGATAAACAATCTTTCTTTAATTTAATTTGATGTTGTGATTTGATTTGAATGTTTTTTTGGAAGAAGTTTCTACCATGAATCGATGATAAAGAAGAGAAAGAAAAGGCTATGTTCGTTTTTTAAAAGAAATCAAAATGATGATATTTTATTTTTTTAGTAGAATTAAATAAACCTTTCTTATTCTTCTACCAAAACTTCCTTCTTTAATTCGTTTTTAAATTCAATTAATTGATTTCCTCCTCTCATCTTTATATTGCCAGTCTAAGTACGTTCTTATTGCATAAATTTTTCATATAATAGAAAAAATTTGTATAATAATTTTATTATTTAAACCACGTTCAAAATTATACCGATATCGCATGTCGATATATGCAAATATAACTTTTAAATATGCAGTTAAATAATTACCAACAATATTAAAACCATTAAATAAATTAACAATAATTGATATTTCATAAATATTAATTAATTTAATCAATTTATAATATTATACAAATTAATTAACTCGTGTGCTTTTCGAATAAATTACAAATGCGGTTGTGTGACGTAGAGGTGTGAATTCAGTCAGCGATTAAAATTGAACAATTCAAATATCAATATTCACACATCACCTTAGCTATTGTGACAAGTTAGTGGTGTAACAATTTGGCTGAATTCATTGCTTATAGGTCTTTTTGATAAAACCAAATTTTAGAAACACTTAAGTGATGCCTTTTAGTGATAATTATCTACACCAATTATCTTTGTCAAAACTATAACACTTTAGACTTATGGAATTTGTAATGGTCAAAATTCCAATACCGTTCATATTCAAAATTATAGTCTAAACATGAAGTCCTTAGTCAATAATAATAATTATTATTAACTCAAATACTTTCGCCAGAGACTTTGACTTTGAGTTGACTTTAGTTGACCGTGGTACTAAGCTCGTATAACCGAGGAGACAAATTCTTTCTTGAATAGTGTTTCAATTCCAATGCTTCCACTCGACCCAACTATAGTCATTCGATGGATGTCTGCCGCGATTTACCTATAATCAAAGTGGAGCTTCAACGTTGAATATCAACGGTATTCTTAAGTTGAGAGAACCGTGTAAATTAGTTACATCGATATTTTATGTTTGAATTTAGTTATGTCAACCAATTGAAAACTATCGACTAAGTCATTCCATAATAATCCAATAACTATCAGTATGTAACTACTTGGTGCCCTCAACGGCCAAGAGTAATACACCATCCAATATTTGGAGAGCATTACGTACTCTTGTCTCAATAAATATATCGATATCCAATCTCGATACATCTTGCCTAGGAATGTTTAAAATGATATTATTTTCATTTTGATAAATTACTCACCGTTACAGCACTTTGTAACTATTATCATAAACCATACCATGAATTTTCTATTAAATATACTTTCAATTAAAGTAATTAGTATGCATCACATTATATCAAGTATATAATAATAAAAAAACACCTTTTATTTCGAATAAGATTGGCTATCGAGTTAGATATATGTAACAATTATATATTTGCCCCTAGGGCATACCCCTAACCCTATCAATCTCTCACTTGCACTTGGAGTCAATTATGGAGTCTCATTCCAACTTCTCTAATCGGTTTTCTCAAAACCAATTGGGTCAGTCCCTCAGTGAACGGGTATGCTATAATGTTTCAATTTTCTACTCTATCAATCAGCTCTCCCGAACACTGATAAACTACCAATATCATATGCAATGATTCGGAGTATATCTCTTAAATTCTAGTGAGGTCTAAGTTTTATTATGAACGATATCATGACATTTTTATCACATAACAAAGTTATGTGATTCTTAACATTTGGAACCACCCTTAGCTCGGTTTTAAATTTGTGCATTTATATTTATATACATTGTTTTTATTACGGTATTATTCAAGGTGATGTACTTAGCCTATTTCATTGAACCCGTCACAAACGTTCATTTGGAACATTTCCAACTTAAAGATTCTTAACTTGAATTTATTATTGATATATTATACTCTATTTCACTTATGAAAGTTTGAGTCCGAACACACATTTATAAGGAGCTTGTTTACTTATGAATCAACCTTTTAGTGATATCAATTTGGATTTGATATTTGCTTCATATATCAAATACATAAACAAATCATGATATCGTAAACAACATAACATGTATGATAATTCTTATTGTCAATGCATAAGGAATCCATCTTACATGTTCAGTATTAAACAATTTAATAAGATGTCTCTACATGTCGTTTAGGATATTCCCAATATCCTTTCCACTTGCTATAAAAGACATCATTTAAAAATCCAGTGTCAAGTATTAAAACAACTAAGGTTGATTTTAACATAAGTACATCATTAAAAATCGGCAACATATTGTTTACTTATAGTTTTAGAAATATAAATGTACCTTTTAACGCTCTTTCTTATGAACGCATGCTCCCTCTGCCTTTTGATTGATGATCAAACTATTTGATATTTCTATCAAAACATTTGTCAATTTTGATTATTTTTTGAATGATATTTTCGTATCTGTTCTCGAATAGTATCCGAAAACCTAGAAACTCAATATCGCTCTCACTAAATTCAAGACACTTAAGTTATTATGTGTAAATAGTTTACATTACATCATTATTTGTAATTTTCTGTTTCAACACATACATACCAATACACAGATTCATATTAGTCGACAATTTAGTGAATAAAATCCGAACCAACTTGAGTATATTGAATGGCGAATATGTTACGTTAATTTCAACAATTGAAATTAACGATGTTATTCTTATCAATATGGCTCACCATATTCTATCTGCATTTGTCTTTCTCTTAAAGACATGTTTGCGACCAATTGATCGTGTGGACATGCTCCCATTATGAACTAAAAACACATATCGATCTTATAGTACGATTCATTTGTTTGCTTCGAACGAACTAATTTCATCGAAGTATCATACATTGCAAACTGTGACTGTTCACTATATAACACATATGTGATAGTGTATGGATAAAATATCCATAGTCTTGTGTTGCTTTTGAGTTCGGAACTCATAAATGCAAATACATGGTCTTGAAAAAATAAACATGTGAGCGACCAAATTAAGATTGTATTAAGTCGTTGTAAAATTAGGCACTTGCATGAGTGTGGAAAACATTAACATGCAAGAAGTATTTAGTAGTGTGTATGTGTGTATTATATTTCAATTTGTCTCATTTCAGTTTATATATTTTAATTAATAAACGTTTTATCAATTGTATTACATGCACAAATTTATCGATGTAGATTATTATAACATTAATTAGCATATGTTCTTACAATATTAGAAAGGTTAAATGTTATTATTTCATTTTTCTAATATGGCTCCTACTAGTCTTTTATGTTTCTCCAAACCCTAAGAGGAAATATAGAAGTCTTTCGACTTCACTAGTGGGTGTCAGGACTCATTTGTCTTGGGATTCCGATCTTAAGTTTGCTCAACAAATCATAGGCGCACAAATGATGGATAACTCCTTATTCATTGTTTCACATACAACTCCTAACCCATTGTTCCTTGTCTTAATCTTATTTCGACCTTGATTTTTCTAAACAAATCGAAAGAGATTATTCACTCATACTTACCATATCGCGATGACCTAAGTACAGTATATGTACCTTGAGTCTGCTCAACAAATACATATAATTATCTTACCTCATCTATTCAATATATTAGTAATACTATACATAACAACCCTAACTTGAGTTTGCTCAACAACTAAGGAGTACGCAAGTAACACACACACACACACACATATATATATGTATATATGTATGGTAGAGGACAACATTATATTGAAGATTCATAATCTTCAACGTATTATATTGAGTGATATCAACTCATGGAGTAATATATTTCTTATGAAGTACCCTCGTGTTTCAAGTGTTGGACACATCGGAAATCATGGTATATGTTCATTTACATATGTATTTATCCCTTAAGTCTAATTGGGTTACTTTAATGTTCCACATTTATTTTATACATTCATATCATATAATTTTTATTATTATATAACTTTTATATTTCACATTACTTGTATAATAGTCTTATGTATACTATTATATTAAGTAAGTCTTATTTAATTAATTTTAATTCACTAACTCTTTAATTAATTTTAGTCCATCAACTCTTTAATTAATTTTATATTAGCATTCCAATACAATTTTTACATTAAACATATCTACTATAATCTTTATAGTATATACCTATATGTCATATATATATATATATATATATATATATATAAACATGTTATAACCTTTATAGTATAACACATATATTACAAAGAAGGATGAACTACCTTTTTCAATTTAATTTGATGTTGTGATTTGATTTGAATTTGTTTGGATATTTTTTTACGGAAAAAGTTTTAGCCATGAATCAATGTAGAGAATAAAAAGAAAAGGTTGCATTCTTTTTTTAAAAGAAATCAAAATAAGGAGATTTTGTGTAACACCCTTAATTTTTAAATAACATTGTTCAGGAGATTTAATTAGATAAATTAAATAAAATTGTGTAAAGATTAAAGTGGTTAAGAGATTGAGATATGTATAATTAAAAGGTAGTCGTGCCTTAATGAATAAACAAATGAAAAACTAAAAAGTAAGAAGTTAAGGCAAAATATAAATATGTTATATCCTTATACCCTAAACCCTCAGGCCATTTTCATCTACAATGTTCACAAATAAAATTAAACTTAAAGAAAGGTCGGCCACCATTAGAAGAAGATAAGGGGAAGATAAACAAGAATCAAAGGAAAAAGCTTAATCAAATCAACTCAACAGCAAATCTCAAACTCTTTAACAACAAGCTAAGATAATTAATAGATTACATCTCATTTTATAGTTTTTGGTTTCTAGATAAAACCTGAATATATTTTGCAAGAGTATTGCCATGTTTGATTGTTTAAATGGATATATATGCTTGTTGATGATTTATCCTATTTCATAATATAGATTTTATGAAAAGAATCAACTTGGAAAACCTATTAAATGAAAATCAAATTGCTTGCGTTTTGGTATAAGGTTAGAAATACTATTCTAGAGATGGGTTTTACATTTCATAAAATTCTAAATTAATGTGGATTTATTATGAATTTTCTAGTAAAAAAATTGTTAAGTTGGGTTTAAATTATTTTCGGCTATTATATGTTAGCTTTGAGTTAGAAATTTAAACAAGTTAGGAAATAAATAAAAAGTTATTTATAGTAATTTTGGAGAATTTTTCTAAGTGTTTTATTAAAAATATAAATTATTTAAGGTACGGGACTTGAATGTTTAATATGTTTATAAAAGGAGAAGGTTAATTTGTAAATGTTTTAATTTGTTAATTTCTGAAACTCGGTAGCACTTTTAGAAATGATTTTGTAAAAGTATTGGCAACCAATAATATGTTGACAAGCAAGGCTAGTTAGATGGAAAGAAATTGCTTTAAAAAGTTAATATTCGATTTTATAAAGATTTATTGCTTCGCCACTTATAGCAGCCACCTTTCGACCATATACTGTCGCCTCTAACCAGGTCAAAACCAATACACATGGTACCAGTTTCGATACGTAGTGGACTAGAGTTAGGCTAAAGGTATGGAGTCGAAACAGGCTTTTGAAGGGGTAGAAGTAGCTCTTTAAAACTTGGAACTATTTTTGTTACAAATGAAAATTTTGAAGGAACCGGCTTTCGACTTGGTCAATTGTTTTTGAAAAATGGCTTTCGAAAGAGGTTTCTGCCTTTTATTTTTAAATAATCCTTTCGAAGAGGTCGAAACCTCTGCTGCCACATCCAACCTTTCAAACAATGCCTTTTAAAGAGTTCTTTTGCTTTAAACTTAGAATCCGCTTCTCCAAGCTTTCGAAGGGGTTAGTTTCGACACCATCCACTTTCTTGTATTTAGGGATAATGCTTTCGAAAGAGATGCTTTCATCCCTGTTCTTTTAAGACCTTATGATATATTGAAAGTTAAACCTAAAGGTTTCGAAAAGAATGGTTTTAAATGGTTTCGAAATAATGTTCCACAAACTTTTACTTGAACCCAATGTTTTCGAAAGGTTTATAACGAAGGTTTCGAAGGGGAGGTACCCCAATGATTTCGAACGGTTTACTTGAGTCTTTAAATGAAAGGTTTCCAATGCTTTTGAAAGGCAAGTTTGAAGAGTTTTGGAAATAGGATATCTAAGGTTTATAAAGCTTTCAAAAGGATACCTTTGAAGGGTTATGTTAAAGATTACGAAAGGTAAGTTTCGGCCTTTCGGTCTAGTGTTTCATGGTATAGTAGTTAACTTATTTTGAAAGGTATACTTTAAATAGGTTTGAAAGGTATTGTTTAAAGGTTTTAAGCAAAGGTTTCAAATGGTTTTCATTGGTTTTATGGCCTATGAGCTTTTAAGTTAAATAGTGTTTTAACTTATTTTGGAGGGATAGATAATCCCATTATATTTCATCAACATTATCTTGTGTAAAGTGTATATACATAACTTGGCAAAGAGAATTAAGTAGAGCAAAGAGTATATTTTCCCTGTTTAAGTATGATTTAAAGAGATAAATCAATTTGAAAGAAATGTTTTCAAGAAAAATTTGATGGGGTAGTTAACCCTAAGTAAATGACTCGGATATTGGAATACAAGATTGGACTGGTATATGATCACGCCTTATACTTTAGCTAATATAATTACAAAATTCCAGTGTGTAAAGCTTTGTCACGGGTAAGACTAATATGAGGTTACATACAGAAAGGAATGTACAGAAGGAATGTAGGTTATTGGTGAGCCCGCAAAACCATTATGTTCAGTTGACCCTAGAAGAAGATAGTTAAGGGCAGTCAGCCTAGAAGCGTGTCTAATAGATGTTGGATAATTGGCTGTGTCTGGTAGGCCCAAGTCAACCCATGGTTAATTATTCAAATGAAACTATATTTTTAGGATAGATAGTCCATTGATTACCTTATTTATATGCGTATATGATATTTCTTATGTTGCTTTGATCTATTTGATTGCAGGTTTTTGATTTGTAAAAGATATATTTTAAAAAGGGATATTAGTGAGGGGAAACCCGTTCCACCATATAATAGTTATTCACACCAGGCTTTATTCTGACTCGAAGTTTATGTTTCCCTTTTAACTCTTGGGTGCTCAAAATTTAATTTGAGTGGATCGAGAGTTAAGGTTTTTTAGGTTTAGTAGGTTAGATGAATAAAGCTTTTGAAGATGTGTAGGAGGCAAAGCTAGCTATATTGGAGTTATTTAGTTTTATTTCTACTGTGATGTATTAAGACTGATATGCCTATTTAGTATTATGATCATCCAAACAGACATCTTCATATGTCTCTCTTGGCGTAATTAGTAATAATTATATTTGATCAAAGGTTGAAAATCATTGGGATTATGTATCTGAATATGAAATATTTATTTGAAATGTAATCAAAAAAATTATTTTAATTCTGTGTTGATTTTATTTCATATTCATGTGCTTATATTATGGATACCATTAACATTACAGTATTTTGTCCCTAAACTTAATATTATAGATGACTACAGCCTCTGTAGCGCTTAGTTTCGGGCCTCAAGATATGGGATGTGACATCTTGGTATAAGAGCATATGCTTATGAAAAATTAAAAGAAAATGTCAAATTTAAAATGATTTTGGAAACATAATCCTAAAAAATTATAGAAAAGATTGGGGTATAGGATAATGCTATAGTAACGTACTTATATTTGTTATATATGAGTATAAGTTTTATCTCCATTCTCCCATCTCTCTTAGGTTATCCTTCTATATCTTACAAATACTTGAATATAGATTTTATGGACGTAAGATATGGATGTTGGAGGGGGAAGAGTTAACATTGGTGGGGAAGCACCATAACTAATGGAAATGCAAGACCAAATAGTAGGAGAAATCCAGGTTAGGCACAAGTAGTCAATGTGGGTGCTGGAATACCGCAAGTTGACATGAGACCAATATATCAGTTCTTCGTTAACACGATGCAAGTAGGAGTTGTTGCGGGGTTGGCTGGAGGAAATTCCAAGAGAGAGAATCATGGAGCTCCAACAGTCAATAACTATGCTATATTGAGTAGAGATTATGCTTGACTTGGAGGAAAACCGTTTATTAGGACTAAGGATGCAATTTAAGTGGAGAATTGGTTACCTCATTGCGAGATCATTTTTGTTATTTTTGGGCTCAATGATGAGCGAAAAAGGAGACTTGCTTTTAGGCAACTGCAAGGAGAAACACTCTTCTTGTGGAATAACTGTAGGAGTTAATGAGGAGACCATGACTTGGGTTGAGTTCAAGAGAAGGTTTGAGGAGAGGTTTATGTTCCAAATTGCTAAGCCTACTCTACTCAGGAAGTTTTTGGAGTTGGAGTTGGAGTAGGGAGATATGACAGTGCTTGAGTATGCAACTAGATTTGAGGAGCTATCATAATATGGATATGCTACGGTTGATAATGTTATCAAAAGGAATGAGAAGTCTATTCGTGAGTTGAAGTATGAGCTTGCTAAGGCCATATTATCGCATATTAGAGATCTATGCAATGTAGTAGTTGAAATGGCTTTAAGGCAAGAAGAGATGCTTGCTTTTCTCGAGGGTAACAAGGCAGGTGGAGCTCAAGGAGCGAAAAACTAGAAGAGGAAGTTTTTCCAAAAGAAGGGAGCTCAGAAGAGTGGAGCTGCCATGAAGGGAAAGGCACGAGTTATATGTAATAAGTGTGATAAGAAAGGACATTATGCTCATGAGTGTCGAACGGGCAAAGGGAAGAAAGATGATGACAAGAAAGGAGTGAGATGTTTCAACAGCGATCAAATTGGACATTATAAGAACTAGTGCAAGGAGCCAGCCAAGGATGAAAAGGCAAAGTGTTTACAATGGATCCTGCTACCCAGAGACCAACTATAGAGGAGAAGAGAAAAACTGTGTTGGAAGGTATGCTTTTGATTCATGGTGTGTCAGTTAAAGTTCTATATGATGGGTGCATCGCATTATTTTATATCACATTGTTTGGTAGATAAGCTTAAACTAGAACCCTCATCTCTAGTTACTTCCTTAGGGGTTGCGAATCCAATAAGAGGATATGTGACTCTTGGGAGGAGATGTGACCACTTAGAATTTGAATTGTTAGGTCATGTATTTGCTTGCGGTTTGCATGTGTTTGATTTCGTAGGGTTCAGAATTATTTGGGGTATGGATTGGTTAAGTAAATATGATGCTGGGATATTTTGCCATGACATGAAAATATCATTTAGACAACCTGACTGTAGTGATCGGATTATATACTCCATAGAAAACCTAGTTTTGAGGTTAATGCTTTGTTCGGTATTGTGGAGGCAGAAGACGAGTTAAATCGAGTTTTCATTGTTAGAGAATCCGTAGATGTCTTTGAGCTCATTTCTTTTTGTGGACTATACATATATAATTTTGTAAGGAATCTTCTATTAATATACTATAGCCTGATACTAGATGTAACGGTCACCCTAACTATACTTAAAATAAAATAAACATCTTTAATAGTTAACCATAAAACTTTTACATTTAGTAGACAACCTCAAATACGAGCCTAAGTGTATAAACCGACAATCCACTAATTCCATTAAGCTTGTTCTACAATACCTAGGCCTACTTGCCCTAAAAGCATAGAGCAACCAAATCACCCGCGTTCGTTATCCTATGCACAACATTGGGTATACACAACAATGTCTAGGTCCAACTACTCCAAAAAGATCAAACAAACTCCCATTACTGTATGATATCCTATTTTTACATACCACAGAGGGAATACACTATAATATCTAGGACTAATTCCACAATAACATCGAGTAACCTTCTGTTAGTGCTCGTAACAATGCACAACACCAGGCATACCACCATAATGCCTAAACCTAGATGTCCCTAAGACAACAAGTAACCGTTAGTGCCATGTGCTATCTAAAGCACACCTTCACGGTAAAAGCGCACACAACATCAAATTCCACACCGTATAACTTCATGAAGTGTGAACCTAGGTGTAATGACCTGCAATTTTCGATAATTAAAAATGTTAATTTAATGAAAATTGGTGATTTAATGTTGGAAGAAATAAAAATTTGTTATTTAATAATTAGAATATAATTGGAATAAAATGTAAAATTATTAATTTAAGGTAATTTATAATTGCTTTGAGTGAAATTCTAATTAATTGAAATGATAAAAAGGTTAATATTGGTATAGAGTGTAAATAAATCAATTGTAAATTTTAATTAATTAAAAGAATTAAAGATTTATAGTTGATACAGGTTGTAGTCAAATTATAGTAATGTATGTATTAATGGATAATTGGATTAAAAGAGCAACTGGTAATTCAAATATTGATTAATTAATGAAATAAAGTGTAATTAATTGTAATTGACAATAGTAGTGGGGTAGTAATGGTTATAACAATTATTTGTAAATAATAAATGTACAAACATTACCAAATGCAGAAATGGTAACAACTGTTGTCTGTTATCAACATATTTAATCAATTGCAATTAAAAGAAATTAAATATTACATTAATGTGAGTTAGGACAATAACTGCAAATGTGAATGTAATAAAAGAGTATAGAAATGTTAATTATATTTACAAGACAATAATTAATGTAACAAAAAGAGTGAAGCAAAGACAAATTAATTTATTGAGATTTAAATTATAATAAGATTGACAAAAATTCAATATCATAGAAATATAGTTGTTAATACAAAGAAAAGATAGAAATTGTAGTATATTAGTAAAATAAGATATCAACAAATATCAACTATGTTATTAGAGTAATAATTGATTGGATATAAAGATTGAAATCGAATTAAATCAATTTATTGGAATTAATTATAATTAAATTGGATTTAAATTATAGATGAATTGAACACTGTAATCAGTGAAATATTAAACACTGATTTGGTATGTAAATTTGCTTTAAGTTATAATAAATGTCTAAGTAATTAAAAATGATGAAATTGGTTAGTTTATAAATATAGTATTAAAAAGGTGATTTAATTAATTTAATATTAATTTATTTAATCAACGTTAAAATATCCATTTTGGCCACTGACTCAGATTTCGACGAAACCAGTTTTATCGGATTCGTTGTGGTGAATTATTGTAAGGTTTCATGTTTCGTAGCGATCAGACTTGTCGTTTGATCGTACGGATTCGAAACGCCTAGAAATCAACTTAATTGAAATCAATTTGAGATAAGCACTTCTTCATACAATGGAATTAGGACCAGAAACCTATTCCATTGAGTTTAAAAATATTGAAAACATCTATTTTGATATATGGGATGACCCGTTTTCGTTCCAGAGACAGAACGGACTTTTCGAGCCATTTATCGTTCAACGTGTAAACCAATCCTCTCCATTCATTCTATTTTTCAGCTTTGCCTGTAAATAGGTCATTATAAACCCTAGATACTTCTTATTTTCATTTGTTTGTACGTATAATTCTCTCTGGCTTCTTCTTCTCAATGGCAGACAAACCAAAAAAATCCCAAATTCACTTGCAATTCAAAATCAAATCAAATATTCAAACTCCTCCAACCCAAATGAATTATATATCAATTCGAAGCTCTCGACGAGCGCAAGCTAGATTTTCAGTCTGTTTCTCGATTTGGGTTTCTTTGTGGTTGAAATTGGGTGATTTAATTCCGGCCATTTGTTTATGATCATTGGATTGTGCGGTGGATCGTCGCCTGATCGACGATCAGGAGGTGCCATGGCATAGAGCTCGACGAATGGAGGCCATTCATACCGTTCGTTTGCGTCGAAGAGGTCGTAGGTTGGACAAAAAAATCTGTCATCAGGCGGCAGCAACGGTTGATCTTGGTGGAGCCGGAGCTGCTATGGCGAGGGAAGGGGGCGCGGCCAAAGACGTGGAGGCCAACAGCGCACTCCGATCTGGGTGGAGGTGCGTGTAGAGGCGGTGGTGGACGAATAAACAATGTCGCTTGTGGTTTAAGGGCGCGATCTGATAAGCAAGAGAAGGTTTAAGGTTTCGGGCCTGTGCATGATGACGTGGCTGCATCCGTTAGGGTACCTTTTTTATTTTATTTTGATTAAATTTGAATTTCAATTTCAACTCATTCTAACTCACATAGCTTTCACATATAAGATTCGTTTTACACGCAGTTTGCTCCACTGCGATTATATTAAAATTCTGGACATTTTGATGCTGGTTTGGACGAATTCTTAGACTGTTGAATTTTGAGCCTATTTTTGAATTTCAGATCGATTTAAAATCGAAGGTGAGTGTCTTAACCCACTCACAACTTCTAAAATTTCTTATGTTAGTTAAATTAAATTTATAATGTGATTAGAAGTTTATTGATTGCTGTTTGGTACGTTAAATTGTCATTCTGGTTAAATTTGACTTTTATTGCATTTAATTACCGTTTAATTTAATCTTGAATTTAAATTGTCAATTTAATACCTGTTATTGATTATGAGTTACCTATTGATGTTCATTGATTGATTTGGATGACGATTGTGATGTTATTTTGATTTACTGATATTGGATGAATGGATGTTGTATTTTATATTGTTATAATGTTGCAAGTTCCCTATGGATTGAAATGATACAAACCCGAACGAGCTATAGATTAAGGAAAAATCGTTTTTGGTTGAAATGATAGAGTCGAGTGATTTTATGGATTTTATTAAATTCGGGATTGCGGTTTAAAATGATATATAACCGTAAAATTTTGAATTGCGGATTGAAATGATAAATATCTGTATCACTTGACCCTTTGGTAGAAAATTATATACGGACAACGGATTGGTTAAATTAAACGATTTTTGAATCTTTGAAATTTTGAATTCAGTTAACTACCATTTTGAAATAGAATTGATTTCTATAAGCTGAATTATATTTTCTTAATCCAAGTGTAAAGGCTGAAAGTGGGAATTGATTTAATAAATTGTTCAAAGGATTTAAAATTGGAATTTCAAAGTTAAAGTGTCAAATATAAATGAATTTATTGGAATTGAGTTACTGAAAACGTTTGGATATAACTTTGAAATATATTTAAACTAATTTAAACTATTTTAAATAAATTAACTAATTTAATCAATTTTAAACTATTTTAATTTATATTAATCTATTACAACCTATTTAATCAAATTTAACCTATTTTATATATTTTAAACTAATTAAATTTAATAAATCTATTTTAAACCTTTAAAAACCTAAAAAAATCTATTTAATCTATTTTAAATCTATTTCAATCATTTTAAATCTAACTAAACCCAATTTAAATCTATTCGAAGCTAATTTACTATTTAAACTATATTAAATCTAATTTAAGCTATTTCTAAACTATTAAAATTATTTATGAACACCTAAACTATTTTCTAAAAATTCAGACAGTGTAAAGTTAAATATTTATATCCTTGATGATGATACTGTTGGGGATGCGAATTAAGGATCTTAAGGCATAAATAACACTAGAGGGGGGTGAATAGTGTTTTAAAGAATATATGAACTATATGACTAAATTAAAACTTTCAACACAAATCTAAACAGAATTCTAACACAGAGTGATCACAGAACATATAACAAATGCAAATAGTAAAGTAAAGCAAGTAAAAGGAAAGAACACACCGGATTTTATACTGGTTTGGAATCCTCCTACATCCAGTTCTGCACCAAGGCAATATCCTTGTACAGATTTTTATAAGCCAATATCCAAATTACAACCCACAATTTCTAAGGCCTTGAGGAACCCTCCTATCTCCGAGTCTGGGGTAAACTCTCTTGATTTACGGGACACAAGATCACCCTAATACTTTCTAATAACAATCCTTTTGAATGGATATACTCTATGGACTTTTTGAATACAAATTAATCCTATAACTCTGAATAGCACTTTGATCTTTAGTAGAATGATGGAGAATCAAATAGAGAGAGTATCTAAATGATTTCCTATTGAGAATTTGGCAGAATGATGGCACGATCTTGAAAATATGAAGTTTTATGGATATGGAATGGTGGAGAAGAAAGAGTGAAGAAAATAAGAAAGTAGTTGTTAAAAAAATTCGTTTTGGAAGCCTTTATATAGATGCACAACAGTCATAACCATTGGCGAAAGGTTTTTGAACGAATGGACACTTCTTTTGAAATTTGAATTTTGAATCCAACTGTCACCATGTCGACATGGGGTATCCCCATATGTCGACATCCCTCAGTTCAAAATTGTAGAGATGTTGTTTTGTAAAAGCATTTGAATTTAAAACAAGTTGAAACTTCTCTGAAGCAAAATAAAGTGTTTAAACAATATTTTGAGATAGAGAATGAATATAAAACATTATTTTAAATATATATATATATATATATATAATTGATATAGACCGTCAATTATATAAGTAATATTTAAAATCAGAATAAGTTTTGATGTTTTAAAAATAGAAGTTTTTAAAATCAGAATGGAGGAATATTTCAAGGCTAAAACAAAGTTTGAAAACATTTTTGAAAACATGATTTTGAAAGCTAAAACATTTTGAAAAACAGATTTAAAAACATTTTGAAAAATCTATTCAAACTGAAATTGCAAGAACCTTCCTACAGAGCTCCTCCATAGGACTCGAGAACTTGTACAAAGTAGTTTAAATGATTTTGATTTTTGTGGGTTTGTAAGCCACTTGTCGTAGGTTTGTAAGCTACTTGTCGTGGGTTTGTAAGCCACTGGTTTTGATAGAAATTGGGTTCCATCCCAAAAGAAAATTGGAAGAAAGATGAGAGTGCTATTATGAAGTTTTAACAAAATACTAGACACTTATCTTGAGATCTTGAAATCTTGATTCTCTAGAGTCTTGAATCTTGAATCTCTAATCTTCATCTTGATGCTTGAGTCTTTATACTGATCAGTCTTTGATAATACCTGCATATACTTCCTATATACATACATATATATATATATACATATATATATATATATCTATCTATATGAAAATGTTAGTATATATTTTATAAAGTAAAGTATAATAACTATATAAGGTTGTTGTCATCAAAACATCATCGACTCAGTTCCTAACAATCTCCCCCTTTTTGATGATTACAACCTTTATTTATAAAATATTCTTACCATACCATAACTCCCCCTTACTCCGTGACTTCTTCTTAAAACTACAACTCCCCTTTATTCCATGACTCCCCCTTACACCAAGCACATATATTTTTATAACTTTCTCCCCCTTTGTCATCAACAAAAAGGAATAAAAGATTTACCTATTCTAAAGTATATATAGAATAAAAGTGTAAAGTGAACGTGTAAGTGATCAAGTGTAACTTGACAATCAAATCAATATCATACATAGCAAACCAATCATGTATAGTATATGGAGTTATATACAAACCAAATCCAAATCAAACTTAAGTAAACAATACAATCAAATCCTAATCAAATCTAAATCAAATCAAATCAAACAAACAAACAAACATACATAATGATCAGACATTCCTTGGGACTTCCACCCATCCATTTTCTCCAAAGATAGGATCAGTTTTGATAACATCCCAATTATCTTTGTCGAGAGTGACTGGTGGATTTGCTTCGGGTTCGTCTTTGCTAAGGCTTGAGATCATCCAACGAAGTGCGTCGAAGTGTTTCTCTTGCTCTTTGATCATCTGCATTTGGCTTAATTCTAAGTGCCTTTGATTTCTAAGTATAAAAGAAAGAATATTCTTGAAATAAGTAAGAGTTTCTTCAAGATTTTCACTTAAATTCTTAATTGGAGAAACCATAATTTAAGAAATAAGTTGAAGTATGAGAGGAGATGAATAGAAATGGAGGTAGAGAAGTTTTTCTGGAAGAAATATGTATTTATAGGAGTTATTGGCCGTTCAAAATGAATTGTCACTTGGTAGTTACAAGAATTTAAAGTTAGAAATTGTAACTACTTTTTGACTGTTATATGTCGACATGGGGGGACGGGGCATGTCGACATGGTCTAGACAGAATGACCAAGTTGAGTTATTTTTTATTTTTAAGTTTATTTTTATACTAATGGACCTATATAAACTTAAAATAAATAACTATCAGAGATATATAAAACTGGAAAACAGAGAATAAGATAGCATTACTTATATTAGTTAACATTACATAATCTTAACTAAAAAAGTAGAAAATACAAAGATAGATAAACGATAGCTAGAGAGATAATGGCTAGGATTAGTTTGATGAAGATGATGATGAAGACAAGCCAAGTTTCCTGCCTATCTTCCCAAAGAACTTGTCGATCTTGGTAGAGATTTTATCCATTTTCTTGCTAATAGATCTCTTAAGAACCTTTTGGTTTTGGGCAAGTATCTTTTGGTTCTTGAGTATGGTTTTGTTGGACGGATTGGCGGGGGTATGTGGATACTCTATATTTCCAAAGATGTTTCTTCATCTTCCTCTTCTTCTTCAATTTCCATTCCTTCCCCTTCTTCTTCCTCTTCTTCTTCCTCTTCTTCCATCTCTTCATGAGCAAGTCTCTCTTCCTTTTCGGCAAGTGTTTCATATGGTTGAAACATGAGTGGGATTTTCATAAGAGAAATGTTTCCATGATTGAACACTTTTCTACTTACAAATTCTTCCTTTTTAACATCCACACCAAAATAATTGAAAATCCGAGTAAGGTAAATTCCATGATAAAGAGTGTTTTCTCCCATATTAAAATTTTTGGGTCTTAACTCATCCAAAATAGTTTGTGCCCAATTAATATCATATTTTCCAAAAATAGCAAAAAGAGATTTACACACTTTTGAGGTGGGATTATTGTAGTTTTCCGACCTAGGAATAATTGTGTGTTGAATAAGAAGGTTGGCAATTCTTGCTTTTGGGCGGAAAAAGCGATTCTTAAAATCCATGTGGTCATCGCTTTCAAAAATGTGATGAAAAGTCTCTCGATCGGTTTCATTGATTTGAAATTCCGAGAGATTCATACCGGTAGATTTGCAACCCAAAATAGTACCCAAAATATCGGAATCCAAAACAATAAGTGTTCCTTTAACACTACTCCAAATTTGATCTTCATTTCCATTATAAAATCCATGATTTAGGTTTGCATAAAACATTTTGACAAGGTTTGGATAACAAACGAAATCATTTTGCTTGTTATCAATCAAGCTAAGAATGGAGTTTTCTTCAAAAAGTTGATCGATTTCATAAGAAGAAAAATCATCAAAAATGACAAATTTTCCCGTATTGACTTTACCATAGTTTACATAGTTTATGTAAGCTTTGATAGCCTCCGGGTCATTGAAAAGATCATTTTTGATGGATTTGGGCAGCCTCATAGTTGATGGGTTACTGGAGGAAGCCATTGATGAGTGTTTGAGAGGAGTAGAAGATAATGAAGAAAGTTTGAATTATGAGAATAAAGTGAAAAGAGATGATAAGAGAAGTATATTAAATAGATTCTCTAAAGTCATGTTCTCTGGTCAAGAGGTGTCTTTTCAGAATTTTGAAGTAAGTGAAAAGGTGGAGGGAAATTCAAAAGTTTGAAATCAAATTTCTGAGAGGCATGTCGACATGGGGTATCATGGCATGTCGACATGTGCCTGTTGAATTTGAAAAGAGGTGTCTTTTTCTAAAATCTAATAAATTCCTAAAATCCTAAGAAAACTAATCTATATTCTATATCTATATTTAATTCCAGTAATAATATTAAATATAATAATATTAAAATATTTTAATATTTAAAATATTATTAAAATAATATTATTTTGAATTTAAAAATTCAAATTTCAAAGGGTGATTTTGAATTTAAAAATTCAAGAAATTGCAAATAAAATCAAATCAAGCAAGCATCCAATAAAATTAAAATAAATGTGTACCTATTTTTAGATCCAAACTTCGATCGTCTTCTGATTCGAGAATAGCCGTGAAGCACAGATTTGAATTATCATTTTTCTTCTCGTCATCACTGGATGAATCGTCAAGAGTTGCTGCATATGCCTTCTTTCTTTTCTTTGGTTGCTCGTTGTTTGGTTGAAATGTCTGTTTGTCTGGAAATGGACAATCCATCTTGTAGTGCCTGTTTTGTTGCAGTTATAGCATCTATCACAATTATTGTTGTTGTTGTAGTTCTCCGAAGTATTTCTGGAATTTCTTTGATCATTTCTTTTAAAGTTATTCATCTTTCTATACTTCAGAAATTTTCTGAAATTTCTGGTCATGAAAGCAATTTCTTCATCACTCTCTTGTTCTGAATCTCCAGTTGTTTCTTTGAATGCGATCGATTTCTTTTCCGTTGCCTTAGATTCTTTTCTCCCTTGTAGTTGAACTTCATAAGACATTAAATTACCGATTAACTCTTCGATCTTCATTTGACTAACATCATTTGCCTCTTCAATACTAAGTGTCTTTTGATCCCATTCTTGAGTGAGTGAATTGAGTATTTTTCTGACTTGATCTTCTTCTAAGAAACCCTTTCCTAAAGCAATCAATGAGTGTACAATGTATTGAAATCGACAATACATGTCGGAAATAGACTCATTTTCATGCATTTTAAAAAATTGAAACTGGTTAGTTAATATGGAAATTTTAGTCTGTTTAACTTTGCTTGCTCCTTCACGAGTTACTTGCAAAGTTTTCCAGATTTCAAATGCAGACTTACAAACAGAGACTCTATTAAACTCATTCCTATCTAGTGAACAAAATAGTATATTCATAGCCTTAAAATTGTTTTGTGCAACTGTCTTTTGCTCAGTAGTCCACTGGGCAAAATTTGTAGTTGGTTCAACATATTCAATTTGTGTCATATTCCAAGTATCTAAACTTATGGATTGTAAATAAATTTTCATCCTACATGCCCAATATGCATAATTACTGCCATTAAAAAGTGGTGGTCTGACAGTAGACTGACCCTCTATAAATGAACTAGTGTTAGTGCTTGTGTTGACAGAAGTAGTGGTGACAGGAGTGACATTATTAGTGTGTTGTGCCATTAAAACTTTTCAAAATTTCAGATTATGAAAACAATGAAAACCAATGCTCTAATACCAATTGTTGGGGATGCGAATTAAGGATCTTAAGGCAGAAATAACACTAGAGGGGGGGGTAAATAGTGTTTTAAAGAATATATGAACTATATGACTAAATTAAAACTTTCAACACAAATCTAAACAGAATCCTAACACAGAGTGATCACAGAACATATAACAAATGTAAATAGTAAAGTAAAGCAAGTAAAAGGAAAGAACACACTGGATTTTATACTGGTTCGGAATCCTCCTACATCCAGTCCTGCACCAAGGCAATATCCTTGTGCAGATTTTTATAAGCCAATATCCAAATTACAACCCACAATTTCTAAGGCCTTGAGGAACCCTCCTATCTCCGAGTCTGGGGTAAACTCTCTTGATTTACGGGACACAAGATCACCCTAATACTTTCTAATAACAATCCTTTTGAATGGATAGACTCTATGGACTTTTTGAATATAAATTAATCCTATAACTCTGAATAGCACTTTGATCTTTAGTAGAATGATGGAGAATCAAATAGAGAGAGTATCTAAATGATTTCCTATTGAGAATTTGGCAGAATGATGGCACGATCTTGAAAATATGAAGTTTTATGGATATGGAATGGTGGAGAAGAAAGAGTGAAGAAAATAAGAAAGTAGTTGTTAAAAAAATTTGTTTTGGAAGCCTTTATATAGATGCACAACAGTCATAACCATTGGCGAAAGGTTTTTGAACGAATGGACGCTTCCTTTGAATTTTGAATTTTGAATCCAACTGTCACCATGTCGACATGGGGTATCCCCATATGTCGACATCCCTCAGTTCAAAATTGTAGAGATGTTGTTTTGTAAAAGCATTTGAATTTAAAACAAGTTGAAACTTCTCTGAAGCAAATTAAAGTGTTTAAACAATATTTTGAGATAGAGAATGAATATAAAACATTATTTTAAATATATATATATATATATATATATAATTGATATAGACCGTCAATTATATAAGTAATATTTAAAATCAGAATAAGTTTTGATGTTTTAAAAATAGAAGTTTTTAAAATCAGAATGGAGGAATATTTCAAGGCTAAAACAAAGTTTGAAAACATTTTTGAAAACATGATTTTGAAAGCTAAAACATTTTGAAAAACAGATTTAAAAACATTTTGAAAAATCTATTCAAACTGAAATTGCAAGAACCTTCCTACAGAGCTCCTCCATAGGACTCGAGAACTTGTACAAAGTAGTTTAAATGATTTTGATTTTCGTGGGTTTGTAAGCCACTTGTCGTAGGTTTGTAAGCTACTTGTCGTGGGTTTATAAGCCACTGGTTTCGATAGAAATTGGGTTCCATCCCAAAAGAAAATTGGAAGAAAGATGAGAGTGCTATTATGAAGTTTTAACAAAATACTAGACACTTATCTTGAGATCTTGAAATCTTGATTCTCTAGAGTCTTGAATCTTGAATCTCTAATCTTCATCTTGATGCTTGAGTCTTTATACTGATCAGTCTTCGATAATACCTGCATATACTTCCTATATACATACATACATATATATATATCTATATGAAAATGTCGGTATATATTTTATAAAGTAAAGTATAATAACTATATAAGGTTGTTGTCATCAAAACATCATCAACTCAGTTCCTAACAGATACAACCTAAATTGAAATTTAGAACTGATAACTTTTGTGAAATGACATATTTGAGTAAATATGACTTTGGAAGTGAATATGATTTGAAAATAATATGGTTTTGAGAATATGATATTTTGATATTAAGTATGAATTGACTTTTGAAATGTAAAAGAACCATCCGGTGTGAAAGAAGCGTTTGGTTGTTAAAGAGATCAGGATCGGATATTGTCATACTCTCTGCCAATACCGAAAACCACTTTAACAACTATGCATGTGGTGGAGATTTCAAAAATGAAGCAGGATGGTTTGGCGAACGAGTTTTGTATGAGGTATGATGTGACCCTGACTCCCGTGAGTCAGCTTAGATGCGACTAAAATAGGAGCCACGCTGGGCCAAGTGAGGTCGCACCTCCGATCGAACACGTTTCTTCGATGCCATATTATGACTTTGTGATGATTTGGTAGCCACCCCTCGATTTTGATTATGGGAGCGTCTTCCGAAGTGGGCGGTAGTAGCTGTTATGCATTACCACCAATCCGGATACACAATTGGTATATCTACCCTAGCATTGCCTCGAGTGCCGTGTTCACATGTCCTAGAGCGCCTTCTACAAGTTTTTTATGTACCATACCTATGGAGTGTCTTCTGTGTAAATCTCCAGTTTACGGAGGAGAATAAGGTACTGTATAGACTATGGGAATATATAAAATGTGTTAAGGGGGATATGGGTAACGCCTTAACACTATTTTAATACTTTTACTTTACTGTAGACATATTATAATAGCGTATTGTACTACATAGTAGATAGTTTAACAGATCCTTAGGAGATGTAAATCCTGAACATCTCTTAAGTTACTGCATTCACGTTGACATTAGATAGGAAATGTCAAACTCTATAAACATCTCTGACGCCGTCACACTCATGGTTACCATTGATTTAATTTACATAAGATCTTTTAGTTCTAACTCGAATGTTTTGTCCTTTCAATTCGATCGGGTCAGTCTGAGCATTTTAGGGTTGAAGACCTTATTTTTGAAGGACGAAGAGGAAGATTTGTACTATTATTATTTATTATAATTATTCCACTGCATCATGTTGTTCTGCTACATTTTTTATTTATTTATTTCTATTTTATGTAACTCTGATTTTGTGTTGTAAAAGAATAATCAAATGTATTTATAAAACAGCTTCATGAGCTGTTATTTGATTATTATATTTTTTCATTCCGCTGCGAGATTCTGTTTTTGTTTTATTTCTTTCTCTTTTTCTTATTTACCCCATAATAATCTGCCCTTTTGAATGGTTTGAGCCTGGCATGCGTGTCTGCTTAAACCATCCAAAAAGGCAGGTCGTTGCAGTTGGTATCAGAGATTTGGTTTAGCGGTAACCTTAGCTTTATGGGATCTGACTCATATTAAATAGGGTAGTAATACCTAAAACGAGTCGCTAAGTGTATATATACAGAGAGCGTACTTGTTAGTATTATAAAAGGTTTTTGTATTGTGTTAATTTGTTTCATTTTGTATTTATAAATTTTCATCTATGCATAGGATGTTATGACATCGATAGAAATTTCCAAACACATAATAGGACAGACTGACATAGTATGTTTTGAAATATAGGTAAATGAAATAATTTTGTCTATTATATAATTTATATATAAAAATAAGAGAACTTTATAAATGATATAGTTGGTTGTTGTATATTTGTTTATTAGGTAGTGAAATTTTGTAAATATTGACTGAAAATAAGATTTACAAATAAAATGAATATAAATTGGAATTTTAGAACTTAAGTTCCGGGATTTTTGGAATATAATATTAGTATTATTTGGAAGTATTTTCAAATATAAATATTCCAAGATGATTTAAGAAATGTTTTAAAAAGAAATTTTTAAAGGAAATAAGTTCTATACTCACCTTTCGGTCGTTGGAAAGTAATTTCGGTGATGAGTGCACGCATCATCGACGTTCATTTTCGAGTTTCAAAGTGGCAAGACCGTTGTAGTAATTTTACTGCACAATTGTTTTGATAAATTAATCTTGATTTTTAATTCCAAATATGATTTCATATATATATATATATATATATAAGATATGATTATATATATTTTTAAATAATTGAAATGAAACCGGTTGTTTAGTTCTTAAGTTTCTGTAAATTAGAAAATGAAATTATTGTAATGGATGAAACCTTGACCATATTAATAATTAGAAACTTCTAAAACGGAAATTAGAAATTCGATGTTAAGATGATAAATGAAATAAATAAGAATTTGAAAATTGTAAATTGTAAATAAAATAGAAATGAAAATAAGAAAATGTAATTATTGAACATTTTGATTTAAAACAAATATGAAACTTGTGCAACATTTTATTGCATTCTAAAAGACATATGTATAACTTACCAAAATATTAAAAGCTGCAATGTTAAATAGAATATGTAATAAAATATTATACAAGTAAAATTTTAGTAAATGAAAGTGTTCAATAGAATTATATCTATAAATAAGAATTCTAATGCTATTAATTGTAATAAACTGAAGTTGATAGTTTGAAATGTTATTGATTAAATGTAATAAAGATAAATAATGTAAGAAAGACGATTATAAACTTAAGTTAACATTTTAAGCTATTTATAATCAGATTTAATGGTAACGGTGAATATTGTAATTAAATAATTATGAACTTGAATTAATATTGAAGTCGATTATAACTGAAATAAGTAATATAAACTGAATAGTTATAACTACAGAAACCATTGAAACTGATTTAGAAATGGAGTCAATATTCAATAATACTATATACGAAAGAATGAATGTGAAAAGGAAATAATCTATAAATGGTAAATTGAATTTTTAAGAAACTTACCTAATAATGTGTAATCCAATAAGTGAAAGAAAAAAAGATAACTTAATTAAGCAATGAATGTAAAGTAATAAAATGGAAGAAAACGACATTGTATGAATAAAGGAGAAATGAACTTTTGTAGGTAATAACGAATGTAAATTAATGGAAATAAACATTTTATGAATGAGAAAAGAAATGTAAATGAAAAAAGCGAAAATCAAACTAAATTGTAAATGTGATGTAAACTGAAATAAAATGTATACAGTACTTTAATAATGAACTTATTTATGATCCAAATAAATGAAATAGATATAATTATGTAAGTAAAGAATGTAAATTAATGAAATGAGCCTTATACGAAAGAATGAAAATTAAGATTTTGTAAGCAATGAATGTAAATTAAAGAAAATCATTGTATGAGAAAAAATGGAAAAAAAAATGAACAGTGAATAATGTGACAAAGAAAGAGCAATAAGAATAAGACTTAAATATTAGTTGAAATTTTGTTTGTATTGGTTTATGGATTGGTTGGAAATGATACTTCTATTTTGTATAAGGATGTATAGATAATCTATAAAGTTTGATCTACGACTGTTGAGTGCATTATTTTTACTTCATGGTTTATTTATCATTTTATATGGTTTGAAGTTCTAAACCCAAACAAACCATTTGTTTTTTATTGTTATGGATGGATGATTGCTCTCTTTGTTGAAATTGATGTTTGTACTATTGTTACAAATGATTGTTGTTATGTTCTATTGATTTGTTGTATGAAATTGTTGTTATATTGTGATGTTTTGGTTGTTATTTATTGAAACAGCTTAAATATTTCTCTTTGTATAATTTGCTAGCTTATTTTAGATTGCATAAGTGAAATATAGATTATGGAAGCAATTGCTACTGCTTTTGGTTTCATAAAATAAGCATTATTTGCCCGACAAATAGGTACATTCTCGGATTACGATTTTATAGCGATATTATATTGTTTTTCCCTTGGTTTGGGATATTTTATTTTGAAAAATATGATATATATTATTATTATTGATACTATTTTATCTCCCAGACCTCTCCATACAAAGGAGACCCTGCCAAAATTTTCAGTGAATTTTTAGACTTAGAAAATTTTGTGAAATGTTTTACAAACTTCCGTTAACTTAAATATAAAGGATTTAATTGTTATAAATTGATATATTTTATTTAATTTATTTAATTTTGTAAATTAATTGTTTATATATTTAATATTTTGAATAATATTTAATGATTACTTAATTCTTTTTTTTCCCTCCCTTTTCCTTTTCGAGGATGAAAAGTTTTGAGTGGAGGAGAGTGTAACGACCCGTAATTTTCAATAATTAAAATATGTTAATTTAATGAAAATTGGTGATTTAATGTTAGAAGAAATAAAAATTGGTGATTTAATAATTAGAATATAATTGGAATAAAATGTAAAAGTATTAATTTAACGTAATTTATAATTGCTTTGAGTGAAATTCCAATTAATAGAATGTATAAAAAGGTTAATATTGGTATAGACTGTAAATAAATCAATTGTTGTTTATTACCAACGTATTTAATCAATTGCAATTAAACGAAATTAAATGTTACATTAATGTGAGTTAGGACAATAACTGCAAATTGTGAATGTAATAAAAGAGTATAGAAATGTTAATTATATTTACAAGGCAATAATTAATGTAATAAAAAGAGCGAAACAAAGACAAATTATTTTATTGAGATTTAAATTATAATAAAATTGACAAAAATTCAATATAATGGAAATATAGTTGTTAATACAAAGAAAAGATGGAAATTGTAGAATATTAGTAAAACGGGATATCAACAAATATCAACTATGTTATTAGAGTAATAATTGATTGGATATAAAGATTGGAACCGAATTAAATCAATTTATTGGAATTAATTATAATTAAATTGGATTTAAATTACAAGTGAATTGAAAACTGTAATTAGTGAAATATTAAACACTGAATTTGATATGTAAATTTGCTTTGAGTTATAATAAATGTTTAAGTAATTAAAAATGATGAAATTGGTTAGTTTATAAATATTGAATTAAAAAAAACGATTTAATCAATTTAATATTAATTCATTTAATTAATGTGAAAATTGATATTTTGGCCACTGACGCGAATTTCGTTGAAACCAGTTTTATCAGATTCGTAATGGTGAATTATTGTAAGATTTCAAGTTTCATAGCGATCAGACTTGTCCTTTGATCGTACGGACTCGAAATGCCTAGAAATCAACTTAATTGAAATCGATTTGAAATAAGCTGATTTTAAGTTAACTTCTTAATACGATTTAGGACCTGAAACCTATTCCATTGGGTGCCAAAATATTGAAAACATCTATTTTGATATATGGGATGACTCATTTTCGTTCCAGAGACAGAACGGGCTTTTCGGGCTATTTATTGTTCAACGTTTAAATCAGTCTTGTCCATTGATTCTATTTTTCAGCTTTGCTTATAATAGCCCGTTATAAACCCTAGCTACTTCTTATTTTCATTTGTCTGTACGTACAATTCTCTCTGGCTTCTTCTTCTTAATGGCAGACAAACCAAACAAATTCCAAATTCAATTGCAAATCAAAATCAAATCAAAAATTCGAACTCCTCCGACCCAAACAAATTATATATCAATTCGAAGCTCTCAATGTGTGCAAGCTAGATTTGCAAACTGTTTCTTGATTTAGGTTTCTGTGTGGCCGGAATTGGGTGATTTAATTACAGCGGTTCGTTTGTGATCATTGGATTGTGCGGTGGATCGTCGCCTGATCGACGATCAGGAGGTGCCATGGCAAAGAGCTCGATGAATGGAGGCCATCCATTCTGTTCGTTTGTGTCGAAGAGGTCGTGGGTTGGCCAAAAAATTCTGTTATTAGGCGGCGGCGGTTGATCTTGGTGGAGTCGGAGCTGCCACGACGAGGGGAGGGGGCGCGGCCAGAGACGTGGAGGCCAACGGCGCACTCCGATCTGGGTGGAGGTGTGTGTAGAGGTGGCGGTGGACGAACGAGCGATGGCAGCTGCGGTTTAAGGGCGCGATCGTGATGAGCGAGAGAAGGTTTAGGGTTTCGAGCCTGTGCGCGATGACGTGGCTGCATCTGTTAGGGCACCATTTTTATTTTATGTTGATTAAATTTGAATTTCAATTTCATCTCATTCTAACTCACATAACTTTGACATACAAGATTCGTTTCACACGTGGTTTGCTCCATTGCGATTATATTAAAATTCCAGACATTTTGAAGAAGGTTTGGACGAATTTTTAGACTGTTGAATTTTGAGCCTATTTTTGAATTTCAGATCGATTTAAAATCGAAGGTGAGTATCTTAACCCACTCACAACTTCTAAAATTTCTTATGTTAGTTAAATTAAATTTATAATGTGATTAGAAATTTATTGATTGCTGTTTAGTATGTTAAATTGTCATTCTGGTTAAAGTTGACTTTTATTGTAATTATTTACCGTTTAATTTAATCTTGATTTAAATTGTCAGTTTAATACATGTTATTGATCATCAGTCACCTATTGATGTTCATTGATTTATTTAAATGATGATTGTGATGTATGTTTGATTTGCTTATATCAGATGAATGGGTGTTGTATTTTATATTGTTATAATATTGCAAGTTCCCTATGGGTTGAAATGATACATACCCGAACGAGCTATAGATTAAGGAAAAATCATTTTGGGTTGAAATGATAGACTCAAGCGATTTCATGGATTTTATTAAATTTGGGATTGCTGTTTGAAATGATATAAAACTGTAAAAATTTAAATTGCAGATTGAAATGCTAAATATCCGTATCACTTGATCATAGGGTAGAAAATTATATACGGACGCCGGATTGGTTAAATTAAATGATTTTTGAATCTTTGAAATTTTGAATTCGGTTAACTGGCATTTTGAAATAGAATTGATTTCTATAAACTGAATTATATTTTGTTAATCCAAGTGAAAATGTTGAAAGTGGGAATTGATTTAATAAATCGTTCAAAGGATTTAAAATTGAAATTTCAAAGTGTCAAATATAAATGAATTTATTGGAATTGAGTTATTGAAAACGTTTGGATATAAATTTGAAATTTATTTAAACTAATTTAAACTATTTTAATTAAATTAACTATTTTAATCAATTTTAAACTATTTTAATTTATATTAATCTATTACAACCTATTTAATCTAGTTTGACATATTTTACATATTTCAAACTAATTAAATTTATTAAATCTATTTTAAACCTTTAAAAACCTAAAAAAAAATCTATTTAATCTATTTTAAATCTATTTCAATCATTTTAAATCTAACTAAACCCAATTTAAATCTATTCAAAGCTATTTTACTATTTAAACTATATTAAATCTAAAATCTAATTTAAGCTATTTTTAAACTATTAAAATTATTTATGAATACCTAAACTATTTTTTAAAAATTCAGACTGTGTAAAGTTAAATATTTATATCATTGATGATGATATAACCTAAATTGAAATTTAGAGTTGATAACTTTTGTGAAATGACATATTTGAGTAAATATGATTTTGGAAGTGAATATGATTTTGGAAGTGAATATGATTTGAAAATAATATGGTATTGAGAATATAATATTTTGATATTAAGTATGAATTGACTTTTGAAATGTAAAAGAACCATCCGGTGTGAAATAAATGTTTGGTTGTTAAAGAGACCGGGATCAGATATTGTCACAATTTCTGCCAATACCGAAAACCACTTTAACAACTGTACACTAGTGGAGATTCTAGAAATGAAGTAGGATGGTTTGGCGAATGAGTTCTGTATGAGGTATGATGTGACCCTGACTCTCATGAGTCATCTTAGATGTGACTAAAACAGGGGTCACGTCGGGCCAAGTGAGGTCGCACCTCGTGTAACGACCCAGAATTTCTGTCATTTGAAATTCGTATATTTAATTGATTTTTAATATTAACAAGTGAAATTTGTAAGTCGAATAAATTATATCTCGAATATTAAGATTTAATTAGATAATTAAACCGATAATTTAATATTTGAAATTACAGAAATAATTGGAAATTGGGTTTAGTGTGATTGAAAATGATTTATAAAGTTGTGCTCAATCATATTGGAGTTAGAATGATGTTATAGGACTTTTAAAATTGAATTAAAAGTTAACTGGTGGAAATTGAATGTGTTAACATTTAATTAACGAGTAAAAATAGAAATTTTTGAAACAATCTCGGATTTCGACGAAACCAGTTTCATCGGATTCGTAATGTTATATTTTTGTAAGATTTCAAATTTCGTGTCAATCGAATTTACGGTTTGTCCGGGGCAAGCTAAAATGCACTGAAATCGGTTTAAGTGAATTTTGAATTTAAAATAGTCGATTTGAAAACCTATCTTCCAAATACTTTCGAGTTGGCTCCCGATATATATTCCATTGCAATCAGAATGGGGGTAAAACATTATAAACGCCAGGCAGCACGCTTCGTTTGGAGTTCGGAAAAATTTCGGATGAATAGTGTCGCGTAATTTTCTATATAAGGCCTCCATATTCACAATTTTACACCAAACCCTAACCCTAAAAGCTTCAGCCGCCCCTTTCAATATCAATGGCCAAAACCTTCCAACCTTCTTCCTCCTTTTTCTTCCAATCCACCAACAGTCGTCGAAAACGTCCAACTACAAAATTAAAGAGTGTGACAAGATCTTCAAGATCAACGGTTATGATCGAAAATTTCGCAAAGAATCAACGGCAATTTAAGCTTGAAGGCATGCCGTTCGCACAAGTTTCTCGAGGCACACATGCAGCCGAGCTTGGCCAAATTGCAGCCGAGGGTAGCTTGCGTAGGGGGCTTCGACTCGGCGGTGTTTGATCGTGTTCAAGTTCGTCGTGGTGGCCACGACCATTAGGGTTTTAGGGCGGCCGGTGGGTTCCTATTCATGTACGAAGACCTGGGGAAGGAGAAAGCAAAACACGGCTGAGATCAAGGCAAAGGGAATGGCCGGCTCAGATTGAAAAGGTTTAAAAAAAATAAAAGAAAATTGTAAAATAAATTATATATGAATTCGTTTAAACTTTAAACTATCATAATTTTTTCATACGAGGTCCGTTTCGCACGAAACGAATTGCGTTGGGTTCGTATTCGCAAATACTACGCAATGGAGCTGGATTGAAGTTAGTTGGAGCTAGTGTAAATTTTGGTTAAAATTAAACGCTCGTTTAATTTTATTCGAAATAAAAACACTGCAACTGTATTTGAAACAAGGTGAGAACTTCTCACTCAATCGAATCTGTTTCGATTTAAATAGTTAAATTTAAAATTGCTTGATTGTGTTGATTGTATGCTTGGATGATAAATTATTATCTATTGTTTTGAAATAAACCCTATACGCCGTATATTAAGCGGATGTTATTTATTAAACACATATACCGCGATATTCCATCTCGAAGTGGAATTGGTATTATATATGTACTTGGAGTTGATTTTCCCGCATTATATAGCGGATGAGACCCTATTGCGCCACATAATAGCGTATAATATTTTATATAAACCCATGTACTGCGATATTCCGTCTTGAAACGGGATTGGTATGGTGCTAACATCTGTGGATGCAGGGAAATAGGTTGGAGGGATCCAACTGGAATCCTCAACAGTATTGACTTATTTACAGATATTTGCGATATATTCTGTTATCATATTGATATATGATGTTTGGATGCCGTGGTTGATGTATAGGTGCTGTTGCAGCATTTGGGTCTATTTTGGAAAATTAAAAGTGTTAAAGTGATGATTTTCAAATTTAAAAGGATTTTTAAAGTGATTTTTGAAATATGGAGTTAATGATTTTATAAAATAATTTTTGAGCAAGATGGGTGTGTAGCGTGTCACTACACAGCCGATTAGAAGCATATATTAAATAATATAGTTTCGATCAACACGCCTGATCGATGGCGATAAGAGCATACCACTAACATGTTACAAAAGTATAACGAAGCAATGCAAGAATAAATACTGGTGATACGACAAAATAACAACAAGATACCGAAAACAACAAGATACTAACATTAGTTCATAATCAAGTCAGGGTGGGAACGCCGAACTGCTTTCTTGCGACTCGGTTGGAGATGAACTTCGCAGCGGGAGGCAAAGTCTGAAAGGGGCCGATGAGCTCCGACCTGTAATATTGGTGAATAAAAGATAATACGTCTGCAAATACCTTCAAAGTGATATCTTGGTTTATTAAACATGTGTGCATTTCGTTCCTTCCATATATACCAACAGAAGAGAGCGATGAAGACATCCAGGAGGATATTGTGGGGATTGAATTGCCAATGATCAAATATGTCTGGCTGATCAGGGATATGACCGAGGAGGTGGGCGCTGGTAGCAGCCCAAACTAAGTAAGTGAAGTCACAGTCTCGAAATAGGTGGGGGATATCTTCAAGGTGGTCAGAGCAAAAGGCACAAGACGAATCTACCGGAATATGAAGGCGGAAAAGCCTCGCTTTAGTGTTGATTCGTTCATGAGCCAGGCACCACCGGAGGAAGGCGATACGCGGCGGAATAGGGCATTCCCAGAGTCTGGGGAAGGTGAAGAAGCAACCGGGGTTATGGAGGTAAGAATAACAGGAAGCGACGGTGAAGCCCTTAGCAGGCGCAAGCGCCCAGACTACTCGGTCTGGCGAGGTGGTGAGTTAAAGAGAATGAAGCAGATTGTACGCGGAGATAAGTTCGGAGAAGGTGCCAGAGTCGAAGAGGGATGGAGGGCAGAGGGAGTTCGGACCACGACTGATACAGTCACTAACCAATATGAAAGGGGTGTGCGTATGGGAGAAGAGGTGGGGCAAAGATTTGGCGAGGGGGAGTTGATCATGCCATGTATCTAACCAAAACACACGGTTTTTACCATTTTCGATGACAACATGGAAAAGAGATTTGACTCGAGGTAGGGTGTGGAGCACTCCAGCCCAGAACGGAGAAGGTCTACTACGCGGAGGGAAGTGAAGGACGAGGTGGTTGTTAGAACGGTAGTGAATCGAGAGAATCCAATCTTTCCAAATAAAATTGCCAGGGGAGAGTAATCTCCAAAGACATTTAGCGAGGAGTGCGGAGTTAAAAGCACTGAGGTTGGTGATACCAAGACCGCCCTGGTTCTGATGCAAACAGGCAGTATACCAGTTGACAAGCTTTTGACACCTCCACCGTTCCAAAGGAAGGTACACCTGATTTTGTCTATTCGGTTGATGACCCAGGTGGGAAGTCTGTGAAAGGACATCCAATATGACGGGATGGCTGATAAGACAGATTTGACTAAAACAAGGCGACCAGCTGTGGAAAGGGAATGAGCCTTCCAACTCAGAAGTCTCGATTCAATTCTAGAAATTAATGGGGACCAGTCTGATCGATGCAGCTTGGTAGGACGAAGAGGGATGCCGAGGTAAGAAAGAGAGAAATCTGAAAGGTTACAATTGAGCAACGACGAGATGAGAGGGCCAAGGTGATTCGAGTTGCCTAACATGATGACGGAGCTCTTATTGAAGTTAATGGAAAGGCCAGATATGAGCTCAAAAGAGTACAGAGCCACTTTCAGGCAGTGTATGTAATCTATCTGGGGGGAGGCAAAAAGTAATGTGTCATCAGCAAACTGCAGATTAGAAACTGCCAAAGAGGAATCCGGGAGTGTAATGCCAGAAAAGAGGTTGTTGGAAATGACAAGTTTGATCATCTTATTAAGGACGTCGGCTACCAAGACAAAGATGAGAGGCGATAGAGGGTCACCCTGTCTCAGACCACGAGCCGACTTGATGTGACCCCCCGAAGCACCGTTAATCGATATAGACGAGAGGCTTGATATTAAAATATGCTTGATCCAATTACACCAATTGGGAGGAAATCCCCTATGCTTCATGAGATCAAGAATGAAGTTCCAATTAACCGAGTCAAATGCTTTAGAGAAATCTAGCTTCAGTAAAACACCTGGGGTCGATGTTTGGTGGCAGAAGGAAATAATTTCCTGAGATGATGCTACACAGTCCATAATGTTTCTTCCAAGAATAAAGGCTGAATGCTCAATCCCGACCAGGGGGGCAATTACTATTTAGAGGCGATTGGCGAGGACCTTGGTAATGATTTTAAAGGTTGTGTTGAGAAGGCTGATGGGACGGAATGATGAGAGGGAATTAGCACCAGGAGATTTAGGGAGGAGAATAACACTAGCATATTTTAATCGAGAGATGGATGAGGGCTGAGATTGGAATTCTGCACACAAGTCTAAAATATCAGATTTAACTGTTTCCCATAAATGTTTGAAAAAGAGTGGGCCGAAACCATCTGGGTCGGGTGCTTTGTCATCAGACATACCCTTCAAAGCAGCCCAAATCTCCTCTTCTGTGAATGGATGGTCAATGAGGATGGGGGAGGGGCGGGATAAAGGAGGGACCAATCAATGACCGGGAGAGCTGGGGAAGGGCTGCTGAGGATATTTTTGTAGTAATCTGTGAACAGGCGGAGATGATCAGAAAGGTCGGAGTAAGAGGTGTTGTTGTGAACGATTTCCGAGATTGAGGTGGATCTGCGGCGGCAGCTGGCTAGGCGATGGAAGTAGGAGGTGTTTTCGTCCCTTGCCTCCAACCATTTAGCTTTAGAACGCTGTTTCCAGCCTAACTCCTCTTGCTTTATGAGTCTATCCAGTTCTGAATCAAGAATACTCAAGCGAGACTGTTACGTGTCTGAAAGTGAACGAGACTCCTCAAGAATGTTTAGATCTAAGATCTCGTCTTGGGTTGATGAGATGCATGAACGAAGGGACCCCCAAACAGATCTGGCCCAAGGTCTGATAATTTTCCTAAGGGAGTGGAGTTTGAAGACAATTCTGGCGGATGCTGAATGGATTTGCGTAGGCTGGGACCAAGCATGTTTGATGAAGTCGTCAAAGGAAGGCTCCAGAAGCCATAGGCGTTCAAATCTGAAAGGACGCTTGATGTTGGGCAAGGAACCGGTATCTAAAATGAGAGGGCAATGGTCTGAGATGGTCGTAGAAAGTCCAGAGACCAAGGAAAGGGGGTGTAGGTCGTCCCAGGCTGCATTGAAGAGAAATCTGTCTAGTTTTGCTAAGGCAGGTTCGGCTCTACGGTTAGACCAGGTGAAGAGGCAATTGCAGATGGGAGGGTCGATGAGAGAGCATTTGTTGATGAAGGAATTGAAAGAGTCTGAATCCAGTGAGTTGAAGCCAGAATTACGCTCCTCAGAGGATCTGGTTGTATTGAAATCTCCTCCAACTATCCAGGTCCATTGAGGTAAGAGGTAAAGGAAAAGCAATTGGCCCAGAGGACATTCCTCTCATGGCTGTTCTGGGGACCATAGATGTTTGTGAAAAAGTAGATTATACTTGATTGAATGTGGTAGAGTATTACATGTAAGGTCGAAGGATGAACCGTGGTATGACAATGGGCCCAAACAGCATCATTCCAAGCGGTGATGATACTCCCTCTGGACCCAACAGCATTTATGTGGGCCCAACCCGATAGGGAGGACCCCCCTATGTGTCTAATGAAGGATTATGGTGGGTCAATCAATTTAGATTCTTGTAAAAAAGGAATGTCTGCTTTATGAGGTGATAAAATGAGACTGACAGCATGCCTTTTAGATGGGTCCCCCAAACCTCGTACATTCCAAGAAATTAGTTTCATTGGAAAATGGACAATCGCTCAGATTCTAGTGCTTGCATGGCAGTGTAGTGTTCATCACTCAAACTCACACCCATGCAATGAGCCATTTTTTTATTTAGACTCCTATTAGCTGAGGAAAAAACAACAGTTTTATAGAAACTACCAGGGAGAGAAGCTGCCCTGTTGATTCTGGAACTACAGCGAACAGTTGCTGGAGTGAGCAGAGGGGACCTTGGGCAAGGCAACGGAGAAGCTAGAAGAGCTGCCCGGACAGTTGCAAAGGGGGTTGGAACCTTGGATTGTGGCTGGAGTCTGCCAAGGGGAGGTGAGGATAGGTCAAGATCCACTACTGGGTTAACTTGCTGTTCTTTGGGCCAAGCATCCCAGCGTTGAGAGCCAGACCCTCTCGGATTAGTGTCGCGAATTTGGGCAGCTAGTGCAGGCGATGGGGATATGGCTGGGTCATAGTACATCGCGTCAAATGTAGCTTCATCTGAGTCGTCTGATAGGATGGGTTCATCAAAGCATCCGAAGTCCATTTCGTAGTCAACTCCCAGGAACATCGTTTCTGACCTATGAGTGGGGTGAGCATGCTCCCATTTCTCCACTGTAAGGAGATGATCCTCATTGTTCAAATGCGCGACAAAAGAGCTAGGTGTACTAACCCCGTTGAAAAACTGCATCTTGACATATTGGAACCGATGGTCGAAATTAGCCCAGTCGCAATCATCAAACGCAATAAAGCGACCCAAGGTGCTTAGGGCATTACTGACTGCAAGCAAATTATTTCTAAGGAATTCGGGAAAACCTTTGACCCGAGCCCACACCGCCGGTTCAAGATCGGTAGACTGGTGGTAAATTTCTGACCATTGTTGTAAGAGGATAGAGCCTCCTGGCTTCGTTAAGGTTCTCCGTTGAAGGGCATGATCGCGGATCGAGGTGGTAGGGCAACAAAAAATGAAACTGCTGTCAGACAGGATCCAAAGTGGCCACTCATGGTGATGAAAGCTTTTGGAAAGGATGAGGTGGAGGGATTCAATGGACCAAAAGCCGTCAATGATTGTGGCAGTGAGATAGAGAGAAGAGTCGGCCATGGAAAATATTTGTGAGGAGAAAGATTTAGAATGAGAGAAACAATGTTTGGAATGCGGTAGGGGGGATCGAGGCGACTGTTGCTGAGTGATGCCTCGTTTCCTGGGTAAGCTGTGTGTGGGGTCCTCTCCATGTGTATTGGACAGCTTTTGGATTTGTTTTTAGTGGCATTGGCTGAAGCATTTATATGAGCAGAAAAGTAACTATTTGTTTTGTTGAATATGCGCTTTGCGCTTATATGATTTTTGTTTGATGATAATAAACATATATACATTCATTTAAATGTATTTGGTAGTGTACTATTTTATTTTTCATAGATTAAATAAATATTTGTTGAATAAAATAAATTACACAGAATTTGAATTCAAACGAATATTTTATTCAAACAAATATTTATTACAACTTTGAATAGTACAATTTCGAGCTCCCACTATAACTATACAACTTTGATTACAATTACATCACATTTCATATTTACAGTTCACCTCACTACATATCACTCACACTCATATTTTGTCTTCAACTGCATTCCAGTTTGAATCCAGCACTGAGCAATCTGCAAAAATATTTACTAATGCAGTAAAATTGAAAAATAAATATTTTTGCAATATAAAATAAAACGTGAATTTTGAAAATAATATTTGCCTCAGTTATTTGGGTTGTTCGTCATCATTTACATTTGAACTCATCATACACGAACAACTTGTGACATACACAGTGTATCACTGTATATGCCACAAGGCCGTGCACACCGATATATACACTTGATAATGCTACAGGGACAAGTGAGCACATGTCAAACCCAAATACAGGATTCAACTCAGGTGCGACATAAATTAAATCACGACACGAGCACAAGGTCAAATCCGAGTTTTGAAACTGGATTCAACACAAGGCAACTTGAAGAATGCAAAGCTTCGACAAATCAAAACTCCATCAAAACACATGTATGCAGATCAGTGCAAGTGCCAACCAGAATAAAGTCCAACACAGTTACAACCAACTACATGTAAGAGGCAACAAAGACCAAAGTGCATGAACACAGTGAAGACCACAAAGGCAGTGCATCAGTGTGCAAAGAGCTCGAACACAACAAATATGACACCAAGCTACAACTCAAATGAAACAACTCCACTAACTCAAATGTACACGGGTAAACAACACAATCAAACTGCAACAAGGCAACAAGGAATGGCCAGAACCAAGGCAAGACCAAGATGCAGTATACAAGTGACACAATGCTCAATCCACAGTGCAAACACACCACCAAGTAAATGCACAGCAAAAATGAGACCAAATCAAACTCATTTCAACCAGACCAGATAGTACAAGCAAAAATGCAAGACAGTGGTCATGAATGCAGTAACAACATCGAGCCAGAGCCGTCAAGTTCAAATATCACAAAAGTCAAGGCTGCAAATGAAATGCAACACACATGTACATCATGATATCCAGACCAGAATGCAACATGGCCAAGATGAAATAAAACCAAGACAACAAGTTCAAGGCAACAGTAACAATGCAGACAACACAAACAAACAACATCAATGTCAACAGAAAACATGGCCAGAGACTATAGTTCACAGTGAGGTCGAAAAGCAGTAAACAAGCTATAGTTGAAATCATGGAAGCAATGCTCCAAAAAGTGGAAGAAAAAAAGAGAGGACATAACAGTGAAGCCAACCAAGCAATTCACGAGAAAAAAAAACGATGATGAATATTCGCCTCTACTCGAAGTCGAATTCAAAATTCACGAAATCAGATATTATCAAACAAAGTCAAGGCCGGAGCAAATCGAACCAAGTCAAGATCAACGGCGTATTGGTCAAGTAAATTGAACAAGTCACGGTTTAAAGCCGTGTTATTCAAGTAACATGAACAGGTCAGAATTCATCGCAAACATCCAAACAAAATCGAATGATCAAAGCAACAAATATGAAATTATCAGACGAACGAGAAAATAGGGTAACGAACCCTATAAAAGACCCAACATCATCATCGGCAGAATGTGTGAGTTCGAATAAAAAAACCCGAAGAGGAACAGAGCTAAAATCTTACCAAAAGCAAAATCGAACTCACCAAAGCGCGAAGCCATAGCCAAGTACAAATCTAATTTGCGCCAAGCCGAAGCCATAGAAAATTCTCACAGAAGCAAAAGCAACTTCGAAAGCCCTAATTTATTGAAGGAAGAGGAACGAAGAAGAAACGCAAGCCCTAATTCAAGCGCAAAGAGGAATGAAAGAGGATCGGCCATATTTTCACAAGTCAAAACAAAAAGGAACGGGCTAAAATAAAGAATAGGGCCGACCGTGTTTTTAAAAGGGCTTTAGTATATTTAAATAGGGTTTAACTATTTTAGTTTGTTTTTTGTTAATTGTTGTTTTTATTCAAAGAATTTGTAAATCACCACCTAGGGATTAGGTCGTGTCAGATTGTCTAGTTAGAATTAGTTCAGTGAGCAGGGTGTGCGAGTTTGCAAAGCTCTATAGGCGGGAGCAGTGTTTGCGAGTAAGCGAAACTCTATAGGTGGGAGCAGAGTTTGCGAGTAAACGAAACTCTATAGGCGGGAGCAGGGTGTGCGAGTCTAGTAGAGTGTTTGTGAGCGGGAGCAAATGTTTGCGAGTCTAGTAGAGTGTTTGTGAGCGGGAGCAAAAGGGTCTGCGAGTCTAGTAGAGTGTTTGTAAGCGTGATACTGTTTAATTCTAATAGAAATCTGGGAATGCAGCAGTAGGCAGGGGTTGCCGAAGCTGGGTAAATTTTGTGTGTGATTTACTTTTCAGCATATTTATTTCTGCAGTTTATTTCTGTGTTTAATTCGAGTAAATTTGCTATAACCCTATTCACCCCCCTCTAGGGTTAATCTAGATCCTACAAGTGGTATCAGAGCCCGGTATTTTTTTTTCATTAACTCTAGAGTCATGAATTCACCAAATAATATTTTTGTTGAGGGTCGTTTCAATATTATTCCTTCTATTTTCGATGGAACAGATTTTTTGAATTGGAAATTGAAAATGGAATTTTATTTAAAATCTGTTAATATTAAATGTTGGGATATTATTGAAAATGGGTGTGATATAACAAATAAGGAAATTATCTCGATTAATGCTCTTGCTATGCATATATTATATTCACATATTAATCGTGATAATTTTTATTTCGTCTCTCATTGTGAAAATGCACAGAAAATTTGGAAAACTCTCGATGCAATATATGGTGCAAAAGTCAACAGCAATGAGAAGTCCTGCACAACCCACTCAGTTAAAGAAATATGCTTAACAGGATTGGTAAATAGCAGTTGTGATGAGGATGATGATGATGGAGCAGCCGAGCTGGCATTACTAATGAAGAATTCAAAAAGGAAATTTGCAGCCACGTGGAATAAAAGCGATAGCAGTGAAAGTGAGAAAGCAGATATGTGCCTTCATGGGAATATAACCGATAGCGACGACGATGAGCCAAGCGAGGTATCAAAATTTACTCACTCTGAATTACTTATTTATTTCCACAAAGTAAATGGTTGTTTTGAACGACTTAGGGAAAAATACGCTAAACTTGAATCACAAAAAGACACTTTGATAGAATTAAATGAACAACTTGACAAATTAGTTAAAACCTATCAAAGTAGGATCCCTAAGTGTGATAAGTGTCCAACATTTGAAGAAGAAATTAAAAAATCAGAAATTAAAATGAAATCACTTGAAAATGAAATTCTGATTTTAAAAATAGAAAATACTAGAAGAGAGAATTCTATTAAAAAGTGCACACAATTGTTAAACGAAAATGAATCTCTCAAAATACAAGTCCAACAATTGTCAACGACTTTAGATAAATTTTCAAAAAGCGAAAAATCGTTGAATATGCTATTAGGAAAGCAAACTGTTAACACGGTTAGAAAAGGACTTGGATATAATCAATCTAAAATTGTTGAAAGCAAATTTAATCAAGTCAATTCAATGTGTACAATTTGTAGAAAATTTGGACACAATCAAAATAATTGTTGGTATAGACCCAAACACGTGAAAACTATACCAATTTGGGTTCCAAAAGGCACAAATATAAAATCCTTGAAAGTCAAACAAATTTGGGTGCCAAAAGGAACATATATAAATAGTTTTGGGTCTCCACAAACATATTTTTCATATTCTGCCACTAACAACCATGGACCTATAAAAACAAATAGGTCACAAAAATCTTTCATCATGTAGGTGTGGCGGCAGGCTAAGGAACAATAACAGTGTTCTCTGGATTTTGGCTGTTCCAGAAACACAACGGGCAACAAAGCAAAGTTCCTTAGCCTAGTATAAAGGTGACAGAATCACAATAGACAACAACGAAAAATATTGTAAAGGTAAAAACAGGTAAAGGTATATTTTTAACGATATATTAAATGTGATTATCTGCATCATACTCTAAATTAAATCAGCCAATAATGCGATGATGAAATAATGATGATTTTGATTCTGACTTTTTCAAAATTGTTGGCCAATTATGCTTTTATGCCAAAAACACTACAATTCTTGAAATACTTCATATAGATTAAATTTAAAAAATAATGGTGTTTGTTGATAATACATTTGGCTGATTCTATATTCAGGTTTCTTTTATTTACATGACCTCAACTTAAAATCCTAATGAATTTTATTTAAAAATTATAAAAAGGATTTTAAGAAATTGTTGAAACTTCAAGAAACTGTTTGAAATGATAATGATTGCTCATGAATATAGTTGTTTATTCTACGGCTTCTAAGATTGACACTATGATATGCTTTTGATTGTTAACACGGCTTCAATTCAAATTCAAGAGAATTTCATTTAAAAATTGTTGAAAACAATTGTGAGATAATTTGTTGAAATTTCACAATCTGGTCTTTGACATTCAACGAGTGAATATTGAGTGAAATTTAAATTCAGATGCAGATTACACTGATAATATAGTTGATAGAAAAATTACTAGTGGAACGTGATTAATCTTTGAAACATTCATTAGCTGCATCATTTTTCAAAGAAAATATCTGCATATTTTTCACTTGAAATAATTTCTCAAATAGCAGAATTTTTTTTCTCATATAACCCCTCGAGAAAATCATGTTTGACCATATTTACAGATTAGTCATTTTTGAAAAATTAATTTTATAATTTTTGAATTTGATTTTAAATGACTATTTTGACTAATCTGACTCCCTTTGATTATCGAAAAGATGAATAGTGATTGAAAAAGTGATGAGTGTTGATATTTATTATATATTATAACTCGAGAAAGTATTAGAAAATTTCTTTCGAATTTCATAACAAGAGTTATAAAAACTTTTTGTTGGGTAAAAGTTCCATGATCATTTCTATTTCTACCATCTTTCTATTGACCATCACTCATTAAAATTACATATAGTATGTAAATTTGTGGTAGTTTACAAAGGAAATCATTCGTTCTTCAATTTATTATTATAAAGGAAATTATCTGTGCTTCAATTTATTATATTCTTCAATAAAAATAAATATCCAAAGTATTCACTCTCATTTAAAAGTCCTCACGGTTATGCATGGGTGAATTACTTGGATTTTTGATTATGTGCTTCCATGCTCATTTAAAAGTCCTTACGGTTATGCATGTATGGAACGCATATCAAAATTAATTGATTTAATAGACAAGTTGATTCTAATCCTATTTAAAAGTCCTCACGGTTATGCGTGGTTAGAAGATACTTGAATTCTTTTTAAAAATTAAATTGGAATACTACTAATCTCATTTAAAAGTCCTAACGGTTATGCATGGTTAGTAGATATTCAAATTTTCCGAAATAAATATACCACAAATAGACAGAATTGTATGATTTTTTGATGATTTTATCTCCATCACTTTTGAAAGTGGAATATGCGCCTGACAAGGGTAATTATGATTTTTGTTTGAGTTTTATTGAAATTTGATATTTATATTCAATTGAGTTAAATGTTTGGTTCATGTCTGTCACTTCATCCCTATTTTTATAACACTGTTATTCTTTTGCTGATAACAAAAGGGGGAGAGAAAAGTTAAGATTTTGTCAAATAGAATCAAGCAAAGGTCAAATAATTTTCCATTTGCATATAGGCTCATTTACATATTTTTATTTGTATGCATATATGTAGGGGGAGCATCATGTAGAGAGGAAGCATTTAGATAGGGAGAGCAAATTGAACGATCAAATACATTTAATACATTCAAAATCTTAAATATATGTTTGTTATCATCAAAAGGGGGAGATTGTTGAATATGCGCTTTGCGCTTATATGATTTTTATTTGATGATAATAAACATATATACATTCATTTAAATGTATTTGGTAGTGTACTATTTTGTTTTTCATAGATTAAATAAATATTTGTTGAATAAAATAAATTACACAGAATTTGAATTCAAACGAATATTTTATTCAAACGAATATTTTATTCAAACAAATATTTATTACAACTTTGAATAGTACAATTTCAAGCTCCCACTATAACTATACAACTTTGATTACAATTACATCACATTTCATATTTACAGTTCACCTCACTACATATCACTCACACTCATATTTTGTCTTCAACTGCATACCAGTTTGAATCCAGCATCTGAGCAATCTGCAAAAATATTTACTAACGCAGTAAAATTGAAAAATAAATATTTTTGCAATATAAAATAAAACGTGAATTTTGAAAATAATATTTGCCTCAGTTATTTGGGTTGTTCGTCATCATTTACATTTGAACTCATTATACACGAACAACTTGTGACATACACAGTGTATCACTGTATATGCCACAAGGCCGTGCACACCGATATATACACTTGATAATGCTACAGGGACAAGTGAGCACATGTCAAACCCAAATACAGGATTCAACTCAGGTGCGACATAAATTAAATCACGACACGAGCACAAGGTCAAATCCGAGTTTTGAAAATGGATTCAACACAAGGCAACTTGAAGAATGCAAAGCTTCGACAAATCAAAACTCCATCAAAACACATGTATGCAGATCAGTGCAAGTGCCAACCAGAATAAAGTCCAACACAGTTACAACCAACTACATGCAAGAGGCAACAAAGACCAAAGTGCATGAACACAGTGAAGACCACAAAGGCAGTGCATCAGTGTGCAAAGAGCTCGAACACAGCAAATATGACACCAAGCTACAACTCAAATGAAACAACTCCACTAAATCAAATGTACACGGGTAAACAGCACAATCAAACTGCAACAAGGCAACAAGGAATGGCCAGAACCAAGGCAAGACCAAGATGCAGTATACAAGTGACACAATGCTCAATCCACAGTGCAAACACACCACCAAGTAAATGCACAGCAAAAATGAGACCAAATCAAACTCAGTTCAACCAGACCGGATAGTACAAGCAAAAATGCAAGACAGTGGTCATGAATGCAGTAACAACCTCGAGCCAGAGCCGTCAAGTTCAAATATCACAAAAGTCAAGGCTGCAAATGAAATGCAACACACATGTACATCATGATATCCAGACCAGAATGCAACATGGCCAAGATGAAATAAAACCAAGACAACAAGTTCAAGGCAACAGTAACAATGCAGACAACACAAAAAAACAACATCAATGTCAACAGAAAACATGGCCAGAGACTATAGTTCACAGTGAGGTCGAAAAGCAGTAAACAAGCTATAGTTGAAATCATGGAAGCAATGCTCCAAAAAGTGGAAGAAAAAAAGAGAGGACATAACAGTGAAGCCAACCAAGCAATTCACGAGAAAAAAAAATGATGATGAATATTCGCCTCTACTCGAAGTCGAATTCAAAATTCACGAAATCAGATATTATCAAACAAAGTCAAGGCCGGAGCAAATCGAACCAAGTCAAGATCAACGGCGTATTGGTCAAGCAAATTGAACAAGTCACGGTTTAAAGCCGTGTTATTCAAGTAACATGAACAGGTCAGAATTCATCGCAAACATCCAAACAAAATCGAACAATCAAAGCAACAAATATGAAATTATTAGACGAACGAGAAAATAGGGTAACGAACCCTATAAAAGACCCAACATCATCATTGGCAGAATGTGTGAGTTCGAATAAAAAAAAACGAAGAGGAACAGAGCTAAAATCTTACCAAAAGCAAAATCGAACTCACCAAAGCGCGAAGCCATAGCCAAGTACAAATCTAATTTGCGCCAAGCCGAAGCCATAGCAAATTCTCACAGAAGCAAAAGCAACTTCGAAAGCCCTAATTTATTGAAGGAAGAGGAACGAAGAAGAAACGCAAGCCCTAGTTCAAGCGCAAAGAGGAACGAAAGAGGATCGGCCATATTTTCACAAGTCAAAACAAAAAGGAACGGGCTAAAATAAAGAATAGGGCCGACCGTGTTTTTAAAAGGGCTTTGGTATATTTAAATAGGGTTTAACTATTTTAGTTTGTTTTTGTTAATTGTTGTTTTTATTTGAAGAATTTGTAAATCACCACCTAGGGATTAGGTCGTGTCAGATTGTCTAGTTAGAATTAGTTCAGTGAGCAGGGTGTGCGAGTTTGCAAAGCTCTATAGGCGGAAGCAGTGTTTGCGAGTAAACGAAACTCTATAGGCGGGAGCAGAGTTTGCGAGTAAACGAAACTCTATAGGCGGGAGCAGGGTGTGCGAGTCTAGTAGAGTGTTTGTGAGCGGGAGCAAATGTTTGCGAGTCTAGTAGAGTGTTTGTGAGCGGGAGCAAAAGGGTCTACGAGTCTAGTAGAGTGTTTGTAAGCGTGATACTGTTTAATTCTAATAGAAATCTGGGAATGCAGCAGTAGGCAGGGGTTGCCGAAGCTGGGTAAATTTTGTGTGTGATTTACTTTTCAGCATATTTATTTCTGCAGTTTATTTCTGTGTTTAATTCGAGTAAATTTGCTATAACCCTATTCACCCTCCCCTCTAGGGTTAATCTAGATCCTACATGTTTTCTTGGGACAATGCGAATGTGCATGCCCGAAGAAGCCACATAGATAGAAAATCTTTGGGTCCCTACAATTTCTTGCCACGTGTTCCAAACTAGCACACCTGAGACAGCGGCCTTTCAGCTTCAGAAATTCAATAGTGGAACGAGCGTTTGTGAATTCCGACAATATACTATGGCGGCGCTGATAGCCAGGGGGATTGGATGAGATCGGGGAGGTGGAGCTCAACGCTTGAGCATATGTTTTCCTGGTGAAGGAAGAGAGGGAAGGAGGAGAAGGAAGAAGAGGTTCCGATGCAGAAGGCTTAGATGAATCAGGACCGAAGAAGCCTATGTGCACTGAACGAGTGGGTGGTATGGACGGAAGCCGAGGGATGGTGAAAGACAGGGAACTGAGCTTACATCTGTATTTGCCAGGGACGAATGAGATAGGGGGTGGGGAAGGAGGAGTTTGCTTGGGGAATAAAATAATTTAAATGGTATTTTTGAATTTATTATAAAAACTTTATATATAAGATTTAAAATAAAATTGGATTTTTATAAATCAAAGTGATGGAATTATAAAGGAGTTTTAAAGACGTTTTAAAATGATGTTATAAATGGATTTTTATAAAAGAATAGAATCTACGATTTGTGAAGTTATAAAATGAATGAACTTGTGAATAGAGAATTATTAATAATTTGCTTATAATTTGGATTTTAGCGTGAAAATGGGATATGGATAGAATTTGTTAATAAAGTGATTTTATAAGTTGAAGTTGTTATAAAATATAAATGGAATTTATAAACATTGTTTTATAAATCCGAAATCGACTTATTTTGATAAGTTAGTTTTTATAGCTTATTAAAGGAAATATATCCACGATTTTGGACGGTGGATAATCCTTTAAATAAGATGTGTAGAAATGATGAATTTGGTTAACGAAGTATATCCACGATTTTGGACAGTGGATAATATATTAAAAAAATGTTTTGGGGAAGTGATATTTTAAATAGAATCAAAACGATTTGAAGTTGTTTTAAAATGTGTTAAGGATCGAAACCATAGATTTCAACATTCATTGTTGAAATAGACGTTTTCGAGAAATAAGGAAAAGATGGACTATAACACCGTTGTTATAGTAAATGATTTTCGAAAGGAAATGTTTTTGTATAGTATTGGGATTTATATCTATCTAAATTTCGAATCTCTATACTAGTGATTTTGGGTTGTCGTAACGATGTTTTACGCAACATTTGTTTTGACCCAAATAAATGTGTTTAAAGATAGCGTTTTCCTTAAAGAATAAAATATATACTTAATCGTGTTTTAAGTATATTGAATATTTTCTAAGTATTGAAAATAAATAGATTTGTGAATTACTTATTGTTAAATAAGTATTTAGAAATGTTTTCCAACGTAGAAATTGAAATGGTTTAGAGAATATATCTTTTAAAGATAAATTGAAAATGAATAAATATATAGAAGTGTTTCCGCGTAAGGAAAATGATTTGAAATTTGATTTCAAAAGTTGTAAAGGTGAAATGTGATTTGAAATTTGTTTTCAAATTGTTGAAGTGTGGAAACGAATTTATGGATTATCTTGTAAAGATATTTTTGGAAAATAAATAATTTGGAAAATTATTTGGAATCTAGAGATGTTGTGCATATCTATTGATAGTTAAATAACCGACTATCAATATTTACCTTTAAATGGGTATTTGTTGTGATTTGCTTGAATTTGAATGCTACACTTACTTTAAAAATAAGCGCTCGTTATTCGGTTTAGCCGGGGAGGACCTTTGGGTCATTAATCCCATTCTGAATAGTGATACGTCGTAATGGATAGCATTTGGAGACCGGTGTTGAAGACCGGATATTTTCGAAAATGGAAGGATTACCGTCGAATGTCTCTGCATCGGCTGATCTCCGATGTAGAGATTTTATCACCCTTTGTGATGGGAAGTCCGGTCGTGATTAGTAAATATCCGGATTGCAAGGGATTCTTTGGAAGTGCCTTCGGTTCCGTTCGATCCTAGAACGGACTTGCATAGATGTGTGTCTGACGTTACAATTTGAGATGTAAAGATGGTTTCTATCAAATATATTTCTGTTGGTGGCAGAGAATTTATTCTTTTAGCTTAACACCCTTCTTTGAGACGCACGAGCTCGGAGGTTATGTAGTTGATGGTTACTAATGATACATTCCCAATTTGGTAATATGGCATACGAAGTGTTGTTGATCATTTGTTGATCAAAGCATAGCTTTTGTATAAAGCGTAGCTTTGTGGACGAGACTTCGTCGGACCTCACACCCCGGTAATGGTCAAAACAGGAAAGATGCAGCAAGGTTTTAGGGAGTAGCGCCCTTAGGGTATGTCATTTCCTTCTGGATAGAGGTGGTATCATGGTATGGAGCCCAGATATTTAACCTATGTTGTGGCTGCAAATTTATTTCTTTGTGGTTGTTGGTATTGAGGATCCTCGGATAAATGTTGTTTATAACCGGGGGATGGCATACTCGTGTCAGTTGTTACCTACTTTTGGAGAGGTAACCTGACCTTGTGTTGGCAGAGATCTGGTTAGGTTCTCGGGGCGTCTCTCCAGAGGCGTACCCATGTGGTAATGGGAAGTTCCTTGGCCTGACCATTTGTTGGAAAATCCAAAGAAACAATACGAGCCCCGTACAGTTTTAGTTGTAGAACCTGCCATTTACTTATGGTGGCGCCCCGCTATTTAGACGGTAGCTATAGTAGGCATACGGTAATGGTCGTATGTTGGCTAAGATTTATATTATATTTTCGAAATGTTTTCCTACATTTTGCACTTATAATAATAATATCAAAGAAAATTTCTCGTATCAAGCATGTTTGACTATCATAAGGAGAAATCTCCTCCGATTCTGCGTTTGCATTGTGTGTGTGTGCGGGAGGCCTTATGGTAGTTACATTTTCTAAAAGCATTGCGGATCTATTTTAAAAATATTTCTTTGTTTGTTTTTAAAGATATAACTGTTTTAACTTCTCACACCAGTCTCATGACTGACCTGAAGTTTATTGTTCTCTACCTAAACTCTGGGTGCCCACCAATTTCCACACGGGCAGTCTAGAGTCAGGTCATTCTGAAATCCAGGAGCTGCTGTAGAGATCTGGAGGCAAGCTGGATGGCGTAGCGTATCACTTGTATATAGTATTTCTTTTCCGCTGTTTGTTGTTGTAAACTCTGATAATGTAATGAAAAGTGATGCAATGTAATAACTGATACAGTTCTTTTGTTTTAAAGATTATTCATTTATATATTATATGTTGTTCCGCTGCGATTGTGAGATTCTGATATTGTTTCTGTTGCTTCTTCTTTCTTTCTTCTTCTACCTCGTCTTCTTTAACCCTAACGGTTGGGTTTTCCGGCCTTCGATTGCTCGGCAGTTGATACAATGGACGTATTAATGTCGATTTTCGAAAGTCGAAAATATTTCGATCGTTACACCTCCGATCAGACACATTTCTTCGATATCATATTATGACTTTATGATGATTTAATGGCCACCAATCGATTTTGATTATGGGAGTGTGTTCCAAGGTGGACGGTAGTAGCTGCTATGCGTTACCACCAGCCCGGATACACAATCGGTATATCTACCCTGGCATTGCCTCGAGTGCCATGTTCACACGTCCTAGAGCACCTTTTACGAGTTTGTTTTGTACCGTACCTATGGAGTGCCCTCTGTGTAAACCTTCAGTTTACGGAGGAGCGTACGGTACTGTATAGACTATAGGAATATATAAAATATGTTAAGGGAGATATGGGTAACGCCTTAACGCTATTTTAATACTTTTACTTTACCGTAGACATATTATAATATCGTATTGTACTACATAGTAGATAGTTTAACGGATCCTTAGGAGATGTAAATCCCAAATATCTCTTAAGTTACTCCACTCACGTTGATACTGGATAGGAGAAGTCAAACCCGTAAACATCTCTGACTTCGTCACACTCATATTTAACATTGATCTAACTTACATAAGATCTTTTAGTTCTAACTCGAGTGCTTTATCTTTTCAATTTGCTCGGGTCAGTCTGACTGTTTGGACATTTCAAGATTGAAGACCTTATTTCTGGAGGACGAGGACGAAGATTTGTACTATTATTATTTATTATAATTATTCCACTGCATCATGTTGTTCCGCTACATTTTTAAATTTTTTTATTTGTTTATTTATGTTTTATGTAACTTTGATTTTGTGTTGTAAAAGAATAATCAAATGTATTTATAAAACGGCTTCATGAACTATTATTTGATTATTATATTTTGTGATTCCATTGCGGGAATCTGTATGTGTTTTATTTCTTTCTCTTTTTCTTATTTACCCCATAACAATCTTCCCCTTTGAATGGTTTGAGTCTAGCATGGGTGTCTGCTTAAAACCTCCAAAAAAGTAGGTCCTTACACTAAGACGTCACCCCATGCGAGCTTTTCCATCTCATTGGACGACTTCCTTCAGTTCCATCGAAGCCTCTGAAATCAAAGGAGTAGGAATTAGTTCCTCTAATTTGCCTTACTCGGCCTACATTAGGTCCAGGTTCAACCTAGACTTTCTAGCATGATTCAGACGTTTGGTTGTTTGATGTTATAAAAAAACATTCCTGGATATTCAAACATCTAAATTCCTTACTCAGACGTCAGATTAAGTTTTAGACGTCTGAATTAGGTCGGATTTCAGTATAAAACTCTTTGGTTGGAATTTTCTGAAATCCATAAGTCTAAATATAAATTTTAGACGTCTGGTCGCCTTTTTAGATGTCTGGTCAGACATCTAGCTTGACGTTTGGCCTATTTCTAGATTTTTAAGATTTGTTTACTTTATTATTTGAATCGTCTTCTTCGTAGATTTAAATATAGATTTCAGGGTTTATCTTCGTAGTATCGTTGATATAGCTTCTACTATTTTCCGTCATCCTCTGATATTTATTTCAATGTTTGTATATGGTTTTCCAATAATTTTCATGCATATTTCAAGATAATATATACATACGCTCAAATCGATTATCACATATATTTCAATATAGATTGAATCAGATTTAAATAAATTCCAACGGACATTTGTGTTCATTCCAATCTATTCCAAGGTCATTTCAAATTTATCATAGACTAATCAAAACTACAGGATTGAAGGTAGTTTCAATTCAAAACAAGTTTTTTATATCAAATCAACCCCAAACTAGTTGTACGATTTAGATCTATACGATTAGAGTTAGTTTTACTTTCATCTGATTTATAACATATGACATGCCTGGCCCTTCCCCTAGCGGGAGAAGCAACCACTTAGGGCACCAAAACAGCTAGTGCACCAAATTATTCTCAACGGAGCGCGACTTTTCGGAGGCGAGGTTGATTCTTTAAGTATGGCAGCGATTAATCTTCAACAAACCTCGGATCTAAAGTGACATCTCAACATCGCAATGACATCTCTTAACTTCGGGCAATGGCTCAACTTCACGACAACGACTAGCTAGGAGTGAATCAGAGGTGAGTTCTACTATTCTTTTTGGTAGTAGCAACCTCCGCAACCAAGCCTAGTCACTAGGAACATCTACGAAAACATTTCTTTCATTCAGTGATTAAAAGCAACTCGTCGATGACTTTATTTTGTGGTGGTAAGGCTTAGAGATTTGTGGATGAATTGTGTTTAGGCCTAGATTTTTATTGGGGTTGTAAATATTAGGGGTAATCAGTTTAACTTTCGATGGATATATATAATTGGTATAGGTGAATACGAAGGCACGTGAAAAGAAAAGGATTGCAGTTCATTTTTGCTGATTTAAAATTTAATTTATTTTTGGTTTTATAGTTAAAGTTTTTTAGTCCAATCGATTAGTTAAAAATAATTTTTCTTCTTCAAATTATCATTGAAAATATTAACGGTAATAGCATCAGTTTGCATTTGCGCATAACGGTCTTGTTTTCGCTTTTGCCTTTAGGTACCAAAATTTTTAGGACCGGCCCTGCGGAAGATAATCGATTTAAAATAACTTTAAATTAAACTTCTATTCCAAACTCAAAGGGTATACATATTTCGATCGGGTAGAGATAGAAATAATTTGATTACCTATGAACCAACATATTCTAGAAATTGATTCACTCACATTTTTAGAGCCTCCTTCTTCCTAGGTTGATTTGAATCACCCTCTCTTCTTTCTTTCTCTTATATTTGCTGATTTCGTTTCTCTATTTTGATTTTACTTTTATTTTTTTATTTATTTAGAATTTTGGAAGATATGGATAAGTTTTGTTTAAGTTAAGAAGTTTTTGAGGAAGAGGAAGGAGAATTGTATGTACAAGTGACAGCTAAGGTTTGGGATAAGAAATCGTGGAGGCTAGGATCCTTTATATAGTTGAAAACTAGGGTTTTCCAATCGAGGCCCGAAATCCATATTTACTAAAGTGCTACTAGTCGTATTGTCCTCTGTTTTTAATACATTTTATCAAATTTAACAAATTATATATGTTTCTTAACTGTAAATGATGTTCCGAACGCAATAGAGTAGGTATGGAGGCATAATTCCAATGTTTGTAGAAATTTATATTTTTACCCATTAATGTGAAAGTACATTTTTTCCTTTATTATTTTAATATATTTGTTAAAATTTTCAAGGTGTTATATTGCACCCATTACAACATACATTCACCATAAATTAAACTCAAACTATTTTAAGAAAATAAAATAAAATGAAGATTTTATTTAAAATTTTAGATTTGATCTTAATCCATTTAGGCTTCGTAGACTTTAACTAAGATCAAAATGGAAATTTCTTTGAAATTACACATTTGACCCGATTCTGACTGACCAGGTTCCAATAGTTGGTGTGTTCTTTTTAAAAAGACAACTTCATTGTTGCCATTCTACTTACGCAAGTTCATTAAAGTAAATTAGATAACATTACATATGTTTTTATACTTATTAGAATAACTTATTATGCTTTTCTGATAAGGCTCCCACTGAATTTTGCTTCTCTCAATAACCCTAAAAGTGATGATTGAATTTCATAAATACCTTTAGTGGGTGCATGATCTGTTTATCATGTTACTACAACCGTGAGTTTGCTTAACAAATTATAGCCCATAAACGCTAGGTACTACTTTACTAATTATATCTCATGTATAACTCCAAACACACTTTTAACTATGCCCCTAGTCATCTTCATGACATTGAGTTTTCTCAACAAGCCATAAAATACATTAGATGCACCAACCCATCATTTCAAGATATCTTAAGGGGAGTTACGTAATCCTTGATTTTGTTCAGCAAAGTTACATAAGAGTCTTACTTATCTTAAGATAATATAAACGTCACTTTGAATATTCTATGGCTTGAGTTTTCTCAATGACCATACATATGTATGTAAAGCACATGGCATGATGGTATTTCTTGACATAATATATGAATTAAGCATATTATATTTTGACATAGATTTACACAATTATGGGACCGAGGAAACCACCATATCATCTTCTAATGGCATGACATGGTCATCATGCCATGTGCTTGATTATAATCAAATTGTAATCTATGCACTCAAGATCGACAACACTCTCAAGATTAGTGTACATTGTTATAGTGAGATCTTCTGTTTTGACTTAATTATATTAACCTATAGAAGACTCTCATCGAGTCGTTATGTGATTCTTCCAAACAATCATAAGTACATAACCCTTTGGTTCCCTTAAGTGTCGTGAGCCAATCACTGTCTATCGTTTGGAGAGCGTTACATATAATAGTCTTAACAGATGTATCAATATCATTTTGTCGATACATCATGATTATGAACTTTAAGGAGCTAGTGTTTTTGTTTACATCGATTCGATACTTATGGTTACAAATACATTCATAACTACAATCAATAAAATATTACTTATAAAGATTTTCTACTTAAATATGTATAGTAATTATAATGTAATTAATTTATTATTTATATCACAAACTAACAACACATCTTTAATAATAGTTGTAATACCTTTGGTGTCACACTTTTTTAGTGTTAGCGTAAACTACAAAAAATGCCCATATATGCTATTAACAAATATTAATATTTCTTAAAAATAGAATTTAACAGTTAAACTTGCCCGATATTAACAAATCTTAATATCTCCTAAAAATATGATCTAATAGCTAAATTTATTTACAAATCCAAAATGTTCACTGCACTTAAAAATAGGATCTAACAAGTAAACATTTTTTTTCCTTATTAATTAACTACAAATTTTTGTTTATTAATTAATAATACAAATAAAATTCAAACTAACAAAAAAGTAGATGTTACAACTTAGAAATAAAAGTTTAAATTAACTATAAACTATTTCAATGTAAAAATATGACTAACTATTTATGAAAACCATTATTTATTGAATGTATTAATCATGTATAATTTGTAGAAAAATAATTTATGCCCGAGACATATGACATTATTACGCGCGAAGCGCATGCCTTAACGCTCGTATAATAGAAAACAAAATCAACAACATATTTTATTTTGAACAAGAATGTTACAGATTTAAGTTTACATTAAAAGAAATACATAATTGCCCATATACACACACGTAACAATTTTATGAATAAGCATTATACGAAAAAGGCTAAAAACAACACAAAATGCGAAAAAAGCTAGTTTAAATTAGCATTGTATATTGCTACGTTAATCTATAAATTAGAAAAGGATAAATTGTTTAGCATTCCTAAATTGAAACTTTGAAGAAAGTAACACATAGTTCCATCAACACTTCTAGCAATGGTTAGGTCATTGATGCCTCCTTCACTTTGTTTGCATCAATAAATCAACCAATTCTTCTACTAATTTTTTAATTACCTGATTTCTATTTTTCATAAAATTGATTAATTAGATTACAATTCAATAAAACAAGAAAATATCATAAATCTTATAAAAATCATTACCTCTTATATGAAACCGAATAAAAAAACGTAAGATGAAAGTTCCTTTTGTTAGCTAACGGAATGTTTCGTCTAACGTATTAACTACTAGAAAATTACTTTCAAATTTTTTCTTTAATTTTTTCCTAGTTTATTATACGTGTAATAGGCGTCGCTTCTGCTCATTACTTCCGCCAGTCGCCACCTTCAATCACATCATCATTTTGTTTTTTGAGTGTTTATCCATAATGTAAAACAAAGAAAGTCGAATATTTTTACAAATTCATGTTTATTTTCTACTTATTTAAATATTTTAAATTTTAAATTTTGACCGCTCTTTCGGTAATAGAATTAGAATAATAATTTAGAAGAGAATATAGATAACGATGTGTAGCATCAATATTGTATGTATTAGAATTAAACAATTTATGCATTTGAGGTGATTCAAATTCATGATCTATTATACGTTTGGATAAAACTAGATACCTCTAGCAAGTTTGAGCAACATTCAAGATCTGTTCTCCAACATTATGGCTATGCTAACTCACGTGCAAGTAGCGTTCAATAAAACATCCATTTAAAACATGTGGAACCTAAAGGCTAGTCCGGTAATAAAATTTGAACCTCAAGGGCACAGTTTAGGGTCGAGAGAGAACAAAACAAAACAGAAGAGGGAGTGATTAAAGAAGAAAGGGGGAAGAACATATATACATTTTTTAATAAAAATAAAGTTAGGGTTTCTACTTAAAAATCCTGAATATTTATTTTCTTTGCGAGACAGTCTTATTTTCTGTGTTGCGTACTTCAAAAGCAGCCTGATTATTATAGGGGTTTTATCGAAGAATCTATTCAATGGGTGCGCAATCCAAGCTCTCCAATTCTCCCAGCTCTATGCAGGTTAGTAGGTTTTCTAGGGTTTTGAGAATTACAGCTTTTGGGGGTTTTGGCTTAATTCAGCTGCTCGGCGCCGAAATTTATATGTTTTGTTGTTATTCGGTTTTTAGATTTTTGCTCAAATGAAGCTAACCGAACATTATCTATACTTGAATTATGCTGTAAGGTAGTAATTAGAATTAGTGAAGCAAATATATAACTTTATTATTCAAAAAGGCTGCGCTACGTGGATTTTTGTGCTGTAGAAGTAAAAAATAATACTGTTTTTGAGTTATTTGATTGCTTATGCCATGGTGGTTTCATTGAGTACACCAATGGTAATAGTAATACCATGACAAGTACTTTTGTGTTTTTGAATTTTAGTTTTAGACCTCCAGTATAAGATCTCTACAATTCAGCTATGATCTATAAATGATTCAGTTGTCATTTTATGCTTATTTGGATAAATTTGCTTAAAATGATAGTTATTGAAGACACGAGAAAGGCAAAGGCAAAGTGAGGGTAGCGGCAAGACTGTCGCCTCAGTTAAATGCTTAGTTCTTTTAATCAAAAAGAAAAAAAAACAAGTATACAATTTTCTATGAATATTTTTTTGGGCACTTTCAACCTTATATTTTATTCATGAAGAAAACACCTAGCAATCAAATGAACTATAGAAATTAGAAATTCTAGGACCATAACATCGTACCATAATAAATCTTTTTGAAGTTTGTTGTACCCTTGTTTTATTGTTAAAACCAAAAACCATTTGTATATTGAGATGGAATAAATCAATATTTAATCGTTATATGAGACTAAGTGTATTAAGCCCTATTCATAAGCTGTTACATGTCACATTAAAAGCCAGTGGGAATGTTTGTTGCATGTCACATTTAAAAGCTAGTAGCAATGTTTGTATTCTATTTTTTCCAATTACAAAACTCAAAAAATAAATGATTACTTGTCTATATATAAATATGCCAAAAAGAGATTGTTTTTTGTTAGTTTTAGTAGTTTTTGATTGCGTTTTGGTGAATTTTTGTATACAAGACTAGCCTTTACGATCAAAGGCAAAAAAGTTGATAAATCAAACGTAAACTACACAAAAAAGCATTTCCCAACTACCTTTGGGAGAAACTCAAAATAGTATCAAAATTAAACCTAAATTATGAAGCATAAGTGATTTTTCAAAGGAGATCAATTAAAATAGGTTTCATTATCAATGTTTTTAGCGTATGATAAGGTTACAGTGAGTTGATGTTCAAGTCAAACATTTATTATTTTGACGAGCGTAATGGCACGCGCTTCGCGCGTGATGAATAAGGTTGAATTATTTTTCTGCAAATTATATTTATTTAATACGTTCAAGAAAAATGATTTCCACATATATTTAGTCATATTTTTGTGTTGAATCATACGTAAATAATTTGAAATTTTATTTCTAAGTTGCAATATCTAATTTCTCGTAAGTTTAAATTTTTATTTATTTCATTAATTAATATAATTTTTTTGTCAAGTAGTTTATTTGCTAGATCCTATTTTTAAGTGGTATTAAGACTTCATAAATATTTGTAGATGAATTTAATTTGTAAAATAAGCTTAATTGTCAGATTCTAATTTTAAGCGATGTTAAATTTTAATAATATATGTAGAGATGCATTTTTAATATATGATGCTGATACTAAAAGAGTGCGACAACAAATATATTACAACTATTAATAAAAATTATATATAAAATGCAATTTTGGAAGTTCATGGTCAGACCAAAAGTTTGCGCCTACAGACCAACTATTAATTAAGATATGTTTAAATCGGTAAAAAAATGATTATTTTATTTTAAAGTGATATTAAGATTTGTGTATTTGTAAAGAAGTATTCTAAATTTATAAAGGAAGTTTAATTTTAGATACTATTTTTAGAAGTGTTTTGAATTCGTAAAGCATTTTTTATCGTTAGATCCTACTTTTAGGGGCGTTTGAATTTGTAAAAGAAGTTTAATGTTAGATCCTATTTTTTAGTTATTAAGATTTGATAATATATAAAGGGCATTTTTGGTAGTTCACGTTGGTACCAAAAAAGCGTGACACCAAAGCTATTACAACTATTATTAAAGATGTTGTTAGGCATATAAATGATATTCATTCGTTTGTCTAGGGTTTTATCAATAATAGAGAAATGATCTCTCTTACACACAAAAAGGTTTGTATTTTTTTCCAACTAAACTTAGATTGTTTATTATCAAAATTTTATGTCTTGTCAAATTACTTTCACCACTACGAACTCAGATGAATACTTTTTAAAAACATGTACATATTTTCAAAAATTAAGTCAAATGAAACATTAAATTTTCATACCAAAGTTTTAGAAAAATAATATGACAATTTATTTTTTAATATTTCCAACAAAAGGATTGTTCAAAACCTAGAGTGTGTACTATTTTGATCTATAGATAATTGAAATACATAAATTGCACATTCAATCCGACAAGTAGCTATGGTCATGTACTAAAGTTATTTTTTCACTTAACATGAAGTTGAAAGTTCATTTTGTAAAGATGAGGTTTAACATCAATAAACATACCATGACAGTAAAATATAAACCCGATGGTTGACAAGTATAATGGTTACGTGAATTATTCGATCTTTGAGCAACAATTAGTTTGATGCGCGTGTGTACACACCATACTTTCATGTATATGCATAAACAATAGAGTAATTGTATATTTTTGAAGTATGATTTTTTAAGAAAAAATGCTACGTTTTAATTGACTGTCATAGTTGTGCATTCATCCACTCAATTGCTAATTAGATTTTCGTTATTTAGATAGCTTTTTAATTATATATTGTGGGTTATTTAGAATTAAAGAAATGCAATTTCAAATATTATGTTTCATTGTTGTATCACTACATTTTATTAGTACTTCATGCAATAAATAGCGTAATTAAGTGTTTTAAAGCAAAAATATATCTTACAGGCCAAACTATATCATCCACACTTCAATTTTCAGTTGTGAATTTTTGTTTCAATTACCCGATGCTATAAATATAAATGGAAGGTACACATACCAAATTAATTGTCGAAGTGTCAAATATAGTGATATAGTATCTAATGCTTTCCTATATGAATAGTGTATTATTTTTAAACAAATTTTTTGGTGCACATTTGTAATTTATCAACATGAACAAATTCACATCCCATAGGTAACTGTGTTGTTTCAAACAAAGATAATCTTATTTGACAAACCTACAATACAAAAATAGACAACGCTATCAAAGAAGATATGCTATAACATAGAAACATTTGGATGCGAGCTTAAACAGAGCCTTAAACAATGTAGCTTTGCCGATACATTTGATGCATGGAAACAACACTAAAAAATTGAACAAAAGAAACCATCGTTAATATAAAATATTCTCTAAATCATATATATGTGTGTATATATATATGTTTAGAAATATATCATTTTTAAAATATTTTTGACTAAGGCAAAAGGAACTGTACATTCATATTTCTTGTGCCGCTCTAAAATTATTTATTAAATGAGTAAAAATAGATTCATCGCTTAATCTGCATAACCGCTGTATAAAAATGGGAGACACCACCATTGTTTCTTAAACGAGGCGTCATCTACGCTTCTTAACAGCTTGCTCAATTCAAGCTTAATATAAATAGTAAAGCATTGGATGTGGATTTCCACTTGAACATTAATTGAGCTAACACAACATGTTTTTAGTAACATACAATCAAAATGTATTATTTCAAACTCAAGATATTGAATATCGAATTTCGATCACGTTTCATCTCGGAATTTTTACACAAGTTATCTCGTATCGGGAGAGATCTCGGACGAGATGAGTACATATCGAGTGTACATCTCGGATTGACATCTCGAGTCTTATAATGCATCTCGGGAATATCTCAGATGTATTTATGTGTCTAAAATTAACGTGTCAAAAATTTATTTAACGATTATAATTTTTTTAGTAAAAATAAAAATAGTAACATACTTGATTTACATGGAAAAATGAATATTTTTAGAAGAATGGTAGCTTGATTAGCTTAATTGATTTGGTAATGATTGAATAATATCCTTTTATTTGAACGTAATAAAGAACTGAAACTTTTCGCTATGATTCATTAAGATAAAAAGCAAAAAATATGTTTAAGAAGTTGGTTAATTATAATTGGTTGAGTAGTTTTTTTTGAATCAATAAGAAAATAAAAAATATTACGGAAAATAAGAAAAATGTATAATTTCGGGTGAGATCTCGGATTGAGATTTTGATCCATATATCGGGTGAGATTTGAATATCTCCAACGAGATGAGTGTCATGGAAGAAATGAAGGAGATTCGATGTCTCGTCTCGTTTAAGTGTGATAATGAGATCTCGGAGGAGATCTCGGGCGATATATAGGAGATTTAAAACCATGTTTCAACTGAATGTACACGAGCAAAGCTACATGAACATGTCATTTTAAAATTAAAGGTTTGATCTCAACTATATTATAAGACGACCTTGTATTAAGGGCAGCCTATTAAAATAGAATAAAATATCATGTTCTTTTTTGTGTATGTATATGCTTATTTTTTTGTTCTTGTATATTTTCAAAAAGTGATTTGTTCTTCTATAGTATCAATCTGCCATACACAAAATGTATAATAATTAATACTATACAGTCATTATGTTCATGTCTCATGCACATAGTTATGAAAGGCGTGCGGCACGACGTTTGTCTTTTTTCGTATGGTGCGACATGCATGAAAAGGCGCGGCGAATGGTGCAAATGGCGTGCGGTGCGAAAATGATGCGTCTTGTCATAATTTCATTGTATTTTTACTTTTTTTTTTGAATTTTCACAATCCAAACCAATCTCCAACAATAGTTGAATGCATTATATTTTTTTATACAATGATATGATTACACTTCGAATTAGTCTCCATGAACTATTTATTTATATTATTGTCGCATCGAACTATGATGGACAATTTGAACCAAGATTTACAATCCCGAACCAAATTGGTCTGAACACGATGGAACCTGATGGGTCTTGGATCGGGTCTAGTTGATGAAAAATAACATGAACAGCTGATTCGACTTGAAAAATTAGACAAAAAGCAAGAAAGTATATATTTTTAGTGTTTTTATCCAATTAGATTTGAACCGACCTGATTCAAATCAAACCTCGGGTCATATCAAAGTTTTAAAATATACAAGTTAGGCTTGACAAAATCCAATCTGACTAGAATTGAAACAAACAGAGTTGGGTCTAGATATGACCCTATGAGTCTAATTACCACCATTGCACCGAACAAATAATCTCTTCGCATTCTTCAAAGTAATTGCAAATCAACCTCAAGCTATTTGTTCTAATTACCGTTGCACTAAATAAATAATCTCGAATGGACGTTTTTTAATCTCGAACGAACTTCAGACCGTCTGTTCCTATTGCAGTCGCACTGAATAAATTGTCAACCGCTATATGAGACAAATGAGGAAGATGCTGAATTTTAAGAATCTGATTATGCATTGACTTAGAAAATATGATAGCTGAATCAAATTCAGATTTCTAGTTTATCGGTAATATGTACTATTATCTTGGGTTTTAGTTTCAAAGACTATTATGTTTGAAATTCTATCCTATGACATTATATTCGATAATGGTTTTTGCAAATTGTCAACTTTTTATTATTACATATATGTTAATTTTAAATTATATTGAACCTTTTAAATTAATTGTTATATACATCATGATTTATGAAAAAAATTCTAAACATGCGCAGTTTATTAAAATGGCATGCGTCATTTGTTGTGCCATGCGTAAAGGCTCCAAGGAGACTTTGCGCCTTTTTGCGCCGTGCGCCATTAATAACTATGCTCATGCATACAGTTGTTAAGCATTTAAATGTTATTTTTCTATCAAATATATGTATTTATCACAGGCTGATAATCATGTAATATATTCATTTTCTTGAATATAATATATTCATTTCTTATTATACAGTTACATTTGCTTCTTGTTGCTTGCAGCTTCATTTTTGGATGTAATTCACTAGGACTATTCTTTCAGTGTGTGTTCTTATCTTTAGGTTTTACATCTAGTTGATAGCTTTATAAGTATTAAGTACTGACAGATCACTTATGTTTCAGCGCGTAAAGGTTTACCGATTGAACGAAAATGGAAAATGGGAGGATCAAGGAACTGGGCATGCCACCGTTGACTACATAGAGGTGCTTGCTTTATTTCTTCCTTCTACATTTATGGGTTGTCAAACTGTTTGGAGAACATTTCTGTCGGTTTCAATTCATTTTGTATAGTTGTTAAGTATCTTCACTCATATAGAATGTGATGTATGTGTTTATCTTTTATACAAAGTTATCAATTATTATAATTATCTACGACTGAATGGCCATCTGAATTGCTTTTTGCTAGAATGCGAATTGTCATCGTAGTTTGACATTGTACAGGTGAGTGGTACAAACAGTGGATGAAGTGGTGGTTATGACACTACATTCATCATTTAAGACATCTAATCTCTCACTAGCTTCTTAGTACTCAACTTGCATAACCACTTCCATCACAAAATATAGTGAAAAGCGGGCTGGAGACAGTGGGTGATAAAGTGTGAAGCCTAGAGTGTTGCATTACTTCTAATTGGGTGCCAGATTAACTAAACATTAAGACTACTATCATTCTTGGTAGATGCTACATGTAATTTAACATCTTGGTGAGATGAGTGTCAAACAAGTTAAAAATTATGTTTGAACTCTCGTTTCGTCCAAGTATAAAAAAGAGATCTTAGGGGAGATCCCGTGTGAGATAAAAGAGATTTAAAACTCTTCATATTGCATACATCTTATATTGCATGCATCCTATTTTACGAACTTTCGGTGGTTAAAAAATAGTCAACCCTATCCACTAATTCTTCATATCCGCTTCTGTGTTTTATTAACGAATCTCACTAACATTGGATGTTATAATTTTTAGCACTTAAGTTCAACAAGGTTAATATGGAGTGATACTCTTTATATTAACTTGTCTATTTGAATTCTGTATTACCTTTAGTGCAATGCAAATGTTATTATTAAGAGAGGAGATCAAATGAATCAAGAATAACGTTATTGCTTTTTTTAATTTAAGTTTCTTTAGGAGGGATTTATTTATATAAAAAAACACTTATGATTACTTGTGCAGAGGTCAGAGGATCTTCGCTTGCTTGTCATTGATGAAGAAGATAGTGATGCCATACTCGTGCATCGTATTTCTGCAGATGATATATACAGAAGGCAAGAAGGTGGAGGCTTCTAGATTATAACATTATCCAAACATTACTTTTTGACACCTAAAATCTAAAATTACACTCTTGTAGATACCATTATATCATGGAGAGATGTAGAGTTGTCTACAGAATTGGCTCTTAGCTTTCAAGAGGCGACCGGATGCTCCTATTTGTGGTAGAATTTCAAAATATTCCTTATTTGTATTTATACTGCATTTTTTTCTCTAATTTTTTTGTTCTTCTAGGGATAGCATATGCGGTGTCCAGAGAAATATGCAGTTTAATACTCTTGGCAGTGAGTATTTACTATTTTTCAACTGAGCCCAATATGTTTTTTGGGTACATATGAATAGTGTTTTTTAAATTTAGATCTTGATGTTACTCGTTCTTCACCAATGGAATCCATGGAAGCTCCTGGAACTACACAATCACATGGTAAGGCTTTCCCATTTCTGCTCACTTTTTCATTTTTGTTTATTGGACCTGTTGCATGAGGCTATAATTACCTAGCTACACTTGTCTACAGTTCTTATCGTAAGAAATCAACGTTCCTTTCCATCTCTTTCTTGCTTTTGCAATCTTTATGGTTATTTTATGTAAGAGAAGCTATTTACAGTATTAGGTATTCTCTTCAACCCAAAACTTTTTCTGCAAGGTTTTCAAAATGGGATTCAAATTGTAAGTAATAGACTTCAAACTTTAAATCGAAAGTAGAGTTAAAACGTAATGGACTCAAAATATTCATTTTTTAGTGTGTGTATATATATGTACTCATATGATAGAAGCTTTGCTCTATGTAGATGACTAAATGTCATTTGAATGTGTAGAAGCATCAATTCTTTTTTCCATGCTAATAATTTAAATTTTAAAAACAAATTTTGATGCATGAGTTTCAAAATTTAAGGTTAGAACTTAATTTTCTCTCTCATTCTATATTTTCTATTGCAAATTTAAATAAATTTCTTGCTATTTTTGTACTTGAGCATGGATTGAATCATTTTTTTTCAGTTTGACTTTAATTTACTTTTGAATCGGACTTTAAGAATCCAATCGTAATTAGAGAGATTTATTTGAAACGAGATTGAAAATTAAGATTTCAAGAATGCTTTTGAGCACTGTAAATTTCTTGTTTTGTGCACATATTTTGTCTTCTAATGCATGGATGATGCTTCAAAAAAATACCAGTGGTAATATGTGGCCAAGTTTCTGCAATATGATATTTTCATTAGGGATTGCAACTAATTACTCTTATCACAACCTAATTGTAGTTTGATTTATTCATATAGCTGCAGCCGAGCCATTTCATGCTGTAAATGATGAATTGAGAGAGTTACCACCAGTTGAGCTATCAACTCTTCCTTTGATATTGAAGGTGAGCCTTCAAGATATTACAGTTTTGGTTTTTGGTTTCTACTCTCTACTTTTGGATTATTTGTTTGTTTCAAGAGAATGCTAGTTTCATAGTTGACCCGTTTTGGACCCTTGTATTATAGTGTATTAACACTACTCAGCATATGTTTGTATCCATTTTACTTTTATCTTCTCTTACTTCCACTTTCTCACTGTGCTTGAAAACAACCATTATTATCACAATTATTATAATAAAATGCACCGTAAATTTGGAAAATAAGTTATATGTAATTGTTGATTGAAGATGATAGTATATCCAACTGTATTCTTTCTCATGAAGAATTGATGTAGTCAATTGAAAATAACAAGCAGTGACTTATATGTATGTGTAGTTATTTAGCAATGTTTTTGCACAGGTTATTAATAATTTATGAATATCACTGCACATACATATTTTTATCTTGCTTGTGCATAATAATTAATGAATTTTCGGTTTTTTAGAGAATTGCTCTACTACATGCTCTTTCTATGTCTACACATGTTTTGTCTGAATTTTGAATGTGCTAAAGAGGTTTTTTTTTGTTTTTTGTTTTTGTTTTTGTTTTGTGCAGAACGTGGTAGAGTGTGGTATAACCGATCAGGTGCGAGTAGCAGATCTAATAATACAAGATGTAAGATTATTCTTACCTTACTTGAGTTATATGGGTATCTGTTGGAACTGTATTGGTACTTAAAATAATAACATTAAATTTGTCTGAGGCCCATATGCACTTATGCTCAAGTGTTCTGTAAGTTGCATTAGTATATGTCTTTACAAATCAGTCATGAGGTGCTAGAGGAATATTTTTCGCAGAAGATTTATCTCTTAGTCTCTTGTAATAAGTCTTGTAGAAGTACCTGTTCATCTTTTCTCAACAATTAATACCTTGCATGACTATTTGATATGTAACTTCAAATTTCTTATTCAAAAGTAAGTTGCTTTTTTTTATATGTAAGGGTAAATGTACAATTTTATTAAGAATGGTGATTGCATGTCATCATGTTCGTATATCTCATATTTTGCATTGTTAAGATATCATAGTTTAGAGACAATGCATGTGCTAAAAACAAGTTTACATCCCAAGATGTCGGAAGGCTGTAACAGTGGAATATAATTTGCAATATTTATTCTAAGTGTAAACGTGGGGTTTGGGCTTTTCCATTATTTTCATGTATATCCTCCTTGTTTGAAATACTAGGCATGTTCACAACTTGAGTATAAGAACAATTTTCTCAAAATTTTATAAAAGATTAAGTAGAAAGATGAAAATTAGCTGATTTCATATTTATGGGGAAGGAGGGGGGTTGTTGGTTGTGATACTTACCTATTTGCTTTCTTCATTCTGCACCGATATCAGCTTTTAATTTTGTTATCCAGAAAAACTTTTTCCCAAAATTGCTGGATTTATTTAAGATGTGTGAAGATTTAGAGAACATGGATAGCCTTCACATGATATTCAGATTGGTTAGAGGGATAAGTAAGTATATGTATTATTTTTGAAATATATTAACATTTTTCTAAAGCCATTCTCAAATTGTGCTAATACCTTTTGCTTTGTTTTCTGCAGTATTACTTAACAATCCACAGATCTTTGACAAAATTTTTGAGGAGCAATATATTTTTGACATTATCGGTGCCCTCGAGTGTAGGTTCATTATTTTTCATGCATTTTACTTATGGTGACTTTATTCCTATAATTTGCGATACAGTGCCTTTGCCTGGCATTCTAACTCGTTAGATTCACTGAATTTCTTTATTATAATATTTTCTGTTTGCATCTCCTTGATATTATTTGGTTAGTTGTGGGTAGGTACTTCATAAAAAAGCTTGTACCTCTTGTTGTATGGTCGCAGGGATAATTTTTATTGCTTGCTAGCTATAACTAGAATTTACCTAGATATGCTTTCTATTATCCTCATATTTCTCGATTGGTTATATCTTCCAGGGCACATTAAAAAGAAAAGATAATTTGGCTAGTTATACAGCAAATTTCTTGGTTAGACAGGTATTATGAGTAGTTTGACATGCAAGGTTTTTGAAAAACCATTGCAGTCATTTCGTACTTAATCATACTGCTGCTATTTTCGTCTTCCTTGCCACACACTCTCTTGCAAGTATTCACATTTAATGTTTTTTATTCTTTTATTTAATATACTAGTATACCATTGAAGATAATAATGTCCAGGTTAATTCCTCAAATGATGCTTTCTATTTTTACATAATTGCAATAGGACAGTGAAATAAAACTCATTGTTTGTTCATTAAATTAACACAAATCCACGGTAATCCCACGTTTTAGTCTCAAATTTATTTCAAACAAAAATACCAATACCATAATTTAACAATATGCTAATAGATGAAGAAAACATTAAATTTGAATACCTGCAAGAGAGTCGTGGCAAGGAAGACGAAAATGGCCGCAGGGAATGACTAGGTAAGAAATGACGACTATGGATCCCTTACACCTCAAACTACTCAAAAATTTCTATATACCTTACCAAGAGATTTGCTATATAACTAACCAAATATCTTTTTTAAAGTGTCCGTTTATATTTTCTATATGTACGACAAAATTATATATAACAATTTGTTGTTTCATATTGACACAAAATAAGTGTAAAAAATAAAATCTGAGAACAAATTTTGCTATATTCATTGTTTAGCAGTAATATGATAATTTGAGTACAAGGATGCATGTCCTTTGAGTTGATTATTGAATATTGAAAGCCGCCTCTTACATTTAAATGAGTGCGGCATCGTTCCGTATGTGCATTCCACATTGACGTGATCAAGAATACTTATTATGGCAACTATTTGTTCTACATTTTTCCATTCTGTTGACTTAATGCAGTTATGGGAATTCTCATCTTCCCAACATAAATGCTGTCTTTTGAGCATTCATCAGAAGTTTTTAACCACTTTGGTAGTAAATCACAATTTCAAATTTGGAAAGTATCTTACTAAATTTTCATCAAACCCATATGCTGACAATTATGTTAGGTTACACAAATTGATAGTCTGTTCCATGCCATCTCATATTACATCCGGTTTCACTTTTTATTCAATTAACATAACTTTTTTGGGTTGTCATTTTACAGACGATCCTGATGTACCCAATAAGAAGCAGTATCGTGCTTTCCTTAAGGATCATGTGGTTTTCAAGGAGGTATTGTTTTGTTTTCTTCCTTTTCATTCAAAAAGTAGTTCCCTGAATGTTAATCAGCTGAGAGCTTGACCATTTTCACAGGCTATTCCTATTAAAGATCCAACAGTACTTTCGAAAATTCATCAGACATATAGAGTTGGTTATATAAAGGTATCTTACTTTGTAACCACATAATTGCATTCACATTTTCAATTTCTTTATCAAATCTGCACATTCTGTAGGATGTGATTTTGCCGAGAGTATTGGATGATGCTACAATGACTAGTTTTAATTCGATCATCCACACAAACAATGGTGTTGTAAGGATTTGCACTCATATCTAATCAACTTAAACTTTGAATTGTCTCTTATAATCTCTTCCTGCTTGTAGATTGTTCAGTTGTTAAAGGATGATACTTCTTTTATTCAAGAACTATTTGCAAGGATGAGATCATCCTCCACTTCATTAGAATCCAAAATAAATTTGGTAACAATAACCGATTTAAGTTTCTGCTCGTATATTCAATAGATCATCCAAAATAACTATTTGTAAGGATGTGTTCATTTGTATAGTCTGTTGAATAATCTGCTTCTTAATTGATTATCTGACAGGGTTCATTCTTACACGAATTCTGTTCATTAAGCAAGAGTTTGCAGTCAGTGCATCAATTGCGGCTGCTGCGGTATGAGAAACTTTTGTTTCTTTTATGAACGTTGTTAATGCAACTAAACAGTTATTAGTAACTTCTCTTATCATATGTTTGAATGTTAATTGGTCTCAATGTATCATCTTGTCTTTAACATAGTTATTTATGGTGCATGCCATATGAAAGTGCACAGCCTTCCTACAGGCTTGTGCACGACGCTGCAAACGGTGCGCGTCTTTTGGGATTTCTGTGCATGTATTCAAAATTGAATATCTGATGTAACATTATAATTCCTAATAGTACTGATAGATTTATTTTATCATTTCACAAAATATCATTAAATATAGTATTATAAGCACAGAATTTCAAATGCAAAAGTCATTCTAAAAACCAAAATCTAATTAATAGACAATGTAACTCATAAACCAAAAATTAAAGTATGTTCTGTCCGGATGATCTAATTTGCTTAATGAACCAATTTAGAAGAATATTGTATGTTAACTTATTATAGTAAGTGAGTTTTTCATTATTATTCATTTTCCACAGTTTGTCTAAAAATGGGTAAATTACTCTCTACTAAAGCCATCTAAAATAAAAAAATCACTTAATTTGCCGAATAATATTTGTCCTAAAAAACACAATATATGTTCTTTCAATATTATTTTAGTAAATAAATTGCACGTGCGATCAGTTAATTATACTGTACCATTGAATACCTAATCATTTGTTTGGAAGTCAAATTTCAAGTTAGAAGCTTATATTAAATTTCAAAAGATGTACTTATAAGCAATTTTGTAAATCTTTAAGTGATAAAAATGGCGAGTGCATGATCTTATTATTTTTTGCTTTGTGTGTTATTTTGATTTTTTGGTCTCATTTTGATATGTTTGTTTTGTATTGCATTTATGTATTTAGTTTTATAATTAAAGAGTTATTGATCATATCAAACTACATTTTTAATTTAAATTGTAGATCAATCTGTTCAGATATAAACATATTTAGATGAGTTTTCTTATATCATCTTAGGAATAAACATATTACGTATTTAAATGTTAATATTAGTCTATTCATACTTGATCAATGTTGTATTACGAAATAAAACAATGAATTACATAGACTTGCTTTGAGAATATTAGATAACTTTTTTATAGTTTCTCCATACCAGTTTACTTGATATCTAATCTATATTAATTAATTGGATATCTCACTTTATGGACACATAGTAAAATACCTGATGTATACGATGTAGTTTGATTTGAATATTTAAGTATACTACGAATTTTATTCATGTATCGTTAAATTAGATTTTTGTGGATGCATGGTTTATCGATTAAGTTTCAAAAACCATCTTTCTTGTAATGAGGGGTAACATACAACTTGCCCATCCCAGATCCCGCTTATCCTGCTTTGTGCACTTGATAGATAATGATGATGACATCGATTACTAAATGCGATGACATTAATTACCAAAGTTTGAGAGCCGGTTTCGGTCAATTGAATTTTTCTTGATTTCGATCAATTTCGGAGGTTTCGGTTTCGATTTCGGTATTTTTAATGCATAAATAATCAAGTCAACTAAATCAAACTAATTTAAATTAAATTAAGTTAAACCTAATTAAATTGAATACAATTAAAATAACATAAACAACACAACCCAGCCCACCATCTTAATAAATAATAACCTTAAGTCACAGTCAAGACCAGCTCATTTAAACCCTAAAACATCTGATCCACTTTTCCTCTTCCAAAATTATATAGCCGCTCAAATTCATCTAAACACCGAACCCTAGAACAGCTCGACATAACTAGGGTTGTCGACAATGGAAAACAAGCGACAAAAAAGAGAGAAAAATTCAGCCTTTGAAATTGAAATCGAGAATGAACCGAAGATGGCTCTGATTTGCTGAGATAAGTAGGCAGTCTTTAAAAAATTTATCAACTTTTGTTGCTTTTCTCTTTGATTCTTCACATTTCTCTTGATTCTTCACTTTTCTCTTTGGTTCTTTGTACGCTTGCCTATTTTCGTCTGCTTAGATTCCTTATTTCATGAAAAAATATTGTTTTTTTCTAATTTTTTTTGTACAGTCTGAAACTGGATTTCAAGGCCAGTTTCAGACCGGTATCGGTTTGGAATATCGGTGTATTGGTCGGTACCTCGTACCATGTTAATTACTACATATGCACTCGAAGATTCATCCATTTTGGATAGACCCGTCAAAATATGATCCAATCCATTAACCTAATTCATTTACCATACTTATAAATGGATCGGATCAACCCATTATGAATCTTATTAAATGAGTCATAAATTGTTATAATTTAATATTGAGAAATAAAAATAAATTGGAGATTTAAAATTGTTTATTTGGAATAAACAATGGATTTTAAATGTAAAATGTGGAAATAAAATTTAAAAACTTTATTTTGATTGTTTGTGACAAAAATGAGTGAAATACGATTTTTATTCGAGAAAATGCAATAATTTTAGTGATTATTGCCAAATGATTCATTTATTGATTTTTAAATGGAGTATTTAATTTAATTTGTTTATTATAAATAAAAGGATGGAATTTTGTTTAAAAATAAGTTTTGGATATAAAATTGATGATAAATTGGTTTGTTATATTTTATTACACAAAAATAGACAAGCAGATACCCATTTTAAATGAGTTATAAAAGGCTAACTTATTTATCCATTTATTAAAAGCCTAAATTCAAAAATATAATTTTTTTTACTCGGACGGTTAGGAAGAAGTCGTTATATTTTTTGTTTAAACTGCAATAACTTCTTCATGTTTATTCGGAATTAAAAGAGACTTCGACCGATGAATTTTAATCTAAACTATGGACAGTATGGAATGCTCGGATACTTCGTTTTGTGAACGCACGTTGTAGTTCTCCATGGCGACAAACGGTTATACATTGCAAATAACAAACTGCATCCCAATTGAACTCCGACTAGGCAAAAACCGCTATTTTTTAATTCAAACCGCAATAACTTCTTCATACAAACTTGGAATCGGGTGAGACTTCAACCAATGAACTTCCGCCTAAATTACGGACAATATGGAACGCTCAGATACTTCATCTTGTGAACGCACACTGTAATTCTTCATTGGGGGACTAACAGTTGTACTTGAAAAATAACAGACTACATCCCTATAATTGAACTCCGCCTAGGCAGTATTAATTATTTTTTTGTTCAGACTGCAGTAACTTCTTCATACTAACTCGGTATCAGTTGAAACTTCGAGCGATGAACTCCCACCTAAATTACGGGCAATATGGAACGCTCGAAACTTCGTCTTGTGAACGTACACTATAGTTTTCCGCGGTGACTAACGGTTGTACTTAGAAAATAACCGGCTACATTCTCATATTTATACGAGTTAAATGGATAACCTGCTTATTAAATGGGTTGGGTCAAAATCGAGCCAATCCATTTCGATCCAATCCAACCCGTTTGGCGGGTCTAATTTTGGATCATGAAAAAATAATTAAATCAGAAACAAGAAGAACGACAAAAATAAAAAAATGTACATTTTTTCCGTTGTACCTCATCGCCTTTTGCACTATTTTGTGTCCCTTTTCATTTATGCTGCGCCATAAATACAAAAGGCGCAATCGCCGTGACATGTGACATGATGTGCCTTTCATGACAATGACTTCTAACATATGAATGGTCACATCACTGATTGTATTGTTAAATAATGGTTTTTTCCTATCCCTTTCATATTGCTCCAAAAATGCACTGAATAAGAAATTAGTAGCACCAGAAGACAATGGAATTGGCTGAAATTCTTGCAGATTAATTTTGGATTCAATGCTACATATTTAACTTCGGTTAATGAAATAAGCCTATCACTTTTCAATCCTCCTTTCCATGATTTTTTTTCGCATTCTTGCAGAACATCAGATAACACGTGTTTTAGCTATCCAAATCGACATTGTGTTTTTCCTGAAATTTGAATTGCATCATTGGTGCCATTGGGTGACTTTTACTAATTCAACTATAACCGGATGTATTGTTTATATAGGGATCTCGCAAGTGAAGGGATATTTGACATCATTACGGATATGCTTCAGAGTGAGGATAAAAAGCTTATATCCACCGGGTATCTATTATTCCTGTTGGTCAACTCAATAATTTTTTTCTCCTGTTTCAAGTGATCTTTCATTTTTACCAAGTTAAATATTTATAATCTTTTATCTGATATTACAATATACGTCCAATGCAGGACAGACATCCTTATCCTCTTCCTTAGCCATGACCCTAACCTACTCAGATCGTATATCGTGCAGCAAGAAAAAGATTCACTTTTTAAACTTTTGGTAAGCGCTACTACATAATTATGTAAATCTGATTTATCCTACTGAAAATTTGAGTTGCATTGTTAATATGTATTTTTTCCTTTTCTTTTCAATCTTGTGTCATGCTTGTTAAATTTTGGTAAGCTCTACTACATATTCATGAATCTGATTTATCCTACTGAAAATTTGAGTTGCATTGTTAATAAGTTTGATTTTCCTCCCAATCTTGTGTCGTGCTTGTTAAATTCCCACACTTGCTCATGTATTGTTTAATTATTGTTGTAAAGGAAATTACGTATTTTAAACCTTTAGTACTATGTACTATATATATATATATACATACATATATATATATACACATACACATACATATATACATATATATCCTGAATGTGTACAACGACGATGGGTTTTGCAGGTGAAGGGTATGCTAACTGATTTTGGAGAAGAAATGCATTGCCAGTTCCTGGAAATCATTCGTATATTAATAGACTCTTATAGCATCGCTGGTCCCCAGGTGATTTTGTTAACATCACTGTTAATTTCCATGGAATTCATAATCAAATTTCGAAACACACTGAACAAAGCTTCACATGTTAGCTTATTGGCTTACTCAAAAATTCCGAAACACACTGAATGGTAATTGGTATGCTCATTTAAGATAGAAATGAGAAGTGTATCTACGCTAAATAAACCTAATGTCATTGAGAGACACCTTTATTATCCATTGATATTCAAAATTTTGTTTGAACCACTTGTATGTTTCGTATTTGTGGTAGTTCTTGCTAGTTTTTTCCATTCATTATACTTGGTAATTAATATTAAAAAAAACAAGTTAACCAATATTCTTATATCATAACGTTGCATATGTTTATCATTGCTATTTCGTGCATGCAAGCAAAACATGTTTATTAAATTGCATCATGTTGTCACATGACATATTACACTCTATAAACTGCCAAATAAATAACACAGCCTTCTTTTTGATAAATTAAGTAATTAATTAATTAACACCAATATATTTTGGTAGCAAGCTAACGCCATTTGTTACAAAATAAGGACAAATTGTTTCGATAAGCTAAGGCAAGTTTTTGCTACATGGAAATCACATCTAGATATTCCAATACTTAGTTAAGGAGATTCATATCTCTAAGTGCATCATGCATATTTAATAAAATATTCTTTATCACACAGTCCATTCCAGGCTTGTTGTCGAAATTTTACAATTTGAATCACATTTACTATTGAATCTCTACAGTTGCGATTTGATCCCTCAAGATTCAAAACCCGACAAAAGTCGCGATTGACAAAAGTCATATCCCATGGTACAATAAAATAATAATATGAAATTAGTTATTTGAGTTGACAGTTGAAATTTTACCATTTTCTACATAAAATAAAGATAGAAAAAGGAGAAATTCATTTTAAGTTAAGATGTAGAACCTCAAACATCATAATCAATTTCAAATTTTAAAATGTTACTTGAAAATAAGAATCAATCATTTAACATACTTAAATATTATTTGGTATTCTGCAGAGAGTAAAAATTTATCCTAGAAGCATTTATATTCATTGAAATATGAATCCATTGAGTATACCATTCCCAATTTTGCTTGCTACATGGAAGTCGCAGCTGGATATTTCAGTACTCTGCTGTGGAGATTCATAACTATAAGCTATAAGCACATCGTGCATATTTAAATAAAAATTATTTATTACATACAGTCCACATTGGAGATATTTCCAGAGGTGAAGCAAAAAATTAGAATTTTGGGGCAACATATGGAAAATCCTTATTTCTATCAAACCATTATTTCTAAATTTACATAGAAGTATAATATAATCCTATTTTTTCTACTTAAACTAATGTTTAATATTGCTGTTCGATTGTGTGAGTAATATTCTTTCATAACCATATAATAATTTCAGTCCCCAAGTGCAACTATTATATATATATACATATACATATACGTATACATATATGTATGTATAAGGCAAGGATCGGCTTCACCTCGTTCTTGCTACACCTCTATTCTCCCTGATTTCACCCACATATTCCAATTTGAATAATATAATGAGGTGATAAAAGAGATAAAATATATTATTTAAATCGGAATGTGGTTGAAATCATGGGGGAATAGAGGTGTGGTAGAAATGAGGTGTAGCCGACTAGCTGATTCTTTAATTATCACTAACTTTACCGCAAAAAGATGTACAAAATATTCTCTGAATTGTAAAAATAAAAATTTAATTGTTTAACCATCATTTGATGTAAGAAAAATATATTCAGAGAAGTGCATATTTTGCACTGTCATAAACCGATAAGATTAATTTAGATAAGTCTTCAATCATCGTTAACATGCAGACATTTGCCCAATATAACCGGGTGCTATGCAATTGTTTATGTTTTCATAAAGGTATTTTATAAAATGTTTGTGTTTTCCTTTAACATAGGCAAAATTTGCATTTTGAGAAATATTGACTACACAAATTTTGACTAATATTTTATGTATGACATTTTGATCTTGTTGGAAAATTTTAGCGAAAAAAAAGATTTCAGTTCCGATGTTCCTATGAAAAGATATTACTTTATTTTGTAATATTTGAACTAAGATGAGGTGTACAATTGGGCGATGGTGGTTTAGAATCTTAGAATCTATTTCATGTTTCCAAAAGTAGAGATCAGTTCGTAGGGGTTAACTAGAGAAACTTTACATATTAGTTTTGGAATGAAGACCGTGAATCGAAATTCATCCTCTGAAAATAATATTAAGTTGCATAATTTCCTGCAGAGAGACAGTATTATAGACATTTTCTATGATCAACATCTTGACCAGTTGATTGAAGTGATAGCATCATCATGTCCTCTAAACGGTCGAACACAAGTAAACAGAAAATCATCCGGCTCTGGCATCATAGATAAAACCCATGGTGCAGCAAAACCTGAGATTTTATCCAACATCTGCGAACTTCTCTGCTTCTGCGTTCTACACCATCCATACAGGATAAAGTTAGTTTTCTTTTATATTTAAATCTTTTGGATTCCAAAAGGTATTGATAACCACTCCATTTTATCAGTACTTGTTAGCAACAAAAGCGGGTAAGTGAGGTTTAGTTATTAGTAACCTTGCGAACACTTTAAGTTTCTCTTATCCCACTGTTCAGTTGTGTCTTACATGTGTACACTTTTCTATGAAATCCTTAGATGATGAATTACCACTACGGCTGACATGTCATGTTTAGATACAGTGGCGATATAATTATCGTTTCCTGATCCAAAACAGCCAAACAGATAGGACTGAAAGATAAATGTTGAGATTTGAGGGACTAATGAACATACAACTTGTGTTTAAATGTTCCCATCTACCCTTTTAATATCCTCAACAAAACTGAAATTTTGTTTTTCCCTGCAGGTGCAACTTCCTTATGAATAATGCAATTGAGAAGATTCTCTTCTTAACCCACAGAAGAGAAAAATTCCTGGTAGTTGCAGCCGTTCGGTTCATGCGTACTATTATTTCTCGCAATGTAAGTGATTTCTGCACACTGGCTGTGGTACCTTGAATTATTCAACTGATCATTGGCACAATTAGATATGTTTTGCTTGTTGAAAAGAACTCACGCCATTGAAAAGTCATTTTGTCACCCACAATAGACATTTGAATTTTGCAATAAATCGGCTCTCAATCCCAACTGGCCAGCACGCACAACTAAATGCTAACTGCAAAGTAAACAATAAAATTACAGCCTAGTCCTGAGATATCAAAATTTTCAATTAGGAAAATGGACTATGGCTCTATTTGAGTTATAAGTAGAAATGTCATCCAGCTGAAATACTCCTTTCTGATATTTTGGCATTTTGATGCCTGAAATAAGTACAATATGGAAATGGTTGTATGGATGTTCTTAGGAAGATATCTAAGGGGTAGGGTAAATTGCAGTAAAGTGTCCTAATATATTTTCCATTTTATACCATCAAGTTTGTAACATATCTCAGTGACAAGAATATTCCTCTACGATACCAGATTTTGATTCTCCCATCCTGCTCCCTTTTTTACTCCCTATTTTATTCGCCTATTCAATGGAAGAGTTGCCTTTCTCAAAAATTTATTTCTCACTAGGAGTCATCTTTCTGGACACACCTATTATGTATATGTTCGTATTGAGCAGACATTGTTCATTTAACCATTCCATACTTCTCAATCTCCAATCTTACCGGTAGGAAGGAAGGCAAAAAAATTATTCGTTTATTTGTAAAAATAATAATAGCAAATAGAAAGTAAACATTAAATTGGGGAATTGTTGAACGAATCCATTTGAGAGAAAAATGAGTGAAATGAAGTGAAATGTCAATTCAGAAGGGTGAAGAATAAACCCAGAATATTTCCAGAATCATTTGACTAAGATTTACCATGGATTAGTAAAAATAAAAAATAAAAAAATTAGAGCATATAATGTGAACTTAAGAGCGTAAGTGAAATAGATAGAAAGGCGTTGACCTTTTCTGAAGATCTTTTTATTACTCTTCGTGGATGCTAATGTTAATCAACTACATTTCCCTTGAGTGGAAAATGATAGTGTAGATTGCATTGATATGAAGTCACATTCAGAATATTTATGAAGTTGATGAAGGTTTGTGAAAGTCTGTTATTTACGAAATTGAAGAATTATAATCGGCATGCTATATGTTTGTAGCATAGAAACCCAAATCAGGAAAGTGAAACAAAAGCGGGTATACAGACACAGGAAAACAGGATCAATTAGAATAGCCTGTAGTTGGGAACAGAAGACAAAATTGGATTTTTGTTAGTTAACATCAATTGATATTTTCAAATATTTTGTAATATATATTGGATTTTATAGTGCTAATACTTTGCTAATGTAAACGATGAAAACTAAATAATATTGATCTTCAAATCAATTCTGTTACTCTAATAGCTTAACATGTTAACGTTGGTTGGGAAATATCAAAGTTGCACAAAAATCCTTTTAGCTCTTTTTTCAAAAGTGTGTTTGACTTTAAAATTTGGGTCATGTTATCAGTAATGCTACCGTCGGCAAGGAAGAACTTATTCCTGCGTACTTCGAAACATTTTCTCATCGATTTGGGATATGTTCTTGTCAAATTTCCAAGTAAAAACCAGCGAACCGCGGTTTTAACTTAAGATACCTTGGTCTTCCATAAAGTTCGAGCTCCGAAGGTTTGCAGTGGTATATCAAAGTATTATTAGAACTAAAAGCTTTAATAAACTTTCTAGGGTATTGCAGACTGACTTAAGCACTTGCTATATATTTAATCAACTGATATAAAAACTGAATAAACTCACAGGATGAACATCTGATACGCCTTATTGTTAAAAACAATCTCCTTAAACCGATAGTAGAGGTCTTTGTTCAGAATGGCGACCGCTATAATATGCTGCACTCAGGTGTTCTGGAACTCATTGAATTCATTCGCAGGGTACTATTATTACATACTTATCTATATATGATATCGGTAAGCGTATTGCACTTTATCTGAACCATGCTAAATTTGTGTAGGAGGGCCCTACAATTCTTATCTCATATGTAGTTGATTCTTTCTGGGATCAACTAAAGAAGTTTGAGCATTTGGGTTCTATTCAAGCCTTCAAACTGAAATACGAGCAGGTGAACTTCCTTTTTCTTTGCGATACTGTATCGCACAATCATAGATGAGCAATCCTATGCCTAAACGTATACCTAATTTACTTGTCACTCAGTCACTTGAAAAATGTGAGACAAAGAGCATCATTAATGCAGTTGAGTCAAGGAAAAGAATTGATCCACGAGCCCTTGAGAAAGAAGAAGAAGATTATTTCAACGAGGACAGGTTATTTGTCTTCCTTGTATCAGCATTGTATAAAATATCTCAATCTCATTGTATTGGATTCTTATATTATTTTTTATTTAATCAGCGATGAAGAGGACTCTGGTAATGCTCGAATGGCAGAAACCCAAAATCACAATACATTGCCGAATATTCCTAATGGAGTTAAAACAACCGATGCATCTATTAGGTATTGTTGCTGTCGATAATACAAGTTAAACTGTTTTCCCTTTATGCTCATGTCATTTATCCTCGTAACTTAACATAGCACATTCTTGCATTCTTCTGTACTTGCAAGCACTGACGGACATCCAAGACAACCAAAAAGTTGCGAAACTGAGTACTCCACCTTTAAGCCCAAATGTAGCACTCCCTCCTTGTTTTAGCTTCTCTTACATAATCTAAGTTAACGTAGACAACCGAAATCTAAGACAACAGAAACGTAGCACTCCCTCCTTGTTTTAGCTTCGCTTACGTAACATGACTTAACGTAGACAACGATATCCCAGATAACCGAGATGTAGTACTCCCTCCTTGTTTTAGCTTGGGAGTACAGAATATTAAAGAGCACATTGGTCTCACGGTTTATAGTTTTGTACAGTTTAATCTATTCTTGAATACCCTTGCTTTTATAATTGAAACCTTTGTGTTCTATTTTTATGTCTAAAGTCAAGTATTGCATTTAAAATAGGGAGTACAATTCTAGTTATTTTCCTCAAAAATCCAAAATGAGGAGCAAACAATTGTTATTTATAATACACTATGCGGGCTAATTTAGAGGTGTGTATCACTTAGAAAAGTCTTTCCGATCTAGGGTTACAACAGTAAATTATACTTATAAACCTTAATAAACTAGCCTCACTCCCAATATTTTGCTATGTCAAACTGTATGACTAGAAGTCTAGAGCTAAAATTTGTTTTTCATTGTTTATTCTGTAATAAGATAATCACCAACCCTAATATCATCTAGATGCCATAAAATGTCACCTAACAAAAATTTCATTAATGCAATTGTCCAAGTGGTGTTAGATGACATAAAAAAGGATTATTTTTTCCCATCCTGGCCTCGTTTTTAAACTTATTATCGCAAATAGTCTCGTTTTAAAACTAAGATCAAATATAGCCTGTTTTGGCCAGCTCAGCGCTGAGCTGGCCAAAATGCACTGGCGAACCAGTGTAAAAAAAAAAAATAGAAAAAAACACCCGCGACTTTTCATAAGTCGCCGGAAAAAAAATTACACTGGCAACTTTTGAAAAGTCGCTAGTGCATTTTGGCCAATTAAGCGTTGAGCTGGTCAAAACAGGGCTATATTTGATATTGGTTTTAAAACGAGGCTATTTGCGATAAGAAGTTTCAAAACGAGGCCAATCGAAAAAAATCCCATAAAAAAGGATTAAAAGAAGATGATACATTTTTATTTCAAGTTCAGTTGCCAATGCAAGTCTCTAGTGATTAAAAGTTTATGTGATAAGGTAAAGAAAGCACAGTCCAATGCAATTTTAGTCCTAGACGTTGCACCTAATACTATTCTATTTTTTCCATATCAACGTCACTTGTATTGAGATGGATATTGTTAGACCATTGTGTAGTGCACTAAATGGCAATCACTTTATTAGATGGAACATTTAAACAAAACTTGGTTTTCAAACATGTCTGTTAGTTTGTGTATGTATTATGTATTTGGATTTTGCAGCCCCAAATCTGGAGGGCTAGTGGACTATGATGATGATGAAGATGATGAAGACTACAATCCTCCATCCAAAAAAGTTGAAAAATCTTCTATAGAATGCAATGATAATTTAAAGAAATCTAAGCGTGTTTCGTCTGACACGAAACTAGAAGAGACCGAACCTGTTGATAAAAAGCTAAGGCTTGAAATTCAGAAAAACAACGATACAGAAGTAAACCCTGACAATAGTAATACCGAGAATGATAGTTCTAGATCCAGTTCTAACTCCCTGAATACAAGTTCAACAGTAAGTGTTGCATCACAAGATAAACCTGTCAATTCCTCAGAGCCATATTCAGTAAGATAATGGAGAAAGGGCATAAATACTAGTGATTTCGAACCCAAGGAGGAGAAAGATTTGTATATTGTTTGGTGGGTTTCGGCTATTAAGTTGGCGAGGGCTTCTTTATTGTAAAGCATTATGTCGTCATTATTTGTGAAATATGAACAATGGTCACTAGGTTATGGCTTTTGTTTCCTTACCTTTTCCTTAAATTTTGTTGATGTTAATTTACTACTGTTGTAAACGTATAAGCAAAAAGTAGTTGAAATATTGGCCTCAAGAGCCGTGTAATTTGTTTATAGGGTGCTAAAACCAACTTAATTGCTTGAAAAGCTTGCTTTTGGATTGTAGTCTGCTTTCATTTTTATTTCAATTTTACTGTTGATCTTTTCAGTAATATAAAGTTAATATGTTCTATACTACTTGTGCAACCCTCTATTTGTAAGTACTCTATTTGTATTGTTCTGTATGTCTAAAGCAAATGCTGCCTTCTTTTTAACTTTGTCTTTGCTAGACTTGAGCAGATTTATCCATGAATGAGAAATTATTGCTAATGTGATGAATGCTTTTCTTGTGTGTTTGATCATAGATTTAGTTTTAACACATTCAGTTCTTTTGATAGACAGGTTTGCTTGATGAAAACTTGAATATGTCATTGGATTTTACAATTTTTATTTTGTAGGTTAATTGTTTAACCATGCATGAAAGTAACTGAAATCCACGTTGAATCAAATAACAATATACAGTATGTCGTTTTTAGAATAATTCATTAATATTGCTTTTGGAAACAGGAATAGCTCAAAGAAAGTAATACATTTTTCTATCATTCGAAAATTAAAATAGCCACTACGAAATTCAAAGTTCAAATTCCTAATAAGCATTTGAAGGCACCATCCTTGGCAATGCAGTGGTTCATGATACTAAATAGAACTTATCTATAAGGCTGAACAAAAATAAATTTGCAAGCATGCTGCTTTACTTAGAGAACAGCCCAAATATAGTATGGAATTTACCTTAAAAGGTACAAAACTCTGAAGTAGCAAAGCACATATCTCAGAAAGACATACTACAGGTTACCCAAATGCAACTCAGCAAATAAGTACTTGAAAAATAAAGAAAACAAATTTGGTATGGTTTCAAAGATGTGACGACAGCAGCTTTTAACGTCCCCGACTGAGCCTTTTTCCCTTCCTCTTGCTTCTCTTCCCACTATCCGAATCGCTGTCGGACTCTGACTCTGCAGACTCCGAAGATTCAGAATCAGAAGAATCACTGTACTTACGATGATGATGTCTTCTCTTCTTCTGCTTCTTCCTCTTCCTCCTCCTCTCCTCAGAATCAGATGAACTGCTCGAGCTGCTCTCATCCGAAGAATATTCTGATCCAGTAGCCGAAGATTCAGTATCTGACTCGAAAACAGAAGCTTCACTTGAATCAGTATCTGAATCGGACCTCCCCCTATGCTTTCTCTTACTACTCTTCCCCTTCTTTTTTTCAACCTTCCCTGCTCTCTCTTCCTTCTGAATATCGGGATCATCCAATTCAATAGAAGCCGAAAGAGGCATCTTAAGCTTAGGATTCTTCAACTGCTGAGTACGAGAAGGTCTCGACATGTAAACCCTTTCGTTTTTGCACTCGTAGGTCCAGTGACCGGACTGGAAACATTTCTGGCACTGAGATGACTGGTTTCCGGTAGAAGAGGTCATCGAAACCTGCTTCTGATCCTTTCTTTCTCCTAGTCTTACCGCCTTTTCTGTGCTCATGAGGTACATCTGCCTTTTGGCTTCCTTCCGCTCCTGCCATCTGCTTGGGCCTTCTTCCTTCTGACCATAGGCATTCACATTTCGGGCGGCGGCTGTGGCTGCCCTCTCTGCCTGCGCACGGCTTAGTCCTTTGGCGGCTGACAGTGCCGCTGCTTTTATTCGGTCCGCTGCTGCCTGTGTTTTCTCTTCGTTCTTCCCTGACATTTTTTTTTCAAATGGTGAACCTGCATGCAGTTACTGTTTTTCAGTCTTTGCTAAGGTACTGCAGAATATGCTACTTTAACTCGTCTTTAAAATACCTAAATTTGTTTAAAATTATAGTCTGAAATATTGGGCTTCCCATGATTGCTTGGCGCATCAAGCGTAGGTTAAATCAGAGTAATGCATTTGATAAAGTTGTAACATTATTTTTATATTTATAACCGGTTACCAGAAAACGTATATCCTTGGCATTAAAAGTTATGAGGTAGGCATTTTTAAGAAGTTGGAACATATAGACTGGGAAATGGTCAAGTATATAGATGCACTATAAAAATGCTTACAAATAATAAAAGAGTGTCATTATCTGTTTACACAAAGTTTTAGCAATCATATCTTAAGATGATTATACTGGAGCAGACCTGTGGATCAGATATTGATCATGTCCAATCTGGAAACTGCATTTGAGATTTGGATTTCACTTTCAAAAAAAAAAGTGACATATTAATGTTTATATGATATGGACTAAGTCTAATCTGACCTGTTGACAGATAACATAATTAAGTAATATTTGAATAGAAAAGAATCATATTGCTATGATTAAATATTCTATTTTCTGGATTTAAATAAAATACAATTCACCTACATAATACACGCAATTCTACAAAATAAGCACGAAGCTTGCCACTACAAAACTTACAACTGGAATCAAAGTAAAACTTACTACTGGAATCAAAGTAATGTATAATTTCAGTGATGTATTTTGAATAAACATGATTTTAAATGAAATATTGCTAATAATATAGTTTAATTTGAACATTTTATGAATGTAAAATAAATTAGTTCTTTTTGATTAATCAGCTTTTTGGAAGGATAATATTAGTGGATTAAAAATTTGTTAATTCATTGGACCATCTTGGATTCAAATTTTGATCTAGTAATTTATAATTCAACAGATAAAAAATCAGGTACGCAGAATTTTAAATATACAAATAGAAAAGGATCAAGGCCAATTCAGTCCAAATCCAATCCATTAACAAATTATATACAAGAGTTATAGGATGGAAACAAAGAAAAGAAACATAAGATACTAAAATATTAACTTGGTTTACCAATGAAGATATACAGAAAGTTGATAAATTAGCCTAGAATAGTCTATTCTTGGAAAATTTGAGCAAATTAGAAAGAAGAATAATCACAAGATGGTTCTAGGATTCTCTACAACGTTGAGAAATTTGAGATTTGCCATAGTTTATTATTTAAAAAGCATGCAACGTTTTTTGTTGCACTCTTTTTTATAGCCATAGACCTATTTCAAACTGACTACTGACGCACTGGAAGCTGGATTTCCCCTCTATTTCGAATGCTCAAGCGTTTAAACCATAGTTATGAAATGCTCGTGTCATGCCACAAAACACGATGCGGCGATTGCACCTTTTGGCCCCATGGCACGGTGCACATAAGAAGACACTAAGCATATCCTACAAAGATGCACATGCGCATGGCGCAAAAATGGCATCTCTTTTAATTCTTTTTGCTATTTTTAAAAGTTTAGTAATTTTGTTCATCCTCCTCGATTAAAATGCATAAAAATTAGTGTTCACTGTATGATCGGTTTTACAAATTATTTTTTATGATTCCAAATGATGGTTATTTCCCTAATTTCTCTATGATTAAATAAAAAACAAACACGATTAGTGGTGAGGAAAAACCGATTTTTTTAATGCAATATATTCTAAAAGCAAATTGTACTATAACATCGATCATGTATGCACAAATTAATATTAACTTGAAATGTATTATATATTTATTCATACGAAGATATGACAAGTTGACGTAAGATCTCAATCAAGGTTTGAGGTTTCGGTTTCAGTCATTTCAGTTTTTTGCCGTTTCGATCAATTTCGGAAGTTTCGGACGTTTCGGATTTGGTTTCGGTACTTTTTAACGAAAATGCATTAGCTAAATTAAAGTGAAATGAATTAAATTGATTTCAAATTCCTAAATCAAACAAAATAAATAAAACTAAATTTTAACTCTAACTAAACAGCCCACTTTAATTAATAATACTTCAACCAAATAGCCCAACCCTAGTAAATAATCCTTCATGTGGTTAAGCCCAGTAAAAAAAGGCCAACACAGTTAAATAGCTGAAGGATAGATGAGTAGTAAATAAAAACAACCGCCTCATGAAATCGGAAATTAGGGCATAACGTTATCTCAGTAAATAAATAAAAAAACCAGGGCAAACACAAAATCTTCATTTCCCGCTCGATACTGGCTCGCTTCAAGCTCGCTTCAAAGAAGAGAAAAGAGGAATCGCTGCAGAAGGCTGCAGGAAGCTTCGATTTGAGAGACAATTCGAAGAATAGTGTCGATTTCAACAAAGTTAAGTATTAATTGTTCAGTTTTTTGTATGTATCAACTTTCTTTCCCCTTATGGATTTTGATTACTTTCTAAACGAACCAGTCCGAAACCGAATTTGTGGCACAATGTCGAACCGGAGTTGTTGATACCGGTCCGGTACGATCGAAATTTTGGTGTACCGGCCGATACCTTATACCATGATCTCAATTATAAACTTCTACAGTTCGTTGTGCTCGAATTATATTAAACGACTATTAAAAAAATTATAAAGTACAAATTGCAATATAAAATAAACATATCAAACTAACATGAAACAAAATAAATTAATCAAATTAATACCTTGCAAAGCAAAATACAATAAAATATTATTATTATTTTCTCGCTCAAAACATGCTATAAGTTTATACTTGTTTTATTTTGAGAACAAATATGGTAGAGTGCTCATTTTGACATCTTGAAGGTTCGAACTATAAGTCTATACTTGAAATTTATTTGTTAAACAATAGGTATCCGCTTTTAATTTGAAATTCAACTTCTAAGCAAATGACTAAACGATGAAAGATGTAATATAAAATGATATTTTATGCTTATGACATTATTTTTAACAACATTTTTACGGAATGATAAAAAATATTTGTTTGGATAACTATTAGTAAAAAGTATAAATTATATTAGTTTGATTTATTAATTTTGATGTATATAAAATACATAATAATTTTTTGTACATGTGCAGTACATGATAAGTCGCATGTTATTTACCGGATCATTAGCCAAGACCTCAAGAAGGTTTTGCGCCTTTATATGCATGGGTCGTTAATAACTACGGTTTAAGGTTGGTCTCCAAACGAAGCAAGGGCTAATAAAAACATCTAGCACATTCAATCACCACTTGATTGTTGGGAACCTCTTTTTAAAAAGCACCCAAAATCCAAATTCTTCTTAAGCACTGTAAATATTTTTAACATTAAAAGGCTCACCCAAGAGCTATCAACTTAAATAACTGCAAAAGCCGTATATTTTTCTTAATTTCTTAATGCATGCCTAAATAAAGATGGAACCCAGTGCACAAGGCTTCCGCACAATAGCGTGTTCTGTGGAGGTCGATAATATACGCATTCTTTCCCTCATATTGCGAAGAGACTGTTTTCTGACTCGAACCTCGACGTCGAGATTACCATACGGGTGACCTAACCGTTGCGCCAAGCTCCACCTCTATGCATGCCTAAATGATCAAGTTTTTTCTTAACAATCTACAAGTGCAATAAAAATAATGCATTTGACCATTCACATTCTCACTTATAATTGGCATTGAATTAACATTATGATTAGACTTTTTCTGACGAAAAGTTTGAAAACATTGTAATAAGATCAAGTATTCGTCCAAATGACAAGCATAATGATTTTTCTTCCAATTCTCTGAATTTTTTTCCACAGGCCATTTCTATTGATCAAACATCACTGACATATATTTATTCCATGAGAAGATTAAATGTTTTTCATTTTTACTTTGGTTATTACGTATTCATTTACTCGGTTGCTGGACCGAACGTGGTTCTGTTCTAATTCGATACACAATACATAAAACAAGGTTAGAGATTTAATATATTGATGCACTTCCATCGCTTGAGTTGGAACAGAATTTTCTCCTTTTTGGGAGCATTTCAATAGGAGAAAAATCGAACTTTGACAAGGTCGATATGATTACAAAACAAGGACCAAATAAAGCTTTGCATTTTCATCAACAGAGCTTCTAATATTCACTTCCTCAAAATGAATTACCGCTTCGGTAGTATGTTATTTACTCTTCTAAGTTCAAAAGCATCATTAATTTGGTGTGTTATCATTATTTAATGCTAATTATTTGAGCTCTACTGCTTTTATATTTCAAAAGGTTCATTGATTATAAAAATTACAGGATCCAACTATTTTATTTCGATTTTTTTTTTGTTATTAATATCACTGTACTGATGCAACTAAACTCTCAATTCTTCTTTCTTTTTTAGTTTTTGATTCAAATTTTATAGTGGACTTAACATAAACTACTTTCCTCTCACAAACAAAAGTGGAATGTAGCATGATAATAGAAAAGGCTAAGTTGTCAAGGCCAAAAAAGCCCCAAAATTAGGGCCTTGGGCTTTGTGGGCGCCTTGAGCATGAATGTTTTATTTTATCGGCAAAAAAACCTGCACTTAAAAACTGCCACAGTGCCACTAAAATTGAATTTCGGACTACAAAAAACTTCATATACATGCGATATTGAGAATAAATCATTATGAACTAATCACAAAAACCAAACGAAGAACAATTTGAAACAAAATTTATATGTTAGTTTAAATTAAAATTTAGTTTTATTTTAAAATCATTTTCAATATAATTATACTTTAAATATAAAAAATAAATAAGATTTTCTATTTTAATCAAACCATTTTTAAATTTTATTCCAATCAATTTATAAAGTTTTAAACTAAACTTAATTAAAATTAACTCTAAGCTAACTAAGAGTATAATAGATAACATTTAACAGAACTTCAGAGGGGGAAAAGATTACCAATCGGCTCAACAAGGTGGAGATCGATAAGCTGCAGTTGGAGATCAACAGGCAGTAGCAGCAGGAGTCGTCGTCGTCGTCGGCGGCGGCGGCGGCAGCAGCGAGGTTTTATTTTCTTACGTTTTACTCTGGAACGAACAAGATTACGATAGAGCGAGATGCGGATTTGAGGGGGGAAATTAGGTTTCAATAACGATTAGCGTACTGGAAATAGTTTTTGGACAGCGGTTCTCTTGGAGCACGGAAACCTAGGTTTGATGCTAATTAATTCATTGCATTTTTAAACGGGCGTGGCAAATGTTGACCTTTCGCCCATTTATCTCCTCATCCGCTATATTACTTCATCCATCCGCCACATCCACCAATTAAATATTTTTTGTTTTTCCTTTTCTTCAAAAAATGATGCTGGTACTAAACCAAATTTTCAATCTCATAGGAAAAAAATTACGCTTCAGAATAGACCAACGCAATTGACCACGGATAAAGGGGAGAAATAAAAAAAATATTAAAGAAAAAGAGACTAAATTAACTCTTAACTTTTCACAGTACAATAAGACTATTTACTAACAATTCTATACAACTTTGCATTCATATACTCGATAGCAAATAAAAAAGTAGAAAAATTTTCTAATGAAATTACTCATACTCTATAAAAATCTAAAACTTGAAAATAAATTCAAATAAAAGTGACCCAAATAAATTTCAAAAATAGGATTTATGATTACCACAACATCGAATAGCATAAAGGAAAAGAGGGAAAAAAGATACGGAATTTTTTTTAAAGGACAAATTGAAGAAAATATTTAGTCAGAAGGACACACGCATAAAATTTTTACCGTAAGGACAAAGCCTAAACCCCAAATACAATTTCAAACAAAATATTTTGTTCGTCTTCCTCCTCCTTCCTTAACTCAAAATTTGACGAAATTTTACTCGAAAGAAAAAATGGCACCGCAAACCAGAAACAAATCTACATCTCCAACACAACCTCAGAAATCGACGGTAAATGAACAACGAGCACAACAATCGGCAGCCGATGAAAACCTAACTCAGTCGGAAGTGAATCAATAAAATAAAAATCGAAATGTCGAATCACTTCCGGCAGCAAATATTCAAAAAGAAAATGCACTGATAGAAGAGGAAAAGCTACCTTTAGCGCAAACGATAGTGACGGCGGTAAAGGGAAAAAGCAATAAGTTAAAGCTTAGAAAACCTACTCAACAGAAGAGGAAAAGCAAAATAGAGAAAAAAAGAACAAAGAGAAGACATGAAAAAATTACAGCAAGTGGAAGCAGACCAGAAATAAGCGAAAGCATACCAAAGAAGGTAACTGATAATATAAAATCAAACATAACAAAGTTAGTATAGTTTTGTTACAGTAACATTGATTTTTTTTTGCATAGAACGAAGAAGAGAACATGCAACAACAAATATCTACAGAGAAAAAAGTTGAAGACAATATGCAAAAAAGAGAACAAAGATCAAAAAGAAGAAATGAAAAAATGATTCATAACAAAATACAAAAAGAAACAGAGGTAATTGAAATTGCAAAATTATAAAAGTAATACTAATAATTTTATACTGTTAAATGTATTCTAATGTTATGAAAAATGTTAAACATGAAAAATCTCAAAAAAATAGAAGGGAAAAAAGCTGCGGATGAAGAATCAGAAGAAAAACAACTTAATTCGGTAAAATAAAAAACATCATAACTTTATACCATGATAAATATGTCAAAAATATTACCTGTAAATCATTTGGTAAAAGAAAAGGCCGATAAGCACAACAAACCGATACCTAATTACAAGTAATAATAGTTAGCATCATTAAGCGTAAATTGTTTGATAAAATAATAGTCAGTATCATTTAGTTGAAATGTGATACAAACAAAAAACTGATACCTAATTACAAAAGAACTGATACCTCACTACACCATAAATGACAATTTGATACGGCTTTTAGCCATATCTAATAAGATTAGATACCGCTTATAGCCGTATCAAAATTTGACGAGCTTATAGTTTTGATACGGCTCAAAGCCGTATCTAATTGTCCATTTAGGTACGGCTAAAAGCCGTATCTAATAGTCGAATTAGATACGACTCAAAGTCGTATCTAATTGTCCATTTAGGTACGGCCAAAAGCCGTATCTAATAGTCGAATTAGATACGGCTTGTAGCCGTAGCTAATAGAACAATTAGATACGGCATTGAGCCGTACCTAAGTGAACCTCGAACCGCGTCTTGTAGGTCATTTAGATATGGCTGATGGCCGTGTCTAACTTGTTAGTTAGATACGGCCTTTAAGCCGTACCTAATGACCTGCTCCTACGTACCTGCTTAATTTGATACTAATTCTAGATTTGGGATTAACCGTATATTCAGCACATATATTCACATTAAGCACAACAAAGATCTCACACATAGTTTTGATAGTTTACAATTCTAGCAACATTAATCCAACAGTGCATAGTTTAGATAGTTTACAATTCTACCATATTTCAGCATACGGTCTGAGCTTGAGCTTAATATAAATAGCTTAATACATACAGTTTACAATTCTAAATTTTAGATAGTCTATTAAATCATTTAATTACATTCATAGTTTAATAACACATTAATAACTTAATACAAATAGTTTGGAGATTGAAATTTCCATAGCTGAGCCTGATCTTCAAGTGACCAAGTCCATCCCTTTTTCACTGCAAAATATAAGCATAACTATAAACTATGTTAAGCATAAATATAAACTATGTCGTTACATGCAATAACAAAAATGAGATACCACATATCCTACAACTTCAAGAGTCATTTAGCATTAAAACATCCTATGTGGAAATGATAACAAACAGAATGATTATCGTTATAAGAAAACTAATTAAATTTAAATTCAAATTATTATACAATAATGTGGAAATGATAACAAACATAATGATTATCGTTATAAGAAAACTAATTAAATTCAAATTCAAATTATTATACAATAATGACCTAGAAGCGAAAACTTTCACTAAAGAAAAGCAGGTATTCAGAATGTGCACATTAAGGTATTCAGAATTAGAACATGTTGTAGATGAAAACTAAAGTAATGTGACTATAAAAATCCATGTAAAATGAGCTACAACAACTTACATAAAACAAATGAGGCAACAACTAAATTAGTAAATGCACACGTAGTCAGATAATTCTTACTTAAAAATTCAATAAACCAATCTTATCCACAAATTTTGAAAAACTGCATCACGTGTTTATTTTATTGATCATTATGTTTATAAACAGCGAAACAATTTCTGAACTGAAATCATATAGCAATGGATGACCAAATGATTAAACATAGTCAGTGGACATAAAGTTCTATAATATGTAAAATGAATGATCAAAATGTCGATCACATATGAGGGTAACCCTTCTCTATTAAAAGATGAAGCGTATATCAATGTAAACTTGTTGCAGATAGGACTCCCAAGATATTCAACAATAACTAAAAAGATTATATGAGGGTAAACTTTTTGCATATACCCTTTGTTACATTTTTCGTACAGATCAAAGATGAATAAAGCTTGCATATTTTCTAGTTTATAAGGGACTGCTGGTTTGACAATTTTGTTCACATATTCTAATGATGCTGTAACATTGAATGTAGATATGCTATAATTCTAGATAATTCATCAACATTTGAAAAGAAGTAAAGCAATACTGTTGTGGCTACTGTAAATTGTTTCATCTTGCATTTATTCAAAATGGTCATATACCCTAAATTTAAGGATGCCTATAAGTCAAATGTTGATGTATCATGTGAACCGTGTAATGAAATATTTTCCAATACGGATGACAAAAAATTAAAAATATCAAATACCTTGCACGAAGATGCTATTTTTTGTCATGAATAATGGGGGGAAGACCTCTAAAACAAAATGTAAACTATTTCTTCACATTTGCAGCTTATGTTGGCATGAAAGACAAAATGTTTTTGATGCCATGACGAAGGGAAGAACTCCAAGATAAAATGAAAACTATTTCTTCACATTTCTATCTTAGGTTAGCATGAAATACAAAATAATAAAAACAACATAGAAATTTAAATTTAAACCAAGCTCCTATTTAGAGTTAATGATACTTCGAGAAGGAGAATAATTAACCTCATTATTCGTAAAATGCAGAATCCTAAGTGAACAATAACTGAAATGGCTGAGATTAATTTCAAATCCAATGATTGATCAAAAACATGTTTAACATACATTAAAGAAAATACAAATAGTACCGAGGCAAGGATTAAAAATTATAGAGAATCATGTTTTAGTTTCTAAAGTTGATGCCAAAAATTTTAGTATAACAACCCAAATTTGATGCTATTCTAATAGAATTTTAAATTTCATAGCTTTTAATTTTAATTTTGACAATAGTAAAGCCAATAATTATACATTTTGAAATACTGAATTTTTAAAGTTTAAAGTTTCAAAAATAAAAATCAAAGTTTCAAAATTCAATAATATTAAACATAATAATTCTACAATTTGAAACATCAAATTTTAAATTTAAAGTTCAAAATTTATGGCATTCAAAATGCTTAAAAATCAAATGGGTTAACGGTCTAAATTTTTCGGTGCTCAAATTTGTAAAGGTTTGATTGTTTATATAACCAAAAATTTCATGGCTCTAAATGTTAATGCTTAAAATTTCATGAGGTTTCAAAAAACAATACATAGTAAAATATTAACATAAACAGAAAATATACCTGCTCCAACGTCTAAAGAAATTGAATAAGACCCTTCGGATGGCACACATACCCACCCACTCCAACTTCAGCAAAGATCTCTGCAAATTGATGATTTATTTTGCTGGTTCTCTCATCTGGTAGCAGTATGTTGTCCAACACCACTTTTTCATGTGTGGGTGGTACAGATTTCCCATGGATTTTGGACGATGTAGAATCTCGGCATACAGTACCTGTTGTAATAAATATGTTTGGATCTATCCAACAAAATATCTGCTCGAAAGCAACTAAAAATAGAAATCTTGTAATAAATACCTTTTTCTATTATGTATAAATCAGAGTTGAGGATTTCACATCTTTGATTGTTCGCTACATCGGTCGAATTCTGGAACTGCGAAGCAATGAATTCAGGAGCATTGAATTGTGTGGCGCATCCTCCATCAGAAGAATTGACCAGTGCACGAATTCCCTGTTCGATGTTTCCCACCATGTTGATCAGAACCTCCATTTGTCCAGACAAATTTCCCACTGTACCCTCCAAACTTCCCACCCTCATTTTCAACTCATCATGTTCTCTATGAACATGTCTGAGTCGTTTCTGTGCAATGGCACAAGCCTTAACTTTAGTCTTTGGTATAACGGTCCCAACACCGTGGCTCCTACCCCTTGCATCCTTACCAAGCACTTTGATAAGATGTCTTCATCCACTGTCAATTTTTCTTTATCATTATCAGTGATCTTTTCCTTCGCTTTCGCAATTTGATCCTGAAATATGATAATACTTATATGAATAAGGAATTTTAAAGAATATGCAAGTTAGTATTTGTTATAAGTATGAAGAAGTGGCATACGCATAGTTTAGCATCTGATTAGTATTTGTTTAACTTACAAAGTATGAAGAAGTGGCATCTGATATGCTACCATCTTTTTTCCTATGTGTCTTCTCCCATACTTGACGACGACTGATATTTGTTGATGGACTAGCAGTGATCTGCAATACAAGTACAAATTTGATTGAAATAGTTGATGTTTGTACACATGTAGATGTATGTATGTAGAATGTAGATACAGTGAATACTAAAGCATATGAATGAAAATGGATATAAATTACCATTTCTTGTTATATTTTAGCGTGATTTTTACGTCCTGCATGGTAACCATAACTGAGCAATAACTGCCATAATATTTAGTTACAAACTAAATTGGCAATTACTTGTAACTAAATTTAGTTATTTCATTAACTAATACTAACTAAATTAACTACGAAACAACATTTCATTGTATTTAGTTAATATAACAGTTAAACAAAGCAACTAAATAAAAACAAATGTCATTCAAGTTCTGTTTTCATACAAACTTACCGGATGAAAGACTAAATGTTTAGGCAGTTAATACATGATCAAGTCCAAGCCCAATAATGCATTATAATTACAGTTTTATAAAATATGTTGTCTACAAGCATTGCATAAACTGACTATGAAAGGATTCTTGAAAATGAAATGCAGTCTTAACTTAAGATCCAATTATTGTAATAAATAAATAAATTCTAGATCTGAATACATACAACCCATATTGATTTTATCGAGAAACAAATATATGAAATTAAATAGTTCAGCAGAAGTCGTACTTGAATCCATTGATGTTTGCAAAAAGAAGATCAACTAGGTTTTAGATCTTCCAAATTGACACAAGCTTAGATTTGAAAATTCTTTTTAGAAGAGGGTGGAGAGAATGTGATAAGACTTGTGTAATTTGGGGACCATAACCCCATATATATAGTGTGTGACATTTTTCAGTTCGGCCCTTCAACAAACTAAAATTGTCACTCTGGTATCCACACATTATAAATTTATATGACGAATATACCCCTTAAGTCTTGTTGTATTTATTCCAAATAGATCACATAATTAAACTTAATCCCATGATAGCCCATACATTCAAATATTAAAATATGTGGCCCCATAATGCTGAATTATTCCAACAATCTCCCCCCGGGCCACATATGTAACCTTATAGAATGTATTTAACTTTATGAGCTCTCAAATAGCTATCTTGACAACATGGTATATCCATAACAACCTCGTCCATTGATTGTGTTAACATAGGATCAAATCGGTTTTCATTATCGTTAGTGTAACTAAACCCATCAATGGTCACGTATATCAATATAATCAAATGACATAGATCAATCATGTATGTGTAGCATGGAAATTACATGAAATGTGATCTTTACACGTCTATTTCCAACTGGTCCTACTTTATTTTAATGAGATCAAAATCTAAACATATATAAATAATTTGAGTGCAATTAAAACTTTATTTCTGATCAGAAAAACTGAAGTATATCCACAATCAAAATACAGAGCAATGTCACAAAAGAAATGACTCAGTACAAACTCCCCCTAAACCAAAATATTCTTACATAAAAGATACACCCATTTTAGCAACATGCTTATGAAAGACCTTGGGTGGTAATGCTTTTGTAAGTGGATCCGCTAACATGGAATTTGTCCCAATATGCTCTATGGATATTAACCCATTTTGCACTCTTTCCTTCATAACTAGAAATTGATGTCAATGTAGTTTGACTTACTTGAGCTTCTATTGTTATTAGAATATAATATTGCCGATCTATTGTCACAAAACAACTTTAGTGGTCTTTCAATATTATCTATAATGCGCAGCCTAGTGACAAAATTTCGCAGCCATTTTCCATGATTAGATGCCTCATAGCAAGCCACAAACTCTGCTTCCATAGTGGAAGAAGCTATAAGCGTTTGCTTAATGCTCTTCCATGATATAGCCCCTCCACTCAACATAAATATGCATCCTGAAGTGGATTTTCTGCTATCCGGACATCCAGCAAAGTCAGAATCAGAATACCCAATGATCTCCAACTGATCTGATCTTCTATATGTAAGCATATAGTCCTTTGTTCTTTGAAGATACCTCATAACCCTTTTTGCTGCTTTCCAATGATCCATTCCAGGGTTACTAAGATACCTGCCTAACACTCCTACAATGTACGCAATATCCGGACGCGTACATACTTGAGCATACATTAGACTCCCTATAGCAGATGCATAAGGGATCTTCTGTATTTCATTAACTTCAGGGATGTTATTAGGGCATTTTTTGAGACAAAACTTATCTCCTTTAGCGACAGGGGTATCACCTGGTTTACAGTCTTGCATGCCAAATCTCTTAAGCACCTTTTCTATATAGTTCTTTTGTGACAATCCAAGAATGCCTCGTGAACGATCACGATGTATTTGGATCCCTAATACAAAAGAGGCATCACCAAGATCTTTCATTTCAAAATTATTTGAAAGAAATCTCTTAGTTTCGTGCAACATATTTAAATCATTGCTGGCAAGCAATATATCATTAACATATAAAATTAAAAATATAAATTTACTCCCATTAAACTTGTGATACACACAGTTATCAATGATGTTTGCCTCAAAACCAAAAGAGGTAATTACATTATGAAATTTGTGGTACCATTGACGAGAAGCTTGTTTGAGTCCATAAATGGATTTCTTTAGTTTGCAAACCATATTCTTTGGATCTTCGACCACAAAGTTTTCCGGTTGCACCATATAAATTGTTTCCTCAATGTCTCCATTGAGAAATGCAGTCTTAACATCCATTTGATGCAACTCAAGGTCAAAATGTGCAACAAGTGACAAAATTATTCTAAAAGAGTCTTTCGATGAAACTGGAGAGAAAGTCTCTTTGAAATCAATGCCTTCCTTTTGAGTAAAACCTTTTGCTACAAGACGGGCCTTATATCTTTCCACTTTACCTTTTGCATCCCTCTTGGTTTTAAATATCCATTTACAACCAATGTGCTTCTTACCTTCAGGTAAAGGGACAAGATCCTAAACTTTATTATCTTGCATTGATTTATACTCTTCATTCATAGCTTCAATCCACTTTTGAGAATTAATATCTTGCATGGCTTGGTGAAAGTTGATAGGATCATCTTCCATCAATCCATTATTATCCTCTAACTCTTGAAGAAATACAACATAATCATCCGGAATAGCATTTCTTCTTTCCCTGGTGGATCTTCTTAATGGCAATTCATTTTGAGGTTGTTGAATTTGTCCTTGTGGAACATTAACTTCAACTTGAAGAGGATTTTCTTCAACATTGTTTTGTTAAGGTTATGGATTCACTTCTTGATCAATGACAGGAACAATAATCTGCACATTGTCCGAAGAAGTAACTGTAGTAGGAATCATAGACGATGATTCCTCCTCAAAAACAATGTTCCTTACTACATTTTTCCCTCTCAACTCAACATCCTCAAAAAATGTTGCATTTCCCGTCTCAAATATTTTCCTCAGTATGGGATCATAAAATTTATAGCCCCTAGATCGCTCAGAATAACCAATAAAGTAGCTACTCACTGTTTTGGAGTCCAATTTTCTTTCATTTGGCCTATATGGCCTTGCCTCAGCTGGACATCCCCAAATGTGAAAATGCTTTAGAGTAAGCTGTTTGCCTGTCCAGAGCTCATAAGGTGTTTTAGTAGCTACTTTAGTGGGTATTCTATTAAGGATATAAATTGCTGTCTTTAATGCCTCTCTCCAGAGTGATTTTGATAAGGTAGAATGACTGATCATACTCCTTACCATGTCTTTAAGAGTCCGGTTTCGTCTCTCAACAACACCATTCATGCTAGGTGAACCTGGCATAGTGTATTGTGGGACTATTCCACATTCCTCTAGGAATTTGGCAAATGGTCCTAGACATTGTTCACCTGATCCGTCAGATTTACCATAATATTCACCGCCATGGTCAGATCTGACAGTTTTAATCCTTTTGTTGAGTTGGTTCTCAACTTCTACCTTAAATTTCTTGAACATGTCTAAGGATTCTGATTTATCATGAATAAGATATAGGTAGCCATATCTTGAGTAGTATTCTATGAATGTTATAAAATATTGTTGACCATTCCGTGATGCCTCAGGGAATGGCCCACAAATGTCTGTATGTATTAATTCTAAGACGTCAGTTGCTCTATTGGCACCTATTGTCTTATGTTTGGTCTGTTTTCCCTTGATACACTCTACACAAACATCAAGGTCTGAAAAATCAACGGATTCCAAAATGCCATCTGACACGAGCCTTTGAATTCTATTTTTAGATATATGACCCAAGCGCTTGTGCCACAATGTGGCTGAAGTTTCCTTATTAGCTTTTCTTTTAGTACCACGTGACTCTACATGCAAGGCTTCATTATAAGAGGTATTAACATCAAGCATATATAAGTTATCATAAACATTAAGAGAACCAGTTCCAATAAGAGTTGAATTCATTGATAAACTAAAAGTACCATTCCCAAATGAACAAGAATAACCAAATTTGTACAACTTAGAAACAGAAACCAAATTCCGTCTAAATGACGGTATAACAAAAGTATCAAATAAATCCAAATAAAATTGAGTTCTTAATAACAACTTAAAATGCCCAATAGCCTCCAACTATCGATTTTCCATCACCCACATAGATGTATCTTTCAGCATCAGTTGGATTTCGGTAGCTCAGGCAACCCTGCATAGAAACACTTATGTGAGTAGAAGCACCAGAATCTAACCACCAAGTGTTTCCAGGTACTGTAGCTAAATTGACTTCAGAACAGACCAAAGCGAAAGATGTACCTTTCTTAACACGCCATGCGTGGTATTTGGCACAATCTTTCTTCAAATGTCCAGCCTTTTTGCAAAAGTAACAACCATCAGTCTCATTTTGTTGTTTCTTTTCAGTCGGACCATTAGCAGTTTCTTTATCCTTCTTTCTCTTTTGTCTTTTCCCTTAGAGGTGTATGCTAAATGAGCACTTTCAGCCTTATCATGCTTCAATCTCTCTTCTTCTTGTACACAATACGAAATGAGCTCATTAAGAGTCCATTTCTCCTTTTGACAGTTATAGCTGATCTTGAACTAGTTGTATTGTGAAGGAAGAGAGATTAATACCAAATGCACGAGCAAATCATCTGAAAGCTCAAGCTTAAGTGCCTTAAGTTTTGAAGCAGCGTTAGACATTTCCATAATGTACTCCCTTACGTTTCCTTTGCTTTGATACTTTATGGAAATCAAGCGTTGCAAAAGCGTGCTTGTTTCCGCCTTATCGTTTTTAGCAAAACATTTTTCAATCTCAGCAAGGAAATCTTTAGCATTGGTTATCTTTTCAGATACCGCACCCCTAAATGCCTCCGGAATGCCACGCTTTATGATCATTAGACTCGTGCGGTTTGAACGATCCCACCTCTCAAAGTTCTTTATAATATCAGAAGAACTTTCATCCGTAAGAGGGGCGTGTTCATTTATCCTAAGGCAAGATCAAGATCCATGCAGCCAAGAACAAGCAATATGTTCTCTTTCCAATCCTTAAAGTTTGTTCCAGTCAGAATAGGAATGTTGTTCAGATTGGCAGATACCATAGTCAAATTAGCTGTAATTTTAAATTAATCAAATATGCTTACATTATAAAACAACTGTAGTAAATTAAAATAATTGGTAAGTCTTTGCTCAAGATACCTAGCACAACATTAATATCAAGTCATTGGACAATAATATTAACTGTAAGTGGTATTCTTGTTGTAATCATCAAATATTAACAATAAATTCAAGTCAAATAATAATCTTCCTTTGGGCCGATTAATTATTTTCTTGTAAAACTTTATAATTGTTACATATTTATCATCACACATGTGTATCTGATTTGGCCAGATATTAACCTTCCTTTGGGCCGACTAATATTCGCATAAATAAACACACATAAATATCTAACATTTTTCCTGAGCAACTAAAATAAGAGAGGTCACTTTGGTGACATATTATTTCAACTAGTTCACTTGTAATGTAGGATATTCACAATCAATTTGCAAAAGACGCCAAATAGTATATGAATTTATTTTAACTCCTTCATTTATAAATTTTCCATAAATATCAATGTCAAATTTGACATCAAGGAAACTGTAATAATACATAAATGAATAATACTTGCAATAATAATTAGTATCGGATTATTGCGTACTTTATTTAACTGCTACTATTCAAAATAGAAGGTGAAACATATTAAGTAGTAACAATAAATTACAAAAAAAATATGTCAAATCTGACAGCATCAATTAATGTGCTGATTCATAGTGTACAAAAGTAATGAATAGTAAAAGCTTGGCCAATATTTCAACAATGCCTGTTGCTATTTTATGCTAAGAAAAAAAACCAACTAAATAAAATAATAATTTATGCTTTTGCAGGAGAAAACAAAACCACAAACATGTCATGGTACAATTATTATAAAAGATGTAGATGAATTCTTAGATCATAAATCCAATGATACGATTCAATTAAATCCAAATTGCTATCATTTCAGGAAACTTTTGGTCAAATCAACAGAATCCAATATTTCATTAAATCTATGGATCCACGTATAATACTGTTTATTAACATGTTTTGAATCACCATAATTGAAGCATTCACAAATCAGAACGAAATAAGTGGATCAGGTGAATCAACCGAAAATTGGAAATCCAAAAACCCTAATTTCATATGTTCTTAAAACCAAAGAATTTCTCAATAAAATCAATGATGGGTGGCTCTCATACCACTAATTGTAATAAATAAATTAATTCTAGATCTGAATACATACAACCCATATTGATTCTATCGAGAAACAAATATATGAAATTAAATAGTTCAACAGAAGTCGTACCTGAATCCATTGATGTTTGCAAAAAGAAGATCAACTAGGTTTTAGATCTTCCAAATTGACACAAGCTTAGATCTGAAACTTCTCTTTAGAAGAGGGTGGAGAGAATATGATAAGACTTGTGTAATTTGGGGACCATAACCCCATATATATAGTGTGTGACATTTTTCAGTTCGGCCCTTTAACAAACTAAAATTGTCACTCTGGTATCCATACATTATAAATTTACATGACGAATATACCCCTTAAGTCTTGTTGTATTTATTCCAAATAGATCACATAATTAAACTTAATCCCAAGATAGCCCATACATTCAAATATTAAAATATGTGGCCTCATACTGCTGAATTATTCCAACACCAATAATGCATGAAAGAGGTACAACACAGTGTAATTAACAATAATCAAGGAAGAAGTTTGTATGCATTGCTTAGAATTAGAGCAATGGATAATCTACTTGTGTTGATGTCACGGGCGATCCCACCAAGCAATAAGAAATAGCCTATTATAATGGAAAAAAACAAAAGTTATATCAATCATGTGACCCATATGTATATTACATGAGTTATACAAATGGGTAAAACAAACCGAAAAAATAGAAACTGATGATTCAATGCTTCAAGATCTGTATTCATCAAAGTCACAAAGATATAGTTCCACCAGTGTAGGAATTAGATACTCTTGCATAATATTCACTAAATACTGTGCATTTATTACAACGACCGTTGCATAAGAATATAATACTTCATTTCACACATAATATAAGATTGCCCTTTTCTCATTTCCTAATAAAACTTGTATATTATATTGAGGATAGTGAGAATTCAATAGATCTGACTAATATGTCAAGGCGTCCTCTTTAGAGAAACAAACAAAAAAACAAACTTTTTTTTTGAGAAAAGAAATAGGCGCTTGACAGAAAGTAGATAAATATACAAAGGCTAATAATATGAATTGTAGAGTAAGATATAATCTAAAAGAAATGAGTGACCAGTAACAAACCACGAGGGATATATGTCTACCCTTAGCTATGCTCAAAGCTCTGTGACTTTTTCCCTACAACTTGGTGCTTAATCACCCAACAAATCCTTAAAAGATCAAAATATAATATAACATCATAACGGAGAAAAGAATACAGAGATTTTGCAAATTATAACTTGCAAAACAACCAGGAAAATCAAAACCATGTATAAAATATTCAAATCCATACATACACACAATCATGCAATTAAAAATATACAGACACACAATCTTGTCATGTACGAATATTAATAAGTTAACATATGGATTTGGTAAGGTCTTCTAATTTTTCATTGTCTTCAAAAGCTGATTGATAGACGGTAGGGAACTCAATGTCATCCACATTTGCAGTCAACCGTTTTGGTGTATGCAAGACCACAGACCATCCGTTATTTTTTAAATCTTTTGAGTAGAAAACTTGACTCGCTTCTGATACAAGAATAAATGGCTCGTCATTCACGTTATTTTTGTTCTTCAATTTCCCTAAATCTACCATGATCAGGTTTGAAATGGGATCTATTTTGAACCATTGACCTTATCCTCGACCTTTACCCAATCACAATAAAAAACTGTTTGTTTGAAATTAGTGTAATCCAACTCAAATATCTGTTGAATGACTCCGTAATACGTTGTTTCTGCTTCCTTATAATTTTTATCCTTACCACTCGCTCTAAATTTTGTAATTGCTCTCATGCATACACCGCTATTTTGTGTTACCATACGGTCTTTGTACTTTTTCATGGAAAATGAAAATCCATTCACTTGGTACTTCATATAACTACGCGTTATGAACTTCGGCCCGTGCACTAGCCGCCAAAGAGTTGGATCAACATCAATGGTCTTTAATAGGTACATAAAACAAAATAAGTAAAAAAACATGATCACGAAGGTGTATTGCACACTTATAAACATATGAAATACTTAAGACGATGTTATACCTCATTACGTAACCATAGATTAAAACTTTGAATGACTTCCACGGTGGTAGCCCTGCCTCGAGGTTGAAATCTAGTACTTTTCACATAGGAGTTATACCTCCTACGGAAAACACATATCAAAATGTATATATAAAATAAATTAAAAAAATTGAAATTCCGGACAAGTTCGTGAACTTACTTCTTCCATTCATCCAATCCATCGTACTTATTAAGGACCCATCTACGCACTTGTTCAAACTGCACTTGGGTTAACGTTAAATCTTTACCATTATCCAGAGGTATCTCACCAGCAAACTCATCGTCCTCGTCTAAAAACGCTTCGCGGGTATGTTTATGATTGCCATCACCTCCGTTTGGCATATATTCCATGCAGTTAAGACTAGCTTCTTGTACGATATATCCTTCTGCAATGCACCCTTCAATGTATCTTTTGTTGCGCACATATCCTTTATATGTTTTCATCAACCTATAAATGTGATCAATTATATATTGTAGACGGTAGCTATTTATATGAAATAATGATGTATATAACTGAAATTAGAAATTTACCGTTCAAATGGATACGTCCATCTATATCTGACAGGGCTACAAATCAACGCTTCATCGGCTAAATGAACCATAAGGTGGACACTGATATCAAAAAATGCAGGTGGAAAATGTTTTTCAAAAACACACATTGCTTCTACTAAGCTAGCCTTTGCTTTTAAAAGATGTTCCCTATTGATCACCTTTGAACACAAAATGTTAAAGAATAAACTAATACGATGAACAGCATTTCGTAGATCCTTATGTTGTGGATAAGAATGTTGAAGCAATACCGGAAGCAAATGCTGCATTATGACATGGTAATCATGTGACTTCATATTTCTTAGTTCAGGAGGATTGATGCTCACATTGTTGTGGAAGTTAGAAGAGAATTTTTTAGGCACTTTCAGATTTTTCAAATCAGTGCAAAATCGTATCTTTTCTTCTTTGCTCAAAGTGATAGCTGCCTTTGGTATGCTTATTTTATTTGTTTCAGGATCTTCCATCACCCACAACTTTTGTTTTATACCCATGATTTTCAAATCCTTGCGTGCATTGATGCCATCTTTTGACTTATCTTTATGGTCCATAATGGTGCTGGTGAGATGCTCCGTGACATTCTTCTCCGTATGCACAACATCAATATTATGTCGGATCAAATTTGCTTTCCAATATGGTAAATCAAAAAAGATAGACCTCCTATACCATCCAGAAATATTGTCAACATCTTCATTGGTTGACTTTTTCCGTTTTCGACCAATTTCTTCTTTTTGTTTACCAACTTTCATTTTGATATTCTCTATTTTCTTTTCAACTTGAAAACCAGTCAATGGCCATTTAGGACGACGAAGTTCTTGTTCGTTGTTGAAATTTGTCTTATCGTATCGAAACTTGTGTTCGTTAGGAAGAAACATTCAATGTCCCATGTAACACATCTTCTTACTTTCAGGAAGATGATAAGAACAAGTGTTTTCCCCACAAATAGGACATGCAAAGTAACCGTGAGTTGTACATCCCGATAAAGTCCCAAAAGCAGGGTGATCATGGATTGCCCACAGCACCCTAGCTCTCATTGTGAACTCATATTTACGTAACGAGTCAAATGTAACGACTCCTTCCCTTAACTGCTTTAACTCGTCTATCAACGGCTGTAAATAAACATCAATATTTTTTCTTGGTTGTTTTGGCCCAGAAATCAACAATGTTAACATTGAGAACTCCCTTTTCATGCACATAATTACTGACCGACAACTATAAGGGTTAGAGAGAGAAGCACGTGGACAGAAACCGTCTGTTGCTATTCCAAGTGTGACATTTCGTGGCTCGGCAACAAAAGTTTGGTCAAAAGAATCTACGGCTTTCCATTGAGAAGTGTTACATGGATGACACATTACGGTTGGATCAGACTTGGCACGACCATGCCAGGTCATCGCATCTGCTATCCATGGTACAGTATACAGTCTCTTCAATCTAGAAATTAAAGGAAAATGTCTTAATGTCTTTCGAGGTACTTTGGTGCATTTTCTCTCTTCGTTTAATGATGTCATATATCTAGGTTCATTGCAATTTGTACAAGAAACTTTGCTCTCATCATCTTTCCAGTACAATATGCAATCATTGATGCATGCATCATAAGTTTTGTAATTCATCCCAACTTGCTTAATGATCTTCTTCATGTCGGAGTACGTTGTCGACAGCGTGTTACTTTTGGGGAGTAACTCCTTTATTAGTTCGAGAAGTGCAGTCACACCATTATCTGAAAAGCCGTATTGGGTCTTCAAGCTATTCAGTTTCACAATGGCATACAGCTTCGTAATCCCTTTTGAACATAAAGGATACAGTGGCTCTTTTACGCTACCAAAAAGTGATTTATACTTCTTACTTTCATTGGCCTGCTAATTTGGATAATCAGTAGATTGCTCTCCAACATTAGCATGATCAGGCAATGGATTTGTAGGTTGAAAATGATGAAATCTATCTGCATCATTGACCAGATCTTCCATCCTAATATGTTCAGACTCATCAGTAGTTGTGTCATGACTAACTGGTTGTTGTTTTTCCATCTCCGCCCTTTTTTCCCTATGAAAATACCGCACTGTATATGATTGGATGATACCCCATCTAAGCAAATGAAAATGAATTTCATCTAATTTGATCGTCTTCATATTTTTGCACCGGATGCAAGGGCTTAAATACACTCCTTTCTTACCACCGTTTTCTTCAACAAAACTAATGAACTTCCGCACCCCGTCTATATAGTATGTAGATCTTAGATCTGATTCAGTTATCCATTGTTCGTCTATGCTGAAAGACATACTGCCCTCCTATATCATATATAACAGAACATGAGACTTGCCTTTCAATGGGTCCTCGTTCCAATTGCTCGAAAAGAAATTTTTTGAAAAATTCAAGTGGGAAATTATTGGAAATTTTTTGAATCGAAATGAATTATTAAAAATACGAGAAGAGAATAGTCCCACATTGTAAGGTAAGGGTCATGTTTTCAGATGTGTGAAGTATATTGATATAGACTATTTTCTATGATACTCTTGATTATAAAAATAGCATTTCTGTAAAAGTTAACAATAGCACCAAACTGTTTCCAAAATTTTTTCCATTACAACGGCGCTATTTTGTAGCACCGGAGTAATGTCTATGCATTACCCCTCTCCTGACTTGGCTTGCACCATTAACAAAAATTTTATTCCTAATATTAGCACGCTGACCATCTACAACACATGAACAAAAAATCTTCATTCCTAATATTCATAACGGGATCATGGTAAGCGCATTCAATTGCATCTAGTTTTATAAATATCATTCTAATAACATCATACATATCAACATAATAATTGAGTTTTGAATCCTACTTTAATTTCGAGTATTAATTCATGGCCAACTCTTTTGAATAATGGATTCTCCTTTTCAACAATAATGAAGATGACGTCTGCAGGTAGGCAGCATGGTCGCTTATCTCCTAATCCTTCAAATGTGACTTTTGTTCCTTTTTTCCATCAAGGATTTACTTTGATTGTCACTACTTCTTCCTTTTCAACAATGGCTCTACAATTTTAAATAATCCTTAGTTTATAATAGATGGAACTAGTGTTTCAAAGGTTCTTGTGAGCGAAAATTGTCTTAATATAATAACAAAGCAATCTTTTAAAACAAGTAATATATATTATATAACAATGAGATAATCTGAATACAAATAACTGTTTCATTGTCCGAAGAAGACATCTTTGTCTTTAATGATTTTTTGCTGAAATAGTCTCTCTTACACTGAAGAATCTATGCTTACATAGTTCTAGTATTTAAATAACAGATTACATTCCCAAAGAATTGATTGTTTTATAATAAGCATTAATTTTTGAAGAGGGCAAAAATTCTAAGTTTACCTTCATAATTTTCAATTAAAAAGTAAAGATGGGATAGGGATAACACAGGCCCAATGTTAGTCATGGTTATATGTATTTTCTCCCAAAATGGAAAATTTAAAGGAATATGGTCTAAAATTAAGCTGACATAACTAAACTACTCAAATTGTCATACATAATTCTATTTGAATAGTGAAGTGATATCAATAGCTTGTTACTAATAAATGCAAGGCAATATCACTTTTATATGATTACATGTGTTCACTTGTTGATGCTATGTACTGGCACTTTGAGGCTTGCATTAAAGTTATCACAATTGAACTAGTAATCAACCATTAATCTTGAAGTAGGTGAAGCTCAACAAACAATAGATCAAAATTCAACAAACGGAGCTATGGACTGTACTACTATAGTACTATGATTTAAATAAGCCATAAGTCCAAATGCTTGATTTTTCCTAACATTCATGCTCAACAAACAACATTGGCAAGTAAATTGATATAAGTTTAAACTTCTGAAGGTTCTAATACAATAAGCAACATACTTGAGCAAGCGTAAATACAATCGAAAAGTGCAAGATATGATAGACCAGAGCTGGACTACTGATTAATAACAGCATATATACCTCCTAAAGGAAGAAAAATAATGACCTTGTGCATTTCTTATGTTATTACAGATTCCCTTTCATGATTATTAGTTATTCATTTGCCTAAATATATTTATCAAGTGAATCTAATACTTTGTGCCTTATCCTATAAAACAATGCGAAATTTAGTTAACAGTTATTTAGCGCCAAACATCATATGATGAATGTGAATCAATACATTCGGGTAACATACAATATTCATCACATGTACGTATCTAGCATTTAAGAAACAACTAATAACTTAAATATAAACCTTGTATACAAGTCTATAAATAGTCTACTTGTACAAAGGATTACAGGACCATATTTATCAACTCATGTTATAGAAATAAATAATATACAAATTGGCTGCTCCCTTGACAAGCATAAATAATCTATAATTTAGATAAATATAGCTGCTTTAAAATTGCTATAAGAAATATCAAACATATCAAACTATACAAAATAATAAATATTGAAGTCACCAAGGTAGTAAATCTATAACAGTTACATCAAGCTATGAAAAATAGCAAATTACAAAAGTTAAAGAAAACTGTAAAGGTTATTGCTCATTTTAATATTTAGGATAATCTAAGCATATAGTAATAAAAACATATATTTAGATTTCAAAAGAAAAAATTTACCTGCAGATGAAGCTATCAGCAGGTGGATTGAGGGGAGCCAGCAACGATTTGCGATGGGATGGGAGAGCACGAGATTGATATGAATTGGGAAAACGGAGAAATTGATATGAATTGGGGAGCTAGCAACCCTATTGTATAAGAAATGGAATTTGGGGAAAATGATAAGTATGGGGCGTGTTTTGCCTGTAAAAGTTTCGCATCAAAAATAGGCACAACAAGTGATACGGCTAAAGACCGTATTAGATATGATACAGCTAAGACCCGTACCTAAACAAGAGGGAAAGCGAATTAATTTGGAGGGAACCATGCATTTTGGGTGTAAAAGTTTCTGCTAATAGTAGGCACGAAATTGGATACGGCTGCAAGCCTTATCACATTTGATGCGGCTATTAGCCGTGTCCAAACAATTAGGTAGGGCTTGGAGCCGTATCATATTTGATATGGCTTTAAGCCGTATCTAAGAAGGCGGATGGAGGGGTGGATAAAACTGTTTTTTTGGTGTAGTGCCTATTCACAAAGGAACTGATACCTACTTGAAAAAATAATACCTGGTTACAGAAAACTGATACCTACTTAGTACCAACTGATACCTAGTTACTGCAAACTGATACCTAGTTACTACAAACTTTAAATTGTTACAAACATTAAATTGTTACATGTTTAAACATAATTTGTTTCACAAATAACTTATAGTCTTTAATCCAAAATGCATAAAAGAAAGATCACAAGCAAAATAGCAAACTGAAGATAAAAAGCATGAAACTGCTTATAGATATGGATTGCAGGCAGTATTCAAAACGGTAAAACTGATAAAACAAAAAAAATGCTCTATCCAAGAAGCAGATGGACATAATGAAGAGCACTCTTTCTATAACTTCTTTAGAGTTTTCTATGAAGAGAAAATTTTGATGAAAGAATGCAAAAAACATCAACACAATTTGGATGCTTTATACAAATGCTACTCAGTTGTGGAAGATGCATTCTTATTTTCCAAAGAAAGGATGAAAGTTACAGCAACGGATATAAGTTTGATTTTTGGCCTACCACTAAAAGGAATTAACATTGAGCCAACTCAGAAAATGACAAACAGAACAATTCCAATGCAGTGTAGGGAATTTGCAAAGAGAAACTTCGGCAATTGCACATATATAACAAGAAATGTTGTCGAAAAAGAATAAAGCAAGATGTTGCAAAGAAGAAAAAAGAGTATGAAGAAGACTTGCCAATGTCAATAGTAATTGAAATACTATTAACATTCTTCTTTCCAAACAACCAGCAAAAGTAAAGATGGGGACTTCTACAATACTTAATTAATGTAGAGAAAATGCAATTGGTTTCTTGGCCACTAACAATAGAAAAGAATTTCAATAAATTTGTTAAGAAGTTCATCCATAATCCAAGAAATATGTCGGGATGCTCCATGCTTCCATTGGTAAGATAAGTTAATCAAAAATTTATTACTTAATTTTTTTAACAAACATATATGATCAATTCTTTTTATGTTAACAGTGTTGCATTTGTGAGAAACTGAGTCTCATTCAACAAAGACAATATTATACTCCTGCTTTACCAAGATTTGCAAAATGGGATTTAAGGAAACTCAAAGACAAAGCAATCAAAGCAGTTTTTGACAACGTGAAAGAGGGTGATGTAAGTAAAAATTCCATTTAATTTTTGTTAATCAATATGCTTTAACTATTATGTAGAATAAAGTTTAATTGTCTATCCTCTCTTCTATAATATAAAACTGATGCTACAGCGATAAAAAACTGATACCATATCATTACTTAGTAAATAGCATCAAAAACAAAAAATAGAATGCAAAAAAATGATACCATATGTTTACTTGCTTGAAAAGAATACTAATAGTATCATAAACTGATACAAAAATTGCAAAAACTGAAAGCAAATGATTACATGCTAGAAACTAATTATGGAAATGTTCAAAACTGATACTAGAAACCAAAAACCGATATCTTATAATTTCACAATTTACACTGATAATACAATTCAATAACTGATACCATAGTTGTGCATCCTTGAAACTGATACTAATATTATAAGAAACTGATACTAATATTATTAGAAACTGATACTAGAATTCGAAAAATGATACCAAAGTTTTGCATGATTAAACCTGATACTAATAGTATCAGAAATAAAAAAAAATAGCTATTAGTTTTATTGCATACTATTTCCTTTTTTCATAACAGTAAAAATTCAATTATCATCGTTGTTTGAAATCATAGCTTAAAACTGAAACAAATTTTCCAACACCAATTTTCTAGGTGAAAGAAATCACAAATCTCAGCCCAGATGAAGAATGTCTACTTCAAACAGAGACTGTTGCACACAATTTCCCCAAAATTCAAAAAGAAAAGCATGGAAAGAAAAGAAAGTTTGAAGAAACCAAAGAAAATGCACATTCATTTGAGGAAGACATAAGCATCAAGATCTTCCAAATGCATATAAAAGATTTGGAAGAAGAAACAAAGAAAACAAAAAAAGAATTGGAAGTAGAAAAAAAGAAAAGAATTAAAGCATAGCAAGAAGTTTTTAGGTTGAAAGAAGAGTTGAAAGAAATTAAGTTGAAGTTGAAAGATAATGAAAAGAAAAGATCACAGGTTGAAGACAACACCAGTAAATTTGAAGATGATTTGTATGACATTAAAGAAAACGGCGAAAATAAAAATGAAAGTTTCAATGTACAAAGCGACATTTTACAAACTGAACTAAACGCAGATACTTTTGAAGAAATGGAAATTGGAAGAAATGAAGAAAATAAAGAAACAAAATCTGAAGAGTGTGTAACAACACGCATATTTATCGGTTGTATATTTAAATATTTTATTTAAATATGACGTCGTTTGTCGGATCATGGTCCGAAAAGTTACTTTCTGCAAACGGTCGAATTGGGACTCAAGACCACTTCCATTGAGTTCAAAATGTCATTTGCGATCTTTTTGAGTATAATCTTTGATGTGTTTGGAGTAAGTTGAATTTCGCTACTTTTTCTATTGGGTTTAGGGTTTGGGTTCAGCCCACTAGCTTAACTAATACCCTAACTCAGCCCTCTCCTCTCCATTCTCTCATTCCACTCTTCTAGACTCAAGCTCCAACTGAAATGGTGGAAGGAAAAGGGAAATAGAAATTGCAAACCCTAGTTCTTCTTGCTAGCTCATATTCTTGCTCCAAAATCAAAGAGAAGCAATTGGTAAGCCTCTTCTTCATCTTCTCTATCTCTTTCTCTCTTCAATCTCAGAAATTCCTAAACCTAAACTTAGGAAATATTTGTTTGATCTTAGATTGAAGCTAGTAGAGTTGAAGTAGAGAGTGGTTGGCCTTGTTCCTTTGCATTTGAGCTTCTTCTTCTTGTTCTTGAGTTAAAAAGGTGAGTTTTGAACTCACATCTACTTCTCTTGATTTCATTGATGTTGGGTATGAATTCCTAACACCTTGTTCATATGCACTTGCTTTTGGTTTGGATTGAATTGGTGAATATCCAAATTTTTAGTGTTTGGGTTCAATTCTTTAAAGATCCTAACTTTGATATTTGATCATGTTTTTAGAGGTGTATAAAAGAGCCAATAGTGCTAGGTTGTCGTATGGCATAAACCCATAGCATTCATCGCTCGTTCGTTTGCAATTCATTGGATTTTTGCCTTTATGGGCTTGGCTGTTTTTTTGCCTACAGGGGGATTTCAGACATATGAACTCTAATCTCAGATGTCTGGTTTCAAAATTCAGACGTCTGGTTTGGAAATTCAAACGTCTGGAATTGGTCCCTGGAAGACGCTAAAATGCAGAGACAAAATCCAGACGTCTGGAAATCCATTCAGACGTGTGGTTAGTGGTTTAGACGTCTGGAAGGTAATTTCAGAAGTCTGAAATGTGCAGTTTTGCCTATTTTGGCTGTTTTTAGTATATTTCCAACTTTTATCGATTCGTGTTGATTCCAATTAGTTGTTATTGCATATTTGACTTTGATGACTTCTTTTTGACTTCACTCACAGGTTTTTTATAAATGATCTCTTCAAATCGTATTAAAAGCTCGCTTCTCCAAATTATAAATTCTATTTAAAACATACACACACAATTTCGCACTCCGAGCGAGGTGGGAGGAGAATTAAATGATTAGATAAAACACGTGCAATGAACACGTGCGTTCATCTTTTCAGTTAATTCTCAATCTATTCGTTTGAACGTTTTGACCTTTGGGTTTGGTTTACCGATGAGATGAGGTAAACTTTGTACTGCTTTGAGTGTGAAATTGACTAACGGATAGTAAACCGTTTAGTGCGAACGGGTGGTTATGAGACTCACGTTAACACTTCTCGGGTTCCTTTCTGGGAGTTTGTGACACATGCCGCCTTTGGGATAGTGTCTTCGGACTGTCTCCTTCTACCTTGTTGCCTTTAGTATCGCTTTTGGAGTTGGTCCTTTGCCCTAGCTCGAGAGATATTTGGGATTGTCTGTTGCCTTGGGATAGTGTCTTCGGACTGTCTCCTTCTGGCTTGTTGCTTTTAGTAGCGCTTTCGTAGTGGTTTCTTCACCACCGCTCGAGAGATATTGGAGTGGTTTCTTCACCACCGCTCATGAGATATTTAGGTTTGTTGCAATTGGAATTTTCTGATGTTTCACTGATATGATTATATTCCCTTGGTATCGCCCATCGGTGTTGGTCTTTTTGAGCCGCATGATGTGTAGCGGTTACCTTGTGGAACTTGTATACCTTATGGGTATTTGTTATTTGCCTTTTTGGCTTGCTTTGGGATATTTATATCCTTTGATTATCTATGTTGCCGATGATATGAGGCTTGTTTTATTATGTTCATCTTTTGTTAGATGATTGTGTTATCTCCCTTAGAGATATTTGTTATACTATATGATCTTGCAGGTTCATTATCGTTCAGTTTATCTAACTGATTTGTTTAGCTAGACCGACCCGTGTATTTTATACTCGGGTCAGACCGAGATGTTTCAGTTAGGTACTTTGGACTTGTCCTATTTTGCTTCCGCATGGACTACTTCGCTAGCTTCTTTTTGTCATAGCTTTTGTGTAGTCCTATTATATTGAAACTCTGATATTTATTCTTCTGGATTTGTCTGTATATTGTGGTTGGCTATACCACATGACATCTAATATTTTGTATACTCTGCTATGTATCGGTATATATGTATATGATGGTTTACTGTTCTGTGATGTTTCCTACATTTGAGTTGTTATATTCTGTTCTGATAGATCCTCCAGCCACCTATGGTTTTGTTTTAAGTATTCATTGGATATGTCGATCAGTTTGGTGTGATTATTGTCGACGTATTTAATAGATAGTTAAAGCAAGACTGTAGATGGTCACTCCTATCCAGCCTTATTCTCCGTGTTAGCAGACGGTATTATCCATTAATACTCTTTGCTAGCGTGGGTATAGAGGTGGGGCGTCACAGAGTGTGTACAAAAAGAGCAAATAAAATAGAAGAAATGGAGGAACATATGCCCATCGAAATAGAAAGTGAATTGGGTAAAAAAACGAACAATGAAGAAATACAATGTCAACATGAAGAAAAAAACAAACTCCAACTGAAGTGTATCAAAAAGAAGAGTTGGAAAAAGAAAGTCAAGTGCAGAGAGACAAAACAGAAGATACTTAACATCTTCAAGAGGATATAGATGTAAAAAATCAAAATGCACCACACGTCATTTCAGTGCTTGACTTCACCCCTCCATCTTTCAAACTTTGCGACATACAAGATTTTGAAAGTGAAAAAACTGAAGAAAAAAATGTAGAAGAACCTGTGCAACCAGCTGTTAGGAAAGAGAAAGAAACAACCACAAACATAAGTGACAAAAAAATCAAAGCAACACAAAAAAGGACAGCTTCTTATATTCAAAGATTGAAGGCAAGAACAAGAGTGAAAAAACAACGCGATAGCTTTGAATATAGGATGAAACAAAAAAAAGTTGCAAATAAATCAAAACCCAAAAAAAAAGAAGATGTTGAAGACAAAAGTGAACAAGACAATAGTCCAAAGCCACTTGCAATAATAGAGCCAATACTTTCAGAGATATGGCTTGGACATTGCAAATGTTTGATCTATCTCAACATTGAACAACAAGACGTGATCAAAACTTTCTTTTCATTAACGATATCATCAGAAAAGTAAGTGTACAAATATGTATATTAATTTTAAATATGAAATTAAGTTTATCTAACATATAGAAATTGTTTTTATCAAAATAATGTAGTGGCATGGGAAGACAATGACACAATCAGAGGGGTTGTGTCACAACAAAGAATGCACTAAAACATCTACTAGAAGGAAACGACATAGACAGGCAGGTACATAATATTTTTCTTCTTCTTTACATCAGCACTAATACCAAAATAAAAACAAAAATGATACCCAAATCCACAACATACTTAAATTCACTTGATGCTTTATTATTTTTATACTTATCAACATACACAACCACTATTAACATTACTGATACTATTAACAATTTAATATTGCTTCACCAATAAAAAAAACTTATACTTTTCTGATTTTAATACAGATTATAGATTGGTATATTTCAAAATGTGGACTGGAAGAACACAACTATGCTTTCACAACTACAATGACGGTAAATAAAACTTAAATATTCAAGTACATAATAATTGCTTCATTTATTAAGTCATAACTTATTTTCATATTAAACAGAAAGAAATTGTGTGTGATATAAAGGGTGTGATAAAAAGTCTTGTCGTCCCTATGCTAGAATCTATTGTATAAGACAAATTTGCTGAAAGTATATATTTTCCTTTGCATTGTGAGAACCACTGGACATTAGTCACTTCAACATACCCAACAATGCAATGATGCCATGTTGATTCAAACCGCCCTAGAAGATCAAACGAAAGAAACAATTCCAGTTTAAAAGAAGCTACAAAATTGGTACGAGATTACTCTTTCTTATAAAAAAATACTTATCATGGTGAATATGACCTAAATTTTTAATATATTACCTGTTTTAGAGACATGAAATAGAGGACATGCTCCAAGAAATCTGGAAAAGAAATAACAGAACAGACATAGTGGTGAAACAAGATGATATGCATCAAATAAAGTGTGCAGAGCAAGAAGAAGACACGTAAGTTTTTTTCTTCGTAAAAATGTTATCTACCGAGAACAAAATAAACAATACAATTGAAACTACTAGTCAAATCAATTGACAGTTCCTCATTATTCAAACTATATATGTTTTTGCTTTATAATTTTCCATACATACTATACATCATTGTATACCTTTTATATTTAATTGAATTTGATTCTTAATAAAAAATATTGAAAATTATTTTCTCTCAATTCAATAAACTTTTAATTCAGAAATAAACAGTTACTACAGGAAGAAAACTGATACCTACATAAAAGAAACTGATAATTACAGAAACAAAACTGACACATACAAAAAACAAACTGATACCTGCAGAAATTAATACTTAGTGTGCTAGTAAAACTGCTAAATATTTTAATTCAAAGCATACTATATGCTTGTACCATTATCTCTGAAATTCAAATTTTTGTATTAATTATAAACCTGTTAATACAACAGATGCAAATTGATACTAATACTACATTTTGGTTTCAACAGGCTTGACTGTGGGATATTTGTAATGATATTCATCATTTCATTGAACAGAAGTAGGATACCAATAAAAATTGAAAAGAAAGAAGTATTATCAACAAGAGCAAGGATTGCACATGCAACATTAACAGATGATGAACACCGTTGGAGTTTGTCTAAATACATGTCAAGCCTAAAAGAACAAAGAAACAAAAAAGAACTGAATTCCCATTGCGTTATTTCACAATTAAATTTGGTACTTGAAAAGTAATGTTGTTCTGTTGAAATGTGTACTTGTGAAGTAATGTTGTTCTGTTGAAATGTGTACTTGTGAAGTAATGATGTTCTGTTGCAATTTCATTCTTATGAAGTAACGTTGTTCTGTTATTAAAACAATGCTACTTTTAATTGTAAAAACAATACTGATCTCCTAGAATGATATGCTGTGGTTGATGTTATTTTCTTTTCCTGTTGTTTATATTATAACAAGATTAACTAGTGTATGTTCTATCATCCAACTATGGATCCCACATAATATTATCAGTTTTATGATGCAACTATCAGTTGTATAATGATATTATGAAATTTCATATAATATTTCAAAACAAAACAGTAACTGGGCATCAGTTCTTATGACTGATAGTATCAGTTCTGTTAAAACTTACACTCAACATACTTTATGAAACAACAATAAGTGCAGGTCTCAGGTATTGCAAACACCATATATCATTCTAATTATTTAGTACTACTGATGTCACTTCTAGCATGTATTATAATACACGAAACTGATACTAACAATAAACCAAAACTGATAATAAAGCCGTTTATATCCAATCAACCAATCATTATCTTCAACAAAGCTAACTGATACCGAAACTGTAAAAAATGATACCAGAACTTAAAAAAACTGATACGTGTAAAAACTTATAAAAACTGCTACTGTAAAAAATGATACTGTAAAAATGATAATGGTACCAAAACTTGTAAAAACAAACAATAGAACTGATACTGCAATTACAAATAACTGATACTATCATCTATACTAAAATAGCTGAAATTAAAATCAATTTCATAATATGCTATACTAAATACAAATTAATAACAAAAGGTTCAATTACTATAGACCACTGAAACAAGTCTCACATACACTTATTACTCTGAACAAATTAAAAATGTAAAATCAAATCATTTTTTTTTGAACTGGTACTTTATACACAACAAATCAATGTGACAACATATCCCATGTCAAATAAACGTTCGAAAGCAAGTTTCGAACTTGTGACATCCTGCACCAAGCCGAATCAATTAACTACTTGGACAATTGCGCTTGTCAAAATCAAATCATATTCTCTTTGAAGCTTGACAATTCCGTTTATTATGACCAAATTGCTTGCACTCGCCACATTTGTTTTGCTTGTTATGAAAATATGAAAATCCTCCTTTGCGCTTCACTGACCGTCTACCAGCGCCATCCCATCCAAATCCTTCTTCAATCAATTCACCTAAACGTAACTCCATAGAAGGACAAAGACTTGTTCTCCACAAACGACATTCTACTCTTCTTCTAGCCATTTGTTCCATAATCTTAACACAAATACGATCTAAACACAAAGTAATAGGCAATGCTCATTCATTTAAAATCCAACTGTTAAAACTTTCTGCAACATTGGAACTATATTCACCATAACGTTTCCCTGCAAAAAATAAATCAACCCACTTATCAAATGGCTTATCCTTTAAAAAATTCACACCAACAACACCACCAATTTGACAAAACTTAGAATATGCTCCTTCAAATTCATATAGATTAGAAGCTCTAGAGCACATTTTGAATAGATCAACGATAGACACATTTGCATTTTTTGCTTTCACTGTTGAAAGAAGATTTTGCTCCATGTGGAAATAGCAATAACTGTGATAATCTGAAGGAAAAACATCACGAACACCTGAAAGAAAACCTTGGTGCCGATCTGACATAAAAACTAAAGTACGCTCTTCTTGAAGTGTTTGTTTAAATGGTTCAAAAACCATGTCCAGTTATCCACATTTTCTACAGAAACTACACTCATAGCTAAAGGGAAGAAACCTGCAAATTCCAAAATAATTAGTAAAAAAAACTAAAATTAATTACGACCATAAATATAAAACAATTCATAAAAAATGATACTAACAGTAACACAACTGATACCTAAAACCTGAAATGACCATTATAAAAATATTGATAATCACAACATTATGCACATTAATCTTCATTCTAAAACAACAAAGAAATAAAAATTAACATATATTATGATACAAAGGAAATTTCAATACTACATAACTATAAATGATACCATATATGAACATACTTACTTGAAACTAATACTAACATTACACACAAACTGATACTAATCTCCTATTTAGGATTATGAAATTATTATACCAGATACAAACTTACAATTCAATACAATGAAAATTCTGATACTAGAAACTTGCTACTTATAAACTACAATTCTTAAAACTGATACCAACATAATACAAATTATGATAAACAATGTATATTAATGATTATGCCAAGTATTATGATCTCAATACAAATAACTCAAATCTGAAAACAAAGACATACCTTGATCACCATTTTTTGCAGTAGCACCTATCAACACACCAGGACGTCCCTTCAAGTGAGTAGCATCTAAGAATATCATAGGACGACAATACTTGAAACCAAGTAAACAAGCGCTAAAAGCAATAACCACCCTTTCAAATTCATTACTACAAGGATCAACATCCATATCAACATAACCATCTGGATTAGATTTATTCACTGCTTCCAAATACCAACTCAAATCATTATAAGACAAAGCATCATTACCATGCAACTCCATCAATGCAAGTTGTTTCCTATGATAAGCATAACCATAAGACAACTGAAAATTGTATTCTCTTTTAAAATCAAGTATAATTTCCTTAGGCTTTTTACTTGGACAATCGCGGATCTCTTCAATAATCATCGATTTAACAAACGAACTAGATATATGTGGATTATTCACATGTCTAAGACCAGCCCCACAAGAATGACCAGGAACCAAATTTCTCATAAAGAACCTTTTCAATTCTCCAGAATCATAGGAACCATGAACTTTGAAACGACAACCATCTTTATATGAAGAGCAAATCATATTAACTCTTGTAGCACAATTCTTTAAAAAAACTAATTCATACCCCTTTTGAAGTTGATATGCCATCAAAAACTCTCTAAAAGTTCAGCTCCTCCAAAACAAAAACCAACCAAATCGGAAATACTTAATGTTGACTCTCTCCTAAACATATCTTTTAAATAACTTTTACCATTAAGAACAACATTTGAACAGACAGATATAGTAGAAGATGAAGAAGCACAAACATAGGATGAACTTGAAATAGAAGCACCATCAACAACTTCCAATTCAGAATCCTTAACCTTAACAGTAAAACCAAAGAAAGAACTTTTCTTGTATAACTGAAAAGAAACTATGCTCTGAATATCAGAATCAGTGTCAACCATAATAACTTTGTCTTCAAGTACATAAGAAATCTGAATAGAAGGAGTTAATTGAGACCAATATCGACATATCTCATTCTTCAAATCATATAAAGAGCAATCAATAAACAATCGAGCGCTAAAAGTGTTATTATTCAACACAAACAAACAAAGAAGGATGTTATCCCCACTGCCAAAAAAATAAAAAATAAACATTAATAAAAATATTTTCAATTTAGAACAGTAATTATTCTATTTAACAAAACTGATACCTAGGTACTGATAATAAAAAAATGATACTAAGAAAAAATAAAAATGATACCAAGAAACTGAACCTAAAATACGGTAGTTTTCCACTCTATCATAACTTTAAATACTACCCAAGCAACGATACTTTTCCAATCATCCCAACATTAATGCAAGAAAATGCAAGATAAATTAAATGAAAAGCTAATTAGAATACAACACTGCATAAAGAAACGAATATAACAATAAAAAACCTGCTGCTACTTCCATAATTTTCCATCGACGAACGAACAAACAATGAGAACAACAACACTGCATATCATTCGTAAAAATGAACACAATTAGAAATCACGGACAAATTTTTTTTAACTCGAATATAAAAAAATAGAAGAATATAAGCATACCTAAGAAAAACGAGATCACGGTACAAATATGAAAAGAACGAGATTAACAAACCCACGTAAGAAAAAATGATCGATGAAGTACAATTTTCAGAAGGAGGAAATTGAAATAAACGAATGAAGTTGATCATATTTTAATTGCGAGAAAGGTATTCGATCGCGACTGAGAAAGTTGATCAAAAGAAAGAAGAAGAATAAGCGCGCGAAATTGGGCTGGAAGGGAAAAACGATAATTTGTCCTTTGAAGAAATATATTAACAGGCCGTCCTACATCCAAAAAAGGCCTAAAACGTGCCCTTGAGAAAATTTCCTGAAAAAGATAAATAATTTATAACAATTTTTATCGAAATTAGCACAGTTTGAAGACTTATTCTAGTTTGCTGCCAATTTGAGAATTTAATTGATATGAACAAATTAAAATTAAATTTTTTTTGAGAGGGAGAAAGAATTTAAGGTGCCCAGGTGCTTGTTTTCGTTTTTTATTTTTCCATCGCTTATTTATGCAACCTCGAATGACTAATTGTTCACAAACTTTTGCATAATCAACCAAAGTGGGTGTTTATAGTGTTTTATCCACATTAAATTTAACACATATTTAAGTGGTATCAGTGATAGTTTGGATATGGGTAGATAGTAACACCCTTTTTCATTAGTCTTTATGACAGAATCCTATGGATTTGGACCTGTTTTAAAAGATATGGAAAGAATTTCTAATTACTTAGATCCCTTTTGGTTATATAAGGCATTTTATATAAAATTAATAATATTTCTTTTTCAAAATGGGCCACTAGGACCAACGACATTCGACTTATGGCTGATGCCTTTTTAAAACGCATCAGTTGCTTAATGTATGTGTTAATAATTTTCTAACCGACTTTGAAATAGTGTTTAATGGGGTTTTTTAATTAATGTCACTCACTTAAAATGTTTTCAGAAATGTAAAATGAGGAGTGAGTGAGAGTGAAATATGGTGCAAGTAAATAAACGATAAACAATGTAGAATTGTTCGATCTATAAGAGATATACGTTCAGGATGGCTTCTTATCTTATTGGTTTTGGATTTTCGATTATAAACGAGATCTAATGGTTATTACAAGAGCATAAACTAAAAAATATGCCTTCAATAAAGAGAATTTGATTATTGAATAAGTGTAAGAAATCCACAATTTATAACAGTGGATGTCATATCTTGAAGGGTTGGGATTAATTTTTGGATGCCAAGTTTTCCTAGAGCATTGATGGCAATTTGTAGTCTAGATGTGGCAAACTCGGACACCACGTGGACAAAGTGGCCTCGATGCATGCTAGTTAACAAATGATACTATGGCATGCTTTTATCAAAGGAGAAGTTGTGCTTTGACAAGCGAGGCACCAAAGTACAAAAGGTGATTGGGATGTTCACTACAAGCTATTAGCGCTATCTTAGATTGAACGACAAAGGTTTTTAATCACCCAAAGATACTATGGCAATCTGCGCAATTTAACTGATAATGGAACAGTGTTCATGTCTAAAGGTAAACTAAAAAAAGAAGCATTAGCTTTTAGAGTTTGCTTCTTTTCTTAGGTTGGAGAAGGACAATTACAGATTAATCGCCTGATGCATTTGTGAAATGAATAGTACATTCATGGAATTTTTGTCAGAGAAACGGTACGAGTCATCGTCTCCTTTTGCAGGGGCAATAAAGAGCTTTTATCAAAACTTTGTCCATATAGAACAAATAAAACGGGCAAGGGAGCTAGTCATTAATGGGTTTTGGAAAATAGGGAAATGTACAGACAAAACCCATAGGCGGACAGGCGGGTTTGAGAGTTAACATTTTATGGTCAGTTTGGATGATGGCGAACAAGATGGGGAAGTACTCAGAGAGGAGTCAGATGCACTTTATGCAAACATATAACTGGGATGCGGGAGATGTTTGTCGACTCTTGCTAAGGAGGCTTTTGCTGTTGGGCTTTGGATGTGACGAACTAAGCGATACTTTTACAAGAAAAACGAGCAACATTTACTCGTCTCGAGTTCATCTCTACGGGTAGGGGTGGACTTGTCATATTCACAATTAATGCAAAAAATAAGTTGCATGCTCCCATTGATTGCGACAAATCGTGTCTCGAAATGATTTTAGTGATTCGAAGCTTAATCTGATGGCACACTCAAGTAATATCCTATGGTCCAAATCATTTCTTGCTATTTCCATCCAATGATCGAGATTGGAGACTAAAATCTATGAAAGGAAGGACGGTCTTCTACATTCTATTTATTATTTTCTTTAAGAGAACCCACTATTAATAATCCTTCGATCTCTCAGCGAAAAGAAAGTTCTTCGATTTTGTTATTCCCAACTCAAACTTAGCAAAAGTAAGTGTTTTCTATCTTCTTCTCCTCTATATTTCTTTCTCCTCTTCTCATTTTTGATTACACCAAGATTTTTTGCTAGTTCCACCATGCCCTTAGATGCTTTTCCTCTTGTTTCTTATTTGTCACCAATACACGTAAGATGTCTTACATGGTCTGATAATAGTTCAACATTGTTAAATTGGTCATTTGCTTGAGTTTGCCCTAAGTTTGTCCTTAGTAAACTCGAAGATTGTTAAACTACCAAACTGCCCCTCCACTTAGAGAAGAGGACGTAGAAAAGATACTAGGTCAGGACACGTTAGTTGTATTTAAATGACATTTTTAAATAAAGGGCCACGTGGTATGGCCTTTATGTTCAAGCCTTGTAATGATGAATTAGGTATGCACGAGGAGGTAGACCTTAAGCTTATGTTGTGTGTCTTTGGGGATCCACTAGAGTCCTGGTCGACCACTTTTATGCGAAATGGGTTAAGAGGGGTGTTGTGTAACAATTCGTATTTTACATTTTGGAGGATCATAAATTTTTTTTGAATTCATATTAGGTCGTATGACGATATAAATTTGGAGAATATTGAATACTGACATTTTTGACCCTTACATATTTTACTAGTTGGTATAACTTTTGATAAAAGTTGAATTAGGTCCTCAAACCATTTTGAATGAAATGTATGATGGTTTCTCTTTCCGTACAGTGGTCATAATAGTTTTTGGACTTATAGTATGGAAGATATAGCCATATGAACTTAGACAACTTTTGGGATAACTTAATGTGTAATTAGTGAAGTTCAGTTGAGGCCCAATAATTCATTTTGGGTTTTAGGGTTATATTGGCTGCTATGGCCTCCCCAAATCATTTTCTCATCATACCAAAATAGATCTAAACCTCTGTTAAATTCTCTTTAGCCAAAAAAGTTCTCCAATCTCTTCCAAATTAAGTCAAAATTATAGATTAAGGGTAGATTAGCAAATGTATTATCAAGAGATTTCAAATCTACATTTATATGGAGAAAATTTCATACCTTTGTAGATTATTTGCGGATTTGCTTGTTTGACATGCAAATCTTTCATTTTTGGGTATTTGATGAGTGATTTATCATCTCACATCATATTATATATGCTCTATATGTTTTAACATGTTTTGAACCCATTTAAAGTCAAAAAATGTTTTGGGACTATGTTAAAATGAAATCTGAAGTAAAAACGAGATTTAAATGATCAATAGTGGTTTAATCATGTTGTGTTGATGTGTAGTTCATCATTGCGAAACTGGATCAGTCCGCAACGGAGGAATAAGTAAATTTCAAAACAAAATTCATTATTGCATCTTTAATGGGCCTATGTAGTCTAATTTGTTTAAAACTTTTCTAATTTTTTTTGTTAAATTAAATATTTTATTTAAATTTATAAGTAAAGTTTTATTTTCTATAATTTGTATTATATATATATGTGTGTATCATATACACATGTGTGCATGCATGCACATGCTACAGGGTAATGTATACATAATTTGACATGCCCGTAAGTAGATGATGGAATTCACACTACAACGGACATGTTAATCCCTCGTGTACGCAAATGGATTGTCTAAATGTATGTATATATATGCATAAAATTGTTTATATATATATGAAATATAATTATATAATAATTATGAAATATTAATTGTAAATTATTTACATGAAACGTTAATTAAAATATATATACACATACACACACACACACACACATATATATATATATGAACAAATATAATTAAATTATAATATATTTTTAAATATTAATTTGCAAAATTATTTATAATGTAAAAATTCAAACTGAAATTTATATAATTTTAATATATATATATATATAATTAAATTAAATACATATTACATATATAACCATATAACCAGTTACAAATATATATAAATAAAATTTATAATTAGAAATATATTTTTCTACTGCTTTCGATCTTATAACAAAAATAGTTTTTAATTTTTATTTAGTTTTGGTTTCTAAATAATTTATTATTTAAAAGCTTATAATTAATTAATAAAGTGCACGAAAATAATATAAAAATATTTAAAAAATATTTTAGAAACCGTAATGTATATTTTATAATACAAAAAAAATTTCCATAATTTTATATTATTGTAAGTGTATATACATACATACATTTGATTTATATAATCGATTTGAATTAAATAATAGCATTTATATATATACATTACATATCCGAAAAAATTGATTTTTTTAGTATTGCCAAAACCCATGCTAAGAAAATTAAATTTTGTTAAGTTTTAGAAATATATCTATATAGCGTTAAGCTTTTAAAATTAGATTTGATATTTAAATTCATTTAATGTGTTATTGTTAAAAATTCCGAAAGTAGATTTTTAAAATTTCAGGCCAAGAGCATGTATAAACAAATATGCATAAAAAAAATTATAATACATTTATATATATATATATATATATATATATATATGTAATTATGTATACAACCATCAACATGTGACAATCCATCGATATACTGATTCATGATATTTTTAAACAAAACAATGTATAGAACAATAATCATATAAACATTATAATATAATAGTATACTAGAAGAATATCTTTCAGTAAAGCCCAAAGATCAAATTTTGAAGCGAAGAAGTGAACTGCTTGAACTGAATTCCAATCTCGAAGTTGATAGCTCTCGAATTACCTTACCACCGATAATTGAATCGAAGTAATTTGGTATGATTTTGAACTTAGATTTTTCACACTGTTAGAAGCCATAACCGATCTCCCTTTTTGCTATGGTATAAGTGCAAAAAGTCTTAGCTTAAGTGAGGAAGAGGTGGCTTATATAAACGAAAGATAATAGAGCAAAAAGTGGATCTGGGTCCTCTTTTATATCTTACCCATTCTCTTGTTTATTTATCATTCAAAACTCACTTACCATATCAATATATGGCTGGCCTGACTATGGACATCTATAACTGGTTATCAAAAGCTCCTTTTGGGACATAAAAAAGATTCCAGACACCAACAATATCCATTGCATTTAAATGTAATTTAAACACGTATCGATATCGCATCTAGATTTGTGTTTATATAACTATTATATGCACACTGTTTAATATTTTTCAATACACATCAAATAAAATTTTATAATAAATATTTCTTAATTATAAATTAATTTATAATAATTATAAATTAATTAAATTAGGTGGTAAAAGGAGTGTTCAACGTTTCAATTATGTGACCCTTAGGTGTAAATCTGGTCACTGTTTAATGTTGAACAATTCGAATATTAACGTTCACATATTACTTAGCAGATGGTATTACATTTTGACCAAATTTATCACTTACTTGGTTTTGGTAAAATCCATTTTAGCGTTGCTTGGTAATGACAATTATTTACACAAATTCTCTTCATCAAAACTATATCACTTTGGACTTATATAATTTAGTAATGGTCAAAATTCTAATATCATCCATATTATGAAGAACTTTATAGTCCAAACAAAAAGTTCTTGGTTCAATAATAACAATTATTGTTAACCGAAAAGCTTTAGCTAGAGACTTTGACTTTGAGTTGACTTCAATTGATCATGACACTAACCTCATATAACTTAGGAGACGAATCCTCTTTTGAATAGTGTTTCACTTCTAATGCTTCCAATCAACCCAGCCGTAATCATTTGATGGATATCGCACCATTATTTAACTATAATCAAAGCATATCTTCCATATTGAAGACTATCGAGTGTTCTAAGTCGAGAGAACCGTGTAATTTTGTCATATTGATATTTTCTTTTGACCTAAATTATACCGATCAATAAAAAACTAACGAGTAAGCCATTCCATAATTATATAATAATTATCAATACGTAATCACTTAGTTCCCCCAACAGTTATGAGTAATACACTATCCAACATTTAAAGAGCGTTACGTACTCTAGTCTCAACGTTGTATCGATTCCAATTCGATACATCTTAACTAAGGATATTTAAAACGGTCTGTTTAATTTCATTATGATAAATTACTCAAGGTTATAACACTTTGTAACTACTATCACAAAACATATCATTTATGGATTTTCTATTAAATATGATTTTAATTAAATTAATTAATTAATATAACACATTATATCAAGTATATAATAGAAAGAAAAATCTTTTATTTCGAACAAGATGGGTTACCGAGTTAGATATATATAACAAATTACATAATAGCCCCTATGGTATTATCCCTAACTCTATCAATCTCCCACTTGCACTTAGGGCTAATTATGGAATCTATATCTCATCCCTTCAATCAGTTTGATGAGAATTGATCGAGTTAGACCTTCATGAATGAATCTATTATATTGTTTTAATTATCTACTATGTCAATCAACTCTCTTCGATGCTAATATACTACCTTTATCATATGGAACAATACAGAGTATGTTTCTTGACATATACCATCTCTTATTATTACACCAGTATCATATAACAATGACATAGTATTCTTAATGCTTAGAATCACCTTTAGCTCAGTTATAAATTTATGCATTTATAATTATACGCTGCTCTAATTATGGCGCCATTCAAGAAGATATACTTAGCCTTTCGTTGAATTGGCCCCAGCCTTTCGTTTCGAACATTTCCAAATCAAAGCTTCTTAACTAAGATTTGAACATAAATTTAGTATTGACATATTATACTCGATAGCACTTATGAAGTTCGAGTCCGAACACTCCTTCATACGAAGTTTGTAGTTTCTGCAACCGTTCTCTAGTATATCATAAATACTTAAGAATAATCTAAACAACCATTTAGTGATCTTAATTTGGATTTGTTATTTGCTTAATGCATCAAATACATAATAAAATTATGATATTGTAAACAATACAACATGTACGATAATTTCTATTACCAATGCGTAAGGAATCCATCTTACTTGTTCCATAATAGACATTTTAATAAGGTGTCTTTACATATCGTTTGGGATATTCTCGACATTCTTTATACTTAATATAAAAGATATAATTTACAAATCCAACATTGAGTATTAAATAACCAAATTATTACCCATTTTAACATCAATTCATCGTTAGCAGTCCGCAATATGTTTGTTGCTTATAGTCTAGAAATATCTATGTACCTTTTAGTGTTCTTCTTACGGACAGATGCTTCCTCTGCATTTTGGCTGAAAATCAAACAATTCAATATTTCTATCAAAAAAATTATTTAATTCTGATGCTTATAGAATTATACCTTTATATCATTTCTTGGATGATATCCTAAAACCCACAAACTAAATATTACTCACACCGACTTCAAGACACTTTAGTTATGTGCAAAAGGTCCATCCTAAATCATTATTTAGTATTTTCAATTTCAACACATATGTACCAAACACAAAGTCATAACAAGTGATAATTTTGTGAGTAAATCCGAATTAACTTGAGCATGTCCAATAACAAATCTATAATGCCCTGAATTTTAATTAGCATTATTCGGGATATTTAATTGGATAAATTAAATAGAATAACGTAAATAATTAGGGAGATGAGATTAATAAATGTAACGATAGTGTCTTAATGAATGAACTAAAATAAGACTTAACTAAATTTAGAAGGAGGAATTTCTTAATGTGTAAACTTGGAAATGGGGCAACATTTCTTAATGTTTATATCTTCCTCCACCTGAATATTCTCATTCTTAACTCCTTATCAACTTCGACCGGCTATTAAAAAGCTCCAGAAAGAGTTTAAATTGAAGAATAACCTAAGGAATTAAAGCTTGGAAATTATCTCATTCTCCAATCAATTAATCAAGGTGAATAATCATGTTTATCATCTCATTTTTCTATGTTTGGATCGGTTATGGGCTATACCCGATTCATGTTTGGGATTTTGGTTAGGATATAACCATTTAAACCTCTGTTTGGATAAGACATAGATGTTTTAAAATGTTAATGGGATAATTAACATGTTGTCATTCGGTTTTGGTTAAATTTCAAGTTGTTTTGATCTTTATATGCTTTGAAATTTTAAAATGTTGAAGTATATGATTTGTCAGATTTTTGATGATTTTTAAGGAATTTTCCTTAGTGATTTACTAAGGCAATTAAATTATTTAAGCCCAAGGGCTAAACTAAAAATTTGCTTCTGAAATTATTTAAATTCAGAAGGAAATTGTTTTTATAGATATTTGAGGAAGAAGTATAGTGTTTTGAGAAAAAGGCTGACTTTTTTATACTTTTTACTATTTGGAAGTACTGGAGAAGGTTCCTTAGCCAATCAAAATTAGACAAACAAGATAAAAACATTACTTCAATGGGGTCAGTTCTGCCTTTAACTCCAACAAGCCTGCTTTTACTCTTTCGATGAAGTCGAAAGGTACCTTTTGCGTAAGACGGAAGCTAAGAAACTACCCTCCATCAAAGTCGAAAGGTAGGCACGGGGTCAAAGGGGAAAAAAGGGCGAAGGGATGGGGAGGCTGCTTCTTTTGCTTTCAGATAGAAATATAATTGCTTTTGAATTAGTTAAAGGGGGATCCTTCGACTCTAACATTTTATAAGAGATTAAATTTTTTATATATTCAAGAAGGGGTTTCAAAGGGGATCTTCGAAATCTTAAACCTTCAAGAGTACTATTTTAAAATGTCTTCTAAAAAGGTGTTTTTTAATACCTTTCGGTAAGTCGAAGGGTTAACCTTCCGACAAGGTCGGAAGTATACTTTCGAAGGGTTAGTTCCAACATCAACACTTCATTGTTTTTGAATGATTTCAAAGGGTTTGATTTTGAAAGGTTTTCATTTCTAAAGGTTTGATTTCGAAAGGTTTTGAAGGGGTTATCTTTAATGATTGCGAAAGGTTTTGATCTTGAATGCTGTCGAAATATTTATAAATAGTTTTATAGGGGGGTACCCCTGGCTTTCGACAAGGTCGAAAGGTATGATTTTGTGATGCATTTAGAAAGAAGGTTTCTGAAGGGGCTAACTTTGGAGGGTTATTTTCTTTCAAATGGGACTTCATTCGAAGGGTTTTAAAGGGTTGTTTTTAGCCATTTTCCCTACGTAAAATTTTGCTAATTTGAAGGGGTTACTTCGAAGGGTTATAACATAAAATACTTATTTTGTTTGAACATGTAAGGGGGAGACTTATATAAATGTTATTAAACCTTGAGGACACCGGGGTGGGATTACTGATTTCGATACATAATTTAGGGTTACAGATAGAAATATGCTTTTGAAATTATACATTGGGGTTATTAATGTATCTTTATTTAATTTAACCTCATTGGGGATGCCAATGGGAATAGGTTAAACAGGTGGAATACCTAGGGGAAAATATATAATCATGGGGATCATGAGTTTTTATAAATAGTCATAGGGATTATGATATTTTTGGCCAAGTGATGGGTTCTTGGTTAACCTAGAAAAACCATGGAATGTGCGGTGGATAGCCCACATCAAATTTCTATAGTAAAGAATGTTTGCCAGAGATGGTTAGCCTCAGGATTTGGCATCCAAGAGTTCTTAGACATCCTAGGAAAACTATAGAGTGTGCGGTGGATAGCCCACACCATCTTTTATAAAACAATATACGATAGATAATGTGCACTTATTTTCATGGCATTTGGGAAGGCAGTCCTATTAAATTATGACGGATAGTTATTTTAAAGATTTAGAAGGGAGCTCTAATAAAATGATTTTAGATGGGATATCTAATAAATGGGTGGATGAGATATCCAATACATATGATTTATGGCTTTATTTTATATTATGTTAAGACTAATTGTGATAACCAGGATTTTTGGGCATCTGATAATTGGTAATTATTGGATTTTAACTATTGAAACACTGATATATATGATAATTAAAATGTCTCTAAATGAATTTGGAACTATAATAAATATTGGATTATAATATCTGAAATGATAAATTTTGTAATAATAAATCCCATAAATAGATAAATGAAAACTTGAAGTATACATGTACAAGTATATAAGGTAAGTATATATAATATATATTATGATTTGGAAATTTTATTTTGAAATTAAAAATATAAATATGAAAACAAGGTTTAATAAAAAAAAATTAATACATATATATTAACAAACTTAGAGATAAAACATAAAGAAACCATATAATATATATACAAAACTAAATAATGAATGTAGTATAAAATTATATCGAAAACATATTAAAATCATTAATACATACATATTTACAAATATAAAAGGTTTTAGCATACATTTAAACATGTGAAATATTTTAAACATAAGGTAAATATAATATAATTTTTTTATTAACATTTAAAATTAAATTAGTGCATGACTAAAATACAAGTGTAACAAATCTTAATATACATTAAAACAAATGTAATAATATTAACATGCAATTTAACAAGTGGCATATCTCATCTTCCTATTAAACTTGAAAATGTAAATAAATAAATAAAAAACTAAAACCTGGAATGAAAGAAAAACTAAGAAAATAAAGAGAAAGAGGAACCTAGTAACTTAAACCAAGAAAAGGAATAAAAAACTAAGTTCAGCTCAAACAAAATCAAGATTCAAAGCTAAATGATCATCATCACAAATCAAAAATTCAACATCCAAACAATTTATAGATATCAGAACATATTCCAGGCTATCCTCTATTATTTCAAAAATAAAGCAGGTGAGTAAACAAAACCATTGTCTTAAAACTTAATCTATATCTGTCTGCATGTATAAGTAAAGTTGTAAACGTGTTGCTTGGATATATTTTAGTAAATACTGTGGATGCATGTATGTGTATATTCATATCCATGCCTCTGTTGATATTAACAGACTAAACAGGGTCAATAAATTCAAGGAAAGAATTCATACCTCCTTATGCAAACAGATTCATGTGATGACCTTTAGATGGAAATTGGTTGTATCCTCCTGTTTTAATTTTTAAAAACATATTTAAGAAAAATTAACAAATAGCTTTCTGGAATCAGGGAAGAACAGTAAAAACCTTTTAGAACCAGAAAAAATCGATGGATTAATTACTTGTTTTGATTATATGATCTTATTCGACTGTAAAAACTATGATTTTTAATAATTATATCAAGATTTTCAAGTGGTAATTTGGGAAGTAATTACATGATGAACGGAATTGGTGTTTTGTCCGAATTGAGCTGATTGGGGGACTCAGTAAGGTCGGGGTTTATATCGGAGGGAGGTTGTGGTTCAGGGATAGTGGGAAAATTGGTGGCACGATTTTTAGGTCATGGCAAGATGGCAGTGTAGGGTTTTAGGACTTGGTTTGGTGGAGGTTGGTTCCAGGCAAATTTTGGTGTCGCGACGAGGATTTAAGGTTGCGGTATAGGGGAGGAAGTAAGGGAGGTTCACGGCGAGGCTTTTGGCGAAGTATGGGACCTGTGATCAGTGATGACCGGTCGACGTAGAGGAAGGAGGTCTGTGTATTTCTTGTTTGATGGAAGATCGAGCTTTTGTTTAAGTGGTTGCCACGTTGAACTAGGTGGTCAGTAAACCTACGGGGCTTGAAGGTAATAAGCAAGGATGGTCAGAGGCAAGGCCGTCGACCGAAAAAAGGGTGCATGTGCACCGTATTCTTGTGTGCATAGTGAAAGGAAAGGTAAGAGTAGCAACAAATCAAAAGAGAAGAAGAGTTCACTCGGGAGCAGGCTCGAGTAGTTTGGGTATTGAATCGATGTTGAGGTGATGAGAGGAACATGGGATTTGGCTCGGGGATTACATTGTTTGGGCGGGATTTTTGTAAGCTGAAGTAAATAAGTTTAAAAGCTTATCAAAAGTGGGTAAGTTTCAAAGTAAATGTAAACCAAGTTTTTAAACAAGGTATTAGCAAGTTTAATTTTTTTTTCCAAAGTTTAAAATGTTTTCAAATTATTGTATTAAGTAATTATTTAATAGATTAAATCCTATATGTTTTAAGGTGAGCTAAAGTTGTAATTAAATAAAAGTACAAATTATTTAATGTATTAAGATGGTTAATTGATTAATTAATTAAAGATTAATGAATTTGTGAAATCAATTTTAAAGATTGATTTCTTAATATGATTAATTTATGAAGTTATTAATTAAAAGATGATTAATTAAGGATTAATCACTTAATGTAACTAATTAATGATAATTACTGTAGTTAAAAAATAATTGCTTAATATCATTAATTAAGGTGGATAATTAATTGTTTATTACTAAAGGTGATTTTATTAAATGATGATTACTTAATGTAATTAATTAAATGATTAATTAATTTAATTAGTAATTGAAGATTATAATAATTAGTAAATAAAGGTTAATTAATTGAGGATAATTAACCAATGTGATAGTTGCTTGATGAAAGTAATTAAAGGTAAATTACTTAAGGAAGTAATTAAGAATTAATTACTTAGTGTAATTAATTAAAGGATTGATTAATTAAGGAAATTGATTAAAAGGTTGGTCAGTGAATGGGATTAATTAAAAGATAATTAATCAAAGTAAGTGATTATAGGACAAGTAATTAAAGTAATTAATTTGGGATCAATGTAATTAATTAACTAATGAGAATACTTAAAGGCTAATTAATGTGAATAGTCAAAGGTTAACTAATTTATGTCGTAAATTAAAGGCTAATTACTTAATGTAATTAAAAAGGAGATTAAGGGATGATTAATTAAGGGTTTGAAATTAATTAATATTATGAAAGCAGGATTAAAAGTGGTTAAAGAAATTTATTTATTTTGTCTAAATTAATTAGAAATGGTGTGATTAATTAATCTTGCTTATGGATGATTGGTTGATATTTCTGATATGAAATGTTTTGTGATATGATATGTTGGTTTGAACAGTGATAATGTGGTTATCTATCGACAATGAACTACTGTGTAAAAGTGACATCCTGTATTTAAAGTTTGAATTGTATTTCATTTGAATAATTTAGGTTAAGATGACATGGGACTCGAAGAGACCGGGGTCGGGTATCAGTAAATCCCCAAAACTACTTTGTAAATGGTTATTGATCAGTAAATACAAGTCAGTAGTACCCAAATTATTGTTTTCTGTAAAGTGAAATGAAATTTGAAGTTAGTTCAAATTAAAATTTGACTTGAATAATTTGGAATTTTGATTAAAGTTGAATAAGTAAATTCAAATGGAATTTGATTTGAATTTGGAAAGAAATTGAGGTTAATTCAACTTGAATTGGGATTGAATCAATTTAGTGGATGGAAAATTGATGGGGATGGAGATTAGGAAATGGAACAGTTTGGCTCTGGACTATTTTCAAAATAAATTATTTTTATATAAGCCTTATTAAATCTATTTTTCCAAGCTATTTACTATAAAATCTTTCTTTTTAAAAATCCAACCCATTTTACTTATTTCACAATTATTTTAGAACTATTTAATAATTTTACAACTATTTTATAAACTGGTTTCTATTTTATAACTATATTATAACTAATTATTATTTTACAACTATTTTACAATTATCTAACTACTTTACAATTATTTTATAACTACTTAACTATTCTACAGCTATTTTACAAACTAATAATTATTTTTCAACTACTTATCTATTTTAAACTTTTCAAGTTATTTTCCAAATTTAAGCTAGACAGAGTTCAAACTGTTTATGATTAAATATCCATTTGAGATAAGAATTGAGGTGATAATCCAAACGGGGATTGAGGCAATTGTGAATAAACGAATAAGAATCTAAGGGATTGTGAATAGAAAAGAGAAATTGATTTAGCTAATAATCAACGAAGATAGATACGTAGGATGTACGTATATTATTCTATTCTCATAATGATTTGATCCAGATTCGAGCATAGAACTTTGAGATGGTATATAGATCCGAGTTGTGATTTTTCACTTGATTTTCGACGGCGAACCTGGATATGGATTTTTGATTGGTTTTGGAAATTCTCTATCATAGTTATGACTATGCAAGGAGAATAATGGTTTCTGATTAAGAAACCAGATCTGAGTCCTCACTAGGAAGTCGGGTGGACGATACTAGTTCGAAAGAGAAATTGTGTGATCGAGTAAGCGATTAAATTGATATAGCGTACGGATGATATGTGTACATCGCACAGGTTTGAGTGAAATTGATATTGAAAATTTGAGGATAAGAACTGTAAATGATTTTTGAAATGAAAAGTATATTTTGTGAAATATATGATGAAATAAAATGAGAATTGGATATTTCTATGATTAGAACTCATTTTATAGAAAGGTAATATGGTTGATAACTTAATAAAGAATAATCAGGTTTGAATATTGATTTGTAATAAACAAAGTTATGTATCTTTGTATTTATATGATAAACCCCCCTTGTTGAATCTATAGCCAGAAGAAAAGATTTTTGATCATCATAATGTTCATATTTATTTGTTCTCTGATCATCATAAGGGGATATCTTCATATGTCGCTCTTATCGTATTTTGTACATGAATATGTGGTCTGAACGTGGTTAATGTCTGGGATTATGTAATTCAATCTTAAATTGAAATTCATAAGAAATAAGAAATTCTGTTTCGTTTAAGTTTAAATTTTTTCATATTCTTGTGTTTCTGTGTTGCCAAAAGTTTCAAGCTTCCGTTTTCGATCACTCAGATATAACACCTATGGATTACTACAGCATCCGTAGCAGTTAGTTTTGAGCCTCCGGAAGAGGGATGTTACAAGTTGGTATCAGAGCATGGTTTATATACGTAAAAGGAATTTAAACCTTAATATATTTTTTAAAGCATAATCTAATGGATTTAAAAATATGGTTGGGCTTGGGTAAGCGCTAGACTAACGTATGTGTACTTTGCATAAATACCTAAATATGTATTCCACACTCTCTTAGACCATTCTTCTGTATCTTACCAAGATTGGATTTCAGGTAGCAGGAAAGTAAGTTATGGAGATTCAGGAAGTGGAAGAGTGAATCAAGGTGGAAGACGCACCGCAACAAGTGGGAATGTTCTGTTAGTCCGTGAGATGATGGTTTTGATGACAACAACCTTAGAATAGATTATAAAATATAAATACTAACAATATAAGTTTAGATATATATGTATATGCAGGATTTAACCATGCAGGTATCAAGAATGAAGACTGCATAGTATAGAGATTCAAGATATCAAGACTGAAGACTCATGAGTATCAAGATTATCAAGAGTTCAAGAATTCAAGTAATTTATTCTTTAATTAGAAATTTTTGTTAAAACTCCTAGAAAAGCACTGGCATCTTAAAATCCAATTTATTCGTGGAATGGAATCCACTTCGAGCCTGTAAAAGGGATGGAACCCTAAGTAGGATGGAACCTACGAAAAATCTAGTGGAACATTGTTTTGTATCCGCTAACCTTTTATTCAAAATGATTTTTTCAAAATTATATCTTGTTTTCAAAATGATTTCAAAACCTTCCTTTCAAAAGCATCAAAAACATCGATCCTGATTTTAAATAATTTTAGCCTCAAAATCATCTTTAAATTCAAAGTCAAATTACTCCTGATTTTAAACTATCTTTTAATATAATATATTTTACTTTTAAATATTTATACTTAGATTTAAATATAAAATTATAGCTAAATTCTATATATATATATATATATATTATTCTCTATATTTACTTATGAATTTTAACTATAGTCAAAAATATTTATAAAGTTTAAAATAGTTTTAATATAAGATAAAGGTTATTTTCAAAGAAAATCAAATCATCAAAAAATGCTTTGGGATGTCGACATACTCATGGTGATCATGTCGACATGGCGTTAGTTGAGTTCAAAATTTCAATTTCAAAAGAAGTGTCTATTCTCCATAACTCTTCACGAATGGACATGACTGTTGTTCTACTATAAATAGGGGTCAGTTTCAACGAATTTTACATCAGAATTTCTGGTTTTTCACTCCTCTTCTTCTTCCACTTTTATTAATACATATTCTTACCATTACTCTGCCGAAATCTACATTGAATCGAACTCGATCATTCGTAGTTTGATTCTCTATCACTATCTCAACAAGATCCTAAGTGTTATTCAGAGTTATAGGCTTTTTGTAATCAACTTAGCGAGAAAAGGTGTGATTGTAGCCTTGAAAATCAATCAAGAGTGATAAGGTGTGATTGTAGCCTTGGGATATCAATTGGGTGAACTTATTGCCCGTAAAGTCAAGTGGATGAACTTGTAGCCCGAAAAATCAAGTATCTCTGCCCAAAGGATTGTGATTCTGGAGGGTGTACCTCGTAGCCTTGAAATCGAGGGTGTAATTGTAAAGATTGCTTTTGAAAGGAAATCCGTACTTTTGTTGCGGGACTGGATGTAGGGTAACTCCGAACCAGTATAAAATCCGGTGTGTTCTTTCCTTTACTGCCTTTTATTTTATTTCTGCATCTGTATTTGTTTCTGTGATCATATCTACTTCTGTATATTGCACACATCTGTGTTTAAATTAACATAAATCCAAAAGATTTAGTAATTCTTTATAAACACTATTCATCGCCTCTAGTGTTAATCCTAGCCTTATGATTCGTAATCCTAATTTCTCATAATTGGTATCAGAGCGAGGTTTTCAAAGTTTCATAATCTGATTTTTGAAAAATTTTCAAAATGGCTACCAACACCGGTACTGTTACTAACACTAGTATCCCTATCACTAGTTCATTTGTAGAAGGCCAGCCTACAGTCAGACCACCACTTTTTAATGGCAGTAACTATGCATATTGGGCATGTAGGATAAAAATATATTTACAATCTATAGGATTAGACACTTGGAATATTACACAAACTGAATATTCTGAACCCACAACTGATTTTGCACAGTGGACTGTTGAGCAAAAGACTGTTGTACAAAATAATTCTAAGGCAATGAATATTTTGTTTCGTTCACTAGATAGAAATGAATTCAATAGAGTGTCAGTTTGTAAGTCTGCATATGAAATCTGGAAAACTTTGCAAGTTACTCACGAAGGAACAAGCAAAGTCAAACAGACCAAAATTTCCATGCTCACAAATCAGTTTCAATTATTTAAAATCAATTCTAATGAGTTTATTTCAGATATGTACAGTAGATTTTAGGATATTGTGCACTCTCTAATATCTTTGGGAAAGGAATTTTCTGAAGAACATCAAGTCAGAAAGATTTTAAATTCTCTTACTCCAGAATGGGATCAAAAGACACTTGCTATCGAAGAGACAAATGACATCCGCACTTTAAAGATAGAAGAATTAATTGGAAATCTAATGTCGTATGAAGTTCGAATGATCGGGAGAAGAGAAAGCGAAGCATCTGAAAAGAAATCAATGACATTCAATGCGTTGACTGATGGATCAGATTCAAACAGCAATAATGATGAAGAAATAGCCTTAATGACCGGAAATTTTAGGAAATTCCTGAAATACAAAAAGATGAATAATCTCAAGAGAAACAACTATAAGAACTTTGGAAATCAGAGTGTAGTGCCAAATAATGTTAAATGTTACAACTGTGACGAACCGGGACATATCAAAAGAAACTGTCCGTATCCAGATAGGCAAAATCCTCCTATGAATGATGATTCAGCAAAGAAATGGAAACGTGCATTTACTGCTACTCTAGATGAGTCAGACTCGTCCTCAAGTGATGATGATCAGAAAACAGATAATTCAAATTTGTGTTTCACGATAGTTTACGACTTCGACGTATTCAGAGAAACGGACTTAGAAAAAGGTAAACATTTACAATATAATTGGTTGAAATTGCTTGCTTAGAATTAGACGTTTGATTTCTTGATTAATTGATTTTGAATTGGCGTGTTGTTTGAATTTTAAAAATTTATTTTCTATTTTCTATTTTTTTATTTATTTTATATTATTATTTTTAATAGTATAATAATACTTTCTGAAATATATTATTAGTCCAATAATATTTCAGAAATATATAATAAAGTATATAAATTTATTAGAGAACTTAGGAAAAATAATTCACAAAAATTCACTGGCACATGTCGACATGGTCCCTACCATGATGTCGACATGGGTACCAGAATTTGAATTTCAAAATTTGATTTCAAATATTTGAATTTCCCTCCATCTTTTCACTTCATTCATTTCTCTGAAAAACTACCTTTTGACCAGAGAATATGTCATTTGAGAATTTATTTATTCACTATCTTTTATCATATCTTTTCACTCTCATTTTCAAATTCAAACTCTCTCTTCAAAACTTCAAGCTCTCTACTCTCTACTTTAATGGCTTCTTCAAGCAACCCGTCCACCATGAGAATTTCCAGAAAAATAAAAGAGGAACTCTTCAATGATCCGGAGGCAATAAAAGCATACATTAATTATGCTAATTATGCCAAAGTTCATCCCGAAAAGTTTGCTATTTTTCAAGATTTTCCTTCTTATGAACTTGATTCTCTTTTTGCAAACAATGGAGTTCTTAGTCTTATTGATGCTTCTCAAAATGATTTTGTTTGCTATCCAAATCTTGTCAAAATTTTCTATGCTAATTTAAATCGTGGATTTTATAATGGAAATGAGGATGAAATTTGGAGTAGTGTCAAAGGCACTAGAATTGTTTTGAATTGTGATCTTTTGGGTACCATTCTCAATTGCCAGTGTACGAGAATGGATCTTTCTAATTTTAAAATCGATGAAAATGATCGTGAGACATTTCATCACATTTCGAAGGGAACAATAATTTCGAATTCAAAAATTGAAATTTTCGACCAAAGGCAAGAATTGTCAATCTTCTTTTGCAACATACTTTGCCCAAGATCGGGGAATTTTAACAATCCTACTTCAAAATTTTGCAAAGCACTTTTTGCTATTTTCGAAAATTATGACATAAATTTGGCGCAAGTTATTTTGGATGAACTTCGTCCTAAAAATCTTGAAATGGTTGAGAATACTTTGTATCATGGAATTTATCTCACTCGCATTTTCAACTATTTTGGAGTGGATTTCAAAGGTGAAGAATTTGTTTCTAGAAAAGTTTTCAATCATTCCAACATTTCGCTTATGAAAATTCCATTTGTTTTTCAACCTTATGAAACCCTTGTCGAAAAGGAAGAGCGTTTGGCTCATGAGGAAATGGAAGAAGAAGAAGAGGAAGAAGAAGGGGATGATATGGAAATTGAAGAAGAAGAAGGTGAAAGCTCTTTGGAAAGCATCGACTTTCCTCCTAATCCATCCACCAAAACCCTTCTCAAAAACCAAAAGACGGTTGTTGAGAATCAACGGATTCTCAAACGATCCGTTAGTAAGAAGTTGGACAAAATTTCATCCAAGATGAACAAGTTCATTTCCAAAGTCAGCAAGAAACTTGGACTTTCTTCATCATCATCATCCTCTAACTAGTGTTATCTTTTCATATTTTGCTGTATGTGTTTTAGCTTGTTTTAATTCTAAAGTTCATGTAGTTTCATATGTTTAATCATTTTATCATCTTAGTATGCAATGAAATGAAATTTACTTTCTGTTATCTAGCTTATCTTATCTCCAGAATAAATGCTAGTATATTATACACACACACACACAATTATTCACAAAATCTAATTAGTCATATTTTTTCACTAACCCATGTCGACATACCCCCTATGACCATGTCGACATGTACCGGTCAGAAATGACAAGCCATTTCGAATTTGAAATTTGAATAACTACCATATGTCTATTCATTTTAAACGAATTTCTACACCTATATATATGTATGTGTATATATATATATATATATATATATTTCTTTTAGAATTCTTCACTGAAAATTATTTCTTATCTTCTAATCCTTCATTTCTTTCACAAATTCAACTATGGCTAATCCAATTCACAATTTATCCAAAAATCTTGAAGAAACTCTTAATTCATTCAAGAATATTCTCTCATTCATTCTCCATAACCAGCGACACTTAGAATTGAGTCAAATACAGATGATCAAGGAGCAAGAAAGGCATTTCGATGCAATGCAATGGATGATTTCCTCCTTACACAAGGATGATAATGAAGCACATCCTCCTGTCTCTCTCACCAATGACAATGAAAATTGGGATGCTATTAAAGCAGACCCTATCTTCGGAGAAGAAAGATGGGTGAAAGTTCCTCGTAACGTTTAAATTTTATTACTTTGTTTGAATTGATTTGATTTGGTTTAGATTGATACTTAGTGTGGATTGATTTCTTAATTTAGTTCGATGTTTGATGTATAAAACATGTAAATATACATTGAAATGTATATAGTCTTTTATCATGTTCATAAGTATAATTATTTCTTAATATATCTATTATATATTTCTTTGTAAAGTTTATCAATGTAGGTACTTTAGTCCAAAAATGAGGGGGGGTTAGTTTTTGTTGATGACAAAGGGGGAGAAGTATAAAATAGGTTAATTAGGGCATAGATTAGGGCATAGATTAAAGAGGAGTTATTAGTTTTAGGGGGAGTTATTAGGATAGAAGTAATATTTTAATAAACAAAGGTTGTCATCATCAAAACGGGGGAGATCGTTAGTCCGTGAGATGATGGTTTTGATGACAACAACCTTAGAATAGATTATAAAATATAAATACTAACATTATAAGTTTAGATATATATGTATATGCAGGATAACCATGCAGGTACCAAGAATAAAGACTGTACAGTATAGAGATTCAAGATATCAAGACTAAAGACTCACGAGTATCAAGATTATCAAGAGTTCAAAAATTCAAGTAATTTATTCTTTAATTAGAAAATTTTGTTAAAACTCCTAGAAAAGCACTGGCATCTTAAATTCCAATTTATTCGTGGAATGGAATCCACTTCGAGCCTGTTAAAGGGATGGAACCCTAAGTAGGAAGGAACCTACGAAAAATCTAGTGAAATATTGTTTTGTATCCGCTAACCTTTTATTCAAAATGATTTTTTCAAAATTATATATTGTTTTTAAAATGATTTCAAAACCTTCCTTTTAAAAGCATAAAAAACATCTATCCTGATTTTAAATAATTTTAGCCTCAAAATCATCTTTAAATTCAAAGTCAAATTACTCCTGATTTTAAACTATCTTTTAATATAATATATTTAACTTTTAAATATTTATACTTAGATTTAAATATAAAATTATAGTTAAATTCTATATATATATATATATTATTCTCTATATTTACTTATGAATTTTAACTATAGTCAAGTATATTTATAAAGTTTAAAATAGTTTTAATATAAGATAAATGCTATTTTCAAAGAAAATCAAATCATAAAAAAATGATTTGGGATGTCGACATACTGATGGTGACCACGTCGACACGGTGTCTGTTGAGTTCAAAATTTCAATTTCAAAAGAAGTCTCTATTCGCCATAACTCTTTACGAATGGACATGACTGTTGTTCTACTATAAATAGGGGTCAGCTTCAACGAATTTTGCATCAGAATTTCTGTTTTTTCACTCCTCTTCTTCTTCCACTTTTCTTAATACATATTCTTACCATTACTCTTCCGAAATCTACATTGAATCGAACTCGATCATTCGTAGTTTGATTCTCTATCACTATCTCAACAAGATCCTCAATGCTATTCGGAGTTATAGGCTTTTTGTAATCAACTTAGCGAGAAAAGGTGTGATTGTAGCCTTGAAAATCAATCAAGCGTGATTAGGTGTGATTGTAGCCTTGGGAAATCAATTGGGTGAACTTGTTGCCCGTAAAATCAAGTAGGTGAACTTGTAGCCCGGAAAATCAAGTATCTCTATCCAGAGGATTGTGATTCTGGGGGGTGTACCTCGTAGCCTTGAAATCGAGGGTGTAATTGTAAAGATTGCTTTTGAAAGGAAACCATACTTGTGTTGCAGGACTGGATGTAGGGTAACTCCGAACCAGTATAAAATCCGGTGTGTTCTTTCTTTTACTGTTTTTTATTTTATTTCTGCATCTGTGTTTGTTTCTGTGATCATATCCGTGTCTGTATATTGCACACAACTGTGTTTAAATTAACATAAATCCAAAAGATATAGTAATTCTTTATTAACACTATTCACCCTCCCTCTAGTGTTAATCCTAGCCTTGAAATCCGTAATCCGCATTTCTCACATGTTCGACCTAATATTAGGAGCAACCAGGGTCGACAAGCAAATGAAAACCCAGATGCAAATGCTAATGTTGGTGCGTAGATTCCACCGATTGATATGGGGATAATGTATCTAGTCTTCGTGACTATGATGCAAGCTAGAGTAGCTGCGCGAATGACTGTAGGGAATGGTGGAGGAGCTAATCTGGTGGTCCCAGTTGTCAATAATTATGCCGAGCTGAGCAGGGATTACACAAGTCTTGGAGGGAAGCCTTTTCTGGGAACCGAGGATGCATTTGGAGTGGAAAACTGGCTATTGCATCGTGAAAGGATATTTGTAGATCTCGGCTTGAGGGATATGTAGAAGAGGAGACTTGCTTCAAGGCAGTTGTAGGGAGCGGTATTATTTTGGTGGAACGGAGTTACCGTGGGAGAGCCAAAGGAAGATCCGACTTAGGCTGAATTTTGAAGGAGGTTCGAAGAAAGATTTCTATTTGAAATTGCCAAGTCAGCATTGCTACGGAAATTTGCAGATTTAGTCCGGGGGATAGATCGGTGATTGAGTATGCGACAGAATTTGATGAGATGTCCCATTTGGATGTGCTACTATGGATACTGTCATTCGAAAGAATGATAAATTTATCAGGGGGTTGAATCTTGAGATCGCCAGAGCAACCATGCCAAACCTTCGGGATCCGTGTCATATTGTTGTTGATATGGCTATTTGGAATGAAGAGATGCTTTCTACTTTTGAAAAGGGGAAATCAACCGAGGTTAGGAATTTTTAGGGTAAGAAGCGGAAGTTCTTAAAGAAGAAAGGTGCCCAGTCGGAGGTAGCAGCTAAGAAGATCAAGGCTGATATTGTTTGTTACAAGTGTGACAAGAAAGGGCACTATGCTAATGAGTGTCGCTCCGGCGATGGAAGAGCAGTTGCAGTGAGGCCGAATGTGAAGTGCTACAACTGTGGCCAGATAGGGCATTACAGGGACAAGTGTCTCGAGGCTGCTAAGGATGGGAAGGGAAAAGTCTTGCTGGAATCATCATCCTCTAAACCAACGACTGCTGTGAAAGGAAAAGCTGTGATGGAAGGTATGCTTATGATTTATAGTACTCCGTTAGGATACTATTTGATACCGGTGCATCACACTCATTTATATCTCAGTATTTGGTAGATTGCTTATGTCTGGACCTTTATACCTTATTACTCCTTTAAGGGTTGCGAATCTTATAGGAGGGTATGCAACTCTAGGAATGAGATATGACCAGTTAGAACTTGATTTGTTAAGCCATATGTTTGCATGCAGTTTATATGTTTTTGATTTCATGGATTTCAGGATCGTGTTGGGTATGGATTAGTTAGATAGATATGATCCTAGGATATTTTGCCAGGAGGAGGAAATATCATTGAGACACCCTAATAGCCGTAACCGAGTCATTTACTTAGTAAGGAGTTTGAACGGAAATGCTTATGCGTTATTGGATGCTATGAGAACGGAAGTAGAGTTGAAGCAGATTTATGTAGCAAGAGAGTTTGCGGATGTGTTTGAACCAGTTTAGGGTTTGCTATCGAAAAGTGAATTGAGTTTCGAATCGATCTCGTACCGGGAGCAAAACCCGTAAGTAGACCACCAAGTAGAATGTCACCAACTAAGATGAAGGAATTGAAGGCAGAACTAGTGGAATTGGAAGGAAAGAATTTTATCCGGCCAAGAAGTTTGACTTGGGGAACGGCCGCAGTATTCGTAAAGAAGCTAAATGGGTCGTTAAGGATGTGTATCGACTATCATATGTTGAACGAGAGGACGGTCAAGAATAGGTATCCTTTGCCGAGAATCGATGATTTATTCGATCAGTTGAGTGAAGCCAGAGTGTTTTCCCAGCTGGATTTGGCGATAGGTTTCTATCAGCTAAGAGTGGTAGAGGACAGTATTCCTTTGATGGCATTTAGGACTATATATGGGTCTTACGTGTGGTTGGTTATGCCATTCGGGCTTACTAATGCGCCATCTTTCTTTATGGATTTGATGCATCGGGTTTTCCGAGAGTACTTGGATAGGTTTGTGTTGGTTTTTATTGATGACATTTTGGTATATTCTAAGAATGAGAAGATCTTGCAGATCATCTTAGGATAGTGTTGGAGAGGCTAAGGCAATGTCAACTGAAAGTTTAATGACCCGAAATTTTCGATCCCCAAAATTCCAAATAGTTAGGGAAAAGAAGAAAGAGATAGAAGAAGAAGAAGAGACAGAAACACCAAAACACAGATTCTCACATTCGCATCGGATCAAAATATAATATCAAATAAAATAGCAATTATACAAAGGAAAGCTGTATCAGTTAATTTACATCAATACATCAGAGTTACAACATTTACACAAGACACTGGACAGTTAAAATCAATATGTCCCAGATAAACAACAACAGAAATATACTCAGAGGAATCCACTCTATACGTTCCTATCATCCAGCTTGCCTCTTGAGCTTCAGAACGTCCTTACCTGGAAATCTGTATTACTCGGTCTGACTCGAGCATTACATCAAAGCAACACCCCGGTCAGGCTGGAAACCAGCGTGGGTAAACCCATCTATCATGAAATATTAATGCACAGAACTTATTTAAACCCAGGTAACTCGTACCTTATTACAAGTTCATAACTTGTTATAGTTAACGCTTATTTCACAAATCCAAACCAAGTACCACTATAAGGCTTCAATGGTCCAGTTTACTCAATTCATTCCATTCCAGCATAATGATTTCACATACCAGATCTATAAAGAATTATTGTAGAATCCAAATCGAAGCGGTTTCGGATATTACTGATACCCGACCCCTATCTCTTCGATCCCAATATCATCTTAACCAAGTTATTCAAGTGAATACAATTCAAATTTAAATATAGGATGTCACTTTTACACAGAAATTTTCATCGATAGACATCCACATTATCACCGTTCAAACCAAAACATATTATATCACAAAATATTTCATATCAGAGATATCAACCAATCCAAGGCATTCAATATCATTCACTTTTCCATAAGTAAGATTAATTGGTCACACTATTCCTAATTAATTAAATTAATTACTTCAATCATTTTTAATCTTGCTTGATTAACAATAATTAATTTTAAACAAATTAATTAATCATCCTTTAATTATCATCTTTAATTACATTAAGTAATTAGCCTTTAATTAATTACACAAATTAATTAACCTTTAATTACTCTCACTATCAATAATTAACTGTAATTAATTACATTAATTAATTACACAAATTAATTAACCTTTAATTACTCTCACTATCAATAATTAACTGTTATTAATTACATTAATTAATTACATTAATTAATTATATTAATTAATTTCACAAATTAATTAACCACAACTATTAATTAATCATTCTGCAATTATCTATCTAAATTAATTACCCATAATTACTTTCATTAAGTAATTCCCTTTAATTATTTACATTAAGTAATTATCATTTAAGTAATTAATCTTCAATTACTTACACTAATAATCTCAAATCACTAATTAATTAATTTTTAATTACCAATTAATTAATCTTTAATTTATTAATTTATTAATCCTTACTCATTAATTAATTAAATTAATTAATTACTCTTTAATTACCTTATTAACTTAATAAATCTTAAATCATCAAAACCTTAATTATCTTTTAAGGTAAACCATTTATCTTATTAATTACTTAATTATCAATCACATACAAATTTCAAACATTTTAACTTTTTAATTAACACTTGATTCCATTTAAAATAACTTACAAATTTAAGTTAAGCAAATCATACCACTTCTTAAATCAAATGTTAAATATAACATTTATTTCATATAAAAGAAATTTATATAAGAAAAAGTTTAACTAGAGTTATTTTAAAATTAAAAACTTGCTTTTATCCAAACTCAAAACTGTTTAATTTTTTTACTTCGGGTTTAACCCGAGAACACTCGAGCCTTGACCCGAGCTAAAAGTTTAAATCCTGTTAGCATACAATACTCACTGTAACGCTCCGGAAATTTTCGACTTTCGAAAATTCAACATCGATACTCACTTTATCGACTGCCGAGAAATCGAAGGCCAAAAACCCGAAATGTTATGGTTTAAGAAAGAATTTATGAAAAGAGAAGAGAAGAAGAGAGAAGAAGAAAAAGGTAGAAGATAGAGGGAAAAAAAGATAGAAAATTTTAAAATAGAAGAAAAAGAGAATAGAGAACATAGAACAGAAAGAAAATAGATCATTTTAAAATAGAAAGAAAAGAGAATAGAACGGAACAGAAAACAACAACAGAACACCATCAGAATCTCACAATTCGCAGCGGAACAACATATAATAATAAATGAATAATCTTTAAACAAAGAACTATCAGTTATTACATTTTATACATTACATTACATCATATCATCAGAGTGTACAACAACAACAACAAACAGTGCAGCGGAAAAAGAAATACTATATAGTAGTCATACGCCATGCCATCCAGCTTGCCTCCAGCAATTCCTGAATATCCAGAATATCCTGATAAACCTTAACTCTTGACTGCCCGTGTGGAAATTGGTGGGCACCCAGAGTTTAGGAAGGAAAACAATAAACTCCAAGTCAGTCATGTGACTGGTGTGAGAACTCAAAACAGTTTATTTATCTTTAAAATCAAAATAGAGGAATATTTTTAAATTCAATTCGCAATGCTTTTAAAAATGAGACTACCATAAGGCCTCCCGCACACACACACATGCAAATGCAGAATCGGAGGAGATTTCTCCTTATGATAGTCAAAGATGCTTGATACGCATTTAAAAAGACATTTGATATTATTATTAGTGTATAGTGTAGGGGAAAAATTCATTTCGAAAGTAGAATATAAATCTTAGCCAACATACGACCATTATCGTATGCCTACTATAGCTACCATCCAAACAGTGTTGCGACACCATAAGTGAATGATAGGTTCTACAACTAATACCGTACAAGTTTCGTATTGTTTCTTTGGATTTCCAACAAATGGTCAGGCCAAGGAACTTCCCATTGCCACATGAGAATGCCTCTGGAAAGACATCCCCGAGAACCAAACCGGAACTCTGCCAACACAAGGCCGGGTTACCCCTAACTGGGTAACTACTGACACGAGCACGCCATTCCCCGATCGTAAACGACCTTTCTCACGGGATCCCGAAAACCAACAACCACAAAGTAATAAATTCGTAGTAACCACATAGGTTAAATATCTGGGCTCCATACCATGATACCACCTCTATCCAGAAGGAAATGTACATACCCTAAAGGGATCTACCCCTCATAACCTTGCCGCATCTTTCCTGTTTTGACCATTTCCGGGGTGTGAGGCTCGACGAAGTCACGTCCACAAAAACATACTTTATACAAAAGCCATGCTTTGGGTCAACAAATGATCAACACAATGATCACTAAGATAGACGATCAAATAAATGATCCTGTCACAAATAATCAACACAATGATCATTTCAGCAACACTCAGCATGTCACATTACCAAATTTGGGAATATATCGCTGATAACATTCAACTACATAACCTCTGAGCTCGTACGTCTCAGAGAAGGGTGTTAAGCTAAAAGAATAAATTCTCCGCCACCAACAGAAATATATTTGAAAGAAATCGGCTTTATATCTCAACTTGTAATGTCAGACATACAATCCATACAAGTCTGTTCCGGGATCGAACAAAACCGAAGGCACTTACAAAGAAGTCCTTGCAATCCGGATATTCACAATCCTGATCGGATTCACCATCACATATGGAGAACTCTATACTGGAGCAACTCGGTGCAGAGTAAATCGACAGGTCATCCTATCGCTCTTGCAAATACCGGGTCTTCAACACCGATCTTCAATGCAATTCACAACGACGTATCACATATTCGGAATGGGTTATACGACCCCATGGTCCTTTCCCGGTTAACCCGAATAGTGAGCGCTTATTCAAAAATAAGTGTAGCATTCACATTCAAACAAATCACATCAACTACCCATTCAAAGGGAAATATTGATAGTCGGTTATTGAACTATCACTGGATATGCACACATCACCAGTTTCCAAATAATTTTCCAAATTATTTACTTTCCAAAATATCTTCACTAGATATATAATTTCAATACTTCAAAAATAAATCAATATTTACTTTTAAACAAATTCTCCTTTCCTTTATAAATTCAATAGTGAATTTATTTCACAATATCTATTGATATACGTTTTCAATTATCCATTTTCAATTTATCTTCAAAAAGATAAATTCTAAATATCACTTCATATTGGAAAACAATTCCATACTTATTTAATAAGTAATTCACAAATTTTATTTATTTTCCACACTTGGAAAATATTCAATATACTTAAATCGAGATTAAGTATATATTTCATTCTATTAAGGAAATCATTCTCTTCAACATATTTATTTGGGCCAAAACGAATGTTACGTAAAACATCGTTACGACAACCCAAAATCACTAGTATAGGGATTTGAAATTAAAATAGGTATATAAATCCCAATACTATACAAAACATTTCCTTTCGGAAATCATTTACTATAACAACAGTGTTATAGTCCATCATCTCCTTCTATTTCTCGAAAACGTCTATTTCAACAATAACTGTTGAAATCTATGGTTTCGAATCTCAACACATTTTAAAACATTGTTCGATAGTTTTAATTCTATTTAAAACATCCAAATCCAAAACAATTTCTTTAACGTGTTATTCACTATTCAAAAACGTGAATATACTTCATTAACAATTTCATCCTTTTATTCATTTTAATTCAAAGGATTATTCACTATTCAAAAATGTGAATATAACTCCATTTATAGGTTTCAACAAATTTTCTTGTCAAAATAAGTCATTTGCGAATTTATAAAACAACGTTTATAAATTCCATTTCTATTTATTTATAAAAACTTCCTTTTTATAAATTCTTTTATTAACCTATTCCAGTTTATAACTCAATTATAAACTAAAAGTTCATATTATAAGTTAAATACTTATAAAACGATTATTTTACAAAATCGTTCTTTTAAACTTCATAGTTATAAATCTTATAACTTATAAGATTCAATTATTCATCCAAATATATTCTTTAATAATTTCACAAAATTTATAAATCTTACTATTTATAAATTTCATTTATAACTTCACCGTTTATAATTCTATAAATTTCATTCTTTAACGAAATTCATTTTCACTTCATTCAAACACTTATAAAAACTCGTTTTATAATGTCAATATTTCAATTTATAAATATCCATTTATAAATCTCTTAATATAAGTCAATTTATATTATTCTTTAAAACGTCTTTAATCTCCTTTATTATTTCACCATTTTGATTCATAAATCCTATATTTAAACTTTTCACAATAATTCTAAAATATCTTGATTAAACTATTTTATAAACTCAATAGCATCATATTCTCAAAAATCAGTTTTTAACTATATTTCTCAAAAATCATAATTTTTATAACTTTAAAAATTATAACGTTTATTTATTTAAAATGGATCAATTCCAAACATATAGTATATTTTCAAAAATCACTTTATAAATCATTTTAAAATTCCAAAATTTGGTCCAATGATGCTACACACCAAATAGTCAATCACGACTACAACGATATCATATATCGATATGATAATCAATCAAATATCAAAATATCTGAAATTAAATAAATACTGTTGAGGAATCCAGTTGGATCCCTCCAACCTGTTTTCCTGCATCCACAAACATTAGCACAATACCAATTTCGCTCCAGTACGAAATTATCGCGGTATATGGGATTTAAATATTATCCGCTTAATAACGGCGCAATAGGGTCTCATCCGCTAAACAAATAAATGCGGGAAATCAATAACTCCAATATATACATATGCCAATATATATATATTGATATTATATATAATACCAATTTCACTGTTTATGAAATATTCGCGGTATATGTTTTTATTAAATAACATCCGCTTACTAACGGCGCATAATGTCTATTTTAACAATCAATAGATAACAATCATCATTCAAACATGCATTCAAATATTTCAAATCTAACTATTTAAAATAAAATCGAAACTGATTCGATTGAGTGAGAAGTTCTCACCTTGATTTTATTTCCGTTTTAGCGATTTATTTCGAATAAAATTAAACGGACGTTTAATTTTACCCAAAATTCTCACTAACTCCAAACGACTCCAAACCAACTCCATCGCGTAGTGCTCGACGATACGATTCCAACACAACTGGTTTCGCGCGTTTTCGACCTCGTATGAAAAAGTTACAAATATTTGAAGTTACACGAATTTTTATTTATATAATTACAACATAAATCAATTTTTTTATAACCTAAACTAATCCAGGCCGTCCATCATCTCCAGAGCAAATCAGAGCCGTGCGTTTCTTCTCTTCTTCATTCACGCATCATCAGGTGATGAACACGCATATGAACCCATAGCTCCAATTAGGGTTTAAATTTTTGCAAACTAACCGAACACTTAGAACTCGATCCAAGTATACCACGTCGAAGGCCAAGAAGCAAGCCACCATCGGCCAGAATATCATGCAACTCGGCCTCCCCTGGGCCTGGGAATTCGTGCCCAAACACGGCCGAACGCACCCCCCTAACGGCCCCCACAACGCCTCAAATCCGATCATCACCTTATAGAATCGAAGGTCTTGATGAGATCTTCAAGTTTGTAGTTGAACGAATCTCCTAAAAACTTATGGATTGAGAGAGATTAAGAGGAGAAATATGAAAATTTTCGGCCATTCATACCTAAAACTGGCGGCCGTGCATTTTGATTAGGGTTAGGGTTTTTATTTTCAAAAAAATGGTGAATGGTTGGTCTATTTATAAAGAAAAATCGAACACTATTCATCCGGAAATTTCGAACTCCGATTTACGCGCCGTAACCAGCGTTTCTAGGGTTTATCCCGCGTTCCGGACACAATGGAACAGGTTTCGGAAGCTAATTCGGACATCTGTGCGAGTTATGGCTACAAACGCTCAATTTGAATTAAACCGATTTAAATCGATTTCTAGGCGTTTTAATTTGTACAGGACAAACGGTAAATCCAATTGACTTGAAATTTGAAACCTTACAATAATATCACATTACGGATCCGATGAAACTAGTTTCGTCGAAATCCAAGACTTTTTGAAAAATGGCTATTTTAACTCGCCAAATTAAAATTAAAAATAATTCGATGCGTTTCGAGCTGCCACGATCAAACGATAACTTCGATTGACACGAAATTTGAAATCCGGTAAAACTAACCATTACAGATCCAATGGAACTGGTTTCGTTCAATTCTGAGACTGTTCAAAAATTGGCTATTTTCATTAGTCGATTTAAATATTAAAATATTCAATTTTCACAAATTAACTTTTAATTCGATTTTAAAAGTTCTAAAATATTGTTCTAACTTCAATATGATAAAATAAAATTTTACAAATCATTTTCAATCATATTTAACTCAAATTTCAATTATTTCCATAATTTAACATATTAAATTATCGATTTAATTATCCAATTAAATCCAATAATTCAAATAAAAATTTATTTGACTTATAAATTCACTCATTTATATTTAAAATTAATTAAATATTCAAATTTTAATTAATAAAAATTCTGGGTCGTTACAATCTTCCCCCCTTAAAAGAATTTCGTCCTCGAAATTATCACGTAAGAAAAGTTACATAACCTATTAATTTTCCCAAAACAAATTTAAACTTCTTATAATACTTTACTAAGTTTCAAATCATACTCAGTTATCTTTTCAAAAACAACTACTATTGTTTAACTTTCAATTCAAAATCAAAGTTAAAGTTTTCAAAAATTTTCCAATTTTCTCAAATTTTTTTCTAACGCCTTAAATTTTCGGAAAAATTCGCCATAGTCTCATTTGCGCGGCTCAATCCGAAAAAAAAATGACAGTATATATATCACAAATATACATCTCATCAAGTAATGAGGCATCCCGAAGGGAAAAAATGTAAAAGTACGATATTTAATCCGAGATATGTACCTTATATTTTATTAGCAAGCATATACGGCTAATATAGCGCGAAAGCGAGCTCCAAATGCGAAGCAAACGCGATCCGCACCTACTAAACACTCAACAAACAACATGAGAACATGCATATATGACAATAATCTCAATATACATCATATAGCAACATAATAACTATATATGTCAACATAGCAAATGTAAACAAAAGCAACAAATGCAAACATCAACCAACTATCATTCAACTAACATCCATAACCAATAAATATTCGTTCATATTCTCATTCATATTCAATGAATTGGGTTTTCAATTTAATCACATTTGATTTATTAATAGTGGATGTTTTTACTAACATTCATTTTCAATTTGCTTATATTCACTAATTCATATTCAAGTTGGTTCACTTCCAAATCAAATTCAATTCATTTAAGATTCATTTAACTTCCAATTGAATTTCAATTACTTTAGCTTCCAATTTCATTAAATCAATTTCATTAACACTTAATGAATTATATACAACCAACTAACAATCATATAACAACCAATGTTTATTAATTACAACCAAATTCCTTTGCTTACAATTGGTTTAATTAAATTGATTTTTATTCAACTTCCAATAACATTAGATTTTAATGAATTTCACTTACATTCATTATTTCATATCAATTATTCACATTTAATTGATTAATATTCAATCCATCCATTCAATTCTATTACAAAAGTTGAATTTCATTTCATAACTTAAGTTCACATTTATCAATCAATTCAGCTTCCAAATTCTAAAGTAACTTTTTATTTAACTTTAAATTCACTTTTTTATTTACAACTCATATTCATAAATATATTCACATAGTTTCACTTCTTATATATATAAGTTTATTTCACAATTGTAAATCACTTTAATTATAATTCAATTCTTATAATTCTTTTTACTTACACAATTATTCTTTTATTTAGATTATTCAAACAACTAAACAATCAACTTATATACACTTTAATAATTCTGAAAAATTATTTCTTTATATATAAAAATATACTCAAGGTAAAATTATTTCATTTACCCAATTTTAAAACAATATTGTGCCGAACTGTTCTATACAAGTGTTTAGAGATTCCTATCAACAACGTTAATTACTCGTATTAATCAGAATCTATATACCACTCAACAAACCAATCATCACAATATAAAACAATTTCATATTCACTAACAAATACGCACTCGTATCTATTATTACACTCAAACTCAATCTAGAGTACTGCTGACTCTATCTCTAATGAGTAATACCCAACAGAACCATGGTTGTCGCTTAACCATAAGCTCTGATACCAAATGTAACGCTCCGGAAATTTTCGACTTTCGAAAATTCAACATCGATACTCACTTTATCGACTGCCGAGAAATCGAAGGCCAAAAACCCGAAATGTTATGGTTTAAGAAAGAATTTATGAAAAGAGAAGAGAAGAAGAGAGAAGAAGAAAAAGGTAGAAGATAGAGGGAAAAAAAGATAGAAAATTTTAAAATAGAAGAAAAAGAGAATAGAGAACATAGAATAGAAAGAAAATAGATCATTTTAAAATAGAAAGAAAAGAGAATAGAACGGAACAGAAAACAACAACAGAACACCATCAGAATCTCACAATTCACAGCGGAACAACATATAATAATAAATGAATAATCTTTAAACAAAGAACTATCAGTTATTACATTTTATACATTACATTACATCATATCATCAGAGTGTACAACAACAACAACAAACAGTGCAGCGGAAAAAGAAATACTATATAGTAGTCATACGCCATGCCATCCAGCTTGCCTCCAGCAATTCCTGAATATCCAGAATATCCTGATAAACCTTAACTCTTGACTGCCCGTGTGGAAATTGGTGGGCACCCAGAGTTTAGGAAGGAAAACAATAAACTCCAAGTCAGTCATGTGACTGGTGTGAGAACTCAAAACAGTTTATTTATCTTTAAAATCAAAATAGAGGAATATTTTTAAATTCAATTCGCAATGCTTTTAAAAATGAGACTACCATAAGGCCTCCCGCACACACACACATGCAAATGCAGAATCGGAGGAGATTTCTCCTTATGATAGTCAAAGATGCTTGATACGCATTTAAAAAGACATTTGATATTATTATTAGTGTATAGTGTAGGGGAAAAATTCATTTCGAAAGTAGAATATAAATCTTAGCCAACATACGACCATTATCGTATGCCTACTATAGCTACCATCCAAACAGTGTTGCGACACCATAAGTGAATGATAGGTTCTACAACTAATACCGTACAAGTTTCGTATTGTTTCTTTGGATTTCCAACAAATGGTCAGGCCAAGGAACTTCCCATTGCCACATGAGAATGCCTCTGGAAAGACATCCCCGAGAACCAAACCGGAACTCTGCCAACACAAGGCCGGGTTACCCCTAACTGGGTAACTACTGACACGAGCACGCCATTCCCCGATCGTAAACGACCTTTCTCACGGGATCCCGAAAACCAACAACCACAAAGTAATAAATTCGTAGTAACCACATAGGTTAAATATCTGGGCTCCATACCATGATACCACCTCTATCCAGAAGGAAATGTACATACCCTAAAGGGAGCTACCCCTCATAACCTTGCCGCATCTTTCCTGTTTTGACCATTTCCGGGGTGTGAGGCTCGACGAAGTCACGTCCACAAAAACATACTTTATACAAAAGCCATGCTTTGGGTCAACAAATGATCAACACAATGATCACTAAGATAGACGATCAAATAAATGATCCTATCACAAATAATCAACACAATGATCATTTCAGCAACACTCAGCATGTCACATTACCAAATTTGGGAATATATCGCTGATAACATTCAACTACATAACCTCTGAGCTCGTACGTCTCAGAGAAGGGTGTTAAGCTAAAAGAATAAATTCTCCGCCACCAACAGAAATATATTTGAAAGAAATCGGCTTTATATCTCAACTTGTAATGTCAGACATACAATCCATACAAGTCTGTTCCGGGATCGAACAAAACCGAAGGCACTTACAAAGAAGTCCTTGCAATCCGGATATTCACAATCCTGATCGGATTCACCATCACATATGGAGAACTCTATACCGGAGCAACTCGGTGCATAGTAAATCGACAGGTCATCCTATCGCTCTTGCAAATACCGGGTCTTCAACACCGATCTTCAATGCAATTCACAACGACGTATCACATATTCGGAATGGGTTATACGACCCCATGGTCCTTTCCCGGTTAACCCGAATAGTGAGCGCTTATTCAAAAATAAGTGTAGCATTCACATTCAAACAAATCACATCAACTACCCATTCAAAGGGAAATATTGATAGTCGGTTATTGAACTATCACTGGATATGCACACATCACCAGTTTCCAAATAATTTTCCAAATTATTTACTTTCCAAAATATCTTCACTAGATATATAATTTCAATACTTCAAAAATAAATCAATATTTACTTTTAAACAAATTCTCCTTTCCTTTATAAATTCAATAGTGAATTTATTTCACAATATCTATTGATATACGTTTTCAATTATCCATTTTCAATTTATCTTCAAAAAGATAAATTCTAAATATCACTTCATATTGGAAAACAATTCCATACTTATTTAATAAGTAATTCACAAATTTTATTTATTTTCCACACTTGGAAAATATTCAATATACTTAAATCGAGATTAAGTATATATTTCATTTTATTAAGGAAATCATTCTCTTCAACATATTTATTTGGGCCAAAACGAATGTTACGTAAAACATCGTTACGACAACCCAAAATCACTAGTATAGGGATTCGAAATTAAAATAGGTATATAAATCCCAATACTATACAAAACATTTCCTTTCGGAAATCATTTACTATAACAACAGTGTTATAGTCCATCATCTCCTTCTATTTCTCGAAAACGTCTATTTCAACAATAACTGTTGAAATCTATGGTTTCGAATCTCAACACATTTTAAAACATTGTTCGATCGTTTTAATTCTATTTAAAACATCCAAATCCAAAACAATTTCTTTAACGTGTTATTCACTATTCAAAAACGTGAATATACCTCATTAACAATTTCATCCTTTTATTCATTTTAATTCAAAGGATTGTTCACTATTCAAAAATGTGAATATAACTCCATTTATAGGTTTCAACAAATTTTCTTGTCAAAATAAGTCATTTGCGAATTTATAAAACAACGTTTATAAATTCCATTTCTATTTATTTATAAAAACTTCCTTTTTATAAATTCTTTTATTAACCTATTCCAGTTTATAACTCAATTATAAACTAAAAGTTCATATTATAAGTTAAATACTTATAAAACGATTATTTTACAAAATCGTTCTTTTAAACTTCATAGTTATAAATCTTATAACTTATAAGATTCAATTATTCATCCAAATATATTCTTTAATAATTTCACAAAATTTATAAATCTTACTATTTATAAATTTCATTTATAACTTCACCGTTTATATTTCTATAAATTTCATTCTTTAACGAAATTCATTTTCACTTCATTCAAACACTTATAAAAACTCGTTTTATAATGTCAATATTTCAATTTATAAATATCCATTTATAAATCTCTTAATATAAGTCAATTTATATTATTCTTTAAAACGTCTTTAATCTCCTTTATTATTTCACCATTTTGATTCATAAATCCTATATTTAAACTTTTCACAATAATTCTAAAATATCTTGATTAAACTATTTTATAAACTCAATAGCATCATATTCTCAAAAATCAGTTTTTAACTATATTTCTCAAAAATCATAATTTTTATAACTTTAAAAATTATAACGTTTATTTATTTAAAATGGATCAATTCCAAACATATAGTATATTTTCAAAAATCACTTTATAAATCATTTTAAAATTCCAAAATTTGGTCCAATGATGCTACACACCAAATAGTCAATCACGACTACAACGATATCATATATCGATATGATAATCAATCAAATATCAAAATATCTGAAATTAAATAAATACTGTTGAGGAATCCAGTTGGATCCCTCCAACCTGTTTTCCTGCATCCACAAACATTAGCGCAATACCAATTTCGCTCCAGTACGAAATTATCGCGGTATATGGGATTCAAATATTATCCGCTTAATAACGGTGCAATAGGGTCTCATCCGCTAAACAAATAAATGCGGGAAATCAACAACTCCAATATATACATATGCCAATATATATATTGATATTATATATAATACCAATTTCACTGTTTATGAAATATTCGCGGTATATGTTTTTATTAAATAACATCCGCTTACTAACGGCGCATAATGTCTATTTTAACAATCAACAGATAACAATCATCATTCAAACATGCATTCAAATATTTTAAATCTAACTATTTAAAATAAAATCGAAACTGATTCGATTGAGTGAGAAGTTCTCACCTTGATTTTATTTCCGTTTTAGCGATTTATTTCGAATAAAATTAAACGGACGTTTAATTTTACCCAAAATTCTCACTAACTTCAAACGACTCCAAACCAACTCCATCGCGTAGTGCTCGACGATACGATTCCAACGCAACTGGTTTCGCGCGTTTTCGACCTTGTATGAAAAAGTTACAAATATTTGAAGTTACACGAATTTTTATTTATATAATTACAACATAAATCAATTTTTTTATAACCTAAACTAACCCAGGCCGTCCATCATCTCCAGAGCAAATCAGAGCCGTGCGTTTCTTCTCTTCTTCATTCACGCATCATCAGGTGATGAACACGCATATGAACCCATAGCTCCAATTAGGGTTTAAATTTTTGCAAACTAACCGAACACTTAGAACTCGATCCAAGTATACCACATCGAAGGCCAAGAAGCAAGCCACCATCGGCCAGAATATCATGCAACTCGGCCTCCCCTGGGCCTGGGAATTCGTGCCCAAACACGGCCGAACGCACACCCCTAACGGCCCCCACAATGCCTCAAATCCGATCATCACCTTATAGAATCGAAGGTCTTGATGAGATCTTCAAGTTTGTAGTTGAACGAATCTCCTAAAAACTTATGGATTGAGAGAGATTAAGAGGAGAAATATGAAAATTTTCGGCCATTCATACCTAAAACTGGCGGCCGTGCATTTTGATTAGGGTTAGGGATTTTATTTTCAAAAAAATGGTGAATGGTTGGTCTATTTATAAAGAAAAATCGAACACTATTCATCCGGAAATTTCGAACTCCGATTTACGCGCCGTAACCAGCGTTTCTAGGGTTTATCCCGCGTTCCAAACACAATGGAACAAGTTTCGGAAGCTAATTCGGACATCTGTGCGAGTTATGGCTACAAACGCTCAATTTGAATTAAACCGATTTAAATCGATTTCTAGGCGTTTTAATTTGTACAGGACAAACGGTAAATCCAATTGACTTGAAATTTGAAACCTTACAATAATATCACATTACGGATCCGATGAAACTAGTTTCGTCGAAATCCGAGACTTTTTGAAAAATGGCTATTTTAACTCGCCAAATTAAAATTAAAAATAATTCGATGCGTTTCGAGCTGCCACGATCAAACGATAACCCCGATTGACACGAAATTTGAAATCCGGTAATAACTAACCATTATGGATTTAATGGAACTAGTTTCGTTCAATTCTGAGACTGTTCAAAAATTGACTATTTTCACTAGTCGATTTAAATATTAAAATATTCAATTTTCACAAATTAACTTTTAATTCGATTTTAAAAGTTCTAAAATATCGTTCCAACTTCAATATGATAAAATAAAATTTCACAAATCATTTTCAATCATATTTAACTCAAATTTCAATTATTTCCATAATTTAACATATTAAATTATCGATTTAATTATCCAATTAAATCCAATAATTCAAATAAAAATTTATTTGACTTATAAATTCACTCATTTATATTTAAAATTAATTAAATATTCGAATTTTAATTAATAAAAATTCTGGGTCGTTACACTCACGGACTCGAAGTCAAGCCCAAGACCAACCCCAAAATTCCTGAGACAAAGCTCCAACTACCCTAAGACTAAAACTACAGATATCAGAATCACCATGTACATGTGCACATCCCATCGCCGATGTTCTGATCATCCAAACCACCATCGACAAGTCGCCATTGACCAACCCTCCCAATCTTGACCATCCAAACTGAAAATCAGGCTCAAAATCGAAATCGAGCTCCAACAAATAAACCTGGAACAAACTACCGCCCTAAAAATCTTCCCGTGATGCCGCCACCGACCACCAGAAACCCCGACACCCAGTCCAGAGCTTCGCCGACGACCAACACACCTAGTCCACCCATTCTGACCAAGTCCGATGCCCCATGGACGTCGCGTCGAACCCAAATACATAGTCGACCCATCCAGGCCCTTAAACCCTACCACCACCTAGCCGCGCCACCACAGTAGATGATAATTTCTCCAACCATTTTTCCTCTAACCCACACCACTCTAGCCTTCTTCAGACCTGATTTCGATGTTCATCTTTTCCTTGATCGACGTAAATCGACAAGTTCCCTCTTTCTATTCAACCTAAAATTTCCCGTAAATCTCAAACTTAAGAATTGAGATTTTATTACCAAAATCATCATTCCTAAAAACAAATCAGGCTTTATAATTTAATCTTGAAGTCATGAGGGTCAATTCTTATGATATAATTCATTTTCACTGATAATTCACAACTACCAGTAAACCTATCTACTATTTGTGCTTAAAAAATATTTTTAAAATTTGAATCTGCTAAATATAAACAAGTTTTGTTTAGAGATGGTAAGCTATAAAGAATTGAAATAAGTGAAATTAATTTTTGAATTTGTTCTTAGAGCCTGTAAACCAAACAGAGCCTGATCATATATATATACACACACACACACAGATATGTACACTTGACAATTTCATAACACACATGCGAACATATTTGCTTTAATTCAATCACCTTCCAAGCATTAATCACATGAATTACGTATCAACTGATTTAGCCTTAAAACATATAGTTTACTCACCTATAGTTTGTTTGAACAGAGAACGACTTGATTTTATTTTTGAAATTTGGAATTTGATCTGATCTTGAAGCTGTAAGCTTGGAATTGAAACTGCAATTTGCTCTTGATCTTGCTCTTTGAATTAGGTCAAAGGCTTGATGTTTTGAATTTTCAACTGTTTACAGGTTTTCTCTGTTTTTTTTTATGTTTCCAGGTTATGTTTTTAGAAGATGAAGAAAGAAGTATTGAAGTCCAAATATCCTGGTTTCTCACATATTCATTTAAATTCTAAGTCAAAAAAAAAAAAAAATTATTTGCCACTTGTTAGTTTTGTTTACACTTGTTCAATACCTATTTTACTTATTAAACATTTGTCACAAATAGGTATTTTTATGCCTAAACCCCTTTGTTAAATTTATTTATAAGTTATGTTTTAAACCTTATTATTTTATAAATTACTTAATTTTATATCTACATATGTTTACATCCACATATGTCCTTTGTATTTTACATATATACGAACTATATTTATTTCCATGTATATAAAAGGAAAAGTATTTTAAAATTTTAATTAAATCTCACCTTACATATTTACAAACCAACCTTACACACACACACACACACACACATATATATATACACAAAATTTCCAAAGATTTATTTAAAGTTAATTATATATATACTTTAGCTTTGAAAAGATAAAATTTGCCAAATAAATATTTATGAAAGAAGATCATTAAACAAATATTATCAAATGAATATTTATCTGGATATTTATAAGTCAGTATTTATTATTGTTCAAATTCATCTATATACATATCCAGATATATTCTAATTATCAGAATTTCATTTATTAATCCAAATAAAATCAGTATTTCTATTAATTAACCCAGTTAATTATCAATTAACAGATGCCTAAAAATTCGGGTTATCACATTCCTCCCCCCTTTGAATCTTTTCGTCCTCGAAAAGGAAGGATACCAGAATTTATTAGAATGCTTATTATCAAAAAAATTATCATTTATAAAACACTTTTGAAATCCATATAATATTATAAAATAGTTTTTATAAAAATAGTTTTTATAATTCGATGTCTCAACCAGTCCATCCTTGTTCTTGCAGAAATTCAGTCATACGTTAATCAGGCGTAGGACCGAAAATCTATAAGTACTTAGCAGACTCATTTTCAACACCCAGTGAAAATACTTGGAAAATATTTTGTTGAAAATATAGAAAACATTTTTGAAAATAGAGGAAACATCTTTGGTGAGAATGCTTTGGAAATCATCACCTACATCCATGGTAGCAGTTAACCCGATGGTTACATTCTCATCCCGGCAAAATCCATAGATAATTGTAGGCACTCCGCACCCCTCGATTACGCCATGGAACCCGCTATAGATCGTAGCTACATCTGGGGTTACGTTGCTATAACAGCAAAAACCCATATAACTGTAGGCATCAACGCCCTCGAATTCCACTGCCAAAAAAATGAAACTTCTCCACTCCACTCGACCATGGATCGCAGTCTACCGATGTTACGTTGCCTTCCCGACAAAATCTAGCATAGACCGTTGACACTCACCTCCACACGATTTCCGCTATGGTCCACAGTAGATCGCAGCGACATCGAGTTACACTGTCGTCACAGCATAATCCAAATGCCTCTGTCGGCATCAGCGCCCTCGACTTTCGCTACCCAATAATCCTCAGGAACTTCAGTTTGTCCAGACTTCCTCACATGATCCACTTTAGAGCCTCCCTCCTTTGAGGCTCAAGGCAGTACCAACCTATGGTACCCCTGAGAAGTTCATTTCAAGGGAGCGCCTTTTTCTCTAGAGCCATTTCCAAAACACTTTATACTATACACATATAGTATCTTCCAAATCATACACCTAGTATGAATCCCATGTAAATCTCCTTTTCTCAAAATCGATTATCCCAAAATCAATAATTCTCAAACTAGGCTTTCCAAATTTCCAAAATTGATTTTTCCCCAAAAATCAAAAGCCTTTCCAAATCCAAAGTTTCCAAAAGCCTTTTCTCAAAATCATTCTCATAAGATCCTTTATATATATATATATATATAGATATATATAACCATTTTTATAAAAAATTCTTTGGATCACTTCATACTTGTATAAATTCCCTTTTTATACTTCAAATACTTTTCAAAAATCCTTTCCTTCCGGCAATATATTCAACAAGGGAAGATTTATCTTATATAACAAAGATATATAACTTTGTTTATTCTGAATCAAATATTCAAACTTGATTTCTCTATAAAGTCAATTACCATATTACTTACTTCCATAAAGTAATTTTCTACCATAGAAATATCCAATTTCCATCTTATTTCATTCATATATTTCACAAAATATACTTCTCGTTTCAAAAACCATTTTATAGTTCTTATCCACAAATTTTTAATATCAATTTCATTCAAACCTGTACGATATACACATATCATCCATACACTATACCAATATGATCGCTCACTCGATCACACAATTTCACTTTCGAACTAGTATTGTCCACCCGACTTTCTAGTGCGGACTCAGATCTGGTTTCTTGATCAGAAACTGTCATTCTCCTTGCATAGCCATAACTATGATAGTGAATATCCAGAACTAATCAAAAATCCATATCCAGGTTCGCCGTCGAAAATCGAGTGAAAAATCCCAACTCGAATCGACATACTATCTCGTAATTCCGTGCTTGAATCTGGGTCAAATCACTATGCGAATAGAATAACATATATACATCGTATGTATTTATCCTCATTGATTATTAGCTAAATCAATTTTCTTTCTATTCACATTCATTTTGATTTTCATTCACTTACTCACATTTGCTTCAATCCTCATTTGGATTATCACCTCAATTCTTATCTCAATTGGGTATTTAATCGTAAACAGTTTGTACTCTGACCAGTTTGAAAATAGCTTGAAAAGTTAAAAAATAGATAAGTAGTTGTACAAATAATTATTAATTTGTAAAATAGCTGTAGAATAGTTAAGTAATGATAAAATAGTTGGAAAATAGTCAAATAGTTATAGAAAATTTAAATAATTACAAAATAGTTGTAAAATAGCAATTAGTTATAAAGTAATTGAAAAATAGTAATTAGTTTATAAAACAGTTGTAAAATAGTTAAATAGTTCCAAAAGTAGTTTATAAAATAAGTATAAGATAGTTGGAGTTTAAAAAGAAAGGTTGTATATAGTAAATAGCTTGGAAAAATAGGTTTAAATTAAAACAATTTATTTTGAAAATAGTCCAGAGCCAAACTATTCAATTCCCAATCTCCATTCTCATCGATTCAATTTAAATTTCCTTTTCTATTTAAATTGATTCAATTCCAATTCCAGTTGAATTATCCTCAATTTCTTTTCTATATTCAATTCAAATTCCATTTGGATTTACTTATTCAACTTTAATCACAATTTCAATTAATTCAAATAAATTTCAAATTGAACCAATTTCAATCCATCTCAATTTCAGTTTAAATTAAACCCAATTTCCATTTGAATTTGAACTTATTCAACTTCAATTTCATTTCAAATCAATCCAATTCAAATTTTCTATTTGAATTTTTAAATATACATCTTCAATCTTAATTCCAATTACTTCAAATCAAATTCAATTTGAACCAATTCAATTCAAATTTCAATTTTGAACCATCCTGAGTTATATAAATTCAAGTTAAATTTTTAAATGTTTATTTAATCCTTTAAATTAAATCAACTTATATCTTTAAACCATTTAATTCTGAATACAAATTCCATTTTTAAATTATCTTTACTTAACCTATTTCAAAGTTCAAATAATAATTCAAATCCTTTTTAAATAATTTAATCTTTGAAATCCAATTTATTACCCAATTTCAATTTTGAAACCAATCCTTAACAAATTAAATTTCCAAGTTCCTTTTGAGCATTTGAATCTTAATTTCAAAGTAATTTCATCTCCACAAGTTCAATTTCCTAATTAAAGTTTTATTTCCATTTAGTTTCTGCAATGGACATATATATTACTCCAATCCATTTCTTGTTTCGTTTTAAACTATATAATTCACAATTTCAAAATTATTGATAATAACAGGATGATATTAGGATAAATAAACATCCAAATTATTTAAAAACATCCATCAATAGAATTCACTACCCCTTCCCAGATCTCAAACCTGTTTGAGATCACACATAACTCCCTTCCAAACAACCCATTTAACTTCCCTAAGTTAAATCTCAATTTAATCCCGTTAACCTTACTCAATTTTGAATTCCCACTTCACATTTCAAATTGCCATCATTTAAAAGTTCAAAAACTTATTTTACTTTTTACATCGCATTTCATGAAAAATCAAAACTCACTTTAGAGTTTATTTTAAATCATTTTTGATATCATGTATATCCCTTGTATATAAAAGGTTATACCTTAAAATTTAAACCACCTTTGGTTTTAAACAATTTTTCTTTAAAATTTTCAAACATCTCTTATTTTAAAATAAGATCACATTCAAAATAGTCTGAATAATATCATTTCTTTTAACATTTTGAAAATAATTTCAGATATTCCAAGACTTAGGATTCAAAACTTCACAATTTAAAACCTACTTCAATTTACAAGTCACATTTATTAAAAAGTTTACTTCCTTAACACATTTCATCTTATTTTATCAAAGTTTACTAGAAAACAAATATTCCATTATTAAACACAATAACCATTTTATTTTCTGGTTTAGAACTAAATCACGTAACATCTTATTCTGAAAATACTTTTACAAATTCAGGATTTTAGTTTCAGTTTAGATCCATTTCAAACTTATCTTTATTCAATTTCAATTTGGTTGTATCATTTAATTCTCATTATTTTATTTTATTTCAATGATCAACAACCAATTTCTTATATATTGGAAAAACTATTGCTTTATATATATATATTCAAAATATAAACTTATTTAAAAATCATTTTTAAAATCATTTTATAAGAAAATAACAAGTACGCTTTCTCATATATACTACACTCAACTCATTCTAGGGTACTACTCACCCTATCCTTAATGAGTAAACCCTTCAGAGCCAAGGTTCTCGCTTAACCTTTAGCTCTGATACCAAATGTAACGACCCAAAATTTTCGATCCCGAAAATTCCAGATAGTTAGGGAAAAGAAGAAAGAGATAGAATAAGAAGAGATAAAAACACCGAAACACAGATTCTCACATTCGCAGCGGGTCAAAATATAATATCAAATAAAATAGAAGTTACACAAAGGAAAACTGTATCAGTTAATTTACATCAATACATCAGAGTTATAACATTTACAAAAGACACTGGACAGTTAAAATCAGCATGTCCCAGATAAACAACAATAGAAATATACTCAGCGGAATACAATCCATACGTTCCTGCCATCCAGCTCGCCTCCTGAGCTCCAAACATCCTTACTTGCAAATCTGTAATACTCGGTCTGACCCGAGCATTACATCAAAGTAACACCCAGGTCTGGCTGGAAACCAGCATGAGTAAACCCATCTATCATGAAATACTAATGCATAGAAATACTAATCCATTATGAATTATGCCAAAGTTCATCCCGAAAAGTTTGCTATATTTCAAGATTTTCCTTCTTATGAACTTGATTCTCTTTTTGCAAACAATGGAGTTCTTAGTCTTATTGATGCTTCTCAAAATGATTTTGTTTGCTATCCAAATCTTGTCAAAATTTTCTATGCTAATTTAAATCGTGGATTTTATAATGGAAATGAGGATGAAATTTGGAGTAGTGTCAAAGGCACTAGAATTGTTTTGAATTGTGATCTTTTGGGTACCATTCTCAATTGCAAGTGTACGAGAATGGATCTTTCTAATTTTAAAATCGATGAAAATGATCGTGAGGCATTTCATCACATTTCGAAGGGAACGATAATTTCGAATTCAAAAATTGAAATTTTCGACCAAAGGCAAGAATTGTCAATCTTCTTTTGCAACATACTTTGCCCAAGATCGGGGAATTTTAACAATCCTACTTCAAAATTTTGCAAAGCACTTTTTGCTATTTTCGAAAATTATGACATAAATTTGGCGCAAGTTATTTTGGATGAACTTCGTCCTAAAAATCTTGAAATAGGTGAGAATACTTTGTATCATGGAATTTATCTCACTCGCATTTTCAACTATTTTGGAGTGGATTTCAAAGGTGAAGAATTTGTTTCTAGAAAAGTTTTCAATCATTCCAACATTTCGCTTATGAAAATTCCATTTGTTTTTCAACCTTATGAAACCCTTGTCGAAAAGGAAGAGCGTTTGGCTCATGAGGAAATGGAAGAAGAAGAAGAGGAAGAAGAAGGGGATGATATGGAAATTGAAGAAGAAGAAGGTGAAAGCTCTTTGAAAAGCATCGACTTTCCTCCTAATCCATCCACCAAAACCCTTCTCAAAAACCAAAAGACGATTGTTGAGAATCAACGGATTCTCAAACGATCCGTTAGTAAGAAGTTGGACAAAATTTCATCCAAGATGAACAAGTTCATTTCCAAAGTCAGCAAGAAACTTGGACTTTCTTCATCATCATCATCCTCTAACTAGTGTTATCTTTTCATATTTTGCTGTATGTGTTTTAGCTTGTTTTAATTCTAAAGTTCATGTAGTTTCATATGTTTAATCATTTTATCATCTTAGTATGCAATGAAATGAAATTTACTTTCTGTTATCTAGCTTATCTTATCTCCAGAATAAATGCTAGTATATTATACACACACACACACAATTATTCACAAAATCTAATTAGTCATATTTTTTCACTAACCCATGTCGACATACCCCCTATGACCATGTCGACATGTACCGGTCAGAAATGACAATCCATTTCGAATTTGAAATTTGAATAACTATCATATGTCTATTCATTTTAAACGAATTTCTACACCTATATATATGTATGTATATATATATATATATATATATATATATATATATATATATATATATTTCTTTTAGAATTCTTCACTGAAAATTATTTCTTATCTTCTAATCCTTCATTTCTTTCACAAATTCAACTATGGCTAATCCAATTCACAATTTATCCAAAAATCTTGAAGAAACTCTTAATTCATTCAAGAATATTCTCTCATTCATTCTCCATAACCAGCGACACTTAGAATTGAGTCAAATACAGATGATCAAGGAGCAAGAAAGGCATTTCGATGCAATGCAATGGATGATTTCCTCCTTACACAAGGATGATAATGAAGCACATCCTCCTGTCTCTCTCACCAATGACAATGAAAATTGGGATGCTATTAAAGCAGACCCTATCTTCGGAGAAGAAAGATGGGTGAAAGTTCCTCGTAACGTTTAAATTTTATTACTTTGTTTGAATTGATTTGATTTGGTTTAGATTGATACTTGGTGTGGATTGATTTCTTAATTTAGTTCGATGTTTGATGTATAAAACATGTAAATATACATTGAAATGTATATAGTCTTTTATCATGTTCATAAGTATAATTATTTCTTAATATATCTATTATATATTTCTTTGTAAAGTTTATCAATGTAGGTACTTTAGTCCAAAAATGAGGGGGGGTTAGTTTTTGTTGATGACAAAGGGGGAGAAGTATAAAATAGGTTAATTAGGGCATAGATTAAAGAGGAGTTATTAGTTTTAGGGGGAGTTATTAGGATAGAAGTAATATTTTAATAAACAAAGGTTGTCATCATCAAAACGGGGAAGATCGTTAGTCCGTGAGATGATGGTTTTGATGGCAACAACCTTAGAATAGATTATAAAATATAAATACTAACATTATAAGTTTAGATATATATGTATATGCAGGATAACCATGCAGGTACCAAGAATAAAGACTGTACAGTATAGAGATTCAAGATATCAAGACTAAAGACTCACGAGTATCAAGATTATCAAGAGTTCAAAAATTCAAGTAATTTATTCTTTAATTAGAAAATTTTGTTAAAACTCCTAGAAAAGCACTGGCATCTTAAATTCCAATTTATTCGTGGAATGGAATCCACTTCGAGCCTGTTAAAGGGATGGAACCCTAAGTAGGAAGGAACCTACGAAAAATCTAGTGAAATATTGTTTTGTATCCGCTAACCTTTTATTCAAAATGATTTTTTCAAAATTATATATTGTTTTTAAAATGATTTCAAAACCTTCCTTTTAAAAGCATCAAAAACATCTATCCTGATTTTAAATAATTTTAGCCTCAAAATCATCTTTAAATTCAAAGTCAGATTACTCCTGATTTTAAACTATCTTTTAATATAATATATTTAACTTTTAAATATTTATACTTAGATTTAAATATAAAATTATAGTTAAATTCTATATATATATATATTATTCTCTATATTTACTTATGAATTTTAACTATAGTCAAGTATATTTATAAAGTTTAAAATAGTTTTAATATAAGATAAATGCTATTTTCAAAGAAAATCAAATCATAAAAAAATGATTTGGGATGTCGACATACTGATGGTGACCACGTCGACACGGTGTTTGTTGAGTTCAAAATTTCAATTTCAAAAGAAGTCTCTATTCAACTCTTTACGAATGGACATGACTGTTGTTCTACTATAAATAGGGGTCAGTTTCAACGAATTTTGCATCAGAATTTCTGTTTTTTCACTCCTCTTCTTCTTCCACTTTTCTTAATACATATTCTTACCATTACTCTTCCGAAATCTACATTGAATCGAACTCGATCATTCGTAGTTTGATTCTCTATCACTATCTCAACAAGATCCTCAATGCTATTCGGAGTTATAGGCTTTTTGTAATCAACTTAGCGAGAAAAGGTGTGATTGTAGCCTTGAAAATCAATCAAGCGTGATTAGGTGTGATTGTAGCCTTGGGAAATCAATTGGGTGAACTTGTTGCCCGTAAAATCAAGTAGGTGAACTTGTAGCCCGGAAAATCAAGTATCTCTATCCAGAGGATTGTGATTCTGGGGGGTGTACCTCGTAGCCTTGAAATCGAAGGTGTAATTGTAAAGATTGCTTTTGAAAGGAAACCATACTTGTGTTGCGGGACTGGATGTAGGGTAACTCCGAACCAATATAAAATCCGGTGTGTTCTTTCTTTTACTGCTTTTTATTTTATTTCTGCATCTGTGTTTGTTTCTGTGATCATATCTGTGTCTGTATATTGCACACAACTGTGTTTAAATTAACATAAACCCAAAAGATATAGTAATTCTTTATTAACACTATTCACCCTCCCTCTAGTGTTAATCCTAGCCTTGAAATCCGTAATCCGCATTTCTCACATGTTCGACCTAATATTAGGAGCAACCAGGGTCGACAAGCAAATGAAAACCCAGATGCAAATGCTAATGTTGGTGCCGAGATTCCACCGATTGATATGGGGATAATGTATCTAGTCTTCGTGACTATGATGCAAGCTAGAGTAGCTGCGCGAATGACTGTAGGGAATGGTGGAGGAGCTAATCTGGTGGTCCCAGTTGTCAATAATTATGCCGAGCTGAGCAGGGATTACACAAGTCTTGGAGGGAAGCCTTTTCTGGGAACCGAGGATGCATTTGGAGTGGAAAACTTGCTATTGCATTGTGAAAGGATATTTGCAGTTCTTGGCTTGAGGGATATGTAGAAGAGGAGACTTGCTTCAAGGCAGTTGTAGGGAGCGGTATTATTTTGGTGGAACGGAGTTACCGTGGGAGAGCCAAAGGAAGATCCGACTTAGGCTGAATTTTGAAGGAGGTTCGAAGAAAGATTTCTATTTGAAATTGCCAAGTCAGCATTGCAACGGAAATTTGCAGATTTAGTCCGGGGGATAGATCGGTGATTGAGTATGCGACAGAATTTGATGAGATGTCCCATTTGGATGTGCTACTATGGATACTGTCATTCGAAAGAATGATAAATTTATCAGGGGGTTGAATCTTGAGATCGCCAGAGCAACCATGCCAAACCTTCGGGATCCGTGTCATATTGTTGTTGATATGGCTATTTGGAATGAAGAGATGCTTTCTACTTTTGAAAAGGGGAAACCAACCGAGGTTAGGAATTTTTAGGGTAAGAAGCGGAAGTTCTTAAAGAAGAAAGGTGCCCAGTCGGAGGTAGCAGCTAAGAAGATCAAGGCTGATATTGTTTGTTACAAGTGTGACAAGAAAGGGCACTATGCTAATGAGTGTCGCTCCGGCGATGGAAGAGCAGTTGCAGTGAGGCCGAATGTGAAGTGCTACAACTGTGGCTAGATAGGGCATTACAGGGACAAGTGTCTCGAGGCTGCTAAGGATGGGAAGGGAAAAGTCTTGCTGGAATCATCATCCTCTAAACCAACGACTGCTGTGAAAGGAAAAGCTGTGATGGAAGGTATGCTTATGATTTATAGTACTCCGTTAGGATACTATTTGATACCGGTGCATCACACTCATTTATATCTCAGTATTTGGTAGATTGCTTATGTCTGGACCTTTATACCTTATTACTCCTTTAAGGGTTGCGAATCTTATAAGAGGGTATGCAACTCTAGGAATGAGATATGACCAGTTAGAACTTGATTTGTTAAGCCATATGTTTGCATGCAGTTTATATGTTTTTGATTTCATGGATTTCAGGATCGTGTTGGGTATGGATTAGTTAGATAGATATGATCCTAGGATATTTTGCCAGGAGGAGGAAATATCATTGAGACACCCTAATAGCCGTAACCGAGTCATTTACTTAGTAAGGAGTTTGAACGGAAATGCTTATGCGTTATTGGATGCTATGAGAACGGAAGTAGAGTTGAAGCAGATTTATGTAGCAAGAGAGTTTGCGGATGTGTTTGAACCAGTTTAGGGTTTGCTATCGAAAAGTGAATTGAGTTTCGAATCGATCTCGTACCGGGAGGAAAACCCGTAAGTAGACCACCAAGTAGAATGTCACCAACTGAGATGAAGGAATTGAAGGCAGAACTAGTGGAATTGGAAGGAAAGAATTTTATCCGGCCAAGAAGTTTGACTTGGGGAACGGCCGCAGTATTCGTAAAGAAGCTAAATGGGTCGTTAAGGATGTGTATCGAATATCATATGTTGAACGAGAGGACGGTCAAGAATAGGTATCCTTTGTCGAGAATCGATGATTTATTCGATCAGTTGAGTGAAGCCAGAGTGTTTTCCCAGCTGGATTTGGCGATAGGTTTCTATCAGCTAAGAGTGGTAGAGGACAGTATTCCTTTGATGGCATTTAGGACTATATATGGGTCTTACGTGTGGTTGGTTATGCCATTCGGGCTTACTAATGCGCCATCTTTCTTTATGGATTTGATGCACCGGGTTTTCCGAGAGTACTTGGATAGGTTTGTGTTGGTTTTTATTGATGACATTTTGGTATATTCTAAGAATGAGAAGATCTTGCAGATCATCTTAGGATAGTGTTGGAGAGGCTAAGGCAATGTCAACTGAAAGTTTAATGACCCGAAATTTTCGATCCCCAAAATTCCAAATAGTTAGGGAAAAGAAGAAAGAGATAGAAGAAGAAAAAGAGACAGAAACACCAAAACACAGATTCTCACATTCGCATCGGATCAAAATATAATATCAAATAAAATAGCAATTATACAAAGGAAAGCTGTATCAGTTAATTTACATCAATACATCAGAGTTACAACATTTACACAAGACACTGGACAGTTAAAATCAATATGTCCCAGATAAACAACAACAGAAATATACTCAGAGGAATCCACTCTATACGTTCCTATCATCCAGCTTGCCTCTTGAGCTTCAGAACGTCCTTACCTGGAAATCTGTATTACTCGGTCTGACTCGAGCATTACATCAAAGCAACACCCCGGTCAGGCTGGAAACCAGCGTGGGTAAACCCATCTATCATGAAATATTAATGCACAGAACTTATTTAAACCCAGGTAACTCGTACCTTATTACAAGTTCATAACTTGTTATAGTTAACGCTTATTTCACAAATCCAAACCAAGTACCACTATAAGGCTTCAATGGTCCAGTTTACTCAATTCATTCCATTCCAGCATAATGATTTCACATACCAGATCTATAAAGAATTATTGTAGAATCCAAATCGAAGCGGTTTCGGATATTACTGATACCCGACCCCTGTCTCTTCGATCCCAATATCATCTTAACCAAGTTATTCAAGTGAATACAATTCAAATTTAAATATAGGATGTCACTTTTACACAGAAATTTTCATCGATAGACATCCACATTATCACCGTTCAAACCAAAACATATTATATCACAAAATATTTCATATCAGAGATATCAACCAATCCAAGGCATTCAATATCATTCACTTTTCCATAAGTAAGATTAATTGGTCACACCATTCCTAATTAATTAAATTAATTACTTCAATCATTTTTAATCTTTCTTGATTAACAATAATTAATTTTAAACAAATTAATTAATCATCCTTTAATTATCATCTTTAATTACATTAAGTAATTAGCCTTTAATTAATTACACAAATTAATTAACCTTTAATTACTCTCACTATCAATAATTAACTGTAATTAATTACATTAATTAATTACACAAATTAATTAACCTTTAATTACTCTCACTATCAATAATTAACTGTTATTAATTACATTAATTAATTACATTAATTAATTATATTAATTAATTTCACAAATTAATTAACCACAACCATTAATTAATCATTCTGTAATTATCTATCTAAATTAATTACCCATAATTACTTTCATTAAGTAATTCCCTTTAATTATTTACATTAAGTAATTATCATTTAAGTAATTAATCTTCAATTACTTACACTAATAATCTCAAATCACTAATTAATTAATTTTTAATTACCAATTAATTAATCTTTAATTTATTAATTTATTAATCCTTACTCATTAATTAATTAAATTAATTAATTACTCTTTAATTACCTTATTAACTTAATAAATCTTAAATCATCAAAACATTAATTATCTTTTAAGGTAAACCATTTATCTTATTAATTACTTAATTATCAATCACATACAAATTTCAAACATTTTAACTTTTTAATTAACACTTGATTCCATTTAAAATAACTTACAAATTTAGGTTAAGCAAATCATACCACTTCTTAAATCAAATGTTAAATATAACATTTATTTCATATAAAAGAAATTTATATAAGAAAAAGTTTAACTAGAGTTATTTTAAAATTAAAAACTTGCTTTTATCCAAACTCAAAACTGTTTAATTTTTTTACTTCGGGTTTAACCCGAGAACACTCGAGCCTTGACCCGAGCTAAAAGTTTAAATCCTGTTAGCATACAATACTCACTGTAACGCTCCGGAAATTTTCGACTTTCGAAAATTCAACATCGATTCTCACTTTATCGACTGCCGAGAAATCGAAGGCCAAAAACCCGAAATGTTATGGTTTAAGAAAGAATTTATGAAAAGAGAAGAGAAGAAGAGAGAAGAAGAAAAAGGTAGAAGATAGAGGGAAAAAAAGATAGAAAATTTTAAAATAGAAGAAAAAGAGAATAGAGAACATAGAACAGAAAGAAAATAGATCATTTTAAAATAGAAAGAAAAGAGAATAGAACGGAACAGAAAACAACAACAGAACACCATCAGAATCTCACAATTCGCAGCGGAACAACATATAATAATAAATGAATAATCTTTAAACAAAGAACTATCAGTTATTACATTTTATACATTACATTACATCATATCATCAGAGTGTACAACAACAACAACAAACAGTGCAGCGGAAAAAGAAATACTATGTAGTAGTCATACGCCATGCCATCCAGCTTGCCTCCAGCAATTCCTGAATATCCAGAATATCCTGATAAACCTTAACTCTTGACTGCCCGTGTGGAAATTGGTGGGCACCCAGAGTTTAGGAAGGAAAACAATAAACTCCAAGTCAGTCATGTGACTGGTGTGAGAACTCAAAACAGTTTATTTATCTTTAAAATCAAAATAGAGGAATATTTTTAAATTCAATTCGCAATGCTTTTAAAAATGAGACTACCATAAGGCCTCCCGCACACACACACATGCAAATGCAGAATCGGAGGAGATTTCTCCTTATGATAGTCAAAGATGCTTGATACGCATTTAAAAAGACATTTGATATTATTATTAGTGTATAGTGTAGGGGAAAAATTCATTTCGAAAGTAGAATATAAATCTTAGCCAACATACGACCATTATCGTATGCCTACTATAGCTACCATCCAAACAGTGTTGCGACACCATAAGTGAATGATAGGTTCTACAACTAATACCGTACAAGTTTCGTATTGTTTCTTTGGATTTCCAACAAATGGTCAGGCCAAGGAACTTCCCATTGCCACATGAGAATGCCTCTGGAAAGACATCCCCGAGAACCAAACCGGAACTCTGCCAACACAAGGCCGGGTTACCCCTAACTGGGTAACTACTGACACGAGCACGCCATTCCCCGATCGTAAACGACCTTTCTCACGGGATCCCGAAAACCAACAACCACAAAGTAATAAATTCGTAGTAACCACATAGGTTAAATATCTGGGCTCCATACCATGATACCACCTCTATCCAGAAGGAAATGTACATACCCTAAAGGGAGCTACCCCTCATAACCTTGCCGCATCTTTCCTGTTTTGACCATTTCCGGGGTGTGAGGCTCGACGAAGTCACGTCCACAAAAACATACTTTATACAAAAGCCATGCTTTGGGTCAACAAATGATCAACACAATGATCACTAAGATAGACGATCAAATAAATGATCCTATCACAAATAATCAACACAATGATCATTTCAGCAACACTCAGCATGTCACATTACCAAATTTGGGAATATATCGCTGATAACATTCAACTACATAACCTCTGAGCTCGTACGTCTCAGAGAAGGGTGTTAAGCTAAAAGAATAAATTCTCCGCCACCAACAGAAATATATTTGAAAGAAATCGGCTTTATATCTCAACTTGTAATGTCAGACATACAATCCATACAAGTCTGTTCCGGGATCGAACAAAACCGAAGGCACTTACAAAGAAGTCCTTGCAATCCGGATATTCACAATCCTGATCGGATTCACCATCACATATGGAGAACTCTATACCGGAGCAACTCGGTGCAGAGTAAATCGACAGGTCATCCTATCGCTCTTGCAAATACCGGGTCTTCAACACCGATCTTCAATGCAATTCACAACGACGTATCACATATTCGGAATGGGTTATACGACCCCATGGTCCTTTCCCGGTTAACCCGAATAGTGAGCGCTTATTCAAAAATAAGTGTAGCATTCACATTCAAACAAATCACATCAACTACCCATTCAAAGGGAAATATTGATAGTCGGTTATTGAACTATCACTGGATATGCACACATCACCAGTTTCCAAATAATTTTCCAAATTATTTACTTTCCAAAATATCTTCACTAGATATATAATTTCAATACTTCAAAAATAAATCAATATTTACTTTTAAACAAATTCTCCTTTCCTTTATAAATTCAATAGTGAATTTATTTCACAATATCTATTGATATACGTTTTCAATTATCCATTTTCAATTTATCTTCAAAAAGATAAATTCTAAATATCACTTCATATTGGAAAACAATTCCATACTTATTTAATAAGTAATTCACAAATTTTATTTATTTTCCACACTTGGAAAATATTCAATATACTTAAATCGAGATTAAGTATATATTTCATTCTATTAAGGAAATCATTCTCTTCAACATATTTATTTGGGCCAAAACGAATGTTACGTAAAACATCGTTACGACAACCCAAAATCACTAGTATAGGGATTCGAAATTAAAATAGGTATATAAATCCCAATACTATACAAAACATTTCCTTTCGGAAATCATTTACTATAACAACAGTGTTATAGTCCATCATCTCCTTCTATTTCTCGAAAACGTCTATTTCAACAATAACTGTTGAAATCTATGGTTTCGAATCTCAACACATTTTAAAACATTGTTCGATCGTTTTAATTCTATTTAAAACATCCAAATCCAAAACAATTTCTTTAACGTGTTATTCACTATTCAAAAACGTGAATATACCTCATTAACAATTTCATCCTTTTATTCATTTTAATTCAAAGGATTGTTCACTATTCAAAAATGTGAATATAACTCCATTTATAGGTTTCAACAAATTTTCTTGTCAAAATAAGTCATTTGCGAATTTATAAAACAACGTTTATAAATTCCATTTCTATTTATTTATAAAAACTTCCTTTTTATAAATTCTTTTATTAACCTATTCCAGTTTATAACTCAATTATAAACTAAAAGTTCATATTATAAGTTAAATACTTATAAAACGATTATTTTACAAAATCGTTCTTTTAAACTTCATAGTTATAAATCTTATAACTTATAAGATTCAATTATTCATCCAAATATATTATTTAATAATTTCACAAAATTTATAAATCTTACTATTTATAAATTTCATTTATAACTTCACCGTTTATATTTCTATAAATTTCATTCTTTAACGAAATTCATTTTCACTTCATTCAAACACTTATAAAAACTCGTTTTATAATGTCAATATTTCAATTTATAAATATCCATTTATAAATCTCTTAATATAAGTCAATTTATATTATTCTTTAAAACGTCTTTAATCTCCTTTATTATTTCACCATTTTGATTCATAAATCCTATATTTAAACTTTTCACAATAATTCTAAAATATCTTGATTAAACTATTTTATAAACTCAATAGCATCATATTCTCAAAAATCAGTTTTTAACTATATTTCTCAAAAATCATAATTTTTATAACTTTAAAAATTATAACGTTTATTTATTTAAAATGGATCAATTCCAAACATATAGTATATTTTCAAAAATCACTTTATAAATCATTTTAAAATTCCAAAATTTGGTCCAATGATGCTACACACCAAATAGTCAATCACGACTACAACGATATCATATATCGATATGATAATCAATCAAATATCAAAATATCTGAAATTAAATAAATACTGTTGAGGAATCCAGTTGGATCCCTCCAACCTGTTTTCCTGCATCCACAAACATTAGCGCAATACCAATTTCGCTCCAGTACGAAATTATCGCGGTATATGGGATTCAAATATTATCCGCTTAATAACGGTGCAATAGGGTCTCATCCGCTAAACAAATAAATGCGGGAAATCAACAACTCCAATATATACATATGCCAATATATATATTGATATTATATATAATACCAATTTCACTGTTTATGAAATATTCGCGGTATATGTTTTTATTAAATAACATCCGCTTACTAACGGCGCATAATGTCTATTTTAACAATCAACAGATAACAATCATCATTCAAACATGCATTCAAATATTTTAAATCTAACTATTTAAAATAAAATCGAAACTGATTCGATTGAGTGAGAAGTTCTCACCTTGATTTTATTTCCGTTTTAGCGATTTATTTCGAATAAAATTAAACGGACGTTTAATTTTACCCAAAATTCTCACTAACTTCAAACGACTCCAAACCAACTCCATCGCGTAGTGCTCGACGATACGATTCCAACGCAACTGGTTTCGCGCGTTTTCGACCTTGTATGAAAAAGTTACAAATATTTGAAGTTACACGAATTTTTATTTATATAATTACAACATAAATCAATTTTTTTATAACCTAAACTAACCCAGGCCGTCCATCATCTCCAGAGCAAATCAGAGCCGTGCGTTTCTTCTCTTCTTCATTCACGCATCATCAGGTGATGAACACGCATATGAACCCATAGCTCCAATTAGGGTTTAAATTTTTGCAAACTAACCGAACACTTAGAACTCGATCCAAGTATACCACGTCGAAGGCCAAGAAGCAAGCCACCATCGGCCAGAATATCATGCAACTCGGCCTCCCCTGGGCCTGGGAATTCGTGCCCAAACACGGCCGAACGCACACCCCTAACGGCCCCCACAACGCCTCAAATCCGATCATCACCTTATAGAATCGAAGGTCTTGATGAGATCTTCAAGTTTGTAGTTGAACGAATCTCCTAAAAACTTATGGATTGAGAGAGATTAAGAGGAGAAATATGAAAATTTTCGGCCATTCATACCTAAAACTGGCGGCCGTGCATTTTGATTAGGGTTAGGGATTTTATTTTCAAAAAAATGGTGAATGGTTGGTCTATTTATAAAGAAAAATCGAACACTATTCATCCGGAAATTTCGAACTCCGATTTACGCGCCGTAACCAGCGTTTCTAGGGTTTATCCCGCGTTCCAAACACAATGGAACAAGTTTCGGAAGCTAATTCGGACATCTGTGCGAGTTATGGCTACAAACGCTCAATTTGAATTAAACCGATTTAAATCGATTTCTAGGCGTTTTAATTTGTACAGGACAAACGGTAAATCCAATTGACTTGAAATTTGAAACCTTACAATAATATAACATTACGGATCCGATGAAACAGGTTTCGTCGAAATCCGAGACTTTTTGAAAAATGGCTATTTTAACTCGCCAAATTAAAATTAAAAATAATTCGATGCGTTTCGAGCTGCCACGATCAAACGATAATTCCGATTGACACGAAATTTGAAATCCGGTAATAACTAACCATTACGGATCCAATGGAACTGGTTTCGTTCAATTCTGAGACTGTTCAAAAATTGACTATTTTCACTAGTCGATTTAAATATTAAAATATTCAATTTTCACAAATTAACTTTTAATTCGATTTTAAAAGTTCTAAAATATCGTTCTAACTTCAATATGATAAAATAAAATTTTACAAATCATTTTCAATCATATTTAACTCAAATTTCAATTATTTCCATAATTTAACATATTAAATTATCGATTTAATTATCCAATTAAATCCAATAATTCAAATAAAAATTTATTTGACTTATAAATTCACTCATTTATATTTAAAATTAATTAAATATTCAAATTTTAATTAATAAAAATTCTGGATCGTTACACTCACGGACTCGAAGTTCATCTTTCCCTTGATCGACGTAGCCGCGCCACCACAGTAGATGATAATTTCTCCAACCATTTTTCCTCTAACCCACACCACTCTAGCCTTCTTCAGACCTGATTTCGATGTTCATCTTTCCCTTGATCGACGTAAATCGACAAGTTCCCTCTTTCTGTTCAACCTAAAATTTCCCGTAAATCTCAAACTTAAGAATTGAGATTTTATTACCAAAAATCATCATTCCTAAAAACAAATCAGGCTTTATAATTTAATCTTGAAGTCATGAGGGTCAATTCTTATGATATAATTCATTTTCACTGATAATTCTCAACTACCAGTAAACCTATCTACTATTTGTGCTTAAAAAATATTTTTAAAATTTGAATCTGCTAAATATAAACAAGTTTTGTTTAGAGATGGTAAGCTATAAAGAATTGAAATAAGTGAAATTAATTTTTGAATTTGTTCTTAGAGCCTGTAAACCAAACAGAGCCTGATCATACACACACACACACACACACACACACACACACACAGATATGTACACTTGACAATTTCATAACACACATGCGAACATATTTGCTTTAATTCAATCACCTTCCAAGCATTAATCACATGAATTACGTATCAACTGATTTAGCCTTAAAACATATAGTTTACTCACCTATAGTTTGTTTGAACAGAGAACGACTTGATTTTATTTTTGAAATTTGGAATTTGATCTGATCTTGAAGCTGTAAGCTTGGAATTGAAACTGCAATTTGCTCTTGATCTTGCTCTTTGAATTAGGTCAAAGGCTTGATGTTTTGAATTTTCTGCTGTTTACAGGTTTTCTCTTTTTTTTTATGTTTCCAGGTTATGTTTTTAGAAGATGAAGAAAGAAGTTTTGAAGTCCAAATATCCTGGTTTCTCACATATTCATTTAAATTCTAAGTCAAAAAAAAAAAATTTATTTGCCACTTGTTAGTTTTGTTTACACTTGTTCAATACCTATTTTACTTATTAAACATTTGTCACAAATAGGTATTTTTATGCCTAAACCCCTTTGTTAAATTTATTTATAAGTTATGTTTTAAACCTTATTATTTTATAAATTACTTAATTTTATATCTACATATGTTTACATCCACATATGTCCTTTGTATTTTACATATATACGAACTATATTTATTTCCATGTATATAAAAGGAAAAGTATTTTAAAATTTTAATTAAATCTCACCTTACATATTTACAAACCAACCTTACACACACACACACACACACACACACACACACACATACATATATATACACAAAATTTCCAAAGATTTATTTAAAGTTAATTATATATATACTTTAGCTTTGAAAAGATAAAATTTGCCAAATAAATATTTATGAAAGAAGATCATTAAACAAATATTATCAAATGAATATTTATCTGGATATTTATAAGTCAGTATTTATTATTGTTCAAATTCATCTATATACATATCCAGATATATTCTAATTATCAGAATTTCATTTATTAATCCAAATAAAATCAGTATTTCTATTAATTAACCCAGTTAATTATCAATTAACAGATGCCTAAAAATTCGGGTTATCACATTCCTCCCCCCTTTGAATCTTTTCGTCCTCGAAAAGGAAGGATACCAGAATTTATTAGAATGCTTATTATCAAAAAAATTATCATTTATAAAACACTTTTGAAATCCATATAATATTATAAAATAGTTTTTATAAAAATAGTTTTTATAATTCGATGTCTCAACCAGTCCATCCTTGTTCTTGCAGAAATTCAGTCATACGTTAATCAGGCGTAGGACCGAAAATCTATAAGTACTTAGCAGACTCATTTTCAACACCCAGTGAAAATACTTGGAAAATATTTTGTTGAAAATATAGAAAACATTTTTGAAAATAGAGGAAACATCTTTGGTGAGAATGCTTTGGAAATCATCACCTACATCCATGGTAGCAGTTAACCCGATGGTTACATTCTCATCCCGGCAAAATCCATAGATAATTGTAGGCACTCCGCGCCCCTCGATTACGCCATGGAACCCGCTACAGATCGTAGCTACATCTGGGGTTACGTTGCTATAACAGCAAAAACCCATATAACTGTAGGCATCAACGCCCTCGAATTCCACTGCCAAAAAAATGAAACTTCTCCACTCCACTCGACCATGGATCGCAGTCTACCGATGTTACGTTGCCTTCCCGACAAAATCTAGCATAGACCGTTGACACTCACCTCCACACGATTTCCGCTATGGTCCACAGTAGATCGCAGCGACATCGAGTTACACTGTCGTCACAGCATAATCCAAATGCCTCTGTCGGCATCAGCGCCCTCGACTTTCGCTACCCAATAATCCTCAGGAACTTCAGTTTGTCCAGACTTCCTCACATGATCCACTTTAGAGCCTCCCTCCTTTGAGGCTCAAGGCAGTACCAACCTATGGTACCCCTGAGAAGTTCATTTCAAGGGAGCGCCTTTTTCTCTAGAGCCATTTCCAAAACACTTTATACTATACACATATAGTATCTTCCAAATCATACACCTAGTATGAATCCCATGTAAATCTCCTTTTCTCAAAATCGATTATCCCAAAATCAATAATTCTCAAACTAGGCTTTCCAAATTTCCAAAATTGATTTTTCCCCAAAAATCAAAAGCCTTTCCAAATCCAAAGTTTCCAAAAGCCTTTTCTCAAAATCATTCTCATAAGATCCTTTATATATATATATATAGATATATATAACCATTTTTATAAAAAATTCTTTGGATCACTTCATACTTGTATAAATTCCCTTTTTATACTTCAAATACTTTTCAAAAATCCTTTCCTTCCGGCAATATATTCAACAAGGGAAGATTTATCTTATATAACAAAGATATATAACTTTGTTTATTCTGAATCAAATATTCAAACTTGATTTCTCTATAAAGTCAATTACCATATTACTTACTTCCATAAAGTAATTTTCTACCATAGAAATATCCAATTTCCATCTTATTTCATCATATATTTCACAAAATATACTTCTCGTTTCAAAAACCATTTTATAGTTCTTATCCAAAAATTTTTAATATCAATTTCATTCAAACCTGTACGATATACACATATCATCCATACACTATACCAATATGATCGCTCACTCGATCACACAATTTCACTTTCGAACTAGTATTGTCCACCCAACTTCCTAGTGCGGACTCAGATCTGGTTTCTTGATCAGAAACTGTCATTCTCCTTGCATAGCCATAACTATGATAGTGAATATCCAGAACTAATCAAAAATCCATATCCAGGTTCGCCGTCGAAAATCGAGTGAAAAATCCCAACTCGAATCGACATACTATATCGTAATTCCGTGCTTGAATCTGGGTCAAATCACTATGCGAATAGAATAACATATATACATCGTATGTATTTATCCTCATTGATTATTAGCTAAATCAATTTTCTTTCTATTCACATTCATTTTGATTTTCATTCACTTACTCACATTTGCTTCAATCCTCATTTGGATTATCACCTCAATTCTTATCTCAATTGGGTATTTAATCGTAAACAGTTTGTACTCTGACCAGTTTGAAAATAGCTTGAAAAGTTAAAAAATAGATAAGTAGTTGTACAAATAATTATTAATTTGTAAAATAGCTGTAGAATAGTTAAGTAATGATAAAATAGTTGGAAAATAGTCAAATAGTTATAGAAAATTTAAATAATTACAAAATAGTTGTAAAATAGCAATTAGTTATAAAGTAATTGAAAAATAGTAATTAGTTTATAAAACAGTTGTAAAATAGTTAAATAGTTCCAAAAGTAGTTTATAAAATAAGTATAAGATAGTTGGAGTTTAAAAAGAAAGGTTGTATATAGTAAATAGCTTGGAAAAATAGGTTTAAATTAAAACAATTTATTTTGAAAATAGTCCAGAGCCAAACTATTCAATTCCCAATCTCCATTCTCATCGATTCAATTTAAATTTCCTTTTCTATTTAAATTGATTCAATTCCAATTCCAGTTGAATTATCCTCAATTTCTTTTCTATATTCAATTCAAATTCCATTTGGATTTACTTATTCAACTTTAATCACAATTTCAATTAATTCAAATAAATTTCAAATTGAACCAATTTCAATCCATCTCAATTTCAGTTTAAATTAAACCCAATTTCCATTTGAATTTGAACTTATTCAACTTCAATTTCATTTCAAATCAATCCAATTCAAATTTTCTATTTGAATTTTTAAATATACATCTTCAATCTTAATTCCAATTACTTCAAATCAAATTCAATTTGAACCAATTCAATTCAAATTTCAATTTTGAACCATCCTGAATTATATAAATTCAAGTTAAATTTTTAAATGTTTATTTAATCCTTTAAATTAAATCAACTTATATCTTTAAACCATTTAATTCTGAATACAAATTCCATTTTTAAATTATCTTTACTTAACCTATTTCAAAGTTCAAATAATAATTCAAATCCTTTTTAAATAATTTAATCTTTGAAATCCAATTTATTACCCAATTTCAATTTTGAAACCAATCCTTAACAAATTAAATTTCCAAGTTCCTTTTGAGCATTTGAATCTTAATTTCAAAGTAATTTCATCTCCACAAGTTCAATTTCCTAATTAAAGTTTTATTTCCATTTAGTTTCTGCAATGGACATATATATTACTCCAATCCATTTCTTGTTTCGTTTTAAACTATATAATTCACAATTTCAAAATTATTGATAATAACAGGATGATATTAGGATAAATAAACATCCAAATTATTTAAAACATCCATCAATAGAATTCACTACCCCTTCCCAGATCTCAAACCTGTTTGAGATCACACATAACTCCCTTCCAAACAACCCATTTAACTTCCCTAAGTTAAATCTCAATTTAATCCCGTTAACCTTACTCAATTTTGAATTCCCACTTCACATTTCAAATTGCCATCATTTAAAAGTTCAAAAACTTATTTTACTTTTTACATCGCATTTCAGGAAAAATCAAAACTCACTTTAGAGTTTATTTTAAATCATTTTTGATATCATGTATATCCCTTGTATATAAAAGGTTATACCTTAAAATTTAAACCACCTTTGGTTTTAAACAATTTTTCTTTAAAATTTTCAAACATCTCTTATTTTAAAATAAGATCACATTCAAAATAGTCTGAATAATATCATTTCTTTTAACATTTTGAAAACAATTTCAGATATTCCAAGACTTAGGATTCAAAACTTCACAATTTAAAACCTACTTCAATTTACAAGTCACATTTATTAAAAAGTTTACTTCCTTAACACATTTCATCTTATTTTATCAAAGTTTACCAGAAAACAAATATTCCATTATTAAACACAATAACCATTTTATTTTCTGGTTTAGAACTAAATCACGTAACATCTTATTCTGAAAATACTTTTACAAATTCAGGATTTTAGTTTCAGTTTAGATCCATTTCAAACTTATCTTTATTCAATTTCAATTTGGTTGTATCATTTAATTCTCATTATTTTATTTTATTTCAATGATCAACAACCAATTTCTTATATATTGGAAAAACTATTGCTTTATATATATTCAAAATATAAACTTATTTAAAAATCATTTTATAAGAAAATAACAAGTACGCTTTCTCATATATACTACACTCAACTCATTCTAGGGTACTACTCACCCTATCCTTAATGAGTAAACCCTTCAGAGCCAAGGTTCTCGCTTAACCTTCAGCTCTGATACCAAATGTAACGACCCAAAATTTTCGATCCCGAAAATTCCAGATAGTTAGGGAAAAGAAGAAAGAGATAGAAGAAGAAGAGATAAAAACACCGAAATACAGATTCTCACATTCGCAGCGGGTCAAAATATAATATCAAATAAAATAGAAGTACACAAAGGAAAACTGTATCAGTTAATTTACATCAATACATCAGAGTTATAACATTTACAAAAGACACTGGACAGTTAAAATCAACATGTCCCAGATAAACAACAATAGAAATATACTCAGCGGAATACAATCCATACGTTCCTGCCATCCAGCTCGCCTCCTGAGCTCCAAACATCCTTACTTGGAAATCTGTAATACTCGGTCTGACCCGAGCATTACATCAAAGTAACACCCAGGTCTGGCTGGATACCAGCATGAGTAAACCCATCTATCATGAAATACTAATGCATAGAACTTATTTAAATCCGTGTAACTCGTACCTTATTACGAGTTCATAACTTGTTATAGTTAACATTTATTTCACAAATCCAAACCAAGTACCACTATAAGGTTTCAATGGTCCAGTTTACTTTAGTCATTCCATTCTAGCCTAACGATTTCACATATCAGATCTATAAAGAATTATTATAGAATCCAAATCGAAGTGGATTCGGGTATTACTGATACCCGACCCCTGTCTCTTCTATCCCAATATCATCTTTACCAAGTTATTCAAGTGAATACAATTCAAATCTAAATATAGGATGTCACTTTTACATAGAAATTTTCATCGATAGATAACCACATTATCACTGTTCAAACCAAAACATATTATATCACAAACATTTCATATCAGAGATATCAACCAATCTAAGGCATTCAATATCATTCACTTTCCATAAGCAAGATCAATTGGCCACACCATTCCTAGTTAATTTAAATAAATTAAATCAATTACTTCAATCATTTTTAATCTTGCTTAAATAACAATAATTAATTTTAAATAAATTAATTAATCATCCTTTAATTATCATTTTTAATTACATTAAGTAATTAGCCTTCAATCAATTACACAAATTAATTAACCTTTAATGACTCTCATTATCAATAATTAACTATAATTAATTGCATTAATTAATTACATTAATTAATTTCATAAATTAATTAACCACAACCATTAATTAATCATCTTTAATTATCTATCTAAATTAATTACCCATAATTACTTTCATTAAGTAATTCCCTTTTATTATTTATATTAAGTAATTAATCTCCAATTACGTACACTAATAATCTCAAATCACCAATTAATTAATTTCTAATTACCAATTAATTAATCTTTAATTAATTAATTTATTAATCCTTACTCATTAATTAATTAAATTAATTAATTACTCTTTAATTACCTTATTAACTTAACAAATCTTAAATCATCAAAACCTTAATTATCTTTTAAGGTAAACCATTTATCTTATTAATTACTTAATTATCATCACATATAAATTTCAAACATTTTAACTTTTTAATTAACACTTGATTCCATTTAAAATAACTTACAAATTTAAGTTAAGAAAATCATACCACTTCTTAAATCAAATGTTAAATATAACATTTATTTCATATAAAAGAAATTTATATAAGAAAAAGTTTAACTAGAGTTATTTTAAAATTAAAAACTTGCTTTTATCCAAACTTAAATCAGTTTAAAAATTTAACTTCGGGTTTAACCCGAGAACACTCGAGCCTTGACCCGAGCTAAAAGTTTAAATCGTGTTAGCGTACAATACTAATGAACTCGAAGTCAAGCCCGAGACCAACCCCAAAATTCCCGAGACAAAACTCCATCCACCCTAAGCCTAAAACTACATAAAATAGAATCACCATGTACACGTACACATCCCATCGCCGATGTTCTAATCATCCAAACCACCATCAACAAGTCACCATCGACCAACCCTCCCGATCCGACCATCCAACCTGAAAATCATGCTCGAAATCGAAATCGAGCTCCAACAACCAAACCTGGAGCAAACCACTGTCCCAAAAATCTTCCCGTGATGCCGCCACTGACCACCAGAAACCCCGACACGCTGTTCAGAGCTTCGTCGACGACCAACTCTTTTATTCCACCCATCCTGACCAAGTCTGATGCACCATGGACGTCGTGTCGAACCCAAAAAAATATTTGACCCATCCAGGCCCTTAAACCCTACCATCACCTAGCCGCGCCACCACAACAGATGATAATTTCTCCTACCATTTTTCCTCTAACCTGTACCACTCTAGCCTTCTTCAGACCTAATTTCGACCTTCATCTCTCCCTTAATCGACGTAAATCGACAATTTCCCTCTTTCTGTTCAACCCAAAATTTCCCATAAATATCAAACTTAAAAATTGAGATTTTATTACCAAAAATCACCATTCCTAAAATCAAATCAGGCTTTATAATTTAATCTTGAAGTCATGAGGGTCAATTCTTATGATATAATTCATTTTCACTGATAATGCTCAACTACCAGTAAACCTATCTGTTATTTGTGCTTAAAAAACATTTTTAAAATTTGAATATGCTAAATATAAACAAGTTTTGTTTAGAGATGATAAGCTATAAAGAATTGAAATAAGTGAAATTGATTTTTGAATTTGTTCTTAGAGCCTGTAAACCAAACAGAGCCTGATCATAGATATATATACAGATATGCACACTTGATAATTTCACAACATACACATGCGAACATATTTGCATTAATTCAACCACCTTCCAAGCGTTAATCGCATGAATTAGGTATCAACTAATTTAGCCTTAAAACATATAGTTTACTCACCTGTAGTTTGTTTGAACAGAGAACAGCTTGATTTTATTTTTGAAATATGGAATATGATCCGATCATGAAGCTATAAGCTTGGATTTAAAACTGCAGTTTGCTCTTGATCTTGCTCTTTGAATTAGGTTGAAGGCTTGATGTTTTCAATTTTCTGCTGTTTACAGGTTTGCCCCTTTTTTATGTTTCCATATTATGTTTTTAGACGAGGAAGAAAGAAGTTTTGAAGTCCAAATATCCTGGTTTCTCGCATGTTCATTAAAATTCCAAGTCAAAAGAAAATTTATTTGGCACTTGTTAATTTTGTTTACACTTGTTAAATACCTATTTTACTTATTAAACATTTGTCACAAATAGGTATTTTTATGCCTAAACCCCTTTGTTAAATTTATTTATAAGTTATGTTTTAAACCTTATTATTTTGTAAATTACTTAATTTTATATCTACATATGTTTACATCCACATATGTCCTTTGTATTTTACATATATACTAACTATATCTATTTCCAAGTATATAAAAGGAAAAGTATTTTTAAATCTTTAATTAAATCTCACCTTACATATTTACAAACCAACCTTATATATATATATGTATGTATGTATGTATGTATGTATGTATAAAATTTCCAAAGATTTATTGATTATATATATATATATATATATTAGCTTTGAAAAGATAAAATTTTCCAAATAAATATTTATGAAAGAAGATCATTAAACAAATATTATCAAATGAATATTTATCTAGATATTTATAAGTCAGTATTTATTATAGTTCAAATTCATTTATATACATATCCAGATATATTCTAATTATCAGAATTTCATTTATTAATCCAAATAAAATCAGTATTTCTATTAATTAACCCAGTTAATTATCAATTAACAGATGCCCAAAAATTCGGGTTATCACAGAAAGAGAAGTTCTCAAAGTGTCAATCCTGGAAGAAGAAAGTGAAGTTCCTTGGTCATATACTTTTCGAGGACAGTTTAGCAGTTGATCCAAATAAGATCGAAGCTGTTAACATTTGGAATAGACTAGAGATGGTTAGTGAGATTAGAAATTTTCTTAGTCTTGTGGGATACTACCAAAGGTTCATTAAGTATTTCTCACGGATAGCGGCATCCTTGACTATGCTAACCAAGAAGGACGTGAAGTTTGTTTGGTCTAACAAATGTGAGGAGGCATTCCTTAAGTTGAAACATTTGTTAACAAATGAGTCCGTGTTAGTAGTTCCTGATAGGAATCATGGGTTGGTAGTTTGCACCGATGCATGTGGTACTAGGTTAGGTGATGTGCTTATGTAGAATTGAAAGGTTATTGCCTATCTTCTAAACAGCTTAGACCACATGAATTGAGATACCATACTCATGATTTGGAGTTGGCAGTGGTAATCTTCGCATTGAAGGTGTGGAGACATTATCTTTTGTGAGAAAGGTTTGAGCTATTTGTAGATCATAAGTCTCTACGATATTTATTATCTCAGAAGGACCTGAACATGACATATCAGAGATGGCTGGAGTTTGTTGCAGCTTACGATTTTAGCATCGAGTATACACCGGGAAAAGGAAATAAGGTGGCGGATGCACTTAGCAGGAAATATCAAAATGTGGTGTTAACTATGTTGGTGGAATGGAAAGACTTGGAAACACCGGCTGCTTGTAGTGTGCAGTTGAGGTTGACTGCTGGATCCAATCGGAATGCCGCCATGATGTTTTGTTTGGAAGTTTGACCAATGTTGATCGAACGAATTGCTTCTAAAGAGGATCCGATGTTAGCCGAAAGGATCAAAAGGTTAGAAGCTGGAACCGAGATTGATGATTCGAAGGATTTTATTCTTGACCACATGGGTTGGTTGAGAAAGAAGGAACAGTTATGTGTTCCGGATGTTGGAGACCTTAAGAAGGAAGTTCTTAGGGAATATCATCGATTGAAGTTTATGATTCATCCTAGGGGAACCAACATGTATCAGGATATGGAGAGAAGTTTCTTCTGGAAAGGAATAAAGGGGGATGTTCACTTATGGGTAAAAGAGTGTTTGAACAGTCAACAAGTAAAAGCCGAACATCAGAAGCCAAGTGGTTTGCAGCCTTTGGACGTTCCAGTATGGAAGTGGGACTCGGTATCCATGGATTTTATTGACGGGTTGCCAAGGTCAAACCGGAGTAATGAAAGTATATGGGTCATAATGGACAGATTGAACAAAAGTGCCCATTTCATTCCGGTAAGGTCAACCAGGATGGCACCTGTTTTGGTTAAGTTGTTCATGAAGTACATCGTTAGACTACATAGAATTCCTAGTAATATCGTCAGTGATAGAGATGCTTTGTTTACTAGGAGTTCTTGAAGAGCCTGCAGAGTGTTAGGCACTAAGCTCAAGATGAGTACCGCATATCATCCTCAGACGGATGTGTAGACAGAGATAGTCAACAAGGTACTGGAAGATCTGTGGAGGGCTTGTGTGCTGATTTTAGTGATTCTTGGGAAGATCACTTGCACTTAGTGTAGTTTTCCTGTAATAATAGTTATCAGACTACAACATGAATAGCGCCTTTTGAACCTTTGTATGGAAGGCTATGCAAATCACCAATATGTTGGTTAGAGATCGAAGACAGGTTGGTCCTTGGTCTAGATTTAGTGAGAGAGGCGACGAAAAAGATCAAGTTGATACGGGAAAGAATGAAGGATGCTCAATCTACGCAGAAGGGTTACGTAGACAAAAGGCATAAGGACCTAGAGTTCTCAATTGGAGATAGAGTTTTCATCAAGGTATTGCCAATGGAAGGTGTGGTTCGGTTCGGGAAGGTCGAAAAGCTAGCATCGAGATATGTTGGACCATTTCCTATTTCAAAGAGGATTGGAAGACTCACATACCGAGTAGACTTACCGAGTAGTTTGGCCGGTGTCCACAATGTGTTTCATATTTCTCATCTTAGGAAGTATGTTCATGATCCAGAAACTACTATAGCTCCGACGGTACTGGAGGACTTTGTGGTGGAACCAAATATGACTTTGCAAGGCAACCGGTTCTTGGTGTAGCAAAAGATGAAAAGAGGTTAAGGAAGAAGACAGTCAGGTTGGTGAAAGCTCAGTAAAGTGACAAAGTGAAGGACTGTACTTTGGAGACAGAAGACAGGATTAGGGCTACTTTTCCTGGGCTATTTTAGATGGTATGTTCTATAGAGGGTTTATATAGAATTTGGCTGGTAGGTTATACTAGCATTGCTTGCATGGGCTATATGCTTGTTGCTGTGTCCTTACTGAAATTTCGAGGACGAAATTCTTTAAGGGAGGGAGTTTGTAATGCCCTTGAATTTTAATTAACATTATTCAAGATATTTAATTGGATAAATTAAATAGAATAATGTGAATAATTAGCGAGATGAGATTAATAATTCTAATGGTCGTGTCTTAACGAATGAACTAAAATAAGACTTAACTAACTTTAGAAGGAGGAATTTCTTAAGGGGTAAACTTGGGAATGGGGCTACATTTCTTAGTATATATCTCTTCCTCCACTTGAAAAAATTTCTACTTTTTCATTCTTAACTACTTATCAACTTCGGTCGACCATTAAAAAACTCTATGAAGAGTATAAATTGAAGAATAAGCTAAGGAATCAAAGCTAGGAAATTATCTCATTCTCCAATCAACTAATCAAGGTGAATAATCATGTTTATCATCTCGTTTTTCTGTGTTAGGATCGGTTATGGGTTATACCCGGTTCATGTTTTTGATTTTGGTTAGGATATAACCATTGAAACCTTTGTTTGGATAAGACATAGGTGTTTTAAATGTTAATGAGATAATTAACATGTTTTCATTTGGCTTTGGTTAAATTCCGAGTTGTTTTGATCTTTATATGCTTTGAAATTTTAAAATGTTGAAGTATATGATTTGTCAGATTTTTGTTGACTTTTGAGGATTTTTCCTTAGTGATTTACTAAGGCAATTAAATTATTTAAGCCCACGGGCTAAACTAAAAATTTACTTTTGAAATTATTTAAATTCGAAATGAAATTGCATTTGGAAATATTTGAGGAAGAAGTACAGTGTTTTGAGAAAAAGGTCGACTTTTGTATACTTTTTACTATTCGGAAGTACAGGAGAAGGTTCCTCAGTCAATCAAAATTAGACAAACAAGATAAAAACATCACTTCGGTGGGCCCAGTTCTGCCTTCGACTCCAACAAGCCTGCTTTTACCCTTTCAATGAAGTTGAAAGGTACCTTTTTCCTAAGACGGAAGGTAAACAGTACCCTCCGTCAAAGTCGAAAGGTAGGAATGGGGCCGAAGGGAAGTAAAGTGCGAAGGGATGAGGAGGCTGCCTTTTGGATAGAAATATAATTGCTTTCAAATTAGTTGAAGGAGGATCCTTTAAATCTAACATTTTATAAGAGATTAATTTTTTTTTTATATATTCAAGAAGGGGTTTCGAAAGTGATCTTTGAAAGCTTAAACCTTTAAGAGTACTGTTTTAGAATGTTTTCTGAAAAGGTGTTTTAATACCTTTCGGCAAGCCAAAGGGAACCATCGTTGTTTTTGAATTGTTTCGAAGGGTTTGATTCGAAGGGTTTGATTTCGAAAGGTTTTGAAGGGGTTATCTTCAATGATTGCGAAAGGTTTTGAAGGGGTTATCTTCAATGATTCAAAAGGTTTTGATTTTGAAAGGTTTGATTGCGAAAGGTTTTGAAGTGGTTATCTTCAATGATTGCGAAAGGTTTTGATTTCGAAATGTTTGATTTCGAAAGGTTTTGAAGGGGTTATCTTCAATGATTGCGAACGGTTTTGATCCCGAATACTTTCAAAAGGTTTATAAATGGTTTTATAAGGGGGATACCCTAGCATTTCAACAAGGTCGAAAAGTATGATTTTATGATTCTTTAAAAAGAAGGTTTCCGAGGGTTCTAACTTTGGACGGTTATTTGCCTTCGAATGGGAGTTCATTCGAAGGGTTTTAAAGGGCTGTTTTTAGCCATTTTTCTTAAGTAAAATTTTTCTAATTTGAGGGGGTTACTTTGAAGGGTTATAGCATAAAATACTTATTTTGTTTGAACATGTAAGGAGGAGCCTTATATAAATTTGATATTATTAAACCTTGGGACACCAGGGTGGGATTGCCAATTTCGATACATAGTTTGGTGTTACAAGCAAAAATATACCGTCGAAATTATAAATTAGAGCTATCAATGTGTTTTTATTTAATTTAACCTAATTTTGGCTACCAATGGAAATAGGTTAAACAAGTGGAATTCCTGGGGAAAATATATAATTATGGGAATCATTAGTTTTTATAAATAATCATGGGGATCATGATATTTTTGGCCAAGTGATGGGTTCTTGGTTAACCTAGGAAAACCATAGAATGTGCAGTAGATAGCCCACATCAAATTTCTAAAGTAAAGAATGTTTTGCCAGAGGTCGTTAGCCTCGGGATTTTGTACCCAAGGGTTCAAAGTCATCATAGGAAAACTATAGTGTGCGCGGTGGATAGCCCACACCATCTTTTTATAAAATAATATACAATGTACGATGGCCAATCTGCATTTATTTTAAAGGAATTTGGGATAGACAGTCCTATTAAATTATGATGGATAATCATTTTAGAGAGGAACTCTAATAAGTTGATTTTCGATAGGATATCTAATAAATGGGTGAATGGGATATCCAATACATATGATTTATGGCTTTATTTCATATTATGTTAAGACTAATCATTTTGAATGCAGGGGCACAATAAATGATTTGTATGTTTTATTTTGGATACTAGTGAGGGAAAAACCCGTTCCGCTTAGCGGTGTGGTCTCACTGGATATCAATTTAAGATAAGAGATGATAGGGGATTATTCATACCAGGCATATTGTCTGACTCGAAATTTTTATTTCTCCACAAACTCGCGGGTACTCAAAATTAATTTGAGTAGTCTGAGAGTGGGAGACTTTCAGGTTTTTGGACGAATAAGCTTTCGAAGACGTGCATGGGGCTGTATTAGCTATATAGGAGCTATTTTGTGTATTACGTTGTGATGTACTAAGAACTGTAAAGTTCATATTTATTAGTTCTCTGATCAACATAAGGAGACATTTTCATATGTCGCTCTTATCATATTTTATACATGAATACGTGGTCTGAACGTGGTTAACGTTTGGGATTATGTAATTAAATCTTAAACTGAAATTCAAAAGAAATGAGAAATTTTGTTTTGTTAAAGTTTAAAATTTTTCGTATTCTTGTGTTTCTATGTTGCCACTAGTTTCAAGATTTCGATTTCGGCACTCAAAAATAACACCTATGGATGACTGCAGCATCCGTAGCAGTTACTTTTAAGCCTCCAGAAGCGGGACGTTACAAAATCCGTTATGCCAATTTCAAAAATTGAAATTTACGATGTTATTCTTATTAACATTGCTCACTATATTCTAACAGCATTTGTCTTGCTCTTGAGGACTCATTCGCGGCTGATAGAACACACCTTTGGGTATAACTATCGAAATCATATTTGATAATGTGCTTGGAATTCCTTTTAGATTTGTGCATCATACCATATTGTAGAGTCAATACTCTTAATAGCTTAATTGGCAACTAAGGATTATCTATTCTCGATATTGATAAGAAACTCATAATTTCTCTTCAACGTGTTCGAATGCTTATTAGATGCTGTAATGTGATGTATTTGTTCAGGTTAGGTTAATTTCATTTCATCCCACGTAATCAATTTTATCTTTAGGTCGTATCCAAATCCTTTTCCCTATCAATTATTTATCAAAGAAATCCCTTCACTTCAAAGTTGGTGCTTCTTGAAACAATGATTGTTTCTCAGCTCAATAGATGAGTATTCATAAACATTTTATGAGTTTCCTTATACATAACGCTGGTTTTTTTAGTTTAATATATTTATGTTCAAAATAAAAATTGGTCATCCAATGGCGATTGTTCTTGAACACCTTTTGGGTGCAATTCATACAACATCCCTTACGAACAATTATTATGTGTGATTTTCGACTTGCACAAGCTGCCAACTCAATGGACTAGTATATGGTGGGATTTCTTATAAAGCCTTATCTTGTATGATTCTGTAAATTATTCTTTACATGAAATTAATTTTAAACTTGTGTATTACTCTTAAATTCATGACCTTGTTGAAAAAGTTAACTCAACCTCACGCACCATTAATTACTTTGTTAAACAAGGTTTGATTATTCCTTATCGATAAATTATTAGGTATCACATGGAGGAGCGACTATCGAGATTGAATCTTTATTCATTCTTAGGAACATTTGGAATATACTCACTAATTCGATCAAATCGAATCATTTTTATTTTCTATTGCACTTTTTTTTATTTACTTTCATTTTATGTTCCATGAACTCATCATTAATATACCACATGTGCAAGTTCATGTTTATGATAATTCATCACTGAGTACAACAAAGTACGTGGAACTATTTTGGAAATTTTTGGCTTTCGATTGCATACATCTATATGTATCAATTCGTAGAGTTCGTTAACTCTTAGGATGCTTCCACTAAATGTATGCCTTGCCCTTAATTGTCTAAGATATAGATTACTAGCACCATCTGATTCATGATCGTATAATACAAAATTATCTATCAAAATTATGGATTAGTCCATAATTCTAGAATAATTACGAATAAATTTAAACATTTCTATATTTTCCAATGCATCACAAATGCTAATATTATAGTTTTTTTTTGTAGCGAACTTTCATGACATTGATGTTGATATAAAACTATGTCTATTTTTCAGTAATATTAATAATAAGAATTATTCATAAATAATGTTTGGTACATTTTATGAAAACAATTTTCATAACTTGATGTGACCAGTAAGTGTTATATGGCATGCTCCCACTATTTCCACCATTACTATGATAGCGTATGAAATACGAAGCTTCACTCAGCCAATTAATTTAGGCTACCTTGGCTAGTTTACAGTCGAGAATTTTCAAATCGAGTATCTTATATTCAAAGTAATAAATATCATAGAAAATAATTTTATGTGAAAATACTTGTGGAATTTAAGTCATATTTCTCATTCCAATGTTAAGTATCTGTTATTATTTTACACTTCTTATGTCTGAATTTCTTTATGAAACATAAATGACCATTCATTCTTTTCATCCCAACTTTTCCTTAGGTTACATCCCACCTTATACATTGGATTTCCATCCTAAACGGTCGAACCATTCAAAGGAAATCCTTACTACAATATCATAACGAACTCTTTACAAAAGGGCATTTGATTATCCTTAACTTAAGGATATCAGGTAAATTGAACTTTACTTAAAATGATCAGACTAACATTTCAGCGATCAAATTCTTAGATCTATCTTGTAGCCTTTGGTCCAGTGTTACGTTTAACCTAACAAGATCATTATTGTAATCAATCACATTGAATGCACGATCTTACACTGTAGTTTACTTACTTATTACAATGAAATAATTTTAATGAGGTTTCATACATTATGAATTGTAACCGTCGGCATATATTATTTATATGTAATCGTATATGGATCAAATATCCATATCCTTGTATTCCTTTTAGAGTTCAAAACTCACTGAAGATAATACACAGTCTCGAGTAAGAAAACTCGTAAGTGACTATGATATGAACATATTCAATGGTTGAATAAAAAGGCATTTGCATGAGCCAACAACTAAAAATAAGGCTCCTACTAGTGTAGATTATTATAAATTTACACAATTGATGTTCTTACAATATTCAAAATGTTAAATGTCACCATTTCATTTATCTAATATAAGGCTCCTACTAGTCTTTTATATTTCTCCAAACCCTAAGATGAAACATAGAAGTTTTTGACTTTACTAGTAGATGTTAGGACTCATACATCTTAGGATTCTAACACCGAGGAAAACTTATCAAATCATACTCCCATATACGATGGATAACTCCTTATTGGTTGTATCATATACAACTCCTAACAAGTAGTTCCTCATCCTAATCTCATTTTTACCTCAATCTCAACAACTAAAAATAGATTATTTGCTTGTATCCATCATTTTATGACGGCTAAAGTATACTATACATACCTTGAGGAAAACTCAATAAATATATGTGAGTATCTTACCTCATTTACTTTATACATTATTAATACTGCACATAGCATCTCTAGCTTGAGGAAAGCTCAACAACTAGAGTATGCAAGTAATTCATTAATGTATAAATGGTAGATGCCAACTTTATATTAAATATTCATAATCTTTAATATATTACATTGAATGATATCTACTTATGGAATAATGCATTTCTCATGAAATACCCTTGTGATTCAAGTGTCAGACCCATCAGAAATCATGGTATGTACTATATGTATATATTTATTCCTTATGTTTAAACAGGTTTCTTACTGTTCCACCTTTAGTTTATACATTCATATTATATAAGTTTTATCATTATATAATTTTTATAGTTTATTTAACTTATATAATATTTTATGCATAACATTATATTAATTAAATCTTATTTAATTACTTTAATTAATTAACACTTTAATTAATTAATAAATTATTCAATTATAACATATTATATTGAATATATACTATAAGTAACACACATATACCTCATAAATATTGTAACACCTCGGAAATTCAACATAAATTGAAGACGAAAATTTAATAAGAAAACTAAATTAAGTGAAACAAGGACTTAAAAATTAAATTTTCACAGACATCCGAATTTGGTTACGAAATTTGCACTATTATGCCTGTAGAAATTTTCTAGACAATTATTATATACAAATATCAAAATCCGAGTTAGTATGAGAAAGTGACGGGCAACGAAATGATAAACAAGAAATTAAAAATAAAATTTAAAACATTAACATGGTTATGTCGACCTAAGTAGGGCCTAGGTCGACCGATAGTAGTCGACCCAACCCTAAGAAGCGATCCACTTGATACACTATTGTTCGAGTGATTATCGATCTGGAGCGTAGTGAATCGATGGTCGAGATTGATTTCTTGGGTATGAACTAGTTGATAGGTGGTTGAGATGTTAGTTGAGGGTAATCCAACGGTCATTACTATTAATCTAACCTAATAATAAGTTAGTAAATCAGACCCTAATTCTTTTATTCAATGTATAATAAAGAAATCTTGTCAAAATTTCTACTGAAACATTATTCTCTCAAACCGTAAAACCCAAATTGAAATTTAAATCAAATTAAGGAGCAATGCAAGCAATCAAGGAGGAGAGTAAGGAGATCTAGAGGAGAGCTATCGATTCGAGGAAAGTTTTCTCGGATTTAGAGCTTAAGATGACGGTGAGTGGGCATAGATTTAATAATTTGGTACAATTGATTTTAAACTGTTTTAAGTGCTTAGGATTGTTGGTACCCCTAATTAACTTGTTAATTTGAAATTAAATTAGCTAGTCCCTAAACCTAATAATTTAAATTGAAATCAGATTATGAAATTGGATAAACTTGACTGTTAATGCTAACTTGTAATCCTAATTCACAAACCCTAGAATTGATCGAAATTGATAACTAATCAAACTAGAAATTAGGGTCAACAGTAATTATTAATCAATCTGAGTTAACGAATTTAATTGAAAACTAATCATCATAAAAGAAATCGGCAAACCCCAATGAAAACAACGTGAACGGTCGACCTTGGATAGCCACGGTCGATTGGTAGTTGTCGACCTAGGGATGTCTTGGGTTAACTGTCCAAGTTACACAATTTTTTTTCTCTTAAGGCCCAAATTAAATGGATAAAAATCATGTAATTAATGAACTGGTTACTGCACTAATTTGGGCTAAGTATTTTTTGATGTTTGATATTGGTATGGGAGATGTATATCATGTAAACGAAGTTGATTAGGTTGATTCATTTCACAATAGGCTCAGGGGTGTTCCGTACAGGTGAGCGCAGCACTGTCGGAGACACTTTTGAGAGAGCCCGGTACTAACGAGAGATCCAGGTATGCACGTTTCTAGCACAATCTGGAATGGGTGGACGTCGGTGTAGTACAATAAGTGGCAATAGATATAGATTAAATTGGAGTCCGACACTAACGAGAGTTCTTATGGAGCCCCTGGTGCAGTACAATAAGTGGCATATTGGTATAGTTGTTCTCATTTTGGCATATTATTAATGTGAGGTCGACCAGTAGGTTCAATCTATTGTGTTAGATAAGAATCCCTAGTTGTTGACCTTAGGAGTTCACGGATACTTGCTACACATCCTATATCACTTAGAGTAGATTTAAAGTTGATTGCACTTAATCATCTTATTGTTCTCATTCACCAGACTTTTGTCTGACCCATTTCTGTTTCATCTTTTTCCCCATCACAAGTGGACATGGCATTAGGTGATTTGCCCATTTCAGATACTTGGAGAGAGTTGTGTTTCACTTAAGAGCCTTCTTTTATCACATCTTCTCTTCGTGGTCGTTTTATCATGTCAGTACAGTTATTTTCTTATACCAGACTATAAGGGATATGCTTTGCTATGTACTCTAATTTGGATTTCATACTAATATTTTTCTAAGACTATGATTTTATATTTTATAAGAATGGTATTTTCTGTTATATTTATACGTCTTATTTCTTCCACTATGATACATTTAGGATAGATGGCTTATCTTTCCAATGTGATATGTTCTGAGATTGTATCTGTTTATCTTAGATTTTGAGATGTTAAAGCCCTAGAAACCTCAGCGATCCATATTTCTCAGCACGACGGCTTTTGGCATGTGTCAGGAGGTGCGGGTTGTCACAGTTGGTATCGGAGCATAAGTTCAATGTTCCTTAATTTTAGGACCGTATTCAGAGACGTAGTTTGAAAACGGAAATGGTTTTCAAAGTCGATTCCTAAAGTTTTCTAAAAAGTTTTCAGAAATGGACTTTTCAAATATATATATGTATATGAAGTATTTTAATAAGATTTCTAAATTTTTCATATTTGAAAATCCCTCATTTTTATGCCTATGCTATCTTTGAATATGTCTATGTTATCCTTTTTATTCATGCTTATAACATCAGAGAAAAGTTTCTAATAGAATTCTTAAATTCATAGATAAGAGATGACCGATCCCCTAGGTTCTGGCTCTGGCGTTCTAGCCGAGATCCTAGGCATGAATATTCCTATATGGTTCCACCGATACCTTCAGGCAAGGAGATAAGCCAAGCTCAATCTCACTAGAGAGCCCACGAAGGGAGCGATGGATGGGATTATTGCTCCCCCACCCATTGCTCCGATTTTGCTAAACCGTGCAAAGATTTTTCTAGTCTTGGAAGCAAGTCGTATTTGGGGACAGTGTCTTATGTGATTTGAAAGCATGGATCCACGCTTGTGACATGATATTTGGTCTAATAGATTTGACTGATGTTATATGGAGGCAACTAGCTACTTGGCAATTGCGAGGTGAGGCGCTAAGCTGGTGGGAGGTTATCGAGACTGAGGATGACGGGGATGATATTTCTTGGGATGAGTTTCATATGAGGTTTGAGATGAAGTTCCTTTCTAAAGCATAGGAAGGTGAGTAGCTAGAGAAGTTTATCCATCTCAAGCAAGGAGATTTGGAAGTCAAGGAGTATGTGAACCATTTTAATGAGCTGGCTAAGTTTGGTATGAAGTTAATTCACATACCATACAAGAAATATCTTAAATTTGCTAAAGGATTGAATTAGCCACTTCAAGATTTAGTTATGAGTCATATTTCGATGGGTGCTACCAATGAGAGGCTAGTAGAGATGGCCTTTCTAAACACCATCTCCAAGAAAGAAGTGAGGGAAGAGGCTCAAAAGACTATGGAGAAGAGGAAATGTAAGGGCAAGCAGAAGGGATGATTTGAACCAAAGGGGAAGACTAAGAAGAAGGACTTGAGATGCAATAGGTGTGGCAGGCAAGGACATTTTACTAAGGATTGCGGCGTGGATCTCTCTAAGATAAAATGTTATAACTATGATCAATATGGGCACGTAAAATGAACTTGCAAAGCCCACCGAAAGCTCCTACTCAGAGTTCTACTCAGCTGTCCCAGCTTAGGCACTAGAGGTAGTCGCTAGCTCGAGTGCACAACCGGTGATAGACAAGGGTAAGAAGGTGATGATCGAAGGTCTGTTAATTCTTTTCAGTTTATTTATTCATGCATTATTTGACACTAGAGCTTCACATTCTTTTATCCTCCAGTAGATTTGTTGATGACTTGTACTTAAACATTACTATTGTCACATACCCTATGATCGTGTCAAACCATGCAGGAGGACTGACTTAGTTATCTATGTTGTGTAGGGGTTTGAAGTTATTTATCTTAGGGGTCGAGTTTGATTGTGATGCCTTTGTTTTGGGTTCTCTAGGTTTGGATTGATATTAGGCAGGGGTTGGTTGACTATGTATGGCGCTATTTTAGTCTATGATAGGAAGGTTTTTAGGTTGAGCACATGTAGTGGGCATATCTTAGAGGTTTATTGCAACCGTTGAGGATCTGTTATGTTAAGATATTTATATTCGTCAGACCTATCACATAACGAGCATAGTACAATGTCTATCGTTAGAGACTTTCCTAACATTTTTATTGAGGTTACCGTCTCCTACCCTCGAGAGAGATCGAGTTTGCGATCTATCTATTTAAAAATGTAGACCTTTTCCCTTACCATTAAGGCATACGACTCCGAAGGAGAGGCATGAGTTGAATAAGTAAGTTAATGAGCTATTGCAAAAGGGCTTCATTCAAAGGAGCATTTCAAATTGGAGAGCACTAGTCGTCTTTGCCCCCAAGGCAGATGGTTCTCTCAGACTCTGTGTTAGTTATATGGAGCTTAATAAAGTAACAAAGAAGAATCATTATCCTTTTCCTCGCATAGACGATTTCTTCGATTAGTTAGTTAGAGCTAGAGTATTTTCTCAGTTGCTGTGACACCCCACCCCGAGACCCTTATTAACAAAGAGTATAACTGGGTAATACTTTCTGCTAATGCGGAGAATAGGGATGGTTAGGAGCCACCATATAATGTAATGAAATTTTTCAAAGATCAAGTTCAACATATAAACTACCAAATGAAAGAAATCCTGCAACATCTCGTTGCCGGAATCAAAAGATATAAGCATTCAAAGAAGCAACATAAAACAGTTTTCAAATAGAGATAAAACAACATAGAAGTTTATATACAAAGGCCAAATTATTCACCGTTTTTGTAATTTGGAGCTTTGTTTTGCTAGATTATGTGAGTTTATATAATAATTTGAAAGTATTTGCAAATATAAAATCTATTTATTCTCTATAATAAGAGAATTTTCAAATATGGCTTTCAAAATTGATTTCAAAAATTGGTTTTAAAAGCTTGTGTTCTTAAATAAATTTTTATATATCTAAAAACACGTTTTTGCACTATTTGATCTTATGAGAAAGAGAACTAAACGGTTTGGTAAAACATATGGTATGGGATTCACGCGTTTATCTTATTGGTTAATTCCCGACTTGTCCGTTTGATCGTTTTGACCTTCGAGTTGAGTTTACCGATGAGATGAGGTAAACTTTTTACTACTTTGAGTGTGAAATTTACTAGCGGTTAGTAAACTGTTTAGTGCGGATGTGTGGTATGAGGCATCACAGCTTGGCCTTTTTACCTTGTCTCTTCTTTTGTTTTGATGTTTTTTAGCTTCTTTTGATTTATTTTCTGGTTAGATTTCGTGATGGTATTGATCGTATTTGAAGGCCATGATGTCTATCGATATATATTTAAGACAAGACCATGGACGGTCGCTCCTAACCAGCCCGTGACCCACATTAATAAAGAGTATTACTGGGTAATACCATCCGCTAATGCGGAGAATAGGGCTGGTTAGGAGCGACCATCCATAGCATTGTCTTAAACATCTATTGAATACGTCGATTTAGTGCTCTAAATTATTTTTTTCCTTTCTCAAGTGGATCAACATATTCAATTGCTTAATACAAAACTACAGTGGCTAATAGATCTATCAGAACAAAATACAAAAAAACAATATATGGATTCCATTAGTTGCGCGTAGCTAAGGATAGAATTCAAAAGACCGCATTCCGTACACCCAATGGATTGTATGAGTGGTTAGTCAAGCCCTTTGGACTAACTAATGCACCTGCTTACTTTTTTGATTTGATGAGCCGTTTGTTTATGGGGTTGCTGAACAAGTTTGTAGTGGTATATATGGATAATATTCTGGTTTATTTATGGAATAGAGAGGATCATGCATTACACTTGGAGGAGGTGCTTAGAACACTCTATGCACATAAGCTTATGGTTATGTTTTTAAAGTTAAATTTTTGGAGAGAGGAGGTACGTTTTTGGGATACATCATCTTGGAAAGTGGTTTGACAGTTGACCCTAGTAAATTGGCAGCAGTTTAGGATTGACATGTTTCCAAAAATGCCATGGAGGCAAAAAGTTTTCTTGGTTTGTCGGGCTACTATTGCAAGTTCATTAAGGAATCCACGAAGATTTATGCTCTATAAACCCATCTTACCAAGAAGAATGTAGTCATTTCATGGGATGCAAAGTGTGAGGATATTTTCATTAAATTGAAGGAGGCATTACTAATGCGCCAGTTTTGGTGTTACCGGATGGGATGAAGCCACTTATAGTTTATACCGACACCTATAGGTTGGGACTGGTACTGATGTAAGAAGGGTGGTGAGACCCATGAGAGAAATAATCATGTACATGACCTTGAGTTAGCAGCTTGTTATCCTGCCTTTTCACAAGGCCGTGATACCAAGAACTTGACTAGAAACAAAGGATAGTTCGTCCCGGAGATCGTTAATACATAGGTCTACTATGGATATTGGTAAATTTTGTCCAAGTTTGGATCGAGCTACAATTGATATGACAGGACCAGCAAAGCTATGAAAGCCAACGTTCCAAATTTCAAGTCAACAGGAGTTTGTATGCTCAAGATATTGATCGATCACGGTTGAGAGATCCAAACTTGCATCGATCATAACTCAAGATCTACAAGTCCAAATGCTATCTAATTTTCACAAGAGCTTACGTACTACCTAAGGAACGTTCATGCTAAATTTTGACTTGATTGGATCAAATCTTGATCGATACGAAATTCGTTCGTATCGATCACGGACCGAGTGTAGATGACATGGGATCGATCATATGGGCCTGCCCACATGTGAGAAGTCCCCCGAGAGAGAAGTCCGCCGAGATCTGGACGAGATATTTTCAGCCTACGCTTATAAATAGCAGCCTATGCATCCAGAAAAGGGACTTTTGTCCTCTCTATGCTGAAACTTCAGTTGTACTGTTGTAATCTTTTGTAATCAGTGAGTGAAGTTCAGTAAACATCGGTCATTTCGTAGTGGACGTAGGCAATTCGCCAAATCACTCTAAATCCGTGTGTTTCTACGCATTTTCTTATATGTTTATTGGTGTGATTGTTATATCTGCTTCATTTTACATTTATTCTCTTCATTTTATCTCTTCAAACACATCCGAAGAGTGTTGTGCCCAATTTTGGTACAAACACTTTGGTGCTTTCACTGAGAAAACCCTGCTTTACTCCTGCTTTATGGATCTACTACCATTGTTGGATTGCAAAAATCTAAGGAGAAGATCCAGATCTATCGATAAATGGTTCCTTCTATTCTATTAAGATTGCTCCAGATCTAAGAGGAACTACACTCATCATGAATTTCGCATCCATATTTCCATATCCAGAAAATATGATATTTTCATATCCATGTTTTCGTATCCAGAAAATATGGTGATTTTCATATCCATGAAAATATAGTGATTTTCGTCTCCAGAAAATATGGTGCTTTACATATCCATAATATACGATGATTTTTGTGTCCATGTTTACGTATCCATGAAAATTTGGTGATTTTCGTATCCATGTTTTCGTATCCATGAAAATATGGTGATTTTCGTATCCATGTTTTCGTATCAAGACGATATGGTGCTTTTCATATCCAGAAAATATGGTGCTTTTCGTATCCATGTTCTCGTATCTAGAAAATATGGTGATTTTCGTATCCATGTTTTCGTATCCAAAAAATATGACAACATTTGTATCAATCGAAATTCGTATCGATCACTTTTCGTATCGATCTGTTTTCGTATCGATCTATTTTCACATCGATTTGTAGTTCGTATCGATCCATCTGTGCCCAATTTGTATCGATACTCACATGCTGTTCGTATCGATCCATCTACACCCAATATGTATCAATACTCAGATGCATCTTGTATCGATCCATCTGCATCCAATTCGTATCGATACTCACATGCAGTTCGTATCGATCCATCTGCATCCAATTCATATCGATACTCACATGCAGTTCGTATCGATCCACCTACGTCCAATTCGTATCGATACTCACATGTTGTTCGTATCGATCCATCTGCATCCAATTCGTATCGATACTTACATGCAGTTCGTATCGATCCATCTGCGTCCAATTTGCATCGATACAAACATGGTGTTCGTATCGATCCATCTGCGTCCAATTCGTATCGATACTCATATGCAGTTCGTATCGATACTTACATGGGTCCAATTCGTATCACATCCAGTCTGTATCGATCCATCTGTGTCCAATTCATATCGATACTCACTGTTGTTCGTATCGATCCATCTGCGTCCAATTCGTATCGATACTCATATACAGTTCGTATCGATCCAGGAGTGTGCATTTCGTATCGATTCTCATATATCACTTCGTATCGATCTAGCCGTGTGCATTTCGTATCGATTCTAGGATAACACCCTCGAACCCTAGCCGTGGCGCAGAGCTCCCGCATAGTGAGTTCAAAATTAAACTTAATAAAGGAACATCCTGATCGTTCCATGATTGGATGGGACGTAGGGGATTACAGCAGCAATTTTTGAGTTGCAATCAAGGAATGGGTAAAGAAATACTATTCGACCGTGCTCCCAGGGGCTGGAGAACCTAGCTAATATGCCAAGAACTATAGTTGATTAATATATCATGCTTCTAAGGTGGACTACAACTTTTCCCAATTGATCAGCTTTTAAACTCCTGAATTGACAACTATGGTACGATGGCTAATATGACGACTGCCCTACACTGTCTACTCTGCCAACTCAAAACATAGCAGGTCACCGCTGAACCATCTTCAAATGCCTGCATCTTAATTATACCACAAACATATGACTAGAAGCATGACATACAACCTTAAGAGGACGTCCTTACTACCTTATACGGGCCTCCTACCCGGTGAAAATTAAAAATAATCACCAATCTATGAGCCCATCTTAATCTACCCGCCATCCAATCGGCATTACCAACCACTCGAACATCATGCACTTGGGCATACATCATTCATCGGTATTACAAGACCCCGTAGCCATATATGGACCTGGTCATAATATGGAGAATCTTCCCTAGTGGAGACTTATTCATTGAAACCATCCTACCTGCAAAATTTCTAGTGAAAATTCAATATGTTGGCTGTGTCAGTATGCTATGGAAATACAACTCCCAACACTACCTCATAAAGTTGGAATAGCGCATAGACTCCACCAAGAGTGATGAAGGCCATCAATGCAGATGTCTTCCCCCATTCCTCAAAGAACACTGTCGGTCATGGTTAGACATACCGGTTCTACTTCTCATATTGCTGAAGGGAATAAAGAAGCTGGCAGCCAATGAATTCATCCAAAGTCCATAGCTAGTTGCCGCCAATACCCCTAAATGGATTCATTTCAAGAGCTTATTTGCAGACTTTGATAAGAGAACTGGTGGATAGCCGCCAAAAAGTACACCAACATATCGTATCCAATATTGATTTGATGAATCAGATGAAGGATCAACTTGGCGAGATAAGGAAGGAACCTACTCCATACTCTAGATCGTAAAACTCATCTTGTTTAGATGGCTACCGTGGATGCCAACGCCTTAAGGCTGCTCCAGAAAAGATAGCTCTGATAATATGTTCAAGCCCCATAAAACAAAGGGCTGGGAACCTCCGACCCCTATCAATCGAGGACTTTGATCAAACCGAACCATTTGCATTAGACTTCCAATTGTGAAGGGCTGGACCGAAGTGCAATAGCGAGCATACGACACCACTTCACTTATCAATGAGGTTTAATCCGATCTCTTTTGAATTATTTCTATTTCAATTTCGTTTATGTTGCAAATTGCGACCGACTTGAATTAAAGTACTTGCAAATGATGCAGGTAATTGAGTACTTAAGGATGGGTGCAAAACAACTCCACGGACTATTATCAAATCATTGAGGTATTAACATGACGAGCATGATTCAACCACTCATCGGCTGCTGTATGCACCTGACTTAGGGGTAGGGCATCAAAGCAGAAGAGACTAACAAGGTCAGGACTCTAATACAACATGGATACTACTATCCATCCACTCATTCGCATATGCAATTTAATTGTCGATCTAAGAAAGACTTGAAGTGATATGTCCCATCTATGTACTCCCTATCTCATACTTGAAGCTCGCGAAAATACTTATGGTTCTTTTGATGCCCAGTAAGATCAGAACCACACCATGGGTGGACATGATGTGACCTTCTATACATCCAATCCTGCATTAGACACTTGGGGTTATTTAAGAACACATGTTTAAAGTGGATATGATTTGACCATTCACTTCCCAATTAGCATCTGTGGTTCCGCAAAATAATAGTGCCTTAAACCGACTTCATCAGGGGCCAACCCTCAATTTAATATCATCAACGACTGACTGCCTATTTCATCATGTGCCATCATTTCAACTCTCTTCCTGAGCCCAATTGGAAGAACACAAAGTATAAAGTAGATGTGACTTGTCCGTCCCCTCTTTAATTCTTGTCCCTGACTTAAGAGAAAATACACAGCTCAAAGTCAATGTAGTTCGACCATCCTCTCCTCTTCTTGAGCTCAAAGCTTTCTAGAACACTAATCTTACTCCTTAGGCTTGGAGAAGTAGAACTCAAACGAACATGTACGTGATTCGACCGTCCATTAACTAAATCTTATCCTTTGTTGAGGGCGGATAAATGGACAGTGATCGAAATCCGACCAATCACTTATTAAGTGAAACCCGAGCTCGGGGGCCAACATACTTAAATCAAAAGGGATTGAAACACAACAATCCTCTAACTAACTCCGGCTCCTAGAGTGCGAGCTGGAGTATAAACATATGGACATGGGCCTGAGGAGGAGAATCCGTCCATCTAATGACTTCACCCATGTTCAATCTAAACCCGAGGAGAATGGATCTGTCCATCTAACGACTTCGCCTTCTATATTTACAAGCTCAAGTAGGGTGGATCCGTCCATCTAACGACTTCGCTTGCCTACTCAAGGTGGATGTGATCCGACCATCCACAACCTTAATCGACCTCCTGTTCCCAGAGTGCGAACGGGATTCAAATGCCTAAACAGATGTGACTGACCATCTTTAAGCCAACTCCAGATTTCTAGAGTGCGAACTGGAGTACATCAACTAACTCCAGATGTCCAGAGTACGAACTGGAGTATAAACATTAACTAACTCTATGTCCTCAGAGCATGGACTGGAGTATAAACACAACAATGGGTGTGACTGACCACCCATCAACTTACTCCAGATTCTCGGAGTGTGAAGTGGAGTATAAATAGTTGCTAACTCTAAGTCCTCAAAGCGTGGATTGGAGTATAAACACTACAATGGGTGTGATTGACCACCCACCAATTAACTCCAGATTCCCAGAGTGCGAACCGGAGTATAAACATTAACTAACTCTAAGTCCCCAGATCATGGACTAGAGTATAAACACTAAAATGGATGTGACTGACCACCCATCAACGAACTCCAGATTCTCGGAGTGCGAGCTGGAGTATAAACATCAAAATGGGTGTGACCAACCACCTGTAAAGCAACTTACGTCCCCGGAATGCGAATATAATCCTAAAATAGTGTGACCGATCGCCCATCAACTACCTCTAGATTCCTAGAGCATGAAATGGAATATAAAACACTGACTCACTCTAGTCTCGAGAGCGTGGACTGGAGCACAAATGCCAAATGGGTGTGTCTGACTACCCATCAACTAACTCCAGATTCCCAGAGTACGAACTGGATTATAAACATTAGCTAACTCTGGTCCCGAGCGTAGACTGGAGTATGAAGACCTAATGGGCGTGGCAGATCACCTATTAGCCAACTTCGGTCCTCAAAGCATGGATTGTAATATAAATACCAGAAGGGATGCGATTCGACTGTCCATCTATCAACTCTAATTCCTCAGCAAGTTCTATAGTAAAAAAAGTGGATGTGGTTTGACCGCCTGCTTTCCAACTTTTCCCCTGACATGGAGGAACACTTATCACAAAAAATCGGATGCGATCTGACCATCTAGCACTAAGCGGGCATGACACGAACGTCTATGCATCAACTCTTGTCCCCGGCACGGGACCCATAACATAATTTTATAGGGATGCACTCCAACCCTACAAGACAAAATTTCTTCCTTGATTTGACGGGGAGACGTGGATTCAGAAAATGGACCTAGCTAAACGTCCTATTCTAAATGGATATGATTACCCATCTTACCACAAATGAACGTGACATGACCGTTCATCCGCTAACTTTCACCTATGATCTGACGAGTTGTGCATGCAACATGGACGGATGTGACCTAACCATCCACCGATAAATTCCTTCCTACAGTTCAGTGCGAGAAGCATCAAATTAAAGTTATTGTAATGTGACCGAACACACTTTGACTTTTACCCTTGACTAGGGGCAGAGGAATTGATCGAGGAAAATGCGGTTCGACCATTTTCTATAAAATCTTAGTCCCTAGAGTGTGGATAGGGATAAACATCAAATAGGTTTGATGAATGGCCCTTCAACTGACTCTAATCCACAACATGTGACTACGAGTATAGATAGATGAATGAATATGATTCGACCATTCATTCACCAACTTTAACCTAAACTCGACATGAGGGATATAAACTCGCTATAGATGCAATTAAACCATCCACAAACTCACTCTGCTAACCCAAGACTGGGGGTAAAGGCATAAATCATTGAAAGAAAAGAAATATGACTCGCTACATCTCCAGCTTAGCATCCTTTAAAACTTAAGGCAACGACTACAAGGAGGCCTTAATGCTAACCAATCAGAATGATGCATGAAGTTACGAGCAACCAATTATATCATACCGCTGGATCGACAGGCAATATCGATCTGCACATTTCATATCATACCATTGGATCAACAGGAAATGAGGTCCGAACATTCAACATCATGCCAATTAGTCGACGGTCAATATCATCCTCTTCGACTACAAATCGATGTGACTCGAACGTCCATCGAATACTTTTGACCAACAGAGCATGGATAGAAGAATAAACCACGAATGAGTATGACTTGACCATTCATCCTCCGTTTTCTTCCTTCGATCTGTTAGGAAGAGCATGAGACCGGATGAGCATGACACGACTGCATTTGAGCTGAGTTATCCCTACTTCTGACGGGAGAGTGTAAACCGAAATGAATGAAGTTGATCGCCTAACTCTAAAAGAATGCAATGCGACCATTCATTCTTTGATTCTTACCATGATCCGACTAAACGAGAAATTCATAACAAGTGCGACCTAAATGTCCGCGCACCGATTCTTACCCTCGATTCGACAACGGAAGCATCAATCTTGCATTGGATCCGACTAGACGATTCACTATTCTGTTTTTGCCCAGAGTATGACGACATATGAAGCAAAGTGAATGTCGTCGAGGCAACAAAGTATTCTGGCTAGAGGAAAGAATTAGGACAGAATGCAGGATAAGGTACAACTCAGCCTTCCATCGGTTAACTCGATCCCATGGTTCAATGGGATAGAATGCAAAATTGAAGCTAACATTATCCACCTTGCCACTTATCAAGATATTATCCAGATTTGGGGGCATGCACGAGAAATAAAATGAATATAATTTGATTGTTCATCAAACAACTCTGGTTCTTACAGCTTGGACTATAGTATAAACACAACGGAAGCTGGGCTCGATCATTCGCACAATACATACATCAACCCAAGACCGAGGGCATGAGTGTGATCATCCAAGAGCTGGATACGACTAGCTAATCCTATAGCTCATGCCTATTATTTATAAAAACTTGAAGTTACGACCGAAAGGATGCTTAGGGATAGAATCATCAAATGGCGCCCGGAATTATGGGAAACTGAACATCATTCTGACCCTTCTGATGAGCAATGGATCGCGAGTACATTGAATGGAAAGTGCATTGCTTGGAAACACAAGTAGATTACTATGCTGCAGCGCGCGATACAAGGCTAAACTCTACCGAGCCTTTGATTCGACGCCCATACAAGCCTGATCATTTACCCTTGCAAATAAGCACGTAAAGCGCCTACAACCCACCGTGAGTATTGTAGATCAGATCACAGCTCAACGCAATGATGATGAAAGTGTTAACTGCTTTGCTCCATGTGAAGTTGATATGTTCACTTGGATTCAATCTCATATACATATGGACTCTCACCAACCATTGAGAACCCTGCATTAAATGCCAACTCGAGGCATGTCTTGGTGAATAAAAATGAAGCGACGTGGATCTAGAAAGATCTGCTGCACTTAAGGGAAAGACAAATCTACTCAAAACCAATAGGTTTATCCACGATGTCCTCTACCCAAAATGAGTATCCAATCCTTTACTTATGAGAGAAACAAATGGAGATGGCGGACGTACGCCGACTACTCAGATTTGCACGAGGTATGGCAAAGCATAGCTTTCCACTTCTAATGATCAACCAACTAATAGACTCGACCATCAAACATGGATTACTCTCATCCATGTACGCAAACTCCAGATACAATCAGATACTGAAACATGTCCCAGACCAGGAAACTACTGTTTCATTACTGACTCGGGCCTATAGCGCTATGCTGCATTCCTTGCATTCAAACTTGAGAACACTTATGCTACTTACTAAAGGACAATTAACAGATCATTCAAAAATCAGATCGGCCGATCGATGAATGTATATGTGGTTAATATACTCGTGAGATCATGACCATCGAACGACCACATCAATGACTTGGCAACGTTATTCAGTGATCTCCAACAACTGTAAAGTGAAACTTGATCCTTTGACATGCTCATTCAGCTTTGTATAAGAAGAATTCTCGGGTTTCATCATCAATTCTCGTAGGATTGAGGCTAATGTCAGAAAATTATAAAGATGAGAGTCATCCATGTACCGAGGAAACCAAGCAGCTCTGATAGATCGCTTAGAGATACCTTTCATTTACCTAAGCTGTTGGATCGTGAAGATCTATACCTCAATTGGGTCATGTCAACACACGCCATAAGCTCGCAATGCTATGTGAAGAGAAACTAATCCAAAGACCAGTATACGATGAAAGCTAGCCATCGACAAGTTTATCCCGTTAACGTTTGTATCGATCAACTGTTACGGTAGGTCCTATGGCAACCTTAGATGTTCGGAAGGTTACTCAAATAAATATCGAGCTAAGCCAATTTGATATCACTTATCTCTCACAAAGATTTATCCATGATCAAACATTGGCATACTTCATATCCGAATTCACTGTATCAGATGATTATTCGAAGAACAGTGGAGAGCCGTCCAACTAATGGAGAACATACATAGATGGAACTTTCGTTAATCAGCTTTCTAATGTCGAAGTTGCGTTAATGCCTCCTGAGGAATGATCGATCTGCTACACCCTGAAACTTAACTTCCCTGCAATAAATAACGAAGCTAAGTATGAAGGCTTGGTCGCCACACTCAAACTTGCAAGAAGACTAGGAATGGAAACTATACACATCTTATACGATTTCTGGTTAGTGGTATGCCAAGTCAGGGAAGACTATCTGACTAGGGGGCAACGTCTTGCTCCTTATCTCAGCTGGATCCTAGAGCTACTAGCCGACTTCGAGTATTACACCACTACACAAATCCCCAGAGAACGAAACGAAAAGGTCGAATCATTAGCCAAGCAAGTCAATTCTGGGAATGCGTGGCAAAAAGACTCTGCGCTGGTTAAAATACTTATTATTCCAAGCATTGACATATGAAAATCAACTTGATCTTATAGATGGATTTAGGAAAGAGGTCATGGATGACTCCTATCAAAGACTATCTACTGTGGAGAATTCTTCTTGAATATAGGAATGAGAGATGGCATATCCTCCGTGAAGCATCACTGCATGATTATGTCTGGATCGTTCGACTCATCGACACAAAGCATTACCCCTAGATCCATCAATCCAAGACCCAATATTAAGTATCCATCGATATAAAGCATACATTCTAACATCTTAAATCAACACAGGAGAGTAAGGACTTAAGACAACCATCAAACGTTGTTACAGCTCGAATTTCACTTCGATCCAGGTGAGGATCGATACGAAACTCAATCCAAACAAAAACTAAAGAACTTGATAACGACCCGTAAATGTGCAAACATGAACAGGTGTCAGATTAACATATGTGCATGTATGCCAAACTAATATTCAGTTTTTGAAGTTAACAGGAATTGAATGCTTACCTGGTGACAATTAGAATGGAGAACAAAAAATCGCTAGTGCTCAACACTCAATTACAACGAAATACTGCATGATCATTGACAATAAACAGTTTGAAAACTACATCGCTGAAGATTAATCAAAGGTTACATCTTTTGACAAAAAGATAGCAATTACTTAGTGAATCAGATAGAACTTTTCAGAAAGAAGATGTCAGCTTTTCAAAGCACGTCATGTTCACACAAGACGTACTTTGGGGAGCAAACGTTATCCCGCCTTTTTGCAAGGCCGTGACACCAAGAACTTGACTAGAAACTAAGGATAGTTCACCCTAGAGATCGTTAATACATAGGTCTACTATGGATATCGATAAATTTTGTCCGAGTCTGGATCGAGCTACAATTGATATGACAGGACCAACAAAGCTATGAAAGCCAACTTTTCAACTTTCAAGTTAATTGGAGTTCATATGCTCAAGATATTAGTCAATAACGGTTTAGAAATCCAAACTTGCATCGATCATAACTCGAGATCTACAGGTCCAAACGCCACCAAATTGTCACAGAAGCTTATGTACAACTTAAGGAATGGTTATGCTAAATTTTGACTCAATTGGATCAAATCTTGATTGATACGAAATTTGTTCTTATCGATCACGCATCGAGTGCAGTTGACATGGGATCGATTGTGTGGGCCCACCCAAATGAGAGAAGCTCGAGATCTGGGTGAGATATTTTCAGCCTATGCCTATAAATAGCCGCCATACGCATCTAGAAAAGGGAATTTGTCCTCTCTACGCTGAAACTCTACCGAAATCATTATCAAACTTTAGTTGTACTGTTGTAATCTTTTGTAACCAGTGAGTAAAGTTCAATAAACATCAGTCATTTCATAGTGGATGTAGGCAATTCGCCGAACCACTCTAAATCCGTGTGTTTCTGTGCATTTTCTTATATGTTTATTGGTGTGTTTCTTAGATCTGCTTCATTTTACATTTATTCTCTTCATTTTATATCTTCAAACACATTCGATGAGTGTTGCGTCCAATTTTGGTACAAAAATAGCTATTGTCTTTGCGCTCAAGTAATGGAACATTATATTTTAGGAAAGAAGTTTGAGCTATGTATGAATCACAATTCCTTGAAGTATTTGTTCTCTCAAAAGGACTTGAACTTGAGACAATAGATGTGGATGGAGATCTTAGTGTCTTATGATTTTGATATTTCTTATACCCCTGGCAAGGGTAATGTAGTAGCAGATACTTTGAGCGGACAATGAGCAATGTTGAGTCCCTTGTTCTTAGAGTGGAGACATTTGAAGTATATATCTACCTTTGATTTTCGACTATCATCAGATATTACCCTTAAAAACTAGCAACTTTAGATGTGCAGCCTACTTTAATAAAGCATATTGAACCTAGGCAGAGGGAGGATAAGGAGCAAGTATATATTATAGAGAGGATTGGTAGAAGGAAGTCATTTAGTCACTCGAGGCGTTATGCCATGGAGTCGAGAGGATGGCTACGAAGAGATGATAGTTTTAATTGAGTTATTAACCAAGTAGAAGTCAACATAAGTTATAACAAACATTGAAATGAAGACGAAATGATTTGAAATCTTGGAGGCACGCTTAGATGGAGCATAAGGTAATCTCAGAGGAAACTCAACCAAAAATAGGCCAACCACACAAGTCAGCACTGACTTGATCATGTCGGTGGTGTCTTTTGTGGGCTTCGTATTTACCACTCAAAATCTTCACAACTCTTCTATACTTCTCCCATGCTTGCTCAAGAGAATGATGGATCGGACCAAGTAATGATGGAACAGTTATCAGAATCAACCAATGATCCATAGAAACAACATAGGACACTTCAAAATCAAGTAGGAGGAAGAGTGCAAAAGGGTAGGATCACAAGTGAGCAACAAGAAATGTCGACACTGATATGAAAATGTCAGCACCGACATGAACATCTCGGTACCTACTTGTTTAGACAATGCAGTAGGCCCCGTGGTTTTGCACACTAGTTTGAGCCAATGTCTGGACTTTGCTCCAACTTGACTTCGCTCCAACTTGACTTCTAGCCCAACACGACTGTTACCCCTACAAATAGAAATTATAGGGCAATCAAAAGAGGATCCGACTTCAGTCATCACTACGCAGAAGCTTTGCCTCTTCTTCATCTTCTATCTCTACACAATAGTCACCAAGATTGATACTTTGGGAAATTCTAGGAATTGAAATCTATCTAAACCCTACACTTGTGACCAATTATCTTTCAAATCTTTTGTACTCTTAAACAAACTACATAAGATCTATAAGCAGCAAAGCTATAAAGAGGCGTAGGCCATAGATTGTCGAACCACTATAAAATCTTCTGTCTCTCTACTTTATTTCTATTATTTCCCTTTTATTTCAATTATTATCTGGTTGATTTAGGTCTCATAGGTTCCCTGTAATCTATTTTTGAGTGTTGATCTATTTTTGGCATCAACATTTTGGTGCTTTCACTAAGAAAACTGAACCTATGCTTTATCCAGCTCTCTACTTTGGATTGCATAAGCTCCAAAAGTAAGATCTAGACGGTTTTCTTAAATTAAAAATTTTCCATTCCAATAGCTCAAAGGAAAGGAAAATCTGCATTTGCAAGATCTATAGGTGCAACAGTTGATGGTGATGAAGCAAACACCCAACAAACGAAAGTAAACAATGGAAATCCACTACCTGGATCTTCTGCTATACAGAAAGTTATTACTAAAGAAGAACTTAATCAGATTATCAACGATCTTAACCAGAAATTTACTGATAGCCAAAAAGCTCTTATGGTTAAGATGGATGCATCTGTTAACTTTGCAACTGATAATAACAAGAACTAAAAGGAAAAATTCTCCTGTAATAGAACAAGAAAATTCCTCCATTTCAGGACTAAACTAGAGGAATCTAAAGCAAAGATGGAAGAAAGCAACAGCTGGAGCTACGAGCAGGAGAAAGTAAGGAGTTCTTCCTATAAGGAGACATGATGGTGCTGATCCAAAACAACTTATGGCCGACCTAAACTTTAGGGTGAACACTCCTTAGGAAGGTGTGCCATGCTTGTTTCAGACTCCGAAGATGATATGCAACTTGATGGTGGAGACTTAGGATTGAATATAGTGTTAACGGACAAAACACTGGAGCTGGAGCTCAAATAGTTGTGGCAAGACCAACTGCACACCAATGTAATGCTGTAGGAGTGGTTCTCCTAGAGGATAGATGATCTAGGTTTTAGTTGGCAAACCAAGATTGTTTGCGGAGTCAAACACTTGGGGTAGCCCCTAACAGCCGACTTGCAGATAATCGTGCCAACGAAGAATACATCGCTTACATGGTCAAACGGTTGCTCGAAGAAAGTAGGAGTAGGAAAAATGAAGATTGAGGTTTTGCTCCAAGCCGAAACCCCTTTACCACAAATGTTCTTAGAGAAGAATATCCTTGAAGATTCACTATGCCGACTATGCCATCATATAATGAGACGGTAGACCCTAAACAACACTTGTTTAAATACGAATGGCATATGGATGGAGCTAAAGCTACGGACGTCGTCCATTGTAGGTGTTTCCTTATTTTCTTGTAAGGAGTTGCTTCTACGTGGTTTATGAGACTTCCACCAAAGCCCATTTCCACTTTTGATGAGTTGGCAAGAAAGTTTCTGGAAAAGTTTCGGCTTCACACTGCCCGACCAAAGGATGTGATGTCCTTATCTGGCTTTTCTTAAGGGCTAAATGAATCATCGAAAGCTTTCTTGAACTAGTTTAACTCACGGTTATTGAGCTGAGTAATCCAAAGGAAGACATGGTATTTATAGCTCTCGTTCGTGCTATTCATCCATATACGGATTTTGGTAAATGGATTAAGATGAAACAACCAACTACCATGAAAGAATTTCACCAAAAGGTAAACCAATTTCTAAGACTAATAGAAGCAAGTATAATCGAAGGAAGAACTATCAATGAGCAACCAAAGGAAGTGAATCAAGTAATTTTGCAGTTAAACAGGATGGAAACAATTCTAAAATAGCTGCATGAGGTGCATGAAGAATGCAAATGTAAAATAGAGGAACCAGAATTCCGGTAGGCGTGACGGGAATGGAAAATGTTTAAGGAATCTAAGGCCTGAAGACTATACAATATTGAATGGTAGTTTGGAAAACATCTACCTCGCCACTCAAGGAACTGAGTGATATAACAAACTATCCAAAAGGGAAGTGTCCAAGGAACAAAAGTGATCGGGGAAGTTTTGCCACTTCCATAAGACTCACGGGCATAACATAAATAAGTGTCGGCATCTGCAAGACTTGATTGAGGAAGTGATAAGGAACAATAGGCTCCAGCAGTATGTGAAGAAACCACAAAACCCCAATCAACCCGTTAGACCACAAGCGCCGAATGCTCAAGAAAATCAGTTCGGACCAAACAAATAAGGGCCTAGACGAACGGATAAGGTTAGTTATAAACATCATCACTGGAGGACCTCATCCAGTGCAGAAGAGTTGGGGTGAAATGGAACGATATGCCAGTTCTCTGAAGCATGCCCCTTAGGAGAGTTGCTACGCCGTTGAAGATGGAGCTCCGACTAAGCAACAAAGAATGTTTACCAACGAAATTATATTCTGGAATCGAGACATTGAAAGCATTAAAGCTCCAACTCTTGATCCAATGGTAATAACGGTTAGGCTCGGTCCGGCAGTTGTGCATCAAGTTCTAGTCGACAGTGGGAGTTCAATCAACATTCTGTTCCAAAAGACGTTTGATCAAATAAAATTCAGCGTGAAGGATATGATTGCCTACCAAATGAAGATTCAGGGATTTATAGGTGAACCTAAACAATCGGTCGGGACGATCAATTAACTTGTAAAACTTGGAGAAGGATAACAAAGAGTGGTCCTTATCCAGACATTTATGATTGCTCACAATGCTTTCTTGGGCCGACCGACCCTCGTTGACTTCAGAATTGCTTTGGCTCTCCGGTGTCTCATGATGAAATTCCCAATGGAGAATGAAATAGGAGTAATAAGAGGGGACCATAGCACTGCAAAAGAATGCTATGCTGTAGAATTACATGAATCAAAGCGCCGTGAAAAGGGAAAGAATGTGGGGACGACTCTCCACATTCATGAACCATAAGTATAGCAACTATAAAACTGTCCCTGGCTCAAGGACCATAGCCGCTTCAATAAGGCTATGTATAACGATCTGTATTTTACGCATCTGAGGATCATAAATATTATTTTTATATTCATATGCGGTCGTATGACTCGATAACTTTGGGAAATGCCTATAAGTGACATTCCTATCCTTATAATTTTTTCAAATGATTTCTGAAAACTTGTATTGGCTATAACTTTTGATATGAGTTAAATAGCATTCGGGACCACTTCCATTGGAAAGATATAATGGTTTCCCTTTCTGTAGAGTGGTCATAATAGAGATTTGGACTTCCTGATTAGGAGATACGGATGTTTGAAGATTGACAGTTTTTAGGGTAGCTTAGTTTGTAATTAATGAGTTTAGAGGCAAGCCCACTAACTCGTTTCAGGTTTGAAGATCTTATGTGGCTGAACCATCATCCCCGGATCATTTTTACACCTTCTCCCATAGATCTAAACCTCCATTAACATATTCTCTACCCAAAATCTTCTCTTTTCTCATTTAAATCAAGTCTAAATCATATATTAGGGTTACATTAATAGGAGGATTTCATCAGAGATCATTAAATCTACATTCCGGGGAGATAAAGTCTGGTCTTTGTGGTTGATTCTCGAATTTTCCTAGATTTGCATCCAAATCTCCACTTTATGAGGTTTTGATGAGTGATTTATCATCTCTCACCTTATTATATATGTATATATAAGTTTTGGTATGTTTTAAACTCATTTTTAAAGTCAAAATCATGTTTTGGAACTGTTTTTAAAGTCAAATCTAAAGTAAAACGAATTTATAACTTTCTAAGTGTTTTAAGCAAGCTGATTTGATTTATGGATGCATTGATGTGTGTTAGGATATTAGATATACATTATATGATGATTTACAGTGAATTATTGTATAGTTGCATGCTTGAATGATTGAATGTTGCTTGGTGCATGTATAATGTTTGTGTAAATGCTTGGAGGGTTGAAACACTCATTGGAACGACTTAGAGTTAGGAACCATGAAATCAGGTTTTGACAGATCAACTCAAGATTGTTGGGAGTTGCATCGTTGCATATGCACGCACAAGGGTCGGAGAATGGAGCGTAGAGGTGAAATCAATGCGAACTTGGACTCGGTGAAGCCATATGAGATCGTTTTGGCATGGATGATTGGCGCTTGGTTCTAGTTTGAACAGTGGAGTTAGTTTGGTGGAGGAAGAGGGTCGACAACCGAACACCAAACTTGGTTCGGTGTTGTGGAGGTTCAGTGACCGAATAAGGTTGGCGGTTCGGTGGTAGTGTTGGTCAATGTCCAAGCACCAAATTTGGTTCGATTGTGGGTTGGACCGATGGTCGAGCAAAGGAGTTGGTTCGATAGGTGGTGATTCGGCTTTAGACAGTGGACTCTGTTCGATGGTAAGTCGACTCGGGGACTAGACGAGAAACTGGATTCAGCATTGGAGTGGGTTTGGATTTTCGAGCCTAGCATAGTTTAGTCATCGTTGTAGGCCGAACAAGGATAGTGCATGATGTTGGCTATGAACTTCGATATGGCGACAGATTTTGAGGGTCTTTGATGGGTTCATGATGAGTAAGATGGGTGATTCTAGGACGACTCAGGATGACCTTAGGCTTCTTGCAGTGACTAGTGAAGCAATGGTGTGGTGGTTCGATATCACTGACATGATGACTTTGGAACTTGGTACGTTGGCTCTACGACTTACGATGGATGTCTAGAGGTATTTCAAAGATGGTAACTTAATGATAGGAGTCATGACGGTGATCCACAAAGGTAACCTTAAAGATGGGTGCTTACGAGTGAGATTTGCGATGGTGTCATGTTGTAGAAATTGCCATAATGGAATAAATATTGAGTTCCATGATGAAGACACATGTAAAGGGATCATTGATAACTCGAAAGCTTCTAGTATGTTCGCAATGAAGGGATATGTGGGGATTCCCAACTGGATTTGCGAATGTTTCTAGATTTTATGACTGTAGATTACCCAGGGCTTTTACAGTTGTGGGCCTGATTCCTAGCCTTTTGGAGTGGTGTGGATTTGAGCACAATGAAGCCAGGATTACGATTGGGTCCTTGGTTTGTGATTGTTCCATACGAGTTATCATATATCCAACGCACACGAGTGATGGTGAGGATTTTTTAATGGATGTTATGTTTGCCATGGTTGTTCATCGATCTACTGCGTCAAACAATGTAGGTATTTCGACTGTATTCCTAGAAATTGGACGTTATACTTTGATTGTAGTACACTTATATGGCTTTGATGGTAGATTAGCATATATCGACCGTTATGTGCTAACTCTTTAGATGCAAGGACATGTTAGGTATGGTTCTACATACCCTATGTTCATACCTACTATATACGATTTTTTTTTTGAGATGATGTATCGCTCATACCAGATTGTTGTCTAACTCATGGTTTTATGCTTTACTTCTTATTAACTGGATACTCTTAAATGAGTAGATTAGGAATAACAGGTCTGGATAGCACATGGAGTTGTACGGAGTACGAGCAGAAGGCTACACTTTCATATATCTATACTTGGAGCTTACTATAGCTGATATTCCGTTGTGCAGTACTGTGAGTTATGTCAGTACTTGTATTATTAGAGATAGTTATATAATTTATTATGGAGACTTAGGATGTATAAACTCTTTATTTCATTTTTTATATAACCCGTGAGCCTAATGCACTCTGATGTTCTCATATATGGTTTAATTGATTATATCACTGTCTTGTTTGTTTTACATCTATGTTGTTATATATACTTTATCTGTGTGCCGTGGGAAGTTCTATAAGTTCCATGTTTTAATATTTCTTTACATTTTACCCTTGGCTACTGTCCTGCATCGACCAGGAACCTTCACAACGTAACATACCGATATACTAGGTACCACAGTTGTAGGGTGGTCGTCACATTTTGTATCGGAGCTTAGGTTGCATAAACGATCTAAGTGGACACTGGGATATATTAGAGATAAGGAAGGAGCTACCGTCTTATAATGGATCTAGCGATATATGAGGAAGCATACTTGTTATACTTTGGTTTTCAAAACTATTTATTAGTATGTGTGTTTATATATACAGTCTATAAGTCGCATCACATTTAAGGGCATAAATTATTCCTTTTAGAGAGACTGATCAGCTGTGACGCCCCACCCTGAGACCCACATTAACAAAGAGAATTACATAGTAATTTTGTCTGCTAATGCGGAGAATAGGGCTGGTTAAGGCCGACCATCACAGGCTTGCATTAGATAAGAGCTAAGTATGTCGGTTTTGGAACATATTTTATTCAATTAATTTTTTTCCATTTTATCTCGAGTATTCAACATACTTAATACACTACTATGGTGGCTATAGGACAAATTCAGAAACAAAACATAATAACTATGTCAAATACAAGTCACAGAACAGCAACACAAAAATGATACAAATGAATACATACATCAAATGTAATATAACATGCCAATAGTGGTATACAACCACAACATATACATACATTCCCCACAAAAGAATATAGACATCACAAGTTTCCAACAGAAAGGCTACTACACAAAAACTATGACATATCCCAAGTCGATGGTGAAGTCCAAAAGGTAAAGCAAGCTAAGAGTCCAACTACCTAACCTGCAACTTTTAGTTTCGGAAAGCTTAGAATTTATTTATAGCTTATAAGAATAAGTCGGCTAATAAGAAACGCTGTTAGGAACTCCATCTGTAGAGTTGAGGAGGGCACGACATCTTGGGCTGCTAACCCCGATTTGCAGAACATGTTTGCTGAGATGGTGCGGAACATGGTGCAAAATGCCCAAGTTGCTCCTGCTGCAGTATTTAGTGGTGATGTTCCAGTGCAAGCTCCTAAGGCCGAATTTGCCAAATTGAGCAAGGATTTCTCTACTATGGGTGGAAAATCGTTTCCTGGAACGAAATTAGCCGTCGAAGTGTAGGATCGGTTGGACACCTACGAACGAGGATGTGGAGTTATATGATGCAACGAAGAGGAACCTAGCCTTTATACAACTTCAGGGAAGAGCTAACGCCATCAAGATTACTACTCATGCGGATCAGATTACTTGGAAGTAGTTCAAGGCGAGATTTGAAGAGAAGTATATACGCAGGCTCAGAAGTCGGTGCTCTTCCGGAAGCTTGCTGGCTTGAGACAAAGGGATATGTCAGTGTTGGAGTACGTGGCTGAGTTCGACACACTATCGAAGTATGACTTATCCTTTATCAATACTTCGCTCAAGAAGAATGAGAAGTTTATCATGAGCTTGGATGATTATTTTGGAAAGAAGCTTGTGAGCCTTATCAATGAGACCTTAGAGAGGCCGATGGAGAAGGATCTTCGATATGAGAGTCTCTATCCTAAGCCTAAGTCAATTATTGCTCCCAAGGATGAGTCAAAGCCGCAAGTTGGCGGGAGAGGCAAGAGGAAGTGGAACATCAACAAGAAGAAGAAGCAGTTTCAGAAGAGTGATTAGAAAAAGGAAAAGTGGGAACCTACTTGCTATAATAGTGGGGGGAAGAGCCATCTTGTCAAAGACTGTAAAGAAGAGGGTAAGAAGTGCTACAACTGTAACAAGCCGGGGCATAGCAAGAAGAATCACGCGGAAGCGTCGAGGAATAAGCAAGTTGCGTCTCCTTACGCTTTGAACACTGTTCCAGCTTCGTCGAGCGCTCCATCGACGAAGGAGAAGAGGAAAAGCATCATTATACTTTCATATTTATCACAAATATTTGCATTAATTTATAATTTGATATCAATTTAAATTCAATTAACAACACTGAAAACCGAACCAGTTAGGGTGGCCCAAATGGTAAGATCCATCATGAAGACAATAATGCTTGGTCCCCTTTCACTTACTTGAAGTCTAACCATGAGTTTCTATGCAAGCTCCTCCTCTAGGTTTACTTAATTGGTTTCTGGATTAAACAAAAAAAATAGAACTACTAAAGTTAATTCCATTTAAAAAAATAAAAATAAACTACAATAGCAATTAAATACCACTACTAAAAACCTATCGTTTTCGTTTTCCTTTAAGATAGCTCTTTCTCTTTATCCTAAACATTCTATTTTCATCAATGTACTAGCGGAAGCTTTTCTACTCCACACCCAAATTTATTAGAATGGGTGCGTGATCCAGTATGTTTTTAATATAGGTATAATTTTACTGATAACTTAATAAATTTTGATAATTTTCCAAATAGTCCATTGAACTGCATTACATAACTAAACAACTATTTAGTATTGGCCAGCATAAATCGTATGTGGGTGGATTCTAAACGAGACTCATCTTTAGGATCTTCAGTATCCTTAGAGTATTTTAAATTTAACTAGATGAACAGATCGCTACAAGCTATTACGTTCCAATGCTCTATTGTACATGAATTCTAATATCCACTTATATGGTATAACCATAATAAACAGGTGAGTCTATTATCACAGGCATATTTACTTTTCCCATCCTGTTGCTTTAAGCAAAAATCACTTATCCAACTTTTCCCTTTAGCTACCTCAATTATTCTAAAACCACCCCTTTTCTTTTATACTTTGCTTTCTTCTTTTTGTTTTTTTTTTGTTTTGTTTTTTACAGCTTCTTCTTCTCTTAAAAAAAACTTCACAAATTGTAGCAATGGGGAGAGACAAACGGGGGAGAGGAGATCCACGCAGCATTGTAAATCTCTAGCCTCTTCTTCAATTAGTGATTATGTTTTGACTTTCAATTTTTTTAAGTTGTTCAATCAAAACCTAATAGAAGTAGTCGAGCAAATGCGAAGAGAGAAGTGGGGCCGACCTTGAACGAAGTTTGCAGAGTTTGTCATTGAATCATCACTTCCCTCCTCCATGAAAATTTCAAACTCTCTTTTATAGCTTAACAAGTAAATGATGGTAGATGAAACAAACATCTAATTAATTACAAGAGGGTAAAGATGGAATTAAAACTTTAATATTATAATCAGGGTGCGAAAAGCAAATATGTAGATGATAATAGATGTAACCACAAAAAATAGCCTTAACTGACTACTAAAATTTCAATTATCAAATCACCAATTAATTTTGTGATGACTAACTATAGTTCCATCCATATCTTCCACGATAGCTAATAAATATCCATGTGCTTGATTTAAAATGTACCACGTGTACATAGTTGAATTAAAACAGTCGAAATTTTATAGGTAAAATAATTTAAATGGTGAGATATTTTGTACCAAATTCTAAAGTTTGTACCCAAAACCTCAAGACATCAAAATGAGTAATTTGCTTAAATAAAATACCACTCTTATTTTTTGAAAAATAAAATAAAATAAATAAAATCCCACAAAAGTAATTTTTCACATCGTCGATTAGTTTTTGATAACCATTCGTTTTCTAATAACTTATGTCCATGTGTTTGCTTTGATTAATTTTTTTTCTACAGGAAAGTCATCTGATATGGATATGGATGCTAGGGGTGGGCACGGGTCTGTTTGGTGCGGTTTGGAGTCCAAACCGCTTCCGCACCGCATCAAACGGTGAATCAAAAATACAAACCATTATACTAATCTTTTAACGGTTTGGTTTCGGTTCGGTTTGAATGTAACACGGTTCGGTTTCGATCCGGTCCGGTTTGAATCCACATTAAATATGAAATAAGAGAATTACTTTCTTTAACAATCAATTTACGAAGGCAACTGTGTGAAGTTTTTACACTTAAAGTTAAAACACACAATGTTATACTGAAATGAAAGATCAGTTCTCAACTGTATGAATATTTAAATTTGACATTTAGCTAAAAGTGAGGTTTTTTTGATAGATTAACCAAACATCAGCATTAATCAATGCATAATCTTCAAGGAAAATGACTAGAACAAGATTATAATTAGCATTTATTCAAAAAAATTGAGATGAAAAATATTATACCAACACTATAAGTTCTTCCTTTATGAAAGCGAATATTATTAATATAACAACATACGCTAAAAATAGAATATACATCATTAAAATCTAAAATAAGATAGAATTTGCTTATATTTTTATCATAAGATTACTAGTATAAATATTCGGTTTGGTCCGGTTTAATATGGTTGGTTCAATCATCCAAACCGTAACCGAACCGTATCGACGTGGGTCGGTTCGGTTTGAGGTATTTACTTTGGTTAAAAGATTCGGTGCGGGTTTCTGCACCGTTTTTGCGGTTCGATGCGGATGGTTTCCGTATAACGGTGCGGTTTATGCCCACCCCTAATGGATGCTCAACGATCCACCATGGCTAGCCAGTGTTTATTTATTTATTTAGAAAAAAATGACATCTTTTAATTCATTCTCTCTTTTTACTCCTAAAATTATTTCCTTCCTAAACTTGATAACCTTTCCATGGCTGGACTCCTCAGAAACAATGTAGATCCTATTAGCCACAACATGACCACCTCTCTTTTTCATGGTCTTAAGCTTAAGCTTAATGTCCTTCTAGGATACTTGTACTTGAGGGGCAATGATAGTGCAAGTTAGGATAACTACTTATGTAGAGCTTTAATATCAGTATAACCATCACCACTATTACCAAATTTCCATTTGAGCAAATTCTGAGTTAAACAAATTATACTTCATTTTAGCTTCCACCATAATAAAATCCAACAACACACGAATAAAGCACATGCTATACCTACATATTTTAAGCAAACTGTACCCTACATTTAATCACATGTTCATACGGTGAAATATCCAACCAGACAATGTAAATTGAACACTAGTATAGATATATATTGTCTATCTTCTTGGGATATATTTGCAAACAATTGAGTGGGTTTCCTTGTAGTGCTTAAAATTCTCACAATACAGATCATATATGAACATTAAACATGATTCTTGATGCTCAAAATTATTCAATGGTTCGCATTTTTATTCAAATCATAAACATGGCGAATAATAAAAAGCGAACAAGATAGAGTGAGTTGCTCAATCTCTCCACCTGTGGCCGCAGTTAGGATTGCAACAAACAAAGAAGAGAGTCATTCCTTCTTCCCCCCTAATTGCTGCCTGCAAAATTAAACAAAATGCAATTATTATAGCATTTCGTTTTGTAGAACATATATACAATCCCGATTCATACATAGTACAAAGGATATTAGAACAGACCTGGAAGAAAACGGCTTCACCGTGGCCGCAAACGGCACAGCGAACAGTCTTTGTACGAGGCAAAGTCGGATCTGATGCAACGTCTTGTAACACTTGTGTGAACTCGTCTGCTGAATGGTCTATCACATTTCTATACACACAATTGCTTTCTGCTACTTCCTGTATATTGCACATGCATCATAGGTTCATACTTCAGCCCAATATCAATTAAGATGCTTATTTATAAGGCTGTTTCTATGATTCTGCACATAAAGATTGTTTCTTGTTTGCATGTCTGTTTTGCCATAATCAGTATTACCATGAATGCTTCTGACACAGACTGTTCTTTTAAACCCTAAATGAACATACTGGATCCTTTCTACTACCAGTTAGACTTAATTGAATAAACAGAAGAAAGAAAAAAGAGAAAAGGACCTGATGGTCACAGTTGCGGCATGCATAAAGGAGTATCTTTTGCTCCTTGTCCTCCCTTGGATACAAAATATTGTTGCTGCGATATACATCAATGGTGTTAGCATAGGCTTTTTACAGAGGAATATATTGACGAAGAGTAGATTATACCATTCACGGCAAAATTTCATGGTACTCATAGCTGCGGCTGCTTGAATTATCTCCTTTCTGAAATTTGGAGATCAACTGGATATGATATATGCTACTGTTTTGAATTGTTTTTTGATAAAAATTATTCTTGATTCTTGAGGCTAGTGATTTTGTAGATATCTATGCTGGGATTTATGATGATTAGATGTACTATTCCATGCTACTTGAAGTCAAAAGTTTGATGCTTCAGAAATAAATAATGGATTAGAATAATTTTTTGGGGATGAAGAATCTGCAGTGAGATGCCACTAGGTTCCAGCTCATATCTGGAAGCCAATTTGGAAAAGTTACAGAGCTAGTACACTTCCAGCAGAGGTTGAAACCTTTCTCTTGAAGATATCCACCTAAAATTTACTAGGTACTTTGATATCATGTGGAAAATTTTCCATCTATCCTTTTATCCAAAAAATATATTCATTAAAACTTCTCTTGCATCTTACATCTTCACAATAAATCTATATGATTATCAAAAATGGAGATATCACTAAATAATAACCAATTATGTTAAATAATAACTAAATATATTGAATTTGGTGTGGATGGATGCAACTCAACGAGAACAGTTGATTGATGTCGAATATTAGCTGAAAATTAGTCTTCAGTGACCGGATTTAAAGTTTCAACCAAGATGTCAGAATTGAGATTTTCGATAGAGACAATGAGAGAAGTTGGTTTTGAATTATTAGGTGCAAATTTTGATGTACAATAGATAAATGATAGAAATGAGCAATGGTTGTATAAGATAAAATATAAATATAACAATCCGTATTTTCAATGCTCGGTAATCAAATAATAAACCGTTTAATTAATCAAGCAAATGAGTTGAAAATTAAAAGTTTGAAGATAAGTTAAATAGGACTCAAGACCTATTGTGTCCATGACATCGTTTATATATGAAAAACGTGTAAGTTTATATTAAAATTCTGCAATATGATAAAAAGAGACAAAAAAGAAGCTATCAAAGTGGTAATTAAGTAAAAAAATGCCTTTATGCTTTCTGAATAAGCTTTCTCACCATTATTCCTCATTTGCTCTTCTTTTTCTCCAAAAGAAAAAAAAAATACCTTTTCAAATCTCATAATCTTCGTAACTTCTTTATTAATTACAAATAAATATTCTAAATTCAAATCAAAATCATCTACATATCTACATATTCTAAATTCAAAGCAGATTTGGAGAACTTGAAGTTGAGATTTCTTTGGATCGAGTGAGTAAAATTTGTTCTCGATGCTCTATGATCATCATTCATGCAATACATTTTTAGTTTATATCAAATGTTGGGTTAGAGCCTGATGAAAGAATATGAGTTATGACTTTAGAAACGAGAATCATATTGAATGAGTATTCATAAATGTTTAATTATAAAATAATTGTATTAAAAAATAAGAATGAATGTTGTGTACTATTGTAACGACCAGATATTTTCAACCATTCGCATCCAAACATGCCGGAATTGGATTGCTCAAAATATCAAGTTGTTTATTTATATTTGACAAAATTCAGCATATACAGTAAATAAATAATCACAGAATCACATAAACAGAGTAATATAATATAAATGCAGCGTAAACAAGAGAATAGTAGTTCATGAAGCTACTATATATATAACAGAGTCAAATAAGATACAACAGAAGTCTCGAATACAATAGTCCAATACAAGATCAGAATACATCACTAGAATCAACCGAATATCTAAAAGCTGGATAGATAGCTGGATCTCCAAGCGAAGCTCCAACTCCAAAGGTGAGTCTCAAAAGCTGTATCACTCAGTCTGAACCAAGCGTAAAACAAAACACAAAACACTCGAGTCAGGATTAACATTCTTATATCAATAAATCCAACTCAAGTGAAATAAAAACTGGAATACAAGTAACTCAAAGGATGTTTGGCATAACCATCCTCTAAGGATCCGTTAAACTATCTACTACGTAATAATATACGCTATTATAATAATGTCTAAATTAAAGTATAATATATTTAAAAATAGCATTAAGGAGTAACCTAATACCCCCCTTAACACATTTTATAGTACCGATAGTCTATACAGTACCGTAGTCCCTCCTGATCGGAAAGCCACCAGAGGATACTCCATAGGTACGACACAAAACCAAAATCAAACAAGGCGCGCTATTGTAGGTGACACGACACAACTAGGCAATGTCAGGGTAGATATACCAATTACACTTCCAGGCCGGTGGTAACGCGTAGCAGCCACTACCGCCCACTTCAAGTCACAATCTCAAAATCAAAGGTGCACCCAATCAATCACAAAGTAATAGACTGGCATCGAAGAAGTGTGTCCGATAAGAGGAGCTACCTCATTAGCCCGTCAATTGCTCCTGTTTTAGCCACCTTATGCCAATTCATAGGAGTCGGGTTCACGTATATACTTCAATAGAACGTCGCCACCATCCTACTTCGTTTTGGAATCTCCACCACGTACACGGTTGTTAAAGTCATTTTCAGAGTTGGCAGAGAGTATGACAACTACCGATCCCGGTCTCTTTAACAACCAAACGTTATTATAACACCGCGGTCATTTCAAAATAGGTTATACTTCAAAACCAAAGTATCATTTCCATTTCAAAACCCAAATAATACGATATCATTTTCACTTCAAATATATTCATTTCCAAAATCACAATACTTTAAAGTCATAACACTTCGAAACCAAATACTTGAAAATATAACATTTCAAAACATAATACTTTGAAATTCATAGTTTCAAAAACATAACTTCCAACCCTTAAATAGTTTAGATATTCAAATAGTATACATGATAAAATAGTTTAAATTTAAAATTACTTTATAAAATAAGATAATTTCCTCAACTTCACAAATTGATTCAAATCAACTTGAATCCAAAAATTCAATTTAAAACAATTCTCAATTCATAAATTTAAACTCAATTAGCTTTTAATTCATTTCAATTTATCAAATTCCAAAAACAGATTTGAACCACAAAATAACTATTTCAATTTCAATATATTTCAAAGCTTAAATATTCAATATTTCAAAACTAAATTTGATAATTCATGTATATACCAAATTCACTTTACTATTATTTAGTTTTGAAATATTTACTTAATAAATCCAATATTCTTTAAATGAAACTTCAAATTTCAATAAACGAATATTCTTTCAATTTATTTAAACTTGATGTATTCATTTAAATCACCTTAAACCGGAATTAAGTTATAAAACCATATTCTTTTAAAATCCCAGTTTCAGTAAGTTCCAAATGGATTCTTATTCATTATAATTTTTAATTAAATAAAATTTCAAATCAATTTCAAAACTATCTTCTCAACCTTAATTTATAAAAATCATTATAAACTCTATATTAAAATATAATTTAAATAAATACCCATATCATATTTTAATGAAATCAACTTTATTATTAAACTTATTTATATCAAACAAATTTATACATAGCTTAAATTAAGAATTTGACCATATATATATAATAGCATTTATATAATATCTAAAATCAATATTATATAAAAACCATATATTTTTCCAAAACCATAGAAATCATTTCAAAATATTCTTTATATAGACTAGCCGTGTCTGTATATAATTTTCCATCCTATGGTCAAGTGATACAGAAATTTATCATTTCAATCCGTAATTTAAATATAAATACGGGTATATATCATTTCAACCCGCAATCCCGAATTAATTCAAATGAAAATCGCTTGGGTCTATCATTTCAACCCATAACGATTTTCTCCTAGTCTACAGATCGTTCGGGTATGTATCATTTCAACCCATAGTGAATTCTATACTAACAGGGAACTTGCAGAGTGATAACAGATATGATAATAATATAACATGCATATATCATCAATATAAATAACAGATAATGGTGTCAGATATCACATGTGAACATATACAAATAATAGCATATATATAGCAATGTAAATAAGTAACAGCAGCATATTTCAATTGTCGTTCCAATCGAAATCAAATTTAATAAATATAACAACATTAATTGTGAGTGATTGCCCACCTTTCGAGGCTAGAGAGATAAGAAGACGATGAAATTGAGTTACGGAATCCAGGCATGAACCTCAAGACAAGACAAGATTGTACTCGAATCGACGAACAAAGCTGGTAATAAGGGATTGACGAAATCAAATCAGAACTAGATCGATGAAGATCAATTATCAGAGAACTTATATATATACAGCTATGTAAATTATATACATAAAGTCATATTCTAAATTTTAAACATATATTAAATTGAATATATATATATATATATGTATGTATTTTGAAATCATTGTTTTAAACTAAAAATCATGTTAAAGTCAAACATATATATATATATATATATATATATAAATTTGAATCAATACATTAAAATTTAATAGTTTATATAAACTGATATGTATATATATATATATAAATACAACATAAAACAACCACTTACCAAACTTATAATTTATATATATATCCATTTCAAAATTAAAAAAGCCATATATGCATACAGTTTAAGATCAATAGTTAAACAAATGCACTATGCAGATAAATGATTTATATATGCAGATCATAACCAGAAGTAAATAGATGACCAGGTTAAACAAAATAAACCCAAATGTGTGTGTGTGTATGTATGTTTTAAACAATTATATGATCCAAAATTCTCAACACACGGGAATCTAACTTTAACCATATCAAACAACGAAATAAGCACAGTATCATATATATATAAATTATCATGATTACTAACGTATAAATATACATATATATACCTTTAAATCAATGCTTAATAAACGTGTTCTATGTACAAACCTATATAACACACACACACACATATATATAGTATGCTACAGCAACAAAATATATATCTTATGTACAAATATATGTGATCAACAGTTTATTTATATATAATAAGACAGAATATATATACAACCGTAAACTCATAAATCCATATATATATACACACACTAACATATAATATTATATAGTACAGGCAACTCCTTTATAATATATATTTTCATAAACTTATAAACTGAGATGGACAAGTATATAAATCTTAGTTTAGTTATATATATATATATATATATATATATATATATATAGGCCGATACTGTCAACTTAACAAATCATAAAATACTTAACATATAATATCCAACTATAAGATATAAAACATATATAAATTACTTATGCTATACAAACGAGTGTATGCACACTCTACTATATAAATATATAGAAAATATGTATGCAGACTACTATGAAACTTTCAATGAAATATATATATAACAGAACAAAGAATAGAATAGAAATATAATATATATACTTTACTACTTTTGTTGCTTCACTCCAGCTGCCGATGCCACTTAAAACATACGCATATTTTTTTTTAAAATTTTAACCAACCAAATTGAATATAACATATATTATATATATAATAAAAATATTGTATTACCTGTATATATATATATAGTAAAAGTAGTTTACACTGGTTTGGCCGATACATGAAGTACGTGCAGCTCAGGGAAGGGCTCAGCTGTTGGAAGGCGGAGATGAGGCAGGGGAGGGTGCTGCTGCATTTACTTGGGGTTGCGACCCGGAGGTAGAGAGGGGTCGGCAGATCAAGGGGAGATGAGTGGTGGAGGAGTTTCGGCTTATGGCTTGGGGAAGAGAGGGGGTCAAGGATAGAGGCGAGGCGGTGGTTGACAGGATGAGTCGGCACAGGCGGGTTAGCTCGGCGATGGGAGATTAGAGAGAGGGTTTTTTTTTTTTTTTTTTTTTTTTTTTTTTTCCTTTTTTTTTTTTTTTTTTCTTTTTTTTTTTTTTTTTTTTTTTCTTTTTTTTTTTTTTTCTTTTTTTTTCTTTTTTTTTTTTTTTTTTCTTTTTCTCTTTTTTTTTTTTTTTCTTCTTTTTTTTTTTTTCTTTTTTTTTTTTTTTTTTTTTCTTTTTTCTTTTTTCTTTTTTTTTTTCTTTTTCTTCTTTCTTTTTTTTTTTTTTTTTTTTTCTTTTTTTTTTTTTTTTTTTTTTTTTTTTTTTTCTTTTCTTTTTTTTTTCTTCTTTTTATTTTTTTTTTTTTTTTCTTTTTTTTTTTTTTTCTTTTTTTTTTTTTTTCTTTCTTTTTTTTTTTTTTTTTTTTTATATAAATGAATACACTACAGAGATTAGCATGACGAGATGATCAAAACGTTATACAGATATCAGTGGTACAGTCATCCGATCAAAAGTAGATATTTGGTACCGATATACGTTGTTATTCCGTATGGAAGAATCCAAACGGAGCTAGAAACGTCCGAATTTTACGAAATGAATTTCGCAGTCTTAGTCAGTATGTTCTAAATAAATTTTCTCATGTTGAAGGTTTCGTAATACTTTTAAATTCAACTGTTATTAACTGGTTTAAACTGAATTTCTAGCGAAAAGATAGAACATCTATATTATTCGACGAAAATTTATCATTTGCTTTGTTTAAACAGACGTATTCCAAATATTGAATTTTTATTTAAAAATTCAATTATTCAAAATTTCACAAAAATTCAATTAATTAAATAAGTAAAATAAATAAAATTATTAAAAATTTACGGGTCACTACACTCTTCCCCACTCAAAACTTTCCGTCCCCGAAAAGGAAGGAAGTAGGAGAATGGACCGACCAGAAAGAAAATAGATTGAAAAACAAAATAAAACAATTAATTTAACCATATAAATTTTGATTTAAATTAATTAATACTCAATAACTGATATAATCCATTTGATTTCACTAAAATCAATCTTAACTATTTCTAAATTCATTACCTTATTATCTTATTATCCTAAATCAACATTTCTAAAATCATAAATTTGTATAGTCATTTATTATACTCTTATTTTATTCAAAAAATTTAATCTTTCTTTATTCAAAATTATTATTAAATTCATTGCACTTAATATATCTTATCACATATATTAAGTATATTAACACTTATTATACCCACTCAAAGTTATCTATAAATTCCTTTAACATCATTTTACATTGTAAATTATTCAATTACATAATTAACTACTGAATAATTAAGGTAAGCTATATGGGAATGCAATTGAGTATTACACAAGTAAAATTTTCCTAATTCAATTATTTCAAGTCTGAATATTCATTCAAAATATTGGCTTTATTTAAAATCATCCTTTAACAAAATTTAAGAATTGAATTTCCAATTTCACTTAAAATCATTGGAAATAAATATACAAATATATATATATATATATATATATAAGTCAAATCAAATCTATAAATATATATACCTATATTATAAATCAAGTCATACCTTAGATAATTCAAGTCAATTTAATTTTCAAAACAAACGTGTAACAAAGCTACAGAATGGTCTCTCCACCTTGAAACTCGAAAATGAATGTCGATGATGCTGCAGTCATCACCAAGATTATTTTCCAGCGATAATGAAGGAGAGTACTGATTTAAAACCTTTAAAGTTCTTTGAAAACAAATTTCTATTCGAAAATACTTTAAATAATATACAATTTTAAAACTTTGAAATCAAAGTTTGGAATCGTTGGAAATTTCGTTCTCAAATTCTTGATTTAAATTCATTTAAATCTCAAGTCAAATATAAACCATGTTTATATTTTCATTTATTCATATCATGTGGCAATAGCCATTGGTTTACAAAACAATAAATGAAAATTGAATATTATCATTTTGTTAACCAATTCATTTATCAATTATCTTTAGAAAACTTACTTATATATATAATATAATCACATAAAATTTATTTTATTTACCAAATTTGAAAACAGTATTGTGTCAGTTTGCTTTGTTCAAGTGTTTTGGAATTCCTATCGATAGCGTTGATCAGATGAATTGATCAAAAATCCAAATCAACATCAACAACTCAAACAGCACACTATAAACAAATTTAAATATTAATAAGAAATACACTCCCTCACTCGACAATACAAGAATGGATTTCAAAATAAGGATAGAGATTCAAATTTGATGGACTCAAATCAAAGAGAATTTTGATTCAAAGATAGGTTTGAAACAAAGATAAGTTGATTAAATAACAAAATAGGAAGAAGGATAAGTTTATTAAATCGCGGGCAACCTTAACCGGGTCAACCGTGACTTCAGGGATGAAATTGATGCAGAATTCCGAGGTAAATCGGCATCAGATCTCAAGGAATAGAATTCAGGTATAGTAAGGGATGGATAGCATCGTAGACCGATGATACAGAAATCTTCGGTGAATCAACGCTCATTGCTAAGGAGTTCACCCCTTTACAATCATTCGAAGATTAGCGAGACCATCAAGTTATTATAGAGATCATTCAAAACGGAGTTATGCGATACTCCAAAATCAAGAAGAATACAAATAGTGAGAGACAAGAATGGATTTTGGAACCGAGGGGAACGTTCCAAAATACAAAGGAAACCGAGTCAAAGAGGAAGGAATTCAAGCTCGAGCGAAAGTGATTCTGTAATCAAATTTACTCTATATGCTAAGTTTTGCCTAGAACCAAAGCTCTGATACCAAATGTAACGACCCGATATTTTCAACCATTCGCATCCAAACATGCCGGAATTGAATTGCTCAAAATATCATATTGTTTATATATATTTGGCAAAACTCAGCATATATAGTAAATAAATAATCACAGAATCACAGACACAAAGTATTATAACATAAATGCAGCGGAAACAAGAGAATAGTGGTTCATGAAGCTACTATATATATAACAGAGTCAAATAAGATACAATGGAAATCTTGAATACAATAGTCCAATATAAGATCAGAATACATCACTAGAATCAACTGAATATCTGAAAGATGGATAGATAGTTGGATCTACAAGTGAAGCTTCAACTCCAAAGGTGAGTCTCAAAAGCTGTATCACTCAGTCTGACCCGAGCATAAAGCAAAACACAAAACACTCGAGTCAAGATTAACATTCTTATATCAATAAGTTCAACTCAAGTGAAATAACAAATGGAATACAAGTAACTCAAAGGATGTTTGGGATAACCATCCTCTAAGGATCTGTCAAACTATCTACTATGTAGTAATATATGCTATTATAATAATGTCTAAAGTAAAGTATAATATATTTAAAAATAGCGTTAAGGAGTTACCCAATATCTCCCTTAACACATTTTATAGTACCAATAGTCTATACAGTACCGTAGTCTCTCATGATCAGGAAGCCACCAGAGGATACTTCATAGGTACGACACAAAACCAAAATCGTATAAGGTGCGCTAGGGTAGGCGACACGGCACAACTAGGCAATGCCAGGGTAGATATACCAATTACACTTTCGGGCCGGTGGTAATGTGGAGCAGCCACTACCGCCCACCTCGAGCCACACTCCCAAAATCAAAGTTGCACCCAATCAATCACAAAGTAATAGAATGGTATCGAAGAAGCGTGTCCGATAAGAGGAGCTACCTCATTAGCCCGTCAATTGCTCATGTTTTAGCTACCTTATGCCAACTCACGAGAGTCGGGTCCACGTATATACCTTAATAGAGGGTCGCAACCATCCTTCTTCATTATGGAATCTCCACCGCATACACGGTTGTTAAAGTGGTTTTCGGAGTTGGAAGAGAGTATGACAACTTCCGATCCCGGTCTCTTTAACAATCAAACGTTATTATAACACCGCGGTCATTTCAAAATAGTTTATACTTCCAAAACCAAAGTATCATTTCCATTTCAAAACCCAAATCAATAGGATATCATTTTCACTTCAAATATATTCATTTCCAAAATCACAATACTTCAAAGTTATAACACTTCGAAACTAAATACTTGGAAATATAACATTTCAAAACATAATATAGCTTCGAAAACATAACCTCCACCCCTTAAATAGTTTAGATATTCAAATAGTATATATAATAAAATAGTTTAAATTTAAAATAACTTTATAAAATTAAATAATTTCCTCAACTTCACAAATTGATTCCAATCAACTTGAATCCAAAAATTCAATTTAAATCAATTCTCAATTTATAAATTTAAACTCAATTCAGTTTTAATAATCCATTTCAATTTATATCAGATTCTAAATACAAATTGGAACCACAAAACAACTATTTCATTTTCAATATATTTCAAAGTTCAAATATTCAATATTTCAAAACTAAATTTGATAATTCATGTATATACCAAATTCACTTTACTATTATTTAGTTTTGATATATTTACTTAATAAATCCAATATCCTTTAAATAAAACTTCAAATTTCAACAACTGAATATTCTTTCAATTTATTTAAACTTATTGTACTCATTTAAATCACCTTAAACCAGAATTAAGTTATAAAACCATATTCTTTTAAAATCCCAATTTCAATTAAGTTCCAAATGGATTCTTATTTATTATAATTATTAATTAAATAAAATTTCAAATCAATTTCGAAACTATCTTCTCAACCTTTCTTTATAAAAATCATTATAAACTCTATATTAAAATATAATTTAAATAAATACTTATCCATATCATATTTTAATAAAATCAACTTTATTATTAAACTTGTTTATATCAAACAAATTTATACATAGCTTAAATCAAGAATTTGACTATATATATAAAATAGCATTTATATAATATCTAAAATCAATATTTATATAAAAACCATATATTTTTCCAAAACCATAGAAGTCATTTCAAAATATTCTATATATAGATCAATAGTGTCTGTATATAATTTTCTATCCTATGGTCAAGTGATATAGATATTTATCATTTCAATCCATAATTTAAGTATAAATACGGGTATATATCATTTCAACCCACAATCCCGAATTCAATTCAAATGAAAATGGCTTGGGTCTATCATTTCAATCCATAACGATTTTCTCCTATTCTATAGATCGTTCGGGTATGTATCATTTCAACCCATAATGAATTCTATACTAACAGGAAACTTGCAGAGTGATAACAGATATGATAATAATATAACATGCATATATCATCAATATAAATAACAGATAATGGTGTCAGATGTCACAGGTGAACAGATACAGATAATACCATACATATAGTAATGTAAATAACTAACAACAACATATTTTAATTGTCGTTTCAATTGAAATCAAATTTAATAAATATAAGAACATTAATCGTGATTGAGTTACGAAATCCAGGCTTGAATCTCAAAACAAGGCAAGACTGAACTCGAATCGACGAGCGAAACTGGTAATAAAGGATTGACGAAATCAAATCAAAACTAGATCGATGAAGATCATTTATCAGAGAACTTATATATACAGCTATATAAAATTATATATATAAAGTCATATTCTAAATTTTAAACATATATTAAATTGACTATATATATATATATATGTGTGTGTGTATTTTTAAATCATTGTTTTAAACTAAAACTCATGTTAAAGTCAAACATACATACATACATACATACATACATACATACATACATACATACATACATATATATATATATAATAAAAAAATTGAATCAATACATTAAAATTTAACAGTTTTATATAAACCGATATGTGTATATATATAAATACAACATAAAACAACCACTTACCAAACTTATAATTTAAATCTATATCCATTTCAAAATTAAAATAACCATATATGCATACAGTTTAAGATCAATAATTAAACAAATGCACTATGCAGACAAATGATTTATATATGCAGATCATGCCTAGAACTAAATAGCTGACGAGGTTAAATAAAATATACCCAACTGTATATATATATGTTTTAAACAATTATATGATTGAAAATTCTTAACACATAGGAATCTAACTTTAACCATATCAAAACAATGAAATAAACACAGTATCATGTATGTATGTGTATATATATTTTCATGAATACTAACGTATAAATATACATTTATATACCTCTAAATCAATGCTTAATAAACGTGTTCCGTGTAAAAACCTATATAACACACACACACACATATATATAATATGCTACAGCAATAAAATATATATCTTATGTACAAATATATGTGATCAACCGCTTATTTATATATAACAAGACAGAATATATATATAACTGTAAACTCATAAATCCATATATATATACTAACATATAATATTATATACTATAGACAACTCCTTTATAATATATATTTTCATAAACTTATAATCTGAGGTGGACAAATATATAAATCTTAGTTTAGTTATAGATATGGATATATATATAGGCCGATACTGTCAACTTAGCAAATCATAAAATACTTAACATACAATATCCAACTACAAGATATAAAACATATATAAATTACTTATATTATACAAACGAGTGTATGCAGACTCTACTATATAAATATATAGAAAATATGTATGCATGCTACTATGAAACTTTCAACGAAATATATATATATATATATATATATATATAACAGAACAAAGAATAGAATAAAATATAATATATATACTTTACTACTTTTGTTGCTTCACTCCAGCTGCCGATGCCACTTAAAACATACGCATATATTTTTTTAGAATTTTGACCAACCAAATTGAATATAACATATATTATATACATATAATCAAAATATTGTATTACCTGTATATATAGTAAAAGTAGGTTACACTGGGTTGGCCGATACAGGAAGTACATGCAGCTCAGGGAAGGGCTCGGCTGCTGGAAGGCGGAGATGAGGCAGGGGAGGGTGTGCTGCATATGCTTGGGGTTACAACCCGGAGGTGGAGAGGTGCCGACAGATCAAGCGGAGATGAGTAGTGGAGGAGTTTCGGCTGATGGCTTGGGGAAGAGAGGGGGTCAGGGAGAGAGGCGAAGCGGTGGTTGATAGGATGAGTTGGTACAGGCGGGTTAAGTCGGTGATGGGAGATCAGAGAGAGGGTTGGGGACGTAAAGGTGATTGATGGCTTCACGTGGAGGAGTAGGCAACTGCGAATTTTAGGTGGAAGTGGAACAAAATAATTAGTGCCTTAGTTTTATTATGTCACATTTTTTTACTGGTAGAACAAAATAATAAAGGAAGAGAGGGAGACTAGAAATAAAAAGACGAACCCAAAGTTATAAATGAAACAGTAGATATAAATTTGAAAAGGTAGGTAATAAAGAGTCAGGAGTTGAATCGAGCGAAAATTAATATCAAGTGGCTATTTAATTCCAGCTGCTAGACAAATGCAGGACCACGAGAGTCGAAAGGCTCGAAAACAATTATTGATCCGGTAATCGTTTTACTGATTTCGTGGTGTACCAGACCCCGAAATATATAAATGAATAAACTGCAGAGATCAGCATGATGAGATGATCAAAACGGCATACAGATATCAATAAGACAGTCATTCGAGGAAAAGTCGATATTTGATACCGATATACGTTTCTATTCCGTATGGAAAAATCCAAATAGAGCTAGAAACGACTGAATTTCGCTTAACGAATTTGGCAGTCTGACTCAGAATGTTCTAAATAAATTTTCTCATGTTGATATATTTAGGTTTCAGAACACTTTTAAATTCAACTATTATTAACTGATTTAAACTGAATTTCCAGCGATAGATAGAACATCTATATTATTCGACGAAAATTTGTCATTTGCTATGTTTAAACAGACATATTCCAAATATTAAATTTTTGTTTCAAAATTCAATTATTAAAAATTTCAAAAAAATTCAATTAATTAAATAAGTAAAACAAATAAAAATATTAAAAATTTATGGGTCGCTACAACTATTATGTTGGTTATTGATTTAACTGATTGTTGCTTGGTTTGGGAATGACTGTATGAGTGGAGAATGAGTTAGGACATCAAAGAAAGACGTTATAGAATGAATGTGGAAGGTTTAGTGAAAGTTGAGCAATTATGCTCAAATTTCGTATGAAGTGGTATTCACCTTCTCAAAATTCATCAAATATGAAGCAATACTCGTCTAAATGATGAATGGCTGATAACAAGGGCGTTTATCATAGATTACGAGTGTCTTGAACGACAGATCATTACATTTGGCATCAGAGTTTTGCTTACATGATCATCATAAATTGGGACAAGGTTAACATAGCATAATTGTCTTTTGTTACATTTATGCATATAACATTTATGCATAAGCTATCTTTTGGGAAGTTGCTAATGATTCCCATCTACTGATGCCTATCATGAGTCGTGCCACTCGAGAAACAACCGTTAGAAATGCCATTAAAGTTTTGGATCTTCGAATACTAGCATGGTTCTGTAGGTACTTATGGGCTACAACGGAGGCGCCCACCCACTTGCATAAGCCACGCTTACTCCTACAATGGAAGGGGTTTTACCTATTCCTCCACTACCCCACCACCCGCTCTTTACTTACTGAGGCTTTGTACAGATTATGTCCATATATAAGGCAAGCCTTATATGGGAACATACTCCTTCATAGAGACTCAAGTGTGGCTTCACACTAGTTAGGGAATATTTTATGATACAACTTTTGAGTGTTTGATGAAGAGGTGACTAACTTCCAAGCAACTATAAGATAAAGTTTGTGTTGGTGGAATGTTGTGATAGAGGAGGTTAAAAAGCATGCTATGACGTGGGAAGAGTTCAAAGAATGTTTGAAACCTAATTTATTTACGAGGTCGATAAAGGGATTGCAAGTGGAGAAGTATATATACCTTTAACATGTGATAAGACTGTGAAGGAGTATATAAATGAGTTCGTATTTTTTGGCTAGATCGAAATGGATATGATTAATAATCCTGTTAGGAAATCCAATATACGGTTTCGATGACAACAACTATACAATGGAAACTGAATATACATATATATTTATATATACAGGTACTTGCTAGAACAACATCACTAGAAAGACAAGAACAAGGCTCGGACACTACATGAGACTACAAGTCGATAGGAACAAAGAAACACAAGAACAAGAGCACAAAAACTGATATGCACAATATTAGACGTATGGGTGCACAAGCCAAACGTCTGAATTAGTTCTCTGAAACAACTTACAGGCAAAACCAGACGTCTGGTAATAGCACTCAGACGTCTGATCTTCTACTATATTCAAAAAAATATATAGTATCAGACGTTTGAAACATATCCCAGACGTCTGATTTCAAACTCGAATTTCAGAAATGGACTTCAACTGTCATATACGAATAGAAATTTCTGCTTCTCTTCGCTGCAACTCTTCATCATCAAAAGAAGCAACTGAAGAACATTCGTTAATGGATGCAACTACTCAAGATACCTATCTACAACTACATATAGTATCAATAATCAAGAGAACATCACTCAACTAATTCACCTTACTCACTTATGCTTTCTGATTCTATACTCTATTATATATTCTTGATCTCTACACTCTAGCATCTATACTTATATTCATTCTTTCATATACTCAGTTCTTCATGGACAATACTCTTTAGATATATATTGGAAGCAATTGTACTAATTAGTCAACATCCGTGTCATGTTAGAACACACATTTGACAAGAACAACTTATTGGAACCAAGCCTATTCCTTCCGGTGAAGCGAGGGTTTTTGATAATCGAATTCCAAAGGGGAGCTTCAGGACTGGACGTAAGACAGGAGGTCCTAACCAGTATAAAATCCTGGTATGCTTATTCTATATTTACTTATATTAATACTATTTTAGTTGCATCATATATTTTGTTACATATACATTACACGATCCACCCTGTAGACTTTCAATTGGTATCAGAACAAGGTTTAATCAAAATACAGTAACACATTTTTGAATCACTTTAATATGGCAAGTATTTTTTAAGAAGGTCAATCCACAGCACGACCCCCACTTTTTAATGGTTCTAATTATGCATATTGGTCAACACGTATGAGAATTTTTATGGAAGCTAAAGGATTAGAAATTTGGCCAGCCACTCAAAATAAAGATGAAGCATCTGACACTGTTATGAACACATGGAATGATGCTAAAAAAACCGTAGCTTCTAGTAATGCCAAAGCTATGAATGTTTTATTTTTTTCATTAGATAAGAATGAATTTTCATGAGTCATGTTATGTAACACTGCATATGATATTTGGCATACCTTACAAGTCACACACGAAGGCATAAACAAAGTTAAACAAACTAAAATTTCAATTTTACAAAATCAATTTTCATCATTTAAAATGAGACAAAATGAATCTATAGTGGACATGTACTCTAGATTCCAAAGTATTCAACATGGTTTAATGGCACTTGGAGTTAAATTCACAAATTTTGATTTAGTATCTAGAATATCAATTCTCTAACACTAGAGTGGGATCGAAAAGTATTAGCTATTGAAGAAGCTAATGACCTCTCAACACTCTTAGTTGAAGAATTGATAGAAAATTTAATGTCCTATGAAGCTAATCTACAGGCAAGAAAAGAATAAAATTCGGAGAAGAAAACCATAGCATTTCCAGTAACAAATGAAGATTCCGATTAGACGAAGAATAAATCATGTTTATTGCCAAAAACTACAATAATTTTAAGAAGTTTAGAAAAAAGACCATATTTCAGAAAGGAGGAATGTCAAGCTCAACAAATCAAACGTCAATCAAATGCTATGAATGTGATCAATTTGGATATATGAAGAAAAATTGTCCCAGGCTCAATAATGATAAAAAGAAGAACAAATTTGAAAAATTCAAAAAGAAGAAAGCTTTCAAATTAACGTTGGATGGTAACGATTCTTCATCATCATCAGACAGTGACATTGATAGTGACGGAGAACAAGCTAATGTATGTTTTATGGCACAAACTGATGATGTATGTTCTAAATTTAGCTATGATGAATTATTAGAGCTTAGCATGGAATTAGATGATAAATTTAGACAAATTAAAAAATTGAATAAAGAGCACGTAGCCAAAATAAATAGATTAGAATTTGAAATAGGAATGTTAAAAGATGAAAAAATTATTTTAGAGGAGGAACTAGAATTATCTCAAAAAAATAAATGTAGTTTAGTTGAAAATGAGACTATATCTATTGATTTAGGAAAGTTAAACTAGAAAAGGATATTTTTTTAAAAGGAAATATCAACTTGAAAAATAATATAGAAACATTGAAAATTTTGGATTAAAAGAAAAATTAGATAAAATTAAAAATAATGTTTCAAAATTTAATAAACAAAAACAAGATTTGTAAAATCTTATCAAAACTTCAAAACCGCCACGTAATAGGAATGTAATAGGATTTAAAAATATTCCTACACAAAGGGTATAATATTAAGAAGCATAGTTTTATTTATCAAAAGACCAAAAGATCACCTAAGTCTAATACGAATACCAAAACTATAAAAATTTGGATTCCTAAGACCAATAATAATTTGATTAGACAAAAACATATTAACAATTTTTTAGATAATGTAGTCTATAATAAAAATTATGTTCATAAAGGTACCAAACCTTCTTGCGTATGGCTACCTTCACCTCCTAACATCTAGGACCCTAACAAAGCATATAGGTACCAATTAAATCATTTTTTATTTTTTAGGTACCCAAAATAAAAAATAAGGAGAAATGGATACTTGATAGTGGATGCTTCAAGCATATAACCTGAAACTCGAAAATGTTATCAAATATAACATACATCGATGGTGGAACGATAACTTTTGGAGATAACTCAAAAGTATACGTCGTTGGCATCGAAGAAGTCATCAACTCTGGTATTTCTAACTCTCCTATTATTACAAATGTTTTATTAATAGAAAATTTAAAACACAACATACTTAGCATTAATCAATTATGCGATAAAGGTTTCCAAATCAATTTCGAAAAAGATAGATGTAATATTTTCGACAATAACAAACAACTTATCTTTGAGGGTTATAGAAACAAAAATATTTATGTCTTAAATATGAATATAAATCAAACTTATGCTTAACTGCCAAACAAGACGATCCATGGTTGTGGCATAAACGATTCTGTCATATAATTTTAAATATATAAATAAATTAGCAAAATATGAGCTAGTTAGAGGTTTACTTAAAATAAATTAAAAAGTAGAAAATTTATGTGACGATTGTCAAATCGAAAAACTAAAGAAAAGCTCTTTTAAATATAAAAATAATATTTCTACAAAACAACCATTAAAATTATTACATTTAGATTTATTTGGTCCAACTCAAGTACGATCTATAAATCATAACAAATATGTTTTCGTAATAGTTGATGATTTTTCATGATATACATGGACTTTATTTTTAAAACATAAATGTGACACTTTTGGTATGTTTAAATTTTTTGCTAAAATAATTTAAACTCAAATGGATTTCAAAATGAAGAATATTCGAAGTGATCATGGTGGAGAATTCAAAAATTATATTTTTACTAATTTTTATAATAAAAATGGCATAAGTTATAAATTTTCTTTTCCCCACACACCTCAACAAAATGTTGTAGTAGAAAGAAAAAAAAATCGTATGTTACAAGAATGTGCACGAACACTATTAAATAGCAGTGGTTTACCAAAACATTTTTGGACCGAAGCTATTGCTACGGCTTGTTATGTTTTGAATCGAGTAATCAAACGACCTACGACTAAACATACTTGTTTCGAAATATTTTTTTGAAAGAAAACTTAAAGTATCGTACTTTAAAACTTTCAAATCAATATTTTTTATACTAAATACAAAAGATAATTTGTGAAAATTCGACCCGAAGGCCGATGAAGGAATCTGGATATTCAGATCGTAGTAAGGCGTATAGAATTTTTAATAAACGTACTAACATAATTGAAGAAAGTTTACATGTTTCATTTGATGAAAATTTTCTTAACCATCACAGTAATGACGATGAAGAAATTGTTCCGGTAACAAATACAACAAACTCATCTAATAATGAAACAAATAATATTTTATTGTCACCCCCTAGAATACTAAAAGATCATCTAGAAGATAATATCATTGGAGATCTTAACTCCAGAGTAACTAGAAATCAACTTAACAAATAAGTCATATAGAATTTGTGTCAAATTTTGAACCAGAAAATTATAAGAAGCTTCAAACGATAATTTTTGGATTATAGCAATGCAAGAAGAATTAAATCAATTTGAACGTAATAATGTTTGGAAATTAGTACCAAGACCAAAAAATCAATCAATTATTGGAAAAAAATGGGTATTTAAAATCAAAGCAGATGAAAATGGAAATATATTTAGGAATAAAGCACGTATAGTCGCTCAAGGTTATAATCAAGAAAGGTATCGAATATGACGAAACTTTTGCTCCAGTGGCAAGACTTGAGGACATACGTACATTACTTGTTTTGTAACTCATCACAATTTTTAATTATTTCAAATGGATGTTAAAATTTCTTTTTTAAATGGTTTTATTTAAAGAAAAAGTATATGTTGAACAACCACCATTATTTGTACATGAAAAATATCCCGATCATGTTTTAAATTACACAAAGCCTTATACGGTTTAAAACAAGCCCTTCGTGCCTGGTACGAACGTCTTATAAATCATTTAATTACATCTGATTTTCAAATATGTAAAATAGATACAACTTTATTTATTAAATGAAAAAATAACGACATCTTAGTTGTGCAAATTTACGTAGACGATATTATTTTTGGATCAATTAACGAAAATCTTCGCACTCAATTTTCAAATATTATGAAAAACAAATTTGAAATGTCTCACGGGGTGAATTGAGGTATACAAATAGAACAACTTGAGAATGATATTTTTATTCATCAAGAAAAATATTATAACGATCTATTATGTCGTTTTGAAATGGATAAAACTTCAAGCAAACCAACACCAATGAGTACTAGTGTTCACTTGGAAAAAGATGATAATGGGAAAGATTTTGATGAAAATTTATATCGTAGTATTATTGGATCCTTACTTTGTTTGACGGCTACTCGACCCGACATTATGATGAGTGTATGTCTTTGTGCTCGATTTTAAGCAAAACCAAAAGAGTCTCACCAAAGAGCTGTTAAACTATCTTACGATATCTATCTATTACTAGAGATTACAGTTTGTTTTACCCTAAGGGATCATCATTTGAACTTGTTTCATATATCGACGTAGATTTCAGTAGATGTAAAATAGATCGTAAGAGCACTAGCGGAACGTGTCACTTTATCGGACAATCGTTAGTTTCATGGTTTAGCAAAAAGCAAAATTGTGTCTCCTTATCCCCTTGCAAAGCCGAATATATTTCAGCAGCTCTAACATGTGCAGAAGTGATATACATGCAATAAACGCTTAAGGATTTTGGCAAATTTATCGATAAATCACCAATATATTGCGACAATACAAGTGTAATAAATCTATCAAAAAACCCTATAAATCACTCACGTACTAAACACATAGATATACGACATCATTTTTTACGCGATAATGTAGATAAAGGAATTATTACATTAGAATACGTAAATACCGAGAACCAAATAGCATATATTTTCACAAAACCACTAAATGAACAAATGTATGTTAAACTACGATGTGGTTTAGGAATATGTTCTCTAAATGATCTTGTCAGCTGATTTTTCAATTCATTCTATTTTTAGTTAAAGATTTTAATCCACAATCTAATTTTTTTTAACAATAACCAGCAATTTTTTGGACTGTTTTTTTTTAATTATCAATAAACTCTTCAAACATGCATATTAGCTCCTTTTTAAAATATATATATATATATATATATATATTAATAAACAAAAGCAAAAACATGTCTTTCGACAATTCTCATCTCTCCTTCTCAACACCAACATTGGATAGTTCAGCGGATACACCTCATCGCCTTCCTACTCCTACACCAGATCAGGAACCGACCTTTAAGTGGCCCTCCTACCACACAGGATTCACTTCCGATAGAAAAAGGTCCAAACGATCTCTATTTGTCTCTCCTAACACCAAGGAGAAAATCAATGAGATACATCATTACCAAAAGCAAAAAATAGATTTACAACGAGAAGTATACTTTGAACAAAAGGTCACTGCACGACGACTAAGTTTTCTGGAGCAAGTAGTGATCAAATTGTGTAATTCACGAAAGAAGGATGTACATGAACCACTTCCGATTCCTTGCAATTCTTTAGATCCCTCTGCCTCTTATCGTACACCTTTGGATCGTTCACCTAGGTGATTCTCTGGTTCTCCAAGAACCAAGAACATGGAAATATTTGGTCTCCACTCAAGCCATGGAAGGATAGCACCTCTGAAGATCACAATGCTCCATCATCCTCTAAATAAATATGCCTAATCTTATTGTATTTTTATCTAAGTATATTTGTATTCTTTTTCTCAAATAATAATATTATGTGTTACTAAAATCAATCTCTTGAAAAATAAGCAACACCCTTCAAAATAAGGTTATTTTAAGACAAACTGGATATTTCAGATGTCTGAACAATGCCATCAGACGTATGACACCCTTGTATCACATAATTTTTTAACATTGTTCATATATCAGACGTCTGATGTAACCAACCAGTCATCTGAAAATACTTTCTACCTTATAAAAAAGCACAATGGCCTATTTCGGACATCTAAAATTGGTTCCCAGACGTCTGAATAAAGTTTCTTCCTTCTCAACACAAAAACAAGGCCAAATTCAGAAGTCTGATTTTACTCCTAGACATTTGACAAAACTCTCTGAATCTTTCAAAAATTTATAAATCGATCTATTCCAGATGCCTTCCACCAACAACCAGATGTCTGATTCTATTTACTTTCTTCAAACTAGGTTAATCGGATGTTTGATTCACTTCCAGACGTCTGAAGTTCAATCAATATTCTTAAGTACCCTGATAACGTCTATTTTTTTTCACTTTTCTCACTTACATTTTATTTCGTTTCAACTGCAAAGTCGATTCCCTAATTCTGAAAGTCGCTTTCTCCTCCAAACACACTCGAATCTCATGGCTTCTAAAACGAAAAGCCCTAAAATCTCTAAGCGCAAGCAAGACCAAGCTACTTCATCCAACCCGCAAGTTTGCTCTGACGATCAAATTGAGAGACGGATGAATCGCATACCACATTCAATCAAAAGATACGACGACATTCAAAAGAAGAAGCTTCATACAGGTCCTTTCTACAATTTGCTCAAATTTCCTATACATGACTTAGATGAAATATAAGAAAACGCGGGGTTACATCACTTGATCTCCTTCAACTCGAATAATATCCAAATAGACCAACTTGATATATTCCTATTCTATGCGAATTTAGATAGCACAGTCGTTTGGAATACCGAAAACGACAATAATTGGCTATGGTTAAGTGTTTACGGCAACACTATTAGACTAATTCCAGGGATCATAGGCTGAACTTTCGGATGTTCCGACACCGGAGAAGATTTTTATAATATTTTGGATATGCGTCTCAAACCGAGAGATAATATCACACATCAAATATGGAAAGACGAAATGCCTAGATTTGCATCAAAATACTTAAGACCTAAGGCGAGACTTCTCACTAGAATGATTATTAACACTATCATTCCTCATCTTGGTAGTCATGAGAAAATCATAGAGTTAGAGCACAAGGCTCTATATGCTATATTCAGTGGAACAATGGTTAATTGGGCGAAATTTATATTTGACGAGCTCAAACATTATTGGGCTCGATCACGCGCATCCATCGTCTATCTCAAATGCATCATGCGTCTTCTGAGAGCTCGTAACATTCCTTCTTACTTGTCAACTTTTGAAGAGATTTCTCCGAAGGCGTTCCGAAGTACGCCTGCACAAAGTTTTTCTCCCTAATGCACTTACCAGAAAATCCTTCGGATTTTATGTCATTTGAGGAGTGAACGCAACGTCGTCAAGCCGGAGAAGCTAAGCCTCCACCCTAAGAACAACTTGAACCATCACAAGAGATAGAACAACATCGCGAGCATACTCCTCCTCCTCCTGCACCTTTTAATTATTCGTGCCAAGACGCGACTCGCACTGGGACAAATCTAAATGAGAGTATTCGTGACTTAACTCTCCAAAATCAACTTATTCTATCATGAAATCAAAAGTTATTGGATAAGCTTATTGATAGTTTTGAAACATCGTTTCCTTCACGCCTAGCCACAGTTGAAGCATCGCTTTAAACGACATTATCCGTTCTAAAAGAGGTTCTTCAACGAGTACATGGTCCTACACCACCTTCAAAAGATTGGCCAACTCCAGTGCCTTCTCTTACTCCTTTTAAACACTCTAAACTTTTTGAAGAAGAAAAAGAACCTCTCGAACAGACTCTAACATCTCCTAAAAAACAAGCGAGTTCTTCAAATAATGAAGATGAAGGAGATAATCAGGCTCAAGCCTCCCCAAAAGATTCTTAGATATTTTTTTATGTTTCATCTTTCGTATCAGGAATCTATGCATGTAATCAATCAATTTGTTTAATGCAAAGTGCTTTTTGGTTTGTAATTTCTGTGTATATTCATATAACCGTCATACGATTAGTAAATATTAAATTGTATGAACATAATGTCTAAATTAAAAATTATTAATGCTTTTTGATAATACCAAAGGGGGAGAAATAATGGAAAGCACATATTCAGGGGGAGATTTATAAAAATTATATCTAAGTACATTGTATAGTTGTCATCATCAAAAAGGGGGAGAATGTTAGAAAATCCAATATACGGTTTCGATGACAACAACTATACAATGGAAATCGAATATACATATGTGTTTATATATACAGATACTTGCTAGAACAACATCACTAGAAAGACAAGAACAAGGATCAAAGGACAATACAAGAGACTACAAGTCAATAGGAACAAAAAAGCAGAAGAACAAGAGCACAAAAACTGATATGCACATTATCAGATGTCTGGGTGCATAAGGCAGACGTCTGAATCAGTTCTCTGGAACAACCTACAGGAAAAACCAAACGTCTAGTAATAGCACTAAAACGTCTGATCTTCTACTATATTCAAAAATATATATAGTATCAGACGTCTGAAACATATCCCAGACAGCTGATTTCAAACTCGAATTTCAGAAATGGACTTCAACTGCCATATACGAGTAGACATTTCCGCTTCTCTTCGCCGCAACTCTTCATCATTAATAGAAGCAATTGAAGAGCGTCGTTAATGGATGAAACTACTCAAGACACTATCTACAACTATATATAGAATCAAGAATCAAGAGAACAACACTCAACTAACTCACCTTACTCACTTATGCTTTCTGATTATATACCCTATTATATATTCTTGATCTCTGCATTCTAGCAATCTGTACTTGTATTCATTCTTCCATGTACTCAGTTCTTCATAGACAATACTCTTTAGATATATATTAGAAGCAATTGTACTAATTAGTCAACATCCGTGTTATACTAGAAGACACATTTGACAAGAACAACTTATTGTAACAAGCCTATTCCTCCGGGAGAAGCGAGGGTTTTTGATAGTCGAATTCCGAAGGGGAGCTTTTGGACTGGACTTAGGACGGGAGGTTCGAACCAGTATAAAATCCCGGTGTGCTTATTCTATATTTACTTAGATTAATACTATTTTAGTTGCATCGTATATTTTGTTACATATACTTGCATATACATTATGTGATCCACCCCATAGACTTTCAAATCCTCCTAAAAAGGCTAATAAGTTCACAACGAAAATTAACCCACCTCTTAGAGATCTTACTCTTAGTCATGTTCCTATGGGCGTTTCTTACGAAAGCCTTGTCAAAGTGGAATGGTTGAATTCTATATGTAGAAAGACCACGAAGGAGGTGGACACCTAGGTTGAAGCGAAGCCCAAATTTCAAGGCAAAAGGAAAGATAAATGGGCCAAGGGTGACCAAGACAACCATGCTAAGAAGGTGGAGTTAGTTGCAATGTATGTCACTTAAAGAGGCACATTACTAAAGATTGCAAGGCAACTCCAAGTTGAGGAAATGCTTTAAATTCTGACCAATCAAGCCATTTAAACTCTTTTGAAAAGTGGATAAATGGTCAAGGCTTATGCTATTCGTGCTACTCCAAGTTTGAGTGCTTCTCCTAAGATTGACAATGGAAGAACATCATCTTGTAAGGTGTGCTTTCTATTTATGATTTTCTGATAAGTATTTATTTAATAAAGGGGATTCACTTTATTTCATAACTAGTCATTTTTTCGGTATTTTACATCTTGTGTCCCATAATGATGATTCTCTAATAGTTTAGAATCCAATTGGCGAATTGACTCGTCTTCCTATGATACATAGACGTATTCAATTGTCTAGGTTCAAATCATGGTTTGCTTGTGATGCTTATGTACCCGGTTTTTCAGGCTATGCACTTATTCTACGGATGGTCTGGATGACAAGGCATGGGGCTATTATTGATTGTGATGACAATGTAGTTTACATGTGACAGAGTTAGCTGTATTTCTTGTGAGAAATGCGGATTACGGATCTTAAGGCTGGTTTATCACTAGAGGGGGAGGGTGAATAGTGTTTAATGGATTTTATGGAATTTTTGAAATCTTTTGAAATTAAGCACATAAAGATGCAATTCACAAACATAGAGACAATTACTAAATCAGACATAGATGCAAATAGTAAATAAAAAGCAATAAAGGAAAGAACACGCTAGAATTATACTGGTTCTGAATTGCCCTGCATCCAGTCCCACACAATTTCTTTTGCTGATTTCTTTTCAAATATAATGTTAATATTATAACCTCGATTTCAAGTCCCTGAGATAAACCCTCCCGTTTTCAAGTCGAGGGCAAACTCTCTTGATTTAACCAGGCTACAAGATCACCTAATTGATTTATGGCCTACAATCACACCCAATTGATTTACAGGCCATAATCATACCGTTTCCAATCACACTTTGATAGAGAGAGACTCGATACACTTCTATCTTTCGATCTTTGATTATAAATAATCCTATAAATCTGAATAGCACTGAGATCTTTGAGAGAGAGTGATAGAGAATCAAACTAGAGATGATCAAATTTGATTCACTTAGGATTTCGGTGGAGTTTTGTTAAGATATAAGAGTATATTTGAGTGGAGAAGGAGTGAAGAAATGAAGAAAAAATAACTTAAAATTCGTTGAAAACAACTGGTATTTATAGAAGAGCAACAGTCATGTCCATTTGTGAAAGGTTATGATGAATAGACATTTCATTTGAAAATTTGAAATTTGAATTTCTATGGCTACCATGTCGACATGGGGGGATGGGGTATGTCGACAAGCCCTAGTTAATTTTGAAAATTGATTTCTGTTTTTAAAAGAGATTTTCTTTCTAAAACTTATCAAAACAATTTCTGAAGTTTATAAACCGTTTTGAATATAGTTTAAACTTATAAAAGAGATTAAAAAGTAATCTAAAAAATATATATTATATAATATAAAAGTAATACTAAAAACTAAGTATAAAATATATTTTTGAGATTTAAAGCTTATAACATTAAAACCAGGAGATAGTTTAAAAACAAGAGATGATTCTGAAATCAAAATATAAAAGATAACAAAAATAGTTTACGGCTAAAATATTAAACTGAGAGAGATGAATTTTAAAAGGTTTTTGGAAAAATATTTAAAATAAATCATTTTGAAAATTTCGTGGATTCCATTCTACTAGAGAAGATCGTGGGTTCCATCCCACTAAAGAGGTCGTGGGTTCCATCCCACTATTAAAGCGAGAATGTAGATTCCATTCCACAATTAAAATCCAAATAAAGATTTTAGTGCTATTATGAAGCTTTAACATAAATTTAGACACTGTTACTTATCTTGGTATCTTGAACTCTTGAAATCTTAAACTTTTGAAACCTTGAACTCTTGATACTCATGAGCCTTCGGTCATGGTTTCTTCAATCTTGAGTTCGTCAGTTTTGAATCTCTATACTCGGTCTTGAATTTTTACATCATACAGTCTTCATTCTTCAATACTTGCGTATATATTATCTCTCTCTGTGTGTGTATAGACAAGAATATTAGTACTTATATTTTATAATAAGTCCTAAGGTTGTTGTCATCAAAACCATCATCTTAGGAACTAACAATCTCCCTCTTCGATGATGACAACCTTTTATTTATAAAATCTACTCCATAAAACTCTGATTCTACTCTAACTTCCCCTTACTCCATCAACTCCCCCTTAAACTACTAACTCCCTCTTAATCCAAGCCTATCTAATCTATTTTATAATTTCCCTCCTTTGTAATCAACAAAAACTAATCCTAAATTACATAACTCCTCCTTAAACTATTGCATTATATAGATAATAATATAGTATAGCAGATTATAAATGAGATAGATAATAATAGTAAGGTAAATGTGAGAGATATGAAAATTTCAAATATAATCAATTAGTATATCTATTAAACCACACAATTTCAATCATATATTACATACCATTTTCTAGTCAATTCAAATCAAATCAAACAATTCAAACCACATCAAACCAAATCAAATCAAAGTAAATCAAACCATACAAGTCAATTCAAACATTTCTTGGAACTTCAACCCATCCTTCTTCACCGAAGATAGGATCTGACTTTATAGCATTCCATTCTTCATTATCCTTGTACAGAGTTCCTTCTGGATTCGCTTTGAGTTCTTTGTTGAGGTCTGAAATCATCCATCGAATGGCATCGAAGTGCCCTTCTTCTTCCTTTATCATTTGCATTTGGATTAATTCTAAGTGACGAGTACAAAGGATAAAAGTAAGTATGTTCTTGAAAGATTTTAGAGTTTCTTTAAGATTCTCACTTAGATTATGAATAGCAGAGGCTATTATTTGACAAAATACGAAGAAGTTCAATAGAAATTAAGGAGAGTTTGAAAGTATGCATTTTTCTGGAAGAAACAAGTATTTAAGGGGTTAGAAAGTTGTTTGAAATGAATAGACACAAGGTAGTTATGTCAATTTCAATTTCAAAATAAAACTACTTTCTGGCCATTACATGTCGACATGGGGTAGGGGGATGTCGACATGCCCATGTTGATTCTGGCAATTTGCTTTGTTTCTTTATATTATGTATAAGTCTATATATATAAACTTATATAATATAAAAGCAAGCATTCTAGAGATATTTCAGAGCTAATGAATAAATGATTTTCATTGATAAATTTTAGTTAACATTACATAAACAATACACAACATTAATTAATCGAAAGATACAAACTAATACAACATGAAATGAAAACTAGAATTCGATAGAGGACAATGAAGATGATGATAATCCAAGATTGCAACCCACTTTCCCAAAGAATTTGTTCATTTTGGTGAAAATTTTGTCCAACTTTTTATTAACGGATCTTTTAAGAATCCATTGGTTTTCCACGATAATCTTTTGATTCTTGAGTAGTGCTTTATTGGATGGATTGTTAGGTGTGATAGGGTATTCAATTCTTTCCAAAGAAGTATCTTCCTCCTCCTCTCCTTCTTCTTCAATCTCCATCTCTTCCCTTCTTCCTCCTCCTCCTCGTCTTCCATTTCTTCATGAGCCGACCTTTCATCTTTTTCGGTAAGTGTTTCATATGGTTGAAACACAAGTGATATTTTCATAAGAGAGATATTTGCATGGTTAAACACTTTTCAAGAAACAAACTCCTCTACCTTACAATCAACTCCAAAATAGTTAAAAATCCAAGCAAGATAAATCCCATGATACAAAGTATTTTCTCCTAAAGTAAATTTTGTGGGACGAAGTTCATCCAAAATTACTTGTGCCTAATTAATGTCACAGTGCCTATAAATAGCAAAAAAAGTCTTACAAACTTTTAAGGTCAGGTGATTGAAATTTCTCGATCTTGGAGTTATGGTATGTTGCAAAAGAAGGTTAACAATTCTTAGTTTAGGACGAAAATTTCGATTTATAAATTCAAATTTATCATCTCCTTCAAAAATGTGATGAAATGTCTCACGATCATGTTTATTAATTTGAAAATCCGAAAGATTCATTCCTGTATACTTACAACCCAAAATATTTCCCAAAATCTCACTATTTAAAACAATTTATGTTCCTTTAACACTACTTCAAACTTCCCCTTCACTACCATCATAAAAATCATGATTCAAATTAGTATAAAACATTTTAACAAGATTTGGATAACAAACAAAATCATTTTGTGAATCATCGGTTAAACTGAGAATTTGATTCTCTTCGAAAAAAACATTCAGTTCATAAAAAAGAAAATCGTTAAAGATTTCAAATTTTCCCGTATGGACTTTTCATAGTTTACATAGTTTTTGTAAGCTTTGATAGCTTCCAGGTCATTGTAGAGGAATTATTTTATGACTTTGTATAGCCTAATGGAGAATGGGGTGCTTAAGGAAGCCATTTCTGAAGAGGGTAGAGAGCTTGAGAGCTTGAAAGAGAGTTTGAATTCTGAATGAAAGTGAAAAATAGAATAAAGTTAAGGAGATAAATAGATATTCAATAGTCATGTCCTCTGGTCAAGAGATACCTTTTCAGAGCTTTGGAGTTGGTGAAATGGTGGAGGAAATTCCAAAATTTTGAATTCAAATTTGAATTTCGAAATTCTGTTAGGGATGCCGACATAGAGGGTAGGGCCATATCGACACGGGTCCTATAATACATGTGATTTATTTTGCTTAATATATATATATATATATATATATATATATATCCTATAATCTAATTTATATATTATCTGAAATAATATAAATATAATAACACTCTAATGTTAATATTTTAATATTAATAATACTATTGAAATAATATTATTTTGAAAATCAAAATTTTAAATTCAAACATCAAGCAATTTCAAAACATACAAACAATCAAACATTCTAACATTCAAGCAAACAATTTCAACCAATATAATTTAAATGCGTACCTATTTTTAGATCCATATTCTCGAGATCATCAGATTCGTGAATAGCTGTAAAGCACATATTTGAATTTTTCGTTTTCTAATCTTGATCACTGGAGGATGAGTCTGAATCGTTTAGTGTAGCAGTATATGCTCTCTTCCTTTTCTTCGATGAATCATTACTTGGAGCAAATTTTTGCTTATCCAGATGCAGACAATCTCTTTTTAAGTGGCTGGCTCATTACAATTGTAGCATCTGATGTTGTTGAGAGTCTCGTTATTATTTTCAAAATTCTTGTGATTATTTCTCTTGTAGCTGTTCATATTTCTGTATTTTAGAAACTTTCTAAAATTTCTTGTCATCAAGGCTATTTCTTCATCTTCCTCACTATTTGAGTCTGAACCATCTGTTATTGCATTGAACGCTATTGACTTGTTTTCTAAGGCCTTGCTTTCTCTTCTCCCTTGCATTTGTACTTCAAACAACTTTAAATTTCCAATTTATTCTTCAATTTTCAACGTATTGATATCATTGGCCTCTTCAATTGCTAGTGTCTTCTGATCTCATTCCGGAGTGAGTGAATTCAAAATTTTTATAACTTGATCTTCTTCGGAAAAATTCTTTCCTAATGTAAATAATGAGTGCACAATGTCTTGAAACCTATTGTATATGTCTGAAATGAATTCATTTGGATTCATCTTGAATAATTGAAGCTGATTGGTCAAGATAGATATTTTGGTCTATTTAACTTTTCTTGTTCCTTCATGAGTAATTTGCAAAGTTTTTTGGACTTCATATACAGACTTACAGACAGACACTCTATTAAACTCCTTCCTGGCAAGTGAACAGAATAGAATATTCATGGCTTTGGAATTATTTTGTGCAACAGTCTTTTGCTCAATAGTCCACTGTGCAAAATTTATTGTGGGTTCAATGTACTCAGTTTGTGTGATATTTAAAGTGTCTAATCCTATTGATTGTAAATATATTTGCATCCTACATGCCCAATATGCATAGTCACTGCCATTAAAAAGTAGTGGTCCGACAGTAGACTGACCTTCTACAAATGAACTAGTGATAGTGTTGACATTACCAGTGTTGGCAGGCATTTGAAATTTTTTTCAAAAATATATTATGAAAACTTTGAAAACCAATGCTCTGACACCAAATGTAGGAAATGCAGATTACAGATCTTAAGGCTGGTTTAATACTAGAGGGGTGGGGGTGAATAGTGTTTAATGAATTTTATAGAATGTTTGAAATATTTTGAAATTAAGCACAGATAGATGTAATTTGTAACGACCCTGTCTTGACCTTCGAAAATCGACACTCAAATACATCACCCGTATTCGAATGCTGTAACGACCCAGAATTTTTAGTAATTAAAATTTGAATATTTAATTAATTTTAAATATTTATAAGTGAATTTATAAGTCAAATAAATTTTTATTTTGAATTATTGGATTTAATTGAATTATTAAATCGATAATTTAATATGTTAAATTATGGAAATAATTAAAAATTGAGTTAAAAATGATTGAAAATAATTTGGAAAATTTTATTTAATCATACTGGAGTTATAGAAATATTTTAGAACTTTTAAAATCGAATTAAAAGTTAATTTGTGAAAATTGAATATTTTAAATATTTAATAATCGACTGTAAAATAGCCAATTTTTGAACAGTCTCAGAATTGAACGAAACCAGTTCCATTGGATCCGTAATAGTTAGTTATTACCGGATTTCAGTTTTCGTGTCAATCGGAGTTATCATTTGATCGTGGCAGCTCGAAACGCATCGAATCGTTTTTAATTTAAATTTGGCGAGTCAAAGTAGCCATTTTTCAAAAAGTCTCGGATTTCGACGAAACAAGTTTCATCGGATCCGTAATGTGATATTATTATAAGGTTTCAAATTTCAAGTCAATTGGATTTACCGTTTGTCCGGTACAAATTAAAACGCCTAGAAATCGAGTTAAATCGGTTTAATTCAAATTGAACGTTTTCAGCCATAACTCGCACATACTTCCGAATTAGCTTCCGAAACCTGTTCCATTGTGTCCAGAACGTGGGGTAAACCTTAGAAACGCTGGTTACGGCGTCTAAATCGGAGTTCGGAATTCCCGGGATGAATAGTGTTTACGCTTGCTTTTTCTATAAATAGAAGTTAAAATCACAAATTTTATAAAATGAAAAAAAACTAAACCCTAATTTCCTATAGCTAGCCGCCAGTTAATATTGGATGGCCGAAAATGCTCTTCCTTCCTCCCTCAAAATCTCTCAATCCATGCATCTTCAAGCCTCGACTCCTAAATGAAACTTGTAGAGCTTCGCAAGATCTTGAAATCCATACGGATTTGATGAAGTTTGGAGCATCGTAGTGTGAGATAGGTGTGGCCGTTCCCTACAGGCCGTGCACGACTTTCTAGGTGAATGACATAGCCGAGCTCAAGGCTATCTTGGCCGAGCATGGTGGAGAGGAGGAGCTTCGCGTTGGTGTATCCCGATCGAGTTCAAGTGCAACGATGAAGGAGAATAATTAAACCCTAAATTTTAGCTAATGGGTTCATGTTACGTGATGTGGGCTGTAGCTTGCGTGAGGAGGATGGAAGGGATGATGTTGTGCGGCTGTGATGAGAAGTTGAAGGATCCAGTGGCTCTTGTTGAATAGGTTGATAATTATATATATTAAGTGTTGTAATTAGTTTAAGTATAAACACGAGTAACTTCAATAATTCATAACTTTTTCATACGAGGTCGAAAAAATGCAAACTCAGTTGCGTTGGAATCGTATGGACGAGCACTACGCGATGGAGTTGGTTTGGAGTCGTTTGGAGTTAGTGAGAATTTCGGGTAAAATTAAACGCGCGTTTAATTTTATTCGAAATAAAAGCTAAAACGGAATTTAAAACCAAGGTGAGAACTTCTCACTCAATCGAATAGATTTCGATTTTATTTTAAATAGTTAGATTTAAAATATTTGAATGCATGTTTGAATGATGATTGTAAATTATTGATTGTTAAAATAGACATTATGCGCCGTTAGTAAGCGGATGTTATTTAATATAAACATATACCGCGAATATTTCATAAACAGTGAAATTGGTATTATAAATAATATCAATATATATATATTGACATATGTATATATTGCAGTTGATTGATTTTCCGCATTTTTTGTTTAGCGGATGAGACCCTATTACGCCGTTATTAAGCGGATAATATTTATTAAAAACATGTACCGCGATAATTTCGTACTGGAGCGAAATTGGTATTGTGCTAATGTTTTTGGATGCAGGAAACAGGTTGGAGGGATCCAACTGGATTCCTCAACAGTATTTATTTAATTTCAGATATTTTGATATTTGATGGATTATCATATCGATATATGATATCGTTGTTAGTCGTGATTGACTATTTGGTGTGTAGCATCATTGGACCCAGATTTTGGGATTTTAAAATGATTTTAAAAGTGATTTTGAAAATATACTATATTTTTGGAATTGATCCATTATAAATAAATAAACGTTATAATTTTTAAAGTTATAAAAATTATGGTTTTTGTGAAATATAGTTAAAAAGCTGATTTTTAGAAAATACGATTAAAAGTCGATTTTTGAGAAATATGAACTAATGATTTTATAAAATAATTTAGATTGGATTTTTGAATATATGATAAAAGTTTAAATATAGGATTTTTAAATTTTGATTTTTTTATAAATCGAAATGATGAAATTATAAAGGAAATTTAAAAGATGTTTTAAAGAATAATATTAATTGATTTATATTAAGAGATTTATAAACGGATATTTATAAATCGAAATATTGACATTTTAAAACGAGTCTTTATAAGTGTTTGAATGAAGTGAAAATGAAATTCATTAATGAATGAAATTTATAGAATTATATAACGGTGAAGTTATAAATGGAATTTTATAAACAATAGGTTTATAAAATTTGTAAAGTTCAAAGGAACGATTTTTGCAAATAAATAAATTATAAGTGTTTGACTTATAATTTGGACTTTTGGTTTATAATTAAGATTATAAATCGAATAGGTAAATAAAGAAGATTTATAAAGGAAGTTGTTATGAAATAAATGGAAATGGAATTTATAAACGTTGTTTTATAAATTCGCAAACGACTTATTTTGATAAGTTAATTGTTATAACTTATAAATGGAGTTATATTCACGTTTTAGACAGTGAATAATCCTTTAAAATAAAATGAATAGAAAGGATGAAATTTGTTAATGAAGTATATTCACGTTTTTGAATAGTGAATAATACGTTAAAGAAAATGTATTGAATGTGAATGTTTTAAATAGAATTAAAACGATTTAACGATGTTTTAATTGTGTTGAGATTCGAAATCATAGATTTCAACATTTATTGTTGAAATAGACGTTTTCGAGAAATAAAAGGAAATGGTGGACTATAACACTGTTGTTATAGTAAATGATTTCCGAAAGGAAATGGGTTGTATAGTATTGGGATTTATATATCTATTTAATTTCGAATCCCTATACTAGTGATTTTGGGACGTGTAACGATGTTTTACGCAACATTCGTTTTGGCCCAAATAAAAATGTTTAAGAGAATGATTTCCCTTAAAGAATGAATAATATACTTAATTCGATTTAAGTATATTGAATATTTTCAAAGGTTGAAAATAAAAAGATTTGTCGATTACTTATTTTTGATAAGTATGGAAATGTTTTCCAATATGAAGTGAATAATTAGAATTTATCTTTTTGAAGATAAATTGAAATGAATTATTGAAATCGAATATGCATGGATATTTTGAAATATAAATTCATTATGGAATTTATATGTGAAAAGTGGAATTTGTTTGAAAATAAATATTGATTTATTTTTGAAGTGTTGAAATTATATATCTTATAAAGATATTTTGGAAAATAAATAATTTGGAAAATTATTCGGAATCTGGTGATGTATGCATATCAATTGATAGTTCAATAGCCGACTATCAATATTTCCCTTTGATTGGGTATTTGATATGATTGTTTGAATTTGAATGCACACTTATTTTTGAATAAGCGCTCACTATTCGGGTTAACCGGGAAAGGACCATGGGGTCGTATAACCCATTCCGAATATGTGATACGACGTGAATTGCATTTGAAGATCGGTGTTGAAGACCGGTATTTGCGAGAGCGATAGGATGACCTATCGATTGTCTCTGCACTGGGTCGCTCCTGGTATAGAGATTCCATAAGTGATGGGAAATCCGATCAGGATTGTGAATATCCGGATTGCAAGGACTTCTTTGTAAGTGCCTTCGGTTTTGTTCGAGCCCGGAACAAACTTGTATGGATTGTATGTCTGACATTACAATTTAAGATATAAAGCCGATTTCTTTCAAATATATTTCTGTTGGTGGCGGAGAATTTATTCTTTGCTTAACACCCTTCTTTGAGACGTATGTGCTCAAAGGTTATATAGTTGAAGTTATCAGCGATATATTCCCAGTTTGGTAATGTGACATGCTGAGTGATGCTGAAATGATCATCGTGTTGATTATTTGTGATAGGATCATTTATTTGATCGTCTATCTTAGTGATCATTGTGTTGATCATTTGTTGACCCAAAGCATAGCTTTTGTATAAAGTATGTTTTTGTGGACGTGAATTCGTCGAGCCTCACATCCCGGTAATGGTCAAAACAGGAATGATGCGGCAAGGTTATGAGGGGTAGCTCCCTTTAGGGTATGTGCATTTCCTTCTGGAAAGGGTGGTATCATGGTATGGAGCCCAGATACTTACTCATGTTGAAACACTATATTTTATTACTGTGTGGTGTTGTTGGTGACGAGCGCTCGGTTAAAGGTCCGATGGGACCGGGGGATGCCATATTCGTGTAGTAGTTACCTAGTGATAAAGGTAACCCGCCCTTGTGTTGGCAGAGAGCTGGTTAAGTTCTCGGGACGTCCAGCCAGAGGCGATCCCATGTGGCAGTAGGAAGTTCCTTAGCCTGACCATTTGTTGGAAATCCAATTCCCAATACGAAACTTGTACGGTATTAGTTGTAGAACCTGCCATTCACTTATGGTGGTCACCACTGTTTGGATGGTAGCTATAGTAGGCATAGTTCGAAATGTCTATGTTGGCTAAGATTTATATTCTACTTTCGAAATGAATTTTTCTCTACACTATGCACTAGTAATAATATCAAATGTTATTTTAAATGCATATCAAGCATCTTTGACTATCATAAGGAGAAATCTCCTCCGATTCTGCGTTTGCATGTGTGTGTGTGCGGGAGGCCTTATGGTAGTCTCATTTTTAAAAGCATTGCGAATTGATTAAAAATATTCCTCTATTTTGATTTTTAAAGATAAATAAACTGTTTTGAGTTCTCACACCAGTCACATGACTGACTCGGAGTTTATTGTTTTCCTTCCTAAACTCTGGGTGCCCACCAATTTCCACACGGGCAGTCAAGAGTTAGGTTTGTCAGGATATTCTGGATATTCTGGAGTTGCTGGAGGCAAGCTGGATGGCATGGCATATTACTTATATAGTATTTCTTTTTCCGCTGCACTGTTTGTTGATGTTGTATGTTGTTGTACACTCTGATGATATGATGTAATGAAATGAAATGTAATGTAATAACTGATATAGTTCTTTGTTTAAAGATTATTCATTTATTATTATATGTTGTTCCGCTGCGAATTGTGAGATTCTGTTGTTGTTCTGTTGTTTCCTTTCTGTCCGTTCTATTATTAAAATGCTTCTATCTTCTATTTTCAAATTCTCTATTTTCTTTTCTGTCTTTTGTTTTCTTTTTCCTCTATTCTCTTTTTCTTTCTATTTTTAAAATTTTCTATCTTCTTGTTTCTTCTTTTTCTCTCTTCTTCTCTTTTCTTTTCTTAAATCCTTTTTAAAACCCATAACATCTCGGTTTTCGGCCTTTGATTTCTCGGCAGTCGATAAAGTGAGTATCGATGTCGAATTTTCGAAGAACGAAAATCCTCCAGACGTTACATTTGGTATCAGAGCTGATGGTTAAGCGACAACCATGGTTCTGTTGGGTATTAATTCATTAGAGATAGAGTCAGCAGTACTCTAGAATGAGTTTGAGTGTAATAATAGCTATGAGTGCGTATTTGTTAGTGAATATAAAATTGTTTTATATTGTGATGATTGGTTTATTGAGTGGCATATGAACTTTCGTCAGCACAGCCTCGAAACTGAGCCGAAGGGGTTTCTAAACACTTGAATAGAACAATTCGACACGATATTGTTTTTAAATTGGGTAAATGAAAAAATTTTGCCTTGATTATATTTTATATATAAAGGAATAATTTTAAAAAAAAAATTATTAAAGTGTATATAAGTTGATTGTTAGGTTGTTTGAATAATCCAAATAAAAGAATAATTGTATAAGCAAAAGAATTATAAGAATTAAAGTTATAATTAATGTGAATTACAATTGTAAAATAAACTTATATATAAGAAGTGAAACTATATAAAATATGAGTTGTGAATAAAAGTGAATTTTAAAGTTAAATGGAATATAACTTAAGTGTTGTTGGTTGGAATTGATTTTGGTATCGAAGTAAATAATCAAGTGGATTAAAAGAATATGAACTTAAGTTATGTAATAGAATTCAACTTTGTAATTGAATTGAATGAATGGCTTGGCTGTTAATCAATTGAATGTGAATAATTGATATGAAAAGATGAATATAAGTGTTAATTCATTAAAATCTAATGTTATTGGGAGTTGAATAAATTGGAATGGAAATCAATTTAATGTTAAACCAAATTGGATGAATATAAGCAAAGGAAATTTGGTTGTAATAAATATACATTGGTTGTCATATGATTGTTGATTGATTGTATATAATTCATTAAGTGTTAATGAAATTGAAAGCTATGAAATTGAATTCAAACTTGAAGAAAATAAGTTGAATAGAATTGAATGTGAATTAGATTCAATTAGTAAATGTAAACTAATTGAATTGAAAATGAATGTTGATAAAATCCAATGTAAATAAATCAAATGTGATTTAAAGTGAAAACCAATTCATTAAATATTAATGAGAATATAAATGAATATTGTTGGTTATGGAATGTAGTTGGTTGATGGTTGAATATATATTGCATTTGCTATATTATGTAGTTGTTATGTTGCTATATGTTGTATATTGAGATTATTTGCATATGTGCATGTTCTCATGTTGTTTGTTGAGTGATTAGTAGGTGCGGATCGCGTTTGCTTCGCATTTGGAGTTCGCTTTTGCGCTATATTAGCCGTATATGCTTGCTAATAAAATATAAGGTACATATCTCGGATTAAATATCGCACTTTTACACTTTTTTTTCCCTTCGGGATGCCTCATTACTTGATGAGATGTATATTTGTGATATATATACTGTCATTTTTTTTTCGGATCGAGCCGCGCAAAGGAGACTATGGCGAATTTTTCCGAAAATTTAAGGCGTTAGAAAATTTTTGAGAAAATTGGAAAATTTAGAAAACTTTAACTTTGATTTTGGAATTGAAAGTTAAACAATAGTAGTTGTTTCTGAAAAGATAACTAAGTATGATTTGGAAAACTTAGTAAAGTATTATAAGAAGTTTAACTATAAATTTTGGGAAAAAATTAATGGATTATGTAACTTTTCTTACTTGTAATTTCGAGGACGAAATTCTTTTAAGGGGGAAAGATTGTAACGACCCAGAATTTTTAGTAATTAAAATTTGAATATTTAATTAATTTTAAATATTTATAAGTGAATTTATAAGTCAAATAAATTTTTATTTTGAATTATTGGATTTAATTGAATTATTAAATCGATAATTTAATATGTTAAATTATGGAAATAATTAAAAATTGAGTTAAAAATGATTGAAAATAATTTGGAAAATTTTATTTAATCATACTGGAGTTATAGAAATATTTTAGAACTTTTAAAATCGAATTAAAAGTTAATTTGTGAAAATTGAATATTTTAAATATTTAATAATCGACTGTAAAATAGCCAATTTTTGAACAGTCTCAGAATTGAACGAAACCAGTTCCATTGGATCCGTAATAGTTAGTTATTACCGGATTTCAATTTTCGTGTCAATCGGAGTTATCATTTGATCGTGGCAGCTCGAAACGCATCGAATCGTTTTTAATTTAAATTTGGCGAGTCAAAATAGCCATTTTTCAAAAAGTCTCGGATTTCGACGAAACCAGTTTCATCGGATCCGTAATGTGATATTATTGTAAGGTTTCAAATTTCAAGTCAATTGGATTTACCGTTTGTCCGGTACAAATTAAAACGCCTAGAAATCGAGTTAAATCGGTTTAATTCAAATTGAACGTTTTCAGCCATAACTCGCACATACTTCCGAATTAGCTTCCGAAACCTGTTCCATTGTGTCCGGAACGCGGGGTAAACCTTAGAAACGCTGGTTACGGCGTCTAAATCGGAGTTCGGAATTCCCGGGATGAATAGTGTTTACGCTTGCTTTTTCTATAAATAGAAGTTAAAATCACAAATTTTATAAAATGAAAAAAAACTAAACCCTAATTTCCTATAGCTAGCCGCCAGTTAATATTGGATGGCCGAAAATGCTCTTCCTTCCTCCCTCAAAATCTCTCAATCCATGCATCTTCAAGCCTCGACTCCTAAATGAAACTTGTAGAGCTTCGCAAGATCTTGAAATCCATACGGATTTGATGAAGTTTGGAGCATCGTAGTGTGAGATAGGTGTGGCCGTTCCCTACAGGCCGTGCACGACTTTCTAGGTGAATGACATAGCCGAGCTCAAGGCTATCTTGGCCGAGCATGGTGGAGAGGAGGAGCTTCGCGTTGGTGTATCCCGATCGAGTTCAAGTGCAACGATGAAGGAGAATAATTAAACCCTAAATTTTAGCTAATGGGTTCATGTTACGTGATGTGGGCTGTAGCTTGCGTGAGGAGGATGGAAGGGATGATGTTGTGCGGCTGTGATGAGAAGTTGAAGGATCCAGTGGCTCTTGTTGAATAGGTTGATAATTATATATATTAAGTGTTGTAATTAGTTTAAGTATAAACACGAGTAACTTCAATAATTCATAACTTTTTCATACGAGGTCGAAAAAATGCAAACTCAGTTGCGTTGGAATCGTATGGACGAGCACTACGCGATGGAGTTGGTTTGGAGTCGTTTGGAGTTAGTGAGAATTTCGGGTAAAATTAAACGCGCGTTTAATTTTATTCGAAATAAAAGCTAAAACGGAATTTAAAACCAAGGTGAGAACTTCTCACTCAATCGAATAGATTTCGATTTTATTTTAAATAGTTAGATTTAAAATATTTGAATGCATGTTTGAATGATGACTGTAAATTATTGATTGTTAAAATAGACATTATGCGCCGTTAGTAAGCGGATGTTATTTAATATAAACATATACCGCGAATATTTCATAAACAGTGAAATTGGTATTATAAATAATATCAATATATATATATTGACATATGTATATATTGCAGTTGATTGATTTCCCGCATTTTTTGTTTAGCGGATGAGACCCTATTACGCCGTTATTAAGCGGATAATATTTATTAAAAACATGTACCGCGATAATTTCGTACTGGAGCGAAATTGGTATTGTGCTAATGTTTTTGGATGCAGGAAACAGGTTGGAGGGATCCAACTGGATTCCTCAACAGTATTTATTTAATTTCAGATATTTTGATATTTGATGGATTATCATATCGATATATGATATCGTTGTTAGTCGTGATTGACTATTTGGTGTGTAGCATCATTGGACCCAGATTTTGGGATTTTAAAATGATTTTAAAAGTGATTTTGAAAATATACTATATTTTTGGAATTGATCCATTATAAATAAATAAACGTTATAATTTTTAAAGTTATAAAAATTATGGTTTTTGTGAAATATAGTTAAAAAGCTGATTTTTAGAAAATACGATTAAAAGTCGATTTTTGAGAAATATGAACTAATGATTTTATAAAATAATTTAGATTGGATTTTTGAATATATGATAAAAGTTTAAATATAGGATTTATAAAATTTGATTTTTTTATAAATCGAAATGATGAAATTATAAAGGAAATTTAAAAGATGTTTTAAAGAATAATATTAATTGATTTATATTAAGAGATTTATAAACGGATATTTATAAATCGAAATATTGACATTTTAAAACGAGTCTTTATAAGTGTTTGAATGAAGTGAAAATGAAATTCATTAATGAATGAAATTTATAGAATTATATAACGGTGAAGTTATAAATGGAATTTTATAAACAATAGGTTTATAAAATTTGTAAAGTTCAAAGGAACGATTTTTGCAAATAAATAAATTATAAGTGTTTGACTTATAATTTGGACTTTTGGTTTATAATTAAGATTATAAATCGAATAGGTAAATAAAGAAGATTTATAAAGGAAGTTGTTATGAAATAAATGGAAATGGAATTTATAAACGTTGTTTTATAAATTCGCAAACGACTTATTTTGATAAGTTAATTGTTATAACTTATAAATGGAGTTATATTCACGTTTTAGACAGTGAATAATCCTTTAAAATAAAATGAATAGAAAGGATGAAATTTGTTAATGAAGTATATTCACGTTTTTGAATAGTGAATAATACGTTAAAGAAAATGTATTGAATGTGAATGTTTTAAATAGAATTAAAACGATTTAACGATGTTTTAATTGTGTTGAGATTCGAAATCATAGATTTCAACATTTATTGTTGAAATAGACGTTTTCGAGAAATAAAAGGAAATGGTGGACTATAACACTGTTGTTATAGTAAATGATTTCCGAAAGGAAATGGGTTGTATAGTATTGGGATTTATATATCTATTTAATTTCGAATCCCTATACTAGTGATTTTGGGACGTGTAACGATGTTTTACGCAACATTCGTTTTGGCCCAAATAAAAATGTTTAAGAGAATGATTTCCCTTAAAGAATGAATAATATACTTAATTCGATTTAAGTATATTGAATATTTTCAAAGGTTGAAAATAAAAAGATTTGTCGATTACTTATTTTTGATAAGTATGGAAATGTTTTCCAATATGAAGTGAATAATTAGAATTTATCTTTTTGAAGATAAATTGAAATGAATTATTGAAATCGAATATGCATGGATATTTTGAAATATAAATTCATTATGGAATTTATATGTGAAAAGTGGAATTTGTTTGAAAATAAATATTGATTTATTTTTGAAGTGTTGAAATTATATATCTTATAAAGATATTTTGGAAAATAAATAATTTGGAAAATTATTCGGAATCTGGTGATGTATGCATATCAATTGATAGTTCAATAGCCGACTATCAATATTTCCCTTTGATTGGGTATTTGATATGATTGTTTGAATTTGAATGCACACTTATTTTTGAATAAGCGCTCACTATTCGGGTTAACCGGGAAAGGACCATGGGGTCGTATAACCCATTCCGAATATGTGATACGACGTGAATTGCATTTGAAGATCGGTGTTGAAGACCGGTATTTGCGAGAGCGATAGGATGACCTATCGATTGTCTCTGCACTGGGTCGCTCCTGGTATAGAGATTCCATAAGTGATGGGAAATCCGATCAGGATTGTGAATATCCGGATTGCAAGGACTTCTTTGTAAGTGCCTTCGGTTTTGTTCGAGCCCGGAACAAACTTGTATGGATTGTATGTCTGACATTACAATTTGAGATATAAAGCCGATTTCTTTCAAATATATTTCTGTTGGTGGCGGAGAATTTATTCTTTGCTTAACACCCTTCTTTGAGACGTATGTGCTCAAAGGTTATATAGTTGAAGTTATCAGCGATATATTCCCAGTTTGGTAATGTGACATGCTGAGTGATGCTGAAATGATCATCGTGTTGATTATTTGTGATAGGATCATTTATTTGATCGTCTATCTTAGTGATCATTGTGTTGATCATTTGTTGACCCAAAGCATAGCTTTTGTATAAAGTATGTTTTTGTGGACGTGAATTCGTCGAGCCTCACATCCCGGTAATGGTCAAAACAGGAATGATGCGGCAAGGTTATGAGGGGTAGCTCCCTTTAGGGTATGTGCATTTCCTTCTGGAAAGGGTGGTATCATGGTATGGAGCCCAGATACTTACTCATGTTGCAACACTATATTTTATTACTGTGTGGTGTTGTTGGTGACGAGCGCTCGGTTAAAGGTCCGATGGGACCGGGGGATGCCATATTCGTGTAGTAGTTACCTAGTGATAAAGGTAACCCGCCCTTGTGTTGGCAGAGAGCTGGTTAAGTTCTCGGGACGTCCAGCCAGAGGCGATCCCATGTGGCAGTAGGAAGTTCCTTAGCCTGACCATTTGTTGGAAATCCAATTCCCAATACGAAACTTGTACGGTATTAGTTGTAGAACCTGCCATTCACTTATGGTGGTCACCACTGTTTGGATGGTAGCTATAGTAGGCATAGTTCGAAATGTCTATGTTGGCTAAGATTTATATTCTACTTTCGAAATGAATTTTTCTCTACACTATGCACTAGTAATAATATCAAATGTTATTTTAAATGCGTATCAAGCATCTTTGACTATCATAAGGAGAAATCTCCTCCGATTCTGCGTTTGCATGTGTGTGTGTGCGGGAGGCCTTATGGTAGTCTCATTTTTAAAAGCATTGCGAATTGATTAAAAATATTCCTCTATTTTGATTTTTAAAGATAAATAAACTGTTTTGAGTTCTCACACCAGTCACATGACTGACTCGGAGTTTATTGTTTTCCTTCCTAAACTCTGGGTGCCCACCAATTTCCACACGGGCAGTCAAGAGTTAGGTTTGTCAGGATATTCTGGATATTCTGGAGTTGCTGGAGGCAAGCTGGATGGCATGGCATATTACTTATATAGTATTTCTTTTTCCACTGCACTGTTTGTTGATGTTGTATGTTGTTGTACACTCTGATGATATGATGTAATGAAATGAAATGTAATGTAATAACTGATATAGTTCTTTGTTTAAAGATTATTCATTTATTATTATATGTTGTTCCGCTGCGAATTGTGAGATTCTGTTGTTGTTCTGTTGTTTCCTTTCTGTCCGTTCTATTATTAAAATGCTTCTATCTTCTATTTTCAAATTCTCTATTTTCTTTTCTGTCTTTTGTTTTCTTTTTCCTCTATTCTCTTTTTCTTTCTATTTCTTCTATTTTTAAAATTTTCTATCTTCTTGTTTCTTCTTTTTCTCTCTTCTTCTCTTTTCTTTTCTTAAATCCTTTTTAAAACCCATAACATCTCGGTTTTCGGCCTTTGATTTCTCGGCAGTCGATAAAGTGAGTATCGATGTCGAATTTTCGAAGAACGAAAATTCTGCAGACGTTACAAATGCCGTGGATTCAAACGTCGAATCTGATTCGCCGGAGCTTATAACACGTTAAGTACAACAACACGGCGGAAAAAAATGAAATATATCATTGATACATAACAGATGATTACAACATTCTGACACAATGAATATCACATAATCATCGATACAATATACAATAAAAAATAGAAGCGGAAAGACAATATCTCCAACTTGATCGCCAAGAGAGAAAATAATAATCCAATATCTGAATCTCCATTGCCAAGGCTCCAAAACTCTAGGTCCAAAAGCTCGAACCACCAACAATCATGTTAAAGTTAAGCAACTCCAATTCCGGAGAAACAAATGCGATCGTCAAATCCAAAGGCTGGATGCTATCGAATCCACACCTACTATTTGATTATCTAAAAATCCCAACTCAAGCCTGCCCGTGTGGAAAATTGTGGGCATCCAAGTTTAGAAAGGGAATAATAAACTCCAGGTCAGTTATGGGACTGGTGTGAGCAAAAAAACAGTTTTATTTGAACAAAACAAAAATAAAAAATAAAAAGGAAATCCACAATGCTTTTTGGAAAATGAAACTACCATAAGGCCTCCTACCACACACACAATGCAAATGCACAATTGGAGGAGATTTCTCCTTATGATAGTAAAACATGCTTGATACGCGAAAATCTTTTTGATATTATTATTAGTGCATAGTGCAGAGAACCTTTTAAAAGTATAATATTAATCTTAGCCAGCATACAACCATTATTGTATGCCTACTATAGTTACCATCTAAACAGTGGGTCACGACCATAAGTAAATGGCAAGTTATACAACTAAAACCGTACAGGGCTCGTATTGGTGACTGGATTTCCAACAAATGGTCGGGCTAAGGAACTTCCCGGGCCACATGGGTACGCCTCTGGAGGGACGCCACGAGAACCTAACCGGATCTCTGCCAACACAAGGCCGGGTTACCTCTGTAACTAGGTAACTCCTGACACGAGTATGCCACTCCCTAGTCGTTAACGACCTTTATCCAAGATCTCTCAACACCAACAACCACAAAGCACAAATTTGCAGTAACCACATAGGTTAAATATCTGGGCTCCATACCATGATACCACCTTTTATCCAGAAGGAAATGGACATACCCTAAGGGCACGACCCCCGATAACCTTGTCGCATCCTTTCTGTTTCGACCATTTCCGGGTTGTGAGGTCCGACGAGGTCACGTTCCACAAAGCTTCGCTTTACACAAAAGCCGTGCTTCGATCAACACATGATCAATAGCACTTCGTATGCCACAGTACCAAACTAGGAATGTATCACTAGTAACCATCAACTACATAACCTCTGAGCTCATACGTCTCAAAGAAGGGTGTTAAGCTAAGAGAATAAATTCTTCACCACCAAACAGAAATGTAGTTGATAGAAACCAGCTTTACATCTCAAAGTGTAATGTCAGACATACATCCATACAAGTACGTTCCGGGTTCGAACAGAACCGAAGGCACTTCAAAAGAAGCCCTTGCAATCCGGATAATCCCTAATCACGTTCGGACTACCAATCACAAAGGGTGATCAAATCTCTATACCAGGGTCATTCGGTGCAGAGACATTCAATAGGTCATCTTTTTATTTTCGAAAATACCCGATCTTCACCACCGGTCTTCAAATGCAATCCATAACGTCATATCATTATTCAGAATGGGTTATATGACATAAAGTCCTCTCCTGGCTAAATCGAATAATGAGCGCAATATTTAAAAATATATGGATATTGAGATCTCAGATAAGTCACAACTTAAATCCCAAAAACCTTTCCTTTCAAATGGTTTAACAAATTTCCACTTTTAATCTTTTAAACAAAAAGATTCACTTTACAAAGTTCTCTAATCTTTCACAAAGATTCATTCATAGTTTTTCAAAACTATTTCAATTCCAAATCTTTTATACAAAAGATACACCTTTAAGATCCTCTTTAATTTGAAAATAAAGTTCACCAATATTCCACAAAGATTCATCTATAGCTTTCAAAACAATTCCATTTCAAATTTGTAACCCCTTCCAACAAATACTGGAAATCTTTTCTTTATTTGAAAGCTATTATCCTTTGAAAACAAATAGCTTTTGTTTCAGAAAAATCTGATTAAATATACGCAAGTTATAGCCTTTAAAAGTATAAACCAGAGAATCAGTGAACAGCCGTATTATTGGCAAGTTCTAATTTAAATTAAATTCAAATTTCCAAAACTATTTAATTAAAATGGTTTTAAATCCGTATATAGAAATTGTATAAACCTTTCAAACCATGATTTCCAAAATAATTTCAAATAATATTTAACAAGATATAGTTTATTCAAGACTAAATTTCAATTTCAAAACTTTCCTTTCAAAGGCTTTTCATATTCAATTCAATTCCATTTCCAAAACCATTTGGATTAAAACTCCAACTTTTAAACAAAATAATATTTAGTTTTCAAAATATCTGTGACTTAACTGATTTCCTCGTGAAATCCATATTTGTTGTGTATAGTGTAGTCCAGGGGTTTTACACAATAGTGCAATATTATCAATCATCACAATCCAAACACAGCAATATCGATAAGCAGTATAATCCTATAACGCTTACCTCCCATTCACAGATTCACAGATAAATAATATACATTCATCGTAGATAAATAAATTATATTCATCACATCTCAAATCAAAATAATTTATGTAATAAAGCATCACATAATTCAAAGCATTCTATACAATCCAAACATCCATAAGTAAGTTCAACTAATCATTTTATTAATTTAAATCGGATTAATCACTTACGAATAAATTACTAATCCTGGATAATTAATTATTAATTAATTACAAACCATATCAATTAATTAACTTTTAATCGTTTATTAATAAATTAATTAACCTTTAGTTATTAATTAATCAACCTTAATTAATAAATGAATCAGCCTTTAATCATTAAATAATTAACCCCTAATTATTTAATTATTCTTTAATTAATTATCCTTAATTAATCACATTAATTAATTATCCTCAAATTAATTACCTTAGTTAATTTAACACATAAATTAATTACCTTTTAGTTAATTATTTTTTAATCACTTGATTAATCAACTTCTAATCATTAATTAATTATCCTTAATTACTTTTATTAAGTAATTATCTTTAAGTAATTAATTTCCCCTAATTAATAAATCCTTTAATTAATTACATTAATTATTCTTTAATTTAATCACAATAATTAATTATCCTCAAATTAATTACATAAAGTAATTAACTTTAATTTAATTACACAAAGTAATTAACTTTAATTTAATTACATAAAGTAATTATTCATCAATTAAATTTAAAAACATTTAATCTTTAAACCTTTAATCTTTGAAACAAAATTATTGTTAATCCGTAAATTAACTTAGATCTTTAAGTTGATTAATAACTAAAAACATCCTTATCTTTATAATCCACTTCTTAATTAAGCTATTTAATTCTTTATTTAAAAATAGGCTTAAGAATTAATTAATTAAAGCGTACACACACAAAGATATATATATATATATATATATATATGTATGTATGTATGTATGTATATTAAACACTTTTAACTTGATTAATTAAAATAATTTATATTTAAAACCTTTAATTAATCCAAAAATAAACACATATTGTATAAAAGAATTAGTCTAATAAAATTTGTTAAAATGTGATTAAACCTTTAAAAACTTATTTAAAAATTCATTTTGGTTTTTAAAACGTATGTTTTGAAACTTGATTAAATCTACCATTTCATTCTAAACTTTGTTTACCTTCTTTTGTTCATTAAAACCTGATTTAAACATTACGTTGTTTAAAACTTTGTTAATCATTTACTTTAAAATTTAAAAACCTTTTGTATTTTCAAATAACCCGAGCCAAACTTCAGAAATCACGAGACCAACCTTGAGTTCCCCTCACATCCCTCGTCTTCGAGTCCAACACGAAGAAAACTCGATCCAAACCCGAGCTACCCCCTTCTTCCCAAATTCAACAACAACCCACCGATACGTCAAGTATCTGTGCATCATGCACACCACCACGATCACCTCCGATCGACTTCACCTACATCGATGAGTCAACGTTGACATCTTCTTCGATTCCAACCACCCAAAAACTAAATCGCGCTTGAAAATCAATTTCGAGCATCAATGACCACTACTAGGAACAAGCTGACCATCCAAACCTTCCATGTTTCTCCATCTTCGGCCATTAAGACTTTCGCCACCACGTCTAGAGCCTTGCCATTCAACCCCGAACCTATCCCCCTCGGTGCGATCCTCTCTAGTCCGCCGACGATGATGCGGCGATCAAATTTCTGAAATTAACAAAATCTGGGCTTAAACCCTACTATCACGTCGACCAGCCACTACATCAGCTTAAAATTTAAGCGAGCAATTTTTTGATGATCTCCTATCCTCCAACCACATCTGACAAAAAGCACGACCTACAGTTCGCCATCGATCGCCAGAAATTGACAAAAATGTCAACCCCGTTCACCTCACAATTTCTCATGATTTAGTGAACTAAAAATCTTGAATTTTGTTTTAGAAATCATGGTTTTTCAAATCGAACCCGATGATGTATACGAATTAATTAATCATGAGATTCGAATTCATCATGTTTATGAATTTTTTTACTGTAAATTCAAATTTCCAAATAAACTTAATTTAATTCTTCTTAAAAGTATTTTTAAGACCTAGATCTTGATCAAACAAACAAGTTCTGTTCATATCTTAAAGCTTAAAAAAGATTTAATAAGGGGATTTTTGATTTATGAAACATGTTTGAAAGCCTGTAATTAAACAGAGGCCAACATAGCCAGTGTATCAGACATGCACATCGAATTTCTTACAGATATAAACAAATGCAAGCAGATATATCAACTAAACAAACATTTGTCCTTGGATACTTCAAGGGTTAACACAAGCATCAACATATATATACATAGGTTTGGGTATATTTGCTCACCTGGCAGTTTGAAAACAGAGAATAAGTTTCTGTTTTGATCTAGAATTGAAATCTGGAAATGTTTCATCTGGTGAAACTTGATCTTTTTGATTTACTTTGTTCTCTGGTTTTGATTCTGAAGCTTTGAGATGAATTTGATTTCCTTTTAATTCAACTTTTGATTTCTTTCTGGATCTTGTTTCCAGGTTGAAGCTGAAGCTTTGCATTGCTTTTATTTATTGTTTGAACAGGTTTTGATTCTTTTTCTTTTTTGCATTGCATTTCTCAAGTTTGAAGAGTTTTGCTTTGATCAGGTTTTAATTTTCTTTTGTCTCAGGTTTTGATTCAGTTTTTTCAAATGAAAGAAAATGGGCCTGGTTTTCTTTTTTTACATATTTTCTAAAATTTTTTTAAAAAAATTTCCACTTGTAATTATATTATTTACACTTGTTAATTTTTTATGTGCCTGGCTTACAAATGTTTAGATATAATCAATTTGTGTTTTAAACCCTTTCCTTAATTTATTCATAAATTATGTTTAAAACCCCTTTATGTTATTAATTTTGTGAATCATGTTTTTATAATATGTTTTATGTTTTTCTTAAATGTATATATATTCTTACATATATACACACAAATTTAGTTCAAGCAATTTAAAAAGAAAGAATATTAAATACAGATGTGATAACAAAGTTTTTAAATTAATATGTATTATGTTTACAAATGTTTATATCTCTAACTATGTTTATGAAATAAGAGTGTTTAAACCTTTATATATATTAACCATTTATTTTCATGTATATAAAAGAAAAGCATTTTAAATCTTTAATTAAATCTCATTTTATATATTTACAAACCAACTTTATATATGTATGTATGTATGTATGTATGTATGTATGTATATGTATGTATCAAAGCTTCTTATTCATTTTTGTTTTTTTTATATATATATACATTATACATACATTTTTAATTATTTGTACTTACATAAATTTTTAAAAGAAAAATGATTTAAAAATCAATTATACACAAATAAATAAACTTATATACATACATATTAATTTTTTTTAAATATAAATTTTTTAAATCCAATTTATCAAAGAGATATTTATTCTGGAATTTCCAAGACCAAAATTCTTCTTTACAATCTATTTAAATTTATATTTATTTCCCATAATTTCAATTTAGTTCTCAATTAATTCACAAATTAACCAAAATTTTATATTAATTGCTAAATTTATTTTGGCCTAAAAACAGGAATGTTACAGATCCCTCCCCTTTAAGAAAATTTCGTCCCCGAATTTACTAGACTGGGAGACGAACAAGGAATACATAGAAATAGCTTTCCAGATCAAACTGAATATCTATTCTGTGTTTGGCTTACCAAATCATAATATCATCAATACATATGAGAATGAACTCATTCGATACTACACAAGATACTCAGGTCATCCAGTCTATGAAATATGCAGGGGTATTGGTTAGTTCGAAGGGATAACTAACCATTCGTAGAATATATCAGGACCCCAAAGGATACAATCCAATTTAACTTCACATTTAATTAACCAATTCATTTTAAATAAAGTTTCAAATTCATCAAAGTTAAAAACGAAAAGCTGATAAGGAACTTATCTATGCGATTCGTAGGGCCATCACAACACCAAAGTTTCTTCTTGTAGCTTCCACGAAGCCCTCACCAAAGAATTTGAAATTGGATGATGAACAAAAGAATTTGATAAAGAAAGTTGTTCCTTGTTGTTACAGGGTATCGACCATTTGTAGTGGTACTTCCCTGTCCCCTATCTTGTTCACTTCTTGCACTCATACTTACTATCAGTGGATAGTAAGAGAATTTACCGAGGCATATGGACAGATATCTTAGGGATATACTCATTCTAGGGTATTTATAACCCTATCTCTAATAAGTTGCCTAATGTGTTATACTCCTGAGCTAAAGTTCTTACTCAACCTTCAGCTCTGATACCACTGTAACGGTCTAGGCTTTTCAACCATCGACATCGGCCACTCTCCGTCGTGGCATACAGTGGTACCTCGAATTTGCTTTTACGGCCAGCCTCTCGACTCGCAACCAACCCAAGGTCTTATACTACCTCTCAGGGACATGTAGGAGTAAGAGCCTCCCGTTCGCCACCAAATGCGAAGCGAGAACCCCCTATCATGCTGTACTGAAGAAAATCCGATTTCGAAGAAACAAATGCGATCGCCAAATCCAAAGACTGGATGCTATCGAATCTACACCTACTATTTGATTATCTAGAAATCCCAACTCAAGGCTACCCGTATGGAAAATTGTGGGCACATAGAGTTTAGAAAGGGAACAACAAACTCCAGGTCAGTCATGGGACTGGTGTGAGCAAACAAAAATAGTTTTATTTGAACAAAACAAACAAAAAGAAATAAAAAGGAAATCCACAATGCTTTTTGGAAAATGAAACTACCATGAGGCCTCCCGCCACACACACAATGCAAACACACAATTGGAGGAGATTTCTCCTCATGATAGTCAAATATGCTGGATACGTGAAAATCATTTTGATATTATTATTAGTGCATAGTGCAGAAAACCTTCCCATAGTATAATATTAATCTTAGCCAGCATACAACATTTATGTATGTCTAATATAGCTACCATTTAAACAGTGGGTCACCACCATAAGTAAATGGCAGGTTATACAACTAAAAACGTACATGGCTCATATTGGTGATTGGATTTCCAACAAATGGTCAGGCTAAGGAACTTTCTAGGCCACATGGATACGTCTCTGGAGGGACGCCCCAAGAACCTAATCAGATCTCTGCCAACACAAGGCCGGATTGCCTCTGTAACAAAGTAACTAATGACATGAGTATGCCACTCCCCGGTCGTTAACGACCTTTATCCTAGAGCTCTCAACACCAACAACCACAAAGCAAAAATTTGCAGTAACCACATAGGTTAAATATCTGGGATCCATACCATGATACCACCTTTTATCTAGAAGGAAACGGACATACCCTAAGGGGAGCGACCCACGATAATCTTGTCGCATCCTTCCTGTTTCGACCATTTTCGGGTTGTGAGGTCCGACGAGGTCACATTCCACAAAGCTATGCTTTACACAAAAGTCATGCTTCGATCAACACATGATCAGCAGCACTTCGTATGCCACATTACCAAATTAGGAATGTATCACTAGTAACCATCAACTACATAACCTCTGAGCTCGTACGTCTCAGAGTACGGTGTTAAGCTAAGAGAATAAATTCTCTGCCACCAAACAGATATGTGTTTGATAGAAACCAGCTTTACATCTCAAAGTGTAATGTCAAACATACATCCATACAAGTTTGTTCCGGGTTCGAATAGAACCGATGGCACTTCAAAAGAAGCCCTTGCAATCTGGATAATCCCTAATCACGTCCGGTCTCCCCATCACAAAGGGTGATCAAATCTCTATACCGGGGCCATTCGATGCAAAGACATTCGACAGGTCATCCTTTCGTTTTCGAAAATACCCGGTCTTCACCACCGGTCTTCAAATGCAATCCATAACGTCGTATCATTATTCAAAATGGGTTATATGACATAAAGTCCTCTCTCGGCTAAACCGAATAATGAGCGCAATATTTAAAAAAATGGATATTGGGATCTCAGATAAGTCACAACTTAAAGCCCAAAATCCTTTCCTTTCAAATAGTTTAACAAGGTTCCACTTTTAATCCTTTAAACCAAAGATTCACTTTACAAAGTTCTCCAATCTTTCACAAAGATTCATTCATAGTTTTTCAAAACTATTTCAATTCCAAATCTTTTATACAAAAGATACACATTTAAGATCCTCTTCAATTTGAAAACAAAGTTCACCAATTTTCCATAAAGATTCATCTATAGCTTTCAAAACAATTCAATTTCAAATTAGAAATCCCTTTCAAAAAAAACCTGGAAATCTTTTCTTTATTTGAAAGGTATTACCCTTTGAAAACAAATACCTTTTTGTTTCAGAAAAATCTGATTAAATATACACAAGTTATAGCCATTAAAAGTATAAACTAGAGAATCAGTGAACTGCCGTATTATTGGCAAGTTCTAATTTAAATTAAATTCAAATTCCCAAAACAATTTATTTAAAATAGTTTTAAATCCATATATAGAAATTGTATAAACCCTTCAAACCATGATTTCCAAAATAATTTCAAATAATATTTAACAAGATATAGTTTATTCAAAACTAAATTTCAATTTCAAAACTTTCCTTTCAAAGGCTTTTCATATTCAATTCAATTCCATTTCCAAAACCATTTGGATTAAAACTCCAACTTTAAAAAAAAATAGATTTCAAAATATCTGTAACTTAACAGATTTCCTCGTGAAATCCATATTTGTGTGTGTATAGTGTAGTCCAAAGGTTTTACACAATAGTGCAATATCATCAATCATTACAATCCAAACACAGCAATATCGATAAGCGGTATGATCCTATAACGCTTGCCTTCCATTCGCAGATTCACAAATAAATAATATACCTTCATCATAGATAAATAAAATATATTCATCACAGCTCAAATCAAAATAATTCATGTCATAAAGCATCACACAGTTCAAAGCATTCTATACAATTCAAACATCCATAAGTAAGATCAATAACCATCTGACTAATTTAAATCAGACTAATCACTTATGAATAAATTACTAATCCTGGATAATTAATTATTAATTAATTACAAGCCATATCAATTAATTAACTTTTAATCATTTATTAATAAATTAATTAACCTTTAATTATTAATTAATCAACCTTAATTAATAAATGAATCAACCTTTAATCATTAAATAATTAACCCCTAGTTATTTAACTATTCTTTAATTAATTATCCTTAATTAATTACAATAGTTAATTATTCTCAAATTAATTACCTTAATTAATTTAACACATAAATTAATTACCCTTTAGTTAATTATTGTTTAATCACTTGATTAATCATCCTCTGATCATTAATTAATTATCCTTAGTTACTTTTATTAAGTAATTATCTTAAAGTAATTAATTTCCCTTAATTAATAAATCCTTTAATTAATTACATTAATTATTCTTTAATTTAATCACAATAATCAATTATCCTTAAAATAATTACACAAAGTAATTAACTTTAATTTAGTTAGACAAAGTAATTAACTTTAATTTAATTACACAAAGTAATTAACTTTAATTTAATTACACAAAGTAATTATTCAGCAATTAACTTTAAAATATTTAATCTTTAAACCTTTAATTTTTGAAACAAAATTATTATTAATCCATAAATTAACTTAGATCTTTAAGTTAATTAACAACTAAAAACATCTTTATCTTTTTAATCCACTTCTTAATTAAGCTATTTAATTCTTTATTTAAAAAAGGCTTAAGAATTAATTAATTAAAGCGCGCGCACACACACACAAAAGTATATATTTTAAAACACTTTAAACTTGATCAATTAAAATAATTTATATTTAAAACCTTTAATTAATCCAAAAATAAACACATGTTGTACAAAATAATAAAATTTGTTAAAACTTGATTAAACCATTAAAAACTTGTTTAAAATTTCATTTTGGTTTTTAGAACGTAGTTAATATCTTTTGAAACTTGATTAAATCTACATTTCATTCTAAACTTTGTTTACCTTCTTTTGTCATTAAAACCTGATTTAAACATTACATTGTTTAAAACTTTGTTAATCATTTACTTTAAAATTTAAAAATCTGTTGTATTTTCAAATAACCCGAGCCAAACTTTAGAAATCACGAGACCAACCTCGAGTTCCCCTCGCATCCCTCGTCTTCGAGTCCAACACGACGAAAACTTGATCCAAACCCGAGCTAACCCCTTCTTCCCAAATTCAACAACAACCCACCGATACGACAAATATCTGTGCATCGTGCACACCACCATGATCACCTCCGATCGACTTCACCGACATTGACGAGTCAACATTGACCTTTTCTTAGATTCCAACCACCCAAAAACTAAATTGCGCATGAAAATCGATTTCGAGCATCAATGACCACTACCAGGAACAACCTGACCATCCAAACCTTCCATGTTTCGCCATCTCCGGCCATCAGGACCTTCGCCACCACATCTGGAGCCTTGCCATTCAACCCTGAACATATCCCCTTCGATGCAATCCTCTCTAGTCCACCGACGACGATGCGACGATTAAATTTCTGACATTAACAAAATCTGGGCTTAAACCCTACTATCACATCGACCAGCCACCACATCAGCTAAGAATTCAAGCGAGCGATTTTTTTACGATCTCCTATCCTCCAACCACATCTGACAATAAGCACGGCCTACAATTCGCCGTCGATCACCAGAAATTGACAAAAATGTCAATCCCGTTCACCTCACAATTTCTCATGATTTAGTGAACTAAAAATCTTGAATTTTGTTTTAGAAATCATGGTTTTTCAAATCGAACCCGATGATGTATATGAATCAATTAATCATGAGATTTGAATTCATCATGTTTATGAATTTTTTACTGTAAATTCAAAGACCTAGAGCTTGATCAAACAAACAAGTTTTGTTCATATCTTAAAGCCTAAAAAAGTTTTGAGAAGGGGATTTTTGATTTATGAAACAAGTTTGAAAGCCTGTAATTAAACAGAGGCTAACATAGCCTGTGTATCAGACATTCGCATCGAATTTCTTATAGATATAAACACATGCAGGCAGATATATCAACTAAACAAACATTTATCCTTGCATACTTCAAGGGTTAACACAAGCATCAACATATATATACACAGGTTTGGGTATATTTGCTCACCTGGCAGTTTGAAAACAGAGAACAAGTTTCTGTTTTTGATCTGGAATTGAAATCTGGAAAATTTTGATCTAGTGAAACTTGATCCTTTTGATTTACTTTGTTCTCTAGTTTTGATTCTGAAGCTTTGAGATGAATTTGATTTCCTTTTGATTTCTTTCTGGATCTTGTTTCCAGGTTGAAGCTGAAGCTTTGCATTGCTTTTGATTTATTGTTTGAACAGGTTTTGATTTTTTTTTCTTTGTTTTTCATTGCATTTCTCAAGTTTGAAGAGTTTTGCTTTGATCGGGTTTTAATTTTCTTTTGTCTTAGGTTTTGATTTAGTTTTTTCAAACAAAATAAAATGGGCCTGGTTTTCTCTTTATATATATATTTTCTAAATTAAAAGAAAATTTTATTTTTGCCACTTGTAATTATATTATTTACACTTGTTAATTTTTTTATGTGCATGGCTTACAAATGTTTAGATATGATCAATTTGTGTTTTAAACCCTTGCTTTAATTTATTTATAAATTATGCTTAAAACCCCTTTATGTTCTTAATTTTGTGAATCTTGTTTTTATAATATGTTTTAAGTTTTTATTAAATGTATATATATATATATATTCTTATATATACACACACAAATTTAGTTCAAGAAATTTAAAAAGAAAGAATATTAAATACAATGCCATAACAAAGTTTTTAAATTAATATGTGTTATGTTTACAAATGTTAATATCTTTAACTACGTTTATGAAAGAAAAGTGTTTAAACCTTTATATATATTAACCATTTATTTTCAAGTATATAAAAGAAAAGTATTTTAAATCTTTAATTAAATCTCATTTTATATATTTACAAACCAACTTTACATATATATATATATATGTATGTGTGTGTGTGTGTGCGTGTGCATCAAAGCTTTTTATTCATTTTTGTTTTTTATATATATACATTATACATACATTTTTAATTATTTGTACTTACATAACTTTTTAGAAGAAAAATGATTTAAAAATCAATCATACACAAAAAATAAACTTATATACATATGTATTAATTTTTTTAAATATAAAGTTTTTAAATCCAATTTATCAATAAGATATTTAATTTGGAATTTCCAAGACCAAAATTCTTCTTTACAATCTATCTAAATATATATTTATTCCCATAATTTCAAGTTAGTTCTCAATTAATTCACAAATTAACCAAAATTTTATATCAACAACCAAATTTATTTTGGCCTAAAAACAGGAAAGTTACATAATTCATAAACACAGAGACAATCACAAAATCAGACACAGATGCAAATAGTAAATAAAAAGTAGTAAAGGAAAGAGCACATCAGAAATTTATATTGGTTTAGATTTATCCTACATCCAGTCCCACATAATTTCTTATGCAGATTTCTTTTCAAAATATAATGTCCCACAAGATACACCCAACTGTCTTCGAGTCCAGGGAAAACACTCTTGATTTAACCAGACTACAAGATCACCTAATTGATTTATGGGATACAATCACACCCAATTGATTTACAGGCCACAATCACACCATTTCCAATCACATTTTGGTAGAGAGAGACTCGATACACTTCGATCTTTCAATCTTTAATTACAAATGATCATATAACTCTGAATAGCACTGAGATCTTTGAAAGAGAGTGATAGAGAATCAAACTAGAGATGATCAAGTTTGATTCACTTAGGACTTCGATGGAGTTTTGTTAAAATATAAGAGAATATTTGAGTGGAGAAGAAGGAGTGAAGAAATGAAGAAAAACTAACTTAAAATTCGTTGAAAACAACTGGTATTTATAGAATAATAACAGTCATGTCCATTCGTGAAAGGTTATGACGAATAGACACTTCATTTGAAAATTTGAAATTTGAATTCCTACAGCTACCATGTCGAATGAGGAGGATGGGGTATGTTGGCATGCCCTAGTTAATTTTGAAATTTGATTGTTGTTTTTAAAAGAGATTTTTTCTTTCTAAAACTTTTCAAAATAAATTTTGAAATTTATAAACCATTTTGAATATAGTTTAAACTTGTAAAAGTGATTATTTATAATCTATAATATAAAAGTGATATTAAAAATGAGTATATAATATATTTTTGAGATTTAAAGCTTATAATATTAAACCAAGAGATAGTTTAAAAACAAGAGATGATTCTGAAATCAAAATATAAAAGATAATAAAATAGTTTAAGGCTAAAATATTAACCGGGAGAGATGAATTTGAAAAGGTTTTTGGAAAAATATTTAAAATAAACCATTTTGAAAATTTCATGGATTCAATTCCACTAGAGAAGGTCGTGGGTTCCATCCCACTATTAAGGTGAGAAGGTGGATTCTATTCCACAATTAAAATCCGAATAAAGATTTCAGTGCTATTATGAAATTTTAACATAAATCTAGACACTATTACTTATCTTGATATCTTGAACTCTTGAAATCTTAAACTCTTAAACTCTTGAAACCGTGAACTCTTGATACTCATGAGTTCTCAGTCTTGGTTTCTTCAATCTTCAATTCGTCAGTCTTAAATCTCTATACTCAGTCTTGAATCTTTATATTGTACAATCTTCATTCTTTATTACCTGCATATATATACATATATAGACAAGAATGTTAGTATTCATATTTTATAACAAGTTCTATGGTTGTTGTCATCAAAACCATCATCTCAGGAACTAACATTTCCTATGGGCAATTATATAATTTGTTACATATATCTGACCTGATAACCAATCTTGTTCATAAGAAAGGTGCTTAATGTACTTCGTTATATAATGGTATAATTAATCAACCAATTAATTATAGAATATTAAATAGAAAATCATTAAATAATATGTTATATAATAGCAATTACATTTTTTGTAATGATGATAAATTTATCATATTAAAATTATATATTATCCTAAATATTCCTAATCATCTGTTGATATTTTTTGTAACCAAAATCATTGAATAGAAAAACATTTTTTGCAACCAAAATCATTAAATGATATGTTTTGAGACGATATCGATTATCCATTGGGACTTGACTACATGACACTATCTAAATAATAGGCATTGTGTTACCCAAGAATGTTGGGGGCACCAAGCAGTTACGTACTAATATTTATTAGATAACCATTGAATGAATCTGTAACAACCAGCAATTTTATCGTTTGATTTTGAATATTTAATTAATTTTAAATATTGAAATAATAGGTTTTTAAAGTTTAAAACTTGAATTTCAAATATAGGAATTATTTAAATATTTGAATTGCGAATTTAATATTTAAATAGTGATTTAAATATCTAGATTGCAAAGTGAATATTAATTAAATGGATTAAAGGTCTTATTTAAATCCTTTTTAAATTATAAATAATAACAGTGAATTAATTTTGTTAATTTATTTTCAATAATAAATATTAAGAAAATCAATTACTAATATAACGACTCAATTTTTAATGATGTATTTATATTTTTATTCGTTTGACTTCCCATAATTTTTAATTTGGAAATACATAAATTACCGTTTAACGATTTTTCGACAAAAGACAGTATTTTTGTGATTTTAAAAAATCAGTTAACCAATGTATATTATTATTGATTTGGATTCATGTCATTTTTTCATGCATAATCATATTTTGTTTTGTCATTCATGGTTCTTACGTGAACGAAGTTCTGTTCAACGAGATGCCGGAAATCTTGTTATAAACCATAAATAAACACTTAACTTGCTCTTTTCACTTCACTTTTACTGTTTTATTCATCTTGTGTTGTAAACAAGAAAACAAGCAAATCCTATTCTTATAAAAATTCTGACAAAATGATTTAGAAATAAAAAAAATTAAAAGTTTGGATCTTTGAGTTTAATGTAGAGAGATCTATCTTCCTACATGAATTTAGTTGTGTGCGATGTAACTTTGAGGGAAGAGGCAATTTACTATAAATGGACATGAAGAAAGGCTTGGGATTTTGTGGGATTTAGGCAATGAGAATCTTTAGCATTTGTTTATTTGGACTTCTCATTTCGTAGAGCTTCGTTTGGCATCATATGATGGAGTGCGGTATTGTGAAGCGAAACGCGTCGTAGGGAGGGCAGTATTGGGTCTGTGTGTCATGATTTTATAGGGGAGGCTGAGCGGTGCAATTTTGGGTTGGTGGTGGAGCTCTCGAGCAGAGGAATTCATAGGCGAAGGAGGATCAAAGAATAGTCACTTATGGAGGGTGAAAGTGGTGACGGATGCACATGTGAATGGGTTTTTGGGTGTGCTTGTTAAGGGTGATTAATTTATTTAAAGATGTAATTAGTTTAATTTATAATTAATTAATCTCAAACCTTATAAGTGCAATAACTCTCTCATACGAGGTCCAATCAAGATGAGACATTTTACGTTGCGCTTATCATGGCATTAGCTATGTGATGGAACTGGTTAAGAGAAATTTTAGGCTAAAATTGAATGTTAGTTCAAACTGAACACCTAAGCGTCCGCTAGAATTTTGGTGAGTTAGAATCGCATTTTTGGATAATCAATATGATATATAGTAGATAAAATTTACTATTTCGGTTTGGATGAATTATTGGTTAATTTGGTTAAATATCTGCTTTGAAAAGTGAGTGAAATTTAAAATTGAAATACAGGGAATTTTTGTAGAGAAATCCGGATTTCTTGACAGAGTATTTCTAAATCCAATTATATATCTATTGATTTTATTTAAATATATACTTGTTATATAGATTATTAAATATTGTAATTTGATTGTTTAGCCATATTGGATATGCCACTAACATATGGTAAAACATTGAACCTTTTAGTGGAAAAGGAAGTAATAACATTGGTTTAGTGTTATAGTAGCTATTGGTCTCATTATAGTATTTTAAAATATCGTTAATTGTTGTTTGCGATTGGAAGTGGTCGATATGGAAAACGATTTCAAATCTGATTTTGGTAATTTCCATGATATTTTATTTAAAATAGGTTTTGAACCTCTCTATCTCACTTTAACCTTTTTATTAGTCTTTTCTAAACATATGAAAATGTTTTAAAATTATTTTGGGAAGTATCATTTTGTTAACGATCCACCTTTATGGACGGTTTTAATTGACAATAAACCACACATGTTGAACTCAAACCATTTAAAAGGAAGGATTGTTATGGGGTAAATAAGAAAATGAAGAGAAAAGAATGAAAAACAAAACACAGAATCTCACAAGGAATGACAAAATATAGTAATCGAATAAATAGTTCATGAAGTTGTTTTACAAATAACTTTTGGTTACACTTTTACAATACAGATCAGAGTTATACATATAGCAGGGATAAGTAAATAAATGCAGTGGAACAACAAGATGTAGTGGAAAAAATAGTAAATAGTAATAAGATACTAAATCTTTGACTTCGTCCTCCAGAAATAAGGTCTTTAACACTGAAATGCTTAGGCTGACCTGAGCGTAATGAAAAGACAAAACACTCGAGTCAGAACTAAAAGTTCTTATATGATTTAAATCAATAGTAAATGAATATGAATGCAACGGCTTTAGAGATGTTTAAGGGATTTTATATCTCCTATCCAGTGTATAACGTGTTTGCAATAACTTAAGAGATGTTCGGGATTCGATCTCCTAAGGATCCGTTAAACTATCTACATACTAGTACAATACGCTATTGTAATATGTCAACGGTAGAGTAAAGTATTAAAAAGCATTAAGGCGTTACCCATATCCCCCTTAACACATTTTATATAAATGTCGTAGTCTATATAGTACTGTAAACTCCACCGTAAACTGGTGGCTATCTGGGATCACTCCATAGGTACGACATAAACCAAACTCGTAGTGGGCCCGATAAGGCATTTAACAAGGCATGCGAGGCAACGCCAGGGTAGGATTCTACCGCTTGCAGAACCGGGCTGGTGGTAACGCATAGCAGCTACTACCGCCCACCTCGGAACACACTCCCATAATCAAATCGAGGGGTGGCCACCAAATCAATCATAAAGTAATAAATTTGGTATCGAAGAAATGTGCACAATCGAGAGTGTGACCACACTTGGCCTAGGTATAGCTCTCGTTTTAGTTATATCAAGCTGACCCGAGGGGGTCAGGGCCGCGTTCGTACCTCATACAGTAGCGTTTACCAAACCATTCTACCACGTTCTGGATTCTCCACCATGTGCACAGTTATTAAAGTAGTTTTCGATATTAGCAGAGAGTATGAAAATATCTGACTCCGGTCTTTTTAGCAACCAAACGCTTATTTCACACCGACTGGTTCTTTTTCATTTTCGAAACCGATTCATAATTGATATCAAAATATCATATTCACTTCAAAATCATATCACTTTCAAAATTATATTCACTTTTGAAATCATTATTCACTTCATATCATATTTATTTTCAAAATAATAATTACAAATAGGTTAAACCATCATATCAAAATATTCGCATTTAAATCAATTAAATCTAAATCATAACAATTCAAACTTTAAACAGTTTAAATATTGAAAGTAATTATAGATTGGAATAGTTATACAATAAAATAGTTTATATTTTGAAATAGGTTATGGATTAAAATAGCATATATATATATATATAGTTTAAATATTGAAATAGGTTATATATTAAAATATATATTAAAAGTTGTTTATAAATTTAAAATAGTATATATTAAAATAGTTTATAATTTAAAAATAGGTTATAGATTAAGATAGTTTATATATATAAGAAATAGCTTATAAATTTAAATAGGTTATATATAAAAATATTTAATGTATTAAAAATTATTAATATATTAAAATGATTTATATGAGAAAATAGTTTATATGTTAAAAGGGTTGGTATATTAAAAGAGTTTATATCGAAAATAGTTTCAAATTGGGATTGTTTCTTCCAATTTCAAAAATCAATTCAAATCAACTTTAGTTCTCAAATTCAATTTAAACCAATTTCAGTTTAAAGCTTTTAATTCAAAGGGATAAAGGTTTCAATTCAAATTCTCATTAAAAACCATTTCAATTCATATCGATTTCAAATCCATGTTTGAACTACAAATTTAAACCACTTCAAATTCAATAGGTTGCAAAGTATAAATATTCAAACGTTACACTAACTCAATTTTGATAAATTTCATTTATATTTCAAAATTCAAATTTAAGATTTCAATTTAAATTCTTTAAACAATTCATTTAAACCAATTTTAATTTCAACATTTAAAAGTTTGGATTTAAAAATAATTCAATTTATATAAATCGAATTTTATTTCATAATATCATTTAACTGGATTTAAAAATTAAAGACTTAAAATCATTTAATTTAACCAATCCGGTGTTTGTATATAATTTTCTACCCTATGGTCAAGTGATACGGTTATATATCATTTCAACCCACAATAATTTAAATTTACGGGTATACATCATTTCAACCCGCAATCCCCAGTAAAATTCAAAATCCATAAAATCGCTTGAGTTTATCATTTCAACCTATAACAATTTTTCCATAATCTATAAGATCGTTCGGGTATGTATCATTTTAACCCATAGTGATTTCCTAAAAATAATTAAAGAAACTTGCAATGTGATAAAAACATATAAATAAACATAACATTAAATCATCCAAGATGTCAACAATTTAGTATACATCACAATCATCATTCAAATCAACCAATCAATTAATCAAAATAATTAATCGATTATCAATCAGATACTTAACTAACAATTAAATTCCAATATTAATCCAAATGGCAATTAAATTCAATACAAATTCAAATTAAATTTGAACGACAATTTAAATATACCAAACAACAATCAATAAAATTTTAATCACATCATAAATTGAATTTAACTAATATAGAATGATTTAGTATTTATGAGTAGGTTAAAACACTTACCTTTGATTTATCGACGATTAAAAATCCAAATAAAACCTGAAATTCTAATAATCTCAAAAAATAGCCAGTTCCATGTCATCTAAAATTTTGACACGATCACAATGGAAGAAACCGCGTCCAAATTCGAGTTCTTATGCGAAAATTACGATAGTTAGAACGTATGAAATTTAAATTAAAAATAAATAAAAGGAGAATACACGTCACCATCCTCTCAACCCTAATCTTAATCGTGCCCATATAGTAGCCATTGACTCTTATACGCGATCTCTGCCGCCGACTCAGGCACTATCATGATGATCCACACACGCTGCCACCTTTCCCTAGTCATGTCGCCCTCTAGTGAAGTTGCATCCACCAACGGCGTGCTCTGGCTTATGCGCCACCGCCACCGTATAGCCATCAATTCTGATGAAATCATCGACCTCTAGCATGAACCAACTAAATGGATTGACAGCCCTTGGCGCGTCTACAAACCTATGCCTCTCATTCGTCGTATAATCGACGATATACCATCGAAACCAAAGCCCTAATATGGATGGTTGAGGCTTCTTCATCATTTTCTGGTCAAACGATGCATCAAATTGAAAAATGAATTATTGCAGTAGACTGCGCTCGTCGAAAGCTTTCTAACAGTATATTATTTGCTATGGTTTGAGTATTATGAATTTTGAAATTAAATTTTTGAAATTGAAATCAGGGTTTGGAATTTGGGAATTAGGTTTGATGTTCTGACATTTGAGAATGAGGAACAGATGAGGAGTAAGGTACGTATAGAAATAAAATGAAAGACTGCTAAGGTTAGAGAAACAAAATCTATTTATATGGGTAAGGATAGATAAGTATGAATGGACAGATCGAATTGGGTCGAACGATAACACAACCCAAAAAGCACATTCCGCTTCCGAAACGAAAGTAGGTTATCAAATATATCGAAATATAAGTTTTCGATATTTTAGACTCAATGGAACAAGTTTCAAACCCTAATTCCATCATATACAGAAGTTAGCTTTTAAAATCAGAGTATATTCATTGAATTCATTAACTTGATTTCTACGCATTTCAAGCTCGCACGACCAGACAATAAGTCCAATCGCCACGAAACTTGAAATCCTACAATAATTCATTGTTACTAAACAGATGAAACCAGTTTCGTCGAAATCCGAGATAGTGGCCAAAATGGCTAATTTTCACATTAATTAAACCAAATTAATATTAAATTGATTTATTCACTTTTAAATCAAATTTAAAAGCCAACAATTTATAGTATTTGATTACATAAAAATTATAAATCTATTAAAATAAATTTTCCATGTTAAATCCAATATTTAAATATTGTACTAATTACAAATTTCAATTACAACTGTAATAAAACCCAATTAATTTTTGTTAAAAGTCAATCAAATTCTTTTATTTTGATTTTCACTTTTATTATTCAGTCAACTATTACCTTATGAATATCATTAACATTTGTTTACATCTTGTTATACAAATTTTCTACAGTTACCATCTTTACCATATTAATTATAATATTTCAATTTCATTCATTAACAATTTAATTTCTTATTTGCAATTATAACAAAATTAACTTTACAATTATTTTGATTGGTTGAATTTACATAAAAATAGTTGTCAATAACAATCAAACAACATTATTATATCATATTATAATTGTTTTTCTTATTAATAAATCATAGATTTTAATTTCTTACAATATTAAATTCAAAAATCTTATCAAATTTAATATTTTTAGTTATCGAAAAGTACGAGTCGTTAAATTTTTTATAGAAAAGTTGTTACAATAATGAATATTAATTTTTAAAGGAAAAACAAAAGGGGTTACCCTTTATTTTAAAAGTGATTCTGTTTTTAAAGGATGATAGAAATATTTGAAATAAATATTTATGAAACATTTATATAAAATGTTGTATAAAAGGATAGATTTATAAATATTGTTTTATGAGTAAAAGATAATTTTATAAATAAGTGTTTTACAAATAAAAGAATGGTTTCATGAATGATATTACATAAAAAAGAAACTAATGTCATTTTGATAAATTGGAATAATTAATTCCATTTGAGAATGTTTGGTGACATAGAAAAAGTTCGTTTTATGGAAGTATTTGTTCTTACTTTGGAAACAAAGATTTGTGTTAAATATATAGGGTTTATAAGAGTGACTTTTGCATCTATAAAGGATTTTTTGTGAGCAATTCTTATAAAGGAGTTTTATAATTATATTATGAGGTTTATGGGAAATATACGAGTCTTATAAACATATAGTTAGAGATTTATTAAAGGAGTTTATAAATTATATTGGGGAATTTATAAAAAGGAGTTTTAGAAATAGAAATGAGTTTTATAAAAAGAGTATTATAAATGGAGTTGGAGTTTTATAGATAATATTCTATAAAAAGAGTTTTATAGAAGGAGTTTGTAAATCAAAAGTATTTTGTAAATATAAGGAGGTTTATGAAGGCATTTTTCAAAGAAGGGATGTATAAAAAACCGAGACTCGATTTCCACAAATTATTGTTTTTAAATATGGTGGTTTGGAAAATGTTCCTTTTACACATAACACCAAATTATACATAACACCAAATTCCAAGGTATGTAAACTCCTTTCTATCTTGAGAATTAAGAATGTGTATCGAGGCTAGGATAGTTTTCCTAACTTGTGTTGTCTCATTGTTAATCGAGAGTTGATACTGTTTGAAATCATGTAGTGGTGTTAAGTATATTTGGTCTAATTTCCATAAGACCTGTTTACTTGCCCCTGAAAGAAAACGGTTTTGGGTTTACTGTATCAATGTTTTCAAATAACCTTTGTTTAACACAATTAAGCATGATTTTGGAAATAAAATCTTTCTTAAAATTTGTGAATATACTTAAGCCGTTGAGATAAGTATATGGTTACATTTTTTCCAAGTATGGGGAATGTAGCGTTTTGTGAATATACTTATATTGTTGATATAACTATGTGGAAAGTTTTTCTAAGTCTTGAAAGTGAAATGGTTTGTGAATATACTTATACAGTTAAGATAAGTATATCAATATGTTTAAAGTATTGAAAAGAGTAGAGAAGGATTTGTGAATATATCTTTGTAATGGTATTTTAATACATGAATTTATAAAGTGGCTTTAATTAATAAAGGGATTAATTAAAGAGGCTTAGTGGTTACATTGCGCTTAACCATGCTTGGTTAAACCTATGGTTGAATTGCTTGTTATTTGATAGTAAAATAACCGACTATCAAATATTGACCAGTTTTTAAAACTATCATTGTTGATTTGGAGAGACCATGATCAAATATATTACCCGAAAACCACTTTGAATTGGTATAAGCTATGATGCCTGCTATTTCGAACCATTCAAATCGACAATCATCCATACATGCCAGACTTGAATTGGTCAAAACCACATATTGTTAATTTATATTTGGCAAAACTTAGCATTTATAGTAAATAAATCAATCACAGAATACAGATACAGAGTAATACAATAATAAGCAGCGAAATAGATAAATAGTAGTTCATGAAGTCAGTATAGAACATCAGCGTCTAAACAAAATACAACAGAAATTCCAAATACACAGAAGTCTCTAATATAAAGCAAATGACAAGTCTGAACATAAACAACTGGAAATAACTGAAATTTGAACAGACAAAAGATAGATCTTCAAGCAAAACTCCAAGCTTCAAAGGTGAGTCTCAAATGCTGTGATACTCAGTCCAACCCGAGCATAAAGCAAAACATAAAACACTCGAGTTAGGATTAGCATTCTTATGCAAGTAAATCAACTCAATAAAAATGTCCGAGTGCAATGCAATATAACTTAAAGGATGTTTGGGATTCTCACCTTCTAAGGATCCATGGAACTATCTACATACATAGTACAATACGCTACAGAGATAATGTCAACAATAAAGTAAAATATTAAAATAGCATTAAGGCGCTACCCATATCCCCCTTAACACATTTTATATAAATGCCGTAGTCTATATAGCATCGTAATTCCTCCATAAACTGAAGAGCTATCAGAGGGCACTCCATAGTGTACGACACAAACCAAACTCATAGGGGTGCGATAAGGCACATAGGCAATGCACAGGGTAGGATACTACCGTTTTGCTGATCCGGATTGGTGGAAACGCATAGAAGTTATTACCGCCCACCTCGAGACACACTCCCATAATCGAAGGTGCACACAAAGTAATAGAATGGCATCAGAGAAGCATGCTCGATCAGAGGTGCGACCTCAATTGACCCGGCGTGGCTCCTGTTTTAGCCACATCAAGCTGACTCGCAGGAGTCCGAGCTGCGTTCATACCTCATATAGACGTCGCCAAACTATCCTACTTCGTTCTGTATTCTCCACCACGTACACAATTGTTAAAGTGGTTATCGGTATTGGCAAAGAGTATGACAATATCTGATCCTGGTCTCTTTAACAACCAAACACTTATTTCACACCGTGGTCATTTTTCATTTCAAACAATTCATACTTCATGTCAAAATATCATATTCATTTCAAAATCATATCACTTTCGAAATCATATCACTTTTGAAATCATACTCACTTTCGAAATCATATTCACTTTCGAAATTATTAATCACTTTAAATAATATCCATTTCAAAAATCATAACTACAAAATAGGCTAAACCATCATGTTAAAGTATTCGCTTTTAAATCCATTAAATCTAAATCATAATAGTTTCAACTTAAACAGTTTGAATATTAAAAGTAGTTTATATATTGGAATAGTTATACATTAAAAATAGTTTATATTTAAAAGAGGTTATAGATTAAAAGCGTTTATATATTAAAAATGGTTTCTAAATTAAAAAGAGTTTATATCGAAAGTAATTTCAAATTAGAATTGTTTCTTCCAATTTCACAAACATTCAAATCAACTTTAGTTCCAAAAATTCAATTTAAATTAATCTCAATTCAACAATTTCAATTAAAAAGGTTAAAGGTTCAATTCAAATTTTCATTAAAACCATTTTAATTTGTATCGATTTAAAATCTAGGTTTGAACCACAAATTTAAACCACTTCCAATCCAATAGGTCTCAAAGTTTAATTATTCAAACAATTTACAGTAACTCAATTTGATAAGTTTCATTTATATTTCAAAATTCAACTTTAAATTTGAAAATATTCGCTTAATCATTTTTAATAACATCTGAACAAAATCTTAAATTACAAATTTAAATCAACATTAAATATTCAATTTCATTTATATTTAAATTTGAAAATATTCATTTAATCACCTTTAATCTAAATCCAATTACCAAGTTATAAATCGTATCTTTTAATATCTTAAAATCTCAAAGTCGGTAAGTTTCAAATTAATTCTGATTCAAATATAATTCTTAAACAAATTAAATTACAAATCAATTTTAATTTATCTTTCCAACCTTTATTTATTAAAGTTATTACAAAAATCTATTTTCAAAATATTAACATAACCCAAATAAATATTTAAAACATATTTAATATATATTAGTTAAATTAAGTTCTTATTAAATTTTATTATATTAATTAATTATTATAAAATTAAATCTTATTATTAAATCTATTTTAAATCTTATTTTATAGATTTTAAAAATAATAAAAATATAAGTAAAACCTTAAAATTTTACCGCTTAACTGTAATTTTAAAATTTCCAAACCATACAATTTAAAATCTAAATTTTACACACATATCAAAATAAGATATTTATATTATACTTAAAATCAATATTTATTCAAACCTATATATTTCCTTTTAGAACTTTGGAAATAATTTTTCAAAAGTAGACCAACGGTGTCCGTATATAATTTTCTATCATATGGTCAAGTGATACAGATATTTATCATTTCAAACCGCAATAATTTAAAATTTACGGGTATATATCATGTCAACTCGCAATCCCAAAATTCAAAAATCAATAAAATCGCTTAGGTTTATCATTTCAACGCATAACGATTTTCCATAATCTATAATATCGTTCGGGTATTTATCATTTCAACCCATAGGGATTTCCTAAACAAATAAGGAACTTGCAGTATGAGAACAATAGAATAAAACAGCACAGCATATTAATTACAAGCATATATAATCATTAACAGTTTAAATTAATATATAATAGGTTATGGTGTCATATGTCAACTAACACATGTTAACAAATGTTTAAAATATATCATAGTTAAAATTAAATTTATAACCAATTAAAAATTAAAAAACATATTTCAATCGTCATTTTATGTGAATTAAATTTACTAAATATAAGAATGTCAATCGTGAGTGACCACTCACCATTCAAGGCCAGAGAACAATGAGAACGAAAGCAAAGAGACACGGATACGTGACTATGGACACGCACATGGATATGTAGCAAACGGGACATGACAAGCCAAAGAACTGCTGCGATAATTTCAGACAGCAACAAAAATAAATCAAAGCTAGCTTATCGAAGAAAACAAATATATATATACCTCTTATAATACAAATAAGATTAAATATTTAAGCTTAACTTGAACTCGAATAAGAAGCTTGAACTCGACGGCGACAAAAAGGAGGTTGCTGGGTCTGGCTGCGTGCCGTGGTGAGGAAATGGAGTCCAAAGGGGGACAAAGGCGAGGAGGAGATCAAGTGGTCTGGCTGATGGTTAAATGGTTGGTAAGGTGGCATTCGAGGAAGGTGCAGGCGGGCTGCTTTAGGTTTATGGTGGCGTTGGCTGATGGTAGGCGTATCTATGGGAGGAGCGGCTATTATGGAAATAATGGAGCAAGGCACGGAGGAGAGGAGGACTTGGCTGACTCGAGTGGCACAGCGGCAACATGGTACGGCTTCTTTCTTTTGCTATCGTGCGACGGATGCAAGGTGGAGGGAGGCTGGGTTGAAGCGGGCTGATGGATCGGAGAGGCGAACGGAGTTGCGTGAGGGGAACTACAGGGTTGGTTGGTTTTGGAGATTGGGTTGTTCAGAAGTTGGAAGCCAACTATTGGTGGTTCGACAAGGTGATGGAGGTGATGCACTCGGCTGCTGTGGAGGCTAGGTCAGGCGATTTCGGTGGATGGGAATATGGCTGACGTGGGATGGGTGGTGAAAGATGCTGAGGAGTTAGGTGTTTTGCTGGACTGTTGTTCTCAGGGAGGTTCTGGCGGCCGAGGGCAAGGTCGTGGGGAGTTCAACAGGTGGAGCACAAAAGGAGAAGCGATAGAGGGGAAGGCGATGCATGGAGATTCGAACATGAAAGGATGAGCTAGAAGGAAGAAACGAGCAGCTCTTAAATATATATAGCTTTATATATTATAATATCTTATATTTTTTCTCAAAGAAGAAGAGTAGAACGACAAGATTGAAATGAAACCAAGAGAAAAATGTAGCGGACCAGAAATTATATTGAAATAGCGAATAGTGAAGGTCAATAGTTGGATTCCAAAAATTATAAATGCTAATGGCTATTTGGTTTTACACGGTGGATAGTTGAATGGGCACAGGAAACTAAAAGGCCCGAAATGTATACCAATACAAATAACCGTTACGTAGATTTCACCGCGTACCGGACACTGAAATGCACAAATGAATATACTGTGGAGATCAGCACGATTAGGTGAATAGAATGGCACACAAGTATGAGTGATACGACCCTCCTATCAAAACTCAATTTTTTGCTACCAAATATGCTGCTAAAACGCCGAAAATAAGAAAAAAGGGGCTAGAGCAGTTCAAATTTGGCGAAATGAAATATGACATATCACTTAGAAAAAGATTTATATTTTTCTTATAGAAAAATATTCAAATTTCAAAAATATTTTATTTCCATCAAATTTTAACTGATTTAAATTAAAATTAAAATTTTCACAAACTTACATATTTTCCAATGAAAATCTGACACTTGCTACGTTTAAATAGACTCATACCAAATATCAAATTTTCATTGCAAAATTTAATTGCTTAGTTTCAAGAATTTTTTTAGTTAATTACGTTATTTAAATTGCTAAAATTTCCAGGTCATTGCATAAGCTTTCGAATTGGAGACATCCTATAGATGATGAAATCGAAGACAGAGATCTTTGAAGTAAAAGGGTTACTTTCTACAACTGGTAAATGACTGAAGCAAGGAGTGAATCAAGGCTATGTGGGTTGTTCCCACTTGGGCATAATCATCGCTTGATCTGGATCAGTATTTATGAATTTATGTATGCTTCGGGACCGGTATGGCTGTGATCACAACCAAGGGGTGATCATATTCTGTACTATCTAGTAAGAAGGCTAGTCCTAAGTAGCAGAGATGGAAATTAAGGCAACCTTGGTACATTTTCTCTAGATGTGTACTGTACGGAAAGTAGACCCTTACCTTTTCATTGCTGACACCCATTCTCTAATAAGTGCCCTTCAGACTTAGTTGTATGCCTATTATGTTGGAATTTAATTAATTTAACAATTTCAAATATGATTCGATATTTATTTTAAACCCTAGACATGATTATAATATCAGAAGATTTCCTGTGAAATGATTTGGTTATCGTAAGGTAAAATCTCGTCCGTGTTTATGTGCGGCATGGTCTTACGAGATACCTTTATTTTGAGAGGTTTTGTAACATTAAAATCCATTTGTGGGGTGTTTCTCATGCTGGTTTACCAGACTGATCTAGGTGTTATTCTCTTATAATGCTCGGGTCAGACTAAGCATATTTCAGATCTAGTTATGGATGCTTTAGAGCTTTAGAAGACGAGTTGGATGCCTTTAAGATTTTTTCATGTATATTTTGTTTCCACTTCTTTTGTTGTTCGTATTTATCAGTAATTATTAGGACATGTTGTTATAACTGTCCAGACTGATGGTAGATTAGAGTACTCTGGTTTGATGCATGTATATTACAGTTTTTCTTCTACAAGGATCTATTGTATATTATATATTACTCATCGTGATGTGAGATTTTATTCTGTCTTTTCTTTCCTTTTCCCTCCATAATCTGTCTTTCCTGCACTTAGACGCTCGATATGTGAATATCATGGATGTATTATTATCGACTTTTGAGGGTCAAAAATGTAGGTCGTTACAAAATCACTTGATAATTTCTCGTTGGTTAATAATAACTAAGATCAAACATGAAATCTCAAAATGATGATATTACACAACTCTCTCGACTTGAGAATATTGTTGAATTTCAATGTGGGTACTTCACTTTGATTATCGTTAAATCATGACATGATTATCCCTCGAGCGACTATAGTTAAGTTTGAGTAGAAACATTGAAAGTGAAACACTATTCGATAGGGAATTCATTTTCTCAATTATAAGAGGTTAGTATCATGGTCAATTATAAGTCAAATTCTTTAGTTAGAGCAGTATGATTAATAATAAATGTTTTATCATTGAACCAATATTTTTTTGTTTGGTCTACCCATGGTGGATGATATTGTATTTTTAGCAAAAACAAAATTCTATAAGTCCTAAAGTGATATAGTTTTGACGAAGAGAATTAGTGTAAACAATCATTACTAAAGGGCGTCGCTTAAAATAATAAAATTAGATATCACCGAAATGATGTGTAGGAGATAAATTTGGCCAAACTATCACACACTAGCAAAGATGATTTGTGAATGTTAATATTCAAATTGTTCAATATTAAACTCTGATACAATTTACATCAACGATTCGTATGACCGAATACTTTGAAACACTACACACTTCAATTAATTTATAATTGTTGTAAACTAAATAAATTAATGTTTATGAAATGTTAAAAAAAATGAATTCCATTAGTATTTAATAAAGTAGATATATAAAGTTATATATGTACATATCGATATATGATATCGATAAATATTTAAATTTAATTTAAATCAATTAATTACTAAATGGGTTTTGGGATGTTCGAAGGCCTTTTAAAGGCACGTATATGGCCGACCATTAGGATGCAAGGAGGTGAGTTTGAGCTTTCAAAATAGTTTTTGAAATGGTATTAATGAATGAGGAAAGAAAGGAGAAAAGTCCTCTACTTTTTCCTCTTCTTAAGCGCCTACTTAAACACATTAATTGTCATTGTTTTTGCTCTCCCTCCACTTGTTCATTCCAATTGAAAATGACATGAATGATAAGCATTGAATTCCCAAAAAAACTAAACAAAATCAAATTAATACTAGGCGGTGTTCATCTCTGGATCGTAGCAAAATCCAAAGCTTGATTCGATTACCAGGAGTTATTCAATCATTCAAGGTATGAATATTAGGCTTCTTTATAAGGTAATTGTCGGATCTCATATATATATATATATATGTATATATATATATATAACTTAATATTGGTATAGTTTAGATCTCATATCTTATACAATAAATTTATACATGTCTATATTGTCCGGTCTTTAGTTCACCATTTTTTTGGAACTTAGCGTAATGACCAAAAAATATATTCACAACAATGTTATATTGTAAGTGTAAGTTTTTTAGATTTAAAACTATATTAATTAGTTAAAACAATTATACAACATATTATATATATATATATATATATGAGTAAACTATATTCATTAATCATTTTAAGTCATTTTATAAAATTGAATATAAGTTTTATACATATATGTTATTTTTGAACATAAAACAAATTTTGTAATTATTATGGTGTGCGTGTATTATTTCAATTTAAAATTCATAAAGGGACTTTTGTTTGAAATTATAGATCTAATTTTGAATTCTTCCTAAGTCAAAGCTAGTTTTTCAAATTACTAATTTTTAGCTTCAAAACATATAAAATCTTTTAAATTAATCTTAAATTGTATAGACATATATAATTATTATTTTATATAATTTCATAATGAAACCATGGACAACAACGACATATATAAAGGGTGAATATGTTTGTTATAGTATAAATTCCAGTACCTACAAACTTACATATTAATCATGTACATTGTTTATATGTTGCATTTTCACTACACTCATATGAGTAATATTTAAGATATACTCATAAATATACCAAATACAAAGCTAGCAAAATCAATAGTCATAGGTGTAATTCCTAAATAACTTCGTACCATGACGTCTATGACATATTAAATGGTATCCCATAAGTGATAGTTTGACACTTCACCTACCTAAATATTAACACAAAACAAGTAACAATTACATATATACACACAAAAGATTACATTTAGTATGCTCTATTTTATGTAAACCTCAAACTGATTAAAATAAATCAATTAAATAGATTCCTTTTAAACAAATTAAATAATGTAATATTTTATCCGAAACAAATTTTAGATTAGGTCTAAAATAAATTAGACTTCGTAGGCCCAATAATGATCCAAAATGGATTTTTTTAATGAAATTCACTAATTCACCCACTGCCAAACGACCAAGTTACTTTATTCATATTAGAGCCCTTATGGTATATGCAGTCTAAATTATCAATATTAGAGCTAACTTGTTAAAGCATACCCATTTAGTAAGGTGGGGTCTAAGGTTTATTTTGGGTAATAAATTACTCTTCGCTACCTGGCTATAGGCTTGGCCTGAAATGGTCCTTAGCTTCCTGGAAACTACAGGATGGTGCTCTATCATGGTGGGAATCAATCACTCAGAATGAGTCTGAAGATAATTTCTTATGGGAGCGATTCAAAGAAATTCTGGAAGACCGGTGTATGCCAGCTGTGGGGAAATCCCAGCTTTATCATTGTTTTATGGATTTGAAGCAGAAAGAAATGTCAGTAATTTTAATGAACTTTCTCATTTCAGGCCTGATTTGATAGACAAGCCTTTCAAGAAGAACGAGATTATTATCATAGGAATGAAAAAGTAGTACCATGTAGAATGACTGGGAACATGGAAAAACCATTGTAGATTTAGTAGACATGGGGTTCCGATATGAAATTCTGGATAAGAAGGATCCACCCGTGACCCAAGGCACCAGCAAAGATAATTGGAAAAGGAGGAAGTTCAATCAGTTGGGAAAGAAACCAGGGCAAGGCAAGCCAGAAGAAGGATCCTATGATAAAAGGTTAAAGAACATCACTTGTTTCAACTGCCAATAGAAGGGCCACTTTTCCAATAACTGTAAGAATTTGAAAGCTCAAGGAGAAACGTGCTACAATTTTCACAAACCAGGGCACACGAAGAGGGATTTCTCGTTGATAAGGAAGGCAGAACAAGTTCGAGTTTTTGCCATCAAAGATGAACCCTCAACTTCCACCGATGTAAAGGGAAAGGGAGTTCTGGAAGGTGAAATTTATGTTAATGATATTTTAGTTAGAGTGTTATTTAATATTGGGGCTTCCCATAGTTTTATTGCTAAGAAATTGGTCGATAATTTAAAACTTAACCCAGAAATAGTAGATACCCTATTTGTGTGTCTAATCTCATAGGAGGTACTACCAATCTTTATATGATTTGTAAGAAAACTCGAGTTACCTACCAAACCCACAAGTTCTTATGTGATCTATTTGTCCTTGATTTTATTGGGTTTGAAATTCTACTTGGAATGGACTGGTTATCTAAGTATAAACTATTCTGGATTGCACTAAGCAGATGGTCGGGTAAAAAAGAGCAACTGGAAGGGTGTTGGATAAAATAATGTGCAACAAACCTACTCCAGTGAGGGAGAGCTTCATGTACGCGTTGGATTTATATCAAATTAATTTGGATTTAATACCAATTATTAAGGACTTTTTGAATGTTTTTGAGAAAGTTAAAAGTTTACCCCCACATAGGGAAATTGAGTTTCGAACCGATTTGATTTTCGATGCGAGGTCTGTTTTTCATTTTTCCCGAAGAATGGTCCCTAAGGAAGTAAATGAGTTAAAGAATCAAATTGATGAATTATCAAAGAAAGGACTCAAAGACCTAGTCGCTTAAGCTAGAGCTTAGCAGTAGTTTTCGTTGCAAAGTCAGACGACTCCCTGAGACTTTTTACAGAGTACCTAAACCTAACTATGCAGCAAACGATTAAGAACATGTAATGACCCGTATTTTTTGTAAGTAAAAATATTAAATTTAATAAGATTTTGGGATTTAATATTGTTAGAAATTAAAGTTTATGGTTTATTAATGAAAAAGGGGTTAGAATATAACTTGATCTTAAATGAATTCTAAAAACGACAAGTTTAATGAGGTAAGGATTGTAACACAAATTAGAGTATGATTTAATGTATTTGAATATAACTAATACCGTTTGAATGTAAATTTCATCGATTGTAAGTAATAAAATGTTGTTTAAGATTAAAAGGTTGTTTATTTCTAATTGGATTATAAATGTAAATTTTAATTTGGATATGATTGTGGAGTTAGGAATAAAAGAAACAATATATTAAAGGAGAAATTACATGTCACTTAACTGAAATTGTTTTTAATATAGAATATGAAATCAATTATCTGGTAAGTAAATTTATAATCCTTGTTTGTAAAAATCAATTTTATAGATATATTAATTACTAAGTTGTAAGTTGTTACAATTGTTTTATTTCTCATCTCGTTATTTAATCTGTTTTGAAATTAATTTGGTAATTAATGGAATTTAATGTGATTGAAATATTTCCGTAATATGAGAAAGGACGTAACTGCAGAGTAACGAGTGCAACAAAAATGGGAATTTATGTTTAATAAACACATAATATATTGTTTGATTTAATATAAAGAACATTTAAAAAAATTGTGTTGAAAACTAAATTGTAATGAACTAGAATTTTATTACGGTTGTAATTAAACGTTGGAATTAATTTTGGTATATAGATATTAGGTTTAACATGGAAAATTGGATTTCAAAGGAACATAATTGGGTTAATTATCTTCCTTGTATTAGGGTATGTTTTGAGATTTAATTATTGTAATTAATATTAATTAAATCTTTCCATTAAAAAGAAATAGAAGCAAATGGTAATTAATTAGTGACATGCGCAACTTCCATTTTGTGTTAAAAATATAATGAGAATTTCAATGAGAAATATTACGTTCAAATTGTGAGTACTCAAATTTGTTACAAATATAATGATAATAGGGAATTAATTGATAAAGAAACGACGTGGTTGTACGACATATTATTTCTGTGGCTATTTAATGAGATAATCTTTAAATATAAGTTGGCTTTAAAGGGGGAGGTGTTAATTGTAAATTAATGTGTAATAAAAAAAATATGTTTCAATAAAAATAAAAGAAAACGACTGATCTATTGAAAAGAATATTTTTATCAAATTAAGTGAATGTTTCATTTGTGAATATAAATTTAATTTCATTAAAACAAAGAATTAATTTTTTTTTGTATGTTTCTATTCGGAATATTTGATTTATTTAACTATTCGAACTTGATATAAATTTAATTTATAAAAATATAACAATAATAAAATGGTAAGAAAACAACTTGAAGGTTTAGTTAAAATTTTAATTTGGAATAGTTGGCATATTTACATAGGAAATTTATTTCATTCCAAATTTGAAATTAATGTCTTAATTCATCTTTTATTGTGAGTAGTGGCAGTCCCCATTACGTTAATTGCAGCGTTTAATTTTATTTACTATGTACTAAATCAAAATATATATGTGTGTGTGTGTAAATTTAAGCATATTGGGGTTAGTAGAATATGTTAAAATGAACATTTTTATTTATTTGAGTATATTAGAGTTGTGGTTTACATGTACGGTCTACCATCTCAAATTTAAATCGTCGCTTTCATTTATTTATTTTAATATTATTACTTTCTTTTATTAAATACATGCCTCGTTTGGTTTTCCAGTAAATTTTAATTATTTACACGTGAGACTTGCTTGGACTTGTTTCTATATTTATGAAATTAATTGATGTAGCGTGCGTTTTAAAGTTTTATACCAAAATATTTGCTTACCATGTAAACATATTGTAACGACCCGAAATTTTCGAACCCGAAAATTTCGGATAGTTATGAAAAGAAGAAAGAGATAGAAGAAGAGAAGAACATAAACATCAACAACTCACATTCGTAGCGGATAAAATATAATAAATAAATAATAACAGTTTACAAAAGAATACTATATCTATCGATTACATTTTAATTTACATCAGAGTTTCACATATATATACAGATACTGGATATATATACAAATCATGTCTCAGATACACAATATATACAGCGGAAAACTTTATACGCTATCACCATCCAACTCGCCTCCTGAGCTCCAGAACGTACCTACCTGAAAATTTGTAATACTCGGTCTGACCCGAGCATTACACCAAAGTAACACCCTGGTCAGGCTGGAAACCAGCGTGAGTAAACCCAACTAACATGTAGTACCAAACAAATAACTTATATAAACCCGGGGTAACTTTCATTAATTTAACCAATCCACAATTTGCTATAGACAATGCTTATTTCACATATGACTTTCTAAGTACCAAACTTATATAAAATAATCCAATTCACTTAAAGCATTTCATTCCAGTCTATTGATTTCATATATCAATTATTATTATTATTATTATTATTATTTTAATTCCGAAGTGGTTGGGTATTTCCCAATACCCAACCATAGTCTCTTCGAAACACAAGTTATCCTACCCAAGTTATCCAAATGAAACACACAACCCTTCATATCAGAGATATCAACTTAATCAAAACATCCATTACCATTCAATCATTCATAAGCACTTTAATCACTTCCAATTCAATTCAATTTATTCTAATTGAATTTCTAACCTCCATCACTTAGATTTCTTTATTCATCATTAATTAATTCCAAGTCAATTAATTTGACAACCATCATTTTCAACTTAATTAATCACCCTGGATTTATTCCTTTTCAATAACATTTCAGCAATTATCTTTAATTGATTTCACGATATTAATTACTCTTACCAAACCAATGAGTAATCTTTAATTCCTTCACAAATTAATTAACTATAATCAATTCCATTCATTTTTAATTACTTATATTAATTGGCTTCTCATAAGTCACTTATTATGAATTAATTAATCTCAATTAATTTAAATCTTTAATTACTTCATTAATTATATAATTTAATGATTTCCAATTATACTTTACTTTAATTCGACCACAATATTAATCATTCTCGATCACCCACGACCTGAAATTAACTATTTCTTATTTACTCTATTAATAAATTAATTACTCCTTAATTTGTTATTTCAACTAATCTCTTGATTAATTTATAATTACACAAAGTAATTCTATTTTATTGATGACATTAAGTAATTTCTATCAAAGCATCCATTGATTATTCTAAATTAATTAAACATAATTAATTAACTTAAACCTTAATTAGTTAACTTCAATCCCCAATTATTGAATTAATTAATTTAAATCATTGATTTATTGGTTTAATTACTTATCCTTCTTAATTTCTCTACTTTTTAAATGAATCACAATTCATTTAAACTTAACTCGAAACCCTTTCCTTATTTATGATTTAAATTTAAAACAACTTAAAGTTCCAATACTTCGAGTCAAATCTCAATTAACTCGAGAATCAACCAAACTGAATTCACATCACCAATTCACAGTGCACATCAATCAATCCAATCATTAAACAAAATATTTAAATTTAACCATTTAAATTTAAATAAAATCCAACAGAGTGAGATTTACTCACCTTTGCTCCTTTTATTTGCAATCCTATCCATATCGGCTTGTCTCTCCAAAGTTTTCAAACCTTGAATAAACAGTTATACGATTTATTAATATTCTACATAATCGAACAATCAACTGTTCTTTTTTTTTTTTACAATTTTTCATTTGACTAATAATAATAAATTTAAAACGAATAAGTTCTTTTTTTATATAAATTCTTTAATAAGTGAAAACATATATGTATATTTATTTCCTTTGAACTACATACATATTTATAAAATAGATTACAGATTTCAAAATCTAACCTTTACAATTTCTTTGAACATTTTAAAACCCCTGCATTTTATTTTTAACAACAAATACTGTAATATGCCATAACCAAATTAATTTCAAACAATACATAAACAAATTCTTATTATTATTCTGACAAATCACTTTAGCTGTTTAATATTGTCAGTTAATAAACTTAATTAACTCATTTCAAATTAAAAATTTAACCAGTCTAATATATAAATCTTACTCCATCTCTCGATAGAAACAATATCCAGAACCAAAATAAAATAAAAAAAATAAAAATAAAAAAAATAAAAACTCACCAAACTTCCCAAAGTAGGCTGCAACCCGGTTTCCTATATGCTGAGTTACTCAGTTTCACACCGTTCACCTTCACTGAGCTTAATCAAAATCAAATATATCGCGAGCATCCAATTCACCTTCACCTTCAAACCACTGTCGGCCCTCGCGAACCCCAAACGCCACCACGCGACGTCGCGATCTATAACCTACAGCGCCTCCAAAAATCGAGCTCCACGTCGCAGTCCCATCCCATCGTCTTCGTCGCATAGCGACCTTAACTCAAAACCCTAACTCGCGAACTGCCCCTCCAACTCACATCGCCTCGAGCGCTTCTAAGAGCTGCGTCGCCCCTCTCATGCTCGTGCCCTTTCCAAGCATCGCGATTGATTTAAGTTCTTTTATTTTGAATGTTGAGGACGAGAAGAACGAGAGCGGGGAGGGCGCATAGCCATTTTTTTTTTTGAGCCATTCGATTTCGAAATAAAGGAGCACCGTTCCTTATAGATTTGAACGAACAGAGAACCAAAATATCTACCCATCTTATTTTATTTTATCAATGAAGAGGCGTATTTGGGAAGCTAAGGAAAAGTATAATTGAAATTGGAATGGCTTCTTAAGTACGATTGTATATTTTAATTGTATTGTATTATCGGTTTTTAAATTTCAATGTGTTTCTCACCGTACGAGCAAACGGTAAATCCAAATGTTATGAAAATTGAAATCCGATAATAACTAACTATTACGGATCCAATGGAACTGGTTTCGTCCAATTCCGAAACTGTGCCTCGGAAGGCTATTTTTAAATTCAATTTGAACGATATATTTTCAAAATTGAACAAATCGCTTTTAAATTAAATTCCAATCCATCTATTATCTTCGGTAACACCATTATAAATTTTACGAGCCTTTGAACTATTTTAAACAGGCTTTGAATTTCAGATTCAACAATTTACCCAATTCAATTATTAAATTCAGTATTTAAACTATATAATTCAATGATTTAATTATCAAGTAGATATTGATATCTTGAATTCAGGTTTAAAATTAACCTTTAAAAAATTTAAAATCAATTAATCATTCAAATTTTAAATTGTTCAAAATCCTGGGTCGTCACACTCCTCCCCCCTTAAAAGAATTTCGTCCCCGAAATTATTAGTTAGGAAGAATGATTCCAAACCTGTTTACCTTTTCCCAAAATTCCGAATTCAACATCCTATAACCTATCTTTTATTAAAGACCCACTATCAGTTGGTACTAACTTTCCAAACTCTTCCACAATTTCTCAACAATACACTTTTCCTCAAATATTCAAATTTCAATTTAAAACCAAATTTTGAAATTATCAAAATTTTCTCAAAATTTTTCTAACTCCCTAAATTCCCGAAAATTTTTGCCAGCGTCTCCTTTGCGCGGCTAGCTCGGTACTACTACAAAAGGCCTCTACGGGCTTCCCAAATTCCAAAAAGAAAACAAAAGCCAAGTGGCTACATCAAAATCCCAATCCAATATCATACAGAATCAAAATACTTACCTGTTAGTCGGGCAATTCAAATTTATCATATGGAATCAAATCCAATTTCCTTTAGTACCTGCATATTCTATTTAACAACAATATCCAATTGTAACCTTCAAATCACTGTATACATTTCCTTACAGAAATTTCATATCCACTTCTATTCAAATTAGCTTCCACCATTTCATATGAATTCAATTTATTTTCAAATTTTAGTACTGAGTTGTATCTTTCATTTAAACTGATTCATATTAATTTCATTTACTAGTTTACTTTGATTTTCAATTTGAAATTGTTTTGTCGATAACCAAAAATTTCCAAAAATTTTCTAACTCCCAAAATTTTTCAGAAAATTTTGGCAGAATCTCCCTTGTACGGAGGAGCTTTTGCAATTTGACAAGAGATATAAATATATATACATCGACCCACACGGTCGGAAAAAGCAAAAACAGTTCATATTTCCTAATTTTATTGCGTAGGCGTACCTTATTTAGCATTTTAAGCAAGCAGCTTATAAATTTAAGCAATTTGCGCAATCCAAATCAACCAAACAGTCTTCAGGTACCTGTACTTACTTAATTTAAATATGTAAGTGCCATATATATGAAGTTTATAACATTTCTCTTGCTTAAACAACTACAACACATCAATTCTAAAAATAATGCATTCTAGATAACTTTCACAAGCAATTGCTATGATTTCAAAACCAATTCCATTGTTTTCAACCAATTCACATTCCATTTCATTCAATTTTAAATGATTTATTACTCAAGTATTTACATTCAATCGATTTTTAACCCAAACAAGCACCTATTCACATCAAACGATTCAAATCAATTTTATTTAATCTCTTTCAACCCATAAAATTTTAATTACTTTTGTTTACATCAATGACAACTATTTTGATGCAAATTCGACGATACTCTCTTAATAGAGTATCCATTTCAATTCATAACCACTTTAAATTAATTTTTAACTCATCCTGTATTTAATTCCGTTTCGTTCTTAATTTATTCACAAACCATACATACGCTTTTCATTTCTTCTCTTTATTGACTTCATTCAAACTATTTATTAAGTTTGGCACATTCAATACTTCTAAATTAATAACCATTTCCAAATTAATTTAATCCAAGCTTTTATTTAATGGGCTTTCACTCTTATTCGAAGCCAAAGTTTCATAAAATTTTAAACTTAAGTGAATTTATTTTAGTTTATTCCAACCCCAACTTAAGTTTACTTCTATTTGATTCTCATTAATCAAATTTCATTAAATTCGGCATGCCCATCCATTTTAATTTTAATTTTAAATTTATCTTCTCAATTTATCAAAATAATATCCAACCACAACCGAATTCACTTATACTTCAAATTATTATATCACCAAATTTAAGTTCAGTTTGATAATCCAATTCCAATCACAACTTTGGTTCAGTTTTTATTCAACCAAACTTCATCCATTTATTATTTAACTCAATCAACCCATTTTAAATTTTTAATTCAATTACTTAATTCGTTATTGCATTTATTTTATTTATACAAAGCTATTCTCAATTTATTTCTATTCACTTGGGTTATGTTTTGCAACTCAAACCATTTTTATCATAATCACTTCCATTTCGTATAACATCACTTCTCTTATACCCAATTTACATGCAAATTTCATTAAATATTACTCAAACCGTCCCTGAATTATAATTCAAACCATCACATTTTCAATCCAACTTTATTTTATTTTTACAACATTTCTTCTAATTTATTTCATTATTAAATCCAAGTCGAGTTCTATTCATAATTCGAATTCATTTTCAAACTTCATTATCAACTTACAATCCATTTTGGTTAACCGAGTTAAATTTTATTAACATATTCAATTAAATAATTATTTTATTAATTTGCTTACTTCCAACTTTTAAATCAATATTCGATTTTTAATTACAAAGAATCACTTCATTAAAATTTCCCGAGTTTCAATTTTAGAAATGTCTATAAAATCTCATAGTAATATTAAAATAGCTTTTATAAAATATTTCTTATAACTCGATGTCTCAACCAGTCCATCCTTATTCTCACAGAAATTCAGTCATACGTTGATCAGGCGTAGGACCGAAAATCTATAAGTACTTGGTAAACCCGTTTTCAACATCCAGTGAAAATATTTGGAAAATAATTTTATTGAAAATATTGAAAGCATTTTGAAATAGAGGAAATATCTTTGGTGACAATGCTCTGAAAATCATCACCCCCATCCATGGTCACAGTTACATACCAGGGTTACGTTGCAGTCACAACAAAAGTCCATGTAACTACAGGCTCTCCGCGGCCTCTCGATTACGCCATGGATCCCACACAACAGATCACAGTTACATCCAGGGTTACGTTGCCGTCGCAGCAAAAGTCCATGTAACTGCAGGCTCTCAGCGGCCTCTGATTTTCGCTGATGAAATGAAACTTCTCCACTCCTACATAAGTCGTAGTCTACCGAGATAAACTCAACCGCAGACTGTTGGCTCTCAGCGGCACACACGACTTTCGCAATGTTACCATAGGTCGCAGTTACATCCTGGGTTACGTTGCAGTCACAACAAAAGTCCATGTAACTGTTGGCTCTCCGCGGCACACACGACTTACGCTATGGTAAACTCAACTCATAATCCTCAGGAACTAGTTTTGTCCGGACTCCTCACAGGATCAACTTTAGAACCCCCCCTTGGGGCTCAAGGCAGCGCCACCCAGTGGCACTCCTGAGAAGTCCATTCCAAGGGAGCGCCTTTTTCCCCAGAGCTATCATCAAAACACTTTATACTATACACATATAGTATCTTTCAAATTATACACCTAATATGAATTTTATCAAAGCTCCTTTACACAAAATCGATTATTTCCAAAATCGATAATTCTCAAACTAGGCTTTCCAAATTCAATATTGATTTTACCCAAAACTCAAAAGCCTTTTTCAAATCCAAAGGTTCCCAAATTTTTTTTTTCAAAATCCTCATAGGATCCTTTATACATATTTTGATATATATAAATAAATTTTTAAAACTTTGGATCCTTACTTTCTTGTATAAAACACCTTTTATACTCCAAACACTCTCAAAAACCATAGAAATAACCAATTTTCATCTTTATTCATTTCATATTTCTCAAAATATTCTTTCAGTTCAAAAGAACCATTTCACATTCCTTATTTACCTTTACATTAATCCCCATTTGGATTATTACTTCAACCCTTATCTCAGTTGGGTATTTTAATCAATAACAGTTTGAACTCCGACCAGTTTAGAAAAATAGCTTGAAAATTTTGAAAATAGATAAGTAGTAAAAAAAAATAATTAATAGTTTGCAAAATAGCTTTAAAATAATTAACTAATTGTAAAATAGTTGAAAAATAATTGAATAGTTCCAGAAATTTTAGGTTATTGAAAAATAGTAATTTATTTGTAAAATAGTTGAAAAATAAGAATTCGTTTATAAAACAGTTAAAAATTAATTAAATAGCTTAAAAAAAATAATTGTAAAACAAGTATAAAATAATTTAACTTCAAGAAAGAAAATAAATTTTTATGGAAACAATTTATATTGAAAATAGCCAAGAGTCAAACAGTTCACTTCCCCAACAATTCAATTTAAATCTCCATTTAAATTGACCCAATTCCAATTCAAATAACTCCAAATTCCATTGGACTTGATTAATTCCCAATTCAAGTTGAATCAATCTTGATTCTTTCCCAAATTTAAATCGAATTCTAATTGATTTTAATCCTGTCCAATTTTAATTATAATTTTATATTATTCCAATCAATTTGAATTATTATTAATTTAATTTATTCCATTCCAAATTCCCATTTAATTATTTTTTTAAAACTTATATTTTTTTTTTTCCATAGCATTTTATCAAGATCCCGGAATTTCAACAAATTTCCGAAATTTCATTATCACCTTAGTATTCAATTATATCCAAAATTTCTTTGGCAAATTCATTTATCCCTTTGAATTTCAAATCTAAACCCAATTCACAAACAATTTCCAATTAAAACATTTTGGTAGCAATTTCTCTTTTAGAAACTCGAAAATAAACATCGATGATGCTGCAGTCATCACCGACTTTATTTTCCAGTGACCAAAAGAGTTCAATGCGTTTATCTCTCTAAAAACACTTCCAAATATTTTTGATTTCAAACCTCCAAATTTCAAACACAAAAATATTTTTGAAATAATACTATTCTTTCTTCAAAACCCTTGGAAACCACTTTCAAACCCAAAGAAATTTTAATTTTTCCCAAAATTCCAAACTCCCAATCCATCAAATTCATATTTAAACATTACTCTGGAATTTTCATCTTACTCTATTCAAATATTCTTTGGAATTCTATTTCGGAATTCTACTTCAAATTATAATCTCATTTATTTATAAAGTTTATTTCAATTTATGAATTTCATTTACAATATATATTTCAAATTCTTTTTTTTTCTAAACCAATTTAACTTAAATTACAATTCCAAAATTATTCCAATTACTTTGGACTAATATCCATTCAATTGAACCCACTTCAATTTCAATCATTTCAATTCAATCCAATTCCAATCTTCCATTAAATTTTTGAACTTATACATCTTCCATCCAAATCCAATTAATTCAAATCGGATTCAATTTTGAATGAGTTCAATTCCAACTTCACATTTAAACCATCTCGAATTATATAATTCGAGCCAAATTCTCAAAGATTGGTTTAACCTTTTTAAACCAAATTTAACTTTGTTCATTTAAAGTTTCAAACAATTCTAGTTTCTGAGTTCTAATTCTAGAATTTCATTTTTAATTAATTTAATTTTAATTTGGTTGTATTATAGTCCTTCTTAACTTAATTCCAATAATTTAACACCCAATCACCTTAATATTTATTAGAAGAAAATAATGTTTTATATATCAAAATATACTTTTATATAAAACCATTTAAAACCTTTATATAAGAAAATAACAAGTACGCGCTCATATATACATATATACACTTAACTCATTCTAGAGTACTACAGACTCTATTTAATGAGTAATCCCCACCAGAGCCAAGGTTCTCGCTTAACCTTTCAGCTCTGATACCAAATGTAACGACCCGAAATTTTCGAACCCGAAAATTTCGGATAGTTATGAAAAGAAGAAAGAGATAGAAGAAGAGAAGAACATAAACATCAACAACTCACATTCGCAGCGGATAAAATATAATAAATAAATAATAACAGTTTACAAAAGAATACTATATCTATCGATTACATTTTAATTTACATCAGAGTTTCACATATATATACAGATACTGGATATATATACAAATCATGTCTCAGATACACAATATATACAGCGGAAAACTTTATACGCTATCACCATCCAACTCGCCTCCTGAGCTCCAGAACGTACCTATCTGAAAATCTGTAATACTCGGTCTGACCCGAGCATTACACCAAAGTAACACCCGGGTCAGGCTGGAAACCAGCGTGAGTAAACCCAACTAACATGTAGTACCAAACAAATAACTTATATAAACCCGGGGTAACTTTCATTAATTTAACCAATCCACAATTTGCTATAGACAATGCTTATTTCACATATGACTTTCTAAGTACCAAACTTATATAAAATAATCCAATTCACTTAAAACATTTCATTCCAGTCTATTGATTTCATATATCAATTATTATTATTATTATTATTATTATTTTAATTCCGAAGTGGTTTTCGGGTATTTCCCAATACCCAACCATAGTCTCTTCGAAACACAAGTTATCCTACCCAAGTTATCCAAATGAAACACACAACCCTTCATATCAGAGATATCAACTTAATCAAAACATCCATTACCATTCAATCATTCATAAGCACTTTAATCACTTCCAATTCAATTCAATTTATTCTAATTGAATTTCTAACCTCTATCACTTAGATTTCTTTATTCATCATTAATTAATTCCAAGTCAATTAATTTGACAACCATCATTTTCAACTTAATTAATCACCCTGGATTTATTCCTTTTCAATAACATTTCAGCAATTATCTTTAATTGATTTCACGATATTAATTACTCTTACCAAACCAATGAGTAATCTTTAATTCCTTCACAAATTAATTAACTATAATCAATTCCATTCATTTTTAATTACTTATATTAATTGGCTTCTCATAAGTCACTTATTATGAATTAATTAATCTCAATTAATTTAAATCTTTAATTACTTCATTAATTATATAATTTAATGATTTCCAATTATACTTTACTTTAATTCGACCACAATATTAATCATTCTCGATCACCCACAACCTGAAATTAACTATTTCTTATTTACTCTATTAATAAATTAATTACTCCTTAATTTGTTATTTCAACTAATCTATTGATTAATTTATAATTACACAAAGTAATTCTATTTTATTGATGACATTAAGTAATTTCTATCAAAGCATCCATTGATTATTCTAAATTAATTAAACATAATTAATTAACTTAAACCTTAATTAGTTAACTTCAATCCCCAATTATTGAATTAATTAATTTAAATCATTGATTTATTGGTTTAATTACTTATCCTTCTTAATTTCTCTACTTTTTAAATGAATCACAATTCATTTAAACTTAACTCGAAACCCTTTCCTTATTTATGATTTAAATTTAAAACAACTTAAAGTTCCAATACTTCGAGTCAAATCTCAATTAACTCGAGAATCAACCAAACCGAATTCACATCACCAATTCACAGTGCACATCAATCAATCCAATCATTAAACAAAATATTTAAATTTAACCATTTAAATTTAAATAAAATCCAACAGAGTGAGATTTACTCACCTTTGCTCCTTTTATTTGCAATCCTATCCATATCGGCTTGTCTCTCCAAAGTTTTCAAACCTTGAATAAACAGTTATACGATTTATTAATATTCTACATAATCGAACAATCAACTGTTCTTTTTTTTTTACAATTTTTCATTTGACTAATAATAATAAATTTAAAATGAATAAGTTCTTTTTTTATATAAATTCTTTAATAAGTGAAAACATATATGTATATTTATTTCCTTTGAACTACATACATATTTATAAAATAGATTACAGATTTCAAAATCTAACCTTTACAATTTCTTTGAACATTTTAAAACCCCTGCATTTTATTTTTAACAACAAATACTGTAATATGCCATAACCAAATTAATTTCAAACAATACATAAACAAATTCTTATTATTATTCTGACAAATCACTTTAGCTGTTTAATATTGTCAGTTAATAAACTTAATTAACTCATTTCAAATTAAAAATTTAACCAGTCTAATATATAAATCTTACTCCATCTCTCGATAGAAACAATATCCAGAACCAAAATAAAATAAAAAAATAAAAATAAAAAAAAATAAAAACTCACCAAACTTCCCAAAGTAGGCTGCAACCCGGTTTCCTATATGCTGAGTTACTCAGTTTCACGCCGTTCACCTTCACTGAGCTTAATCAAAATCAAATATATCGCGAGCATCCAATTCACCTTCGCCTTCAAACCACTGTCGGCCCTCGCGAACCCCAAACGCCACCACGCGACGTCGCGATCTATAACCTACAGCGCCTCCAAAAATCGAGCTCCACGTCGCAGTCCCATCCCATCGTCTTCGTCGCATAGCGACCTTAACTCAAAACCCTAACTCGCGAACTGCCCCTCCAACTCACATCGCCTCGAGCGCTTCTAAGAGCTGCGTCGCCCCTCTCATGCTCGTGCCCTTTCCAAGCATCGCGATTGATTTAAGTTCTTTTATTTTGAATGTTGAGGACGAGAAGAACGAGAGCGGGGAGGGCGCATAGCCATTTTTTTTTTGAGCCATTCGATTTCGAAATGAAGGAGCACCGTTCCTTATAGATTTGAACGAACAGAGAACCAAAATATCTACCCATCTTATTTTATTTTATCAACGAAGAGGCGTATTTGGGAAGCTAAGGAAAAGTATAATTGAAATTGGAATGGCTTCTTAAGTACGATTGTATATTTTAATTGTATTGTATTATCGGTTTTTAAATTTCAATGTGTTTCTCACCGTACGAGCAAACGGTAAATCCAAATGTTATGAAAATTGAAATCCGATAATAACTAACTATTACGGATCCAATGGAACTGGTTTCGTCCAATTCCGAAACTGTGCCTCGGAAGGCTATTTTTAAATTCAATTTGAACGATATATTTTCAAAATTGAACAAATCGCTTTTAAATTAAATTCCAATCCTTCTATTATCTTCGGTAACACCATTATAAATTTTACGAGCCTTTGAACTATTTTAAACAGGCTTTGAATTTCAGATTCAACAATTTACCCAATTCAATTATTAAATTCAGTATTTAAACTATATAATTCAATGATTTAATTATCAAGTAGATATTGATATCTTGAATTCAGGTTTAAAATTAACCTTTAAAAAATTTAAAATCAATTAATCATTCAAATTTTAAATTGTTCAAAATCCTGGGTCGTCACACATATCTCATCAAATTCCAACCTATGTCATTCATCCTTCATTAATTACTCGCATGTTAGTCTCTTTTCATTTTGCAAAGTTACATCTTCTTGTATCCTTCCCATTCATATTCCGGTTTTCTAACATGCTTTACCCTTATTCATTTCCTATTTCATAAATCTCTTTCTCCAATTTTCCATTTTCAAAACTTGCTTCCTGTTTTTGTCTAAAGTTTTCTTTCTCTTCCCAAAAAAAGAAAAAAAAACAAACAAATGTGATCAACTTATTTTCATGGAGCCAATCATTTCCGTTTGTTTGCAAATCCATTTTCTAAAGCCTCTTTCCTCCATGCATGGGCCATCGTGTCATTTTTTTTGTTGATTCTTTAGGCTTTAGAAACACGAGCAGACTTCAAAATTCTTAAAATGAGTGACTAATTTGTTTTATTTTATCATTAAAATGTGTGTACATGTTTTTATATTTCATTTCATAATATTCTTTAACTTGAATATCTTCCGCATATGAACTCCGATTCACTCGCGGTTTCTTCCATTGGGTTCATATCGAAATTTCGAAAAACATGAAATTGGTTTGGTTGAATTTGGAGACCGTTGAAATTTTTGGCTTTATTGGATTTTTAATGGGCTTAAAACCAAATGTGAGTGATTAAACCCAATCACGCAATACTAAAATTTCCATTGTAAGTTAAATAAAATTTATGAAGTGATATATAAATTTTTAATTGATGTTTGTTGATTTAAACTAACATTTGAATTGATATTGGAACTAAATTGACCTTAAATTGAATTAACATTTAAATTTATATTGGAATTCAATTGCTAGTTAAAATTCCGACATTGATTACTATGAACTATTGTGATATATTGGTTGATTTGGATATTGTTTGAAATATATGCTTGTTGATTGATATGTTGGATGTGTGGTTGTTATTTATTTTAATGTCTCTATTGCCACCTTATATATATATATATATATATAATTAACATCATTTAGATAGCCATTTGAATCATTTCTAAAATTGGATAACTATGACATAAAAATTATGGGTTGAAATGATACATACCCATACAATTTATTGAATTTGGATTGTTTATCGGAATTTAATTATTTGAAAGGTTTAAATTTTTAATTTAAACTTTGGATATATGTTAATCAAAGTGGTTACAATTGGTATTTTGAATTATTTGAAATCTCTTAAATTATTATACTCACATTGTACATTTGAGAGGAGATGGAAAATCCTGTAACATCTCTAAAGCTACTGCATTCATACTTTACTTGATATTGATTTGACTTACATAGGAATTTTAAGTTCCGATTGGAGTGTATTGTGCATCATTATGCTCGGGTCAGCCTGAGAATTTCAGTGTTTGAAGACGTTATTCCTTAGAGATGAAGATGAAGATTAGTGATTGTATTTATTATTATTTTTCTGCTGCATTATTTGATATGTTCTTTTATTTTACTCCGACTAATGTTGTAAAAAAAGTGTAATCAAATGTATATTTAAAATAGCTTCATGAACTGTTTTATATGATTATTATATTTTATCATTCCGCTACGAGATTCTATGTATTGCTTTCCATCTTTTCTCTTGTTTTCTCTACTAAACACCATTGATAATCTACACTTTGAATGGTTTGAGTCAGATGTGTGTGGTTTATTGTTGACTTAAATTGTTCGAAAAGGTGGGTCGTCACAGTTGATATTAGTGCCAGTTTAGCATATACCAAAACCTATAAAATAAGTTCATTGAGTGTTTATACATATTCGAGAGAGCATACTTGTTAGTGATAGAAAAAATTTGAAATTAATAAACGAAATGATTTTAACCTTGACTATATATAGAATATAAAATAATTAATTCTAAAATCATTTGTGATGGTTTGACGATGATTGGATGTTATCTCTTTACTGGTTGACTGATATGATTATGCATATTATCATTTACTGGTTAGTTAGTTGTGCTCGGCCAGTTTATGAGAATTTGACTTTTGTTGTTGACTTTCAAATAGTGCATAACTAGTTGTAAGTAATTTATCTTATCAAGCATAGGAAGAGTAGAAACTGTAAGCTTTTGGAAATTGTTGGAACGAACACCTTGTGAATTAAGTTTCATAATTTGACTACAGGTCGTTCGACGACAATGTTGGGGTAAAATTGATTGTTTAGATTAAAGTAATTTATATTAGTCCAAATAAAGAATTACAATTATTGCAATGAATATTATATAAGATAATGACTCATACGAATATGATTTATGACTTAAAAAGAATTTTTCAAATTGGAAATTTGAGAGTTTGAATTTCGAAAGTTTTTGAAATTAGTTTCTAAGATTTGTAAAAATATAGTAGTATTGTTTGAAAGTGTTTTCCATACAAAAATGTTTTCAAAATGATTTCAAAAATAAAGTGCAGAACTCACTTCTGTCATTGGAAAATAATTTCGATGATGAACGCGACATCATCGGCATTCATTTTCGAGGTTCAAACTGGGGGAGTCCACTTTAGTAGCTTTGCTACTCGATTATTTAAAATGATTTGATTCAAATTCCTGTAGTATGATTTGGTATTAGAAAGAGATATGTATATATTTATTTCAAATGATTAAAATAAAACCCAATGTTCTGTTCTTGAGTTTCTATTAAATAATATTATAAACGTATGTATCATGTGCATTAGGATTGATTGACGAATTGATTGTGCATCTTATTGACATGATTTGGTTGCCCATTTCCAATTTTGAATTGGAATTTTTTTACTTTTTCCGACTATTCTGAAGGGTCGAACACTTCCAAATTGAGAATTAATTTTCAAAGCTAAGTAATTTGGAAAGTATATAAAGATTAGTTTTGGAAATTTTACAGTAAAGACCAATAGAAGTTGGACAAATTTTAAAATGTTAAATATTTTGATAAGTAAATTATATGAGATTATTTTGTATTATACAAGTATGAAATTTATTTTTGAGATTTTTTGTATGAAAAGAGCTTTATGATTTTTTTGAACATAGTAAATGTTTACAAAAACTTATTATTGGCAAATTGATTTTTAAGCAGTTCTGACTTTGTATAAATATGGAAAATAGTTTTGAAAAGTTTATAATGGAATCTGTTTTAAGAAACATTTTAAACCTAGTAAATGTTTATAGTAAAAGATTTTAAAAAGTATTTCTTTTGGAAAGAAATTTGATTTTATCCGAATTGATATAAATAAACATCTGAAGTTGTGGAAAACTATGGATTTGAAATTTGGGAATTTTTGAATTTGAATGATATGTTATTGAAAATAAATTGATTGTTGAGAACGTATATGGATTTGAAACTGAAATGGTATTTGAAAATGGATTGGTTTCGATGACCTTTGACTCTACATAAATATCTGATTTGGAAGTTTTCGATTCTTATATGAAAATGGTTGGTATAAGTATGAATTTATTTCGAAAACTATTGATTTTGGAAGGTATTCGATCTGAAGAGATAAATCTCATATATAATGGAATTTATATAAGAATGATTCGATATATTCGAGACTACTGATTTTGGAAAGTACTCATTTTGGAAATGAAATCTTATATATAATGGAATTTATATAAGGGTGGTAGTTGAAGTTATGATTAAAAAGGGACGATGTATATTACTATACATTTCGAAATGAAGATATGGGAAGTGCCCTCTATGAAATTTGGTAATCCACTTTGTGGGTTTATTCTATTGATTTGATTTAATTTTTGGTCGTCCGGACATAAACTCATGAGTTCCTTTGAATTCCATAGCGTAACCTATGGTCTTATGATTTAGATCGCAGCGTAAATCGAGAGTAGTGGTTACTTACTGTACAAATGGATTCGGCTGAGATAGCTACATAACCATTACGTACTACGATCTGCATGTTCGAGTGGTGCATTTCATATCTGTTTTTAAGTATTTTTACTGGGTGTTGAAATAGGTCTACTAAGTACTTGAAGATTTTTAGTCTTTCGCCCGATCAACGTACGACCGAAATCTATAAGAACGAGGATAAACCTTTTAAAACATTGAGTTATGAAAGTATTTTGATAAAGTATTATAAAAAGGATATTTTGATTATTTTTCTTTCTTTTCTAAATATTTAAAATGTTTAAAAGGTTGTTTATTTATGTAAGATATGGTTTAATAGTTAATTTTTAAAGTTGTAAATACTTTGAGAAGTTATTAATTTAATGAAACATATTTAAAGTTAATGATTCTTGATTTATTAATACTGTTTGAAAAGTATTTTGAGATTAAAACTAATAAATTTATAAATAACGGATTTAAGATTTTCAATAGCTCCTTTCTAAATATAAGTAATGATGCAAATAATTATTTCCAAATAATTTACATATATTTTTAAAGATGCTATTTAAAATATTTAAATGGTATTTGTAAATGAAGCAAGAAATTTTACAAATGAATTTTTTTAAAGTATTTAAGTATTAAAGATAATTGATTTACAAATGAAATTTCAAATGAATGTCTCAAATAAAATTTATATAAGTTTCTTTGACTATATAATTTAAAGATATTATATAAATGGACCATATATAGAATTTTTTTCTGATTTAAAATTTTATAAAAAAATATAAATGATTTGGGAAGTTTTATTTTTAGTAATATGCTTGACAAATAAATTTGAATCTCTATTTTGGAAGTATGGTTTGAAATATTCACTTGGCTTTCGAAGTTGTAATACAATATCTATAGTTTTATTTACTATTTGAATTTTGTATTAAACAAAAATAAATGGTTTCATGATTTGAATATCCATTTTTAAAAAATGTATAAAATTAGTTATGAAGATGTGAAATTTTATACTTGATTTGAAAATTTAATATTAAGAATTGTGTATACTATTAGTCTAACAAATTATCAGATTTAAAGAACTTTATTTTAAAGCTTATTAAAATATTTTGATATAGATTTCTAACATTTTTTTAAATTTTTGGAAAATCTTTGCAAAATGCTATGAGGATGATTTAAATATATCTTTTATTTTTATTAGGTGAATAAAGTTAAATATTTTAATTTGATTTTAAGATATATTGAAATATTTCTTCCCTCTTTCAAGATGAATACCAAAAACTTAAATTTTATTCTACAATTGAATTAAGTTATAAACTTAAGTAAATGCAGTAGAAGCTTACGTAATATTTTGTGAAATGATTCATGAATGACTTAAATATTTATTGGAAAATAAATTATGTAAGAAATTAATCTTTATAGAAATAAATGAGTATTAAAAGTAAACGAACAATTGATGTTAAAGAAACTAATAGAATAAAATACGTAAGTTGTTTATAGATCATTTCATTCGTGTGATAGTTTGGATCTAGATTTAAAGACATGATTTGTAGTAATTCACACCAGTCTGAATTAGGATCACTTGATTCTTGATGGCGAACACTTGATGCTAATTTTTGATACGAATTTGAAGTTTTCTATTACAATTTATGGATATGCAAGGAGAATGGGGATTTCTAATCAAGAAATTGGATCAAAATCCGCACTAGAGCAATCGAGTTAACAAAACTAGTTTGAAAGCGGAATTTGTGTATTCAAGCAAGTAATGAGAATTGTTACTATGTACAAAATGGTATAGCACATCGTACGAACTTTAATAATTAAATGTTGTGCTATGATTGTTGCATTTGATTGCTATACTTTTTTGGTTGCATGTAACTGTTACATTCCATTAGAATTGCATGTAGAAGTGCATCTACTTATCAGTGGCATTACCTTGCTTTGTTGCATAGGATTGTTGTATTGTGTGTTATTGATATTTATGATAGAATGGTTAGTATATTGTCCTTTTTCATGTATAATTCTCTTGAATTATGTAAGTAGGTTATAGGTTTATGGAAGCAATAGCTATTGCTTTTGGTTTCATAAATAGAATTTTGTTGCCCGACAAATAGGTAGATTTTAGGATTACGGTTTTTGTAGCGATATTTTATTGTTTTTCACCTTTTTTATTGAAATATGATATATATATATATAATGTAATTATTGATATTGTTCTTTTTCCAGACCTATCCGCGCAAAGTTGATGCTGTCAAAATTTTTCGTAAATTTAAAACTTAGAATTTCTTTGTGGAAGTTGAGTTATTTTCAAATTTTATTAAATTTAAATATGTAAGTTAAATTGTTTGTAAATTGATTATTTTGGATCAATAAATCATATCTCTTTTTTAATTCTTTCGTGTTTCTTTTCGGGGATGAAAAGTTTTGTATGGGGGACATTGTAATGACCTGTGTTTTTTATAATCAAAAATATTAACCTTAATAAGATTTTGGGATATAATATTTTCAGAAATTAAATTTTATGATTTATTAATGAAAAAGGGGTTAGAATATAACTTGATCTTAAATGAATTCTAAAAACGACAAGTTCAATGAGGTAAGGATGGTAACACAAATTAGAATATGATTTTATGTTATTGATTTGAATATAATTAATAAATGATTGAATGTAAATTTCATCGATTATAAATAATAAAATGTTAATAAAGGATAAAATGGTTGCTTATTTCTAATTGAAATATAAATGTAAAGTTTAATTTGATATGATTGTGGAGTTTAATAAGGAATAAAAGAAACAATATATTAAAGGAGAAATCATATGTCATTTAATTAAAATTGGTTTTGATATAGAATATGAAATCAATTATTTGGTAAGTAAATTTATAATCTTTGTCTGTAAAAAATAAATTTATAGATATATAAATTAATAATTTGTAACAATTGTTTTATTTCTCATCCTGTTTTTTAATCCGTTTTGAAATTAATTTGGCAATCAGTGGAATTTAATGTAATTGAAATATTTCAGTAATATGAGAAATGGCGTAACTGTAAAGTAATTAGTGAATAAAGTGGAAACTTATGTTTAATAAACATGTAATATATTGCTTGATTTAATATAAAGAACATTTAAAAATAATAATGAAAGAATGTGCTGAAACTACATTGTAATAAACTAGAATTTTATTACGATTGTAATTAAATATTGGAATTAATTTAGTATATAGATATTGGGTTTAAAATGGAAAATTCGATTTCAAAGAAAAATAATTGGATTAATTACCTTCCCTGTATTAGGGTATGCTTTGAGATTTAATTATTGTAATTAATAGTAATTAAGTCTTGCCATTAAAAGAAATAGAGGTGGATGGTAATTAATTAGTTATATGTGCAACTTACATTTTGTGTTAAAAATATAATAAGAATTTAAATGAGAAATATTATATTCAAATTGTGAGCACTCAAATTTGTTACAAATATAATGATAATAGGAAACCAATTGATAAAGAAACGATGTGGTTGTACAACGTATTATTTCTGTAGCTCTTTAATGGGATAATCTGTAAATATAAGTTGGTTTTAAAGGGGGAGGTGTTAATTGTAAAATTAGTGTGTAATAAAAAAATATGTTTCAATAAAAATAAAAGAAAAGAATTGATTTATTGAAAATAATATTTTTGTTAATTAAAGTGAACGTTTCATTTGTGAATATAAATTTAATTTCATTAAAACAAATAAAGTAGGCATTAAAACAAAGAGGCAGACTATAGAAAAATGCAGTTCTCTCCGCTCCTAATGATCTTGATTGTGGAACTGAGTTTTCCTCTGAGCTAATTAATTTTGTTTCTCCAGCTTTTGATACTCCATCTCCCTGTGTCATAACTAGGTCACCCTCATCATTGTCTCAATGATACACAAATTTGGCAAAATTACCTTTGGAACATTAGAGGTGCCAATTCAGTAGCAAAGCAACTTGAAGCAAAGAATATACTTCTATCAAATAATCTTAAAATGCTAATTTTAACTGAAACAAAACTCAACCAAGTCACTTCTCATGCTGTTGCTGCCTTGATTAACAACTCTGGGACATTCTCCACAATTTAGCTCAAGCTCCTTTTGGCTGGTTGCTTATCCTTTAGAACCCCTTAATCTTCTCAGTTGATCCCATTCTTGTACATATGAAATTCACATTCAAAAATCAAACACCTTCCCTCTGACCAGTCTTTCATACTAACTTCTATCTATGCTGAGAATAATAAAGCCCATAGACAACATTTTGTTGATCAACTTCCCTCACTTCACCCTTCAAGTTGTGACGACCCGCCATCCATCTCCACAGAATGATGCATCATTAATAAGAAAGATAGGGATAGAAAAGAGAAAAGAAAGAAGAGAAAGGAGAAACAACAGCAGAATCTCAACAACGGAACGAATAAATTATATTAATAACATAAATATTGCATAGTTTACAACCACTATCAGAGTTACATAGATAATGCAACACATACTAGACAGTTATAAACACCTGTCCAGTTATACAACTCAAAACAATACAAGAGAACTACTCAGAGAAACCAACACAGCGGAAAACTATATATCTACTCGCAGAAGCCTTCTGCTCCATTGCTCCTCCATAATTCATCAAAGCTAACCTGAACCCCTTGGCTACTCGTAAAAATTTGAGTACCCAAGAGTTTAAGAAAAATATAATAAACTCCAGGTCAGACATGGGTCTGGTATGAGTAACAGGTTAAGGTTGCTTAATTTTCAAAACCCTTTTGAAAAGAAAGGTATCACGTAAGACTTCCCACACATAAACATGGAATTTTTTTTACCTCACACTAACAAAAACATTTGATAGGAAATCCAGTGATATTATAATAGGTCTATGGTTTTCAAATAAATATGAAATAGCCGAAATTGTTACATTCATTAAATTCCAGCTACTAGCCACAAAAGTGGGTAATACAATCAAAACCGTTGGCACTTATTGGATTTTGGATTCCATACAATGGCAAGGCTACTGGGGTACCGCCCATCACAGTACGTGGTCTAGATCAACGTACCGAGGAGTACGCCCGCTCCCTTGCAACACAAGACCAGAGCCATTCCTTACTGAACAGTTTCGAATAAGACAGCCTCGACAGTTGGTGCTCACAACCGTCCACACAGCCGAAATAAAAGGGACCTCTAGACAGGGGAAAATCTCGTCCTACTTGGGCATGACCCACTTAGCCTTGCTGCACCTCCCCTGTTTTAGCCATTCCCGGTTGATGAGGTTTGAGGCTACGATTACCTTTAGTGAACACATCACTTAGAATGCTCATCGTCCACCTGACGATGTTCTGAAAGCATTCAATCCATACAAGTTCGTTCCGGGTTCGAACGAAACCGAAGACATTATCTCGTTACACTCATTTTGGAATCACCCTCAGAGTTAAGGACGATAACCCTTGCACTCTGAATCACCATCTCGAGCCTGTAATTACTATTTCCGTCAAACTCATCACGGAATCACCCACAGAGTTATACTGACGAATAGTCCTTACACCTCGAGTCTTCACTCTTCACATAAGATTCACGACCTATCGTTAATTTGGATCGATGTGGTTTTCGGATATCCAAATATGGAAACCCGATCCCGGTCTTATAGAAATCCAAAACGTGTCTTTTAGGTCCATGTTGTTTTTAAGTTTAAAACAATTCAATTATCTATACACACACAGATAGATAACTCATAAATCACAATTGATAATCAACATTTTCAAAATAAACAGATGATCCATATCATAATAGGTAATCCATATCACCATCACAATAGATAATCTATATCATCATCACAATGCAACCAAGCATTCATACCACACAACATCACTTATCTCATTTCTGAGATCACAACCATTCAAGACAATCAATGTCATCCATTCATACATAAGCAATGATTTATCTCATCACAATATAATTAATTTAAAATGAATTAAATTAACTATCTCTATATCTAATTAATTTAAAGTGAATTAAATTAATTACTTCATCTTTAATTAATTTAAAATAAATTAAATTAATTACTTCATCAATATAAACCTTGCTTACACAACCATTTAATTGATTACAATCAATTAATTAATCATTCAAAATTAATCACCTTAATTAATCACCCTTGATTCATGTAATTATCTTTCAATAATTTCACAAATTAATTATTCCCAACCAAAAACAGTAATTAACCTTTAATTACTTCAATTAATTAATTAACTATAATTAATTACATTAATTCTTAATTTCAAATTGATTAACCCCTAATCAATATTCATTAAACCTTAATAAATTAACTAAATAAATTAATTAATTATTCCTTAATTACCTTTTTAATAAATTAATTTCAAAACATTAATTCTTAACTTAATTTTAAGTTAAAACATTTCTTAATTATGTTTAAAAACAAACTTATTTAAAACAAAGTATTTTTGAACCTACTTTTAAATTTCATTTCAAATACAAGATTTAAAATGAATAAATTTAAACTTAATCAAAGTTTAAACAATTTAAAACTTATAAAAATTTCAGGACAAACAAGTATTTGTCTTAGAAATTAAATTCAAAAAAGTTTTGAAACTAATTTCATTTCAAAATTCAATAAATTTAATATTTACATTTTGTATAAATCTTCAAATTTAAATCTTCTTTTAATTTTAAAAACTGAAGTTCATATTTGATTTTAGACTTCGAGATTTAAATTAAATTTCAAATCTTGCTCATATTTTTAAAAACTTCATTTCTAAAAAAAATTCAACCACTTACCAAAATAAAGTAATTAAATAAGTTCATGTTTTAAAACTTTTATTTCTATTTTCTTTCTTTTATTTAAAACTGAGATTTTAAATTTTAAACTTGGATTTCAAAAATTCAAACTTGAATTTAAACTTGGTTTAAAATTTCCTTAATATTTAAAAAGCTTCAGGTTTTTAAAAGTTTAAAACAGAAACTACAAGTTTCTGTAAAAAAAACTGAAACACAGAACATCCCGTGAACAGCCCAAAATTCTTCGAGTCAGGAACCCATCTCCCCCGAGTCATTCACCCCATTATTTCGAGCAACCAACAACTCCCCTTGAGCAAAACTAACCCAGACACATCACCAGAAAAAACCATCACCGTGCATATGCAGGGCGACTCCGACCATAATTAGTCGCCGCCGATGAACGCCCCACTCCAGCAACCATCTCAGCAACCATCCACGACCATCGAATCGAGTAACCACCCAAGAAATCAAAATCGAACACAAAATTCCCAAAACTGGAAACCACAACCAAGTCCCCCTTCAAAACCTGTCAACGATGAAAACTTGCCGCTCCGACCACCTGATAACTAGCCTCTCCGGCCTGGCACTCATCCACGACCAATCTAACACTTCCCAAAACATCTAAACACTCGGTCACTCCTGCATACCCAAATGATCGATTCAAAAGTCACAGTGAAAACTAGGGTTTAAAGATGAATTTCCACCATCGCAACTACTCTGATGACTTTCATCATCAATTAGCATTTTTCCTAGCTTCTCCTACCTCTCTTCCATCACCAGGAAGAACTCCATGCCCTCACTAATATTAGAACACCAGAAAATCAAATAATTCCCTTCCAGTTCAAAACCCAACTGCACTTCCAACCAAATTCTAAAAATCTTAATTCTTGATTTTAAAATCAAGCTTTAGTTAATACTTTTGATTCATAATACTGAATTGCAAAATTAACATGTTTTAATTTTGGTTAAAATTTTCACGCACTATTATTTTTCTGTGTTTTCAGAGACAACTACTAATGTTTTAACTTACTTAAAGTTTTAAATATTAACTTTAAGATAATCAAACAACTTACTTTATAAATCTCCTTATATCAGAAACTAAACTAAAGGATAAAGATTTGAATCATAGTTTTGATTGGAAAACAGAACAGAACGGGGGATTACAGCATGCAAACAAATACATTTCACATCAAACTATTATCAATACACATACAATGCATATTTATATCAAACATTCTAGCATGCAACCTATTTTTAAACTTTTAAATTTAATGAGTTACTCACAGTTTTTAAAGGTAGCAGAGCCTCTGTTTAAAAACTTTAGAACTTTAGAACTTGCTTTTTCATTTTAAAAACTTGTTTGCATGGCTCCCATTTAAAAATGCCTTAAATCTGTTTCAGAACAGGCTTCAATCTGAAGATGTGCAGATTTTAAAACTGTAGTTGCTTATTTCCAGATTGTAAGCAGATTTGCCCTTTTTTTTAGATGACATGCAAAATTCATTTTCTAGATTGAAAGTGATGCAGACCTTCTTGATAAATGAGGGGTTTTGATTTTGTTATTGAACATGATTTTGGAATAGGGAAGTGATTTTGGTCCTTGAAGATGCACGTAATTGTAGATTAAAAATGCAGGATTTTGTTTGCAGGCCACAGAATTTTTGAAGAGGGTTTGATTTTGGGTTTTCATATTTTCAGATCTGCAATTGATCTGAAATTAAAGCTTCACTTGGCTTTGATTAGAAAAAAAAATGAGAAAACGAAGAAAGAGATGTGGATGTAGGTTTATATAAGTGTATTTTCAGATTTAATTAAATAAAAGAAAAAAAATTAAAACAATTTGGCACTTGTAAACTTGTTTTAACATTTGTCAAATTGTTATGTTAATCTTATAACACTTGTCCCTTTTTTTAAAGCAATTTGTATTTGATTCATTAGTTAATATATATATTAAGTCTAATTAATTTGTTAGTTAATATTTAAATATGTATATAAATTTATAAAAAGAAATAAAAACAAATCATGTTTCTAAATAAAACTTATACATATAAAAATTAAAACAATTAAAATCTATACTTTGGAATTTAAATTCAAATTAAATTTAAACTAAAAAAATAAAGTTATATATATAAATTTAATTTGAAATAACAATTGCAAATTTTATTCAAAATCTATTTATAAAGACAATACACTATTAATATTGTTTTTATAAATATCTTATTATTAAATTAAAATCATTTTAAAAGAATTTATATTTTTATTAATAAATTATCTATTTTATTAAGCCATAAAACTTTTTGTTGATTCATTTTAAATTTAAAACTCAAGCCAAAATTATTTTAAACATTTAATTATTTATCTTAATAATTTAAAAATCATATATTTATTTATTAAATAGCTTTGAAAACTTAATATTTAATTAAAATCAAAATTTCCAAATTATTAGTGTATATGTTAGAATTTTAAATCATGATTCATTTATTTATTTAAACCAAGATCATTTATTTTATAACTTTGAAAAGCTAATATTAAATAAAGACTAATTTTCCAAATTACTAAAATATTGGAATTAGAAAATATGCTTTACTTTTTAAAATTAAAACAATGCTAATCTATTTAAAATATAAACCATATATTTATATTATAAATAGAAACCAATTTATTATTTTTAAAAGATAAAATAACCAATTGAATATTTATTGAAGAAGATTATTAAATCTATTTGAATTATTATTAACAAAATTATCAATATCAATTTAATTTTAATACAGATTATTAAATTGATATTGTTAAAAATTCCAGGATGTTACAATCCTCCCCCCCTTAAAAGAATTTCGTCCCCGAAATTTAAAACAAAGGTAATTTAATAATCTCATTAAAGATTTAATTTTAAAACACAAGCATATATCAAACATATGCTAACTACCAAAACAACCAATCAAACAAATCTCACTATCAAGACAAAATTCTGGATAGAATTTCTTCGAGTTTCCCCAGGTGTGTATATATATATACACAGGGATACTCGCTCTGTAGAAATCAAACAATCAATACTATGAAGCTACAAAGCTCCTATTCATCTAGATCTATAACACTAGACAAGATATCAGACTATAGACGAGTCTGACTTAACAACCAAAACTCCAGAACTGCTGGTTCCACAACCAGAGATAGATCATACACGTACTCCCTCAGAGATACATGAAACTCATCGAATCCCAGTTATCCAAACTGGCAATCCAATCCTGTAGATCAATCACTTACACACAGAAAAGATCCAAAACATGAGCTAGCTTCCTAGCCTTACCCAATCTTATAGCTCCTTTATGATCGAAGAAAACTTATCCAAAATCAAATCTCTAATTCTGGAATCCAAATTCCTTCGTCTCTTATTCACAAAAATCTTTGGACGATCCTGGGCTGCCCACAACCTTACTGATCAGCTCATCCCTTGCTGATGCTTCTAGAAACAAACTAGACCAATCAACTCAACAAAATGATCTCCTCAAGATCAACCAAAATCAAGAAAATCAAACTCTACTCCTCAAACATCAGAAGATTAAACTCACTTCTCCTGTCCAGAAAAGCAAAGCAGATGCACTTCCAAACTGCTTCCGCTGCATAACTTTGATCCGAAGTAGAAGAGAATGCTGAAGAAGAACACGAGCATAACCCAACAACACATCCCAGAGATATGGTTCATCTGATCCATAAGGAAAACTGAGAAGCTTCTCCAAAACCTGAGCTGCTTCACCAACTCAATCTCCTGGAACCATCCTACTATTAAGCTGAACCACCGATAGTACTCCTGGAATCCTAGTCGATAAGGAAACTCAATCTCCAGACGCAGACAAACCTCTGACTTATCTGAAGACATTCGAAAAAACTTTGATAACCCAAGAGAACACTGAAACAATCGCAAGTCACTTTTGCGATCAATCCAAACTAATTCCAAGGAAAACTGTTCTCCCTTTACCAAATAGAACAGCTTACTCTTAACTAGCCAATCCACCCAAAAACGGGTCCACTCTGCTGCTTCTGAACTCCACTTCAGAAAAATTGTTAAGCCAGAAGACTTCCTGTCAACACACAGAACACTCCGAGCTGCACTACTGCCACATATGCCAAAGAATCCTAATCCAAAGCTCTTCGAGAAACTCGGACTTCAAAGCAAACAGAAACACCAGCTTAACACAGCCCAACACTGATGCAGACCACTTCCTTAAACTTGTTCCAAAGAAAACATCTTCGGAGACATCCATAGTCACTGCATCTCATCACGCAGCTACTACTTCCTGAGGTTGCCAAGATATCATCACTTGCTTCTGCCTAACCGACAGATCCAAACTCTACTCATCCAACTTCAAAAATAAACTCCGAACCTTAATAGGTTTCCTTCAGAGATCGACGAAATCCTTCATCACTACAAAGCTTACTCTAGATGGTATTAGGTCTACAGTCTCGACAAATACACTGCCAACCTCAAACATTCAAACTCCAACCAATGATAGTCATGTTACACACACTACTATCCCATCTACCTTTATAACTTATATTGGAAAACCCGAACAGGTAACCCAACAGATAGGTAGAAATAAATATATTTAGTTATATATAAAAATAACAAATACGCTCTCTCAAGATAGACACCACTATAGAGCCTAGGTATTCACTCAACCTAACGCTCTGATACCACTGTGACGACCCGCCATCCATCTCCACAGAATGACGAATCATTAATAAGAAAGAAAGGGATAGAAAAGAGAAAAGAAAGAAGAGAAAGAAGAAACAACAACAGAATCTCAACAGCGGAACGAATAAATTATATTAATAACATAAATATTACATAGTTTACAACCACTATCAGAGTTACATAGATAATACAACACATACTAGACAGTTATAAACACCTGTCCAGTTATACAACTCAAAACAATACAAGAGAACTACTCAGAGAAACCAACAAAGGGGAAAACTATATATCTACTCGCAGAAGCCTCCTGCTCCATTGCTCCTCCACAATTCGTCAAAGATAACCTGAATTCCTTGGCTACTCGTAAAAATATGAGTACCCATGAGTTTAAGAAAAACAGAATAAACTCTGGGTCAGACATGGGTCTGGTGTGAGTAACAGGTTAAGGTTGCTTAATTTTCAAAACCCTTTTGAAAAGAAAGGTATCACGTAAGACTTCCCAACATAAACATGGAAAAGTTTTTACCTTACGCTAACCAATTTAATAGGAAATCCAGTGATATTATAATAGGCCTAGGGTTTTCAAATAAATATGAAATAGCCGAAATTGTTACATTCATTAAATTCTAGCTACTAGCCACAAAAGTGGGTGATACAATCAAAACCGTTGGCACTTATTGGATTTTGGATTCCATACAACAGTAGGGCTACTGGGGTACCGCCCGTCACAGTACGTGGTCTAGATCAACGTACCGAGGAGTATTCCCGCTCCCCTGCAACACAAGACTAGAACTATTCCTTACTGAACAGTTCCGAACAAGACAAACCCGACTGTTGGAGCTCACAACCGTCCACACAGCCGAAATAAAAGGGACCTCTAGACAGGGGAAAATCTCATCCTACTTGGGCATGATCCACTTAGCCTTGCTGCACCTCCCCTGTTTTAGCCATTCCTGGTTAATGAGGCTTGAGGCTACGATTACCTTTAGTGAACACATCACTTAGAATGCTCATCGTCCACCTGATGATGTTCTGAAAGCATTCAATCCATACAAGTTCGTTCCGGGTTCGAACAAACCGAAGGCATTATCTCGTTACACTCATTTTGGAATCACCCTCAGAGTTAACGACGATAACCCTTGCACTCTGAATCACCATCTCGAGCCTGTAAGTACTATTTCCGTCAAACTCATCACGGAATCACCCATAGAGTTATACTGACGAATAGTCCTTACACCTCGATTCTTCACTCTTCACATAAGATTCACGACCTACCGTTAATTTGGATCGATGTGGTTTTCGGATATCCAAATATGGAAACCCGATCCCGGTCTCATCGAAATCCAAAACGTGTCTTTAAGGTCTAAGTTGTTTTTAAGTTTAAAACAATTCAATTATCTATACATACACAGATATATAACTCACAAATCATAATTGATAATCAACATTTTCAAAATAAACAGATGATCCATATCATAATAGGTAATCCATATCATCATCACAATAGATAATCTATATTATCATCACCATGCAACCAAGCATTCATACCACACAACATCACTTATCTCATTTCTGAGATCACAACCATTCAAGACAATCAATGTCATCCATTCATACATAAGCAATGATTTATCTCATCATAATATAATTAATTTAAAATGAGTTAAATTAACTATCACTATCTCTAATTAATTTAAAGTGAATTAAATTAATTACTTCATCTTTAATTAATTTAAAATAAATTAAATTAATTACTTCATCAATATAAACCTTGCTTACTCAACCATTTAATTGATTACAATCAATTAATTAATCATTCAAAATTAATCACCTTAATTAATCAACCTTGATTCATGTAATTATCTTTAATTAATTTCACAAATTAATTATTCCCAACCAAAAACAGTAATTAACCTTTAATTACTTCAATTAATTAATTAACTACAATTAATTACATTAATTCTTAATTAATAATATTAATTAATTACCTTTAACCACTTGTCATTGATTAATAAATCATAATTAATCAACTTTAATTACATCATTAATTGTAATAATTAATAATCCTTAATTTTATTTTATTAATTACTTTATTAAAATAAATTACCTTAAGTAACTAACCCATAATTATTAATCATTCCAGATTAATCGCATTCAGTAATTAACTAACTCAGTTACTTCATTAAACAAAATTATTATTCCTTAATTAATTTCTTAATTAATCCCTTGATTAATTACAAAGTAATTATATTCCAAATTACTTCATTCTTTTTTTTTTGGCAAAGCCGCCGGGGTTAAATGGACCCCTACCATTTTATTGCTACACCCGGAGGAGGAGGAAGAACAAGTCAAAACTTGCAAGAAATACAAGGAAAAACTAAGTGCAACAATCGCTGAGGAAACAAAGAAAAAACAACAACAAAAAAGAAGAAAAAAACAAAAAAGTAGAAGAGGAGACTAACAGAAGATGCCAGGGTCATATGCAAAAGAGACATGATAAAAATCACGCCTAATCTCACGCATCAAATGCTTCTCGAACAACACTGGCGTGAAGCTTTTATCCGGCTGGAAAACACGACGGTTTCTTTCGTCCTAGACCACTTTCATGAATCTTTTGATGACGTATAAGAATAGTCTATTCTAGTCACCTTTACCACCAGTAATATCATAGATGTACTTCCACTGCACGACATTGTTAGCTCCTTTCCTGTTTCGACCAATTCTCCCAATCCAAGTCCTCCAAAGAGCATTCAGATAAGAGCATTCAAAAAACAAATGCTCAACCATCTCAGGAGAATGATTGCAGAAGACACAGCATGCATTAACAGGAACCCCTCTGGATAGTAACTTAATTTTAGTGTGGAGAGCCCTATTCATAACTTTCCAGTGAAAGAGATTATCAGTCTGAACATTATCAGTGCTCCATATTCGTCTCCTCCATTTGCATTTCTCTCCTACTGCCCCGGATAGGAAGGAGTAAGTTTCTTTAATACTGAATTTATTAACATTACTTCCCCACTGGACACAGCAGCCACCATCTTTCATTATTTCACAATGAGCCGCCTTATTCCATAGCTATTGAACTCTAAAGTTGGAAGTCCTTGGAAGACGTAATGTATTACCATTGATGAAGCTCTGTATAGTCGCTTCCTGTCTCACACCAGTTTGCACTAACTCGGCATATGAAAGAACACGCCTCAAGATCACTCCACTATCTATCCAAGGATCGTCCCAAAAACTAATAACATTGCTATTATTAATAGGGTATCGGACAAGGGGAAAAATTGCGTCCTTAAGTTTGAAAATAGATCTCCACGTCCAGCTGATCTTAGTTGGAGCAGCCATATTCCAAAAGTTGCAGCCACGAAGAACGTGAACCTTGGACCACTTAACCCATATATTACTTTTGGCAGTAATGCAGTCGTAGATAAGACGTGCCATAGATGACCGATTCCAGTGAAGCATGTTTATAATTCCAAGGCCACCATTAACAATGGGCTTTTCTATTTTCTTGAAACTAATAGGGGCTAAATATCGACCCACAGTTTTTCCAGTCCAAATAAATCTCATGAAAGCAGAACGAATCATGTTGATAAGTTTCTGAGGTAATATGAACGTTCTAGCCCAGAACCCATAAATTACTTCATTCTTAAACATCTTTAATTAATTACAACCTGTAATTATCAATCAATTACTTTACTAAGTAATTTCCAATCCATTACTTACATAAGTAATTATCATTAAAACATCAAGTGTTTAAAATTGATTAAACTTAATTAATTAAATTAAACAATCACATTTAACTCAATTAATTACCTTAAGTAATTAATTTTTAAATTACTTAATTAAGTAATTATAATCAACAATTCACAAATGATTATTATTAAATTAATTAATCTAATTAATTATTAAAATTAACCACATTAATTAATTATTAAATATCATGGTTAATGACCTTCATTAACCCTTCTCTAACTATTTTTATTAAGTAATTAACTGAGATTAATTACAAATTTAATTATCTTTAATCATCCATTAATTAAAGTGTAATTATTTATTTAATTAACCTTGATTAAAGCTTAATTACTTAATTAATAATTCTTTAATCATTAATTAATAATCTAATTAATGATCTTAATTTCAAATTGATTAACCCCTAATCAATATTCATTAAACCTTAATAAATTAATTAAATTAGTTAATTAATTATTCCTTAATTACCATTTTAATAAATTAATTTCAAAACATTAATTCTTAACTTAATTTTAAGTTAAAAAATTTCTAAATTATGTTTAAAAACAAATTTATTTAAAACAAAGTATTTTTGAACCTAATTTCAAATTTCATTTCAAATACAAGATTTAAAATGAATAAATTTAAACTTAATCAAAGTTTAAACAATTTAAAACTTATAAAAATTTCAGGACAAACTAGTGTTTGTCTTAGAAATTAAATTCAGAAGAGTTTTGAAACTAATATCATTTCAAAATTCGATAAATTTAATATTTACATTTTGTTTGAATCTTCAAATTTAAATCTTCTTTTAATTTTAAAAACTGAAGTTCATATTTTATTTTAGACTTCCATATTTAAATTAAATTTCAAATCTTGCTCATATTTTTAAAAACTTCATTTCTAAAAAAAATTCAACTACTTACCAAAATAAAGTAATTAAATAAGTTCATGTTTTAAAACTTTATTTCTATTTTCTTTCTTTTATTTAAAACTGAGATTTTAAATTTTAAACTTGGATTTCAAAAATTCAAACTTGAATTTAAACTTGGTTTAAGATTTCCTTAATATTTAAAAAGCTTCATGTTTTTAAAAGTTTAAAACAGAAACTACAGGTTTTTGTAAAAAAAATGAAACACAGAACATCCCGTGAACAGCCCAAAATTCTTCGAGTCAGGAACCCATCTCTCCCGAGTCATTCACCCTATTACTTCGAGCAACCAACAACTCCCCCCGATCAAAACTTACCTAGACACTTCATTAGAAAAACCCATCACCGTGCATATGCACGGCGACTCCAGCCACAATTAGTCGCCGCCGATGAACGCCCCACTCCAGCAACCATCCACGACCATCGTATCGAACAACCACCCAAGAAATCAAAATCGAACTCAAAATTCCCAAACCTAGAAACCACAACCAAGTCCCCCTTCAAAACCTGTCAACGATGAAAACTTGCCGCTCCGACCACCTGATAACTAGCCCCTCCGGCCTGGAACTCATCCACGACCAATCTAACACTTCCCAAAACATCTAAACACTCGGCCACTCCTACATACCCAAATGATCGATTCAAAAGTCACAGTGAAAACTAGGGTTTAATGACGAATTTCCACCACCACAACTACTTTGATGACTTTCATCATCAATTAGCATTTTCCTTGCTTCTCCTACCTCTCTTCCATCACCAGGAAGAACTCCATGCCTCCATTAACCATAGAACACCAGAAAATCAAATAATCCCCTTCCAGTTCAAAACCCAACTGCACCTCCAACCAAATTCTAAAAATCTTAATTCTTGATTTTAAAATCAAGCTTTAGTTAATACTTTTGTTTCATAATACTGAATTGCAAAATTAACATGTTTTAATTTTGGTTAAAATTTTCATGCACTGTTATTTTTCTGTGTTTTCAGAGACAACTACTAATGTTTTAACTTACTTAAAGTTTTAAATATTAACTTTAAGATAATCAAACAACTTACTTTATAAATCTCCTTATATCAGAACTAAACTAAAGGATAAAGACTTGAATCATAGTTTTGGTTGGAAAACAGAACAGAACAGGGGATTACAGCATGCAAACAAATACATTTCACATCCAACTATTATCAATACACAAACAATGCTTATTTATATCAAACATTCTAGCATGCAACCTATTTTTAAACTTTTAAATTTAAAGAGTTACTCACGGTTTTTAAAGGTAGCAGAGCCTCTGTTTGAAAACTTTAGAACTTGCTTTTTCACTTTAAAAACTTGTTTGCATGGCTTCCATATAAAAATGCCTTGAATCTGTTTCAGAACAGGCTTCAATCTGAAGATGTGCAGATTTTAAAACTGCAGTTGCTTATTTCCAGATTGTAAGCAGATTTGCCCTTTTTTTCAGGTGACATGCAAAATTCATTTTCCAGATTGAAAGTGATGCAGACCTTCTTGATAAATGAGGGATTTTGATTTTGTTATTGAACAGGATTTTGGAATAGGGAAGTGATTTTGGTCCTTGAAGATGCATGTAATTGCAGATTAAAAATGCAGGATTTTGTTTGCAGGCCATAGAATTTTTGAAGAGGGTTTGATTTTGGGTTTTCATATTTTCAGATCTGCAATTGATCTGAAATTAAAGCTTCACTTGTCTTTGATTAGAAAAAAAATGAGAGTAGGAAGAAAGATGTGATATCCCGGAAATTTTAGCAATATCAATTTAATAATCTGTATTTAAAATTAAATTGATTTGATAAAATTTTAATAAAAATTTACTTGATTTAATAATCCAATTAAATAAATGTGTAATTGATGAATTTTATCTTTTAAAAGCTAATAATTGTTTTCCTATTTATAATATATGTATATATATTTTTATATATATATTGTGAATGGATAAGTTTTGAGGGGAAATTAAATAGACAAATAAAATCTTGTTTTTTTAAAATTCTAATATTCATTTAGATAATTTGAAGATTTTTATTTGTTTAATAAATAACTAATTGGTTAAAATACTTAAAGTAATTGTTTTAAATTGTATAATTGTATTTTAAATATAGTTTAAATTTTAATAAGATAACAAAAGTTTATTTTATTTGTTTTTTTTTAAATATAGCTTAATAATTATCATTTGGAACTATATGAGTAAATTTAAAATACCATTTAAACATTAAACATTAATGTATGTAATTAAGATAAATAAGACAAGTAATTTATGATTTCTTTTATAAATAATAAATGAGTTATTTTTCTAATATTAATAAATGTAGATATGTTTTATAAGACAATATTATTATTGTCAAAAATAAATATGTTAATATAAATTAGTTTTAAAATTGGATTTTAAATGTAAATAGCATTTGAATTCATTTTGAAATTCAAATGAATATACCTATATGAATCTTGTAAATAAGTTGTTTCACTTCATTTTCTTTAAAAAAAATGTATATACATTCACTCATGAAAATAACTTACACATATATATAAATGCAAATAAAGTGAAAGAGTTTTATTTACTTTTAAAATAAAATAAAAAGAAATACATTTCATTTATAAAACACATTATGTAGTATAAAACAAATGTTAACATTTTAATCAACTCATGAGACATGTGTTATCATATAATATAAGTTTGTGACAAGTGTCTTTTATTTTGATTTTCTTTTATATTTTAACTTAATCATTTATACTTATTTAAAACATGTTTCTTTCATCTCCACTCTTTTCAAAATCTTCATTTTTTTTGTTTCAAAGTTAAGAAGAAAAAAAATTCTTAGCTGAAACAAACTAGTTTCTACACTCTTCAAAACCAGATTTTTCAAATGCAATACAACCCTCCCTCAAAATCAAATCTGTTCAAGCAATGCATGCATTATCAAAATCATTAAAAACCCAAACTTAAGATCTAATACCTGAAAACCAAATCCACTTCTAAAAGCCTGCACCTGAAACCAATTTCAAAAGAAAATGTAAAGCCTGCATCTGGGAATCAAGCATTCAAGGCCATCTCAACATGCAACTGCAAATTAAGGTTTTATTAAAATTTAAAGATTCAAGCATATGGAGTCAGGCCTGCATGCAAGCTTAAAGCAACAGCAAGGCGCTCTGGTTTTAAAATCAAAACAAAAAGCTTTTCAAAAAGAATTTGTGATCTGCTTTCAAAACATCAGGTGAGTAACTTCACTAATTTAAAAAAATAAGTATTCCCTGTTGCAAGTTTTTTTTTCCTTGAAATAATTAAGTTTGTGTGATTGGTTATTTATGAAATATCTGTGAAATTTGGATATGCATGCATGTGATGACTGTAACCCTTCTCTATTACCAGTTTCTTTTTAGAAAAAAAAAGATTCCTCTTGCTTTAGTTAAATATTTTGTTAAGGCTTATATTCTGTAATAACTATGTTATTTACACCATAGTTTAGTTTAAAACTTATTAAGTAAAAACAAATTGGGTGATGACTCTGCAAATTGAAGAACATCAGAGTAAATAAATTAAGGTAAAATCTCAAACATGATAAATTATAAATTCAATGTTATAAACTGAAAACTTAATCAAAAATATGATTTTTAAAGCTAAAATCATATTGTTTAGTTAGGAGTTGGGATTGCAGTACCCATTTGAACAGAAAATGGGTTTTAGTCATTCTCTGATGATCGAGTGGATTGGAGTGTTTGGGGTTCTTGGTGGGGGTAGTGTAGTGATCAGAGAGTGTGGCAAAAATGCCAGAAAGATGTATAAGGCTTGGTGGAGGCGATGGGAGGTGGGCGAAGTTTGTAAACCTAATTTTATCTGGACTTGGTATTTCAATCATCTTGAAGACTTGAGACGATCGAGTGCAACGAATTTTGGGAAGATGGGAGATTGGCCACTGACGAGATGGTGACCAGAGTTTCTGCCATTCTGGTGGACTGAGGGTAGTGATGTCGGCGGTGATAGGTTTTGGAAGGGAGATGGCCTTCTAATTCCAGGTTTTCTAATTGCGTTCCAGTTTGGGTTTAGGGCTCAATCTCGATGATGGGCTACTTGTGATTTGTAATCAATTAAGAGTTAAGTAAGCAAGTTTTAAATGGTGAAGTAATTAATTTAATTCATTTTAAATTAATTAAAGATAGGTAATTAATTTAATTCACTTTAAATTAATTAGAGATATAAGTAATTAATTTAATTTATTTTAAATTAATTATGAATGATGTGATTATGGATCCTTGCTTATGAATGGATGATTTGGTTTGACTTGAATGGTTTGAACCTCAGACATGAGGTGAATAGTGTTGTGTGTTATGGATGCATTGGTTGCATTGTGATGATGGTATGAGTTATCTATAGATGATGGTGATATAGATTGTCAATTTTTGATGATTACTTGTTTATGATAATATTGTTGATTATCTATTATGATGATGTGAAGTATCTATCTGTGTGTATATAGATAGTTTAAATTGAATTGTTTTAAACTTAAAATAACTTGGACCTAAAAGACACGCTTTGGATTTCGATGAGACCGGGATCGGGTTTCCATATTTGGATATCCGAAAACCACATCGATTCCAATATACGTTAGGTCGTGAATCTAAGTGGAGGAAGTGAAGACTCGAGGTGTAAGGGCTATACGTCAGTATAACTCTGTGGGTGATTCCGTAATGAGTTTGACGGAATAGTACATATAGATTCGAGATGGTGAATCAGAGTGCAAGGGCTATGGTCGTTGACTCTGAGGGTTATTCCAATAATGAGTGCAACGAGATAGTGCCTTCGGTTTCGTTCGAACCCGGAACGAACTTGTATGGATTGAATGCTTTCAACACATCGTCAGGTGGACGATGAGCATTCTAAGATTTGATGTCCTATAAAGGTAATAGTAGCCTCAAGCCTCATCAACCGGGAATGGCTAAAACAGGGGAGGTGCAGCAAGGCTTCGTGGGTAGCCCCCACTTGAGAGCAAGATTTACCCCTGTCTAGAAGTCCCTTTATATATCGGCTGTGTGGGGCGGTTGAATCACGACAACTGCCGGGGTTGTCTTGTTCGGAACTGTTCAGTAAGGAATGGGTCCGGCCTTGTGTTGCAGGGGAGTTAGGGTGGCTCCTCGGTACGGTGATCTAGGCCACGTACTGTGACGGGCGGTACCCCAGTAGCCCTGCCATTGTATGGAATCCAAAATCCAATAAGTGCCAACGGTTTTGATTGTATTACCCACTTTTGTGGCTAGTAGCTAGAATTTAATGAATGTAACAATTTCGGCTATTTCATATTTACTTGAAAACCCTAGACACTATTATAATATCACTGGATTTCCTATCAAATGTTTTGGTTAGCGTAAGGTAAAAACTTTTCCATGTTTATGTGTGGGAAGTCTTACGTGATACCTTTCTTTTCAAAAGTTTTTGAAGTTAAGCAACTTTAACCTGTTACTCACACCAGACCCATGTCTGACCCGGAGTTTATTTTTGTTTTTCATAAACTCTTGGGTACTCAAATTTTTACGAGTAGCCAAGGGATTTAGGTTAGGATTCGGGTTAGCTTTGACGAATATTGGGGAGCAATGGAGCAGGAGGCTTCTGCGTTAGATATTAGTATTCCGCTGTGTGTTCTGTGTTTGTCTCTGAGATTGTGTTATGTTGTAAATACTAGACAGGTGTTTATAACTGTCTAGTATGTGTTGTATATCTATGTACTCTGATAATGGTTGTAAACTATGTAAATATCTCATGATATTAATATAATTTATTCGTTCCGCTGTTTAGATCCTGATGTGTTGTTTCTTCTTTCTTCTCTTTCTTTCTCTTTTCTATCCCTTTCTTTCTTATTAGCGATGCGACTTCCTGGAGATAGGAAGTTGGGTCGTTACAAAAGAGATGTAGATGTAGGTTTATATAAGTGTATTTTCAGATTTAATTAAATAAAAGAAAAAAAAATTAAAACAATTTGACACTTGTAAACTTATTTTAACATTTGTCAAATTGTTATGTTAATCTTATAACACTTGTCCCTTTTTTTAAAGCAATTTGTATTTGATTCATTAGTTAATATATATATTAAGTCTAATTAATTTGTTAGTTAATATCCAAATATGTATATAAATTTATAAAAAGAAATAAAAACAAATCATGTTTATAAATAAAACTTATACATATAAAAATTAAAACAATTAAAATCTATACTTTGGAATTTAAATTCAAATTAAATTTAAAATCAAAAATCAAGTTATATATATAAATTTAATTTGAAATAACAATTGCAAATTTTATTCAAAATCTGTTTATAAAGACAATACACTATTAATATTGTTTTTATAAATATCTCATTATTAAATTAAAATCATTTTAAAAGAATTTATATTTTTATTAATAAATTATCTATTTTATTAAGCCATAAAACTTTTTGTTGATTCATTTTAAATTTAAAACTCAAGCCAAAATTATTTTTAACATTTAATCATTTATCTTAACAATTTAAAAATCATATATTTATTTATTAAATAGCTTTGAAAACTTAATATTTAATTAAAATCAAAATTTCCAAATTATTAGTGTATATCTTAAATTTTAAATCATGATGCATTTATTTATTTAAACCAAGATCATTTGTTTTATAACTTTGAAAAGCTAATATTAAATAAAGACTAGTTTTCCAAATTACTAAAATATTGGAATTAAAAAATATGCTTTACTTTTTAAAATTAAAACAATGCTAACGTATTTAAAATATAAACCATATATTTATATTATAAATAGAAACCAATTTATTATTTTTAAAAGATAAAATAACCAATTGAATATTTATTGAAGAAGATTATTAAATCTATTTGAATTATTATTAACAAAATTATCAATATCATTTTAATTTTAATACAGATTATTAAATTGATATTGTTAACAATTCCGGGATGTTACACAAGTGCTCCTTGGATTTGTGTGGGGGAATGGAACTGCATGCAATCTTCACATGATAAATGTGGTGGAGTTCCCTTATCTTTTCAACAAATCAGACCTTTGAATAACTCAATCTTCTGCTCTAATCTTTCTCCCATTCACTTTGATGGTTGTTTTTTCACTTGGAACAACAGCAGAAGATCAGGGGCAAGAACTTATTGTAAACTGGACAAAGCATTCTCACACATAAACACATTATCCCAATAGCCTAACCTTCTATACCATGTCCTTCTTCCCACTCTCTCCGATCACTCCTCCATAGTTCTAGACTAGGGCCATTTCTTTTCATTTTTTAATAGCTGATCTGGGCACCCTGAATTTTTTAATATTGTTGCTGACAGTTGGAAATGCAAGGTCTATGGCAATCCAATGTTTATTTTGCAGTACAAACTAAGGATTCTCAAAGGTAGGTTTAAATGCTGGGCCTTTTAACATATATGGCAAGGGTTCAAAGATGTCAAATTCCTTCAGAGACCAGCTACAGTCTATTCAAACTTCTCTGCACATCAATCCTGCAGTTATTCTTTATTATCTAAAGAACATAGATTAGAGAAAAGGCTTTCTAAAGAATTAGTTAAAGAAAACAAGATGCAAAGACAGAAATCTAAAATACAATGGTAAATGCATGGTGATAGGAATTCTACATGCTTTCATAGCTCCTTGAAAATCAAAAATGCTTCTTCTCACATTTCTAGCATTCAGGATAAAGATGGTATATTATGCTCTTCCTCTAATACTATCCGAAACACTTTTCTGTAGTATTACATCAACTTTCTGGCTAATCATAATTATGATGATCCTTAGATGCTTCATTTTTTTAAATTTAATCTGCCTAGTATCTCTGAAATTGACAGCCTGGATTTAGTTATACTGGTTACAGATGAAGAGTAAAACAATCCATTTTTGGCATGAACTCTGATAGTTCCCCTGGTCCTGATGGCTTTAATGCCCGCTTTTTTAAAATTAGTTGGCACATTATAGAAGTTGATGTTGTTAAGGCTGTTAAAAACTTCTTTTAGCAATCATATGCTTTTTGACATTAATGCAACTAAAATTGCTTTAATTCCAAAGGTTCTACAATCATATTCAGTCTCCCAATTCTAGCCAATAGCTTGTTGTAATGTTATTTATAAATGCATAGCTAAAATTTTAGCTGCTAGAATGAAAATTGTTCTAGCCCCCATTATATCAACAAACCAAAATTCATTTTCGCTTGATAGGGACATTATTGACAGCATACTTCTGTCTACTAAGTTGTAGAGGGGATACCATAGGCATCAAAATTCTCCAAGATGTGTTATGAAACTAGACATCCAAAAGGCATTTAACACTGCCCAGTGGAAGGCCATCATCTACATTCTTCATAACATGCATTTCCCCCAAACTTTTATGGCATGGCCATACACATGTCTCTCCACTGTTAACTACTCTTTGAGTCTTAATGGTTCGGTATTTGGCTTTTTAAGGGAACACAAGGGCTAAGACAAGGAGATCCTATGTCTCCCTACCTTTTTATTTGTGTAAAGGAATTTCTTTCTGCTCACTTCACCAATGCTATGAAAAAGATGATGAATTATCCCCCAATGTGTAGAAATCCTCAAATATCAACTTTGATGTTTGCCGATGATTTAATGTTATCCACAAAGCCTAATGTAAAATCTATCTCTACAGTTTTGGATGTCCTTCATACCTTTTCCTCCTTGACTGGTTTGAGCATTAACTTAAATAAATCAAAAATCTCAATCGTTGGTGTATCCGAGGATATCAAAAATTCCTTGATTAATTTATCAGTTTTGTCCCCTTTTGATCATGATGAAATGTACCTGGGTGCTCCTCTAATTTCTTCCACTGTTGAAACCTCCCAATGTCTCACAATGTTTGAAAAAATAACCGCTAAACTTTCTTCTTGGCTAGTCTCTAAATTATCTATTGCCGGTAGACTAGTTATTGTTAAGTCAATTGCTTCTGTCTTTACTATGCCAGAATCTTCATATTACCTGCTGACCTCATTTTTAAGATTAATTTTTCCACGAATCATTTTCTATGGCATGGCAACCAATACTCCAAAAAACTTATCCCTATATCTTTCAAATCAGTCTATTGTCCCTATGAAAATGGTGGCCTTGGAGTTATGAATATTAAACAATGGAATGTAGTAACTTACTCCTCCCATATAGAAAAATTGATAAGGTATGATCAAAACCTTTGGGCTAATTGGTGTAGGAAAAACCTTCTCAAAAGGTGTCATTTTTGGACTATGCGGATTCCATCTTATTGCAGTAGTACTTGGAGAAATATATTGAAATTAAGTCACTATTTTCTTCCTATATTTCAGTGAACTACGAAGGACGGTAACTTGTTATCTTTTGGTATGATCCCTGGCCTAGTAAAAGAGTTATTCTTGCAAATATAATCCCCTACAACTTGAGATGTCTAACCGGTATTCCTGAAGTTGCAAAGGTTTCTAATTTTTTATGTGATGAGAGAATCTCTATGCCTTATGCCAGTTCTTATATCATCAGGAATGCTTGAGCTTTGTTTGAAAACAAAACCTTCCATCAACCATATTCTTCTACCTTATGGGATGAAGGCACTCACTCCATTAAAAGAGTAAATAAAGTGCTTGGTTATACCCTTCTCTCTTCCTCTGATATCTGCTCGTCTCACCTTCATTTGCTCCATCTATGCTGTCATCGTTCCAATCCCTCAACCCCCCAGACTCACCATCTCGTCCACCTAGTTTTCTGCCAATCCTTATTCCAAAATCGCATGCCATTGATGATGAAGGTTTCCCGATCGTTCAATCTAGAAAGTGGAAGCATATCCCTATTAACCGATCCCTGAACAAACAACCAGAGGCCTTAAACACTCGAAAAATATGGAAAGCCCTAATACTTCAAATCATAGTCCCCTCAATCCTCATGCCTAGAACTATAATAATTCTAATTGGGAAATCAAAATGAATCTAGATCTACTAATACCAAATGGAATTTTTCAACAACCTCTAGTAGGGCGTGGAACGAAATTGTTAAAGGTAACAACATCCCGGTGTTTGCCCTAATATTATCAACCCTAGGATTTCAATTCGATGAAATGTGCTCAAATGTCAATTGATGTTGTTCAAAAGGCCAAAAAACAGTGGGACACTGCTATTGTTAGCTATATTGGTGGTCGCAAACCATATTATCCTTATTTTAAGGATTACATTAATAGAGTTTGCAAACCAGAAGATGAATTCTCTATATTCTCAAAAGAAAATGACTTTTATGTTATTAAATTTAATAACAAAAAAGATTGTGATGGAATTCTAGAGGGTGGCCCATACTACTATAACAAAAAATTAATGATGATGAGCATATGGACTCTCAGAATGCATCTGAACAAAGAATTACTTAATTCAGTCCCAATCTGGGTTCGGTTGCCTAATCTGCCGCTAGATTACTGGACTGAAGAAGGGATTAGTCACATCGCTTCGGTGCTTGAATCCCCTATCAGGCTGGATAAATTTACCAAAGGTATCATTAAAATTGCTTATGCTAGAGTTCTTATTGAGATTGACAACTCTTTCAAATTCCCGAGCAAGATTCCTATTCTACCTAAAGAGAATAAAATGATTTGACAAGAGATTATATATGAATAGAAACCAAACATATGTTCGAATTTCTCTAGTTATGGTCATGTAGAAAGTCACTGCCAATTTAATAAGGTTTGGTTACCTAAAATGAACAACTCGCCCCAGTTAGAGGATAACTCAGATATGAATATAGATAATACTATGGAAATTCCTCCTACAGATATTGAAAAAAGTATTCGAGCAAATAGTTCTTTCACGGATTTAAACACGAGTCTGATCACCCCAAATAAGGAAAACATACAAGATAACTCATTACATGACAAAAGCAATAATATCACCAACCATATTCATAATCATGAATCAAATAAAGTCCTAACGAGCACTGATTGTTCAACTAAAATTGCAAATATAATTTAGACAGATATGCCAAGTAACACGGTTTAAAATTTACAGTGCTCAAATATAGACAATTAGGAATCTCTTATTGACTCGACTAATATGTGCGAAGACCACCTTAAAATGGATCCAAATCATAGTTGAACTGAGCAATCTTATATTTCTACGAATGCTCCCAGATTGAAGTCAATGTGGAAAATAAGGACCGAGGAAGCTCCTTTTGATTTTAAAGCCATTGTCAACCCCGAAGTCGTAGACAACCCTGCATGGAACTGACTTGTTAATCAACAGAAGGGTAAGAACAAAAACTCAAAAAAAGCAAAGCTGTTGGGTACAACTACCTCCTTGACAGTAGCAGTAACCCTGAAATAAATTAATATATGGAGTTCCTAATATGGAACATTAGGGGGATGAATGCCCCTGCCAAACAATTGGAAGTGCTTAGATTAATTTAGAGTAATAGGTTCTCCTTTATTGGCATAGTTGAAAATAAATCGTCAGATTTCTGGCGAAAACTGATTCTAGATGGAAATTTTCTTTCAATATCCTTGATGAACAGAAGTGTTGTATCTTCATTTTATGGGACTCTACACAATGGTCCAGTATTATTCTTCACACGAACAATCAGTACATCTCCTGTATCTTGCATAATTCTAGTAGACTTAGTGTGTGTTGCACTACAGTGTATGCTTTCAATAAAGAAGATAGGAGGAGAGATCGTTGGAATTGTATTATTAACCAATCTATGAGTATTAATTTCCCTTGGATTTTGGCGGGGGATTTTAACACTATATTATCACTTATAGAGAGAATGAATACTGGCATTTATAATGCCATAGGCGATCAAGATTTTATCGACTATATCACCCAATCTAAACTAAATAAACTAGAATTTTCTAAAAATTACTTTACTTGGAGAGGTGGTCTTCAATTTTCTATTCATAGCAAAATTGACAGGGTTTTTATTAATAACTTATGGTTTGATAAGTTCTATCAATTTGGAGTCGATTTTGGCAACCACTCCCTAGGTGATCATACTACTATCTTGATTAAGCTCTCAACTCAAGATAAAAAAAGAAGTCGCATACCTTTCAAATATAACAACTCATGGCACTTCCAGATGGGATACCGGTCCACTCTTCAATAGGTGCTGAAACTAGAATTCTCAAGTAAACCCTCTACAAATTGCTCTACAAACTTAAGGCTGCTAAAGTAGCTCTCAAAACCTAGGCAGGGAAAAAAATTAACATACATACTGAACTTGATAATCTTAAAGAGGAGGCTAATGATGTTTATAGTCGGTTAACTAAAGACTTTCTAAATAGCAACCTTATAGAGCAATATAGTGATAGAGGAGTATTGCCATTGAGAATGAACATAAAATGAAAATCAACCGGCTTCCTAAAGGGGACAGACCTACTCAATTTTTCTTTTCCAAATTTTGTTCTCTAAAGCCTAAATAAGGAAGTAGATTCATTCTTAATGATAATGGCACTTGGTCATCAACATCAGAAAAAATAGCAAGTGTAGCTATAAACTACTTTTCAAATTTGTTTTCATCATCTTGAGCTACAAACAAATTTCCAGACATAATTTGTAAGAAAATCATTTCGAAAAGCGCTAAAAATAATCTTTGCAAACCTTTTCAACTTGAGGAAATCAAAAGTGCTATTTTTTAAATTAATGATAATAGCTCCTTCGGACCAGATGGTTTGAATTCTAAATTTTATAAAATCCATTGGGATTCGATCAAGCAAGATATTTTGGAAGCTATGAATGGTATTCTTCAATCTGAGAAAATAATAAGAGAAACTAACCATAACTTTTATTTGTCTCATCCTAAAAAAACCCGACGCGGTTGATATGAATGATTTTAGGCCTATCTCTCTTTGCAACATATCATATAAAATTCTAGCTAATCTCCTATGTAATAGAATGAAGCAATTCATGAATGATCTTATCTCTCACAACCAAAATACTTTTATTCCAAGAAGAATTATCGCTGAAAATTCTCTATTAGCATACAAAATGGTTAGAGCTTCAACAGAAAAAATCTAACAAGTTATGTCTAAAGATTGATCTGCATAAAGCGTATGATAAAATCAATAGAGAATTCATCCATCATATGCTAATGTCAATGTAACATCCCGTATTTTTAGGCTATTCAAATTGAACATTTAATTCATTTTAAATGTTGAGTGTGAATTATAATTTGAATTTAGAGATAGATGACTTTGGTTAAGTTAATAAAATTAGTCGAAATTTCAAATACGGGAAATTAAATTAGAAATTGAATAATAATAATTAAGTATTGGACTGAGAGAATATGGGGATTAGATGTGAATTTGTTATAAAAATGATGTTTAAATGTGTTTTTAAGTTCAATTGGACATAATTGATATTATGGGATTTTTGGAAGAATTTTAAAGTTGATAAATTAATATTTGGGAATTTATATTAATTTAAAATGAATTTAATATTGTTAAAATGCAATTAATTCGATTTTAAGTCCGGAATGAGCCAAAACGATTTTTAATGTGTTTATAATATTATATGAATTATAATTAAGTTAATAAAATCTTAAAAGTGGAAATTTTGAGTGATTTCGATAATTTCTAAAATCGCTTATTTTAATAGACGAGTTAAAATAGCCTTCCGGGGCACAGTCTCGGAATTCGACGAAACCAGTTTCATTGGATCTGTAATAGTTAATTATTATCGGATTTCAATTTTCGTAGCAATCGGAGTTGTTGTGTGGCCGTGGCAGCTCGAAACGCATCGAAATCGTTTTAATCGATTTAATTTGAAATTGAACGTTTAATTCCGTAACTCGTGCATACGATCAAATTAGCTTACGAAACCTGTTCCATTGTGTCCGGAACGCGGAAAAACCCCAGGATAGCCTGTCGGAACGTGAGAATTTGAGGTCGTTTGCATAAACTGTTAAATCGAGAAATTATATTCATTAAATAATATTAAAACTAATTTATATATTCATTATCATCTCTAACCCTAGCTTATTTTACCGGCCGCCGCTAGGGCATATGTCAATGGCCGAAAACAACTAACATTCTTCTTCCCAAATCTCTCAATCCTTGCTTTCATTTCGAAACTTCCAACGGAAGAAAGGTAGATCTCTCCGAGCTCGTGAGATCCAACGGTTGAGATCGACTATCGTCGACCAGAGGAGAGGCAGGAGGGCCGCGTTCGTATGGGGCTTACGTGCGTTTTGCCGAGCCTTGGGGCCACCGAGCTGCTTGTGTTCGTGGGCGAGGGTGGAGATGGTGGAGGCGACCGAGGTGGCAAGCTCCGATCGAGCTCGAAGGCTTCGGTGATGCGGCGATTTCGTGCCCTAGGAGATGAGCATGGGTTCGATTATTACCTGAGGGCGCGCGTGATTGTTGAAGGAGGACGAAGCGGGCCTTGGGCCGTGTCGTTTTGGTGAAGCTATTTAATTTGAAAAAGAATTTGTTTTCAATTTAATTCAAACTTTGTAAAAATCATAACGAATTCATACGACCTCAGATTTCGATGATTTTGGATTCGTTGGAATCGCAGAAGGAAGCTCTATGCAGTGGAACAGTTCCGGAGTCAATCCGGGCAAGTAGAAATTTAGGTTAAATCGAACGTCGTTCGATTTAATTTGAATTTCGAACGCTCGCCAAAACTCAAGGTGAGTTATTCTCACTCACATCTGGATACTAGTAAAGTAGATAGCTGGTATTGATTGTTTGTTTGGATGTTTAGCTGAATATGTTAGTTATTATCAAATTGAATTGATATATATACTGTTGTGCTAATATTTGTGGATGCAGGGAAAACAGGTTGGAGGGATCCAACGGGATTCCTCACAAAGTAGTAATATTTTTATATTGATGATTATGCCTGTTTATATATTGTGATTGATAAGTTGGAATTTAATTGCATTGTGATATTGTGGTTTAAACTATAAACCCAGAATATTAGTTATAAAGAAAATTGCAGTTTTAATTATAAAGAAATTAAACTGGGTTTCAAAGAAATTGAAAAAAATGGTTAAATAAGAAAATTAAGAGAATATAAATAATCGAAACCTGATTTGGATTGAAAACTGAAATAAATTTGTATAGAAATATTACTGGATAAGTTATAAATCCAAAATTAATTATATTTGATAAATTGAATTTAGAGAAATAAAGGTATTGTCAAATAATGGAATTAAAAGGGATTAAAATCTGAAATCTATTTTAAAATGTAAATTGGAAGTTTTAAAATTTGGAATGGTAATTAAGATAAATGTTATTAGTTGAAGTTTTGGGAAATAAATTTATGTTATAAAACCCTAAAACTAAATTTAATAAATGGACAGAAATCGTGAGAAGGATTTCTGTGATGATTTAGTAGAAATGAGATTTCCTAAGGAAAATCCAAGTTCGAGTTTTAAATTGATTTTATAAAAAGAAGTTTTAAAATCTTAAACTGGTCTTAAAGAATGTTTTAAAAATTATTATTTTAAAGTGATTTTTATAAATTAGCAATAGTAAAATTTTATAAATATTTTAATAATTATGTTTACAAATGGATTTGTTTTAAAAGCTAGTTTTGACCTAAGTATATTGAAATAAGAGTTAATCTTTTTACCACTTTATTTTAATATATAGTATAACTTAACCTTAATTTAAATTAAGCTATATCTTTTAAACAGTTTTGCTTTAAATATTTTGGAATTATATTTTGATTAAATAATTAGTAGTAAATTTTATCTATTTAAAGTATACTTTAAATTTAAATGTTTTTAACTGTTTTTAAATCTAAACTGATTTGAACTTGGATATTTCCAATGGAAATATATGGTAAATGATTTACCTTGTAAAGGAGGAATTTTGAGAAATGTTTTCAAATGAGATTTGGAAATTTGGTAATATATCTTTTAAAGATATTTGAGGTAAATAAATAATTTGGGAATTATTTATTGTGTGATGGATGCTATGGATGTTTATGAATATAAATTGATAGTTAAATCACCGACTATCAATATTGGACAAATGCGTTGATCGTTTCGAAGAGACCGGGATCGAGATTTATTTCTCGAAAACCACTTCGATCCGGTTTGTACGTTTTCGTGCGATAAAACGTGTTAGGAGTCGAAGATGGAGCAGTGAAGTGCAAGGGCTAGTCGCTACTAATTCTGAGGATATTTCCAAAATGGATGTAGTAGGAATAGTGCCTTCGGTTCCGTTCGAACCCGGGACGGACTTGTATGGACGAATGCTTCGTGACATCGTCAGCGGACGATGGGCATTCTAAGGGATATGTGCTATAAAGGTATCGTTTAGCCTCAAGCCTCATCAACCGGGAATGACTGAAAATCAGGGGATATGCAGCAAGGCTTCGTGGGTAGCCCCCACTGGAGAGTAAGGTCATCCCTGTCTAGAGGTTTCTTTTTATTTCGGCTTAGTGGTGCGGTTGCTGATCCCAACCGCGGGGTGATCTTATTCGGAATTGCCCATAGGTGATTCCGGTCTTGTGTTGCAGGGGATGAAGGGAGTAGTCCTCGGTACTGTGATCTAGACCACGTACTGTGACAGGTGGTACCCCAGTGCCTAGTCATTGTTGGAATCCATTTTCCCTACGCGCCCGTACGGTTTTGATTGTGCCCAACTATTGCTGAAACGTGAGATGCAAGCATTTCAGCTAGATTCTATTTACTTTCTATAGACACTATTATAATATCAGAGGATTTCTATAAAAAGTGTTTTAGCTATCGTAAGGTAAAAACCCGACATGTTTATTTGTGGCGTGGTCTTACGAGATGCTTTTGTTTTCAAAGGATTTTTGAAACTTTAATAATCAATTTGGATGCATATCTAGTATCAGCTGGTATTCCAGACTGACTCGGGTGTTATTTCATTATAATGCTCGGGTCAGACCGAGTATTATTTGTTCAGGATAGGTTGCTATGGAGCAGGAGAGGAGCTGGAGTCCGAGACGTATTATATGTACCTATATATATCCGCTGCTATGTTGTATGGTATGTCTGTTATGTGTTGATTGATGTATGAGTTACTCTGATGATATGTTGTATATAAACAGATATAGATTTCATTTTGTGTAAAGTTCTATAGTTACTATTATATTTTATTCCGCTGCGACTGTGAGATTCTGATATTGTTTAGTTTCTTCTTCTTCTATCTCTTTTCTTTAACCTCAATGGTTCGTATTTCTGTTCTACTTGAGTCAATTAGGGTAGTATATTGTTGATTCAAGGGGTACGGATTTGCGGGCTGTCACACTTGGTATCAGAGCTTAGGTTGGCGACAACCTAGGCTTTGGTGGGGTAAATACTCATTCAATAGAGTCAATAGTACTCTATAATGAGCTGAGCGTATTTATAAATATGAGAGCGTACTTGTTAGTGTTTATAAAATTGTTTTTATACTGTGTTGACTTATCGGTTGAGTGTTTATGAATTCTGGTCGGTGCGGGAAGTACAACCGTATCGATAGGGATTTCTAAACTCTTAAACAAGATAAACCGACATAGTATTGTTTTTAAAGTGGGTAAATGAAATAATTTTACCCAAAATTATATTTTAATATAAAAGAAATGATTTTCTAGCTTATTATATATTGGGTGATTGTTGGATTGTTAATACCATAATTAAGTAAGAATCTTGAATATGATCTAAAATTTGAAATGATATATATAAGCAAATAAGGAATTTAGGATAGTAAAATTGAAATGGTTATAACCAAATAGAATTAATTAAATATGTTGCAAATAAGAAGTGAAATTAAAATTTGAATTTAAACCAGAATTTTAACCCGGAAGTTTTGAAAAGGATTTTTAATAGATTGAAAATAAAAATTTGGAAATTTAAAATCCTGGGAAGTTTTGAAATGTTTTCCAATGTATTGAAGGCAATAATGGAATGTTGTTTTGGGAAATATTTTTGAATGGAAACTGTTTGAAATGAAATTGGGAAAGTTAAGAAGCATTGAACTCACGGCAGTCGCTGGAAAATAATCCTGATGATGCTGGCCACATCATTAGAATTCATTTTCGAGTTTCTAAAGTGATGGATTGCTTCCCTAGTAATTGGTTATGGTATTGTTTGGATTTGTTGGGGATAACGGTTGTTTTGGATATTTCAAAAATGAGAATTTGTTTTGGGATATGAACAAATTGTTTTGGGTACAACCAAATTGGTTTGGAAAACATGGAGATGTGATTTGATATACCAAATGGGTACAGATATTTGATATATTTCAAAATGATTTTGAAATAAAAAACCCGGGCAATTGAATTCTGGAAAATTTTAATTAAATAAAGATGTGAAGGTAAAATGAATCAACCATAACTTGTATGGTGAAGTTGATTTAAGTAAGATAGGAAAATGAAATTTTAGTCATAAAATTAAAATTTGACTTGAGTAAATGGAGGTAAATGAAATTATTAAAATGAATGGAAAGTTGAATTTAATTTGGGATAAGTTAAATAAAATTGAGAATTGGAATTTGAATTTTACTTGGATAAGTAAATAAGTTGGACTTAAAATAAAATTGATTTGGATTAAATTGAAAGGTAAGTTGATTATGAGATTGTGGGTCATTGAGTAATGGATTATACCCATAAGCAATTAAGTATTATACTTATAATTTGAGGTTTGCAAAGAAGATGGTAACCTTAGGAATTCAGTAATATATATGTGTGAATCTGAAATTGTGATTATAAGTGTAGATGGATTAAATTGAGCTATATGAGCTTTTAAATAAGTAAGTTGGTGAACTTATAAAATAGAAATGGAAACTATAATCACAATGAGAAATAGTGGAATGGTATGGTAGATTCAAAATCAAATCTCAAATGAAATTGTGAATTGAGATAAGGTAAAGTGGGATATAAAGAAGTGAATGAACTTCAGTTAGTAAACAAGTTTTGAACTTGTATATGGAGAATTAAATTTGGAAATTTGAAATTGAATTCAATCTAAATGAATTGGAATTAAATTGAATTGGATATAAAGGTGAAATGTAAATTGTTTATAATTGCATAAAGGAATTCATATTCTTAAGTTATTAAGGGTTATAATTTAAACTTGTGATTTTAAAATGGAAGTGGACTTAAATAAGCAACTTAAACTCTTAAATGGAAATGAAATTGTAATTCATTAATGAAAAGGTTGAAGGGTGTGGCAAATTTAAAATTTTACCACAAATGCAATGCAAAGTCTAATGAAGCAAAATGAGAACATAAATGTGAATGTTCTTAAGTGGCAAATAAGTCTTGAACTTATGTAGGGGGAGAATAAAATGTGTTGTGATAATGAAATTGAAATTGAATTTCAATTGTGTAACAAATAATATTGAAAGAAATTTAAATTCTATTTAAAGAAGTATAAGGAATGGTAGGAATTTAAATTGTTAAATGGAATAATGGGAAAATGGTGATATTATAAGTGAATTCAGAGTGAATTGGGAAGGTGTATTAAAAACCTAATATGGATTAGGTTAGTGGCTAAGTTGAATTACCATTAAATGGGAATTGTATTGAAATGGATAGAATTTTGGTAATTGATCAAAATTTGGGAAGTAAATAAAAATCCAATTGTGGCATGGGATTTAAATTTGTGGTAACAAATATTTATTGTGGGAATGGAAATGAACTTAGCTTATGCTGGGATAGTTGAATTGTAAATAAAATTCAACGGAAAGAAATAATTTAAATGGCCTCTTTGTAAATAAAATAAGTTTAATATGAATTAGATAACTAAACAAAGAGCATTAAATTTGTATATGAATGGAAATTTGATTTGAATGAGAATCAAATGAAATAAAATTTGATTTATAAGGAAATAATGAGAATATTGTTAAAGAACTTAAGCAAATTGAAAGAAAAACAAAATGGTTGAGAATGAGCCTTATTAAGTAATGTTGAATGAAATTTGTTAGATAATAATTGCAAGAAATGATATTAATAAGTTATTGTGATAAATTAAGGATGTATGGGTTGTAAATAATCCAGGAGGGAGAGATATTAATATAAACTTGGATTGGTTAATGAAACTAATATAAATCCAAGTTGGAATTAATTTTAAAGGGTTATAAGCTTAAGTGGCAATTGTTTTGCTTGAATGACTTGAATATTTGAATGTATTTAGAATTGAGTTGTTTAAACAACTAAATTGGTTTTGGATAAATTAGAATTTGATTAAGTGAAGTCAAATTAAAATGAAACTAAATTTGGTATGCAAGAAAGAATTGAGATATTATGCAATTGAATTGATGTTTGAATAAATTGATATGGATTAGGATCCAATTCAAAGAGTTGGTAAATGAATGCAAGTAAATTGGTTTCAAGTTGCAAATGGAATTGAGTTGGAATCAATTGGGATGAATTAACATTTTAATAAGCAATGTTTGCATATATATGGAAATAAATCATGAAAGAATTGCAAATGTTTCAAGTTTAAATAAAATTTGATTTAAAATCAAATTTGGGAATGTAAGTTAAAATAAAATTTGATTACAAATCAAATTGGAAGGGTAAGTTAAAAAAAAAAGTGTGAACAAGGCATATGTTAATTATTTTGAAATAGAAATAAATTGGTTATAAGAAATATGAATGGTGTATAGAAAGCTTGAATGTAAATCATTCAAGTGAAGTAAAATGAGGTTAGTTGGAGGAAACTAAAATGTGCGAAATTTTAATAAAGGAAGGTGGGTGCTTCAAATTGGAAATAAGGATTTGATTGAAAATCAAATTAAATAATGTTGCATATAAATGAATTAAAGCACCTATTCATAATATTGAAGTGAATATGAATGAGTTGTCTTAGTGTATTCAACACTGAACTTGGTTTTGAATTAATTGGAATGCATTGAAATGTTATTAAGTAATTTTGCATAAGAATGAAGATGCTTCTACCCTGAAGATAAAGGTGGTTTGTAAATTAATTAGGAATTGAATTGAAATAGATTGCTATTAGTGAAGCATATGTTAATCCTATTGAAATAAATATGAATTGTATATGGTTGATTTGAGTATAAATCATTCAAGTGAAAGTAAATAATGTTGGACTTGAATAGATAATTGGAAAGATGATTTAAAATCTTGAATTGTTGGTAAAAGATGGTTAATATTAGTAAATTTTGAAATTTGCTTGGTTTGGATTATGCCATAGATATGTTGGATTGCTTTTATATTGGAAAATGTTGATTAAAATGCACATATCTTGTAACTAATGAGTATGTTGAGTAAGTGCAGGAATGCGAGGCGTTCGAGAGGGTTTGAAGCGCGTATATGCATTATATATTAGCTACTTGCTATTAAAATTGCTAAAAAGGTACGCCTACGCAAATATAATTGGGAATCGAGATATATATATTGTGTTATATTTTGATTTCCGGCCGTGTGGGCCGATGTATATATATTTGTGTATCCTGCGATATCGCAGAAGCTCCTCCGTACAGGGGAGACTCTGCCAAAATTTTCCGGAAATTTTGGGAGTTAGAAAATTTTTGGGTCTTGGGAAAAGTTGATTAACTTGGAAAGTTATAAGTTAAAAATTTAAGCTTTAGAGATAAGTAAAGCAGATAGGGTTGGGAATTGAGCAAAAAGGATTTTGTGAAGTGTATATATACTTTTAACTAAGCAAATGGGGTAAGTAAATGGGTTTGAGAGTATGTTCTACCTTATGCAAATTTCGGGGACGAAATTTTTATAAGGGGGGAGGAATGTAACATCCCGTATTTTTAGGCTATTCAAATTGAACATTTAATTCATTTTAAATGTTGAGTGTGAATTATAATTTGAATTTAGAGATAGATGACTTTGGTTAAGTTAATAAAATTAGTCGAAATTTCAAATACGGGAAATTAAATTAGAAATTGAATAATAATAATTAAGTATTGGACTGAGAGAATATGGGGATTAGATGTGAATTTGTTATAAAAATGATGTTTAAATGTGTTTTTAAGTTCAATTGGACATAATTGATATTATGGGATTTTTGGAAGAATTTTAAAGTTGATAAATTAATATTTGGGAATTTATATTAATTTAAAATGAATTTAATATTGTTAAAATGCAATTAATTCGATTTAAGTCCGGAATGAGCCAAAACGATTTTTAATGTGTTTATAATATTATATGAATTATAATTAAGTTAATAAAATCTTAAAAGTGGAAATTTTGAGTGATTTCGATAATTTCTAAAATCGCTTATTTTAATAGACGAGTTAAAATAGCCTTCCGGGGCACAGTCTCGGAATTCGACGAAACCAGTTTCATTGGATCCGTAATAGTTAATTATTATCGGATTTCAATTTTCGTAGCAATCGGAGTTGTTGTGTGGCCGTGGCAGCTCGAAACGCATCGAAATCGTTTTAATCGATTTAATTTGAAATTGAACGTTTAATTCCGTAACTCGTGCATACGATCAAATTAGCTTACGAAACCTGTTCCATTGTGTCCGGAACGCGGAAAAACCCCAGGATAGCCTGTCGGAACGTGAGAATTTGAGGTCGTTTGCATAAACTGTTAAATCGAGAAATTATATTCATTAAATAATATTAAAACTAATTTATATATTCATTATCATCTCTAAACCTAGCTTATTTTACCGGCCGCCGCTAGGGCATATGTCAATGGCCGAAAACAACTAACATTCTTCTTCCCAAATCTCTCAATCCTTGCTTTCATTTCGAAACTTCCAACGGAAGAAAGGTAGATCTCTCCGAGCTCGTGAGATCCAACGGTTGAGATCGACTATCGTCGACCAGAGGAGAGGCAGGAGGGCCGCGTTCGTATGGGGCTTACGTGCGTTTTGCCGAGCCTTGGGGCCACCGAGCTGCTTGTGTTCGTGGGCGAGGGTGGAGATGGTGGAGGCGACCGAGGTGGCAAGCTCCGATCGAGCTCGAAGGCTTCGGTGATGCGGCGATTTCGTGCCCTAGGAGATGAGCATGGGTTCGATTATTACCTGAGGGCGCGCGTGATTGTTGAAGGAGGACGAAGCGGGCCTTGGGCCGTGTCGTTTTGGTGAAGCTATTTAATTTGAAAAAGAATTTGTTTTCAATTTAATTCAAACTTTGTAAAAATCATAACGAATTCATACGACCTCAGATTTCGATGATTTTGGATTCGTTGGAATCGCAGAAGGAAGCTCTATGCAGTGGAACAGTTCCGGAGTCAATCCGGGCAAGTAGAAATTTAGGTTAAATCGAACGTCGTTCGATTTAATTTGAATTTCGAACGCTCGCCAAAACTCAAGGTGAGTTATTCTCACTCACATCTGGATACTAGTAAAGTAGATAGCTGGTATTGATTGTTTGTTTGGATGTTTAGCTGAATATGTTAGTTATTATCAAATTGAATTGATATATATACTGTTGTGCTAATATTTGTGGATGCAGGGAAAACAGGTTGGAGGGATCCAACGGGATTCCTCACAAAGTAGTAATATTTTTATATTGATGATTATGCCTGTTTATATATTGTGATTGATAAGTTGGAATTTAATTGCATTGTGATATTGTGGTTTAAACTATAAACCCAGAATATTAGTTATAAAGAAAATTGCAGTTTTAATTATAAAGAAATTAAACTGGGTTTCAAAGAAATTGAAAAAAATGGTTAAATAAGAAAATTAAGAGAATATAAATAATCGAAACCTGATTTGGATTGAAAACTGAAATAAATTTGTATAGAAATATTACTGGATAAGTTATAAATCCAAAATTAATTATATTTGATAAATTGAATTTAGAGAAATAAAGGTATTGTCAAATAATGGAATTAAAAGGGATTAAAATCTGAAATCTATTTTAAAATGTAAATTGGAAGTTTTAAAATTTGGAATGGTAATTAAGATAAATGTTATTAGTTGAAGTTTTGGGAAATAAATTTATGTTATAAAACCCTAAAACTAAATTTAATAAATGGACAGAAATCGTGAGAAGGATTTCTGTGATGATTTAGTAGAAATGAGATTTCCTAAGGAAAATCCAAGTTCGAGTTTTAAATTGATTTTATAAAAAGAAGTTTTAAAATCTTAAACTGGTCTTAAAGAATGTTTTAAAAATTATTATTTTAAAGTGATTTTTATAAATTAGCAATAGTAAAATTTTATAAATATTTTAATAATTATGTTTACAAATGGATTTGTTTTAAAAGCTAGTTTTGACCTAAGTATATTGAAATAAGAGTTAATCTTTTTACCACTTTATTTTAATATATAGTATAACTTAACCTTAATTTAAATTAAGCTATATCTTTTAAACAGTTTTGCTTTAAATATTTTGGAATTATATTTTGATTAAATAATTAGTAGTAAATTTTATCTATTTAAAGTATACTTTAAATTTAAATGTTTTTAACTGTTTTTAAATCTAAACTGATTTGAACTTGGATATTTCCAATGGAAATATATGGTAAATGATTTACCTTGTAAAGGAGGAATTTTGAGAAATGTTTTCAAATGAGATTTGGAAATTTGGTAATATATCTTTTAAAGATATTTGAGGTAAATAAATAATTTGGGAATTATTTATTGTGTGATGGATGCTATGGATGTTTATGAATATAAATTGATAGTTAAATCACCGACTATCAATATTGGACAAATGCGTTGATCGTTTCAAAGAGACCGGGATCGAGATTTATTTCTCGAAAACCACTTCGATCCGGTTTGTACGTTTTCGTGCGATAAAACGTGTTAGGAGTCGAAGATGGAGCAGTGAAGTGCAAGGGCTAGTCGCTACTAATTCTGAGGATATTTCCAAAATGGATGTAGTAGGAATAGTGCCTTCGGTTCCGTTCGAACCCGGGACGGACTTGTATGGACGAATGCTTCGTGACATCGTCAGCGGACGATGGGCATTCTAAGGGATATGTGCTATAAAGGTATCGTTTAGCCTCAAGCCTCATCAACCGGGAATGACTGAAAATCAGGGGATATGCAGCAAGGCTTCGTGGGTAGCCCCCACTGGAGAGTAAGGTCATCCCTGTCTAGAGGTTTCTTTTTATTTCGGCTTAGTGGTGCGGTTGCTGATCCCAACCGCGGGGTGATCTTATTCGGAATTGCCCATAGGTGATTCCGGTCTTGTGTTGCAGGGGATGAAGGGAGTAGTCCTCGGTACTGTGATCTAGACCACGTACTGTGACAGGTGGTACCCCAGTGCCTAGTCATTGTTGGAATCCATTTTCCCTACGCGCCCGTACGGTTTTGATTGTGCCCAACTATTGCTGAAACGTGAGATGCAAGCATTTCAGCTAGATTCTATTTACTTTCTATAGACACTATTATAATATCAGAGGATTTCTATAAAAAGTGTTTTAGCTATCGTAAGGTAAAAACCCGACATGTTTATTTGTGGCGTGGTCTTACGAGATGCTTTTGTTTTCAAAGGATTTTTGAAACTTTAATAATCAATTTGGATGCATATCTAGTATCAGCTGGTATTCCAGACTGACTCGGGTGTTATTTCATTATAATGCTCGGGTCAGACCGAGTATTATTTGTTCAGGATAGGTTGCTATGGAGCAGGAGAGGAGCTGGAGTCCGAGACGTATTATATGTACCTATATATATCCGCTGCTATGTTGTATGGTATGTCTGTTATGTGTTGATTGATGTATGAGTTACTCTGATGATATGTTGTATATAAACAGATATAGATTTCATTTTGTGTAAAGTTCTATAGTTACTATTATATTTTATTCCGCTGCGACTGTGAGATTCTGATATTGTTTAGTTTCTTCTTCTTCTATCTCTTTTCTTTAACCTCAATGGTTCGTATTTCTGTTCCACTTGAGTCAATTAGGGTAGTATATTGTTGATTCAAGGGGTACGGATTTGCGGGCTGTCACAGTCAATGAGTTTTTCAGTGCTATTCATGGATCTCATATATGAATGTATATCTACTCTCGCGTTTTCAATCTTAATAGATGGCTCTTCCTCTGGTTTCATTAATAGCTCGAGAGGTCTACGTTAAGGAGATCCTCTCTCTCCATATTTATTTGCCATCGCTGTGGAATTCTTTACTATTCATCTTGACATGGAATTCTTTAAAGGTAATATTGCCCTCATATACCAAATGGAACCTATTATTACACATTTGATATATGTAGATGATATCTTAGTTCTAACCAAAGCAACCATCAAGAATGCTGAGTGTATTAAGCATATCTTTCAAGAACTGGAGATCATATCAGGTTTGGAACTGAATAATAACAAATCCACATTATTCTTTAGTAAAGGTGCCTCGTACAAACAATAAATTTCAGACTTACTCAATATCAGCATTGGCAGTTACCTGTTATTTACTTGGGTATTTCTCTATCTAATTATAAATTAAGAGCAAGAGACTTTGGATGGTTTATTGAAAAAATTAATAAAAAATTTAATTACTGGCAAAGCAAGATGTTGAATAACAGTGAAAGGACAGAGTTAATCTAAACTGTCATATATCCTATGCTACAATTTTGTCTTCAAGTCACTCGGTTTCCAGGAACAATTCTTCAGAAAATCAAATCTTTATGTGCTAACTTTCTATGGAGATCTAAGTCACAAAAAATGGCCTAGGAAGATGTTTTTTGGACTAAAAGTGAAGGGGGTTTTGGAATAAGAAGACTAGAAAATATCTCCAAAGTTGTGGCAACAAATTTATTGTGGAAATACATCCAAGGTAATTCAATTTGGGCTAAATGGTTGCATAACAAATACTGCAACAAAGCTAATTTCTGGACAGAAAATGAACAATGGTGCTTCCTATACATGAAAATTATCGCTTAATGCTAGACAGTGGTGTAAAAATTTCGTAAATAGAAACATTGTCAATGGATAAGACATTAATCTATGTTTTGATCCATGGCTCAATGGATCCTTTCTAATTGACAAAGCTAGTTGGAATGCTATGACTGTTTCAAGTGGATGCAATAAAAAAGTTTCTATTTTGATCTCTAATAATCAATGGAAACAACATACAAATTATGTTGCTACCCAATTTCATCAACTCATTCGCAAAATTAAAATCAGCACACATGAAGTTAAGGATCATTGGAGATGGTCTATTAATAACAGTGGTCAATTCACCATGAAATCAGCTTGGAATCACTTCAGACAAGAATTCACTAAACATAATTGTACTAAAATTATTGGGGTAAAGGATGTGCTCCTAAAATGTCAACTTGTGCGCTCATGGACAGATTTAATAAGTTGAATACAAAAGACAGATTGAGTAAATGGAACTCTAATGTTGGCCAAAAGTGTGTGTTGTGCTTTAATCAGAGGGAAGACAAAGATCACCTCTTTTTTAGTTGTCCCTATTCGAACTAATTACTGGACAATACCATGCAAAAATTCAAAATCAATTTAGGCACCACTCAAAACATAACTCAAATTTTGGAATCAATTTTCCAAAATCAAAAGAATTTCTCTACAAACTATCAAGAAATCAGTATTTTGTTCACTTCCCTGATATGGAATATCTGGTGTGAAAGAAATGGTCGTATCTTCAGAGGCATTGAAACTCCTGCTCACCTGCGACTGCATCTGGTAAATCAAGAAGTTTCATAACTTATGTAGAACAGAATGAGTAAACATCTGACAAACTCGAATAGTGGACTTATCTTCACTAATTCTAACTCTGCTACCAACTCGAAAGATCACCAGCGTCCTCCCTGAACCGCTTTCGACCTTTTCTGACTTTCGATTGGATTCTACTCTTGCTGCCAATAGATATCTGCTTTCTTTGACTTGTTCATGCTTATGCTTTCCATGGAAATTACAGACCTAATTTGAGAAAATCATTAATTTTGTTTTCTCTTCCCTAAGTTTGGTGATTTTTTGGAGACATCGAATGTTTATGCCTCAAGATACGTTGGTTTCATCTTCTCCTACAGTGTGTCCCTTTTATTCTCTGGTTTTTGTTGGTAGGCTTTTCTTTTGTTGGCCCGAGAATTGTATCTGGTTTTTCGTTTAAGTGTGTTTATTAAGTTTGCATACTCCTCCATCTGTTCAACAACTTGATATAGGTTCTAACTGTTTGTATTGTCAATTTATGGAAATAATATGTACTCTTTTTCGTTGTAAGGAACCCACCTAGGTTAGGGGGGTTGTAAGTTTTCAATGAGGCATATCATTGAAATATATGTCTTTTATCAGTATATAAACTACCTTTTCCAAAAAAAAGTGCTTAGCTCCTACAATAATGATGACAATTTTCCCTGGCATTCTAGAATTTTGGATATGAACTCTTCTCCTGGTCAGAATCTATTGTTATGGAGAGTTATCAGAGGTTGTCTTCATACTTGTGATAAACTATGTGCAATGGGGTTGATTCAACAGTCTTCATGTGAACTGTGTGGCCATTATGTCAAAAATATTAAGCATCCATTCTTCACTTGTCAGTACACATTCTTCATCTGGAAGTGTATACTAAGACACTGTAACCTTCATTCCCCTTGTTGGAATTCCAGGATTGAATGGTTTACTATATTCAAGGCCACCAGGTGGAGATCTGCTAGATCGATGTTGCTTTTGAAAATTTGGAAAAGATGTTTACACCTGATTTGGGCTGAAAGAAATATTCGGGAGTTTTCAGGAATTTCCTCTAAACGTGGTCTCTTTCTTGCCTCAGTTTGGAGTTTTTGATGTGATCGATTTCTCCTTTGTCCTATGCATGGTGATGTGCTTGGAGTTTTTTCCTAGCTGCTTCAAGTCCTAGCTTAATTGTAATTGTGCATCTGGTTATCGCCTTTCCTAGGTGGATATTGTTACTGCTTGGAGCTTTTTGCTACTTTGCTTGGGGTTTTCTATGGTGCTGCTTGCAAGGTTTTATTTCTTGTTCTATGCTTTGGTCAATTATTTGTTCTCTCTTTTCCTCTGTTCTCCTCTATATTTCTAGATTTATGCTTGTAATTTCTATTATATATTATAAATAAAAATGTAAGGGCCCTTTTAACCCCACTGGATTTACCAAAGAATTGAATTTTATTTTACATTTCTAGTTGGAATATTTGATTTATTTAAATATTTGAACTTGATGTGAATTTAATTTATAAAAAATTAACAATAATAAAATGGTAAGAAAACAAATTGAAGGTTTGGTTAAAATTTTGATTTGGAATAGTTAGCATATTTACATAGAAAATTTATTTCATTCTAAATTTGAGTTTGGAGTCTCGGTTCATCTTTTATTGTATGTGATGGCGGTCCCCGTTACATTAATTGTAGTGTTTAATTTTACTTACCGTGTACTAAATATATATATATATATATATATATATATATATATATGTAAATTTGAGCGTATTGGGGTTAATAGAATATGTTAAAATGAACATTTTTTTTATTTGTGTATATTAGAGTTGTGGTTTCTATATATGGTCTAACTTCTCAAATTTAAATCGTCGCTTTTATTTATTTTGTTATTATTACTTTCTTTTATTAAATACATGCCTCTTTTGGTTTTCCTGTAAGTTTTATTTATTTACAAATGAGCCTTGCCTTGAAATGTTTCCTGTATGTTAATGAAATTAATTGACGTAGTGCACTTTTGTTCCAAAAGATTTGCTTTCCATGTAAACATGTCACGACCCGAAATCCAACGTTCGAAAATTGACATCAAATACCTCACTTGTATTCGACTGCCAAGATTCAAACATCGAACTCCAGTCGGATGGAGCTTATAAAAACATTAGATGAATATAAAAAAGCGGAAATAAAATGAATATCATGCATTATATCCCAGATACAACATCATAATAATATCTGTTACAACATCAAAGTATCATAATACATGAATCACAACTCCAAATAGAATGACATAATAGAGCAATAAGAGATCATATGCCAAAAGTCTTCAAAAAGATAGAGTGATAGTGAACTTCAAACTAAGCACCTCGAGATCTAAAAGATTCCAAAATGTCTCTAAGGTATAAGCCTCCAAAAACCGATAATCTCCAAACCAAAATGCTCCAAAATATAGCTTGAGCCAAAATACGGAAAACCTGCTACTAGGCTGCCCGTGTAGAAATGGTGGGCATCCAGAGTTTAGAAAGGAAACAATAAACTCCGTGTCAGTCACGGAACTGGTATGAGTAAACAAAGATAGTTGCTTTCAACTAAAACATATTTATACAAGAAAATCCAGTATGCTTTTGGAAAATGAAACTACCATAAGATCTCTCGCCACACACACAATGCAATCTCAGAATTGGAGGAGATATCTTCTTATGATAGTCAAATATGCTTGATACGGAAAAAATTCTTTGATATTATACTAGTGCATAGTGTAGAAAGCCATTTCGAAAGTATAATATAAATCCTAGCCAGCATAGACATTCTGAACTATGCCTACTATAGCTACCACCTAAACAGTGGTGACCACCATAATTAAATGGCAGGTAATACAACTAAAACCGTACTGGGTTCGTATTGGGAATTGGATTTCCAACAAATGGTCAGGCTAAGGAACTTCCTATGCCACATGGGTACGCCTCTGGCGGGACGTCCCGAGAACCTACCCGGCTCTCTGCCAACACAAGGCCGGGTTACCTCTGTAACTAGGTAACTATTACTCGAGTATGCCATTCCCCGATCCTTTGGGACCTTTATCCGAGGGGCCCCCATCACAAAGCAACAACCACACTGTAAATGAGATTGAAGCAACCACATAGGTAAGTATCTGGGCTCCATACCATGACACCACCTGTTTCCAGAAGGAAATGACATACCCTAAAGGGCGCGACCCTCATAACCTTGCCGCATCTTTCCTGTTTCGACCATTTTCAGGGTGTGAGGTCCGATGAGGTCTCTCCCACAAAGCTATGCTTTACACGAAAGTCATGCTTTGATCACAAGTGATCAACAAATGATCATCAATATACAGCAATACTTAGCATGCCACACTACCAAATTGGGAGCATATCGCTGATAACCTTCAACTACATAACCTCTGAGCTCGTACGTATCAGAGAAGGGTGTTAAGCTAAGAGAATAAATTCTCTGCCACCAACAGATATGTATTTGAAAGAAATCAGCTTTATATCTCAAAGTGAAGTGTCAGGCACACGACCATACAAGTCTGTTCCGGGTTCGAACAGAACCGAAGGCACTTCGTCCAATAAAGGAAGAAGCCCTTGCAAATCCGGGCATCCACAATCCCGATCGGACTTCCCATCACTTAGGGAATCCCCATACCAGAACAACTCGGTGCAGAGACAATCGATAGGTTATCCTAATGTTTTCGAAGACACCCGGTGTTCACCACCGTCTTCAAATGCTACCCATTTAGTCGAATCACTATTCGGAATGGGTTATATGACACAAAGGTCCTCTCCCGGCTAATCCGAATAGCGAGCACTCAAATTTAAAACATGTGGGTGTATCAATCATAAAGATTCATATTCAAGGTTCGATGTGGGTTTCAGATAACAAACTGAAATCCGACTCCCTGTCGCATCGAAGTTTAAATGCCGTTTTACGGGCAAAAGGGGTTTCACATACATATAGGAATAGATCACAATCACATTCATCACAAAGCAATCACCGTATCACAACAGAGATATCAATCCAGTATAGAATATTTGATGATGGTCAATCATCTTTGATTAAGGTGATTGTGGTTAAAGTGAATTAACCATATAATTATCTTTATTAATTATTTTAAATCAATGTTTAATCTTTACTTAATTATGAATTAATTTAATTGGCTTAATTAATTAATTATTCTTTAACTTATAACTTTAATTTATTAATTCTTAGTTGTTAACTAATTAAGACTAATTACCTTTATTCATTGACTATTCTTTAATTAATTAATTATAAATTATAAAATCATTACAAAACATTAATCGTTGATTGCTATTTCAAAATAAATTTGGTTCAAAGTTAACACTTGGATTTTTGCTTTACTTGTAAACGTTTTATTAAGTTAGGTTTTAAAGCAACTTTTTGTTTAAAGGAAAATATACAATTTTGAAATATTTTTGATCTTCATAAATTTTTTAAATAATTGACTCAATATCATTTTCCTGAAATTCCATTTACAATTATCACTAATTTATTCAGAAAAATAAATTTAACTAGTTTTTCAAAGATTTAGTTAAAAACTGGGTTTGCTGTTTTTATTGATCAACCCGAGGCTTGCTTCGAGTTTTACCCCGAGCCAAACATCCCCTTACTTCGGGTTTAAGCCAAAATTGACCTGGGTGATATTTTTTCCAAAAAAAATTGTTTAAGTATTTAAACAACCTGATACAATACTAAATCAACACGAGCCTGACTTCGAGTTTTTCCTCAATTCCCCCGCATACCGCTTCGAGCTACCACCTATCTTCCCCAACCCATCAACCTGACACACAATCCAACACGTGCACGTGCACGGCCATTTTCGCCGCCGTTGGTCGGAGCTGCGGCCACCAACGAGTCAATGTCCATCCCTCAATACATTGCAAACACCCAGAATTCAATTTTATTTTGAAAACAAGGATCGAGACAACACGAGCAAACCAACCCATCAGGCACGTCACCAAAAACTGCCTCGCGCCACCTCCCCCGATCGTTCGTGACCACCAAACTTTGCCTCAAGCTTCAACATTATGCGACGCATCGATTCGCACCGGTGGCACACGGTCCGATCCACCCATGATAGTGCAGCACCATCGTTACAAGCGTGAACAAAAATGGGTTTCTAAACCCTAGTTTGATCTCAAATCACAAATTTAAGGATTTAAAATTTATACTCGTATTTTTCCGATGATCTCGTACACTCAATCTTGCTGCCACAACGAACTCGAGGCCTATAATTTCGTAGATCACCGGAATTTGACGAAATTGCATTTTTCTGATCAACCCCTAATTCTCAATGAAAATCCAATGAAAATTTTTGATTCTAGTTTCAAAAATCATCATTTTTAGAGTGGATTCACATGGTATTATTGAGATTAAAATTTATGAAGTCCGAATTTCTTGAAAGTTTGAATTGTGGCTGTGTTTCATTGTTTCCAGGAAGAAGAACCATATAAAACCTGTTTTAGTTCATTACTGAAATGTAATATAGGTTTAAAACAATATTTAACTTGTTTACAATCTTTGTCCGAATCAAAGAGGGAGAGAGATTTAGATTTGCTTGGATATGGTTAACTTGTAAACAAAAAATTACTGTGTTTATTTAGTTCCCAGTAAAAGAAAATTTCAAAACTTGTTTTGATTTGTTACTGGAAAACATAGTACAAGTTTGAACAAAAACTCCAACTTGTTTTCAATTTACTTTCAGAAGGAATGAAGGAGAGAAGATTGGGATTTTGAAATGGTTTACTTTGTTAAACATGATACTTAAAAGTAATTCTGTTTCCAGTAAAAGAAAATCATAAAAAAACTTGCTTTGAGTTGTTACTGGAACATGGTGCAAGTTTAAACACAAACTCCATCTTGTTTATTTTTCAAATTCAACAGAAAAAAGAGACAGAGAGAAAGAAGGGGTTTGACAGTTTTTTCTTTCTTTTGTTTTCCTGAAGCTAAACAGAGATTTCATTCTTGTATAATCAACATGCACAAGCCAAAAATTCATTCACATACTCAAGATTCTTGCATGCAAACCAAAGTTTCACTTTCCTACATAATTCAAGCATCCACACAGCAACAATTGATTAAAAGAAAACAGGGGTTTGCTCACCTTTTTCAGAAGTCCTGACAGATTTTTCAAAAGTAAAATGAATGCCTGCACCTCCCTTAATTTTCCTACTTTAATTTTTGGGGTTTTAGATCTGCAAATGATGGTTACAGATCTATGATTACTCTTGGTTGTATTTATGAATTTAATTAATCAATAACAACAATTTTTATTTACTTACAGTTAGGATTTTTAATAGAACAGAGAACTTCTTTTTTTTCTGCAGATTTGAAACCAGAAACCAAGTTTGGCCTTGAACTTGACTTTTTTCCTGCAATTGATTGAATGTTATGTATTAAATCTTGCTCCATTATAGATTATAACTTCAAATTCAAAATAAAAAGGGTTACTTGCCTTTAAAATCCTTTCTGGAAAAAAAAATGCACTGCCTAACTTGAAGCCTTGTTTTAAAGCAAATCTGCAGTTTAAAGTTTGCATGTGTTAAAACTTGGTTTTAAAAATCATAATTTTATAAACTATAAGGTTTAAAACAAAACTTACCTGAGAGATGAATGTATCACTACAGTTTGAAAACACTTCAGATTTACTTTTGAATTGAATTGAAGAAAAACTTGACAGTTTTCCCTTCTTTTTTTTCTGATTTTTTTTTTCTTGCTTGAGTGTTGAAGTTAAGATTTGCAAAATCTTTTTGGTTACTAAACTTCAGAGATTAGGAGGTAAATAAATTTGAATTGGGAAGGTGAAAAGGTTTTTGAATTTTTTTATTTGATTATTTTATTTGAGTAATGATGGTTTGTGCCATTTGTAAAAAGAAATCTTAAGCTTTAGATTTTGTTGATCATTCTTCTCTATTGTGAATGTATGTTCAGCCTTTTGATTTTTACAAGGCAAAAGAAAGTTTTATATATTTTATTTTCTATATTATATACACTTTTATAAATAAATATATCTTTATTCATTTGTGTGTGTATATATATATATATATGTACAAGTTAAAAGAATTTAACCAATATTTACATTACATAGGTCACACCTTAATAATTTTAAGTGCTACAAATTTTTTAGAACATTCATTTTAAATTTAAATTCAAACTTTGATTTAAACTTGAAATATAAACTTTCATGCCCATTTCTATATTCACACTCACCTTGAATAAATTTAAATTAAATTTCAATGTGTATTCAATTTTACTAATATATGTAATGTTCATATGTATAATATTTTAAATCCAAATGACTTTTATAAACATTATTTATTACAATATTTATAATTCAAAATAAATTTGGAATTTTACTCATGTATAATTTGTCACTTATTTAATTTGTTTGAGATTTTTGTTCCAATTTATTTTCAAATTAAACCCCAAGAGTTTAAATATATTATTTATTTTAATTGACAATTTTGGGATGTTACAAAACATGTCGCATCAAATTCCAACATGTGTCTTTCATCCTTTGTTAATTACCTACATGATAGTCTCTTTTCATTTTGCAAATTTACATCTTCTTGTATCTTTCCCTTCTATATTCTAATTTCCAAACGTGCTTTACCCTTATTCATTTCCTATTTCATAAATCTCTTCATTCAACTTTCCATTTCCAAAAGTGCTTCCGTTATTTCTTTTGCTTAAAGTTTTTTTCCCTTCTAGAAAAGCACAAAAAAAATGTGAGAAACTTATTTTTGTGAAGCCAAAATTTTCCATTTGTTTGCAGATCCATTTTCTAAAGCCTCCTTCCTCCATGCGTGAGCCATTGTGTCATTTTTTTTCCATTTATTCTCCAGGCTTCAAAATTCTTAACGTGAGTAACTAATTTGTTTTATTTTATTATTAAAATGTGTGTACATGTTTTTATATTCCATTTTCATAATATTCTTATAACTTGAATATCTTCCGCATATGAATTCCGATTCATGCGCGGTTTCTTCCATTAGGTTCGTATTGAAATTTCGGATAACATGAAACTAGTTTGCTTGAATTTGAAGACTGTTGAAATTTTAGGCATTTATTGGATTTTCAATGGGCTTAAAATCAAAGGTGAGTGATTAAAACCACTCACGCGACACTAAAATTTCCATTGTAAGTTAAATAAAATCTATGACATGATATATAAAATTTTGGTTGTTGTTTGTTGATTTAAACTGACATTTGTATCGATATTGGATCTGAAATGACATTAAATTGAATTGACATTTAAATTTATATTGGAATTCAATTGCTAGTTAAAACCCGACATTGATTACTATGAACTGTTGTGATATATTGGTTGATTTGGATGTTGTTTGAAATGGATGCTAATTTATTGATATGTTGGATGTATGGTTGTTATTTATTTTAATATGTCCCTATTATCACCTTGTATATTACTGACATCGTTTAAATGGCCATTTGAATCATTTTAAAAATTGTACAATTATGAAATTTAAATTATGGTTTGAAATGATACATACCCATACAGTTTCTTTAAATTGGATTATTTATTGGAATTGAATTATTTGAAAGGTTTAAGTTTTTAATTTAAACTTTGATTTATTTTAATTAAAGTGGTTAAAATTGGTATTTTGAATTATTTGAAATCTCTTAAATTAATATACTCATGTTGTACACTTGAAAGGATATGGAAAATCTCGTAACATCTCTGAAGCTACTTCACTCATATTTACTTGGTATTGATTTGACTTACATAATAGTTTTTAGTTCTGACTTGAGTGTATTATTTTTCATTATGCTTGGGTTAGCCTGAATATTTTAGTGCTTGAAGAGGTTTTTCCTTTAAGATGAAGATGAAGATTGGTGATCGTATTTATTATTATTATTCCGCTGCATTATTTAATATGTTCGTTTATTTTACTCTGATTATTTTTGTAAAAAAAGTGTAATCAAATGTATATTGTAAAACAGCTTCATGAGCAGTTTTATTTGATTATTATATTTTGTCGTTCCTCCGCGAGATTCTGTGTATTGCTTTCCTTCTTTTCTCTTATTTTCTCTATTAAATACTATTGATAATCCTCCTTGTTGGATGGCTTGAGTGAGACATGTGTGGTTTATTGTTGACTTAAATTATCCAAAAAGGTAGGTCGTCATAGAGCATGTGTCCTTTACCCTGTATTGATGACTTATTTGATCGACTTCATGGTGCTCATGTATTTTCAAAAATGGACCTAGCGACAGGAATCCATCAGTTAAGGATAGTAGAAGAATGCATTCCTTTAACTGCATTCAAAGAACCAAAAAAATTCTACGAGTGGTTGGTTATGGTTTTTGGGCTAACGAATGTGCCCACTTGTTTCATGGACCTTATGAATAGAGTATTCAGTGAAGTGCTTTATAATTCCGTTTTAGTTTTCATTGATGATATTCTTATATATTCAAAGACCGAACAAGAACTCGAAAGACATTTAGATATTGTACTAGAAATATTAAGGAGAATGTGCTTAAAGCTATGTTTTCAAAGTGCCACTTTTGGAAAGAAAAGGTAAGGTTCCTTGGACATGTGCTAAAGGAAGGAATATCAGTTGATCCTGAAAAAATTACAGACATTCTAGATAAGAAGCAACCACAGACTCCGAAGGATATTCACAGCTTCCTAGGATTGGCAGGTTACTACCGAAGATTTATTCAAGACTTCTCCAAGATTTCTCATCACTTATTAAAGTTGACTATGAAGGATGTTAAATCTGAATGGATGCTAAAATGTGAAGAAGCATTCCAAAAATTTAAGAAATGGATAACTACCGCTCCAGTCCTGACTATTATCGATAAAATTGTGGTTAACCATTTATACCGATGCTTGGGGAGAAGGAGTGGGTGCAGTACTGATGCAACATGGGAAGGTTATCACATAAGCGAGTAGGAAGTTAAAGACGCATGAGCGTATTTACACAACACATGACTTAGAACTATTAGTTGTTGTGTTTGCATTAAAGATTTGGAGATGTTATTTACTGGGTATGAATTTCTCATAGTTTATTTTGATAAACTTTGTTTGACCTTGGTAAATAATATTCCTTCTTTAAATAGGTGAGAAGTTCAAACTCTTCACAAATCACAAACCTTTGAAGCATCTATTCACTCGAAAGGACTTAATCATGTGGCAACAATGTTGGTTAGAATTTCTCACATCTAATGATCTTGCTATCTTATATACACCCGGGAAAGCCAACGTAGTAGCAGATGCGTTAAGTAGGAAGTATGCCATTACAACTTATTTGGTAGTGACCCCACTTTTTCTAGAAATAATTGCTAGCAAGCAAAAACAAGATCGATTTTTAAAGGAGATTATTAAAGATACAAGCAATGAATAGAGTTTAAGCTTTAAAGTCAATAACTATGGGATATAACGGTTAAAGGAAAGAATTTGCATTCCCAATGTTGACAACTTAGGACAACATGTGTTGACTGAATGCCATCAATCCAACTAAACATTCATCTAGGGGTTAACAAAATGTAAAAAGACGTAAAACGAGCATTTTGGTGGAGAAGTATGAAAATGTACATCTCCATTCATGTTAGAAGATGTGCGAATTGTCAACAAATCAAGAGCAATCAATTAAAGACTGCTGGATTACTTAAAACTATTGAAATTTCGACTTGGAAAAGGGATAAAATATCGATGGATTTCATCAACGGCTTACCTCGATCAAGGAAGGAAAATGAAGGTATTTGGATTATCGTAGATCGATTGACCATAAGCTCACACTTTATCCCAATAAAGCTAACGAGAACAGTTGCAAGTCTTGCAGAAATATATATGAGGGAAATTTTTTGATGGCATGATGTACCAAGTAGAAAAATCAGTGATCGAAACCCAGTCTTTACCGGTAAGTTTTGCGAGGCATTGCAAACAGCTTTGGGAACGAAGTTGGGTATTAGCACCGCATCATCCCTAGACTGATGGGAAAACTGAAAGGGTAAATCGAGCATGGGAAATTTTTTTAAGAGCTTGCATCTTGGATTTTAGAGGATCATAGGATTTTTTTAATTTGGTTAAGTTCTCATACAACAACAGCTATCAGGTTAGTATTGACATGGCCCAGTATGAAGCTTTGTATGGTTGTCCGTGTAGATCCTCAGCATGGTGGATCAAGATCGGAGGTCGACTGGTACTAGGTCTTGACATGATTAGAGAAGCTTCAGAAAGGGTTAACATGATTAGAAAGAAGATGAAAGAAGCCCAGAGCTGGCAGAAAGGTTACACTTATCGAAGACGTAGAAATCTGGAATTCTCAGTTGAAGATTTTGTATTCTTAAAAGTCTCTCCAATGAGAGGAGTGGTAAGATTTGCACAGACAGGGAAGTTAGCACCTAAATTTATTGGACCTTTTCCCATTCTAGAGCGAATTGGGCCATTAGCTCATCGTGTGTGATTGCCCGAGAGGTTGTCTGGCGTGCACAATGTCTTTCACATATCTCATCTAAGGAAATATATGTATAATCTAGAGCAGATTACAGAAACGGTTGCCCAAGAAGATTTAGAAGTTGAACCAAATTTGGCAGTTATTAGACTACCAGTTCGAATCATGGATGATGATGAGAAATGGTTAAGGAAAGTTGTGAGAATGGTGAAAGTCCAATGGAGTAGGGATGTAGAAGATTGTACCTGGGAAATGAAGACAGAATGAGGAAAGCACATCCTGAGTTTAGGATTGATGTTGTTTCAGGATAGTATACTCGCCGCCTATGGTGTAATCACTTATCATATCTTGTATATATTTCATTTTGTCAAATATATATATTCATCTCAAGTCATTTTCTTCTTATTCTAAATTTTGAGGACGAAATTCCTTTGAGGGGGGAAGTATGTAATGACCGAAAATTCATCACTTCACATACATGAACATATCCACATGCATATGAACGCGCGCGCGCGCACACACACACACACACATATACTTAAATATATATTATCAAAAATATTTATGATATTTTCTCACTTCCTTAATACTTAAGCATTCCAAAGTCAACAATTACATGTCAAAGTACATGCACTTGAGTATGCACGTGGAGGGGGGGGGGGCATTTCCGCCGAACCATGATGATGTAGGGGGAGGTGATGGTGGTGATTAAAGGTGATGTATGTGCACTTAAATATCCTGATATTTTTACTCCTTCCTTAGCCTATAAATACAACACTCCATCTTCACTTTCATTCCACATTTTCTCTTTATTTTCTAAAGTTTCTCCTCTCCATTTTAACTGCCTCTTACCTTTGAAAAATTAAGGAAAAATCTATTTCAAAAAGAAAATATATGTATATATATTAAAACACCTCAAAACTGTCATAATCCTCCTCCTCTCCACCTAAACACCCTACGAACGCACACTCCACTGTCCATAGCCAAGCCTTTCTCCTCCCATAAGCTGGGCTATGAGTCATCCAAGCCTCCAAGGTCAAGGGTGAGCCTTCTAAAGATAAAAGTCCGAGTGTTCGTGAGCTTTAAATTCAAGTCAGCGAAGCTATAGCCATTTGTAAGTTAATTGTTTATTCCAAGGTGAGAAACTCTATATTTATGTACTATATATTGGATAAAATAATATGGTTTGCTATGCTTTTTTTCATGTTTGGATGATGATGGTATGATTATTTGATTGTAATAACAAGTAATGTTTAATACATGTCGAAAATCAAAAAGAAAACCACTTTCCTTTAATAAATGAAATGGTGTATATGGAATGTTTAAACCTCTTTAAAATTAGTTTAAAAATATTTAGTTATGTTTTATAAACATTTGAAGGTGTTTTGATGAAGTTTGAAAAGAAATTAGAAAATGAGTTAAAATAGGCGCGTCGCGTAACGGTAATTCGCAATTTCACGCCACAGAAAGTAAAATCCATTTATATGATGGATTCGGAGTCAGAATTCTTTGGAGTAAGAATTTTTCAAACAGTTATAATCATAGTTTTTAAAAAAAAGAAAAGGATATAGATTTCATTTTGTAGATTTCGAAATATAAGCAAAACAAATTTTAAAATAATTGTGGTTTTGCAGTTCAAAATCCAAAAAGGAAAATGTTAAAAAATTGATATTTTGAACTAGTAAAAATATGGAATAAATTGTATAAATATTTTAAAATGTTTCAAAATAGATTTGAGTTATATAAATGGATTTCCAAAAGCTATAAAATCCATTTTAATCAAAGAATCCTTTAATATACTATTTGAAGCACTTTCTGCAGCACTTTTCAATAACATTTGAAATATAGTTTTAAACTCAACAGTTCTTTTCCAAATATTTTATAAATGTTTTTGAATGAATACTTAAGCTTTTTAGTAATAATTTGGAAGTTTTATAATTTATTTAAAAAAGTTTAAATAAATGATCTAAAGAAAAGTTGTCATAAGCTAATGGTTTAATCTTGGCATTGAAAGCGACGAGTAGATTGGATTTTTCTATTCGTGAGATCTGGCCGAGGTGCTTAAAATAAGGGGAGATTCAGGAGCAACCATTTTCCTGGCTCACACGGTCTCTCCTGCTCGAGGAATGGATAAGGTCGAAATGTCGGAAACGAGTTAAGTATAAAAGATTAAATTTTCCAAATTTAAACAACTTGGATTGTATGGAAATAATCTTCTTATACTTGGTGTTAAATTTCAAGCAAGAAATCCGTACTATCCGTGTGAATTTAAAATGGTGATTTCACCATTTTTCGATGGATAATAAAGGTTGAATACTGATTTTGATATTGAGTAGACTTAATACAATTTCCATGATCCTATTTACTCAATAATGTTTTCTAAATGATTTTTGAAAATGATTTGATAATTCCAAAGGTGAAGAGAGGTTTAATGATTTGTATATACTAGAAAGAAATGTTTTAAAGATATACCTCTAGAAGATATTTGATAAAAAGAAATTAATTAATCAAAAAATATTTCCCTATTTACCATCGATGACTGGTTCGAAGAACCAGGGCCAGATTTGAGTGATTCTTATCTAAAAACCACTTCAAACCAATTTACGTATTTGAAGTAAAGAAATGGAATGACAGTAAATAGAATGAAGGGTGGCTTGTTAATGATCCTTGGGGGAAATTTCTCATATCATATATATGTTGCAATAGTATGTTCATTTGATCTTTGATGCAAGGGCTGCTCACTACTAATCCTAAAGATGATTCCTAGCATGATGTGGTATGAGAGTTCCTTCGGTTTGTCCTATTCCTAGACAATTTGTATGGATGAATGACGTTGCATTTCTAGTCATATTGATCGATCTCTATAAATGTATCATTTATTCGGTGGCAGAGAAGGCAACTTCTCTTAGCTTAGCACCCTTTTCTGAGACATATGAGCCCAGGAGTTATACATTTGTAGAAATTAGTTGTGTCATCGTGGAATGGCAGTGTGGATTCAAAGTGGAATTCGTGTTATGTGATAGGTAATCGTTACCTCAGTCATCATCAACTGGTAATGGCTAAAATAGGATTGCTTCAAGGCTATGTGGTTCGCAACCATTAGGGTATGGTCATCATCTTTCTAGATTACTCTCTATATGTTGAGTATGTGGTATATGCTATAAGATCCCGGATAGGTCAGTTGCAACAGGCATGATGTCATATTTGGTTCTATCTGCCACCTGATAGGTCTGTGGGTAGGCCAGTTATGATTCATAGAGGTTTCAAAGGTGTCGATCCTTGGTACATTCCTCTAGAGATGTACTATATGAAAGGAGGTTCCTTACCTTGCCATATTGCATGAAAATCCATCCTCCAATAAGTGCCTTCGGATTTGATCGTAGAACCTACTTTGTAGCTAGTATGCTGGAATTTAATTAATGCAATAATTTCGGCTAAGATCCATAAGCTTATTTGAAAAGTATTTTCAAAAGAATGTTATTAAAAATAATATTCCTAGATTTTGCGTAGCAAATGTTTTGGTTATCATAAGGAAAAAATATATTCTGTGTTTATGCATGGCGTGGTCTTATGAGATATCAACTATAAATATCCGTATTTTGAGTTTCTCACACCACTCTCATGACTGACCCAGAGTTTATTTTCTCTCCCCTTAAACTCTAAGTGCCCAATTTTCCTAGGCAGCCAAGTAATTAGGTAATCTTGGAGCATTTTGGAAGGGAGCCTGGAGTATTTTGGTTCTTTTTGTTGAAGTTATCCAACAATTTCCGCTATGTCTGTATTTTGTATTATTTATTACCAGCTCTTGTAAGGATGGGTAGTTATAACTATCCTGGCTGGATTAGTACTTATTAGAACTCTGATGGAGCAATTTGGAGCAATTACATGTACTACTCAAATGTATAATTATGTGTTGAATACGATGTGAGATTCTATTATTGTCTTGTCTTCTATCTTTGTTTTCTTTGCCCCATGATAATCTGCCTTTCCGACACTTGGATTTATGCCACGTGAATATGGATTATGTATTAGTGTCGATCTTTGAGGGACGAGGATGTAGGTCGTCACACTATTAGTACCAAAATGGGTCCATGTACTTCGTTATATTCATATATGTGCTATCATAGACATGGATATGTGTATTTGATACAGATGTATAAGTCTATGATAATCCCATAGAATATAAAATGAAAGTAAATAATATAACATGCAGAAGAATTGATTCGATTTGATCGAATGGGTGAGTATATTGGAAAGAGTTCTATATGTAGCTAGTATGAATAAAAATTCAGTCTCAAAGGTAACTCCTCCCTATACACATGATGATGTATCAATAAAGAGCTGTGCAGTTAAAGCCCGCATAAGCCCCCTAATATTCTCGCCATAGCGCTTAGCACCTCCGACCACTATGTTATTTCAATTCAGCGCTATTAAACAGTGGATCCACTTTAAGCTTTGCTATTTTCCTTTACATCCGCTAAATCAAGGTTTTTAGCAAAATTAATATACAAAGATTGATTTAATTAGTTCCCTTTTAAACGAAATCAAAAAATCTAGGGTATAGTCCTAATTTTAAGGCATTGATACTTTATATAAGCTAGAAATCTATTGTAGTCACCAAATCTAGTCGACATAAATCATATAATTCTTCAGTTTTGTCATATAAGATTAAAAATATTTCTTTTTCCAACATAAATGATGTGAGAATGAGAGTAAAATAACAAATAAAGCTTTTCGCACCTCTGCTATTTTATGGTACATCCCCGCTTTAACTTTTGCACCTCCGCCGCTATAGAACACCTAAGCGCTTTAACTGCACGGATAAGGTGTAATCGAACTTTGTTGGATATAGCACGATTAATGATGAGTACAGTTGAGATAAATTCTTTCTATAAGGTGCGTACTTAAGAGTAGTTCGCAAAGTTAAAACTAATATCATCCAGAATAGTTTACAAAACCATATGAGATACGGGTTTATAAGAAACCCCTACGTATCATAGGCTAAGTTGTTGGCAAGTTTTGTGGGTCGGAAAATTGCATGCAATAATTGTACGTTAGAGACTTTTTATGAATTACACCAAAAGAAGTTTGAGTATGATAGTCATTAGGTGACTAATTTATGTTGTGAACATAAATGTTGTAAACTAATATAAATTAGTTTTATATAAGATAATTCATAAAATGTAATGAATGCACATTCCATTGCCCTAAGAAAACAACTGTTGTTTCAAGAAATGTCAAATTCATAGCGAATGAATTTCTTTAAGAAATTATTGGTAGAGAAATGGATTTGGATATGATCCAAAGATGAAGTTGGTTGCAAGGGATGAAATGATATGGACCAAACCTAAATGAACACAATGCATTAGAGTGTCTAAAAATATTCTTGCACATTGAAGAGAGACCATGAATTTCTAATCAATATCAAGAATAAATAATCCTCCACGGCCAATTAAACCATCCCTACGATATGGCATGTTGCACAAATCAAAAATTGATTCTAAGTATATTATTAAAATATGTTTTTGAAAGTTGTACCTGAAGGATATGATCCATTGACCGCAAATGTGTCATTAAGAGAAAGACAAATGCAGTTGAAATATAGTGAGCTATATTAACAAGAATAATATCTTAAATTTCAACTGATGAAATCAACACAAAATATTCACCATACGATGTGTTTAAGTTGGTTCATATTTTGCTCACAAAATTATTGCATAATATGATTTTATGTTTTGGTATGTATGTATTAAAATGGAAAATTCTAGATAATGATTTAGAGTTAACTGTTTGCATGTTATAACCAAAGTGTCTCGAAGTTAGCAGGAATGATATGGGTTTGTTAGTTTTGGGATATGATCCGAGAATGAATACGAAAGTATCATTAAGAAAAGCGCCAAAACTGAACAAGTTTTTTGATATAAATATCAAATAGTTTGATTATCAATCAAAATGCAGAGGAAGCATAAGCTGATTGTTATGAGTTATACATGTTTTTTTTAAGAAAGAAAGTTTGTCATAAGAAAGAAAGTTAAAAAGGTACATAGGTATTTTTAAACCATAAGCTGATTGTTATGATGTACTTGTGCTAAAATCAGGTTTAGTTGTAACACTTAACTTTGGATTTATGAGTTATATCTTTTATAGTAAGTATAAAAGATGTTGAGAATATCCCAAATGATATGTAAGGACACCTTATTAAAATATTTAATACAGAACATGTAAGATTGATTTCTCATGCATTGGCAATATAAATTATCATATATGTTATGTTGTCTATGATAGCATGATTTTGTTTATGTATTTGATACATGAAGAAAATATCAAATCCAAATTGATATCACTAAATGGTTGTTTGAAGTGTTCTCATGTATTTAAGAAACATTAGAGAATCGATTACGTAAACAATAAACTCTTTATGAAGAAATGTTCAGACTCAAACTTCGTAAGTGGTATTAAGTATAATATGTCAATAATAAATTCAAGTTAAAAATATTTATGTTGGAAATGTTCCAATTGAAAGACCGTGGCCAATTCAATGAAAAATGCTAAATACATCGCCTTTAATAACACCACAATGAAAGCAATGTATATAATTATAAGTGCATAAATTTATAACCGAGTTGAGGATGATTCCAAATGTTGAGAATCCTGTAACATTGTTATATGGCAATAATGTCACCATATGATACAGAATAGAACTTATAGCTCACTACAAATCGAGGGCCATGCTCCAAATTGTTCTATATGATAAAGACAGTTTATCAACATCAAAGAGAGTTGACAACATAGTATAACATTAAAACATAATAGCATACCCGTTCAGGGACTGACCCAATTGGTTTTGAGAAAACTGATTAAAGAAGTTGGAATAAGATTCCATAACTGACTCCAAGTGCAAGTGGCAGATTGATAGAATTAGGGGTATACCATATAAGCAATTATGTAAATTGTTACATATGTCTAACTCATTGAACAATCTTATTCGAACTAAAAGATGTTTTCTTTCTATTATATACTTGATAAAATGTGTTATATCAACCAATAAATCTAATTAAAATTTCATTTAATTGAAAATCCATAAATGGTATGTTTTCGATGGTAGTTATAAAATGTTGTAATCGTGAGTAATTTATCACAATGAAAACAAATATACCATTTTAAATGTTCCTAGCAAAGATGCATCGAGACTGGATATCAATGTATCCATTGAGACTAGAGTACGTACTCTCTAAATGTTGGGCAATGTTTTACTCATGATTACTGGGGGCACCAAGAGGCTACGTACTGATAGTTATTGGATAATTTTGAAATGACTCACTGGATGGTTTTTTTTTGGTTAATATAGCAAAGGTCAAGCAGAAAATATCGATGTGACTAATTTATATAGTTCTCTCGACTTGAGAATACCATCGATCTTCAGTGTGGAAGCTTCGCTTTCATTATAGTTAAATCATATTGTGGTATCCATTGAAAAACTATAGTTGGATCGAATGGAAGCATTGGAAGTGAAATACTATTTAAGAGATGATTCGTCCCTCAGTTATATGAGGTTAATATCATGGTCAACTGAAGTTAGCTCAATGTCAAAATCTCTAGCCATGACAATAGAGTTGAATATGGAAGATGTTGGAGTTTTGATCATTACTAAATTCCATAAGTCCTAATGTGATATAGTTTGACAAAAAGAATTGGTGTAAATAATTATTGCTACCGGTTTCCCTTATAATAAGTAAAATTGGATTTTACCAAAAGATATACAAGTAATAAATCTAACCAAAAAGTCACACCACTTGCTAAGTTGACGTGTGAATGATAATTTTGAGTTGTTCGACATTAATCGCTGATTGAATTTACATCTTTGAGTCACATAATCGTAATGATGAATATTTTAAGTAAGTCACATGATTTATTAATTTTATGAATTGGTGTAAATTAATTGATATTTATGAGATATTAATTATTAAACATTATTCGATTTGAAGTCTTTAATAAAGTGCATCTATAAAAGTTATAAACGCATATATTGATATTCGTCATTAGTAAAATATCTAAGTTGGATTCAACTAGATTAATTACTAAATGGTTTTGGGATTTTTTTTATTATGGCCCATATATATAATGAAAATGGAAGGGTTTTCAAATGTGATTTAAAAATCCAAAGGATTAAAAGTAAGAAATAGGTCTCCTCTTTATGACTCACTAAAATATCATTTATGAAATGAATTTTGTCATTTTCTCTTTATGTCTATTTCTTCTGACGTAAACATAAATTGCAGGAAAAAGGTTGATTGAATTTAATTAGGAATTAAATATGGAGGTTTTAAAGGGAAAATTGAAAGGTTTCAATGTTTCATTTAAAGAATGTTCTCTCTTATTCAATGCATAATCATCCTTTTGCTGATAAAATAAATCTTATCTTCTTTCTATTGTCCTCCTCTCCCCTAATGGCCTTAATGGAAAAAAACCCAAAACATATTCAACAAAACAAATAAATTCAAGGTGGTTCTTGGCTCTAGATCCTTGCAAAATCCATAGGCCAATTCAAGCGAATCAGGGTTTTAATCGTCATTCAAAGTGCAAATCATTGGCTTCATTTTTAGTGATTCTAGTTTGTTTATTTGTATACTCATAATGTTGAAATGGTTTAGATTTCATTCATGTTACATCTCTTCTATTTTCTGTTTTCATCTTGTAATATTACTTAGATCTCCCCTTTTGTTCACCTCAATTAATTATACGTTCATCATGTAGATTTAATTTGGATCTCTCCTTAATTACATGTCCATTGACTTTATGTTTATTATGGTTGACATAGTTCAAATCCTTTATCTCTTTAACTGTTGTCCTTTTGTATAGTTAGATCTGAATTATCATACAACTAATTTGTACATGCCTAAGTGTTTGATTTTTTTCGTCACTGTTTTGGAAATGTACCGGATATCGACCTTTGATAGGATGATCGTACCATTGATATTTGTGTACCGTTTTTATCGTCTCGTCGTGCGGATCTCTACGGTATATTTACTTCTATATTTGAAGTTCGATACACAGCGGAATCCGCAAAATCGGTTACCGTATCGGTACCGGACCCGTGACCTTTTGTTTTCTTTACGTTTCAAACTTTAACCATGTCATCCAAGCAAGAATTAATTGCTTTAATATCTTTTGCTGAATCAATGGACAACCGTTCCTGTTTAAACTTCTTTTCAGCTGATTTGTTGCTTATGTTATTTAGAAATAAATTTATATGGATCTATATCATAGTCTGTCCCTTTTGCTTTTATTTATTCCTGGATTTGTGGGTGGCTTTCACTGTTCCTAGCTGTTGATATTCATTGTTGTCCACTCATTCCCATTTTTTATTTGTACGCTGGTATTTCCTGTTCGTCTTCCTCTTCTCTTCTTCTTTTCAGATCCATTCCAATATATATATATATATGAAATGAAAATGAGAAACACACAAATTTGTTCGCATCATTCTCGAGCCTCTCCCTCCTTAGCCGAAGGCTTCTCCACCATCTCCTCTCTCCATCTCACCTCGAACGTAAGAAGCCTCATTTCCTTCATACTTCCTCACCGCTCATGTCCCCGCGCCACCCGAGCCTCCACGCCGAACACCAGTGCACACAGTCTACCCCACCTCTTCTGCTTCGATTTGCATGCGAGAAGCCTGCTCATCACTTCTTTGAACCAGTCATTGAAACCATCTAGCTTTCTCCTCTTAAGCATTGATTTTGAAAACATATATAAGGTATCTTTTTATATATATAAAAGGTTATACATATGTTATATAATTTTATATATAGTTTTGCTGCTGTCATATATGTTTCCAGATTGATGTATATGAGTTTACGTAGTTATCTCGATTTATTTTATAAAAGTTTGTTTGCTATATGAAATATATGTTTTATAATAAAGTGTGTTTATATATATCTTGTAAGTATATTATATTACTAGTCGGTTTGTTTAAAGGTTATACTATACAAGTTGTTATATATATTAGTTAATATATATTTTGTTTGCCGAGCACGGTATATAGGTGTACTTAAGCCATATATTTCATGGTATATGTGTAGTTATATGAGTTTTACAATTTATATATTATACAGGAGAGAGATTTAAGGAGTATTATATATAATTGCTACTGTATACATGTGTTTACAGAAATATAGGCGGATGTATTTATATAGATATACATGGTGAGTAATCAACTTTGATTATGATGTATGAGTATGTTGACTTTAAAACAATTATATATAAGTTCCAGTTGATTTTAGTATGTAAGCATGTTTATTTATATATTATATTTTAAAGAGTACATATATGTGTTTTGTAAATATTTCGGGTCATGTCTATATTTATATAATAAGTTATATTTACGTTAATATTGGTTTTTGGAAAATATATAGATGTATATGTGGTTACTTACGTTAGTGATAACGTTTAAAATGAATTTAAGGAAATTTTGAAAGAAATGTATCAATCTTATAAACACTGATTTTTGGATTTTAAATATATAGATTTTTCATTTGGATAGTGGTTTTTAAGATATATGTATATATTTTCAGTTTATAACAAAACTGATTATCCTGCTCTCATCTATTCTTATCTATCATCTTTGTTGTCAATTCGTGCCAATCTAGTTTGCTCTGAAATTCGTGCTTGGATTCGTAACTCATTTCTGTGACAAATATCTCTACCTCGAAAGGTGAGAAATCACTCGAGATTAACGTTCTTACATTTATTAATTCGATTTCAGTTGAAATGACAATTGAAATATGCTGCTGTAGTTATTTACATCGTTATATATGCTATTATCTGTAACTATTCACCTATGGGATATGACACCATATCCCGTTGTTTGTATTATATTGTTATTGATTGATATATGCCTGTTATGTTATTATCATATTTGTTGTCACTCTACAAGTACCCTGTTAGTTTATAATTCCCTATGGGTTGAATGATACATACCTGAATGATCTGTAGAATAGGAGAAAATCATTATGGCTTGAAATGAAAAACCTTAGCGATTTTCATTGAATTGAATTTGGGATTGCGGATTGAAATGATATACACCCGTATATATTTAAATTGCGGATTGAAATACTAAATATCCATATCACTTGACCATAGGATAGAAAATTACATACAGACGCCGTTGGTCAATAATATATATATATATATATATATATTGAAATTATTTTCAAGGTTTTGAAATTGAATTTATTTAAGAATTATGCTCAAATAAGTTTGGTTTGAAATTTATTAAATTTGAAATTTTAAAGATATGATTTTATAACTTGATTTTGATTTAAAGAGATTTAAAGGAATATTTCAAATTTACATAAACTGAAATGGTATATTTAGTTTTATTAAAAATTGAAATTGAAGTTTTATTTGAATGATTAAGTAAATATTTCAAAATAAATAATACTAAAGTGAATTTGATATATATATATATATATATGTCATTATCAAATCTAGTTTTGAAATGTTTGAATATTTAAAATTTTGAAATTTTGAAATTGAAATGGTTTATTTTATGGTTAAAAATCCGTATTTGAAATTGATGTAATTTGAAATGGTTTATTTTGAAACTGAATTGAATTGAAATTGATGAAGTGAGATTGAATTAAATTTGAATTTGGGATTCGAGTTGATTTGAATTGACTTGTGAAATTTGAGGAAATTATAAATATTTTAATTTTTAAATTATTTTAATATATATATACTATTTTAATATAAGTCTATTTTTAATATAAACTATTTTAATATACTATTTATTTAATATAAACTATTTTACTTTTTAAATGTTTTTGTTATATATACTATTATTAATATCTAAACTGTTTAAGTTGTGGAAGTTATGATTTCAGAGTTGTAGTTTTCCTAAGTATTATGATTTCAAAGCATTTTGGTTTCGAAAGGGTTATAACTTTGAAAGTGCTATAATTTGGAAATAGATATATTTGAAAAGGAAATGATATTGTATTGATATGATTTTGAAATGGAAATGACATTTTTGTTTTGAAGCATAAATTATTTGAAATGATCATGGTTTTATAATAACGTTTGCTTGTTAGTAGCGTATATTTCTACATAGTAGATAGTTCCACGGATCCTTAAAGAATGAGTATCCCAAACATCCTTTAAGTTACTTATATTTCAGTTGAGTTGGATTTATTGGTATAAGAATGTTAATCCTGACTCGAATGTTTTGTGTTTTGCTTTATGCTCGGGTCAGACTGAGTGATACCGCATTTGAAACTCACCTTTGGAGTTTGGAGCTTTGCTTGGAGATCCAACTATCAATTCAGCTTTCAGTCATTTAGTTGATTCTAGTGATGTATTCAGATTTTGTTATTTGACTATGGTATTCGAGACTTCTGTTATATCTTATTTTAACTCTGTTATATATAGTCGCTTCATGAACCACTATTCATTTGTTTTTGCTGCTTATTATTGTAATACTCTGTGTCTTTGATTCTGTGATTTATTTATTTACTGTATATGCTGAGTTTTGCCAAATACAATTAACAATCTGATATTTTGAGCAATTCAAGTCCGATATGTGTGAATGCGAATGGTTGAAAATACCGAGACGTTACAATTGGTATCGGAGCTTTGGTTTTAGGCAAAACTTAGCATATAGAGTAAATTTAATTACAGAATTACTTCCGTTCATGCTTGAATCTCTTCCTCTTTGATTCGGTTTCCTTTCAATTTTAAAATGCTCCCGCTTGTTCTGAAATCCCTATTTGTATTCTTTTGATTCTAGAATATCCCATTACTCGACTTCGAATGATTTCTATAAAATCGGCGATCCCGCAAATCTTCGAATAATTTGTAAAGGGGTGAAACTCCTTTACAATTGGCATTGATTCACCGGAGTTTTCTATACCCTCGGTTTAGCTGCTGCTATCTTTCGCTATGCTGAATTCTATCTCTGACGATCGAATGTCAATTTCCCTAGGATTCCGCATCGATCATATTCCTGAAGTCACGGTTGACCCGGTTAAGGTTGTCCGCAATTTATATAAGCATATCCATCTTCTATTTTGTAATTTAATCATCTCATCTTCATTCGAGCCTATCTTCGAATCAGAATTCTGTTTGATTAGATTCCTCTAATTTGAATCTCTATCTTTATTTTCCATACTTGAATCATCCTTTGAAAAATCGTGTTTGTTTGTATTTTAGAAATTGTTTTATATATCGAAATTATTATTTTGATAAGTACGATTATATTATATATATAAAAGTGAATATGTTTTCGATAAGGATTATATACCTTATAAAAACGAGAATTTGAAGTTTTGAAAGGATTTGAAATTTTGAAAATTATATAAGAAATCGATTTATATAAAAATGATTTATAACTGAAGGGTTTTAAATTTGAAACTTGAGAAATTGAATACCAGTATTTTGAACTTGGTTTTAAGAGTTTGAAAATATATAATAATACGATTTGAAAGTATTTTTCGAATAAGAAATGTTTCAAATGACTTCAAATGAGTTCCAATGATTTCGAAGAAATTTCAAAGAAGTTTACAAGAAAATAGAAGTCCAGAACTCACTTATGTCGCTGGAGAATAATTTCGGCGATGAGTGCATGCATCATCGACATTAATTCGAGTTTCAGAGTGGGGGAAAGGCCACTTTAGTAGCTTTGCTATGCGATTGATTTTGTGAAACCAATTTTGATTTCAAATTCTGAAGTATGATTTGATATTCGAAACATATATGTAAATATATTTGAAACGATTTAAAGTGAGCCCAGTGTTCAGTCCTCGAGTTTCGGATTTGATTTGGTATAACCCTATCTATTAAAATTAATAAACTGATCGGTTGTTGATTTCCAACTCTTGGATTCGAAATTTGATTTCTCCGACTATTTTGAATGTTCGAACGCTTCCAAATCGAGGTTTAATTTTCAAAGCTAAGTAATTTCAAAAGGTATAAATTATTTGATAAAGTATATAAGTTTAGTTTTGTATGTTTAAAGTATGAAGTAATATGATTTAAATAAATTTGAAACTGTTTTGTTAAGTAAATGAAAAAGACTATTTTGAATTATACTAATATGAAATTTAGTTTTGAAAAGGTAAATTGAATCTTTCAAATATAAATAAATAATTTAAAGGTCTTAATGGGATGGTTATAAACTTGGTAATCATTTTTGGGTATAATTGATTTTGAGAAAAATATTTAGTTTCGAAAATAGATTGGAATTTAAAACCCAGTATTTATATGGTGATTTTGGAAATGAATTTGTTTGACCTAAATTATGTTGATTTGGAAACTAGGATTATTTTCTAAACCTATTATTTTGGAAACTTTGAGACTAAAGATATTTAATTTGGAAGAAATAATTTGGTGAAACTATATATGATTTTGAAACTGAAGTGATATTGAAACGAATTGAAATTGAGAACCTTATTTTACTAAATACTTGATTTGGGAGTTATCGAACTTATATAAAATTTATTTGTATAACTATGAAGTTGATTTGAAAACTATTGGTTTGGAAAGGTGCTCAATTTGAAAAGCGAAATCTTATATAATCGAAGTCTATATAAGTGTGATTTGATATACTATTGTTTTTGGAAAGTATCTGATTTGAAAATGACGTCTTATATATAATTGACTTTATATAAGTATGATATTCGAAATTGATTTGAAAGGGTACTCTATGATATGTATTTTTGAAGTAATGATTTGGAAAGTGCCTTCTGCTTGATATCCTTTTTGCAGCCACATTTTGGATTCATTCTATCGATATTATTCTCTCTGATTTGAGTTTTTTGAATATGATACTTAAGTGTCCTTCGAATTCCATGGCGTTACCCATGGCCTTACGAACTCAACTGCATAGCGTAATTTGCAAGGTAGTGATTGCTTAAAAGGTACGGATGCTTTCTGAGGGAACCAGGCATAACCATTGTGTATTTGTGATCTATGGTTGTTTTAGTAACGTAATCCGCAAGGCAGAGATTGCTTAAAGGGTACGAATGTTTCATGGGGGATCCAGGTGTAACCATTGTGTATCCACGGTCTATAAATTTTTATTATCGTAGCGTAATCGCAAGGCAAAGATTGCTTAAAAGGTATAGATGTTTCCTGGGAGATCTAGACGTAACCATTCTGTATCCACGGTCTACAGTTTTTTTGTTATCACGGAAAAATTCGCAAGGCGGTAATTGTTTAAAAGGTACGGATGTTTCTCGGGGGATCTAGAAGTAACCATTGTGTATCTACGATCCATGATTCGATTCGGTTGATTTGTTTGGATTGTACTTTTCATATCGGTTTTGAAGGTTTTTCAAATATTTTCACTGGTGCTGAAACAGGTCTACTAAGTACTTGGAGAATTCTAGCTTTGCGCCTGATCAACGCATGACCAGAGTCTGCAAGAATGAGGATAAACCTATTAAGACATCGAGTTATAAAAGTATTTTGATAAAGTATTATATAAAGGATATTTTTTTCTTTCTTTCAAAATAATTTAAAATGTTTAAAATATTTTTTATTTATATAATACATGGTTTAATAGTAAATTATTAGTGTTTTATGTAAGTGATTGATCTTTATACAAATAAGTGAATGGAAAGCAATTTAAAATGAAATTTTTATGATCTAAATTGACAGTTTGAACTAACAAATTTGAATCAAATGACTATTTATTTATTCAATAAAATGGATTAAATCAAACTGTTAAATATTAATTAATTTAAAATTGGAATTTATATAGTTTTAAATTAATTGTTTATCCTTGTCTTTCAATCTATTTTTCTTTCTGGTTGTTTCTATTCTCTTACCTTCTTCCTTTTCGGGGACGAAAAGTTTTGAGTAGGGGAGTGTGACGACCCGAAATTTTCGAGCATTTAGAATCGGGATATTTAATTGATTTTAAATATTCAATAGAGCAATTTTAACTTGAATTACAAATATCACAATTTATTTGATAATTGAATTATTAAATTAAATAAGTGAAGTTGGGTAAATTATTGAATCTAGAATTTTAGGCCTGTTAAAAATAATTTGAAGGCTTGAAAATTTTATATTGATAGCACTGAAAATAATGGAAGTTTTAAAATTGAATTTTACAAGTAAATTGTTCAGTTTTGGAAATTTTATCGTTTTAAATTGAATTTAAAAATAGCCTTCCGAGACACAGTCTCGGAATTCGAAGAAACCAGTTCCATTGGATCCGTGATATTGTATTATTACCGAATTTCAAATTTCGTAGTGATTGGAGCTGTTGTGTGAGCGTACGATGTATAAAGACGTTGAAATTTATATTGAGACAAATTGAATTAAAATAAAATATACATATTGTATAGCTTGACCAGTCAAATACATTTCACATCAGAACTTTTACTTTTCACATCTGAATACTGTAGCTTACCTTCTGAAGCACGCCAACCTTCATTCTTTCACTTCATTAAATCACGTCGCCCCTTGTTTTTTTTCTTTTCAGCTGAACCCTTTTTATTAAAACCTCGCAAACACCTTTTCTTTAACGAGAGAACCGAATCTCAATCTCTCTTTTAAAAACAAAAATCAGTATAAAAAAAGGGGAATGGCCGCCGCTGTTCGTTCGAATGAAATTCATTAACAAAATCAATTTAATTAAACAACGCATGTTGATTTTCTTCGGCCTCGATGCTTCATTCGTTCAGAAAAATCAATGGCCGATGCCGTTATTCAATAGGGGAGGTCGCGATTAAATCGCGTAAAGCTTCGCGAGGTCGTTAGGCGATGGCGACGCGGTTTGAGGGAGGGTATGGCTATGGTCGCGGTTCAGTGAGGGGTTTCGCGACGACTAGGGCAGCGCGCGTAGTAGAGGCGCTTGCCTGTAGATTACTTTCGACTTGCTCAAGGTAGTGAATTGGGGTTGAGCGCGTCGGCATGGATGAAGGCGGCGCAGTGGATCGCGATTAGGGTTGGGGATGCACGCGTGAACATCTAGGGTTTCTATCAGGGGTCAAACGCATGGGGATTTGAGCGAGGTGGATGGCGGATAGGGCTCGAGCGAGCTGTTGCGTGAGGTATCATCTTCTTCCTATTTTAAATTTTACGTACAGTGATTCTATTTTAATCAAAGTAAATTAGTAAAATATTGCATGATTGTTAGTAGGAGATAAATCAACAGTTAGTTGATAAAACAATTTAATTCTTCAATTTATAAACCTGTTTATGTGTATACAGAAATTATTATAGATTTGAAAGATATAAGGATTTAAAAACCTATATAGATTATTTTTACAAAATTTTATATATATACTTTTAAAAAAAAAGAGATAAATTTGTTTAATTATTTCCGAGATGGTTAAAGAGGAATTAGTTTGGAACTAAAGTATTAGTTAATTTAGTTATTTAATGGTAAGTGATTTTTTTTCCAAATAGTTCAAATATTTTATATAAAAAGAAAAATAATTTTAGATTTGTATATGTATGAAATCGATAGTTATTTTAAATTTAGAAATAAATAAGTAAACATAAATATGTGTATAGAAGATTTTGGGAAAAATTATATGAATTTTAAAATATTGTTTAGGGTGATTAATGTATTTAATAAACTTATTTAATTTATCTTAGTTATTGGAAATAATTTATTATAGGAATTAGTTTAAGTACAAATTATTAAATTGAATTAAAATATGCAAAGGAAAAATTAGTTTAAAATTTACTACTACGGTTAAATTTAATCTAAGGTTAAAATTTAATCATTTGTAAACAAAATAAATAAGTGGTGAATAATTAGTTGATTGGTTCAAATAATAATAAACCGTGAATTGTTATACAAGGTTTAAAATCAAGGAAACAAGTCAGTTTGGAATGGATTGCGAACAGCAAAGCAAAGGTGAGTTAATCTCACTCAGAGTTAAATTTAAATTTAAATGATTAAATTTAAATAATTGTTTGAATGGTTGAATTGATTGATATGCTATAGTAGGTATATTTTGAAATTGGTATTATATGTTGTGCTAACGTCTGTGGATGCAAGGAAAGCAGGTTGGAGGGATCCAACTGGATCCCTCAACATTTATTTAAATTATTTAGTTCCCCATGTTGTGATGATTTGATATTCTATGATGAATTATGTTGAAATATTGAATTGCCATGGTTTGATTGGATATAATTGGGTATAATGAATTTCCAAAAATATATAAATTGGATTTTGGAAAGAAAATAAAGGAAGTGAATTTGTAAGTAAAATAATTATGGAAATTTGAGTAAATTTAAGAATGAATGAAAAAGAAGAAGAAATAAAGTGACATAAGAATTTAATAAATAAATCTTGAGTATAGAAAGGAAATTTTTGAATAAACAGAAAGTTAATGAATTTTAAACTCCAATGCTATTATTTGAAATAACAAAACATTTATTTTTAATTTAAGATTTTAAATTTTGAAAAGAACAAGAAGAAATTGGGAATAACCTGGAATTCATATATTTCAATTAAAGGGTTTAAATCAAATGAAAAATAATAATAACAACAATAATTAAGTCCATAATTAATGAATTTTGAAATGAGTTGAGTAATTGAAGAAATTTATTTCAGAATGGAATAAATTGAGAATCAATTTGGAAAATTGATTTAAGTGATTGAGATTGGAAATCTCTCTCTGAATAACCAAGTACATTTTCAAAGTTAATTTTTAAATATAAATTAAAAGTTTTTAAGTTGTTTTAAAAAGCAAATTTTTTGAAAAATTTATTATTTCTAAATATTTGAATTCTAAAAGTAAGTATTTCCTTTAATCTATTATAGCAGTAATTATTTAAAGAGTGATTTAGTATCTTGTTTTAAAAAAACAAAAATTTAGTTTTATATTTTATTAAGTAACCTTATTTTCAAATATTTAAATATTATGTATTTTTAACAAATTATTGAAGTAGCCTTATCTTAAATATTTTAAAGTATATTTCAAAGTAAGTGTTTTAAATTATTTTAAAAATCTAAAGTTTTGTGCTTGGTGATTTCAGAAGAAATGAAAAATATTTGGGAAATTTATTCAGAAAGAGAAGATAGTTTTGAAAATTGTTTTCAAAAGGGTTTGAAAGTGAAAATATTTCTTGTGAAGATATTTTTGAGGTTAATGAATAATTTGGAAAATTATTTATTGTTGGATGGTTGTTGTGGATATTAATTGATAGTTAAATCACCGACTATCAATATTGGACAAATACGTTGATCGTTTCGAAGAGACCGGGATCGAGATTTATTTCTCGAAAACCACTTCGATCCGGTTTGTACGTTTTCATGAAAAACGATTTTGGATTCGAAGATGGAGCAGTGAAGTGCAAGGGCTAGTCGCTACTAATCCTGAGGATATTTCCAAAATGAATGTAGTAGGAATAGTGCCTTTAGTTCAGTTCAAACCCGGGACGGACTTGTATGGATGAATGCTTGCGAAACATCGTCAGGCGGACGATGGGCATTCTAAGGGATATGTTCTAAAAATGTAACGCTTAGACTCAAGCCTCGTCAAATGGGAATGACTGAAAATCAGGGGTTATGTAGCAAGGCTAGGTGGGTAGCACCCAAGCAGGGTGAGGTCATTCCTGTCTAGATGTCCCCTTTTATTTCGGCTTAGTGGGCAGTTGTTGATCCCAACAGCGGGGTGATCTCACTCGGGATTATCCAGTAAGGGGTAGTCCCGGTCTTGTGTTGCAGGGGAGCGGGCATACTCCTCGGTACGGTGATCTAGGCCCCGTACTGTGACAGGTGGTACCCTAGTGCCTAGTCATTGGTTGGAAATCCATTCTCCCTACGAGCCTTGTACGAGTTTTGTTTGTATTACCCACTCTGTGGCTAGTAGCTGGAATTTAATAATGTAACAATTTCGGCTATTTTATAAGTATTTGCATATAGACCCTATTATAATATCAGAGGAGTTTTATAAAAATTGTTTTAGCTATCGTAAGGTAAAAACCCGACATGTTTATTTGTGGCGTGGTCTTATGAGATGCTTTTGTTTTCAAAGGATTTTTGAAACTTTAATAATAAATTGAGTGTGATTTTCTCACGCTGGTATTCTAGACTAACTTGGGTGTTATTTAACTGTAATGCTCGGGTCAGACCAAGTATTATAGGATACAGGATATGATGTTGTGGAGCTTAGGAGACGTGCAGGATGACGATACGTACTCCCGTACTTGTTTGTGTATATATATTCCGCTGTGTTGAGTTATTGTGTATATATTGTATGATGTTGATGTTGAACTGTGATTGATGTACTCTGATGATGTAATATATAAACAGAGATATTTGATTCTTTGAGTAAAGACCGTTTATTATCTATTATATTTTATTCCACTGCGATGGTTAGATTCTGTTGTTGATTTCTATTTTCTTCTTCTACCTCCTCTTCTTTAACCCAAATGGTTCGTATTTCTCTAGAACTTGAGTTGATTTAGGTAGAATAGTGTTAACTCAGGGGTACGGATTTGCGGGTCATTACAGGGAGAGTGTAACGATCCATAAATTTTAATAGTTTTAATAATATATTTAATTAGAAATTTTATGAAATTTTAAATAATTTAATTTTGAAATAAAATTTTTAATTTGAAATACATCTAATTAAACATAGCAAATGGTAAATTTTCATCTGATAATATCGAAATTATTTTCTTGTGTAATTCTATTTCAATTCAAATCAGTTAATATTTGATGATAATAAAATAATTTCCAAACTTGAATATTTTTATATAGAAATTTTTTAAATCGTCTTCTGAGTGAGACATCATATTTCTTTTCTCCAAATTTGGAATTCTCCAGCCCCATTTATCTTCTTTTGGACAGATTTGCAGCATTTTTCGGTACCGGATATCGACCTTTGATAAGATGATTATACCACTGATATCTATGTAGCATTTTGATCGTATCGTCGTACTGGTCTCTGTGGTATATTTACTTCTGTATTTTGAAATTCGGTACGCAGCAGAATTCGCAAAACCGGTAACCTATCGGTACCGGACCCATGACCTTTTGTTTTCTTTTAAGTTTCAAACTTTAACCGTGTCATCCAAGCATAATTGCTTTATATCTTTTGCCGAATCAATGGACAACCGTTCCTGTTCAAACTTCTTTTCAGCTGATTCGTTGCTTACGTTATTTTAAAAGAAATTTATATGGATCTATGTCATAGTCTGTCCCTTTTGCTTTTATTTATTCCGGGATTTGTGGGTGGCTTTCACTGTTCCTAGTTGTTGATATTCACTGCTGTCCACTCATTTCCATTTTTCATTTGTACGCCAGTATTCCCAATTCGTCTTCCTATTTTCTTCTTCTTTTCAGATCCATTCCAAATACACACACACACACAAATATATATATATATATATATATATGAAATGAAAATGAGAAACATATAAATTTGTTGAGCCTGCTCATACCCATCATTCTCGAGCCTCTCCCTCCTTAGCCGAAGGCTTCTCCGCCATCTCCTCTCCCCATCTCACCTCGAACGCAAGAAGCCTCATTTCCTTCATACTTCCTCACTGCTCACGTCCCCACTCCACCCGAGCCTCCGCGCCGAACACCAGAGCACGCAGTCTACCCCACCTCGCCTACATCGATGTGCATATGAGAAGCCTGCTCATCACTTCTTCGAACCAGCCGCTGAAACCATCTAGCTTACTCTCTTAAGCATTGATTTTGAAAGCGTATATAAGATATTTTTTTATATATATAAAAGGTTATACATATGTTATATAAGTTTATATATAGTATAGCTGCTGTCATATATGTTTCCAGATTGTTGTATATGAGTTTACGTAGTTATCTCGATTTATTTTATAAAAGTTTGTTTGCTATATGAAATATATGTTTTATAATAAAGTGTGTTAATATATATTTCATAAGTATATCATATATACTAGTTGGTTCATTTAAAGGTTATATTATACAAGTTGTTGTATATATTAGTTAATATATATTTTGTTTGTTGATCACTGTATATAGGTGTACTTAAGCTGTATAATTCGTTGTGTAAGTATAGTTAAATGAGTTATACAATTTATATATTATACAAGAGAGTGATTTAAGGAGTATTATATATAATTTCTACTGTATACATGTGTTTACAGAAATACAGGCAGATGTATTTATATAGATATACATGGTGAGTAATGAACTTTGAATATGATGTATGAGTATGTTGACTTTAAAACAATTATATATAAGTTCCAATTGTTGTTAGTATGTAAGTAGGTTTATTTATATATTATATTCTAAAGATTACATATATGTGTTTTGTAAATATTTCGGGTAATGTCTATATTTATATAATAAGTTATATTTACGTTAATATCAGTATTTTGGGAAATATATAGATATATATGTGGTTACCTACGTTAGTGATTACGTTTAAAATGTGCTTAAGGAAATTTTGAAAGAAATGTATCAATTTATAAACACTGATTTTTGAATTTTAAATATATAGATTTTCATGTGGATATTGGTTTTTAAGATATATGTATATATTTTCAGTTTATATCAAAACTGATTATCCCGTTCTCATCGATTCTTATCGATCAGCTTTGTCATCAATTCGTACCAATCTAGTTTGCTTTGAAATTCATGCTTGGATTCGTAACTCATTTCAGTGACAAATTTCTCTAACATCGAAAGGTGAGCAATCACTCACGATTAACGTCCTTACATTTATTAAATTCGATTTCAATTGAAATATGCTGGTGTAGTTATTTAAATTGTTATATATGCTATTTTCTGTAACTATTCACCTGTGGGATATGACACCATATCCTGTTGCTTATATTATATTGTTATTGAGTGATATATGTCTGTTATGTTATTATCATATCTGTTATCACTCAACATGTACCCTGTTAGTTTAGAATTCCCTATGAGTTGAAATGATACATACCCGAAAGATCTGTAGAATATGAGAAAATCGTTATGGGTTGAAATGATAAACCCAAGCGATTTTCATTGAATTGAATTTGGGACTGCGGGTTGAAATGATATACACCCATATACATTTAAATTGCGGATTGAAATGGTAAATATCCATATCACTTGACCATAGGATAGAAAATTAAATACAAACACCGTTGGTCAACACACACACACACACACACACACACACATATATATATATATATATATTGAAATGATTTCTAAGGTTTTGAAATTGAATTTATTTTAGAATTATACTCAAATAAGTTTGATTTGAAATTTATTTAATTTGAAATTTTAAAGATACGATTTTATAACTTGATTTTGATTAAAAGCGATTTAAAGGAATATTTCAAATTTACATAAACTGAAATGGTATATTTAGTTTTATTTAAATTTGAAATTAAATTTTTATATAAATGTTATACGAACGATTAAGTAAATATTTCAAAATAAGTCAATTTAATATATATATATATATGTAATTATCAAATCTAGTTTTGAAATGTTTGAATATTTAAAGTTTTGAAATTATTCAAATTGAAATGGTTTATTTCGTGGTTAAAAATATGTATTTGAAATCGATGTAATTTGAAATGGTTTACTTAGAAACTGAATTGAATTGAAATTGATGAATTGAGATTGAATTAAATTTGAATTTGAAATTCGAGTTGATTTGAATCGATTTGTGAAATTTGAGGAAATTATGAATATTTTACTTTTTAAATTATTGTAATATATATATACTATTTTAATATAAAACTATTTTGAAAATAAACTATTTTAATATACTATTTATTTTAATATAAACTATTTTACATTATAAATGATTTTTTTATATATACTATTATTAATATCTAAACTATTTAAGTGGTGGAAGTTATGATTTCAGAGTTGTAGTTTTCCAAAGTATTATGATTTCAAAGCATTTTGGTTTCAAAAGGGTTATAACTTTGAAAGTGCTATAATTTAGAAATAGATATATTTGAAGAGGAAATGATATTTTATTGATATGGTTTTGAAATGGAAATGATATTTTTGTTTTGAAGCATAAATTATTTTGAAATGACCACGGTGTTATAATGACATTTGTTTGTTAATAGCGTATATTTCTACATAGTAGATAGTTCCATGGATCCTTAAAGGATGAGCATCCCAAACATCCTTTAAGTTACTTGTATTTCAGTTGATATTTCACTTGAGTTGATTTATTGGTATAAGAATGTTAATCCTGACTGGAGTGTTTTGTGTTTTGCTTTACGCTCGGGTCAGACTGAGTGATACAACATTTGAGACTCATCTTTGGAGTTTGGAGCTTCGCTTGGAGATCCAACTATCAATTCAGCTTTCAGTCATTCAGTAGATTCCAGTGATGTATTTAGATTTTGTTATTTGACTATGGTATTTGAGACTTCTGTTATATCTTGTTTTAACTCTGTTATATATAGTAGCTTCATGAACTATTATTCATTTGTTTCCGCTGCTTATTAATGTAATACTGTGTGTCCATGATTCTGTGATTTATTTATTAACCGTATATGCTGAGTTTTGCCAAATATAAATTAACAATCCGATATTTTGAGCAATTCAAGTCCACATGTATGGATGCGAATGGTTGAAAATACCAGGATGTTACATTAATAATTTATTGACAATTTAAAGCTTGGGTTTTATATCCAAGTTTTGGGTTTTAGGTATTCAATTTAAATTTAACATATCCAATTTAAGGTTTTCTAACACCCGAATTAATCAAAATAGTTTAAACTAACTACAATAATCAACTTATCAAAATTATGCCCACTTACCTCAAGCAAAAGCTCTTTCTACTATTTATGCTTGAGAATCGCCTACCTAAATTCATAGCTCCGCCTTTTTAGTTTCTTCTAGTTTTGGTTTATTTTAGTTTTAAGAATTTTGGTGTTTAGGGTTGGGAGAAATTTTTATCAGAGTTTGGTTATTGTGATTGATTATGTGAGAATTAGGGGTTTAATAGCTTAGTATCTATAGGGGTAGGATTTAGTTTGGACCACTGGATTAGCTCAGGAAATAACTTTAGAGAATCCGGTCCTCTCATCATAACTTTCGTTCCCAAGCAAATAATCTGGTCCGTTCATCTTGTCTCTGTAAAATTAATAACACATGATTTTACTCACGTTCTAGTCAACTACCCCTGTTCCTGGGTCAACCGCTACCAATCGACCTTGAACCCTTATGGGTAGATCGATGGCCTATAAATTTTAAATTTTTTGATTTTGAACTTTTAATTCAATCTAATGCCAATAACATCTCCATACTAACTCAAATTTCTAAGTGTTATAGAAAATCATCTGGAAAAGCGTTACGAACCCAATGTTGCAAATTTTGTAGCCAAATTTGGATATGCATGAAAATTTTCTTTTAAGTTATGGTTTTACTTTAATTTACATTACTTATTAAATTTCCACCTAAATTTATGTTAAATTTTCGAGGGGTTATAATGGGAAATGTGTCCATTATGTTATAAATCCTAACACCTAAATAATGTTCACATTAACAGTATACACTTTTCATATGTTGCACTCACACTATACATATGGGTGCATGTGATGTGCTTATCACTATACATAATTAATTAAAATTATATTAAAATAATTTTAATTAATTATAATAATATGAAGAAATTTTTAAAGGTATATTTAGAAAAGTTCTAAACACATTTTTGACTGTATAGACCCAACAAACACCTAATAGGAAAATTTTAAGAATTTACTCTATTATCCTGCTTCCGACTGGCCAAGTTTCTTCAATGGTACCAGAGCCCAAGCATAACACCTCCACCTCTATGCCCATACTATGCAAGAGTACTAATAAGTAATATTGTCAAATATACAGAGAATGAGGCAAAATGGGATACATTTGTGAATATTCGCTTAGGCTAGCACTAATATGTATTTAACATTGAATATAACTTATCACAAAACGTACATGGTATCAGCACAAAGTAATAAACACGTCCCCCTCCACGATAGAAAAAATTACAAGATACAGAAATATCAGAGACCATAGAGTTAATCACAGCGATAATATATATTACTAAATGCACAGAGTGTGTATAATATACATCACATAAGCATAATACAAGAGATAATACAACACACGATGATACTAACTATATTGAATCCTAGCCTCCTCTATGTCCAAACCACAAGCTGGTCTCACTGTCCCTGAACCTGTAATGTCTTAGACTAAATTGAGGTTCAATATACAAATGTAACTCAATATGTATAAGGTATAATAATATAATAACATCATCGGAGTAAGATAGGATAAATATCCATGATAACGGTATATAAATAACAATCTAAAAATGGTATAAAATTATAAAATCATGAACAATCCCAAAGTATCACATAACATTAAATATCCCAAAACTATGCATAAAGATGTCATCACCCATATAAATGCCCATCAAATCAGAAATCATGGAATCAACGTCAAATGGAAGAATCATCTATGTTTAGAAATTATCATCAAAATCCAAAAATCAATAGAAAGGTTTGTGCTAGCACATGACAATGACCATAAAAATCAATGAGTGGTCGTCTGCTTGAAGAGAATAGGCTACCTGCGTAGAATGGATAGACCATCTGCCTATCAATCATATAAAGATAAGATACCGAGATTTACTATATCTTAGACCTAGTCTCAGGTAGAAATAGAAATAATATATGTCTATTTACCACACATTTCAAAACCAAACAGGAGACATAAACACGTCTGTCGGCTCCATGAGCCTCACATGTGTCCGCCTAACACCACTCATATAATCATATGTTACCTTCCCCTCAGTATTGTGATAACATCCACTGTGACGAGGCGGATTTTGCCCGCTCAAAAATCGACATCCATACTTCAAATCGTATTCGAATGCCATAGATTCGACCGTTCAAATCCGATTCGCCGGAGCTTATAACAACATTAAGTAAATAACACAGCGAAATAAAAGAATAATACATTGATATACAGCTTTGATACAATATCTGATACAACAGATGATCCAATAGATATCAATATACATCAGAGATATGATACAATAAAATAGCAGCGGAAAAGAAAACGATAGATAACATCTAGCAGCGGATCAAATAACTCTAAAATAGTCTTCAAGGAAGAACTCCGAGAACTGCAACTCTATTTCCAAGAATCAATCCAGCAATAGCTCGAACCCCCAATAACGATGCACCAAGCTAGGCAAGACTGGTGCGAACCAAGGGCTGAACTAACTCCAGATAATCTACTAAACCTGACTATCTGAAAAACCCAACTCTAGACTGCTCGTATAGAAATATAATGAGCACCCAGAGTTTAGGAAAGAAACAATAAACTCCGGATCAGTCGTGGGACTGGTATGAGCAACAAAAACAGTTTATCTAAAAAAAACATTCAACAAAAGATTTTCAAAGTCAATTCGCAATGCTTTTTAAAATGAGACTACCATAAGGCCTCCCGCACACACACACAATGCAAACGCAGAATCGGAGGAGATTTCTCCTTATGATAGTCAAAGATGCTTGATACGCATTAAAAGAAACATTTGATATTATTACTAGTGCATAGTGTAGGAAAAATTCATTTCGAAAGTAGAATATAAATCTTAGCCAACATATGACCATTATCGTATGCCTACTATAGCTACCATCTAAACAGTGGTGACCACCATAAGTAAATGGCAGGTCCTACAACTAAAACCGTACAAGTCTCGTATTGTTTCTTTGGATTTCCAACGAATGATCAGGCCAAGGAACTTCCCATTGCCACATGAGAATGCCTCTGGATGGACATCCCCGAGAACCAAACCGGATCTCTACCAACACAAGGCCGAGTTACCCCTAACTGAGCAACAACTGACCGAATATGCCATCCCCCGGTCCTTTGCGACCTTTCAACCGAGCGCTCGTAATCAATTCACACAATCATAAAGTGTTTTCAACATGAGTAAGTATCTGGGCTCCATACCATGATACCGCCCTTTTCCAGAAGGAAATGCACATATCCTAAAGGGCGCTACCCCTCATAACCTTGCCGCATCTTTCCTGTTTTGACCATTCACGGGGTGTGAGGCTCGACGAAGTCACGTCCACAAAAACATACTTTATACAAAAGCCATGCTTTGGGTCAACAAATGATCATAGAAATGATCACAAAGATATACGATCAAATAAATGATCCTATCACAAATAATCAACACAATGATCATTTCACAGCAACACTCAGTATGTCACATTATCAAATTGGGAATATATCGCTGATAACATTCAACTACGTAACCTCTGAGCTCGTACGTCTCAGAGAAGGGTGTTAAGCTAAAAGAATAAATTCTCCGCCACCAACAGAAATATATTTGAAAGAAATCAGCTTTATATCTCAATTTGTAATGTCAGACATACAATCCATACAAGTCTGTTCCGGGTTCGAACAGAACCGAAGGCACTTACAAAGAAGTCCTTGCAATCCGGATATTCACAATCCCGATCGGATTCCCCATCACTTAGGGAGTTTCTATACCGGCGCGACTCGGTGCAGAAACAATCGATAGGTCATCCTATCGCTTTCGCAAATACCCGGTCTTCATCACCGGTCTTCAAATGCTATCCATAACGACGTATCACATATTCGGAATGGGTTATACGACACAAAGGTCCTTTCCCGGCTAAACCGAATAGTGAGCGAAAATATTTTTAAAACATATGGATATGGGATTTCAATTAAGTCACAACTTATTACCCAAAACTTTTCTTCAAATGGCTTAACAAATTACCATTTTCAATCTTTAAACAAAAAGATTCATTTTCTCAACCTTTAACGGTTTAAACAATTTTCATATTTTAATCTTTTTAAACAAAAGATTCATTCACAGATTTTCCAAATCAATTTTCATTTCAATTTGATTAACTCGTTAAATCTTTAAATCAAAGATTTAACTTATAGCCTTCAAAACAATTTCATTTCAATTTGATTTAAACAAATCATCAATTTAAATCTGTTAAAAATAAACAGATTTAATTCATAGCTTTCAAAAAAAAAATCATTCATAACTTGGAAAACCATTTTTCAACTCAATCTTGAAATTCCCTTAATTAAATAGGAATTCCATTTCTTATCTGAAAGCTTTTATCTTTTGAAAACAAACAGTTTCATCTCAGAAAATCTGATTCTTTTATACGAGTTGAAATCCTTGGGTTAAATTCAAATTCCCAAACTCATACCTTTAAAAATGGTTTAAATTCATACAACATGTTTATAATATCTTTAACCAAAATTTCCAATCATCGAATTCAATTCCAAATATCGAATTCAAATTCAAATTGAATTATTTAAATTGGAGATTTTACCGAGTTATTCAAAATAGCTTTTATCTGTGAAAACCTTTTTCAAAAGCTTTACCGTTTAACCCAAATCCATTTTCAAAATCAATTTGAAATTAAAACTTTAATTTCAAAAACATTACATTTAAATTATCTATGACTTAACCGATTTCCTCGTGAAATCCACATTTGTGTGTGTATGGTGTAGTCCAGGGGTTATACACAGTAGTGCAACATCATTCAATCATGACAGATCAAATACAACAATATATCTGATAAGCGATATAAATTATAACGCTTATCTTCATTCACAGATCACAGATATATTTATATATCACAGATAATAAATTACATCACACATCACAACACAAATCAGGATAATCATAAAGCATCATATAACAGGGATATCAAACAGTTTACCATCCAATATAATCCAAGCATCCATAGGTAGGATTAATTCAATTATCTGATTAAGTTAATCAGATAAATTTCTATGAATAAATTTACTGGTCATGGGAAAATTAATAATCGATTAGCTTCAAAACATTCAGTAAACTATCTTTTAATTAATCATTAATTTATCCTAAATTAATAATTAATTCTTAATTAATTTTTCTTAATTAATTGATTACTTCTTAATTAATGATTTTTATCCTTAATCACTTTCATTACTTATGAATCTATTACCCAATCCTGATATATTAATTACAAATCATTTGATATAATAAATTAATTTATCAATCGCTTTAATAAATTAAATTTTTCTTAATTAATTGTATTAATTAAATTAACCTTCGAACCAATTACATAATAAATTAACCCCTTGATTAATTATCCTAAGAAATTACACTTTGAATTACTTATGATAAAGTAATTATCTCATAACAAGAAATCATTAATTACCAATTTAATCTGATGACTTTTTCTTAAACTAAATTAATTAACTTAATAAATTTAGGTATCCAAAATTTATTACAATAAGTAATAAATTCCTTAATTACTTTAATTAAGTAATTAACAATTTACAATTGATTGTCTTAATTTATGAATTGTTTAATAATGCTTAGTTAATAACTTTTATTAACTATTCTTTAAATTACTTTCTATAGTAATTAACTTAGATAAATCAACATTAATTATAAATTAATCAACCATTCAATTCCTTCATGATCTTAAATCCTATTTTTTTTCCAGATTCAATTTGTTAAAATATACTTTTAATTGCTTGTTATTGAAACAATGTGAAATTTAAACTTTTGTTTCCAATCTAAGATCTAACCTAACCTAAATCTATACTTAAACTTTAAATAAAACAATGAGTTTAAGTTTGAAAAGAAATAGAACAGGTTCTCTAAAAAAACAAGAGAACAACAATACCCGAGACATTTACTTAATTTACCCGAGTAATACTCGCGACCTTCACTGTTCTTTCCCGTGTCACTCTCCCTTCCCACCTTCTCCTCTTTCTTACCTGTTCCTTTCTTCTTCTTCTTCTTTTTTTTTTTTCTGTAGCACGCGAACACACTCACGCACCCAAGTTTCACTCGAGGCAACCTCTCCCCTTACCCGAGTATATACTCGGGGACCCAATCTTCCCGAACACCAAGACGTGCACGAAATCACCGTGCACGTACACCATCACCAAAACTGCCTCCGACCTCTGATGATTCCTTCAGCAAACCACTTATCACCCATACTTTCAATCCTTACCTGCGAATTACACGCGCGAGCTACAGATTGAAATCGAGACCTACAGATGAAACAGGCAACCATCCCATCACCAGAAATTGTCTTGAATACGGCGTCTCCGATCACCGGAACACGCGAAGCCTCGGCCATCACCTCGTCACTTCAGCCTCCACCCTCCCCTTCGATCCCACACGGCTCGATCCACCAGAGATATGGGAAACACCTCATCTCCGACCTCAACTAAAAACAATAGCTAAACCCTAAACTTCACTCGTTCCTTCAATCTTTTCAATAGAAAATTTATTTTGCATTTTTCTCATTATAATCGATTACCAGGCCTACTTCATGCAAAGTTTCAGCGATCAAAATTCATTTAATTTCTGGGAATTGACAAAAATCCAATTTTTGTTCAACTAACCACTGCTTCCTAACCCCAACATTAAAAATAATCAATATAGTTTTAAAAATCCTATTTTCGAATAAGTATTCATGTGATGTATTTGAAATGACAATTCAGCATGTTCGAAATTTTCATTTTGATAAGTTTCCTGTAAAATTTTGAAATTTCATACTGTACATTATTGTTCTTCTTCTTGAACTATTTTTATAATAAAATTCTTGCTCAAATCCACATCTTTTGTTTTGAAACCCGAGCTTGATAGTGATCAAAACATGTGGGATCGAATTTTGTTCTATTTGTTTCATACTGAACTCCAAGAACAGAGGAGGGAATCAATTCACAGAGCTTCAAATGTTTAACAGCATGATTTAATTATCACAGCAACTCAATCTAACACGGTTGTAGATAAATAATGTTTGTGTATGAAGGATAGCTTGTTTACTCACTGTTTTGGGTTTTTAACAGAGAATAGAGGTGAATATATATAAACCTATACAGACATGCATCAATTATCCCAGATAATCACATAATTACTTCCATAGAAACCACATTATTGTGATTGTTTATCACAAAAAGATATCATATATATGGATTTATTTATCAAGTTAAGAGTTTGCTCACTTGTTTGCAGAATGAAGACAGAGCACAGAATAGGTATGTTTTGAAAGCAGCTTTATTTTTGTTGAAATCTTTTACTTGATTCTCTGGCTCGAATTGATTGTATTATTTAAGTTGAGATTTGTTTATGTTTGAAATGGTGTTTACTTCAGACCTTTTAGCTTGAAGGAGATGAACTGATGAGGATGATTGATATATAAGAAAAAATATACAGGGTGTTTTCATTTTGTACAACAAGTCATGGCTGAACATATTGTATGTACTTAGAGATGTCTTGCATTAATGGCTGATATATGAAATGTTATAGTGTACTAGAGGTAGTAGCATTGACTATCATATGTCTTGTTTATAGATATAAATATGTTTGCACTGTTTTCTTTTGTTAATTCACTTGAATGTATTTGATTTTGCTTTGCATTTTTACAGGCAACATTCTTTTGCCTTACTTTACATGCTACTTACAGGCTACAAATTTATTATTATCTTCTCTTGTACTTCTTTGTTTCTTTTTAAAATCTGGCCATCAAGATTTTGTGGAGGCTATGCCGATTTGTTTTGATACTTGAACATGCAGATTTGCTTCTACATACCTATATTTTTATCATTTATTTGCTTGTACTTGTTTATACATATAAATGTATTTGTTTACTTGGTTTATGTTTTATTTTGTACTCGTATTTACTTGTTTTTGAAAACTTTATTTTGTTTACTTTGCTTATTTATTTGTTTGAATACTTTTATTTGCTCTTATTTTATTTTATTTTTCTTTGCATACTAAAACTTTTATATTTGTTTGTATTTACGTTGTTTTGTTTATGTTTATTTTATTTTGTCTACTTACTTTAAAATATAATTGAAATTCCATAACTTTGTTTTGTACATAGATGTTTTAACTTTTATTTATCTCTATTTATAACTCAAAATTTATTTTACTTCTATTTTTAGTTTAAATATTTATCATGAATTTTACTTTAATAATTATTGTTTTACATTTCTCTTTGTACACATATATTTTATATAACTCAAATTATCATCATTTATAAATTTCTAAATCAATTTATTTATTTATTTATTTTTATACTTGTGTCCAAAGTATATTATTTATTTTTTCAAAATCATTTATTTAAGAATTTATTTAGAATCCAATATATACATATATATTCACATATATACAAATTTTCAAATCCATATGACTTTATATATTTTCTATTTGAATCGAGGAAACTCGCATCATTTAAAATCAATTTTACAAATTTTAATTCAAAAATTCATTTAAATTATCAATTTAAATTCATAAAAATCCGAGGTCGTTACATCCACCGCATGTCATAAACACGTTGCAGGGCTATGCTCTACATCAATCATGACCCGACACATTTCCTCTATAGGTAATTGACTGCTAGCCTATGTGACACAAGGGTAAACGCACACATCTAGGGCACATATCAATATATGCCTAACAAACGGCAAGAGGCCGACACATGGCCAAATATATAAAATGGTGTCACGGATCCAAGGTGCGTCCACCGCAATCAGGCTGCCAGGGTGGATACTAGCCAATCCGGTTCACTTCCAAAATAGAAAGGAAGTTAGACAAGGTAGATAAACACATAGTATCTACAGTCAATAGCTAAAACCTAGCTACTAAGAAATGCCATCACATGGCTTTTTATATTGCTATCACATAGCTTGATACAACACACGACTATAAATATTGTTGCCACACAGCTTGATAATATTTGTAGCTTGATAATATTTCTAACACATAGCAATACGTGTGACTCAACATAATGAGTCTCCATAAATCCTTGCCATGTGAGTGTCGTCTTCTTATAATGGATAATTAAATGGTCCATTTAGGCTCTGTACCATTGTTGGATCTGGCATATTTAGCAGTGGGTAAATTGAGTGAATTTCAAAAAAAGTTTTCCTATTTGAATAATGGTGGGACTATGAAGTCTAATGGGTTTATTGAGAAAAATTCCCGACTTAATTAATTTAATATTTATATTTTTTTGAGTATATTAATATATGCTCATGTGTAAATGAAGTGCATGTGTAACATAGCAATGTGTATATAGTTGATGTATACATCTACAACATATATGTCTCAAAGCTTTATTTAATATATATTTATTTATGAATTTTGAAAATTATTTATATTAAATAAATAAAATTAGAAATGTCCAATCAATTTTGGCTAGGTCAATGAGATCTTGAATTCAAATTTTAAACTCTAAATAGGCGACAAACGCGAAGTAAATATTTTGAAAACTCAAAATTAGATCTTTATAATTTTTATTTAATTATTATATATATATACAAACTATTTATTCGATTGAATTTTATTATTATTATTATTATATGTATATAACTTCTTAAAATACACACATACACACACAAATAATATAATATATGTATGTTTTATTATAAAAGAAAATTTTAAATTCTATATATATATAATTAATCAAAATCTTTTCGGATAACAAAAGCAATTTTTTATTTAAAAACTATTTTAAATTAATAATGTATATAGAATTATTTAACATGAATATTGTTTAAAACAATTAATATATATACACACACAATACAAATAGGTTTTGGCCAACCATAAAAAGACTAACTTTTTTATTTTTTGAAAATAGTTTAATTTAATTTATTATATATATATATATATGTATATGTGAATTTTAAACATGTATTATTGGAAATTATTAATTAAAATTAATGAAAATTTAGTTAAATATTAAATTATATATATATTATACAAAGCATATGGCTAAATAATATAATTTTTATATGACACTAAAATATGTATTAAAAAATTACAGAATGTATAGCAATTACTTACTGTAATCAAATCAACAACATAATTAGGTGAGATAATATATGCACTTATAAAAATGTTATATATATAGATCTAACTACCGCATGATCGTCAAATAAATTAGAATACACGTCTTGAAGAAAAAGCTGTTGAATGTGTGTTGGTTAGAGATAACCCCTAAATTCAACTTGAATCAATATCTGGACTTTACAGTGGCCTAAAGTACCACTGGTTTCATATCCATATAGATGTATTTTATCGATGGGCGGCATAACTATAGAGGTGGGGTGCTAGGTCCTTGTAGCCAAGATGGAGAAGGAACTCAAAAGGAAATAAATGAAATGAGTGGATGACTTGATTTAAATTGAGAAGGAGAGGGAGGAAAATCTCCTCATTTTAGTCTTTCTCCTCCTTTTAGTCTTTCTCCTTTTACGAATTCTTAGATCCAGATCTAGAATCCAAATAAAAAATCCCTACCTCCTTACTAGTAAATGGTCGGCCATATAATGGTCTTCATGAGCTATTAAAAACTCCAAACTCGTTTAATATTTAATATCATCTCAATTATATAAAAATGTGTATCGATATCGTACATCAGTACGCACATATATAACTTTATGTGTGCACCCAATTAATTATTAATGCGACCAAAATATGCTTATAGTTCCAATACATAAAATAAAAAAGTAATTAATATTTCGTATATATTAATTTATATCAATTATATATCAATTAAATAATGTGGTATTTAAGTGAAATCATCAGCGTGACTATGCGACTCGTAGATGTAAATTCAGTCAGTGATTAATATCGAACAATTTGAATAATAATGTTCACACGTTAACTTAACTAGTGGTGTGTCAATTTACCTGGATTTTTCGCTTATAATTCTTCAATGGTAAAATCCAAATTCACGATTTAGGGGGCACCATTTAGTAACGATTATTTACACATGTTCTCCTTGTCAACATTATATCGCTTTAGGATTTTAGGAATTTGTTTTGGTTAAAATTCCATTATCATCCATATTTAACCTTTTTAGTCCATAAACAAGGAATTTGGACATGGTGTGCATTAGTATATAGTTAATACGTATCAACTGAGTAACAAGGAAAGGGGTACCTAATTACGGCTGGCATGGCACCGGTATCCAAGAGTATTATGGGTTGTTCCCTTATTTGTATTCTCTTTATATCCAAAAGCTACTTTTCAAGGCCTATAATAGAATTTCTGAAGGATTATTGTCGTATACTTATTAATTTGTTCTAAAAGCATACTATAATAAAAAGCATCCACTAATGGGAACATTTATAATAATTATGGTTATATATAGTAGGCTAGGAATTGAGTGATGAATTTTAACATGCCAGCCGAAGCATTTTGTAATTAATTTGAAAACACTGTCATGGCTTAAGTAGTATTTCAACCGTGCAAGTCACAATATTTATGGAAAACATTTGAAAAAATTGACATGAATATTGAGGTATGCATCATTTTGAAAAGCACTTTAGAATATAAATTTTAGATATATGACATTAAACACCTCGTAGTATACAGTAGAAAGAGTGATTACTAATTACAAGATAGGCCCTTGGCATAAACATAGAAAGCTTCTTGGTTGCACACAATAATGTTTATGACCTATGTAGATATGGTAGATAGACTGCATTTAGAATTTCAAAAAAATCCATGAAATACCATATGAGAGTTTCAGTCGACCGAAAAAATCCAGAATTCCGTAAACCGAGAGACCCATATAATTAAAATAATCATAAGAAGTCCAGAGAAGTGTGATTACCATGAGATTGCTAATTGACTTGGATTATCATAAGAAACCCATATGGGCAAGATAATAATAAGAAGTTCATATAACCAAGATAATAATAAGTGTAACAACCCTCACTTCAATGGGCATAGATTTTTTTTAAACCCGAAACCCAAATCCACTGAAATATGGATCGTTGGTTTGGTATTCTACAAAGTAGAAAATATATCAAAGCGCCAACGGATAGTGGAAATAAGAAAATATAATAGATTGGTATAATTACTGACTAAAAATTGACATCTCAAATGTTAAGAGCCTTAGCCAGGAAAATGCTCCAAACCAACATCAGTAAATGCCCTTCTAAATCCCGTGGGTTGTGATAAGGAGGGAATCAGAACAATATTCTGGTGACTGGTAAATTATTCATCTTATATATAACACTAGCCTATGTCGATTGTTTACTATTTCATGTTATGTAAAACTTTATTATTAGGCGTTAGGACTCCATTACAACGTACGAATCTTACCCATCTACCCCAAGTCCACTAATGGACCTAGATATTATCCCCACTGGTATCAATTGCTCAATAGCTCTTAAAGATCCATCGCCATCGTATCACCGGAAATTCTATCGTGCGCACCGACTATCTCCACTCCACGAGATCCTAATATTTCAAGGATTTTTCACATACGCCAATCCTAGGCGTACCTTCATCTTCTTCTAATATTGTGGATTTTTGGCTCCAACGCCCCACCTTGTAGAAGTTAGGCTCTACGAACCACCTTATACAATTTAGGCTCTATGAACCACCTTATGAAATTTAGGCTCCATGAACCACCTTATGGAATTTAGGCTCCATAAACCACTACCCCGTCTATGTTTTGAAGGGATCTTTCTATGGGTTAACTAGGCTTGCCATATCAAACAAACTAGCAAACAATTATGGAATTGTATAACCTTTTTCTTCCCGTTGACCATAAAGGATCGATGTTGAGCATAAAAAATATGCAACTCCTACCTTAGTTTATAATACCCAAGTATTCTAATATACATACACTTATCGCAACTCATTTTGGTACCCAGGCATCCAGACTTTCTATGCCCCATTACATAAATCCAATCTCACTCGCTGTCCATTTAGATTGCCTAGTGCAATTAATGCAATACCCCTGCACTGAAACTCGAAGTTGACCTAATTTAATTGTGCACCTTTTGACCTTGGGGTATCCCTTTAGTACGAAATCGTACACTCGCCACGGGTCTTATTGGTTGGGTATGTTTTTAGCATCCCAACCCAGTCTAATGGTCTTCAAACATTGGTCCACTATAATTATAACAGAAAACTTATAATTATTCACACCTGTCATAAACGCGTATTCGAGGCTACATACTTACATACATACGTACGTACACACACACATATATATATTAGACTTATGTATACTTATTCTTCTTTAGTTTCCTTTATTGCCTCTGCCTCTTTTACGGTTAACTTTAAGTCTTAAGTCTAACTATGCGTTTATCATTAATTTTATTTACTTCCTCTTACTTCAGTCATTAATTTTGTTGCAACAATATTCATTCGTTCAACTTTGATTTCTATTCCTTTTCATTAAATTATAAGACTTAATCCATTTCATTAATCCATCTTATTTATCTTGCCTTTCTTTTTCATTAGTTTATGTTTTTTTAACCTTTTATTTCATTCTTATCTAAATATTCCACCTTAAGGATTTACTACATTTTAATAAATTGGAATTAGACTTTATAAACTAATTGTTGCATAGTAAATTTCCATATCTTTTCCAAAAGAGGCGATTGTTGTAGTGTTTGTAACTATAGGGAATTCTCTTTTTGTTTAATGAAACAGGCAGTATAAAATTTGGTAATCATCCTTACTTTGTATATCTCTTTCTTTATGGACATATATTTATCCTTTTCATTTCAAACGTTGCACTTTTATGAATTTAGACTTGATAATATATGGAAATCTACTTGGAACAATACATATTCCAATGAACTAAAATATAACTAACATTCCCAAAGTCGTAATAACATTATTAATTAACATCGAATAAAATAAAATTCCAATTCATTACTTTAAGGTTAACTAAAATCTAACGTAAAACATATAAATTATCAACCGTAAAACATGTAAACTATTGGTCATAAAACATATAAATTATCAGTTGTAAAACATATAAATTATCATCCATAAAACATGTAAATTATGAGATGTAGAAACTAACAATTCTAATCATTATGTAATTACAGAAATAAACCTAATCATTACATAACTACATGGAAAGTTTACAGTCTTCAATATTTCACTTTTATAAATTTATTCACAATTTAAATTCAATTTAAAGACATAAAGGAATAGGTTTGCAATGACATAATCTAGTATTATATATTTTTATATAATATTCGCACTCACCTTTCATTAGCGCTCCCAAATCTCTAGATTTAATCCAAACTCGACCTTATTATCTGTATTCTCCATGTTTTGACTCCCTATTCGGATCCACAAGCAATATTTATGCAAATCTCATTATAAATTTGACTGGGAAAAGAGATTTAGGTTTATTAATTAGAACCATATCTAAAAGTTTACCTTTGATGTAGTAACCTAATTCGGATCTATCTTCTTCACACCATCCTTTTCTATTATTCTCCAAGGTGTATACGTGCGATCTATTTTATTTTTGTGTATTTGTAATTTTTGGAGGAGAATAGAAAGTAACAGAGCTTCTGCTCATTAGAAAAATAATGATTTAGAAATGAAGCCCTAGGTCCTAATTTATAGAGATTCAAATCAGCGCTAACCATCAAACTAAACTATTAGAAATCTGGGTCGTGCGACCATTCTTTACTGCCACTCTCAAACTAGCATGGGTCGACCACCTTAACCCACAATTGACCGCTCACAGTCGACCCATCATGCACGTTTTCATGCATTTTCTCTCGTTATATTGATTTGTTTACTTAATTATGTCATTTTCGTTAGTTAATGTTATTTTATTCCCAAATTAAAATTTTCTAAACTATTAAGAAACTATTAATGGCGTTAATCCATTACTGATTAGTTTTAAATTATTTTCTTAATTTCAGATATAATTATTTTCAACTATGAAAATTCAAACGCTAATAACTTTTCATTTGAACTCCGATTGGAAATCTTTATATATGAAAATTGATCAGAAAATCATCACGAACCGAATAGTATAAGTTTCATGGAAAATTTCCATTTTTCATTGTTTTTTATTAATTAATTAATTTCTCTTTAAATAATTACAGTAAAAATTCAGGGTGTTACATTCTCCCCCTTAAATCAATTTCATCCCCGAAATTTCGCAGGGGTTCAACCATGTAAATCATCAACCATACATTCTACACTAACAATCACTAAGTGTATAACCGATTTTGCAATAATCCGTGTACATGTGCACAGTGCAACGCAATAGATATGATATGTATGAACAATAATTTCCAATTGGTGCCTCCTATATGAATGATTTCTTTATAATCAGTTTCCGAAAATATGATCCAAACATCCTAAATACGCTGGTAGTTCTACATGAATGCTACTTTTTGAAAAATCAAAATGGTTTTCCACCTAAATATTTTTCACACTTCTATAAATAGAAGCGTAGTTCAACCAATTTTTCATCTAATTCTTACCATCCAATTATCTAGCACACCACCGCTAATATCCAAATTTTAGAAAAAAACAGCTTCCTAAACCTATTTTCTTATGCTTGGAAAGAGTCTAGATTGAAAATTCCATACTTTCATCATTCTCTTATGTAACCTCTTTCCATTATACCTTGGGACCTACTCCTTTACCCCTAATCTTTTTCCTACTTTTCCAAGCACGACTTGCATAAGTAACTTTTTATTTTTAAAACTAAAAAACATTGATGTTTCAAAAAAAACATCTTTTTAGTTTTCCACTCAACGACAAGTTATCCTTGAAAACCTTTCACAGATAAAACAGCTTCTTAATCACTCGCCGTATCCATTTTACTACAAATACATCCATGTGTTGAGTCACAAGTTCTATGAAGTTTTTGATTTCTGACAAAGAAATAAAGGCGATCGACAAAACACAGACATCGTGGCTATAAAGAGGCACAAAAGAGCTACATATGGTACTCTAGATTATAGGTTGATTATTTGATATTGTAATAGTGGTAAACTTGTTAAAATCTATCCTCAAATAATCTTGCACCTCAATATAATCGATATATATATACGTTTGATAGCATTGCACATTCATTGAGCAAATTAACAGGGACCGGTCGACCGGTATTAATTCAGGCGGTCGACTGTTTCTGTGTAAAATGCACAATGAACGTGCACACATGCACATAACGACTATATATTTGAAATCCTGTCTACTGGCAAATTTTTGACCTGTCGACCGTTTTTAAACAGAGAGCAACCTTTTCCAAAAGACACTTCTTTCTCCAATGGTTGCAACTCTTACCTTTCACCAATGATCATATCTATTAATGGCTACTGTTCACAAAGAGTTACAACCATTTTTCTCTATATAAACTCATCTAAATCATTGATTCTATATAGATTAATATATATTTTTCTACTCTAATTTCTGATCTTACTTTCTAAATACTTCTGCATTCTAAAAAGCTCTCAATTATTTTAATTGCTTATTGAATCATTGAAATTATTTCATATCTTTTGATTCAATAAGTAATATACTTCCCTTAATCTTCACAAAACATCATTCACATATTTTGAGGATAAGATTATAGGAAATTTGTACTACAAGTGACAAAACTGTGTTAGCAAGAACACATACCGTCAACAAACAATTATATTCATCGTTGTTGAAGTCCTCGGCGTTGTAAGAGGCAAGTGTTGAAGTCCTCGGTGTTGTAAGAGGCAAGTGTTGAAGTCCTCGGTGTTTAGAGGCGTGAAATCCCGTTCGTTTGCTCGGGTGTTGTAAACCTGTTCCTCTGGGTGAAGCGAGGTAGTTAATAGTGAAAATCCAGATAGAAGTCTGGGACTGGACGTAGGACGGTGCTTCGAACCAGTATAAAAATCTCTGGTGTGATTTTTCTATTTTTATTTACTTTGCTACTATCATCTATTTCCACATTTATATTATATTCCATATTACACGATCCGTGTGTACTATATTAGTACGTGCACTCGCACCGCACACCTTTCACCATGTAGTAAAACCTATACCAATCTTATTGACTATTTCTCAATGGCGTCATGTTGTATTTCAAAATTTCTAAACTCAAAATCTTTAGCTTTTACAAATCTTTCCAAATACCTTTTGTTTTCAAAGTCATATTATTTATAAAACTTTGCATCAACAAATTTTTCATAATTTTTTCCCTTTTCAAAATATATGCATAATTACATTTTATAAATAATTTTCGGCATTTCTAACATCAGGGTTTAGTCAACCATCCATCGTTCCTAATGGACTTCGCTTAATTGTGCGGTAAAAATTGAAGTTCTCTAAAAAAATTCTTTCTTACTAATATCAACCAAACATGTTGAACTTTAAATTCCAGTCTACGAGAAACGGGAATATTGAGCCATGGATCACCTCTCCATAATCATGTCCTCTGTCTTTTGAAATTTATTATCCAAAAATGACTATTTATCAAAACTTACATTTTCATTTTACTTTTATTTAGCAATTAGTTAAATAAAATTTTCTTAATTTATTACTTAACTTCTAGCTCCAACTATCTTCTTTTCCCTTGCATTAGTTAAGTGACTTTATGAAATCTCCTTTTTACCGTTTTCTCAAATCATTGCGGTCTATATAGAAAACACATAAAAGGGAACATTTCCCAAAACGTATGCAGCTCCCACAGTAGTTAACGTTTCCAACCCATAAAAAGAAGAACTATGCTGGAAGGAAACACTAACTACTACTACAATTAAAATGGACCTTCCTAACTGGCCATCCCTGAGCAAAAATCTTGAAATCTTATCTTTCCTTTATTACTTACAATGAATAAGGTCTATTCTTCTCTTCCATTCCATATCCAATTATGGAATAACCATGCCTCTTCTCACTACAGTGGATAAGAAATGCAATTTATGCAGTCTTCATATTAAATGACAACTAAGCTTAGTGAAATAACATTCCCATTTCCTCTTTTGCTTTCCCAACTTAAGTATACCAACACTGTGACGATCTGCCTTTCTTACACCAAAAGATGACACTTAATATATCCTCGGTATTCATATGCCGATCCTTTAAGTGTTCGAAAAATAGGTCATTTGGGATGAAGAAAGAAAAAGGAAAAATAGAATCTCACAAAACATGACGAGCAATATATGATATACATAAGATCTTTATAAAAGGAATCATCTATATTCTATACACAACATCAGAGTGCACTATCCTATTATTAGCCTGGATAGTTATAACGTTTGTTCTTAAATTGCTGATAGATACAGACAAAAACGTAATAGAACAGCGAAAGAATATAAGATACCCGAATATGTCTTGGAGAATCCAGCTCGTCTCCAGAAAGCTCAAAAGAATCTTGATAAATTTGGAAAATATGCTCGATTGATCCGATCATTATAAGAAAACAATGCCGAGGTCAATCTGGTAAAACCAGCGTGAAACTCAAATCACAAGGAGCTTTAGTATAACTTATAAAATCCTTTTAAAATCAAAGGTACATCATAAGACCACGTCGCTTATAAACACGGATGGATTTTTACCTTATGACAACTAAAACATTTTTATATGAAATCCTCTGATATTATCGTAATGTCTAGGATACAAATACATATTAATCATAGCCAAAATTGTTACATTAATAAATTCTAGCATACTAAGCTCTACAATCAAAACCGTAAAGGCACGTACTGGAGAATGAGTTCCAAAAAATGGCAAGGTAAGGGACTACCTTCTGGAAATGGTACACCTCTAGATAAAATGTATCGAAGTCAGACCCTGAACTTGGTCTACCCCTGCCAACATAGAACCAGCCTACCCCTGAACTTGGATAGTACCGAATATGTCATCACCCTGGTTTTTCCCAACCTTTATCGAGATATCTCATGCACAACCAAATCCATAATAGGGCAATCTAAAAAGGTGATGACACACCTTAATGGGTGCGACCCATATAGCCCTGCTGCATCTACCCGGTTTTAGCCATTACTGGGGTGCGAGGCTTGAGGTAACGATTTACCTTCAACGTAACAGACCATCTTAGAATGCTAAACTGCCCTCCAAGAAAAAATGTAATGCCAGCATTTATCCATACAAGATCGTTTTGGGACTTAACAAAACTGAAGGCACTACCTCTACTACATCCATTTTGAAATCACCCTCGGGATTAATAGCAAGTAGCTCTTGCATTTCAAAAGAACTATCTTCAACTATCTTCAAGATATCTTCAGTTTGAAACGTTTGAGTCGGATCGAAGTGGTTTTCGTATAATTTATACTTATCTGATCCTGGTCTCTTCGAAACAACATTCCATAGTTCTGGTAAACTCAACTCTAGTTCTTTTCAAATATTCAAACACTACATAGGAGCAGGGTCACCCCCTAATCGTTTAAGTAGATGGATCTCCCTATTATTTGTCCTAGGAGAACAAAATGAGATTTATAAGCATAGTATAACATCATCGAAGATGACTGTGCCATATAACTCACGTATTACTGCTTGATATTTCTGGAGTTATATTTTGGTCCAAATTTGATAGTCGGTTATTTGACTATCTAATAAACAAACAACAACAAATTCAAAGATTTAACTACCCATAACAACCACTAAGCCTCCAACCAAATCTTTCATTTATTAAAACTCTTTTCAAAAGTATTTATAAAAGACATTCATATACTTAAACGATGACATAAGTATATTCCCAAAATATGTGTGAAAGATTTCTCATTTTCAAATCATACCAAAGGATCAAAACAAACTGTTATTTAAATTAAAGATTATGGTAACCTCAAACAATATTCCGTCAGTGTTAAGTGTGGAACGAATGTCCATACCATCAGAATCAGGGTCGGTTAAAAAAATCCAGTCTCAAATACTTTTGTAAATTTCCTTCGATAAATCCTCTTAGTAAATCTCTTTTTATTTATGAATCTCCTTTACTTAAGTTTCAAACCCATTTACAAAACTCTTTATAAATCACAAGTTAAAATTTCAAAACTCTTTTATAAATATCCAAACCATTTATATATATCCCTTTATAGATCTAAAAAATTATTCATAAAACTTCCTTTGTAATTCCAAAACCGTTTATAGAACTTTTTTATAAATATTCCTTATTTAAAAAAAATTCTTTTAATAAAATCATCTAATATAGCCCTTTTGATAAACACAATGGTTATTTAAAACACCTTTACCATAATGGTTTTTTAAAATAACCCTTTGATAAATAAAATGGTTATTTAAAACACCTTTACCAAAATCATTATTTAACTTGAAACCATTATCACAAGTATGTCAGACCTTAAAAATTGAAAATAAGCTTAATGACCACAATGGTTGTTATTTAACTGAGTTTACTTTTCAAGTTATAATATGGATATTTACATAATTAGCAGATATGTATAAGGGAATCGGCTAACAATTAGTTAAATAAGTAAATGTACAGGTTACCAAAATAAGAAACGAAGATTTGTTCTGCTAAACACATGTCTAAGTTAATATAATGGCAAAATGAGTTTTTATTTTGCCTAATAGATGTCAACATAACCTACTTAGAGAACTATGGTATAATGGTGATTTATTTTACCAAACAGATGTCAAGTACAAGTTAATTAGCAGAACGGTGGTTGATTCTGCTAAACAAATATGAAATATAATTTCATTAGCAGAACGGTGTTTTATTCTGCTAAATGGGTGTCCACACAATTCAATTCAACTTGATATAAATCATTCACCTTTTTTTAGTTCTAAATGTCATGGACAAAAGATTCCTTGATTTAAAATCAATTCACTTATAAAAGAAACCCAACTTAAAACATATCTAAAAAAGTTTAAATAACTTTTAATAATTAAATATTAATTTAAATCATAAATTAAAGCTTAATCATAAATTAAAGCATAATTATAAATTAAAGCTTAATTAAATCTTAATAAATCAAAATTAAATCAAAATCAAACCTTAACTAATCTTAGTTAAGTCCTAATGAATTAATGATTATACCTTAATTAAATAAATAATTAATCTCAAAATAGGTAATTAAATAATTGTTCTATAATTAAATAATAATTGGTTAAGATGATTAAACTTGATTAATATAAAAATTAATACTTAATTATCTCTTAACTTTATAGTAATTAATTAAAACTTGCTTAATTAATTAATAATAAACCTACTTAATTAATACTAATTACTTAACTTAATTATTAATTAATAAATAAATAAATATTCTTAATTAATTAATAAATAAATAAATAAATTATCAGAACATACTTTTATGCTTACTAATTTAGTTAGAAAATGGTTTTTCAAAAACATTTAAAAGAAACACTTTTAAAACTTGAAAGTTGTTAAATTTCCCAAACTGCATCTGTAGTGACTATCGCTATGGATGTAATAACTTAGAATTACTTTTCTAAGTTACCATTCAAAACTTTAACTTTTCACTCTTTCTTACTTTTAAAACATAATTAGATGAATTAAAAACTTTAATTAAAGTTAGAAACTAAAATGAAATAAAACAAAACATTTACTAGATCAAAACTGGTAAACGATTTGATTTTCAAAATGGATCTCAAGTCTCATTCAACATCTCAAGTTCTAACTTGCAAACCATTTAATCACATATCTAAGATTATGAATACTAAATTATATCATCACCATGCATCACAAAGAATATAACTTTAAATCCAAACACCTCACTTTAATTCGTCGATTCAAGTCAAATGTTAAAACACAAGCTACCACATACATATACATCCAAACTATATCATAATCCAGGAGAAACCCTAATTTTTAAGCCGCCGCTCTTCTCCATAGTCGCCTCCCCTCTAATCTGCCATATCAACCACCTCCCCCTAGCCATTGATGTATTCAGCCATGCCATCGGTTCCCCAGTCCAACCGCCCCCAGATCCTCCACCTACAGCCATGGAGCCCCCTCCGGGCTTCCCGCAGTTAGCATCCACGGATCAAGGCCCTACTGACAACAAAGGTTTTACCCTGGTGACTCGTCGTAAATGAAAACACGTTTCTACTTACTCGTCAAATTCACAAACTGGTAATACTGCAAACAGAAATTTCCATCAGAAATCTGTAAACCCACCTCGCCAACCTACTGTTCCCAATATTAATAAATTTAATCAAAGTTCACCTTATAATAATGATATCCAATCTCCCCATACCATAAACAAATCTGCTCCGAATAGGTGGAATTTTTCTACCACAGCCAGTCGGGCTTGGAACGAAGTGGTTAAAGGCAACAACATTCCTATCACTATCCCACTGAAATTCTATCAACCACGTGAATTAAATTCATTTCAATGTGCCAAAATGTCAGAAGAAGTGGTGTTAAAGGCTAAAAAGCAATGGGACAATGCTATAATAGTATATGTAGTTGGTCCTAAACCATATTACCCATACTTTAAAGAGTACATCCTTAGAGTCTGGAAACCAGAAGATGATTTCTCAACTTACTCCAAGGAAAATGGATTCTATGTGATAAAATTCAACAACAAACAAGATTGTGATAAAATCCTGTAAGGAGGTCCTTATTTCTACAATAAAAAGTTAATGATGATGAAAAGGTGGTCTCTGGGAATGCAACTCAATAAAGAACTTCTTCACTCAATCTCGATTTGGATACGACTCCCTAACCTTCCCCTTGATTGTTGGACAGAAGAAGGAATCAGTCGTATTGCCTCAGTGCTTGGTTCCCCAATCAGACTGGATAAGTTTACTGAAGGCATCATCAAAATAGCCTATGCGAGAGTGCTAATTGAAATAAAAAACTCGTTCAAATTCCCTAATAAAATTCCCATAATAATCGAAGATGATAAAATGATATGGCAAGAAGTGAGTTATAAATGGAAACCATCATTGTGCCCAAACTGTTCAAGTTTTGGTCACGCTGAAATTAACTGTCAATTCAACAAAGTATGGCAGCGAAAAACAGGTAATGTAACCTCAAATGACGATAACTCAGGCATGATGGTAGATATCAATGGAAATACTATGGAGAACGAAGTAATCAATTGTTTGCCAAAAAATGGGCAAACACCTCAAAGTCGTATGATTCCGTTGATTTTAAGTTGTTTTTAGTGATTTGGGTGATTTATGCAAATATACAAAAAGCAGGGACTAAACTGTAAAAGACACACAGATTTATAGTGGTTTGGCCAGAACGTGCCTATATCCACTTTATATGTTATTCTCCTTTTCTCTTCAGATTACAAGTACAAAGCTTTGATTGCAAGTAACTGAAATTTGTTTGAAAGTTCTATCCGTGCTTGAGCTCTCAAACTTGTCTGCCATTGTTGTACCCCTGCCCCTCTATTTATAGAGTGAGGCTGGGGGTAGAGGTCTTGGATGTATATAGCTGCTGGAGGGCTTGGGCATAAGCAATTTGGACTGGCAACTTTGGTTCGGCAAGGGCTTGGTTCGGTAGTTCATGGAAGTGGAGTTGGTCCGGTGGGACGTTGGTTCGGTGAAGGTGTATCCGGTGGTGAGTGGATGGAGCTTGGTTCGGCTATGCAGGGAGAAGTGTTGGACCGGTGGTAGGAGTATGGTGGTTCGGTGATGGATGCTTGGAGAGCCGGTCCGGTTGTCACCTAATTTGGCAGTAGTTGGTTCGGTGGAGGCCGGTCCGGTGAGGCCTTGGACCGGTGGAGTTGGGAATGCCGAATGGACTTCGGCATTGGGAATGCCGGATGAATCTCGGTATTGGGAATGCCGGATGAGCCATGGTATTTCGAATGCCGAATGAGATCTCGTTTCATACTGCCGAATGGGCTTGAGTGTTGGAGTGCCGAATGAACTATGCCGAATGAGATATGTGATGTACTACCGAATGAATCTTTAAACCTTTGATACCGAATTACTTTTATATTTGAATCATGAGTGAAATCCCAGACTTATATACGCTATCTAGCTGCTTCTTCTTGTGCTCGGTCGTGGTGGAAATGCATACAACATTGATATTCCAGTTTTGACCAAAAATGGGATAACACTTTGCCCCCCAAAACATGCCTTGCGATAGGAAGGCGTGTTTTGTAATGCCATGAGCTGGATGTTCATATCCTGTTGATGTCCTTGTGGTAGGAAGGCGTGTTTTGTAATGCCATGAGCTGGATGTTCATATCCTGTTGATGTCCTGTAAAGAGCTTGATATTTTATATGGCCCCAAACGACGACCGTTCGGGATCGAGCTATTTGGGATGAAGCGCGGTCGTTCATGGTCAAGCGCCTAACTTCAAACGACGACCGTTCGCGATCGAGTCATTTGAGGTGAAGTGCGACCGTTCGCGGTCAAGCGTCTAAATCCATGCGGCGATCGTTCGAGATCGAGTCATTTGCGGTGGAATGTGATCGTTCACGGTCAAGTGCTTTACTTCAAATGACGACCGTTCGGGATCGAGCCATTCGAGGTAAAGTGCAACCGAGCCCGGTCAGAGGGCGGACCTCAAATGGCGACCGTTCGCGATCAAGCCACTTGGGGGTGAAATGTGACCGTTCACGGCCGGTGCCGTTCGCGGCAAAAGATGAAATGGGACCGTTCGCGGTCAAGCGCCTTACTTCGGATGACGATCGTTCGAGATCGAGCCATTCGTGGTAAGGTGCGACTGTTGGCGGTCAGGGGGTGGACCTTAAATGGCGACCTTTTGCGATCGAGCCATTTGTGGCGAGATGAGTTGTGCCGTTCGAGGCGAGTTTGTGACTGTTCGAAGTCGGGTGCCGTTCGAAGTCGGGTGCCGTTCGAGGCGAATTGTGACTGTTCGAAGTCGGGTGCCGTTCGAGGCGAATTGTGACTGTTCGAAGTCGGGTGCCGTTCGAGGCGAATTGTGTGCCCGAGGGGGACTTAATATTATCAGTGCCGGAGTTATTGTTTGGGGGAGTTTCCGAATCAAAGACTTCGGCGGTTCACTGCCATGCAAGAGGTGCTCGTGGACCGTTCGCGATCCAACGGGCATACAAGTAAATTTTTCCATAGAATTGTAAATGTTAAAGCAATAATCATATGAATCTTACAGCAGAAATGTCCAAATAGGAAGAATTTAAATGTTCAAATCAAAATCAAAGCAAAAGCAAGACGAGGATGTCAAAGTGTAAACTCTTACTATGGTGCGGTCAGTAGTCATTCAGAGCATGCCTATGGATCGTGCGCGATCGCTTACATGTGTAAATGATCTAACCGTGTTAGTGAGAGGTTTGCGACTTGTTCATCTCTTTCGACCTGCCCCCCGAGTTCAGGAGGGAATTTTACCTGCCCCCTGGATGAGCGTTCATTTCTTACCAGGTTGCTCAAAGGCCCCCAACTCTCTCTCTGGGATTGGATCACCATGCTCCAAGTGTGGCATGTCCTCGAGTCTAGATCCATCTGGATTGATAGCCGTCTGCTGGTTGGGGGCTGCCTCCTGTTGAGCCATTTCGTCTGCTTGCTGGTTGAGCATTTCTGATCCAGCCACATGGATCTGAGTTCCGGCATTTCCTGCTCGCGTAATGTTGTCTGAGAAGAGCTTGCGTCACCTCCTCTTGTCTTTTCAACATGACTTCCATTTCCTCTCTGGTGATGAAGGCTGAAGCTTGGTTTGCTCCTAAGGAAGCCTCTTGACTCCCTTCCTGTTGACTCTGCTCTGGCCTTGGCCTTCTGCTTGATTGTCTCGCCATGACTCTTCCAATCTGAATCTCTAAACTCTCAGATTCAACTTCCAAGCGGTAGGTCCTTGAGTTCAATTCTCAGTGAAAGCACCAAAAATGTTTGCGCAAAAAATGGGCAAACACCTCAAAGTCGAATGATTCCGTTGATTTTAAGTTGTTTTTAGTGATTTGGGTGATTTATGCAAATATACAAAAAGCAGGGACTAAACTGTAAAAGACACACAGATTTATAGTGGTTCGGCCAGAACGTGCCTACATCCACTTTATATGTTATTCTCCTTTTCTCTTCAGATTATAAGTACAAAGCTTTGATTACAAGTAACTGAAAGTTGTTTGAAAGTTCTATCCGTGCTTGAGCTCTCAAACTTGTCTGCCATTGTTTACCCCTGCCCCTCTATTTATAGAGTGAGGCTAGGGGTAGAGGTCTTGGATGTATATAGCTGCTGGTGGGCTTGGGCAGAAGCAATTTGGACTGGCAACTTTGGTTCGGCAAGGGCTTGGTTCGGTAGTTCATGGAAGTGGAGTTGGTCCGGTGGGACGTTGGTTCGGTGAAGGTGTATCCGGTGGTGAGTGGATGGAGCTTGGTTCGGCTATGCAGGGAGTGGTGTTGGACCGGTAAGGCTTTGGTCCGGTGGTAGGAGTATGGTGGTTCGATGATGGATGCTTGGAGAGCCGGTCCGGTTGTCACCTGATTCGGCAGTAGTTGGTTCGGTGGAGGCCGGTCCGGTGAGGCCTTGGACCGGTGGAGTTAGGAATGCCGAATGGACTTCGGCATTGGGAATGCCGGATGAATCTCGGCATTGGGAATGCCGGATGAGCCATGGTATTTCGAATGCCGAATGAGATCTCGTTTCATACTGCCGAATGGGCTTGAGTGTTGGAGTGCCGAATGAACTATGCCGAATGAGATATGTGATGTACTACCGAATGAATCTTTAAACCTTTGATACCGAATGGACTTTTATATTTGAATCATGAGTGAAATCCCAGACTTATATACGCTGGCTGACTGCTTCTTCTTGTGCTCGGTCGTGGTGGAAATGCACACAACATTGATATTCCAGTTCTGACCAAAAATGGGATAACATCAATAGTCATAATATCACTGAAATACCGACTGTCTCTCATAAGCTTCCTGAACTTTCATATCAAGAAAAATCAAAAGATATTAATCCTATAAGCACATATAACATAGGCACATCACCGAATCAATCGGACTAATTTCAGTTAGTCCATCCAAACTCTACAGATTTGAATACTATTACATGTTCAAGCTCAAAAATTATGAATACAGAATTACAATCAAGTGTACAACCTACGAATGTAGACACAAATATTCTCTTTAGCGACTTCAGTGAAGAGTGCATAGACCAATCTGATCAGGATAGAATGCCTGAATCCACAGAGCAAAACACCACTTCTTTTCGAGCTTCCAAGTCCAGTAACACACGAAAAGTTAGGACAGACGAAACCCCTTTTGAATTCAAAGCCCCAGCAAATTCAGATGGTGTCGACAATCCTGCATGGCATAACATGGTGAATCAATTAAAAGGAAAGAACAAAAATTCGAAAAAAGCAAAGTTACCGGGGAATGCTACTCCCCTAAAAAACAGTAGCAATTCTGAAGATAAGTAATAGATGGAGTTCTTCTTTTGGAACATCAAGGGTATGAATGCCCCATCCAAACAATTGGAAATTATGAGATTATTGAATAGTAACAGGTCTTCTTTTATTAGCATTCTTGAAATTAAACTTTCGTTAAATAATATTGATAGTTTCATGAATAAAGTCCAAACTAAATGGAAATTCTCACATAATATTTTAGATGGTCAGAAATGTCGTATTCTTATAATCTGGTATTCCACACAGTGGTCTAATATTATACTTCATACGAATGATCAATACATTACTGGTATCCTGCATAATTCTAGTGGTCTATGCGTGATATGTACCTCTGTTTATGGCCACAACGATAAAACGAGGAGAAAAGACCTATGGAATTATATTGTTGAACAATCTTTGAGAGTTAATCTGCCTTGGTTAGTAGCAGGAGATTTTAACTCAATTTTGTCACCCACAGAGAGATTAAATAATGGGATTTGTAATGATATGGGTGATCAAGAATTTATGGACTGTATAAACAAATCAAATCTAATTGAACCGGATTTCTCAGGTAATTTCTATACATGGAGAGGAGGCCTTCATTTCTCTATACATAGCAAAATTGATAGAGCTTTTGTAAACTTTTTATGGTCTGAAAGGTTCAAACACTACGGTATAAATTTTGGAAATCATTCCATTAACGACCACACTCCTATCACGATTAAACTATCTAATCAGAATATGAAAAGAAGGTGCATACCATTCAAGTATAATAACTCGTGGCATCGTCAAAGAGGATACCAGAACATCATACAGCCAGTCTTGGAGCAGGAACTCTCAGGTAATGCTCCCTACAATCTCCTCTATAAATTGAAAACTGTGAAGTCTAAACTGAAAAACTGTAACGACCCGATATTTTCAACCATTCGCATCCATTATAAGTGTATAAGTAGACACTCATGCCGGAATTAAATTGCTCAAAATACCGCGTTGTAAATAAAAATTTGGCAAATCTCAGAATATGCAGTAAATAAAAATCACAGATCACAGGCACTGTAATAATAATGCAGCGGTTAGAGTTACATATGATACAATAGAAAAATAAAGTACAACAGAAGTTTAAATATGATAACCAAGTACAAGCTGAATTGAACAACCGAACTGAAAAGATGAAACTTGACAATTAGATAATCTCCAGCGATTCCAATGTCCAGAAAGTGGAAATCCGAATCTGTGAATAACTCAGGCTGACCCGAGCGTAAATAAAAATACAAACACTCGAGTCAGGTCATACATACTTATACAATGTAAACCAACTTAAGTGAACTGTAGCAAAGGTACAATTAACTTAGAAGATGCTCGGGACCGCCCATCCTCTAAGGATCCGTTAAACTATTTACTATGTAGTAATATACGCTATATACAGTAGTGTCTAATCAGTAAAGTATAATCATATAGAAAATAGCGTTAAGGGGATGGTGAACCTTAACGCGGTCGGATCTTTAAAACCAAAATCGTAGTGGGCTCGCTATAAAAAGATGACACGGCACGCGAGGCAATGCCATGGTGGATACACCGTTTGCACTCCCGGACCGGTGGTGACGGCAAGCCAGCAGCTTCCGTCCACCTCGAACAATACCCCCGAATCAAAGTGGCGCCACATATCGAATCGCAAAAGTAATAGAATGGTTTCCGATGGAGCATGCTCGATGAAAGGGTGCGACCCTTTGTGTAGCCCGGTATAGCTCCTGCTTTAGTCATTTATGCCAACTAACGGGAGTTGGGTCCACGTAATATACCTCGAGAACGTCGCCACCATCCTACTTCATTCTGGAATCTCCACCGCGTACACAGTTGTTAAAGTGGTTTTCGGTATTGGCCGGCTATAAGACAATATCCGATCCCGGTCTCTTTAACAACCAATCGTTATTATAACCCGTGGTTATAACTTTAAAACAATATTTTATACTTCAAAATAAAATATCATTTCAACCCAATCTTTATCAAAATAAAGATTAAATCATTTCCAAACCATTTCAATATATCATCATACCATATCTTTCAATTCAAATATTTATCAAAAAAAAAATCAACTCATTTCTAACCATTTCAATATATTAAATATCATATCCTTTCAAAACTTCCTTTCAAATCATTTTAATATATAAAATATCATAGCCTTTCAAAACTTCGTTTCCAAAATATCATATCTTTCAGAACTTCTTTTCAAATCATTTTAATATCAAAATATCATATCTTTCAAAACTTCATTTTTCAAATCATTTAATATCAAAATATCATATCTTTCAAACTCCATTTTTCAAATCATTTAATATCAAAATATCATATCTTTCAAACTACGTTACAAATCATTTTAATATATCAAGATACCGTATCTTTTCAAAACCACATTTCAAATCATTTTAATATATCAAAAAAGCTATATTTTTTCAAAACCACATTTCAAATCATTTCAATATACCAAAATATCATATCTTTCAGTACCACATTTCAAATCAATTTAATATATCAAAAGTTATATTTCAAAACAAATTACTCCATTTTAAATCATAAAAATGAAGTTATTACATTTAATAATTAAATTATTAAATTCCAAAAATTCAAACTTTTCAATGTTCATTTATGCACTTAAATTTATTAAAACAATGAAAATTCAAGTTTCGCGGCATTTAGAAAATGCTACAGAAAGTTACATTCAAAAAAACAATTAAATTTAACAAAAGACAGCATTTAAAATGCTGTTAATTAACTTCAATATTCAATAGAATTTCACAAACACTTATTTTTTTATTTAATTCATTTTTAACTTATAAAACCATACATTTTCCATTTATAAGCATCATTTAATTTTCCTTAAATTCATGATTTTATAAAGTTAAGTTTCCTTTCAAAAATTAATATTTATTAATAATTCACTTATTAAATTTCAACATTCAAATCTAAATTCATTACATTAAATTTTAACTTAACACTTAAGTTTAAAATTTCAAATATAACTTAATTCCATTTTATTTATCTTAACTTAAAATTTCACTTTTGAACCAAATTCATAAATTCCAATTTAAGTTATATTTTCAAATTCAACTCAATATTCACTCATTAACATTTTAACTTTATTCAAAAATCATTAATATGTTGTAAAATAATTTTAAATTAATTTAAATTCAAAATATCATAAATTTATCATATTTTCAAAGATAATTTAAATTCCATAAAAAATTAAATCAAAATTTCCAAAATAACTTACATTCAGATTTTCTAACTTTTCCCTAATTTATTTAACTTATAGATTTCCATAAAATCAATAGTACTCTACAAAATTTTACATTTTTATTTAATTTTAAATCAAAATATTATAATAATTAAATTTCTAAAATATTTTATAATTTTTAGAAAACATATTTTAACTACGGGCCTGTATATAATTTTCTACGCTAGGTAAAGTGATACGGGTAATATATCATTTCAACCCGTAATTTACAAAGAAAAATCCGGGTTTTATCATTTCAAACCCGCAGTCCCAAGTAAATAAAATAAGTTGAAAATCGTTCAGGCCTATCATTTCAGCCCATAACGATTTTCCCCTATTCTAAAGTTCGTTCGGGTATGTATCATTTCAACCCATAGTGATTCTAATCTAAAGAGAACTTGCAGTGTGATGAACAGATAAAATAAACAGAATAGCATGAAATAACAGTAACATATAATATAATAGGTGTAATAACAGGTGTGAACATCGTATGATAATAATATAAGCAGTTATAACATGATCATATAGTTCTACAGATTCACAGGGTGTCAATTTACTACTTATATAAGTACATAATGTCTGGTGAGAATAACTCACTTTTTTTTTGCTGGAGATATCAATTAGAATGACACAACGGATCCAGAAGGCACGACCTTTGATTTGAGTGGAGAGAAATAGCCAAGATATCATCTTGTAAACAACCCCAAAACAAGACAATATAACTTATGAATATTCAACCAAAATATATTGAAATAAATTGAAATTGAAAGGCAACAAAGACAAGATAACTTGACCTTGCTACAACCATTCAAAAGCTCGACTAAGGGGTTCGTTTTCTCAGCCATGATGATGATATGAGTGTGGGAGAGACAAGGCTAATAGCCTTGCAAACATTCAAACAAAACAAACAAATAACATAAATTTTCAAACCCAAATTCAATAAAACAATGTTAGAATTAAATGCATAAAACAAAGCCAAAGTTTATGCACTTGCTTTCTACCGCCTATGCTTTAGCTATAGATCTAAAATACATGTCTAAGGAGTGGGTTAGGATCAGGTCTTGGGCTCATATGGGTCGGCCATAGCTTGGAAGTAATGGTGCAAATGTGGATGGACATAGGTGCAACAAAACAACAACTACAAGGCAAATTCATCACTTCCATGCTATAAATGGGTTCGACCATAAGCTCTAGGGGCATGGCCAGTGGGTCCAGGTGGTGGTGGGTGATGTGGCAGAGGGTGGAGGTCAGGTCAGAGGTGGTGGTGGTGGTGGAAGTGGCGGCTAATGGTTGTAGAAGGTGATGGTACCAAAACTAGGTCAGCTTGAGTGCATAGGTGATGGATTTGTGGATTTTGGTGGTGGTGTTTGCCTTGGGGTTGCTTGGCCTGCCATGGTGGTGATCTAGGGTGGTGATGATCAGAGAACAAAGTGGTGGAGGTTGGCCTAGATCTGGTTGAGGAGGAGTGGAGCCATGAAGTTGAGAACAAGTTGCAAAATCACATAGAAAAACTAGAAAATAAGAGAAGAGAAGAAGATTTTACCAAATTTTTTCAAGATGGAGGCCGTGATTTTTTTTAGGGTTGAGAAGCTTTGAAAATACATGAAAAAGATGAGAGAATGTAGCTGAAAAGAATAGAGAAAGGTACGGCCAAAATAAATGGTGTATTGATTGAAAAAGAAACGGTAAAAGAAACGGTGAAACGACTTTACGTTTCTTAGCTTTTAAAACCTTCCATACTTCCTTTTCTTTTAAATCAAGTAAAACAAAATAAACTTCAGCAAGTACATCTAAAACCGAAACAAAGTGAAAAAAATAAAAATATATAATTAAATTTAAAGAAAATATAAAAAGAATTAAGGAAATTGCTTAAAAATTGAAAACAGGGTTCAAAAATTACAATTAAAACATCAATGACTTTGGAAAAATATCAACTTCATTTTAAAAATATTCTAAAGCAAAAAATTTGAAATAAAATAATTTATTTATCATTTCTAAAATAAAATAAATAATTAAATTGGAGAAAAATAGAAAAGAACTAAAGAAAATGTTTAAAAATTGAAAACAGGGCATGGAAATTACAAGAAAAATACTACCAGCTCTTGAAAAATTCCTACCTCACTTCAAAAATATTAAAAGACAAAAACATACATAAAATAACATATCAATACATATTACAATAAAATATGACAAAGAAAAATAAAATTTATACTATTTAAAATAACAAAATTGCAGAATAAACAAATTGCACTCAATATTGAAATATACATAACTTTCACAATTTAAATCCGTTTCCAACGAAACAAAAAGCAGTGTTCCTAAAATTTTATGTACTTTCAATATAAAAGAAAAAAAAATTAAATTTTCAAACTTTTAAAATTTTAAAATAAAATTCAAAGTTTGACTATTTTGACCAAAAAATCACTTTTTGGAAAATATTCTTTTTAGTCATGCTTTGGAATGATAATTAATATCAAAACTAAAGTTTATCATTCCAAATAAATAAAATAAGTTTTTAAATCAAAAATTCAATTAAAATAATTAAAATATACAAAAAAACAAATCACAAAATACAGGGTTGTTACACTCTCCCCCACTCAAAACTTTTCGTCCCCGAAAAGGAATGAGGTACGGGAAAGCACAGAAAAAGATAGAGTGAAACAAGATTAGGACAAGATGACAAGGAGAAGGAAATTATACATGATAACTATTGTTATAGGTAAGTTTAACAAGGTGGAGATGATCTTTCCAAGATCCTCCGGAATCAAGAACACAAGCATGAAAAGGTGGATTCAAAATGAGTACCAAAGATTATCAAAAATTATTGAAGATTTCTAAACAGAAAGGTTATAGAAAGATGCCTATACCAGTCTATAGCAAGATGAAGATGATAAGGACAACCAAAAGATAGTTTGAAAAACAAAATAAGCAAATAAATTTGAAAGCATGGAAATTTCACCTTAAATAGAGAATAAATCTTTTACACAAGTTAAATAAATCTTAACTATCTCAAATTTCATTATCTTATTATCCAATCATCTTAAATTAACAATTTTTAAAACTATGAGTTTGAAAAATAATCATTTATTACACTCACAATGTACTTAATAAATTTTATTCTTCTTTATTCCTAATTAAAATTAAAATTATTCCGCTCAATATAATTATCACTTATGTTAAACATACTTACACTTATTATAACTGCTTTCTTTTATTCTTAGTTCTTTTAGCATTATTTTATTGTAAGTTATTCAATTACCCTTTATTATATTTACCCCTGTTAATCGTTTTAAAATTAAAATTTAAGGGTATAATATTTATTATAATCACTCAAATTTTATAAAAAAATCTTTTTATATTGTATATTATCCAATTACTTTGTTAACTTCTAAAATTAAGGTAAGTTATATTTGAATGCAATTGTATTATACAAATAAAACTTTCCAATTCAATCATCTCAAGTTTGAATTATTTATCCAAAATTTTTGATTCTCTTTTTATAATTGAAATTATGCTTTAAAAATAAAATTTAAGAATTAAATTTTCGATTTCTTCAAACCATTTAGAGATAACTAAAGGTATGTACATAGTTTATCAAATCAAATTTAAATCATATATTTATATATATTATAAATCAAGTCATATTTTAGAAATTCAATTCAATTTGATTTCCCAAAACAAAGCTGTAGCAAGACTACAGAGCGGTCTCTTCACTTCGAAACTCAAAAATGAATGTCGATGATGCTGCAGTCATCACCGTAGTTATTTCCCAGCGACAAAGAGAAGAGCACTAATTTTTTAAACTTTAAAATCCTTTGGAAACATATTCTTATTCGAAAATACTTTAAATAATATACTTTAATTGGGTGCAGTCAGTGGCACTCCACCTGTTCGACTGAATGCCAATAACACTGTTGACCCTGTGTTCAATGTTTTACCTTCTGATGACAACTTGAATGCGGCCGCTTCTCGTAGCGTGGATCTCTGCCCCATTCCTGCGGTTACATCTGGTGTTGAGAAGTGTCGCCCTGCTAACCCGTCTGTTCCCAGATCATGGTCTTCCCTGTTTACATCCAAGCCCCGTAACGCGGGTGTTTATGAACCAGTTGATTTCGAAATCGTTGAGGAAAATGGAGTTCTGATCCCTCCCCCGGTGTAATGAAAGCTGGTATGGATTTTTGGTCTGGATACGTCGTTGGATTCTTTTTGGACCCTAAACATCGTCTTCATGATGTGGCAGCAGTTTGTCGTAGGGCCTGGAGACTACAAGGTGGTCTTAGAGTTAAGTTGGTTGATTCCTTGTACTACCTATTGTTCTCCTCCCCTAAGGAACGAAGCCGTGTTCTTGAGTCTGAGCCTTCATTCTTTGATGGTCAGCCCTTCATTATTACCCCATGGTCGCCGACGGTTGCTAGCGCTAGAGAGCAAGTTTTATCTATCCCTGTTTGGGTTTATTTTTCCCAAATCCCTTCTGCTCTACAACCGCTGCGTGGTTTGAATTGGCTAGCATGGACTGTTGGTAAATTGATTTGTTTTGATACTAATACAGTGGCGCGAGATAAGCTTGTATACACCAAGGCTCTGATTGAGATTTCTCCACATAGGACGCTACCATCCTCCATTCCTGTCCAGCTTGATGTTGGTCACGTGGTGGATGTACGTGTTCGTTATGGATGGGTCCCTGATATCTGTTCCTCCTGTCACTCTTTTGGCCATATTGCCTCTGCCTGCAAGCACTCCGCTGTATCTACTGCTACGCCTAAGATCCCTCTGCCTCGGCCTCCTCTAAGGAAATGGGTACCCAAAGTCTCTCAGGTTGCTTCTGCCCCTGATCCTTCCCTTTGCTTAGTCCGGCCTGAGTCACCGGTTCCTGCTAATGTTCCATCTGTTCTGCATACTAAGCCAGTTCTCTCTCCGCCTCGAGTTGTTTGGGTCGAGAATGAACTTTGTTGGGTTGACCGTCATTTTGATATGAGATTCAACCCTGTGAACGAAACCTACTTTAGATATGTTTCTGAAGATCTGTTGGACCTACGTTGCCTTTATTACAGAATTTCTGGAGACTCTTTGGACCTTGATTTGGATGGAACGTATTCTGAAATTAATTCCGTAATTCTAGCTGATACTGCATGGGACCGATCTTTTATTTACTCCACTGAAGTTGACTGTTATGATCCCTCTCTTGCTCTTCGTTTCCGCCCCTTTTTTGGTCTCCGTGGGAGTGGTTCTTTGGATTCTACCCGGGTTGGTGAGGGTAATGGAGATTCTTCCTCTGCGGAGGAGAACTAGTCTAGTTATTTATCTTTGTAGCTATGACATGTCTGTCACACTCCTGTACTGTACTTTTATTCTTCCGATCTTAGTAGCTGAGGTGTCTCTACCTTACTCCTGTACTTCAACTTTATTACGTTAGTAATAAAAGTGGTCGATCCACTATAAAACCGTCGGCCTTGCCAAAAAAAAAATATACTTTAATACTTAAACACAAGGTTTGAAACCATCAGAAATTAAATTCTCAAATTTCTTGTTTTAACTTCATTTCAGTTCCCAAATCAATTTATAAACAACTATTTATAAATTCATTTATAGAACAATAAATGATAAATTAAGTATTATTATTTCAAATAATCAATTTTAAATTAGTTTATTAAGTTCCATAAATTTACTTATATATCAAAATTTATTTCATTAACCAAATTTTAAAATAATATTGTGTTAGTTTGTTCTGTCAAAGTGTTTTAGAAATCCTATCGATAACGTTGATCAGACGAATCGATCGGAAACCCAAATCAACATCAACAACTCAAACAACACAATATATAAAACAAAACATAGATATACAAGTACAATTCAAATTTTTTGGAAGAATAGATTGGAAACAAAAGACAAGATGATTAAATAACAGAGTAGAGAGGTGGATAAGCTTAAATAAATCATGGGCAACTTTTACCGGGTCAACCGTGACTTAAAGAATAAGATCAATGTGGATTTTTCTGGGGTAAATCTACATTCGATCTCAAGAGTTAGAGTTTGGGATAACAAAAGATATTAGCATCTAAACCAAGGATAGATATAAATCTCTGGTGAATCCATGCTAATTGTAAAAGAATTTTCCCCCTTTTCTCAATTTAATTTGAAATTGGCGTGACCGCCGACTCACTAAAAGATCATTCGAAGCGGAGTTATGGAATACTGCAGAGTCAAAACAAGATGAATAGTGAGGGATACGAATGGATTTTGGAACCGTAGGGAACGTTCCAAAATTCAAAGGAATCGAGTCAAAAGGGAAGAGATTCAAACTCGAATGAAAGTGATTCTGTAAATACATTTACTCCATATGTTGAGTTTTGCCTAGAGCTAACCAAAGCTCTGATACCAACTGTAACGACCCGATATTTTCAACCATTCGCATCCATTATAAGTGTATAGGTAGACACTCATGCCGGAATTGAATTGCTCAAAATACCGCGTTGTAAATAAAAATTTGGCAAATCTCAGAATATGCAGTAAATAAAAATCACAGATCACAGACACAGAGTAATAATAATGCAGCGGAAGTAAAAGAGATAATAGTTCATGAAGCTACTATATAAATATATCAGAGTTACATAAGATACAATAGAAGAAATAAAGTACAACAGAAGTTTAAATATGATAACCAAGTACAAGCTGAATAGAACAACCGAACTGAAAAGATGAAACTTGACAAGTAGATAATCTCCAGCGATTCCAATCTCCAGAAAGTGGAAATCCGAATCTGTGAATAACTCAGGCTGACCCGAGTGTAAATAAAAATACAAACACTCGAGTCAGGACATACATGCTTATACAATGTAAACCAACTCAAGTGAACTGTAGCAAAGGTACAAGTTACTTAGAAGATGCTCGGGACCGCCCATCCTCTAAGGATCCGTTAAACAATTTACTATGTAGTAATATACGCTATATACAGTAGTGTCTAATCAGTAAAGTATAATCATATAGAAAATAGCGTTAAGGGGATGGTGAACCTTAACGCGGTCGGACCTTTAAAACCAAAATCGTAGTGGGCTCGCTATAAGGAGACGACACGGCACGCGAGGCAATGCCAGGGTGGATACACCATTTGCACTCCCGGACCGGTGGTGACGGCAAACCAGCAGCTTCCGCCCACCTCGAACAATACCCCCGAATCAAAGTGGCGCCACATATCGAATCGCAAAAGTAATAGAATGGTTTCCGATGGAGCATGCTCGATGAAAGGGTGCGACCCTTTGTGTAGCCCGGTATAGCTCCTATTTTAGTCATTTATGCCAACTCACGGGAGTTGGGTCCACGTAATATACCTCGAGAACGTCGCCACCATCCTACTTCATTCTGGAATCTCCACCGCGTACACAGTTGTTAAAGTGGTTTTCGGTATTGGCGGCTATAAGACAATATCCGATCCCGGTCTCTTTAACAACAGATCGTTATTATAACCCGTAGTTATAACTTTAAAATAATATTTTATACTTCAAAATAAAATATCATTTCAACCCAATCTTTATCAAAATAAAGATTAAATCATTTCCAAACCATTTCAATATATCATCATACCATATCTTTCAATTCAAATATTTATCAAAAAAAATCAAGTCATTTCTAACCATTTCAATATATTAAATTATCATATCCTTTCAAAACTTCCTTTCAAATCATTTTAATATATCAAAATATCATAACCTTTCAAAACTTCGTTTCCAAAATATCATATCTTTCAGAACTTCTTTTCAAATCATTTTAATATCAAAATATAATATCTTTCAAAACTCCATTTTTCAAATCATTTAATATCAAAATATCATATCTTTCAAACTCCATTTTTCAAATCATTTAATATCAAAATATCATATCTTTCAAACTTCGTTTCAAATCATTTTAATATATCAAGATACCGTATCTTTTCAAAACCACATTTCAAATCATTTTAATATATCAAAATAGCTATATATTTTCAAAACCACATTTCAAATCATTTCAATATACCAAAATATCATATCTTTCAGTACCACATTTCAAATCAATTTAATATATCAAAAGTTATATTTCAAAACAAATTACTCCATTTTAAATCATAAAAATGAAGTTATTACATTTAATAATTAAATTATTAAATTCCAAAAATTTAAACTTTTCAATGTTCATTTATGCACTTAAATTTATTAAAACAATGAAAATTCAAGTTTCGCAGCATTTAGAAAATGTTACAGAAAGTTACATTCAAAAAACAATTAAATTTAACAAAAGACAACATTTAAAATGCTGTTAATTAACTTCAATATTCAATAGAATTTCACAAACACTTATTTTTTTATTTAAATCATTTTTAACTTATAAAATCATACATTTTCACATTTATAAGCATCATTTAATTTTCCTTAAATTCATGATTTTATAAAGTTAAGTTTCCTTTCAAAAATCAATATTTATTAATAATTCACTTATTAAATTTCAACATCCAAATTTAAATTCATTACATTAAATTTCAACTTAACACTTAAGTTTAAAATTTCAAATATAACTTAATTCCATTTTATTTATCTTAACTTAAAATTTCACTTTTAAACCAAATTCATAAATTCCAATTTAAGTTATATTTTCAAATTCAACTCAATATTCACTCATTAACATTTTAACTTTATTCAAAAATCATTAATATGTTATAAAATCATTTTAAATTAATTTAAATTCAAAATATCATAAATTTATCATATTTTCAAAGATAATTTAAATTCCATAAAAATTAAATCAAAATTTCCAAAATAACTTACATTCAGATTTTCTAACTTTTCCCTAATTTATTTAACTTATAGATTTCCATAAAATCAATAATACTCTACAAAATTTTACATTTTTATTTAATTTTAAATCAAAATATTAAAATAATTAAATTTCTAAAATATTTTAAAAAATTTTAGAAAACATATTTTAACTACGGGCCTGTATATAATTTTCTACGCTAGGTAAAGTGATACGGGTAATGTATCATTTCAACCCATAATTTACAAAGAAAAATCTGGGTTTTATCATTTCAAAACCGCAGTCCCAAGTAAATAAAATAAGTTGAAAATCGTTCAGGCCTATCATTTCAGCCCATAACGATTTTCCCCTATTCTAAAGTCCGTTCGGGTATGTATCATTTCACCCCATAGGGATTCTAATCTAAAGGGAACTTGCAGTGTGATGAACAGATAAAATAAACAGAATAGCATGAAATAACAGTAACATATAATATAATAGGTGTAATAACAGGTGTGAACATCGTATGATAATAATATAAGCAGTTATAACATGATCATATAGTTCACAGATTCACAGGGTGTCAATTTACTACTTATATAAGTACATAATGTCTGGTGAGAATAACTCACTTTTTTTTTGCTGGAGATATCAATTAGAATGACACAATGGATCTAGAAGGCACGACCTTTGATTTGAGTGGAGAGAAATAGCCAAGATATCATCTTGTAAACAACCCCAAAACAAGACAATATAACTTATGAATATTCAACCAAAATATATTGAAATAAATTGAAATTGAAAGGCAACAAAGACAAGATAACTTGACCTTGCTACAACCATTCAAAAGCTCGACTAAGGGGTTCGTTTTCTCAGCCATGATGATGATATGAGTGTGGGAGAGACAAGGCTAATAGCCTTGCAAACATTCAAACAAAACAAACAAATAACATATGTTTTCAAACCAAAATTCAATAAAACAATGTTAGAATTAAATGCATAAAACAAAGCCAAAGTTTTTGCACTTGCTTTCTACCGCCTATGCTTCAGCTATAGATCTGAAATACATGTCTAAGGAGTGGGTTAGGATTAGGTCTTGGGCTCATATGGGTCGGCTATAGCTTGGAAGTAATGGTGCAAAGGTGGATGGACATAGGTGCAACAAAACAACAACTACAAGGCAAATTCATCACTTCTATGCTATAAATGGGTTCGGCCATAGGCTCTAGGGGCATGGCCAGTGGATCCAGGTGGTGGTGGGTGATGTGGCAGAGGGTGGAGGTCAGGTCAAAGGTGGTGGTGGTGGTGGAAGTGGCGGCTAATGGTTGTAGAAGGTGATGGTACCAAAACTAGGTCAGCTTGAGTGCATAGGTGATGGATTTGTGGATTTTGGTGGTGGTGTTTGCCTTGGGGTTGCTTGGCCTGCCATGGTGGTGATCTAGGGTGGACAAAGATCAGAGAACAAAGTGGTGGAGGTTGGCCTAGATCTGGTTGAGGAGGAGTGGAGCCATGAAGTTGAGAACAAGTTGCAAAATCACATAGAAAAATTAGAAAACAAGAGAAGAGAAGAAGATTTTACCAAATTTTTGCAAGATGGAGGCCATGATTTTTTTTTTTAGGGTTGAGAAGCTTTGAAAATACGTGAAAAAGATGAGAGAATGCAGCTGAAAAGAATAGAGAAAGGTACGGCCAAAATAAATGGTGTATTGATTGAAAAAGAAACGGTAAAAGAAACGGTGAAACGACTTTACGTTTCTTAGCTTTTAAAACCTTCCATACTTCCTTTTCTTTTAAATCAAGTAAAACAAAATAAACTTCAGCAAGTACATCTAAAACCGAAACAAAGTGAAAAAAAATAAAAATATATAATTAAATTTAAAGAAAATATAAAAAGAATTAAGGAAATTGCTTACAAATTGAAAACAGGGTTCAAAAATTACAATTAAAACATCAATGGCTTTGGAAAAATATCTACTTCATTTTAAAAATATTCTAAAGCAAGAATTTTGAAATAAAATAATTTATTTATCATTTCTAAAATAAAAATAAATAATTAAATTGGAGAAAAATAGAAAAGAACTAAAGAAAATGTTTAAAAATTGAAAATAGGGCATGGAAATTACAAGAAAAATACTACCAGCTCTAGAAAAATTCCTACCTCACTTCAAAAATATTAAAAGACAAAAACATACATAAAATAACATATCAATACATATTACAATAAAATATGACAAAGAAAAATAAAATTTATACTATTTAAAATAACAAAATTGTAGAATAAACAAATTGCACTCAATATTGAAATATACATAACTTTCACAATTTAAATGTGTTTCCAACGAAACAAAAAGCAGTGTTCCTAAAATTTTATGTACTTTCAAAATAAAAGAAAAAATTTAAATTTTCAAACTTTTAAAATTTGAAAATAAAATTCAAAGTTTGACTATTTTGACCAGAAAATCACTTTTTGGAAAATATTCCTTTTAGTCCTGCTTTGGAATGATAATTCATATCAAAACTAAAGTTTATCATTCCAAATAAATAAAATAAGTTTTTAAATCAAAAATTCAATTAAAATAATTAAAATATACAAAAAAAATCACAAAATACAGGGTTGTTACAAAATCTAGATATCAAATAAAAGCAATATATACTCAGTATTAGACAATTTAAAGGAGGAAACAAATGATGTATATAAGCAGTTAGTTCGAGAACCTCTAAACAATTATCTAGTTGAAGAATACTGCACGAAAAATGACCAGATACATGATATAATGAGGAATATTGCGATAGATAATGAACAAAGAATGAAAATAAACTGGTTGACTAAAGGAGATAAACCCATAGAGATTTTCTTCTCGAAAATCAATAATATTAAACCACCAAGAGGGAATAATCTCATTCTTCAAGACAATGGATCTTGGTATTCAGCATCAGAAAAAATTGTTTCAGCAGCAACATCATATTTTACAAATCTCTTTTCATCGCCTATAGACAAATTACAATTTCCAGACATAATTTGCAAGAAAATCCTATCGGAAAATGCAAAAATAAATCTCTGTAAACCTTTTCTTCTTGAGGAAGTTAAAAATGCAGTTTTCCAGATTAATGACAATAGTTCCCCTGGTCTGGATGGACTAAATTCAAAATTCTACAAAATTCATTGGGAGCAAATCAAATATGACATATGGAATGCTATGAACAGTGTTCTACAGTGAGGGAAAATTATTAAAGAAATCAATCATACGTTTATTTGTCTCATTCCAAAAAAACCAAATGCAGTGGATATGATTGATTTTAGACCAATCTCTTTGTGTAACGTGTCTTATAAAATTCTAGCAGATCTTCTCTGCAACAGAATGAAATTATTTATAAATGATCTTATCTCCTATAACCAGAATGCATTCATCCCGGGTAGAGTTATTATAGATAATTCCCTTCTGGCCTACGAACTGATTAGAGGTTTCAACAGGAAAAAATCTAACAATTTATGTCTGAAAATTGATCTGCATAAGGCGTATGACAAAATTAATAGAGATTTTATTCATCATATGCTGATCTCAATGAATTTCCCCCTCAGATTTATGGATCTCATATATGAATGTATTTCTACCCCTACTTTTTCGGTGTCAGTAGAAGGATCACCTTATGGTTTCATAAATAGCTCAAGAGGTTTAAGACTAGGTGACCCCCTCTCACCATATCTGTTTGCCATAGCTATGGAATTTTTGACTATTAACTTGGATATGGAACTTCACAAAGGTAATTTGAATCCCATTTATCAAACAGAACCGATGATTACGCACTCGATTTATGCAGATGACATTCTGATCTTACCCAAAGCTACAGTTCAAAATTACATCTGTATCAAGCATGTTTTTCAAGATCTGAATAACATAACAGGGCTGGAATTAAACCCCAAAAAATCTACACTATTTCTTAGTAAAGAGGCCACAAATAAAAATCAGATAGCCAGCATTTTTAATGTTCACATTGGTAACCTGCCAATAATTTATCTAGGCATACCATTATCGAATAACAAATTAAGAGCAAGGGACTTTGGAGGGTTGATAGACCAAATAAACAAAAAGTTTAATCATTGGCACAACAAGATGTTAAACATCAGTGGTAGAGCTGAATTAATAAAAACTGTAATTCACCCTATATTGCAGTTCTGGCTTCAATTCACATAATTACCACTGACAGTTACACAACGAATTAATATTTTGTGTGCAAATTTTTTATGGAAATCTAAAGCTCACCAAATGAAATGGGAAGAGGTGTGTAGAACCAAAACTGAAGGTGGCTTTGGTATAAGAAAAATTGAAGATATCTATAAAGTAGTGGCTACTAATCTTCTATGGAAATGTATCAATTGTGATACTCTATGGTCTAAATGGATTCAAAATAAATACTGTAAATATGCAAACTTCTGGAATGCTACCATAGACCCACTGCATCATATACTTGGAAATCCTTACTTAGAGCAAGACAGTGGTGCAAAGGTCTCATTACTAAAAACATTGTCAATGGGGATACCACAAGTTTATGGTTTGATCCTTGGATCAATGGATCCTCGTTAATAGATAAAATTGACTGGAATGCCATGTCAGTGGTTAGAGGATATGACAAAAAAGTATCTATTTCGTTCTCTAGCAATAAATGGAAACAAAACATTAATTATGTTCCAACTCAGTATCATCAAACTATACACAATATTAACATTCAACCTCAGTTGGAAAAAGACTACTGGAACTGGATCCCCAGTAACAATGGTTAATTTACATTGAAGTCGGCATGGAATCATCTCAGAAACAAGCACTCAGAACATTTCTGGACAAAGATCATATGGGCTAAGGGACGCGCTCCTAAAATGTCAACACGTGTTCTACTGGCCATCCAAAACAAATTGAAAACTAAGGTTCGTATTAGTAGATGGAACACAAATATTGACCAACAGTGCAATTTATGCTCAAGTCAATTAGAAGACCGAGACCATCTTTTTTTCAATTGCCCATACTCAAGTAGATTGTTGGAGAATATCATGCAAAAATTGAACTTAGATTTCAATCTCAACTTCAATATTAACCATATTCTGGAATGCATAAGTAAAGGAAACAGGAATCAAACTTTAATTAGCCAATATTGCTTTCACTTCCCTGATTTGGAACATCTGGTGCGGGAGAAACAACAGAATCTTCAGAGGAATTGAAATGCCAACAACTATCAGAAGCATCCTGATAAATCAAGACGTTAAAACTCTTATGCAGTATATAATCAAGAATCAAGAAATAAGCAGAGATACGAGACTTATCTTCGATAATTGGAACATCGTCATGAGGCCTTTGGAACCTCAGCATCCCCCCTGATTTTATCCATCTTCCCTCTGGATGCTGATGACTTCACTTTTTCGAAGCATTAAGTGACTCCTTGTTTGATTCAGTTTTCTTAGATCCACCTTCTCGAGATCTGTGTCACTGCTTTTTCTCCCCATGATTTTGTTTTCCACTTGAGAAAGATGATTCATCGCGTTTTTTATGAAGGCTCTGTCCTTTCCCTCGTGAATGCTGGCCTTTTGCATTTTTTATTTTTCTTGTTGTCTTGTTATCTTTGTTAACTGACCAAGTTGTTACTACGGATGGTTTTGAGTGCGTTTTATATTTTGTTCAACTCCTCCATCTGTTCAACAACTTGGATCTGTCTTTATAGTGTTGTAATGTTAATATATGGAAGTGATATGTACTCTTTTTCCTTGTAAGGCACCCGCTTAGGTTGGGGGATTGCAAGGTTTAAATGAGCCATGTCATGGAAATATATGCTTTTTCTTGTTAATAAAGTACCTATTTCTAAAAAAACTATATCATAATCCAAACAATAAAATCATATATAAATAACACATAACCATCATATATGCAAAAGAAAATCTTTCCAAAAGTTAGAAATTTACTCACCAAACTTTTGGAAGACACTTTTGAAAACTTGAAGTACTTTAGAACTCGCAAAGCTTGGAAAACCGCAAATATTAACTTGAAAATGGGTAACCTTCTCCATGATTTTTGGCCATGTTACTCTCGGAATTTTGAAAAGCCGTCAAAATAAAATTACTTGGAAATTCTTTTCTTTATAATTTCAAAAAAAAAAATCACTCAATTTGTATAGGTTTGAGGAAGATATGGTCAAAAAAGAAGTTTTTTGAGATATGGTCAAAAAAATGAATTATTTCGGACTTGAAAACATGGAACTGAAAATGGTCCGAAAGAATTAAGATTTTGACATATCTAATCTCAAAATTTGAAGAAGTGATACAAATGAAAGTTTTATTCCCTTAAATTTTACACGATTTAGAAAAAAGAAAACCTCCACTTGGTTAAGAAATGAGAAAGATATGGTAGAAGGAAGAGAATGCAAAATTGAAGAAATGAGTGGAGTATTTATAAGTAAGAACAAAGTAAATTACTTGAACATCCTTGGTCCTTTACCCTCCATCTCCTCTTGCAACATCATCATGCCACCCCACTTTCTTGTATCTCTACCCACAAGCTTATCCATTCTCCTTATTCCAACATGTTTAAACATGTTTTTGATGACATGACATTCGCTTTTTTTAGCAAAGCTAAGCGAGGTTTTACTAGGACCCTGCCAGTTTATTACAAACACAATAAAAAATGAAACACTACAAGCAATGGAGCATAAGAGAAATGTAAAATGAAGAAAAGGAAAAAAGATTATAAACTGCAACATATTGAATCAGACCAGTGACACAGTTGTGGTTTCTGCAGATCAAAGGGGAAGACTACTAAAGGCAATTGATAGATTGAATCAGACTTGTTATAGAATTATAGACGGTCGAAGAACGATGTTGGAAACAAAATAGCTTGGCATATCAATTCTCTAAAATTGACAGCGTCAATCTTTGTTACATGCTAATAACATAATATGTATTTTCGCTAAACTCACATATGCATGTTGACCTCCAACTATATTTAAAGAGTATGATGTGTGTATATATTCCAGTAATGTCTTCTTGCATTTAGGGTCAACTTGTTTGCTACGAAACAACAAAGTAATCTCAGCCTAAGTTCTTCTAAAAATCTGCATATTAACATAGTCCAGCATTTCTCAAGATGCAATATATACTGTTTATTCTCTTCAATATTTATTTAACCCTATAGGTAATAGTAGTTTCATTTAAAAGTTTCATAAGAAGAAAAGCATCCCGCTCGGGATGGTTATACTTTTGTTAATTCTCTTCTGTTCTATTTATCTAAATCTATATATATAGTTATAATAATATGAATTTTCATAGAAATGCTCCCTACCTATGGTAGTTATTTTGATGAAACCCACTTTTAGTAGTTCAATTGCCATTTTCTCTAATTTATCCTTCTTTGTGAATCTAATGTTCACTTTGTCACACATTCTTTTGCAGTTTCTTGCTCAGTCCGATTTATACTCTTGTTCCTTAAAAAAATCATTTAATTCAAATGTAAATATTGTTGCTTGTGTTGCTAATTACAATTCAATAGAGAATGCATGCATGCACATGCGCATACATATATATGTAGGTACACACACATAGAAATAGAGATTTAATAATGATGAATGATAGTATCGAAAAGAAGTAAATAATACCTTTGAATTATGTTTGTTATGTTAACAACCTATAATTAATATTATGATCTACCACATATGCAAAGTCAATGCCATTGCAAAGTCCATGATTCTTATGTTTTAGTGGTGAAAAGGAAACTTCGTTCTTATCTTATTGTGGAAAGACACAAAATTATTAAAATTACATTTATTATTGGCAAACAAATTTGAAAAAGAGCAAGGAAAGTGAAAACTAACCTTGTTATTTTACAAATTGTGAATGATACATCGTGTGTCAATGCATGCTTAGGTGCAAGACCATGCCTATTTCTGCCTATGTAAAGGCATGTTTCAAATGTCTATGTGGCACCCTGCTTAAAAGAACATTACATCGGTTTTTTTCCCTAGCGTTTAGTTTCTAAACAAATTGATGAGTTTTATTTGATATAGTAGTTGACTATTTATACACTTTTCTATTAGTAGCAATGATATGTAAATCTACTGTTTTAATATTATTCTTTACGAATTAAGTATGCAACAAAAATACGCGAAGAAAGTACAAGCACAACTATTGATGGAGCAATATCAATCTTCTTCCCGAAGCAGTATCATATCTATTAACATAATTTATTATCAATAGTCTAATATAATGAAAGCATCATAAAGAATTTTGATTCATAAATAAGCACATCATATACAATACCTTACGCCTTGACTCCAAAAAGCCTTTGTGATGTTATGTGTATCTTGGTGTGGACAAGTTTAGGTTGAAATGAAACCAAAACTAGTACTATGATACACTCATGTAAGGCATGCCAACACGTTGATTTGAAATATCGTAGTCTATATTCATGTTGAGTATTACCAGACCTTCATATATACTTGGTAAGCTATATCATATCCATAATTTGAGACAAATTTATAGAAAACATTTAGCTCGTCTACTTAATATGGTTCATTAGCAATTTATAATTATATATATATGTGTGTGTGTGTATGTATATGTATATGTATATGTATATATATATATATATATATATATATATATATATATATATTTTGTACAAATATTGGTAATCATTTTTCAGAGCATGTGTTTGTACTTAGGTGTGTGTATTTATCATGTGTATTCATAAATTAGTAACAATTTCAATATACATTAAAACTTTATTGCCATATGCACTGTTGAGTAATGTCGAAACATCGGTTGTTTGTAAGTCAACTATGGCTTGTTATATGATCCGCTCAGTTTTTCATTAATTTTTAGTAATTCTATTAATGGATACTTGAAAATTCGGAATTCATCCACATTCAATTTTGAGAAATGGGAGTTATCCGAAATCTAAGAAAGCGATGCGAATATGATTTTGCATCTGAAACTTATCCTTCCAGCTTTTATCAAGATAGTAGTTTATATTATGTGTATTCTTTAGATAGATTAATATCTATCTTTTTATCGACGTAATAATTTATATTATGAGTATATAATGAAAATTTGTTGCTCAAATTTACCTTTATTCGTTGTATTTTTTATCTCCTATACTTTTGAATACATCAATATTGGAATAGTTTTATATTGAACCAAAATTTTCTATTTATGCCTTTAAATTTATTTGTTATCAGGTGATAAGATAATATCTAACTTTCACTTTTCTTTTTTTTAAGCTTTAAGTATAAATTCTTATTTTCGTAAAATGTCACATCCATTTATATACTAACTTAAGTATATATACATACATACAAATATATGTATGTATGTATGTATGTGTATATATATATATATGTATGTATACCATAATATAAACTAACTTATTTATAAATGAATGTAAATATGTAATTACTAAAGTTCACAACTTTTCCGACAACTTTTAGCTGACGAAAATTCAAAAATTTGGAAAATGAATTCTGGTGACGTTTTCGATTTTTCTTCGAATCATATATTTTGGTAAACAAATTATGAAAACTATTTCACTATTATTATTTATTATTTATTATTTAAAAGAGTTTTATTTTAACTATAAAATCTTTTGTTTGAATATTTGAAATTAACTAAGTATTTCTAAATTAAAGCGGTGAACTTCCGGATCGTTACAAATATCTTTCATGTCAGTTTACCATCTTACTACCAATTATTACTACCTTATCTTAATCTTATTCTTTTGACTGTATTCTCCATCCTTGGTATTTCTTTTATTCATAAGTCTCCTACAAGTATATTCCAAAACTTATTGAAGTGCACTTTAATATCATCTCTATGGTTTACACACATATCAACATAATATTCCTAGGCTTTTCTAGTGTTCTCACACTTTACGGTGACTCCTTGTTATTTTTATTCAAAAGTAGTCATAACTATCTCCTTTATAGCCCTGTTCTTTTTTCGTCTCACTTAGGCACTAGTTCCTGTATACTCCATATTTAAAATCCCGATTTGGTCTTTATCATTTTTCTTCAAAAGTGAAAACTTCAATTTTTTTTGAAATATCTAATCCCAAAACTCTTATCTTTAAAAGTGCTACTTAGAAACTTTTATTAAATTCAAAGATACTTGGTGTTTTCAACTCTTTTCAAAACTTACATTTTTAAATTTTTTGAATTTAACTTATTCACTAAACTTAAAAAGAACGTTGACAATTTTAAGTTTAAAATCAAATCAGCTTTTTTCTTTTTAAAGACCTTTTCAACTTTTGTTAAAAATTTGACATTTGTTAGGTTTTTCTTTTGAAAAATTATTTATTTCCACTAAACCATTCCTTTCAAAAATGTACTTTACATGTTTCCAAAAATATTTTATAAATTTTAAATTTTAAAAAAATGGAGTAGATAAGGACAACTATCATCCTATTGTTTCCTTACATCTCATACTTTTCTTACATTAATTATTTGGAAGAGTTTCAACTATCATAAAAGGGGACTTTCAAAAGACAACTAAATTAAATGCGCATAACTATGAAAGAAGTGTATTTCCCTTTTTTAGCTTCTTTAATTAGATTACTAGCATTGTTTAATATAATATACTAACACTACTTCTGATTATTATACTTTTTATTATATTTAAGGATTTTGTATTTTAATGCATTAGAACCACTTTTCCTTTAAGATGAATCATTAATGTCATAATTCTCTATGAATCGCTTAAAAGAAGATTTGTATTTTGTGTGACACTACAAGTAAATATATTTCATTTTCTTTATTAGAATAGACAGTGCAAAATACAGGTTTTTATATTTTGTACATCTCTGTCCTTTTCGTATACATTCCTTATTATTTCAAACAAAACACCTTTATCTGTAACTTGATTGATTTATAGAAACTTATTTTGTTATCCCTTTTCATTCCAGTGAATTAAAGTACGTCAAATCCCAACCTAATTAAAATAAATTAAACATCTCTTTTATTTATATTTCAAAGTTTTCTATCATTCAACTCTTTAACCTAAACTGCTCTAATTCCAACCATTTTTCTTTTAAATTTACCATCCTTTTACTTAAATTTTTTACAGTGTAGTCATTAACATCTCAATTTATCTTCTTTTCTAAGCCATTTACTTTATTCCAAATCCGTACCACTTATATTATCCACCCATATAAAAAAAATTGTAACTTAATTTTTTTCATTACATTAAAAGATTCACAAGCTATATTTCTCCATCATTACTTTTCAAAAGAATACAGCCTCTGACAAAAATTTCCATTACTGAAATCTGAATGTATATATTTTTCTTACAAAACCTATTATATATATATATATTCTCATAATTTTAATACTTATAATTTTTTATTGAAAATTCTATAAAGTATAGAATTCATACTTTTCTAACTTTCCATAAATTTCTTATTATTGGGTTGGATTTAAAGTGGATTTCTGACTATTCTCTTAAGAACATCCTTCATTCTATTTCCAAAGATCGAAAAATCTAATCATAAATTAGGGTCACCATTTCATACCCTTTTTAGAGACTTCTCCATCTTCCACTTTCTATAACATATGGATCCTTATTTTACCCTTTATTTGGACTTATTGCACATCATCAACCGACAATCAAATATAGGGATCTACAATCATTAAGCAATCAAAGCCAGATTTAAAGTGGATTTCTGACTATTCTCTTAAGAACATCCTTCATTCTATTTCCAAAGATCAAAAAATCTAATCATAAATTAGGGTCACATTTCAAACCCTTTTTAGAGACTTCTCCATCTTCCACTTTCTATAACATATGGATCCTTATTTTACCCTTTATTTGGACTTATTGCACATCATCAACCAACAATCAAATATAGGGATCTACAATCATTAAGCAATCAAAGCCAGACTAGGGAATCAAGTGCCATCCAGTTCTAGGGATATTCCGTATGCAACTACTCTACAGATGTAATTCTTAGGATTTTAGCATACACTTTATTTATATTTATAGTCAAAATACAAGTACATTTACTTAATATTTCCTAATTTTCAGGAATCGACTAACCTAAGCTCTGACACCAAATGTAATAAACCGCACTTTAGTAGGCCTAGATTTTCGCTACATGGAAAACCTAAGTCCATTAAAATATAAACCGCTGGTTTGGTATCCTACCAAGAGGAAAATATATCAGAGCACTAATGGCAGTAACCCATAGCAAAAATAAGAAAATAAAATATATCAATATAATTACTGAACAAAAATTGACATCTCAAATGTCAAGAGCCTCAGCCAGACAATTGTTCCAAAACAACACTAGTAATCGCCCTTCTAAATCCTGTGAGTTGTAACGAGGAGGGGGTCAGAACAACGTTCTGGTGAGTGGTAAAATATACATCTTATACATAACACTAGCTTTTGCTGATTTTTTACTATTTCATGTTACGTCAGATTTTACTATTAGTCGCTATGACTCCATTACAACGTATAAACCGTATCCATCTACCTTATGTTGATTTATGTCTATATAGGTATATATATACACACCCCAAGTCCACTAACGGACCTAAATACTATGCCCACTAGTATCAATGGCTCAGTACCTCGTAAAGATCCATCACCATTGTATCACCGAGAAAATCCTGTCGTGCACACGGACGATCTCCATTCCATGAGATCCAAATATTTCGGTGATTTTTCACGTACGCCAATCTTAGGCGTACCTTCGTCTGCTTCTAATACTGTGGATTTTAGGCTCCAACGCACCACCTTGTAGAATTTAGGCTCTATGAGCCATCTTGTAGAATTTAGGCTCTATGAGCCACCTTATGGAATTTAGTCTCCATGAGCCATCTTACCGAATTTAGGCTCTATGAAATACCTTATGGAATTTAGGCTCTAAGAACCACCACCCCATCTTAGTTTTGTAGGAATCTTTGTATAGTTAACTAGCCTTGCCCTATCAAACAAACTAACAAATAACTGTGGCATTGTATAACACTGTCCTTCCCGTCAAGTGCAAGGGACCATTGTCGAGCTTGAGAAATATGCAACTCTTACCTAGTTTAAAGTACCCAAGTACGCCAGTAGACATACACTTATTGCAACTCATTTTGGTACTTAGGCACCCTGACTTTCTATGCCCCGTTGCATAAATCCAATCTCACTCACCATCCATTTAAATTGCCTAGTGCAATCAAGGGAATACCCCTACTCTGAAACTTAAAGCAGACCTAATTCAACTGTGCACGTTATACGTTGACATACTTATAACAGACATGTATAATTATGACAGATAATTTATAATCAAGGTAATAAGCACAGTACCGATCTTGGGGTATCCCTCTAATACGAAATCATACACTCACCATGGATCCTATTGGTTGGATATGTTTTTAGCATCTCAACCCAGTCTAACGTCCTTTAGACATTGGTCTACTATAATTATAATAAATAACTTATAATTATTCACACACGTCATAAACGCATATTCGATGCTACCTATAAAATTATGTGTATACTTATTCTTCTTTTATTTTCTTTATTGCCTCAACATCTATTATGTTTGAATTTTATTCTTCAGTTTAACTATGCATTTATCTTTTATTTCGTTTACCACATCCTATTTCAGTTATTACTGTCGTTGCCACAATATTCATTTGTTCTTCTTTGATTTTTATTCCTTTTTCATTCAATTATAAGACTTAATCCGCTTCATTAATTCATCTTATTTCTCTTGCCCTTCTTTTCATTAGTTTCTGTTTTATTAACCTTTTTATTTCATTTTTATCTAAAAATTCCAACTTTAGGACTTATGCAATACCCAAAATTTTTGGTAACATTATTTAGGAGATTTACTTGGTTAAACTGAATAAAATAATGTGTTGATTAGGCGACTTAGATTTGATTTTAATTAAGATAGCCGTGCTTTTTTAAATGAATTAAAAGAGGGGTTTAAAATTAATTAGAGGGGGTATTATGAGAAAGAGGCCATTCCCATATTCACTTCCTTAGACCATGTAATGTACATATTCATTTCATTTAAAAAAAAATTCAAAATCAAGGCTGGCCACCGTTAACAAGAAAAGAGGAATTAGCAAATTAAGGAAAAGCTAAAGAAAAGCAAATTCAAATCAAATCCATTCAAATCTCAAGCTCCTTAATCTCTAAAACAAAGGTGAATAAAGTTTACATCTCTAAATTTTTATGGTTTCGGTTTTAAGTTTAAATCTGAATATTTTGCAATAGTTTGCCATGTTTTGGAATAATAAATTATTATATATATATATATATGTTGATGATTTATTTATGTTCATATAGGATTTATGACATGTTTTGAGATGAAAACCCTATTAAATGACATACAATTGCCTTGAGAATTTTTATGATGATCTAAAAAGATATTTTAAAGACATTTAAATTTTCAGATCTTTTTGAATTTTTGTGGAATTATTATGAATTTTCCAAGAAAGAAATTGGCATTTTGGATTATAAAATTATTTAAGGGAAAATAATTTGTTATTCGGGTCCGAAAATTACATATGTTGAAAAACATATATTAATTGATTTTCTAGAATTTTTTCAAATTTATCCAAGGTGATTTAATAGCTATATAAAATTATTTTAGGTATGAGACTTAAATATTTTATATAATTATAAAGGAGAAATGTGATTTTTCTAAATAGTTTAAATTTCTAAATAAGGAAAGTCGACAGCACTTTTGAATATAAAAATTTGGCAACTAATCAGATTTAGACAAATTAGGCGGGTTAGGTACAAAAGGACAAATTTAACGTACAAATAAATAGGCTTTTTACTATTTCAACTCCTTTGGCAACTAGGTTCCGCCTCTATTCAAAACCTTCCGACAAGGTTGAAAGGTATCAAACCTTTCGACTAAGTCGACAACTAATGCACATGGTATCAGGTATCTATTATGTAGTGAATTGGAAGGGGTTGAAAGGTGTGACGATCCATAATTTTTCGATATTAAATTTCAAAATTAAGTAAGATTTTTGTAACTTAATATTTAAAGAAATTAAAATTTTAAGATTTAATAATAAAAGAATAACTATAATGAAATGTGATGGTATTATTTAAGGTAATTGATAACTACTTTAAATGTAATTCCCATTTTATTGAAATGATTAAAAATTTATATTTGGTTATAAATTTAAATTAATTGTAATAATATGTGTATTAATTGATAGTTGGATTAAAGGAATAATTGATAATTTAAAAGTGGTATTAATTAATGAAATAGTATGTAGTAATTTGTAATTAATGAAATTAATGTTGTGTAAGTAGTTATAACATTGTTGTAGGTAATAAAACTTATAAATGTTATAAATTAAGAAAAGGTAACGATTGTCATTTGTTACCAATTTATTTAATATGTCGAATTAAATTTGAAATCAATTGCAATTAAATGTAATTAAATATTACGTTAAATTGGTTAATGAGATAATTGTAAAATGTGAATGTAATAATATGTACAGAAATGTTAATTATATACATAAGGCAATAATTTATTTAATAATAAGTGTGGAACCAAGGTAAATGAATTTATTGAGACTTTAAAACTTTAATAATGTGAAAATCGACAAAAATTCAATATAATTGGAATGTTGCAATTAATATGGTAAAAGATGATAATTATATAATATTAATGTAATAAGATATAAACCAATGTTAACTATGCCCATGGAGCAATGATTGATTGAATAAAAAAAATATTATCAAAATAAATCAATTTATTAGAATTAAATTATCATTAATTGGATTTAATTACAGTTGAAATTGAACACTATAATTAGTGTAATATTTAACACTGAATTGATATGTAAATTTGTTTTAAATTATTGTGAATGTCCAAGTAATCAAAAATGATGAAAAATGCAAGTTATTAAATTTCAAATTAAAAAGTGATTTAATCAATTTAATAATAATTTATTTAAGTAAAGCGAAAATAGCCATTTTGACCACTGACTAGGATTTCGACGAAACTAGTTTCATCGGATCTATAACAGTAAATTATTATAAGGTTTCAAGTTTCGTAGTGATCGGACTTGTCGTTTGATCGTACGGCTCGAAATGCGTACAAATCAATTCAAATTCAATTGAAATCAATTTGAAATAACTGATTTTATAGCTAACTTCTTCATATGATGGAACTTGGACTTGAAACCTGTTCCATTGAATTTAGAAATAACGAAAACATCTATTTTGATATACGGGATGGCCCAATTTTGTTTTGGAAACAAAACAGGCTTTCCGGGTTGTTTCTGTCGTCTCGAATCAATTGGATATGTTATTCTTTCTTATCGGGCCTTGCCCATACTTATGCACTTTGTTTCCCAAACTCTAGCAGTCATATTCTTATTTCAATATGTACAATCCTATCTGCTTCTCTCTTGTCAATGACAGAAACCATTCAAACTCGAAACCCTAAATCCAATTTCAAAATTCAATTTCAAAATCAAACTCTTCCAAACCATATCAAATTATATACCGATTTGAGGCTCTCGATGAGCGCAAGTTCGATCTGCATTCTGTTCTACGGTTAGGGTCTTTGTGTGACATGAATTTAGGAAACAGTTTCCGGTCATTTATGTGTAGTCGTGGAGAGTTAACAGTGGATAGTAGATTTGGGAACGATCAGATGGCACCGCTGCGTAGAGGAGGTCGTATGCCTTCGATCCATGCAGTTACATCACCATAGAGTCGATGGGATCCACCAAAAATCAGCTTCAAACAGCGGAGGTGGTTGGAGCTCACCGGAGGGTCGCACGACCGAGCGTGGTGGGAGGTTGGGCGGCAGAACCAGGCGAGGACGAGGGCACCACTTGATCAATGTGGCATGGCTTCCAGGTGGCGTAGTGGGGATGCCGAGGTCGAAGGCTATGTTTTTGTGCATGCATATTTGTTCGAGGTTAGGGTTTCAAGCTGAGAGATGACGTGGCAGTGGTGTTGTGTTGTTTTATTTTTGTTTATTTAATTTAAATTTAATTTTCAAATGTTTAACCGTGATAAATTTTGCATACGAACTCGGTTTTGGGCGTGATTTCTTCCGTTGGGATCGTATCAGAATTTTAGACAACATGGAACTAGTTTGGATGAATTCTGAAATTGTTTGAATTTTGGGCCTAAATTGGATTTTAATTTGATTTAAAATCAAAGGTGGGCTTTTTAACCCACTCGCAACTTCTAAATTATCTTATGATAGTTAAATTAAATTTATGATGTGATTAAAAATTTATTTATGGTTGTTTGGTATATTTATATCATCATTCCAGTTAATTTGAATTTATTTTGTATTAAATTTCCATTTGATTTATTATTGAATTTAAATTTGCCAGTTAATTACCTGTAAATGATAATCTGTCATTTGTTGTAATTTATTGGTCGAATTGAATGATGATTACGATGGATGTTTGAGTGCTGATATTGGATGATTGGATGTTATGTTTAATTTTTATACCATTATCACTCTGCAAGTTCCGTTAGTTATTATTAGAAAAATCGCTATGGGTTGAAATGATATATACCCAAATGATCTATAGATTAGAGAAAAATCGTTATGCCTTGAAATGATAGACTCGAGCGATTTTATGGATTTTAAATTTTAATTTGGGATTACTGATTGAAATGATATATATCCGTAAATATAAAATAATTGTGGATTGAAATGATAAATATCCGTATCACTTAACCATAAGGTAGAGAATTATATACAGACATTGGATTGGTTAAATTACACGATTTTTAAATCCTTAGAATTTGAATTCAGTCAAATAATATTTGAAGTAAAATTTGTTTTATATAAACTGAATTATTTTCGAAATTCCAAGCTTTAAATGTTAAGACTGGAATTAATTTAATGAATCATTTAAAGAATTAAACTAGAATTACAAAGTTGAATTTTGAAGTATGATTGAAATTTATCAAAATTGAGTTATTGAACTTATTTGAATACAACTTTGAATTATACTGAAATTGGAGTAGCTTAAATTGATATTTCAAACAGGGATTGAAATCGACATGGAAATTGAATATTTTATCGAGAATTTGAATTGAAAGATTTGAAATTGGGTTTTGTTGATTTAGAAATTGAAAATGGTCCAATTGTGTTGAAATGAAATGAATAGTTTAAATTGATACTAATTTCAAATTCATATTTTAATATAACTTGTTTTAAAATGTATTATTTTAAAGATTCTAATGATCAATATTTTCAAATTATTAAACTATTTTAACCAATATTAACTATATAAAATTATTTTAACCTATTTTAAACCTTGTTAATTTATTTTAAACTAATTAACCCATTTTAATTTATTATAAATCTATTTAATATATTTTAAAGTTATTTAACCTATTTTTATTATATTTAATTTATTTTCAATCTATTTAACTATCTTAAGTCAATTTAAACTATTTTTAATCTTTTTAAAATTATTTTAGAGTATTTTAACTATTTAAAAATTTATTTAAACTATTTATAACTATCTAAAATATTTTCTAAATTTTAGACTAAATAAAGTGAAAGTGTTTATATCCAAATCCTTGATTTAAAAAAAAAGATACGGTGAAAATAATGATGTTATAACCTAAGTTGGAATTTAAATGACATATTTGACATAATATGATGATTTTGAAACGAGGGTTTAACCTATTTTGGAAATATGATTTTTGAAACAAAATATGATTTCATAAACGATATGATTTCAAATGTGATATGATTTCGAAAGTGAATATGATTAGAAAGTAAATGTGATTTCGAAAATGATATGTTTTTGAAAATATGATATTTTGGCATCAATTGTGAATTTGACTTTTGAAATGTAAAAGAGCCATCCGCTGAGAAATAAGCATTTGGTTGTTAAAGAGACCGAGATCTGATATTGTCATACTCTCTGCCAATATTGAACGATTCTGTATAAGGTATTTACATGACTCTGACTCCCGTGAGTCAGCTTAGATGTGACTAAAACAGGAGCTACGGTGGGCCAAGTGAGGTCATTCCTCCTATCGGTCATGCTTCTTCGATACCATATTATGACTTTGTGATGATTTGGTGGCCACCCTCTTAATTTTGATTATGGGAGTGTGTTCTGAGGTAGGCGGTAGTAGTTGATATCCGTTACCACCAGTCTGGATTCGAAATTGATATATCTACCCTGGTATTGCCTCGAATGTCGTATTTACATGCCCTATCGCGCCTTCTACAAGTTTGTTTTGCACCATACCTATGGAGTGCGCTCTGGGTAAACCTCACGGAAGAGTGTACGGTACTATATAGACTATGGGAATATACAAATTGTGTTAAGGGGGATATATGTAACGCCTTAATGTTATTTTAATACTTTTAATTTACTGTGGACACTATTATAATAGCGTATTGTACTATATAATAGATAGTTTAACAGATCCTTAGGAGGTGGAAATCTCGTACATCTCTTAAGTTATTGCACTCATGTTAGACACTTGATAGCTTGTGTCAAAACCTGCAAACATCTCTGATGCCATTACACTCATATTTATTTACTATTGATTTGACTTACATAAGGTCTTTTAGTTCAGACTCGAGTGTTTTATCTTTTTAATTCGCTCGGGTCAGTCTGAGCTTTTCAGTTTATCGAAGACTGCTTTCTAGTGGATGAAGACAAAGATTTTGTACTATTATTATTTATTATATTTATTCCACTACATCATGTTGTTCTGCTGCATTTGTTTATTATTTATTCTTGTTGTATGTAACTTTGATCTGTATTATAAAAGTATAATCAATATTATTCGTAAAGAGCTACATGAACTATTTATTTAATAATTATATTTGTCATTTCGTTGCGAGATTCTGTATTTGTTTTCTTTCTTTCTTTGCTTTTTATTATTTTCCCCATAACAATCCCCCTTTTGAATGGTTTGAGTCTATGTATGTGGTTTATCATTGATTTAAACTGTCCAAAAAGGCAGGTCGTTATAGTTAGTATCAGAGCTTTGGTTTAGCGATAACCTTAGCTTTGTGGGGTCTGACTCATTAAAGATAGGGTAATAATACCCTAGAATGAGCCGTTGAGTGCATATATATGAGAAAGCGTATTTGTTAGTGTTATGTAAACGTTTTTATAGTGTGTTAATTTGTTTCGTTGAGTATTTATAAGTTCTAGTCGATACATGGGACGCTATGGCATTGACAGGGGTTTCTAAATACTTAACAGGGTAGACCTACACAATATTGATTTTGAAATATGGGTAAATGAAATAATTTTACCTATTATTATATTTTGTACATAAAGTAATAATCTTTATAAATGTATATAATGGTATGTGATACGATTGATTGTTTGTTAGGAATTAATTATAAATACTGGTTGCAAAATAAAAATTACAAATAAATTGAACATAAATTGGAAATTTTAGAACTTAAGTTCCAGGATTTTGAAATTTATTTTCAAAGGGTTTTGGAATATAATACTACTAGTATTTAGAAGTATTTTCTGATATAAATATTTCAAGATGATTTGAAAGAAATGTTTTAAAAGAAATATTTTAAGGAATTTTAAAGGAAATAAGTTCTGTACTCCTCTCTCTATTGCTGGAAAATAATTTCGGTGATGAGTGCACGCATTATCGATGTTCATTTTCAAGTTTCAAAGTGGGAAGACGTTGTAGTAGTTTTACTACACATTTGTTTTGATAAACAAATTTTAATTTCAAATTTTAAATACGATTGGATATAAAAACTATGAGTATATATCTATATATCACTACAACAAAATACCCCTTTTACAACGGTCAATGCTCGTTGTAATAGGGGTTTCGCAACGGGCCTGGGCCTGTTGTATAATGTGATGTTGTAATATAATAGACGAATTTTACAACGGTTCTTGCCCATTGCAATAGGGTTCTTTTGCAACGGTTTTGGCCCGTTGCAAAAAGGTCTTTTGCAACTGTATTTTCCCGTTGTAATAAATCCTTTTACAACTATTTTTATCCGTTGCAAAAGGGTCTTTTGCAACTGTATTTGCCCATTGTTAAAAAAATTCAAATGAGAAAAAAAACTAATGCAATGCATGTGTAAATTAATTGAAACAAAACTATATACTAGTGACAACCATATTTATTCATATTTACTAAAAATAGCAAATGAAATTCATATTTCAAAATAACAAAATGATTTATCTATTAACATCGTTCATAAGGTTTTACATAGTCATAAAACATCGAATATAAACCTAAACTAACATAACTACTAACTACAATCCTTATTGCTATAGGCAGAGCTATCGAAATCAATAACCATAATTGCACTTGATTTGGCCAGCCTCTTGAACGAAGCATCTTTAAAAGACCTAGATGAACCCTGTTGCATACAAGTGAACTTATTTTATTTAGAGAGAATATGCGGGCATAAACATTATAAACAATGTATATAAGGATATTATGATAATAAAACTTGAGGTGCCAAATCGCAGTTCGAACTTCTAGTTTAATAAAAACTATTTATGTAAATTAAACCTAGCAAGCCAAATAGTTTAACATCTCTGGCTACGAGAACTAACAAAGTGGAAAACTGTTATTGTAGCCCATACAACAAAAACAAGAGTATGATAAACAGATGAGTAGATACCATAATATCCAAGGTAGAAGCCTCTCATTGTTTAGAGAGGTTTATATCTTCATAATTTATAAAATGACCATTCTTAAAGTTTATTTATAGGTTATTTAAAGAAAAATCCGATAAGTCCTATTTTGCACGACAGTTGAGAATATTTCACAGGAAAGGTGTAGTTTGTTCGCTTGATTACACAGTTGGAGCTCAAATTCAAATTATTATTCAGTTTGTGAAATATTTTTCTTCATAATAACAAGTTTATGAATCAGTTATAATTCAATCCACGCAGCAATGTACAAATGATGGTTTTGTCTAAAGCTAGAAGCATATATACTTGAGTAGTGACAATAAAACTTCAAACTTCTAGTTAAGTACAGTTGCTTATTTGATGGATCTATGACAAAAAACAAGACTAAAATCCAATTATATAGTTAAACTTACTAAAATGCATCAAATCAGATAAAATAAATAAAAGTGTACCTCTTATGTCTTAACTAAAATTCATATTTTTCCTTCCAACCTGAAAGTCCGAGTGAATTATCTTCCAAGGGAGCCTGTACCAAAAAATAAAATTCTCAGTGATTATATATCATAATATTGCACTATTATGTAGTATATACTCAAATTGAGGTTTACCTCAAATAAGCAACTAACCACTCCCCTACATTTCTGGCAGCCACTGCCAACACTACCGACCACCTAAAACAAACAGCTCTTCACTTCTTTCCACCATCGTCATTGGCCAATACCAACTGCTGCATCCCATACAACTGCAGACTAGTCACACAATCTACCAACAACATAACACTTTTTCCTCAACCACTCACCTATCTCATATACCATCCTCATATATTTACAATTGTACTCCTCTGACAAACCTGCCATCCACTTCCTAACTGCCGCAACTTCAAACTGTAGCCATCCTCTGCAACCACATATCTGCTCGACATCAAAACACTTCAACGTATCAACAGCAACATCGAATACCCACATCACTTAACACTCTACAAACACTCTACTGCTCATAACCAACAGAAGCTACTGCTGCACTTTCCCCCCACACTTCAGTTCATCCCCCTGTAATCGTCTGTACCATCAAGTAACACCATGTTATCACGTCAAACCAAATACCCCCATATCACCGTCAACTGCAACCATACCACCATAACAACACTTCCTCAACAAAACCATCCTCCATCAATCAAACAGTGTACCGGTGCACCACAAACTAGCAGCATTACACCATAGCCTACAACAAACAACTACAAATTTACCTCATCATTCAAGTCATACCACTGCCTCATCAATACGACAACTCAATTCTCACCCATATTTCCACAACCTGGCAGTCAATTTCCACAACACTTGATTCTTCAGTTGCCAATCACCATCTCCTTCTCTGACTTCATCAGCCACCATTTCTTACTGCTTCAACCAACATCCCCGAGCACTACTACTTCAACCAACATCACTCAATTCCTTACTGTGCTCCAGTGCTACCATCTTCCAAAACTTCACCTTCGAAAATCGCAACATCGCATGAATCGCCTTTGCGACCCCTCACCAAACCCAATCCAGCAATTGCCACGCCGCCAATAGCCACTGCCCGTGCGAACTCCTCCAACCTCAGCCACAACCGAATCGAACATCCCAAATCCATCACCGCGACCTGAAAGTGAACATCAAATCATATCAATAGTTCCCAAAACGCTGTCAGCCTTATGCGCAATCGTGTGCGCTTCATTCGATCACTAGAAACCCCTCATTCGTCGTTCAAGGATAAGGCCTCTTTCAGTCACCACACCACGACTTCAACTCCCCTTGGATGTCGAGCAACGACGTGTTGCGCTCTTTTTTACTTTCTCTGCCGATAAAATGATTTAAGGATATAGGGGAATTGTGGTTATGGGCTTTGATTTAGGGATTACGCTAACAAAGTTATCTGGAGGACACGGTTTTAAAATTAGGGTGTTTGGAAGGACCTTTTCTGTTTGGAGCCAAAATTTTCGTTATGGAGGGAAAATTTTGAGATTGTATCCAGTTGTTTTAAAAATTGATTATCATGATAAATAAATAACTATTGTTTTGAAAGATATATATAGAGGGTAAATTTTCAATATGAAGGGAAGTAGAAGACTAATTCCATCAACCAACTATTATTTTGAAATTTATTTAATATGATAAGTTAAATAATATATACAATAACTATTTGTTAATTTTATGATTTTTTTCTAAATTTTGAAAATTTATATTAAAATATTATAAAAATTGATTGAAATTTTTATTAAAATGTTAAATATTACTTCTTAACTATTAAATATAACTTATTAATTATTACTCCTTAATTATTAATTGTTGCTTCTTAATTATTAATTATTTCTTCTTAATTATTTATTATTAATTCAAAATTATTAGTTCTTAATAAATGGTTATTTAATATTAATTATTTAAAATTTAATTACTATTTATTAGTTATTAATTATTTCATATTTCAAAATAATTACTAATAATTGATCATTATTAATTATTAATTTATTATTTAATTATTAACTCCTGTTATTTAATAGCAATTATTATTTAATATTTAATTATTAATTACTATTTGCAACCAAATTGGCTACAAACACTCAAAAACAGATTAAAGTTATTTAATTATTTATATATTAACAATTATTAATTATTAAATAGTTAATAGTATTATTGATTATTAAAATTTAAATATTAATTATTAAAAATTAATGACTGTTTATTAATTGTTATTATTAAGTATTAATAATTAATATTAATAATTAATTCTTAATCTTTTAATATTAATTATTTAATACTAGTTGTTATTTATTTAACAAAATTTAATAGTAATTATTAATTAGTAAATATTTGAAAATTATATTAACTATTATACGAATTTCTTAAATTACTTTTTAAATATTAAATATTACTTCTGATTCATAAACATTAATTATTTAAAATTAATTGTTAATTATTAATTGTTACTACTTACTTTTAATTTAATATTAATTATTTAAAGTTAATAATTATGTATATATTACCGATTATTAATTATTAAATATTTAATATTAGTTATCTATTATTAAATTTTTAATATTAAGTATTAAAAACTAAAACTATTTATTGATTATTAATTATTAAGTATTGATAATTAATTCTTAATTATTTAATAGCAATTATTTAATATTAATTATTAGTGATTTAATAGAAATTATTTAATAGTAATTATTAATTATGAAATATTAAATACTAAATATTAAATATTGGTGGGCGTTAGAAACATACATTTTTAGCTTATTACAACGGGCATTTTATGACCGTTGTAAAATTGACACCTATTACAACGGGCATTTTTAGCACATTGTAAAATTGACACCTATTACAACAGGCATGAAAGGACCGTTGTAATAGCATTCTATTACAAGGGCAGTCATTGCCCATTGTGACCCATTGTGAAAAGGGCATTGTATAGGGCATCTATTACAACGGTCCTAAATGGACCGTTGTAATAGCCTTCTATTACAACGGGAAACTAGTGCCCGTTGTAAAATAGGCGTTGTAATATGGTATTTTTGTTGTAGTGTATTATTTTAAATGATTTGAAATGGAATCCGACATTTAGTTCTTAAATTCTATAAATTAGAGAGTTCAATTATTGTAATGAAATGAAATTTTAACTATTTAATAACTGGAACTTCTAAAATGAAAAAAGGAATTAAATGCTAAGTTATAAATGAAATATATAAGAAATTGAAAATTTGTGAACTGTAAATAAAGAGGGTATGAAAAATAAGAAATTGTAAGCATTGAACATTTATCGACTAAATAAATAAGACGAACCCGTATAATATTCAATTGCATTCTAATAGGCATTTATATATATAACTTACCAAAATATCATAAGTTGAAATGTTAAAAAGAATATGTAACAGAATATTATACAAGTAAAACTTAGAAAATGAAAGTGTTCAATGGAATTCCTTCTGTAAATAAGAATTCTGATATTATAAATTGTTATAATCGGTTATTTAATAAAAAAATCTTCCCTTCAAGGTCAGATCTGAACTTATAACTACTGATGTTCAAATTATGGTCTACAAATCGAGAAATAAATAAAGAGAGTATCGAACTTGTCAATGTCTTCGGCTTCACTCGGATGCTTTAGATCTCTCGTCTCGAAGCTGCCAATTGATAGTCTTGGAACTGCAGCGGCTCCCATTTCCGCCTATTTAGACATAGTAGAGCTGATGTACTTCTATCTTTTTAGATGCAGTGGATGTATTAGATAAGTGGCTGTAAAGATGATGTTCCCTGGTTGTAAAGATATGCGGTTGATGTTCCCTGTTTGTACTTCCCAGCGATAGCGGTGCTTGCATTTCCTTTGGTATTGTGGGTCCGTTTATTTGTGGTTTTTGCTCTGATGTCTTTCTTATTTTCTTTTGTAGTCTGTTATCTGCGTCGTCTCAGGTTATGATATAGTAGAGCGGTCAGTACGAGTGAGTTGTAAGAGGCTTGTTTTCACTTGTTTGACGTTGTATCTACGAATGTTGTAACCTGCCGTTTCTAATTAAAGTACCCATTTGCTTCAAAAAAAAAAGGTAATAGAAGTGAACTATGTAAGAAAAAAATGATTCTAAGCTTAAGTTTACATTTAAGCTATCTATAATCAGATTTTTTTAAAAAGTAAATATTATAAGTAAATGATTCAGAAAATAGATTTAATATTCAATGATATTATATAAGGAATGATTATAACTTCAGAAAACATTAAAATGATTTAGAAAAAAAAATTAATATTCAGTAATACTACATATGGAAGAATAAATGTGAAAAGGAAATAATCTATTAATGGCGAATTAAATTTGTAAAGAGACTTACATGGTAATGAATACTTTAAATAATTGAAACGAAAATAACTTGTGTAAGCAACGAATGTAAAGTAATGAAAAGAAAAATGGCATTGTATAAATGAATGGAAAATGAATTTTGTAAGTGATAAATGTAATGAAATTAAACAAGCATTGTATGAACAAATGAAAAAGAAAGAGTAATAAGAATAAAAATTAAATATTATTTGAAATTATTGTTTGGAAAGGATACTTCTAACTGTATAAAAATGTGTAAATAATCTATTGAGTTTTATCTAATGACTGTTGAGTGTATGGTATACTTAGTAGTTGATTTATCATCGTATGCGATTTGAAGTTTCTAAACCCGAACAAACTTTTGTTTTGATTGCTACGGATGAATATACGATTTCTTTGACTGTACGTGATGATTATATGATTTGTTTGTAAGTAATTGTTGTTATGTTGTGATGTTTTGGTTGTTATTAATTGAGACAACTTGAATGTTTCTCTTTTATATAATATTTTTTTTTGAATAATATAAGTGAAATACAGGTTATGGAAGTAATTGCTACTGCTTTTGGTTTCATAATTTAAGCGTTGTTTGCCCGACAAATAGGTACGTTTTCGGATTATAGTTTTATAGCGATATTATATTATTTTCCCGTGGTTTGGGATTTTTTTTTGAAAACATGTGATATATATTGTTATTATTGATATTACTATTTTTTCCAGACCTCTCCGTACGAAGGAGACTCTACCAAAATTTTCTGTGAATTGACTTAGAAAAAAATTTGTGAAATGTTTTTCAAAACTTTTATTAACTTGAATATAAAAGGATTTAATTGTTTATAAATTGATGTATTTTATTTAAATTATTTAATTATGTAGATTAGTTGTTTATAATGAATACTTTGAATAAGATATATTAATTCCTTCTTTCCCTTCTTTTTCCTTTTCGAGGACAAAAAGTTTTGAGTGGGGGAATGTGTAATGACCTGTATTTTTCTGATTATTAAATTTTTGAATTAAGTAAGATTTTTGTAACTTAACATTTAAATAAATTAAAATTTTAAGATTTAATAATAAGAGAACAACTAGAATGAAATGTGATGGTATTAATTTAAGGTAATTGATAACTACTTTAAATGTAATTCTCATTTTATTGAAATGATTAAAAAGTTATAATTGGTTATAGCTTTTAAATTAATTGTATTAATATGTGTATTAATTGATAGTTGGATTAAAGGAGTAATTGATAATTTAAAAGTAGCATTAATTAATAAAATATATGTAGTAAATTGTAATTAAATGAAATTAATGTTGTGTAAGTAGTTATAACATTGTTGTAGGTAATAAAACTTACAAATGTCATTTGTTACCAATTTATTTAATCTGTTGAATTAAATTTGAAATCAATTGTAATTAAATGTGATTACATATTGCGTTAAAACTGGTTAAGGTGATAATTGTAAAATGTGAGTGTAATAAAATGTACAGAAATGTCAATTATATACATAAGGCAATATTTTATTGAATAATAAGTGTGGAACTAAGGTAAATGAATTTATTGGGACTTTAAAACTTTAATTAATGTGAAAATCGACAAAAATTCAATATAATTGGAATGTTGTAACTAATATGGTAAATGATGATAATTGTAGAATATTAATGTAAAAAGATATAAACCAATGTTAACAGTGCTCGTAAAGTAATGATTGATTGAATAACAATATTTAAATAAAAAAAAATCAATTTATTGGAATTAAATTATAATTAATTGGATCTAATTACAGTTGAAATTGAATACTGTAATTAGTGTAATATTTAACATTGAATTGATATGTAAATTGTTTTAAATTATTGTGAATGTCCAAGTAATCAAAAATGATGAAAATTTCTAGTTATTAAATTTGAAATTAAAAAGTGATTTAATCAATTTAATAATTATTTATTTAATTAACGTGAAAATAGCCATTTTGGCCACTGACTCAGATTTCGATGAAATTAGTTTCGTCGGATCCGTAACAGTGATTATAGATAGGTTTCAAGTTTCGTAGCGATCAAACTTGTCGTTTGATCGTACGGGCTCTGAATGCGTAGAAATCAATTTAATTAAATTCAATTGAAATCAATCTGAAATAAGCTGATTTTAGAGCTAACTTCTTTATACGATGGAACTAGGACTTGAAACCATTCCATTGAATTTGGAAATATCGATAACATCTATTTTGATATACGGGATGATCCAATTTCATTGTGGGAACGAAACGAGCTTTTCGGGTCGTTGTTGTCGTCTCGAATCAATTGGATATGTTATTCTTTCTTATCGGGCCTTGTCCATATATATACACTTTGTTTCTCAAACCCTAGCAGTCATATTCATATTTCAGTACGTACAATCCTATCTGCTTCTCTCTTGTCATTGGCAGAAACCAATTCAAACTCGAAATCCTAAATCCAATTTTAAAATTCAATTTCAAAATCAAACTCCTTCAAATCATGCCAAATTATATACCGATTCGAAGCTCTCAACGAGGGAAAGCAAGATCAGCAGTCTGTTTTACGATTAGGGTCTTTGCATGACCAGATTTCAGGGAACAGTTTTCGGCCATTTGTTTGTAGTCGTGGAGAGTTAACAATGGATAATCGATTTAGGAACGATCAGATGGTACTGCTGCGCATATGAGGTCGTATGCCTTCGATCCATGCTGTTACATCACCCTAGAGGCGATGGGATTCCCCAGATATTGGCTTCAAACGGCGGCGGTGGTTGGAGCTCGCCGGAGGGTCGCATGGCCGCACGTGGTGGGATGTTGGGCGGCAGAACCAGGCGAGGATAGAAGCACCACTTGATCAACGTGGCATGGCTTCTAGGTGGCGCGGTAGGGATGCCAAGGTCGGCGGCTGTGTTTTCATGCGTGCGTACTTGTTCGATATTAGGGTTTCAAGCTGAGAGATGACGTGGCAATGGTATTGTGTTGTTTTATTTTTGTTTATTTAATTTCAAATGTTCTAACCGTGATAACTTTTGCATACAAACTCGGTTTTGGGCATGATTTCTTCCATTCGGATTGTATCGGAATTTCGGACAACATAGAACTAGTTTGGATGAATTCTGAGACTGTTTGAATTTTGGACCTAAATTGGATTTTAATTCGATTTAAAACCAAAGGTGAGTGTTTTAACCCACTTACGACTTCTAAATTATTTTATGTTAGTTAAATTAAATTTATGATATGGTTAGAAATTTATTTATGGTTGTTTGGTATATTTAAATCGTCATTCCAATTAATTTGAATTTATTTTTAATCAAATTGCCATTTGATTTATTATTGAATTTAAATTTTCCAGCCAATTACTTGTAAATGATAATATGTTATTTGTTGTAATTTATTGGTCGAATTGATTGATGATTATGATGGATATTTGATTGCTGATATTGGATGATTGGATGTTATGTTTAATTTATATATCATTATCACCCAGCAAGTTCTCTTAGTTATTATTAGGAAAATCACTATAGGTTGAAATGATATATACCCGAACGATCTATAGATTGGGGAAAAATCGTTACGGGTTGAAATGATAGACTCGAACGATTTTATGGATTTTAAATTTTAACTCGAAATTGCGGATTGAAATGATATGTATCCGTAAATATAAAATAATTGCAGATTAAAATGATAAATATCCATTTCACTTCACTGTAGGGTAGAGAATTATATACGGACACCAAATTGGTTAAGTTAAACGACTTTTAAATCCTTAGAATTTGAATTCAGTCAAATGATATTTGAAGTAAAATTTATTTTATGTATACTTAATTATTTTCAAAAATCTAAGCTTTAAATATTAAGATTGGAATTAATTCAATGAATCGTTTAAAGAATTAAACTGGAATTTCAAAGTTGAATTTTGAAGTATAATTGAAATTTATCGGAATTGAGTTATTAAAATTGTTTGAATGTAACTTTGAAATATATTGAATTTGGAATAGCTTAAATTGATATTTCAAACATGGATTGAAATCGACATAGAAATTGAATATTTTATTGAGAATTTGAATTGAAAGATTCGAAATTGGGTTTTGTTGATTTGGAAATTGAAAATGGTCCAATTGTATTGAAATGAAATGAATAGTTTAAATTGATACTAATTTCAAATTCATATTTTAATATAAACCGTTTTAAAATATATTATTATAAAGATTCTAATGATTAAGATTTTCAAATTATTAAACTATTTTAACCTATATTAACTATATAAAATTATCTTTACCTATTTTAAACCATGTTAATTTATTTTAAATCAATTAACCCATTTTAATTTATTTTAAATTTATTTAATCTATTTTAAAGCTATTTAACCTATTTTAATTATATTTACTTTATTTTAAATCTATTTAACTATCTTAAATCAATTTAAACTATTGTTAATCTATTTCAAAATATTTTACAGTATTTTAACTATTTAAAAATTTATTTAAACTATTTATAACCATCTAAACTATTTTATAAATTTCCGACTAAGTAAAGTGGAAGTGTTTATATTCAAATCCTTAATTTAAAAAAAGAATACGGTTAAATGATGTTATAACCTAAGTTGGGATTTAAATGACATATCTGATTGAATATGATGATTTCGAAATGAGGGTTTAACCTATTTTGGAAATATGATTTTTGGAAGAAAATATGATTTCATAAAACGATATGATTTCATATGTGATATGATTGCGAAAGTGTATATGATAAGAAAGTAAATGTGATTTCAAAAATGATATGGTTTTGAGAATATGATATTTTGGTATCAGTTGTGAATTTGACTTTCGAAATGTAAAAGAACCACCCGGTGTAAAATAAGCGTTTGGTTGTTAAAGAGAACGGGATCAGATATTATCATAATCTCTACCAATACCGAAAACCACTTTAACAACTGTGTACGTGGTGGAGATTCCAAAAATGAAGTAGGATGGTTTGGTGAACGATTCTGTATGAGGTATTTACATGACCCTGACTCCCGTGAGTCAGCTTAGATGTGACTAAAACAGGAGCCACGCCGGGCCAAGTGTGGTCATTCCTCCTATCGGACATGCTTCTTAGATACCATGTTATGACATTGTGATGGTTTGGTGACCATCCCTTGATTTTGATTATGGAAGTGTGTTCCGAGGTGGATAGTAGTAGCTGTTATGCGTTACCACCATTCCGAATCCGCAATTGGTATATCTTCCCTGGCATTGCCTCGAGTGCCATGTTTACATGCCCTATCGCGCCTTCTACGAGTTTGTTTTATACCAAACCTATGGAGTGCCCTCTGGGTAAACCTCATGGAGGAGCATACGGTACTTTATAGACTATGAGAGTATATACATTGTGCTAAGGGGGATATTGGTAACGCCTTAACGCTATTTTAATACTTTACTGTAGACACTGTTATAATAGCATATTGTACTACATAGTAGACAGTTTAATGGATCCTTAGAAGGTTGGAATCCCATACATCTCTTAAGTTATTGCACTCACGTTAGACACTGGATAGAAGATGTCAAAACCCGTAAACATCTCTGGCTCCGTTACACTCGTATTTATTTACCGTTGATTTGACTTACATAAGATCTTTAATTCCGACTCGAATGTTTTGTCTTTTTAATTTGCTCGGGTCAGTCTGAGCTTTTTATTTTATCAAAGACTGCTTTCTAGAGGATGAAGACGAAGATTTTGTACTATTGTTATTTATTATATTTATTCCACTGCATCATGTTGTTCCGCTGCATTTGTTTATTATTTATTCTTGTTGTATGTAACTTTGATCTATATTATAAAATTATAATCAATGTTATTCGTAAACAGCTTCATGAACTGTTTATTTGATTATTATATTTTGTCATTCCGCTGCGAGATTCTGTATTTTTTTCTTTCTTTCTCTGCTTTTTCTTTTTTTTCCCATAAAAATCTACCCTTTTGAATGGTTTGAGTCTGACGTGTGTGGTTTATCGTCGATTTAAACCATCCAAAAAGGTAGGTCGTTACAAAAGGTATAGGGATAAAACTAAGAGCTTTCGAAAGAAATGAAGCTTTGTTTTGGTTTTAAAGAAAATACGCCTATTAGCTTTCGAGAAAGTGCTTTCGATACGGTCGGCAAGACCTAAATGCTTTCGACAATGTCAAATGGTTTAAAAGAAAATGTTTCGATTAGGTTGTTTTTGTTTTAATTGAAACCTTTCGACAACGTCGAAAGGTAAAAGATTTCAACAAGGTCGAAAGCATAGTTGTCGCTTCCTACCTTTCGATTCAGTTGCTTTCGAAGGGAATCCTTTTGTTTTCTAAAACTTGCCGCCTTTCCATTGCTTTCGAAGGGTTGGTTCTAACACCATCACTTCAGTGTTTATGAAATGATTTTGAAAGAGTTACTTTTAAATGATTTCAAAGCAATTGCTTTCGACTCCAATGTTTTTCTGATCCTTTTGCTCAACTTGAATGCATGGTCCAAATGCTTAAGCCAAAACGTTTAAAAGGTTTTGAAGTAGTCAACTTCGAATGGTTTTCACTTGTTTTAAATTAAACCCAATGGTTTCGAAAGGTTAGGTTTTTGTTTTTTTGCTTTCCGGAAAGCAAAGGTTAAATGGTTTTATAGGTGGATGTCGTATATTTTAAGGCTTATAAAAGAAAGGCTTTTATTGGTGTTGAAGGAGTTACCTTTAATGACTTCGAAAGGTTTTATAAGTTGTTTTGAAGGGGTTACCTTCAATGTTTTCGAAATGTCGTTTAACGGTTTTAAACAAAGGTCTCAAATATTATGACTAGACAGATGCCTAAGTGTTTAAGTTATAAAGTAATTTAACTTATTTTAAAAGGATAGATGATCCTTATTGAACATCATCAACATTATTTTGAGTAAAGTATATATAACATGACAAAATAGCTTAGAGTAATGCTGAAAATATATTTTCCTCGTATATACATGTACTATTTGACGGACTATATTATGTTGAAAATGTTTTCAAGGAAAATTTAAAGGGTAGTTAACTTTAAGAAAATTCAGGCAGTTAGCTCATTTAAATTCGGACAGTCGATCCATTTTGAGGGGAGTCAGCCCAAAGGACAGTTAGTCCAGATAAGGGCAGTCCAGATATGAACAGTTAGTTCATTTATTAGCATAACGGACCTTGCTACTTCTTGTGGACAGTTAGTTCACCCTTCATATAAGAAAATCCATATTTGATAGCACAGTAGCATAGCGTTTCAATTGGAAGTCCTATTACAAAATATTTTACTATAAAATGACCATTAGAAGTGGACCTAAATGATAACCGCTATGTGTTGTAACCATGAAGGCAACATTTCATGTTCCCTCTAAACAAAAGCCCCTGAAATTTTCTTTCCTGACATCTAAAAATTTCCATTGCAATAAAAATTGTTCACTAATTTTCTTCCCACAAAACCTAATTATAACTAAAATTAGTTCATCGCCTTCCCTCATCATCGTTTCTTCATCCCCGCTTGAACTAGTTGGCCCGTCACTAGTTGTTGAGTTGACTCAAATCATGTCACTTGAAGCGAACCGCCGTTTGTAAGTTGTGTTTTTATCTCAATTTAAAATTAATTTTCGATTCATCGCCTTTTCTGATTCATGTCCATTTTACTTGCCGATGCATGTTTACCTATTGATTCATGTTACTGTTGATTCGATAAAATGATTTGGTTATTATCTTTACTGTACAAAGTTTTAGATGATTAGGTGATGATCCATAATCAGTTTAATTTAGCAGCTTCTGTTAACAGTCCATCGGTCGATTTGCATGTATTGATTTTAGTTTTCAATTGTTTGCTCAATTTTATTTTTTTTAAACATTTCTTAGGTATTGTGTTTTTCCTTTTGGCAGAATGTATATATTTATACATACCTTGATTTTATTTCTAGTAAAATTAATCATTTATATTTTCTTCACTCTTTTTATATTCATATTGAGGACGGTATAAAGTTTATTCTTCTCACTCTAAACTTTTTATTTGATTAAGATAACACTCCAGTATAACTTTATTAATGAGTTACTTTATTTTGAGGTATGCTGCACGTCAAGAATTTGGAAAATATTGATTTTTTTTTCAATGATTTTTCAGATCGTTTTTGTAACGACCCATAAATTTCGTGGATTTAATTTGGTTAAATTAATAAGTTTTGTAATTAAATCTAGAGAAAAAAAACTTTATAACAAATATTGAAATAAACGCTAAATTAAATTTTATAAATGGTGATTTAAAACCTATTTACTAGCAATTTGAATAAATTTCAATAAATGAAATGGAGTAAGTATTATACCTGGATATAAGATTCATTTAAAGGAAATTTATTTATAGGTTAATGTAAATTAAGGAAATATTATAATAAATGATAATTCCTTTCGTACTAGTAAGCTATTACTAAGTTGCGAGTTGAAAAGGGTTGATTGAATTGAAATTTATATTTAATTTAGATGAAAATATTAAAGGTTTACAATAACAAGAAATTTAGGTAGTAAGGTTTGAGCAAGTTGATAAGTAGTAACCAAAATAAGGGGATATCATTAATAAATAAAGTTGGAACAAATAGGATATAGAGAAATAAATGGAAGAATTTAATATATTAATTAATGTTGGTTTATGATAACGTTACTTGGTGATTAATTATAGAGTAACAGAAGTGTGAACGTAAAATAATAAAAGCATAGATTTATGTTAGGACATAATTTGTGGATTTGGGAATTTAAATCCAAAGATTTATTAATTGAGGAAATAATATGTATTTAATTTCAACTTGATAAAATCAATGGCAACATTGTGTTAATGATAGTCGTAAGTAAACTTGAATGCTAAAGGGTAACAATCATTGTAGATTAACCGTTTATTTAGTATATTAAGTCAAGACTGGTAATCGATTGAAATAAATCTAAATTTATTATTTTGTTTTGTTAATGTGATTTAGTTAATAAAGGGGAATTTTTAGGAGATGAAGCATGCATGGGAAATGCATTATAATTCAATGTTTTGTTTACCCATTTAATGTATTTACTGAATAGCAAAATTTTAAAATCAATAAACGAAATTTATTGATGTTTCAACTTTAATTAATAACAATTAATGTGGAATCAATTACAGTTGATTGACTAATATTGCTGCAGTTAGGGTAGATTTGTTTCGGAATTTAAGATAGTTAATTTTATAAGTTGAAATTTATGATAAGCCTATTTGCTATATGAAACCTCATTGATTTAAAAAGTAAAGAGGCAAGATTTATTAATTTGATTAAGTGCAGAGTTCAATAAATGAATTTATTGCAACTAAATGAAATTCAATATTTAATATTTCGTAAACTGAAACTTGATGGAATAAGAACTAGTATAATAAAAAGAAAGACAAGTATTAATTATGATTTTTGAAAGGATTAAATAGATAATGGAAGAATTGAAATCAGGTAAAGCAATAATTATAAATAACTGGATTTATTGAATTGAATGTTAAATACTATAATTTGTGAATTTATTTACTTTACCTTGATATGAGATTTGGTTTAAAGGATTTTTAAATTTCTTAAGTAATACAAGCTGATAAATTTATGAATTATAAAAATTGAATTTCAAATAACGATTTAACCAATTAATTGTTAATTTATATAAAAATAGCCATTTTGGCCACTGACTCGGATTTCAACGAAACCAGTTTCATCGGATCCGTAATAGTGAATTATTGTAGGATTTCAAGTTTCGTAGCGATCAGACTTATCGTTTGATCGTACGAACGCGAAACGCCTTGAAATCAATAAATTGAAATCAATTTGAAATCAATTTGAAAATATTTTTTCAGAATAACTTCTTCATACGATGGAATTTGGACGTGAAACTTTTTTCATCGCGTTCAGAATATTTTAAAACATCCATTTTGATATATGGGATGATCCATTTTCGTTCCGGAGCCGAAACGGGCTTTTCGAGACATTATTGTCATTCCAAACCAATTTGAATCTAATAGTAGCCTACAAAAATGATGGAATTGGGCTTCGAAACCAGTCCCATTGTGTTCAGAAGGCCATTTTACGATAGGATAGCCCGCCGGCACGCTTAAATCGGAGTTCGGGCTGTTTTCGGACCTAACTATATAAGTACGACACGCATCGCGAAAAATAATAATTTAATATTCCAAAACCCTAGACCTAAGCTCTCAGCCGCCTCCAAGTTTTCAATGGATGAAAAACTTTGTTATTTTTATCCCAAATTCTCTCGATCCGCTCGATAATTCACGTTATCATCAAAAGGGAAATCGAAGAACTAGGTCTCCTCTTCGAATCGGTACGGCTAAGTCACCTTCATGTAATCGAAGATGGAGGAGATTTGGGTTTGAAGGTGGGGCGTTCGGCGCTATTTAAGGGCGGAGGAGGGTATCGATGGTGGCGAAATTTTCAGCGATGGGGGAGTTTGGCTTGGCGCTCATGGTGGCGGCCATGGATCTGGGCCTGGATGAAGAAATGATCGGCGGTGGGAGGCGAAATGGCAACGGGTTTGGGTTTGAGTGCGTTTCCTGTATAAGGGGATTGACTGTGCGTGGTTACGATAGAGAGGAGAAGCACTTGCTGATGTGGCAAGAATTTGAGGCAAGTTTATTTATTTTAGTTTGAAATTAAATTTTGTTTTCAAACAATTTAATCGAATAACTTTCTCATACGAACTCCGTTTCACGCGAATTTTTTTTGTTAGGATCAAAATAAAATTTCGGATCTGTTGACGCTGGTTTGGACCAATTTGGAGACTGTAAAATTTTTGAGTTTAAATCGGATTTAAATTCGATTTAAATTCAGAAGGTGAGTGTTTTAACCCACTCATAACTTCTAAAATTTCTTATGTTTGTTAAATTGACTTAAGATATGGGTAGAAGTTTATTTGTGGCTGTTTGGCATGTTTTATTCATCATCTCTGTTAAATCGCATTTATTTATTTAACTGTTAATTAATATTATTATTGCATATAAATTGACAGTTAAAAATTATTTAATTTGCATATAAACTTCCAGTTTAACAGTTATTAATTTATTATTGAATATAAATTGTTATTTAATAACTGTCATTTATTACCTGTTATATTTTTATTCTCAATATTGATGATTGGTTAAATTGATGATGTTGCAATAAATTGGTTGATGACTGATATTGGGTGAATGGATGATGTGTTCTATATCATATAAACTGCAAGTTATTATGCATTTTCATTTCATTCGGGATTGCGGTTTGAAATGATATATAACCGTAATTTTATTTTTAAATTGCGGATTGAAATGATAAATATCCGTATCACTTGACCATAGGATAGAAAATTATATACAGGCACCGCGGTATATATATATATATAATTTTTTTTGAAATGATTTTTATGGTTTGGATATGATACGGTTTAATAAATATTAAATTTGGATATCATATAAATATATTTTATATATACATATATAGTTAAATGTTTGAATTTAAGCTATGTAAAAATCTGTTAAATAATAAATGAATAAGTTGGAAAATGAAGTTTAATAGTTTATATTTTATGTTTAAGTACAGGTTTAAATTTTGTATATATATATAGAGTTTTAATGATTTAAATCAGTTAAGATTGGGAGGTAAATTGGAAATTTATTTGATGGAACTTATTTAAAATTTCACTCCATAAGTTGATGTAAAACTTATTAAAGCTTGGAAATTTAAAGATATGATGTTTATAACTGGACTTTGATTCAAGATAAAGTAAACGGATATTTCTAGCATAAACAAATTGAAGGAAATATTTAAGTTGTTAGAAATTGGAATTTTATTTTAAATGATTTTTGATCTATTATGAAAACATTTCAAAACTAAATAATAGGATAATGAATCGGTGAATATAAATTTTCCAACTTTAAGTTTTGAAATTGTTAAATATTCAAAGTTATAAATATATTGAAATTGAAGTGGTTTATTTAACTGAAAGTGAATTTAAAATCTATGGATTTTGACTTAATATTAAATAAAATAAATTGTAAGTCGAGGGAATTATTTTATTTTATGAAGAAATTTTAAGTGCAAACTATTTTATTCTATATACCGTTTGAATATCCAAACCATTTGAACTTTGAAAGTTATGGTTTTAAACTTTGGATTTCGAAGTATTATGTTGAAATTTAAAATTCAAATATTTGGTTTTGAGATATCATAAATTTAAAAGTGGCAAGATTTTAGAAAAGAAATATATTAGAAAAAATGATATCATATTTATTTGGGTTTTAAAAGGAAATGATATCATATTTATGGGTTTTAAAATGGATAATTATATTCTGATTTTTAAGTATAAACTAATTTAAAGACCGCGGTGTTATAATAACGTTTGGTTGTTGAAGAGACCGGGATCGGAAATTGTCATACTCTCTGCCAACTCCGAAAACCACTTTAACAACCATGTACGCGGTGGAGATTGCAGAATGAAGTAGGTTGGTGGAGGCGTTTCCTACAAGGTAAATACGTGGACCCGACTTCCGTGAGTTGGCATAAGGTGGCTAAAACAAGAGCGATTCTCGGGCCAATGAGGTAATTCCTCTGATCGGACACTCCTCTTCGATATTATACTTTGACTTTGGATTGATTCAGTGGCCACTGTTACTTTGATTTTTGGGGGAGTTTGTTTCGAGGTGGGCGGTAGCTGCGGCTACGCATTTCCATCAGCCCGGATAGTAATTGGTATATCTACCCTGGCATTGCCTAGTTGTGCCGTGTCACCTAACCTAGCGCGCCTTCTACAAGTTTCTATTTGTGTCGTACCTATGGAGTATCCTCTGGTAGCTTCCTGATCAGGAGGTATTACGGTACTGTATAGACTATTGGCATTATTTGTGTTAAGGGCTATATGCGTAACCCCTTAACGCTATTTAAAAGTAAGTTTATTTTACAATTAGACACTATTACAATAGCGCAATATACTACATAGTAAATAGTTTAACGGATCATTAGGAGATGTAAATCCCGAGCATCTCTTGAGTTACTGTACTCATATTCATTTCTGTTAATTTAATTTACATAAGATCTTTTAGTTCTGACTCGAGTGTTTTGTCTTTTCAATTCGCTCGGGTCAGTCCGAGCGTTTCAGGATTTGAAGATTTTTTTGGAGGAAGAAGACGAAGATTTCATTCCTATTATTATTATATATTATATGGTTCCACTACACTGTATTCCGCTGCATTAATATTATTGGTATGTGAACTCTGATATTTATTTTATAAAGAAGAATCAAATGTTTGTAAACAGTTTATGAACTGTATATTTATTATTATATTTTATCATTCCACTGTGAGATTCTGTTTTGTTTTATTCTTTCTCGTTTTTCTTATTTACCCCATAACAATCCGCCTTTCCGTATGGTTTGAATTGGCACGTGTGTCGATTTAAAGCCTGCGAAAAGGCGGGACGTTACATATGGTATCAGAGCTTTGGTTTAGCGATAAACCTTAGCTTTGTGGGGTTTGACCCTTATTTAATAGGGTTGTAATCCCTATGGGAGTCGCTGAGTGTATATATATGAGAGAGCGTATTTGTTAGTGTTATAAAAAGGTTTTGATATTGTGTTAATCTGTTCCGTTTTGTATTTAGAAATTCTGGTTGATGCATGGGACGCTATGACATCAATAGGGATTTCTAAACACTTAATAGGATGGACCGACATAATATTTGTTTTTATATAGGTGAATGAAATAATTTTGCCTATTATATCTTCTATATAAAATAAATTTTTTAAAATGATATCTATATTTGGCTGCAATAGATTGGTTGTTAGGTAGTAAAGTGTATAAATAATAATAGAAATAAGATTGAAAAATAAAATAAATGAAATTTGAAAATTTAGAACTTAAGTTTCGGGGTTTTGAAATTTCTTTCGAATAAATTTTGGAATATAATAATATTGTTATAAGTATTTTCTGATATAAATATTTCAATATAACTCGGAAGAATTATTTTAAAGAAGATTTTGGAGAAAATAAGTTAGTACTTTCCCCTCTGTCGCTGGAAAATAATTTCGGTGATGGCGGCCGCATCGACTTTCATTTTCGAGTTTCGAAGGGGGAAGGCTACTGTAGTAGTTTTACTGCAGGTTCAGTTTTGAAAAAAATATATAAATTTTGAATTGTTTTAAATATAATTAGAGATATATAAGTTGTAAGAATATATTTATCTATTATTTTAAAATAAACTAAATTTTAACCCGGTATTAAATTCCTTAATTTCCATTAATTAATTGTTTCAATTATTGTAGTGAAATAGAATTTAACTAATAACTGAAACCCTAAATAAAATAAGAGACTTAAATGCTAAGTTATAAAGGAAATAAAAAGGAAGTTAAAATTGTAACTTATATGGAAAAAGGTAAAGATTTATTGAACTATGAATTAAGTAAAAAGAAATGGAACAAACTTGTATAACTTTCAAATTACACCCTTAAATACCATAGATATAAACTACAAAAGATTAAAAGTTGAAATGTTTAATAGGAGATTGTAATAGAATATTATACAAGTATAAATTTGAAATAATGAAGTATTCAATGAAATTGCTGTTAAATGAGAATTTAATGTTATAAACTTAGGTTATAATTGAAATTTCACTATAAGTGAATATAATTAAAAGTAAGTATGACAAATAGATGATTATAAACTTGAGTAATTAAAGTGTAAATAAATGAGGTCATGCAATAATAAATGAATGAATAATTATAATAGTTAATGGTATGACCTGAGTTAATGGAAATGAATAATAATAAGTAGTAAGTGAAATAAATGAATTAATAAAATCCTTTACTTATAAGAATGGATGTTACAAGGTTAAGAATTTAAAGGTAATTAAAAAGGGTTACTATAATTAAATGTAATAGAAATGTAAGCATTAAATAAATGATCGAAATTGAGAAGTGCATTAAATGTAATACAAATAAAAGAAACTTACATGACCTGAATAAATGAAAATGAATAATTGTTAGAAATAAATGTAAATTATAAAAGGAAAATTTATGTGGTATGAATAAAAAGAGAAACTAGACAACAAATGTATGAATGAAATTAATGAGGATAAACAAAAATTTGTTGTTCAGATTGATTGTTGTTGTTTTGGGTAAGGATACTTTAAATTTGTAAGGATGAATGAAAAATTATTTAGTTTTATCTAAGACTGTTGAGTAAATGATGCGCTAATAGTTTATTATTCATTCCATACAATTTAAAAGTTTTGAACCGAACAATTTTTGTTTGTTTGTTTGATTGAATGGTTGTTTTATATTTGTTGTGTATGCTGTTTGGGGAAATTATTGGCCGTTGTATTCATTTGTTGTTAGTGATTGAAGCCACTTAAATATTTCACTTTATATAAATTGCTAACACTTTTGATTTTATAAGTGAAATGCAAGTTATGGAAGCAATTACTAGTGCTTTTGGTTCCATAAATTAAGCATAAATTGCCCGACAAATAGGTACGTTTTCGGATTTCGGTTTATAGCGCTATTTTATATATTTTCCCGTGTTGGGATATAATATTTTGGATAATATATGTATATAATTGTTATATTTAATATTATATTTTCTCCCGAGCCTCTCCGTACAAAGGAGACTCTGCCAAAATTTTTCGAAAATTTTGGACTTAGAAAATATTTTGAAAATTGTTTTACAAAACTCTATTAATTTGAGTATAAAAATTTAATGGTTATAAATTGAGATATTATCTAAATTAATTAATTTTGTAAATTTAATTGTTTATAAAGTTAATGTTTGAATAAGGTATATTGATTTCTTAGTTCTTCGTTTCCCTTCTTTTCCTTTTCAGGGACGAAAAGTTTTGAGTGGGGGAGAGTGTAACGACCCGCAAATTTCGTGGATTTAATTTGGTTAAATTAATAAGTTTTGTAATTAAATCTAGAAAAAAAAACTTTATAACGAATATTGAAATAAACGCTAAATTAAATTTTATAAATGGTGATTTAAAACCTATTTACTAGCAATTTGAATAAATTTCAATAAATGAAATGGAGTAAGTATTATACCTGGATATAAGATTCATTTAAAGGAAATTTATTTATAGGTTAATGTAAATTAAGCAAATATTATAATAAATGATAATTCCATTCGTACTTGTAAGCTGTTACTAAGTTGCGAGTTGAAAAGGGTTGATTGAATTGAAATTTATATTTAATTTAGATGAAAATATTAAAGGTTTACAATAACAAGAAATTTAGGTAGTAAGGTTTAAGCAAGTTGATAAGTAGTAACCAAAATAAGGGGATAGCATTAATAAATAAAGTTGGAACAAATAGGATATAGAGAAATAAATGGAAGGATTTAATATATTAATTAATGTTGGTTTATGATTACGTTACTTGGTGATTAATTATAGAGTAACGGAAGTGTGAACGTAAAATAATAAAAGCATAGATTTATGTTAGGACATAATTTGTGGATTTGGGAATTTAAATCCAAAGATTTATTAATTGAGGAAATAATATGTATTTAATTTCAACTTGATAAAATCAATGGTAACATTGTGTTAATGATAGTCGTAAGTAAACTTGAATGCTAAAGGGTAACAATCGTCGTAGATTAACCGTTTATTTAGTATATTAAGTCAAGACTGGTAATCGATTGAAATAAATCTAAATTTATTATTTTGTTTTGTTAATGTGATTTAGTTAATAAAGGGGAATTTTTAGGAGATGAAGCATGCATCGAAATGCATTATAATTCAATGTTTTGTTTACCCATTTAATGTATTTACTGAATAGCAAAATTTTAAAATCAATAAACGAAATTTATTGATGTTTCAACTTTAATTAATAACAATTAATGTGGAATCAATTACAGTCAATTGACTAATATTGTTGCAGTTAGGGTAGATTTGTTTCGGAATTTAAGATAGTTAATTTTATAAGTTGAAATTTATGATAAGCCTATTTGCTATATGAAACCTCATTGATTTAAAAAGTATAGAGGCAAGATTTATTAATTTGATTAAATGCAGAGTTCAATAAATGAATTTATTGCAACTAAATGAAATTCAATATTTAATATTTCGTAAATTGAAACTTGATGGAATAAGAACACTAGTATAATAAAAAGAAAGACAAATATTAACTATGATTTTTGAAAGGATTAAATAGATAATGGAAGAATTGAAATTAGGTAAAGCAATAATTATAAATAACTGGATTTATGGAATTGAATGTTAAATACTATAATTTGTGAATTTATTTACTTTACCTTGATATGAGATTTGGTTTAAAGGATTTTTAAATTTCTTAAGTAATACAAGGTGATAAATTTATGAATTATAAAAATTGAATTTCAAATAGCGATTTAACCAATTAATTATTAATTTATTTAATTTATATAAAAATAGCCATTTTGGCCACTGACTCGGATTTCGACGAAAACAGTTTCATCGGATCCGTAACAGTGAATTATTTTAGGGTTTCAAGTTTTGTAGCGATCGGACTTATCGTTTGATCGTACGAACGCGAAACGCCTTGAAATCGATAATTTGAAAATATTTTTTCAGCATAACTTCTTCATACGATGGAATTTAGATGTGAAACTTTTTTTATCGCGTTCAGAATATTTTAAAACATCTATTTTGATATATGAGATGATCCATTTTCATTCCGGAGCCGAAACGGGTTTTTTGGGGCATTATTGTCATTCCAAACCAATTTGAATCTAACATTAGCCTACGAAAATGATGGAATTGGGCTTCGAAACCAGTCCCATTGTGTTTAGAAGGCCATTTTACGATAGGATAGCCTGTCGGCACGCTTAAATCGGAGTTCGGGCTGTTTTCGGACCTAACTATATAAGTACGACACGCATCGCGAAAAATAATAATTTAATATTTCAAAACCCTAGACCTAAGCTCTCAGCCGCCTCCAAGTTTTCAATGGCCGAAAAACTTTGTTATTTCTATCCCAAAATTCTCTCGATCCGCTCGATAATTCACGTTATCATCAAAAGGGAAATCGAAAAACTAGGTCTCCTCTTCGAATCGGTACGGCTAAGTCACCTTCATGTAATCGGAGATGGAGGAGATTTGGGTTTGAAGGTGGGGCGTTCGGCGCTATTTAAGGACGGAGGAGGGTATCGATGGTGGCGAAATTTTCAGCGATGGGGGAGTTTGGCTTGGCGCTCACGGTGGTGGCCATGGATCTGGGCCTGGATGAAAAAATGATCGGCGGTGGGAGGCGAAATGGCAACGGGTTTGGGTTTGAGTGCGTTTCTTGTATAAGGGGATTGACTGTGCGTGGTTACGAGTGAGAGGAGAAGCACTTGCTGATGTGGCAAGAATTTGAGGCAAGTTTATTTATTTTAGTTTGAAATTAAATTTTGTTTTCAAACAATTTAATTGAATAACTTTCTCATACGAACTCCGTTTCACGCGAATTTTTTTTGTTAGGATCGAAATAAAATTTCGGATCTGTTGACGCTGGTTTGGACCAATTTGGAGACTGTCAAATTTTTGAGTTTTAATCGGATTTAAATTCGATTTAAATTCAAAAGGTGAGTGTTTTAACCCACTCACAACTTCTAAAATTTCTTATGTTTGTTAAATTGACTTAAGATATGGGTAGAAGTTTATTTATGGCTGTTTGACATGTTTTATTCATCATCTCTGTTAAATCGCATTTATTTATTTAACCGTTAATTAATATTATTATTGCATATAAATTGACAGTTAAAAATTATTTAATTTGCATATAAACTTCCAGTTTAACAGTTATTAATTTATTATCGAATATAAATTGTTAGTTAATATCTGTCATTTATTACCTGTTATATTTTTATGCTCTATATTGATGATTGGTTAAATTGATGATGTTGCAATAAATTGGTTGATGACTGATATTGGGTGAATGGATGATGTGTTCTATATCATATAAACTGCAAGTTATTATGCATTTTCATTCCATTCGGGATTGCGGTTTGAAATGATATATAACCGTAATTTTATTTTTAAATTGCGGATTGAAATGATAAATATCCGTATCACTTGACCATAGGATAGAAAATTATATACAGGCACCGTGGTATATATATATATATATATATATAATTATTTTTGAAATGATTTTTATGGTTTGGATATGATACGGTTTAATAAATATTAAATCTGGATATTATATAAATATATTTTATATATACATATATAGTTAAACGTTTGAATTTAAGCTATGTAAAAGTCTGTTAAATAATAAATGGATAAGTTGGAAAATGAAGTTTACTAGTTTATATTTTATGTTTAAGTACATGTTTAAATTTTGTGTGTATATATATATATATATATATATAGTTTTAATGATTTAAATCAGTTAAGATTGGGAGGTAAATTGGAAATTTATTTGATGGAACTTATTTAAAATTTCACTCCATAAGTTGATGTAAAACTTATTAAAGCTTGGAAATTTAAAGATATGATGTTTATAACTGGACTTTGATTCAAGATAAAGTAAACGAATATTTCTAGCATAAATAAATTGAAGGAAATATTTAAGTTGTTAGAAATTGGAATTTTATTTTAAATGATTTTTGATCTATTATGAAAACATTTCAAAACTAAATAATAGGATAATGAATTGGTGAATATAAATTTTCCAACTTTAAGTTTTGAAATTGTTAAATATTCAAAGTTAGAAATATATTGAAATTGAAGTGGTTTATTTAACTGAAAGTGAATTTAAAATCTATGGATTTTGACTTAATATTAAATAAAATAAACTGTAAGTCGAGGGAATTATTTTATTTTATGAAGAAACTTTAAATGCAAACTATTTTATTCTATATACCGTTTGAATATCCAAACCATTTGAGCTTTGAAAGTTATGGTTTTAAACTATGGATTTCGAAGTATTATGTTGAAATTTAAAATTCAAATATTTGGTTTCGAGATATCATAAATTTAAAAGTGGCATGATTTTAGAAAAGAAATATGTTAGAAAAAATGATATCATATTTATTTGGGTTTTAAAAGGAAATGATATCGTATTTATGGGTTTTAAAATGGATAATTATATTTTGATTTTTAAGTATAAACTATTTTAAAGACCGCGGTGTTATAATAACGTTTGGTTGTTGAAAAGACTGGGATCAGAAGTTGTCATACTCTCTGCCAACTCCGAAAACTACCTTAACAACCGTGTACGCGGTGGAGATTCCAAAATGAAGTAGGTTGGTGGAGGCGTTTCCTACAAGATAAATACGTGGACCCGACTCCCGTGAGTTGGCATAAGGTGGCTAAAACAGGAGTGATTCTCGGACCAATGAGGTAATTCCTCTGATCGGACACTCCTTTTCGATATTATACTTTGACTTTGGATTGATTCAGTGACCACTTTTACTTTGATTTTTGGGGAGTTTATTTCGAGGTGGGCTGTAGCTGCGGCTACGCGTTTCCATCAGTCCGGATAGTAATTGGTATATCTACCTTGGCATTGCCTAGTTGTGCCGTGTCACCTACCCTAGCGCGCCTTCTACAAGTTTCTATTTGTGTCGTACCTATGGAGTATCCTCCGGTACCTTCCCGATCAGGAGGTATTACGGTACTGTATAGACTATTGGCATTATTTGTGTTAAGGGCTATATGGGTAACCCCTTAACGCTGTTAAAAAGTAAGTTTATTTTATAATTAGACACTATTATAATAGCGCAATATACTACACAGTAAATAGTTTAACGGATCATTAGGAGATGTAAATCCCGAGCATCTCTTGAGTTACTGTACTCATATTCATTTCTGTTAATTTAACTTACATAAGATCTTTTAGTTCTGACTCGAGTGTTTTGTCTTTTCAATTCGCTCGGGTCAATCCGAGCGTTTCAGGATTTGAAGATTTTTCTGGAGGAAGAAGACGAAGATTTCGTTCCTATTATTATTATATATTATATGGTTCCACTACACTGTATTCCGCTGCATTAATATTATTGGTATGTGAACTCTGATATTTATTGTATAAAGAAGAATCAAATGTTTGTAAACAGTTTATGAACTGTATATTCATTATTATATTTTATCCTTCCGCTGTGAGATTCTGTTTTGTTTTATTCTTTCTCGTTTTTCTTATTTACCCCATAACAATCCGCCTTTCCGTATGGTTTGAATTGGCACGTGTGTCGATTTAAAGCGTGCGAAAAGGCGGGACGTTATAGTTTTTCTGATCCTTTTGGTGTTTTGTGGGATTTATTTGAATGGTCTTTACATTTAATCTAATGTTAAGTATGCTGGTAACTTTACCAAGTTTGGATTCTGAAATCAGTTTCAGTAGGATTTATATGTATAACACCTAATTATTTTTTGTAAAGCCAATTCAGTTTGGTTTATTCGCAATCCACATAAACATAAGCTTTAGATTATGTCATTATGCAACTTCATAGGGAAAAATGTCTAACTAACTCTATAATGTCCTTATATGCAGCAGGATTATTTGGGTGGATGGATAGGTTAGATATGAGCTTGAGGGATTTGGGGCATCAGTAACCAGTGCAGGTCAATGTGTTGGAGTTTTTTATTGATTCAGATGATGTGAGCTGAAGGTGATGAGTGTTTGTGAGAGGGATAAGTGTACTTTGGAGAAGCTATTTTTGCTTAGTAAGGTAATCTTTTATGAATCTAGGGTAAGTGTTCTTGGTTTGGGCATTTATTGTTTTGTATTCACCTTAACTATGACTGGTATGATTAAATAAATGGCTGTCATAAAACTACGTTCTCATATCATTCCATACTAAACATACATCAAAGATTTGCACACTATTTTATACATTGAAATAGGAATTAGTTTGATAGTGCTTCATAAATGGAAACCACATGCACTTTTGTTTTCATCTCAATATTCATGTTTTAGTTCCTCTTCAAGTCTAGCAATCTTCTGTGCACCGACATTCATCTCTACAAGGCTGGTTCATGCTCTCTACTCAAGCACGTACACTGTCCCGATGTACACAATGAAGTTTAACTACTTCTGTCAGATCTTGCCCACCAATATTAGCTCAGTACTCATATTCGCAGCCTCCACTCGTATTCCAGTACCTGTCCACCAATGCACACACAGCCTCACTCAAAAATCTGATGGTTCGCGTGCTCTTTATTTCCCGAAGCAATACGCTCAATCAATCTGAACTAATATGCAGCTTGCCAGTGTACAGTTTTGGCCAATCTGCAAAGCTCTTCGTACTATTTTATTTCCTGATAGCATCTACACCTTACCCTTCGGCCAAGCAGCATCTTAACAACATTAATGTTTTATTAGCAGCTAGAACATTTACTGCTAAAGTGATGCTTCGCTTCAAAATATTAAGTCTAGCAACTATCCAGTATATGCACATCAACCTCGCAATTCAGAATGATCTTTGTTTTAGAACAGCGCTTCAGCAGTTTCAATGTGGTTTTATGGCAACCATTGATAAGGAAATCTGGGGTAAGTGTTCTTGGTTTGGGCACTTATTTGTTTTGTATTCAGCCCTCTGAAGGTACTTTCTTTTAGCTTGAGAATTCATATTGAAATTGTGTTTCATATTGCCACTGCGCTCTTGACAAATTCGAACCATGGAAAACCTATGTATCTTAATGGTCAATTTTTTTTGCCTCTTTTGAATTTTATTGAAATGACGTGGTGCTTATTTGACATGTAAACCGCAATCCTAGTTAAATAGTTGAGTCTTGTTTGATCACTCTATTGACTTGGACTTTTCCTTTTCCTTTTCTTTTTCCTTAGAGCATGAATGTGCTTGTACGTGATTCAAGTATGTTATGCACATTTGTCAGTATAAGCTGTTGTATATTGCTGGCTTCACCTAATGGGTACATCTCATTTGCCTATTGTTTGAATCCGATTTTACGTTATGTATTATCATTTGTTTATGATTTACATAAGTGACTTACAGAAACTAAGTGATTGAAAGATGCTTGAATAAAACTCTATGGAAATCAAGCATCATAAACATATTGTATATACAATGAGAACATGATTGTAGCAAAGCATGTGCATAAAAGGAAAAGATAAGAGAAAATGCTATGACAGTCAAGTACCATAAGCATATTGTATTGTTACCAGGCCATGATTCGGCCAAATGTGTGCACATATTCGTTTTAATTGTGTGATTTTTCTGAACTTGTCTGTAATATGATATACTTGAAGTCGAACTCATGACATTTGACAACTAATTAAAACATCACATCATGATATACTTGTTTGTGAGAGTGATTTTGACTATTTCTTGTATGCTTACAACTTTTTTCTAAGAAAAACCGTGGTTAATCATTAAAAACTACAAATCTAATTTGAAGTACAAAATAATTTCTACAATATGTAAGTCTGGGTCCAGACACCCTTAATTCTATAAATCTGCAAGCAATCTTAAACATTTGATAACATGTAATTCTAACAAAATATAGTTATAAGAAGTAATCATCTATGAATATTTTTATTTTTATTTTTATAGTTCCTTACGAATTTTAATCGATTAATTTATTTCCTTTGCTAAGATGTCACAAAAACTATGCTAGTGCTTGCCTCATGTAGCATGAATATGAAGTCAGTTGCAACACCTAAACCAAATTATATTTTTTTGGATTGGTGGCTACATTTCCTCACTAACCAAAATAAAAGTTTTCAATTTTTAGTACATACCTAAATGCACATACAAACATGAAACAAATGCATATTGTTGGAGACACTAACTATGACTACTAATCGTTATTGTTGACCGAACAATATAACCATATTGCAAATCAGATATGAGACAACTGGATTCACACACACACACACAAAGCATGAATATTATGCATCTTATGCTTTAACTCTTTCATTTTGTCCATGTCATTTTTCCCCTGATCATCTATATTTTTTGAAAGCTCATCTGTATGTTCCTCTTTCCTTCCTCAAGTCTAGTGCATTTTTCTCCAGCACAGTCGTACACAGCAGTTTTCTTATTGCATGCCACACTTACCTTAGTAGGTAGCAATATTTCTAATTCATAAATATTCTTACTGCCTGTTACAATAACATTATTATTTAATTCGTTTTTCTACAGGTTTAGCCTTACCTATGTCATCCACTTTCTCAACTATGCTCCTGACACCTGCCGATTCCACTATGCATGCGCTGTCAGCAGGTACAGTTTCCTTATTTGTAGTTACTTTGACATGCAAATTGTCTGACGTTTTATTCAAGATATTTATGGCTTTATCAATTTCTACTGGGTTTGGCTCACTGTCCTTCTTTGTGTCAAATATGAAAATTTGAAGCTCATATTCTCTTTCCTTAAATTCATTGTCCCATGTATGGAGGTGAATCTCTGCTTTTCATTTTATATCATCATAACTAAAACTTAAGAATCTTATATTCAATGAAATTAAATTGGGCACATGGAAACATGGGGTTGGGACATGAGACCTAAAGCGAAAATTTGGTCATGATTGAAACTAATTTCCATTCCATACTGTTCACATATTTCATGTCAATATTGTAGTGGTCATTTAATGGAAATTTGCTCAAAATATGGTAGATAGATTCCAAATATATACTACAACAAAATGGACTTTTGATAGCACCAACATATAGCGTTCCCACATATCACCTTTAGCACGCTATGCAAGCTAGGGTTTCTACCGCTATTCGACTTGGTAATTTTAGTGTACAACGCTATTCAGTAAAAGGCGGGCTGGAATCCAAATTTGTGCGGGAGATTAAAAAAAAGCGTGTATTGTTTCGTCACTTCCTTCCCCAAAAAATATTCTTGATTTCACTTTATCACCTTCAGAAACATCAGCCGCCATCACCATCACCTTCAGAAAACCGATCCGTAACCCTAACCACCGTCGTCAATAGTTGATCGATGCCGTAAGCTCTCTCTCACACAGTCGATCCCAATCGCTAAACCTACAATTTTGTAATGTTAGACATACTTTGATGTTATTGTTCAAATCCGTAGACAAACAATGAATAACATAATCAAATTTACTATAGGTCATGCAAACAGCTCACAAACAATGAGTCATGTGCGCACACTGATGAATTATCAAACACAGACAAAAATTACGATTTTATCTTTTCCTAAAAATGATCTGAACCACATCACCATCTAGATTTATAGAGATTAGGAAGTTTTTTGATACGTTTTGCAGACAATGTAGCATTTACCAAGAGCTGCTCTTCCAACAACTCCCAGAGCTTTGCTGCTGTTCAATTGATTTGCTTGGTTCACCTCAAGAACCATTCGATGCTTCTGGTCTCTGATTTCAAGAGACACAATCTGGTACTATTCAACCTTATTAAATGTTAATTCTGATATATCATGTTTTGTATTATCTAATGGTAGTACTAGCATATTTTATTGTCTACTCTCTTCAGAAATTTTATTGCAGTGGCAGATGTAATATATGACTTGTGGAACTCAACATCAAGTGCAATAAACATGGAACAGATAGTGAGAAACTATGAAGAGATTTATTCTACCTCTTCTGGAAACCAGACTCCTGGTTGCGTGCTTCCCTCAAGGACTGCCATAGCAAATGCAGCTGTTGAAATTCCTACTGATCTGTAAGTGCATCATGCATATACATATATATATGCATCAATATAAAATGCAGAGGTGAACATTTGCTTGATTTCTTTTCCTTTTAAATAATTAGTTTCTAAGTTAGCTTATATATCATAACTTCCAGAGGTTAAAATATCATAGGCATGTTGCAAAGAGATTAAAAAATTTCCATAAGCAACATTCTTATTGTAACTACATTTCTACATTTTGTAGTTTCAAAATCACTTGAATTTAAAAGTTTTTCCAACAATATACCTGAACTAATTTACTACATCTGAATACATTTTGATGCCTTACAAAGGCAAATGATGACTTTAAAAGTGGATTTACATTAACATATATGTTAAGTTGTTCATAAGCTGTACAATGAACATATTTGGTTAGTAAAATTTCAATGTCAAATACTGGATTATTTATATATTGATAGTGTTCATTATATTATTATGGAATTTAACATATAGAAGTAATAGCATCCATGTTTTTTAAAATGTTATACTATACTTGAATCTAAGGAACTAATTAAATCAATTTCAATTTTTTTAACAGGATTCTACATACTTTATTCTAAGTATAACTTATAAAGTCCTTAAATAATCATTCCTCTAATAATCTGAAACTAATTTATTGCCATAACGATCACTTCAGAAATCATAATTTGCAAACGAAACCCATGTTTCACATTCTGTTCCTAGTTTTCAATTATGTGAAGTTGTTTGGATGGATAATTTAATAATAATAGAATATATTTCTACTTCAAACGCTTACACGGATAGTCTTTTATGTGTAAATAAACCAACAGTATTTCTGCCATTAGAGCATTCTAAGTCAACCCGCACAAAAATGTTTATTCAAAAGTAAATAAAACATAAGTTAATTTGGTACCAATCATTTAAACTTAGATATCATTTTGAATTATTACTCTCATAGATACTTTTTCTCCAGCAAAGCTATCAACAACCCGCACAACAGGATCAAATAATTTTACTAATTGCTGGATTTTGATTTTATCTGTTAAAATATCCTGCAGACAAAAAAATTCGTACAATCATTTGGCCTAAGAAAAGGATTCTTTGTGAAGATCAGAAAGTATAGATTATTGTTAAACTCATCTCCAAGATTCATTTTTTCATTACAGTACATTTGCCGAGTTGTCACATAACATGCACTGTTAGGTAAAATTGGGTGCATGCATACATACCTCAATTACATTTTACAATTTTCTCGCTACTATATGGTAATAACCAGTTTCTCTCAATTGGGTAAAAAAAGGACACGTCAAACCTGTTTTCTCCTAGGCTGGCATCTATGAAATTACGCTTTTTAATAAAATAATTCTTTCTTACATTTAACGTTACAAAATTATTTTGGAAACTATTTTCACTGGAACTTACATTTTGCAGGCTAGATTTAAACTGGATGAGCAGATAGTGCCTATTTTTCAAAAAATAGGATGCATCTGGAGAGCATCAAAAAGCAGATTAGTTAGACTGACTAATCTGCTTTTTGTGGAGACCAACTTCCGATCTTGTTTGCATTGAAGGTGTGGTAGGCTCTACAATATCGTGGTCAGCTCCAAAAGTTGTAACAGAATCAAATTCTGGTAAGTATAAATTGTTTCTTTTATAGATACAAAATTTTAAGATGTATGCATATTTGAACATGTGACTTATTTCTTGACTATGTACCACTATTATTATATAGTTACATAGTATTACAATTATATAGCAAATCAGTTTATCCATGATTCCCAAATCGATTAGTTTAACAAGACAAAAGTCCGCCATGTGCACCTTATGCAGAAATATTTTATCTTTTGATGGTATGATAATCCTAATTTTTTTTGTTAAGTTGATCACAAATGTATGCGATGATTGAAAATTTAATGTTGATTGACAAGTAAACTAAAAACAAAGTGGTGGTAGTTTTCTGAATGGATCTGACACCGTAGTCAAACAAACTTAAATTAGATAACAAAATCCATAAATTCTGCTCTGATACTATATAGAGATACTTAACAAGAACGAAAATTTATTCCCACAAAAACAAACATAAAGGGAAAAATAGAAAAGAAAAGGAGGGAGAAGAACACAAATATAATTCTACATCTTTCCTAATTGATCAAAACCTATTACATAGCATCTAGCTGTAAGTGTGTTTTGTAGATTAAGTGAACATGTAAAAGGAAAATACAGAGTAAAAGGAAAATACAGCTAAAGCAAATACAAGTATAGCGATATATGGAAATATAAAATAGAAAACTATACAAAATGCAATTTTAAAAATCGCAATATTCTTAAACGCCGATATATCCCGGCGTATCATATGGTTCAAGTTATGATTTTGCTTGGACATTTCATAGTGTGTTACATGTAAACATAGTACTCAAACTCATACTGTATATTGGGAGTTAGATATCGTAATTCCAAAAATAGTCGCAGGTGCCAGTTAAAAGAGAGCTTTAGTTTTGAACACCAAGCATCCAGAAGCCAGAACATGCGTTATAGGTAAATAAAAGAAACAAAATCTTGATTCTCTACGACCAAGCTACAAATCACTTATCTTAAAAGGACACAGCACGCTCAATGTCTTATTCTTTAAGACTCTTTTTGAAGTTTTTCACTACAATCATATACTAATTATATTCCTTAAAAAATGTATATAATCCGTCTTTTGTTCTTTAATAAAATAAACGTCAATGTCATCATACCCAACTTTATTTGAACTAACTTGATATGTTTTCCTAATTGTATCCAGTACAATATAATCCGTCTTTTGTTCTTAATATTTTTTTTCACATTTAAACTCAAGATTTAATTACTTAAACAATTTCAAATATTAAATTCAACAATTTAATTATTAAATAAATTGCTATATCTGAAATTCAAATTATTTAACTTATGAAATTAACTTTTCAATATTTAAAATCTATTAAATATTTAAAATTCGAATGGCTAATTCTGGATTGTTACAGTGACATCATATATGTTTAGTTACGTGGGTACATAATGTATTAAAGTTTGTAAGATGTACAGATTTTTAAACGATGTGTTTGAATGTATGTAATTGTTTCCACTCTTACTGTTAGTGAATTGATTTGATTACTGTACGTTCAGAATGCTATAACTAATTGCCATGGCCTATTACACTAATCTTATATCTGAAATAAAGTATTTCTTTAACCATTAATTTGGACCCTATTTTTTTCCTTCATCGTCCACTTTAATATGTCACCGTTTCCTCAGTTTGCATAAAGCACTTCACAAGTTCAGTTGTGCTAGCTTTGTATTTCAATATGTGTTCTAATTGAATATTGTCTGGTTTTAACATTGTCTACTGAATTATTGGTCCGTTGGATCCATATATATTATTATATGAATGATGTATGGTGTTGAACCGCTGCATCACTATAGATCAATGATACTACAATAACGATATTATTGCAGGTATGATATTAGGCACTGGTACAAATGCAGCATGTGTATAACGACCACAACTGATTCCAAAATGGCATGGTTGAATACTGAAATCAGGAAAAAGGTACTGTAGTTTTCATCATTTTTAGCTTTACAATGTCCTGAGCATATTGGATTGGTGATTTGCTGTATTGGATGAATGGAAATTGTTTGCTTATACCGGAGAGTGGGTTTCAGCAATGATTATTTACAGTAGACAGAGCGGACAATCAATAGTTTATGACTTTACCCAGTTTGCAGTTCATGGTATAACATAATTTGTTATTCAGCCATTTACTAGCGAGTTAAAACAAGGAATTTGTCTCAGTTAAAATGAGGCATATTGCCTCAGTTAAAACAAAGACATTTCAACCGAGGCAATCACCTCATTTTAACCTAGGCAATCTGTTCAGTCAATACTGAGGCAGCCCCAATATTGACTGAGGCGATTGCCTCACTTGAAATGCGGCGATTGCCTCAGTTAAACCGAGGCTGCCTTAGTTAAATCAAGGCAACATTGATGCTTTTCCATTAATCTTATCGTCATTATTATGCGCAATATTTTGAACAATGTGATTTAATGTACTACTCTTCCATCTACATTTGATTTATTTTTGAGTTTGTACTTCCATAATTTTATCATTCGCATTACAAAGCTTGATTTAATTGTGTATCTGGTTTATAATACAAGACGAAGTTGAAATTGAGGTTATTTAACGTAGATTTGTAAATTCAATATGGATAATGTTGTCACTCATTACATACGTTTGGTCCACTAGAATTTTTTTTTATATCAAACTTCTTAATTTTACTCTAAATCTTTTGTGTAATACTAATTAATTATCTTCTTTTCTAATTTAGGATCATTTTCCATAATCTAATTTAATATGGCAGTGATGTTTTGGCCTCTCAAACAAGTTTTAATGATATGCATTTTAGCACCAACTCGATTGAATAACAGTTGTCATCGATGTTTGTATACATATAGTTTGATTACATAAAGTACCCACTGTATTGGTTTGCTGTATCATATTTTAAGTTCTATCTACATATTTTTCTTCCTTCGAGATTCTTTTGCTTTGTGAATATTTGACATAATAATTGCTAACATCTTGATTGTTTATTTGTATTGTAGATGTTATAGAGAAAATATCAAATGCAAAGCAAGATTAAACCAACCGTTTGACTAGTCTATAAGTAAGTTGATGCAAATATGTATAAAATGTTATGTATGGGCATGGGAAAAGTTGCTAGAACGAAATGTTTGAAATCCTATGTCCGTATATGGGAAACGTTGTTTGAATGTATGAAATATTTTGCTGTAATTTACGTATTTTTTGTTTGTGAAAATATGTTATATTTATACGCAGAGAAGAATTGGATAAATGAATATTATATGTGAAAAAGCTGAAACGACGATAAATAAATTCTATAAATCAATATTACATTAAATAGTATTTTACAAACGTTGTCGTTTCATAAACGCTATAGAAAGTAACCATGAGATATTATTAACCAAACGCTATAATAACTAAATAAATGTTATAGAAATATGTACAAAAAATGCTATACAAATATGCAAACCAAAGCTACAGAAGTATCATATCAAACGCTATAAAATATTCACATAAAACGCTATAGAACGAAACAATAGGATAATATTTCCAATAGTGTTTTAGCTTAATAACACTGGAAAAACGCTACAGTAAATTTATTTTCATGGCGTTTTTGTTTCTGTTATTTAAAGCTGAAGACCTACCATAGCATGTCGTTCTTCAGCGTTCTCTGAAACTCTATAGTAATGTATAATAGCATTTTTCAAACTCTATGAAAACCCTTTATGTTGTCGTTCTTTTTACCTATTTTATGGACATATAGTCTATTATTTAACATAAAGGATATTGCTATTTTGATATAATCAGATTTTGGACAGGTAGTCCAAAAAAGAGCAGGTAGCTCAGATTTAGGACAGATAGTCCATTTTATTCCTGTTTTAGCGTAATGGATATTGCTATATTAATATTATAATCAGTTGATTAACCAGTTTGGTTGTAGGAAAGGATTTGCAATATATATATATATATTTTGAAAAGAGAAATTAGTGAGGGGAAACCCGTTCCGTTAAGCGGCGTGGTCTCACAATATATCAGTAAATAGAAATGTAACAGAAATTATTCATACCATACCTTATGTCTGACTTGAAGTTTATGTTTTCCCTTAAACTCTCGAGTGCTCAAAATTTAATTTGAGTAGGCTGATGGTTCAAGTTTTTAGGTTTTAGCGGATTTTGGCGAATAAAGCATCCGAAGACGAGCATGTGACTGACAGATAGCTAAATTAGAGATTCTGTTTTATTTGTTACATTGTGTATTAAGACAATTATGTCTATATTGCTTTGATCATCCAACGTGGCATCTTCATATGTCGCTCTTGGCATATGAATGTAATTTATATTGATCATTGCCTGGGAATACATTTGGCGGTTTTTGTAACTTGGATACGATATTATTTGAAATGTAATCATTGAAATTATTGTTTTTGAAATATGCGATTTTGTTCATATTCAAGTGCTTTTGATATTATGGATACCATTAACGTTACCGTATTTCGTCACTAGAAATTAATACTGTGGATGAATGCAACAATCATAGCGTTTAACTTTTGGCCTCCAGATACGGGATGTTACAACTTGGAATCAGAGCCTAGGATTATGAAAATTTTAATTAAAATGGTTTTGAAGGTAAAATTCCAATGGAATTTAGAGTAAGATTGGGGTTGGGATAACGCTATAGTAACATACTTGTATTTGCTTTATATAAGTATGCACTTTATCTCCATTCACCTATCTTTGATTATATTATCTTTCTGTATCTCATGAGATTTGAATACAGATATGGATGATATAAGAAGCAGAGTCAACCCAGCAAGGGGAAGCACCGAAAGGAATGCTGGACCTAGTGCTGGGAAGAACCAAGGTCAGGCGGAGAATGTTGGTGCAGAAGTCCCGCATGTCGGAATGGAAGCCATGTATTAGTTTTTCTGGAATATGATGCAGACAGGAGTTGTAGACGGAGTGTTAGGAGGAAATGCTGCAGGAGCAGGGGTTTCGGAAGTTTCGGTGGTTAATCGTTTCGCGAAGATGAGTGGTGATTATGTAAAGCTAGGAGGGAAGCCATTTATGGGAACGGATGATGCCGTTGAAGTTGAGAACTGGTTGTTGCATTGTGAAAGGATTTTTGCAGATCTGTGGCTCAATGATGAGCAGAAGAGGAGGTTGACATCCAGGCAGCTTCAAGGAGCCGCATTGTTTTGGTGGAACATTGTAACATCGACAGTTGATGAGGAGACAGTAACCTGGGAGGATTTCAAGAGAAAATTCCAGGAGAGGTTTATGTCCGTGATGACACATTCAGCGTTGATTAGGCAGTTTGCCGAGATGGTGTAGGGTGAGATGTCTGTTGTTGAGTATGCTAGGAAGTTTCAAGAGTTGGCCCGGTATGGGTATACTTCTGTGGATACAGTGTTGAAGCGGAACGAGAAGTTCATCAGAGGATTGAGGTCAAAATTTGCTAGTGCTACTTTGTCTCATCTTAGAGATCCTTCTGATATTATTGTGGAGATGGCTTTGAGACAGGAAGAAGTCCTTAAGTCTCTAAAGAAGAGCAAGGAAAAAGGGGTGCAGGTTAGGCATGGCCAGAAGACGAAGTTCTTTTCCAGGAAAGGTGCTCAAAAGGGTAGAGAAGCCAAGAAAGCAAAGTCTGAGGTTGCTATAAATGCGACAAGAAAGGACACTTTGCTAATGAGTGTCTCTCAGGGATCGTTAAGGATGTGGCTAAGGGGAAAATGTCAGGTGTTTCAACTGTGACCGGATAGGCCATTATAAGAGCCAGTGCATGGAGCCCATTAGAGATGGTAAGGGCAAGGTGTATACATTGGAGCCTGCTGCTTCTAAGCCAACAACCCAGGAAAAGGAAAATGCAGTCCTTGGAGGAATGCTTCAGATTCATGGTATGTCTGTTAGCGTTTTATTTGATACTGGTGCATCGCATTATTTTATATCTAGATGTTTGACAGCTAAGCTTAACCTTGAACCCACATATTTAGTTACTTCCTTACGGGTTATGAATTCAATGTGAGGGTATGCAACTCTAGGGTTGATGTGTGACTAGTTTAAGTTTGACCTGTTAGGTCATACATTTGAGTGCAGTTTGCATGTGTTTGATTTTGTGGGGTTCGGGATTATCCTAGGTATGGATTGGTTAAGTGAGTACAATGCTAAGATATTTTGCTGTAGTAGGAAGATATCTCTTAGACATTCGGATAGTAGAGATCGAATCGTTTTCACCGTATGTAGTTCAAGCAGTGAGGTGTTTGCTTTGTTGGGTGCTTTGGATTCAGATGATGAGTTGAGCCGAGTTTTCGTGGTTAGAGAATTCACAGATGTGTCTGAGACTGTGGTTGGATTGTCGCCGAAACGAGCCATCGAGTTTCAGATAGATTTGGTTTCGGGGGTAGAACTGGTGAGTAGACCGCCAAGAATAATGACCCCTTCAGAGATGAGAGAATTAAAGGTGCAGTTGGTGGATCTGGAGGGCAAGAGTTTCATCAGGCCGAGCAGTTCGCCGTGGGGGTGCAGCGACAGTGTTTGCTAAGAAGCCGAACAGATCGTTGAGGCTATATATCGACTATCTTGAGTTGAATGAGAGAACGATAATGAATCGATATCCATTTCCCAGGATTGAAGGTTTGTTCGACCAGCTAAGTGAGGAAAAGGTATTTTCTCAGTTGGATTTGGCAACAGGTTTCCATCAGCTCAGGGTAGCAGATGATAATATACCTTTGACGACATTCAGGACCAGATATGGGTCGTACGATGGTTAGTTATGTCATTCGGACTGACGAATGCTCCAGCTTTCTTTGTGGATTTGATGAACCGGATTTTTTGAGAGCACTTGGATAAGTTTATGCTGATTTTCATAGATGATATCTTGATTTACTCTGAGGATGAAAGAGAGCATGAAGTTCATTTTAGAGTGGTGCTTGAGACGCTGAGACAGCATCAGCTGAAAGCGAAGTTTTTGAAGTGTCACTTCTGGAAGAAGGAGGTGAAGTTTCTTGGTCATGTAGTCTCAGATGAAGGGTTGTCTGTGGATCCGACTAAGATCGAGGCAGTGAATGGTTGGAAGAGACCCGAGATAGTAGCCGAGATTAAGAGTTTCCTTGGGTTGGCTGGTTATTATCGTAGGTTCATTAGGGATTTCTCACGGATAGCAACACTGATGACCAGGCTAACAAGGAAAGATGTGAAGTTTGTGTGAAACGATAAGTGTGAGGAAGCATTCCAGAGTCTGAAACACTTATTGACCCATGCACCCGTGTTGGTTTTTTAAGAAGGGTATCAAGATTTGGTAGTTTATATCGATGCGTGTGGAATAGGATTAAGAGCTGTGCTAATTCAGAGAGGTAAGGTGATTGCCTATGCTTCTAGCATGAGGTTAGATATCCGACGCATGATTTGGAATTAGCTGCAGTGATTTTTGCTTTGAAGGTGTGGAGACATTACCTTTTGGGTGAAAGGTTTGAGCTATATACAGATCATAAGTCGTTGAAGTATTTGTTCTCTCAAAAGGAGCTGAACATGAGACAACAGAGATGGTTAGAGTTCATTGCAACTTATGATTTTGGGATTGAGTACACACCAGGGAAAGGCAACAAGGTTGCAGATGCACTTAGAAGGAAGCATCAGAATGCAATGTTAGAAATGATGGCTGAATGGAAAGACTTGGAAGCATTAGCAGAGTGCAGCGGAGATCCGAGGCTGGGTCTAGTGGTAATACAACTGTATTGTTTTGTTTGGAAGTTCGACCAATGTTGATCGAACGGATTGCTTATAAGAAGATAGAGGATCCGGTGTTAGCTGATTAGGAAGCTAAAGGAAGGAACCGAGAGCGATGACTTAAAAGATTTTGGTCTTGACCAGATTGGATGATTGAGAAGAAAGGAAGATTATGTGTTCTGGGTGTAGGAAACATAAGGAAGGAAGTCTTGGAGGAATGCCATCGCTCGAAGTTCACTATACATCCCGGAGGTACCAAGATGTATCAGGATATGAAGAGGGTTTTTCCTAGGAAGGAATGCAGTGTGATATTGGTTTGTGTGTAAGACAGTGTTTGAATTGCCAGCAGGCAAAGGCCGAACACTAAAAGCCAAGTGGTTTTTCAGCTATTAGATATTCCAGTATAGAAGTGTGATTCTATTTCTATGGACCTCATAGACAGGTTGCCAAGGTCAAATAGAGGTAATGAAAGTATATGAGTTATAGTGGACAGATTGACCAAGAGTGTCCATTTCATTCCAGTTAGGTCAACTAGGACGACACCTGTTTTAGCGAGGTTGTTCATGAAGAATGTGGTTATGCTGTATGTAGTTCCTGGCAGTATAGTTAGTGATAGAGACCCCTTATCCACTAGCGGATTTTGGAAGAGTCTGCAGGAAGTTTTGGGAACCAAGCTTAAGATTGATACCACTTACCATCTGCAGATAGATGGGCAAACGGAAAGAGTTAACAGGATCTTGAAGGATTTGTTAAGAGCTTGTGTTCTGGATTTCGGGGGATCATGAGAGGACCATCTACATCCAGTCGAGTTTTTGTATAACAATAGTTATCAGACTAGTATTGGGATGACACCGTTTGAAGCATTATATGGAAGGCCATGCAAATATTCTGTTTGTTGGTTGGAGACCGGGGATAGATTGATTCTTGGTTCAAATTTGGTTAGAGAGGTTGTAGAAAAGATTGAGATCATTCAGGCTAGAATGAATGAGGCTTAGTCTAGGCAGAAGAGTTATGCAGATAAAAGACGGAAAGGTTTGGAGTTCTCAGTTGGGGACCAGGTTTTTGTCAAAGTATCACTTATGAAGGGAGTGCTTAGATTTGGGAAGTCGGGGAAGTTATCTCATAGGTTCATTGAACCTTTTCCTATTGTTGAGAAGATCGGGAAACTCGCTTATAAATTGGAGTTACCGAGCAGTTTTGCAGGTGTCCACGATGTTTTTCATGTCTCTCATCTCAGAAAGTGTGTTAGAGATTCGGAGACTGCTATTGCACTAATAGTGTTAGATGATTTAGTGGTAGAAGCAGACTTGACTATAGTAAGAAAGCCAGTTCGCATTGTTGCGAAAGATGAGAAGAGGCTTAGAACCAAGACAGTCAGATTAGTCAAAGTCCAATGGAGTGACGATGACAGAGATTGTACTTGGAAGGTTGAAAGCAGGACTAGAGATACTTATCCTGGCTTGTTTGGTGGTATGTTTTACCTTCTTTTTTGTTTTGTGTACCTTATTGTAATTTCGAAGACGAAATTCTTTAAGAAGGGAAGCTTATAACACCCAAGATTTTAGTAACATTATTTAGAAGATTTATCTGGTTAAACTAAATAAAATATTGTGTTGACCAGGGGATTGAGATTTAATTTTAATTAAGGTAGCCGTACTTTTTAAATGAATTAAAAAAGGGGTTTAAAATGATTTAAAAGAGGGGTATTATGGGAAAGAGGCCATTCATATATTCACTTCCTTAAGCCGTGTACTATGCACACATTCATTTCGTTTCAAAATTTTCAAAATCCAGGCTGGCCACCGTTAACAAGGAAAAGAGAAGAGGAACCTAAGGAAAAGCTAAAGAAAAAGCAAATTCAGATCAAACCCTTTCAAATCTCAAGCTCCTTAAACTCTAAAAAAAAGGTGAATAATGTTTCCATCTCTAAATTTTTATGGTTTTGATTTTAAGCTTAAATTCGAATATTTTGCAATAGTTTGCCATATTTTTTAATGATAAAATGATTATATATACATGTTGATGATTTATTTATGTTCATATAGATTTTATGACATGTTTTGAGATGAAAACACTAATTAATGACATCCACTTGCCTTGCGAATTTTTATGATGATCTAAAAAGACATTTTAGAGATGGGTTTCAATTTTCAAACCTTTCTAAAATTTTTTGGTATTATTATGAATTTTCTAAGAAAGAAAATGGCATTTTGGATTATAAAATTAATTATGAGAAAATAATTTATTATTTGGGTCCAAAAATTTTACATGTTGAAAAACAAATAGCACTTGATTTTTTGGAATTTTTCTAGATTTTACCATAGTGATTTAATAGTTATATAAAATTATTTAAGGTACGCTACTTAAATGTTTTTTATAATCATAAAGGAGAAATGGCATTTTTCTAAATATTTTAAGTTTTCAAATAAGGAAAGTCGGCAGCACTTTGAATATAAAAATCTGGCAACTAATCAGATTTAGAAAAATGAGGCAGGTTAGGTACAAAATGACAACTTTAAAGTACAAATAATGAGCTTTTTACTATTTCAACTCCTTCGACAACTAGATTCCACCTCTATTCAAAACCTTTCGACAAGGTCGAAAGGTATCAAACTTTTCGACTAGGTCAACAATCAACGCACATAGTATCAGGTAACTGGTACGTAGTGAATTGGAAGGGGTCGAAAGGTATAAGGACGACACTAAGAGCTTCCGAAAGATATGAAGCTTTGTTTTGGTTTTAAAGAAAAAACGCCTGCTAGCTTTCGACAAAAAGCTTTCGACACGGTCGGCAAGACCTAAATGCTTTCGACAATTTCAAATGGTTTAAAAGAAAAGGTTTTAATCGGGTTGTTTTTGTTTTAATTGAAACCTTTTGACAAGGTTGAAAGATAAAGCTTTCGACAAGTTTGAAAGTACAATTGCCGCTTCCTACCTTTCGATTTAGTTGCTTTCGAAGGGAATCATTTTGTTTTCTAAAACTTGCCGCCTCTCCATTGCTTTCGAAGGGTTTGTTCCAACACCAACACTTTAGTGTTTATGAAATGGTTTTAAAAGAGTTACTTTCAAAGGGTTTCGAAGCTGTTGCTTTCGACTCCAATATTTTTTTGACCCTTTTGCTCAACTTGAAGGCATAATCCACATGTTTAAGCCGAAATGTTTAAAAGGTTTCAGAGTAGTCAACTTCGAATGGTTTCGAAAGGTTTTCACATGTTTTAAATTAAACCCAATGGTTTCAAAAGGTTAGGTTTTTGTTTTTCGAAAGGCAAAGGTTAAATGGTTTTAAAGGCGGATGTCATATATTTTAAGGCTTATAAAAGAAAGGCTTTTATTGGTGTTGAAAGAGTTACCTTCAATGACTTCGAAAGGTTTTATTAATGGTTTTGAAGGGGTTACCTTCAATGTTTTCGAAAGGCTGTTTAAAGGTTTTAAACGAAGTTTCAAATATAATGACTAGACAGATAGTCTAAGTGTTTAAGTTATAAAGCAATTTAAACTTATTTTAAAAGGACAGATAATCCTTATTGAACATCATCAACATCATTTTGAGTAAAGTATATATAACATAGAAAAATAACTTAGAGTAAAGCTAAAGATATATTTTCCTTGTGTGTGTGTATATGTGTGTGTTATTTGATAGACTAAATCATTTTGATAAGGTTTTCAAGGAAAATTTAAAGGGTAGTTAACCCTAAGAAAATTTGGGAAGTTAGCACATTTAAATTCAGACAGCCAGTCCATTTTGAGGCCAGTCTGCCCAAAGGATAGTTAGTCCAGACAAGAGCAGTTAGCCCAAATATGAACAGCTAGTTCATTTATTAGCATAATGGACGCTGCTACTTCTTAAGGACAGTTAGTTCACCCTTTTTACCTGTTTTATGGACAAATAGTCCATTATTTAGCATAAAGGGTATTGCTATTTTGGTATAATCAGATTTAGGACTGTTAGTCCAGAAAAGAGCAGTTAGCTCAGGTTCAGGACAGATAGTCCATTTAATTCCTATTTTAGCATAATGAATATTGCTACATTAATATTATAATCAGTTGATTAACCAGTTTGGTTTCAGGAAAGGATTTGCAAAATATACGTTTTGAAAAGAGAAATTAGTGAGGGAAAACCTGTTCAACTAAGCAGCGTGGTCTCAACATATATTAGTAAAAAGAGATGTAACAGAAATTATTCATACCAGGCTTTATGTCTGACTCGAAGTTTATGTTTCCCCTTAAACTCTTGGATGCTCAAAATTTGATTTGAGTAGGCCTAGGGTTTAGGTATTCAGGTTTTAGTAGATTTTGGTGAATAAAACATCCGAAGACGAGCAGGTGGCTGACAAATAGCTAAATTAGGAATTCTGTTTTATTTGTTTCCACTCTGTATTAAGACAATTATATCTATATTGCTTTGATCATCCAAGTGGGCATCTTCATATGTCGCTCTTGGAGTATTGATGTAATTTATATTTGATCATTGCCTGGAAATACGTTTGAGGGCTTTTGTAACTTGAATACGATATTATTTGAAATGCAATCACTGAGATTATTGTTTTTTGAAATCTGTAATTTTATTCATATTCAAGTGCTTTTGATATTATAGATACAATTAACATTACCATATTTTGTCACCAGAAGTTAATACTGTGGATGACTGCAGCAACCATGACACTTTGCTTTGGCCTTCAGATACGGGATGTTACAACTTGCTACTTTTTTATAACTTGGAATTAAACTATATCGATTAATTGTTACGTAGTAAATTTCCATATCTTATCCAAAAAAGGCGGTTTGCGTAGTGTTTGTAACTACAAAGAATTCTCTTTTCATTTATTGAAACATATAGTATAAAATACGGTAATCATCCATATTTTGTATATCTCTTTCTTTCATAGACATATATTTATTCCTTATCATTTCAAACATCGCACTTTTATGATTTTAGACTTGATAATATATGAAAATCTACTTGCAATAATACAAATTTTCAATAAACTAAAATATCTCTAAAATCTCAAAAGTTGAATTCACATTATTATTTAACATCGAATAAAATGAAATTCCAATTCATTGCTTTAAGCTTAACTAAAATCCGACGTAAAACATAAAAATTACCAATCGTAAAACACGTAAATTATCAGTCGTAAAACTTGTAAACTATCGGTCATAAACATGTAAATTAGTAGATGTAGAAACTAACAATGTTAGTCATTATGTATACAGAAATAAAACTAATCATTACGTAATTACATAGGCAAGTTTACAGTATGTAATATTTCACATTTAAGAATATATTCACAATTTGAATTCAATTTACAAACATAAAGGAATATGTTTGCAATGATATAGTCTAGTATTATATAAAAAAATACATATATTCCTACTCACCTTTAATTAGCGCTTCCAAATATCTAGATTTAATCCAAATCTGACCTTATTATCTGTATTCTCCACTTTTTGACTCCCTATTCGGATCCATAGACAATATTTAGATCTCATTTGAAATCTGATTAGTAAAAAGGGAGCTAGATTTAGGTTTATTAATTAAAACCAGATATAAAAGTTTACCTTTGATGTAGTAACCTGATTTGATTCCATCTTTTATTCTTTATCCTTTTATATTTTTCTCCAAAGTGTATGCATGCAATCTATTCCATTTTTGTGTATGTTGATTTTTTGGAGGAGAGAAAGTGACATAGCTTCCACGCTCACTAGAAAAATAATGAGTCAGAAGTGAAGCCCTAGGTCCTAATTCATAGAGGTTCAAATCAGCGCTAACCGTCGAACTAAATTATTTCAAATCTAGACCATGTGGCCACTCTTTACTGTCGCCCTCAAACAGGCGTGGGTTGACCGCCTTAACCCATAGTCGACCGCTCATGGTCGACCTATCACGCACGTTTTCATGCGTTTTCTCTCGTTATATTGATTTGTTTACTTAATTACGACACTAACTTAGTTAACGTTATTTTATTCCCAAATTAAATTATTCTTAACTGTTAAGTTTAATGGCGTTAAAGTTTCAAACTATTTTCTTAGTTACATATATAATTATTTCCTGTTACGAAAATTCCAACATTTATAAAAACAGAAAATTATTGTCAATGACAAAATTTCTCAACGTTTTAGCCTCAAGGACAGACCTTCAGTATTTTAGCGTGAAAGACAACTTTCTTTAGGTATCAGTTTTTAGGCATTAATGGCAATTTTTAAGTATCGGTTTGTAGTTATCGGTAGCAGTTTTTAGGTATCATTTTTTAGTTCGGTATCCATTTTGAAATAATGTTTGTACTTATGAATAATTTCGAACGAATGTTTGTCCTTTTGATTAACTTCTAGAAGAATGTTTGTCTTTGTGGTTAAAACATTGAGGTCGTGTCCTTGAGGCTTAAAATATACAAATTTTTGTCCTTTAAATTGATTCCCCTTATAAAAATCCCATTTTCACTGTTTGTTACTAATTAATTAATTTCTTTTTAATTATTTACCGTAAAAACGCTGGGTGTTTCAATAAGTAATCGAGATAATTGTGATAACTATAAGAATCCCATATTATGACTGATAATCAAAATATCCGAAATGGACCATGAGTCTATTATTATAATTGAGAATTATAACTACAAAAATATAACTACCGTCATAACGAGATGATTGATAAACAAGAAAAATTAAACACATAATCGAAGAAGAATTTTTTTAAAAACCTAGACGATCGATGCCTATAAGATGCGAAAATAAAAAAAACCAACAAACTAGAAGATCAAAATATGTTAAGCTATTTAATAGTAAATCCTTTAAGTTTCCCCTTTCGGTTAATTTGTTCCATCACATAAAAAGCTGTTTACGTAACAAGTATTGTGCCCATTTCTAAGATAGTATTGGAAGTAAGACCTTTATTCATCATACTCAGTCTTAGGTCATGGGTAATTAGGATTAGAAAAAGACTTTTAAGTTCCGAGGCAAATTTAGCTATGGTATCGTTTGAAGGCATATATATGTTTCATTTGTGGAGACAACATCATGAAGATTTTTTGCTTCTAATACTTCTTATTCTTATTATCTAGATTCCTATGTTTTTATGTTCTTAGGCGAAGTAAATGCTTATGTTATCACATTCATTTTTAGTCATCTCTCTAATTTCTTTACTTATATAAATTGTCGACTAATTTCGAGTGTTTTCATCAATAAAGTCCTTTAAATAAGATGAAAGTCATCACATCTCCTTTCATTGCTGTTGAGCTAACATATTTTGATCATTAACCAATACAGTCAATCATTTATCCTTTACATAATAGTTGCTTCCTTTAATATACTCAATCCCTTTTCCTTTATGTTTGCTCCAAAAATAGGCAAACGCTCTCACACGAGGTTTTTAAAGTGGTTTAGTCGAATCTTAAACCTATGTCTATTAAGAATTTTATTTTGGATTCACTTTTGTTGTAACAACTGATTTTAACATGATTTCAAAAACAAGAAAAAGGTTGGTTTTTAAATTAGCAGCAATTCTATGCAAAAATCCAAAAAAGTCCAAAAGCTTCATAAAATTCCCCTAATTAGTGAAAGACATGGCCCTTTATAAGCATACTCCTCCAATATAGTCGAAGAATGAGTTTGAACAAGTAAAAATCAAAATATGAGATTTCAACAATGAAGATATTCTCAAAATCGACAACTTTCATTTAGTCTAACTGATTGATAATCATATGTTTTGATCGATGTGATACCGCAATGTATACCATGCCTACTCTATGTCCATTTGTGCATGCACCCACCAACTTAGATATTGCTACAACAAAGCCACAAAGGAGCAGAAGAATCCTAAGCCATTATAGGGATTAATTCTGCATGTTCTTGACGGCTTATTAAGGCCAACAAATTCCATAATTCAATAATTATTTGTTATCAATGATTGATTGAAATTTACTAGCCTATAGTTATGTGACAACTATCTTGTTGGTTAGGAAATAATGTTGTGAGTGAAGGAAAGAGTGTGGCTAAATAATATTTTCTTCAATTGCTCTGTCTTTTTCCTTATTACTCTCTCTAAATTTCTTATTTGCAATAAAATTAGATAGTGCCTTGTGCACATCAATTTGGTGCTTTCATTATTATATTCTCCCCATCCACTCAACCATCACGATGCTCTCGATGAGCTAGTTTCATAACTCAACACCGAAAAATCCACATATAAAGACCCTTTTCTTCGACCCTCGAAAATCGACATAAATGCATCCTCGGTATTTACATGTCGCAAATTCAAGTGCCAAAGAGGCGACTTTTTAAGGGTAAGAAAGAAAATAAAGATAGAACAGAATCTCACACGGATGGAATAACATATATTATTTCAGCATATAATCTTTACAATGGAAAATTTAAATACATTTATCAGAGTTAAACATGGACATTTATAAATATCCGTCCTTACAAATTTGAAACATAATAGTACACAGTGTGGTGGAAACAGAAAACAATCTTCAAAAGAATCTTCTAACTCTATGCTTCAAGATCCATCCAGATTCCTTCTAACTAGACTTGACTACTAGGCTGCTCGGGAAAATTAGTGACCCCAAAGTTTAAGGAAAAAGGAAAATAAACTCCGGGTCAGTCCCGAGGTTGGTGTGAGAAACTAAAAATACGCATTTTGAAAAAAAGGTATCTCATCAGACTATGTCGCACATAAACACAGAACGGGTTTTAAACTTATGATAACCATAACATTTGCTATGCAAAATCTTGAAATATTTTTTTAATATTTGAAACATTTTTCAAGTAAATAAATTCAAATAGCCGAAATTTTTACATTGGTTAAATTTGACGGCATAACAGGTTTACAACTAAATTAGAAGGCACTTATTGGAGAATGGATTTTCATACAATGGAAGGTTAGAGACTACCTTCCGTACAGTACATATCTAAAGAAATGTACTGAGGATACACAAACAATCCTCCGCATCTGGAAGGACCGTTCTATCCCTATTTGGCACTCATACATGGCCTGGATAGAAACAGAATATGACATCACCCCGGTTGTTACCAACATATCCAGAGACCCTTAGCATGCACCATATATAGAGAGTAACCTAGAAAGGTGATGATCATATCCTAATGGTTGCGAACCACATAGCTTTACGGCGTGCCCTTTTTAAGCCATTATCGGGTGATGAGACCCGAGGTAGCGATTACCTTTCACATATCACATTCCATTTTGAATGCCACATTGCCAATTCAAAATCACACAACTGATTTCTACAAACATATAACTCCGGAGCTCGTATATCTCAGGAATGAATGTTAAGCTAAGAGAAGTTGTCTTCTCTTCCACCAAATAGATGATACGTTCATAAAGATCAATCAGTGTAATTAGAAATGCAATGTCAGACATTCGTCCATACAAGTTGTCCATAAATAGGACAAACCAAAGGCACTCTCCTACCACATCCTACCGGGAATTACCCCTAGGAATAGTAGCGAGAAGTCCTTGCATCAAAAATCTCAAATGAATAACTACTACCATATAATATGATGTGGGAAATTTTCCCCAAGGGTCAGCGACAAGAAGCCCTACATTCCAACTTCTAAATCATTTCCTTATCTTCACCGTGAATACGTAAATTAGTTCGATGTTGTCTTCGGATAAGAGTCACCTAAATCCGACCCCGGTTTCTTCGAACCAATCATCGATAAAAAGATGTTAAGCAAATAGGGAATTTTTCTTTGATTGATTAATTTATTTTTATCAAAATATCTTATAGAGGTATATATCCTTAAAACATTCTTTCTGGTATATATGGAATCATCAAACCTCTCTTATCAAATCCTTTGGTTACTTAAAACCTTTTTAAATTCCAAATCATTTCATTCTTTTCTTAGGAAAACATTCAGAGATCTTTTTTTTTAAATCTTAACAAAGATTTCTTAATTCAAAAATCAAAATTCTGATTGAGTTAAAACCATTTATGTTGGATGTTAATCCAAAACCAGTAAATATTAAGTGAGCAGAATCTATAGAAATCATCTAATTCTACATAATATCAATTTTCGTATTCAACAAGTACTATGGGCGAAATAATGGCGAAATCATCTTTTAAATTCCACGAATAGTACAAGTTCTCTCTTTGAAATTTAACACAAAGTATATGAAGATTATCTCCATAAAATCCAAGTTATTTATATTTGGAAAATTATATCCTTCATACTTTGGGGAATTTTGATCCGAGTAAATCAAATTTATTATCTCCTCCGTCGGCCAGTCCGGATAGCTAGGGAGAGTGGGAAACTGGTTGTTCCAAACTCAAGCCTAGACGCAATCTCTCTGTCTTCCATAAGGCAGTCAAGTTATTTGATCGACTCTAAATCATTTAACATATTCTACTAACATTTAATCATTTATTTAAACACTCCATAAATCCTTTAAATACTTTATTAATAATTAAAAAAATTACAAAAGATTTGGAAAAGAATGGCTACGTTTAAATTATATTTCAAAAGTTAAGCTATATTGATCAAAACGACTTTCTATCTTTTGGAAGTTTTTTTATAACTCAAATCACTTTTAAAAGATTTTAAAAGATTTTTTGAATTTATTTCATATTTTAATTTTTTTTTTAGAATATCATGTTTAAAGAAATCCTTTTATGGATTCCGAACTGCATAACCGTGATTTTTCCGAAAACTTGTTTTACTCGTATTTCAAAATCTACTTATCGAAATCTCGATTTTCTTTCTTTGTTTTATTCGTATTTCAAAATCTACTTATCGAAATCTCAATTTTTTTTAAAACTATGGACATAATAGTTAGGAAAATTCTTATCTCGATGAATTGCGAGCTATATTCCACCTTATATGTCCATTTGACTTTTACGACGTGAAATTGCGAACTGTCGTTACCCGACGCGCCTATTTTTGACTCAATTTTCAATATTCATTTAAACTTTTCCAAAACACTTTTAAATGTTTATAAAAAATTTATAAACCATATTAAACCATTTTCAAGAGGTTTAAACGTTCCATATACACCATTTCGTTCAATAAAAGAAAGTGATTTCCTTTGTGTTTATTGATGTGTATTAATGTGACTTGCATAGATATTTAAGAACCATATAAAACAACCATCATCAACAATCATATCCAAACATACATATCATCCAATAATATATATAACTACAATTTAGGAGTTTTTCACCTTTATTTTCCTTCAGGCTAATCTAAAATTGGCTCTAGCTTTGCTAGGATGGCTTAAAACTCTAAGGAACCAAACTCTTTGGCCTTGAATAGGCTTGGCCCACCCTAGGGTGCTCACGGCCTTGATGATGAGAGGAAGAAGGATCGACCAAGGGGAAATAAAAAGGGTGGCCGTGGGTAATAGAAAGGTAGGGAGGAGTTTGATGATGGTTTTGAGGTGGTTGTACTAACATATACATACGTACATACATACATATAATATAATTTTGATTCTTTTTTGCCAAATATTTTTCATTATTTTGCTAAGCTTTGAAGCCATGAAAAAAGCTTGAAAATTGAGGAGAAGATGATAAGAATGTGGTGTAAAAATATAAGAAAGTGTATGAGTATTTATAGGAGAAATTTCGAAACAAATATCTAAAGATGTAATTACCATTTTTCCCTTTGCCCACAACATCCTCCTTTCCCTTATGTTTGGACGAAGTGATGTTCATAAGGGTGTTCCCATTTGCTTGTCCATGTGTATGTACACTCGTGTGTACTTGGTTGAGTTTGAGTTTGCTTAAGGCTTAAGAAATTAAGAAATATATTATATATTTATTTTATATATATATGTGTGTGTATACATATGTATGCATGTTTATGTGTAAATTAAAGTGTACATATGTGTGCATAATATATTAATAAGGTTGCACACCCTTTAAACGACTTCTATTCATTAAATCGTTGAAAATCGGGAAATCAATTTCCGATCACATTTTTACATATATTTTAAATTGCATATAAATGTAAACAAAATTTGAAAAAATGAATTTAACATCATTTTTAACGAATTAAAATGATCACATTTTATATATAAAACTATATAACTTAATACTAACAATTATTTACAATAATTGCTATTCTATTGATAAAGCGATATGAATATCCTTATATTTCCAAATCAAGTATATATGTCTTTATGGAACTATTTAAATCATTTATTATCACTTTATAACTATTTAAAATGAATTATCATCATTTAAAAACAATTATTTGAATAATTATGATAATTATTAAATCATTATATCTTAATTTAAATTTTTAAATCTATATTTAAATATAAGAGCATTACTGATGACGTCATAAAAAATTTATTCGCCCAAAAATAAAATAAATAATTTTATTTCATTTTCTTGTTCAATTATAAAAGTAAGTGTATATATCCAGTTCTGTGTGCGATGTTTTACAATTATAGAGCTGGTTATTGATAAAATATTTTTCGGTCATTTTATTGATTTAAATCCCGAGGAAATATTTTTGTAAATATATATTCAAAATAAGATTAGTATTATTTATTATCACCCAAAATAATATTATATGTATCGTCAACCTTTTATTTGAAAATTTTCTAAAAATAAATATAATTGATCAAAGTGATAAATTTGCGGGTCGCTATAGACTTCTCCCCTTAAAAGAGTTTCATCCTCGTAATTACTATGCAAAATCCAAAGGTTTTTTCCCAAATATTTATTTTTAAACCTACACCCGTACGATTTATATAGTTCATCCATACGCAATATCTGATTCAAATTCACAACTTTACTTCCGAACAAGTATTGATCTTTCGATTCTCTAGTATAGACTCTGACTAAGCTTTCTGATCAGAACTATAGTTTTTTCTTGCATAGATCTCAACTATGATAGAAAACTCAAGTATCCATCCATATACCCTCATCAATGTTCATTGTTGAGAATCAATTGATAAATCCTTTTTCGGACCGGTGTAAACACCTCAAATTTCTACACTCGAATCTTAGATTAAATCTTGCAACGAAATAATCCATATACTTCATATGAATTTAATAATTTTTCAAATTTTTTAATGAAACCATTTCATAAAAATTTCATCCTTTATTCAAACGTTTATAAAGATACTTCTTTATGCTTATCAATTTATTGTTTTTATTTCCAAATATTTCTACTTAAAAACACATTTTTTCAAAAGATAAATATCTTTTTATTATAACACATTTATAAACATAGCTTAGTAGTTTTTGAAAAACTCAACTTTAAGGTAATTCATTAAATTGATAAATTTACCATAAACTCTCTTTAACTCATATTAAATGTGAAAACTTTCTTTATTAGTTAAAATTTACTTTACTAATTATTACTCTTTTACTAATCAAAACTCCCTTTATACATACGAGTATATAGGCACGTCCACGTGGGCTCGCACCGCTTACTTTGGTATTTGGACTGAAGTATGCACACTATCATTTTTTCTAAAACTTCTGTTTATTTTCATTTCATTACAACCGGTTATATTATTACACACACACTTCGGTTAATCTAGATATTAAATACCTTTTCTTTCTTCCCTATATATTTCATTGATCTTCGTTTGTTCTCATCTTGTCCACTATTTCAGCCAGTGCAATCAATTGATTTTAGTGACTTCTCAGTCTCATTCCCTCTGTCTCAGCCAGTGTGTATACAGTATATTCTTTTTACCTCAGCCAATAGCACTAACACATCTGTATGGATGCAGTCTGAGTTTGTTTCATTCATTTGCTAATTTCGAGTTCATTATGGACTTCCAGTTCATTTAAATGCCTATTGTTCATCTTAGCTAAACTCTTGTAGCTGTTTATTCTCTTTCTATCGTGTCTTATTCTTCATGCCTGCTCTTTGCTATTGCCTACATTATGCCGCAAAACTTCAAAATTCAAAGCCTGTAATCTTTCTCATCAAACTCTACATGGAGTGCACTATAAAACATACATCAATAATTTGTAGTAAACGATAACGGTAATTTCCATCACTTTAGAATTACACAACCGTATATGCCATCTAATGGGATGCCTTGTATAATGCTTTCAATTTGCAATAAATGATCACACTTACACCGAGCTTACAATGTGTTGTCTGCTAGGTTGCATTAAACATGGAATTTAATTGTCTCTGCATATAAATTGGACATTTATGGACAATATTAGTTTATGTAAATATATAGCATACTTTGTATTCTTGTTAACAGAGTTTAATTTTTACTTCATCCTTGACGTGTTGATCTTTTTGGACAATATTTTACCTTACTCCCTATCATTTACTTCGTCCATAATGAACATGGAGAAAAATAATTAGACAATAAATATATTTACAGATTAGAGATATGTTGGGGATTTTGAGGTTCGAGACGGATTTGATGGCGATAGTGATGAAGACAATGCTGTACTTCCGACTTCAAGGATCTATGGAATAGATTCTTTCAGACAATATTTCAACCCACCAGGTACAAACGGGTTATCGAACTATCGACTTTCAGGATTCAATGAAGCCCTATAACAGCGTAATCAGATTCAAAGTTTGTACGACTTTGATCCGACCAAGAACACTTCAGAAACTGTATCTGATCATGCAATTTATATAGAGTAGAACGAAGAGGAAGAAGAAAACAATTCTGCAACGCTTTCTGAATTTGCAACACCTTGGAGGCGTCACAAAACAGAGCAATCTGTAAAGATTTCTGGGCGTCGCAGAATTGTGTGGAGAAGAAGAAGAGGATTCGAAAACTATCTGCAACTGTTTTCGGGCGTCGCTATATATAGACGTGAAGAGGTGTCCATTCGCGAAGCGTCGCGACCATTTGCAAAGGTTTGCAACTGTTGCGAATGGATTCAAAAATTAAACGTCGTGACCTTTCGTTTGCAACGTTCAGAAAACCGTTGCAATTCAAACGTCACGTCCATTCAGTTTGTAACGTTTAGAAAACGTTACAAATTCCCGCCCTTTATCCAAATTCAGATTTTCCGGTTCTGGGTCCTTAACGGGCTGAAATCTGGCCCGTTACTGTTCCTATTTTGATCCAAAAATATTTTCGGATCCGAACCCGAAACCCGTATCCGTACCCGGCGCGGTTCGGTTCGGTCGGACGGACGGACGGCAGCTGCGCGCGTGTGGTGCGGCATGACTTCTCTCCTCACAACAAAGCAAACATGTGGGAGCCCCAAGGCCCCATCATCCACTTGAGAAAGCTATACTTATACAAGTATAGTCTCCATTTTTCTACAATGTGGGACTAAACTCTTCTTTCTTCTTTTCTTCTTTCTCTTCCAAACAAAAAACCTAAAGCCAAAGCATTTTGAAAATTTTACAACAATCTCCCCCAATTTTCAAAATAAATAATAAATAAATAGGACAGCTTCGTCACTAGAGTGATTTCCTACATACCCAAGTGGGATCAAACCTATGTAGTTCTAAGATCAAGTTTTGCATCATCGTGAAAACCAACACATAAATAAAAGGTATCTTTTGGATTTGAACCTTTACTTAGTGCAAACCATTCGAAGCCTTATCGAGATTCTATGGTGAACGAATCTTGAACCAAGTATCACTAATGATAAAACCGGAACAATCACACATGTTGATTTTCTTAGGTAAAGTGTTATGTATTGCTCAGCACGTTAATGACCATGTGCTTTAATCCTGGTTCATTAGTCTACTTAGAAAGCGGTCTTACTTTCCTAGGAAACGACCTGATTTCCATACTCATATAGGTAAGTCTCTTAAGGTGTTTCTGCGATACACCTTTTTAAGGTTTCTGGACTTATTAAGGAAGTATATTCATCCTTTGTTCTTGCAGAATCCAACACTAAATATTATGGGATTATCAATTTAGTGTTCCATAATCATTCGCTTAACTTGTTGGTACCCATTGAACTTTGTCTATCCTTTTCAAGACATAAGTTGGGTTTCTGTTAAGGATGATCAACCCTAATTCACAGACCTTAGTCCCATGTCTTGTGACTTTATAGAAACCATTGCCTTTGGTAGACCTTTTGTAAGTGGGCCAGCCAAGTTTTTCTTCGTTTCTATGTAGTCAACAGTTATAACTCCTCTTCTGAGTAACTGTCTCACCATTTGATGTCTTAGACTCACATGTCTAGACTTTCCATTATATGTCTTATTAGACACATTGTATATTGTTGCTTGATTGTCACAGTTAATCAAGACTGCTGGAGATGGCTTCTTCCACAAAGGGATTTCCATTAATAAATTCCTAAGCCATTCCGCTTCTTTACATGCATCTGCTAATGCAATCAATTCTGACAACATTGTTGAGTCAGAAATATAGGTCTGCTTCTTGGAAGCCCAAGACACAGCAGCGCCTCCTAATGTAAAGATCCATCCAGTCGTAGACTTGGATTTGGATTCTACATCGTTCCAGGTTGCATCACTATATCCTTCTATTACAGAAGGATATCCTTTATAAGATAAACCATATTCAACGGTTCCTTTCAAATAAGCTAAAACTCTGGAAATGACTTTCCAATGTTCGAAACCTGGATTACTCGTAAATCGACACAATATACTTATAGCATGCGCGATGTCTGGTCTAGTGCAATGCATAGCATACATAAGACTCCCAATAACACTGGAATACTCTAGTTGAGAGATAGTACGTCCAGTGTTCTTTTCTAATTTAATACTAGGATCTAAAGGAGTTGGTGCTGGTTTGTCATCGTAATGACCACACTTTTGTAGGAATTTCTCTATGTAATGGGATTGAGTTAGTAATAACTCCCCCTCTTTCCAAACAATTTTAATTCCCAGAATTACATCAACCTCTCCTAGATCTTTCATATCGAATTTAGAAGACAGAAACTTTTTAGTTTCATTCACACAGGATATATTGGAACCAAATATTAGCATGTCATCAACGTATAAACATATTATAACAATACCGTTGTTATCCGATTTGCTATAAATACATTTATCAGCATCATTAACAATGAATCCATATGACAGTGCAACTTTATCAAACTTCTCATGCCATTGCATGGGAGCTTGCTTCAGGCCATAAAGAGATTTTACTAATTTGCAAATTTTCTTTTCTTGGCCTGGGGTTTTGAAACCTTCAGGTTGTTCCATATATATCTCTTCTTCTAAATCTCCATTTAGAAAAGCAGTCTTTACATCCATTTGATGTATGACTAATTTATGAATAGATGCAAGTACAATTAAACAGCGTATAGAAGATATGGGAGCAACTGGAGCATATGTATCAAAATAATCTACTCCATGTCTTTGCTTATATCCCTTAGCAACTAATCTGGCTTTAAACTTATCAATGGATCCATTTGTATTCAACTTTTCTTAAATATCCATTTACATCCTATAGGTTTAGCACCAGGAGGTAAATCAGTTAAAACCCAAGTTTGGTTTAACATTATGGAATTCATTTCATCATTGATAGCTTCTTTCCAGAAAACTGAATCTCCGGAACTCATAGCTTCAGAATAAGTTTTGGGATCATCATCAACGTTCATTACATATTTAGTCACATTAAGGACTTCGTCCTTACTGCCTTCTACAAGATATGTAATGAAGTCACGACCATAGTCCTTCTCTATTCTCGCTCTTTTACTTCTCCGTTGTTCAGTACTATTATCTGGTACTGACACTTCCTTGCTGTTTTGAGCAGGAGCATAATCATCGTCATTGATATCATTAGTCATACTACGTTCTGGACTAGATGATCTCAATGGGATCTCAACAGTTTGATTTTCAAAAAATTCTACATCTACAGATTCTATAACTTCTAGGGTGTCAAGAATAAGAAATCTATAAGTTATACTATTAAGTGAATATCCTATGAAAACACATTTAAATGCTCTATTTCCTAACTTTGGTCGTCTAGGGTCTGGTTTTCTAACATAAGCTAAGCAACCCCAAACTTTAAGTCTAGTTAGGTTAGGTTTCCTATTAAACCATAATTCATAAGGGGAAATATTATTCTTTTTAAGTGGTACTCTATTTAAAATATAACATGAAGATAACATAGCATCACCCCATAGGTTATAAGGTAAATTAGAACTTATGAGCATGGAATTAACCATTTCTACTAAAGTTCTATTCTTCCTTTCAGCAACACCATTTTGTTGTGGTGTATATGTGGCAGTACATTGGTGAATTATACCTTGTTGTTTACAAAACAAGGTGAATTCATTTGAGAAATATTCACCACCACGATCTGAATGTAATATTTTAATTTTAACTCCTAATTGTGTTTCGACCTCTGCTTTGTAAATTTTGAATTTATCAAAAGACTCATCTTTAGTTTTCATTAGATATACATATGCATATCTAGTATAATCATCAATAAATGTTATATAGTATTGGTTACCACCATAGGTGATATGACTTTTTAAGTCACCTACATCACTATATACCAAATAAAGCAAACTAGTTTTCCTTTCTACGGATTTAAAGGATTTCCGGTGTATTTTTGCTTGAACGCATATTTCACATTCAGAGATGGTATCGAAATCACAATCTGATATTAATCCTAATTTATTCATATTCCTAATGGAATTATAATTATCATGTCCTAATCTACCATGCCATAAATTAATAGAATCAACAATATAAACAAAAGATTTCTTTATAAGATTCAACTTAATCATGCCGTTACAAGAGTATCCCTGTCCAATGAATTTACCATTCTTAGACAACACTAGCTTATCAGACTCATACACCATCTTGAATCCTCCTTTGTTAAGAAGGTATTCGGAGACCAAATTCTTACACATATCGGGTACATAAAATACATTGACTAATGTAAGAACTTTTCCAGAGGTGGGAGGAAGTTCTATCGTGCCTTTTCCCAGAACTTTGCTTGGAACCTTATTTGCTCCAGTAACTTCTTCGGCTTCTCCTTTATTTTCTTCGTAACTCTTGAAAAGATTACGGTCTTTGCAAATGTGAATGGTTGCTCCAGTATCGAACCACCAATCATTATCATTGACACTAACGGAGTTTGCCTCTTGCACTACAGCCACAAGCGAGTCTTCGACCACATTCACTTTTTGTTGTTTCCTCCGCAGACGGCAGTCTCGCGCATAGTGGCCGGGCTTGTTACAAAAATAACAAGCACCTTTCTTTTTGTTGTTAGTTTTGGAATGATTTTTCTTAAACTGTGTCTCATTCTTTGGCTTTAATTTATCAGTAATTTCAACATTATTTGCCTTAGAATGGGACTCAGTTTGCGGATTATCATCTAGATCGCGTTTGCGAGAGTCTTCTTCAATACGAAGATGACGCTGTAAACCGTCTAAATTATAATCCGTTTCCGCATGCTTCATCTTTTTCTTATAATCATTCCAACTATGCGGAAGTCTAGAAATTATAACTCCAACAACAAAAGATTCAGGGAGATCAATTCCAGCATCTTTAAGTTGATTCACCAACAGTAAGATTTCGCTTACTTGTCCAATTATGGACTTATTGGTGACCATTTTGAAATCCATAAAATTAGAAATAAGAAACTTTTTATTACTTGCCTCGGATATGCGGTACTTATTCTCCAGAGCAGTCCAGAGTGCCTTCGCTGTTTCCAAGGTCCTATGAGCATTGTAGACTGGGGTAGATAGCGCATTCAAAATATGGCCTCTGCGTAGGAAATCGTCCTCTTTGCGCTTTGCACGTTTAGCCTTTAGAGCAGCATCATCTTTATCAGTTTCCTCCGGGATTTCTTCCATGTCATCTTCCAAAATGTAGAATAACTTTACGGTGACCAAGAAAAATTTCATCGTCTCTTGCCAACAAGTGAAATTGTCGCCATCAAAACGCTCCAATCGAGTTAGATGCTGATTCATAACTTGTAAAGCGCTCGAACCTTCCATGGTTGAAGATCTATTGTCTGAAAATTTGTTGGGGATTTTGCGGTTCGAGACGGATTTGACGGCGATAGTGATGAAGGCAATGCTGTACTTCCGACTTCAAGGATGTATGGAATAGTTTCTTTCAGACAATAGTTCAACCCACCAGGTACAACGGGTTATCGAACTATCGACTTTCAGGATTCAATGAATCCCTATAACAGCGTAATCGGATTCAAAGTTTGTACGACTTTGATCCGACCAAGAACACTTAAGAAACTGTATCTGATGATGCAATTTATATAGAGTAGAACGAAGAGGAAGAAGAAAACAATTCTGCAACGCTTTCTGAATTTGCAACACCTTGGAGGCGTCACAAAACAGAGCAATCTGTAAAGATTCCTGGGCGTCGCAGAATTGTGTGGAGAAGAAGAAGAGGATTCGAAAACTATCTGCAACTGTTTTCGGGCGTCGCTATATATAGACGTGAAGAGGTGTCCATTCGTGAAGCGTCGCGACCGTTTGCAACTGTTGCGAATGGATTCAAAAATTAAACGTCGCGACCTTTCGTTTGCAACGTTCAGAAAACCGTTGCAATTCAAATGTCCAGTCCATTCAGTTTGTAACGTTTAGAAAACGTTACAAATTTCCGCCCTTTATCCAAATTCAGATTTTTCGGTTCTGGGTCCTTAAAGGGATGAAATCTGGCCCGTTACTGTTCTTATTTTGATCCAAAAATATTTTCGGATCCGAACCCGAAACCCGTACCCGGCCCGGTTCGGTTCGGTCGGACGGACGGCGGCGGCACGCGTGTGGTGTTGCATGACTTCTCTCTTCACAACAAAGCAAACATGTGGGAGCCCCAAGGCCCCATCATCCACTTGAGAAAGCTATACTTATACAAGTATAGTCTCCATTTTTCTACAATATGGGACTAAACTCTTCTTTCTTCTTTTCTTCTTTCTCTTCCAAACAAAAAACCTAAAGCCAAAGCATTTTGAAAATTTTACAACAATCTCCCCAATTTTCAAAATAAAAAATAAATAAATAGGACGGCTGCATCACTAGAGTGATTTCCTACATACCCAAGTGGGATCAAGCCTATGTTGTTCTAAGATCAAGTTTTGCATCATCGTGAAAACCAACACATAAATAAAAGGTATCTTTTGGATTTGAACCTTTACTTAGTGCAAACCATTCAAAGCCTTATCGAGATTCTATGGTGAACGAATCTTGAACCAAGTATCCTTAATGATAAAACCGAAACAATCACACATGTTGATTTCCTTAGGTAAAGTGTTCTGTATTGCTCAGCACGTTAATGGCCATGTGCCTAAATCCTGGTTCATGAGTCTACTTAGAAAGTGGTCTTAATTTCCAAGGAAACGGCCTGATTTCCATACTCATATAGGTAAGTCTCTTAAGGCGTTTCTGCGATACACCTTTTAAGGTTTCTGCACTTATTAAGGAAGTATATCCATCCTTTGTTCTTGCAGAATCCAACACTAAATATTATGGGATTATCAACTTAGTGTTCCATAATCATTCGCTTAACTTGTTGGTACCCATTGAACTTTGTCTATCCTTTTCAAGACATAAGTTGGGTTTCTGTTAAGGATGATCAACCTTCATTCACAGACCTTAGTCCCATTTCTTGTGACTTTAGAGAAACCATTGCCTTTGGAAAACCTTTTGTAAGTGGGTCAGCCAAGTTTTTCTTCGTTTCTATGTAGTCAACAGTTATAACTCCTCTTTTGAGTAACTGTCTCACCATTTGATGTCTTACACTCACATGTCTAGACTTTCCATTATATGTCTTATTAGACACATTGTATATTGTTGCTTGATTGTCACAGTTAATCAAGACTGCTGGAGATGGCTTCTTCCACAAAGGGATTTCCATTAATAAATTCCTAAGCCATTTCGCTTCTTTACATGCATGTGCTAATGCAATCAATTCTGACAACATTATTGAGTCAGAAATACAGGTCTGCTTCTTGGAAGCCCAAGACACAGCAGCGCCTCCTAATGTAAAGATCCATCCAGTCGTAGACTTGGATTTGGATTGTACATCGTTCCAGGTTGCATCACTATATCTTTCTATTACAGAAGGATATCCTTTATATGATAAACCATATTCAATGGTTCCTTTCAAATAAGCTAAAACTCTGGAAATGGCTTTCCAATGTTCGAAACCTGGATTACTCGTAAATCGACACAATATACTTATAGCATGCGCGATGTCTGGTCTAGTGCAATGCATAACATACATAAGACTCCCAATAACACTGGAATACTCTAGTTGAGAGATAGTACGTCCAGTGTTCTTTTCTAATTAATATTAGGATCTAAAGGAGTTGGTGTTGGTTTGTCATCGTAATGACCATACTTTTGTAGGAATTTCTCTATGTAATGGGATTGAGTTAGTAATAACTCCCCCTCTTTCCTAACAATTTTAATTCCCAGAACTACATCAGCCTCTCCTAGATCTTTCATATCGAATTTAGAAGACAGAAACTTTTTAGTTTCATTCACACGGATATATTGGAGCCAAATATTAGCATGTCATCAACGTATAAACATATTATAACAATACCGTTGTTATCCGATTTTCTATACATACATTTATCAGCATCATTAACAATGAATCCGTATGACAGTGCAACTTTATCAAACTTCTCATGCCATTGCATGGGAGCTTGCTTCAGGCCATGAAGAGATTTTACTAATTTGCAAACTTTCTTTTCTTGGCCTGGGGTTTTGAAACCTTCAGGTTGTTCCCTATATATCTCTTCTTCTAAATCTCCATTTAGAAAAGTAGTCTTTACATCCATTTGATGTATGACTAATTTATGAATTGATGCAAGTGCAATTAAACAGCGAATAGAAGATATGCGAGCAACTGGAGCATATGTATCAAAATAATCTACTCCATGTCTTTGCTTATATCCCTTAGCAACTAATCTGGCTTTAAACTTATCAATGGATCCATTTGTATTCAACTTTTTCTTGAATATCCATTTACATCCTATAGGTTTAGCACCAGGAGGTAAATCAGTTAAAACCCAAGTTTGGTTTAACATTATGGAATTCATTTCATCATTGATAGCTTCTTTCCAAAAATTTGGATCTCTGGAACTTATATCTTCAGAATAAGTTTTGGGATCATCATCAACGTTCATTACGTATTTAGTCACATTAAGGACTTCGTCCTTACTGCCTTCTACAAAATATGTAATGAAGTCAGGACCATAGTCCTTCTCTATTCTCGCTCTTTTACTTCTCCGTTGTTCAGTACTATTATCTGGTACTAACACTTCCTTGCTGTTTTGAGCAGGAGCATAATCATCGTCATCGATATCATTAGTCATACTATGTTTTGGACTAGATGATCTCAATGGGATCTCAACAGTTTGATTTTCAAAAAATTCTACATCTACAGATTCTATAACTTCTAGGGTGTCAAGAATAAGAAATCTATAAGTTATACTATTAAGTGAATATCCTATGAAAACACATTTAAATGCTCTATTTCCTAACTTTGGTCGTTTAGGGTCTGGTTTTCTAACATAAGCTAAGCAACCCCAAATTTTAAGTCTAGTTAGGTTAGGTTTTCTATTAAACCATAATTCATAAGGGGAAATATTATTCTTTTTAAGTGGTACTCTATTTAAAATATAACATGCAGATAACATAGCATCACCCCATAGGTTATAAAGTAAATTAGAACTTATGAGCATGGAATTAACCATTTCTACTATAGTTCTATTCTTCCTTTCAGCAACACCATTTTGTTGTGGTGTATATGGGGCAGTACATTGGTGAATTATACCTTGTTGTTTACAAAACAAGGTGAATTCATTTGAGAAATATTCACCACCACGATCTGAATGTAATATTTTAATTTTAACTCCTAATTGTGTTTCGACCTCTGCTTTGTAAATTTTGAATTTATCAAAAGACTCATCTTTAGTTTTCATTAGATATACATATGCATATCTAGTATAATCATCAATAAATGTTATATAGTATTGGTTACCACCATAGGTGATATGACTTTTTAAGTCACCTACATCACTATATACCAAATAAAGCAAACTAGTTTTCCTTTCTACGGATTTAAAGGATTTCCGGTGTATTTTTGCTTGAACACATATTTCACATTTCGAGATGGTATCGAAATCACAATTAGAAATTAATCCTAATTTATTCATATTCCTAATGGAATTATAATTAACATGTCCTAATCTACCATGCCATAAATTAATAGAATCAACAATATAAACAGAGGATTTCTTTATTAGATTCAACTTAATCATGCCGTTACAAGAGTATCCCTGTCCAATGAATTTACCATTCTTAGACAACACTAGCTTATCAGAATCATACACCATCTTGAATCCTCCTTTGTTAAGAAGGTATCCAGAGACCAAATTCTTACACATATCGGGAACATAGAATACATTGACTAATGTAAGAACTTTTCCAGAGGTGAGAGGAAGTTCTATAGTGCCTTTTCCCAGAACTTTGCTTGGAATCTTATTTGCTCCAGTAACTTCGTCGGCTTCTCCTTTATTTTCTTTGTAACTCTTGAACAGATTACGGTCTTTGCAAATGTGAATGGTTGCTCCAGTATCGAACCACCAATCATTATCATTGACACTAACGGAGTTTGCCTCTTGCACTACAGCCACAAGCGAGTCTTCGACCACATTCACTTTTTGTTGTTTCTTCCGCAGACGCCAGTCTCAGGCATAGTGGCCGGGCTTGTTACAAAAATAACAAGCACCTTTCTTTTTGTTGTTAGTTTTGTAATGATTTTTCTTAAACTATGTCTCATTCTTTGGCTTTAATTTATCAGTAATTTCAACATTATTTTCCTTAGAATTAGACTCAGTTTGCGGATTATCATCTAGATCGCGTTTGCGAGAGTCTTCTTCAATACGAAGATGACGCTGTAAACCGTCTAAATTATAATCCGTTTCCGCATGCTTCATCTTTTTCTTATAATCATTCCAACTATGCGGTAGTCTAGAAATTATAACTCCAACAACAAAAGATTCAGGGAGATCAATTCCAGCATCTTTAAGTTGATTCACCAACAGTAAGATTTCGCTTACTTGTCCAATTATGGACTTATTGGTGACCATTTTGAAATCCATAAAATTAGAAATAAGAAACTTTTTATTACTTGCCTCGGATATGCGGTACTTATTCTCCAGAGCAGTCCAGAGTGCCTTCGCTGTTTCCAAGGTCCTATGAGCATTGTAGACTGGGGTAGATAGCGCATTCAGAATATGGCCTCTGTATAGGAAATCGTCCTCTTTGCGCTTTGCACGTTTAGCCTTTAGAGCAGCATCATCTTTATCAGTTTCCTCCGAGATTTCTTCCAAGTCATCTTCCAAAATGTAGAATAACTTGACGGTGACCAAGAAAAATTCCATCGTCTCTTGCCAACGAGTGAAATTGTCGCCATGAAAACGCTCCAATCGAGTTAGATGCTTATTCATAACTTGTAAAGCGCTCAAACCTTTCATGGTTGAAGACCTATTGTCTGAAAATTTGTTGGGGATTTTGCGGTTCGAGACAGATTTGATGGCGATAGTGATGAAGACAATGCTGTACTTCCGATTTCAAGGATGTATGGAACAGATTCTTTCAGACAATAGTTCAACCCACCAGGTACAAACGGGTATCGAACTATCGACTTTCAGGATTCAATGAAGCCCTATAACAGCGTAATCGGATTCAAAGTTTGTACGACTTTGATCCGACCAAGAACACTTAAGAAACTGTATCTGATGATGCAATTGATATAGAGAAGAACGAAGAGGAAGAAGAAAACCATTCTGAAACGTTTTCTGAATTTGATCTTAGAACTACATAGTCACATTACGGACTTCGTCCTTACTGCCTTCTGCAAGATATGTAATGAAGTCAGGACCATAGTCCTTCTCTATTCTCGCTCTTTTACTTCTCCGTTGTTCAATACTATTATCTGGTACTGACACTTCCTTGCTGTTTTGAGCAGGAGCCTAATCATCGTCATTGATATCATTAGTCATACTACGTTCTGGACTAGATGATCTCAATGGGATCTCAACAGTTTGATTTTCAAAAAATTCTACATCTACAGATTCTATAACTTCTAGGGTGTCAAGAATAAGATATCTATAAGTTATACTATTAAGTGAATATCCTATGAAAACACATTTAAATGCTCTATTTCCTAACTTTGGTCGTTTAGGGTCTGGCTTTCTAACATAAGCTAAGCAACCCCAAACTTTAAGTCTAGTTAGGTTAGGTTTCCTATTAAACCATAATTCATAAAGGGAAATATTATTCTTTTTAAGTGGTACTCTATTTAAAATATAACATGCAGATAACATAGCATCACCTCATAGGTTATAAGGTAAATTAGAACTTATGAGCATGGAATTAACCATTTCTACTAAAGTTCTATTCTTCCTTTCAGCAACACCATTTTGTTGTGGTGTATATAGGGCAGTACATTGGTGAATTATACCTTGTTGTTTACAAAACAAGGTGAATTCATTTGAGAAATATTCACCACCACGATCTGAATGTAATATTTTAATTTTAACTCCTAATTGTGTTTCGACCTCTGCTTTGTAAATTTTGAATTTATCAAAAGCCTCATATTTAGTTTTCATTAGATATACATATGCATATCTAGTATAATCATCAATAAATGTTATATAGTATTGGTTACCACCATAGGTGATATGACTTTTAAGTCACCTACATCACTATATACCAAATCAAGCAAACTAGTTTTCCATTCTACGAATTTAAAGGATTTCCGGTGTATTTTTGCTTGAACGCATATTTCACATTTAGAGATGGTATCGAAATCACAATCAGAAATTAATCCTAATTTATTCATATTCCTAATGGAATTATAATTAACATGTCCTAATCTACCATGCCATAAATTAATAGAATCAACAATATAGCAGAAGATTTCTTTATTAGATTCAACTTAATCATGTCGTTACAAGAGTATCCCTGTCCAATGAATTTACCATTCTTAGACAACACTAGCTTATCAGACTCATACACCATCTTGAATCCTCCTTTGTTAAGAAGGTATCCAAAGACCAAATTCTTACGCATATCGGGTACATAGAATACATTGACTAATGTAAGAACTTTTCCAGAGGTGAGAGGAAGTTCTATAGTGCCTTTTCCCAGAATTTTGCTTGGAACCTTATTTGCTCCAGTAACTTCGTGGCTTCTCCTTTATTTTCTTCGTAACTCTTGAACAGATTACGGTCTTTGCAAATGTGAATGGTTGCTCCAGTATCGAACCACCAATCATTATCATTGACACTAATACGGAGTTTGCCTCTTGCACTACAGCCACAAGCGAGTCTTCGACCACATTCACTTTTTGTTGTTTCTTCCTCAGACGGCAGTCTCGGGCATAGTGGCCGGGCTTGTTACAAAAATAAAAAGCACCTTTCTTTTTGTTGTTAGTTTTGGAATGATTTTTCTTAAACCGTGTCTCATTTTTTGGCTTTAATTTATCAGTAATTTCAACATTATTTGCCTTAGAATGGGACTCAGTTTGCAGATTATCATCTAGATCGCGTTTGCGAGAGTCTTCTTCAATACGAAGATGACGCTGTAAACCGTCTAAATTATAATCCGTTTCCGCATGCTTCATCTTTTTCTTATAATCATTCCAACTATGCGGAAGTCTAGAAATTATAACTCCAACAACAAAAGATTCAGGGAGATCAATTCCAGCATCTTTAAGTTGATTCACCAACAGTAAGATTTCTCTTACTTGTCCAATTATGGACTTATTGGTGACCATTTTGAAATCCATAAAATTAGAAATAAGAAACTTTTTATTACTTGCCTCGGATATGCCGTACTTATTCTCCAGAGCAGTTCAGAGTGCCTTCGCTGTTTCCAAGGTCCTATGAGTATTGTAGACTGAGGTAGATAGCGCATTCAGAATATGGCCTCTGCATAGAAAATCGTCCTCTTTGCGCTTTGCACGTTTAGCCTTTAGAGCAGCATCATCTTTATCAGTTTCCTTCGGGATTTCTTCCAAGTCATCTTCCAAAATGTAGAATAACTTGACGGTGATCAAGAAAAATTTCATCGTCACTTGCCAACGAGTGAAATTGTCGCCATCAAAACGCTCCAATCGAGTTAGATGCTGATTCATAACTTGCAAAGCGCTCGAACCTTCCATGGTTGAAGATCTATTGTCTGAAAATTTGTTGGGGATTTTGCGGTTCGAGACGGATTTGATGGCGATAGTGATGAAGACAATGCTGTACTTCCGACTTCAAGGATCTATGGAATAGATTCTTTCAGACAATAGTTCAACGCACCAGGTACAAACGGGTTATCGAACTATCGACTTTCAGGATTCAATGAAGCCCTATAACAGCGTAATCGGATTCAAAGTTTGTACGACTTTGATCTGACCAAGAACACTTCAGAAACTGTATCTAATGATGCAATTTATATAGAGTAGAACGAATAGGAAGAAGAAAACAATTCTGCAACGCTTTCTGAATTTGCAACACGTAGGAGGCGTCACAAAACAGAGCAATCTGTAAAGATTTCCGGGCGTCGCAGAATTGTGTGGAGAAGAAGAAGAGGATTCGAAAACTATCTGCAACTGTTTTTGGGCGTCGCTATATATAGACGTGAAGAGGTGCCCATTCGCGAAGCGTCGCGACCGTTTGCGAATGGATTCAAAAATTAAACATCGCGACCTTTCGTTTGCAACGTTCAGAAAACCGTTGCAATTCAAACGTCGCGTCCATTCAGTTTGTAACGTTTAGAAAACGTTTCAAATTCTCACCCTTTATCTAAATTCAGATTTTCCGGTTCTGGGTCCTTAACGGGCTGAAATCTGGTCCGTTACTGTTCTTATTTTGATCCAAAAATATTTTCGGTCGGACGGCGGCGGGGCGCGTGTGGTGTTGCATGACTTCTCTACTCACAACAAAACAAACATGTGGGAGCCCCAAGGCCCCATCATCCACTTGAGAAAGCTATATTATACAAGTGTAGTCTCCATTTTTCTACAATGTGGGACTAAACTCTTCTTTCTTCTTTTCTTCTTTCTCTTCCAAACAAAAAACCTAAAGCCAAAGCATTTTGAAAATTTTACAACAAGATAATCATGCTTTACTTATTGGTAATTTATTGGTGATTAACATCCAGCTTTACTTATGGTTACATATAATATAAATAAGTGATGTGATGCTTGTGAAGACTTTCAAAATAAAAACAAAATGAAAATCCATCAAGCTTTCTATTTACATGCAACATTTAATATTACGAATACTACTAAATCATTGATTCAATCACTAAAATTAAATGAACATTAACATCACTAAAAAATCAATACTTACAAAACATAAACCCCCACGTCTAGGTTGTCTACAATTTCGCAATAAAAAACTATATAACTTTGAAATGAAATATTTCATTTTAGGTACCAAATTTTTGAATAACACAAACTGCACATATATAATATTGTATACAACTTTGCCTTTCCCACTTTCCAAGTAATAGCTTATAAGCTAAAGGCTATAATTCTAGCGCTTGAAATCTTCACCAAATTTCACTCATACCTTGTTTTCGCAACCATTTTCCTCCTAATGTTCGTCGTTCTTCCCTGGTTCAATAGGTCCAACATTCACATTCTATCAGAAGCCTAGGTCCGCCTCCACCCGATCTAGGCTGGAAGCCTAGGTACACACCCACACCATGCCTGGTATGGGCTTCAATTACAGCCCTGGCCCCAACTGAGATCGATAAGTTTCCAGTAAGTCCAGATGACTGCACACCTTGAGTTTAGACAGAAACCACTATTGGCTGTCGATGGTTTGGGTTCCGCTGGCCTTACCCCATCCGCATCTCTATACCAAGATGTCAACTCCACCTCGAGCCTTCCAATTTACACCGACTTGTATCTGTTTGACTAAGCATAGAGGCGTGCACAATATGTACATAATATGTAGTATAATATCCATACATTGTAAATCACTCATATCATATTTATTGCAAATTAATGTATTTATATTAACTAAACATATATTTTATTTTGTTTGTTTAATAAATGGCATGACATATACTAAAATATATTAGCACATGGTGATTTTAAAGAAGCATTGACCATAGATGTTCAATTTTACTCCATGGATAGACTACAAATGTTATTCATACATTTCTACGTAAGTGATAAAGGAACATCAAGACAGTTACAAATATCATATCAGTTGTTGATGTTACTTAAAACTAACATAACACATTGTGTTTACAGAACATAATTTTATTATTTTTGCACATTTTCAAGATACACAAAAAGAAAAACTTCTATGAGAAGGTTATCGGGTGGAATAGGCTCTCATTTATTGACCTATATCCACTTAAAAACCTAGAAAAAAAGTAAAAAAAATAAAACCTACTTATTATTCTATATGCATCAACATGATTTTAAGCTCCTTTTGCCTCTAGATCAATATCAAGATTGACTACCAAATCCTTACTTACATTAACAATTTTTTTCGAACATGGATAGTATTATTCGTATTTGCGTTTTTTTTGGAATTTGGATATCACAATTTTTCCACTTTTCGAATATGAATATATTTTTCAGATTTTGGATGCTCATAGGCCAAAATTAGGATTAGGCTATTTATATATGAATATATTTACTATCATACAAAGCTTAGATTAATTTTAAAATAAAAATCTATTATAATGTTTAAAAACATGTTTACATATTGCTTTTATCTCATACATATAGGCATAATCAGTAGGTTGTTTGCACAGCTTGGACCCACGCCATACACTATTAGGAAGTGGCCTACCATAATTAAACCTACTGACCTTTCATAAGTATTGTCGTATACTACAACCGAATTAAGGGTAGTCCATCTGTCATTGCCTTGTATACGTTGGAATAGGTAACAAATATTGTATCCGCAAGTTCCTTGCACTTTGAATGTGGTCGTTGAGCATCACTCAAATGCCTTGCTTTCTACTCTCTTGTCTAGTCTTTTAATGCAACCTAATGATCATTTTAAATGAACTGCTCAAATGTAAATAATTTTACTTGAAGAATTAGGTCACCTACATTCTGGTCGCCAGATCAAATTATATTTAAATAGCTAAGTAAGGTGTAGCAACATTGAACAAATTACAGTAGTTTTCATGAAAACTAATCGTTTTAATTAGTCCCACATTGTCCAAATTGTGTTAGTTGTTAGTGTATATAACATAAGAAATAAGGACGCAAGTTGTCTTTTCAAGAACATCTGACAGAATTTCAAACTACAAACGCAAACCAACAAATGGTTGAAGCATTTATCTCCATTAACTTTCAACCCATCTCCTTTACTTCGTCTTCAACCATGGACTGCTGCAGTTCGTATATACATACATATATAACATGATTTAGATAAATGGATGTGAATCGTATTATGGGAGGTTCAAAAAGATATGATTTAATTCTACTCATGAAATTCTCATCATTAATAGTGGAGATTTATTTACTTAACAAGTTTTACTTACTTTAAAATACAATCAAGGAGATTAAAAACAAAACATTTTTCTAGTGGACTCCTTTTCTTTTATCAGATAAACATTTTAACTATTACCCCGCCTTTTGGGACAGAGCCGGGATATCGACAAACTGGCTAAAAAAGGATGGATATTAGGATTGAAGATCGATTGGAAACACAACTATGATCGATACCATCAAAATTGGACCAACTCCAATCAAGATGGGATCAATTGGGTATAATGAACAAGGCTTGGAGAAGGTACATTTTAAATTTCAAGTCAATCGAAGTTCGTACGCTCGAGTTATGGATGAATCAATATTGGTGAGAAATGGCTTTGGGTCGATCTCTTCATATCGATCGTGGCAATCACTTGTTTGGATCGATGCTTGCTTTCATATCGATCCCAATGCATATAGGTATGGGTATGGATATGGAAAAGGCTCTTTGCTTCGTAACGATCACATATGCATATTGATCCATGTTAAGGTCAGTATAAAGAAGAGAGTGGGAGATGGATATGAAGAGTGAAGCGAGCTGATGGATACGAGGCAACAATTACAGGGTAGAGAATTTCGTATCGATCAACAAGTGATCGATACGAAGGACACATTTGGGGTCGATACGTAGATGGGTGCAAGGGATGGATACGAAGAAGGTAGCAGGCAAGCGGGGGATTGATGAAGAAGGGATGTATACGAAAAGTAGCGGGTATTCAAGCATCGGTACGAAGTGATGGATATAAGGCAATGGAGTATGCTGGATATGAATAGCATGGACACTGATGGATATGAAGGTGGTGGATACGAATTGATGGAGATGAGTTGATGGATCTGAAGCTTTCAGCCTACATTGGAAAACACAAATTTGGATCGATCATAACTCTTAAATCATAGATCCAAATGCTATTAAATCTTCGCTGGAGCTTTCTTATTCACTCTAGAACGACCATGACTGATCTCAACTCGATTGGAGCCAATTTGGATCGATACGAATTGTACTTGGATCAATCAGGATCTACCCCAAACGGCCCTGGATCAATCTGTTCGGCCCACGTGCGCATTCGAAGAATTATTCTAGGTTTTGGGGTGGATATTTCCAGATCTACATCTATAAATAGCAGATCTATGGCAACTAAAAAGGGATCTTCTTGTTCAGCTTTCCTAAGCAAAACTCTGCCATTTTGTTTAATGATTTCAAAGGCTAGTAACTGTGATAACAGTATAAAAGGAACAAAAGGATTGATTCAAAATGGACATAGGTCGGAGACAGCTGAACCACTATAAACCTTGTGTTCTTTGCATCCTTACTCATTTTAATTTTGCTATTTCTTCATTTTTGTTCTCTACTTTATCTAGATCTGAGATCTATGTTTGAATATTGTGGATCTATATGCAAACACTGGTGCTTTCATGATTTTCGAGGTTTGTGACCAATTTTGGTGCAAACACTTTAGTGCTTTCACTGAGAAGGACTAACACCCGTCGTACCAGATTTGGAGTTCAGATTTCGAAAGCTAAAGGATCGGATCTAGAAGGAACCATGGCCAAGCAATCAACAAGGAGACCGAGAATGGAAAGGACTCAGCATGAAGGAAGTCAGGAGGCTTTCTCAGGAGCTAATCCGGCCTCAATCTTCATCACTAGAGATGAGATGGAAATGATGCTGAAAAGGCAAGAGGACATGATACAGAACCTACTCCGACAGGTTGGACAAGCTAGAGTGTAAAGCCAAGGGAATGGAATTGCAGGGAATGTTGGAAATGGAGATTACAAAGCTGAAATAGTAAAAGCAAAGGTAGCTCAGAATCAAGACCGAGAAAATACAACAAACAGGATGCAGAACAGAGAAAAACCATCAAGAGCAGCTCCTGTACTCGGGGCATCCCTTGAATCTTGCTGGATCGATTCCAGGAAGGATACCAGACGGTGCTGTGCAGTTTGTAGTTGATCTCATCCAAAAGGACAGGCTTTAGGGTTCCTTCGCGGATTCGGTGGGTGGGTTGAAGATAATAGGCAAAGGCTACCACATGATGACAATGACAGATTTGCGGACATGATCAGACAGGCTATAAGAGGAGTATTGGTTAATAGAGATTTAGAGGATGTGAATAGGAGCCCTTTCTCTCCTACAATCAGGCAAGTTAGGAATCCACCGGATTTCAAACTACCAACGTTGGAGATGTATGATGGGAGAACGGATCCCGCTGTTCACTTGACGAGGTACATAAGGCATATGGAAGTACTAGGGGGCATCGAAGAGAGTTATGGCACGGTGCTTCCCTTTGTATCTGACGGATATAGCAGCATTATGGTTCAGACAGATGGAAACAACTCTATTGGACCATGGATGGAGTTGATTGAGAGATTTATGAGGCAATTTCGGGTCCACATCATGAGACCCAAGAATGTGATGACTTTAACATTGATGAAACAATGGAAGGGAGAGTCACGTAGGAATTTCTTAACCAGGTTCAATGCGGCAGTAGCTTCGGTAGATCGACCCGATCCGTCGATGATTTTGATGGTAGCAGTCTCAGAAATTGCGGATGATTCAGATTTTAAGATATTGTTGGAACGGGATCCACCAATGGATCTCGGGTAGTTTTATCACGAAGCAGAAAGGTTTTTACGACAGAAAGATGCGAAGGCTGAAAGAGAGGAAAGAGGTTGAAGTTTATATGGTAAAAGGTGGAAGCCCACCTAGGGAGGATTCAAACAAGGACGATAGAGGCAAAAAAAAGAATGACAACGGTGGCATATCGAAAAGGCAACGGAAGGAATCAAAATTTTCTTCTTACACAAATTTAACTGAAACTCTGGAAAGGATTTACTTGGATACACGGGGGTGCCTATTGTATCAAAGGCTGGCAAAAAGGGAACCCTTTGAATACGAGTGGGCATCGGGAAAGCATTGCCTATTCCATGAGCTGGTTGGGCATAGCACAAACGACTGTAGCTATTTGAAGGATCTTGTTGAGGAGCATGTGAGGAATGGTCATTTGCAGCAATAAATAAGGAATCGAGCTATGGAATGGAATAGGAGCGGCCACCGTCCACCTCAAACGAAGATGACGCTGGATTTAGGCATCGTCATCAACTGATTATCAACTGATTGGATTTGTTGCATGGAATAAGTAATAGACCTCGAAGTAATATGGCTAAGTCACTTACATATATATATGAGATCGAGGACGGTTCCTAGGCATGCTCTGAGGTGATGTTAAATCATGATGCTCGGGTCTACGAAATCTTGTTTTCTTTCTGTTTTGCTGCAAACTTTGGTTTCTTCCTTGTTTGTACGGACTTTTATTTAGTTTTTCCTGGTTGTACGAACTTTTATTTTATCAATTAGACTTTGTGATGATTGGATTTGGAATAATGTAATGAATAAAACAGGTCATGCGATTACGGTCCCGACCGGAGAGACATGACAGTAATCGCAAATTACGAGTCCCTTCGTCGAAGAGTGATGGAATGGACTCAAACACAATATAAAAATTATCGAACGAAGAGTCGAGCCCAGAGAATATAAAATTCCTTGACCAAAGAGTCAAGGCCGGAGAATATAGAAGCCCTCGACCGAAGAGTCGAGTCCAGAGAATATAAGTCCTTGACCAGAGAATCGGGGCCGTAGTAGGATAGAACGACCCGACAAAGTATATGGACTTGAATTTAGACCTGGAGAGGTCATGGATTAAGATTTCTACTTTGAATGGCTAAGGATTGGCTGTGGACCCGAAGTGGTCCCAAATTTAGATAAAGGCCCGTAGTGGTCCTGGATTTGGATATCGACCCGGAGAGGTCATGGATTTGGTTATTGGATATGATGGATTAGAACTCGATTGATGGGTTCAGATGGCTATGGAATTGGCTAGGGATTTGGTTACTGGCTTCAGAATCGGATATCGACTCGGAGCAGTCACTGATTTGGATAAGAATATGACTATGGCACTTGGATAGAATGGCTTGGTAGTATATTGGATTATGGATCGGATGATATGGATATGGATGGAATATGGACTTTGGATGTCCGATTTAAAGCTATTCAAAACATGCCTTCCTATCGTAAGACATGTTTTGGGGGGCAAATGTTACCCCGCCTTTTGGGACAAAGCCGGAATATCAACAAACTGGCTAAAAAAGATGGATATCTGGATTGGAGATCGATTGAAAACACAGCTATGGTCGATACCGTCAAAATTGGACAAAGCTCCAATCAAGATGGGATCGATTGGAAATGATGAACAAGGCTTGGAGAAGGTATGTTTCAAATTTCAGGTCAATCGGAGTTCATGCGCTCAAGTTATGGATGGACCAACATTGGTGAAAAATGGCTCTGGATCGATCTCTTCGTATCGATCGTGGTGATCACTTGTCTGGATCAATAGGTCTTCGGATCGATGCTTGTTTTCGTATTGATCCCAATGGATATAGATATGGGTATGGATATGGAAAAGGTGCTTTACTTCGGATCGATCACATATACGTATCAATACAGGTTAGGGGTCGATACGAAGAAGAGTGTGGGAGATGGATACGAAGAGTGAAGCGAGCTGATGGATACGAGGCAACCGCTACAGGGAAGAGCATTTCATATCGATCAATATGTGATCGATACGAAGGACACATTTGGGGTTGATACGTAGAGGGGTGCAAGGAATGGGCACGAAGAAGGCAGCAGGCAAGCAAGGGATCGATACGAAGAAGGGATGGATACAAAAAGTAGCGGGTATTTAGGGATCAGTATGAAGTGATGGATATAAGGCAATGAAGTATAATGGATAGAATAGCATGGACATCATTGGATAGAAGGCGGTGGATACGAATTGATGGAGACGAGTTGATGGATCCGAAGTTTTTAGCGTACATTGGAAAACACAAACTTGGATCGATCATAACTCTAAATCATAGATCCAAATGCTATGAAATCTTCACGGGAGCTTTCTTATTCACTCAAAAACGACCATGATCAATACCAACGCGATTGGAGCGAGTTTGGATCGATATGAATTGCGCTTGGATCAATCGGGATTTATCCCAAACAACCCCAGGTCGATCTGGTGGGCCCACCTGCTCATGAAAAGAGGTATTCTAGGTTTTAGGGTGGATATTTTCAGATCTACACCTATAAATAGCAGATTTATGGCAACTAAAAATGGATCTTCTTCTTCAGCTTACCTAGGAAAAATTTTGCCTTTTTTTTATACTGATTTCAAAGGCATGTAACTGTAAATACAGTGTAAAAGGAATAAAAGGATTTATTCAGAGTGGACGCAGGTCGGAGATAGCCGAACCACTATAAACTTTGTGTTCTTTGCATTCTTACTCATTTTAATTTTTCTATTTCTTCATTTTTGATCTCTACTTGATCTATATCTGAGATCTGTGTTTGAATATTGTGGATCTGTGTGCAAACATTGGTGCTTTCACGACTTTCGGGGTTTGTGACCAATTTTGGCGAAAAATTAATATTTTTATCTTTTTATAAAAGATTACAATACTTGCTTTTGTCTTTAAAATATCATTATTAAAGATCTAAATATGCCCATAAGATTTCTTCCAAAGTGTCATTCAAGGGTTTAAAAACAAAAGTTGCTAAAGGATCGTTTACCATAAACCCAAAACCATTAATTAACAATTTTAACCATTTTTTTAAAGATCAAAGCATACTCATGCTTATCGGTTGAGATAATACACTTTGATAAAAATTGACAACCATCAATTAATTCATCAATTAACGATTCACATTATCATTTTTAATTTTAGAAAATTATATAGATCGAGTAACTCAAAAACGAGACCAAGGAACTGAGTATTACCAATAGTATCATATATTCCTTTAGCAAGAAGGGGAATACTTAGGGAAAGCATTTACCATCCGAACACATCTCCTGCCCATTTTTAGTTATTTTCGAGCCATTCAAACTATTTATCATTTGAGTTTTTCTTACTTTCCAAAAAACATTTATTACAACAATAAATATTGAAAACTATGTTTTCATCACTTAGTATATTTTAAATCACTTTTTAAAGTCATTAACCTTCATTTGAAAAATATCAATTATCAAACATTCCTTTAAAAGATTATTTTAACTTTTAAAAAATAAATTTTTTTTTCTCTATAAAATCCATACTTAGATCTCAACACAAATCATTTCCATATTTATAAAACTATGTTTATAAATTTTCCTTTCTATTTTATAAAACTTCTCCTTATAAAATCTCTTTATTTATAAAATTCCATTTATAACTCTACTCTTTTATGAATCTCATTTATTTATAAAGTCCCATTTATAAATCCATTTACAATCTTTGTAAAACACCGTTCATAAATCTATTACATCATTAATTAAATATCACATTTATAAATCTTGCTCTTAATATTTATATGTATGTATATATATATATATATCAGTTTATATAAAACTTTTAATTACTTTAGATCAGATGGCTTTTCTTCAATCTCCTTAAATTATGCCAATTTGTTTTCAAAACACCAGGATTTAAATTCTCAAAATCCCTTTTATAAAACATATCTTACAAATTCGTCTTTTATAAAATCATTTGATTTTCTTGTGAAAAACACTTCTACACAACATACTCATTTATTATCTTATAATTTCATTAAGCTTAATCCAATATTATTATCAAACAACTTATAATCAAATTTTGGAAGTTAATTCACAAGGTGTTTTATTTAAACTTTTAAATCAAATCACTAATTACTATATTAAAATATACATTTGAAAGGTATTTCTTTTAATTCAAAATGTAAGCTTAGGTAAAATAATTTTATTTACCATATTTTCAAAACAAATTATTTTTATATATCATTAATAAATATATGCTCTTATATAATACGCTCAACTCATTCTAGGGTGTTACTAACCCTTTCTCTAATGAATTTCTCATCCTAGGGTAATACAAACCCTATCTCTAATGAGACTTCACCCTACCAAAGCTAAGGTTCTCGTTTAACCTTGTGCACTGATACCAAATGTAAAGGTCCATTTCATAGGCGCTCAAAAATCGACACTAATACATTCTCGGTATTTACGTGCCGCAAATTTAAGTGCTGAAGAGGCGGTTCTTTAAAGGTAAGAAAGAAAATAAAGATATAACGGAATCTCACACAGATGGAATAACATGTATTATTTCAATATATAATCTTTACAGCGAAAAATTTAAATATATTTATCAGAGTTAAACATGGACAGTTATAAATATCTATCCTTACAAACTTGGAATAATAATACACACGTATGGTAGAAACAGATAGCAATCTTACGAATAATCTTCTAACTCCATGCTTTGAGCTTCATCCTGATTTTTTCTAATTAGACCTGACTACCAGGCTTCCTAGGAAAATTAGGGCCTCCAAAGTTTAAGGGGAAAAGAAAATAAACTCTGGGTCAGTTACCGGACTGGTGTGAGAAACTCAAAACATGCGTTTTGAAAACAAAGGTATCACATAAGACTACACCGTAGATAAATACGGACCGAGTTTTTACCTTATGATAACCAAAAAATTTGCCACACAAAATCTAGGAATATTATATTTAATGACATTCTTTGAAAATATTTTCAAGTAAATATATTCAAATAGCCGAAATTGTTACATTAGTTAAATTTGATGGCATAATAGGTTTACAATTAAATCCAAAGCACTTATTGGAGTATGGATTTCCATACAATGGCAGGTAAGGGACTACCTTCCATACAGTACATCTCTAGAAGAATGTACTAAGGATACACAAACAATGCTCCGCATTTGGCAATCTGGTCTATCCCTATTTGGTACTCATACATGGCCTGGATAGAAATCGAATATGACATCACGTTGGTACCAACCAATCCGAGGCCGCATAACACACACCAAATACTCGACATATCGAAAGTAATCTAGAAAGGTGATGATCATATCCTAATGGTTGCGAATCACATAGCCTTACGACATACCTTGTTTAAGCTATTATCAAGTGATGAGACCTGAGGTAGCGATTACTTTTCACATATCACCTTCCACTTTGTAGGCCACATTTCCTATTCATAATCACACAATTAGTTTCTACAAATGTATAACTGTTGAGTTCGTATGTCTTAGGAAAGAATGTTAAGCTAAGAGAAGTTGCCTCTCCCCCATCAAACGGATGATATGTTCATAGAGATCAATCAATGTAATTAGAAATGCAACGTCAAACACTCGTCATATAAGGTGTCCAGAAATAGGACAAACCGAAGGCTCTATCCTACCACATCCTGCCGGGAATTACCCCTAAGATTAGTAGTGATAAGTCCTTGCATTGAAGATCTTAAATGAAGAACTACTGCCACACAGTATGATATGGGAAATTTCTCCTAAGGGTCACTGACAAGATGCCCTACATTCCATCCTCCACGTCATTTCCTTATCTTCACTTCGAATATGTAACTTGGTTCGATGTGGTCTTCGAAAAGGAATAACCCAAACCCGACACCAGTCCTTTGAACCAATCATCGATAAAAAGATGTTAAGTGAATAGGGGAGTATTCTTTGATTGATTATTTCTTTTTATCAAAATATCTTCTGAAGATATATATCTTCTAGAGATATATATCTTCAAAACATTCTTTTTGGTATATAGAGAATCATTAAACCTTTCTTATCAAATATTTTGGTTACTTAAAACCTTTTTAAATTCCAAATCATTTAATTCTTATCTTAGGAAAATATTCCCAAATCATTTCATTTAAATCTTAACAAAGTTTTGTTAATTTAAAACTCAAAATTTTGATTAAGTTAAAACCATGTTATCTTGGATGTTAATCCAAAATAAATAAATATTAAGTGAGGAGAATCTATAGAAATTACCTAATTCTACTCAATATCAGTTTCCATATTCAACAAGTACTATGGACAAAATTGCGGTGAAACCACCTTCTAATTTCCACAAATAGTATGAGTTCCCTCTTTGGAATTTAACACAAAATATAAGAAGACTATCTCCATAAAATATAAACCATTTATATTTAAAAGATTATATCCCTTATACTTTGGGATATTTGATCTGAGTAAATCAAATTTACTATCCCCTCCATCAGGCCAGCCTAGATAGTCAGGGAGAGCAGGAAATTGGTTTTCCAAATTCAAGCCTAGACACTATCTCTCTGTCACCCATAAGGCGGTCAAGTTATTTGATCGACTCTAAATCATTTAACATATTTTACTAACTTTTAATCATTTACTTAATCACTCCATAAATCCTTCAAATCACCTTTAAAATAATTTATTAATCATTGAAAATTTTTAACAAAAGATTTGAAGAAGAATGGTTGCATTTAAACTATATTTCAAAAACTGTAGAAAAGTGCTGTGAAAAAGTGCTGCGAAAAGCACATTTTAAGCTATATTGTTTAAAACGACTTTATATCGTTTGAAAAATTGATTTTATAACTAAAATCCCTTTTAAAACATTTTAAAATAATTCTATAATTTATTTCATATTTTTAAACAATTTCAAAATATTATTTTTAAAGAAACCCTTTTATGGATTTCGAACTGCAAAACCTCGATTTTTCCTAAAACTTGTTTTACTCAAATTTCAAAATCTACTTATCGAAATCTCGATTTTATTTCTTTTTTTAAAAATTATAAATATATAGTTATAAAATTTCTTATCTCGAAGAATTCCGAGCCATATTCCATTCTATATGTCCATTTGACTGTTACGGCGTGAAATCGCGAACTGCCGTTACGCAACGCGTCTATTTTTGACTCATTTTTCAAGAATCATTTGAACTTTTCGAAAACACATTTAAATGTTTATAAAACATTTCTAAACCATAGTAAACCATTTTCAAGTGGTTTTAACATTTCATGTACGACATTTCATTCAATAAAGGAAAGTATTTCCTTTGTGCTTATCGACGTGCATTAACGTGACTTGCATATATAATCAACAACCATATTAAACAACCATCATAGACAATCATATCTAAACATAAATATCATCCAATAATATACATAACTATATTTTAGGAGTTTCTCACCTTCATTTTCCCTCGGGCTAATCTAAAATTGGCTATAATTTCACTACGATGGCTTAATACTCCACGGAACCGAACTCTTTGACCTTGAATAGGCTTGCCCACCATAGGGTGCTCACGGCCTTGACGATGAGAGGAAGAAGGCCCAACCAAGGGAAAAAGGAGGGTGGCGATGGGTATTAGAAAGGCAGGGGGAGTTTGATGATAGTTTTGAGGTGGTTTTACTAACATATAAATATACATTATATAATTGTAATTCTCTTTTGCTAAATATTTTGCCATTTATTTTGCTAAGCATTGAAGCCATGAAAAAAGCTTGAAAGTGGAGGAGAAGATGATAAGAATGTGGTGTAAAAATGTGAGAAAGTGTGTGGGCATTTATATGAGAAATTTTGGAACAAACATCTAAAGGTATAATTACCATTTTTTCCTTCACCCACGCCCCTCTCCTCTCCCCAAGGTTCAGCCGAAGAGATATTCATAAGGGTGCATCCATGTGCTTGTCCATATGTATGTGTACCTGGTTGACTTTGAGTTTGCTTAAGGCTTAAGAAATTAAGAAATATCTTATATATTTCCTTTATATATATGTGTTTGTATGTGCGGGTGTGTCTACATATGTATACATGTTTATGTGTAATTTAAAGTGTATGTATGTGTGCATAATATGTCAATAAGGTTGCAGCAACCTTTTAAACAACTTCTATTCATTAAATCGTTGAAAATCGAAAAACCGATTTCTGGTCTCATTTTCACTTATATTTTAAATTACATGTAATTTTTTTTTTGAAAAAATGAATTTATTATCATTTTTAACTAATTAAAATGATCACATTTTATTTATAAAACCATATAAATTAATATTAACAAATATTTAAAATAATTGCTATTATATCGATAAACCGATATGAATATTCTTATATTTTCAAATCAAGTACATATATATCTTTATGTAACTATCATAAATAGTTTATTATCACTTTATAACTATTAAAATGAATTATCATCATTCAAAAACAATTATTTTAATAACTACAATAATTATTGAATCTCAATTTAAATTTATAAATTTATATTTAAATATAAGAGCATTACTGATAATGTCATAAACATGTTTTGTTTTCCCAAAAATAAAATAATTAATTTTATTTCATATTCTTGTTCAATTATAAAAATAAGTGTATGTATCCAGCTCCATACGCGATGTTTTATAATTATGGAGATGGTTATTGGTAAAATAGTTTTCGGTCAGTTTATCGATTTAAATCTCGAGGAAAATATTTTTGTAAATATATAGTCAAAACAAGATTAGTATTATTTATTATCATCTAGAAAAATTTATTTGTACTATCAAGCTTTTATTTGAAAAAAATAATAAAAATAAATATATTTTATCAAAATGATAAATTTGCGGGTTGTTACAGCCATTGAAACCATCAACACCACACTCGCAGCGCAACGAACTCCATCGCCAGGCAAGAAACCGCTCTTGTCGACTTACCATACATCAAAAAATCTTTCTCTACTTAACAATTGGCCATACAACAACTTACCTAAGCTATTGCCGACCTGTCATCCAAGTTTGCCTCTAATTCTTCAATTCTACCACGTCCTCCTCCGATCATACCCCCACCATTATCATCCACTGTCACTTCAACCTTAGCAATATCTTCCCCCATAAATCCCCCACACTATGTCCGACAACCACCTCCCCGTCCTCCTTTACTCAGAACCCTCATTGACAATCATCGTACCCCTACACCAATCTATATCCGCTCTCCTAAATGCAAACTCACAAAATTCGATGGCTCCAACCCTTTCGATTAGATATTCCAAGCTGAAAGGTTTTTTAAATACAATGCAACCCTCAATGAATATCGTATAGAGTTAGTAAGTTTTTATATGTCGAGACAAGCTTTAACTTGGTTTTAATGGATGTATAACAACAACCAACTTTCCTCTTTGACATCCCTTACTAAAGCCATCGAAGATCACTTTGGCCCATCCCCTTTCGTCAACCCACAAGCATCTCTTTTCAAACTCCGCTGACATATCCGTCAAAGAATAACTCTCTCTAATCGAATAACCAACCTTCCCCCGATGCCACATTGCATTGTTTCCTGTCCAACTTAAAACCTTAAATCCAACACGAACTTTAGCCACATTATCCCACTACTATCACTGATGCTATCGCACTTGCCAAGCTCATCGAATCCAAGCTCAATGATACTAAGCATTTTTTAATAAAACTATGGCTAGCCGAAACCAAACCCCTCTCCTTTCCCTCCCACCAAATCCTAATCAAAACACCACTGTTAACTACCCAATCCGTAGATTAACCCAAATCGAGCTCTTAAATTATAAGGCACAAGGCCTTTTCTATCACTGCGATGAGAAATTTTCAACTGGCCATAAATGCACAAAGAAACAAGAATTGCTGCTCCTCTCCGATGATGACCAGAATAGCCATAACATCAACACTCTAGACATTTCTTTCATGATTTGGTCAGTTTCTTATACCCAAGATCTATCAGGTCAGAAGCCTTCATCAACTATAAACCCATCTCTATTTTAGTGGACTCTGGAAGCACTCACAATTACATCCACCCAAAGTCATCTCGAATTTTGAATCTCCAGCTTGAAAATGAACCTAATTTAAAGTAGCGGTTGGCAATAGAGAGAAGCTTCGCAGCCTTAGAGCTTGCTGCTGCGTTTTGGTGCAGATTGGTGATTATGAATTCCAACCTAGTTTTCTCTTACTTCCAATGGGGCCGATGCTGTTTTCGGGATTGAGTATCTACAGAACCTTGGGCCTATTACTATTGATCATAAAAGAATGACAATGGAATTTGATTATCAAAATAAGCATATAGTGTTAGTGGGCCAAAAATCAGGCTGTAGCCCATCAGAAATCACAGTTCAGTAGCTGAAAAGAATGCATCCCATTACTTCTATCAATTGCTATTTTCACTTAGATCGGATCACAACTCCAAGTATCACCAATACCCCTTAATACATCATCAATAAACCCTGACATTACTACACCCTACATACCCAAAACAGCATTTCGAACCCACAAAGGTCATTACGAATTTCATGTAATGTCTTTCGACCTCACCAATGCACTATCCACATTTCAAGCCGCAATGAACGATATCTTCCACCCACACCTTCAAAAATTTATCCTAGTCTTCTTCGATGATATACTCATTTATAGCAAATCATGGGAAGGCCATCTTTCTCATCTAAAAAAACTTACTTTGGATATCTTGACTTTGCACCAATTTTATGCCAATGCTTCAAAATGTATAATTGGCATAAGGAATTATTTTATTTGGGTCATATAATCTCCTAACAAGGCATCTGCGTAGACCCTTCAAAAATTGAGGCAATAATAAATTGGTCTACCCTATCAAGTCTAGTGGTAATAAGAGGATTTCTCAGTTTCACGGGTTATTATCATCGTTTTATTAAAGGGTATGCTTAACATGTTAGCCTAATCACTGGTTTACTTAAAAAGATTGAATTATTCCATTGGCCTCCTCAAGCACATTTTGCATTCATTTCCCTAAAAAGAATTACCACCACCGCACTAATACATTCCCTCCTTGATTTTACCAAACCCTTTGACATTCACATTAACGCCTCCGTCACTGCCTGTGGTACTGTCCTCTCCCAACCTGACCACCCTATATCCTTCCATAGCTAACGCCCACCTTCTCACCTATTCATCACCTCTGCTTATGCTCAATAAATGTTCGCTATTAGTTTCACCATCCAAAAATAGCGCTACTACCTCCTGGGCATCCAATTCGCTATCACGACTGACCACTAGAATTTGCGCCAATTCCTTACTCAAACTATTCAAGCACCGGATCAATACAAATGACAGTCCAAACTCCTAGGATTTGACTTTGTGATTCGCTTCAAACTGGGTAGAGATTATAGTGTTGCTGGTGGGTTGTCTAAATGGACGTCAGAAGCGATTATGACTGCTTTGTCTTGCCTGACGATGGATTTCACCTCCCGTATACGTGATGCTCTATGAAATGACCCTAAAGCATAGTGCCTAGTTACTGCAGCCTAAACTCCTAATTCGACCTCTTCATAGTTCATCTTTTATGATGATCTTCTTTTCTATGGCACTCTCCTTTTCATTTCTCTGGATCCCACACTATAGTATGACATTATTGCAGCATTTCATTCAACTAGAGTTAGGGGACATTCATGTATTAAGGCTACCATAGCAAGCGTTTCAAGCAATTCTTATTAGCCAAATCTTCTGCGTACTATCCAAGAATTCATCTAGACCTATAATGTTTGCCTTCAAGCTAAGCGAAAGAACACTCGAACAAAAGGGCTCCTCGAAATCCTCACTATACCACGTTGAATATGGGAAGATATTTCATTGGATTTTGTTGCACATCTTCCCCCCTTTTCAATAAAACATGCATACGGGTCATCGTTGATCATCACTCCATATACGCTCATTTTTGTGCTCTCTCGACATCATTCAACACCACTCAATTGGATTCATATTTTATATAAGAATACATCCGTCTTCATGGTTTTCCAAAGCCAATAGTATCCGATCGGGATCGGATCTTCATGAGTCAATTTTCGCAGGAGATATTCCGTCTTCATGGCTCGTTGCTCAAAATGCATAGTGCTTATCATCCACAAAGTGATGACCAAACAGAAGTAGTAAACCAGAGCTTGGATACATACCTGCGGAATGTTTGTGGTGACTTACCTTCTAAATGGGCTAAATGCCACCTTTGGGCTGAATATTAGTATAACACATGCATCCACTCTTCGACCGGCATGTTTCCATATCTGGCCATTTATGGCCGACCCTCACCTACAATCTTCGATTACATTTGCAATAGCGCTCCCTCTCAAGCTGTAGAATATTGGGTGTAAGGAAGGGATGATTTGCTTTAGACCCCTAAACTTAACTTGCAACATGCTTAAGCAAGGATGAAGTGCCAAGCTGATCAACGCCATCAATACAAGGAGTATCTCATCGGCTCATGGGTTTATGTCAAGCTTCAACAGTCCCACCAACTTTCCATTCGTCACACCACCCATAAATTGTCTAGAGTATTTCGAACCATTTTAAATTATCAAGCACATTGGACCCTTTATAGATTGCTGCTTCCACTAGAGGCTTGACTTCATCCTGTTTTTCACATCTCATTTCTCAAGTTCTACCCCAGTCCATAGCTCGCTATTCAAGCCTTGCTTCCCTCTAAAATCATCACAGCTAGTAGTCGTGCTGACCTTGAGGACAAGGTCAGTCTCCAAAAGGGGATATTAATACGACGAAGTATACCAGGCCTACTCTATGTCTAGTTGTGCATCCACCGACCAGCTCAGATATTCCCACAACAAAGCCACAAAGGAGCACAAGAATCCCAAGCCATTATGGTGGTTAATTCTTTGCATTCTTGATAGATTATTAAGGCCAACAGATTCCATAATGCGTTAATTGTTTGTAATGAACGATTAGTTAAAATTTACTAGCCTATAGTTGTGTGATAGCTATACAGTTTGTTTGGGAATAATGTGCACAAACTTGCTATATATTTTCAGCTGTGAAGGAACGGAAAAACATGGTTGGATAATACTTTCTTCAATTACTCTATCTCTTCCTCATCTTTCTCTCTAAATTTCTTATTTGTAGTAAAGTTGGATAGTTTAAGACCTTGTGCACATCATGATACCAATTATTTTTACTTGTTCACTTCTTCAATCTTTCTTCATATTTGCGTAAGTCTTCAAACTTTGGATCTTCAATGAAAAAATTACCCATTAAGGACCAATCGGTACCGATCAATTTTTCTCCTCCAAACTTGTCATTTTCTTCAAAACTTACTTGTAGAATCATTCATAACCTAGAGTGAGTCTCTTCTTAGTTTCAGACTGATCAATATCGACCACTTAGACTGATCGGTACTAATCGGTTTTGCATCTTCGATACTTAGCCAAATTTCTTGAATTCCCTTCATTATTAAATCCTGGCATCTCTCTAGCTTTTGGATTCTTTTTTCATCATTTCAACGTCTAGATCCATTGAGATGTCACTTAGATCAAATATCTAATAATACTTTCCCTTAAAGCATTATTTTGTGATAGTAAAGCATGCTTTGGATTGAGAAAAGCGACCGGATTCAATCTGTAAAGATGCTTTCATCATCTAAACTATTTTCGTGAAATGTTGCATCTACTCTGAAAATAATGAAACATTGCTTTATATAGTTGTCGAATCACATCCTTTCGGCAGATACAAAAGTTGCAGTATTCACTCGTTGTTGAGAATTTTCTGAAAGCCACTCTATTCTATAGTCAAGTAGAATTTCCTTTCCCTTGTTTTTTAGAATGATCATATGATGAGTACCGACCGATTGAGATTTGTACTGATTGATTTTCTAAATGTTGTATATATTCAACACATATTATAGATTGGAATTCTCCCTACATTTTTTGTTTCCCTATTTTTTCTTAGGGATTTAGCTTTCTTGCGACCACCTCTACCTTTTGCCGCCACTTCCTACTTTCATTAACATTGCACTCAAATCTTAAGCAAACCAGTCGTCACTAATTCCTACGAACAAGACGTTTCTCGATTTAAGCATTTCTAAACCGTTGTTTCTCTAGATCTCAATTTCTAATGGTAGGACGCAACCTTCAATTTGAACCCACCTTGTCACTATTTGTAAATCGTCATCATTGCCAATTGGCGTCATCAGCATTGTCCCTCCAAATCCGACCTATCTCAAGTTAGGCTTTCAGGGTTTCTTTTTTTGGCTTGCTAAATCTAGATAGGAATGATGGAGATGGTCGTAAGATGAATCGACGTCCTATTTTAGGTGATGAATTAACATTTAGACTTTTTCGAGATGATTTTACATATCATCGAACACTTTTGGCATTCAGTGGGTTCAAGCATCGATACTATAGCATTTTCCATCCCGTCAATACTTAGAATCCAAAAAACGCTTATACAGTCCTGCATAGAACAGCTCCATGCCAGTCCAAATAATGGTTTCATTATCATAGATTCTAAAATAATGGATAACATCTGACACACAGTTTCATTATGTGCTAGAAACATTTTCCAACACAAGCGAGCTGTCTATACCCACACACCATGCAAGGGATACTGGATACTCATTGCATAAACTGATGCATAGCACTATCCCAATCGCTGTATTAGTCACCACACATCAACATCTGTTGGATCTTCTATGAGTTTTAATCAAAGTAAAACACTAAAATAAATCATACCCAACCATTTTAACTTTTAAGCTTTCAGTATAAAGATGGTCGATCATAAGCCACCTCTTATTCTTTTTGCCAGTGCCAGCCCTTCTACTTCTCTATCCATTCATCCAAATCAGGCTCATATTTTTTCCTAGCTACTTCTTCAACTCCAATAAGGGTCAAGTGTTCTTTCTCCCTATAACAACTTCAGATTGCTCCTTCTGCGGGACCTTATGGCCATGCCGCCTCCACATGCCGATCTGCTTGGAATAGTAATCCTTGATAACCTTATAGATTCTCTGACATCAAGTTAACAACTGTGGAGTTAAAGAGGATTTTTGGAAAGCATGGAATTCCTGAAGATGAAGCGCTTCTTCCTTTTCTCAATAGAAGAGCTAATGACCCTCCGAAAGGTCGCACTGCTTGTAATCGATACATGTGCTTATCCAGGGCCGCCTCTTTTTTTAACAACTACTTGACATACATTTGCAGATGTTGAAGCTTGCTCTATCTCAACTCCACAAAATGTCTTCACTACTCTGAACTTTATGTTCATAATCTTTTCCATGCATTAGAGAAGGTCACCAAAATTTAGAGAGATCTTCTTCCTATTCTACTTCAAGAAGAGATCCAACCAACCCTAACTTTTATTTCTTAAGTCCTTCACCAGATGCAAAGTTATAGAAGAGTTGCACAACAAAAGAAGTCACTTCAAAGAAAAATATTTCTTCGTATCATGTCTTGTGGTTTCTACAAAATTGGATTTTTAAACATAAGTTTTTCATCCAATGGCTTCGTCTTGCTTAAGCTTATTTCTTCAAAGTCTCCAACCTCCCTTTAGACTTCTTACAGACATCCCTTTGAGAACTTTGACTCTTTTCTACAAAGAAACCTTGTAACTTCACAAAAGAATCAATGTAGAATAGAGGCACACTTCGTTTCTACTCGTCAACACCAAGATGCATCAATACTAGATGCTCCACAACAAAAGGAGAACCTAACCTAAACCAACTCTACCAGGGGCCTCCCAAGTTGTTAACGATCCTCATCTCCTCAGAGGGTCTTTTTGGAAGTTGAAGAAGTTCAAAACTTTAAGGATGGAGAGCAATAAGAATAAGTAGTAGTAGCAAAAGGTAGAAGGTGAAGAGGAAAAGCATGGTGTGTAGATTAGTTAAGACATGCCATCAGTTTATGCTCTTCTTGGGATCATAAGCACAACCATTATACCCTTTCTTAACCCAACTCGCTGATTTTGATTTAGTTCTTTCTTCTTTTCAAGTACTATGGTTAGCCAAAGCTACTACAACAGAATCCACCAAGGAGTTGGCCACTACTACTCTTAGTCCAAATGCAAATTCATGCTTTTATTAGGAACCTTGATAGGAGTATGAGAACAAAAGAGCTAAACAAAGAGGAGAGAGAGGCACAAAGCTGAGGAGAGGTTCCAACGCTTTGAAAAATACAAGGAACCCCCACGACTGCTTCAGGTTTATGAAAGACTCAAACTCCCCGCATCCCATATGCTCTCCTTCACATCACTCTTAAGACTGCCAATCTTCACCCAAACATTTCTCTATTTCACAAGCTCTAATGACTTTTACCACCAAATGCTCTAAGGACCCTATCCCTTCTCCCTACCAATCCAAAGCTTCTAGCTCCTCGACTTTCCACCAATCCCATCGAGTCGGAAAATACAGACCTACTAGTCAGAATGGACCACGACCTTCCCCTCAAGGCCCTTCACTTTTCTTCGGATGCAAGCTACATATCCAGAAGTTTGATTAGAAGAGGCCAAATTATACTATGATAATAAATACGTCCCAAAAAATTATACGATGTAGGGCATATCCTAATGCAATGAGGTAATGCAGTAGTATGTTCAATGGAGAAAGTTGGCAGAGGGACTCTCTAACGCCAATCGGTCTAACTTGCTGATCATAAAAGGATTTGACATGGAAAGTGACAACAATATAGGAATATTTAAAGATTACAACAACGAGCTAACCATGCTTAAAAAAGAAATAGTAACAAAATTAGAAGCCCAAAAAGAGGTCAAGAAGAGAATTCAAGATGAGGCTGTCGCTCACAAGATTCAATGTGATGTGCGCAATCACTAGTTAAAATCAACGCACATCATGAGTGATGAGTTAGAAAAAGAGGTCAAGTTTATAGAGACTCAAAAAGTGGCACTTTGGGCCAGGAACAATAAGCTTAAGGAAGCTTGCAAAAGAGAAGAAGCTCAGGAGATCACCTAGATCAGCATAGAAGAAACTATAGACTTGAGAATCAAGTTGGTTGAAGCTTCAACATCTGAATAGGTGCCCATTGAGACTTCTATTGATTCACCCTCTTCGGATCACATAGGTGATATTTCTCTTACTTAAAAGTAGTGTAGTGTGGAACTCCTCACTTTTACTTTGGCTCTTTCAAAGACCATTGTTACTAATGCACTTGCAAGCTCTACACCTGATAATGTCGCCACAATTACCACTTCATAGGTCTACAGTCTTAAAGTTCCGGACTTCACTACACCGTTGATTCCTCCCATTCTACCTCCGTTGACAAAATTCTTATGAAAGTAGAGATCAGTAGGTCTCCATTGCATGAGTCTTCGCCCCTGGGAGGTATATCTTCAACCTTCGATAAACTTCAATTTCCCCAGGGGCATCACTAATCTTTACCTCTATGTTTCTCGCCCTATAGTCAACTTCCCCAACTATCATTGCTTTCACACTGCATTATCGCTCTGGATCCCGACACTGCTCAGACATCTTCGATACTCTACTTCTCTGACACTTTCGACCTCTTCTGTTGGGTCTATCCCTAGTCATGATGCAGATAGGATAAAGGCTCTAGTAAAAGAATATATGGACAACATCGACATTTCCATCGGTGATGGTGTTATGATTCTTGCTGTGAAGGGGACCGTGACTCTCCTAACGGCATCTATCAAGGCAGAGGCTAAGGGAAAGTGCGTAATGCGAAGATAAAGCCAGGCTTAGAAAGGGTTCCATTTACACTTTCCATATCTTTCCCAGATTTGAACACCAGCCTTCCTCTACTTCTAATTTTCCACCTTCTGCACCAGCCATTGGAGCTGCCCTATCCTTAGAAGATTCCCACTTCCTAATCCAGCTATGTCTGGGATGAAAAGGAAGATAAATGCCACTATCCACGTCATCGTCCAAGACAAACACAAACCAGCCAGTGCAAGTCCTAAGAGGAGCGGCAAGAAGCATACGAAGTAGCTGATCTCATTGCTTGTTAGAGGATGTCTTTTGACTTTTTGTTCTTTTGGCTTCTCATGTACATAGGTCGTCATTGCGTGGGAGTGACCGTTAATGTTTGGTAACCAAAAGACCTATGTAAATAAAAATGTTTTTTCTGTCCAACTTTTATCATATTTAGTTTTTCACACCTTTACTTTTCTTGCCCATGTACCCACCTACATCTATAGTTATATAATTATCTGTTATGAAATTACTTATGTATCATACATGCTTGTGTCTGTAATCTATGCAATGCCTTTTTACCATATCACTGTACAAATAAATAAGTTTTCTACAATTGCATAGCAATGTTCCACTACTTAGCTCCATTTACGATCGGTTAGAAATTTATCATTTAATTAAACAAAGCTGTATTGCATCGATCAACCTTGCTTATTATCATTCGAACATATCTTGCTCACTATAAACAAAGTTGTGCATCATCGATGCGCCTGATATTATGTCTTATATTCCCATGTTAGCATGGGTATCGATATAACTCTGTAGTGTACCTACAAAAAAATTCAATTATATACCAATTCGTATCTCCCAAAGTCGATGTCTCTAATGCCTATTACTGGGTATCCATCTATGACCACATTAACTCTTGGCCTTGGTCAAAGATGTGAAGCTTAAGTGTAAACTATCCAACCATACCCTGGTCCAATTATTCACTAAGGAACTAGATATTGGTTCAAAGAAGTTCATCGGTACCTATCTCTAGGTACCTATACATCCGATTAACTAAACACATAATGTATGATCGCGTAATTACTCTTACAACACAAAGTCAGACTTTAAGAATGTAGTTATTGCAAAAAATTCCTATGAATAGAATGCCTTATTTACAGAGAGAAATCAAGAGAAATAGCATTGCAAATGCTGGCTAGTCCATGCCCGCAAAATTGGGATCCCATTGACTATCAATAGCTTGAAAGTGTCATCTCCAATCTTATGTCTTATCATGTATGATCCTTCCCAATTCGAAACAATTGACCCCATGTCTAGAGATAGCCATTTTGAAATGAGGTCACTTATCTAAAAAGTATGGTTGTATACCTTGATGCTGAATTATCTTAGTACTTTTTTCCAACGAGCAGCTACCCTTAGACTACCCTCTTCTCGCTTCTCCTCCACTAAGTCAAGTGCCTCAAGTTGAGTTCCTCATTCACATTGGAGTCTTAATGCATTCACTTATGAGAAAAAAAATTCACATTCACATTGGAGTCGTAATGCATTCACTTATGAGAAAAAAATTCAACTTCAATTTGAATCACGGCCTTAGTTTCGTAGGATAAAGTAAATGGGATATGACCAGTTGCGGACATCTAGGTTATCCAATAATCCCATAATACCAATGGTTACTCATCCACTGAGTTTCCCCTAGCTCTCTTTAGTCCCTTCTTAACGTTGGATTGATGATCTTATTCATCGCCTCCACTGTCCATTTTTCTACGGATATGCTACTAATGTAAAGCTTTTTTCAATTCGATATAGAACTCGAATTCTTGAAGTACACATTTCCGAATTGAATTCCATTATTAGTGATTATCTTCTATGCAACTCCAAATTTCCATAAATATTCTTCGCTTCAAAGTTTATCACTTTCGCTGAAGTGATCGTCATAAGAGATACTACTTCAGCCCATTTGATGAAGTAGTCCACAACCATTATCACATACTTTGCCATGCCTTTTGATATTGGTAGCACCCCAATGATGCCCCTAAATCAGAAATGGCTTTGGTCTAACCATCTACGTAATCTCGTTGGATGTGGCGCTTGGAATCTTTGAAAATCTCTAACACTTGTCATATCTTCTGAGTCTTCTTTGTTAAAGTTTGCTTCCCTAACGCGATCACCACAGGTCCTTCGCCCATATCCACAAGGATCCACTTAGCTTCATCTTTGGGGGTAGAGCTTAGCAATGGGGCAGAGATTCCTCCTGTATTTAGTACTTCTACTTGCATAATGAGCCAAGGTACTTTATATAGAAGCTTTTGTCATTCGTTCCTTCCTTTCGAAAGAGTCCCCTTTAGCAGGTGATCTTTAATCGGAGTCGTCCATGACTCCTCTTCATCTACCTCCAAGATCCAATTGAATTCATCTCATCAATGCTTAGAGTCATCAAAACCTTTAGTGGAATGGCTTCCAGAAGCTACGCATCTCCATAACTTGCCAATTTGGCTAATGAATCAACATTCACATTCCCTCTCTAGCGATGTGTGTTATCGTGTAGTGCTCAATACTATGTAGAAGTTCCAAAACTTAGGAAAGGTGAGGGGCGAGTCTTACACCTTCAGACCGAAATTCCTTCTTCACCTGGAAAACCACCAATTGAGAGTCGCTAAAGATATGCTAGTTTTAAATTTTTTGCTATCTTGAGTCTCGCTGTCAATGTTCATACTCGGCTTAATTATTTGCTTCATGGAACTCTAGCTTCAAAGTATAACATATCCTCCAATTTTTTAGGGTTTTAAGAATTGCTACTACACCAAAATCGAGGTCATTGGACGCTCCATAGCATATAACTTCCACCGAGAAAGTTGGAACGACACTTCTCCACTTCATCATCCTAGATGGTGAATTCAATAATAAACTTCGCTAATACCCGTCCTTGAATCACTTTTATCAATCTTGAAGTTCCACTTTATTAATCTTCCCAAAGTCTCGAGATGATTAAACAAATTGTATGCTGAGTTTTCTAACTTCAGATGGTTCTTTTCTGCCCCAAAAAATGTAGTAAACCAGCCTTAGGATCTTTCACTTCTCACGTATCAAGGTGACACTCAATACATGAGTTGATATTGTTAGATAAACGTGCAGCTTATCTTTTTCCAAAGGCATAGATAATATTGGTGGTTCCCTAAGATGTTCAACCAAATTATGGAATGCAGCTTCACATTCATCAGTCCTCCAGAGCTTCCCTTTTTATTTCTTGAAGGTATCAAAGAACGGTATACACTAATCATTCGCCTTTGAGACTAATCGACTCAACACTATGATTTTACCATTCAAGCTCTGCATTCCCACCTTGTCTTCTGGGCAGTAACCAGTCTCGATGCTTTATTATTTTCTAGATTAGCTTATATGCCTCTTGAGTTTACAAAAGAACACTTCAGCGAATTCAATCTCATTCCATACTTCCGAAGCACATCGAACATCTCTGAAAAATCGCTTATGTAATCTGCTTATTACCATATCTTTATGGGAATATCATCCACATGGACTTGCTTCATCCGTTTGATATTTTCTTTAAACCTTCCATTGACCGAGGGATGATAAGTAGCTCTAGCGTTCTTTATACAGAACAACATGACGTTGTAGTGATATAACCTCAAATTTGTGATAAAACTCATATGCTCTTGGTCTGGTACGCACATCATAATCTGGTTTTGGCTAGAATACACATCTATAAAAGATAATAGCTCATGCCTAGCTATTTAGGTGGTCTATCCATGACAAAGGGAAGCAATCCTTTAGGGACGCTATACTCAAGTCGAAATGAACAATGCATATGTGCTACTTCCCATTCGGCTTCTTGACCATTAGTGAATTGGATACTCACATTGGGTATAATGCATCACAAATAAATCATTTGCATTCAGCTTATCCACTTCTTCTTTCAATGTAGGGGATCACTTCGATTCCATACTACACCTAATTTGCTTCATAGGAGGAAGGTTAGAGTTCACATTCAACGTGTGACATGCTATATCTAGCAAAATCCCACTCAGAATGTGTCCAAGCAAACACTTATTCGTTTGCTCAAAGAAATCCAACTAACTCCTTTCTCATTATCCTTTTGAATTGTGATCCAAATTTGATGACCTTCGTGGGGTCATCGTCATCTTATTGAGTTATGATCCAAATTTAATGACCTTTGTGGGGTCCTCTTCATCTTTCGGGACCACAATCATCAGCTACACTAGATCCACCCTTACCTCTTTAAATTCCTTTTGTCGGTCTATAGTTTTTCATACTTTGCTATAGGACCTGAGCGGAGGCTTAGGGGAAATTTCTATGCATCGACTATTTTGATGCAAAGCATCTGGAGCTTGACTTTGTTTTTTCGTATCATCTCACCTCTCTAAGCTCAATGACATAATACTCTCGATCTATGCTCTTGTCTCCCTGAATCGCTCCCACACCGTTCTTTATTGGAAACTTCATCATCAAGTATTATAGAGCGAGGGAAACACAAAAACCAGGATGGGCCGATTAGCCATAGAAATCATTATAAGCTGAGAATTATTTTACTATAACAAAGTTCTATACCCAAATTGCCTTACGAGTGTCAGCTTCTAATTGCAGAAATAATGTGATGCAACCAAGCAGTTCTTTGGCCTATATGGTAAATCCTAGATCCAGAATTTACAAAGCTTCAGATCATTTTCATTTAGTTCATCTTATCAAAAGTCCTTTTAAAAGGATATTCACTGTGCTCCCATTATCGATAAGGACTCAATGCACTATAGCTGGTCCTATCATGGTCGTAATCACCATCATATCAAGCATTGGTGCTTGGACCCCATTTGCATCTCTATTTCGAAAGATTATGTCATCATCAATCCTAACTTTGCTACTTTACTGGAGCACCCTCTTATATAGTGTAACAACACTCTTGAGGAACATGCCTCAAGGAGCTAGCATAGTGCTCCATCTCGTTCTAACTCTGTTTTTCATAATGAATACCTTCAGATATCATACTAATAATTATCCCCCTATAGGACTATATTGGCCCCTCTTTACTAGGCCAAGTTTGATTTCCTTGAGTCAATCGTCTTTGGGCTTGGTTATTAATTTGCGGGCCCATTTATGCGTTTCCAATATATTGCTTTAGCCTTTTCTTCCTGATCAAATCATCTATCACATCATAAAGATGTCTACACTCGATAGTATTGTGTCTATGGATCTCAAAGAAACAATGATACTTACCAAAGTACTTCTCCTCATCAGTAGCCTCCCTCAAGGGCGGCTTCTTATACTTGTTTATACCAAGTGTACCAAGTCAATGTTTTCAATAGAATCTGTTAGTTCCATGTAGTTTCCACCATAGATTAACCTCAAATGCTTCTTTCCATCTTGCTTCTTACCTCCAACGTTATTGGAGTTCTTCCATTTGTTATTGTTGTTCGTAACATTTACTACAACATTTCCAGTGCTATCACTAGATTGTTTAACAGCTATGTTGCATTGAGTCACACTGCTCAGTTTGTCCTGATTGATGCTTATCAATTCCCTCTCTAAATCTGCCTCTTCCAAGCGTAGATGAACCAAAGCTTTCAAAAATAAAATTTCTTCCTCTTGAGCCATCTTATAACACCCTTAATTTTTATTAACATTATTCAGGAGATTCAATTAGATAAATTAAATAGAATAATGTGGAGTCTTGTGTGATAAGGGAATGGAGACCGAAAACTAATTGGCGTTGAGCCTTAACTAAATAAATTTATTAGAATGAATTAAAAATTAAAAATTTTAAGAGAACAAGGCAAGGACAATATAGGAATAGCCAAACCCTATAACCCATAGACCCTTACCTCATTCTCATTCACATTATTCATAAAATTAAAAACAAGCAAAGAAGCAAGCAAGGCTGGCAAACCCTAGGGAGACGAAGAACATGAAATCATCTAGATTAAAATCAAGTTAGGGAGATCAAAGCAAGAATAAATCTCAAATTCCTTATCTAAACAAGATGAATAATGATCTATACAATCTCATATTGGTTATTTTAAACGTTATGTTTTAGGTTTAAGGTTTAAAGCTGAATATTGGATTATTGATGATGATATGTTTTAATTTAAAGTGCCATGTTATGCTTTAGGTAAATCATAGGAAATTTTAAGGGGGTATTGAATCGGTTTTGAAGGTAAAACCATGTATAATAACTTCCAAAAGCAATGGTTTTTTATTATGTTATGGAAAATAATGTTTTAGAGATGGGTATTAATTTTTATAATTTTCCTAGGTAAGAAAATTTTATTATGGATTTTTGAATAAAGAATTGGTTTAAATTGAGTTAAAATTTTTAGTTTGGCAATTAAATTAAAATTTTCGAGTTGGAAAATTTTATATGATGGAGAAAACTATTATTTTCAATTTTATATGACTTTTTGCGATTTTCCCCAATTAATTTGGAAGAGCTTTGAATTTTAAAGGGATGAACTAATTCCATTTAGTTAAGAAATAGTTTAAATTAGTGTTTTCAAATGTATTTTACTTGGGAAGCCAAGTGCAGTAGCACTTCCAAAAAGAAAGTGTAAAGATTATTCTCAAACAATCCCATTTTGAAAAGTACGCAGGGTTAGGTGAAAAATATTGCTTTAACTAGTTAAAAATCCATTTTTATATTAATTACAGTAGTGTCTTTACTGTATTCATTGCTTTCGAAGGGGTCCTTTTGCCTTATTTGATGGACGAGGTACCGCATCATTGCGCACTTATGGCTCTATCATGGTTACCTTGTCATCATGCTTTAAACTGGAGACGGAAGGGACCTTCCACACTAATTGATAGTGACGAAAAGGGTCCTCTTAGTTCCCGCTTCATTGTTATAAACTTAATTTCAACCATGTCAGAAGGGCCCATCTACACAAATAGATAGGGTCGAAGGGGTCCCCTCCATATGAATGAAACCCAGATGAGGCGAGAAGATTGAGATGCACCAATAAATGGTGACGACAGGGTCCTTCCACATCACTTTAATGGGAATCGAAGCGACCCTTAGTATTGCTTAAGTAATGGTGACGAAAGGAGAGGTCTATCCGCTTTCATAAAGTGATAAAAGGGGTTGTCCCGCCCATTTTAAAATTATAAATTTGAAATGAGAAGGGGTGGAGGGCCTGAATGATTAATGATGGCAACATGGATAGTGGCGAAACCATGGTGCCGCAATGATTTCGAAGGGATGCTCACAAAATCCTTTGATTTCAAAGATAGTGAACCCAATCTTTTTTCAAAGCGAACACATGGCAATTTAAAAATGGTTTACCCAATGACAATTAAATTGAAATTATATGAGGAGGTTTCGTTGATGTGATAAGGGGTTGGGGATCATAACATTATTCATTTAGAAAACGATTAAGAGGACCTAAAGAATATAGGTTTACTTTATTGTATGCAATTGGCAAGTTAATATTAATGTTATTTTTAACATGTTCACTTTTTTAAAACCCACATTTACACTTTGGTAACCAGTTAGGTTGACCTTATAGTGAACATGGGTTGAATAAACTCTTGAATGAGTAGAATTGCATCAAGGGGATCAGATGGACCAGAATATAGGATGCCTAAAACTGGTTAAAAGATTGATGATTGAAAGAGGTTCTTAGTTAGCCCATGAAAACTATGCCTTAAGAAATGTTATTGGCATGGACCAATAGGTTCTTAGTGATCCCATGAAAATTATCGAAATAGGTTATTGATAGAGATCATAGGTTCATAGTAAGCCCACAAAAACTATGACCTAGAAAGGCTATTGGAGAATCCAATAGGTTCATAGTCAGCCCACGAAAAATATGATTGGATGATGTAATTGGTAGGCACCAATAGATTCTTCGTAATTCCATGAAAACTACGAAACTGAATAGATAGTCCGTAGGCTTGGAACAAGTTATTAGTCAGCCCATGGTAACTTATAGGTTAATTCAAGAGAAATGAAAAGTTTATTCGAGGAAACCGTCATCAAGAGAAATGAAAAGTTTATTCGAGGATTGAAGCCAGAGATTGCTAGGGCAACTATGCCACACCTCCATGACCCCAGCAATGTCATAGTGGAGATGGCCATCAGGAATGAAGAGATGCTCTCTACGTTTAGTAAAGGGAAGTCAGTTGGGGTTCAAGATCCCCAGGGAAAGAATAGAAAGTTCTTTAAATGAAAATAAGATCAAAAAGGAGGAGCTACCAAGAAAGGAAAGGCCAATGTAGTTTGCTACAAGTGTGACAAGAAAGGACATTTTTCTCATGAATATCAAATAGGAAAAGGGAAGAAAGTTGCAGATAAGAAAGGAGTGAAATGCTTCAACTGTGACCAGATCGGGCATTAGAAGAATTAGTGCCCAAAACCTGTTATAGTAGACAAGGAAAAGTTTTTGCCTTAGAACCATCTTCTTCCAGGCCAACAACAGCTGAGAAGGGGAATTCCATGATGGAAGGTACACTTTTGATTCATAGTATAACAGTTGGGGTAATATATAATACTAGTGCATCACATTCATTCATTTATAAGTGTTTGGTAGATAGTTATTCTTAGAACCATCATACCTAATTACTTCCATATGGGTTGCGAATCCAATGGGAGGGTATGCAACTCTGAGGATGAGATGTGACCAGTTAGAACTTGACTTGTTGGGTCATAGGTTTGCATGCAGTTTGTATGTTTTTAATTTTCGAGGTTTCGGGATCATATCTGGTATGGATTGGTTAGATAGATACATTGCTAGAATATTTTTTGAGGATGGGGAAATATCAATGAGACACCATAACAGCCGTAACTGAATTATATACTCAATGGAGAAGTTAGACTCAAGTGCTTGCTTTGATGAATGCAATGGAAGTGGAGGAAGAATTAGATCGATTGTTGGTAGCAAAAGAGTTTGCAGATGTTTTTGAGCCAGTGTCAGGTCTACCGCCTAAGAAAGCTATTGAGTTTCGAATAGATCTTGTGCAATGGGCAGAACCTATAAGTAAAACGCCTAGCTAGATGACACCAACTGAGATGAAAGAGCTGAAGGTGCAGCTAGTGGACTTGGAAGGGAAGAGCTATATTAGGCCAAGCAGTTCTCCTTGGGGATCAACTGCACTATTCGTGAAGAAGCCAGATGGATCACTAAGGTTGCGTATTGACTAACACAAATGGAAGGACGATCAAGAATAATTATCCTTTAACGATAATGGACGATTTGTTCGATCAGCTGAATGGAGCCAGAGTGTTCTCCCAATTGGATTTGGCAACATGGTTACATAAGCTAAGAGTAGTGGAGGATAGCATTCCATTAATGACGTTTAGGACCAGATACGGGTCATATGAATGGTTGGTAATGCCATTTGGGGTAACAAATGTGCCGACTTTCTTCGTGATTTTGATGAACTGGATTTTTCAAGAGCACTTAGATAGTTTTGTATTAGTATTCATAGATGACATATTAATATACTAGAATGATGAAAGAGAGCATGAAGTTCACCTTAAAGTGGTGCATGAGGCACTGAGGCAACATCAACTAAAAGCAAAGTTTTTAAACTTTCGTTTCTGGAAGAAAGAAGTTAAGTTTCTTAGTAATGTGATTTTAGAGAAGGGTTTGTTAGTTGATGCAGATAAGATCGAAGCTACTAACAACTGGAAAAGACTAGGGATGGTGACTGAGTTAAGAAGTTTCCTTGGACTTGCTGATTACCACTAGAGGTTTATTAAGGATTTCTCATGGATAGCAGCGCCTTTGACTACGCTGACTAGGAAGGATGTGAAGTACACTTGGTCTGGAAAATGTGAGGAAGCATTCCATAAGTTAAAGCATTTATTGACTAATGCACCTATGTTAGTAGTTCCAGATGGGAATCAAGAATTAGTAGTGCATACTGATGCATATGGAACTAGATTAGGAGCCATATTGATGCAAAAGGGTAAGGTCATAGCCTACGCTTCTCGACAGCTTAGACCCCATGAAATACCATGCTCATGACTTAGAGTTGGTAGTAGTATTATTAGATTTTTTAATAATGAGACACTATCTGTTAGGAGAGAAATTCGAGTCATATATCGATTATAAGTCCTTAAGGTACATATTCTCTCAGAAGGAGTTAAATATGAGACAGTATAGGTGGTTAGAGTTTTTAGCACCTTATGACTTTGGTATATAGTATACTCCAGGGAAGGTAACAAGGTTGCACGTGCACTTTAGCAGGAAACATTAGAATGTGGTATTAGCCATGTTGGTCGAATGGAAGAATCTTGAGGCGTTGACTACGTGAAATGTGCAATTAAGATCTACTGCAAGTTCTAATTAGAGTATTGCCAAGTTGTCCTTCTTGGAAGTTCACCGAGATTGATCGAAAGGACCGCATCTAAGCAGAAAGATGACTCAACGTTAGCTGATAAGATTAGAAGGCTAGAGCCTGGTAATGAGATTGATGATCTGAAAGATTTTAGTCTTGACTAGAGAGGTTGGTTGAGAAAGAATGGATGATTGTGTGTCCCGAATGTAGAAAACCTAAGGAAGGAGTTCCTTAGAGAATGTCATCAATCAAAATTTATGATTCATTCTGGAGGGACCAAGATGTATCGAGATATGAAGAAGAGTTTCTACTGGGAAGGTATGAAGACGGATGTTGGCTTGTGGGTGAAGCAATGTGTGAACTGTCAACAAGTGATGGCCAAACACCAGAAGTCAAGAGGGTCGCTTCAACCTTTAGAGACACCACTTTGGAAATGGAGTTTTATATCTATGGATCTTATAAATGGGTTGCCAAGGTCGAACTAGGAAAATGAAAGTATACGGGTCTTAATGGATAGGTTGACCTAGAGTGCCCATTTCATTCCAGTCAAATCAACTAGGATGACACCTGTTATGGCTAAATTGTTTATGAGGAACATAGTTAGGCTATATAGGATTCTACTAGTATATTCAGTGGCAAAGATACCTTGTTCACTAGTGAATTCTGGAAGAGTCTACAAGGAATGTTGGGAACCGAGCTTAAGATGAGTTCCGCTTATCACTAACGGACAGATAAGCAAATAGAGCGAGTCAACAAGGTACTCGAGGATCTATTAAGAGCTTGTGTTTTAGATTTTGGTGGGCCGTTGGAAGACCATTTGCAGTTGGTTGAGTTTTGTGACGACCGGCCATGACTCCCGCACTAAAACAAGAGAATGGTGCGCTGAAAGATGTGCCAGGCAGCCATGGACGATAGTCAGGGTAAGGTAAAAAAACAGACTCTATCGTATTACTCACAGCGCATGGATAAAATACAATAGAAAATATATATATAGTGAAGCTCTATAGAACAGAAGTTTCATCATATAAACTCATAATAGTTTTATACAATCATCTGAATAGTCAATACATCAAGCCTCACTACATACCACTCAGAGTATCAAACAAACAGCGGAATATCCAGTACATATAGTAAGAAAACAATATGCAAAAGCCTCCAGCTCGTCTTCGTCATCAATAGCGTTGGTAGCCAAGAACAGCACCTGTCACCTGCTACCTAGTCTGCCCATCCCAACATGGATGAACAGCCCAAGGTAATAAGAGTTGAACATAAAACCTTGAGTCAGACAACAGTCTTAGTGAGCAGTAAATCAACTATCAAACATACCAAAAGAGCATAAAGGGTAAAAGAAATAGGAACTCAGCCATCCCACTCCACCTCTTTCTACAGTGATAGCCCCCAGACACACTAAGCAGAACTAAACATAGAAATTCAGACATTCAAAGCAAAGTAAATATCACTCGAGTCAAGGTCGGTGTTTTCCAAGTACAAACCCCTAAGGCCTAAACCAAGATCAGATAAGCACCTTGAAAACATCGCTCTTGACCCAAGCGACGATACAACCAAACATCCAAACATCCATGACTCTGGCTATCACTGTTATCATTGCCTTGATTCACCATTAGTTGAATGACCGCCTGTCAAGGGCTAATGGTAACCCCGGTTCTAGACATAACTCCGCACGTCGTCGCAGCCCGTGCCTAGGAATTTTCGCAACTACCCAGAGTACTAGCACGTCGTCGCAGCCCGTGCTTGGAACGTCATCGTGACCCATCCCAATGTACTCTTGCTTTGAGCATGCTAGAACCTTCAACAATGATAAAATCTCAGCCTTCTAGTCATCCTCCTCGACGACTATTCCCATACTAGCTCAAGCGCCTCTCAAGCTAACCATTATCCACAAACTCGGACCGCATCACCGAGTTATCAACATGCTTGGGATGATCCCGTCTGGATTAAACCAAGGCTTTCACACATCATTCTTTGCTTCACCGCATCATAGCAAAGTTCCATCTCAACATCATGGTTTGCCTCATCGCATCGTGGCAAAGTCCCATCTCAACATCATCATCAAATCTATCCATATGAGCTTCAACATCCGCTTCATATGCCACAAGCAGCTTTCCTTATTCAAGAGCCTTTCCACTTAGCTTTTGAATCATCTTCGACCAACTTGCCCAAATCAAGTTATCGATCAACTAATCAATCAAATCAAACATTAATCCAAGCAATCAATCATTCAAACAAGATCTAAATAAACAATTACAACAATGATGGCAATTTCGTAAATAAAGAGTCCAAATCTAACATGCAATCTAACAAGCATGAATCATGAACAATATCTCTACAACTTGATGAATAAACTTGCATAAGTGAACATGTAGTAAAATAGGTGTTGAGTCATCATTAACCATAGATCTACATGCAGACTTTAAGAAAATGCAAGAAATCACTATCTTTAACACATAAACAAACCACCGATCCAATATACTCCTTTGGGTCCGTGTGAGAGATAACCACCACTCACCGAATCGCCTAAACACCTCAAAAACAACCAACTCCAGATCTGGACAGCAAAGAACTAAGCTTGATCCGGCAAACTCTCGCTTCAATCGATGAAATCTCTCTTTGTTGGATGAAGATCTTCAACTTTGGCTCTTGAATCTTCGATTTGATCTTCAATTTAGATGGAAGGAATCACTAGATTAGAGTGGAGAAAAGAAGTGAAGAAGTGTTGTAGTCGAGCTCTCAAAATGGCAGCATTTCGTCGCTTCAAAATCCGGTGCCAAAAAGTGAGCCAAACCCCTCTATTTATAGGCTGGAAACCCCATGAGTCGTCCCCCTTAAGTCGCCGCCCCCATGAGTCGTCCACGACTCAACAGACCCCCATGGCTTACGACCTAACAGGTCCTACGACCTAACCACACAGCCTACAGACTCGAGTCAACGACTTAACTGGGTACGCGACATACGACCTAACGACTCAACAGGGGTGCACGACTCACGACTTAAGCCCATACGCCGACCTAACGACTCAACAGGGGTGCACGACTCACGACTTAAGCCCATACGCCGACCTAACACAAGTGCCGACCCAATGACTCAACACATATAAGTCGTCTAACGACCTAATCTACACAGAACCAAACTTAGGTCGCATACGACCTATCCTATGACTCGGCACAGCTGACCTAAGCTATTCACTAAGTCGCCCCAAACGACCTAACCTCCTTAGGTCGGTAACTCGTCCAATCCGACCTATCTCCTATATCACCAACCCTTAGGTCACCTAAACCTTAAGTCGCCGATTCACTTGAGTCGGTTACTACCCTAAGTCGGTCACTACCTATGAGTCGCTCACTCCACTAACTCGTCCATGCTTTTTAAGTCGGTCAATACCCTTAATTCGGTCAATTCCTCAGCTCGGTCATCCCTATAAGTCGGCCCAAACCACTTACTCAGCAACACCTTAAGTCGCTCACACGAGCTAACTTCCACACGACCTAAGCACTAAGTCGTTGACTTCCATAAGTTGCTCCACTCGACCTAGCATTCACACGACCTAAGCTACCCACGGCTTAAGCACCACACGAGTTAACCTACACATGACTTAAGCTCCTTCACGACTTAAACTTTGGTCGACTCATACTCTAAACAACTTAACAACATCAACGACTTAAAGCATATGGTTTAACAATGTTTCGATCCGTAAAAATACGGGTCGTTACATTCTCTTCCCCTTAGGAATTTCGCCCCCGAAATTCCAAACAAACAAGAGCAACCAAAGTTATTCCGCATGCCTACCATCCATAGAAATCAACAAACCATGCATCCAATTACTAACCTAGCATGCAGAATTCTAAGATTAGAATAAGCTACAAGTTCATGAGATGTCACGACACCTTAGGGCCATATCTCGAAGAGTTCAGGATGAGCTGCCTTCATCCTCTCTTCCTCCTCCCACGTACAGTCGTTAACATCATCACTCCATTGTACCTTGAGTAACATAACCGTCTTCCTCCTAAGCTGTTTCGTGTCGGTTCCAACAACACGAAGCGGCTTACGAGGTCTCATAACAACTGGATCAACCTATAAATCTTCACAGCTATCAGCAGAAACCACCGTATTCGAGTCATGCACATACTTCCGTAGATAAGATACATGAAAAACATTGTGCACACCCGCCATCTTTTCTGGTAACTCCAATCTATATGCGAGCTTTCCAATCCGCTCGATGATCGGGAATGGTCCAACAAATCTCGGAGTCAATTTTCCTTTCTTCCCGAATCGAATAACATTCTTCAGGGGAGAAACCTTCACTAAAACCATATCACCTACGTCGAATTCCAAATCCTTACGACGATTATCGGCATAACTCTTCTGACGATCTTGGGCTGCCTTCATTCGTCGCCGAATGATCTCTATACAATCCGTAGTTTGTCGAATCATCTCTGGCCCATATGCTCCTTCACGACTTAAACTTTGGTCGACTCATTTTCTAAACAACTTAACAACATCAACGACTTAAAGCATATGGTTTAACAATGTTTCGATCCGTAAAAATACGGGTCGTTACAAGTTTTCCTATAATAATATCTACCAGGCTAGTATAGGGATGGCGCTTTTCAAAACTTTATATGGAAGGCCATGCAAATCGCCAACGTGTTGGTTAGAGACCGAAGATAGATTGGTGCTTGGTCCATATATGGTTAGAGAATCGTAAAGAAGATGGAGTTGGTCCGAGGTAGGATGAAGGAAGCTCAATCTAGATAAAAGAGTTATGCAGATAAGAGGCATAAGGATCTCGAGTTCTCAGTTAGAGATAGAGTTTTCATTAAAGTATCACCGATGAAGGGTGTGGTATGATTTGGAAAGTCAGGGAAAGTGCCACCAAGATATGTTGGACCTTTCCCAGTCATAGAGATGGTCAGAAAGCTCGCATATAAAGTAGAGTTACTGAGCAGTTTTCCGTAATGTGTCCCATCTTTGTAAGTACGTACACGATCTAGAAACTACTATCCCTCCTAGTTCATTGGAAGACTTAGTGATAGAATTAGATTTGACTTTTGTTATACAACCAGTTTGGGTTGTAGCAATAGAGCAGAAGAGGCTAAGAAACAAGACAGTCAAGTTAGTAAAAGTTCAGTGCAGCGACAATGAGAAGTACTATACATGGGAGACAAAAGCCATGATTAAAGATGCTTATCCTAATTTGTTATGAGGGTATGTTCTATATCTGTTATTATATATATAATGTTTGCTTGCCAGATGGGCTAGTATAGTAGTTAGGAGATGTTACAGATGTTTGTTATGCTTAGTATGTAGTCCTTATTGAATTTCGAGGATGAAATCTTTAAGTAGGGGAGCCTGTAATACCACTAATTCTTATTAACATTATTCAGAAGATTTAATTGAATAAATTAATTAGAATAATGCGAAGTCTAGTTTGATTTGGGAATTGAGATTGAAAACTAATTAGATTCGAGCCTTATCTAAATAAATTTATGGGAATGATTTATAAATTAAAAATTTAAGAGAATAAACAAAAGGAAATATGGGAATATCCAAACCCTATGACCCCTAGACCCTTACCTTATTCTCATTCACATTATCCATAAAATCTAAAATAATCAAAGAAATAAGCAAGATCAGCCATAATCCTAGGGAGAAGAAGAGCACGAAATCATCTAGATGATTAAAATCAAGTTAGGGAGATCAAAAGAAAAACAAATCTCTAGTTCCTTATCCAAACAAGATGAATAATGATTTATACCATCTCATATTTGTTATTTTAAACATTATGATTTTGGTTTAAGGTGTAAAGATGAATATTGGATTATTGATGATGATATGTTTAAATTTAAAGTGCCATGTTATGCTTTAAGTAAGTCATAACAAATTTTAAGGGGGCATTAGTTCGACTTTGAATGTAAAACCGTGTATAATGATTTCCAAATGCCATGGTTTTTGATTATGTTATGCAAAACAAAGTTTTGGAGATGGGTTTTAATTTTTCTAATTTTCCTAGGTAAGAAAATTTTATTATGGATTTTTGAATGAAGAATTGGTTTAAATTGAGTTAAAAATTTAATTTCGCAGTTAAATTAAAGTTTTCGGGTTAGGAAATTTTATATGGTAGGGAAACTATTATTTTCAATTTTATATGAATTTTTGGGATTTTTCCTAAGTAAATTGGAAGAGATTTGAATTTTAAAGGAAAAATATGAATTAATTTCATTTAGTTAAGAAATAGTTTAAATTAGCATTTTCAAATGTATTTTTACTAAGAATGCTAAGTGTAGTAGCATTTTTGAAAAGAAAGGTAAAGATTATTCTCAACCAATCCCATTTTGAGAAATACATTGGGTTAGATGAAAAGAAATTGCTTTAACAAGTTAAATCAGTTTTTATATTAATTACGTAGTGTCGTTGCCGCATTCGTTGCCTTCAAAAGGGTCCTTCCACCTTAGTCGATGGAGGAAAGACCGCATCATTACATAGTTATGGCTCTATCTTGGTTACCTAATCACCAAGATTTAAAGTAAAGACGGAAGGTACCTTCCACACTAATTGATAGTGATGAAATGGGTCATCTTCCTTCCCACTTCATTGTTACAAGACACTTAATTTCAACCATGTCGGAAGGGTCCATCTACGCTAATAGATAGGTTCGAAGGGATCCCCTCTATATGAATGAAACCCAGATGAGGAAAAAAGGTTGAGCCGCACCAATAAATAGTGATGATAGGGTGCTTCCACATCACTCTAATGGAAATGGAAGCGGCCCTCATCATTGCTTAAGTAGTGGTGATGAAAGGGGAGGTCTTTCCTCTTTTGTAGAGTGATGAAGGGGTTGTGTTGCCCATTTTAAAATTATACATTTGAAAGGAAAAAGGGTGGAGTGCCTGAAGGCTCAATGACGCCAATATGGATAGCGGCAAACCATGGTGCCGTAATGATTTCAAAGGGATGCTCATGAAAGCCTTAGATTCAAAGATAGAAAACTCAATCTTGTTTTTAAAAGTGAATATATGGAAATTTAAAAATGGTCTATGCAATGACAATTGAATTGGAAATATATGAGGAGGTTTCCATGATGTGATAAGAGATTGAGGGTCTTAACCATTATTCATTTAGAAATCGATTAAGAGGACCTAAATAGCATATGTATACTTTATTGTATGCAATTGGCTAGTTAACATGAATGTTATTTTTAACATGTTCACTTTTTTTATAACCCATAATTAAACTTTGGAGATTTAAGGCAGAGTAATCAGTTAGGTTGACCCTATAGTGAACATAGATTGAATAAACTCCTGAATGAGTAGAATTGCATCAAGGGGGTCAGATGGACCAGAATATAGGATGCCTAAAACTGGTTAAAAGATTATTGATTGAAACAGATTCTTAGTTAGCCCATGAAAACTATGCCTTGAGAAATGTTATTGGCAGGGGTCAATAGGTTCTTAGTGATCCCATGAAAACTATGTCCGGAATAGGTTATTGATACAGATCTATAGGTTCATAGCCAGCTTATGAAAACTATGACCCGAGAGAGGTTATTGGAGAATCCAATATGTTCATAGTTAGCCTATAAAACTATTATTGGATGATGTTATTGGTAGATACCAATATGTTCTCAGTAATCTCATGAAAACTATGAAACCGGACAGACAGTCCGTAAGCTTGGAACATGTTATTAGTCAGCCCATGAAAACTAATAGGTTAATAGTGACCCTCAAAAACTATAACTTGAGATAGATAGTCAGATGAATGGGGATGAAAAATGTAGGATATATTTTATAATTGCACATCGTCATATTATGTTATGTTTTAACCATTGTGGATGTGTTTGCGCAGTATATGGTCAATTAGTTTTTGGTTAGGGTATTAGCGAGAGGAAAACCCATTTCGCTCAATGGTGTGGTCTCACTAGATATCTATTTGGTTCGATATGGTATACTATTATTCATGCTAGACTTTTTGTCTGACCTGAAGTTTCTATTTTTCCCTTTGAACTCTTGGGTGCTCATTTGAGTAGATCGAGAGTGAGGGATTTTAAGGTTCTTTTGAGATGAATAAGCTTTTGAAGACGTGTAGCAGGCAGATTAGCTAATAGGTGTTTCCTATCTTTTGGTTCCGCTATGTTTATTGGATGTAAAGGCAAAACTGTTTATTGCATATATTCAGACCCTGATCAACCAAGGGGCATCTTCATATGTTGCTCTTGGTATATTTTGTAATAAATCGTAAACTCTCTGAACGGGGTTTTACACTTTGGAATATGTAATGAATATAAATGAATTTGAAATGAAATGAAAATTTTGTTATAAGTTGAGTTTAAAATTTTCATATTCATGTATTTTGGTATTATTGATGTATCTAACATTAACGCATTTGGTCACTAGAAATTAAATACTATAGATGAATGCAGCATCTATAACACTTAGTTTCAGGCCTCTAAGTGGGGGATATTACAAGTTGGTATTAGAGCATTGGTTTATGTAAATTTAAAAGAAATTGGAACCTAAAATATTTTCAAAACATAACCGAATGAATCAATGAATGAGCCCGATGTAATGGCATGGCATTTCGAACCATTCAAATCGAAATCATCCATATATGTCAGACTTGAATTGCTTAAAAAATAGATTGTTAATTTATTTTTGGAAAAAATTAGCATATACAGTAAATAAATCAATCACAGAATCACAAATATAGAGTTTACAATAATAAGCAGCGGAAATAGATAAATAGTAGTTCATGAAGCTACCATAGAACATCAGAGTCTAAACAAAATACAACAGATATCCAGTACATAGAAGTCTCAATACATAAGAAATTGATAAGTCTAAAATAAAACTGGAAATAACTGAAAGCCGAATAGATATAAGACAGATCTTCAAGCAAAGCTCCAAGCCCTAAAGGTGAGTCTCAAATGATGTGACAGTCTGACCCGAGCAAAAAGAAAAACACAAAACAATCAAGTCAGGATTAACATTCTTATGCAAGTAAATCAACTTAAGTGAAATGTCCGAATGAAATATGTTACCCGGCTACTTGGCCCGGCTATGAGACGATAGTTGCAGAAGATATAATAGGACCTAGACAAGAGACAAGCCAAGAAAGAATTAGGGGTTGGTGTGACTTTTTTGGGTTGGCTTTTATATGTAGTTCGATTAGTGGCTATTATGGAAAAGCATGTGTAGATCGTCCTTAGTAGCTCGGCCGTGGTTGGATCGGTCTAGGTGGTTCGGTGTGGATTCGATCGACCTCAGGAGGATTGGTATGTGGATTGGCATATTCATATTTATATGTGGTTTAGCCTATAAACGTGGTTTGTCGTAAATGCTTTGGCATCAGTGGCTCGGGCAGTATAGTTGAGCAGGACTGGATCGACCATCTTGGGTCGGTCTTGATGGATCGGCCAAAGTAGTTAGGTCGGAGTAGTTCGGCAATGTTGGGTTGGCCTAGGTGGGTCGGCCTAGGTGGATCGTCCATGATGGATCGGTTTAGGTGGGTCTGCGTAAGTAGTTCGGCGTCTTGGGATGGATCACCATGGTTCAGCACGCCTGGATCGGTGCACCCTAAGGAAGTTGGCATGTTGTTTGGTCTATGACGGAGTGATGCGACCAGCATTTCTTTGCTTCGGATCAAGCCACCGCTTGCTTTGAATTACTTGAGAAGTTGCTTCGATTCACCCGCATAGGAACCTATCCTCGACCGAAGTGGTTTGACAATCGCCATTCGTCAGTGGAGGGTCGGTGTAGCTGGATCGGTCGACCAAAACCATCACTTGTGGGCCGAGATGTCTTGGTCATAGGCCTTCACAGGGTAACAAGCCTATCTTCGTCTATAAATAGAGGGGCAGGGGTACAGTTGAAGGGACCTTTTTTGGAGAACTCCAGAAAGACTCTGCCATTTTCTATACTTACTTCTTTTCTGTTAAAACTGTACTCAAGTGGTTTGTCTACGTATTGAATCTGTATTAAAGTGATTGAGAAAGTAATAAAGATTTTATTCAAAGTGGACATAGGAAATTACGCCGAACCACTATAAATATGGTGTTCTCACTTCTGTTGTTCTTTTTGCATTCAATTACATTATTTTTCTATTTTAATTTACTCTCTTTATTATTCTCTCTACATAACTCTACTCAAGGGTGTTAGTGACCAATTTGGTGCTTTCACTGAGAAGGTGCATTCTCAGCCTGTTAGGATCTACTTTACCGCTACTGGATTGAGGAAATCCCCCGAAGTAGATCCGAGTTCATTCTCAAGAGTGCATAGATTCTACTCAGAGTCCCTACGGATAACTCTAGGATGGCAAGACCACATACCAGATCCGCCTCCCATAACGCAGATGCTAATGAGACCACCAGCGTCCAGCAAGTGGGATCTAGCAATCAACAAGCTAATGTGGGAGCAGAGCACGCCACCGTACCAAACCAACCAGAAGCTGTCACTAGAGCAGTGTTCAATGAGTTGATGAGGGAGTTCATGGAAAATAAGAGAGAACTTAGCGAGTAGACTAAAACAAATTCCAACCTGATGACCCAGATTACTCAACAGCAGCGTCAGAATGCTGGAGAAGGACCTACTTCCTACACATCATCCGACAGCTCTGCTTCGTCTGATGAATACCCCTGGCGCAGATTCCGTAGGATTGAAATGACGCAAACTGGTGCGATAGAGCAATTGGTAACGACTCTGTAAGAGCAAACCCGCAGGAATGGTCCAGATTCCTTACCTGGAACCGTGGCCCCTCACCTGCACCTAGGGAGTCGCTTCCAACCTGGAGTGGGAAATTTAGGATCTAGATCACGCTAGGGAGCTGGTCCACCACCCCGCCAAGGTCGTAGTGAAGCGGTCCTCAGGACGCGCACTTAGGTGATCGCCTACCAATGAGGCACCAGTCGGAACGATCGCGTAGGACGAATGGCGAATTGCCACCTTCTATTAAAACCCTGGTTTATCAACTATGATCAGACAACAGATGAAGGAGACTCAATGCTTAACCAACGATGATTGAGGCATATCTAGGAGCCATACTCCGCTACAGATACTATCCTACAAGCCGAGTACCCCAAGAAATTCAGCATGCCTACTATCCCCGATAATACATAAGGAGATGCAAGTGGATGATGGACTCGGATAAGGCAAATGATGCAACCAAATGCAGATGCTTCCTAATAACCCTATCTGGAATCGTTGCCATGTGGTTCACTAGTCTTCCTCTGCGATCGATCTCCAGGTTTGAGGAGTTAGTGGTGAAATTTGTGGAGTAGTTCAGGATCCACGCTGTGCGCCCAAAGGACGTGATGTCACTGTCCAATGTGATCCAGGCTCCGGGAGAGTCGTTGAAGGATTATTTGCAAAGATTTCACGTTGCTGCTACTGAAGTTAGAAATCCAAATGATCGTGCTATCCTTATGGCCGTGATGCGAGGAGTAGAGCTAGGCATGGAGTTTGGTGACTGGCTGGCAGGGAAACCACCAACTACTCTGGAATGCTTTTGTTCAAAGGCGAACCAATTTATGAGAAGGGAAGAGGCTAGGTGGTCAAGACGAAGCAGTACGCCAGGGCCTATCAAGGAAACGACGCAAAGTAACATTGTAGTAAAGCAATCTGGCGAGAACTCTGGCAACGTTCAAGTCCATGTTCAAAATAAGCCGAAATAGTCTAAAGGATCAGGATGAGGAAATTCGAACGAAAGAGGGAAGCAGGAAAGTGGAAACCAAGAATCCCAACCTATAGTGAATATACCCCTCTGAATACATCTTTGCAGAATATTTATCTATCAACTTGTAATGCATTCCAATACCGAAAGCTACGTCCAAAGGAATCCACTAAGGAACAAAAGCAGGCCGGAAAGTATTGTTGGTTTCAGGAGACTTATGGGCATAGGACGGAAGAGTGAAGACACCTCCATGATGCTATAGAAAAGCTGATTCGCTAGAAGAAGTTACAATAATTTGTTAAGAATCCGCAGGAAGGCAGACATGGGACATCCAACCCCAATCACGGACAAGCTTTACAGCGACCTAAGGAGCCCGCTTGGACTGGGGAAAGGCTGATCATAAACAAAATAACCAGTGGACCTCATCCTGTAGACAAGAGTTGGTAAGAAATGGAACGCTATGCTAGTTCCCTGAAGCATGCGGATTTCGAATGTTGCTCAAATACTGAAGATGGGACTCCAACGAAACAATAGTGAATGATGATGGATGATATAGTATTCAGGAGCAGAGATGCCTATCAGGTGGAGGCGCCTACCATTGACCCGATGGTTATATTAACTACGATTGGACCAATGCTTATGAGAAGGATACTGATTAATTGTAGGAGTTCTGTTAATATTATCTTCAAAAAGGCGTATGACAAAATGAAGATAGAGGCGAAGGATCTGAAACCATCTAAAGCCCACATTCATGGCTTTAATGGTATGGCTACTGATGCAATAGGGTTTGTTGAATTGCCAGTTGAACTAGGAGAAGGTGAACGCAGGAGGGTACAGATCCTACCATTTATTATTCTGGATGTTGATTCCCCGTATAATGTTTTTCTAGGCCGACCGACCTTGGCGGAATTTAGGGCAGCTTTGGCCCTATGGTGTTTGACCTTGAAATTTCTAACGGAAAGAGGGGTCGGTGCAGTGCATGGCGATCAAGTGACTGGTCATGCTTGTTAAATGGATGAGCTGAGAGAAACCCAGTGAAGGGAGAAGGGAAAGGGTGTGGAAAACTCTGTCCGCATCCATATTGCTGAAAATTGACAAATAATGCCCAAGCCTTGGCTTGAGCAACACAGTCAGATCTATAAAGATATAGATCCAATAGATGACGATGAAGAACCCAAGGAGGCCAAGGTGGCACCGGCTGAATTGATGATTGACATTCCAGTCAGCTATGATGACCCATTATGGGTGCTTAAGATTGGATCACAGCTCAACCCCTCGATGATAAGGGATCTTATAGATTCCTCTGAGCAAATCAAGATGTTTTTGCTTGAACCCATTCTGATATGTGTGCGATTTCTCCTACGATCACTAGTCGTAATGTTGACCCAAAGTATGTGCCAATGAAAAAAAGAGGAGAGGCATGGACCCGGAGAGGTCCATTGCTCTCAGAGAGGAGGTGGGTAAACTCAAAGTCAATGGGTTCGTCTGCGACGCCCTCTATCTTGAATGGATAACTAATCTCGTGCTGGCGAGGAAGGCAAACGGGAAGTGGATGCCTGTGTTGAATACACGGACCTGAACAAAGCATGCCCTAAGGATAGCTTTCCTTTGCATAGAATTGATCAGCTAGTCGACTTGACAGCAGGACACGAATTATTGTCATTTATGGATGTGTATTCGGGATACGATCAAATCCCGATGCACATTCAAGATCAGGAGTATACCAGTTTTATCACGGACATTGGACTGTACTGTTATGTAGTGATGCCTTTCGAGTTGAAGAACGCAGGGGCAACTTATCAGCGTTTGATGAATCAGATGTTTAAAGACCAGATTGGTAGAACGATGGAAGTCTACGTGGATGATATGCTCGTGAAGTCACAACAGTCAAACGACCACACTTGAAACTTAGCAGAGATGTTTTATATACTCAGATTTTATGGAATAAAAATCAATACATTGAAATGTTCCTTTGGTGTTGCATCGGGAAAGTTTTTGGGTTTCATTGTCAATGCACAAGAAATCGAAGCCAACCCAGAAAAGATTTATGCTATTCGAGACATACAAGCACCCAGAACTATAAAACAAGTATAATGCCTGAATGGAAAAGTCGTCGTGGGTAGTTGGTTCATATCCATAGCAACCGACAAGTGTATTCCTTTCTTGATGTGATAAGAAAAGGGAAAATAAATTTTGAATGGACGCTGAACTGTGAGGACGCGTTCCGAGCTCTGGTGTGACACTTGGAGAGGCCCCCAGTACTATTAGAGTCGTAGACCATGAGGAGTTGTTTGTTTACATGGCCGTATCTCAGCAAGCCATCAATGCATCTCTGGTTCATGAGGAGGACCGAATCCAAAAGCCAGTGTACTATGTTGGTAAGAATTTAACGCGGGCAGAGAGATTATCCTAAGATTGAGAAACTAACCTACTGCTTGGTAATCGCATCATGCAAGCTCCGCCCGTATTTCCAGGCACATTCGGTTAGTATTTATACCGATCAACCTTTTCGGCAAGTGCTCCAATGATCAGAGACGTCTGGAAGGCTACTAAAATGGAACATTGAGTTGTCATTTCAACATCACTTCCCTGCCGCAAAGGGCTATCCAAGGGCAAGTGCTAGCAGATTTCATTGCAGAGTCCACCATATCGGACGGACCAAGCGAAAATAATGTGGTTCTCGCTATTCGATGGAAGCTACGTACCGATAGAGCATCCAACGAGCATTGTTCCAGGGCTAGTGTTGTTCTTGTAACTCCCGAGAACCGATTGATTTGTTATGATTTGAAACATGATTTCCTTGCTACGAGCAACGAAGATGAGTATGAAGCATTGATCGCTGGATTAAAGCTTACCAAAGAATTTGGGGTGAAACCGATTGAAATCTTTTGTGACTCACAGTTGGTGGTGTACCAACCATGGGGGGACTATCAGGAAAAGGGGCAAAGGCTTGCCCCATACCTCGCTTGGGTTCAAGAATTGTTGGCGGACCTCGAATACTATGATATTTTGCATATTCTGTGTGAATAAAATGGGGAAGTCGACTCCTTGGCAAAATTTGCAAGTACTGGTAATGCACAACAGATGGGCTTGGTTCCCATTGAAACTTTACACTCTCTAGCATAAATGAAATGGAGGTAGATCTTGCGTCAGGGTTGGAGACTGAAAGGGTGTCGTGGATGACCCGGTTCAAAGAATACTTGCTACATGAAACCTTGCCCGAGAGAAATATCGAGAGACGACAAGTCGTTCGTAAGGCCTTACGGTATATAATGCAGGTTGGAATAATGTATCGAAAGGGATTTTCTGTTCCCATAATTAGGTGCATCGCCCACGACGAGATAAAGTTGGTCGTAAGAGAAGTCCATGAAGGGCAATGTAGCGACCATACTGGGGGCAGACGCTAGCTTAAAAGATTCTACACTATGGATACTATTGGCCGACCGTGAATCAAGACGCCGCAGACTATGTAAGGAGATGAGACAAATATCAAAAGTACACAAAGATCCTGAGAGCACCGCTGACGAAACTCATGCAAATGGTTAGTCCATGGACATTTGCAATATGGGGGATCGATGAAATCGACTCCTTGCCAATCTCCAAAGGTGGTGGAAAATACGCAATCGTTGCGGTCGATTACTTCACCAAGTCGGCAGAAGCGGAGCCATTATCTACGATCACAACCAAAAAGTTCGTTAATTTTTTTTTGCAAAACGTTATATGCAACTTCAGCCTCCCACGGACTATTATTACTGACAACGGAACTCAATTTAAGAGTAGAGAATTCAAAGTGTTCTAACAAAAATATTCCATTGAGAAAAGGTTGTAGAAGTCGCACACCCTAAAGTGAATGGGCAAGTGGATGCTGTAAATAAGATGATCAAGTCCATCTTGAAAAATGCTTGGAGAAGTTTAGAAGCAAGTGGGTGGATAAGCTTTCAACAGCACTCTGGGCGTATAGAACTACTCACAAGTTCGCGACTGGCCATACTCCTTTCGCCTTGGCATATGGCACTGAAGTTGTTATACCCGTGGAACTTGAAGTTCCCTCTCATCGGGTGACTCATTATAATCCTATAACGAATCGAGATCTTTTATTGGAGTCGTTGGACTTTGTCGACGAGAAACATAAAGAAGCTGATTTAAGGCGGCTGCATATCGGCACTGAGTTGTTCAATACTACAATGAAAAAGTTCGACCGCGAATTTTTGATGTCGGCGACCTGGTTTTGAAGCGAGTTTTTTCGGTCCCGTCATATATGAATCCCACATGGAAAGGACCTTACATCATCGAACGGAGGCTGGGAGAAGGAACCTTCAAGCTAGCAACTGTTGATGGCGTAACACTATCTAGAGCATGGAATAGCAAACATTTGCGTCGTTATTATACGTTGCCTATTTCTTTTGCATTTTAGTAGCATTTGTTTCAAGTATGTTTTTCTTTTGTTGTTCTCTGTATCCAACATGTAATAAAACGGTCTATCCCTATTTTTTACAATCAATAAAGGGTTGAAACTTTTTTCTATGAATTATTGATGTTCTGTGTGTTATAATTCTATGGCAAAATTAAATTGCATTAATCTGTTTGGCGTATGAACGCACACACAAAAAATTAAAAGTCAATCAATAAATGGTTCAAAAATCTCTAAGTCCCGTAGCATGGACTAGAGTACTCTACGTCCCTGGAGTGTGGACTAGAGCATAAATGATTTAAAAATCTCTAAGTCTTCGAAGCACAGACTAGAGTACTCTAAATCCCCGAAGTGCAGACTAGAGTATAAACGATCCAAAAAATATCTTAAGTCCCCGGAGCATAGATTAGAGTACTCTAAGTCCCCGGAGTGTGGACTAGGGTATAAATGATTCAAAAAATCACTAAGTCCCCAGAGCGCGGATTAGAGGATAAACGTTTCAAAAAAAATCTCGAAGCCTTCGGAGCATGGACTAGAGTACTTTGAGTCCTCGGATGCGGACTAGAGTATAAACGATGTAATAAATCTCTAATTCCCCAAAGCATGGACTAGAGTACTCTAAGCCCCCGGAGCGCGGACTAGATTATAAATGATACAAAAAATCTCTAAGTCCCTGGCGGACTAGAGTACTTTGAGTCCCCAGAGTGCGGACTAGAGTATAAACGATTCAAGAAAAATCTCTAAGCCCTTGGAGTGTGGACTAAAGTATTCTGAGTCCGTGGAGTGCAGACTAAAATTTAAATAATTAAAAAAATCTCTAAGTCCCCGAAGCGTGGACTAAAGTACTCCAAGTCCTCCAAGCACGGATTAGAGTATAAACGATTCAAAAAATCTCTAATTCCTTGGAGCATGGACTAGAGTACTCTAAGTCCCCAGAGTGCGGATTAGAGTATAAATGATTCAAAAAAAATCTCCAAGCCCCCGGAGCGTGGACTAGAGTACTTTGGGTCCCAAAAGTCCGGACTAGAGTATAAACATTTCAATAAATCTCTATGTTCTCAAAGAGCGGACTAGAGTACTCTGAGTCCCCAGAGCGCGGACTAGAGTATAAACGATTCAAAAAATCTCTAAGTCCCCAAGCGCGAACTAGAGTACCGTGAGTCCCTGAAGTGCAGACTAGAGTATAAATGATTCAACAAAAAATCTCTAAGCCCTCGGAGCATGGACTAAACTACTCTGAGTCCCCGTAGTGCAGACTAGAGTATAAATGATTTAATAAATCTCGAAGTCCCCAGAGCTCGGGCTAGAGTACTCTGAGTCTCTAGAGCATGGAATAGGGTATAAACGATTCAAAAATTATCTATATCCTCAAAGCGTGGACAAGAATACTCTTAGTCCTGGAGTGTAGACTAGAGTATAAATGACTCAATAATCCCAAAGTTCCTATAGTTCGGATTAAAGTACAAATAATTCAAAAATCTCCGAGTCCTGTGAAAGCAGACAGGAGTTTTCGTGGTCCATAAGACTTTGAATTTCAATTACAAATTAGATTATAAGCTAAATGATGAGGGTCTAGGAATACAAATAAATAAAATTTTATTTACTAATCAAAAAAGAAGTTTCATTACAAATTCTCTGAAGTTCAGAGCCAAAGTCTATTTACGATGACTATAAAAAAAGGAGGAAAAGGGAAATAACTACATGATTTTGGATTATTTAAGCTAAGCGAGACATGACCAGACGACCGCTACTTCTTCAACTTTTTTCCTTCTTCGGCTTCTCCAAAGTCTCCTCAGCTGAACATTTTCTCCTAGATCCCATGCTTCCAAGCAATATGGTATCCAAGGAAGGAAGGAGAACATCTAGAGGTGTGGTCTCACCGGGGAGAATGAACTTCAAGGGCCTATTTAGGGGGTCGTCGAGTTCCACCACCTTAGATTCTATCTTAACTTTGGTTTTCATTTTCTCCTCCTCCTTGATTTGCTCCATTATGCTAAGCTTGGAAGTATGCTCTGAAGCGCCTGTGATTTCAACCTCGTCGTGTACATCTATAGGTGAGGGATCTTCAATTTTATCCTCATCTAGCGCCTCGATCAGTTGAGCATCAGGACTAGGGGTATGTCCTGTGTGAGGTGCTTCATCCTCTTTCTCTTCCCGCTCCATGGCGATATCACTCCATTGAGTTGGTTCAATGCCAGAGTGATCCGAATGAATTCATGAAAAGTGAATGTTAAGATACTGCAATTATTCATCAAAAGCAATGACTCGATGAACTTTAAGAGGAGGAGTCACATACCAGCTTCTATTTGGCTGTCAGTCATCTTGGGAGTATCACCCTCCCGAATTGGGGATAGAATGTGAACACCAAGTCTGGGCTTCTTCAGGTCATAGACGACGTGCTGCGCGGAAGGCCCAAGTGACGAGCTATCGACCGATTGAATAGGAGGTGGAACAGAAGACTCAGTATCGAACAGGCCAGCGATATCATCTTTACCCTTCGATGACAGGGAGCCTCTTCCAAAGAGGGATTTTATTGCGGATAAGTCTAAAGGCTCATTTCCTTAGAACACTTCCCTCATGAGGGTCTGTTCATCAATCTCTTCGACGCCTAGCTCAACTCTTTTAATTTTTATCAAAGTATCCCATGCTTCGGCCGGTGATTTGAGATAACCATCGCCTAAGAAAGATAGGCCACGATGCATGAGGACTCGTGCATTGTACTCAGCAATGAGCGAGACGAATAAACACTTGATTTCTTCTCTGCTAGCCTCGGTAGCTGCCTCAAGACGAGAGTCAGCCTCTGCGAGTGCCATCTTCTTGCGTTCCTCACGAGCTACTTCTTTTAGCGCTTCAACCCTAGAAAGCTCCTCATCGAGTTTTGTCTTTAGGAGCCGTGTCTCGACGATTTTATCGTAGTATCTTTGTGACTCTTCCTGCACTACAATTTTCTCTTCTCTCTCATTAAAGAGCAACTCCTCTAGTTCTTTGACCCATTGAGCGGGAATGTCTTTCTCTTTTTGGATAGAGTCTTTCTCGAAAGCTAGAGCGCCGTTGCGTTGGATTGCCTCATCGATTTCTGTCTTGTGAGTGGCCTCCAAGCGACTAACTGCCTCGGCTGTCTCCTTGGCATTTTCCTGGGCAGTCTCAAGCTGAGATTTATATGAGGATAACTCTTCATCCTGACCTTTAATGATATCTATGTCTTAGATAGCTTCGATTTTGAGGCGATCAATCTTGTGTTGGCGTTCAATGGAAACTTCTGAAACTTTCTCCACCAAGCGTAAGAACGCATCATGTTGAAAATAAACTTCATTGTTGCAGGAAATGGCGCTCTGTTTGACATGTCCAATGATAGGATAAATCACGGGGAGAAATTTCAATCCATCGAAACATATCTTTGGGAATGTAGCATAGAGCTCAGCTAATTTTTTCGCAGTCGACGGATCGTGAGTGGAGGCTAAAGGGTCTGCCTAACTAGAGTCATTGATTTCTTATAAGGCTCACATGATTGCTTAGTACTCGAAGAGCTAGAATGTTGGTCGTGAGGGACTTCAGATTGGGATCCCTTCTGAGTAGAGTTCTCCCTACTATGCTGCGAGTGAGGGGTAGGATCGTTTGGATATCAAGAATGGTTGTAGGTTCTCCTTCTGGAAGATGACGACTCTCTAGGACGATAATCTTATCACCGTTGTCATCCATATCTCGCGATTTACCTGATCCTGAATCTTGACTGGAGTGGTAGAAGATGAAGATCCACAAAGGCGGTCAACACCATGTATACGCTCCATATCACCTGCACATAAAGCCAAATGAGGACGAGTTAGTAGGAATCGCACGATAAGTGTAATTCAAGTGCATGGTGAAGTGTAAGTCTTAATGTGTGTCCTAGTGCATCCCCCCGGTAGACCAGTTCTTTTCTCTTTACTTATTGGAGTTTTCTCTCCTTGATGATGAGCCTGCACGCCTTCATCGCTTCTCGCAGGCGAATTAAATCCTATAGCCTCGGGATTATTGAAACTGTAATTCAGTATATCATCGGGGATGGTTAGGTTAGATAGGCCATTTAATGAGCCCTCTAATTTTTCGGAAGATGACTTCTTCTCAATTGGAGTTATCATAACCTTTGAAGTTCTGCCAATGTCTTCTTTTTTAGCTTATAAGCTGAACTCCTTTTCTTCTTCGAAGGAGGCGATGGTTCGTCGATCCCAGATGCATCAACTACTGGCGCTTGGTCGGAACTTACATCCTTGTCAGTCGCCATTGGCACCTTGATTTCTTTAATCTCGCCTTCCTCTATAGTATCGGGGTCCCCTTCGGCAAGGGCACTGAAGGTCTAGCTTGTTCTTTGCCCATTCCCATAGTCGTTCTTGTTATAGTGGCAATGATTGGAAGGCTAGTTCGATAGCCCTCTTCCAGTACTCCGAACTTCGAGAGTAGTTCATTGGTAATTACAGATTTAATGTCCTGATCTCCCACAGAATAGCTCGGATGGCCTCGACGGCATCAGAATACACGGCGCCTTCGAGTCATAGGCGGATACCTATAAGAGTTGAAAGAAGTTCAGAAAAGATGCACTGCGAGCCTTAGGATAAAGATTGGGATAAAAACGAGACTTACTCCCTTCTAGCTATCTTCTCGCGAAACCGGAAGGACAGCGTACGTAGAACTACTCTTGTTTATACTGAGAAAATTTACTCCATGCACCCATTAGGACTTGACATTTGGGGTGTGGCTCGAGGAAAATGTAAGATGGACTGTCGGTACGTCCCTTGAAGTGGTAAATATAACGGATATTCTCGGGAGTTGGGGGTCTGAATAAGACGCTCATGAAAATAATGCATATACCGTGAATAAGTGCATGGCTATTAGGGTGTAGTTGTGCTAGAGCAATCCTTATATACTACAATACTTCACCGATGAAAGAATTGAAAGGTGTCACACTTACGGCCTAGTAAATGAATTTGTTACATGTAGTATATCTGGTTGGGGGCAAGTGAGGCCGATCTTGGGCCGGAGGAACCAGAACGTCTTCGAAGGGGATTCCGTGGATAGAACATAATCGATGGAGAGAAGATTCGTCGATTTTCAAGGCTTGAGAGTTGATGGGGTCATCTAGAATGATGTCTCCATTTATAGCATCGGGAGCCGGGCCTTTAACCACGATAGGTGGATCCGTGATGTTAGGTATGGGGGCTGACGATGGGTTCAGAGTCCCCTCTGCCTCCTATTGAGGACTTGGCTCAAACTTGTCAGAATCAATAGCGGAGCTTGATTTTTTGACATCTCCAAAGAGCAATTGGTGTGAATAGACACTTGTTTAAGCTATACTTGAAAGAAAATAGATATCAGATATAACAACAATATATTTCCCCCATGTGGTGTGTGGACTAATGCAACCATTCAAGCATGAGTATAAAAGAATTAAAGATCTAAAGACCGGTGAAGCATGATTGAGCTTTAAACTATCATCTTTTGAGACCATTATCGCTTACCGTCTCCAACAGCTTGTCCTATATTCTGTAGTAGGGGTCTCGGAATCGAACATTGACATCATATATTATAAGCTGTTATTTGCTTTTGTTGAGTTAGATTCCTGTTAAGAATTACTTGAACTATGGAATTGTTAGCCCAAATTAAGTCCATGGGATTGTACGCTTTGGTTCTTTTCATTGTCCATTGTCTTATGCTCAACCGGGGGGTATGATCCTAATGTATGCCATGTTCAAGTTAAAATGGTCCTGACTACCAATGCCGACCCCAACACTCCAAGCCAGTCCAAATAATAAACTATCTACACCGATCATCCTTTAAAACTAGACTATCGACCCATACTCTCTCCCTCAATACCGAATGACTCCCTCACTCAGAATACCGATCCAACTCTATAATCTCCTCTATCGACCGGTCGCTATTGGAACATACCAACCCACAACATCTCACAAGATACCAAACCTTTTCTTTACTAAGAAACAGCGACATCCTTCCCAATAAAACTTGTGTCGAAAGCCCTCCATTATCTTCTCCCTATGCATTCACTCGCCACCCCTTTTCTCCTCTCCACTCATCACAAAGATCCACATGCTTATGCGATTCAGGCATAGTTTGGATTCAAGGAGGTATGATCTAACCAGCCCTAAGTGAAGTAAAAACCCTTACCTATACATTAATGTGGATTTGGGGCGAGTGATTCTTGAGGTTTGGAGTCGAGGAAGATGGGTGCAGCACGCTTGGAGGATGTCGAAGCGAAGTGGAGAAGCGGTTCATTTCAAGGTTAGCATACAGGATTCAGGAGGAGGAAGGAAGACTTGAGTAGAAAGCAGAGATTGGAGGGGAGTAAGTTAGCGAGCTTATGGAGATAAAGTAGAAGTGAGAAGGAGAAGAAGGTATGGTGGCTATTATATGATGAAAGGGAGGTGAACGGGCATCTTCCTAGAGACCCAGTCACCGTGCTTTAGTGGGTAAGCAAGATGATATGCCGACCCGGTCCAGGAAACCAAACGAGTGGATCGACCTTCGCAAGCTAATCCTAACTTTAAGAAAAATGAAAAGTATATATATTTGAATATATACACAAATAATGATAATTGAGGATGATGAGTGATAAAGAGATGAATGCTACTGGATAAGCGAAAAAGCATGGATTTGAGAAATCCACTGTGATTCAACCTTCGAGAGGTTGTATTCATCTAACTATTGAAAAGTTAAAAAGGGGATTTCAAGAGCCTCTTCAAGATTGAGCTGACACATTCAGACAACGCGAAACTTCCTCAAAGGCCAACGAAAAAATGGCAGTCGGTTATCATTCCAAACGAGCTAGCTTCTGAAAGCGGAGATTGCTCGTAGATTCAAAACACATCATGTTGATTCACACAATGCACTTTGGGGGGCAAGTGTTACACGACTACTTGGTTTGGCTATGAGACGATGGTTGCATAAGATATAGTTGGACCTAGACAAGATACAAGCCAAGAAAGAATTAGGGGTTGGTGTAAATTGTTTGGGCCAGCTTGCATATGTAGTTCGATAGGTGGCTATTATGGAAAAGCATGTGTAGATCATCCTTAGTAGCTTGGACGTGGTTGGGTCGGTCTAGGTGGTTTGGTGTGGATTGGATCGGCCTCAAGAGGATTGGTATATCGATCAACATATTCACACGTGGTTCGACCCATAATCGTGGTTCGTCGTGAATGGTTTGGCATCAGTGGCTCGGTCAGGATAGTTGAGCAAGACTGAATTGGCCGTGTTGGGTCGATCTTGATGGATCGGCCAAAGTAGTTAGGTCGGAGTGGTTCTACAATGTTGGGTTGGCCTAGGTGGTCGGCCTAAGGGGATCGGGCATAGGGATCGGTTTAGGCGAGTTGGCATGCCTGGATCGGTGCACCCTAAGGAAGTTGGAAAGTTGTTTGGTCTATGATGGAGTGATGTGACCGACATTTCTTTGCTTCGGATCAAACCACCACTTTCTTTGAATTACTTGAGAAGTTGCTTCGAGTCACCCGTGCGGGAACCCAAGCTCGGCCGATGTGGTTCAGCAATCGCCATTCGGTAGTGGAGGGTCAGTATACCTAGATCGGTCGATCAGAACCATCACTTGTGGGCCGAGCTGTCTTGGCCATGGGCCTACACAGGGGAACCAACATATCTTTGTTTTTAAATAAAGAGGCAGGGGTACAGTTGAAGGGACTTTTTTTTGGACAACTCCAGGTAGACTCTGCCATTTTCTATACTCACTTCTTTTCTGTTAAAACTTGTATTCAAGTGGTTTGTCTACGGATTAAATCTGTATTTAAGTGATTGACAAAGTAATAAAGGTTTTATTCAAAGCGGACGTAGGCAATTATGTCGAACCACTATAAATATGGTGTTCTCGCTTCTATTGTTCGTTTTGCATTCAATTACATTATTTTTTTGTTTTAATTTACTCTCTTTATTATTCTCTCTACATAACTCTGCTCAAGGGTGTTAGTGACCAATTTTGGTGCTAACAGAATACAATATAACATAAAGGATGTTTGGGATACCATCCTTTAAGGATCCATGAAACTATCTACATACATAGTATAATATGCAATATATTTAATGTCTATAGTAAAGCAAACTATTAAAATAGTCTTAAGGCGTTACCCATTTCTCCTTAACACATTTTTATATAAATGTCGTAGTCTATACAGTAGTGCAAACTCCACCAAACCGGTGAGCTATCAGGAAGCACTCTATAGGTACGACACAAACCAAACTCGTAGTGGACATGATAAGACATGTGACAAGGCACACAAGGCAATGCCACGGTAGGATTTTACCATTTGCACTCCATGACTGGTGGTAACGCATAGCAGATACTACTTCCCACCTCGAGACACACTACCAAATCAAAGGTGCACCTAATCAAATCAAGAAAGCAATATGGTATCGAAGAAATGTTCCCGATAGGGGAAGCAACCCCACTTGGCCCGGTATAGCTCCTCTTTTAGCCACGTCAAGCTGACTCGAGGGAGTCAGGGCTGCGTTCATACCTCATACAGACGTTCGCTAAACCATCCTACTTCTTTTTGGAATTTCCATCACGTGCACAGTTTTTAAAGTGGTTTTCGATATTGGTAGAGAGTATGACAGTATTCGATCCCGATCTCTTAAACAACTAAACATTTATTTCACATTGTGGTCATTTCACTTCAAATAGTTCATAATTCATAACAAAATATCATATTCATTTCAAAATCATATCACTTTCGAAATCATATTCACTTTCAAAATCATATCACTTTAAATCATATTCACTCTCAAAATCATAACCATAAAATAGTTTTAACATCATATCAAAATATTCGCATTTAAATCCATTAAATCTAAATCATAAAAATTCCAACTTAAATAGTTTAAATATTGAAAATAGTTTATATATATTGAAATAGTTTAGGTTAAAAATAGTTTATATATTTAAAATAGGTTATAAATTAAAATAGTTTATAGAGTAGAAATAGTTTATATACTAAAAGAGTTTATATCAAAAATAGTTTCAAATTAGAATTGTTCCTTCTAGTTTCACAAATCAATTCATATCAAGTTTATTTTCAAAATTCAATTTAAATCAATCTCAGTTCAATAATTTCAATTAAAATGGTCCAAGGTTTAATTCAGATTCTCATTAAAACTGCTAAATTGATATCGATTTTTAAATCCAGGTTTGAACTATAAATTTAAACCACTTCCAATTCAATAGGTTTCATAGTTCAAATATTCAACAATGTACTAATTTGATAAATTTCATTTACATTAAAAAAATTCAATCTTTAATTTTATTTAAATTTGAAAATATCCACTTAATCATTTTTAATAACCTTCAATTAAATTTTCAAATTACAAATAAATCAATATTAAATATTCAATCTAAATTTTAATTTGAAAATATACATTTAATCAGCTGAAATCAAAATCCAGTTGTCAAGTTATAAAAATCATATCTTAAAATCTCAAAATTAATAAGTTTAAATCAATTCTTATAAAATATAATTATTAAACAAATTAAATTTTAAATCAATTTCAATTTATCTTTCCAATGTTAATTTATTAAAGTTATTACAAAGTCTATTTTCAAAATATTAGTATAAATTTGAAATAAATATTTTAAACATGTTATATAGATACAAATGATATTATAAAAATATATTTTAAAATATTAATATAAATTATAAATAAATATTTGAAACATATTATATATATATATTAATTAAATTAAATCCTTGTTAAATTTATTATACTAATTATTATTAAATACTCCTTATTATTATAAATCTATTTTAAATCTTATTTATATAATTTAAAAATAACAAAGTTTTAAGTAAAATTTTATAATTTACATTTTAATACTTAACTAATAATTTTATAATTTCCAAAAGATATTGTTATCCCACATTGTGGTCAAGGATGGAAATCAACAAATTGGTTGGAAAGGATGGATATCAGAATTGGAGATTGATTGGAAACAAGGCTATGATCGATGCTGTCAAAATTTGACCGAGCTCCAATTAAGGCAGGATCAATTGGGAATGACGTTCAAGGCTAGGAGAGGGTACGTTTCAAATTTCAGGTTAATTGGAGTTTGTATGCTCGAGATATGGATGGATCAATGTTGAAGGAGGCTGCTTTGGTATCGATACTGTTCGTATCGATGCCCATGGATATGAACAAGGCGTTCATGTCGATCAGGGAGAAAGATTAGATGGATTTCTACTCGATGGCTGTGGACTTGGATCGAATAGGTAGGTGCATGATGGTTTGTTCGACTTGATGATTTCGTGTCGATCAGGACGGGATGTAGCAGCTTACTTCGAATCGGTAGACTTCGCATCGATGTAGTGTGAATCGATTGGATGGTTGTACATGTGTCCTTCGTATCGATTGTTGCTATATCAATGCGAAGGGGAAGCAATGGTTTCAAGACTCTAATTGGATATTTCGTATCGGTCGCTTGTGGATCGATGCGAAGAAGGCGCTTTGGAAGGATAAGAAGAAGGTCAGTTTCATGGATCAAAGTAACAGACACGAACAGGTGGATGCGAAGCCAAATAGCGAATTGGATACGAACTAGAAATATGCATGAATCGAAGGAAGAGACGTTCAACGCGGCGTGGAAAATAAATCGAGCCTCGAAGATAGGGCCACGTCATCAACGAGCATTTGCATGGTATCGATACGAGCCAGTACTGATACGAAATGAACCGATACGAACAAAACACCACACGAACGTTCTAATTTATATTGATCACAACTCGAAATTCATAAGTCCAAATCCTATGAAATTTTCACAGGAGCTTGCATACAACCTAAAGAATGTTCGTGCCAAATTTCGACTCAATTGGTTCAAATCTTGATCGATACGAAATTCGTTCGTATCGATCATGGATCGAGTCGAAATCACCTGGGATCAATCGCGTGGGCCCACTCACATGCCATAAGAAGTCTTCTGGGATTTAGCGAGATATTTGCAACCTACGCCTATAATTAGAACCTCAGAGCCTATAGAAAAAGGATCTTTTGGCTATCCGACATCCAGACTCTGTAGAAAACATCTTTGCACTACAAGGCTGCTGTTGTACTCGAATTTTACCATTGTAATCCGTTGTAATCAGTTGTAACCAGCAAGGAAAGTTAATAGAAGATTAACTTTTGAAGTGGGCGTATGTCATAGATAGCCAAACCACTATAAATCTTGTACCTCTGTCTATTTCTTTCGATTTTAAGTTTATTATTCTTCATTTTTCACTTTCTACATTTTAGATTTGTGGTCATATACTATTGATTTGTGTTCATACACTGGTGCTTTCAAGATATTTTGGGGTTGGTCACGGATGAGGATGGAGAGCCATCCAGCGGAGGCTCGGATAGAGATAAAGGAAAAAGGAAGTTGGATGACGAATCAGGAAAACCTAGGAAGCGGTGGGGAGACCCAAGGATTTTCCACTTACATAGGATTAAACGAGACGTTAGAACAGATATTCATGGAGACTCGGGATCGCCTTCCCTACCAAAGGCCTGCAAGGAGAGAAGCCTCGGAACGTGAAAGGGCATCAAGGAGCACTGTCTTTTTCATGATTTGGAAAGACATGATACCAGCAGCTGCAGGCATCTAAAGGATATAGTCGAGGAGTATGTAAGGAATGGCCAGTTCCAACAATATGTCGGGGATCGAAATGCGGAGGTGGAATAGGAGTAGCCACCATCAACCTCAAAAAACAATGGCACGAGGCCCAGGAATGATGGTCGGTTGGTTATCAACTGACAGGGATGATATGAAATAAGTAGCAAACTATAGACAAACGGCCAAGTCGTTTACTCATGTACGAAGACAGAGATGGCTCCTAGGCGGGCTCTGAATGATGATAAACCGTAATGCTATGGTTTATGAAATCTGTTTTTTCTTTTTGGATTGGATGCTCGTTTTTTCTGGTTTGGTTTTGGAGTTTGGTTTGAACTCCTGATTCAGTTCATTTTCTGGTTTGGACTTTTGTTTGGATGTTTGATTTCTGGTTTTGATATTGGTTTGGATTTTTGATATGGTTTTTTGGTTTTTTGAATTGATCTGGATTTCAGAATGGTATTTGATTGGATTTTTATCTGGCTTTTGGTAAATGGTCGTCGAGTATGGATTATACCTGGCAAGGGGTAAGTTACTTTGTCCGAGAATGACGAATCAGCTTATTCAGGTCGTCAAGTATGGACTATGCTCATCAAGGGTCCGGAGAGACCAAGATTCGGCCTAGGATTTAGGCCCTAAATTATTGGTTACCATTTTCGATCATCGAGTATAGACTATGCTCGGTAAGGGTCCGGAATGACCAAGATTCGGCTTAGGACTTAAGCCATGGCATTACTCAGCGTTCAGAGACACTGGATCATGGATACCAAGGCATTGCTTGGCACAGGTCGCTAAGTGTGGATTACGCTTGGCAAGAACCCGGAAAGGTCACAGATACGAATATCGGCTATGAACAACAAAGGATTTGGATATCAACCCGAAAAGGTCCTGGACTCGGATATTGGTCATTGGATTAAGACAGATTCTTACTCGGTTTTCGGGTTCGTATGGATACGAGATTGGCTAAGTCTTTGGTTACTGGATTTGGAATCGGACATCGACTCGGAGCAGTCAAGAATGATGCACTTGGACGGGATGACTTGGTAATGAATTGGATTATGAATCGGATGGTATGGCTATAGACGGTATATAGACTTCGGATGTCGGATTCAGAACTATTCAAAACACACCTTCTTACCACAAGGCATGTTTTAGGGGGAAAATGTTATCCCACCTTGTGGTCAAGGCCAGAACATCAACAAATTGGCTGGAAAAATGGATATCAGGATTGGAGATCAATTGGAAGCAAGGCTATGATCGATGTTGTCAAAATTTGGCCGAGCTCTAATTAAGGCGGGATCGATTGGGAATGATGATCAAGGCTAGAAGAGGCTACGTTTCAAATTTAAGGTCAATCGGAGTTCGTATGCTCGAGATATGGATGGATCAACGTTGAAGGAGGCTGGTTTGGTATCGATACTCTTCATATCCATATGTTTTGTATCGATGCCCATGGATATGAACAAGGCATTCGTATCAATCAGGGAGAAAGATTAGATGGATTTCGACTCAATGGCTATGGAGTTTGATCGAATAGGCAGGCACATGATGGTTTGTTTGACTCGATGATTTCGTGTCGATCAGGATGGGACTTAGCAGCTTACTTCGAATCAGTAGACTTCGCATCGATGCTGTGCGAATCGATTGGATGGATGCACAGGTGTCCTTCGTATCGATCGTTGCTGGATCGATGCGAAGGGGAAGCAATGGTTTCAGGACTCTGATTGGACATTTCGTATCCGTCGCTTGTGGATCGATGCGAAGAGGGCGTTTTGGAAGGATGCGAAGAAGGTCGATTTCATGGATGCAAAGTAACAAACACGAACAGGTGGATGTGAAGCCAAACAACGAATTGGATACGAACTAGAAATATGAATGAATCGAAGGAAGAGATGTTCGACGCAGCGTGGAAAATGGATCAAGCCTCGAAGATAGGGCCATGTCATCAACGAGCATGTGCATGGTATCGATACGAGCCAGTATCGATACGAAATGAACCGATATGAATAAAACACCACACAAACACTCTAATTCGTATCGATCATAACTCGAAATTCACATGTCCAAATGCTATGAAATTTGCACAGGAGCTTGCGTACAACCTAAAGAATGTTCGTGCCAAATTTCGACTCGATTGGGTGAAATCTTGATCGACACGAAATTCGTTCGTATTAATCATGGATCGAGTCGTAATCACCTAAGATCAATCGCGTGGGCCCACTCACGTGCCAGAAGAAGTCTCCCGGGATTTGAGCGAGATATTTGCAACCTACGCCTATAAATAGCACCTTAGAGCCTACAGAAAAGGGATCTTTCGGCTATCCGACGTCCAGACTCTACCGAAAACATCTTTGCACTGCAAGGCTGCTGTTGTACTTGAATTTTACCATTGTAATCCGCGATAATCAGGTGTACCAATAAGGAAAGTCAATAAAAAATTAACTTTTAAAGTAGACGTAGGCCGGAGATAGCCGAACCACTATAAATCTTATGTCTCTATCTATTTCTTTCGGTTTAAAGTTTATTATTCTTCATTTTTCACTCTCTACATTTACTATATCTGTGATTTGTGGTCATATACTATTGATCTGTGTTCATACACTGGTTCTTTCACAATATTTGGAGTTTGTGATCAATTTTGGTGCAAACACATATTATTTTAAAAATATAAATTTTACATATATATATTATTTTAAAAATATAAATTTTACACATATATTAAAATAAAATCTTTATATTAAAATCAATATGCACATATTTCTTCTTTTCAAAAATTCGAAAAGTATTTAAAAATAGACCAACGGTGTACGTATATAATTATCTATCTTATTATCAAGTGATACGGATATTTATCATTTTAATCCGTAATAATAAATATTTATGGGTATCTATCGTTTCAACCAGCAATCCCAAAATTCAAAATTATAACATCGGTTGGGTTTATCATTTTAACCCATAACGATTTTCCATAAATCTGTAAGATCGTTCAGGTATGTATCATTTCAACCCATAGGGAATTCCTAAAACTAAGGGAACTTGCAGAGTGAGAACAATAAAATAATTACAAGCATATATGATTATTAACCATTTAATGTATTACACACACACACACATTCTAACAGATTATGGTGCCATATGTCAATTAATATAGATAAAAATTTGAAAATATCAACATATCATATCAATGATTAAATTACTAATCAATTCAATTTTTAGCAACATATTCAATCGTCATTTCATGTGAATTAAATTCACTAACAAATGAATGTTAATCATGAGTGATCGCTCACCTTTCGAGGACAGAGAACAATAGGAATAAGAAGCAATGGACACAGATACAAAGCGATATGTCAAAGAGTTGTGACAAGCATAAAAGATGATTTAGCTTGAGAATTCAATGAAAACAAATATATATACATATGTGTGATATATATACATTTTTTTTATAAACATTGAAGGAACAAATATATATATATATATATATGTGTGTGTGTGTGTGTCTCTGTGTGTGTGTGACATATATAACTTTTCAGCCGACAATTATATATAGGCAACATATATGCAAAATATATATATACTAGCAATATATCTCAAAGTATATGAGACATATACTAGCAATATAAGTATACGAGCAATAAGATGGTCTATGTGCAACATATATATATCAGTACATATATAACTTTCTGCCAAAATATATATAACATATACATAAGATAAGAAGAGATGGAAGCAGTCAGGTGGGTTGAGTCGCAGGAGGATGTATGGAGGGAGATGGTAGAGCATGGCATGGCATGGGTTTGATGCAGTAGAGGGTAAGTGGTGGCCGAACTGCTGGGTCAGATGGTTCGGTAGCAAGCACATGGAAGAGGGGTGGTGGTTAGGTTCGGTCAGGCTGCTAAGGTGATGGAAGGCGGCCAAGAAGTAGAGTTAGTGTAGGGTGTTAGAGCGGTGGCAGGGAAGTCGAAGTGGAGGGTGGGTGGATTTAGGTGGTCTTAGGTTGTGCTTGGGGTCATTTGGTGGGTGCTTCGGGTTTGAGGAAGGGCTGCGCGAGTGCAGGTTGAAGGGTGGGGCAAGGCATGCAGTTGAGGGTGAAGATTAGAAAGATGGGCTGGAGTGGGTTTGCTTCGGCCCAACTTTGGAGGATCATGAGCAGTACTTCGGGTCAATATAGAGGAGCAAGCAGGGTGAGGCTATAGGTGGCGCTTTGGGAAAAAATAAAAAAAGAACAAGGAAGTTCTCGAGCCATGAAAGAAGAACGCCAAGCTTACTTTTTTTTCTAGAATGAATAGAGAAGAAGAAAGATGAAAGGACAAACAACTTTATAACCAAAACAAAAAGGAAAATGTAAAGCCACGTATTGAATTCAGGAGTTATCAAAAGCAAATAGCTGTAGATTTCAATCGATAGATAAGTGAAAGGTCATAGAAACCCCAAAGGCCAAAATACAGAACCGATAAGGTAAATCGTTTTGTCGATTCGCCGCGTATCGGACACCAAAACACACAAATGAATATACTATGGAGATCGACCTGACGAGATAACCAGAATGGTATATAAATATGAGAGATAGGACCAAGCTATCAAAACTCGATTTTTCGCTGTTGAAAATGCTGCTAAAACGCTGAAAATAAGATAAATGAGTTAGAGCAGTCCAAATTTGGTGAAACGAATTATGATGCCTCATTTAGAAAATGATAAACATTTTTAGTATACAAAAATATTCAGATTTTGAAAATATTTTAATTTCATCAAATTTTCAACTGATTTAAATTTTAAATTGAAATTTCATAATCAAATCAACTTCCACATTTTTCCATAAAAATTTACCACTTGCTGTATTAAAATAGACATATACCAAATATTAAATTTTCATTTTAAAAATTTATTGTTTAAATTTCATGAAAAATTTAGTTAATTACATTATAAAAATCGTTAAAATTCACGGCTCATTACGCCCTCCACCACTCAACACTTTATGTCCCCGAAAAGGAATGAGATAGGAGAATAGAAGCAACAAAAAGGAAAGATAGATTAGAAATACATAGTAACGGATACAATAATTAATTCAAAACCGTATAAATTACATTTTCGAGTGTTAAAATTATACATTTTCAATACTTATTAACTTCCATTTTTTTATCATTTTAATTAAATCACTTTTAATTATTTACATTTCATAACCAATTTATCGCATTTATTTAAATAGTAATCTCTTTTTAGTATATAATTATTTTACTTAACATTAAGTGTATAAACATTTATTATAACAACTAAATTTTATTTATAAATTCCCTTAACCAAAATTTCATTTTTGGACATCTTATTACTCACATTTTATATTGTACATTATTCAATTACATGTTCTTATTGAATTCAAACTATTTCCCAAGTAAGTTTTATTAATGTTTCTAAATGTAATTGAGCACTATACAGATTTATCTTTTATTTACAACATCACTATTAAACAAAATTTAGTTTGAACACTTTACCTAAGTTTCACTTGTATAACCTTCAATTACATATTCACAATAACATTTTAACATTTTGAATATTTCAGGTAAGTTGTATATGTTCTAGAATGCAATTGAGTATTATACAAATTAATTTTATCCTAGTTGAACTATTTCAAACTGTTTCAATTCCATTTCTCATTTAAACACTCCAATTATTCAATTTTTTTGCTTCATTTCAATAATTAAAAACCATTACTTAACATAAAACTTAAGAGTTAAATTTCCTGTTTCAGTCCACACCATTTTGAAATTAATATATATACATATATACATACATATATATCCATACACACACATAAATTCATATATTATACTCAAATCATACTCAATAAATTCAAATCAAATCCATTTTCCAAAACAAAAGTGTAGCAAAGCTACTAAGTGGCTTTCCACTTTGAGACTCAAAAATGAATGTCGATGATGTTGCAGTCATCGGCGAAATTATGTTCCAGTGACACCAGAGGAGAGGACATACTTACTTCTTCTTAAATTCTTTAGAAACAATTTCCATTCGAAAATACTTTAAAATAATATTATTTTTCCAAAACTTCGAAAACCAAATTTTCAAAGAGCACCGAAAATTTGATTCTTAAATCCTTAATTCAAATTCATTTCATTTGCCAACCAATTTATAAACCATGCTTATAAAATTTCATCTCCTCATAGCATACAACAATAGTTAACAGTTTAGGAATGTTAACAAAATAATAAATGATAATCTAGTATTCTCATTTCTAACAACCAATTCATTTAACTATCTATTTTCAGAAAATTATACCTTATATATAAAATATAATCATACATGAAATTATTTCATTAACCGATCTCGAAAACAAATATTATGTCAGTTTGCTCTATTCAAGTGTTTTGGAACTCCTATCGACAGCGTTGGCCAGACGAATTAATCGAAACCCCAAAATTCAAACTTAACAACTCAAACAACACAACATAAAACATTTTTATATCAATTACAAATGCGCTCCCTCACAGGAGAATTCAAGGATGGATTCTAGAACAAGGATGGAGATTCAAATTTAGAAGGGCCCTATATAAAGAGAATTCTAACCAAGAAGATAGGCTCGAAAGGACGATAAGATAATTAAATTACAAAAGAGGAAAGATGATAGACTTATATTAATCACGACGACCTTGACCGAATCAACCGAGACTTAGAAAGATGAGAATATCTTCAAAGAAAATGGAAACAAACTTGTTGAGAACATCATGGAAAACGCGATTCGTGAGATCGACAGAAAAGGCTAGAGCATTGGTTAATTCAAAGGGCATGACTAACCACTTTCTTTCTAGATATCATTTGTCCGGGAGGAAGGACAGCAGGTTGAGCTCCAGGAATAAGATCGATGCGGAACTCGATTTCTTGCTTGGGAGGAGGGGAAGTGACTTCAGTAAAACATCAGGATAATCCCTGATTATCAGGGTGTAGTCCAGGTCACTAGACTGAGAATCAAGCGAGAAGATAAATTGCATAATCCTAAGGCAATCTACCTTCAATCACAGATAATTACCCTGGTCATTTACTAAAGAAACAGTTCGAGCTTTGCAAGAGATAACAACATCGAAACAGAGGATATAGAAATCTCCTGTGAATCGACACCTGTTGTAAAGGAGTTTCACCCCTTTACAAATCATACCAAGGTTGGTGGGACCACCGATGGGATTAGTCACACATAATGATGAAATTGCCAATTGAGTTTGCAAGATGGTTCAAATTAATTACCGAGATCGATAGAAATAGAGTTATGGGATGCTCCAGTATCAAGAAAACACAAACAGGAAAAGACAAGAATGAATTTTAGAACAAAGGTAGAGTTACAAAATTCAAAAGAAATAAAAATCAAAGAGGACCCTAACCAAGAATTTCAAGCTTGAATGAAGATGATTCTATAATTAATTTTACTCATTCTAGGGTATCACTGCCCTATCTTTAATGAGTTTTTACTCCATGTGCTAAGTTCTGCGTAAACCAGAGCTCTGATACCAACTGTAACGACCTTGCATTTCGAACCATTCAAATCGACAATCATTCACACATGTCAGACTTGAATTGCTCAAAACAACAGATATTAATTTATATTTGGTAGAACTTAGCATATACAGTAAATAAATTAATCATAGAATCGCTAACATAGAGTTTCGAATAATAAGCAGCGGAAATAGATAAATAGTAGTTCTACCATATAACATCAGAGTCTAAACAAAATACAACAGATATTCACTATATAGAAGTCTCAATACATAAGCAAATGATAAGTCTGAACATAAAACTGGAAATAACTGAAAGCTGAATAGATATAAGACAGATCTTCGAGCAAAGCTCCAAGTCCCAAAGGTGAGTCTCAAATGCTGTGACATTCAGTCTGACCCAAGCATGAAGCAAAACACAAAACACTCGAGTAGGGATTAACATTCTTATGCAAGTAAAACAACTCAAGTGAAATGTCCAAATGAAATATAATATAACTTAAAGGATGTTTGGGATACCATCGTTTAAGGATCCGTGAAACTATCTACATACATAGTAAAATACACTACATATATAATGTCTATAGTAAAGTAAACTACTAAAATAGCGTTAAGGCGTTACCCATACCCCCTTAACACATTTTTATATAAATTTCATAGTCTATACAGTACTGTAAACTCCACCAAACCGGTGGGCTATCAGGGAGCACTCCATGGGTACGACACAAACCAAACTCATAGTGGGTGCATTAAGGCATGTACAAGGCATGTGAGGCAATGCCATGGTAGGATTCTACCGTTTGCACTCCTAGACTGGTGGTAATGCATAGCAGCTACTACCATCCACCTCGAGACACGATCAAAAATCAAAGGTGCACCCAATCAAATCACAAAAGCAATAGAATGGTATCAAAGAAATGTGCTCGATAGGGAGAGCGACCCCACTTGGCCCGATATAGATCCTATTTTAGCCACATCAAGCTGACTCGAGGAGGTCAGGGCTGCGTTCATACCTTATAGGCATTCGCCAAACCATTATACTTCATTCTGGAATCTCCACCACTTGCACAGTCGTTAAAGTGGTTTTCAGTATTGGCAGAGAGTATGACAATATCTAATCCCATTCTATTTAACAACCAAACGCTTATTTCACACCGTGGTTATTTCAGTTCAAACAGTTCATAATTCATACAAAATATCATATTCATTTCAAAATCATATCACTTTCAAAATCATATTCGCTTTGAAATCATATCACTTTCGAAATCATATTCACTTTCAAAATCATAACCACAAAATATTTTAAACATCGTATCAAAATATTGGCATTTAAATCCATTAAATCTAAATCATACCAGTTCCAACTTAAATAGTTTAAATATTGAAAATAGTTTATATATATTGAAATTGTTTAGATTAAAAATAGTTTATATATTTAAAATAGGTTATAAATTAAAATTGTTTATATATTAAAAATAGTATATATATTAAAAGAGTTTATATCTAAATAGTTTCAAATTAGAGTTGTTCCTTCCAATTTCACAAATCAATTCAAATCAATTTTAGTTCCAAAATTCAACTCAAACCAATCTCAGTTCAACAATTTCAATTAAAAGGGTTAAAGGTTCAATTCAAATTCTCAATTAAACCGTTCAGTTGATATCGATTTTCAAATCCAGGTTTGAACGACAAATTTAAACTATTTCCAATTCAATAGGTTTCAAAGTTAAAATATTTAACAATTTACAATAACTTAGTTTGATGAATTTCATTTATATTACAAAATTCAACTTTAATTTTATTTAAATTTGAAAATATTCACTTAATCTTTTTTAATAACTTTCTACTAAATTCTCAAATTACAAATTTAAATCATTGTCAATATAAAATCTAAATTTAAATTTGAAAATATTTTCTTAATCATCTTAAATCAAAATCCAATTGTCAAGTTATAAAAATCATATCGTAAAATCTCAAAATTAATAAGTTCAAATCATTTCTTACAAAATACAATTCTTAAACAAATTAGATTTTAAATCAATTTCAATTGATCTTTCCAACCTTAATTTATTAAAGTTATTACGAAGTCTATTTTCAAAATATTAATATAAATTTTAAATAAATAATTTAAACATATTATATATATACAAAAATTATTACAAAAATCTATTTTAAAATACTAAAATAAATTGTAAATAAATATTTAAAACATATTATATATATATATATATATTAGTTAAATTACATTCTTATTAGATTTATTTTAAATCTTATTTTATATAATTTAAAAACAATAAAGTTATAAGCAAAATTTTATAATTTACATTTTAAAACTTAACTTATTATTTTAAAATTTTCAAAATATAAAATTTAAAAATATAAATTTTACACATATGTTAAAATAAAATCTTTATATTATATTTAAAAATCAATATACACACATTTCTTCTTTTCAAAAATTCGAAAATTATTTTAAATTGACCAACGGTGTCCGTATATAATTTTCTATCTTATGGTCAAGTAATACGGATATTTATCATTTCAATCTACAATAATAAATGAATGATTTTCTTTATTTGATTATATTTTCTATGTTATGAGAATGTTGAATAAAAGGAGTTATAATACTGACTTGAATGGGTCTTTCGACAATATCTCTCATATTATTCTTTAGATTTGTTACATAGAATATTATCATTTAGAGCAAATGTAATTTACAAGCATCGAGCAAACAAGAGAGTAACACCAGGTGGTATAGGAAGCCTAAGTTGACATTTATTCGATTACTTTTTATAAGTAGATATCACTTTTACGGGGTTGAGCTGTGAATTTATATATGGTGTTACAAACATAGAGTGACCAGGATGAGAGACATAAGTATGTTAGTTTATTGAGTGTGCACTCCTATTATTTCGATGAGGAGTAAACCAAACTAGGATGGTATACATGTTCAATATACTATTTTATGCAGGAACCAGAAGATGATGAATTGAAGAAACAAGGGAAAAAAGCAAAGAGATCTTCTATAAATCAAAAGTGATCATTTACAAATATAAGTCAAAGTATGTAATTATCCTTAGATTTATTTGTAAAATCTCCTTAGATGATTCATATGCATACAAATATACCATTCGCACACAAGAATTTCAAATACAATAGTCAAATATACGTCTTCATCATCTTTTGGAGTTTTTAGCCACAAACCTTGATATGTTTCTTATTAGTGTTTAGATAATAAATATGGTTAAGTATGTCTATTAGAAAATTTTCAGAAGAGATTAATGATATAATAATGGATGGAAAAATACAAAAAGTTATAGAGAAACAGCAGACTCTAAATGAACTAATCAGAACAAGGGAAAGTAAAAGGTACTACAAGTAAATGACACCAAATTATAGTGGTTTAGCATAAACGGATCTAAATCCACTTTCTTGTAATTATTTGTAACATCTCGTATTTGAAGGCCAAAAGCTAAGCGTTGTGGATGCTGCAGTCATCCATAGTATTATCTTTTGGTGAAAATACGACAATGTTAATGGTATCCAGAATATCAGAAGCACTTAGATATGAAAAAAAATCACGGATTTCCAAAAACAATAATTTCAGTGATTATATTTCAAATAAATCGTATCCAAGTTACAAAAGTAACTAATTAGGTTTACGATGAAACTTAGAAATAAATCCCAAACGTAATCCCAGGCACTGATCAGATATAATTTACAACAATACGCCAAGAGCGGCATATGAAGATGCCCCCTTGGATGATCAGAGCAATGTAGATATAATTGTCTCAATACATAGTGGAAACAAATTTGAAACATAATTCCTAAATTAGCTATCTGTCAGTTACTCCTCCTCGTCGGATGCTTTATTCTTCAAAAACTGCTAAAACCAAAAAACCTAAACCCTCAGCCAACTGAAATCAAATTTTGAGCACCCGAGAGTTTAAGAGGAAACAAAAAACTTTGAGTCAGACTTAAAGCCCAGTATGAATAATTTATATTACATCTCAGTTTACTGAAAATAGTGAGGCCATACTGCTTAACGGAACGGGTTTCCCCTCACTGATATCTATTTTCAAAACATATATTTTGCAAATCCTTTCCTATAACCAAACTGGTTAATCAACTGATTATAATAATAATATAGCAATATCCACTATGTTAAAATAGGAAATGAAAGAGACTATCTGTCTAAAATCTGAACTATCTGTTCTAAATTTTGAGTTATCTGCTCTTTTCTGGACTATCTGTCCTAAAATTGATTATAGCAATATCTTTTATGCTAGATTATCGTCTATCTTCCCAAAACGGTAAAAAGGGTGGACTAACTATTCTTAAAAATTTAGCAAGGTCCGTTATGCTAATAAATGAACTATCTGTTCATATCAGAGCCGACTGCTCTTTTTGGACTAACTGTCATCTAGGCTGACTGATCCCAAAATGGATTGACTGTCCAAATTTAAAATGAGTTGACTGCTCCAATTTTCTTTTAGGTTAACCACCCTTTAAATATTTGACCTAACTGCTCTATAAAATATCTAAGCTAGCTGCTCTTTAAATTTACCTTGAAACCTTTTCAGAATGATTTAATCCGTCAAATCATATATATACAAGGAAAATATATTTGTAGCTTTACTCTAAGCTATTATTTTATATATATACTTTACTCAAAATAATGTTGATGATGTTCAATTAGGATTGTCTATCCTTTATAATAAATTAATTTCCTTTATAACTTAAAACACTTAAGTTATCTGCTTAGTTATTATATTCGAAACCTTTGTTTAAAACTTTAAATAACATTTCGAAAACATAAAAGTTAACTCCTTCAAAACCATTTACAAAACCCTTTGAAAGTATTGAAGGTAACTCCTTCATATCCTTTAATAAACCTTTCGAAATCATTGAAGGTAACTCCTTCTAAACCTTTTAAAAGCTTTCCTTTTACAAGCTTTAAATCATATGACCTCTGCCTTTTAAATCCTTTAAACCTTAACCTTGTGAAAACATTGCAAAACCATATCTTTCGACCTTGTCAGAAGCTTTCTTTTTGACCTAGTCAAAAGATTTCACCTTCTGACTTTGTTGAAAGCCAAGGTTACCTCTCCTATATATTAAACCTTTCGATGACATTGGGTTCAATCTAAAACAGGTGGAAAACCTTTAGAAATTAATCAAAATTAACTTCTTTGAAACCTTTAAAACGTTTCGACTTAAAACATCTGGATTATGCATAAGGACCAGAAAAACATTAGAGTCGAAAGCAACTGCTTCGAAACCTTTATAAAACATTTCGAAATTATTCGAAAACAATAAAGTGTTGGCATTGGAAACAACCCTTTGAAATCAATGGAGAGATGCAGCAAGTTTTATGAACAAAAATAACCTTTGACTCCATTTGTTTCGAAAGGTTAGGAAGTGGCAACAATGCTTTCACCTTGTCAAAAGCTATACCTTTTGACCTTGTCAGAAGGTTTCATTTAAAACAAGTAAGAAAACCAATCAAAAACTTTTTATTTTAAACCTTTTGACAGTTTCGAAAGCTCTTTTTCGAAAGTTAGCAAGCATATTTTCTTTAAACAAAAACAAAACTTCATCTCTTTCGAAAGCTATAGCCTTTCTCCCTTAAACCTTTCGACTCCATCCAATCCATTAAGTAACAGTTGCCTCATACTTTGTGCATTGGTATTTGACCCACTGAAAGGTTTAATACTTTTTGACTTTGTCGGAAGGTCTGGAATAAAGGCGGAAGCTCTACCAAAAGGGTTGAAATAGAAGAAAGGCTATTTATTTGTACTTTAAAACAGTTCTTTTGTACCGGACCTGCCTTGTTTGTCTAAATTTGATTGGTTGTCATAATTTTATATTCAAAAGTGTTGACGACTTTCCTCATTTGGAAATTTGAATAATTTTGAAAAAGCCTATTTCTCCTTTATAATTATATAAACATTTAAGTCCCATACTTTAAATAATTTCATATGACTATTGAAACACCTTGAAAATTTTTGGAAAAATTCCAGTAAATCAAATAATATGTTCTCTTCAACATGTATAATTTTTGAATCCAAACTATAATTATTTTTCCCGTAAATAATTTTATAATCCAAATTAATTTTTTGTTCCTTTGAAAATTCATAACAATTCCACAAAAATTTTAAAAATTCTGAAAATCGAAACTCATCTCTAAAATAACTTTTTAGATCAGCGTAAAAAGTTGCAAGGCTAATGGATGTAATTTAATAGGGTTTTATCTCAAAACATGTCATAACATCTATATGAACATATATAATCATCAACACATATATATAATCTTTTTATCATTCAAACACATGACAAATCTTTGCAAAATCACTCAGAATTAACCTTAAAACCGTAATCAAAATTATTTAGAGATGTAAACATTATTCACCTTTTTCTTTAATGATTAAGGAGCTTGAGAGTTGAATGAGTTTGATTCGAATTTTCTTTACTTATGCTTCTCTTTTGTTTCCTCTTCTTCTTCCTTCGTTAATGGTGGCCGACCAAGCTTTTAAATTTCTGAAATTGAGAATGAACGTGTGTTTTGAAATATACGCATCTCTATACCGGAGCAACTCAGTGTAGAGACAATCGATAGGTCATCCTATCGTTCTCGCAAATATCCGGTCTTCACCACCGGTATTCAAATGCTATCCATAACGACGTATCATTTTTCGGTCCTCTCCCGGCTAAACCGAATAATGAGCGCAATATTTAAAAATATACGGATATGGGATTTCAATTAAGTCACAACTTAATGATTCCAAAACCTTTTCTTTCAAATGGTTTAAACCAAATACTATTTCAAATCTTTTAAACAAAAAAATTTATTTCACAAAGTTCACTCAGTTTCACATAGATCCATTCACGGATTTCAAAATAATTTCCATTTCAATTGGATTAACTCATTTAAATCTTAAAATCAAGATTTATCTCATGGCTTTCAAAACTGTTTCCAAAGGTTCATTCATAACTTGGAAAACCATTTCAATTCAAACTTGAAATTCCTTTAGTACAAATTGGAAATTCATTTCTTATATGAAAGCTTTTATCGTTTGAAAAACAAACTGTTTTATTTCGGAAAATTCGATTTCATTTATACATGTTAAAATCCTTGGGATTAATTCAATTCCCAAAACAACATGTAAAAAATGGTTTGAAACCCATATAGACTTGTATAACATTTTTAAATCAAAAATACCAAATATAGAATTCAATTTCAGATATTGAATTCCAATTTAAATCAAATTATTCAAATTTCAAGTCTTTATTAAGTTATTCAAAATAACTTTTATTTTTAAAACACCTTTTCAAAAGCTTTTCACTTTTAAACATAATTTATTTCAAAAACTATTTGATAAAAAAATTCAAATTCAAAATTGATTTAAAAATCTGTGACTTAACCGATTTCCACGTGAAATCCATATTTGTATGTGTATAATGTAGTCCGGGGGTTTTTCACAATAGAAGTGCAACATCAATCATCAAAGATATATCACTATCGATAAGCGGTATAATCCATAACGCTTATCTTCATTCACAGCTTCACAAATAAAGTAAATTTATCAATCACAAAGATTTAATCATTACAATTTGATGTGAGTTTCGGATAACCAACTGGAATCCGACTTCCTGTCGCATCGAAATTCAAATGTCGTTTTAAAAGCCAAGGGTTTTCTCATCAATACAGAATAAAATCACCAATCATAATCCAGCACAGAGTAATTCACATCTCACAACATCACAATTACAAACAGAAATATCAATTCATCATACAACAAATCAGATATCCTACATACACAATCCATAAGCAATCATCTTTAATTCTTATTGTAATTAATTCAATTTAAAATATTTCTTTGTGTTGTCTTTAAAGACGAACAGTTTTTGTTTGCTCATACCAGTCCCATGACTGATCTGGAGTTTATTGTTCCCTTCCTAAACTCTGGGTGCCCAAAATTTCCCACACGGACAGTCTAGAGTTTGGTTTTTCAGATAGTCAGGTTCAGTAGATTATCTGGAGCTAGTTCAGTCTTTGGATGTGTATGAGACTTGCTTATCTTGGTGAAATCTTGATGGTGGATCGAGGTAGGAGTTTTGGAGCTTTGTCTTTGGAGCTTTTGGATCAGAGTTGCAGTATTGGATATCTGTGAAGACTTGTCTCATATTGTATCATGTTCCGCTGTATTCTGTGTTGTATATTCTCTGATGTTGATGATTATCATTGTATCAAATTGATGTATCAGATATTGTATTCATGTTATATTAGTGATATCATCTTTTATTTCCGCTGTGTTATTTATAATCTAATGGGTGTTGCAAGCTCCCGCGATACGAATTTGATGTTGTTTGTCGGACATCGAGTTCGGGTCGTGACAAATTGACTCATGTGGACACTGTATTTTATTACTTTGTGATGTTATTGGTTTAGAGAGCTCTCGTATAAAGGTCCCTAAGGACCGGGGGTGGCATATCTAAGGTTTTATTCCCCGGGAAGGGGGTAGCCGGCCTTGTGTTGGCAGAGATCCGGTTAGGAGTCTCGGGGCGTCCTTCTAGAGGCGTACCCATGTGGCAATGGGAAGTTCCTTGGCCTGACCATTAGTTGGAAATCCAAAGAAACAATACGAGCCCTGTACGGTTTTAGTTGTATAACCTTCCATGGAATGTGGCGGTAACCTGCTATTGAACATAGTAGCTATAGTAGGCATAAGTGCGAAATGCCTATGTTGGCTAAGATTTATATTATACTTTCGAAATGTTTTCCTGCACTTTGCACTTATAATAAAAATATCAAAGAAAATTTCTCGTATCAAGCATGTTTGACTATCATAAGGAGAAACCTCCTCCGATTCTGCGTTTGCATTGTGTGTGTGTGCGGAAGGCCTTATGGTAGTTACATTTTCTAAAAGCATTGCGGATCTATTTAAAAATATTTCTTTGTTTGTTTTTAAAGAATAACTGTTTTAAGTTCTCACACCAGTCCCATGACTGACTTGGAGTTTATTGTTCCCTTTCTAAACTCTGGGTGCCCACCAATTTCCACACGGGCAGTCTAGAGTCAGGTTATCAGGTCAATCTAGAAATTCAGGAGTTGCTGTAGAGATCTGGAGGCAAGCTGGATGGCTTGGCGTATCAACTAGTATATAGTATTTCTTTTCCGCTGTTTGTTGTTGTAAAATCTGATAATGAAATGTAATGTAAGGTAATGACATATATGATTCTTTATTTTAAAGATTATTCATTGATATATTATATGTTGTTCCGCTGCGATTGTGAGATTCTAATATTGTTTCTGTTGCTTCTTCTTTCTTTCTTATTCTACCTCTTCTTCTTTAACCCTAAAGGTACGGTTTTCTGGCCTTCGATTACTCGGCAATTGATACAGTGGACGTATTAATGTCGACTTTCGTGAGTCGAAAAATTCTGGAACGTTACATTAATACCAGATATAACATTTTGGGTTTTTCGACTCCCGAAAGTCGACATTAATACGTGCACTGTATCAACTACCGAACAATCGAATGCCGAAAAAACCGAATTGTTAGGGTTAAAGAAGAAGAGGTAGAAGAAGAAAGAAAGAAAAAGCGACAGAAACAATATCAGAATCTCACAATCACAGCGGAACAACATATAATAGATAAATGAATATCTTTAAATCAAAAGAACTATATCAGTTATTACATTACATCACATTACATTACATCTTCAGAGTTTACAATGAAAAACAGCGGAAAATAAATACTATATACTAGTTGATACGCCGTGCCATCCAGCTTGCCTCCAGATCTCTACAGCAAATCCTGAGTTCCAGAATAACCCGACTCTAGACTGCCCGTGTGGAAATTGGTGGGCATCCAGAGTTTAGGAAGGAAACAATAAACTCCAGGTCAGTCATGGGACTGGTGTGAGAACTTAAACAGTTATTCTTTAAAAACAAACAAAGAAATATTTTAAAAATAGATTCGCAATGCTTTTAGAAAATGAGACTACATAAGGCTTCCCACACACACATAATGCAAATGCATAATCGGAGGAGATTTCTCCTTATGATAGTCAAATATGCTTGATACGCAAATTTCTTTTCAATATTATTATTATAAGTGCAAAGTGCAGGAAAACATTTCAAAAGTATAATATAAATCTTAGCCAGCATAAGCATTTCGCACTTATGCCTACTATAGCTACCATGTTCAATAGCAGGTTACCGCCACATTCCACGGCAGGTTATACAACTATAACCGTGCAGGGATCGTATTGTTTCTTTGGATTTCCGACTAATGGTCAGGCCAAGGAACTTTCCATTGCCATATGGGTACGCCTCTGGAAGGACGCCCCGAGACTCCTAACCGGATCTCTGCCAACACAAGGCCGGCTACCCCCTTCCCAGGGAATAAAACCTCAGATATGCCACCCCTAGTCCTTAGGGACCTTTATACGAGAGCTCTCTAAACCAACAACATCACAAAGTAATAAAATACAGTGTCCACATGAGTAAGTATCTGGGCTCCATACCATGATACTACCCTTTTCCAGAAGTAATGGCCATACCTTAGGGAAGCAACCCCTGAAACCTTGCTGCAATTTTCCTGTTTCGACCATTACCGAGTTATGAGGTTCGACGAAGTCTCGTCCACAAAGCTACTGTAATATCCCAGAATTTTGGACAATTTAAATTTAATAATTTGAGTTTAAATTTAAATTGAATTGATGATTTTTATTAATAAATTTGATTTGATTTAATAATCTTCTTTATTTAAATATTTAATTTGTGAAATTATTTTTAATGAGCTAATAAATTGTTTTCTATTTATAAAATGTATATGTATTTATATATATTTTAAATAGATAAGTTGTTAAATTAGTATAGCATAATTTTAATTTTAAATTAGAAATTATGATTTATTTTTGATTTAAGATTTTTAAAAATATTTAATAAAATACTAAATGATTTTAAATATATGAGATAAATATTTTATTGGTTTAAAATTCATTTTAACTTAGGTTTGAATATTAAAATGAGTTATAAAAAAATGTTTGTGTTATTTTTTTTTAAAATATTGATTGATAATTTTGATTTGTAAATTTAATTTGAAATTTAAAATACAATTTAAAATATGAACATGCATTCATTAAGTTTATTTTATCTTTAACACTTAATCTAAATTACTAATTACTTGAAAGAGACATGTGTATGTAAGTTAGAACATGTGTTAACATGTGTTAGATGTTTGAATAAGGAATTTAACAAATGTTAACACTTAAGACAAGTGTCATGTTTCAATTTTTATTTTTCTTTAATTTTAATTAAGTCATAAACTAGTTATATAAACTTGCATATACTCATTCCTTTCCTTTTTCTCATTTTTCATTTTGAACAAACAAATCTGAACACATACAAATCATTTCAGATTCAAAATCAAACTCCTCTTTTTCAAAATACAAACCTGCATCCTCCAAAATACAAACCTGCAAAGTAAATGCATAGCAAATAAACATTCCATTTTCAAGCAAGCTCTGCATTTACAAATTAAAGCAAATCTGAACAATCACCCTCTAGTTCATCTTCAAATGCATAGCATAAATCATGAAATGGTTCCTGCATTCAATTTTTTGAACCTGAAGCAGTTTGCAAAACAAACCTGCATATTTCTTTGTTTCTTTAATCTGGAAACAAAAAGGACATGCATGCAACAATAAACTAGAAGGTCTGCATTTCTTTAATCTGAAAGCAAATTTCAAAGAGCAATAGCATTTATTTTTTGAAAAAAAGAGAAGAAGCAACATTCAAGTTTAAAAAGCATTCAAGCATGTTGCAAGGGATTATGCATGCTAAAGAAAATCTGGGAATGTGCTCTGTCTGCATCATTAAACAGGTGAGTAACTCATTCTTTTTAAAATTTGTTAATAGGTAATGTTGTACATGTTTTTTTAGAAATGAATTTATATGAAACTGCTATGAATATTTTACCTGTAAATATATGTATGTATACCTGAGGTTAACCGCACCATGTTTGTGTTCAAACCCCAAGCTTTTGATTGATTTCTTGAATTCTTTCCTTTAACTTGTTGCTGTTATGTTGAATAAAATCTGTTTGTTTTAGAATAGAGTAAATACAAATTTTATATGATTTAAAACTAAATTATCTGTAACCTGAGAAATCAAGTTACACAAGGCAAATTAGCATAAAGAAAAATTCAAACTTTATAATTTGATGTTTCAGATTTATAAATAGAATCATCAAGTAAATACATGAATTTTAAATCAAATATTACAATTTTTAGTGTTCTAAATGAAGAGCAGATTTGAACATACTGTATTTTACATTTTGCTCAAGTTCAGTAGGAGCTTGCATTAGATTTGTGTGAATTTGATTATGGAGATAGTTTAGCTATCAAAGATTGTGGGAAAATTACTAAATTAGAGTGAAATTAAATTTTGATGTGGTAATTTTGGGAATTTCTGTTATGAACCCTAGTTTATTGGGTTATTGTTTTTGGTCGATTGTGGACTCCTCGGTTGATCGAGTTCAACTAGGATTTGCATATAGGTAGATGGTGGTTTGGTATAGGATTCGCCGGAGTATGGGAGGATATGGTGATCGGAGATGCAAGATATCGCCGTTGTCAGGTTTGATGGGTTTGTGGGTCTGATGTTCTAGGTTTTGGTTTTAAAACTTGAATTCAAATTCAAGTTGAATTCAAGGGATCTGGGGGTTTAAAGTTGAAGTGTAGTCACTAATCGATGGGGGATGGCCATCGATGATGGTCAGAGGTGGCCAGCGTTGGTTTAAGGGTGCACATGGGTTTTGTGCATATTGGTGATGATGGTTGTGTTGATTTTTGGTTGCAGGGCTTATTTTCTCAGGATGATCTCGGGAAAATTGAAGGGTGACTCGAAGTAGGGGAGGATTTGTCTCGAAGTAAAATAGGTAGTAGCTCGGGTTTGTAATAGTGTTTTAGGTTTTTAGTATTTGAACAGAGCCTTATTTCCAGGTTTAAAAATTTTGAAAGTAAGTTTTTAAAATGTAAATTTAAAACCTGAACTAAGTATAAATTTAAATATAAATTCCACTAGTTAAATTTAAGGTTTTTGAAATAATTTAAATTTTGGAAATTTTTTTAAGCAAAATCTGTAACCTGTTTTCCGGGTTTTTATAAATTTCAGTGAAAATTTGAAATGCAAACCAAAATTTTAAACTAGTTTGAAACCTGAATTTTGTTATAAATTCAAATAATTTAAATCTTGGTATTTGTAGTTATTTAGGTTTTAAATTTTAGTTTGGATTCTAAACCTAAAATATAAAACTGTGTTCTGTTTTAAAATTTAAATGTAAAATTTCAAATAGTAAGTTGAAGTTCAAACTGGAAGTTTTAAACCTGAAATTTAAATTTGAAGTCAATAATTTAATTCTTGAATTTTGAAACATTTTTGAATTCTAAAATGTAATATGTTTTAAACTAAAACAGGAAACTGTTTCTGTTTTTATGTTTTAAATTGAAAATCAAACTTTTAAAAAAAATGCAACTGAAAATTTAAAACAAGTTTAAAAATCTGGGAACAGAATTATGAAGCTCAAGTTTGAATTTAATTTAAATCTGGAAAGTTTGATTTAGATTTTTAAATTTTTACAGTGTAAAGGACATTGTTTGAATTTAAAACTATAAGTCTTAATGTATGAAATAAAGTTTAAACTAAGTTTAAATTTAGTTTTAAAACCTGAGATTTGACTTTAATGTCAGTTTTTAAAATTAAATAAGTTTTTAAATTTAAATTTGTTCTGACTACTTTAGAAATTTTAAATAATTTGAATTTGAAAATGAAGATGGAGATGTAAGTAAAGTTTTAAATTTTATAAGTTTGAATCTAGAATGAAAATTTGAATTGTGTTTCAGTTTGGAATTTAAAAAGAATTTTTAAATTGAATTTTGTTTTGAAATAAAGTGTTTAAAATACTTTGTATAAAGAAGAATGTTTCTTAAGTTTGAACTTAAGAAAATTGGTTTGATTTAAATTATTAAATTAATTCAAATGGAATATTAATTATTATTTAATTATTAATGTGGATGATAAATTAGGTAATTAATAGTTTTTAAATTGATTAATTAAGATTTGAGATTAATTAAGGTTAATTAATCTATAGTTAAAGATTGTTAATTAAATTTTAATTGATGATTAAAGTTTATTTAATGATTTTAATTAACACTTAATTAATTAATAATTTGAGATTAATTAAATGATAATTAAATATTAAATAATAGTTCATTAATAATGGTTAATATAAGTCAATTTCTTAATTAAGTAATTAAGAAATATAATTAACTTAAGATTATATTACAATTAGTTAATGTGATTAAATTTGATAATTAATTTAATTAATTAATTAATAATAATCAATTGTTTATGTTAATTACTTAATGAAAGTAATTAAAGAATTAATTACTTGGTGTAATTAATTTGATTAAGGTGATTAGTTTAGATTAATTAAGTTAAATTAATTTAAACATTTGAGGATTGACTGATAACTACTTACGTAATTTATGAATTTGTAATTACTTAAGGAAGTAATTAATTAATAATTACAGGATGTAATTAAAGATATTTATTATAGAAATAATTTGGATTTAAATTACTTTGAAAATTAATCAAGTGATTAATGAAGATAATTAATTAGGAGTAATTAATTATGGGATGAGTAACTAAAATAGTTAATTACTGAATGGTTATTAATCATGGGTGATTAATATATATGGTTTAAATTGAAGATTAATTACTTATGTAATTAATTTATTTTGAGAATTTGATTAAATGTAATCAGAAACTAATTAATTAATGATGTAATTTGGAATTGATTAATTAAGGTATAATTAATAATGAATAAATGATTAATGTAATTAATCTTAGCTAATTAATTAATTAAGCAAATACAAGTTAATTATCTGCAAAGGGTTTAATATAATTAACTTGTAAAATTAATTAGAGATTATTAATCAATAAGGATTAATTGAAATGAAATTTGAGATGATGATTTATAAATTGATTTGTAATCAACTGATGGATAAGTTAAGTAGGATTTTTAATGATGCAGTAATTAATTTAATTTATTTTAAATTAATTAGAGTTTAGGTAATTAATTTAATTTATTTTAAATTAATTATAAATGGTGTGATCATTAGTTGCTTATGTTTGATGATTGGTATTGATTGCCATGCATTGGTTGTAATCTTAGTATGAGATAAGTAATGATTATTGATATGGATGCATTGGTTGCTTTTGAATGATAATATGGATTATCTGATTTTGATATGAATTATCTGTTGATGATAATGTTGATTATTTATTGTGTTATAAATTATCTATCTGTGTGTACGTAGATAATGAATTTAATTGTTTTAAACTTAAAACAACTTGGCCTTAAAAGACATGCTTTGGATTTCGATGAGACCGGGATCGGGTTTCCGTATTTGGGATCCGCAAACCACATCGATTCCAAATTAACGTTAGGTCGTTAATCCAAGTGGAGCGAGTGAAGACTCGAGGTGTAAGGGCTATACGTCAGTATAACTCTGTGGGTGATTCCGTAATGAGTTTGACGGAATAGTACTTATAGATTCGAGACGGTGAAGATTCAGAGTGCATGGGTTATCGTCGTTAACTCTGAGGGTGATTCCAAAATGAGTGTAACGAGATAATGCCTTCGGTTTCGTTCGAACCCGGAACGAACTTGTATGGATTGAATGCTTTCAGAACATCGTCAGGTGGACGATGAGCATTCTAAGTGATATGTCCTATAAAGGTAATCGTAGCCTCAAGCCTCATCAACCGGGAATGGCTAAAACAGGGGAGGTGCAGCAAAGCTTCGTGGGTAGCCCCCACTTGAGAGCAAGATTTATCCCTGTCTAGAGGTCCCTTTATTTTCGGCTTAGTGGTGTGGTTACTGATCACAACTGCGGGATTGTCTTGTTTGGAACTATTCAGTCAGGAATGGGGCCGGCTTTGTGTTGCAGGGGATTGGGAGTAATCCTCGGTACGGTGATCTAGGCCATGTACTGTGACGGGCGGTACCCCAGTAGCCCAGCCATTGATGGAATCCAAAATCCAATAAGTGCCGTACGTATTAGTTTTGCCCAACTATGTTGGAACGTGAGATGTAAGCATTCCATCTATTTCTGTATTTTACTTGAAAACCGTAGACACTATTATAATATCATCGGATTTCCTATCAAATGTTTTGGTTAGCGTAAGGTAAAAACTTTTCCATGTTTATGTGTGGGAAGTCTTACGTGATACCTTTTCTTTTCAAAGGTTTTTCAAAGTTAAGCAACTTTAACCTGTTACTCACACCAGACCCATGTCTGACCCGGAGTTATTTCTGTTTTTCTTTAACTCTTGGGTACTCAAATTTTTATGAGTAGTCAAGGGAATTCAGGTTAGAATTCAGGTTAGCTTGACGAATTGTGGAGGAGCATATGGAGTAGGAGGCTTCTGCGTATAGTTATATAGTTTTCCGCTGTGTTGGTATCTCTGAGTGTTTGTCTGTAATGTATTGAGTTGTAATAACTAGACAGGTGTTTATAACTGTCTAGTATGTGTTGTATTGTCTGTGTAATCTGATATTTGATGTATACTATGTAATACTTATGTTATTAATATAATTTATTCGTTCCGCTGTTGAGATTCTAGTGTTGTTTCTTCTTTCTCTTCTTTCTTCTCTCTTTTCTATCCCTTTCTTTCTTAAAGACGATACGACTTTTTGTGGAGAAAAAGTCGGGTCGTCTCATTTGGTATCAGAGCATTAGGTTGAGTGAATACCTAGTCTCTGTAGTGGTGTCTATCTTGAGAGAGCGTATTTGTATTTTTATTATATATATATATACACACATAATAATTTCTACCTATTTATTGGTTTACCTGTTCGGGTTTTTCCAATATAAGTTATAAAGGTAAATGAGGTAGAAGTGTGTGTAACACGACTACCATTGGTTGGAGTTTAATGGATAAGGTTGGAAGTGTATTTGTCGAGACTGTAGACCAAATACCGTCTCGAGTGAGTTCTGTAGTGATGAAGGACTTCATCGATCTCTGAAGGTAACCTGTAAAGATTCGGAGTTCATTTTTGAAGTGTCGAATTGAGTTGGATCTATCGGTAGGGCAGAAGTAAGTGAGTAATGATATTTTGATATCTCAGGAAGTTGTAGCTGCGTGATGAGATGCAGTGACTATGGATATTTCCGAAGATGTTTCTTTAGAATAAGAGTAAGAAGTGAGTTTGCTCGGTGATGTGGATGAGTTTAGCAAAGTGTTCTGAGTTGGTAAGGAGTCTTCTGGCTGAGTAGTTTTTCTGAAGTGGAAATCAGAAGCAGTAGAGTAGATTCGTTTCTCTGGTAAGTTGGCTAAGCCACCATAAGCTATTATGTTTGGTTGAGAGGGAGCAGTTTCTTTGGATTTAGGCTGAGTTGATCGCAAAAGTGACTTGCGATAGTATGTTCTTTTGGATTGTTGGAGATTGTCTGGATTTCTTCCAGGAAGTCAGAGTTTGTCTGCATCTGAAGATCGAGTTTTCTTTCTAGGAATGGGACTGGTGGTTCAGTTAGTAGATGGATGGTTTCTTGAGATAGAAGTTGGTGAAGCAGCTCAGGTTTCGGAGAAACTTCTGAGTTTTCTTATGGATATGTGGAACCATATTTCTGTGTTGGGTTGTCTAGTCTGTGCTTGTGTTCGTCAGCATTATCTTCTGCTTCGGATCAGAGTTGTGCAGCGGAAGCAGTAAGGGGAAGCTTGCTCCGAAGTGTTTTGGTTTCTTCTGTGTTGGGTTAGATCAGTGTTTGGTTTTCTAGAGTTGAATTGCCAGTTTGGATAACTGGGATTCGGTGTGTTTTCACGTATCTCTGGGGGAGTACGTGTTTGATATTTCTGGTTGTAGAACCAGCAGTTCAGGATGGTTTGGTTGTTGAGTCATACTCGTTTGTAGTCTGATATTCTGTTTAGAATTGTTGATAGGAGCTCTATAGCTTAGTAGTATTGATTGATTGGATTTTATAGAGCGAGTATCCCGATATACAAATACCGGGGAAACTCGTGAAGGTTTTATCCAAAATTCTTTTGGATAATTAGATTTGTTCTGATTGTGTGAATTGTTTGCTTTGATTGTTGGCATATGATTAACATATGCTGTGTTTTAAAATAAAATCTGTAAATAGATTATTAAATTACCTTTGTTTTAAATTTCGGGGACGAAATTCTTTCAAGGGGGAAGGATTGTAATATCCCGGAATTTTGGACAATTTAAATTTAATAATCTGAGTTTAAATTTAATAATCTGAGTTTAAATTTAAATTGAATTGATGATTTTTATTAATAAATTTAATTTGATTTAATAATCTTCTTTATTTAAATATTTAATTTGTGAAATTATTTTTAATGAGCTAATAAATTGTTTTCTATTTATAAAATGTATATGTATTTATATATATTTTAAATAGATAAGTTGTTAAATTAGTATAGCATAATTTTAATTTGAAATTTGAAATTGTGATTTATTTTTGATTTAAGCTTTTTAAAAATATTTAATAAAATACTAAATGATTTTAAATATATGAGATAAATATTTTATTGGTTTAAAATTCATTTTAACTTAGGTTTGAATATTAAAATGAGTTATAAAAAAATGTTTGTGTTATTTTTTTTAAAATATATTGATTGATAATTTTGATTTGTAAATTTAATTTGAAATTTAAAATACAATTTAAAATATGAACATGCATTCATTAAGTTTAATTTATCTCTAACACTTAATCTAAATTACTAATTACTTGAAAGAGACATGTGTATGTAAGTTAGAACATGTGTTAACATGTGTTAGATGTTTGAATAAGGAATTTAACAAATGTTAACACTTAAGACAAGTGTCATGTTTCAATTTTTATTTTTCATTAATTTTAATTAAGTCATAAAATAGTTATATAAACTTGCATGTATCCATTCCTTTCCTTTTTCTCATTTTTCATTTTGAACAAACAAATCTGAACACATACAAATCATTTCAGATTCAAAATCAAACTCCTCTTTTTCAAAATACATCCTCCAAAATACAAACCTGCAAAGTAAATGCATAGAAAATAAACATTCCATTTTCAAGCAAGCTCTGCATTTACAAATTAAAGCAAATCTGAACAATCACCCTCTAGTTCATCTTCAAATGCATAGCATAAATCATGAAATGGTTCCTGCATTCAATTTTTGAACCTGAAGCAGTTTAAAACATCTTAATGGTTTCGACACTTAATACATTTTAAAACATCTTTAAATCGTTTTAATTCTATTTAAAATATCACTTTCCCAAAACATTTCTTTAATATATTATTCACTGTCTAAAAATCGTGAATATACTTCGTTAACCAAATTCAACATTTTTCTACACATTTTATCTAAAGGATTATCCACTGTCCAAAATCGTGAATATACTTCGTTAACCAAATTCAACATTTTCTACACATTTTATCTAAAGGATTATCCACCGTCCAAAGTCGTGGATATATCTCCTTTAATAAGCTTTCCTATTTACTTATCAAATTCAATTGGTTTCGTATTTATAAAACAACGTTTATACATTCACATTCATATATATATTTTATAAAAACTACAACTTATAAAATCCTTTAATTAACTAATTCTATTTATATCTCATTGAAATGCCAAAATCCAATTTATAAGTTAATCACTTATAAATCTTTTAATTTACAAAATCTATTCATTTTATAACTTCACAATTTATAAATCTATAAATTTCGTTCACTTATGAAATCCATTTATACTTCATTTTAACACTTTTAAAAACTCGTTTTATAATTCCAATATTTTTAATTTATAAATATCAATTTTTATAAATCTTTTATATAAATTGTTTATAATAATTCAAAAATCCCAATTTAAACCATTCTACAAATTAATCAACTACTTATTTAAAAAATCACATTTCGGTTATATTCCACAAAAATCATAATTTTTATAACATAAAAATTATAACGTTTATTTATTTAAAATGAATCAATTCCAAAATTTAATAAAACGTATACTTTCAAAAATCACTTTAAAAATTCTTTTAAATTTGAAAATCATCACTTTAGCTCTTTTAATTTTCCAAAATAGGCCCAATGCTGCAATAACACTAAATATAACAATCACGACATCCAAAACATCATATATCATATGATAACGGAATATATCACAATATCTGTAAATAAATCAATACGGGTGATGAATCCAGTTGGATCCCTCCAACTTGTTTCCCTGCATCCACAGATGTTAGCACAATACCAATCCTGTTCCAATATGGGATATCGTGGTACATGGTTTTATATAAAATATTATCCACTATTATGCAGCGCAATAGGGTCTCATCCGCTATATAATGCGGAAAAATCAACTCCAAGTACATATATAATACCAATTCCACTTCAAGATGGAATATCGCGGTATATGTGTTTAATAAATAACATCCGCTTAATATACGGCGTATATGGTCTATTTCAAAACAATAGATAATAATTTATCATTCAATCACACAATCAAGCAATTTTAAATCTAATTATTCAAAATTTAAATCGAAACAGTTTCGATTGAGTGAGAAGTTCTCACCTTGTTTCAAATAGCGGTTCCAGCGTTTTATTTCGAATAAAATTGAACGCGCGTTTAATTTTACCCAAAATTTTCACAAGCTCCAATCAACTCCAATCCAGCTCCATCGCGTAGTGTTCTCGGATACGAACCCAACGCAATTTGTTTCATCCAAAATGGACCTCGTATGAAAAAGTTACAGCATTTTAAAGATTATACGATTTAATATATAAATTAATTAACTTTTTATTTATATTTTTATAACCTACTGCAATCTGGGCCGTTCCTTCTGCAAAATTCGAATCAAGGCCACATGCGCAACTTCTCCTTCCTTCCTCAGTAACGAACGTGACCGAACCCATTACTGCCGCCTTCAAACCGTACATGACGCGCCACCATCCATCACTTACACCACGATCAGCTAGCACCAAACGAACGACCACAACCCCTCCCACCTTCGGCTACAACCACGACGAGCTCGGCCCTAGGTGGTGCTCGAAAAATGTGTCGAAACATGCGTCCTTTGAACGCAAATTGCCATTGATCCATAGCTCCATTTACGATCTTGACAGTTGAGAATGTAGATCTCGATACGATCTTGAAGTTTGTAGTTGAAGGTTTGTTGTAATTGCTTACGGATTTGAAGATTTTGAGGGGAGAATGAAATGAAATTTCGGCCATTAAAATAGAGGGTGGCGGCTGAAGAACGCTAGCTCGGTTTTGTTTGCAAATGTGAAAACCTAGGTCCTTTTATAGAAAATTCTCGCGACACTATTCACCCAAATTTTTTCCGAACTCCAAACGAAGTGTGCCGTCTGGCATTTATAATGTTTTACCCCTATTCCGAACGCAATGCAACATATATCAGGAGCCAATTTGATCAAATTTGAAAGATAAGTTTTCGAATCGAATTATTTAAATTTAAAATTCACTCAAACCAATTTCTACGCGTTTTAGCTTTCTTCGGACAAACCGTAAATCCGATTGACACGAAATTTGAAACCATACAATAATATAACATTACGGATCCGATGAAACTAGTTTCGTCGAAATCCGAGACAATTTGAAAAATGGCTATTTTTACTCGTCAATTAAATATTAAAATATTCAATTTCTACAAATTAACTTTTAATTCAATTTTAAAAGTTCTATAACATCATTCTAACTCCAATATGATTTAATAAAACTTTACAAATCAAATTTAATCACATTAAACCCAATTTCCAATTATTTCTGTAATTTCAAATATTAAATTATTGATTTAATTACCCAATTAAATTCTTATATTCAAAATAAATTTTATTCGACTTACACATTTTACTTGTTAATATTTAAAAATAAATTAATATACGAATTTCAAATGACAGAATTCTGGGTCGTTATAAACTTCCCCCCTTAAAAGAATTTCGTCTTCGAAATTACCAAGTAAGAGAAAGTTACAGAATTCATCGTTTTTTCAAAACCATTTCAAATTAGATTTCAAATTCACTTAAGTGTTTAACTTTTCCAAAATCCAATAGTTAAACTTCTTATAAAAACTTTACTAAGTTTTCAAATCATACTTAGCTATCTTTTCAAAACCAGCTATATCGTTTAACTTTTCACTCCAAAATCAAAGTTATAGTTTTCAAAATTTTCCAATTTTCTCAAAGATATTCTAACGCCTTAAACTTTCAGAAAAATTCACCATAGTCTCCTTTGCGCGGTTCAATCCGAAAAAATGGCAATATATATATCACAAATATACATCTCATTGAAGTAATGAGGCATCCCGCAGGGAAAAAAGTGTAAAAGTACGATATGTAATCCGAGATATGCACCTTATATATTATTAGCGAGCATATATGGCTAATATAGGGCGAAAGCGAGCTCCAAATGCGAAGCAATGCGCAATCCGCACCTACTAAACACTCAACAAACAAATGAGAACATATATATAGAAAATAATATCAATATACAACACATACCAACAACTATATATGTCAATATAGAAAATGCAATCAAAAGCAATAAATTCAACCATCAACCGACTAGCATTCAACTAACATCCATAACCAAATCAATACACTTTCACTTCTCATCAATATTCAATGAATTTGTTTTCCAATTTAAATCGCATTTGATTCATTAACGTTGGATTTTTTTTACTAACATTCATTTATTCATATTCAATTAGTTTACATTCACTAATTCATACTCAAGTTGGTTCGCTTCCAAATCAAATTGGTTTGATTGTTTTGGATGTATAATTTAAATGTTTTGGATCTGGCGTTTTGTTTTGAGTTGGTGCTGGGTTATTCGCGTGTTTGTCACGAGTATTACTCGAAGACGACAGGTGTTGGCTCGAAGCTAGATTAGAAGGGGGAGGCTCGAAGAAATGCACGGGAATTTGGTTGATTTGCTCGAAGCAAATTTTGAGGGGCTCGGGTATGAGTGGTTCTCCAGGTTTAAACAAAACCTGTTCTGTTTGTTTTGGAATTTTAAAATTAATTTCAAATTATAAAATAAAGTTTAAGTTAAATTTTAAAATCAAAGTGTAAGAATGAATTCAAGTTAGTTTTGAAACTTAGTTTGGAAACAAAGTTTAAAAATTCAAATTTGTTTAATAACTTAAAAGTGTTAGATATTTAAGTATATTTTAAAAAGGGTTATTCGTTTTAAATCTTGAAATTTGAAATGAATTTGAAAGTGAATTGAATATGAATTGTCAACATATTGATAAGTGATAATAAATCACTAATAAGAATGAGATTTGTCTTAAGTTAATTAAAATGAATAATTTATTTTTTTAATTAATTAATGACTTGGATTAATTAAATAAGTAATTAAAGGTTTAAATCATTAATTAAGGTAATTAATTTGAGAAGAATTAATTTATTAAAGGTTAATTAATTAATGAAAGTGATTTTGAAATGATTATTAATTAAGGATTAATTAATTAATTGTTGTAATTAATTAAGAAAAATTAATCAAAGGATTGAGTATAAATTAAAGGTTAATTAATAAATGATTAAAGAGTAATTAATAAAATTAATTTGTGATTAATTAATATTAATTAACCAGGATTAGTAAATTATTCATAAGAATAAATATGATTTAAATTAATCAGTTGATTAATAAATAGTACTTATAGATGTTTGGATTTTATTGAACGGATAAATTGGTTGATTTCCCCGATATGTCATGCTTTGTGATATATACTGATTTGTGTTGAGATAGGTAATGCAATTTATTTACTGGGATAGACGTAATTTATTATCTGTGATATATATCTGTGATCTGTAAGATAAGTGTTATAGTTTATATCGCTTATCAACTATATTTTTGTGTTTTAATATGTAATGACTGAATGATGTTGCACTATTATGTTAAACCCCTGGACCACACTTATACACACACAAATATGGATTCCACGAGGAAATCGATTAAGTCACAGATTTTTGAAGTGATTCTTAAATAGACAATTTGAATTCAAATGTTTTGGAAATGGATTGGGTTTAAAGTGAAAAGCTTTTGAAATGGAATTTCAAAGATGAAATTTATTTTGAATAACTTGATTAAGTTTTGGAAATTAAATAATTTGATTTAAATTTGAATTCAATATCTGAAATTGAATTCTATGATTTAGAAACTAGGATATAAAGAAAGGTTATTCAACTTATAAATGAGATATATGGGTTTTTAAACCATTTTAAATGTATTGATTTGGGAATTTGAATTTAAATTCAAAAGACTTTAACTCGTGCAAAAAAAATAACTGGATTTTTCTGAAATGAAAGCTATTTGTTTTCAAATAAATAAAAGCTGTCACATAAGTAATGAACTTCCAATTTGTGTTGAAAGGTTTCAAGTTTAAATTGAAATTGAAATGTTTGAAAGGCTATGAATGAATCTTTGGAAACTATTTTGAAAGTTATAAATTAAATCTTAATTTAAAAATTTAACGAGTTAATCTAATTGGAATGGAAATTTTTTTGAAAGCTATGAATGAATCTTTATGAAATGGGGTGAACTTGATACCAAATGTAAAGGTTACGATTTTTGACTCACGAAGGTCGACATTAAAACGTCCACTGTATCAACTGCCGAGCAATCGAAGGCCGGAAAACCGTATCCTTAGGGTTTAAAGAAGAGGTAGGAGATAGAAGAAGAAAGAAAAAGCAACAGAAACAATATCAGAATCTCATAATCGCAGTGGAACAACACATAATAGATAAATGAATATTTTTAAAACAAAGAACTATATCAGTTATTACATTACATCACATTACATTACATTACATTATCAGAGTTTAAAACAACAAATAGCGGAAAAGAAATACTATATACTAGTTGATACGCCAAGCCATCCAGCTTGCCTTCAGATCTCTACAGCAGCTCCTGAATTCCAGAATAACCTGATAACCTAACTCTAGACTGCCCGTGTGGAAAATGATGGGCACCCAGAGTTTAGGAAGAGAACAATAAACTCCAGGTCAGTCATGTGACTGATGTGAGAACTTAAAACAGTTTGTCTTAAAAAATACAAACAAAGAAATATTTTAAAATAGATCCGCAATGCTTTTAGAAAATGTAACTACCATAAGGCCTCCTGCCACACGCACAATGCAAATGCAGAATTGGAGTAGATTTCTCCTTATGATAGTCAAATATGCTTGATACGCAAATTTCTTTTCAATATTATTATTATAAGCGCAAAGTGCAGGAAAACATTTCGAAAGTACAATATTAATCTTAGACAGCATAAGTACCATTATAGTATACCTACTATAGTTACCATATTAAATGGCAGGTTCTACAACTAAAACCATACAAGGGTCGTATTGTTTTGATTTGATTTCCAATAAATGGTTGGGCAAAGGAACTTCCCAAGTAAAATGGAACGCCTCTGGAGGGACGTCCCCGGATCCTAACCGGATCTCTGCTAGACAAGGCCGGGTTACCTCTAGCTGGGTAACTACTGACACGAGTATGCCATCCCCCGGTTGTAAACAACCTTTATCCGAGGATCCTCTCAACCAACAACCACAAAATAATAAGTTTGCAGCAACCACAAAGTAAGTATTTAGGCTCCATACCATGATACCACTCATAATCCAGAAGGAAATGACATACCCTCAGAGGGCGCTATCCTCAAATAACCTTGCTGCTACGATTCCTGTTTCGACCATAACCGGGTTGTGAAGTTCGACGAAGTCTCGTCCACAAAGCTACGCTTTTCACAAAAGCCACGCTTTGATCAACAAATGATCAGCAACACTCAGCATGCCACACTACCAAATTGGGAGTATATCATTGATAAACATCAACTACATAACCTCTGAGCTCGTACGTCTCAGAGAAGGGTGTTAAGCTAAGAGAATAAATTCTCCGCCACCAACAGAAATGTATTTGAAAGAAATCTGCTTTATATCTCAAAATGTAATGTCATACATACCATCCATACAATTCTGTTCTGGGTTCGAACAGAACCGAAGGCACTTCCAAAGAAGCCCTTGCAATCCGGGTATTCACAATCCCGATCGAACTTCCCATCACAAAGGAAATCTCCATACCGTAGCTATCGGTGCAGAGACAATCGATAGGTCATCCTATCATTCTCGCAAATACCGGGTCTTCAACACCGGTCTTCAAATGCTATCCATTACAACGAATCACTATTCGGAATGGGATTTATGAACCAAAGGTCTTCTCTCGGCCAAACTGAATAACGAGCGCTTATTTATAAAAATAAGTGTTCATTCAGATTCAAGCAAATCATAACAAATACCCATTTAAAGGTAAATATTGATAGTCGGTTATTTAACTATCAATAGATATGCACAACATTACCAGATTCTAAATAATTTTCCAAATTATTTATTTTTCAAAAATATCTGTACAAGATATATTTTCCACACTTCAAAATAAATCAAGGTTTATTTTCAAACAAATTTCCCTTTCCTTTATAAATTCCATGGTGAATTTAAATTTCCAAATATCCATTGATATACGATTTTTCAAATCGATTTCAAATATTCACTTTCAATTTATCTTTAAAAGATAAAATCTCAAAACATTTCACTTCATATTGGAAAACATTTCCATACTTATTTAATAATAAGTAATTCATAAATCTATTTATTTTCAACATCTGGAAAATATTCAATATACTTAAAACACAATTAAGTATATATTTTATTCTTTAAGGAAATCATTCTCTTAAACACATTCATTTGAGTCAAAACGAATGTTGCATAAAACATCGTTACAACAACCCAAAATCACTAGTATAGGGATTCGAAATTTAGATAGGTATATAAATCCCAATACTATATAAAACATTTCCTTTCGAAAATCATTTACTATAACAACAGTGTTATGGTCCACCATTTCCTTATTTCTCGAAAACGTCTATTTCAACAATGAATGTTGAAATCTATGGTTTCGATCCTTAACACATTTTAAAACAACTTCAAATCGTTTTAATTCTATTTAAAAGATCACTTCCTAAAACATTTCTTAAATATATTATTCACTGTTCAAAATCGTGAATATAAATCATTAACCAAATTCAACACATCTACATATTTAATTAAAGGATTATCCACTGTCCAAAATCGTGGATATATCTCCTTTAATATGCTTTCATATTTACTTATCAAATTCAATTGGTTTTGAATTTATAAAACAACGTTTACAAATTCACATCTATATAAATTTTATAAAAACTTCGACTTATAAAATTCCTTAACTAACAAATCCTACGTATATCTCATTTAAATGCCAAAATCCAATTTATAAGTTAATTACTTATAAGTCTTTTATTTTACAAAATGTATTCATTTTATAACTTCACAAATCGTAGATTCTATTCTTCTATAAAACCCATTTTAACATCATTTTAAAACATATTCAAAACTCTTTATAATTTCATCACTTTGATTAATAAAATCCAATTTTATAAATCTTATATATAAAGCTTTTATAATAAATTCAAAAATCTCAATTTAACCTATTTTATAAAATTATTAACTCCATATATCAAAAATCATATTTCAACTATATTTCTCAAAATCATAATTTTTTTAACATTAAAATTATAGCGTTTATTTATTAAAAATGAATCACTTCCAAGATTTAATAAAACGTATATTTTCAAAAATCATTTTAAAAATCCTTTTAAATTTGAAGATCATCACTTTAACACTTTTAATTTTCCAAAATAGGCCCAATGCTGAAACAGCACTAAATATAACAATCACGTCATCCAAAACATCATATATCATATGATAACAGAATATATCACAATATCTGTAAATAAATCAATACGAGTGAGGAATCCAGTTGGATCCCTTCAACCTGTTTCGCTGCATCCACAGATGTTAGCACAATACCAATCCCGTTTCAAGACGGAATATCGCGGTACATGGGTTTATATAAAATATTATCCGCTATTATGCGGCGCAATAGGGTCTTATCCGCTATATAATGCGAGAAAATCAACTCCAAGTACATATGTAATACCAATTCCACTTCAAGGTGAACTATCGCGGTATATGTGTTTAATAAATAACATCCGCTCAATATACGGCGCATAAGGTCTATTTTCAAAATAATAGATAATAATTTATCATCCAAACACACGATCAAGCAATTTTAAATTTAACTATTTTAAATTTAAATCGAAATAATTTCTTTTGAGTGAGAAGTTCTCACCTTGCTTCAAATACAGTTACAGTGTTTTATTCCAAATAAATTAAACGCGCATTTAATTTTCCCCAAAATTTTCACTAGCTCCAATCAACTCCAATCCATTTCCATTGCGTAGTATTCGTCGATACGAACCCGATGCAATTCATTTCGTGCGAAACAGACCTCGTATGAAAAAGTTATTGCATTTAGAAGTTTATACAAATTATAATTACAAAACAATTAACATTTTTTCCTCACTGAATCTGGGCCATCCATCCCCTTCCCATAGATCCAGGCCACATGCGCAGCTTCATCTTCCCCAGTGAATAACGCACGAAACAAACCCATTTAGCCGCCGTTGAACCCTAATACTCGCGACCTATAAACTCAACTTCACGACGATTAGGTTACACCGCAACGAAGCTCGCAAGCCCACCCTCCTTCGGCCAGAAGGACGTCGAACTCGACTCCATAGTTTTCTCGAATACCGCGCGCGACCGCGGCACGTTCAAACCCAATTTGTCATGAATCTATAGCTCCATTTACGATCTTGACCGTTGGATAGAGAGATCTTGATGCTCTTTACAACTTTGTAGTTGAACGTTTGTCATAATTGTTGATGGATTTGAAGAAAATGAGGGAGGAAAGAAATGAAATTTCGGCCATTAAACTTTAAAACTGGCGGCCCTGAACCCTAGTTAGGGTTTTGAGTGTAAAAGTGTGAATATGGAGGCCTTTTATAGAAAATTGACGAACACTATTCATCCAAAAAAATTTCGAACTCCAAACGAAGCGTGCCGCCTGGTGTTTATAATGTTTTACCCCCATTCCAAACGCAATGGAATATATATCGAGAGCCAATTCGATCGTATTTGAAAGATACAATTTCAAATCGACTATTTTAAATTTAAAATTTACTTAAACTGATTTAAGTGCGTTTTAGCTTGCCCCGGACAAACCGTAAGTCCGATTGACACAAAATTTGAAACCTTACAATAATATAACATTATGGATTCGATGAAACTGGTTTCGTCGAAATCCGAGACTATTTGAAAAATGACTATTTTTATTCGTCAATTAAATATTAAAATATTCAATTTTCACAAATTAACTTTTAATTCAATTTTAAAAGTTCTATAACATCATTCTAACTCCAATACGATTTAATACAACTTTACAAATCAATTTTAATCACATTAAACCCAATTTCTAATTATTTCTGTAATTTCAAATATTTAATTATCGATTTAATTATCCAATTAAATCTAGACATTCAAAATAAAATTTATTCGACTTACAAATTTTACTTGTTAATATTTAAAAATCAATTAAATATATGAATTTTAAATGACAGAAATTCTGGGTCGTTACATATACGGCCTAAGGAAGACAATATAGGAATGATATCTTTCCCATAATATCCCTCCTATAATTCATTTAAACCTTTCTTTTAATGTATTAGTCAAAAGGCATGGCTACCGTAATTAAGTCAAATCCCAATCCCCTTATCAACACATTATTTTATTTAGTTTGTCTAACTAAATCTCCTAAACAATGTTTTCGAAAATGTGAGGTGTTACATTATTTATGTACTTTCATGGGAATATACTTTACAAGGTTGAAACTTGAATACAAATTAATAGTAAAAGCAATTAAGTAGTGGAAGTGTAATGGAGGAGCTTGGCATATCTTATTATTTTTGGTCGAGTAGTTCTTCTATTTATTAATTCCTCCTTTTTGTCTCCATTATCTTTTTTGTTCTAAATTCATATATTAGTATTATTAATAGGTGTGAATTGTTAGTGTATAATTCACTAAGAAGTTCTTATTTTTTCGTAGCGTTTTGCTCTTGCATGGATCCGTTTTTCTTCCAACTAGAACCCTTCTTTTTTTGATGAACCATCTTCTTTCAACCAAAGCAAATTCTGGTCATGGACCAAAACAGTCTGTTAAAGTTCTCAAAATTAGGAGTGTTAGCACTCTTATATGCAACCCTGGAGCTTGCTTCTGGGTCACTCTTGAGTCAATTTGAAACTGCCTTAGGACCCCGCTCGAAGTTTGAAGCACTCAAGCATGAGCGTTGCTGGCTTCAAACAAAGAACTCATTTGACCACTTTCCCTAAGCTTGCTCGGAGTTTAGCTTTGAGCGAAACTATAGCGGGTATGGTCAAAGCTTGGAGCCTTATTTTTTTAGTGCTCCACAATCATGCTTGAGTGCTTTTTTAAGTGCTATGCTAGAGCAAGTTCCAGGATTTAACTCGACTGAACCCTAAACTTGCTTTCAGTCCAATTTGGAACACAATTTGACCTTTTTTTGCTTTTCAAGCATTTACAGAGTCAAATCTTTAGTTGTTTATTAAAATTTTAAAGTATTTTCAAGTCTGCTCATTTTTTCTATTCTTTAGCTACTTTAAGTTATGACCTGGACTTACTTTAGATTTTCCTTTATTGATAGGATCTGCCTTGTATCTAGTTGATTTTCTTTGCCTTTAACTTAACATTAATGTTGCTTTCTTTGATAAATTTCCAGCTAATGTCTCTACATTTCCTACCGACTATGAATGGATATAAAAATTATTCTCCAATGATGACTTAAGCAATATCGAAAGTGAACTTTCAAGAGCTTAAGTATTTTTCTTACAATTTATTTGAATATCTTATACTCACTTTAAATCGATTAGGCAATTGCTCTTATTTCAATTTTTTTTTCATTTTATGATTCACACATTATTGCATATTTAATTAATATTTATGGCTAAATAACTTAATCTTTTAATTGCATACTTTATATATGTTTTTCCGCAAACACTTCTTTAATGATCTTAACGCCTTCCTAAAAATTTTCTGTTCAAATATTAATTGAGTATAATATTATTATTGCATATGTATTTTGTTAAGAATGCTTCCTTTTCATTTATTCCTATTCAATATGCTATGGTGCGAGCATCTATATTCATTATTTTCACGTATCGTTCTTATTTAATTATATACATACTGCATATTATACAAATGCATATATTGTTAATACATTGTTTTACTTATACTTTACTTAAGTGATTGTATAAGATATTTTGTTACATGTAAGATTAAATTTTTATCATTAGTATGTGTTTTTTTTTCATTTATATACTAATTAATCTAATCTTTTATCATTACTATCCGGATAGATGTTAATGATCTAGTGAAAAGTTATCCAAAACCATTAGATTGAAAAGACAGGTCAAACATCCAACAAAAACTAACTATTATAAACAAACACTTATGCTCACAAGAAAGGGGGTTCTTTTTTCATCTTTTTACTCACCTCTCATTTCCAGTCTTGAAAATTTTCTTAGGGCTTAAGAGCTACTTTAATGGGGGATTAAGCAAAACCTTTTGTTGTAATTGTAAAAAAGAAACCTATGAAAAGAATATTTTCAAAGTGGATGTTGAAGAAGATGAACTCTGAATAACTTTAAATTCGGTGTTCACTGTTATGCATTTTACATTATTTTCCTCTATGTTAGTTTTACAATAATAATATTCAAATCACCTTCACGTGGCAATCTTGTTACATCCTAATAAAGGGTTTGATGAAAATTTCGTTAAATAGTAGTCTTTATGACATTATATTTATTTTAGTAATAACATATAAAATAAAAGAGTTCTATAAAGTTGATCAGCTTCCGGAGACGTGCAAGAGGCAGTGTTAGCTATATAGGAGCTATTTTGGGTTCTCCACTATGATGTATTAAGAACTGGAAAGTTCGCATTATTAGTTCTCTGATCATCATAAGGGGACATCTTCATATGCCGCTCTTGGATTATGTAATTAAATCTGAATATTATTAGGTTAATGTCTGGGATTATGTAATTAAATATGAATATTATTCATAAGAAATGAGAAATCTGTTTTGTGGAAGTTGAAATTTTTTCATATCCATGTGTTCCTATGTATCGATATTAACTATGCCGTATTCGGTCGCCAAGAAATAACAACTACGGATGACTGCAGCATCAGCAGCGGTTAGATTTGGGCCTCAGAAGGTGGGATACTACAATTGGCCTTTCAAATAACTACAATATTTAGAAAAAACTTTATTCGCTGGCTCTCTAAAAGAATGAAGCATGGGTTATGGAACAATCTACGCATACATATAGCAGAACACATGTCATATTCCTTAAAAAATCAAAACGTTTTGTTCATAAATAACACTTTAGAAAAGAAAACTGTTGCAACAACCCATATTTGGATAATTAAAAATATTAAATTTAATAAGGTTTTGAGATTTAATATTGTCAGAAATTAAAATTTATGATTTATTAAATTGAATCTTATTAGGTTAGAAATTTCGACTTTAAGATAAATCTTAAAACAACTAATTTTAATGAGATAAAACATATAATTTGCTAATATTGATTGAATGTAATTGACCTCTGTACTATGATAACATAATTTCAATCAATTTAAAAAATAAAGTTTAATAAGGAATAGAATAAATGATGTATAAATTGATGTAATCTTATGTTATTAATTGCAATTGGTTTTAATATGAAGTATGAAATCAATTATTTTGTACGTAAATTTATTAACCTTTGTTTGTAAACAATAAGTTAATAGACAAGGATTATTAAATTATAACCATTATTTTATTTATTTTCTTATTATTAAATCCGTTAGAAATTTATTTGGTAATTAATGGAGAATTAATGTAATTGAAATATTACAATTGATATAAGAAGAAACGTTAACTGTTGAGTGGTGAGTGTAAAACTTATGTTAATCAATTGCACAAGGGAATAGTTGATTTGATAATAAGAATGTAAATCAAAATAAAAGGATTTATTTGAAATTTAAATATATACTGAACAGGTTTTATTACAGTTGTAATTAAATGTTGGAATTAATTAGTATATAGATATTGGGTTTAACATAGAAAATTGGATTTCAAGGAAACAATTGGATTAATTATCTTTCTTGTATTAGGGTATGTTTTGAGATTTAATCATTGTAATTAATAGTAATTATATCTTTCCATTGATAAGAGATAGAAGTAAACGGTAATTAATTAATGATATGTGCAACATATGTTTTGTGTTAAAAATATAATGAGAATTTCATTGAGAAATATTACGTTCAAATTGTGAGCACCTAAATTTGTTACAAATATAATGATAATATGAAATTAATTGATAAAGAAATGATGTGATTGTATGAAGTATTATTTCTATGACTCTTTAATGGGATATTCTTTAAATATAAGTCTGTTTTAAAGAGGTAGGCGTTAATTCTAAATTAGTGTGTAATAAAAATAAATATGTTTCAATAAAAGTAAAAGAAAAGGATGGTTTTTTGAAAAGAATATTCTTATCAAATAAAGTGAATATTTCATCTATGAATGTTAATTTAATTTCATTAAAACAAAGAATTGAATTTTGTTGTATGTTTCTAGTTGGAATATTTGATTTATTTAAATATTCAAACTTGATTTGAAATTAATTTATAAAAAAATAACAATAATAAAATGGTAAGAAAACAACTTGAAAGTTTGGTTAAATTTTTGATTTGGAATAGCTAGCATATTAACATAGAGATTCATGCCGTTTCAAATTTGACTTTGGAGTCTCGGTTCATCTTTTAATGTGTCGGATGGCAGTCCTCATTATGTTAATTGTAGTGTTTAATTTTATTTACTGTTTACTAAATAAAAATACATATATATGTGTAACGACCCAGAATTTTTGAACATTTGAAAATCAAATATTTAATTGATTTTAAATATTTGAATGATGGTTTGACTTGAATTTCAAATTTTCAGAATGAATTTAGCGATTAAATTATAAAGTTTAATCTATTGAAAGTTGAATAAAAATTTGAATCTTCAATTTTAAGCTGAATAAAAATATTTCAAAGGCTTTTAAAATTCATATAGATAATATTAAAGATAATAGAAGCTTCAGAATTGAATTTGAAAGTGAATTGTTCAGTTTTGAAATTGCATCGTTTGAATTGAATTTAAAAATAGCCTTCCGAGGCACAGTCTCGGAATTCGACGAAACCAGTTCCACTGGATCCGGAATATTGTATTATTATCGAATTTCAAATTTCGTAGCGTTTGGAGTTGTTATGCGAGCGTACGACATATAAACGCGCTGAAATTAAATCGAATTCGATTTAAATTTAAACTTTAAAATTGGTCAACATCAGCCACTTTTCTTCCTTTAAACACGCCTAGAATCACGAAAAAAATCGTGCAAGCACATTACTTCCATTTTTAAATCACCCCGTATCCTCCTTTCTTCCATCAGAACGAAATTCACGAAAAATAAAATAAAACAAAAATGGCCGACACTCCCTATTCAAATCAAAATCAAAGGAAAATGGCCGGCGACTTAGGGGAGCTCGCGCTCGCGAGGATGTTGCTGGTGGGGGCTCGCAGCATCGTCTTTAGGGCAGCGACAACGGCGGCCTGGCGATCGCATCGCGATCGAAGCTTGAGGGCACAACAAGGTCGTTCTGCTCGAGTTCGAAAGGGGATAAATGGCGGCGCGGTGCTCATGGCAACCGGAGGTGAAGGCGGCGAGGGTTGTGGGTGCGTGACGCGGCCTGGGTAGCAAGGTGATTAGAGTGGGTGCTCGCGTGCGCTGGGTGGCTTCGAAGAGGCGATGGCCGCAAGGGGTGGTCGCAAGTGCGTATGAGCAGTAAGGTATAAATGTTATTTTCGTTTAATTTGAATAAAAATACATATATACATATATATTTTAAAATAATATATATGCAGTAACAAAAAATATAGGAAATTTTTTTTCCAGTAGATCAAATTACTGTTATATTCAGATTTTATATATATATAGGAATAGAATTTTGAAAGGGAGATTTGAAAATTTAATAGAAGATTGAAAGTTTATACGAATTTGACTTAAACAGTTGTTAAATATTAACAGATATGATTTTGGGAAAAGGAAATTTAGTTTTAATTGAACTTTTTGTCAATTAAATTATTAAAAGAAATTAATTTAGAATAAAGATATTAGTTTAAAATAAAAAAACTCATTAGCTTAAAATTGAGATGTTGGTTGAATTAAAATTTTAAAAATGGCAATTAATTTGTTTATTTACCAATTTAATTATTTTTAGTTTGTTAAAATAAACTGATTTAATTTATTTATGTTGCAAAATGGTTTTAAAATAGGAAGTATCAGTTTGAATAAAAAGTATTAGTTTGGAATAAAATAGTTAGTTAATTTTATTTATCAAAAGGGAATTTATTTCTAAATCAAATAGTTGCTATGAAATGGAAATAAATTTTTTTGACTAGCGGAATTAATTTGTATAAATGGATCATTTAATTATTGGCATTAAAAAAATAAATTATAAAAGGAAATTTAGTTTTAAAATTAAATTGTAGTTAAATAAAATTATAAAAGGAGAAATTGGTTAATTAAAACTATCAAAACGAAAAATTAATTATTTGATTGGTTCGAATGTTAATTTATTTGCATAATATTTATACAAGGTATAAATCAAGAAAAATCGAGTCAAGATGGAAATGGATTGCAAAATAAAATCAATGTGAGATCTTCTCACTCAAATTGAAAATTTGGATTGCAGTTATTGATTGCTGTTTGGTTGTGATATTAGATATAGTAGGATATATCTATATATAGCAATATATATATTGGAATATGTATATATTGGAGTTAATGATTTCCCGCATTATATAGCGGATGAGACCCTATTGCGCCGCCTATTAAGCGGATAATATTTTATAAATCCCATATACCGCGATATCCCGTCTTGAAACGGGATTGGTATTGTGCTAATGTTTGTGGATGCAGGGAAACAGGTTGGAAGGATCCAACTGGATTCCTCACCAGTATTTATTTGATTTTAGATATTGTGATATTTGATTGATTATCATATCAATATATGATGTTTGGAAGTCGTGATTGACTATTTGGTGTGTTGCATCATCGGATCCATTTTTGAAGTTTAAAAATAACGATTTTGATTTTTAAGGGATTTTTAAAGTGATTTTCGAAACTATATGTTTATTAAATTTTCGAATTGATTCATTTTAAATAATTAAAACATTATAAATTTTTATGTTATAAAATTTTTATTTTTGTGAAATATAACCGAAAGGTGATTTTTGACATAGCAGTTGAAAAATTTATAAATAGTTTAAATTGGGATTTTTGAATTATTATAAAGGATTTATATAAAAGATTTACAAAATTGATATTTTATAAGTTAAAGATATTGGAATTATAAAACGAGCTTTTATAAGTGTTAAAATAAAGTTGTAACTATTTTTATAAGTAAATAAGAATTTTATATTTATAAATTAATGATGATATAAAAGAATGGATTTGTCAATAAATGGATTATAAGTAATTTACTTATAAGTTGGATTCAACATGTAAACAAAATATAAATAGAATTGGCTATTAAAGGAGATTTATAAATCGATATAGTTATGAAATAGAAATGGAATTTATAAACGTTGTTTTATAAATCCGTAATCAAATAAATTCGATAAGCAAACATAGAAATTATTAAAGGAATTATATCCACGATTTTGGACTATGGAAAATCTTTGATAAATGTGTAGAAATATTGAATTGGGAAAATAAAGTATATTCACGATTTCGGATAGTGAATATATTATTGAATAAAATGGGTATGATTTGGAGAAGTGAAATTTTAAAATGAATTTAATTGCTTTAAAAGATTTTTTAAAATGTATTAACTATCGAAACCATAGATTTCAACATTCATTGTTGAAATAGACGTTTTTCGAGAAATAGAAGGAAATGGTAGACTATAACACTGTTGTTATAGTAGATGATTTCCGAAAGGAAATGTTTCATATAGTATTGGGATTTATATATATCTATCTAAATTTCGAATCCCTATACTAGTGATTTTGGGTTGTCGTAACGATGTTTTACGTAGCATTCGTTTTGACTCAGATAAATGTATTTAAGCGCACGTTTTCTTTAAAGAATGAAATATATACTTAATTTCGATTTAAGTATATTGAATATTTTCCAAGTGTTGAAAATAAATGGATTTGTGAATTTCTTATTATTAAATAAGTTTGGAAATGTATTCAAATATAAAGTGAATATTTTGAGATTTTATCTTTTAAAAGATAAATTGAAAATGAATATTAGAAATCGATTTGGAAATCGTATATTCATAGATATTTTGGAATTGTAAATTCACTATGGAATTTATAGAAGAAAGGGAAATTTATTAAAAATAAACGTTGATTTATTTTTGAAGTGTGGGAATTAATTTACGGATTTGGAACGTAAATATAAAGTTAATCAGTAAGGATTTATTTAATTGGTTTAAATGAACCATTTTGAAATGAAAGTTTTTCCGCGTTAGGAAAATGATTGAAATTTGTTTTCAAATGGTTGAAGTGTGGAAATTATATATGTCTTGTAAAGATATTTTTGAAAAATAAATAATTTGGAAAATTATTTGGAATCTGGTGATGTTGTGCATACTTATTGATAGTTAAATAACCGACTATCAATATTTACCTTTAAATAGGTATTTGTTGTGATTGCTTGAATTTGAATGCTACACTTATTTTTAAAAATAAGCGCTCACTATTTGGGTTAGCCGGGAAAGGACCTTGGGGTCGTATAACCCATTCCGAATATGTGATACGTCGTAATCGATAGCATTGACGACCGGTGTTGAAGACTGGATATTTGTGAAAACGGAAGGATTACCGTTGAATGTTTCTGCATCGGCTGATCCCCGATATAGAAATTTAATACCCTTTGTGATGGGAAGTCCGGTCATGATTAGTGAATATCCGGATTGCAAGGACTTCTTTGTAAGTGCCTTCGGTTCCATTCGATCCCGGAACAGACTTGTATGGATGTGTGCCTGACGTTACAATTTGAGATGTAAACTGGTTTCTATCAAATATATTTCCGTTGGTGGCGGAGAATTTATTCTCTTAGCTTAACACCATTAGAGGTTATGTAGTTGATGGTTACTAGTGATACATTCCCAAATTGGTAATGTAGCATACGAAGTGCTGTTGAGCATTTGATGATCAAAGCACAGCTTTTATATAAAGCGTGGCTTTGTGGACGAGACTTCGTCGGACTTCACACCCCGGAAATGGTCAAAACAGGAAGGATGCAGCAAGGTTATTAGGGGGTAGCGCCCCTTTAGTGTATGTCATTCCTTCTAGATAGAGGTGGTATCATGGTATGGAGCCCAGATACTTAGCCTATGTTGTTGCTGCAAATTTATTGCTTTGTGGTTGTTGGAAATCAAGGATCCTCGGATATAGATCGGTTACGATCGGGGAATGACATATTCGTGTCAGTAGTTACCCATTTAGGGGTAACCCGGCCTTGTGTTGGCAGAGATCTGGTTAGGTTCTTGGGTCGTCTTTCCAGAGGCGTACCCATGTGGCAACGGGAAGTTCCTTGGCCTGACCATTTGTTGGAAATCCCAAGAAACAATACGAACCCTTTACGATTGCAAATTGTATAACCTGCTTCCTCAGGAGGTAGCTATAGTGGGCATAATATAATGGTACCTATGCTGCTAAGATTTATATTCTACTTTCGAAATGTTTTCTACACTATGAACTAATAATAATATCAAAAATGATTTGAGTTTGCGTAGTAAGCATCTTTGACTTACATAAGAAGAAATCTCCTTCAAATCTGCATTTGCATTGTGTGTGTGGTGGGAGGTCTTATGGTAGTTACATTTTCAAAAAGCATTGCGAATTGATTTTAAAATTTCTCCTGTTCTTTGTTTTAAAGATGAATAACTAAGTTCTCACACCAGTCACATGACTGACCTGGAGTTTATTGTTTCCCTTCCTAAACTCTGGGTGCCCACCAATTTCTACACGGGCAGTCTAGAGTCAGATTTATCAGGATATTCTGGAATTCAGGAGTGGCTGGAGGCAAGATGGATGGTATGACGTATTCACTAGTATATAGTATTTCTTTTCCGCTGTTTGTTGTTGTACACTCTGATAATGTAATGTGATGTAATGTAATAACTGATATAGTTTTTATGTTTTAAATGATTATTCATTTATCTATTATATGTTGTTCCGCTGCGAATTGTGAGATTCTAATATTGTTCTGTTCTATTTTTTTCTTTCTTCTTCTACCTCTTTCTTTTTCTTAAAAACCCTAAGTGTTCGGTTTTCCGGCATTCGATTGCTTGGCAGTTGATACAATGAACGTATTAATGTCGGTTTTCGGAAGTCGAAGAATCGGGTCCTTACAATGTGTGTAAATTTGAGCGTATTAGGGTTAATAAAATATGTTAAAATGAATTGCTTTTTTAATATATTAGATTTGTGATTTCTGTGTACGGACTACATTCTCAAATTTAAATCGTCGCTTTCATTTATTTTATTTTATTACTACTTTCTTTCATTAAATACATGCCTCTTTTGGTCTTCTAGTAATTTTTATTTATTTACACGCGAGCCTTGCCTTGAAATGTTTCATGTGTGTTGATGAAATTAATTGAGGTAGCACATGTTTTGAAATTTTATACCAAAAGATTTGCTTACCATTTAAACATGTCTTATCAAATTCCAACGTGTGTCTTTTATCTTTTGTTAATTACCTGCATGTTAGGCTCTTTTTATTTTGCAAATTTACATCTTCTTATATCTTTTCCTTTCATATTCCAATTTCCAAATGTGCTTTTCCCTTATTCATTTCCTATTTCATAAATCTCTTCCTCTAACTTTCCATTTCAAAACGTGCTTCCATTATTTCTTTTGCCTAAAATTTTCTTTCTCTTCTAAAAAGAAAGTGAGCAACTTATTTTCATGAAGCCAATCTTTTCCATTTGTTTACAAATCCATTTCCTGAAGCCTCCTTCCTCCATGTGTGATCCATCGTGTCCTTTTTTGTTCATTCTCCAAAATTTAGAGACATGAGCAGGCTTCAAAATTCTTATTGTAAGTAACTAACGTGTTTTATTTTATTAATAAAATAGGTGTACATGGTTTTCTATTTCATTTCCAACATATTCTTATAACTTGAATATCTTCCACATATGAACCCCGATTAATGCACGGTTTCTTCCTTTGGGTTCGTATCAAAATTTTGGACAACATGAAACTAGTATGGTTGCATTTGAAGACCATTGAAATTTGGGCTTTTATTAGATTTTCAATTGGCTATAAATCAAGGTGAGTGATTAAACTCACTCACGCAATACTAAAAATTCCATTGCAAGTTAAATAAAATTTATGATGTGATATATAAATATTTTATTATGGTTTGTTAAGTTAAGTTGACGTTTGAATTAATATTGAATCTGAATTGACATTTAATTTTATGTTAGAATTTAATTCATAGTTAAACCTCGATATTGATAACTATTATATGTTGAAATATATTGGTTGATTTGGATGTTGTTGAAATGGATGCTTATTGATTGATATGTTGGATGTATGGTTGTTATTTATTTTAATATGTCTCTGTTATCACCTTATATATTATCGACATCATTTAAATGGTCCTCTGAATCATTTTAGAATTGGATAATTAAGACATTTAAATTATGGGTTGAAATGATATATACCCATACAATTTCTTGAATTTGGATTATTATTGGAACTAAATTATTTAAAAAGTCTAACTTTTTAATTTAAACTTCGGATTTATTTTAAATAAAGTGGTTATAATTAGTATTTTGAATTATTTGAAATCTCGTAAGTTATGGCACTCGGGTTGTATACTTGATAGGAGACGAAAAATCCCGTAACATCTCTGAAGCCATTGCACTCATATTTTTATTTGAGACTAATTTTACTTACATAGGAATTTTTAGTTCTGACTCGAGTGTATTGTTTTTCATTATGCTCGGGTGAGCTTGAGTTTTTCAGCATTGAATACTATTTTCTGGTGGACAAAGACGAAGATTCGGTATATTATTGCTATTTATTATTCCACTACATTTTGTGTTCCGCTGCATTATTTGTTTATTTGTGATATATGTATAACTCTGATTTGAATTTGTAAATGTGTAATCAAATGTTATTTGTAAAATAGCTTCATGAACTGTTTATTTGATTATTATATTTTGTCGTTCTGCTGCGAGATTCTGTATTTTGTTTTTTCTTTCTTTTTTCTTTTTTATTCTTATTTACCCCATTAACAATGCTTCCTTTTGAATGGTTTGATTCTGACACGTGTGTCTGCATTTGAACCATCCAAAAAGGTGGGTCATTACAGTTGGTATCAGAGTTTGGTTTAGACATACCTTAGCCTGTTGGGGTTAACTCATTAGGGATAGGGTAGTAATACCCTAGAATGAGTTGTCTAAAATTATATACGAGAGCGTGTATTTGCTAGTGTTATAAAAAATGTTTTGTATAAATTTTGATTATTTTTCCTAATATTATATGATATATATATATATATATATATAAAGGAATAATATTATATGACTAATATAGTTATTTGTAATGTGTTTGATTTATGAAATGATAATATTTAATTATTATCATTTTTGTTGACTTGTTGTACTTAATCAAATTATAAACATTGGTTAATTATTGTTGATTAAATGAATGGACTAAACACTAGTTTAATAATGGTGTATTAAAGAGAATAAGATGAATAGTTAGGATATTTGTTTATGAAATTGAAATGTTGTTGTGAATTTTGTTGCTTGTTGACTTGTAGTTTCAACTATTGAAAAAAGGGAATATTTGGATATTTTGGATAATCGAAACCTTTTGAATTAATATATGAGTGAAACTTGATAATTGGGTTGAATTATATAGTTGAATTGATAACCTTAGTTTTAAAGCAAGTAAAACAAGGTTTAATTTGTTATATCTATGTTTAGTAAATGAATAGAATTGGGGTATACATTCTTAACATGTAATGTAATAATATACAAGTGTGAACTTTAAGCCTTGGGATCTTTAAATTGAAATTGTGATAAAGGAAATGTTGTAAATGAGATTAAAATGGAAAAATATGTTTATAAACTTAATTAACATTTATGAAACGTGTCATAAATAAATTGAAATGTAACGGTGAAACTAAATGGAATAAGAAAGTATGAATTAAAAGTGAAATGATTTCAAATAAAGCCATGACTTGTAAATTGTTATGAAATAAATGGATGCCGCAATAAATGATTATAAATAAAGTTGTGATAACTTTAAACTCGAACAATGTCTTATAAAAAGGAATTAATTTTAATAAATTGGTTATAAACGTAAGAAAATTCCTTATGAAATGATTTGCAAATAAATGTAGTATTAAATGAGAAATATTACATGTGAAATGAATGTAATTTAAATTAAAGAGAAATATACGCAATATTATGAGAATGGATATATTAATGTTTATATCAAAAGGAGAAATTCTATGAAACAAATATTAAGTGTGAAGTTGATTTGAAAGCTATTGATTTGGGAAGATACTCAATTTGAAAGCGAAATCTTATATAATCAAAGTCTACATAAGTGAGATTTGATACTATTGATTTTGGAAAGTATTCAATTTGAAAATGGAATCTTATATATAATGGACTTTATATAAAACAATCTCGACATCTAAACAAAAGCAAATTGAGTGTTGCGGATCTACCATCCGGATTAGCAATTCTCAATGAAGTCAATAAGCCCAAAATATTCAAAGAAAAGAATCAACAAGTTCTTTTGATATAAAAATAATGAGATGAAACCCATATCAAAAAGAACTCAAATAGAAAGTTCACGAATTAAAACAATGCCATCGAAGATTGAATGAAAATACCTTGACCAAAAGTTGTAGCTTTCCTTCTTACTTGCTTGGAAGCTTAGGACACGAAGATAAAAGATGACCCGAACCTTTGCAATAACGGCAAAAGAGGGGTTTTGGGCACTCCCTTACATGGTGGTCTGTGGAACCACAATTGTAGCATCGTCCACGACTAGAGGTAGGAACATTTGCTACCTGAGTTTGTTGCTTCCCTTTCTTATTAGAATCGGGGCCTTTGAATTTGATAGGCCTCTTCAAGTTATTGTCGAAGTTCTGTTGGGCACGCACAACTTCAACATCACCTTCATTATCGGCCTCTTCAAGACGGAGAGCGATATCAATAAGCCGATCAAATGAAACCTTAAGTTTCAGGAGTAATGGCTTCTTAAGATTCTTATTCAAGCCATAGACAAATCTCTGATTTTTCTTCAATGGGGTATTAATGTACTCAACCCCGTATTTAGACAAAGATTCGAAGGATGCGACATAGTCTGTCACAGAAGATTCACCTTGAACAAGGTCTATGAAACGCCGGGCTAAGGTTACTTTTTCAGCCTCCGGCACAAATTTCGATTCGAATCTTCCCCGGAATTGTTCCCAAGTAAGATCCGCCTCAACGATTTCAGAAATTAAAAGCTCATACCAATCCAATGCTCTTTCTTGGAGCATGCTAGAAGCTACTTGGACTCGATGAAGGTCAATAAGGTTCATGCGAGAAAAGATGCGATCGCATGATTTGAGCCAAGCTTGAATTTCTATAACACTCTCGGATCCCCTGAATGGCCCTCCACCCAAATCGGTGTAGTCTCTGCACAAGCGTGCAAAACCGGATCTAGGATGAGTAGGCTCCTGATTGGGTCCGGCTGCTTGAGCGTTCTTAACGAGATCTAGAAGCTGCTGAGCAGACATGAATACTCCATCCTGAGGAGTAGCGCTAGATTGACCGGCGCTGGAACGGCCTGGTCTAACCATTTCTCTTCTTTAAGAAAGAAAGAAAGAAGAGGAAAAAGTTATTCTCAAAATAAATATCAAGCAATTCTTGATAGATAAAACAAGGAACCATAAAAGAAAGTAGGATAGAACGGTACGAAGACCCGAATAAAATCCTAAAGCACAACTCCTAAGAAAGACTTAGGACGATGATCCTTGTTAAATTATTCTACATTGTTCCGAAGTTTGGCTCTGATACCAAGCTGTGACGCCCCACCTCTATACCCACGCTAGCCAAGAACATTACGGTGAATGCTGTCGACTAGCACGGAGAATAAGGCTGTTGAGGAGCGACCATCTGTGTAATTGCTTTGTGCGAGTACCGATATACCAGATAAAAATATAACTTTTCATCTCAAGAGGAAATCCGACATACCGATACAAACTCAAAGCTACTACACAGTGGCTATAATTTCTTCGGAAAAAAATATAGAAATAAACAAAACATAAATCAGTCACAGACAATTCATATCACAAAGGCGGAATAAGATATGAATACTACACTGGAAAGTGTACATCAGAGTAGTGGTCTAAAAAGATCCACAATATCACAAAAGAATAGTTACACGAACTACACAAAAGAATAAGTATACATTAAGGAGTCTATATCTCAAATGTATACAACAAAATAACTACTAATCTAAGTAGTTAACCCAAAAGTCAAGGAGTTAATCCCGGATGAGAAGTCAAGCAGAAGCACCTGTAACATCTCGGTCTGACCCGAGTATTATTTAATAAGAAAATAATAAACGGATCAGTCAACTATAAATATCAGATGAAACGATATAGAATAAGAGATATGACTAAACACATAATAATCACAATGCCAAGCTGTGATATATATACATACTTAGTTGATAATCATCAAGAGATTAATCAATGTCACCAAATCTACACAAGAATCAAAGAAACGTCATACTCCTTATTTCGTTCACCATACCACAATTATTGACGATAATATTAATGTCAATCACAAAAGTCAATGACACACAAATTCCAGAAGACTACACAAGAAATCCAGAAATCACAAGGCAAGGATCAACGACGTCGTACAGCGGGACATCCGATGAACCAAATCACAATCAAAGGGAACAACGACGTCGTACGGCGGGACGTCCGATGAACCAAATCACAATCAAAGGGAACAACGACGTCGTACAGCGGGACGTCCGATGAACCAAATCACAAAGACATAGCACGATGCTAGTCTAAAACCTAAAATGATCGTCATGATCAAAGAGAAGTGTCGATTACACTAAGCTAGTAAATATATGAGCTTAGCTTCATGTCCCATAACCACTAGCTTAACTTAAATATTTACGAACAAATTGTAGATCTCCACTAGAAATTGTCACAAGAGATTCAATCGAACAAGTCCAAGAATTAACCGACGAAGTAAACGCAAGCGTTTCATACCACTCGTTTTACTAAGTCGTTTAATTAGATTTCTCATACGAGTGAGGTAAAGGTTTGTATATACTAATAGATTGGAAAACGGTTTTATAAACGAATTTGGTATTAAAATAGTATTGAAATCGTTTGAGGAAAGAGTTTTGATATTTACTACTAGTATAGAAAACCTTTATATTTTTAAAGTGACAAACCACGAAGAAGATTGTAAGAACAATCAATCATAAAAATTCACATACGAAGACGTGAATAAAACCTAAGGAAATCGATAAAGGATCCATCGAAATGGATATTCCAAAAATCCCTAAAGAAAAGAGTCATCAAAATCATAATAGATGATAACAACAAATAGGATTATCACGAATCGATTTAAATTAGAATTTCAATCCAAAAAGGCAAATTGGACTCAAACAGCAGGTTCAGTCGACTGAACAGAGATTTTCAGTCGACTGACCCTGTACATGGAAATTTTCCAGGTTCAGGAAACTTTCTGTTTCCAGTTTCAGTCGACTGTGCAGAGTTTTTCAGTCGACTGAATCATGCCTGGAAACTCTCGGGTTTCAGGTTCAGTCGACTGAACAGAGTTTTCAGTCGACTGAATCATGCCTGGGCTGTTTTTCAGCCTTATTCAAATGAAGAGCAAACTCTTCCAAAATGCAACCGGACGGACATTGGCTCTAAGGGTTTATGCCAATCGGCAACCCGGCCCTATATGCTCCTCGGTGCATCACTAAAAGCATGATCAAACATCCATAAAAGGATTTTACACAAATTTGGTTTAAAAACCCAAAAATTGGAATATTCACAAAACCAATCCAAATCAAGAGCAAATGCACATGAATAAGTGTTAGGAATTCATACCCAACAACCAAAGATAATTATAGTCAAAGATGTGAGATAAAAATCTCACCTTTTCACAAAATCGAACAAGAAGAAGCTTGAAAGCAAATGGAGAATCAACCTCTCTTCAATCACAACCCAAATGAGCTTGAATCTAAGCTCAAAAACAAGAACGTTCCCGAAATTAGGTTTAGGAATTTCTGAAATTGGGAAGAGAATAAGTTGGAGAAGAAGAAGAGAAGCTTACCAATGGGTTCTTCTTGAGTTTGGAGCAAGGAATTTGATTTGCAAAAGAAACTAGGGTTTTGGAGTTTTAATTTCCAATCTCCTCCACCATTAAAGCTAAGAAAACTGAAATGAGAAGAGAATGAGAGTGAGTGGGGAAGAGTGGCTCAGATTTGAGCATAAGTTAACATAGGGTTGAGCCCAAAAAAACCAAACCCAAAGTAAAAAGTAGCAGAAATCAACTTTCTCCAAACATATCGAAGCTTATACTCAAAAAGGTCGCAAACGGCATTTTAAACTCATTGGGAGTGGTCCCGAGTCCTAATTCGACCGTATGCAAAAAGTAGCTTTTCGGACTAAAATCCGACTAACGATAAAATATTTAAATATAAAAATCGATAAATATGCGGGTTGTTACAGACTCCCCTCCTTAAAGAAATTGCGTCCTCGCAATAAGTAAGAAGGAAATATATGAAGTAACAACCATAGAAGCATATTAACACAAAAGAAAATTTTGAAATAGGAAGTTCACCCTAAAGTGCACAAAAGAGTTAGCAAGAAATCTGATGAAACTTCAATTTCTACAATAACACCGGGCTCAAGAATGAAAACCGGAATCTCTAAGGCATTCCCGTAGATAAAAGACGTGGGGAACGTCAAGAATTGCAGAAAATTGAGCTGGTGCAACGGCGTAGTACCTAAACGGTACGCCCGAAAAACTAGAAACTCAAACAATTTGGGACATCAGCGTACTACAAAAATGGTACGCCCAATGAACCAAAGCAAAGACATCGATGTAGTACAAACGGTACATCCGATGAATCAATTAGCAAAGACATCGATGTAGTACAACGGTACATCCGATGAATCAAATAGCAAAGACATCGATGTAGTACAACGGTACATCCGATGAATCAAATAGCAAAGACATCGATGTAGTACAACGGTACATCCGATGAATCAAATAGCAAAGACATCGATGTAGTACAACGGTACATCCGATGAATCAAATAGCAAAGACATCGATGTAGTACAACGGTACATCCGATGAATCAAATAGCAAAGACATCGATGTAGTACAACGGTACATCCGATGAATCAAAAGAAAAGACATCGATGTAGTACAAACGGTACATCCGATGAATCAAATAGCAAAGACATCGATGTAGTACAACGGTACATCCGATGAATCAAATAGCAAAGACATCGATGTAGTACAACGGTACATCCGATGAATCAAAAGAAAAGACATCGATGTAGTACAAACGGTACATCCGATGAATCAAATAGCAAAGACATCAATGTAGTACAACGGTACATCCGATGAATCAAATAGCAAAGACATCGATGTAGTACAACGGTACATCCGATGAATCAAATAGCAAAGACATCGATGTAGTACAACGGTACATCCGATGAATCAAAAGAAAAGACATCGATGTAGTACAAACGGTACATCCGATGAATCAAATAGCAAAGACATCGATGTAGTACAACGGTACATCCGATGAATCAAATAGCAAAGACATCGATGTAGTACAACGGTACATCCGATGAATCAAAAGAAAAGACATCGATGTAGTACAAACGGTACATCCGATGAATCAAATAGCAAAGACATCGATGTAGTACAACGATACATCCGATGAATCAAAAGAAAAGACATCGATGTAGTACAAACGGTACATCCGATTAATCAAAAGAAAAGACATCGATGTAGTACAAACGGTACATCCAATGAATTCAAGAGCAAAGACATCGATGTAGTACAAAGGTACATCCGATGAATCAAATCCCAAATAATTCGGAACACTGACGCAGTAAAAAAAACGGTACGTCCAATGAACCGAACACAATAAAAGGACATCGGACGCTAGTCCTTAAAAGGAATGAGATAAAGCTCAATAAAATGAAGTATACCAAAACGTCCGATGAACTTGATAGAAAAATAATTCCATTCAGACAACATCAAAGAATCAACCACTTGTTGCCTACGACAAAGCGCATTGGCAACACGATTTCCCTTCTCGGGAATAGAAGAATATCAAGATCATAAGATGCTAGGAACTCGAGTCAACATGAAGTTCCTTAAGAGAACATAAATATTCCAAAGATTTATGATCGAGATAGAGAACAAATTTCTCATCCAAATATGATGATGCCAAATTCCAAAATCAAAACATTAGCCGAGAGCACTAGATCATCAGTGGCTATCTAGTCTCGAGAAGCTATAATGATTTAGAAGCACAAGGGATAACACGTTCTCCTTTGCAAGAGAATGGCATTCCAAACCAATACGACTAGTATCGGTGCAAATAGCAAAGTCTTGGTTCCCCTTCAGGAATCACAAGAAGGAATAAGAGTACCGAAAAGAAAGAACTTCTTTTAAAATAATTCTCTTCTCCGAAAAGTTAAAACTTTCAAAATTACATTTATCATTATGTAATAATCTTTCTAGAAAAATTTACTTTTTTACAAGTCAATATATCGTGTTTGACTGTCTCATCAAAGCGTTTAGGAGATTCCTATCGATAACGTTGATCAAGCGCATCGACCAAAATTCTTAAAGCACTCAACGGGAAATACAATCACAAAATCATATTTTATAGGATAAATAAATCTCTTAAAAAGTTTTAAGAATATTCTTTGTTTGTTTCAAGAACAAAATCCAGTTTTACTTATAAATAAATCTTATGAAAAAGATTTGCAAAATTTTAAATTACTATTTTCATCCAAAATCAATAAATACAAGAATGGTCTCATCGAAATATTCATAGAATATTCGATTTATAAATGGATGAAATAAGTTGGACAAATTGAATGACAAAATAAGTCATTCATAAGAATCATAACGAGTGCGGAATGCGGTAAGTGGAATGCTAATTTCCGCAACTCGTAGCAAACGAAAACCGGTGGTAAAGTCAAACTGAAAAAACCTTAACACCACACAAAAGATTTCTTAGGTGATAATCCTAAGACAAACTCAAAAATACCGGAAAATTTCTCAAACTACATGAATGAGAGAAATAACACTTTCCTTATAAGTGGGCTTAAGGAATAAAATGATGCCATCAAGTTGGAATCAAAATCATAAAGGAAAAATAGAAATCTGCTTAACAGATTGAAAATGTCGAAGATGAATAGTCCACTCAAAAAATAGGATATGGACTTCACAATGATTAAGCCGATCCTTTCAAAAAATCAATTCCGAAGCCAAAGTAAATATCGGCTCAGAAAAAAAAGTCACATAAAACAATCTCGACATCTAAACAAAAGCAAATTTAGTGTTGCGGATCTACCATCCGGATTAGCAATTCTCAATGAAGTCAATAAGCCCAAAATATTCAAAGAAAAGAATCAACAAGTTCTTTTGATATAAAAATAATGAGATGAAACCCATATCAAAAAGAACTCAAATAGAAAGTTCACGAATTAAAACAATGCCATCGAGGATTGAATGAAAATACCTTGACCAAAAGTTGTAGCTTTCCTTCTTACTTGCTTGGAAGCTTAGGACACGAAGATAAAAGATGACCCGAACCTTTGCAATAACGGCAAAAGAGGGGTTTTGGGCACTCCCTTACATGGTGGTCTGTGGAACCACAATTGTAGCATCGTCCACGACTAGAGGTAGGAACATTTGCTACCTGAGTTTGTTGCTTCCCTTTCTTATTAGAATCGGGGCCTTTGAATTTGATAGGCCTCTTCAAGTTATTGTCGAAGTTCTGTTGGGCACGCACAACTTCAACATCACCTTCATTATCGGCCTCTTCAAGACGGAGAGCGATATCAATAAGCTGATCAAATGAAACCTCAAGTTTCAGGAGTAATGGCTTCTTAAGATTCTTATTCAAGCCATAGACAAATCTCTGATTTTTCTTCAATGGGGTATTAATGTACTCAACCCCGTGTTTAGACAAAGATTCGAAGGATGCGACATAGTCTGTCACAGAAGATTCACCTTGAACAAGGTCTATGAAACGCCGGGCTAAGGTTACTTTTTCAGCCTCCGGCACAAATTTCGATTCGAATCTTCCCCGGAATTGTTCCCAAGTAAGATCCGCCTCTACGATTTCAGAAATTAAAAGCTCATACCAATCCAATGCTCTTTCTTGGAGCATGCTAGAAGCTACTTGGACTCGATGAAGGTCAATAAGGTTCATGCGAGAAAAGATGCGATCGCATGATTTGAGCCAAGCTTGAATTTCTATAACACTCTCGGATCCCCTGAATGGCCCTCCACCCAAATCGGTGTAGTCTCTGCACAAGCGTGCAAAACCGGATCTAGGATGAGTAGGCTCCTGATTGGGTCCGGCTGCTTGAGCGTTCTTAACGAGATCTAGAAGCTGCTGAGCAGACATGAATACTCCATCCTGAGGAGTAGCGCTAGATTGACCGGCGCTGGAACGGCCTGGTCTAACCATTTCTCTTCTTTAAGAAAGAAAGAAAGAAAGAAGAGGAAAAAGTTATTCTCAAAATAAATATCAAGCAATTATTGATAGATAAAACAAGGAACCATAAAAGAAAGTAGGATAGAACGGTACGAAGACCCGAATAAAATCCTAAAGCACAACTCCTAAGAAAGACTTAGGACGATGATCCTTGTTAAATTATTCTACATTGTTCCGAAGTTTGGCTCTGATACCAAGCTGTGACTCCCCACCTCTATACCCACGCTAGCCAAGAACATTACGGTGAATGCTGTCAACTAGCACGGAGAATAAGGCTGTTGAGGAGCGACCATCTGTGTAATTGCTTTGTGCGAGTACCGATATACCAGATAAAAATATAACTTTTCATCTCAAGAGGAAATCCGACATACCGATACAAACTCGAAGCTACTACACAGTGGCTATAATTTCTTCGGAAACAAATATAGAAATAAACATAACATAAATCAGTCACAGACAATTCATATCACAAAGGCGGAATAAGATATGAATACTACACTGGAAAGTGTACATCAGAGTAGTGGTCTAAAAAGATCCACAACATCACAAAAGAATAGTTACACGAACTACACAAAAGAATAAGTATACATTAAGGAGTCTATATCTCAAATGTATACAACAAAATAACTACTAATCTAAGTAGTTAACCCAAAAGTCAAGGAGTTAATCCCGGATGAGAAGTCAAGCAGAAGCACCTGTAACATCTCGTTCTGACCCGAGTATTATTTAATAAGAAAATAATAAACGGATCAGTCAACTATAAATATCAGATGAAACGATATAGAATAAGAGATATGACTAAACACATAATAATCACAATGCCAAGCTGTGATATATATATATATACTTAGTTGATAATCATCAAGAGATTAATCAATGTCACCAAATCTACACAAGAATCAAAGAAACGTCATACTCCTTATTTCGTTCACCATACCACAATTATTGACGATAATATCAATGTCAATCACAAAAGTCAATGACACACAAATTCCAGAAGACTACACAAGAAATCCAGAAATCACAAGGCAAGGATCAACGACGTCGTACAGCGGGACATCCGATGAACCAAATCACAATCAAAGGGAACAACGACGTCGTACAGCGGGACGTCCGATGAACCAAATCACAATCAAAGGGAACAACGACGTCGTACAGCGGGACGTCCGATGAACCAAATCACAAAGACATAGCACGATGCTAGTCTAAAACCTAAAATGATCGTCATGATCAAAGAGAAGTGTCGATTACACTAAGCTAGTAAATATATGAGCTTAGCTTCATGTCCCATAACCACTAGCTTAACTTAAATATTTACGAACAAATTGTAGATCTCCACTAGAAATTGTCACAAGAGATTCAATCGAACAAGTCCAAGAATTAACCGACGAAGTAAACGCAAGCGTTTCATACCACTCGTTTTACTAAGTCGTTTAATTAGATTTCTCATACGAGTGAGGTAAAGGTTTGTATATACTAATAGATTGGAAAACGGTTTTATAAACGAATTTGGTATTAAAATAGTATTGAAATCGTTTGAGGAAAGAGTTTTGATATTTACTACTAGTATAGAAAACCTTTATATTTTTAAAGTGACAAACCACGAAGAAGATTGTAAGAACAATCAATCACAAAAATTCACATACGAAGACGTGAATAAAACCCAAGGAAATCGATAAAGGATCCATCGAAATGGATATTCCAAAAATCCCTAAAGAAAAGAGTCATCAAAACCATAATAGATGATAACAACAAATAGGATTATCACGAATCGATTTAAATTAGAATTTCAATCCAAAAAGGCAAATTGGACTCAAACAGCAGGTTCAGTCGACTGAACAGAGATTTTCAGTCGACTGACCCTGTACATGGAAATTTTCCAGGTTCAGGAAACTTTCTGTTTCCAGTTTCAGTCGACTGTGCAGAGTTTTTCAGTCGACTGAATCATGCCTGGAAACTCTCGGGTTTCAGGTTCAGTCGACTGAACAGAGTTTTCAGTCGACTGAATCATGCCTGGGCTGTTTTTCAGCCTTATTCAAATGAAGAGCAAACTCTTCCAAAATGCAACCGGACGGACATTGGCTCTAAGGGTTTATGCCAATCGGCAACCCGGCCCTATATGCTCCTCGGTGCATCACTAAAAGCATGATCAAACATCCATAAAAGGATTTTACACAAATTTGGTTTAAAAACCCAAAAATTGGAATATTCACAAAACCAATCCAAATCAAGAGCAAATGCACATGAATAAGTGTTAGGAATTCATACCCAACAACCAAAGATAATTATAGTCAAAGATGTGAGATAAAAATCTCACCTTTTCACAAAATCGAACAAGAAGAAGCTTGAAAGCAAATGGAGAATCAACCTCTCTTCAATCACAACCCAAATAAGCTTGAATCTAAGCTCAAAAACAAGAACGTTCCCGAAATTAGGTTTAGGAATTTCTGAAATTGGGAAGAGAATAAGTTGGAGAAGAAGAAGAGAAGCTTACCAATGGGTTCTTCTTGAGTTTGGAGCAAGGAATTTGATTTGCAAGAGAAACTAGGGTTTTGGAGTTTTAATTTCCAATCTCCTCCACCATTAAAGCTAAGAAAACTGAAATGAGAAGAGAATGAGAGTGAGTGGGGAAGAGTGGCTCAGATTTGAGCATAAGTTAACATAGGGTTGAGCCCAAAAAAACCAAACCCAAAGTAAAAAGTAGCAGAAATCAACTTTCTCCAAACATATCGAAGCTTATACTCAAAAAGGTCGCAAACGGCATTTTAAACTCATTGGGAGTGGTCCCGAGTCCTAATTCGACCGTATGCAAAAAGTAGCTTTTCGGACTAAAATCCGACTAACGATAAAATATTTAAATATAAAAATCGATAAATATGCGGGTTGTTACAGACTTCCCTCCTTAAAGAAATTGCGTCCTCGCAATAAGTAAGAAGGAAATATATGAAGTAACAACCATAGAAGCATATTAACACAAAAGAAAATTTTGAAATAGGAAGTTCACCCTAAAGTGCACAAAAGAGTTAGCAAGAAATCTGATGAAACTTCAATTTCTACAATAACACCGGGCTCAAGAATGAAAACCGGAATCTCTAAGGCATTCCCGTAGATAAAAGACGTGGGGAACGTCAAGAATTGCAGAAAATTGAGCTGGTGCAACGGCGTAGTACCTAAACGGTACGCCCGAAAAACTAGAAACTCAAACAATTTGGGACATCAGCGTACTACAAAAACGGTACGCCCAATGAACCAAAGCAAAGACATCGATGTAGTACAAAAGGTACATCCGATGAATCAATTAGCAAAGACATCGATGTAGTACAACGGTATATCCGATGAATCAAATAGCAAAGACATCGATGCAGTACAACGGTACATCCGATGAATCAAATAGCAAAGACATCGATGTAGTACAACGGTACATCCGATGAATCAAATAGCAAAGACATCGATGTAGTACAACGGTACATCCGATGAATCAAATAGCAAAGACATCGATGTAGTACAACGGTACATCCGATGAATCAAATAGCAAAGACATCGATGTAGTACAACGGTACATCCGATGAATCAAAAGAAAAGACATCGATGTAGTACAAACGGTACATCCGATGAATCAAATAGCAAAGACATCGATGTAGTACAACGGTACATCCGATGAATCAAATAGCAAAGACAACGATGTAGTACAACGGTACATCCGATGAATCAAAAGAAAAGACATCGATGTAGTACAAACGGTACATCCGATGAATCAAATAGCAAAGACATCAATGTAGTACAACGGTACATCCGATGAATCAAATAGCAAAGACATCGATGTAGTACAACGGTACATCCGATGAATCAAATAGCAAAGACATCGATGTAGTACAACGGTACATCCGATGAATCAAAAGAAAAGACATCGATGTAGTACAAACGGTACATCCGATGAATCAAATAGCAAAGACATCGATGTAGTACAACGGTACATCCGATGAATCAAATAGCAAAGACATCGATGTAGTACAACGGTACATCCGATGAATCAAAAGAAAAGACATCGATGTAGTACAAACGGTACATCCGATGAATCAAATAGCAAAGACATCGATGTGGTACAACGATACATCCGATGAATCAAAAGAAAAGACATCGATGTAGTACAAACGGTACATCCGATGAATCAAAAGAAAAGACATCGATGTAGTACAAACGGTACATCCGATGAATTCAAGAGCAAAGACATCGATGTAGTACAAAGGTACATCCGATGAATCAAATCCCAAATAATTCGGAACACTGACGCAGTAAAAAAAACGGTACGTCCAATGAACCGAACACAATAAAAGGACATCGGACGCTAGTCCTTAAAAGGAATGAGATAAAGCTCAATAAAATGAAGTATACCAAAACGTCCGATGAACTTGATAGAAAAATAATTCCATTCAGACAACATCAAAGAATCAACCACTTGTTGCCTACGACAAAGCGCATTGGCAACACGATTTCCCTTCTCGGGAATAAAAGAATATCAAGATCATAAGATGCTAGGAACTCGAGTCAACATGAAGTTCCTTAAGAGAACATAAATATTCCAAAGATTTATGATCGAGACAGAGAACAAATTTCTCATCCAAATATGATGATGCCAAATTCCAAAATCAAAACATTAGCCGAGAGCACTAGATCATCAGTGGCTATCTAGTCTCGAGAAGCTATAATGATTTAGAAGCACAAGGGATAGCACGTTCTCCTTTGCAAGAGAATGGCATTCCAAACCAATACGACTAGTATCGGTGCAAATAGCAAAGTCTTGGTTCCCCTTCAGGAATCACAAGAAGGAATAAGAGTACCGAAAAGAAAGAACTTCTTTTAAAATAATTCTCTTCTCCGAAAAGTTAAAACTTTCAAAATTACATTTATCATTATGTAATAATCTTTCTAGAAAAATTTACTTTTTTACAAGTCAATATATCGTGTTTGACTGTCTCATCAAAGCGTTTAGGAGATTCCTATCGATAACGTTGATCAAGCGCATCGACCAAAATTCTTAAAGCACTCAACGGGAAATACAATCACAAAATCATATTTTATAGGATAAATAAATCTCTTAAAAAGTTTTAAGAATATTCTTTGTTTGTTTCAAGAACAAAATCCAGTTTTACTTATAAATAAATCTTATGAAAAAGATTTGCAAAATTTTAAATTACTATTTTCATCCAAAATCAATAAATACAAGAATGGTCTCATCGAAATATTCATAGAATATTCGATTTATAAATGGATGAAATAAGTTGGACAAATTGAATGACAAAATAAGTCATTCATAAGAATCATAACGAGTGCGGAATGCGGTAAGTGGAATGCTAATTTCCGCAACTCGTAGCAAACGAAAACCGGTGGTAAAGTCAAACTGAAAAAACCTTAACACCACACAAAAGATTTCTTAGGTGATAATCCTAAGACAAACTCAAAAATACCGGAAAATTTCTCAAACTACATGAATGAGAGAAATAACACTTTCCTTATAAGTGGGCTTAAGGAATAAAATGATGCCATCAAGTTGGAATCAAAATCATAAAGGAAAAATAGAAATCTGCTTAACAGATTGAAAATGTCGAAGATGAATAGTCCACTCAAAAAATAGGATATGGACTTCACAATGATTAAGCCGATCCTTTCAAAAAATCAATTCCGAAGCCAAAGTAAATATCGGCTCAGAAAGAAAAGTCACATAAAACAATCTCGACATCTAAACAAAAGCAAATTGAGTGTTGTGGATCTACCATCCGGATTAGCAATTCTCAATGAAGTCAATAAGCCCAAAATATTCAAAGAAAAGAATCAACAAGTTCTTTTGATATAAAAATAATGAGATGAAACCCATATCAAAAAGAACTCAAATAGAAAGTTCACGAATTAAAACAATGCCATCGAGGATTGAATGAAAATACCTTGACCAAAAGTTGTAGCTTTCCTTCTTACTTGCTTGGAAGCTTAGGACACGAAGATAAAAGATGACCCGAACCTTTGCAATAACGGCAAAAGAGGGGTTTTGGGCACTCCCTTACATGGTGGTCTTTGGAACCACAATTGTAGCATCGTCCACGACTAGAGGTAGGAACATTTGCTACCTGAGTTTGTTGCTTCCCTTTCTTATTAGAATCGGGGCCTTTGAATTTGATAGGCCTCTTCAAGTTATTGTCGAAGTTCTGTTGGGCACGCACAACTTCAACATCACCTTCATTATCGGCCTCTTCAAGACGGAGAGCGATATCAATAAGCTGATCAAATGAAACCTCAAGTTTCAGGAGTAATGGCTTCTTAAGATTCTTATTCAAGCCATAGACAAATCTCTGATTTTTCTTCAATGGGGTATTAATGTACTCAACCCCGTATTTAGACAAAGATTCGAAGGATGCGACATAGTCTGTCACAGAAGATTCACCTTGAACAAGGTCTATGAAACGCCGGGCTAAGGTTACTTTTTCAGCCTCCGGCACAAATTTCGATTCGAATCTTCCCCGGAATTGTTCCCAAGTAAGATCCGCCTCAACGATTTCAGAAATTAAAAGCTCATACCAATCCAATGCTCTTTCTTGGAGCATGCTAGAAGCTACTTGGACTCGATGAAGGTCAATAAGGTTCATGCGAGAAAAGATGCGATCGCATGATTTGAGCCAAGCTTGAATTTCTATAACACTCTCGGATCCCCTGAATGGCCCTCCACCCAAATCGGTGTAGTCTCTGCACAAGCGTGCAAAACCGGATCTAGGATGAGTAGGCTCCTGATTGGGTCCGGCTGCTTGAGCGTTCTTAACGAGATCTAGAAGCTGCTGAGCAGACATGAATACTCCATCCTGAGGAGTAGCGCTAGATTGACCGGCGCTGGAACGGCCTGGTCTAACCATTTCTCTTCTTTAAGAAAGAAAGAAAGAAGAGGAAAAAGTTATTCTCAAAATAAATATCAAGCAATTCTTGATAGATAAAACAAGGAACCATAAAAGAAAGTAGGATAGAACGGTACGAAGACCCGAATAAAATCCTAAAGCACAACTCCTAAGAAAGACTTAGGACGATGATCCTTGTTAAATTATTCTACATTGTTCCGAAGTTTGGCTCTGATACCAAGCTGTGACGCCCCACCTCTATACCCACGCTAGCCAAGAACATTACGGTGAATGCTGTCGACTAGCACGGAGAATAAGGCTGTTGAGGAGCGACCATCTGTGTAATTGCTTTGTGCGAGTACCGATATACCAGATAAAAATATAACTTTTCATCTCAAGAGGAAATCCGACATACCGATACAAACTCAAAGCTACTACACAGTGGCTATAATTTCTTCGGAAACAAATATAGAAATAAACATAACATAAATCAGTCACAGACAATTCATATCACAAAGGCGGAATAAGATATGAATACTACACTGGAAAGTGTACATCAGAGTAGTGGTCTAAAAAGATCCACAATATCACAAAAGAATAGTAACACGAACTACACAAAAGAATAAGTATACATTAAGGAGTCTATATCTCAAATGTATACAACAAAATAACTACTAATCTAAGTAGTTAACCCAAAAGTCAAGGAGTTAATCCCGGATGAGAAGTCAAGCAGAAGCACCTGTAACATCTCGGTCTGACCCGAGTATTATTTAATAAGAAAATAATAAACGGATCAGTCAACTATAAATATCAGATGAAACGATATAGAATAAGAGATATGACTAAACACATAATAATCACAATGCCAAGCTGTGATATATATATATATATATATATATATATATATATACTTAGTTGATAATCATCAAGAGATTAATCAATGTCACCAAATCTACACAAGAATCAAAGAAACGTCATACTCCTTATTTCGTTCACCATACCATAATTATTGAGGATAGTATCAATGTCAATCACAAAAGTCAATGACACACAAATTCCAGAAGACTACACAAGAAATCCAGAAATCACAAGGAAAGGATCAACGACGTCGTACAGCGGGACATCCGATGAACCAAATCACAATCAAAGGGAACAACGACGTTGTACGGCGGGACGTCCGATGAACCAAATCACAATCAAAGGGAACAACGACGTCGTACAGCGGGACGTCCGATGAACCAAATCACAAAGACATAGCACGATGCTAGTCTAAAACCTAAAATGATCGTCATGATCAAAGAGAAGTGTCGATTACACTAAGCTAGTAAATATATGAGCTTAGCTTCATGTCCCATAACCACTAGCTTAACTTAAATATTTACGAACAAATTGTAGATCTCCACTAGAAATTGTCACAAGAGATTCAATCGAACAAGTCCAAGAATTAACCGACGAAGTAAACGCAAGCGTTTCATACCACTCGTTTTACTAAGTCGTTTAATTAGATTTCTCATACGAGTGAGGTAAAGGTTTGTATATACTAATAGATTGGAAAACGGTTTTATAAACGAATTTGGTATTAAAATAGTATTGAAATCGTTTGAGGAAAGAGTTTTGATATTTACTACTAGTATAGAAAACCTTTATATTTTTAAAGTGACAAACCACGAAGAAGATTGTAAGAACAATCAATCACAAAAATTCACATACGAAGACGTGAATAAAACCCAAGGAAATCGATAAAGGATCCATCGAAATGGATATTCCAAAAATCCCTAAAGAAAAGAGTCATCAAAATCATAATAGATGATAACAACAAATAGGATTATCACGAATCGATTTAAATTAGAATTTCAATCCAAAAAGGCAAATTGGACTCAAACAGCAGGTTCAGTCGACTGAACAGAGATTTTCAGTCGACTGACCCTGTACATGGAAATTTTCCAGGTTCAGGAAACTTTCTGTTTCCAGTTTCAGTCGACTGTGCAGAGTTTTTCAGTCGACTGAATCATGCCTGGAAACTCTCGGGTTTCAGGTTCAGTCGACTGAACAGAGTTTTCAGTCGACTGAATCATGCCTGGGCTGTTTTTCAGCCTTATTCAAATGAAGAGCAAACTCTTCCAAAATGCAACCGGACGGACATTGGCTCTAAGAGTTTATGCCAATCGGCAACCCGGCCCTATATGCTCCTCGGTGCATCACTAAAAGCATGATCAAACATCCATAAAAGGATTTTACACAAATTTGGTTTAAAAACCCAAAAATTGGAATATTCACAAAACCAATCCAAATCAAGAGCAAATGCACATGAATAAGTGTTAGGAATTCATACCCAACAACCAAAGATAATTATAGTCAAAGATGTGAGATAAAAATCTCACCTTTTCACAAAATCGAACAAGAAGAAGCTTGAAAGCAAATGGAGAATCAACCTCTCTTCAATCACAACCCAAATGAGCTTGAATCTAAGCTCAAAAACAAGAACATTCCCGAAATTAGGTTTAGGAATTTCTGAAATTGGGAAGAGAATAAGTTGGAGAAGAAGAAGAGAAGCTTACCAATGGGTTCTTCTTGAGTTTGGAGCAAGGAATTTGATTTGCAAGAGAAACTAGTGTTTTGGAGTTTTAATTTCCAATCTCCTCCACCATTAAAGCTAAGAAAACTGAAATGAGAAGAGAATGAGAGTGAGTGGGGAAGATGGCTCAGATTTGAGCATAAGTTAACATAGGGTTGAGCCCAAAAAAACCAAACCCAAAGTAAAAAGTAGCAGAAATCAACTTTCTCCAAACATATCGAAGCTTATACTCAAAAAGGTCGCAAACGGCATTTTAAACTCAATGGGAGTGGTCCCGAGTCCTAATTCGACCGTATGCAAAAAGTAGCTTTTCGGACTAAAATCCGACTAACGATAAAATATTTAAATATAAAAATCGATAAATATGCGTGTTGTTACATTACTGCTTTCGGTTTCATAAATAAAGTTGTTTTCCCAACAAATAGGTACGTTTTTGTATTACGGTTTTATAGCGATATTTTATTATTATCATATGGTTTGGAATATTTATTTTTGAGATATGATATATATGTACGTTTATTATTGATATTATTATTTTTCTAGACCTAACTGCACAAAGGAGATGCTGTCGAAATTTTTCGTGGAAGTTGAGTTATTTTCAAATTTATATTAAATTTAAATATGTAAGTTAAATTGTAACAACCCATATTCTGATAATTAAAAATATTAAATTTAATAAGGTTTTGGGCTTTCATATTATCAGAAATTAAAATTTATGATTTATTAAATTGAATCTTATTAGATTAGAAATTTCGACTTTAAGATAAATCTTAAACAATTAATTTTAATGAGATAAAACATATAATTTTCTAATATTTATTGAATGTAATTGATACTATACTATGTTAACGTAATCTCAATCAATTTAAATAATAAAGGTTAATAAGGAATAGAATAAATGATGTATAAATTGATGTAATCTTATATTATTAATTGCAATTGGTTTTAATATGGAGTATGAAATCAATTAATTTGTACGTAAATTTATTAACCTTTGTTTGTAAACAATAAGTTAATAAATATGGATTATTAACGTATAACCATAGTTTTATTTATTTTCTTATTATTAAATCCGTTAGAAATTTATTTGGTAATTAATGGAGAATTAATGTAATTGAAATATTACAATTGATATAAGAAGAAACGTTAACTGTTGGGTGGTGAGTGTAAAATTTATGTTAATCAATTGCATAAGGGAATAGTTGATTTGATAATAAGAATGTAAATCAAAATAAAAGGATTTGTTTGGAATTTAAATATATAATGAACAGGTTTTATTACAGTTGTGATTAAATATTGGAATTAAATTAGTATATAGATATTGAGTTTAACATAGAAAATTGGATTTCAAACGAAACAATTGGATTAATTATCTTCCCTGTATTAAGGTATTTTTTGAGATTTAATCATTGTAATTAATAGTAATTATATCTTGCAATTAATAAGAGATAGAAGTAAATGGTAAATAATTAATGATAGGTGCAACATATGTTTTGTGTTAAAAATATAATGAGAATTTCATAGAGAAATATTACGTTCAAATTGTGAGCACTTAAATTTGTGACAAATATAATGATAATATGAAATTAGTTGATAAAGAAATGATGAGGTTGTACGGAGTATTATTTCTGTGACTCTTTAATGGGATAATCTTTAAATATATGAGTTGGTTTTAAAGGGGGAGGTGTTAATTGTAAATTAATGTGTAATAAAAACAAATATGTTTCAATAAAAATAAAAGAAAAGGATGGTTTCTTAAAAAGAATATTCTTATCAAATAAAGTGAATATTTCATCTATGAATGTTAATTTAATTTCATTAAAACAAAGAATTGAATTTTGTTGTGTGTTTCTAGTTGGAATATTTGATTTATTTAAACATTCAAACTTGATTTGAATTTAATTTACAATAATAATAATAATAATAAAATGGTAAGAAAACAACTTGAAGGTTTGGTTAAATTTTTGATTTGGAATAGTTAGCATATGAACATATGAGATTTATTCCGTTTCAAATTTGACTTTGGAGTCTCGGTTCATCTTTTAATGTGTGAGGTGGCGGTCCTCATTATGTTAATTGTAGTGTTTAATTTTATTTATTGTTTACTAAATAAAAATACATATATGTGTGTAAACTAGAGCGTATTAGGGTTAATAAAATATGTTAAAATGAATTTTTTTTTTAGTATATTGGATTTGTGATTTCTATGAACGGACTACATTCTCAAATTTAAATCATCGCTTTTATTTATTTTATTTTATTACTACTTTTTTTCATTAAATACATGCCTCTTTTGGTCTTCCAGTAAGTTTTATTTATTTACACGCGAGCCTTGCCTTTAAATGTTTCACGTGTGTTGATGAAATTAAATGAGGTAGCACATGTTTTGAAATTTTATACCAAAAGATTTGCTTACCGTTTAAACATGTCTTATCAAATTGCAACGTGTGTCTTTTATCTTTTGTTAATTACCTGCATGTTAGGCCTTTCTGTTTTGCAAATTTACATTTTCTTGTATCTTTCCCTTTCATATTTCAATTTTCAAACGTGCTTTTCCCTTATTCGTTTCCTATTTCATAAATCTCTTCCTCTAACTTTCCATTTCCAAAACGTGCTTCCATTATTTCTTTTGCCTAAAGTTTTCTTTCTCTTCTAAAAAGAAACAAACAAATGTGAGCAACTTATTTTCATGAAGCCAATCTTTTCCATTTGTTTACAAATCCATTTCCTGAAGCCTCCTTCCTCCATGTGTGAGCCATCGTGTCCTTTTTCTTGTTGATTCTCCAAAATTTAGCGACATGAGCAGGCTTCAAAATTCTTAATGTAAGTAACTAACATGTTTTATTTTATTACTAAAATATGTGTACGTGGTTTTCTATTTCATTTCCAATATATTCTTATAACTTGAATATCTTCCGCATATGAACCCCGATTAATGCGTGGTTTCTTCCTTTGGGTTCGTATCAAAATTTCGGACAACATGAAACTAGTATGGTTGCATCTGAAGACCATTGAAATTTTGGGCTTTTATTGGATTTTCAGTTGGCTATAAATCAAAGGTTTAATCTCAATTGGCTATAAATCAAAGGTGAGTGATTAAACTCACTCACGCCATAATAAAAATTCCATTGCAAGTTAAATAAAATATATGATGTGATATATAAATATTTTATTGCGGTTTGTTAATTTAAGTTGACATTTGAATTGATATTGAATCTGAATTGACATTTAATTTTATATTAGAATTTAATTGATAGCTAAACCTCGATATTGATAACTATTATATGTTGAAATATATTGCTTGATTTGGATGTTGTTGAAATGGATGCTTATTGATTGATATGTTGGATGTATGGTTGTTATTTATTTTAATATATCCCTGTTATCACCTTGTGTATTATTGACATCATTTAAATGGTCCTCTGAATCATTTCAAAATTGGATAATTGAGACATTTAAATTATGGGTTGAAATGATATATACCCATATAATTTCTTGAATTTGGATTATCTACTGGAACTGAATTATTTAAGAATTTTAAGTTTTTAATTTAAACTTCGGATCTATTTTAAATAGAGTAGTTATAATTATTATTTCGAATTATTTGAAATCTCGTAAGTTATGGCACTCAGGTTGTATACTTGGTAGGAGATGAAAAATCCCGTAATATCTCTAAAGCCATTGCACTCATATTTTTATTCGATACTGATTTGACTTACATAGGAAATTTTAGTTTTGACTCGAATGTATTGTTTTTCATTATGCTCGGGCCAGCCTGAGTTTTTCAGCATTGAAGACTATTTTTTGGTGGACGAAGATGAAGATTCAATATATTATTGCTATTTATTATTCAACTGCATTTTGTGTTCGGCTGCATTATTTGTTTATTTATAATATATGTATAACTCTGATTTGAATTTGTAAATGTGTAATCAAATGTAATTTGTAAAACAGCTTCATGAACTGTTTATTTTATTATTATATTTTGTTGTTCCACTACGAGATTCTATATTTTGTTTTTTTCTTTCCTTTTTTTCTTTCTTATATACCCCATTAACAATCCTTCCTTTTGAATGGTTTGATTATGACATGTGTATCTGAATTTGAACCATCCAAAAAGGTGGGTCGTTACAAGTATAATTCATATCATCTTGGATTTTGGATGGCGACTTCAAAGTTACTAGATTTTTAGAGGAGTAGGCTCCTAGAGAATGAGACTTTTTTGCTATGGAGGAGATCATATGTGAGACTTTTTTGCTATGGAGGAGATCATATGTTTACCACTGATGGTAATCTGATCAAAGTGTCATTAATTAATAGATGTTTCACATGGTTAAATTCTAGGGAAGTCCCTTGATGGCGTTCTTAGATATGTTTTTCATTAGTGGCGAGATTGAAGACAAGTTCCCTATCTGTAAGGTGGCTGATCCTCTAGAGTATTTATTCGAATCATCGCCCAATTGTTCTTTTTTGTGATAATCTCAATAGCACACAAAAAAATTTAATTTGAAAGGATGTGGTTGTTACAAAATAATTTTGCCAATTTACCTACTAGTTAATGGTTTTCCTTGAGCTTTTATAACACTAGATTTTCAGGTAATATGGCCAAGATATTTGTTGTAACATCCCTCCTTTTTGGACAGTTTAAGCAGACATATGTGTCAACTCAAACCATAAAAAAGGCAGATTGTTATTGGGGTAAATAGGAAAAAGAGAAAGAAATAAACAAGACAGAATCTCAGAGCAGAATGATAAAATATAATAATCAAATAACAGTTCATGAAGCTATTTACAAAACATTTGATTATACTTATACGACACAATATCAAGGTTACACATATCAGAGATAATAAATAATAATGCAGCGGAGTATATGATGCAGTGGAATAATATAGTAAATAGTAGTAGTACACATCTTCATCTTCGTCCTCTGGAATAAATCTTCAAATCCTCAAATGCTCAGACTGACCCGAGCGAATTAAAAAGACAAAACACTCGAGTCAGAACTAAAAGATCTTGTGTAAGTTAAATGGACGGTAAATATGCATGTGACAACGTTAGAGATGTTTACAAAGTTTGCCATCTTTTATCCAGTGTCTAACGCAAATGCAGTAGCTAAGAGATGTTCGGGATTCACATCTCCTAAGTATCCATTAAACTATCTACTATATAGTACTATACACTATTATCATATGTCTACAGCAAGTAAGGGTATTAAAATAGCGTTAAGGCTTTATATTTTCCTCCTTAACACAATTTATATATTCCCAGAGTCTATACAGTACCGTAATCCCGCCCGCACTGGGTGTCGTCAGAGGGCATTCCATAGGTATGGTATAAAACAAACTCGTAGAAGGCGAGCTACGGAAGGTGACATGCACAACTAGGCAATGCTAGGGTAGATATACCAATTAAACTTCCGGACGTTTGGTAACGCATAGCCGCAACTACCGCCCAACTCGAAACACACTCCCGAGAAAAATCGCGGATAACTACCAAATAAATCAAAAGTTAGAATATAGTATCGATGGAGTGTGTCTGATCGAAGGAGCTACCTCACTTGGCCCGTCAATTGCTCTTGTTTTAGCCACCTTGTGCTAACTCATGCGAGTTAGGTCCACGTAAATATACCTTTAGGTCGTCGCCACCATTCTACTTCATTCTGAAATCTCCACTGTGTACAAAATTGTCAAAGTGGTTTTCGGTATTGGTAGAGAGTATGACAACATCCGATCCCGGTCTCTTTTGACAACCAATCGCTTATTACACACCGGATGTTTCTTTTACATTTCCAAAATCATTTCATAATTGATATCAAAATATCATATTCAATTCAAAATTATGTCACTTTCCAAATCCTATCGTTTCCAAAATCACAATTTCTTTCAAAAATCATATTTCAAAATAGGTTAAGTCCTTACCTCAAATTCATCATTTCAATTTATTAAAACATTTAAATTCCAACTTAGTTTATAACATCATTTAACCTTATTCTCTTTTTAAACCAACTTATTTGAATTTAAATGCTTCCACTTTACTAAATCTGGAAATTTAGAAATAGTTTATATAGTTATAAATAGTTATAAATACTCTAAAATAGTTTAATTCTAGGTAAAGTACTTTTAAATTGATTTAATATAGTTAAATAGATTTAATTTAGATTAAATATAATTAAAATAGATTAAATATCTGAATATAGATTAATTAGATTTAAAATAAATTAAAATGGTTTATTTTGTTTAAAATAAGTCAAATTGGTTTAAAATAGATCAAAATAATTTATATAGCTAATAGTAGTTAAATAGTTTAATAAATTTGAAAATATTAATAATTAGAAAATTTAAAATGATATATTTTAAAACAGTTTACTTAAAAATGTGAGTTTGAAATTAATACCAAATTAAACTATTCATTTCATTTCAACATATTTGGTCCATTTCAAATTTTCAAATCGACAAACCAAATTTCAATAAACTACCGAATTTATTATTATTATATCCATGCCCAAAATATCAATATGGATTACTCCAATCTCAAAATATTTCAAAGTTATGTTTTAAACCAATTCAACAGCTTAATTTCGATAGAATTTCATTATACTTAAAAATTTAACTTTAACTTTCAATTTAATTTCATAAAACAATTCCCTTAAAGCTAGTTCGCCTTTCAACAGTACAAAACTTGTTTTTTTGAAAATACTTCAACTTATATAAACTAAATTTTACTTTAAAATATCATTTAATTCCATTCAACAATTAAGGATTTTAAAATCATTTAATTTAACCAATCCGGTGTCTGTATATAGTTCTCTACCCTGGGGTCAAGTGATACGGATATTTATCATTTCAATCCGCAATTTAAAATTTTACGGTTATATGTCATTTCAAACCGCAATCTCGAAATAAATAACATCCATAAAATGCAACCCATAACAATTTTTCCTTATTCTATAGATCATTCTAGTATGTATCATTTCAACCCATAGTGAACTTGCAGTTTATAACGATATAAAATACCACATCCATTCATCCAATATCAACAATCAACATCCATCACAATCATCATCCAAAACAGTAAATAAATATCCATATAGAACTGATAATCGATGATAAGTATTTAACTGGCAATTTATATTCAATAATAAATTAAATAATGACTTAATTCAAATAAATTCAAATTAACTGAGATGATGATTTAAAATATACCAAACAGTGATGAATAAATTTCTAATCACATCATAAATAACAACGACAAGAAATTTTATAAGTTATGAGTGGGTTAAAACACTCACATTTGGATTTAAATTGAATTTAAATCCAATTTAAGCCTAAAATTCCAACGGTCTCAGAATTCGTCAAAACCAGCGTCAAAATGTCCATAATTTAAATACGATCTCAACGGAACAGACTGTGTGTGAAACGATGTAAAAGATATCGATATAAGAAGTTATTCGATTTAAATTGAAATTTAATAAAACGAAATAAAATATAAAAAACCAGCCAACCTTCACCGCTCACATTCACAAAAGACTCACCCCAAAACCCTTGTCCCTGATTCTCGTGTTCGAATGAACGAGCAGCCAAAAACTTGAATGACGCACGCCAACGTAGGCCATCACGACCACGCAAACTTCGCTGCCGCTTGTCCCTCCAAGGCCACGACCCCCTTCCCCTTCACGACCACCGAAATGCCTCTGGTTGGGTATATAGTGCAGCTGCCGCCACTTTGAGGCGAACCCTATTCGACTTTTTCACGTCGATCCAGCCGTTGAATCGCCGATCCAATTACACCGATGAGTTGCATGCAATGACCCCACAGACCCAAGCCCTTCAAACGACGATCGGTCGCAGTTGATCGCGACTCGATGAACGACCCTGATTTGTTCTTCAATTTCCAGATGAACAATGGTTCAAATTGTAAAACGAATTACAGATCTGAGATGCGCTTGTTGAGAGCTTCATATCAATATGCAATTCGATATAATTTGTGGAGTTTGATTTCAATTTCATTTTTGATTTGAATTTGCAATTTTGGGGATTAGGGTTTGTAGCCGTTGGAATGAGGAGGAGCAAATGGAATTGTACGTACAGAATTGAGGAAGAAATGACTAGGGTTCATAATGAGGTAGTTATAGGTATGTCAAATGGGATGAATGGACAAGACTGATTAAACGATACACGACCCAAAAAGCCCGTTTCGACTTCGGAACACAAATGGATTAACCCATCTATCAAAATAGATGTTTTCAAATATTTTAAACTCAATGGAACAGGTTTCATGTCCTAATTCCATCGTATGAAGAAGTTACGTTAAAGTCAGCTTATTTCAAATTGATTTTAATTGATTTCTAGGCGTTTCGAGCCCGTACGATCAAACGACAAGTCCGATCGCTACGAAACTTAAAATCCTACAATAATTCACCGTTACAGATCCGATGGAACTTGTTTCGTCGAAATCTAAGTTAGTGGCCAAAATGGCTATTTTCCCATTAATTAAATAAATTAATAATTAAATCACTTTTCTTCCAAATTTAATAGCTTACCATTTCTATCACTATGGATTTACTTAGAATTTATAAAATTTTAAAAAAAAATTTCTATATCAATTCAATGTAAATTATTTTACCCATTTACATTGTTAAATTTCAATTATGATTACATCTAATTATTTATAATTAATTCCAAATAAACTGATCTGGTTCAATTTCAATACATTTATTAAAACTGTTATTACTCTATAAACATAATTAATATTTTTTTCATTACATTAGTACATTCCAATTTCCATTTTTAGTTTGTATTAACTACTCTATTTCAATTATCTTGAATTATATCAAATTTGCACATTAATTATAATTTAAATTCCCAATTAATTATTTGTTTTGCTTTCCTTCTTTTATTACATCAATTATTACTTTATGAATAAAATTAGCATTTCTTATTCATTTTGTTACATTCACAGTCTCCATTATTGTCTTAAACTTATTAATGTAACATTAAAGTTCATTTAATTCTAATTGATTTTTTATTTGAATTTAGTAGACCAATTAAATAGGCGACTTATAACAACCGTTACCAAATTTTAATCACAATATGAATTCATTATTCATAAATAAATGTTTACGATTCTTATATAATTCTGATTTTGTTCAATATTAATTTATTTCATACTATTTCATTTATTAATTCAATGTTTACATATGTCTTCTCATATCAATTTATAACCAAGTATAACAATTTACAATATTTCAATTAATTGTAATTTCATTCAAATTGTTAATTATTAGTTTAAATTACCATTGTTACATTTCATTTTAGTATTCATTTCACTAATACATCATAATTTATTTTTCTCTCAACAATAAATTTATCAAAAATCTATTTAATCAAAAAATTTAATTATCGAAAATTACGGGTCGTTACGTTTGTAAGAAAACTTAGATATTTTAAAAACATTCTTAAAAAATGGAGCAAATAAGTTATTGGGAATATTAGAGTCCAAAAAAAGAACTTTCTTTATGAGATTCTTAAATCAAATAAAATTGAATAAACTAGAGCGTTGAAGTTTATCGGAGAAGAATGTTATTTCTAAATTAATGGATGAATTTAATGAAATCTTAACTTGGGAAGATACTATGTGGAAGCAAATAGCTAGAATTCAATGGATGGACGAAGGTGGTGAGAATACCAAATTCTTCCGTAAAATAGCTAACGGTAGAAAACGTAGTAACACCATTAACTCTATTATTTTTAATGTGGTAGAAATATTTAATCAAATGAATTAACGATGGCTTTTACTAAATATTATGAAAATATTTTTGGAACTAAGATATGCCATAGGATTGGATCTAAGTAGGGTGAATTATTTCCCGTTGAGACCAAGATTGACTTAAACTGTCTAGACTCCCCATTTCCAAAGGAGGAAATTAACGAATATTAAAGAAATGCCTTAGGACAAGGCACCAGGTCCCAATGGGTTTCCAGTCTTATTTTAGAAAAAGTTCTGGTCCGTTATAAAATCCGATCTAATTAAAATGTTTAATGAATTTATGATGGTATGCTACAATTAGATAAGTTTAATTTGCTAATGTAATTCTACTACACAAGAAAGTTTGTGCAAATGAATTAAAAAAATTAGACCTATTTCGCTTTTAAATTGATCTTTTAAAATTATATCAAAAGTTTCAATGAATAGACTTAATATTAAAAATGAATGATCTAATCGATGACTCACAAACTGCTTTTATTAAGGGTAGAAATATTACGGAAATGGTTACGGTTGTTCAGGAGTTCATTAACTAGTGATGTAAAAATAATATCACCTGCGTGCTTCTAAAGTTGGACTTCGCTAAAACTTTTGACCCTTTGGATTGGATTTTTCTTAGTGACTTATTACTAGCTAGAGGTTTTAGTATAAAATTGCTATGTTGGATTATATCTCTTCTTAAGATGGGTAGTTCTAGTATTATGGTATATGGTATTTTAGGTACTAAAATTCAATTAGAACGTGGATTTAGGCAAGATGAACCTTTGTCACCTCTTTTGTTCAACTTAACACTGACGTTTTTGCATGAATTATTAAGCTAGCTACTTATAGTGAGATTTTAGGTAGGGTTGGAATGAGGTTACGAGTTGTGGTCTCTCTATCCTCTAGTATGCAGATGACATCATGCTATTTACTTCACCGTTGTCTCGCCATATTATAGCAGTTAAATTCATTTTGTATAGTTTTGAGTTACTATCTAGTTCAAGAATTAATTTTGGTAAAAATTTGGTTTTATTACTAAATGATGTAGATAACGTAGAGGGTCAGGTTGCCTCCACTTAAACTATAACACTATGGACTTTCCCATCGACTACTTAGGGTTCTTAATAAGACCAATCGAACTTAGGCACGATGAATGACTAACAATCATTGATAAAATTAACAAAATATTATGTAGGTAGAACGATAAATTTTTACCGAGGGCAGACAGGGTTGTTCTAATTAACTCTATTTTATCGGCACTATTATTGGATGTCATGTTTCTCTTTCCAAAATGGGTAATCGATAAAATAGATCAGATTCGAAGAGATTTTTTGTAGGGTAGCAACAACCCCAGTAGTAGATTAAAGTGTCTTGTCAGTTGAGATTCGATTTGTAAACCAAAAGACGAGGAAGGGTCAGGGATAATCAATCTTCATAACCTCAATGTTTCTCTGTCAAGGAAATGGTTTTGGAAGTTCAATATTAATAATGAGAACTTAACTTGGAAAGAACTATTTTCCACTAATTTTATGGAGGATTTCATTACTTGCACCATTTAGCATCTAGCAACCACAATAACTTGTCGCACTTTTGTAGATCAATTCTAAAAGGATTAAACATTTTTAAACTAGGTTTTGGTAACATAGTGCATTCGGGAAATAACACATTCTTCTAGCATTGCTGGATCTCTACTATTCCTCTTAAAGTAGAACTTTTAGAACTGTACGATATTTGTAATTTAATTATGTACTAATTTCATAAGTGTATAGACCTAATTTGAACTTTCCTTGGGAGTTCAACATTAATTGTGCACTAGAAGGGCCTACTTTCTACCAGTTTGCCCTTTATGTGCAAAATTAGAAATGTATAATATAGATAATAATAACGATATCAAAATATGATTTTGGGGTAGGGCTAACAACTTCACATCTAATTCATATTACAAAATTTCTAAACTTCTCATAAACTAAATATGTTAATGAATTTTTTTGTTAATACCCAGACGTTGCAAGGAAAGAGGAATTTGGTTGAGTGAAGGCTTGGTTCGACCTTATGGACCTCAGCGAGTATTGGGAAAAGTGAAACTTGGTTAAGAAAGGGCTTAGGAAAATAGGCTTAGCATGTTCAACTCCATGAAGATGTCAAAAATTGTTCATACAGAAATGATGCTCAAATTTAGGTAGAATCTATATCAAAATACAGAACAATCTTAACCAATAGGAATTGAGACTACAAGTGTTTAATAATTAAAAGCAAGTAATGATTAAAAATCACAAGTTCTTTGGAGCTCGAAACAAACCATAAGTCACGAAATCTTTGTTCATATGCTATGAATTAGTTGAACGTACATAGCCTTATGTGTACAATGTTTGAGTGTTATAATCGATGAAAATCCCCAAATCAATTTCGGGTTACTAAGGTTAAAATGTAAGAAGTTGAGAAAAGAATGATTCTCCCCTTCCTCCATGCCCCAGGTCAGATTTAGTAGGAGTGGTAAAACATGGCATGGATGTTATGCAACATGCCCGCTCTGCGGCATTGAGGCTCATCTCGATGGCGCTAAAGATATCATTTTGATTTGATAACTTGTGACATTCTCTAGTGTATTGATGGACTATAGCATCATCAAGGCGCAATATTGGTAATAAGCGACATTGACAACATGCAACATTGATAACAGACGTTATTGATAACAGGTGACATCGATAATAGATGACGTTAATAGGAGACGGTATTGGTGATGAGCGGCATCAATAAAAAGTGACATCGAAACGAAAACACATTGAAAATATGTACTATCAACCTGAGGCAATATTAATAGGATACGACATCCATTATACCTTCATAGATGAATTGCGACATTGATTAGAACGCGGCATCAATGAGGGGCGACATAAATGATTAATCATGTCATTATAACATTGATGACTTTCAATATAGTATTCTTCAACCTCACCGCTTCCTTGATGAGACACGACATCATTCATTCAACTATGCAAGTGGTATGTGGCATTGATGGCATTCAGTATTCTTAGCTTCATTGATGATCTGCAACATTATCTATTAACCCTTTTTGATGAGCGGTGGCATTGTATGGCTTCGGCATTGGCTTATCTACGCACTTTCGATGTTACTTGTTGATGTGAGATCATCGTTGTGTCGACATGTCGCATACCTTCGGGATCAATAGTGATGGTAGTAATATTTTACCCCTAGTGTAAAGGAAGCATTGACTTTTCAAGTCAATAATCTCGAAAATAATGCTTGCCATCCATTGATATTCTATGCAAATCCAACCGTTCATTTAAAATTAATCAATGGCGACTGTTATTCTTCCTCTCCATTATAAATAATCAAGCCTTTCCCTCTTCCTCTCTTACGCTTGCATTTTAAACTCAAGCGAAAAAGCTTTTAAATTCAAAAAAATTCAAAACCTCAAATCTTACGATATTTAGATTCTAGTTGCATCGATTAACTTGAATTAAGATGTGATGACCCAGAATTTTGGGCAATATCAATTTAATAATCTGTATTAATAATTAAATGGATTTGATAATCTTTGTTAATAAATTTGAATTGATTTAATAATCTTCTTTTAAATAAATATTTAATTGATAATTTATCTTTTTAAAGCTAATAAATTGTTTTCTGTTGTAATATATATTAATAATAGGAATGAATATGCTAAATAAGAAAGGGCATTATTGTAATCTGCACTGCATAAGGAGTCTACAATTATGGAGTTTGATTGTATTGTAAGATCGATCTCAATTCAATAAAATTGTTCTCTCTCTAATGGTCTCCATTCTCTTTATTTTGTAATACATTATCAGCACTCAACTAGGAATATTTTTTTTGAGTAACACAAACTTTTTGTATACTACATTCTCAATATTCTGCATAGGAATACGAATTAATTATTGTTCTCAACATGTTCACCTTCAAACTTTCCAACTTCTCAGCAAGTAATTATATATTAATTACTCCGACTGTTCCACTTCCGACCATTCCAATTCTAAAGCTATTCATATTCAAAATCCTATTATATATTAGTGCAAACGAGTCTTTTATAATATATCTACATACGTTCTATTTCTTATTTCCTTTAAAACAGCAAGCAGGTAAAGAAATTGTTCTTGCATTTCTTTATAAACTCGTTACTTTTCCTCTCTGCAAAAAGATAATTGTCAATATCATGTTTTTTTGATAAAGCTGTCAAGTCGGCACATGCTATTTTGGGGTTTGCTTCTATATTTTTCATGTCTTTTCTTGTATCAATCTTATTTTAATTCTTTGACTTCTAAATTCAATATTTATTTATTTTTCTTTGCAGATCAGTTGCCAAATAAAAATCAAAAGTTTGGAATGGAATATACGCAAAAACAGACTTTCCTTTCTTATATGATAAATACACGAAAGTTGCAAAATCCAAATGTTTGGTTTTGTTGATACCTTTTTTGGGGTATAGTTGTTTGATACCATGAATGAAGACTTTCCATTTTTTTACCTTATAGCTGGAAACAAACAAATAGTGAATGCTATTGTGGCGAATATTTTCACCTTATGCAATTTATTTTATGAACAGTTCACAAAATGGCAAACATCGCCAAACTTGAATTTAAAGCTTTGGATATATCTGGAGACAACTACTTATCATGGATACTGGATGTTGAGATTCATTTGCAATCTCAATGCTTATAAAATGCCATTAAAAATGGCAATACTATGTCCCAGCAGGACAAGGCAAAGACTAATATTTTTAAGACGCCATATCCATGACGATCTAAAAATAGAATATTTGACTGAAATAGACCCTCTCCACTTATGGAACTCACTAAAGGAGCGTTATGACCACAAGAAGAGGGTCATACTTTCAAACATTAGGCAAGAGTGGTTGAACCTGAGGTTTCAGGACTTTAAGCCTGTAAGAGAATATAATTCTGCAATGTTTAGAATCACTTCTAAGCTGAAATTATGTGCAGAAAAGGTGGATGACGCATAAATGCTTGAAAAGACTTTCTCTACATTTCATGCCTCGAATATACTTCTGCAGCAGCAATATCGAGAGCATCATTTTACAAAATATTCTGAACTCATAGAATGCTTACTAATTGTTGAATAAAATATTGAATTGCTTATAAAAAATACTCCTCAAGACCAACTGTTTCAACTGCATTACCTGAAGTTAATGCTAATTTTGCCCACTCTGGAAGAGGTAGGGGCCGAGGTCGAGGTAGAGGACATGTTCGTGGACGTGGATATAACTCTAGCAGAGGCGGTTATGGTGGTTTTAAAGGTAACAAAACCACCAACTTTAAAAAGCAACAAAAGAAAATTAAGCCTGTAAAAACAATGATTCAGCTTCAGAAAATGAAAGGATTATAAGGAAGTTTGTTATAGATGTGGATGATCTGCTCACTGGTCACATACATGTAGATCATCAAAGAAAATAGTTGAAGAATATCACGCTCGAAGAATATTGAGGCAAATAATGCCGAAAAGTTACCTGAAAACACTAACCTGAAGTTAGATGATTTCTTCGAAGATGACAATGGAAATTTCAGTAATGATGAAAATCTAAGTGCAATGATCAATGATATGACCGAGTTGATCAATTAGAAATATCTTGAAGTTTGTTATGTGGCTTTTGTTTTATTTCATTATCTTGCATCAATAAATCAGTTTGAAGTTTGTTTTCGTTTACTTGTATTTTCCTTTGCAGTACTAGTTAAAAATAATGTGTAACGTGGATGTTGTTTTTAATCTGTAGCCTATTTTAATCATATTACTTTGTTTTTTTAAATTACGTTTATTTATGCCTACAAATTTTTAATGATTGACTAATTATTGTCTTTAATTCTTAAGGTATGGAACGCCATTTGGGTGATGATATATGCTTACTAGATAGTGCAACTACTCATACAATTTTGAAACACCAAAAGTTTTTCTCTGAACTATCTAAAAAATTCTTAGCTAAAGTCTCCACTATAGCTAGATCTGCTAATATAATTGATGGGTCCGGAAGAGTCCATATAATATTACCAAATAGTACGCATATCTTTATTTAGAATGCATTATACTCAAGCAACTCTAAAAGAAATTTGCTGAGTTTCAAAGATATAAGAATGAATGGATACCATATTGAAACTATAAATAAAAACAACAAAGAATATCTTTGTATTATTTCTAGAATTGAAAGCCAGAAGCTTATCCTAGAAAGATTTGGTACAATTTCAACTGGTTTATATTTTACAAAAATTGGCATCGTTGGATCTCACTCCATAAACATGAGTCAGAAGCTCACAAATACAAAGACATTGATTCTTTGGCATGATCGCTTGGGTCATCCTGGATCAACTATGATGCATAAAGTTGCCAAAAACTCAAATGGACATGATTTATCAAACCAATTGAATTTACCAAGTGATTACTTATGTGCCCCATATGCACAAGGAAAATTAATCACTCGACCTTCATATAGTAAAATCACATCTGAATCTCCAACATTTCTACAAAGAATTCAAGGTGATATATGTGGCCCAATCCACCCTGAATGTGGACCATTCAAATATTTTATGGTATTGATTGATGCATCAACTCGTTGGTCATATGTCTGTTTACTTTCTACAAGAAATTTGGCATTCGCCAAGCTACTTGCTCAAATAATAAAATTGAGAGCACACTTCCCTGATCATCAAATTAAATCAATTCGACTAGATAATGCTGAAGAATTTGCTTCTCAAGTATTTGATGATTATTGTCTATCATTGGGAATTGAAATTGAACATCCAGTAGCTCATGTTCATACTCAAAATGGTCTAGCAGAATCATTAACTAAGCGCTTGCAACTTATTGCAAGACCATTTCCTATGCAATCAAAACTACCCGTTTCAGCTTGGGGGCATGCAATTTTGCATGCATCGAAATTGGTTAAAATTAGACCAACAGCTTATCATCAGCTTTCACCATCACAGCTTTTAACTCGATCTCAGCCAAATATTTCACATTTACAAAAATTTGGTTGTGCTGTGCATATACCTGTTAATCCTTCACTTCGTACTAAAATGGGTCCTCAATGACGGTTGGGAATTTGTGTGGGATTTGATTCCCCATCGATAATTCGTTACCTTAAACCTCTTACAGATGATGTCTTCACTACAAGATTTTCAGACTATAAATTTGATGAGACAATCTTCCAGCCGTTAGGGGCAGGAAAGACCGTTCTAGTAGAATAGCGTGAAATATCATGGAATAATCCATCTATGTCTTATTTGGATCCATGTACCAAACAATGCCAATATGAGATGCAAAGAATTTTGCATATTCAAAATATTGCAAATCAACTGCCAGATGCTTTTAGTGACACTGCAAAAATAACTAAATCTCACATTCCAGCAGCAAGTGCACGAGCAAAAATTGATGTCCCTGAAGGATCAAAAGTAAATATAGCAGCAAATGAATCTAAAGCAAGACAAAAACATGGAAGGCCAATTGGTTCAAAATACTTGGTGCCTAGAAAAAAGAAATTCTAATGAAAAATCATCAATTAAGAAACCTCCTAAAGAGGTTATAAATGATCAAAAGGATCACTCAAATGAAAATCCCAATTCTCCCACAAATGTGGAAGGAAATATTATCGCAGAGAGATAAAAGAAGATTCCAACGATAAAATTGTACCTAATAATAATGAGATCTCAATATTTTATACGAACTAGGGAGAAATATGGGATCAAAGTAAAATAATAATTAATGATATATTCTCATTCGCAGTAGCTACTGAAATAATTAAAAGTCATGACCATAATGAGAATAATGAGAATGATGATAATGAACCAAATAGCATAAATGAATGTCGAAAAAGACACGATTAACCAAAATGGAAAGATGTTATCCAAGTGGAACTAGATTCACTTCAAAAACATGGTGTACTTGGACCAATAGAGAAAACATCAGAAAATGTTAAACCAGTAGGTTATAAATGGGTATTTGTTAGAAAACAAAATGATAAAAATGAAGTCGTGAGGTACAAGGCACGACTTGTCGGACAAGGTTTCCTACAGAGACTAGGTTTTGACTTTAAGGAAACTTACTCCCCTGTTATGGATGTCATAACATTTTGATATTTGATAAGTCTTGTAGTTTCTGAAAAACTCGATATAAGATTAATGGATGTTGTGACAGCTTATCTTTGCGGCGAATTAGATACCAATATTTACATGAAAATTCTAGATGGATATAAATTGCCTGAAGCAAAATCAAAGTCCATGTACTTATTAAAACTAAGACGATCACTATATGGCTTGAAACAATCTGGAAGGATGTGGTATAACCATCTTAGTAAATATTTGATAAAAGAAGGATATGAAAACAATCTCATTTGTCTATGTGTCTTTATAAAGAAATCGGTAAAGGAATTTGCTATCTTAGCAGTTTATGTTGATGACATAAATTTGATTGGAACTCCAAAAGAGATTGATGAAACAATAAATTATTTAAAGAAGGAATTTGAAATAAAAGATCTTGGCAAATCTAAGCACTGTCTCGGTCTACAGATTGAGGATAGTACTAATGGCATATTAATCCATCAATCAAACTACATTGAGAAAATTCTAAAGCGTTTTCAAATGCATAAAGCATATCAACTTAGTACGCCGATGGTTGTTAGATCTTTAGATATTCAAAAGGACCCTTACCGCCCAAAAGAAAAAGATGAGAATGTGCTTGGCCCGGAAGTACCATATCTTAGTGCCATTGGTGCAATATTATATTTGGCCCAATGCACAAGACTTGATATTGCATTTTCAGTAAATCTTCTAGCAAGGTACAGTTCAGAACCAACAAAAAGACACTGGAAAACATATCATGAGATATCTTCGTGGAACGAAATTTTTTGTTTTGTTTTACTCTAACTCAGGCAATAATCCAAATCTAGTTGGCTATGCTGATGCAGGTTATCTTTCTGACCCACATAAAGCAAGATCACAAACTGGATATGTGTTTAATAACAGCAATGCAGCAATTTCATGACGATCTACAAAACAAACATTAGTAGCAACATCATCTAATCACTCTAAAATACTAGCATTACATGAAGCAAGTAAAGAATGTATTTGGCTGAGATCACTAATTGAGCATATTCAAAAAAGCTGCCAACTTCCATCAGTAACAGAAGGGTCAACCATTATTTATGAAGACAATGCAGCTTGTGTAGCTCAAATTCAAGCGGGTTACATTAAGGGTGATAGGACAAAACACATTTCTCCTAAATTTTTCTTCACACATGAGCTACAAAAGGATAATAAGATAAAAGTGAAACAAATCCAATCCCAAGAAAATCCGACGGACCTATTCACAAAGGCGCTTCCAAAATCAATATTTCAGAAGATGGTGTACAAAATTGGTATGCGTCGGCTGCATCAACAAACTAATTGAATAATGCATTATAATTCAGGGGGAGCGTATGAAATACGCTATAATGTACTCTTTTTCCTTCACTAATATTTTTCTCATTGGGTTTTTATTAGTAAGGTTTTAATGAGGCATTATCTTGATCCAGAAGTATTAACCCTCGTAGTAATATTATAAAATACATATTACTTAAAGATGAAATCATATTGCACTCTTTTTCTTGTTTATGATTTTTTCCCACTGGGTTTTTCATAACAAGGTTTCTAATGAGGCAATTACTCTTATCATCTTTACATACGCATATTCAAGGTGAGTGTTGTAATATATATTAATAATAGGGATGAATATGCTAAATAAGAAAGGGAATTATTGTAATCTGCACTGCATTAGGAGTATATAAATATGGAGTTTGATTGTATTGTAAGATCGATCTCAATTCAATAAAACTGTTCTCTCTCTAATGGTCTCCATTCTCTTTATTTCGTAACATTTTCAATTTATAATGTATATATATTTGTATACATTGTAAATAGAAAAGCTTTGGCTTGAAATTTAATAAATAAATAAATCTTGTTTTCAAATTCTAATATACATTTTTGTAATTTGGAAATTCTGATTAATTTAGCATAAATTTTTTCAAAACTATTTAAATAAATAATTATATAGTTTCAAATACTTAAGATAAATGTTTAATTGTTTGAATCGTAGCTTAAATTTAAATTAATCAACAAAAAGATTTATTTTACATTGTTTTTAAATATTGCTTAATAAATATGATTTGTAATTAGATATGAAAATTTAAAATACAATATAGCATATGAAACATTAATTCATTTTAGTGAAATAAGTAATTTATTAATAATAAGGTAATCTCGTTTGTAAATTATTTCAAATTGATAAATGTGTTATTTTCAAAAAATATTAATAAATGTATAGATATAGATAGGTTTGAAAGACAATAGAATTGTTATTTTTGAATTGAATAAGTAGTTATATATGTATATATACATAACTCGATTTTTAAATTTGATTTTAGAATTTAGTTTGAATTTGAATTAATTTTAAAATTCAAAAGATTGATATTTTGAAATATTTGAATTTAAAGATATTTGTATAAGCTTTTATTTATAAATATAATTAATTTTATTTTCTTGAAAGTTATCTATACTTATAAAAGTAAGTATTTGTAAGTTTATAAAATTAAGTAAAAAGCTTTTTCTTAACATTTTAAAATAAAAAGAAAATACTTAAAGGACAAGTGTTATTATATTAAAGCTTAATATAACATATGTAAATTAGATAAAAAGAGTAATAACAAGTGCTAAGTAATTAATAATACTAATGACAAGTGTCACATTTAATTTAATTTTTCTTTTGTTTTTAAAAAAAAATCAATTCAGCCTATATATAAAACATTTCTCCTTCTCTTTTATTTTCTTTTCTATCTTCATTCTAAAATCAAGAAAACTCAAAGATTTCTCAAAGTAAAACCAGAAATAAAAAATCTGAGAAACATCTTCCTCAAACCTGTAATCCACTATCAAAATCCAAAGCATGCAAACCATTTTCATTTTCAAACAACTCAAAAGCCTGTGCATTTTCTTCAAAACTAAGATCTGTTCCAAGGAAAACCTGAGATGAACAAATGCCTGCATCTTTTCAAAACTAAAGCAAGCCCAAAGCAAGCATGCAGTTTCAAATCAAAGAAAACACTTTTCCAGCAACTCAAGTTCAAAAGTTTTTTCAAAATATTGGTTCAAAAGCTTTGTTCTTCATTTTCATAGGTGAGTAACATTTTTTTTAAAAATTACTTAAGTATCAATATGGTTGCATGTTGATCCCTATAATAATTATGATTTGTGTGAATATAGATGAGTAATTTTTTCTGTGTATATATATATGAATGTATGATGTGTGCATGTCTGTTAATGTATGTAACATCTCTGTTTTCCAGTTTAACCTCAGTTTTAATTTAATTCCTCTATCTCTTGATCTAGTCATTGTTATGATTAAATTTACAATCAAAAATTATTTTTTGATCATAGAGTAGGTTTTAAAATTTTGTGCAAGTTAAAATAAATTTAAAATTTGCTCTGGAAAACCATAAGAACAGTAAAGCTCGAGTTAAGTGAAAATTTAAATATCCTGATTCCTTGATTCAAGAATATAAATCGAATGCTTAAACTTAAACTTGATTTTTGAAACTAAAATCACGATTTTTAGTTATGGGATATAGGTGCAGTTCTGGTTTGATCAGAATTGGTATTTCTGGTGGGTTCTGTATGAATATGCGCTTATATGTTTTTGTTTGATGATAATAAACATATATATTCGTTTAAATATATTTGTTAATGTACTATTCTATTTTTCATAGATTAAATAGATATTTGTTGAATAAAATAAATTACACAGAATTTGAATGGAATTTGAATTCAAACAGAAATTTTATTCAAACAAATATCTATTACATTTTTGAATAGTACAATTTCAAGCTCTCACTATACATATACAATTTTGAATACATCACAATTCAATTTACATTAATAACCTCACTACATATCACTCACACTCGTATTTTGTCTTCAACTGCATTCCAGTTTAAATCCAGCATCTGACCAATCTGCAAAAATATTCACTAACGCAGTAAAATTGAAAAAGAAATATTTTTGCAATATAAAATGAAATATGATTTTTGAAAATATGATTTTCCTCAGTTATTTGGGTTGTTCGTCATAATTTACATTTGAATTCATCACACACGAACAGTGTGACATGCACAGTGTATCACTGTACATGCCACAAGGCCGTGCACATCGATATACACTTGATCGATTTACAGGGACAGATGAGCACAGGTCAAACCCAAATGAAAAGCCGGGTTCAACACACGTGCAATATATTTAAAATCACGATACGAGCACAAGGTCAAACCCGAGTTTTGAAACTGGATTCAACTCAAGTGAAATTTCAAAAATCAACATGAAAGGATGCAAAGACCAAAAGTCCAATTCCAAACAACTCAACAGAAGTATGCAATGCCGAGAAACAATGTACAAAAGATCAGAGACAAAGGATGTACACAAGTATACAACTACATGTCTCAATGTCAAAGAAACAACTCAACAATATGAACAAGTGAAGCATCTGTGTCAAGCATAGCAAATGTCAACATGAAGTGTATGCAATTCGAAGTGATATAACAACAAATACCAGCATCATCAAGTCAGAGCAATATCACAGCAAACAATATGCACCAGACCAGGCCACAATAATAAAGATTACAGCAAAATCCAGTGCCAACAGGTACAAGGATCAATGAAGTGAGACACAGGACAGCAAGGCTCAAACTCAAGTATGGAAGAGACTCAATACAGCATGTTCAAGGATCAATGAATTGAATGAACTCGACCAGACACATAAACAGAACATCAACTGGGCAGAGACAAAACAACACAGCAATTCAAATAACACAGTGTACTATCAAAGAGACAACATCAGTATGCAATGAAGACTACTGCAAATATACAGAAACAACACAAACCAGTTGCAACATGGATGTCACAAGAATGAACAAAACTCGAGTGCAATAGTGAAGCCAGAAGAAATGGAACGCAACTACAGTAATCTCAATATAGTGATGACAGTATGACATGAAGCATATACATGTGTGGACAGTGAATACAAGAACAAGTCGAGATGAACAAATGAAAACAAGTCGAGAAGAACAAGCCAGCAGATACATGAACAATGCAAACAACAATGCACAATGATACAAAGCAAGTTCGACAGGCAGCAAACAATATACAGTGATGCATGGAACAAGACTCAAGTATGTATACAGAGAGTATACAACATGACAATGCAGACACAACTCAAATGTCCAGACCATAACATGTTCATTTACAACTACAGAGACTAGTGATGCATACTGCAAATGAAGACTACAGGTGAACAGATCAGAGGCAATATAAGAAGTCAAGTGATGCACATGAAAAAAAATGCTTGAAGACTACAGCATCAAGTCGAGACAACAACCAAAATATATGAAACATGAAAAACAAGTTCAACTGAAATAAAACAAGTTCGAACGACCAGACAACATCATATTCACGAATGTAATGTTCAAGTGGAGACCAGTGAAGATGGCCAGTGAACAAACAGTGATACAATGTCAATATCAATGCCAGAGACGAAGCTCTTAAGGATGAAAACAATGATGGTCGAAAATAATGCAGAGTCGTGGAGTGGTATACAAGAAATCAATGCAGTATAAAAATACAAATCAAACCGAAGTCAGAATTCAAAAAAGTCAAATTCGTATCTTTGAAAAAGTCAAAACAAATTGCCGTATGAATCAAGTTTAAATCGAACGCTGCACAAACAAGGCCATGCGTATCAAGGTGTAGCTATATCAGGAAAGCAACAAATTGGGAAAGTATCGAATTGATACAAACGAAATCAAGTGTATTCGAATCATATAAATACCAAACCCAAGTCGTCGTCGTCGGCATCGAGTTCAATTGAAGAAAACAATCAAACCAGCAACGAAAAAATTACATACCGATTCAACAACTCGATCATCAGAGAATGAGCAAGCCAAGCAACGAGAATCGATCAACAGAGGAGCAACACGTTAACCATAGAATCAACATAGGCGTGCTCCAGAAAAGCCCCAATTTGGATTAAAGAAAGAAGCCCTAATTTAGTGGCAAAGATCGGCCGTCATTTTTACAGTAGCAAAGGAAAAGAGAACGGGTTGAAGAATAAAAGGGCCGGCCTTTATTATAAAGGGGATTTGTTTATTTAGGGTTTTATTAAGGGGGTTTCTTAATTTTTATTTGAGAAAAAAATTAAGCATTCAAGTTTGTATTTTAATTTTTGCTCCTGCCTTTATTTTTGAAGTTTGTTTTTCTTTTCGAGTCAAAGAATTGGTAAATCACCACCTAGGTTGTAGGTAGTGTCAGATTGTCTAGTTAGAATTAGTTTAGTGAGCAGGGTGTGCGAGTTCGCAAAACTCTATAGGCGGGAGCAGAGTTTGCGAGTTTGCGAAACTCTATAGGCGGAGCAGGGTGTGCGAGTCTATGAGATTGTTTGTGAGCGGGAGCAAGGGTTTGCGAGTCTAGTAGAGTGTTTGTAAGCGGTATACTGTTTAATTCTAATAGAAATCTGGGAATGCAGCAGTAGGTAGGGGTTGCCGAAGATGGGTAAATTTTGTGTGTGATTTACTTTTCAGCATATTTATTTCTGCAGTTTGTTTCTATGTTTAAATCAAGAAAATTTGCTATAACCCTATTCACCCCCCTTTAGGGTTAATCTAGATCCTACAAGTGGTATCAGAGCACGGTATTTTTCTTTAACTCTAGAGTCATGAATCCACCAAATAATGCTTTTTATGAGGGGCAATCTATTGTTAGGCCACCCATGTTTAATGGGAGTGATTATGCTTATTGGAAGGTTAGGATGGGCATTTGTCTTAGTTCTGTTGATTATGATGTTTGGGATATTATTGAAATTGGCTATAAATCTCCCACTATAACTATTGGTGATACTGAGATTCCTAAACCTAGGGATAGGTGGGATGCTAACGATAAGAGATTAAAAACTACAAATGCTAAAGCCATGAATGCTTTGATCTGTGCTCTTGATAAGAATGAATTTAATAGAATTTCTCATTGTAAAACTGCACAGGAAATTTGGCATACCTTGGAGGTGACACATGAAGGAACTTCTCAAGTCAAGGAGTCTCGTCTAGCCCTATTCAACAATGAATACGAGAAATTTGTGATGGACAAAGGCGAGAGCATAAAGGACATGTTTGGACGCTTTTCAACTTTGGTATACAACGCTAGAGAGCTTGGGAAGGTATTCACTGAGGTAGAGCTTGTGAGGAAGGTGCTACGAGTTTTACCAATGAACTTTGAGGCAAAAGTCACGGCAATACAAGAATCGAAAGATCTGAGTAAACTAAGCATGGAGGAGTTGATTGGAAACTTGATGACATATGAGCTTGAGCTAAAAGAAAAGGAGGAACGCAACAACTCCGAACCAAAGAAGAAGACGATTACCTTAAAGAGCAAAGAAGAAAGCGATATAGAAGAAGATCCAATTGAAGAGCTTGCAATGGCTGTCAATAATCTTAGAAAATGGTCAAGATTCAAGCCACGCAAGAAGAAAACAAAGGGTAATAGGTCAAAAGATTCTGGCAATTCCGATAATAAACTGACGTGCTATAACTGCAACAAGCCTGGCCACTTCAAACAAGAATGCCCACTTCTCAAATACAACAAAGGAAAGAAAAAGAAGAAGAAGGCTTTTGCAGCGACTTGGGATGATGAAGAAGGAGAGGAAGTTTCGGATAGCAGCTCAGAGGAGGCTAACTTGTGTCTTATGGCGAAATCAGATTCAGAAGCAAGCTCAGAGGAATCTAATGAGGGAGGTGACTATACTTATAAAGAACTTGTTTTTATGTGTCTTGATCTTACTAAAGTAGTTGATACTCTTGAATCTAAAATTGAAAAACTGAAATCTGATAGGAGAGAACTTGCTCGTGAAAATTTTTGGTTAGAAACTGAACTTGAAAACATTCAAAACCTAGACTGTAAAAATTGTAAGATTTTAGATTCAGAATTATCAAAACTTAGGAATAACTTTGAGAATCTTGAAAAAGAAAACTTGAATCTTAAGGAAACCATCGACACTAGGAAAAAGGAACTTGTCACCGAAAACACAACACTAAAAAGCAAAGTCCAAAATCTTGAGAAATCTTTGAATAACTTTTCAAGAGGCGAAAAATCTTTCAACATGCTATTGGGAAATAAAATTTTTGCTAGCAACAGAAAAGGACTAGGTTTTGGGAAAACATAAGTTGAGGATAATGCAATAAGTAAGAGTGTCTTTGATAGATGTGAAATAATTGGACATCGTGTTGAAAATTGTAGTCATAGGAAAAAGAACACAAAATTTATACAAGTTTGGGTTCCTAAGAATTCTACAAACAAATTTCATGTCTATTGGAACAAGAATGAAAAGACAAAACAAGTTTGGGTTCCAAAGGGATTGTTTATTCACAATGCTTCAGCCACTAACAATTATGGACCTATAAAAAATAGGTCATAAAAATCTTTCATCGTGTAGGTATGGTGGCAGGCTAAGGAACAACATCAGCGTTCTCTGGATTTTGGCTGTTCCAGAAACACAACGGGCAACAAAGAAAAGTTCCTTAGCCTAGTACAAAGGGTGACAGAATCACAATGGGCAACCATGAAAATTATCGTAAAGGTAAAACAGGTGAAGGTATATTTATTTGATCAATAAATTAAATGTGATAATCTACACCATATTCTGAATGAAATCAGCCAATATTGAGATGTTGTAAAGATAATGTTTTTTGATTCTGACTTGTTCAACATAGTTGGCCAATTACATTTATGCCAAAATCAATATTCTTCGAATTACTTCATACATATTTGTTTGGATTAAACATTGTGTTTTGGTGGATACATTTGGTCATAATTCGGCTAACTCTATATTCTCAGTTTCTGATTGTTTACATGGCTTCAATTCAAATTCAAAGAATGTCATTTAAATTGTTGTTAAAATTGAGTTTGAATTTTTTTATACATTCTCATGGTCTTGTTTATCAAATTAGTGATGTTTTGGAGTGAAATAGAAATTCAGATGCAGTTCATATTGGTAATCTAGTTGATAGAAAACCTACGAGTTGAATGTGATTTATGGTGAAACATTTAGTTACTGCATCGTTTTTCGAAGAAAATATCTGCATATCTTTCATTGCAAATAACTTTCAAATAGCAGAAATTTTTCTCATATAACCCCCTCGAGAAAATCATTTTTGACCATACTTTCAGATTAGTCATTTTTATTTGATTTTAAATGACAAATTTTGACTAATCCGACTCCCTACTAATTATCAAAAAGATAAATAGTGATTGAAAAGGTGATAAGTGTCGATATTTAACATACATTACTCAAGAGAGTATATTTTGAAAATTTCTTTAGGAATTTCAAGAGTTATAAAACTTTTTGTTGGGTAAAGATTCCATGACCATTTCTATATCTATCATATTTCTATCGACCATTGTTTATCATATATTAAATATAGTTTGTCGATATGTGGTACTGTAAACAGGAATCATTTGTTTTTCATGTCACATTTTTTTTGTAAAAATAAATAAATATCCAAAGTATTCACTCTCATTTAAAAGTCCTCACGGTTATGCATGGGTGAATTACTTGGATTTTTGATTATGTGCTTCCATGCTCATTTAAAAGTCCTTATGGTTATGCATGTATGGAACGCATATCAAAATTAATTGATTAAATAGACAAGTTGATTCTAATCCCATTTAAAAGTCCTCACGGTCATGCGTGGTTAGAAGATACTTGATTTCATTTTTAAAATTAAATTGGAATACTACTAATCTCATTTAAAAGTCCTAACGGTTATGCATGATTAGTAGATATCCAAATTCCTGATATAAATGTACCACAAGTTGATACAATTGTATGATTTTATATTAGAACATCATTTCCATCATTCTAAAAGTGGAATATGCGCCTAACAAGGGTAGTTATGATTTTTGTTTGATTTTTATTGAAGTTTAATATTCATATTCAATTTGAATTTAATGTTGGATTAATATTGATCACTTAATCTCTATTTTTCTCTAACACTATTATTCTTTTGCTGATAACAAAAGGAGGAGAGAAAAGTTAAGATTTTGTCAAATAGAATCAAGCAAAGGTCAAATAATTTTCCATTTGCATCTAGGCTCAGTTATATATTTCTATTTGTATGCATATATGTAGGGGGAGCATCATGTAGAGAGGAAGCATTTAAATAGGGGGAGCAATTAGATTATATCATTGATCAAATACATTTAACACGGTCAAAATCTTAAATATATGTTTGTTATCATCAGAAGGGGGAGATTGTATGAATATGCGCTTATATGTTTTTGTTTGATGATAATAAACATATATATTAGTTTAAATGTATTTGTTAATGCACTATTCTATTTTTCATAGATTAAATAGATATTTGTTGAATAAAATAAATTACACAGAATTTGAATGGAATTTGAATTCAAACAGAAATTTTATTCAAAGAAATATCTATTACATTTTTGAATAGTACAATTTCAAGCTCTCACTATACATATACAATTTTGAATACATCACAATTCAATTTACATTAATAACCTCACTACATATCACTCACACTCGTATTTTGTCTTCAACTGCATTCCAGTTTGAATCCAGCATCTGAGCAATCTGCAAAAATATTCACTAACGCGGTAAAATTGAAAAAGAAATATTTTTGCAATATAAAATGAAATATGATTTTTGAAAATATGATTTGCCTCAGTTATTTGGGTTGTTCGTCATAATTTACATTTGAATTCATCACACACGAACAGTGTGAAATGCACAGTGTATCACTGTACATGCCACAAGGCCGTGCACATCGATATACAATTGATCGATTTACAGGGGCAGGTGAGCACAGGTCAAACCCAAATGAAAAGCCGGGTTCAACGCACGTGCAATATATTTAAAATCACGACACGAGCACAAGGTCAAACCTGAGTTTTGAAACTGGATTCAACTCAAGTGAAATTTCAAAAATCAACATGAAAGGATGCAAAGACCAGAAGTCCAATTCCAAACAACTCAACAGAAGTATGCAATGCCGAGAAACAATGTACAAAAGATCAGAGACAAAGGATGTACACAAGTATACAACTACATGTCTCAATGTAAAAGAAACAACTCAACGATATGAACAAGTGAAGCATCTGTGTCAAAGCATAGCAAATGTCAACATGAAGTGTATGCAATTCGAAGTGATATAACAGCAAATACCAGCATCATCAAGTCAGAGCAATATCATAGCAAACAATATGCACCAGACCAGGCCACAATAATAAAGATTACAGCAAAATCCAGTGCCAACAGGTACAAGGATCAATGAAGTGAGACACAGGACAGCAAGGCTCAAACTCAAGTATGGAAGAGACTCAATACAGCATGTTCAAGGATCAATGAATTGAATGAACTCGACCAAACACATGAACAGAACATCAACTGGGCAGAGACAAAACAACACAGCAATTCAAATAACATAGTGTACTATCAAAGAGACAACATCAGTATGCAATGAAGACTACTGCAAATATACAGAAACAACACAAACCAGTTGCAACATGGATGTCACAAGCAATGAACAAAACTCGAGTGCAATAGTGAAGCCAGAAGAAATGGAACGCAACTACAGTAATCTCAATATAGTGATGACAATATGACATGAAGCATATACATGTGTGGACAGTGAATACAAGAACAAGTCGAGATGAACAAATGAAAACAAGTCGAGAAGAACAAGCCAGCAGATACATGAACAATGCAAACAACAATGCACAATGATACAAAGCAAGTTCGACAGGCAGCAAAAAATATACAGTGATGCATGGAACAAGACTCAAGTATGTATCAGAGAGTATACAACATGACAATGCAGACACAACTCAAATGTCCAGACCACAACATGTTCAGTTACAACTACAGAGACTAGTGATGCATACTGCAAATGAAGACTACAGGTGAACAGATCAGAGGCAATATAAGAAGTCAAGTGATGCACATGAAAAAAAAATGCTTGAAGACTACAGCATCAAGTCGAGACAACAACCAGAATATATGAAACATGAAAAACAAGTTCAACTGAAATAAAACAAGTTCGAACGACCAGACAACATCATATTCACGAATGTAATGTTCAAGTGGAGACCAGTGAAGATGGCCAGTGAACAAACAGTGATACAATGTTAATATCAATGCCAGAGACGAAGCTCGTAAGGATGAAAACAGTGATGGTCGAAAATAATGCAAAGTCGTGGAGTGGTATACAAGAAATCAACGCAGTATAAAAGTACAAATCAAACCGAAGTCAGAATTCAAAAAAGTCAAAATCGTATCATTGAAAAAGTCAAAAATAAATTGCCGTATGAATCAAGTTTAAATCGAACGCTGCACAAACAAGGCCGTGCGTATCAAGGTGTAGCTATATCAGGAAAGCAACAAATTGGGAAAGTATCGAATTGATACAAACGAAATCAAGTGTATTCGAATTCATATAAATACCAAACCCAAGTCGTCGTCGTCGGCATCGTGTTCAATTGAAGAAAACAATCAAACCAGCAACGAAAAAATTACATACCGTATCAAGAACTCGATCATCAGAGAACGAGCAAGCCAAGCAACGAGAATCGATCAACAGAGGAGCAACACGTTAACCAGAGAATCAACATAGGCATGCTCCAGAAAAGCCCCAATTTGGATCAAAGAACGAAGCCCTAATTTAGTGGCAAAGATCGGCCGTCATTTTTACAGTAGTAAAGGAAAAGAGAACGGATTAAAGAATAAAAGGGCCGGCCTTTATTATAAAGGGGATTTGTTTATTTAGGGTTTTATTAAGGGGGGTTTGTTAATTTTTATTTGAGCAAAAATTAAGCATTCAAGTTTGTATTTTAATTTTTGCTCCTGCCTTTATTTTTGAAGTCTGTTTTTCTTTTCGAGTCAAAGAATTGGTAAATCACCACCTAGGTTGTAGGTAGTGTCAGATTGTTTAGTTAGAATTAGTTTAGTGAGCAGGGTGTGCGAGTTTGCAAAACTCTATAGGCGGGATCAGAGTTTGCGAGTTTGCGAAACTCTATAGGCGGAGCAGGGTGTGCGAGTCTATGAGAGTGTTTGTGAGCGGGAGCAAGGGTTTGCGAGTCTAGTAGAGTGTTTGTAAGCGGGATACTGTTTAATTCTAATAGAAATCTGGGAATGCAGCAGTAGGCAGGGGTTGCCGAAGCTGGGTAAATTTTGTGTATGATTTACTTTTCAGCATATTTATTTCTGCAGTTTGTTTCTGTGTTTAAATCAAGAAAATTTGCTATAACCCTATTCACCCCCCTCTAGGGTTAATCTAGATCTTACAGGTTCTGTTGATCTCAGTGATCTGGAAAGTTGTAATTTTCAGTGATGATGGTGGGATAATCGGAGAGTAAAGGAAAAATATCAGGAAGGAGATCAAAGGACGGTGATGATGGTGGTTGATCTTTGAAGTCTATAACCCTAGTTTGTATAGGTTGGACATTTTTGATTGGGGCGACGTCTCTAGTGGACCGAGTGCCACCATATTTTGGAAATTGGAAGATTGGGTGTTGGCGAAGGTGTTGTTGGAATTTCAGATGCTCCGGTGGTCGGAGACTCGAGTACGAGATGATTCCAGGTTTCAATGGTTGTTCCAGTTTTGGGCTTTAAGACTCGATTTTGATTTCGAGTTGTTCTTTGAGTTCTGATGATCGGGGTCGTAAGGTTGGATGAACGTCGACTTGAGGAAGTCGTCGTAGATGATCGAAGGAGGCTGGTTGGTCCGTGCATGTGCACGGTGCACTTCTGTTCAGGGTGAAGTTTTGGTTGTGGCAGAGAGAATGTGTCCTCGAGATTTCTCGGGTCATACGCATGAGTTGCTCGAAGTTTTGAGTGTTTTGACTCGAAGCTCTTGAAGGGTGGGCTCGGGTAAATGGATAGTTACAGGTTTTTAAACCTGTCAGTGATTTAAATTTTAAAATGAATAAAAAAATGTAAAGCAAGTTCTAAACAAAGTTTTGAAGCAAATTTTAAAGTATGGATTCAAATTGAATTTGTATCCTAGTTTTAAAATAAATAAAGTTTAAGAAAATTTAAATGTTTTAACAACTTTAAATGTTAAAGTATATTTTAAATGATTTGAATTTAAAATGAATTTGGTATCAATTAAGTTTTCTCTTTATCAATTATTCTGATAATCAATCTGATGTTTAGAAAGCTTAGTGTAAAACTCTTAGATCGTCAGTAACCGAAAATAGATGCGACAGCCTATCTAGAAACATGTGTTATTGTCATGAGATAGTTTATGTCAGTCACTAACTATTGACGTGACATACATGAATTTGACATTAACTAAAAGCGCTAAGATTCAATATTGATTTATGTAATTGTTGTAGACATTGATAACCTTACTGTATGTTGTTATCCTTCTTCGGTAATCATTTATAATACCCTTGTGACATTGTTATCTTACGACATAGTTGTCGTAGTAATTTTATAATCTACCTATATGTTTAGCATTTTTTGAATTATGTTGACATTACTCATTGATGTTGGTTATTTTATCATTCCGACATTGACCATGGTTGTGGCATTACATTATAATTTTATAGTGTAACTAATGTGATATTCGACATTAATTCACCCATTCAACATGGATTTATGATGCATCATAATACTTACGATATTCCCATGATAATTCTTACTTTCAGCTTCCTATAAATACTTATGGGCTTACTTTCTTACTATAAGTCTAACATTTATTTGTATACTCTTAATCAACCTAAATGTTTAGGTTTTCTATGAGTTTAACATTGACTATGCAATGGTCACTGACTTGTTGTAAATATTATATGGGGCTTTAGACTATTAACATTTTGGTGTCCTAATCAAGGCAATATGTAAATCAATTAATTATTCCTTGTTTTATTAGCATATAATAATTTTATATCATGGGCATTACAAGTTTCATAAAATATCTAGTACTTTTCTGATTTGGAATAATATTACATAGCAGGCAAACGGAAGGCAAGAAGACAACCCATAAGGGAATCAAGAAATCCAATAAGGGCTCTAAAGCTTCTCCATATGCAAAGGGATCGTCTTCTTAACCAATTATTTATTGCTACCCAAGAAGAAGTGAAATCCGTTTTCAAACAGTTTGGTATCATAGGCATCAAAGTTATTCTTTTCGGTCCTTCTGGCAGAATTGACAACCCTCTAAAAGGGTTTTTCGCCTTCACTCCAATACACATATGGCACTTAGGATACCTTCATTTTCCTAACTTTCTCTTAAGACTTCTGGAACATCTAAACATTTCTCCAATTCAATTATCTCCGAATTCATACACTTATTTGACATAATTGGAAATTCTTATTATGGAGGCTAAGCTTCCCTCTCTTAGTGATGAGATTCTTCATACCATAACTAGACCTACAAAAATAGATGAGCTACATGGTAATCCATTGTAACGCATTCGCCCTCTTCTGAAAAGCTTAATCACAATGTCTTTAACAAGACTAAGGACTGGGAAACTCAACTTTTCTACGTCAAATGTTACTCTAAGTTTAGTGGAATTTCCCTATATAAGTAAGTTTCTATTTCCCGTTACTTATGTTATATTTGTCACTCTTACATTAAATGTTTTCCTTTAGGTTCGGCTCGTAAGCAGTTAAGCCCCTCTGATAGCGACACTATGAAATCCCTGACTCTGGTATCTATGAGCATGGGTGATAGACTCATGCTTATAATGGAAGCGAATCTTTGTCACTACTTGCTGATTCTAGACAATCATATAATATTCAAGGAACCTCCGATTATGAAAGGAAATGCCCAAGGAAAACGATCGTTGGTCATCAATAACCGTAATGCTTTTTTACTTCCTCCCCAATTCAACTTGAGCCCATTGATAATTTTGTGTTATAACTAATATGGAATTCCTGATATTATTATCTTATAAAATTATTTCTTTGACTTAGGATCTTTTGCTCTTATTATTGCTTCCAAAGATAAGAAGGCCAAAAAGGATACTCCCTTTTTAACCCAATTAAGCGAGCCCGCTCCTAATGAGGATTCTATCGATAAGGCAATATAAGCGCTTAAAAGAAAACGAGTGGTGATGCTTCTGCTAATATTCCACCGCTTCCCCGAGTAAAAAGCCTAAGCTGGTGGGTGATTATACTCATGTTATTATGGAAGAGGAGGCACATGTAAATATTGACTCAAGCCCTGATGTTGTCAATCTGGAATCTCTTGGGCATAAAGTTCAAGAATCAGTTGAGGTGGCTCATTCTCTAGATCACCTCCTAAGGATATCTCTTCCTACTTCTCTGATAGCTCTTAGCCACTTATATGTTGATTTTGGCTATCTCCTTCTCCAAGCGATCCTCTTCCTTCGGAGGCCCAGGTCCGGTCTCCTGTGGCAAGCTTCGATGATCTTGTTCGATTTGCTATCCAATCTCCTTCTATTACTTCTCTCGATTCATTTCAACCTTCAATTTATTCCAAGGATCATCTTTTCATTATTCTTAAACAACTCTTATCGGCATTTATTATATTTCCTTTTGTTCGATTAATTCTTAGCCCTTTAGATCCCATTCTTACTTAGGATAATTATACATTTCAGGTGGAAAAACATATGCATGTTCTTCAAAAGGCTTCTCAAGGGCCTTCTAGTGAAGTGGCTGAGCTCAAAGGACATATATCTTCGCTAATCATAGCATAATCGATATTGCATCAGCAAGGGACAAAACAGTTTCTAAAAAAGAGAATCTCGTCCCCTCACTCAATGTGGGGAAAAATGTTAGGAAATTGCTAGAGAAAGAGGTGGAAGCGTTAAAAGCAGACCTCGAAAAGGCCAATAAAGAGAAAGCCGAGCTAGTTGAGAAGGAAATTAAAAAACGAACAGCGGATCTTGGGGGGACCAACAAAGAGAAGACCGAGCTGGCTAACGAGAATAAATCCCTTAAAGATAAGCTAAAGAGGAAAAGGAAGCTCTTGACCTACTCAAAAAACATTATTAGGGATGCAAAGGAGTTCCTTTTTCTTAATAAAGCTTTCATCAAGATTACTGAGAAATGTTTCGAAAAGGCTTTGCTCATGGCAAATGACGATAACATCCAAAAATGTCCAGATTTAGATTTTCCCTCTCTCCGAGACTGGAATGAGAAATTCAAAAGGAAGTTTAGCCTTGTATTGGGAAGAGCTCAGTGGTCCCTTCAAGAAGAGTTTCCCGTTGAGGAGAAGATTAAGGCTAAAAAGTTATCCACTTTTGATGACCCTCTGTCCGAAGAGGAGACAGATTCTGAGGAGGGTGAGTATAACAAGGACGGCAACGATGATAATGACAATGAAGGCCATGATGATGATGGCAGTGGTGGTGGAGATGGAAATGGTCCTTCAGATCCACAAGATGCGGGAAATGGATCAGGTGATCCTAACTTAGAGTCTACTGCTCATAATGCAGGCTTCGTTGAATTCCCCAATCCTCAAGACACTACAAAGAAAGACTCTACTCCAATAGATAGCACTCCTCCCGGCCACCGCCAAAAAGGTAAAACTCAAGCTCCTGCTTCTCAAGTCTCAGTTTTTCAGGTATGAAACTCGTCATTTTAATATTTAAGATTATCTGCTTAGCCTCCAATTGATAAAGTTACTATTTTAGTTAGAGAAAAAGGACAAGTATTATTACAAGATTCTTTATGAAAAGAGTGTGAATAAGGAGCGTCCCCTGAGTAGGGAAACTGAAAGGCTAGATAAAGAATACAATTACTTGATTGAAAAATATAAGCGCATCTCTGATGATGTTGTGCAGTTACAATTTTCAAAGGATAAATAGGTTGCCCTCACTTGAAAAGAGCTCGTCTCCATTACGACGAGATTATGAAAGAGAATGAGGAATTTATGTCTCTTTTTGGATGTTAATTGATGACATAAATGCTTTAATGGAGTTTCTCTGCAAAGTTTGCTCCAAGGGAAATTTTTTGACTTCTCTTACTTAGGGGAGAATAGTGGGGATTTAATTAGGCATCTTCAGAAAAAGGTATTTAGATGAACATGAGTCTGATCCTCATCCTAGGAATTGTCGGAACCTTCCTAGGGTGGCGACCGTTCCACTTTCTCCTTATTTCCTTCCCTCCAATAAAATTAATTATAGCAAGGAGAGATTTATTTTTTAATTTTATAAGGGATCAATATTGTACAAATCCAAATGGTTGTACAATTGTAATGTATAATTCAAAACCTTATTACTTTTGTTTCTCTGTCTTTAGTCTAATTTTCATGTATTATACAGATTAAGGAACCTCCCAATAGCCATGTTCCCATGGAACTTTTGAGCAAGTTTATCAAGTTAAAGAGTGATTTTAAAGGAAAGTATTTAATCTTCATAGCATCTCAATTAGCAAAGCATTGCTTTCTTAGAGATCTACAAGAAGTTTACACGCAATTTCCTCATTTTCATTTTGACTTCTTGGGCAATGAGAAGGATAAACTACTCACTGAAATTCGAACTTATTATGTCAAATTGGTATGTGGCCATACTATCCCTCTAGCCGAGAAATGAGACTATCATTAATTTCCTTTGAGATTAAAGATTCTTTTGATCCTACCCTTTCTTTATCCGTTGGGTCATTTGAAAAGGCCAAAACTGCTGTTTCAAAACTTTAGAAGTTAATTGAATGTTTAAAATTGAGTTGTGATGTAATTTGAATTTCTTCACTATTTGTAATCTTTTGCTATTATTAATGAAAAAGCTTACTTACAATGTATTAATTTCCTTTTTTATTTATTCTAAATAGGAAAGTCAGTTAATGATCACATCTGGCCCTTTAGATGTTATTTCTCGATTGAACAATATTAGAGATAAATTAATAGCCGATACTGAATAAAAATTCTCTTCTCAAGACTCTTCGGCTTTATGATTTTCGAACAATCCAGAAGCGCAAGAGTGGCATAGAAAATATTATCAATTAAGATTAATGTTCGGACGCTTCAAAGAAATGAACTCCATCTTAGAGGTTCAAATTAATGGAAAAGACATAATTTCAAGAGTTGAAAAGGAATATGGACATGGTCCTACAGTCCGGACCTTTAGTTGAGCTCGATGCGAAAATTGCTAAATTACATCAACGGATAAATGACCTTTAAGTGAATCTCCTGAAGAGTGAATTATCCTTCCAATCTCTGGAACTTATTGCGAGTGAGGGCGATTCGGGCTTCCTACTCCTACTCCTGGGAGAATGACAAGATCTAAATTTTTGGCTAACAAGGAATTTCCTACCTTGTTAAACCTATCTTCGAGCCTAAGTGATGAACTGATATCCAAATGGGGTAAACAAGTTAAATTTGAGTGCATGCATTTTTTTAACAAAAAATGAAATGAAAAAGTTTCTCAATGTCTCAATGATTATGAAAGTCGGGTTGAAAAACTTGAGCGTGAAAAGCATATTCTTGAGCAAGAGATTGAGGAACTAAAGAGCATGGTTCAAACCTTAAAAGGAGCAATTAGACTCTCAAGCATATACTGAAGACTCAAATTGATTCAGTTGTTGATGCAGACATTATCCAAAAAAGAGAAGAAACTCAAAGAGCTTTTGGATGTGGTCATTCGCCACATTATTGACTCTTCACAGTTGCTAAAGATCTAAAGGGAATGGAACAGAGTCTTTCCCTTTAACAAAGAACTGCTTGTAGATCTTTGAATAAACCCTTTTATAGCTCAATTCATGTTCCTATGATTTTTATATTTTAACATGTAAATTGTAAACAAACTCATACCTGAATGGTTGATATTCTATTCTTTGTGCCTTTGTCTAAGATTAATAATTAATTTACCAGTTGCAATCCGATGCTTTGTACTTACTTTTTTTGCATAATCTATCTTGTTCATTTCGATCCTTTAATGTAGAGATCAATGACCTACTTGTTAAGAGACCTAGAATCCTTCTAGATTGAGAATTCATAATTTTAGTAGCATGAAAACCATAGATTTTGATCTTGATATAAGAATACGCCTTTTCATTAATAGATATTTGATGGCTTATTTAGTAATATAAATTCACGTTATTTTAACAAGAAATCTGAATACCAAACTGAATTGAGAGCCGACTTAATGTAGGCCTATGTTGGAGTAATTACAATGTCATCTGAATGGGGAACCGACAAACTGCATGGAAACAATATGAGACTAAAATATCATTTGATAATACTATGAACAGAAGACTAGAAAATCCATCTGGCAATAGTGTGAATAGAAGACCATAAAATCTGTCTAGAAATAATAGAATACCAGCAAATCCATCTGGAAATAATAGAAGCCAAGAAACCGTCTGGTAATACTACAAGAGTGGAAAATCATCTAGAAATAAAAGAAGGTCGAAAAATCCATTTGAAATTTAAGATTGCTTTTGTCTAGAGGACAATTGTTTGATCTTGCTTTGGAGCATAAACGGCTCATTCTTAATTGATCTTCCCCTAGAAGATTGATTTTGATTTGGAGCGCAAATGGCTCATTTTGATTGATCTTCCTCTAGAAGATTGATTTTACTTTGGAGCACAAATGGCTCATTTTTTATTGATCTTCCTTTAGAAGAATGATTCGATGCATTTTTTTGGATAGAGTTTGATTGAATCAATTGGTTTCTTTGGCATCATCTTAGATGATGACCTCAACCTGGATCTAAACCCTTATCACCATTTTAGGTGATGATTTAGGTATTTTGTCTGGTATGTTTGGTTAGCTTTCCTTAAATAGAACTACAGACCTTAAATAGAACTAAAGACTTACTCGACCTCCCTCTAGGAGGCGCCTTAGTAAGGCCTTATATACAGTACTAAAGGCTAGTCTGGTGCTTTGGGTAGCTATCTTAAGCAAAACCAAAGACTTGCCCGGGTCGCCAATGTTTATACTGGCCAATTAATATACTGGGTCTCAAGGTGCTTGCGAAATAAGAAAGAGATTATTACCCACCTTAGACTACTAAGCCCTCTCGAATTAGTTCTACGATAGAAGCCGTACACCCGGGGACAAATCTTTCACTCACTGAGTTGTGAAAACCTGTGACTATATCGTCCTGAAGACGGATGCGACAGGAAGAAGTGGCATTTAGAAGTGTTGCTGACTTTACCTCCCTCTAGGAGGCGCTTCAGTAAGGACATGGAGACGGTACTGAAGGCTGGACTTGTGATTTGGCCAAATCATCTTGGACCAAAGACTTACCCTGTCCTCTTCTAGGAGGCGCTCCAGTAAGGCCATATAGACGGTAATGAAGGCTTGTTAATGCTTTGGTCAGACCCTTTCAGACGGGACCAAAGGCTTACTCTGAGCTCCTTATAGGATGTGCTTTAACCATGCCATCTTGGCGGAGACAAAGGCTTTTTCCTTTATTGTAGGAGTTTATTTTCCTCCTTAACAATATAGACGTTCTTACGTAGAGAATCTTCCTTTATTGCTGATTTGTTCAATATCTTTTTACAAATTCTTTGAGCTTTTCTTGTCCTAGAAAATTATTGATTGTCCCTTTTAAGCTTCGACATTGATTCATACTGTGCCCATTAGAATGGTGATAGTGACAATATAATCCTTCAAAAAAAATTCATTCTTTGTTCGCTTATTTTGTGCAGGCCAATAGTTGAGTTTGTCTTTGATTAAGAGATAGATGTTCTCATAAGAAGTAGTAAGTAGAAAGTCGTGATCTTTTGAAGAATGATCTTCTTGATTGGCGTTAAACTCTTTTATTGCTTGTGATGGATTCTCCATCTTCAATGACCAGTTTTCTTTTTAGGGAGTTTTGTGCTTCGTTTTTTTGTAGGATTGATCAAGTACACTCTTTCACTTTCTAGTAAATTGATTGAAATCCCTTTCTATTTCCTTTTTGAAGACGGTTCCCCAAGCTTTGGGTTGGAGCCTTTCTCATTTCAATGAAGATTCTATCTCTCTTGCATTTCCTTCCTATAGCAAGGATTGAAGTTGGCCCTATGTGGAATGGATTTAGGCTCCGTTTTTCCGGATTATAAGGAGCCACTTGTCTCTTTTTATCTTCCATTACTTGTAGTGCTATAATCTCAATACTTGCTCTTCATGAAGCCGAGGATCACTTTTAATTTGATAGGTTAGCATAATCATTTGAGGTTGGAGGATCCTTGTTTGGAGATTTTAACACGTTTAGTTGAAATGACTAAGCAAAACTTAGGTGATGTGATTAAATGGTGTTAGGAATCGAGTGTAGGTTAACTTGAAATGGTTCCTTAATAGGATATGCTTGGTAGGGGAAAATCCTCAACCCTACATATGCGGCATTGATGAAAATCGATATTCTTAGCTTCATTGATGACCTACGACATTGTTTATTAACCTTTGTTAACGAGCGGCGACATTGTATGCTTTTGGCATTGGCTTATCTCTCCAATTTCGACATTGCTTGTTGATATGAGATCATGGTTATGTCGGCATGACGCGTACCTTCGGGATTAATAGTGATAGTAGACTACAATTTACATATATGTTTAATATTACATGGGAAACTTAATATTATTGAACTATTGAAAAAGAAGAATGTGCCAATTGATGAAAAAATGTATTTTCTGCAGTTCGAACCTAGAACGATTGCACAGTTATTCTATGATTGTCAATTTACTAGGCTTATGCTTCTGCACATCCTTAGAATTTTTGGGTTCAATATAACCTCTAATCCCATCAGTTGTGATTTTCTTGGTCCAGGTTGAGATTTTACTTTACTCTAATCGACAAGTTTTACTAGATACTATTTTCTCCATCGCAGTTTGGTATATTTGGTACGACAGAAATCAAAGACTTTTAATGATAATAGTACTTTCACATCGGATTATTTGACCAATATAAATGCTTTGTTTTGTTTTAACTAGATTTCGAACAATACCTATAAACTAGCTAATAACAACGACTTTCAGGAGTTCCTTTAAAGAGTAGAATCCAATATCGATGTCTTATGGGAGAGAGTTGTTGCTAACAATAGAAATAATAATGCCTTCACTATCATCCTGTTAGAGGAAACCACACATGACCTACTCGACTCGCCTTTATTAATTAGTAACTAACTCATGACAATTGTTATTGTCCTTTAGCTTCCTTGTTCACAGCCACGTTATTTTATCTCGTTCATATTCTTCTCCTCTTGTATATATGTGTATAATTGACTTATACACATAAATATGTTTTAGCTTTACTTTCACTCTAGAGTTTTGCAATTTTAGCTGTTGAGATGGGAAGTTCGAGTCCTCATTCATTGGACGAGTCGAGCATCAATATGTTGTGTTGTCTGTCTAGTTCATTAAGAATTCTGATCGATGCGTCAGGCCAACATTATCGATAGGGATTTCCTAAACGCTGTGATGAGACCGTCAGATATGGTAAATGGAGTTTTATTAAGTAAAGTTTGAAAATAATTGATATGCTGGAGTATTAATTTTATTTTGAATGTTTAATAAAACCATTGAACCATAGTGAGTGTTGGATGAGTGGAGAGGCAGTTTTGATCATTCAATCAACTCTACAGCGAATCAATGGGGTCATTCAGTATAGATCGATGGTGAGGCAATAACCTTAAATTATTTGAAATTTATGAAATTGAATATGGTAATTTGGGTAAGTAAAGTGAATAATTCTAATTAAAAGGATGTCTTAATTAGAAGAAAATATCGTTTGATGCTCTGATTAATAAAATGATGTATTTAAGGTAAAAGAATACATTGGTTTGAAAATTAAAATATTAATTGAATATTTTAGTACAAGTTATTAATGATGACTATAAAAATTTATTTCGATGGATAATCAATAATCATCTCTTGATAATGGAAGAAATTAGTTATCTCTTTCAAAATGAGTTTTCATAATTAATTGTTTTTAAAGCTAGATTTTGGAAAGTAATGAAAATATTTTAACTTAATAAAATGTTTTATGATGATTACATAAAGTTGATTATAATTTTATATGTCTTAGCTTTCCAGGGAAAAAGATGATCATTTAATAAATGATTTAGCAAAAAGCTTGTTTGAAACTGTAGTTTGAAATTAAAATGGTTCGGGAGAATTTCAGATTTTAAATTGATTTTAAAAGCTGAAATTTCATTTACAAAAAAGCATTGTACTAAAACAGCGATAACTTGAGATTTAGAACTCCAAATGAGCTCAATCGTTAGAAAATGAAAAAGCTTTCGGTAAGCTATAAAGTTTCTTTTTACCACTTTTAAAGGTTTTGCATTTTACTGAGTCCAAAATGGGTTTGAATGTGGATAGACAGTTCTGCCCTATTACAAAATTTTCTAAGATTAAGCTGAAAGTAAATTTTACGTAACTTTCAAACCGTAAATCCAATTTTAATGATATTAATATTGCTGGAAAGCTTAGGTTGAGTATAACAACTTTCATTCTATAAAGTTCTTTAGATTTTGTTGTTTGCTAGGTCAAAACAGGTCTTCTTTACTGCATGTCTGAAATGAAATCGATTTATTTCCCCTTAATAGTTAAGTGTAACACTTCTTATTATGAATATGAACTAATATCATCTATTGAGTTAAGTACAGGTGAAAAGAGGATGGTTGGACTATATTTTGAGCAAAAAGAATATATATAAGTTTGTGCAAACTCGCTTTAAATTGCTAAAAAGATGTATGTTTTTGGATTAATTTTAAGAGTTAAATGATGATATATATTGTGTTTCCGACCTAATGGTCGATGTATATCATATAAATCATTTTTATAATATTGTATACGACCCTCCGTACAAAGGAGACTCCGTTGATTTTTCTGAAACTTTCTAACACTTAGAAAATTTGGGAACAAATTTAAGAATATATGTGTTGCAAACTAGAGAATACCTATGGAAGAATTAGAGAATAAGCCACCTTTTGGTTGATTTATCTTGTCTCTTTTGTGTCTATCTTGTATCGATGTGGTTCCTTTCGTAGTATCATACAAAAAATCATATCGATAATCATTTTCTTAGTTAGAGTTTGGGCTGGAGTTGTGCTAAATCCCAATTCTACTCAAGGGGCTATTGAGAAATCAATTTCATTCGAGAAATCTTTTATGTGTAGCAACTTGTTGAGTTTCTATTTTGAATGTGAGATGCCTTCAAAAATTTATGTGTTGCTTGAAAAATTCTATGGTTTTCTAGTCTTGATATTAGCGCTTTGGAAACCATAGAATTAATCGAGCGAGTCTTGTCTTGGTTTTCAGCCATCCTATCTTGAGAGTGAGAATTTCTTTTGAACTCGAGCTATTATATCCTTTCTTTGATTGATGAAATTAATAGGTTGAACACAAACTCTTCTCTAGAAATTGTGAGGATGAAATTTTATTAAGGAGGGAGTCCGTAACAGCCCTCGTATTGGAGATTACCTATTAATATTAAATTATAACGGTAGTTATAATTTAATATTTTAAATTAAAATATAATTGGAAATTTTAAATTGTTTATTTGGAATAAATAAAGAATTTTGTAAATAAAATGGGAAAAATAAATTTTGCAACTTTATTTTGTTTATTTGGGTATAAATATAGGATTAAATATTGATTGGATAAGTATTTGGCTTAAATAAATTAGAATATTAGGTATTTATTAGTTTGGAGCTAGTAAATTAAATAAGTGATGTATTTCAACATTCAATTGTTGAAATAAATTCAAATTGATGGAAATAAATTTTTAAAAATTTTATTTTGAGAATTTGTGTAGAGAATAATCAATTTGTAATTTTATTTAGGTAAACATAACAATATTGAAAAATATTGTCAATATTAATCTTTTATGGATTTAAAAAGGAGAAATATGAAGAAAATATGTATTTGATTAATATAAAAGATGAAATATTGTTTGGAAATAATATTTTGATGGTTTAATAAAGTTAAAATGATTTGTTATAATTTATTTGATAAGAAAATAATTTTTGTTGTGCTTATTATGGTAAAATAGTGTTTTACACTAAAATAGTTTAAATTGTGAAATATTGTGTAAAATAGGGTTTCATTGTTAAAAATACCTTTTTGTAATTGAAATAAATTTTATTTTGTTATAATAACAATTATATAAACATTCATTTATTGTACATATTTTATTTGGCCTTAAAATGAGAAGAATGGTGCATATAGTGTTAAAATAAGATAAATATGAACATAGCCTTGCATTTTTTTCTCTAAGTATTTTTGTTCTTGGGCTTTCTAGGTTAGAATGGGATCCAATGGCCTAAACTAGAAGCTTTTGGTTTGTCAAAAAAAATGTCTATAGGTTAGTTTTCTTCTTCCATCTCTAAGATATATATAGTAAAGGAAAAGAAAGAAATTAATGGCCACCTTCAACTAAAATCAATTAACACTCAGTTTCGCTGCTAATTCAAGAAGAAATTCACCAAAATAATAATATAGAAAGGTAATCAAACTCCAAACTTACGAATTTCATCAAATTCCTACTTGAAAGATGAGATTTTCTAATTTACAGTAAACATTGTCTTGCATGCAATTCTTATTTACTGTACGGGCTCTTGAATACCACTTTCGCCTTCAAGCTCCAATCTTTCTTCAAAAATTCGAGTATTTGCTATCTAAAATCAAAGGCGAGTTTAAAACTCATATTTTCAAGCTTAGATTGAGATTTCAAAGTATGAAATCTCAATTTTGTTTATTGCATGTTCATTTGTAAATCATTGTCAGTAAATTGAGCATATCTCTTTCATTTTAAATCCGAATTTGATTTTCTTTGAAGTTATGAAAATCTTGAAAAGAGTGTGATAACTTTCCTATTAAGCACTTTCGAAAATTTTGAGCATAGAGGGTCGAAAAACCCAAATCAAACTCGCTTCCCTGTCACTGTAAAACTGTGACTTTCTGTGCTAAATATTGTTGGTAATTTGAGCATATTTTTTCCGTTTGGTGTCCGAATTCGACAATTATTAATGTTCCTTAAAGCTTTGATTATCTGCTACAACTTTCATGTTTTAGGTTTTGTTAAATTTTGATGTTTACATGGTCGGAAGTTCTTTCTAGTATCGCTGTCCTTGGCCATTTCTTTCACATTTCCTATCCAAATTCAATAATTTTAGATGTTCCGGAAAGCTTAGATTATGTGCTAAAAGTTTTATGTTTTGAGTTTTCTGAAACTTCGAAGTTAGCTTGGTCAAAACTGTGTTTTTTGCTATCCCGAGAGCAAAATGATAACAATAACAATTATTGACCTGAGAATTGTATTAGCTTATTTTAGCTCTCATTCTTGTTCGATTTTGATGTTGTTTTAGAGATGTTTTAAGAGCTATGATGCCTATCAATCGGCTAGCTATATTTTGAGAATTTTAAATTCAAGTTTAAATAGAATTTGAATTGATTTTGGTTAAATTTGAATTGAATTCGTATTGACTTTAAGTTATCGGTCTTGAGTTATCTTTCTTGTTTTTCATTGTTTTCGAGCATGGTTTTCACTAATCTATTTTGAATTGATTTCTGAAATAAATGGACATTTCAAATTATTATTATATAGTACTTTAAAGTTATTTTTTTAATATAAAATCTTTTTATTTCATATAATAAAATTTCAAATATCGGTTTTATTAATCTTTTCGGAAAAAGTTTTAAAAGCTTGTTTTCTCTAGTAAATTATTACAAATATAAAACATACACTTTTGCTCCACTATTTATATCACTAATTTACATTATTTAACAAATCAACTAACATAACAAAAATTTGTCTAAGTATTATAACACTTAAAGCTTATTGGATCCATGCCAAGCCCAAAACCAACTTAGCCTACAAAGGATTTTCTAGAAAGTAAGCAGAGAAATGTTTGTACGTACAATCTTTCATTTCGTCTTCCTTCTCAAAGAATCCAGAAACACCATAAAGGCCCTCCTCCTCTCAATAATCAAATTCCTTCAAAAAAATTGAATAAAAATTAATAGAAAGTATCGCATAATTAAGTCTCTAACAGGTAATCTATGCAAAACTAGAAAGTATTTCATCAATTTCTTCCTTTTGAAATTTGAGTTACTGTAACTTCATGTTTTTGCTTTATATGTTTATTCTTCTTTCTCTAGCAGGTTTCTAGCTTCAGTCCAATGTCTATAGTCTCAATCTTGCCTCCTAAATTCACTAAATTCACTACAAATAATCTAAGGTGAGTTTAAACACTCACTTTTCTAGTTTATTCAAGTTTGCATGTTTGTTTTGGTTGTATTAGATGAATCTTTGGTCGAATTTTTGAATTTGAAAGATGATTTCAAACATCTCATAAGTTACTGCACTCACATTAGGCACTGGATAGGAGATGTCAAATCCCGTAAACATCTCTGACGCCGTTCCACTCATATTTATTTCTTTTGATTTAACTTACATAAGATCTTTTAGTTCTGACTTGAATGTTTTGTCTTTTCAATTCGCTCGGGTCGGCCTGAGCATTTCAAGAATTGAAGGCCTTATTTCTGGAGGACGAAGATGAAGATTGTATTATTACTATTATTTACTATAGTGTTCCACTACATCACATTGTCCCGCTGCACTGTTATTATTCTTTGGTATGTGTAACTCTGATACATATTTTATAAGAATAATCGAATATTTTGTAAACAGCTTCATGACTGTATATTTGTTTAGTATATTTTATCGTTCCACTGCAAGATTTTATTTTTGTTTATTTTTCTTTCTCTGTTTTTTCTTATTTACCCCATAACAATCCACCCTTCTGTATGCTGTAAGTCTGACGTGTGTGGCTATCGTCGATTTAAAGCGTGCGAAAAGGCGGGACGTTACATCTGGTATCAGAGCTTTGGTTTAGCAATAAACCTTAGCTTTGTGGGGTCTGACTCTTTATTAATAGGGTAGAAATACCCTATGGGAGTCGCCGAGTGTATATATATGAGAGAGCGTATTTATTAGTGTTATAAAAAGGTTTTAATATTGTGTTAATTTGTTCCGTTTTGTATTTATAAACTCCGGTTGATGCATGGGACGCTATGACATCAATAGGGATTTCTAAACACTTAATAGGACAGACCGACACAATGTTTGTTTTGAATATAGGTGAATGGAATAATTTTGCCTATTATATTTTCTAATATATAAAGTAAATTTTTATAAAGCTTATATTTGGTTGTATTATATCGGTTGTTAGGTGATGAAATTTATGAATAATAGTTGAAATAAGAGTGAAAGTAAAATAAATGAAAATTGGAAATTTAGAACTTAAGTCCCGGGGTTTTGAAAATTCTTTCAATGATTTTTGAATATAATAACAATATTTTAGAAGTATTTTCTGATATAAATATTTCAAAATTATTTGAAGGAGTGTTTTAAAGAAATTTTGGAAGAAATAAGTTCTGTACTTCTCTCTCTATCGCTGGAAAACAGTTTCGGTGATGGCGGCCACATCATCGACATTCATTTTCAAGTTTCAAAGTGGGAAGGCCATTGTAGTAGTTTACTGCAGATTTGTTTTGATAAACCAAATATAAACTTTTAAATTGTTTTAATTATAATTGGATATATAATTATAAGTATATATTTATCTGTTATTTTAAAATGATTTGAAATTTAACCCGGTATTTAGTTCTTAAGTTTCCAATTAATTAATAGTTTTAGTTAGTGTAGTGAAATGGAATTTAACTAATAATTGAAACCTCTAAATGAAATAAGAAATGTAATGCTAAGTTATAAATGAGATTAATAGAAAGTTGAAATTGTAACTTATAAGACAAAAGATAAAATTATTGAACATCTAATTAATTAAAGAAAATAAGATAAACTTGTATAAGTTTCAATTACATTCTTAAAGGCATATATATAACTTACCAAAAGATATAAAACGTTTCAATGTTAATAAGAAATTGTAATAGAATATTATACAAGTAAAAAATTTGAAATAATGAAGGTATTCAATGAAATTCTTTAATAAATAAGAATTGGAAGTTGTATTTGTAATAAACTTAAGTATAATTGAAATACTACTAATTAAATATAATAGAAGGCAGGTATTGTAAGTAAGAAATTTCAAACTTAAGTAAATAAGTTGAAGTTATTTCTAAATAAAATTGTAAGAAATAAATGTGTAACGACCCGCTATTTTGGACCATTCAAATCGACAATAAAACCGTACATGTCCGACTTGAATAATTCAAAATACCGAATTGTTAATAAAATTTGGCAAAACTTAAAATATACAGTAAATAAATCAATCACAGATCACTTACACAGAGTAATACAATGCAGCGGAATAGATAAAGAATAGTAGTTCATGAAGCTACTATATACCTCAGAGTTAGAAATAAAATACAACCGAATAGTTCAAATGCCATGAAGTCTCCAATGCAACAGATGGCTTCTCTGAACCAATCAACTGGATGACTGAAGGGATAGATAGCTGGATCTTCAAGCAAAGCTCCAACTTCGAAGATGAGTCTCAAATGCTGTATCTCTCAGTCTGACCCGAGCGTAAAGCAAAACACAAAACACTCGAGTCAGGATTAACATTCTTATATCTATAAATCTAACTCAAGTGAAATATCAACTGAAATATAATTAACTTAGAGGACGTTTGGGATAACCATCCTCTAAGGGTCCATGGAACTATCTAAAAGATAGAAATATACACTATAACACCGTAGTCTTTTCAACTTAATTTATACTTCAAAACCAAATAACATTTTCACTTCAAATATCTCTATACTTCCCAAATAGTATTTTTATATATTAAATAATTTGTACAGTAAAGAAATTTCAATTCCCTCAACTTAACAAATCGTTTAACATCAACCCGACCACCCCATTTAAATCTATTTCAATCTCAATTTATTAATTTAAATTCAACTCAATTTCTAAAATAACCACTTCAATTTTATCGATCTCAAATTCGGATTTGAAATCACAAAATACCCTTTATATTCAATATATTTCAAAACTTTAAGTATTCAACGTTTCAAACTAACTTTTTAATCAATTTAGTTTCTAAATAATAAATTCAACTATACTGATTTCAAATACATATCCGAATCTCAAAATAAACCATTTAAATCCCAATATAGTTCAAAGCTTTAATATTTAATTAAATGTTCAATTTAATAGTTCCATATAGATCTCAATTTAACCTCATTATTATCTAGTCTTAAAATAATCCCTCATTAGATACAATATCATTTAAGTAACCTTAAATTACATTTTACTCAATATTTTCTTTAATTTGTTTAAACGTGAAATATTCATTAAATCGCTTAAATAAAAATCCAGTTACAAAATCATACCCTTAAATTTCCCATTCAATAATTTCAAATTGATTTAATTGAATAAATCCTTATTTAAATACCATTTAGATAAACCCACATTTATTTCCCAATCTTAGTAAATTGCTGAATACTTTTTGGAATAAAATTTACATAAATATTTAACATAATTTATGTATTAAATCAAATTTTGAATAAATTAAATATTATTAAATCTATATATCATTACCCTTTATATATAAAAAAATTTAAGGATTAACATTTAGTAAGACCATATATTTCTTTCCAAAACAATGAATTAAATTTCAAAATATTTATATATATGGACCAACGATGTCTGTATATATTTCTTATCATATGGTCAAGTGTTACGGATATTTATCATTTCAATCCGTACACTAAATGTATACGGGTGGATAACATTTCAACCCGTAATCCCAATTCAATTAAATGAAAATCGCTTGGGTTTATCATTTCAACCCATAACGATTTTCTCCTATTCTAAAGTCTGTTCGGGTATGTATCATTTCAACCCATAGTGATTTCTATACTAACAGGGAACTTGCAGAGTGATAACAGATATGTAAATAATAATAACAACAGGCATATATCATCAAAATAAATATATAAACAATAGGATATGGTGTCATATCCCATAAGTGAATAGTTACAGATAATAGCATATATAACAATTTAAATAACTACAGCCTCATATTTCAATTGTCGTCTCAATTGAAATCAAATTTAGTAAATAAAAGAATGTTAATCGTGAGTGATTTCTCACCTTTCGAGGCCAGAGAAAAAGAAGTGAGTTATGAAATCCAGATCCGAATTCCAAAACAAAGCTGGATGGACACGGTTCAATGATCAAAGCTGATAATAGGAATAGACAAATTCAAATCAGAATTGGATCAAGGAAGATAAATAGGATAAGTGAGATTATATACAACTAGCCAACATATGCAGACACAGTTTATAAAATATGCAACAAAATATGCATGCCTCGGTTAATATATATACATAGGTGTGCAGACCGACTATATTAATATAACCATATATATACTATATAACATTTCCTCTACCAGTTTGTAAATGACTATACATATGACTATACTTGAAATCAAAATACACATCCCTTAAAAAAAATCCAACGTATATCAGTCAGTGCAAAAAACCTTAAGGCTGACATGAAATAAACTTTTGAAAGCATATACTGTTGAAATTATAAAATATTGATATAACTTATACTGTAAAACTACCATAGAAAATTTATATATATACCTACATTTAAATATAACTTATGTAAATTGTTGAAAATAAAATAAAATATAGTACGGTAGACTCTAAAATACTAAAACAATCATAAAAATATATATTATAAATTGACCTATCAAACTTGTACCCACCAATTTTATATAATATATATACCAAAACAGTAACGAAAATTGAAATACTATATTTTATATATCTAACATGTGAAAGCTAATAAAATAACATATTTTATTATAGTTGAAACTGTTATAACCAAATATATAAAACATATAAAAATACGTATACTAATAGAAGGCTATCAAACTTATACCATATATACCGTAAGCTATCAATAGTAAAATAAAACGCGTATATATATATATATATATATTTAACTTATCAACTAGTTAGTAAAACATACGTATCTAAAAGCCGTACGATAACTATATGCTAACAAAAATCAAAAACTATATACCGTAAAATCTTAAAATAATATACATAATACAGTATAAATATATACTAACCTTTATATATGAATAGAAGTTAAATATTTACATACACGTTTATAAATATAACAATTATCATATATATACTATTATGAAATATATTATTATTTTTAAAGTTCAACTGTTAGGGAATTCAAAATCCCCATAGTTGCAGTAAACATATAAAACAAAACTTATGCACAATCTATACTGTTCTTAATATATAAAATAGACTTATATCAAATAAAATGCGTACTTACTTTTAAAAACCAGAGAGGAAATGTTTTGCCAACTAATGCATGCGGCCATGGGGAGGAGGCAGGCCAAGGAAAAGAGAGAGCTCATGCTCAGGTTTGGAAGAAATAAGAAAAGATGGAGGGGAGATGAGAACAGGCGATTTTTAAAGGAAGAATGCATGCGTGATTCAAGCAACATGACATGGCGAAGGGCATTCTTCAGGCAACAGAGAAAATGCTAGTTTCTTAAATATAAAGGTAGGTCTGCATCTAATATGTGAACGTGCTATATGACTTTATATAATATTTACAAAGCTCTCTCCTCTTTTAATATTAATTTGAGGGCAACGAATAGCCTACAGAGAGAAAATAAGATGCAATCTATGCTATACTATATATATATATATATATTCCTAGAAACACGCAAACGAAGAGGTAAAAGAGGGAAGAGAAAGAGGCGTATAAATGAATGGTAAATAAATTTAGATTTCAAATGAAATAAATGGAACAGCAGAGATTAAAGTATGGATGTAAATCCTAGAATAATAAAAAGCAACGGTAATATGTTGATTAAGAAAAATAATTAAAACAATTAATGGCTTAAATGGGGCAGCATGTTTCAAATTTTTGAAATGCAAAAGAAACGTACACTATAAATATAAAGTTTTCAAAAGCAAAAGAAACGTAAAGCTGTCCATTAATTCATCAAAACGTTATTTAAGTAATAAATTGAAATGAAAAAAAAAGTAATTGTAACGGTCAATAGTTGATTTAGCTATACACTTAAAGCAATAAATTTTTGTTTGTTTGTACAACACATAATGAGTTTTGAAAGTCAAGGATATAAAAATGGATAAAAGGAAAGAAATCAGGAAATTTTGTGAGCAATAGCTTTCCAAGGAAAGGTAGGCTTACATTATATATACATGTTGAGATGATTAGGCACGTTCAAAAATTTTGAAGCAAATGAAGGAATTGGAAATAAATATAAAATAAAAGAAATTTGAAAAGTCTGTAGCTATGATTTAGCCAAAATTTATTAAAGCCATTTACTAGGAAGGTTTGAACCGAAATAATAGGGAGAGGAAGGCACATTAAATTTGATGACAAAGTTGTGTTTAGATCTATAAGCAAGTGGTTTATATATTATAGGCCTTATGAAAGCGAGGGAAGGAACGGATGCTACTAGCTTGATGATTTGAGATTCTTTCAAGCGTTGAAAACAAAAATAAAGAGAGACCAGAATAAACGCACCACCATAAATATAAATATACGCTTCAATTGCAAAAGAAACGTATAGAGAAAATTATGGGTAGTGGGAAAGGTAAAGTCAGTGCACGAGACTACAAGGAATAATAAAAGAAAGGTCGATGATCTCAAATTTATTAATGGTTACGAATGGAAAAGTTTACCTGAATTGAAAAAGTATTAAGCAATAGAAATCTTTAACGGTAGTAAAAAGAAACCGTTACGCATTGATTTAGAAATCAATTAAAGCAACTAATAGCTTGAATTGGATAGCACGTTTTCTCAATTAAATAAACTTCCATAAAATTATTTGAAAATTTACAATCTGCTATATTTAAATATACGTATTCTAAATATATAAACATTTTATTTAAAAATCCAATTATTATAAGATTTCACAAATATTCAATTAAATACGTTATAGAATTAATTAAAATTGTTAAAAAATTTCGGGTCGTTACACTCTCCCCCACACAAAACTTTTCGTCCCCGAAAAGGAAGGAGGTAGGAGAATAAAACAACCAGAAAAAAATAGATTGAAAGCCAAGATAAACAATAAATTTTGAAACTATATAAATTTTATTTAAAATATTTATTTGAAAATTTCATTTGAAATTAAATTTTCTTTAATATTTAATACTTCTCAAACTCCTTTGCAAACAATTATTTACATTATTACTTCTATTTACAAAGACTATTGAAAATATTAAATCCAAAATTTATGAAATTTTTAATTTATCTCAAGATACCTTTCAAATATTATCAATAAATTAATAATCATTTTCTTTAAGGATGTTTTATTTAATTTATAACTTCAAAAATATTTATAACACTAAAATTTTATATAAAACAATGTAGTATACAAATAAGCAATATTTAAAAGATTTATTCAAAAAGGAAAGGAAGGTAGATTCGGAAAACGGAATATAGGTGAAAAATGAAGCTGAGCAGATGAGGTAGATTCAAAAGAATAGAATCGGGCACGAATAATTTATTTCAAACCATAAGAATTTTAATTTCAAATATTAATACAAAATTTCTTTGTTGGGAAAAATATTTTTATAATAAATACCTTTATAATAATATGTTTATATCGAAATAAATCTTTCTTTCGAAAATATTTTTATAACTCGATGTTTTAACAAGTTTATCCTCGTTCTTGCAGACTCTGGCCATGCGTTGATCAGGCGCAAAGCTAGAATTCTTCAAGTACTTAGTAGACCTGTTTCAACACCCAGTGAAAATACTTGAAAAACCTTTTTAAAAACAGATATGGAAAGTACAATCCAAACAAACAACCAAACCAAAACCTTTGTTCGACCATGGTTCGCAGATACACAATGGTTACGCCTGGGTCTCCCAGGAAACAATCCATATCCGTAAGCTTTCTCAGCCCTGCGAGTTACGCCATGATGACTAGTAGAGTGCAGGATACACAATGGTTACGCCTGGATCCCCTAGGAAACAATCCGTACCCCTAGGCAAGACTCAGCCAGGCACTTGCGCTACTATTCGCGACCTACACAGATTGCAGGATACACAATGGTTACGCCTGGATCCCCCAGGAAACAATCCGTACCCCTAGGCAAGACTCAGCCAGGCAGTTATGCTATGCAGTCACGAGAGAAAAAAAACCATGGGTTACGCCACGGTGGGAAACACTCGAGTATTACATCCGGAAAACCGAAAATCAGAGAGAATAATATCGATAGAATGAATCCACGATGTGGCCACAAAGCGGATATCAAGCAGAAGACACTTTCCATATCTTTACTTCGAAAATATATATCATATAGTACCTTTTCAAATACTTTCAAATATCATACTTATATAAAATCCATATATATATATATATATATATATATATAAGATTCCATTTTCAAATCGAATACTTTCCAAATCAATAGTATATCAAATCATACTTGTATAGACTTCGATTTATAAAAAAAATTCTCTTTCCAAATTGAGTACCTTTCAAATCAATAGATTTCAAATCACTTCATACTTATACAAATCCATTTTATATAAGTTCGACCACTCCCAAATCAAGTGCTTAACAATATAAGGTTCTCAATTTCAAATCATTTCAATATCAATTCAGTTTCAAAATCATATAGGATTTTCACCAAATTTTCTTCCAAATTAAGTATCTAAATTTCGAAGTTCCCAAAATAATAGGTTTAGAAAATTATCCCAATTTCCAAATTAAAATAATTCAAGTCAAACAAATTCATTTCCAAAATCACCATACAAGTACTGGTTTTTAATTTCAATTTAATTTCAATTTAATTTCAAAACCAAATATTTTCTCAAAATCAATTATACTCAAAATGGTTTCCAAATTTATAATCATCACTTTAAAACTTTTGAACTATCTATTTCTATTAGAAATATCCAATTTACCTTTCTGAAAACCATTATTTGGAATTAAATTTTTTTTTCCAAAACATTTCAAAACTAAATTCCATATTAGTATAATTAAAAATAGTCATATTCACTTACTTAACAAAAGGTTTCAAACTTACTTAAGTCATACTCTTCAAAACTAAACTTATATGCTTTATCAAAAAATTTATACTTTTCGAAATTTCTTAGTTTAAAACTTTTAAACCTTGATTTGGAAGTGCTCGAACCTTCAAAATAGTCGATGAAATCAAATTTCAAATCTAAGAGTTGGAAATCAATTTTTTTTTATAAATAGAGTTATTACTAGTCAAATTGAAAACTCGAGGACTGAACACCGGTCTCACTTTAAATTGTTTCAAATATATACATATATCTTTCGAAAATATCAAATTATACTTCGGAATTTGAAATCAAAAACGGTTTTACAAAATCACTCGCATAGCGAAGCTATTAAAGTGGCCTCTCCCCCACTCTGAAACTCGAAAATCAATGTCGATGATGCGTGCACTCATCACCTAAATTATTCTCCAGCGACATAAGTGAGTTCTGGACTTCTATTTTCTTGAAAACTTCTTTGAAATTTCTTCAAAATTATTGGAATTCATTTGAAACATTTCTTATTCGGAAAAATACTTTTAAATCGTATTATTTTTATATATTTTCCCAAAATCTTAAAACCAATTTCAAAATATCGGAATTCAATTCTCGAATTTCAAATTTAACCCTTCAGTTATAAATCCTTTTTATATAAATCACTTTCTTATAAATTTTCAAAATTTCCAATCCTTACAAAACTTTTATATATAGAATAACATTTCTTATTCGTTTTATATATAGGTATATAATCCTTATCGAAAAAAATTTCACTTTTATATATAGAATAAAATCATAGTTATCAAAATAAAAATTTCGTATAAAACAATTTTAAAATACAACAAACCCGATTTTCAAAGGATTATTCAAGAATGGATTTCAAAACAAAGATAGAGATTTAATTTAGAGGAACTCTAATCAATAGAATCCTGATTCGAAGATAGGCTCAAACAAAGTTGAGAAAATCAAATTACAAAATAGAAGATGGATATACTTCTATAAATCTCGGGCGATCTTAACCGGGTCAACCGTGACTTCAGGAATATAATTGATGCGGAATTCTAAAGCAAATCGACATTCGATTGCCAGAGATAGAATTCGGCATACCAAGATATAGCAGCATCGTAAACCGAGAATACAGAAATCTCCGGTGAATCAATGCCAATTGTAAGGGAGTTTTCACCCCCTTTACAATTCATTCCGTGGAGTTATGGGATACTCCAGAATCAAACGAATATAAATAGGGAGAGACAAGAATGAATTTCGGAACCGAGGGACATTCCAAAATTCAAAGGAAATCAAGTCAAAAAGAAGGGATTCAACTCGAACGAAAGCGATTCTGTAAATGAATTTACCATATATGATAGGTTTTGCCTAGAGCCAAAGCTCTGATACCAACTGTAACGACCCGCTATTTTGGACCATTCAAATCGACAATAAAACCGTACATGTCCGACTTGAATAATTCAAAATACCGAATTGTTAATAAAATTTGGCAAAACTTAAAATATACAGTAAATAAATCAATCACAGATCACTTACACAGAGTAATACAATGCAGCGGAATAGATAAAGAATAGTAGTTCATAAAGCTACTATATACCTCAGAGTTAGAAATAAAATACAACCGAATAGTTCAAATGCCATGAAGTCTCCAATGCAACAGATGGCTTCTCTGAACCAATCAACTGGATGACTGAAGGGATAGATAGCTGGATCTTCAAGCAAAGCTCCAACTTCGAAGATGAGTCTCAAATGCTGTATCTCTCAGTCTGACCCGAGCGTAAAGCAAAACACAAAACACTCGAGTCAGGATTAACATTCTTATATCTATAAATCTAACTCAAGTGAAATATCAACTGAAATATAATTAACTTAGAGGACGTTTGGGATAACCATCCTCTAAGGGTCCATGGAACTATCTAAAAGATAGAAATATACACTATAACACCGTAGTCTTTTCAACTTAATTTATACTTCAAAACCAAATAACATTTTCACTTCAAATATCTCTATACTTCCCAAATAGTATTTTTATATATTAAATAATTTGTACAGTAAAGAAATTTCAATTCCCTCAACTTAACAAATCGTTTAACATCAACCCGACCACCCCATTTAAATCTATTTCAATCTCAATTTATTAATTTAAATTCAACTCAATTTCTAAAATAACCACTTCAATTTTATCGATCTCAAATTCGGATTTGAAATCACAAAATACCCTTTATATTCAATATATTTCAAAACTTTAAGTATTCAACGTTTCAAACTAACTTTTTAATCAATTTAGTTTCTAAATAATAAATTCAACTATACTGATTTCAAATACATATCCGAATCTCAAAATAAACCATTTAAATCCCAATATAGTTCAAAGCTTTAATATTTAATTAAATGTTCAATTTAATAGTTCCATATAGATCTCGATTTAACCTCATTATTATCTAGTCTTAAAATAATCCCTCATTAGATACAATATCATTTAAGTAACCTTAAATTACATTTTACTCAATATTTTCTTTAATTTGTTTAAACGTGAAATATTCATTAAATCGCTTAAATAAAAATCCAGTTACAAAATCATACCCTTAAATTTCCCATTCAATAATTTCAAATTGATTTAATTGAATAAATCCTTATTTAAATACCATTTAGATAAACCCACATTTATTTCCCAATCTTAGTAAATTGCTGAATACTTTTTGGAATAAAATTTACATAAATATTTAACATAATTTATGTATTAAATCAAATTTTGAATAAATTAAATATTATTAAATCTATATATCATTACCCTTTATATATAAAAAAATTTAAGGATTAACATTTAGTAAGACCATATATTTCTTTCCAAAACAATGAATTAAATTTCAAAATATTTATATATATGGACCAACGATGTCTGTATATATTTCTTATCATATGGTCAAGTGTTACGGATATTTATCATTTCAATCCGTAAACTAAATGTATACGGGTGGATAACATTTCAACCCGTAATCCCAATTCAATTAAATGAAAATCGCTTGGGTTTATCATTTCAACCCATAACGATTTTCTCCTATTCTAAAGTCTGTTCGGGTATGTATCATTTCAACCCATAGTGATTTCTATACTAACAGGGAACTTGCAGAGTGATAACAGATATGTAAATAATAATAACAACAGGCATATATCATCAAAATAAATATATAAACAATAGGATATGGTGTCATATCCCATAAGTGAATAGTTACAGATAATAGCATATATAACAATTTAAATAACTACAGCCTCATATTTCAATTGTCGTCTCAATTGAAATCAAATTTAGTAAATAAAAGAATGTTAATCGTGAGTGATTTCTCACCTTTCGAGGCCAGAGAAAAAGAAGTGAGTTATGAAATCCAGATCCGAATTCCAAAACAAAGCTGGATGGACACGGTTCAATGATCAAAGCTGATAATAGGAATAGACAAATTCAAATCAGAATTGGATCAAGGAAGATAAATAGGATAAGTGAGATTATATACAACTAGCCAACATATGCAGACACAGTTTATAAAATATGCAACAAAATATGCATGCCTCGGTTAATATATATACATAGGTGTGCAGACCGACTATATTAATATAACCATATATATACTATATAACATTTCCTCTACCAGTTTGTAAATGACTATACATATGACTATACTTGAAATCAAAATACACATCCCTTAAAAAAAATCCAACGTATATCAGTCAGTGCAAAAAACCTTAAGGCTGACATGAAATAAACTTTTGAAAGCATATACTGTTGAAATTATAAAATATTGATATAACTTATACTGTAAAACTACCATAGAAAATTTATATATATACCTACATTTAAATATAACTTATGTAAATTGTTGAAAATAAAATAAAATATAGTACGGTAGACTCTAAAATACTAAAACAATCATAAAAATATATATTATAAATTGACCTATCAAACTTGTACCCACCAATTTTATATAATATATATACCAAAACAGTAACGAAAATTGAAATACTATATTTTATATATCTAACATGTGAAAGCTAATAAAATAACATATTTTATTATAGTTGAAACTGTTATAACCAAATATATAAAACATATAAAAATACGTATACTAATAGAAGGCTGTCAAACTTATACCATATATACCGTAAGCTATCAATAGTAAAATAAAACGCGTATATATATATATATATATATATATATTTAACTTATCAACTAGTTAGTAAAACATACGTATCTGAAAGCCGTACGATAACTATATGCTAACAAAAATCAAAAACTATATACCGTAAAATCTTAAAATAATATACATAATACAGTATAAATATATACTAACCTTTATATATGAATAGAAGTTAAATATTTACATACACGTTTATAAATATAACAATTATCATATATATACTATTATGAAATATATTATTATTTTTAAAGTTCAACTGTTAGGGAATTCAAAATCCCCATAGTTGCAGTAAACATATAAAACAAAACTTATGCACAATCTATACTGTTCTTAATATATAAAATAGACTTATATCAAATAAAATGCGTACTTACTTTTAAAAACCAGAGAGGAAATGTTTTGCCAACTAATGCATGCGGCCATGGGGAGGAGGCAGGCCAAGGAAAAGAGAGAGCTCATGCTCAGGTTTGGAAGAAATAAGAAAAGATGGAGGGGAGATGAGAACAGGCGATTTTTAAAGGAAGAATGCATGCGTGATTCAAGCAACATGACATGGCGAAGGGCATTCTTCAGGCAACAGAGAAAATGCTAGTTTCTTAAATATAAAGGTAGGTCTGCATCTAATATGTGAACGTGCTATATGACTTTATATAATATTTACAAAGCTCTCTCCTCTTTTAATATTAATTTGAGGGCAACGAATAGCCTACAGAGAGAAAATAAGATGCAATCTATGCTATACTATATATATATATATATATATATATATATATTCCTAGAAACACGCAAACGAAGAGGTAAAAGAGGGAAGAGAAAGAGGCGTATAAATGAATGGTAAATAAATTTAGATTTCAAATGAAATAAATGGAACAGCAGAGATTAAAGTATGGATGTAAATCCTAGAATAATAAAAAGCAACGGTAATATGTTGATTAAGAAAAATAATTAAAACAATTAATGGCTTAAATGGGGGAGCATGTTTCAAATTTTTGAAATGCAAAAGAAACGTACACTATAAATATAAAGTTTTCAAAAGCAAAAGAAACGTAAAGCTGTCCATTAATTCATCAAAACGTTATTTAAGTAATAAATTGAAATGAAAAAAAAAAGTAATTGTAACGGTCAATAGTTGATTTAGCTATACACTTAAAGCAATAAATTTTTGTTTGTTTGTAAAACACATAATGAGTTTTGAAAGTCAAGGATATAAAAATGGATAAAAGGAAAGAAATCAGGAAATTTTGTGAGCAATAGCTTTCCAAGGAAAGGTAGGCTTACATTATATATACATGCTGAGATGATTAGGCACGTTCAAAAATTTTGAAGCAAATGAAGGAATTGGAAATCAATATAAAATGAAAGAAATTTGAAAAGTCCGTAGCTATGATTTAGCCAAAATTTATTAAAGCCATTTACTAGGAAGGTTGGAACCGAAATAATAGGGAGAGGAAGGCACATTAAATTTGATGACAAAGTTGTGTTCGGATCTATAAGCAAGTGGTTTATATATTATAGGCCTTATGAAAGCGAGGGAAGGAACGGATGCTACTAGCTTGATGATTTGAGATTCTTTCAAGCGTTAAAAACAAAAATAAAGAGAGACCAGAATAAACGCACCACCGTAAATATAAATATACGCTTCAATTGCAAAAGAAACGTATAGAGAAAATTATGGGTAGTGGGAAAGGTAAAGTCAGTGCACGAAACTACAAGGAATAATAAAAGCAAGGTCGATGATCTCAAATTTATTAATGGTTACGAATGGAAAAGTCTACCTGAATTGGAAAAGTATTAAGCAATAGAAATCTTTAACAGTAGTAAAAAGAAACCGTTACGCACTGATTCAGAAATTAATTAAAGCAATTAATAGCTTGAATTGGATAGCACGTTTTCTCAATTAAATAAACTTCCATAAAATTATTTGAAAATTTACAATCTGCTATATTTAAATATACGTATTCTAAATATACAAACATTTTATTTAAAAATTCAATTATTATAAGATTTCACAAATATTCAATTAAATACGTTATATAATCAATTAAAATTGTTAAAATTTTCCGGGTCGTTACAAAATGTAAATTTAAAAGATAAATTATTATATGAATGAAATTAATAAAAATTAACTTGATTTGCAAATTTGTTGTTTATGTCCCGTGTTCGCCCAGTATAAACATTGGCCTTTGAATGACACTGAGCGAGCAACAAGCGTAGGCAATAGTGTCCGTAGGGGTGGGACGCGCTAGCTAGTAAGCATTTTCAGGCTCCGCTAGCTAGCTAGCGTACTCTTCTGCTATGTTATTAATGAAACCGAAAGAAAAACCTGTGCTCTTTCGTATAGATCGAGACTATGTATAGCCCTTATTCCATATTGGGAAGAATGGAAGGAAATCATTCGATAACACTTCTTTCTGATATTCGACGCCCCCAGTATAACTTACTCTCTCTTTCATTTCATAGAAGTCAAAAAGAGAACTATAAGAAAATAGCATTTCCTATTGATTTGTCCCCAGGACTATACCTATCCTATGTTGATTCTGAATTATCTGTCGCCCCTATTAATATCAAAGTTCCCAAGGACTAGCAGAATCGAAATAGCGAAATTCTTGGGTCATCTCAATGGGTTCAGAAACCACACGTTTCTCTAGATCATCATAGCGTACTTCCACATATCCACTCAGAGGAAAGTCTTTGCGTAATGGATGACCCTCGAAACCATGATCTGTTGATATACGGCGTAAATCCGGATGATTGATGGAAGAAACACCAAACATATCCCATACTTCTCGCTCCCACCGGCCGGCTGATGGAAATAGACTGACTACAGGAGATATTCGTGTTACTTCGTCTGCACTTGTTTGTACACGAATGCGTGAGTTATACCGAGTACTCAGTAAATTATGGACAACTTCAAATCTTCGTTTTCGAAAGGGATGATCAACTCCGCAAATATCGATCGAAACTTGAACCCGTGTATAGATATGCAATTTTAGAAAGCACAACACTGGAAATGGGTAGTCAGTATTGGTATAAGATCTATTCCCATGTTCCGATCTTTCCATTTTACGTACCCATTTCTTAGGGAAAGTCCCCCAACTATATTTGAAAATGGATTGGTTATCCAAAAAGATAAAGAAGTGTATAGTTGTTTGGGCAAGGATACTTCAAATTTGTTTAGATGTATGCATAATCTATTTAGTTTCATGTAAGACTATTGAGTTAATGGTGCACTTAGTAGTTTATTTTACATTCTGTACAATTTAAAATTTTAAACCCGAACAACTATTTGTTTTGGTTGATATGAATGAATGACTAATTTATATAGATTCTATGTGATGGTTGTATGCTGTTTGTTGAAATTGGTTGTTGTTGTATTGATTTGGCTGTTTGTGATTAAAACAACTTTAACATTTCATTTTATATAATGATTAAATCTTTTGGATTATATAAGTGAAATACAGGTTATGGAAGCAATTGCTACTGCTTTTGGTTTCATAATATAAGCGTTTAATAGCCCGACAAATAGGTACGTTCTCGAATTACGGTTTATAGTGCTATTATATTATTTTTCCCGTGTTGGGATCTATATTATTTTAGAAAATATATGTTGTATATTGTTATATTTGATATTATATTTTCTCCCGAGCCTCCCCGTACAAAGGAGACTCTGCCAAAATTTTCCGTAAATCTTGGGACTTAGAAAATATTTTGAAATGTTTCCAAACGTTATAAATTTGAATATAAAAGATTTAATTGGTTATAAATCTATATATTTTATTTAAATTATCCTATTCTGTAAATTTATTGTTATGAATATAATGTTTTGTATAATATATATATGGATTTATAAGTTCCTCTTTTCCCTTCTTTTCCCTTTCGGGGACGAAAAGTTTTGAGTAGAGGAGAGTGTAACAACCCGAAAATTTCAATGATTTAAATTTGTTAATTTGATTAAGTTTTGATAATTTAATATTTAAGGAATGAAAAAATATTAGTTAAATTAATAGGATTTTGTAATTTATTTAGAAAGAAATAAAACCCTATAATTTATAAATGGAATAAGAAACAAACAAAATTTGTAGATGAATAATGAATAATAAATAGGGTGAAGTATAACAATGGTTATTAAAGCTAAAACTTTGATAGATTGAATGAAACTACAATAAATGAAATAGTGTAAATGTTATGACTTAGTTATAATGGGAATATGAGAAAAACAAGTGTAATTATTGAATTAATTTGTGAAATATTATTATAGATAGTAGTTGTTTGTGAAGAATAAATATACAAGTATTATAAAGGATACAATGGTTGTGTTACCAATTAATTCACCAAGTACCAATAAAGATAATTAAATGTACTTTAATGATAATTAATAAAATAACGGAAAAGGTGAATGTAAATTTAAATTAGAAAAGTAAACTTATTATAAGATAGTAATTGGTGTAATAGAAGCATGAGCCAAGTATGTAACAACCACGTATTTTCAACCATTCGCATCCGCACATGTCAGACTTGAATTGCTCAAAATACCGCGTTGTAAATACAATTTGGCAAATCTCAGAATATACAGTAAATAATAATCACAGATCACAGACACAGAGTAATAATATTGCAGCGGAAGTAAAAGAAATAGTAGCTCATGAAGCTACTATATAAATATATCAGGGTTAAATAAGATAAAACAGAAGAAATAAAGTACAACAGAAGTCCAAGTATGATAACCAAGTACAAGCTGAATACAATACTGGAATCAACAGGATAACGGGGAGTGAAATAGATAAACAAGACAAGCAGATAATATCTAGCGATTCCAATCTCCAAAAAGTGGAATTCCAAATATATGAATACTCAGGCTGACCCGAGCGTAAATAAAATACAAACACTCGAGTCAGGACATACATACTTATACAATGTAAACCAACTCAAGTGAACCGCAGTAAAGGTACAAACAACTTAAAGGATGCTTGGGACCGCCCATCCTCTAAGGATCCGTCAAACTATTTACTATGTAGTAATATTGCGTTGTTATAATAATGTCTAATAGTAAAATAAACTTACTTTTAAATAGCTTTAAGGAGTGACCCAATATTCCCCTTAACACAAATAATGCCAATAGTCTATACAGTACCTGCATATCTCCTGATCGAGAGACTACGAGAAGATACTGCATAGTACGACACAAATAGAAGCTCGTAGTAAAGGCTCGATATGGTAGGTGTGACGACCCGTCCTTCTACTTCCAGAAAGACGTATCATCATTTATGAAAGAAAGGGATAGAAATAGAAAAGAAAGAACACGAACATCAGAATCTCACAGCGGAACGGAACAAAATATAGTACATCACATAACTATTACATAGTTTTACATATATCAGAGTTATACAACATCATACACATGACAGTCATACATACATCTGTCACTATATACATCAGAGATACAGCATACATCAACTAACACAGCAGAACTCGATATCTATATATATATACACACACACACGTCTGGAACTCCTGCTCCAAGCTCCTCCCGAAATCAAAGTCCAAAACCTATCACTTCGCTACTCATAAAAATTTGAGTACCTAAGAGTTTATGACAAAAAAATATAAACTCCAGGTCAGACATGGGTCTGGTATGAGTAAACGGTTTAAAGTTGTTACATTATTAAATTCCAGCAACTAGCCACAAAAGTGGGTAATACGAATCAAAACCGTAGGGTCACGTAGGGAAAATGGATTTCCATCAATGGCAGGGCTACTGGGGTACCACCCGTCACAGCACGGGGCCTAGACCACCGTACCGAGGAGCCACCCTAACTCCCCTGCAACACAAGCCCGGAACCATTCCTTACTAAACAGTCCCGAACAAGATAACCCCGCAGTTGTAGCTAGCAACCGCCTACACATAGACCGAAGTATATCTTGTCCTGCTTGGGCATGACCCACCTAACCTTGCTGCACATCCCCTGTTTCAGCCATTCCCGGTTGATGAGGCTTGAGGCTGTGATTACCTTTACATGACAATTTCTTAGAATGCTCATCGTCCGTCTGATGATGTGCTGAAAGCATTCAATCCATACAAGTTCGTTCCGGGTTCGGACGAAACTGAAGGCATTATCTCGTTACACTTATATTGAAATTACCCTCAGAGTTAACGACAATAACCCTTGCATTCTGAAAACACCATCTCGATCTTCACTTGAGAATTCACGACCTAACGTTTAATTTGGATCGATGTGGTTTTCGGAATATCAAACTGATACCTGATCCCGGTCTCATCGAAATCCAAATGCCATTTTAAAGGCCAAGTTGTTTAATTAATTTAAATAATTTAATTCGACGATTGAATTCATATAGCATTATCATAGATGAATCATACACAATCATCATAGATATATCAAGGCATATCACATAACATCACAGAATATCACCAAACAAATATTACAAATCAGATATTCTACATAACAATCCATAAGCAATCATCTTTGAGTCTTATTGTAATTAATTTAATTTAAATCAATTACTTGAGAATTAATTACTTAATCTTGTTTAATTGATCATTAATTACCAATTATTTACTTATTCTATTTCAAATTATTTATTTAATAAATCATTTCTTAATCATTTATTAAGTCTGAATTACTTAATTACTTAATTATTTTATTTCACACCATTTAATTGATTACTTCCTAATCAATTTATTTAACCTTAATTAACTATTCCTTAATCATTAATTAATCATCTTAATTAAAACTTAATTATCCATTTATTGATTACTAATTACTTAGTTAATCAATTGTTAATTATTAATTAAATTACTTAATTAATTATTAATCATTCATTAATTAACTAAAGTAGCTAATTACAAATTTATTAATCACTTCATCATTAGTTTATCAATCTTTAATTACAATTGTGAAGTAATTTTTCCTAATTACTTCTAGAAATAATTAATTTAATTTTAATTATTCAACTTAGTTAACGTTTAAAAGTCCTCTTTAAACTTTGGAAATCAAATTATTATTAACTACAAACTTAAGTGTTAATTAACTTTATACTTAACTTTAATTAATTGCTTAATTAAAATAATAATTAAGTGTTTTAAAACCATCGTTAAGTATTAACTAAAATCATTATAACTTGAATCAAAATCTTAACTTAAACTTATTAAACATTTATTATGTTCACAGAGCTTAAAAATTTGTGGAAACCAAATTTTACTTAACTTCAACATTATAATGCAATACTACAGTTTGAAAATAACAAACCCGAGGCTTCCCCTATGTTTACTCGAGTGTGACTCCGAGTTCCTTACCCAATTTCCCGAGATATTTACCCAGTACACAACTCTTCTTCTCCTTCTCTTTTTTTTCTTTCTTCAGCAAGTTTAGATTTGAAACTTAAGTTTACACAGCATCAGGCATACCACGCACTCGAAGTACAAACCGAAGCTTCCACCATTTTTACTCGAGCACGACTCGAGTAAGATGACCACCACGATACTGACATCATCCTCTCCACGCCGTACACGTGCACGGCAATGCCATCCAGCTCCGACGAACACCAATGTCGCATGCACATCACAAATCACCCTTAGGTTCGAAAATCAAACCCAGTTCGCTTACAAAAAATTCGTATCGAAAAATAGCCTTCTGCTCGAAACCTTTAGCTCAAACCACACCACAAAACCTCTTATCGCCACCGCCGCAGACAGCACCAGAGTTGCCCATATTGCGGCCACACGACGACAACACGCAATGCTAGCAATCTCCGAAAACTCGTGCAACTCGGTCACGTTTTGAAGTCGAACACCCCACGTTACAGCCGTGACCAAAAACTTGAACATAAAACCTAAAATGACCTCGTCCTCTTAATCCACGAAATAGAAAAATTATTTGACATTTTTCTCGAGATCATGGATGGTTATATTTGCTTCAATTCAAGTTTCAATATTTTAAATTGATTCAATTATCTTAAATTTGAAAAAAGCAATTTCTATTCAAATACAGACTGCTCGTAAATTACTGATCGAAAAATATAAATTTTTGTTTTAAAAATCATGTCTTGCGGTATGAATTCAATATATAATCTTGAATCAATATTTTACAACAATCGATTTTATCAACTATCACTTGATTACCTGTATCTCAGTATTACAGTGATGTACCTTATAAAGATGGTTTGAATCAACCTTTAAAAATCTTAATTTGAGTTTAACATCTTGTTTTGTTGAGAAAACAAAGCTTAAAAATGATTTAAATAAGGATGGTTTGAGTGTTTGAACCAAATATGCAATCTGTATCAAATTTCAGAGAATACAGAGCATCATAAGATCATATGCAAACTGCAGCATATACAAACCAGTTTATCAATGAAGTTTGAACTATTTTAATTAACTTAAAGCTTTTAAAAATTATGTTTAATCACCTGCATAATTCCTGAACAAAGAACATTCACTGCCTTTGAACCTGAAGTTGTTGAAACTGCTAATTTGAATCTGTCTTGAGATTTTTGTCTGCTTTTAGTTTTGAATTTAATTTGAGTTTGCTTCTATTTTTTTCATATGAGCTACAGAACGAACTGGAGAATAGAAGATGTCCTCACATACATACATATATATATATATATATATATATATATAAGATAATAGTTGTAATATGGGAAGGTATTAACTAGCCAAGCATTTTCTTCGCTTTGTTTTATGTTGATCAGATTTTTCTTCTGCAAAGTAAAGATTTGTAATATTTTGACTAGACAAAATGTTAGGCTGAGAGATTGGCATTTAATGCCTTGCTTCTTAATTAGTTTGCATGTTATAATTATGATTTGCTGTGTATATAGATATTTTGTTTGAAAACTTACACTTAGCAGTTATACACTTGACTTGCATATGAAGATTTGTTGTGTAAAGATGTTTGGTCTTTATGTTATACTTTGTTTTTATTTTATTCTATATTTTTTAGGTAGGATTTTGGCTTGCGTATGAAGATTTGTGTATAAAAATGTTTGTTTTATCATCTTCTCGTGTACATATTTGTCTGGTTTAACTTTTTATACCTTATGCTTATTTATACTTTGTTCTTATATTATTCTATATTTTGTATTTCACTTTATACATTTGTTCTTACAAAACTTCCAGTTTATGTTGCAAGCATACACTAATAACTTAATTCTTATTTTTATTTTAACTATCACTATATAAATTATTATATTCAATGTGGTTTACTTACATTTTATACTTATATTTATTTCTATTTGTATTTTATCAATAATTAAGTTATATTCGTATGTTAGACTTATTTTTATGTTGATAGAATTTGATTTTTATTTCAAACATTATCATCCACATCTATATATTTATTTATCACATGTTAACAAGACAAAGTATTTTAATTCAATTATATAAGACAAATTTTATTATAAATATTATTGAGATATTTTATTTTAAATTTTCAAATCAATTTCCTTTTAAAATACCAATACATACAAATAAATGTAAATTATTCCAAAAGATTTAAACATTTTCAAATGATAAATTTACTTTTTATTTAAATTAGATTAAATAAATAGGGCCAAAATCCAGGGTCGTTACATTCCCCCCCTCTTAAAAGAATTTCAACCTCGGAATTTTAAACAAAGATAATTCAAAAGCTGTTATATCAACCATTCGAACATACATATCATTCATACATAGCAAACAACCAAACAATCTATCCTAACAAACATCACTAGCTATCAGGACACAAATCTGGATAAGCTTTCCTAAAACTATCCAGAGTTTCCCAGGTGCAATCTCTGGGATCCTCGCTCCACTGCACTTCGATAAGCTTCACTACCTTACTCCTGAGTTGCCTCTCGTCTTGATCAACAATCCTAACTGGATTCCTGACCACAGACAAATTCGACTCGACTTCCAAATCTTCCTGAGCTACTGGTCCTACAACTAATGATGGATCAAGAACAAACTTCCTTAGATGGGATACATGGAATACTTTATGAATTCCAGACATCCGTTCTGGCAATCCAACTCTGTAAGCTACAACACCAATCCTTTCCAATATCTGAAATGGTCTTATATATCTCGGGGCAAGTTTTCCCATCTTTCCAAATCTAATAGCACCTTAAAATCGGGGAAACTTTGACAAAAACAAAATCACCAATCTCAAATTCCAACTGCCTCTTTCTCTTATCTGCATACTTCTTCAGATGGTCCTGAGAAGCTCTCATCCCTTCTTGATAAGCTCAACTTCAACAGAAGCTACACGAATCAAATCTGGCCCAAACACAAGACGATCTTTCGATTCTATCCAACAGGATGGAGATCTACACGGTCTTCCATAAAGAGCTTCATAAGGTGCCATCTTACTACTTGCTTGGTAACTAGTATTATAGGACAATTCTACCAAATGAAGATGGTCTTCCCACAATCCACCAAAATCCAAAACACAAGCTCGCAGCAAATCTTCCAGAATACGATTCAGTCTCTCCGTCTGTCCATCTATTTGAGTATGGTAGGCTATACTCAATCTCAAACTCGTTCCCATAGCTGATTACAGAGCCTCCCAGAATTTGTTGGTAAAGATAGGATCACGATCACTTACTATACCGACAGGAACACCATGCAATCTGACTATCTCTTTCAAGAAAATTTCTGCCAGAGAAGCTGCAGTACGAGTTACCTTAACGGGTATAAAATGGGCGCTCTTAGTTAAACGATCCACAATAACCCATATACCATCATTTCCTTTCTTGGTTCTAGGCAAACCGTCGATGAAATCTGTCGAAATCATCTCCCATTTTCATTCTGGGGATTTTCAAAGGCCGCAACAAACCGGCTGACTTCTGCTGATCTCCTTCAACTTGCTGACAGATAGCACAACTATTAACGAAAGCCGCTACATCCCTCTTCATGCTCAGCCATAAGAAAATTCTTCTCAAATCCTTATACACCTTAGAAATTTCTAGGTGAATATTCGGTTTGGAGCGATGACACTCAGCTAAAACTTCTTGCCTCAATCCATCTATATTAGGTACACACAAATGACCATTAATTCCCAAAACACCTTGATCATCCACCTTGAAATCAAAATACCAACCATCCTTAGTTCCAAGAATCAGTTCCTCAAGAGATCTATCCTCCACTTGCTTACTAATGATTCTGTCCTGAAGAGATGGAACAACTTCCAATAGAGACAAAACTGCATTCCTGCTAAGAGCATCAGCCCTATCATTCGCCTTTCCCGGGTATACAGAATATCCAAATCATATGATGCCAGAAACTCGACCCATCGCTGCTACCTCAGATTAAGATCCTTTTGAGAGAAAAGATATTTTAAGGGTTTGTGATCCGTGAATAACTCAAACTTCTCTCCTAAGAGATAGTGTCTACAAATCTTCAAAGCAAAAACAATGACTAACAACTCAAGATCGTGCGTAGCGTAGTTCCTTTCGTGTGGCTTTAATCGCCGACACGCATACGCAATTACTCTTTCATTAAGTATCAACACTGCTTCCAAACCAACTATACAAGCATCTGCAAAAACTTCAAATTTGCTTTTCCCATCCAGAATAGCAAGCACTGGTGCACTGGACAGCCTCGTCTTCAACTCTTGAAAGGCTTCTTCAAACTGGGATATCCATTTAAACTTAGCTCCTTACCTTGTCAACTTGGTCAGATGTGAAGAAATCTTGGAATAATCCTTGATAAAGATCCTGTAGTAGCCAGTTAACCCAGATAACTGCGAACTTCCATCGGTGACTTCGGTTGCTTTCATTCCAGAATAGTCTCAACCTTCGCTGGATCTACAGAGATACTTTCACCAGAAACAATGTTCCCCAAAAATTTGACTTCCGATTTCCAAAAATGGCACTTAGTTAATCTCGCCTTCAAAACATGTCTCCCCAGTGTCTCCAACATTATCCTCAAATACCAAAACAAACTTATTCACTATATCCCGAAGATTAGATTCATCAGATCAACATAGAACCTTAGCGATCCATCCGACTTAGAGACAACACTGCAGCAGAACCCCAACAAGAAAAACTGGGCCTAATCAACCCCTTCTCCAAAATTCTAAGACTGCTTAACTAACTCTTCACTCTCTCTAGGAGCCATCCTCCTACTAGGCTGAATCACCGACACTGCTTCTGGAATCAAATCAATTCAAAACTCTATCTCTCGATGCGACGGCAAACACTAAACTTCCTCGAATACATCAGGGAAAATCTTGGACCACATCGATATCTTCAACCTTCTCTTGAGAAGTCTCAACTCCAGGTAAAAGACTACTCAAGTGAATTCTAGCATTATCACACGACACTCTGGCAATTCTACCCAAAATCAGTTTCCAAAGAAACTGTCTTCTCACCACAATTGAGAACAGCCTATATACTTATCGAGCCAATCCATCGAAGAAATGGTTCCACTCTGCTACTTCTGAAATCACCTCAAGAAAAACTGCTAACCAGGAAATCTCTCGACGGCACACAGAACACTCCGAGCTACAATGCTGACCCAGATGCCCAAAGACTTCCTATCCAAGCTCTTCGAGAAACTCGGACCTTGGACCAAATAGAAACACCCTACTGAACTTAGCCACAACTCCGAAGCAGACATACTTCCTTAACTTGTTCCAAAGAAACATCTTCGGACATATCCATAGTCACTGTGTCTCATCACACAGCTACTACATCCTGAGGTATCAATATATCATGACTTGCTTCTGTCCAATCGACAGATCCAAATTCTAGCTCATCCAAACTTACACTTCAAAGATGAACTCCGAACCTTAACAGATTTCCTTCAGAGATCGATGAAATCCTTATACCACCCAAAGCTCACTCGAGTAAATAATAGGTCTACAGTCTCGACAGATACACTTCCAACCTCAAACATTCAAAACTCCAACCATTGGTAGTCGTGTTACACACACCACTACCCTATCTACCTTATAACTTATATTGGAATGCCAGAACAGGTAACCCAACAAATAGGTAGAAATAAATATATACATATATCAAAATTACAAATACGGTCTCTCAAGGAAGAAATCACTCAAGAGCCTAGGTATTCACTCAACGTAATGTTCTGATACCAACTGTGGCGACCCACCCTTCTACTCCCAGAAAGACATATCATAATTTAAGAAAGAAAGGGATAGAAATAGAAAAGAATAGAAAAGAAAGAACACCAATATCAGAATCTCACAGCGGAACGGAACAAAATATAATACATCACATAACTATTACATAGTTTTACATATATCAGAGTTATACAACATCTTTCACATGACAGTCATACATACATCTGTCACTATATACAGCAGAGATACAACATACATCAACTACCACAGCGGAACTCGATAGATATATACACACGTCTGGAACTCCTGCTCCAAGCTCCTCCCGAAATCAAAGTCCAAAACCTATCACTTGGTTACTCATAAAAATTTGAGTGCCTAAGAGTTTATGGCAAACAAATATAAACTCTGGGTCAGACATGAGTCTGGTATGAGTAAACGGTTTAAAGTTGTTTAACTTTGAAAACCATTTGAAGATAAAGGTATCGCATAAGACTCCCCACAAATAAATACGGATAAGTTTTTACCTTACGCTAACCAAAACATTTTATAGGAAATCCAATGATATTATAATAGTGTCTAGGGTTTTCAAGTAAATAGAAAATAGCCGAAATTGTTACATTATTAAATTCCAGCTACTAGCCACAAAAGTGGGTAATACGAATCAAAACCGTAGGGTCACGTAGGGAAAATGGATTTCCATCAGTGGCAGGGCTATTGGGGTACCGTCCGTCACAGTACGAGGCCTAGATAACCGTACCGAGGAGCCACCCTAACTCCCCTGCAACACAAGGACGGAACCATTCCTTACTGAATAGTCCCGAACAAGATAACCCCACGGTTGTAGCTAGCAACCGCCCACACAGCCGAAATAAAAAAGGACATCTAGACAAGGGTATATCTTGTCCTGCTTGGGCATGACCCACCTAACCTTGCTGCACATCTCCTGTTTTAGCCATTCCCGGTTGATGAGGCTTGAGGCTGCGATTACCTTTACAGGACAATTTCTTAGAATTCTCATCGTCCGTCTGACGATGTGCTGAAAGCATTCAATCCATACAAGTTCGTTCCGGGTTCGAACGAAACTGAAGGCATTATCTCGTTACACTTATTTTGAAATCACCCTTAGAGTTAACAACAATAACCCTTGCATTCTGAAAACATCATCTCGATTTTCACTTGAGAATTCACGACCTACCGTTTAATTTGGATCGATGTGGTTTTTCGGAATATCAAATTGATACCCGATCCCGGCCTCATCGAAATCCAAACGCCATTTTAAAGGCCAAGTTGTTTAATTAATTCAAATAATTTAATTCAACAATTGAATTCATATAGCATTATCATAGATGAATCATACACAATCATCATAGATATATCAAGGCATATCACATAACATCACAGAATATCACCAAACAAATATCACAAATCAGATATTCTACATAACAATCCATAAGCAATCATCTTTGAGTCTTATTGTAATTAATTTAATTTAAATCAATTACTTGAGAATTAATTACTTAATCTTGTTCAATTGATCATTAGTTACCAATTATTTACTTATTCCATTTCAAATTATTTATTTAATAAATCATTTCTTAATCATTTATTAAGTCTTAATTACTTAATTACTTAATTATTTTATTTCACACCATTTAATTAATTACTTCCTAATCAATTTATTTAACCTTAATTAACTATTCCTTAATCATTAATTAATCATCTTAATTAAAACTTAATTATCCATTTATTGATTACTAATTACTTAGTTAATCAATTGTTAATTCTTAATTAAATTACCTAATTAATTAACTATTAATCATTCATTAATTAACTAAAGTAGCTAATTACAAATTTATTAATCACTAAATCATTAGTTTATCAATCTTTAATTATAATTGTAAAGCAATTATTCCTAATTACTTCTAGAAATAATTAATTTAATTTTAATTATTCAACTTAGTTAACGTTTAAGTCCTCTTTAAACTTTGGAAGTCAAATTATTATTAACTACAAACTTAAGTGTTAATTAACTTTATACTTAACTTTAATTATTGCTTAATTAAAATAATAATTAAGTGTTTTAAAACCATCGTTAAGTATTAACTAAAATCATTATAACTTTAATCAAAATCTTAACTTAAACTTGTTAAACATTTATTATGTTCACAGAGCTTAAAAATTTGCAGAAACCAAATTTTACTTAATTTCAACATTATAATGCAATACTGCAGTTTGAAAATAACAAACCCGAGGCTTCCCCTGTGTTTACTCGAGTGTGACTCCGAGTTCCTTACCCAATTTCACGAGACATTTACCCAGTACGCAACTCTTCTTCTCCTTCTCTTTTTTTCTTTCTTCGGTAAGTTTAGATTTGAAACTTAAGTTTACACAGCATCAGGCATACCACGCACTCGAAATACAAACTGAAGCTTCCACCATTTTTACACGAGCACGACTCGAGTAAGATGACCACCAAGATACTGACATCATCGTCTCCACGCCGTACACATGCACGGCGACGCCATCCAACTCCGGCGAACACCAACGTCGCAGGCACATCACAAATCACCACTAGGTTCGAAAATCAAACCCAGTTCGCTTACAAAAAATTCGAATCGAAAAATAGCCTTCTGCTCGAAACCTGTAGCTCAAACCACACCACAAAACCTCCTCGCCACCGCCGCAGACACCACCAGAGTTGCCCATATTGCGGCCACACGAAGACAACACGCAATGCTACCAGTCTCTGAAAACTCGTGCAACTCGGTCACGTTTTGAAGTCGAACACCCCACGTTACAGCCGTGACCAAAAACTTGAACATAAACCCTAAAATGACCTCGCCCTCTTAATCCATGAAATAGAAAAATTATTTGACATTTTTCTCGAGATCATGGATGGTTATATTTGCTTCAATTCAAGTTTCAATATTTTAAATTGATTCAATTATCTTAAATTTGAAAAAAAGCAATTTCTATTCAAATACAAACTGCTCGTAAATTACTAATCTAAAAATCTAAATTTTTGTTTTGAAAATCATGTCATGCAGTATGAATTCAATATATAATCTTGAATCAATATTTTACAACAATCGATTTTATCAACTATCACTTGATTACATGTATCTCAATATTACAGTGATGTACCTTATAAAGATGGTTTGAATCAACCTTTAAAAATCTTAATTTGAGTTTAACATCTTGTTTTGTTGAGAAAACAAAGCTTAAAAATGATTTAAATAAGGATGGTTTGAGTGTTTGAACCAAATATGCAATCTGTATCAAATTTCAGAGAACATAGAGCATCACAAAATCATATGCAAACTGAAGCATATACAAACCAGTTTATCAATGAAGTTTGAACTGTTTTAATTAACTTAAAGCTTTTAAAAATTATGTTTACTCACCTGCATAATTCTTGAACAAAGAACGTTCACTGCCTTTGAACCTGAAGTTTTTGAAACTGCTAATTTGAATCTGTCTTGAGATTTTTGTCTGTTTTTAGTTTTGAATTTAATTTGAGTTTGCTTCTTTTTTTTCATATGAGCTACAGAACGAACTGGAGAATAGAAGATGTCCTCACATACATACATACATATATATATATATAAGATAATAGTTGTAATATGGGAAGGTATTAACTAGCCAAGCATTTTCTTCGCTTTGTTTTATGTTGATCAGATTTTTCTTCTGCAAAGTAAAGATTTGTAATATTTTGACTAGACAAAATGTTAGGCTGAGAGATTGGCATTTAATGCCTTGCTTCTTAATTAGTTTGCATGTTATAATTATGATTTGCTGTGTATATAGATATTTTGTTTGAAAACTTACACTTAGCAGTTATACACTTGACTTGCATATGAAGATTTGTTGTGTAAAGATGTTTGGTCTTTATGTTATACTTTGTTTTTTATTTTATTCTATATTTTGCAGGTAGGTTTTTGGCTTGTGTATGAAGATTTTGTACAAAAATGTTTGTTTTATTATCTTCTCACGTACATATTTGTCTGGTTTAACTTTTTATACCTTATGCTTATTTATACTTTGTTTTTATATTATTCTTTATTTTGTATTTCACTTTATACATTTGTTCTTATAAAACTTCCAGTTTATGTTGCAAGCATACACTAATAACTTAATTGTTATTTTTATTTTAGCTATCACTATTTAAATTATTATATTCAATGTGGTTTACTTACATTTTATACTTATATTTATTTCTATTTGTATTTTATCAATAATTAAGTTATATTCATATGTTAGACTCATTTTTATGTTGATAGAATTTGATTTTTATTTCAAACATTATCATCCACATCTATAGATTTATTTATCACATGTTAACAACACAAAGTATTTTAATTCAATTATATAAGACAAATTTTATAAAAAAATATTATTGAGATATTTTATTTTAAATTTTCAAATCAATTTCCTTTTAAAATACCAATATATACAAATAAATGGCAATTATTCCAAAAGATTTAATCATTTTCAAATGATAAATTTACTTTTTATTTAAATTAGATTAAATAAATAGGGCCAAAATCTAGGGTTGTTACAGTCGATGACACGGCACACAAGGCGATGCCAGGGTAGATATACCAATTATGCACACGGGTTGGTGGTAACGCAGCAGCCACATACGCCCACCTCGGAACACATTCCCAAAATCGAAGGGGCGCCCAAACAATCCAAGTAATAGTATGGTATCGAAGAAATGCGTCCGACCAGAGGAGCTACCCCTTTTGGCCCGAGATCGCTCCTGTTTTAGCCACCTTAAGCCAACTCATGGGAGTTGGATCCACGTAACATACCTCAAGAACATCGCCACCATCCTACTTCATTCTGGGATCTCCACCGCGTACACGGTTAGTCAAAGTGGTTTTCAGTGTCGACAAAGAGATGCCCATATCTGATCCCGATCCCTTTGCCAACCAATCGTCATTATAACCCGTGGTTATACTTTAAAATAATATTTTATACTTAAAATATAGATATCATTTCAATCCAAATCTTTATCAAAATAAAGATTAAATCATTTCTAAAACCATTTCAATATATCATCATACCATATCTTTCAAATTCAAATATTTATCAAAATAAATATCAAGTCATTTCTAACCATTTCAATATATTAAATTATCATATCCTTTCAAAACTTCCTTTCAAATCATTTTAATATATTAAAATATCATAACCTTTCAAAGCTTCATTTCCAAAATATCATATCTTTCAGAACTTCTTTTCAAATCATTTTAATATCAAAATATCATATCTTTCAAAACTCCATATCAAATCATTTTAATATTAATCATTTTAATATCAAAATATCATATCTTTCAAAACTTCATTTTCAAATCATTTTAATATCAATCATTTTAATATCAAAATATCATATCTTTCAAAACTTCATTTCAAATCATTTTAATATCAAAATATCATATCTTTCAAGACTCTATTTCAAATCATTTTAATATCAAAATATCATATCTTTCAAAACTCCAATTCAAATCATTTTAATATCAAAATATCATACCTTTGAAAACTTCATTTTCAAATCATTTTAATATCGTTTTAATATAAAAATATCGTATCTTTCAAAACTTTATTTCAAATCATTTTAATACCAAAATATCATATCTTTCAAAATTTCATTTCAAATCATTTTAATATCAAAATATCATATCTTTTCAAAACCACATTTCAAATCATTTTAATATATCAAAATATCATATCTTTTCAAAACCACATTTCAAAACTTTTTAATATATCAAAATATCATATCTTTTCGAAACCACATTTCAAATCATTGTAATATACCATTTCAACACACATTTCAAAATAGTTTATATTTCAAAACAAATTACTTCATTTTAAATCATAAAAATGAAGTTATTACATTTAATAATTAAATTATTAAATTCCAAAAATTTAAACTTTTCAATGTTCATTTATTCACTTAAATTTGTTAAAACAATGAAAATTCAACTTTCGCAGCATTTGGAAAATGCTACATAAAGTTACATTCAAAACAATTCAATTTAACAAAAGACGGCATTTAAAAATGCTGTTAATTAACTTCAAATATTCAATAGAATTTCACAAACACTTGTATTTTTATTTAAATCATTTTTAACTTATAAAATCATACATTTTCACATTTATAATCATCATTTAATTTTCCTTAAATTCATGATTTTATAAAGTTAAATTTTCTTTCAAAAATCAATATTTATTAATAATTCACTTATTAAATTTCAACATTCAAATTTAAATTCATTACATTAAACTTCAACTTAACACTTAAGTTTAAAATTTCAAATATAACTTAATTCCATTTCTATTAACTTAACTTAAAATTCACTTTTAAGCCAAATTCACAAATTCCTATTTTGGTTATATTTCAAAATTTCAACTTAAATAGTCATTCGTTTCACATTTTAACTTTATTCAAAAATTATTAATATATTATAAAATCACTGTAAATTCATTTTAAATTCAAATTATCATAAATTTACCATAATTTCATATTTAACTTAATTTCCAATTATTAAATCAAAATTTCCAAAATAACTTACATTCAGATTTTCTAACTTTTCCATAATTAATTTAACTTATAAATTTCCAGAAAATCAATAATACTTTACAAAAATTATTTTAATTAATTTTAAATCAAAATATTATAATAATTACATTTCTAAAATATTTTAAATTTTTTAGAAAACATATTTTAACTATGGGCCTGTATATAATTTTCTACGCTAGGTAAAGTGATACGGGTAATATATCATTTCATCCCATAATTTACAAAGAAAATCTGGGTTTTATCATTTCAAACCTGCAGTCCCAAGTAAATGAAATAAATTGAAAATCGCTCGGGCCTATCATTTCAGCCCATAACGATTTTCCCATATTCTAAAGTTCGTTCGGGTATGTATCATTTCAACCCATAGTAATTCTAATCTAAAGGGAACTTGCAGTGTGATAAACTGATAAAAATAACAGAACAACATAATATAACAGTAACAGATGTTATAACAGGTGTTTAAGCATGGGTGAACATCATATAATCATAATATAGCAGGTGTAACATGATAATATATTTTACAGATTCAAAAGGGGTCGATTTACTAATTATATATGTACATATTGTCTGGTGAGAATAACTCACTGGTTTGAGCTGGAGACACAATGACGAATGCACAAATGAGATCTAAACAAGCATGATAACACGACACAAAGATGAGTGGAAGAGCCAAAGTATCAATTCCCTTGAATACAAGTCAAACAAAACAATATAATATACATAAGTTTTCAAATTCAAATAGTGAGAATTGAATGTACAAAACATCTCCAAAGTATTTGCACTTGTCTTCAACTATCCTAGGCTTAGCTATGGACTAAAATACATGACTAAAGCTTGTATTTGGATCTGGTAGTGGACTCATATGGGTCGGCCTAGCCTATGGAAAATGGTGCTAACATAAGTATGCATGAAGCTAACACTACAAGGCAATATAACATGGAAACAAGGCTCGGCCTAGGCAAGTATGGGCACGGCCTGCACTGTGGGGTCCAAGGGGATGATGTGGCCGAGAGTCCAGGTGGTGCTGGAGGTGGTGTTAGTGGCGGCCATGTGGTTTGGAAGGTGGTGGATGCAAGGTAGAGGTCGGCTATGCATGTATTGATGGAGTTTAGGTTGGAAATTTTGTGGAGGATCGTCAACAAGGGCTCGGCTTTGGGGTTTTGGCCAGAGAGGAAATGGGGATGGTGGCGTTCTCAGGTGGTGGTGGAGGCGACAGGGCAGGTGGTGGAGGTGGCCGAACCTATGAGAGAAGAGAACAAGTGCAAATCTAAATTAAAGAAGAATAAAAGTAAACAAAGAAAAGAAAAGGATTTTACCCAAAATTTCTCAAAGAGCAATGGCCGAATATTTTTCAGGAATGAGAAACAAAATGTTTACGTGAATGATGAATGGGATGGTCGGCTGAAAGAAAAGGATAATTATGGATAATTGATGAAAGGTTTAAGTTACAAATATGAAAGGTTAGAAGATAAAAGGCCATTGGAAACCAAAAGTCAAAACCTTTTCAAATTACCTTTTATTTATTTATATAAGTTCAAATTACTGAGAATATTAATAATTTCAGTAAAAATTTCGAAAATGCAACAAAATATAAATAAATAAATAAATAAATAATTATATATGGTAAAAATAAGAAAATAGCTCAGAAAATGCAAACTAGTCAAGCAAATTTGAAAATAAACAGAATAAATTTTGGAAAAATAATATGGACTTGAAAAATATTTAAAACTAAAGATAAGAACGCAAAATGAACATGCCTTCACAAAAATAAAAAATTAATTAAATATAATTTAAATGAAGAAAATAACAAAGAAAATAGAAACTAGGCTTTAAAATCGAAAATAAATTCAATAAGCTTTGGAAAATTTTTATTATTACTTTAAAAATATTTAAAAGTCAAAATATATGTAATATAGCATAAATATACAATTTAGACTAAGATATATCAAATAAAGATGTCATTTTTTTATAAATTAAAACAAAGAATATTGTTAAATAACTCAATATACACAATATTGAAAACAGTATAACTTCTACAATTTAAATCAAATTTCAATGGAAAAAAAAGCAGTATTCATGATATTAAATATATTTTCAAAATAAAAGATAAAATTTAAGAATTCAAATATTTAAATTTAAAATTTAAAAGTCAAAGTTTGACCAGTTTTGGCCACAAATTCATTTCTCAAGAAAATATTCAATTTATACCAGATTGAAATTATAATTCATATAATAATCCAAATTTATATTTTAAAATGAAATGTTTGAAATAAAACAAGTTTAAAATAATTTCAAAATAAAATAAAGTCAAATTTAAATTATATGCAAAAATCTAGGGTTGTTACAGCATGAGACCAAGTAAGTAAATTTATCGGGAATATTAAATGTAATTGGATGCAGATTAATGAAATAACGTTAATGCAAACTAATTTAGTGCAATCACTATTAATTGAAACCTATTGCAATAAATGGAATTAAATATACGTTAGGCTGGATTGAAGGTAATATTTGGTAATAATGTATGGTTGTGGTTTATGAATGAATTGATAATTTAAAATTAAAGGTAGTGATGTTAATATAAATTGACAATAAACAAGTTGAATGAAATCCCAATAAAGGAGGAAATGCAAATGCTATATTTGGCAAAGATTTCAATACTAATGGAAATTATAGTTAATACACAATAAAGAAATTAAGTTGAGTATATTTATGTAATATAATGTAAAAACCAGCATTAACTATATTATTTGAAATTGGTGGATGTGATATAAAGATTTAAATCAAATAAAAACAATTTGCTGGAACAAACATTCCATAATTGGACTAATTGCAAATGAGTGAAATTAAATATTTAATTATTCGTTAATTGAAAATTTAGTTGAAATTAGAGAATATTAATGTTGTAGATCTTGAGTCCAAAGTTAATTTCATCCATCTAGCCTCAATGAATTGAATAATAGAACGAAAAGTAAATTTGTAACGACCCGCTATTTTGGGCCATTCAAATCGACAATAAAACCATACATATCCGACTTGAATAATTCAAAATACCGAATTGTTAATTTAAATTTGGCAAACTCAACATATACAGTAAATAAAAAATCACAGATCACATACACAGAGTAATAAAATGCAGCGGAATAGATAAAGAATAGTAGTTCATCAAGCTACTATATACATCAGGGTTAGAAAATAAAATACATCAGAATATCCCAGATGCAGTGAAGTCTCCAGTACGAGTAGATAACTTCTTCGAACCAATCAACTGGATGACTGAAAGGATAGATAACTGGATCTTCAAGCAAAGCTCCAACTTCGAAGGTGAGTCTCAAATGCTGTATCACTCAGTCTGACACGAGCATAAAGCAAAACACAAAACACTCGAGTCAGGATTAACATTCTTATATCAATAAATCCAACTCAAGTGAAATACAAATAACTTAAAGGATGTTTGGGATAACCATCCTCTAAGGGTCCATGGAACTATCTACAAGGTAGAAATATACACTATAACATCGTGGTCATTTCAGCTTAATTTATACTACAAAACCAAATATATTTTCGCTTCAAATATCTCTATATTTCCCAAAATAGTATTATATATATTAAATAATTTATACAATAATGTATTTTCAATTCCCTCAACTTAACAAATCGTTTCATATCAACCCGACCTTCCCATTTAAATTAAATTCAATCTCAATTTATCACTTTAAATTCAACTCAATTCCTAAAATAAACACTTCAAATTATCGATCTCAAATTCGGATTTGTAATCACAAAATACCCCTTTATATTTCAATATATTTCAAAATTTTAAGTATTCAACGTTTCAACTAAATTTTTATTCAATTTAGTTTTCTAAATAATAAATTCAAATTTGGTTCAACCTAAATTTCACTTTAATTCAATTTAGTTGCTAAATAACAAATTCAACTATGTTGATTTCAAATACAGATTCAAATCTCAACATAAACCATTTAAATTCCAATATAGTTCAAGGCTTTAATATTTAAATATTCAATATAACAGTTTCATATAGATCTCGATTTAACCTCATTATTATTTAGTCTTGAAATACTCCCTTATTAGATTCAATATCATTTATGTAACCTTAAATTACATTTTACTCAATATTTTCTTTAATTTTATTAAACGTGAAATATTCATTAAATCACTTAAATTAAAAATCCAGTTACAAAATCATACCTTTAAATTTTCCATTCAATAATTTCAAATCGATTTAATTAAATAAATCCTTATTTAATAAAGCCAAATTTATCTCCCAATCTTAATTATTCAACTTTTTACAACGGTAAATTTTGAAATATAAATCTTAAATAATACTCAAACATATTATATGGATTAAATCAATCTCAATAATATTATTATTAAATCTATATATAAAATTTCCATTTATATATATAATATTTTAAGAACCAATATTTATTAAATCCCATATATTTCTTTTCAACCGTGGAAATTTATTTTCAAAAAATTTATATGGACCAACGGTGTCTGTATATATTTCCTATCATATAGTCAAGTGCTACGGATATTTATCATTTCAACCCGTACACTAAATATATACGGGTGGATATCATTTCAACCCGTCGTCCCAAATTCAATTAAATGAAAATCGCTTGGGTTTGTCATTTCAACCCATAAAGATTTTCTCCTATTCTAAAGTCCGTTCGGGTATGTATCATTTCAACCCATAATGATTTCTATACTAACAGGGAACTTGCAGAGTGATAACAGATATGAAAATAATAATAAAAACATGCATATATCATCAAAATAAATATAAACAATAGGATATGGTGTCATATCCCATAAGTGAACAATTATAGATAATAGCATATATAACAATTTAAATAACTACACCTCATATTTCAATTGTCGTTTCAATTGAAATAAAATTTAATAAATAAAAGAACGTTAATCGTGAGTGATTTCTCACCTTCGAGGTTAGAGATGAACGAGAATGAGAGGAGTTACGAATCCAAGCACGAATTCCAAAGTAAAACAGGATTTGTACAATTTGACTAGCAAAGCTGATAGATATGAATCGATGAGAATGAATAAATTAGCTCGATATAAATGAAATACATACACACACACATATATATATATATATATAATCTTTCAAAAATCCATTTAAAACATATATTTCAAATTTATATCAAATTCAAACACAAATTAAATTATATATATACATATATGTATTTATAAATCTTTGTTTTTAAATAAAACCACATATAAGTCACATATTTGCGTAGTATAAATTGAAACAAATGAATATAGATACTTATAATCAAATACGTAAACAACCTATATAGCCATTCTATGCAAATCTATATTAAAATCAGTAACAAATTTTAAAACATGTACATATTAAAATCTATGTATATACAATACTGTACACAGTATATATAAAATACATAAACTAGCATTTGTACCTTTATATAAACAGACATATTAAAGAATAACATATCAAACTTATGTAAACTTTATATATACACAAAATGTCATTTCTACTAACATATATACATTGTCAAACTCATATTGTAACATCCCGAAAATTTTGATTTAAATTTTAGTAATATATTTGAACTTTTTGAAATAATAATTTAAAAGTTATAAAGAAATAGAATATGAACAAAATATAGTGTTTTTAGTTAAAACCTTTAAATAGAATTAAAAACAAATATTGGAATTAAATTACATAAGTTACTAAATGTTAATAACTAAAACAACTTTTCCTATATTTAGCAAAATAACTAAAACAAGTTGCTGTAAACAATATGAAGACATAAGAGAACAAATGAACAAATAATTAAACAAATGAATCAAATGAATATGTTACTATACAAACCAGTAAATGTGTAAGCAAAAGGGAAAAATAATAATAAAATAAAATAAAACACTTCATCTTAGCAAAGTCAACAAACAAATTGCATAGGAAGTGAACAAAAATAAAAATAAAAATAAAAATAAAAGAATATAAACTGTACATATAAAAGAAGATGCAAGAGAGTAAAACATTCAAACAAAATAATATTTATATAAATCAAACAGCACATTTCTACAAGTACACAGTATAGAAGCATCTCAAAACATGCTTACATTAAATGCAAGCCTCTACAAAGCAACATACATGCATTTAATGCTTTTACTTCCAGCATGGGTTTATACATCCTGCACTTGTTTTAATAAGCCTCAGTACACAATCTGTTATATATACACATCAACCTACCTCTTTATTCGTTCAACAAATTTCTGCAAACCTGGAAAAGAAAAAGAGAAAAACATCACTTTTATTCAAAAATTGATAAAGATTTGCTGAGAAGAGAAACCAGAAAAAAATCGAAACTGCAGCTAAAAAGAAACAAAAGTATTCTCTGTTTCTATATTGTTCAGGTGAGTAAACTTATATTTATTTGAAATATAAATACTTAATCCATGAATTTGTGTTTTGTTGTATATAAACAAAAAAATATTGTTCTGCATATTGTTCTGTGTTACTGGAAAACACATGTGAGCTCTGTTCTTTAAAGATCATATCTCAGGAGCTAGTTAATTAGAAAAAAAGATTCAAAGGAACTTCATTTAACATTTTTAACTTAGGATACTTAAAAAAAAATAGGTTGTGTATACTTGACTCACAGTTTAAATTGTTGTTTTAAGCTTGAAATAAAAACTTTAGACTCTGTAGCATGAATATTACAGTAAAAACAAGATTTTAAGGTAAATTCAAGCATTTTAAATCATTGAATTGATGTTATAATTTGAACGAACATATGAAAATAGGATTTTCAAAACAGTAATGATGATTTTTAATTCAGTAATTTGAGAGCAGTTCGAGCATGAACACATATTGGTTTTCTTTGAATTTCTGGTTATAAATCAAATTATAAAAGCTAAAAATTTATTTGTAGCAAGCTTGAACATCATTGATTTTGAGAAAATTATCAGATAATTTTTTCATTGCATGAATTAAACGAACGAGGCCATTTTAGGTTTTTGGGGTAGGATGGGTTCGCTGTTATTTACGAGGAGTTTTCATCCTCAACGTGGCAATCTGGCCGATCGCACCGGAGGGAATAGGGGCGTGGAGATGTGTTGAAGGTGAGGTCGAAGATCCATGGTCACCGGAGGCTCGACGTGGTGGGGCGAGGCAGTTTTGTTCTGGTGAGTTCGTGTGCAGTGTCGAACGAAATGTCGAATTTCGTTCTCGAGTGTTTGGCTTTGAATCAAACCTTGATTTTGAGTATGGGTGTGGTTTGCGACTTGCCGAAGTGGGTGGGGTTAGCTAGAATGGTGGCGAGTCACCGTGCATGTGCACGGCGCTGGTTTGGGTGTCATGAAGTTTTCGCGTTGGCCACTCGAATTGACTCGAAGTTTTGATCGGGGAAAACTGGGCAGAACTCGAAGGGAGACTCGGGAGGTTTCAGGGTTTTGTCGTGACAAAAAATTGGGACTTAACAAAATTTGTAAAATTTTATTACTCGGGTAGCTTTGGGATGAAACTCGAAGCAGGAAGCGTTCGAACTCGAGCGTGACTCGGGGGAGACTCGGGCTGGCCACCTGAAACAGCATAATTGTTTGAAGCTGTAGAAAACTTGAGTTTAAACAAAAAAAATTTTAAAGCATTGTTTATAAAATGAAGATCGTTTGTAAATGGAATGTGAAGTTAATTAATTAACGATTAAATAATTTATGATTTAAAATTACTTTGTAATTAATAATAATAAATAAATAAAAGCAATTAAAATTAAAGTTGTAAATTAAAAAAAATCGTTAAGTTGATAATTTAAGTTGATTGATTCAAAATTGATAGTTACATTAAGATAATTTATTAAGGAATAATAAATTAATATAGTCAATTGAGATTTAATTTAATTGTAATTATAAATAATAAATCATCGTTTTAAGGTAATCAAGAAAAAAAAATATTTATATGGTTAAATTATTAAATCCAGATACATTATTTTACAAAATTGTTTAATAAATAAATAATGTAGTTTAAAATGATAATTAAGGTAAATAATTGCTAATCAATGATTTTGAAAAGAAATTAAGAATGAATTACAAAGTTGTAATTAAATTGATTTATAAACAATTAAGTGTTTAAATAAATTAGTAAGTAAGAATTTGTAGATTTTGAAACAATAAATTGAGTAATCAAAATTTAGTTTATTTATCCAGATTCTCATCATTAAATTAAATTAATTTAGTGGTAAATTTATTTAAATCACATTGGGAAGTAATTAACTATTGTTGTTAACTATTGAATGTAAATTCTGTATGATGTAATTGCCATGTTATTGCCCTGTGATTATGATTTGTTCTGTATTGATGTGAAAACCCTGTTGTCCGTAAAATGGCATTTAAACTTCGATGCGACAGGGAATCAGATTTCAGTTTTGTTATCCGAAACCCACATCGACTCTGTGAATATTTGTGAATGACATCCACATGTTTAAAATTTGACACTCACTATTTGAGTTAGCCGGGAAAGGACCTTTGTGTCATATAACCCATTTCGAATATGTGATTCGACGTTATGGATAGCAATTGAAGACCGGTGTTGAAGACCGGGTATTTGCGAGAGCGATAGGATGATCTGTCGATTGACTCTGCACCGAGTTGCTCCGGTATAGAGTTCTCCATATGTGATGGGGAATCCGACCAGGATTGTGGATATCCGGATTTCAAGGACTTCTTTGGAAGTGCCTTCGGTTCTGTTCGAGCCCGGAACAGACTTGTATGGATAGTATGTCTGACATTACAAATCGAGAAATAAAGCCGATTTCTTTCAAATATATTTCTGTTGGTGGCGGAGAATTTATTCTCTTAGCTTAACACCCTTCTCTGAGACATACGAGCTCAGAGGTTATATAGTTGAAGATTATCAGCGATATATTCCCAAATTTGGTAATGTGACATGCTGAGTGTTGCTGTGAAATGATCATTGTGTTGATTATTTGTGATAGGATCATTTGTTTGATCGTCTATCTTTATGATCATTTCTATGATCATTTGTTGACCCAAAGCACGGCTTTTGTATAAAGTGTGTTTTTATGGACGTGACTTCGTCGGACCTCACACCCCGAAATGGTCAAAACAGGAAAGATGCAACAAGGTTATTGGGGGTAGCACCCCTTAGGGTATGTGCATTTCCTTCTGGATAGAAGTGGTATCATGGTATGGAGCCCAGATACTTAACTTATGTTGATATCGCAGATATATATATATATGATTTTGTGATTTGTTGCTGGGGCCCCGGTTAAAGGTTGGTTACGACCGGGAGATGGCATACTCGTGTCAGTAGTTACCCAGTTAGGGGTAACCCGGCCTTGTGTTGGTAGAGATCCGGTTTGGTTCTCGGGGACGTCCTTCTAGTGGCGTTCTCATGTGGCAATGGGAAGTTCCTTGGCCTGACCATTTGTTGGAAATCCAATAAAATAATATGAAACCCTGTACGGCTTTAGTTGCAGAACCTGCCATGCAGCGTGGCGGTAACCTGCCACAAAACATGGTAGCTATAGTAGGCATAGTTCGAAATGTCTATGCTGGCTAAGATTAATATTCTACTTTCGAAATGATTTACTTCACTATGCACTAGTACAATATCAAAGAATTTCTTTTCTCGTATCAAGCATATTTAACTATCATAAGAAGAAATCTCCTCCAATTCTGCGTTTGCATTGTGTATGTGGCGGGAGGTCTTATGGTAGTTCCATTTTTAAAAGCATTCCGAAAATTCTTTTATAAATCTTGTTTTATTTAAATGCAACTGTTTTGTTTACTCATACCAGTCCCATGACTGATCCGGAGTTTATTGTTTTCTTTCCTAAACTCTGGGTGCCCATTATTTCCACACGGGCAGCCTAGTAGCAAGTTCCTATATTTTGGAGTAGCAGTATTTTGGAGCTCTTATCTTGGAGCTATCTTAGGAGCTTTTGGTGATTACAGGTGTTTAGCTTTTGGGAGTTCGTAATCATCTCTCTCATTTGAGAACTTTTGGATATATGTTCACTGTTGTATTATCATGATGTTGTATTTGGAGTTGTAGTGTATGTATTATGTACTCTGTTGCAGTATGGATATTATGTTGATGTTGTAACAGTGATGTTATTTATGATATTGATTCTGTTCCGCTGTTTTATATTCATCTAATTGTTGTTATAAGCTCTGGCGATGCGAATTTGATGTCGTTTATTGGACATCGAGTTTGGGTCGTCACAAATTGGTATCGGAGCTGTTGGTTGAGTAAGAACTTTAGCTACGGAGTATAACACATTAGATGGCTCATTAGAGATAGGGTGAAGTATACCCTAGAATGAGTATAATCAAAATTGAAACTTTGAAATTTCTTAGTCTATTTCTTTTTACTGCTGATATTCTTTAAGATATTTCGTCTGCATATCTAAATCAATTTTCTTACTAATCTCAGATAGTGAAAATGAGTGGACGCAGAGGAAGAATTAGGGGTCAAGGCAATGCTGCAGCACCAAATCAAATTCCCGCAGCCGCAGAAGCAGTAATAGAAATTCAGCAGCAGCCGGACTTGGCTGAATTATATAAGAAATTTGAAAAGCTTGGTGGCAAACCATTTATTGGCAAAGAGTCAATTATTGACGCTCAAGCTTGGGTAAGATCGTGTGAAAAGATTTTTAAAGGGATAAAATTGCAGGATGAGCAGAAAAGACTTATAGCTTCTTGGCAACTCCAAGGAGAAGCTTCAGCTTGGTGGGAAACCATCATTGTAGATGAACCCGAGGAAGAATTTACTTGGGATCGTTTTAAGGAAGTGTTTGAGAAACGTTACATGCCATCGGCGGGAGTTTCCAGAATGTATCAGGAATTTCTGGATTTGAAACAAGGAAGTCTGTCGTTTGAAGAATATTTGAATAAATTCAGCGAACTAATTCGGTTTGGCCCGGAATTGCTAAATACACCTCTGAAGAAAAACGAAAGGTTTATCCGGGGAATGAACCAGAAATATCAGGGAAGAATGACAGGTCATGTTAAAGAATCTTTTTCAGATTTGGTAGATATGGGGTACAGGTATGCTACTCTTGATATACAAGAAGCAACTATGGAGAAAGGTAATTCAGGTAGTCAGAATTATAAAAAGCGAAAATTCGGAGGCAAGAAACCTTGGCAAGGAAATGAGAAGAAGAGGAACATTCAAGGAAGTGCAACAGAAAATGTCACTTGTTACAACTGCAAAGAGAAAGGCCACTATTCAAATGACTGCCCAAAACCGAAGAAACCAGCTAGAGAATGTTACAATTGTCATAAACCGGGACATTTAGTTAAAGATTGCCCAGTGATGAAGCCAGCGCAGGTGGCAAAAGTTTACACGATAAAGGAGGACCCCTCATCTTCAAAAGCTGATAAAGGGAAAAGCGTTTTGGAAGGTAACCTTACTATTAATAATAGAACTGTTGGAGTTTTATTTGATACAGGAGCTTCACATAGCTTTATCTCCCAACAAACCGTGAATGAATTGGGACTTGAAACTAAATTTGCTAACGATCTTATTTGCGTGAAAAATCCGGTTGGGGGTCCCGCAAATCTTGGTTCATATTGTAAGAGAGTTCCTATTTCATATGCTAGCTATAAATTTCCTATCAACCTTTATGTCCTCGAATTTGACGAATTTGAAATCTTACTCGGTATGAACTGGTTATCGAGATACGATGCTATATTGCAGTGTAGTAATCGGACAGTTTTAATTAAAACAAGCCTTGGAAATTTTATTGAAATCTCTTGTGAGAATCCTAGTCCAAGGAGCGACAGATTGATATATACTTTGGGAAATCTTGAACCCACTTTGCAGTCTATACCTGTTGTTCGAGATCTTTCCGACGTATTTGAAGAAGTGAAATCTTTACCTCCTCATCGAGAAATAGAATTCCGAATCGATCTTGTACCTAATACTCGTCCTGTTGTTCACGCAAGTCGTAGGATGGCACCCAGGGAAAAGATTGAATTGGTTCATCAAACTGATGAGCTACTAGCAAAAGGATTAATTCGACCCAGTGTTTCTGAATGGGGCTCAGCCGTCGTATTTGTTGCTAAATCAGACGGATCTTTGAGATTGTGTGTAGATTACTGCGATCTAAATAAACAAACTCTCAAGAATAAATTTCCACTGCCCAGAATTGATGATCTATTCGACCAACTTCATGGCGCTCGTTTCTTTTCAAAAATGGATCTAGCTCAGAGATTCCATCAATTACGAATCGCCGAAGATTGTGTCTATTTGACTGCTTTCAGAGGTCCTAATATGTTCTATGAATGGTTAGTTATGCCTTTCGGGCTAACCAATGCTCCAGCATACTTCGTAGATCTTATGACTCGTGTGTTTCGGGAAGTTTTGAATAAATTTGTACTAGTATTCATTGATGATATTTTGATCTATTCTAAGACTAAAGAAGAGCATGCCGAACATCTTAGAATTGTCTTAGAAATTTTGAGGAGAAATGTTCTATATGCAAAATTTTCCAAATGCCACTTCTGGGTCAATGAAGTCAAATTCCTTGGCCATATTGTTAATGAAGAAGGAATTTCAGTAGATCCTAGCAAAATTTCCGCTATTCTTGATTGGAAACAACCCACTACTCCAAGAGAAGTTCGAAGCTTTTTGGGTTTAGCAGGCTATTACCGGAAATTCGTTCAAGATTTTTCTAAGTTGGCTAGTCCGCTGACTAAGCTAACAATGAAGAATGCAAAGTTCATTTGGACTTCAAGATGTGAGGAAGTTTTTCAAGAGTTGAAAAAGAGATTGACCACTGCTCCTGTTCTCACTATTGTTAATGGGAACCAAGGCTTATCTGTCTATACTGATGCATGTGGTGAAGGGGTAGGTGCAGTATTAATGCAAAATGGAAAGGTAGTTGCTTACACGAGTAGACAATTACGTCCGCATGAGAAGAACTACCCAACGCACGATTTGGAACTTTTGGCTGTTGTTTTCGCTTTGAAAATATGGCGACATTATCTTCTGGGTAAGAATCTTTTCAGCTTTCTTAATAATTTGCGAAATTAACTAAAGAAATATACCTAATAAACTCTCTTTGTTTTAGGTGAAAAATTCGAATTATTCACCATCATAAAAAATTGAAATATCTTTTCACCCAGAAGGATTTGAATTTGCGACAACAACGTTGGTTGGAATTTCTGGCATCTTATGACTTAGATATCCAATATACGCCGGGAAAAGCCAATGTAGTAGCCGATGCTTTAAGTAGAAGACATGCTGTTCTTGCATATCTTGTTATCACTCCTACTCTCCTTGAGAAGATCTCAAGACAGCAGAAAGAAGATGAGTTTCTTCGAGGAATCCATAAAAGAATATGCCAGGGTGAAGACACTAGTTTTGAGATAGATAATAGAGAAGTTATAAGGATGAAGGGCAGGATTTGTGTCCCTGACATTCCAGAACTGAAACGTGAAGTATTGGACGAATGCCACAAGTCCAAATTCAGCATCCATCCAGGAGTCAACAAAATGTATCGAGATGTTAAAAGAACATTCTGGTGGAAAACGATGAAGAGAGACATATCTATTTATGTGAGTCGCTGTGCTACTTGTCAGCAAATAAAGAGCGACCAAAAGAAAGTGGCCGGTTTACTTCAACCTTTAGAAGTACCGAAATGGAAGTGGGATCAGGTATCGATGGATTTCATTGATGGATTGCCTCGTACCAAGAAAGGCAATGAAGCGATTTGGGTTATTGTGGATCGCCTAACCAAAAATGCTCATTTCATTCCAGTTAAATCCACTCGTATTGCAGCAAGCTTGGCAGGTATTTATATAAAGAAAATTGTTCGCCTCCATGGTATTCCCAGTAGTATAGTGAGTGATCGTGACCCGATCTTCACTAGTAGATTTTGGGAAGCATTTCAGGACGCATTGGGAACGAAATTAAATTTCAGTACTGCTTATCATCCGCAATCTGATGGACAGACTGAGAGAGTTAACCGAATTTTAGAAGACCTACTACGTGCTTGTGTTCATGATTTTGGTGGTTCTTGGGAAAACCATTTGCATCTGGTTGAATTCTCATATAACAACAGTTATCAGGCCAGTTTAGAAATGGCTCCTTTCGAAGCTTTATATGGTCGTCCGTGTCGATCACCTACATGCTGGATCGAATCAGGTGACAGACTTGTTCTTGGACCGGATATGATAAAAGAAGCCACTGAGAAAGTAAATTTTATTCGAAAGAAGTTAGTAACTTCCTAGAGCCGTCAGAAGAGCTACTATGACCGTCGAAGGAGAAATTTGGAATTTCAAGTTGGAGATTCTGTATTTCTAAAAGTATCTCCGATGCGGGGTGTATTGAGATTCGGGAAAACTGGAAAGTTGGCACCACGTTATATTGGTCCTTTTCCTATTCTGGAAAGGATTGGTTCTCTAGCATATAGAGTGCAGTTACCCAGCTGGTTGTCTGGCGTACATGATGTGTTCCATATTTCTAATCTTCGAAAATATGTGCACGATCCAGATGATGTTATTGAAGAAGCTGCTCAGCAGGATCTTGAAATCACTCCCAACTTGGCAGTTAGAAGGGAACCGATGAAAATTGTTGATCGTGATGAGAAGCGATTGAGGAACAAAATTGTGAAATTGGTCAAAGTTAAATGGAGTGGCGATCCAAAGGACTGTACTTGGGAGACTGAAGAGAATATGAAGAAATCATATCCCAAATGCAGAATTGACATCTCGACTTAAAACTGTAAGTCATTTCCTTGTTTTTGAATTCGTATATTATTTGTTTACGTTTCTCTCTCTTTCAATTTCGAGGACGAAATATTCTTAAGGAGGGGATATTGTAACATCCCGAAAATTTTGATTTAAATTTTAGTAATATATTTGAACTTTTTGAAATAAACATTTAAAAGTTATAAAGAAATAGAATATGAACAAAATATAGTGTTTTTAGTTAAAACCTTTAAATAGAATTAAAAACAAATATTGGAATTAAATTACATAAGTTACTAAATGTTAATAACTAAAACAACTTTTCCTATATTTAGCAAAATAACTAAAACAAGTTGCTGTAAACAATATGAAGACATAAGAGAACAAATGAACAAATAATTAAACAAATGAATCAAATGAATATGTTACTATACAAACCAGCAAATGTGTAAGCAAAAGGAAAAAAAATAATAAAATAAAATAAAACACTTCATCTTAGCAAAGTCAACAAACAAATTGCATAGGAAGTGAACAAAAATAAAAATAAAAATAAAAGAATATAAATTGTACATATAAAAGAAGATGCAAGAGAGTAAAACATTCAAACAAAATAATATTTATATAAATCAAACAGCACATTTCTACAAGTACACAATATAGAAGCATCTCAAAACATGCTTACATTAAATGCAAGCCTCTACAAAGCAACATACCTGCATTTAATGCTTTTACTTCCAGCATGGGTTTATACATCCTGCACTTGTTTTAATAAGCCTCAGTACACAATCTGTTATATATACACATCAACCTACCTCTTTATTCGTTCAACAAATTTCTGCAAACCTGGAAAAGAAAAAGAGAAAAACATCACTTTTATTCAAAAATTGATAAAGATTTGCTGAGAAGAGAAACCAGAAAAATATCAAAACTGCAGTTAAAAAGAAACAAAAGTATTCTCTGTTTCTATATTGTTCAGGTGAGTAAACTTATATTTATTTGAAATATAAATACTTAATCCATGAATTTGTGTTTTGTTGTATATAAACAAAAAAATATTGTTCTGCATATTGTTCTGTGTTACTGGAAAACACATGTGAGCTCTGTTCTTTAAAGATCATATCTCAGGAGCTAGTTAATTAGAAAAAAAGATTCAAAGGAACTTCATTTAACATTTTTAACTTAGGATACTTAAAACAAAATAGGTTGTGTATACTTGACTCACAGTTTAAATTGTTGTTTTAAGCTTGAAATAAAAACTTTAGACTCTGTAGCATGAATATTACAGTAAAAACAAGATTTTAAGGTAAATTCAAGCATTTTAAATCATTGAATTGATGTTATAATTTGAACGAACATATGAAAATAGGATTTTCAAAACAGTAACGATGATTTTTAATTCAGTAATTTGAGAGCAGTTCGAGCATGAACACATATTTGTTTTCTTTGAATTTCTAGTTATAAATCAAATTATAAAAGCTAAAAATTTATTTGTAGCAAGCTTGAACATCATTGATTTTGAGAAAATTATCAGATAATTTTTTCATTGCATGAATTAAACGAACGAGGCCATTCTAGGTTTTTGGGGTAGGATGGGTTCGCTGTTATTTACGAGGAGTTTTCATCCTCAACGTGGCAATCTGGCCGATTGCACCGGGGGGAATAGGGGCGTGGAGATGTCTTGAAGGTGAGGTCGAAGATCCATGGTCACCGGAGGCTCGACGTGGTGGGGCGAGGCAGTTTTGTTCTGGTGAGTTCGTGTGCAGTGTCGAACGAAATGTCGAATTTCGTTCTCGAGTGTTTGGCTTTGAATCAAACCTTGATTTTGAGTATGGGTGTGGTTTGCGACTTGCCGAAGTGGGTGGGGTTAGCCAGAACGGCGGCGAGTCACCGTGCATGTGCACGGCGCTGGTTTGGGTGTCAGGAAGTTTTCTCGTTGGCCACTCGAATTGACTCGAAGTTTTGATCGGGGAAAACTGGGCAGAACTCGAAGGGAGACTCGGGAGGTTTCAGGGTTTTGTCGTGACAAAAAATGGGACTTAACAAAATTTGTAAAATTTTATTACTCGGGTAGCTTTGGGATGAAACTCGAAGCAGGCAGCGTTCGAACTCGAGCGTGACTCGGGGGAGACTCGGGCTGGCCACCTGAAACAGCATAATTGTTTGAAGCTGTAGAAAACTTGAGTTTAAACAAAAAAAAATTTAAAGCATTGTTTATAAAATGAAGATCGTTTGTAAATGGAATGTGAAGTTAATTAATTAACGATTAAATAATTTATGATTTAAAATTACTTTGTAATTAATAATAATAAATAAATAAAAGCAATTAAAATTAAAGTTGTAAATTAAAAAAAAATCGTTAAGTTGATAATTTAAGTTGATTGATTCAAAATTGATAGTTACATTAAGATAATTTATTAAGGAATAATAAATTAATATAGTCAATTGAGATTTAATTTAATAGTAATTATAAATAATAAATCATCGTTTTAAGGTAATCAAGAAAAAAAAATTATATGGTTAAATTATTAAATCCAGATACATTATTTTACAAAATTGTTTAATAAATAAATAATGTAGTTTAAAATGATAATTAAGGTATATAATTGCTAATCAATGATTTTGAAAAGAAATTAAGAATGAATTACAAAGTTGTAATTAAATTGATTTATAAACAATTAAGTGTTTAAATAAATTAGTAAGTAAGAATTTGTAGATTTTGAAACAATAAATTGAGTAATCAAAATTTAGTTTATTTATCCAGATTCTCATCATTAAATTAAATTAATTTAGTGGTAAATTTATTTTAATCACATTGGGAAGTAATTAACTATTGTTTTTAACTATTGAATGTAAATTCTGTATGATGTAATTGCCATGTTATTGCCCTGTGATTATGATTTGTTCTGTATTGATGTGAAAACCCTGTTGTCCGTAAAACGGCATTTAAACTTCGATGCGACAGGGAATCGGATTTCAGTTTTGTTATCCGAAACCCACATCGACTCTGTGAATATTTGTGAATGACATCCACATGTTTAAAATTTGACACTCACTATTTGAATTAGCCGGGAAAGGACCTTTGTGTCATATAACCCATTTCGAATATGTGATTCGACGTTATGGATAGCAATTGAAGACCGGTGTTGAAGACCGGGTATTTGCGAGAGAGATAGGATGATCTGTCGATTGACTCTGCACCGAGTTGCTCCGGTATAGAGTTCTCCATATGTGATGGGGAATCCGACCAGGATTGTGGATATCCGGATTGCAAGGACTTCTTTGGAAGTGCCTTCGGTTCTGTTCGAGCCCGGAACAGACTTGTATGGATAGTATGTCTGACATTACAAATCGAGAAAAAAAAAGCCGATTTCTTTCAAATATATTTCTGTTGGTGGCGGAGAATTTATTCTCTTAGCTTAACACCCTTCTCTGAGACGTACGAGATCAGAGGTTATATAGTTGAAGGTTATCAGCGATATATTCCCAATTTGGTAATGTGACATGTTGAGTGTTGCTGTAAAATGATCATTGTGTTGATTATTTGTGATAGGATCATTTGTTTGATCGTCTATCTTTATGATCATTTCTATGATCATTTGTTGACCCAAAGCACGGCTTTTGTATAAAGTGTGTTTTTGTGGACGTGACTTCGTCGGACCTCACACCCCGAAATGGTCAAAACAGGAAAGATGCAGCAAGGTTATTGGGGGTAGCACCCCTTAGGGTATGTGCATTTCCTTCTGGATAGAAGTGGTATCATGGTATGGAGCCCAGATACTTAACTTATGTTGATATCGCAGATATATATATATATATATATATATATATGATTTTGTGATTTGTTGTAGGGGCCCCGGTTAAAGGTTGGTTACGACCGGGAGATGGCATACTCGTGTCAGTAGTTACCCAGTTAGGGGTAACCCGGCCTTGTGTTGGTAGAGATCCGGTTTGGTTCTCGGGGACGTCCTTCCAGAGGCGTTCTCATGTGGCAATGGGAAGTTCCTTGGCCTGACCATTTGTTGGAAATCCAATAAAACAATACGAAACCCTGTACGGCTTTAGTTGCAGAACCTGCCATGCAGCGTGGCGGTAACCTGCCACAAAACATGGTAGCTATAGTAGGCATAGTTCGAAATGTCTATGCTGGCTAAGATTAATATTCTACTTTCGAAATGATTTACATCACTATTCACTAGTACAATATCAAAGAATTTCTTTTCTCGTATCAAGCATATTTAACTATCATAAGAAGAAATCTCCTCCAATTCTGCGTTTGCATTGTGTGTGTGGCGGGAGGTCTTTGTAGGATCTAGATTAACCCTAGAGGGGGGTGGGTGAATAGGGTTATAGCAAATCTTCTCGAATTAAACACAGAAATATAATAGCAGAAATAAATATGCTGAAAAGTAAATCACACACAAAATTTACCTAGCTTCGGCAACCCCTGCCTACTGCTGCATTCACAGAATTCTATTAGAATTAAACAGTATCACGCTTACAACAACTCTACTAGACTCGCAGACCCTTTTGCTCCCGCTCACAAACACTCTACTAGACTCGCAGACCCTTTGCTCCCGCTCACAAACACTCTACTAGACTCGCACACCCTGCTCCCGCCTATAGAGTTTCGTTTACTCGCAAACTCTGCTCCCGCCTACAATAGAGTTTCGTTTACTCGCAAACACTGCTCCCGCCTATAGAGCTCTGCAAACTCGCACCCCTGCTCACTGAACTAATTCTAAATAGACAATCTGACACTACCTAATCCCTAGATGGTGATTTACAAATTCTTTGACTCGAAAAGAAAAAACAACTTCAAAAATTAAAACAGGAGAAAAAATTAAAATACGGACTTGAATGCGTAATTTTTGCTCAATTAAAAAATAAGAAAAAACCTTCTAAAAATTAAACCCTAAACAAAGACTAATTCCCCTTTAAAAATAATAAAGGCCGGCCCACTTGAATTTCACCGTCCCCTTTTCTTTTGCTTGTGAAAAATGTCGGCCTCTTATTGTCGAATTAGGGCTTCGGCTTCTTTCTCGAATTAGGGCTTCGTTCTGATGATTGATTACTGTTGCTAGCTCGTTCTCTGATGATCTTTCTCATGTTCGTTCTCTGATGACCGAAGACTTGCGTCGCTTGTTCTCTGATAATTGATTCTTCGAGATTGCAAATTGTTTGCAGCTGCTTCTCTTGATCGAGTTCACTAAATTGCGGTATGTATTACTTTCGTTACTGGTTCAATTGCTTGCTTTAACTTGATTGCACTTGATTGAAATCGATGGCCGATGATGATGAATTGGGATTGTATTTATATGAATTTGAGACACTTGAATTCGTTCGAATTAACTTGATACTTTCCTAAATTCTTAATTGCCTGATGCGCACGTCTTTCCTGATTTTGTTACACGTGATACTCACGGCTTTCCTGATATGTTTTAACTTGATAATCACGGTTTTGAATTGAGAGCGTTCGATCCTTCTTGTATAAAAAAACAGTAACTTTCCCTTTGTACTTTGCGTTGACTTTTTCAAAGAATACAAATTTGAGTTTCAATGAATTCTGACTTCGGCACATCTCTGCACTGTTGAATCTCGTTCATCTTGTAGTCTTCGACCTTTTTCTCTGGTACTTAAATTTCAATCATGATGTTGTTTGGTTATTTGTTCATGTGATTCCCTGTTGCTCGGTTACTGATGCATTAGTTGTTGGCATATTTGCTTTGTACTTCATTTGAGGTTGTAGCTTTGGTCTTTGTTGCTCTGGTCCTGTTGCCTTCAGTTGCTTGTTGAAGATATTGCACTGCATCACCACTGTTCTTTGCATTTGTACATATGAATGTGCTCACTGTTGTATTACAGTACACTGCATATTAGTCTTCTCATGTCTGAGGCTGTGCTTTCATTGACATTTGTTCACTTTGATTCTGCATAACTTGTAGCTTGCTGTACATATGAACTTGCAGTTTTCTGTCCACCTGTATCATGCTTGGCTTTGTGTAGTTGATGTTGTACACTGTCTTGTGCATTTCCCCATTCACTGTTGTTGTGCAGTTGCAATGCCTTGCTTGGTCTCTGTTACATGCTTGCTGTTGCATGCTTGTGATATTCATGTTGATTTGATGATGCTGGTATTTGCTGATATATTACTTTGAATTGCATACACTTTATGTTGACATTTTCTTTGACACAGATGCTACACTTGTTCATTGTTGTTCAAGTGTACTTGTCTTCATAAAATTGTCACTGTGCTTCTGACCTTTCTGGTCTCTGATCATTGCTTGGTCATCTTGGTGGCTTGAGCATTTGGTCTGTGTTGCATTGTTCCATGTGTCTTGCCTTTGACTGTTTGCATATACTTTTGGTCATGTTGTACTCATTTGCCACCGAGTTGCATTGAATAGCTGGTCTTTGTAGTTGTTTATTTGAGTCAGTGCTTCACCATACTTGTTGTTGCAGTATTCATGTTGTTGTTGGTGGCAATCTTGTATGCTGTTGTTTGCATTTGGTCTTGATCATACTTGATGTCATGATTTTCCTGGTTTCACTTGTGTACATTTTCGAGTTGCACACTGCTGCTTGTACTTGTAGTCTTGGCCAGTTGACTGTTGCTTTGAGTTGTTCATTGCTTGGTCTCTGTTGCCTTGAATTTCTGGTTGGAGCTGTGCACACGAGTTGGCGAGGCAATGCACACGTGTATGAATGTACACGTGTGTATTGCAGCCACTTATGATTACCTGTCCCTGTAATATCTATATGCACGACTTTGTGATGAATTCAAGTGTGAATGATGACGAACAACCCTAATAACTGAGGCAAACGATATTTTCAAAAATCGTATTTCATTTTATATTGCAAAAATATTTCTTTTTCAATTTTACTGCGTTAGTGAATATTTTTGCAGATTGCTCAGATGCTGGATTCAAACTGGAATGCAGTTGAAGACAAAATACGAGTGTGAGTGATATGTAGTGAGGTTATCACTGTAAAAATATTTGTGATGTAATCGTGATGTAATCGGAAATGTATATGTAGAGTGAGAGCATGAATTTGTACTATTCAAGATTGTAATAAATATTTGTTTGAATAAAATTTCTGTTTGAATTCAAAATCTGTGTAACTTGTTCTGTTTGAATTCAAATTCAATTCTGTATGATTTATTTTGTTCAACAAATATTTATTTAATCTATGAAAAACAAAATAGTACATAACCAAATACATTTAAATGAATATATATGTTTATTATCATTAAACAAAAACATATAAGCGCATATTCAGCAATCTCCCTCTTTTGATGATAACAAACATATATTTAAGATTTTGACCGTGTTAAATGCATTTGACCAATTATATACTCTAATTGCTCCCCCTATTTAAATGCTTCCTCTCTACATGATGCTCCCCCTACATATATGCATACGAATAGAAATATTCAAATAAGCCTACATGCAAATGGAAAATTATTTGACCTTTGCTTGATTCTATTTGACAAAATCTTAACTTTTCTCTCCCCCTTTTGTTATCAGCAAAAGAATAATAGTGTGAGAGAAAAATAGAGATAAAGTGATCGATATTAATCCAACATTAATCTCAAATTGAATATAAATATTAAACTTCAATAAGAGTCAAACAAAAACCATAACTACCCTTGTTAGGCGCATATTCCACTTCTAGAAATGATGGATATGATGTTCATATAAAATCATACAGTTGAATCAACTTGCGATACATTTCTATCAGGAATTTGAATATCTACTAATCATGCATAACCGTTAGGACTTTTAAATAAGATTAGTAGTATTCGAATTTAATTTAAAAAAATGAAATCAAGTATCTTCTAACCACGCATGACCGTGAGGACTTTTAAATGGGATTAGAATCAACTTGTCTATTTAAGCAATTTAATTCTGATATGCGTTCCATACATGCATAACCGCAAGGACTTTTAAATGAGCATGGAAGCACATAAAAAAAATTCAAGTAATTCACCCATGCATAACCGTGAGGACTTTTAAATGAGAGTGAATACTTTGGATATTTATTTATTTATTTAAAAAATATGACATGAAAAACAAATGATTCCTGATTATAGTACCACATATCGATAAACTATATTGAATATTTGATAAACCATGGTCGATAGAAATAATGATAGATATAGAAATGGTCATGGAATCTTTACCCAACAAAAAGTTGTATAATTCTTGTTTTAATTCCTAAAGAAATTTGCCAAATATACTCTCTTGAGTAATGTATGTTAAATATCAACACTCATCACTTTTTCAATCACTATTTATCTCTTTGATAATTAGTAGGGAGTCGAATCAGTCAAAATTTGTCATTTAAAATCAAATAAAAATGACTAATCTGAAAATATGGTCAAACAATTATTTTCTTGAAGGGGTTATATGAAAAAAAAATCTGCTAAATGAAAAATTATTTCAAGTGAAAAATATGCAGATATTCTCTTTGGAAAAACGATGCAGCAAATGAATGTTTCAAGAATTAATCACGTTCAACTCGTATGTTTTCTATCAACTAGATTACCAGTATGAACTGCATCTGAATTTCTTTTTCAATCGAAAATATCACTAACTGGATTTGGTAAACCAGACATGAAGTGTGTATCAAAAATTTTAAACCCAATTTTAGCAACAATTTAAATGACATTCTTTGGATTTTGAATTGAAGCCATGTTCACACTCAAACAAATATCATGGTGTTAATTTCAGAAACCATAGGATAAACAATTATATTCATGAGTAATCAACAGTCAATCAACATCTTAATTATTTCAAAAACAATTTCTTGAAGTTTCAACAATTTCTTAAAATCCTTTTTCACATGAGTTTGAAATCGTGCAAATGTACAAGCAGTGATCAAAATGTCAAAATATATCTAAGTATAGCATGAGTAGACAGTAATCAATCAACATCATAATTTGACCAAACAGATTAAGTTCAATGATGAAAGGATGGTTGGTCAACTTTTAAGCACAAATCAAGGTAAGAACAAGTCAAAAGAAAAATCATATCAATAAGTCAGAATTAAAGACATCACATCATTCTCGCAATTTTGGCTGATTTAATTCAGAATATGGTGCAGATTATCACACATAATATACCTTCATCTATTTTACCTTTACGATAATTTCTCGTGATTGCCCATTGTGATTCTGTCACCTTTATATTAGGCTAAAGAACTTTGCTTTGTTGCCCGTTGTGTTTCTGGGACAGCCAAAATCCAGAGAACACCGTTGTCGTTCCTTAGCCTGCCACCACACCTACACGATGAAAGATTTTTGTGACCTATTTCTAGGTCCATGATTGTTAGTGGCAGAAACATTATGAATAAACAAACCCTTTGGAATCCAAACTTGTTTAGTCCTTTTATTCTTGTTCCAATAGGCATGAAATTTGTTTGTAGAATTCTTAGGAACCCAAACTTGTATAAATTTTGTGTTCTTGTTCCTATGACTACAACGATGTCCAATTATTTCACATTTATCAAAGATACTTTTCCCTTTTGCATTATCCTCAGCTTGTGTTTTCCCAAAACCAAGTCCTTTTCTGTTGTTAGCAAAAATTTGATTTCCCAATAGCATGTTGAAAGATTTTTCGCCTCTTGAAAAGTTATTCAAAGATTTCTCAAGATTTTGGACTTTGGTTTTTAGTGTTGTATTTTCAGTGACAAGTGAGGTGCATCGATTTATAAAATCCTTTTTCCTAGTGTCGATAGTTTCCTTAAGATTCAAGTTTTCTTTTTCAAGATTCTCAGAGTTATTCTTAAGTTTTGTCAATTCTGAATCTAAAACTTTACATCTTTTACATTCTAGGTTTTGAATATTTTCAAGCAGTTTCTAACCTAAAATTTTTACGAGCAAGTTCTCTCCTATCAGTTTTTAGTTTTTCAATTTTAGATTCAAGAGCATCAACTACTTTAGTAAGATCAGAACACATAAAAACAAGATCTCTATAGGAATAGTTACCTGCCTCACTAGATTCCTCTGAGCTTGCTTCTGAATCCGATTTTGCCATAAGACACAAGTTAGCCTCCTCTGAGCTGCTATCCGAAACTTCTTCTCCTTCTTCATCATCCCAAGTTGCTGCAAATACCTTCTTCGCCTTTTTCTTTCCTTTGTTGTTTTTGAGAAGTGGGCATTTTTGTATGAAGTGTCCGGGCTTCTTGCAGTTAAAGCATGTTGATTCATTATCGGAATTGTCAGAGTCTTTTGATTTATTACCCTTTGTTTTCTTCTTGCGTGGCTTGAATCTCGACCATCTTCTAAGATTATTGACAGCCATTGCAAGTTCTTCGATTGGATCTTCTACATCTTCATCGCTTTCTTCTTTGCTCTTTAAGGCAATCATCTTCTTCTTTGGTTCGGAGTTGTTGCGTTCTTCCTTTGCTTTTAGCTCAAGCTCATATGTCATCAAGTTACCAATCAACTCCTCCATGCTTAGTTTACTCAGATCTTTCGATTCTTGTATTGCCGTGACTTTTGCCTCAAAGTTCATCGGTAAGACTCGTAGTATCTTCCTCACAAGCTCTACCTCAGTGAATACTTTCCCAAGCGCTCTAGCGTTGTATACCAAGGTTGAAAAGCGTCCAAACATGTCCTTTATGCTCTCGCCTTTGTCCATCACAAAGTTCTCGTATTCGTTGCTGAATAGGGCTAGACGAGACTCTTTGACTTGAGAAGTTCCTTCGTGTGTCACCTCCAAAGTGTGCCATATTTCCTGTGCTGTTGTACAATGAGAAATTCTATTAAATTCATTTTTATCAAGAGCACATATCAAAGCATTCATGGCTTTAGCATTTGTCGTTTTCAATCTCTTATCGTTGGCATCCCACCTATCCTTAGGTTTAGGAATCTCAGTATCACCAACGATTATAGTGGGAAGTTTATAGCCAGTTTCAATAATATCCCAAACATCATAATCAACGGAACTAAGATAAATACTCATCCTAACTTTCCAATAAGCATAATCGTTCCCGTTAAACATGGGTGGCCTAACGATAGATTGCCCCTCAGAAAAAGCATTATTTGATGGATTTAAGACTCTAGAGTTAAATAAAAAATATACCGGGCTCTGATACCACTTGTAGGATTTAGATTAACCCTAGAGGGGGGTGAATAGGGTTATAGCAAATCTTCTCGAATTAAACACAGAAATATAATAGCAGAAATAAATATGCTGAAAAGTAAATCACACACAAAATTTACCCAGCTTCGGCAACCCCTGCCTACTGCTGCATTCACAGAATTCTATTAGAATTAAACAGTATCACGCTTACAACAACTCTACTAGACTCGCAGACCCTTTTGCTCCCGCTCACAAACACTCTACTAGACTCGCAGACCCTTTGCTCCCGCTCACAAACACTCTACTAGACTCGCACACCCTGCTCCCGCCTATAGAGTTTCGTTTACTCGCAAACTCTGCTCCCGCCTACAATAGAGTTTCGTTTACTCGCAAACACTGCTCCCACCTATAGAGCTCTGCAAACTCACACCTCTGCTCACTGAACTAATTCTAAATAGACAATCTGACACTACCTAATCCCTAGGTGGTGATTTACAAATTCTTTGACTCGAAAAGAAAAAACAACTTCAAAAATTAAAACAGGAGAAAAAATTAAAATACGGACTTGAATGCGTAATTTTTGCTCAATTAAAAAATAAGAAAAAACCTTCTAAAAATTAAACCCTAAACAAAGACTAATTCCCCTTTAAAAATAATAAAGGCCGGCCCACTTGAATTTCACCGTCCCCTTTTCTTTTGCTTGTGAAAAATGTCGGCCTCTTATTGTCGAATTAGGGCTTCGGCTTCTTTCTCGAATTAGGGCTTCGTTCTGATGATTGATTACTGTTGCTAGCTCGTTCTCTGATGATCTTTCTCATGTTCGTTCTCTGATGACCGAAGACTTGCGTCGCTTGTTCTCTGATAATTGATTCTTCGAGATTGCAAATTGTTTGCAGCTGCTTCTCTTGATCGAGTTCACTAAATTGCGGTATGTATTACTTTCGTTACTGGTTCAATTGCTTGCTTTAACTTGATTGCACTTGATTGAACTCGATGGCCGATGATGATGAATTGGGATTGTATTTATATGAATTTGAGACACTTGAATTCGTTCGAATTAACTTGATACTTTCCTAAATTCTTAATTGCCTGATGCGCACATCTTTCCTGATTTTGTTACACGTGATACTCACGGCTTTCCTGATATGTTTTAACTTGATAATCACGGTTTTGAATTGAGAGCGTTCGATCCTTCTTGTATAAAAAAACAGTAACTTTCCCTTTGTACTTTGCGTTGACTTTTTCAAAGAATACAAATTTGAGTTTCAATGAATTCTGACTTCGGCCCATCTCTGCACTGTTGAATCTCGTTCATCTTGTAGTCTTCGACCTTTTTCTCTGGTACTTAAATTTCAATCATGATGTTGTTTGGTTATTTGTTCATGTGATTCCCTGTTGCTCGGTTACTGATGCATTAGTTGTTGGCATATTTGCTTTGTACTTCATTTGAGGTTGTAGCTTTGGTCTTTGTTGCTTTGGTCCTGTTGCCTTCAGTTGCTTGTTGAAGATATTGCACTGCATCACCACTATTCTTTGCATTTGTACATATGAATGTGCTCACTGTTGTATTACTGTACACTGCATATTAGTCTTCTCATGTCTGAGGCTGTGCTTTCATTGACATTTGTTCACTTTGATTCTGCATAACTTGTAGCTTGCTGTACATATGAACTTGCAGTTTTCTGTCCACCTGTATCATGCTTGGCTTTGTGTAGTTGATGTTGTACACTGTCTTGTGCATTTCCCCATTCACTGTTGCTGTGCAATTGCAATGCCTTGCTTGGTCTCTGTTACATGCTTGCTGTTGCATGCTTGTGATATTCATGTTGATTTGATGATGTTGGTATTTGCTGATATATTACTTTGAATTGCATACACTTTATGTTGACATTTTCTTTGACACAGATGCTACACTTGTTCATTGTTGTTCAAGTGTACTTGTTTTCATAAAATTGTCACTGTGCTTCTGACCTTTCTGGTCTCTGATCATTGCTTGGTCATCTTGGTGGCTTGAGCATTTGGTCTGTGTTGCATTGTTCCATGTGTCTTGCCTTTGACTGTTTGCATATACTTTTGGTCATGTTGTACTCATTTTCCACTGAGTTGCATTGAATAGCTGGTCTTTGTAGTTGTTTATTTGAGTCAGTGCTTCACCATACTTGTTGTTGCAGTATTCATGTTGTTGTTGGTGGCAATCTTGTATGCTGCTGTTTGCATTTGGTCTTGATCATACTTGATGTCATGATTTTCCTGGTTTCACTTGTGTACATTTTCGAGTTACACACTGCTGCTTGTACTTGTAGTCTTGGCCAGTTGACTGTTGCTTTGAGTTGTTCATTTCTTGGTCTCTGTTGCCTTGAATTTCTGGTTGGAGCTGTGCACACGAGTTGGCGAGGCAATGCACATGTGTATGAATGTACACGTGTGTATTGCAGCCACTTATGATTACCTGTCCCTGTAATATCTATGTGCACGACTTTGTGATGAATTCAAGTGTGAATGATGACGAACAACCCTAATAACTGAGGCAAACGATATTTTCAAAAATCGTATTTCATTTTATATTGCAAAAATATTTCTTTTTCAATTTTACTGCGTTAGTGAATATTTTTGCAGATTGCTCAGATGCTGGATTCAAACTGGAATGCAGTTGAAGACAAAATACGAGTGTGAGTGATATGTAGTGAGGTTATCACTGTAAAAATATTTGTGATGTAATCGTGATGTAATCAGAAATGTATATGTATAGTGAGAGCATGAATTTGTACTATTCAAGATTGTAATAAATATTTGTTTGAATAAAATTTCTGTTTGAATTCAAAATCTGTGTAACTTGTTCTGTTTGAATTCAAATTCAAATTCTGTATAATTTATTTTATTCAACAAATATTTATTTAATCTATGAAAAACAAAATAGTACATAACCAAATACATTTAAATGAATATATATGTTTATTATCATCAAACAAAAACATATAAGCGCATATTCAATAGTCTTATGGTAGTTCCATTTTTAAAAGCATTCCGAAAATTCTTTTATAAATCTTGTTTTATTTAAATGCAACTGTTTTGTTTACTCATACCAGTCCCATGACTGATCCGGAGTTTATTGTTTTCTTTCCTAAACTCTGGGTGCCTATTATTTCCACACGGGCAGCCTAGTAGCAGGTTCCTATATTTTGGAGTAGCAGTATTTTGGAGCTCTTATCTTGGAGCTATCTTAGGAGCTTTTGGTGATTACAGGTGTTTAGCTTTTGGGAGTTCGTAATCATCTCTCTCATTTGAGAACTTTTGGATATATGTTCACTGTTGTATTATCATGATGTTGTATTTGGAGTTGTAGTGTATGTATTATGTACTCTGTTGCAGTATGGATATTATGTTGATGTTGTAACAGTGATGTTATTTATGATATTGATTCTGTTCCGCTGTTTTATATTCATCTAATTGTTGTTATAAGCTCCGGCGATGCGAATTTGATGTCGTTTATTGGACATCGAGTTTGGGTCGTCACACATATATTACTAACATTTTACATTGTAAAACTGACATAAATCATTTATACTAAAAATCTTTTTTTTCCATAAAACATAACATACCAAGCTGTTAACAAAACATATTTTGTATAAATATATACTCTGCCAAAATATATGATAATACTATAAAAGCTATATATTTTATATGAAGAAACCATATCGCCTGCATATACCTAACACAAACAGCTAATGTATATAATAAAACTTATCGAAATATGCAGAAATCATATATACATACCGAATAATAAATATGTGTTATGAAAATCTATTTCAAACTTATTAATAAAAACTTAAAATAACCAAGCAGATTATATATATATATATACGATCTAAAACCAACTCACCAGGATACTTGAAATCTTGTATAAAATAAAATATACATATAAATCTATGTTTTAACAAACCTTTCGTATGCTTGAATATATATAAAGATGCAAGTATAAGAAACAGATATAATATATAAAGAAATACTTACATATAAAGAATGAAAGAAGAGAGGAAACGGTTGTGGGTGGTCGAGCATGCGGTAAAGGCGTGGAGCAAAGAGGAATGAGGCGAAGATTTTTTTCCAAAGAATGAAAAGAAGAAGGAGAGATATGATTATCATGGGCAATATATATATGCGTTGTTCTTATATATATTTTTTTTGAAAGATTGAATGCTGGTGAACAGAGGAAATAAATTAAAACAAATATATATAAAGATTGAATGCTGGTGAACAGAGGAAATAAATTAAAACTAATATATATATATATATGAAGATTGAATGCTAGTGAATAGAGGAAATAAATTAAAATAAATATGTATAAAGATTTAATGCTGGTGAATAGAGGAAATAAATTAAAACAAATATGTATAAAGTTTGAAAGCTGGTGAATAGAGGAAATAAATTAAAACAAATATGTATAAAGATTGAATGCTGGTGAATAGAGGAAATAAATTAAAATATGTATAAAGTTTGAATGCTGGTGAATAGAGGAAATAAATTAAAATATGTATAAAGACTGAATGCTGGTGAATAGAGAAAATAAATTAAAATATGTATAAAATATCAAAATTTAATATGTATTAAACCCTATCCTATCCAAACCATAGAAAATCATTTCAAAAATAATTATATGTATATAGACCGACGGAGCTATAGAAGTTCAAATTTGGGAAAACGAAAAATGACGTCTCAGTCAGAAGATGATTTAGAATTTTTCTATGTAAAAATATTCAGGTCTTGAAAATAAATTTATTTTCACCAATTATTAACTGATTTGAATTTAATAGAATTATATAATAAATAAACCTTCATATAATTAATTGAAAATTTACCATTTGCTATATTTAATTAAACGTAAACCAAATATTAAAACTTTATTTCAAAATATTATTATTAAAATTTCTCAAAATCCAAATTAAATACGTTATAAAACCAATTAAAAATTAATAAAATTTTATGGGTCGTTACACTCTCCCCCACTCAAAACTTTTCGTCCCCGAAAAGGAAGGAGGTAGGAGAATAGAACAATCAGAAATAAAGGTAGATTGAAAGTCAAGGGTAAATAATCAATTTAAAACTATATAAATTTTACTTGAAATATTCATTTGAAAACTTCATTTGTGATTCAGTTATCTTTAATACTTTAAAATTTTCAAAACTCATTGGAATTTAATATGTTTAACTAACACCTTTATACATATATGAAAGCTATTTGAAAACAATTATTTGCATCATTAGTTATATTTACAAAGAATCTATTGAAAACATTAAATCCATAATTCATAAATTTATAAATTTGTCTTTAGATACTTTTCAAACATTATTAATAAATCATTCACTTTAAATATGTTTTATTTAATTAATAACTTCAAAAATATTTATAACACTAAAATTTTCTATTAAACAATGTAGTATACAAATAAGCAATATTTAAAAGATTATATTCAAAAAGGAAAGAATGTAGATTCGGAAAAACAGAATCAAGGTGAACAACTAAAGCTGAGAAGATAAGGTAGATTTAAAGAATAGAATCGGGCACGAATCGAAAATTTCAAAACATAAGAGTTTCAATTTCAAATATTAACACAAAATTTCTTTGTTGAAAAATACCTTTATAATAAAATATCTTTATATCGAAATAAATCTTTGTCCTTGTTCTTGCAGACTCTGGCCATGCGTTGATCAGTCGCAAAGCTAGAATTCTTCAAGTACTTAGTAGACTTGTTTCAACACCCAGTGAAAATACATGAAAAACCTTTAAAACAGATATGGAAAGTACAATCCAAACAAAACAACCAAACCAAAACCTTTGTCCAACCATGGTTCGTAGATACACAATGGTTACGCCTGGATCCCCCAGGAAACAATCCGTATCCGCAAGTTATCTCAGCCCTACGAGTTACGCCATGATGACTAGTAGAGTGCATGATACACAATGGTTACGCCTGGGTCCCCCAGGAAACAATCCGTACCCCTAGGCCGTCTCAGCCAGGTAGTTTCGCTACTAATCGCGACCTACACAGATTGCAGGATACACAATGGTTACGCCTGGATCCCCTAGGAAACAATCCGTACCCCTAGGCCAGACTCAGCCAGGCAATTTCGCTATGCAGTCGCGAGAGAAGAAAAAAACCATGGGTTACGCCACGGTGGAAACACTCGAGTATCACATCCGGAAAACCAAAAATCAGAGAGAATAATATCGATAGAATGAATCCACAATGTGGCCACAAAGCGGATATCAAGCAGAAGGCAGTTTCCATATCATTGCTTCGAAAATATATATCATATAGTACCTTTTCAAATACCTTCAAATATCTTACTTATATAAAGTCCATTATATATAGGATTCTTTTTTTCAAATCGAATACTTTTCAAATCAATAGTATATCAAATCATACTTATATAGACTTCGATTATATAAAATTCTCTTTCCAAATTGAGTACCTTTCAAGTCAATAGATTTCAAATCAACTTCATACTTATACAAATCCATTTTATATAAGTTCGACCACTCCCAAATCAAGTGCTTAATAATATAAGGTTCTCAATTTCAAATCATTTCAATATCAATTCAGTTTCAAAATCATATATGATTTCACCAAATTTTCTTCCAAATTAAATATCTAAATTTCAAAGTTCCCAAAATAATAGGTTTAGAAAATTATCCCAGTTTCCAAATTAAAATAGTTCAAGTCAAACAAATTCATTTCCAAAATCACCATATAAGTACTGGTTTTTTTAATTTCAATTTAATTTCAAAACCAAATATTTTCTCAAAATCAATTATACTCAAAATGGTTTCCAAATTTATAATTATCCCTTTAAAACTTTTAAACTATCTATTTCTATTTGAAATATCCAATTTACCTTTTTGAAAACCATTATTCAAAACTATTTTTCTTTTTTTTTCAAAACATTTCAAAACTAAATTATATTTTTTATCAAACATTTTATACTCTTCGGAATTTCTTAGCTTTGAAAATTTAATCTCGATTTGGAAGTGTTCGAACATTCAAAATAGTTAGGGAAATCAAATTTCCAAATTCAAAAGTTGAAAATCAACATAAATCAATAAATCAATTTCAATAGATAGGATTATACTAAATCAAATCCGAAACTCGAGGACTGAACACCGGTCTCACTTTAAATTGTTTCAAATATATACATATATCTTTTGAAAATATCAAATTATACTTCGGAATTTGAAATCAAAACGGTTTTATAAAATCACTCGCGTAGCGAAGCTATTAAAGAGGCCTCTCCCCCACTCTGAAACTCGAAAATCAATGTCGATGATGCATGCACTCATCACCGAAATTATTTTCCAGCGACATAAGTGAGTTCTGGACTTCTATTTTCTTGAAAACTTCCTTGAAATTTCTTCAAAATTATTGGAATTCATTTGAACTCATTTGAAACATTTCTTCTTTCGAAAAATACTTTTAAATCGTATTATTTTTATATATTTTCCAAAATCTTAAAACCAATTTCAAAATACCGGAATCCAATTCTCGAATTTCAAATTTAACCCTTCAGTTATAAATCATTTTTATATAAATCAATTTTTTATAAATTTCCAAAATTTTAAATCCTTTCAAAACTTTTTTATATAGAATAACATTTCTTATTTGTTTTATATATAAGTATATAATCCTTATCGAAAACATTTTTACTTTAAATAAAATCATAGTTATCAAAATAATAATTTCTGTATAAACAATTTCAAAAATACAACATACCCGATTTTTCAAAGGGTGATTCAAGAATGGATTTCAAAATAAAGATAGAGATTTAAATTAGAGGAACTCCAATCAATAGAATCCTAATTCGAAGATAGACTCGATCGAAAATGAGATAATTAAATTACAAAATAGAAGATGGATATACTTCTACAAATCGCGGCGACCTTAATCAGGTCAACCGTGACCTTACGAATATAATCGATGCAGAATTCCAAAACAAATCGACATTCGATCGCCAGAGATAGAATTCAGCATATCAAGATATAGCAGCATCATAAACCGAGGATACAAAAATCTTCGGTGAATCAATGCCGATTGTAAAGGAGTTTTCACCCCCTTTACAAAACATTCAGTGGAGTTATGGAATACTCCAGAATCAAACGAATATAAATAGAAAGAGACAAGAATGAATTTCGGAACCGAGGGACATTCCAAAATTCAAAGGAAATCGAGTCAGAAAGGAAGAGATTCAACTCGAACGAAAGTGATTCTGTAAATAAATTTACCATATATGCTAAGTTTTGCCTAGAGCCAAAGCTCTGATACCAATTGTAATGACCCGCTATTTTGGACCATTCAAATCGACAATAAAAGCATACATATCCGACTTGAATAATTCAAAATAGCGAATTCTCAATTTAAATTTGGCAAACTCAACATATACAATAAATAAAAAATCACAGATCACATACACAGAGTAGTAAAATGTAGCGGAATAGATAAAGAATAGTAGTTCATGAAGCTACTATATACATCAGGGTTAGAAAATAAAATACATCAGAATATCCCAGATGCAGTGAAGTCTCCAGTACGAGCAGATGACTTCTTTGAACCAATCAACTGGATGACTGAAAGGATAGATAGCTGGATCTTCAAGCAAAGCTCCAACTTCGAAGGTGAGTCTCAAATGCTGATCACTCAGTCTGACCCGAGCATAAAGCAAAACACAAAACACTCGAGTCATGATTAACATTTTATATCAATAAATCCAACTCAAGTGAAATATCAACTAAAATATAAATAACGTAAAGGATGTTTGGGATAACCATCCTCTAAGGGTCCACGGAACTATCTACAAGGTAGAAATATATACTATAACATCGTGGTCATTTCAACTTAATTTATACTTCAAAACCAAATATCATTTTCGCTTCAAATATCTCTATATTTCCCAAAATAGTATTTATATATATTAAATAATTTATACAATAAAGTATTTTCAATTCCCTCAACTTAACAAATCGTTTCACATCAACCCGACCTTCCCATTTAAATTAAATTCAATCTCAATTTATCACTTTAAATTCAACTCAATTTCTAAAATAAACACTTTGATTTATCGATCTCAAATTCGGATTTGTAATCACAAAAATACCCCTTTATATTTCAGTATATTTCAAAACTTTAAGTATTCAACGTTTCAACTAAATTTTTATTCAATTTAGTTTTCTAAATAATAAATTCAAATTTGGTCCAACCTAAATTTCACTTTAATTCAATTTAGTTGCTAAATAACAAATTCAACTACGTTGATTTCAAATACAGATCCGAATCTCAACATAAATCATTTAAATTCCAATATAGTTCAAGGCTTTAATATTTAAATGTTCAATATAACAGTTTCATATAGATCTCGATTTAACCTCATTATTATTTAGTCTTGAAATACTCCCTTATTAGATTCAATATCATTTAAGTAACTTTAAATTACATTTTACTCAATATTTTCTTTAATTTTATTAAATGTGAAATATTCATTAAATCACTTAAATTAAGAATCCAGTTACAAAATCATACCTTTAAATTTTCCATTCAATAATTTCAAATCGATTTAATTAAATAAATCCTTATTTAATAAAGCCAAATTTATCTCCCAATCTTAATTATTCAACTTTTTACAACGGTAAATTTTGAAATATAAATCTTAAATAATACTCAAACATATTATATGGATTAAATCAATCTCAATAATATTATTATTAAATCTATATATAAAATTTCCATTTATATATATAATATTTTAAGAACCAATATTTATTAAATCCCATATATTTCTTTTCAACCGTGGAAATTTATTTTCAAAATATTTATATGGACCAACGGTGTCTGTATATATTTCCTATCATATAGTCAAGTGCTACGGATATTTATCATTTCAACCCGTACACTAAATATATACGTGTGGATATCATTTCAACCCGTAATCCCAAATTCAATTAAATGAAAATCGCTTGGGTTTGTCATTTCAACCCATAACGATTTTCTCCTATTCTAAAGTCCGTTCGAGTATGTATCATTTCAACACATAATGATTTCTATACTAACAGGGAACTTGCAGAGTGATAACAGATATGAAAATAATAATAACAACATCCATATATCATCAAAATAAATATAAACAATAGGATATGGTGTCATATCCCATAAGTGAATAGTTATAGATAATAGCATATATAACAATTTAAATAACTATAACCTCATATTTCAATTGTCGTTTCAATTGAAATCAAATTTAATAAATAAAAGAACGTTAATCGTGAGTGATTGCTCACCTTCGAGGTTAGAGATGAACGAGAATGAGAGGAGTTACGAATCCAGGCACGAATTCCAAAGTAAAACAGAATTTGTACAATTTGACGAGCAAAGCTGATAGATATGAATCGATGAGAATGAATAAATTAGCTCGATATAAATGAAATACATATATATATATATATATATATAAAAACTTTCAAAAATCCATTTAAAACATATATTTCAAATTTATATCAAATTCAAACAAAAATAAAATAAAATTATATATATACATATATGTATTTATAAATCTTTGTTTTTAAATAAAACCTCATATAAGTCACATATCTGTGTAGTATAAATTGAAATAAACGAATATAGATACTTATAATCAAATACGTAAACAGCCTATATAGCCATTCTATGCAAATCTATATAAAAATCAGTAACAAATTTTAAAACATGTACATATTAAAATCTATGTATATACAATACTGTACACAGTATATAAAATACATAAACTAGCATTTGTACCTTTATATAAACAGACATATTAAAGAATAACATATCAAACTTATGTAAACTTTATATATACACAAAATGTCATTTCTACTAACATATATACACTGTCAAACTCATATATCACTAAAATTTCACATTGGAAAACTGACATAAATCATTTATACCAAAAATCTTTTTTTTCATAAAACATAACATACCAAGCTGTTAACAAAATATATTTTGTATAAATATATACTCTGCCAAAATATATAATAATACTATAAAAGCTATATATTTTATATGCAGAAACCATATAGCCTGCATATACCTAACACAAACAACTAATATATATAATAATTTGTACAACATAAACTTATCCAAATATGCAGAAATCATATATACATACCGAATAATGAATATGTGTTATGAAAATCTATTTCAAACTTATTAATAAAAACTTAAAATAACCAAGCAGATTATATATATATATACGCTCTAAAACCAACTCACCAGGATACTTGAAATCTTGTATAAAATAAAATATACATATAAATCTATGTTTTAACAAACCTTTCGTATGCTTGAATATATATAAAGATGCAAGTATAAGAAACAGATATAATATATAAATAAATACTTACATATAAAGAATGAAAGAAGAGAGGAAACGGTTGTGGGTGGTCGAGCATGCGGTGAAGGCGTGGAGCAAAGAGGAATGGGGGGAAGAGTTTTTCCAAAGAATGAAAAGAAGAAGGAGAGACATGCTTAACATGGGCAATATATATATGCGTTGTTCTTATATTATTATTTTTTGAAAGATTGAATGCTGATGAACAGAGGAAATAAATTAAAACACATATATATAAAGATTGAATGCTGGTGAACAGAGGAAATAAATTAAAACTAATATGTATAAAGATTGAATCTAGTGAATAGAGGAAATAAATTAAAATAAATATGTATAAAGATTTAATGCTGGCGAATAGATGAAATAAATTAAAACAAATATGTATAAAGTTTGAAAGCTGGTGAATAGAGGAAATAAATGAAAACAAATATGTATAAAGATTGAATGCTGGTGAGTAGAGGAAATAAATTAAAATGTATAAAGTTTGAATGTTGGTGAATAGAGGAAGTAAATTAAAATATGTATATAGATTGAACGCTGGTGAATAGAGGAAATAAATTAAAATATGTATAAAATAATATTTATAAAATATCAAAATTTAATATTTATTAAACCGTATCCTATCCAAACCATATAAAATCATTTCAAAAATAATTATATGTATATAGACCGACGGAGCTATAGAAGTCCAAATTTGGGAAAACGAAAAATGACGTCTCAGTCAGAATATGATTTAGAATTTTTCTATGTGAAATTATTCAGGTCTTGAAAATAAATTTATTTTCACCAATTATTAACAAATTTGAATTTAATAGAATTATATAATAAATAAACCTTCATATAATTAATTGAAAATTTACCATTTGCTATATTTAATTATACGTAAACCAAATATTAAAACTTTGTTTCAAAATATTATTATTAAAATTTCTCAAAATCCAAATTAAATACGTTATAAAACCAATTAAAAATTAATAAAATTTTATGGGTCGTTACAAAATTAATTGGAATTATTGTAAATTAAATTATAATTTCTTAATGTAAGGAAAATGAAGTTTAACGCTGAAATTGATGAATGAATCAACGTTAAATTGACATTTAAATTTGTTTAAATCATTGTAAATGATGAAGAAATTTAAAGGGGTAAAATTTGTCAATTATAGAATTGAAATTTAAGATTTGATTTAATTAGTTAATTTATAAATTTATTTTATTAATGGAAAAGTAGCAATTTTTTCCACTGATTCGGATTTCGACGAAACTAGTTTCATCGGATCTGTAACGGTGAATTATTGCAGCATTTCAAGTTTCATAGCGATCGGACTTGTCGTTTGATCGTACGAACTCGAACGCCTTGAAATCAATGAAATTGAAATCAATTTGAAAGATTGATTTTAGCATAACTACTTCATACGATGGTATTTGGACTTGAAACTTTTTCCATTGCGTTTAAAATATTTTAAAACATCTATTTTGATATATGGGTTGACCCAATTTCGTTCTGGAGTCAGAACGGATTTTTCGAGCCATTCATCGTTTAGCGCGTTTATAAATCAGGTCCATCTATTCTATTTCAGCTTTGTCTATAAATACCCTGTTATAAACCCTAGCCTACCTCTACTTCTCATTTTTCTTTGCGTACAATCCCTCTTCACCTCCTCGTTTCAATGGCAGACAAACACCTAATTCCAACTGCAATTCAAAATCCAAAGTGAAATTTCAAACTCCTCAAAAAAATTTAGAAAAATTATATATCGAAGCCCTCGATGTACGCATCTCAGATCTGTAGTTCGTTTCTGGTTTTGAATCATTGATTTTCCAAAAACCGCAAATCAATTCACGGCCATTCATCGCGCGTCAATGAACGTTGTCGGATCGTCGGATCGTTTTTGGGGTTTGTAGAGTGGACGATGGGGAGTTCATCGGTGTGCTTCATTTCGCAAATTAACAGTTAGATCATCGTGTAAATTTCAATTAGGGTTACGGCATTATGGCGGCTGCTAGTGCTGATCGCGTGGAGGACGCGTGGCTTGGTGGTCTTTTGGGCCGTGGAGGAAGAGCACGTGGGGCAGCGGTCAAATGGAGGTAGCGGCAACACAGTTCCGTGTGAGATGGAGTTTGCATTCGTGGTTTGCTCTGGTCGGCCTACAGCTATTTCGTGCATACTGTGCGTGATGGTGGAGGGAAGCGTGATGTGGCAAGGGGGTAAAAGTGTTCTTTTTTTTATAATTGAAATTCAAACACAATTATCGCTATATCTATCACATACGAACACCAATTCACGCGCGGTTTTTTTTGTTAAGATCGTATTGAAATTCCGAACATTTTGGCGCTAGTTTGGACGAATTTTGAGACTATAAAATTTTTGGGTTTAAATTCAATTTAAATTCAAAAGCAGAGTGTTTTAACCCACTCACAACTTCTAAAATTTCTTATGTTTGTTAAATTTATTTAGGATGCGATTAGAAATTTATTTATGATTGTTTGGCATATTATTAATCATCATCACAGTTAAATTGAATATAATTGAATTAAATTGTTATTTAATTTATTTATTGCATATAAACTACAACTTAAATTTTCATTTAATTTATTATTGAATATAAACTGCTAGTTGATACCTGTTGTTTATTATCCGTTATATATTGAAGCTATTGATTGAATTGGATGATGATTGTGATTAATGGTTGATGATTGATATTGGACGAATGGATGTGTATTTTATATCGTTATAAATTGCAAATTGTTATGTACTTTATTTCATTCGAGATTCCGGTTTGAAATGATATATAACCGTAATTTTATTTTAAATTACGGATTGAAATTATAAATATCCGTATCACTTGACCAAAGGATAGAAAATTATACACAGACACCGCGGTCTATATATAAAAATATTTTGAAGTGATTTTCTATGGTTGGGAAAGAAATATAAGGTTTAATAAATATTAATTTTTGATATTATATAAATATTAATTTTTCATATAAATATATAGTTAAATTCTTGAATTTAAGCTACATATAAGTTTGTTTAATAAAAATAAGTTTAATAATGGAATTTGATTGTTTTATATCATATGGTTAAGTACCTGTTTAAGATATGGTATATATAGAGTTTTAATGACTTAAATAAAAATTAAGTTGGAAAATAAATATGAAATTTGTTTGAATTGAATTATTTAAGAATTATAGTCGGAAAATTTGATTTGAAATTTGAAATAAATTGAGATTTTAAAGGGTATGATTCTTATAACTTGATTTGGTTTAGAGTGATTCAAATGAACATAAAGTTGATTTAAATGAATATATCAAGTTAATAAAATTGAAAGAATATCCATTTGTTTGAAGTTAAAGGTTTTACTTAAATGATATTGGGTTTATTAAGTAAACATTTCAAATCTAAGTAATAGTAATCGAAATTAATATGTGTGGAATTATCAAAGAATTAGTTTTGAAATGGTGGAATATTTAAAGCTTTGAAATATATGGAAATTTGAAATGGTTTATTTGAAGGATTCAAATCGGAATTTGGAATTTATTTGTGAAATTAAAGAAGATATTTTACTATATAAAGTAATTTAATATTTAAACCATTTAAGTATTTAAAGTTATGTTTCAAAGCTATGGGTTTCAAGGAATATAGAGTTGAAGTGAGATGATTTTTGGAAAAAGGATATATTTTGAAATTAAAGTGATATCATATTGATTTGGGTTTTAAAACGGAAATGATATCCTATTTATATGGTTTTGAAATGGATACTATATTCTAGTTTTGAATTATAAGTATTTTGAAATGACCGCGGTATTATAATAACGTTTGGTTGTTAAAGAGACCGGGATCGGAAATTGTCATACTCTCTGCCAACTCCGAAAACCACTTTAACAACCGTGTACGTGGTGGAGATTCCAGAATGAAATAGGATGGTGGCGGCGTTTCCTTTGGGGTAAATACGTGGACCCAACTCCCGTGAGTTGGCATAAGGTGGCTAAAACATGAGCGATCGACGGGCTAATGAGGTAGCACCTTTGATCGGACACATCCCTTCGATATTATACTTTGACTTTTGGATTGATTCGGTGGCCACTTTTGATTTTTTGATTTGGGGGTGTGGCTCGAGGTGGGCGGTAGCTGCACCTATGCGTTACCACTGGTCCGGAAGCGTAATTGGTATATCTACCCTGGCATTGCCTAGCTGTGCCATGTCACCTACCCTAGCGCGCCTTATACGATTTTGTTTTGTACCATACCTATGGAGTGCCCTCTGACGACGCCCAGTACGGTGGAGATTACGGTACTGTATAGACTATGGAAATATAAAAGTGTCTCAAGGGCTATATGGGTAACCCCTTAACGCTATTTTCTGTAACGACCCAGAATTTTTAGAAATTAAAATTTGAATATTTAATTAATTTTAAATATTTATAAGTGAATTTTTAAGTCAAATAAATTTTTATTTGAATTATTAAATTTTATCGAATAATTAAATCGATAATTTAATGTGTTAAATTATCGAAATAATTAAAAAATTGAGTTAAATATGATTGAAAATAATTTGTAAAATTTTATTTAATCATACTGGAGTTATAGAAATATTTTTGAACTTTTAAAATCGAATTAGAAGTTTATTTGTGAAAATTGAATATTTTAATATTAAATAATCGACTGTAAAATAGCCAATTTTTGAACAGTCTAAGAATTGAACGAAACCAGTTTCATTGGATCCGTAATAGTTAGTTATTACCGGATTTCAATTTTCGTGTCAATCGGAGTTATCGTTTGTTCGTGGCAGCTCGAAACGCATTGAATTGTTTTTAATTTAAATTTGGCGAGTCAAAATAGCCATTTTTCAAAAAGTCTCGGAATTCGACGAAACCAGTTTCATCGGATCCGTAATGTGATATTATTGTAAGGTTTCAAATTTCAAGTCAATTGGATTTACCGTTTGTCCGGTACAAATTAAAACGCCTAGAAATCGGTTTAAATCGGTTTAATTCAAATTGAGCGTTTTCAGCCATAACTCGCACATACTTCCGAATTAGCTTCCGAAACTTGTTCCATTGTGTCCGGAACGCGGGATAAACCCTAGGTACGCTGGTTACGGCGTCTAAATCGGAGTTCGGAATTCCCGGGATGAATAGTGTTTACGCTAGCTTTCTTTATAAATAGCTCTCACTCTAAAATAAAAAAAAAATAACAAAACCCTAATATTTTAAACCCTAGCCGCCTATGTTAAAACCAATGGCCAGAATTCAATTTCCTTTCCCCCTCAATCTCTCTCAATCTACAATGAATTAGCTAAGGTGTTTAACATGAAAGTTGTTGAGAATCTCGAGGGCTTCACATCCATACGGATATGATCTTGGTTGGAGCGACATGGAGTGAGAAAAAGGGGGTCGTTTGCATCAGATTTCGCACGCATTTCCACGTGCATAAGCAGGCCGAGCTTGGCATGGAGGGGGCCGAACCTAGAGGGAGTTGAGAGCTTCAAAATGCATGTAGCTGATCGAGTTTTAATTGAGAGATGGTGTCACAAAATCAAACCCTAGTTAGGTTGTATGGGTTCGGCCATAGCAATTGCGTACTGGAGCTTGAACGCGTGGGGAAGAGAAAGGAAGGACGGCCTGGATTCAATAGGCATGGATCTAGTGGTTGTGGTGAGATGTGGGTTTAAAATATATAAGTTTATGTTGTAATTTATATAATTAAAACTCGTGTAACTTCAAAATTTAATAACTTTTTCATACGAGGTCGAAAAAATGCAAACTCAGTTGCGTTGGAATCGTATGGACGAGCACTACGCGATGGAGTTGGTTTGGAGTCGTTTGGAGTTAGTGAGAATTTCGGGTAAAATTAAACGCGCGTTTAATTTTATCCGAAATAAAAGCTAAAACGGAAATTAAAACCAAGGTGAGAATTTCTCACTCAATCGAATAGGTTTCGATTTTATTTTAAATAGTTAGATTTAAAATATTTGAATGCATGTTTGAATGATGACTGTAAATTATTGATTGTTAAAATAGACATTATGCGCCGTTAGTAAGCGGATGTTATTTATTATAAACATATACCGCGAATATTTCATAAACAGTGAAATTGGTATTATATATAATATCAATATATATATATTGGCATATGTATATATTGCAGTTGTTGATTTCCCGCATTTTTTGTTTAGCGGATGAGACCCTATTACGCCGTTATTAAGCGGATAATATTTATTAAGAACATATACCGCGATAATTTCGTACTGGAGCGAAATTGGTATTGTGCTAATGTTTGTGGATGCAGGAAACAGGTTGGAGGGATCCAACTGGATTCCTCAACAGTTTTTATTTAATTTCAGATATTTTGATATTTGATGGATTTTCATATTGATATATGATATCGTTGTTAGTCGTGATTGACTATTTGGTGTGTAGCATCATTGGACCCAGATTTTTGGGATTTTAAAATGATTTTCAAAGTGATTTTTGAAATATAAAAATATTTTTGGAATTGATCCATTTTAAATAAATAAACGTTATAATTTTTAAAGTTATAAAAATTATGATTTTGTGAAATATAGTTAAAAAGCTGATTTTTAGAAATACGGTTAAAAGTTGATTTTTGAGAAATATGGATCAATGATTTTATAAAATAATTTAAACTGGATTTTTGAGTTTATTATTAAAAGTTTGAATTTAAGATTTATAAAATTTGATTATTTTATAAATCAAAATGGTGAAATTATAAAGGAATTTAAAGACGTTTTAAAGAATAATATAAATTGATTTATATTAAGAGATTTATAAATGGATATTTATAAATTGAAATACTGACATTATAAAACGAGTTTTATAAGTGTTTGAATGAAGTGAAAATGAATTTCACTAAAGAATGAAATTTATAGAATTTAAGTGGTGAAGTTATAGAATGAAATTTACAAATAGTAAGATTTATAAATTTGTGAAGTTATTTGAAGAATAAAATTTGTTAAATAAATGAATCTTATAAGTTATAAGATTTATGGTTTGGAAAGTCTTTAAAAGAACGATTCTGTAAAATAATCGTTTTATAAGTAATTAACTTATAGTATGAACTTTTAGTTTATAATTAAGTTATAAACTGGAATAGGTTAATAAAGGAATTTATAAAAAGGAAGTTTTTATAAATAAAGAGAAATGGAATTTATGAACGTTGTTTTATAAATTCGCAAACGACTTATTTTGATAAGTTAATTGTTATAACTTAGAAATAGAGTTATATTCACGTTTTTAGACAGTGAATAATCCTTTGAATTAAAATGAATAAAAGGATGGGATTTGTTAAAGAAGTATATTCACGTTTTTGAATAGTGAATGATATGTTAAAGAAATTGTTTTGAATGAGATGTTTAAATAGAATTAAAACGATCTAATGATGTTTTAAAATGTGTTGAGATTCGAAACCATAGATTTCAACATTGATTGTTGAAATAGACGTTTTCGAGGAATAAAAGGAAATAGTGGACTATAACACTGTAGTTATAGTAAATGATTTCCGAATGGAAATGTTTGAATAGTATTGGGATTTATATATCTATTTTAATTTCGAATCCCTATACTAGTGATTTTGGGTTGTCGTAACGATGTTTTACGCAACATTCGTTTTGGCCCAAATAAATATGTTTAAGTGAATGATTTCCTTAAAGAATGAATAATATACTTAATTCGATTTAAGTATATTGAATATTTTCAAAGGTTGAAAATAAAAAGATTTGTCGATTACTTATTTTTGATAAGTATGGAAATGTTTTCCAATAAGAAGTGAATATTAGAATTTATCTTTTTGAAGATAAATTGAAATGAATTATTGAAATCGAATATGCATGGATATTTTGAAATATAAATTCATTATGGAATTTATATGTGAAAGTGGAATTTGTTAAAAATAAATATTGATTTATTTTTGAAGTGTTGAAATTATATATCTTGTAAAGATATTTTGGAAAATAAATAATTTGGAAAATTATTTGGAATCTGGTGATGTATGCATATCCATTTATAGTTCAATAATCGACTATCAATATTTCCCTTTGAATGGGTAATTGATGTGATTTATTTGAATGTGAATGCCACACTTATTTTTAAATAAGCGCTCACTATTCGGGTTAACCGGGAAAGGACCATGGGGTCGTATAACCCATTCCGAATATGTGATACGTCGTTATGAATTGCATTTGAAGATCGGTGTTGAAGACCGAGTATTTGTGAAAGCGATAGGATGACCTATCGATTGTCTCTGCACTGGGTAGCTCCTGGTATTGAGATCTCCTAAGTGATGGGAAATTCGATCGGGATTGTGAATATCCGGATTGCAAGGACTTCTTTGTAAGTGCCTTCGGTTCTGTTCGATCCCGGAACAGACTTGTATGGATTGTATGCCTGACATTACAATTTGAGATATAAAGCCGATTTCTTTCAAATATATTTCTGTTGGTGGCGGAGAATTTATTCTTTGCTTAACACCCTTCTTTGAGACGTACGAGCTCAAAGGTTATATAGTTGAAGTTATCAGCGATATATCCCATTTTGGTAATGTGACATGCTGAGTGATGCTGAAATGATCATTGTGTTGATTATTTGTGATAGGATCATTTATTTGATCGTCTATCTTAGTGATCATTGTGTTGATCATTTGTTGACCCAAAGCACGGCTTTTTGTACAAAGTGTGTTTTTGTGGACGTGAATTCATCGAGCCTCACATCCCGTTAATGGTCAAAACAGGAAAGATGCGGCAAGGTTATGAGGGGTAGCTCCCTTTAGGGTATGTGCATTTCCTTCTGGAAAGGGTGGTATCATGGTATGGAGCCCAGATACTTACTCATGTTGATACACTATATCTTTTTCTGTGTGGTGTTGTTGGTGACGAGCGCTCGGTTAAAGGTCCGATGGGACCGGGGGATGCCATATTCGTGTAGTAGTTACCTAGTGATAAAGGTAACCCGGCCTTGTGTTGGCAGAGAGCTGGTTAAGTTCTCGGGGACGTCCAGCCAGAGGCGATCCCATGTGGCAGTAGGAAGTTCCTTAGCCTGACCATTTGTTGGAAATCCAAAGAAACAATACGATCTTGTACGGTTTTAGTTGTAGAACCTGCTTCCTCAGGAGGTAGCTATAGTAGGCATAATATAATGGTACCTATGCTGGCTATGATTTATATCTTTACTTTCGAAAGGATTTGTTCTACACTATGCACTAGTAATAATATCAAATGTTATTTTAATGCGTATCAAGCATCTTTGACTAACATAAGAAGAAATCTCCTCCAAGTCTGCGTTTGCATTGTGTGTGTGGTGGGAGGTCTTATGGTAGTTACATTTTTAAAAGCATTGCGAATTGATTTAAAAATATTCCTCTTTTGATTTTAAAAAAAAAAGATAAATAAACTGTTTTGAGTTCTCACACCAGTCACATGACTGACTCGGAGTTTATTGTTTTCATTCCTAAACTCTGGGTGCCCACCAATTTCCACACGGGCAGTTAAGAGTTAGGTTTATCAGGATATTCTGGATATTCTGGAGTTGCTGGAGGCAAGCTGGATGGCATGGCGTATTACTAGTTTATATAGTATTTCTTTTTTCCGCTGCACTGTTTGTTGTTGTATGATGTTGTACACTCTGATGATATGATGTAATGAAGTGAAATGTAATGTAATAACTGATATAGTTCTTTGTTTAAAGATTATTCATTTATTATTATATGTTGTTCCGCTGTGAATTGTGAGATTCTGTTGTTGTTCTGTTGTTTCCTTTCTGTCCGTTCTATTTTTAAAATTCTTCTATGTTCTGTTTTCAAATTTTCTTTTCTCTATTTCTTATCTCTTCTTCTCTTCTCTCTTTTTCTTAAAATTCTCTTTTTAAAACCCATAACATCTCGGTTTTCGGCCTTTGATTTCTCGGCAGTCGATAAAGTGAGTGTCGATGTCGTATTTTCGAAGAACGAAAATCCGTTGACGTTACATTTGGTATCAGAGCTCTGATGGTTAAGCGACAACCATGGTTCTGTAGGTTATTACTCATTAGAGATAGAGTCAGCAGTACTCTAGAATGAGTTTGAGTGTAATAATAGATATGAGAGCGTATTTGTTAGTGAATATGAAATTGTTTTATATTGTGATGGTTGGTTTATTGAGTGGTATATAGATTCTGGTTAATACGAGTAATTAACGTTGTTGATAGGGATCTATAAACACTTGAATAGAACAATTCGGCACAATATTGTTTTAAAATGGGGTAAATGAAATAATTTTACCTTGATTATATTTTTATATATAAAGGAATAATTTTTCAGAATTATTAAAGTGTATATAAGTTGATTGTTAGGTTGTTTGAATAATCTAAAATAAAAGAATAATTGTATAAGCAAAAGAATTATAAGAATTGAATTATAATTAAAGTGATTTACAATTGTGAAATAAACTTATATATATAAGAAGTGAAACTATATGAATATGAGTTGTAAATAAAAATGAATTTAAAGTTAAATGGAATATAACTTAAGTGTTGTTGAATGGAATTGATTTCAGTATCGAAGTAAATAATCAAGTGGATTAAATGGATATGAACTTGAGTATATAAATAAAAATTCAACTTTAGAAATTGAATTGAATGAATGAATTGAATGTTAATCAATTGAATGTGAATAATTGATATGAAATAATGAATAAAAGTGTTAATTCATTAAAATCTAATGTTATTAGAAGTTGAATAAATTGAATGAAATCAATTTAATAAAACCAATTGGAAAGTAAAGATGTTAAACCAAAATGAATATAAGCAAAGGAATTTGGGTGTAACTAATATACATTGGTTGTTATATGATTGTTAGTTGATTGTATAAAATTCATTAAGTATTAATGAAATTGAAAGCTATGAAATTGAATTCAAACTTGAAGAAAATAAGTTGAATAGAATTGAATGTGAATTAGATTTAATTAGTAAATGTAAACTAATTGAATTGAAAATGAATGTTGATAAAATCCAATGTAAATAAATCAAATGTGATTTAAAGTGAAAACCAATTCATTTAATATTAATGAGAATATGAATGAATATAGATTTAATAGATGGTTGATGTTTGCATTTGTTGTTTAGTTGCATTTGCTATGTGACATATATAGTTGTTATGTTGCTATATGTTGTATATTGAGATTATTTGCATATGTGCATGATTCTCATGTTGTTTGTTGAGTTTAGTAGGTGCGGATCGCGTTTGCTTCGCATTTGGAGTTCGCTTTTGCGCTATATTAGCCGTATATGCTTGCTAATAAAATATAAGGTACATATCTCGGATTAAATATCGTACTTTTACACTTTTTTCCCTTCGGGATGCCTCATTACTTGATGAGATGTATATTTGTGATATATATACTGTCATTTTTTTTTTTCTTTTTCGGATCGAGCCGCGCAAAGGAGACTATGGCGAATTTTTCCGAAAATTTAAGGCGTTAGAAAAAATTTGAGAAAAATTGGAAAATTTTGAAAACTTTAACTTTGATTTTGAAATTGAAAGTTAAATGATATAATTGTTTTTGAAAAGATAACTAAGTATGATGTGAAAACTTAGTAAAGAATTGTAAGAAGTTTAACTATCAATTTTGGAAAATTAATAAATTCTGTAACCTTTCTAACTTGTAATTTCGAGGACGAAATTCTTTTAAGGGGGAAAGATTGTAACGACCCAGAATTTTTAGAAATTAAAATTTGAATATTTAATTAATTTTAAATATTTATAAGTGAATTTTTAAGTCAAATAAATTTTTATTTGAATTATTAAATTTTATCGAATAATTAAATCGATAATTTAATGTGTTAAATTATCGAAATAATTAAAAAATTGAGTTAAATATGATTGAAAATAATTTGTAAAATTTTATTTAATCATACTGGAGTTATAGAAATATTTTTGAACTTTTAAAATCGAATTAGAAGTTTATTTGTGAAAATTGAATATTTTAATATTAAATAATCGACTGTAAAATAGCCAATTTTTGAACAGTCTCAGAATTGAACGAAACCAGTTTCATTGGATCCGTAATAGTTAGTTATTACCGGATTTCAATTTTCGTGTCAATCGGAGTTATCGTTTGTTCGTGGCAGCTCGAAACGCATTGAATTGTTTTTAATTTAAATTTGGCGAGTCAAAATAGCCATTTTTCAAAAAGTCTCGGAATTCGACGAAACCAGTTTCATCGGATCCGTAATGTGATATTATTGTAAGGTTTCAAATTTCAAGTCAATTGGATTTACCGTTTGTCCGGTACAAATTAAAACGCCTAGAAATCGGTTTAAATCGGTTTAATTCAAATTGAGCGTTTTCAGCCATAACTCGCACATACTTCCGAATTAGCTTCCAAAACTTGTTCCATTGTGTCCGGAACGCGGGATAAACCCTAGGTACGCTGGTTACGGTGTCTAAATCGGAGTTCGGAATTCCCGGGATGAATAGTGTTTACGCTAGCTTTCTTTATAAATAGCTCTCACTCTAAAATAAAAAAAAAAATAACAAAACCCTAATATTTTAAACCCTAGCCGCCTATGTTAAAACCAATGGCCAGAATTCAATTTCCTTTCCCCCTCAATCTCTCTCAATCTACAATGAATTAGCTAAGGTGTTTAACATGAAAGTTGTTGAGAATCTCGAGGGCTTCACATCCATACGGATATGATCTTGGTTGGAGCGACATGGAGTGAGAAAAAGGGGGCCGTTTGCATCAGATTTCGCACGCATTTCCACGTGCATAAGCAGGCCGAGCTTGGCATGGAGGGGGCCGAACCTAGAGGGAGTTGAGAGCTTCAAAATGCATGTAGCTGATCGAGTTTTAATTGAGAGATGGTGTCACAAAATCAAACCCTAGTTAGGTTGTATGGGTTCGGCCATAGCAATTGCGTACTGGAGCTTGAACGCGTGGGGAAGAGAAAGGAAGGACGGCCTGGATTCAATAGGCATGGATCTAGTGGTTGTGGTGAGATGTGGGTTTAAAATATATAAGTTTATGTTGTAATTTATATAATTAAAACTCGTGTAACTTCAAAATTTAATAACTTTTTCATACGAGGTCGAAAAAATGCAAACTCAGTTGCGTTGGAATCGTATGGACGAGCACTACGCGATGGAGTTGGTTTGGAGTCGTTTGGAGTTAGTGAGAATTTCGGGTAAAATTAAACGCGCGTTTAATTTTATCCGAAATAAAAGCTAAAACGGAAATTAAAACCAAGGTGAGAATTTCTCACTCAATCGAATAGGTTTCGATTTTATTTTAAATAGTTAGATTTAAAATATTTGAATGCATGTTTGAATGATGACTGTAAATTATTGATTGTTAAAATAGACATTATGCGCCGTTAGTAAGCGGATGTTATTTATTATAAACATATACCGCGAATATTTCATAAACAGTGAAATTGGTATTATATATAATATCAATATATATATATTGGCATATGTATATATTGCAGTTGTTGATTTCCCGCATTTTTTGTTTAGCGGATGAGACCCTATTACGCCGTTATTAAGCGGATAATATTTATTAAGAACATATACCGCGATAATTTCGTACTGGAGCGAAATTGGTATTGTGCTAATGTTTGTGGATGCAGGAAACAGGTTGGAGGGATCCAACTGGATTCCTCAACAGTTTTTATTTAATTTCAAATATTTTGATATTTGATGGATTTTCATATTGATATATGATATCGTTGTTAGTCGTAATTGACTATTTGGTGTGTAGCATCATTGGACCCAGATTTTTGGGATTTTAAAATGATTTTCAAAGTGATTTTTGAAATATAAAAATATTTTTGGAATTGATCCATTTTAAATAAATAAACGTTATAATTTTTAAAGTTATAAAAATTATGATTTTGTGAAATATAGTTAAAAAGCTGATTTTTAGAAATACGGTTAAAAGTTGATTTTTGAGAAATATGGATCAATGATTTTATAAAATAATTTAAACTGGATTTTTGAGTTTATTATTAAAAGTTTGAATTTAAGATTTATAAAATTTGATTATTTTATAAATCAAAATGGTGAAATTATAAAGGAATTTAAAGACGTTTTAAAGAATAATATAAATTGATTTATATTAAGAGATTTATAAATGGATATTTATAAATTGAAATACTGACATTATAAAACGAGTTTTATAAGTGTTTGAATGAAGTGAAAATGAATTTCACTAAAGAATGAAATTTATAGAATTTAAGTGGTGAAGTTATAGAATGAAATTTATAAATAGTAAGATTTATAAATTTGTGAAGTTATTTGAAGAATAAAATTTGTTAAATAAATGAATCTTATAAGTTATAAGATTTATGGTTTGGAAAGTCTTTAAAAGAACGATTCTGTAAAATAATCGTTTTATAAGTAATTAACTTATAGTATGAACTTTTAGTTTATAATTAAGTTATAAACTGGAATAGGTTAATAAAGGAATTTATAAAAAGGAAGTTTTTATAAATAAAGAGAAATGGAATTTATGAACGTTGTTTTATAAATTCGCAAACGACTTATTTTGATAAGTTAATTGTTATAACTTAGAAATAGAGTTATATTCACGTTTTTAGACAGTGAATAATCCTTTGAATTAAAATGAATAAAAGGATGGGATTTGTTAAAGAAGTATATTCACGTTTTTGAATAGTGAATGATATGTTAAAGAAATTGTTTTGAATGAGATGTTTAAATAGAATTAAAACGATCTAATGATGTTTTAAAATGTGTTGAGATTCGAAACCATAGATTTCAACATTGATTGTTGAAATAGACGTTTTCGAGGAATAAAAGGAAATAGTGGACTATAACACTGTAGTTATAGTAAATGATTTCCGAATGGAAATGTTTGAATAGTATTGGGATTTATATATCTATTTTAATTTCGAATCCCTATACTAGTGATTTTGGGTTGTCGTAACGATGTTTTACGCAACATTCGTTTTGGCCCAAATAAATATGTTTAAGTGAATGATTTCCTTAAAGAATGAATAATATACTTAATTCGATTTAAGTATATTGAATATTTTCAAAGGTTGAAAATAAAAAGATTTGTCGATTACTTATTTTTGATAAGTATGGAAATGTTTTCCAATAAGAAGTGAATATTAGAATTTATCTTTTTGAAGATAAATTGAAATGAATTATTGAAATCGAATATGCATGGATATTTTGAAATATAAATTCATTATGGAATTTATATGTGAAAGTGGAATTTGTTAAAAATAAATATTGATTTATTTTTGAAGTGTTGAAATTATATATCTTGTAAAGATATTTTGGAAAATAAATAATTTGGAAAATTATTTGGAATCTGGTGATGTATGCATATCCATTTATAGTTCAATAATCGACTATCAATATTTCCCTTTGAATGGGTAATTGATGTGATTTATTTGAATGTGAATGCCACACTTATTTTTAAATAAGCGCTCACTATTCGGGTTAACCGGGAAAGGACCATGGGGTCGTATAACCCATTCCGAATATGTGATACGTCGTTATGAATTGCATTTGAAGATCGGTGTTGAAGACCGAGTATTTGTGAAAGCGATAGGATGACCTATCGATTGTCTCTGCACTGGGTAGCTCCTGGTATTGAGATCTCCTAAGTGATGGGAAATTCGATCGGGATTGTGAATATCCGGATTGCAAGGACTTCTTTGTAAGTGCCTTCGGTTCTGTTCGATCCCGGAACAGACTTGTATGGATTGTATGCCTGACATTACAATTTGAGATATAAAGCCGATTTCTTTCAAATATATTTCTGTTGGTGGCGGAGAATTTATTCTTTGCTTAACACCCTTCTTTGAGACGTACGAGCTCAAAGGTTATATAGTTGAAGTTATCAGCGATATATCCCATTTTGGTAATGTGACATGCTGAGTGATGCTGAAATGATCATTGTGTTGATTATTTGTGATAGGATCATTTATTTGATCGTCTATCTTAGTGATCATTGTGTTGATCATTTGTTGACCCAAAGCACGGCTTTTTGTACAAAGTGTGTTTTTGTGGACGTGAATTCATCGAGCCTCACATCCCGTTAATGGTCAAAACAGGAAAGATGCGGCAAGGTTATGAGGGGTAGCTCCCTTTAGGGTATGTGCATTTCCTTCTGGAAAGGGTGGTATCATGGTATGGAGCCCAGATACTTACTCATGTTGATACACTATATCTTTTTCTGTGTGGTGTTGTTGGTGACGAGCGCTCGGTTAAAGGTCCGATGGGACCGGGGGATGCCATATTCGTGTAGTAGTTACCTAGTGATAAAGGTAACCCGGCCTTGTGTTGGCAGAGAGCTGGTTAAGTTCTCGGGGACGTCCAGCCAGAGGCGATCCCATGTGGCAGTAGGAAGTTCCTTAGCCTGACCATTTGTTGGAAATCCAAAGAAACAATACGATCTTGTACGGTTTTAGTTGTAGAACCTGCTTCCTCAGGAGGTAGCTATAGTAGGCATAATATAATGGTACCTATGCTGGCTATGATTTATATCTTTACTTTCGAAAGGATTTGTTCTACACTATGCACTAGTAATAATATCAAATGTTATTTTAATGCGTATCAAGCATCTTTGACTAACATAAGAAGAAATCTCCTCCAAGTCTGCGTTTGCATTGTGTGTGTGGTGGGAGGTCTTATGGTAGTTACATTTTTAAAAGCATTGCGAATTGATTTAAAAATATTCCTCTTTTGATTTTAAAAAAAAAAGATAAATAAACTGTTTTGAGTTCTCACACCAGTCACATGACTGACTCGGAGTTTATTGTTTTCATTCCTAAACTCTGGGTGCCCACCAATTTCCACACGGGCAGTTAAGAGTTAGGTTTATCAGGATATTCTGGATATTCTGGAGTTGCTGGAGGCAAGCTGGATGGCATGGCGTATTACTAGTTTATATAGTATTTCTTTTTTCCGCTGCACTGTTTGTTGTTGTATGATGTTGTACACTCTGATGATATGATGTAATGAAGTGAAATGTAATGTAATAACTGATATAGTTCTTTGTTTAAAGATTATTCATTTATTATTATATGTTGTTCCGCTGTGAATTGTGAGATTCTGTTGTTGTTCTGTTGTTTCCTTTCTGTCCGTTCTATTTTTAAAATTCTTCTATGTTCTGTTTTCAAATTTTCTTTTCTCTATTTCTTATCTCTTCTTCTCTTCTCTCTTTTTCTTAAAATTCTCTTTTTAAAACCCATAACATCTCGGTTTTCGGCCTTTGATTTCTCGGCAGTCGATAAAGTGAGTGTCGATGTCGTATTTTCGAAGAACGAAAATCCGTTGACGTTACATTTTCAGTATATTTTACTTTATTTTAGACACTATTATAATAGCGTATATTACTGCATAATAGATAGTTTAACGGATCCTTAGGAGATGTGAATCCCGAACATCTCATAAGCTATTGCACTCACGTTAGACACTGGATAGGAGATGTCAAATCCCGTAAACATCTCTGACGTCGTTCCACTCATATTTATTTCTGTAGATTTAACTTACATAAGATCTTTTAGTTCTGATTCGAGTGTTTTGTCTTTTCAATACGCTAAGGTCAGCCTGAGCATTTCAGGAATTGAAGGCCTTATTTTTGGAGGACGAAGACGAAGATTGTATTATTACTATTATTTACTATAGTGTTCCACTGCATCACATTGTTCCGCTGCACTGTTATTATTCTTTGGTATGTGTAACTCCGATATATATTTTATAAGAATAATCAAATATTTTTTAAACAGCTTCATGAACTGTATATTTGATTATTATATTTTATCGTTCTGCTGTAAGATTCTATTTTTGTTTATTTTTCTTTCTCTGTTTTTTCTTATTTACTCGATAACAATCCGCCCTTCTGTATGCTTTAAGTCTGACGTTTGTGGTTTATCGTCGGTTTAAAGTGTGCGGAAAGGCGAGACGTTACATCTGGTATCAGAGCTTTGGTTTAGCAATAAATCTTAGCTTTGTGGGGTCTGACTCTTTATTGATAGGGTAGAAATACCCTATGAGAGTCGCTGAGTGTATATATATGAGAGAGCGTATTAGTTAGTGTTATAAAAAGGTTTTAATATTGTGTTAATTTGTTCCGTTTTGTATTTATAAATTCTGGTTGATGCATGGGACGCTATGACATCAATAGGGATTTCTAAACACTTAATAGGACAGACCGACACAATGTTTGTTTTGAATATAGGTGAATGAAATAGTTTTGCCTATTATATTTTCTATATATATAAAGTAAATTTTTATAAAGGTTATATTTGGTTGTATTATATTGGTTGTTAGGTAATGAAATTTATAAATAATAGTTGAAATAAGAGTGAAAATAAAATAAATGAAAATTGGAAATTTAGAACTTAAGTCCCGGGGTTTTGAAAATTCTTTCAATGATTTTTGAATATAATAACAATATTTTAGAAGTATTTTCTGATATAAATATTTCAAAATGATTTGAAGGAGTGTTTTAAAGAAATTTTGAAAGAAATAAGTTCTGGACTTCCCTCTGTTGTTGGAAAACAATTTCGGTGATGGCGGCCGCATCATCGACATTCATTTTCGAGTTTCGAAGTGGGAAGGCCACTGTAGTAGTTTACTGCAGATTTGTTTTGATAAACCAAATATAAAATTTTAAATTGTTTTAATTATAATTGGATATATAAATTATAAGTATATATTTATCTGTTATTTTAAAATGATTTGAAATTTAACCTGGTATTTAGTTCTTAAGTTTCCAATTAATTAATAGTGTTAGTTAGTGTAGTGAAATGGAATTTAACTAATAATTGAAACCTCTAAATGAAATAAGAAATGTAATGCTAAGTTATAAATGAGATTAATAGAAAGTTGAAATTGTAACTTATAAGACAAAAGATAAAATTATTGAATATCTAATTAATTAAAAGAAATAAGATAAACTTGTATAACTTTCAATTACATTCTTAAAGGCATATATATAACTTACCAAAAGATATAAAAAGTTACAATGTTAATAAGAAGTTGTAATAGAATATTATACAAGTAAAAAAATTGAAATAATGAAGGTATTCAATGAAATTCTTTAATAAATAAGAATTGGAAGTTGTAGTTGTTATAAACATAAGTATAATTGAAATAATACTAATTAAATATAATAGAAGGCAGGTATTGTAAGTAAGAAATTTCAAACTTAAGTAAATAAGTTGAAGTTATTTCTAAATAAAATTCTAAGAAATAAATGTAAATTTAAAAGATAAATTATTATATGAATGAAATTAATAAAAATTAACTTGATTTGGGAATTTGTTGTTTGTTTGGTTTATAGTTGTTTGGGTAAGGATACTTTAAATTTGTTTGGATGTATGTATAATCTATTTAGTTTCATCTAAGACTGTTGAGTTAATGGTGCACTTGGTAGTTTATTTTACATTACGTACAATTTAATGTTTTAAACCTGAACAACTATTTATTTTGTTTGACATGAATGAATGACTGATTTATAATGATTCTATGTGATGGTTGTATGCTGTTTGTTGAAATTGGTTGTTGTTGTATTGATTTAGTTGTTTGTGATTAAAACAACTTTAACATTTCATTTTATATAATTATTAACTCTTTTGGATTATATAAGTGAAATACAGGTTATGGAAGCAATTGCTACTGCTTTTGGTTTCATAATATAAGCGTAAATCGCCCGACAAATAGGTACGTTCTCGGATTACGGTTTATAGTACTATTATATTATTTTTCCCGTGTTGGGATCTATATTATTTTGGAAAATATATGTTGTATATTGTTATATTTGATATTATATTTTCTCCCGAGCCTCCCCTTACAAAGGAGACTCTGCCAAAATTTTCCGTAAATCTTGGGACTTAGAAAATATTTTGAAATGTTTCCAAACTTTATAAATTTGAATATAAAAGATTTAATTGGTTATAAATCTATATATTTTATTTAAATTATCCTATTCTGTAAATTTATTGTTATGAATATAATGTTTGGAATAGTATATATGGATTTATAAGTTCCTCTTTTCCCTTCATTTCCTTTTCGGGGACGAAAAGTTTTGAGTGGGGGAGAGTGTAACAACCCGGAAATTTCAATGATTTAAATTTGTTAATTTGATTAAGTTTTGATAATTTAATATTTAAGGAATGAAAAAAAATTAGTTAAATTAATAGGATTTTGTAATTTATTTAGAAAGAAATAAAACCTTATAATTTATAAATGGAATAATATTGAAACAAATAAAATTTGTAGATGAATAATGAATAATAACTAGGGTGAAGTATAACAATGGTTATTAAAGCTAAAACTTTGATAGATTGAATGAAACTAAAATAAATGAAATAGTGTAAATGTTATGACTTAGTTATAATGGGAATATGAGAAAAACAAGTGTGATTATTAAATTAATTTGTGAAACATTATTATAGATAGTAGTTGTTTGTGAAGAATAAATATACAAGTATTATAAAGGATATAATGGTTGTGTTACCAGTTAATTCACCAAGTACCAATAAAGATAATTAAATGTACTTTAATGATAATTAATAAAATAACGGAAAGGGTGAATGTTAATTTAAATTAGAAACGTAAACTTATTATAAGATAGCAATTGGTGTAATAGAAGCAAGAGCCAAGTATGTAACAACCAGGTATTTTCAACCATTCGCATCCGCACATGTCAGACTTGAATTGTTCAAAATACCGCATTGTAAATAAAATTTGGCAAATCTCAGAATATGCAGTAAATAATAATCACAGATCACAGACACAGAGTAATAATTGTGCGGTGGAAGTAAAAGAAATAGTAGTTCATGAAGCTACTATATAAATATATCAGAGTTAAATAAGATAAAACAGAAGAAATAAAGTACAACAGAAGTCTAAGTATGATAACCAAGTACAAAATGAATACAACACTGGGATCAACAGGATAACTGGAAGTGAAACAGATAAAACTAGACAAGCAGATAATCTCCAGTGATTCCAATCTCCAGAAAGAGGAAATCCAAATCTGTGAATACTCAGGCTGACACGAGTGTAAATAAAAATACAAACACTCGAGTCAGGACGTACATACTTATACAATGCAAACCAAATCAAGTAAACTGTAGTAAAAGTAAAAGTAACTTAAAGGATGCTTGGGACCGCCCATCCTGTAAGGATCCGTTAAACTATTTACTACATAGTATATTGCGCTATTATAATAATGTCTAACAGTAAAATAAACTTACTTTTAAATAGCGTTAAGGAGTGACCCAATATTCCCCTTAACACAAATAATGCCAATAGTCTATAAAATACCTGCATATCTCCTGATCGGGAAACTACGAGAAGATAATGCATAGGTACGACACAAATAGAAACTCGTAGTAAAGGCCCGATATGGTAGGTGACACGGCACACAAGGCAATGTCAGGGTAGATATACCAATTATGACACTCGGGCTGGTGGTAACGCAGCAGCCACATCCGCCCACCGCGGAACACATTCCCACAAAATTGGAGGGGCGTCCAAACAATCACAAGTAATAGTATGGTATCGAAGAAATGCGTCCGCTACGAGGTGCGACCTTAACTGGCCGAGACCCCTCCTGTTTTAGCCACCTTATGCCAACTCACGGGAGTTGGGTCCACTTAGTATACCTCAAGAACGTCGTCACCATCCTACTTCATTCTGGAATCTCCACCGCGTACACGGTTGTCAAAGTGCTTTTCGGTATCGACAGAGAGTATGCCCATATCCGATCCCGGTCTCTTTGCCAACCAATCGTTATTATAACCCGTGGTTATAACTTAAAAATAATATTTTATACTTCAAAACAAAATATCATTCAATCCAAATCTTTATCAAAATAAAGATTAAATCATTTCCAAACCATTTCTGTATATCAACATACCATATATTTCAAATTCAAATATTTATTAAGACAAATATCAAGTCATTTCTAACCATTTCAATATATTAAATTATCATATCCTTTCGAAAATTCCTTTCAAATCATTTTAATATATTAAAATATCATATCCTTTCAAAAATTCCTTTCAAATCATTTTATTATCAAAATATCATATCTTTCAAAACTTCATTTTGAAATCATTTTAATATCAAAATATCATATCTTTCAAAACTTCATTTCAAATATTTTTAATATCAAAATATCCTATCTTTCAAAACTTCATTTCAAAACATTTTTAATATCAAAATATCATATCTTTTAAAACTTCATTTCAAAACATTTAATATATCAAAATATCATATCTTTCAAAACTTCATTTCAAACCATTTAATATATCAAAATATCATATCTTTCAAAACTTCAATTTCAAATCATCATATAAGTTCAAATCCAAATATTCAACTTTGAATCCCTTTTAAATTCAAAGATATCATTCATTTATTATCATTCCAAATCACCTTTTAAATAGCTTATATTTTAATCAAAATAATTCATTTATATACCTTCAAATCAAGTATTCAATTTCCAAAGTTTTAAACCATTATGAGTTCATTTACTAAATTAAAACCATAAACATTGAAAATTTCAACCTTTCACAGCATTCAAAAAAACGTGCTGAAATTTATACTTGAAAACATTTCAATTTGAACCATTTAAACATTATAAAAATCATATTTTAACATTCAAAGATGTTCATTAAAATACCCTTTTAATTAATCATTATTCTATCTACTCATGTTTGGAATGATAATTCATATCAAAATCAAAGTTTATATTTTAAAATAACAAAATTATCTAAATTAGATATAATAAAATTAAATCAAAATTCAATTAAAATAATTACAAAATACAGGGTTGTTACACTCTCCCCCACTCAAAACTTTTCGTCCTCGAAAAGGAATGAGGTACGGGAAAGCACAGATAAGATACAAATGAAATAAGATTAAGACAAGGTGACAAGAAGATTGAGATTATACCTGATAACTTTCGTTATAGGTAAATTTAACAAGGTGGAGATGATCTTTCCAAAATCCTCTAGAATCAAGAACACAAGCACGAAAAGATGGATTCAAAATGAGCACCAAAGATTATAGAAAGATTTCTAAACAGAAAGATTATAGAAAGATGTCTATACCAGTCTGTACCAAGATAAGGATAATAAGGACAACCAAAAGATAGTTTGAAAAAAAATAAGGAAATAAGTTTGAAACCATGGAAATTTCAACTTAATACACAAGTTAAATAAATCTTAACTATCTTAAATTTCATTATCTTATTATCCAATCATCTTAAATTAACAATGTTAAAACTATGGTTTTGAAAAATAGTCATTTATTATACTCATAATGTACTTAATAAATTTAATTCTTCTTTGTTCCTAATTAAAATTAAATTTATTCCTCTCAATATATTTATCACTTATGTTAAATATAGTTACACTTATTATAGCTGCTTTATTTTATTCTTAGTTCTTTTAACATTATTTTATTGTAAGTTATTCAATTACCCTTTATTATATTTACCTCTATTAATCATTTTATAACTAAAATTTAAGTGTATAACATTTATTATAACCACTCAAATCTTATTTATAAAATCTATTTATATTGTACATTATCCAATTACATTGTTAACTTCTGAAATTAAGGTAAGTTGTATTTGATTGGAGTTGTATTGTACAAATAAAACTTTCCAATTAAATCATTTCATGCTTGAATATTCATCCAAAATTTTGATTTTCTTTTTATAATTGAAATTATTCTTTAAAATAAAATGTAAGAATTAAATTTCCGATTTCTTCAAACCTTTTAGGGATAAATAAATGTATGTACATAATTTATCAAATCAAATTTAAATCATATATCTATATATATTATAAATCAAGTCATCTTTTAGAAATTCAAATCAAATTGATTTCCCAAAACAAAGCTGTAGCAATACTACAGAGCGGTCTTTTCACTTCGAACCTCGAAAATGAATGTCAATTATGCTGCAGTCATCACCGAAATTATTTCCCAGCGACAAAGAGAAGAGCACTAATTTTTAAACTTTAAAATTCTTTGGAAACATATTCTTATTCTAAAATGCTTGAAATAATATACTTCAAAACTTAAACACGAGGTTTGAAACCATTGGAAATTAAATTCTCAAATTTCTTGTTTTAAATTCATTTCAGTTCCCAAATCAATTTATAAACAACTATTTATAAATTCATTTATAGAACTATAAATGATAAATCAAGTATTATCATTTCAAATAATCAATTTAAATCAATTTATTAAGTTCCATAAATTTACTTATATATCAAAATTTATTTGATTAACCCAAATTTAAAAATAATATTGTGTTAGTTTGTTCTGTCAAAGTGTTTTAGAAATCCTATCGATAGCGTTGATCAGAAGAATCGATCGGAAACCCAAATCAACATCAACAACCAAAACAACAAAATATATAAAACAAAATATAGATTTACAAGTACAATTCAAAATGTTTGGAAGAATAGATTGGAAACAAAAGACAAGATGATTAAATAACAGAGTAGGGAGATGGGTAAGCTTAAGTAAATCGCGGGCAACCTTAACCGGGTCAACCGTGACTTAAAGAATAAGATCAATGTGGATTTTCTAGGGTAAATCTACATTCGATCTCAATATATAGAGTTTGGAATAACAAAAGATATTAGCATCTAAACCAATGATAGATATTAATCTCTGGTGAATCGATGCTAACTGCAAAGGAGTTTTCCCCTTTACAAATGAATTTTTTGAGATTGGCGGGACCGCCAATTCACTATAAAGCTCATTCGAAGTGGAATTATGGGATACTCTAGAATCAAAAGGAGATGAATAATGAGGGACACGAATGGATTTTGAAAATATAGGGAACGTCCCAAAATTCAAAGGAAATTCGAATCAAAGAGGAAATATTCAAACTCGAACGAAAGTGATTCTGTAAATAATTTACCTTATATTCTAAGTTTTGCCTCAAAGCCAAAGCTCTGATACCAAATGTAACAACCAGGTATTTTCAACCATTCGCATCCGCACATGTCGGACTTGAATTGCTCAAAATACCGCGTTGTAAATAAAATTTGGCAAATATCAGAATATACAGTAAATAATAATCACAGATCACAGACACAGAGTAATAATAGTGCAGCGGAAGTAAAAGAAATAGTAGTTCATGACGCTACTATATAAATATATCATAGTTAAATAAGATAAAACAGAAGAAATAAAGTACAAAAGAAGTCTAAGTATGATAACCAAGTACAAAATGAATACAACACTGGGATCAAAAGGATAACTGAAAGTGAAACAGATAAAACTAGACAAGCAGATAATCTCCAGCGATTCCAATCTCCAGAAAGAGGAAATTCAAATCTGTGAATACTCAGGCTGACCCGAGCGTAAATAAAAATACAAACACTCGAGTCAGGACATACATACTTATACAATGTAAACCAACTCAAGTGGACTGTAGTAAAAGTACAAGTAACTTAAAGGATGATTGGGACCGCCCATCCTCTAAGGATCCGTTAAACTATTTACTATATAGTATATTGCGCTATTATAATAATGTCTAACAGTAAAATAAACTTACTTTTAAATAGCGTTAAGGAGTGACCCAATATTCCCCTTAACACAAATAATGTCAATAGTCTATACAATACCTGCATATCTCCTGATCGGGAGACTACAAGAAGATACTGCATAGGTACGACACAAATAGAAACTCGTAGTAAAGGTCTGATATGGTAGGTGACACGGCACACAAGGCAATGCCAGGGTAGATATACCAATTACGACACTCGAGCTGGTGGTAACGCAGTAGCCACATACGCCCACCGCGGAACACATTCCCACAAAATCGGAGGGGCGCCCAAACAATCACAAGTAATAGTATGGTATCGAAGAAATACGTCTGCTACGAGGTACGACCTCAACTGGCCCGAGACCGCTCCTGTTTTAGCCACCTTATGCCAACTCACGGGAGTTGGGTCCACGTAGTATACCTCAAGAACGTCGCCACCATCCTACTTCATTCTGGAATCTCCACCACGTACACGGTTGTCAAAGTGGTTTCGGTATCGACAGAGAGCATGCCCATATCTGATCCCGGTCTCTTTGTCAACCAATCGTTATTATAACCCGTGCTTATAACTTAAAAATAATATTTTATACTTCAAAACAAAATATCATTTCAATCCAAATCTTTATCAAAATAAAGATTAAATCATTTCCAAACCATTTCTGTATATCAACATACCATATATTTCAAATTCAAATATTTATCAAGATAAATATCAATTCATTTATAACCATTTCAATATATTAAATTATCATATCCTTTCAAAAATTCCTTTCAAATCACTTAATATATTAAAATATCATATCCTTTCAAAACTTCCTTTCAAATCATTTTATTATCAAAATATCGTATCTTTCAAAACTTTATTTTGAAATCATTTTAATATCAAAATATCATATCTTTCAAAACTTCATTTCAAAACATTTTTAATATCAAAGTATGATATCTTTCAAAACTTCATTTCAAAGCATTTTTAATATCAAAATATCCTATCTTTCAAAACTTCATTTCAAAACATTTTTAATATCAAAATATCATATCTTTCAAAACTTCATTTCAAAACATTTAATATATCAAAATATCATATCTTTCAAAACTTCATTTCAAAACATTTAATATATCAAAATATCATATCTTTCAAAACTTTAATTTCAAATCATCATATAAGTTCAAATCCAAATATTCAATTTTGAATCCCTTTTAAATTCAAAGATATCATTCATTTATTATCATTCCAAATCACCTTTTAAATAGCTTATATTTTAATCAAAATAATTCATTTATATACCTTCAAATTAAGTATTCAATTTCCAAAGTTTTAAACCATTATGAGTTCATTTACTAAGTTAAACCATAAACATTGAAAATTTCAACCTTTCACAGCATTCAGAAAAAGGTGTTGAAAGTTATACTTGAAAACATTTCAATTTAAACCATTTAAACATTATAAAAATCATATTTTAACATTCAATTATGTTCATTAAAATACTCTTTTAATTAATGATTTTTATAAAGCAACATTTTATAATTAAATCAAATTTCACAAATCCACTTAATAAATTCAAGTGTAGACTTCCCTATTTTTACATTTAACACTTTATTAACGTTTACATTTTCAAATTATCATTTCACAAATTAAACTAAATTTCCAATTTATTAAATTAACATAAACCCTTAATTAAAACCAAATTCACATTTCCAGGTCAAGTTCATTTTAAAATTACACTTTTAAGCATTCATTCATTTAACCATTTTAATACATAGAAAAATCAATATTACTTCATTAATTCATTTAAACTCAAATTTAATCAAATCGTCATATTTACCATTTTTCATATAAAATTAAATTTCCATTTTATTTATATAACTTAAAATTCCCTTTTAAACCAAAACCCAAATTTTCAGACTTTAAGTTATATTTCAATAATTCAACTTAACCATTTATTTGTTTAACATTTCCCACTTATACAAAATCATAAATCCTTTATTTAAAGCACTTTAAAAATCTATTTAAATCAAATTATCATAAATTTACATTTAAACCACTTAAAATTTTATTTATATAACTTAAATGTCATTTTAAAAGCCAAAGTCCAAATTTCTAAATTTGAGTTATATTTCAAAAATTCACTTCTTACCATTCATTTGAATTACATTTTTTTCTGGAAAAATCCAAAATTTCTTTATATAAACATTAAAAATCCAATTTAAATCAAATTTCATAATTTTTCACTTTTAAAAATATTTAATATATTCAAAATACTTTATAAAATATAACCACGGGCATGTATATAGTTTTCTAACCTAGGTCAAGTGATACGGATATATATCATTTCAATCTGCAGTTTAAAAGAAAATCCGGGTTCTATCATTTCAAACCCGCAATTCCAAGTTAAAATAAAATAAATAAAAACCGTTCAGGCCTATCATTTCAGCCCATAACGATTTTTCCCTATTCTAAAGTCCGTTCGGGTATGTATCATTTCAACCCATAGTGAACCTCTACAGGGAACTTGTAGTGTGATAAACAGATATAAATGAACAGTTAACAACATATAGCAGTAACAGATGATATGACATGAAATTTAACAGGTTGAACATCATATATATATATATATATATAAAATCACATAGCAGTTATAACATCATTTTTTTTGCACATTCAGTTGTTGTTGTTTCACAACTGCATAAGTATAAATGTCATGTGAGCTTTACTCACCTCTAAATGCTGGAGATTGCAAACCAATAACACACGGAATCAAAAGCAAACAGACAAGACTACAGACTTTGAATGGAGAGCGAGATCCAAGCTATAGATCTTGTGTTACAACCCAAAACAAAACCAAATAAATTTAAAGTTCAATACAACATTCAATTTAAATAACTTTGAAATAAAAAGAGATACGAATACACAATCCTTTTCCTTGCCTTCTCTACTATTTGGTACGGCCTAGGGATGTGTTTGGCTCTGGTTTGAACAAGTGTTGGCTCAGGTTCGGTCATGTGTATGCATGGCCTAGGTAATGGAATATGGCGGAGAAGTTTATATATAAGGATGTGAAGAGTTTTAAGGCAAATAGTGTGATTTTTGGTCAAAACAAAGGCTCGACCTTGGGGTTATGGCTCGCCTGGGTGCACCATGACTGGTCAGTGGTGGAAAGGGGTGTGTAGAGGTCAGATCAGAGGGGTGGTGGGGGCTATGGTGATGGTTAGGGTGATTGTTGAAGGAGATGAACAAGTAGTGGTCAAATACGCATAGTTTTAGGCCTTTGGTTGCATTTTTGAGGGGTTTGGTCATCATGGAGGGCTCGGCCTTGGTCGTGGCTGGAAATATAGTTGGTGTTGATGGCAGGGAAGAGGTGTAGAGAGTGGTGGTTGCGGCTATGGAGGAGAGGCCTAGAAAATAACATGAGAAAGCAAGGCATAATTCATAGAAAATAAGAAGAAAAAGTAGAAAAAAAGAAGTGAAGCCATTACCAAACTTCTTAGCCATGAAAGAGAAGTGAGATATGAGTTTTTTTCATGTGAAAATTGAAGGGAATACACAGCAAATGAAAAAAATGCACGGCCAAGAGGAGTAATGGAGAGGTTATGGCAAATGAAAGGGCTTTAGGAGGTGAAAAGACTTAAGTTTCAAAAGCTTTTAAAACCTTTCACATTTCCTTTTCTTTTGAATCAAATAAAACAAAATATATGTAACGACCCAGAATTTTTGATAATTAAAATTTGAATATTTAATTAATTTTAAATATTAGTAAGTGAATTTATAAGTCAAATAAATTTTTATTTGAATTATTGGATTTAACTGGATTATTAAATCGATAATTTAATATGTTAAATTATGGAAATAATTGAAAATTGGGTTAAATATGATTGAAAATGATTTGTAAAATTTTATTTTATCATATGGAAGTTAGAATGATATTTTAGAACTTTTAAAATCGAATTAAAAGTTAATTTGTGAAAATTGAATATTTTAATATTTAAATCGACTAGTGAAAATAGTCAATTTTTGAACAGTCTCAGAATTGAACGAAACCAGTTTCATTGGATCCGTAATAGTTAGTTATTTCCGGATTTCAAATTTCGTATCAATCGGAGCTATCGTTTGATCGTGGCAGCTCGAAACGCATCGAATTGTTTTTAATTTAAATTTGGCGAGTTAAAATAGCCATTTTTCAAAAAAGTCTCGGATTTCGACGAAACCAGTTTCATCGGATCCGTAATGTGATATTATTGTAAGGTTTCAAATTTCAAGTCAATTGGATTTACCGTTTGTCCGATACAAATTAAAACGCCTAGAAAATCGCTTAAATCGGTTTAATTTAAATTGAGCGTTTATAGCCATAACTCGCACAGATGTCCGAATTAGCTTTCGAAACCTGTTCCATTGTGTCCGGAACGCGGGGTAAACCCTAGAAACGCTGGTTACGGCGCGTAAATCGGAGTTCGGAATTTCCGGATGAATAGTGTTCGATTTTCTTCTATAAATAGACCCACAACCCTCACAAATAAAAAAAGAAAAAAAAAAGAAAACCCTAATTCACGTTGCAGCCGCCACCCTTGCTATGAACGGCCAGAAAGTGACAGTCTTCTTCCTCTATAATCTCTCAATCTACAAACATTCACGCGAAATCACCAACTAAGAAGTTGTAGAGGGGAGTGTGTTCTACAGATCCATACGGATATGATCGTAAATGGAGCATCGTAGGGGGAGAAAAAGGGGGCCGACCGTGCCTACTTGCGCACGTATTTCGAGGAGAGGGGGGTGGCCGAGTTGCGAGTGCTTCTGGCCGAGGGTGGAGCCTTCAAGTGGCTTCGATTTGGGGGTCTTTGATCGTCATATAGTTTAACGAGGAGGGAGGAAGATTCAACCCTAGTTTGGGCTCCTATGGGTTCTTATGAACGGCAATGGCCTGTAGAACGAAGAGGAGAGGAAGATGATAGGGTCGGCCCAGATTTGCTCTAAAAGGAAATGGACGGTGTTGATTGAATCTAGGTTAAGATTTGTTAATAATTGTTGTAAATATTAGTTTAAAATCGTGTACAAACTTGTAAAATCAATATCTTTTTCATACGAGGTCGAAAACGCACGAAACCAGTTGCGTTGGAATCGTATGGACGAGCACTACGCTATGGAGTTGGTTTGGAGTCGTTTGGAGTTAGTGAGAATTTTAGGTAAAATTAAACGTCCGTTTAATTTTATTCGAAATAAATCGCTAAAACGGAATTTAAAATCAAGGTGAGAACTTCTCACTCAATCGAATCAGTTTCGATTTTATTTTAAATAGTTAGATTTAAAATATTTGAATGCATGTTTGAATGTTGATTGATATCTATTGATTGTTAAAATAGACATTATACGCCGTTATTAAGCGGATGTTATTTATTAAAAACATATACCGCGAATATTTCATAAACAGTGAAATTGGTATTATATATAATATCAATATATATATTGGCATATGTATATATTGCAGTTGTTGATTTCCCACATTTTTTGTTTAGCGGATGAGACCCTATTGCGCCGTCTATTAAGCGGATAATATTTAAATCCCATATACTGCGATAATTTCGTACTGGAACGGAATTGGAATTGTGCTAATGTTTGTGGATGCAGGAAAACAGGTTGGAGGGATCCAACTGGATTCCTCAACAGTTTTTATTTGATTTCAGATATTTTGATATTTGATGGATTATCATATCGATATATGATATCGTTGTTGTCGTGATTGACTATTTGGTGTGTAGCATCATTGGACCAAATTTTGGGATTTTAAAATGATTTTTAAAGTGATTTTTGAGAATATACTATATTTTGGAATTGATCCATTATAAATATATAAACGTTATAATTTTTAAAGTTATAAAAATTATGATTTTGAGAAATATAGTTAAAAACTGATTTTTGAGAATATGATGCTAATGATTTTATAAAATAGTTAAATCGGAATTTTTGAATTTATTGTGAAAAGTTTAAATATAGGATTTATAAAATTTAATTTTTTTTATGAATCAAAAGGATGAAGTTTTTAAAGGAATTTGAAGACGTTTTAAAATATTAATATGAATTGATTTATATTAAGAGATTTATAAATGGATATTTATAAATTGAAATATTGACATTATAAAACGAGTTTTTATAAGTGTTTGAATGAAGTGAAAATAAATTTTGTAAATGAATGGAATTTATAAAATTATAAATGGTGAAGTTATAAATGAAATTTATAAATAGTAAGATTTATAAGTTTTGTGAAATTATTCAAGAATATATTTGGATGAATAATTGAATCTTATAAGTTATAAGATTTATAACTATGAAGTTTAAAAGAACGATTTTGTAAAATAATCGTTTTATAAGTATTTAACTTATAATATGAACTTTTAGTTTATAATTGAGTTATAAACTGGAATAGGTTAATGAAAGAATTTATAAAAAGGAAGTTTTTATAAATAAATAGAAATGGAATTTATAAACGTTGTTTTATAAATTCGCAAATGACTTATTTTGACAAGAAAATTTGTTGAAACCTATAAATGGAGTTATATTCACATTTTTGAATAGTGAATAATCCTTTGAATTAAAATGAATAAAAGGATGAAATTGTTAATGAAGTATATTCACGTTTTTGAATAGTGAATAACACGTTAAAGAAATTGTTTTGGATTTGGATGTTTTAAATAGAATTAAAACGATCGAACAATGTTTTAAAATGTGTTGAGATTCGAAACCATAGATTTCAACATTTATTGTTGAAATAGACGTTTTCGAGAAATAGAAGGAGATGATGGACTATAACACTGTTGTTATAGTAAATGATTTTCGAAAGGAAATGTTTTGTATAGTATTGGGATTTATATATCTATTTAATTTCGAATCCCTATACTAGTGAATTTGGGTTGTCGTAACGATGTTTTACGTAACATTCGTTTTGGCCCAAATAAATATGTTTAAGAGAATGATTTCCTTAAAGAATGAAATACATACTTAATTTCGATTGAAGTATATTGAATATTTTCCAAGTGTTGAAAATAAATAAAAATTGTGAATTACTTATGAATAAATAAGTATGGAAATGTTTTTCCAATATAAAGTGAATATTAAAGAATTTATCTTTTTGAAGATAAATTGAAAATGAATATTATAAATCGAATTGAAGTCGTATATTCATTAATACTTTGGAATGTAAATTCACTATTGAATTTATAAAGGAAAGGAGAATTTGTTTAAAAGTAAATATTGATTTATTTTTGAAGTGTGAAATTATATATCTAGTGAAGATATTTTGGAAAATAAATAATTTGGAAAATTATTTGGAAACTGGTGATGTGTGCATATCCAGTGATAGTTCAATAACCGACTATCAATATTTCCCTTTGAATGGGTAATTGATGTGATTTGTTTGAATGTGAATGCTACACTTATTTTTGAATAAGCGCTCACTATTCGGGTTAACCGGGAAAGGACCATGGGGTCGTATAACCCAGTCCGAATATGTGATACGTCGTTGTGAATTGCATTTGAAGATCGGTGTTGAAGACCCGGTATTTGCGAGAGCGATAGGATGACCTGTCGATTTATTCTGCACCGAGTTGCTCCGGTATAGAGTTCTCCATATGTGATGGTGAATCCGATCAGGATTGTGAATATCCGGATTGCAAGGACTTCTTTGTAAGTGCCTTCGGTTTTGTTCGAGCCCGGAACAGACTTGTATGGATTGTATGTCTGACATTACAAGTTGAGATATAAAGCCGATTTCATTCAAATATATTTCTGTTGGTGTCGAAGAATTTATTCTTTAGCTTAACACCCTTCTCTGAGACGTACGAGCTCAGAGGTTATATAGTTGAAGTTATCAGCGATATATTCCCAATTTGGTAATGTGACATGCTGAGTGTTGCTGAAATGATCATTGTGTTGATTATTGTGATAGGATCGTTTATTTGATCGTCTATCTTAGTGATCATTGTGTTGATCATTTGTTGACACAAAGCATGGCTTTTGTATAAAGTATGTTTTTGTGGACGTGACTTCGTCGAGCCTCACACTCCGGAAATGGTCAAAACAGGAAAGATGCGGCAAGGTTATGAGGGGTAGCTCCCTTTAGGGTATGTACATTTCCTTCTGGATAGAGGTGGTATCATGGTATGGAGCCCAGATATTTAACCTATGTGGTTACTACGAATTTATTACTTTGTGGTTGTTGGTTATCGGGATCCCGTGAGAAAGGTCGTTTACGATCGGGGAATGGCGTGCTCGTATCAGTAGTTACCCAGTTAGGGGTAACCCGGCCTTGTGTTGGCAGAGTTCCGGTTTGGTTCTCGGGGATGTCTTTCCAGAGGCATTCTCATGTGGCAATGGGAAGTTCCTTGGCCTGACCATTTGTTGGAAATCCAAAGAAACAATACGAAACTTGTACGGTTTTAGTTGTAGAACCTATCATTCACTTATGGTGTCGCAACACTGTTTGGATGGTAGCTATAGTAGGCATACGATAATGGTCGTATGTTGGCTAAGATTTATATTCTACTTTCGAAATGAATTTCTTCTACACTATGCACTAGTAATAATATCAAATGTTATTTTAAATGCGTATCAAGCATCTTTGACTATCATAAGGAGAAATCTCCTCCGATTCTGCGTTTGCATTGTGTGTGTGTGCGGGAGGCCTTATGGTAGTCTCATTTTTAAAAGCATTGCGAATTGAATTTAAAAATATCTCTCTATTTTGATTTTAAAGTTAAATAAACTGTTTTGAGTTCTCACACCAGTCACATGACTGACTTGGAGTTTATTGTTTTCCTTCCTAAACTCTGGGTGCCCACCAAATTTCTACACGGGCAGTCAAGAGTTAAGGTTTATCAGGATATTCTGGGTATTCTGGAGTTGCTTGAGGCAAGCTGGATGGCATGGCGTATTACTAGTTTATATAGTATTTCTTTTTCCGCTGCACTATTTGTTGTTGTTGTTGTACACTCTGATGATGATATGATGTAATAAAATGAAATGTATGAAATGTAATAACTGATATAGTTCTTTGTTTAAAGATTATTCATTTGTTATTATATGTTGTTCCGCTGCGAATTGTGAGATTCTGATGTTGTTCTGTTGTTTGTTTTCTGTTCCGTTCTATTTTAAAATTCTGTTCTATTTTCTATTTTCTATTCTCTCTATTTTCTACCTTCTTCTATCTTCTTCTTATCTTTTTCTCTCTTTCTCTTTCCTTAAATTCTTTTTAAAAACCCTCAGTGTTCGGTTTTCCGTCGTTCGATTCCTCGGCAGTCGATAAAGTGAGTGTCGATGTCGAATATTCGGAAGACGAAGAATCGTGTCCTGACAATATAATTCAGCAAATATTTTTAAAAACCGAAACAAAGTGAAACAAAATGAAAATAAATAATAAAATTTAAAGAAAATAGAAAAAGAATAGAAGAAATTGCTTAAAAATTCAAAACAGGGTTCAAAAATTACAATTAAAACATCACTGGTTTTGGAAAAATATCAACTTCATTTTAAAAATATTCTAAAGCAAAATTTTGAAATAAAATACTTCATTTATCATTTCTAAAATTAAATAAATAATTATATTCAGAGAAAATAGAAGATAATTAGAGAAATTGTTTAAAAAATGGCAAACAGGATATGAAAATTACAAATCAAACATCATAAGCTTTTAGAAAATTAATATTTCACTTTAAAACAAATAAAAAGGAAATTAAATAAATAAATGAGGAACAAAATAAAATGGGAATGAGAAGAAAATAAGTTCTTAAGAAAAATATAAAAATAAACAAGGAATTACTTAAATTAACTGAAGCTGGAAATTAGAAATTGGCAAAAAATATACAACTGACACTGGAAAATGTCAATTACATTAAAAAAATGTTTGAAAACCAAAAAGATACACATAACATGTTATTTTTCTCATATATGTAGGATCTAGATTAACCCTAGAGGGGGGGTGAATAGGGTTATAGCAAATTTTCTCGATTTAAACACAGAAACAAATTGCAGAAATAAATATGCTGAAAAATAAATCACACACAAAATTTACCCATCTTTGGCAACCCCTGCCTACTGCTGCATTCCCAGATTTCTATTATAATTAAACAGTATCCCGCTTACAAACACTCTACTAGACTCGCAGACCCTTTTTCTCCCGCTCACAAACACTCTACTAGACTCGCACACCCTGCTCCCGCCTATAGAGTTTCGCTCACTCGCAAACACTGCTCCCGCCTATAGAGTTTTGCAAACTCGCACACCCTGCTCACTGAACTAATTCTAACTAGACAATCTGATACTACCTACAACCTAGGTGGTGATTTACAAATTCTTTGACTCGAAAAGAAAAAACAACTTCAAAAAATAACCGTAGGAGCAAAAATTAAAATACGAACTTGAATGCGTAATTTTTGCTCAAATAAAAATAATAAAAAAAACCTTCAATTAAAACCCTAAAACCAAATAATCCCCTTTTATAAATAAGGCCGACCCCTTATTCTTCAACCCGATCCACTGTGAAGAAAAATGCGGCCTCTCCTTTTTCTTTTGCATGGCTCGTTCCTTTTTGTCGAATTAGGGTTTCGGTCCTTTTCTCTTCCTTCTAAAACCGATCCCTTTGTCGAATTAGGGCTTCGTGCTATCGATCCGAAATTGAGGCTTTGTTTGATTTGATTGATGAAGCTCTTGCTCGCGCTTGTTCTCTGATGATTGATGCTTGTTGCTAGCTCGTTCTCTGATGATCGAGTTGTTGATGATTTCGGTATGTAATTTCTTTTGTTGCTCGTTTGATTGCTTGCTTTTTAACTCGATGCCTATGATGATAGTTGGGTGATGTATTTATATGAAATTCGAGACACTCGAATTTGTTCGTACTCGTTTACACTTTCCTAATTTTCTGTTGCCTGATGCACACGGCTTCTATTCTGTAGCGTTCGATTGCCTTGAGTCATACGGCAAAGAAAACTTTCCTGTTTTATTTGTTTTGACTTTTTCAAAGATTGCATATACACACTTGTCTTGATTTTGATCTCGGTCAATTTTGTCTTCGTGAATTTCCTTGTTGACTTCACTGTATGCTTCCATGATTTCGACTTGGACTTGTTTATTGGTTTCGACTTCAAGTTGCTTATCATCTGCATTGTTATTCTTCGACTTGTTTACTTCTTGACTGCCACAGCTTCGGCCACCTTTGTGTTCATCCCTGTGAGCTTCGTGAATTTCTCTGACTTTGTAGTTGTCACTTGTGTATATGACATGGCCAGTTGAATCATTAACTGTTCATACTTGTGATCTTCATTTGGGTTATTGATGCATTCATTATGTACTTGATAATACTTGATGTTGTTGAACTTGGTGGTATGCATTTTGTGGTCTGCCTTGTTGCTGTGTCATTGCTGTTGACATGTTGTTGCATTCTCTTGAGTCTGTTGCATGAGTTACTTGCATTTTTCATGTATCTGCTGGCTTGTTCTTGCATTAACATGTTGTGGCCTGTAGTTGCTGTTATATTACTCCGAATTGCATTTATTTGCTTGTACTTGTGTTCTTTGTTCATTGGACTGGCTGTTGCTAAGTTGATATGCTTGTGATGCTTTGTCTCTGGCATTGACATTGACATTGTATCATTGTTCCTTTACCATGTTGCATTATTCACTGTGCATTTCTATATTGAGTTTGCATTGGTGTAGTTGCTTCCATTCTGGTTGTTACAGTCCTATGCAGTTGCTTGTAGTCTTGGCCATGTTGCATATTGCATTTGGTCTGCACTTTCACTGTTCTCGAGTTGCACACTTTGATTTACTTGAACCTTTGGTTGGTCACTGTTGCATTACTGTATCTTGTGGCAGTTGCTATGCCTTTGTGCATACTGTATTACTCTGGTCTTGCATAGTTCCATGTTGCTGTTGGTCTGACTTGAACTTTCATTGTTGAGTTTGTTCATTGAGTTGTTGTTGTCTGCACTTGCACACTCCACACTTTGGTATTGTTCCATGTTGTTACCTGGTCGAGCTGTGGTCTTCAAGCATATTGCCGTGATTGTAGTTCCAGCGTGCATTTCTCTGTTGCACTTGCTTTTGATATAGCTGTTGGTTGATGTACATGCTTGTTCATTCCAGTGAGTTTTGTTTTGTGATATCCATGTTGCAACTGTTTTTGACATGTGAACTGCCATGATTGTTGCAGTCCATTTTGCTGTTGGTCTTCGTTGCATTCATGTCATGTTGCCTTGTGTTGAATCCAGTTTCAAAACTCGGGTTTGACCTTGTGCTCGTGTCGTAATTTTGAATATACTGCACGTGAGTTGAACCCGGCTTTTCATTTGGGTTTGACCTGTGCTCACCTGTTCCTGTAGCATTATCAAGTGTATATCGATGTGCACGGCCTTATGGCATGTACAGTGATACACTGTGCATGTCACACTGTTCGTGTGTGATGAATTCAAGTGTGAATGATGAAGAACAACCCAAATAACTGAGGCAAACCATATTTTTAAACATCATATTTCATTTTATATTGCAAAAACATTTCTTTTTCAATTTTACTGCGTTAGTGAATATTTTTGCAGATTGCTCAGATGTTGGATTCAAACTGGAATGCAGTTGAAGACAAAATACGAGTGTGAGTGATATGTAGTGAGGTTATTATTGTAAACTGAATTGTGATGTAATTGTGATGTAATCAAAAATGTATATGTATAGTGAGAGCTTGAATTTGTACTATTCAAGATTGTAATAAATATTTGTTTGAATAAAATTTCTGTTTGAATTCAAATTCTGTGTTATTTATTTTATTCAACAAATATTTATTTAATCTATGAAGAATAAAATAGTACATTAACAAATACATTTAAATGAATATATATGTTTATTATCATCAAACAAAAGCGCATATTCAACAATCTCCCCCTTTTGATGATAACAAACATATATTTAAGATTGTGTACATGTGTTAAATGTATTTGATCAATGATATACTATAATTGCTCCCCCTATTTAAATGCTTCCTCTCTACATGATGCTCCCCCTATATATGCATAGAAATATATAAATATATACAAATGAGCCTAGATGCCAATGGAAAATGATGAGACCTTGGCTTGATTCTATTTGACAAAATCTTAACTTTTCTCTCCCCCTTTTGTTATCAGCAGAAGAATAATAGTGTGAGAGAAAAATAGAGATAAAGTAATCGATATTAATCCAACATTAAACTCAAATTGAATATAAATATTAAACTTCAATAAGAATCAAACAAAAATCATAACTACACTTGTTAGGCGCATATTCCACTTTTAGAAAGAATGGAAATGATGTTCTAATATAAAATCATACAATTGTATCAACTTGTGGTACATTTATATCAGAAATTTGAATATTTACTAATCATGCATAACCGTTAGGACTTTTAAATGAGATTAGTAGTATTCCAATTTAATTTTAAAAATGAAATCAAGTATCTTCTAACCACGCATGACCGTGAGGACTTTTAAATGGGATTAGAATCAACTTGTCTATTAAATCAATTAATTTTGATATGCGTTCCATACATGCATAACCGTAAGGACTTTTAAATGAGCATGGAAGCACATAATCAAAAGTCCAAGTAATTCACCCATGCATAACCGTGAGGACTTTTAAATGAGAGTGAATACTTTGGATATTTTTTTTTTTTAAAACGTGACATGAAAAACAAATGATTCTTGATTATAGTACCACATATCGACAAACTATATTGAATATTTGATAAACCATGGTCGATAGAAATAATGATAGATATAGAAATGGTCATGGAATTTTTACCCAACAAAAAGTTTTATAACTCTTGTTTAAATTCCTAAAGAAATTTTTCAAATATACTCTCTTGAGTAATATATGTTAAATATCAACACTCATCACCTTTTCAATCACTGCTTATCCTTTTGATAATTAGTAGGGAGTCGGATTAGTCAAAAATTTGTCATTTAAAATCAAATAAGGATGACTAATCTGAAAATATGGTCAAACAATGATTTTCTCGAGGGGGTTATATGAGAAAAATTTCTGCTATTTGAAAATTGTTTCAAGTGAAAAATATGCAGATATTTTCTTTGAAAAACGATGCAGTAACTAAATGTTTCACCATAAATCACGTTCAACTCGTAGGTTTTTTATCAACTAGATTACCAGTATGAACTGCATCTGAATTTTTCTTTTCAATCCAAAATATTACTAACTAAATTTGATAGACCAGACATGAAGTGTACATAAAAACTCAAACTCAATTTTTAATAGCATTTCAAATGACCTTCTCTTGAATTTGGATTGAAGCCATGTAAATCATCAGAGAACCGTGAATATAGAGCCAGCATGTTGAACAAGTCAGAAAATTATCATTTCTACAACATCTCAATATTGGCTGATTTCATTCAGAATACGGTGCAGATTATCACCGAAATATACCTTCACCTGTTTTACCTTTACGATAATTTTACGTGATTTCCCATTGTGATTCTGTCACCTTTGTACTAGGCTAAGGAACTTTGTTTTTGTCGCCCGTTGTGTTTCTGGAACAGCCAAAAATCCAAAAAAACACTTTTGTTGTTCCTTAGCCTGCCACCACACCTACACGGGAAAAGATTTATGTGACCTATTTGTTTTTATAGGTCCATCGTTGTTAGTGGCAGAAGATTTAGGAAAATAATTTTGTGGAGACCCAAAACTGTTTATATATGTTCCTTTTGGCACCCAAATTTGTTTACCTTTGAGAGATTTTATATTTGTGCCTTTTGGAACCCAAATTGGTATGGTTTTCACATGTTTGGGTCTATACCAGCAATTATTGTGATCGTGTCCATATTTTCTACAAATTGTGCACACTGAATTTTCTTGATTAATCTTGCTCTCAACATTTTTAGATTTATTATATCCAAGTCCTTGTCTAACCGTATTAACAGTTTGCTTTCCTAATAGCATATTCAACGATTTTTCACTTTTTGAGAATTTATCTAAGGTCATTGACAATTGTTGGACTTGTGTTTTGAGAGATTCATTTTCATTTATCAATTGTGTGCACTTTTTAATAGAATCCTCTCTCCTAGTATTTTCATTCTCTTTTAAAATCAGAATTTCTTTTTCAAGTGATTTTATATTGATTTCTGATTTTTTAATTTCCTTTTCGAATGTTGGACACTTATCACACTTAGGGATCATACTTTGATAGGTTTTAACTAATTTGTCGAGTTGTTCAGTTAATTCTATCAAAGTATCTTTTTGTGATTCAAGTTTGGCATACTTCTCCCTACAGCCATTCATTTCGTGGAAATAAATAAGTAATTCAGAGTGAGTGGGTTTCGATACCTCGCTTGGCTTCATATTGTGCTCTCTGTTTTTTACTTTTTGATTTAGAGCTGGATTTCCGTATTTACGATTCCTCCTTTTGAATTTCTTCATTGGTAATGTCAGCTCGACTGCTCCATCATCATCATCCTCATCGCAACTGCTAGTTACCACTCCTGTTAAGCACATTTCTTTAACTGAGTTGGTTGTGGAGGACATCTTATTACTGTTGACTTTTGCACCATATATTGCATGGAGAGTATTCCAGATTTTCTGTGCATTTTCACAATGAGAGACGAAATAAAAATTATCACGATTAATATGAGAATATAATATATGCATAGCAAGAGCATTATTCGAGAGAATTTCCTTATTTGTTATATCACACCCATTTTCAATAATATCCTAACATTTAATATTAACAGATTTTAAATAAAATTCCATTTTTAATTTCCAGTTCAAAAAATCTGTTCCATTGAAAATAGATGGAATAATATTGGAACGACCCTCAAAAAAAGTATTATCTGGTGAATTCATGACTCTAGAGTTAAAGAAAAATACCGTGCTCTGATACCACTTGTAGGATCTAGATTAACCCAAGAGGGGGGGTGAATAGGGTTATAGCAAATTTTCTCGATTTAAACACAGAAACAAACTGCAGAAATAAATATGCTGAAAAATAAATCACACACAAAATTTACCCAGCTTCGGCAACCCCTGCCTACTGCTGCATTCCGAGATTTCTATTAGAATTAAACAGTATCCCGCTTACAAACACTCTACTAGACTCGCAGACCCTTTTGCTCCCGCTCACAAACACTCTACTAGACTCGCACACCCTGCTCCCGCCTATAGAGTTTCGCTCACTCGCAAACACTGCTCCCGCCTATAGAGTTTTGCAAACTCGCACACCCTGCTCACTGAACTAATTCTAACTAGACAATCTGACACTACCTACAACCTAGGTGGCGATTTACAAATTCTTTGACTCGAAAATAAAAAACAACTTCAAAAAATAACCGCAGGAGCAAAAATTAAAATACGAACTTGAATGCTTAATTTTTGCTCAAATAAAAAAAAACCTTCAATTAAAACCCTAAAACCAAATAATCCCCTTTTATAAATAAGGCCGACCCCTTATTCTTCAACCCGATCCACTGTGAAGAAAAATGCGGCCTCTCCTTTTTCTTTTGCATGGCTCGTTCCTTTTTGTCGAATTAGGGTTTCGGTCCTTTTCTCTTCCTTCTGAAACCGATCCCTTTGTCGAATTAGGGCTTCGTGCTATCAATCCGAAATTGAGGCTTTGTTTGATTTGATTGATGAAGCTCTTGCTCGCGCTTGTTCTCTGATGATTGATGCTTGTTGCTAGCTCGTTCTCTGATGATCGAGTTGTTGATGATTTCGGTATGTAATTTCTTTTGTTGCTCGTTTGATTGCTTGCTTTTTAACTCGATGCCTATGATGATAGTTGGGTGATGTATTTATATGAAATTCGAGACACTCGAATTTGTTCGTACTCGTTTACACTTTCCTAATTTTCTGTTGCCTGATGCACACGGCTTCTATTCTGTAGCGTTCGATTGCCTTGAGTCATACGGCAAAGAAAACTTTCCTGTTTTATTTGTTTTGACTTTTTCAAAGATTGCATATACACACTTGTCTTGATTTTGATCTCGGTCAATTTTGTCTTCGTGAATTTCCTTGTTGACTTCACTGTATGCTTCCATGATTTCGACTTGGACTTGTTTATTGGTTTCGACTTCAAGTTGCTTATCATCTGCATTGTTATTCTTCGACTTGTTTACTTCTTGACTGCCACAGCTTCGGCCACCTTTGTGTTCATCCCTGTGAGCTTCGTGAATTTCTCTGACTTTGTAGTTGTCACTTGTGTATATGACATGGCCAGTTGAATCATTAACTATTCATACTTGTGATCTTCATTTGGGTTATTGATGCATTCATTATGTACTTGATAATACTTGATGTTGTTGAACTTGGTGGTATGCATTTTGTGGTCTGCCTTGTTGCTGTGTCATTGCTGTTGACATGTTGTTGCATTCTCTTGAGTCTGTTGCATGAGTTACTTGCATTTTTCATGTATCTGCTGGCTTGTTCTTGCATTAACATGTTGTGGCCTGTAGTTGCTGTTATATTACTCCGAATTGCATTTATTTGCTTGTACTTGTGTTCTTTGTTCATTGGACTGGCTGTTGCTAAGTTGATATGCTTGTGATGCTTTGTCTCTGGCATTGACATTGACATTGTATCATTGTTCCTTTACCATGTTGCATTATTCACTGTGCATTTCTATATTGAGTTTGCATTGGTGTAGTTGCTTCCATTCTGGTTGTTACAGTCCTATGCAGTTGCTTGTAGTCTTGGCCATGTTGCATATTGCATTTGGTCTGCACTTTCACTGTTCTCGAGTTGCACACTTTGATTTACTTGAACCTTTGGTTGGTCACTGTTGCATTACTGTATCTTGTGGCAGTTGCTATGCCTTTGTGCATACTGTATTACTCTGGTCTTGCATAGTTCCATGTTGCTGTTGGTCTGACTTGAACTTTCATTGTTGAGTTTGTTCATTGAGTTGTTGTTGTCTGCACTTGCACACTCCACACTTTGGTATTGTTCCATGTTGTTACCTGGTCAAGCTGTGGTCTTCAAGCATATTGCCGTGATTATAGTTCCAGCGTGCATTTCTCTGTTGCACTTGCTTTTGATATAGCTATTGGTTGATGTACATGCTTGTTCATTCCAGTGAGTTTTGTTTTGTGATATCCATGTTGCAACTGTTTTTGACATGTGAACTGCCATGATTGTTGCAGTCCATTTTGCTGTTGGTCTTCGTTGCATTCATGTCATGTTGCCTTGTGTTGAATCCAGTTTCAAAACTCGGGTTTGACCTTGTGCTCGTGTCGTAATTTTGAATATACTGCACGTGAGTTGAACCCGGCTTTTCATTTGGGTTTGACCTGTGCTCACCTGTTCCTGTAGCATTATCAAGTGTATATCGATGTGCACGGCCTTATGGCATGTACAGTGATACACTGTGCATGTCACACTGTTCGTGTGTGATGAATTCAAGTGTGAATGATGACGAACAACCCAAATAACTGAGGCAAACCATATTTTCAAACATCATATTTCATTTTATATTGCAAAAACATTTCTTTTTCAATTTTACTGCGTTAGTGAATATTTTTGCAGATTGCTCAGATGTTGAATTCAAACTGGAATGCAGTTGAAGACAAAATACGAGTGTGAGTGATATGTAGTGAGGTTATTATTGTAAACTGAATTGTGATGTAATTGTGATGTAATCAAAAATGTATATGTATAGTGAGAGCTTGAATTTGTACTATTCAAGATTGTAATAAATATTTGTTTGAATAAAATTTCTGTTTGAATTCAAATTCCGTGTTATTTATTTTATTCAACAAATATTTATTTAATCTATGAAGAATAAAATAGTACATTAACAAATACATTTAAATGAATATATATGTTTATTATCATCATCAAACAAAAGCGCATATTCAACAATCTCCCCCTTTTGATGATAACAAACATATATTTAAGATTTTGTACATGTGTTAAATGTATTTGATCAATGATATACTCTAATTGCTCCCCCTATTTAAATGCTTCCTCTCTACATGATGCTCCCCCTATGTATGCATAGAAATATATAAATATATACAAATGAGCCTAGATGCCAATGGAAAATGTAACGTTTCGGATTTTGCCCGCTCAAAAATCGACATCCATACTTCAAATCGTATTCGAATGCCATAGATTCGACCGTTCAAATCCGATTCGCCGGAGCTTATAACAATCATTAAGTAAACAACACAGCGGAATAAAAGAATAATACATTGATATACAGCTTTGATACAATATCTGATACAACAGATGATCCAATAGATATCAATATACATCAGAGACATGATATAATAAAATAGCAGCGGAAAGAAAATAGATAACATCTAGCATACGGAACAAATAACTCTGAGATAATCTTCAAAAGAGAACTCCGAGAACTGCAACTCCATTTCCAAGAATCAATCCAGCAGAAGCTCGAACCCCCAAAAACATATCACCAAGTTCAGCAAGGCTGGTGCGGTCCAAAGACTGAACTAACTCCAGATAATCCACTATATCTGACTATCTGAAAAACCCAACTCTAGACTGCTCGTGTAGAAAAATTCTGAGCACCCAGAGTTTAGGAAAGAAACAATAAACTCCGGATCAGTCGTGGGACTGGTGTGAGCAACAAAAACAGTTTATCTTTTAAAACATTCAAAGAAATATTTTAAAGTTAATTCGCAATGCTTTTTGAAATGAGACTACCATAAGACCTCCCGCCACACACACAATGCAAACGCAGACTTGGAGGAGATTTCTTCTTATGTTAGTCAAAGATGCTTGATACGTATTAAAAAGAAACATTTGATATTATTGCTAGTGCATAGTGTAGAAAAAATTCATTTCGAAAGTAGAATATAAATCTTAGCCAGCATAGGTACCATTATATTATGCCTACTATAGCTACCTCCCGAGGAAGCAGGTTCTACAACTAAAACCGTACAAGATAGTATTGTTTCTTTGGATTTCCAACAAATGGTCAGGCCAAGGAACTTCCCATTGCCACATGAGAATGCCTCTGGAAGGACATTCCCGAGAACCAAACCGGAATTCTGCCAACACAAGGCCGGGTTACCCCTAACTGGGTAACTACTGACACGAGCACTCCATTCCCCGATCGTAAACGACCTTTCTCACGGGATCCCGATAACCAACAACCACAAAGTAATAAATTCGCAGTAACCACATAGGTTAAATATCTGGGCTCCATACCATGATACCACCTCTATCCAGAAGGAAATGCACATACCCTAAAGGTAGCTACCCCTCATAACCTTGCCGCATCTTTCCTGTTTTGACCATTTCCGGGGTGTGAGGTTTGACGAAGTCTCGTCCACAAAAACATACTTTATACAAAAGCCATGCTTTGGGTCAACAAATGATCATAGAAATGATCACCAAGATAGACGATCACACAAATGATCCTATCATAAATAAACAACACAATGATCATTTCACAGCAACACTCAGTATGTCACATTACCAAATTGGGAACATATCGCTGATAACCTTCAACTATATAACCTCTGAGCTCGTACGTCTCAGAGAAGGGTGTTAAGCTAAAAGAATAAATTCTTCGCCACCAACAGAAATATATTTGAAAAAAATCGGCTTCATATCTCAATTTGTAATGTCAGACATACAATCCATACAAGTCTGTTCTGGGTTCGAACAGAACCGAAGGTACTTACAAAGAAGTCCTTGCAATCCGGATATTCACAATCCCGATCGGATTTTCCCATCACTTAGGGAGTTTCTATACCGGCGCGACTCGGTGCAGAAACAATCGATAGGTCATCCTATCGCTTTCGCAAATACCCGGTCTTCATCACCGGTCTTCAAATGCTATCCATAACGACGTATCACATATTCGAAATGGGTTATATGACACAAAGGTCCTTTCCCGGCTAAACCGAATAGTGAGCGAAAACATTTCAAAAACAAATGGATAATGGGATTTCAATTAAGTCACAACTTATTACCCAAAACTTTTCTCAAATGGCTTAACAAATTACCATTTTCAATCTTTAAACAAAAAGATTCATTTTCACAACCTTTAACGGTTTAAACAATTTTCACATTTTAATCTTTTAAATAAAAGATTCATTCACAGATTTTTCCAAATCAATTTTCATTTCAATTCGATTAACTCGTTAAATCTTTAAATCTTTAAATCAAAGATTTAACTTATAGCCTTCAAAACAATTTCATTTCAATTTGATTTAAACAAATCATCAATTTAAATCTGTTAAAAATAAACAGATTTAATTCATAGCTTTCAAAAAGAATTCATTCATAACTTAGGAAAATCATTTCTCTATTTAATCTTGAAATTCCCCTAATTAACTGGAATCTCAGTTCTTATCTAAAAGTGTTTATCATTTGAAAACAACAGTTTTCATTTTGGAAATCTGATTCATTTATACGAGTTGAAATCCTTGGGTTACATTCAAATTCCCAAAACCCATACCTTTAAAATGGTTTAATCCTTATATAACCAATATAACATCTTTAATCCCTAATTTCAAATCAAAGGATTCAATTTCAAGTATTGAATTTAAATTTAAATCAAATTATTTAAATTCCAAAACTTAATCAAGTAATTTAAAAATAATAAATTTTATTTTGAAATTTCATTCTAAAAGCTTTTCACATTTATTCCGATTCCATTTCCAAAACATTTGAATTTAAAAATCCAAACTTAACTATTTCAAAAATCTGCGACTTAATCGATTTCCTCGTGAAATCCATATTTGTGTGTGTATGGTGTGGTCCAGGGGTTATACACAGTAGTGCAACATCATTCAATCATCACAGATCAAATACAACAATATATTCGATAAGCGATATAAATTTATAACGCTTATCTTTCATACACAGATTCGCAGACATATATATATATATATATCACAGATAATAAATTTCATCATAGATCACAACACAAATCAGGATAATCATAAAGCATCATATAACAGGGATATCAAACAGTTTACCATCCAGTATAATCCAAGCATCCATAGATAGGATTAATTTAATTATCTGATTAATTTAAATCAGATTAAATTTCTATGAATAATTCTTCTCACTTTTATTATCAAAATAAATTTCAAGTAAATGATCCTCATTAACTATTCATAATTATTTAATTACTATTCTTAAGTAATTAACTCAATTTAACTATTGTTAATTATCATTTAATTAACCTTTAAAATCATAAGTTTAATCACTAATTATTTAATTAATTAAGTTCTAAACTGTAACTTAATAAATCTTAATTTCTTGATTAAATAACCTCAAGCATTTTTTTTTAAAAGACAACTCTTTATTAAACCAATGAATCTTATTTACAAATTTATTTATCTTAATTAATTTTAACTCGAATCTTAATTTCTTGATTAAATAAATTTATCAATTATTCACTTGAACTAATTTAATGAGTGCAGATCAATTTATCTTTACTAATTCAATTTTAAAGCCTTTTCTAACTAATGTTTTAATTATCATCACAAAACAAATTTAAACAATTTAAATATTAAAACTTATTTGATTTCAGACTAGGATTCAAATTATCTTTAATTCAAATTTAAATTTAGTTTTAAACTTTTAATTTCAACTTGCTTAAATTTTTCATTTAAAATTTCAACTTCATTTCAAATTTCTTTAATATGTTTTGAATTGTTTTTAAGTTATTAAAACAATTTAAATTTAAAACTTATTTATGTTCAAACTAAACTCTACATTCAACTTGAATTTATATTAATATTTAAATTTTAACTAAGCTTTAAAAAAATCTTGGTTTAAAATTTAATTTGGGTTTTAAACTTTTCAAACCAAAACAGCTTCAGGTTTCAGGTTAAAAATAGAAAGAGGAATTCGACCCGAGACCCCCCTGCTAATGCTTCGAGTCACTTACTCGATTTACTCGAGTACCACTTCGGGTAAAAACCCACTGGAACGCTGCTTCTACCCAAACAACACCACCAGGTACAAGAAGATGCACCGTGCACTTGCACGGTCGCCGTGCGACGTTCTGACCATCACCACGATCATCTACACGACCACGATTATCCATTCATACACTCCAACCCACCAAATCTTCCTCTTTCACACGAAAATCGAAATCGAGCTAAATGCTAAAACCTGGAACAAGCACAGGACTCCCACTCGAAGCCTGTCAACGTCTCGTGTTCGGCGCCTCAACCACTGGAGTTCGTGCAACTCCGGCCACCGCCTCATCTACACCCCAGCCTCCATCACCCCCAGTCTCGTGCAAATCGATGCACCGTGGACGACGAACGAATCAAATTTCAAAGCCTTGGCAAAACTAGGTTTACAAACACAAATCGTTCGCCGCTGTCGCCACTGCCCTCGTTGGCATCCCCGACTATTTTTCCTGGCAACTCCATAGGCTCCTCCATCTCCACAAAAAACCCCGAGCTCCACGAACTAGCCGATCGTCGGCAATTGCCGAGTCAATGAATTTCAAACAAATGTGAACTGCTCTTGACTCCTAACATTAAAAATTATGATTTAAGCTTTAAAAATCATGTTTTTGTATGCGAATTCAATTCCCATATCTGAATTTGTGAATTAAGTGGTTTGAATTTTGACAAAGTTGAGGATGTGCTCAGTTCTTTTGTTTTCCAGAGTCAAAATAAATGTTATCCTGACTTAAATACAAATTAGAACTAAAGCTCATAGTTAAGTAAACAAGTTTCATCTAAAACTTAAATTTAAACAGGGACAAGATCACGAGATTCAAATTTTTAAAACAAAACTTGCATACTGGGAAGTAAAACAGAGAATACTCTGATGAAAGCCACACACACACAACATATGCATATAATCACAGCATATACCATAAGATACATATTCATTTCAAAGCAACACACAAGTTTAAACTTTGAAATACAGATGTGTACTCACCTTCCAAATCATTGCTTAAATCCAGGAGTTTACAAGTTAGAGTTTGGTTTATCTGAAGCTTTTCTTTTATTTTCCTGGAACTTGTAAATTTGGAATTTTTGCTTTGCTAATGAAGTTGAACTCTTTGCATGCTTGATACTTATTACAACTTTGAAAATGTTTGAAGAATTTGAGAAAATGTTTACAAGTATGCTCAGCCTTGTGAACTAAAGCTGTACATATATAGAAAGAAAGAGGTGTGCAGGTACAAGTGATGGTATTTTTTTGTTATAGGCTAGAGGTGTAAACATTAAATGCATCAGTACTTTGTTATGCATTTGTTTACCTTTACTTTTTCTTTCTTTCTTGTCTCGGCTGTACAAATATGTAAAGGTATGGTTTGGATTATTTCTTTTGTTTGAATACTTGAATGTATCTTGTATATTCTTTTACTTTGCTTTTAATAACTTAAATAAATTTCTATTTTATATAACATAACTTGCTTGATTTAATTTACAAGCTCTTGTATTTGTTTATGCTTATATTTGTATTTGTTTGTATTATTTTGTATTGCATACTTTTGTTTATGTAAGGTTGTGATGAATATTGTTTTTGACATATATATTGTTTTCTTGTTTTATAAAAGTTTCATATAAGTTTATATGTATGTCTAGGTCATTTTTTTATAACCATATATTTATTTGAAACATTTATTGCTAATACTTATTTTACTTTGTTTATATATCTTACTTTGTTTTGTTTCTCATTTATGCATTTGTTTATTTATGTAAAAATATATACTTTTATTTTGCTTACTTAAATGTATTTGCTTTATTCTTGCATTTTAAATTTACTTCTATTTTTATTTTACTCTTATTACTTTTGTCTTGTATTTATTATATATATTTTATATAACTCAAATTATCATCATTTATAAATTTTTAAATCAATTTATTTATTTATTTCTATACTTGTGTCTAAAGTATATTATTTATTTTTCAAAATCATTTATTTAAGAATTTATTTAAAATCCAATATATACATATATATTCTCATATATACAAATTTTCAAATCCATATGACTTTACATATTTTCTATTTGATTCGGGGAAACTCGCATCAATCCATCTATACATTTCACAATTTTAATTCAAAAATTCATTTAAATTATCAATTTAAATTAAATTAAAATCTAGGGTCGTTACAAACTTCCCCCCTTAAAAGAATTTCGTCCTCGAAATTCGCAGGCACGAAAACAACAAAGATAGATAAAAGATAGAGAAATATCTTTTCAGATCAAACTGGATATTTTCAGGCCATTCATAATATATGTTATATTAAACACTACTCAAAATATTAGTACATGAGTTATAGTCATACATAACCCACTAACATCCAACTTTTACTACGATCTCAAGTCCAAAATACCTATATAAATACCCCAAAATGAGTCAAACCGACCAACTACCAATCCTCACTCTCAGAACCCTCCCTCTCAGGCCCTGACAGGTCCATCACTTCAACCTCATTGTCTGTCTCAAAAATCTCCTCCGGATCAGATTCTTCCAGAATAAGATACCCACCATTTAACTCCTCATCCTCAATGGGATCATCATCATCCACGGCATTATCCAAATCCCAATGAATTGCTTCGTCACCTTCGGACTCTTCCTCCACGTCAGGTTCTTCTTCCGCCTTAACCTCTTCCTCGAATTCCTCCTCAACTTCTTCTTCGAATTCTTCCTCGAACTCTTCTTCTTCGAATTCTTCCTCGAACTCTTCTTCGAATTCCTCCACTTCTTCTTCTTCTACTGGTGGTTGGGGTTGCACTATAGGCTCCACTGGGAATTCCCTATGAACTAATGACTCACCTTCATCATCTCGTACCCTACTGGATGAAGCATAATCACCCACTCTCCTAACCTTTCCTCCCCGGCTAACGCTATTTGTTCTCTACAATTAAAATCAAAAGCCAAATATTAAGATCTTAAGTTTAGAGTTTTATATGTTGAGAAATACATCAAAGTTTATATTTCATATTTTATTCTACCCAAGAAGTTATAACAGAAATTCAAAATTTGTTCTCAACCAAAATCGTTTTATCAATACAATTCAAAAGAATTTGAAAACGAATCAAAGAAAATTGATAAGAAAGTTGTTTCCACTATTGTTATAGAGTATCGACCATTTATAGTCGTATTTCCCTATCCTCTATCTCGTTCTCTTCTTGCACTCATACTCACTATCAGTGGATAGTAAGAGAATTTACTGAGGCATTCAAACAGATATTTAAGGATTACTCATTCTAGGATTTACTTCACCCTATCTCTAATGAGTTACTTAATGTGTTATATCCTGAGCTAAAGTTTCACCTTAGCTCAGATACCAAATGTAACGTTTCGGATTTTGCCCGCTCAAAAATGGACATCCATACTTCAAATCGTATTCGAATGCCATAGATTCGACCGTTCAAATCCGATTCGTCGGAGCTTATAACAATCATTAAGTAAACAACACAGCGGAATAAAAGAATAATACATTGATATACAGCTTTGATACAATATCTGATACAACAGATGATCCAATAGATATCAATATACATCAGAGACATGATACAATAAAATAGCAGCGGAAAGAAAATAGATAACATCTAGCATACGGAACAAATAACTCTGAGATAATCTTCAAAAGAGAACTCCGAGAACTGCAACTCCATTTCCAAGAATCAATCCAGCAGAAGCTCGAACCCCCAAAAACATATCACCAAGCTCAGCAAGGCTGGTGCGGTCCAAAGACTGAACTAACTCCAGATAATCCACTATATCTGACTATCTGAAAAACCCAACTCTAGACTGCTCGTGTAGAAAAATTTTGAGCACCCAGAGTTTAGGAAAGAAACAATAAACTCCGGATCAGTCGTGGGACTGGTGTGAGCAACAAAAACAGTTTATCTTTTAAAACATTCAAAGAAATATTTTAAAGTTAATTCGCAATGCTTTTTGAAATGAGACTACCATAAGACCTCCCGCCACACACACAATGTAAACGCAGACTTGGAGGAGATTTCTTCTTATGTTAGTCAAAGATGCTTGATACGTATTAAAAAGAAACATTTGATATTATTGCTAGTGCATAGTGTAGAAAAAATTCATTTCGAAAGTAGAATATAAATCTTAGCCAGCATAGGTACCATTATATTATGCCTACTATAGCTACCTCCTGAGGAAGCAGGTTCTACAACTAAAACCGTACAAGATCGTGTTGTTTCTTTGGATTTCCAACAAATGGTCAGGCCAAGGAACTTCCCATTGCCACATGAGAATGCCTCTGGAAGGACATTCCCGAGAACCAAACCGGAACTCTGCCAACACAAGGCTGGGTTACCCCTAACTGGGCAACTACTGACACGAGCACGCCATTCCCCGATCGTAAACGACCTTTCTCACGGGATCCCGATAACCAACAACCACAAAGTAATAAATTCGCAGTAACCACATAGGTTAAATATCTGGGCTCCATACCATGATACCACCTCTATCCAGAAGGAAATGCACATACCCTAAAGGGAGCTACCCCTCATAACCTTGCCGCATCTTTCCTGTTTTGACCATTTCCGGGGTGTGAGGTTCGACGAAGTCTCGTCCACAAAAACATACTTTATACAAAAGCCATGCTTTGGGTCAACAAATGATCATAGAAATGATCACCAAGATAGACGATCACACAAATGATCCTATCATAAATAATCAACACAATGATCATTTCACAGCAACACTCAGTATGTCACATTACCAAATTGGGAACATATCGCTGATAACCTTCAACTATATAACCTCTGAGCTCGTACGTCTCAGAAAGGGTGTTAAGCTAAAAGAATAAATTCTTCGCCACCAACAGAAATATATTTGAAAAGAATCGGCTTCATATCTCAATTTGTAATGTCAGACATACAATCCATACAAGTCTGTTCTGGGTTCGAACAGAACCGAAGGTACTTACAAAGAAGTCCTTGCAATCCGGATATTCACAATCCCGATCGGATTTTCCCATCACTTAGGGAGTTTCTATACCGGCGCGACTCGGTGCAGAAACAATCGATAGGTCATCCTATCGCTTTCGCAAATACCCGGTCTTCATCACCGGTCTTCAAATGCTATCCATAACGACGTATCACATATTCGGAATGGGTTATACGACACAAAGGTCCTTTCCCGGCTAAACCGAATAGTGAGCGAAAACATTTCAAAAACAAATGGATAATGGGATTTCAATTAAGTCACAACTTATTACCCAAAACTTTTCTCAAATGGCTTAACAAATTACCATTTTCAATCTTTAAACAAAAAGATTCATTTTCACAACCTTTAACGGTTTAAACAATTTTCACATTTTAATCTTTTAAATAAAAGATTCATTCACAGATTTTTCCAAATCAATTTTCATTTCAATTCGATTAACTCGTTAAATCTTTAAATCAAGGATTTAACTTATAGCCTTCAAAACAATTTCATTTCAATTTGATTTAAACAAATCATCAATTTAAATGTGTTAAAAATAAACAGATTTAATTCATAGCTTTCAAAAAGAATTCATTCATAACTTAGGAAAATCATTTCTCTATTTAATCTTGAAATTCCCCTAATTAACTGGAATCTCAGTTCTTGTCTAAAAGTGTTTATCATTTGAAAACAACAGTTTTCATTTTGGAAATCTGATTCATTTATACGAGTTGAAATCCTTGGGTTAAATTCAAATTCCCAAAACCCATACCTTTAAAATGGTTTAATCCTTATATAACCAATATAACATCTTTAATCCCTAATTTCAAATCATAGGATTCAATTTCAAGTATTGAATTTAAATTTAAATCAAATTATTTAAATTCCAAAACTTAATCAAGTAATTTAAAAATAATAAATTTTATTTTGAAATTTCATTCTAAAAGCTTTTCACATTTATTCTGATTCCATTTCCAAAACATTTGAATTTAAAAATCCAAACTTAACTATTTCAAAAATCTGCGACTTAATCGATTTCCTCGTGAAATCCATATTTGTGTGTGTATGGTGTGGTCCAGGGGTTATACACAGTAGTGCAACATCATTCAATCATCACAGATCAAATACAACAATATATTCTATAAGCGATATAAATTTATAACGCTTATCTTTCATACACAGATTCGCAGACATATATATATATCACAGATAATAAATTTCATCATAGATCACAACACAAATCAGGATAATCATAAAGCATCATATAACAGGGATATCAAACAGTTTACCATTCAGTATAATCCAAGCATCCATAGATAGGATTAATTTAATTATCTGATTAATTTAAATCAGATTAAATTTCTATGAATAATTCTTCTCACTTTTATTATCAAAATAAATTTCAAGTAAATGATCCTCATTAACTATTCATAATTATTTAATTACTATTCTTAAGTAATTAACTCAATTTAACTATTGTTAATTATCATTTAATTAACCTTTAAAATCATATGTTTAATCACTGATTATTTAATTAATTAAGTTCTAAACTGTAACTTAATAAATCTTAATTTCTTGATTAAATAACCTCAAGCATTTTTTTTAAAAAGACAACTCTTTATTAAACCAATGAATCTTATTTACAAATTTATTTATCTTAATTAATTTTAACTCGAATCTTAATTTCTTGATTAAATAAATTTATCAATTATTCACTTGAACTAATTTAATGAGTGCAGATCAATTTATCTTTACTAATTCAATTTTAAAGCCTTTTCTAACTAATGTTTTAATTATCATTACAAATCAAATTTAAACAATTTAAATATTAAAGCTTCTTTGATTTCAGACTAGGATTCAAATTATCTTTAATTCAAATTTAAATTTAGTTTTAAACTTTTAATTTCAACTTGCTTAAATTTTTCATTTAAAATTTCAACTTCATTTCAGATTTCTTTAATATATTTTGAATTGTTTTTAAGTTATTAAAACAATTTAAATTTAAAATTTATTTATGTTCAAACTAAACTCTACATTCAACTTGAATTTATATTAATATTTAAATTTGAACTAAGCTTTAAAAAAATCTTGGTTTAAAATTTAATTTGGGTTTTAAACTTTTCAAACCAAAACAACTTCAGGTTTCAGGTTAAAAATAGAAAGAGGAATTCGACCCGAGACCCCCCTGCTAATGCTTCGAGTCACTTACTCGATTTACTCGAGTACCACTTCGGGTAAAAACCCACTGGAACGCTGCTTCTACCCAAACAACACCACCAGGTACAAGAAGATGCACCGTGCACTTGCACGGTCGCCGTGCGACGTTCTGACCATCACCACGATCATCTACACGACCACGATCATCCATTCATACACTCCAACCCACCAAATCTTCCTCTTTCACACGAAAATCGAAATCGAGCTAAATGCTAAAACCTGGAACAAGCACAGGACTCCCACTCGAAGCCTGTCAACGTCTCGTGTTCGGCGCCTCAACCACTGGAGTTCGTGCAACTCCGGCCACCGCCTCATCTACACCCCAGCCTCCATCACCCCCAGTCTCGTGCAACTCGATGCACCGTGGACGACGAACGAATCAAATTTCAAAGCCTTGGCAAAACTAGGTTTACAAACACAAATCGTTCGCCGCTGTCGCCACTGCCCTCGTTGGCATCCCCGACTATTTTTCCTGGCAACTCCATAGGCTCCTCCATCTCCACAAAAAACCCCGAGCTCCACGAACTAGCCGATCGTGGGCAATTGCCGAGTCAATGAATTTCAAACAAATGCGAACTGCTCTTGACTCCTAACATTAAAAATTATGATTTAAGCTTTAAAAATCATGTTTTTGTATGCGAATTCAATTCCCATATCTGAATTTGTGAATTAAGTGGTTTGAATTTTGACAAAGTTGAGGATGTGCTCAGTTCTTTTGTTTTCCAGAGTCAAAATAAATGTTATCCTGACTTAAATACAAATTAGAACTAAAGCTCATAGTTAAGTAAACAAGTTTCATCTAAAACTTAAATTTAAACAGGGACAAGATCACGAGATTCAAATTTTTAAAACAAAACTTGCATACTGGGAAGTAAAACAGAGAATACTCTGATGAAAGCCACACACACACAACACATGCATATAATCACAGCATATACCATAAGATACATATTCATTTCAAAGCAACACACAAGTTTAAACTTTGAAATACAGATGTGTACTCACCTTCCAAGTCATTGCTTAAATCCAGGAGTTTACAAGTTAGAGTTTGGTTTATCTGAAGCTTTTCTTTTATTTTCCTGGAACTTGTAAATTTGGAATTTTTGCTTTGCTAATGAAGTTGAACTCTTTGCATGCTTGATGCTTATTACAACTTTGAAAATGTTTGAAGAATTTGAGGAAATGTTTACAAGTATGCTCAGCCTTGTGAACTAAAGCTGTACATATATAGAAAGAAAGAGGTGTGCAGGTACAAGTGATGGTATTTTTTTGTTATAGGCTAGAGGTGTAAACATTAAATGCATCAGTACTTTGTTATGCATTTGTTTACCTTTACTTTTTCTTTCTTTCTTGTCTCGGCTGTACAAATATGTAAAGGTATGGTTTGGATTATTTCTTTTGTTTGAATACTTGAATGTATCTTGTATATTCTTTTACTTTGCTTTTAATAACTTAAATAAATTTCTATTTTATATAACATAACTTGCTTGATTTAATTTACAAGCTCTTGTATTTGTTTATGCTTATATTTGTATTTGTTTGTATTATTTTGTATTGCATACTTTTGTTTATGTAAGGTTGTGATGAATATTGTTTTTGACATATATATTGTTTTCTTGTTTTATAAAAGTTTCATATAAGTTTATATGTATGTCTAGGTCATTTTTTTATAACCATATATTTATTTGAAACATTTATTGCTAATACTTATTTTACTTTGTTTATATATCTTACTTTGTTTTGTTTCTCATTTATGCATTTGTTTATTTATGTAAAAATATATACTTTTATTTTGCTTACTTAAATGTATTTGCTTTATTCTTGCATTTTAAATTTACTTCTATTTTTATTTTACTCTTATTACTTTTGTCTTGTATTTATTATATATATTTTATATAACTCAAATTATCATCATTTATAAATTTTAAATCAATTTATTTATTTATTTCTATACTTGTGTCTAAAGTATATTATTTATTTTTCAAAATCATTTATTTAAGAATTTATTTAAAATCCAATATATACATATATATTCTCATATATACAAATTTTCAAATCCATATGACTTTACATATTTTCTATTTGATTCGGGGAAACTCGCATCAATCCATCTATACATTTCACAATTTTAATTCAAAAATTCATTTAAATTATCAATTTAAATTAAATTAAAATCTAGGGTCGTTACAGAAAATGATGAGACCTTTGCTTGATTCTATTTGACAAAATCTTAACTTTTCTCTTCCCCTTTTGTTATCAGCAGAAGAATAATGGTGTGAGAGAAAAATAGAGATAAAGTAATCGATATTAATCCAACATTAAACTCAAATTGAATATAAATATTAAACTTCAATAAGAATCAAACAAAAATCATAACTACCCTTGTTAGGCGCATATTCCACTTTTAGAAAGAATGGAAATGATGTTCTAATATAAAATCATACAATTGTATCAACTTGTGGTACATTTATATCAGAAATTTGAATATTTACTAATCATGCATAACCGTTAGGACTTTTAAATGAGATTAGTAGTATTCCAATTTAATTTTAAAAATGAAATCAAGTATCTTCTAACCACGCATGACCGTGAGGACTTTTAAATGGGATTAGAATCAACTTGTCTATTAAATCAATTAATTTTGATATGCGTTCCATACATGCATAACCGTAAGGACTTTTAAATGAGCATGGAAGCACATAATCAAAAGTCCAAGTAATTCACCCATGCATAACCGTGAGGACTTTTAAATGAGAGTGAATACTTTGGATATTTTTTTTTTTAAAACGTGACATGAAAAACAAATGATTCTTGATTATAGTACCACATATCGACAAACTATATTGAATATTTGATAAACCATGGTCGATAGAAATAATGATAGATATAGAAATGGTCATGGAATTTTTACCCAACAAAAAGTTTTATAACTCTTGTTTAAATTCCTAAAGAAATTTTTCAAATATACTCTCTTGAGTAATATATGTTAAATATCAACACTCATCACCTTTTCAATCACTGCTTATCCTTTTGATAATTAGTAGGGAGTCGGATTAGTCAAAAATTTGTCATTTAAAATCAAATAAGGATGACTAATCTGAAAATATGGTCAAACAATGATTTTCTCGAGGGGGTTATATGAGAAAAATTTCTGCTATTTGAAAATTGTTTCAAGTGAAAAATATGCAGATATTTTCTTTGAAAAACGATGCAGTAACTAAATGTTTCACCATAAATCACGTTCAACTCGTAGGTTTTTTATCAACTAGATTACCAGTATGAACTGCATCTGAATTTTTCTTTTCAATCCAAAATATTACTAACTAAATTTGATAGACCAGACATGAAGTGTACATAAAAACTCAAACTCAATTTTTAATAGCATTTCAAATGACCTTCTCTTGAATTTGGATTGAAGCCATGTAAATCATCAGAGAACCGTGAATATAGAGCCAGCATGTTGAACAAGTCAGAAAATTATCATTTCTACAACATCTCAATATTGGCTGATTTCATTCAGAATACGGTGCAGATTATCACAGAAATATACCTTCACCTGTTTTACCTTTACGATAATTTTACGTGATTGCCCATTGTGATTCTGTCACCTTTGTACTAGGCTAAGGAACTTTGTTTTTGTCGCCCGTTGTGTTTCTGGAACAGCCAAAAATCCAAAAAAAACACTTTTGTTGTTCCTTAGCCTGCCACCACACCTACACGGGAAAAGATTTATGTGACCTATTTGTTTTTATAGGTCCATCGTTGTTAGTGGCAGAAGATTTAGAAAAATAATTTTGTGGAGACCCAAAACTGTTTATATATGTTCCTTTTGGCACCCAAATTTGTTTACCTTTGAGAGATTTTATATTTGTGCCTTTTGGAACCCAAATTGGTATGGTTTTCACATGTTTGGGTCTATACCAGCAATTATTGTGATCGTGTCCATATTTTCTACAAATTGTGCACACTGAATTTTCTTGATTAATCTTGCTCTCAACATTTTTAGATTTATTATATCCAAGTCCTTGTCTAACCGTATTAACAGTTTGCTTTCCTAATAGCATATTCAACGATTTTTCACTTTTTGAAAACTTATCTAAGGTCATTGACAATTGTTGGACTTGTGTTTTGAGAGATTCATTTTCATTTATCAATTGTGTGCACTTTTTAATAGAATCCTCTCTCCTAGTATTTTCATTCTCTTTTAAAATCAGAATTTCTTTTTCAAGTGATTTTATATTGATTTCTGATTTTTTAATTTCCTTTTCGAATGTTGGACACTTATCACACTTAGGGATCATACTTTGATAGGTTTTAACTAATTTGTCGAGTTGTTCAGTTAATTCTATCAAAGTATCTTTTTGTGATTCAAGTTTGGCATACTTCTCCCTACAGCCATTCATTTCGTGGAAATAAATAAGTAATTCAGAGTGAGTGGGTTTCGATACCTCGCTTGGCTTCATATTGTGCTCTCTGTTTTTTACTTTTTGATTTAGAGCTGGATTTCCGTATTTACGATTCCTCCTTTTGAATTTCTTCATTGGTAATGCCAGCTCGACTGCTCCATCATCATCATCCTCATCGCAACTGCTAGTTACCACTCCTGTTAAGCACATTTCTTTAACTGAGTTGGTTGTGGAGGACATCTTATTACTGTTGACTTTTGCACCATATATTGCATCGAGAGTATTCCAGATTTTCTGTGCATTTTCACAATGAGAGACGAAATAAAAATTATCACGATTAATATGAGAATATAATATATGCATAGCAAGAGCATTAATCGAGAGAATTTCCTTATTTGTTATATCACACCCATTTTCAATAATATCCCAACATTTAATATTAACAGATTTTAAATAAAATTCCATTTTTAATTTCCTGTTCAAAAAATCTGTTCCATTGAAAATAGATGGAATAATATTGGAACGACCCTCAAAAAAAGTATTATCTGGTGAATTCATGACTCTAGAGTTAAAGAAAAATACCGTGCTCTGATACCACTTGTAGGATCTAGATTAACCCTAGAGGGGGGGTGAATAGGGTTATAGCAAATTTTCTCGATTTAAACACAGAAACAAACTGCAGAAATAAATATGCTGAAAAATAAATCACACACAAAATTTACCCAGCTTCGGCAACCCCTGCCTACTGCTGCATTTCCAGATTTCTATTAGAATTAAACAGTATCCCGCTTACAAACACTCTACTAGACTCGCAGACCCTTTTGCTCCCGCTCACAAACACTCTACTAGACTCGCACACCCTGCTCCCGCCTATAGAGTTTCGCTCACTCGCAAACACTGCTCCCGCCTATAGAGTTTTGCAAACTCGCACACCCTGCTCACTGAACTAATTCTAACTAGACAATCTGACACTACCTACAACCTAGGTGGTGATTTACAAATTCTTTGACTCGAAAAGAAAAAACAACTTCAAAAAATAACCGCAGGAGCAAAAATTAAAATACGAACTTGAATGCGTAATTTTTGCTCAAATAAAAAAAACCTTCAATTAAAACCCTAAAACCAAATAATCCCCTTTTATAAATAAGGCCGACCCCTTATTCTTCAACCCGATCCACTGTGAAGAAAAATGCGGCCTCTCCTTTTTCTTTTGCATGGCCCGTTCCTTTTTGTCGAATTAGGGCTTCGGTCCTTTTCTCTTCCTTCTGAAACCGATCCCTTTGTCGAATTAGGGCTTCGTGCTATCGATCCGAAATTGAGGCTTTGTTTGATTTGATTGATGAAGCTCTTGCTCGCGCTTGTTCTCTGATGATTGATGCTTGTTGCTAGCTCGTTCTCTGATGATCGAGTTGTTGATGATTTCGGTATGTAATTTCTTTTGTTGCTCGTTTGATTGCTTGCTTTTTAACTCGATGCCTATGATGATAGTTGGGTGATGTATTTATATGAAATTCGAGACACTCGAATTTGTTCGTACTCGTTTACACTTTCCTAATTTTCTGTTGCCTGATGCACACGGCTTCTATTCTGTAGCGTTCGATTGCCTTGACTCATACGGCAAAGAAAACTTTCCTGTTTTATTTGTTTTGACTTTTTCAAAGATTGCATATACACACTTGTCTTGATTTTGATCTCGGTCAATTTTGTCTTCGTGAATTTCCTTGTTGACTTCACTGTATGCTTCCATGATTTCGACTTGGACTTGTTTATTGGTTTCGACTTCGAGTTGCTTATCATCTGCATTGTTATTCTTCGACTTGTTTACTTCTTGACTGCCACAGCTTCGGCCACCTTTGTGTTCATCCCTGTGAGCTTCGTGAATTTCTCTGACTTTGTAGTTGTCACTTGTGTATATGACCTGGCTAGTTGAATCATTAACTGTTCATACTTGTGATCTTCATTTGGGTTATTGATGCATTCATTATGTACTTGATAATACTTGATTTTGTTGAACTTGGTGGTATGCATTTTGTGGTCTGCCTTGTTCCTGTGTCATTGCTGTTGACATGTTGTTGCATTCTCTTGAGTCTGTTGCATGAGTTACTTGCATTTTTCATGTATCTGCTGGCTTGTTCTTGCATTAACATGTTGTGGCCTGTAGTTGCTGCTATATTACTTCGAATTGCATTTATTTGCTTGTACTTGTGTTCTTTGTTCATTGGACTGGCTGTTGCTAAGTTGATATGCTTGTGATGCTTTGTCTCTGGCATTGACATTGACATTGTATCACTGTTCCTTTACCATGTTGCATTATTCACTGTGCATTTCTATATTGAGTTTGCATCGGTGTAGTTGCTTCCATTCTGGTTGTTACAGTCCTATGCAGTTGCTTGTAGTCTTGGCCATGTTGCATATCGCATTTGGTCTGCACTTTCACTGTTCTCGAGTTGCACACTTTGATTTACTTGAACCTTTGGTTGGTCACTGTTGCATTACTGTATCTTGTGGCAGTTGCTATGCCTTTGTGCATACTGTATTACTCTGGTCTTGCATAGTTCCATGTTGCTGTTGGTCTGACTTGAACTTTCATTGTTGAGTTTGTTCATTGAGTTGCTGTTGTCTGCACTTGCACACTCCATACTTTGGTATTGTTCCATGCTGTTACCTGGTCGAGCTGTGGTCTTCAAGCATATTGCCGTGATTGTAGTTCCAGCGTGCATTTCTCTGTTGCACTTGCTTTTGATATAGCTGTTGGTTGATGTACATGCTTGTTCATTCCAGTGAGTTTTGTTTTGTGATATCCATGTTGCAACTGTTTTTGACATGTGAACTGCCATGATTGTTGCAGTCCATTTTGCTGTTGGTCTTCGTTGCATTCATGTTATGTTGCCTTGTGTTGAATCCAGTTTCAAAACTCGGGTTTGGCCTTGTGCTCGTGTCGTAATTTTGAATATACTGCACGTGAGTTGAACCCGACTTTTCATTTGGGTTTGACCTGTGATCACCTGTCCTCTAGCATTATCAAGTGTATATCGATGTGCACGGCCTTGTGACTTGTACAGTGATACATTGTGCATGTCACACTGTTCGTGTGTGATGAATTCAAGTGTGAGTGATGACGAACAACCAAAATAACTGAGGCAAACCATATTTTCAAACATCATATTTCATTTTATATTGCAAAAACATTTCTTTTTCAATTTTACTGCGTTATTGAATATTTTTGCAGATTGCTCAGATGCTGGATTCAAACTAGAATGCAGTTGAAGACAAAATATGAACGTGAGTGATATGTAGTGAGGTTATTATTGTAAACTGAATTGTGATGTAATTGTGATGTAATCAAAAATGTATATGTATAGTGAGAGCTTGAATTTGTACTATTCAAGATTGTAATAAATATTTTTTGAACAAAATTTCTATTTGAATTCAAATTCTGTGTTATTTATTTTATTCAACAAATATTTATTTAATCTATGAAGAATAAAATAGTACATTAACAAATACATTTAAATTAATATATATGTTTATTATCATCAAACAAAAGCGCATATTCAACAATATAAATATAAATTAGAACATTACATGACCAAATAAAATATTATTTATATAATTTAAAATAAACAATTTTGTTAAATACAACAAATTTCACACAATAGTTAAAAAGGCATAACTTTCACATTATAAATCAGATTTCAATGAAACGAAAAGTAGTGATCTTAAAATTTTATTTACTTTCATAATAAAAGATAAAATTAAAATTTTCAAGCTTTTAAATTTTTAAATTAAAAGTCAAAGTTGACCAACATTCATTATTTTGGAAATTATTCTATCTAGTCATGTTTGGAATGATAATTCATATCAAAATCAAAGTTTATATTTTAAAATAACAAAATTATCTAAATTAAATATAATAAAGTTAAATCAAAATTCAATTAAAATAATTACAAAATACAGGGTTGTTACAAAGTAAGTAAATATATCGGGAATATTAAATGTAATTGGATATAGATTAATGGAATAACGTTTAATGCAAACTAATTTAGCGCAATCACTATTAATTGAAACCTATTGCAATAAATGGAATTAAATATTACATTAGGGTGGATTTAAGGTAATATTTGGTAATAATGTATTGTTGTGGTTTATGAATGAATTGATAATTTAAAATTAAAGGTAGTGATGTTAATATAAATTGACTATAAACAAGTTGAATGAAAATCCCAATATAGGAGGAAATGCAAATGCTATATTTGGCAAAGATTTCAATACTAATGGAAATTATAGTTAATACACAATAAAGAAATTAAGTTGAGTATATTTATGTAATATAATGTAAAAACCAGCATTATCTATATTATTTGAAATTGGTAGATGTGATATAAAGATTTAAATCAAATAAAAACAATTTGTTGGAATAAACATTCAATAATTGGACTAATTGCAAATTTGTGAAATTAAATATTTAATCATTCGTTAATTGAAAACTTAGTTGAAATTAGAGAATATTGATGTTGTAGATCTTGAGTCCAAAGTTAATTTCATCCATCTAGCCTCAATGAATTGAATAATAGAATGAAAAGTAAATTAATTGGAATTATTGTAAATTAAATTTTAATTTCTGAATGTAAGGAAAATGAAGGTTAACGCTGAAATTGATGAATGAATCAACGTTAAATTGACATTTAAATTTATTTAAATCATTGTAAATGATTAAGAAATTTAAAGGGGTAAAATTTGTCAATTATAGAATTGAAATTTAAGATTTGATTTAATTTATAAATTTATTTCATTAATGGAAAATTAGCCATTTTGGCCACTGACTTGGATTTCGACGAAACCAGTTTCATCGGATCCGTAACGGTGAATTATTGCAGGATTTCAAGTTTCGTAGCGATCGGACTTGTCGTTTGATTGTACGAACTCGAAACGCCTTGAAATCAATTTGAAATAAATTGATTTTAGCATAACTTCTTCATACGATGGAATTTGGACTTGAAACCTTTTCCATTGCGTTTACAATATTTTAAAACATCTATTTTGATATATAGATTAACCTAATTTCGTTCCGGAGTTAGAACGGGCTTTTCGGACCATTCATCGTTCAGCGCGTTTATAAATCAGGTCCATTTATTCTATTTCAGCTTTGTTTATAAATACCCTGTTATAAACCCTAACATATCTCTACTTCTCATTTTTCTGTGCGTACAATCCCTCTTCACCTTCTCATTTCAATGGCAGACAAACACCTAATTCCAACTGCAATTCAAAATCTAAAGTGAAATTTCAAACTCCTCAAAAAAATTCAGAAAAATTATACATCGAAGCCCTCGATGTACGCATCTCAGATCTGTAGTTCGTTTTTGGTTTTGAATCATCGATTTTCCATAAATCGCAAATCAATTCACGGCCATTCATCGCGCGTCAATAAACGTTGTTGGATCGTCGAATCGGTTTTGGGTTTTGTAGAGTGGACGATGGGGAATTCATCGATGTGCTTCATTTCGCGAATTGACGGTTAGATCGTCGTGTAAATTTCAATTAGGGTTACGGCATTATGGCGGCTGCTGGAGGTGATCGCGTGGAGAACGCGTGGCTTGGTGGTCTCGTGGGCCGTAGAGGAAGAGCACGTGGGGCGGCGATCAAATGGAGATAGCGGCGGCACAGTTCCGTGTGAGACGGAGTTTGCGTTCGTGGTTTACTCTGGTCGGCCTGCAGCAATTTCGTGCATACTGTGCGTGATGGTGGAGGGAAGCGTGACGTGGCAAGGGGGTAAAAGTGTTCTTTTTTTTATAATTGAAATCCAACACAATTATCGCTATATCTTTCACATACGAACACCAATTCACGCGCGGTTTTTTTTGTTATGATAGTATTGAAATTTCGAACATTTTGGCGCTGGTTTGGACGAATTCTGAGACTGTCAAATTTTTGGGTTTAAATTGAATTTGAATTCAATTTAAATTCAAAAGGTGAGTGTTTTAACTCACTCACAACTTCTAAAATCTCTTATGTTTGTTAAATTTATTTACGATATGATTAGAAATTTATTTATGACTGTTTGGCATATTATTAATCATCATCCCAGTTAAATTGAATATAATTGAATTAAATTGTTATTTAACTTATTTATTGCATATAAACTACCAGTTAAATTTTCATTTAATTTATTATTGAATATAAATTGCTTGTTGATACCTGTTGTTTATTATCCGTTATATATTCATGCTATTGATTGAATTGGATGATGATTGAGATTAATGGTTGATGATTGATATTGGATGAATGGATGTGTATTTTATATCCTTATAAACTGCAAATTGTTATGCACTTTATTTCATTCGAGATTGCGGTTTGAAATGATATATAACCGTAATTTTATTTTAAATTACAGATTGAAATGATAAATATCCGTATCACTTGACCAAAGGATAGAAAATTATACACGGACACCGCGGTCTATACATAAAAATATTTTGAAGTGATTTTCTATGGTTTGGAAAGAAATATATGGTTTAATAAATATTAATTTTTGATATTATATAAATATTAATTTTATATATGTACATATAGTTAAATTCTTGAATTTAAGCTACGTATAAGTTTGTTTAATAAAAATAAGTTTAATAATGGAATTTGATTGTTTTATATCATATGGTTAAGTACATGTTTAAGATATGGTATATATAGAGTTTTAATGACTTAAATAAAAATTGAGTTGGAAAATAAATATGAAATTTGTTTGAATTGAATTATTTAAGAATTATACTTGAAAATTTTGATTTGAAATTTAAAATAAAATGAGATTTTAAAGGGTATGATTCTTATCATTTGATTTGGTTTAGAGTGATTTAAATGAATATAAAGTTGATTTAAATGAATATATCAAGTTAATAAAATTGAAAGAATATCCATTTGTTTGAAGTTAAAGGTTTTACTTAAATGATATTGGGTTTATTAAGTAAACATTTCAAATCTAAATAATAGTAATTGAAATTAATATGTGTGGAATTATCAAAGAATTAGTTTTGAAATGGTGGAATATTTAAAGCTTTGAAATATATGGAAGTTTGAAATGGTTTATTAGAGGGTTTCAAATCAGAATTTGGAATTTATTTATGAAATTAAAGAAGATATTTTACTATATAAAGTAATTTAATATTTAAGCCATTTAAGTATTTAAAGTTATGTTTCAAAGCTTTGGGTTTCAAGGAATATAGAGTTGAAGTGAGATGATTTTTGGAAAAATGATATATTTTGAAATTAAAGTAATATCATATTGATTTGGTTTTAAAACGGAAATGATATCTTATTTATATGGTTTTGAAATGGATACTATATTCTAGTTTTGAAGTATAATTATTTTGAAATGACCGTGGCATTATAATAATGTTTGGTTGTTAAAGAGACCGGGATCGGAAATTGTCATACTCTCTGCCAACTTCGAAAACCACTTTAACAACCGTGTACGCGGTGGAGATTCCAGAATGAAGTAGGATGGTGGCGGCGTTTCCTTTGAGGTAAATACGTGGACCCAACTACTGTGAGTTGGCATAAGGTGGCTAAAACAGGAGCGATCGACGGGCTAATGAGGTAGCACCTTTGATCGGACACACCCCTTCGATATTATACTTTGACTTTTGGATTGATTCGGTGGCTACTTTTGATTTTTTGATTTGGGGGTGTGGCTCGAGGTGGGCGGTAGCTGCGGCTATGCGTTACCACCGACCCGGAAGCGTAATTGGTATATCTACCCTGGAATTGCCTAGTTGTGTCGTGTCACCTACCCTAGCGTGCCTTATACGATTTTGTTTTGTACCATACCTATGGAGTGCCCTTTGACGACGCCCAGTACGGGGAAGATTACGGTACTGTATAGACTATGGGAATATAAAAGTGTGTTAAGGGCTACATAGGTAACCCCTTAATGCTATTTTCAGTATATTTTACTTTACTTTAGACACTATTATAATAGCGTATATTACTACATAGTAGATAGTTTAACGGATCCTTAGGAGATGTGAATCTCGAACATCTCATAAGTTACTGCACTCACGTTAGACACTGGATATGAGATGTCAAATCCCGTAAACATCTCTGACGTCATTCCACTCATATTTATTTCTATTGATTTAACTTACATAAGATCTTTTAGTTCTGACTCGAGTGTTTTGTCTTTTCAATTCGCTCGGGTCAGCCTGAGCATTTCAGGAATTGAAGGCCTTATTTCTGAAGGACAAAGGCGAAGATTATATTATTACTATTATTTACTATAGTGTTCCACTACATCACATTGTTATTATTCTTTGGTATGTGTAATTCTGGTATATATTTTATAAGAATAATCGAATATTTTGTAAACAGCTTCATGAACTGTATATTTGATTATTATATTTTATCGTTCCACTGCAAGATTCTATTTTTGTTTATTTTTCTATTTTTTCTTATTTACCCCATAACAATCCGCCCTTCTGTATGCTTTAAGTCTGACGTGTGTGGTTTATCATCGGTTTAAGGCGTGTGGAAAGGCGGGACGTTACACTAAAAATGCATTAGGAAAATGCACATGAGTAAAATAGTGATATCATACATGTTTCCAACCCGTTTGAGTACATTCTTTTTGGGTTAGAAACAAGACTCAATGTGAAACAATTTCTCTTTTGGTTACATTTCGACATATGAAAGTTTGATTGACCTGAAACAGAATTGAAAGTAAAAGTGCAATTCTGTTCTTAAGGAAAAATTTCCTGAGATTATACCTGAAATAAATTTCGCCATATTTTTTACGCTACGTATACAAATTCGATAATTTTTAATGTTCTGGAAACCTTAGATATTTTTCTACAAGTTTCATGTTTTGAGTTTTATGAGATTTTGAAGTTAAATTAGTCAAAATTGCACTTCTTTCTTACTATCCCGAGAGCAAAACGATGGTGACAATAAATCTAGACCTGGTAATTGATTTGGGCATATCTGTTGACTCGTAAGTCCGGATCACGTGACTCTTTTTCTATCTTCTAACTATGAAAATGCTCTTCAACTTTCATGTTTTATGATTTATCAAATTATGGGTTTTACAGGGTCCAATTGGCTCTTTAAGCCAAAGCCCTGTCGTTATTTTAATTATTCAGAGTTTTGTAATTTTAGACCCAAGAATTAAAATTGGCATAGCTTTTGACTCGATCATCCGAATTAGGTGATTCTTTTTCTAACTTCTGGCTATGGCAATGCTCTTCAACTTTCATGTTTTATTATTTATCAAATTCTGGGTTCTACAGGGTCCAATTGGCTCTTTAAGCCGCAGTCCTGTCGTTATTTTAATTATTTAGAGTTTTGTAATTTTAGACCTAAGAATTGAAATTGCCATAACTTCTGAGTCGAACGTCCGAATTAGGTGATTCTTTTTCTGAATTAAAGCTATGGAAATCATATTCAACTTTTATGTTTCATGTTTTCCTAAATTTAGAGTTAAAAGGGGCGAACAGGCAAAACAAGCCGCAGGCCTGAGTTTTTTGCAAAGTTTGGGCATTTTCCGTTGAATTGTTTTTGAATTCGATGGTTTTGAGCCTTTTTTGAGATGGTTCTAAAAGGCTAACTCCTACTAATGGAAGCCGAGATTAACATCGATTCGTACTATGAATTAACAATTCCATTTGGGTTTTGTCGTATGTTAATTTCATTGAATTTTCATTGATTTTTGATGTTCCTGTGCACGTATTTTCTAAACCGTTTTTGAAATGATTTTTAGAATGAAAATGCTTTCAAAATAAATGTTTTACAAAAATTTATAATTATTTTTGAAGCTACTTATTTATATGTATTCTCTATAATAAAGAAAATTTCAAAGCAACAATTTTCTAATAATTTCCAAAATCGTTTAAAAACCCGTTTTCTCGAAGCAAGTATTTTCAATATAAAAACACATATTTTTGCCCTCTTCAAGAGAATGAGGAAACGAACTTAAACGATATAATAAACCACGTGGTATGGGACATGTAGGTTTGTTATACTGGTCAATTCCAGACTTGTTCTTTTGAAGCAACACATATTTGGAAGTTGGTAACACATTCCGTTGTTGTTGCCAGTACTAGGCCGGGGGGCCAAGGCCGGGGGGTGCTAGGTTGGTGGAGCCACATATGTACATTAGGCCAGGGAGGCCAACGTTGTTAAGCACACTATTATAGTACTTGGCAAGGCCGGAGGGCCACTTATTATATGCACATGCAGTTGTTGTTGTTATGGATTTGTACCGTTGTTCTATTTCTAGATTTCATTCTTATTGATTTTTAGATTTTTGTTGTTTTCCATATGTTCACCATAATGTTGTTATTGGAGTTATATATATATAGTCTTTGTGTTATTTGAAGATTTTCATATGGTGAATACATTATGTGGTTGTTGGGACCTTACGTGCCCTATTTGGTGCTATGATGCGTTTCCATCTTGTTGTTTTGTTGTCGATTGAGATTTTATATATGGCTTAGCCATGGAGCCTAGCTTTCCGTTGTTGATGGAAGCCTTTTATTATGCCGATGTTGAAGTCGATGATATGATGCATTTATACGAGATTAAATCGATGTTGTTGTTGTTATTGTTATTGCCCTTTTCATGAGACTTTCATATGATATTTTAGTTGTTATCATCTCATGAATTATGAGATGACATATGTTGTTGTTGCTTCTTCTCTATTAAGAAGAATTATTATCTATTATCCTTATACTTCACCTATCATTTTCTAATCAGTTTATTTAAGCTAGACTGACCCATGTATTTTATATACTCGGATTAGACCGAGTTGTTTTAGCTTAGCCACCTGCTGTAGGTTCCCATTTAGCTGCTTCCGTTATGGTCCACTTTGCTATCTTTTGGATGCTAGTCCACCTTTTTTGTTATCGTTTAGCTATCTTTTTTTGTACTCTGATCTATGTATATTCTTTTAGGGGCATGATGTGTATATATATATATATGTGGTCCGTGTTACCACTCACTTATGTATCACTATGCAGTGTACTGACGACGTATCTGTATATATATGTGTGAGTCTGTTGTTCGGTGATATGTTGTATATTTGTTGTTGTTGTTGTATTTTATTCTGAATAGATTCATTAGCCACAGTAGTTTTGTATTAAACATTTATTGAGTAAGTCGATCCACAAGAAAAAAGAAAAAAGAAAAAAAAAATTAGTGCATTCAATTGACATATTCAATACTTGTTTAAGACAAAACTTACGGATGATCGCTCCTAACCAGCCCTATTCTCTGCACTAGCAGACAGTATTACTCCGTAATACCCCTTGTTAGTGTGGGTCCCGAGTTGGGGCGTTATAGCTTGGTATCTGTGACGCCTCACCCCTAGACCCACATTAACAAAGAGTATTATTGGATAATACGGTTTACTAATATAGAGGATAAGGCTAGATAGGAGCGACCATCTATAGCTTTGTCCTAAATATCTATTGAATACGTCGACAATTGTCATTTTTTCTATCTCAAGTGGATCGACATATCCAATAAATACTTAATACAAAACCATAGGTGACTATAGGATCTATCAAAACAAAATACAACGGCTCGAATGCAAAACACATCATAGAACAGTAGATCATCACATATATATACATATACATATACATCACAGAGTATACAAAATGATACATGTCAAGTGGTATAACAACCACAATATACAAGCAAGTCAAAAGAATATACATATCAGAGTAACAACAAAAAATACTACACAAAAGCTACAAAAAAAAGAGCTAGTAGAAAAGTCCATGCGAAAGCAGAATATGCTAAATCCAAAGAGTACCTAACTTGAAACACCTCGGTCTGATCTGCGTTAAAAATACACGGGTCAGTCTAGCTAAACAAATCAGTTTACCAGAATAAACGATAATATGAGCATAAGGATAATGCGATAATATTCCCGAATGGGAATGAACAATCTACAGTGTATGATTATATCAAGTGATAATATGGTATCATTACACAAACATATAATCTCAAAAGAAACAAAATAACTCATAAAACGCTAAAAGTAACGATCCTCGTATCATCAGCATTCATAAAACATCAAATATGGTTTAAGGGAAAACCTAAACCCGCCATCTTGGCAAACCTAAAATATGCATAAAGAGATCACATCTCAAATACGCCATAAGACAAATATATCTCCAAAGTCGAGAATAAAATCTCAAGTAAACGCTAAAAGGCAAATCTCATGTAACACCAGTGTAGACAATTCAAATCTCAAAAATAGAACTCCCAAGAGTTCAAATGTAACGACTCGGCATTTTCAACCATTCGCATCCATTATAAGTGTATAGGTAGACACTCATGCCGGATTTGAATTGCTCAAAATACCGCGTTGTTAATAAAATTTTGGCAAATCTCAGAATATACAGTAAATAAAAATCACAGATCACAGACACAGAGTATATAATAATGCAGCGGAAGTAAAAGAGATAGTAGTTCATGAAGCTACTAAAAAAAAATATAAGATACATCAGAGTTAAATGAGATACAACAGAACAGTAATAAGATACATCACTGAAACACTGGATACTGAAACAAAATAGAAGGCTGGATCTTCAAGGAAAGCTCCAACTCCGAAGGTGAATCTTGAATGCTAACTCAATCAATCTGACCCGAGCGTAAAGCAAAACACAAAACTCTCAAGTCAGGACATAAATACTTATAAACTGTAAATCAACTCAAGTAAACAGTAACAAAATGCATCAGTAACTTAAAGGATGCTTGGGACAACCCATCCTCTAAGGATCCGTTAAACTATTTACTATGTAGTAATATACGCTATATACGGTAGTGTCTAATCAGTAAAGTATAATCATATAGAAAATAGCGTTAAGGGGATGGTGAACCTTAACGCGGTCGGATCTTTAAAACCAAAATCGTAGTGGGTTCGATATAATGATATGACACGACACGCAAGGAAATGCCAGGGTGGATACACCGTTTGCACTCCCGGACCGGTGGTGACGGCAAGCCAGCAGCTTCCGCCCACCTCGAACAATACCCCCGAATCAAAGTAGCGCCACCGAATCGAATCACAACAGTAATAGAATGGTTTTCCGATGGAGCATGCTCGATGAAAGGGTGCGACCCTTTGTGTAGCCCGGTATAGCTCCTGTTTAAGTCATATATGCCAACTCACGGGAGTTGGGTCCACGTAATATACCTCGAGAACGTCGCCACCATCCTACTTCATTCTGGAATCTCCGCCGCGTACACAGTTGTTAAAGTGGTTTTCGGTATTGGCCGGCTATAAGACAATATCTAATCCCGGTCTCTTTAACAACCAATCGTTATTATAACTCATAGTTATAACTTTAAAACAATATTTTATACTTCAAAACAAAATACCCTTTTCAATCCAAATCTTTATCAAAATAAAGATTAAATCATTTCCAAAACCATTTCAATATATCATCGTAAAATATCATTCAATTCAAATATTTATCAAAATAAATATCAAGTCATTTCTAACCATTTCAATATATTAAATTTTCATACCCTTTCAACACTACCTTTCAGTTCCAAAATATCATATCTTTCAGAACTTCTTTTTCAAATCATGTTAATATCAAAATGTCCTATCTTTCAAACTCCGTTTTTCAAATCATTTAATATCAAAAATATCATATCTTTCAAATCTTCATTTTCAAACCATTTTAATATATCAAAATATCATATGTTTTCAAAACCACATTTCACTCATTTAATATATCAAAATATCATATCCTTTCAAAACCACATTTCAATCATTTAATATATCAAAATATCATATCTTTTTGAAACCACATTCATTTCAAATCATTTTTCATTTTATTAAATTTAAAATATCATTTCAATCCATATTTCAAAACAGTATATATTCCAAAAATCATTTTTAATCATTAAAATGAAGTTATTATGTTTAATAATTAAATTATTAAATTTCCAAAATTTCGACTTCCAAAGTTCATTTATTCACTTAAGTTTATCAAAGTAGTGAAAATTCACTTTTCGTGGCATTTAGAAAACGCTACGGAAAAATACATTCAAAACAGTTCAATTTAACAAAAGACAACATTTAAAATGTTGTAATAGGGTTTACTTAAATTTCGAATAAACTTAGTTAAATTCAATAATTTATAGCACTTACAAGCATTGCTATAATAGCTTTTAATTCAATTTAGCTTTGTAGTTAATTATCATCAACTACAGCATTTTCAAATGCTGTAATATCATTTACATTGTAATTAATAACATTTCAAAAATACAGTCAAATAACTTCAAATATTCAATAAAGTTTCTCAACCAATTATATTTTTATTTAAAACATTTTTAACTTATAAAATCATACATTTTCACATTTATAACATCATTTAATTTTTCCCCAGGTTCATGATTTTATAAAGTTAAATTTCCATTCAAAAATCAAGATTTAATAATAATTCACTTATTAAATTGCAATGTTGAATTTTTAAAATCCATTACATTAAATTTCAACTTAACACTTAAGTTCCAATTCTCAAATATAACTTAGTTTTATTTTTATTTGCTTAACTAAAAGTTCACTTTACGTCAATTTCATAATTTCCAATTCTAGTTATATTTCAAAGTTTCAACTTAAAATATTTATTCATTTCACATTTCAACTTTATTAAAATCATTAATATGATATAAAAATCACTTTAAATTTATTTAAATTCAAATTATCATAAATTTATCATAATTTCATATTCAATTAAATTTCCAATTATAATTAAATCAAAATTTCTAACTTTTTCATTAATTCATTTCACTTACAATTATTCAGAAAATCAATAATATTTTACAAAAATTTTATTTTTATTAAATTTCAAATCAAAATATTATAATAATTAAATTCTAAAATATTTTAAAAATTTTAGAAAAGCATATTTTAACTACGGTGCTGTATAAAATTTTCTACGCTAGGTAAAGTGATACGGGTAATATATCATTTCAACCCGTAATTAACAAAGAAAAATCCGGGTTTTATCATTTCAAACCCGCAATCCCAAGTCAAAATGAAAAATTTAAAACCATTCAGGCCTATCATTTCAGCCCATAACATTTTTTTTCTAACAGGGAACTTGCAGTGTGATCATATACGGAAATAACATAAACAAGGTCAATATCACAATATACAGTCATATATGAGATGTCAGGTGAAAATTAACAGTTTTAACATGGTAATAACATGGCATAGCATATCATATGATCATCATTAACTTGCATAAACATTTTATATTACTAAACACTTGTCATTAATTCACTTTTCATAAGTATAAATGTCAGAGTGAGAAAGACTCACTTTTTCAAGCTGAAGACCAAAACAACAAACACAAGTGCGATTCCAAAAGCACGACAAGCACGATATAGCATGACTTTTGATTTGAATGAATGGAGAGCCTTGATATTTGTCTTGTATACAATAACCAAAACAAGACAATACACACATAAATATTCAACGCAAAACAATGTTGAAACAATGAAAATACGAAGCAACAAAGGAATAGATTACTTGACCTTGCTTTAACCACTTCAATGCTTGGCCTAAGGGACACTTATGCTTGGCTATGATGATGCTTTGGCTCAGGTATGACATCATATAGGTCAAGTTTAACATCATATAGGCGAGGCAACAAGTGGAGATGAAGGTGTAGTGGTGCAACATAAAGCATATATAGGGTCAAGGTTAAATAAGTTGAGTTTTTGTGACATTCTTGGCTCGGCCATGGGCATGTGGTGGCTTGGCCATGCTTGTACAGGTCTGGACAGTAGCTGGAGCAGCGGCCAAAGGTGGTGGAGTGGCGGGTGGTGGTGGCTAAGGGGTGGCCAAACAAGATATGGAGGGTAGGTGATGATATGTGTGGTCTAGGCAATGTTTTAAGGAGTTTTGTGGAAGTTTTGTGGTGCTAGCTTCAATGGATGGGCACGGCTTGGTCATGGTCTGATTTCCAGAGGGTGGTGGGTGATGTGGCAGAGGGTGGAGGTCAGGTCAGAGGTGGTGGAGGTGGCTATGGTGGTGGTTAAGGTGGTGGTTGGAGGAGATGAGGCAAAGGTGGTCAAACTAGCATTGTTCAAGGGCATTGTTGCATTTTTTTGGAGTTTTGGCACCATGGTGGGCTCGGCCTTGGTCAAGACCAGAGGGGTAGCTGGTGATGATGGCAGGGAAGAGGTGTAGGAGGTGGTGGCCGTGGCTATGGAGGAGAGGCCAAGCAATACACATGAGAAAACAAGGTAAAATATAAGAAAACAATGGAAAAAAAAGAGCAAAAAGAAGAGGAAAAGAGGAGCCATTACCAAACCTTTCTAGCCGTGAAAAATGAAGTGGAGAGGAATGTTTTCACGTGAAAATGAGGTAAGAAATGCACAGCTACAATAAAGAAAGGAACGGTCAAAGGAAATTAAATCTATTAATTGGAAAAGAAACGGAAGAAGAAACGTTAAAACGGTTTTACGTTTCTTTGCTTTCAAACCTTTTAAACTTCCTATATATATTCATATACATCTTAAATAACTGAAAACACTTATAAATTTCAGTTAGAATTCGAAAATATAACAGATAAACAAAATATTAATAATTAATTATTAATTAGATATGATTAAAATAAGAAAAATGGCACAGAAAAATGAAAACTAGACTTAGAAATTAGAAATAACTTCAATACACTTTGGAAAAAATTTCTTAAATTTAAATACATGTAAAATGAATAAAATAAAGTAAAACACAGCAATAAAAGCGAATGTATAAAATAAATCAATAAATTTTAATTATATATAATTAAATTAAGAAAATGGCTTAAAATTGCAGACTAGGGTTTAAAAATTAGAAATAATTTCAAATGAACTTTAGAAAATCTTCATGGACTTGTAAAAATGTTTATAACAATTAAAATAAAATGCATTCACAAAATAAAATAAAAAAATTAATTAAGTAAAATTTATATGAAGAAAATAGCAGAAAATTATAAAACAGCCTTTAAAAATAGGAAATAAATACAGTAAATTTTGGAAAAATTCTATTATCATTTAAAAATATTTAAAAGTCAAAATATACATAATAAAACATATTATCACGTATTAAAATAAAATATAACAGAGAAGAAGTAATTTATACAATTTCAAATAGTCATTGTTAAATAACCCTATATACGCACAATATTGTAAAGGGTATAACTTTCACAATTTACATCCGATTTCAACGAAACGAAAAATGGTGTTCTTAAAATTTTATGTACTCTCATAATAAATGAAAAAATTAAATTTTTAAACTTTTAAAATTTTAAGTTGAAAGTCACAGTTTGACTATTTTGACCAAAATCAGCATTTCAGGCAAATATTCAACTTACACAAGTTTGGAATTATAACTCATATAAAAATCAAGATTATATTTAAATAATAAATTTAATCATTTCAAATAAGTAAAATAAGTTTTAAAATCAAAATCTTACGTTAAAAATAATTAAAATATACAATAAAATAATTACGAAATACAGGGTTGTTACACTCTCCCCTACTCAAAACTTTTCGTCCCCGAAAAGGAATGAGGTATGGAAGGGCACAGAAAAGATAGAGTGAAATAGGATTAAGACAAGATGACAAGAAGATTGAAGTTATACCTGATAACTGTTGTTATAGGTAAGTTTAACAAGGTGGAGGTGATCTTTCCAAGATCCTCCAAAATCAAGAACATAAGCACGAAAAAGGTGGATTCAAAATGATTACCAATGGTCTATCAAAGATTATAGAAAGATTTCTAAACAGAAAGATTATAGAAAGATGCATATACCGGTCTATAGCAAGATAAGGATGATAAGGACAACCAAAAGATATTTTGAAAAACAAAATAAGGAAATGAATTTGAAAGCATGGAGATTTCAACTTAAACAGAGAATAAATCTTTACACAAGTTAACTAAATCTTAACTATCTCAAATTTCATTATCTTATTATCCAATCATCTTAAATTAACAATTTTTAAAACCATGGGTTTGAAAAATAATCATTTATTACACTCACATTGTACTTAATAAATTTTATTCTTCTTTATTCCTAATCAAAATTAAATTTATTCCTCTCAATATATTTATCACTCATGTTAAATATATTTACACTTTTTTTTTTATAACTACTTTCTTTTATTCTTAGTTCTTTTAACATCATTTTATTGTAAGTCATTCAATTACCCTTTATTATATTTACATCTGTTAATCATTTTATAATTAAAATTTAAGTGTATAACATTTATTATAACCACCCAAATTTTATTTATAAAATCTTTTTATATCGTATATTATCCAATTACATTTTTAACTTCTGAAATTTTGGTAAGTTATATTTGAATGCAATTGTATTATACAAATAAAATTTCCAATTCAATCATTTCAAGCTTAAATCATTTATTCAAAAAAAAAATCTTTTTATAATTGAAATTATTCTTTAAAAATAGAATTTAAGAATTAAATTTCCGATTTCTTCAGACCATTTAGATATAAGAAATAATATATATACATATATAATATGTCAAATCAAATTTTAATCATATATATATATATATATATATATATTATAAATCAAGTCATATTTTAGAAATTCAAATCAATTTAATTTCCCAAAACAAAGCTGTAGCAAGACTATAGAACAGTCTCTTAACTTCGAAACTCGAAAATGAACGTCGATGATGTCGCGATCATCACCGAAGTTATTTTCCAGCGACAAAGAGAAGAGCACTAATTTTAAACCTTTAAAATTCTTTGAAAACAAATTATATTCAAAATACTTTAACCTTTTAAAATTTTAAACCAAAGTTCGAAATAATCGGAATTTAAATCCTCAAATTCTTGTTTTAAATTCATTTCAGTTCCCAAATAAATTTATAAACAAATATTTACAGATCTATTTGTAGAACAATAAATGATATGTAACGACCCGTTAAATTAATAATATTAAATGAGTTAAATTAATATAATTTCTAACCTGATTTAGAGAGAAAAAAAGGCTTTAAGTTTTATTTGAAAAAATGTAGTAATTTGTTATAGTAATTGGAATTTAATGTAACAATTTAATTTTTATGACAATAGTTTTGGATAATGTAATTGTCACACTTTGTTAAAAGTTAATGTTAAGAAACCAATAAATGTTGAATTAGTGAATATTAATAAAATATTTACTAGAATGGGATTCATTTAATATTAAAATAAATAGTAGGATTGTTTCATTTGGTGACCGTTGAATAAACCAATGCAATAAGTGTAGATAATTTTTTTTATGAATATTGTTCGATAATGAATGTACTTAAAAACGGTAATAAACTTAATATAAGAAAACAAAGGCAAATTGTGTATTAATTAATGAATTCATGAATCAGTGTATGGACTTAGTGTAACTATACGTAAATGTACGCAATAAGGTTGTGAAATACCAATGATTTGGATTTCCAATTTATATTAAACATAATGTTGGTAGAAATTGGAATTCACTGTTGTGTGAAATATATGAGAAATCAGGTCAAATGTAAATTATACCGTAGATGATATACTCTTTTAAACAGTAGGATTTTTAAATAAATAAACGTTTCACTTAGGTTTCAATTGGATAACTTATGTAGTTTAATGGAGAATCAATTGCAATTAATTGCCATAAATTAGTGATGATAGGGTAGTTTGATTTGGCCTTTAAGAAGCAAAGAAAAAGAAAGCCAAGATTTATGAATTCATTTGCAATGTGAAATGCAAATCTTGTGGATTGTTTTTTTTTTTTTACAAATGGAATTAATATTTAACCATTACGTTAGTGGAGTCTGATAAGTTAAGGTAGATAATCAATGGTAATTTACCTAATTCAAAGGATATATTAATATAAATATGGGTAAAATGAGGTTAGACCAAGGATATAATATTAATTGATTTTTAAGGCTTAATTAATACGTGAAATAGACAAGATTCTACATTCAAACATTTATACAAAGCTAAGTTGTAAATAGAAGTACCAATGTAATATAATGTAAATAGATGGGAATCAACATTTATTTATTTATTCAATGGAATTTAATTTCTATAGTATGATAATCGCAATTAAATGAAATTGAAATAGCTAATTTATACGTTAGTTGAAATTTAGCTGGAATATGATGATTTTTAATGAAATAGCGAAATCAAATGGAAATAAGGTTTCAATTATACATTGGAATTTATATTCACCATAAAAGGTTAATTGAAAACCAAAGGAGTTAATAAAGGAATCAAGCTTTATCTATTAATTTGGATTTAAGATATGGTAAATTGGATTTATTGCAATAATTAATTCTATAAGATGAGGTTAATACTTATTCTATTTATAATTAGACCAAATCGTTGATATAGATTTTTTGAAAGCAGAATCTATAAATCAATTTGAGTATCAAATTCAATGATTGCGCTTATTGCATAAATAAAGGGAATTTAACGTTAAATATTACGTTACTGAAATTTAAAATGAACTTTAAGAATAATATTGTGAATCATGAACCAAAGTATGTGGCATCCCTATTTGGATAAAGAATGAGTATATAAAAGTTAAAATCTAATATACGGGGTTTTGAGCATTTAATTTTCTAATTCTTAAATATAGGAAAGTGCAGAAATTAACACTGCAAATTGATATACTTATAATTTTAATTCACATCCAAGCTTGTTAAATCATTTGAAATTGATTAAATTATATAAGTAATAAAATTTGGACAATTTTAGAATATAATATAAAATTTGGATTTTTGTAATTTATTTTGATTTATTTAATGAATATAAAAATAGCCTTTTTTTGTCACGGACTCGGATTTCGATGAAACCAGTTTCATCGGATCCGTATCGGTGAATTATTATAGGGTTTCAAGTTTCGTATCGATCGGACTTGTCGTTTGATCGTACGGGCGTGAAACGCCTTAAAATCAAATTTAATTAAAATCAATTTGAATCAATTTGGAAATTTTGTTTTCAGCATAACTTCTTCATACGATCAAATTTGGACGTGAAACTTTTTCCATCGCGTTCAGAATATTTTAAATTACCTATTTGGATATATAGATTTAATAAATTCGGTTCCGGAGGCATAGCGGGCTTTTTGGGCCATAGTTTGTTCCGCACGTTCATTCTACGGTCTATCTACTCTATCTCTAACCCCTCTATATAAACCTAGCTACAAGCCCTAGCCTCCACCTAATTTCTTTTCATCTGAGCGTATACTTTCTTCAAGCTCCTCTTCTTCTTCAATGTGTGCTAACCCTAGATCCAGTCAGTTCAAAAAAAAAAAAAAAAAAAAAAAATCGGATCTGCAGCAGCTTCTGGTCGCGCTTCGGGTTTCAGGGGAGAAAACCCTAGAGCAACTTCGGGTCAGGAAGAAAATGACTCGGGTCGCTCCGGGTCGTTTTGGCGAAAACTCCAAGCAAGCACCGGGGAATTGAGGCGGCGCACCGAAGTCGACCCAGGACCAGAATTTTTCCATTTTTCAAATTTCCATAACTTTTGCATACGAGCTCGGATTCACGCGCGGTTTGTTTTGCTGGGATCGTATCGGAATTTCTGACGTTTTGACGCTGGTTTGGATGGATTTGGAGACCGTCAAAATTTTGAGTTTAAATTGAATTTAAATTCGATTTAAATTCCAAAGGTGAGTGTTTAAAACCCACTCACAACTACTAGAAGCTTTTATGTTTGTTAAATTAATTTTAGAAATGAATAGCAATTTATTTATGAGTATTTGGCATGTTTATTTCACTCATATTTGTTGAATTGCATTTATTAAGTTTAACTGTTAATTTAATTTATTTATTGCGTATTAATTGATAGTTAGAATTTATTTGTTTGCCTATAAACTGCTAGTTAACAGTTATATAGATTATTACTGAATATAAACTATTAGATTAATAGTTGTTAAATTAAATCTGAATAAAATTGCCAGTTATTACCTGTTATCTATTATCAAATATAAATTGTTATTGATTGATATTGCTTGATGATTTTGATTGGATGATGGATGATGTTGATGGATGTTTATTGAATATCATAAAATTGCGAATTATCATGCATATTTCATTTCATTCGGGATTGTGGTTTGAAATGATATACAACCGCAAAATTTTATATCTTTTAAATTGCGGATTGAAATGATAAATATCTGTATCACTTGACCATAGGATAGAAAATTTTATACAGGCACCGCGGTCTATATATAACTATTTTAATGTGATTTCTATGGTTTGGATGGAATACGGTTTCTAAAAATCTTAAATTTTATATTGTATAAATATTATTCTTCCATATATATACATATGAAGTTGAAAATTTTGAAATTAAAAGGTGTATAAAAATCTTTATTAAAAATGGAAGAAAATTAAGAAAATGGAGTTTAATAATTTATATCATATGTTTAAATGTTAAGTTTGGTAATTTTAAGATATGATATTTATAATTGGATTTTTCCCAAAATAAATTGAAATGAATATTCTAGTATAATTTGAATTGGGAAAATATATATATTTTATTACTAGAAATTGAAGTCTTATTATTTATGGATTTTATGTGAATATTCAAGACTAATTAATAGAACAATTGATCTGTTGAAAGAATAAAATCCAATTTTAGTTTGAAATATTGTTACTCAAAATGGATATACGTATATATAAATAAATTGAAGTGATTTTGGAACTTGAGAGAGATAATATAAATTTTGGTTTAGACTTTAATAAAGAAATGTATTTGTAAAGCCATGAGAACTATTTTCTTTACAAAGTAACATTTAAGTTAAACCATTTAATTCATATACCGTTGAATGTCCAAACCATTCAAGTTTTTTTATAGAAGTTATGGTTTTAAATTATGATTTTCAAAATACTATGCTTTGAAAATATTTGATTTTCAGACGATATGAAGTTAAAGCATTTTGATTTTGGAAAAGAATTATATTTGGGATAAGTGATAAAATATGGTTTTGGGTTTTGAAATGATATCGTATTCATGGTTATGAAATGGAATGTTTATTCTGATTTTTAAAGTATAACCTATTTTTAAATGACCGCGGTGTTATAATAACGATGGGTTGGCAAAGAGATCGGGATCGGATATCTGACAATACTCTCTGTCGATACCGAAAACCACTTTGACTAACCGTGTACGCGGTGGAGATTCCAGAATGAAGTAGGTGGTGGCGACGTTTCCTGTAAGGTAAATACGTGGACCCGACTCCCGTGAGTTGGCATAAGGTGGCTAAAACAGGAGCGATTCTCAGGCCAATGAGGTCATTCCTCTGATCGGACCCTCCTCTTCGATATTATACTTTGATTTTGGATTGATTCAGTGGCCACTTCTATATTTTGATTTTGGGGAGTTAGTCCGAGGTGGGCGGTAACTGCGGCTACGCGTTTCCACCAGCCTGGATAGCAATTGGTATATCTACCCTGGCATTGCCTAGTTGTGCCGTGTCACCTACCATACCGAGCCTTTACTACGAGTTTTTATTTGTGTCGTACCTATAGAGTATCCTCTGGTAGCTTCCCGATCAGGAGGTATTACGGTACTGTATAGACTATTGGCATTATTTGTGTTAAGGGCTATATGGGTAACCCTTTAACGCTATTTAAAAGTGAGTTTATTTTATAAATAGACACTATTATAATAGCGCAATATACTACATAGTAAATAGTTTAACGGATCCTTAGGAGATGTAAATCCCGAACATCTCTTGAGTTACTGTACTCATATTTATTTCTGTTAATTTAACTCACATAAGATCTTTTAGTCTGACTCGAGTGTTTTTGTCTTTTCAAATTCGCTCGGGTCATTCCGAGCGTTTCAGGATCGAAGATTTTAGCTTTGGAGGACGAAGACGAAGAATCTGTATTATATTATTTATAGTATTGCACCACACTCTAAATTTCCGCTGCATTGATTGTATTGGTATGTGTAACTCTGATATTCATTGTATAAGTAAAATAAATATTTTGTAAACAGTTATCATGAACTGTATATTGATTATTATATTTTATCCTTCCGCTGTGAGATTCTATTTTGTTTTATTTCTTCTCTGTTTTTTTCTTATTTACCCCATAACAATCCGCCCTTGCGTATGCTTTGAATTGGCACGTGTGTCGGTTTAAAGTGTGCGAAAGGCGGGATGTTACATGATAAATCAAGTATTATCATTTCAAATTATCAATTTAAATCATTTCATTAAGTTCCATAAATTTACTTATATATCAAAATTTATTTCATTAACCAATTTTTTTTAAAAATATATTGTGTCTGTTTGTTCTATCAAAGTGTTTTGGAAATCTTATCGATAGCGCTGATCAGACGTATCGATCAGAAACCCAACTCAACATCAACAACTCAAACAACACAATATATAAAACATTTTAAATTTTAAATACTAGTTTACAAATACACTATACATGAATAGATTTTCAAAGAAGGATAGAGATTCAAATTTTTTTGATTAACACAAATCAAAGGAGATTATGATTTAAAAATAAGTTGGAAACAAGGATGACATGATTAAATAACAGAATAGGAAGATGGATAAACTTATATAAATCACGGGCAACATTTACCGGGTCAACCGTGACTTAAAGAATAAGATCAATGTGGATTTTTCTAGGGTAAATCTACATTCGACCCCAAGAGTTAGAGTTTGGAATAACAAAAGATATTAGCATCTAAACTAAGGATAGATATAAATCTCTGGTGAATCGATGCTAATTGTAAAGGAGTTTTCCCCCTTTTTTCCATTCAATTTGAAATTGGCGTGACCGCCGACTCACTAGAAAGATCATTCGAAGCGGAGTTATGAAATACTCCAGATTCAAAAGAAGATGAATAGTGAGGGATACGAATGGATTTTGGAACCGTAGGGAATGTTCCAAAATTCAAAGGAATCGAGTCAAAAGGGAGAGAGTCAAACTCGAATTAAAGTGATTCTGTAATTACATCTACTCCATATGCTGAGTTTTGCCTAGAGCTACCAAAGCTCTGATACCAACTGTAACGACTCGGTATTTTCAACCATTCGCATCCATTATAAGTGTATAGGTAGACACTCATGTCGGATTTGAATTGCTCAAAATACCGCGTTGTTAATAAAATTTTGGCAAATCTCAGAATATACAGTAAATAAAAATCACAGATCACAGACACAGAGTATATAATAATGCAGCGGAAGTAAAAGAGATAGTAGTTCATGAAGCTACTAAAAAAAATATAAGATACATCAGAGTTAAATGAGATACAACAGAAGAGTAACAAGATACATCACTGAAACACTGGATACTGAAACAAAATAGAAGGCTGGATCTTCAAGGAAAGCTCCAACTCCGAAGGTGAATCTTGAATGTTAACTCAATCAATCTGACCCGAGCGTAAAGCAAAACACAAAACCCTCGAGTCAGGACATAAATACTTATAAACTATAAATCAACTCAAGTGAACAGTAACAAAATGCATCAGTAACTTAAAGGATGCTTGGGACCGCCCATCCTCTAAGGATCCGTTAACTATTTACTATGTAGTAATATACGCTATATACGGTAGTGTCTAATCAGTAAAGTATAATCATATAGAAAATAGCGTTAAGGGGATGGTGAACCTTAACGCGGTCGGATCTTTAAAACCAAAATCGTAGTGGGCTCGATATAAGGATATGACACGGCACGCAAGGAAATGCCAGAGTGGATACACCGTTTGCACTTCCGGACCGGTGGTGACGGCAAGCCAGCAGCTTCCGCCCACCTCGAACAATACCCCCGAATCAAAGTAGCGCCACCGAATCGAATCACAACAGTAATAGAATGGTTTTCCGATGGAGCATGCTCGATGAAAGGGTGAGACCCTTTGTGTAGCCCGGTATAGCTCCTGTTTAAGTCAAATATGCCAATTCACGGGAGTTGGGTCCACGTAATATACCTCGAGAACGTCGCCACCATCCTACTTCATTCTGCAATCTCCACCGCGTACACAGTTGTTAAAGTGGTTTTGGTATTGGCCGGCTATAAGACAATATCCGATCCAGGTCTCTTTAACAACCAATCGTTATTATAACCCGTAGTTATAACTTTAAAACAATATTTTATACTTCAAAAGAAAATACCCTTTTCAATCCAAATCTTTATCAAAATAAAGATTAAATCATTTCCAAAACCATTTCAATATATCATCGTAAAATATCTTTCAATTCAAATATTTATCAAAATAAATATCAAGTCATTTCTAACCATTTCAATATATTAAATTTTCATACCCTTTCAACACTACCTTTCAGTTCCAAAATATCATATCTTTCAGAACTTCTTTTCCAAATCATGTTAATATCAAAATGTCCTATCTTTCAAACTCTGTTTTTCAAATCATTTAATATCAAAAATATCATATCTTTCAAATCTCCATTTTCAAACCATTTTAATATATCAAAATAGCATATGTTTTCAAAACCACATTTCACTCATTTAATATATCAAAATATCATATCCTTTCAAAACCACATTTCAATCATTTAATATATCAAAATATCATATCTTTTCGAAACCACATTCATTTCAAATCATTTTTCATTTTATTAAATTTAAAATATCATTTCAATCCATATTTCAAAACAGTATATATTCCAAAAATCATTTTTAATCATTAAAATGAAGTTATTATGTTTAATAATTAAATTATTAAATTTCCAAAATTTCGACTTCCAAAGTTCATTTATTCACTTAAGTTTATCAAAGTAGTGAAAATTCACTTTTCGTGGCATTTAGAAAACGCTATGGAAAAATACATTCAAAACAGTTCAATTTAACAAAAGACAACATTTAAAATGTTGTAATAGGGTTTACTTAAATTTCGAATAAACTTAGTTAAATTCAACAATTTATAGCACTTACAAACATTGCTATAATAGCTTTTAATTCAATTTAGCTTTGTAGTTCATTATCATCAACTACAGCATTTTCAAATGCTGTAATATCATTTACATTGTAATTAATAGCATTTCAAAAATACAGTCAAATAACTTCAAATATTCAATAAAATTTCTCAACCAATTATATTTTTATTTAAAACTTTTTTAACTTATAAAATCATACATTTTCACATTTACAACATCATTTAATTTTTCCTCAGGTTCATGATTTTATAAAGTTAAATTTCCATTCAAAAATCAAGATTTAATAATAATTCACTTATTAAATTGCAATGTTGAATTTTTAAAATCCATTACATTAAATTTCAAATTAACACTTAAGTTCCAATTCTCAAATATAACTTAGTTTTATTTTTATTTGCTTAACTAAAAGTTCACTTGACGTCAATTTCATAATTTCCAATTCTAGTTATATTTCAAAGTTTCAACTTAAAATATTTATTCATTTCACATTTCAACTTTATTAAAATCATTAATATGATATAAAAATCACTTTAACTTTATTTAAATTCAAATTATCATAAATTTATCATAATTTCATATTCAATTAAATTTCCAATTATAATTAAATCAAAATTTCCAAAATAACTTACGTTCGAAATTTCTAACTTTTTCATTAATTCATTTCACTTACAATTATTCAGAAAATCAATAATATTTTTCAAAAATTTTATTTTTATTAAATTTCAAATCAAAATATTATAATAATTAAATTCTAAAATATTTTAAAATTTTTAGAAAAGCATATTTTAACTACGGGCCTGTATAAAATTTTCTACGCTAGGTAAAGTGATACGGGTAATATATCATTTCAACCCGTAATTTACAAAGAAAAATCCGGGTTTTATCATTTCAAACCCGCAATCCCAAGTCAAAATGAAAATTTTAAAACCATTCAGGCCTATCATTTCAGCCCATAACATTTTTTTTCTAACAGGGAACTTGCAGTGTGATCATATACGGAAATAACATAAACAAGGTCAATATCACAATATACAGTCATATATGAGATGTCAGGTGAAAATTAACAGTTTTAACATGCTAATAACATGGCATAGCATATCATATGATCATCATTAACTTGCATAAACATTTTATATTACTAAACATTTGTCATCAATTCACTTTTCATAAGTATAAATGTCAGAGTGAGAAAGACTCACTTTTTCAAGGTGAAGACCAAAACAACAAACACAAGTGCGATTCCAAAAGCACGACAAGCACGATATAGCATGACTTTTGATTTGAATGAATGGAGAGCCTTGATATTTGTCTTGTAAACAATAACCAAAACAAGACAATACACACATAAATATTCAACGCAAAACAATGTTGAAACAATGAAAATACGAAGCAATAAAGGAATAGATTACTTGACCTTGCTTTAACCACTTCAATGCTTGGCCTAAGGGACACTTATGCTTGGCTATGATGATGCTTTGGCTCAGGTATGACATCATATAGGTCAGGTTTAACATCATGTAGGCGAGGCAACAAGTGGAGATGAAGGTGTAGTGGTGCAACATAAAGCATATATAGGGTCAAGGTTAAATAAGTTGAGTTTTTGTGACATTCTTGGCTCGGCCATGGGCATGTGGTGGCTTGTCCATGCTTGTACAGGTCCGGACAGTAGCTGGAGCAGCGGCCAAAGGTGGTGGAGTGGCGGGTGGTGGTGGCTAAGGGGTGGCCAAAGCAAGATATGGAGGGTAGGTGATGATATGTGTGGTCTAGGCAATGTTTTAAGGAGTTTTGTGGAAGTTTTGTGGTGCTAGCTTCAATGGATGGGCACGGCTTGGTCATGGTCTGATTTCCAGAGGGTGGTGGGTGATGTGGCAGAGGGTGGAGGTCAGGTCAGAGGTGGTGGAGGTGGCTATAGTGGTGGTTAAGGTGGTGGTTGAAGGAGATAAGGCAAAGGTGGTCAAACTAGCATTGTTCAAGAGCATTGTTGCATTTTTTTGGAGTTTTGGCACCATGGTGGGCTCGGCCTTGGTCAAGACCAGAGGGGTAGCTGGTGATGATGGCAGGGAAGAGGTGTAGGAGGTGGTGGCCGTGGCTATGGAGGAGAGGCCAAGCAATACACATGAGAAAACAAGGCAAAATATAAGAAAACAATGGAAAAAGAAGAGCAAAAAGAAGAGGAAAAGAGGAGCCATTACCAAACCTTTCTAGCCGTGAAAAATGAAGTGGAGAGGAATGTTTTCACGTGAAAATGAGGTAAGAAATGCACAGCTACAATAAAGAAAGGAACGGTCAAAGGAAATTAAATTTATTAATTGGAAAAGAAACGGAAGAAGAAACGTTAAAACGGTTTTACGTTTCTTTGCTTTCAAACCTTTTAAACTTCCTATATATATTCATATACATCTTAAATAACTGAAAACACTTATAAATTTCAGTTAGAATTCGAAAATATAACAGATAAACAAAATATTAATAATTAATTATTAATTAGATATGATTAAAATAAGAAAAATGGCACAGAAAAATGAAAACTAGACTTAGGAATTAGAAATAACTTCAATACACTTTGGAAAAAATTTCTTAAATTTAAATACATGTAAAATGAATAAAATAAAGTAAAACACGGCAATAAAAGTGAATGTATAAAATAAATCAATAAATTTTAATTATATATAATTAAATTAAGAAAATGGCTTAAAATTGCAGACTAGGCTTTAAAAATTAGAAATAATTTCAAATGAACTTTAGAAAATCTTCATGGACTTGTAAAAATATTTATAACAAATAAAATAAAATGCATTCACAAAATAAAATAAAAAAATTAATTAAGTAAAATTTATATGAAGAAAATAGCAGAAAATTATAAAACAGCCTTTAAAAATAGGAAATAAATACAGTAAATTTTGGAAAAATTCTATTATCATTTAAAAATATTTAAAAGTCAAAATATACATAATAAAACATATTATCACATATTAAAATAAAATATAACAGAGAAGAAATAATTTATACAATTTAAAATAGTCATTGTTAAATAACCATATATACGCACAATATTGTAAAGGGTATAACTTTCACAATTTATATCCGATTTTAACGAAACGAAAAGTGGTGTTCTTAGAATTTTATGTACTCTCATAATAAAAGAAAAAATTAAACTTTTAAACTTTTAAAATTTTAAGTTGAAAGTCACAGTTTGACTATTTTAACCAAAATCAGCATTTCAGGCAAATATTCAACTTACACAAGTTTGGAATTATAACTCATATAAAAATCAAGATTATATTTAAATAATAAATTTAATCATTTCAAATAAGTAAAATAAGTTTTAAAATCAAAATCTTACATTAAAAATAATTACAAAATACAGGGTTGTTACATCATATTCCCGAAAGGTAATCCCTACAAATATATATCGAATGGTTCAAAAGACTAAATTCCGAAAAAGAACGATACACTAGGGAAATCACAAACATCAATGAAATCATCTCAAAGATATAGCACGTACTTATGGCCAAAGCCCGTCAAGTACTGTTCTCCCAAAATAAGGCGCCACGTCTCTTAGACAAACGTCCTGAAGGACAATAAATACGTCTCTTAGACAAACATCTTGAAGGACAACATCCCCAAGGACAAATACGTCGCAATGGACAAATACGTCTTTTAGATAAGCGTCCCGAAGGACAAATGACTCGAAGGTCCAGTACTAGCAAATACGTCTCTTAGACAAATATGTCACAAACTTTCGGACAGGAACCCGAAGAGTATTGACGTGTGTCATATACCACACGTTCGCACTAAACGGTTTACTAACTGCTGGTAAATTTCACAATCAAAGCAGTAAAAAGTTTACCTCATCTCATCAGTAAACTCAACCCGTAGGTCAAAACGATCAAACAGACAAGTCGGGAATTAACCGATAAGATAAACACACGTGTCTCATACCACGTGTTTTACCAAATCGTTTAATTCTCCTTCTCATTCGCTCGAATAGTGCAAAAACGTTTATTTTATATATATATAATAATTTACTTGAGAAAACAAGCTTTTAACAAGGTGTAAATCATTCAAAAAATCACTCGAAAACGAATAAAATCCCAAAAAATCACTCAATTCGAATTCAATTCAAGCAAACTGTAATTTCTTAAACCTTAGGTGTAAATCAAAAGGTAATCAACTCCAAAACCCTATAATTTCTTCAAAATCCTAATTTCAGAAATGGGTTTTCTAACTTACTATAAATTCTTGTTTGCATGTACTTTAATTATCTTATATAGGTTCTACATGCTAAAATCTCAACAAAAGCTCCAACCTTTCTATATTAATCCACGTTTTTGCACAACTACAGCAAGGTGAATTACAAAACTCACAAAAACTAGCCGAGCCAAACTCAAAATGGCCAAAAATTTGCTTTGTAATTTGGTTTTACTTTCAATTTTGTTTGTGTCAAAACCTTCTATGGTTGGTACTTTACATACTAATATCTTTTGATTCCGGCAACGAAATGCTGACAGATTTATTGCATTTGGTAGCTTGCAAGTTGAACTTCATCTCTGTAAATTTTGATTGAAAAATATTGTCATTTGGATGTTCAAAACAGTGGTAGAAAATCAACTCAAACACAGATTTTTGGCTGTAGAAATTGCTTTCTGAGATGCTACAAACATGGTCTGAGTCCATGTTTGAAACAGCATAGCTCTTTCATTTCTTACTGGAATTCATCAATTCTTTTTTTATTTGAAAGCTGAAGTTTTCTATTATATGCATACCAATTTTCAGCTCAATTGAGTTAATTTGATCCTCTGTTTCATGCCTGAAAGTTAAACCCGAGATGGTTTTCAGGCTTGCACATTTTTTGTTTTTGAACTGTTGCGAACATGGCATGAGTACATGTTTGAGACAGCGTAACCTTTTCATTTCCAGTCGGAATTCATTGATTATTTTTTGTTTGAAAGATGAAGTTTTCAACTATGTGCGTACCAATTTTCAACTCAATATGAGGTCGTTTGGTCCTCTGTTTTAGGCTTTTAAGTTGGACCCATGATGGTTTTCAGACTTGAGCATTTTTGTTTTTGAACTGTTGCAAACATAGCCTGAGTCCATGTTTAAGACAACGTAACTTTTTCATTTCCAGTCGGAATTCATCGGTTCTTTTTTGTTTGAAAGCTGAAGTTTTCTACTTTATACACACCAATTTTTAGTTCAATCAAAGGTCGTTTGACCACCTGTTTCATGTCCGAAAGCTGAACCTAGAGAAGATTTCAGAGCTGTGATGTCCCATTTATTTTAAAATTATTTCAAAAAGGTTCGAAAAAATCTGTGTTCGAAGACGAATAAAAACACAAGAAATCACTCAAATCGATATTCAAATACAATTCAAATTCAATTCAAATTTAATCCAAAATTTGAATTTCAAAATCTCCAAAATTTGGCTAGCCTACCGATCTACATCATGGCCTCAAAACATTTTAAAAATATCACAAAAACATGAAGTAAAAGTCAAAAGTCGGAAGGAAAAAGAACAAAAAAATGCATCGGCAACATAACACCCAGGTCTGATATCTTATTTGTGTTCAAATTTCGGACAAGAAAAAGGTGGCTAAATGACCTTTGATTGAACTAAAATTAGTGTGTAAAGTAGAAAACTTCGGTTTTCAAACAAAAAAAGAACCGATGAACTCTGACTCGAAAAGAAAAGTTACGCTGTCTCAAACATGGACTCAAGCCATGTTTGCAACAGTTCAAAAACAAAAAAATGTACAGGCCTGAAAACCATCTCGGGTTCAACTTCTAGGCATGAGACAGATGACCAAATTAACTCGGATTTAGTTGAACATTGGTATGCATATAATAGAAAACTTCATCTTCCAAACAAAAAAAGAATTGATAAATTCCAGTAAGAAATGAAAGAGTTATGTTGTCTCAAACATGGACTCAGGCCATGCTTGCAGCAACTCTGATAACAATTTCTATAGGCAAAAATTAAAGCTGACAAAATGGCTTGAAAAGGTGTCGGCGACCTTGTCACGAGGACGAACTGCTTGAGAGGTGTTAGGGACCTTATCAGAGGCTTCGGCCGTTTGAGTTTAGCACATGCACTTCGGCATTGCAATCGAGGATCTGGCCAATCCGAGCTTTCTAAGTTTTCTGTTTTGCTGTGATTTCACCATTTTACGATGTTTTGTTACATCGATAATCTAACGCTATATGAGATGTTATACATATGGTGATTTCATTTATGATGTTTTGAACTTTATTGAGTTCTTTGAAATATGAGTTGATGCTTTCGTGATTTTATAAAATATTCTAAGTTTACCATTTCGGCAAGATAGATTTGAGATGTATATACATTTATACCGATGAGATAAGGTATAAATGAGTTTGAAGATTCTTTTATTTTGAGATTTATGTTTCCATTTCATGGTACTTTGATATTTCGGGTTATGCCGTTGAAATGAGGCATATTTGAAATTTGAGACTTATCCTAATTAAGAATGTTTTGTGTTGCTATTTGACGAGATGCTTGTATTGACGATTTCTCCTAGTAGGAGATATGGTTCATTTGGAACCGTTATTGTTATCATTTAGATTCTGCCGATGATATGAGGCGAATATGATATTTAGATGGATTTTATCTTTAGAATCACATTCTCGATGGCTCGTATACTTAAGTATTATTATGTCACTTAAGTTATGGCTATACTCTTGTTACCTCTTCTTCTTATTAAGAGGAGTAATCATCCTTTCCTTATGATGGTAATATAATGATTATGGGTATGGTATCTCTTGTATTAGAGGATACCCTATCTTTCCTATGCTTTACCTTATATGTTATTGTTATTCACTGATTTGTTGGCTAGAATGACCCGTGTATTTTATACTCGGTCAGACCAAGGTGTTTCAGGTTAGATACCATTTGAACTTAGCATATTCTGCTTTCGCATGGACTTTTCTGCTATCTTTTTTTGTTGTAGCTTTTGTGTAGCCCTTTTTGTTGCTACTCTGATATGTATATCCTTTTGACTCGCTTGTACATTGTGGTTGCTATACCACTTGACATGTATCATTTTGTATACTCTATGATGTATCTTTGTATGTGTGTGTATATGTGTATGACAATCTACTGTTCTGTGATGTGTTTTGCATTCAAGTTGTTGTATTTTGTTCTAATAGATCCTATAGTCACCTATGGCTTTGTATTAAGTATTTATTGGATATGTCGGTCTAATTGGAATAGAAAAAATATGGCACTGTCGACATATTCAATAAATATTTAAGACAAGGTTATAGATGGTCGCTCCTATTCAGCCCTATTTTCTGCAGTAGCAGACAGTATTACCCAGTAATACTCTTTGTTAATGTGGGTCTCGGGGTGTGGCACCACAGCTAGAGACTTATGCAACTCCTTTGGACCTATCCTGACATTTTTTGTGTGGGCCACTCCCTTCTAGAGGACTAGACGGGCCTTCCTCTCATCAACGCCTCTTTTTGGATGCAGCTTTCGCCTTGAGTTGCTTCGGAGCTGCTTTCTTTTTCTTGTACTTTAGTTTTTTTCTTTTTCCTTTTTTGGAGGATCTTTTACTCTTTAATTGTACGGGTTCGTGGGGAAAAGCCACCTATCAAGCTTGTAGGTACGTTTTTAAGTGTAATAAAATTACATGAGCGCTCTCTTTCTTACAAAGGATTGCTCATTCTCCCAAAAAAATCAATCATGCTACCATTTTACTCTAAGAAGAAAAATAAATATTACCGTTTTATATAAGTTATGCATATTAAAACGTTTGTATTTGGATAACAATTATTATAAAAATCTTTAAATGTCAATTTTAGACGATTAAGTTACTCTGAAATAGTCTCGAGATGGACTTTTATATCAATCCAAGATGTACATTCGAGATATACCCATCTCGTTCGAGATCTCGTCCGATAAAGATAGTGTTTAAAATTCTCAAAACAAGAAGTGACCAAAATTTGAGATCTAAAACCTTAGATTCAAGATGGTGATAGCCCATGGAACTACGAGAAGGATGAGCGGTTGGCTTACGCTTTACTCATATTACTGAGCCACCACTTAAGTCGCTATGTAGTGTTGCTGAGTTATGAGCACTTACGTATATATTTAGAGAGTTTACTTTAAACCATCACTTAAGATGTATTGACTCGCATATGTTTTATGTATGATGTTAATGTCCTAGGTATTGATTTTGATGACAACAACCACATAAATATTATTACTAACATATCTTCGAGTTACGCAGTCATATCAGATATATTATAGAGATATTTACAGAGATTAACAAGAATACAATGAAAGCAGATGAATTATAAAAGAAGGTTAATCAGGGTAATTGAAGAACAAAACCCAATTAGAGAAGAATGCTGAAGGATAAAGATGTTTGAAGTGATGAGGAGTTGGTTGAACCTTAGAATATCTTGTTAAAGATCTCATGGCAATTATACTTGAAGATCATCAACCATTGACCTCAACCGAATCACAAAAATCCATAAATATAAGGAAATTTAAAATGCTGAAGATTTGCAACACTTATTAGTGTTGCTGTTCATTTTGCAACACACCCTTGTCGACAAGGAGGGTAGGGGGCTGTTGACAAGGTACCCGTTTTTCAGAATTTCAAATTTTAAATGAAGAGACATTTCCCTCCACCTCTTCACCAAAAGACACGTCTCTTCAACCACTATATAAAGGCCTCTGAAAACGAATTTTAACATCAAGAATTCTTATTTTCTCTTACTCCTTCTCCAAACATTTGCAAAAGAAATCCATTGCATAATCTTTCAATCTCCTTGCAAATCAATATTGTTTCACCCCAATTCTTCATTGATTTGCAAACCACACAATGTCAGAGGGTTGTACTTTAATTCACATCATTCTCTCTCTGATTTCATCCTATTCCTCAAAGAATTCAAAGATATATTGTCATTGGAGGTCTATAGGATCATTGTACCGAATCTGCAAGAATCTGTATTGAAGATACAACCACTTGCCATAGTTTGTTGTTGGTGATAAGGAGAAGGTGTTCTTATAGCCTCTAAAATAAAGAGGGTGTCTTGTAGCCCGTGAAACCAAGATTGTAAAGGTGATCTTACCACCCGTAGAAAGCAAGCGATTATAGTGGAATTCTGCACGATAGAGTGCAGGACTGGATGTAGGATCGGTTAATTTGAACCAGTATAAAAATCTAGGTGTTATTTGCATTACTGCATTTTACTTTATTACTTACTTGTTCTCTGATTACTTCTTTCTATTTGCAATTTGAGTAAATACAGTTTTATATTCATAAGTAAGTAGTTAATACACATTTCACCACTTCTAGTGTCTGAATAGCCTTAAGATCCAACATTGTGTTGTAGCCACCACAGTTTTCAACATTTCGTATCAGAGCATTGGTTTTCAAAAATTCATAACTTGGTTTTTGAAAAGTATAAATGACTAATGACACTAGTAACACATTTTTTAACATTTTCGTAGAAGGGCAATCTACCACTAGGCCCCCTCTATTTGATGGCAATAGTTATGCATATTGGACTTGTAGGATGAAATGTTATTTGCAGTCTAATGGTTTGGATATTTGGAACAATACACAAATAGAATACATAGAGCCTCAAACTGAATATTCAAAATGGACACTAGACCAAAAGACACAAGCACTTAATAACTCTAAGGCCATGAACATTTTATTTTGCTCCTTAGATAGAAATGAATTTAATTGAGTGCTTATTTGTAATTCTGTATATGAAATTTGGAGAACCATGCAAGTCACACATGAAGGCACCAATAAAGTAAAACAAACAAAGATATCTATGCTAACTAACTAGTTTCAACTTTTTCAAATGAAACCAAATGAGCCTATTTCTGATATGTATTCTAGATTTCAAGATATAGTACATGTCTTAATATCATTAGGAAAGAAAATTACTCAAGAAGACCAAGTCAGAAAGATCTTGAATTCACTTCCTAGTGAATGGGATCAGAAGACTCTAGCAATCGAAGAAGCCAATTATATTAGTACTATGAAAATAGAAGATTTAATTGGTAACATGATGTCTTATGAAGTAAAGTTGCAGATTAGAAAAGAGAATCAGACAAATGAGAAGAAATCACTAGCACTCAATGTTATGATCAACAAAGATGAACCAGATGATGATGCTATTAATGATGATATCGAGTTTATGACCAAGAAGTTCAAGAAATTCTTGAAGTATTGGATAACAAACAAACTTCGAAAAACTAACAACAATAATTCTAGAAATGAAAATGTTGTTAAGTGTTTCGAATATGATAAACCCAGTCATTTGAAAAGAGACTATCCCAAACTGATGAAATCAAAGTCAAACACTTTCAATAAAGAGAGGAAACAGGCATTAAATACAAAATGGGATGATTTAAATACATCAACAAGTGATAGTGATTCAGAAACAGAAAATGCCAACATATGCTTCATGGCAAAGGATGACCAGGTATGGAATTTTAATAAAGAAATTACTAATGTTTTGAATGATATGTATCAGGGATATAAAGTACTTAGGAAAGAGTACAATAATAGTTTGGCAAAGATAGATAGATTAAAAATATTTATTGAAAGGTTAACTAAAGAAAAAAATGTCTAAAAGATGAAATTGAAAGACTTAATGGGTATAATGATGAAAAGGATTTGACACTGGAAGTTTTGAAAAACTAAAAAGTGAAAATGAGTCCTTAAAATCAAAAAATCTTTCAATGAAGTCACATATCACTGATCTGAATGACAAAATAACATCTCTAGACAATGTTATACTTAATCGTAATAAGGATTTTGACAAAATGAAAACTGATATTGATAAATTTAACAAAGGGAAGGATAATCTAGAAAAATTATTATCCGGATCTAAACACGCTAGAAATAAACATGGACTTGGATACACCGCTAAGGCTAAATCAAAGAAAAATAGTATTCAAAATACTAAGTTTGTTAAGACTACCAAGTTCAAACAAAAACCTAGGAAATTAAAGTTAAAACCTCCAAATAGATTCATTAATTAATGGGTTCCAAAAAGATTGGATGATATTAAAAAAAGAAAAACATATTGATAATTTTATTAATAAGGTTCATTCATCTAATGATTATATTTTGAAATGATTATATTTTGAAAGGACATTCAAACTCTTCTTGGGTTTGGCATCCCAAAACTTAACCCCATGGACCCCAGAATAAAAAGGGTGCCAGCGTGCATATTTTATAATTTTTCAGGTACCAAACAATGTATATCAGATAGCAGATGCTCAAAGCATATGACAAGAAATCTACTGAACATTTGATAAATATGAAAAGGATTTGTTATTGACATCGACAAAGTCGGTAACTCTAAAACTCATCTTATTATCAGATAAGTTTATTTCATGTTTTGAATTGATTTGATTTCCCCTCATGTGTTTTATTTATAAGCATTTACCTCTATATACAAACTCTACATATTGTCTACCAGTGATTTAAGTGACTCTTTTTCGCCCTTTTTATTGATGACAAAGAGGGAGAAAATGTACAAGTATACTAGGCAAAATGATAGGAGGGGTGCATAGAGTTAGGGGGAGTCAAATAATGAGTATTATATTTTATCTCTCAAATATTTATATGGTTGTCATCATCAAAATGGGAGAGATTCTCAATACCCTAGGTATTGATTTTGAAGACAACAACCACATAAATATTACTACTAACGTATCTTCGAGTTATGCAGTCATATCAAATACATTATGGAGACATTTACAGAGATTAACAAGAATACAGCGAAAGCAGATGAATTATAGAAGAAGGTTAATCGGAGCAATTGAAGAACAAAACCCAATTAGAGAAGAATGCTGAAGGATAAAGATGTTTGAAGTGATGAGGAGTTGGTTGAACCTTAGAATATCTTGTTAAAGATCTCATGGCAATTATACTTGAAGACCATCAATCATTGACCTCAACCGAATCACAAAAATCCATAAATATAAGGAAATTTAAAATGCTGAAAATTTGCAACACTTATTAGTGTTGCTGTTCATTTTGCAACACACCCTTGTCGACAAGGGGGGTAGGGGTTGTCGACAAGGTACCCGTTTTTTAGAATTTCAAATTTTAAATGAAGAGACATTTACCTCCACCTCTTCACCAAAAGACATGTCTTTTCAACCACTATATAAAGGCCTCTGAAAACGAATTTTAACATCAAGAATTCTTATTTTCTCTTACTACTTCTCCAAACATTTGCAAAAGAAATCCATTGCATATTCTTTCAATCTCCTTGCAAATCAATATTGTTTCACTCCAATTCTTCACTGATTTGCAAACCACACAATATCAGAGAGTTGTACTTTAATTCACATCATTCTCTCTCTGATTTCATCATATTCCTCAAAAAATTCAAAGATATATTGTCATTGGAGGTCTATAGGATCATTGTACCGAATCTGCAAGAATCTATATTGAAGATACAACCACTTGCCATAGTTTGTTCTTGGTGATAAGGAGAAGGTGTTCTTGTAGCCCGTGAAACCAAGATTGTAAAGGTGATCTTACCACCCGTGGAAAGCAAGCGATTATAGTGGAATTCTGCACGATAGAGTGCAGGACTGGATGTAGGATCGGTTAATCTGAACCAGTATAAAAATCTAGGTGTTATTTGCGTTACTGCATTTTACTTTATTACTTACTTGTTCTCTGATTACTTCTTTCTGTTTGCAATTTGAGTAAATACAGTTTTATATTCATAAGTAAGTAGTTAATACACATTTCACCACTTCTAGTGTTTGAATAGCCTTATCCAACATTGTATTGTAGCTGTTAATACCCTAGGTATTGATTTTGATGACAATAACCATATAAACATTACTACTAACATACCTTCGAGTTATGCAGTCATATCATATTTATTACGAAGACATTTTAGAGATAAACAAGAATACAGTGGAAGCAAATGAATTATAGAAGAATGTCAATCAGAGCAATTGAAGAACAAAACCCAATTAGAGAAGAATGCTAAAGGATAAAGGTGTTTGAAGTGATGAGGAGTTGGTTGAACCTTAGAATACCTTGTTAAAGATCTCATCACAATTATACTTGAAGATCATCAACCACTGACCTCAACCGAATCACAAAAATCCATAAATATAAGGTAATTTGAAATGCTGAAAATTTGCAACACTTATTAGTGTTGCTGTTCATTTTGCAACACACCCATGTCGACATACTAGGTAGGGGGATGTCGACATACTAGCAGTTTTTCAGAATTTCAAATTTTAAATGAAGAGACATTTCCCTCAATCTCTTCACCAAAAAACACGTCTCTTCAACCACTATATAAAGGCCTCTAAAAACGAATTTTCACATCAAGAATTCTCATTTTCTCTTACTCCTCCTTCAAACATTTGCAAAATAAATCCATTGCATACTCTTTAAATCTCCTTGCAAATCGATACTATCTAACTCCAATTCTTCACTGATTTGCAAGCCACACAATATCAGAGAGTTGTACTTTAATTCACATCATTCTCTCTCTGATTTCATTCTATTCCTCAACGAATTCAAAGATATATTGCCATTGAAGGTCTATAAGATCATTGCACCGAATCTGCAAGAATCTGTATTGAAGATACAACCACTTGTCATGGTTTGTTGTTGGTGATAAGGAGAAGGTGTTCTTGTAGCCTGTAAAATCAAGAGGATGTGTCTTGTAGCCCATGAAACGAAGATTGTAAAGGTGAACTTGCCACCCGTGGAAAGCAAGCGATTATAGTGGAATTCTGTACGATAGAGTGCAGGACTGGATGTAGGATTGGTTAATCCGAACCAGTATAAAAATTCGGGTGTTATTTACATTGCTGCATTTTACTTTATTACTTACTTATTCTCTGATTACTTCTTTATGTTTGCAATTTGAGTAAATACAGTTTTATATTCATAAGTAAGTAGTTAATACACAATTCACCACTTCTAGCGTCTGAATAGCCTTAAGATCCAACATTGTGCTATAGCCACCCCAGTTTTCCAACATTTGGTATCAGAGCATTGGTTTTCAAAAATTCATAACTTGGTTTTTGAAAAGTATAAATGGCTAATGACACTAGTAACACATTTTTTAACACTTTTGTAGAAGGGCAATCTACCACTAGACACCCTCTATTTGATGGCAGTAGTTATGCATATTGGGCTTGTAGGATGAAATGTTATTTGCAGTCTAATGGTTTGGATATTTGAAACATTACCCAAAAAGAGTATACAGAGCCTCAAACTGAATATTCATAATGGACACTAGACCAAAAGACACAAGCACTTAATAACTCCAAGGCCATGAACATTTTATTTTGCTCCTTAAATAGAAATGAATTTAATCGAGTGTCTACTTGTAATTCTGCATATGAAATTTGGAGAACTCTGCAAGTCACACATGAAGGCACCAATAAAGTAAAACAAACAAAGATATCTATGCTAACTGACCAGTTCCAACTCTTTCAAATGAAACCAAATTGGTCTATTTCTGATATGTATTCTAGATTTCAAGATATAGTGCATGCCTTAATATCATTAGGAAAGAAAATTACTGAAGAAGACCAAGTCAGAAAGATCTTGAATTCACTTCCTAGTGAATGGGATCAGAAGACTCTGGCAATTGAAGAAGCCAATGATATTAGTATTATGAAAATAGAAGATTTAATTGGTAACATAATGTTTTATAAAGTATTGCAGATTAGAAAAGAGAATCAGGCAAATGAGAAGGAATCACTAGCATTCAATGCTATGATCGACAAAGATGAACCAGATGATGATGCTATTGATGATGAATCGAGTTTATGACCAAGAAATTCTTGAAGTATTGGATAACATACAAACTTCGAAAAACTAACAACAATAATTCTAGAAATGGAAATGTTGTTAAGTGTTTCGAATGTGATAAACCCGGTCATTTGAAAAGAGACTGTCTCAAACTGATGAAATCAAAGTCAAACACTTTCAATAAGGAGAGGAAACAGGCATTCAATGCAAAATGGGATGATTCGGATACATCATCAAGTGATAGTGATTCAAAAACAGAAAACGCCAACATATGCTTCATGGCAAACGATGACCAGGTATGGAATTTTAATAAAGAAATTACTAATGTTTTGAATGATATGAATCAGGGATATAAAATACTTAGGAAAGAGTACAACAATAGTTTGGCAGAGATAGATAGATTAAAAATATTTAATGAAAGGTTAACTGAAGAAAAAAAAATGTCTAAAAGATGAAATTGAAAGACTTAATGGGTATAATGATGAAAAGGATTTGATACATGGAAGTTTTGAAAAACTAAAAAGTGAAAATGAATCCTTAAAATCAGAAAATCTTTCAATGAAGTCACAGATCACTGATCTGAATGACAAAATAACATCTCTAGACAATGTTATTCTTAACCGTAATAAGGATTTTGACAAAATGAAAATTGATGTTGATAAATTTAACAAATGGAAGAATAATCTAGAGAAATTATTATCTACATCTAAACACACTAGGAATAAACATGGACTTGGATACATCCCTAAGGCTAAATTAAAGAAAAATAGTATTCAAAATACTATTAAGGCTACCAAGTTCAAACCAAAACCTAGGAAATTAAAGTTAAAACCTCCAAATAGATTCATTAATTTATGGGTTCCAAAAAGGGTGGATGATATTGAAAAAGAAAAATATATTGATAATTTTATTAATAAGGTTCATTCATCTAATGATTATATTTTGAAAGGACATTCAAACTCTTCATGGGTTTGGCGTCCCAAAACTTAACCCCATGGACCCAGAATAAAAAGGGTACCAGTTTGCATATTTTATAATTTTTCAGGTATCAAACAATGTATATCAGATAGCAGATGCTCAAAGCATATGACAAGAAATCTATTGTACATTGGATAAATACGAAAATGATTTGTTATTGGCATCAGCAAAGTCGGTAACTCTAAAACTCATCTTATTATTTGATAAGTTTATTTCATGTTTTGAATTGATTTCCCCTCAAGTGTTTTATTTATAAGCATTTATCTCTATATACAAACTCTACATATTATCTAGCAGTGATTTAAGTGACTCTTCTTCTCCCTTTTTGTTGATGACAAAGTGGAAGAAAAGATATAAATATACTAGGCAAAAGAATGGAAGGTGCATAGAGTTAGGGGGAGTCAAATATAAAAGTATTATATTTTATCTCTCAAATATTTATATGGTTGTCATCATCAAAAAGGGGGAGATTGTTAATATCCTAGGTATTAATTTTGATGACAACAACCATATAAATATTACTACTAACATATCTTCGAGTTATGCAGTCATATCATATTTATTACGGAGACATTTTAGAGATAAACAAGAATACAGTGGGAGCAAATGAATTATAGAAGAATGTCAATCAGAGCAATTGAGGAACAAAACCCAATTAGAGAAGAATGCTAAAGGATAAAGGTGTTTGAAGTGATGAGGAGTTGGTTGAACCTTAGAATATCTGTTAAAGATCTCACGGCAATTATACTTGAAGATCATCAACCATTGACCTCAACCGAATCACAAAAATCCACAAATATAAGGTAATTTGAAATGCTGAAAATTTGCAACACTTATTAGCGTTGTTGTTCATTTTGCAACACACCCATGTCGACATACTAGGTAGCGAGATGTCGACATACTAGCAGTTTTTCAGAATTTCAAATTTTAAATAAAGAGACATTTCCCTCCATATCTTCACCAAAAGACACGTCTCTTCAACCACTATATAAAGGCCTCTGAAAACGAATTTTCACATCAAGAATTCTCATTTTCTCTTACTCCTTCTCCAAACATTTACAAAAGAAATCCATTGCATACTCTTTAAATCTCCTTGCAAATCGATATTATTTCACTCCAATTCTTCACTGATTTGCAAGCCACACAATATCAGAGAGTTGTACTTTAATTCACATCATTCTCTCTCTGATTTCATTATATTCCTCAAAGAATTCAAAGATATATTGTCATTGGAGGTCCATAGGATCATTGTACCGAATCCGCAAGAATCGGTATTGAAGATACAGCCACTTGCCATAGTTTGTTGTTGGTGATAAGGAGAAGGTGTTCTTGTAGCCTGTAAAATCAAGAGGGTGTGTCTTGTAGCCCGTGAAACCAAGATTGTAAAGGTGTTCTTGCCACCCGTGGAAAGCAAGCGATTATAGTGGAATTCTGCACGATAGAGTGTAGGACTGGATGTAGGATTGGTTAATACGAACCGGTATAAAAATCCGAGTGTTATTTACATTACTGCATTTTACTTTATTACTTATTTATTCTCTGATTACTTCTTTGTGTTTGCAATTTGAGTAAATACGGTTTTATATTCATGTAAGTAGTTAATACACAATTCACCACTTCTAGTGTCTGAATAGCCTTAAGATCCAACATTGTGTTATAGCCACCCCAGTTTTCCAACAGTGGCCACCCCAGTTTCCAACATATGATTCATGAACCGTGTTGCACTTTGATGTTGTTTTATTTAATTTCATCTTATCATGCCACTATTTCGCATGTTTCACATTTATGTTATGTTATGTTACGGTTCTTTCAGCGATCGAGTACCATAAAATGTTGAAATCATCTAATTTTGAGTGCTGGAGATGGAGGGGACCTGACATTTTCCCAATCCTAAATCACCATAATTGAAAGCTAGTATCATATATTATATAATATCTTCCAATCTTAACTAGTAGCCCAACATCTCCTAAGATGTAGATAACTTAAATTAATCGATAATATTTCACTATTCTGTTTGGATCTCATATCGGGCTCAGTGTACCTCATCACAACTTTTAAGTCTAAGTGGCCTACCGATTGTGGTGGCATGCCACAACGAAGTATATATGAGATCTTATCACTTTAGCGAATACATATTGAGAAACTATCTAATATGTTTGGACAGGGTAGATTGGATCTCCTACAAATATTTATGATACCTAAAATGTGAGTAAGGAGGTAGATGAACTTTGCATGATAATGTTAATACATGTATGTATGTATGTATGTATGTATGTATGTATGTATGTATGTATGTATATGAGGTAGGATCTATAGCCCCCTTTAATTTAACCTCTAACATTTACCCTATGATTTCATCGGCAAGTTTGTATTTGAATATTTGTTGTTTCTTTCTTTTTACCACATATAATTAATGAACTATAACTTTGTAGTTGAATTATGAGGCCTAAGGGTGGAGTGTGTGTATACATAGCGAGAGTATGGTTCTTTTGCACCCCATCTAGACCCCTACAATTTTTTAAGCTACAGAATTCCTGATCAAACGAAATTTATATATATTTTCTTACATTCCTCAAAATCTTCATAAGATTTTGGTTGATTTGAGTAATCCTAAAATATTCAAAATAACGTTATCAACGGTTGATGCAGATTAAACATTTTAAACATATTAGAAGTTTTTAAACGATAAGTTTTTGCAAATACAATGTTCATAGTGTAAATTTAATTCTATGTTGTTGGAATAGCTTAGACGAATGCTAATTCAATAAGAACTATGACTAAGATAATAGCGTCCAGCATGGCAGCTACAAAATTGCTTTTCTGAGACAGAGGCAAGGGTTGAGGTTCTTTGCGTACCAATCAATATACTGAATTGGTTGCCTAAGTTTTGATTTTGAGTAATGCAACACTTTAAACAGTAGGAGTGTGAAAAGATGTATAATAGGAAAGAGGGGTGAAGTGGATCTTTTACCATATATATGTGCCAACACCATGGATGCAAAAGTGAGCAATGCAAAACTCTTATATTGGTTTGTATACGTGTGTATATTTATCGTGTGATGTTTGAGTGACCCCATACTACGAATTGGTACCTAACTCATTTGTTTTCATTGATGGACTACTGAGGTACTTCGAGACCGAGAGCATCATGATCTAATATAACAGCATGAATCTACAATCAAAGACGTGCGAGCAAGCAAGAGGCAAGCCTAATGGAAATGTTAAATATTTTATTTTGTTAACTAGTTTATGATGGAAACCATGTGTTTGTCAACATGTACCTATATGATTTGAGATGATATATGAAATTATGGAGTTAGTCCTCGTATTTTATTCAAATAGTGACGTGGTATTCTATGTTGCCCCACGAAAGGATGTGCAGACGGAATTTCAACATAATGATTGCAGTCATTCTTTTTCATCGTCACTCATTCATCAAATATGGTAGATTTTATCATTTCAACATTTTGTTCTAATGAATGGTTGAAATTCTTTATGGCAAAGAGGGATAGGGAATAAAGGGACAGCGGAATCGATGTAACGTTACATACACTTCAAATTTTCTAGAAATTATTCTTATTATGGAACAAATTCAATATATAATAATATACTAATGATGTCTCGAGTAGTCAAGATAATCGAACAACGTACATATCATAACACGATAAACCAACACCATAAGTTAACAAAAAGAACATGTTTTCGAATCCATATATTAAATGCAACATTATTAATGATACTGCTTAAGTTGATGATGAGATCTATAATAGTACTCCATACGAGGAATCTAGCTTATATTTTGCTTCCCTGAGGGTAAGAGGAAAAGAGCTATATGTAATCTTAACTCCCTCATAGAACAATTTTCCAAGTTAGAGAATTAAACAAACTTACTCGGGTGAAAATGAAGAAAGACTGTTGGATTTAACAGGTCCCACCAAACTCAAAGCTTCTGAAAGGGCTTGCTGTAGGAAGTCTGGATGGTCCTCAATACATGCATGTCCTTGTTCTGCTGTCATTTTATTGAGAACTCTCCCAACAATCTGCAGGAAAAATAAGCAGTGATAGTTAACTATTTATGCTAGCATGCTGCAAACATTTTAACTTTGATTCAAGTTGTGGTGAAACAAATTAGATTTAGAGATGTAATAGGAAAAAATTGATATGGTAATTCTACAATAAAAGGATACTCAGAACATAATAGTTATCTAAATCCGCATAAAAGAAGAAAATAACAGGTACCAAAGTCATCGTATGAAATAAAATAATGGACTTTGGAACAAAGAAGTAGAAGCAACACCTTTCGTGCATATCCACCATATGCTATTCCACCAATTAAAGCTTGTTGAGAATTAGCTTGGTCTTGTAGTTTCCCTGATAAATTGAATATAAAATTTGCATTTATTCTAGAATAATCTGGACATGGAAGAATGCAGTAGATTTCTTATTGAAGTCATTTTCTACTTTACTATTGTATGGTGGTAGAATGTGAGGCTGAAAAGATATTTTAACTAAATAAGCAAATGCAATTAAGGTTCAAAGTTATTTTAACTAAATAAGCAAATCAACTATATGTGCAGGAACACTAGCAAATGATAAGTTGGTAAGACCTCTAAAAACGTGGATCGATTATGATGTCTTAAGTTTGAAACTCCGTAGGCCAGTTATCAATTTTCTAAAATATTAAATAAATATATGAACCGATAAATAAATTAGAAGTTCACCTGTAGTGTGGATCAAGTATGATATCATAGCTAAGATGTATCAAGAACATGCATGCAAATACGGTTTCAGGAAGAAGAAAAAAAAAACAATGCTGATGCTGAAATATCAACTAAACATACCAGGAATTGTTGTGGCCTTGAATAGTCCTATCCTTTTTAAACTATCAACAGTGTACGAGTTTGTGCCACCAGCCAGCTGATAGAAACCTTAAGAAATTCAAGTCTAGAAGTCCCATTACTTGAAAATTTCAAATATCTTTTACAAATTAAAAAAAAAAAAAAAAAAAAAAAAAAAAATTAAGTCGACTTACCATGAGGTTTGTCATGTTGAGATACCAAACGAATTGCAAAATTGATTGTATCCTTTGTTGTGCCATTACCAATATCACCACTCATTGGTCTTCCATCTAACTGTTATGGTGCAAATAAGAATTTGCAATCACTGAAAAAGGAGTGGACATAGCTGCAATTTAATTGATTTTTATCTTTATGTTTGTAATATGGTATACCTGCCACAAATTGTATGATTGAAGCTGAGGTTCCATTATTGAGTACATTGTGTGCATCATTCTAGTAGTTAGTTCTCCGGCATCAGGTAAACTTACCTAAGTGAACATCACACTCGTAGTTAGTTCTCCTACATTGGGTAAACTTACCTAAGAGAATATCTCTGAAATAAAGGAATTAAAATCTGATGTACATTTTTTTAAGCCTTGCACTAAGATCTGGTTGTAAAACTAGATAGTTATAGGACAAATTTTTAATATAGGCTTGCCAAAAAAAAACATATTATACTTATAGGCCTTACTGAAAACTAACTGAGGCTTGGCTTGCACATTTATGGAATGCGCGCAAGCTATGTCAAAAAAAAAAAAAAAAAAAAAAAAATTAAAGCTTGCGCATTCCATAAACGCGCAAGCTTTAAAATTGCATTTGCGCATTTATGGAATGCACAAATGCAATTTCGGCTGTGTAACAAATAGACAGCCCTTATTACACAACTGAAATTGCATTTGCGCATTCCATAAATGCGCAAATGCAATTTTAAAGCTTGCGCGTTTATGGGATGCGCAAGTTTAAATTATTTTTTACTAAAAAAAATATAGCTTGCGCATTCCATAAATGCGCAAGCTATATAAAAATAGGTCTAGTTTTACAAGTAGTTTTCGGTGAGGCCTATAAGTATGATAAGATTTTTTTGCAAGCATATATTTGAATTTTGTCCATGGTTATATCAACCATCCATTCATATTTTCTAAATAAGTAGTTGGCTGCAGTATAGTAGATTAAATGTGATCATCCTAATCTTAAGGAAAGTAATGGATATCCACCATCCAATTAATGCTGATGACTATGCTAGCTATATGCTGTTTGTTTTAAAATGCCGCTAGTCCACAAAACAAAGAAATTTTTGCATTAAAGCCACTAAAATGTTGAAAGTTTACTCCAAATCATTCCAAAAAAGGACAAACTGACATTTCTTGTGTCCTTGTTTTGACAGAGTTAAATAAGCAGCTTTTTTTCTATTTTTTGAAAGCCAAAATGTAGCTTATTTAAGTCGACCAAACACATGTATTTTAATGCTCCGAGCGGCGCATAGAAAAAGTACCTAGTACAATTCTCAACCTTTGTTTTGTTCACTTAACATGTTCTCTACAAATAAAAAAATAATAATAAGGAAAAAAAAAAACGAAATACCACCATACAATCAATACACTCAAGTTTCACCCTAAACTAAACACAACAAAGCAACCCCGCTAAAAAAACAATTCACAAACAAACATGAAAACACACCCCCCACTAAAAGTAAAACAAAAATAACAAATAAAATTAAATAAACTTTCATTAGAATGGCAAATACAGTGTCTATTTTAGAGTTAGTTCCACCAGACTATTGGCTGAGAGGTTCATATTTAAAAGGTAAAAACAATGTCATTTTAGTCTTAAAACGGCATACAACGTTGTTTTAAGAAGCGGTCGACAGTTCAGCAAAATGACCAGGAAGCTGTTTTATTTAACTAAACAAGCCATCATAAGTGGTTTTGAAGTGAACGGACCATCTGCTGGATGTGCTTTTAGCATTAAATTGCTTTTAACAACCCAGAAGCATGCATCCGCGGCAACATTAAGACCAAAGCCAACAGTCATTCAGTTCGCTTAACAATTCTCTACCAAAGAATAAAATAAAACAACCCCCACACCAAAACACTTCCCTACCCCCTACAATATTTTAAACATAGTAGAATTCTCTAGTACAAAGCATTTTAATGACTTTTACAAAGTCATCTTATTATCTCTTCTTCACCACGCAAGCATGCCAGCCCTCCTCCTTTTTAGCGGCCACATCAAACCCGAAATCCTATCAAAACACCCCAAATCCGAATTTTCACGGTTTTATTAAAATTATCAAAAATATATATAACATTTATTTGATCTAATTATCAAAAAGTAGCGAAAATATACCAATTATCAAAAAGTAGTGAAATATTGGAGTAGAGGTTAGCTTACTGAACTGAAAAAAAACACCCATGGTTGTTACATGACTTTTTCAGAGATTTATTTTGAAGTATACAAGTCATTGTTAGCCCACCGTCAAATTTATCTTATGTGATGTGCAATGTCAAACACATTAATAATTGGCAAAAAAAGTGCTAGGTAGGTGCTATGCGGCAAGTATGAATTAGGGATAATCGGGGAATAGTAGAAATTTGACGTTTTGATAACCCATGTATTTTGGATAAAATTTTAGTAATCGATTAGTATTTATTAATCTCATCTAAAAATTTGAGGTATGGATGACTTGAGAACAGCCAATGAGACAAAACCTCTTAAAATTGACACGTAGATATTTATGCTCGTTTGGATTCTTGGATGAGACGATAAAACTTGCATAGGAGGACCTAAGTGAACGGCTTGGCGGTGAACTTCCCTAGCGTCAAGGTGGAGACTAGAATGATTTTTACAACATAGATAATTGGTTGTCGTGGATTACATGCTCGTGACAACAAATGTTGCATCAATCAACAATGGCTAATTGAATCGGCCATTTTCTTAAATGCGTTATAAATTCCCTATTTCATATTCAACTCTCCCAATCTTTATTGCAAAAATCAAAAATCATCTTCCCAAATCAAGTTTTCAAGACAATTTTTGTTATTTTATTATGTTTTATTCTCTGCGGACTTTTTTAGTCTTCCTGATTTTTTTAGTCTTAATAAATTGTCGACTGCTGGATCATCCACTCAATTGACGGTCCTTAGACCATATAAAAAAGCTTCACAACAAGTTTCTCAAGCAACATTGCTGAAATACTATTGAATCAAAATTTACGGCTTCAACTAACGAGTGGGAGAAACGTAGATGTAATGTCGGTGCAAGTTAAACATTGATGTGCTAACATAAGGTATGTTTGGAGATCTTGGAATGCAAATCTGATAAGGGGTTTTGGGATGTGGATAAAGACACAATAGAAATTACCAATACATGGTGGGACAATCCCAAAAGTATATTTTACGTGTATTTTGACGCATTATTAAAGCAGTTTTTTACTTACCCATTCTTAACATATTTTTTCTCTCCAATGCTGAAAATTAAGGAAAAAATTCAATTGAAATTCAGATAACTGGATAAAATATTTAGAGGTTGTATCAAGAAGAATAGCTAGTGCAAAACTGCAAATACAAGATGCCTTCACATGGCTCCGCTTAGTCTCAGTGAGGACTATAATTTTTTAGTGGATGACATTAAACAAACATCCTACTACACAGGCTCGAGGATGATATGATGTGACACCTCGCTACATTGTGATTTAGAGCTGCACCACAGGCACAGAGACCATCACTACCGGAGTTATCCACCAACAACCACGAGCAGCTCCGCGCATAGCAATTGCTTGGACAGAACGCTATAAGAATGTTGTTAATTGAATGATGAAGATTGACCGAAATTTTATGCACTTCAAAGTCAAAGTAATGCTACAATATCTAAAGCGTAAGAACATAAATTTATGAAGAATTCTCGTCATGGAGTTTCAGAAAACCCATTCTAGACAATGAAGGTCGTAGTTCGTTTGTTTTTCATTTGTGGTTTATTTTCCATTGCCAATTTTTCCCTATTTGCATTTTTGGAAGAAAAAAAAAGACTAGCAGTATGTAATGCAAAATCATGGAACAAAATAGATGTTTAATTCAACATTTATTCTTTTATCACAAGATAAATAATAAAACATATAACAACAAAACATAAATAAAATAATACAAACAATGAACTACACTGTCTACGAATTAATCTAAGGCACGAAAAACCGTAAACACATTACTCAACATCTCACCTCTTCCACTCACATCCATTTTTTGTTTCCCGCTCAAATCCACCGTTCAAATATTCCACTCGCTCACGACATACGCACTATAAATCATTATTACTTTTAAATAATCAAATTTCCAAAAGACCCTTAACAGCACTAAAACGCTGGCAAAATTCAGCCTTAAATTGCCGGGAAAATTTCACAATACACTAAGACAGTATGTTTTAGTATATTGCTACAGTACGAATTTTGCTACAGTGTTTTCAGGATCTTACATACTAAACTTAAAATACAAAAATATATACTGAGAATTTTTACAAGTTAAGCATCTGTCTAACAGTAAGTACTTATTAACAAATCTTGTAAAAGAAAGCCCTTAAAACGCCTTATGATGGCTAAAACGGGCATAAGTACATGACTATAGTTAATTAATAATTACTGTTTCCTGATGCTATTCTTAACCATATTCAGTATTTTTAATTTAGCATGTATTCCTTAAAATTACGAACACATGAGAACATACATATAGGATAGAAGTAATTCAACACATAATTAAACTAGCTTGCCATTCAGGCTTATATTATACAAAAATAAAAACTTACAGAATACAGCTTACAAATATAAACCAGAAGAATCAGCCTTCTTCTTCAGTACAAACTTATTTATTACACACTATTTAGTACACACTATTTATTAATGGCAGAAAGCTTGAAGTGGAGAAAAGGATGAATGGAATTGAGTCTGTCTTCTTCAAATGAAATGCCTCCCTTTATATAGCTGAGGCTGGATATCAACTTATAATTCAAGTTGATTAACTTCGGATTCCAAAAGCTTCAAATCCGAAAAAGCATCTTGTTACTTTATTAAAGTATTAGGTAGAGTAGGTTATCTGTCTCTTATCTTTAAAGAATATGGCCACCTGTCTTCAATTAATAAAGTTTCTGGCCACCTGTTAAAACCTTTTAATCCAGCATCATTTTTGCTTTGTCTTTTCTCATATTGTGGGCCTCCTTCTCAATTTTGTCAAATATTTCGGCAAAATCCTCATCATTTAGATCTGAATAATTATCTTCTCCGCTTATGTCCTTTGCTTTTGAAGATGTCATTGACGTGTCTGATTTCGTGTCTTCTTTGCCAAGATTTCTTATTAGATCCTTTTTCACTTCTGCAATATATGCATAAATAATATCTTCTCTAATGGTTGTTCCTTTTTGCATCTTTAATTTTCTGATGATATGTTGGAACGTGCTTGGAGCTTCTTTATGCTGGATTACATCTTGTTCCTGATAAAACTTTATTTTGTTGCTTATTTCAGATATCATTTCTTGGCCAAATAGTTGAGATGTGCTATTATCAATTCTGGTTAGCTTATCCCAGAATTTAGTAAAGAAACATCTTTGCAAACATGGGATTTTCTTTTCGGTATAACCTATTTCAGGTTTCCATTTCCATATCCAGGGGATAGAAAATTCAATAAAGAAAAATATATCGAACCAGATCCTGATATCATAAGGTATTGGTCAAGATTATTAAGCTCGGGTGAGACAACAACCCACTTAGAATATAATTCTTTTAGTTTTTCAGGGAGAATATCAAGAGGTGGTTCATAATTTGTCCACCATTCGTAAAACCAATTTGGTATAGGACGTTTATAAACTTCCGCACATACTTTAATGAACCACGAATGCTTCTTTTTATTATTTTTTGAAATTCAGAGGGTGCATTTTTCAAACCAAAAGGCATGACTGTCCATTCATAATGTCCAATTGGAACATTAAAAGCAGTTTTGTATTGGTCGGATTTTGAAATTTGAATCTGCCAATAGCCAGGTTTTAAATCAAATTTAGAGAATATGATAGAATCATATAGTTTATCTAATAAATCTTTTTTGTTAGGAATTGGATATCAAATCCATTTCAAAACCTTATTAAGAGGTTTGTAGTTTATTACTAATCTGGGTACTCCTCTTTCTATTATTGGGTTTAGACAGGGTTTTCCCTGTCCACAGGGCTCACAGCATTCATCAGAGTGTGATGATTCTTCGTCAAGACATTTACGTTTTTCAGTAGTAACTGAATAATCTGAATCATTTTCAGATTCTATTTCTGAATCATTTTCAGAGCTAGAGTCTAGCATAAGTTTAGATAATGTTTCTTTTAGTTTATTATCAATTTGTAAATTATCAATTTTCTTTTTTAGTTTACATCTGTTTGCATAATGTCCTACTTTTCCACATTTATAACAGTGGATAATTTTATTTTTCTTTTTATTTGATTTTTCCTCTTTTCTTTGGGCTTTTCGTTCCATCATTTTATGAGAATAAAATTTCTTCTTTTTTCCTAAAAAATCTTTGGATTTATTATCTTTTCTGTGGGATTTTTTAATGTTTGAAACATCCATCCCAAATTGACTACAAAATTGTCCTAGTTGACTTTTTTCAGTTAAATTTTGTCGTTTTATTTGTTGATTCAATTTTATTTCATTACACAATGATAAGCCTTCTTGGATGCATGTTCCAATAAGCTTACCATAAGTATAACTTTCATAAGGAATATTTATTTTATCTTTCCTTAAGGACTTTCTTACCCTTTCAGCAAATAAGGAGGGGAGTCCATCAATAAATTTTGACTTCCAATGAGAGCCATTACTCTCTGGTAATTCCATTACTCTTTAAAAATGTATCTTTGTACCATTTAAAATCGGTTAACGTTTTACACCTTAAATTTTGTAAAAGTGTACGAACACTTTCATTATTATCTGATACTCTTCCAGTAAAATGTTTTAGAATAGTAACTATTAGAGTATATACAGCATTTTGGACCATTTGTCCATCTTCTTGTTTTACTGTGTTGTAAATCTCATTTTTATGAGACATGGGAAGATAATTATCCCACCATCCTTTGAGCTGGCCAGTGAAACCAGCGACTATCATTCTAGCCACAGTAACGTCATTATTACCATTATTTTTGCAAACCGTGCTATACATTAGCATTCGATGGGCTACATTAAATATTTGCTTTTCACTGAATATGTCAATATTCCATTCATATATACTTTTTCCATTGTAACTATTATTAGTAATAAAATCTGGTTCTTCAGGTAAAGTATCCATAGGAGAAGGTCTCCTGTAGTAAAATAATTTTTGTGAAGGTTTATATGCATATTTTTCAAGTTTATTCACTTCATCTTGAACTGTATGATAGTTATTATTTTGTTGAGAAGATTCTTCTTCAAGAGTATTTAATCTGAGATTATCTATTCTTTCTTTTAGAAACCTTTTCAAATCTGATTCTGATTTTAATTTGAAAACCTTTTCTAATTCTGATTCTGTTTTTAATTTAAATACTTTAATTTCAGGAGAAGGTTGAAGGCTTGAAGTTGCGATTACTTCACTTACTTCTTCGGTTGTAATTGAAACAGTGGGTTTTATATTATTAATAGCAGAAAATATTTTTTCTATTTTGTTATGTAATGAAGTAATTTGTTCACCAATAACGGCTAAATACAAATTTGCATAATTTTGTTGTTCAAATATTTGGTTTATTTGTCTTACAGTAATTTGTAATGTGTCATTTTCTAGTATTTTAGAAAATGCATTAAAACTTAAGTACTTCCCATTTTTCTCTATTTGAAAAGACTGTTGGGGAGGATAGACTGCTTTTAGTATATTTCAATTTGATAGTCTATAATCTCTTTCTATTACATAAATATATTGTTCAATATAATTTGCTGTAAACCAAGGAATAAAGGGAAACATTATATTCCTTTCAGTTGTGAATTTATAAAATTCTTCTTGAAAATGTTTCTGTTCTTCTATTGAAAAAATTTCAAAAAACCATTGTCTAAATGGTTCCCATTTTGGAAGATTAAATTCTAATTTAATTCTTTGTTTGGCCTGAGAGCCAGGGCTAAAGTCAATTTTAGTTATATTATTCAGTAAATAGAGAAATTCATTTCTGATTCGGTTATATCCGCTTCTTGGTTGTTGTAAATACCTTTTACAATATTATTTCTGTTTATATATAATTTTTCTACAGTATTATCTTTTAAAGATTCATCGTTAGACGATTTTCTTTCAGTTTCTCTAATTTGGGATGTGGACATTCTTGATGGAGATTCAAAAGTATAATCAAAAGGTGAAATATGAGAATGAAAAGATTTTGCTCTTGATAAATATGAATTACTAGAACTGGGTCTAGAAAGATTATTATCCATTTGTATTTGAATAGTTCCTTCAGGGGTTTGTATAATATTAGTAATATTATTATTTGTCATTGGTTGTGAAGGAATAGCTTTTTCTATTTTTCAATTTTCTAGAAGAGGAATTTCAGATGGACTTAGCAACAATGTCTTTGTTTCAAACAAATGTAAGATTTTTAGGCCATAATATCGAAAAAGGAAAAATAATTCCTATAAATAGAAGTATAAAATTTGCTTTGAAGTTTCCTGATATAATAACCGATAAAACCCAGTTACAAAAGTTTTTGGGTAGTTTAAGTTATATATCCTCTTATTATATTAACTTGGCAACAGATGCTGCTATCTTATATGATATATTAAAAAAGAATCCAGACCCATGGACAGAGCAACATACTCAAGCTGTTAAAATTATAAAAGAAAAGGTAAAGAATTTGCCTTGTTTGATGCTTTCAAATCCAAATTGGAAAAAGGTAATTGAAACTGATGCATCAGATATAGGATTTGGAGGAATTTTAAAGCAAATATGCCCAAAAACAAAACAAGAATATCTTGTTAGATTTCATTCAGGAAAATGGACTAATAGTCAAAAAAATTACGCAACTATAGCCAAAGAAATTCTTACTATTGAAAATGTGTTTTAAAATTTCAAGATGATTTATACAATCACAAATTTATTATAAAAACTGATTGTAAATCTGCTAAATATATGTTTAATAAAGATTTTAAACATGATGTGTCAAAACAAATGTTCGCCAGATGGCAGGCTCATTTGGCGCCTTTTAATTTTGAAATATTTTATAAAAAGGGTGAAGAAAATAATCTTTCTGATTTTTTAACTCGTGGATTTTTACAGGCAAATGATCCCTAAAGGAATGGGTAATTTCCCCTACAGAGGAGGCGGCAGAGGAAATATCCTGGCCCAACACGGTAACAGAAAACTGATAGCAAAAAGTTTAACCAACTCAGGAGGTAATAGCTCAAATGATCCTTTATATAAGGAATTTTTAGAATTCAAGAAAAGGCAAGAGGCTAATAGCCAAACAACTAATAGCCAGACAGCATCCTCTTCATATGCTAGCATAACTGGCAATGAGGAAAATGAAGAGAATATAACTACATATGCGGAAAATCCTCATAAGAAAGTCATAATTCTCTTAGAATTTAATGATCTAAAAAGAGAAAATGATCATGAAACTTAATGCAGAGATATCTGGATACAGCATCATTTTTTGTTACGACATATAAACAAAGAGGATATTATGAGGCAATATTAAAAGCCTCTGAAACTTGTGAAATAACACATTTTAATGCAGGAGATCCCAATGTTTATAGCTTCAGCAAAATAATTATCAAAAGGCTTATACTGCCAGAAGAATGGGGGTTATCTACCCTAAAAGAAAAGGAAATGTTTTTACCTGATAAAAAGGTAGGCACTATCAAGTATAATTATTGGGATTATGTGGATGCACTAAATAAAGTATTCCTTTATGACAATAATAAAAAGAAGCATTCGTGGTTCATTAAAGTATGTGTGGAAGTTTATAAACGTCCTATACCAAATTGGTTTTACGAATGGTGGACAAATTATGGATCACCTCTTGATATTCTCCCTGAAAAACTAAAAGAATTATATTTTGAATGGGTTGTTGTCTCACCCGAGCTTAATAATCTTGACCAATACCTTATGATATCAGGATGTGGTCCGGTATATTTCTTTATTGAATTTTCTATCCCCTGCATATGGAAATGGAAACCTGAAATAGGTTATACCGAAAACGAAATCCCATGTTTGCAAAGATGTTTCTTTACTAAATTCTGGGATAAGCTAACCAAAATTGATAACAGCACAGATCAACTATTTGGCCAAGAAATGATATCTGAAATAAGCAACAAAAAATAAAGCTTTATCAGGAACAAGAAGATGTAATCCGGCATAAAGAAGCTCCAAGCACGTTCCAACATATCATCAGAAAATTAAAGATGCAAAAAGGAACAGCCACTAGAGAAGATATTCTTTATGCATATATTGCAGAAGTGAAAAAGGATCTAATAAGAAATCTTGGCAAAGAAGACACGAAATCAGACACGTCAATGGCATCTTCAAAAGCAAAGGACATAAGCGGAGAAGATAATTATTCATATCTAAATGATGAGGATTTTGCCGAAATATTTGACAAAATTGAGAAGGAGACCCACAATATGGAAAAAGACAAAGCAAAAATGGTGCTGGATTAAAAGCTTTTAACAGGTGGCAGAAACTTTATTAATTGAAGACAGGTGGCCATATTCTTTAAAGATAAGAGACAGGTAACCTACTCTACCTAATACTTTAATAAAGTAACAAGATGCTTTTTCGTATTTGAAGCTTTTGGAATCCGAAGTTAATCAACTTGAATTATAAGTTGATGTCCAGCCTCAGCTATATAAAGGGAGGCATTTCATTTGAAGAATGCAGACTCAATTCCATCCATCATCTTCTCCACTTCAAGCTTTCTGCCATTAATAAATAGTGTGTACTAAATAGTGTGTAATAAATAAGTTTGTACTGAAGAAGGCTGATTCTCCTGGTTTATATTTGTAAGCTATATTCTGTAAGTTTTTATTTTTGTATAATATAAGCCTGAATGACAGGCTAGTTTAATTATGTGTTGAATTACTTCTATCCTATATGTATGTTCTCGTGTCATATATGTTCTCATGTGTTCGTAATTTTAAGGAATACATGCTAAATTAAAATTACTGAATATGGGTTAAGAATAGCATCAGGAAACAGTAATTATTAATTAACTATGGTCATGTACTTATGCCCGTTTTAGCCATCATAAGGCGTTTTAAGGGCTTTCTTTTACAAGATTTGTTCATAAGTACTTACTGTTAGACAGATGCTTAACTTGTAAAAATCCCCAGTATATATTTTTGCATTTTAAGTTTAGTATGTAAGATCTTGAAAACACTGTAGCAAAATTCGTACTGTAGCAATATACTAAAACATGCTGTCTTAGTGTATTGTGAATTTTTCCCGGCAATTTAAAGCTGAATTTTGCCAGTGTTTTTAGAATGGTATCGGAGCCATGGTATGTACATATAGTTTCAGAGTAATTCGACACATATTCAATAAAATGAATATGATTAGGCAAAAGGATACTGTTAAAAACAGTATTAAACAAGAATATGATATTCCCCAAAATTTAGACTTACTAAATAAATGGACAATTCTCAAAATTGAACCTATGGTAATATACCAATTAGGTACTTTTGAAAGACTCGGCTTAAAACAAGTAGTTAAAACTACGGAAGAGTCAATTTCTCTAGACAATGACGAAATGATAATTAAATTATTAAATTAAAAAGATTTACAGCCTTATAGGCACGCACATAAATTTATTCATATAGGTTTAATACAAATTGCATTTAAACCTTTAACTCTGGAAGGACTACCAGAAAGTTTTATAGCTGCTTTAAGAGATGTAGAAATTTAGATTGAAAAAAATCATTAATGGGATTAATACAGTCAAGTCTGGCGCATGGTCCAGTCTATTTTAATGTTTATCTAAATTTACAACTTTCTTTATCCGATGTTAATATTTTAGAAGCTATTACTTTAAACGTTAAGACCCATGGATATACTTATATTCCAGGATCCGAAGTAATGTGTATTTGTTATAGAATTTATTATAAACCTTTATATACCCTAAATCCTCAGTGTAAATTGGTTGATAAACCTTTGAATGAAACTATTTTAATAGAAACAAATTTTAGTCAATCTAATATAACTACAAGAAGAGCAATAAAATGGAAAGAAATTCCTCTTCCAGAAAATTGAAAAATAGAAAAAGCTATTCCTTCACAACCAATGACAAATAATAATATTACTAATATTATACAAACCCCTGAAGGAACTATTCAAATACAAATGGATAATAATCTTTCTAGACCCAGTTCTAGTAATTCATATTTATCAAGAGCAAAATCTTTTCATTCTCATATTTCACCTTTTGATTATACTTTTGAATCTCCATCAAGAATATCCACATCCCAAATTAAAGAAACTGAAAGAAAATCGTCTAACGATGAATCTTTAAAACATAATACTGTAGAAAAATTATATATAAACAGAAATAATACTGTAAAAGGTATTTACAACAACCAAGAAGCGGATATAACCGAATCAGAAATGAATTTCTCTATTTAATGAATAATATAACTAAAATTGACTTTAGCCCTGACTCTCAGGCCAGACAAAGAATTAAATTAGAATTTAATCTTCCAAAATGGAAACCATTTAGAAAATGGTTTTTTGAAAAATTTTCAATAGAAGAACAGAAACATTTTCAAGAAGAATTTTATAAATTCACAACTGAAAGGAATATAATGTTTCCCTTTATTCCTTGGTTTACAGCAAATTATATTGAACAATATATTTCTGTAATAAAAAGAGATTATAGACTATCAAATGGAAATCTACTAAAAGCAATCTATCCTCCCCAACAGTCTTTTCAAATAGAGAAAAATGGGAAGTACTTAAGTTTATAATGCATTTTCTAAAATACTAGAAAATGACACATTACAAATTACTGTAAGACAAATAAACCAAATATTTATACAACAAAATTATGCAAATTTGTATTTAGTCGTTATTGGTGAACAAATTACTTCATTACATAACAAAATAGAAAAAATATTTTCTACTATTAATAATATAAAACCCTTCTAATTGACAACCATTTTAAAAAGAAATTAACTGCGCTTATAGATAGTGGTGCAGACATGAATGTAATTCAAGAAGGAATAATTCCAACTAGGTATTTTCATAAAACCACTAATTCATTAAGCCATGCAGGTGGAGGAAAACTTCATATTAAATTTAAATTACCACATGCTTATATATGTAAAAATAAAACTTGTATTCCTACAAGCTTTTTGCTAGTAAAAAATATTACTAATCAAGTCATACTTGGAACACCATTTATAGATAAAATCTATTCTATAACAAATATTGATAATAATGGAATAACAGGTATTTATGAAAATAAAACTATTACTTTCGAATTTATAACTAAACCCTTTACAAAAGTCTTACATGAAATAAAAGATCTCTTAACTCAAAAAACCTATCATTTAAATTATCTAAAACAAGAAGTTGTTTCTCTTAATATAGAAGAAAAGCTCCAAAATACAAAATTGCAAGAAAAATTAAAATGATTTACAATAAATTTTCTGTAGAAATTTGTAATGACCATCCAAATGCCTTTTGGGATAGAAAGAAACATATTGTTAGTCTTCCATATGAAGAAAATTTTGATGAAAGAAAAATTTCTACTAAAGCAAGACCATGTCAAATGAATTCTGAATATCTGAAATTGTGTAAAAAAGAAATTGAATCATTGTTACAAAAAGGCTTGATAAAACCATCTCAATCACCCTGGTCATGTATCGCATTCTACGTAAACAAACATAGTGACCAAGAAAGAGGAGTACCCAGATTAGTAATAAACTACAAACCTCTTAATAAGGTTTTGAAATGGATTAGGCATCCAATTCCTAACAAAAAAGATTTATTAGATAGACTATATGATTCTATCATATTCTCTAAATTTGATTTAAAATCTGTCTATTGGCAGATTCAAATTTCAAATTTCAAAATCCGACCAATACAAAACTGCTTTTAATGTTCCAATTGGACATTATGAATGGACAGTCTTTTGGTTTGAAAAATGCACCCTCTGAATTTCAGAAAATAATGAATGACATATTTATTCCATATAGTGAATTTATTATAGTTTATATTGATGACATTCTAGTATTTCAAAAGATATTGAAACCCATTTTAAACACTTAGATATTTTCAAAAAAGTTATTATTCAAAACAGTTTGGTAATATCAAAAACAAAAATGTCTTTGTTTCAAACAAATGTAAGATTTTTAGGCCATAATATCGAAAAAGGAAAAATAATTCCTATAAATAGAAGTATAGAATTTGCTTCGAAGTTTCCTGATATAATAATCGATAAAACCCAGTTACAAAGGTTTTTGGGTAGTTTAAGTTATATATCCTCTTGTTATATTAACTTAGCAACAGATGCTGCTATCTTATATGATAGATTAAAAAAGAATCCAGGCCCATGGACAGAACAACATACTCAAACTGTTAAAATTATAAAAGAAAATGTAAAGAATTTGCCTTGTTTGATGCTTTCAAATCCAAATTGGGAAAAGGTAATTGAAACTGATGCATCAGATATAGGATTTGGAGGAATTTTAAAGCAAATATGCCCAAAAACAAAACAAGAATATCTTGTTAGATTTCATTCAGGAAAATGGACTAATAGTCAAAAAAATTACGCAACTATAGCCAAAGAAATTCTTGCTATTGTAAAATGTGTTTTAAAATTTCAAGATGATTTAGACAATCAAAAATTTATTATAAAAACTGATTGTAAATCTGCTAAATATATGTTTAATAAAGATTTTAAACATGGTGTGTCAAAACAAATGTTTGTCAGATGGCAGGCTCATTTGGCGCCTTTTGATTTTGAAATCTTTTATAAAAAGGGTGAAGAAAATAGTCTTCCTGGTTTTTTAACTCGTGAATTTTTACAGGCAAATGATCTCTAGAGGAAGGGGTAATTTCCCCTACAGAGGAGGCGGCAAAGGAAATATCCTGGCCCAACACGGTAACAGAAAGCTGATAGCAAAAAATTTAACCAACTCAGTAGGTAATAGCTCAAATGATCCTTTATATAAGGAATTTTTAGAATTCAAAAAACGGCAAGAGGCTAATAGCCAAACAACATCCTCTTCATATGCTAGCATAACTGGCAATGAGGAAAATGAAGAGAGTATAACCACATATGCGGAAAATCCTCATAAGGAAGTCATAATTCTCTTAGAATTTAATGATCTAAAAAGAGAAAACGATCCCTGAAACTTAATGCAGAGATATCTGGATACAGCATCATTTGCTGTTACGACATATAAACAAAGAGGATATTATGAGGCAATATTAAAAGCCTCGCAAACTTGTGAAATAACACATTTTAATGCAGGAGATCCTAATGTTCATAGCTTCAGCAAAATAATTATCAAAAGGCTTATATTGCCAGAAGAATGGGGGTTATCTACCCTAAAAGAAAATGAAATGCTTTTACTTGATAAAAAGGCAGGCACTATAAGTATAATTATTGAGATTATGTGGATGCACTAAATAAAGTATTCTTTTATGAAAATAATAAAAAGAAGCATTTGTGGTTCATTAAAGTATGTGCGGAAGTTTATAAACGTCTTATACCAAATTGGTTTTACGAACGGTGGACAAATTATGGACAACCTCTTGATATTCTCCCTGAAAAACTAAAAGAATTATATTCTGAATAGGTTGTTGTCTCACCCGAGCTTAATAATCTTGACCAATACCTTATGATATCAGGATCTGGTCCGATATATTTCTTTATTGAATTTTCTATCCCCTGCATGTGGAAATGGAAACCTGAAATAGGTTATACCAAAAAGGAAATCTCATGTTTGCAAAGATGTTTCTTTACTAAATTCTGGGATAAGCTAACCATAATTGATAACAGCACAGGTCAACTATTTGACCAAGAAATGATATCTGAAATAAGCAACAAAATAAAGCTTTATCCGGAACAAGAAGATGTAATCCGGCATAAAGAAGCTCCAAGCGCGTTCCAATATATCATCAGAAAATTAAAGATGCAAAAAGGAACAGCCACTAGAGAAGATATTCTTTATGCATATATTGCAGAAGTGAAAAAGGATCTAATAAGAAATCTTGGCAAAGAAGATACGAAATCAGATTCGAATTTTAATTTGAAAATCTTTTCTAATTCTGATTCTGTTTTTAATTTAAATCCTTTAATTTCAGGAGGAGGTTGAAGATTTGAAGTTGCGATTACTTCACTTACTTCTTCAGTTGTAATTGAAACAGTGGGTTTTATATTATTAATAGCAGAAAATATTTTTTCTATTTTGTTATGTAATGAAGTAATTTGTTCACCGATAACGGCTAAATACAAATTAGTTTAATTATGTGTTGAATTACTTCTATCTTATATGTATGTTCTCATGTGTTCGTAATTTTAAGGAATACATGCTAAATTAAAAATACTGAATATGGGTTAAGAATAGCATCAGGAAACAGTAATTACTAATTAACTATAGTCATGTACTTATGCCCGTTTTAGCCATCATAAGGCGTTTTAAGGGCTTTCTTTTACAAGATTTGTTAATAAGTACTTACTATTAGACAGATGCTTAACTTGTAAAAATCCCCAGTATATATTTTTGTATTTTAAGTTTAGTATGTAAGATCCTGAAAACACTGTAGCAAAATTCGTACTGTAGCAATATACTAAAACATACTGTCTTAGTGTATTGTTAATTTTTCCCGGCAATTTAAGGCTTATATTAATTTTGATTTAAAAAATAATAATCAGAATTTTAACATGCAGATTCAAACAAGATATGCATTCTCATAAGCATTACTGAACTTCACGTTTTAAAACTAATATTTTAGATTGCATTGGAGAAAGTATAACAGTTGAGTGAGTCAGAAGATAATGGGTGAACTGATGAATTGGTTGGTTCGTTCATCTTATTATCTGAAGACACACAATCTACGAGATTACCGTCTTGCATATTACCCCTTGTAACCCAAACATGAAATATCATATATTTACATAGGTATTAAATTGCCATTAAAATCATTAGTTCACATCTCATGTTCACTAAAACAATTACTCAATTTGTGAAACAGCATTGCAACTTACAGCTACTAGCTTCACATATCCAATTGAATTGCTCAAGCTATTCCAGAGCTCACTGAATAGATCTGTGTGCCTAAAAAGGGTCGTAGCAATTCAGTGATCATATCTCCAGGCACACTGTTATTTAAGTTCAAATAAGCACACCTTCCACTTGTATGTATCTCTATAGCGTCAACATCGTCCCTTTTCAAAAGCTTAGATGTGGTATCAAAATCCCGAACGTAGGACATGGCTCCTGAAAAAGAGACGCAGTTAAGTAGAGTTTAAAAAAACAGATAGAGCTCAAAATGATTAATTTCCTTGTGTCGATATATAAAAACAACTGAATTGAAGATCAAGCAAATAAGGAAACAAAAAAACAGCAAAACAAAATAAGCACCTACTTATTTTATCATATGGACAAATCGGAAAACATCGTCCACATCCATAACATCTTTCAGAGATAACTCCTCCCTGTGAAAGAATGATTAAACCCCAATAAAGTAAAAATCAAATCAATGATCTAATGCTGAACTTGATAAACACCTGAAAATTTCTACTGTTACCATTTACAGATTTGTATCTTTCTGAACCCATCTCAAAGGATATAGCATTTGCAGGACACACTCTTTCACATGGCCTTGAGCAATCAAGCGGGCAATCTGCTGGATCAAAATCTAAAAAATTAAAAAATTAAAAAAATTAAATTATTATATAATCCAAAAGCATTGTGAAATTAACACATGCGCGTGCACATTCACACTAAACTTGTCTAAAAGATCAAAAGGAAATCCTAAAGTTGGTCCTATAATATGATGAGAAGATAAACCTAAACCTTGTGATGTCCAAACACATCCAGCTTCAGGAAATGATCTTTATGTGTGAGTATAACTAAGTTGAAAGGGAACAACCCATCACTTTTGAAACTATAAGTTACATCAAGAAGCTGCTAATTGCATATCTTGATTGAGTAGTAGTTCAAGCACTTCAGAAATGCATGAAGCCATAATATCTGTTAACAAGTGCAGTTATGTTCCCTTAACTTGTTATATGTCTTAAACCCATAACTTATTTTCACGAAATGTAGTGCTATTTTCTTATACTGATCCTTATTTGTCCAAGCAAGACCTTGAGCTAGCAAGTTGCGGTAGGAATCAATTATATCATATACTAGTTACAGCCTATAACAATATTCACCACCTATATCAACTCTCCATTGTACTGACCAGCCAATCACTTATTAACCTAAAAAATAATGCAATAGCTAACTGATTATTTTCATCATAACAACTGATCTGTATGTGTGTGTGTGTGTGTGTGAGAGAGAGAGAGAGAAAGACTCACGAGCTTTGCGGAAATGAACGTCTTCCTTATCATCATTTACACTGATCATGACCCATGGTCTCCCAACTGAAGCTATTGATAATGCCGCATTGATTCCATCATTCACTGCATTCACAACAGATGCATCTGCTGCACAATCTATGCAATCCACTGTAAAAGGCAAAATAATAAATCCTGAAATGACCAAGCCTTTTTCTCTGTATCACCTTCTGAATATTATGTACACAACATCCTTCGTTGTATAATCTTTTTTTTTTTAATAGTGAATATATTGCAGTATTCAAGTTCTGGCTAGATCTTCAATGTTTAAACCATAATTTGGTTGTGATAAGAAAAAAGCAAACCAGCTAAGGCTATTAAATTATCCAAATAGCTCCTCGGAATTCCACCTATTTTTTATGGCGTAAGGATAAAATAAGAATTAAAATATAAATATTTTTCCTTTAGCATATAAGTATCTTTCTTAACACAAGCATAAATGCATGCACCCGTGTGCGGCCAATAAATAAAGATATTTACTTTTTATTTAAAAAATATTTAACATGGAAAAACAAATTATTATTTTTTTACGATAATGTTACTTTTATTATGTGTGTTATAAGTGAAAAATCTTTGATGGTCACGGATGCTTTTATTTCAAGTAATCTTATTAGTGGTGAATGTTGAAAATCGACGGTGAGATTCATGGATAGTTACGAAGGGGATGATGGTGCATGCCATAGATCGAAAGTGATATTCACGATCAAAAAGGGGATGTTATCTATTGTATTTTCGGAATTTCAAAAGGGCGCGGTGAAAGCCTTATTGGTTGAACTTTCATTATCAATAATACAGAAGTAGAGATGTGCACTTATGACACACATACCCTTGTCTTAAATATTCGATTTAATTTATGAATGTTTGAGCACATTATTAACTAATACAGCCAAAATTTACAAAGCTACGTATCAACCAATCGACTCAATGCAGTATCCATTTCTTATCAAAAATAAAGTCGTTCCAAGAACACAGGGTTTTACACTTCCTTAATCCCAATCAGAAACATATCAATAAGTTTATTAATAACAATTCCCATTGCCTGAAGCTATCGATTCTTAATGCATATCATGAAAACTCATCAAGAAATATTCCACGTGACAAACTTTTATTCATTTGACAATGTATGGCCATCAATTTGGCGACATTTTGCCCAACAAATTTAGCTCATTCCGCATTATACTATTCAACGACCAGAAAATTTTTAAGTGAAATTCTAATGGATTTGATATTTTGCAACAGGGTACCTGAAAGCGGAAATGTGCAACTCAAATAAAGTTAATCCTTTCAAATTAATAACACTCATCTAAAGACTGCAGCTACAAGTTTCACAAAATGCACAAATTTAGATCACAATAAAAAGAACAATCTTCAATTGAGTTAGCACACTGCCATTAAGATTGACGTATGGTACCTCCAGCTAAAGTGTAAACAAGTGAGAGATTCCGAATATCAGCTACATCCTATTAAATTAAACACTATTAACAGATGAACGAATGATAACTATGAAAACTATACAGAAATATGTAGGCGTACTTCAAAACTAGCGCCACATATGAGTTTGACCCAAGTGCCAGAGCGAAGGGATTCGACCGGTGATGAAAGAGTTGTGAATTTAAAGGTAGGATTGATTAAGGTTTTAGTTAATTTTGGGTTTGGAGGATTTGAATGAAAGGGAAGCGAAGTGTTGGATATTATTGTGAGCATAGTAGACATGATTACGACTGAGGAGGGATAACAAGTTTTAAAGGAGGGATAACAAGTTTTGAAGGGTATGGTTAAATTGATGCGCTGCCATTGACATCTGCTTTCTTTCCTCCGATTACCCTAAAGCCTACCTTAGTAATTTTTGTTTTATGCTTCTGTAACATAAAGCATTATTTTTATTTTTATTTGTCAACTAGACATCCAAGCATTCAAAGTATTTCATCTAAATCCTAAATCAAACCAAAACGTGCATCTTTCTCTAACAATTAACAAGATGAAGTTTGATTGTTCATCTCAACCGAATCTCAGTCATGCATAGAATGTAAACTAATATCTTTATATTATCACAATTAGGATTATTATCCACTAAATCTTTGTGATCATCACAATTAGAATTATGCACTAAATATTTATCTTCGCAAAATTGAAGTTTTTTTTTTAAGTTGTAGGGGTTGAAATTATTAAGACAAAGTATGTGAGATTTTCCTAAAAGAGACAGAAACGTACTACTGTTTAGTAATGAGTGAAATAATAGAATATGGTGGTCATAAGTACATAATAATATTGATATTTAATAAAATTATAACGGTGGCTGGAAGAAAAAACTGGATGTCAATAGTATACACTTATTTTATAGCACACTATATCCATGATTATAATTATAGCTTTGTACTTATTTTCTATTTTTATTTTTTTGTCATCCGTGTATTCAACCGTAGGTCCATAATTGGTTGTAGGGTATAACTCTATTAATACTCATCTATGTCTTTGTAACGACCCGATATTTTCAACCATTTGCATCCACAAATGTCGGACTTGAATTGTTCAAATACCGAATTGTAATTTAAAATTGGCAAAACATAGCTAAACGGTAAATAGATAACCACAGATCACAGATACAGAATAATAAAACGCAGCGGAAGCAAAGAGATAGTAGTTCATGAAGCTACTATATAAATATATCAGAGTTAAACAAGATACAACAGAAGTTTAATACAATGATCAAGTACAAAGTCAACTGAATAACTGGAATCAACTGAATACTGAAATTGGAATAGATAGCTGGATCTTCAAGCAAAGCTCCAACTCCAAAGGTGAGTCTCAAATGTTGTATCACTCAGTCTGACCCGAGCGTAAAGCAAAACACAAAACACTCGAGTCAGGACATACATACTTATACAATGTAAACCAACTCAAGTGAACTGTAATATAAGGTGCAGTAACTTAAAGGATGTTTGGGACCGCCCATCCTCTAAAGATCCGGTAAATTATTTACTATGTAGTAATATTTCGCTATTATAATAATGTCTATAGTAAAATAAACTTACTTTAAAATAGCGTTAAGGCTTTACATTTTCCATCTTAACACATTTATATATTCTTATAGTCTATACAGTACAGTAATCTCTCTCGTATTAGGCGTTGTCAGAGGACACTCCATAAGTATGGTACAAAACCAAAATCGTATAAGGCGCGCCAGGGTAGGTGACATGGCACAATGAGGCAATGCCAGGGTAGATATACCAATTACGCATTCGGGTTGGTGTTAACGCATAGCCGCAGCTACCCCCACCTCGAGCCACACCCCCAAATCAAAAATTAAAAGTGGCCACCAAATCAATCCAAAAGACAGAGTATAAAATCGAAGGAGTGTGTCCGATCAGAGGAATGATCTCATTGGCCCGAGAATCGCGCCTGTTTTAGCCACCTTATGCCAACTCACGGGAGTCGGGTCCACGTATATACCTCAAAAGAACGCCGCCACTATCCTACTTCATTCCGGAATCTCCACCGCATACGCAGTTGTTAAAGTGGTTTTCGGGGTTGGCAGAAAGTATGACAACTTCCGATCTCGATCTCTTTAACAACCAAACGTTATTATAACCATGGATATTTATTTCAAAATCGTTTATACTTTAAACCCAAAATATCATATCCATTTCCAAATCATATCATTTATTTCAAAATAGCATATACTTTCCAAAACCAAAATAATACTATATCATTAATTTAAAACCCAAATTTCCAAATCACTAAATATTCCTTCAGTTTATTAAACTTGAAATATTCCTTTAAATCACCTTAAACTAAACCACTTTATAAAGTCATATTCTTAAATCTTCCATTTCCAATAAGTTTCAAATTTATATATTTAAAGACAATTCTTAATTAAATACAATTTCCAATAATTTCATTTCCAAAGCTATATTACTTCAAGTTATAACAACTTTGAAACCAAACAATTTGAAATATATTTATTTAGACCATCTAAATTCTATTCAATATCTTCCAAACAAGATTCATTTAACCATTTAAATTCAATGTCAAATAATATTCATTTCAAAGTTGTAGCATTTGTAAGTTTGTTCATTCAATTATAAACTTTCCAAAAACATTACATATTTCACCTACATTAAAATTTCAATTTTTAGCCAATCTAACTTATAAAAATCACATTTTCCACTTTAAAATATTCATTTGGGTATCATTTTAACTTATGATTTAATAAAATAAAATTTTATCAATAAATATCCAAATTAAACAGTCTTATTTATGAAGTGGGTTTTTTAAATAAAGTGGTAAGTTATTTGTTGAAATAAAAGAAGTAAAAAAATGTGTTTTTGACTAAATTCTCATTTATTTACTTAACTTAACAATATCAGTTAAAACCAAATTTCCCATTTATCAAGTTAAGTCATATTTTGAAAATACACTTTTCCACTTATATCATAATTATTCAATTTCCAAACATTTCCATTTCATAAATAAAGAAATTTACCATAGTATATATGACGATCAATTTGTTTGCAAATTTATTCATTTAGGCATCAATTAAACTATGATTTCAGGCTAAATACATTTATTACAAAATGTACAATTAAAACTGTATTGCAATTTTTCCGTTCAAAGGACATCATTTACTATACAAATATATTCATTTCATAAAATAAAATTTTATTGCAATTATCAGGCTAGACTTTAAAATTCCATATTAATTAACTTTAATTATTAAGTTATTTATCACAATCAAAGCTCTTTAAATTACCATTTAAAACCAAATAAAGATTTTTAAATTACAATCTAAACCAATCATCAACTTATAAAAATTTAACTTGCTGAAAGCCAATATCTCTTTATATTTTAAATCATTAAATCCAATTTAATTTTTTTTTTAAATATTCAAAATAATTAATAATTTTTTAGAAAAATATTACCTTAAAAATATTAACCCTGGGCATGTATAATATTTTCTCACATATGTCAAGTGATACAGATATATATCATTTCAATCCGTAATTTAAAAGAAAATCCAAGTTCTATCATTTCAAACCCGCAATTCCAGTAAAATAAATACAATAAAAATCAATAAAATCACTCGAGCCTATCATTTCAGCCAATAATGATTTTTCCTTATTCTGTAGTTCGTTTGGGTATGTATCATTTCAACCCATAATGAAGGGGAACTTGCAGTGTGATGATAGGAAATAAAATAACAGTATAGCAAATAATATCATATCAGATGATGAAAAAATATATGTAAACAGGATTTAACATCATGTAATCACACCATAAGCATATATGAATATAGCATATTAATTTATACAATTCACTTGTCATCATTTCACAATAATATAAGTATGTAAGTCTAGAGTGATAACCCACCTTTTAAAAGCTAGAATTGACAAATTCAGAATAAAAGTCCAAACTCCGCAAAACATGAAAAAGCATGACAAAGCACAATGCAAACTTGAGTGGATGAAGAGTCAGATCCAAATCTTGTATGTAAACAAATATTACATACATAAGAATATGATTCAATACAAAAGAATAGAGGTTAAAACAATGGAAAAAATAACGAATCAAAGTGGCATAACTTGCCTTAATCAATCAATGGCTTGGATACACCACATATGGATTCAACCATCATCTTGTGTTGCTTGGTCATGATGGTTAGAGGTGTGCTAGGAGAAGATGGAGGCCGAGTCTAGCTTGAAGGAAGACAAAGAAAAAAAATGAAAAAAAGAGGAGAAGGAAGAAGGAAGCCATGACTTTAGATCTTGTATTTTTTTCTTCACGCAAATGAATAAAATGAGGAGGTGAGAAACTTTGTACGTGAAGTAAAAAAAAGAGTGGCGGCTAGGTTAAAGAAACGAACAGCTAAGGTAAGAAATAAAGAGACTAGGCAATAAAAGGCAGGAGTTTGAATGGTTTGGGAAATAAAAAGGCAACAAATAACTTGATGTATTTATTAATTTTTTTCCTTTGTTTGCACGCAATGAAAAGAGGAGTTTGAGGAACAATATGTACATGAATTATGAGAAGAATTCACGGCTATGAATGTGGAAAGTAATTGGCTATGCAAATGGAAAGGCAGGGGAAAAGAAAAGGCAACAAATAAACAAAATAAGTAACCTATATCTCTTGAAATTTCTAAGCTATTATTAAAAATAAAATCAATCAAAAATAAAATAAATATATTCAAAGTTTATACAAATAAAATAGAAAATAAAAATTAGAGAAACAAACATAGAAAAAAAAATAAAAATCATTGCGTGTAAGCACTGTATTTTATCTAATTTAAAAAGTATAAGTTTAAATCCCCAATAAATCTATATATTTGATTTCTCGATTTTGTTATTGAATCAACTATTAACTTATCCTCTTATGGGTAATATTAACATTGGTTTATATACTAATACATTAATAACTTTCCAATTCATCCAAATTTCAATTTACATAGTAATTAATTTCATTTACCTACAATAATCCATTATATTATAGATTACATTCCAATTAAATAAAAATTGCTTCCAATAATTTGATTTGGTTTAATTGCCATCTTTATACTCGGTCCATTATTACCCTATATACCCGGTTACATTAGTTTTATATTCCATTACACTAGTCTACTCCTATTTTCATCTTAAATTTGTATTAAATGTTACATTTCTAAATATGAAATCTTGTCAATTGTGCACATTAATTAAGGTTTAAAACCAATTAATTAATTTAACTTAGTTTCATTCCTTTTACCAATTTATTACTTTATAAATAAATTTATATTTCTATTTAATTCATACATTCACACCTTCCGTTACTGCATTAATTCTCATTAATGACATTAAAGATTTTCTATTTATTTTATAGACTAAATAAGCAACTTATAATAGCCGTTACCATTACCCTTTAATTTACACTTAAGTTTATTATATTCAACTAATTATTATAATTACCTATCTAATATATTGAATTCATTCAATTACTATTAATTATACTAATTCATTTATTTATACACCACTTACCCTTATTTACTTATATTCAAATTTATACTCAAATATAACAGTTACAACTAAATTAATATGCCAATTAAATAATAACTTACAACCGTTACTATTACTTTAAGTCACATTAATGAATTCATTATTGTTTACAAATCAAATGTTACAATTACTTAATTGGCACTGATTTACTTCAATTTATATTAATTATATATTATCTCATTAATGATTCAACATTCACACTTATGATTTCATTATTCATAATAAATGTTACCCCCCAATCTTTATTCAAGAGTCATTTACTTCATATTATTCCTTTTATAAATTTAAATGTTTGCATTAGTTTTCTTACATTAATTTACAGCCAAGTATACCAATTTTCATTACTTCACTAAATTGTAATTTCATTTCAATTGTTACTAATTAGTTCTAATTACCATCGTTTAATTTTTAAATTACCAAAACTTATTAACTTAACAAATTAAATTATTGAAAATTTTACGGGTCATTACAGTTTTTGTATTAGATCATGGAATAAATGAAAGAAATAAATTTTGCTTCTCTTTTATGACTTCTCGCCACATCTTCTCTAAGTGCGTACTCAGTAGTGGCTTGTTCACTTCAAAAAAGCCACCGTGCAACTATATTTGGTTTGTTCACTTAAAAAAAATAGTCATGAGTTGCCTCGATAACTGTTGAACCAAAGGACCAGTTGTTAAAACAGTAAAAAAATTGTTGCTTTAATGTGTCAACGTATTAAGACAGCAATGTCTTTGTCGTTTTAATACATCAACAATGGCATTGTCGTCGTAACTACAACGAAAATGACAGCCAACGACCATCTCCAACGGTTATTATTCTCTTTATATTTACACCTTATCCATCACAATTCTACAACATCAAACTCTCTTTTTCTTTCTTCTCAATTCCTACCTCATTCTACGTTAAAAAAAAATCTAAAAAGAAAAATGGATGTAGACAAAAGTTCATGGAAAAATCTGTCGATAAGAAAACAAAATTAACAACACAACTTCTATCATTTCCAACACAATCTATACCAATTCCACCGCAAAACTTAGCTTGCTCTACTAACGAGTATGCACAACTACACCCTCCAAAACAAGAGCAAACTTTACTACCCCTCGTTAATATAGTAATCCAACATAAAATGTTTATGACAATGAAGATAGTGATGATTGAGAGGAATAAGAAGGCATAGAAGGATTCGAAGACTTTAAAGAGGAACTGGAAGAGGTTCTGGTAAATAAAGTTCTAATTAGCTTGTAATTAGCTACCGCAAAAGAAAACTAGAAAGTTCTTTGGAAAGTTTGCTTAAGTGGGGAAGTGGCAAGAAACCGGTTGTTGTTGATAACACTACTAGACTTGAAGATATTGATCGTACAACAGAAGAAGAAGAGAGCTGAAAAAAGCAGTAGAACTTGAAAGGTTCAAAAGCAATACTAAGTTGATAACACTACTAGATTAGTATTTATCTCTTGCAGGTGCGTGGATTCAAGTTTCAAATGATAATGTAACTGGCATAAATATGAAAGGTTCAAAACTTTGACAATCAATTGCTGATTTTTATAACACCTTGGAAGATAAGCATAGGATATAGGGTTCATGCAAAAGAGGCTATCAGATCATACTGTATAACCTAATTATTATTATATAACCTAACTATTATATGTATGAAAAAACTATACTTGCAATGTCGATGTGTGCTAATATGTGCTTCTTCATTCGAAAGAAGATGAAAGCTAGAAAGTTGCTTCTCTACTTCAAGCTAATATCTTCCCATCCATTCAAATCTGCACTCTACTACCATGAACATTGGCTCCTCGACGACTACGCATGGCTTTACCTTCTCGGCCACCTCTACAACCACAAGCATTGCCTTCTTCTTCCCCCGCGCAGTCTAAATGTTCTAAAATATCTTCAAACCCTACTTCTTCTTCATACGACACAATGTCGGACTTGAGTTTCTGCTACCTCGTCCTCCACCACCTTTACTCCAACAACCACACTATTGCATTCTCCTTGCATAATCTTTTTTCACAAAAATTTTGAATCTACTACCCATTTTAAATCGCGTAGAATTTAAATATATATTTTTTGGAATACTTTGAGTGAAAACTTTGATGGACAAAATGGATCAAATTGGAAAATGGGGGTTATAATTGGTTGCAATGGCTAAAAATGATAGGAGAGGGTTCCTACATGATTTTTGGTTGGGGAAGAAGATGGAATACAATGACAACCTGATTATTATTATATATAATGTTGGAATTCCTAATACTAAAATGAAAGAAAACAACACAGTCTCACATCGCCAAAATTGCAAAGCTATTCTAGTATATTAATAGCTTTGCAATGAAAGGATTGGGGCCTTGGACATTCAAATGTTTGCTTCGTTGTGAGAAGGGTGATCATGCATCACCAGCACACAAGCGTGTCGCTGCCATTCGATCGACCGAACCGGGTCGGGTTTGGTCTAAATGATCCTATTTTTACTGCAAAACTGGACCTGGTTTTCTGACGGTTGCATGCTATGCGAACTTGTGCGAATCTGTTCAGAAGTGGATGCGGATTGACTGAGGATGTGCGACTTCTGAAGTGGGCGCGGGTTTTTTGGCGCAGCGGGTGCGAACGCAAAACAAGTACCGAACGGGTGCGGCCCATTAACAAATAGCAGCAATGAAAGGCAGCGGATGCAACCTGTCAGTCGGACGCGACTGTTCGAAGGGGTGTGGACGAAATTATAAATAGAAGAGAATGTTGATCACATTCTCATTCTATTCCAATTCGAATTTCTTCTGCTTCTTCTTCTCTACTGCTTTATACAAAAATCACAGAGTTGACATACCCATTACAAACTCGTGCAGATAACATCTGTTGTATCATGGGAGACTTTAAAAAAAGTCTTAAGGAAATTGTTACGACAAGCCTCGGATGGAATTTCCTTCTTCAACCGGTTAGGTTTATTATTGATTTATATGTGTATATATCATTTTCGTTTTTACATTGTACTATTTCTTCAAATAGTATAACGTTTGATCTATTGTTATAGTTATTATTACTATAGTTGTTAGTTTGTTGTAATTATTTACAACATACTTATTATTAAAATAACTAATACAGATTTCAAAGTAGTGGAAATCTGAGTTATAAACTTGTGAGACAAGTTTATTATTGATAAGTCTCTGTTTTGGTATACTAGACGTATAACATCTTAAGACTTTCCTATTTTAACTAAAACTGAGATGGCAACAATAGAGCTCTCAACAAAGGCTACTATACACAACAGGCCTAATCCGTTCAAAGGAGACGGCGATGACTTTATAACATGGCAAAATCAAATGCAATTTTACCTCACTACATTCGGTCTCCAACGGTACCTCGAGGAGGAGGAACTAATTCCTGCACCAGGCAAGGAATCAGATGTTGATATATGGAATCATTACAATTTTCTATGCAGAAACTATATTTTGAATTTTCTCGACAAGGTGCTATACAAAGTATATCAGCCTCCAAAGACAGCAAAAGCACTCTGAAATGCACTTGCCATGTAGTACAAGACGTAGTATCGGTCTTAAGAAATTCATTGTAGACAAATTCATGGACTACAAGATGGTTGACTCCAAACCGGTGACTGCTCAACTGCATGAACTGCAAATCATCATTCATGAACTCGAAGCGGAAGGTCATAAGGTTGAAGAATCGATTTTGGTTGAAGCCAACACGGGAAAACTGCCGCCGTCATGGAGAGATTACCCAACTATCTAAAGCATAAGAAGAAGGAAATCTCTTTACAGGATCTCATAGTCCGACTGAAAACTGAGGCAGATAACCGTGGGTTACAAAACCGAGCGAGGAGGCATTTGTGGCTGAAGGTTCAAAGACCAAAAATAAAAAGAATAATTTCTAGAAGAAAAGGAAAGCTCCTGACAACAAACCAAAAGTCAACAAACGAACCAAAAAGTTTAATGGCGAGTGTTGGGTTTCTGGAAAGGTTGGACATGCCGCTAGAGATTGCAGACACAAAAAGGACCACAACAAATAGGCAAATATAGTAGACAACATGGAAGTAGACGAGTCCAACTACTCGGCAGTTGTATCTGAATGCAATTTGGTTCAAAATCCTAACCAATGGTGGGTAGACACGGGTGCTATTCGTCATGTCTGCTCTGACAAATCTATATTTTCTACATACTAGAAATTTGATCACGAAGAAAAACTCTATATGGGTAATTCTATAGTACCCATGATCAAAGGTTGTGGCGCAGTAATCCTCAAGTTTACTTTGGGAAAAACTGTCAAGTTGAATGATGTGCTCCACGTTACAGACATACGCAAGAATCTCATCTCTGGTTTAGTACTTTCGAAGAAAGGATTCAAAATAGTATTCGAGTCAGACAAGATGGTTCTGTCTAAAGCTGGAATGTATATCGGAAGGGGATATTTATGTGATGGCCTATTTAAAGCAAATGTAGCCGTTATCGGCAATAAAATTATGTATTCTGATTGTGCTATTAATAAAATTAAAGTTTCTTACATGCTTGAGCACGAATTTTTACTATGGCATGATAGATTGGGACGCATAAATTTGCAAAAAATGATAACATTATCAAACTTGGGATTAATTCCAACATTCCAAGTAGATAAGAACTAAAAATGTGAGATATATGTAGAAGCAAAAATGGTTAAAAAACCATTTCAATCTGTTGATAGAAGCACCGAACCACTAGGTTTGGTTCATACAGATTTATGTGATTTTAAATCATTACCTACAAGAAGTGGAAAAAGGTACTTTTTCACGTTTACTGACGATTATACGTGATATTCCTATGTATATCTTTTGAATAGTAAAGATGAAGTAATTACATCATTTATAAAATACAAGGCTGAGGTAGAAAATCAGTTAAATAAAAAGATCAAGATATTGATATCTGATCGAGGTGGAGAATATGAATCACTATTTGAACAGCTCTGTACCGAAAATGGTATAATTCATCAAACAACAGCTCCATATTCACCACTTGTGTAGTTAAAGCGCTCGGCAGATTCAAAGCGGTGGAGGTGCAAAATGTCATAACGGGGATACAGCGAGGATATAGCGGGATATAGCGGATAGCTCTAAAATAGCATATAAAACTCGTACTTAATGTTTTTACAAATGCATAAATGGCAATTAAATGAAAAATTATCATTTAATTGAGTTATAATTAATACATAAATGATTTAAACAAAAAGCATGTGCGGATATACTTTAAATAAACGTAAAACTGTTATATAACATAATTAAATTTAGTAGAATATTATAGTATTTTCATTTCTGAAAATATATTAAAAATTAAATCAAATAAATTAGTTTCATAATTTTTATAATGTATAAATGCAATTTTTTAATTTATTTTATTAAAGAAGATATAGCGAAAATAGCAAAATATAGCAGGAATAATGGGATATAGCGGAAATAGCGGGGATTAAAGTGGAAAGGCTATATTTTGGGGCTACATGGAAAAATCGTAGCGGTAGAAATCCGCTATGAGATATTGCAGAGTTATAGCGGGGTAATAGCGGGGCATTAACTACACGGTCCACCACAACAAAATGGTGTAGCTGATAGGAAGAACAGAACGTTAAAAGATATTATTAATGCCATGCTTTTAACCTCTAGTCTACCGACGAACTTGTGGGGGGAAACCTTAAATATGTCTAATCATATATTAAACAAAGTCCCTCACAATAAAACAGGAACAATTCCATATGAGTTATGGAAAGGACATAAACCAAGTTTCAAATACCTCAAAGTGTGGGGGTGCTTGGCAAAAGTTCCAGTTTCACCTCCCAAGAAAGTCAAACTTGGACCAAAAACAGTAGATTGTTACTATTTAGGGCCAGCCCAAAATAGTAGTGCCTACAGATTTTTGGTATTCAAGTCTGATATAGCTGATATTCATGTAAATACAATCATAGAATCTTGAGATGCCTAATTCTTTGAAGACGTGTTTTCGCACAAAAGGAATGAAGGGAATAATGTCCCTAAAAGGACAAGAGAAGAATCAAGCAATTCACATGAAGATGAAACTCATCATGAGATTGAGGAAGTTGAACCAAGAAGAAGCATAAGGGCTAGGAATTCTAAGACATTTGGTTCAGATTTTTTCACATATGTGTTAGAACACGAACCTCAAACGTACAAGGAAGCAATGTCATCTTCTAAATCTTCATGTTGGAAAGAAACAATCCAAAGTGAAATTGATTCAATTCTAAGTAATAGAACTTGGGAAATTATTGATATTCCACCAGGAATAAAACCTATTGGTTGTAAATGGATTTTCAAGAAGAAAATGAAAGCAGATGGCTCTATCGACAGGTATAAAGCCCGATTAGTAGCTAAAGAATATCGTCAAAAAGAAGGAGTAGACTTCTTTGATACATATTCACGGTAACACGAATAACCTCTATAAGAATGCTAATAACAATTGCATCGACCTATAATCTAGAAATTCATCAAATGGATGTAAAGACAGCATTCTTAAATGGAGATCTCGATGAGGAGATCTACATGGAGCAACCTGAAGGTTTATTTCCAAAGGAAATTAAAACAAAGTCTATAGATTAGTAAAATCATTATACGGACTAAAACAAGCTCCAAAACAATGGCATGCAAAATTTGATAGTGTCGTGATGAGAAATGGTTTTTGTATAAATGAATGCGATAAGTGTTTTATTATAAACAAATTGGACAATCATATGTGATGATTTGTTTATATGTAGAAGATATGTTAATATTTGGTCCAAATACTCAGGTAATAGAGACCATAAAGAAGATGTTAATTAGCAATTTTGATATGAAAGACAAAGGATTTGCATACGTTATTTTGGGAATCAAAATAATAAGAACACCTAATGGAATCGAATTATCTCAGTCACATTATGTAGACAAAGTGATTGAAAATTTTCAAAATTTTGGAATTAAAGGAGTAAGAACACATTTTAATCCATCAGAAATACTGCATAAAAACACTAATGAGAGTGTAATGCGACTGGAATACTCTTGTGAAATAGGATGTCTCATGCATCTCATGAATTGCACAAGACCAGATATAGCTTATGCAGTAAGTAGACTGAGCAGGTATACAAGCAATCCAAGAAAGGAACAATAGAAAGTACTACTGAGAGTGCTTGGATATTTAAAAAATACCACAAATTATTCCTTACATTATGGAAAATATCATACGGTCTTAGAAGGATACAGTGATGCAAACTGGATTGCTGATTCAGAGGAAACAAAATCAACGAGTGGTTATGTATTTACCTTAGCGGGGGCAGCAGTGTCATGGTAATCATCTAAACAAATATGCGTAGCTCGGTCCACTATGGAATCAGAGTTCATCGGTTTAGACAAAGCAGGCGAAGAAGTAGAATGGCTTCGTCACTTTTTAGAAGATATTCCGTTTTGGCCTAAACCTGTACCGGCCATATGCATACACTTTGATAACCAAGTTGCGCTAAGTAGAGCGCACAACTTTGTGTAGGAAAGTCACGACATATTTGTCGACGCTATAACACAATTAGGCAATTAGTCTCAAATGGAACTATTTTCATAGATTATTTGAGAATAAATGATAACCTAGCAGATCCATTTACTAAAGGTTTATCAAGAGAGAAAATTGACTGCGCATCGAGGGGAATGGGTCTAAAAGCCTAAACCACCAAGTGTTATCTTATACGGAAACCTATCCTAGCAACTGGAGATCCCATGGACTAGGATCAATAGGCAAACCAGTTCTGAGTAACTCAAGACGTAATGCATTTGCGTGGACATAGTCCAACTCCATTCCTATGGTGCATAATATAAACGCATGCCTAACGAAGTATTTAAAGGTTAAAACTATGTTTTTAGTGAGGACCATATCCTGGAAATAACAAGCGGGGGTATATGTAGGATACTCTTAATGTTGCAATCACCTATGTTAGTGTGAGCTGGGTCGGCTCTACGAGAATATTAAAGGCTTATATTTTCTATAAACTCACAGAACCAAAAATTGTTCAGGACTAAAATGAACACAACCAAGAGATTGGATGAGAAGGGAATCAATGCTTCGTAAAGCTTATTGTCTGGATATACAATAAAGGCCGACAGTTCAAGATGAAATAGTTCACCGATTAGCCAAGTAGATCCGATAAGTTTTAACTAGGGAAAGTTCAAAGTGAAATATCTACTTATCTATGATAAAGCATTATTCTATATGTACTCTGTGATATTTCGAATTGTGTGGGGGATATGTATACTATCATTCATGTGGGGGATTGTTGGAATTCCTAGTACTAAAATGAATAAAAACAACATAGTCCCACATCGCCAAAATTGCAAAGCTAATCTAGTATATTAACAGCTTTGCAATGAAGGGGTTGGGTTCTTGGGGCACCCAAATGTTTGCTTCGTTGTGAGGAGGGAGATCATGCATCACCACCATACACGCGCGTTGCCGCCGTCCTCCGACCGAATCGAACCGGGATGGGCTCGGGCTCGGGTTCGGGTTTGGGTCTAAATGATCCTATTTTTACTGCAAAACTGGGCCAGGTTTTCTGATAGTTGTAGGCTATACGAATAGGTGCAAATTTGTTCGGAAGCGGATGCGGATTGACTGAGGAGGTGCGACTTCTGAAGCGGACGTGGGTTTTTGGCGAACAGATGCATCCATTAGCAGACGGAAGCGGGTGCAACCCATTAGACGCGAGCGGGTGCGACTTATGGCAGCAGCGGGTGCGAACGCAGAACAAGTAGTGAACGAGTGCGGCCCGTTAACGAACAGTAGCAATGAAAGGCAACGAGTGCAACCAGTCGGGCGGACGCGACTGTTCGAAGGGGTGAGGACGAAATTAAAAATAGAAGAGAATACTGATCACATTCTCATTCTATTCCAATTCTAATTTCTTCTGCTTCTTCTTCTCTACTGGTCTATAAAAAATCACAGAGTTGACAGACCATTACAATCTCGTGCAGATAATGTCTGTTGTATCTTGGGAGATTTTAAATAAAGTCTTAAGGAAATTGCTACGACAAGCCTCAGACGAAAATTTCTTCTTCAACCAGTTAGGTTTATTATTGATTTATATATATATATATATCATTTTCGTTTCTACGTTGTACTATTTCTTTAAATAGTATAATGTTTGATCTATTGCTATAGTTATTATTACTATAGTTGTTAGTTTGTTGTTGTAATTATTTACAACATACTTATTGTTAATAACTAATACAAATTTCAAAGTAGTGGAAATTTGAGTTATAAACTTGTGAGACAAGTTTATTATCGATTAGTCTCTGTTTTGGTATACTAGACGTATAACATCTTAAGATTTTCTTGTTTTAACTAAAACCGAGATGGCAACAGTAGAGCTCTCAAAATGGCTACTACATACAACAGGCTTGATCCGTTCAAAGGAGATGGTGATGACTTTATAACATGGCAAAATCAAATGCTATTTTATCTCACTATACTCGGTCTGCAACGGTACCTCGAGGAAGAGGAACCGATTCCTGCACCAGGCAAGGAATCAGATGTTGATATGTGGAAGCATTCCGATTTTCTATGTAGAAACTATATTCTAAATTGTCTCGACAAGGTGCTATACAAAGTATATCAGCCTCTAAAGACAACAAAAGCACTCTGGAATGCACTTGCCTTGAAGTACAAGATGCAGAATATCAGTCTTAAGAAATTCATTGTAGACAAATTCATGGACTACAAGATGGTTGACTCCAACCCGGTGACTGCTCAACTGCATGAACTGTAAATCATCATTCATGAACTCGAAGTGGAAAGTCATAAGGTTGGAGAATCTTTTTTGGTTAAAGCCATCACGGGAAAACTACCGCCGTCATGGAGAGATTACCGCAACTATCTAAAGTATAAGAAGAAGGAAATCCCTTTACAGGATCTAAAGTCTGACTGAAAATTGAGGTAGATAACCGTGGAGTTCAAATCCAAGCGGGGAGGCATTTGTGGCCGAAGTTCAAAGACCAAAAACAAAAAGAATAATCTCCAGAAGAAAAGGAAAGCTCCAGACAACAAAGCAAAAGACAACAAACGAACCAAAAAGTTTAATGGCGAGTGTTGGGTTTGTGGAAAGGTTGGACATGCCGCTAGAGATTGCAGACACAAGAAAGACCACAATAAAGAGGCAAATAGAGTAGACAACATGGAAATAGATGAGTCCAACTTCCTGATAGTTGTATCTGAATGCAATTTTGTTCAGAATCCTAACCAATGGTGGGTAGACACAAGCGCTACTCGTCATGTCTGCTCTGACAAATCCATGTTTTCTACATACCAGAAATTCGATCATGAAGAAAAACTTTATATGGGTAATTCTGCAGTATCCATGATCAAAGGCAGTGACACAGTAATCCTCAAGTTTACTTCGGAAAAAATTGTCAAGTTGAATGATGTGCTCCATGTTCCAGATATACGCAAGAATCTCATCTCTGGTGCAGTACTATCGAAGAAAGGATTCAAAATAGTGTTTGAGTCAGACAAGATGGTTCTGTCCAAAGCTGGAATGTATATCGGAAGGGGATATTTATGTGACGGCCTATTTAGGGCAAGCATAGCCGTTATCGTCAATAAAACTATGTATTATGATTGTGCTATTAATAAAATTGAAGTTTCTTACTTGCTTGAGCACGAAATTTTACTATGGCACGATAGATTGGGACATATAAATTTCCAAAAAAATGAAAACATTATCAAACTTGGGATTAATTCTAAAATTCCAAGTAGATAAGAACTACAAATGTGAGATATGTATAGAAGTAAAAATGGTTAGAAAACAATTTTAATCTGTTGATAGAAGCACCGAACCATTAGGTTTGGTTCATACAGATTTATATGATTTTAAATCATTACCTACAAGTAGTGGGAAAAAGTACTTTATCACGTTTATTGATGATTATACGCGATATTACTATGTATATCTTTTGAATTGTAAAGATGAAGCAATTACATCATTTATAAAATACAAGGCTGAGGTAGAAAATCAGTTAAATAAAAAGATCAAGATATTGAGATCTGATCGAGGTGGAGAATATGAATCACCATTTGAATAGTTATGTACTGAAAATGGTATAATTCATCAAACAAAAGCTCCATGTTCACCACAACAAAATGGTGTAGCCAAGAGGAAGAACAGAACGTCAAAAGACATGATTAGTGCCATGCTTTTAACCTTTGGTCTACCGACGAACTTGTGGGGGGAAGCCTTAAATATGTCTAATCACGTATTAAACACAAAGTACCTCACAATAAAACAGGAACAATTCCATATGAGTTATGTAGAGGACACAAACCAAGTTTAAAATACCTTAAAGTGTGAGGGTGCTTGGCAAAAGTTCCAGTTTCACCTCCCAAGAAAGTCAAACTTGGACCAAAAACAGTAGATCGTTACTATTTAGGGCCAGTCCAAAATAGTAGTGCCTATAGATTTTTGGTATTCAAGTCTGATATAGCTGATATTCATGTAAATACAATCATGGAATCTAGAGATGCCTCATTCTTTGAGGACTTATTTCCACACAAAAGGAATGAAGGGAATAATGCCCCTGAAAGGACAAGAGAAGAATCAAGCAATTCAGATGAAGATGAAACTCATCATGTGATTGAGGAAGTTGAACCAAGAAGAAGCGTAAGGGCTAGGACTTCCAAGACATTTGGTTCAGATTTTTTCACATATGTGTTAGAGCACGAACCTCAAACATACAAGGAAGCAATGTCATCTTCTGAATCTTCATGTTGGAAAGAATCGATCCAAAATGAAATTAATTCAATTCTAAGTAATAAAATTTGGGAAATTGTTGATATTCCACCAGGAATAAAACCTATTGGCTGTAAATGATTTTCAAGAAGAAAATGAAAGCAGATGGCTCTATCAACAAGTATAAACCAGATTAGTAGCCAAAGGATATCGTCAAAAAAAGAAGTAGACTTCTTTGATCATATTCGTCGATAACACGAATAACCTCTATAAGAATGCTAATAGCAATTGCATCGATCTATAATCTAGAAATTCATCAAATGGATGTAAAGACAGCATTCTTAAATGAAGATCTCGACGAGGAGATCTACATGGAGCAACCTAAATGTTTTATTTTCAAAGGAAATGAAAATAAAGTCTGTAGATTAGTAAAATCATTATATGGACTAAAACAAGCTCTAAAACAATAGCACACAAAATTTGATAATGTCATGATGAGAAATGGTTTTCATATAAATGAATGCGATAAGTGTGTTTATTATAAATAAATTGGACAATCATGTGTGATAATTTGTTTATATGTAGATGATATGTTAATATTTGGTCCAAATACTCGGGTAATAGAGACCATAAAGAAGATGTTAATTAGCAATTTCGATATGAAAGACTTAGGAGTTGCAGACGTTATTTTGGGAATCAAAATAATAAGAACACCCAATGGAATTGAATTATCTCGGTCACACTATGTAGAAAAATGATTGAAAATTTTCAAAATTTTGCAACTAAAGGAGTAAGAACACCTTTTAATCCATCAGAAGTACTGCATAAAAACCCCAATGAGAGTGTAATGCAACTGGAATACTCTCGTGTAATAGGATGTCCCATGTATCTCATGAATTGCACAAGACCAGACATAGCTTATACAGTAAGTAGACTGAGCAGGTATACAAGCAATCTAGGAAAGGAACATTGGAAAGCACTACTGAGTGTGCTTGGATTTAAAAAATACCACAAATTATTCCTTACAGTATGGAAAATATCCTACGGTCTTTGAAGGATATAGTGATGCAAACTAGATTGATGATTCAGAGGAATCAAAATCAACGAGTGGTTATGTATTTACCTTAGGAGGAGCAACGGTGTCATGGAAATCAACTAATCAAACATGCATAGCTCGGTCCACTATGGAATAAGTGTTCATCTCTTAAGATAAAGCAGGCGAAGTAGCAGAATGGCTTCGTCACTTTTTAGAAGATATTCCATTTTGGCCCAAACCTGTACCGGCCATATGCATACACTGTGATAACCAAGCTACACTAAGTAGAGTGCACAACTTTGTGTATAATGGAAAGTCAAGACATATTTGTCGACGCCATAACACAGTTAGGCAATTGCTCTCAATTGGAACTATTTCCATTGATTATGTGAAAATAAATCATAATCTAGCGGATCCATTTACTAAAGGTTTATCAATAGAGAAAATTGACTGCGCATCGAGGGGAATAAGTTTAAAAGCCTAAACCACCAAGAGTTATCTTATACGGAAACCTATCCTAGCGACTAGATATCCTATGGACTAGGATCAATAGGCAAACCAATTCTGAGTAACTCAAGACGTAATGCATTTGCATGGACATAGTCCAACTCCATTCCTATGGTGCACAATATAAATGCATGCCTATAGAAGTATTTAAAGGTTAAAACTATGTTTTTTAATGATGACCACATCTTGAAAATAATAAGTGGGGTATATGTAGGATACTCCTCATGGTTGCGATCACATATGTTAGTGTGAGATGGGTCGGCTCTATGAGAAAATTAAAGGCTTGTATTTTCTATAAACACTTGCAGAACCAAAAATTGTTCAGGACCAAAATGAACACAACTAAGAGATTGGATGAGAAAGGAATCAATGCTTCGTAAAGCTTATTGTATGGATATACAATAAAGGCCGATGGTTCAAGATGGAATAATTCACCGATTAGCTAAGTAGATCCGATAAGTTTTAACTAGGGAAAGGTTAAAGTGAAATATCTACTTATCCACGATAAAGCATTATTCTATATGTACTCTGTGATATTTCGCTTTGTCTTGTGGATATGTATATTATCATTCATGTGGGGGATTGTTGAAATTCCTAATACTAAAATGAATGAAAACAACATAGTCCCGCATCGCCAAAATTGGAAAGCTATTCTAGTATATTAATAGCTTTGCAATGAAGGGGTTGGGGCCTTGGGACACTCAAATGTTTGCTTCGTTGTGAGGAGGGAGATCATGCATCACCACCACACGCGCGCGCCGCCGCCATTCGTCCGACCGAACCAAACGGGCCGGGCTCGGGCTTGGGTTCGCGTTTGGGCTTGGGTCTAAATGATCCTATTTTTACAACAAAACTGGATCGGGTTTTCTAACAGTTGCAGGCTATACGAACAGGTGTGAATCTTTTTAGAAGCGGATGTGGATTTAATGGGGAGGAGCGACTTCTAAAGTAGGCGTGGGTTTTTTGGTGAACAGATGCATCCATTAGCAGACGGAAGTGGGTGCAACCCGTTAGACTCGAGCGGATGCGACTTATGGCAGCAGCGGGTGCGAACGTAGAACAAGTAGCGAACGGGTGCGGTCCGTTAACAAACAGTAGCAATGAAAGGCAACGGGTGCAACCCATCAGGCAGACGCGACTGTTCGAAGGGGTGCGGACGAAATTATAAATAGAAAAGAATGCTGATCACATTCTCATTCTATTCCAATTCTAATTTCTTCTACTTCTTCTTCTCTACTGCTCTATACAAAAATCACAGAGTTGACACACCCATTACAATCTCGTGCAGATAACGTCTGTTGTATCTTGGGAGACTTTAAATAAAGTCTTAAGGAAATTGTTATGACAAGCCTCAAACGGAATTTCCTTCTTCAACCGGTTAGGTTTATTATTGATTTATATATATATATCATTTTCGTTTCTACGTTGTACTATTTCTTTAAATAGTGTAACGTTTGATCTATTGCTATAGTTATTATTACTATAGTTGTTAGTTTGTTGTTGTCATTATTTACGACATACTTATTGTTAAAATAACTAATACAGATTTCAAAGTAGCGGAAATCTGAGTTATGAACTTATGAGACAAGTTTATTATTGGTTAGTATCTGTTTTGGTATACTAGACGTATAACATCTTAAGACTTTTCTATTTTAACTAAAACCGAGACGGCAACAGTAGAGCTCTCAAAAAGGCTACTACATACAACAGGCCTGATCTGTTCAAAGGAGATGGCGATGACTTTATAACATAGCAAAATCAAATTCTATTTTATCTCACTACACTCGGTCTACAACGGTACCTCGAGGAGGAGGAACCGATTCCTGCACCAGGCAAGGAATCAGATGTTGATATGTGGAAGCATTCCGATTTTCTATATATAGACTATATTCTGAATTGTCTCGACAAGGTGCCATATAACATATATCGGCCTCTAAAGATAGAAAAAGTACTCTGGAATGCACTTGCCATGAAGTACGAGACACAGAATACCAGTCTAAAGAATTTCATTGTAGACAAATTCATGGACTATAAGATGGTTGACTCCAAACCGGTGACTGCTCAACTGCATAAACTGCAAATCATCATTCATAAACTCGAAGCGGAAGGTCATAAGGTTGGAGAATCGTTTTTGGTTGAAGCTATTATGGGAAAACCGCCGCCGTTATGGAGAGGTTACCACAACTATCTTTAGCCTGAGAAGAAGGAAATTTGTTTACAGGATCTCATAATCCGACTAAAGATCGAGGCAGATAACCGTAGAGCTACAAAACCAAGCGAGGAGGCATTTGTGGCTGAAGGTTCAAAGACCAAAAACCAAAAGAAGAATTTCCAGATGAAAAGGAAAGCTCCAAACAATAAACCAAAAGACAACAAACAAACCAAAAAGTTTAATGGCGAGTGTTGGATTTGTGGAAAGGTTGGACATGTCGCTAGAGATTGCAGACACAAAAAGGACCGCAACAAAGAGGCAAATATAGTAGATAACATGGAAGTAGACGAGTCCAACTTCTCGACAGTTGTATCTGAATGCAATTTGGTTCAGAATCCTAACCAATGGTGGGTAGACACAGGCGCTACTCGTCATGTTTGCTCTGACAAATCCATGTTTTCTACATACCAGAAATTCGATCACGAAGAGAAACTCTATATGGGTAATTCTGCAGTATCCATGATCGAAGGCAGTGGCACAGTAATCCTCTAGTTTACTTCAGAAAAAACTGTCAAGTTGAACGATGTTCTCCATGTTCCAGACATACGCAACAATCTCATCTCTGGTGCAGTACTATTGAAGAAAGGATTCAAAATAGTGTTCGAGTCAGACAAGATGGTTCTGTCTAAAGATAGATTGTATATCAGAAGGGGATATTTATGTGATGTCCTATTTAAGGCAAATGTAGCCGTTATCGGCAATAAAACTATGTATTCTGATTGTGCTATTAATAAAATTGAAGTTTCTTACTTGCTTGAGCATGAAATTTAACTATGGCATAATAGATTGGGACACATAAATTTTCGAAAAATGAAAACATGATCAAACTTGGGATTAATTCCAAAATTCCAAATAGATAAGAACTACAAATGTGAGACATGTACAGAAGCAAAAATGGTTAAAAAACCATTTCAATCTGTTGATAGAAGCATAAATGGGAAAAGTACTTTATCACGTTTATTGACGATTAAACGCAATATTGCTATGTATATCTTTTTAATGTTAAAGATGAAGCAATTACATCATTTATAAAATACAAGGCTGAGGTAGAAAATCGGTTAAATAAAAAGATCAAGATATTGAGATCTGATCGAGGTGGAGAATATGAATCACCATTTGAACAGTTCTGTACCGAAAATGGTATAATTCATCAAACAACAGCTCCATATTCACTACAACAAAATGGTGTAGCCGAGAGGAAGAACTGAACGTTAAAAGACATGATTAATGCCATGCTTTTAACCTCTGGTCTACCGACGAACTTGTGGGGGAAAGCCTTAAATATGTCTATTCACATATTAAACAAAGTCTATGGCAATAAAACAGGTACAATTCCATACGAGTTATGGAAAGGACACAAACCAAGTTTCAAATACCTCAAAGTGAGGGGGTGCTTGGCAAAAGTTCCAGCTCCATCTCCCAAGAAAGTCAAACTTGGACCAAAAACAGTAGACTGTTACTATTTAGGCCAGCCTAAAATAATAGTGCCTGTAGATTTTTGGTATTCAAGTATGATATAGCTAATATTCATGTAAATACAATCATGGAATCTAGAGATGCCTCATTCTTTGAAGACGCATTTCTGCACAAAAGGAATGAAGGGAATAATGTCACTAAAAGGACAAGAGAAGAATAAGCAATTCACATGAAGATGAAACTCATCACGAGATTGAGGAAGTTGAACCAAGAAGAAGCGTAAGGGCTACGACTCCAAGACATGTGGTTCAGATTTTTTCACATATGTGTTAGAACACGACCTCAAACGTACAAGGAAGCAATGTCATCTTCTGAATCTTCATGTTGGAAAGAAGCAATCCAAAGTGGAATTGATTCAATTCTAAGTAATAAAACTTGGGAAATTGCTGATATTCCACCAGGAATCAAAACTTATTGGCTGTAAATAGATTTTAAAGAAGAAAATTAAAGCAGATGGCTCTATCGACAAGTATAATGCCAGACTAGTATCCAAAGGATATCGTCAAAAAGAAGGAGTAGACTTCTTTGGTACATATTCGTCGGTAACACGAATAACCTTTATAAGAATGCTAATAGCAATTGCATCGATCTATAATCTAGAAATTCATCAAATGGATGTAAAGACAGCATTCTTAAATGGAGACCTCGATGAGAAGATCTACATGGAGCAACCAGAAGGTTTTATTTCCAAGGAAATAAAAACAAAGTCTGTAGATTAATAAAATCATTATACAGACTAAAACAAGCTCCAAAACAATGGCATAGAAAATTTGATAGTGTCGTGATGAGAAATGGTTTTCGTATAAATGAATGCGATAAGTGTGTTTATTATAAACAAATTGGACAATCATATGTGATGATTTGTTTATATGTAGACGATATGTTAATATTTAGTCCAAATACTCAGGTAATAGAGACCATAAAGAAGATGTTAATTGGCAATTTCGATATGAAAGACTTAGGAGTTGCAGACATCATTTTGGGAATCAAAATAATAAGAACACCTAATGGAATTGGATTATCTCATTCACACTATGTAGACAAAGTATTGAAAAATTTCAAAATTTTGCAATTAAGGAGCAAGAACACCTTTTAATCCATCAGAAGCACTGCATAAAAACACTAATGAGAGTGTAATGCAACTGGAATACTTTCATGTAATAGGATGTCTCATGTATCTCATGAATTACACAAGACCAAACATAGCTTATGCAGTAATTAGACTAAGCAGGTATACAAGCAATCCAGGAAAGAAACAATGGAAAGCACTACCGAAAGTGCTTGGATATTTAAAAAATACCACAAATTATTCCTTACATTATGGAAAATATCCTACGGTCTTTGAAGGATATAGTGATGCAAACTGGATTGCTGATTCAGAGGAATCAAAATCAACGAGTGGTTATGTATTTACCTTAGGAGGAGCAGCAGTGTCATGGAAATCAACTAAACAAACATGCATAGCTCGGTCCACTATGGAATCCGAGTTCATCGCTTTAGATAAAGCAAGCGAAAAAGCAGAATGGCTTCGTCACTTTGTAGAAGATATTCTGTTTTGGCCTAAACCTGTACCGACCATATGCATACACTGTGAGAACCAAGCTACGCTAAGTAGAGCGCACGACTTTGTGCATAATTGAAAGTCACGACATATTCGTTGACGCCATAACACAGTTAGGCAATTATTCTCAAATGGAACTATTTCCATAGATTATGCGAGAACAAATGATAACCTAGCAGATCCATTTACTAAAGGTTTATCAAGAGAGAAAATTGATTGTGCATTGAGGGGAATGGGTTTAAAAGCCTAAACCACCAAGACTTATCTTATACGGAAACCTATCCTAGCGACTGGAGATCTCACGGACTAGGATCAATAGGCAAACCAGTTCTGTGTAACCCAAGATGTAATGCATTTGCGTGGATATAGTCCAACTCCATTCCTGTGGTGCACAATATAAATGCATGCTTACAGAAGTATTTAAAGGTTAAAACTATGTTTTTTAATGATGACCATATCTTGGAAATAACAAGTGGGGTATATGTAGGATATTCTTAATGGTTTTGATCACCTATGTTAGTGTGAGCTGGGTCGGCTCTATAAGAATATTAAAGGCTTATATTTTCTATAAACACTCGTAGAACCAAAAATTGTTCAGGATCAAAATGAACACAACCAAGAGATTGGATGAGAAGAGAATCAATGCTTCGTAAAGCTTATTGTCTGGATATACAATAAAGGCCGAAGGTTCAAGATGAAATAATTCACCGATTAGCCAAGTAGATCCGATAAGTTTTAACTAAGGAAAGTTCAAAGTGAAATATGTACTTATCCACGATAAAGCATTATTCCATATGTATTCTGTGATATTTCGCTTTGTGTGGGGGATATGAATATTATCATTCATGTGGGGGATTGTTGGAATTCCTAATACTATAATGAATGAAAACAACATGGTCCCACATCGCCAAAATTGCAAAGCTATTCTAGTATATTATAGCTTTGCAATGAAGGAGGTGGGGCCTTGGGGTATCCAAATGTTTGCTTTGTTGTGTGGAGGGAGATCATGCATCACCACCACACGCGCGCGCGCTGCCACCATCCATCCTTCCGAACTGAACCGGGCCAGGCTCGGGGTCGGATTTGGGTCTAAATGAACCTATTTTTACTATAAAATTGGGCCGGGTTTTCTTATAGTTGCAGGCTATACGAACAAGTGTGAATCTGTTCAGAAGCGGACGCGGATTGACTGAGAAGGTGCGACTTCTGAAGCGGGCGTGAGTTTTTGGCGAACAGATGCATCCATTAGCAGACAAAAGCGGGTGCAACCCGTTAGACGTGAGCAGGTGCGACTTATGGCAGCAGCGGGTGCGAACGCAGAACAAGTAGCGAACGGGTGCGACCTGTTGACGAACAGTAGCAATGAAAGGCAACAGTTGCAACTCGTCAGGCGGACGCGACTGTTCGATGGGGTGCAGACGAAATTATAAATAGAAGAGAATACTGATCACATTTTCATTCTATTCCAATTCTAATTTCTTCTGCTTCTTCTTCTGTACTGCTCTATACAAAAATCACAAAGTTGACATACCCATTACAATCTCGTGCAGATAACGTCTGTTGTATCTTGGGAGACTTTAAATAGAGTCTTAAGGAAATTATTGCGACAAGCCTCAGACAGAATTTCTTCTTCAACCGGTTAGGTTTATTATTGATATATATATATATATATATATATCATTTTCGTTTCTACGTTGTACTATTTCTTTAGATGGTATAACGTTTAATCTATTGCTATAGTTATTATTACTATAGTTGTTAGTTTGTTGTTGTAATTATTTACAACATACTTATTGTTAAAATAACTAAAACATACTTCAAAGTAGTGGGAATCCGAGTTACAAACTTGTGAGACGAGTTTATTATTGATTAGTCTCTGTTTTGGTATACTAGACATATAACTTATAAAACGACAATCATATCGTTATATTTAAAACGGAAACCAGATTGTCGTTTTATTTCATTAAAATAAAATGGCAATTTGATTACCATTTTATTTACCCCCCTGAATTATTATAAAAAGGTTCTACAACTAGCTCAAGTGCTTCTAGGTGTAGCGGTCAATTGGTTCATTTTTTACAATACGGAAATGGTAAAGTGCACAAAATATCTATTAGGATGGTCTAAAAGTTATGTTTTAGTTCTTCCACTAATTTTCACCTTCATTCTCTCTAAATTTCTCCTCTAACCATTTCTTGTACAAATCATTTCCACCTTCCTACTCACTTACAGCTTTGTATTCTTGGCTCCACTCCTTTTAAAAAGGAAATATACTTTTTTTTAAAACAAAAAGTTCTACATATACAATGAAAAGGCAGAAAGGTAAGTGACTTGTTCATTATAAATTTGTATGAGAGCTAAATGATTCACAAAATTGTATATTCAATTAAGAGTATGGTTCAAGAATAAAAAAGATTCAATTGGTTATAATTTGTAGTATCCTACATCCTATCACTGGAAAGTGTGCTTCACCAAATATGTGATCCATTTGGTGTTATAAGAAAGGTGAATACTGCTTCACAACCCGATGGTCTACAAGCAACAGTACAATTTGACACATGTCAAGATGCAATTAGAGAAGTGAATGAATTACAAGGGGGAAATATACATATAGACACACACACACACACATGTTTGTATGTATGTATATGATGGATGTTTTCGGTTATATATTCAATTTGTCGGAGATAATAGTAGGAAGTTGATTTTTCAAATCAATGTGATTGAACAATTGCACTTGCAGGGAAGATGTTTAGCGATTTGAAGGCTATAAAATTTTTGTTCCCACAACATTCCAAAATACTAAAGTGCATTTCTCTTCTTTTATCAAAAATTTCATGAACTCAAAAAATGAACCTAAAAGTTGCAACCCAAATTTTAGTTGACAAATTACAACAAAAATGGATTCTCCAAAGATTATTTCTGCAGCATTAAACAATTTTATGCTTAAGTCATCATCACATTCTACTGCTGATACAATTCCTTCTAATATTGAATTAGTGTTTGCAATCGAAAATAGAGAAGAAGCAGAAACCAGAGTTTCCAAGAAATCAGATGTTGATTTGGCTACTACTGAAAATAGTGGGGATTCTAAATTAAAATTAAATGGTATGGAGATGGATGATGTACTTAGTACCGATGTGCTAATGTAGTTCAAAACGAAGATAAAAAGATGTTGGAAAACATAATTTATGTACGCAAACAAGTGATGAGGAAATTATTCTTTTTTTTGCAAGTTATTCACAGGTTCCCCTTATTCAATCATCACATGTTATCTCTGGAACAACAAAACCATAACAAAGTCAAATAATTTCATTTCTATGGATTTGGATGACTCATGCAATGCGTTTTACAATTCGATAATAATTTTAAGGGCATTTAGTAATTTTAACTAATACGAATAAAAATATAATTCTACAAATAATAGAATTTGTCGACTGGAGTTGTGCCATTGCGTAGACCATATTTTTGATTAGTTTCCACTGTAAGAATGTTAGAATCATATATCATCTTAAGAATATACAAAAAAATTTAGTCGTGGGTTCTTCGTGGACTGAATCAGGTTAAAGATCAAATAACTAAAATTTTAAAATTATGAAAAGTCATACATTCCACTTGTAAATTCAGAAACAATGTACAAATTCGCTTACTTCTTCCTCGCTCTCATCTTCTCTCTTCTATAATCAACTTCAATACTCAGTAACTCTATTAATTCTTCACCGTTTATACAAATTTTATATCCAAAATAATGAGCGTGGCTAGGGATGTGCATGGATGTCGATCTCAAGTCGAATTGGTAAGATTCTAGAACTATCTACTTCAAAGTAGCTGAGGAACCAAGAGATTTCTAGGTAGAGGGCTTTGATCATAGAATTGTGAGTGAAATTCGTCCCTTTTGCCTATAACAAAATTATACTTGTATATCATGGTTATAGCCTAAAGCTACGGTTAAATATGAATTTAACAATGATAAATGACTATTGAAATAATATTTAGTCAATGATTAGACTAACGAAAGAATTAAAATTAATTATTTGAGATATGATGCTATATAATGAGTTTTAATGATATAAATAATGACATCGAAGATTGTTTAAAGGATTATATACATATGTGATGATGCAATCTATATAGATTTCAACTTTGATCATAAGAGAATGAAGATGTCCATACGCAGGCTTATATGACCTTCGGTGGACTGTATTTGCGACTGTGTCCATGCGTTGAATGAATGGTGAGCGTGGTTGATAGATCAAACCTTAGTTGCACAGTGCATGAATCTACTATGGTATCGAAATCTTTGAGGGAGCATTCCACCTATATATGGTCCTCTATCCCTTGTGATGCATATGTACTATGTTTCACAGGGTATGAATTGATATTGAGAATGAACTAGATGACTCAATATTGGGTGATATTTGATTGTGATAGGATGGCATTTCAAATAAGGAGTAAGGGTGGGCATGATAGTGTTGTTTTCTACAAGCTCTATATTTCTATGCTGGAGAGCTATTTATATTCTTTTAACATATCACAAGACAAGTTACCATATATTTCCATAGCACAAAAGTTTCCAAAAGTCTTTATTGAAGTCTTCCTCCCTTAAAAACAAACTAAATTTAGAATTAATCTCGAGAATGATGCTAGGTCTTCAGTGATACCACTTCGGCACATGGCTTCGAATGAAAGAAGGAAAATGGATAAGCAAGTTTCTAAGTTGTGGTAGAAGGGTTTCATTAGGAGGGATATCTCAAAATAGGGAGTGCTTATCATTTTCTCCACTAAGATAGAATGTTCCCTTAGGCTTTTTATTGAATATTGAGAGTTGAACAAACTAATAAGGAACAACTATTGTTTGTCTCTTATATCGCATTGACGGTCTCTTTTATCAATCTGTTGGGATAAAGGTTTTCTCCCAGCTTGACTTAGTCGCTTGATTCCATCAGGTGGAAGTGGTAGAGGATATAAGATAGTATCCCGAAGACCTCATTCCATATACCGGACGGATTATTTAAGTGGGTAGTCATCTCGTTTGGGCTAACTAATGCTCCATCTATTTTCTTGATTTAATGAATAAGGTCTTCTAGAAGTAGTTAAATAAAGTTGTAGCTATTTTTCACGGATGGCATCCTAGTATATTCTCAAAGTGAAGCGGAACACAAATTTAATTTGAAAGTATGCGTTAAAGTTTTGAGAAGAACCCAATTTAGGGTGAGATTCTCAAAATGTCGTACTAAGGGAATGAAGATCTGCTTTCTTGGACATGTGGTATCAAGAAATGGATTAGCATTAGATCCAAGAAAGGTAGTAGCTTTGAAAGATTGGATGAAACCGAAGAATGCTTTAGAAGTTCATAACTTTCTTGGTTTGGCTGGGTTTTACTGGAAGTTCACTAAGGCCTTCTCGAAAGATCTCAGCACTTTTGACTTGCATTATTTAGAAGAATTTGTATTTTACTTATAGTCCGAAATGTAAGTAGGTGTTTGCCAAATTGAAGGAGATGTTGACTAGCACACCGGTTTTGATTATCACAAATAGCACCAAACCTTTTACTGTTTACGTTGATGCTTGCGGTATTGGTCTTGGTGTTTTCTTAATGCAGAAGGGAATGTAGTAGCATATTCTAGTAGACAACTTAAGACTTGCGAGAAAAATTACCTGACCCACGATATTAAGTAAGCTGTCATTGTATTCGCATTGAAGTCTTGAAACACTATTTATTAAGAGAGTGGTTCAAGATGTTTATGGATCATAGGTCCCTCAAGTACTTGTTCTCTTAGATGGACTTGAATTTAGCAAAGGTAGATGTAATTTTTATCATCGTATGATTTTGGGATTGCATATATTCCAAGAAAGGATAATATAGTCATCGATTCTTTGAGTAGGTAGGAAACATGTTGCAATTAGTTCCATGTTATTGGAATGGAAGCAGTTGGATCTATGTCTGGAGTTGATTTCCAACCTTCATTGGAAAATACGCCTAGATTATTAGCAGTAATGGAGGTCATACCTGCACTAATGGATCATATCGATTTAAGTTAAAATTAGATCCATCTTTGGTTATTATGTTGGATCAGTTGGGTTGGGTGAGCAGTCAAATCATCTGGACTATTACTCCATAGATCAAAAGTGGTGCTCGAGACAGGATGAAAGATTTTGTATACTCGAAATTATGGAATTGATCTAGGAATTTCTTAGTGGATGCCACTATTCTAGGATAATCATTTATCTAGGTTAAGATAAGATATATGCAAACGCATATTGTGTTTTTTATTGGCTTAGAAAGAAGAGGCAAGTGGTGGAGTATGTGGCGAGATGTTTGATGGAAAATGGGTCAAGGCAGAGTGGAAGAAGCCAAGTGTTTTGTTGCTCCCTATTAAAGGTTCCTCGGTGGAAATGAGGAGCATATCTATGGACTTCGTAGATGGATTTCCTAGGATGGGAGAGGTAATAAAAGAATTTGTGTTATCGTGGATCATCTCACCAAAAGCGTACACTTCGTACCAGTGAAGAGCATGAGGACAGCAGCTTATTGGCTACTTTATATATTAGGAAAGTTGTTCGGTACATGGTGTTCCAGTGAGTATTATTAGTGACTAGGACCCACTCTTCACAAGTGAATTCTAAAAAAGTCTACCAAATGCATTTAGGATAGAGTTGAACCTAAGTATCATTTATCATCCTCGAACAGATGGACAAATGAAAAGGGTAAATATGGTATTTTGGGATTTGCTAAGAGCGTGTATATTGGACTTTGGTGGAACTTGAGAAGATCACTTACCACCGTGGAGTTTTCTTATAATAACACCTATCAGTCTAGCATAGGTATGGCACTATTTGAAGCATTGTATGGGAGGCCACATAAGTCACTATCTTGTTGGTGGGAAGCTAATAAAGCTATACTTATATCTGATATGATTAGATACACTTGGGAGATGGTGGAGTTGATGAGAAAAGGGATGAAGGTTGCACAAGATCGATAAAATTTTACATCGATAATAGACATATGGAACTAGAGTTTGCAGTTGGAGAAACGGTGTTTGTGAAGGTCTCACCATTGAATCGTGATATGAGGTTTGAAAATTTGAGAAAGTTAGCGCCATGATTCATTAGACCTTTTTCGATATTGGTGCAGAATAGGAGTTTTCCTCATAGAGTATAAGTTCCAGAGAAGACGACATGAATCTATAGTGTATTTCATGTGCCAAATTTGCAAAAATGTGTACATGATTTAGCTACTTTAGTCGAGCCAAGTCAATTGGAGGGTGTTGAATTGGAACCTTAGTCGATTTCATATCATGGAATGGTATGTATCATCGAACATGGTGTGAAAAGACTTAGGAAAAAAAATCGTGAAGTTGGTGAGAGTACAGCGGGGAATAATCAGGTGGAGAGTACTCGAGAACCTGAAGATAAAATATGGACTTCGCATATTGAACTCTTTTCAAGAACATTCCTTAGATTTATTTTTGATTAACTTAGATTAAATTCGGTTGATTTGTTGAAAGGTTACTAGGGTAGGTTATTATCTTAGTTATAATTGCTAGGTTATGTATTTTTCTATTATGCCAATGGCTTTTGCATTCATGTAGAACTTATATGCTTATATTAGAATATTTGCATTCATGCCTGATATGTCATGTCATTTGCATTCATATAAAAGGATGATAATTGCATTTTTGCATTTCATATGATACCTCATGTAACGACCCACATTTTATGTATCAAGGTGTAAAATATTAGTATTTAGATCGTAAGAAGTCGTATATCTCTAAAACTTAGGAAATGACTATTAAGGATATTTTCCATTCTTTCAATTTTTATCGTATAGTTTCGATCCAGAAATTCTTGTAAATCATATATCTTTTGATAGGAGTTATATTAGGGTCTGAAATTACTTCCATTATATTAGATTTATGGTTTCTCTTTTCGTAGAGTGGTCATAATAGGAAAATGGACTTACCATTTAGGAAATATGGCTATTTTAAGTTCTATTTGTTGTTGGACAGAGTAATGAGTGATTAAACTAAGCTTATACTTAGGCCCACTAACTAATTTTGGGAATTGTGCCTAGTTAAAGGTGATGAGACGGGTTTAGATCATTTACCACTTCCTAAAAATAATTCCAAACCTCCATTAACCCTAATTTCATTAAAAAGCACACCTTTTTCTTACTAATCTTAGTCTAATCCATTATTAGAAAAGTAATTAGGGAAGGAGATTGTATATTCATCATTTAGATGCTTTGAACTTGAATTTGCTGTTGTCCGTTTCAAATTTAGGGGATTAAATTGGTATTTTCGGTATTAGGTGAGTGGTAATTGATCTCTCACCATCCTATGCTTGTTCATATAATTAAATTTAATGTTTTTAACATGATTTTGATGATAAAATGATTTTAAACTTTAATTTAATCCTCAAACGTGTTTATAGTCGAACTTAAAAAGATTAAATTGGATATAAATGGTTTTACAACCCCCTCAGGGATCATATTGTCATTTTAGTACAAAAATAGATCTAGGCTAAATCTTGTATGCTTATCATGTTTGAATTGATTACTTATGTTTAATGAATGTCTATGGATTATGGATGTTATTGCATGTTTTGATTTGATGTGGTTTGTTAGTGTTTTAGGATAGTTAGAAACCGATCGTTGAATTGGGTAAAACAAAGTCCAAATTGCTTAAAATAGGATGGAACTTGGAGGAGGGGCTTTGGAGGAAAGGAGGGGACCGCACTTCAAATCACGGCTTGATTAGAGGTGGTTTGAGTGGTGGAAATCGGGTCACTGGATGCTTCAGTTCACATCATTAGAGGAGAGTTGCTTCAGGTCAAATGCGGTATGATTTACGGCAAGCTTCGAGCGCATGAATGAGGCTATAAGGGGAAAATGCTATTTGGTTTGTGGAAGGAATGCTTTGGGCCAAAATAGTATAATTTTGAGGTAAGCTTCGCGTAAGAACAAGGATGGGTTTTAGGAGATCAAACTCTAATTTTTTGGCTAAGTGAGGAGCTCGATACCGTCCTAATTTCTAAGAAGTGGGCAGGGTCTGGTGACTTAAGGGATCAAGCATTGGAAAATAAGGAAGGTAGAAGGACCAAAGAATAGTTAATTCTTCAGATTAATACTGACTTATTCTGGTCGGTATCGACCTAAATTTGATGGGCAATAGTGATCCAACTTCCAAGGTAAAATATAGGATTCCCATAAGTCATGCTAAAGGTGTTCGTTTGTTCGTTCAACATTCATTGTGACCTAGAAGCATAATGAAGGATGATAGCTTTGAGACTTCGATGATGGTAACTAGAGGTGATGGAGTTACGTTCGAATGACGACGGCTCGATGTTGAATGGAGTCCTGTAGATGATTATCCACAAGGGCAGGTTCTAGGAAAGGCGGCCGATGTATAAAATGTTGAATGATTCTATTATGGAAAGAAAGGAATGTATAATGGTTTCTTGTGGATGAATGGAAACTAGAGGTAGCGAGGAAAGGGCTCGGGTATGCGTGCTAAGGGACCATTGATACCCGGAGTGTTTCCTGATGTACTCGTAAGAGGGGGTATTATGAGGACGCTCATTAAGTACTTGAAATGGCTACCCCGGATCGGCGGAATGGATTTGTATACCCTAGATCGATAGAATTGATATACTATCGGCTTCGAGCTATAAGCGAGTACGCTGAAAACTGGGATTTTTCCCATTAGTTTCTGGCAAAGGAATGGTCATACAAGTTATCATATATCCAAGGCACACTAAGTGACAAGGAAGATTGTTTGATGGATGCCATTTTTGCTTTGGTTGTTTTTTTCATTGTTTTGTCACTCTAAAGATGTTGTATGATGTAGGTATAGTGGATATAAATACATAGACACCCACATTGTACTTAGGATGTAGTATACCTTTATGATGTTTACTGAGTAGCATATTATCGGTGTTACGTGTTAACTCTTTAGTCGCAGGGATAACTCAGTATGGTTCTTATACCCTTGTTCCTTACTATATCGACTTGTATACTATTTTGAGATTTCTTATTGCTCATACCAAACTGTTATCTGACTCGTTGTCTTATGTTTTGCTTCTTACTATCTCAGGTTCTCTTTAGCGAGTAGACTATATAAGAAGCTTAGGTGGTATGCAGTTGTTGTATGGAAGACGAGCATAAGATGGCGCTTTCTTGTAATATATATGGACTTATTTATGCTTATTCTGTCATATGATGCTATGTAACCTAGACAATGTCTGCTTATGATATTTAGAGATAGTTTATAATTTGAGTTTATTATCAATTGTGTAAACTCCATCACTATCTTGTATATTTTATGAACATGTGTACTCTGATATTATGGTTCATTTAGTTATTCATGTCTCATTTGTTTTATATTTATGATGTTATTATTATATTTTATCTGATGCACTATGGATATACGATAGGTTCTCTAATTGTTTCTCTCCTCTTCACCCTTCGCTATTGTCCTATATCGATCGGGCACTGCAGCTGCGCACCATGCATATATATTGGGTGTCGTAGTTTTAGGGCGATCATCACATTTGGTGTCGGAGTTTGATTTACGCAATTAACCTGAGTTGATACCATGGTCCAGTGGAGATAGAGAAAGAGTTATCACCTTAGACTGGATCGAGAGTGTGTATTTGTGTACGAGAGAGAGAATACTTGTCATATATTTGGTTTTTAAACTATATAGCAGTATACGTAGTTTATATATCTCATGCACACACAAGTACCATTGATGTAGATTTCTTTATATAAGACTGATCATTCTTTTACAGATCAAGAATGAGCTGGCATGCAAGAAACACCGTGAACAACTCCATTCCTGGAGCCGAGGAAGGAGCAGGCTCGGGGGATGCTAACCTAGTATTGCAAGCAATGCTCAATGCAGTGATGGCGAACATGCTATAAAATGCTCAAGCGGCTGCTCCTAATGTTGTTGTAGGTGGTGGTGATCAAGTGCAGGCACCCAGAGTTGATTTTTCTAAGATAAATAAGGATTTTTCCTGTCATTGTAGCAAACCATTCCAAGGAATGGAATCAACTATGGAAGTGCAGGATTGGATGGATACCTACGAGAAGATTTTTGATGACTTGGAGTTGGATGATGCTATCAGGAGGAGGTTGGCTTTCCGACGGCTTAAGGGGTGATCCATGAATTGGCGGAATGCTATTAAAGTTGTGGCTCCTATGGAACCTTTTACTTGGGACCAGTTCAAAACCCGATTCGAGGAGAAGTCGGTCCCGACCGCTAGAAGTTGGTGCTATTTAGAAAATTTGCAAATTTGAAGCACGGAGTCATGTCTTTCTCCAAGTATGTTTCTGAGTTCGATGCCTTGTCAAAATATGGAATGTCTTTCATTGGCACTCCCTTAAAGAAGAATGAGAAGCTTATGATAGGATTAGATGACTACTTAAGGGAAAAGATCGTGGGGCATATTAATGAGCCATTAGAGAAGCTAATTGAGAAAGCCCTTCGACTTGAGAGCTTGTACCCTAAGCCCAAGTCTGTTGTTATTAAGGAAGAGCTAAAACTTCAGCAAGGCAGTGGAGGCAAGAAGAAATGAAATAGTAAAAGGAAATGGTTTCAAGAGAAAACTGATCAAAAAAAGGTAAAATGGGATCCTATCTGCTATGGTTGTGGAGATATAGGCCATTTGATTTAGGATTGCAAGTCTTATGGGAAAAAGAGGTGCTATAATCATGGCAAGTTCAGACATATGCAAAAAAACCAAGAACCAGTGCACCAGAAGTAGGTAGTGAAAGCATATGCTTTGGATGTTGTCTCAACTTCGTCGAGTGCCCCGTCCGCAAAGGATAAGAGGAAGAGTATCACTATTCAAGGTATGCTTATGGTGTTTCCATACATGTTTTTTCAATACCAGGACTTTACAATCCTTTATATTCGGTGATCTGGTAGATAGATTGGGATTAAGATCCGAAATAGTTGACCAACCTTTAGTAGTAACAAACCATGTTGGAGGCTCCACTAGTCTTTGTATAGTTTTTTCTGGTTTGATCTTATCGAGTCATGGATGCTCTTTTGTTTGTGATTGCTTTATTTTGGATTTCCTTGGGTTCGAGATTATCATGGAGATGGACTGGCTAAGAAAGTATGCTGTAATGGTGGACTGCGAGAAATTGTTGGTGATGATTGGGGCTGGGGGGCAAAAGGTAGTGATTGTTTGCTTACCAGAGGATGAGATTATGGTTATCTTTCTATATTCGCACTAGGTTCCACGGGATGAGTTGTCATTTGTGCCTATCGTTAGGAAGTATCTAGATACATTCGAGGTGGTAACTGAATTACTGCTAGATCAAGAGATTGAGTTCCACATAGACTTAGTGAAGGATGCCAAACCAATAGTTATGCCTCTAGGCGTATGGCAACCCAAAGAGCAGAAAGAATTCGAGGTGCAAGTGAATGATATGTTGAAGCAAGGGTTCATTCATAGGAGTATATCTAAGTGAGATGCACCCTTAATATTCGCCACTAAGGTGGATGTCTCCCTGAAGTTGTGTGTAGATTACCATGAGCAGAATAAGGTAACGAGGAAGAACAAGTATCCAGTCCTGCGTATGGATCACTTGTTTGATCAGCTCTACGGTGCAAAGGTGTTCTCTTAATTAGATCTTACGACTGGGTTTCACTAACTAAGAGTGGAAAAGGAGAGTGTGTCGATCACTACATTTCATACATTGTCTAGTTTCTACGAGTGATGGGTTATGCCTTTTAGGCTAACCAATGTTTCGGCATACTTTGTCGATCTTTTGAACCGTGTCTTTAGGGATCATCTATACAAGGTCATGCTTGTGTTCGTAGATGATATTTTGGCCTATTTTAGGATATGGGAGGAACACAAGATGCACTTGAGGATTGTGCTTGAAATGTTGAGGAAGCAAATGTTGAAAGCAAAGTTTTTGAAGTGTCATTTATGGAGAAGAAAAGCGAGGTTCTTGGTTCATGCCATCTCTGAGTAGGGCATCGCCGTAGATCCTGCAAAGGTGGCAGCGTTTTAGATTGGAACCAACACATGAACGCTACCAAGGTAAGAAGCTTCTGAGGATTGGAAGGAGACTATAAATTTTTTATCAAGGACTTCTCAAAAGTATCAGTGTCGTCGACCAATTTGACGAAGAAAAATTAGACCCTTTTTTGAGACGCGAATTATGAGCATGTGTTTGTGAGTCTGAAGGAGAGGTTAACAAATGCACTAATATTGACCATTCTGAGTGGAGATGAGGAGAAAACAGTATACATAGATGCTTATGGCACCAGATTGAGTGTGGTACTGATGTAAGGAGGTAAGGCTGTTGCCTACGCTAGTCGGTAGCATAAACTACATGAGTGAAAGTACCTAACCCATGATTTTGAGTTGGCGACGATAGTGTTTGCTTTGAAGATTTGGAGGCATTATCTATTAGGAGAATGTTTCAAGTTGTTCACGGGCCATAAATCCTTGAAATATCTTTTCCCTAGAAGGACCTTAAATTTTGTCAGCAGTGATGATTGGAGTTCTTATCCACTTATGACTTTAGCATTTCTTATACACTTGGTAATGGAAATGCAGTCGCCAATGCTTTGAGTAGAAAACATGCTAGTTTAGGAGCGATGTTCCTAGAGTGGAAGTAGTTGGAGTATATTGCTGGCTATGAATTCGGATCTTATTTTGAGTTAGAGCCAGAGATGTTGGCCACCATCAGACTTACTTTAATTGAGCAGATCGGTAACTATCAAAGGTAAGATGCTAGACTAGAAGAGATCGTGGCAAAGATAAATAAAGGAGTGGAGTCCGAGGAGATGAAGCAGTAGGAATTGAGCGAGATTGTTGGCTCCGTAAGGGTGGGAGATTGTTCCTGATGGTGATGGATTACGAGATGAGGTGCTACGGGAGTGCCATCATTCTATGTTCACCATACATCCAGGTGGTAATAAATTGTACCATGTTATAAAGTACATATTATTAGGATAGGGTGAAGAAGGATGACGGGACATTCATTTTGAAGTGCATGAACAACCAATTAGCAAAGACATAGCAGAAGAAGCCATGTGGATTGATGCAACCACTTGAGGTTCCCCAGTGAAAGTGGAACAAATTCGATGGATTTTATCGATGGGTTGCAAAGAACCAATGGAGGGTATGATAGCATTTGGGTCAAAGTCGATAGATTGATGAAGAGTGCCCAATTCATACCCATCAAGTCTACTAGAACAACGTCCAAGCTAGCCGAGTTATATGTGATGTGATTCCATGGTGTGCCAAGGAGCATCGTGAGTGACCAAGACCCTTTTTTCATTGGTGGGTTGGAAGAGCTTACAAGAGGCGTCGGGGATGGATCTGCATCTCAGCATAACTTATCACCCGTAAACCGATGGGTGCACTTGAAGGGAAAATCGTACATTGGAGGATGCCTTACGAGCTTGCATACTCAATTTCGAAGGCTCATGGGATGATCATTTGCAATTGGTTGAGTTTCGTGCAACAATAGCTACCATTATATTACCAGTATGACACTATTTCAAAGATTGTATGGTTGATTGTGTAAAACTCCATCGTGTTGGTAGGAAGCGGGAGAGAAACTGATACTTAGGCCAGATATTACCAGAGAAACCTCAAAGAAGATTGAAATCATTCGACAACTAATGAAAGCCGCTTAGGATAGGCATAAAAGCTATGTTGATAAGAGACGTTGGGGCTTAGAGTTCTCCGTCGGTGATATAGTGTTTGTGAAGATTTCTCCATCGAAGAATTTTATTTGATTTGGTAGTAATGGAAGCCGGCGCCAAGATTTGTAGGTCATTTTCCAATAGCAGAGAAGATTGGATATCTAGCGTATAAAGTGACTCACCTCAGAAAATGGTGGGCGTACACGACGTATTCCACGTCTCTCATTTGTAGAAGTTTGTGCATTACTCAGGCATGATGATTACACCGTATCAACCTGATGATATCGAGATTGAACCAGAAGCTTTAAGCCATTGTAAGTTGAATTGTATTGCCGGATGCAACACAAAACAACTTAGGAGGAATATGGTGGAGTTAGTGAAGTTTCAATGGAGCGAAAGTGAAGGTGAGTGAACATGGGAAACCAAGTAGAGCATGAAGGCTGCATATACAAAGCTCATTGCATGGTAAGACCTGTTGTTTATCATATTTATTTCACTTTTGATATCATATAGGATAGTTTAGTATCTCGCATGCTAAGATAGGTTTACCTACACTTTTGATTGCATGACTGTTTGTTTGGTATGTCTGACGACAGTATATGATTACTATGCATGCGGGGTAACTACGATTAACTAATCTTTGATTTGTTTGGAGATTTCAAATGCAAAATTCCTAAAGGGGGAGAGTGTAATGATTCATATTTTATGTATCAGGAGATTATAAAATATTATTATTTAAATCGAATAAGGTCGTATGACTCTAAAACTGTAGGAAATGACTACTAAGGACGTTTTCCATCCTTAAAATTTTTATTGGACAGTATAAACCCAAAATTGTTGTAAAGCCTATAGCTTTTGATAAATGTTGAATTAGGGTCTGAAACCACTTCCATTAGATCGAACTTGTGGTTTCCTTTTTGTGGAGTAGTCATAATAGGAAAACGGAGTTACCGTTTAGGAGGTATGGTCGTTTCCAGTTCTGTTTACTGTTGGACAGATTAGTGGACGATTAAACTTAACCCATGCTTTGGCCCACTAATTAATTTGGAATTATGCCTAAATGAGGATGATGGGTTAGATTTAGATCATTTCCCACTTCCCAAAAACAATTTCAAACCGCCATTAACCCTATTTCATCAAAAAAACTCACGTTTTTCTTACTAATCTTAGCCTAATTCATAACTAGAAGGGTAAATAGTGAAGGAGATTGTAGATTCATCATTTGGGTTCTTTGAATTTGGATTTGCTATTGTCTATTTCAGATTTGGGGGATTAAATTGGTATTTTGGGTATTAGGTGAGTGATTCTTGATCTCTCACCATTATATGCTTGTTCATATAGTTAAAATTAATATTTTTAACATGATTTTGATGCTAAAATGATTTTAAACTTTAATCCAACCATAATTTATGTTTAGGGATGAAATTAAAAAGATTAAATTGGATTTTAAATGGTTTTACAACCCTCTTAGTAGGCCTGTCAACGGATGCAAACGGTTGCGAATATGGCTATATCCGCATCCGCGTCCATAAATTTAAATATAAATCTGCATCTGATATCTGTGTATATCAAAAATTAACATCCATGTTCGAAAAGAGGATGTATATGTTTTCGAATATCCAAAATTATCCGAAATATCCACATCCGAAATGAACAAAGTTTTTGTTATACTTAAACTATTAAACTAAAACATCACAATTTAAACATTCATTTTCTCAAATAACATTCAAACGTAAACTGCAATACTTCATTAGTTTTTCAAATGAAAAAATAGCAACATAGATAACATTTAGGCCATTAGGTTCTTTCTTCCACCCACCATAGCAACACAGATAACATTTAAATCATGACATTAGGTTCACACATAAACAACAATTCAAATAAACAAAAATATAGTAAAATAAAAAGATAACTTTTGTTCTTTCTCCATCCACCATAGCTTTTTAAGAGTACCTACAAAGAAAAGCATAATCAAATCATTAGGTTTTTTATGACCATAAATCAAAGCCAGAAAATGCAATTGCATTTAAGGCTTCAATATTGAAGCTGCTAAACTATGAAGGGTTGTATTTCAAAGTACGGTGCATTGATAGACCTTCAAACAACATGAAACCATTAAAAGAAAAATATAAAGTACTCCATGAAATTGAAAATGTGCCAAAAGAGTAGCCATGCAAGGACAAAAATAACTATAAATACCATAAAAATCATAAACATTATATTTCTTCATTTATTCATAATTCACATCACACAAACGATAACATGTTTAGAAAACAGTCAAATAGAATTGCATTTCCACATAATGACACCAACAAAAAAATAAAATACTCATGCATGAGAATACACAGCAGTGAGCTTCTATAAAGAGTAGCTGCTCGTTGCTGTTAATAGCAGCAGCGAGCTATTAACAACAACGAGCTACTGTTAAAATCACTAATGATGCATGTAATTAGATGAGTAAGGCATCGATACAGTTTATAACCAATAGTAATAACCATACCACGAGCACAAAACCTTTTGAAACTAAAATTAAATATGGCTAGTAAAGAAATCAAAAACTAAATTGGGCCAATAGAAGGTTATAATTTAAAACAAGCAAAAGCTTACCAATTAATCAAGCTGAACCAATTCTGCTGTCCTGATTTCCTCTATAAAAACTGCATCCAAAGCTAGAAGAATATCTTCCACATTTACCTACAAATAAAAACAACTCGTTTAATCGAATACTTCAAAAACTTTTAACAGTGAGTAGTGAGCAAAACAATTATTTGGTCCTACTACAAAAAGCAAGTAGAATTCCATGGCAATCTGATTAGCCACCTAAAGTAGAACAGAAACCACAACACTTCCTTAAATCTGGGTCATTATTTAAAACAAGCAAAAGCTTATTAATAGCAGTTGCTCACTGTTGTTTACAACAACTATAACCTGTTATATACCCTATTTTTTAAATTAAAAAAAATTACTTGTGCGACCATCTTTATAGTGGAGCGGAAGCTTCATCTACGAGCTTTATATTTTGCCTGTTAAATGAATTTTTTTAGTTAATAGCATTAAATGGTTATCTTTCTAAACTAATTTTAGTATGTATAAGGAAAAACTAAACAATGTCCGATGGTAACTAGCCCTTAATACAACTTAAGCATTCTACTATATCCGAAGATAGTGAGGTTCTAGTTTCAGTAATCAATCTACCTCCACTACTAAACAAGGATTCAGATGCGACAGTAGATACATGAACATCTAAAATATTATGAGCAACTCTTGCAATAATAGGAAACATAGGACCATTTGTTGTTCACCACATTAAAATATCAAAGCTGTCATCATCTTCAATTGGCAACAATTCATCTTCTAAAGATTTACCGAGCTCCGTCTTAGAAACTTGTAAATTTTTGATTTTTTGTTCTCTATAATTCCTCCATTCAATATCCACTTTGTTCTCTTTTTAGGCCCACTATTAGAATTATCATCCAACGAACAAGAAGAAGTAGACACACTCATATAGGATGGACCTTTTTTTGTATGGATAGAAAAGAGCTTTTAATGATTCACAAATTTTTCTTACATGAATTTGTGCTTCTTATCCATAAATCATATAATAAAAAAATTCAATGTAGGTTATTATATAACGAGGATAAAAAATCATGCTAATACTCATCATTAAATTGCAAGTCCTCCAATACTTGTAAAATTTGATTCTCATCATTTGTGCCATAGAGCCAACATATTCATGCTCTCCCAACTTGTAATACTTTCATAAACATCACACACTTTTAAAATACAGATTAGCTGTTGGATATTGAACAACTAGAATTTAAGTGTAACTTTATAAAAGATTTTCAAGCATTTACAAATTTCTTTTCCTATCTCCCACTCTTGACTTGAAGGCAAACATCTACAATCAAAAGTTAACTCAACTAATCATCAAAGTGTGGAACGCAATTCAAGTGCACTTTCAAGCATAAGGTATGTTGAGTTCCATCGTATTGGAACATCGTAGGAAACTCCTTTTCCAATTAATCTAGTCTGTGCCAATGCGTTTTCCTAAATTTGTTTACTCGACTGTGGTGACTTTATAAATTAACACTATCTCTCATCTTTACAATGAGATCATGCACGACTTGTAACCTATCTTGCAAAATTAAATTCAATACATGTGTGTAAAAATGTATATGAAATAAATCACCATTTAAAACCAAAACATCTTTAACATCTAACCAACCCTTGAGACTCTTATCATAACATCATTATCAGAAGCATTACCAACAGTAACTGAAAATAACCTTTTATCTAAATTCCAATGCAAATTTTTTATTTTAATAGTAGGACAAAGTGCAAATCTAGTGTGAGGAGGAGGCATTTCATGAAGAGTAATTATTTTGTTTTGTAATTTCCAATCACCACCGATGTAATGATAAGTTATGCAGCAATAACCAATATTTTGATGTTCGGATGTCCATAATCTATAGTAATACTAACAAAAGCAGACAAACTATCAAACATTTGTTGTAATTTAGCTCTTATGTCAACATAAAGTTTCAACATATCACAACGAACCGTATTTCTGGAATAGAGCTTAACAATTGGGTCAATACTCTTAACATATTCTTGAATGTAAACATGTTTCGTTGTCACGTTCCAAATTCCAGCGTTTGAAAATCGACATCCGTAGTCCACTGTACTTGAATGCCGCAGATTCAAACATTGAAATTCGAGTTGTGCCAAAGCTTATAACACATCAAGTATAACAACACAGCGGAAGAAAAAGAAATGAATATCATATACAACTCCAATGAATACAATATCTAATGATATACAACAATGATATCAAATTGATACAAGAATAACAGAGACAATAAACAACAACAGAAAATAGATAGCAAAAGAGATAACTCCAATGCCAAAATGCAATAGTATCCCATCTCCAAATGCAAAGGCTCAAAACTCCAAAGATCTCTAATCCAATAAGCAAGAACCAGCATCAAGTTGTACCAAGCTAAGCAAGGTCAATCGTCCTAACCAAATACTTCAATATCCAAAATCTCCAAAGAATACCAAAGAGAAAACCGAAAGCTACCTAATCGATATCTATATCTACTATCTGAAAAACCCAACTCTAGGCTACCCGTTTGGAAAATAGTGGGCACCCAGAGTTTAGGAAAGGAATAATAAACTCCAGGTCAGTCATGGGACTAGTATGAGCAAACAAATACATTTGGTGTGACGACCCGAAATTTTCGAGCATTTAAAATCGGAATATTTAATTGATTTTAAAATATTCAATAGAGTAATTTTAACTTGAATTCAAATCACTATTTATTTGATAACTGAATAATAGAATTTAATAATTAGAAGTTGGGCAAAGTATTTAATCTGGAATTCTAAGTCGGTTAAAAATAATTTGAAGGCTTATAAAAATTTATATTGATAACATGGAAGACAATAGATGTGTTAAAATTGAATTTAACAGTGATTTGTTCAGTTTTGAAATTTTATATTTTAAATTGAATTTAAAGGTAGCCTTCCGAGACACAGTCTCGGAATTAGACAAAACCAGCTCCATGGGATCCGTAATGTTTTATTATTATCGGATTTTAATTTTCGCATTGTTTGGAGTTACCGTTGGGTCGTACGGTTGGTTAATGCCTGGAATAATCTAATCAAATTCAAATTAATAATCGAACCTTCTCTTATACGCCACTCTCCTCCGTTTTAATTTCGTTCCATCCTTATCTTCCTTGAGACGATAAATAAAAAAATAAAAATGAAGGTCAACGCCGAGCCTTTCTCAAAAAAAATTCATGGCCGCGTTTTCTTCTCAAATCGATCACATCTTCTTTCCTTATCTAAATTTGTCCGTCCCCTAAAAAAAAATCATAGAGGTATGAGTTTCGACCCTGACTTTTTTTTTCTTTTCCTAATTCATTTGAAAATGCCGAAACTCAATTCGAACGAGTTCGTTCGAAAATCTGTAGGCTAAAACAATCGCTTGCTCAAAGAAATCGAGCTTCGGCTTGAAGGAGGTCGCGAGTATTTTGGCCATGGCAGGTTGCTGCGACCTAGGGTTAGAGTGAGTCGCGTGGGTAGCATCGGTTGCGGCGCGAGGCAGTGCTGAGTTCGAGGCAGAAGGAGGTTAGGGTTGGTGATGGCAAATCGTCAGTGATCGTGTTCGAGCGTCGATCTGAGGCGTGTTCTCGTGGAGGAGCTTCCAGGTGATGCTGAGCTCGAAATTATCGTGAGGTATATCTAATTTATTCATCTCAAAATTTACATATATCGATATAAGATATGTATAGGAAGGAAATCATATATATATATACATACATATATATATATATATATATATACAGAAAATGTACGTAATCTAGTCTTTGAAATATACAGTAAGTATTAGGTAACTTGTTTTTAATTTTAATCTGAGATAAACACTCATAGATTAATAAATATATATACATACTTTAATTTACTGGTTGATTTAATTATGTATATGTATACAGCAAAATATGAAATAGTATATATACAGTTAAGATTTAAAAAAAAGGAATTTAAACAGTAGTGTATATATGTGTTTTCTGAAACTAATTTGTTAAACGAAAATTAGTTTAAATAAAATTGTTGTTAATTAAATTTAATTTATCAACTGGAAATTTATTTATTCGATTGTTTAAATATTAATAAAATCATATAATGTGTATTCAAGGTTTGGAATCGTGAAGAAAACAACTGGTTTGGGTTGAATTGCAAAATAAAAAGCAAAGGTGAGTTAATCTCACTCAGTTAATTTAAATTTAAATTTAAATGATTAAATTTAAATAATCGTTTGAATGGTTAAATTGAGTGATGTGCTATAGTATGGGATATTTTGAAATTGGCATATTATATTGTGCTAACATCTGTGGATGCAGGGAAAAACAGGTTGGAGGGATCCAACTGGACCCCTCAACTTTATTTAATTATTTAATTTTCTCTGTTCTGAATATTTGATATTCTGTAATGAATAATGTGGAAATATTAAATGCTATGGCTTGATTGTTATAATCGGGCAATAATGAATTACCAAATATATATAATTTGAGTTTGGGAATGAAAATAAAAGAAGTTAAATTGTAAGTAAAATAATTATGGAAAAGTTGAATAAATTTACGACTGGAAAGGAAATAAAGTGACTTTAAAATTTTAATAAATAAATCTCGAGTATGGGAAGGAAAATTGAAATAAACAGAAAGTTAATGAAACTTAAACTTCAATGTTATTGTTTAAAAGAACAAGACATTTATTTTAAATTTAGGATTTAAATTATTTAAGAAGAATAAAGAAGAAATTGGGAATAACCTGAAATTTTTATATTTCAGCCAAAGGGTTTTAAAAAAATCAAACTGAATAAAGTCCATAATTAATGAATTTTGAAATGAACTGATAAGTAAAGAAATTTATTTCAAATGGAATAAATTGAGAATCAATTTGGAGAATTGATTTAAGTGATTGAGATTGGAAATTTCTCTCTGAATAACCAAGTACGTTTTCAAAGTAAAATTTTGAAATATAAATTAAAAGTTTAAAGTTGTTTTAAGAAGTATGTTTTGAAAAATTTACTATTTCTAAATATTTGAATTCTAAAGTAAGTATTTCCATTTAATCTATTATAGCAATAATTACTCAAAGAGTGATAGTATTTTATTTTTAAAAGTGGAAATCTAGTTTTATATTTTATTTAGTAACATTATTTTCAAATATTCATATAGTGTGTATTTTTAACAAATCATTGAAGTAGTTTTAAAATAAATGTTTTAAAGTATATTTCAGAGTAAAGTGTTTTAAATTATTTTAATAATCTAGTTTTGTGCTTGGTGATTTCAGTGGAGATAGAAAATATTTGGGAAAGTTTATTTTGGGAAAAAGAAGGAAAGGTTAGAAACTGTTTTCAAAAGGGTTTTGAAAATGGAAAATATATCTTGTGAAGATATTTTGAAGTTAATAAATAATTTGGGAAATTATTTATTGTTTGATGGTTGTTTGTGAATATTAATTGATAGTTAAAAACCGACTATCAATATTGGACAATGCGTTGATCGTTTCGAAGAGACCGGGATCGAGATTTATTTCTCGAAAACCACTTCGATCCGGTTTGTACGTTTTCGTGAAAAAAGATTTTGGATTCGAAGATGGAGCAGTGAAGTGCAAGGGCTAGTCGCTACTAATCCTGAGGATATTTCCAAAATGAATGTAGTAGGAATAGTGCCTTCGGTTCCGTTCGAACCCGGGACGGACTTGTATGGATGAATGCTTGCGGAACATCGTCAGGTGGACGATGGGCAATCTAAGGGTTATATTCTTAAAGGGTAACGCTTAGCCTCAAGCCTCATCAAATGGGAATGGCTGAAAATCAGGGGTTATGCAGCAAAGCTTCGTGGGTAGCCCCCACTGGAGGGTGAGGTCATCCCTGTCTAGATGTCCCTTTTATTTCGGCTTAGTGGGCGGTTGCTGATCCCAACCGCGGGGTGATCTTGCTCGGGACTGTCTAGTAAGGGATGGTTCTAGTCTTGTGTTACAGGGGAGTTAGGGTGGCTCCTCGATACGCTGATCTAGACCAGGTACTGTGACAGGTGGTACCCAGTGCCTAGCCATTAGTTGAAATCCATTTTCCCTACGCGCCCGTACGGTTTTGATTGTGCCCAACCATTGCTGAAACGTGAGATGCAAGCATTTCAGCTAGATTCTATTTACTTTCTATTATAATATCAGAGGATTTCTATAAAAAAATTGTTTTAGCTATCGTAAGGTAAAAACCGGACATGTTTATTTGTGGCGTGGTCTTACGAGATGCTTTTATTTTCAAAGGATTTTTGGAACTTTAATAATCAATTGAGTGTGATTTTCTCACGCTGGTATTCCAGAATGACTCGGGTATTATTTAACTGTAATGCTCGGGTCAGACCGAGTGTTATACGATACAGGATATGATGCTATGGAGCTCAGGAGACGAGCTGGATGACGACACGTACTCTCGTACTTGTTTATATATATATTCCGCTATGTTGGGTTGCTGTGTATCCATTTGTATGGTATTGATGTCGAGCTGTGATTGTTATACTCTGATGATGTAATATATAAACAGAAATATTTGATGTTGAGTAAAGATTATTTATTTTCTATTATATTTTATTCCGCTGCGATGGTTAGATTCTGCTGTTGATTTTTATTTTCTTCTTCTACCTCTTCTTCTTTAACCCAAATGGTTCGTATTTCTGTGCAACTTGAGTTGATTGTTGTAGAATAGTGTTGACTCAAGGGGTACAGATTAGCGGGTCGTTACACTTGGTCTTTTAAAACAAGCAACGAAAATTTTAAAATAAATCCGTAATGCTTTTTTGAAAATGAAACTACCATAAGGCCTCCCGCCACACACACAATGCAAACACAGAATTGGAGGAGATTTCTCCTTATTATAGTCAAATATGCTTGATACAAGAAAATTCTTTGATATTATTATTATAAGTGCACAGTGTAGAAAAAACCATTTTGAAAGTATAATATAAATCCTAGCTAGCATAGGCATTTCACACTTATTCCTGCTATAGCTACCATGTTCAATAGCAGGTTACCACCACATTCCATGGCAGATTATACAACTAAAACCGTACATGGCTTGTATTGTTTTGTTTAGATTTTCAACAAATGGTCGGGCAAAGGAACTTCCCAAATAAAATGGAACGCCTCTGAGGGACGCCCCCGATAACCTAACCGGATCTCTGCTAGGCAAGGCCGGGTTACCTCTATAACTAGGTAACTACTGACATGAGCATGCCATCCCCCGTCGTTTGCGAACTTTATCCGAGGTAACTCTCAACCAACAACCACAGAGCAATAAGTTTGCAGAAATCACAAAGTTAAGTATCTGGGCTCCATACCATGATACCACTCATAATTCAGAAGGAAATGCAATACCTCAGAGGGAGCTACCCTCAAATAATCTTGCTGCCATGATTCTTGTTTTGACCATAACCGGATTGTGAGGTTCGACAAAGTCTCGTCCACAAAGCTACGCTTTTTCAAAGCCATGCTTCGATCAACAAATGATCAGCAGCACTCAGCATGCCGCACTACCAAATTGGGAGTATATCACTAATAACCTTCAACTACATAACCTTTGAGCTCGTACGTCTCAGAGAAGGGTGTTAAGCTAAGAGAATAAATTCTCCGCCACCAACAGATATGTATTTGAAAGAAATCAACTTTATATCTCAATTTGTAATGTAAGACATACAACCATACAAGTCTGTTCCGGGTTCGAACAAAACCGAAGGCACTTCTGAAGAAGCCCTTGCAATATGAGAATCCACAATCCTGATCGGACTTCCCATCATTTAGGGAATCTCTATACCGTAGCCACTCGGTGCAGAGACAATCGATAGGTTGTCCTATCATTCTCGCAAATACCCGGTCTTCACCACCGGTCTTCAAATGCTATCCATAACGTCGTATCATTATTCGAAATGGGTTATATGACAAAAGGTCCTCTCTCGGCTAAACCGAATAATGAGCGCAATATTTAAAACATATGGATAATGGGATTTCAGTTAAATCACATCTTAAAGCCCAAAACCTTTCATTCAAATGGTTGAAACAAATTACCATTCCCAATCTTTTAAACAAAAAGATTCATTCAAAAAAATCTTCAATGGCTTAGACAATTTACGCACTTAAATCGTTTAAACAAAAGATTCACTTTTAAGACCCCTATCAATTTAAAACAAGGTTCACCCATCTTTCACAAAGATTTATTCATAGCCTTTCAAAACGATTCCATTTCAAATTGGATTAACTCATCCGGTCTTTAAACCAAAGAGTCATTTCATAGCTTTCAAAACAATTTCCAAAAATTCATTCATAACTTCCAAAATAATTCTCGTTTCAATCTTTTATATATAAAAGATACACCATTTAAAATCCTCTTCGATTTCAAAATAGGGTTCAACTATCTTTCACAAAGATTCAATATAGCTTTCAAAGCCATTCTATTTCAAACTTGAAATCTTTTCATCATAATTTGGAAATTCTTTCCTTATATAAAAGCTATTATTATTTGAAACCACATGTTTCCGTTTCGGAAAACCCGATTATAATTGCACGAGTTAAGGCCTTTCAAATATAAATATGGATTAAATTCAATTTCTCAAAACCATACTTTGAAAATGGTTTAAAAGCCCATATAAACACATTTATAGTTTGTATAACGTTTTTACATCATAAGTTCTCAACATAGAATTCAATTTCAGATTATGAATTCAACTTTTAAATAAAATTTCAAAACTAAATCAAGTAATTCAAAAATAACTTTTATCTTTGAAATTCCTTCCCAAAATCTTTTCACTTTAAACCCAATCCATATCCAAAACTTATGGATATAAAAATTTAATTTTAAAATTATTTTCAAAAGTTTGTGACTTAACCGATTTCCATGTGAAATCCATATTTGTGTGTGTACGATTAAGTCCAGAGGTTTCACACAATAGTGCGACAACATCAATCATCACAGATTCAAGTATAGCAATATGGGTAAGCAGTATAATCTACAACGCTTATCCTTATTCACAGATAAAGTAAATTTATCAGTCACAAAGACTCACTATTACGATTCGATGTAGGTTTCAGATAACCAACTGGAATCCGACTCCCTATCGCATTGAAATTCAAATGCCGTTTTACAGGCCAAGGGGTTTTCATATTCACATAGAAAAAAATACAGAATCACAGCTCATCACAAAGCAATTCATCTCACATTGCATCGCAATTACAATCGGAGACATCAATCAGTACACATCATACAATAGTTATCAATCATCTACAACTAAGATGAATCAATTGCGTGATTTAAACTAATTGACTTCATTAATTATCTTTAGACAATGATTAGTTATCCTTAATTACAATTAATTAAATCTTAATCATCTTTGTTAATTAATCATTCCTTAATTAATTACCTTAATTAATTATCCATTCCATTAATTAATTAAATAAATAAATTATCCATTTAATTACCCTAATAATTAAATGAAATTACAAATCATTAAATTCTAAATTTACTTTAAGATAAAACCTTTTCTTATCTATGGTTAAAATATCATTCATAAATACATTTGAAAACATTTATTTCAAATTTAATTTCAAATTTCATTTTAAATTCAAGTTTTAAAATGAAAACCAATTTATCTTTAATAAAATTTACAACCAATTTAAAACATTGAAATTCACATGTTAAAGAATACTTATATCTTATAAAAGAAATTTAAAGATTCTAAACTAAATTCCTTTTAAATTCAAATCATTAAAGTATACTTTAACTTTTAAACTTATTTACAACATTTAAATTTATAAACTTATTTTATTTCCAAAACCTAAGATTCAAATTCAAATTGAATCCGAATTTAAAATTCTGATTTAAACTTTGTTTAAATCCTTCCTTACATTTTCAAACTCCATTTAAATTCAGATCCTTTAAATACACTTTAACTTCTTAAACACTTTTATGTTATTAAAACAATCTGAGTTTAAAAACTTATTTATTTCCAAACTAAGATTCAAATTAAACTTGAATCTATTTTTAGACTTAGATTTAAACTTAATTTAAATCCTTGCTTATCATTTAAAATTTCATTTTTAAAATTTTAAAAATAGAACAGAACAGGTTTTTTTAAAACCTGTAGCCAGACTCTTCCCCGAGCCACCTCAAATTTTTTGCTTCGAGTCAATTTCATACAAACTCGAGCAAACCACTCCATTTACTCGAGAATTTCTCGAGACAAAACCCCACTCCATCCAAAAGCTAACAGAAAACAAAAGGGGGTGCACCGTGCACATGCACGGTGGCGCCGTCCATCTACGCACACCTCCGATGATCACCTCACATCAACAATCAACCAAACACCACAACACGATCATCAAATTACCTCCAACTCAACTCGAAACTGAATTCGAGTTTTCAAACTAAACCTGGAACATCAACAGGAACTCACACCAAAACCTGTCAACGCGTCGTCCACGACCCTCCGACTACTAGAAAATCTGCAACTCCAGCCAACTCCTCGTCAACAACCAAGCTTTTGTTATCCAAAACCCCACTACACTCGATCATCTGTAGAAACCGTGGTGGTCGAAACATTAAACCCAGTTAAAGCTAGGGTTCTAAACTTAATCGACCAATCTCCGTCGCCACAATGCTCTGACCAACTTCCTATCATTTTTTCTGAATCCACGATCATTCTTCCACCTCCAGAAAGAAATCCGATCTTCCATAGCCAGTGGATCACCAGAAATTGCTCAAATAACATTTGCAGTTCAAACAAGAACTGCACCTAAATCCTATTACTAGAAATTAAGATTTTAGTTTTAAAAATCATCATTTGGTTTAAGAATTCAGTTTACATTCCTAAATTTATAAAATAAGGTACTTGAATTTCAGATTATTACACATGCACTGTTGTTTTGAACTTCCAGTGATATTTCAAATTTAATTTAACTTAAACAATTTTTTTAAACCTTCTTTATGACAAAACATACAAGTTTTATTTAAATCTTAAATCCAAACATATATTGGATTAAGGGAAATTGATTTTTGAATCAAACATTGGTGCCTGGAATCTAAACAGAGCAATGCTGATTCATAGCACATGCACACAACTATATACATATATACATACATACATACGTACATACATACATATATATATATACATATATACACACACACACATATATATATACACACACATATATATACACACACACACAAACACACACACACACACACACACACATATATCTACATATATATACACACACACACACAGAACCATCTATATATATTCACACAAACACAATTTCCACAGAAATTAACATGCAACCACATTTACTTAAGTTATGTTAATTAAAAAATGTTACTCACAGGTAAAGGAAACAAAGAAGTCTAGTTTAAAAAGAAGGTTTGCTCACCTGGTTTAGTTTTTGAAAGCAGATGAACAGGGAACTAAATTTTGTTTGAACTATCCTATTGAGTTGAACCTGAAGCTTGTTTTCCAGGTTGAACTTGTAAAGAATTTGCTTTGTTACAGGCCTTTGAATTTGAAATTTCCTGGCTTGAAACTATTTTTGAAACTGATTTGAATTTATGTTCCTGACCTTGCGTTTATTTTGCTTGATCTTCTTTTAATTTCATTTTCCAAATTTGATTTAAACTTTACTTTGAGTTATTTAGTTACTTTGTTTCAGGTTTTCAAATGTTTGAAAGAAAATGGGCCTGATTTCTTACTAACTTTTATTATGTATTTCTAATTTGAATTAAAAGAAAATTTTAACTTGCCACTTGTCATTCATTTCTTACATTTGTTATCTCATAAGCTACAAAGCTTACACATATAAGTTTATATTTTACTTATTTAACATTTTTCGAAAACCCATTAAATTATGTTTAAGTCCTTTTCAATTAATTTATTTACAATTGTGTTTTAAACCTTGTCTTGATTTAATTTATAAAACATGTTTATCTATTTTATATTTAGATATATATATATATATCATGTATTTTAAATTTTATACTTTCAAAATATACATCCTTATCAAAGCTTTGTATTTATTTATCAACTAGATTTATTCTTGAATTTCAATCTCACAATTAAATTTAAAATTATTTTTTTTATACAAATATCTAATTAAATTTTGGAAAAATTCACATTTATTCACAATTTAATTCCAAAAATTAAATTAATTGTCAAATTAAGCTTGTTCAAAATTCGGAAATGTTATAGATTCCCCTCCTTAAGAAATTTCGTCCTCGAAATTTATAAGGGAGACAACAAAGGATGGATATACAAAGATAGAGAAACAATTTCCAAATCAAACTGGGTATCTATTCTGCATTTGGCTTACCAAATCAGAATATCACTAATAATTATGAGAACGAACTCATTCAATACTACATGAAATACTCGGGTCACCAGATCTACGAAATGTACAGGGAATTGGTTAGTTCGAAGGGATGACTAACCATTCGTAGAATAAATTGGAACCCCTAAGAATAGACAGATATATGGATACAATCCCAAAACTTTTAGTTTAAACAACTAAAATATACCTATCAACCATAGCAATCAAAGCAAACAATTTATCCAAACAAACAATTCTGACCCATCTGGAGTTTGTGTCCCATGTAAATACATCAAAGCTTCTTCCTGGAGCTGCCAAGAACCATCAAAGAATTGAAAAGACGAATCAAAGGAGATTGATAGAGAAAGTTGTTTCCACCATTGCAGGGTATTGACCATTTATAGTGTTACTCCCCCGTCTCCTATCTCGTCCTCTTCTTGCACTCATACTCACTATCAGTGGATAGTAAGAGAATTTACTGAGGCATACATACGGATATCTTAGGGATACTCATTCTAGGGTTTACTTCACCCTATCTCTAATGAGCTACTTAATGTGTTATACTTCGTAGCTAAAGTTCTTACTCAACCTTCGGCTCTGACACCAAAATGTCATGGTCTAAGCCTTCGGCCGTCCGACAGTGGGTAACCCCCCACCGTGGCTGACACTGGTACCCGAAACTTGCTTTTGCGGCCAGCCTTTCGGCTGTCACGGCTTACGTCTAACCAACCCTGTAAAGAGGACATGTAGGGGTACGAGTCTCCCGTTCGCCACCAAACGCGAAGCGACAACCCCCAATCACGTTTCACCTAGATGAGGAAAACTCGTCCGCAAACGATTGCCAAATCCTAGGCTGAAAGCTATTGAATCTACACCTACTATTGATTATCTGAAAAACCCAACTCTAGACTGCCCATGTGTGAAAATAGTGGGCACCCAGAGTTTAGGAAAGGAACAATAAACTCCAGGTCAATCATGGGACTGGTATGAGCAAAAAAAAACCATTTGGTCTTTTAAAACAAGCAACAAAGATTTTAAAATAAATCCGTAATGCTTTTTGGAAAATGTAACTACCATAAGGCCTCCCGCAACACACACAATGCAAACGCAAAATTGGAGAAGATTTCTCCTTATGATAGTCAAATATGCTTGATACGAGAAAATTCTTTGATATTATTATTATAAGTGCACAGTGTAGAAAAAACCATTTCGAAAGTATAATATAAATCCTAGCCAGCATAGGCATTTCGCACTTGTGCCTACTATAGCTACCATGTTCAATAGCAGGTTACCACCACATTCCATGGCAGGTTATACAACACCATATAGAGCTCATATTGTTTTGTTTAGATTTTCAATAAATGGTCGGGCAAAGGAACATCCCAAATAAAATGGAACGCCTCTGGAGGGACGCCCCGAGAACCTAACCGGATCTTTGCTAGACAAGGCCGGGTTACCTCTGCAACTAGGTAACTACTGACACAAGCATGCCATCCCCTAGTCGTTTGCGACCTTTATCCGAGGTACCTCTCAACAAACAACCACAAAGCAATAAGTTTGCAGCAACCATAAAGTTAAGTATCTGGGCTCCATACCATGATACCACTCATAATCCAGAAGATAATGACATACCCTCAGAGGGAGCTACCCTCAAATAACCTTGCTGCCACGATTCTTGTTTTGACCATAACCGGGTTGTGAGGTTTGACGAAGTCTAGTCCACAAAGCTACGCTTTTTCACAAAGCCATGCTTCGATCAACAAATGATCAGTAGCACTCAGCATGCCACACTATCAAATTGGGAGTATATCACTAATAACCTTCAACTATATAACCTCTGAGCTTGTACGTCTTAGAGAAGGGTGTTAAGCTAAGAGAATAAATTATCCGCCACCAAAAAATATGCATTTGAAAGAAATCAGCTTTATATCTCAATTTGTAATGTCAGACATACAACCATACAAGTCTGTTCCAGGTTTGAACATAATCGAAGGCACTTCCGAAGAAGCTCTTGAATCCGGGAATCCACAATCCCGATCGGACTTCCCATCACTTAGGGAATCTCTATACCGTAGCTACTCGGTGCAGAGACAATCGATAGGTCATCCTATCATTCTCATAAATATACGGTCTTCACCACCGGTCTTCAAATGCTATCCATAAAGTCGTATCATTATTCAGAATGGGTTATATGACACAAGGTCCTCTTTCGGCTAAACCGAATAATGAGCGCAATATCTAAAACATATGGATAATGGGATCTCAGTTAAATCACAACTTAAAGCCCAAAACCTTTCATTCAAATTGTTGAAACAAATTACCATTCCCAATCTTTTAAACAAAAAGATTCATTCAAAAAAACCTTCAGTGGTTTAAACAATTTCCGCACTTAAATCTTTTAAACAAAAGATTCACTTTTAAGACCCATATCAATTTAAAACAAGCTTCACCCATTTTTCACAAAGATTTATTCATAGCCTTTCAAAACAATTCCATTTCAAATTGTATTAACTCATCCAGTCTTTAAACCAAAGACTCATTTCATAGCTTTCAAAACAATTTCCAAAGATTCATTCATAACTTTCAAATCAATTCCCGTTTCAATCTTTTATATATAAAAGATACACCATTTAAAATCCTCTTCGATCTCAAAATAGGGTTCAACTATATTTCACAAAGATTCAATTATAGCTTTCAAAGCCATTCTATTTCAAACTTAAAATCTTTTCGTCATAATTTGGAAATTCTTTCCTTATATAAAAGCTATTATTATTTGAAACCACTTGTTTCCATTTCGGAAAACCCGATTATAATTGCACGAGTTAAGGCCTTTCAAATATAAATTTGGATTAAATTCAAATTCTCAAAACCATACTTTTAAAATGGTTTAAAAGCCCATATAAACACGTTTATAGTTTGTATAACATTTTTACATCATAAATTCTCAACATAGAATTCAATTTCAGATTTTGAATTCAACTTTTAAATAAAATTTCAGAACTAAATCAAGTTATTCCAAAATAACTTTTATCTTTGAAATTCCTTCCCAAAATCTTTTCACTTTAAAACCAATCCATATCCAAAACATTTGGATTTAAAAATTCAATTTTAAAAATTATTTTCAAAAGTCTGTGACTTAACCAATTTCCACGTGAAATCCATATTTGTGTGTGTACGATGTAGTCCAGAGGATTCACACAATAGTGCAACAACATCAATCATCACAGATTCAAGTATAGCAATATGGATAAGCAGTATAATCTACAACGCTTATCCTTATTCACAGATTCACAGATAAAGTAAATTTATCAGTTACAAAGATTCACTATTACGATTCGATGTAGGTTTCGGATAACCAACTGGAATCCGACTCCCTGTCGCATCGAAATTCAAATGCCGTTTACAGGCCAAGGGTTTTCATATTCACATAGAAAAAAAATACAGAATCATAGCTCCTCACAAAGCAATTCATCTCACATAGCATCACAATTACAATCAGTGATATCAATCAGTACACATCATACAATAGTTAGCAATCATCTACAACTAAGATGAATCAATCGTGTGATTTAAACTAATTGATTTTATTAATTATCTTTAATCAACGATTAGTTGTCCTTAATTACAATTAATTAAATCTTAACCATCTTCGTTAATTAATCATTCCTTAATTAATTACCTTAATTAATTACCTTAATTAATTATCCATTCCATTAAGTAATTAAATAAATAAATTATCCATTTAATTACCCTAATAATTAAATGCAATTACAAATCATTAAATTCTAAATTTACTTTAAGATAAAACCTTTTCTTGGTTAAAATATCATTCATAAATATATTTGAAAACATTTATTTCAAATTTAATTTCAAATTTCATTTTAAATTCAAGTTTTAAAATGAAAACCAATTTATCTTTAACAAAGTTTACAACCAATTTAAAACTTTGAAATTCACATGTTAAAGAATACTTATATCTTATAAAAGAAATTTAAAGATTTTAAACTAAATTCCTTTTAAATTCAAATCATTAAAGTATACTTTAACTTTTAAACTTATTTACAAGATTTAAATTTATAAATTTTTTTACTTCCAAAACCTAAGATTCAAATTCAAATTGAATTCAAATTTAAAATTCTGATTTAAACTTTGTTTAAATCCTTCCTTGCATTTTCAAACTCCATTTAAATTCAAATCCTTTAAATAAACTTTAACTTCTTAAACACTTTTATGTTATTAAAACAATCTGAATTTAAAAACTTATTTATTTCCAAACTTAGATTCAAATTAAACTTGAATCTATTTTTAGACTTAGATTTAAACTTAATTTAAATCCTTGCTTATCATTTAAAATTTCATTTTAAAATTTTTAAAAACCGAACAGAACAGGTTTTTTTAAAACTTGTAGCCAGACTCTTCCCCGAGCCACCTCAATTTTTTTGCTTCGAGACAATTTCATACAAACTCGAGCAAACCACTCCATTTACTCGAGAATTTCTCAAGACAAAACCCCACTCCATCCAACAGCTAATAGAAAACAAAAGGGGGGGGTGCACCGTGCACATGCATGGTGGCGCCGCCCATCTACGGTCACCTCCGATGATCACCTCACATCAACAATCAACCAAACACCACAACACGATCATCAAATTACCTCCAACTCAACTCGAATATGAATTCGATTTTTCAAACTAAACCTGGAACATCAACAGGAGCTCACACCAAAACCCGTCAATGCGTCGTCCACGACCCTCCGACCACCAGAAAATCTACAACTCCGGCCAACTCCTCGTCAGCAACCAAGCTTTCGTTACCCAAAACCCCACTGCACTCGATCATCTTTAGAAACCGTGGTGATCGAAACATTAAACCCAGTTAAAACTAGGGTTCTAAACTTAGTCGACCAATCTCCGTCGCCACAATGCTCTGACCAATTTCCTATCATTTTTCCTTGAATCCACGATCATTCTTCCACCTCCAGGAAGAAATCCGATCTTCCATAGCCATTGGATCACCAGAAATTGCTCAGATAACATTTCCAGTTCAAACAGGAACTACACCTAAATCCTATTACTAGAAATTAAGATTTTAGTTTTAAAAATCATCATTTGGTTTAAGAATTCAGTTTACATTCCTAAATTTATAAATTAAGGTATTTGAATTTTCAGATTATTACTCAATCCAAACACTGGAGCCTGGAATCTAAACAGAGCAATGTTGATTCATAGCACATGCACACAACTATATACATACATACATACATATACACATATATATATATATACCATCTACATATATTCACACAAACACAATTTCCACAGAAATTAACATGCAACCACATTTACTTAAGTTATGTTAAATAAAAAATGTTACTCACAAGTAAAGGTAACAAAGAAGTCTGGTTTAAAAAGAAGGTTTGCTTACCTGGTTTAGTTTTTGAAAGCAGATGAACAGGGAACTGAATTTTGTTTGAATTATCCTACTGAGTTAAACCTGAAGCTTGTTTTCTAGGTTGAACCTGTAAAGAATTTGCCTTATTACAGGCCTTTGAATTTGAATTTTCCTGGCTTGAAACTATTTTTGAAACTGATTTGAATTTCTGTCCCTGACTTTGCATTTGTTTTGCTTGATCTTCTTTTGATTTTATTTTCCACATTTTATTTGAACTTTGCTTTGAGTTTTTTAGTTACTTTGTTTCAGGTTTTCAAATGTTTGAAAGAAAATGGGCCTGATTTCTTACTAACTTTTATTATGTATTTCTAATTTGAATTAAAAGAAAATTTTAACTTGCCACTTGTCATTCATTTCTTACATTTGTTATCTCATAAGCTACAAAGCTTACACATATAAGTTTATATTTTACTTATTTAACATTTGTCAAAAACCCATTAAATTATGTTTAAGTCCTTTTCAATTAATTTATTTATAATTGTGTTTTAAACCTTGTCTTGATTTAATTTATAAAACATGTTTATCTATTTTATATTTACATATATATGTCATGTATTTTAAATTTTATACTTTCAAAATATACATCCTTATCAAAGCTTTGTATTTATTTATCAACTAGATTTATTCTTGAATTTCAACCTCACAATTAAATTTAAAATAATTTTTTTATACAAATATCTAATTAAATTTTGGAAAAATTCACATTTATTCACAATTTGATTCCAAAAATTAAATTAATTGTCAAATTAAGCTTGTTCAAAATTCGGGAATGTTACATCCGTCTTATTGAATGACTAATCATGTTTGGCAACCATACAAACAAGATGCATTCGAGTTACATCCTGATCAAACTTCAAACTTGCTGATGTAAATGGTTTATTTGGAAACTTTTTTGTAGTCAAAAATTGTTTCCTAGATAGTCTCTTATTATTAGTATTCGTGGGACAAACATTTATGTGATTTTTCAAATGTGTTGTTCCTAGTGATGCAGGCCCACTGACTATCTTTAACAATGTTTACAAGTGGCCTTAACACTATTACCATCTTCCAATACTTCTCTATTAAAATCTTTCCATATCTCCAATTTCATAGGCATAACATTTAATATTGCAGGTTTTTCTTCATTTGTTAAAAGATTTTGAGCTTGTGGCAAACTAGAGGCCGTGGTTTGAGTTTCTTACACTACTATGTTATCATTAGCATAAGCATTTGATGCACATGGAATAGATTTGTGCTACAATTTGATGATGTGTTTTCCATTTTCAAAAGTCTATGATATAAAAATAATTATATTATTTTATTTAATTGCTTAAAATATCTCAAAATACAAGCATTAACTGCAATTTAGAAAGTGTAAAGTGCATTTTACAGTTGCAAGTTTAGATTTTTAGCTAAGAAATAATTAAACATCACTAAATAACAAAAATGTTGTACTACTAAGGAAACAATTAAACATGACCAAAGAAATAATTAAACAATTAAATACCACCAATTTGCAGTTGCAAGTTCATATTTTTAGGTAAGAAGCAATTAAACATCACCAAAGAAACAAATAAACATAACCAATTTACGGTTGCAATTTACATAGAATAGATTTACAACTAAGACTAGAACTATAATATCATACATGTTGTCGACATCTAAAGATGTGCAAAACACTTTAATAAGAATCAATTAAATTTGTCACATCGTAATCGTCGGAGATGAACTAAGGTTTAAGAATATATAGCGTTAGGAGAAGCGTCGATCGTAGGAGGGCTAGAAGCAATCACCGAGGGTAAGCTCGAAAGTTGGTTGGGAGAAGCGTCAATCGCAGAAGGGCGTAGATCGTAGGAAGGTGATAGGTCGATTTAGATTTTATGATTTTCATTTTTTTAAAGCGGCTATAAATGAATAACGTTAGGGTTTAATTGCATCTTCCATTCATTTTATGGAATATAGAAACGTTAGGCTCATATCCAACAATAAAAATGCGAGGAATAAAAACGAGAGCGTTTGTTGGTCGTTGATATGAAATCCAATGGTGGTATAAATTTTTTTCATAAAAATAGAAATGGAACAAAATTTGTTTTATAATTTTCTATCTACTTAAAAAATTTCGGATCGGATGGAATTTTTTTGGATATGGATATAGTCATATACGCACGTGCATCCGAAATTCATTTTGGATATTTGCATCTGCGTTTCGAATATTAGATAATATCCATTTTTTTGGATATGGATTTCAGATTTTTCAGGTATCCATTAATAGGCTATCCCTTGGGAATCATATTGTAACTTTAGTACAAAACTAAATCTAGGCTAAATATTGTATGCTTATCATGTTTGGGTTGATTGCTTATATTTAATGAACGTCTATGGATGAATGCTGCTATTGTATGTTTTCTTTCGATGTGGTTTGTTATTGTTTTAGGATAGTTAGAAACCTATTTTTGATTTAGGTAAAATGAAGTCAAAATTTCTCAAAATTGGATAAAACTCGAAGAAGGGGAGGTGCCGACACTTCATACCCCATCTTAGTTGGAAGTGGTTTGAGTGGTGGAAATCAAGTCAGTGGAAGCTTTAGTTCAAGTCATTGGGGGAGAGTTGCTTTGAATCAAAGTCGATGGAAGCTTCGAGCACATGAATAAGTTTTCAAAGGAAAATGCAATCAGGTCAGTGGAAGTAATGCTTCGGGCCAAAACAATGAAATTTCGGGGAGAGCTTCGGGCCAAAAAAAGGATGGGTTTCAGAAGTTCAAACTCCATTTTTTTGCTAAGTGAGGAGCTTGGTACCGACTTATTTACCGGGCACTAGCGAGGGTCTGGTGACTTAGGAGCTCAAGCATTGGAAATGGTGACTTCGGGAAGGCAGAAGGACCCAAGGATAGTTGATTCTTCAAATTGGTAATGGCCTGATCTGGTTGGTATCGACTTGAATTTAAATGGTGAATGGTGGTCAAATTTCTAGGGTAAGATGTAGAGTTCTTACAGGTCATGTTGAAGGTGTTCGCTTGTTCGTTTGGTGTTCCATTCGATGTGTTAGCATGATTAAGGATGATAGCTTTGAGAATTCAATGATGGTAACTCGATGGTGTTAGATTTATGTTCCGATGATGAATGCTCGATATTGAATGCAGACATAAGGATGATTATTCACAAGGGCAGGTTCTAGGAAGGCTGACCCATTGATACAATGTTGAATGATTAAATTGTGAAAATAAAGTAATATGGAATGGTTCTTTGAGGATGAAACTGGAAGGAGCAAGGAAGGGGCTCGGCTATGCCTGCTTAGGGATCATTGATACTTGAAGTGTTTTTTGATGTATCTTAAGTATGGTTATTGTAAGGATGCTCATTGGGTACTTGGGATGGCAATCCCAGATCGGTGGAATGGATTTTATACCCTGGATCGGTGGAATGGATCTAGTATCAACTTCGGGCTATAGGCGAGTACAATGAAAATTAAGATTTTTTCATTAGTCCTTGGTAGAGAAATGATCAGACTAGTTATCATATATCCAGGGTACATTAAGTGATAGTGAGGATTATTTGATGGACGCAATGTTTGTTTTGGTTGTTTTTCTCATGGTCTGTTGCACCAGAGATGTCGTATGATGTAGGTTTTAGGGATACGTATTCCTAGATACCTGATGTTGTACTTAGAATGTAGCACACCTTTATGTTTGTAGAGTAGCATATTATCAGTGTTATATGTTAACTCTTTGATTACAGGGATAGGTCAGGTATGGTTCCTATATCCTTGTTCCTTATTATATTAACTTGTATAGTATTTTGAGATTTCTTATCACTTACACCATATTGTTGTCTGGCTCATGATTTTATGCTTTGCTTCTTATTATATTGGATATTGTTCAATGAGTAGACTAGATAATAAGTTTAGGTGGTATGCAGTTGTTGTATAGAGGACAAGAAGAGGATGGCGCTTTCTCGTATTATATATGGACTTACTTATGCTTATTCTGCTGTGCGACGCTGTGGAGCCTATACAGTGTCCGCTTATGATATCTAGAGATAGTTTATATTTTAAGTGTATTATCAGTTGTATAAACTCTATCACTATCTTGTATAACTTTGTAAGCCAGTGTACTCTAAAAGTGTGGTTCGTTTAGTTTTTCAGTCTCCCATGTTTATATAGGTGATGTTATTATTATATTTTGTATTTGATGCACTATGAGATATACAACATGTTCTTTGATTGTTTCTCTTCACCTTTGGCTATTGTCCTACATCGGTTAGGCACCGCATACGTGCACCATGCAGGTATATTATGTGCCGGAGGTGTAGGGTTTGTCGTCGCGCCTCACATTCCATGATGATCATACGTGCTTATATATACTGTTACTTTGCTAAATATCTCTCATCCAAGTATGTGCATGTTATGAATGTTTAGACGATTGTTTGTGTATGTCGTGTACATCGTGCGTGTGATGCATGATACGTGAGTGTGCGAGTTACATTTTCTATCCTTTGATAATTTCGAGGATGAAATTATTTTAAGGGGAAGAGAGCGATGCCCCCATAAATGTCGATAATTATTTTAAGGGGTTTTAGTGATTTTAAATAACGAAGGAAAATTTTGTAATTTTACAAACAGTGGAATTTGACCAAGGGAGTTGCGACATGGCGTATATCAGATTTATTTTGATTTATTTCATCTATAAGAACATCAGAATCAGAGATCATAAGAAGGAGATATAAATGTTTTTAATCATGAGTTCATAGTGAGTTGAACCAGGTCGAAGAACTAATGGTTCAAAATTTAAAATTTTGAAATGTTGTTTCCTCTACTTAAAAATTTAGAGACAACATACGAATTAAGTTAAAATATTTCTTCTTTCCCATTCCTTTCTTCCCTCTTCTATAATCTACTTCAAAACTAAATAACTCCTTTAATTCTTCATCGTTCAGCACGAATCTTATATCAAAAGGACAAGGAAGGAGAGGCTAGACGTGGACACTGATCCCAAGTCAAATTGTTGAGATTTTAGAACCCTCTAATTCATGTCAGTAGAGAAATAGTGGGATTTCTAGTCAAATTAAAGGCTTCGATCACGGAATTGTGAGTGGAGTCGATCTCTTTTGCCTATAAAATAATTAAACTTATATATCATGATTTTTGGTCTAAGACTAGGGTTACATGTGATTTAATATGGTAAATGACTGTTAATGGCATTCAATCGATGGTTAGGCTAACGGATGAACAAAAATGAATTATTTGAAGTATGATGCCATATAATGAGTTTTGGTGATATAAATCATGATATTGAAGATTGTTTAAAAGGATTATATAAATATATGATGTTATATTATATCTAGATTTCACCTTTGACCATTTTAGAAAATTACATAAATTTAGTTATTGATTTATACATAATAAATATTGCTAATATATATTAGTAAAATATAATGATTAAAGATACAAAACTAGTATATAAACTATAAGGTATGATATGGAATGATTATATACATTATAATGTTAAATAATTTTATAATAGTGTAGAAATAAGTAATAAAGGAAATATAGAAGATCAAAGATGAAATCAAGAAGTAATAAGAAATCAGGAGAGAAAACTAGGATAGTGTAATTTTCGAAATTACACAGCCACCAGTCGACCCGTTGCCACTTCACCACTCGACTACTAGGACCACTATTCCACTTGTGACTATTTCACCAGTCGACCACTGCCCTTTGCCCAGGTCAGAGTGAACTAGACCCAGCGCCAAATCGAATTGGGCGAGTGCATCATGATCGGCTTCGTGCGATTCTCGGACCACATTATCCAAATAGACAATGTGATGTGACCTTTATATGACAAGATGTGTTTGGCGTTGGATGTGTGGATGAAATATTTGTTATTCAATGATCGTATTGTCTGATATTCAACGTTATTTTCTCTTATGGCTTGACGTGGGCTAATAAGCCGAACATATCTAGTATGTGGGTTATGAGAGAACAGAGATATTCATATGCAGGCATATATCGATTTTGGTTGGGAAATTTTATCACAAAGATCCAAAGCTTGAAGATTTAGGAAACTATGAAGAAAACGCTAAAATATAAGCAAGAAAAACCATTTGGCACCGTCCAAAACCATTCAATGCAAAATGGTATGAATGTTGAGATAGTATTATTATGACGATTTCTTCTTGGCTGCAATTTCAGATTTGGATGATTACTTGTTCAAACTTGTTTTACCGACTATGGTGGTGTAGGCCTAAAAATAGAAGATTTTTGTAATGACCTACATATTTTAAAGGTTTTAATAACGTAATTAACTGGAATTTTGTGAAATTTTAAATAACTTATTTTGAAAAAAAAAATTGGTATTTGGAATACGTCTAATTAAACATAATAAATGGTAAATTTTCATTTGATAATATAGAAGTTTATTTTCTTGTGTAATTTTATTTTAATTGAAATCAGTTAATATTTGATGTAACAAAATATTTTTTCAACCTGAGTATTTTTATAATAAATTTGTAAATGGTTTTCTGAGTGGGATGTCATAACTCGTTTCTTCAAATTTAGACTTCTCTAACCCCGTTTATCTTATTTTCGACAGAATTGTAGCATTTTCGGTACCGAATATCGACTTTTGATGGGATGGTCATATCATTGATATTTGTATATCGTTTTGATCGCCTCATCATGCTGATCTCCACGGTATATTCATTTGAGTATTTCGAAACCCGGTACACGGTGAAATCCATGGAAACGGTTAAGTATATCGGTACACTTTTACACTTTTGATAGTTGTGTCCATTCAAATTTCAAACTGCTGGACTAAAACAACCACTAGCTTTCATTTTAACATTTATTTCATCGTTTACTAAAATTCGGTCGTTGCCACCCCATACCTTTTCAAAAGTCTAAACGTACAAAACTTACATACGTTTTATATTTATTTAATTTGAATGATTCATTTTATTTTGCCTTTATAACTCCATTTTTCTTCATTGCAGCTTGATATAGTTTGTTTGTCACCTTCCTCCTTATCTTCATTCTTTATGCCTACTACTTTTTTTCTCAAACCCCATCTCCTCTCATTTTTTGATCTGCTATATTAAAAAAACAATTGCTTTCATTTTTCTTCAACACGCAGCCCTTGCAACCACCGTAAGGACCTTCTAGCCCACCCTACATGCTCTGACCAGACTAACCATGCAGTCATCTCCTCCTTCGGCCGATCCGCCCAAAGCATGTATAACCGGAGCCGTAGCCCATCTTCCTTCCGCCTTCCACTTCGCCTCGTCCAACTATAGATATGGCCGACCAAAGCTCTCCAAAACCTCCAAGATGTCGGTCCTCTTCTCCCCTCACCTGCTATCCATCGAACTGGCCTATGTGCTCTGTTTTGTCGTGAGAATCCGGTGAGGTATATGTATTTATGTTAGTATATTTATATTATATAAGCTGTGTGAAATGATTTTATATATAATCTACTGTATTGTGAGTTATAAATATGTTGTTGATTTTTAAAGTGTATATATAGTATATATATAGGTTATACTATTTGTAAATATTAGATATTATAAATATATATTTTTTATTTTTATTAGTGTTGTTTATACTTGGGGTTATACTGACTATAGTTTATATATATTAGTTTTGATTGTATAAGTTTAAGTATATATATGTTCACAGTTATATATATGTTATAATATGGCAGAATATATATATATATATATATATATATGTGTGTGTGTGTGTGTGTAGGTGTATATGTGGGTTTGTTTATATATTAGTTAAATCTATATATGTTTACAATAACTATAAGCTTACAGAAGATTTGATGTGTTAAAAATATATAGTCATGTTAGAACTATGAAGAATATATGTAATATGGTATATTAATATTTTAAATATATATATGATATGTTATGTTGACATTTTTGAGGAATAATATATATTATATATAAGTATTTCGGAAAATAATATGTATATATATACAATAAAAATGAAGTTTCATCTATCTGTTATATTGTATACGCATATTCTGTGTCTTTTATCAAAGGTTTATATATATATATTATTTTATAACATATAGGTTTATTCGTGTATATATTTATTAAAATATATATGTTTTATTAGCTTTTATATATAATATGGAGGCATAGATGTTTAGCAAATGTGCTATGTTCAAATCTATTTTTTAGTTTATACAGAGTATATTTATATGTCGGTACTAGTAGATGTCCTCAGTTCTACAACTTATATATTAGTATATATTAGTTTATATATATAGTTTTATGTCAGTTTTCTTGCTTAATGAAGAAGAAATTATATATATTTTATACTCTATATATACTTACCTTTGAGAATGCATAGTGACCTGCATGTATAATTCATTAATATATTTGAGTCTGCATGTTTGTGATATCCCGGAATTTCGAGAAATTTAAAATGTGATAATCTCCTTATTAAATTATTTAAAATTGATAAAAAAATTTCAAAAAATAATAATAATGTAATGATTTTAAATATAGGTATGATTGATTTTAAATAGAATATTCATTTACAAATTTAATATTTAAAAATATATATTTATTTAAGTTGATCTTAAATTGGATTTTTAAATTTGAATTTGAATTTGAAATTTGGATTTAAATTTGGAATTTAAAAGACAAATATTTAAAATATTTTGGATTTAAAAATATATGATAAGGTTTTTATTAGAATTAGAACTGTTTCATATTATTTTCCTTAAAGAATATTATTTATATAAATTAAGAAAGTATTTGTTAAATAGTAAAATAAATACAAAAGTTTTATATTAACATTTTAAAATGAATTAAATATGTTATATATGATTTTATTTAGGATATAATTGTTTTTTATTAATTTCTTTTAAACATTTATTCATATAAATTAAGAAAAGCTTTTATTAATTAAGAAATATACTTATTAATTAGGAAAAATAAATATAAAAGCTTTTAAAATCATTTAAAAATAATATAAAGATGAATAATTACAAGTGTTTAATTTTAAAAGCTTGTGAATACATGTGTAATGAGATTAAAAAATGAGATTAACAAATGTTGTTGAATTGAACAAGTGCCATAATTTGTTTTTATTTTCTTTAATTTAAATAAATCACAAATTAAGCTTATATAAACATACATCCCTTCTCTTCTATTTCTTTTCTTATCTTTCCTTTTCAAAAGCGAGAAAACTTCACCTGTAATTCATTTCCACAAAGAATCAAAAACCTGAAAACATTTTTCAAATTCGAAGTTCAAAACTAAACCCTGTAAACATTTTCCAAATCAATAGCCAAACCTGTAAACCATTTTTCAAAACCCTGTAAACATTTTTCAAATTTGAAGCTTCAACCTTCTCAAGCAACTATCAACAAACAAGCTTCAATCTGTTTCAAAAGCATTCCAGTTCATTTTACAAAGCTTTTCAAGTTTCAAAATTAATCAAAGCAATTCGGTTTTCAAAATTTCCTATTCCAAAATCAAGCCTATGCCTTTTAAACCGGTGAGTAAACAAATTTGGTTTAAAAAGCTTTTAATATGTTTAAATCCCCATTGCATGCAGAAAACTTAAGTTTGAATAGGCAATAATGGTTTGCATGTTGGAATAATGATTTTATGTGTATATATATGTGGATATCTTTGTGCGCATGTCTGTAATTCAAGGTTGTGCTCTGTTCTTAAACTACTGGATGCAAATAACATTCAATAATCAATTGTCTTATCTCTGTTCAGTTTTATGTTACTATGTTTGAATAAAATTTGTTTAAAACAACAAGATTTAAATTTTAAAAATATATATAGCAAGAATTGAAGGCAGTATCAACCTGGATGTTTACATTATAGTAAAAACTTGATATCATGAAAATTTCAACATGAATAATTTGCACATTCAAGTTTATAATCTGATACATCTATGAGAAATAGGATTTTTAAAATGAAAATCAAGATTTTCAGTTGAGTTTTGAATGAGAATTTTGGAGATAATCAGAAAATAGGATTTATTCTTTTTCTGGTGATCGTCAGACTTTTGGTGGCCGAGGTTTGGGTGGAAGTTAGCATGACAATCGGTGAAGCCGAGAAAAATATCTGGTGGAGTTCCAGATCAACGTGGCAACGGCGGTGGGTTGAAAAAGTTTTTAACCCTAGTTTGGGTTGAGGTCGGATTCTAGGTCACTGCATTGTCTCTGTGTGATCGAGTGGCTCGAGACTTTGGGAAATGGCAGAGTGGAAGGTCGGCAATGGGTGGCCGGAGTTGCAGTAGCTTTGGTGATCGGAGACGTGGATTCGAGGAGTTTTTCTAGTGATGGTTTGGTTTCCCATTTCATCCGGGTTGCTCGATTTTAGATCAGGGCTTGTGATGGTGTTTTGATGGTCATAATGGGTTGCATCAACGATGGTCGGTGTGGCGGAGGGTTTGTCGATGGTCGGAGGTGGCTCTGACGTCGGTGCATGTGCACAGGGGATTCGAGGAGTTTTTCTAGTGATGGTTTGGTTTCCAATTTCATCTGGGTTGCTTGATTTTTGATCAGGGCTTGTGATGGTGTTTTGATGGTCATAATGGGTTGCATCAACGATGGTCGGTGTGTTGGAGGGTGCGTCGATGGTCGGAGGTGGCTCTGACGTCGGTCCATGTGCACAGGGGTTATCAATGGTATCTGGTGTTTGGTCGTGGGTTTGTCTCGGAGGAAGGATCGGGTTTTTGGGGTAATGACTCGAGTGTAAACTCGAGTAGATCTAGGGTATTTAGTCCTCGGTTTTTTTAAACTTAAAAATAAATTTAAGTTTTGAAAATGGGAAGAAGAAAGGAAACTCGAGGCTAGACCCGAGTGGTCTTCGGGTTTGACCCAAAGCAAAGTGTTGAGTAATTTTAAAAAAAGATTTTAAAACAAGGTTTTTGAAATTTAAAAATAAATTTAGTTTAAACTTTCTTATATAAATTTTCTTTATATATAATAATTGTTTTCTTTAACAATTGGTTAAGAAGTTTTGAAATTTGTTTAATTTAAATTTTTTTAAGTAAAATTAAAAGTTATTTTAAATTTAAATTAGAAATGAAATTTTAAAAGTTTTTATAAAAGCAAGTTTTTAAATTTAAATTGAAACTAGTTTTAAAACTATTATTTGATAAATGTTTTAAGTTATTTAAAGGAAGTTCTGATTTGGTAACTTTAATTTGTTAAGTTAAATGATTATTTTATTTTAAAACTTAATTAATGGTTTAATTAAGTAAAGTTAATTATAAAGACAAAATGGTGCAAATATGTTTATGGTAATTAAGGCATTAATAAGGTAATGTTTTATGTTAAGATAATTAAGGTTTTAATGTCTTGAGATTAATTAAGTTAGTTAAGGAAATTAAGTATAATTAATTAATTTGATTAATTAATGATAAAGGATTAATTAAGAAATTAATTAAAAGTAATTAGTTGATTTAATTAATAAATAATTAAGGATTAAAGTTAATTAAAGGTAATTAATTTGTAATTAAAGATCATTCATTAGATAATTAGAGATTATTAATTAATGATTAGAGATTAATTAATTAAGTAATTAATTTGTAATCAAGAACCATTAATTAGATAATTAGAGATTATTAATTAAGATTAGAGATTAATTAATTAAGTAATTAAGATTGATTAATTAAGTAATTAAAAAGTAGTTAATTAAGTAATTAGAGGTTACTTAACTAGAAATTAAGAAGTATTTAATTTATAATTTAGTTTTATTGACTAATAATTAGGTTTTATTAATTAATAATTAAAGGATAATTAATCTGTAATTGAAGATCAATTAAGGATTGGTTAACTGTTAATTAAGGATTAATCAACTGTGCTTAAGGATTAATTAATTTGTAATTAAGGTTTATTAATTAATAATTAAGGTTTATTAATTAACAATTAAGGGGTGATTAATTAGTTAATTAAAGATTAATTAATTGATTATAAAATATTAAAGATTAATTAATTTGTATTGAGGAATATTAATTAATAATTAAGGTTTATAAATTAAGAGTTAAAGGATAATTAATCTATGATTAAAGATTAATTAATTGATTGATAAGGTAATTAAGGTATGATTAATTAATTAAATGGTTTGTAATTAATTAATTAATGATTGATTAAGCAGGGTTAGGTGATTAATTCTTAAGTAATTAATTTAATTTAAGTTAATTAAATTAATTATAATATGGATTAATAATTCCTATTTGTGGATGATTGTTTGTAGAATGTGTGGATTGGTTGATATCTTTTGGATGATAATATATGATATTCTGTGATGTGATATTGGATATATCTATGATAAATGTGTGATATTTATCTGTAATAAATGTTGTGTGAATTCAAAGTATTGAATTGAATTGTTTAACTTTAAACAACTTTACCTTTAAGATACGTTTGAATTTCGATGAGACTGGGATCAGGTATCAAATTTGAATATCCGAAAACCACATCGATCGAAGTTAAACGTTAGGTCGTGAATTCAAGTGAAGATCAAGTTGAAGACTCGAAGTATAAGAACTATTTGTCGTTAAAACTCCAAGGGTGATTCTAATACGAGTATACCGGAGACAGTGCTTTCTGGTTCGAGATGGAGACTCAGAGTGCAAGGGTTATTGTCGTTAACTGTGATGGTGATTCCAAAATGAGTGTAACAAGATAATGCCTTCGGTTTCGTTCGAACCCCGAACGAACTTGTATGGATTGAATGCTTTCAGAACACCGTCAGAAGGTCGATAAGCATTCTAAGATAGATTTGTTCTATAAAGGTAATCGTAGCCTCAAGCCTCATCAACCGGGAATGGCTAAAATAGGGGAGGTGCAGCAGAGCTAAGTGAGTCGCGCTCAATTAGGATAAGGTCTTCCCCTGTCTAGAGTCCCTTTTTATTCGGCTCTGTGGGCGGTCGCTGGCTATAACTGTGGGGTTGTCTTTTTTTGGACTGTCCAGTAAGGGATGGTTCCGGCCTTGTGTTGTAGGGGATTTAGGGTAGATCCTCGGTACGGTGATCTAGACCACGTACTGTGATGGGCGGTACACCAGTAGCCCTGTCATTGATGGAAACTCATTATCCCTACGTGCCTTTACGGTTTTGATTGTATAATCAACTTTGTCGCTAGTACGCTGGAATTTAATCATGTAACAATTTTAGCTATGTGAATATTTATTTGAAAACCCTAGACCCTATTATAATATAACCTGATTTCCAATCAAATATTTTGGTTATCGTAAGGGAAAACTTATCCGTATTTATTGGCGGAGAGTCTTACGAGATACCTTTTGTTTTCAAACATTTTTCAAGTTAAACAGCTTAACCGTTTACTCACACCAGACCCATGTCTGACCCGGAGTTTATTTCTGTTTTTCTTAAAATCTTGCATACTCAAATTTTTATGCGTAGCCAAAAGATCAGGTTTTGTTTGACGAATTTGGATAGCTTGAAGCAGGAGTCCAGACGTAGTTATATCTATCTATTTCCGCTGTGGTGTCTTTATCTGTTGTATTTGAAATGTAAAGGATTGGACAACTCTTTATATCTGTCTAATGTGATGATGTTGTAATCTGTGTGACTCTGATATGTAAAGACTATGTAATAGTTATGTGATATATTATATTTTGTTCCATTTTTGCTATGAGATTCTGATATTATTTAGTTCTTTCTTCTATCTATTCTATTTCTACCTCTTTCATTCTTATTGATGATGCATCTTTCTGTGGCATTAAAGGCGGGTCGTCACAGCTGGTATCAAAGCATAGGTTGAGATAATACCTAGGCTTTGGAGTAGTATCTATCTTGAGAGCGCGTATTTGTAATTTTTTATAACTATATACCTATTTAAATTGTTGGGTATCTGTTCGGGTTTCCAACATGAGTTCTAGAGGAATTTCATCTTTTCTCTTTTTTGAGTGACCATCCTATCTTTGTATCTGACCCTTTAGGTAGGTTAACCAAGTTAGATAAGATCTGTAGAGGCTTAAGATTTTCTTATCTCCCCCATAGTTTTCTTTATGACCCTTTTGTATTGGATTTCAAAGGGTTTGATATTATTCTGGATATGGATTGATTGGATAAGTATAAGGCGGTTTTGGTGTGTGAAGAAAGGATTGTGTCTTTGAAGACTGAGTTGGGAAAGATCGCAAAAGTGACTTGCGATGATTCTAGAGTTCTCTTGAGTAATCTTTTGCATGGAGTCGAGGCATCTCCAGAAGGCGTAAATTCCATCGAAGTGGTTAGAGATTTTTCGGATGTTTTCGAGGAATTGAAAGGTTGTCCTCATCAGGAGATAGAGTTTCAGATATCTTAGTTCTGGAGTTGTCCCTGTTGTTCAGCCCAGTAGAAGGATGGTGCCGAAGGAGAGAGAAGAGTTGGAGGAGCAGACCTAAGATTTCTTAAAGGAAGGTTTGATCCGGCCTAGTTTTTCCAGTTGGGGTTCAGCTGATGTCTTTGTGACCAAGACGGATGGGTCTTTGAGATTCTGTGTGGATTTGATGAAAGGAGTTTTTCGAGATGTGTTGAGTAAGTTCGTTCTCATGTTCATCATGGATATTCTTGTATACTTCAAGTTTGAAAAGGAGTGCAAGCGGCATTTGAGGATAGTGTTAGAACCTTGAGGAGGCGTGTTCTGAAGGTTAAGTTTTCGAAGTTTCATTTTTGGAAGTCAGAAGTCAGATTTTTGGGGCATATTGTTTTTGATGAGGATATTTCTGTAGATCCAGCCAAGGGAGCTACTATTCAGGAATGGAAGCAGCCGCAGACTCCGATAGAAGTCCACAATTTTTAGGTTTGGCAGGGTTCTATAGGAAATTTATCAAGGACTATTCTTAGATTTCTTCGCACTTAACCAAGTTAACTCGAAAAAGAGTAAAGTTTAAGTGGATCCTGAGTGTGAAGAGGCTTTCTTGGATTTGAAGGCAACGCTGACCAGTGCGCTTGTTCTAGCTATTCTGATGGAAAGAGTAAGTTTGAGGTCTATAAGGACGTTTGTGTGTGCCAGAGGAGGATGGATCGAGTCAAGAATGGTTAGAGTTCCAGTTTTGAGATTGATGGCCAAGAAGCTTTGAAGATCAACGGAAGGATTTATGTTCTGAATTTCAAGGATTTCAGAGATGTATAAGGATATGAGGAGAGTCTTCTGATGGAAAGGCATAAAGAAGGATGTTGCTGCTTTCGTCAATGGACGTGCGATCTATCATCATGTTTAAGGAGATCAGCAGAAGACCGCAGGGTTTGTTGCAGCCTTTGGGAATTCCGAAGTGGAAATGGAAAGTGATATCTTTGGATTTCATCGATGGTTTGCCAAGGACCAAAAAGAGAAATGAATAAATATGGGTAATTGTAGACAGGTAGAACGAGAGCGCCCATTTCATTCCGATTAAGGCAACCCGTTTGGCAGCATCTTTGGCTGAGTTTTTCTTGAAAGAAATTGTTTCGACTGCATGCTGTTCCAGTCAGCATAGTTAGTGACTGTGATTCTATCCCGTGGATTTTGGGAGGCTTTGCTATCAGCATTGGGTTCGAGTGTGAGTTGAGTACAGCCTATCATCCCCAGACCAACGAACAGACTGGAAGGCTGTATAGAATTTTTAAGGATATGCTGAGGTCTTGTGTTTTGGATTATGGTTGATTTTGGGAGGTCCATCTTCATTTAGTGGAATTCCCGTACAATAATGGTTATCAAACGAGTATCAAGTTGGCACCCTATGAAGCTTTGTTTAGAAGACCTTGTAGATTCCCATTATGTTGGGCATAGTCGAGAGATTGTCTTGTTCTTAGACCAATTTTGATCCGAGAGGCATCTGCGAAGGTGGAGCTTATTAAGAAGAGATTTGGTATTGTGGTCTACAGGATTGAATTGCCAGTTTGGATGGCTGGAATTCATAATGTTTTTCTTGTATCTCATCTGAGGAAATACATGAATGATCCATCTTAGTTGGGATCTATCGTTCAGAAGGATCTAATAATTGAGCTGGTTTTAAGTATGGTCTGATATCTGGTTCAGATTTACAGATCAGGGTAAGAGGAAGCTCTGGATCATAGTGGTATAGGTAGTTAAGGTGCAGTGGAGTGAGGATCCCAGAACTGTACCTGGGAAACTCTGGATAGTTTTAGGAAAGCTTATCCGGATCTGTATCAGGATAGCTAGAGTTGTTTGTTTGAATAAATTGTTTGTTTGGATGAAATTGTTTGTTTAGTTGATAGTGTATGGCTGGTATGTATGCTTGGGTTGTTGAAATAAAAATAAAAGTTTTTGGATTATCCTTTTTTTTTAATTTTGGGGATGAAATTCTTTTAAGGGGGGTGGAATGTGATTGGAATTTCAAGAAATTTAAAATGTGATAATCTCCTTATTAAAATATTTAAAATTGATAAAAAAAAATTCAAATAAATATAATGATGCGATGTTTTTAATTATAGGTATAGATTGATTTTAAATAGAATAATTATTTACAAATTTAATATTTAAATATATATTTATTTAAGTTGATCTTAAATTGGATTTTTAAATTTGAATTTTAATTTATTATGCATACATATATGTGTTTGAGTGTTCGAATTGTTTTGAAATAGCATTAAAGATAAGTTAATGGAATGAAATAACTCCTCCGCCTTTTCCCCTTCTTATTAATTTCTTTCTGTAATGTAATTGATTATCTTTTTGTATATGTAAACTTTTGATTAGGTAAAATAACTTTCTAACATAATATGTATATGTAAATATAAGTAAACTATTGGAAAAAGGTAACTCCTTCACCTTTTCCTTTCCTCATTAATTACTTTCTTTAACATAGTTGATTGTTCTTTTGTATATACGTAAATTTTTGATTAGGTAAAATAACTTTCTGACTATTATGTATTAGTAAACATAAGTAAACAATATATGTGCATATATTATTATTTTATATAATTTCAAAATAAACTATGAACAGCAAAGGCATATATAAAGGGTGCATATGTCCATTACGGTGTAAATCTAATGCATGTATACATACATATTAACTATTTACGCTACTTGCATGTTGCATTTGCACTATACACATATAAATATATTTCATACATTCATTATTATATATTTGATATCAAACTAAATTTAAAACTCTTTTTACTTATGGAATAAAATAAAATATTGATTTTATTTAAAAGAAACTTAGAAAAACTTAAATGAATTTAGACCTTATAGACCCATTAAAGATCCAATAAAGGATTTTTTTTTGAAATTTACCCTTTCACTCTGTTGTAGGCTAGCCCAGTTCCTTCAATAGTATCAGAGCACAATAATCTATACGGTCTAAATTAATCATGTTAGGGCTAACTAATTAAGCCTACCCACTTAGCACGGTGTCTAGAAAAGTAATGTCTAGGATTGGATTTGGGTAATACAGTAATCTGTTCTACATGGTTACCAATCTAGCCTAAAAGGTGAAGTGAGCCCAAATGTTGCCCCTAATAGAAAAGGCAGCCTTTAGGCTGATTTTAAAAACGGTTTTGAAAATTAAAGTAAAGATTTTAAATTTAAAATGAAATATGTTTATTATAAAAGTTATAACATAACATAAAATTTTAAAATGTTTGAAAAGACAATGAATTTTTCAAGATTTTTGAAAATACCTAAACATCAACTTCAAAATTCAAAATTTATTAATAAGATTAATAAAATAGATTAATTAAATATGTTGATTACCTAATACTTATATGCTTGTATGGTATTACTGATATATGTTATGTTGTTTTAAAGTGTTTAAGATAACATTAGTATACATGTATGTATGTAAAATAAAATTTTAAATTAATAAAATTTAAGTATATAAAGAAAATTAATTAAAGGTTAATTAATTACATAAAAATACAAAAGTATATATGATACATGTGTCATACTATAATGGTTATAATATATATATATATATATATATATATATATATATATATATATATGAACATTCAATATCAATGTTATATTGGAAAAACATAAAAATAATTAAAGAGATTAAATAACTAATTAAATATGATTTAATTAATATAATGTTATACATAAAATTATTATATAAATATAAAAGTTATATAATAATTAAACCTATATAGTATGAATGTAAAAATCAAAGGTGGAACATTAAGAAACCCAAAGAGATTTAAGGGATAAATATATGTGTGCAGTACATATACCGTGACTTCAGATGTGTCTCACACTTGAATCACTACGGTATTTTATAGGAAATATATTATTTTATAAGTCAATATCCCTAAAGTATAATGTTAAAGATTATGAATCTTTAATATAATGTTGTCCTCTGCCATTTATATATTAATAAATTACATGCATACTCTTTGGTTGTTAAACAAACTCAAGCTAGAGATATTATGTGTAGTATTATTAGTATATTGACTAAACATGGTAAGATAACTATTTGTATTTATTAAGCAAACTCAAGCTACATACGTTATAATTAGGCCATCGCAAAATGGTAGGTACGAGGGAATAATCCTTTTCGATTTATTGAGCAAACTCAAGGTCGAAATAAGATTAGGACAAGGAACCATGGGTTAGGAGTTATATGATACAGCCGATAAGGAGTTATCCATCTTTTTTGGGGCTATGACTTGTTGAGAAAAATCAAGGTCAGAATCCTAAGATAGGCGAGCCCTAACATCCACTAGTGAAGTCGAAAGACTCTATGTTTCATCTTAGGGTTTGGAGAAACATAAAAGGTTAGTGGTGGCCTTATTAAAAAATGAAATGGTAACATCTAACTTTATAATATTGTAAGAACATATGCTATATTTATAATATCGTTGCTGCTCATGGTTATTTTGGCCGATTGATCTTCCAATATGCTAGTTTCAACAATTCTCGTTCCCTACATTTCTTCTTGGCTGCTTGGCCTGCAGTAGGTATCTGGTTCACTGCTTTAGGTATGTATAATAATCTACATTGGTAAATTTGTGCATTTAATACGATTGATAAGATTTTTATCAATTAAAAAATACAAATTGAAATGAATTTAGGATTGACAAATAGAAACATAATATGTATATATACTTACTATTAAATACTTCTTGCATGTTAAGTTTTCTACAGCCATGCAAGTGCCTAATTTTACAATTACTTAATACATTTATAATGTGGTCACTCATATGTTTATTTGGTTGAAACATGTATTGCATTCTGTGAGTTTCGAACTCAGAAGCAATATAAGACTATGGATATTTGATCTATATATTATCACATATAAGTGTTATATGGTGTACAGTCATAGTTCGTAATGTACGATACCTTGGTGAAATTAGTTCATTTGAAGCAAATAGATAAATTGTACTATTAGATTAGGTATTCAATTTGGTTGATCACAATAAAGATCATATTGTTCTAAATGTAACATTAGACCAAAACTGTAAGATAGATCTAAGAACTCGATCGTTGAAATGTCAATTTTATCAGTTTATGCAAAGTGCATCATATATGATGTCCTTAAATTAAGTATGATCGAGTGCGCTTTTTTAAAGAGTTCATTATGATGTTGTAGTAAGGGTATTCTTTTGAATGGTTCCATCATTTAAAAAGAAAAACGAATGTACATGAGTGGATGTGGTTTAAAGTACAGTTGGGATGAAGAGAGTGAATTGTCACTTTTTTCATAAAGAAACATCGAAGATGAGAATTATAACATTAATGAGTGATACTTAACATTGGAATATGAAATATGATTTTTATTCTGAAATGTACTTTTGTAAAGAAAATTGTTTTATATGAGATTTACTTTTTTGAGTTTAAGATATTTGATCAAAAACTCTATCGTAAACAAGTTATAGTGTATAAAATAAATTTTCTATAGTAAATGAATAATCAATTTTCGAATTCAGTATGCTATTATAGTAATGGTGGAATTAGCGGGAGCAGTCATATAACACTCATCGACTGCGTCAAATTATGAAAATTGTTTTCGTAAAACATGCCGAACATTATTTATAAAACAATGACTATTTTTTGGTGTTAACTGAAAAGTAGACATAGTTATATATCAGTGTGAATATAATGAAATAAAATTATAATATGGTATTTGTTTTCATAATAAAAGTGATGCAATAGAAAATATAGAAGCGTCTAAAATTGTTTACAATTGTTTTGAAATTTTAAACCAAGCCATAGTTTTGAGAAATAATGTTTATTATATGATTATGAATTATACGATACTAGTTAATTACATCTCAAACAATTAAGGGTTATGCACCAATTTAGTGGAAGCATCATCAGAGTTGATGAACTCTTTGGATTGATACATATAGATGTATGCAATCGTAAGTCTGTTACTACCAAAACGGTTCCACATACTTCATCTTATTCACCGATGAGTTATTACAGACATGAACATGTGTATTTGATACACATGTATAAATCTATGAGAAGCTCATAGAATATAAAATGGAAACAAATAATATAACATGCAACAGAAATGATTTGGTTTGATCGAACGGGCGAGTAAATTGTAAAGGGTTCCAAATGTACCTAATATGAATAAAAATTCAATCTCAAAGGTCACTCCTCCCTGTAATACATAATGACGTATTGATAATGAGTGATCGAACTTTGTTGGACAAAGCACGATTAATAGTGAGTGCAGTTGAGATAAATTCTTTCTATTAAGTGTTTTTAATAGTACTACACTAGGATAAAACTAATATCATCCAAAGAATAGTTTCCAAAACCATACGAGATAAGGATTTATAAGAAATCTCTATATATCCTAGGCAAAAGAATTGACGGGTTGTGTAAGTCGAAATACTACGCGTAATAATTGTATACAAGGGATTTTGTATGCACCAAAAGAAGTTTAGGTTTGATGCTCGTTGGGTAAGTGATTTATGTTGTGAACATAAATGTTGTAAACTAATACTAAATTAGTTTTATACAGCGTAACTCATAAATGTTATAAATGCATGTTCCATTGCACTAAGAAACAATTGTTGTTTCAAGAAATACCAACTTAATAGCAAAAGAATTTCTTTAAGGAATTATTGGTATAGAAAGTATTTGGATATGATCTAAGGATAAAACTAATTGCAAGGGATGAAATGAAATTGACCGAACCTAAATAAAACAACATATTAGAATCTCTAATGGGTATTTTTGTACATTGAATAAACAGTGAGTTTCTTATCAATGTCAAGAACAAATAATCCTAGATTATTTAACTAAACCATTAAGAGTATTAACTCTATAATATGATACAATATGCATAACGAAATAGAAGCCAAGTAAGTTATCAAAATATGATTTTGATAGTTGTACCCAAATGGATATGATCCATTGACCGCAAATGTGTCTTTAAAAGAAAGACAAATGCAGTTGGGATATAGTAAGCCACATTAATAAGAACAACATCGTTAATTTCAGTTGTTGAAATTAGCGTAACAAATCTACCATTCAATGAACTAGAGTTGGTTCAGATTTTACTCACAAAATTATCGATTAGTATGACTTTGTGTATTGGTACGAATGTGCTGAAATAGTAAATACTAAATAACGAGTTAGAGTAAACTATTTGCACTCAATAATTATAGTATCTCAAAGTCAGTGAGAGAAATATTGAGATTATGATTTTTCGGATACGATCCGAGAACGGATATAAAAGTATCATTCAGAAAGCATCAAATTGAACAAGTTTATTGATAGAAATATCAAATAGTTTGATTATCAATCAAAACAAAAAGGAAGTGTGTGTTCATAAGAAAGAGTGTTAAAAGGTACATTGATATATCTATACTATAAATAAACCACACGTTGCTGATTTTTTAACGATGTACATATGTTAAAATCGTCCTTAGTTGTTTTAATACTAGCTGTTGGATATGTAAATGATGTCTTTTACAGCAAGTATAAAAGATATTGGGAATGTCCAAGCGATTCACAAAGCCACCTTATTAAAATATTAATACAGAACATATAAGAAGGATTCCCAATGTATTAGCAATAGGAATTATCATACATGTTATGTTGTCTATGATATCGTGATTTCTGTGTATTTGATACACATAGAAAATATAAAATCCAAATTGATATCACTAAATGGTTGTTTGAGGTTTTCTTGTGTATTTATGAAATACTAGAGAATTGTTTACAAAGCAACAAACTCCTTTACGAAGGAGTGTCCGGACTCAAATTTTCATAGGTGATGTTGAGTATAATATATCAATAATAAATTCAAGTTAAGAATATTTAAGTTGGATATATTCTAGATGAAAGACTATGGCTGATTCATCGAAAAAGGATAAGTTCGTCATCTTGAATAGCGCTGTAATAAAAGCAATTTATATAAATATAAATGCACATATTTATAACTGAGCTGAGGGTGATTCCATACGTTTAGAATCCTATAACATTGTTATATGATGACAATGCCATGATATGATTGATAACAGTTATTTGAGATCACTAGAAATCGAGAGACATACTCTAAATTATTCCATATGATAAAGGTAGTTTACTAGCATCAGAGAGAGTTGATTGACAGAGTAGAAAATTGAAACATAATAGCATATCCATTCACTGAGGGATTGATCCGATTGTTTTTGAGATAACCAATTGAAGAAGTTGTAATGAGATTACATGGTTGACCCCAAGCAAAAGTGGGAGATTGACAGGGTTAGGATTTGCCTTAGGAGTAATTATGTAATTTGTTACATATATCAAACTCGATAACCAATCATATTTGAAATAAATGGTGTTTTCTTTCTATTATACACTTGATATAATTTGTTATGTATTGATTAATTAATTTAATTAAAAGTATATTCAATAGAGTATAAAGAAATGGTATGTCTCATGTTAATACTTACAAAGCATTGTAACCATGAGTAATTCATCATAATGAAAACAAATATATCATTTTAAGTATTCGTAGTCAAGATGTATCAAGACTGGTATTAATATATCCACTGAGACTAGAGTACGTAATTGTAATGATCCGAAATTTTATCGCTTTGATTGAAAATATTTAATTGGTTTTATATATTTAAATAATTGATTTAAAGCTTAATAACTAATTTTTATTATTTAATAATAGTAGTAAACTCATTTTGAAAGTTTTTTTTTACAAAAATAAATAGTTCGATGAAAAACAAGAAATGTGACCGAAAATCCTTTTTCAAATTTTCGACTTTTTATCTAACAGAAGTTGTGGCAACAATGTTGCACATATATGCACGCTTTTGGAACATACAAATATACATTTAATAAAGTTAAAAAGGTACAAAATGGATCAATTAAAGATAAGAATCTTTATGTGCTTTTAAAATGAAATTAAAAGTTAATAAAGTAAAACGTGGACTTTTCTTCCTTATTTCTAAGTAATAAGATACTATATACATGGCCATGTTGTGATTACCCACCTTTTTAGACGGTTTAAATCAATGATGAACCACACATGTCTAACTCAAACCATTCAAAAGGATAGTCTATCAATGGGATTTAAGGAGAAAATAAGAAAGAGGAAAAACAAAATACAGAATCTCACAACGGAATGACAAAATATAATAATCAAATAAACAGTTCATGAGGTCGTTTTACAATGTACAATTTGATTACACAACTTTTGCAACACAATCAAGGTACAAACAACAGCCAATAATGATGCAGCAGAATACTACTAATAATATAGTATACCAAACTCCATCTTTGTCCTTTAAAAATAATGTCTTCAACACTGAAATGCTCAGGCTGACCCGAGCGTAATGAAAAGACAAAACAGTCAAGTCAGAACTAAAAGTTCTTATATAAGTTAAATCAACAACAAGTAAATATAAGTGTAATAGCATCAGAGATGTTTACGGGATTTTACATCTCATATCTAGCCTATAATGTGTGTGCAATAACTTAAGAGATGTTACAGGATTTTCCATCTCCTAAGGATCCGTCAAACTATCTATATATAGTAGAATACACTACATATGTAATGTCTATAAGTAAAGTAAATTATTAAAATAACGTTAAGGCTTACATTGATCTCCCTTAACACATTTTCAAGCATGGTCCTACGGTTTTCCTTAGTAGCATCACTAGTAACGTCGGTAGCCAAGGAGGCGATGGGATAAGATAACATTAAAATAAAATTATAGTAGTCGCGAATAAGGATAAAGAGTATGACAAGGTACATGAGGTGATGTCCAAGGTAGGATACTATCATTTTGCGTTTCATGACTGGTGGTAACCCGTAACGGCCCACCGCATCCAACACCCTAAAAATGGAATCAAGGTGCACGATCAAGCCAACATCAATATAGTAATACAAAGAGGTATGTCCGCTAGAGGTAGCTAGCTTCAGTGGTCGGGTACGACTCCTGTTTTAGTCGTTTCAAATTGACACAAGTGTCTGGGTCATCCGTCGTCATTCTCTTTCTTCAAATCCAGTAAACACCAACAATTCAACCTCTATATCGTGGATATCTTCCACCGCGTACACAGTTGTTAAAGTGGTTTCAATATTAACAGAGAGTATTCCAATAAGAGTCCCGGTCTCTTTAACAACTAGGTGTCATTTTTCACACCTATTGGTTCTTTTACATTTCAAAACCGGTTCATATTTGATACCAAAATATCATATTCAATTCAAAATATCCTTCATTTCAAAATCATCATATTTACTCAAAATATGTCAGTTCCACTTGAAAATATAATTTCAAATTCCACTTAGGTTATAACTTCATTTAACCACATTCGTTTTTAAATCAACGATTTAAATATAAACACTCTAATTTTGCACGGTTGAAATTTTAGAAAATAGTTTGAATAGTTATAGATATTTAAAAATAGTTTAAATAGTTTGATATGAAATGGTTTGAGTATCGAAAATGGTGTATATAGTAAAATAGTTTGGAGAAATCAAAATAATCTGAATATTAATGAAAATAGATTTTAAAGAATTTATATTAAAATAAATTATATTTTGAAAATAATACCAAAGCGAACCATTTTTTCCATTTTACAAATCTGAACCCATGTCCAATTTCAAATCAACAAACTCAATTTCCAATCTTTCAATTCAATTGCCTCAATTTTAGTTTAGCTTCAAATCAACTTGATTTCAATTTTAATTTGAAATTACATCTGTAACGACCTGATATTTCCAACCATTCGCATCCGCACATGTCGGACTTGAATTGTTCAAAATACCACGTTGTAAATAAAATTTGGCAAATCTCAAAATATACAATAAATAAATAATCACAGAATCATAGACACAGAATCAGAATACTCGCAGCGGAATATAAAAATAACTTAGTGGTTCATGAAGCTACTATCAATAGTCTTAAAATAAGTATAAAGTACATAGTTTTAAACCAAATATAGTTTAAAATCTCCACAGAAAATCTCAATATTAGATTGTCTTGATTACAAAGCCTAATAAGAACTGAACAGAAACTTGACGGCAGCTTGAAAAGAGATGATCAGCATAAGTCCAAGCTCTGGGGTGAAGTCTGAACTGAAACTCAGGCTGACCCGAGCGTAAATTAAAACATAAACACTCGAGTCAGGACATACATACTTATACAGTGCAAGCTAATTCAAGTGAACTGTAATAAAATACAAGTAACTTAAAGGATGCTTGAGACCGCCCATCCTCTAAGGATCCGTTAAACTATTTACTATATAGTAATACTTTGTTATTATAATAGTGTCTATTAGTAAAATAAGCTTACTTTTAAATAGCGTTAAGGAGTGACCCAATATTTCTCTTAACGCGTAATAGTCCCAGTAGTCCGTCCAATATCATAGTCCCTCCTGATCGGGAAGCCACCAGAGGATACCACACGGGCTACGGGAAAAAAACCAAACTCGTACAAGGCTCGCTATGGTAGGTGACACGGCACAACTAGGCAATGCCAGGGTAGATATACCAATTACGCATCCGGACCGGTGGTAACGCGTAGCTGCTACTACTGCCCACCTCGAACAACACTCCTAAATCAAAGGTGCGCACCAAACAATCACAAACTAATAGAATGGCATACGAAGAAGTGCGTCCGATCAAAGGTGCTACCTCATTAGTCCGTCAATCGCTCCTGTTTTAGACACCTTATGCCAACTCACGGGAGTCGGGTCCACATATTTACCTCAAAGAAAACGTCACCACCATCCTACTTCATTCTGGAACCTCCACCGCGTACACGGTTGTCAAAGTGGTTTTCGGTATCGACAGAGAGTATGCCCATATCTGATCCCGGTCTTTTTAACAACCAACGTTATTATTACCCATGGTTATAAAGAATCTAAAATAGTTTATATTTCAATCAAAATGCTACTTTTGAAACTATTTAAAAGTGAAGTTATTTTTCTTACAAAATAAAATATAAAATCCCAAAAGTTTAGCCTTAGTCCAATTATATCAACTACAGCACTTGCAAAGCGTGGTAATATCCTTTATAATAAATTTGAATAAATTAAAATTTTGATTTCAATATAATTTCAGCAAAATTAAACCTTTTATTTAAACAAATCAAAATTTCCACTTTTAAATAGTCATTTAAATTTCTCAATAATTTATGATTGTTATAAAGTAAATTCTTCAAGTATATATCTAACTTTTATACTTTATATAAAATCAAGTACACATTTTCTATGAATTTTACTTAATAATTAAGTTAAATTACCATTTCCAAAACAACTAAATTTCCAATTAATTTCTTATCTTACCTTTATTTCAAAACCAGCCTCCCATTTCTAAATCAAGTTATATTTCAACTTCCATATTTCACTAATTTAACTATTTAATTCATAGAAAACTTATCCTCGCTTTATATTCAAGTTATAACAAATTTCGTATTTTATTTCTTAGCTAAAATTCCATTTATTTTACAAATCCAAATTTATAAGAGAAATTTGTACTTTAAATTTTTAACTTTTATTTATTTACATCTTTAACTTGTAAAATATAACTATGCTTAAGAATCATTTTAAATCAAATTTTAAACAAAATATTATACATTCTAATTTTACAAATATTTAATAATTCCAGAAAATTTATACATATATATATATATATATAACCACGGGTCTGTATAATATTTTCTAACCTAGGTCAAGTGCTACGGATAATATATCATTTCAATCCGTAATTTATAAAGAAAATCCGGGTTTTATCATTTCAAACCGGCAATCCCAAGTTAAATAAATAACTAAATAAATAAATAAATAAATAAAATAAATATCGTTCAGGCCTATCATTTCAGCCTGTAACGATTTCTATTCTACAAGGAACTAGTAGTGGGATTAAGCAGTAAATTAATAAATAGTATAACAGCATAAATAAAACAGTATCTAATATAACTGATGATGTGTAGGTTTAATAACAGGATTTTTAACATCATCAATTTATATAATAATAAAATAAAATGAAATAAAATTTTATTCTACAATTACACTTGTTATTAATTCACAGATATGTAAGTACGCTTGTCAGGTGAGAATACTCACCTTCTCGAAGCTGTAGATACCTCGAAAGAAGAGTATAAAAGGCATGATCAATTTTCAGTGGATGCAATGACTTGATTCAAATCTTGAACAAAGTAATTAAATAAAACTAAGTATTCGAATCTTATCACGAACACAGCAAATTTGAACCAGATTGAATTAAAGGAAATTGACACAACGGCTCGACCACTCACCACACGACTTGACCCACATATCAAAGGCTCGGCTTGTTCATTCATTCCTTTTTTTTACTAAGTGTAGCATGTGGTTTACGTATTAATACTTCATAATTATTCTCAGTATACAATACTACATATGGATCCGTTCATAGTGCATAAAGACTGTTATTCATGTATGTATCTACCTACCTATATTCACTATATATCCTAACACGCTAATGCTCAGGATGTTCTACTCACATGCACAGGTGGCTCCCTACTATTCTATTCACCCTCTTATTATAATATTTTTTTCTTTTTTATAAAAAGGCATGGCCCTTGCCAAATTTCAAAACTCGAATGCATGCACTCCTGAGACTTCACGTCATGGCATAGAGGATTGGTTACACAAGCTACAGGTGGCGCACATTTTCTACTTCATAAATACAAAAGGGTAATTTCAACCTAGTCTCTAGTTAGACAACACAACACTATGCTTGCCCATATATTCATTCCTGATATGTACGCATAATTTACTTCTCTTTTTATTTATTTATTATTACTTTTATTTAAACTGAACGCATGCAGTAGCATGCCAAGTTAGTGCCTAACGACCCAATCATGTAGGAGCAAAATGCAAAATGATGCGGCTCTCTTCCCTATTATATTTTTTTTCAAAGCCTGAAACACAAACATTTGAAACTTAGGTGGTTCAAGCCTATATACGTGCATGCACTCGAGATTTAGTCCTACATGCTGATGTCAAAAGGTGGTGCATGCATTGTTTACCCCATTTTTTTATTTTTTTCGAACGTTGGCCGGCACAAAGTCACGGGATGGTTCATGGTGTAAGGTCAGTGACAGAACAAGGAGCGAAGGGTGGTGGCCGAGTAGCCGAGCACGGTGAAAAAAACAATAGGAAATAGAGAAAAACTAAAAAAAGAAAGAGGAAAATAAGAAGGAAGAAGGGATGCAGCTATGTACCTGATGCTACCTGAAGCTTTAGCACGACAGGGGAGAAAATAAATGAAATTGTTGCAAATCTGCTACGTATTTAAAGATGAGCTTGCGGTAATGGAAATGTAAATGAGGAGTTATGAATTTATATAGTGGGTTGCGTGTTTTTGGGCATGCGAAAAACCAATGTAGGAAAAAAATGCCAAGTGAATTCAAATTTTAGAATGCTAAAAGAACTGAATGATTTCAGTGTATTATTAAATGTTGCGTTTTATAATTAAATTGGTTGAGTGATTTTAGCAAAGTAACGACAAGAATTGATTTAAAACAATTATACCCGTGATTGGAATATGTACATAGGGTATCTTGCGTGATTTTAGAGGGAGAAACTGCAAGAGATAAATGAACTTTAGAACGTACTCTAATAAATAAAATCTTGCACTGATTTAAGGTGAAAATAGGCAACGATTAATTTATTTCATTGATTTACAAAAGAAACGGCAAGAAAAATGGAACGTCTATGGATTAAATTCTTTATTTAGCTAAGATAATAATTTAAAGAAGGCGCATGATGGAGATAATTTCGTTTGTTAAAAATGCAAGAAATAAATTGCTTTAGGAACGGTAAATGGAAAGGAAAAAAAGAACGTGATTATTTAAAAGATGTAAATAGGAGATGATTTTAGGGTGAAAGAAATAGGCAAGCCATTAATTGATTGCGTTGATTCTTGGGAACTATGGCAAGAATTTAAAAATGTGAACGGTTATGGAATTTTTGATCATGGGTTTTCATTTATATAAGAGAAGTTGTGCAATTCACGCAAAGGAAAAAAATATGGCAAGAAATCATTTTTAAATGGTCAGGAGATTATTCTGCGTGATGTTTGCTTTATGAAGAGGTAAATTTTGTTGATTTATTAATTTAAAAAAGCAGGCAAAATGATAAAATGAGAAACGCCAATTCAAGGCATGCGAAAATTTTAGGCAATATTTGTTAGAATGGCAAGAGAAATAACTGCATAGATTTATGTGGAAGAGGTCAAAGGCAAGAAATAACAATTTTGAACGTGTTTGATTAAAAGATGCAAACTGCATAGGTTAAAACGTAAGAATTAATAAATTTTGTTTTTGAATGGCACATAAATTTAGCAGGTTATAAATCTTATTGATCGTGACTTATTGTTCAACAGAGGAGGAATGGTTTAAATTTTACACCAAAGTGATTGCGTTAAATAATGAGGCACGTTTTACACTTAATGGGAGTAATTTGCGTTGATTTAATGGAAGAAGGAAACGGTAAGCAAATAAAATTTAAATAGTAAGGGAAATCAAAAATTTCATACCAATTTTAGAACGATTGAAAATAAAGGAAAAGGTAACGTTTAAATGCGAATTTAGGCAACTTTTAAACGAAATTAATAGGCTAGGAAATTTATTCATTTACCACTTAGAATTACACATCTACAAATTAATTAATTATTTATATCTGCGGTACGAATTTTTAAGAATGCGTACTACAACTGCAATAATATAGACCCAAATTTATACAAAAGTAACGCTCATACGTTATTTATTCCATCAAATAACGTGCCTTTTAAACGCGTAATTAAACAGTTTACTAGTACACTGTAAATTTTGAAATTTATTACTTAACTAAAAAAAATAAAATTTGTTTACGTTCTTCTGATTCATATTACCATCTACAAGGAAATTTATTATTCAAATGGATGTAAATAAGTAAAACAAAATATTACTAATTTTAAAAAGGTAGATAATCCATTTTAAAAAAAGACAAAAGCAAAGTATAAATGTTGTTACAATAATTCAGTTTAATTAAAAGAATTTGAAACTGGAGTTTGAAAGATAAAATTTAGAATTTTAAAAATTCCAATTAGAGTTAATCTTTAACCAAAGTCAAAATTTCAGAAATCTTATCCTTTAATTAAAAATTTGGGAAATGTTTTAATCAATTTTAAAAATTTAGATTTTTATATAATAAACCCCAAAGTTTTATAATTAAAAGAATGAAATATTTGTTAAATTTTGGGCTGTTACAACATCAATTTTCGAAACATTCATTTTATATTCAAATTCGATTCAACATTCCAATTCAATGATTTGAATTTCAATCCAATTCTTATTTTAAACTAGTTCAATTTACTTATTTAAAACACTTAAATCAAACCTCATTGTTCAATTTTAAAATCCATATCTTCAAAATAATTCAATTTTCTGAATTAAAGTCATATATCAACTATAACTTTACATTTCCAATTTAATTCTTTTAAACAATTCCTTTTAACCAATTTCAATTCCAACTTTCAAAACTTGAATTAGAAAATAATTAAATTCATATAATCCACAATTTCTTTCCTTCAAAACGATAACATTTAATCCAAATCCAAATTCAAGATTTTAAAACTATTTAATATAACCAATCCGGTGTTTGTATATAATTTTCTACCCTATGGCCAAGTGATCGGTTATTTCAATTTAATTATGGGGATGGATATATCATTTCAATTCAAATCAAAATGTCATAGTTATATATCATTTTAACATATTTCTTAATTTACTCGAAATAATTTAAATCACTGTTTATATGCTTTGAATTAATATAAAGGGTGATAACAGGGATATATATAAGTAAATGAACATCCAATCATCCAAAATGTCAACAAATAGACATCTATCACGGTTAACTTCCAAATCAGCCAATAAATCACAACAATTAATTGGTTATCAATATTAGGTACTTAACTAGCAATTAAATTCAATATTAAATTTAATCAAGTTTCAAATTAAATTTGAACAATAATTTAAAGTACCAAATAGCATTCAGCAAATTTCTTATCACTTCATAAATTTAATTAACTAACATAAGAAGATTTAGTATTGCGTGAGTGGGTTAAATCACTCACCTTTGACTTATAGTCCAATAAAAATCCAATAAAGGCCCAAAATTTAAACAGTCTCCAAATTCATCCGAACTAGTTTCTTGCTGTCCGGAATTTCGATACGAACCCAATGGAAGAAACCGCGCATCAATCGGAGTTCGTATGTAAAAGTTATACGAGTTAGAACTAAATTTTAAAATTAAATAAATTCCAGGGAAAAAATCATAAATAATTTATCACCTCAACCATCGTTCATCTTGTACTCATGCATGAAAACCCTACCCAAATCAGCCACCACCTTCAAGTTCGAGTCGCCAACGACCTAGGGCACTACACTCAGATCAGAGACCACCGTCGCGAAGCTCGTCATCTGCCACACCTCCGCCCACCTACAAGACCACCTCCGTTCTCCCTCCATCCAGCGCCTCCGCCCCCATTTTGTCATTCCTGGCAATCTCGAGCACACTACGGATGATTGGAGACCATAGATGTACTCCACTCAACATCCTCTAGACGCTGCAACTTCCCGATCGTCGAATCGTTGTAAATCCGCCGTAAATCGCGAACCCTAGAATGGATGGCCGAAACTGTTTCATTGATTTCTGGCCAAACCGAACCGTCAATTGAAAAACAAATTGAAGATGTAGATTACGTTTGTCGAGAGCTTCACAACGATATATTATATGACATGATTTGAGCAGTTTGAATTTTTAGATTTGATTTGGAATTTTAATTAAGGTTTGAGAGGTCTGCCATTGAGAAGGAACAAATAATGGAATGGATAAGAACAAAAATTGAACATACAGAAAAAGAAATAAAAGACTGCTAGGGTTTAGAATAGCCTATATATAGACATAGATGGATAAGAATGGATGGAATAGATCGAATGTGTTGAAGCGATAATAAAGACCCGAAAAGCCCATTTCATTCCCTAAACGAAAATAGGTCATCCCATATATCAAAATATCGGTTTTCGATATTTTTAAACTCAATGGAACTAGTTTCAAACCCTAATTCTAATGTATATAGAAGTTAGCTTATAAAATCGAATTATGTTCATCAAATTCCTTGAATTGATTTCTACACGTTCCGAGCTCGCACGACCAAACGATAAGTCCAATCGCTACAAAACTTGAAATCCTATAATAATTCACTATTATGGATCTGAAGATACTAGTTTCGTCAAAACCCAAGACAGTGCCAAAAAAGACTAATTTTACATGTTAATCAAAATGAATTATTATTTTAAAATCAATTTAATCACTATTAAATTAAAATTTAAAAGTTAACCATCATTATTCTTGATTACATAGAAATTTATTGATCTTTTGAAATTCTATTTTCCATGTTGATTCCAAGATTTAAATATTACATTAATTTCAGCGTTCAATTACAACTGTAATAAAACCCCAGTTTATTATATTTTAAATTCCAATAATTTCTTTCATTTTGATTTACATTCTTATTATCAAATCAACTATTCCCTTATAAAATTTATTTATTAACATAACTTTCCATTTTATTACACTTAACTCCACAATTAACATCATTTACCGTAATAATTGCAATATTTCCATTAAATTAATTTTATTAATTTCCAAACTAATTTCAAATGATTAAATTAATGAGATAATAATAAATCAATTGTTACAACTAAGTAGTTCACATATATTAATTCATTGTTTACAATCAAGGGTTATAAATTACTTACCCAAAACTGATTTCATATTTTGTAATAACTAATTTCAATTATATACATATTATTTCTATCTTTAATACAACATTTAATCTATTTCTTACTAACCTACCATTATATCCAAATTAACCTCTACAGTTATCTTTCAACTAGGAATAACATTCATTATTAAACTTCGCAATAATAGTAGATTGGAATTACATTAACAGTTGTCAATTTTATTCAACCAACACTATTAAATTATATTTTAACAATTTTTAAACTCATAAATTTAATTTCTCACAATATTAAATACCAAAAATCTTATTAAATATAATATTTTTAATTATCAAAAATACAGGTTGTTACAATCTCCCCCACTCAAAACTTTTCATTCCTAAAAAGGAACAAGAAGGAATCAAGAACTTTAGTATATTTATTCAAATCAGTTAATTTACAAACAACTAAACTTGCATATTTAATTTTCGTATAAATTTAAATACAACTCAACATCCATAAAAAATTTCTAAGTCATAAATTTACGAATTTCTTTTGTAGAGTCTCCTTTGCGTGGGTAGGTCCAAAAAAATAACAATATTAATAATTACAATATATATATATATATATATATATATATATATATATATCATATTTCAATGTCAATACATCCCAAACAACGGGAAAACATCGTTTCAAAAATAGTAATCCGAAAACGTACCTATCTGTCAGGCAAACAAACTTTATTTATGAAACCAAAAGTAACAGTTTTTGCTTCCATAAACATGTATTCACTTATATAGTCCAAGTGAGTTTTAACTATGTAAAAAGAGTAACATAGTAGTTGTCTCAGTAAATAGCACAAGCAACACACAATATATAATAATCATATGCGAACAAAAGTAGTACAACCATTATATACAACAAAAGAATCCATCAAACATCCATAGCAACCAAAACTAATAGTTTATTTTGGTTCAGAAACTTTTCATCGCACAAGGGTGATGAATAAACTATCAAGTGTATCCTACGCTCAATAGCCTTAGATAATAACTTATTAGATTATTCATACAACCTTAACAATTTGAAGTATCATTTCCCAAACTTTCCATAAGTCAAACAACAAGGAATTAAATATTATTTAAATTTGCACGATGTACATAAATCTTTTGTACACAATATCAATTCTAATCGCTTGCTTCAATACACATATTTCACTTTCAAACTAATATTGTTAACCCAACCACTGTAGTGTGGACTCTGATACGATTTCTTGATTAGAAATTTCCGTTTTCTTACATAGCTATATACTATGGTAGAAAACTTCAAAATCATATCAAAAATTCATATTCAAGAATCGAGTAGAAAATTCTAACTCGGTCTGGTGTGAATTTAAACAATTCATGTATTCCAATTTGGATCAGGCTGTTATGCGAATAAAATGTTCTACACCCAAACTACATATTTTATTCTATTAGTTCCTTTAACAAATATTTACTTTTTATTTATCTTCAATTCTCATCCATTCGTACAAGACCATCTTTTATTAATTTACATTCATTTACTTACATAAATTATTTCCATTCGATATTTAAATCATTAGTGAATAAATTTCTTAAAATACTACATTCATTCCAGTTTAATTCATATTTATTATTTACTTATATAACTTGACTTCTAATTTAATATTAATATCCATTGATGAAGCATCATTTAAGTTCGTCAAATTTTAATCCACATTCATTCCTTCATATATAGTATCATTTAATGTTAAATAATTTACAAACCATTTCAACAATTTCTTAAGTTAATAATCGTTTATTTAAATGGTGTTCACTATTTCTACTACTCAGTTTAATTATTAGCATTTCAAAACATTAACTTATGTTTATACATTTCTTATAACTCTTAATTCTTCATTTATATCATATGTTCATTTTGAAGCATTTTTGTTATTAAGCATTTACTTGTACTATATATTATTACACATTCATGTTAATATTTCAACTTTTTAAACATCTTTAGTTTTTATATATATTTTAGAATGTAACTGAGTGTTATACAAATTTATCTTTTTCATTAAATTAACTAAATGTTCAATAGTTTGCATCTTCTTAATTTTCATTATCTTATGATTTACAAGTTATAAAACATCAATTTCTTTACAGTTTCATTAAACACTTAGCTTTTAATTTCTTATTTCTCATTTTAGAAGTTTTCAACTATTAAAATTTCACTTTATTTCTCAACTGAAAATCATTAATTAACAGGAGCTTAAGAATTCAAATACCAGGTTCATTTCTAATCATTTTGAAACAATACATACATACATATATACATACATATATTATATATATATTTCAAATTAGAACCTTTACTTCAAAAAATATATCAAATCATACTAAATGGTTTAATCAAAATTAATTTATCCAAAGAAAAGTGTAGCAAAGCTACTAAGTGGTCTTCCCACTTTGAAACTCAAAACTGAAAGTCGACGATGTCCGGATTGTCACCGAATTTTTTTTCAGGGACAGAAGAGGGGAGTACATAACTTAATTCCTTTTAAAAAAAATTGAAAACATTTCTTTGGAATTCCATTAAAAATATTCTACCCGAAAATACTTTCAAATAATAATAATATAATTTTTTCCAAAAGGCTTTGAAAATAAATATCAAAACTCTGGAACTTAAGTTCTCAAATTCCCAATTTATGTCCATTTTATTTGTAAATCATATTTTATAAACCATATCTATAAAATTACAATTCTGTAACATACAATAGCCAATAGTTTTAAGAACCAACCAAACAATAAATGACTGTAAATGAGTATTGTCATTTCCTAACAACCAATACACCAAAATAACAAAAATTAATTTATCAAAATTACTCTTTTACATACAAAATATAATACTAGGTAAAATTATTTCATTTACCTATTTTTAAAACAATATTTTGTCCGTCTACTCTGTTCAAGTGTTTAGAAACCCTTACTGATGCCACAACGTCCTATGTACCAACCGTGATTTATAAATACTCAACAGAACAAATTAACACAACACAAAAAAATTATAGCACTACAAATACGCTCTCTCGTATATATACTCTTAGAATCATTCTAGGGTATCACTAACCCTATCTCAAATGAGTTAATTCTCAATAGGCTAAGGTATCTGTAAACCTCGCTCTTATACCTACTGTGACGACCTACCTTTTTAGACGGTTTAAATCAACAATAAATCACACATGTCTAATTCAAACCATTCAAAAGGGTAGACTATCAATGGGATTTAGTGAGAAAATAAGAGAAAAAAGGAAAAACAAAACATAGAATCTCACAATGGAATGACAAAATATAATATTCAAATAAATAGTTCATGAGACCATTTTACAATGTACAATTGATTGTACAATTTTTACAACATAGTCGGTGTACAAACAACAATATACCAATAATTATGCAGCAGAGTATACTAATAATATAATATACCGAACTCCGTCCTCGTCCTCCAAAAATAATGTCTTCAAACATTGAAATGCTCAGGCTGACTTGAGCGCAATGAAAAGACAAAACATTCAATTCGTGACTATAAGTTCTTATGTATATTAAATCAATAACAAGTAAATATGAGTGTTATAGCATCAGAGATATTTACGAGATTTTACATCTCCTATCTAGTGTATAATGTGCGTACAATAATTTAAGAGATGTTACGGGATTTTCCATCTCCTAAGGATCTGTTAAACTATCTATATATAGTAGAATACGCTACATATGTATTGTCTATTAGTAAAGTATTAAAATAGCGTTAAGGCTTTACATTGATCCAACTTAACACATTTTTAAGCATTGTCCGACAGTTTGCCTTAATAGCAGCACCAGTAACATCGGTAGCCAGGGAGACACCATGATAAGACAACATTAAAACAAAATCGTAGTGGTCGCGAATATGGATAAAGAGTATGACAAGGCACGTGAGCCGATGCTCAAGGTAGGATACTACCATTTTGCATTTCCTAACTGGTGGTAACCCCTAACGGCCCACCGCGTCCAACACCCCCAAAAATCAAATCAAGGTCCACCGATCAAGCCAACATTATTATAGTAATACAAAGAGGTTTGTCTGCTAGAGGTAGCTAGCCTAAGTGATCAGATATGACTTCTATTTTAGTCATTTTAAATTAACACAAGTGTTGGGGTCTTCCATCATTGTTCTCTTTCTTCAAATCCAGCAAACGCCTCCAATTCAACCTCTACATTCTGGATATCATCCACCACGTACACAGTTGTTAAATTGGTTCCAATATTGACAAAGAGTATGCCATTAAGAGGCCCTGGTCTTTTTAATAACCAAATATCATTTTTCATACAGGTTAGTTATTTTACATATCAAAATCGGTTCATATTTGATATCCAAATATCATATTCAATTCAAAACATCCTTCATTTCAAAATCACCATATTTACTCAAAATATGTCATTTCCACTTGAAAATATCATTTCAAATTCCACTTAGGTTATAACTTCATCTAACCATATTCGCCTTTAAATCACGATTTAACTATAAACATGCGAATTTTGCACGGTTTGAAATTTTAGAATATAGTTCGAATTATTATAAATAGCTTAAAAATAGTTTAAATAGTTTGATATAAAATGGTTTGAGTATTGAAAATGGTTTATACACTAAAATAGTTTGGAGAAATCAAAATAATCTGAATATTAATAAAATACATTTTAAACAATTTATACTAAATAATTTATATTTTGAAATAATACCAAATCGAACTGTTTCTTTCCATTTTACAAATCTGGACCTATGTCCAATTTCAAATCAATAAACTCAATTTCCAATCTTTCAATTCAATTGACTCAATTTCAGTTTAGCTTCAAATCAACTTGATTTCAATTCGAAATAACTTCAATTACGAAATATTCATTTTAACTTCAAATTCGATTCAACGGTCCAATTCAATGATTTGAATTTCAATCCAATTCTTATTTTAAACCATTCCAATTTATATCAATTTCAAGTCCCATTTCAATTTACTGATTTAAAATACTTAAATCAATTTAAACCTCACTGTTCAATTATAATATCCAAATCTTCAAAATAATTCAATTTTTCGAATTAAAGTCATATATCGATCATAACTATACATTTCCAACTTAATTCTTTTAAACAATTTCTTTTAACCAATTTCAACTTTCAAAACTTGAATTAGAAAATAATTAAATTCATTTAAATCCATATTTTTTTCCCTTTAAAATAATAACATTTAATCCAAATTCAAGATTTTAAAACCATTTAATTTAACCAATCTGATGCTCGTATATAATTTTCTACCCCATGAACAAGTGATTAGTTGTTTCAATTTAATTATAGGGATGGATATATCATTTCAATCCAAATCAAAATGTCATGGGCATATATCATTTCAACCTATTTCTTAATTTATTCGAAATAATTTAAATAATAGATTGTATGCTGTCAATTAATATACAGGGTGATAACATGGATATATATATATATATATATATATATATATGAGCATCCAATCATCCAAAATGTCGACCAATAGACATCCATCACAGTCAACATCCAAATCAGCCAATAAATCGCAGCAATTAACTGGTTATCAATATCAAGTACTTAACCAACAATTAAATTCAATATTAATGTAAATATCAATTTAGTTCGGTATAAATAAAAATTAAATTTAAATCACCAAACAACATTCAGTAAATTTCTTATCACTTCATAATTTAATTCAACTAACATAAGAAGATTTAGTCTCGCGTGAGTGGGTTAAATCACTCACTTCTGATTTATAATCGATTAAAAATACAATAAAAGCCCAAAATTTAAACAGTCTTCAAATTTAACCAAACAAGTTTCATGTTGTCCGGAATTTCGATATGAACCCAATGGAAGAAACCGTGCATCAATCGGAGTTCGTATGTAAAAGTTGTATAGGTTAGAACATTGAAAATTTAAAATAAAATAATTTCCAATGCAAAAATCATACATAATTTATCACCTCAACAATCGTTCATCTCGTACTTGCGCATCAGAACCCTACACAAATCAGCCGCCACCTTCAAGTTTGAGTCATGACGATCTAGGTCATTACGTCCAGATCAGTGACCACCATCGCGAAGCTCGTCATCTGCCGCACCTCTGCCCACCAACGTGACCACCTCCGTTCCTCCCTCCAGCCAGCGCCGCCCCCCCATATTTCACCGTTCCTGGCGATCTCAAGCACGCTGGATATGAATGGAGTCCATAGATTCACTCCACTGGACCTTCTCTACACTCTGCAACTTCTCGATCGATGAAATGTTGCAAATCCACCGTTGATCGCAAAACACCAGAATGGACGGTTGAAACTGTTTCACTGATTTCTGGCCAAACCAACCTCTAATAGAAAAATGAATTGTAGTTGTAGATTATATTCGTCAAGAGTTTCGCAACGATAATTTATATGACATGATTTGAGTAGTTTAAATTTTCCGATTTGATTTGGAATTGTAATTAGGATTTGAGATGTCTGTCATTGAGAAGGAACAAATAGTGGAACAGATAAGAATAGAAATTGTATGCATAGAAAAAGAACTAAAAGACTGCTAGGGTTTATAACAGTCTATATAGACAGAGATAGATAAGAATGGATGGAACAGATCGAATGGGTCGAAGCGATAACAAAGACCCGAAATGCCCGTTTCGTTTTCGAAACGAGAATAGGTCATCCTATATATCAAAATATAGGTTTTTGATATTTTTAAACTCAATGGAACTAGTTTCAAACCCTAATTCTAATTTATATAGAAGTTAGCTTTTAAAATCGAATTATATTCATTAAATTCCTTTAATTGATTTCTACGCGTTCCAAACTCACACGACGGAATGATAAGTCTGATCGCTATGAAACTTGAAATCCTGTAATAATTCAATATTACGGATTCGATGAAACTAGTTTCGTTGAAATCCAAGACAGTGTCCAAAAAGACTAATTTTACACGTTAATCAAAATGAATTATTATTTTAAAATCAATTTAATCACTACTAAATTCATATTTAAAAGTTAACAATCATCATTCTCGATTACAGAAAAATATAATGATCTTTTGAAATTCAATTTTCCATGTTGATTCCAAGATTTAAATATTACATTAATTTCAGCATTTAATTACAATTGTAATAAAACCCCAGTTTATTATATTTTGAATTCCAACAATTTCTTTTATTCTGATTTACATTCTTATTACTAAATCAACTATTCCCTTATGAAATTTATTTATTAACATAAGTTTTCATTTTATTACACTCAACTCTACAGTTAACATCTTTTACCGTAATAATTGCAATATTTCCATTACATTAATTTTATTAATTTCCAAATTAATTTCAACCGATTTAATTAATGAGATGATAATAAATCAATTGTTACAACTTAGTAATTCACATATATTAATTCTTTATTTACAACCAAGGTTATAAATTACTTATCCACAACTAATTTCCTATTATATAATAACTAATTTCAATTATATATATATTATTTCTATCTTTAATACAACATTTAATCTACTTCTTATTAACCTACCATTATATCCAAATTAACATCTACAATTATCTTTCAACTATGAATGACATTCATTATTAACCTTTGCAATTATAGTTGATTGGAATTACATTAACAATTGTCAATTTCAGTCAACCAACACTATTAAATTATATTCTAATATATTTTTTCATTTACAAATCATAAATTTCAATTTCTCACAATATTAAATTACAAAAATGTAATTAAATTTAATATTTTTAATTACCAAAAATACGGGGCGTTACACATGTGAAGGATGTGTGGCGCATGAGTTGGCATTTTGCAACGGGGGAAAGAAGTATAAAAAGGTAGGGGTAGTTAGGAATTTCACTAAAAGGTAAGTGGAGTGATTTGCCAGTTTTCCATTTCTATAAAAGTACCACCTTACTTCATTTTATCCACTTCATTTTTCATCTCTACTTCCATTTTTTTCTTTTGCTTTCTTCTTCCCTCTCTTCTCTCTTCAAAAATCCCTTAGCAAATTTAATTCAAAATTCACTAATTTACCTTATAACAATATTTATATTACCATCACTACCTTATAACAATATTTATATCATCGCCACCACCCAAAGAAGCAAACTTTTGTGCCTAATCATCATTACTTTTCATGGTTGTGATCTTTAGGGGGTTGGAGGGCTTGAACCATGTGCATTTAAAGGGAGAGGGGTCCTTGGCATGAGCATTAGGGAAGGGAAGGAGGGATTTTGGTTGTTGCAAAGTTGGGGAAGGAAGTTAAAAGCTTTTCCTTGGGTTTTAGTCGCATTTGAAAGTGAGACATCTTACTTTAAAATTATTTAAAAAATGATTATTTTCATGTTGTAAAAATACATATGTATGTATATTACTTGTTTGGATTTGATTCCCGCTTGAAAGCGGACGACATAAATAACCATTGTTTTGCAAGGGATAAAAACAAAGAGAAAGGAAGTCGAAGTACATTCGCAGCAAATAGGTTGCTATGGAAGCACTTCAAAGAATAGAAATTTTGTAAAGGGACCATAAGAAGTGCCATGCCATGTTGATTTTACTTTACATTATTACTTTCTATGTATGATGTAATAACGAAGATGTTTTTTGTTGTCAACTTGCTTTAATGATCTGTTTTTATGCGACATTAAAATCTCGTGCTTTATTTTAAATGGTTTACTACTTTGTTTCATAAAGTATTTTGAAATGGTTTTCGAACTTGACTTTTGATTTCAAACATTTTTTTTCAAAAATATGAAATGGTTTAAATATAGAAAGAAACGGAGTTTAAAAGTTATTTGATTTACAAAAGAGGTTTTAAAATTTATGGTCGATATAGTGACAGTCGCTTTGGATGCAGTTTGGAAATAATTATTTTTAGTAAAGTATAAAAGGGTTATCTCCCTTTAGATACTGTGTAAATTCATTTTGAATGTGTTTTTTAAAAGTAGTGAGTATTTAAAATGGAGATTGAAGATATAAATATATTTTTAAGAAAAACAAGAGGTTTAAATTTTATAAAGGAAGTTGCTTTGTTACCAAAGTCAAGTTTCTGTTTAAAAGATGACCCTCTTTAAGGGGACGTTTTAAATGCTAGTTTCAGACTACAATTGAAAGTGTTTTGAAGGTATTTCAAAAGAGAAATGAAGCATGGATTACAACACCATTGTTGTGATAAATGGTTTTGGGAAAAGGAAGGAGATCATGTACTATAACGTTTTTGTTATAGTAAACGCTTTTAGGAAATTGGAAAGAGGTTTGATTTATAACCTTCGGTTATTACTAAATAATTGTTTACTTTAAATAAAGATAGGATCTTGTCTTTTGAAATCAAGTTTTGGTTTAAATAAGTGAGTTTGGAAAATATTTCCAATAACTATTTTTGAAATCAAAAACTAGAAATAAGTTCATGAAGTTGGTTTTCAGATTGTTTTAAAAAGAGTTTGTTTTATGCAAGGGATTTCTTTGTCGGTGCCATTAAGTACATAAAAAATATATGATAAATAGTGCTAAAATATTGATATGTTTATGGAAAGTATGTCATCTTATATTTAGCACCAAAACCCAATGAGTAGTTTTTTCTTTATCTATGAGATCTAGAATCAGAGTGCTGGAACTAAGGCAAAGCCAGGCGCAACCAATGCCTTGACTTACCTGGCTTCGATTCTGGGTGAGGGATAGAGAGGTCGAAATGTGGGAATTGTGATAAGTATAATAGGGTTAATTTCTATAAAAAGGTCATGATTAATTAAGTATATGAAAGCTACTTCATCTTATACTTGACACTAAATTTCGAGGTTTATAAGTCTATTTCTGTCTGTGAGAGTTTAAGAATGTATGTCAAGGCAAGGTAGTTCTCTAACTTATCCGAATTCATTGTTAATTATGGAATAGTATGGGATTGAAATCAAAAGGTGGTGATAATTATATTATGTTCGATTTTCCATGTGCAAACTATATACTTGCACCAGATAGTGGATAATCCCCCATCGATAACTTGACCTATTTTGACTTAGGAAGTATATGAAAGCTTCACGATTTCATAAGGTTTGAGATTCCCTTGATAGAAATCATTTCGATGCTCTCGCTTTAAGGGTGGATATTCGAAATCTCTTAGGAATTTTATATCGTCTTATTACTTTTGAAAGAACCAGGATTAAGTCAACTAGAAACTATCAATTGTTGGTTCGGAGAGATTGTGTAACGACCCGATATTTTCAACCATTCACATCCGCATATGTCGGACTTGAATTGCTCAAAATACCGCATTGTAAATAAAATTTGGCAAATCTCAGAATATGCAGTAAATAAAATAATCACAGATCACAGACATATAGTAAATAATAATGCAGCGGAAGTAAAAGAGATAGTAGTTCATGAAGCTACTATATATATATATATATATATATATATATATATATATATAAGATACATCAAACTTAAACAAGACAAAACTGAAGAGTAACAAGATACATCAGGTACAAATTAGAATACATCACTGAAATCACTGAATACTGAAAGCAAAATAGATGGTTGGATCTTCAGGCAAAGCTCCAACTCCAAAGGTGAGTCTTGAATGCTGAATCACATTGTCTGACCCGAGCGTAAAGCAAAACAGAAAACACTCGAGTCAGGACATAAATACTTATGAACTGTAAATCGACTCAAGTGAACAGTAACAAATGCATCAGTAACTTAAAGGATGCTTGGGACCGCCCATCCTCTAAGGATCTGTTAAAATATTTACTATGTAGTAATATTGCACTATTATAATAATGTCTACGGTAAAATAAACTTACTTTTAAATAGCGTTAAGGAGTGACCCAATATTCCCCTTAACACGTAATAGTCCCAGTAGTCCATCCAGTATCAGCATACCTCCAGATCGTGAGGCTACCCTAAATACTCCATGGGATACAGGAGAAAAACAAACTCGTAATAAGGCTTGCTATGGTAGGTGACACGGCACACAAGGCAATGCCAGAGTAAATATACTAATTATGTACACGGGTTAGTGGTAACGTAGCAGCCACTACGCCCACTGCGGAATACACTCCCAATCAAAATCGGAGGATGGCCATCAAATCAACCACAAGTAAGAGTATAGTATTGAAGAAATGTGTCCGATAGGAGGAATGACCTCACTTGGCCCGAGATCGCTCCTATTTAAGCCGGCTTGTGCCAACTCACGGGAGTCGGGTTCACGTAATATACCCCAAGAACGTCGCCACCATCCTACTTCATTCTAGAATCTCCATCGCGTACGCAGTTGTTAAAGTGTTTTCGGAGTTGGCAGAGTGTATGACAACTTCCGATCCCGGTCTCTTTAACAACCAAACGTTATTATAATGCCGTGGTCATTTCAAAATAGTTTATATTTCAAAAAAATCAAATCAATTCATTTCAAAACTATATTCCTTCCAAAATAGTTTATACTTCGAAACCAAAACCATTTTTATTTCAAAACTATAATCAAATTAAAATAATTTATCATTTCCATTCAAACATATATTCACCTTTCAAAAATCATAATACTTTCAAAGTTATAACTCTTTCGAAACCAAAATACTTGAAATCATTACACTTTGAAAATCATAACATTTCGAAATCATACATTTGAAATCATGGTACCTTCCTTTACTTCTTTATATTTTACAAATTTATTCAATTAAACCCAAATTTTCAATTTAATTCAATTCAACCCACCAGTTTCAGTTAAATTCAGTTTCCCAACAAATCATTTCAAATCTTATCAATTTCAAATATTGATTTGATCCACAAAATAAACTATTCAATTTTTGTATATTTCCAAGTTTAAATATCCCACATTTCAAAACTAAAGTTTATAATTTCATGTATCTCAAATTTAACTTCATTATTACTTAGTTTTGAAATATTCATTTCATAAATCCAATATTATTTAAATAACTCAAATTATAAGTAAACCAAATATCCTTTCATACTAATATAAACTTTAAATATTCATTTATCAAATAGATCAAAATCAAATATCATTCCAATTCACATTCTTTATCAAAATAAAGATTGTCATTCAAAACCATTTCAAAATCATTTCCTTTCAAATCCATTATAAATTCATTATCATTCTTTAATTCAAATATTCAATTTAAATATCATTTTAAAAATCAAATATGTCATTCATTTATTATTCCAAATATCATTACAAAACACATTTCAAAATTTCATTCAAAAATTCATTTATCATATTTCATTTCATTCCATTTAACACATAACCAAGTAAACCTTAATTAAATTCAAATTCCTTAAAAATTCAAATTTAAATATTAAATTATATTCAAAACTCCTTAAATTTTCACAAATAATCAATTCCAAAAGTTAAATTATTTAACACTTTAAAATATAACTCAAATAGTGTTAAAATCTATAATATTTCAAAACATTGTCAAATTATAACAACGACAGCATTTATAAAGTGCTATCGTAGCCTATAGTTTCCAACATAGTTTAGTTCCGGAACAATGGCATTTATAAAATGCCGTAATAGATATTTAGTTATTTCAATATAGTTAAATTCAAAAACAACAGCATTTAGAAATGCTGTCATAAGACCACAGCATTTTGGAAATGCTATTAATAAAATTTCAAATTTTATTATGACTTCAGAAACATTTAAAACTTCAAAATTTTTGTTATTTTAAACTTATAAATAATATTTCTAGACTTCAAAATTTCACATTTAAATAATTTTAACATATGATTTATCACAACAAAATTTTATAATTAAATATTTATTTAAAAACTAAATTCATTTGTTAAGTCAAAATTCACTGTTTATTAACTTATAAATTTAATAAAACTTAATATTTTACTTCAAATATCAATTCAAACTTTAAATTTAATTTCCATTATTTACTTACATTTTAAAAATAAAATTTAAAGTTAAAAATCACATTACTTCAAATTTATGTACTTAAATTCACAATTTCAAAACTTAAATTTTTAGGTTTCTCAAAACCCTAAAATATATATTTTTAAAATCAAAATTTCATATTTTTTTTAAAATACACATCTTAAGAAAAATCATTTAAAAATATATCACGGGGTCTGTATATAATTTTCTAACCTAGATCAAGTGATACGGATATGTATCATTTCAATACGCGGTTTAAAAAGAAAACCGGGTTATATCATTTCAAACCCGCAATCCCAAGTCAAATAAAATACAATAAAAATCACTTGAGCCTATCATTTCAGCTCATAATAATTTTCCCTATTCTAATGTCCATTCGGGTATGTATCATTTCAACCCATAGTGATTCGATTCTACAAGGAACTTGCAGTGATCATATACATAAACAATATAAACAATTATACTAACATGTCAATGTCACAATATAATGTCATATATCATATGTCAGGTGATAATTAACAAAGTTAATATGGTAATAACATGGCATAGTATATCATATAATCATCTTACATAACATTTAATTACTAAACACTTGTCAACAATTTATGATTTCATAAGTATAAATGTCAGAGTGAGAAGGACTCACCTTTTGAAGCTAGAGTTAGTAAATCAAAACACACAGAATAGATTCCAGAAAGCACTACAAGCATGATACAGCACGACTTTTGATTCGAGTGACTAGAGATAGCCATGATATTAATCTTGTAGATAACCAATAAAACAAAAAATATATGTTAACCCGCCTTTTTACAAGGCCATGGACATGCGGAGTTAAATAAAACAACTTCACGACTATCAAGGCTGAAATATGATGGATTCGGTTCAAATGGATGATGTGCACTTGGATAGATGATAAGTCGTTCAGTCGGAATGAAGTGGTTCGAAGTGTGGCGTTCGACCTTGTGGTTTGGCCGTTCGGCATGGCAATATCCGGTGGAGGTATGGAAGTTCGGGAAGGTCATTTGATTGTGGCTCGGCATTGGGCCACGCTCGGCACTGGACATCGTTCGGCATGTTGGGCCGTTTGGTGTGATGCGTCTTTCGGCATGATGGGTCCATCAGCATGATGGATTGCTCGGCATGATGGGTCGTTCGACGTGATGAGTCGTTTAGCGTGATGGGTCGTTCGGCGTGATGGGTCGTTCGGTGTGATGGGCCGTTCGGCGTGATGGGCCGTTCGGCATGATGGGCCGTTCGGCGTGATGAGTCGTTCGGCATCAGGTGTGGCTCGGCATGGTGGTTCGGCATAGACCGTTCGACCTTGATGGGCCCGGGTAATTCAGAGAGCCCAACAACTACCTGAACGTGTCTATAAATACAGCGTGTAGCGGTTCAGAAAAGGGATCTTTTCTACTGCTCTCCGACTTTCTATTTTCTAAGACTAAGGCTATTGTAACTGCAATCGATTATTACAGCAATAAAAAGGAAATTACTAGAGTGGACGTAGGCCGGAGTTAGCCAAACCACTATAAATCCTGTGTCTTTACTGCTTTCATTTTAATTTCTGTTATTCTTCATATTTATATTCTCTACATACACTCTATCTATTATCTGTGACTGTTAGTCGGTGCTTTCATTTATATTTGGGTGTTAATGACCAATTTTGGCTCTAACATTTTGGTGCTTTCACTGAGAGGGCAAGCGCTCAGGGATTTTGGAGCTAGGAACTTGGATTCTAAGGAGCAATGGCTAGACCATCAGTAAGGAAGCAAGTGATAGAAAGGAATAATCAGGAGGGAAGTCAAGAGGCTTCCTTTGGAGCTGGAGCAGGTCAAACATCCATCTACATCACTAGAGATGAGATGGAAGCGATGTTGAAAAGACAAGAGGAGATGATGTAGGCTCTTCTCAGACAATTTTCACAAGCAGGAAATGCAGGAGCTCAGATCCGTGGGCTAGATTAGAAGCACTCAACTAGCAAGCAAAGGGAATGGCCCAACAGGGGGTAGCCCCCAATCAGCAAATGGCTAATAATCTAGATGGACCTAGACTCGGAGACATACCACCAGGAAATGCTGGACCAATCCATGGAGGGATACCAGATGACGATGTGCAACCCAACACCATCAGGAGTGCAGGAATATAAGATGAGGAGTATGTGCCTGAATTTCCTTACGAACTAGAGGGGCAGACCGGAGGCAACGAACAAGGATTATATCTTGGCGACAATGACAGATTAGTGGAAATGGTCAGACGGGCTATGAGAGGTGGATCGGTAAATAAAGACTTGAAGAATGTAAATAGGAGTCCCTTTACTCCTACAATCAGGCAAGATAGGAATCCACTAGACTTTAAGCTACCAATGTTGGATATTTATGATGGGAGAACGGATCCCACCGTTATCTTGACAAGGTACATGAGGCATGTGGAGGTACTGGGGGCACCAGACGAGGTCATGGCTCGATGCTTTCCATTGTTTTTGATGGATATCGCGGCTATGTGGTTCAGACAGTTGGAGAGTGGTTCTATCGGCACATGGACAGAGCTGACTGAAAAATTTATGAGACAATTTTGGGTCCATATAGTCAGACCCAAGAACGTAATAACATTGGCATCGATGAAGCAATGGAAGGGAGAGCCACTTAGGAACTTCTTAACCAGATTTAACGCAGCAGTAGCCTCAGTGGATCGACTCGATCCGTCAATGGTTTTGATGGCAGCGGTCTCAGGAATCGTAGATAATTCGAATTTCAAGATATCATTGGAACGGGACCCACCGAGGGACCTTGGGGAGTTCTACCATGAGGCGGAAAGGTTCCTGAGACAAGAAGACGTGCAGGTTGAGAGAGAGGGGAGAGAGGCTGAGCTTATGCAGTGAAGGGTGGAGGTCCATCCTAGAAGGATCCGAGTAAAGACGATAAAGGAAAAAGGAGAACAAATGGCAACGGTGGCACTTCGAAGAAACCTCGGAGGGAGTCAAAGTTTTCTTCTTACACAGATTTAACTGAGACTCTAGAAAGGATTTACTTGGACACTCGGGGGCGACTCCAATATCGAAGGCCGGCAAAGAGAGAGCCTTCCGAATACGAGAAAGCATCCGGAAAGCATTGCCTATTCCATGAGCTGGATGGGCACAACACAAACAACTGTAGGCATTTGAGGGATATCATTGAGGATCATGTGAGGAATGGTCATCTACGGCAGTATGTCAGGAATCGAGCTGTGGTAGTGGGACATGAGCGACCACCGCCTACCTCGAACGGAGATGGCACTGGACCTGGGCAATGTCAGCTCATTATCAACTAAAAAGATTTATGGTTTTGAATAAGTAATAGAACTCAAAGTAATGCGGCTAGGCCACTTACACACGTACGGGATCGATGACGGTCCCTAGGCGTGCTCTGAGATGATGAAAAACTGTACTACTTGAGTCTATTAAATCCTACTTTCTTTCTGTTTTTCTACAAACTTTGGTTTTCTCTTTGGTACTTTGGACATTTAATTTTCTTTGGTATGGTTTTGGAGTTTGGATTGAACTCCTGGTTTGGTTGGTTTTTTGGTTTAGATGTTCGATTTTTGATATGGATTTCTGGTTTTCTAATTAGATTCAGATCATCATATTAAAACAATTCAGGTTTAGCGATTACTGCCTCGACCGGAGAGACGGGGAAGTGATCGCAATTTACGAGTCCCTTCATCGGAGAGCGATGGAATGGACTCAGACAGAATATCAAAGTCCTTGGCCAGAGTGCCGAGGCTGGTGAATGTCAAAGTCCTTGGCCGGAGTGCCGAGGCCGGTGAATGTCAAAGTCCTTGGCCGGAGTGCCGAGGCCAGTGAATATCTTGGCCGGAGTGCCGAGGCTGGTGAATATCAAAGTTCTTGGCCGAAGTGCTGAGGCCGGTGAATGTCAAAGTCCTTGGCCGAAGTGCTGAGGCCGGTGAATGAAAAATTCCTTGGCCAGAGTGCTGAGGTCGGAGAACATGAAAGCCCTTGACAGGAAGGTCAAGGATGGAACACGATAACACGACCCGGCAAGGTCTATAGATTCGAGGTTAAACCTAGAGAGGTCATGGATTTGATAATATGGTTACGAAAGGGGTATGGACTTTGGATATCAGATTTGAGGCTATTCAAAACACACCTTTCGACAACAAGGCATGTTTTAGGGGGCAAGTTTTAACCCGCCTTTTTACAAGGCCACGGACATGCGGAGTTAACTAAAACAACTTCACGACTATTGACATTGAAATATGATGGACTCGGTTTAAATGGATGATGGTCACTTGGACAGATGATAGGTCGTTCGGTCAGAAAGAAGTGGTTCGAAGTGTGTGGTTCGACCTTGTGGTTTGGCCGTTCGGCATGGCAATATCCGGTGGTGGTATGGAAGTTCAGGAAGGTCGTTTGATTGTGGCTCGGCATTGTCGCTCGGCATTGGGCCTCACTCGGCACTAGACATTGTTCGGCATGATGGGTCATTCGGCATGATGAGTCATTCGGCATGATGGGTCGATCGGCATGATGGATCGTTCGGCATGATGGGTCGTTCGGCGTGTTTGGTCGTCCGGCGTGTTGGGTCGTCCGGCGTGATGGGTCGTTCGGCGTGATGGATCGTTCGGCGTGATGGATCGTTCGTCGTGATGGGTCGTTCGGCGTGATGGATCGTTCGGCATGATGGGTTGTTTGGCATGATGGATCGTCCGGGGTGATGAGTCATTCGGCATCATGTGTGGCTCGGCATGATGGTTTGGCATAGACCGTTCGGCCTTGATGGGCCCGGGTAATTTAGAGAGCCCAACAACTACCTGGACGTGTCTATAAATACAGCGTGTAGGGGTTCAGAAAAGGGATATTCTCTTCTGCTCTCCGACTTTCTATTTTCTAAGACTAAGGTTAGTCTATTATTTTGTAACTGTAATCGATTATTATGGCAATAAAAAAGAAATTACTAGAATGGACATAGGCCAGAGTTAGCCGACCAACTATAAATCCTGTGTCTTTACTGCTTTCATTTTAATTTCTGTTATTCTTCATATTTATATTCTCTACACACACTCTATATATTATCTGTGACTATTAATCGGTGCTTTCATTTATATTTGGGTGTTAGTGCCAATTTTGGCTCTAACAATATACACATGAATATTCAACCCAAAATAATATTGAACAAATTGAAAATAGGAAGCAACGAAGAGCAAAGTAACTTGACCTTGCCTTTACCATTCAAATGCTCGACCTAGGTGGAACATGTGCTCGACCATGATGTGTTATGTATGGAATCATCTAGGCACGAAAACATGGGTAAGTGAAGGGGTTGGAGTGTTACAACGTGAAGAATACATAGAACAAGGAAAAAGGAGAGGGTTGTTCAACATTTTGGCTCGGCCTAGTCCTAGATTGGGCTCAGCCATGCATCGTATGGGTCAGGTCAGATCTGGACAGAGGTAAAGATGCAGCCAGAGATGGTGTAGTTGCTGGTGGTGGTGGCTAAGGGGGTGGCCGAAGTGAATAGGAAGGGTATATGTAAAGTTATGTTCGGCTAGGCAAGGTTTCAAGGGGTGGAGCTTGTGCAAAGTTGTGGTACTAGCATCATAAGGAGGCACGACCTGGTCATGGTCAGAGGAGGAGGAGATGGTACTGCCGTGGATGATGAGGTGGTGGTCGGTGGTGATGGTGGTGGAGTAGTGGCCGAGCAAAGCTAGAAGAAGAGCAAGCAAAAATCAAGAGAAAATAGGAAAGAAAAGTAAGAAATAAAGCCATTAGACTTACACAATTTTTTTCTTCAGAAATAAGCATGGTCATGAGTTGTGATGATGAGAAGTCTTCTCATATGAAAATGAAAAGAGGAATACACGGCTGACCAAAAGAAAAAGGACGGTCAAAGCTAGGAATGAAAAGGCAAAAGAAATTGAAAAGACAAGTACATAAAAAGTCACAAGGAAAATGAAAGGTTTTTGTCTCTTTAAATTTCCATTTTCTTTGAATCGAAATAAACTAATAAAAAGTAAGTAAATAAAATAGAAAAAGAAAACAAAATAAATCAAAAATATTTAAAGGAAAAATAGAAAATAAATAAGAAAATAGTTAATTAAATTGAAACTAGAATTTAAAATTGTAAACAATATACAACAAACATTAGAAAATTATAACTACACTTTAAAATGTTTTAAAAATAAAATATATACATATCATATCATGTTATACAAATTAGAACATGATATGACAAAAAAAATTATTTATATAAATTAAAATAAATAATTTTGTTAAATAAACAATTTATATACAATAGTGTAAAAAGCATAACTTTCACAATATTAATCGGATTTCAACTAAACGAAAAGCAGTATACTTAAAATTTTATTTATTTTAATAGTAAAAAATAAAACTAAAAATTCAAAATTTTAAATTTAAAAGTCAAAGTTTGACCATATTGACCAAAATTCACATTTCTAGAAAATATTCTATTATTCATGTTTGAAATGTTAGTTTACATCAAAATCAAAATTTATATTTAAAATAACAAAATTTATTCATTTTAATAAATAAAATAAAGTTTTTAAATCAGGAAATTCAATTAAAACAATTAAAATATACAATTTAAATAATCACAAAAACAAGGTTGTTACACTCTCCCCCACTCAAAACTTTTCGTCCCCGAAAAGGAATAAGGTACGTGAAAACATAGAAAAAGATAGAATGAAATAGGATTAAGACAAGATGACAAGAAAATTAAAATTATACCAGATAACTGTTGTTATAGGAAAGTTTAACAAGATGGAGATGATCTTCCCAAGATCCTCCAGCATTAAGAACACAAGCACGGAAAAAAGATCTTCTAGAATCTGATTCACCCTTCCCGTATGAACGACGGTCTGTGGATGGAAAGCAGTGCTCAGATTCAAAATGAGTACCAAAGATTATAGAAAAGTTTCCGAACAGACTGGTATAAGCAATAGCCTCCCCATTCTGTAGTCAGATAAGGGAAATAAGGACAACCGAAGATAGTTTGAAAAACAAAATAAGATAATAAATTTGAAACCATGAAAATTTCAACTTAAATTGATAATTAATTTTTACATAAGTTAAATTAATCTTAACTATCTCTAATTTCATTATCTTATCATCCAATTATCTTAAATAAACAATCTCTAAAATAATGGATTTGAAAAATCTTTTATTATACTCATAATGTACTCAATAAAATTTAATTCTTCTTTATTCCTAATTATAACTAAATTTATTCCTCTCAATATATTTTATCACCTATGTTAATACTTATACTTATTATAACTGCTTTAAATTTATTCTTAGTTCCTTTGTCATCATTTTATATTGTAAATTATTCCATTACCTTTTTTTTTCTATTTACCTCTGTTAATCTTTTTATAACTAAAATTTAAGTGTATAAAATTTATTATAACCACTCAAATTTTATCTATAAAACCCTTTTTATATTTTATATTATCTAATTACATATTCAACTTCTGTATAATTTAGGTAAGTTATATTGGAATGAAATTGTGTATTATACCAATAAAACTTTCTAATTTAATCATTTCAAGCTTGAATATTTATCCAAATCTTGAAATTATACTTGAAATTATCCTTCAAGATAAAATTTAGGAATTAAATTTTTCGATAAATTCCAAACAATTTAGAGATAAATAAATGCACATATACTATATGTATATATATATATATATCCATTCAAATTTTAAATCATATATCAGTTTATGTTACAAATCCAGTCTTACATTAGAAATTTAAATCAATCAAATTCCCCAAAACAATACTGTAGCAAGACTACAGAACAGTCTCTTTACTTCAAAACTCGAAAATGAATGTCGATAATGCTGTAGTCATTACTAAAGTTATTTTCCAGCGACAAAGAGAAGAGCACTAATTTTAAACTTTAAAATTCTTTAGAAACAACATTCTATTAGAAAATACTTTAAATAATATATCCTTTGAAACTTTAAATACAAGGTTTGAAACCATCGGAAATTAAATTCTCAAATTCTTATTTTAAATTCATTTTAAATTTCCAAATAAATTTATAACCTTGTTTATAGTTCAATTATTTATATATGAAACAAGAGATAATGATATATAAAATCAAATATTATTTATTAACAACCAATTCAATAAAATCCAGAAAAAATTATAATATAGTTACAAAATTTATTTCATTACTAAATTTGAAAAAACATATTGCGTCAGTTTGCTCTGTTCAAGTATTTTTGAAATCTTATCGATAGCGTTGATCAGACGAATTGATCAGAAACCCAAATCAACATCAACAACTCAAACAACATAATATATAAAACATTTTAAATATTAGTTTACAAATACACTTCAAGAATGATTTGAAGATAAGTTGGAAACAAAGATGAGATGATTAAATAACAGAATAGGAAGATGGATAAGCTTATATAAATCCCGGACAACCTTAACTGGGTCAACCGTGACTTAAAGAATAAGAACGATGTGGATTTCTGGGGTAAATCCACTTCCGGTCTTAAGAGATAGAGTTCAGAATATAAGAGATACTAGCATCTAAACCAAGGATATAAAATCTACGGTGAATCGATGCTGTTGTAAAGGCCTTTCACCCCCTTTTACAAATCAATTTGAGATTGGCGGGACCGCCAACCCATTATAAAAATCATTCGAAGTGGAGTTATGGAATACCCCAGAATCAAAAGAAGACGATTAGTGAGGGACACGAATGGATTTTGGAACCGCAGGGAACGTTTCAAAATTCAAAGGAATCGAGTCAAAAAGGAAGAGATTCAAACTCGAATGAAAGTGATTCTGTAAATACATTTACCACATACGCTGAGTTTTCCTAAAATCAAAGCTTTGATACTACATGTAACGACTCGATATTTTCAACCATTCGCATCCGCACATGTCGGACTTGAATTGCTCAAAATACCGCATTGTAAATAAATTTTGGCAAATCTCAGAATATACAGTAAATAAAATAATCACATATCACAGACACAGAGTAAATAATAATGCAACGGAAGTAAAAGACATAGTAGTTCATGAAGCTACTATATATATAAGATACATCAAAGTTAAACAAGATACAACCGAAGAGTAACAAGATACATCAGGTGCAAATCAGAATACATCACTGAAATCACTGAATACTGAAAGCAAAATAGATGGTTGGTCTTCAAGCAAAGCTCCAACTCTGAAGCTGAGTCTTGAATGCTGAATCACACAGTCTGACCCAAGCGTAAATTAAAACACAAAACACTCAAGTCAGGACATAAATACTTATGAACTGTGAATCGAATCAAGTGAACAGTAACAAATGCATCAGTAACTTAAAGGATGCTTGGGACCGCCCAACCTTTAAAGATCCGTTAAACTATTTACTATGCACTAATATTGCGTTATTATAATAATGTCTACGGTAAAATAAACTTACTTTTAAATAGCGTTAAGGAGTGACCTAATATTCCTCTTAACATGTAGTAGTCCCAGTAGTCCATCCAGTATCAGCATACCTCTAGATCGGGAGGCTACCCTAAATACTGCATGGGCTACGGGAGAAAAACAAACTCGTAGTAAGGCTCGCTATGGTAGGTGACACAGCACATAAGACAATGCCAGGGTAGATATACCAATTACGCACACGGGATGACGGTAACGTAGCACCCACTACGCCCACCTCGAAACACACTCCCAATCAAAATAAGAGGATGTCCCATTAAATCAACCACAAGTAAGAGTATAGTATCGAAGAAATGTGTCCGATAGGAGGAATGACCTCACTTGGCCCGAGACCACTCCTTAGCCACCTCATGCCAACTCAAGGGAGTCGGATCCACGTAACATACCTTAAGAATGTCATCACCATCCTACTTCATTCTGGAATCTCCACCACGACACAGTTGTTAAAGTGGTTTTCGGAGTTGACAGAGAGTATGACAACTTCCGATCTTGGTCTCTTTAACAACCAAACGTTACTATAACGCCGTGGTCATTTCAAAATTGTTTGTACTTAAAAAAATCAAATCATTTCATTTCAAAACTATATTCCTTCCAAAATAATTTATACTTCGAAACCAAAACATTTTTATTTCAAAACTATATTCAAATTAAAATAGTTTATCATTTCCATTTCAAACATATATTCACCTTTCAAAAATCATAATACTTTCATAGTTATAACTCTTTCGAAACCAAAATACTTGAAATCATTACACTTTGAAAATCAATACATTTCGAAATCATACATTTGAAATCATGGTACCTTCCTTTAATTCTTTATATTTTACAAATTTATTCAATTAAACCCAAATTTTCAAATTTTCTATTTAGTTCAATTCAACCCATCAGTTTCAATTAAATTCAGTTTCCTAACAACTCATTTCAAATCTTATCAATTTCAAATATAGATTTGATCCACAAAATAAACTATTTAATTTTAGTATATTTCCAAGTTTTAATATCCCACATTTCAAAACTAAAGTTTATAATTTCATATATCTCAAATTTAACTTCATTATTACTTAGTTTTGAAATATTCATTTCATAAATCCAATATTATTTAAATAACACAAATTACAAGTAAACCAAATATCATTTCATACTAATATAAACTTTAAATATTCATTTATCAAATAGATCAAAATCAAATATCATTCCAATTTACATTCTTTATCAAAATAAAGATTATGTCATTCAAAACCATTTCAAAATCATTTCCTTTCAAATCCATTATAAATTCATTATCATTCTTTAATACAAATATTCAATTTGAATATCATTTTAAAAACCAAATATGTCATTCATTTATTATTCCAAATATCATTACAAAACACATTTCAAAATTTCATTCAAAAATTCATTGATCACATTTCATTTCATTCCATTTAACACATAACCAAGTAAACCTTAATTAAATTCAAATTCAATTTAAATTCCTTATAAATTTAAATTTAAATATTAAACTATATTCAAAACTCCTTGAATTTCATAAATAATCAATTCCAAAAGTTAAAATCGTTTAACACTTTAAAATATAACTCAAATAGTGTTAAAATCTATAATATTTCAAAACATCGTCAAATTATCGCAACGACAACATTTATAAAATGCTACATAGTTTATAGTTTCCAAAATAGTTTAGTTCAGAAACAACGACATTTATAAAATGCCGTAATAGATATTTAGTTATTTCAACATAGATAAATTCAACAGCATTTAAAAATGCTGTCATAAGACTACAACATTTTGGAAATGCTATTAATAAAATTTCAAATTTTATTATAACTTCAGAAACATTTAAAACTTCAAAATTTTTGTTAGTTTAAACTTATAAATCATGTTTCTAGACTTCAAAATTTCACATTTAAATAATTTTAACATATGATTTATCACAACAAAATTTTATAATTAAAAATCCAATTAAAAACTCAATTCATTTGTTAAGTCAAAATTCACTATTTATTAACTTATAAATTTAATAAAACTTGATATTTTACTTCAAATATCAATTCAAACTTTAAATTTAATTTTCATTATTTACTTACATTTAAAAATAAAATTTAAAGTCAAAAATCACATTACTTCAAATTTACAAACTTAAATTCATAATTTCAAAACTTTTTTTTTAGCTTTCTCAAAACTATAAAATATATATTTTTAAAATCAAAATTTCATATTTAAAAAAAAAAATACATATCGTAGGAAAATCATTTAAAAATATACCATGGGTTCTGTGTATAGTATTCTAACCTAGGTCAAGTGATACGGATATGTATCATTTCAATCCGCAGTTTAAAAAGAAAACCGGGTTCTATCATCTCAAACCAGCAATCCCAAGTCAGATAAAATACAATAAAAATCACTTGTGCCTATCATTTCAGCTCATAATGTTTTTTTCCTATTCTAATGTCCATTTGGGTATGTATCATTTCAACTCATAGTGATTCTATTCTATAGGGAACTTGCAGTGATCATATACGTAAACAATATAAAAAATTATACTAACATGTATATGACATTAATATAATGTCATATATCATATGTCATGTGATAATTAACAAAGCTAACATAGTAATAACATAGCATAGCATATCATATAATCATCTTGCTTAACATTTTAATTACTAAACACTTGTCATCAATTTACGATTTCATAAGTAGAAATGTCAGAGTGAGAATGACTCACCTTTTCAAGCTGGAGTTAGTAAATCAAAACACACAGAATATATTCCAGAAAGCACGACAAGCATGATACAACACAACTTTTGACTCGAGTGTGTGGAGAGAGAAGATATTAATCTTGTAGACAACCAATAAAACAAACAATATACACATGAATATTCAACCCAAAATAATATTGAACAAATTGAAAATAGGAAGCAACGAAGAGCAAAGTAACTTGACCTTGCCTTTACCATTCAAATGCTCAACCTAGGTGGAACATGTGCTCAGCCATGATGTGTTATAGCTCGGGTATGGCATCATGTAGGTATGGCAACATGGGCAAGTGAAGGGGTTAGAGTGTTACGACATGAAAAATACATAGAACAAGGCAAAAGGGGAGGGTTGTTCAACATTTTGGCTTGGCCTAGTCATAAATTGGGCTCGGCCATGCATCATATGGGTCTGGTCAGATCTGGACAGAGATGAAGATGTGGCCAGAGGTGGTGTAGTTGCTGGTGGTGGTGGTTAAGGGGGCGACCGAAGTGAATAGGAAGAGTATAGATGAAGTTATGTTCGGCTAGGCAAGGTTTCAAGGGGTGGAGCTTGTGCAAAGTTGTGGTGCAAGCATCATAAGGACGCACGGCCTGGTCTTGGTCAGAGGAGGAGGAGATGGTGCGGCCATGGATGATGAGGTGGTGGTCGGTGGTGATGGTGGTGGAGTAGTGGCCGAGCAAAGCCAGAAGAAGAGCAAGCAAAAATCAATAGAAAATAGGAAAGAAAAGTAAGAAATGAAGCCATTAGACTTATAAATTTTTTCCAGAAATAAGCATGGCCGTGAATTGTGATGTGACAAGTTTTCTCATGTGAAAATGAAAAGAGGAATACACGGCTGACCAAAAGAAAAAGGACGGTCAAAGCTAGGAATGAAAAGGCAAAAGAAATTGAAAAGACAAGTGCATGAAAAGTCACAAGGAAAATGAAAGGTTTTTGCCTCTTTAAATTTCCATTTTCTTTTAACCAAAATAAACTAATAAAAAGTAACTAAATAAAATAGAAAAATAATTAGAAAGGAAAATAAATAAATATTTTAAGGAAAAATAGAAAATAAATGAGAAAATGGTTAATTAAATCGAAACTAGAATTTAAAATTGTAAACAATATACAATAAACATTCAAAAATTATAACTACACTTTTAAAATATTTTAAAAATAAAATATATACATAACATGTCATGTTACAAAAATTATAACATGATATGAAAAACAAAAATATTATTTATATAAATGAAAATAAACAAATTTGTTAAATAAACAATTTACATACAATAGTGTAAAAAGCATAACTTTCACAATATTAATAGGATTTCAACAAAATGAAAAGCAGTATACTTAAAATTTTATTTATTTTCATAATAAAGATAAAATTCAAAATTTTAAAATTTTAAATTTAAAAGTCAAAGTTTGACCATGTTGACCAAAATTCACATTTTTGGAAAATATTCTATTTATTCATGTTTTGTATTCTAATTTACATCAAAATCAAAATTTATATTTAAAATAACAAAATTTACTCATTTTAATAAATAAAATAATGTTTTTAAATCAGGAAATTCAATTAAAACAATTAAAATATACAATTTAAAATAATCACAAAATACAGGATTGTTACAGATTAGGATCAGATAAGCATGAGTTATCCCAAAACTACTTCAAACTGGCATATGCGTTCGAATTTGAGACATCTTAAAGATGATGGAATCAAAGATGGAGTTCTTTGAAGTGCAAGGGCTACTTGCTACTGATCTCTACGGTGATTCCAAAAAGGATGTAGTAGAAGCAATGCATTTGGTTTGTTCATACCTTGAACAACTTATATGGATGAATGATGACATTGCATTATTGTCTAGAGGGTAGTGTTATCATTCCTGATGGGATTTGCTAAAAAGGTAAAACGTAGCCCCGAGCCTCAGACCAGTTATGATTAAAACAAGGGATATGCTTCGGTGCTATATGAGTCGCACCCATTAGGGTATGGTCATCACCCAATCTTGATCGATATTTATGGATTTATCTATGTTAGGCGCTAGTGCAGTTGTATGCAACAACCAGAGAGATGATATATTCGACACTATCTAGGAAGGAGTAGATCGGTCCTGATTCATAGAGAGCTAGCTAAGGCTCTCGGTACATTTTCCTAGAGGAGTACTATGGCAGGCGTTACCCCATTAGCCTTATCAATGTATGAAATCCATTTTTCAACAAGTGCATTTACGGACTTAGTTGTAAACTAAATATGTTGTTGAATCTAACTAATGTAACCATTTCAGCTATGATTATATATTTATTTTAAACCCTATACATTATTATAATATCACTGGATTTTCTAATAAAATGGTCTGGTTATTGTAATATAAAACCCCATCCGTGTTTGTGTGGAATGATCTTACGAGATATCTTTACTTTGAAAGGTTTTATAAATATATCAATCCATATGATTTGACTTTTTCACGCTGGTTTACCAGACTAATCCCGATGTTATTTTCTTATAATGCTAGGGTCGGACTCAAGTACTTTTCCAGATCTAGCGATGGGATGCTTGAAGTTTTCGAGGACGAGCTAATAATGTGTCCAAGACCTAACGTGTTTTATTTTCTATTGTATTTCTTGTTTTGTATTTATCAACAATTGTAAGACAGAATGTTATAATTGTCTAGACTGATGATAGGTTAGGCTTTGATTGTTTTATGAATATTAAAGTTTTCTTTTGTAAAGATCATTTTGATTTTATGTATTACCCATCACGATATGAGATTCTATTTTGTATTCTCTTTTCTTTCACCCTAACAATCTATCTTTCCGACACTTGGATGCTCGACACATGAATACCGCTAATGTATTAGTGTCGATTTTTGAGAGTTGAAAATGCAGGTCGTCACAGTAACACTCTCCAAATGCCGTGCAGTGTATTAATTATGGCTACTAGAGGCACCAAGGAGTTACGTACTGATAGTTATATTGGAAAACTAGGAAATGACTTACTTGATAGTTTTGTGTTGGTTAATATGACTAAAGTTAAACATAAAATATTAATGTGGCTAATTTACATAGTTCTATCGACTTAAGATTACTGTTGATCTTAAATGTGGAAGCTCCACTTTTATTATAGTTAAATTGTAGCCCGACATCTATTAAATGACTATAGTTGGGTCGAGTGGAAGCATTGAAAGTAAAATAGTATTCGAAAGAGGATTTTCCTCCTTAATTATATGAGAATAGTTAACTCAAAGTCAAAGTCTCTGACTAAAGCATTTCGTTTAATAATAAGTGTTATCATTGAATTAAAGTTTTTGTGTTTGGGCTACAAATTTGAATATGGATGATACTGGAGTTTTGACCATTACCAAATTCCATAAGTTCAAAGTGATATAGTTTTGACGAAGAGAATTGGTGTAAATAATCGTCACCATCAGGTACCGCTTATAATATGTAAAATTAGATCTTACCTATAAGAGATAAATTCAGCCAAAATATCAGAAAGTTAATTTTCGAATCGTTCGATACCAATTGCTGATTGAATTTACACCTTTGAATTCCATACCATAATGGTGAATACTTTAAATAAACCACATGATTTAATCAATTTATAAATTATTGAAAATTAATTTTACTTATGAAATATTAATTATTAAACTTCATTTGATTTGTTTGAATATCATTAGCATTTAATTAGGTGCGCATATAAAATTTCTAAATGCGCGTATTGATATATGACATTGATAAAATATCTAAACTAAGATAAAATAGATTAATTGCTAAGTTGTTTTTGGGATTTTTTGAGATCCACATGCATGATGAAAAAGGAAAGATTTTTCAAATGTGATTTGAAAATCCAAAGTAGCAATTAAAAGAAGGAATTAAATCTTCGTCCTTTACTCCTCTTTATGACACACTTTAATCTCATTTATGAAATGATTATTTTATCTTTAGTTCTATTTCTTTAGCCGAGAATGTAAAAGGGAGGGAAATGTTTTGATTGTATTTATTTGGAATTAAATAGGGAGTTTTTAAAAGGAAAATTGAAAGGTTTCAATGTTTCATTTAAAACACATTCTATCTTATTCAATCCATTATTGTTTTTTTTGCCGACAAAACATTTTATCTTCTTTTTCTTGCCGCCTCCTCTCCCTTAATAGCCTCCATTAAAAAAATTCCCTAAATAAATTCAAATAAAATCAGTAGCATTCAGGGTGGTGTTTACCTGTAGATCCTTGCAAAATCCAGAAGTTGATTCAATCGAATCAGAGTTTTATTCTTCATTCGTGGTGCAAATCTAAGACTTCATCTTTAGGTAATCCTAATTTTATCTTATTATATATATTCACCATATTAATGAAGTTTAAATCATATGCACTACATCTTATCTCATCAATTGTTTATTATATTGACCCAAATTTTTGATCTGATATGTTAATTAATTTAAATCTAATCTCATCATTTGCTCATTATGTTGACCCAAAGTTCAGATCTGATATATGTTAATTGATTGTACGAGTGCGAACCCGTGCTACACAGATGGTATTCTAAAGTTACATAAAGTGAAACAATTATAATGTGATATTGATAATGTAATAGTGATTCCAAAATGCAAAATTGATCAAATAATTATAATATAAAGCGAGTTTCTCGCTTTGAGAACGTAACTTGAAATAGATATCTACACTTATATTGTTAAAAAATATATTCTTTATACCAAATTTTTTCTGATTATAAATTAAGTAAAACATAAATGTATTTAGTCAAAATTCATTAAAAAAATCTAGATTTTACCAGTATGAGTAGATTGAAATGTAGACAGAAGAAAATTTAGAATAATGTTGAAAAGAGAAATTAAAATGATTTTTAAGCATGATATCATAGAGGTTAATGCACTATCATGGAAAATTCGATCCAATAGCATAAAGTATTTGCAAAATGTGATAACGTAAAAATTACTCCTAATGTTCCATTTATTGAACTTCAAATTGCATAAGAAACTTTCAATGTCTAAATACTAACAAATAGGCTTGGTATAATCAAAGAACAAAAGGTTCAAAAATATGCCTCCAAATTGCATGAAAAGTAAATTAGTTTAGTGTAGTTGAAATTAATCTTTGATATATAACAATAAACTACTGAATTCACTTTAGTGTTTTTGAAACAACTATTACACTTCAATTTATTAAAATTTGCCAAATGGGAAATTTTAAAATGGAAAACCACAACAAACAAAATTTATGGCTTATAAATTTTTATTTATTTTTTGATTGTGAGAGTGGTACTTTATTCAAGTAGAGCTCTTATTTTGATTTCTTAGGGGTTCGAACCCATGACCTCTAGAACTATGTCTAGAGCGACATACCGCTAACCAATTGAGCTAGTGGCGTTGGCATATTTTTTTTTAATTTAATATAGAGATATATTGCAGACACTATCCATAGTTTTTCAAGAAGTTCAACATAAACGATTTAACTTTTAACCTTCTTCTCTTTTCACTGTATTACCATCAAATAGATCGGGCATATTCGAAGAATAAACGATTCATATATAAACTTGCAAATTACATTAAAAAACGAGATTGGTTTGGTTGACGTTGATTTTAGATATATACAAAATAAAATATTGTGTTCACTCTCAATGTTTTAGTTATGCATCTAAAATCATGATTTGGGCTTATATTATAAAAAAATAACTTGTACAAACTGAAATTCATAGTTATCAAAATAAAGAAAAAAATAAACTATCAACATGTTATGCTTTAGATTCTAAATATTGTACATACTTTTCTTTTATGGTAATAAATATAAATATAATTTCAATAAAAAGTGTGTATTGAGATAATTCAGATAAAATTATTTATAGAGATACAATTTAAAGAATGAATTTTACATAGTAATAAAATATCCAGTTAATTGAGTGGGAAAGAGAGTTAAATACCCTATATTTTCAAATCCAAATTACAATCAGATTATTGTGACTATTTCGAATGGTTGAATCATATAATTAAAATTGTGACATATTTTGAGAACTTGTGGAATTCGAGACAAAAGAGTAAATGAAATGAAAGAAGGTTAAAAATAGGCCAGAGATCCAAATTTAGTAAATAGAGTAGAAATTATGAGTCTCTTTTATGTTCATGTAAAGCTCGAGATTAGAGTGAAAAATAAAGTGAATGAACAAAAGAAAGAGAGAATTTATTTTAGATTGGAAAATGAATTTTTGTTTTTATTAGGGATTGAAATACATAGATATGTATTATTGGATGGAATAGAGTGAATGTAAAATTGGTAAACTGATAGTTAAAGAGGAGCAATTTGGTTAAGGAGAATAAAAGTTATGGAAAGACCTTCTACGAATGTCAAGATTTGATAGAGGAAGAAGTTTTTAACTTTTAGAAAACTTTTTATGCAAAATTATCGCAAAATTTTTCAATATTACACTTTATTTTATCCGGAACTATTTTCATTATTTTCCATTTGTGTCATTTCAATCTAAAAATAAATAAAATATTAACATTAATTTTGTTAGAACAAATAAGAAAAATCTTTGCTAAATAGAAACCTACATACCTTATTTTGAATCTTGATCAAGATTCTATGTCTCTTCCAAAGACAATATTCAAATATTGAATATAAGAAAAAAAATACTCCTATCATCTTGTTTGATTGAGATATAATTTTATAAGGTAAGAACCAATTGTTGGAGTCTTCCATTTCAATTCTATTTTAGTTATAAAATGATTTTTCTTTATTCTCCTGATTCGAACTGATTCTTCCTTCCTAATTATAAGGAAAAGACAAAGAAACAACTGTCACGGTTGAATTTATTAAAAGTAATTAATTACAAGTTCTAGACTAAAAGTTATTGAACTTTCAAAATTCTAATTTGATTTCTTTAAGTTTCGTTTAATATTTGAGCACAACATAAACATCATCCATGGATTTTAAATTGGTTCAATATAAAGAATTTAGCATTCAACATTCTTTATTCTCTGCTAGTTAAACCAAAAAAAGATAAATTGGTTTTATAGAGTTGTGGTTGTTCTTTGAGAAGTAATTAATAAATAACTGAAATCGCTATCTTTATTTTTGTTATACATACAAGTTCATGATCTAGGCTTGATTTATAAAAAATAAGAGAAAAAATAAAATAAATTGTACAAATTAGTTCTTAACTATGTATGGGGAAAATGAGAATAAAATATTATACGCTTATCTTCTAGGATAATAAAACAATGTCAACCGGGTACGAACCAAGTACTTGAACTTCAACAGAATCAAGGTAAGTAAGGTTATTATAAGATAATTAGATATAAGTGTGACCAGCAGGATTTGAACTTATGAACCTACTGTGAACATACTCGATCAAGAGGAGATGAGTGTTTAAATTCAAAAATTATAATAAAAAAGAAAAAATAGCAAATGAGAATCGACTTTGGAGTATATAGTATAAGATGTCCATTATGATAATATAAGTAGATCCTACATTTGCCACAACCTTTACATGTTCATATTATATGTATATTTAGATCTAATTTATTGTACAACAAATTTATATATGCCTAGTTTGTCCAATCTAATTTTGTCATTGTTTTGGAAATTAATATTTTATAAAAGGCAAACAAACAAATAACCAATGTTGGATTGGAAACTAATTTAACAAATTGATGTATTCCGTACATCATTATATACCCAATTATAAATTAACTACGTATGTAAATTTTAAAATTTCTTTGGAGATTTAATACATCTTTCACACACTTATTGTTTTGAATATAATTTTAGTTATTTTTGATACATGTTTAAAAGTTGTTTCAATTAAAAATAAGACATAAGTGGACTTTTGTGCAAAACATTATGAACCCTTTGAATCCCTTAAGTGAAAGTAGGTTTCAATTTGTTACTTAATTTTAAAATTAATAAACTACAAAATTTATATATGCATATATACCTACATACGTATTTATATGATATTTTAGTTTAAAACATAGTTTGCATTTATTCATAAATGCATACATATATGTGTTTGAGTATTTAGATTGTTTTGAATAGCACAAAGATAAGTTAATGAATGAGATAACTCCTCTACATTTTCCTCTCCATATTAGTTGCTTTTTTTAACATAATTGGTTATCTTTTTATATATGTAAACATTTGATTAGGTAAAATAACTTTCTAACATAATATGTATAAGTAAATATAAGTAAACTAATGAAATGAGATAAATCCTCCATCTTTTCCTCTTCTCATTAATTTCTTTCTTTAACGTAATTGATTGTCCTTTTATATATATGTAGATTTTTGATTAGGTAAAATAACTTCCTAACATATGATGTATAAGTAAATATAAACTATATATATGAATATATTATTATTTTATATAATTTCAAAATAAACTAAAGACAATAAAGGCATATAGAAATGGTGAATATGTCCATTGCGGTGTAAATCCCAATGCCTGTATACATTCATATTAACTATGTACAGCAATTGCATGTTGCACTTGCACTACACATATACGAATGTATTTGACACATTTATTATTATACATTTTAATTCGAATTAAATTTAAAAATCCTTTTACTTATGAATTAAGATAAAATATTGACTTTATTTAAAAGAAACTTAGAAAAATTCTAAATGAATTTTAAAATCATAGGCCCATTAATGATCCAATAAAGGAAATTTTTCGAAATTTACCCTTTAAGTCCGCTGCGGGCTAGTCCAATTCTTTCGCCCACAACATGTGATCGAGGATATAAGGTTGAAATGGGCCATGATATCTTAGTGTCGAGGCAGAGTCTAGCAAGAGCGAATAGGAGTACGATTCACTAGTGATTAAAGGCCTCGTAAATGAATAACTTAAACATTATACTTGATTTATATAACGATTGCAACTTATAAATGTCGATAAGACGTGATATCCCAGTTGAATGGAGTCGCGGATATAAGTCAATTTTAATAGTGTTATGACATAGGGTGTTTATGCTATTAAGATTTGGTGGAATGTGGGAACGTTTAGATTATGGAGTGTGTGACTATTTTATTTCTGTGATATACCACATATATAACCCAACATCTCATGATTATATTTATATTGCACAGTTACATTCGTGGTTAATTTCTAGCCTGACTTGGGGTTTTGTTATATCTATAACATCACCTCGGGTAAGACTGAGGTATTTTTTACGGGATGGTTACTTTCGGATGTTTTACGATTATGCTTCTTGATCAGATGGTTTGTTGGCATAAGGATGAGTATTTTTTTTACTAGCACTATATTTTTGGAGTACGGAGGTTGTTTCACCGAGTCTATGGGCGGCTCCTCTGTGCATATCGATTGGTGTGATGGAGTTGTAGAAGTGAAGATAAAGTCGGTGAAGATAGACTAGGTTCTATACCTAAAGTAGTGTGACATGGATGTCTTGTTTTTTGGACAGTTTTGGTTGTACGTTTTGCCTTGTATATAGTGATATTTTTGTAGCGTCTATGTGTAAGACACTTATTATTGTATATAAACTATTTTTTCCTTCTGTCGTGATGTTTATCTAATGTCATTCCTTATATTAATAGAGTTAGGAGTATGCCCTAAGAGCAATTATGTAATTTATTACATATATATCTAACTCAGTAGCCAGTCTTGTTCGAAATCTAAGGTATTTTCTTTCTATTATATACTTGATATAATGTGGTTATATTAAATACTTAATTTTATTAAAAGTATATTTAATAGAAAATCCATAAACGGTATTTTTGCGACAGTAGTTATAGTGTTGTAACCATGAGTAATTTATCACAATAAAAATAAAAATACCATTTTAAATGTTCCTAGTCAAGATGCATCGAGATTGGATATCTATGTATCCGTTGAGACTAGAGTACGTAACGCTCTTCATAGAGGTTAGTACTGATAATTATTGGGTAACTATGGAATGATCCACTCGATAATTTTCTATTAGTTAATATCACAAATGTCAAACAGAAAATATCTATGTGACTGATTTATATAGATCTCTCGATTTGAGAATACCATGGATCTTCAATATGAAAGCTTTGCTTTGATAACAGTCAAATCATGACATGACGTTCAATTGAGTGACTATAGTTGGGTCGAGTGGAAGTATTGGAAGTGAAGCAATATTCAATAGAGGATTTGTCTCCTCAGTTATATGGGGTTAGTATCACAGTCAACTCAATATCAAAATCTCTAGCCAGAGTATTTCGGTTAATAATAGTTGTTATTATTTGATTAAAGACTCTATGTTTGGACTATAGAGTTGAATATGAATGATATTGGAATTTTGACCATTCCAAATTTCATAAGTCCAAAATGATATAGTTTTGACGAAGAAAATTGATGTAAATAAATGTCTAAATTGGATAATGCTTGATAAAGTGAAATCGAATTTTAACGAAATTAAGTAAGTGATAAATTTGACCAAAATGTCATACCACCTGCTAAGTAACGTGTAAATGTTAACGTTCAAATTATTCGATGTTAATTGCTGATCGAATTTATACCCAAGAGTCACACAACTAAAATGATGAATTCTCATTAGATCGAACGATTTAAGTAGTTTATAATTGTTATAAATTAATTAAATTAATTATTATTTATGAGTATTTTTAAAAATTGAATATGATTTGAAAAATAAACATTGTCATATATATATATATATATTTATAATGGTTATAAATATATCGATCGATATGAGATATCGATGACAAATTAAATTGGATTTAATTAAACATATTTAATTAGAGTTAAATAGGCTATTGGCCTATGTTAAGTTAGATGCCTGAGGGACTTATGTAAGGTCTCACTCTCTGATATCATATAAAAACAGTTTCCTGACTTTGAGTTATAACATGGTTATTACCGTTAGTTATAATATAATGTTTTGCGTATAATTTTGGTAATAGATTTAAATTATACTGTACTATATGCATAGAGTCAGAAGCAAAGGTATGGAGTAGTTGCAATGTCTGAGAGCATTTACTATTTTGGAAGTTTGATGGCAATGATAATCTATTTCTTGGAATCAACTAACTAAGTTTTAATAGGAGTTGGAGATGTTTTTAGATCTGAAAAGGAAGCTTGATGCCTGGTAAAGCACTGCATTGTAGAAGGCAGAGTGATGAGCTGCCTGAATACGGCTGCTACATACTGTCTGTGGCAGCTATTGTGATGGCTGGATTGGTGAATGAAGTTCATTCTATGGAGGCGCATGATCCCACTATGGTTTTCTATGGTGGGGACTCCTCTACGAAGCACATGTTACGATTGAGGCAGTATATAGCACAAGTAATTTTTGTTAATCGCTTATCCATTTACTCATTCCACTCTCATTTTTGTCACGTAAAAAATATAGACTATATTTTGAGGTAATATTAATTACTAGATTAGTTGTTAGACTGTCAACCCTTAAAAAATGTTGAAATTAAATGAGAACCCTATATTTGCTAATAATTTGGGAACTGACCAAATTATTAGCAAATATAGGGTTCTCATATATTGAAAACTCTTATCTTAGTCAGAAGGCCAGGATTAAATGGGTGGTGGAAGGTGATATGAATTCCAAGTTCTTTCATTCTTCAATCCGGAAGAAAGCAAATTTGCTCTCTATTCGTGAGATATTGAGAGAGGACCAATCTGTGGCTTCCTCTCCGGCTGAAGTTAGAGATGTTATTGTCTCCCACTTCCAGACTTATCTTGGCCTTCCTTCTGCGTCTGAATCGCATTCGGACCTTTTGTCCTTTATTCCTAGGATTGTTGCGTCTGAAGGAAGTGAAGCCCTAGCATTCCCTCCTTCGTCGGATGAGATTCGTGACAGTGTTTTTGCTCTTAGTAAGGATAGTGCCAGTGGTCCGGACGGCTTTAATGGGTCCTTTTTTCGGCGTACCTGGCAAATTATCCAAGCTGACCTCTGTCTGGCCATTCAGCATTTCTTTTCTGGTGGAAGCCTTCCCATTAGCTGGTCTTCCACCAACTTAATCCTCATTCCGAAGTGTGATAACCCGAAGGCGTGTTCGGATTTTCGCCCGATCAGCCTTTGTAATTTTGCCAACAAAATTATATCTAAGGTTTTGGCCACTCGTTTAGCTCCGTTGCTTGACCGTGTTATCTCTTCCTCTCAGGCAGGTTTTGTGAGAGGTCGTTTGATCTCTGACAACGTTCTTCTAGCCCAAGAACTTGTTTCTCAGATTGACCGCAAGGTTAGGGGTTCTAACATCATTTTCAAACTTGATATGGAAAAGGCCTATGATCGCATGTCTTGGTTTTTCATTATCAAGATTCTCCGGGCTTTCGGTTTTCCTGAAACCCTGATCGATTTGGTTTGGAGGCTCATATCTAACTGTTGGTTTTCTGTTATCATTAACGGATCGGCCAATGGTTTCTTCAGATCGGGAAGAGGTATCCGCCAAGGAGATCCTCTATCTCCAACTCTTTTCGTTATCGCGGCTGAGGCCTTCATTCGTGGGATCCACACGTTGACTGTTTATGGTCATATTCAACGCTTTGGGATTCCATCAGGTTGCCCGCTTATTTCTTCTCTGTCTTTCGCGGATGACATTGTCATCTTCTCTAACGGAACCAGGTCTTCTATTCGTCGTCTTTCTAATTTCATTCATCTTTACGAGCTTTGCTCGGGCCAACGGGTCAACTCTTCTAAGAGTTGTTTCGTTCACGCGAAGGACATGGTCCAATCGCGTGTTTCTTGGGTCGAGTCTTTCACAGGGTTCAGGGCTACTTCTCTACCTCTCCCTTATTTGGGTGTTGTTCTCTACAGAGGTAGGAAACTTAACGCTATTTTTGATCCCCTGACGGACGAAGTCAGGGGAAAGATTATTCGTTGGAATGCGTCTCATCTTTCTCAGGCGGGCAGATTGGTTCTGATACAATCAGTGCTATGCTCTATGGGCACTCATATCTTCGCCGCTATGTCCCCTACTTCCTCTTTCTTTCGATCGTTCCAATCTTTGGCTTCTTCCTTCTTTTGGGGCTCCAAGGGCGACAATCGTCGCCACCAGTGGGTTTCTTGGGATTCTATTTGTCGTCCAAAGAATGAGGGCGGGCTAGGTCTGCGCAACCCGAAGGACATCTGCTCTGCTTTCGCTTGTAAGTTGTGGTTCAGGTTTGGTACCAACGACTCCTTATGGGCGAACTTCCTCCATGCTAAGTATAGGAGACTGGCCCCGTTGGGCTATTCTGGCTCCCCGTCTTTCGCTAGTGAAACTTGGAAGCATATGCAATCTGTCAAATTGCTAGTTGATTCTCATAATGGTCTAATCGGATGGGATGGCGGTTCCTTTTCCATTCAAAAGGCCTGGGATGCTTCGAGAATTCATTCCCCGTCCCTTCCTATTTTTACCTTCATCTGGGACGCTCGTATCCCTCCTAAAGTTTCCCTTCTATTGTGGAGATTACTCCATAAGGGGGTTGCTGTGGATGTGAATATTCAGCGAATCGGAATTCCGCTTGTTTCCCGTTGTCGTTGCTGTGGTAACGGGGAGTCGTAGTCAGTGGATCACTTGTTCTTTGGGGGATGGTGTGCTAGCTCCTGTTGGCATTACTTTGGCTCCTTATTAGGAGTTCGTGGCCCTATCTCCTCGTCTCAAGATTTGTTATCCTTTTGGTGGATCGGTAATTTAGGTAGATCCCTTCGCTCCATCCTTTTCCGCTTAGTTCCTTGTCTTGTGTGCTGGCATATCTGGTGTGCGCGGAACAAGGCAATTTTTGATGACTCTCCAATGAATCCGCTATCCGTTATCCGGAGGGTTCGTGAAGATGTATTTCTGGCTTTCCGAGGGCGTCCTTTCAGAGGTAGGGTCTCCTCTCGTTCCGTTCGTTTGGTGAACCTTTTATCTATCTCCTGTTCTCGCTCTTCGTCCAGAGCGGGTATCGGTTGATCGCTGTTCCGGAGACGAGTGGTTCTGCCCTCCAGTCTCCTTCTTGTCCGTCTTCCCCCACCCTTTTTTTATTTTTTCTGGCTTTCAGGCTTTCAGGTTGTAGATTTCTTTGGGTGGTTTCAGCCCCTTCTCCTTATGGGTGTGTAGCTAGCTTGTGGCTGGATTTCGGGGCCCTCTTGGGTTTAGCAACCAGGGACATTCGTTTTCCACCGCCTATTTCTGGATTGTGGCCGACTATGGACTTTTAGCTTCTTCTTATCGACTGTCGGCCTTCTGCTGCTGGGTTGTTGGGTGGTTTCTTCTGCATTTTATTGCTTGGTCTCTTGCTGGTCTTGTTTTCTGTTTGTTGGGTAGAATCCGTTGTTCGGTGTCGGGCGGTGGCCTTGCCGGAGCTCGACTCGGATAATGGATGGACGGTGCCTTTCTGGGGCTCCTAGGTTGTGCTGAGAGCCTTTTGTTGTCGTCCTTTTGAGATCTCCTAGGTTCTGGGGCTCCTCAGTCTGTCCTTTTATTTTGTTCTTTTCGGTTACCTGTCAGGCTTGTTGACAGCTTTTGGTTGAGCTGATATATATATTTCATTTTTCTTAAAGAAAAAAAAATAATAATAATAATAATTTGGGAACTGAGAGTCAAGGATGAGAGTTTATTCTTTTTTTTTTAAAGAAACTAGCATATGAAACACTTCTTTGCACTTATGTTCGTTATATTTGTCTTTAGATATTGTTATGAAGAATACATATTCACATTGCTTGCATTCCTTAAACTATGAAATACACGCTTTAGTTATTATTTCTAAATATAGAAATATATCTTATGGGTTGACAACAAGTGAGGCATGCATATTCCAGTTACCTACTACTAAAGAAATAAATAAATCTTGCATGTTAATTTACTGCAATTGGAAGGAGTTAATATATGTGATTAATTTGTCGATTTTGTAGGTAGCAGCATGGCAATATTTTGTGATTTCAAAACCAAACATAGAAGGTTGTGACAAATTTCAAGAACTTTCACCTTCTATAGAGGAATATTTATATTTGATTGTTGCATTTATTACTGAATCATATATAGATTGTAAATTGAATATACCTTGACAAATTTCATGATCTTTCTCCTTTTATAGGAAATATTTGTATTTGATAGTTATATTTATAACTAAATCATATATATATTGCAAATTGAATATAACTTGACAAATTTCATGAACCTTTTCCTTATATACATAAATATTTATAATTGGTTGTTACATTTTTAACCGAATCATATATAGATTGTAAATTGAATATACCTTGACAAATTCCATGATCTTCTCTTTCTATAGAGGAATATTTGTATTTGAAAAATTCCTTAATAATGTGTTATACTTGAAATCTTAATATATAAAAATTAGTAAATTTCAAATAGCAACTTTATAAGTTTTAATTAACATTTTAAGACCATTAGCAACTGCGTTTAAAATGGTAGTAGATGGTGTCCTTTTTATATATAAATGAATATATAACATTATTGTATGATCTACAACGTGCTTACACACCAGTGTGGACATTTAACTTACTTTGACAAATGAAGTAGAACAATTTCAAGGGAGAGAAGTGTTCGTTTTAACCTTTTTTAAAAACATTTTCTTTCGCGGTATTTAAAAATAAAGTTCAAATATGTTTTTTCCTTCTACCCACTGATTTCCACTACACTCGGCACTATTCGGTTTGTCCATATGCTTTTTGGTTTAATTTATTACTCCAAAGAGCCTTCGGATATTGTTTATAATTTCTTTAATTTTTTTATATTCAATGAGTTCGTAATGAATATTATTAGTTTTAATGTGCTAGGTTTTGTAGCCAAGAAATATCTTGTATGTAATCCTCAACTCGAGAAGTACTTTTAATGACAACATTTGGTTTTCTTCAATATGATATACATTTGATTTGCTCAGATTTGGGATTTATATTTATTCTCACATTAACACTGACATTGCATTCTTAGATCATTTCCTATCAATGTACTAAAAGTTACTACTGTATTTTTTTAATAGTTGATGCATTGGCCCTTTTTTAATTTAAAGTTCACTATTACATTCCTTTTAATTGACATTATTTTTTATCTATATACGCAGTGTTCTTCCAGTAGCTTTTTTTGGTTCTTATTTACAACCGTTGAACTTTTAATATGTATATCATTTGTGATTTATACTGAGATGATAATGCCAATCTTATTATTTTTATTCAAATGGATAATCAACTAGAATATTTTTTGATGAGGTGCAACATTGCAAACATGATCTAACTTTAAACAACTTCATGCACAAAATTCATAATTTGATCACCTGGGTGCTACAATTTTTAATTAATATATTATCTGATAACTGAATTTATCACTCTTACATATTTCATTTTCTCTCTCCATGTTTTGATTCTCCAATTTTTTGATATAGGAGATGGCCGCTTGAAAAGTACTTCAAGTGCAATAACTTGTCTGCATGTCATTCAAAACTAGTTCTAAAATTCATTTGAATCAATTTTGTAGGACAATAATGACAGTACATGTATGCTTACCTAATCATTGGATACGACTTGAATAGAGTTGAAACTTGGGAAGAAAAAATATACTTAACCTATGATGGGAAAGCAATCCTATCAAGGAGTACCTTATCTTCATGGCTACAGTTAAATTCTCAAGTGGTGATGCAGATATTGATGAGCTGTCCGAATATTTTAGCGTGATGCATATGTATTCTGATTTATACCACTATTATTCAAATTGTCTAATTGCAGTTTAATAAGACATATTCGCTTTCTAGACTAAAGTCTCCATGCGTAGTATAATGGATGTAACTGAAAATCTATATTACTTTATTATTAAAAACAATTTTATGGTTTCATTTTATTAGATTGATATAATGTAATTGTTGTATACTTATTTATATATTAGTATATTGGAATATGATTTTAATATTACAAAGGCTTTGATGGCAAATTAATATGAGATTTCAAAGTAAAATATAAGCTCTCGATTGGTATCCTTATTTGATTGCCTTGAGTAGCTTTAGTATGATCTTAGTGATTAATCTGAAAGCTAGGTATCAACAGGCTGTGGTTTGTCCAACCTAGCAGAGAGTTAACTCCATAGTTAATTTTGTAAATGACATTACAGTTCTCCTATAAATTTGAATATTTCAATTGACATTCATTTGAGCTAAAGATTCAATGTATGTTTGATCTCACTTATATATCTCAATTGATAATAATTTTTCCCTCCTACAGAGTTGAATGAACTAGAGGCTGAGATCCTTTAACATTTTAGTTTTAGTAACTAGGGGAAATATGCTCTTGCCACTTGGGTTGTATTGATAAGATTCTAAAATTAAGAACTCGCAAATGAATTTATTTTTCATTTCCAAGCTATATCATACAATTGCACACGATATATTTTGCTTAAAATTAACAGAAATTTTGGCACACCCTTTATAAGTTTCAAAATTCATTTCCATGCCTATTAGAAACCGATTCCATAGAAACCGCAAGAACTATATTTGGGTAAATAGCAAACATTTGCAGTCTCTAAAAATAAAATATTAGCAGTTCAAAGTGTAAAATACTTGCAGTTTAAACTTTAAATATTTGCACTTTAAATTGCAAAAACGCAAATATTTGCAACAAAAAATTTGATTTTTTTTCCATATTAATTCCTGATTAACTGTTGATTTACCTTTCAAATAAAATTTATCAAAATAAGTTTCATGAGAGTAACTAAAACTATTTTTGAGAGGATAAGGTCGTGTAAATGTGAAAATATGGGTCTCTCTTTATTTTCAACTTTTTTTTAATTTGCAAAATACATCGTTTATACAAAACTATATATTTCGTTTACTTTGAGAGTTATACGAATATTCTGAATTGAAGCAGACTTACATTTATCGCTGCCTTGAGATTAAAGAAGGATCCAAATATCATATTCAGTAGATTCCAACTTCTTTGTTCTACGTGAACTTGAATACAGTGAATTGTACGCGAACTTAAATACAATGAATTATTATATTTAATGATACTTTTTCATACACACACATATATATTAATGACTTGGGATTCATTACAAAATATTTCACTTATTTTCAATTTTAAGAATGAGTTCTATTAAGAAACCATATATTGAAATATATAAGTGTAACGACCTAAACTTTTGGATATTTTAAATTGGAATATCTAATTGATTTCAAATATTTAAAAGTTAATTTTTTACTTAAACTTCAAATATAACTATTTATTGGATAATTAAATTATTGAATTTAATAATTGAAAACTGGTAAAATATTGAATCTGGAGTTTTAAGCTTGTTAAAAATAATTTAAAGGCTTATAAAATTTATATTGATAATACAAAGTTAATAAAAGTGTAAAATTTAATTTAATAGTTGTTTGTTTAGTTTTAAAAATATATCATTTAAATTGACATTTAAAAATAGCCTTACGAGGCACAGTTTCGAATTCGACGAAACCAGTTTAATTGGATTCATAATAGTATCGGATTTGAAATTTTCATAGCGTTTGGAGTTATCTTTTGGCCGTACGGAATATAAACGCATTGTGATTTATATCGAAAATTCAATATAATAATTAGATCGAAAATGCTATCTTCTCCATACGATTGAATTAGGACTCGAAACCTTTTTATTGCATTCGGAATAGGGGTACAACTTATGAAGGCCTAGTGGAACGCCTTGATAGGAGGCCAAGATTTTAAGCCGCTTAAATCAAGATATTTGAAAATTTAATTAATATATCGTCAAATTCAAGCACTTTATTTCAGCCGAAAATTCCATCAAATCGGTCTGGTGATGTGTTCATGACCCTTACCTTTTCTAACATGCATCTTTCTCTTTAAATAAAGAAAATTCAGCCACATTTTTTTTAAAACAAAAAATAAAAATAAAACATAGTTCGAATAAAAAAATCCAAAGGAAAAATCAAAAACCAGTTGTAAGTTCATATTTGAATTTCTCTTCGAAACTGCTATATTGGTTGTGAGGCGCGGCATCAGTGGGAGGTGCTCAACTTTGTTTGGTGATAAGCAGGGGGGGTTAGGGTTTCGATTATCTGGAGTTGAGTCCCTGATTTATGGATCTGGGTGTAGACTCTAGTCGGCGTAGGGAGGCGCACCTGGGGGAGGATTTGGAGGCAAGCGACACTCGTTTAGTGGCCGCGATCTTTGCCGCATGAGCAGTCGAAGGGGTCACGATCTCGTATAGGTGTGGGATCATTTTTCATTCGTTCGGTCGGAGGTGGCTAGTGTGTTGGAAGTGGAGGATGGAGGACGCGGAAGTGGGTTCGTGGATGGTTTCTGGTCGTTGGGAGGTGGGATCATTTTTTAACGACCTAGAATTTTGGTCGTTAGAGTTTGAACATTTAATTCATTTTAAATGTTAAATGTGGATTTTGAAATGATTTTAAAGTAAGAAGATTTTGGTTAAATGAATATAATTAGTTAAAATATCGAGTATGGCAATTCAATTGGATTTGAATAATAATAATTAAATATTTGGAACTGGGATAATTTGTGAATCTGGATGTAAATGGTCATGAAAATGGTTTCTAAGATTTCTTTTTGGTCTTGTTTGATTTGATTTGTAATATTGAAATTTTGGATGGAATCAAAGCTCGATAAGCTGAATTTGAAATTTTTATATTAATTTAATAATGGAAATTAATATATAATAATAATGCAAATAATCAGATTTCGATTCGAAATGAATTAGAATGATTTCTAATGTGATTATAAATTCTACATGATTTATAATTAAGTTAGTAAAGTATTAAAGGTAAAATTTTAAGTGATTTCGACGATTTTGAGAATCGTTCGAGTTAATCGACGAGTTAAAATAGCCTTCCGCGGCACAGTTTGAGAATTCGACAAACCATTTCCATTAGATCCGTAATAATGTATTATTATCGGATTTCAAATTTCGTGGCGTTTGGATTTACCGTTTGCTCGAACGGGTGCGAAACGTGTAACATCCCGCCTTTTCGTACGCTTTAAATCGACACACGGGCCAATTCAAACCATATGGAAGGGCAGATTGTTATGGGGTAAATAAAAAACAAGAAAGAAATAAAACAAAATAGAATCTCACAGCGAAAGGAAAAAATATAATAATCAATATACAGTTCTTGAAGTTGTTTACAAAATATTTAATTTTACTTATACAATATATATCAGAGTTCGCATACCAATAAATATCAATGCAGCGGAATACAGTGTGTAGTGGAACCATATAATATATAATAATAATAATTATAATAATGAAATCTTCGTCTTCGTCCTCCAAAAATAAAGTCTTCGATCCCGAAATGCTTGGACTGACCCGAGCGAGTTGAAAAAACAAAACACTCGAGTCGGAACTAAAAGATCTTATGTAAGTTAAATCATCAGAAATAAATATGAGTGCAGTAACTGAAGAGATGCTCGGGACTTACATCTCTCAAGGATCCGTTAAACTATTTACTATGCAGTATATTTCGCTATTATAATAGTGTCTAATTGTAAAATAAACATACTTTTAAATAGCGTTAAGGCTTTACATTTTCCACCTTAACACATAATATATTCCCATAGTCTATACAGTACCGTAATCTCTCCCGTACTGGGCGTCATCAGAGGGCACTCCATAGGTATGGTACAAAACCAAAATCGTATAAGGCGCGATAGGGTAGGTGACATGACACAACTAGGCAATGCCAGGGTAGATATACCAATTATGCATCCGGGCTGGTGGTAACGCGTAGCCGCAGCTACCGCCCACCTCGAGCCACACCCCCAAAAAGAAAAATCAAAAGTGGCCACCAAATCAATCCAAAAGTCAAAGTATAAAATCAAAGGGATGTGTCCGATCAAAGGTGCTACCTCAATTGGCCCGAGAATCGCTCCTGTTTTAGCCACCTTATGCCAACTCATGGGAGTTGGGTCCACGTATTTACCTCAAAGGAAACACCACCACCATCCTACTTCATTCTGGAATCTCCACCACGTACATGGTTGTTAAAGTGGTTTTCAGAGTTGGCAAAGAGTATGACAACTTCTGATCCCGGTCACTTCAACAACCAATCGTTATTATAACACCGCGGTTAATTAAAAATAATTTATACTTTAAAACCAGAATATAATATCCCTTTCAAAACCATATAAATACGATATCATTTATATTTTTAAAACCCCAAATCAATAGGATATCATTTTATTTATAATTATCCCTTTTCCCAAAATCATAATATTTCAAATATATATATTTTAAATCCCATAGCTTTGAAACAAAATTTCTAATACGTAAATGGTTTAAGTATTTAACCGCTTTGCATAACAAAATATCTTTTTAAATTTCACAAATAAATTCCAAATATAGGATTAAATTCCCAAATAAACCATTTCAATTTCCATATATTTCAAAGCTTTAATTATTCCACCATTTCAAAACTTATTCTTTGATAATTTCATATATATCAAATTCAATTACTATTATCTAGATTTTGAAAATGTTTACTTAATAAATCAAATGTCAAAAACCTTTAAACTTCAAATAACATGATATTCTCTCAAATTTAATTACATGCTAATATTAATTTAAATCGACTTGATATTCATTTTAGTCCTCTAAACCAAAATCAAGTTATAAAGATCATACCTTTTAAAACCCCAAATTAATTTATATTTCAAATAAATTTTATTCGAGAATAATTCTTAAATACCTTAATTCAAAGCAAATTCATATTTATCTTCCAACATTTATTTTATTTAAGACATTATAAACTCCATCAATAAATTTAAATAAATACTTAACCGTATTATATCTAAATAAAAATTAACTTTTATTTTTAAACTTCTTTTATTCTTTGAAACCAAATTTATACATAGCTTAAATTCAAGCGTTTAACTATATATAAAATAATATTTGAAAATATCAAAAATCAATATTCAATAAACCATAATCCTTCCAAAACCATAGAAAATCATTTCAAATATAAATTTTATATATATACCGCGGTGCCTGTATAAAATTTTCTATCCTATGGTCAAGTGATACGGATTTTTATCATTTCCATCCGTAATTTAAAATAAAATTTACGGTTATATATCATTTCAAACCGCAATCCCGAATGAAATGAAAATGCATACTAACTTGCAGTTTATAACAATATAAGTACATCATCCATTCATCCAATATCAACCATCAACCATTTGTCACAATCATCATCCAAATTCAAACAAGACATCAATATATAACAGGTGTTATAACAGGTATCAACTATCAGGTTATATTCAAAAATAAATTATAACTGTTTAACTGGCAGTTTATATGCAATAAAATAAATAACAATTTAACTGGCAGTTAATATACAATAATGAATTAAATAACAAGTTAATTAAATAAATGCAAATTAACTGAGATAATGATGAAATATATGTCAAACAACTATAAATAAATTTCAAATCACATCATAAATGAATTTGACAAACATAAGAAATCTTAGAAGTTGTGTAACGACCCGAAATTTTCACACCTGAAAATTCCAGATAGTTATGAAAAGAAGAAAGAGATAGAAGAAGAAGAACAGAAACATTAACATCTCACATTCGCAGCGGATAAAATACAATAATAAATAATAACAGTTTACAAAAGAATACTATATCTGTCGATTACATTCTAATGCATCAGAGTTTCACATTATATACAGTCACTGAATATTTACAATTATCATGTCTCAGATTAACAATAACATAAATACAGCGGAAATACTCTATACGATATTGCCATCCAGCTCGCCTCCTGAGCACCAGAACGTCCTAACTTGAAAATCTGTAATACTCGGTCTGACCCGTGCATTACACCAAAGTAACACCCGGGTCAGGCTGGAAACCAGCGTGAGTAAACCCAACCAACATGGAATACCAAAGCAAACAACTTATATAAACCTGGGTAACTTATATCAATTTAACCAATTCACAATTTGCTATAGACAACACTTATTTCACATATAAATTTCTAAGTATCAAACTTAGACAAAATAATCCAATTCTCTTAAATCATTTCATTTCCTGCTTATTGATTTCACAAATCAATTTATAAAAATTCGAAGTGGTTTCGGATTTTTCCAATACCCAACCCCAGTCTCTTCGAGTCTCATACCATCCTATCCCAAGTTATCCAAATGAAAAACACAACATTTCACATCGAAGAAATCAACTCATTCAAAGCTTCAAATGCCATTCAATCATCCATAAGCAAAACTTAATCACAAACAAATTTAATTTAATTAACCCTGATTGAATTACTAATCTCAATCACTTAGATTTCTTCATTCAACATTAATTAATCAAATTAATTAATTAATCATCCCTTCATTATTCATCTTAATTAATCACCCAGGATTAATTATCCTTCAATTACATTCAAGTACTATTCATTAATTAATTATCACGATATTCATTATTCTTAACCAAAATCCATAAGAAATCTTTAATTACCTCATAAATTAGTTGACTATATTAATTTCATTTATCCTTAATTACTTGTTGACTGATTTCTCATAAGTCACTTACTTTTGATTTATTAATCTTTATTTATCAATCCTTTATTATGTCATTGATTATATAAATTATGATTTCGGTTACATTTCAATTTATCCTAATCAAATTTAATTATGTTAAACAATTAATCATTTATTAAACCCCACATATTAATCACTTTTGATTTACCTCAACCTGTAATTACTCTTCTAACTTGACGAAATCAGAAATCATCAAGCCCTTAACAATATTAGAATGAAAACATTTTCTTATTTATAACTTTAAATCTAAAAACAATTTAAAAACCCGAATACTTCGAGTCAACCCACAATTAACTCGAGATCCGACCAAAACAAAGTCACATCATCATCGGTAGCACATCCAATCAATTTATTCATCCAACCAATTATTTAAATTTAAACTTTAAATTTTAATAAATTAGCTTCTCTTTAATTGCTTAACCGATTAATTAAATAATCTTAATCACCCAAGCCTAATTTTTTTTTTTTAAAACTCAACCCCGAAGGGAAGAGCCCCAACCTAGTGAGTCCGCCAACCCTAGGAGGGATTTTATGCTAAACCTAAATTAAATTAAAGATAATTCATTTATCTTAATTAACTTCTAAATTATATCACTTTAAAATCTTATTTATAAGCCTGGGATTTAATTGTCATTAATGTATAATTTAACTTAAGATCTTTAAGTTTTATTAAGATAACATTTTATTTCCTTAATTTCTCCTTAATCACACTATTAATTAAGTTTCAAATGTGACTTAAGAATCTACCTGCTTAGTTTAAAATAAACATACAATCGTAAATTGGGTGAGAACTCACCAAAATGCTGACGACATCCCCGAAGCTGCTCGACCAAATCAGATCGGCGACTCCTCAATTCGAATTGCCTCCATCGCGCGATACCTTCCAGTGCGACTGCCATGCTTCAGCACTTCCAGCCTCGTCAGTAGCCACACCTCCAACCACATCCCACGCTTTAGTAATTTCATCCTCATCCATTTCAGGCAACTCAACTTGCATAACAACTCCCTTCCCTAACATCAATCCCTCTCCTACAACAATCACCTACAGACTGCAATCGCAACTACGAACAACCATCACTGCCTTCACAAGCAACTCGCGAACCATCCCCTTCACCTCGTCTCCATCAACATCAGATCACCCACATCCTCTGCCGAGAAATCAAATCGCCTCCAACTACCATCACGCAACATTCCTCGAACCCACGCGGGTAGCCCTCGCCTCGCGACTAAGCCCTTCGGTCGCCGCATCCACTATCGACTTCCACCTGCTCGCTCGCGACTTCCACCTGCTCGCTCGCGACTTCAACTCGTGCTATCTTCTCCCTTGCACGACTCACATCCGCCATTTTTTCTTTTATTTTAATTAATCAAAGACGCAATGATTTGGGAATTTAGGCAGGGTCGACTTCGGCTATTTTTTTTATTTGAGTCAGACGAATTGAAGGGCGAGGAACTAAATAAATGGAAGCGACATGAATTTGAATTCAAGCAACGATTGTCGCCCTTGATTTAATTTTGGCTTCAGAGGGAAGACAAGAAGTACGTGACTTGTGTAGAGAGTATGCCGGCTTGCTCCGTAAGAAGATGGCTGAAATGAAAGAACGGTGGCTGGTTGATTGATTTTTTTTAGATTTTTAAAATTATTAAATTACCAAATGTCTAGTTAAACATAACGCGAAATCTCGAACCCCGAAACAGACATGCCGAAAGGCGTTTATAAAGTTTTACCCACATTCCGAACACAACGGGACGTGTTTCGGAGGAATTTGATCGTATGCGCGAGTGACGGAAATAAACGATCAATTTTAAATTAAATCGATTAAAATAGTTTCTATGGGTTTTGAGCTGTCAGGGTCAAACAACAACTCCGATTGCTATGAAAATTAAAATCCGATAATAACTAACTATTACGGATCCAATGAAACTGGTTTCGTTGAATTTTGAGACTGTGTCTCGGAAGGCTATTTTTAAATTCAATTTAAACGATATATTATTAAAATTGAACAAATCACCTTTAAATTTAATTTCAACCATCCTATTATCTTCAGTATCATCATTATAAATTTTATAAGCCTTCAAATTATTTTAAACAGGCTTAAACCTGAAGATTCAATAATTTACCCAATTTCAGTTTATTAAATCTAATAACACAATTGCTGAAAAATAATAATATTTGAGTTCAAGTTGAAAATTAACTTTTAAATATTTAAAATCGACTAATTATTCCATTTTAAATTGTTAAAAATTCTGGGTCGTCACATTCCTCCCCTTTAAAAGAATTTTGTTCCTCGAAATTACTAATTAGGAAAAATGGACCAATACCCGTTTACCTTTCCCCAAAACCAACAGTTTTATCAACATCCTACCAACTATCTTTTATTAAAATCCCACTATCACATCAACTAACTTCCCAAAACCTTCTATAGTTTCCAACAACTTTATTTTACTTCACTTATTCAAATCTAATTAAAAATTAAAATTAAAATTATCACTACTTCCCAAAAAATTTCTAGCTCCCTAAATTTCCGAATTTTTTTGCCAGCGTCTCCTTTGCGCGGCTAGCTCGGTACTACTACAAAATGCCTCTACAGGATCCCAAATTCCAAAAGAAAACAAAAAGCCCGGTGGCTAGATCAAAAACCCAATCCAATTTCATACAAAAATTTAAATACATACCTTTAAGTCGGGCAATACAAATTTATCTTTTGGAATCCCAATCAATTTTCCTTTTCCCTTATAATACCTACATATCCGGCTTAGCAATAATATCCAATCGTAACCTTTCAAATCATTGTATACATTTCCTTATTTAGGTTTTATATCTATTTCAAATTAGTTTTTCCATTTCCATATGATTTCAATTTGCCTTCAATTCTGAATATTGAATTCTATCTTCCATTTATAACTGATTCTTATTAGTTTCATCTACTAATTTATTTAAATTTCCCATTTGTCATCGTTTTGTCGCTAACGAAAATTTTCTCAAAAATTTCCAAATTTTTTCTAACTCTCAAAATTTTTAGAAAATTTTGGCAGAGTCTCCCTTGTACGGAGGAGCTTTTGCAATTTGACAATAGATATAAATATGTATACATCGACCCACACGGTCGGAAAAACAAAAACAGTTCATATTTCCTACTTTTATTGCGTAGGCGTACCTTTATTTAGCATTTTTAAGCAAGCGGCTTATTATACGAGCAATTAGCGCAATCAAATCCAGCCAAACGGCCTTCAGGTACCTATACTTACTCAATTTAAACATATAAGCTATATATATATATATATATATATATGAAGTTTATAACATTTCTCTAAAAAAACTACAACACATCAAATTCTAAAAGAAATGCATTCTAAATAACTTCCCCAAGCAATTGATATGATTTCAACACTAATCCAATTTCTTTCAACCAATCATATACCATTTCAATTTTATTGGTTTACAACTCAATTGCTTATATTCACTTTACTTTTAATCCAAATAAGCTCATATTCAATTCAGTTGATTTCAAAAATCAATTATATTTGCATCCACTAATTCATAGAATTTAATTAAATCTCGTATACGTTAAACGACAATCATTTCTACGCAATTTGATGATATCCATGTGAATAAATAATTACTCAGGTTTTATAACCAATTTAAATTGATTCCGACTCAATTTTATTTAATTCAATTCCATTTTAATTTATTCACAACCATTTTATTTAGCTCGACACATTCCATGCTTGTGTGCTACTAACCATTCAAATTAATCCAATCCAAGCTTTTATTTAATGGTCTTCCATTCTTACTCGAAATCGAGCTTCTCATTTATTCTTAACTTAAGTTAATCTATTTCAGTTTATTCCAACTTCAAACTTAAGTTCACTTCCATTTGATTCTCATTTATCAAATTCCATTATATTCAGTTAGCCCATCCATTTTAATTTTAGTTCTAATTCGCCTTCTCAATTTATCCAAAATAATATCCAAGCACATACTTACTCATTTATACTTCAATTTAATATGCCTCCGAACTTAAGTTCAGTTTGATAATCCGATTCTAATTACAACTTTGATTTAGTTTTTATTTAATCAGACTTCATCCATTTATTATTTAATTCAATTAACCCATTTAAATTTTTTAATTTACTTAATTCATTTTCAAATTTATTTCTTTAATACAATCCATTCACAATTTATTTATATTCGCTTGGGTTTTGTTTGCAACCCAAACCATTTTTATTATTATTAACTTTCATTTCATATGACAACACTTCCCTTATATCTAATTTACTTGCAAATTTCATTAAATATTATTCATATCACACTTGGATTTTATTTGTAATTCAAATCATCACTATTTCGATCCAACTCTATTTATTTTTATTTTTTTACAACATCTCTACTTATTTAATTTATTATCAAATCCCAGTCGAATTCTATTACAATTCAAATTCATTTCCAGATTCCATTATTAACTTACAATCCATTTTATTTAAACGAGTTAAATTTTGTTAACATACTCTATCAAATAATTATTTAGCTAATTAGTTTACTTCTAACTTTTAATTCAATATTCGATTTTATTACAAAAATCGCTTCATTAATTTTCCCTGAATTCAATTTTTTTTTCATACTTCCAGTTTGGATTTCTTTCATTTCCTAAAATTCTAACACTTTTATTTTAAAAAAATTAGAAAGGCTTTGAAATCCACCTCATACTATTAAAATAGGTTTTTATAAAAATACTTCTTATAACTCGATGTCTTAACCAGTCCATCCTTGTTCTCATAGAAATTCAGTCATACGTTGATCAAGCGTAGGACTGAAAATCTATAAGTACTTGGTAAACCCATTTTCAACATCTAGTGAAAATAATTTTGAAAATAATTTTATTGAAAATATTGAAAGCATTTTGAAATAGAGAAAATATCTTTGGTAAGAATGCTCTGGAAATCATCACCCCCATCCATGGTCGCAGTTGCATCCAGGGTTACATTGCCATCGCAGCAAAAGTCCATGTAACTGCAGGCTCTCCGCGGCCTCTCAATTACGCCATGGAACCCACAACAGATCACAATTACATTCCAGGGTTACGTTGCCACAGCAAAAGTCCATGTAACTGCAGGCTCGCAACAGCCTCTGATTTTCGCTGTCAAAATGAAACTTCTCCACTCCTACATAAGTCGCAGTCTACCGATATAAAATCAAACGTAGACTATTGGCTCTCAGCGGCACACACAACTTTCGCTATGTTATACCATAGGTCGCAGTCTACCGATATAAAATCAAACGTAGACTGTTGGCTCTCAGCGGCACACACGACTTCCGCTATGGTATACACTACTCATAATCCCCAGGAACTAGTTTTGTCCGGACTCCTCACGGGATCAACTTTAGAACCCCCCCTTGGGGCTCAAGGTAGTACCACCCGGTGGCACTCCTGAGAAGTTCATATTAAGGGAGCGCCTTTTTCCCCAGATTCATCATCAAAACACTTTATACTATACATATATAGTATCTTTCAAATCATACCCTAGTATGATCTCATACAAAGCTCCTTTACACAAAATCGATTATCCCAAAATCGATAATTCTCAAAATAGGCTTTCCAAATTTTAATATTGATTTTACCCAAAAATCAAAAGCCTTTCCAAATCCTAAGTTTTCCAAAACCTTTTCCAAAATCCTCATAAGATCCTTTATATATATATATATATTCAAAAATATATATAATTTTTTTAAACTTTGGATCATTTCAACTTGTATAAAATTCCTTTTTATACTTCAAACATTTTCAAAAACATTTTGTTTTGGCCATAGATTTTAACAAGGGGAGTTTTATCTTATATAACTAAGATATATAGCTTCATTTATTCAAAATCAAATATTCAAATTTGATTTCTTTTTTAAATATCATTTTCATTCCAATCAGTTCGATATACGATATCATCCGTACGCTATATTAATCTGACCGCTCGCTCGATCACACAATTTCACTTCCGAACTAGTATTGTCCACCCGACTTCCTAGTGCGGACATAGATCTGGTTTCTTAATCAGAAAACGTCATTCTCCTTGCATAGCTATAACTATGATAGAGAACATCCAGAACCAATCAACAATCCATATCCAGGTTCGCCGTCGAAAATCGAGTGAAAAATCCCAACTCGGATCGATATAACCATCTCGAAATTCTGTGCTCGAATCTGGATCAAATCACTATGCGAATAGAATAATATACGTACATCTTACGTATTTATTTTCATTGATTATCAGCCAAATCAATTTCCTTTCTATTCACATTTTTTTATTCCCATTCACTTATTTACAATTGCCTTAATCCTCATTTGGATTATCACTTCAATCCTTATATCAGTTGGGTATTTAATCAATAACATTTTGAACTCCGGCCAGTTTATTTTTTTTAGAAAATAGCTTGAAAAAATTAAAAATAGATAAATAGTTGAAAAATAATTATTAGTTTGAAATAGCTGTAAAATAGTTAAATAGTTTCAGAAATTTTAGATAATTGCAAAATAGTTGCAAAATAGTTGCAAAATAGTAATTAATTTGTAACATAGTTGAAAAATAGTAATTAATTTAAAAACAGTTGAAAAATGGTTAAATAGCTCCAAAACTAATTGTAAAACAAGTATAAAATAATTTGGCTTTAAAAATATAAGTTGTATATGTTAAATAGCTTGGAAAAATAAGTTTATATTAAAACAATTTATATTGAAAATAGTCCAGAGTCAAAATTGTTCACATTCCCAACAATTCAATCTTAATTTCCACTTCCGTTTAAGTTGACTCAATTTCAATTTGAATAACTTCAATTTTTCTTGCAATTTATTTAAGCCCAATTCAAGTTGAATCAATCTTGATTCCTTTCCCCAAATTAAACTGAATTCCACTTTAAATCATCTTTACTCATGTATTTCAAGGTTCGAATAAGAGTTAAATACAATTTTATTTGTTTTCAAAATTTAATTTATTATTCAATTTTATCAGTTTGAAGCCAGTTCTTAAACAAGTTTATTTTACAATTTAATTATTCAAATTTATTTTATTTATACAATACCATTCTTAATTTAAAGATTTTTATTAACAATAGGATGATATCATCTAATTTATTTTAAAACGTCCATCCATTTTCAATTTTTAAATCTCAAACCCGTTTTGAGATCACATAAATTCCCAATTCAAATCAACCATTTAACTTTCCAAGTTAAATTCCAATTTACTTAATCCAACCAACCTTACTCAATTTGAATTCCCTCTTCAAACTTCAAAATTCTTTCCCTCTTTTAAGTTCAAAACTTATATCACTTTGGGTTTTTACATCACACTTCAGGGAAAAAATCAAAACTCAATCACCTAGAGTTTATTTCAAATTATCCTTGATATCATGTATATCCATACATATATACATATTTACGTCTTGGCCCTCCCAGCCATGTTTTAAAATTTTAAACCACCCTTTGTTTTAAATCCAAATCAAATTTCAAACAACCCATTGTTTTCAACAAGTCCCAGTTATCCAAATATACTTATTTATTATTTTTCATTACTTTGAAACAAAATTTCCGAATTCTGGGACAAGATTTAGAATTTCATTTTCAATCCATTAAATTTAATTTGGTTGTATTTCTATTTTTACTTAATTTAATTCCAATTCAAGACTTCAGTTTGGTTGTATTATATTACTTCTTAATTTTAATTTCAATAATTAACAACCAATCACCTTAATATTTATTAGAAGGAAATATTGCTTTATATATCAAAAAATATATTTTATATAAAATCATTTAAAATCTTTATATAAGAAAATAACAAGTACGCGCTCATATATATACACTCAACTCATTCTAGAGTACTTTGGACTCTATTTAATGAGTAATCCCCACCAGAGCCAAGGTTCTCGCTTAACCTTGCTCTGATACCAAATGTAACGACCCGAAATTTTCACATCCGAAAATTCCAGATAGTTATGAAAAGAAGAAAGAGATAGAAGAAGAAGAAGAACAGAAACATTAACATCTCACATTCGCAGCGGATAAAATATAATAATAAATAATAACAGTTTATAAAAGAATACTGTAACGACCCATAAAGTTTTGTTAATTTTTAATGGTTTTATTTAGCGTACTTAATTAGATTTTTGAGAAATTTTAAATAATAATATTTTGAAACAAAATTTTTCATTCTAAATCCAAATATAATAAATTTAATACACATGCGTTTCAAACATATATATAAAAAAAAATCAAACTTACATTTATTAAAATCAAACATACATATAAGATAATATAATAAATTATAATATAGTATAGTATAACTGACATGCCTAAATGTATATGTCTTAATAACTAACGCATAAAGTTCCTATACGTATATATCATTATACTAATAAAAAAATCAAACTCCCTGTTAATAAATATTTCATATTTGTAAATAATTTCAAATTCTCACTTTTTACGTGATAAACCTACTAATAAAGAAGAAAAGTACATATTGAATAGTAGTGTGCTCTACTGCATGCACTGACACATTCTATTAAAATAAATTGTTCGAGGTAACGGTACCTTTAATTTTGACTTTATTTCTCCCGTTTCAAAATTTGAACGTGATATCCATTCAAGCTATTAATCGCCTTAATTGGTCTAAATCAGTGGGTAGCTATCATTTTTTCCTACCATTCAAATTATTATTTTCTTTAGTAAAATTTTCAATCTTTGGATAGATTTCCCCATTCCTTGAATTCAGCTTACCTTGCCGTTTCCATTTTCAATGTATTCAATAAATTTATTCGTGACCTTCTTTGACTTTATATTGGCTCATTTATTTTCTTTACTATTTAATTGCTGTAAATATTCACCAAATCAAAACGTATGACAGTTACTCTTCATTTCCTTTTATTTTGATTAAATCACGTTGATGAATCAATGGGCAATTTCCGTTTCTTTTACAATTAAAACTTTGAAACGTGCTGGACAAAAATAATAACAAATTGCTCAGCTCAAATCCAGGGAATTTGACAGTTGATATTACCTTATTCTTTCTCCTATTTTATACATATTCGTTTCCTTTTTTTTTATGATTTCGGTTACAGAATAAATTTAAGCTATATATTTTCTTCCTATTGAAGTTTTATTACCTCTCCATCCTCTCTGCTTTTAATATATATGCTTGCCTAAATTCATCTTCATGTTTCTCTCGCCATTGAAAAAAAAAAAACAAGACTAGCTGTTTCATCTTTTGCCTTTATAATTTTCCGTTTGCTTACATTTCTTTGCCCATTCTTTTTTCCCCTTTATCCTTGCCTTTTCAAACTGATGACGTGATGTACAAACATCAAAATTAATTGCTTTAAAATTCTAGCTATATCATAGGGTGACTGTTGATAGTGCATTCATTTTGTTTCGTTCAAAATTCCCTTCCGTTTCAAATTTCAAAGTGTGCCATCCAATCAAATTTATTGCTTTAATAATATTTCCTAAATCTATGCTTCTAGGTGTTGTTATGTCATCTCTGTATTTTGGGGTGATAAATTTTTGAACGTTTGATAATAATAATAAATCTGCTTAATATAATAGGCAATGAATTGAGATCTAGGAAATAAATAAATATAAAACTTATAACCTGCCAAATAATAAAATTGCTGTAATTGTATCATTGATTTTGAAACATACAAAATTCTATACGTCCTTTACGCATTCATTTATTTCCTTTCTAATTTCCTATACGTTTTATTCCATTTATTTATTTCCTTTCTAATTTCCTATACGTTTTATTCCATTCATTTATTTCCTCTCTAAATTCCTATACGTTTTATTCCATTCATTTATTTCCTTTCTAATTTCCTGTACGTTTCCATTTCAATCAAATTTATACCCTTCCTATTCACTTTTCTCTCCACAATCAGCCTTTCTTCTCTCCTCTCTATTTTTCTTACCTCTCCACTTATGTCTGCACCCCCACTTTTCACGTGAAACCACTCCTTCCTCCTCCGCCTCCCCTCCTTTTCTTGTATAGCCGGTAGATGATGCAAGTTAGTATTATATATGTACATATTTAACTTGTATCTATATTTTGATTTTTTTTTCATTTATAATATATGATGCATTCAGTTAGTTGATGAATGTAGTTTGTTTAAAAAGGTTAGATTAGATAAGTTGATACAATTTAGGTCTGCATTTGTATTTTATGTATTCGATTGCATGTTTTATACATTTGTTTACACATATTTTATGTTAAGGATTTCAATTTTAATATTGCAGTAGACTAGGGTACTTTTATATTGGTATACTGATATGAAGGGACAAACCCATATTGATTCTCTGACTAACATTTATTTTAATAAAATAAGTATGTTTATAGCATACATATTTACAGTAATAGGTTACAAGGTATATTATAAGTTACGAATATTGATTTGTAAGCTATATGTATACATAGTATAATAATTCTTTGAGTCTATGTTTAAATGTTTACAAGGTAAGCTATATATATATATATATATATATATATATCTATAAGCATATATTATATTATATAAAGCAAGACTGTTTGATTATACACATGGAATAAAGTACTGTAAGTATATGAAGTTAAAAATCTCTGTTTTTTTCTCTTACGGTCAATGATAAAAGTATATGTATATTTATTAATTTTTATATGTGTATATGATATATTTAAATCAATGTTAGTTTATACGTATATAAGTCGGTTTATATAAATAGGTTTACGTATAGTATATATACATATAAAGCTTTGTCTATGTGTTATATATATTGGTTTTGTCATTTACAGTTGTGTACAGTTGGTAACATTTCAAAACATAACATGATAATTTATGATATTGGTAAAGTAGTACATATTTTTTGCATAAGGGTTTGAATTTATACAAAGTGTCTGTATTTATATTATAGAAATTTAGTTATCTTTGGTTCATCGGTCTGTTGTTTAAATAGAGTATATACACTGATATTTTACAAAGCGTATTAATTTAATTTATGTTTAAATTTATTTTGATTTGGAATAAGTATAATACATATATCCCTCTTATTTAAATATATGTTTTAAAGGAAAATTCGTTTTAGGGAATAATTTATAACTTATATTTTCTTTTCCGATTATATCAATACGATTCTGATTCGTTTCCATCAAACTCTATCTTTCAGCTTTGCACGTCAAGATCCACTTTCATTCTTACTTCGCTTTGCGATTTTGTTTGGATTTGTTCGATTTTCTAGAGCGTGACCAAAATTCATAGCTTGCTCTGTTGTCGATCTTTTTTTAGCCTCGAAAGGTGAGCAATCACTCACGATTAACATTCTTTTATTTATTAAATTTGATTTCAATTGAAACGACAATTGAAATATGCTGCTGTTAGTTGTTTTTACTGTTATGACTGCTATTACCTATATCTGTTCACCTATGACACCTGACACCATTATCGGTTAATTATTTATGTGATAATAATACAGATTGGTTGATAATTGATTTTCTGATTGATTGTTGTTTAAATTGGATGTTAATTATTATTGTTAAATGATAACTAGTTTGCTAGTTTAAGTTGGGGTAGTATAGTTTACAAATTTAACGGATTATATATGACGGACCTGGATTTATTAAAACCTGACCCCGCCATATGTGAACTTGATTAGTAGATTTGACCCATTAATTGTCGTAGAAATTGATAAATTATACTCTAAATATTTGAACGTAGTTTGGATTAATTGTTGTAGCTTTAAACTGAAATTTAAAAAGGAACGACAAGTGAAAAACTGTAATGTAATAATCTTTAATCTACATGAAATGATAGTGTAGATTCTAGAAATAATTATACAAGTAACAATGCGAATTAATACGATTATTTCGGGGTTATTTGATTTATTTATTGAATTGTTATTGATTGTTGTTATTGTTTGTTTATTTACTTTGACACCATCCCTGTCATCACACTGCAAGTTCCCTTTGTTATGTTTGTTTTTGAATTGAAATAGGTTGAAATGATAGACCCAAGCGGTTTCCATTTAATCAAATTTGGGGTTACGGGTTGAAATGCTATCCACCCGTATACATTTAGTGTACGGATTGAAATGATAATATCCGTAACACTTGACCATATGATAAGAAATATATGGTCTTATTAAATGTAAATTCTTAAATACATATTTAAAGGGTAATGATAAATATAGAGTTAATTATATCTAGTTTAGTCAAGATTTGATTAAATACATAAATTATGATAAATATTTATGTAAATTTTATCTCGAATAGTTTTTGCAATAATATTGAACAATTAAGATTGGGAGATAAATTTTTGGGTTTTTTTTTTATGGTTTTTAGATAAGGATTTATTTATTTAAATCAAATTTGAGATTTATCGAATGATATATTTCACGGTTAAATAAAATTAAGAAATATTGAGTAAAATGAAATTTAAGGTCACTAAAATGATATTGAATCAAATAAGGGAGGGTTCAAGACAAAATAATAGTGATGTAAAAATCGAGAATCTATATGAAACTGTTAAATTTTAAATTGTTATATTTGAGCTATGAACTATATTGTAATTAAATGGTTTAGAGATTTGGATATGTATTTGGAACCAAGATAGTTAAATTTGTTATTTAGATAACGAATTGAATTGGATATAAATTGAGGATGAACTAAATTGGAAATTTTTAAACTAGATTGGGAAAATTTTAGTTGAAATGTTGAATACTTAAAGTATGGAACATATTGAAATAAAAGGGGTAATTGGGATATTAAATCCAAATTTGGGAATTATAAAATTTAAGTGGTTATTTTAGGAAAATTTAAATTGATAAAATGAGATTTACTATAATTGGAATGGGAAGGTCGGGTTGATGTGAACGATTTGGAATTTGAAAGTGCTTTACTGTATACAGCATATAAATTATACAAATACTATTTTGGGAATATAATCATTTGAAGTGAAATGGATATTTAGGTTTGAAGTATAAATTAAGTGAATGACCACGGTGTAATAGTGTATATTTCTACCCTGTAGATAGTTCTATGGACCCTTAGAGGATGGACATCCCAAACATCCTTTAAGTTATATTGTATTTCAGTTGATATTTCATTTGAGTTGAATTTATTGATATAAGAATGTTAATCCTGACTCGAGTGTTTTGTGTTTTGCTTTACGCTCGGGTCAGACTGAGTAATACAGCATTAGAGACTCACCTTTGGAGATTGGAGCTTCATTTGGAGATCCAACTATCGTTTCAGCTTTCAGTTTTCTAGTTGACTGGTTCAGAGAAGTCATCGGCTCGTACTGAAGAATTTTCTGTATTCAAGAGATTCTGATGTATTCATTTTAAACTCTGATGTATATAGTAGCTTCATGAACTACTATTTTTCTATTCCGCTGCATTATATTACTCTGTGTCTGTGATCTGTGTTTGATTTATTTACTGTATATTTTAAGTTTGCCAAATTAAATTAACAATTCGGTATTTTGAATTATTCAAGTCGGACATGTATGGTTTTAGTGTCGATTTGAATGGTCAAAAATAGCGGGTCGTTACAAATACTATAACTGTCGATTACATTCTAATACATTAGAGTTTCACATTATATACAGTCACTGAATATTTACAATTATCATGTCTCAGATTAACTATAATATAAATACAGCGGAAATACTCTATACGATATTACCATCCAGCTCGCCTCCTGATCTCTAAAATGTCCTAACCTGGAAATCTGTAATACTCGGTCTGACCTGTGCATTACACCAAAGTAACACGCGGGTCAGGCTGGAAACCAGCGTGAGTAAACCCAACCAACATGGAATACCAAAGCAAACAACTTATATAAACCCGGGTAACTTATATCAATTTAACCAATTCACAATTTGTTATAGACAACACTTATTTCACATATAAATTTCTAAGTATCAAACTTAGACAGAATAATCCAATTCTCTTAAATCATTTCATTTCTTGCTTATTGATTTCACAAATCAATTTATAAAAATTCGAAGTGGTTTCGGATTTTTCCAATACCCGACCCCGGTCTCTTCAAGTCTCATTCCATCCTATCCCAAGTTATCCAAATGAAAAACACAACATTTCACATCAAAGAAATCAACTCATTCAAAGTTTCAAATGCCATCCAATCATCCATAAGCAAAACTTAATCACAAACAAATTTAATTTAATTAACCCTGATTGAATTACTAATCTCAATCACTTAGATTTCTTCATTCAACATTAATTAATTTCAAATTAATTAATCAATCATCCCTTCATTACTCATCTTAATTAATCACCCAGGATTAATTATCCTTCAATTACATTCAAGTACTATTCTTTAATTAATTATCACGATATTCATTATTCTTAACCAAAATCCATAAGAAATCTTTAATTACCTCATAAATTAATTGACTATATTAATTTCATTTATCCTTAATTACTTGTTGACTAATTTCTCATAAGTCGCTTACTTTTGATTTATTAATCTTTATTTATCAATCCTTTATTACGTCATTGATTATATAAATTATGATTTCGTTTACATTTCAATTTATCCTAACCAAATTTAATTATGTTAAACAATTAATCGTTTATTAAACCCCACATATTAATCACTTTTGATTTACCTCAACCTGTAATTACCCTACTACTTGACGAAATCAGAAATCATCAAGCCCTTAACAACATTAGAATGAAAACATTTTCTTATTTATAACTTTAAATCTAAAAACAATTTAAAAACCCGAATACTTCAAGTCAACCCATAATTAACTCGAGATCCGACCAAAACAAAGTCACATCATCATCAGTAGCACATCCAATCAATTTATTCATCCAACCAATTATTTAAATTTAAACTTTAAATTTTAATAAATTAGCCTCTCTTTAATTGCTTAACTAATTAATTAAATAATCTTAATCACCCAAACCTAGATTAAATTAAAGATAAGTCATTTATCTTAATTAACTTCTAAATTATATCACTTTAAAATCTTATTTATAAGCGTGGGATTCAATTGTCATTAATCTATAGTTTAACTTAAGATCTTTGAGTTTATTAAGATAAAATTTTATTTCCTTAATTTCTCCTTAATCACACTATTAATTAAGTTTCAAATGTGACTTAAGAATCTACCTGCTTAGTTTAAAATAAACATACAATCGTAAATCTGGAAAAAACTCACCAAAATGCTGACGACATCCCCGAAGCTGCTCGACCAAATCAGATCGGCGACTCCTCAATTCGAATTGCCTCCATCGCGCGATACCTTCCAGTGCGACTGCCATGCTTCAGCACTTCCAGCCTCGTCAGTAGCCACACCTCCAACCACATCCCACGCTTTAGCAATTTCATCCTCATCCATTTCAGGCAACTCAACTTGCATAACAACTCTCTTCACTAACATCAATCCCTCTCCTACAACAATCACCTGCAGACTGCAATCGCAACTACGAACAACCATCACTGCCTTCACAAGCAACTCGCGAACCATCCCATTCACCTCGTCTCCATCAACATCAGATCACCCACATCCTCTGCCGAGAAATCAAATCACCTCCAACTACCATCACGCAACATTCCTCGAACCCACGCGAGTAGCCCCCGCCTCGCGACTAAGCCCTTCGGTCGCCGCCTCCACTCGCGACTTCCACCTGCTCGCTCGCAACTTCAATTCGTGCTCTCTTCTCCCTTGCGCGACTCGCGTCCGTCATTTGTTTTTCTTTTATTTTAACTAACCAAAGACGCAATGATTCAGGAATTTAGGCAGGGTCGGCTTCGGCTTTTTTTATTATTTGAGTTAGATGAATTGAAGGGCGAGGAACTAAATAAATGGAAGCGACATGAATTCGAATTCAAGCGAACGATTGTCGCCCTTGATTTGATTTTGGCTTCAGAGGGAAGATAAGAAGTACGTGACTTCTACAAAGAGTATGTCAGCTTGCTCCGAAAGAAGATGGCTGAAATGAAAGAACGGTGGCTGGTTGATTGATTTTTTTTAGATTTTTAAAAGTATTAAATTACCAAATGTCTAGTTAAGCATAACGCGAAATCTCGAACCCCGAAACATACACGCCAACAGGCGTTTATAAAGTTTTACCCGCATTTCGAACACAATGGAACATCTTTCGAAGGCTAATTTGATCGTATGCGCGAGTGACGGAAATAAATGATCAATTTTAAATTAAATCGATTAAAATAGTTTCTATGCGTTTTGAGCTGTCAGGGTTAAACGACAACTCCGATTGCTACAGAAATTGAAATTCGATAATAACTAACTATTACGGATCCAATGGAACCGGTTTCGTTGAATTCTAAGACTGTGTCTCGAAAGGCTATTTTTAAATTCAATTTAAACGATATATTATTAAAATTGAACAAATCACCTATAAATTTAATTTAAACCATCCTATTATCTTCAATATCATCATTATAAATTTTATAAGCCTTCAAATTATTTTAAACAGGCTTAAACCTGAATATTCAATAATTTACCCAATTTCAGTTTATTAAATCTAATAACACAATTGCTGAAAAATAATAATATTTGAGTTCAAGTTGAAAATTAACTTTTAAATATTTAAAATCAACTAATTATTCCATTTTAAATTGTTAAAAATTCTGGGTCGTCACAAGTTTTGAGTGGGTTAAAACACTCACCTTTGATTTTAGCCCATAAAAATCCAAACAGAAGCGCAAAACTCAAAAATCTCCAAATTCAACTAAATCAATTTCTTGTTGTATGGAATGTAGATTTGAATCCAACAGAAGAAATCGCGCGTGAATCAAAGTTTATATGCAAAAAATATTCATATTACAAGAAATATTATTAAAATAAAAATTAGTACGCGTTAAAAATATATATAAATAAACAAATTTTAATACTTACGTTTTCTCAAGATGAGGCTTCAGGAAAAGATTGAAGAACAACTAAGATGAGAACAGGAAGTCTACGAAAAATGAAAAAAAGCATTTTTTATAAAAGAATGCTTTTGGATTTGCAAGAATAAGAGCTTTTGAATATGAGCTGTTAGGACAAACAAAATGTAAAAGAAGAAATAAGATGTAGGTTATTTATAATTAGGAAATGAATGTGGAGGGACAGAAATAAATGTCATGTTTTATTAGTTTGATTCTAAATTAATTAAGTGCTAGATACAAAAAAGTTTGAATACATCATATATATTCATACTTTAACTGTGTGTCAAAATTGCTAAACATATATCAAGTACGACTCATTGGTGACAATATATAGCAATAAACAAGAATAAATATAGATGCAATCACATAAGGATATAATTAGGAAGGAGATAAAAGGTGACGACCATTTTCCCACTTTAGCCAATTTTATTACGATATTTAATTATCATGCAAGTTGTATTATGACTAGAAAACATAAACAACAAACAATAAATTAATATGTATGCAATACTACCTCACTTTTAAATTGTTTGATAATAATAATAAAAATTAAATCATGCTTTAGCAATTTGAAATTAAAATATTAAATGTTTATATGTATACACATGCACACAAACACACATACATGTGTGTATAAAGATTAAACCAAAGCTTATTAATTAATTCAAAGCATACTTCCATACCACATTAAATTGTCTAATGCATTTGTAAACTTATGTATACTTGAAGTCAAAATACATATATACATATAAATTAAACCTTTTTACCTTAATGAATTTTTTTAATTTTTTAACAAAACAAAAGTGGAACACGACAAATTGAGCAATATAGTAACAAACCTTTAAGATCCTTAAATAAGGACATTTGAGATAATAAATTAGGTAACAAATTTAAATATTGTTGTAATCAAAATCAAAGCTTAGATTTATCATCGAAAATTTGTTAAGCATATGTAAACTTCAATTATAATTTATTAGATTAAGAACAAATAATTTATTCCACAAAGTATTCAAATTTCATGATATTTTCAATTCAAGATAAAGTGACAATATGTGTATACAATATTCCTATTTCAACACAAATACAAATTATATGTATATAAACTTTCAGATCGAAGAAAAAGGTAATTTGGTTTAAGAGTTTAAAACATGGATCTATAATTAAAACATTCTTTTAATATATATACAAAAAAAAAATTGTTTTGATTTATCAAATTAAAGTCAAATTAATTCATTCAACAAAAAATTCAAATAACATAACAATTTCAAAACAAATGAGAAAATAGCATATATATACAAACTATGATAATAACATTATACTTAATATAACATTTTAAAATAGAAGACACCTCTTAGATTTAGCCAAAATTCACTCCTTGATTTGTACTTTCTCCTCAGATCGTCAAGGCCCACACCCAACCCTTGCAAGAGCTGGATGAATCACCTTTATTTTTATTTAATTTGATGTTTGACATTAAATTGTTATTGGTTTATTTTTTTTTAAAATGAAGATGATGGCAGCGATTTTTTTTTGGAGAGGAAGAGGAAGGATTTTATAGAAAAGGAAAGAAAAATGAGGAGATTTTTTTAATAGGGTAAAAGAATCTTTTTCTATTCTTCTTATTTAACTTACTTATTTAATTCAATCAACATTTTCATTTTCTCCACGTGTTGGCTTATCTTAGCATGCATTCATAGTACATAAGGTTTCCAACAAAATAAAACATAAATGTAGTTATTTATTTAAAACCTTATTTCAAAGGTGTGTCGATATTGAATATTGAAATTTGCATAACTTTTTATACATGCACTCAAGTTATTAATAATAACATTCACATAATTTAATCATGATTAACATTTATTATTATAATCACCGTTATTAATTACATTCAAACAATGTCATTAAATACACCTGACATATGTTATCATTTTTTTATCTTACTGTAATACATGTTATTAGTAGAATTTCAAATTTAGATCATAAACATATCTATTAACATATGTTAACAAAAATAAAATCATAAATTTTTATTATTCTACCACTTATATTCCTCAATTATATCCCTTATTACAATTATCCTTTGGTATTCCTATCCATTAATTATACAAATAACATAGTTAATATATGTTTGTCTTTCACTACATTAATACTATCCAATTTTAGTCTTTTGTTTATATTAATTACTATATTTCAATTTATATTGAATTTTGTTCAGTTTTACATATTAATAAAAATTAAAATCCCAATTAATTATTTTATCTTGGCTTCATTCTTTTTATTACATCAATTGTTAACTTATGAAATAAAATTTACATTTCCATTCATTTTGTTACGTTCATAAATTTCAGTTATTGTCTAGATCTTATTAGTGTAACATTAAAGTTCATTTAATTGTAATCTTGGAAAAATTCAGTTATAAATATCGTATCTTTTAAAATTTCAAGTTTGATACATTTACATCAACTTATGGGGTTAAATTCCTAAATACCTCTCAATTTTAATTTATTGCCATATAAATATTAAATTGATAACATTTAATTACAGTTGCTTCATCAAATTTCTACATTCACTCCAATATAAACTTTAAGACTTTTATTTCTTTCTAAATTAAATTAGAAATCCTATTAAATTAACTCTTTTAAAATCATCGAATTTTACGGGTCGTTACACTCTCCCCCACTCAAAACTTTTCGTCCCCGAAAAGGAAAAGAAGGGTAAAGAAGAATTAAGAAATCAATATATCTTATTTAAAATATTAAATTTATAAACAATAAATTTACAAAATTACTCATTTTAAATAAAATATACCAGTTTATAACCATTAAATCTTTTATTACTCAAATTAATAAAGTTTGGAAAACATTTTCAAAATATTTCTAAGTCCAAAATTTACGAAAAATTTCGGCAGTCTCCTTTGTACGGAGAGGCTCGGGAGAAAATAGTAACATCAAACATAACAATATACAACATATAATTCAAAATAATATATATCCCAACATGGGAAAATAATATAATAACGCTATAAACCGTAATCCGAAAACGTACCCATTTGTCGGGCAATTAACCCTTATTTATGGAACCAAAAGAAGTAGCAATTGCTTCCATAACCTGCATTTCACTTATATAATCTAAAAGGGTTAACAATTGTATAAAATGAATATTTAAGTTGTTCAACCACAAACAAACAATGCAATGACCCTCTATTTTGGACTATTCGCATCCGCACATGTCGGACTTGAATAATTCAAAATACCGAATTGTTAATTTAAATTTGGCAAAACTGAGCATATACAGTAAATAAATAATCACAGAATCACAGACACAGAGTAATAATATGCAGCATAAGCAAAAGATAGCAGTTCATGAAGCTACTATATATATATATATATATATATATATATATATATATATATTAGAGTTAAATAAGTTACAACAGAAGTCTCGAATACAATAGTAAAATACAAGAATCAGAATACATCATTGGAATCAACTGAATATCTGAAAGCTGGATAGATAGCTGGATCTCCAGGCGAAGCTCCAACTCCAAAGGTGAGTCTCGAATGCTGAACCACTCAGTCTGACCCGAGCGTAAAGCAAAACACAAAACACTCGAGTCAGGATTAACATTCTGATATCAATAAATCCAACTCAAGTGAAATAACAATTGAAATACAAGTAACTCAAAGGATGTTGGAATAACCATCCTCTAAGGATCCGTTAAACTATCTATATGTAGTAGTGTACGCTAAATAGATAATGTCTATCGGTGAGATAAAGTATCAAAATAGTGTTAAGGCGTTACCATTATCCCCCGTAACACATTTTATATAAATGTCATAGTCTATATAGCACTGTAAACTCCACCGTAAACTAGTGGGATATCAAGGAGTATTCCATAGGTATAACACAAAACAAATTCGTAGTGGTCGCGTATATGGGGATACAAGTATGACAAGGCACATGAGGCAATACCCAAGGTAGTGAAACTACCGTTTTCCTGATCCGGACTGGTGAAAATGCATCGCCGCAATGATCGCAACAACGCGAAACAACACTCCCAAAAGTACGAGGGTGCACCAATCAATAACAAGTAATGAGTAGTTTACGAAGAAGTGTGTTTGCTCGAGGTGGCTAACCCCATTTGGCCCGACACGGCTCCTGTTTTAGTCATTTCCAATTTGACACAAGTGTCAAGGCTATCCATTATCGTTCTCTTTCTTCAGTCATCGCGTACGCCATTCCAACCACTTCATTATTGATCACTCTCCATGTATAGTTATTAAAGTGGTTTTCGGTTTAGACAGAGAGTATGTCCATAACCGATTCTGGTCTCTTTAATAACTTTCGTAATTATTACACCGATTGGTCGTTTAATAAATTTCCAAACCAAATCAATTTTAATTTTAGATAAAATTTATAAATCAACATTTCATTTGTCTTTCTAAAATAATTCTTAAAATTTACATTTCAAACGTCCAAATTACTATTTCAAAATCTTATAATTCGATTTCGATTTTTATTTAAACAATTCAATATTAATTCAAGTTTGTATATAAGTTTCATTCCGTAATCATTTAAATCAATTTAATTCAACATTCAAATCAATTTAAACATTCATTGATCGATTTCATTCAATATTCGTTAAGTAAATTTATCATTCAATATAATTTCTATTAAATTTCCAATTCCTAAAATCAATTTCTTAAGTTCAACTTCATTATATCAGCTTACAAATTGAATTCAGTTAGATTCGTCAATCAAGTTCTTTAAATTACAAGTCTTGTAATTATTTCAATGACGCTTTTATTGCTTATTAAGGAAATTAAATTTCATTTATTTACTTAGTTACAAATTTCAAAAACCCTATTAATAAAGAATTTAATTTTATTTATTAACGAAGTTCAATTTCACTTATTCCGAAGTTCAATTTCTCTTATCAAAGAATTTAAAATTTGATTTAATTATCAATAATTCAATCTTATTTAATTATTAAATAATTTCAAAACTTAATTATTCAATAATTTCAAACTTAATAATTTCAAAACAAATTATTAAATAATTTCCAACTTAATTGTTAAATAATTTCAAACTTAATTCAATGAATAATTCCAAATTTTTATTTTCAATAATTTATTATAAAAATGTTCTTTAAACAACTATCATGTTAATATTTTATTTCAAATATTAACATTTCTTTTTATTAAATTCAAATTCCAATTTCTTTCAAAACTTACTATTTATTCAAATAAAATCTTCATTTTATTTTTAAATCAAATTATTGACCAATCGGGTTTTTATTTAATTCTCTATCCTAAGTCAAGTTCATTTGGGTATTTATCATTTTAACCCGATTTCATTTCAACTAACAAATCAAAGCATAACAAAGGGAACTTGCAGTGTGATAACTGGGATGGTGTCAAAGTAAATAAACAAGCAATAACAACAATAAATAACAATCCAATAATCAATTCACATAATCCCGAAATAATCGTATTAATTCACATTGATGTTTATGCAAATTAATATAATTATTTCTAGAATCTACACTATCATTTCATGTAGATTAGAGATTGTGACACTAATATCAATACGGTTCTTCACTTGACATCTACTATTCAATTTCATACTTCATCAATTAATACAACATAAATTCAAATGGTTCAAGGGTAATTAACCATTTTCTACATGTCAAATAATTAAACATTTAAGGGGGTCATATTATGTAAATTTAACTAATCAAGTTCATCACGTATGTCGATTCAAATTTTTAACTCTCCTACGTCAAATTCAATTGTATACTATTTATCACTTTATACATTACAATTTAACATCCAATATAAACAACAAACAATTAATCAATCATCAACCAAACTGGATTATCATCGTATAATTAACAGATAATGGTGTCAGATGTCGCAGGTGAACTGATATATATAAAACAGTGTAAATAACTAACAGTAGCATATTTCAATTATCGTTTCAATTGAAATCAAATTTAATAAATAAAAGAACATTAATCGTGAGTGATCGCTCACCTTTCGATGCAAGATAAATTTGACACAAAAATGAGCTACGAATCCAACGCAAAGTGAGATGGGTACAAATTTGATGAAGAAACAGGCACGGCAGACCAAAAGCTGATAGATAATAAAAATGACGAAATCAAATTAGAACCGATCGATGTTGACAAGTGGTATAAGTGAATATATATATATACACACACACATATATATTTAGCTATATATATATATATATATATAAAATCATATACTATTCAACATAGAATACCGTTATATCAACAAAATATATAGTACTCAAACCATTAACCACTTACGTAGAAAAAGAATAACAATATATACATAACCCTTTTATACTTATAAATTACAACTGTATATATATTTATATTATAATCACTTACACAGTATATCACCGCAATATAATTACAACTGTGTGTGTATATATATATATATATATAACATTAATATAAACAACTCTATCAAAATACACTTATAAATATAATATATGTATAAGTAACAGTAACGTATATAACCAGGACAGTACAAAATAACCCATACCCTTTTTCCCTCATCAATATTTGTAAATATATATACAATATAATACATATATCATATAACAGGACTCAGATCCTATATATACAAATGTGTATAGGCTATAGGTAAAGGTACACAGGTTATATAATATAACATAAAAAAAGAAATCTGTCTAGCATATGAATGAAAACTATGGATTATGTGTACTATATATACATATAAATTCCTTTTAAATTAGTACAGCTTACTATATATATGAATACTCATCTTGCGTGCTTATTCATGTCAAGTGGGTGAGGCTGCATGATCGGACGGAGAGGGAGGGGAGGACGAATGGTGTTCGGCACCACGTAGGAGGCGGTGCTGTGGAGAGGAAGTTGCATGCTGAGGCTACTCACGGTGGCACCGACATGAAGTGCTCGGATCTACATGGTGGTGATGCTCAGCTGCCCGTGGCGAGGTCGAAGTGGTCATATGGAAGATGGTTGCGCTCGGGTTGACGCGAGCGGTGGGCGAAGACAAGGTGGCGGTCGATGTTGCGGGAGTAGGCAGAGGGGCTTCGGCCATTGACTTTGGTGGAGGAGATGTGGTGGCTCAGGCAACACGTATTGGAGAGAAGGGTGATCGGTGGAGCATGCTGACGTGGACCGGGGTAGTGGAGCTGCTTGGTTGGAGGTTTTGGCGGACGGGTCGGAGAAGAGGGAGAGGAAAAGATGTGATGGGTGGAGATATTGAACATGCCGAGAGAGAGAGAGGGAAGAATGCAGAAGGATGTGCTGTGTGTAAAAGAAGGGTAAGAAGGCATGCATCGAAATAGAGAAGAAGGGAGAGACTTCAGAGAACTATATATAAATGTTGCTTCAAAAGCAATGCCAGAGCCAAAGGACGTGCCATCATGCACATGCACATTGAAACCGACGAAATTAATGGAAAATTTTTTGGATTTCAAGAATTATAAATGAAATGGGTCCTTGGTTACTCGGTAGACAAAACGACAGAAGGAAAACAAATTTTTTTTTAAAGGAAAGGCCGAAAGAAACAGATGGAGAACAAGTACCAGAGAGCATGTGAGCAAATGAGAAAAAAAGGCAAGCACGAGGTGGAAGTAAATGATGTACATGCTCCAACACTTAAATGATGAACGTGTGATTATATACAAAATAAAGATGATGTGGAAGATGAAAAAGTAGAGGTTGATTCACACTTTCATCAATTAAAGGAATGTGATCATTTATTATAAAACTTTATTTATATAATTTTTTTCTCGGTTTAACATTTCAAAGAGGAAATGACTAACAGAGGAAACACTAACAAATATGAATATAGTGGGAATGGAAAAATCAAAAGGTCGAATTCAGCAAAATAACTGCTAATGACTATGGTGTAAATACGTGGTGGAAATGGAATGTACACGAAACCAAAAGGCACGAAACCAATACCGATACAGTTACTGGTTTCATGGATTCCGCTGTGTACAGGACTTCAAAACACAGAATTGAATATACTGCAGAGATCAGCACGACGAGACGATCAAAATGATATATAGATGTCAGTGGTATGATTGAATTATAAAAATTCGAATTTTATATACTAGCGGAAAATGCATGAAAAACGTAGAAAAATAAGATCGACGGAGCTAAAGAAGTCCGAATTTTGAAAAACGAAAAATGACGTTTGCTCAGAAGTTGGTTTAGAATTTTTCTATATAAGAATATTTAGGTTCCGAAAACATTTTATTTTCATCGCTTTTTAACTGATTAAATTGAAGTAAATTTACGCACGAAATAAACTTTCATATTTTCGGACGAAAATTTACCAGTTGCTATGTTTAACTTGACGCATTCCAAATATCAAATTTGTATTTCAGAATTTTATCGCTTTAATTCCCATAAAATTTCAATTAATACGTGATTAAAACCGGTTAAATCTACGGGTTGTTACACTCTCCCCCACTCAAAACTTTTCGTCCCCGAAAAGGAAGGAAGTAGGAGAATAGAATAAACTAGAAAAAAATAGATTGAAAATGGAGTAAAAGAATTAATTTAAACCATATAAAGTTCAATTTAAATAAATTTATATTCAACAATTTTGTTTTTAAATTCAAGATTTTCATTAAATTGATTTGATTTCACATTTATTAATATTTGATGCCGAAAGATTTCTTCAGAATAAATTTTTATTTAATTTGTTCCATATACTATTCATTCAACTTATTATTCGATTTATCTCTATTAACATTTTATAGTTAAAAGTCAAGTGATAACACTTATCATACGTACTCAAATTTTATTTATCAAGACATTTTATATTGTATATTATCCAATTATCCTAAATTAACCATTTCAAAGATCATAAATTTGAATAGTCATCTATTATAATCATACTTTATTCGACAAATTTAATTCTTCTTTATTCCAAATTATTATTAAATTTATTCTACTTAATATATCATATCACATATATATTAAGTATATTTACATTTATTATAACTACTCAAGTTTATTTAAAAATTCTTTTGATATCATTCATATTGTATAATATTCAATTACATATCAACTTTTGAACATTTAGGTAAGTTATATATAATGCAATTGAGCACTATCCAAATAAAATTTTACAATTCGCTTATTTCAAGTTAAGTATTTGTATATAAAGGAATTTAACTTCATTTATAATTGAAAATCATCCTTTAACAAATTTAAGAATTGATTTCCGATTAGCTTCAAACAACTTAGAGATAATATATATATGTATGTATGTATGTATTCATAATATATCAAATCAAATTTAAAATTTTCAATATATATATTATAAATCAAGTCATGTTTAGAAATTCAAATCAATTTATTTTTCAAAACAAACCGTAGCAAAGCTACAAAATAGTCTCTCCACTTCGAAACTCGAGAATGAATGTCGATGATGCGGCCGTCATCACTGAAATTATTTTCCAACGACAAAAGAGAAGAGCTCTAATTTAAACATTTAAAATTTCTTTGAAAACCATTTCTATTCGAAAATATTTTAAATAATATACATTTTAAAACTTCAAAACCATAGTTCGAAATTATCGAAAATTAAATTCTCAAGTTCTAAATTTGAATTCAATTAAATTTTCAAATCCGCATGTTGAAATAGTCAATGGTTTACAAAATAAATGAAAATCAAATATTTCTTTTCAACAACAAATTCACTAACTATTTAATTTCAGAAAACTTATACTTATATAAAATATAATCATACAAAACTGTTCTAATTACCAAATTTGAAAACAATATTGTATCAGTTTGTTCTGTTCAAGTGTTTTGGAAATTCTATCGATAGCGTTGATCAGACGAATCGATCGAAAATCCAAATCAACAACTCAAACAACACCATATATATATATATATATAATATTTTAGTACAATTAAAAATACACTCCCTCGCCCGACAATTCAGAAATAAGTTTTCAAGTCAAAGGTAAAGATTCAAATTTGATGGACTCAAATCAAAGAGAATTTTGATTCGATAATAAGTTCGAAATAGAAGATAAGATAATTCAATTAACAGAATCGGAAGATGGATAAGCTTTTTTAATTCATGGGCAACCTTAACCGGGTCGACCGCAACTTCAAGAATTAGATCGATGCAGAATTCTGAGGCAAATCGACATTCGATCTCAAGGAATGAAATTCAGACCTATTAGGAAATAGATAGCAATGTAATCCGAGGATATAGAAATCTCCGGTAAATCAATGCCTATTGTAAGGGAGTTCCACCCTTTTACACATCATTCGAAGTTTGGAGAGACCACCGATTCATCATAAATATCATTCAAAGTGGAGTTATGGGATACTCCAGAATTAAAAGAAGACGAGCAGTGGGGAACAAGAATGAATTACGGAACCGAGGGAACGTTCCAACATTCAAAGGAATTGAGTCAAAAGGAAGAGATTGAAACTCGAATGAGTGTGATTCTATAAATACATTTACAGTATATACTAAGTTTTGCCTAGAGCTACCAATACTTTGATACCAACTGTAACGGCCCGCTATTTTGGACTATTCACATCCGCACACGTCGGACTTGAATAATTCAAAATACCGAATTGTTAATTAAAATTTGACAAAACTGAGCGTATACAGTAAATAAATAATCATAGAATCACAGACACAGAGTAATAATATGCAGCGGAAACAAAAGATAGTAGTTCATGAAGCTACTATATATGCATATATATCAGAGTTAAATAAGTTACAACAGAAGTCTCGAATACAATAGTCAAATACAAGAATCAGAATACATCACTGGAATCAACTGAATATCTGAAAGCTGGATAGATAGCTGGATCTCCAGACGAAGCTCCAACTCCAAAGGCGAGTCTCGAATGCTGAAGCACTCAGTCTGACCCGAGCGTAAAGCAAAACACAAAACACTCGAGTCGGGATTAACATTCTTATATCAATAAATCCAACTCAAGTGAAATAACAATTGAAATACAAGTAACTCAAAGGATGTTGGAATAACCATCCTCTAAGGATCCGTTAAACTATCTATTATGTAGTAGTGTACGCTAAATAGATAATGTTTATCGGTAATATAAAGTATCAAAATAGTGTTAAGGCGTTACCATTATCCCCCTTAACACATTTTATATAAATGTCATAGTCTATACAGCACTGTAAACTCCACCATAAACTAGTGGGATATCAGGGAGTACTCCATAGGTATAACACAAAGCAAATTCGTACTGGTCGCGTATATAGGGATACAAGTATGACAAGGCACATGAGGCAATACCCAAGGTAGTGAAACTACCGTTTGCCTGATCCGGACTGGTGAAAATGCATCGCCGTAACGATCGTAACACCGCGAAACAACACTCCCAAAAGTACGAGGGTGCACCAATCAATAACAAGTAATGAGTAGTTTACGAAGAAGTGTGTTCGCTCGAGGTGGCTAACCTCATTTGGCCCGGCAGGGCTCCTGTTTTAGTCATTTCCAATTTGACACAAGTGTCAAGGCTATCCATTATCGTTCTCTTTCTTTAGTCATCGCGTACGTCATTCCAACCATGTCATTCGGGTTCACACTCCGCATATAGTTATTAAAGTGGTTTTCGGTTTAGACAGAGAGTACGTCCATAACCGATTCCGGTCTCTTTAATAACTTTCGTAATTATTACACCGATTGGTCGTTTAATAAATTTCAAAACCAAATCAATTTCAATTTCAGATAGAATTTATAAATCAACATTTCATTTGTCTTTCTAAAACAATTCTTAAAATTTACATTTCAAACTTCCAAATTACTATTTCACAATCTTATAATTCGATTTCAATTTTTATTTAAACAATTCAATATTAATTCAAGTTCGTATATAAGTTTCATTCCGTAATCATTTAAATCAATTTAATTCAACATTCAAATCAATTTAAACATTCATTGATCGATTTCATTCAATATTCGCTAAGTAAATTTATCATTCAAAATAATTTCTATTAAATTTCCAATTCCTTAAATCAATTTCTTAAGTTCAACTTCATTATATCAGCTTACAAATTGAATTCAATTAGATTCGTCAATCAAGTTCTTTAAATTACAAGTCTTGTAATTATTTCAATGACGCATTTATTGCTTATTAAGGAAATTAAATTTCATTTATTTACTTAGTTACAAATTTCAAAAACCCTATTAATAAAGAATTTAATTTAATTTATTGACGAAGTTCAATTTCACTTATTCCGAAGTTCAATTTCTCTTATCAAAGAATTCAAAATTTTATTTAATTATCAATAATTCGATCTTATTTAATTATTAAATAATTTCAAAACTTAATTATTCAATAATTTCAAACTTAATTCAATGAATAATTCCAAATTTTTATTTTCAATAATTTATTATAAAACAGCGTTCTTCAAACAACTATCATGTTAATATTTTATTTCAAATATTAACATTTCTTTTTATTAAATTCAAATTCCAATTTCTTTCAAAACTTACTATTTATTCAAATAAAATCTTCATTTTATTTTTAAATCAAATTATTGACCAATAGGGTTTTTATTTAATTCTCTATCCTAAGTCAAGTTCATCTGGGCATTTATCATTTCAACCCGATTCCATTTCAATTCACAAATCAAAGCATAACAAAGGTAACTTGCAGTGTGATAACTGGGATGGTGTCGAAGTAAATAAACAAGCAATAACAACAATAAATAACAATCCAATAATCAATTCAAATAATCCCGAAATAATCGTATTAATTCACATTGATGTTTATGCAAATTAATATAATTATTTCTAGAATCTACACTATTATTTCATGTAGATTAGAGATTATTACACTAATATCAATACGGTTCTTCACTTGACATCTACTATTCAATTTCATACTTCATCAATTAATACGACATAAATTCAAATGGTTCAAGGGTAATTAACCATTTTCTACGTGTCAAATAATTAAACATTAAAGGGGGTCATATTATGTAAATTTAGCTAATTAAGTTCATCACATATGTCGATTCAAATTTTTAACTATCCTACGTCAAATTCAATTGTATACTATTTATCACTTTATACATTACAATTTAACATCTAATATAAACAACAAACAATCAATCAATCATCAACCAAACTGGATTATAATCGTATAATTAACAGATAATTGTGTCAGATGTAGCAGGTGAACTGATACATATAAAATAGTGTAAATAACTAACAGTAGCATATTTCAATTGTCGTTTCAACTGAAATCAAATTTAATAAATAAAAGAACGTTAATCGTGAGTGATCGCTCACCTTTCGAGGCCAGATAAATTTGACACAGAAATGAGCTACGAATCCAACGCAAAGTGAGATGGGTACAAATTTGATGAAGAAACAGGCACGACAGACCAAAAGCTGATAGATAATAAAAATGACGAAATCAAATTAGAACTGATCGATGATGACAAGTGGTATAAGTGAATATATATATATATATATCTATATATCTATATACATATATATTTAGCTATATATATAAAATCATATACTATTCAACATAGAATACCGTTATATCAACAAAATATATAGTACTCAAACCATTAACCACTTACGTAGAAAAAGAATAACAGTATATACATAACCCTTTTATACTTATAAATTACAACTGTATATATATTTATATTATAATCACTTACACAGTATATCACCGCAATATAATTACAACTGTATACACATATATATTTATACTTATATAACTAACATTAATATAAACAACTCTATCAAAATACACTTATAAATATAATATATGTATAAGTAACAGTAACGTATATAACCGGGACAATACAAAATAACCCATACCCTTTTTCCCTCATCACTATTTGTAAATATATATACAATATAATACATATATCATATAACAGGACTCAGATCCTATATATACAAATGTGTATAGGCTATAGGTGAAGGTACATAGGTTATATAATATAACATAAAAAAAGAAATCTATCTAGCATATGAATGAAAACTATGGATTCTGTGTACTATATATACATATAAATTCCTTTTAAATTAGTATAACTTACTATCTATATGAATACTCATCTTGCGTGCTTATTCATGTCAAGTGGGTGAGGCTGCATGATCGAACGGAGAGGGAGGGGAGGACAAATGGTGTTCGGCACCACGTAGGAGGCAGTGCTGTGGAGAGGAAGTTGCATGCTGAGGTTATTCACGGTGGCACCGACATGAAGTGCTCGGATCTACATGGCGGCGATGCTCAGCTACTCGTGGCGAGGTCGAAGTGGTCATATGGAAGATGGTTGCGCTCGGGTTGACGCGAGCGGTGGGCGAAGACAAGGAGGCGGTCGATGTTGTGGGAGTAGGCAGAGGGGCTTTGGCCATTGACTTTGGTGGAGGAGATGTGGTGGCTCAGGCAACATATATTGGAGAGAAGGGTGACCGGCGGAGCATGCTGACGTGGACCGGAGTAGTGGAGCTGCTTGGTTGGAGGTTTAGGCGGACGGGTCGGAGAAGAGGGAGAGGAAAAGATGTGATGGGTGGAGACATTGAACAGGCCGAGAGAGAGAGAGAGGGAAGAATGCGGAAGGATGTGCTGTGTGTAAAAGAAAAGTAAGAAGGCATGCATCGAAATGGAGAAGAAGGGAGAGACTTAAGAGAACTGTAAATAAATGTTGCTTCAAAAGCAATGCCAGAGCCAACGGATGTGCCATCATGCATATGCACATTGAAACCGACGAAATTAATGGAAAAAAAATTTGGATTTCAAGAATTATAAATGAAATGGGTCCTTGGTTACTCGGTAGATAAAACAACATAAGGAAAACAATTTTTTTTAAGGGAAAGGCCGAAAGAAACAGATGGAGAACAAGTACTAGAGAGCATGTGAGCAAATGAGAAAAAAATGCAAGCACGTGGTGGAAGTAAATGATGTACATGCTCCAACACTTAAATGATGAACGTGTGATTATATACAAAATAAAGATGAGGTGGAAGATGAAAAGGTAGAGGTTGATTCACACGTTCATCAATTAAAGGAATGTGATCATTTATTATAAAACTTTACTTATATAATTTTTTTCTCGGTTTAACATTTCAAAGTGGAAACGACTAACAGAGGAAACATTAACAAACATGAATATAGCGGGAATGGGAAAATCAAAAGGTCGAATTCAGCAAAATAACTGCTAATGACTATGGGGTAAATACATGGTGGAAATGGAATGTACACGGAACCAAAAGGCACGAAACCAATACTGATACAGTTACTGGTTTCATGGATTCCGCTGTGTACCAGACTTCAAAATACAGAATTGAATATACTGCAGAGATCAGCACGACGAGACGATCAAAACGATATATAGATGTCAGTGGTATGATTGAATTATAAAAATTCGAATTTTATATACTAGCGGAAAATGCATGAAAAACGTAGAAAAATAAGATCGATGGAGCTAAAGAATTACGAATTTTGAAAAATAAATGGCATTTGCTCAGAAGATGGTTTAGAATTTTTCTATGTAAAAATATTTAGGTTCCGAAAACATTTTATTTTCATCGCTTTTTAACTGATTAAATTGAAGTAAATTTACGCACGAAATAAACTTTCATATTTTCGGACGAAAATTTACCAGTTGCTATGTTTAACTAGACACATTCCAAATATAAAATTTATATTTCAAAATTTTATCGTTTTAATTCCCACAAAATTTCAATTATTACGTGATTAAAACCGGTTAAATCTACGGGTCGTTACAAACAATCAATTCAATAACCAATTGCAACAAACAGCATACAACCTTCATACAGAATCAACACAATTCAATCATTCATTCAAACAAATCAAACAGTTGTTTGGGTTCAAAACTTTATATTTTATAGAATGAAAAATAAACTATCAAGTGCACCCTTTACTCAACAGTTTTTGATGAAACTAAATAGATTATTCATTCATCCATTCAATTTTAAAGTATCCTTATCCAAACAACCATAAACCAAACAAACAACAAATCCAAACAATAAACTAAGTTTATTCTTGTTAATTTCATTTCATACTATTGTTGTTTGATTTCCTTTTTATACATATAATGGTTTATCCTTTTATTATCTTCGTTTATTTGCAGTATTCATCTTTCTGCATATTTTATTAATAATTAGCTTCAGTCATTTACTTAAGTTTATTATCTTTCATATGTACAACTTAATTTCATTTATTTACTTTCATTTATTACTAAATTCCATTTATAATACTTACCTTTCTAATTTAATTAATAGTCTTTGAATCATACTTAAGTTCCTAACATCTACAACACCAAGTTCTTATTTATTACGGAAATTTCATTGAATACTTTCATTATTTCAGATTTTCTTGTATAATATTCTATTACAATTTCTTTTTAAACATTTCAACTTTTATATCTTTTGGTAAATTATGTATATGCCTTTAAGAATGTAATTGAAAATCATACAAGTTTATCTTATTTCTTTTAAAATTTATTCAATGTTCAATAATTATATTCTTTGTATTATAGGTTAAACATTTCAGATCTCTTTTAATTTCATCCATAACTTAGCATTAAATTTCTTATTTTAATTGAAGGTTCTAATTTTTTTTATTAACTTCCATTTTACCACACTAATTGATACTGTAAATAATGAAAACTTAAGAATTTAAATGCTGGGTTTAATTTCAAATCATTTTAAAGATAATAGATAACGGTTCATACTTAAACTTATATATCCAATTATAGTTAAAAAAATAATTTTTTTTTTCATTTTTTTTATTTTTCTTCAAAACAAATCTACACTAAACTACTACAGTGGCCTTCCCACTTCGAAATTCGAAAATGAATGTCGATGATGCGTGCACTCATCACCGAAATTATTTTCCAGCGACAGAGAGGGGAGTACAACTTTATCTTTCCAAAATTTCTTTTAAAACATTTCTTTCATATTATTGAAATACTTATATCAGAAAATACTTCTAAAATATTATTATTATATTTCAAAATCATTCAAAAGAGATTTTTAAAACCCCCGGAACTTAAGTTCTAAATTTCCATTTTGCATTTATCTTATCTTCTTTTCAAATCTTATTTATAAATTTCATTACCTAACAACAAATATAATACAACCAAATATATATCTTTAGAAAAAATTTATTTTATATATAGAAAATATAATAGGCAAAATTATTTCATTCACCTATATTAAAACAAATATTATGTCGGTCTGTCCTATTAAGTGTTTAGAAACCCCTATTGATGTCACAACGTCCCATGCATCAACCAGAGTTTATAAATACAAAACGGAACAGATTAACACAATATTTAAAACCTTTTTATAACACTAACAGATACGCTCTCTCATATATATACACTCAGCGACTCCGATAGGGTATTACTACCCTATTAATAAAGAGTCAGACCCTACAAAGCTAAGGTTTATCGCTAAACCAAAGCTGTGATACCACATTGTAACATCCCGCCTTTTCGTACGCTTTAAATCGACACACGGGCCAATTCAAACCATACGGAAGGGCGGATTGTTATGGGGTAAATAAAAAAACAAGAAAGAAATAAAGCAAAATAGAATCTCACAGCGGAAGGATAAAATATAATAATCAATATATAGTTATTGAAGCTGTTTACAAAATATTTAATTTTACTTATACAATATATATCAGAGTTCACATACCAATAAATATCAATGCAGCGAAATACAGTGTGTAGTGGAACCATATAATATATAATAATAACAATAATGAAATCTTCGTCTTCGTCCTCCAGAAATAAAGTCTTCGATCCTGAAATGCTCGGACTGACCCGAGCGAGTTGAAAAAAACAAAACACTCGAGTCAGAACTAAACTATCTTATGTAAGTTAAGTCATTAGAAATAAATATGAGTGCAGTAACTCAAAAGATGCTCGGGATTTACATCTCTCAAGGATCCGTTAAACTATTTACTATGTAGGATATTTCGCTATTATAATAGTGTCTGATTGTAAAATAAACTTACTTTTAAATAGCGTTAAGGCTTTACATTTCCACCTTAACACATAATATATTCCCATAGTCTATACAGTACCATAATCTCCCCTGTACTGGGCGTCGTCAGAGGGCACTCCATAGGTATGATACAAAACCAAAATCGTATAAGGCGCGATAGGGTAGGTGACACGGCACAACTAGACAATGCCAGGGTAGATATACCTATTATGCATCCGGGGTGGTGGTAACGCGTAGCCGCAGCTACCGCCCACCTCGAGCCACACCCCCAAAAAGAAAAATCAAAAGTGGCCACCGAATCAATCCAAAAGTCAAAGTACAAAATCGAAGGGATGTGTCCGATCAAAGGTGCTACCTCAATTGGCCCGATAATCGCTCCTGTTTTAGCCACCTTATTCCAACTCATGGGAGTTGGGTCCACGTATTTACCTCAAAGGAAACGCCACCACCATTCTACTTCATTCTGGAATCTCCACCGCGTACACGGTTGTTAAAATGGTTTTCGGAGTTGGTAGAGAGTATGACAACTTCCGATCCCATTCTCTTCAATAACCAATCGTTATTATAACACCGTGGTTAATTTAAAATAATTTAGACCATAAAACCAGAATATAATATCCCTTTCAAAACCATATAAATACGATATCATTTATATTTTTAAAACCCCAAATCAATAGGATATCATTTTATTTATAATTATCCCTTTTCCCAAAATCATAATATTTCAAATATATTTTTTAAATCCCATAGCTTTGAAACAAAATTTCTAATATTTAAATGGTTTAAGTATTTAACCGCTTTGCATAACAAAATAGCTTTTTAAATTTCACAAATAAATTCTAAATACAAGATTAAATTCCCAAATAAACCATTTCAATTTCCATATATTTCAAAGCTTTAATTATTCCACCATTTCAAACTTATTCTTTGATAATTTCATATATATCAAATTCAATTACTATTATCTAGATTTTGAAATGTTTACTTAATAAATCAAATGTCAAAAACCTTTAAACTTCAAATAACAGGATATTCTCTCAAATTTAATTACATGATAATTTTCATTTAAATCGACTTGATATTCATTTTAGTCCTCTAAACCAAAATCAAGTTATAAAGACCATACCTTTTAAAACCCCAAATTAATTTATATTTCAAATAAATTTTATTCGAGGATAATTCTTAAATACCTTAATTCAAAGCAAATTCATATTTATCTTCCAACATTTATTTTATTTAAGACATTATAAACTCCATCAATAAATTTAAGTAAATACTTAACCGTGTTATATCTAAATAAAAATTAACTTTTATTTTTGAACTTCTTTTATTCCTTGAAACCAAATTTATACATAGCTTAAATTCAAGCGTTTAACTACATATAAAATAATATTTGAAAATATCAAAAATCAATATTCATTAAACCATATTCTTTCCAAAACCATAGAAAATCATTTCAAATATAAATTATATATATATCCTGTATAAAATTTTCTATCATATGGTCATGTGATACGGATATTTATCATTTCAATCCGTAATTTAAAATAAAATTTATGGTTATACATCATTTCAAACCGCAATCCCGAACGAATTGAAAATGTATATTAACTTGTAGTTTATAACAATATAAGTACATCATCCATTCATCCAATATCAACCATCAACCATTTATGACAATCATCATCCAAATTCAAACAAGACATCAATATATAACAGGTGATAATAATAGGTATCAACTATGAGGTTATATTCAAAAATAAATTATAACTGTTTAACTGGCAGTTTATATGCAATAAACTAAATAACAATTTAACTGGCAATTAATATGCAATAATAAATTAAATAACAAGTTAATTAAATAAATGCAAATTAATTGAGATAATGATGAAATATATGCCAAACAACTATATATAAATTTCAAACCACATCATAAATGAATTTAACAAACATAAGAAATCTTAGAAGTTGTGAGTGGGTTAAAACACACACCTTTGATTTTGGCCCATAAAAATCCAAACAGAAGCGCAAAACTCAAAAATCTCCAAATTCAACTAAATTAATTTCATGTTGTCGGGAATATAGATTTGAATCCAATAGAAGAAATCGCGCGTGAATCAAAGTTTATATGCAAAAAATATTCATGTTACAAGAAATATTATTAAAATAAAAATTAGTACGCGTTAAAAATATATAAATAAACAAATTTTAATACTTACGTTTTCTCAAGATGAGGCTTCAGGAAAAGATTGAAGAACAACTAAGATGAGAACAGGAAGTCTACGAAAAATGAGAAAAAGCATTTTTATAAAAGAATGCTTTTGGATTTGCAAGAATAAGAGCTTTTGAATATGAGGTGTTAGGAGAAACAAAATGTAAAAGAAGAAATAAGATGTAGGTTATTTATAATTAGGAAATGAATGTGGAGGGGCAAAAATAAATGTCACGTTTCATTAGTTTGATTCTAAATTAATTAAGTGCTAGATACAGAAAAGTTTGAATACATCATATATATTCATACTTTAGCTGTGTGTCAAAATTGCTAAACATATATCAAGTACGATTAATTGGTGACAACGTATAGGAATAAACAAGAATAAATGTAGATGCAATCACATAAGGATCTAACAAGGAAGGAGATAAAAGGTGACAACCACTTTCCCACTTTAGCCAATTTTATTAATACGACATTTAATTATCATGCAAGTTGTATTATGACTAGAAAACATAAACAACAAACAATAAATTAATATGCATACAATATTACCTCACTTTTAAATTGTTTGATAATAATAATAAAAATTAAATCATGCTTTAGCAATTTGAAATTAAAATATTAAATGTTTATATGTATACACATGCACACAAACACACATACATGTGTGTATAAAGATTAAACCAAAGCTTATTAATTAATTCAAAGCATACTTCCATACCACATTAAATTGTCTAATGCATTTGTAAACTTATGTATACTTGAAGTCAAAATACATATATACATATAAATTAAACCTTTTTACCTTAATGAAATTTATTTAATTTTCTAACAAAACAAAAGTGGAACACGACAAATTAAACAATATAGTAACAAACCTTTAAAATCCTTAAATAGGGACATTTGAGATAATAAATTAGGTAACAAATTTAAATATTGTTGTAACCAAAATCAAAGCTTAGATTTATCATCGAAAAATTGTTAAGCATATGTAAACTTCTATTATAAGTTATTAGATTAAGAACAAATAATTTATTCAACAAAGTATTCAAATTTCATGATATTTTCAATTCAAGACAAATTGACAATATGTGTATACAATATTTCTGTTTCAACATAAATACAAATTATATGTATATAAACTTTCAGATCTTAAAAAAATGCAATTTGGTTTAAGAGTTTAAAACATGGATCTATAATTAAAACATGCTTTTAATATATATACAAAAAAAATTTGTTTTGACTTATCAAATTAAAATTCAAATTAATTCATTCAACAAAAATATTCAAATAACATAACAATTTCAAAACAAATGAGAAAATAGCATATACATACAAACTATGATAATAACATTATACTTAATATAACATTTTAAAATAGAAGACACCTCTTAGATCTAGCCAAAATTCACTCCTTGATTTGTACTTTCTCCTCAGATCGTCAAGACCCACACCCAACCCTTGCAAGGGCTGGATGAATCACCTTTATTTTTATTTAATTTGATGTTTGACATTAAATTGTTATTGGTTTATTTTGTTTAAATGAAGATGATGGCAACCCTTTTTTTGGAGAGGAGGAGGAAGGATTTTATAAAAAAAGGAAAGAAAAATGAGGAGATTTTTTTAATAGGGTAAAAGAATCTTTTTCTATTCTTCTTATTTAACTTACTTATTTAATTCAATCAACATTTTCATTTTCTCCATGTGTTGGCTGATCTTAGCATGCATTCATAGTACATAAGGTTTCCAACAAAATAAAACATCAATGCAGTTATTTATTTAAAACTTGTTTCATAGGTGTGCCGATATTGAATATTGATATTTGCATAACTTTTTATACATGCATTCAAATAATTAACATTCACATAATTTAATCATGATTAACATTTGTTATTATAATCACCGTTATTAATTACGTTCAAACAATGTCATTAAATACACCTAACATATGTTATCATTTTTTTTTATCTTACTATAATACATGTTATTAGTAGAAGTTCAAATTAAGATCATAAACATATCTCTTAACATATGTTAACAAAAATAAAATCATAAATTTTTATTGTTCTACCACTTATATTCCTCAATTATATCTCTTATTACAATTAGCCTTTGGTATTCCTATCCATTAATTACACAAATAACATAGTTAATATTTGTTTGTCTTTCACTACATTTATACTATCCAATTTTAGTCTTTTATTTATATTAATTTCTATATTTCAATTTATATTGATTTTTTTTCTTCAGTTTTACATATTAATAAAAATTAAAATCCCTATTAATTATTTTATCTTGTTTTCATTCTTTTTATTACATCAATTGTTAACTTATGAAATAAAATTAACATTTCTATTCATTTTGTTACATTCATAAATTTCAGTTATTGTCTAGATCTTATTAGTGTAACATTAAAGTTCATTTAATTGTAATCTTGGAAAAATTCAGTTATAAATATCATATCTTTTACAATTTCAAGTTTAATACGTTTACATCAACTTATGGGATTAAATTCTTAAATACCTCTCAATTTTAATTTATTGCCATATAAATATTAAATTATTAACATTTAATTACAGCTGCTTCATCAAATTCCTACATTTGCTCCAATATAAACTTTAAGACTTTTATTTCTTTCTAAATTAAATTAGAAATCCTATTAAATTAACTCTTTTAAAATCATCGAATTTTACGGGTCGTTACAAAACGCGTTGAAATTTAAATCGATAATTTAATATTTAAAATCGATCCAAAAAGCTATCTTCCACATACGACTAAATTAGCTTTCGAAACACGTTCCATTGTGTTCGAAATGCGGGTAAAACCTTAGAAACGCCTGTCGGCACGTTTCAATTGGAGTTCGTTTGAAAAAGTTGTTTAAAGGTGGTAATATTATTAATTAATATTATAAAATCGTATATAAATTCGTTTTTCTTTGGGAAACCCTAGTTCCTTTTCAAGCCGCAGCCATAGATATTTTAATGCTGAGAAACATTGACATTCATCTCTAATTTGCGATCAATCCATCGCGTAATAGCAATATCTTCCAACACGAAAAGGGAAGAGCTCAGCGAGGATCGGCAGCAAATCAGAAGGGAAGTCGCGCGTTCGTGCTCAAATCTGGGAGCCATGGGTAAACCGAGCTTCACATCGCTTTAGTCATTGGTGGAGTTTTCGAGGGGCTTTAGCGTCGAGGCGTTGGATCGTCGCTGATTGCAACGAAGAAGGGAGCATCATCGGTCAACTTTGGGCGAGATGGGTTTCTGGTTCCTGGAGTGAACGAAGAAGATGGATCGTGCAGCCTTGATCTCGATTTCTATTTTGTGCGGCTGTGATGCGTATGGTATAAAAAAATTTAGTTTAAATTTATATACAAATCTTTAAAACTGAATAACTCTTGCATACGTTATCAGATTCAAACGAAACAAGAAGCGCCGGAATCGCAGCGACGCGGTCTACGCGCTGCAGAAAGTCCGAAGATGATTGGAGCAAGTGGAAATTTTAGATTAAATCGAATGGTTCGATTTAATTTAAAATTTAAAACGCTCATTGAAATTCAAGGTGAGTTAATATCACTCACATATAGAATGCTAGCTAGTTTTAAATAGCTAATATTTAAATGGTTGATTGGTTGATTTGTTGTATTATCAGATTTGATCGATATTTATTGTCATGCTAACATCTGTGAATGCATGGAAATAGGTTGGAGGGATCCATCGGGATTCCTCAAAATGAGAAATTTATTTTCATAATTGACGATGCATTTTATTTATATACCGTGATAGATTAATTTGGAATTTGATTGTGCTGTGTTATGATTGGATAAACAAAATCTGGGATTTTAAAATATAAATAAAATAAATTGGGATTAAAGGGAAAATGAAAAGGAATTTTTAAGGAGTGAATTTAAGGAAATTAAATTCAGGAAATTGGTTTGGAATTTGAAATGTTTTGAAACCGTGATTGGAATGGAAATGAGAAACGAAAATTTATAAACTGGGTTTATAAATAAAATGGAATATTTATCGGTGGACAAATTTTTGAAAGAGAGGTTTCCGGTGGGAAATTCTATAAGAAGGTATAAATTATTTTAAAAATAAAGATGTGATTATTTTCAAAAGACGGAAGGTGTATTTTTCCTGGGAAGTTAAGTATGTTTCCAAAGAAAAGCTTTTGAAATATCAACTAGAATTTTGAAAGATGTTTTAGGATATTTTAGAAAAAATATTATTTTTAATTATTTTAAGTATAAAGTACATATATATTTTAGTAATTATGGTATTCAATTAATTTAAAGGTGAAGTAGTATAAAGTTTCAAAGGGAAATTTTAACTTAAATATTTTATTTCATAACTTTATTTTAAAAGGTAATTTTGGTTTAAGTTACTTAGAAACTCCTCTATATATCCTTAAGTATTTTTTTCATTTATGTAATTTCTAGTAGCCTATTTTAAATATTTTAAGTATATATTTTGAAAGTGATTTTCCAGGAGTTGGGAATGTGTTTAAAGATAAAAAGGGCTTATTTTTAAAGTGTGGGCAAAAATTTACGGGATTCAAACGTAAATTTGAATTGGGATAAATCAAGTAGGATTTATAAAAAATTTCTTCGGTTTATTCTAAAATGGAAGTGTAGTTCCCTGAAAAGCCAAGTACGTTTCTGTTCGTCGACGAAAATTCTATCGGCTTAGAAAATCGTCGAACGAATTTATAATAAAATTTATACCGCAAGGGCACGGTGTATGAATGTAGCACGCGGCGAGTATGGGTCGATCCGCAGGGAATTGATGATTTTAAAATTCTATTCAATCAAATTAAACCAAAGTTGAAGAGTGTGATTATCTAAAAATGTAAGAAACTAACAAAAACTAGCAAAAGAAAAATAGATAAAAATATGAGAGTTAAATGACAATTTAGAGATAAATCCATTCTCTAGATCATATAATTTAACGATTAATGAAATCATGATCTCCTTTTCGGGTCATAAGTGAGTTTAAATGATGTGTTTATCATAAGTATGGCTCATTTGTGCTATTAATTAGCTCAACATAAGCCATCAAACTATAATACAACTTTTAAACCACTTAGTAAATTTCATGAAAATGACAACAAAGTTGAAATGAAATCTATTTTAAGTATGACCTATTAACTATTAATTAGAAATATAGACCATCAAATTTTAATTTCAAATCACTTTCTTATGCCATAATCATATTTTTATGAAGAGGCATTTGTGTTAGTGATTGTTTAAGCATAGCCTATTTGGTGTCAACAATATAGGCTATCAAATTCAAAGCAAAAACAACAAATAAAACCACTTCAAGCATTTTCATTAAGCACAAAAAGAGAGCTATAATCATCAAAATGTTGAAGCTACATGATTAGAGGCTTCATTACCCCTAAATTGAAGGGATTAGCCTCTCATATTTGTTATCAAACAACAAATATAGCTTGCAACATTAAAGGAAAAGAAAAAGAAAAAGAGAGAAAAGCAAAGAAACAAAACTAATCTACTTGCATGAAATAAGAGAGATCTACACTACTTGCATAAAAGGAAATGGACATGTAATTAAAAAAGAAACAATAATTAACATTGCATAAAATGAAAAGAAAATTACATAAAATAAAAATGGCTAAGTAGCCATGAAAAAAGAAAGATAGCTTTCTTTTATTTTGAGCCTAAACTAATGAAGAGAAAGAGAGATAAGTAAGAGAGGAAGGTTACATGAAACATAAGGAGTTATTTATACATGCATGAAACTCTAATCCATAATTTGGGAAATGACCAAAATACCCTTGAGAAAGTGTGGAGGCCAAGTAATCATTAGCTTCTACTAATCACCATTTAAGTGTACATGAAGCCATTAATTCCATAAGCATGTGCATTAGCCTCTAATTTGTACATTAAGGTAGGTGGGTAGGTGGGGCCCTCCATGATCTTCACTTTGAATTATTTCCATCTTCATTCATTTATATTCATGTTATGCATGCATGTGTCTTCATGAACCATTCCTATTTGAGACCAAATTCCTACAAAAATATATATAAATTTCCAATTAATTTTTCTCAAATAAATATATGCACACAAATGACCGTTTTGCCCCTATATGAAGATGGATATGTGACAGTTTAGAATTAATATGGATTTTGGTTAAAACATGTTAAAATACCCAATATGATAATTTATTTAATTTAAATAGATTAAATATGGTGGTAAAAATATGCATATTTACATGCACATCAAATACCCCCACACTTATCTTTTTATTCGTCCTCGAATAAAGAAAAACTAAGATAAATCCGTTTTCGTAGGGAACACGATTGCATTGAGCGTATGCAACAAGCCGTTAAACCTCTGGGTGTCCCCAGTAGGATGAGTGCTGTCTCGTGAGGGTTTTCAGCGGATACTGCCCACAAAATACAAATGCAGGATGAAAATATTTACAAAATGCAAGATTTATTTACAAAGAGATGAATGCGAGTTTTTGAAAATATTTACAAATGAAGGACTTACTTTTAAATCAACGCAAATAAGTTATACGTAGGTTTTGTTCATTATCTTGAAATTTAAGTCATTCACTCGTCAAAGTTTCCAATAAAGGTGAAGTATCATACATATACTATAGTTTAACTCGTTATTTAGGTTGATAACAAAGTGTAATTATGGAAAAGATTCTTAGTTGATTATCAAAGTTTATCAAAGTGGTATTTTCATTTCTTTTCAACTCCAGATCAAATCAACTAAGTAAAAATAGTGCAAGGATTTCAATTGCTTGCTCTCTCATTATTTGCAAGAAAAATTACACACCTAGCTCAGGTAAACTGAGGCCAGATATACCACACATGCACTACCTTTTGGGCTTATGTGAAGGGGGTACAGAGCATGACGAGTGCACACACTTTCGTGCATACACCTATCGACCGTAGGTGGTTTTTATTAAGTCTGTTTTTTTACATGTGTTCCATGTATGCATAACCGTGAGGACTTTTAAATGAGTATGAAAGCACATAATCAAAGATTCCAAGTAATTCACCCATGCATAACCGTGAGGACTTTTAAATGAGAGTGAATACTTGGATGTTATTATTTTTTGTTTTTATATTTTTTTAAGAGGGAGAGAGAGTTTTGCAAAATCATCTTAGCACCATTTAACTTAGAAGACAAAAAAATGTTATATCCTTTACTTTAAATCAACCACCTTTTAAAACAAAGATTTTCAATTAGGATGTACTTCATAATTAACACGTATGAATCTTCCTATATACTAGTTAAACCGTTATAATTTATAATCAAACTTCATTTTTATTTTTGTTAAGACAAATAAATTTTCAAAAGTTTCAATTTAATAAACCAAAACCATATATTTATATTATAGTGTTTCTTTTAAAAATAAATCAAAACAAAATTTGTTTTTTGGGATTTTTTTTAATTTTTTTTCGAGATTTTAAAGCAAAAATAAACCATGAAAAATAGAAAAAATGAAGATGAATCTCCCCCACACTTGATTTTGACTGTGTTCCCACAGTTAACCCAAGTGGAAGGAGAAAAATAAAAATCCTATATTTACATGAAAGATTATTATTTACAAGAGATGAGAAAGTATACAGTCAAAAAGTAAATGAAACGGTCATTTAAAGACCGATTCATCTGTCTCGTCAAATGTGTGAGACATGGCTTAAGCACGAAAAACCAAACCATAGAAGATTTCAAAGTTGAACATTGATTTGGAAAAACGAACGTCATTTTATTAAAAATCGTACGAGTTGTTTTATTGTCGATGATTTTTAGGGTCGATAAAATAATTGGTTGAAATTCAAGTTTATTTTCACCAAATTTAAATTCAAATTTTTCATTGAAAACTTCTTTAAAATTATTGATTTCAAAATCAAAATGGTGATTTAAATCTACCCCTCCGGAATTTAACTACTCGTCTTCGGAAATTCCCTAAAATTCGTGGTCATTGAATTCGTCTTCCTTTATTGGATTATCAACAACTTTATTACATGTCTCAAGTTCATAATCCAAAGTTGTTGTATTCAAATTATCGAAATCAAGAAAAGGAAGATCGGATTTTAAATTTGGTTCCACACACTTAAAAGAATTGAAATCCAACTCAGTTACCATGTTTTCAACAACTTCATTAAGATCATCATTTTCAGTTTCAAAAGTTGTTATTTGAAAATCGTCAATTGTGGTAAAAGATGGATTATCACTTGACTCGTCACACATTGAAATTTGATTTTGTTTTTCATGTTGTTTCATATATGTTTCAAACAACAAATCCGTGTGTTCATCGTAAATTTCCTTCATTTGTTCAACAAAATCAAATTTATAATTATTAACTTGAAAATTTTCGATTTGGACTTGTCGAGAACAAGAATTCTCAATTTCGATAAATGGTAGATTATTATTTGATTCTTTGCAAATTGAGATTTGATTATGATTTTCACGAATTTTTTTGTATTTTTCAAGTAATAAATCCCTATTATCGTTTTCCATTTGGTCAACAAAATCAAATTCATGATTATTAATTTGAAAATTTTCATTCTAAATTTGTTGACAACCAAAGTTTTCAATCGTATCGTTATTGAAACTATTCCCATTGCCAAAATTATTTGAAAATTGGTTCACATTTTCATCTTGATTTTGAAATTCATTTTGAAGCTCGAAATTGAATTGGCATGGGTTACACTCGAAATCATTTAAATTTTGAAGTGAATTCATGAGACGACCCGACTTCCTACTCCCAGAAAATCGCATCATCTTGAAGAAAGAAAGGGATAGAAGAAGAAAAGAAAGAAGAACACAAACAACATCATATAACTCACAGCGGAACGAATAAAATATAATAATTAACATAAAATATTACATAGTACCTCATTACATCAGAGTACACAACTATACAACACATATTAGACAGTTATAAACATCTGTCTAACTATACAACTCAAGTATACAAGGTACAGACACAATATACACAGCGGAACCATAATATAACTACTCGTCGAAGCCTCCTGCTCCATATCTCCTCCAAAATTCGTCAAGCTAACCTGAATCACTTGACTACTCATACATAAAATGAGTACCCAAGAGTTTAATAAAACAGAAAATAAACACTCGGGTCAGACAGGGGTCTGGTGTGAGTAAACGGTTTAAAATTGCTTAACTTTAGAAAGCCTTTGAAAAGAAAAGGTATCACGTAAGACTTCCCACACATAAACATGGAAAAGTTTTTACCTTACGCTAACCAAAACATTTGATAGGAAATCCAGTGATATTATAATAGTTTCTAGGGTTTTCAAGTAAATAAGAAATAGCCGAAATTGTTACATGATTAAATTCCAGCTACTAGCCACAAAAGTGGGTAATACAATCAAAACCATAGGGTCTCGTAGGGAAAAATGGGTTTCCATCAATGGCAGGGCTACTGGGGTACCGTCCGTCACAGTACGTGGCCTAGATCAACGTACCGAGGATTACTTCCTTCATCCCCTGCAACACAAGGCCGGAACCATCCCTTACTGGACAGTCCCGAACAAGACAACCCCGCAGTTGGCCGCGACCCAACTGCCCACACAGCCGAATAAAAAGTGACTTCTAGACAGGGGAAAATCTTGCTCTCCAGTGGGAGCTACCCACGAAGCCTTGCTGCACCTCCCCTGTTTTAGCCATTCCCGGTTGATGAGGCTTGAGGTTACGATTACCTTTATAGGACATCAAATCTTAGAATGCTCATCGTCCACCTGACGATGTGCTGAAAGCATTCAATCCATACAAGTTCGTTCCGGGTTCTAACGAAACCGAAGGCACTATCTCGTTGCACTCATTATTGGAATCACCCTCAGAGTCAACGACCATAGCCCTTGCACTCTGATTCACCATCTCGAATCTATAAGCACTATTCCGTCAACTCATTACGGAATCACCCACAGAGTTATACTGACGTATAGCACTTACACCTCGAGTCTTCACTTGCTCCACTTGGAATAACGACCTAACGTTTAATTGGAATAGGTGTGGTTTTCGGATATCCAAATGTGGAAACCCGATCCCGGTCTCACCGAAACCAAACGCCATTTTAATGTCCAAGTTGTACTTAAGGGATTTAAACAGTTTAACTTATATTCAGGATGATATAAACAGATAGATGAATAACATTATCACAATGGATAATTCTTAACAACATTCATCTCACACAGCAACATATCACATATCATAGATATCCAAATCATCCATCAACATCCAATATCAACCAATCACTCAATATCATTCAATATCCAATATCTACCATTCAATATTGATCATCTAATATCAATTAATCAACCAATATTAATCAATTATCTAAAGCAAAATTGATTAATTCTTAACCAATTGGATTACCTAAATCCTTCTTTATTTATTAATTCCAAATAAATAGATTAATCGTCCCTAATGATCTTCACTAATTAATCTTTCTTTGATTAATTATCTTTTAATTACATCCAAGTAATTATCCTATCCATATTCAGTAATTAACCGTAATTACTATCATTAATTACAATAATTAATGATCCTTCATTAATTAATTAACTATAATTAATTACATTAATTATCAATTAATTACAATTAATTATCATACTTTAATTAATCATTTTATTAATCAACCTTGATTAACATCATTAATTATATTAATTAATGATCCTTATTAATTAATAATTACTTTAATTAATTAAATAATTAACTTATAATTAATCATCTAATTAATCCTAATTAGTAATTAACAATTTGTAATTACTTAACTAAATTAATTAACTTCTTACTTAATTAATTTCTAATTTAATTAAATTAATCCTTGATTAATTAATCCAATTAATTAATCCTTGATTAATTAATCCAATTAATTAATCCTTAATTACTTCATTAAGTAATTATTAACCAATTTAAATTAACAATTAATCCTTATTTAATTACTTAATTAATTAATTACTTAATTAATTACACTTGGTAATTAATCTTAAATTAATCACATTCATTAATCAATTAATTATATTAATAAATTAACTAAAGTAAATTAAGTAATTAACTCTAAATTACTAACATAAGTAATTATCTCTAATTACTTTTATTAATAAATCTTAATTAATCTCTTAATTAATTACTTAACAAACAATTAACTTTATCATTAAATAATTCTTAATTCTTAAATTAATTAATCACTTCATAATTAATTAACTTCAACAATTATATTAATCAATTCTTTAATTGATAACAACAAGTGATTTTCCCCATAATCACTTCAACTTAATTATTCCCATGAGTATTTATCATTAATTACTTCCATAAGTAATTAACTACCTTAATTACATTCAACAATTCATCATTAATTTCTTTATTAAGTAATTATACTTAATTAATCCATAATTAAGTGATTATTAAATAAATAATTAACTAATTATTTAAAATTAATTAAACAATTAATTAATTAACTTCTTATAATTTCAAAAACATAAAAATAACCTTATTTGAGGATAAGGCATTTAGAAATCAATTTCAAAATTCAAAACATTTTAAATAATCTAATTTCAAACTTATTCAAATTAAATAAAATTTGAAAACATTAGTTATTAAAACCTTACTTTAAAACTTACTTAAAACTTTGATTTAATACCTTAAATTCAAAACACTTCTTTTTAAATTGAATTTCTAAATTGAATTAAATTAATCACTTCCAAAAAGAAATCATTTTTAAACAAATTTAAATTTCCAAATAAATTCAGTTACTCCTATAAAGTTTGATTACTTAATTTCAAAGGACAAACTTAAACTTGTAAATTTATTCTCTTTTGTAAAATCTTAACATTGATTTTATTTATCAAAGATAACAGGTTAATCCTGTAACTTAGCTTCTTACAACACAAAACCGAAAGCACCACCTAAACCCGAGTCAAACACTCCAACTTCACGCGACAGCCTCGAAGAAAAACCCAAATCTCCCTGCTTCGAGTCGACTCAACGAAATCACGAGACTATCTTCGTGTCAATTCTCTTCTTCTCTACTGACATATCCCAGAACCCAAAACCGTGCACATACCCACACACGTGCACGTTGCACGACAATCCCACCAACGACGAACTCTCCTCCGATCACAGACCGACCATGCAACACCTCAACAACACGTACCCCAACCCAGATCGAAGAATCCATCACCGCATCGAGATTCAACCCTCTGAACGAAAAAAAAACCCACAGCAATACGAACCCAAACCTCCCTCACCTCTGGCCATCTCGTCGTCGATGGTCCTTGCCGACCATACTATCGAGACGTCACGAGCATGAACTACAACCTATCCAAACGTGAACAACTCCGGTCCCATCTTCATGTCGCAAGGATCGCGACAACCAAGCACAGCCGAAACAGGTAAAAAAAAACCCTACTTGACCCAAATTCAAACATTACAACCATTAAAAAAAATCTTTGGTATTTTTCCTGTAATCTATGACATATATGCTAGCTTCGATCCAAGAATCAAATTAAATTAATGTACAGATAATCAGAAATCTGCAAAATCCCCAATTTCATATAAGCCCCAAATTCATGATAATTACTCGATTAAAAATTATGATAGTAACATCTAAAATCATGATTCTTCATCACAATTCCATGCATGCAATCCAAATTCGATTTTAAAGCAATTAGTTTTTGACCAAACTTTAAGTTTCACTGTAAATAAAAAAAAATGAATATCCAATTCATTCAAAATCCTATAAATATTTTTAGATGATAAATCATTTGTTCACAAACAAATTTCATCTACAAATCATTGTCCAATTTGCATCCAAATTCAAGTTGTTGTCTTAAACAGAAAGAAAACAAATCTGTATACAACAGTATACATATACAGCATTCACCATTTTTTTCTCTTCTTTATTTTATTTATTTTATAACTTGCATGCAGGTAAACAAATATGCTCCATCTAAATCAAACACATTTGCATGCAACATTCAATTAAAAACTAAATCAAATCTGTTTTTAAAATATAATTTACTCACCTCTTTTAAAATATGCAGAGCAGAGGACTTCATTTCCCAGGATTGACTATAATCCAGAAAATGCATTTGCTTGCTGTTTAAGTTGAATGCATGCTTACAGATTGTTATTAAAACTTGCTGAAGAATTTCATTTTGACATGCAGGTTGATTGCAGATTTTAGAAATGCAGACTTCCCCTTGAATTTGCAGTTGAACTTCCTTTTAGTTGCATGTTGTTCTTGCATATGCAGGTTACAGATTTGCATATTTAATTTGTTGCTTAAACTTGCAGGTTGAACTCGATTTTCATATGCAGGTTTAAATTTGCAAATTTTGCTTTTAGTTTTTATTTTCAGATTTTTGGAACTTGGTTTCTGATTTTGCCATTAATGTTTGAAAGAAGAAAGTAAAAGAAAATGAGAAAGAAAACTAAATTTCTTCTTAAAAATGTTTAGTGAATAAATTGCCACTTGTTCATAAATTAAACAAATGTCATTTGCATGCTTTTCTAAATTTACAAGTGTTTTAAGAGGTGTTAATGTGTTTTTCATTTGTCTTTAAGTGTTTTTAATAAATTTCTATTTAATTTAAATGTAAACATAAACTTACATTTTAATTTGCTTTATAAATGAGTACTTACATATGTAAATATAAACTTACTTTTTAAAGAAAATATTATAAACTAATTATAATACAAATGAATCTCTTATATATGTATTTTATAACCATTTTAAAATTTTAAACAATTTAAAAGAGAACAAAACAAAACTTGTTTAAATCCTTTTTAAATTATCTTATTAATAAATAACAATTATCTTATATTTTGAAACAAATGAATTTAACTTTTGAAAAATACAAATTTTAAAACAAAGCTTTAAAATTACAACATTCATTCATACATTATAAATTATTAATGGATTAAAATTTCAAAACACATCAAACTATAACATATACATACATATATGTTACAATTTGAAAATTCAACTTTATTTAAAACAAAAGGTCTTCTATTCACAATATATATCAAATGTATATATATTATAAATAGAATTAAAAATTTATTAGCTTAGAGAAACAAATCTTATCAACATTTTAAATATCTAAAAAGATATTAATTCCAATTATCAGATTAAATATTTATTAGCCTTTAAAAGATCAAATTCACCAATTTTAAATTAAAATTATAAAGAAAATTATCAAACCAGCTAAATTATTAACACAGATTATTAAATCGTTATTGCCCAAAATCCCGGGTCGTTACAATCCTCCCCCCTTAAAAGAATTTCATCCCCGAAATTTAAAAGCAAAGGTAATTTAATAATCCAGTACAGATTTTAATTTCAATCAGCAAAGCATTCCTAACAACCAATTACTAACAATCATAGTAATCAAATAAACAAACAAACTTAACTAATTATTCTGACACAAATCAGAATAAATTTCTAATACTATCTCGAGTTTCCCAAGTATAAATCACCGGGAGACTCGCTCTAAAAAAGCTAATAAACCAACTACACAACCAAAATTCAGAGTTCCACTCATTTCTAGATCCAAAATCTGAACAGAACATCAGACTTCTCTCAAATCCAGCTCAACATCCAACTCCAACTGAACTACATATTCAACAACCAATGATGAATCATACACGTACTCCCTCAGAGACACGTGTTACAAAATGAACTCCAACTATCTAAACTGGCAATTCCTTCTTATCTTATCTAAAACACAGATAAGAAATCCTCAAATGCCTCAGCATAACCAACCAAACTTATCCAATATCTGTTCTCTTAACCAGAGAATCCTTAACAACACTGAAGTCTCCAACTTCAAATTCCAAACTCCTCATCTCATATCTGAAACTCAACAGACAATCCAAGGCTGCCAAACTTCTTCCTGATCAGCTCAACCTATGCTGATACTTCCAGTAACAACAAGACCGAAACAAACACTTCCTGGATCCTATTCAACAGAAAAGCCTTCCAAAATCCATTGAAATCCAGAACTCAAGCTCTACTACTCAAGCAATAGCAAACAGAACTTGCTTCTTTCCTTGCACAGCAGCTACCTCGCTTCCGCTGCACAACTCTGATTCTAAAATAGATAAGAATATCTGTTGATGAACACAAATACAAACTTATCCACTAAATTCGGAAACCTTGTTCATCAAATCCATAAAAATCTGAGTGACTCATCTGACTCAGTCACACATCATTACAACAGAATCCAAATCAAAAGCTAAATCAGTCCAATTCCAAAAATAATTCTGAGCTGCTATACCAACTCTCCTTACTCCAAGAACCATCCGACTTCCAGGCTAACTACCAAAATCACTTCTGGAACCAAAACAATACGGAACTCAACTCCAGATGCAGACAAACTCCTGATTATATCAGTAGCTCCTACTTCCACATGAGAACCCTCAGCCTCAAACAACAGATCACCCAAGATAGCCTAAGAAAATTCCCAACTAATCGCAAGTCACTTTTGCGATCCTACCTAGTTCGGATTCCAAAGAAACTATCCTCTCTTTACCAATTAGAACAGCCTTAAACTTTTCCAAACAAAGGTTAACTCTTCAAGAAAACTTCCACCAACTGCCCAAGCTGCTGCTAGAAGAAACACCAAGATTCCTGGACTATCGGAGAAACAAGCCACACAGCTGCTTCTAAACTCTACCTCGATGATACAGCGAAGCCAAAAGATCTCCTCGTCAGCCCACCGAACACTTCGAGTGGTACTGCTATCACAGCTAACCAAAGACTTCAAATCCAAATGCTTCTTCAAAACCAAAACCATCAACAAACCACACAACGGACCTCCGAGATGGCAAACAACCTCTCAAGAGAAACTCGGACTCCAGACCATGCATCTACAACTCGCTTTCCTTAGGGAATAAAAAATGAGACCATGCGAAAGCAAAACAACTCATAGACCTTAGTCTCATATTTCAAAACGGCCAAACTCCTTGCTGAAAATCAATCAACTTCTACACAGACGAATTTTCCCTGAGGCAGGTAAAGACTGCTCTTCAACCACTACTAAAACTGCTTCAAGAGAAAACACCTTCAGAAAATATCCAAGGATACTGCATCTCATCACGCAGTTATCAGGATATCATTACTTACTTCAGCACTTCCATCAAATTCAAACACAAGAAAAATTCGCTTACCCGAGCGAAATCCAAACTTACACTTCTAAGATAAACTCCGAATCTTCAAAAGATTTCCTTCGGATATTAGAGACATCCTTACTCCAAACTACAAAACTTATTCGAGACGGTATCAGGTCTACAGTCTCAACAAATACTTCCAACCTCAAACATATGGAACTCTTCCATCAGTGGTAGTCGTGTTACACACACACCACTACTCCATCTACCTCTAAAACTTATGTTGAAAAATTTCGATCAGATAGCCCAACAGATCAGGTAGATATATATATATATATATAGTTATATATAAAAATTACAATTACGCTCTCTCAAGAAAGACACTACTATAGAGCCTAGGTATTCACTCAACCTAATGCTCCCTACAGAAAGACACACTTCAGAGCTTAGGTATTCGCTCAGCCTAATGCTCTAATACGAAGTGAGACGACCCGACTTCCTACTCCCAGAAAATCGCATCATCTTGAAGAAAGAAAGGGATAGAAGAAGAAAAGAAAGAGAAAGAAGAACACAAACAACATCAGAGAACTCACAGCGGAACAAATAAAATATAATAATTAACATAAAATATTACATAGTACCTCATTACATCAGAGTACACAACTATACAACACATATTAGACAGTTATAAACATCTGTCTAACTATACAACTCAAGTATACAAGGTACAGACACAATATACACAGCGGAACCATAATATAACTACTCGTCGAAGCCTCCTACTCCATATCTCCTCCAAAATTCGTTAAGCTAACCTGAATCACTTGACTACTCATACATAATATGAGTACCCAAGAGTTTAATAAAATAGAAAATAAACACTCGGGTCAGATAGGGGTCTGGTGTGAGTAAACGGTTTAAAATTGCTTAACTTTAGAAAGCCTTTGAAAAGAAAAGGTATCACGTAAGACTTCCCACACATAAACATGGAAAAGTTTTTACCTTACGCTAACCAAAACATTTGATAGGAAATCCAGTGATATTATAATAGTGTCTAGGGTTTTCAAGTAAATAAGAAATAGCCGAAATTGTTACATGATTAAATTCCAGCTACTAGCCACAAAAGTGGGTAATACAATCAAAACCGTAGGGTCTCGTAGGGAAAAATGGGTTTCCATCAATGGCAGGGCTACTGGGGTACCGCCCGTCACAGTACGTGGCCTAAATCAACGTACCGAGGATTACTCCCTTCATCCCCTGCAACACAAGGCCGGAACCATCCCTTACTAGACAGTCCCGAACAAGACAACCCCGCAGTTGGCCGCGACCCAACTGCCCACACAGCCGAATAAAAAGTGACTTCTAGACAGGGGAAAATCTTGCTCTCCAGTGGGAGCTACCCACGAAGCCTTGCTGCACCTCCCATGTTTTAGCCATTCCCGGTTGATGAGGCTTGAGGTTACGATTACCTTCATAGGACATCAAATCTTAGAATGCTCATCGTCCACCTGACGATGTACTGAAAGCATTCAATCCATACAAGTTCGTTCCGGGTTCGAACGAAACCGAAGGCACTATCTCGTTGCACTCATTATTGGAATCACCCTCAGAGTCAACGACCATAGCCCTTGCACTCTGATTCACCATCTCGAATCTATAAGCACTATTCCGTCAACTCATTACGGAATCACCCACAGAGTTATACTGACGTATAGCACTTACACCTCGAGTCTTCACTTGCTCCACTTGAAATAACGACCTAACGTTTAATTGGAATCGGTGTGGTTTTCGGATATCCAAATGTGGAAACCCGATCCCGGTCTCACCGAAACCAAACGCCATTTTAATGTCCAAGTTGTACTTAAGGGATTTAAACAGTTTAACTTATATTCAGGATGATATAAACAGATAGATGAATAACATTATCACAATAGATAATTCTTAACAACATTCATCTCACACAGCAACATATCACATATCATAGATATCCAAAACATCCATCAACATCCAATATCAACCAATCACTCAATATCATTCAATATCCAATATCAACCATTCAATATTGATCATCTAATATCAATTAATCAACCAATATTAATCAATTATCTAAAGCAAAATTGATTAATTCTTAACCAATTGGATTACCTAAATCCTTCTTTATTTATTAATTCCAAATAAATAGATTAATCGTCCCTAATGATCTTCACTAATTAATCTTTCTTTGATTAATTATCTTTTAATTACATCCAAGTAATTATCCTATCCATATTCAGTAATTAACCATAATTACTATCATTAATTACAATAATTAATTATCCTTCATTAATTAATTAACTATAATTAATTACATTAATTATCAATTAATTACAATTAATTATCATACTTTAATTAATCATTTTATTAATCAACCTTGATTAACATCATTAATTATATTAATTAATGATCCTTATTAATTAATAATTACTTTAATTAATTAAATAATTAACTTATAATTAATCATCTAATTAATCCTAATTAGTAATTAACAATTTTTAATTACTTAACTAAATTAATTAACTTCTTACTTAATTAATTTCTAATTTAATTAAATTAATCCTTGATTAATTAATCCAATTAATTAATCCTTAATTACTTCATTAAGTAATTATTAACCAATTTAAATTAACAATTAATCCTTATTTAATTACTTAATTAATTAATTACATTTTAATTAATTACACTTGGTAATTAATCTTAAATTAATCACATTCATTAGTCAATTAATTATATTAATAAATTAACTAAAATAAATTAAGTAATTAACTCTAAATTACTTACATAAGTAATTATCTCTAATTACTTTTATTAATAAATCTTAATTAATCTCTTAATTAATTACTTAACAAACAATTAACTTTATCATTAAATAATTCTTAATTCTTAAATTAATTAATCACTTCATAATTAATTAACTTCAACAATTATATTAATCAATTCTTTAATTGATAACAACAAGTGAATTTCCCCATAATCACTTCAACTTAATTATTCCCATGAGTATTTATCATTAATTACTTCCATAAGTAATTAACTTCCTTAATTACATTCAACAATTCATCATTAATTTCTTTATTAAGTAATTATACTTAATTAATCCATAATTAAGTGATTATTAAATAAATAATTAACTAATTATTTAAAATTAATTAAACAATTAATTAATTAACTTCTTATAATTTCAAAAACATAAAAATAACCTTATTTGAGGATAAGGCATTTAGAAATTAATTTCAAAATTCAAAACATTTTAAATAATCTAATTTCAAACTTATTCAAATTAAATAAAATTTGATAACATTAGTTATTTAAACCTTACTTTAAAACTTACTTAAAACTTTGATTTAATACCTTAAATTCAAAACACTTCTTTTTAAATTGAATTTCTAAATTTAATTAAATTAATCACTTCCAAAAAGAAATCATTTTTAAACAAATTTAAATTTCCAAATAAATTCAGTTACTCCTATAAAGTTTGATTACTTAATTTCAAAGGACAAACTTAAACTTGTAAATTTATTCTCTTTTGTAAAATCTTAACATTGATTTTATTTATCAAAGATAACAGGTTAATCCTGTAACTTAGCTTCTTACAACACAAAACCGAAAGCACCACCTAAACCCGAGTCAAACACTCCAACTTCACGCGACAGCCCCGAAGAAAAACCCAAATCTCCCTGCTTCGAGTCGACTCAACGAAATCACGAGACTATCTTCGTGTCAATTCTCTTCTTCTCTACTGACATATCCCAGAACCCAAAACCGTGCACATACCCACACACGTGCACGCTGCACGACAATCCCACCAACGACGAACTCTCCTCCGATCACAGACCGACCACGCAACACCTCAACAACACGTACCCCAACCCAGATCGAAGAATCCATCACCGCATCGAGATTCAACCCACTGAACGAAAAAAAACCCACAGCAATACGAACCCAAACCTCCCTCACCTCTGGCCATCTCATCGTCGATGGTCCTTGCCGACTATACTATCGAGACGTCACGAGCATGAACTACAACCTATCCAAACGTGAACAACTCCGGTCCCATCTTCATGTCGCAAGGATCCTGACAATCAAGCACAGCCGAAACAGGTAAAAAAAACCCTACTTGACCCAAATTCAAACCTTACAGCCATTAAAAAAAATCTTTGGTATTTTTCCTGTAATCTATGACATATATGCTAGCTTCGATCCAAGAATCAAATTAAATTAATGTACAGATAATCAGAAATCTGCAAAATCCCCAATTTCATATAAGCCCCAAATTCATGATAATTACTCGATTAAAAATTATGATAGTAACATCTAAAATCATGATTCTTCATCACAATTCCATGCATGCAATCCAAATTCGATTTTAAAGCAATTAGTTTTTGACCAAACTTTAAGTTTCACTGTAAATAAAAAAAAATGAATATCCAATTCATTCAAAATCCTATAAATATTTTTAGATGATAAATCATTTGTTCACAAACAAATTTCATCTACAAATCATTGTCCAATTTGCATCCAAATTCAAGTTGTTGTCTTAAACAGAAAGAAAAAAAATCTGTATACAACAGTATACATATACAGCATTCACCATTTTTTTCTCTTCTTTATTTTATTTATTTTATAACTTGCATGCAGGTAAACAAATATGCTCCATCTAAATCAAACACATTTGCATGCAACATTCAATTAAAAACTAAATCAAATCTGTTTTTAAAATATAATTTACTCACCTCTTTTAAAATATGCAGAGCAGAGGACTTCATTTCCCAGGATTGACTATAATCCAGAAAATGCATTTGCTTGCTGTTTAATTGAATGCATGCTTACAGATTGTTATTAAAACTTGCTGAAGAATTTCATTTTGACATGCAGGTTGATTGCAGATTTTAGAAATTCAGACTTCCCCTTGAATTTGCAGTTGAACTTCCTTTTAGTTGCAGGTTGTTCTTGCATATGCAGGTTACAGATTTGCATATTTAATTTGTTGCTTAAACTTGTAGGTTGAACTCGATTTTCATATGCAGGTTTAAATTTGCAAATTTTGCTTTTAGTTTTTATTTTTAGATTTTTAGAACTTGGTTTCTGATTTTGCCATTAATGTTTGAAAGAAGAAAGTAAAAGAAAATGAGAAAGAAAACTAAATTTCTTCTTAAAAATGTTTAGTGAATAAATTTCCACTTGTTCATAAATTGAACAAATGTCATTTGCATGCTTTTCTAAATTTACAAGTGTTTTAAGAGGTGTTAATGTGTTTTTCATTTGTCTTTAAGTGTTTTTAATAAATTTCTATTTAATTTAAATGTAAACATAAACTTACATTTTAATTTGCTTTATAAATGAGTACTTACATATGTAAATATAAACTTACTTTTTAAAGAAAATATTATAAACTAATTATAATACAAATGAATCTCTTATATATGTATTTTATAACCATTTTAAAATTTTAAACAATTTAAAAGAGAAAAAAACAAAACTTGTTTAAATCCTTTTTAAATTATCTTATTAATAAATAACAATTATCTTATATTCTGAAACAAATGAATTTAACTTTTGAAAAATACAAATTTTAAAACAAAGCTTTAAAATTACAACATTCATTCATACATTATAAATTATTAATGGATTAAAATTTCAAAATACATCAAACTATAACATATACATACATATATGTTACAATTTGAAAATTCAACTTTATTTAAAACAAAAGGTCTTCTATTCACAATATATATCAAATGCATATATATTATAAATAGAATTAAAAATTTATTAGCTTAGAGAAACAAATCTTATCAACATTTTAAATTGCTAAAAAGAAATTAATTCCAATTATCAGATTAGATATTTATTAGCCTTTAAAAGATCAAATTCACCAATTTTAAATTAAAATTATAAAGAAAATTATCAAACCAGATAATTATTAACACAGATTATTAAATCGTTATTGCCCAAAATCATGGGTCGTTACAATTCAAATTTTGATTATTTTGAAAACTTTAATTCGAGTTATAGCACAAATATGAATTGCACAAATCATTTATCATTTGATTTTGTTGTGTGGAGATTTCAAGTAAAGACGAAATGCTATTTCCGAAATTCGAGGGTTGGTCATCGTCTTGAAAATTTTGTGGTTCAAAATATGAATCGTTTAAACAAAAGTTGTTGTTAAAATATCCATACGAATTTGAAGTGAATTCTTATGGATTATATTGATTGCCACAACTAAATTCAAGTGAGTAAGAAAATGGAAACTCAGACATTTTCAAGATTTTTTTATAAAGAAAAAATATTAAAAAAAGAGGAACTATTTTTCAAAATCAAAAATTGATTTTTGTTTTGTATTTTGGTTTTTCAATTTTTTATGTTTTTGAAAAGATTTTTTTGGATTTTTGTTTTTTTTTTTTTTTTTTGGATTTTGGTTTTGAAAATTTTCAAAGGAAGAGGGCAAGAAAACTAAGTTAAGAAATATTTACAATTTTTTTTACTTTTGGATTTTGAATTTTTGTTTTGTTTTTTTATATGCATGAACTAATGCAACTAAATGAATGCAAGGTTTTAATTACAAATGATTTATCCTAAGTTAACCCAAAATTGTATAATCACAAACTGTCTTAAATAAACAAGATAGTTCTCAGCCAGGTAAAGGACATGATTTATCGGTGCACCACGAATCACCGTAGCAATGCAGCCGAAGGTTTAAGTACCTTCAGAGAAACAGTGCAATATAATATTTACGAATCACCGTAATATTTATAACTGATTATTGCTCTGCCGTAGCCTAGACACCAAGAAATTAAATTGTTTAAAGAAGACAAATTATCAATATACAATTAAGTGTTAATGATGTCTAATCGTTATATTAATCGAATTCTAAGATGAAATGCAAAGCAGAAAGTAAATGTGTATTAACAATGCAACTACGATGAATTTTTGTTTTGTTTTTTGAGTTTTCGAAAAAATATATTTAAATGCAAATGCAAGCAATCGACAATGCAACTAAAATAAAAACAAGAGACAATGGTGCGAAATTTTTATAAGAAAGAAATTTATTTTTGGCAGCAGTTCTTCTCCTTCTGAAGTTCTGCTTTGGCAACCTGAAATAAAAACAAGATATATACACAGTTTTTTTGTATAGTAAAGTAGAAAGTAAAAAAAAATTAAACAAAAACACTTGAAAACAAGCCCCCCACCCCTAGTTTTTTTTTCTTTTTTTCTCTTTTTTTTTTGAAAAAAAATAAATGTACACAAAGATAAACATTTAAACACTTAACATACTTAGCCCACAAAAAGGTGCAACCTAGAAACAATTTAATCTACTCACTCAAGCCATATGAAGTCAAAATCAGTTGACCATCTGAGTTTAAAATCACGCCCAATTGCAATTCATTCTTCTTAACACAAACCAAGTCAACCACCTGAAATTAAGAAGAAGAAAAATACTCAGGCAACTTGCAGAAATCAAAATTACAGAAATCGAAAGCAACCGCAACTCGTGATTGAACTCAAACAACTCGCGATCAAAAATTTGCTCAACCGAGATTACTCAATTTGCAGAAATCAAAATCAAAAGCAACACGCGAAATCGAATTCGTGTATTCAGTTTTATTCTCGACTAGGTTTGTTCTCGTGGAGTACGGGATGGAGTTCAAATTTGGTGATGGAAAGGTTTTTGGTTATGGCATTGGGTTTTTGGTGGCTATCAAATTCAAAGTGGCAGGTTGCGATTTGATATTTCGGCTGCAGGCAATTTGATAATTGGAATTCGCGGTACGAATTGATTGCGGAGATTGTATTTGGGTCGATGCATGGCGATTAGGTCGTGAACTGATGATGCGGGCGATTGGTGAAGTATGGTCGGTCAGTTGTGGGTATGTATGATGGATAGATGGTGTCTGATCTTGTTGGTGGTGCTTGCGGGTTGCAGAAATTGGGGGAGTTCGACAGTGTATTGAAGTGAGGAGCGTGGTTGAATGACAGGGGTTGTCGAAGTATGGTGGAGGAGTGAGGGCCAGTGTAGTTGATTGCTTTGTTGGAAGGAGATGTTATGCAGTGGCTGTTGGAGTGTGGATGTAAGTATGCGGGGTTTCTTGGCAGAGGATTGTGAGTGGAAGTGGAAGTTTGTACAGCGGAAGGTTGATGTGGTGAAGTAAGAAAGCAGAGGTTGTTGTTGAAGAAGTTTGGGAGATATTGCATGTATGTTTGTGATATGGTGGGATGTCTGGAGGTTGTCAGTAGTGTTGATTGAGTATTGGGGATGTGGATGTTGTAGTTAATGTTGTAAAGGGTGAAGGGATAGTGAATGGAATTATAGGCAGTTGGAGGAGATAGTCTGAAGTGGGAAGTTTTGAAAATGGCAGAGGAGGGTGGTATGAGATTCAATATGTATGCAGTGATGGTTAGAAGAAGATGTTGATGATGTCAGAGATGAAGTGGTGGTGACTGCGATGATTGTGAATGGGAAAGTTGGTTGAAGTAGTTGTGAGTAAACGGTGGTGGTTTAGCACTGTACAGGGATGAAGTAAGGGAGGAGCAGAGATGTAGTATACTGTTGTGATTAGAGTTGTATGGTAATGCAATGTTGGGTGAAGTTGTTGGCAGTGGAGGATGTATTGGTAGGGATGGTCTATTGGTGGTTAGTAGTTTGAATAGCAAGGATATTAGAGGGGATGGAGCAGTATGAATGGGTGCAGTAAGGTGGTTTAAGTGGTTATGTTAAATGGTCAGTGAATGAATGGAGCAGATGTTTGAAGAGTTGGTGACAGTGGCACAGTGGGAATGGGGAATGTTTGTTGTGAGTGGTTTGAGAAGATGTGGTGACTGCTGTTGTTTTGTACAGGTTGGCTGCTTGCAAGATGTGGTCGCAATGAACCAGGTGATCGGTAGTTGGTTGTTTGGCTTGACAGTACTGTGAAGTCAGGGTTGTGATGTGGGCAAAATGGCAGAGAGGATGAGTGTGAATTGAAGTGGAGGATGGTAGAGGCTACTGAGAAGAATGTGATGAGCTGTGGAGAACTGATGAAGTGAATATGGATGGAAGAAAAAAAATTGTAGGTAGGGGAATATATGCACAGTGCACTGGGATGATATGCTCAATGTAACAGAAAGAGTAACAGACAGATGGTGAGAAGTAGTTAAATGAAAACAGAAAACAGAGAAGGGAATTCAACAATGCAATCTAACAGTTTTTTTTCTTTTTAAACTATCAATTATGATTGCAATGTAAATTGTAAAATGAATGAAATGGAAACAAAATATTTTTGTTTTGTTTTGAAATTTTGTATTTTTTTTTGGAATAGCAATACAAATGAACAATCAACTAAAAAAACAATAACAACACACAAACAAAAATCAAACAACACACAATAATTATTTTTTTAATTGCACACACAAAAAATAAAACACACAAAAATGAAAAAAAAATCAAAGAATAGAAAAATAAAATCAAAGCAAATCCCCAGCAACGGAGCCAAAATCTTGTTCGTCGACGGAAATTCTATCGGTTTAGAAAACCGTCGAACGAATTTCTAATAAAATTTATACCGCAAGCGCACGGTGTACGAATGTAGCACACAGCGAATACAGGTCGATCCGCAGAGAATTGATGATTTTAAAATTCTATTCAATCAAATTAAACCAAAGTTGAAGAGTGTGATTAGCTAGAAATGTAAGAAACTAAAAAAACTTGCAAAAGAAAAATAGATAAAAATATGAGAATTAAATGACAATTTAGAGATAAATCCACTTTGTAGATCATATAATTCAATGATTAATGAAATTATGATCTCTTTTTTAGGTCAAAGTGAGTTTAAATGATGTGTTTATCATAAGTATGGCTCATTTGTGCTATTAATTAGCTCAACATAAGCCATCAAACTATAACACAACTTTTAAACCACTTAGTAAATTTCATGAAAATGACAACAAAGTTGAAAATGAAATCTATTTTAAGTATGGCCTATTAACTATTAATTAGAAATATAGACCATCAAATTTTAATTTCAAATCACTTTCTTATGCCATAATCATATTTTGATGAAGAGGCATTTGTGTTAGTGATTGTTTAAGCATAGCCTATTTGGTGTCAACAATATAGGCTATCAAATTCAAAGCAAAAGCAACAAATAAAACCACTTCAATAATTTTCATTAAGCACAAAAAGAGAGCTATAATTATCAAAATGTTGAAGCTACATGATTAGAGGCTTCATTACCCCTAAATTGAAGGGATTAGCCTCTCATATTTGTTATCAAACAACAAATATAGCTTGCAACATTAAAGGAAAAGAAAAAAAAAGGCAAAGCAAAGAAACAAAACTAATCTACTAGCATGAAATAAGAGAGATCTACACTACTTGCATAAAAGGAAATGAACATGTAATTAAAAAAGAAACAACAATTAACATTGCATAAAATGAAAAGAAAATTACATAAAATAAAAATGGCTAAGTAGCCATGAAAAGAGAAAGAGAGCTTTCTTTTATTTTGAGCCTAAACTAATGAAGAGAAAGAGAGACTAGGTAAGAGAGGAAGGTTACATAAAACATAAGGGGTTATTTATACATGCATGAAACCCTAAGCCATAATTTAGGGAATGACCAAAATACCCTTGAGAAAGTGTGGAGGCCAAGTAATCATTAGCTTCTACTAATCACCATTTAAGTGTACATGAAGTCATTAATTCAATAAGCATGTGCATTAGCCTCTAACTTGTACATTAAGGTAGTGGGTAGGTGGGGTCCTCCATGATCTTCACTTTGAATTATTTCCATCTTCATTTCTTTATATTCATGTTATGCATGCATGTGTCTTCATGAACCACTCCTATTTGAGACCAAATTCCTACAAAAATATATATAAATTTCCAATTAATTTTTCTCAAATAAATATATGCATACAAATGACCGTTTTGCCCCTATATGAAGATGGTATGTGACAATTTGGAATTAATATGGATTTTGATTAAAACATGTTAAAATACCCAATATGATAATTTATTTAATTTAAATAGATTAAATATAGTGGTAAAAATATGCATATTTACATGTACATCAGTTTCAAAGCAGATTTTTAAGTAAAAATTAAAAAGTTTAATTAGTTTTTAAAGGAATGTTTTAAGAAATTATTATTTAAGTTGTAAAAAATTTAAAAGTAAAAATTTAATAAATTAGTTATAGAAGTAATTATTTTAAAGGGTTAATTGGTACTATGTTTTTGAAAAGAATATTATTAATATTTATATTTTATAAAATGGATTTATTTTAAAGATAGTTTGATTGAAGTTTTATTTGAAACTAGTATAGAATTTTGTAACTCCTCTTTTAAATTTAGTTTGAACTTAACCTTTATTTTAAAATTTAGCTTACATTTTATAAAGTAGTTTGCTTTAAATATTTTTAAAATATATTTTGAATAAATGTTTAAGTAGTTAATGTAAATATTTTAAGGTATATTTTAGAATAAAGTGACTTAATTGTTTTAAAAATCAAAATGTTTGGACTTGGTTGTTTCCAGTGGAAATGAATATTTTGGAATTTTATTCCATGACAGAGTGTGAATTGAAAACTATTTTCAAAAGAGTTGAAAATGGAAATATATCTTGTGAAGATATTTTGAGGTTAATAAATAATTTGGGGAAATTATTTATTGTTTGATGGTTGTTTGTGAATGTTAATTGATAGTTAAATAACCGACTATCAATATTGGGCAAAGCGTTAATCGTTTCGAAGAGACCGGGATCGGGATTTATTTCTCGAAAACCACTTCGATCCGGTTTGTACGTTTTCGTGGGAAAAACGAGTTCGGAGTCGAAGATGGAGCAGTGAAGTGCAAGGGCTAGTCGCTACTAATCCTGAGGATGATTCCAAAATGGATGTAGTAGGAATAGTGTCTTCGGTTCCGTTCAAACCCGGGACGGACTTGTATGGATGAATGCTTTCGAAACATCGTCAGGTGGACGATGGGCATTCTAAGTGAAATGTTCTAAAAGGTAACGCTTAGCCTCGAGCCTCATCAACCGGGAATGACTGAAAATCAGGAGTTATGCAGCAAGGCTAAGTGGATAGCGCCTATTAGGGTGAGGTCATCCTTGTCTAGATGTCCCTTTTTATTCGGCTTAGTGGTGCGGTTGCTGATCCCCACCGTGGGGTAATCTTACTCGGGATTATCCAGTAAGGGGTAGTCCCGGTCTTGTGTTGCCGGGGATTGGGAGTAATCCTCGGTACGGTGATCTAGGCCATGTACTGTGATAGGTGGTACCCCAGTGCCTAGTCATTAGTTGGAAATCCATTCTCCCTACGCGCCTATACGGTTTTGATTGTGCCCAACTATTGCTGAAACATGAGATGCAAGCATTTCAGCTAGATTCTATTTTACTTTCTATAGACACTGTTGTAATATCAGATGGATCTGATAAAAAGTGTTTTGGATATCGTAAGGTAAAAACCCGACATGTTTATTTGTGGCGTGGTTTTACGAGATGCTTTTGATTTCAAAGGATTTTGAAACTCTAATAATCAATTTGGGTGTATTTTTCTCACGCTGGTATTCCAGACTGACTCGGGTGTTATTTCATTATAATGCTCGGGTCAGACCGAGTATTATAGATGACAGGAAATGATGCTGTGGAGCTCAGGAGAGGAGACGGAGTCCGAGACGTATTACCATATTTGTTTAATGGGCTTCCACTCTTGTTCGAAGCCAAGCTTCCATAAATTTTAAACTTATTGTGATTGTTTGAAATTGTCAGGTTGGTAATTGCTGTTTGTTTTTGATACTCTGATGATGTAATATATAAAATATTTATAGTTTTCATTTTGTGTAAAGATCTGTTATTAACTATTATATTTTGTTCCGCTGCGATTGAGAGATTCTTTTATTGTTTAGTTCCTTCTTTCTTCTAACTTCTTTCTTTTTCCTCAACAATCTGTCTTTTTTGGCACCCGATCGTCGGCATATTATATTATAGCATATTTGGTGTGTCGATTTTCGAGATCGAGAAGGGCGGGTCGTGACAGTTGTATCAGAGCTTAGGTTAGCGATAACCTAGGCTTTGGTGGGAATTACTCATTAGAAATAGAGTCCATGGTACTCTAGATAGAGTTGAGTGTAATAATAGATATGAGAGCGTACTTGTTAGTGAATATAAAAACTATTTTTATACTGTGTTGACTTATCGGTTGAGTGTTTATGAATTCTGGTCGGTATGGAAAGTACAACCGTATCGATAGGGGTTTCTAAACTCTTAAACAAGATAAACCGACATAGTATTGTTTTTAAAGAGGGTAAATGAAACAATTTTACCCAAAATTATATTTTGATATAAAAGAAATAATTTTTTGAGTTAATATATATTTGGATGATTGGTTGTTAATACTATAATAAAATAAGAGTCTAAAATTTGAAATGGTTTATAACCAAATAGAATTATCTAAGTATGGTTTAAACAAAAAGGAGTATAGTTAAAATCTGATTTAAACCAGAATTTAAATCCCGAAAATTTTGAAAAGCGTTTAAAATGAATTTAAACAAAAGTTTGGGAATTTAAAATCTTGGGAATGGTTGAAATGTTTTCCAAAGTATTGGAGGGCAATAATGGAGTATTATTTTGGAAAATATTTTTGAATGGAAATTGTTTTGAAAGGAATTTGTGGAAGTAAGGAAGCACTGATCTCACTTCAATCGCTGGAAAATAATCCCGACGATGATGGCCACATCATCAGAATTCATTTTCGAGTTTCTAAAGTGATGGATTGCTACCGTAGTGATTGGTTATGATATTTGTTTGGACTTGTTGGGTATACAAGTGGTTTTAGAAATTTGAAAAGGGAAATTTGTTTTGGTAAAACTGAGTGTTTTGGAATTCGGAGATTTGATTCGGTATACCGAGGGGTATGTGTTATTTATGATTTAAAAATGGTTTTTAAATAAAACCGGGTAATTGAATTTTGAGAACTTTATTTAAATAATGTGGAAAGTTAAGATAAATCAACTATCGAACGTATAAAGTGAAGTTGATATTAATAAGAAGAAACTGAAAATTTTAATCCTGGAATTAAAATTTAACTTGAGTAAATGGAAGTGAATAAAATATATTTGCATGTAACCCAGGATAAGTTAAATAAAAAATAAATTTGAAATTGAATTAAATTGAATATAAAATTGAAATGTACAATGATTGGAACTGTGATTATAAGGTGAAAATGACTCAAATGAGCAATATAAGCTTTTAAATAAATAAGTTGGTGAACTTAAGAATATGAAATGAAAGTTGTAAAACCAAAATAAAATGATTGGTATTTTATGGAAAATTTAAAATTGATCCTAAATGACATATAAATTGGAATAAGGTGAAGAAAAATAAAATGTGAATGGACTTAGGTTAGTAAATAAGTTTGAACTTATATATAGAGAAATAGAATTTAGCTGAATTTGAATTGAATTAAAATCAAAACTCATTTGTGTTATAAATAATCTTGAATAGAATTAAATTCTTATTTAAAATAGTAATGGAAATTGTATGAATTTAGGTTGGCTAAATTAAATTTAGTTGAACTTGAACTAAATCGGTAAAGGATTATATTGAAAGGAAATTTAACTTAGTTGAAATGATATTGAATGAAGTAAATTCTCACTCAACTAAATCCAAAGGAATTGTTTGAGGATGAATTTAGCGTAAGCTAAATTAAATAAAAAGGATAATGGGATGAATAAAATTTTGGTAGCTTTTTAAAAATTTAAAAAGCAAAATAAAACCCAGTTCTGGTTTAGAATAGTTGGAATGGTTATGTTATTAATAAATTCAGAAATGAATTGAGAAGGTGAATAAATTTAAAATGGATTGAGTAGGTAAACTAGTTGAATTAAAATTTGTAATAGATTGGAATTTGATTTAATGAGAATCAAATTAAAATGAAATAAAAATTGATTGGATGAAAGAAAATGGGATGTAATAGAGTTGAGATAACTTAAGCAAATTGGAAATGATTGTGGTCGAGCTTTATAAGGGGTCTTGAATGAAATTTGTTTACATAATAAAATTTCATTTCTTATCGTGATTAAATAAGAATGTATGCATTGTAAATAATCCAGAATGGAATGATATTAATATAAACTTAAGTTGGATGATGAACTTGAAATGAGAATAGGGATTTGATTTAATAATTGTGATGAAGTAAAATTTGTTTAGGTTATGAATAATTCAGAATGGAGTAAAATTAATATAGTTTGAGTTGGAATTAATTTAAAATGGTTATAAACTTAAGTAATTGTTGTTTGCTTGAATGACATCAAATTTGCATTGAGATTAGTCGTTTTGTTGTAAACAAAGCTAATAAATTAAGGAAAGCAAATAAAGTTGGTTTTTGAATAAATTGGAATGGGTTGGGATCTAATTAAGTGGTTTTGCATATAAATGAAAGCGGATCATAAAAGAAATGCAAATATATCAAATTTAAAATAAAAATTTGATTGTGAATCAATTTGGAATTGAATTGAAGTAAATTGATGTAAGTAGGCACATGTTGATCATATTGAAGTAATTTTGGGTTGGTTATGGTAAATATGAATTGAGAATGGTAAAATTGAATGTAAATCATTCAAGTGAAATAAAAAGAAGTTGGATTTGTTAGGAAATTAAAGTGGTGATTGAAATCTTGGGATTTGCTTATAATATATGGTTAACAGGTTGAATTATGAAATTTGTTTCTTTGAATTATGTAATTGAGGTGTTTGGCTAAGATTAATATATGGAAGGATGTTATAAATCTTATTTTATTGAAAACTTATGGCTTGTTTGAGTAAGTACAGGTACGGGAGGCAATCGATAGAGTTGAAGCGCGTAAATGCAATATTACTTAGCCGCTTGCTTTTAAAATGCTTATCTAAGGTACGCCTACGCAATAAAATTGAAAAATGATATATATATTATGGTATATTTTGTTTTCCGACCATGTGGGTCGATGTATATATATTTTTGTCTATTGTGATATTGTAAAATGCTCTCCGTACAAAGGAGACGCTGTAAAAAAAATTCAAAAATTTTGGGAGTTAGAATTTTTTGGGAATTTTGAAACTTTTGGTTAACTAGGAAGATTGTTTTTGAATTGATGTTGTAAATGAAGTTTTGAATTAAAAATAAAGCGAATGGTTTTGGAATTGAGCTAAAAGGTTTTGAGAAGTGAATGTGAGTTTTACTTGAGCGAATTTTGGGGTAAGTAAATGAGTTTAGTAGCATTTTCCTACTCTAGCAAATTTTGGAAACGAAATTTTTATAAGGGGGAGGATTGTAACGACCCAGAATTTTGATCGTTAGATTTTGAACATTTAATTCATTTTAAATGTTAAATGTGGATTTTGAATTGATTTTGAAGTAAGAAGATTCTGCTTAAATCAATATAATTAGTTAAAATATCGAGTATGGCAATTCAATTGGATTTGAATAATAATAATTAAATATTTGGAAGTGGGATAATTTGTGAATCTGGATGTAAATGGTTATGAAAGTAGTTTCTAAGATTTCTTTTTGGTCTTGTTAGATTTGATTTGTAATATTGAATTTTTGGATGGAATCAAAGGTCGATAAGCTTAATTTGAAAATTTTATATTAATTTAATAATGGAAAATAATATATAATAATAATGCAAATAATCATATTTTGATTCGAAATGAATCAGAATGATTTCTAATATGATTATAAATTCTACATGATTTATAATTAATTTAGTAAAGTTTTAAAGGTAAAATTTTAAGTGATTTCAACGATTTTGAGAATTGTTCGGGTTAATCGACGAGTTAAAATAGCCTTCCCGGCCACAGTCTCGAAATTCGACGAAACCGGTTCCATTGGATCCGTAATAATGTATTATTATCGAATTTAAAATTTCGTAGCGTTTGAATTTACCGTTTGCTCGAACGGGTGCGAAACGCATTGAAATTTAAATCGATAATTTCATATTTAAAATCGATTTAAAATGCTATCTTCCACATATGACCAACTTAGCTTTCGAAACATGTTCCATTGTGTTCGGAATGCAGGTAAAACCTTAGAAATGCCTGTCGGCATGTTTCAATTAGAGTTCGTTTGAAAAAGTTGTTTGAAGGTGGTAATATTATTAAATTAATATTATAAAATCGTATATAAATTCGTTTTTCTCTGTGAAACCCTAGTTCCTTTTCAAGCCGCAGCCATAGATATTTTAATGGCTGAGAAACATCGACATTCATCTCTAATTTGCGATCAATCCATCGCGTAATAGCAATATCTTCGAACATGAAAAGGGAAGAGCTCAATGAGCTCGTGAGATCCAACGGTTAGGATCTAGTATGGCGGCAAGGATCGGCGGCAAATCAGAAGGGAAGTCGTGCATTTGTGCTCAAATCTGGGAGCCATGGGTGAACCGAGCTTCACCTCGCTTTAGCTGTAGGTGGAGTTTTTGAGGGGCTTCAGCGTCGAGGCGTTGGATCGTCGTCGATTGCAACGAAGAAGGGAGCATCATCGGTCAACTTTAGGCGAGATGGGTTTCTGGTTCCTAGAGAGAACGAAGAAGATGAATCATGCGGCCTTGATCTCGATTTCTGTTTTGTGTGGATGTGATGCGTATGGTATGGAAAAAAAAAATTAGTTTAAATTGATATACAAATCTTTAAAACTGAATAACTCTTGCATGTGTTATCAGATTCAAACGAAACAAGAAGCGCCGGAAGCGCAGCGTTGCGGTCTACGCGCTGCACCAAGTCCGGAGATGATTGGAGCAAGTGTAAACTTTAGATTAAATCGAATGGTTCGATTTAATTTAAAATTTAAAACGCTCGTCGAAATTCAAGGTGAGTCAATCTCACTCACATCTGGAATGCTAGCTAGTTTTAAATAGCTAATATTTAAATAGTTGATTGGTTGATTTGTTGTATGTGATAATTATTATCAGATTTGAACGATATTTATTGTCGTGCTAACATCTGTGGATGCAGGAAAACAGGATGGAGGGATCCATCGGGATTCCTCAAAATGTGAAATTTATTTTCATAATCGATGATGCATTTTATTTATATACTATGATAGATTAATTTGGAATTTGATTGTGCTGTATTATGATTGGATAAACAAAATCTGGGATTTTGAAGTATAAATAAAATAAATTGGGATTAAAGGGTAATGAAAAGGAATTTTTAAGGAATGAATTTAAGGAAATTAAATTCAGGAAATTGGTTTGGAATTTGAAATGTTTTGAAACTGTGATTGGAATGGAAACGAGAAACAGAAATTTATAAACTGGGTTTATAAATAAAATGGAATATTTATCGGTGGATAAATTTTTGAAAGGTAGGTTTCCGATGGGAAATTCTATAAGAAGGTATAAATTATTTTAAAAACAAAGATGATATTATTTTTAAAAGACGGAAGGTGTATTTTCCCTGGGAAGTTAAGTATGTTTCCAAAGAAAAGCTTTCAAAATATCAACTAGAAGTTTGAAAGATGTTTTTGGATATTTTGGAAAAAAATATTATTTTTAATTATTTTAAGTATAAAATTAATATTTATTTAAGTAATTATGATATTCAATTAATTTAAAGGTGAAGTAGTATAAAGTTTGAAAGGGAAATTTTAATTTAAATATTTTATTTCATAACTTTATTTTAAAAGGTAATTTTGGTTTAAGTTACTTAGAAACTCCTCTATATATCCTTAAGTATTATTTTCATTTATGTAATTTCTTGTAGCCTTATTTTAAATATTTTAATTATATATTTTGAAAGTGATTTTCCAGGAGATGGGAATGTGTTTAAAAATAAAAAGGGCTTATTTTTAAAGTGTGGGCAAAAATTTACGGGATTTAAACGTAAAATTGAATTGGGATAAATCAAGCAGGATTTATGAAATGGTTCTTTGGTTTATTCTGAAATGGAAATGTAGTTCCCTGAAAATCCAAGTACATTTCAAAGCAGTTTTTTAAGTAAAAATTAAAAAGTTTAAATTAGTTTTTAAAGCAATGTTTTAAGAAATTATTATTTAAGTTGTAAATTTTTTAAAAGAAAATACTTAATAAATTAGTTATAGAAGTAATTATTTAAAGGGTTAATTGGTATTATGTTTTTAAAAAGAATGTTATTAATATTTATATTTTATAAAATGGATTTATTTTAAAGATAGTTTGGTTGAAGTTTTATTTGAAACTAGTATAGAATTTTGTAACTCCTCTTTTAAAATTTAGTTTGAACTTAACCTTTATTTTTAAAGTTAGATTACATTTTATAAAGTAATTTGCGTTAAATATTTTTAAAATATATTTTGAATAAATGTTTAAGTAGTTAATGTAAATATTTTAAGATATATTTTAGAATAAAGTGATTTAATTGTTTTAAAAGTCTAAATGTTTGGACTGGTTGTTTCCAGTGGAAATGAATATTTTGGAAATTTATTCCATGACAGAGTGTGAATTGAAAACTGTTTTCAAAAGGGTTGAAAATGGAAATATATCTTGTGAAGATATTTTGAGGTTAATAAATAATTTGGGGAAATTATTTATTGTTTGATGGTTGTTTGTGAATGTTAATTGATAGTTAAATAACCGACTATCAATATTGACTAAAGCATTGATCCTTTCGAAGAGACCGGGATCAGGATTTATTTCTCGAAACCCACTTCGATCTGATTTGTATGTTTTCGTTGGAAAAATGAGTTCGGAGTCGAAGATGGAGCAGCAAAGTGTAAGGAATAGTCACTACTAATCCTGAGGATGATTCCAAAATGGATGTAGTAGGAGTAGTGCCTTCGGTTCTGTTCGAACCCAGGACGGACTTGTATGGATTAATGCTTTCGAAACATCGTCAGGTGGACAATGGGCATTCTAAGTGAAACGTTCTAAAAGGTAACGCTTAGCCTCGAGCGTCATCAGCCAGGAATGACTGAAAATCAGGGGTTATGCAGCAAGGCTAAGTGGGTAGCACCCATTAGGATGAGGTCATCCCTGTCTAGATGTCCTTTTTTATTCGGCTTAGTGGTGCGGTTGCTGATCCCAACCGTGGGGTAATCTTACTCGGGATTATCCAATAAGGGGTAGTCCCGATCTTGTGTTGCAGGGGATTGGGAGTAATCCTCGGTATGGTGATCTAGGCCACGTACTTTGACAGGTGGTACCTCAGTGCCTAGTCATTAGTTGGAAATCCATTCTCCCTACGCGCCTGTACGGTTTTGATTGTGCCCAACTATTGCTGAAACTTGAGATGTAAGCATTTCAGCTAGATTCTATTTTACTTTCTATTGGCACTATTATAACATCGGGCGGATTTGATAAAAAGTGTTTTGGCTATCGTAAGGTAAAAACCCGACATGTATATTTATGGTGTGGTCTTACGAGATGCTTTTGATTTCAAAGGATTTTGAAACTCTAATAATCAATTTGGGTGTATTTTTCTCACGCTGGTATTCCAGATTAACTCGGGTGTTATTTCATTATAATGCTCGGGTCAAACCGAGTATTATAGATTACAGGAAATGATGCTGTGGAGCTCAGGAGAGGAGATGGAGTTCGAGACATATTATCGTATTTGTTTATATCCGCTGCTGTGATTGTTTGAAATTGTCAGGCTGGTAATTGCTGTTTGTTTGTGATTCTCTGATGATGTAATATATAAAACAGATATAGTTTTCATTTTGTGTAAAGATCGGTTATTAACTATTATATTTTGTTCCATTGCAATTGAGAGATTCTGTTATTGTTTAGTTCCTTCTTTCTTCTATCTTCTTTCTTTTCCATAACAATCTATCTTTTTCGGCACCCAATCATCAGCATATTATATTATAGCATATTTTATGTCGATTTTTGTGGTCGAGAAGGGCGGGTCGTGACACATTTGTTCATGCATATGCACGAACTCACGTGTGCATTACTATAGGAGAGTAGAGGTAGGGAGGGAGACGAGTATTGTAGGGAGTGGGTGCGTCTAATGTGGGTTTTGGGCTGGAATTTTGTAGGCAATGTTAATTAAAATAGTGGATTTAGTAATGTAAATGGTTTGCCAAAATTGAAAGCATATGAAATTCATAGCTCACCCGATTTTGGTCCTATCCAAACGCAGTGTATCGTGTTAGGCTCGAATCGTCATTAGCATCGTCTCGGAATTGATTTGGGTGCATCTAGAGTTTGCATGAAATTCAGATAAATTCAATTCGCGTTCCAATAAATTGGAACTAGAATGCAGAGCAACGGTAAAGTAAAGGTGAGTTAACCTCACTCAACGGATTTCCGTGATCAATTTTGAATAATTAAAATTTCATTATTGATTAGTTGATTGAATTGATAATTATTATCAGTGCATGCGATAATATATATATATACACACACACACACGCACGCACACATGTTGGGGTGATTGATATTCCCGCATTATATAGCGGATGAGACACTATGCTCCCCGCGTAATAGTGGATGACCCTCTATACCACGATATCCCCCTCGTAGTGTGATTAATATTTTTATATTGTGCTAACATATGTGAATGCAAGAAAACAGGTTGGAGGGATCTAACTAGATTCCTTAAAAATTTTGAAATTTATTTTCACATATTTGAACAATTTGTGATAGATTATATTGTAAATTAAATTTATTGGATGTTATAGTATTGTTGAATAGGTTCTTGAAATTTTAAAATATCAAAAGTATGAATATTGAATTTTTAAAGGGAAATAAAAGGAGAATTTATAGTAAAATATTTATAGTGAAGTTGAATAAATTAAAAGTAATGAATTTGGAAAGAATAAATAGTTTGATTTTAAAACCCTATTTAACAAATTAGATAAATGGAAAATAGATATTTTTGAATAGATGTGAATTAAAGGTTTTTTTAGATAAGAGCTTAAGCGGTTTTGTTTAAGTATAAAAGTATGTATTTATAAATTTGAGATTTAAATAGTTTGGGAAAAATAAAAAGGGGAAAATTGAAACTAAAAATATGAAATTTATGTTTCATATTTAAATAAGATTTTAAAACCTAGAGGAAGCGAGATTGAAATAGTGGACTTTGGAATATATTGGAAATTTTATTTAAAAACGGAGTTAAATTTTGAAAAAAAATCGATTTAAAATCGATTAAATGTTGTGGAACCATTATAAATGGGAGATGAGACTATGGAATTTATAAATGAGGTTTATAATATAAAGTAAAGAAATTATCTGTGGATTACTTAAAAAATTATAAATTCACTGTGAGAATTTATAAGAAAATGGATAAATCGTTTTAAAAGTAAATAGTTGTTTATTTTTAAAAATGTGAAAAAGGGAATTAATGAAATTGGATGTAAATTAAGCTGGAAATAAATCGAGAGGGATTTGTAAAATAATTTGAGTGGCTACATTGGGATTGGAAATATAATTTTCGGAAAAGCTAAGTGTATTTTAAAAGAAAGATTTTTGAGTATTATTAGAAAATTTTTAAGTGTTTAAAAGGGTGTTTTAGAAAAACGTATTGCTTAATTGTTTTAATTTATTTAAAGTAAATATTATTTAAGTTAATTATAGTAGTTAATTATTATTAAGGTTATTATTATTTTAAAAGGGATAATTATTCAATATTAATATTCTATATAATAGCTTTCATTTAAAAAGGTAGTTTTTTCTAAAAATTTACTTGGAAGATTATTATAGAAATTTTATAAGTATTATTTTGAAATTTTTTAAATAAAGTTTCGGAGAATATTGGTATAATCACAGGGCGTAATTGAAGGCAGTGAGTGCCTACAGTTTAGGCTTGGGTTTCTCTGGGATAGGGATGTAACCATTGAGCTTTGATCCATGGTTTGATGCCGTAGTGGTACTTTCCAAGATTGATTTTAAGGGTTTTCAAATATCTTTGAGAAAAATAGTTTTTGGTGAATTTACTTAAGTCGATAAGATAAGTGTATATTTTTGGATAAAGAGATTTAATTTATTTAAAAATTAAATTTAAATAAGACTTGATGTTTCATTTTAGTGAAAATGAAGTATTTGGTTGAATTGATTGTTTATTGATAGTTAAATAACCGACTATCAACTCTGGACCCAAATATAACTTTGGAAATATCTAGAAGAAGCACGAGGTTTATATGGTACAGTTACCGTTCGAGGTGCTATACTATATGAAAATCCATCCACAAATGGTTACGAGGTGATCTCCGATCTTATCTTCGTCTGCGTATTTCCTAAAGAACCGAGGTAGAGTTTATCGGAAAATATCGAACGTTGTTTCGAGGAGACCGGGATCAGATTTGTGATCCGAAAACCACTACGATCCAACGAGTACGTATTTGAAATGAAGACAAGAGCTTGGAGTCGAAGATGGAGCAGTGAAGTGCAAAGGCTAATTGCTACTAATCCTGAGGATGATTCCAAAATGGATATGGTAGGAATAGTGTCTTTGGTTCCGTTCGGATCGAGAACGGACTTGTATGGATGAATGCTATCAGTACATTGTCATTGGAGGACGATAAGCGTTTTAAGTAAAATTGTTCTTGAAAAGGTAACGCTTAGCCTCGAGCCTCATCAACCGGGAATGACTGAAAATTAGGTGTATGCAGTAAGGCTAAGTGGGTCGCACCCATATAGAGTAAGGTTACCTCTATCTAAAGACTCTTTTATTCGGCTGTGTGGCGGTTGCCGATCCCAACCGTAGGGTAATCTTATTCGGACTATCCAGGTTAGGGGTAGTACGTTCTCGTGTTGCAGGAGATCGAGAGAGGTCCTTGGTACTGTATTTCTAGTCAGGTACCATGACAGGTGGTACCCCAATTCCTAGTTATTCAGATGGAATCCATTCTCCAATACGTGCCTTTACGGTTTGCTAAAATTTAACTAATGTAACAATTTCTGCTATTTGAGTAAGTACTTATACTTAGACACTACTATAATATTAGAGGATTTTGGTATGAAATTTTTTGGTTATCGTAAGGTAGAAACCCGTCGTGTTTATTTGTGGCATAGTCTTATGAGATACCTTTGGTTTTAAAAAGGATTTTGAAACTTTAATAATTTAAGTTATATGTGTATCTCTCATGCTGGTTTTCCAGACTGACTCAATTGTTATTTTATTATAATGCTCGGGTCATGCTGAGTATTACAGGTTCATGTTAGGTAGCTATGGAGCTCAGAAGACGAGCTGGATGACGAAAACGTATATCACCTATCTGTTCTATATTCCGCTATGTATGGTATACATTATATTTAGTTTTTGTGAGGACAAGTTATCATAACTATACAATAATATGCTATTGATGTATTGTACTCTGATGATGTAATGTATATAAATATTAGTTATTATCTATTACATATTGTTCCGCTGTGATTGTGAGATTCTATGGTGTTGTTTTTCTATGTACTTCTTCTACCACTTCTTCTTTACCCTAACGATCTAGTATTTCCGGCATTCGATTGCTCGGCATGTAATATAATGACGTACTGATTTCAATTTTTAAAGTCGAAAATTCCGAACCTTGACACTTGGTATCAGAGATGAAGGTTAAGCGAGAGCCTTGGCTCTAGTGGAGATTACTCATTAGAGATCGGGTTAGTATCACCTTAGAATGGGTTTGAGTGTATTAATAGATATGAGCGCGTATTTGTTAGTGAATATAAAATTGTTTTATATTGTGTTGATTGGTTTGTTGAGTGGTTTATGAATTCTGGTCAATATGAGTAATTAACGTTATTGATAGGTGTGACGCCCCACCTCTATACCCACGCTAGCCAAGAACACTACGGTGTAGTGCTATCAACTAGCATGGAGAATAAGGCTGTTGAGGAGCGACCATCCATGTAATTGCTTATCACACGGTGGCTATAAATAATCTTCGGAAACAAACATAGAAATAAGCATAACACGAATCAGTCACAGTCATCCATATCACAAAGGCGGAAGAAGATATGAATATATAACTAACACATGAAAGTGTACATCAGAGTAGTGGTCAAAACGATCCACAATAATACAAAAGAATAGCATCACGTGCTATACAAAAGAATACAACTATGAGTCTATATCTCAAGTGTATACAACAAAAACTGCTAATCTAAATAGTTAGCCAAATGTCAGGGTAGCAAATCCCGGGAGAAAGTCAAGCAGAAGCACCTGTAACATCTTGGTCTGACCCGAGTATTATTTAAGAAAATAATACACGAATCAGTCTAGCTATAAATATCAGATGAAATGATATAAAAATAAAAGATATGGCATAAACATAAAATATCCATACTGACATACTACTATAAGTATGCAAATGATGATCAACAGAAGATCAATCAATATCACAAGAATCTTCTCAAAGATCCAAAGAGGGCATCATACCCTAAACTTGTACTCATAACAAGTCAATGACATAAATTCCATAAATCAACACAAGAAATCCAGAAATCACAGAAAAAGGGAAAGAGGCCTATCACATGACGGTCCGAAGACCATGGGGAGCTACCCCATATGGGTGAGTCGGAATCACCCAGATGAGGTCTAGGCTAACCAAAAACCATAAAGGTATGTGTGAGTGGAATCACACAAATGGTGTCTAGCCTAACCTCGCAACAAAAAGGTATGTGTGAGTGGAATCACACAAATGGTGTCTAGACTAACCTTGCGGACAAAGAGATATGTGTGAGTCGGAATCACACCAATGAGGTCTAGTCCAACCTTGCAAACAAAGAGACATCGCACAATTGCTAGTCTAAATCATAAAATGATCATCATGATCAACGAGAAGTGTCAATTACACTAAGTTAGTAAATATAAAAGTTTAGTTTCATGTCCCATAACTACTAGCTTAACTTAAATATTTACGAACATACTGTAAATCTTCACTAATAAAATTGTCACAAGAGGTCAATCGAATAAGTCCAAGAATTAACCGACGAAGCAAACGCAAGCATTTCATACCACTTGTTTTACTAAGCCGTTTAATTAGATTTCTCATCCGAGTGAGGTAAAGGTTTGTATATACTAATAGATTGGAAAACGGGTTAAGAAAAGAGCTTTGTTATTAAAAATAGAGTTGAAATCATTTTGCTGAAAGAGTTTTGATATTTACTACTAGTATTGAAACCTTTATATTTTAAAGTGACAAATCACAGAAGCGATTGTAGAAACAATCAATCACAAAGATCACATTCGAAGATGTGATAAAAATCCAAGGAAATCAGCTCAACAAGTTCTGTTGGATGTTTTTCAGATAAGATCCCCTATGGAGGGGGGTCCGGGGGGTGGCAACCCCCTAAGGTGGGGGTGCGGGGGCAACGCCCCTGCTATGGGGTTCGACCTGCCCGGTCAGGTCGCGAGGGTTCAGGGGGCAGCGCCCCCGGCGGGGTGCGGGGCAGCGCCCCGTCCAAAACGGTACGACCTAGTGAAGACCAAAGGGAGGATAGGATCGAGCGACCTAAGGGAGGCGAGCGACTTAAGGGACTCGCGGGTTAGAAGAGGTGAGCGACTTAAGGGACTCGTGGGTTAGAAGAGGTGAGCGACCTAAGGTCTTAACGGCTCGCGACCTAAGGTCACACGACCTAACGGCCTAAGGTCACATGACCTAACGACCTAAGGTGTAACGAGCTAACAGGTAGCGACTTAAGGGATGAAGGCCAAGCTGCATTGTTGAACGACCTAACGAATGAAGGCCGAGCGACCTAGCGACCTTTGCGCGCCAACGACCTTATGGTTCATGCGACCTAACAGAGACGAGCGACTTAAGGGACTCGCGACCTAACAAGGTAGTAAGGTCGAGAGACCTACGACTTAACGAGGTAAAGGCCTAACGGCTTAGTGAAACACGCGACCTAAAATAGATGCGACCTAAAAGAGGCGTGACCTAACGTGGGAACGACCCAAAGAGGCACGCGACCTAACGACCTAACTAGGTCGAGCGAGTTAAGTGGGGACGAGTTATCTGCCGAGCGACTTAGTGGGTAAACGACCTAAGGTCCAACGACCTAACCCATGCGAGCGACCTAATGGGTAGACGACCTAAGGTCCAACGAACTAACCCATGCGAGCGACCTAATGGGTAGACGACCTAAGGTCCAACGACCTAACCCATGCGAGCGACTTAAGGTCATACGACCTAAAAGGGAACGACCTAAGGTCACGCGACCTAATGAGGTAGGCAAGCCCGAGCGACCTAAAGGGGCACGACCTAAAGGTCAGCGACCTACGACTTACGACCTTGCGACCTAACTCCGAGGCAGTGCGACCTAAATGCAGAAAATTCACCAAAACGCTAAAAATTGGAGTTTTTTCACCAATCCAATCCAAACCAAATGCAAATATACATGCAAAAGTGATAGGGAATCATTCCCAACAGTCCAATATAGTTATAGGCTAGAATTGTGAGATAAAAATCTCACCTTTGCACCAAATATCAATGAAAATGAAGTTTTAAGCAAGCAAGAATCAATCCCTCTTCTATCTAAGCACAAGAAGCTTGAATCCAATGTCGTCTTCTTGAATTTGGAGTAGAAAGATGGACTGCAATTGAATTTGAGTTTTGGAATTTTAATTTCCCATTCCCTCCACCATTTTTGAAGAAGCTTGAAGGCTTAGGCAAATAGAAATGAAGTTATGAAGAGGAGGGGTGAAGGTTGGGTCTAATAGGCTAAAAGCCCAACCCAAAGTCTCAAGTGAAAAAGTAGTGAAATTCCGCTATCTCCAATCATATCAATGTTTATACTTAGAAATGTTGTAAACAGCATTTCGAACTCAATGGAAGTGGTCTCGAGTCCTAATTTGTCCGTTTGCAAAAAGTATCTTTTCGGACCAAAATCCGATTAATGATAAAATATTCAAATAAAATATTTAAATATAAAATCGATAAATATGTGGGTTGTTACAATAGGGATCTCTAAACACTTGGATAGAGCAACTCGACATAGTATTGTTTTCAAGTGAGGTAAATGAAATAATTTGACCCAAATTTTTTTGTATATAAAAGAAGTAATTTCCGTAAGTTATTATAGTTCTATATGGTGTGCTTGGTCGATAGGAAATGATAATATTGAATTATTATCACTGTATTATGGAAATTGAATAAAAATTGATATGATAACCAAAAGTTAAGAGAAATCAATTCATATAACAAAATGGAATCAGTAGATATGATTTTGTAAATGTGATTTAAAAATTGGAATGGAATGAAATTTCGAAGAATATTTGAAATATAAATTTAAAAGGATTTAAAGGTTGGAAATTTGGAAATTAAAATTCTATTGGTTTAAAATTGTGTTTTTCAAAGTTGCGAAATAATAGTGATATTATTTGGGGAATATTTTTGAATCGAAAATATTTTAAAATGTTTTAAAGGGAATAAAAGCATTGAACTCACTTCGGTCACTGGAAAATAATTTCGGTGATGACTGCAGCATCATCGACTTTCATTTTCCAATTACCAAGGTAGAAATTGCTACCTGAATATTTTGAATTAGAGTTTGGTTTGGTAAAACTATTCTGATTTTGAAATGCAAAGGAATAATTTGATATACCAAGGATTTGGGGAATAATTTAAAATGATTTTGAAATACTTAGCTAATTATTTAAAACTCTGGGGTTTGATCGAAAACGTAATTTGGAAATATGATAAAATAGTTTGATAACTTATAAGAATTTGAAATTTGTTGGAATAATACTTAACTTTAGAATATTAAATAAAAGTAAGTGTGATAATAAAATAAATTAGTAAAGCGACTAATTATTTAATTTGTACATAAATAGAATTGAAAGTGAATGTTGAAGTGATGTTAATCTGAATTATGTTAAATAAAGTGAAATCGAAAAAATTAGTTCAAGTGGACTAAATAAAATAGAGGTTTGGAAATAAAATTTGATTGAGATATGTAATAAATTAGTGAATGGAACTAATTAAAATAACTATTGAATTAAATATGGTTTGAAAGATGGTTGATAAATTTCAGTATTTAATTTGATTGGAAATAAATTAATAAACAGAAGGTAAATATTAATTCAAATGAAATTGAAATTAAATTGAAATAGATATAAAATTGAGCTGTGAAGTGAAAATAAATCTAAAAACTTTTGTATAAATGGTTATAAATGACTTAAGAATATTGATGGGACAAATTCTTAAGAGAAATTAGTATAAAGTAACTATACTAAGAAAATCAGGGAATGTGAAGTTTGAATGAGGGTGATAATCATGAATAATTGAATATGAAGGAAGTAAATGTGAACAAAAAGAAATTGATACGGCCAAAATCAATTGGAAATTAGCATGTAAATTGTACGTATATTATTTTATTAGCATAATTTGTATGAGTATTTAAAATTTCCAATGAAATTTTATAAGATTGACTTGACCCACTCTTTCTTATTCTGCAAAAAGGAATCTTGCCTAATTCACTAATTCATGTGAAGATACTAAATTTTTGGATTTGAAAAATACTTCAGAGATACTTGCTGAAGTAGATGGTGATTGATAGAGTAATCCTTGATCGTAATTTCCAGTATGAGTACTACGTCGAACAAGATTCGATCAGATTGAGCATGAAATTTCGAGATAGTTATATAGATCCAAGTTGGGATTTTTCAGTCGATTTTCGACGATGAACCCTAGATATGGATTTTTAATTTATCCTGAAATTCTCTTTCATAGTATATAGCTATGCAAGGAGAATGACGGCTTCGAATAAAGAAATCAGATCTGAGTTCGCACTAGAGAGTCAGGTGAACGATACTAGTTTGGAATTTAAATTGTGTGATCAAGTGAGCGATTGGATTTGATATTGCGCACTGATCATATATATACATTGTACGACATAAGTAAAGCAAATACTGAATTTTTTTAAAGGAAATAAATAAAATGGTTTGAATTGAATGATCGTGCACGATTGGTAAGTAAGATGTAGGTATTTAAAAGCAAAAGAAAAATTGATGTTTTCAATTTCAGAACATGAATTTGATTGTCCAACAAAAGGTATGTGTTTAGATTGCTGTATGAAATTGATGGTTTTCAGATCTAACCACTTTGATTTTTTTTCTTTTGAAATTTGAGGCCATAGAGGCAGTTTTGTAGTTGTTCTGATCTAGACGCACAAAGAAGACGCTGTCGAAATTGTTCAAAAATTTAAGGAGTCAGAAAAATTTTGAGAAAGTTTTGATAATTTAAAATTTTGTTTTAAAATTAAGATTGAAATTATTGGTGGAATAATATCAGTTAGATCTATGGATGAGTTTATGAAGTTAGTAAGAGTGATAGTGTGTCTTTTATAAAAAGATTTTTTTTGGGAAGTTGTTTGAAATTGTTTAGTTGTGGGAAATAGTTAACGAGTTCTGGACCATTCTTCTTACCTGGCAATTTCGAGGACGAAATTCTTTTAAGAGTGGAGGAATGTAACGACTCAGAATTTTGAATATTTGAAATTGGAATATTTAATTGATTTTTAATATTTAAAAGTTAAATTTTTACTTGAATTTCAAATATAACTATTTATTAGATAATTAAATTATTGAATTTAATAATTAAAAATGGGTGAAATATTGAATCTGGAGTTTTAAGCTTGTTAAAAATAATTTAAAGGCCTATAAAATTTATATTGATAATACTGAAGATAATAAAAGTGTTAAGATTGAATTTGATAGTGGTTTGTTCAGTTTTAAAAATATATCGTTTAAATTGACATTTAAAAATAGCCTTTCAAAGCACAGTTTCCGAATTCAATGAAACCAGTTTCATTGGATCCATAATAATGTACTATTACCAGACTACAAATTTTCATACTGTTGGGAGTTATCGTTCGGCCGAACGGAATATAAATGCACTGGGATTTATGTTGAAAATTCAATATAATAATTGGGTTCAAAAGCTATCTTCTCTATACGATCGAATTAGGACTCGAAACCTTTTCCATTGCGTTCGAAATAGGGGAATAACATTATAAATGCCTAGCGGCATGCCTCGATAGGAGGTCAAGATTTTAAGCTGCTTAAATCGAGATATATGAAAATTTTAATTAGTATATTGTCAAATTCAAGCACTTCATTTCAGCCGAAAATTCCATCAAATCGGTCCGGTGATGTGTACGCGACCCTTACCTTTTCTAACACACATCTTTCTCTTTAGAAAAGAGCAATCAGCTGCCTATTTTTTCAAAACAAAAAATAAAAGTAAAACACAGTTCGAAAAAAAAGAAGCCGAACGAAAAATCGAAAACAGTTGCAAGTTCAAATTTGAATTTCTCTTCGAAACTGCTATATCGGTTGTGAGGCATGGCATCAGTCGGAGGTTCTTGACTTTGTTCGGTGACGAGAAGAGGGGGCTAGGGTTTCGATTATCTGGAGTTGAGTCACCGATTGGTGGATCTGGGTGTAGACTCGAGTCGGCATAGGGAGGCGCAGTTAGTGGAAGGATTGGAGGCGAGCGGCACTCATTCATGGCTGCGATTTTTTCCGTAGGAGCATTCGAAGGGAAGGGGGTCGCGATCTCATATAGGTGTGGGGTCATCTTGCGTTCGTCCGGCCGGAGATGTAAGGTGTGTGGGCAGTGGTGGATGGAGGACATGGAAGTGTGTTCGTAGATGGTTTTTCGTCGTTGGGAGGTGGGGTCATTTTTTCGTGCATATGCATGAACTCGCATGTGCCTTACTATACAAGAGAAGGGGTAGGAGGAAGACGACTACTGTAGGGAGTGGGTGGGTCAGATGTGGGTTTTGGGCTGAAAGTTTATAGGTAATATTAATTAAAATTGTGAATTTAGTAATGTAAATAGTTTGCCGAAATTGAAAGCATATGAAATTCACAATTCACCTGTTTTAGGTCCAATTCGAAAGCAGTGTTTCGTGTTAGGCTCGTATCGTCGATAGCGACGTCCCAGAATTGATTTGGGTGCATCTAGAGTTTGCAGAAAATTTAGATAAATTCAATTCGCGTTCAAATAAATTGGAGGCGACAATAAAATAAAGGTGAGTTAACCTTAGTCAACTTGGATTTCGGTGATCGATTTTGAACGGTTAAAATTTAATTATTGATTAATTGATTGAATTGATAATTATTATCAGTGGATGTGATATTATATATAGTTGTGTGTGTATGTATTGGAGTGATTGATATTCCCGTATTATATAGCGGATGAGACCCTTTGTGTCCCGCGTAATAGCGGATGGCCCTCTATACCGTGATATCAACCTTAAAGTGGAATTGGTAATTTTATATTGTGCTAACATCTATGGATGTAGGAAAACTGGTTGAAGGGATCCAACTAGATTCCTCGAAAATGTTGAAATTTATTTTCATATTCAGTTATATGATTTATTTAAATAATATGTGAAAGATTATATTGGAAATTAAATTTATCGGATGTTACAATATTGTTGAATAGATTCTTGAAAATTTAAAATATTTAAAATATGAATACTGAATTTTTAAAGGGAAATAAAAGGAGAATTTAAAGTAATGAGTTTGGGAAAAATAATAATTTGATTTTAAAATCCTATTTAACAATTAGATAAACGGAAAAACAGGTATTTTTGAATAGAAGTGAATTAAATGTTTTTTTAAATAAGATCTTAAGCGATATTTTTTAAGTATAAAAAGTATGTATTTATAAATCTGAGATTTAGATAGTTTGGGAAAAATAAAAAGGGGAAAATTGAAACTAAAAATATGAAATTTATGTTTCAGATTTAAATAAGATTTAAAACATAAAGGAAGTGAGATTGAAATCAGTGGATTTTGGAATATCTTGGAAAATTTATTTAAGAGTTAAATTTTGAAAAAAATCGATTTAAAATCGTTTAAATGTTGTGGAATCATTATAAACGGGAGATGAGATTATGAAATTTATAAAAGAGGTTTATAATATAAAGCGAAGAAATTTCAATGGATAATTTGATAAATTATAAATTCACGGTGAGTATTTATAAAAAAATGGATAAATTGTTTTAAAAATAATACTAGTTTATTTTTAAAAATGTGAAAAATGGAATTTATGAAATTGGATGTAAATTAAGCTGGAAACAAATCAAGAGGAATTTATAAAATAATTGGACTGGCTACATTGGGATTGCAAATATATTTTTCGGAATAGCTAAGTGTGTTTTAAAAGAAAGATTCTTAAGTATTATTAGAAAATTTATAAGTTTTTGGAAGGATGTTTTAGAAAAATTTATTATTTAATTGTTTTTATTTTTTAAAGTAAATATTAATTAAGTTAGTTATAGTAGTTAATTATTATTAAGTTAAATTAGTATTATTGTTTTAAAAGGTATAATTATTCAATATTAATATTCTATATAATAGCTTTCATTTAAAAAGGTAGTTTTGTCTAAAACTTTACTTGGAGGATTATTACAGAGATTTCATAAGTATTATTTTGAAAAATGTTAAATGTTAAATAAAGTTTCGGAGAGTATTGGTGTACTCGCATGGCGTAATCGGAGGCAATGAGTGCTTCTAGTTAAGACTAGGGTTTCTCTAGGATAGAGACGTAACCATTGAGCTGTGATCCATGGTTTGATACCGCAGTGACACTTTACAAAATTTATTTTAAGGGTTTCCAAATATTTTTGAAAAAAGTAGTTTTTGGTGAATTTACTTAACTCGATAAGATAAGTGTATATTTTTGGATAAAGAGATTTAATTTATTTAAAAAATAAATTTAAATAAGTCTTGGGGTTTCCTTTTAGTGAAAATGAAGTATTTGGTTGAATTGATTGTTAAATAACAGACTATCAAATCTGGACCCAAATATAAGTTTGGAAGCATTTGGAAGAAGCATGAGATTTATATGGTATAGTTACCATTCGAGGTGTTATACTGTACGTACAATCTTGTTTCGTTCTTGTAGGATGTTTATAACAAAATCCGTCCATAAACGGATGGGAAGTGATCTCTAATCTTATCTTCTTCTGTGTATTTCCTAAAGAACTGGAGTTGAGTTTACGGGGAAATGTCGAACGTTGTTTCGAGGAGACCGAGATCGGATTTGTGATCCAAAAATCACTTCGATCCAACAAGTACTTTTTCAAAATGAAGACAAGAGCTTAGAGTCGAAGATGGACCAGTGAAGTGCAAAGGCTAATCGCTACTGATCCTGAGAGTGATTCCAAAATGGATGTGGTAAGAATTGTGCCTTTAGTTCCATTCGGATCGGGAACGAACTTGTATGGATGAATGATATCAGCACATTGTCATCGGAGGACGATGAGCATTCTGAGTAAAATTGTTCTTGAAAAGGTAACGCTTAGCCTCAAGCCTCATCAACTGGGAATGACTGAAAATCAGGTGATATGCACCTAGGCTAAGTGAGTCACACCTACGTAGGGTAAAGTTACCCTATCTAGAGACCCTTTTATTCGGTTGTGTGGCGGATGCTGATCCCAACCGCGGGGTAATCTTATCGGACTATCCAGGTCAGGGGTAGTATTGTCTTGTGTTGCAGGGGATCGGGAGAGGTCCTCGGTACAGTGTTTCTCGACAGGTACCATGACAGGCGGTACCCCAGTGCCTAGTCATTCACATGGAATCCATTCTCCAATACATGCCTTTACGGTTTTAATTGTAAAGCGTGGGATTGCTGAAATTTAATTAATGTAACAATTTCAGCTATTTGAATAAGTATTTGTACTTATAGACTATTATAATATCAAAGGATTTTGTTATGAAATGTTTTGGTTATCGTAAGGTAAAAACTCATCGTGTTTATTTGTGGCGTGGTCTTACAAGATACCTTTGATTTTTGAAAGGATTTTGAAACTTTAATAACTCAAATTGAGTGTGCTTCTCTCAAGCTGGTTTTGCAGACCAACTCGGGTTTTATTTTATTATAATGCTCGGGTCATACTTAGTATTGCAAGCTCAGGTTAGAATGCCATGGAGCTCGGGAGACGAGCTGGATGACGAAGACATATGTCACGTATTTTTTTTACATTCTGCTGCGTATGGTATGCTGTATATTTAGTTTCTGTGAGGACAAGTTATTATAACTGTCCAGTACAGTGCTATTGATGTATTATACCGTGATGATGTAATGTATAAAAACAGTTGCAGCTCTTTTTGTATAATGATTAGTTATTATCTATTATATATTGTTCCATGTGCTTGTGAGATTCTATGTTGTTATTTTCTATTTTCTTCTTCTACCTCTTCTTCTTTAACCTAACGATCTGGTTTTTCCGACATTCGATTGCTTGGCATGTAATACAGTGGACGTATTGATGTCGATTTTCGAAAGTCGAAAATTCCGGACCGTGATAATAAGTTCATCAAATATATTCCATCAATCAACTCATACTGACGAACTACAACGCTATTGATTTATGCATTCGTGCAATGCTTGGGCTTCCACTTTTGTGTGTGTGTATCATATAAAATTTGGTTTATTAATTTTATAATATATATGCATATTAATTATGAATTTTAATAGTCGAAAATAATTTTCTAATTGTTATTAGATATTTTTGTCACTGCAATATTTAATAAATTCATATAAAATAAATGTTGTTTCGAAAATCCAATTTTAATTTTTTTTTAATTATTTTATCATCTCAGAAGATATCGAAAAAAAATTCAAATTTTTTGAATAAGTTTTTTATTTTTAAAAATTAACCTAAAAATCAACCAATGGGTATTTGATTAATTAAAAATATAATTTTTACCCAGAAAAATCTGAAATTTTTTTGCAACACTTAAAATATTATTCTTGATTTTTTATAAATTTAAATTTTTTATTAAATAATTATTTTATATTATTTATTTATGATAGTTTGACTAATTAATTCATAATAAATATATATTAATATATTGAAATTATGACAAATTTGGATCTGTAAGGATTCGTAACTAGAATATTAAAATAATAAAATTAATTATATGTTCATTATAATAAAAACTTACATTTTATTATTATATATATCATAATTATTTACTTTAATTTGTATGCGTATATATAAATAAATAAAATAATTTATTTTCTTACACTTATAATTTTATATGTACACACAGACATAAAAACATATATAATATATATGTGTGTGTTTAATTGTTACTTATATATTGTAAATAACAACTAAATATAGATATGTTTGATTAGTATTTATAATATAATTAATATATATAACAATTTTTTTATAACATGTATACATATATTAATCTATAATTACTTGGATTGTAACGACCCGGAAAATTTTAACAATTTTTAATTGATTCTATAACGTATTTAATTGAATATTTGTGAAATCTTATAATAATTGAATTTTTAAATAAAATGTTTATATATTTAGAATACGTATATTTAAATATAGCAGATTGTAAATTTTCAAATAATTTTATGGAAGTTTATTTAATTGAGAAAACGTGCTGTCCAATTCAAGCTATTAATTGCTTTAATTGATTTCTGAATCAGTGCGTAACGGTTTCTTTTTACTACTGTTAAAGATTTCTATTGCTTAATACTTTTCCAATTCAGGTAGACTTTTCCATTCGTAACCATTAATAAATTTGAGATCATCGACCTTGCTTTTATTATTCCTTGTAGTTTCGTGCACTGACTTTACTTTTCCCACTACCCATAGTTTTCTCTATACGTTTCTTTTGCAATTGAAGCGTATATTTATATTTATGGTGGTGCGTTTATTCTGGTCTCCCTTTATTTTTGTTTTTAACGCTCGAAAGAATCTCAAATCATCAAGCTAGTAGCATCCGTTCCTTCCCTCGCTTTCATAAGGCCTATAATATATAAACAACTTGCTTATAGATCTGAACACAACTTTGTCATCAAATTTAATGTGCCTTCCTCTCCCTATTATATCGGTTCCAACCTTCCTAGTAAATGGCTTTAATAAATTTTGGCTAAATCATAGCTACGGACTTTTCAAATTTCTTTCATTTTATATTTATTTCCAATTCCTTCATTTGCTTCAAAATTTTTGAACGTGCCTAATCATCTCAGCATGGATATATAATGTAAGCCTACCTTTCCTTAGAAAGCTATTGCTCACAAAATTTCCTGATTTCTTTCCTTTTATCCATTTTTATACCCTTGACTTTCAAAACTCATTTTGTGTTGTACAAACAAACAAAAATTTATTGCTTTAAGTGTATAGCTAAATCAACTATTGACCATTACAATTACTTTTATTTTTATATTCATTTCAATTTATTACTTAATAACGTTTTGATGAATCAATGGACAGCTTTACGTTTCTTTTGCTTTTGAAAACTTTATATTTATAGTGTATGTTTCTTTTGCATTTCAAAAATTTGAAACATGCTGCCCCATTTAAGCCATTAATTGTTTTAATTATTTTTCTTAATCGACATATAACCGTTGCTTTTTATTATTCCTGGATTTACATCCATACTTTAATCTCTGCTGTTCCATTTATTTCATTTGAAATCTAAATTTATTTACCATTCATTTATACGCCTCTTTCTCTTCCTCTTTTTACGTTATTTCCCTGCTTGCAAGGTCTGTTGCCATTCTCGTATTTATTTCTTTCCTTTTTGAAATTTAAAACGTATACGTTTTACATTTATTTATTTCTAAACCATCCATTGCCTTTCCTTTAAATCAATCCATTCTCTTCTTATTTGTTTTAATTTATTTCCTCTTTTCACCAACACTCAATCTTTATACATATTTGTTTTAATTCATTTTCTCTATTCATGTGCATTCAATCTTTATACATATTTGTTTTAATTTATTTTCTCTTTTCACCAGCATTCAATGTTTATATACATATTTGTTTCATTTTATTTCCTCTGTTCACCAGCATTTAATCTTTATATATTTGTTTTAATTTATTTCCTCTTTCTTTTTTTTTCTCCTTAAATTATAGGAATAAATTCCTAAATTTCCTCTAGCCATTACTATCTTTATTTCTTGCCACTTTAAACAAAATTTCTTTCCACTCTATCAATGTGAGGCTTCTCTTATAAATACAAATCACTCGTACATACCCTACTCCATATCAATAGATCTTCATCTCCTCTCTTGCGTGTGAAGCTTCTTCTGTAGGTAAATGGCTGCACTAATTTTTTTTCCTTCTTATTTCTTTTCTTTTTCTTCTTCTTTTTCCTCCTTTTCCTTTGTTTTCTTATTGTTTATATTGCTTTTGCTTTTCCTTTATTTTAAGCATAACATGCTTCAAGTATATATTTTACATTATAAGTATGTTTATATAGTGCAGCGCAAGTATACATTAAATATAAAGTTATAAACATTTGCATTTGTTCTATGGTTAGTTTTATATGAGTATTTATTGAAATTTGTTTAGTATGACTTTTGAATATACATTGGGTTATTGCATACTGTTTATATATAATATAAGATGTTTAGCAGTCTGCATATATGTTGCAGCATGTAAGATTTTTATAAAAAAAAAGGTGTTAATTTTATATTGTATTGTTTATAAAAAGGTGTTAATTTTATAATATATATATTGTGGGACAATATACATTTATAAACATATTAATATACAGTAAGTTATAAAACATAAGTTTGATATATAGGTAGAGTTTGCATGGGTTTAAATTTCCTTCTGTTGTTTAAAATATAGTTGTAGAGTTATAAAATTTTGGGGAGAATATATAGTATAATATATTTTAAGTTAGTTTGTGTGTCTATCCAGAGATGAATTATTATACAAATACAGTTTTATAAGATCTAAGATTTGTTGTTTTAAAATGTAAGTTTATACTAGTGATTATATGGGTTAAAATTTGACATTGATATTTTTAAGATGATAAAGAAAGTTTAATGTAAGTGTTAACATGTAAGAAATGCCTGAAGCCTGTTTTAATATTAAAGAAAGTACTGGAATTTAAATTGTTAAATTAAGTTGGAGCTGTGCTCTCGCCCTTCTCTTTCTTATAAATATTTTTGCAAAAGGTAAATTTATATCAAGTATAAGGTGTGTAGTGTTTCAACAAATTAAGAAAAGTCGATATTGGTCTTAACAATAATAATGTGGAATGTTGACTTAAATGTTGATTTAAATATGATTATAAAATTTTTATGTTAATATTGGTTTTAAACATAGTTTTGCAGTTTTCTATTATTTGCGTTTGTTTGAAAATGTATGTATGTATATGTAATTTTAATGCGTTTCAAAACTAATATTGGTTAAGAGAGTAGTATAATAGAATAATATTTGTATTTCATTTCGGTCTACATAAAGCAGTTTCTGATCTATTTTCATCGATCTCTATTTATCAGTTGTCCATCGTATTCGTGCCAATCTTGCTTCGCTTTGAAAATTTTGTTTGGATTTATTCGATGTCTAGATCGTGATCCAGCGTATCTCAATTCTTTGTCCAATCTATCTAGCCTAGAAAGGTGAACAATCACTCACGATTAACATTCTTTTATTCATTAAATTTGATTTCAATTGAAACGAAAATTGAAATATGCTGCTGTAGTTATTTAAATTTGTTATATATGCTATTATCTGTAACTGTTCACCTGCGGGATATGACACCATATCTTGTTGTTTATATTATATTGTTATTGATGATATATGCTTGTTATTTTATTGTATTATCTGTTATCACTCTGCAAGTTCCCTGTAGTTTAGAAATCACTATGGGTTGAAATGATACATACCCGAACGGACTTTAGAATAGGAGAAAATTGTTATGGGTTGAAATGATAAACCCAAGCGATTTTCATTTAATTGAATTTGGGATTACGGGTTGAAATGATATCCGCCCGTATATATTTAGTGTACGGATTGAAATGATAAATATCCGTAGCACTAGACTATATGATAGGAAATATATACAGACACCGTTGGTCCATATAAATAGTTTGAAAATAATTTTTATAATTTTGGAAAAAAATATATGGTTTAAATAATATTGATTCTTAAGATATTATATAAATGGAAATTTTATATATAGATTTAGTCGTAATATTTGATTTAAATTAGATTAATTTAATACGGATAATATGGTTGAGTATTTATGTAAATCTATATTTCAAATAGATTTTCTTGTAATAAATTGAATAATTAAGATTGAGAGATAAATTTTGGTTTATTAAAAATAGTATTTAAATAAGGATTTATTTAATTAAATCAATTTGAAATTTTTGAATGGGAAATTTAAAGGTATGATTTTATAACTGGATTTTTGATTTATGTGATTTAATGAATATTTCACGTTTAAATAAATTAAAGAAAATATTGAGTAAAATGTAATTTAAGGTTACTTAAATGATATTGTATCTAATGAGGGAGTATTTCAAGACTAAATAATAATGAGGTTAAATCGAGATCTATAGGAAACTGTTAAATTGAACATTTAAATACTAAAGCTTTGAACTATATTGGAATTTAAATGGTTTATTTTGAGATTCGGATCTGTATTTGAAATCAATATAGTTGAATTTGTTATTTAGAAACTAAATTGAATTAAAATGAAAATTTAGGTTGAACTAAATTTGAATTTATTATTTAGAAAACTAAATTGAATAAAAATTTAGTTTGAAACGTTGAATACTTAAAGTCTTGAAATATATTGAAATATAAAGGGGTATTTTGTGATTACAAATCCGAATTTGAGATCGATAAAATTGAAGTGGTTATTTTTGGAATTGAGTTGAATTAAAATTGAAAATACTTTACTGTATAAATTATTTAATATATTTAAATACTATTTTGGGAAATATAGAGATATTTGAAGTGAAATGATATTTGGTTTTGAAGTATAAATTAAGCTAAAATGACCACGGTGTATAGTGTATATTTCTACCTTGTAGATAGTTCCATGGACCCTTAGAGGATGGTTATCCCAAAAATCCTCTAAGTTAATTATATTTCAGTTGATATTTCACTTGAGTTAGATTTATAGATATAAGAATGTTAATCCTGACTCGAGTGTTTTGTGTTTTACTTTACGCTCGGGTCAGACTGAGAGATACAGCATTTGAGACTCATCTTCGAAGTTGGAGCTTTTCTTGAAGATCCAGCTATCTATCCCTTCAGTCATCCAGTTGATTGGTTCAGAGAAGCCATCTGTTGCATTGGAGACTTCATGGCATTTGAACTATTCGGTTGTATTTTATTTCTAACTCTGAGGTATATAGTAGCTTCATGAACTACTATTCTTTATCTATTCCGCTGCATTGTATTACTCTGTGTAAGTGATCTATGATTGATTTATTTACTGTATATTTTAAGTTTTGCCAAATTTTATTAACAATTCTGTATTTTGAATTATTCAAGTCGGACATGTATGGTTTTATTGTCGATTTGAATGGTCCAAAATAGCGGGTCGTTACATGGATATTTATAACTATAAGTATATGTACATATTTGGACAATATACAATACATATAGAATGAGCTAACATGTCCATTGCAATGTAAATCCTAACATTTATATATGGGAATGTTATATCTCGCATGGAATATCATGTTACACATGCGTACACATTTACATATGTTTTTGATACATATGTTTACTTATATAGTAAGTGAAAATAAATCAAATAAATTTCAAACGACAATTTATAAATTTAAATAAAATACATGATTTTATTTAAACTCAATTTAGAAGTGTTCGAAATAAATTATACTTCATAGGCCCAATAAAGATCCAATAGGGTATTACCTTTTTTGAAACTCACTCATAACATCTACTACAGGCTGGCTCAGTTACAACATATATATATGTGTGTGTGTGTGTGTTTTGATATGTGATTTAATGAGTTTGAAACTTGTGAACACTACCTGATGTCGATATAGGATACACATTATTTCAGTAGTGATAAGGTATTGTAACGTATTCATGTTGGCCTTAAGTAGTGTAGACTCCCTTTGGTAGTTTGGTCACTGGAGCAGAGGCGCCATAAAAACCCATATTGGTTCATAACGTGTATGCAGAAGAAAAAAAATATAAGCCAATAATCAATACAACCTATTAAAACAAAGAATGCATACTTAAAGGAAACAATATACTATCCTCATTCACCAATATACCAATAAGTAACATGTGTACTGACCCTATTACTTCCTCTACATTACACTGAGTGTAGAATACGTCGATGGTTTACATAGGGTCACCACAATCCTATTTATTTTCCTAAGCGAACCAAAACCTACCAAGTCCACTCAAATCTAAGCTAGGTAAAACCACAACTTTTAGTGTTAGGTTGGAATATAGGAATAGTACATGATGGAGCTTGAGTAAAATGTATTGATTCATTTATTGGAGGGGGATCTAGGGTTAGTAATAATTAATAAATTAGACTATTTTGTTAAGTATATCCTCAATGTAGAAATTAAAATTTTAAATTGCATGATTTAAATCCTAACAAAATTGAAATAAATAACATTTTTTATATTACGTTACAATGGAAAAAATCATTCATATCATCTTTCCATCGAAAAATAACAAAAAATAGAAGGTATGTTGCTACTGTTTTGGAAAAGGGGATAAGGATCACCAAAGTAGCATCTAAACCTAATGTTTTTAAAAGTAAAGAGAAGGAATTATAGTACAAGGAAACACAAGATACCAAGACAACCCCATGACAAAAAAATATTGAGCATCCTCACTTGATCCCTGAATGTGTACACAATTCTTTTTGCCTCTATTAACAAAGCCTTGCGCATTAGGAACGTTGACCTTGATAACCGAGGGGCTTAATCGGTTACAGTATCGGTGCTATCCCAACACAAGTCCCGTAAAACTTAACCTCGTTTTCAAGATGTCGAATAATTCAGTTTTTTCATGGTCAATTTTTAACATCCTAAAACATTTAGATACTTTCGATCTCTTAGATACATTCTATCAGAGCTATAGCTTAACATAATATCGGGCTATGTATTAGCATGTTATCGAATGAATGGACTAACATGTTATTGGAGCTACAACTTAATATGATATTGGAGCCATGGCATAACATATTATCAATTGTATGGACTATCACGTTATCGAATCTATGACTTGTGACTTCTTGTAATCCCTAATAATATCGCTTTGGTTAATGGATTCAAAATTTTGAATTCTTTCTTATTGGTAAAATTTATAAAGTTAATCCCATTACTTTTTCGATGCATGTCTAAGTAAAAGCCAACATTAGATAGCCACCACACCATGCAAAACATACAAAATAATTTACCACATAAGGTAAACAATCATGGCAAAATAGTTGAACAAAATAAAAAAACTGAAAGTATAATAAAACAAAGCAAATAATAATTAGATAACGCATACAAAAGTAATCAATAAAACCAAACTTCCTATACACTACAAAACAACCATAGTTGAAAAATACCGAGTAAATTTCCAAACATAAATAATCGCTTAACAAGAATAAGAACAACAAAATCAATGCAACCAAAGTAAACAAATATAAACACAATTAAACAGACAAACGAATTCATAGTTAAAATATCCTTTCCTAATTCCTCAAAATTGATAACCATAACATTGTGATGCAACTCTATCTAGAAAAGGATAAACTAGACATCCCCACAACTCATTAGGGAAAATTGGGCACAATACGCATAAATGTCACATCATCATAATGGATGTCGGGTGAACACAAAACCCATAGCATCTAGTCATCTCATAATTCATGTCACTCATTCTAGTCTCATAGTTTTCAAAATGTTCTCCGATAAAAATTTCTCAAAGTAAAATTACATTCCAATAAATACTTTTAAAAAACACCTTTAAAATTTGTTTCCCAAATCAAATATTTTACTTTCCCAATAATATGTTTCTAAATCATGTTACTCTCATTTTATTAAAATATTTATCCAAAGTATTCCAAACTAGACATTTTATAATCCTTCATTTCTTAGTAAAATGTTTCCATGTATTTTCCTAATATATTATTTCCAAAGCAGTTAATTTTAACCATGGTACTTAATCCAAATGATTACCTTCAAAAACATCTTTAACAAAGGTATCTTTAAAGTAAAATTACTTACAATAAAAATTAACTTCAAACAAATTATTTTCAAAATCAACCAGATATTCCTTGATAAAAATGTTTTTCTTTGATAAAATTTTCTTCACATATTTTACTCAACAAGGTATTTCTTAAATCAAACTATTTCCAAATTATTTACTTAATTAAATATTTTTCTTGAAATATTCTTTCTAGTAGACATACATATTTTTCTAACAAAATAACTTTTCCATGAAACATCTCTGAAATAAATGCCTCTCAAATCATATAGTATTTTTTTTGATAAAGTATTCTTCCAAAAAAAAGCATTTCTCTCTTTGCAATAAGAATTTCAATCAAAATATTCCTTAATGAAATACTTTTAACATAGCATTTTCAAGTCATAATGCTTTCAATAAAAGTACCTTTCAAGGTACAGTTTTTGTCAAAAATGATTTCAAACTAAAACAATTTTAATCAAAATATTTTCTAAACTGAATATACTTCACAAAATGTTTTTAAATAAACACTAATCCTCCTTTTTAAAATGTCTTCATACTACCAATATCTTACTTCTCAAGTTAAATACTTATTTTCACCCATGCATAAAGCATATCACTTCAAAAATCAAAAACGTACATTTACTTACTAATAAAATACCTTTAAAATAAAAATTGTTTTTCTACATTTATTATATATAGTGTTTCAGTAAAATACTTTTCGTTTAAAACTCTACAAAATTAATTAATAAGCTCGTTTATCAGGGTTAGGTTTTAATTGCATAATTTAACATTATGCATATATCACTTGTGTTATAACCGTCACTCAATTGCTCTTATAAATGCCCATCTCATCCTCTCCTGCTCCTACTGAAGTTGTTTCCCACACATAAGCCATCATAAACATCATCTTAGGGGTGGTTACCATATACCTACATGCAAAAAGCACACTACGATCAACATGAAAGCTCTCTCATCCTACCTTTGACCCAACCTAAGATCTAAATTAGTCCATTCTAAAGGGTTAAATCTACCCAAAGCTCGGGTAATCCCTAAACCTAAGCTATGATACCACAAGTGATGTCCCAAATGTTTGAAATTAGTGACAAATGCCATCAAAATATAGTTGCACACTAATCATAGATGTAAAAAATAATGGATCATTGGATATATAGTTCAAAATCTCAAAATAGGAAAAATTAGGGGAATCCTCATAGTGGAACTAAATAATACTATATATATTATTTTAAAAAATTAATAACATGCAAGGCCCAATAGAATAGGTAGAACATCTACGTCGGCCTATACATTAATCATTATAAAATTTACAATCAATATATCTATAATACGAGAGAAATATGTTAAACAAGCTGTCTATAAGTGTAGGATGCAAGAAGATCTCTTTCCCTTCTTTGGCTTTCACCTATAAAATTTAGTAAAGTATGGACATATAAAATAATAAATAAAAAGGTGATCAACTATCTTTGGACTGTGCCAATTGCTGTACTGTAACATCCCGCCTTTTCGCACGATTTAAACAGACACACATGCCGATTCAATCCATATGGAAGGGCGGATTGTTATGGGGTAAATAAGAAAAATAAGAAAGAAATAAAAGAAAACATAATCTCGCAGCGGAAGGATAAAATATAATAATAAAATATACAGTTTATAAATCTGTTTACAAAACATTCATATAATACATATCAGAGTTACACATACCAACAACAAGGCAGCGGAACAGTGTGTAGTGCACTAGTATAAATAATAATAATAATATACATCTTCGTCTTCGCCCTCTAGAGCTAAATCTTCAAATCCTGAAACGCTCGGACTGACCCGAGCGAATTGAAAAGACAAAACACTCGAGTCAGAACTAAAAGATCTTATGTAAGTTAAATTAACAGAAATAAATATGAGTGCAGTAACTCAAGAGATGCTCGGGATTTACATCTCCTAAGGATCCGTTAAACTATTTACTATATAGTATATTGCGCTATTATAATAGTGTCTATTTGTAAAATAAACTTGCTTTTTAATAGCGTTAAGGGGTTACCCATATAGCCCTTAACACAAATAATGCCAATAGTCTATACAGTACCGTAATACCTCCTAATCGGGAGGCTACCAGAGGATACTCCATAGGTACGTCACAAATAGAAACTCGTAGTAAAGGCGCGGTAGGGTAGGTGACACGGCACAACTAGGCAATGCCAGGGTAGATATACCAATTACGCTTCCGGGCCGATGGAAACGCGCAGCGCGCAGCTGCCGCCCACCTCGAACAAACTCCCCACATCAAAGAAATCAAAAATGAAGGTGGCCACCGAATCAATTCAAAATCAGAGTATAGTATCGAAGGGAAGTGTCCGATCAGAGGTGCTACCTCATTAACCCGTCAATCGCTCCTGTTTTAGCCACCTTATGCCAACTCACGGGAGTTGGGTCCACGTATTTACCTTACAGGAAACGTCGCCATCAACCTACTTCATTCTGGAATCTCCACCACGTACACGGTTAGTCAAAGTGGTTTTCGGTATCGACAGAGAGTATGTCCATATCCGATCCCGGTCGCTTTGCCAACCAATCGTTATTATAACACCGCAGTTATTAAAAAAAATTATACTTTTAAAACCATAATAAAATATCCATTTAAAACCCATATAAACCCGATATCATTTATTCTTAAAACCCCAAATCAATACGATGTCATTTATTTTCCAATATATATTCTTTCCAAAATCATAGGGTTTCCAAAGTAAAATATTTAGAAATCAAAACTCTTGAATATAATATTTCCAAATTATACTACCTTGAAAACATAGCTTTGAAACAAAATTTCCATCTCTTAAATGGTTAAATATTAAATTACTTTTATAAACAAAATAGCTTCTTTAGATTTCACAAATCAATTTCAAATATCGATTTAAACTTCCAAATACCATTTCAATTCTTATGTTTCAAGGCTTTAAATATTTCACCATTTCAAACAGACTCATTTGACAATTCCATATATAAATCAAATTCAGTTACTTATTATTTAGACTTGAAATGTTTGCTTAATGAATTCAATATAATTTAAGAAAACCTTTAACTTCATATAACTGGATCATCTTTCAATTTATTATATATTCATTTAATCAACCTGATATTCATTAAAATCACTTTACACAAAAATCAAGTTATAAAAAATCATATCCTTTAAAAATTCTAATTTTTATTAAATTTCAATTTAACTTAATATTCATCTTCCAAATCTATTCTCATTTAAGTCATAAAACTCCAGAAATTAAATTTTAAATAAATGTTTAATCTTATTTGATCTTAAAATCAAACTTTATTTAAACTTCAAATCAAATTTATACAAAGCTTAAAAACCGGAAATTACTATATATATAATAGCCTTTTTTTTTTTTTTTAGCAAAGCCAGCCTGTTTTTATAGTGGACAGTCCACTTAAATTATAACAGAGTCAAATTACAATGAAGAATGAAAATGATAAATCACGATACAATCTAAGAAGAAAATAACTGATCAGCATAACCACCCATAAACCAATAAAAAAAACGCGATAGCTACAGGGGAATTTTCAAAAGAAGTTGAGAAAGAGAGGAAGAAGACCGCGCAAATCTTCTCATGTTCCTTTCGTCCCATATCACAGCTATCGTAAGCTTGAGGTAGGTGAGAATTCGTTTGGTCGATATCGTTTTCCACCTAGTTATATTGAAAATCCTAATCCATTCCAGCTTAAAATCTCGATGCGGAGGTCTCTCGTGAATTCTATGAAGAACTTCCTTCCATAACTGAAAAGAAAAGTGGCAATTGAAGAATAAATGCCCTACATTTTCCGCAGCTCTGTTGCAAAGAATGCAGAGCGAGTGATCGATTAATTGCCTTCTAACAAGATTGTCTTGAGTGTGTATTGCATTCATCAGGCATTTCCAAAGCAGCAGATTGTGCTTTTGTTTAGATCCAAACTTCCATATTCGAGCGTGCCAAGGAAAAGAGGAATCATAATGCATTTGGATTATAGTTCTGTAAACAATGGATATGCTGTGATGAATACCATTCCAGCTGATCCCACCTTGATCCACATGCTTATAAGCATCAGTAATAGAGGACCATAGGTTATTTAGCTCAGGCGAACTAACATGAGGTAATTGCAGCACACCATCTATAAAAAAATCATTAGCATTAGCATTGATGGGTATTCCAGAGTTAAGTAAAAGGATATAGTCTATATGTTGAGATAGAATCATTCCTGGAGCACACCAAGGGGAGTACCAAAAAGAGTTCACAGTATTGCACTGCACCATAGGCAAATAATAACTTCTATTAGCCAAAAGTTTTTTCCATAAAAAGCTATCAGAATTTTTAGCTTCCATAGTCCAATAATTTCCACCCTTAAGATTGTATTGCCTATTCCATTTTTCCCACATCCCCATACTACTACTGAGCAATTTGTTAACAAGCTGAGAAGTAGTTGCAATGTTCCAAAGTTTTAGATTAATAATACCCAGGCCACCCTTGTTTAAAGGAACAATTATTTTCTTGTAGGCAATAGGAATGAGTTTAGTGGAAAAAATATTTCCATGCCATAGGAAATGATTAAAGGCTCTATTCAGCATATTAATAAGTTTATAAGGAATTATGAAAAGTTTAAAATAATAAGCACACATAGCTGAGGCAACACTCTGGATGATGACAAGTCTACCAGCTTGCGAGATTTTAGTACCATTATAATTATTAAGCTTATTAGTTATTTTTTCATATAAAGGAAGACATTGAGCATTGGAAATTCTTGCCTTACACATAGGAGCACCAAGGTGCATTGCATTTTGATCAATAGCTTGCAGCCCAGAAACATGAAGTATATTCTGGAAAATGACATTTGAAACCCCTGCAATACTTATTTGAGACTTACTTTTATTTATTTTTAGGCCTGTCATTTGATTAAAAATATGTAAGGTAGTAAAAACATTTGTTACAGATTTAATGTTTGGTTTAGTGAAAAGAAGGAGATCATCAGCAAACATTAAAGTAGATATTTGAAATTTTTGACACTTTGGGTGATAATCAATATTTTTTTTATGGCATTCCACACCAATTAATTGGGTAAGTACCTCCATAACTAAAATAAAAAGAGAAGAGGATATAGGATCCCCTTGCCTAATTCCTTTATGCATTTTAAAATAACCAAATGATTCACCACTTATAGATAAGGAGACATTAACAGTAGATATGCATGTATATATCCAAGCTAAGAAAGGCAAAGGAAAGTTCATCTTGGACATAATGGATATGATAGCCTCCCAACTAATTGAATCATAAGCTTTATGGATATCCAACTTCATAAAACATCTAGGAGAAATATTTTTCCTATTGTAGCCTTTAATTAGTTCCTGGGAAAGTAATATATTATCTATAATTGATCTTCCAGCAACAAAACCATTTTGATTAGGGGATATTATTCCAGCAAGGCAATTTTTCATTCTAGCAGATAATATTTTAGCAATACATTTATATATTACATTACAACAGGCAATGGGCCTGAACTCAGATACAGATTGAGGCATGTTAACTTTTGGAATAAGGGCTAGCTTGGTATGGTTTATGCCTTTCAGCAGTGTATTAGTTTTAAAGAAATGTTGGATAGCTTTACAAAAGTCATGTTTTATAATATGCCAACATTTTTGAAAAAACAAAGCAGAAAAACCATCCGGACCAGGAGAGCTAGTAGTTTTCATATTGAAGATGGAATCATGAATTTCTTCTGGGGTAATGAGCTTAATTAAAATATTAGCTTGATCATTAGAAATATTACCAATAGGTAATTCATTAATGACATGAATATTAGTAACTTCGTCAGTTTTAGAAAAAAGAAAATGGTAATAATCAAGGAAAGATTGCTTTATACTTGAATGGGTGTTAACTTCAAAACCATGTCTATCTTTAATCCTATGGATTAAAGCAGCAGCTTTCTTAATTTTCAGAGAGTTGTGGAATATTTTAGTGTTCCTATCTCCCCCTTTATCCCAATTAATTTTGTTTTTTTCCCGGAGCATTTTAAGTTCAGTTTTGATAGCTATTTTCAGATTTTTTGTAAGTTCACTGACTTTATTAGATATAGCTATATTACTAGGATCAGTTTGCAATTGGATATGAGTATCACTAAGCACAGTGCTTATTTTGGTGGAGAGAAGACTACCAGACCCATATTTATTTAAAGACCATCTTTTAATGGAGACTTTACAATCTTTAAGCTTCGATTGTAGAATGTACATAGGATTTCCAAATTTTGGTGTGTCCCATGCCTGTTCAATTAGAGGAAAAAATTCAGGGTCATCAATCCAACTATTAAAAAAGTTAAAGGAAGAATGACCTTTATTACTTCTGTTTCCCCAGTCCAAAATGATAGGACTATGATCAGATAAGGAAGAAGAAGGGAAAATAGAAATTAAAGAAGGCCAAGCATTGAAAGCAGCTATGTTAAAATAAGAACGATCTAATTTGCAAAAAGTTCTAATACCTGATCTGCTACAATTATTCCAAGTGTAAAACATACCAGATTTAGGAATCTCATGAAGGTGAGCAAGAATAATAGCATTATTAAGAGGAGCAACATCCACCAGAGTCAATGGTAATCCTCCCATCTTATCCTCTGAATGTTGCATACAATTAAAATCTCCAAGGCACAACCAGGGTAATACAGTGTGCAAGGAAGGAAGGATATCAAGAAAGCACTGCCTATTAGCTTTTATGTTATCTGCATAGATAAAAGTAGAGTTAAAATTAAAGTTAGTAGGAATGTGATTTATATTGCAGTGTATGAATTGTCTGTGAGTTTCAGTAACATCAATTGTGTATAACTGAGGATTCCATAAGATCAACAGTCTCCCAAAAGGAGCAACTGAATGATTGTGTATAATATCCCATCCAGGAGCAATTCTTTTAGCAAAGAAGGTAGATTCTGCCTCAGAATATTTGGTTTCACTAATGCATATCATTCCTAGATTGTTGCCTTTAATAAGCATTTTAATTTCATAAACTTTGGCTTCATCATGTCCTCCTCTTATATTCCAGTATCCAATGTTGTCTAGCATCATAATTATTTATATTTGTTGGCAGATTGCCGAGTGAATCTTTGTGGCCCTTTTAGCATAGCAGAGGAATTTTTATTTTTATTTTTTTTTGAATTTTTTGCAGTGAGCCTAGCCATAATTTGTTCTTGATTGTATTCATATCCTTCATTCATGTCATCTTCTGAGCAAAAGTCAGCATCTGATGATGAACTCATGTTGCCTTCAAAATTGTCATCCTTTGAAGGAGTGAATAGAGGAATATTTTGTGGAGGCTTTAATTTTGCATATGGGCTAACAGACTTGTTAGCAATAGAGTTTAAATCAGCTGTAGCTTCTGCACTAGTAATTCTATTCTGAGACACTGGAATGGAATTAAGAGATGTTGCCTCCGTTTCCTTATGCTTGCATTTATTAGTGTCTTGCTGATGTCTACTTAATTCAGTTTCTTTTTGAAATTGGGTCTTTTGAGATATGTTGTTAATTTCAGTGGTATCTCTCTGTTGATAAACCAATTTATCAGGATCTACCCTCAAATTGCTTGATGTTCCCGCTTCCTTTTCTATTAATTCTCCTTCTTCTATTTCTGAAAGAATTGCAAAAGCATTACATGTTTCAATCTGAGTAACACTTTGTAACTGTGATTCTATGTCTGAACTAATAGTGTTCATAACATTATTCTTTTTTGTTATGTCTGATTCCACTCCTTTGTTGTTCACTTGAGTAGTCTTAGGCTTCCATTTTTGTTGTCTATTCTTCACATTATCACCAATAATATTTCTTTGCCATGAAGCTTTATTTTTATTAGTTGGTTCTGACTCATTTACCTGGACACCTTTTTTACTGCTAACTTTCTCTTCACTAATACTTTTGTCCATATCACAATTATTGGTAGAGTGACCAAAAACTTTACAAGCAGTGCATATCAAAGGCCTCCAATTATACTCAATGTATACTTTTTGACTTGTCTCTACTCCATCTCCTATTAATAAAAATTCTGGCAACTCTTTTTCCGGTGATATTTCAACCAAACACTTTGCATATTCCATTCTTTCCCTCTTTTCAGTAGCTTCATTGAAACAGATAAGCTTCCCCAAATGACAGGCTATCCAATTAATTCCAATTAGTGTCCAAGCTATATGGGGAATGTTATATAGTTGTATCCATATAGGAACAGATTTTACTTGAGATTGCACTGAACCAAAAGCAGGTTTCCACGTAGTTATTACAAACATTTGACCTCTAATAAAAGAAGGATCTGCACGAAGAACAGTTTGTTTGTCCTCAAGACAAGAAAACTTAATGAAATAATTTGCACCGTCTGATTTGATGTCATATGAACCTTTCAGTTTCCATGTTTTTTTAAAATGTGATACCACTGCCATATAATTGACTGGCACACCCAAAAAAAACCCCACTAGGTATCCCTCCCAAAAATTCATACCTTCAGACATCAATACATCAGGTGGAGGAAGCGGCGAACCACGATAATCAATATTGAATTCTAATGGAGTATATGTTCCCGCATTCCTAGGCTTCGAAGCAAACAGAGAAGACCATGACTTCATCAGAGAATCAGAATGAGCAATTGATAGATCTGCCTGATGAGAAGAACCTGGGTCAGGAGGAATAGGAGGAGGAGGGTCAAGAGCAGGAGATAAAGAGGCGGAATTAGTCGGGAGGAGCGAGGGGGAAGAAGAAGAAGGTAACGGAATGTCAGATATAGCCGTTACAGTAGAAGCCATTGAAAGCAATATTTCTTTATAATAAATATTAAGGTAATTTTATAATAGCCTTTATCAATAACCAAATCAATATCTCATAAACCATATATATATAACTTTACAAAACCATAGAAAAACATTTCAAAAATAATTTTATATATTTACCGCGGTGCCTGTATAAAATTTTCTATCCTATGGTCAAGTGACACGGATGTTTTTCATTTCAATCCGCAATTTAAAATGAAAAAAAAAATGCGGTTATATATCATTTCAAACCGCAATCCCAAATGAATGAAATGCATAGCAACTTGCAATTAATAAAATTAATCATCCATTCATCCATCAAATCATACATCCATTTATCATAGTCATCATCCAATTTCAAACAATCATCAATACATAACAGGTGATAAATAATGGTATCAATTATCAGTTTATACTCAAAATAAATTTAATAACTGTTAATTGGCAGTTTATATGCAAAAATAAACGTAAATTTAACTGGCAGTTAATATGAAATAAAAATTTAACATAACTATGACTGGCTGTTAATATGCAATTAAATAAATTCTAACTGTCAAATTTATATGCAATAAATAAATAAATTTACAGTTATATTAAATAAATGCGTTTAAACAGAAATAGTGAATAAAACATGCCAAACAGTCATAAAAAAATTTCTACCCATATCTAAAATTAATTTAACAAACACAAGAAATTTTAGAAATTGTGAGTGGGTTAAAACACTCACCTTTTGAATTTAAATCGAATTAAAAATCCGATTTAAATCCAAAAATTCGACGATCTCCAAATCTGTCCAAACCAGTGTCAAAAGATCTGGAATTTTATTACGATCCTAACAAAAAAAATCTTGCGTGAAACGGGGTTCGTAGGAGAAAGTTATACGCATTAATGGTGATTGAAATTTCAAAAAAAAAGAAAAGAATAGAAATAAAAGAACACCTTCAAGCGCCACGTCATCCCCCTTTCTTTCCCTTTCTCCCTCATGCGTTTTGCTTCCAGATTTTTCTAAGAAGTTTGAATTTTAGCTTTTGATTTGGTTTGGAATTTTTATTTGGATCTAAGCTTTGTTTGTCTCCCATTGAGGAGGAGGAGGAGCTGATGAAATTTTACGCGCAGACAAATGAGAATAGGCGAAGGCTAAGGTTTAGCGGGGTATTTATAGATGAAGTTGGAATAGACAGATGGATCCAAATTTAAATGAATTCACAATTTGTCAAATTTAAATTCCAATAATCCATTTATTTGATTTTTAGATCTTATTATGAATAAATGGTCAACTTACCATTCCTATCATTTCTGATTGCAATTAGCTAGCTTCAAATTTATTAACCAAACCTCCATATCAAATAAAGATTTATTGCAAAAAATTTAGTGTTTACCTTTAATTAAAGTAAATTCAATAAATTATAAAATCTTATTTCAAATGAAATTTTATACCATTCGTATTCAATTCTCTTTATTAAATCAATCATCATCTTATGTATATAATTAACATTAGTATATATCAATTTACCCCAATTAAATAAAATTTTATTCCCAAATTGATTTACAGCCTAATATAACATTTGAATTTTATTCCCAATTCATAAATTACTACCTTAACTAAATTTTACGTTTCCCTTTTAATTTACATTTTCACCTTACGTTACTACATTAATTATCCTTAAAGTAACGTCTATTATTAATAACAATATTATAATTACTTACCATTTTATTTCATAAATCAATCCATTTCATCTAAATTCTTATCTGTGTAATATTTCAACATTTAATTTCATCAAATGTAATTGTTTTCCAATACGTTAATAACTTTATTTCCAAGTCTTATATTACAACAAACTATCCAATACGAAAGTCTTAACATTGTTACAAATACTACTTTAATTAACATTAATGCAATACTCAATTAAAAATTATTGTAACTGATTTCAAAATTGTAAATTAACAAGCTACCAAAATAGGCAACATACAATAATCGTACTCTAACCTTTAGTCACATTAATACGCTTTTATTTCTCAAAATCAAAGTTCCTATTTAACTAAGACACATAAATACATTTGACGTTATCTTCAAAAAGTACTTTATATTAACATTAACGTAAAAATTTATTTATATCTATTGCAATTGATTTAGTACTATTTTCTCAATATTTAAAATGATTTAACAAATTTTAAATGTCAATTTATTCAAGATTAAATCAATATAAATATTCAATTCCATAAAATCCCAAACTGTTGATAAATTTCCAAAACTTTCCTTTTTTTATTGAATCAACCTATATTTATTCCTTTCATTAATCTCAAATATAAGGGTTTACCCTTTGGATTAAAAATTATCACATAAATATCCTATTTCAACGTAATTCTTAATTTAACATAATAAATAAAATTTGATTTCATTTATCTCAATAATTCCTACTATTATAAATTAACCAATTGACTCACTATTCAAATTCACCTTCTATAATTCAAAATTTTTCTATCACCTTGATTTACTTAACTTTATAATTCCTTAGACAAATCTCTATCTCAAATCTTAAATGTAAGTCATTCTACTAATTATAGTACTTAATATTTTCTTAAAATAATCTTTCTATAATCCAATTTATTAAATAAGTTTCCAATTAGATCCAATTTCAACCTTGCACATAAGTTTAGGCTATAATTAACTTATAACGTATACTTCCCTAGTAATTTCTTTATATACTCCCCATATTAATTCCACAATTAACCATTATTATTAGAATAACGTTTATAATAAATACAATCCTATAATTTACTCAACACTTAATTATTTCCTTTTCCATTAGGGTAACATTCCTTTATCTGATTATTACTTATTACACATTCTAATTCCATTAACAAGTAAGCAGGTAAATTATGATATATGCTACAAATTTTCAATCTATTACTATTCATTATTATTAACCTAAATTCAGCATTACTTGTCTCGCATTAACCTTATTACTTAAAATCCTTATCCAATTGAAATTAATACTCTAAATAAATACATTTACTTCTTTCGTTATTTTATTAGTTACAATTAAGGCACACTTAATTATCTTTATAGGTAAATGAGTGAATTTACTAGTATCCTACTATTACAACCTTTAATATACTTGTATATGGTTATTTTACCCTTTTATAATCCCTTTATAAATATATGCACATCTACAAATTAAGATTCTAAATCCAATTTCTTATTCCATCTAGGTTCCATTTCTTCACTTTATGAATAACTAGCATTTCCTATTCATTTGTTACATCTACTTATATTCACTTTATGAATAGTTTTGATATTCCATTTATTACTAACTTTAATTATTCCAATTTATTATCTACATACAATTTGAATCTATTTTCAAATTTTCACCTTTTTAAAAATTAACACCTTCCTATAATAAATAAAAAGGATTGTACTAAATAAAATTTTATTTTCATTAATGAATTCAATCCTTGCCTTTATTTACTTATTTCTATCCTTATATCCAATTGCAACAATTTCCACTATTACACTTAATTGCAATAAACATTCAATTTGTAAATTTCAATTAACCTAGATACATCTAATTTCAACATTCTCTTTCATATAAATAAATAAGATTTTCGTTTCTTTCTAAAAAAAAAAAATTAAAAAACCTATTAATATAATTCATTTTAAGCATCAAATTTACACGGGTCGTTACACTCTCCCCCACTCAAAAGTTTTCGTCCCCGAAAAGGAAAGGAAGGGAAAAGAAGAATTAAATAACAATACATCTTATTAAAAATATTAACTCATAAACAATAACTTACTAAATTTATTACCTTAAATAAAATATACCCATTTTATAATCATAATATCTTTTTATACTTAAATTACTAAAGTTCGGAAAACATTTTTAAAATATTCTAAGTCTAAAATTTTACGGAGAATTTTGGCAGAGTCTCCTTTATACGGAGAGACTCGGGAGAAAATATAATATCAAAGTATAACAATATACACAAATATTTTCCAAAAATAATATGTATACCTACATGGAAAAATGTATAAAATAGCGCTATAAACCGTAATTCTAAACGTACCTATTTGTCGTGCAATTTACGCTTAATTTATGGAACCAAAAGCAGTAACAATTGCTTCCATAACCTGTATTTCACGTATAAAATCCAAAGAGGTAACAATTTATATAAAGTGAAATATTTAAGTGGTTTCAATCACTATCAACAAATCAATACAACAACCATCAATTTCAACAACAGCATATACAACAAATACAAACAACCATTCAATCAAACAAACAAATAGTTGTTCGGGTTCAAAATTTTTAAGTTATACGGAATGAAGAATAAACCATCAAGTGCATCATTTACTCAACAGTCTTAGATTAAACCCAATGGATTATTCATCCATCCCAACAAGATTAAAGTTCCCTTACCCAACAACTCCAAACCACGACAAACAACAATTTAAATCAACAAATCAAATTAACTTATTATAAATTTTATTTCATACATTAGTTGTTTGGTTCTTTTCATTTATATAACAGTTTATCTTTTATTTTCATTTATTCATTCAATTTTATTTCCATTTTATTTCTTTCAATTATATTCAGAAATAACTCTACCCTATTTCTTAAATTTACAATTTCTCTTTATTATATTACATTCATTTATTTTCACTTTAATTACTTAAGTTTATAATCGTTTATTTACCATACTTACCTTTAATTATATTTACTTGGTAAAATTTCAATTATAACTTAAGTTTATAACATTAAATTCTCATTTAACAGCGATTTCATTGAATACTTCATTACCTACCATTACTTGTACAATTTTCATTAGATTTCCTATTAAACATTTCAACTTTTAATATTTGGTAAGTTATATATGTTATTTAAGAGTATAATTGAAAGTTATACAAGTTTGTTCTATTTCCTTAAATTAAATTAAAGTTCAATAATAGTAATCTTTATTTCATAAGTTACAAATTTCCAATTTCATTTAATACCATTTTTACTTTACTTAAAGGTTCAAATTTGCTACACTTAATTGTCCTATTAATTAACTGGAACCTAAGAACCAAATACCGAGTTTAATTTTAAATCATTTAAAATAATAGATAGATTTCTACGCTTAACATATATATCCAATTATAATTAAAACGATAAAATTTCCTAACGATTCTGCAGTTAATTACTACAGTGGCCTTCCCACTTCGAAACTCGAAAATGAATGTCGATGATGCATGCACTCATCACCGAAACTATTTTCCAGCGACAGAGAGGAAAGTACAAAACTTATTTTCTCCAAAAACCTTCTTTAAAACAATTTCTTTTAAATTATATTAAATATTTATATCAGAAAATACTTATAACAATAATATTATATTCCAAATCATTTGAAAGAAGTTTTCAAAAACCCCGGAACTTAAGTTCTAAATTCCCAAATTACATTTATTTATTTTTAATCTTATTTACCTATTATTTATAAATTTTATTCCTAACAACCAATATATTGCAATCAAATATAGATATCATTTGAAAATTTTATTTTATATATAGAAAATATAATAGGCAAAATTATTTCATTCACCTATATTAAAAACAAATATTATGTCGGTCTGTCCTATTAAGTGTTTAGAAATTCCTATTGATGTCACAGCGTCCCATGCACCAGCCAGAATTTATAAATACAAAACGGAACAGATCAACACAATATTAAAACCTTTTTATAACACTAACAAATACGCTCTCTCATATATAAACACTCAGCGACTCCCATGGGGTATTACTACCCTGTTAGTAAAGAGTCAAACCCCCACAAAGCTAAGGTTTATCGCTAAACCAGAGCTCTGACACCAACTGTAACATCCCTCCTTTTCGCACGATTTAAACAGACACACATGCCGATTCAATCCATACGGAAGGGCGGATTGTTATGGGGTAAATAAGAAAAATAAGAAAGAAATAAAAGAAAACAGAATCTCGCAGCGAAAGGATAAAATATAATAATAAAATATACAGTTTATAAATCTGTTTACAAAACATTCATATAATACATATCAAAGTTACACATACCAACAACAAGGCAGCGGAACAGTGTGTAGTGCACTAGTATAAATAATAATAATATACATCTTCGTCTTCGTCCTCTAGAGCTAAATCTTTAAATCCTGAAACGCTCGGACTGACCCGAGCGAATTGAAAAGACAAAACACTCGAGTCAGAACTAAAAGATCTTATTTAAGTTAAATTAACAGAAATAAATATGAGTGCAGTAACTCAAGAGATGCTCGGGATTTACATCTCCTAAGGATCCGTTAAACTATTTACTATATAGTATATTGCGCTATTATAATAGTGTCTATTTGTAAAATAAACTTACTTTTTAATAGCATTAAGGGGTTACCCATATAGCCCTTAACACAAATAATGCCAATAGTCTATACAGTACCGTAATACCTCCTGATCGGGAGGCTACCAGAGGATACTCCATAGGTACGACACAAATAGAAACTCGTAGTAAAGGCGCGGTAGGGTAGGTGACACGGCACAACTAGGCAATGCCAGGGTAGATATACCAATTACGCTTCCGGGCCGATGGAAACGCGCAGCGCGCAGCTGCCGCCCACCTCGAACAAACTCCCCACATCAAAGAAATCAAAAATGAAGGTGGCCACCGAATCAATCCAAAATCAGAGTATAGTATCGAAGGGAAGTGTCCGATCAGAGGTGCTACCTCATTAACCCGTCAATCGCTCCTGTTTTAACCACCTTATGCCAACTCACGGGAGTTGGGTCCACGTATTTACCTTACAGGAAACGTCGCCACCAACCTACTTCATTCTGGAATCTCCACCGCGTACATGGTTAGTCAAAGTGGTTTTCGGTATCGACAGAGAGTATGTCCATATCCGATCCCGGTCTCTTTGCCAACCAATCGTTATTATAACACCGCGGTTATTAAAAAAAATTATACTTTTAAAACCATAATAAAATATCCATTTAAAACCCATATAAACCCGATATCATTTATTCTTAAAACCCCAAATCAATACGATGTCATTTATTTTCCAATATATATTCTTTCCAAAATCATAGGGTTTCCAAAGTAAAATATTTAGAAATCAAAACTCTTGAATATAACATTTTCAAATTATACTACCTTGAAAACATAGCCTTGAAACAAAATTTCCATCTCTTAAATGGTTAAATATTAAATTACTTTTATAAACAAAATAGCTTCTTTAGATTTCACAAATCAATTTCAAATATCGATTTAAACTTCCAAATACCATTTCAATTCTTATGTTTCAAGGCTTTAAATATTTCACCATTTCAAACAGACTCATTTGACAATTCCATATATATATCAAATTCAGTTACTTATTATTTAGACTTGAAATGTTTGCTTAATGAATTCAATATAATTTAAGAAAACCTTTAACTTCATATAACTGGATCATCTTTCAATTTATTATATATTCATTTAATCAACCTGATATTCATTAAAATCACTTTACACAAAAATCAAGTTATAAAAATCATATCCTTTAAAAATTCTAATTTTTATTAAATTTCAATTTAACTTAATATTCATCTTCCAAATCTATTCTCATTTAAGTCATAAAACTCCAGAAATTAAATTTTAAATATATGTTTAATCTTATTTGATCTTAAAATCAAACTTTATTTAAACTTCAAATCAAATTTATACAAAGCTTAAAAACCGGAAATTACTATATATATATATATAATAGCCTTTATTAATAACCAAATCAATATCTAATAAACCATATATATATAACTTTACAAAACCATAGAAAAACATTTCAAAAATAATTTTATATATTTACCGCGGTGCCTGTATAAAATTTTCTATCCTATGGTCAAGTGATACAGATGTTTATCATTTCAATTCGCAATTTAAAATGAAAAAAAAATTGCGGTTACATATCATTTCAAACCGCAATCCCGAATGAATGAAATGCATAGCAACTTGCAATTAATAAAATTAATCATCCATTCATCCATCAAATCATACATCCATTTATCACAGTCATCATCCAATTTCAAACAATCATCAATACATAACAGGTGATAAATAATGGTATCAATTATCAGTTTATACTCAAAATAATTTTAATAACTGTTAATTGGCAGTTTATATGCAAAAATAAACGTAAATTTAACTGGCAGTTAATATGAAATAAAAATTTAACATAACTATGACTGGCTGTTAATATGCAATTAAATAAATTCTAACTGTCAAACTTATATGCAATAAATAAATAAATTTACAGTTATATTAAATAAATGCGTTTAAACAGAAATAATGAATAAAACATGCCAAACAGTCATAAAAAAATATCTACCCATATCTAAAATTAATTTAACAAACACAAGAAATTTTAGAAATTGTGAGTGGGTTAAAACACTCACCTTTTGAATTTAAATCGAATTAAAAATCCGATTTAAATCCAAAAATTCGACGATCTCCAAATCTGTCCAAACCAGTGTCAAAAGATCTGGAATTTTATTATGATCCTAACAAAGAAAATCTTGCATGAAACGGAGTTCGTAGGAGAAAGTTATACGCATTAATGGTGATTGAAATTTCAAAAAAAAAAAGAATAGAAATAAAAGAACACCTTCAAGCGCCACGTCATCCCCCTTTCTTTCCCTTTCTCCCTCACGCGTTTTGCTTCCAGATTTTTCTGAGAAGTTTGAATTTTAGCTTTTGATTTGGTTTGGAATTTTTATTTGGATCTAAGCTTTGTTTGTCTACCATTGAGGCGGAGAAGGAGCTGATGAAATTTTACGCGCAGACAAATGAGAATAGGCGGAGGCTAGGGTTTAGCGGGGTATTTATAAATGAAGTTGGAATAGACAAATGGATCTGAATTTAAATGAATTCACAATTTGTCAAATTTAAATTCCAATAATCCATTTATTTGATTTTTAGATCTTATTATGAATAAATGGTCAACTTACCATTCCTATCATTTCTGATTGCAATTAGCTTCAAATTTATTAACCAAACCTCCATATCAAATAAAGATTTATTGCAAAAATTTTAGTGTTTACCTTTAATTAAAGTAAATTCAATAAATTATAAAATCTTATTTCAAATGAAATTTTATACCATTCGTATTCAATTCTCTTTATTAAATCAATCATCATCTTATGTATATAATTAACATTAGTATATATCAATTTACCCCAATTAAATAAAATTTTATTCCCAAATTGATTTACAGCCTAATATAACATTTGAATTTTATTCCCAATTCATAAATTACTACCTTAACTAAATTTTACGTTTCCCTTTTAATTTACATTTTCACCTTACGTTACTACATTAATTATCCTTAAAGTAACGTCTATTATTAATAACAATATTATAATTACTTACCATTTTATTTCATAAATCAATCCATTTCATCTAAATTCTTATCTATGTAATATTTCAACATTTAATTTCATCAAATGTAATTGTTTTCCAATACGTTAATAACTTTATTTCCAAGTCTTATATTACAACAAACTATCCAATACGAAAGTCTTAACATTGTTACAAATACTACTTTAATTAACATTAACGCAATACTCAATTAAAAATTATTGTAACTGATTTTAAAATTGTAAATTAACAAGCTACCAAAATAGGCAACATACAATAATCGTACTCTAACCTTTAGTCACATTAATACGCTTTTATTTCTCAAAATCAAAGTTCCCATTTAACTAAATCTCCATAAATGAATTTGACGTTATCTTCAAAAAGTACTTTATATTAACATTAACGTAAAAATTTATTTATATCTATTGCAATTGATTTAGTACTATTTTCTCAATATTTAAAATGATTTAACAAATTTTAAATGTCAATTTATTCAAGATTAAATCAATATAAATATTCAATTCCATAAAATCCAAAACTGTTGATAAATTTCCAAAACTTCCTTTTTTTTTATTGAATCAACCTATATTTATTCCTTTCATTAATCTCAAATTTAAGGGTTTACCCTTTGGATTAAAAATTATCACATAAATATCCTATTTCAACGTAATTCTTAATTTAACATAATAAATAAAATTTGATTTCATTTATCTCAATAAGTCTACTATTATAAATTAACCAATTGACTCACTATTCAAATTCACCTTCTATAATTCAAAATTTTTCTATCACCTTGATTTACTTAACTTTATAATTCCTTAGACAAATCTCTATCTCAAATCTTAAATGTAAGTCATTCTACTAATTATAGTACTTAATATTTTCTTAAAATAATCTTTCTATAATCCAATTTATTAAATAAGTTTCCAATTAGATCCAATTTCAACCTTGCACATAAGTTTAGGCTATAATTAACTTATAACGTATACTTCCCTAGTTATTTCTTTATATACTCCCCATATTAATTCCACAATTAACCATTATTATTAGAAATAACGTTTATAATAAATACAATCCTATAATTTACTCAGCACTTAATTATTTCCTTTTCCATTAGGGTAACATTCCTTTATCTGATTATTACTTATTACAAATTCTAATTCCATTGACAAGGAAGCAAGTAAATTATGATATATGCTATAAATTTTCAATCTATTACTATTCATTATTATTAACCTAAATTCAGCATTACTTACCTCGCATTAACCTTATTACTTAAAATCCTCATCCAATTGAAATTAATACTCTAAATAAATATATTTACTTCTTTCGTTATTTTATTAGTTACAATTAAGGCACACTTAATTATCTTTATAGGTAAATGAGTGAATTTACTAGTATCCTACTATTACAACCTTTAATATACTTGTATATGGTTATTTTACCCTTTTATAATCCCTTTATAAATATATGCACATCTACAAATTAAGATTCTAAATCCAATTTCTTATTCCATCTAGGTTCCATTTCTTCACTTTATGAATAACTAGCATTTCCTATTCATTTGTTACATCTACTTATATTCACTTTATGAATAGTTTTGATATTCCATTTATTACTAACTTTAATTATTCCAATTTATTATCTACATACAATTTGAATCTATTTTCAAATTTTCACCTTTTTAATAATTAACACCTTCCAATAATAAATAAAAAGGATTGTACTAAATAAAATTTTATTTTCATTAATGAATTCAATCCTTGCCTTTATTTACTTATTTCTAACCTTATATCCACTTGCAACAATTTCCACTATTACACTTAATTGCAATAAACATTCAATTTGTAAATTTCAATTAACCTAGATACATCTAATTTCAACATTCTCTTTCATATAAATACATAAGATTTCCGTTTCTTTCTAAAAAAAAATTAAAAATCCTATTAATATAATTCATTTTAAGCATCGAATTTACACGGGTCGTTACATATACACCCCAGCCCAACCTAAGGGAATCATTGGTTGTTGCATAGATAAAAACTGCCTATGTACTACTTTGGGATTAAGCTCACATAATTCTGTTTCATTCTCATATCCTACATCAAATACCTATTACACATAACACTACATAGCATGAGCAATCAAGAAACTAATATAAGTATAAAACATCGCATTCTACTATGCCACCATAATCAATCATCACTAATTGGGGGTAACAATAATAATAGTAACGTTCAACCATTAAAATGTGTAAACATTACACAAATCTAACAATGCTCAATGTTAAGCTCAAACATCAAATAAATCAATAAGAAATATAGTCATATGTACGCTAAATTATTTTTTTAACATAGTTCATTAATGCCAACAATTGTTGATCTCGACGATCGAACTCATGACCTTTATTCTTATAGTCTAAACAACCAACCAACTGAGCCAACCTTGTTGACATGTGTGCTAAATCATTAGTAACACAATTTTAATATCATAAATTGTACTAACCTCTCCATACAAGTAACACGGTATCAAACTCATCAAATGTATACTAATTACTCTATATAGTAACACAAACATTATCAACATTAACTAACCAAACCATAATCTACATGTTTGCGTAGTAATAATGGTAAGACATCGCATAACTCGTCCTAATGCAATTCCATCTCAACATGACAAATGGATATTATAATTCCAACCAACAATTAACAGATATGCTTTAACAATCCAAAATGGTGCACATGTCTATTGTTTCTAGTTAAGTATAAAATTACCTTATTATTGTTTACTATGAAAACATGTTTATTTTTATTAACTCAAACAATAATATTTCTCTCAACATGACAATACACTTCAAAATCCTTTGTTGTCGAAATATTACTCTAAATATTTCAAGGCCTCATTATCCAATTTAAAATAACAATTTGCATCCAATTAAATTAAAAAAATGATATTATTTTTGTACATCAAAACAAATATTAATGTTTTTAATCATCTTAGTATCGCTCGTAATCACTTTATTATTATTATTATTTCAACTAAATAATAATAATAATTTGCATTAGACCTCAGAAACCCTTTCTTATTATTATCCTCCTCCATGTATAATATAGTTATCTTATCCCAAAATCAATTACTATATATTTTGACGTGTGGGCCTTCATCATAAACTATTTTCAAAGGTATTCTGTTACAAATATCAAAATAGCAATAATATCAATAATAATATTTTATCATAAACATATTTGAAAGTTATGATGTTATTATTTTCATCCATAGATATTATCCTCTTAAAACCCTTAAAATGATGTAATTTTAGTTTGTTTATCGGTTTATTAATAGTTGGAATATAAGCACGATCATTTGGTCTGACCGTAAAGTTTCAAAAATGCCCTTTATATATAAAATAAATCTCTGCACCCTTAATTGAATAGCTTAAAATACAAAAGAAATTTCTACAATAGATTCCGCATTTATAATACAAATCTTTATTAAATAAACAGACTTGATCTACATCATGCAGTAAAAGCTTTTCAACTTTGACCAAATCTTTGGAGCTATTACTAAATAGAATAGATTAATCAATGGCTGCTATCCTACATTCATTTTTTCAGTAAAACACCTTTACAACTTTGACCAAATCCTTGGAGCTAAGGAGAGATTCAAACTTTTATCCCTTAGATATAGGATTCTATAAAATGCTACAGCCCATATAAATATCTTATGAAATTTCCTTTTCCACTTCACTCTTATCATTCACAATGCAACTTTCTACACCACCTATCACTTTCGAGAGTTCTCCGGTCTTCGCTGTTATTCGCTACTGCTCGCCACCATTTACCTCCAAGATCATTCTTCTTTTAAAGATTTTAAGGAAACTTTAGATCCATTTTCTTTTAACAATAATTTTCTATATATGGTCTTCTTAGCCGCACATTATTCTTTTTTTAATATGTATTGATTAGTAAAATCCTTATATGTGCGATCTTCTTTGCAATGTCTTTTTTTCCATTCCTTTGCTGATAATTAATTTTCATGGCTCTTTTTCTTACTACGGTTAATTTAACATCTAAGTACCATATTATAATAGTTGAATAAGTAAAATAATACAGATGTAATTAAGAAATAAAATATCTTCTCTTACACATTGTGACGAACTAGGATTTTCGACCATCGAAAACCGACGTCGATACGTCTATCGTATTACATTTCGAGCTATCGAATGCCGGATATACCAGATCGTTATGGAAAAGAAGAAAGAGGAAGAAGGTGAAAATAGAAACAACAACACAGAACCTCACAATCGCATCACAACAATATATAATAGAAAACAACTGGTCCTTATACAAAAAAAACTATAACTGTTATTTACACATTATATCATTAGAGTACAACACATCAATAGCACAATAATTGACAATTATAATAACTTGTCCTCACAAATGCTGAATACACAGCTTACAATACACATCAGAATATAAACCAGATATGTGTAATACGTCTTCGCCATCTAGTCCGTCTCCTGAGCTCCATAGCATCATATCCTGTATCTATAATATTCAGTCTGATCCGAGCATTATAATAAAATGACACCCAAGTCAGTCTGGAAAACCAACGTAAGAAAACACACTCAAATTGGATTATTAAAGCTATCAAAATCCTCTGAAAGACAAAGGTATCCCGTAAGATCGCGTCACACATAAACATGACGTGTTTTTACCTTACAATAACCAAAACATTTGATATCAAAATCATCTGATATTATAATAGTGTCTAAGTGCAAATACTGATTCAAATAGCTGAAATGTTTGCATCTCATGTTTCAACATAGTTGGGAACAATCAAAATTGTATGGCGTTTATTGCAGAATGGATTCCATACGAATGACTAGGCATTGGGGTACAACCTATCATAGTACACGTCTAGAACAACATACCGAATACCACGCCGGGATCCTCTACATCACAAGACCGGACTATCCCTAACCTGGACAGACCGAATATGCTACCACCTCGGGTTTCCGAGCTCCTTCCATGAATCGTAGTAATAATATCCGAGGGTATCTAGAAAGGTGATAAACATACCCTAATGGGGAGCTACCTACTCAGCCTTGCTGCATCTCCCCTACTTTTTAGTTATTCCTGGTTGATGAGGCTAGAGGATACGATTACCTTCTAAGGAATTTTCACTTAGAATGCTCATTGTCCTCCAGTGACAATGTACTAGTAGCATTCCTCCATACAAGTCTGTTTTGGGTCCGAACTGAACCGAAAGCACAATTCCTACTATATCCATTTTGGAATTATCCTCAGGATTAGTAGCGATTGGCCCTTGCACTTCACTGCCCCCATGTTCGACTCCATGCTCTTGTTTCCCTTTGAAAACGTACTCGTTGGATCGAAGTGGTTTTCGGATAACTTATCTGATCCCTGTCTCTTTGAAACAACGTTCGGTATTTTCTCGGTAAACTCAACCCCCATTTTTAAGAAATAGTCAGATGAAAATAAGATTGAAAATCACCTCCAAACTGTTAATGGATGGATTTTCCTTATCAACATCCTAAAAGAACGAAATGAGTTTATACGTATAGTATAGCACCTCGAATGGTAACTATACCGTATAATTTCTGTGTTTCTTCTAGATATTCTCAAAGTTATATTTTTAGGGCCAGATTTGATAATTGGTTCTTTAACAATCAAATAAACAATCATACAATCACAAATTTCATTTTCCACTAAAAAACATTAAGTCTTACTCTATTTAAATTTCAATCACTTAAACCTCTCTATCCCAAATATTTACTTTCTTACCCAGTTTAGTATATTTACAACTATTCTTTTCAAAGATATTCGGAAACCTTTAAAATAATATGGAAAGTACCACTATGGTATCAAACCATGGATTCGCAGCTCAATAGTTACGTCTCTATCCCAGAAAAATCCAAAATTTAAATGCAGACACTCACTGCCTTTGATTTCACCATGCGAGTATACCATTACTTCCCGAAAACTTTATTTAAAATTTTACAACGTAATTTCTATAATAATTTTCCAAGTTAGACTTCAGGAAAATACTCTTTATTAAAAGTTGTTATATAAAAATAACATAAATATTGAGTAATTTATCCTTTTGAAATAATAATATTGATTAATCCTTAAATAATGATTTAATTTAATATAAACTAATTTAATTAATAATTTATAATATACTTAAAACAATTTCAAACCTTTAAATAATAAATTTTCTAAAATATTATTTAAACACCTTTAGAAGTACCCAATTAGTAATTTAAAATGCTTCTTTTTAAAACAACCTAATTTTTCGATAAAATATATTTTCCACTCCCAATATAACAAGTCTAGTATTTATAAATCTCTCCCAATTTATTTCTAATTTAGGATTTACGTCCCAATTCCGTAAATCCCTTTTCATATTTCCAAAAATAAATCTATCATTCATTTTTAACCCATACCCATTTCCTTATAAATCCCTACCATGAATTTATAACTTCAATTTATCTACTGATGATTACTTCACTTTATTTATAAACTTCGTTAATAAATTCCATAGTTTCATTTTCCGTTTATACTGTTTCACAATACTTAATCAATTTTAAAGCGATTTTCTAAATTAAATTCGATTTTTAAATTAGTTTCTTAAAAAGACAAATTTCCCAAAACCCAACTAAAATCAGATTCCACTTCCTTTTTTTAGTCTTATTAAAAATATAGTATAACAAATCTGTATCTTCTTTCCAAAATTCCTTTTTATCTTCCCAAAATTATTTTAAATCTCAATTTTAAAAATAAATCCCTTCACTTAAACAATATCGCTTAAGTTCTATTATTTAAAATCCTTTTATTTACATTATTCAAAATCTCTATTTTCCATAGAAATTATCAAGTACAAATTTTAAACTCAAGCTATTTATTTTTCCCAAATTCATTCCCTTTAATAAATCCAAATTTCACTATAAACATTTTACTTTCAATTTCCCTTTTTACTATCTCTTAAAAATTCAATATTCATGTTTATGGTATTTTAAAACGCCAAAATCTATCCAGTAATACCATAGCATCCAATAAATTCAATTTCCACCATAATCTATCACAGACTATTCGAAAAAATCATAATATTGAATATGAAAGTAATTTCAATATTTTTTAAGAATCTAGTTGGATCCCTCCAACCCGTTTTCCTGCATCCACAAATGTTAATACAATATAAAAATATCAATCCCACTTCGAGTGGGATATCGTGGTATATAGGGTTATCCGCTATTTATGCAGGGTGCATAGTTTCTCATTAGCTATATATATAGGTGAATATCAATCACTCTAATATACACACTACTATATATAAAATATCACATCCAACTGATAATAATTTATCAATTCTATCAATCAATCAATAACTAATTTTAACTATTTAAAATTAATTTCGGTAATCCAAAATTGAGTGAGATTAACTTACCTTGATTTTATGTCGTTTTTGCGTTTCGGTTTTGATTGAATTCGGATGCGTTTGAAATTATCTGAAAATTTCAAAAGCATTGTTCCAAACCATCTCCTATGTGTAGGCGATGGAAATACGATCCCAACGCATCTTGAATCGTTCGAACCAGACCTCGTGAGAGAGAGATATTAATTTTTTAGTTCATCGGCAAATTAAATTTTAAAATGCTAATTAAATTTTTTAATTAAACCCATTACCCACAACTTCCTAACCCGGCCCATTAAGCCTTCTTCCCTAACGCAAAGATTTTCTCCTATCCATGCTTAACTACTAGGTCGTGCACGAGCTCACTGACACCAAGCTTCGATCGTCGATATCACCAATGAACATCGCCAACACGATTCCCTCTCAATTCTCCACACGTCCAACCCAACCACCATGCAAGATAGCCCCCTCCCTCAAATTATGATCACCCCATTTGCACGCACCAGGTCGTACAGGCCGCGACCATCAAATCACCACCGAGCTTGACGAAAACTTGGCGGAAGATGCTCAACTTCACTCTAAACCCATATACGGCCTCCAATCCACCAATCGCCTACCAAAACGCTAGATCCAAAACCCTAGTCACCATATCGTTTGATTCTCACAGTCGCGCAACTCAAGTTGAAGCTGCATCCTCCATATTTCATACCAGATCGAAGCTTACCTAAAAACTAGATTTTACAAACTCGTTTTAGATTTTTTTCGTTGAGAATATTGTGAGAAATATGTTTTTAAAGTTCTGTTTTTCTTATTTTTTTTCTTTGCTTCTGCATGAAATTTGAAATGGAGGGAACGTGTTCGAATGGGTTAAAGTCAGATCTTAGGTGGCCGAGAAGATATAGAAAGCAAGCTGATGTGAATATAGTCAATCAATATAAATATATATTATTATTTAAATCTCCAAACTATCTCAATTTCATAGCTTCAAATCTGGACCTTCTATCGAGGTGTGCCGTTAGGCGTTCATAATGTACCCCTATTCTGAATAAGATAATATTTTAGACCCAATTTTTGTATTGAATTTAAGATATAAATTTCAATGCATTTATATTTCGTTCGACCAAACGGTAACTTCAAATGTTACGAAATTTAAATCCGGTAATAATACACTATTATGGATCCAATGGAACTGGTTTCGTCGAATTCCGAGACTGTGCCTCGAAAGGCTGTTTTAAATTGTCAATTTAAACATGCTATTTTTAAAATTGAACCGATAACTCTTAAATTCAATTTAAAAACTTTTAATATCTCCATTATTATCAATATAAATTTTATGAGTCTTTAAATTATTTTTAACAAGCTTAAAACTCAAGATCCACTAATTTACCCAATATTCAACTATTAATTCAATAATTAATTTATCCAATATATTGTTATATTTGAAACTCAAGTTACAAATGAACTTTTAAATATTTAAAATCAATTAAATATTCCAATTTCAAATATCTAAAATTCTAGGTCATTACACGCGTGAGACAAAAATGCGTTTAATTTCGGTACATCCAATGGATAAAGAAATATGCATATTTTACAACATTTACGTTGGGACGGAAGTCATTTCGATAGCTAGGTTGTAATATATCTAAAGTAGAATTCATGCTAGAAATTCAATCCGGTGATCATACATTAAATATTACAAAAAAGAGTATTATAAAATTAATTATAGCAAATAACTATTCCAAACTAAGTCAAACAATTAGTAATATCAAACAAAGTTCCAAAAGTCTTAGATACTGTTTGGTTTAAAAACGAAATTTTGTATTTTCGGTTTTCAATATGTATATCAAATATGAGAAGAATTAAGGGATAACGGAGGGGATAAAAGAAAGACGGATGGAAGGCCAAAGGGATAGAGAGACGACGGAAGAATGAATTATTTCACATGCTTGTGTTATTTCCCAAAATACCAAAAAATTGTTTTCTACTTTGTATGTTAACTTCGTTTTTCAAATTGGTCATTTTCGATAATATACATGAGTCGTGTGTATTTTTGTATGGACGAAAAATAAAAACTAAAAATAACAAATCAAACGCTACCTAATTTTCTATAAACATGCATTTAGTAGAATGCTACAGTTGAAGCCTCCTTCTTCATATATGTTAAATATGGATTAGTATTTGACCTGAAACACTTTAATTTCTCTAAACAAACAAAGCTTCAAAAATTTGTCGTTAAGATCTGCTAATTATTTACATATGCTATCTTGAACTATTCTTCCTTTATTTTTGACAGGGATTGAGACCAAAACAACCTAGCATTGATTTGACATTAGTAAAGGGACATACTAGCCATTTGTTTTGTTGTTGACATGACTATAATTAGACGTACTAATTCGGGTTACTAGGAAGAATTTTGAATCCCAACAAACTCTTTCTCCATGTTTTGTTCTAATTGAAAACTAGTTATGCGATATTATGCCATATACCCCTTATATACATTTAGATTTGCTCTGTAAGTAAAAACATACTTTAAACATTCAATTATATAGATCATACGATTACAATTTATATTTGTATTTATTAATAATAGATGATACCGATATGAAAAGATATGTATCATAGATGATGGATTTGCTACATGCTTCACACTACACTTAGAGCATCTCCAACAGTTCGGAGTGCGAAAATTCGATTTTCCGCATTCCGAAATATTGGAGCCCTCATTTCTGCAACAGAAATGAGGGCAGACGCCTGTTGAACAGGCGCCTGGCCCATGTTTATAAAACATTAGGCGCCTTTTGAACAGGCGCCTGGTGAAGACGCCTATATCAGGCGCTTTTCCCCTCCTCCTCATTTCTTCCTCTTCCATCCTCTTTTCAGTTAATTTTTTTAATTTAACTTTGCATCCAAATGCCGCCCCGTCCGGTCAAAACTGGTAGACGCACCGTTCGATATACGATCGATGCCAATATTGGACCTGCTCATGTCCCTCCTGATGCTACCGTAATCCAGACGATCTTCGATCCTTGCACGACTTGCCCCTACTGTTTCGCATTGACTTACTGCAGCTATAGCGATGCCACATGTATATGTTTATTTCTTTATTGCTTGATGAACAACCATGTAACTATATATGTATGATAAATCTTTATTTATTTTAAAATTAAATAATCATATATTTAGGTTCGTCACATAGCGATGCGAGGTAGTTGGTATAGGTGTATCTCTGAGTATTTTGATCAGTTACCACAGCCAGTTTTAGATAGGCTACCTGCGTCACCTTTTGGAGAATTTCTTGCTTTACCTAGATTTGCACATGTAGATTGTTGCCTGATAGAGGCCCTCACCGAGAGATGGTGGCTAACACTCGCACATATCATTTCCCTGATTTTGAGCTAGGACTGACTCCTCTAGATTTTATATGCTCACTGGCATAGAGGTTGGTCGACCAAACCCTGTGACATCTCGGAATTTTGACCCTATTATTATAATAAGTTTTTAATAAAATTTAAATAACATACAATATTTTATTTATAAATAAATGAAATTTGGACATTATTAGTTGTATATGTGTTATAAAGGAATTTATAATTTCAAAATATAAAATAGACTCTTTTAACAATATTTAAAATAAAATCTGTTTTATTCAATTAAATTAAAAATTCTGTATTAATGACATTTAATACCAGAGATATGAATGCAGTTAATAATAATAAGTACAATAACACGATTATATTCATATTAAATATAAATATAAAGTATACAGATACAAATATAAGTCACAAATCAAATATTTGGAATATTTAACTTTAATGAAAAATAAGATTAAGTAGTGTTTCTAAACAGCAATTTTTATAATTAAAATAAAATAAGCTTATAAATATTTAATATGAGTATAACATAAAATATGGTTATAAACATAAGTCTACAAACATAAGTACAAAACTATAATATGAATAAGATATAAATAGAAATGTTAACTATGTGAAGACAAATATCTTTAAACAAAATAAACTTGTCAGCATACAATTATTTATATGTTAACTTAAGTATGAAGTCAAAATGAAAATCCTGCAAGCAAACTTTATATGCATAATATGCATAAGAAAACAAATATTCACATCAAAAATAAGACAAAACATCTTAGTACAAATGGAAAATCTGCAAATATCTTTATATATATTGTAGTGTCAGCAAATACTATTTAGTGTATACAAATACAAAGACATAAACATTTAATTAGCCCACCTTTATGTCTGGAAAAAAAAATCTTCCAGCCGAAATATCCAATTCATCTCAGGTCTTAGTACATAAAAAAAAATATAAAGCAAATATTATATCAAGTTAAAGCTTGTTCAAGAAGATATCATTGTTGAAAGTTATATATGCATATTCATCATTCTAGTTGCATTTATATCATTTAGTTTGGTCTATAACTTCATAAGTAAAGCCTGAGGGAAAAAAAGCAAAAGAAATATATATAATCATCATACTTACAAGCTTAATCAAATTCAAGCAAAAAGGGAGTTTCAGGAATTCAAAATTTCAAACAGCTGTCTTCTTTCACCATCAACAACCAGCCTCTATTTCAAGTTTTCAATAGTATTTGGTGAGTAAACTTGTTTAAAATCTAACTTTTAATAAGTAATTTGTGAAGAATTGATATGTCGATATTTAATGTACTGGAATGTTTACTGTAAGTTCTGCATATAGTTGTTCTTCCAGGTTTCAATTTTTTTACTGAGGCAAAGAAAACAAAACAGTGAATATATCAAACTTTTTATATAAAATCCTTGTCTCTAAGTAGTAACTTAACTAAATAAATTTGTTTAAGTTTAGGATTAAGGTGTGGATTATTTTTTTTAGTAGCTGTGAAATATAAGAACTGTAAACTCAAAGTTACAGTAAAAATAGAACAATGGTCAAAATTCGAATGACATAAATTGTAAATTCGAATCTATATATTGATTCAACATTCAGTAATATGATTTTTAAGACAAGAATTATAATTTTTAGTTAACCGTGTTTAGAGCAGTTCATCAGTAAACCGTAAGTGCTATTTCATGAATTTCAAATGATTCATCCATTAATTGTTGATGAAATTTGACATGTAGCTTAAGTGTTGATGTGAGATCACTAGAAAAATGCTGAATTTTTTTTCGAATGCAAGTTTTGATGGGGTGAATCAATTTTAGGGTTTATGGGTTCTGTGTTTTGGGTTCGGTTCGTTGGTTGATCGCGTTGCCGTAGTGCCACCGAGCGCTATGATATTTTGGGAAGTGGTTGAAGGGGTCGATGGCGAGATTTGACCGAAGCCATGTCGTCTCTGGCGGTCGCGATCGTGAGGACAAGGGAATTTTGTCTATCGTGATTGTGCAGCTGTTTGACTTTTCGTGCTTATTTTGATTTCGAGGTTGACGTGTTTTTCTGGGCTTTGTATTTGAGTGAGGGGATGGCGAGTGGTTTGTTGGTGGAGTCGAGTGGCGTTGGAGCGGTGGCGAACTGCCGTGCACGTGCACGGCGGCGGGGAAGTGTCGCTGGATGTCGACTCGAGTAAAACTCGAGTCTGATTGTTTGTTGCTTCGAGTCTCTCTCTGGGAAAAATTTTGAGTGCGCGCGTGTGTTATTAAGTTTCGACAGTTTAAAAGTTGAACTTAAAAAAAATAGAAGAAGTAAGAACAGAGGAAGGAGAAGAGAAGCGCAGGAGGGATTGATGCGAGAAACGTTCAGGGAAATCTCGAGTTCGACCCGAGTAATTGCATTGTTGTCTTCGGTTTGCTTTAATTCCTAAAGTGTGTTAATTGTCATATTAGATTGAAGAGTAAACAAGCTAAATATTAATTAAGTCAATAATGTTTACAAATTGTTTTAAGCCCAGATGAACTTTAAAGCTTTACTGAAACAAAGATGAGTAATTAATTTAAAATGGAAGTTAATTATGAATGTAATAAACTTTATAATTGTAATTTAATAAGTAGTTCAAAAACTTAATTAAATTAGTAATTAAAGATTTTAATGATAATCTTGTGTAAACCCATTTGTAATTAAGAATTTAATTAACCATTTAAGTTGATAACAAATTGTAGTTAACCAATTAATTAACTAATTAAGGATTAAACGATTAAGTTAATTAATGATTAATTAAGCAATTAGTAATAATTAAATGTGTAATTGAGTTATATAAATCAATAATTAAGGTTATTGATTAATAATTAAGAATAATTAATTAATTAAGTGAATGATTGATAAGTAATTAATGAATTGAAATAAGTTAATTTATTAGTAATTGATTAAGCAAGAATAAAATATAGTTTACCCTTAAGTATGCAATTAAGTTTAAAATAAATCAAACTAAATGTTGATATGAATCGATGATTCTATTTGATTGGCTCTGACGTTTATTTATATCCTGCGATGTTCTGTGATATTCTAGATATATCTATGATGACTGTGTATGATTTATCTGTGTTGAATTGATATGTGAATTCAATTGTCGAATTTAAACTGTATAAGTTAATTAGACAACTTGGCCTTTAAAATGGCGTTTGGATTTCGATGAGACGGGGATCGGGTATCGATTTGATATTCCGAAAACCACATCGATCCAAATTAAACGTTAGGTCGTGTAATCTCAAGTGAAGATCGAGATGGTGTTTTCAGAATGCAAGGGTTATCGTCGTTGACTCTGAGGGTGATTCCAAAACGAGTGTAAGGAGATAATGCCTTCGGTTTCGTTCGAACCCGGAACGAACTTGTATGGATTGAATGCTTTCAGCACATCGTTAGGCGGACGATGAGCATTCTAAGAGATATGCTCTATAAAGATAAACGCAGCCTCAAGCCTCATCAACCGGGAATGGCTAAAACAGGGGATGTGCAGCAAGGTTAGGTGGGTCATGCCCAAGCAGGACGAGGTATACCCCTGTCTAGATGTCCCTTTTATTCGGCTGTGTGGGCGGTTGGTCTGCAGCCAACTGCGGGGTTATCTTGTTCGGGACTAATCAGTAAGGAATGGTTCCGGCCTTGTGTTGCAGGGGAGTTAGGGTGGCTCCTCGGTACGGTGATCTAGGCCACGTACTGTGACGGGCGGTACCCCAGTAGCCCTGCCATTGTATGGGATCCAATTTCCAATAAGCGCTGTACGTTTTGATTGTGCCCAACTACGTTGGAATGTGAGATGTAAGCATTTCAGCTATTTCTGTATTTTAGTTGAAAACCCTAGACACTATTATAATATCACTGTATTTCCTATAAAATGTTTTGGTTAGCGTAAGGTAAAAACTTACCCGTATTTATGTGTGAGAAGTCTTACGTGATACCTTTATTTCAAATGATTTTCAAAGTTAAACAACTTTAACCCGTTTACTAATACCAGACCCATGTCTGACCCGAAGTTTATATTTTGTTTTTCATAAACTCTTGGGTACTCAAATTTTTATGAGTAGCAAGTGATAGGTATTCGGAGTATAGAGTTTACTGGAGGAGTTGGAGCAGAAGACCAGACGTATGTATCTATCTATATAGTTCCGCTGTGTTAGTTTATGATATTTTAGATGTATGTTCAGACAGATATGTATATGATAGTCATGTTGTATGATATTGTATAACTCTGATGTATATAACTATGTATTAGTTATATTGATGTGTTATATTTTGTTCCATTCCTCTATGAGATTCTGATGTTGTTATTCTTTCTTTCTTATTGATGACACGTCTTTCTGGAGTAAGAAAGTCGGGTCGTCACAGACCCTCTCCCTATTCCATTTGATAGTTCATTTGAGGAGTTCAAGTCATATTCAACTTATTTACCAACTTTGGCCGGTGAGAAGGTTAGAGGAGGAGCTGTTACTCTCCCTTGTTTGTAGCGGTATATAGTAGAGTACATGGCCGTTGAGGATATGCACACTCTGGTTATCTGTGCCTTCGTATTATACCTTTTTGGGTCTACATTTTTTTAGTAACGATAAGGGTGCTATAAAGTTTAGTATTTTGGCTGAATTAGTAGATGTGGATGGACTACATATATATGATTACGGTACAACTATTATTGGTTATTTGTACGTAGCATTAGATACTTATGCACTTCAGCAGTCTAGACAGATGTATGAATTTTGGTACATTCTTACATTTTGGTACTACGAGTATACTGCCAATATGCACCCCCGACTTATTGTAAAGGCGAATACCACACCTTATATTTACTTTCTTAGATTGCATCGTTGGTGTCCACCTATGCATTTGCCCCGTGTTGCACAAGGGGTGCACAATGAACTGATGGAGGCTAGACAGCAGATGGATATGAGGCGGCGTGGTAACATTGTCGTTCGTCCATGGGATCAATACTTAAGCTCCTAGAGCTTGGTCTTGATCATCCACTCACTTTTCAGTTTTCCATGTCGCGACGTAGGATTTGCTTTCAGGTTCCTACATGTCCATTTATATGGTATTTAGGGGAGCGGTGTTGGCTATAGTTGTATGATATAGTTCGCATTCCATCAGATCCGCTAGCATGGGATGATATGTATGGTGATATTAGGGTTGGACCAGCTTATATTCTTGCGATGAGGGGTGCGGGATAGGTGAATGGTGAGCCTTTTATAGTTCTTGGAGACTTTGATTCATATTGCGCTCGAGTAGCCCCACGTGCTTACGCGTTGCCTGATTATATTCGGGGTTTGAACTCCGATCATATTGGTCCGCGTACCTCTTCGGTAGAGTTCCACTACCGCCTGCCACCTTTGAGTCTACAACATCTCAGTACACGCAGCCTCCTACTTTCGAGCCCCCTCCTCATTCGTTTAGAGCGTATGATGTACATGGTCAGGTAGTGGAGTATCCCTTGCAGTATCCTACAGATGACGGTATTACGGGTGTACCATCCGTCGGATTGTATCAGCCTCATCAGGTTTGTACGAGTTTTAACCGTTCTTTAAATTACTTGTCATTATATTCTCCACCTATGTATAATTTTTCTTGTGCTTATATCAGTACTCTTAGTATAAGGATTATGATAGATGGATGATTGCTGCATTTGAGCGTATGACGCTCGATTATACACAGATGATGTATCAGAGTTACCAGACTGCGGTCCAACAGCAACAGACTCAGTATGATACGTAGATACAGGGATTACAGATGTAGATTCAGCAGCTTCAGGAGTAACTCCATGCCGGACCTGAGCCTCACGACTTTGATGATGTCAATGATGATAGTGACGACGACAGTCGTAACGACCTGTAATTTCGCTACTTCGAAAATAAGAGGTTTCGTTCGTTAAATTTAAAAGAAATTTAAATCTTAAATAAATATGTTATATATAATAAATAACTATCTATTCTTATAGTTAATAAATAAAAAAGTATAAATTTGGATTTTAGAACAAATCGACAAAAGTTAAGTTTTGTTAATAATAAATAAAGGCTTAACTAAATGGATTTAAATATTTATTTAAAAAGGTAAATCTTATTTAGAACATTTAATAAAGATAACAAAAGTATATTTATATATTTGAAAATACGTTAGTAATCGTTTACAAAAAAACCAAAATTTGTCGCATTTTGTCAGTTTTACATGCGCTGTAAAAATAGAGATTTTGATATTAATTAAATATGATTTTAAAATATAAAGAAACATGTTTTAATTTATTTAAAGAAGTAAAAAGTTCATTTTAAAGTTTGGTTAACTTCAATATATATCTTAACAAAAACGTCAAATTTTAACGGTAAAATTTATCGACAAAAACACCGTTATGTGATTGGTTGAATGGATGTTATGTTAGTGATAAATATCAATATTGGATACGTTCATTTTGATTAAGTAACCGCCTTTGTTAATAAGACCCTATTTTAGTAATATGAGATATTTTGGAAAAATAAATCTCTTTTCAATTAGAAGTGAAATTAAGCTAAAAATAAAAGAGAATTTAAAATTTAAGTGAAACGAATTTGAAAAGGATAGTTAATTTGAAATTGAAACTAAGATGAATAGTGAAACTAAAATTGAAATCGATTTTGAAAAATTGAAGTTGAGATAAAGGTTGAATTAAAGTTTAAATTGAAATTAGATTTGAAATTTAAGTTTTAAATGAGTTTAATTTGAGATTAGAATTGAAATTGAGTTAAAATTGGAATTTAAAATTTAATATTAAAGTAATAGGAATATAATAATATTATAATATGTAATAGTAAAAATACATTTTAAATGCTTTAAAAGTGAGAATATTGATTTAAAATGATTTGTAATGATTTTAGAAGTAATTGAATTCAATTTGAATAGATTATTTCAAGTATTAAAAAACAAGTTAAAACTAGGTGCGTCGCGCGACGGTAGTTTGCGATTTTGCGTCGAAAAGTTCAAATGAATGTGTAGAGTGGAATATAGCTCGGAATTCTTCAAGGTAAGAAAATTCCGGACTATTATATCTGTATCTTCTAAAAGAAGAAAGAAAATCAAAATTTCAATAAGTAGATTTTGAAATAAGTCCAAATCAATTTTCTAGAAAATTCGCGTTAGTGTAGTTAAGCGACCATAATAAGAAATCTGTTTAAATGAATGTTTTTTATTATGGAAAAATATGAAATAAATTTGATAAATCTATTTAAATGATTTAAAAGAGATTTGAATTGGAAAAATATGAATTATCGAATGTTTAAAAGTTGATTTAATCAATTAAGCTTATATGGCACTTACCGCAGCACTTTTCTGCTGTGAATTCTATAACTTTTGAAATATGAGTTTAAATGTAATGATGTTTCCTAGATTCAATTGTGAATATTTTAAAAAGGATAATAAAGTGTGTTGAAAGATAATTTGGAATATTTATAAGAAATTCCAAAATAAAGTTGAAAAATCAGAGTATGCGGAAACGACTAGTACATTTGTCCCGCTTGTGAAATCTGGAAAGATAAAACAGGGTGTTTAACAAAGGTTAGAGATGGAGCAACCAGTGCCCTGAACTTACATGGCCTATGTTTTCTTTTCTTAGGCAAGGGGTGGAACAGATCGAAGGGAAAGCACCGATGCTCTTAAATAAAAAGATTCTGTTAAGTTTTCCAAAATAAAAGAAGATTATCCAAAAATTAAGCAATCTCCAAAAATGAATGATGTCTATGATCTAATCTACTTAAAAATGTTTGCTAAGATTGATTTAGGGTTTATCGTAAACGATGTCTTAAATAACAGTGTTTTGAACCGCTTAAAATTTAAGGAATTTGGAACGAGAGTTGAGTGAGGAAATTTGAGATATTTTCCAAAGCAAAAGAATGAATTACTTATAATTATCCTAAGTCAAAAGAAAGATATTTTGAAATCATCCGAAAAGAATTAAAGTGAAAAAGACTTAATAAATCATGTATACTCATATCCACTTTTTATCGATAATTGGATTTCAAAGGAATCGAGGTCGGATTTCGTTGATTCCTATCCGAAAACCACATCGAACCAATGTATACGTTCGAAGGCGAAGACATGTCGAAGACGATGATTATTGAAGACTGTGGATCATCATACCGTGAGGACTGCTTGTTGATTTGCTCGGGGTCGCACCCATTATAGAGTTATATATAGCAGTGGTCTCCTCGTTGTGGAGATTGTTTGGATTGCAAGGACTACTCGCTACTAATGGTAGTAGGAGAGTGCCTTTAGTTTGTCCTATTTCTAGACAACTTGTATGGACGTTTTTCTGACATTGCATTTCTAAAGATTACGTACATTGGTTTTTACAAATGTACATCAGTGGTGGCGGAGAAGGCAACTTCTCTTAGCTTAACACCCTCCTTGAGACGTACGAGCTCAAGGGTTGTATTTTTGTGGAAAGCAATTAGTAGTCAATGGAAATAGCAATGTGGCATTCAAAGATGTGATATATGCTTTGTAAAAAGGTAAACGTAGCCTCAAGCCTCATCAAACCGGAAATGACCGAAATAGGATTAGATGCGGCAAGGCTAAGTGGGTCATTCCCAATTAGGATATGATCATCCCCTTCTAGATATATTCCTTCCCACTATGACATTCGAGATGTAAATTAATGTGGTGTATGGAAACGAGCGCTCGGTTTTAGGTCGGTAATGACCCGGGGATGACATATTCGGTACTATCTAGTTACAGAGGTAGGTCGGTCTTGTGTTGGTAGAGAAGTTGTGTGATGGTTCCTCGGGGCATCCATCTAGAGGTGTACCCATTTCGGAAGGTAGATCCTTCACCTGGTCATTTGTATGGAAATTCATTCTCCAATAAGAACCTACGACTTTATTTGTAAAGCCTAGTATGCTGGAGTTTAATAATGGTAACAATTTCGGCTAAGATTAATAAGTTTATTTGCAAATGTTTTCAAAGAGATGTCATTATAAATAATATCAAATGTTTTGATATAAAAATGTTTTAGTTATTATAAGGTAAAAACTCATCCGTGTTTATGTGTGGGCGTGGTCTTATGAGATGCTCTTTGTTTTCAAAGGATTTTATTCAAAGGCTAATATGGACATTGTCATTTATTATTGAGTTTTTCTTACGTTGGTTTATCAAGCCCGATCCGAGTATTTTCAATACCCGGGTCAGATCCAAGTAGTTTCAGGTTAATCGAAGACAGTTGGAGTTTCCAAAGGAGAGCTAGAGATATTCATCGACATATGGACGTATTCTATTATCCGTTGTACTTAGTGTATTTTGCTTAATGTTTTTCAACAATTGTAAGGACAGATATTTATAACTGTCCAAGCTGAATTTAGGTTAGACTCTGATATATGTATTTAAAAGTTTTCCGCTGTAAAGATATTTGTTAAATATTATATGTTATTCCATTTGAGTGAGATTATGTTCTGTCTATTTTTCTTTATTTCCCTTCATGTTCCGTATTTTCATGCAATTTGAGTTGGGCATGTGTGGTTTATTGTCGATTCAAAGAGTTAGGGAAAACGGGTCAAGACATTTGGTATCAGAGCTGAAGGTTAAGTGGGAATCTTAGCTCTGTTATGGGTAAAGTCTCATCAGAGATAGGATTAGTAATATCCTAGGATGAGTAACTCATTTGAGATAAGGGTTAGTAACAACCTACAATGAGTTATGAGTGTATTATATATATGAGCACGTATTTGTTAATTTTATATAAATGGTTTTGTTTTAAAAGATGGTAAATTAAGAAATTTAACCTTGGGTTTATATTTTAAATATCAAAGGGGATATTATTATTTTTGGGTTAAAAATTAATTATTGATTGTAATTTTGCTTAGTGAAACTAGAATATGAATATCTTGTAATTAGAATTGCACAATTTGACTATAAGATATTCCATATAGAATCAGCTATTGAAAGCTAGAATTTAAAACTTTAATCATATACTTAGATATTTATTATTAAGATGATTAAGTGATTATCATAATGGATGGATTTAAAAGCTAAGCACAAATATCTTGTGAAGTAGAATTCATAATTTGACTGTAAGATATTTGATGATAATATTGAAGCTACAAGTTATAACTAGAGAAAGTAAAAAGAGAATGCACACTTAGAATAATTATTATCAACAATATAGGAAAAAGATAAACCTAAATTGAGACTTTTTGGGTAAATATAATATGAAAGGATAAGTTCTATAACTTATAAAGGAGTTAAGATAATTTAAAATTAGACACTTTGACTAGGTTAAAATCAAAATGAAATTTAGGAATAAGAGATATAATAAATATCATCCTAATATAAAATTTTGAATTAGTGATACATTTAGGGTAACATTTGTAATTCAAAATGAAGTAAGATTAGAAGGAGATAGTTTTGAATAATATGGTTAATAAGTTGATTGTTGGATGAAAATGTTTAAGTAGTAAATACCGTGTGAAATAAGTTTCACAATTTGACTATAAAGTATCTGATGGATTTAAGATTAAGAAATTTGATTTAGAAATATGATAGATAAATAAGTTAAGTAGTTAATCATAGAATCAATGAGAAAAAGGTGTACACTTAGTAAAGTTGTCTTATTAATATATAGATTGGATAAATAATATTAGCTAATGAAAACCTTAGGTAAAGTCGTACAGAAAACTAAGGGTTGAGTTTTATAACTTATTAATTTGAGATAATAGCAGAGTTCCATATTGGTTAAACACCTTAGTTAAAGTAATAACAATTTGTACTTTGGGGGTATGTATATAGTCTTAGGAATCGAAGGTATATTATACAAGTTTAAGTCATATTTGTATACTTAAGAAATAATGGATCTGGTAAAAAAGTGAAGGGGTGTGGAATAAACTTGGATTAATAGAAATTTTTAAGAAATGTACTAGGTAAAGATGAATGTGAATAAGTACATAATTTAAACGTAGATTATTTCGGCACATAAATTTTGATCTAAGATTTGAGTACAGAACTTTTAGATGTTTACACCAGCCCGAGAAAGGATTTATCACTCGATTCTTGACGGCGAACATTGATGAGAGTTTATGGTTATATACACAAGTTTTCTATCATAGTTGAGAGCTATGCAAGGAAAGCAAGGGTTTATGATCAAGAAGTCTAATCAAAATCCGCACTAGAAGATCGGGGGATCGATACTAGTTCGGAAGTAAAGTTGTGGATTCGAATAATAGATCGAATCAAATATCACATATAGTATGATGTTTTGGGTCTGTCTACTTAGTAATTGAATAGTTATCTCAAATAGTAGGCACTAAGATATAGTGGTTGGACTGATGTTTTGGTATGTTGTATATATATATATATATATAGACCTTAGGTATAGTACATGCTCAGGTTAGATAATAAGTTATGTGGTGATATCCGTTTATCCTGATATAGTATCAGTGTGGTTGTTTTGGATGCATAATCTTATTGGTGGTTGTATATATTATCTAAAATGTGCAATATGCACTAGGATGGGTAGGATAGAAGTTTGAGTTGATGTATATATATATAACCATAAGTATGTGATAGATACTCAAGTTAATGTGCGGAATCTTTATATATATGTTTGGCATCATTTGTTTTAGTGTTGTTATGATATTGACCTTCTTCTTTTCTATCATCAGTAGAATAAGTCAAATTATTTGAGGATATGAGTATGAGATAGATTCCTTTATCTAACTTTCATTTCGAGGACGAAATGTTTTTAAGTAGGGGAGAATGTAACGACCCGTAATTTCGCTACTTCGAAAATAAGAGATTTCATTCGTTTTAAATTTTAAAGTAATTTAAATCTTAAATAAATATGTTATATATAATAAATAATTATCTATTCTTATAGTTAATAAATAAAAAAGTATAAATTTGGATTTTAGAACAAATCGACAAAAGTTAAGTTTTGTTAATAATAAATAAAGGCTTAAACAAAATGGATTTAAATATTTATTTAAAAAGGTAAACCATATTTAAAACATCTAATAAAGATAATAAAATTATATTTATATATTTGAAAATACGTTAAGAATCGTTTTACAAAAAAAACCAAAATTTATCGCATTTTGTCAGTTTTAGATACACTGTAAAAAAAGAGATTTTGATATTAATTAAATATGATTTAAAAAATATAAAGAGACATGTTTTAATTTATTTAAAGAAGTAAAAAGTTTATTTTAAAGTTTGGTGTACTTCAACATATAGCTTAACAAAAACGTCACATTTTGACGGTAAAATTTGTCGACAAAAACACCATTTTCAACCAAAACAAGTTGTCGACAATTTGTTGCAACTTGATACATTTTCTAACACATAAATACAAGTTTACAAACTATTTAAACACTTTACATTTAGCGCTAAAGACAAAAAGATTTTACTTTTGAAAAGTTTAAATAAATGTATAAAAAGTGAAAAGACATGATTTGACTAATTTCAAATTAAATTAAACTTTAATAAACCACATCATTTCCTTATATCATATCTCATTAATGAGATGGTATATATAAGCATCAAAAAAGAGCAAACTTAAATATTAAAATAATTACAAACCATAAGAAATTGACACATCTCTTTACTACTTACACACTTTTCCTTAACATCATTTCCATCATTAATGCAAATCAAATCAAAGAAAAAGTATTCTCTTTAAAATACAAAATTCAAGAAAGAAAAAGTAAGTAATTATTCCTATCTTTAACATCACCATTAATGCACATCAAATCTCTCCTTTCATGTAAAAGAAAAATGTATATTTAAATTTAAAAAAGAAGAGGGTATTAATGTCATTTGCCACTCAAATCTTCACTTATAAATACAAGCCTAAACCCTTCATTCTTCACCATATTTTCACTCCATAAAATTCTAAACTCCATTCTCTTTCTCTTCCACTACTTCCTTCTTCTTCGTCATCATCTCCACTTTTATTTCCATGGCATCCGACCTCTCTTCCACTTCCATAACTTCTTTATTTCCTTCCATCACCACCTACCCACCTTCTACTCCACCTAAAACCTCCTCTACTCATGGCCAAACATCCCCACACACACTCCCATACCACATGCCTCCTCCTACACCCAAGGCCGAGCCTAAAACCCACCTACCCAAGCCCATATTCCATCACTGCCAAGGACGTACCCTCCTCTTTAATAAAAAAGAAAGACAAAATAAGAAGGAAAAAGAAAGCGGCGAATTCAAAGACGTTGGAAATAACACGTTAGCTCGAGAGACGGAAATTTTACGTTAAAGATTGACGGAGTGGAAATAAAGGTGAGAAATTCTCATCACTTTTGAATTTATATTTTGATTATGTTAAAACAATCATATTTACACACTTATGACATATAAATGTTTATATTGATTGTTAATATGGATGATTTGATAGTTAGTTAATTAATTGAATTATGATAATCTGTCCCGTTATGATATTTATAGTGAATGTTGGATTTGAAATCATATGTTATGTGATTGGTTGAATGGATGTTATGTTAGTGATAAATATGAATATTGGATACGTTCATTTTGATTAAGTAATCAACTTTGTCAATAAGACCCTATTTTAGTAATATGAGATATTTTGGAAAAATAAGTCTCTTTTCAATTAGAAGTGAATTTAAGGTAAAAATAAAAGAGAATTTAAAATTTGAAGTGAAACAGATTTGAAAATGATAATTTGAAATTGAAACTGAGATGAACAGTGAAACTGAAATTGAAATCGATTTTGAAAAATTAAAGTTGAGATAAAGGTTGAATTGAAGTTTAAATTGAAATTAGATTTGAAATCTAAGTTTTAAATGAGTTTAATTTGAGATTAGAATCGAAATTGAGTTAAAATTAAAATTTACTATTAAAATAATAGGAATATAATAATACTATAATATGGTAATAGTAAAAATACATTTTAAATGCTTTAAAAAGTGAGAATATTAATTTAAAATAATTTGTAATGATTTTATAAGTAATAGAATTCAATTTGAATAGATTATCTCAAGTATTGAAAAATAAGTTAAAACTAGATGCATCGTGCAAAGGTAGTTCGCGATTTCACGCCGAAAAGTTCAAATGAATGTGTAGAGTGGAATATAGCTTGGAATTCTTCGAGATAAGAAAATTCCAGACTATTATATCCATATCTTCTAAGCGAAGAAAGAAAATCAAAGTTTCGATAAGTAGATTTTGAAATAAGTCCAAATCAATTTTCTAGAAAATCACGCTAGTGCAGTTAAGTGACCATAACAGGAAATCTGTTTAAATGAATGTTTTACGAAAAAATATGAAATAAATTTGATAAATCAATTTAAATGATTAAAAGAGATGTGAATTGGAAAAATATGGATTATCGAATGTTTAAAAGTTGATTTAATCAATTAAGCTTATATGGCACTTCCCGTAGCACTTTTCTACTGCGAATTCTATAACTTTTGGAATATGAGTTTAAAAGTAAGACGTTTCCCAGAATCAATTGTGAATGTTTTAAAAAGGATAATAAAGCGTGTTGAAAGATAATTTGGAATATTTATAAGCAGTTACAAAATAAAGTTGAAAATCTGAGTATGTAGAAACGACTAGTACATTTGTCCCGCCTGTGAGATCTCGGAAGATAAAATAAGGCGTTTAACTAAGGTTAAGGATGGAGCAACCAGTGCCCTGAACTTACCCGACCTATGTTTTATTTTCTTGGGCGAGGGTGGAACAGATCAAAGGGAAAGCATGGATGCTCTTAAATAAAAGATTCTGCTAAGTTTTTCAAAATAAAAGAAGATTGGTATTATCCAAAAGTTAAGCAATCTCCAAAAATGAATGATGTCTATGATCCAATTTACTTAAAAATGTTTGCTAAGATTGATCTAGGGTTTATCGTAAATGATGTCTTAAATAACATTGTTTCTGACCCGCTTAAAAGTTAAGGAATTTGGATCAAGAGTTTAGTGAGGAAATTTGAGATATTTTCCAAAGCAAAAGAATGAATTACTTAGAATTATCCTAAGTCAAAAGAAAGATATTTCGAAATCATCCGAAAAGAATTAAAGTGAAAAGAGACTTTATAAATCCTGTATACTCATATCCACTTTTTATCGGTAACTGGATTTCGAAGGAACCGGGGTTGGATTTGGTTGATTACTATCTGAAAACACTTCGAATCAATGTATATGTTCGAACGTGAAGACATGTTGGAGAATATGATTATTGAAGACCGTGGATCTTCATAGTGTGAGGACAGCTTGTTGATTTGCTTGGGGTCGCACCCATTATAGAGTTATATATAGCAGTGGTCTCCTTATTGTGGAGATTTTTCGAATTGCAAGGACTACTCGCTACTAGTGGTAGTAGGAGAGTGCCTTCGGGTTGTCCTGTTCCTGGACAACTTGTATGGACGTTTGTCTGACATTGCATTTCTAAAGATTACGAACATTGGTTTTTACAAACGTACATCAGTGGCGACGGAGAAGGCAACTTCTCTTAGCTTAACATCCTTCTTGAGACGTACAAGCCCAAGGGTTGTATTTATGTGGAAGGCAATTAGTAGTCAATGGAAATGGCAATGTGGCATTCAAAGATGTGATATGTGCTTTTAAAAAGGTAATCATAGCCTCAAGCCTCATCAAAACGGAAATGACCGAAATAGGATTAAATGCGGCAAGGCTAAGTAGGTCATTACCAATTAGGGTATGATCATCCCCTTCTAGATATATTTCTTCCCGCTATGACATTCGAGATGTAAATTAATGTGGTGTATGGAAACGAGCGCTCGGTTAAATTTCGGTAACGACGGGGGATGACATATTGGTACTATCTAGTTGCAGAGGTAGGTCGGTCTTGTGATGGTAGAGAAGCTGTGTGATGGTTCCTCAGGGCATCCATCTAGAGGTGTATCCATTTCGGAAGGTAGATCCTTCGCCTGGTCATTTGTATGGAAATCCATTCTCCAATAAGAACCTACGGTTTGGTTTGTAGAGCCTAGTATGCTGCAATTTAATAATGGTAATAATTCCGGCTAAGATTAATAAGTTTATTTGCAAATGTTTTCAAAGAGATGTCATTATAAATGATATCAAATGTTTTGGTGTAAAAGTGTTTTAGTTATCATAAGGTAAAAACCCGTCTGTGTTTATGTGTGGGCATGGTCATATGAGATACTCTTTGTTTTCAAAGGATTTTTTTCAAAGGCTAATATATGACAATGTCATTTATTATTGAGTTTTTCTCACGCTGGTTTATCAAGCCTGATCCAAGTATTTTTAATACTCGGGTCAGATCCGAGTAGTTTCAGGTTAATCGAAGACGGTTGGAGTTTCCAGAGGAGAGCTAGAGATATTCGTTGACATACGAACATATTCTATTATCCGATGTACTTAGTGTATTTTATTTGATGTTTGTGAGCAATTATAAGGATTGATATTTATAACTGTCCAAGCTGAATTTAGGTTAGACTCTGATATATGTATTTAAATCCGCTGTAAAGATATTTGTTAAATATTATATGTTATTCCATTCGAGTGAGATTTTGTTCTGTCTACTTTTCTTTATTTCCCTTCATGTTCCGTATTTTCATGCAATTTGAGTTGGACATGTGTGGTTTATTGTCGATTCAAAGGGTACGGGAAAACGGGTCGTGACAATAGTGGAGACAATAAGGAGATTGATAATGGTTCTGATCACATAGACTGATGTGTTGCATTTAGATGTTTTAGACTATGTTATTATTTTTCATACCTTTCATTAGTTGGTTGCATATTTTGTTTGTGATGATGCTACTGTTATATATGATTGTCTATATGTTATGACATTGTGTCGACTATATTTTATGTTGAGTATTGCATTGTGTTGATTTTTATTTACGCTTATTTATTATTAAGCGTATATGAAGTCAAATGTTGAAGTAACAAACACAGTTGTGTTTGTTTGTCAAAATTTTTATGGATGTTTGACACATGGACGTTAATCTCATGCTTCATTTTTTTGATGCGGATCACGACCTCTTTATTTAAGATAAAGTGTTATATTATAATGTCACAACATTTAAAAGTTTGGTAAATTCAATCAATGTGTAACATAATATTTCGACTACAGAATTGAAACTGTTAGTAAATTTTTTATACAAACTGATCGGCTATGCGATGATGAAGAGATAATGGCAATTCAGTTTTGGGACACTATTGCTAAACTTTACAATAGCAATGTTGAGTGTAGAAGTAGACGTACGAAGGTAGAGTTGAGGACTGGTTATGGGAACTTCTGCAATTGCCTATACGCGGTACAGTACAGTTACCAATGAGGTTATATTTGAAAATTTGTTTGAACCAACCCATTCCACATTTCAAGGTCGTTACTTTCTCAAATACCACAGCACATTCACTGGATATGAGGCTTATATCATACGTCAAAATTGGCTAGAACGATTTGGATATCCATAATTTGAGTGTATTATTGTTGAGTGTATTATTGTTTCTGTGTATGCATATTTATTATTGTCTTATTTATGAGTCGTTTAATTTTCTACTGCATTGTCAAATCAAAAAAAAGTGCTAATATTTAAACATAAATAACTTTCAACATTCACAGCTTCAATATATATAAAAGGGCTTTTCTTCTCAAACACACAGTTTAGTTCTCCGCTCCTTCAATCTTCTAATCTTCATATCAGTGCCTTCCTAGTCATCATCCATTGACTCTGATGCCGGGTACGTTCCAACGGAAAGCGAATACACTGATGAAGGTTGTAATATCAATTACCAAGGCCAGCATTACGAGGACGTTGCTCATGAATTCTTAAATTTTGGCTAACTCACACTTCAAGAAGATGTTCAACCTGTACACGAACAGTAGGTTCATCAACAACCATATGAGGTTGAACAAGTGCCAAATTTGCAACCTTCGGTTAGACAAGAGGTTGACTCTTACACAGTATTTTGCCACTGTGGTTATAAGGTTGAAGTTGTGGTTAGAGCTGATGGCGAAGATATTGGTCGTTGAATCCAGTTGTATCCTTTCTGGCCCGAAGGGTGCAATTTTGCAGAACGAGTTGACGAAGGGCTGTGCCCAAGGGCCCTAACATATGCCAACGAGCTGGAACGAGAAATAAGACATCTCCGAAATGTCATGCACAACTTACAATTTGACCATAACTGGTAGTTTCTTAGTGGAGTGTATTATTATTGTGGAGTGTATTATTGTGGAGTGTATTATTATGGAGTGTATTATTATTATGGTTCTATTATTATAGAGTGTACTATTATGGAGTGTATTATTATGAAGTGTATTATTGTTTGTGCATGTATTGTCGTTGACTGTATTAAGGTTTGGGTGTGTTAGTAACATATTCTTGTTTCTTTCTGTATTATTGCGTTAAAAACATGGCTACAGTTGTATGATGGGATGAGACACTGCATCAACAATCAATGGTGTATGGAGGGGACAAGACAGTGTAGACGTGACACTCATCAACCGTTAATAATGTATGTTAAGAACATGGCTATAGTTGTATGATGGGACGAGACACTGAATCAATAGTCAATAGTGTTTAGATGGGACGAGACACTACAGCAGTGACATAAATGGAATCTACTTTATAGATGATGGTTGAATTTAATTAATGCTACCCGCATGTGATTGTTTGTTTGTTATGAAAGCCAACATGTGATTTAAGCTATAAAAGGCTTGTTAGATGCTGAGAAGTATCAATGTTAACAAATGGCGGCAGAAGATTATTTATTTTTTGATGATAGCGACGACGAATTTAATGAAATGATGGAAGATCATTTTCGTCGCAAAAAGGAACTAATAAGTACGGCTGCACTATAGGTTTGTGAATCGAGTAGGCAACATGGTGGATCAGTTGTTGGTCGTCGGTACAAAAATCGTAGACATTCATGGCACAACGATAGAATGATGGAAGACTACTTTGTTTCAAATCCTACTTACACAGATGCTGATTTTAGAAGAAGATTCTGCATGCGGCGTCCTCTATTTCATAGAATCCTACAATGTGTCAAGTAGCATGACAAATATTTTATCTTCAAAACTAATGCATCTCGTACAATGGGATTGACTGGAATTCAAAAAATTACAGCTGCACTAAAAATGCTTGTATATGCAGGACCAGCAGACGCGCTTTATGAAAATTTGAAAGTGGCGGAAAGCACGGTATTAGAGTGTTTGGAGCATTTCTGTCAAGCTATCGTGGATACTTAGGGTGATCAATACTTACGCAAACCGAATGAGGCGGATATAGTAATGTTATTAAATATGCATGGTAGTAGAGGTTGGCCTGGAATGTTAGGCAGTATAGACTGCATGCATTGGGAGTGGAAGAATTGTCCAAAGGCGTATGCTGGAGCTTATCAAGGTAAGTCTCATAGGTTCTCTATTATTCTTGAAGCCGTAGCATCGCATGACTTATGGATATGGCATGCATTTTTTGGAATGTTGGGTTCGAACAATGATCTTAACATAGTCGAACGATCTACGTTGTTCAATGATTTAGCAAACGGTAGATCAACTCCTTGTACCTTTACTTTAGGAGGTAATACGTACGATCATGGATTATCTCGGCGACGGTATATATCCCAAATGGAGTACCATTGTCAAGACAATTCCTAACCCATAAAACAATAAACAATCAAAGTTTGCAATAATGCAAGAAGACCAGAGGAAGGACGTTGAAAGAGCATTTGGAGTTCTTCAGTCTAGATTTGCCATAGTCAGTAATCCATGCAGACTTTGTTTACCAATTAAAATGACCAAAATAATATACACTTGTATTATTTTACATAATATGATTGTAGAGGATGAAAGAGACATGTAATATGATTAGTTTTACAAGGATGCTCCAACACCACTGCCTGTTTGGCGCAATGATATGATTGGAAGCGCACTAGAACTCGGGTTTCATGTAGAAAGCCAAATGTCCTAACGTAGTGTTCAACTCATCGAAGACTGCAAAATGATCTCATAGATCATCTTTGGAGGTTTTTTGGAAATTAGTGAAACTATTGTGAGAAATGCGGATTAAGGATCTTAAGGCTAAGGATAAACACTAGAGATGGGGGGTGAATAGTGATTTAGAGAATTGTCAAATCTTTTTAGTTTTTGTTAATCTAAACACAAATGTATGCAATATTCAGACACAGATATGATCACAGAATCAAACAAAGATGCAAATATAAAGTAAAAACAGTAAAGAAAAGAACACACCGGATTTTATATTGGTTCGGAGTTACCCTACATTCAGTTTCACACACAAGTACTGATTTCCTTTCAAAAACAATCTTTACAATTACACCCTTGATTTCAAGGGAACGAGGTACATCCTCCAGAATCACAATCCTCTGGGTAGAGATACTTGATTTTCCGGGTAACAAGTTCACCCAATTGATTTCCAAGGCTACAATCACACATTATCTCGCTTGATTGACTTCCAAGGCTACAATCACACCTTTTCTCGCTAAGTTGATTACAAAAAGCCTATAACTCTGAATAGCACTGAGGATCTTCTTGAGATAGTGATAGAGAAGCAAACCAGAGATAATCTAGTTAGATTCAATGTTGATTTCAGCAGAGTAATGATAAGAATTTGTATATTGAAATGTGGAAGAAGAAGAGGAGTGAAAAACCAGAAAATCTGTGTTAAAATTCATTGAAATCAACCTCTATTTATAGAGGAACAACAGCCATGTCCATTCGTGAAGAGTTATGACGAATAGACACTTCTTTTGAAATTAAAAGAAATTTAAATTTTGAACTCAACTGACACCATGTCGACATGGGGTACATGAGTATGTCGACATCCCAAAGGGATTTTGGTGTTTTGACTTTCTTTGAAAATAACCTTTATCTTATATTAAAACTATTTTAAACTTTATAAATATACTTGACTATTATTAAAATGCATAAGTGTATACATAGAACAATATATACAAAATTTTACTATAGTTTTATATTTAAAATCTAAGTATAAAGATTTAAAAGTTAAATATATTATATTAAAAAATAGTTTAAAAACAAGGATAATTTGATTTTGAAATTAAAGATTATTTTGAGGCAAAAAGTATTTGAAATCAGGATAGATGTTTTTGATGCTTTTAAAGGAAGGTTTTGAAATCACTTTGGAAACAAGATATAATTTTGAAAAATCATTTTGAATAAAAAGTTAGCGGATACAAAACAATGTTCCACTAGATTTTTCGTAGGTTCCTTCCTACTTAGGGTTCCATCCCTTTAACAGGCTCGAAGTGGATTTCATTCCACGAATAAATTGGATTTTAAGATGCCAGTGCTTTTCTAGGAGTTTTAACAAATTCTCTAATTAAAAATAAATTACTTGAACTCTTGATAATCTTGATACTCATGAGTCTTCAATCTCGATATCTTAAATCTCTATACTGTACAGTCTTCATTCTTGGTACCTGCATGATTAAATCCTGCATATAAATATATATCTAAACTTATACTGTTAGTATTTATATTTTATAATCTATTCTAAGGTTGTTGTCATCAAAAACATCTATCTCACGGACTAACAATCTCCCCCTTTTTGATGATGACAACCTTTGTTTATAAAATATTACTTCTATCCTAATAACTCCCCCTTAATCTATGCCTAACTACCCTATTTTATACTTCTCCTCCTTTTTCATCAACAAAAAACTAACTCTAAACTATATAACACCAAACTATATAACTCCCCCTCATTTTTGAACTAAAATACCTGCATTAATAAACTTATACAATGGAATATAGAATTAAGAGACAATTATATTGATAGTCACAATAATGAATCAAAGATTATATATATATCAATGTGTAATTATATATGTTTTGTACAACAAACATCAATCCACACTAAATATCAATCAATATCAAACCAAGCCAAAGCAAATGAAATCAAACCAATCAAAGAAAACAATTCAAACAAAGCAACCAAATAAAATTAAACGTTACGAGGAACTTCCACCCATCCTTCTTCTCCAAAGATAGGGTCTGCCTTAATAGCATCCCAATTTTCATTTTCGTTGGTGACAGAGACTGGAGGATGTGCTTCATTATCATTCTTGTGTAAGGAGGAAATCATCCATCATATTGCATCGAAATGCCTTTCTTGCTCCTTGATCATCTGCATTTGACTCAATTCTAAGTGTCGCGGGTTACGAAGAATGAACGAGAGAATATTCTTAAACGAATTAAGTGTTTCTTCAAGATTTTCGAATAAGTTATGAATTGGATCAGCCATATTTGGATTTGTGAGAAGAATGAGAGAGTAGATAAGAAATAGTTTTCAGGCGACGAATTCTGGAGGAAATAGGTATTTATAGGTGTAGAAATTCGTTTGAAATGAATAGACATATGGTAGATATTCAAATTTCAAATTCAAAATGAATTTTCATTTCTGACCAGTACATGTCGACACGGTAATAAGGGGTATGTCGATATGGTGTAGTGCAATTTGATGATCTATTTTGATTTTGTAAATAATTGTGTGTGTGTGTATATATATAATATACTAACATTGATTCAGGAGATAAGATAAGCTAGATAACATAAAGGAAATATTCATTTCATACTAAGTCGATACAATGATTAATCATAAACAACTACATGAACATTCAAATCAAAATAAACTAAAACAAATACAATGAGATACGATAAGGTAGAACTAGTTAGAGGATGATAATGATGAAGAAAGTCCAAGTTTCTTGCTGACTTTTGAAATGAACTTGTTCATCTTGGATGAAATTTTGTCCAACTTCTTACTAACGGATCGTTTAAGAATCCGTTGATTCTCAACAATCATCTTTTGGTTTTTGAGAAGGGTTTTGTTGGATGGATTAGGAGGATAGTCGATGCTTTCCAAAGAAGTTTCACCTTCTTCTTTTTCTTCAATTTCCATTTCATCCCCTTCTACTTATTCCTCTTCCTCTTCTTCCATCTCCTCATGAGCCAAATTCTCTTCCTTTTCGGCAAGAGTCTCATAAGGTTGAAAAAAAATGGAATTTTCATAAGCGAAATGTTGGAATGATTGAAAACTTTTCTAGAAACAAATTCTTCGCCTTTGAAATCCACACGAAAATAGTTAAAAATCCGAGTGAGATAAAATCCATGATACAAAGTGTTCTCACTCATTTCAAGATTTTTAGGACGAAGTTCATCTAAAATAACTTGCGCCCAATTAATGTCATAATTTCAAAAAATAGCAAAAGTGCTTTGCAAACTTTTGAAGTAGGATTGTTAAAATTCCCCGATCTTGGAGTCAAAGTATGTTGCAAAAGAAGATTGACAATTCTTGCTTTTGGTCGAAAATTTCTATTTTTGAATTCAAAATTATCATTCCCTTCGAAAATGTGATGAAATGTCTCATGATCATTTTCATCAATGTTAAAATTAGAAAGATACATTCCCATACTCTTGCAATTGAGAATGGTACCTAAAAGATCACAATTCAAAACAATTCTACTGCCTTTGACACTACTCCAAATTTCATCCTCATTTCCATTATAAAATCCAAGGTTTAAATTTGCATAGAAATTTTTTACAAGGTTTGGATAGCAAACAAAATCATTTTGAGATGCATCAACAAGACTAAGAATTTGATTGTTTGCAAAAAGAGAATCAATTTCATAAGAAGAAAAATCTTGAAAAATAGCAAACTTTTCAGGATGGACTTTGGCATAATTAGCATAATTGATGTATGCTTTTATTGCCTCCGGATCATTGAAGAGTGGCTCTTTTATTTTTTTTGGAAGTTCTCATGGTGGAGGTGTTGCTTAAAGAAGCCATTAAAGTAGAGAGTAGAGAGCTTGAAGTTTTGAAGAGAGAGCTTGAATTTGAAAATGAGTGTGAAAAGATATGATAAAAGATAGTGAATAAATAGATTCTCAAAGGACATGTTCTCTGGTCAAAAGATGTCTTTTCAGAGAATTGAATGAAGTGAAAAGGTAGAGGGAAATTCAACCATTTGAATTCAAATTTTGAATTTCAAATTCTGGTAGCCATGTCGACATCATGGTAGGGACCATGTCGACATGTGCCTATGAATTTCTATGATTTATTTTTCGTAAGTACTCTAACATATATATATATATATATATACACTTATTATATTTAATGTATATATATCTGGAATATTATAAGAATTATAGTATTTTCAATATATTATTATACTATAAAAATATTAATAAAAATAATAATAAAATAATAAAAATAATAAAATAATAGTAAAAAAATTAAAATTCAAATAACATACCAATTCAAAATCAATCAATCAAGCAATTAAACATCTAATTCTAAGCATACAATTTCAACCAATTATATTGTAAATGCATACCTTTTTCTGAGTCCGTTTCTCTAATTTCGTTGGAATCGTGAACTGTCGTGAAACACAAATTTGAATTATCTGTCTTCTGATCATCATCGCTTGAGGACGAGTCTGAGTCATCTAGAGTAGCAATAAATGCACGCTTTCTTTTCTTTGCTGGATCATTGTTCATAGGAGGATTTCGCCTATCTGAATAAGGACAGACTCTTTTGATTTGGCCTGGTTCATCACAGTTGAAGCATTTGACATTATTTGGCATTACATTCTGATTTCCAGAGTTCTTATAGTAGTTTCTCTTGAGATTATTCATCTTTCTGTATTTCGGGAATTTCCTAAAATTTCTGGTCATAAAGGCTATCACTTTATCATTATCACTGTTTGAGTCTGATCCATCGGTCAATGCATTGAATTCCATTGATTTCTTTTCAGATGCTTTGCTTTCTCTTCTCCCGGTCATCTGGACTACAAATGACATTAGATTTCCAATTAATTCTTCTATCTTTAAGGTACTAATGTCATTTGCCTCTTCGATCGCAAGTGTCTTTTGATCCCATTCTGGAGTAAGAGAATTTAAAAATTTTCTGACTTGATCTTCTTTAGAAAATTTCTTTCCTAAGGATATTAAAGAATGCACAGTATCCTGAAATCTACTATACATATCGGAAATAGACTCATTAGAATTCATTTTAAGTAATTGAAACTGATTTGTGAGCATGGAAATTTTGGTCTGTTTAACTTTGCTTGTTCCTTCATGAGTTACTTGCAAAAATTTTCAGATTTCATATGCAGACTTAAAAACTGACACTCTATTAAATTCATTTCTATCAATGAATAAAAACAGAATATTCATTGCTATGGAATTATTTTGTGCAACAGTATTTTGCTGAGCGGTCCATTATGCAAAATCAGTTATGGGTTTAGAATATTCATTTTGTTTGATATTCTAAGTATCTAGTCCTACAGACTGTAAATATATTTTCATCCTACATGCCCCATATGCATAGTTACTGCCATTAAAAAGTGGTGGTCTGTAGACTGGCCTTCTACAAATGAACTAGTGACAGAGATACTAGTGTTAGAAATAATACCAGTGTTGGTAGCCATTTTAAAAAAAATTTCAAAAATCAGATTATGAAACTTTGAAAACCTTGCTTTGATACCAATTGTGAGAAATGCGGATTAAGGATTTTAAGGCTAAGGATAAACACTAGAGGGGGGGATGAATACTGTTTTAGAGAATTGTTGAGTCTTTTTAGTTTTTGTTAATTTAAACACAAATGTATGCAATATTTAGACAAAGATATGATCACAGAATTAAACACAGATGCAAATATAAAGTAAAAATAGTAAAGGAAAGAACACACCGGATTTTATACTGGTTCGGAGTTACCCTACATCCTTTCCCACACACAAGTACGGATTTCCTTTCAAAAACAATCTTTACAATTACACCCTGGATTTCAAGGCAACAAGGTACACCCTCCAGAATCACAATCCTCTAGGTAGAGATACTTGAATTCCCAGGCAACAAGTTCACTCAATTGATTTCCAAGGCTACAATCACACCTTATCTCACTTGATTGATTTCCAAGGCTACAATCACACCTTTTCTCGCTAAGTTGATTACAAAAGGCTTATAACTCTGAATAACACTGAGGATCTTGTTGAGATAGTGATAGATAATAAAAACAGAGATAATCTAGTTAGATTCAATGTTGATTTCGGCAGAGTAATGATAAGAATTTGTATATAGAAATGTGGAAGAAGAAGAGAAGTGAAAAACCAGAAAATCTTTGAAACCAACCCCTATTTACAGAGGAACAACAGCCATGTCCATTCGTGAAGAGTTAGGATGAATAGACACTTCTTTTGAAATTTAAATTTTGAACTCAGCTGACACTATGTCGACATGGGGTACATGAGTATGTCGACATCCCAAAGGGATTTTTGGTGTTTTGATTTTCTTTGAAAATAACCTTTATCTTTTATTAAAACTATTTTAAACTTTATAAATATACTTGACTATTATTAAAATGCATAAGTAAATATATAGAATAATATATACAAAATTTTACTTGAATTTATATTTAAAATCTAAGTATAAATATTTAAAAGTTAAATATATTATAACTAAAATAGTTTAAAAAGAAGGATAATTTGATTTTGAAATTAAAGATTATTTTGAGGCTAAAAGTATTTGAAATAAGGATAGATGTTTTTGATGCTTTTAAAAGAAAGATTTTGAAATCATTTTGAAAACAAGATATAATTTTGAAAAATCATTTTGAATAAAAAGTTAGCGAACACAAAACAATGTTCCACTAGATTTTTCGTAGGTTCCATCCTACTTAGTGTTTCATCCCTTTAACAGGCTCGAAGTGGATTCCATTCCACGAATAAATTGGATTTTAAGATGCCAGTGCTTTTTTAAGGGTTTTAACAAATTTTCTAATTAAAAAATAAATTACTTGAACTCTTGATAATCATGATACTCATGAGTCTTCAGTCTTGATATCTTGAATCTCTATACTGTACAGTCTTCATTCTTGGTACCTGCATGGTTAAATCCTGCATATACATTTATATCTAAACTTATACTATTAGTATTTATATTTTATAATCTATTCTAAGGTTGTTGTCATCAAAACCATCATCTCACGGACTAACAACTATATTTCTGTTCTTACTTTTCCTACTGTAGTTTATGTTGTTACTTATTATTGTTATTGTAATATGTTTATGTTTAATTAACGTAATATTGTTATAATCATTTTTCAATGTAATGCAATTTCAATAAAAATACTTATACTAATAATCGCTTGCATTCTGAACAGAATATAAATAACGGTAATTAAAAGATACAATGGTTGTAGAAACGGTAATCATTTAATGACCCTCTTCAAGTCTACGTCTCATAATTTCTCCTTCTTCGCTCCGTATACTACAGTTGTTCTGCAGACATGTGTGATGTATCCATGAACATTATTGCACTTTATCTCTTTGCCGGTTTCCAGCAAGAAGTTGATCCATTCTTGATAAATTTTCTTGGTGTTGAATTACTCGAGTTTCCATTGTTCGGTTAAATCTATCTTCAGATTCAAGTAGGAGTTGTTTAATTTCTACTTGATCCGCTCAAGAAGTCTGATTCTTTTTGGCCGCTTTTGCTCCCTGTGGCCTAACAAAATGATCATCGGTTGGGGTTGGGTCTTCTTCTGATCCTAAACCATAGCTTCCTAGCGATTCCCTAGGACTAGAGCTTTCTCCAACTCTAGGCGTTTTACGCCAACCACTATTTGATTGAACTTGTTGAATGGTTTTCTGAAGCGATGATTTTCATTTAACGTGCTCGACCAACATGTCATAAACATGCATGAACTGATAAAAATGTGGTGTTTGTTTACTATCAGGTTTATTGATTTGTTTGAACAACTTGTTTGCGGCCATTCTCTGTCAAAAAAATAACTAGTATAATTAGAGAACTTGATAAAAAGCAGAACAATGAAATTATATTAAAGCTTACCAAATGCGTTTCATTCCAAATCCACTAGGATTCGTTTGCTTTAGCTTGAACATTTGAGAATCGAACGTTTGCGTTTGACGATTTATTTTTCCATAATGACCTTCGACTGAAGATAGCGTTCTTTTCCGATCGATGTTCTTTCGATTGTAGCAATTAGTAATTTTGCCCCAAAAAGACTCACCACTTTGATCAGTCCCTCGAATAGGATCGACTGAGAGTGCACGGTAAATGTAGCAAAGATTGTAGTCTTCCGCAGCGCTCCAACTTGCATTAGTTACTTCTCACCCAATCGGAACCGTAACGTCTTGTAAGTCGCGGTCTTCAAAACTAGACCTTGCGGCATCGACGTCGAAATCGGAGTACATTTTCAATTGAGGTTAGAAGCAGTAAAAAAATGTAATGGAGGAAGGAAATTGGTTGTGAATGGAAGAAGATGGGGGAGTTGTATTGGAAGGGAAAATATGGTTGTTGGAAGTCGACGGTCGGGGGGGGGGGTGATTTAAGTGAGCGGCTGTTAAACATGCACCTATTTAACAGGTGCCTCGTCGAATCACACATCCCCACACCAAAACCCCACCTTTCTGCATTACCGGGGATTCTCATGCTCTGTTGGAGGGATTCGAGGGTGCGGATTCGAGTATTTGTAACATGTTGGAGATGCTCTTACATCTAATGTGAAAAGATATCTCTTATCATACTCTTTTGTGGCCCTAAGTTACAATATTTTAGTACAGCTAGGTGGAAAGTTAGGTAGGATATCATACTCTTGCATTAAAATAAAATAAAAATAAACTTTTCATAAATTCAAAAATGAATAATACGAGTTTGATAAAATAAAGAGGTCAGGAAACTTACGTTGTATGTGAGATTAGAGTATTTTGATAAAAATAATTATATTGTGTTCTTAACTCTGTAAACTAAAAGAACAATCATTTGAAAATAAATTCTTCAGTAATTATTCTTGGATTAAAATTTCCTTCTGAGTAATAGCTAGTTTATTGCATTGATCAGCAATAAAGTTGTAATGTATGTATAACTGGAGGTAGTTGATAACAGAGTACGCAAATTTGATATGCAAACCAGCTTCTCGTTTTTGAATATAAAGAGAGAAAAATGGAGTAACTCAATGGTACGTGACTTATTGGTCATTCAGAAATAACGATTGATTACTTTGCTGGAACTTGGGTTTTCTTACTAAGAATACCTATGAATCGAACCTGGATCATTTTATAAGAATGCAAGCATCCTTTTCACTGCGCCTCACCCATAAAAATTTATCATTTACTTTACCAAAAGAAGTTTTAATGAAAAACACTGAAGTTTTAGTAAAAAACTGTGAAGTTAAAGTACAATCTGGAATCCACACTAGAAATGTTGTGTACAAGGATGATCTAATATCTTCAAAAGGGAAAATTTGATATTTTTTCATCTTTTTGTGATGTTTGACACATAGTTTAAACAACTTTTATTTTTAGTTCTTTTTTTAAATAATATAAGATTATAGAATAAAAATCAACAGCAATGAAATAAATCTTCATTGTATCGATTATTTTATATTTAAAACTTTGCTTTCATGCATGTGATTTGTATTTCAATTTTACACTTGCAAATCATGTATTTTTCTGCTACATACATACATACATATATATATATGTAATGACCCGTTAAACTTGATAATATTAAATGAATTAAATTAATATAATTTCCAATCTAATGTAGAATAAATGTAGGAGTTAGATAGTAACTGGAATTAAAAGGTTAACAATTGAAATGTTTATATGGCAATAGATAGAATAACGAAAATTTGAGTTGTGGATATAAGATTTAATTGGTTGTGAAATTAATACTAGAGGAACGCTAAATGAAAACTTTAGCAACGGCAATTAAAGCTTAATTATTGTTAAATTGAATGAAAACCTAACTGAGATAGTGTAAGATGTATATCTTTGTGTAGTCGTATATGTATAGGAGATTTAAATGTATAGTTAATTATGAATTGTAGAAACGGTTATTTAATCTAATTGTTGAAAAATTAGGTGAAATATAAATAGGGAAATAGCGTAATTGTTGCACTTGAATAAAAATAAATTTAAGAATTTATGACAAGAATTTAAATTTCCTATGTGTTTATATATATTGGTAAAATTGTAACTATATGGGAATTTAGGAAGTAAAATAAATGGCAGTAAGGGATAACCAATTCAATGCAATACAAATGTGATTGGAACGACTGTTGGGTTTAATGGAGTATATATAAACAGTGAAAATCATTATAATCTCTTAATTTAATACGATTGTTTAATTAATACTAAAAAAATAAAGTTGAAATAGTATTAATGTAATAAAAACTTTAATAGATTGCAATTGTATAATGGAAGTAAATTGTTAATAAACGAATGTAAATATTAACAAATTTATGGAAATAAAATATAAAGGAATGTTGGATAGAACATAAGTGAATGAAATTTGATAGTACGTTAATTTGGAGGTAAATTTAAGAAAGAATAACAACCATTATAAATTTCCTAACTTATTTGTCAATGAATGTATTTGGGAATAGAGTTCTTTTATATGTTGAATAGTTATAATGTTGTTATTAAGAATGAACGTTACTTTATTAAGTATAAATATAGTAACGGAAGTATGAATAAATTTATAGAAACGTAAGACTTACTTTAAGGTAATATTTGAGTGTAGACTTTTGAAATAGATTTGACAACAATAATTAATGTTCGTTACATATCTTATTTGTTGTTAAGTTTATTTCAAAATCAAATTCCAAATGTATTCGCTAAATTTTTGCAGTTGCGTAGTTTTGGTTTGTAATTGCAGTAGCTAGTTCTATAAGGTGAGGTCTATACTAATTTTATTTTAATTGGACCATTGGTTGATATAGACTTTAGAAAGCGAGATTTATAATTTTTAATTTGAGTATTAAATTCAACAAATGGTATTTATTATTACAAATAAAATGGAATTAAACGTAAAATATTAATTAAAATGGAATTTGTAAACATTATAGTGAAATTTTGAACTAATGTTAGTAGCATCTTTATTTTAGGTAAAAGTTTAGAATATAAAGGTTAAAAATCAATCTTCTTATTTGTTAATGGGATTAGGATCGGTAATAGGTGGTAATAATTAAATGAATGTTACACTAATTGAAAGTGGAGTAACGTTCATTTAAAAGTTGAGAAATTATAGGAGCATATTTATTAAGCGTTACTTTAAAATTTATGTTTGATTGTGAAATTTATACGAGAAGTTGCAAAGTAATAATTAAGAAAGAATACATATAAATTGTTTATAACCTAAAACTTAAGGGTAGTTAAATGTTGAAATTGAATCTAATCAATTGGAAACTTAATTAAATTGGGTTCAATGTAAATAAAGGGTTATTTTAAGAAATTGAAATAAGTATTATAATTGGCAAATTTAGTTACTTTAAAGTGAAACGGAAGATATTAACGCAATAGTTTGAATGCAATATTTAATTCATCTAATTTATATTAAAGATTCGTTAGATTAATTTAATAGAAATTTTGGGACATTTAATAGATAATTGCTGATTTTGAATGGAATTAAAGGAATTACTGAAATCGAAATTTAGCAACTTTTAAACCTTTGCAATTGATTTTGAATATAAAGAGTCAATGGAAATTTGTGGATTAATTTATGAAATCAGTGTATTGACTTAGTTGTAACTATATGTAAATGTACGCAATAAGGTTGTGCAATACCAATTATTTGGATTCAAATTTATATTAAATATAATGTTGGTAGCAATTGGAATCTACCGTTTTGCAAAATAAATGAGAAATCAAGTCAAATGTAAATTATATCGTAAAGGATAAATTCATTTAAACAGTAAGATTTTTAAATAAATAAACGTTTCACTTAGGTTTCATTTGGATAATTTATGTAGTTTAATGGGAAAGCAATTGAAATAGATTACCCTAAATTTGTGCAGTTAGGGTAGTTTTGATTTGTCACTTAAGATGGTAAATTCTATAAAATGTGATAAATGTAGTTTTAATTAAATTATGACGATTGGGTATTTAAGAAGTGATAAACCAAAATTTATTTATTTATTTGAAATTATTGTGGATTTATTTCAAATAAGTGAAATTTATGTTTAACTATTACATCAATAGGAATTAATCTAATTTAAGGATATGTTAATATGAATTGGGCAAAAGGGTGTTTGGACTAGGGAATAATATTAATCGGTTTTAGAAACCTTAAATATAAAATGGGAAGTAGACAAGATTTAACGTTACAACCATTTATACAAAATCCAGGATGTGTGTAGAAGTATTTATGGAATAAAACGTAAACAATTGTTGGATAAAAAGAGTAGGAATCAACATTTATTTATTTAATTGGATATAACTACGATAGTATGATTTATTGCATTTAAATGAAATCTAATATATAGAACATTGCCTAAAAAGGAAGAATAGATAAAATTAATGATAAATCTATATACTATATAAGATTTATTGATTTAAAGACAAAAGGGGTAAGATGTATAAATTAGATTAAGTGCAACCTTCAGTAAATAAAATTTGATGGAATAAGAACATTTGGGTAATTTATTTCCAATTAAATCAATTCACGTTTCAAAATTTAATGCTAGTTTATTTCATATATGTTTATGCCTAAATTTAAACTTATGTTTAGATCCAATCCGATCCATCTATTATTTTTCAATCTTGTCTATATATAACCTGTTATAAACCCTAGCCACTCCTTATTTTCATTTTTCTATATGTAGATCTCCTTCTCAACTCCTCATTCTAATGGTAGAAAAAAAAACCTAATTCTCAAATTCCAAAAAAAAAAATTTCAAAAAAAAAAAAAAAAAAAAAATCGGATCTGCAGCAGCTTCTGGTCGCGCTTCGGGTTTCAAGGGAGAAAACCCTAGAGCAACTTCGGGTCAGGAAGAAAATGACTCGGGTCGCTCCGGGTCGTTTTGGCGAAAACTCCAAGCAAGCACCGGGGAATTGAGGCGGCGCACCGAAGTCGACCCAGGACCAGAATTTTCCATTTTTCAAATTTTCATAACTTTTGCATACGAGCTCGGATTCACGCGCGGTTTGTTTTGATGGGACCGTATCGGAATTTCTGACGTTTTGGCACTAGTTTGGATGAATTTGGATACTGTCCAAATAATGTAACGTCCCGAAAATTTTCGACTTTCGAAAATTCAACATCGATACTCACTTTATCGACTGCCGAGAAATCGAAGGCCGGAAACCGAGATGTTATGGTTTTAAGAAGAATTTAAGAAAAGAAACAGAGAGAAGAAAAGAGAAGGAAGAGGGAAAAGAAAATAGAACGGAATAGAAAACAACAGAACAACAACAGAATCTCACAATTCGCAGCGGAACAACATATAATAATAAATGAATAATCTTTAAACAAAGAACTATATCAGTTATTACATTACATCACATTTCATTACATCATATCATCAGAGTGTACAACAACAAACAGTGCAGCGGAAAAGAAATACTATATACTAGTAATACGCCATGCCATCCAGCTTCCCTCCAGCAACTCCAGAATATCCAGAATATCCTGATAAACCTAACTCTTGACTGCCCGTGTGAAAATTGGTGGGCACCCAGAGTTTAGGAAGGAAAACAATAAACTCCAAGTCAGTCATGTGACTGGTGTGAGAACTCAAAACAGTTTATTTATCTTTAAAATCAAAATAGAGGAATATTTTTAAATCAATTCGTAATGCTTTTAAAAATGAGACTACCATAAGGCCTCCCGCACACACACACAATGCAAACGCAGAATCGGAGGAGATTTCTCCTTATGATAGTCAAAGATGCTTGATACGCATTTAAAAGAAACATTTGATATTATTACTAGTGCATAGTGTAGAGAAACTTCATTTCGAAAGTAGAATATAAATCTTAGCCAACATAGACATTCCGAACTATGCCTACTATAGCTACCATTCAAACAGTGTTGCGACACCATAAGTGAATGATAGGTTCTACAACTAATACCGTACAAGATCGTATTGTTTCTTTGGATTTCCAACGAATGATCAGGCCAAGGAACTTCCCATTGCCACATGAGAATGCCTCTGGATGGACATCCCCGAGAACCAAACCGGATCTCTACCAACACAAGGCCGGGTTACCCCTAACTGAGTAACAACTGACCGAATATGCCATCCCCCGGTCCTTTGGGACCTTTTCACCGAGCGCTCGCAATCAATTCACACAATCATAACAAAATGTTTTCAACATGAGTAAGTATCTGGGCTCCATACCATGATACCACCCTTTTCCAGAAGGAAATGCACATATCCTAAAGGGCGCTACCCCTCATAACCTTACCGCATCTTTCCTGTTTTGACCATTCACGGGGTGTGAGGCTCGATGAAGTCACATCCACAAAAACATACTTTATACAAAAGCCATGCTTTGGGTCACAAATGATCATAGAGATGATCACAAAGATAGACGATCAAATAAACGATCCTATCACAAATAATCAACACAATGATCATTTCAGCATCACTCAGCATGTCACATTACCAAATTGGGAATATATCGCTGATAACCTTCAACTACATAACCTTTGGGCTCGTACGTCTCAGAGAAGGGTGTTAAGCTAAAAGAATAAATTCTCCGCCACCAACAGAAATATATTTGAAAGAAATCGTCTTTATATCTCAGCTTGTAATGTCAGACATACAATCCATACAAGTCTGTTCCAGGCTCGAACAAAACCGAAGGCACTTACAAAGAAGTCCTTGCAATCCGGATATTCACGATCCTGATCGGATTCACCATCACATATGGAAAACTCTATACCGGAGCAACTCGGTGCAGAGTCAATCGACAGGTCATCCTATCGCTCTCGCAAATACCGGGTCTTCAACACCGATCTTCAATGCGATTCATAACGACGTATCACATATTCAGAATGGGTTATACGACCCCATGGTCCTTTCCCGGTTAACCCGAATAGTGAGCGCTTATTCAAAAATAAGTGTGGCATTCAAATTCAAACAAATCACATCAATTACCCATTCAAAGGGAAATATTGATAGTCGGTTATTGAACTATCAATGGATATGCACACATCACCAGTTTTCAAATAATTTTCCAAATTATTTATTTTCCAAAAATATCTTTACAAGATATAAAATTTTCACACTTCAAAAATAAATCAACATTTATTTTTAATCAAATTCCACTTTTCATTTATAAATTCCATAATGAATTTATAATCCAAAATATCTATGAATATTCGATTTCAATTATTCATTTCAATTTATCTTCAAAAAGATAAGTTCTCAAAATATTCACTTTATATTGGAAAAACATTTCCATACTTATTTATTCATAAGTAATTCACAAATTTTATTTATTTTCAACACTTGGAAAATATTCAATATACTTAAATCGAAATTAAGTACATATTTCATTCTTTAAGGAAATCATTCTCTTAAACATATTTATTTGGGCCAAAACGAATGTTGCGTAAAACATCGTTACGACAACCCAAAATCACTAGTATAGGGATTCGAATTTTTAAGACAGATATATAAATCCCAATACTATACAAAACATTTCCTTTCGGAAATCATTTACTATAACAACAGTGTTATAGTCCACTATTTCCTTTTATTTCTCAAAAACGTCTATTTCAACAATAAATGTTGAAATCTATGGTTTCGAATCTCAACATATCTTAAAACATCGTTAGATCGTTTTAATTCTATTTAAAATATCACATTCTAAACATTTTCTTTAACATATTATTCACTATTCAAAAACGTGAATATACTACGTTAACAAATATCATCCTTTTATTCATTTTATTTCAAAGGATTATTCACAGTTCAAAAACGTGAATATAACTCCATTAATAGGTTTCAACAATTTACTTATCAAAATAAGTCGTTTGTGAATTTATAAAACAACGTTTATAAATTCCATTTCTATTTATTTTATAACAACTTTTTATAAATCTCTTTTATTAACCTATTCGATTTATAACTCAATTATAAACTAAAGGTTCATATTATAAGTGAAATACTTATAATTTATTCGTTTGCAAAATCGTTCCTTTGAACTTCATAATTATAAATCTTATAACTTATAAGATTCAATTATTCATCCAAATATATTCTTTAATAATTTCACAAAATTTATAAATCTTACTATTTATAAATTTCATTTATAACTTCACCATTTATAATTTTATGAATTCCATTCATTTACAAAATTCATTTTCACTTCATTCAAACACTTATAAAACTCGTTTTATAATGTCTATATTTCAATTTATAAATATCCATTTATAAATCTCTTAATATAAGTCAATTTATATTATTCTTTAAAACATATTTAATCTCCTTTATAATTTCACCATTTTGATTTATAAAATAATTAAATTTTATAAATCCTATATTTAAACTTTTCACAATAAATTCAAAAATCCCGATTAAACTAATTTATAAAATCATTAGCATCATATTCTCAAAAATCAGTTTTTTTAACAATATTTCTCAAAAATCATAATTTTTATAACTTTAAAAATTATACGTTTATTTATTTTAAAATGAATCAATTCCAAAAATATTTTATAACGTATACTTTCAAAAATCACTTTGAAATCATTTTAAAATTCCAAATTTGGTCCAATGATGCTACATACCAAATAGTCAATCACGACAACAACGATATCACATATCGTATATGATAATCAACGAATATCAAAATATCCATAATCAAATAAATACTGTTGAGGAATCCAGTTGGATCCCTCCAACCTGTTTTCCTGCATCCACAAACATTATCACAATACCAATTTCGCTCCAGTATGAAATTATCGCGGTATATGTTTTTATTAAGGCTTAATAGGCGGCGCAATAGGGTCTCATCCGCTAAACAAAAAATGCGGAAAATCAATAACTCCAATATATAAATATGCCAATATATATATTGCTATTATATATAATACCAATTTCACTGTTTATGAAATATTCGCGGTATATGTTTTTAATAAATAACATCCGCTTACTAACGGCGTATAATGTCTATTTTAACAATCAATAGATATCAATCAACATTCAAACATGCATACAAATATTTTAAATCTAACTATTTAAAATAAAATCGAAACTGATTCGATTGAGTGAGAAATTCTCACCTTGATTTTAAATTTCGTTTTAGCGATTTATTTCGAATAAAATTAAACGGACGTTTAATTTTACCCAAAATTCTCACTAACTCCAAACGACTCCAATCTAATTCCATCGCGTAGTGCTCGACGATACGATTCCAACGCAACTGAGTTTGCATTTTTTCGACCTCGTATGAAAAAGTTATGATTTTTACAAGTTTGTACACGATTTATATAAACAATTTAAACTTAAATTTATAATAATTTTTAACCCCACCCTATTAACAGCCGCACGATCCAGCACCTTTTCATCACAGCCCTCCATCCTTTATCTCTCTCCCTTACAAACGCACGCGACATGTAACAACCCGCATATTTATCGAGTTTGTATTTAAATATTTTATTTAAATATTAACTCGTTAATCGGATTTTGGTCCGAAAAGCTACTTTTTGCAAACGGTCAAATTAGGACTCGAGACCACTTCCATTGAGTTCGAAATGTCGTTTACAACTTTTTAAGTATAAACATCGATAGGTTTGGAGTTAGTGAAATTTCACTAACTTTTCCCGCTTTGGACTTTGGGTTAGTTTAGCCTATTAAGCCCAAGTTCCAACCCTCTTCTCCTCACTCTTCATAAATTTCCTAACTAATCAAGCTTTGGCATTAATGGTGGAGGGAATGGGAAATTAAAACTCCAAGCACAAATTCAATTGCAAATCCAACATTCAACTCCAAATTCAAGTAGAAGATATTGGATTCAAGCTTTGGATTGCTTCTCCTTGCTTTCAAGCTTCATCTTCATAAACTTTAGTGCAAAGGTGAGATTTTTGTCTCACAAATCTAGTCTATAACTATATTGGACTGTTGGAAATGATTCCCTATCACTTTTGCATGCACATTTGCATTTGGTTTGGATTGGATTGGCGAAAAACTCCAATTTTTAGCATTTTGGTGAATTTTCTGCACTTAGGTCGTTCTGGCCATTTTTAGGTCGTTCGGAGTTAAGTCGTTCGTCCATGGGTCGTGAGTCGTTCACGAGTTAACTTTAGGTCGTTCTGGAAGAATTGGCACTTCGGAATTAGGTCGCTCACGAGTTAAGCCTTAAGTCGTAGGTCGCTCACGAGTTTGGCCTTAAGCCGTAGGTCGCTCGCGAGTTAAGCTTTAAGTCTTAGGTCGTTTCCGACCTATAATCTCTAGGCAAACGTTAAGTCGCTCGCCCTGGTTTATCTCGTAGGTCGTCTCCGACCTAAGCTCCAGATAAGTCGTTCGAGTTAGGTCGTTGGACCATTTACCTTAGGTCGCTCGTCCACTAAGTCGGCCTCTCTCGTAGGTCGTCTCCGACCTAAGCTCCAGATAAGTCGTTCGAGTTAGGTCGTTGGACCATTTACCTTAGGTCGCTCGTCCACTAAGTCGGCCTGGTTTATCTCGCAGGTCGTCTCCGACCTAAGCTCCAGATAAGTCGTTCGAGTTAGGTCGTTGGACCATTTACCTTAGGTCGCTCGACTCTGTTAAGTCGGCCATGTTGGGTCGTGAGTCATCGTTAGGTCGCGAACACCTCTAGGTCGCAACCACTAAGTCGCTTGACCCCTTAGACCCCTAGGTCGCAGCCGTTAGGTCGTATGACCCTTGAGTCGTTAGGTCGTTAGACCTCATTTTGTCTTCACTAGGTCGTACCGTTTTGGTCGGGGCGCTGCCCCCTGGACCCCCGCGACCTGACCGGGCAGGTCGAACCCCGTAAGCGGTGGCGTTGCCCCCGCACCCCCACCTTGGGGGTTTGCCACCCCCCCTGGACCCCCCCTTCGTAGGGGATCTTATCTGAAAAACATTGAGCTGATTTCCTTGGATTTTATTCGCATCTCCGTATGCGATCTTTGTGACTGATTGTTTCTACACTTGCTTATGTGTTTTGTCACTTTATAATACAAAGGTTTCAATACTAGTAGTAAATATCAAAACTCTTTTAACAAACAATTTCAACTCTATTTTTAATAACAAAGCTCTTTTCTTAAACCGTTTTCTAATCTATTAGTATATACAAGCCTTTACCTCACTCGGATGAGAAATCTAATTAAACGACTTAGTAAAACAAGTGGTATGAAACGCTTGCGTTCACTTCGTCGGTTAATTCTTGGACTTGTTCGATTGAACCTCTTGTGACAATTTTATTAGTGAAGATTTACAGTTTGTTCGTAAATATTTAAGTTAAGCAAGTGGTTATGGGACATGAAGCTAAACTTCTATATTTACTAGCTTAGTGTAATTGACACTTCTCGTTGATCTTGATGATCGCTTTATGAATTAGACTAGCAATTGCGCGATGTCTCTTTCATTGCAAGGTTAGACTAGACACCACTTGTGTGATTCCATTCACACATACCTTTCTGCTTTTTGGTTAGTCTTGACCTCAATCTGTGTGATTCCACTCACACATGTGGGGTAGCTCCCCATGGTCTTCGGACCGTCATGTGATAGGCCTCTTTCCCTTTTTATGATTTCTGGATTTCTCGTGTTGATTTCTGGAATTTATGTCATTGACTTGTTATGAGTACAAGTTTAGGGTATGATGCCCTCTTCGAATCATTGAGAAGATTCTTGTGATATTGATTATCTCTTATTGATTGATCTTCTGTTGATCATTATTTACATACTTATAGTGGTATGTCGTTATGGATATTTATGTTTATGCCATATCTTTTATGTAATATCATGTCATCTGATATTTATAGCTAGACTGATCCGTTTATTATTTTCTTAAATAATACTCGGGTCAGACCGAGATGTTACAGGTGCTTCTGCTTGACTTCTTCCCAGGGATTCATCACTCTGACTTTTGGCTAACTGTTTAGATTAGCAGTTTTTGTTGTATACACTTGAGATATAGACTCATAGTTGTATTCTTTTGTATAGCACGTGTTGCTATTCTTTTGTATTATCGTGGATCTTACTGACCACTACTCTGATGTACACTTTCATGTGTTAGTTATATATTCATATCTTCTTCCGCCTTTGTGATATGGATATCTGTGACTGATTTGTGATATGATTATTTCTATGTTTGTTTCCGAAGATTATTTATAGCCACCGTGTGATAAGCAATTACATGGATGGTCGCTCCTCAACAGCCTTATTCTCCGTGCTAGTTGACAGCACTACTCCGGAGTGTTCTTGGCTAGCGTGGGTATAGAGGTGGGGCGTCACACGACATCCTACAGTATACACCGAACCCATATTTGATTCTTAGGGTTTGAATTCAAGCCACCATCTCTCAACGACACTTCGATCAGCTAGTTCCATTTCGAAGAGCTCGACCCACTCCATACTCGGCCAGAAGCACACGCAACTCGGCCTCACCATGGATCTCGAAAACCGTGCGCAAGCATGGTCGAACGCAGCCCCTAATCTCCCAAAATACAGCTCCAAATCACATCTCCACCGTTGAAGTTGTAGTTCTTGATGTCCTCTTCAATTTGTTAGTTGAAAGTTGTTGGTAAATGTCGATGGATGAGGAGATAATCGAGGTGGAAGTTGAGAAAATTCTGGCCGTTGGTTATTAAAGTGGCGGCTAGGTTTTAGATTAGGTTTTTATTTTTATTTTTTTATTTATGAAGGTTGTGGGTCTATTTATAGAAGAAAATCGAACACTATTCATCCGGAAATTCCGAACTCCGATTTACGCGCCGTAACCAGCGTTTCTAAGGTTTACCCCGCGTTCCGGACACAATGGAACAGGTTTCGAAAGCTAATTCGGACATCTGTGCGAGTTATGGCTATAAACGTTCAATTTAAATTAAACCGATTTAAGCGATTTTCTAGGCGTTTTAATTTGTATCGGACAAACGGTAAATCCAATTGACTTGAAATTTGAAACCTTACAATAATATCACATTACGGATTCGATGAAACTAGTTTCGTCGAAATCCGAGACTTTTTGAAAAATGGCTATTTTAACTCGCCAAATTAAAATTAAAAACAATTCGATGCGTTTCGAGCTGCCACGATCAAACGATAACTCCGATTGACACGAAAATTGAAATCCGGTAATAACTAACTATTACGGATCCAATGGAACTGGTTTCGTTCAATTATGAGACTGTTCAAAAATTGACTATTTTCACTAGTCGATTTTAATATTAAAATATTCAATTTTCACAAATAAACTTTTAATTCGATTTTAAAAGTTCTAAAATATCGTTCTAACTCCCATATGATAAAATAAAATTTTACAAATCATTTTCAATCATATTTAACCCAATTTTCAATTATTTCCATAATTTAACGTATTAAATTATCGATTTAATTATCCAATTAAATCCAATAATTCAAAATAAAATTTATTCGACTTATAAATTCACTCATTAATATTTAAAATTAATTAAATATTAAAATTTTAAATTAATAAAAATTCTGGGTCGTTACAATCTTCCCCCCTTAAAAGAATTTCGTCCTCGAAATTATCGAGTAAGAAAAGTTACAGAATTTATTAATTTTCCCAAAATTCATAGTTAAACTTCTTACAAATCTTTACTAAGTTTTCAAATCATACTTAGTTATCTTTTCAAAAACAACTACTATGGTTTTAACTTTCAATTCCAATTTAAAGTTAAAGTTTTCAAAACTTTTCCAATTTTTCTCAAATTTTTCTAACGCCTTAAATTTTCGGAAAAATTCGCCATAGTCTCCTTTGCGCGGCTCGATCCGAAAAAAATGACAGTATATATATCACAAATATACATCTCATCAAGTAATGAGGCATCCCGCAGGGAAAAAAGTATAAAAGTACGGTATGTAATCCGAGATATGTACCTTATATTTTATTAGCAAGCATATACGGCTAATATAGCGCGAAAGCGAGCTCCAAATGCGAAGCAAACGCGATCCGCACCTACTAATCACTCAACAAACAACATGAGAATCATGTATATAGACAATAGTATCAATATACATCATATAGCAACATAATAACTATATATGTCAACATACCAAATGAAGTAAAAGCAACAAATGCAATATCAACCATCAACCAACTAACATTCATAACCAAAATATATTCATTCATATTCTCATTAATATTCAATGAAATAGGTTTTCCATTTAATCACATTTGATTCATTAACAGTGGATGTTTTTACTAACATTCATTTTCAATTAGTTTATATTCACTAATTCATATTCAAGTTGGTTCACTTCCAAATCAAATTCAATTCTATTTAAGATTCACTTAACTTCCAATGGAATTCCAATTACTTTAGCTTCCAATTTCATTAATACTTAATGAATTATATACAATCAATCAACTAACAACCATATAACAATCAATGTTTATTAATTACAACCAAATTACTTTGCTTACAATTGGTTTAATTAAATTGATTCTCATTCAACTATTCACATTCATTTGATTAACATTTAATCCATTAATTCAATTCAATTACAAAAGTTGAATTTCATTACTTAACTCAAGTTCAAATTTATTTAATCCACTTGATTATTTACATCGATACCAAAATCAATTCCATTCAACTTTAAATTCATTTTTATTTATAACTCATATTCATAAATATATTCATATAGTTTCACTTGTTATATATATAAGTTTATTTCATAATTGTAAATCACTTTAATTATAATTCCATTCTTATAATTCTTTTGCTTATACAATTATTCTTTAATTTAAATTATTCAAACAATTTATTCAACAACCAAACAATCAACTTATATACACTTTAATAATTTTGAAAAATTATTCCTTTATACATAAAATATAATCAAGGTAAAATTATTTCATTTACCCAATTCAAAACAATATTATGTCGAATTGTTCTGTACAAGTGTTTAGAGATCCCTATCAACAATGTTAATTACTCGTATTAACCAGAATCTATATACCACTCAACAAACCAATCATCACAATATAAAACAATTTCATATTCACTAACAAATACGCACTCGTATCTATTATTACATTCAACTCATTCTAGAGTACTGCTGACTCTATCTCTAATGAGTAATACCCAACAGAACTATGGTTGTCGCTTAACCATATGCTCTGATACCAAATGTAACGTCCCATAAGTTTTCGACTTTCGAAAATTCAACATCGATACTCACTTTATCGACTGCCGAGAAATCGAAGGCCGGAAACCGAGATGTTATGGTTTTAAGAAGAATTTAAGAAAAGAAACAGAGAGAAGAAAAGAGAAGGAAGAGAGAAAAGAAAATAGAACGGAATAGAAAACAACAGAACAACAACAGAATCTCACAATTCGCAGCGGAACAACATATAATAATAAATGAATAATCTTTAAACAAAGAACTATATCAGTTATTACATTACATCACATTTCATTACATCATATCATCAGAGTGTACAACAACAAACAGTGCAGCGGAAAAGAAATACTATATACTAGTAATACGCCATGCCATCCAGCTTGCCTCCAGCAACTCCAGAATATCCAGAATATCCTGATAAACCTAACTCTTGACTGCCCGTGTGAAAATTGGTGGGCACCCAGAGTTTAGGAAGGAAAACAATAAACTCCAAGTCAGTCATGTGACTGGTGTGAGAACTCAAAACAGTTTATTTATCTTTAAAATCAAAATAGAGGAATATTTTTAAATCAATTCGTAATGCTTTTAAAAATGAGACTACCATAAGGCCTCCCGCACACACACACAATGCAAACGCAGAATCGGAGGAGATTTCTCCTTATGATAGTCAAAGATGCTTGATACGCATTTAAAAGAAACATTTGATATTATTACTAGTGCATAGTGTAGAGAAAATTCATTTCGAAAGTAGAATATAAATCTTAGCCAACATAGACATTCCGAACTATGCCTACTATAGCTACCATTCAAACAGTGTTGCGACACCATAAGTGAATGATAGGTTCTACAACTAATATCGTACAAGATCGTATTGTTTCTTTGGATTTCCAACGAATGATCAGGCCAAGGAACTTCCCATTGCCACATGAGAATGCCTCTGGATGGACATCCCCGAGAACCAAACCGGATCTCTACCAACACAAGGCCGGGTTACCCCTAACTGAGTAACAACTGACCGAATATGCCATCCCCCGGTCCTTTGGGACCTTTTCACCGAGCGCTCGCAATCAATTCACACAATCATAACAAAATGTTTTCAACATGAGTAAGTATCTGGGCTCCATACCATGATACCACCCTTTTCCAGAAGGAAATGCACATATCCTAAAGGGCGCTACCCCTCATAACCTTACCGCATCTTTCCTGTTTTGACCATTCACGGGGTGTGAGGCTCGACGAAGTCACGTCCACAAAAACATACTTTATACAAAAGCCATGCTTTGGGTCACAAATGATCATAGAGATGATCACAAAGATAGACGATCAAATAAACGATCCTATCACAAATAATCAACACAATGATCATTTCAGCATCACTCAGCATGTCACATTACCAAATTGGGAATATATCGCTGATAACCTTCAACTACATAACCTCTGGGCTCGTACGTCTCAGAGAAGGGTGTTAAGATAAAAGAATAAATTCTCCGCCACCAACAGAAATATATTTGAAAGAAATCGTCTTTATATCTCAGCTTGTAATGTCAGACATACAATCCATACAAGTCTGTTCCGGGCTCGAACAAAACCGAAGGCACTTACAAAGAAGTCCTTGCAATCCGGATATTCACGATCCTGATCGGATTCACCATCACATATGGAGAACTCTATACCGGAGCAACTCGGTGCAGATTCAATCGACAGGTCATCCTATCGCTCTCGCAAATACCGGGTCTTCAACACCGATCTTCAATGCGATTCATAATGACGTATCACATATTCGGAATGGGTTATACGACCCCATGGTCCTTTCCCGGTTAACCCGAATAGTGAGCGCTTATTCAAAAATAAGTGTGGCATTCAAATTCAAACAAATCACATCAATTACCCATTCAAAGGGAAATATTGATAGTCGGTTATTGAACTATCAATGGATATGCACACATCACCAGTTTCCAAATAATTTTCCAAATTATTTATTTTCCAAAAATATCTTTACAAGATATAAAATTTTCACACTTCAAAAATAAATCAACATTTATTTTTAATCAAATTCCACTTTTCATTTATAAATTCCATAATGAATTTATAATCCAAAATATCTATGAATATTCGATTTCAATTATTCATTTCAATTTATCTTCAAAAAGATAAGTTCTCAAAATATTCACTTTATATTGGAAAAACATTTCCATACTTATTTATTCATAAGTAATTCACAAATTTTATTTATTTTCAACACTTGGAAAATATTCAATATACTTAAATCGAAATTAAGTACATATTTCATTCTTTAAGGAAATCATTCTCTTAAACATATTTATTTGGGCCAAAACGAATGTTGCGTAAAACATCGTTACGACAACCCAAAATCACTAGTATAGGGATTCAAATTTTTAAGACAGATATATAAATCCCAATACTATACAAAACATTTCCTTTCGGAAATCATTTACTATAACAACAGTGTTATAGTCCACTATTTCCTTTTATTTCTCAAAAACGTCTATTTCAACAATAAATGTTGAAATCTATGGTTTCGAATCTCAACATATCTTAAAACATCGTTAGATCGTTTTAATTCTATTTAAAATATCACATTCTAAACATTTTCTTTAACATATTATTCACTATTCGAAAACGTGAATATACTACGTTAACAAATATCATCCTTTTATTCATTTTATTTCAAAGGATTATTCACAGTTCAAAAACGTGAATATAACTCCATTAATAGGTTTCAACAATTTACTTATCAAAATTAAACGGACGTTTAATTTTACCCAAAATTCTCACTAACTCCAAACGACTCCAATCCAATTCCATCGCGTAGTGCTCGACGATACGATTCCAACGCAACTGAGTTTGCATTTTTTCGACCTCGTATGAAAAAGTTATGATTTTTACAAGTTTGTACACAATTTATATAAACAATTTAAACTTAAATTTATAATAATTTTTAACCCCACCCTATTAACAGCCGCACGATCCAGCACCTTTTCATCACAGCCCTCCATCCTTTATCCCTCTCCCTCACAAACGCACGCGACATCCTACAGTATACACCGAACCCATATTTGATTCTTAGGGTTTGAATTCAAGCCACCATCTCTCAACGAAACTTCGATCAGCTAGTTCCATTTCGAAGAGCTCGACCCACTCCATACTCGGCCAGAAGCACACGCAACTCGGCCTCACTATGGATCTCGAAAACCGTGCGCAAGCATGGTCGAACGCAGCCCCTAATCTCCCAAAATACAGCTCCAAATCACATCTCCACCGTTGAAGTTGTAGTTCTTGATGTCCTCTTCAATTTGTTAGTTGAAAGTTGTTGGTAAATGTCGATGGATGAGGAGATAATCGAGGTGGAAGTTGAGAAAATTCTGGCCGTGGGTTATTAAAGTGGCGGCTAGGTTTTAGATTAGGTTTTTATTTTTATTTTTTTATTTATGAAGGTTGTGGGTCTATTTATAGAAGAAAATCGAACACTATTCATCCGGAAATTCCGAACTCCGATTTACGCGCCGTAACCAGCGTTTCGAAGGTTTACCCCGCGTTCCGGACACAATGGAACAGGTTTCGAAAGCTAATTCGGACATCTGTGCGAGTTATGGCTATAAACGTTCAATTTAAATTAAACCGATTTCAGCGATTTTCTAGGCGTTTTAATTTGTATCGGACAAACGGTAAATCCAATTGACTTGAAATTTGAAACCTTACAATAATATCACATTAGGATCCGATGAAACTGGTTTCGTCGAAATCCGAGACTTTTTGAAAAATGGCTATTTTAACTCGCCAAATTAAAATTAAAAACAATTCGATGCGTTTCGAGCTGCCACGATCAAACGATAACTCCGATTGACACGAAAATTGAAATCCGGTAATAACTAACTATTACGGATCCAATGGAACTGGTTTTGTTCAATTCTGAGACTGTTCAAAAATTGACTATTTTCACTAGTCGATTTTAATATTAAAATATTCAATTTTCACAAATAAACTTTTAATTCGATTTTAAAAGTTCTAAAATATCGTTCTAACTCCCATATGATAAAATAAAATTTTACAAATCATATTCAATCATATTTAACCCAATTTTCAATTATTTCCATAATTTAATGTATTAAATTATCGATTTAATTATCCAATTAAATCCAATAATTCAAAATAAAATTTATTCGACTTATAAATTCACTCATTAATATTTAAAATTAATTAAATATTCAAATTTTAAATTAATAAAAATTCTGGGTCGTTACACCAAATTTTGGGTTTAAATTGGATTTGAATTCAATTTAAATTCAAAAAGGTGAGTGTTTTAACCCACTCACAACTACTAGAAGCTTTTATGTTTGTTTAAATTAATTTTAGAAATGAATAGAAATTTATTTATGAGTATTTGGCATGTTTATTTTATTCATATCTGTTGAATTGCATTTATTTAATTTAACTGTTAATTTAATTAATTTATTGCGTATAAATTTACAGTTAAAATTTATTTGTTTGTATATGAACTGCTAGTTAACAGTTATATAATTTATTACTGAATATAGACTGTAGATTAATAGCTGTTAAATTTAATTTGAATAAAATTGCCATTATTACCTGTTATGTAGTACCAAAAATAATATTGTTATTGATTGATATTGATTGATGATTGCGATTTGGATGATGGATGATGTTGATGAATGGATGTTTATTGTATATCATTAAATTGCAAATTATCATGCATATTTCATTTCATTCGGGATTGTGGTTTGAAATGATATATAACCGCAAAATTTTATATCTTTTAAATTGCGGATTGAAATGATAAATATCCGTATCACTTGACCATAGGATAGAAAATTATATACAGGCACCGCGGTATATATATAACTATTTAAATGTGATTTCTATGGTTTGGATGGAATACGGTTTATAATAATCTTAAATTTTATATTGTATAAATATTTTTCTTCCATATATATATACATATGAAGTTGAAAATTTTGAAATTAAAAGGTGTATAAAAATCTTTATTAAAAATGGAAGAAAATTAAGAAAATGGAGTTTAATAATTTATATCATATGTTTAAATGTTAAGTTTGGAAATTTTAAGATATGATATTTATAATTGGATTTTTCCCAAAATAAATTGAAATGAATATTCTAGTATAATCTGAATTGGGAAAAATATATATATTTTATTACTAGAAATTGAAGTCTTATTATTTATGGATTTTATATGAATATTCAAGACTAATTAATAGAACAATTGATTTGTTGAAAGCATAAAATCCAACTTTAGTTTGAAATATTGATACTCAAAATGGATATACGTATATATAAATAAATTGAAGTGGTTTTGGAGCTTGAGAGAGATAATATAAATTTTGGTTTAGACTTTAATAAAGAAATGTATTTGTAAAGCCATGAGAACTATTTTCTTTACAAAGTAACATTTAAGTTAAACCATTTAATTCATATACCGTTGAATGTCCAAACCATTCAAATTTTTAGAAGTTATGGTTTTAAATTATGATTTTCAACATATTATGCTTTGAAAATATTTGATTTTCAGACGTTATGAAGTTAAAGCATTATGATTTTGCAAAAGAATTATATTTGGGATAAGTGATAAAATATGGTTTTGGGTTTTGAAATGATATCGTATTCATGGTTATGAAATGGAATGTTTATTCTGATTTTTAAAGTATAACCTATTTTTAAATGACCGCGGTATTATAATAACGATGGATTGGCAAAGAGACCGGGATCGGATATGGACATACTCTCTGTCGATACCGAAAACCACTTTGACTAACCGTGTACGCGGTGTAGATTCCAGAATGAAGTAGGTGGTGGCGACGTTTCCTGTAAGGTAAATACGTGGACCCGACTCCCGTGAGTTGGCATAAGGTGGCTAAAACAGGAGCGATTCTCAGGCCAATGAGGTCGTTCCTCTGATCGGACCCTCCTCTTCGATATTATACTTTGATTTTGGATTGATTCAGTGGCCACTTCTATATTTTGATTTTGGGGAGTTAGTCCGAGGTGGGCGGTAACTGCGGCTACGCGTTTCCACCAGCCTGGATAGCAATTGGTATATCTACCCTGGCATTGCCTAGTTGTGCCGTGTCACCTACCATTCCGAGCCTTTACTACGAGTTTCTATTTGTGTCGTACCTATGGAGTATCCTCTGGTAGCTTCCCGATCAGGAGGTATTACGGTACTGTATAGACTATTGGCATTATTTGTGTTAAGGGCTATATGGGTAACCCCTTAACGCTATTAAAAAGTAAGTTTATTTTATAAATAGACACTATTATAATAGCGCAATATACTACATAGTAAATAGTTTAACGGATCCTTAGGAGATGTAAATCCCGAACATCTCTTGAGTTACTGTACTCATATTTATTTCTAATTTAACTCACATAAGATCTTTTAGTCTGACTCGAGTGTTTTTGTCTTTTCAAATTCGCTCGGGTCAGTCCGAGCGTTTCAGGATCGAAGATTTTAGCTTTGGAGGACGAAGACGAAGAATCCGTATTATATTATTTATAGTATTGCACCACACTCTAAATTTCCGCTGCATTGATTGTATTGGTATGTGTAACTCTGATATTCATTGTATAAGTAAAATAAATATTTTGTAAACAGTTATCATGAACTGTATATTGATTATTATATTTTATCCTTCCGCTGTGAGATTCTATTTTGTTTTATTTCTTCTCTGTTTTTTTCTTATTTACCCCATAACAATCCGCCCTTACGTATGCTTTGAATTGGCACGTGTGTCGGTTTAAAGTGTGCGAAAAGGCGGGATGTTACAGTTGGTATCAGAGCTTTGGTTTAGTGATAAACCTTGGCTTTGTGGGGTTTGACTCTTTGTTAATAGGGTAGTAATACCCTATGGGAGTCGCTGAGTGTATATATATGAGAGAGCGTATTTGTTAGTGTTATAAAAAGATTTTAATATTGTGTTAATCTGTTCCGTTTTGTATTTATAAATTCTGGTTGATGCATGGGACGCTATGTGATCAATAGGGATTTCTAAACACTTAATAGGACAGACCGACATAATATTTGTTTTAATATAGGTAAATGAAATAATTTTGCCTATTATATTTTCTATATATAAAATAAAAAATTTCAAATGATATCTATATTTGGTTGCAATAGATTGGTTGTTAGGAATAAAATTTATAAATAATAGGTAAAATAAGATTTCAATTAAAATCATTGAAATTTGGAAATTTTAGAACTTAAGTCCGGGATTTTTGAAAATTTGCTTTTAAAGGATTTATGAAATATAATGATTTGGTCTATAAGTATTTTCTTATATAAATATTTAGTATAATTCGGAAGAATTGTTTTAAAGAAAATTTTGGAGAAAATAAATTTTGTACTTTCCTCTCTGTCGCTGGAAAATAATTTCGGTGATGGCGGCCGCATCATCGACTTTCATTTTCGAGTTTCGAAGGGGAAAGGCCACTATAGTAAATTCTACTGCAGATTTATTTTGAAATCATCTAAAATTTAATTGTTTTAAAATATAATTAGAGATATATAAGTTGTAAGAAATTATTTATCTATTATTTTTAAAATAATTTTAAAATTTGACCCGGTATTTAATTCTTAATTTCCATTAATTAATTGTTTCAATTATAGTAGTGAAACGGAATTTAATTAATAATTGAAACCCTAAATAAAATAAGAGTCTTAAATGCTAAGTTATAGAGGAAGTTAAAAATTTTACTTATAAGAAAGAAGTAAAGATTTGTTGAACATTAAATTAAAAGAAGAGATAAAACTTGTATAAGTTCTTTTGCATTTTCTATAACATATATAACTTACCAATATGAAAGGTTGAAATGTTAATTAAGAGATTGGAATAGAATATTATACTAGTAGAATTTTTGAAAATAATGAAGTATTCAATGAATTGCTATTAAAAATAAGAATTAAATGGTATAAACTTAAGCAAAAAAAAAAAGAGAAAATCAAACCACTGAAGCCTGAAATAAAAGTATAATAAGCTAATTTGGTGTTGGTTTGAATTGTTTTGTTTGATGTATGTTCGTTGGGTAAGGAATTTGAAGTTGTTGGATGAATAAATAATCTATCTTTGTTCCATCTACGACTGTTGAGTAAAGGATGCACTTGATAGTTATTTTTCATTTCGTACAATTTCAGAATTTGAACCCGAACAGCTAATTGTTTGGTTTATTGAATGATTGTTTGTTTGTGGTGTGTGCTGTTTGTTAAAATTTGTGGTTGTTGCATGTGATGGGATATGAATGATTGAATCTACTTGAATATTTCACTTTGGTATAAATAGTTAACCTTTTAGATTATATAAGTGAAATACAGGTGATGGAAGCAACTGCTACTACTTTTGGTTCCATAATAATAAGCGTATATTGCCCGACAAATAGGTACGTTTCCGGATTACGTTTTATAGCGTTATTTTATATAATTGCCCGTGTTGGGCTATAATATTTTGATAATATATGTATATATTTGTATATTTTGATATTATATTTTCTCCGGAGTCTCTCCGTACAAAGGAGACTCTGCCAAAATTTTCCGTAAATTTTAAACTTAGAATTTTGTTGAAAATATTTTCCCAACTTTAATAATTTAAGTATAAAAGAATATAATGATTATAAACAGGTATATTTTATTTAAGAAAATAAAGTTAGTAAATTATTGTTTAAGTTAATATTTGAAAATAAGATTACTGTTTTATTCTTCCTTCTCCCTTCTTTTTCCTTTTCGGGGACGAAAAGTTTTGAGTGGGGGAGATTGTAACGACCCGTTAAACTTGATAATATTAAATGAATTAAATTAATATAATTTCCAATCTAATGTAGAATAAATGTAGGAATTAGATAGTAACTGGAATTAAAAGGTTAACAATTGAAATGTTTATATGGCAATAGATAGAATAACGAAAATTTGAGTTGTGGTTATAAGATTTAATTGGTTGTGAAATTAATACTAGAGGAACGCTAAATGAAAACTTTAGCAACGGCAATTAAAGCTTAATTATTGTTAAATTGAATGAAAACCTAACTGAGATAGTGTAAGATGTATATCTTTGTGTAGTTGTATATGTATAGGAGATTTAAATGTATAGTTAATTATGAATTGTAGAAACGGTTATTTAATCTAATTGTTGAAAAATTAGGTGAAATATAAATAGGGAAATAGCGTAATTGTTGCACTTGAATAAAAATAAATTTAAGAATTTATGACAAGAATTTAAATTTCCTATGTGTTTATATATATTGGTAAAATTGTAACTATATGGGAATTTAGGAAGTAAAATAAATGGCAGTAAGGGATAACCAATTCAATGCAATACAAAGGTGATTGGAACGACTGTTGGGTTTAATGGAGTATATATAAACAGTGAAAATCATTATAATCTCTTATTTAATACGATTGTTTAATTAATACTAAAAAATAAAGTTGAAATAGTATTAATGTAATAAAAACTTTAATAGATTGCAATTGTATAATGGAAGTAAATTGTTAATAAATGAATGTAAATATTAACAAATTTATGGAAATAAAATATAAAGGAATGTTGGATAGAACATAAGTGAATGAAATTTGATAGTACGTTAATTTGGAGGTAAATTTAAGAAAGAATAACAACCATTATAAATTTCCTAACTTATTTGTCAATGAATGTATTTGGGAATAGAGTTCTTTTATATGTTGAATAGTTATAATGTTGTTATTAAGAATGAACGTTACTTTATTAAGTATAAATATAGTAACGGAAGTATGAATAAATTTATAGAAACGTAAGACTTACTTTAAGGTAATATTTGAGTGTAGACTTTTGAAATAGATTTGACAACAATAATTAATGTTCGTTACCTATCTTATTTGTTGTTAAGTTTATTTCAAAATCAAATTCCAAATGTATTCGCTAAATTTTTGCAGTTGCGTAGTTTTGGTTTGTAATTGCAGTAGTTAGTTCTATAAGGTGAGGTCTATACTAATTTTATTTTAATTGGACCATTGGTTGATATAGACTTTAGAAAGCGAGATTTATAATTTTTAATTTGAGTATTAAATTCAACAAATGGTATTTATTATTACAAATAAAATGGAATTAAACGTAAAATATTAATTAAAATGGAATTTGTAAACATTATAGTGAAATTTTGAACTAATGTTAGTAGCATCTTTATTTTAGGTAAAAGTTTAGAATATAAAGGTTAAAAATCTATCTGCTTATTTGTTAATGGGATTAGGATCGGTAATAGGTGGTAATAATTAAATGAATGTTACACTAATTGAAAGTGGAGTAACGTTCATTTAAAAGTTGAGAAATTATAGGAGCATATTTATTAAGCGTTACTTTAAAATTTATGTTTGATTGTGAAATTTATACGAGAAGTTGCAAAGTAATAATTAAGAAAGAATATATATAAATTGTTTATAACCTAAAACTTAAGGGTAGTTAAATGTTGAAATTGAATCTAATCAATTGGAAACTTAATTAAATTGGGTTCAATGTAAATAAAGTGTTATTTTAAGAAATTGAAATAAGTATTATAATTGGCAAATTTAGTTACTTTAAAGTGAAACGGAAGATATTAACGCAATAGTTTGAATGCAATATTTAATTCATCTAATTTATATTAAAGATTCGTTAGATTAATTTAATAGAAATTTTGGGACATTTAATAGATAATTGCTGATTTTGAATGGAATTAAAGGAATTACTGAAATCGAAATTTAGCAACTTTTAAACCTTTGCAATTGATTTTGAATATAAAGAGTCAATGGAAATTTGTGGATTAATTTATGAATTCATGAAATCAGTGTATTGACTTAGTTGTAACTATATGTAAATGTACGCAATAAGGTTGTGCAATACCAATTATTTGGATTCAAATTTATATTAAATATAATGTTGGTAGCAATTGGAATCTACCGTTTTGCAAAATAAATGAGAAATCAAGTCAAATGTAAATTATATCGTAAAGGATAAATTCATTTAAACAGTAAGATTTTTAAATAAATAAACGTTTCACTTAGGTTTCATTTGGATAATTTATGTAGTTTAATGGGAAAGCAATTGAAATTGATTACCCTAAATTTGTGCAGTTAGGGTAGTTTTGATTTGTCACTTAAGATGGTAAATTCTATAAAATGTGATAAATGTAGTTTTAATTAAATTATGACGATTGGGTATTTAAGAAGTGATAAACCAAAATTTATTTATTTATTTGAAATTAAATTGTGCATATATTTCAAATAAGTGAAATTTATGTTTAACTATTACATCAATAGGAATTAATCTAATTTAAGGATATGTTAATATGAATTGGGCAAAAGGGTGTTTGGACTAGGGAATAATATTAATCGGTTTTAGAAACCTTAAATATAAAATGGGAAGTAGACAAGATTTAACGTTACAACCATTTATACAAAATCCAGGATGTGTGTAGAAGTATTTATGGAATAAAACGTAAACAATTGTTGGATAAAAAGAGTAGGAATCAACATTTATTTATTTAATTGGATATAACTACGATAGTATGATTTATTGCATTTAAATGAAATCTAATGTATAGAACATTGCCTAAAAAGGAAGAATAGATAAAATTAATGATAAATCTATATACTATATAAGATTTATTGATTTAAAGACAAAAGGGGCAAGATGTATAAATTAGATTAAGTGCAACCTTCAGTAAATAAAATTTGATGGAATAAAAACATTTGGGTAATTTATTTCCAATTAAATCAATTCACGTTTCAAAATTTAATGCTAGTTTATTTCATATATGTTTATGCCTAAATTTAAACTTATGTTTAGATCCAATCCGATCCATCTATTATTTTTCAGTCTTGTCTATATATAACCTGTTATAAACCCTAGCCACTCCTTATTTTCATTTTTCTATACGTAGATCTCCTTCTCAACTCCTCATTCTAATGGCAGAAAAAAAAACCTAATTCTCAAATTCCAAAAAAAAAAAAAAATTCAAAAAAAAAAAAAAATATCGGATCTGCAGCAGCTTCTGGTCGCGCTTCGGGTTTCAGGGGAGAAAACCCTAGAGCAACTTCGGGTCAGGAAGAAAATGACTCGGGTCGCTCCGGGTCGTTTTGGCGAAAACTCCAAGCAAGCACCGGGGAATTGAGGCGGCGCACCGAAGTCGAACCCGAAGTCGACCCAGGACCAGAATTTTCCATTTTTCAAATTTTCATAACTTTTGCATACGAGGTCGGATTCGCGCGCGGTTTGTTTTGATGGGATCGTATCGGAATTTCTGACGTTTGGGCACTAGTTTGGATGAATTTGGATACTGTCCAAATTTCAGGTTTAAATTGGATTTGAATTCAATTTAAATTCAAAAAGGTGAGTGTTTTAACCCACTCACAACTACTAGAAGGTTTTATGTTTGTTTAAATTAATTTTGGAAATGAATAGAAATTTATTTATGAGTATTTGGCATGTTTATTTTATTCATATCTGTTGAATTGCATTTATTTAATTTAACTGTTAATTTAATTAATTTATTGCGTATAAATTTACAGTTAAAATTTATTTGTTTGTATATGAACTGCTAGTTAACAGTTATATAATTTATTACTGAATATAGACTGTAGATTAATAGCTGTTAAATTTAATTTGAATAAAATTGCCAGTATTACCTGTTATGTAGTACCAAAAATAATATTGTTATTGATTGATATTGATTGATGATTGCGATTTGGATGATGGATGATGTTGATGAATGGATGTTTATTGTATATCATTAAATTGCAAATTATCATGCATATTTCATTTCATTCGGGATTGTGGTTTGAAATGATATATAACCGCAAAATTTTATATCTTTTAAATTGCGGATTGAAATGATAAATATCCGTATCACTTGACCATAGGATAGAAAATTATATACAGGCACCGCGGTATATATATAACTATTTAAATGTGATTTCTACGGTTTGGATGGAATACGGTTTATAATAATCTTAAATTTTATATTGTATAAATATTTTTCTTCCATATATATATACATATGAAGTTGAAAATTTTGAAATTAAAAGGTGTATAAAAATCTTTATTAAAAATGGAAGAAAATTAAGAAAATGGAGTTTAATAATTTATATCATATGTTTAAATGTTAAGTTTGGAAATTTTAAGATATGATATTTATAATTGGATTTTTCCCAAAATAAATTGAAATGAATATTCTAGTATAATTTGAATTGGGAAAAATATATATATTTTATTACTAGAAATTGAAGTCTTATTATTTATGGATTTTATATGAATATTCAAGACTAATTAATAGAACAATTGATTTGTTGAAAGCATAAAATCCAACTTTAGTTTGAAATATTGATACTCAAAATGGATATACGTATATATAAATAAATTGAAGTGGTTTTGGAACTTGAGAGAGATAATATAAATTTTGGTTTAGACTTTAATAAAGAAATGTATTTGTAAAGCCATGAGAACTATTTTCTTTACAAAGTAACATTTAAGTTAAACCATTTAATTCATATACCGTTGAAGGTCCAAACCATTCAAGTTTTTAGAAGTTATGGTTTTAAATTATGATTTTCAAAATATTATGCATTGAAAATATTTGATTTCAGACGTTATGAAGTTAAAGCATTATGATTTTGGAAAAGAATTATATTTGGGATAAGTGATAAAATATGGTTTTGGGTTTTGAAATGATATCGTATTCATAGTTATGAAATGGAATGTTTATTCTGATTTTTAAAGTATAACCTATTTTTAAATGACCGCGGTGTTATAATAACGATGGGTTGGCAAAGAGACCGGGATCGGATATGGACATACTCTCTGTCGATACCGAAAACCACTTTGACTAACCGTGTACGCGGTGGAGATTCCAGAATGAAGTAGGTGGTGGCGACGTTTCCTGTAAGGTAAATACGTGGACCCGACTCCCGTGAGTTGGCATAAGGTGGCTAAAACAGGAGCGATTCTCAGGCCAATGAGGTCATTCCTCTGATCGGACCCTCCTCTTCGATATTATACTTTGATTTTGGATTGATTCAGTGGCCACTTCTATATTTTGATTTTGGGGAGTTAGTCCGAGGTGGGCGGTAACTGCGGCTACGCGTTTCCACCAGCCTGGATAGCAATTGGTATATCTACCCTGGCATTGCCTAGTTGTGCCGTGTCACCTACCATACCGAGCCTTTACTACGAGTTTCTATTTGTGTCGTACCTATGGAGTATCCTCTGGTAGCTTCCCGATCAGGAGGTATTACGGTACTGTATAGACTATTGGCATTATTTGTGTTAAGGGCTATATGGGTAACCCCTTAACGCTATTAAAAAGTAAGTTTATTTTATAAATAGACACTATTATAATAGCGCAATATACTACATAGTAAATAGTTTAACGGATCCTTAGGAGATGTAAATCCCGAACATCTCTTGAGTTACTGTGCTCATATTTATTTCTGTTAATTTAACTCACATAAGATCTTTTAGTCTGACTCGAGTGTTTTTGTCTTTTCAAATTCGCTCGGGTCAGTCCGAGCGTTTCAGGATCGAAGATTTTAGCTTTGGAGGACGAAGACGAAGAATCCGTATTATATTATTTATAGTATTGCACCACACTTTAAATTTCCGCTGCATTGATTGTATTGGTATGTGTAACTCTGATATTCATTGTATAAGTAAAATAAATATTTTGTAAACAGTTATCATGAACTGTATATTGATTATTATATTTTATCCTTCCGCTGTGAGATTCTATTTTGTTTTATTTCTTCTCTGTTTTTTTCTTATTTACCCCATAACAATCCGCCCTTGCGTATGCTTTGAATTGGCACGTGTGTCGGTTTAAAGTGTGCGAAAAGGCGGGATGTTACAATATATATATATATATATATATATATATATATATATATATATATATATATTCTTGCATTTCTGAAACATATGTTGTTTTTTAAATACATGTGCATAGCATTTACCGTTAGGACTTAAATATAACATCTTTGGTGTAACACTTTTTGGTATCAGCATAAACTTTCAAGAATGTCTCTCTATAGATATTGCCAAATGTTAATATCGCTAAAAAATAACTTCTACATAATATACCTTTTTACAAATTCAAAACGCTCTTTTACAAATGTTATCAATCAGCAAGCTCCCGATGAGGGTATAATAAAGTCATCCGCTGGTCCAAGCCCCCAAACCTCGTGATAAATTTATATAGAATGAGGAAACAAATGGTAGGAATCGAACCTGGATCTTTTTACCAGAATCCAAGCCTCATTTCCACCGTGTCGTGCTCACGTACACATTACCAAACTTAATATCACTTAAAAATAGGATCTAACTAATTTTTTATTTTCGTTTTTTTATTAATTAATAACAAAAATAAATTTTCAAACTAGCAAAAAAAATTAAATATTGCAATGTATAAATAAAAATTCAAGCTAACTACACATGATTTCAACGTAAAAACACAGCTAAATATTTGTGCAAATCATTTCTTTTGAATATGTTAAACACAAATAATTTGTAAAAAAATCAATTTACTTGTGAAATGTGTGATATCATTACGCGCGAATCACGTGTCGTAACACTTATGAATAAACCACTTAATAACTTTAGTATTTGCCATTGTTATTTATTATTACATACTTATTGTTCTTTTTTTGTATAAACAATTAATCTCAAAAACCCATTTATTAATATTTAAAACTTTCTATTACAATAATAACTCGTTTAATCGACTTAACAACATTTATCGCTATTTATGTAAATATATATTTCCCCTTTTTAATAAGTAACTTTCATTTAAAACCAACTCAAGATGTTTTACCACGGTAATGTTTTAAAACATATCATACATTTATTATCTAATAATTATCTTCTTTTTTGAAAATTTCGTATTTTATAACTATAACTTGTAAAAACATGACATATACTTTAATGATATGTCTTATTAAACCTTACAGCCCTCCTAAGATAATGTTGAATTTCATTCTGCACATCGCTCTGTGGGGGCAATATATGAGTTTGATCAACACCTTTTAACAAAAGGAATTTCTTATTGTTGCATACAACCAAACTCGTACGTACATACATACATACATACATATATACATACATATACATACATACAGATATGTGTGTGTGTGTGTATTACTCCACCTACCTTGAATTTCCCTTAAGCTTCTTCTTCCTTGCTCATCCTTTGGCAAATACTCTTTCCTTTCATCTTCCACTCTTGAGTTTTGACATTTTTGGTCCTACAATTCGCTTAAACTTTTTGATCTATTAAGACATTTTCAACCCCTCCTTTTTGATTTAAATTTTAGTTCTTGTTATCCCATTTTTGGTCAAAACTGGAATATCAATGTTGTGTGCATTTCCACCACGACCGAACCAAGAAGAAGCAGCCAGCAAGCGTATATAAGTCTGGGATTTCACTCACGATTCAAGTATAAAAGTCCATTCGGTATCAAAGGTTTAAAGTTTCATTCAGCAATGTAGAGCGAAGTCTCATTCGGCATTCAAGATGCCTTGGTTCATCCAGCGTTCCCAATACAAGAGCTCATTCGGTACTCCATGTACTGCCGAACGAGCTCCACCGAATCACCTCCACCGATCCAGGAGGAAGGCACCACCGGTCCAAAAGCTTCTCCATCTTCCACCGAACCAGACCTTAGCCACTATCGAACCAAAGTACACGAGCCCTTGCCGAACCACCATACTCCTACCACCGGACCAAAGCCCTACCGGTCCAACACCACTCCCTGCATAGCTGAATCAAGCTCCATCCACTCACCACCGGATACACCTTCACCGAACCAACGTCCCACCGGACCAACTCCACTTCCATGAACTACCAAACCAAGCCCTTGCCGAACCAAAGTTGCCAGTCCAGATTGCATCAGCCCAGGCCCACCAGCAGCTATATACATCCAAGACCCCTGCCCCCAGCCTCACTCTATAAATAGAGGGGCAGGGGTACAACAATGACACAAGTTTGAGAGCTCAAGCACGGAAGGAACTTTCAAACAACTTTCAATTACTTGTAACCAAAGCTTTGTACTTGTAATCTGAAGAGAAAAAGGAGAATAACATATAAAGTGGACGTAGGCACGTTCTGGCCGAACCACTATAAATCTGTGTGTCTTTTACAGTTTAGTCCCTTCTTTTTACATATTTGCATAAATCACCCAAATCGCTAAGAACAACATATAATCAACTAAATCGTACGACTTTGAGGTGTTTGCCCATTTTTTTGCGCAAACATTTCTGGTGCCTTCATTGAGAGTTGAACTCATGGATTCTACCGCCTGAAATTCGAACTTGAGAGTTTAGAGATTCAGATTGGAAGAGTTATGGCGAGACAATCAAGCAGAAGGCCAAGGCCAGAGTAGAGTCAACAGGAAGGGAGTCAAGAGGCTTCCTCAGGAGCAAACCAAGCTTCAGCCTTCATCACCAGGGATGAGATGGAGGCTATGATGAGAAGACAAGAAGAGATGATTCAGAACTTGCTTCAGCAAATTGGGCAACTTGGAGCACAAAACCAAGGAGCAACTGGAGTTCAGAACGGAGCAGGAACATCTGGCGTAGCACCAGAGCTAGGGGCACTCACACAAAGCATGTTAATCCGATCCCGGGAAGAGAGACAGGGGCATCCGAGCAACCTGGTGGCAATAGAGGAGTGAACGCTCAGTCAAGGGGGCAGATCCCAGAGTTCCCTCGTGAACTCGGGGGGCAGGTTGAAAGTGATGAACGAAGATTGCATCTCGGAGACGATGACAGATTGGCGGAGATGGTTAGAAGAGCTATGAGAGGCGGTTTGGTAAACAAAGACTTGGAAGATGTAAACAGGAGTCCTTTTTCTTCTGCAATTAGGATGGCTAGGAACCCACCAGAATTCAAGCTACCATCAGTAGAGATGTACGATGGGAGGGCAGACCCTGCGGTCCATCTTACTAAGTATATGAGGCACATGGAAGTGCTGGGGGCATCACAGGAGATCATGGCCCGGTGCTTTCCACTATATTTGACGGACATTGCAGCGTTATGGTTTAGGCAACTGGAGACCGGCTCCATAGGAACGTGGGCAGATTTAACTGAGAGATTCATGAGGCAATTCAGGGTTCATATTGCGAGACCCAAGAATGTGATGACTTTGGCAACCTTGAAGCAGAAAACTGGAGAGACTTAAGGAGCTTTCTAACGCGATTTAATGCGGCGGCAGCATCAGTGGATCGACCAGATCCATCTATGGTCATGATGGCGGTTGTATCTGGAATAACTGATAGCACAGAGTTCAAGAATTCAATAACCAAGGACCCGCCTATGAATCTAGGAGAGTTCTATCATGAGGCTGAAAAGTTTCTGCGTTTGGAAGATGCTAGTGCAGAAAGAGAGGAAGAAGATGACGTTTACGCAATCAAGAGCGGAAACCCACCTGGAAAGGGTGCGGAGACTAGCAAAGGAAAGAGAAAGGCTGAGGATAATGATGACAGGTCAAAGCGGCAAAGGAGGGAGCCGCGATTCATCACTCACACTGAGCTGAATGAGAGTCTGGAACAAATTTATCAGGATACCAAGGGGCAGGTTCCGTATCGTAGACCAATGCGAAGGGATCCAATCTCTGACGAAAGAAAATCAGATAAGTTTTGTGTATTCCATGAATTAAACGGTCATAACACTAATGATTGTAGGCATTTGAAGAACGATATGGAACGGCATATCAGGAATGGTATGCTCCTTCAGTACGTGAGGAGGCGAACTCCAGCAGTGGAGCCAGAGCGACCACCGTCTACATCGGCTAGAGGTGACCCTGGATCGGGGCACCGTTTGATTATCCATTGATTGCTTGATTAAAATAACGATGAACAAGTTGTAAACCTCTCACTAACGCGGTTAAATCATTTACACATGTGAGCGATCGCGCACGATCCATAGGCATGCTCTGAATGACCACCAACCGCGTTATAGTAAGAGTTTGCGCTTTGACATCTTCATTCTGCCTTTTGCTTTGATTTTGATTTGAACATTTAAATTCTTCCTGTTTGAACATTTCTGCCGTAAGGTTCATATGATTATTGCTTTAACATTTACAATTCTTTGGAAAAATTTACTTGTATGCCCGTTGGATCGCGAACGGTCCACGAGCACCTCTTGCATGGCAGCGAACTGCCGAAGTCTTTGATTCGGAGACTCCCCCAAACAATAACTCCGACACTGATAATATTAAGTCCCCCCCGGGCACACACAATTCGCCTCGAACGGCAGCCGACTTCGAACAGTCACAATTCGCCTCGAACGGCACCCGACTTCGAACAGTCACAATTCGCCTCGAACGGCACCCGATCGCGAACGGTCACAATTCGCCTCGAATGGCACCCGACCTCGAACGGTCACAATTCGCCTCGAACGGCACCCGACTTCGAACAGTCACAAACTCGCCTCGAACGGCACAACTCATCTCGCCACAAATGGCTCGATCGCGAAAGGCCGCCATTTGAGGTCCACCCCCTGACCGCCAACAGTCGCACCTTACCACGAATGGCTCGATCTCGAACGATCGTCATCCGAAGTAAGGCGCTTGACCGCGAACGGTCCCATTCCATCTTTTGCCGCGAACGGCACCGGCCGTGAACGATCACATTTCACCCCAAGTGGCTTGATCGCGAACGGTCGCCATTTGAGGTCCGCCCTCTGACCGGGCTCGGTCGCACTTTACCTCGAATGGCTCGATCCCGAATGGTCATCATTTGAAGTAAAGCGCTTGACCGTGAACGATCACATTCCACCGCAAATGACTCGATCTCGAACGATCGTCGCATGGATTTAGACGCTTGACCGCGAACGGTCGCACTTCACCTCAAATGACTCGATCACGAACGGTCGTCATTTGAAGTTAGGCGCTTGACCATGAACGGCCGCGCTTCATCCCAAATAGCTCGATCCCGAACGGTCGTCATTTGGGGCCATATAAAATATCAAGCTCTTTACAGGTTGTCAACAGGATATGAACATCCAGCTCATGGCATTACAAAACACGCCTTCCTACCGCAAGGACATCAACAGGATATGAACATCCAGCTCATGGCATTACAAAACACGCCTTCCTATCGCAAGGCATGTTTTGGGGGGCAAAGTGTTATCCCATTTTTGGTCAAAACTGGAATATCAATGTTGTGTGCATTTCCACCACGACCGAACCAAGAAGAAGCAGCCAGGAAGCGTATATAAGTCTGGGATTTCACTCATGATTCAAGTATAAAAGTGCATTCGGTATCAAAGGTTTAAAGTTTCATTCAGCAATGTAGAGCGAAGTCTCATTCGGCATTCAAGATGCCTTGGTTCATCCGGCGTTCCCAATACAAGAGCTCATTCGGTACTCCATGTACTGCCGAACGAGCTCCACCGAATCACCTCCACCGATCCAGGAGGAAGGCACCACCGGTCCAAAAGCTTCTCCATCTTCCACCGAACCAGACCTTAGCCACTGCCGAACCAAAGTACACGAGCCCTTGCCCAACCACCATACTCCTACCACCGGACCAAAGCCCTACCGGTCCAACACCACTCCCTGCATAGCCGAATCAAGCTCCATCCACTCACCACCGGATACACCTTCACCGAACCAACGTCCCACCGGACCAACTCCACTTCCAAGAACTACCGAACCAAGCCCTTGCCGAACCAAAGTTGCCAGTCCAGATTGCATCAGCCCAGGCCCACCAGCAACTATATACATCCAAGACCCCTGCCCCCAGCCTCACTCTATAAATAGAGGGGCAGGGGTACAACAATGACACAAGTTTGAGAGCTCAAGCACGGAAGGAACTTTCAAACAACTTTCAATTACTTGTAACCAAAGCTTTGTACTTGTAATCTGAAGAGAAAAAGGAGAATAACATATAAAGTGGACGTAGGCACGTTCTTGCCGAACCACTATAAATCTGTGTGTCTTTTACAGTTTAGTCCCTGCTTTTTACATATTTGCATAAATCACCCAAATCGCTAAGAACAACATATAATCAACTAAATCGTACGACTTTGAGGTGTTTGCCCCTTTTTTGCGCAAACAGTTCTCCTTGCTCGTCCCTACTTCATGGACTTTATCCTCAACATTCTTCTTCATCTCACTCTCTTTAGGGAGGCATGATTTACTAATTGGGAACTAAAAATGATTATGCCCAAAACGTATACAGTTGTCACACCTCGTGGGCTTTCATATATAATTTTTTTGGAAGATTTGCCCAGCCTCCCTTATTTCTTCTAGGAAATGAGGAAATCCAAACTACATTTTCACATTAACCAACACTGTGAGTTACTCGCTCCATAATTTTCATTATGAATATATTCCTGTCATAGAACCAAGGCCCCTCAATAATTTTATAGCAGCCACCCTCGTTGTTAAACCTGATAACAAAGAAATCATAAGCTCTCTTTTGTTTTACAATTATGTTTTGCATATCCCTTGAGCGCTTTGAAACAAGGTCTAGGAACAATTGCATATATCATCGTACAATTGCCCCAACTGTTCTCTACTTCGTTCATGGTCCCTTTGGGGATATTACTCCTCCTCTTCCCCTTCACAGTAGCTGGTTCTACAAATTCCCGGTTAGAGCCTTCCCTCTAATAATTTTATCACCTCTAACTATGTCACAATTAGAGATATTTTTAGCATCCTTAAACCTGTTGAATTTCACTTTTGATTTCACTGCAAAATCCTTGCCTCATGGTTTAGAAGATCAGATCTTGTTCAATTTGAAATTATGCATTTGATATGAAACCCCAATCCCCCTCTTTCTTTCCCCTTTCCATGTCTCTTCCTTTTTAAAGCCTCGTTTTTTCCTAACAACCTTTTGCAACCCTCCTCCTCTTCTCTATTGATAACTTGCTCATATGGCTCACATCCATAACTATTTATGAAGGTTCAAAATTGTGTTGATTTGCGAGAACCTCTATAATTAGAAATTGAGAATATCTTGGAAGTAGTCGGGTGGAGAAAGAATTGAAGAATCGAGAACGATAGAGATAAAGAGATTATATGGAAAAAGAAAGAAAAGATAAAACTAAGGTTTTTAAAACCTTAGCTCAATAGCTGCCAAGAAACTTTGTTTTATTATTATTATTACTATTCTTTCTTTTCTTTCTCTTTTTCTAACCCTTCATTTTTCCTTTCCTTTTGTTATGGGTTTGGAGGTAATAGCCATGTAGAGAGGAAGAAGAGAGGAAACTGTAATATTTAAATATATTTAATTTTATTTATTGAAGGAGTTACCTTTTTAAATGCTATTTTGTTTCCAATAACTATGGAATAAATAGATTAACTTCCGCCAATCACAATAAATGTATTAATTGGTAATCTAAGCAAATAATTTCCATAGTGTTCTCATAGTAAATTAATATACATCCATATTTAAAATTCAACAAATTTGAAATAAATTTTGATAATTAAGATAAAGAGAAAACATAATTCTTCTACATTGAACACACACATATACATACATAAAGAATTCCCATACGAGGAAACTCTAAAAATCGATTAATATAATACCCATACTTAGAAATTTTAGATATTGAATTAAATACCTACTATTTTATTTTCAAAATTCAAAACTATTAAATTATGATTTTATTTCTTACTTTAGTTTAGATATATGCATATATACACATATATGCTACTTAATTTTGAATAAATTCCTATAATTTTTTTAATAAATTCCATATATACGTACACATAGATATATGTATGATAAATATATGTGCAAATTAAGATCTGCCCCTTATTTTCAAACTGAATGCCTGAAAAGATTTTTTAAATAAGTTTCACGAATCGCCCCTATCAATGTTTTCAATAAAAATGTATATTTTAAACCATATAAGTTTGTAGTTAGAACTGCAAATATTTGTAGTTTAAAATGCAGAAATGAGCAGGTTAAAATGTAGATATATGCAGTTTAAAATGCATATATCTGTAATATAAATATTTGCGGTGTTGAAAACAAATATTTAAAGTGTATAACGGGCATTCTTGCGTTGTAGACTGTAAATTTTCGTTCAACAAAAACTTGCAATTCGAACTGTAAATATTCGTAGTGTAGAACGCAAATATTTGTAGTTCAAACTATAAGTATGCGCAATTTAAATTGCGTATTTTTTTCTAGAAATATTAGTATGGTTTTTTGTGAAATCTGTTGACTGTGGGCGGAAGTGAATTTTGAATCCTTTGAAGGGTGTTTGAAAAAAACGTCCCTAAGCATCCTTCCCTACATATCTTTTTTTCCACAGAAACTACAAAAGTGAAGCCAATGGGCATTGAACTCCTCACCTCTGTTACCGAAGTCTACCCTCTTAACCACTACATTACTTATGATTTTGTTAAAAAGTTAAGTGGATTTGAAAATTTCAACCGTTTGGTTCATCAGTGTTTGCAATGGGCCTGTCAACACATACTTTTGGATGTCGATATTTCTGTACTTGTGTCCGCATCTGAAATCATTTTCAAATATCAGATATCTGTATCCATGGATACCGATGAATATCAGATAATTACTATATTAGCCAACAATCGAGAAATCAAGAAACATAAATGAAATTTGTGTTTCAATATAATGTTTTTCATATTGATTATTAAAGTGTGCAAAGTCAACAAATATGATGATAATAAACAATTTTGAGTACTTAATATGCATTAAATGCATATAATATCAAATATCAACTTAACATGATAATAAATACATATCTTTCACTGTAACGACCCATAAAATTTTGATAATTTTAAATGGTTTTATTTAGCGTATTAAATTTGATTTTTGAGAAATTTTAAATAATAATATTTTGAAATAAAATTTTACATTTGATTACGTATAGTTAAATGTGGCAAATGATAAATTTTCATCAAAAATTAAGAAAGTATATTTTAGGGTGTGATTCTGTTCAATTTAAGTCAGTAATAATTGACGTTCATAAAATAATTTATTTTGGGAAATTCAATGCACGGCTGTTTTATTTGCCATCATTTCTTTTATTTATTTTCAAACGGTTCATTTTGCCTTTATAACGTGTCCTTCCATATTTATTCTTGTTGTCCAATCAAGCTATTAATTGCTTTGATTGTTTCTAAAACAGTGTGTAGCTATTACTTTTTCTACCGTTAAAATTTCAATTGCTTAATAATTTTCCAATTCACAGATAGACTTCCCCATTCCTAGCCATTAATAAACTTTAAAATCATTGTCCTTGCCTTTCGTTATTCCCCGTTTTATATAATAATAATTGAAATTTATAGCCGTTTCAGTATATAACTTTTACACGTTTTATACTCATTTAATTTCAGTAGTCCATTGCCTTTAATTTTTAAATTGTTCCATTTTCTTCCCAGGCAACAGCTCACATTCCATTTCGCTTATAAATCAGTTTCCACTTTTACTCACCTGCTCACCTTTTCTTCCATCTATCCGTTTAATAGTTATATATAAGTTATAATACGTTTCCCTGATTCATCTCCTTTCCTTTTTCATTGACATATTAATTCTGGGAAGTGATTAATTTAAAAACCCATCTTCCCCTCATTTCTTTAAAATTTCAGCTAAATTTTAGCCTGTGACCGTTGTTGTACATTTCATTAAAGAGGTACGTTACCTTATTAATATCCGGAATTTAAGGGTGAATTTTTTTCTTCTAACCTTTCCTTTCCTACGCTGCCTGTTTCCACTTCTTTCATTATGACCGTTCATTATATATATACACTACAGCTGGAAAGTTATAAACGTATAAACTTAGATACGTTTTGTATTTATTAAAAATTTAAAGCTCACCTTAAATTGTGCAAAGCGTTTTTCCTCTGCCTTTATAACTTTGGGTTTATACCTATTGTTTCTTCCTCTTCCTCCCTGAAGCCTATTTTCTTTCTTTCCCAAGCTGTTACAGCGCCTCTTCAAGGCCATAACCGCATACCCGCGCCACATCTCACCACTCGCTTGCATACGTTCGCATATATTAGGTATAGTACTTCTGTCTGTTAGCATATATATATCAGTGAATTTGTTACATGGGTTATATTATCTTGGGTTTCCTTGTTTCCAGTTTAATAATATATTATACAAATTTTGCAGCGTTTATTATATGGTTTATATATATATGTCAAAGTTATTCTTTTATATATATAAATGTATTTGTGTATATATGTATATATGATGTAATATTAGTTTATAAAATAAAATTTTCCTTTTTCGGCTGTTGTATGTAAAGATGCTTTTTGATCTAATTTGTTTAAGCTTAGTTTTTTATTTTTTCATATATAATATTTTAAACGTGAATTTGATTTAAGTGAAGCTTTTCGTATCATGTTATTAAATGAAATAATATAAGGTGATTTAAAAATATATATACTTTTTTTTGTTTTGAATCTTTTTCGGGTTTTGTTGGTTTTGTTATATATTACTCTTTCTTAATGCAATGTACTTCAAACAACAAAATAGGTGAGTGAGAAAAAGAACGAAAACCATATATATATATATATATATATATATATATATATATATATATATATATATATATCTAAGCATTCGAGTTTATACTTTTGGTCGGTAAGTATATGGTATTTATAACGGTTTTGAAAGTAAATTTTAAGCATGTCTAAGCGGTATATGTCGTAATGGTTATATTATTATTTAAATATAAGTATCACATGTGCAGGTTTTAAGTGTATATAGTATATTTATAATATAAAGTTTATTAAGTTATAAAAGTTTATACAGTTTATATTTTATAAGATAAAGTTTAAAAGTTATATACGCGGCAGTTGATATGTTGCAATGAACATACATTATATACAAGTCTTTATTTTAATAAGTATTATTTCAACATATATATTGCATATATGTTTGATTTTTTTTATTGTATATGTATTTGGTTTAAAAACAATGATTTGAAATGTATGTGTATTAAATTTAGAATATGTTTTATATATGTAAATAGTTATATATAATTATATATATAATTGTAAGTTCACTTATATCATTCATCTTCATAAATCTAGTTCTAATTTGAATTCGATTTTTTTCTCTTCTATTTATAAGCTTTGTTCGTCGTGCCTGTTTTCTTCATCGAATCGTGTCTATCTAGCGTTGCTTTGGGATTCGTAACTAAACTTCATTGTCTATTCTCTTTAGCCTCGAAAGGTGAGCAATCACTCACGATTAACGTTCTTATATTTATTAAATTTGATTTCAATTGAAACAACAATTGAAGTATGCTGCTGTAGTTATTTAAATTGTTATATTTATGCTATTATCTATAACTGTTCACTTGTGGGATATGACACCATATCCTATTGTTTATATTATATTGTTATTGATGATATATGCATGTTGTTATATTATTATCATATCAGTTATCACTCTGCAAGTGCCCTGTTAGTATAGTATTCACCATGGGTTGAAATGATACATACCCGAACGGACTTTAGGATAGGAGAAAATCATTATGGGTTGAAATGATAAACCCAAACGATTTTCATTTAATTGAATTTGGAATTACGGGTTGAAATGATATCCACCCGCATATATTTAGTGGACGGAATGAAATGATAAATATCCGTAGCACTTGACCATATGATAGAAATATATACAGACACCGTTGGTCCATATATAAATATTTTGAAATAATTTCTATGATTTTGGAAAGAAATATATGGTTAAATAATTATTGATTCTTAAGATGGAAATTTATATATAGGTTTAGTAGTAATATTTGATTTAAATTAGAATTGATGTAATACACATAATATGGTTAAGTATTTATGTAAATCTATATTTCAAAAAGATTTTCTTGTAATAAATTGAATAATTAAGATTGGGAGATAAATTTGGATTTATTAAAAATGGTATTTAAATAAGGATTTATTTAATTAAATCGATTTGAAATTATTAAATGGGAAATCTAAAGGTATGATTTTTATAACTGGATTTTTGATTTAAGTGATTTAATGAATATTTCACGTTTAAATAAATTAAAATAAAATATTGAGTAAAATGTAATTTAAGATTACTTAAATGATATTGAATCAAATGCGGGAGCATTTCAAGACTAAATAATAATGAGGTTAATCGAGATCTTTATGAACCTGTTAAATTGAACATTTAAATATTAAAACTTTGAACTATATTGGAATTTAAATGGGTATTTTGAGATTCAAATCTGTACTTGAAATCAATATAGTTGAATTCTTATTTAGAAATTAAATTGAATAAAAAATGAAAATTTAGGTTGAACTAAAAATTGAAATTATTATTTAGAAAACTAAATTGAATAAAATTTAGTTTGAAACGTTGAATACTTAAAGTTTGAAATATATTAAAATATAAAAGGGTATTTTGTGATTACAAATCCGAATTTTGAGATCGATAAAATTGAAGTGGTTATTTAGGAATTAGTTGAATTTTAAATGGATAAATTGAGATTTGACTAGATTTGAATTTTTGATTGGAGTAGATTTGAATCGTAAATGTGGAAGTGATCAAATTTGAAAACAAATATATTTGAAGTGAAATGATATTTTGTTTTTGAATAAAAAATAAAATTGAGATGACCACGGTGACGTAGTGTACATTTCTACCCTATAGATAGTTCCAGGGATCCTTAGAGGATGGTTATCCCAAACATCCTCTAAGTTAATTTTATTTCAGTTGATATTTCACTTGAGTTGGATTTATTGATATAAGAATGTTAATCCTGACTCGAGTGTTTTGTGTTTTGCTTTACGCTCGGGTCAGACTGAGTGATACAGCATTGAGACTCACCTTTGGAGTTTGGAGCTTCGCTTGGAGATCCAACTATCACTTAACTTTCAGCACTTCCAGTTGATTCGTTAAGAGAAGTCATCTGTTGCATGGGAGACTTCAATGTATCTGGGATATTCTAATGTATTTTATTTCTAACTTTGTTATATAGTAGCTTCATGAACTACTATTCTTTTATTCCGCTGCGTATTATTGTACTACTCTGTATCTGTGATTCTGTGATTGATTTATTTGCTGTATATGTTTTTGCCAAATTTAAATTAACAATTCAGTATTTTGAATTATTCAAGTCGGACATGTATAGTATTAATGTTGATTTGAATGGTCCAAAATAGCGAGTCGTTGCATCCACTGTACTAAAACACACTTGAAATAAATTATGATCTTAACAAAATTCGAATGGATGATTTTTGCAACTGCATCCGCTTTTGCAAATATCGAATATTTATCCGTTTTTGGATATGGATAAGGATGGATTTCATATTTTTCGGGTAACCATTAATAGCCTTAGTTTGCATAAATCCTTTGAACTTATAAAATCTATATCTTTTATATCGTAACTTTGAATATACCAATTGTATGGTCCAATTTGACCGGCTAGAAAATATATGCACATGGGTTGTTAGTGTAATGCTCAAATCATAGAGTTGGTCTAAATTAATTGTAATTTCATTACATGACTATTTATTGTGATTTGCAATTTATTATTTTGAACAAGTATGTATATATCCACATGTCATTGCGCTCAGATACCAATTGTAACAATCCTTGATTCTAGACTTGAAAACGAAGGTCGGTGAGGTTGTAGTCACCACTAGAACTATTTTTAGGCGATAAGGTAGGATTAATTTATTTTCCATAACATTAGGTAAACGTGGCTGTTAAATAATTTTTCGCTACATAAATTGTCTTTACATTATCATTTCTTAAGTCTTGTCCATGCATCGATAAATATAATAACAAAATGTGGATAATAATGTAACTAGTTATATAATCTAGTTTTAAAATAATGGAATCATAAGAAAAAATATATTATTTGATAAGTCTCCTACTTCAACTTTGGAGCTTTTATTCTTATTCGAGCTAACCTAGTCAACCACATAAACCCATCCTATTCAAATGAGTACACTTGAGTTTATGGGAAAAATAATAATAAAAACATGGGTGGGGCATAAAGTTTGGTATGAGTAATACATCTCCCTAATAACAACATATAGTGAGACCATGCGCCTAATGGTATAGGTGTTCACCTCGTAAATGACAATTATTTCATATCACGTAACACCAAATCATCGTATTATGAGCACAAACATAAAAGCATTGTTTCAAACATTAGTATTTATCCTATACCTAACATCATGTTATGAACTTCGTCATGCAGATATCATTATTGAGTTACCACTTAGGACTTAAACTCATTGTCCTAGTGTCACCCAACTAATTCATATTACAAGTTTCCATGCAGGTCGTAAACCTTCATTCCTATGTAATGTTATGATTTCACATTACCGGTTATCACTCAGGCCTTGCATCTTCATTTCTATGTAAAGTTATGGTTTCACATTACCCGTTGCCACTTAGGTCTTACACCTACATTCCTATATATTGTTATGGTTTCACGTTATCGACTGCCTCTCAAGCCTGGCACCTTCTAAATAAAACATATTTACCATCCTTGTCAATAAAGTGACACAATTTATCATTTCTTAGCTAACCTTAAGATTTAATAATTTCCAGCTTTACATAAGTTATTCCATTTAACTTATCATTATTTATTTTATAACTTCACATGCTATATAATTACACTTAAACAACATAGAAACTGGCTTCCATAATACATCCAGTATATTCCTTATTTGGTTATCATCTATGTACCTTTCCTTTGGAAAAGCTATCAGACTTACCAAAGCTATAGAGTCTATATGATATAAAGCTATCGTGTGTATATAATGGTATGCTAACGTGTATATAGATTAATGTTATCAAATTTATAGTTATCACATGTATAAATTTAGGCTATCAATTCTATACAATGCCACCGAGTCTTTATGATGGCTATCAAGTTTATAAAATAAAGTACTATTGAGCCTATACACCTTAGCTATCGATTTTATAACTTGCTATCGAGTTTATAACTTAATATAGAGTTTACACAATAGTTATCCAGTTATAACTTGCTATCTAATTTATATGATAACCATCGAGTTTACACAATAGTTATCAAATTAATGACTATTGACCTATTGTTGGAACTAGGCCGATCGAAAGCCGATGAAATAGGTTGATTTTATAAAATAATTACTTTGGATCGTATTGGGCCTATGAAGTTTGAATGGTTGTAATAGATCCAATCTATTTAATTTAAATAAAACATATTTTATTTAATTTTCTAATTTGGTGAATGATTTTAGTTAAATTGACTTTATATATATAATAGTAGTATATCATTTATATAGAAATGCCTTAAAACCCCTTTGTAATTTATTTAATTTAAATCCATATAAAGTCCTTATCGATATTGTATATCGATACACACATAAATAACTTTTATATAAGCAATAAATAAATTACTAATAGTAAACCAAACAACTCTAAAGGCAACTCCATTGTAATAAACACACCCTATACAAATACATAGTGATACCATGTATTGGTAGGTGCACATTTATCTTTTATATATACATCCAAATAGTTACTAACAACATCCAAAACATCAAGTAAATTAATAATAAATATTTCTTAAATATTAATAAATTTCATTAATTTATAGCATTTTTTAAACTAATTAAATCATGTGGTTTTGTGGAGAATTCTTAAATACGATTGTGAGACTCAGAGGTGTGAATTCAATCAACGATTGATAATGAACAATTCAAATATTAACGTTCAAATGTCACCTTACCTAGTGGTCTAATAGTTTGGCCGAATTCATCGCTTATAGATCTTTTTGATAAAATCTAATTTCACATTTTCCTAAGTGGTACCTTTTAGTAACGATTATTTACACCAATTCTCTTTGTCAACACCATACCACTTTAGGACTTGTGGAATTTGGTTTTGATCAAAATTCTAATATTGTCCATAATCAACTTTGTTATTCTGTAAATAAAGTTCCTTTTTCAATAATAATATTTATTATTAACAATGCTACTTTAACCAATGTCTTTGACTTTGAGTTGACTACAGTTGATCGTGATATTAACCTCATATAACTAAGGGGGTGAATTCTCTACTGAATGGTGTTTCACTTCCAATGCTTTAAATCAACCACAGCTATAGTCGTTCGATGAACATTATGCTAGGCCTATGACTCAACTGTAATCAAAATAAAGTATCCACATTAAAGTTCAATTGTATTTTTAAGTCAGGAGAACTATGTAATAATGTCACTGCACGATTTCGTGTTTGACCTTAGTTAGTATTAACCAACAAGAAACTCTCAAGTGAGTCATTTCATATTTATCCAATAACCATCGATACATAACCCCTTGGTGCACCCAGCAGCCATAAGTAATACACCGCATAACTTAGAAAGTTTTACATACTCCGGTCTCAACGAATGTATCGATATCTTTTCTTGAAACGTCTATACTTGGAATATTTAAAATAATATATTATTTAATATTGTGTTAATTTTCTCCTGCTTACAACTCTTTGTAACAAATATCACACAACATATTATTTAAGGATTTTCTAAATATATAGTTTAAATTTATTACTTAATTGATTATATTTTAATGTAAAAAGGTATATAATATAAATTATATACCTTTGTTTTGAACTTGATCAGTCACAGAGTTAGCTATATGTAACACATTATATAATTGCCCCTTGGGCAAATCCCTAACCTATTGCTTGTAAGTTGTTATCTACCTTATAAAATATTATTGTGTTGTTAATCTTTTTTTGAGCTAACCCCTGAATTAACGGAAATAGATTAAGCAAATGAATAATGGAAGTAATTAAAGAGAAGAGATATAATAAAAACATCATCTTTTTATAGTGGTTTGGTAAATCTCTAGCATATGTCCACTTTAATATTTTATTGATTACCACTTATTAGAACAACCACTTTTACAACGTTTCAGAATACGAAAATGATTTATTTCAATAATGGCAACAATCCAGTGCTAAAATTCAAAAAGAGATTAAGAAAAGGTCTCCTTCTAAGTGAAAGAGATAACCAAGCGTCTCCTCAGCCATTTAGAGAGCATTACATATTTTTGGTCTAAAAGGATGTATTGATATCCTTTCTTGAAACCTCTTCACTAAGAATATTTAAAATAATATATGCATATACAAATAATATATGCATGGTCAAGAATATGATACAGTAAATATATATTTACTTAAGTAAATAAAAAGGGAGATGTGGCCTTTTTCTACTTTATCTAAAATAAAAATAAAATAAAAGATGTAATGTCACATTTTATCATATCTTAGTATAAAGAAGTGGAAACATGGTGGTTAAAAGGGGAGGGTCTGTGTTGTTGCGTGTGGAAGAAGGGATAGAGGGAGGTGGTGATGATGTAGCACAATATGGGTGAAGTGTATAGGTCTAAGGGTAAAGGGTAATTTACTGTACTCCATTTTATATAAAATCTTTTTACTTTTTTTTCCATTCTTACTTTCATTCTCAATTCTCATTTTTCAAAACTTCATCTTCTTCTTTTTCAAAAAGCTCCACTCTTATTTTAATAGCTTCCTTAAATTAATTTTTTTTTAAAACTATTCCTTTTCTATTTTAAATTCTTTAAAAACCAAGCTAAAATACTCTTTTTCCTTCTACACTTTCTTCTCTTCTAAAACAAGTCAAAAGACCCACCTACCGTAAGGACGAACCATCTTAGCCTCTTAGGGTTTCCAAAAATCAATTTTTATAAAGAAAAATCAAAGTTCATATGGTGGAGCAAGTGGTTATGATTTTTGTTTGGATTTCATTAAGTTTTGGTGAGTAAAGCTCACCATTTTAATTAAAGTTTTAACTTTATATGGTTGAAAAAAATTATGTAGTTCCTTGGTTGGAAAACAATGTTGTATGTGCTTTATATATGTGTGTGTTTATTGTAATGTTTAGTAATGGATTTGAAAATGAAATAGGAATGTTAAGTGATGTTTAAAGTTATGATGTTTACTTTGTATTTGAGGTTATGGCATGTGTGTAAGTGTTTGAGCTTAGGATATGGAGTTGGCAAGCTAAAGAAAATTTAGCATTGGATCTTGTGTGACATAGAGCATCCTTGGTATTTTTGAAACTTGTTTACTTATTTTAATTTCTAGAAAAGTGTATAAAGTTTCTAACTTTTATTTTTGTTTTCCAACAACTTTATACAAAGTTATAAAGTAATTAAAAACATAAAAGGTAAGGGTTTAAAGGAGTATTTGAGACAACTAGTTTTAAAGTCATAGTATCCATAGTGGTAGTCGTTATGGATGTAGTTTGTAAAACCGAACACATTTTGTAAACTAAAGTTGCTTCCATCTTAAATATTTTTGAAAAGTATTTTCAAACATATTATAAGTATTTAAAAGGGTAACTAACACTTATTAATTAAGGGTTTAATAATTATTTAATTAAAGATAATTAGTACTTAATTATTAGTTAAGTAAAGTTAGTTAGTACTTAATTATTAATTAAAGAAGATAGTCATAATTAATTAATTAAGTAAAGATTAATTAATTATTTAATCATTATTTAACTAAGTTCAATTATTAATTAACTATTAATTAATCAAGGTTTAATTATTAATCAGGCGGGGTTAATTCTAATTAAGTTAAGATTTAATTATTTTTAAATAAAGGTTTTATTTTTAATTATTATATTTTCAAGGATTGGTTTGTTTAAAAAGCAACCTTCTTTTTCAAAGAATGGTGCAAATACAATGGATTCTCTTTGTCTGTGCCTTTAACCAACCAAACAAATATGGAATAGATTATTGATGACATCTGGTTTGCAGAATAAATCTTCGTTCTTCTATCATTAAATGGAATAGATTATTGATTGCATCTGTTTAGCAGAATAAATCCCGTTCTGCTGTAATTAAATAGAATAGATTATTGATAACATCTGTTTAGAAAAATGAACTTCATTCTGCTATTAAATTACTATGGACAATTAATTTTATGCTAGTTGATTTGTATGGATTTTGTTTATATGCCAGTTAATTTGGACACATTAACTATGAATGGTTAATTATGGATTTGATTTACATACATATTGCTTATATAAATACTAGTTATGTGACTTGAAAAGTCAAATTGAATTAAATAGTGAATTACTTTAGTACCATTGCAGTCGCTAAGCTTCTTTTCAAATTTGTAAAGTTATGGATTTAAAATAAACTCAGTTGTATAACAAATTGAAATTAAGTGTTTTCAAATGATGTTTTAAAGAAAGTTATTTAATCATATTATTAATGATATTGTTATTTAATTATATTATTAGTGTGTTAGTTAATTTGTTTAGTTTTGTTTAAAGTTAATTAGTTATTTAATTAATGGTCTGTTTAAAGTTAGTTACTTATCTTATCAATGTTGTTTTAAGGTTAATTAATTATGTATTTATGATGTTTAAAAGTGATTAACTAATTGAATAAAGGTGTTTATAAATAATAAATTGTTTACAAAAAGGATTGTACTTAGTAAAAAGGATTTATTTAAGGAGATTTACAAACCATATTTTGTAAAGGAAATTATGAACGATATTTGGTAAAGGAGTGTATAAATCATTTTGAGAGATTTATAAAAGAAGTTTTGTAAATTGAACTGGAGATTTGTAGATGTATTTGTAAATATAAAATGGACTCATAGAAAGAGAATTTTATAAAAGAAAATGAGATTTGATTTTTATAATTAATCCTTCTTAATTATGGTGGTATGGAAACGTTCTTCCTAACACCGAATGATAATGATTTGGTTTATAGTAAGAGATATTTTTAATCATATTTGTTTTGGCCTGTTTAAATAGGATTTTGAGAAAGAGAAAATGTCCTTTAAGTTTTGTTGATATACTTATACCGGTGATAGGTATATGGGTATTTTCTTAGTAGTGAAAATATAATGGTTTTTAATATACCTATTCCAGTGAGATAAGTATATGAATATTTTCCCAAGTATTGAAATGAGTATAAGGGGTTTGTGAATTCATCTTATGAAGGTATTTTGAATCAAATAATTGAAAGAGATTTTAATAATTGAAAGATTATTTATAGAGGCTTATTGTATACCATATGAAGTTAAATCTATGTTTGATTGTTTGTTTATTTGATATTTAAATAACCGAATATAAATCTTAGACCAAAACACAACTCTAGAAATATCTAGGAGAAATACGGAAGTTATATGACACAGTCATCTTTGATGATGCTATACCATGCCTATAAAACTCGTTTTTTTCTCCTAGGACAAATGATATTGAAATTCCTCCACTTAAAAAGTTAGGAGGTGATCTCTACTCTTATGTATTGTCTGATTATTTATGAAAGAACTGAAGTTTAGTTTACCTAAAACTATCAAATTTTGGTTCAAAGAGACCAAGATCAAATAAGTATGAAATATCCGAAAACCATTTTAAACCAATTCTAGCATCATATTGAAGACATCTTGAAGATGATGGAATCGAAGAAGGAGCTCTTTGAAGTGCAAGGGCTACTTGATACTAAACTTAGGGTGATTCCAAAATGGATTAGTAGAAGCAGTGCCTTCGGTTTGTTCATATCCTGAACAACTTGTATAGATGAATGCTGGTATTACATTGTTGCTTGGAGGGTAGCATTAGCATTCCAAGTGGGAATTGCTAAGAGAGGAAAAAGGTAGTCCTGACCTTACAAACTCACAACTGGATAATGACTAAAATAAGGGATATGCGGCAGAGCTATGTGGTTCGCTACCATTAGGATCAGTCATTTCTCGATCTAGAATCGATACTTATGGATTTGGTATGCATCCGAAGGGTGGGGCTAGGGACGGTGCACATTATTTTTGGAGCCTTGGTACCCAGAGATGATGTAACCCAATACACCATGTCAAAGGGGCAACCAACTTTGTATTGTCAAGGGGTCCATATGTAGCCCTCGGTACATATTTCTAGAGGTGTAATGTAGCAGGCGGTACCCTAATAGCCTTGTCATTGATGAAAATCCATTATCCAATACGTGCCCCTAAGGATTTAGTTCTAAACCTATTATGCTGGAATTTAATTAATGTACCTATTTCGGTTATGATTAATATTTATTTTACTCTATACATTATTATAATATTAGAAGATTTTGTATGAAATAATTTGGTTATCGTAAGGTAAAAACTCATCCATGCTTATATGCGGTGTGGTCTTACGAGATACCTTTATTTTGAAAGATTTTATAACATTAAAATCCATATGATGTGTATTTCTCATGCTGGTTTTACTAGGCTGACCCGAACGCTATTTTTTTTTATAACGCTCAGGTCAGCTTGAGTATATTTTCCATATTTAGCGGGACACTTTGGAGCTTCAGGAGATGAGCTAGATCATTCAAGGCATATTCATGTATTTTATCTTTTGCTAATTTTTTCTTGTTGTATTTATTGAAAATTGTAAGAACATGTTGTTATAACTGTCTAGGTCTGATAATAGGATAATTGTACTCTGATTGATGTATGTATATAAAAGTTTTCTTTTTGTAAAATTCATTGATATGTCATAGGTCACTCATCACGATGTGATATTCTGTTCTATCTCTTTCTTTTCTTTCACCTCAATTATCTGTCTTTCCGACACTTGGATATTCGGCATGTGAATATCGTGGATGTATTAGTATCGACTTTTGAGGATCAAAAAGGCAGGTTATTACATTTGGTACCAGAGTTGAAGGTTTAGCGAGAACCTTGGCCCTAGCGGGGTAAACTCATTAGAGGTAGGATTAGTAACAACCTAGAATGAGTATGAGTGTGTATGTGTGTGTATATATAAGTGCATATATTTGTTCGTGATATAAAATGTTTTATATTATATTGTTTGATCAGTTGAGTGGTTTATGAATTCTGGTTGATGCATCTGATCCACATTATCGATAGGGATTCCTAAATATTTAAATATGACAAACCTACACGGTATTATTTTAAATTGGTGAATGAAATAATTTTACCTAAAAGTATATTTTATATATAAAGGGATATTTTCAAAACTTAATATGGGTTTTTAAGTGTTGTTTGTTAGGAAATGATAATATTCAATTACTATCATCTGGGGTTTGATTAGTCATGCTCGTGCAGTTTTGGGGCATTGACTTTTGTTTGTTGATTTAAACGTAGTTTTTATTTTTTGAAAACATGGGTTGGATATATAGAAATTGTAGGAACATTGAAATGAATGCCATGTAAATTAAGTTTTACGAATTGACTATAAGGTGTCCAGTGATAATGTTGGGCTAAAAATTAGACTTTAATAAAACAGATTTATTAAAACAAAGCTAGAATATTTTGGGAATAAATATTTGAGAAATGATTTTGTATAAAAAAATTGATTTTATATAAATGTGGTTTATAAAAATGTGTTTTATAAATAAAAGGTTTTGAGGATTCAAATCTAGGAGTCTTGAAGAAGATTTCAAATGTTTTACGGAAAAAAGTTAGTAATATTTTTATTTTGGAGGAAATTTTCAGCTAAGGAATATTTTCTTTGGATTGATTTGGGAAATAAATCTCGGTTGGTTTTGTGATGATCGAAATAATCTTCTAAGTAACGATCGGGTGTTTGCTCAGGCGAACATTGTAGTGCAGTTAGTAAATTATTCTCTTTATTATTGTACGATCGAAACAAGTTTAAATCCGAACGAACCTAAAACCAGCGAAAATAGATATTTTGATAAAACAATTTGTTGGAAATATGTAAAGTATTGTTTCAAAAAGGGGATTTTGATATGGAAGAAGTATTTTTAAGTTAACTAGTTTGAGTAGCTTGAAAAATAACTAAAATTGGGAAAGAGATGTGGTTGGGTGGTAAACACTTCTCTTAAGTATTACCCTTTTTGGTCAGGAAATATATGATACTATTTGGCAGTACCCTATTCCTTAGTATCATTATGGGGTTACTCGGACTATGTGTATGTATGTTTTCTAGGGTTAAAATATACAGTATCATTTCAAAAATGGGTTTGAAATCGGGTGTTTGGATCTTAAGTTTAGTTTTTATTAAATGTTATCATAAACAATCTTAACAGAAAAATAATTTGTATTGGTGAGAATTAATAAGAATAAGCACTAAGTTATGCGCAGGTCATTTCTTCACATAGTTCTTAATTCGAGATTCGAGTATAGGACTTTGAGGTGATTCATACATTGATCCGAATGTGGATTTATCACCCAATTCTTGACGGCGAACACTTGGTGAGGTTTCTTGATAATAAATCAAAGATTTTTACATAGTATATTGCTATGAAAGGAAGAAGGAGGTTTCTAAACAAGAAGCTTGATCGAAGTCCGCACCAAAGAATCAGGTGAGTGGTACTAGTTCGGAAGTGAAGTTACGTATTTAAGTAGAGATCAAATCAGATTTTGCATATGGATAATCTATAAACGTCATACATAATTATGAATAGTATTGGGTATTCATGTGGCGGGGTCGCAATTCTTTTACGAGGGGTGAACGTAACGACCCAAAATTTTATCAATTTGATTTATGAATGCTTAGTTTACTTTAAATATTCAATTAATGGTTATAATAATTAGAATACCCTCTTTTAATTTATAAATATTATTAGAAAATTCATTTTTTAATTTTGTTTATTAAAATAGGTGGTTTGGTGATAGGTGGTTTGATGAAAAACAGAAAATTTGACCGAAACTCGTTTCTTGGATTTTCGACTTTTCATCATCTAAAAATTGTTTGAAACATTGAGTACACCCTAGGATAAATACACATACACATATACAAATACTATATGCATAGTTAAGAATATTATATGGTAAATATATATTTACTTAAGTAAAAAAGGGAGATGTGACCTTTTTCAAAAAAAAAATTAATAAAAAAAAATAGAAAGATGTAATGTCACATTATATCATATCTATGTACAAGGAAGTGGAAAACATGATGGTTAAAAGGAGAGGGTCTTGGTTGTTGCTTGTGGAAGAAGGGATAGAGGGTGGTGGTGATGATGTACCACAATATGGGTGGAGGGTATAGGACTAAGGGTTAAAGGGGTAATTTGTCTTACTCCATTTTATATAAAAGCATTTTTTCTGTTTTTCCGTTCTTGCTTTCATTGTTAATTCTCATTTTCAAAACTCAGTTTTCTTTTTTTCAAAACTCTCCATTATTATTTAATGGCTTCCATAAGTTTAAAATTTCAAAAATAAACTCATTCTTTTCTATTTTAAATGCTTTAAAGACCAAGCTAAAAATATTATTTTTCCTTCTAAACTTTCTTCTCTTCCAAAAAAATCAAACATCTACCCCTTCATGCATAGCCGAGCCTACCTACCATAGAGCCGAACCACCTTGGCCTTTTAGGGTTTCCAAAAATCAAATTTTATAAAGAAAAATCAAAGTTCGTATGAAGGAGCAAGTGGTTGTGATTTTTGTTTGGATTTCATTAAGTTTTGGTGAGTAAAGTTCACTTTTTCAATTAAAACTTTAAACTTTAAATTGTTGTAAAAAATTGTGTTGTTGCTTGGTTGGAAAACAACGTTGTATGTGCTTTGTTATGTGCGTGTTTATTCTAATGTTTGATTATGGATTTGGAAATGAATAGGAATGTTAAGTGATGTTTGAAGTTATGATCTTTACTTTGAATTTGAGGTTATATCATATGTGTAAATGTTTGAGCTTATGATTATGGGGTTAGTAAGCTAAAGAAAAGTTAGCATTGGATCTTGTGCGACATAGAGCATCCTAGGTATTTTTAAAACTTGTTTACTTATTTTAATTTCTAGAAAAGTTTGAAATATCTCTAACTTTTATTTTAGTTCCCAAAAACATTATACAAAGTTTTAAAGTAATTAAAATCATAAAAGTTAAAGGTTTAAAGGAGTATTTCAGATATAAAACTAGTTTTAAAGTTATGGTATTCATAGTGATAGTCGCTAAGGATATAGTTCGTGAAAATGAACACATTTTTTAAACAAAAGGTGTTTCCATCATAAATATTTTTGAAAAGTATTTTCAAACATATTATGTAACGACCCAGAATTTTTAGAGATTAAAATTTGAATATTTAATTAATTTTAAATATTTAAAAGTGAATTTATAAGTCAAATAAATTTTTATTTGAATTATTGGATTTAATTGAATAATTAAATCGATAATTTAATACGTTAAATTATGGAAATAATTGAAAATTGGGTTAAATATGATTAGAGATGACTTGTAAAATTTTATTTTATCATATTGAAGTTAGAATGATATTTTAGAACTTTTAGAATCAAATTAAAAGTTAATTTGTGAAAATTGAATATTTTAATATTAAAATCGACTAGTAAAAATAGTCAATTTTTGAACAGTCTCAGAATTGAACGAAACCGGTTTCATTGGATCCGTAATAGTTAGTTATTACCGGATTTCAATTTTCGTGTCAATCGGAGCTATCGTTTGATCGTGGCAGCTCGAAACGCATCGATTTATTTTTAATTTAAATTGAGCGTTTATAGCCATAACTCGCACATACTTCCGAATTAGCTTTCGAAACCTGTTCCATTATGTCCGGAACGCGGGATAAACCCTAGGTACGTCAGTTTCGGCGCCTAAATCGGAGTTCGGAATTTCCGGATGAATAGTGTCGTTCGATTCTCTATAAATACACCCACCACCTTCATAATTTGATAAAAAAAATAACTAAAACCCTAATTTTTTAACCTAGCCGCCACTTTATAATTGAATGGCCAGAATTGTCTCTCACTTCTTCATCAATCTCTCTCAATCCGTAAAGAATTACGCGAAGTGTTCAACACGGAAGTCGTAGAGCACGACGAGAGCTTCGATTCCATACGGTGATGATCGGAAATAGTGCAACGGAGAGGGAGCTATGGGGGGCCGTTCCCTACAGGTCGCGCACGCATTCCTAGGAGGAGGAGGGGGCCGAGCTTGCTGGTGTTTGGGCCGAGTGTGGTTGTGGTGGAGAGCTTCGAGTTGCAACGTCTTGATCGAGTTATTGTTGAGTGTGGTGGTAGTATTATTTAACCCTAATGGAGAAGCTATGGGTTGAGCTTGCGTTTTGGAACCTGGAGACGTGAGGGAGGGAAGAAGCTAGGTGCGGTGGAGATGCAAAGGAGTTGAGATCAACGGTGGATGATGAGCTGTAGGTTTTAATTTTAAAAGTTTATGTTGAAATTGTTTTATAAATTCGAGCAAACTTCATAATATCATAACTTTTTCATACGAGGTCGAAAAAATGCAAACTCAGTTGCGTTGGAATCGTATGGACGAGCACTACGCGATGGAGTTGGTTTGGATTCGATTGGAGTTAGTGAGAATTTTGGTAAAATTAAACGTTCGAAATAAATCGCTAAAACGGAATTTAAAACCAAGGTGAGAACTTCTCACTCAATCGAATCAGTTTCGATTTTATTTTAAATAGTTAGATTTAAAATATTTGAATGCATGTTTGAATGTTGATTAATATCTATTGATTGTTAAAATAGACATTATGCGCCGTTAGTAAGCGGATGTTATTTATTAAAAACATATACCGCGAATATTTCATAAACAGTGAAATTGGTATTATATATAATATCAATATATATATATATATATTGGCATATGTATATATTACAGTTGTTGATTTCCCGCATTTATTTGTTTAGCGGATGAGACCCTATTACGCCGTTATTAAGCGGATAATATTTAATAAGAACATATACCGCGATAATTTCGTACTGGAGCGAAATTGGTATTGTGCTAATGTTTGTGAATGCAGGAAAACAGGTTGGAGGGATCCAACTGGATTCCTCAACAGTTTTTATTTAATTTCAGATATTTTGATATTTGATTGATTATCATATCGATATATGATATCGTTGTTGTCGTGATTGACTATTTGGTGTGTAACATCATTGGACCCAGATTTTGGGATTTTAAAATGATTTTAAAGTGATTTTAGAAAGTATACGTTTTATAAAATAATTTTGGAATTGATCCATTTTAAATAAATAAACGTTATAATTTTCAAAGTTATAAAAAATTATGATTTTTGAGAAATATAGTTAAAAACTGATTTTTGAGAATATGATGCTAATGATTTTATAAAATAGTTAAATGGAAATTTTTGAATTTATTATGAAAAGTTGAAATATAGGATTTATAAAATTTAATTATTTTTTATGAATCAAAAGGAAGAAGTTTTTAAAGGAATTTAAAGACGTTTAAAAAGAATAATATAAATTGATTTATATTAAGAGATTTATAAATGGATATTTATAAATTGAAATATAGAAATTATAAAACGAGTTTTCATAAGTGTTTGAATGAAGTGAAAATGAATTTCATTAAAGAATGAAATTTATAGAATTTAAATGGTGAAGTTATAAGAATGAAATTTATAAAATTATAAATGGTGAAGTTATAAATAAAATTTATAAATAGTAAGATTTATAATTTTGTGAAGTTATTAAAGAATATATTTGGATGAATAATTGAATCTTAAAAGTTATAAGATTTATAACTATGAAGTTTAAAGGAACGATTTTGTAAAATAATCGTTTTATAAGTAATTAACTTATAATATGAACGTTTAGTTTATAATTTAGTTATAAACTGGAATAGGTTGATAAAGAAATTTATAAAAAGGAAGTTTTTATAAATAAATAGAAATGGAATTTATAAACGTTGTTTTATAAATTCGCAAATGACTTATTTTGACAAGAAAATTTGTTGAAACCTATTAATGGAGTTATATTCACATTTTTAACTGTGAATAATCCTTTGAAATAAAATAAATAAAAGGATGAAATTAATTAACGTAGTATGTTCACGTTTTTGAATAGTGAATAATATGTTAAAGAAATTGTTTAGAATGTGATATTTTGAATTGAATTAAAACGATCTAACGATGTTTTAAAATGTGTTGAGATTCGAAACCATAGATTTCAACATTTATTGTTGAAATAGACGTTTTCGAGAAATAGAAGGAAATGGTGGACTATAACACTATTGTTATAGTAAATGATTTCCGAAAGGAAATGTTTTGTATAGCATTGGGATTTATATATCTATTTTAATTTCGAATCCCTATACTAGTGATTTTTGGCTTGTCGTAACAATGTTTTACGCAACATTCGTTTTGGCCCAAATAAATATGTTTAAGAGAATGATTTCCTTAAAAGAATGAAATATATACTTAATTTCGATTTAAGTACATTGAATATTTTCCAAGTGTTGAAAATAAATAAAATTTGTGAATTACTTATGAATAAATAAGTATGGAAATGTTTTTCCAATGTGAAATGAAACGTTTAGAGAATTTATCTTTTTGAAGATAAATTGAAATGAATAATTGAAATCGAATATTCATTGATATTTTGGAATTATAAATTCACTATTGAATTTATAAAGGAAAGGAGAATTTGTTTAAAAATAAATATTGATTTATTTTTGAAGTATTGAAATTATATATCTAGTGAAGATATTTTGGAAAATAAATAATTTGGAAAATTATTTGGAATCTGGTGATGTGTGCATATTCATTGATAGTTCAATAACCGACTATCAATATTTCCCTTTGAATGGGTAATTGATGTGATTTGTTTGAATGTGAATGCTACACTTATATTTTTGAATAAGCGCTCACTATTCGGGTTAACCGGGAAAAGACCATGGGGTCGTATAACCCATTCCGAATATGTGATACGTCGTTATAATTGCATTGAAGATCGGTGTTGAAGACCCGGTATTTGCGAGAGCGATAGGATGACCTGTCGATTGTCTCTGCACTGAGTTGCAACGGTATAGAGACTCCCTAAGTGATGGGAAATCCGATCAGGATTGTGAATATCCGGATTGCAAGGACTTCTTTGTAAGTGCCTTCGGTTTTGTTCGATCCCGGAACAGACTTGTATGGATAGTATGTCTGACATTACAAGTTGAGATATAAAGCCGATTTCTTTCAAATATATTTCTGTGGTGGCGGAGAATTTATTCTTTTAGCTTAACACCCTTCTCTGAGACGTACGAGCTCAGAGGTTATATAGTTGAATGTTATCAGCGATATATTCCCAATTTGGTAATGTGATATGCTGAGTGATGCTGTAAATGATCATTGTGTTGATTATTGTGATAGGATCGTTTATTTGATCGTCTATCTTGGTGATCATTGTGTTGATCATTTTTTGACCCAAAGCATGGCTTTTGTATAAAGTATGTTTTTGTGGACGTGACTTCGTCGAACCTCACACCCCGGAAATGGTCAAAACAGGAAAGATGCGGCAAGGTTATGAGGGGTAGCACCCTTTAGGGTATGTACATTTCCTTCTGGATAGAGGTGGTATCATGGTATGGAGCCCAGATATTTAACCTATGTGGTTACTACGAATTTATTACTTTGTGGTTGTTGGCTATCGGGATCCCGTGAGAAAGGTCGTTTACGATCGGGGAATGGCGTGCTCGTGTCAGTAGTTACCCAGTTAGGGGTAACCCGGCCTTGTGTTGGCAGAGTTCCGGTTTGGTTCTCGGGGATGTCTTTCCAGAGGCATTCTCATGTGGCAATGGGAAGTTCCTTGGCCTGACCATTTGTTGGAAATCCAAAGAAACAATACGTGACTTGTACGGTTTTAGTTGTATAACCTGCTATGGAATGTGGCGGTAACCTGCTATTGAACATAGTTAGCTATAGTAGGCATACGATAATGGTCGTATGTTGGCTAAGATTTATATTCTACTTTCGAAATGAATTTCTTCTACACTATGCACTAGTAATAATATCAAATGTTATTTTAAATGCGTATCAAGCATCTTTGACTATCATAAGGAGAAATCTCCTCCGATTCTGCGTTTGCATTGTGTGTGTGTGTGTGCGGGAGGCCTTATGGTAGTCTCATTTTTAAAAGCATTGCGAATTGAATTTAAAAATATTCCTCTATTTTGATTTTAAAGATAAACAAACTGTTTTGAGTTCTCACACCAGTCACATGACTGACTAGGAGTTTATTGTTTTCCTTCCTAAACTCTGGGTGCCCACCAATTTTCACACGGGCAGTTAAGAGTTAGGTATATCAGGATATTCTGGATATTCAGGAATTGCTGGAGGCAAGCTGGATGGCATGGCGTATTACTTATATAGTATTTCTTTTTCCGCTGCACTATTTGTTGTTGTTGTACACTCTGATGATATGATGTAATGTAATGTGATAAAATGTAATAACTGATATAGTTCTTGGTTTAAAGATTATTCATTTATTTATTATATGTTGTTCCGCTGCGAATTGTGAGATTCTGATGTTGTTGTGTTGTGTTCTGTTTCTGTTCCGTTCCATTTTCTGTTTTTCTATCTTTTCCTCTTTTCTCTTTTTCTTCTATTTTTCTCTATCTTAAAATTTTCTATCTTCCCTCTATCTTCTACCTTTTTCTCTTCTCTTTTCTTAAATTCTTTTTCTTAAACCCATAACATTTCGGGTTTTTGGCCTTCGATTTCTCGGCAGTCGATAAAGTGAGTGTCGATGTTGAATTTTCGAAAGTCGAAAATTCCCGTTTGTTACATATTATAATTATTTAAAAGGGTAATTGATACTTATTCGTTAAGTAAGGGTTTAGTAATTAATTTAGTAAGTAAAGATAATTAGACATAATTGTTAGTTAAGTAAAGTTAATTAGTACTTAATTATTAATTAGTAGGATAATAATAAATAATTAATTAAGTAAAGATTAATTATTTAATTAATTATTATTTAAGTAAGGTTTAATTATTAATTAACTGTTAATTCATCAAGGTTTAATTATTAATCAGGCAGGGTTATTTTTTTGTTTTTTATTTTTGCTCCTGCCTAGAGAGTTTGCCAACCCAAGGAAGGTTTTTGCTAGCCCAAGCACAAAGGTTTTTTTTCCCAACCATGTTGTAGGATTAGTGGAAATCCATCTCCGCGCATTGAGGGGAGTAGGGCAGACATGTATCGAACTTGCGACCTCATTAACATGAGGCAAGGGTTATTTCTTAATCAAGTTAATATTTAATTAGGATTTAATTAAGATTTAATTATTTTTCAATAAAGGTTTTATTTTTAGTTATTTTATTTATCAGTTTGTTCAAAAAGCAGCCTTTCTTTTCAAAGAATGGTGTAAATACAAGGGACTCTTTTTGTTTGTGCCTTTAAGTAGCTAAATAAATATATAATAGGTTATTGATGATATCTGTTATGCAGAATAAATCTCCGTTCTGCTATAATTAAATGGAATAGATTATTGATGACATCTGTTTTGCAGAATAAACCCCGTTCTGCTAGAATTAAATGGAATAGAATATTAGTAACATCTGTTTAGCAGAATTAACCCCTGTTCTGCTAATAAATTAATTTAGACGTTTAATTTTATGCCAACTGATTTATATGGGATAAATGACACATTAACTATGAAAGGTAAATTGTGGATTTGATTGCATACATGTTCCTTATGTAACTACCAGTTATGTGACTTGAAAATTCAGATTGAACTAAATGGTAACTTGATTTAGTACCATTGTGGTTGCTAAGCCTCTTTCCGAATTCATAAAGTTATGGATTTAAAAGAACTTCAATTGTGTAACAACTTGAGATTAAGTGTTTCTAGATGTTTTAAAGAAAGTTATTTAATTATTTATTAATTATATTTTAAGTCATTTAATCGTATTATTAATGTTTTAGTCAATTTGCTTAGTTTTGTTTAAAGTTATTTAATTATTTAATTAATGATGTGTCTAAAGTCAATTACTTATCTTATCAATGTTGTTTTAAAGTTATTTATTTATTTATTTATGATGTTTAAAAGTAATTAATTGAATAAAGGTGTTTATAAATGATAAATTATTTATATATATCGGATTGTACGTATAAAAAGGATTTATTTATGGAGATCTATAAATGATATTTTGTAAAGGAGATTATAAACAATATTTGGTAAAGGAGTTTTATAAGGAGATTATAAATCATTTTTAGAGATTTATAAAAGAAGGTTTATTAATTAAATTAGAGATTTACAAAAGTATTTGTAAACATGAAATGGCCTAATAGAAAGAGAATTTTATGAAAAGGAATGAGATTTAATTTTGATAATTAGCCATCTTAAATATGGGGGTATGGAAACATTCTTTCCATGTTTAACACCGAACGATGGTTAGTTTATAGTAAGAAATATTTTAAATAATATTTGTTTTGTCCCATTTAAGTACGATTTTGAAAAGTGAAAATTTCCCCTACGTTTTGTTAATATACCTATACCGTTGAGATAAGTATATGGGTATTTTCTAAGTAGTGAAAATATAATGGTTTGTAATATACTTATACCGCTGAGAGGAGTACAAGGGTTTGTGAATTTGTCTTTTGTGAAGACATTTTAAATCAAATAATTCAAAGAGATTTCAATAAATGAAAGATTTTTTTATAGAGGCTTAGTGGATCCTATATGGAATTAAATCTATGTTTGATTATTTGGTTATTTAATAGTTAAATAAGCGATTATTAAATCGAGACCAAAATATAAATCTAGAAATATCTAGGTGAAACACGAGAGTTATATGAAACAGCCATCTTTGATGATACTATATTGTGCGTATAAAACTCGTTTTGTTCTCTTAGGACAAATGATAGGGAAATCTGTCCACTTAAACGGTTAGGAGGTGATCACCGCTCTTATGTATTGTTTAACTATTTCCAAAAGAACCAAAGTTGAGTAATACCGAAAACTATTAAATGTTGGTTCGAAGAGATCCGAATCTCATAAGTATGAATTATTCAAAAACCGTTTCTAATTAACTCAAGCATTGTATTGAAGACATATTTAAGATGATGGAATCAAAGATGGAGCTCTTTGAAGCGCAAAAATATTTGCTACTAATCCTACGTGTGCTTCCAAAATGGATGTGGTAGAAATTGTGCCTTTGGTTTGTTCATATCTAAACAACTTGCATGGATGAATGCTGGCATTGCATTGTTGCCTGAAGGGTAGCTTTACCATTCCAAATAGGAATTGCTAAGAGAGGAAAATAGTAGTCATGGCCCCACAAGACCCACAACTTGGTAATGACAAAACAAAGGATGTGCATAACGACCCAGAATTTGATCGCTATTTAAATGAGTATTTAATTATATATTTAAATGATTAATAAATGAATTTTATTAACAAATAAAACTATTTCTAGAAATAACTAATGATGATAAAATTGTTTTCAAAATTTGTTAACTATATAGTTCATAAAGATATTGAAAATGTGGCGGGAAATTATTTTTCGAAATATTGATTTTTCATCAGTTAAAATTGATCTAAAATGTCATATTACTATTGTAACACTTATATACACATTAAAAACTATTTTAACATGGTGTATATATGTATATATGGATGTACATGTTTTCTCCTTAAATATATAAACATATAGGATAAAAGAAGATTTTATTTATTAAAAATATATATACATAACATATAAAAAAAAATTATTCAACTCAAAGTACATGAAATCATGGCATGATAGTTGGATGGGGGAATTACACGTGAAGACAAAAATGGTGGAGGAGGAATGGAGGTGCATGCATACATATATATTTAATTATAGCACTTATACATTTTTAAATAAATTTCCTAAGCCTATATATACCACTACTCTTTCACATTACTCATTTTACAACCTCCATCTTCATTTTAAAATTTCCTAAGATCTTGAATATGCATCCATACCTTCTCTTTATAAACTTTAAAGTAGGAAAAACCACTTCATTTTGATTCAAATCTATTCTAAAGTTCACTAAAGCACTTCTACAAACCATTCTACACCTTACTTCCAAAATACAAGCACCTATTCTCCAGAAATAGGTATGGCCGAGCACAAAATTCCCATGGTCGAGCTCAAACTTCTCTATTGCTAAACCTAGTCTAAGTGATTTTGGCCTTGAAGTCTTCATTTTGCAAATTCTAGCTTATATCCAAGTTTTAGCCAAAGTTCACCTTTAATTCGTAGAGTTTAGCTGAGTAAAACTCTTGTATTTGGAAAAGAAAACAAATTCATTTTGATGATATATATGTGTGAAAATATAGTGGTTGTTATGTTGAAATATCATAGTTGTTTTCATAGCATATGATTAAAAGTTTGTGTTGAGGTTGGATTTGTGATTTAATTGTTAAACGATATGTTTGGACATGGATATGCGAATGGTTGATTATGATATGATGGTAGTGTGTCTGTGAAACAAAACCAAGTGTATATGATGTAAATGTTATGAAGTTAGCACCTTGAAAAGTCGCAAAGGACTTGAGATTCGATTTGAAAACAAAAGCTTGTTTTTTCTTCTTCTAGTTTTGGATTTTGTAAATGTTTTCCAAGTTTTTCATCTTTTGTTTAAGTTTTCAAGAATCTTCCTTTTTTTTCAATTATGTAGTAGCTAGAGTTTAAGTGAGATTTTCACCTTGAAATCAATTTTAGCACTGCTAAAGTGAGATTTTCACCTTGAAATCAATTTTAGCGAACTGCGCTCAAGCGATTGTCATTATGGATGCAGTTCGGGAAAATTTCACGATTTCAAGTTTTAAATTGTTTTCTTCTTGATTGTTTTTGGAAAATCATTTCAAACTAATTAATTAAGTCAAAAGTTTAAGTTTTAATTATTTAATAATTTATTTATTTAATTTATTAATTAGGGTAATTATTATTAATTTGTTAATTAAGTAATTAGGTTAAGTAATAGAGTTAAGAAATTATTAATTAAGTTAAATATTGTTAATTAAGGAAGTTTTAAATGATCATTAATTAAGACAAAAGAAAATAAAATTTTATTTAATCAAGTTTATTTACTTTAATTAATTATTTAATTAGAAGTAATTATTTAATTAAATATTATTTAATTAAAGGTTAATTATTCACTTAATTAGAGTTTAATTTCTTAAATGAATGTTAATTAATTAAATTTTAACTAAAGTTTAATTAACGTAAAGTTTAATTAATTAAGGTTTAAATTTTGGTGTAATTAAGATTAATTAAAGTTTAATTAGGTTTTATACTTATGATTTAATTAAGGTTTATTTATTTTAAAGTTTCTTTCAAAACTCTATCGGTTATTTATTTTTAACCAACTTTCTTATTTTAGAAAATTGTTTTGAAACCAAAGGTCATCTTGTCCATGCTATTAAGTAGCCAAATGAATTAAAGTAGGTGTAATAAAATGTTGATGCTTTTTATTGAAAGTAAGTCGACTTGTACTTAACACAAATATCGCATTTCAAGAACGTGATGAATACAAGGGGGTTGATTTCGATAAGCAGGCTATGATAATCTAAACATATGGAATATATTTTCATATGTAAATATTACACTTTGATAACCTTTAAAATTATCGAACGTTGGTTCGAAGAGACTGGGATCGAATAACAGTTGTTATCCAAAAACCACTTTGGCCCAACGTAAGCATTCAAATTGGAAATAGTGAAGGCAAGGTCAAAGATGAAGATTTTGAAGTGAAAGGGTTATTTGCTACTAACCCTGAGGGTGATTCCAAAATGGGTGCAGTGGAAGTACTGCCTTCGGTTCGTTCATCTTCCGAACGATTTGTATGGATGAATGCTGACATTGTGTCAACATCTAGACGGCGGTGTAGCATTCCAAGTGGCAGTGTATAGTAAAGGTAAACGTAACCTCATGCCTCATCAATCGAAATGACCAAAACAGGGTATGCAGTAGGGCTATGTGGGTCGCTCCCATCAGGGTATGTCATCACCATATCTAGAATCGATATTTGACCCATTTTGTATGCTCCATTATGGTTGCTAATCCTAACCATGTTTGCAAGCGGTACTACTAGTCAATTTGTCTAATTCAATGTAGGAAGGATACAAGATGTTTTTGTCAGACCCTATGTGTATTTTATCTAGAGGTGCACCTTATTAAGGTAGTTCCTTACTTGGTCATGTATGAAATCCATTTTCCAATAATTGCCTTCGATCTTAGTTGTATACCTATTATGCTGGAATTTAATTAATGTAACAATTTCGACTATATTAATTATTTACTTAAAAACCCTAGACATTATGATATCAGTGGATTTCTACACAAAGTGTTTTGGTCATCAAAAGCTATAAAGCAGTCCGTGTTTATGTGCGGAGTGGTCTTACAAGGTTCCCTTGAATTTCAAAGATTTTTAAAGTAACAATTCAATTGTCAAAGTTTACTCACACCAGACCTATGTCTGACCTGGAGTTTTATTTTGTTCTCCTAAAACTCTTGGGTACTCAATTCTGTATGATTAGCCATGGGACCCAGGTTTCTTACGGAAGCATTTTGAAGGAGCTGGAGCAGGTGGCTTCACTGTTAGCTAGTTATTATCTTATTCTGCTGTGTTTATGTATGGTCTAAGTATTTTATATGGACGGGTAGTTATAACCGTCTTGTTGAAGGTTATAATGTAATGACTCTGATGTATTATTTCTAGGGAAATGACTATGTAATATCCTATGCTATCTATTATATGTTGTTCTAATTCGTGGTGAGATTCTATGATTGTTGAGTTCTTTTTATCTTTCCTCTTCTTTTACCCTTAATGGCTCGTCTTTCAGTGTAAGAAAGGTGTTTGTTTAAATATGCAGTAGAGCTATATGGTTCGTTACCATTAGGAGCAGTCATTCCTCGATTTAGAATCGATATTTATGGATTTGGTGTATGCGCAAAGAGTGAGGTTTAGGGCTGGTGCATATTATTTTTTGGTGCCTTGGTACGCGGGGAATGATGTAATCCGGTATGACATTTTAAAGAGATAGTTGGCTCTGTGTTGGAAAAGGGTCCACGTGTGTCCCTTGGTACATTTTTCTATAGGTGATGTGGCAAGAGGTATGACAGTAGCCTAGTCATTGATGGAAATCCAATCTCTAATACGTGTCCTACAGATTTAGTTCTAAACCTGTTATGCTTGAATTCAGTTAATGTAATAATTTCGGCTCTGAGTAATATTTATTTTACCCTAAATATAGAAATAATTTAGTTATCATAAGATAAAAACCCATCCATGTTAACGTGTGGTGTACTTACGAGATACCTTTATTTTGAAAGATTTTATAACATTGAAATCCATATGATGTGTGTTTCTCACGCTCGTTTTACAAGACAAATTCAGACGTTTTTTTTCTTATAATGCTCAGGTCATCCCGAGCATATTTTCCAAATTTAGCGGGACATTTTGGAGCCTCGGGAGATGATCTGGATCCTCCAAGGTGTATTCATGTATTTTATCTTCTATTGTTTTGTTCTTGTTGTATTTATCAAAAATTATAACGATAAGTTATTATAACTGTCCAGGGTATGATGATAGGATAATTGTACTCTGATTATTGTACGTTACAAAAAATTTCTTTTTGTAAAGTTTATTGATATATTATAGATTACTCATCATGTTGTGAGATTCTTTTTCGTCGTTTTATTTTCTTTCGCCCTAATAATCTGTCTTTTCGGTACTTGGATGTTTGGCACGTGAATACAGTGGATGTATTAGTGTTTCGACTTCTGAGGATTGAAAAGGTTGGTTGTTACATAAGGTTTGAACATGAACTTAATATTGACATCCTACACTTGATATTTATGAAGCTCGAGTCTGAATACACTTTCACAAGTAGTTGGTTGTTTCTATATATAATCTCCAGTATTTGGTAAATATTTAAGAACACTCTTAATAATCATTTTTTGGGCTAAAGTTGGATTTGATACTTTCTCCATGTATCAAACACATAAGAAAAATGTCAAGTTGTAGACAATACAGAATTTGCGATAGTTCCTATAACCAATGCATTAGGAATCCATCTTACATGCTCCATATTAAACACTTTATTATAATGTTTGTATATATCATTTGGGAAAATCCCAACATCCTTTTATGTTGATTATAAAAGTTGTATTTCAAATCTTGTACTAAGGATTAAACAACTAAACTATAATGATTTTAATACAAGTACATTGTTAACAACCACAAGTTTGTTGGTTACTTATAATATTGAAATATTTTAGTACCATTGATATTCTTCCTTACAAACATACGCTTCAACTGCGTTTTGAGCGAAAATCAAACTTTGATATTTATATTAAAATACTTGTTCAAATCTAATGCTTACCAAATGATACTTTATATCATTTCTTGGATCTAATCTAAAGCCCACAGACTCATGTCACTTCCATAGACTTTTAAACACTTTGGTTGTTATGTGCAAACAGTCTATTCTAAATCATATTTTAGAATTTTCTGTTTCAACATATATATGCCAAATCTTAAAGTAATACTAAGCGATGATTTTGCGAGCAAAATCTAAATTATCTTAAGCACATTGAAAGAGGAATCTTTTATTTTAATTTCAACAATTGAAATTTGCAATGTTATTCTTATCAATATTGCTAACTATATTTCAATTGCATTGACCTTCTTGTTAAAGACACATTTGTGACCGATGAATCATATCTCTTTGGGTATAACTATCAAATCAAATTTTGATAACGTACTTCGAATCTATCTAGGATTTGCACATCGTACAATATGACATAGTCGGTACTCTTAATGGTTTTATCGACCACTTAGGAAATTCTATTCTTGGCATTGGTAAGAAACTCATAGTTTCTAGTTAGTGTGCGAGAATAATCATTAAACATTCTAGTACATTTAGGCTTGGTTAATTTCATTCCCTCATAATCAGTTTTATCTTTGGATCGTGTGCAGATCCATTGTAGCACCAATAGAAGTTCCTTCGCCATGAGGGGGTTTTCTTTGAAACAAAGATTGTTTCTCATTGCAAAGGAATATGTATTCATAAACATTTTATGAATTACTTTTACATATAACTTATTTGGTTTTTAGTTTAGAAAGCTTATGTTCATAATATAAATTGGTCAGTTACATTGATTGATCACAAACTCCTTCGGGATGGTCCATACAAGATACCACATGAAAAAATATTGTATGCAACCTATTAAGTTACATAACCTATCAACTCATTGGCCTAGAATATATAGGGATTTCTTATAAAATTTTATCTTTTATGATCTGCTACACTATGCTTTAGATGAAATTTTGTTTAACCTATGTACTTATCCTTTAAGTGCACATCCTAATAGAAAAGTGAACTCAACTTCACTCATCACCAAATATTATTTATGCAACAAAGTCTAATTACTCATTATTGATACATCACAATGTATCATAGGAAGAATGATGTTCTGTAACAATTCGTCTTTTTGATTCTTAAAAGTAGACACTAATGCATTCACGATATTCACATGCTGAATGCCCAAATGCCGAAAAGACGGATTATTAGGGTGAAAGAAAAAAAGAGACAGAATAGAATCTTACAACATGATGAATAATCTATAATATAACAATGATCTTTACAAAAGAAAAACTGAACTTTAATATACATATATAAAATTGGAGTACTAGCCTATCATCAGCTTGGACAGTTATAACCACGTATCATTGCAAATGCTGATAAATGCAACAAGAACAAAACCGTGAAAGATAAAAGAAAATACGGGAGTACGTCTTGGAGGCATCCAGCTTGTCTCCTGAAGTTTCTACATGTCCAGCTAAATTTGAAAAATATGCTCAAGCGAACCCAAGCACTATAAGAAAATAATGCCTATATTAGTCTGGAAAAAACTGGAGCGAGAAACACATTGATATGGATTTATAATATTATAAATCTTTTGCAAAAATAAATGTATCTCGTACGACCATGACACACATAAACACAGAATTTTTTTAACTTATGATACCAAATCATTTTTTATACTAAGAAATATTGTGGTATTATAATAATGTCTAGGTGTTCAAAATAAATATATAAAATAGATGAAATGCTTACATCTCACATTCCAATATAGTTAGGCACAACTATGCCTGTGAAGGCACGTATTGGAGATTGGGTTCCAACATGCAAGGTAAGGGACTACCTTCCATATAGTACACCTCTAGAGAAAATATACGCGAGTTCAAACCTATTGACCACTGTGAACACAAAGTCGGCTTCCCCTTTAACATGACATAGCAGATTACATCATCCCTCGGGCACCGGGCTGCAAATATTGCCCCACGGTCGCCCGCACGCACACCGAAATCCATAAAATCGACTCTAGACCGAGGAATGATGCTCATAACGGTAGCTCACCACATAGCTCTCCAAGCATCCCCTGTTTTAGCCATTTCCGGGTTGTGAGGCTTGTGAGATTTCGCTTTTATCTTCTCTCTTAGCAATTTCCACTTGGAATGCTAACACTGTCCTCCATGCGATAATGCAATGCTAGCATTCATCCATATAAGTTGTTCAGCATATGAACAAACCAAAGTCACCACTTTTACTATATTCATTTTGGAAAATCACCCGTAGGATTAATAGTAAGTACCTCTTGGACTTCAAATAACTCCTTCTTCGATCCCATTTTCTCGAACCCGTCTTGAATCTCTTCCACAATGTAGAACGTGCATATGGTGTAGGAGTGGTTATGGTTTCGAGTCATCTCATATAAGTACACTCCCAAGCTCACTGGTCGCTCCAAAACTAATCGATAGTTTCGGCAAACTCAACTCCGGTTCTTTTGGCAATATATAAGAGCGAAGATCGCCTCCTAACTTTTTAAGCTGATGGATTTCCTTATCATTTGCCCGAAACAAGATTTATACGCATAGTACAGCATCATTAAAGACGACTGTGCCATATAACTCCCGTGTTCCTCCTAGAAATTTCCAGAATTATATTTTGGCCTAGATTTGATAGTCCTTTATTTAACTACGAAATAAACAAACAATCAAACATAAATTCAATTCCATATGGGACACACTAAGCCTCTATTAGTCTTTCATTAATTAAATCTCCTTCAATTATTCGATCTAAAAATACCTTCACAAAAGGTAATATTCACCAACCTCTTATACTCCCTTCGGTACTTGGAAAAACATTCATATGCTTATCTCACCGATATAAGTATATTACCAAAACATTATACTGTAATACTTAGAAAATATATCCATATACTTACCTCAACGGTATAACTATATTAACAAGACTTAAGGAAGATTTTCGTCTTTTCTAAATATATATTTAAATTTGTAACAACACAAAATTTTAGTTATTTGATTATAAATGTTTAATTTATTTTAAGTATTTAAAATAATTAAATTTTGGAATTTAATAACTTATAATTCAAATATAAGGCATATTTAAATATTTAGATTATGAATTAAATGTTAATTAAATAGATTTAATAATTTTATTTAACTCCTTTTAATCAATAAATAATATTGGTAAATTCAAATTGTAAATTTATTTACAAACGTAAATAGAACGGACAAAAATCGCTAATTAAATATTTAAAATTTATGAAATTAGCCCTTCATCCACGGCCTCGGTTTTTGACAAAACCAGTTTCATTGGATCCATTATAGTGAATTATCATAAGATTTCAAGTTTTGTAGCGATCAGGCTTATCGTTTGACCGTGCGAGCTTGAAACACATAGAATTCTTTTTAGATATGTAATTATGATAAATTGATTTAAAAAGCTAACTTTCGTAGATGATGGAATTAGCCTCGAAACTAGTTCCATTGCATTCGGAATAGGTGTATAACATATAGAACGCCAGTGAGTATGCCTTAATTGGAGGTCGTAAATTTTAAAATGAATAGTTTCGGTTATAAAATTTATATAAGGACCTTATCCCCATTCTTTCGTCAAAAACCCTAAACGAACCACTGGCCGCCATTTTTACAACCCAGATGCAATAGCACCATCGCTCGAAGCCGCTAGGACTATTTTTGGGCAGGGTTGTCAACTAGAAAAAGGGTTCAGTATTGGGAGACGAGTGGATGAACGGTCAGATGGAGGGATGGTTGTTGGTAGGCGATAGGCTCGTGCGATGTGTAGTAGCTAGGGTTCACATCTTCGTGGCATTAGTGGCGATTGGTGGGTCGAGTGTGGTACCTATGGAGAGCTTGGAGGTGGGGCTACCTCTGGTGAAGTTACGGCTGGCTTTTGAGCACGATGGCAACATAGAAATTGGGCAAAGATCGACGGCTAGAAGGGTTTCACGTGGGGGGAAGAACATGCGGCCCAGATCCGAGGGCAAAATCAATGGCCAGATATTGTTAGTTAGTTTTTTTTAGAGTTTAGATGGTAATTAAAGAAGATTGATTATATTATTTAATACGTAAATTTGTAAACCTCATAACTATCTCATACGAGGTCGGGACATGACAAGTTGCACTACGATCCCTTCAGCAAATACTACGTTATGGAATTGGATTAAAGGTGATTGAAGCTTATAGAATTTCAAGCTAAAATTGGACGCCCGTTAGATTTTAGTTTTGAATAGAATGCTTTGGCGATAACTGGAACAAATGTGAGTTTAACTCACATTAATTTTATTTTATCATATCAATGATGTTATAAATGTTTATTGATTACTTGGATGTTAATTAAATTGTTTGATTGATTGTTTAGTTAAATTTTCGTTTGGAAAATGGATGATATATAAATTTTATCGTTATATACCCATATGATATATATATATATAATCCATAACCATTGTTTTGTAGAGAAAATATATAGAGAGACCCAAAGGGAGTTTCCCACCAATAATTAGTTATTACATCCTTATGTTATGATATTAATGGTTATTTGAAAGTAAATCCTGATTATTTCATTTAAATTGTTAAGTGTCGTTATAGCAATTTCGCTGTATCGTCCTTTATTCAATTTTATCCCCAGAATTCTGTCATATGAACTTGAGCTTGTATTTTCGCCAAAGAGAATATTAAAAATTTATTAATCATTTTGATTAACGATAAATTTAAATTAATTAATCTTTTAAATTAATTAATTTGAGATTAATTAACCAATTTAATACATGACGCTTAAAAATTGGTTTATCTGTAGATTTAATTAATCATTTTGCTAATAATGTTTATACTTAATTAATCGTTTTAACTAATGATTATTTTATTTTATTCAATACTTTTAATTAAGGATAATGGATTTTAATTAATATATTGAGCTTGATTAATTATTTTAATTAAGGATGTTGGGATTAAATTAGTTATTTCAATTAGTAATAATTCAAATTAATAATCATTTTAATAATGATATTTAAAAGTAATTAATCATTTTAAATAATTTTAATTTAATTAATCATTTTAGTTAATGATTTTTTTAAATTTAATTAATTGTTTTAACTAACAATATTGGGAATTTTGTTAAATCGTTTTAATCGATGATGTTTTATAATTGAATAAATCATTTTAACAAATGATATTTTAATTACTTGTTTTAACTAATGAGACTTGAATTTAATTAATTCAATTAGTTATGATTATTTAAACTTAATTAATTATTTTAATTTATGGGATTTAAAATTACTTATCATTTTAATAAATGGTGTTTGACATGACTTATTCAGTTGTAACTAATGATTATTTGAATTTAATTATTCTTCGTAATTAATGATATTTTCGTTAGTCAATTTAATAAAATTGATTAAAGCAAATTGACTAATATAATAAATTACTTTAATAAACTGAATTAATACAGATTTTATAGTTAATTAGCCAATGTTATATAAATATTAGGAAAGAATTATTTATATTATTAGAGATAATGGATTTGTTCATTTAAAGGAGATTTTAAATGTGATTAATTATCTTTCGAGATAATTAATATTGTTTTAAAATTATAAAAAGGAATTGGAACTCGTTTATGGGGATTTTAAGTTGGATAACATATTGGGTGTTCGGTTTGATGTTGGTTTAGGCCTTTGGGGTCGCGCGCTTGGAAAAATTATTCTCTTAGTGTTTTAACAATTAGGAACTAATTCTAAAACTGTTTTACAAATACAAAAATCAAGCAACAATATCAGTTTGTTTTTAAAGGTAAAAGTTTGAATCGTTTATGGAAATAAATATTTTTTGAAAAACGTATCGCTTATATGGAAACAATTTATTTGTATAATTAGCACTAAAAATCAAAGAAGTAGATTTGTCGCTATTTTGAAAATTAAGAATAATCGTGTGATGTGACTTTGAGGTAACACTACCTTGACTATTCTGGTATTATTGTTAAGCAAGAAATAGTACAAGTTTAAATTCAATAAGTGGTGATAAGTATACAAGACTTAATTTCCATATACGATCGTTTTATACCCTCGATAGTAGGTATCTCAGTTATCGGTTACTTCAGTTACTTTATTATCGTCATTCTAAGGTGATTTATTGCTCCGTTGAGCGTTGCTATCCTTTGTTGAGAATGACTAAATCAAAAGCACGAGAGGAAGCCAAGCTATGTGGAGTTGCTCCTATTAGCGTATTTTCACATCTCATCTAGTTTGGATTCGATTGCGCACTTAGATATGAAAATATTCGGATACTCGGCAAGGTTTGGAGGGGTCCGACTTGGTATTGTCCGAGAAGTGTCACATTGTAAATGAGCTTCTCAAAAGTATATTATTAGTGGTATACTTCAAGGGGGTTGCACCTTCCTAGTCATTTGTTAAAAAAATTCCTTTCCTTATTTAATTCAAAACCCTTGAATCTGTTTTAGCTTCAAATTGCCACGAGTAGATCCAATTCCTTACCATGGCATTTATGTGTTTATTTAGTCCATTCTATGGAGTTTGGATTGCTACCTTATTTAGCCCATTCTATCAAGTTGAACAGTTACCTTATTTAGTCCATTCTATCTAATTGGTCTGTTACCTTATTTAGTCCATTTTAGCAAGTTGGACTTTTTTCCTTTTTCTATCCATTATGTCCGGTTCGGATTCAACTCGGTTTATTTCCTTCTTTCAAGTATGGTTTAATATTATCTATGCTCATTTGTATTTGGATTCATTTCCTAATATTTATTTATGCTCTTGCCTATATGGATATTATTCTTGTAGGGTAAAAACCCATTCCATGTTAGCAGCGTGGTCTCACAGAACTTTTACATATATTCTCCATTATTCGAGTTATCTCATGTTGGTATTCCCAGACTGACCCAGGTGTTATTTATTTATATGCTCGGGTCAGACCGAGTAATTTCCCAGGTTGTCTTTGAAGTTTTGGAGATCGTGGAGGGGAGCTAAAGATTCACCTATCGTAGTATTTTACTTTCCATTATATTATATAGTATACCTACCAGCATTTGTAAGGTCAGAATTTTATAATTGTCACGCTAAAAAGATTTGTTTTAACTCTGACATACTCTGTATTTTTTGAAGTGATAGTTTTTACTGTCCTTGTTATATTATATGACGTTGATTCCGCTGTGAGATTTTCTTTTCTCTATTCTTTTTATTTACCTAAAAATCCGCCCTTCTGTAGATTGGATGCGAGATAATTGAACACAGTTGTAGTGTTCGATGTCGACTTTCAATGGCCAAAAAGGCGATTCGTTACATTTGGTATCAGAAAAAGGTAAAGCCATAACCTTGGCTTTGGTAGGGTTTGGCTCATTTGAGATAGGGTAAGTGACATCCTAGAATGAGTTTGAGAGTATTATATATACGAGAGCGTGTTTGTTAATGTTATAAAAAATGTATTATGTTAAATGGTCTATTGAGTTTTTATGAATTCTGGTCGAGATGTGGGACACCATAGTATCGATAGAGATTTCTAAACACTTAACCAAGGCCAATGGACATGGTGTTGTACTTTTGAAAATTTTAGGAAATTAAATATCTTGTCTAGGAGTATATTTTATACATATAAAGGAATAAGTTTCAAAACTCTATATAGTTATATAATGTGTTGGTTTAAATGTGATAATATTTATTTATTATTACTATTATTTGTTCGGTTATGCTTAACTTTAATAAGAAGCATAGACTGCTGGTTGTTAATTGCTAAATTGTGCTCGATTTATTTAGGAGCATTTGTAGCTTCGATTTAAAATGAACCCTTTGTGAATTAATTTTCACAATTTGACTATGAAGCTGTTCAGAGAAAATTTTAGCTTGAAAATTCACCTTTTAATAATGGTGGGTTAAGAATTAAAATTAAAAAAAAAAGCTGTTAATATAATCTAAATAGTGGGATAAGATATTTAGAGAATAAAGATTGGAGATAATTCTATTATAATAAAGAAGGATTTTTATATAAAGGAAATTTTATACGAATTTAGTTTGTAAAATATGTTTAAATAGAATTTTTAATCTAAATCTCGGAGTTTTTTAAAAAAATTCAAAGGAATTTTTTAGAAATAGCAGTACTTTTGAAAGTATTTAAAAATATAAAATATATTAGGAAATAAATTTGAAACGGAATGCATTTTCTTTGGGATAATTAGGAGGAAATTGTTTTGATTTGTTTTGTGGTAATCTGAATAATCTTCTAAGTGACGAACAGATGTTTGCTTAGGCGAACGTTGTGGAATACCGAGTAAATTATTCTCATTATCATTATGTGATCGAAATGAGTTCAAATCCGAATAAACCTAAAGTGAGTTTTGATAAATAAATTTTTTGAAGTTATTATATATGTGAAAATATATGTAGTATGCTTTCAAAGTTGAGTTTTGAAATTAAAACAGGGTGCCTAACTTTTAAGTTCCCTAAAAGGGAATTGGTTTTAAAAAAAAGGTATTTCTAATAAAGGATTGTTTTGATAAATGAGATTTTTCCCTGACAAGGGGTGGGATAATTTAACAAAGGTTTGAATTGGGTTAAATTAAATAAGAAGGTTTGATAAACATAGTTTTTATTTAAAACCGTATAATTGTTTAAAACATTTAAGTAGTATGAACTACTTGTTGATTGGGTCAACCCATAAATATTATTCATTTTAACACTCTAAATTAAAAAGGTTAATAAGTTGACTCAGTTTTAAGAAACCATAATCGATTTGACCTCCATCAAAATCTTTAAAAAGGTAAAATAAAATTTGTCTATACTCTTAGGATATAGAAGAGTATTAAACAAGTATATAAAGTGGAATAAGTTATGATTTGATGTTTTATAAAGAAACAACTTTATAAAATATTTTCGGGTACGAAATAATTCATTAATAATTTTAGTATTGAATAAAATACTAAGTGAAAATATAAGTGAATTGGAGAGTCTTTAATGTAACTGAGAAACTAATAAAATATAGAGGATAACTTTCCATTTTGTTCAAGTTAGTTTGGATAATCTTTTGAGCAATAACTAAAGGCTAATGAGAAAATTGGTATGCTTAGAACATTATCTATATTTTTGGACAATTAAGAAAGTTTTGAACCTAAGTTAAAATTTGATTGTTAGTTTTTTGACATTTTGAAACAATATTAAGTGACTAGTTTTCCCTTATTGTATTAGATTGGCTATTAGAGTTAGCTTATTCCGTCGTTGAATTCGATTGATTTGATTTGATGGAACCGTAGTGATTGATTATGTGATTGTATAGATCATTGTTTATAAAGTTCAAAATTATAGACAAAAGATTTTAAAATTTTGTTATTAGGATCTGAATCCCGATGATTTTGAAAAAGTATATTTTTGAAGATTTTGGGAAAGGAATGATACTTAGTTGATGTTTATGGAGGAACCGGAATACCACTGGACACTCCATGTTGTTTTGATTTCAGAGTTTCACCATACTTTATTAGGAGGAATTCCCTCCTCGTCAATTCTTCTTTCTCATCTTAGAAATTTGAAAACATACTTTTGAATTGCAAACCCTGGGTATTTGGATCTAAATTCATTATTTGAAATTATTGAATGCATTGCATCTATTAAAGGTATCCTCTTGTTTGTCGCATATGTTTGAGATATGGATAGTTAACTGCATGTGGATTTATATCATGAGAATTTTTGAATGTAGAATTACATCACACTGTTTTTATCAGCCTGGTTTTCTTTTAAATGTCGCAAGTACAGGTATACATGGAGTTTCCACCTGAGTCTTGTGCACCTGCATTTGCATAGAAGATAATAAATTATTTGCTAAATTATAAATCAAACACAAAAAGGTACGTAATTAATTCATAAATTTATATTGGTTGATAATTTTATACCCAAGATATGGGAGGCCACTTGGCTTTTGTTTTCTTTGATTGGTGTGGAGCCCGTAGAAGCAATTTGTAGCAGTACTGATCGAGCCGTTCAAAGGAGACGCTGCAAAATTTTCCATATTTAAGAGTTAGAATTTTTTTTAAGAATTTTAGAAAATTTTGACAACTAAAAATTGATTTTTGAGTTATAGCTTGGAATGAATGAATGTGAGAAACAAGCAGGTATAGGTAAATGGATTTGAAAGATTTGGGAAGAAAAAAAATCTATTCCAGCTAATTTATTTTGAAAAGTTAATAAGTTTAATAACTGATCTTAAAACCGATAGTTTTAAACTTAAAGGTTGGAAACATATTCTTCCTTAGGAATTTCGGGGATGAAATTCATTTAAGGGAGAAGAATGTAACAATACAAAATTTTAGTTATTTTATTTAAATGTTTAATTTATTCTAAATATTTAAAATAATTTAGTTTTGGAATTTAACAAATTATAATTCAAATATAGGTCATATTTAAATATTTGAATTGCAAATTAATTGTTAATTGAATGGATTTAATAATTTCATTTAACTCCTTTTAACCAATAAATAATATTGGTAAATTAAATTTGTAAATTTATTTACAAATGTATATAGACCGGATAAATATCGATAATTAAATATTTAAAATCTATGAAATTAGCCTTTCGGGGCGCAGTCTTGGATTTCGATGAAACCAGTTTCATCGTATCCGTAATAGTGAGTTATTGTAGGATTTCAAGTTTCGTAGCGATCAGACTTATCGTTTGGCTGTGCAAGCTTGAAATGCATATAATTTATTTTTAGAACTTTAATTATTATACATTAATTTAAAATGCTAACTTCTGTAGATGATGGAATTAGGCCTTGAAACTAGTTCCATCGCGTTCGGAATATGGGTATAACGTATAGAACGCCAGCGAGTATGCCTCGATTAGAGGTCATAAATTTTAGACATGAATAGTTCCGGTTAGAAAACTTATATAAGGAACGCATCTCCATTCTTTCATCAAAAACCCTATTGGCACCATTTTTACAACCCAGATCCAAAGGCCACCATTACTTGGAGCCGCTAGGCTGTTTTTGGGCAAGGTTGTCAACTAGAAAAAGGTTCGACGTTGGGAGACGAGGTGGATGAACGATCAGATGTAGGTGCGATGGTCGTTGGTGGACGATAGGCTCATGCGACGTGCATCAGCTAGGATTCGCAACTTTATGGCATTGGAGGCGATTAGGGAGTCAAGTGTGGTGACGATGGAGAGCTTAGAGGCGCGGCTCCCGTTAGCGAATTTGCGGTTGGTTTTGAGCACGATGGCGATGTGGAAATTCAGCGAAGATCGGCAGTTGGAAGGGTTTCACGTAAGGGGGGAGGGGGAAGAAGGAACGTGCAGCCTATATTTGAGAGTGCAATCAATGGCCGGATATAGTTTGTTAGTTTTTTTTAAATTTAAATGGTAATTAAAGAAGATTGATTATATTATTTAATACGTGAAGTGGTAAACCTCATGATTATCTCATACGAGGTCGAAATAGGACGCCACAAGTTGCATTGCGATCCTATCAGCAAATACTACTTTATGGAATTGGGTTGAAGGTGATTGGAGCTTGAAAATTTTCAAGCTAAATTCGAACGCCTGTTCGATTTTAATTCCGAATGGAACGCTTCGGTGATAACTAAAATCGATGTGTTTTTAACTCACATTAAATTTTATTTTACCATATTAATGATGTTATAAATGTTTATTGATTGCTTGGATATTAAATAAATTGTTTGATTGATTGTTCGGTTAAATTTCCGCTTGGAAATGGATGATATATAAATTTCATCGTTATAAACCCATATGATATATATGTAATATCCATAACCATTGTTTTGCAGGGAAAATCAGCAGAGAGACCCGAAGGGGGTTTCTCGCCAATAATTAGTTATTACATCCTTATGTTATGATATTGATGGTTAGCTGAAAATAAATCCTGATTATTCCATTTAAATTATTAAGTGCCGTTATAGCAGTTTCGCTATATCGTCATTTATTCAATTTCATTCCCAAAACCCTATCATACGAACTTAAGCTGGTATTTCCGCTAAAATGAGTATTGAAAATTTATTAATCATTTTGATTAATGATAAATTTAACTTAATTAATCTTTTAAATTAATTAATTTGAGACTAATTAACTAATTTAATAAATGTTGATTAAAAATTGGTTTATCATTATATTTAATTAATCATTTTGCTAATGATGTTTTATACTTAATTAATCGTTTTACCTAATGATTATTTGAGTTTAATCAATTCATTTAATTAAGGATAATGGAGTTTAATTAATTTATTAAGCTTAGTTAATTATTTTAATTAATGATGTTGGGATGAAATTAGTTATTTCAATTAGTGATAATTGAAATTAATAATCATTCTAATTCATGATATTTAAAAATAATTAATCATTTTAAATAATGATATTTGAATTTAATTGATCATTTTAATTAAGTGTAAATTAGCCACAAGGGCCTCTTTAGTAAGTGCAATTAGTTTATAGGACACACAATTGAAATAATTACTTTTAAGGACAAAATGCAAAATAATCTGTTTCTAAGGCCTAAAAACCTATGAAATTATGTCCTTGAAAGTAATTGGACTGCTGACTTTGTCCTTAAAAGTAATTATTCTGCTGACTTTGGCCTTGAAATTAATTTTTGTAGATATGTGTCCTAGAAACTAATTGGACTCCAAAGTTTGTCCTTCTAGCGAAATGCCCCTTTAATTAATGATTATTTTTAAATTTAATTAATTGCTTTAACTAATAATATTGGGAATTTAGTTAAATCATTTTAATCGATGATGTTTTATAATTGAATAAATAATTTTAACAAATGATATTTTAATTACTCGTTTTAATAATGAGGCTTGAATTTAATTAATTTAATTAGTTATGATTCTTTGAACTTAATTAACTATTTTAATTAATGGAATTTAGAATAACTTATCATTTTAATAAATGGTGTTTGAGATGTCTTATTCAATTGTAACTAATGATTATTTGAATTTAATTATTCTTTGTAATTAATGATATTTAAAGTTAATTACTCAATTTAATAAAAGTGATTAAAGTAAATTGACTAATATAATAAACTTGCTTTAATAAATCGATATAAAGTTAATAACTAGTTTAATACAGATTTTAAAGTTAATTAGTCAATGTTATATAAGTATTTGGAAAGAATTATCTATATTATTAAAGGTAATGGATTTGTTCATTTAAAGGATATTTTGAATGTGATTAATTATCTTTTGGGATAACTAATATCGTTTTAAAGTAATAAAAAGGAATTGGAACTCGATTATTGAGATGTTAAGTTGGATAACATATTGGGTGTTTGGTCTAATGTTGGTTTAGGCCTTTGTGGTCGCGCGCTTGGAAAAATTATTCTCTTAACATTTTGACAATCAGGAACTAATTCTAAAAGTGTTTTACCAATATGAAAATCAAGCAACAAGTTTAGTTCATTTTTAAAAGTAAAAGTTTGAATCGTTTATGGAAATGAATTATTTCCGTAAAGTGAATCACTTATATGGAAAGATTTATTTGTATAAGCACAAAACATCGAAGAAGTAGATTTGTCGCGATTTCGAAAGTTAAGAATAAACGTGTGACATGACTTTGAGGTAACACTACCTTGACTTGTTTGGTATTATTTTTATCAAGAAATAGTACAAGTTTGAATTCAATAGGTGGTGATAAGTATACAAGACTTAATTTCCATATACGATCGTTTTATACCCAGGATAGTTGGTATCTCAGCCATCGGTTACTTTAGTTACTTTATTATCGTCATTCCAAGAGCCCTGTTGAGCATTGCTATCCAATATCGGGAATGACTAAACCAAAAGCGCAAGAGGAAGCCAAGCTAGGGGGTTGCTCCCATTAGCGTATTTTCACATCTCATCTAGTTTGCATACGGTTGTGCACTTAGATGTAGAAATATTCAGATACTCGGTAAGGTTTGGCGGGGTCCGTCTAGGTATTGTCCGAGAAGTGTCACAGAGTAAATAAGCTTCTTAAAAGTCTATTGCTAGAGGTATACTTCAAGGGGGTGCACCTTCCTAGTCATTTATTCGAAAATTTCCTTTCCTTATTTGATTCGAAACCCTTGAATCCGTTTTATCTTTAAATGGTCACGAGTAGAGCCAACTCCTCGCCACAGCATTTAAGTGTTTATTAAGTCCATTCTATTGAGTTTGGACTGTTACCTTATTTAGTCCATTTTATCAAGTCGGACTATTATCTTATTTAGTCCACTCTAGCAAGTTGGACTGTTTTCCTTGTTCTATCCGTTATGTCCAGTTTGGATTTTACTTGGTTTATTTCCATTCTTTCAAGTCTGATTTAATATTATTCGTGCTCATTCATATTTGGATTTATTTCCTGATATTTATTTCTGCTCTTGCCTGTATGGATATTATTTTTGTGAGGTAAAAACCTGTTCCGTGTTAGCGACGTGGTCTCACAGAACTTTTATATATGTTCCCCATTATTCGAGTTATCTTACGCTGGTATTTCCAAATTGATCTGAGTGTTATTTATTTATAATGCTCATGTCAGATCGAGTATTTTCCCAGGTTTTCTTTGAAGTTTTGGAGATCGTGGAGGGGAGCCGAAGTTCACCAATCGTAATATTTTATTTTCCATTGTAATATGTAGTATACCTATCAGCATTTATGAGGTTGGGATTTTATAACTGTCCAGCTGATAAGCTTTGTTTTAACTCTGATATACTCTGTATTTTTTGAAGTGACAGCTTCTACTGCCCTTGTTATGTTATATGTTGTCGATCCCGCTGTGAGATTTTGTTTTCTCTATTCTTTTTCTTTTATTTACCCTAACAGTCTTCCCTTCTATCAATTTGATGCACGACATTAGCACACAGTGGTAGTGTTCGGTGTCGACTTTTGATGGTTAAAAAGGCAGATTGTTACAGAATGGGCCTAAAACAAATATCATTTAGAGCATTTATTGCTATAAGCTAAACCACTATCCTTCGGTGTTAAGTGCAAAAGAATGTTTTCATACCACCATAATTAAGAAGGATCAATTATCAAAATCAAATCTTATTCCTTTATGAAATTCCTTTTTTATAAGCCCATTTCATATTTACAAAACTTTTATAAATCTCCAAATTAATTTATAAACTTTTTCATAGATTTCTAAAATGGTTTATAAAATTCCTTTCTATTTATAAAACTCTTTCTATTTATGGACTCTTTCAATTTATAAACTCTTTCCATAAATCTCCCTTTATAAACTCCCTTCTAAATATTTTGTACAAATATTTTATAAAAATTCCTTAAACCCAAGTTTTTAAATCTTATATAGTTAACACAATCTTCATTATTATCCTAAATATCACTTAAAAATCCATTTTTATTTATTAGTTAAGATTCATCCATTTCTCCTTTATTAATAGAATACCATTCATAAGTCTCTTTTGCAAAATATCTGTTATAAAACTCCTTTAAAATTATCATTTGTAAATCTCTCTTAAATAAATCCCTTTTATTTAATAAAATCCCTTTTCTTTTAAGACAATTTATTATTTATACACACCTTACTTAAATTAATTAATTTAATTATCGTTAAACATCATAAATAAAGAATTAGTTAACTTTAAAACACCATAAATAAAGTAATTAATTATCTTAACCCATCATTTAATTAAATCAATCAATTGATTTAAAACAACATTAATAATATAATTAAGTAGCTGTAAACAACACTAATAACATAATTAAGTAGCTTTAAATAACATTAATAATATAATTACATAACTTACTTTAAAACATTGTTTATACCTAAATTTATTATAAAATTAAAGTTGACTTAAATCTATAACTTCGCAAATTCGAAAGGAGGCTTAGCAACCACAATTGTACTAAATCAAGTTACCATTATTAGCTAATATGTCACTTATCCAATATTAATTAATTCACATATTAATTATCTAGCATATGAATAAATGTCCAGATAAATATAATAGCAGAATGGGGGTCTATTATGTTAAACAAATGTCCAAAATAATCCATTCCATTTGTAATAGTAGAATGGTGGTTTTATTTAGCCAAATAAATAATGCCAATGAAGTATACTTAATTTAACTATGTTATTATTTTAAACAACATTAGTATTTCCAATCATTATTATTATATCATTAATCTATATTTATGAAAATAATTGGCAAGTTAGACTATGGTGTCAAACTCGTCAATATGAGTAACGCACAGATCCGTGGGCCAATCAGATTTAAAACGAATGAGCTATCACATTTTATATTCCACACATTTTTTATGTAATTAAAACAAACAAATAAATAAGAAAATAATCTCACCCACACTCCCACCAGCCCAAGGTCCACTACCCTATCACCCGAAACCTGTTCCACTACTGTAGCCTTCCCTCCCTCTTTCAAAAACACATGAACATGTTACATATTTGAGCATGAACGCTTCGATCATCGCCTCCGCCACACTGCCTCTTGGCCCATGTTGTCGTCGTCGATGGAACTTCCACACCCCTGCGTGCCTCTACGAGCATCTAGTTGATCTGGACACCCCTTATGTTTCCAGCATGTGATTCTCGAGCCTAGGAACTAACTAACCCGAAAACCACCTCGCCACGGCTCTTTTGACCACCGCACTTGCAACTAGGACCCTAACTTGCATCGCCACACCAGGATCTCTGCTTGCTATTGCCACCGCACCACCTAACAACACTACTTCCTTTACGATCATGCTTATAATCACACACACCCGCACACTAACTCACACATTAACTCAGTCACACACACCCTAATATATAAGTAGATCATGCTTTCATAGGCTTATTTATACAAAGGTTAGTATGAAGGGAATGGTTTTAATTTTATGAATGAAGACGGAGGAAGGAATAGCTCTGTGTATTTGCAGTGAAGTGGAGAGTGTAAAAATATGTATACAAATATGTTTCATGTATGCCCCCCTTGTTATGAAATGTGAACCTATATATAAACTAATTCACTTAAAAACTAAGTAAGCCAAAGTTTACATGTTTTTGTCACATTAAAAAACCCAAATACAGGATGAAGGCTCTTGCACATACATGTTGTGTAAATGTATGTTCAAAGTTGTTGAGTTAAAGTAGTGTCCATAAAATAAAAATGTGTTCAAGTTTGGTTATGTGTCTTTCTTACGAAGCTCATTTTTTTAAAGGCTAAGCAATATAAAAGTCAAAAATCTAGAAGTGTGTGCAAGAACAAGGCAAAGACACAAGGGATAATGGTTGTGTGCGTGTGACGACCCGCCCTTCTACTACCAGAAAGACGTATCATCATTAAGAAAGAAAGGGATAGAAATAGAAAAAGAAAGAGAAAGAAAGAACAACAACATCAGAATCTCACAGCGGAACGGAAAAAAATATAATATATCACATAAATATTACATAGTTTTTACATATATCAGAGTTATACAATATCAATACACATGACTACCATACATACATCTATCACTATATACATCAGAGGTACATCTTACATCAACTAACATGGCGGCACTAGATAGATAGCTACATACGTCTGGAAACTCCTGCTCCAAGCTTCTCCAGAAATCAAAGTCCATAACCTATCACTTGACTACTCATAAAAATTTGAGTACCCAAGAGTTTATGAAAAACAAAATATAAACTCCGGGTCAGACATGGGTCTGGTATGAATAAACGGTTTAAAGTTGTTTAACTTTGAAAAACATTTGAAAATAAAGGTATCACGTAAGACTTCCCACAAATAAATACGGGTAAGTTTTTACCTTACGCTAACCAAAACATTTCATAGGAAATCCAGTGACATTATAATAGTGTCTAGGGTTTTCAAGTAAATAGAAAATAGCCGAAATTGTTACATCTATTAAATTCCAGCTACTAGCCACAGAAGTGGGTAATACAAATCAAAACCGTAGGGTCTCGTAGGGAAAATGGATTTCCAACAATGGCAGGGCTACTGGGGTACCGCCCGTCACGGTACGGGCCTAGATCACCGTACCGAGGATCACTCCCGACCCCCTACAACACAAGGCCGGAACCATTCCATACTGAACAGTCCCGAACAAGATAACCCCGCAGTTGGCGCGACCAACCGCTCACTAAGCCGAATAAAAAGGGACATCTTGACAGGGGAAAATCTTGTCCTGCTTGGGCATGACCCACCTAACCTTGCTGCATCTCCCCTGTTTTAGCCATTCCCGGTTGATGAGGCTTGAGGCTGCGATTACCTTTAAAGAACATATTTTCTTAGAATGCTCATCGTCCGCCTGACGATGTGCTGAAAGCATTCAATCCATACAAGTTCATTCCGGGTTCGAACGAAACCGAAGGCATTATCTCGTCACACTCATTTTGGAATCACCCTCAGAGTCAACGACGATAACCCTTGCATTCTGAAAACACCATCTCGATCTTCATTTCAGGATTCACGACCTAACGTTTAAATTGGATCGATGTGGCTTTCGGAGAATCAAATTTGATTCTTCCGATCCCGGTCTCATCGAAATCCAAACGCCATTTTAAGGGCCAAGTTGTCAATTAACTTAAACAGTTTAAATAATTTAAATTCAACAATTGAATTAACATAGCGTTTATCACAGATAAACATATACAAGCATCATAGATATAACATAACATATCACAGAGCATCACAGAACATCATCAATAGATATCACAAACAGATATTCTACTCATACAATCCATAAGCAGTCATCTTCAAGTCTTATTTGTAATTAATTCAATTTAGAATTAATTACCTGAGAGTTAACCACTTAACTCTGTTTAATTAATTATTAATTTACAACTAATTACTTATTTCATTTCAAATTGTCAAATTGATGCTCCTCTTAATTTATTATTAAGTCTTAATTTTATTTCACACTATTAAGTAATTACTTCCTTAATCAAGTTATTTAACTTTAATTAACCATTCCTCAATCATTAATCAATAACCTTAATTGTTATTTAATAAACTTAATTGCCCATTTATTTATTTACTAATTTCTAAATTAATCATTATTAATTCTTAATTAAATCACTTGATTTATTAACCGTTACCCATTCATAAATTAACTTAAATAGTTGATTACAAATTCAATTATTAATTATAATCCATCACTAATTATAATCAAAATTCATTATTCTTAATTACTTCCTAAAAATAATCAATTTATATTAATTACTCAACTTAATTGACATTTTAAAAGAAATCTTCTTAAGTTTTGAAATCAATTTGTCCCTAATTACAAACTTGTATTAATAAGATTTATACTTATCTTATATTACCTACCTAATTTGAATAATAATTATGAGCTTAAAACCCATTAAAGTATTAGCTAAAGTAATTAACTTGTATCTGAGTTTTAGCTTAAACTGTTAACTACTACCAAGTTTTGCCGTATTTAAAATTAAATGAAAACTTGTTTGCTTACATTACTCTTAAAATACAATACTGTAGTTAACAAACCCGAGGCTTTCCCATGTTATCTCGAGTGTGATTCCGAGCCTCATCTGATTTGCACTATATCACCTCTCTCTCTCTCTCTCTCTCTCGTGTTCTTCTTCCTCTCTTTCTTTTTTTAGTAAGTTAAAATTAATAACTTAAATCAAATATTAGTACCAACCCACACTCGAACGAAAACGACACGAAGGAAAGCCCACAACCACGCGAGCACGACCCGAAGAATTCGACTCTCTTCCTCGTACACAGTGTGCGACCCACGTAACTGTGTCAGAGAAACGTATCACCGCCGCCATACACGTGCACGGTGGCATGGCTTGACTTCGACGACCGCCCACTATCCCAGCAAGTCGCAAATCACCTCAAGATCAAATTTCGAACTCAAATTACCCATAAAAATTGAATTCGAAAAAAAGAGCCCTACAGCTAGAACAGCCTGTAAACACGACATCAATAAAACATCTCGCGATCGCCGTAGAGATCACCAGAGACGCCCAAATTTATCCCACCCCACGACAACACGACTAGCTCCCACCTTCCTGATTCACGTGCAGCTCGAACACACAGAGAAGACGAACTCGTCACGTTACTGCCAAGTTCAAAACTTGATATAAAACCCTAAATCGATCTAGTTCCTTAAATTTACTCAATGAAAAATTTATCTAATAATTTTCGCAACATTCTCAATGTTTATACTGGCTTCAATTTAAATCTCAAACCTTTAAATTGTTTCAGAAATCTTAAATTTGTAAAAATGCAAATTTTATTCAATTACTAACTGCTCCTAAATTACCCATATATAAATCTTTATTCTTGTATTAAAAATCATCATTTGCAGTAGGCCTTCATGTTATCATCTTGAATTAGCATTCTGTAACCACTGAATTTATCATTTAATTCCTTGTTTTTCTGTAAACCAACCTTCCAGCAGTACTTATCCACTAATCAAGTTCAATCTACTTCGAAAACCTTGTTTGATGTTTTAACCTCTTGTTTGATTAAAAATAAATAAAAACTTTACAAGGGTTTAGATGAAATTACTTGAAATTGAATAATACTCAACTCTGATCAATATACAGAGTAACAATATATATACACAGAATCATGTTCCAAAAAAAAAACAAGTACAAATACCCTATAATAAAGAAATCATTTTTTTACTGATTTTAATTTAAACATAAAATTTAAAAATTTGTTTACTCACCAGAACATTCCTGTGAATCAGTAAGCATGAATGTTTTGAAGCCTAGTTGCTTGAAACTGAAGCTTAAAACTGCAAACTTTGAATCTGTTTTTATTTGAATTCAATTTGGGTTTGCTCTCCTTTTCCTGCTTTAGTTTCTTCAATTTTGTTATATGTTTGTTGAACGAACCAAATGAAGGTGCATACAAATATATAGAAGACACAATTGTATAGGGGAGGCAATATTTGGACATGTTGTACCCCTGTCTTGCTTTATTTTAACCAGATTTGCTAGATATTTGAAGTGACAAATATTAGGCTGAGTTGATAGTAAGTACATGCTTTGGTTTCTAATTATGTTTACACAATTATCAATTGTTTTGCTGTGTGAAGATATTACCTGCAATCATATACTTATGCAGGTAAACATTTAGCTTGTGTATGAAGCTATTTGTAAAACATTTATTATCTTCTAGCTTACATTGTTTATGTACATATGGTTGTTATTTTATTTTTATTATTTCCTAGCTTGAATAACTATATACATACTTATTATGTCTATCTGTACAACTAGATATTTATATGAACTTTTTCACCTTGTAGTTAACTTATGGCTTGAATAAGAAGCTACTTATTAATAAATATTTGCTTTATTGCTTTTCTAGTTTGAACTACAACATACATATGTTGTCAGGTATTATTTTATACTTGCAGGTAGATTTTTTCTAAAGGCTTATATTTATCCTATTAGTAATTTAAAGTACCAAATCTTTGATACTTGTATTTTATTTTTCTAGTTTAACTTATATTTGCATATTTATATCTTTAGTTACATCTTATATTTTATAATTGTATGTTATACTTATGTTCAAAATTATGATTTATACTTGTCTTGTATGTATATGTTTATAACCATTTATATTGTTTTATACTTAAGTTTTAAATTTCCACATTTAATACCCATATGATTATTATTTAAAGTTCTACAATTAGATATACATACATATATTATCAAATATGAAAATATTGAACCTTTTAATTCAATAAGAAAGATTTTGTTTTAAACAATTTTAAAGATTTTCTTTACAGTCACATGCATAACTGGTAAATGGTTGAGATCTCATCAGTTTATAAATTGAAAAACTCGTATTTCATTTAAATTAGAGTAACTATTATTCATATGTATATTTATCAGATATAAACAAAGTAAAGTATTTTAATTCAATATATAAAAATAAATTTTATCATAATATTATCAAAAGATTTTATTTTGAATTCCCAAAGTCGAATTCCCCTTAAAAAAAATACAATTTAAATAAATAAATTGGCAGTATTCCCAAATCATAAGCATTTTAATATGATCAATTTACATTTTATTTAAATTAGATTAAACATTTATTAAAATAACCGGGGCCAAAAATCCAGGGTCGTTACAGTGCGTGTGTAATTTTTTGTTTTGAAAATGTTTAGCAGTATCCGGCTACATAATAACGTGTTCGCGTATGAACCGTGAATGACAGAAATAAAAATACAATCGTGTACAACAATACGATATGATCACAAAATAATAATAAAATACATGGGTTAACAGATTCTATTGAATTTCAAAACTACCAATGTTTGCTGCAAAATGCGTTAAACGAAAGTTCAATTGTTTTCCAAATAAAATTATGGAAAAATCCTATAACTTAAATTATAATTTATCATTGAAAATCAAGTAGTTATTTGAAACACATATTTTATTATATATAAAATCAAATTTGAATATTTAAGTAAATTAAATATTCAAATTCGAAGACCCAAAAATTATGGGTCGTTACAATTTTGGGAGAATCTTATTCGTTTTAGGTATATTTGCAAACCTTTCCGAATTACTCAGTTATTCGATCAAATTAAATCATTTTATTTTCTTTTGCATGTTATGTTATTTCTTTCTATTTATATTCTATAAGCTTATCATAGACATACTATATGTGTATAAAATACACATATTCATGTCTACGATTATTCTTCGGTGAGTTTAATGAAGATAGTGTAACCCTTTTGGCATTATTAGACCTATGATTGCAAACATCTATATGTATCAATCTGAAGAGTTCAAAAACTCTAACATCTCTCCCATTGAATGGAAGCTTTACCTTTAATCATTTGAGATATAGTTCACAGTACCATATGACTCATAATCATATGCTTAAAGAATTATTTTTGAAAACTATAGCTTAGTCCATAATTCCAAAATAATTCTAAAAATTTAGATACATTTGAATTTTCTAATGCATCGCTTTTGTTATGAAAAAATACTATTAATATAGTTTTGTCTTATGGTGAATATTCCTATTGGAATAATACTATATCCATTTTCAATGAATACCAAAAACAATTATCATTTCATAAAAATAATCGGTGTGTTTACGAAAACATTTTTTTCATAACTTGATGCGTCCATTAAGAAGTGTTATGTGGTACCCCCCCCCCCACTATTTACGCCGTTACTACGATAGTTCTGAAATATGAAGCTTTGTTCAACCATTTATTACAAGATTTTATGTCATATACTATAATTAGTCTACAATCGAGAGTTTTAGATCTAATATCATAAACTCGAATAAATAAATTTCACATAAAAAAGTTTCTGTACGAAAATAAATTTGGGATAGAAAACACATTTCTCATTCTATATTAAGTATCTTTTTAGTATTTTATACAATTCTTATTTCCAATGTCTCTTCATGCAGCAGCGGTGATCATTCACTATCTTCATCCCGACCATGCCTAAGTTACATCCACTCCCATCCTTTCTCTTTCCTTTCCAAATGATCGAACCACTCAAAATGAAACCCTTACTAAAAGGCCTTAATGAACACTTTTGAAAAATGCATTTGGCCCTCTTTAATGTTTAAGGATACTGAATAAATTGCGCTTTGCGTAAGCTGAACAAATCGACATTTTAGGGATCAAATTCCTAAATACATCTTGTAGCTCTTGGTCTAGTGCCACATCTAACAAAATTGATCTTAATTATAATCAATTGTGTTGAATACACGATCTTGAATTATGGTTTACTTGTTATTTCGATTGAACTATTTCCATCTAAGTTTCGTGCATTATGAGTTGCAACTGTTCACTATATAACATTTATATGTGATAGAATATGGACCAAATATTTATAGTCTTGCATTGCTTTTAGAGTTCAAAACTCATAGAATGCAATACATAGTCTTGGGCAAATAAACACTAAGTTACCAAGGTATAAATATATTTAGTGGTTGTATAATTTAGCTATTACATGGTTCTTGAACTGACAACATGCGAAAAGCTTTACTGATAAGTATATTTTGTGTTTCTATTTCAATCTCAATTCGGTTCATTTATGTATTTTAATCGGTAAACATTTTACCAATTATAGTGGTTGCACAAATTTATCTAGGTAGATTATTTTAACTTTGTATAACATATATTTTTACATATTCGAAAGGTTGGTATACATTTTGTCTTTACAATAAGCTTCCAACAGACCTTCATGTTTCTCAAAACCTTAGGATAAAATATAAAAATCTTTCAATATCTCTAATGGGTGTTAGGACTCACTTGCCTTCGGATTCTGATCCAGACCGCATGCGATGGATAACACCCTTTTGGCTATATCATATCAATTCCTATCTCATGGTATTGTCATAATCTCATCTCGACCATAAGGAAGCTCAATAAATCAATTGAGAATATTGGCTCATACTCACCATTTCACGATGACCTAAGTATAATGCACGTACCTTTAAAAAGCTCAACAAGTACATGCATGTATCTCACCTCATCCAGTTATTATATTAATAACACTTTAAATAACAACTCTAGGTTAAGGAAACTTTAACAACTAAAGAGTATGTAAGATATCCATCAAGTAACGACTCGTATTTTACGTATTAGAGGATCGTAAAATATTAATATTATTTTATTTTAGGTCATATGATTCTATAACTTTGGAGAATGTTAACTAGTTTCATTTCTTATACTTAGAACTTTTATTTAACTGTTTTGAGACTGAAAATTTTATAAGACCTATAGCTTCTGATAAAAGCCGATTTGAGATCTGAAACCGCTCCCTTATGAGAGATATGATAGTTTCTCTTCGGTGGAGTGGTCATAATAGGAAATTAGACTTACCACTAAGGAGTCATAGTTGTTTGAAGTTTAGATTGATTATAGATAGCTTATTGAGTTAATAGTGGATTAGTGACAAAGCCCAAAGGTTCACTTCGAGATTAAAGCCAATGGGAGGCCGATGGAACCTATTCTAATCATTCTACATTGCCCAAAAATAGCTAGAGAAGTCAACATTCACCTTCTCCAAGTTATAAGCTATGTTAAACCTTACTTTAATTGGTCAAATCTTGCCGTTAAGATGGTATTAGCGAGATTAGCTTTTGGATTTTGAAGGTTGACTATTTAGAGCATTTTGATTCCGAGCCACTACTATCCATCTTAGAATTCGTCCCACTTTTGGTTGCTTTGGATTAGGGTGAGTAGTTATAAGTCCATACTTACTAATTAGTTATTATATGTTAAAATGATGTTTTAAAAAGGTTTTTTGAATTTTAAAATGTGTTTTATCTTATTTAAACACTTATATCATCTACAAACAAAATTATAATGGCTATAAATGAATTTGGAGTCTAAATATATACATGTGATTTTATGACCACCCCATCCCTTTTACCTCTAGATTTTGGATATAATTCGATGTATATGTATGTTTTTTCTATTTGGATGTGTTATGTTGAATGCTTATATGCATATTGTTTTTTTGCATGTAAATGCAGATCACAATGCAACTTAGAAATATGAGGAGTCGTGTTACAACGTGGCACCGGGTTGAAAAAGTATTGCCAAATGGAATGCACTCGATATGAGGTGACAAGGAAGGCCTCGTAAAGCCACATTTCAAGTTTCAGGTTGATTGGAGTTCATTTGCTTGGGATACAGACAAAGAGGTGATGGGTCGGATATGATGTGAAGAGAAGGGTTGACATGCTTCCACTTCGAGTTTTGAAGACAGGAACTTCGGGTCATGAATGGGGATGCTTTGGGTCAACTTAGGAAAAAGCGACAAGGATCGTGGTTCATGAACGTAGCTAATAAATTGGTTAAATATATGACTTGGGTACCAAGTCATGCTAGACTCAAGTATCAAGTTGTGATGATTGGTGGAATTTTTTTGAAGGGCTTGGTTCGCGCATGAGGAAGGATGAAGATGACTTAAGGATGAACATGGGCATAGTGGAATGCCAAAGCCGACATAAATACTTAGCCAAAATTAGGCTAAGTGTTGGAAGTCAAGATTAGGGTACGGAGTCATGCTAGACTCGAGCCGAGTTGTAGAATTTGGTGATGTTGGTCTGGGGTTTTGGGGAGTTGGCTGCAAGGTTGGATAACTATACTTCAAGACTTAGAGCATAGTGCTTTGGGCTAGACCTAGGGAATTTCTAGAGGATGCTTCGGAACAACATAAGGATACTCTATGACTAGTGATGGATGTCTATATCTTTCCTAGACTTAAAAAATTCATGATGGGAGTTGTATGACGATCTATATAGACAAGTTTGAGGATGTAGACCTGTGAAATGGAGTGAGATATGCCATGATATAATATGATGTGTGTATAGGGATCGTTGTTACTTGGAAGTTTCAAATGTACTCTAAAGTAGCAGTATGTGAGGATTCTTATCTAGGTGGGGACGTACCCTAGATCTTTAAATGGGAGATCTATCTTACTCTAGACTACGAGGACGTGCGGTTTAGTTTCTGGCCTATCGAGTGGCGCGTGGATTCGAGTATCAAGAAACTGGGTCATTGAGTAGTCTCTGACAAAGGATGTGGTCATATGAGTTATCATATATATCCATCGCACTGAATGGATAAGGATAAATGATGGATGTTATATTTGCTTTGTCTGTTAGGGATGTCACATGACGTAGATATTATTAATGTTGATACCAGAACACCCTTATGTTCTTTGACGTATAGTAAACCATGATGTTTATGATTTAGGGTAGCATATATCATATGTTATGTGCTAAACCTTTGGATGTAGGTGTAAGCCAGGTATGGTTCTTCATGCCATTTGTCCTAATATATTGACTTTGTATTTTAAGATTTTGTATAGCTCACACTCGACTGTTGTTCGACTTGGGATTTTATACTTCGCTTCTTATTATCTCGAGTACTCTTAAATGACTAGACTAAGTAGTAGGTGTAGGTGACATGTGGAGTTATGCATATGGACGATCAGAATGTGATGCTTTATCATACTTATGGCTTACTATTGCTCACTCTGCTATGCGACAGTTTGGAGCCTAGATAGTACTATATATTTATTTTATTTAGAGACAGTTTTTCTATTGTGTTTATTTTCAAAGGTATAAAATCTATCACTTATGTTGTATAATTGTATGGATCTGTATATTCTAATTTTGTGGTTCATTCAGCTATTACTGTCTAGCCTGTTTTATATTTGTGATGACTATAATATTTTATTTGATGCACGGTGAGATATTCGAAAGGTTTTATGATTGTCTAGTTATTTTACAACTCTTATAATCATACTACATCAGCCGAGCACCTTATCAACGCACTATATAGGTATATTGGATGCCAAAAATGTAGGGAGGTCGTCACAATTTATAAATAAATGTCAGAGGACAACTTATGTATTAAAGATTCATAATCTTTAAAATGTAGGGAGGTCGTCGTAATTAATAAATAAATATTGACAACTTATGTATTAAAGATACATAATCTTTAACACACACACATACATATTATGTAATATCAACTTGGGGAACGATGTATTTCTTTTGAAATACCCTCGTGATTCAAGTGTCAGACACATCTGAAATCACTGTATAAGTACAATACGCATGTACTCGTTTCTTAAATCTAAGTGGTTTCTTAACATTCCACTTAGTTTTTATATTGTATAAGTTTAATTTATTTATAAATATTTATAATTTTATCAACTTATATAATATTCTTATGAAAATTATAAATTAGATCTTATTTAATTAATTTTCGTTTTTGAGTTTAGTTAACAAATTAATTAAATTATTTTAAACATTAAATTTTTCATTCCACTCGTTCTAAACTATTTAAGATGAATATTAATTATAATATTTATAGTTTTAGTGTATATATAATTTTATTTCATCAATTAACATTTAATTAATTTACTTAATAATTATTTTACTTTATTAAAATAATTTTTAATTAAATAATTTAATAAATTAGAAAATATTTATTTTAAATTTGCCATACAAAATTTTATATATATATATATATTACACCGTAACGTTTATAGTTATACACACATATAAATATATATGTTTAATGTTTTATATTATATCTGGTCAATAATCAAAATACCTTAAATTGAAAATGGCAACCGTGTTATTTCCCCCAATTCGACGCTTCATCCCCATTCCCTCCTCCATCTAATTTCTTCGGCCCTTCCACCTTCCGTTCTTCCATGCCTCGCTCAAAGTTTCACTTACCTAATCCTTCTCCGTTACGCCCAGGTGAAGTGCCATCGAATTTGATGAGATATGGACATGCCTACAATTCTACCAATGTTTCGTCCAATCTCCATTCGACCCCTTCGTCGTTTGTTGTGTCCGCAATCAGTTTCCCCCTTTAGATGCTTCTCCTGCTTGCCTACAAGCTTAGGCGATGACTATCTGCCTCTAAAATTGTCGAATCCTTTTTGTGCATTAGAAACTTCCTTGTAATGCTTTGATTCCTCGAGTACTCATATATCAAGTTTTCCTAATGCTGTTGTTTGCATCAATCCTAGATCACCATTAACTCCTATGCTTGCTGCTTATCATGGAGACTGACAGTGACAGAATGATGGATCTAGTGTGGAGGTTGTGAATACGGCTATTAGAGATGTGTCAAATTTCGTGTGTGAAGAGGGGTGGCACAAAGGTTAGGAGTGAGTTTGTTGACGTAGCAGTAAATCTGGGAGATCAATCTGAGTTGGTTGGTGTGGTTGTAGTGGGGGATCATGATACTATGATATGCATTCCAGGTGCTTGATCAAATGCACAACTCCAAATGCATGCATCTGATGTTTGTGGATGGATGAGTAGCACTGTTGGATCACTAATTGTTCCTGGAAGTAGCATGCTTGAAAATTCATAGGTGAATTGTTTGTTTCTTGTTGTCCCAGGTCCTGTTAAGCCTTCTAGCAAGTGGTCATCACTTTTTAATGCATTGCCAAGAAATGCGGGTGCATACGTTCCCCGCTCTTCTAAGATAGTAGAGGAAAATGGTGATATGATTCCTCCAACGGAGGTTTTTGAAGCTAGGGCCACTACAGCAAACAGACCTTTTTATAGCATTTGAATCCGCTATTAAAGCCTTCAACAGCGTTTCTATAAACATCATAGATCAATAAGTTGTAATAAGTCTGACAGATACGATATCATTTCAAAATTGCGAAAATGGACTTTTAACAGCGTTTTGTTTCCATCTTAGACTAGACGTATCGGTACTACTATTTTTCTATAGCGTTTTGAAGCTTGCTATAAAACTTTTACATGGAGTTGTGTTTTATGATACTAACAAGTATGACATCATTTACTTGCAATAATATGTTGACATGCCATATTATTATAACATCTAAAAACAATGTGGAAATATTATATCAATCTTTTATATGCATTGAAATGCTATAGAAAATTCAATAATATCTATTATAGCATTGTTTTTTACTATGAAAACTGTATAATCCTTGCAGAATATTTTGTATAGCACTAGCATAATGCTATAGTATATGCAAGCTGTAATAATTTTTTTTCGTAGCACACTTAAAATGCTATATAAAAAAAATTCGTCGCATTATTTTATTGCCATATACATTCAAGTTTACAATTTTCAATTCTACTAAACATATTTCAACTAATATATTATAACAATTCAAAAGATCACACTTATCACATTGTAATGTATGTGATCAAATGGAGTCATAAGCCAAACCATAAAAAATATATATCCATAATATTTCATACACGGAGTATTAAACATATAAATGTTTATGACCAAAAGTAACAATACATACAACTATAACTAACCAAAACGGTACATACTAAAAACAAAGATGTATGGACGTCAATAGACAATACATTAATGCAAGCATGACCGATTTGAAGGAAAAAGAGTGTGACATCATGTAGCAACCTCAAAAGCATCATACAACACCTATCAAAAGAAGCACATATTTACGTATGTTAGTCGTAAGTGTAGAAATGTATAAGTACTAGACAACATGGTTTCAAACAGAAACTTTATGAATTAATCACTCAAAATAACTAAGAAACATCCATAAAGACTAACTCAAAGTAGAGAAGCAATTTAGATAAGACCAGCTATTTCAAATAGACTTGTTATTTCTTGCAAACTTTGAGTTTGATAGAAAATGTCCATTCTACTAGCCAAATAAACTAGTTATTTCTTCTTCTTCCACTCAAAGCTGCCTTATATTCCGAATTCAAATCGAAATTCTTGTAGACTAAAACAAATTTTCATTTCTCCAATATAATTTCGAGTATTCATCATAAGGAATTAGAAATTCATTGGGTAAGGTAATTCACAGCTTTTCAGGCACGACCTCTTCTTTTATTCAAAAAGCTTAATGCTTGATCATGTTTAGCCATTATTAAGCTAATTTTGATTATGCCTTTTGGTGATAATTCGAAATATAATTAGTGCAGGCCAAATCATAACCCCTTTTTTTTGTGTGGGATTTGATCCAAACTTAAGCTCGACAGCTCGTCTTTTTCTATGCTTAAAGAATATTTTTTACAACACATCACAATGATTAACTAGAAAATAAATATTATAATATATAAATTACTAGTTCTTATCAAGTCATCGATAACTCGAGCCATTCCTTTACGACTACATGTGTATGGCATCTGATTGTCTCTAATAGCTTGATATTTCTGACTCGATTCCTAAGTATAAAATGAAAACGTGCATTAAAAAAAATTGAAGCTTGGTTCCCGCATCTCATCAACATTAATGTAACTATTACCTTAAACTCTAGAGTCATTTTGGACTTAACAAACTTCTTCCACTCATTCATACTTAGGTTGTCGGGTTTCAACCGATTTCTTTCTTCTTCGTTCCTTACATCTGCTATTTTGCGAACTAATCTAAATTTTGAACCTCTAAAAATGCGTCACATTTGTTGAAATATGCACGCATTTTGCCATTGCACGTCTAATTTAAATCTAACCTACAATATTTAAACATTCTGATTTTAGGAAATAAGATGGATAACTGTAAAATGGTTTGTATATATATACAGGAGTACTATTTTAATTATTTAGTAATTTAAATATATTTTCTGGCATGAAATATGCACGAGTTGTCTGGTCTTGAGAAGCAACTTAAAACAGAATTTGAAAACCTATCACTGAATACGAGACATTAATTTCTTGTATATATGAATCAAACATTATTGGGTTTCACACAGTTAAAAACCACTCTCTAGAAGCTCAACATGCATATTTCAATTCAAATTGTGTTTCATATTTGGATACATCTACTTGAACTTCAAATGTATTAAAGAACTTGCACTAATTAGGTTGCAGCAATATACGGCAACGCATAGCACTGATCTGCTACATATTTCTAATTTTTTTTATAAATATTAATGATTATGAAAATGGATTTGTTTAGTTTGTAAACTAAGATGATAATAAGGTTAGTGTTCTAGACACCATACTTTCTGGAAGTGATATGAATATAACTAAATTCTCTAGACCTGCAGTACGTATTGTTTGCAATGAGCACATGAAAAAAAAAATTGCTTGATAGGAGTAGCAGACTGCTGTGATATGCAGCAACTCTATAGAGAGAGGAGGGAAAAAAACCAAAAAAAGAAAAAGAGAAAGAGAGGAAGAATTGTACATCTAATAAACTTTTGTGTCATTTTGATTGTTGTAACTCAAACTAGTATGAAGATTGAAATTTATGAAACTAACGAGACAATTCATAAAGTAGTTCAAAGCAAGAAAACTGGCAGTGAAATGTGCTTGAATCCTAATAAAGTACGCAAAGGTCTTGAAAAAGCCATAGATGTTGAGTTGGCAGTTTCCAAAAAAAATGAATGGGTCATTTATAATTATACATACTGCAATTAGCCAAAAGGACAAACTTTGAAAAAAAATTAGACTGAAGGACACGAAGTTTCATTTTTGGGCTGAAGGACAAACTTTAAAAGAAAATTAAACTGAAGGACAATGCTAAATACAACTAGCATTTTGTACAGTATAAACACTATACAAAATGCTAATTATAACTAGCATTACATCCAGTTTTACATCATACAAAATGCTGGTTGTATTTAGCATTGTCCTTCAGCCTAATTTTCTTTCAAAGTTTGTCCTTCAGTCTAAAAATGAAACTTGTTGTCTTCAGTCTAAAAATGAAACTTGTTGTCTTCAGCCTAAATTTTTATGAAAATTTGTCCTTGTGTCTGTTTTCCACTACTATAAAAATGAATTTAATGATAAGCAGAGAGAACATATACTGCTATTTGACTCGGATGAAAGTGCTCATGATGAAAAAGATGTGTCAAGCCACGCTGCTAATAGTAAAATTTTGCACTCCACCACATTTCATAACCGCAACTCAATCACAACCTCACCAAAACCTAAGACAATCAACTCTGCTGCCAGAAACATAACCTCACTATCACCTTCAATTCCTATAATGGCATCAATCACCTATCCTCAACACCTCACTGCCAAACCCAGAACAACCAATCATCAACACCTATACGCAAAACCCTACCTGAAACTTCAAATGAAACACTCCTGCTTCTGGAATCTAATGACATGCCAAACATTACACTGATCCCTCATACTTCACACTAACAACCTTCCACTTTCATCTCACCGATCTATGTCCCAATCGATAAGTAAAATGCACCGTTTCATACATTAGTGGTTTTAATTGAAGTAAAACATTAAACTAATTGCTTTTAATCAATATATTTCTTTCTACTGATTTTGTTCAATTTCACTAAATTATTTTTAACTTTGCACTTTCGATCATCTTCAATTTGAATAGCAATGATAATTAAGTCATTACTAATGTACGTTTTTTATGTCAATATATTAAATGCATGTAGGCAAAATAAAAGATTTTTTGATGTTTATAATACAAATGTAACGACCCGAAAATTTTAGCGTTTTTATAACATGATTAATTGAATTTTTGCTTAAAATTAAACAATAAAATTTATCAATGAAAATTTAATATTTGGAAAGAGCCAACTTAAACATAGCAAATGGTAAATTTTTATCATATAATATGGAAGTTAGTTTTGTTGTGTAATTTCAGTTTCAATTTAAATCAGTTAATATTAGATGATATTAAAATATTTTTTCAAATCTGAATATTTTATATAATAAATTTGTAAATCATCTTCTGAGTGAGACATTATATTTCATTTCGTCAAATTTGGATTGGTATTGCTTCGTTTATCTTATTTTCAGCGTTGTAATAGCATTTTCGGTTTCGAATATCGACTTTTGATAGAAAGGTCGTATCGTTAATATCCGTGAACCATTTTGATCGTCTCGTCGTGCTGATCTCTGTATTATATTCATTCATGCCTTTTGGAGTCCGATAAACGAAGAAATCGATAAAACGATTCAGTAGTATCGGTTCCGTATTTTGGCTTTTTGTTTTCCTTCGTCCTTTCATTTGCCCACCAATGAATGTTAATAGCCACCACTATTAATAAATTTTGATATTCAACCTATGCATTTTTACTTTCCCAACGTTCAATATATTATGTCGGTTGTCCTTTCACTTCTATCGGTTCCATTCCACTAATATTTCACCTTTTCGTTCACTCTTTGATAAAATTTATCTAATATAAAATAATATAAATTAGCTTGTTGTCTTCTTCTCAAACCTACTCATTTTCTTTGTTTCCAAGAACCACGTCTCCCCTTTGTTCTCAACCTTTCCCCTCCTTTTCCACGCAGATGCTTCGACCTTGCTCAACATCATTCCCCACGAGACCACAGCGCCACCATCTCTGCCTCACCACAAGCCGACCACAGCTCCATCAACCCACCACCCTTCTCCATACTTCCCTGCCTCCACATCGCCGAGCAAACACCCCAGGAAGCCGCAAGCTACCCCTCCACCTTCCAGCCGATTCCTCCCCGCGCAACCTCTACCTGGCCGAGACCCTTCACATCACGCAACCTCCTCTCACTTTCCTTGGCCACCCACCCGAGCACCACTCGCCACACCCCCCCTCACCCCGGGCAGCCCAGTCCGTCGAAAACCCAAGCCACAACCCCATCTCCGCCTTGTCTCCTCCATCCAGTCAACCTCTCTGCCAAAGCCCAGCCGAAACCTCCTCTATTAATATATTGATAATATATATTTGTTTGAGGTATATTAGTTTTTTAAGTTGTTTTATGTATATTAGTTTATATTAGTGCACAAGTTTATAAAGGTATATATCAGTTTGGTGATCTGTGAATATATGTATATCATGATTATTTGACATGTAATTCAAATTTAATATTAATTTTAAGGTATATTCATATTGGTTTTTAAGTATTATATATATATCTTGAAATTTTAGCCTGTTGCTTATTCATATATATGCGGTTTATACTAGTTTTGAAAGTACATATTAGATGAAGTCACCTATCATATACGTGTGTAGTATAGATGCTTACAGCATATTATATTACAAGTTCATATATATGTAATATATATTTATATATATGTAATATATCATATTTCATCGATCTCGTGTCATCTTGACTTACATTTCAATATCGAATTTGTCGTAGCAATTCCTAGCTTATCCCTGTTCCGTGTGCGTATTTGTGTTCGTGTCATCTTCTTATCTCTCTAGCCTCAAAAGGTGAGCAGTCACTCACGATTAACATCCTCGTATTTATTAAATTTGATTTTATCTGAAACGACAATTGAAATATGCTGTTAAATTGAACTGTTAAAATTATAATTGCTATATATGATATGCTATTATCTGTAATTGGTCACCTGTGAGATATGACACCATATCCTGTTGTTTATATTTTATTTTATTTATCACTGATGAAATATGCATGTTGTTCATATGTTATATTATTAACATAACGGTTCCTACTCTGCAAGTTTCCTGTTAGTTTAGAATTTCCTATGAGTTGAAATGATATATACCTGAACGATTTTATAGAGTAAGAGAAAATCGTTATGGGTTGAAATGATAAATCCAAGCGATTTCCATTGATTTTGAATTTTGGGATTGCGGGTTGAAATGGTATATACCCGTAAATATTTAAATTGCGGATTGAAATGATAAATATCCATATCACTTGACCATAGGATAGAAAATTATATGGACACCGTTGGTCTATGTTTTGAAAATGATTTCCAAAATTTTGAAAGGAAATATATGGTTTTAATAAATATTGATTTTTAAAATATAATATACATAAATGTTATTTTTATACATGTCTAAATTTTAAAATTTTAAAATTATATATTTGAAAATTTTAAATTTATAAGTTAGTTTTGAAAATATAACTTTTAAGATTTTTCTTACAAGTTTATTATTTCAAAAATATATAAATTAAGATTTAATACAAAATACATTTAAAACTAAGATTTAGTTTAATAAAATTTAATTTAATTGGTTTATAATATGTTTAAGCAATTATTTAAATTTATATTAATACTTTAAAAACATATTTTTTTGTAACTTTAATAGTAAATGTTGGAAAGATAAATTAATGTTGACTTAGAATTTAAATTGGTTAGCGATTGAATTTAAATAAGAATTTATTTGAACTTACTGATTTTGAGATTTTGAAATATGATCTATAACTTGATTAATAAGAAAGGTGATTAAATGAATATTCTTAGTTTTTGAATAAAATTGAGATTGAATATTTAATACTGATTTAAATTTGTAAATTGGGATTTTTAAATAAATTGTTATTAAAATAATTAAGTGAATACTTTCCAATTTGAATAAAAATTAAAGTTAAAAGTTGAAATGTAAACGAAATTTATATTGGAAATGTTTGAATATTGAAACTTTGGATCTTATTGGAATTAAAGTGATGGTTCAAACTTGGATTTGAAATCGACACAAGTTGAATGGTTTATTGAGAATTTGAATTGAATCTTTGACCTTTAAATTGAAATGGTTAAACTGGAATTGATTTAAATTGAATTTTGGAATTTAAGATGATTTGAATCGACTTGTGAAATTGGAGGAAACTACTTTTAATACATAAACTATTTTAATATATAAATTATTTTAATATATAAACTATTTTAATTTATAACTATTTTAATATATATTCCATTTTCAATATCTAAACCGCTTAAGCCAAAAGTGTTATGATTTCAAAAGTGTTATGATTTTCCAAGTGTTATGATTTTAGAAGCGTTATGATCTCGGAAGTGTTATAATTTTGAAAGTGTTATGATTCTGGAAATAAGTACTATTTAAAGTGAATAATGATATCGAATTGATATAGTTTTGAAAAGAATATGATATTTTGATATGAAGTATGAACTATTTGAAATGAAATGTCCACGGTGTGAAATAAGCGTTTGGTTGTTAAAGAGACCGGGATCGGATATTGTCATACTCTCTGCCAATACGGAAAACCACTTTAACACTGCATATGTAGTGGAGATTCCAGAAATGAAGTAGGATGGTTTGACGAACGATTTCTATATAAGGTATGACGTGACCCTGACAGGAGCTATACCTAGGCCAAGTGAGGTCATTCCTCCGAGCGGACATGCTTCTTATTGGGTGCACCTTTGAATATGGGAGTGTGTTCCGAGGTGGACAGTAGTAGCTGTCATGCGTTACCACCAGTCCAATTCTACAATTAGTATCTACCCTGCCATTGCCTCGAGTGCCGTGTTCACATGCCCAAGAGCGCCTTCTGCGCGTTTGGTTTGTACCATACCTATGGAGTGCCCTTTGATAGCCTTCCAGTTTACGGAGGAATTACGGTACTGTATAGATTATGGAAATATATAAAAATGTGTTAAGAGAGATATGGGTAACGTCTTAGCGCTATTTTAATACTTTTACTTTACTATAGACATATTATAATAGCGTATATTACTACATAGTAGATAGTTCCACAGATCTTTAGAGGGTGGAAATCCTAAAATCCTTTAAGTTACTTGTATTTCAGTTGACATTTCACTTGAGTTGAATTTAGTTATATAAGAATGTTAATCCCGACTCAAGTGTTTTGGTTTTTTCTTTATGCTCGGGTCAGATTGAGTGTCAAGAATTTGAGACCCACCTTCGGAGATTGGAGTTTTGGTTGAAGATCTATCATCCCGGCTTTTAGTTATTTTTGTTTATTACAGTCATTATGATCAGACTTGTAAGTTTTCTTTGTATTAGAGATTGTTATCCCGCCTTTTGGTAAAGCCCTGACACCAAGAAGTTAACTGGAAGTCAAAGACAATTCATCCCGGAGAGCAGTTATGTAAAGATTTGCTATGATACTGGTAAATTTTGCCCGAGTCCAGGTCGAGCTACAATCGATATGGCACGACGAACAAAGCTATGAAAGCCAACGTTCCAAATTTAAAGTAAATTCGAGTTCGTATGCTCAAGACATGATTGATACAACTCAAGTGATCACATTATTCATATCCATCAAGCAACCAGGAAGAAACTTCATTCGTATCGATCTGGTTAGACTCCATCAGATGCGCATGGCTTCGTATCGATCAGGGGAGCACAAGTTCGTATCCGTAGAGAGCGGCATTCTTCGTATCCATCATCTCCAGCATGTTCGTATCGATCAACAAACGTCCACTTCGTATCTATCTTAAAACCATACAAGACCGCTACTTCGTATCCATCCATTAACACATTCTACACTCGTATCGATCGTCCAGTGATCGAGGCGAATAGTACGAGATGAACCGATGCGAAATGCACTTAATATTGATCGATACGAAATAGAGCAGTGATGGTCGATATGAACAAGAGCAGCGACGATCGATACGAACAGGGCTAAACTGGGTCGATACAAACAAGGCGCATCCATAATGTAGGCTCGGTCACTGCCATAAAATGTGGATCAATCCTAAAAGCAAGCACCATGTCATCAGACATCATGTGCAGAACCATCGATACGAAGATATCAATACGAATTGGTGGTTAATACTAATTGAATATTCTCATTTTTTAAATAAAATTGAGATTGAATATTTAATACTGATTTAAATTTATAAATTGGGATTTTTAAATAAATTTTTATTAAAATGATTCAGTGAATATTTTCCAACTTGAATAAAAATTAAAGTTAAAAGTTGAAATATAAATGAAGTTTATACTGAAAATGTTTGAATATTTAAACTTTGGATCTTATTGGAATTGAAGTGATAGTTCAAACTTGGATTTGAAATCGATACAAGTTGAAATGTTTTATTGAGAATTTGAATTGAATCTTTGAACTTTAAATTGAGATGGTTAAACTGGAATTGATTTAAATTGAATTTTGGAATTTAAAATGATTTGAATCGACTTACGAAATTAGTGGAAACCATTTTTATTATAAAAAGTATTTTTAATATATAAAGTATTTTTAATATATAAAGTATTTTAATATATAAATTATTTTAATATATAAACTATTTTAATTTATAACTATTTTAATATATATCATTTTCAATATCTAAACTGTTTAAGCCAAAAGTGTTATGATTTCAAAAGTGTTATGATTTTCCAAGTGTTATAATTTTAGAAGAGTTATGATTTCGAAAGTGTTATGACTTTGAAAGTGTTACGATTCTGGAAATATATATTATTTAAAGTGAATAATGATATCGAATTGATGTGGTTTTGAAAAGAATATGATATTTTGATATGAAGTATGAACTATTTGAAATGAAAGGAGCACGGTGTGAAATAAGCATTTGGTTGTTAAAGAGACCGGGATAGGATATTTTCATACTCTCTGCTAATACGGAAAACCACTTTAACAACTGCGTACGTGGTGGAGATTCCAGAAATGAAGTAGGATGGTATGGAGAACGATTTCTGTATAAGGTATGATGTGACCCTAACTCCCGCGAGTCACCTTAGATGTGATAAAACAGGAGCTACACCTGGGCCAAGTATGGTCATTCCTCGAGCGGACATGCTTTTTCGATAGCATTCTATTACTTTGTGATTTGATAGGGTGCACCTTTGATTATGGGAGTATGTTCAAAGGTGGGCGGTAGTAGCCGCTATGCATTACCACCAGCTCTGTTTTGCAATTGGTAAATATACTCTGGCATTGCTTCGAGTGCCGTATTCACATGCCCTAGAGCGCCTTCTACGAGTTTGGTTTCTACCTACCTATGGAGTGCCCACTAATAGCCCTCCAGTTTATGGAGTAATTACGGTACTGTATAGACTATGAGAATATATAAAAATGTGTTGAGGGGGATATGTATAACACCTTAATGCTATTTTAATACTTTTACTTTACTATAGACATATTATAATAGCGTATAGTACTACATAGTAGATAGTTCCACGGATCCTTAGAGGGTGGAAATCCCAAACATCCTTTAAGTTACTTGTATTTCAGTTGATATTTCACTTGAGTTGAATTTATTTATATAAGAATGTTAATCCTGACTCGAGTGTTTTGTGTTTTTCTTTATGCTCGGGTCAGATTGAGTGTCATAGCATTTGAGGCTCACGTTTGGAGATTAGAGTTTTGGTTGAAGATTTATCATTCCAGCTTTTAGTTATTTCTATTTATTCCAATCATTATGATCAGAATTGTCAATTATCTTTGTATTAGATATTTATTTGTGTTTGAGATTCTGTGGTATTTTGTTTCAGACTCTAATGTCTATAGTAGCTTCATGAACTACTATTTATCTATTTTGCTGCTTATTGTTGTAATACCCTGTGTCCGTGATTCTGTGATTGATTTATTTACTGTATATGCTGATTTTTTCAAATATAAACTAACGATCTGATATTTTAAGCAATTCAAGTCTAACATGTGCGGATACGAATGGATTGAAATGGCAGGTCGTTACAGTTGGTATCAGAGCTCTAATTTAGGAAAAACTTAACATATAGAGTAAATTTAATTACAGAATCACGTTTCGTTCGAGCTTAATTTCTTCCTCTTTGATTCGAATTTCATTTGAATTTTGGAGCTTCCCCTCTGCTCTAAAATTCATACTTGTCTTTCCCTGTTCGTGTTCTCTTGATACTGAAGCATCTCATAGCCTCATTCTTTTGGGTGACTCATCCTATCGGTGGTCCCGCCAACCATCAATATGATTTTTAAAGGGGCAAAACTCTTTTACAATGGGCATCGATTCACCGAAGATTTTCAAATCCTTAGTTTAGATGCTATTATTTCTTGCAAATCCCAAACTTTCTCTAGTAGACAATCAGGGTAATTCCCTTGTAATGTTGATTCCACTCTGATAATAAGAGATTATCCTGACATTGGGTGCAGTCACTTCTCTTCCCTTCAAGCTGGAAATTGAATTTCCGCATTAATCTTACTCCTGGAATCTCGGTTGACCCGGCTAAAGTCACCCGCGATCAACATAAGCCTATCCATCTGTCTCTTTTGAAATTTGATTTCCTTATCTTCCTTTCTAGCTTTCTTGTAATTTATAATTCTCTTCGATTAGGATCCCTCTAAAATTTGAATCTCTATTCTTGTTTTAACATTAAATCATCATGTGAAGGAGTGTATTTGTTATTAATACGAAAATGTTTGATATTGTGTCGTTTAAGTTGTTAAGTTTGAATTTTGGGTTTTAATCGATTCGTCTAGCTAACGCTATTGATAGGAATTCCAAAACACTTGAACAAGAGCAAAATGGAACAATATTATTTTGAAATTTGTAAATGGAATAATTTTATGTATTATTATATTTTGTATATATAAGTATAATTTTCTAAAATTATAGTTAAATGAATTAGTTGTTAGAAATGATAATACTAGATTATCATTTATTGTTTTGTCAACATTTCTTGACCATTAACTATGGTTGTATAATTTTATAAAATATAGTTTTTAAATCTGACTTGCAAATGAAATGAGTTTAATTTAAGAATTTGAGAATTAAAACTTCTAGTGCTCTTTAAAATTTGGTTTCAAAAGTTTTGAAAATAAATTATTTGAAGTATTATTTAATGGAAATTGTTTACAAAGAATGTTAAAGAAGAAAATCAACGCTCTCCTCTTTTGTCACCGGAAAATAATTTCGGTGATGACTGCAGCATCATCGACATTCATTTTCAAGTCTCGAAGTGAAAAGGCCCCTTAATAGCTTTGCTACACTTTTATTTTGGGAAAAAATGTATTTGATTTAAATTTATTGTGTATAATTTGATTTATAAAATATATATGTATATAATTATTTCAAAATAGTTTGAAGTGAAACCAAAAATTATAATCTTAAGTTTTATATTAAGAAACGGTTGCAATTATAAAAATAAAATGAAATTTTTGAATGATTGGAATATCTAAAATGATAAATGAAATTAAACCAACTTGAAATTAGTTGAATTTGAATAAAACTTATTTGAATAATACTAAATTTGCATTCTAGTATATAACTTAGCTAAATAGCCAAAAAGTTAAAATGTTAGGGTGAATATATAATTAAAGGTTACCAAAAAGAAAACTTCAATAATAAATGGTTCAAACTAAAATCTGGCTTAATATAAATGTTGTAAATAAAAGGAAAATTTGTATAGTATTTAATTAACTCAGAATCTTAATATAACTTACCTATAAATTGTTAATGTTAATGAGAATAGCTAATTGAATAATATACAGTATAAATGTGAGCAATAAGATGTCCAAAACTGATATTTTGTTAAGAGAATTTATAAATAATGAATTGAATAATAAAGAGAGAATTTATTGGTTGAATAATAAATGGTTATAATAAATGTTTATACATGTAACATATGTTGCAAAATATATATTAAGTGAAATAATAATAATAATAATGGAGAATGCTAGTTAAGCAAATAAATTTGAATATAGGAATAATTGAAATTGAAATTTTAGTGGAATCAACTCAACTGAAGTTAAATAGATTTAATAAAAGAGTTAAATCAAATAAATTTTGTTTTGAACGAAATTTTTATAACAAATATTTTTAAATTGAAGCAGACCAAATTAAATGAAAATAGCTTGAATTGAAATCAACAAAATGTGAATATAATGGATATTTATTGATTTAATAAAATAGCTTGAAACCAAAATTTGTTGAACATTAATCAATTTAAAACTAATCGAATTATATGGTTTTGAATTAATTGTTGTAGTTGTATTTCAATCTATCTTTTCTTTCTAGTTGTTTCTATTCTCCTTCCTTTTCAGGGACGAACAGTTTTGAGTGGGGGAGAGCGTAATGATCCTAAAATTTTAACATTTTTATAACGTGATTGACCGAAATTTTTCTTAAAATTAAATAATAAAATTTATCAATGGAAATTCGTTATTTGGAATGCGCCTACTTAATACATAGCAAATGGTAAATTTTTATCAGATAATATGGAAGTTAGTTTTGTTGTGTAATTTCAGTTTCAGTTTGAATTAGTTAATATTAGATGATACTAAAATATTTTTTTTAAAACTTGAATATTTTATATAATAAATTTGTAAATCATCTTTTGAGTGAGGCGTCATGTATGGTTTCGTCAAATTTGGACTGCTAGTGCTCGATTTATCTTATTTTCAGCGTTTTAACAACGTTTTCGGTGCCGAATATTGTCCTCTGATAGGAAGGTCGTATCGCTGATATCCATATACCGTTTTGGTCGTCTCGTCGTCCTGATCTCCATGTTATATTCATTCGAGCCTTTCGAATACGGTACATGATGAAATCGATAAAATGATTCAGTCGTATCGGTTCTACAATTTGGCGTTTTGTTTTCCTTTGTCCCTTCGTTTGCCTACTAGTGAATGTTAATAGCCACTAGTATTAATAAATTCTGATATTCAACTTATGCCTTTTTACTTTCCCAATGTTCATTATATTATGCCGGTTGTCCTTTCAGTTCTATCGGTTCCATTCCACTAATATTTCACCTTTTTGTTCATTCTTCTGAGAAAATTTATATATATAAAGTAATATAAATTAGCTTGTTATCTTCTTCTCAAACCTACTCATTTCGATTTTTCCAGGAACCACGTCTCCCCTTTTTTCTCAACCTTTCCCCTCCTTTTCCATGCAATTTCTTCGACCTTGCTCAACACCATTCCCCACGAGATCACTGTGACGACCCGCCCTTCTGTTACCAAAAAGACGTATCATCATAAAGAAAGAAAGGGATAGAAATAGAAGAGAAAGAGAAAGAAAGAATAACAACATCAGAATCTCACAGCGGAACGGAACAAAATATAATATATCACATAAATATTACATAGTTTTACATATATCAGAGTTATACAATATCAATACATATGATAGTTAGGTATACATCTATCACAATATACATCAGAGGTACATCATACATCAACTACTGACACAGCGGAACCTAAATAGATAGCTACATATGTCTGGAATCTCCTGCTCCAAGCACTCCAGAAATCAAAGCTAACCTGAATCCCTTGACTACCCGTAAAAGTTTGGGTACCCGAGAGTTTATGAAAAACAAAAATAAACTCCGGGTCAGACATGGGTCTGGTATGAGTAAACGGTTTAAAGTTGTTTAACTTTGAAAAACATTTGAAAATAAAGGTACCACGTAAGACTCCCTACAAATAAATACGGGTAAGTTTTTACCTTACGCTAACCAAAACATTTCATAGGAAATCCAGTGATATTATAATAGTGTCTAGGGTTTTCAAGTAAATAGAAAATAGCCGAAATTGTTACATCTATTAAATTCCAGCTACTAGCCACAAAAGTGGGTAATACAAATCAAAACCGTAGGGTCTCGTAGGGAAAATGGATTTCCAACAATGGCAGGGCTACTGGGGTACCGCCCGTCACAGTACGGGGCCTAGATCACCGTACCGAGGATCACTCCCGACCCCTTGCTACACAAGGCCGGAACCATTCCTTACTGAACAGTCCCGAACAAGATAAACCCCGCGGTTGTAGCTAGCAACCGCCCACACAGCCGAAAATAAAAAGGGACATCTAGACAGGGGAAATATCTTGTCCTGCTTGGGCATGACCCACCTAACCTTGCTGCATCTCCCCTGTTTTATCCATTCCCGGTTGATGAGGCTTGAGGCTGCGATTACCTTTATAGAACATATCACTTAAAATGCTCATCGTCCGCCTGACGATGTGTTGAAAGCATTCAATCCATACAAGTTCGTTCCGGGTTCGAACGAAACCGAAGGCATTATCTCGTCACACTCATTTTGGAATCACCCTCAGAGTCAACGACGATAACCATTGCATTCTGAAAACACCACCTCGATCTTCATTTCGGGATTCACGACCTAACATTTTAAATTGGATTGATGTGGTTTTCGGAGAATCAAATTTGATTCTTCCGATCCCGGTCTCATCGAATCCAAACGCCATTTTAAGGGCCAAGTTGTCTATTTAACTTAACAGTTTAAATAATTTAAATTCACCAATTAACATAGCATTTATCACTGATAAACATATACAAGCATCATAGATATAACATAACATATCACAGAGCATCACGGAATGTCATCAATTTAAACATCACAAGCAGATATTCTACTCAACAATCCATAAGCATTTGCCCTTAAATCTTATTTGTAATTAATTCAATTTTAGAATCAATTACCTGAGAGTTAACTGCTTAACTTTATTTAATTAATCGTTAATTAACTATCAATTACTTATTTCATTCCAGTGTGTTTAATTATTAATTTCTTTATTAATCCTTTACTTTAATTAATCACTTTAATGAACAGTCTTAACTATTTATCAAACTTAAATTCCCATTGAATTACTGCTAATTACTTACTTAACCATTTATTTATTTTCAATTAATTTCCTTGATTAATTAGCTCTTCACCATTCATAAATTGACTTTAAGTAATTGATTCTGAATTTACCCCTTTTCTTAATTATTTACTCGTTCTCTAATTTTAAAGTGATTACTCCCAATCACTTCCCAAAATAGTTAATCTATCGCTAATTACGATTTAAAAGTAAGTGTTCTCAATTTCTTTTAAAACAATTTATTTATCTTATATGTTCAACTTAATTAAACATATAAAAGTTTTCTTTAAAATTTGATAATCAATTTTAGTATTAACTACAACTTAATTATTAGTTAACCTAATACTTAATTTAAATTAATTCTATAATTTAGATAGCAGCTAAGAATTTTGAAACATTATGAAACGTTAATTTCATAATTAAAAACAGTATTAAATTTTATCTTAATTTGTAAAATATTTCCACTGAAACGGCAGATCAATGGATCCGAGACTTCCCACTAAAAACCCGAGAATAACCCTATCCTCACTCGAGAGTTACTTCGAGTTTCCCACGCAAAACTTCCTGAGTTTCCCCTGAACATCTCCTTCTTCTTCATATTTTTATTTCTTCTTTCAGGAATTAAGTTTAAGTTTAAGGTAAACTAAAATTAGCATCAGGACTTCCACTCGAACACAAACCCGGAGTAAACCCAGCAACTACACGAGCGCGACTCGGGAGAGAGATCACGCGACTGTTATGGCCATTGCAACCGGACATTCATCACCACCGTGCACGGGCACGGTGGTTCGCCTTGCTTCCGGCGACCCATGACAATCTCCACAAACTCCAATTCGACCCCCCACACGAATCCAATAGCTAATTCGAATCAAAGATCACTGAATCGAAAAAAATACCCCTTTGGGTGAACTGCAATTGAACAGCGACAGAGGAATTTCCTCATCCTCTTAGCGCCGACCACCGTTTGCGTTGCGCTTCCTGCCACGCGTCGCCCATGTCCTACTTCTTCATCCCTCAAACACACTTCCAACTCGGTCGTTCATTGATGAAGAAATCATCGAGTAAAACAGACCCATCAGAAACGTGACTAAACCCTGCTTTTGTTTCAAACTATCAATTTATACATTTGAAAATTATTTTGACAATTTTCGTATGTTAAATTATCATCAAGCTTACTTCTCAGGAATTTTCAAAAACTAAAATTTGTTGAATCAACCCATATTGAAAAATAATAATTTCCGGTCTCTCTTAAACTGCACCTCGAATTTTAATCTGAAAATTATCATTTTCATTTTAAAAATAATAACTTCGCATGTTTATTTAATATATGAATTTGAATTAACTGTTTAAAGACTTTAAATTTTTGCGTACATTGATTTCTTACTGTAAACTTGAAGTTGCAGAGTTCATGTCCTACAGTAAAGTATCAAAGCAAGGTCTAGATTTCTAGTTGAAGATTAAAAATCATAGTTTTAAAATGATTTACAAGATAAAGTGTAAATTCTTTATCTATCTTTCTTTCTTTGTTCAGGAGTATGAAATATTGAAGATCAACACAAAACTTCCAGTAACAACAGTATCACAGAGTATCTTATAGTCAGTATTTAGCAGACATAAGAGTACATGATCTAAGTATCAAGTTTTACATTTTCAAAAAAATATGTTTACACACATATCTCTAAAACACAATTATAAATGCTACCAGAGCATCAGAAGTACTCAGGGATTCTTATTCAAGCAGATATCAAAACACATACAAATTGAAAGCTAAAAATACAAATTTTAAATTAAAAATAATTAAGTTTACTCACATATGGTTTAACAGAGGGTAGTTCAGTTTCCAGATGAACACAGTTTCCTAGCCTTCAGCTTTGAATTTCAAACTCCAACCTTTGATGTTGTAGATGTTACATAAATTTGTTTGTATTAAATTCAAGTTGCAGTTTTGTTTTATACTTTTTTTTTCTTCAGGCTTTGCTTTTGCAGTTACATATGAACTCCAGAATAAGAAATAATGAATACGTATATAACTTGAACAATATGTCTTCTTGAACAAGCCTTAACTTGATATTACATTTACTTTATTTTTATTTGTAATAAGGTACTGAGACAAATCAAATATTTCGGCTAGAAGATAGTATTTGACAGAATGTGTGCTAATTAAAGGTTTGTGTTTTCATTTAAGTTAACACACCATTAATGTTTGGTGACACAACAATTTGGTACAAAGATATTTTCAGGTTTCTATTTGTACTAAAATGTCTTCATGAAGGTGTATACTTATTATGTGTTGCTGACACATGGATTTTATAAAGATATTTGCAGCTCTTATGTTTGAACTAAGATGTGAATATTTGTTTACATGTAATGAATATTAGCTGAAAGTTTACTTATCTCGACTACATGTTCTTAGTGCAAGATATTTTGTACTTGATGTAAATGTTTTGTCTTCTTTTCATTATTCATGTGTATATGCAGGTTATAGTAATAATTCATCTTCTTAGAATTGTACATATGTAAATATATTATGCAGTATGAAATGATATAGGGATTTCGGCTGTGTGCTATACTTAAACAAGATGTTATGCTATTAAATGTTTATGCTTTTAATTATGATAGCATGTAATTAATGTTTGTTGATACTTGCTTATGTATGGTACAAAGATATTATCATATTTCGGCTAGCATTTTTTGTGTAAGACACAAGTTTTTGTTTTATTATACTTGAAGTAAAACTTATTTTTCTTATGCATGTAAGCTTCAGCAACATATAAGTTTCATGTTTATTTTACTTTTCTGAACAAGATCTTTTCGGTTGTTGTACATTTGTGTGTACAGATTATGCATAAATATATTTTACATGAAATTTGTATACTTGTTCATATGATTTTTCTTAAAATCTTTATTAAAGATTTTATGTTGTACAATTTGAATTTTAAAGATTTTTGTTTGACTAAATACTTGTATTCCATTTGTATTTCAGATTTTACAAGCCTTTGATTCATAGCATTATTTAGTTATATTACTTACATTTGTACATTTATCTTTTTGGTTATACTCTATAATTTATAATTATGTTTTATACTAATCTTGTATGTTTATATCCATATTGTCTTATACTTCCATGCTTATGTTTAATATTTCTATGTTTGTCTATTTTAAACATTATTATTTCAATTTCATTTTAAACATTGTCAAGCTTATATTTAATTTAAATTAGATTAAATATTGATTAAAATATGCTGTCAAAAATTCCGGGTTGTTACATTCCTCCCCCTTAAAAGAATTTCGTCCCCGAAATTTAAAACAACAGTTAATTCAAAAGCTTTTTATAATAAAATCCAAACATACATACTATTCATACAAAAACAAAATCAAACAGTCTACTCTAACAAACATCACTAGTTATCCGAACATAAATCTGGATAAGCTTTCCTAAAATTATCGAGAGTTTGTCTCTCGATGATCTATAATCCAAACTGGATTCCTGACCACAATTAAATTCGACTCAACTTCCAATTTCCTGAATTACTGGTTTAACAATTAATGATGAATCATGAACAAATTTCCTGAGATATAAGGAATACACAATAAATTCCAAACATCCATTCTGGAAATTAAATTCTGAAATCTACAGTATTAACTCTTTACATAATTTCAATATTTATTCAATCAAGCCCGTACGATGTACATATACTATTCGTACGCAATATCAAATCCGATCGCTCGCTCGATCATACAATTTCTCTTCCGAACTAGTATTGTCCACCCGACTTCCTAGTACGGACTCAGAACTGGTTTTTCTGGATCAGAAACCGTCATTCTCCTTGCATAGTCACAACTATGATAGAGAATTTCCAGAATTAATCAAAATCCAAATCCATGGTTCGCCGTCGAAAATCGAGTGAAAAATCCTAACTCGGATCGATATAACTATCTCGAAATTCTGTGCTCGAATCTGGATCAGTTTGTTATGCGAATAAAATAATATACGTTCATCTTACGTATTTATACCCATTGATTATCAACCATATCAATTTCTTTTATTCACATTATCCTGATTCTATCCACTTGGAATAAATTTTTTTTCCAATATCAAATTTTACTTAAGAATTCCACCATTCATTTCTTAAGCTTAATATAAGCATTATATATATTCTTATATTATTACTCTATCACTTTAGCCTTAATCTTCTTATTTAAATCTGAATATTTAATTTTTATTGACTATCTTTTCATTTATAACTGATTCTTGTCATTATGTTAAATTAGTTTCATCCACTAGTTTATTTCAATTCCTAATTTGAAATTGTTGTGTTACTAAATTTTTTTGTATTATTATTTTTCTTTTCAATTTCTAACTCCCAAAATTTTGAAAAGTTTTAGCAGAGTCTCCATTTGTTTAGCATTACATATTTTCATAAGCACATATGTAAGGGTTTCAACACTTATTACAATTAATCCCAATCAATTCTCAAACCATTCTCTTCAATTTAAGTGATTTATAACTTACTTGCTTATATATAATCCATTTAAGCAAAACAAACTCATATTCAAAATCATCCTATTCTGCTTCTAACGATTCATAAAATTTTATTCAATCTTATTTACTACAAACAACCTATTTCCTTAGGCAATTTAACAATATCATTGTGAATAAATAATCATTTAAGCTTTATAACAAATCTTAAATTGATTTCAACTCAATTTACACTTGAGTCCAGCTCAATTAATTTATTCACAATCCTTTCGTTGCATTTTCTTTTATTTCAAAAGTTTGATTCCAAACCATTTTATTAAACTCGACAACCAATATTTTAAATAATCATTTCACTATTTACTTCATTTATTTTCTTCAAACTGTTCCACTCAACAACTTAGGTTTATTCTATTACACCAATTTCCATTCAAATCTTTGATTTGATTTTCCTTTAATCAAATCTCAACTATTTACTAATCTATTTGATTAGTTTATTCTTTTATCCATCCTTAAATCTTAATTTACATTAACAATTCATTATTGAATTTATAATAAAGTCATTCAATTTATGCTTGAATTAGATTTGTTTACAAATCACACCATTTCTATTTAAATCCAATTCAAGACATACTTGGTTTACATTTACTTATTTACATAAGAATTTTATTTTATTCAATATTATTTATGACTCGATTGAATTTATCTAAATACAATCTTATTTCAACTCAACTTCAGCTAAATTTAGCTATTTACCAATCTTTAAATTTTATTTCTCAATATATGAGCTCAAAATTTATTTGTTTACTTAAAAGCTTATATTGCTCATTTGGGTTATTTTTATCTTATAACAACAATTTCAGATTACACATATATATAACACTTTCTATCTTAAGGTATAAATTTTCACCTTACAATCACAATCATTTTTCCTTCAAATTTTATATCCAATTAAGTTCATTTTGAACTTCAATTCCTTTCAACCTATCTCAGGTTAAACTCAAATATATTTCTTATTTTCATCTACTTAAGTTAAATTTTAATTTCGGGATTATAATTCCCAATTTCTTCTTATTAATATCAACTTTACTTTATAAGTTCAATAGTTGATTTATTCAAACCTTCCACATTATTTAAATAGAATTTCTTAGAATTCAATTTCCCGGTTTTCATTTCCAAAACCATTTTGAAATGATGACTATACATACCCATCAGGTATATCTAGTCAAATTTTCAAATTCCGAACACTTGTTTTCACCAAAACAAATTTTCTCTTTTGAAAATTTTGAAACAACTTGCATGCCCAACAACCCCAAACAATATCATAACCAACAATATTTTCCAAAACAAGATTCCATTGTTTCCTTCAAATCTTTGGACAAACATTTCAAACATTCCCAAGATTTTTAAATTCCCAAATCCTTTGTTTTAAATTTATTTAAATACCTTTCAAATTTCTGGGACTTAGATTCTTGTTTAATCTAATTTTAGTTATATTCCCTTTTGTATTAAAGATCATACTTAGACAATTTTATTTGTTTATAGACCACTCAAATTTAAATTTTATTTGGTTGTAGTATTAACAACCAAACATCCAAATATATAATCATTTCAGAAAAATACTTCTTTTATATCAAAATATAACTTTTGGGTAAAATTATTTCATTTACCCTACTTTTAAAAACAATATTGTGTCGAATTGCTCTATTTAAGTGTTTAGAAACCCCTTCGATACAGTTTTCGAGGCTGTGCCGACGAAGGTTCATATACCACTCAATAAATCAATCAACGCAATATAATACCATTTTATATCCACTAACAAATACGCGCTCATATCTATTAATACACTCAAACTCATTTTAGAGTTCTACAAACTCTATTCCATGAGTAATTCCTACCAGAGCCAAGGTTATCACCAACCTATGCTATGATACCAACAGTGACGACCCGCCCTTCTGCTACCAAAAGGACGTATCATCATAAAGAAAGAAAGGGATAGAAATAGAAGAGAAAGAGAAAGAAAGAACAACAACATCAGAATCTCACAGCGGAACGGAACAAAATATAATATATCACATAAATATTACATAGTTTTACATATATCAGAGTTATACAATATCAATACATATGATGGTCAGGTATACATCTATCACAATATACATCAGAGGTACATCATACATCAACTACTGACACAGCGGAACTTAGATAGATAGCTACATACGTCTGGAATCTCCTGCTCCAAGCACTCCAGAAATCAAAGCTAACCTGAATCACTTGACTACCCGTAAAAAATTGGGTACCCGAGAGTTTATGAAAGAAAAAAAAAACTCCGGGTCAGACATGGGTCTGGTATGAGTAAACGGTTTAAAGTTGTTTAACTTTGAAAAACATTTGAAAATAAAGGTATCACGTAAGACTCCCCACAAATAAATATGGGTAAGTTTTTACCTTACGCTAACCAAAACATTTCATAGGAAATCCAGTGATATTATAATAGTGTCTAGGGTTTTCAAGTAAATAGAAAATAGCCGAAATTGTTACATCTATTAAATTCCAGCTACTAGCCACAAAAGTGGGTAATACAAATCAAAACCGTAGGGTCTCGTAGGGAAAATGGATTTCCAACAATGGCAGGGCTACTGGGGTACCACCCGTCACAGTACGGGGCCTAGATCACCGTACCGAGGATCACTCCCGATCCCCTGCTACACAAGGCCGGAACCATTCCTTACTGAACAGTCCCGAACAAGATAAACCCCACGGTTGTAGCTAGTAACCGCCCACACAGCCGAAAATAAAAAGGGACATCTAGACAGGGGAAATATCTTGTCCTGCTTGGGGATGACCCACCTAACCTTGCTGCATCTCCCCTGTTTTAGCCATTCCCAGTTGATGAGGCTTGAGGCTGCGATTACCTTTATAGAACATATCACTTAGAATGCTCATCGTCCGCCTGACGATGTGCTGAAAGCATTTAATCCATACAAGTTCGTTCCGGGTTCGAACGAAACCGAAGGCATTATCTCGTCACACTCATTTTGGAATCACCCTCAGAGTCAACGACGATAACCCTTGCATTCTGAAAACACCACCTCGATCTTCATTTCGGGATTCACGACCTAAGGTTTTAAATTGGATTGATGTGGTTTTCGGACAATCAAATTTGATTCTTCCGATCCCGATCTCATCGAATCCAAACGCCATTTTAAGGGCCAAGTTGTCTATTTAACTTAACAGATTAAATAATTTAAATTAACCAATTAACATAGCATTTATCACTGATAAACATATACAAGCGTCATAGATATAACATAACATATCACAGAGCATCACGGAATGTCATCAATTTAAACATCACAAGCAGATATTCTACTCAACAATCCATAAGCAATTGCCCTTAAATCTTATTTGTAATTAATTCAATTTTAGAATCAATTACCTGAGAGTTAACCGCTTAACTTTATTTAATTAATCATTAATTAACTATCAATTACTTATTTCATTCCAGTGTGTTTAATTATTGATTTCTTTATTAACCCTTTACTTTAATTAATCACTTTAATGAACAGTCTTAACTATTTATCAAACTTAAATTCCCATTGAATTACTGCTAATTACTTACTTAACCATTTATTTATTTTCAATTAATTTCCTTGATTAATTAGCTCTTCACCATTCATAAATTGACTTTAAGTAATCGATTCTGAATTTACCCCTTTTCTTAATTATTTACTCGTTCTCTAATTTTAAAGTGATTACTCCCAATCACTTCCCAAAATAGTTAATCTATCGCTAATTACGATTTAAAAGTAAGTGTTCTTAATTTCTTTTAAACAATTTATTTATCTTATATGTTCAACTTAATTAAACATATAAAAGTTTTCTTTAAAATTTGATAATCAATTTTAGTATTAACTACAACTTAATTATTAGTTAACCTAATACTTAATTTAAATTAATTCTATAATTTAGATAGCAGCCAAGAATTTTGAAACATTGTGAAACGTTAATTTCATAATTAAAAGCAGTATTAAATTTTATCTTAATTTGTAAAATATTTCCACTGAAACGGCAGATCAATGGATCCGAGACTTCCCACTAAAAACCCAAGAATAACCCTATCCTCACTCGAGAGTTACTTCGAGTTTCCCACGCAAAACTTCCTGAGTTTCCCCTGAACATCTCCTTCTTCTTCGTATTTTTATTTCTTCTTTCAGTAATTAAGTTTAAGTTTAAGGTAAACTAAAATTAGCATCAGGACTTCCACTCGACCACAAACCCGGAGTAAACCCAGCAACTACACGAGCGCAACTCGGGAGAGAGATCACGCGACTGTTATGGCCACTGCAACCGGACATTCATCACTACCGTGCACATGCACGGTGGTTTGCCTTGCTTCTGGCGACCCATGACAATCTCCACAAACTCCAATTCGACCCCCCACACGTATTCAACAGCTAACTCGAATCAAAGATCACTGAATCGAAAAAAATACCCCTTTGGGTGAACTGCAATTGAACAACGACAGAGGAATTTCCTCATCCTCCTAGCGCCGACCACCGTTTGCGTTGCACTTCCTGCCACGCATCGCCCATGTCCTACTCCTTCATCCCTCACACACACTTCCAACTCGGTCGTTCATTGATGAAGAAATCATCGAGTAAAACAGACCCATCAGAAACGTGACTAAACCCTACTTTTGATTCAAACTATCAATTTATACATTTGAAAATTATTTTGAAAATTTTCGTATGTTAAATTATCATCAAGCTTACTTCTCAGGAATTTTCAAAAACTAAAATTTGTTGAATCAACCCATATTGAAAAATAATAATTTCCGGTCTCTCTTGAACTGCACCTCGAATTTTAATCTGAAAATTATCATTTTCATTTTAAAAATCATAACTTCGCGTGTTTATTTAATATATGAATTTGAATTAACAGTTTAAAGACTTTAAATTTTTGTGTACATTGATTTCTTACTGCAAACTTGAAGTTGAAGAGTTCATGTCCTACAGTAAAGTATCAAAGCAAGGTCTAGATTTCTAATTGAAGATTAAAAATCATAGTTTTAAAATGATTTACAAGATAAAGTATAAATTCTTTATCTATCTTTCTTTCTTTGTTCAGGAGTATGAAATATTGAAGATCAACACAAAACTTCCAGTAACAACAGTATCACAGAGTATCTTATAGTCAGTATTTAGCAGACATAACAGTACATGATCTAAGTATCAAGTTTTACATTTTCAGAAAATATGTTTACTCACATATCTCTGAAACACAATTATAAATGCTACCAGAGCATCAGAAGTACTCAGGGATTCTTATTCAAGCAGATATCAAAACACGTACAAATTGAAAGCTAAAAATACAAATTTTAAATTGAAAATAATTAAGTTTACTCACATATGGTTTAACAGAGGGTAGTTCAGTTTCCAGATGAACACAGTTTCCTAGCCTTCAGCTTTGAATTTCAAACTCCAACCTTTGATTTTGTAGATGTTACATAAATTTGTTTGTATTAAATTCAAGTTGCAGTTTTGTTTTATACTTTTTTTTTCAGGCTTTGCTTTTGCAGTTACATATGAACTCCAGAATAAGAAATAATGAATACATATATAACTTGAACAATATGTCTTCTTGAACAAGCCTTAACTTGATATTACATTTACTTTATTTTTATTTGTAATAAGGTACTGAGACAAATCAAATATTTCGGCTGGAAGATAGTATTTGACAGAATGTGTGCTAATTAAAGGTTTGTGTTTTCATTTAATTTAACACACCATTAATGTTTGCTGACACAACAATTTGGCACAAAGATATTTTCAGGTTTCTATTTGTACTAAAACGTCTTCATGAAGGTGTATACTTATTATGTGTTGCTGACACATGGATTTTATAAAGATATTTGCAGCTCTTATGTTTGAACTAAGATGTGAATAGTTGTTTACATGTAATGAATATTAGCTGAAAGTTTACTTATCTCGACTACATGTTCTTAGTGCAAGATATTTTGTACTTGATGTAAATGTTTTGTCTTCTTTTCATTATTCATGTGTATATGCAGGTTATAGTAATAATTCATCTTCTTAGAATTGTACATATGTAAATATATTATGCAGTATGAAATGATATAGGGATTTCGGCTGTGTACTATACTTAAACAAGATGTTATGCTATTAAATGTTTATGCTTTTAATTATGATGGAATGTAATTAATGTTTGTTGATACTTGCTTATGTATGGTACAAAGATATTTATCATATTTCGGCTAGCATGTTTTGTGTAAGACACAGGTTTTTGTTTTATTATACTTGAAGTAAAACTTATTTTTCTTATGCATGTAAGCTTCAGCAACATATAAGTTTCATGTTTGTTTTACTTTTCTGAACAAGATCTTTTTGGTTGTTGTACATTTGTGTGTACAGATTGTGGATAAATATATTTTACATGAAATTTGTATACTTGTTCATATGATCTTTCTTAAAATCTTTATTAAAGATTTTGTGTTGTACAATTTAAATTTTAAAGATTTTTGTTTGACTAAATACTTGTATTCCATTTGTATTTCAGATTTTACAAGCCTTTGATTCATAACATTATTTAGTTATATTACTTACATTTGTACATTTATCTTTTTGGTTATACTCTATAATTTATAATTATGTTTTATACTAGTCTTGTATGTTTATATCCATATTGTCTTATACTTCCATGCTTATGTTTAATATTTCTATGTTTGTCTATTTTAAACATTATTATTTCAATTTCATTTTAAACATTGTCAAGCTTATATTTAATTTAAATTAGATTAAATATTCATTAAAATATGCTGTCAAAATTCCGGGTTGTTACAATCACAATGCCACCATCTCCTCTTCACCATAAGCCGACCACATCTCCATCATCCCACCATCCTTTTGCATACTTCCTATCTCCACATCGTCGAGCAAACACCCTAGGAAGCTGCAAGCTTCTCCTCCACCTTCCAACCAGTTCCTCCACGTGAAAGCACTACCTGGCCGAGACCCTTCACATCACGCACCCTGCTCTCACTTTCTTCGACCATTCACACCCACCCGAGAACCACTCTCCACCTCTCCCTTGGCAGCCCAGTCCATCAAAAACCCAAGCCACTACCCCATCTCCGCCTTCTCTCCTCCATCCAGTCAGCCTCTCTGCCAAAGCCCATCTGAAGCCTCCTCTATTAATATATTGGTAATATATATATTCGTTTGATATAGATTAGTTTTTTTTAAAGTTGTTTTATGTATATTAGTTTATATAAATGCACAAGTTTATAAAGGTATGTATAAGTTTGGTGATCTGTGAATATATGTATATCATGATTATTTGACATGTAATTCAAATTTAATATTAATTTTAAGGTATATTCATATTGGTTTTTTAAGTATTATATATCGATTGAAGTTTTGGCCTGTTGTTCATTCATATATGTACGGTTTATGTTACTTTTGAAGGTATATATTAGATGAAGGCACGTATCATATACATGTGCAGTATAGATGCTTACAACATATTATATTATAAAGTTGGGATATATATAAATATGTATAAGATTTATATAAACCGTTTTTTTATGCATATAAGTTTTACAAGTTATATGTATGAACTGCTAGGTTATGTAGGTATTACAATAAAGAAAGTTGTATTGTTTTATAATAAGTGTTGATTTTATAATATATTCTGTACGAAAGTATATATATTAGTTTATAAATACCTGAATTTGGTTTTAATTATATATAGATGTTATATGTGTTGGGATAAAATATTGATTTGAAAATAAATAAATATTTTTTATTTTAACTATATGTTTTAAATTGATTTTTGAAAATTTATATATATGTAACATATCTTATTTCATCGATCTCGTGCCATCTTGACTTACATTTCAATATCGAATTTTTCGCAGTAATTCCTAGCTTGTCGCTGTTCCATGTGCGTATCTGTGTCCATGTCATCTTCTTGTCTCTCTAGCCTCAAAAGGTGAGCAATCACTCATGATTAACATCCTTATATTTATTAAATTTGATTTCATTTTAAACGACAATTGAAATATGCTGCTAAATTGAACACGTAAAAATTATAATTGCTATATATGATATGTTATTATCTGTAATTGTTCACCTATTAGATATGACACCATATCCTGTTATTTATATTTTATTTTATTTATCACTGATGATATATGCCTGTTGTTGATATGTATATTCATAACCGTTCTCACTCTACAAGTTTCATGTTAGTTTAGTCCCTATAGGTTGAAATGATACATACCTCAATGATTTTATAGAGTAAGGGAAAATCGTTATGGGTTGAAATGACAAATCCAAAAAAATTTCATTGATTTTGAATTTTGGGATTGCGGTTTGAAATGATATATACCCATCGATATTTAAATTGTGGATTGAAATGATAAATATATGTATCACTTGACCAAAGAATAAAAAATTATATATGGACACCATTGGTCTATGTTTTCAAAATGATTTTCCAAAATTTTGAAAGGAAACATATGGTTTTAATAAATATTGATTTTTAAAATACAACATATATAAATGTTATTTTTATGTATGTCTAAATTTTATATTTTTGAAATTATACATTTTGTAAATTTTAAATTTATAAATTAGTTTTAAAAATATAATTTTTAAGATTTTTCTTATAAGTTTATTATTTTAAAAATATATAAAATAAGATTTAATACAAAATACATTTAATAATAAGATTTAATTTAATAAAATTTAATTTAATTGGTTTATAATATGTTTAAGCATTTATTTAAATTTATATGAATATTTTAAAAATAGATTTTTATAACTTTAATAATAAAGGTTGGAAAGATAAATTAATGTTGACTTATAATTTAAATTGGTTAGTAATTGAATTTAAAGAAGAATTTATTTGAACTTACTGATTTTGAGATTTTGAAATATGATATATAACTTGATTAATAAGAAAGGTGATTAAATGAATATTCTTAGTTTTTAAATAAAATTGAGATTCTTTATTTAATATTGATTTAAATTTATAAATTGTGATTTTTGAATAAATTGTTATTAAAATGATTAAGTGAATACTTTCCAATTTGAATAAAAATTAAAGCTAAAAAGTTGAAATATAAGCGAAGTTTATACTGAAATTGTTTTAATATTTAAACTTTGGATCTTATTGGAATTAAAGTGATAGTTCAAACTTGAATTTGAAATCGATACAAGATGAAATGGTTTATTGAGAATTTGAATTGAATCTTTGACCTTAAAATTGAAATGGTTAATCTGGAATTGATTTAAATTGAATTTTGGAATTTAAGATGATTTGAATCGACTTGTGAAATTGGAAGAAGCTATGTTTATTATAAAAAGTATTTTTAATATATAAACTATTTTAATATATAAACTATTTTAATATATAAACTATTTTAATATACAAACTATTTTAATATATAAATTATTTTAATATATAAACTATTTTAATTTATAACTATTTTAATATATATTCCATTTTCAGTGTCTAAACTGTTTAAGCCAAAAGTGTTATGATTTTAAAGGTGTTATGATTTCCTAAGTGCTATGATTTTAAAAGTGTTATGATTTCAGAAGTGTTATAATTTTGAAAGTGTTACGATTCGGGAAATAAATATTATTTAAAGTGAATAATGGTATCGAATTGATATGGTTTTGAAAAGAATATGATATTTTGGTATGAAGTGTGAACTATTTGAAATGAAATGACCACGGTGTGAAATAAGCATTTGGTTGTTAAAGAGACCGGGATCGGATATTGTCATACTCTCTGCCAATACTGAAAACCACTTTAACAACTGTGTACGTGGTGGTGATTCCAGAAATGAAGTAGGATGGTTTGGCGAACGATTGCTGTATAAGGTATGACGTGACCCTGACTCCCATGAGTCAGTTTAGGTATGACTAAAACAGGAGCTATACCTGGGCCAAGTGAGGTCATTCCTCCGACCATACATGCTTCTTCGATACCATTCTATTACTTTGTGATTTGATTGGGTGCACCTTTGATTATGGGAGTGTTTTTCGAGGTGGGCAGTAGTAGCTGTTATGCGTTACCACTAGTCTGGTTCTGCAATTGGTAAATCTACCCTGGCATTGCTTTGAGTGCCGTGTTCACATGCCCTAGAGCACCTTCTATGAGTTTGGTTGTACCATACCTATGGAGTGCCCTCTAATAGCCCTCCAGTTTACGGAGGAATTACGGTACTTTATAGACTATGGAAACATATAAAAATGTGTTGGGGGGATATGGGTAATGCCTTAACACTATTTTAGTACTTTTACTTTACTATAGACATATTATAATAGCATATATTACTATATAGTAGATAATTCCACGGATCCTTAGAGAGTGGAGCCTTTAAGTTACTTGTATTTCAGTTGACATTTCACTTGACCTGAATTTATTTATATAAGAATGTTAATCCTGACTCGAGTGTTTTGTGTTTTGCTTTATGCTCGGGTCAGATTGAGTGTTAAGCATTTGAGACTAACCTTTAGAGATTGGAGTTTTGGTTGAAGATCTATCATTCCAGCTTTCAGCTATTTTTGTTCATTCCATTCATGATGATCAGACTTGTCAGTTTTCTTTGTATTAGAGATTGTTATCCCGCCTTTTGGTAAAGCCGTGACACCAAGAAGTTGACTGGAAGTCAAATACAGTTCATACCGAACAGCAGTTATGCAAAGGTTTGCTATGGATACTGGTAAATTTTATTCAAGTCCGGATCGAGCTACAATCAATATGGCATGACAAATAAAGGTATGAAAGCCAACCTTCTAAATTTCAAGTAAATTCGAGTTCGTATGCTCCAGACATGATCGATTGCAACTCAAGTGATCACATTATTCGTATCCATCAAGCAATCAGGAAGAGACCTCCTTCGTTTCGATGTGGTTCGACTCCATCAGATGCGCAAGGCTTCGTATCAATCAGGGGAGCACAAGTTCATATCCATAGAAAGCGACGTTCTTCGTATCCATCCTTCCTCATACTGCTTTGTATCCATCATTTCCGGCTTGTTCATGACGATCAACCAATGTCCACTTCGTATCCATCAAAACCATACAAGGCCGCTACTTCGTATCGATCCATTAACAAACTCTGCACTCGTATCGATCGGCTAGTGACCGATGCGAATAGTACAAAATGAACCGATGCGAAATGCACTTAATATTGATCGATACGAAATAGAGCAGTGAAGGTCAATACGAACAAAAGCAGTGACGATCGATACGAACATGGATAAAGTGGGTCGATATGAATAAGGCGCATCCATAATGTAGGCTCAGTCACTCGGCATAAAATGTGGATCGGTCCTAAAAGAAAGCACCACGTCATCAAACATCACGTGCAGAACCATCGATACAAAGCTATCGATACGAACAACATCGGTACGAATTCAACAATCTTCGAAAGAGTCTAAATTTACATCGATCATAACTCAAAATCTACAAGTCCAAATGCCACCAAATTTTCATAGGAACTTGCATACAACCTAAAGAATGGTCATGATCGATCTCGGCTCGATTGAACAAATATCGATCGATGTGAAATTCGTTCGTATCGATCACGAACCGAGTGCAAATGTCATGGGATCGATCGGTAGGCCCACCCATATGAGAGAAGAGGTCTTCCGAGATCTGAGCGAGATATTTACAGCCCCTGCTATAAATAGCAGCCCAGGACCTATAGAAAATGGACTTTTGGTTCTTCTTATATACGTCTAGGCTCTGCCGAAATCACTGTGGTACTCGAGTTTTACTGTGGTAATTCGTTGTTACCAGCAAGCCAAAGTTAATAAAAGTCAATCATTTCATAATGGGCATATATGTAACGACCCGATATTTTCAACCATTCGCATCCATTATAAGTGTATAGGTAGACACTCATGCCGGAATTGAATTGCTCAAAATACCGCGTTGTAAATATTTGGCAAATCTCAGAATATACAGTAAATAAAAATCACAGATCACAGACATAGAGTAATAATAATGCAGCGGAAGTAAAAGAGATAGTAGTTCATGAAGCTACTATATAAATATATCAGAGTTACATAAGATACAACAGAAGAAATAATGTACAACAGAAGTTTCAATATGATAACCAAGTACAAGATGAATAGAACAACCGAACTGAAATAGATAAGGCTACATAAGCAGATAATCTCCAGCGATTCAAATCTCCAAAAATGGAATCCAAATCTGTGAATAACTCAGGCTGACCCGAGCGTAAATAAAAATACAAACACTCGAGTCAGGACATACATACTTATACAATGTAAACTAACTCAAGTGAACTGTAGTAAAAGTACAGGTAACTTAGAAGATGCTTGGGACCGCCCATCCTCTAAGGATCCGTTAAACTATTTACTATGTAGTAATATACGATATATACAGTAGTGCCTAATCAGTAAAGTATAGTCATATAGAAAATAGCGTTAAGGGGATGGTGAACCTTAACGCGGTCGGATCTTTAAAACCAAAATCGTAGTGGGCTCGATATAAGGAGATGACACGGCACGCGAGGCAATGCCAGGGTGGATACACCGTTTGCACTCCCGGACCGGTGGTGACGGCAAGCCAGCAGCTTCCGCCCACCTCGAACAGTACCCCTGAATCAAAGTGGCGCCACATATCGAATCGCAAAAGTAATAGAATGGTTTCCGATGGAGCATACTCGATGAAAGGGTGCGAACCTTTGTGTAGCCCGGTATAGCTCCTGTTTTAGTCATTTATGCCAAATCACGGGAGTTGGGTCCACGTAATATACCTCGAGAACGTCGCCATCATCCTACTTCATTTTGGAATCTCTACCGCATACACAGTTGTTAAAGTGGTTTTCAGTATTGGCCGGCTATAAGACAATATCCGATCCCGGTCTCTTTAACAACCAATCGTTATTATAACCCGTAGTTATAACTTTTAAAACAATATCTTATACTTCAAAATGAAATATCATTTCAACCCAAATCTTTGTCAAAATATAGATTAAATCATTTCCAAACCATTTCAATATATCATCATACCATATCTTTCAATTCAAATATTTATCAAAATAAATATCAATTCATTTCTAACCATTTCAATATATTAATTTATCATATCCTTTCAAAACTTCCTTTCAAATCATTTTAATATATCAAAATAGCTATATTTTTCAAAACCACATTTCAAATCATTTCAATATACCAAAATATCATATCTTTTGGTACCACATTTCAAATCATTTTAATATATCAAAATATCATATCTTTCGGTACCACATTTCAAATCATTTTAATATATCAAAATATCATATCTTTTCGAAACCACATTTCAATCCTTTTAATATCTCAAATAGTTAAATTCAAAACAAATTACTTCGTTTTAAACCATAAAAATGAAGTTATTACATTTAATAATTAAATTATTAAATTCCAAAAATTTAAACCTTTCGATGTTCATTTATGCACTTAAATTTATTAAACAATGAAAATTCAAGTTTTGCAGCATTTGGAAAATGCTACAGAAAGTTACATTCAAAACAATTCAATTTAACAAAAGACAGCATTTAAAAATGCTGTTAATTAAGTTCAATATTCAATAGAATTTCACAAACACTTATTTTTGTATTTAAATCAATTTTAACTTATAAAATCATACATTTTCACATTTATAAGCATCATTTATTTTTCCTTAAATTCATGATTTTATCAAGCTAAGTTTCCTTTCAAAAATCAATATTTATTAATAATTCACTTATTAAATTTCAACATTCAAGTTTAAATTCATTACATTAAATTACAATTAATAATTAAGTTTAAAATTTTAAATATAACTTAATTCCATTTTATTTAACTTAACTTAAAATTCCACTTTTAAACCAAATTCATAAATTCCAATTTAAGTTATATTTTCAAATTCAACTCAACATTCACTCATTAACATTTTAACTTTATTCAAAAATCATTAATATGTTATAAAATCATTTTAAATTAATTTAAATTCAAAATATCATAAATTTATCATATTTTCAAAGATAATTTAAATTCCACTAAAAATTAAATCAAAATTTCCAAAATAACTTACATTCAAATTTTCTAACTTTTTCATAATTTATTTAACTTATAGATTTCCAGAAAATCAATAATACTTTACAAAATTTTATATTTTTATTTAATTTTAAATCAAAATATTATAATAATTAAATTTCTAAAATATTTTAAAAATTTTAGAAAACATATTTTAACTACGGGCCTGTATATAATTTTCTACGCTAGGTAAAGTGATACGGGTAATATATCATTTCAACCCGTAATTTACAAAGAAAAATCCGAGTTTTATCATTTCAAACCCGCAGTCCCAAGTGAATAAAATAAGTTGAAAATCGTTCAGGCCTATCATTTCAGCCCATAACAATTTTCCCCTATTTTAAAGTCCGTTCGGGTATGTCTCATTTCAACCCATAGTGATTCTAATCCAAAGGGAACTTGCAGTGTGATGAACAGATAAAATAAACAGAATAGCATGAAATAACAGTAACATATAATATAATAGGTGTAGTAACAGGTGTGAACATCATATGATAATAATATAAGCAGTTATAACATGATCATATAGTTCTACAACAGGGTGTCAATTTACTACTTATATAAGTACATAATGTCTAGTGAGAATAACTCACATTTTTATGCTGGAGATATTAATTTGAATGACTCAACGGATCCAGAAGGCGCGACCTTTGATTTTGAGTGGAGAGAAATAGCTAAGATATCAAATTGTAAACAACCCAAAACAAGACAATATAACTTATGAATATTCAACCAAAACAATATAGAAATAATTGGAAATTGAAAGGCAACAAAGACAAGATAACTTGACCTTGCTACAACCATTCAAAAGCTCGACTAAGGGGTTCATTTTCTCAGCCATGATGATGATATGAGTGTGGGAGTGACAAGGCTAATAGCCTTGCAAACATTCAAACAAAACAAACAAATAACATAAGTTTTCAAACCCAAATTCAATAAAACAATGTTAGAATTAAATGCATAAAACAAAGCCAAAATTTTTGCACTTGCCTTCTACCGCCTATGCTTCAGCTATAGATCTGAAATACATGTCTAAGGAGTGGGTTAGGATCAGGTCTTGGGCTCATAAGGGTCAACCATAGCTTGGAAGTAATGGTGCAAAGGTGGATGGACATAGGTGCAACAAAACAACAACTACAAGGCAAAATTCATCACTTCTATGCTATAAATGGGTTCGGCCATAGGCTCTAGGGGCATGGCCAGTGGGTCCAGGTGGTGGTGGGTGATGTGGAAGAGGGTGGAGTTTAGGTCAGAGGTGGTGGTGGAAGTGGCGGAAAAAGGTGGATGAAGGTGATGGTACCAAAACTAGGTCAGCTTGAGTGCATAGGTGATGGATTTGTGGATTTTGGTGGTGGTGTTTGCCTTGGGGTTGCTTGGCCTGCCATGGTGGTGATCTAGGGCGGATGATGATCAGAGAATAAAGTGGTGGAGGTTGGCCTAGATCTGGTTGAGGAGTGGAGCCATGAAGTTGAGAACAAGTTGCAAAATCACATAGAAAAACTAGAAAACAAGAGAAGAGAAGAAGATTTTACCAAATTTTTGCAAGATGGAGGCCATGATTTTTTTTAGGGTTGAGAAGCTTTGAAAATACGTGAAAAAGATGAGAGAATGTAGCTGAAAAGAATAGATTAAGGTACGGCCAAAATAAATGGTGTATTGATTGAAAAAGAAACGGTAAAAGAAACGGTGAAACGACTTTACGTTTCTTAGCTTTTAAAACCTTCCATACTTCCTTTTCTTTTAAATCAACTAAAACAAAATAAACTTTAGCAAGCACATCTAATACCGAAACAAAGTGAAAAAAAATAAAAATATATAATTAAATTTAAAGAAAATACAAAAAGAATTAAGGAAATTGCTTAAAAATTGAAAACAGGGTTCAAAAATTACAATTAAAACATCAATGGTTTTGGAAAAATATATACTTCATTTTAAAAATTTTATAAAGCAAAATTTTGAAACAAAATAATCTATTTATCATTTCTAAAATAAAATAAATAATTAAATTGGAGAAAAATAGAAAAGAACTAAAGAAAATGTTTAAAAATTGAAAACAGGGCATGGAAATTACAAGAAAAATACTACTAGCTCTAGAAAAATTCCTACTTCACTTCAAAAATATTAAAAGACAAAAACATACATAAAATAACATATCAATACATGTTACAAAAAAAATATGATAAAGAAAAATAAAATTTATACTATTTAAAATAACAAAATTGCAGAATAAATGAATTGCACTCAATATTGAAATATACATAACTTTCACAATTAAATCCGTTTCCAACAAAACAAAAAGCAGCGTTCCTAAAATTTTATGTACTTTCAAAATAAAAGAAAAAATTTAAAATTTTAAACTTTTAAAAATTTAAATTAAAAGTCAAAGTTTGACTATTTTGACCAAAAATTCATTTTTTGGAAAATATTCTTTTTAGTCATGCTTTGGAATGATAATTCATATCAAAACTAAAGTTTATCATTCAAAATAAATAAAATAAGTTTTTAAATCAAAAATTCAATTAAAATAATTAAAATAAAAATAATCACAAAATACAGGGTTGTTACACTCTACCCCACTCAAAACTTTTCGTCCCCGAAAAGGAACGAGGTACGGGAAAGCACAGAAAAAGATAGAGTGAAACAGGATTAAGATAAGATGACAAAAAGATTGAAATTATACCTGATAACTGTTGTTCTAGGTAAGTTTTGCAAGGTGCAGATTATCAAAGATTATAGAAAGATTTCTAAACAGAAAGATTATAGAAAGATGCCTACACCAGTCTATAGCAAGATAAGGATGATAAGGACAACCAAAAGATAGTTTGAAAAACAAAATAAGGAAATAAATTTTTATCATAATGCTTTGAAATCATAATACTTTGAAATCATAACCATTTAGAGATGTTATCATTTGGAAATCGTACTACTAAAAATCGTAACACTTTTAAAATAATCTTCATTTAAACAATTTTAAATTCAAGGTCAAATAATATTCATTTTAAAATTGTAACATTACCAAGTTCATTCATTCAATTATAAAATTTCCAAAACATTGTATTTCCAAAAACAGCAGTACTTTTAAAGTAATACGATAGACATATTAGTATTTCAATCAGTTCAATTTCAGAAATATTCATTTGGATATCATTTACTTATGATTTATTAAAAACAAACTTTTATGAACGGAATATTCAAATAAACTATACTTCATGTAGCAAGTCAAAAGTTCATTATTTTACCTAACTCTTAATTTAACAAATAATCTAACACTTTATTTAAAATATTTCATAAATAAGATATTCCTTTAATAAGTTACACATGAAATTTCCATTTGGAAACCAAATTCTTAATTATCTAATTTTAGTGATATTAAATACATTTTTCTATTTAAGCCATAATTATTTATTTTTCAAGACATATCTATTACATAAATAAAATATTTATCATAGCAAATATAACAATCAAATTTCTTTACAAATTTATTCATTTAGACATCAATTAAACTATGATTCCAAGTTAAATAAACTTTATTACAAAATGTCCCATTAAAATGTAATTTATTTTTCTTTCTATTCAAAGATACATTATTCGTTATACAACATATTCATTCCAAGAATTAACCTTTATTTAAATTTCTAGGTTAGATTTAAGGTTCTATATTACATCAAATTTGATTATTAAGTTATTTAAATAAAACTCTTTAAATTCCTCTTTTTCTTTATTTGCCTCTGTTAATCTTTTGTAACTGAAATTTAAGTGTATAAAATTTATTATAATCACTCAAATTTTATTTATAAAATCCTTTTTATGTTGTACATTATCCAGTTACATATTCATCTTCTGAAAATTAAGGTAAGTTATATTGGAATGAAATTGTGTATTATACAAATAAAACTTTCCAATTCAATCATTTCAAGCTTAAATCATTTATTCAAAAAATTTGATTTTTTTTTACAATTGAAATTATTCTTCAAACTAAAATTTAAGAACTAAATTTCCGATTACCTTCAAACCATTTGAAGATAAGTAATTATATATACATAATATGTCAAATCAATTTTAAATCATATATATATATAAATCAAGCCATATTTTAGAAATTCAAATCAGTTAAATTCCCAAAACAAAGCTGTACGGAACAGTCTCTTCACTTCGAAACTCGAAAATGAACGTCGATGATGCTGCAGTCATCACCGAAGTTATTTCCCAGTGACAATGAGAAGAGCGCTAATTTTAAACTTAAAATTCTTTGGAAACAAATTTCTATTTGAAAATACTTTAAATAATATAACCTTTTAAAACATTAAACACAAGGTTTGAAACCATCGGAAATTAAATTCTCAAATTTCTTGTTCTAAATTCATTTCAGTTCCCAAATCAACTTATAACTATCTATAAATTCATTTGTAGAACAATAAACGATAAATCAAGTATTATCACTTCAAATAATCAATTTAAATCAGTTTATTAAGTTCCATAAATTTACTTATATATCAAAATTTATTTCATTAACCAAATTTTAAAATAATATTGTGTCAGTTTGTTCTGTCAGAGTGTTTTAGAAATCCTATCGATAACGTTGATCAGACGAATCGATCGGAAACCCAAATCAACATCAACAACTCAAACAACACAATATATAAAACAAAACATAGATATACAAGTACAATTCAAAATGTTTGGAAGAATAGATAGGAAACAAAAGACAAGATGATTAAATAACAAAATAGTGAGGTGGATAAGCTGAAATAAATCACGGGCAACATTTACCGGGTCAACCGTGGCTTAAAGAATAAGATCAATGTGGATTTTTCTAGGGTAAATCTACATTTGACCCCAAGAGTTAGAGTTTGGAATAACAAAAGATATAAGCATCTAAACCAAGGATAGATATAAATCTCTAGTGAATCGATGCTAATTGTAAAGGAGTTTCACCCTTTTACAATTCAATTTTTGAGATTGGCGGGACTGCCAACTCACTAAAAAGATCATTCGAAGCGGAGTTATGGAATACTCCAGGATCAAAAGAAGATGAATAGTGAGGGATACGAATGGATCTTGGAACCGTAGGGAATGTTCCAAAATTCAAAGGAATCGAGTCAAAAGGAAGAGATTCAAACTCGAATGAAAGTGGTTCTGTAAATACATTCACTCCATATGTTGAGTTTTGCCTAGAGATACCAAAGCTCTGATACCAACTGTAACGAACCGATATTTTCAACCATTAGCATCCATTATAAGTGTATAGGTAAATACTCATGCCGGAATTGAATTGCTCAAAATACCGCGTTGTAAATAAAAATTTGGCAAATCTCAGAATATGCAGTAAATAAAAATCACAGATCACAGACACAGAGTAATAATAATGCAGCGGAAGTAAAAGAGATAGTAGTTCATGAAGCTACTATATAAATATATCAGAGTTACATAAGATACAACAGAAGAAATAAAGTACAACAGAAGTTTCAATATGATAACCAAGTACATGATGAATGGAACAACCGAACTGAAATAGATAAGGCTACATAAGCAGATAATCTCCAGCGATTCAAATCTCCAAAAGTGGAATCCAAATCTGTGAATAACTCAGGCTGACCCGAGCGTAAATAAAAATACAAACACTCGAGTCAGGACATACATACTTATATAATGTAAACCAACTCAAGTGAACTGTAGTAAAAGTACAGGTAACTTAGAAGATGCTTGGGACCGCCCATCCTCTAAGGATCCGTTAAACTATTTACTATGTAGTAATATACGATATATACAGTAGTGTCTAATCAGTAAAGTATAGTCATATAGAAAATAGCGTTAAGGGGATGGTGAACCTTAACGCGGTCGGATCTTTAAAACCAAAATCGTAGTGGGCTCGATATAAGGAGATGACACGGCACACGAGGCAATGCCAGGGTGGATACACCGTTTGCACTCCCGGACCGGTGGTGACGGCAAGCCAGCAGCTTCCGCCCACCTCGAACAGTACCCCCGAATCAAAGTGGCGCCACATATCGAATCGCAAAAGTAATAGAATGGTTTCCGATGGAGCATGCTCGATGAAAGGGTGCGACCCTTTGTGTAGCCTGGTATAGCTCCTGTTTTAGTCATTTATGCCAACTCACGGGAGTTGGGTCCACGTAATATACCTCAAGAACGTCACCACCATCGTACTTCATTCTGGAATCTCTACCGCGTACACAGTTGTTAAAGTGGTTTTCCGTATTGGCCGGCTATAAGACAATATCCGATCCCGGTCTCTTTAACAACCAATCGTTATTATAACCCGTAGTTATAACTTTTAAAACAATATCTTATACTTCAAAATAAAATATCATTTCAACCCAAATCTTTATCAAAATATAGATTAAATCATTTCCAAACCATTTCAATATATCATCATACCATATCTTTCAATTCAAATATTTATCGAAATAAATATCAAGTCATTTCTAACCATTTCAATATATTAATTTATCATATCCTTTCAAAACTTCCTTTCAAATCATTTTAATATATCAAAATAGCTATATTTTTCAAAACCACATTTCAAATCATTTCAATATACCAAAATATCATATCTTTCGGTACCACATTTCAAATCATTTTAATATATCAAAATATCATATCTTTCATTACCACATTTCAAATCATTTTAATATATCAAAATATCATATCTTTTCGAAACCACATTTCAATCATTTTAATATCTCAAATAGTTAAATTCAAAACAAATTACTTCATTTTAAATCATAAAAATTAAGTTATTACATTTAATAATTAAATTATTAAATTCCAAAAATTTAAACCTTTCGATGTTCATTTATGCACTTAAATTTATTAAACAATGAAAATTCAAGTTTCGCAGTATTTGGAAAATGCTACATAAAGTTACATTCAAAACAATTCAATTTAACAAAAGACAACATATAAAAATACTGTTAATTAACTTCAATATTCAATAGAATTTCACAAACACTTATTTTTTTTATTTAAATCATTTTTAACTTATAAAATCATACATTTTCACATTTATAAGCATCATTTAATTTTCCTTAAATTCATGATTTTATAAAGTTAAGTTTCCTTTCAAAAATCAATATTTATTAATAATTCACTTATTAAATTTCAACATTCAAGTTTAAATTCATCACATTATATTTCAACTTAACACTTAAGTTTAAAATTTAAAATATAAATTAATTCCATTTTATTTAACTTAACTTAAAATTCCACTTTTAAACCAAATTCATAAATTCCAATTTAAGTTATATTTTCAAATTCAACTCAATATTCACTCATTAACATTTTAACTTTATTCAAAAATCATTAATATGTTATAAAATCATTTTAAATTAATTTAAATTCAAAATATCATAAATTTATCATATTTTCAAAGATAATTTAAATTCCATTAAAAATTAAATCAAAATTTCCAAAATAACTTACATTCAGATTTTCTAACTTTTCCATAATTTATTTAACTTATAGATTTCCAGAAAATCAATAATACTTTATAAAATTTTACATTTTTATTTAATTTTAAATAAAAATATTATAATAATTAAATTTCTAAAATATTTTAAAATTTTTAGAAAACATTTTTTAACTACGGGCCTGTATATAATTTTCTACGCTAGGTAAAGTGATACGGGTAATATATCATTTCAACCCGTAATTTACAAAGAAAAATCCGGGTTTTATCATTCGAAACCCACAGTCCCAAGTAAATAAAATAAGTTGAAAATCGTTCAGGCCTATCATTTCAGCCTATAACGATTTTCCCCTATTCTAAAGTCCGTTCGGGTATGTATCATTTCGACCCATAGTGATTCTAATCTAAAGGGAACTTGCAGTGTGATGAACAGATCAAATAAACAGAATAGCATGAAATAACAGTACATATGATATAATAGGTGTAATAACAGGTGTGAACATTATATGATAATAATATAAGCAGTTATAACATGATCATGTTGTTCTACAGATTCACAGGGTGTCAATTTACTACTTATATAAGTACATAATGTCTAGTGAGAATAACTCACAATTTTATGCTGGAGATGTTAATTTGAATGACACAACGGATCCAGAAGGCACGACCTTTGATTTTGAGTGGAGAGAAATAGCCAAGATATCAACTTGTAAACAACCCAAAACAAGACAATATAACTTATGAATATTCAACCAAAACAATATAGAAATAATTGGAAATTGAAAGGCAACAAAGACAAGATTACTTGACCTTGCTACAACCATTCAAAAGCTCGACTAAGGGGTTCGTTTTCTCAGCCATGATGATGATATGAGTGTGGGAGAGACAAGGCTAATAGCCTTGCAAACATTCAAACAAAATAAACAAATAACATAAGTTTTCAAACCCAAATTCAATAAAACAATGTTAGAATTAAATGCATAAAACAAAGACAAAGTTTTTGCACTTGCATTCTACCGCTTATGCTTCAGCTATAGATATGAAATACATGTCTAAGGAGTGGGTTAGGATCAGGTCTTGGGCTCATAAGGGTCAGACATAGCTTGGAAGTAATGGTGCAAAGGTGGACGGACATAGGTGCAACAAAACAACAACTACAAGGCAAAATTTATCACTTCTATGCTATAAATGGGTTTGGCCATAGGCTCTAGGGGCATGGCCAGTGGGTTCAGGTGGTAGTGGGTGATGTGGTAGAGGGTGGAGGTCAGGTCAGAGGTGGTGGTGGTGGTGGAAGTGGCGGCAAAAGGTGGATGAAGGTGATGGTACCAAAACTAGGTCAGCTTGAGTGCATAGGTGATGGATTTGTTGATTTTGGTGGTGGTGTTTGCCTTGGGGTTGCTTGCCCTACCATGGTGGTGATATAGGGTGGATGATGATCTGAGAACAAAGTGGTGGAGGTTGGCCTAGATCTGGTTGAGGAGGAGTGGAGCCATGAAGTTGAGAACAAGTTGCAAAATCACATAGAAAAACTAGAAAACAAGAGAAGAGAAGAAGATTTTATCAAATTTTTGCAAGATGGAGGCCATGATTTTTTTTAGGGTCGAGAAGCTTTGAAAATACGTGAAAAAGATGAGAGAGTGCAGCTGAAAAGAATAGAGAAAGGTACGGCCAAAATAAATGGTGTATTGATTGAAAAAGAAACGGTAAAAGAAACGGTGAAGCGACTTTACGTTTCTTAGCTTTTAAAACCTTCCATACTTCCTTTTCTTTTAAATCAAGTAAAACAAAATAAAATTCAGCAAGTACATCTAAAACCGAAACAAAGTGAAAAAAATAAAAATATATAATTAAATTTAAAGAAAATACAAAAAGAATTAAGGAAATTGCTTAAAAATTGAAAACATGGTTCAAAAATTACAATTAAAACATCAATGGCTTTGGAAAAATATCTACTTCATTTTAAAAATATTATAAAGCAAAATTTTGAAATAAAATAATTTATTTATCATTTCTAAAATAAAATAAATAATTAAATTGGAGAAAAATAGAAAAGAACTAAAGAAAATGTTTAAAAATTGAAAATAGGGCATGGAAATTAAAAGAAAAATACTACTAGCTCTAGAAAAATTCCTACTTCACATCAAAAATATTAAAAGACAAAAACATACATAAAATAACATATCAATATGTATTACAAAAAAAATATGACAAAGAAAAATAAAATTTATACTATTTAAAATAACAAAATTGCAGAATAAACGAATTGCACTCAATATTGAAATATACATAACTTTCACAATTTAAATCTGTTTCCAACGAAACAAAAAGCAGTGTTCCTAAAATTTTATGTACTTCCAAAATAAAAGAAAAAATTTAAATTTTCAAACTTTTAAAAATTTAAATTAAAAGTCAAGGTTTGACTATTTTGACCAAAAATTCACTTTTGGAAAATATTCTTTTTAGTCATGCTTTGGAATGATAATTCATATCAAAACTAAAGTTTATCATTCAAAATAAATAAAATAAGTTTTTAAATCAAAAATTCAATTAAAATAATTAAAATAAAAAAAATCACAAAATACAGTGTTGTTACACTCTCCCCCACTCAAAACTTTTCGTCACCGAAAAGGAATGAGGTACGGGAAAGCACAGAAAAAGATAGAGTGAAACAGGATTAAGATAAGATGACAAGAAGATTGAAATTATACCTGATAACTGTTGTTGTAGGTAAGTTTCGCAAGGTGCAGATTATCAAAGATTATAGAAAGATGCCTATTGTAACGACCCGTATTTTACGTGTCGATAGATCGTAGAATTTGCGGGTCGATAGTGTTGTTTGGGTTGCCTCTAGCCTGAGTCGTATGGAGAGTAACTTGTGTGTTGAAGTGATGAGTCGTGACCGACTCATGGGGTTGAGTCGTGACCGACTCATAGGATAGGGCGTGCATGAGCTACGACTTAAGGAAGGTGGCCGGGTTAAGGAGGTTACGACCTAAGATGTTGCCGAGTTAAGGCTTGAGTCGTGACCGACTCATAGGGGACCGGCTCAAGGAGGGGTTGCGGTTTAGAGTGTTGGCCGAGATAAGGGAGCGACCGACTTAAGAGTTAACACGTTGCCGACTTAAGGAGGTTGGTGGTTTAAGGGTTGGCCGACTCATAGGAGTTAACTCGTGACCGAGTCATAGAATCGCCGACTCATAGTATTAGGGCTTAGGTCCTGAGTCGGTAGGGGTTTGGGTCGGCATAGCGTTATCCCATGTGTCGTTAGGACGGTGGGCCGACTCAGTGGATAAGTCGTTGGGGACTTAGGGTTTTGAGTCGTGTCTCGTGGGATAAGGATTTGGCTTAGGTCGGCAGGGATAAGTCGTGTGACCTTCTTGCTGTGTTGAGTCGTTGGGTCTCTGAGTCGGTAATGCTATAGGTCGTGTGGTTCTTATGAGTCGTGTGACCGAGTCAAGGTAAGTCATAAGGATTTGGTCTTTGTGGTAGCCCGTGTACGAGTTAACTCGGTAGGTTTTTAGGTCGGTGGGAGCTTGAGTCGGGTGGCAGTTGAGTCGTCCTGACGACTTATGATAAGTCGCTAAGTCGTGTACCTGTTGAGTAGTATCTCATGTTGCCTGTTGGGTCGTGGCATTTATGAGTCGTAAGTCGTATAATGGCCCGTGTTTGTTGAAGTGTTGAGTCGGCCGTGTTTGTTGTAGCATTGAGTCGTTGAGTCGTAGGAATTGTTGTCTCGGAGGCTTCTAGGGTAGATGAGTCGGCAACGACTCATAAGATAAGTCGGAAACGACTTATAGGCGACGACTCATGGGCATTCCAGCCTATAAATAGAGGGCTTTGGCTCACTTTTTGGCACCGGTTTTCGAAGCGACGAAGTGCTGCCATTTTGGAGACTCGACTACAACATTTCTTCACCTTCTTTCTCTACTTCCATCAAGTGCTAACATCCATTGAAGATCGAAGATCAAGATCAAAGATTGAAGATCCAAAGTTGAAGATTTTCATCCGAAGAGGCTAGATTTCACCGTTTCAAGTGAAATTTCTCCGGATCAAGTCCAAGACCTTGCTGTCCAGATCTGAAGTTGATTGATTTTAGGTTGTTTGAGTGATTTGGTGAGTGGTAGTTATCTCTCACGCGGATCCAAAGGAGTATATGGGATTGGTGATATGTTTATATGTTAAAGTTAGCGTTTTCTCGCATTTTCCTTAAGTCTGCATGTATATCCATCATATTTGAAGATGTTTATCTATAGAAGCTATTTATCAAGTATTAGAGACAAAACCCATGTTTTAGATTTGATAAATCTATGCTAAAAACCATGATTTCACATATGTTGGACTTTTGCTCACTTATTTACGAAATTGCCATTATAGTTGATATTGCTTAATATATATCTTGTTTGAATGCTTGAATGTTTGAATGTATGTTAGATTTGATTGCTCCAAGTTAGCTTGTAGTTGATTTGGAACAAGATGGTTGAAGGTGATTCAAAAGCTAAGTGGAAAGGCTCTTGAATGATGAAAGCTGCCGATAGCATATGAAGCGGATGTGAAAGCTCATATGGATGGATTCGATGATGAGGGACTTTGCCGTGATGCGAAGAGGCGAAGCATGAGATCGAGATGGGACTTTGCCATGATGCGAGAAGGCAAGCCATAATGTTGAGATGAGACTTTGCTATGTTGCGATGAAGCAAAGTGTGATGTTGAGATGGAACGGGTCATGATGACGTTCCAAGCACGGGCTGCGACGACGTGCAAGGTTATGTTGATACTCGGTGATGCGATCCGAGTTGGTGATAATGGTTAGCTTGAGAGGCGCTTGAGCTAGTATGGATGGTCGTCGAGGAGGATGACTTGGAGGCTTAGATCTCATCGTTGTTGAAGGTTCTAGCATGCTCAAAGCAAGGGTACGTTGGAACGGGCTGCGACGGCGTTCCAGGCACGGGCTGCGACGACGTGCTAGTACTCTGGGTAGTTGCGAAAATTCCTAGGCACGGGCTGCGACGACGTGCGGAGTTATGGCTAGAACCGGGGTTACCATTAGCCCTTGACAGATGGTCATTCAACTAACGGTGGAATCAAGGCAATGATGCAGTGATAGCCAGAGTCATGGATGTTTGGTTGTATTATCATTCGGCTTCAAGAGCGGTGTTTTCTGGGTGCTTATCTGATCTTGGTTTAGGCCTTGGGGGTTTGTATTTGGAAAACATCGTCCTTGACTCGAGTGGTTATTGCTTTACTTTAATCGTCTATATTGTTATGCTTGATTCTTCTTAGTGTGTGTCTGGGGGCTATCACTGTGAGATGAGGTGGAGTGGGATGGTTTGGTTCCTATTCCTTTTATTCCTTATGCTCTTTTGGTATGTTTGATAGTTAATTTACTGCTCACTAAGACTTTGTCTGACTCAAGGTTTTATGTCTCCTCTTATTACCTTGGGCTGTTCATCCATGTTGGGATGGGCAGACTAGGTAAGCAGGTGACAGGTGCTGTGCTAGGAGTTCTACGCTGAAGATGACGAAGACGAGCAGGAGGCTTTGCATATTTGTTTTCTTACTATATGTACTGGGTTCCGCTGTTGTATCTGATTGAGTGTTGTAGTGAGGTTCTGATGTATGGATGATTCATTTGATTATATAAACTGCTATGTTGCTTATATGATGATGTTGTGTTCTATTGAGCTTCACTATATTATATTTCTCTATTGTATTTTATCCATGCGCTGTGAGTTATACGATAAATTCTGCGAATTTTATTTTACCTTGACTATCGTCCATGGCTGCCTGGCACACCTTTCAGCGCATTATTCCCTTGTTTTGGTGCGGGAGTCATGGGCGGTCGTCACATTTGGTATCAGAGCTTTGGTTAATCGATTTTAGCCAACGCTCGCTGACGTAATTACGTAAGAGAGACGTAATTGTATTTTGATGGATGATTACTATATATAATATAGTAGCTTAGATGGATTTGAACTCCTTATGCAGTTGTTTCTTAAGGTGTTCTAATCATTCTTTTTACAGATATTAAGGATGAGCAGAAGCGAGAGACAAGCTGCGAGGGATAGCCGTGCTGCTAGGGAAGCTGTTGACTATGCTGCGATGTTTGAAGCAATGATGACTTCTATCATGAGAAGGGTACCAGCTTCAGGATCTTCTGTGGATGTAGGAGTTCAAGTCCAGGCTCCAAGGCCAGTGGATTTTGCCAAGCTTTGCAAGGATTATACTTCGCTTGGAGGAAAAGCTTTCTTGGGAACGGAATCTACTATTGAGGTGCAGAGATGGATGGATGCTTGCCGAAGGATTTTTGGTGATTTAGGGATTGAGGATGCAACCAAGAGAAAGCTTGCATCGAGGCAGCTTCAAGGGAGAGCTGCAGATTGGTGGAATTCTATCACTATAGATACACCAGAGGAGGAGATAACTTGGGAGCAATTCCAAGTTAGATTTGAAGCTAAGTTCATCTCTACTGCTCAGAGGTCTGTTTTGTTTAAGAGGTTTGTTGAGCTCAAGCAAGGTGGGAGGCCTGTTCTTGAGTATATTTCTGAGTTCGAGGCTCTGTCCAAGTATGCCAGATCATATATTGATTCTCCCTACCAGAAGAACGAGAAGTTTGTGACTGGTCTGGATGCTTATCTGGGAAGGCAGTTGGTGGATCACTTGGACGATCCATTTGAGAAGCTTGTGGAGAAAGCTCTGAGGCATGAGAGCTTGTTTCCTAGGGAAAGTTCTGCTGTTGCTGTAACCAGGGAAGGATCTAAACCACAGCAGAGTGGCAACAAGAAGAGGAAGCAGCAGCAACAGAAGGGAAAGGATGGTCAGAAGAAGCCTAAGGGCGAAGTGACTTGCTATAATTGCCAGAAGAAGGGCCATCTTTCCAAGGATTGTAGGAATCCAAAGGCGCCGGCGAAATGCCACAATTGTGATAAGCCAGGGCATTTCAGGAAGGATTGTCCAGAGCCGAGGAAGGATAGGCAGGTTGTGCAAGCTTATGCTCTGGAAGCTGTGCCGTCGTCTTCAAGAGCTCCTACTGCTGAGGAGAAGGGGAAGAGTGTGGTGGTTCAAGGTACTCTTTCTATTTGTGGTGTTCCAGTTAGAGTGTTGTTTGATACTGGAGCGTCGCATTCTTTTGTTTGTGATGATTTGGTAGGCCGGTTAGGTTTGAAACCGGATATTGTTGATAGGCCATTGGTGGTGACTAATCCAGTTGGGGGTTCGTCATGTTTGTGTATGATATGCCGTGGTCTAGTTGTTTCGAGTCATGATTGCTCGTTTGTTTGTGATTGCTTTGTTCTGAACTTTGCGGGGTTCGGAATTATTTTGGGTATGGACTGGCTTAGGAAGTATGCGACTAGGATTGATTGTGAGAGGCTGGAGGTGACAGTCGGGAATGTGGAAGGGCGAAAGGTTGTGATACGATGTAAGCATGAAGAAGGCGTCTTCATGAGCTTCATGTATTCGCTGGTTGTTCCACGGGAAGGACTGTCATCGGTGCCTATTGTGAATGGATTTGAGGATGTCTTTGACGAAGTCAAAGGGTTGCCGCCGCATAGGGAGATCGAGTTTCGTATCGATCTAGTTGAGGGAGCCAGACCTGTTGTGATGCCTCTTAGGCGGATGGCACCGAGGGAGCAGCAAGAGCTGAAGGTGCAAGTTGATGACCTTTTACGGAAAGGATTCATTCGGAGAAGTGTGTCCGAATGGGGTGCGCCCGTTGTGTTCGCAACCAAAGCGGATGGATCGTTGAGGTTGTGTGTTGATTATCGTGAGCTGAATAAGGTGACTAAGAAGAACAAGTATCCATTGCCGAGAATAGATGACTTGTTCGATCAGCTTCACGAGGCTAAGGTGTTTTCTCAGATGGATTTGGCAACGGGATTTCACCAGTTGAGAGTGGCGAGGGATAGTGTGCCGAAGACTGCTTTCAGGACACCATCCGGATTTTATGAGTGGCTGGTAATGCCGTTTGGGTTGACTAACGCACCAGCATATTTTGTGGATCTTATGAATAGAGTATTCAGAGATCAGTTGAATAAGTTCGTGCTTGTGTTCGTTGATGATATTTTGGTTTATTCCAGAACTGAGGAAGAGCACAAGACGCACTTGAGGATTGTTCTGGAAATCTTGCGGAAACATCAGCTGAAGGCTAAGTTTTCGAAGTGTCACTTCTGGAAGAGTGAAGTGAGGTTCTTAGGCCATGTTATCTCTGGAAGTGGAATAGCGGTTGATCCCGCTAAGGTAGCAGCGATCCAGGATTGGATTAGACCTAAGAATGCATCTGATGTGAGAAGTTTTCTTGGATTAGCAGGATATTATCGTCGGTTTATCAAGGACTTTTCCAAGATAGCTGCACCGTTGACAGGATTGACGAAGAAGAACCAAGTGTTCAGATGGGATGATAAGTGTGAGCAAGCTTTCGTAATCCTGAAAGAGCGACTGACGAGTGCTCCTGTATTGACTATTCCAGGTGGGAATGAGGAGATGGTGGTTTACACCGATGCATGTGGCACTGGACTGGGAGCGGTGCTAATGCAGAAGGATAAAGTTGTTGCGTATGCTAGTCGACAACTGAAGCCGCATGAAAGGAATTATCCAACTCATGATTTGGAGTTAGCGGCGATAGTGTTTGCTTTGAAGATGTGGAGACATTACCTATTGGGAGTTAGATTCGAGTTATTTACAGATCATAAGTCGTTGAAGTATCTGTTCTCCCAAAAGGATCTGAATCTTCGACAGCAACGGTGGTTAGAGTTTCTAGCATCGTATGATTTTGGTATAGCCTATACTCCGGGAAAAGGTAACGCAGTGGCTGATGCGTTAAGTCGAAGACATGCAGGTTTGGGAGCCATGTTTTCGGAATGGAAGAGTCTTGAGTATTTGGCTGGATTTGATTTCAGGCCTAGATGCGAGTTGGAACCTGAGATGTTGGCAAACTTATCGATAAGGCCTACTCTAGTGGAAAGGATTGGCGAAAGCCAAAAGAAAGATGATAAGCTTGTCAAGGTTATCCGTGATTTGGAATCTGGATTGGAACCAGAGAAGGATAAGGGATTCGAGGTCGATCGAGAGGGTTGGCTTCGAAAGCAAGGACGATTGGTTGTTCCCGATATTGATGGATTGAGAGATGAAGTTCTGAGGGAAAGTCATCACTCAAAATTGACAATTCATCCAGGTGGTAATAAGATGTATCGGGATATGAAGAGAGCTTACTACTGGGAAGGTATGAAGAAGGATGTTGGAAATTTTATTTCCAAGTGTATGAATTGCCAGTTGGTGAAAGCTGAGCAGAAGAAGCCCAGTGGATTACTTCAGCCATTAGAAGTTCCTACGTGGAAGTGGGAGCAAGTGTCAATGGATTTTATTGATGGTCTACCTAGGACAAGGACAGGGAATGAAGGGATTTGGGTCATAGTAGATCGTTTGACCAAGAGTGCAAGGTTCATTCCTGTTCGATCGACTAGAACTGCATCGAAGTTGGCTGAGTTGTATGTGAAGTGGATTGTTCGATTCCATGGTGTTCCGAAGAGTATAGTGAGCGATCGAGACCCATTGTTCACTAGTGGATTTTGGAAGAGCTTCCAGGAAGTTTTGGGAACTGAGTTGTGTTTGAGTACAGCTTATCACCCTCAAACGGATGGCCAGACTGAGAGAGTCAACCGGGTTTTGGAAGATCTTCTTAGAGCTTGTGTTTTGGACTTCGGAGGATCATGGGAAGATCACCTTCATTTGGTGGAATTTGCTTATAATAACAGTTATCAGTCGAGTATTGGTATGGCACCATATGAGGCGTTATATGGAAGACCGTGTAACTCTCCGACATGTTGGTTGGAAGCTGGAGAAAAACTGATACTTGGGCCAGAGATGATTCGACAGACTACGGATTGTATAGAGATCATTCGGCAAAGAATGAAAGCAGCCCAAGATCGTCAGAAAAGTTATGCTGATAATCGTCGAAAGGATTTGGAGTTCGACGTAGGCGATATGGTTTTTGTGAAGATTTCTCCATTGAAGAATGTTATAAGATTCGGGAACAAAGGAAAGTTAACTCCGAGATTTGTTGGACCATTCCCGATTATCGAGCGAATTGGAAAGCTCGCTTATAGATTGGAGTTACCAGAAAAGATGGCGGGTGTGCACAATGTTTTTCATGTATCTTATCTACGGAAGTATGTGCACAACCCAAGTACGGTGGTTTCTGCTGATAGCTGTGAAGACTTAGAGGTTGATCCAGTGGTTACGAGACCTCGTAAGCCGCTTCGTATTGTTGAAACCGATACGAAACAGCTTAGGAGGAAGACGATTACGTTGCTCAAGATACAATGGAGTGATGATGTCAACGACTGTACATGGGAGGAGGAAGAGAGGATGAAGGCAGCTCATCCAGGACTCTTCGAGGTATGGCCCTAAAGTGTCGTGACATCTCATGAATTTGTAGCTTGTTCTAAGTCATAGAATTCTGCATGCTAGGTTAGAATTGGATGCATGGTTTGTTGATTGCTATGGATGGTAGGCATGCGGAATGATTGTGATTGCTGTTGTTTGCTTGGAATTTCGGGGGCGAAATTCCTAAGGGGGAGAGAATGTAACGACCCGTATTTTACGTGTCGATAGATCGTAGAATTTGCGGGTCGATAGTGTTGTTTGGGTTGCCTCTAGCCTGAGTCGTATGGAGAGTAACTTGTGTGTTGAAGTGATGAGTCGTGACCGACTCATGGGGTTGAGTCGTGACCGACTCATAGGATAGGGCGTGCATGAGCTACGACTTAAGGAAGGTGGCCGGGTTAAGGAGGTTACGACCTAAGATGTTGCCGAGTTAAGGCTTGAGTCGTGACCGACTCATAGGGGACCGGCTCAAGGAGGGGTTGCGGTTTAGAGTGTTGGCCGAGATAAGGGAGCGACCGACTTAAGAGTTAACACGTTGCCGACTTAAGGAGGTTGGTGGTTTAAGGGTTGGCCGACTCATAGGAGTTAACTCGTGACCGAGTCATAGAATCGCCGACTCATAGTATTAGGGCTTAGGTCCTGAGTCGGTAGGGGTTTGGGTCGGCATAGCGTTATCCCATGTGTCGTTAGGACGGTGGGCCGACTCAGTGGATAAGTCGTTGGGGACTTAGGGTTTTGAGTCGTGTCTCGTGGGATAAGGATTTGGCTTAGGTCGGCAGGGATAAGTCGTGTGACCTTCTTGCTGTGTTGAGTCGTTGGGTCTCTGAGTCGGTAATGCTATAGGTCGTGTGGTTCTTATGAGTCGTGTGACCGAGTCAAGGTAAGTCATAAGGATTTGGTCTTTGTGGTAGCCCGTGTACGAGTTAACTCGGTAGGTTTTTAGGTCGGTGGGAGCTTGAGTCGGGTGGCAGTTGAGTCGTCCTGACGACTTATGATAAGTCGCTAAGTCGTGTACCTGTTGAGTAGTATCTCATGTTGCCTGTTGGGTCGTGGCATTTATGAGTCGTAAGTCGTATAATGGCCCGTGTTTGTTGAAGTGTTGAGTCGGCCGTGTTTGTTGTAGCATTGAGTCGTTGAGTCGTAGGAATTGTTGTCTCGGAGGCTTCTAGGGTAGATGAGTCGGCAACGACTCATAAGATAAGTCGGAAACGACTTATAGGCGACGACTCATGGGCATTCCAGCCTATAAATAGAGGGCTTTGGCTCACTTTTTGGCACCGGTTTTCGAAGCGACGAAGTGCTGCCATTTTGGAGACTCGACTACAACATTTCTTCACCTTCTTTCTCTACTTCCATCAAGTGCTAACATCCATTGAAGATCGAAGATCAAGATCAAAGATTGAAGATCCAAAGTTGAAGATTTTCATCCGAAGAGGCTAGATTTCACCGTTTCAAGTGAAATTTCTCCGGATCAAGTCCAAGACCTTGCTGTCCAGATCTGAAGTTGATTGATTTTAGGTTGTTTGAGTGATTTGGTGAGTGGTAGTTATCTCTCACGCGGATCCAAAGGAGTATATGGGATTGGTGATATGTTTATATGTTAAAGTTAGCGTTTTCTCGCATTTTCCTTAAGTCTGCATGTATATCCATCATATTTGAAGATGTTTATCTATAGAAGCTATTTATCAAGTATTAGAGACAAAACCCATGTTTTAGATTTGATAAATCTATGCTAAAAACCATGATTTCACATATGTTGGACTTTTGCTCACTTATTTACGAAATTGCCATTATAGTTGATATTGCTTAATATATATCTTGTTTGAATGCTTGAATGTTTGAATGTATGTTAGATTTGATTGCTCCAAGTTAGCTTGTAGTTGATTTGGAACAAGATGGTTGAAGGTGATTCAAAAGCTAAGTGGAAAGGCTCTTGAATGATGAAAGCTGCCGATAGCATATGAAGCGGATGTGAAAGCTCATATGGATGGATTCGATGATGAGGGACTTTGCCGTGATGCGAAGAGGCGAAGCATGAGATCGAGATGGGACTTTGCCATGATGCGAGAAGGCAAGCCATAATGTTGAGATGAGACTTTGCTATGTTGCGATGAAGCAAAGTGTGATGTTGAGATGGAACGGGTCATGATGACGTTCCAAGCACGGGCTGCGACGACGTGCAAGGTTATGTTGATACTCGGTGATGCGATCCGAGTTGGTGATAATGGTTAGCTTGAGAGGCGCTTGAGCTAGTATGGATGGTCGTCGAGGAGGATGACTTGGAGGCTTAGATCTCATCGTTGTTGAAGGTTCTAGCATGCTCAAAGCAAGGGTACGTTGGAACGGGCTGCGACGGCGTTCCAGGCACGGGCTGCGACGACGTGCTAGTACTCTGGGTAGTTGCGAAAATTCCTAGGCACGGGCTGCGACGACGTGCGGAGTTATGGCTAGAACCGGGGTTACCATTAGCCCTTGACAGATGGTCATTCAACTAACGGTGGAATCAAGGCAATGATGCAGTGATAGCCAGAGTCATGGATGTTTGGTTGTATTATCATTCGGCTTCAAGAGCGGTGTTTTCTGGGTGCTTATCTGATCTTGGTTTAGGCCTTGGGGGTTTGTATTTGGAAAACATCGTCCTTGACTCGAGTGGTTATTGCTTTACTTTAATCGTCTATATTGTTATGCTTGATTCTTCTTAGTGTGTGTCTGGGGGCTATCACTGTGAGATGAGGTGGAGTGGGATGGTTTGGTTCCTATTCCTTTTATTCCTTATGCTCTTTTGGTATGTTTGATAGTTAATTTACTGCTCACTAAGACTTTGTCTGACTCAAGGTTTTATGTCTCCTCTTATTACCTTGGGCTGTTCATCCATGTTGGGATGGGCAGACTAGGTAAGCAGGTGACAGGTGCTGTGCTAGGAGTTCTACGCTGAAGATGACGAAGACGAGCAGGAGGCTTTGCATATTTGTTTTCTTACTATATGTACTGGGTTCCGCTGTTGTATCTGATTGAGTGTTGTAGTGAGGTTCTGATGTATGGATGATTCATTTGATTATATAAACTGCTATGTTGCTTATATGATGATGTTGTGTTCTATTGAGCTTCACTATATTATATTTCTCTATTGTATTTTATCCATGCGCTGTGAGTTATACGATAAATTCTGCGAATTTTATTTTACCTTGACTATCGTCCATGGCTGCCTGGCACACCTTTCAGCGCATTATTCCCTTGTTTTGGCGCGGGAGTCATGGGCGGTCGTCACACCTATACCAGTCTATAGCAAGATAAGGATGATAAGGACAACCAAAAGATACTCTGAAAAACAAAATAAGGAAATAAATTTTTATCATAATGCTTTGAAATCATAATGCTTTGAAATCATAACCATTTAGAGATGTTATCATTTGGAAATCATACTACTAAAAATCCTAACACTTTTAAAATAATCTTCATTTAAACCATTTTAATTTCAAGGTCAAATAATATTAATTTTAAAATTGTAACATTTATAAGTTCATTCATTCAATTATAAAATTTCCAAAACATTGTATTTCCAAAAACAGCTGTACTTTTAAAGTACTACGATAGATATATTAGTATTTCAATCAGTTCAATTTCAGAAATATTCATTTGGATATCATTTACTTATGATTTATTAAAAACAAACTTTTATGAATGGAACATTCAAATAAACTATACTTCATGTAATAAGTCAAAAGTTCATTATTTTACCTAACTCTTAATTTAACAAATAATCTAACACTTTATTTAAAATATTTCATAAATAAGATATTCCTTCAAGAAGTTACACATGAAATTTCCATTTGGAAACCAAATTCTTAATTATCTAATTTTAGTGATATTAAATACATTTTTCTATTTAAGCCATAATTATTTATTTTTCAAGACATATCTTTTACATAAATAAAATATTTATCATAGCAAATATAACAACCAAATTTCTTTACAAATTTATTCATTTAGACATCAATTAAACTATGATTCCAAGTTAAATAAACTTTATTACAAAATGTCCCATTAAAATGTAATTTATTTTTCTTTCTATTCAAAGATACATTATTCATTATACCACATATTCATTCCAAGAATTAACCTTTATTAAAATTTCTAGGTTAGATTTAAGGTTCTATATTACATCAAATTTGATTATTAAGTTATTTGAATAAAACTCTTTAAATTCCTCTTTTTCTCTATTTGCCTCTGTTAATCTTTTATAACTGAAATTTAAGTGTATAACATTTATTATAATCACTCAAACTTTATTTATAAAATCCTTTCTATGTTGTACATTATCCGGTTACATATTCATCTTCTGAAAATTAAGGTAAGTTATATTGGAATGAAATTATGTATTATACAAATAAAACTTTCCAATTCAATCATTTCAAGCTTAAATCATTTATTCAAAAATTTTGATTTTTTTTTACAATTGAAATTATTCTTCAAACTAAAATTTAAGAACTAAATTTCCGATTACCTTCAAACCATTTGAAGATAAGTAATTATATATACATAATATGTCAAATCAATTTTAAATCATATATCTATATAAATCAAGTCATATTTTAGAAATTCAAATCAATTAAATTCCCAAAACAAAGCTGTACGGAATAGTCTCTTCACTTTGAAACTCGAAAATGAACGTCGATGATGCTGCAGTCATCACCGAAGTTATTTCCCAGCGACAATGAGAAGAGCGCTAATTTTAAACTTAAAATTCTTTGGAAACAAATTTCTATTTGAAAATACCTTAAATAATATAACCTTTTAAAACATTAAACACAAGGTTTGAAACCATCGGAAATTAAATTCTCAAATTTCTTGTTCTAAATTCATTTCAGTTCCCAAATCAACTTATAACTATCTATAAATTCATTTGTAGAACAATAAATGATAAATCAGGTATTATCACTTCAAATAATCAATTTAAATCAGTTTATTAAGTTCCATAAATTTACTTATATATCAAAATTTATTTCATTAACCAAATTTTAAAATAATATTGTGTCAGTTTGTTCTGTCAGAGTGTTTTAGAAATCCTATCGATAGCGTTGATCAGACGAATCGATCGGAAACCCAAATCAACATCAACAACTCAAACAACACAATATATAAAACAAAACATAGATATACAAGTACAATTCAAAATGTTTGGAAGAATAGATAGGAAACAAAAGACAAGATGATTAAATAACAAAATAGTGAGGTGGATAAGCTGAAATAAATCACGGGCAACATTTACCGGGTCAACCGTGTCTTAAAGAATAAGATCAATGTGGATTTTTCTAGGGTAAATCTACATTCGACCCCAAGAGTTAGAGTTTGGAATAACAAAAGATATTAGCATCTAAACCAAGGATATATATAAATCTCTGGTGAATCGATGCTAATTGTAAAGGAGTTTCACCCTTTTACAATTCAATTTTTGAGATTGGCGGGACTGCCAACTCACTAAAAAGATCATTCGAAGCGGAGTTATGGAATACTCCAGGGTCAAAAGAAGATGAATAGTGAGGGATATGAATGGATCTTGGAACCGTAGGGAATGTTCCAAAATTCAAAGGAATCGATTCAAAAGGAAGAGATTCAAACTCGAATGAAAGTGGTTCTGTAAATACATTCACTCCATATGCTGAGTTTTGCCTAGAGATACCAAAGCTCTGATACCAACTGTAACAACCCGATATTTTCAACCATTCGCATTCATTATAAGTGTATAGGTAGACACTCATGCCGGAATTGAATTGCTCAAAATACCGCGTTGTAAATAAAAATTTGGCAAATCTCAGAATATACAGTAAATAAAAATCACAGACACAGAGTAATAATAATGCAGCGGAAGTAAAAGAGATAGTAGTTCATGAAGTACTATATAAGTATATCAGAGTTACATAAGATACAACAGAATAAATAAAGTACAACAGAAGTTTCAATATGATAACCAAGTACAAGATGAATAAAACAACCGAACTGAAATAGATAAGGCTACATAAGAAGATAATCTCCAGCGATTCAAATCTCCAGAAGTGGAATCCAAATCTGTGAATAACTCAGGCTGACCTGAGCGTAAATAAAAATACAAACACTCGAGTCAGGACATACATACTTATACAATGTAAACCAACTCAAGTGAACTGTAGTAAAAGTACAGGTAACTTAGAAGATGCTTGGGACCGCCCATCCTCTAAGGATCCGTTAAACTATTTACTATGTAGTAATATACGATATATACAGTAGTGTCTAATCAGTAAAGTATAATCATATAGAAAATAGCGTTAAGGGGATGGTGAATCTTAACGCGGTCGGATATTTAAAACCAAAATCGTAGTGGGCTCGATATAAGGAGATGACACGGCACGCGAGGCAATGCCAGGGTGGATACACCGTTTGCATTCCCGGACCGGTGGTGACGGCAAGCCAGCAGCTTCCGCCCACCTCGAACAGTACCCCCGAATCAAAGTTGCGCCACATATCGAATCGCAAAAGTAATAGAATGGTTTCCGATGGAGCATGCTCGATGAAAGGGTGCGACCCTTTGTGTAGCCTGGTATAGCTCCTGTTTTAGTCATTTATGCCAACTCACGGGAGTTGGGTCCACGTAATATACCTCGAGAACGTCGCCACCATCGCACTTCATTCTGGAATCTCTAGCGCGTACACAGTTGTTAAAGTGGTTTTCGGTATTGGCCGGCTATATGACAATATCCGATCCCGGTCTCTTTAACAACCAATCGTTATTATAACCCGTAGTTATAACTTTTAAAACAATGTCTTATACTTCAAAATAAAATATCATTTCAACCCAAATCTTTATCAAAATATAGATTAAATCATTTCCAAACCATTTCAATATATCATCATACCATATCTTTCAATTCAAATATTTATTGAAATAAATATCAAGTCATTTCTAACCATTTCAATATATTAATTTATCATATCCTTTCAAAACTTCCTTTCAAATCATTTTAATATATCAAAATAGCTATATTTTTCAAAACCACATTTCAAATCATTTCAATATACCAAAATATCATATCTTTCGGTACCACATTTCAAATCATTTTAATATATCAAAATATCATATCTTTCATTACCACATTTCAAATCATTTTAATATATCAAAATATCATATCTTTTCGAAACCACATTTCAATCATTTTAATATCTCAAATAGTTAAATTCAAAACAAATTACTTCATTTTAAATCATAAAAATTAAGTTATTACATTTAATAATTAAATTATTAAATTCCAAAAATTTAAACCTTTCGATGTTCATTTATGCACCTAAATTTATTAAACAATGAAAATTCAAGTTTCGCAGCATTTGGAAAATGCTACATAAAGTTACATTCAAAACAATTCAATTTAACAGAAGACAGCATTTAAAAATGCTGTTAATTAACTTCAATATTCAATAGAATTTCACAAACACTTATTTTTTTATTTAAATCATTTTTAACTTATAAAATCATACATTTTCACATTTATAAGCATCATTTAATTTTACTTAAATTCATGATTTTATAAAGTTAAGTTTCCTTTCAAAAATCAATATTTCTTAGTAATTCACTTATTAAATTTCAACATTCAAGTTTAAATTCATTACATTAAATTTCAACTTAACACTTAAGTTTAAAATTTCAAATATAAATTAATTCCATTATTTAACTTAACCTAAATTTCCACTTTTAAACCAAATTCATAAATTCCAATTTAAGTTATATTTTCAAATTCAACTCAATATTCACTCATTAACATTTTAACTTTATTCAAAAATCATTAATATGTTATAAAATCATTTTAAATTAATTAAAATTCAAAATATCATAAATTTATCATATTTTCAAAGATAATTTAAATTCCATTAAAAATTAAATCAAAATTTCCAAAATAACTTACATTCAGATTTTCTAACTTTTCCATAATTTATTTAACTTATAGATTTCCAGAAAATCAATAATACTTTACAAAATTTTACATTTTTATTTAATTTTAAATCAAAATATTATAATAATTAAATTTCTAAAATATTTTAAAATTTTTAGAAAACATATTTTAACTACGGGCCTGTATATAATTTTCTACGCCAGGTAAAGTGATACGGGTAATATATCATTTCAACCCGTAATTTACAAAGAAAAATCCGGGTTTTGTCATTTCAAACCCGCAGTCTCAAGTAAATAAAACAAATTGAAAATCGTTTAGGCCTATCATTTCAGCCCATAATGATTTTCCCCTATTCTAAAGTCCGTTCGGGTATGTATCATTTCAACCCATAGTGATTCTAATCTAAAGGGAACTTGCAGTGTGATGAACAGATCAAATAAACAGAATAGCATGAAATAACAGTAACATATGATATAATAGGTGTAATAACAGGTGTGAACATTATATGATAATAATATAAGCAGTTATAACATGATCATGTAGTTCTACAGCAGGGTGTCAATTTACTACTTATATAAGTACATAATGTATAGTGAGAATAACTCACATTTTTATGCTGGAGATATTAATTTGAATGACACAACGGATCCAGAAGGCACGACCTTTTATTTTGAGTGGAGGGAAATAGCTAAAATATCAACTTGTAAACAACCCCAAAACAAGACAATATAACTTATGAATATTCAACCAAAACAATATAGAAATAATTGGAAATTGAAAGGCAACAAAGACAAGATAACTTGACCTTGCTACAACCATTCAAAAGCTCGACTAAGGGGTTCGTTTTCTTAGCCATGATGATGATATGAGTGGGGGAGAGACAAGGCTAATAGCCTTGCAAACATTCAAACAAAACAAACAAATAACATAAGTTTTCAAACCCAAATTCAATAAAACAATGTTAGAATTAAATGCATAAAACAAAGCCAAAGTTTTTGCACTTGCCTTCTACCGCCTATGCTTCAGATATAGATCTGAAATACATGTCTAAGGAGTGGGTTAGGATCAGGTCTTGGGCTCATAAGGGTCAGCCATAGCTTGGAAGTAATGGTGCAAAGGTGGATGGACATAGGTGCAACAAAACAACAACTACAAGGCAAAATTCATCACTTCTATGCTATAAATGGGTTCGGCCATAGGCTCTAGGGGCATGGCCAGTGGGTCCAGGTGGTGGTGGGTGATGTGGAAGAGGGTGGAGGTCAGGTCAGAGGTGGTGGTGGTGGTGGAAGTGGCGGCAAAAGTTGGATGAAGGTGATGGTACCAAAACTAGGTCAGCTTGAGTGCATAGGTGATGGATTTGTGGATTTTGGTGGTGGTGTTTGCCTTGGGGTTGCTTGGCCTGCCATGGTGGTGATCTAGGGTGGATGATGAACATAGAATAAAGTGGTGGAGGTTGGCCTAGATCTGGTTGAGGAGGAGTGGAGCCATGAAGTTGAGAACAAGTTGCAAAATCACATAGAAAAACTAGAAAACAAGAGAAGAGAAGAAGATTTTACCAAATTTTTGCAAGATGGTGGCCATGATTTTTTTTAGGGTTGAGAAGCTTTGAAAATACGTGAAAAAGATGAGAGAATGCAGCTGAAAAGAATAGAGAAAGGTATGGCCAAAATAAATGGTGTATTGATTGAAAAAGAAACGATAAAAGAAACGGTGAAACGACTTTACGTTTCTTAGCTTTTAAAACCTTCCATACTTCCTTTTCTTTTAAATCAAGTAAAAAAAAATAAACTTCAGAAAGTACATCTAAAACCGAAACAAATTGAAAAAAAATAAAAATATATAATTAAATTTAAAGAAAATACAAAAAGAATTAAGGAAATTTCTTAAAAATTGAAAATAGGGTTCAAAAATTACAATTAAAACATCAATGGCTTTGGACAAATGTCTACTTCATTTTAAAAATATTATAAAGAAATTTTTTGAAATAGAATAATCTATTTATCATTTATAAAATAAAATAAATAATTAAATTGGAGAAAAATAGAAAAGAACTAAAGAAAATGTTTAAAAATTGTAAACAGGGCATGGAAATTACAAGAAAAATACTACTAGCTATAGAAAAATTCCTACTTCACTTCAAAAATATTAAAAACAAAAACATACATAAAATAACGTATCAATACATATTACAAAAAAAATATGACAAAGAAAAATAAAATTTATACTATTTGAAGTAACAAAATTGCAGAATAAACGAATTGTACTCAATATTGAAATATTCATAACTTTCACAATTTAAATCTGTTTCCAACGAAACAAAAGGCAGTGTTCCTAAAATTTTATGTACTTTCAAAATAAAAGAAAAAATTTAAATTTTCAAACTTTTAAAAATTTAAATTAAAAGTCAAAGTTTGACTATTTTGACCAAAAATTCACTTTTTGGAAAATATTCTTTTTAGTCATGCTTTGGAATGATAATTCATATCAAAACTAAAGTTTATCATTCAAAATAAATAAAATAAGTTTTTAAATCAAAAATTCAATTAAAATAATTAAGATTAAAAAAAATCACAAAATACAGGGTTGTTACAATATACCATACGCTGAACCACTCAAAATCTGCGTGTTTCTGTGCATTTTCTTATCTGTTTATTAGTGCATTTATTAGATCTTCCTCATTTTCAATTTATATTCTTCATTTTATCTCTTCAAACGTATTCGAGGAGTGTTGTGCCAATTTTGGTACAAACACTTTGGTGCTTTCACTGAGAAAACGTAGTTTTTCTTCTACTCATTGGATCTACTATCGATACTGGATTGCATAAATCTAAGAAGAAGATCTAGAACTCAAGTCTAAAGTTCTTCCATCCTATTCAGATTTGCATCAAGTCTAGGAAAGAGCTTCGCTATCCATCATGGTTAACACTAGGATCACTTCTACAACTGCGAATCCAGAAGGATGGAATAGACAGAATCCCATGCAATTACCTCCAACTGATCAGAATACGACTGGACCATCAAATCCACAAGGCCTTGTCATCAAGAAAGAGTTTCAATGCCAATACAAGAGATGACATAGAGCCGACAACAACGTACTCAACAACTGCGTGCCAATGCTGAATTGACCAATCAGTTGAATCGCCAGAGATGAAGGAAATCCAGGAGAGATCAAGCTTTCTATTCATCCACTGAGAGTTCGGCCTCTTTTGACTACCATCATAGATCCACGCACCCACGGCTAGATGGAAGTTATGCTCAAGCTATTAAACATCAGCATGAACTGAATCTTGGGCAACCGAGAGTTGGCCCGTTAACCAGCTATCAGACTTGATCCTCCTTCGGAGGAGGTACTATTCCATATCATGTTATAGACAACCGCACTTCCACCACTGCTACTAAATTGGGAGTCGATGCCCGAAACCGGATAGATCCAATCCATCGCCAACATGAATACACCCTAGAACCTTATGTTCCAGAGAAATTATAACTAAGAAGGCGAGATATGGAACGTCGACCGCGACCGACCTATTCTCGCATTGTGAAACCCGACCACACCTTGGCCCAGCATGCTCAAAATATCCAAATGCCGAAAATCCTGACGATGATCCGTAAGATGATACGAGAAAGTTAAGGACTCACCAATGACGACTTGGGGAATCTCCCGGTGTCATACTCCTTTTATTGATGATATACTCTATGCTAAACCACCTCGGCGTTTCAAAATGCCAACTCTGCCTGTGTATGAAGGGAACTTTGATTCTAACCATCATATTTTAGACTACGAATGGTTAATGAATGCTGCACAAGCTGATGATGCAGTCAAGTGCCGAAGTTTCCCAATTTCTCTAGGTGTATAGCGACTATGTGGTTCACCCGTTTACCACCTTGATCTGTCTCATGTTTTGATCAGTTGGCGATGAAGTTTTTTGAACAGTTCCGCATGCATGTTACGAGGCCAAAGGATGTTAATACTTTGTCTAGTGTCACTCAAGCTCCTGGAGAGACACTCCAATGTTATTTGGTGAGATTTCATGTTGCATGCGTTGAGATCAGCAATCCCAATGATAACTCTATTTTGATGGCACTGACTAAGGGGATTGATCTCGATTCTGAATTCGGCAACGGCTGGCCGTAATACCCCCTGTGTCATTGGACTGTTTTTATTCCAAGGCAGCCCAATTCTTAAGAAGGAAGGATGCGAAACAGTCTAGAAAAAAGGATGATGCAGGGCCCAATGTGGAAGGAATCCAGAGCAATATAGCTGTTAATCAAACTGGGGAGAGTCCTAGAAAAGTGCAATTGAATATACAAAATAAGCAGAATCAATAGAAAGGCGATGGGAATCAAAATAGGAAACAGGAACAGAATCGTGGGCCATGACATAAAGCTCCTATCTTTGATAGTTGTACTACTTTGAATACGTCGTTGGAAAATGTATACTTACAGACTTGCAATACCATTCAATATAAAAAACTATCTCGAAACAATCCTCAAAGAAGCAGATCCAGAGAGGGAAATTTTGTAGATACCACGATTGTTACGACCATAATACAAATGAGTGCCGCCATTTACAGGATATCATTGAAAAGTTGATATGTGAGAGAAAGATGGAGTAGTTTGTGCGTGTGCCACAGTCTGGAGGTGCGGGCCCATCAAATCAAAACCGTGTACCGAATTTGGCAAGACAGGAGGAACCCGCTCGTACCGGTGGGAGGTTAGTGATAAATACTGTTAATGGTGGTCCTTATCCAGCAGACGGAAACTGGAAGGAAATGGAGTCGAATGCCAGTTCTATTAGGCATGCGGCCTTCGAGTGTTGTAGTAGTATGGAAGATGGGGTTTCGGCCAAGCAACAAAAAACAATGACTGATGACAACGTGTTTCAAGATAGAGATGCTGACAGGGTCGAAGCCCCAACCTTTGATCCACTTGTCATATCAGCTCAAGTAGTTCCTGCTTAGATAAAGAGGATCTTAGTAGATAGTGAAAGTTCAATAAACATATTATTCAAGCGAGCCTATGATCCGATGGAAATGAAACAAAGGATTTAAAGCCTTGTCATTCCCGTATTCATGACTTCAATGGGATTGCAACTATACCCACTGGAGTGGTGGAACTACCAATAGAATTGGGAATCGGAGAATGCTGGAGAGTCTGGATATTACAATTTTTTGTATTGGACATAGACTCACCATACAATGCTTTCTTGGGCCGACCGGCCCTGGCTGAATTCAAGGCTGCCATTGCCCCTTGGTATCTAACTTTAAAATTCTCTACCGATAATGGAGTTGGAGTCGTTCAGGGAGACCAGGCTGCTGGGCGAGCCTGCTATGTGGCCGAGCTGCGAGAGGCGCATTGAAAGGAAAAAGGAAAGGGCGTAGAGGAATCTCTCTGTGTCCACTTTGAAGAGAATTGATAGCTAACGCCTAGGCCTAGGCTTGGGCACCCCAACCAATTCCCATGGGATCTTGATCCGAGAGATGCCAAAAGTGAAGACGGTCAAGCTTCCCTGGCCGAACTGATGATCGATGTCCCGATCGATGATAACGACAATTCTAAATTGGTAAAGACTCGATCTCATTTAAGCCAACAAATGCAAAAGGAATTGGTTGAATTTCTCTGGGCAAACCTTGATGTGTTTTCCTAGACACACTCTGTCATGTGTGGAGTCTCTCCGGGCATCGCGAGCCCCACGTTGGATATTGACCCGCGGCATGTCCCGGTCAAGCAAAAAGGGCATGGTATGGATCCAGAGAGATCTACCGCCCTTAAGGAAGAGGTAGATAAGCTTAAATCGAATGGGATAATCCGAAATACATTATACCCGGAATATGTGTCTAATCCTGTACTTGTCCGAAAACCAAACATGAAATGGAGAACATGTGTTGACTACTCAAACTTGAATAAAGCATGCCCAAAGACAGTTTTCCACTTTCCCATTTCGATCAGCTCGTAGGCTCAACGAATGGACATGAACTCTCATCTTTCATGGACGCGTATTCCGGCCACAATCGGATACCCATGCGCTTACCTGATCAAGAGCATACCAGATTTGTGAGCGATCTGGGACTTTACAGCTACAAAGTTATGGCTTTTGGAATCAAGAATGCCGGAGCAACTTACCAATGGTTAGTTAACTGAATGTTTGCTAATCAGGTCGGAAAAACAATAGAGGTATATATGGACGACATGCTAGCAAAGTCGCGATTCTTCACTGATCGTATCAAAGACCTGCAATCAATGTTTAATTCCTCCGAGAATATAGAATGAAGCTCATCCCGTTGAAATGTCATTTTGGAGTCGCATCAGGAAAATTACTTGGATTTATCATCAACGCTCGAGGGATCGAAGCCACTCTCGAAAAGATTTGGGCAATCAGAAATCTTGAGACTCCAATAACTATAAAGCAAGTCCAGAGCCTCAATGGGAAAACAGCAGCACTAAGTAGGTTCAGTTCGAAATCCATTGACAAATGCATACCCTTCTTTGATCTGATCAGAAAAGGGAAACAGAACTTTGAATGGACTACGGAATATGAGGGCACATTCCGAGCACTGGTTCAACATCTCTCCACACCACCTATTCTGTCAAAGCCTATTGATCACGAGAGACTGTACGTTTATTTGGCGGTTTCAGAAAATGCGATCAGTGCTACCCTAATTCGGGATGAAGATTGGATACAGCGCCCGGTATATTACATTAGCAGACGACTGACTAGAGCTTAGAGAAACTATCCGAAGCTATAAAAGTTGGCTTATTGTCTTTTTTATTGCCTTAAGGAAGCTTCGCACCTATTTCCAGGCTCATCCTTTCATCGTTTACACTAACCAGCCATTACAACAGGTCCTCATGCGGCCTGAAAAGTCTGGAAGGTAACTCAAGTGGAATATCGAACTGAGTCAGTTTGACATTACTTATACTCTAAGGCAAGCTATTCAAGTACAAGTCCTATCAGATTTCATAGCTGAGTTTACTGTACCGAAGGACTTGCCCGAAACCAGTGAATCTCCCAAGCATATCTGGAATCTACGTACCGATGCTGCATCAAACGATCGTTACTTAGGTGCCGGGTTTGCACTTGAAACTCCTGAAGGTCGATCTATATGCAACGCTTTAAAGTTTGATTTTCATGCAACCAACAACGAAGCCGGATATGAAGCCTGGTTTGATAGATTAAGACATGCCAAATATTTAAAAATCATTACCATGGAAATTTATTGTGATTCACAATTGGTCGTGTGTCGAGTTCAAGGGGGGAATACTAGGCCAAAGACCGAAGACTAGCCGTTATCTAGCTCGATTCCTGGAGATACCGAATCAGTTCGATTGTTATGCCATCTACTGCATCCCTCGAGAGCGCAATCAGAAAGCCGATTCATTAGCAACATTAGCCCGTACAGGCGAGGCACAGCAAATGGGACTCATTCCCGTGGAGACGTTATCTTCCTCGAGCATCGACCAAATGGAGACATATGGGGTATTTGAGGTCGTTCTCGATAAGGAGTCATGGATGACCCTGTTCAGAAACTATCTCGAGCATGAGACCCTGCCAAAGCGCAGGAGTGAAAAGAGACAAATTCTTCGAAAAGCTTGCAGTTCATCATTCAGAATGGAGTCATGTATAGAAGAGGATACTCTGTTCCTCTCCTCCGGTGTATCGCTCACGATGAAATCAAATGAGTATTGCATGATGTACATGAAGGAAAATGTGGCGATCACACCAAGAGGCAAGCTTTGGCCAAGAAAGAGATCCGATATGGATACTATTAGCCGACCGTAAATCGCGACGCATCATACTACACCAGAACATGTGACAGATGTTAAAAGCATGCTCGGATTCCTAGAGCTCACCTATCGTAATAACTCATATGGTCGGTCCATGGCCGTTTGCATTATGGGGTATTGATATTATTGGTTCTCTACCTCTGGCCAAAGGTGGTGCGAAGTACACCATCTATGTAGTCGATTACTTTACTAAGTGGACGGAAGCTGAACCCCTTGCTACAATCACAACGAAGAAAGTGATCAACTTTGTAGTACGTAATATTATCTGTCGATTTGCCACATACCATCATCGCCGATAATGGAACCTAGTTCGACAGCGTTGAGTTCAAGAATTTCTATCAACGATTCCACATCCAGAAGAAATTCTCTGCACTTGCACACCCTCAAGCGAATGGACAGGTAGAAGCTGTTAATAAAGTTATAAAGTCTATTCTGAAGGAACAACTGGAAAATGCCGGAAGCAAATTGATCGATGAACTTCCTATGGCTTTATGGGCTTACCGAATAACCCATAAATCCACGACCAGCCACACTCCATTCTCTCTTTCATATGGTTCAGAAGCCATTATTCCAATCGAGTTAGAAGTGCCTTCTCATTACGTGACATACTATGATCCAAAGATAAATGCTATATTTCTTGGTGAATCCTTGGATTTATTGGATGAAATGCGAGAAGAGGTTGACTTGAGGGCAGCCGCATACCGAAGTCTAGTCGCCCGATTGTACAATGCCAAGGTCCGACCTCGAACCTTTGAACTCGGTGATTTCATCCTCAAAAGAATCTACCTGGTTCCTTCACACATGAAACCAACGTAGGAAGGACCATATGTAATTGAACAAAAGCTTAGAGATGACACATTTAAATTATCGACCGTTGACGGTCTTACCCTACCAAGGGCTTGGAACAGGAGAGTCTTTGTCGCTACTACATGACAGGCTTTACTTATTCAATCTATTTTTCATTTGCAATTTGTTTAAGCATTTCCAAATTTGAATTTGTAATAAGGCAACTGATTTTGCCGTATTTTCTTATTTCAGCAATAAAATGCAATCTCTTCAAGCCAGAGCTATGATTTTTTGAATATGTCCTACAACCGCCACGATTCATGAAGAGCTAAGTTCCATCATACAGTGGAATTTATTCAAGAACAGAGTGACTGTGATACGAATGGTCAATCACTAAGTGAAACGCGAGCTCGGGGGCAAGCCATCACACTAAAGAATAAAAAGGATTGATACAGAATATCCACTAACTAACTCTAGATTCCTAGAGTGCAAACTAGAGTATAAATTTACAAATGCGTTTTCTCGGAGGGTGGATCCGTCCACCTAACGACCTTGCCCATATCTGAACCAAGTTCGAGGAGGATGGATCCGTCCATCTAACGATCTCACTTGTTAACTCAAGGTGGATGTGAATCGACCATCCATGATCCTGATAGATCCATCGTTTCCCCAGTGCGAACGAAATTCAACCGCCTATACAGACGTGACCGACCGTATATCGGCCAGCATCGAATTTTCAAAGTGCGAATTGGAGTATAAACATCAACTCTAGATTCTCAGAGTGTGAACTGAAATACAAACATCCAACTCTAAGTTCCCAAAGTGCGAACTGGAGTATAAAACGTCTACTGACTCTAAGTCCCCTAAGTATGGACTGGAGCATAAACATTAACTAACTCTAAATCCTAGAGAAGGGACTAGGGTTTAAACACAAAATGGATATGAATCAACTATGCGTAAGACAACTCTGAGTCGTTGGAGTGCGGTCAGAGTATAAACACAAATCGGATGTGAGCGTCCACCCAGGAATCAATCTAATGTCCCCAAAGAGTGGACATAGTTATAAATGTGTTGGGTGAATAGTTTCTCTTTTTCATGTGTGATCATTATATCATGGAGAACTTTTCATTCATCTTCATTCAGCACCTGGTTCTCAAGCACAAACTCATTAATTGATTCACCCTGACGCTCGACCTTTTCGTCTTCTACTAGTCGGCCTCGAGCATTTTACAGATATGTCGGATAAGTATCGAGGCAAGCTAGATTTCTGTGCATTAAGACATTAGCATTGTAAGTAATGAGGAGATCTTGAAGATCCGCCTCTAGAATGGACTCCGCCATTTTATCTTCATCCTCAACCTTGGCCTCCACCTCCTAGATTTTAGCTGATGCCGCATCCCATTCGCCCGAAGCACCACAGCTTGCTCGCATGCTTCCTGGGCTACTTTGTTCGCATCATCCTTTTCTTTAATGATTTCAGAAAATTTAGCTTTGAGCTCACTAAGCTCCTTCAACCCAGCATCCCTTTCAGTAGTAACTATGGTGTTTGTTATCCCATCTCCTCGACCAAAGCATAATGCGTTTCTCACATCTTCTCCATAGCCAGATTAGCCTCGTCAGCCTTCTAGGTGGCCTCTATTTCGGATTTTCAAGAAGATTCAGCTTCATCATTGAGCACTTGGATAATGCTGTCCTTCTGAATGAGTTCGGTTTCTTACTTCTCGATTGTTTTTGCTCACTTAAAAGCCATCGCCAATGTTTTATCCATGGCTTTCATCTACTCCTTGTATTTGGTATAAATATCATGGATATATCTTGCATAGTGTTTTTTGCCTTCGATGGAATTTTCTTTTAGTGAGGAGGGAAGATGAAGCCGTTAAAACATATATTCGGGAAATCTTTTCTAAACTGGGCAATTCTGATAGCCCATTCCCCAGTGGGCTCAGTGGCCGCTTGTTCAATGGCGGTGGGAGGTTCAGCCTCAGTTCAATGGCATTGTGAATCGGGCCTAGAAGTTTGAGAAGATGGTTTTTGACGAGGAGGCTCTAATGGTTGTTTTCCATAACCAGAAGGTTGTGTTAGATCTCGAGGAGGTGGAGAGCGCGATCAGGTTCGATATTTGTGCTCTCTTTCTCTATCTCTCTCCCTCTCGTAACGTTCTTGACTGGAGTAACCACGATCACGGTCTTTTTCAGCATCTCTCCTACGAGATTCATGGTATGAATCGGACGACTAGCGTGCGGAGCGGAGGCTTCCCAGCATGGATTCTCGCCTAGTCAATGTATCTGTAAAGAAGAAAGAAAAGCAGAATCAATAATCTCCTGAAGTGAGCAACTTATGATTGGAAATCGTGTAGTGCCAGGAAGTGTATATGTATTTGCAACCCCCCAAGCAACCGGTAATGTCGGCCACGCTTGTGAGAAGAGAAACGCTTAAATTTAGAGCGCTTTGAAGCTCCTCCAATACGATGTCATGTTGAAGTGACAGATAGTCCAAGATTGGAATATTGGCAAGTCCTTCGAAAGGATTCTCTATTTAAAGGGAGGAGTCTCCGTTATTTTAACATCGGAGGCTGGCAAGGACATAACTGTAGATTTCCATCTCAGAGACTTATGATGCTTATGAGCGACTGCCTTGCCTTTTCTCCTTCCTTCTAAATCCTAAAAACTGTCTGAAGGTCCGGCCACGGGCTCGTCATCAGTAGGCATATTCTCTCTATCGCCTTCTTCAACTATTACACTTCTGGGCGCCCTACGCTTAGCCCGTTTTCTCGAAACTATCCTGAACTACCCTTCGAGTATAATGCTCTGATTTTAATCGATTAGCCCAACAATCCTCAAGTTCTCATCTATGAGCATCGAATCGATTTCTCCCATTTCACTTGGAACCTCTTGAAGAAATCGTACTATTTCTTTGTAGTGGGCACCTTCGGGTTGTGGAATTACGACATATAATAGAGAAGATATTAGTTCCAGTGTTATTTATGATTATATCACTGGCTACTTGAAAGATTTCAGCACTTACATCTGACCAATCATCGCCTAGCAAACCCTATCGGGCATCTAACATAAAACTACTCCATTTTAAAGTAGCTGAGCCTAGTCCAGGACCCCTTCACCACTTGGCAATTCCTGACTGCCTCTAGAAATGTGAATGAAGGGTTGTCTCCCCGACTCTTAACGTTAAACAAGTATCGTATTTCTTCCAGGGTCGGAGGTCGAAAGAGATGTTTCATGAAAACGATGAATAGGCTATTCAGAAGTGCATATCCATTTGGGTGTATTGCAACAGAGCAATTCTAAAGAAAGCTAAAACTTCTCGAATGTATTGGTTGAATGGAGGAAGCGTTCTCGCTGTGCATGAGTGTCTGTTAAAAGTTGTGAATCCATCAGGAGGAGCATGTGGTCGGTCATTTGGTCCGGGTAGCAGAACGTCATCCAATGATAGACCATGTCTCAAGCACATCCATCCCAACATATCTTCAGAGACGTTGGATGGCGCAAAGTCTTTAAGATTCGTGATAAAAGTTGCTCTTGGCAGTTCGTTCGGAGCTGGACTTATAACTTCAGATGCGACGACCGGTATATCTATTACCAAAGGAGGTGAACTTTGTGCCTCCTGCTGCGGTGAACTTGTGGATTCCATAACTAATCAACTCATCAAAAACCATCATTAGATGATAATAAGCCCGTGTGTTCCCCGGTGTGGAGTGCATGAATGTGTTGTGCAGTGCAGTACTAGATAATACTTAAGAAATTCTATAGAAATTGAGGGATGTTAAAATGATAAGACTTTGAGATTAAACTGGAGTGACCGTCATCGTTGACTGTCACAACCGTGCCATCCCGACTTTAGAGACCAATCCGAGTTAAAGTTTATTAAGTTTTTTAAGTTACGGTTCTGTCGACGAGCTTCGAAAGGCAGTCAAATATGCGACGATACGGTTAGTCCGGTAATGCAGGGCAGAAGCTCGTCGGAGTCGAATATTCAAATATGCAAAATTTTTGCATCCCTCAAAATGCAAGTATAGAGCAATCAATAGAAGTCCCATTCATATCGATCGGCAGAAGAAAGATTTCATATCGATCACCTCGACGCTAGTTTGTGGCGATCCCAACTTATCACCTCGTATCGATCGTGGGCCGTGTCTTTGCATTGATCGGTAGGATCGTTACTTCATATCGATTGTGCAATTAGATCTTCGTATCGAACGTCATGGATAGATATGACCTCAACCATTTCCAATCGATACGAAAGCATGCCCTCTCTCGATACAACTACCGTTATGAACTTTAATTGCTTTCAGATCGATACGAACCGCAACCTATTGATCGATACAAGTGACCTCTTCGTATCCATCCACCCATCATCGATGCTAATGCTATTTCGTATCCCCACACTTCACTTCTCCAAAGCCTTACAGAGACCACCTCCTCCTTCCTCGATCTCATTTCGGTCATCTCCGGCCACCACTTCATCAGAACCAATCATGGAAACAAGTGGAACGGTAAAGAATTTCAAGTCTTATCGTTTTTTCTGCGGATTCGTGTTTAAATTACCTAGTTCAGGTGAATCAGATCGAGGGTTAAAAAGCTAAGTGATTTGGAGACAAAGGCAGTTCTTTCTTCCTATGTTCTCAATCGATACGAACGCGGACATGAAAACAATGACAAGTGAAGTTTTTCTAAGTACAAATTCCTTTTATACAGATTCGTATCCTAGCAAAGAACATTTCGTATCCCAATAGCAAAAACTAGTTGAAACAGTCAAGGATCAGTCGATACGAAGGGCGTTGCGCAAACATGCCTAGAAGGATTCCCTCCATCGATACGAAGACGTAGCTTCGTATCCATCAGCCTAGAGCAGTGCTGAGTTGACAATTCATACCCATCATCGATTTGCAGCCTGTTTCATATCCATCAATTCGAATCTCATCGATACGAAACTTACAACAAAATCTTACTTGAATCGCTGGATTCCACGGATACGAAACACTTATTTCGCATCCTTATGCTTGAAGACCCAAGCTTCATATCCATCGATACGAAGCATCTCCGAGGAATATCCATTTCGTATCGATAGCCATCGATACGAAGCATGCATTCCAACATCTCGGATCGATCCAACAGAGGATCGATACCAAAGAAGTTACTTAAAATGACTATCAATCGTTGCTACAACTCGAGTTTCACATCGATTCAGGAGAGGATCGATATAAAACTCGATCTATACAAGAATTAAAGAACTTGACAACAACCTGAATTAAACGCTCACTTGGTGACAGTTACGACAACGACCAATAGATTACTATCATGTAACACTCAGTTACAATAGTACATGGTACAACAATTGGCAGTCATCAGTTCATTATTTATATTTCTAAATTTCAATGAAAAGTCATAGCTTTCGACGAGTAGACAACAACCGTTAAATGGGTCAGACAAAACTATTCAAAATGAAGAATGTAACTTTTCAAAGCACATCATGTTATTACAAGATGTACTTTAGGGGGCAAATATTATCTCGCGTTTTGGTAAGACCGTGACACCAAGAAGTTGACAGGAAGTCAATGACAGTTCATCTCGGAGAGAAGTTATGCAAAGGTTCGCTATGGATACTGGTAAATTTTGTCCGAGTTCAGATCAAGCTACAATCGATATGGCACGACAAACAAAGGTATATAAGCCAACATTCCAAATCTCAAGTAAATTCGAGTTCGTATGCTCAAGACATGATCGATGCAATTCAAGTGATCACATTGTTCATATCCATCAAGCAACCAGGAAGAAACCTCCTTCATGTCGACCAATTTCGACTCCATCAGATGCACACAGCTTCGTATTGATCAAGGGAGCACAGGTTCGTACCCAGAGAGAGCGGTGTTCTTTATTTCCATCATTCCTCATTCTGCTTCGCATCCATCATCTCCAGCTTGTTTGTATCAATCAACCAACGTCCACTTCATATCCATCGAAACCATACAAGGCAGCTACTTCGTGTCGATCCATTATCATAATATGCAGTCATATCGATCGGCCAGTGATCCATGTGTACAGTACAAGATGAACTGGTGAAAAATGCACTTAATATTGATCGATATGAAATAGAGCAGTGACGATCGATACATACAAGAGCGATGACGATCGATACGAGTAGGGCTAAACTGGGTCGATACAAACAAGGCGCATTCATAATGTAGGCTCGGTCGCTCGGCATAAAATGTGGATCGATCCTAAAACCAAGCGCCACATCATCATCACGTGCAGAACCATTGATACGAAGCTATCGATACGAACAGCATCGATACGAATTCAACAGCCTTCGAAAGAATCCAAATTTACATCGATCATAACTCAAAATCTACAAGTCCAAATGTCACCAAATTTTCACAGGAGCTTGCGCAAAACCTAAAGAATGTTCACGATCGATCTCGACTCGATTGGAAAGAATATTGATCGATAAGAAATTCGTCATATCGATCAAGGACCGAGTGAAAATGTCATGTGGTCGATCGTGTGGGCCCACCCACGTGAAAGAAGGAGTCTTCCGATATCCGAGCGAGCTATTTGCAGCCCATGCCTATAAATAGCAGCCCAGGACCTACAGAAAAGGGGCTTTTGTTTCTTCTACGTCCAGATTCTGCCGAAATCACTGTTGTACTTGATTTTTACTAGGTAATTTGTTCTAACCAACAAGCCAAAGTTAATAAAAGTCAATCATTTCATAGTGGACGAAGGCCATATGCTGAACCACTCATTTCTGTGCATTTTCTTCTCTGTTTATTGGTGTGTTTGTTAGATCTTCCTCATTTTCAATTTATATTCTTCATTTTATCTCTCCAAACAAATCCAAGGAGTGTTATGCCCAATTTTGGTACAAACAGAGATTCATTTGTATTTGAGATTCAGTTGTATTTTGTTTCTAATTTGATGTTTATAGTAGCTTCATGAACTACTATTTATATATTCCGCTGCTTTTTGTTGTAATACACTATGTCCGTGATTCTATTGTTGATTTATTTACTGTATATTCTGAGTTTTTCCAAATATAAATTAACAATGTGATATTTTGAGCAATTCAAGTCTGACATATGCAGATGTGAATGTTTCAAAATTGTGGGTCGTTACAACAAAGTTATGGGCTCTGTCAACTAGAGCCTGAGGTTAAACATGATCACAATATTAAGTTAAAGATAAAATTTAACATGGTAAATGTACGATCTACTGCTATTTCTCTCATTGTAAGGAATTAATTTAGTACAGCCTATTATGCTGCAAGTTATATTGATGTTTATGTTGACAGCACAAATGTACTTCCCTTTTATATCAAGTAGTCTTCTCTATTTATTTTCATTTTAGATAGTTACTTCCCATATAAAAGGATAACAAATAGCTTTAACATTATGGAAAAGGACAACTCTACTAAGATCAATGTGCTTTTGTTGTTTCCAATCAAATATTGATAGGAAATTTTTATGCTCAAATAGAACATTAGGTAGTTTCACATTCTAGCAACTAGGCATTGTAAGACTTTTTTTGTCAGTGGTGGACTTATAGTTGGCTTTTATAGTTATTTCAAAATGGAAAAATGCCATTGTTTTTCTTATTTGCGTAAATAAATGTTTCAAATTGTCTCGAAGCTCATATACACCCAGTTACGACAATTTTGAATTTCCCTATGATGAACTCCTTTCCATATCATATGATTATCATATTGATATTTGAATGAGCACTTAAAGTAGCAAAATTTTCAAAATAATCAAAGTCAAAATTTTAAAATAATCAAAACTACAATAATTATACATATTTTGATGATTTTGACTACGATACTAATTTATTCGATTGCACCATTGTGAATTTGCGAGCGTGGATTGGGATATCTTGATGGCTGATGCCACCTATGGGTTCATGGTATCAGGCTCCAGTGGACCATTTAAGTTATCCCATCCAACAGGGAAAATGGGTTGCAAATGCTTCCCAAATAGATTGAGTTAGCTAACAGAATTGAAACCATGAGATTTGAAATCCTTTTCATCCTAGTGCATACGTTTGCTTTGATATGATCATCAATTTGATGCAAACAGAATTTTTTTGTGTGTTGTTCATACTACACTGGTTTTGAACAAATTATTATAGAGTATTTGTGTATTCTATGTTTAATTTTTCAATGTGGATACAAACGATCCATGTCAAAACCGTTTTAATTCACTAAGTTGACATGGAAGAAGGAATATAGGAATAAAACTTTATCCTTGGATACGAGTGAGACACGTTGGGTATGGCTCGAAATGATCAAATAGCATATGAATTTTGTTTTGAAACTCTTAAGTCTAAATTCTACTGCCATTAATAATTTTGACAAACAAATGCGAATGCTTTTGCTAGAATCTAAACATTGTCGACCTTGACTTCAATAACATCGAATATGATTTTGAAAGTGATTTTCTTTCATGCTTCACACAAGCTACAATTTGGATCATGGAGCACAATTTTAATTTTATTGGACGTTTTATATACCAGTTAAAATAATTTGATATTGGATGTTGCAAATAATTGTTATTTAAAACTTAACTTGATTTGGTCTAAGCAGAAAAAAAATTGTTGAGCTACAAAAATAATAACCATGAAGGTCGCTGTTGCAATTTATTCAAATTCTCCATATGATCATATAAAATGTAAATAGAGGTCATACGACACCACAACCATAAAACGTGGATCCGGACAGTTAGCGTACTTCTTTTTTAAACATTATTGCCTAGTAGCTATAAGCCTATACCAACTTAATCCTAGCTTTATGATCTTAGGCCCATTCATGGTGATCATATCATAAAAGCATGTTTCAAAAGCCAATAAGAAATAGACAATATTCAACCAAATCAAAAATTGGTTATATCTAACAAAGTTTGAATTATACTTACTAATAATTAATTCCATTGTAACGTTCGCAGCAGGCCAAGCTATTATAGTACCAAGATATCTCAATTATACTTACCACTTGAGGTACATTTTCTTCATCCCTCGTTTCTTTCCTCTGTCAAACAAATAATAGAAACAACATTAGCGATAATGTTTGCAATAATGTTTTATAGCGTTTCCAGGTCTAGTTGAAAGCATAACAACTACAACTTAAAATGTTTTCAAGTCTAGTTGAAAGCACAACAGATTGTCTATTTGTATTTTTTCACGTGGAAACACGGATACAATCATTCTGTTTGAATTTTGTCACATGGAAACATGGATATAATCATGCCTTAACTATTCGATCATGTTTGCATAGAAGAAGCTGGAGCATGACACATGGAAACATGAATACAAACATAGAAACAGAAGGAACTGGAACATGGATGCAAAAACGAAAACAGAAGGAACTGGAACATGGATGCAAACATGGAAACATGACACATTAGGAACGAGAGAAATTTGTTGCTTTGAGCTACAAATCATAGTATTTGAATTTTGTTTTGCAGATGAGCTGCAATTTGTAACTTAGTTGTTTTGCAAACCGAATTGCAATTTCAGTTTGCAAAGCTGAGTTTCAGTTTGCAACTCGGTTGCATTACAGTTTGCAAAACTGAGTTGCAAATTGCAACTCAGTTGTATTGCCAAATTGTTTAATTATTTAACTAAATCGGGTGCTTTTTGTTCCTATGAGCAACAAATCATTGTATTTGAATTTCAGTTTGCAAATTGAGTTGCAATTTGCAATTTGGTAGTTCTGCAAACCGAATTGCATTTCAGTTTGCAAAACTGAGTTGCAAATTGCAACTCGATTGTATTTTCCAAATTGTCAAACTAGATCCATCAATTTCATCGTCAATTGGTTCGGCAGTTGCATTGCCAATTTACATGGATGCACTATAAATTGAGTTGCGACAAACTAAGTTGCATTTCAGTTTGCGAATAGTCTCTCAATCAATTCTGAACTAATTGACATTCGGCAATAGTTTAAGACAAAGTAACCTATGCAATGAAAGGCTCCAACCAGCAATACCGTTAATATAGCTTGGCATTTAGACATCTTGTTTGTATATATATTTTTAGTGAATAAATTTTTCATGGGACATAAAAAACTATATCCATCAACCATGTACCAATTCCTACCCAAAATGGAATACATAGATCAAAATATGAATTCAAAATTATTAATTTTTGTCAAGAAAATTTAATCTTTTCTTTCACTTCGTCAAGAATCAAATAAAACAATAACCCCTTATGGTCATGCTGATTATTGAACAAAATGTAAAGACTAGATAATGCAGACACATGATATGCTCCCTGTAGGAAAAGTAAAATAAAATAAAATTTTGTAGATATGATTCACATACATTAAAATATGAAACCGATAAGAGAATTGAAATCAAAACAATACACAACACAAAGGATTAAATTTATTTTTATTTCATTTCTTTTTGTCAACATTATCAACTTTCTTCCTCTACTACTCACTTCATCAAGAATTCAGAAAGAAAAAAGTAAAGCAGTAAAAAACAATGGCATTTTAGTCATTAGCCTCACCCACATGTATTTTTGTTCTCATCCACTACATTCAAATTTCAACTTATCCTCTTATTCCTAGGTATTTCAAAATATCGGTTTCTCCTTTACAATTAAATCAGGTTCTATTTTAATTACCACAATATGAGTAATAACTTGACAAGCAAAGACTGTAAATTTAATGCTTAATTTTGATTTTCCAATTGAAGGCTCGATTTTGTTTCTCTCCCAATGAAGATTTAGCTCTTTGAAATGTTTCAGATCCAAAATCATGCCATGAAATTAACGTTTCTCTATTATAATAATTGGTTGTTTGGAGTATTTACTAAAAAAACAAATATTGTATATTCAAGACATTAAAATGAGTATTATACTTAAACCAAATATCACTTTTGTTCTGAGAGAAGAAATCATTTTAAAAAATCGTTTGAAAAAATCATTAAAATTAAAATTCAAAAGTTAATAAAACTAAAATCAAATCTAAAACCAAATGGGTTTATGAACTAAAAATTAAAATTTCAAAACAGGCAAAACCAAGCATGTTTCAAAAATTGGGAAACACCACTAAATAAAAAATTGGAAAACGGTCTATACATTCAATTTATAAGTTGATACCTACCTAACATTTTCCACTATAGTTGTTATAATAAAGACTTTTTTCTTAAAAGAAAAAATAGCAAGCTCTCTTTATCAGTTATTAAGCCAAAACCAAATATCAATTTTCTTTTAGAAAAATCCTAATTCAATGGTATGAAACGAAATCGAAAATCAATTAAGAAAATCTGCACTAAAACAAAGTCTCGGTTATTTTTTTCAATCGTGTTTTTTTGCAATAAAACACTTTTATTATTTTTAACCCAACTTCCTTCTTCACCCATCTTTCATTTTTCTCCATCTGCTTTAATTTGGCGCTAAACAATAAAAATTTATTTTGGCGGATAACATTACTAAATCATCTATTTTAATTTGAGGAAAACACAAAATTGTTAGTTCAAAATTTTCTTTCCATAAGTCTTATTTTTAATGATAAAAATAATGTTGGTCAAACATTTGGCAGATAATGAAATCAGCAGCACCAACATTCAACAAATAGCAAAATGAAGCGGAGAAACTACAATTCAACAAAAAAAAATGGAGCGGACAAACTGCAATTCTACAAAAAAAAAGAAATATGAAATATTGGCCAGATTCGAGATTGCAATTTCTCGTTTTTACTGCTATTTTATCTTATGATTGTATCGATATATGCTATCATGATCAATATGTCATATTCAATGATAAAAATAATATTGTATAGAATGTGTAAGAATGATTGTGAATTGAAAGATTAAGAGACGTATATCAAGCTATACGTACATCAAGCTTATGAATGTTTCTATGAAAAAGTATAAATTATAAAATTGAATTCATATTTTTGCATTTAAAATTCATGCAAAAACCAAACTGATAGTTTCAATTGTGAAATTCGTATTACAAAAAAATGAATTCAAAGTAGGAAGGTCCTATTTGCCAATATCAGTTAGGTGAGGTGCTTGGAGATAAACTATTAAATAGCCACTTATTTACAAAGTTAAGCAGAGTAATTGAGAAAAGAAAAACAAATTGAAAAAACAACCAAGGCTCAAAAGAAAACAAACAATTATTTTGTTAAGGTCATGATACAATCATCATCTCACTCATGTGAATTTAATTATGTGTTAGCATTCGAAAGAGAAAAAAATATTACACACACACATATGTATGTATGTACTATGTATGCCTGTGGATCCTAACAAAATTAGATTATAGAAACCAAAAGTTTGCTATTTAACCAAGTGCGCAGGGTACTTATGTGGTTTGCTACCTTTTACACGAAAATGTAACAAAATAAATTAAGTTATGTTTATCTCACCATATAAAGCACTTCCTAATCCAAAATTCAACAATTATCCTTAGTTTGTTTCAAATTGATATTATGAAACCTAATTGACCGACTGTGGGCTTAACTTTAGCATAAATTAGTAAGTGGAAATTAGTATGTTCTTAATTCCTATTGACATGTAAAGTAGAACTCTTGACCTAAGAAAGTTTACCAATTTTAGTTTGTCATCATTGAATGACTATGAAGTATATTCATATGATGATTCAACAAGGAAATAAAACACATAAAGTAAAAAATATACCAATAGTCAAGTTCCTGAACGTGAAATCGCAATTCAGCTTCATTAAAGAATTAAGCATGGTTGAGTAATTGATCATCGAATAGTGCTTAAGCTGCCTAGAAGAATCATGCTTCAGCTTCTTCAAGGATTCTCGCTTCAGCTTCCTAAAGAGTCGCAGTAATTCACCACCAAAATTTGAGAGGGATTCGTGGGTTGCCTATTGGATTTGAGAGGGATTCGTGGGTTGTGAATTAGATTTGAGAGGGATTTGTAGGTTGAAGCGGGTATTTAGGGTTGAGGGAGGATTTAAGTTTAAAGCGGGGTTTCTTTTGGAGAGAAGTGAAAAGCGAAATTTAGGCATGCAAGAATAAGAAAAAGCAAATAGACCACAAAATTAAGTTTTGCTCCTAATTAATTACGGTGAAACACGTCACCTATTGACCTAAAAAAGGAGTAAGTACCAAACCATAACAAGTCAATTTTGTATGCAATCCCTACTTGCTATTAAAACAACATTTTCTTGTAGTGGGCTAATTTTTTGTCTAAGTTTTTAGCTGGTTTCTTCCAAGATTCTAACCTTCCTTATCAAGAAGTTCGTGACAATTGCCGTCAACATTGGAATATAAGGGGAAGACTTCGGTTCATTTTGATAATTTCATGTTCCTTTTCAATTTATCTAGAAAATAAGAAAGGCTCTATGTGCCTGAGGCGGATCCCTCTATTATAGTGGGTCAGCCTTTAATTATTACCCGTGGATTCCGATGGTGGATAAAGCAAAGAAACAAGTCCTCTCCATTCCAGTTTGGGCTCATTTCGCACATATTTCTTGGGTGATGCATCCCATGATTAGGTTAAATTGGTTAGCGAGTGTTGTTGGCAAGCTCAAATGTTTTGATGCTAATACTGTAGCTCAGAATAGGTTGGTGTGTGCTAAGGATCTTATTGAAGTAACTCCCGACAAGCCTTTATCTTCCAAGATTCCCATTCGCATTGATGAGGGCATGTTTATGTTGTTCATATCCACTGCAGTTGGAAACCTGATATATGCATGTCTTATTACTCATTTGGTCACCTCATGTAAGCATGTACTTTTAAGTATGCCATTGATTCTGTTCCACTTTCTGATAGGATCCTTCTCCTCCGTCCTTCTACCATGAAGTGGGTTCCGAAATTCTACCCAGATATGATTGTCACTCCTTTTAAGATCGTTCCTTCGCTTACTGCTGATCACTCTGATAAGGTTGTTAATGTTTCCATGGTTTTACCTATGGCAGCTCTTCCTTCCTCTAATATACCTTCGAATTTGTGATAACCTGAATTTTTAGTATCTGTTAATTGATAATTAACTGGGTTAGTTAATAGAAATACTAATTTTTAACTATTAAAATACTGATTGTTAAGAATGAAACAAATCTAAAAATCAATATTCATATCTAGGAAAATAATTATTCAATAATCTCCTAATATGATTATTTAAAATAGGCAAAAACTTATTATCTTCAACATAAATTTAATAATATGTTTGTTTAAATCAATATATATATATATATATATTTGAATTGATTTTTAAGTTGGATTTTAAATTAAATTTGAATTTGAATTTGGATTTAAAATTTGAACTCAAAGACTATATATCTTAAAATATTTTGGATATATAATACATGAATAAGATTTTATTAGAATAGGATTTGTTTTATAATATTTTCTTAAAAGGAATTTATCTACATAAATTAAGAAAGTATTTATTTGTAGAAAATATATATAAAAGCTTTTATTAACATTTTAAAATAATTACATAAGGACAAGTGTAAGGGGGTTAATACATACAATAACAAATGTAGGGTGATTAACTAATATTAATGACAAGTGTTAGGATTTGTTACAAGTGTCATTTTCTTTTTAATATTCTTTTCATCTTTGAATATTAAGAAAGAAAGAAAAAAATTCACACTCTTTTCAATTTTGTTCAAACATTCAAAACAAGAGGAAAAACAAAGTATAGTTCAAAATCAAAAACCAGATTCAAGATTGAATCAAAACAGATTCTAAATCAAGCAAGAAAACCGGGAAACAAAATCATTCAACAGTCAAGTGACTCAAGTTCAAAAATTTGGAAGCTAAACAAAGTCAGTATGCAAATCATATTAGGCAACTTCAGATTCTACTAAGTATAGATAAGGAATCAAGTCCAGTTTCAAAGTTTTCAAAAATAAATGCAGGCTTCTCTGTTCACAGCAGGTGAGTAAACAGAGCCTTAATATGTTTTTTTTTAATTTCTGTTGCATGCAGGGGAAAAATTATGAAGTAAATTTGTGATAATGTAACAACCTGGTATTTTCAGCCATTCGCAGCCGCACATGTCGGACTTGAATTGCTCAAAATACCGCATTGTAAATAAATTTGGAGCAAATGAAATACAAATCACAGAATCACAGACACAGAACAAACAGAATACCTCGCAGCGGAATATAAAATACATAGTAGTTCATGAAGCTACGACGGCAGAGTCTCAAACCAAAAACATAATACAGTCTGAAAACAACAAAATAGAAATCCCAAATACATAGAAGTTCACTAATACATGAGATAAACTAGAATAGCTGAAACAGAAAGTAGATATAAATGTAGATAAGCAGAAACTCCAGCAAAGACCAGCTCCAGAAAGAGAATCCAAAGCTGTGAATACTCAGGCTGACCCGAGCGTAAAGTAAAACACAAAACACTCGAGTCAGGACAATATATACTTATATAATGTAAATCAACTCAAGTGAACTGTAGTACAAATGCACCATAACTTAAAGGATGCTTGGGATCGCCCATCCTTTAAAGATCGGTTAAACCATAAATTAAATACATCCCGTGGTTAAAATTCAAAATAGTATTTATACTTCAAAATCAAATATCATTTAAAAATTCAATATCATTCAAAATCCATTTCAAAATATCATATCTTCCAAACCACGTTCATTTTTATTTAATTTAAATACCATTCAAAACACATTTCAAAATAGTTTATATTTCGAAACAAATTGCTTCATTTAAATCATTAAAATGAAGATATTATATTTAATAATTAAATTATTAAATTTCCAAAATTTTAATCTTTCAAAGTTCATTCATTCACTTAAATTTATCAAAACAATGAAAATTCAACTTTCGCAGCATTTAGTAAATGCTACGGAAAGTCACACTTAAAACAATTCAATTTAACAAAAGACAACATTTAAAATGCTGTAATAGGGTTCCATTAGTTTCAAATAAACTTAGTTAAATTCAATCATTATAACATTCACAAAAAATGCTATAATAGCCTTTAATTAAATTGAGCCATTTGGTTCATTATTATCAACTATAGCATTTACAAATGCTGTATTTTCCTTTACATTAGAACTAATAGCATTTTAGAAATGCAGTAAATTAACTTCAAATATTCAGTATAATTTCACAAACAATTATATTTTTATTTAAACCATTTTTAACTTATAAAATCATATAATTTCACTTTTAAAACAATCATTCAAATGCCCTTATATTCATGATTTTATAAAGTTAAATCTCAAACTTTAATAGTAATTCACTTATTAAATTCCAACATTAAATTTTAAATTCATTAAATTAAATTTAACTTAACACTTAAGTTTAAATTTTCAAATATAACTTAATTTCATTTTTATTTACTTAACTTAAAATTCACTTTTAAGCCAAATTCTCAAATTTCCAATTTTAGTTATATTTCAAAATTTCGACTTAAATATTCATTCATTTCACATTTTAACTTAATTCAAAAATCATTAATATATTATAAAATTATTTTTAATTCATTTAATTCAAAATATCATAAATTTATCATATTTTCATATTTAATTTAAATTCCATTTATCACAAAATTATAATTTCCAAAAAACTTGCATTTCAGATTTTCAAACTTTACCATTAATTTATTTCACTTATAAATTTTCAGAGAGTCAATAATGCTTTACAAAAATCATTTTTAATCAAATTTAAATCAAAATATTATAATATTTACATTTCTAAAATATTTTAAAATTTTAAGAAAAACATATTTTAACAACGGGTCTGTATTTCATTTTCTAGCCTAAATAAAGTGATACGGGTAATATATCATTTCAACCCGTAATTTACAAAGAAAACCCGGGTTTGATCATTTCAAACCCGCAATCCCAACAAAATGAAAATAATTGAAAATCATTCGGGCCTATCATTTCAGCCCATAACGATTTTCTCCTATTTTAAAGTCCGTTCGAGTATGTATCATTTTAACCCATAGTGATTCTAATCTAAAAGGAACTTGCAGTGTGATAAACTGATAAAAATAATAGAACAACATAATATAACAGTAACATATGATATAACAGGTGTTTAAGCATTGGTGAACATCATAAAATCATAACATAGCAGGTGTAACATGATAATGTATTTTACAGATTCAAAAGGGGTCAATTTACTAGTTATAAATGTACATATTGTCTGGTGAGAATAACTCACTGGTTTGTGCTGGAGACACAATGACGAATGCACGAATGAGATCCAAACAAGCACGATAAAATGATACAAATATGAGTGGAGGAGCCAAAGTATCAAACCCCTTGAATACAAGTCACACAAAACAATAATAATAACATAAGTTTCTAATGCAAATACGTTAAACAATGATAGAATAGACTGCACAAATCCAAGCGGAATTGTTTTGCACTTGTCTCCAACACACATTGGGTTTGGCCATGAGTGTATTACAGGTCTAAAGAAATGTTTTTGGTTCAGGTCTGGCTTGCTAAGGGTCGGCCTAACATGCTAGAAGGTGGTGCAAAGGTGGGTGGTGGTGGAACTACTCTAACAAAGCAATATAGAAGGGTTTAAGGCCATAGTTTGGCTCGGCCAAGGGCATAAAGGTCACGACTATTTCAGGTGGGGTCGGTAGGTGGTGTACAGAGGTGTCTCAGGTTTGGAACAGGCTTGGTAGTGGTGGTGTTTGGTCGGCCATGGGTGGTGGAAGTGGTGGATGTGGATGATGTGTTCGGTCTAGGCAAGTTTTATGGAGTTTTGTTGGATTTTGGTGATGGATCAATCCACGAGGAGGCATGGCTTGGGGTTTGGTCAGAGAAGAGGTGAAGATGGTGATGTTCTCAGGTGGTGGTGGAGGTGGCAGGGGCTTGAGAGGAGGTGACCGAACCTATGACATAAAAGAACTAGTGCAAATCAAATTCAAACAATAAGAAATAAACAAAAGAAGAAGAGAAAAAGAATTCTTTTACCAAACTTTCTCCTCAAGCAAGGCCAAATTTTTTTTGTTTCAGAAGTGGAAAATGAGTTTACATGAATGGAAATGAAAATATGCGGCTGAAAAATGTGTATAATAAAAGCTAATTGATGAATAGTTATGTTGAATGTGAAAGGGTGGAAGATAAAGGGCCATTTGAAAACCAAAAGTCAAAAACCTTTCAAATTTCTTTTAATTTATTTATATAAGATTAAATTACTGAAAATAATAATTATTTCAGTTAAATTTTCGAAAATTTAACAAAATATAAAAATATATAAAAATATTTACTAATTATATAAGGTTAAAATAAGAAAATAGCACAAATTGCAAACTAGACTAGAAAATTTGAAAATGAACAGAATGAACTTTGAAAAATTTATATGGACTTGTAAAAATATTTATAACAAAGATAATAACATAAAAATAAAAATTCATTCACAATATTAATTTTAATTAAATATAATTTAAATGAAGAAAATAGCAGAGAAATAGAAAACAGCCTTTAAAAATAGGAAATAAATACAGTAAATTTTGGGCATTTTCTATTATCACATTAAAAATATTAAAAGATAGAATGTACATAAAATAACATATTAACACATATTAAAATAAAATATAACATAGAAAATACGATTTACATAATTTAAAATAGACAAAATTTCAAAATAAAACAAATTATACTCAAAATTGAAATATACATAACTTTCACAAATTAAATCCATTTTCAACAAAACGAAAAGCGGTATTCAAGTTATTAAATCTATTTTCATAATAAAAGATAAAATTTAAGAATTTAAATATTTAAATTTGAAATTTAAAAGTCAAGGTTTGACTAGTTTGAACAGAAATTCATCTTTCAGTAAAATATCCAATTTATACCAGTTTGAAATTATAATTCACATAATAATCAACACCTACATTTAAAAATGAAATGTTTGAAATAAAATAAGTTTAAAATAATTTCAAAATAAAACAAAGTCAAATATTAAAATATATGAAAAATCTAGGGTTGTTACAGATAAGTTCTTTCACGAAGGTAAATATTATTGTATATTTATAGGAATGCATGTATGGGAACATGGAAGATATGCTCTGTATAAAACTTACAGGTTTTAAAATCAGACCAAAATCTAAAATATTCCACCTAAAAAATTCAGAATTTGATTTCTGAAATAATTTTTTTGTATGTATATCAATTTATTTGTAAAAGTGAATTCAAGGGAAATACTGGATAAATATTTTGAAAAGGTGAGTTAATTTTAGATTTTAAATAGTTTTGATTAATGATTCCATAAATGCATGTGATAAATTTACATAGGAAGGGAAAAATTGTTTTGCATAATGATTTTATCTAGTCAAATGTTTTCAGTATCACTATTTAAATATGTATATATCTGTATCTATATATACAGACAGTTTTGATGTGTGCATGACCCAAAACAAGTTTAAAAAAAAATCTAAATTCCCTTGTACATTTAGAATTTGCAATTGGTTCTTGAATAAAGTATGTTATAACAATATAATACTAAATCTAAAAATACATTCAAGAAATTTTAATTTAGGAATTAATCAAAAATCAAGAAAATACAGTGGTGAGCCTGTTGGGTCAAAAATAAATCACAATAATTTCTAGTTTTGATTATATAGATTAATTCATAGTTAAAAGTTAAGAATTTTAATATGAAAATCTTGAATCTAAAGATTGGGATTTAAGGGAATGGTCGAGATGAACAGAACATGGAATTTCGTTGATTCCAACAGGTCAGGAAAATTTTAGGGTCTAGAGTCTCGGTCGAAGATGGCCATGGAGTTGACATGCATGGGAAAATTGGCTACTGATCCTAATGATCACCGAGGCAGCAGGAAATTGACGAACTATGGTAAAATTTGGGTTTTGATAAGGCTTGATTTCGGAGTCGTTGCGACATCGTCAGGACTTCGAGCTCGTCCGCGATGGTTGCAATCGAGACGTGATGGTGTGAGGCTACTATGGAAGCAAGGCCGTGAGTTACGGTCACCTAGATCGTTGGCGATGGGTGATTCTTTGTATCGAGATGAGGTTCCAATTGGGGTTGTAACACTCGATTTTGATTCGAGAAATATCAGTGTGATCTGATCAATGGGGAGGCTTCGCAAAGTCATCGTTGATGTGTGGAAGGCTTAGCAGTTGGTCGGCGTTGAGGGGTTCGCCATGCACCGTGCACACGTACACGTCAGGTTCTGATGGATTGAAGTTTTTGAGTAATTCGAGTTTTATTCTAGTCATTCTCGAGATGGTCTCGAGGCAAGAGGGTAGCGCTTGAGTGCAGGGTGTGCTCGGGAAAGTGACGTACAAGTCTCGGGATTATGCTTTGATTAAGGAATCGGGTTTAAAATGTAAAAATATAAGGAGAGGTGTTTAGATTTAGATCAAGGACCTGAACTTTTCAAATACTTCTAGGCTTCAAGCATAGTAAAACAAGTTTTTAAAATACAAACTAGAATTAGCTCTTAAAACATATACTTAATAATGTTTTAAGTTACTTTAAGGAAGATAAGTTTTGCTAACTTTAAAATTTTCTAGTTAAATGATTATTTTATTCTAAAACTTAATTAATGTTTTAATTAGGTAAAGGGTATCATATTGATAAAATGTTTTAAAATAAAAATGGAACAAGGCATTAATAAGTTAAATCTTATCTTAAGATGATTAAGGTTTAATGCCTAGAGATTAATTAAGTTGATTAAAAAAGGAACAAGGCATTAATAAGTTTAATGCCTAGAGATTCTAAATCAAGCAAGAAAACCGGGAAACAAAATCATTCAACAATCAATTGACTCAAGTTCAAAAATCTGGAAGCTAAACAAATTCAGTAAGCAAATCACATTAGGCAACTTCAGATTCTACTAAGTATAGATAAGGAATCAAGTCCAGTTTCAAAGTTTTTAAAAATAAATGCAGGCTTCTCTGTTCACAGCAGGTGAGTAAACAGAGCCTTAATATGTTTTTTTTTTAATTTCTGTTGCATGCAGGAAAAAAATGTGAAGTAAATTTGTGTTAAGTTCTTTCATGAAGGTAAATATTATTGTATATTTATAGGAATGCATGTATGGGAACAGGGAAGATATGCCCTGTTTAAAACTTACAGGTTTTAAAACCAGACCAAAATCTAAAATATTCCACCTAAACAATTCAGAATTTGATTTCTGAAATAATTTTTTTGTATGTATATCACTTTATTTGTAAAAGTGAATTCAAGGGAAATACTGGATAAATATTTTTAAAAGGTGAGTTAATCTTAGATTTTAAACAGATTTTAATTAATGATTCCAGAAATGCATGTGATAAATGTACATAGAAAGGGGAAATTGTTTTGCATAACGATTTTATCTGGTCAAATGTTTTCAATATCACTATTTAAATATGTATATATATGTATCTCTATATACAGACAGTTCTGATGTGTGCACATGCCCAAAACAACTTTAAAAAAAAGTCTAAATTCCCTTGTACATTTTGAATTTAGCATTGATTTCTGAATAAAGTATGTTTATAACAATATAATACTAAATCTAAAAATAGATTCAATAAATTCTAATTTAGGAATTTATCAAAAACCAAGAAAATACAGTGTTGAGCCTGTTGGGTCAAAAATAAATCACAATAATTTCATGTTTTGATTATATAGATTAATTCGTAGTTAAAAGTTAAGAATTTTAATATGAAAATCTTGAATCTTAAGATTGGGATTTAAGGGAATGGTCGAGATGAACAAAATACGGAATTTCGTTGATTCCAACTGGTCGGGAAAATTTTAGGGTTTAGAGTCTCGGTCGAAGATGGCCCCGGAGTTGACATGCATGGGAAAATTGGCTACTGATCCTAATGATCACCGAGGCAGCAGGAAATTGACGGACTAGGGTAAAATCTGGGTTTTGATAAGGCTTGATTTCGGAGTCGTTGCGACATCGTCAGGACTTCGAGCTTGACCGCGATGGTTGCAATTGAGACGTGATGGTGTGAGGCTACTATGAAAGCAAGGCCGTGGGTTACGGTCACCTAGATCGTTGGCGATGGGTGATTCTTTGTTTCGAGATGAGGTTCCAATTGGGGTTGTAACACTCGATTTTGATTCAAGAAAGATTGGTGCGATCTGATCAATGGGGAGGCTTTGCAAAGTCATCGTTGATGTGTGGGAGGCTAAGCAGTTGGTCGGCGTTGCGGGGTTAGTCGTGCACCGTGCACGCGTACATGTCAGTTTCTGATGGATTGAAGTTTTTGAGTAACTAGAGTTTTATTCTAGTCATTCTCGAGATGGTCTCGAGGCAAGAGGGTAGCGCGTGAGTACAGGGTGTGCTCGGGAAAGTGATGTACAGGTCTCGGGATTGAGCTTTGATTAAGGAATCAGGTTTAAAATGTAAAAATATAAGGAGAGGTGCTTAGATTTAGATCAAGGACATGAACTCTTCAAATACTTCTAGGCTTCAAGCATAGTAAAACAAGTTTTTAAAATACAAACTAGAATTATTTCTTAAAACATATACTTAATAATGTTTTAGGTTATTTTAAGGAAGATAAGTTTTGCTAACTTTAAAATTTTCTAGTTAAATGATTATTTTATTCTGAAACTTAATTAATGATTTAATTAGGTAAAGGGTATCATATTGATAAAATGTTTTAAAAATAAAAATGGAATAAGGCATTAATAAGTTAAGTCTTATCTTAAGATGATTAAGGTTTAATGCCTAGAGATTAATTAAGTTGATTAAGAAAATTTTGAGTCGTTAATTAATAAGATTTATGAGTGTAATTATTTAGCGAGATAATTGATGGATAAATTACTGATGTAATTAAAATAAAAATTTACTTAATGATAGGTAATTACAGGACAGTTAATTACTAATTAAGGATTGATTGATTTAGGAAACAATTCAAGGATTAGCTAGTTAATGTAGTATGATTAATTAAAGGGATAACCAATCAATGTAAGTATTTATAGAATAATTAATTTGAGTAATTAATTAAGGACAAATGTAATAAATCATTGTCAATTACTTTATAAAAGTAATTAAAGGATTATTTAATGTGATGGGAGAAGGCTAATTCATTTTGTAATTTATTAAGAATTAATTATTTATTTAAATTAAAGGATAATTAATCAAAGGTGATTAATTAAGATGGAAAATTTAAGATTGATTAACTAATTAATTTATAAGTAATAATGTTAAGTAAAGGAAATATTAGTGATTAAAGATTTGTAATTAATTTAATTAGAGATGAATTAAATTAATTTTGGAAATGATCCGTCTTTCTTACGAATGATTGAATAATGATTTAATGCTTTGAACTAATTGATATCTCTGATACGAAGTGTTTTATGATATGATATGTTTTGGGTAGACGATGATAATGTGGTTATTTGTAAATGATGAATTTCTATGAAAAATGGCATCTTTTATTTAAAAAGGAATTATATTTCACTTGAATAACTTGGGTTAGGATGGTATCGAATTCGACGGGACTGGAGTCGGGTGTTAGTAAAAACCCAAAACTACTTCGATTCTTCATAATTTGATTAGTGAAATCAATAGGCAGTAGTGGAATGAGTTTAGTAAATTGAACCATTTACTTGAATTATTGGTACTTAGAATTTGAAGTGTGAAATAAGTGATGTCTATAACAACTTGTGAAGTGAAAATTGATATAAGTTACCCAGGTTTTAAATAAGTTATATGTTTTGGTATTCCATGTTAGATGAGTTTACTCACGCTGGTTTCCAGCCTGACCCGGGTGTTACTGTGATGTAATGCTCGGGTCAGACCGAGTATTACAGGTTTTCACGTAGGGACGTTCTGGAGCTCAGGAGGCAAGTTGGAGAGCAGGAACGTATGGAGAGTTTCTACAGTGATATATTTTAGTATCTGAGGCAGATTGATTTATCTGTCCTGTGTTTGTAAATATGTTCTAACTCTGATATAAATTAAAGTGTAATTTGATAAGTACAGTTTTCCATTGTATAATTATTATTTATGTGATATTATATTTTGATCCGCTGCGAATGTGAGGTTTTAGTGACTTGTTTCTGTTTTCTTCTTTTTTCTCTTTTCTTCTTTTCTTAACTATCTGGAAATTTTAGGATCGGAATTTCCGGGTCGTTTCATTTGGTATCAGAGCTGAAGGTTAAGCGAGAACCTTGGCTTTGTTAGGATTACTCATTAAGGATAGGGTCAATGGTACCCTAGAATGAGTTGAATGTATATATATATATATATATATATATATATATATATATATATATATATGAGAGCGTACTTGTTATTTTCTTATATAAAGATTTTAAATGATTTTATATAAAAATATATTTTGATATATAAAGCAATATTCTTTCTAACAAATAGTAAGGGAATTGGCTATTAAATTATTGAATTAAATTAAAAGTAATAGAAATACAACCAAGTTGAAAGTGAATAAAGATAAGTTGAAATTGGAATTGATCTAAAATATGAAGTTTGAATCTTAAAATTTAAAAACATATGAAATTTGTTTTCAAATTATTAGAAGGAATAATAAATAATATTATTTGAATGAGAGAGCTTGATGCAAACAAGAGTTGTTTAAAGATTTAAAGGAATTTGTTTTGAATTCAAAATCAAGGGTGGTTTAAATTTTAAAGTATAGCTTGGATGGTTAAATATATATATGTGTGTGGATATGCATAATACCAAAGACGGTTTGAAATAAACTATAGATATTAAGTTTTAAATCTGGAGAGAGAGGTGAAAACCCAAAGCGATAAGTTTTTGAACTTATAGATGGGAAAGAATTATGAAATTTGAATGGGAATTCAAATTGTGTGAATTTGACTGAATTAAGCGTATTAAATTTAACTTAGAGGAAGTTAAATGGTTGATTTGAATTAGGAAGATTGAATGATCTCAAAATGGGTTTGAGATCCGAAAATTTGTAAAGAATGGATGTTTTAAAAATAATTTGAATGATCCCATCCCATTGTTATTAATAATCTTTAAGCTGAAATTGGATTTGTTTAAATAAATGAGAAATGAAGTGTGGTAGTATATCCATTATTGGGATGAAAGGAAAATCACACTTTAATTTGAAATTAAGGGTATGGAATTATCTTGAACTAAAAATTTGAGTAATTGAATTTGTAAATTAAAATTATTTGAAACTCTTACTTGAACCTTGTAATGAGTTAAGTAAAGATAATTTAAAATGGAATTTTGAGAAATTGACTCAAAATTTAATTGTTTAAAGGTTAATTTGATTTGTGGTATAATATGTTAGGTCTGAACTGTGAATTAAATTGTTTAAAAACTTTAAAGTAAATTGATTTAAAGGAATTAAATCAACATTTGAAGTATTAACTCGAATTTATATAATTCGAGATGGTTTAAATTTGGAATTTGAATTGAAATTAGATCAAATTGAATTTGATTTGAATTAATTGAAATTGTGATTGTAGATGTATAAGTATAAAATTCAAATGGAAAGTTTGAATTGGATTAATTTGAAACGATTTGTAATTAAAATTGAATAGTTTTAAAATTCAAATGGAATTTGAATTAAATTCAGAGAGAAATCAAGAATAATTCAACTTGATTAGGAAATGGAGTTTGAAATTGGGATTAATTCAAACTGGAGTTGAGGTGAATTGAAATTGGAACTAGTTCAACTGAAATTTATTTGAATTAGTAGAATTCGAGCTCAAGGTTGAATAAAGTTAAATTTGGAAGAAACTGAGGTTAATTCAACTTGAATTGGGGTCAAATCAATTTCATTAGAAATTGAAGTTATTTGAATTGGAATTGGGCCAATTTAAATGGTAGTGGAAATTTAAATTGAATTGATGAGAATGGAGATTGGGAAGTGAACAGTTTTGACTTTGGACTATTTTTAATATAAATTGTTTTAATATAAACCTATTTTTCCAAGCTATTCATTATATATACAACCTTTCTTTTAAAAAAAGTCAAACTATCTTATATTTGTTTTACAATTATTTTTGAAACTGTTTAACAATTTTCCCACTGTTTTATAAACTTATTACTATCTTACTATTATTTTGCAATTGTCTAAAATTTCTATAATTATTTTAACTATTTTCTAACTATTTTACACCTACTTTACAAACTAGCAATTATTTTCCCAACTACTTATCTATTTTAAAATTTTTCAAGCTATTTTCTAAATAAACTGGTCAGAGTTCAAACTATTGTTGGTTAAATACCCAACCGAGATAAGAATAGAGGTGCTAATCCAAATGAATTGAAACAATTATGAGTACGTGAATGAAAATCAAAGTGAATGTGAATAGAAGTGGAATTGATTTGGTAATAACCAATAAAGATAAATATGTAGGGTGTACGTATGTTATTCTATTCGCATACTGATTTGATCCAAATTCGAGCATAGAATTTCGAGATAGTATGTCGATCCGAGTTGGAATTTTTCACTTGATTTTCGACGGCGAACCTGGATATGGATTGTTGATTGGTTCTGGATATTCTCTATCACAATTAGGCTATGCAAGGAGAATGACGGTTTCTGATCAAGAAACCAGATCTGAGTCCGCACTAGGAAGTCGGGCGGATGATACTAGTTTGGAAGTGAAATTGTGTGATCGAGTGAGCGATCAGATTGGTATAGCGTACGGATGATATGTGTACATCATACGGATTTGAATGAAAATGATATTGAAAAGAGTAATCAAATTTGAATATTTGATTTTGAGTAAACAAAGTTAAATATCTTTGTTTTATGAGATGAAACTCCCCTTGTTAAATCTATTGCCAGAAAAAAAGGGTTTTGAAGGTGTTTTGAAGTATAAAAGGAGTTTTATACAAGTTTGAAATGATCCAAAGTTTTAAAAATTATATATATCTATATGTATATATGTGTATAAAGGATCTTATGAGGATTTTGGAAAAGGTTTTGGAAACCTTTGTATTTGGAAAGGCTTTTGATTTTTGGATAAAATCAATATGAAAATTTGGAAAGCCTAGTTTGAGAATTATCGATTTTGGAATAATCGATTTTGTGTAAAGGAGCTTTGTATGAGATCATACTAGGTGTATGATTTGAAAGATACTATATGTGTATAGTATAAAATGTTTTGATGATGGCTCTGGGGAAAAAGGCGCTCCCTTGAAATGAAGTTCTCAGGAGTGCCACCGGGTGGTGCTGCCTTGAGCCCCAAGGAGGGGTTCTAAAATTGATCCTGTGAGGAGTCCGGACAAAACTAGTTCTTGGGGATTATGAGTAGACTACACCATAGCGAAAGTCGTGTGTGCCGCTGAGAGCCAACAGTCTGCATATGATTTTATATCGGTAGACTACGACCTATGGTAACATAGCGAAAGTCGTGTGTGCCGCTGAGAGCCAACAGTCTGAGTTTGATTTAATATCGGTAGACTGCAACCTATGTAGGAGTGGAGAAGTTTCATTTTGACAGCGAAAATCAGAGGCCGCAGAGAGCCTGCAGTTACATGGACTTTTGCTGTGATGGCAACGTAACCCTTGAATATAACTGCGATCTGTCGTGGGATCCATGGCGTAATCGAGAGGCCGCGAAGAGCCTGCAGTTACATGGACTTTTGCTGCGATGGCAACGTAACCCTGGAATGTAACTGCGACCGTGGATGGGGGTGATGATTTTCAGAGCATTCTCACCAAAGATATTTCCTCTATTTCAAAAATGTTGTCTATAGTTTCAATAAAATTATTTTTCAAGTATTTTCACTGGGTGTTGAAAACGGGTCTGCCAAGCACTTGTAGATTTTCAGTCTTACGCCTGATCAGCGTATGATCGAATTTCTGTGAGAACGAGGACGGACTTATTAAAACATCGAGTTATAAAAAGTATTTTATAAAAACTATTTTATAATATTATGTAAATTTAGAGGTATTTTATAATGATCAAAGAAAAATTTTCTGATAATAAGCATTTAAAAAAAATTCTGGCTTCGTTCCTTTTCGGGGACGAAAAGATTCTAAAGGGGGAGGAATGTGATAACCCAAATTTTTAGTATCTGTTAATTGATAATTAACTGGGTTAGTTAATAGAAATACTAATTTTTAGCTATTAAAATACTGATTGTTAAGAATGAAACAAATAAATCTAAAAATCAATATTCATATCTGGGAAATAATTATTTAATAATCTCCTAATATGATTATTTAAAATAGGCAAAAACTTATCATTTTCAACATAAATTTAATAATATGTTTGTTTAAATCAATATATATATATATATATATTTGAATTGATTTTTAAGTTGGATTTTAAATTAAATTTGAATTTGAATTTGGATTTATAATTTGAACTCAAAGAATATATATCTTAAAATATTTTGGATATATAACACATGAATAAGATTTTATTTGAATAGGATTTGTTTTATAATATTTTCTTAAAAGGAATTTATCTACATAAATTAAGAAAGTATTTATTTATAGAAAATAAATATAAAAAGCTTTTATTAACATTTTAAATTAATTGCATAAGGACAAGTGTAAGGGGGTTAATACATACAATAACAAATGTAGGGTGATTAACTAATATTAATGACAAGTGTTAGGATTTGTTACAAGTGTCATTTTCTTTTTATTATTCTTTCCATCTTTGAATATTAAGAAAGAAAGAAAAAAATTCACACTCTTTTCAATTTTATTCAAGCATTCGAAACAAGAGGAAAAACAAAGTATAGTTCAGAATCAAAAACCAGATTCAAGATTGAATCAAAACAGATTCTAAATCAAGCAAGAAAACCGGGAAACAAAATCATTCAACAATCAATTGACTCAAGTTCAAAAATCTGGAAGCTAAACAAATTCAGTAAGCAAATCACATTAGGCAACTTCAGATTCTACTAAGTATAGATAAGGAATCAAGTCCAGTTTCAAAGTTTTTAAAAATAAATGCAGGCTTCTCTGTTCACAGCAGGTGAGTAAACAGAGCCTTAATATGTTTTTTTTTAATTTCTGTTGCATGCAGGAAAAAAAATGTGAAGTAAATTTGTGTTAAGTTCTTTCATGAAGGTAAATATTATTGTATATTTATAGGAATGCATGTATGGGAACAGGGAAGATATGCCCTGTTTAAAACTTACAGGTTTTAAAACCAGACCAAAATCTAAAATATTCCACCTAAACAATTCAGAATTTGATTTCTGAAATAATTTTTTTGTATGTATATCACTTTATTTGTAAAAGTGAATTCAAGGGAAATACTGGATAAATATTTTTAAAAGGTGAGTTAATCTTAGATTTTAAACAGATTTTAATTAATGATTCCAGAAATGCATGTGATAAATGTACATAGAAAGGGGAAATTGTTTTGCATAACGATTTTATCTGGTCAAATGTTTTCAATATCACTATTTAAATATGTATATATATGTATCTCTATATACAGACAGTTCTGATGTGTGCACATGCCCAAAACAACTTTAAAAAAAAGTCTAAATTCCCTTGTACATTTTGAATTTAGCATTGATTTCTGAATAAAGTATGTTTATAACAATATAATACTAAATCTAAAAATAGATTCAATAAATTCTAATTTAGGAATTTATCAAAAACCAAGAAAATACAGTGTTGAGCCTGTTGGGTCAAAAATAAATCACAATAATTTCATGTTTTGATTATATAGATTAATTCGTAGTTAAAAGTTAAGAATTTTAATATGAAAATCTTGAATCTTAAGATTGGGATTTAAGGGAATGGTCGAGATGAACAAAATACGGAATTTCGTTGATTCCAACTGGTCGGGAAAATTTTAGGGTTTAGAGTCTCGGTCGAAGATGGCCCCGGAGTTGACATGCATGGGAAAATTGGCTACTGATCCTAATGATCACCGAGGCAGCAGGAAATTGACGGACTAGGGTAAAATCTGGGTTTTGATAAGGCTTGATTTCGGAGTCGTTGCGACATCGTCAGGACTTCGAGCTCGACCGCGATGGTTGCAATTGAGACGTGATGGTGTGAGGCTACTATGAAAGCAAGACCGTGGGTTACGGTCACCTAGATCGTTGGCGATGGGTGATTCTTTGTTTCGAGATGAGGTTCCAATTGGGGTTGTAACACTCGATTTTGATTCAAGAAAGATTGGTGCGATCTGATCAATGGGGAGGCTTTGCAAAGTCATCGTTGATGTGTGGGAGGCTAAGCAGTTGGTCGGCGTTGCGGGGTTAGTCGTGCACCGTGCACGCGTACATGTCAGTTTCTGATGGATTGAAGTTTTTGAGTAACTAGAGTTTTAATCTAGTCATTCTCGAGATGGTCTCGAGGCAAGAGGGTAGCGCGTGAGTACAGGGTGTGCTCGGGAAAGTGATGTACAGGTCTCGGGATTGAGCTTTGATTAAGGAATCAGGTTTAAAATGTAAAAATATAAGGAGAGGTGCTTAGATTTAGATCAAGGACATGAACTCTTCAAATACTTCTAGGCTTCAAGCATGGTAAAACAAGTTTTTAAAATACAAACTAGAATTATTTCTTAAAACATATACTTAATAATGTTTTAGGTTATTTTAAGGAAGATAAGTTTTGCTAACTTTAAAATTTTCTAGTTAAATGATTATTTTATTCTGAAACTTAATTAATGATTTAATTAGGTAAAGGGTATCATATTGATAAAATGTTTTAAAAATAAAAATGGAATAAGGCATTAATAAGTTAAGTCTTATCTTAAGATGATTAAGGTTTAATGCCTAGAGATTAATTAAGTTGATTAAGAAAATTTTGAGTCGTTAATTAATAAGATTTATGAGTGTAATTATTTAGCGAGATAATTGATGGATAAATTACTGATGTAATTAAAATAAAAATTTACTTAATGATAGGTAATTACAGGACAGTTAATTACTAATTAAGGATTGATTGATTTAGGAAACAATTCAAGGATTAGCTAGTTAATGTAGTATGATTAATTAAAGGGATAACCAATCAATGTAAGTATTTATAGAATAATTAATTTGAGTAATTAATTAAGGACAAATGTAATAAATCATTGTCAATTACTTTATAAAAGTAACTAAAGGATTATTTAATGTGATGGGAGAAGGCTAATTCATTTTGTAATTTATTAAGAATTAATTATTTATTTAAATTAAAGGATAATTAATCAAAGGTGATTAATTAAGATGGAAAATTTAAGATTGATTAACTAATTAATTTATAAGTAATAATGTTAAGTAAAGGAAATATTAGTGATTAAAGATTTGTAATTAATTTAATTAGAGATGAATTAAATTAATTTTGGAAATGATCCGTCTTTCTTACGAATGATTGAATAATGATTTAATGCTTTGAACTAATTGATATCTCTGATACGAAGTGTTTTATGATATGATATGTTTTGGGTAGACGATGATAATGTGGTTATTTGTAAATGATGAATTTCTATGAAAAATGGCATCTTTTATTTAAAAAGGAATTATATTTCACTTGAATAACTTGGGTTAGGATGGTATCGAATTCGACGGGACTGGAGTCGGGTGTTAGTAAAAACCCAAAACTACTTCGATTCTTCATAATTTGATTTGTGAAATCAATAGGCAGTAGTGGAATGAGTTTAGTAAATTGAACCATTTACTTGAATTATTGGTACTTAGAATTTGAAGTGTGAAATAAGTGATGTCTATAACAACTTGTGAAGTGAAAATTGATATAAGTTACCTGGGTTTTAAATAAGTTATATGTTTTGGTATTCCATGTTAGATGAGTTTACTCACGCTGGTTTCCAGCCTGACCACGGTGTTACTGTGATGTAATGCTCGGGTCAGACGGAGTATTACAGATTTTCAGGTAGGGACGTTCTGGAGCTCAAGAGGCAAGTTGGAGAGCAGGAATGTATGGAGAGTTTCTGCAGTGATATATTTTAGTATCTGAGGCAGATTGATTTATCTGTCCCGTGTTTGTAAATATGTTGTAACTCTGATATATATTAAAGTGTAATTTGACAAGTACAGTTTTCCGTTGTATAATTATTATTTATGTGATACTATATTTTGATCCGCTACGAATGTGAGGTTTCTATGACTTGTTTCTGTTTTCTCCTTTTTTCTCTTTTCTTCTTTTCTTAACTATCTGGAAATTTTAGGATCGGAATTTTCGGGTCGTTTCAGAATTCATCTGTCCTGGTTTCGAATCATGAGCCTTCTGAAATGAGGCTTGATTTTAAGCATGGATTTTTTATCAGGTCGTTAGTGGTGATGATGAAGAAAGGAGGCTATGTTATCATGTTAAGGGTAAAGGCCTATCCTTCACAGTGCTTGGTCTGTTTGGTGATTTCAATCGCTCTTTTTTGTTGGATAGGTCATGGGATAGGAAATTCTTTTACAACTAGAATCAGTGGATTTTGTTCAACTTTAGCTGCTCTTTTTAAGCGTTCTATCATGTTATTGGGCCTTTATCTTTGGATGAGGGGAGTAGATCTTCCTCTTTGGAGGGGGGCTGGCTTTTGCTTTATGTTGGTTTAGTAGTTTGGTAATTTTTTCAAACTCCCATGCTTCATTTTCTTAAAGCCGTTCCAATGCATGTACCGAACACCTATTTCTAATTCATTTATATATATGAACGGCCCGCTATAAATGTCGGCTAGCTTTTCAAAAAAAATATGTTTAATTTTTTTTAATTTAATAAAAATTGACCATAAATAAAATTTTGAAAATTTATTTTTAAAATGGTTTTGAATTTTATAACATTTACAAAATTAATTATATATTTTTAAACTTAACTTCTAAATTTAAAATATATATATATGTATATATATTAAATTTTCAAATTGAATTTTGAAAATTAACCTTTGCCCATATCAATTTGGACCTTTACAATTTGGCAATCCTTTTGGATTTACCCACAATTAAGCCGGGGAAATAGCCAAGGAAGGAAGAAAACTTGATTATCCAACCCTAAGCCTAGACACTACTATTCTAGACGATAAAATGATTGGTATGTTTTAATAATTGGCTCTAAATTTGCTAATTAAACTGCATAGGCCATTACAGCTCTGATACCATTATTGGAACCGAGCCAATTAATAAAGCCTAGATTTCAAAAAATTCCCTACTATGGATCGTATTGGACCTATGAAGTCGAAAGGATTATATTAGATCCAATCTATTTAATTTAAACAAAATCATATTTTAATTAAAAAAATTTGATTTCAATTATTAAATTGAATTTATATATAAATATATGCTATAAGTATATTATTATATACTCATACGTGCATAACGTTCAAGTGTAACATAATAATGTGTGCATGGTTAATGTATACGTATAGGTGTTGGAATTTGCAACTATATTGTATTATACTCGCCATTTATATGTGTGATGATTGTCTTAGAATAATGTTTAACATATTTATAAAATAAAATATATGTAATTTATATAAAATAAGATAAAAATATCTTCGACTAAGTCGTTAAATTTTAAATACAAATTTTATAATTAAAATATCTTGTTAAGACTAGGTAAAATATTTCAAATTCAAATTTGGATCTTAAGAATAAATACCTTTATTAAAATTAAATACGTAATAACAATAAGAACAAAATGCAGTCGAAATTAATTTTATTAACACACACACACACACGTATATATATATATATATATGTGTGTGTGTACTGTGTTCACATGCACTAGTGTGTGTGTACTTTTTAAACACATAAAACAATTTTACATGTAAAAGAATTTAAATATATGTATATAATAATGTTTAAAAATCATAAAATATATGCAAGTGTTAATCGACTAGAAAAAGAAATTTTTTTAAATCTAAAAATTAGATTTATAAATTGGACATAAGTCTATATATAATAATTTAATGCTAAGCAATGTCCTAAATAATAATATAAATAAATATGTAATTTTATTAAAATACTTCCTCTAGAAAAGTAAATACTTTTCTAACATCCAAATTTATAAATATAATTAATATATCATATAGTGGTTACTCATATTAAATGCAACATTGTATTGAATAATTATTAACAAATATAATATATATATATATATATAATTCATTTTAGCCAAAAAAAAATTGTTGAATGATACTAATGGTTTAATGATATAAAAATTAGACTAAAACTTCTTGGCTTTAAAGTAGTAAACATAAATTTAAAATAGTAAAATATATTTATAATATTTAGAAAAATATTATATGCATGTATAAAATGTCTTTAGACGAAAATTAATTTACACATATTTTATTTGAAATTTCATTGAATTTTGACCATCGGATTCATGTAGATTAATTATTTAAAATTTGTTTAATGCATTGAATTTGTCGAAAAAAAATCATCATATGTACAAATTTATTGTAATAGTATTAATGACACATAAATATGTAAAAGGAAGATTACCTTATAAGATATTGCCTAAACCACACCTAGATCAATCAGCACCTCTATTACAAGCAGTCAATGATTCTCCAGTACATGTAGTAGTATTTTAGTTGATTGAATGTGATGGAGTTAGAAAAATAGAGTGAGGGCTGATGAGATATACGGCCATGAATGGGAAGAAAGGAGCCAAAATTTGTTCAAACAAAATGGACGCTAGGGCTTGGATTCATAGTGTGAGTTAGAGATATATATCTGCATGTTTCTCTCTAAAAAATTCTATTACCAAGACCTCATCTTCCTCCAACTATAGGCCGACCATGTACCCATTCAAATGTAGACATAAATTCTATAAAACATCTTATAATCAACTTAGTTTAAACCCAATTTAAAACCTTATTTTATCGTATATCGATATTCACATTTATAACTACACACCAATAAATTTCTAGTAGCACCCGAGCAATTATAGAGGGAACTGCATTTTACCAAACACATCCAAACAATAAATACAATAATAATTAATGTTTAAAAAATATTAACTAATTTAATTAATTTATAACTATTATTAATTAACGAAATCAAGTGGTATTTTGGAGACTGATTAAATTTTATTATGCAACTTATAGGTGTAAATTCAATTAATGACTAAAATATACTATTCGAATATTAATGTTCACTCGTAACCTTAGCTAATGGAGTGAAATTTTGGCTGAATTCATCGCTTACAAATCTTTATTGATAAAATCCAATTTTGAAATTTAAGTGGAACCTTTTAGTAACGATTTTTTACATCAATTCTCTTTGTCAACATTACACCACTTTAGAACTTATGGAATTTGGTTTTGACCAAAATTCCAATATCATTCACATTTAACTCGGTTAGTCCATAACTAAAGTCCTTGGTTCAGTAGAAACAATTTTTATTAACTATGCTGCTCTTGCAAGGGACTTTTACTTTGAGTTAACTACGTTCGACTGTGACACTAACCTCATGTAATTAAGGTTGAATAGTGTTTCACTTTTATTGCTTCAACTCGGACCTAATTATGGTGGTTTGATGGATGCCATGCCATGATTTAACTATAATCAAAGTAGAGTATCCATATAAAAGTTCAATAGTATTCTCAAGTCAAGATAACTGTTTGATAATATCACTATGAGGTTTCCTGTTTGACCTTAGTTATTATTATCCAACATGAAACTCTCGAGTGAGTTATTCTGTATTTATCCAGTAACTATCAGTATATAACCCCTCAGTTCACTCAATAGCATTGTCCAACTTGAAGAGCGTTACGTACTTTGGTCCTAACCGATGTATCAATATCCTTTCTCAAGACATCTGTACCTATAATATATATTTTTTGAAAAGCTTAACCGCCTCGTTAAAAACGTGAACCTATAACCAGCATGGATATAGGACAGGGAAAAAGGGTGCGGCACTTTATTAACAACACATTAACAAAGCATATGGTATAATGTTCAACGATATACACACTAAGACCATAAAGCAGCCAACAACATTTGCTACTAGAAAATACACCCATATAGGCTAACAAAACATAATACGCGTACACAAGCCGGACCAAAATAATTAAAAAACACTATCCTCCTTCAAAAGGACGGAGGCAGACGAGGAGCTAGCTTTACCAAAATTAGCCTGAGACCAACAAATCAATTCCCCAACGTTCTAAGATCCCCTTACTTCTACTGGAAATTACCCTTCTCTTCTTCACTTTGTTCCCCAGCAGCTTCAAATCCATTTCAATAAGCTTCCATCGATCCAAATTAGAGAAATTCCGACCATCTCGAAGCCTTCCATTACGTTCCTGCCAGATGTGGTATATTATAGTTGAAAATCTAGCAAAGGCCAACCGAGTAGCCTGGTCCGCTGCAGAGAAATTTGTAAGTAGGAGCTGAACTCCCTCTTCCATTGTCAGTGTGCTCGGCTGAGGTAAATCCATTTTTAAACAGCAAGTGGTCCATAAGTAGGCAGAGTATGAGAAAGCAAAAAATAAATGGGTACGATTTTTAAGGAATTGGTTACAGAGAAGACAGTTAATACCAGAATTATATCCTCATTCAGTTAATTTATCTCTAGTAGGCAAGCGATTATAAATTGCTTTATATGCAGTTAAGGACATCCTAGGATTATTGTATTTTTTCCAAATAATCTTGCCCCACTCAATAGTAGGATTTTGAGATCTAGCAGCATTCCATGAAGATTTGAAACTAAAGCCTTTTATATCCCTAGTCCATTTCCAGTAATCCTAGCTAGCCGAAGTATCTATTTGGATATTAGAAATCTGATTGTAGAGTTGTCTAGTTAAAGGAACTAAATCCAAATTAAAAACCCCATCTTGCATGATTGAAGATACTTTATCATTAATGTGGCCATATAGATGTAAGCTATCCCAACCAAGAATAGAAACCACACATTCACTATTAATCCAAGGATCATGCCATAAAAGCGTATTTCTCCCATTAACAATGACTCTAGAAATATTATTACGAGCAATCTGTCTATGTTTGAGAATTGATTTCCAAGTACAAGAGGAGTTATTATCAATCTCCATAGTCCAAAACTGCTTATTATCGCAATACCTTTTGCTCATCCAGCGAGACCAAACATTTTTTGAATTAATAAAATGCGAAAGAATTTTTAGACTAGATGCTTTCCTGATATCTGCAAAATTCCTCAAGCCAATTCCTCTTTCTAGTTTAGGACGACAGAGAGTATTCCAAGCAATTTTGTGCACTTTACCATTCCAAAAAAAATTAGCACATATTTTATTTAATTTGTCAATAGTGACCAAAGGGAGTTGGTATACCATCATCCAGTACAAAACCATAGGAGTAATTACTGAATGAATTAATTCGATTCTCCAAGCCATGGATAAAAGCTTGCAATCCCAACCATTTAATCTATTGTTAATATTATCAAAAAGAGCCCCACAGTCAGAGAAATGCAGATAGTTATGAGATAGAGGCACACCTAAATATTTGACAAGAAGCTTACTTTCTTGCATATTAAGAATAGTCATAATATCTTGCTTGTCTGTTGTGCCTTTACTAAAATACAACTTAGATTTACTATTGTTAACATTTAATCCCACATAGGTCTTGAGCTTCTCCAAACATTTACTAAACACCTTAGCACTTTTAGTGGAAGCCCGAGCAAAAATCATCAAACCATCAGCATAGAGAAGGTGAGTAATTGCCGGTTCAAAATTAAAAGGAGGAATAATTTCCTTGGCTTTGTAAGCCTTCAACATCAAAATAGAAAATTACTCCATAGCCACACAAAACAAATACGGGGAGAGAGGATCACCTTGTCAATACCTCTATTGCTAGAGATCAAACCTTTAGGATATCCATTAGTCATTATAGAGAAAGTAGGAGTAGATATGCATTTGTAGATTAATTTCACCAGTTTATCAGGAAAACCCATCTTTTTAAGCATATGACAAATAAATTCTCTATTGACCATGTCATAGGCTTTATGTAAATCTATCTTCAAGCAAAACTTACCAGCACCTTTGCGATTAAAAAATCTTACTTGCTCATGAGCAAGTAAAATATTTTCAGAAATGACTCTTCCAGGAATAAAAGCAGATTGAGCTTCAGAAATTAGATGACTAAGAAAAGGCTTAATTCTGTTGCAAATAACTTTGGCAATTATTTTGTATATAACATTGCAACACGATATAGGCCTATAATCAGCAAGGGAAGTGGGATTGTTAATTTTAGGCATAAGAGTAATAAAAGTATGATTCACACCTTTGTCTAATTTGCCAGTTGAGAAGACCTGATTTAACATACGCGTCAAACTTCTATTTAACTCATTCCAGTGGACTTTGAAATTTTTTGCAGAGAAGCCATCCGGACCTGGACTACTATTATCAGACATGGAAAAAATGGCATTATAAACTTCATCAGAACTAGCGCTGCTAGACAGGAACTCTCTCCCTCCGTCATTAATTCGACAAGTGCAATTAACATCAAGTAAATTTGTGTTAATGTCATCTTCATTAAATATCTGAGTAAAATATAAAATATCTTCATTTTCAATAATAATGGGATCATGCACTTGTTTACCTTCAATAAAGATAATGGAATTTAGATTAGATCTGTGTTTCCTCATAGACATTTTAGAATGAAAAAATCTAGTACACGCATCTCCTTCAGTTAGCCAATCCACTTTAGCTTTTTGTGTAGCATTGAGAAATTCGATATTATTTTGCCCCTTCCATTTTTTGCACGCTGCTATTAAATTATCAAAAGCTGTAGAATTATCTGGGTTGTTGTCAACACAATTGAGAGCTGATGCATACTCCTGCTCCAACTCCTTCGGAATTTTACCGTCTAAACATCTGCTAGAACTCCAGGCCTTGAGGTGGAATTTACAAGCTTTCAACTGTTGTCTAATAATATGTAGATGAGAGCCCTCAAAAATTAAATTAAAAGCATTAGAAAAACATTCCCTATAACCATCTAATAAATTCCGAGTGTTCACATATCTGAATGGTTTTCCTACGGTAGAGATAGGAGGATCCAATAATTTAAGACAAATAGGGATATGATCACTAATGGGATTAGAAACTCCAAAACAGGCTAGATTAGGGAATTTGTTCATTAAAAGATCATTAGAATAGGCAATTCAACCAAACCTGAATTGATAATGCAGTTTTTAAAACCTTCCATTTGGCTGAAAGGGACAGAATTACCCCCTTTTTGATAATGTAGTAGAAAGTATATTGTTGAAATCACCAATCAGGCACCAAGGCATATCAGTATAAATAGATTCCTTAGACATAGCTGCCCATAAAAGTTCTCTGTCCTTTAGAAAATTACTGGCATATACAAAAGAAATTTTCATTTTGATTCCCCCAGAATTCACTATATTCAAAGAAATATGCTGAGAAGACATATGAGTAGGCTCAACCTGCCAAGTTTAATTATTCCAAATAACAAAAATTCTTCCTTTACCTGAACAAATGTTATTATCCAAAGAAGACCAGCTATTATTCATCTTAGCCATTAGATTATGTATAGCAAAATTACTAAGTTTGTTCTCTAGTAAACCAACCATGGTTGGTTTATGAGTTGTTAGAAATTTAGAAACCGCCAATTGTTTTTCAACAGCATTTAAACCTCTAACATTCCATGCAATTATGGTCATTTAACTTTCGAATGGCTCCTTGTTTGCCTTTTAGGAGGAGCAATGTTTATAGAATTAGCATCAGCATTCTTCTTTTTATTCTTTTTTTATTATTTATCTCATAAATTTCATCAAAAAATTCCTTGTTAACCTCAACAAAATGTTCAACATTCATAACAGGGACCTGCTTAGAAATGGGGATATTGTCCACATCAATATGGTTAATTAACTCCTCGTCTGAGTCAGATAAATCTTCGATAAGGCCTTCACCAGAACCTAGTGAAGAATCAGGTACTTCCTCTTGTTCCTGACCTACTGTGTATCATTTAAACTATGTAACGAATTATACAATACCTTATCTTCTGTTATAAGCTTAGGGTCAGTGTCTTTAACTAGGCATCCAACCAATTTTGCACTTCTACTTCGTGGCAGACTGACTTCAGTTCCTGGGGCAGAGGCATTACCATCTCCTGTGTCTTGAAATTCCTGAATTGTTGAGAGACCAGCACCTATATCTGAAGTCTGATCTTCTGCAACAGGTTTGTCCGTTCCAGAATTTAGCACGGTTTCCTCTACTTGGAGATAAGAAGAATGAGAATCAAGATCCATAGCCAACGGGTTGAAACGATTAACAATAGCCTTGATGCCAGGATGTTGAATATTAATATTATCTTGCGCCTGTATATTGTTATTTCCATCTTGTTGTAATAAAGTATTATCAGCATCCTTGCAACTAACATTGTTAAGCTGTGATGTATCAGTTTCATTATCCCTGGTAACAGTAAGACTTTCATTTAAAATATTAATTGGCGCAATATTACTATTAATAGCATCTTCCCTTACAGTATGCAGAGATTCATTACAGGTTGCATTAGTTTTCGGAATCCATTTACTAGTAAGTTTGATTTTACAGAGTTCAGTGGAGTGTCCAAAAATTTTACATTCCTTACAAAATATAGGTTTATAATCGTACATAACTGAAACTTGAAGTTCTTCTCCATTATGCATTAACACATCATCATAGTTAGGAAATCCATCTTCAACAGACATTTCAATTAACACCTTAGCATATGCAATCCTGGATTCATCCGCCGTAATTTTGTCCATCTTCATTGGTTTACCCAGAACACTTGCTATAGCACTGATCGCTTCCTTATCCCATAAGTCCAGTTCAAGGTTATGCAGCTTCACCCAAATCGGCATTGTAGAGAGTAAGTCTCTACTAAACCTCATTCCTGCCTGCCACTTCTTGAGAATTATAATTCGATTATCAAACAGATACGGACCTCCCTTCAACACATTCTCACAATCCGATGCATCTAGGAATCTGATAATAAAAAATCCATTATCCCGAGCCAGTAAATTAAACTATTTTTTCGGTTTCCAAATACGTTCAATATACGCTTTCAAATGAATATGATATGGTCTAGAACCATAAACATAAAAAATAATCGAATTATTCCACTTATCAGCAACCCTCTTATTCATTTCAGTATCAATAAAAGCCTTTTTTTTCTCATTATCAATTAACGGTTGTTTGTATTTTAGATCTACTAGCTCTTCTGACCCTCCAATTCCACCATCTGCAGCGTTCCTCCATTCTTTATTTTTCCCTTCAGCTAACCTAGTCTTGATCCTATTCCAGTCAATAGTACGTTGCACGAAAGGTTTTCGATAATATGTAGAATTTGTATTTCCACCACCTCCTAGGTTACCAGTTGGGTTCTTAGTATTACGCACCCCTGCTTGACTTGGAATATTATGATTCCTCTGAATTCCATCTCTTCCTTTGGCATGAAAATTTCGATCTCTAGGCCAATTAGTCTGCGCCTGTTTGTTAACTATAGGATTATTCGAAATTCCAGATCCACCACTATCCCACCGATTGTTATTACCATATCTCTCCGAATTATCAGATCCATTATTTAAACCATGATTACCGGCTTTCCCAGAACTCTCCGAGGTTACTGCTCGACTTACAGGAACCCCAGATCCGCCATTATTTAGATGGTTATTAGATCTAGATCCATTATTCGGTCCAGAATATTTACCAAAATCAGGACGATTAGGAGATATACTCGTTACTGGAACCCTAGCCTCATCTTCCATAGAAACAGAAGGTACCTATAATATTTAAAATAATATGTTATTTAATATTGTGATAATTTTCTCAATGTTATTACTCTATGTAACAATTATCACATAACATATTATTTAAGAATTTTATTATTATATACTTTAAATTAAATACTTAATTGATTATATTTTAATGTAACAAAGTGTATAATATAAATTGAATACCCTATTATCAAATAGATCTATCATAGAATTAGATATATGTAACATACTACATAACTGCCGGTGGGGCGTATCCCAAACTTATCACATGTAAGTTGTTATCTACCTTATACAATATCTATTAAATTTTCAACCTTCTTCATGGCTAACACCCCGAATTAATAGAAATGGAGTAAGCAAATGAAAAATGTAAGAAATTAAAGAGAAAGGAGAGAATAAAAACACTATGTTTTTATAGTGGTTCGGCAAATCTCTGACATACGTCCACTTTAGTGTTTTTATTGATTATCGCTTACTAGAACAACCACTTTTACAATATTTCAGAACAAGAGAATGATTGATTTTGATAATGGTAGCAATCTAGTGCCAAAAATTCAAAAAGAGATAAGAAAAGGTCTCCTTCTAACTGAAAGAGATGGCCTTTTATAGGCGTACTCCTCCACCATAGTCAGAGGAATGAACTTGAACAAATGAACATCCAAATTTGATATTTCAGCAAAGAAGAAGTCATCAAAATCTAGAATTATAAACAGTCAAACCGAGCGATAGACGTTTATCGGTTTTGATCGGCTCTAATTGGTTTTACTTACTCATTTCTTTGACCTTTCTTCATATTCGCTTAAGTCTTAAAGCTTTGGATCTCCACTGAATTTTTTTTCCATCAAAGTCCAATCAGTATCGATTGGTTTTGATCTTCTGAAACTTTCCTTTTTCTTCTAACTTTGCGTGTAGAATCATCCACAATGGACTAATAGATACCGTTCCCTTTGAACCAATCGGTACTAATCGGTTTTTGCAACACCTCGATATTTAAGGGGAAATTAATAAATAATTATAAGTGAAAAGAAATAGTGTTTATAATTAGAATTCATTTGAAATTAGTACTGAAATTAATTGGATTTAGGTTTATTAAAATGTTTCAAATAAAAAGGGAAAGAGGAATTAAATTGAATTAATTAAGTTTAATATAAGAACTTGCATTTGTGTCAAAATGGAATGAACATTTGAAATAAAGCTAAATGCATGTTTTGAGATAAATAAAATAAACTTTTTGTTTTTGAATATAAGCATGATTTTATAAACAGGGAGTTTCTTTTGTTACAAAGTAAATAAAAAGATATAACAATATATTTAAAAAGAAGGCATGCGCTTTTATAAATTTGAAAAATGAAGATGACGATGTTCAAATGAAACGGGCAATTGTAAATGAAAGAAATGTAACCATATATTTATAAAAAGGAAGGAATTTAGGAAAATAAACATTATATTTCAAAAAGAAAAGGCAAGAGTGTATTATGGAAGGAATGCATTTCTTACAAAAAATATAAGGTATCTTATTTCTTTACTACTAAGGAACAAAGGTCGGTTTGGTTTTTTGAACTTAAAAACATTAATACCAATCAATTAATGTAATCGATTGCTCAAGTAAAGGTAAAGAATAAGGTTACTAATTAATACATAACATATATACATGTTTGTGTACATATGTTATTTATCTAATTATTTTAGAAGTGAATATGGAAAAAAAATGTAGACATAACAATTCACATGTTATTTCGTGAATTCAGATTTGAATATATAGAATATTGACATAAAAATTCACATGTTATTCATTTAATTAACTCAGACGTGAATATGTATAATACTGACATAAGAATTTCTATGTTATTTATTAATTTATTTTAGACGTAAACATGGAGAAATATTGACATGTTTCTAATTGACTTATTTTAGATGTAAATGTGGAAAAATATTGACATGTTGTTTGTTTGCTTATTCAGACGTAAACATGTAAATTAAATGGGATGTTGAAAACTAAAATGAAACATGCGAATAAAGAGAGGCACATGGAAATTTAATCTAAAATAAAATGTCACAAATTAGAAACTAATTGAGGAGAAAAACGTTATTTATATTTTGTATATTGCTGAGGGTGTAATTAATTAAATTAAAGATAAGGTGCTGACAAGTTGTGTTGTAAGATTTAACACAGCAATGGGTCAGCAAAAGTTTCTAGAGACCTTAATCTAATGGTCAGAAACGCACACGAAACCCTATAAATACAGCGTACGTTTAACATAAGTTTTTCACTCGAAAATCAAAACCCAGTCCCCATTTCTCTTTCTGTCCCTCAAATATTTGCATATGTTCTTCATTTACAAAATAAAATTATATTATATATATACAATCAAATAAGAAATGGAGATCATACAAATTAGAGGGAATTTCAAGAGTATTTTTGGCTACTGTAAATAGGGATTCTAGCTTATGTTTCAGGTGAGTGGGGATAATCCAAAAAGGATTAGTTGAATATTGTGATTCAGATTTACTCTAAGAATAATTTATAAATTACTATCTCGCTATCTATTTCTTTTAAATCATTGAATTTAAATGTTTCGATTACGCTGTAAATAAATCTAAATCTAAATATTCATGTTTTAGGTCTGCATTATATTATGTTGAATTGGATTAGATTTTTAGCCTAAATCATTTTTAATTGATTATATCGCTAGATTTGACACATACAAAAAATATATAATGCAGCTCTGAACTTTATGGTTTATTTGACTTTTATTGTTTTCAGATTTATGTTGAAATTTATATTATCCATGAGTGGGATTTAGCTGTAAAAGATAAAGTTAAATTTTGTTTTCAATCTTCCTATACTTTTTGATTATAAAAGAAATGGTGTAAACTTGGTTAAAAATTATGATCTTGGAAAAATTAACGTTAGAGTATGGCATGTTTGAAAATCCCTAAAGAAATGGTGATAAAAAGTAGAAAATAAAACCACGACAAACATGACGAATAAATTGCAGTAAAATGATAGTAAACTGTGACAAAAAGTAGTATATAATATTTAGAAAGAGAAGCAATGAAATTATATATTGATAACACTTGAAAAATATTGGAAATTCTTCAATGAAAAAATTGTTAGTAAAATAGTATTGGAAATGTTAGCAAATATTACAGTGAAATTTTGATGGATTATGTACATCAAATTAGTTAAATAGAATGTAAATAAAGTGTAACATTTTACGGCGGTTTTGTACGTTGAAATTAAGTGAAAACTTAATGAAGAAAAATGCAAACTAAAATGTAGAAAATCTGCAATAACAGTAAATAATTATGATTGAAAAATAAAGTCAAAATGTACGTAATGGCAGAATATAAAATTTGGAAAAAAAATACAAAGGCGACTGTAGTTAGAACAGCGCCTTGGAAAAATACAAGAGCAAGTGTAGCCCAGTTTCTTATTTGGCTAATTTAAGCACAATGATGATTTATAAATTACTTCAGCTCTAGTATGATACAGCACTAAAGTAGAAATCCTTCTATTTAATTTAAAAGAGCTGAAAGTAACATGTTTGTGTTAAATTCATTGTTATGACCTATAGGCGTTAGGTGGTCCAGGTTGTATTTATTTTGACCTGTAGGCATTAGGTAGTCCAGGTTGTATTTTAACATATAGGCATTAGCGGTCTAGGTTGTGCTGAGGAACCTATAAGCATAAGGCGGTCCAGGTTTGCGGGGATTTTATGGGTTTTGTTTGGTTGGTAATCCGTAGTGCAGGCGTCACGCGGTCCACTGGCGGAGTCCGAGATGCAGGCATCGGCGGTCCATTACGAAGGCCTATGTTGTAGGCATCAAATGATCCATCAGAGTCATAGGATTTTTCGTTTAGCTGCGATGTAGGCATTTGGGGCGTCCATCGGTAGTAACCATGGATATATTGATGGAAGGAGTCCAGTATAGTGGCATCTAGGCGTAAGAAACAGTTTGCCATGGGTTTTGGAAGGAGTGCATGTAGAGGGGCCGATGATACCTGTGCGCTAGACTACCTTCCATGCCCTTCTTACTGAAAAATTGTGGAGTAGTTGAGGATAGTGGTTTCCGACAGGACGATCTACGTTATTCTTTTTGAGTGTATATTCACTCACACTCCTTTTGATTCTTCTGTCCTATATGTTGCGTACACACACATATCTTATTTTCAGCTTGTATAACTTTTAGGGCAAACTTGAAGCCCAATATTTTACTACTCATTTTCAGTTTAGACTTGCTCACCATACTTTTGTCTGACCCACTCTGTTTTTCCCACCTAGATATGACAGCTTAGCAATTGAGTGGACATAGTAAAAGGGGTGAGTTCATAACAGTGTTCAACACCAGTAGGGGCAGTAGCCCAATCTTGGTTAGTAACCATAAAATTTCATACATCGTTATTCTGCTGTGAGATATATCGATATTACCCTAACATTCATTTGTTATTTGCAGGATACCAAACCAATAATTCGTGCTTTAGTGGACTTGGATTTTTGGTTCTAAGAAAATTCAAGCCTACCAGGTTACGGGTTATTGTATTTGGTATTAGAGCCTAGGGTTAGCAGATCCTATAAAAGTAGGTTAGATGGTCCTAAAAATTAGGAAGTATGAGTGAACATATTTGCATTTATACTATAAAAATAAATATATTAAAATCCAATTAATCCCAATTATAGACTAGTAACATATGAAAAGTCTTGAAAGAAAGAAAATTTGTACATGAGTTCTTATTGGGTCGTTATAGCCCAAGGATGTTAAGTCCCCATTTTTATTGCGGATGGAAAATGTATAATAGATCTATTTATTGGAAAAGAATTATAATCCATATGTTAGGAAAGTAGAAGAATTCCTTAGAGAAAAAGTATTTTGGCGGAGGGAAAAGGATTCCTAAGACTAGGAATAGGAAATTCCTAAGGAAGTAAGCAAATGTCCACTTTAAGTCTAACCCAATAAAAAGGAAACTTTTGAGATTTAATAAGTTGAAATATATATATGTAGCTAATATGTTTGAAAAGGTAAATATTGGGTTTTGGAAAAGTGATATGAAGTTTGAAACGGTTTTCATAAAGATTTCTATCTTAAATGAAATTCTTTTTGTAAGATTATACAGCATAAGTAGCTTGCTAGTTTCTTTGTAAAACAAAAAGAATTTAAATATAAAAACCCAGTAAAGATTTAAGTTGATTAGATGCTAAAAATTTCAGTAAAGGAAATTTTGTAAACTCTATTCTTTTGGAAAGAATAAAAATAGCAATATAACTCGGAAATATTTTCACATCAAAATTATTTTTATGGGTGGACAAAATAAATGGTATCAATTGGGAATAGAGTAAATGTTTTAAAAAGGGAGGCTTAAAACTTGAATTTTAGTTAAGTAACTGCATTAGTATTGTAAGTAGGAAGGGATTTGAGAGTACTTTAATTTAGTAGAATGAAAGAAATAATGATTTAAACTTCTATGAATCAAACAAGCAACAAATAAAGATGTTTTGTTGAAAATTATAATGATTATACAAAAGAGATGTACAAAATATGGAAAACACTATATTTTCATATCCTATTTCAACCAAGAAATAAAATGAAAAATTCCTTCTAATTTCACACAAACATAAATACCCCTTTAAAGTATTCATAGAGGATTTTAGCATTAATGGTTTCCCTAGTAGTTCCAGTATATTAAAGCATAAAATCTTTAAGAAAAAAAGTGTAGTAGTTGGAAGCGATATTAGTAAGCGTAGTAAGGTGTAACGACCCTGGATTTTTGGCCCCGTTTATTTTAATAAATGTTTAATCTAATTTAAATAAAATGTAAATTGATCATATTAAAATGCTTATGATTTAGGAATACTGCCAATTTATTTATTTAAATTGTATTTTTAAAAGGGATTGGACTTTGGGAATTCAAAATAAAATCTTTTGATAATATTATAATAAAATTTATTTTATATAATTGAATTAAAACACTTTACTTTGTTTACCTCTGATAAATATACATATGAATAATAATGTTTGAAATTTAAATAAATCTCTTTACAATATTTATCTTATACCATCAAATTAAAATACTTTCTTTTGTTAACATTTGATAGAAATATCAATAGATGATAATGTTTAAAATTTAAAATCAAATTCTAGTAATACAAAATATAAATTATAATTTGAATAAATTATAATTGGAACTAAATATAAAAATAAGTATTAAATATAAGTAAAACTTAAGAATATAATGTAAATATTGATAATCAAAATATAAAATATAAATATAAATAAATGAGCATATGAATATCAATTGAAATATTGTTAGCTGAAAACATGATACATATGAAAGCATAAAATGAGATAAAATAAAGTCAAATGCAAAGTGAAAACATGATACATATGTATGAACATTTTGCAAGCTGGAAAATCACATAATAACAAAACAAATATTTACTTACAAAATATCCTCATACATATTTGATCAATTATTGCTCTGTAATCATGTGTGCAGAAGAGTCAAAGTTTACAAATCAACTACAAATATTTTAATACACACAATATCTTCACTCACAAGCCCAATGTTGGCCTGCAGATTCAAATTAAAAATAACAATACATAGTAACATTTTTATACAACTACTTAAGATACAAGACAAGATTTTTAATAACAAAATATATGTGTATAGAGTTCAAGCTAAAATAACAAGACAAAATAAGGCCTCATTTGCAAGTCAAGTACTTGCCTGCAAATAAGTATATTATAGTTCAAACTTGAAGTTACAAAAAAAAAAGTAACATAATAACAAAACAAAGATCTTTATACAAAGCTTCTCACTCAAGCCATTGACCTGCAATATATATGTCTACAAATAAATATCTTTATACATAGTACACTATACTTATAATTGTGTAAACATAATTAGCAACCTAAGCATTTAATTTCCATCTTCTTAGTACATTATTTTGTCAATTCATATGTTTACAAACCTGTACATCTCAGACATAAAGTCTGCCCTTATAAAAAAAACAACCTTACCAGATATTGCCTCCCCTATACATCTGTTGTCTTCTACATATAGCTATTTGTCTCCTACCTTCCAGTTCGTTTAGAAAGGATATAAGAAAATTGAAAAAAAAAGAAAGGTAAACCACAATTATATGCAAGCTAAAAACAGTTTAATTGTAGTTCAAAACAGAGAAGAGCTAAAGACTGTTTCAAACTTCAGTCTCAAAGCATCAGTGCTTCTTTCTGTTCAAGGGGGATTTACTGTGAGTAAACTAAATTCTTAAAACTTTAAGTTAAATCAAACACTTATGATGATTGTGTGATTTTGTGGTATATGTTTTTCTTTTGCATATGATCCTGTGATTTGTATATACTTCTCTGTTAAGTGAACACAGGGTGAATATCTGAATCAAACTTAAAGTTATTTGCTTCTAAACCATTTCAAGATTTAAATTTTCCAATCAAACAAGGTATTGAAGCTAAAACCAGGATTTGTAAACTGTTATAAAAATTTTTGTAAGGGAATGATACTGTAATATAGTTTTACAGGAAACCAAGTAAATTTATTTATAAATTCAAGTGGTACAAGAAGCTAATTCAAGATTGTATTCTGAATCCTTAATGAAATTGAAGACTTTTAAAACAAAAATAAGGATTTTTAGATCAATATGTAGAGAGCGGTTTTCATGTGAATGAAATTTGCATATTTCTAAATTCTTGAAAATCGAATCAATAAAAATCAGTGAAATTTGACGTGAAGCAAGTTTGCATACCCGAAATATTGGGAAAAATGTTGAATAAATTTTCTAATTCATGAATTAATCGAGCGAACGCATAGTAGGGCTTGTGTACAGTTTTCTTTCGTGTCTGTAACCCAGTGGGTTTTGACCACTTCAAGTGATCGAGCTGCTCGGAGGTTAGGGAAAGGGTGGCTAGTCGAGTTGTTGTTGTGTGGGCAACGTATCGACGACTTCGGTAACTTGGTTGATGATCGTGAGACATATGCCGTAGGTCGTGTTCTGTAGTTTTTCTATGGTGTTGCTAAATTTCGATGCGAGATCCTTTGTGGCATTTTGAGCTTGTCTTTCGGTTATTCGAATGATTTGGGACTTGCCTGTGACGATGGTGGCTGTCGGAGTTGGGTCGTGCTTCCGTGCACGTGCACGGCAGTGGTGTTGGTGTGAGTGTCGTGCGACTCGAGTCGCGCACGAGTGAGAATGGGGGAAGCTTCGGGTTCGCGTTCGAGTGAAATGATCCTGATGCTAATTTAATTTACCTTAAACTTAAACCTATTGCTGAAAGATGAATAAAATAATGAAGAAGAAGAAGATGTTCGGGGAAGACTCGGGAAGTTTGCGTGGGAAACTCGAAGTAATTCTCGAGTATAATGCAGGGGAGGTCTCGGGTTTACCTGGGACGACTTGAGTTTGGTCAAAAACTGCAGTTTTGCAGTGACGTAGAGGTTGAGTAGGATTGTTTTTACAATTTGTCTAAACATTTTAAGCTAAGGAAATGTTTAAAGGCTACACTTAGAGTTTGTTCAAGTTTTATTTATTTTAGTCAAAAGCTTAACTATGGTCTTAAACACTTGAATTATTTTAATTAAGAATTAATTTAGAATAAGTGTAAAGTTAATCAACTCTTAAGTTTGTAGTTAATAAATAAATTTTAAAGAAGACTTTTAAGGGTTAACTACATTGAGTAATTAAAATTAAACAAATTATCTCTAGGAAGCAGGTAAGAATGATTACTTTACCACAGCAATTAGTAATAGATTGTAAGAAATAATGAGAATTTAACTACTTAAGTTAATTTATGAACGATCAATTGGCAATTAATCAAGTGATTTAATTAAGAATTAGGAAGTAATTAATTAAGGAATTAGCAGATAATAATTTGGTGATTAAGTTTTATTAAAAAAATTAAAGTTATTAATTTATGATCAGGGAACAGTTAAATAAGTAATTAAAGTTAAATCACTTGAGTAAGGAAGTAATTAAATAATAGTGTGAAATAAAATGTAATAGTTGATTAAGAAATCATTAAGACAATTTGAAATGAAATAGGTAATTAATTGTTAATTAATAATTAATTAAACAGAGTTAAGTGGTTAACTCTCAGGTAATTAATTCTAAACAGAATTAATTACAAATAAGACTTGAAGATGACTGCTTATGGATCGTATGAGTAGAATATCTGTTTGTGATATCTATTTGATGATGTTCTGTGATGCTTTATGAAATGTTATGTTATACCTATGATGCTTGTATATGTTTTATCTGGGATATATGCTATGATAATTCAATTGTTGAATTTAAATTATGTAAACTGTTTAAGTTAATTAGACAACTTGGCCCTTAAAATGGCGTTTGGATTTCGATGAGACCGGGATCGGAAGAATCAATTTTGATTCTCCGAAAACCACATCGATCCAAATTAAACGATAGGTCGTGACTTATCAAATGGTGGTCGAGATGGTGTTTTCAGAATGCAAGGATTATCGTCGTTGACTCTGAGGGTGATTCCAAAATGAGTGTGATGAGATAATGCCTTCGGTTTCGTTCGAACCCGAAACAAACTTGTATGGATTGAATGCTTTCAACACATCGTCAGGCGGACGATGAGCATTCTAAGTGATATGTTCTTTAAAGGTAATCACAGCCTCAAGCCTCATCAACCGGGAATGGCTAAAACAGGGGAGATGCAGCAAGGTTAGGTGGGTCATGCCCAAGCAGGACAAGATATTTCCCCTGTCTAGATGTCCCTTTTTATTTCGGCTGTGTGGGCGGTTGTTAGCTACAACCGCGGGGTTCATCTTGTTCGGGAATGTTCAGTAAGGAATGGTTCCGGCCTTGTGTTGTAGGGGATCGGGAGTGATCCTCGGCACGGTGATCTAGGCCCCGTACTGTGACGGGCTGTACCCCAGTAGCCCTGCCATTGTTGGAAATCCATTTTTCCCTACGAGACCCTACGGTTTTGATTTGTATTACCCACTTTTGTGGCTAGTAGCTGGAATTTAATAGATGTAACAATTTCGGCTATTTTCTATTTACTTGAAAACCCTAGACACTATTATAATATCACTGGATTTCCTATGAAATGTTTTGGTTAGCGTAAGGTAAAAACTTACCCGTATTTATTTGTGGGGAGTCTTACGTGATACCTTTATTTTCAAATGTTTTTCAAAGTTAAACAATTTAAACCGTTTACTCATACCAGACCCATGTCTGATCCGGAGTTTATATTTTTTTTTTCATAAACTCTTGGGTACTCAAATTTTTATGAGTAGCCAAGTGATAGGTTTTGGACTTTGATTTCTGGAGGAGCTTGGAGCAGGAGTTTCCAGACGTATGTAGCTATCTATCTAGTTCCGCTATGTTACTTGATGTGTACTGTATCTCTGATGTATATAATGATAGATGTATGTATGGCTGTTATATGTATTAATATTGTATAACTCTGATATATGTAAAACTATGTAATATTTATGTGATATATTATATTTTGTTCCATTCCGCTGTGAGATTCTGATGTTGTTGTTCTTTCGTTCTCTTTCTTTCTACTTCTATCCCTTTCTTTCTTTATGATGGCACGTCTTTCTGGTAGTAGAAGGGCGGTTCGCTACACTTGGTATCAGAGCATAGGTTGGTAATAACCTTGGCTCTGGTAGGAATCACTCATAGAATAGAGTCAGCAGTACACTAAAATGAGTTTGAGTGTATTAATAGATATGAGCGCGTATTTGTTGTTGAATATAAAATTGTTTTATATTGTGTTGATTTATCTGTTGAGTGTTTATGGATTCTGGTCGATGTGTGGGACGCCATTTCATCGATAAGGATTTCTAAACTCTTAAAGAAGGTAGACCGACACAGTATTGTTTTTAAAGTAGGGTAAATGAAATAATTTTACCTAAAATTATATTTTGACATAAAAGAAATATTTTTGATGATTATTTATATTTGGATGATTGGTTGTTAATACTATAATTGAATAAAAATTTAAAATTTGAATGGTTTATAACCAAATAAAATTATTTAAGAATGATTTTAAATAAAAAGGAATATAACTAAAACTTGATTAAACTAGAATTTAAGTCCCAGAAATTTGAAAGGTGTTTAAATGAATTTAAACAAAGGGATTTGGGAATTTGAAATCTTGGAAATGTTTGAAATGTTTTTCCAAAGATTTGAAGGCAATCATGGAGCATTGTTTTGGAAAATATTGTTGAATGGAAATTGTTTTGGGAGGAAATTGTGAAAGTAAGGAAGCACTGAACTCACTTCAGTCGTTGGAAAATAATCCTGATGATGATGGCCACATCATCAGTATTCATTTTTGAGTTTCTAAAGTGATGGATTGCTACCAGAATAGTCGGTCAGGATATTGTTTGGGGTTGTTCGGTATACAAGTTGTTTTAGAAATTTCAAAGGGAAAATTGTTTTGGTGAAAACAAGTATTTGGAATTTGAAAATTTGATTTGATATACCAAGTAGGTATGTGTAGTTATCATTTCAAAATGGTTTTGGAAATGAAAACCGGGCAATTGAATTCTAAGAAATTCTATTTAGATAATGTGAAAAGTTTAAATGAATTAACTGTTGAACTTATAAAGTAAAGTTGATATTAATAAGATGAAGTTGGGAATTTTAATCCAGGAATTAAAATTTAATTTAAGTAAATAAAAGTGAAGAAAATGTACTTGAGTTTAACTTGAGATAAGTTAAATGGAATTGAAGTTCAAAATGAACATAGTTGGATATAAAACTGGAAGGGAAAATAATTGTAATGGCGAAATGAAATTTATACTTTAAGATAGTAAGTGTTATATCTATATAATCTGAAATTGTGACTATAAGATGAAATAACCCAAATGAGTAATATAAGCTGTTAAGTAGATAAATAGGTTTTGAGCTCATATATTGAGAAATAAATTTAAAGAATGGTAAGTAGCTAAATTTAACTGAAGTTGAGTTGGAATAAAACTGAATTTAAATGAATTCAATCGAGTTACAGATAATATTGAATGAAATAAAATTCTTATGTAAATATGTAAATATAAACCAAGTAAGCCTTGAATTTGGATAAAATAGAATTGGAGTAAGTTGTAAACAAACCTAATTCAAGCATAAATTGAATAACCTTATTATAAATAAATTCAATAATGAATCGTTAATGTAAATTAAAATTTAAGAATGGATAAAAGAATAAACTAATCGAACAAATTAGTAAATAGTTGGGATTTGATTAAAAGAAAATCCAATCAAAGATTTAAATGGGAATTGGTGGAATAGAATAAACCTAAGTTGTTAGGTGGAACAGTTTGAAGAAAATAAATGACTTAAGTAAATTGTGAGATAATTATTTAAAATATTGGTTGTCGAGTTTAATAAAATGGTTTTGAAGTCAAACCTGATTGAAATGAAAGAAAATGCAATGAAAGGATTATGAATAAATTAGTTGGGATGGAATCAAGAGTAAATTGAGTTAGAATCAATTTAAAGTTGTTATGAAGCTTAAGTAATTATTTATTCACAATAATATTGTCAAATTGCATAAGAAAATGGGTCATTTGAAGTAAAAGAGATTAGATAAAATGTTATGAATTATTGGAAGAAAAATAGGATGATTTTGAATATGAGTTTGTTTTGCTCAAATGAATTATATATATAAGCAAGTAAGTTGTAAATCACTTCAACTGAAGGGAATGATTTGAGAATTGGATGGAAGTAATTGTACTAAATGCCGAAACTATACATATGTGCTTATGAAAATATGTAGTGCTAAACAAAAGAAACTCTGCTAAAACTTTTCAAAATTTTGGGAGTTAGGAATTAAAAATTTCAAAAAAAATTTAGCAACAAAACGGTTTTCAAATTGAAAACTGAAATAAACTAATGAATGAAACTAATTTAAAATATATGATATGAATCAGTTATAAAAGGAAAAATAGTAAATAAAATTCAATATTCAGAGTTAAAGATAAATTGAATTCACAAGAAATTGGAAATTCAGATTTAAATAAGAAGATATAAAGGCTAAAGTGGTAGAGTAATAATATAAGAATATATATAATGCTTATAATAAACTTAAGAAATGAATGGTGTTCTTAAGTAAATTTGATATTGAGAAAATTATTCCAAGTGGATAGAAATCAAGATAATGTGAATAAAAGAAAATTTATATAGTTGTAAATACGTAGGATGTACGTATTTATTTTATTCACATAACAATTTGATCCAGATTCGAGCACAGAATTTCGAGATAGTTATATATCGATCTGAGTTGGGATTTTTCACTCGATTTTCGACGACGAACCATGGATTTGGATTTTGATTGATTCTGGAAATTCTCTATCATAGTTGTGACTATGCAAGGAGAAAGGCAGTTTCTGATCAAGAAACCAGTTCTGAGTCCGCACTAGGAAGTCGAGTGGACGATACTAGTTCGGAAATGAAATTGTGTGATCGAGCGAGCGATCGGATTTGATATTGTGTACGAATGATATATGTACATCGTACGGGATTGATTGAATAGATATTGAAATTACGTAAAGAAGTCAATAAAATTTGGAAAGAGTTAATACTGTAGATTTCAGTATTGAATTGCTAGAATGGGTGTCTGAAATTCGTAATGTATTCCATATATCCCATTAAGGAATTTGTTCATGATTCATCATTAGTTGTTAAATCAGTAATTCAGGAATTTGGAAGTTGAGTTGAATTTATCTATGGTCAGGAATCTAGTTCGGATTGTTGATCACAGAGAGACAGCTATGGATGGTTTTGGGAAAAGCTTATCCGAATTCATGTTAGGATAACTAGTGATGTTTGTTAGGATAGACTGTTTGATTGTTTGCTAATATATAAATGATATGTATGTTTGAATGGTTGGTATAACAATTTTTTAAAATTATCTTTGTTTTAAATTTCGGGGACGAAATTCTTTTAAGGGGGGAGGAATGTAACGACCCTGGATTTTTGGCCCCGTTTATTTTAATAAATGTTTAATCTAATTTAAATAAAATGTAAATTGATCATATTAAAATGCTTATGATTTGGGAATACTGCCAATTTATTTATTTAAATTGTATTTTTAAAAGGGATTGGACTTTGGGAATTCAAAATAAAATCTTTTGATAATATTATAATAAAATTTATTTTATATAATTGAATTAAAACACTTTACTTTGTTTACCTCTGATAAATATACATATGAATAATAATGTTTGAAATTTAAATAAATCTCTTTACAATATTTATCTTATACCATCAAATTAAAATACTTTCTTTTGTTAACATTTGATAGAAATATCAATAGATGATAATGTTTAAAATTTAAAATCAAATTCTAGTAATACAAAATATAAATTATAATTTGAATAAATTATAATTGGAACTAAATATAAAAATAAGTATTAAATATAAGTAAAACTTAAGAATATAATGTAAATATTGATAATCAAAATATAAAATATAAATATAAATAAATGAGCATATGAATATCAATTGAAATATTGTTAGCTGAAGCACAAGTACAAGTAAATATAAGTAAGTAATTTATGAAATATAATTTAAATGTTGATAGCTGAAATACAAAATAAAAATGAAAATAAAGGTAAATGAATAAGTTTGTAAGCAAAGAATAAAACAAAAACAAAGCATAAAATGAGATAAAATAAAGTCAAATGCAAAGTGAAAACATGATACATATGTATGAACATTTTGCAAGCTGGAAAATAACATAATAAAAAAACAAATATTTACTTACAAAATATCTTCATACATATTTGATCAAGTATTGATGTGTAATCATGTGTGCAGAAGAGTCAAAGTTTACAAATCAACTACAAACATTTTAATACACACAATATCTTCACTCACAAGCCCAATATTGGCCTGCAGATTCAAATTAAAAATAACAATACACAGTAACATTTTTATAAGTATGTAACTACTTAAGACACAAGACAAGATTTTTAATAACAAAACATATGTGTATAGAGTTCAAACTAAAACAGAAAGACAAAATAAGGCCTCATTTGCAAGTCAAGTAATTGCCTGCAAATATGTATATTATAGTTCAAACTTGAAGTTAATAAAAACAAGTAACATAATAACAAAACAAAGATCTTTATACAAAGCTTCTCACTCAAGCCATTGACCTGCAATATATATGTCTACAAATAAATATCTTTATACATAGTACACTATATTTATAATTGTGTAAACATAATTAGCAACCTAAGCATTTAATTTCCATCTTCTCAGTACAATATTTTGTCAATTCATATGTTTATTAACCTGTACATCTCAGACATAAAATCTGACCTTATAAAAAAAAGCAACCTTACCAGATATTGCCTCCCCTATACATCTGTTGTCTTCTACATATAGCTATTTGTGTCTTACCTTCCAGTTCGTTTAGAAAGGATATAAGAAAACTGAAAAAAAAGAGAAAGGTAAACCACAATTATATGCAAGCTAAAAACAATTTAATTGTAGTTCAAAACAGAGAAGAGCTAAAGACTGTTTCAAACTTCAGTCTCAAAGCATCAGTGCTTCTTTCTGTTCAAGGGGGGTTTACTGTGAGTAAACTAAATTCTTAAAATTTTAAGTTAAATCAAACACTTATGATGATTATGTGATTTTGTGGTATATGTTATACTTTTGCATATGATCCTGTGATTTGTATATACTTCTCTGTTTAGTGAATACAGGGTGAATATCTGAATCAAACTTAAAGTTATTTGCTTCTAAACCATGTCAAGATTTAAATTTTCCAATCAAACAAGGTATTGAAGCTAAAACCAGGATTTGTAAAGTGTTATAAACATTTTTGTAAGGGAATGATACTGTAATATAGTTTTACAGGAAACCAAGTAAATTTATTTATAAATTCAAGTGGTACAAGAAGCTAATTCAAGATTGTATTTTGAATCCTTAATGAAATTGAAGACTTTTAGAACAGAAATAAGGATTTTTAGATCAATATGTAGAGAGCGGTTTTCATGTGAATGAAATTTGCATATTTCTCAATTCCTGAAAATCAAATCAATAAAAATCAGTGAAATTTGACGTGAAGCAATTTTGCATACCCGAAATATTAGGAAAAATGTTGAATAAATTTTCTAATTCATGAATTAATCGAGCTAACGCAAAGTAGGGCTTGTGTACAGTTTTCTTTCGTGTCTGTAACCCAGTGGGTTTTGACCTCTTCAAGTGATCGAGTTGCTCGGGGGTTAGGGAAAGGGTGGCTAGTCGAGTTGTTGTGTGGGCAACGTATTGGTGACTCCGGTAACTTGGTTGTTGATCGTGAGACATATGTCGTAGGTCGTGTTCTGTAGTTTTTCTACACTATTGCTAAATTTTGATGCGAGATCCTTTGTGGCGTTTCGAGCTTATCTTTCAGTTATTCGAATGATTTGGGACTTGCCTGTGACGATGGTGGCTGCCGGAGTTGGGTCGTGCTTCTGTGCACGTGCACGGCAGCGGTGTTGGTGTCAGTGCCGTGAGGGGAGTCTGACTCGAGTCGCGCACGAGTGAGAATGGGGGAAGCTTCGGGTTCGCGTTCGAGTGAAATGATCCTGATGCTAATTTAATTTACCTTAAACTTAAACTTATTGCTGAAAGAAGAATAAAATAATGAAGAAGAAGAAGATGTTCAGGGAAGACTCGGGAATTTTGCGTGGGAAACTCGAAGTAATTCTCGAGTATAATGAGGGGAGGTCTCGGGTTTACCTGGGACGACTTGAGTTTGGTCAAACACTGCAGTTTTGCAGTGATGTAGAGGTTGAGTAGGATTGTTTTTACAATTTGTCTAAACATTTTAAGCTTAGGAAATGTTTAAGGGCTAAACTAAGAGTTTGTTCAAGTTTTATTTATTTTAGTCAAAAGCTTAACTATGATCTTAAACACTTGAATCATTTTAATTAAGAATTAATTTAGAATAAGTGTAAAGTTAATCAACTCTTAAGTTTGTAGTTAATAAATAAATTTTGAAGAAGACTTTTAAGGGTTAACTACATTGAGTAATTAGAATTAAACGAATTATCCCTAGGAAGCAGGTAAGAATAATTACTTTTCCATAGCAATTAGTAATAGATTGTAAGAAATAATGAGAATTTAACTACTTAAGTTAATTTATGAACGATCAATTGGCAATTAATCAAGTGATTTAATTAAGAATTAAGAAGTAATTAATTAAGGAATTAGCAGATAATAATTTGGTGATTAAGTTTTATTAAAAAAATTTAAGGTTATTAATTTATGATCAGGGAACAGTTAAATAAGTAATTAAAGTTAAATCACTTGAGTAAGGAAGTAATTAAACAATAGTGTGAAATAAAATGTAATAGTTGATTAAGAAATCATTAAGACAATTTGAAATGAAATAGGTAATTAATTGTTAATTAATAATTAATTAAACAGAGTTACGTGGTTAACTCTCAGGTAATTAATTCTAAGCAGAATTAATTACAAATAAGACTTGAAGATGACTGCTTATGGATCGTATGAGTAGAATATCTGTTTGTGATATCTATTTGATGATGTTCTGTGATGCTTTGTGAAATGTTATGTTATACCTATGATGCTTGTATATGTTTTATCTGGGATATATGCTATGATAATTCAATTGTTGAATTTAAATTATGTAAACTGTTTAAGTTAATTAGACAACTTGGCCCTTAAAATGGCGTTTGGATTTCGATGAGACCGGGATCGGAAGAATCAATTTTGATTCTCCGAAAACCACATCGATCAAAATTAAACGATAGGTCGTGACTTATCAAATGGTGGTCGAGATGATGTTTTCAGAATGCAAGGATTATCGTCGTTGACTCTGAGGGTGATTCCAAAATGAGTGTGACGAGATAATGCCTTCGGTTTCGTTCGAACCCGGAACGAACTTGTATGGATTGAATGCTTTCAGCACATCGTCAGGCGGACGATGAGCATTCTAAGTGATATGTTCTTTAAAGGTAATCGCAGCCTCAAGCCTCATCAACCGGGAATGGCTAAAACAGGGGAGATGCAGCAAGGTTAGGTGGGTCATGCCCAAGCAGGACAAGATATTTCCCCTGTCTAGATGTCCCTTTTTATTTCGGCTGTGTGGGCGGTTGCTAGCTACAACCGTGGGATTTATCTTGTTCGGGACTGTTCAGTAAGGAATGGTTCCGGCCTTGTGTTGTAGGGGATCGGGAGTAATCCTCGGTACGGTGATCTAGGCCCCGTACTGTGACGGGCGGTACCCCAGTAGCCCTGCCATTGTTGGAAATCCATTTTTCCCTACGAGACCCTACGGTTTTGATTTGTATCACCCACTTTTGTGGCTAGTAGCTGGAATTTAATAGATGTAACAATTTCGGCTATTTTCTATTTACTTGAAAACCCTAGACACTATTATAATATCACTGGATTTCCTATGAAATGTTTTGGTTAGCGTAAGGTAAAAACTTGCCCGTATTTATTTGTGGGGAGTCTTACGTGATACCTTTATTTTCAAATGTTTTTCAAAGTTAAACAATTTAAGCTGTTTACTCATACCAGACGCATGTCTGACCCGGAGTTTATATTTTGTTTTTCATAAACTCTTGGGTACTCAAATTTTTATGAGTAGCCAAGTGATAGGTTTTGGACTTTCATTTCTGGAGGAGCTTGGAGCAGGAGTTTCCAGACGTATGTAGCTATCTATCTAGTTCCTCTATATTAGTTGATGTGTACTGTATCTCTGATGTATATAGTGATAGATGTATGTACGGCTGTCATATGTATTGATATTGTATAACTCTGATATATGTAAAACTATGTAATATTTATGTGATATATTATATTCTGTTCCGTTCCGCTATGAGATTCTGATGTTGTTGTTCTTTCTTTCTCTTTCTTTCTACTTCTGTCCCTTTCTTTCTTTATGATGACACGTCTTTCTAGTAGTAGAAGGGCGGGTCGTTACACTTGGTATCAGAGCATAGGTAGGTAATAACCTTGGCTATGGTAGGAATCACTCATAGAATAGAGTCAGTAGTACTCTAAAATGAGGTTGAGTGTATTAATAGATATGAGCGCGTATTTGTTATTAAATATAAAATTGTTTTATATGTGTTGATTTATCTGTTGAGTGTTTATCGATTCTGGTCGATGTGTGGAACGCCATTTCATCGATAGGGATTTCTAAACTCTTAAAGAAGGTAGACCGACACAGTATTGTTTTTAAAGTAGGGTAAATGAAATAATTTTACCCAAAATTATATTTTGACATAAAAGAAATAATTTTGATGATTATTTATATTTGGATGATTGGTTGTTAATACTATAATTGAATAAAAATTTAAAATTTGAATGGTTTATAACCAAATAAAATTATTTAAGAATGATTTTAAATAAAAAGGAATATAATTAAAACTTGATTAAACTAGAATTTAAGTTCCGAAAATTTGAAAGGTGTTTAAATGAATTTAAACAAAGGGATTTGGGAATATGAAATCTTGGAAATGTTTGAAATGTTTTTCCAAAGATTTGAAGGCAATAATGGAGTATTGTTTTGGAAAATATTGTTGAATGGAAATTGTTTTGGGAGGAAATTGTGAAAGTAAGGAAGCACTGAACTCACTTCAGTCATTGGAAAATAATCCTGATGATGATGGCCACATCATCAGTATTCATTTTCGAGTTTCTAAAGTGATGGATTGCTACCAGAATAGTTGGTCAGTATATTGTTTGGGGTTGTTCGGTATACAGGTTGTTTTAGAAATTTCAAAGGGAAAATTGTTTTGGTGAAAACAAGTGTTTGGAATTTGAAATTTTGATTTGATATACCAAGTAGGTATGTGTAATTATCATTTCAAAATGGTTTTGGTAATGAAAACCGGGCAATTGAATTCTAAGAAATTCTATTTAGATAATGTGAAAAGTTTAAATGAATTAACTGTTGAACTTATAAAGTAAAGTTGATATTAATAAGATGAAATTGGGAATTCTTAGAAAGACTAAGTAGAGGAAAATACACATTCTCCATTGTTATATGCATTTAATTGCATGTCTTTCAGAAATTTCACCTTTTGTAATCAGTTGAAACTATGCCAAGGTTGGATGATTGGAAGAGGAAAAAAATATTAAGAACTCTTGAGAAAATAGTTATTCTTATGTTGTATAGTTTTCATAATTTAAAAATTATGAAAAATATTTTGAAAACAAGTAAAGTATATTTGAAAGAAATGATTTTGTTTTTGAAAGAAAAAAACATAATAAAGAATTGAGTTAAAAATCCCAAATCTTTATATAGAATTGGAGGGGTCTTTAAAAGGAAAAGCATATTAAATTTTAAATTTAGAATAGTTATTATTCCCTCCTGGCCTAGGGAATAATTTAAATTCAAAAATTGAAAAAGAAAAAAAATTATGAGGTAGGATAGACCTTTCCTATTTTTGGGTAAGAATGCTAGCAAGGGTTTCTTGTGTTAGCTAGCAAGAGCAAGAAATTACGAACCCTAAAGTGAATATAGAAGTGTTAGCTTGGTTGGTTGTGCACATAAGTATTCATTATGGGAGAGGACTTTATGACTTTAAGGACTATCTCCACAGTTAACTTGGAAACCTTATGGGTAGTTGTTGTAGTGAATCACATTTACTTAAAGAAATGGCTGAAGCGTTTCCATATTTAAGTTAAACGCAATATTTGAAAATGAAACTTAATTTGACTACATTTGGGAAGAAGAATGGAATTTTGTGCATTTAAGGAATTAATATGAAGAAGTGGATTTAAGTGATTAGATCCCTATTGTCTACTCCAATTTAAGTGATAAACCAGTTGAAACATTTTCTAAAAAGTTAAAAAGGGCAGATACATGATATTCTTGGAAATAGTCGAAGCTGAGGCTGGAGAGCTCACATGGAATGGCTTCAAAGAAAATTATGGTGGAAGGTTTGTGTTCCATGTTATCCCGCTTTTTAGCAAAGCCGTGATATCAAAGGATCGATCAAAAACAAAAGACAATTCGTCTCAGAGATTGGTTGTACTTCACTTCGCTATGGATATCGATGAATTTTGTCCAAGTCCGGATCAGGCCACAATTGATAAGACATGACCAGAAAGGTCGTAGGAGTCGTCATTTCAAATTTCAAGTCAATCCGAGTTCGTATGCTCAAGATATGATGGATTCAATTTGAGAAACGTAGTCATTATCTGGTTCGAACCCATCACGTTGAAGTACTTCGAAACCATCACCCTTGGATCCATCACAATGGCCTGCCTTCGAACCCATGACTTCGCCTAGGTTCGTATCCACCCTGCATTCCTACCTTCGAATCCATCCTCCCGAAACCTCACATCGAATCCATGCATCGGTTCAAAGCCATGAACTTAACCTTGCTTCGACTCCAGCATGCAAGCCCTTGCCTCGAATCCATCCTCACAAGAATGTTCGAATCCATTAAAAACCCTCTAGCTTCGAACCCAAGTCACTTCGAACCGATCCGGTTCGAATCGATCAGGTTCGAACCCATAGGAGCTCCTCGATTCGAATCGATCGCGCTTGAAACCAGGAACGATCGAGTCAACTAGTCACTCCATCGATACGAAGTCGGCACAATTCACGGGGACGAAGCGTTCAACCCGGAGAGAAGACCGGATCGATTTGAGAAACACGCGCCACCTCATCACGAAGCCACGTAAGCCGATCGATTCGAAGTACGTGGTTTCGAAGTGATCGGTTCGAACTCAACAGCCAACCGAGAATCATCATTTCGGACCGATCATATCTCCTTAACCACTGACCCAAATACAACGAAATTTTCACAGTAGCTTCCATACAAGGTAAAGATTGTTCCTGCCAAGTTTCAGCTCGATCGGACCATTTCTTGATTGGTTCGAAATCACTTCGAATCGATGTCAGATCGAGACCAAACTTGATGGGGTCGGTCGCGTGGGCCCACTCACGTGCCAGAAGAAGTCTCCCGAAGTTTGACCGAGATCTGGGCCTCCAACGCCTATAAATAGCACCCTGAAGCCTTCAGAAAAGGGGATGTTCCAGGAACTTCTGCCATTGAACACCAAGACTCTACCGGATTCCATTCTATCCATCATAATCACCGTTGTATTCAGATTTCAAAGCTATTATCAACTGTAATTCATTGTAATCGATCTGTCAAGCAAAGAAATAAAGAGAAAACCTTCAAAGTGGACGTAGGCACGAACGCCGAACCACTATAAATCCTGTGTTTGTGATTGTTATCTGCGAATTATTGTGATTTGTTACTTAGATCTGAATTCTATATTGATTGACGCTGAGTTCTGTGTTGATTATTATCGATTTAAGTGCGTAAACGGGCGCTTTCGCAGTATTGGGTGTTTGTGACCAATTTTGGCGCAAACATTTTGGTGCTTTCACTGAGAACTGAACTCAGGAGTTCTACCAATTGATAGTTGATTCAGAGAAAATTTGAAAGTTTAGATTTGAGAAATTATGACGAGACAATCGAATAGAAGGCCAAGGCCAGAGAGAAGTGAACAACAAGGAAGTCAAGAGGCTTCCTCAGGAGCGAATCAACCATCGATCTTCATCACTAGGGACGAGATGGAGACTATGATGAAGAAGCAAGAGGAGTTGATTCAGAGTTTATTTCAACAGATAGGACAGCTTGGAGCACAGAATAGAGGAGCCAATGAAGTCCAGAACGAAGCAGGACCATCCGGCGTCGCGCCCGGATTAGGGGGCACACCCATGGAGAATGTTGATCCAGTTTCGGAGGGAGAAAGAGGAGCATCTGCGCAACCCGGTAGTAGTAAAGGGGTGAACTCTCGGTCAAGGGGGCAGATCCCAGAGTTCCCTCATGAACTCGGGGGGCAGGTTGAAAGTAGTGAACGAAGATTACATCTTGGAGACAACGACAGGTTGGCAGAGATGGTTAGGCGAGCTTTGAGAGGCGGTTTGGTGAACAAAGATTTGGAGGATGTTAATAGGAGCCCTTTTACTTCAGCAATCAGGCAAGCTAGGAACCCACCGGATTTCAAATTACCATCATTGGATATGTATGACGGGAGAACGGACCCCACGGTCCATCTGACGAAATATATGAGGCATATGGAAGTGCTGGGGGCATCAGAGGAGGTTATGGCCCGGTGCTTCCTATTGTACTTGGCGGATATTGCGGCGTTATGGTTCAGGCAACTGGAGAGTGGATCCATCGGAACATGGAATGATTTAACTGAGAGATTTATGAGGAAATTCAGGGTTCACATTACAAGACCCAAGAATGTGATGACGTTGGCAACTTTAAAACAGAAAGCTGGAGAAACATTGAGAAGTTTCCTGACACGGTTCAATGCGGCAGCAGCTTCGGTGGATCGGCCGGATCCATCCATGGTTATGATGGCGGCCGTGTCTGGAATAGCTGATGGAACGGAGTTCAAAAATTCATTAACTAAGGATCCACCTATGGATCTGGAAGAATTCTATCATGAGGCAGAAAAGTTTTTACGATTGGAGGATGCAAATGCAGAAAGAGAAGAAGGAGATGGGATAGAAGTTTATGCACTTAAAGACGAAAAGCCTCCTAAAAGGGACTCAGATAAGGACAAAGGTAAAAGAAAGACTGAGAATGACGGAGACAGATCAAAGCGGCAACGGAGGGAGCCGCGATTCACCACCTACACTGAGCTGAATGAGAGCCTGGAACGAATTTATCAGGATACCAAAGATCGGATTCCGTATCGTAGGCCAATGCGAAGGGATCCAACCTCTGACGAAAGGAAATCAGATAAGTTTTGTGTATTCCATGAATTAAACGGTCATAACACTAATGATTGTAGGCACCTGAAGGACGAGGTGGAAGGGCATATCAGGAACGATACGCTCCTTCAATATGTACGGAGGCGAGCTCCAGCGGCGGAACCAGAGCGACTACCATCCACTTCAGCTAGAGGCGACCCTGAATCAAGGCACCGTTTGGTTATCAATTGAGTGAAATAACGATGAACAAGTTGTAAGCTTCCACTAACGCAATTAAATCATTTACACATGTGCGAGATCGCGAACGATCTCCAGGCATGCTCTGAGTGATCATTAACCGTTTCGTAGTGGGAACTTACACTTTGACATCCATGATTTGCTTTCGTTTCGTTTTGATTTGAACATTTAGACTTTGCTTGTTTGGACATTTCTGTTTTAAAACTCATCCGTTTAATGGATATTTGATTCTGATAACTCTGGAATGGCTAAGCTACTTACACATGTATGGGGTCGCGAACGATCCTTAGGCATGCTCTGAGATGGCGATGAACCGCCCTGACAAACGATCCAGGAACTCACCCGAACGTAACCATGGCATCGATAACATCAAGCCCTCCCGGGCACACTTTATCGCCTCGAACGGCATCCGACCTTGAATGGTCACAATCCGACCTCGAACGGTCACAACTCACCTCACCTCAAATGGCTCGATCGCGAACGCTCGTCACTTGAGGTCCAACACCCGACCATGAACGGTCACAAATTCGCCTCGAACGGCACACGATCGCGAACGATCACTCTCTGCCTTGAACGGCACCGACCGCGAACGGTCATGATTCACTAATTATGAAATCCAACCTCGAACGGTCACCATTCGCCTTGAACGGCACTTGGTCGCGAACGATCACCATTTGCCACGAACGGCAATCGACCGCGAATGGTCCCATCTCATCATTTGCCGCGAACGGCATCGACCGCGAACGGTCCTATTCCGTCCTATGCCACGAACGGCGCAGACCGCGAACGGTCCCGATTCACCTCAAGCAGCATGCGATCCCGAACGATCAATGCATGGATTTATACGCTCGACCACGTACGGTGGCACTTCACCTCGAATGACTCGATCACGAACGATCGTCATTTGAAGTTAAGCGCTTGACCACGAACGGCCGCGCTTCATCTCAAATAACTCGATCCCGAACGATCGTCATTTGAGGCCATATGAAACTATCAAGTTCTTTGCAGGTTGATAACAGGATACGAACATCCAATTCAAGGCATTACAAAACACACCTTCCTACCGCAAGGCATGTTTTGGGGGGCAAATGTTATCCCGCTTTTTAGCAAAGCCGTGATATCAAAGGATCGATCAAAAACAAAAGACAATTCGTCTCAGAGATTGGTTGTACTTCACTTCGCTATGGATATCGATGAATTTTGTCCGAGTCCGGATCAGGCCACAATTGATAAGACATGACCAGAAAGGTCGTAGGAGTCGTCATTTCAAATTTCAAGTCAATCCGAGTTCGTATGCTCAAGATATGATGGATTCAATTTGAGAAAGGTAGTCATTGTCTGGTTCGAACCCATCACGTTGAAGTACTTCGAAACCATCACCCTCGGATCCATCACAATGGCCTGCCTTCGAACCCATGACTTCGCCTAGCTTCGTATCCACCCTGCATTCCTACCTTCGAATCCATCTCCCAAAACCTCACATCGAATCCATGCATCGGTTCAAAGCCATGAACTTAACCTTGCTTCGACTCCAGCATGCAAGCCCTTGCCTCGAATCCATCCTCACAAGAATGTTCGAATCCATTAAAAACCCTCTAGCTTCGAACCCAAGTCACTTTGAACTGATCCGGTTCGAATCGATCGGGTTCGAACCCATAGGAGCTCCTCGATTCGAATCGATCGCGCTTGAAACCAGGAACGATCGAGTCAACTAGTCACTCCATCGATACGAAGTCGGCACAATTCACGGGGACGAAGCGTTCAACCCGGAGAGAAGACCGGATCGATTTGAGAAACACGCGCCACCTCATCACGAAGCCACGTAAGCCGATCGATTCGAAGTACGTGGTTTCGAAGTGATCGGTTCGAACTCAACAGCCAACCGAGAATCATCATTTCGAACCGATCATATCTCCTTAACCACTGATCCAAATGCAACGAAATTTTCACAGTAGCTTCCATACAAGGTAAAGATTGTTCCTGCCAAGTTTCAGCTCGATCGGACCATTTCTTGATTGGGTTCGAAATCACTTCGAATCGATGTCAGATCGAGACAAAACTTGGTGGGATCGGTCGCGTGGGCCCACTCACGTGCCAGAAGAAGTCTCTCGAAGTTTGACCGAGATCTGGGCCTCCAACGCCTATAAATAGCACCCTGAAGCCTTCAGAAAAGGGGATGTTCCAGGAACTTCTGCCATTGAACACCAAGACTCTGCCGGATTCCATTCTATCCATCATAATCACCGTTGTATTCAGATTTCAAAGCTATTATCAACTGTAATTCATTGTAATCGATCTGTCAAGCAAAGCAATAAAGAGAAAACCTTCAAAGTGGACGTAGGCACGAACGCCGAACCACTATAAATCCTGTGTTTGTGATTGTTATCTGCGAATTATTGTGATTTGTTGCTTAGATCTGAATTCTATATTGATTGTCGCTGAGTTCTGTGTTGATTATTATCGATTTAAGTGCGTAAACGGGCGCTTTCGCGGTATTGGGTGTTTGTGACCAATTTTGGCGCAAACATTCCATTCCCGATATTTCAGTACGCACCTTGTTTGATTCAGGAGAATCTCATTCCTTTATCTCTATTTTTCTTGTTGAGAGACTCCATTAGATGTTTCCATCATTTGTGATCTGATAGTAGTCTCAAACCCGATTAGAGGAGCAGCTTACTTGTCGATGCTTTGCCGAGGTTTGAAAATTTTGATTCTTGGAGTATAGTTTGACTGTGAGGCATTCGTTCTTGGTTTCTCCAATTTTGACCTTATTTCAGGTATGGACTGGTTGTCGATGTATGGGGCGATTTTAGATTGTGATAGAAGGGTATTCTTGTAAGGTACGTACAGTGGGTGTACCTTGGAGGTTTCATGTGATCCATGAGGCTCTGTTATACTTAGCTACCTTTATTCTTTAGACGTATCGCCCGATGATCTTAGTTCTATTCCAGTTGTTCCTTTGTACCCTGATGTTTTTTAGGAGGCCACTTGCCTTCCTCCACGGGGAGGGATTGATTTCAGGATATACCTTATTGATAATGCTTGGCTGGTTATTTTACCGGCTCGACAAATGGCCCCAAAGGAGAGGATTAGGATTTCCTATCCACATCTTTTTGTCGGTAAGTTTTCTTTTGAACATCCTATCTTTGATCTTTTCCTAATTAGGCTCCTTCGATATATCTTTTTAGGTGACACTTTGTATTGGTAGGGATGTTTGTAAACATACCATTAGGACATGCTTTGTTTGATGATTGCTTGTGGTTGCAAGTGGATGCCAGTGGTTGCGGAAATATGCATTTACATACACTAGGCGCCCATTTAATCTTAATTTATCTTATCTTTAGATCCACCACCAAGGAATGCACTTGCATATGCATATGGATGTGTGCGACATATATACATACATATATATATATATATAAACATATATATATACATATATATATACATATATATATATTCGTTCATTATGCATTTATTACATATTATTTATACACATATGGTTGTATATAAATGGATGTTGGACATACGAACGATTGCATTTGGATGATGGTTGAAGCATGCATGTAGAACTAACAGGAGGTCGACTGTATCAGTATACCGACTACCTATTCGCATTAGATAAGGTCACTTGCACTTCACTTTGCATAAGAATCATAATTTCATTAGATAACTAAGGACAATGGTTGTTATGGATGATGGTTGAGTAGATGATTGTATATCCTAGATGCTGGTTGCTATTAACGTTCTTCTTTTCGCAGATTTCGGAGATGAAATCCCTAAAGGGGAGGAGAATGTAACACCCAGATATTTAAGGGGAAATTAACAAATAATTATAAGTGAAAATAAACAGTGTTTATAATTAGAATTCGTTTGAAATTAATATTGAAATTAATTGGCATTGGATTTATTGAAATGTTTCAATTAAAAAGGGAAAGTGGAATTAAATTGTAATGATTGAGTTTAATATAAGAACTTGCATTTATGCCAAAATGGAATGAACATTTTAAATAAAAATAAATGCATGTTTTGAGATAAATTAAATAAACTTTTCATTTTTGAATATATGTATGATTATATATTTAACGACCCGTATTTTTTTCGACAACTAGAATATCGAATTTAATAAGATTTTAGGATTTAACATTGTATGAAGTTAGGAATTTATGATTTATTAGTAAGAAAAAAATTAGAATGTAAATTAATAATGTGGTTTAATGTAATTGATTACTATTTTAGTGTAATTTCAATTTATTTTAATAATTGTTTGAATGTTAGTTCCATTGATTGTAATTATAACGACCCTGACTCGACCTTCGAAAATCGGCACCGAATACGACACTCGTATTCAAATGCCGCAGATCCAAACGTCGAACCTGGTTCGCCGGAGCTTATAACACATTAAGTAAATAACATAGCGGAAGAAAAAGAATAATACATATGATATACAACATTTGATACAATATCTAATACAACAGAATGATACAATGAACATCAATATACATCAGAGTTATGATACAAGATAATAGCAGCGGAAAGAAAAGGATAACACAGCAGCGGAACAAAATCTCCAGTAGTCTTCAAGAAAGAACTCTAGTATCAGTAATCTCCATCTCCAAGGCACCAATCCAGAATAGCTCGAACTCGCAAATCAAGATGAAGAGAAGCAACTCGATCCAATTGCGATTGCCAAATCCTAAGGCTGAAAGCTAACGAATCTACACCTACTACTGATTATCTGAAAATCCCAACTCTAGACTGCCCGTGTGGGAAAATAGTGGGCACCCAGAGTTTAGAAAAGGAACAATAAACTTCAGGTCAGTCATGGGACTGGTATGAACAAACAAAAACATTTGGTCTTTAAAAATAAGCAACAAGGAATTTAAAATAAATCCGTAATGCTTTTTGGAAAATGAAACTACCATAAGGCCTCCCGCCACACACACAATGCAAACGCAGAATTGGAGGAGATTTCTCCTTATGATAGTCAAATATGCTTAATACGAGAAAGTTTTCTTTGATATTATTGCTAGTGCATAGTGTAGAAAAACCATTTCGAAAATAGAATATTAATCCTAGCCAGCATACGACATTTCGTCGTATGCCTACTATAGCTACCATGTTCCATAGCAGGTTACCGCCACATTCCATGGCAGGTTATACAACTAAAACCGTACAGGGCGCGTAGTGTTTTGATTGGATTTCCAACAAATGGTCAAGCTAAGGAACTTCCTACTGCCACATGGGATCGCCTCTGGCGGGACGTCCCGAGAACTAACGTTACGGTTAGATCTCTGCCAACACAAGGCCGGGTTACCTCTGTAACTAGGTAACTACTACACGAATATGCCATCCCCCGGTCCTTTGGGACCTTTATCCGAGCGCGCGCAACAACAACCACAAAGTATCATAAAGTAATAGATCTGCAGTATCCACATGAGTAAGTATCTGGGCTCCATACCATGATACCACCCTTTTCCAGAAGGGAATGACATACCCTAAAGGGCGCGACCCTCATAACCTTGCCGCATCTTTCCTGTTTCGACCATTTCCGGGGTGTGAGGTCCTGATGCAGTCTCGTCCACAAAGCTACGTTTTATACAAAAGCCATGCTTTGATCACAAATGATCAACAAATGATCATCATCACACAGCAGCACTCAGCATGTCACATTACCAAATTGGGAATACATCACTGATAAATATCAACTACATAACCTCTGAGCTCGTACATCTCAGAGAAGGGTGTTAAGCTAAGAGAATAAATTCTCCGCCACCAAGCAGAAATGTATTTGATAGAGATCAGTTAACATCTCAAAGTGTAATGTCGGACATACAACCATACAAGTCTGTTCCGGGTTCGAACAGAACCGAAGGCACTTCCGAAGAAGCCCTTGCAAATCCGGGTATCCACAATCCCAATCGGACTTCCCATCACTTAGGGAATCTCTATACCGTAGCTACTCGGTGCAGGGGCAATCGATAGGTTATCCTATCGTTCTGACAAATACCCGGTCTTCACCACCGGTCTTCAATTGCAATCCATAACGTCGTATCACTATTCGGAATGGGTTATATGACACAAGGTCCTCTCCCGGCTAAACTGAATATTAAGCGCCATATTTAAAAACATATGGATATGGGATTTCGGTTAAGTCACAACTTAAAAATCCAAAGCTTTTCTTTCAAATGGTTAAACAAATTACCATTTTTAAATCTTTAAACAAAAAGATTTATTTCACAAAGTTTCATCCGATATCACAAAGATCTATCCATAGATTTCAAAACAATTCCCATTCAATTTAGATTAACCCGATTAAATCTTTAAATTAAAGATTTATAGCTTTCAAAACACATTTCCAAAGATTTATCTAAAACTTGGAAAACTATTTTCATTTTTAGACTTGAAATTCTTTAACAAAAATTGGAAATTCATTCTTATGTGAAAGCTTCAATCGTTTGAAAACAAATAGTTTTCTTTTTGGAAAAATCCGATTTCATTTATACAATTTAAGATCTTTGGGTTAAATTTAAATTCCAAAACATCACTTTTAAAATGATTTTAAAAAACACATATAAACCCATTTATAAGTTGAATAACCTTTTAAACCATAGTTTCCAAATTATAGAATTCAATTTTCAAATATTGAATTCAAATTTAAATCAATTCATTTAAATTTCAAGATTCAATCAAGTTATTCAAATAACTTTTATTTTTGAAATTCATTTTTCAAAAGCTTCAATTCTAATTCCAAAACTATTTTGGATTTAAAAATTAAATTTTAAAACAATTTCAAAATCTGTGACTTAACCAAATTTCCACGTGAAATCCATATTTGTGTGTGTATATGTGTGGTCCAGGGGTTTTACACAATAGAAGTGCAACATCATCAATCAGCACAGATTAAATCATTACAATTCGATGTGGGTTTCGGATAACCAAATGGAATCCGACTCCCTGTCGCATCGAAACTCAAATGTCGTTTTACGGGTCAAAGGGTTTGCAAAACAATATATATATATATATATATCACAGATATGACAACTTAGCACAAAACATCACATATCAAATATATCAATCCATCACAGAACATCCAATAACAATCAAACATCTTTAATTAAGATGAATAAACCGTGTAGTTATAAATTTATTATTCATATAATTACTTATATTAGTAATCTTTTAAATCAATGATTAATTATCATTAACTATAATTAATTAAGTTTTAACTACCTACATTTATTAATCATTTATTTAATTAATTTTCGTAATTAATTAACCTTTAATTGTAATTAATTAAATCTTAGTTACAATTAATTGTCCTTAATAAATAGATTCATTATTCCTTAATTAATTACAAAAAATTAATTATTCCTTAATTAATAATGATTTCTTAATCATTTTAAGTTAATTAACCTTAATCTATTTTCCTTGATTCAATTATCTTAATTAATTAACCACAGTAACTAATTAATTTGACTTTAAAGTAATTAACCTCAAATATTTGATTAATCAATCCTTAATCTTTAATTATCTTCTCTTAATTACTTTTACTAAGTAATTACTATTTTCATTTGATTATTTATTAATTACTTGATAAATTAACTTAATAATTTAATGAATCCAAAATAATAAATTCTATTTATTTAAGATAAAACATCTCTTACTTAAATAAAGCATTTAAAAATAATTTGCTTTCAAATTTAACTTAAATTTCATTTTAAATTTAAGATTTAAAATGGATACAAATTTAACTTAAACAAAATTTTAAAATATATTTCAAAACCCTTTCTATTCTACAAGTTAAAGAATATTTATTTTATAAAGGAGATTTGAAAGAATTCTAAACCAAATTCATTTTTAAATTTAATTCAATTAAAAAATACACTATGACATTCAAAGTTGTTTAAATTATTTTTAAATTTAAAACTTCTGTTTATTCTAAAATTGGAATACAAATTTAAAATTTTATTTCAGGCTGCATAGATTCAAATTTCAAATTTAAATTACTTTCATTTATCTTCATTTTAAATTTCAAATCATTTAACTATTTTTAAAGTAGTTAATCAATTTAAATTTAAAAGGTTTGTTTTATTCCAAAACTGAGATTCAAGTGTCAAATTTCAGATTTTAGAACTTATATTTTAAAACTTGCTTAATACTTTGCTTTACAATTCAAACCTTTAAGTTTTTTTTTTTCAAGCCAAATCCACTTTAAATACTTAAGTGTGTTCAAGAAAGTTTAAATTTCAAAACTTAAATCATTTCAAAACTTAGGTTTAAACTTACTTAAGGTCATATTTCAAACTTAGTTTTAAAGATTTGTTCAAAACTTTGATATCCATTTTAAAAACTTCAGTTTAAATTTTAAAACAAACACTACAGGTTTCTGTTCAACCTGTAAACCCAAGACTACCCAAATATCTCCAACATATCCACCATCCCCTGTGCACCTGCACAGCAACCTTGATCGATTCCGATCAACTTCGACTATCATCCCTCATCGACGAGCAACTCCTCACTCCATCCCGATCATCATCTCGCTCTCAATCCACTCGAATTTGAATTCGAGTTTAAATCTTAAAACCTGGAAACTACAGAATGGTACTAGCCCAAAACCTGTCAACGCCGCGCAATCTCACCTCTGATCATCAGATCACCTACGACTCCGGCCATCCCTTCGCCTACGTCTCCTCTTCCAACCCCCAAAGCCTTGCAACACTCGATGCACCAGAGACCACGTGAAGCATCTAAAATTCGATCACCCAAAAACTAGGTTAGAAACTAGGATAGGCAACCACCGTCGCCACCACCCTCTGACCATCCACCTGCTATTTTTCCCCACCTCAGTGATCACCCTACTACCTTCAGAACGAACCCCGACACCCCAAATCACAGAGATGACCAGAAACTTCCCAAAACCCATTTTTTTGTTAAACCAGAAATGCTCACTCAATAGCAAATAAAAAAAATATGATTTTAGTGTTTAAAATCATTTTTAAGTTAATGAATTCAAATCATGATTCTGAACTTATGAATTACCAAGTTTGGATTTTGACACATTTCTATTTTTTTTTTATCAGTCAGTTTTGGTTTCCAAGCAATTTCTAAAGACACTTCAATAATTTTTAACTTAAGTATGATTTTAATCTAAACTTTTAAGATGAAACAAACAAGTTTAGTTTATAACTTAGGGTTAAACAGAGATTAATTCAAGAGTTTTGAGTTTAAACTAAAACAAGACCCTTTTTAATTTACTGTATACTAGTACTTCCATGTAGTTCAGAAACAAAACATACTCAAGCTATTTTTAAACTTAAACCTGGATTGAATAAACAATTTCACTTAAATCCTAAAGTCCAAGATAAATTTTGAGAAGGAGATTTTGGTTTAAGAACAGGGTTTGAAAGCTTATAAACTTAGGAGCAGATACACATATATCTGTATGATAGGCGTGCACTAAGATACTCAAGTACACAGACATATCAGCAACATTTTCAGAACAAAGTTTCAAGCATCAAGCACAACATCACAGAACATAGGCCAATATAAGTGAGTTTGCTCACCTGGAAGGCACGGTGCAGAGAACAAAGACAGGGAACAGAGACAGAGAACATGAACATAGAGTTCCAAATGAGAATGGCCTGGAAACTAAGTTGTTAATGTTTGATTTGCTTCTTGAATTCTTGGTTTGCTTTACTCCTGAACTGATAAATAAAATTGCTTTTAAATCTTTGCCTTGTTCCTGATTACAACTACAGATTCAAATCCTTTTTAAAATAATTTTACTTGCCTCAATTTGTTTGAGAGAATTTGCACTGTCAAAAACCTGAAGCACTTGTCTTAGTTTCAAGTTTGAATCTTCTGTTCTTACTTATGATTTGAAAAGAACTCCTACTTGATTTTGTTTCCAGGATGAACTGTTGTTTGAAAAAAAATTCATTTTGCCTTGCACTCTATTTTCTTCCTGCAACTTATTAATAAAATAGTTTAAATTCTTTTGTTTTTGTTACTGATTCACAACTCAAAAATTCAATTCTTAAAAAAAATGACTTGCCTCTGAAACTGTTTCCAGAGATTGTTTTAAACCCTTAAATCTTGGTTTTCTCCTTCAACAGATTGATAAAGTTGTTTAAGTTCTCTACTTTAATATTGTGTAACAACTTCAAACTCAAAAAAAAACAAAAATTAAAAAGAAATTTACTGGCCTTTGAATTGCTTAAGAGGATCTGCACTATCTCTGGTCAAAGACTGAAGCATACTTTTTTTTTTTAACTTCAGGTTGATTTCCCATAATTTGGTTTTCCAATTTTCTTTCTACTTTATTTCTTCAACTGGAATATTTAGTTTTGATCTTCTGGTTTGTGTTGAATATTGAACTTTGCCTCTATTTCCAGATTTGAACTTGCATGTTTACTGAGTCGCTTCTTTACTTTGAATTTAAACTTGCTGGAAAAAAATGTAAATTGAAGCTTGATTTTGAAATGATCTTGCATTTGCTTCCAGGTTTTGTTCTATATCCTATTGTTTGAGATGACCCTTTGCTGATCTGGTTTGTGAATTGAAAAAGAGGCTGTTGCTTTTGCTTTGATGTTGAGATAAAAAAATTTTTGTTTTTGTTCTGTAAACAAGCTTGATCTTCAGCTGATATCTATGCTTTTTATTTATTATTTTTTTTCTTGTCCAAATCTTTGATTTGCAGATTTGATTGGTGGCTGATAGGGGGTGTTTGGTGGCTAATGATATTCTCTAGTGTGCAAAAGATATGCCATTGATTATCTTTGTCTTTTTTTATTTGTTTCATAGCTGAAAAAAAAATGTTATTTCTTTCTTTTTGTAATTTTAAATTTGATTATTTTAAAAATGCAATGATGCCATTTATATATACATATACACAAAGTTTAAAAGAATTGTTTCTAACCAATCTTTACATTATACAAGTTACACTTCAATGATTTTTTAAATGCCAATTATTTTAAAACATATCATCTAAAATTTAAATTCAATTCCAATATGTATTCAATCCTTATGACCAATATTATTTAAACTTAGTTCATACATTTATTTAAAAATTTATATTTACACCATTTACATTCATATTTTTTTTATTATCTATTTTGTACAATTCTACAAAAGAAAAGAATGGATTCAAACACTTTGATTTCATATTAACAATTAGTCACACTTATTTATGTATGAAAATTTAACTTAAAAATAATATTATGAAAATTAATACATCTTCCAAATAAAAATTAATATTTTAGAAAACAACTATTACTATCATTTTATTAATCTCAAGCTTTTAAATTCTATTTTTATTTTTTAAATACATTTTATTTTGAAACTCAATATTTATTTTATAAATCACTTATCCTTAAATTTCTAATATAAATTTCTATTTATAATCAAATTATTTATTTATTTATCCTAGAAAATTTTCTAATTAATTCACAATTTATTTTCAAAAATTAATTTAATTGCCAAATTAAACTTAATGAATTTTCAGGAATGTTACAGTAATAATAGATGTTAATATAAGAATGGAATAATTTAAGAAATAAATGTTGGAATATAACAGAAAAAAGCTGTGGTATAATGAGAATTCATTTGAAATCTAATATTGAATATAAACTGCAATAAGCGTTGTTGGAATCCTTTAATTGAAAAGAAAAGACAAGTATAATGATCTGCCTTTTTGAATGTTTTAAGCAGATCGAACTTAAACCATACAAAGGGGCAGATTGTTATTGGGGTAAATAAGAAAAACAGAGAAAGAAAAAACAAAAAAAACATAATCTCACAGTGGAATGACAAAATATAATAATCAAATAGTTCATGAAGCTGTTTACAAAACAATTGATTATACTTATACAACATTGAATCAAAGTTACACATATCAGAGATAAATAAATAGTGCAATGGAACAGTATGAATGCAGTGGAATAAATATAGCAAATAATAGTAATACAAATCTTTCTCTTCATCCTTCAAAAATAAGGTCAATAAATACTGAAATGCTCAAGCTGACCAGAGCGAATTGAAAAGAAAAAACACTCGAGGAAGAACTAAAAGATCTTATGTAAGTTAAATCAACTATAAATATGTGTATGATGGCGTCCGAGATGTTTACGGGGTTTGACATCTCCTATCCAGTGTCTAACATGTGTGCAGTAACTCAAAAGATGTTCGGGATTCACATCTCCTAAGGATCCATTAAAATATCTTCTATGTAGTATAATACGCTATTATAATATGTCTACAATAAAGGAAAAGTATTAAAACAACATTAAGGCGTCATTCATATTCCCCTTAACACATTTTTATATATTCCCATAGTCTACAATACCGTAATTCCTCCATAAATTGGAGGGCTATCAGAGGGCACTCCATACGTATGGTACAAAACAAACCCGTAGAAGGCGCTCTAGGGAATGTGAATACGGCACTCAAGGAAATGCTAGGGTAGATTTACCAATTGCAAAACCAGGCTGGTGGTAACGGATAGCAGCTACTACTGCCCACCTCGAAACACACTCCCAAATCAAAATCAAGGGGTGGCTACCAAATCATCACAAATGTCATAAAATGGTATCGAAGAAGCATGTCCGATCGGAGGAATGACCTCACTTGGCCCAGGTAAAGCTCCTATTTTAGTTACATCTAAGCTGACTCATGGGAGTCAGGGTCACGTCATACCTTATACAAAAATCGTTCGCCAAACCACCCTACATTTCTGGAATCTCCACCGCATACACAGTTGTTAAAGTGTTTTTTGGTATTGGAGGAGAGTATGACAATATTTGATCTTATCTCATTAACAACTAATCGCTTATTACACACTTGATGGTTCTTTTACATTTCCAAAATTACTTCATAATTGATATCAAAATATCATATTCAATTTCAAAACGATATCAATTCAAAATCATATTAACTTTCGAAATCATATTATTCTCGAAATCATATTTCCTTTCAGAATCATAATTTTAAATTGAATAAAATCCTCATTTCAAAACTTCATATACAAATCAAATATGTAATTTAAATCCAAATTTAGTTTATCGTATCATTTAACCATATTCACTTTAAAGTCGAAGATTTAAAATATAAACACATCTACTTTATTTAGTTTGAAATTTAGAAAGATAGTTTTGGTAGTTTTAAATAGTTTAAATAGTTATAAATAGTTAAAAATACTCTAAATAGTTTATTTAAGACCAAAGATACTGTTAAATTGATTAAAGATAGTTAAATAGGTTTAAAACAAATTAAATAATTAAAATAGATCAAATAACTTCAAAATAGGTTAATTAGATTTAAAATAAGTTAAAATGGGTAAATTAGTTTTAAAATTTTAAATGGTTTAAAATAGGTCAAAATAATTTAATATATTTATATAGGTTAAAATAGCTTAATAATTTGAAATCTTAAAATTCAGAATCTTTAAAATAATATACCTTTTCAAAACAGTTTGTATTAAAACATGAATCTTGAAATTTATATCAAATTAAACTATTTATTTCATTCCCATGCATTTGAACCATTTAAATTTTCAAAACTCAATTTCAAATTTCCAATTCAAATTCCCAAAAAATTATTTAATTCAATATCGTTTCCAATCTATGTTTGAAATATCAATTTATATTACTCTCATTTCAATACATTTCAAAGTTATATTCAAACAATTTTTAATAACTCAAATTCTATAAATTTCATTTATGCTTGAAATTCAACTTTAAAATTTCAATTTAATTCTTTTAACAATTCCTTTAAAACAAATTCCAACTTTAACATAAATCTCAAATTTCGATAATTATTCAATTATTTGAACCAAATTTTCTTTCAAAATATCAATTAGTAAATTCAAAAATTAAAGATGTTTAAAATCATTTAATTTGACCAAATACAGTGTCTGCATATAACTCTCTACCCTAGGGTCAAGTGATATGTGTATTAATCATTTCAATCCGCAATTTAAAATTTTACGGTTATATATCATTTCAAATCACAATGTCGAATTAAATAAAATCCATAAAATTGCTCGAGTCTATCATTTCAACCCATAATGATTTTTCCTTAATCAATAGAATGTTCAGGTATGTATCATTTAAACCCATAGTGAACTTGCAGTTTATAACGATATAAAATACAACATCCACGCATCCAATACTAATAATCAACATCCATCACAATCATCATCCAAATCAATCAGTAAACATCAGTAGATAATTGGTAATCAATAATAGGTATTTAACTAGCAACTTAAATTCAATAATAAATAAAAATAACGATTTAATTCAAATAAATTCCAATTAACTGAGATGACGATTTAAAATATACCAAACAGCCATAAATAAATTTCCAATCACATCATAAATTTAATTTAACTAACATATGAAATTTTAGAAGTTGTGAGCGGGTCAAATCACTCACCTTTGAATTTAAATCGAATTTAAATCCAATTTAGGGCCCAAGTTCAAAGGATCTTAGAATTCATCTAAAATAGTGTCAAAATGTCCAGAATTCCGATATAATCCCAACAAAATACACTGTACATGAATCGGACATCGTATGAAAAAGTAATGTACGTTAGAACGATTGAAAAGATTAAAATTGTAAAATAAAACAAAGGAACGGTACATGTCACTTCCCCCTTTTACCTCGTTCAACTCGCACAGTAGCATCTCGCGCCTGACGAAGTCGATCCGCCAGCAGACGTCGCCGCTCTCACCACGGCCCTCATTGGGCACCCCCCCGACTACCCCAGCCAATTGCCCACGACCACCAGCCGCCGCCATCCCGAAGTAGATAAAATCCATAAAATCGCTCGAGTCTATCATTTCAACCCGTAAAGATTTTTTCCTAATTAGTAGATCATTCGGGTATATATCATTTCAACTTATAGTGAACTTGCAGTTTATAACGATATAAAATACAACATCCATTCATCCAATGCCAACAATCAACATCCATCACAATCATCATCCAAATCAATTAGTAAACATCAATAGACAATTGATGACCAATAACAGGTATTTAACTAGCAATTTAAATTTAATAATAAATAAAATAATAATTTAATTCAAATAAATTCAAATTAACTGAGATGATGATTTAAAATATACCAAACAGCCATGCGATGCGCTACTCAGGTTTCAAAATTGGCTATGGGAAAGGATTGGCTTAATCGTTATGAAGCTTATATCCTATATCCCGAGAGGATTATCCATCTTCGACATCCTCAATCTGTTAAGCAGGTTTCTATTGTTCTTAAAGATTCAGATTCTAATTTGGTGGCATCATTTTATGCTTTAAATCTACATGGTGAGAAAATGTTATTTCCCTTATTCAAGTAACTTGTGAATTTCTCGATGTCTTTGAACCTGTCTTAGGATTACTACCTAAGCGATCAATTGAGTGGTGCTAAGGTCTTTTCAGCTCGACCTTGCCACCGGTTTTCATCATCTACGAGTTGCGGTGGATAGCGTTCCACTTACCGCATTCTACACTGGTTATGATTCTTATAAGTGGCTCATTATGTCATCCGGTTTGATGAGCCCTCTAGCTCATTCAATCCATCTTATGAATCGAGTATTCTACTAATATCTCGATGAGTCTGTCCTTGTATTCATTGAATATGGGTGAAAACAGCAATTTAAAATTGTAAATCTTTCTAATAAGATTTATTTATAAGTATAATTGGATTTTGTTCTTAAAACGAGAAAATCCTATTTGTAGAAAATTTAAGAGACATGTTTATCATATAGAAGATGATTTTGTGTTGTATTGCCCATTGAGTGCTTTAAGAATTCTGATCGATGCATCTGATCAACGTTATCGATAGAAGTCTACTAAACGCTATGAAGAGAAAGTCAGACATAGTAAATTGACTTGTAACAAGCAAATTTATGTAGAAGATGGTTACATTAAGTTATCATAATGTTGAATGTCTTAGCTTTTCGAGAAAGAGGATCATGAAATAAATGATTTAGCATAAAAGCTGCTTTTTAAAAATTAAGAGAACTCCTTCCCGATGCTCCTATTCTTGTGATTTTCGAAGGGAACCAAGGCTTCAGTATTTGTATCGATGCTAGTCGTATTGGTTTTGGTGTCGTTCTCATGCAAAAGGGAACGTGTTATCGCTTATGCTTCTAGACAATTAAAGCCTGCCGAGACTAGATATTCCACTCATGATCTAGTGCTCGCGGCCATTGTTTCGCTCTTAGAATTTGGCATCATTCTCTTTTGGGAGAGAAATTTGTTCTCTACACCGATCATAAATCTTTGATGTATTTATTTTCTCAATAAAAACTTAATTTGCATCAACAACTTGGCTTGAATTCCTTGCATCTTATGATCTTGATATTCTCTATACTCTTAGAAAGGGAGATCGTGTTGTCGATGCCCTTAGTCGAAAACAACAAGCGGTTGTTTCCATAATGATATCCGAATGGAATGATCTCGAGACTTTGCTCACTTATGAGATTCGAGATCATGAATCTGATTCATGTTCATCACTTGTTTTTTGTAGCCTTGAGGCGCATCCTTCTCTTTTTGACTGCATTCTTAAAGCTCAAAAGCATGATCCCGAATTGGCTCATCTTAGCCAAAGTTGTAGGGATAGAAATATTGATGGTTTGAAAGACTTTGATATCGATGCTCGTGGAGGTATCCGAAAATTTGGTACTCTTATTATGCCAAATATTAGTGATCTCCGTAAAGACATTTTAGAAGATTCTCATCGTTCTAAATTTACCATTCGTCACGATAGTAGTAAAATGTACCCGGACATGAAGCCACTTTATTATTGGGATGGAATGAAATCTGACATTGCTAACTTTATTAAGCTTTGCATGACTTGCCAACTCGTAGAGACCGAGCATCAAAGGCCCGGTGGGTTATTGCAACCTTTGGACATTCCCATTTGAAAGTGGGATCAAATTTCCCTAAACTTTATTGACGGTCTTCCCCATTCTTGTTCGGGTCAAGACAGTCTATGGGTGATAGTAGACAGACTTACAAAATCTGCCTATTTTATTCCTGTTTGTTGAAAAAAAAAACAATTTTAGTATTTTGATGATAACAATATGACGATGCTACCAATTTGTTTGTTAAGTATTTTTAGGTCGAGCACCCATATGATGCATAATGGAGTTCAAATCTATATAAAAGAATAGAAAAATATGGAGCACAAGAACATAGTGCGAAGGACACATTCACTTTAAAGGCCGGTTAGCAGTTTATATTTTGGCACTACAATAGAAGAAAAACAAAAGGCTGAAAATTTGGGAAAATGTAAATTGAAAATTAAATAGCTGAGGATGGGTATTGAACCCAGGACATCAAGGAGAGAGACATGCATCAGTTCCATTACATCATGCAAGCTTTTGAAATGAAAGCAGTTATAAGTGTGAACGAAAGCCACTGATAAATAGCTGCAAAATAAAAAGGCTACGCCAAGTTTCAAACCCAGGATGCTAGGGGCAACAACGCACTTCCATACCACTACACCAAAGCCACAGTTGTTAATTGTATAGGCGGCACTTTTTTTATTCTCTAGACAAGCGAAATTAAATTATGGAAAAAGATGGCAAAGGTGGGATTCGAACTCTGGTCCTCAAGCAAGAACGCACGCACGCTTCCACCATGCCACAACTGCTATTGGATAGACATGTACTAACGGTTTTATATAAGCATTATAAAACGAATAGCCATGGACCATTTCCAAGCCTTCTCTTAAACATTCAATGGACGCATCTCTTTCAAACCAACATTTATGAAGGATTGCAACTTTTATTGGCTTCCATTCACTCCTGTATAAGCCATTTATCATTTCAAAATCAATAACAATCCTAATCTCTAACACCTTTCTCATATTGCTTACAAACGCTACAAATTCAATATTTATTTCAAAAGCAAACTTAGACCAACCCACTTTCACTCCATAATATTTGAGTACGGTCTTAATTCACTTCCTAACCTCTGCACACTTATTCTGCATCATTTTTGTTGGTTATAGAAGTTGTACTTCAGTTCGACTACTCAGTGTATTGAAGACACAATATATAGTCAAGATTATTTCTTTGTAAAAGAAAATATTGAAGTCCCGTTCGGCTGCTCGGGCAAGTGTACTGAAATCCTGTTCTGCTGCTCAGGTGCCTATTCCTTCAAGCGAAGTGAGGGTGATAGTTAGTTGAAATTCCAGAAGGAGTCTGGGACTGGAAGTAGGACTGGAGGTCCGAACCAGTATAAATTTTTTGTTGTGATTGCTTCTTGCTTTACTTTTTATTCGCGCTGCTATTATATTTATATTGCTGCTACTGTGATTACTGCACGTCAACTCCGTATCTATATATTTGGCCATCATCGATCCAGTGCATAACGACTAACAATTGGTATCAGAGCCTGGAATTTTATCGATCATCACAACATCATAGAATAATGGCCAGAAAAAGACCCAATCGAAATAAAACAAGAATAATCCCCATCAAAGCCACCAATGAAGACTACGAGAAGGTACTTTCTGATTTACAAATTTCAGTAAAAGATAGTAATGAATTAGTTAGTATAAGCGATAAGATCTCAAAGCTTAATTTTATTATTTTAAAAAAGATGAAATCTATCGTACTTGAAAATGAGAAATTGAAAAACGAGAAATTAAATTCAGAAAATCAACTTGGTATTTTAAAAAATAATTTTATAACTCTTAAAGATTTTCTAGATGAACAAAACACCTTAATTGAAAAGGAGAAAGAAAAATTTTCAAAAGAAATTTTTGATTTGAAAAGACAAAATGATTTATTACAATCTTCTTTAGATAATTCTAAATCTCAAAATTTTCTTCTCGAAAATAAGAACTGTGCGTTAAAAAACGAGAATTTTGAATTAAATAAGGAGATTGATATTTTGAAAACTAGTAATACTTCTTTTAAAAATAAAATTTGTGACTTTAAAATTAAATGTGAAAAATGTAAAAATGAATTTATGAAATTTAATAAAGGTCAAAATGATTTAAACATGATTGTATATGCTTTTTACTCTAATCTCTGATCTTACGTTCTACATACTCCTGCATTCTAAAAGCTCTCAATTATTTTAATTTCTTATTGAATCATTGAAACTATTTCATATCTTTTGATTCAATAAGCAATATACTTTCCTTAATCTTCACAAAACATCATTCGCATATTTTGAGGATAAGATTATAGGAAATTTGTACTACAAGTGACAAAACTGTGTTAACAAGAACACATACCGTCAACAAACAATTATATTCATTGTTGTTGAAGTCCTCTGTGTTGTAAGAGGCAAGTGTTGAAGTCCTCGGTGTTGTAAGAGGCAAGTGTTGAAGTCCTCAGTGTATTAGAGGCGTGAAATCCCGTTCGTTTGCTCGGGTATTGTAAACCTGTTCCTCCGGGTAAAGCGAGGTAGTTAATAGTGAAAATCCAGATAGAAGTCTGGGACTGGACGTAGGACGGTGCTCTGAACCAGTATAAAAATCTCTGGTGTGATTTTTCTATTTTTATTTACTTTGCTACTATCATCTATTTTCTGCATTTATATTATAGTCCATATTACACGATCCGTGTGTACTATACTAGCACGTGCACGATCACACACTTTTCATTTGGTATCAGAGCATAGGATATAATAAAGCTAATCGTAGAAATAATACCAGATACGCTTTCATGTATAGTAAAAATGTTAGTGCTAGTACTAGATTTCGGGTAAAGTCTAAATGCAATTCGTATAGAAATTCAAATATCGTTATGACCAATAACATTTATAACATCTCTAGAAGTACAAAATCATTGATGGAAAATATGAACAAAAAATATCTAAGTATTTGGGTTCCTATTAATTGGAAAAATAGAGAAAAATAGATTGATGATTATTTTGATATAGTGGTTAATAATGAAAATTTTATTTTCAAAGGTTCCACCAAACCCTCTTGGGTATGGTTACCTTTGGCCTAACCCCTGGACCCTAACATAGGTAGTGGGTACCAAAATATAGAATTTTATTTTTTTTTGTAGGTACCCAAGAAGAGATAAAAGGATGAGACGAATTTCAGTTTGTGTTTTGTTGATGACAAAGGGGGAGAAAATTAGGCATGTTGACGGAGAAAGTATATAATTCAGGGGGGGCCAAATATTAAGGGGAGCAATATAAGATTATTGTACAAAGTCATATGGTTGTCATCATCAAAATAGGGGAGAATGTTGAAAAAAAAAACAATTTTAGTATTTTGATGATAACAATATGACGATGCTACCAATTTGTTTGTTAAGTATTTTTAGGTCGAGCACCCATATGATGCATAATGGAGTTCAAATCTATATAAAAGAATAGAAAAATATGGAGCACAAGAACATAGTGCGAAGGACACATTCACTTTAAAGGCCGGTTAGCAGTTTATATTTTGGCACTACAATAGAAGAAAAACAAAAGGCTGAAAATTTGGAAAAATGTAAATTGAAAATTAAATAGCTGAGGATGGGTATTGAACCCAGGACATCGAGGAGAGAGACATGCATCAGTTCCATTACATCATGCAAGCTTTTGAAATGAAAGCAGTTATAAGTGTGAACGAAAGCCACTGATAAATAGCTGCAAAATAAAAAGGCTACGCCAAGTTTCGAAACCAGGATGCTAGGGGCAACAACGCACTTCCATACCACTACACCAAAGCCACAGTTGTTAATTGTATAGGCGGCACTTTTTTTATTCTCTAGACAAGCGAAATTAAATTATGGAAAAAGATGGCAAAGGTGGGATTCGAACTCTGGTCCTCAAGCAAGAACGCACGCACGCTTCCACCATGCCACAACTGCTATTGAATAGACATGTACTAACGGTTTTATATAAGCATTATAAAACGAATAGCCATGGACCATTTCCAAGCCTTCTCTTAAACATTCAATGGACGCATCTCTTTCAAACCAACATTTATGAAGGATTGCAACTTTTATTGGCTTCCATTCACTCCTGTATAAGCCATCTATCATTTCAAAATCAACAACAATCCTAATCTCTAACACCTTTCTCATATTGCTTACAAACGCTACAAATTCAATATTTATTTCAAAAGCAAACTTAGACCAACCCACTTTCACTCCATAATATTTGAGTACGGTCTTAATTCACTTCCTAACCTCTGCACACTTATTCTGCATCATTTTTGTTGGTTATAGAAGTTGTACTTCAGTTCGACTACTCAGTGTATTGAAGACACAATATATAGTCAAGATTATTTCTTTGTAAAAGAAAATATTGAAGTCCCGTTCGGCTGCTCGGGCAAGTGTACTGAAATCCTGTTCTGCTGCTCAGGTGCCTATTCCTTCAGGCGAAGTGAGGGTGATAGTTAGTTGAAATTCCAGAAGGAGTCTAGGACTGGAAGTAGGACTGGAGGTCCGAACCAGTATAAATTTTTTGCTGTGATTGCTTCTTGCTTTAGTTTTTATTCGCGCTGCTATTATATTTATATTGCCGCTACTGTGATTACTGCATGTCAACTCCGTATCTATATATTTGGCCATCATCGATCCAGTGCATAACGACTAACATTGTTCGGTCCAACCGGACCGTACCTTTTTTGGCCAAACTTTGTGTTAAAGAAATTGTTAAATTGCATGGAGTTCCTACTTCTATTGTTAGCGATCGTGATCCATTGTTTACTATTGGTTTTTGGAAAGGTCTTCAAAAAGCTTTGGGAACCAAGCTTAATTTTAGCACCGCCTATCATCCTCAGTCCGATGGACAAACCAAGCATGTGAATCAAACTCTTGAAGATCTACTCCGTGCATGTGTTCTTGATATTGGTGGAAGTTGGAAAGATCGTATTTCTCTTATTGAGTTTTCTTATAATAATAGCTTCCAATCTAATATTGGTATGACACTTTTCGAGGCACTCTACCGAAGACCATGCCAATCTCCTTCATGTTGGCTTGAAGCCAGTGAGAAGCTGATTTTAGGTCTAGATTTTATTCGTGATTCCATAGAAAAGATTGACCTTATTCGTCATAGGATAAGATAAGCTCAAAGTAAACAAAAATCCTATGCCGATAACTAAAGAAGGAATTTGGAATTTTTTGTGTGAGATTTGGTGTTCATTCTTCTTTCACCTATGAAGGGTGTTGTGCATTTTAGTCGATCGAAAAATTTAGCACCTCGATATATTGGCCCATTTTCCATTACCGAATGCATTGGTTCTGTGACTTATCGCCTTTCATTACTGGCTCAATTTTATGCTATTCATGACGTATTCCACGTTTCTCAACTATGAAAATGTCTTAGAAATTCCGATTTTATTCTTGAGCCAAATGTTATTGAAGAAATTGAAGTTTCATCTAATTTGACTTATGAGCAACATCCTATTCGTATCATTGCTACGGAGGTTAAACGCATTCGTAATAAAGGTGTTCCACTTGTGAAAGTTTAATGGTCCCCAAATTCGAAGGATTGCTCTTGGGAATCCAGAGAATTCATCGAGCGAATGCATTCGGATTTTCTCTCTCGTGCTCCTTAAGGTGTACTTCTCGCTTCAAAATTTTCTTGTGTTGTTATGCCTTAAAGTGGTTGTTACTCTTTATTGTCTTCTTAAATATTGCGAGGACGCAATTTCGTTAAAGAGGGGAATCTGTAACAACTCGCATATTTTAGGAATTATATATTTAAATATAGCACCGTTAGTTGAATTAAAGTCCGAAATGTGACTTTTTTGTAAATGACTGAATCCGGACTCGGGACCACTTCCATTGAGTTTAAAATGACGCTTATAACTTGTTAAGTATAAACATCGATATGTTTGGAGTTGACTTGGATTTCGGTATTTTCATTTGGGCTTTGGGTTTGGTTCTAGGCCACCAACACAATAAGAGAACCCAAACCTTCTCAAATACCTCCTACTCCACTCCTCTTCATTCGTTCATTCTATTTTCTAAATTCCTAACACTCAAGCCCTAAGAAGAATGGAAGGAAGAGGGAATAAAAATTTCAAAGCCCTAGCTTTTCTTAGGAATTCAAGTTCATGTTATAAATCAACGATGTAACAGCTCGAAAATCCGTACCCCTTGAATCAACATTATTCTACCTAAATCAACTCAAGTTGTACAGAAATACGGACCATTTGGGTTAAAGAAGAAGAGGTAGAAGAAGAGAATAGAAGTCAACATCAGAATCTAACCATCGCAGCGGAATAAAATATAATAGATAATAAATAATCTTTACTCAAAATCAAATATATCTGTTTACGTATATTCCATCATCAGAGTACATCAATCACAGCTCAACATCAATATCATACAATGGATACACGCCAACTCAAGATACACAACAACTCAAACACAGCGGAATAAATATACATACATACATACATATATATATATATATATATATATATATATAAAAACAAGTACGGGAGTACCTATCGTCATCTTGCTCGTCTCCTGAGCTCCACAGCATCATATCTTGTATCCTATAATACTCGGTCTGACCCGAGCATTACAGCTAAATAACACCCGAGTCAGTCCGGAATACCAGCGTGAGAAAATCACACCCAATTGATTATTAAAGTTTCAAAATCCTTTGAAAACAAAAGCATCTCGTAAGACCACGCCACAAATAAACATGTCGGGTTTTTACCTTACGATAGCTAAAACAATTTTTATAGAAATCCTCTGATATTATAATAGGGTCTATATACAAATACTTATAAAATAGCCAAAATTGTTACATCTATTAAATTCCAGCTACTAGCCACAGAGTGGGTAATACAAACAAAACTCGTACAAGGCTCGTAGGGAGAATGGATTTCCAACTAATGACTAGGCACTGGGGTACCACCTGCCACAGTACGGGGCCTAGATCACCGTACCGAGGAGTACGCCCGCTCCCCTGCAACACAAGGCCGGGACTACCCCTTACTGGATAATCCCGAGTGAAATCACCCCGCGGTTGGGATCAGCAACCGCCCACTAAGCCGAAATAAAAAGGGACATCTAGATAGAGATGTCCTCACCCTGCTTGGGCGCTACCCACCTAGCCTTGCTGCATAACCCCTGATTTTCAGTCATTCCCATTTGATGAGGCTTGAGGCTAAGCGTTACCTTTATAGAACATATCCCTTAGAATGCCCATCGTCCACCTGACGATGTTTCGCAAGCATTCATCCATACAAGTCCGTCCCGGGTTCGAACGGAACCGAAGGCACTATTCCTACTACATCCCTTTTGGAAATATCCTTAGGATTAGTAGCGACTAGCCCTTGCACTTCATTGCTCTATCTTCGAATCCAAAATCGTTTACACGAAACGTACAAACCGGATCGAAGTGGTTTTCGAGAAATAAATCTCGATCCCGGTCTCTTCGAAACGATCAACGTGTTTGTCCAATATTGATAGTCGGTTATTTAACTATCAATTAATATTCACAAACAACCATCAAACAATAAATAATTTCCCAAATTATTTATTAACCTCAAAATATCTTCACAAGATATATTTCTACTTTCAATTCTTTGAAAACAGTTTCAAAACCATCATTCTTTCCAGAATAAACTTTTCCAAATATTTTCTATTCCTCTGAAGTTACCAAGCACAAAACTAGATTTTAAAATAATTTAAACCGCTTTATTTTGAAATATACTTTAAAACATTTAAGTTAAAACTACATCAATAATTTATTAAAAATACCATACTATATGCATATTTGAAAATAAGGTTACTTAATAAATAAAAAACTAAAATTACACTTTTAAAAACATAATATCAAGTCATTCTTTAAATAATTACTACTATAATAAATTAAGGGAAAATACTTACTTTAGAAGTTAAATATAAGAAATAAGAAATTTTCCAAAACTTATTTTTAAAACAACTTTAAATCTTATAACTTATATTTAAAAATTTACTTTGAAAACGTTCTTGGTTATTCAGGGAGAACTCCAATTTCAATCACTTAAATCAATTTTTCCCCAAATTGATTTCAAACTTGTCCCATTTGAAATAAATTTCTTTGATTACTTAAATCATTTCAAAATTCATTAAGTATGGGCTTAATTATTGTTGTTGTTATTATTTTTCATTTGATTTTAAGCTTTTAACTGAAATATACAAATTCCAGATTTTTCCCAATAATATAAATCTTAACTTTAAATAAATGGTTTGTTCTTTTTTTTTAAATAACACTGAAGATTAAAATTCATTAACTCTCAGTTAATTCAAATTTTTCCCTTTCCATATCTAAGATTTGTTTATTAGAACTTTTCAAGTCACTTTATTCCTTTTTCATATTCATTCCTTGAAGTTATTCTATAATTATTTAACTTACAATTTACTTCTTCTATTTTCTTTCAAAAATTCAATTTATATATTTTTATGGTGATTCATTATACCCAATTATATCCAATCAAACCATAGCATTCAATATTCCACTATAATTCATCATAGAATATCAATATAATCACAACCGAGGGTATTAAATAATTTAAATAAATGTTGAGGGATCCAGTTGGATCCCTCCAACCTGTTTTTCCTGCATCCAGAGATGTTAGCACAATATAAAATATCTTCACTATAAAAATGAGGGAAGTCAATCATTTCAAGGAGTAGTGTATACTACTATATAACACAACAATCAATTTACTCATACAAACAAGTATTTAAATTTAATCATTTAAATTTAAATTTAACTGAGTGAGATTAACTCACCTTTTTCTTCTTGTTTGTAATCCATTCTCATTCCGACTAGATTTCTTCAAGATTTAGAACTTGAATCAATATTTACATCATTTATTAATATTTGAATCGATTGAACAATTACCTACCATTAAATCATTTAATAATTTAGTTTAACTAATGATTTAAATTTAAACTAACCATTTAATTTAAACTAACAAATTTATTTGAACTAATTACTTTTTCCAATTATTTTTAGTAACTAAAGCAATTGAACAAGGTGATTGAACAAGTAGAGCATTATAATCCATATTTTAAAAATTAAATAGTAGGTTTATAATCTATATCTGAAATTAAAGATCTAATTTTATATATATATACCTTAAACATTTTAAAATTCCTTCTTTCCGATATCTAATCTATATACAATTCCCTGCTTTGCTGTATTTATCCATATATTAATATATATATATATATATAGCTGTTAATTAACAAGAACAGTACTTTGTTTTACTGTAAAAAATTCTCTGTAATTTATATTTGTAAATTAAAATTGGGTTTTCAAATTTCTTTCTCTGTATGTATTTTAAAATTTCCTAATATATATACTTAAATTAAAAGGAGCTGCAATACCTCACTGCTACTACGAAGTCACAGCTTGCCGACAACATCGCGAGTCACCCATCGACATCGCCTCCACCTTCCCATGCTTGCGTCCCCTTCTCAGTTGCAACACAACCCACTTGCACGCGTGCGTACGCTACCCAGGTCTCGCTTCGGCCACCTTCCCGTGACGCTACCAAAACTCTAAGAAATTTCGAACACATGCCTAAACCTCCTGCAAACCGCCACTGCCAAGACGAGCCGACGTCACCACCCTTCAGGCATCGAGCTACATCCAACCCAGCCATTCATGAACCCCACACACACGATAAAATCTCGTCGCCACAATTCGCTCGAGCCCTTTCCATTTCCTTCGATCGCGACATTTTTTTTTAAGGTTTTCGATTTGCTAATTGACGGCAAGGAAGAGTTCGACCGAATAAAGGAAGGCGTGCCTTTTTATTCCTCTTTTCGTTCATTTCCCTCTGAATGAAGCCATTATAATTTATTTTAATATATATATTTTTTTCAAAATGTTCGGCTGAAAAGAAAGAAGGGGGCGACATGATTGAAATAAAGAAAGGAGATGGCGTGTTAAAGAAGGGAATGATAACCTGATTTGATTAAATAAAGTTTTATTTGAATTTCAACGCGTTCGCTTATCGTACGCTCACACAATACTTCCTATCAAAACGAAATTTGAAACCCGATAATAATACAATATTACGGATCCAATGGAACTGGTTTCGTCAAATTCCGAGACCGTGCCTTGGAAGGCTGTGTTTAAATTCAATTTAAACGATGAAATTTCAAAACTGAATAAATCACTATTAAATTTAATTGTAACACTTCTATTATCTTCAGTATTATCAATATAATTTTTACAAGTCTTCTAATTATTTCTAATCGGCTTAAAATTCTAGATTCAATAATTTTCCCAACTTTAAATTATATAATTTATAGTTCAATTATCAAATAAATTATGATATTCGTAATTCAAGTTAAAATTACTCTATTGAATAATTAAAATCAATTAAATATCCCGATTTTAAATGCTCGGAAATTCCGGGTCGTCACAAACGAGAAGCTTAAATTGAAGATTTTTGAGTTGTAGTTGAAGAGTAATTGATCTTTTCTTGTTTTAGAGCTTCTGGTTCCTTTGTTTTCAATTTAAAGGTGAGTTCTTGAACTCGCATCTATGTCTATAACTTTCATTGTTGTTGGGTATGAATTCCTAACATCTATTCCATGTTCATTTGCTTTTGATTTGAACTGATTAGGTGAATTTTTCAATTTTGGCGTTTTGAAGTCAAAATCTTTAAGGATCCTATCTTGGATATTTGGACGTGTTATTTGGTGTGTATCGAAGAGCCTATAGGACTGGGTTATTGCTTGGCATAAATCCCTAGCCTCCATCGCTTGTTTGATCGCTTCCGAATTGATTTGGACATCAATGGTCTAGGAAAATTATTACCCAATATAGGCAACCAGATGTCTGGTTGAAAAATCCAGACGTCTGGTTAGGGCACCAAAAAAAGAAACGGAAGAAAAAAAACTAAATCCTGAGCCTAGAACAGACGGCTGGTTAAAGCCAACCAGACATCTGGTAGGCTTCATGAAATAAAAGAAAAAAGAAGAATAATATATAAATTTCCAGAACTCCGGGTCAGATGTCTGGCCAAACCAATCAGATGTTTGGTCATGTGAAATTATGCCTATTTGCCTATTTTTGAGTGAATTTTCATTTTTTATCGATTTTTGTTAATCCAGTTAGTTGTTATCATTCGTTATCAACTTTGATGACTTCTTTTCTCGATTTATGGGAATACCCATTTGATTGGATTTGATATCGATATTTACGGTTTTAATTCACGTCGTCGAATGTGGATTTTTGGTGACAAATTGTTTTTACAACCATTTCTGTGATTTGTCGCTTTTTAAATACAAAGGTTCCTATACTATTAGTAAATACTCAAACTCTTCACAAAAATGATTTCAACGTTACTTTTAATACAAAGTTTGTTTTTAAAACCATTTTCCAATCTATTAGTCTGTACAAATCTTTACCTCATTCGTACGAGAAATCTAATTAAACGACTTAGCAAAACAAGTGGTATGAAATGCTTGGATTTACTTTGTCGGTTAATTCTTGAACTTATTCGATTGAACTCTCATGACAATTTTCGAGTGGAAATCTACAATCTGTTCATAAATATTTAAGTTAAGCCAATGATTATGGGACATGAAGCTAAACACATTTATTTACTAGCTTGGTATTATTTACATTTATTTTATGGAGCTTCATCTCATTTTGTATGGGCTAGCGACCCATTATTGTTTTTTAACCGTTTTAAGGAGTTCGGTTCATCAGGCGTATCAATGTACTACACCATTGTTCCGAGTTATTTGAGTTTCATGTTCATCGGGTGTTGTCCCGCCTTTTGGCAAGGTCGTGATACCAAGGAGTTAGCTAGAAACCCAAAGACAGTTTTTCCCGAAAACTGATTATGCACAGGTTCTTCATGGATGTCGATAAATTTTATCCAAGTCCAAATCAAGCTACAATTATCAAGACATGACAAGCAAAGCTATGAAAGCCAACATTCCAAATTTCGAGTCAATCCCAGTTCGTATGCTCAAGATATGATCGACACAAGTCAAGAAAACCAACTCGTTCGTATCCATCATTTCGTATCGATCAGGCCACAATCCATCTCTTCGCATCGGTCGATTTCCTATCCATCACATACCTATCTATTCGTGTCTGTCACCATGCAGCTGTCTTGTTCCCATCCATCGAAGACGGTTTACTTCGCATCCATCGAAGGTGGTTTTCTTCGTATCCATCAACGAAACCGCGAGTGTCTAGTTCGTATCGATTAAATTTCAACATGCTTCGTATCGATCAACCACAAGCCGACATGAAATCAACACTTCCCACTGATACAAAGTACAATGCAATAAATCGATATGAACAAAACAATGCAACCAATCGACACGAACAAGGTGGCACGACCGATCGATACGAACAAGGCAATGCGACCGATCGATACGAACAGAACGGTTAAGATCGATACAAACAAGGCAAACTTGGAATGACTCAATCGATTCGACATTGAAAGTGAATCAATCCAAGAATTCAGCACCACATCAACATGCAGACACATGCTCTGATTGATAAGAATAGAGCGATACGAACCAAACAGCCTATCGAAAACTCAAATTTTCATCGATCATAACTCATAACCTACAAGTCCAAATGCCACCAATTTTCACAAGAGCTTACGTACAACCTAAAGAATGTTCCTGCTAAATTTCGACTCGATTGGGCCAAATCTTGATCGATACGAAATTGGTTCGTATCGATCACGGACCGAGTGCAAATAACATGTGATCGATTACGCGGGCCCGCTTACGTGCCAAAAGAGGTCTCCTGAGATCTGAGCGAGATATTTGCAGCCTATGCCTAAAAATAGCACCCCAGAGCCTACAGAAAAAGGTCTTCTGCTCTCGGACACCCAGACACTGCTGAATTCAACTTTGCACTCCAAGACCACTGTTGTACTCGAAAATTACTGCTATAATTCGCTATAATTAGTTGTAATTCGCAAGAAAATATCAATAAAGTCGTTAATTTCATAGTGGACATAGGAAATACGCTGAACCACTCTAAATCATTGTGCTTCTATGTGTTTATCTGATTTATTTTGGTGCAAACACTTTGGTGCTTCCATTGAGAAAACATAGTGTGAGAAACCACCCCTATTTATAGTAGAACAACAGCCATGTCCATTCGTGAAGGGATATGACGAATAGACACTTCTTTTGAAATTTAAATTTTGAAATCAACTGCTACCATGTCGACATGGGGTACTTGAGTATGTCGACATGCCAAAGGATATTTTGGTGATTTGTTTTTCTTTGAAAATTACTTCTATCTTATATTAAACTATTTTAAACTTTATAAATATACTTAATTATAGTTAAAATACATGATAAATATAGAGAATAATATTTTGGTGTATATATATAAAATTTTACTATAATTTTATATTTAAATCTAAGTATAAATAATAAAACTTAAATATATTATTATTAAAAGATAGTTTAAAACTAATGATAATTTGATTTTGAAAATAAAGATTATTTTGAGGCTAAAAGTATTTAAAACCAGGATAGATGTTTTTTGATTCTTTTAAAAGGAAGGTTTTGAAATCATTTTGAAAACAAGATATAATTTTGTAAAAACATTTGAATAAAAGTTAGTGGATACAAAACAATGTTCCACTAGATTTTTCGTAGGTTCCATCCTACTTAGGGTTCCATCCCTTTAACAGGCTCGAAGTGGATTCCATTCATGAATAAATTGGATTTGAAGATGCCAGTGCTTTTCTAGGAGTTTTAACAAAATTCCTAATTAATTACTTATCTCAGAATCTTGAACTCTTGATAATCTTGATACTCATGAGTCTTCAATCTTGATATCTTGAATCTTTATACTGTACAGTCTTCATTCTTTGATTGATTTCCAAGGCTACAATCATATTTTTTCTCACTAAATTGATTACAAAGAAGTCTATAACTCTGAACAGCACAGAGATCTTGTTGAGATAGTGATAGAGAATCAAACTAGAAATGATCTAGTTAGATTTAATGTTGATTTCGGCAGAGTAATGGTAAGAATATGTATAAAGAAATGTGGAAGAAGAAGAGGTGGGAAAAACAGAAAAATATGATTGAAAATTCGTTCAAAACCACCCCTATTTATAGTAGAACAACAGCCATGTCCATTCGTGAAGGGATATGACAAATAGACACTTCTTTTGAAATTTAAGTTTTGAAATCAACTGATACCATGTCGACATGGGGTACTTGAGTATGTGGACATGCCAAAGGAAATTTTGGTGATTTATGTTTCTTTGAAAATAACTTCTATCTTATATTAAAATTATTTTAAACTTTATAAGTATACTTAATTATAGTTAAAATACATGAGTAAATACAGAGAATAATATTTTGGTATATATGTACAAAATTTACTATAATTTTATATTTAAGTCTAAGTATAAATATTAAAACTTAAATATATTATTATTAAAAGATAGTTTAAAACTAAAGATAATTTGATTTTGAAAATAAAGATTATTTTGAGGCTAAAAGTATTTAAAACCAGGATAGATGTTTTTTGATTCTTTTGAAAGGAAGGTTTTGAAATCATTTTGAAAACAAGATATAATTTTGTAAAAACATTTGAATAAAAGTTAGTGGATACAAAACAATGTTCCGCTAGATTTCTCGTAGGTTCCATCCCACTTAGGGTTCCATCCCTTTAACAGGCTCGAAGTGGATTCCATTCCATGAATAAATTGGATTTTAAGATGGGAGTGCTTTCCTAGGAGTTTTAACAAAATTCCTAATTAAATTATTTATCTTGAACTCTTGATAATCTTGATACTCATGAGTCTTCAATCTTGATATCTTGAATCTTTATACTGTACAGTCTTCATTCTTGATACCTGCATGGTTAAATCATACATATACATATATATCTAAACTATAATGTTAGTATTTATATTTTATAATCTTATTCTAAGGTTGTTTTCATCAAAACCATCTTCTCAGGGACTAACAATCTCCTCCTTTTTGATGATGATAACCTTTGTTTATAAAATATTACTTTTATCCTAATAACTCCCCCTAAAACTAATAATTCCCCCTTAATCTATGCCTAACTATCCTATTTTATATTTTTTTCTCCCCCTTTTTGATGATGACAACCTTTATTTGTAAAATATTACTTCTATCCTAATAACTCCCCCTAAAACTAATAACTCCCCATTAATCTATGCCTAACTATCCTATTTTATATTTCTCCCCCTTTGTCATCAACAAAAACCATCCTAAAACCATAAAACTTCCCCTTAAACTAATACTAGAACAAAATGTAGAAAATGGAATGTTAAAGACATTAACATAATTATATTATAATTATTCAATACATAAATATGTATAGTATATTTCAACACACACATCAAAACCAATTATGTTAGAGAAGTCAAACAAATCAATTAATTCAAACAAGTCAATCCGGTCAAACAAGTCAGTCAAGTCAAACAAGTCAATCAAAACATATCAAACAAATCAAAATCTAATAATCCTATATTATAAGACAATACTACAAACTCCCCCTAAATAAAATGCACTCGTTATGTATACATGTGTGCAATATGTAGTTTGTAATGCTGTATAAAATGTATGATATATGCAATGTAGCATGAGATGATACGCAAAATGAAGTGCAACTTGTGATGCAAATGATTATGATATTTCATGCATTGCAATTTATGATTTAATATGTAATGAAATGTGATATGAAATAGGATGCATAATGATATGTAATATGAAAAAAATGTTAACGAAGTAAAAATAATAATAATATGCAGCATGATATGATGATATATATATATATTATGGTAAGAGATATCCGGATTATAAGATAAACATGAGTGATAAGTAATATCTAATTGACAAGCATATATATGTGTATGTATGTATATGTACGTATGTATGTATGTATGTATGTATATGCATATGTATGTATGTATGTATGTATATATATGCATATGTATGTATGCATGTATGTATACATATATCAAACAATTTATTATAACTCGCTTTAACCAAACAAAGGTAATACACACCAATTACTAAACTTAGGTTAATGAAACTAATGAATGGGACTAAAAGAGTAGTAAAGACAAGAGTTTAAAGGTAATTAATGATAATAAAACTATAACACATTCATGAAAGATAGTAACCAAACTCAATATCAAAATCAAATTGCTATGAAATATGGATTTAAACTTTTTAAATGATCAAATATGGTTTTTATAAAAATTAATACCCTAATTATTCAATTTATTTAAAATAATAATTTTTTTTAACTTGGTTGATTTTTTTTAAGAATCCAAACTTCCATGTTTATAAAACACAGAACTTACTAATTAAAACCTTTATATTAAATTATTATTGATTAAAAAATTTAGAAACGTATTTAAACTTCTTTTAAAAAAATATCATAATGAAATATTAAATAACAAAGATTGAAAAACTAAAATAAACATGTGTTATATTAAGGCCGCTTATATTAAAAAAGTTTTAATTAATTGAAAAAAAAATTAAACATGAAATTAGTTTTAAAATATTCAAATATAAGTTAGAAACTAACCCTAAAAGGAATGGAGAAAAATACTTAATTTAAATATCATTTTTACATAGTTTAAAGTTTCATAAAGAAAAGACAGCGTTCATAGAATGCTATAAAAAGTTTTTGTAGTAAAATATATTCGAAACTTTATAAAACTGGAACTGTGGTTTTACCAAATGTTGTGTAAAGTTTTTGAAACTCTACAGCGTTTCAAAGCACAGAAATGCTATAAAAACAAATTTGCAGTACTTACAGAACATTACAGAAGAAAAGAAGCATTTTAGAAATGCTATCTAAAATTCCGGGCTTCTTTTTAACATGATTTTGCACTAATTTTACGACTAGATTTTGACATGTAAATAATCGATTTTTGACCCTATTTTAAAAGTAGTTAATATAAATAAAGTACTTAAAATAAATATAAAAAATTATGGAAAAAACATGTGTAAAGACACTTGGCATTATGCATGTAAAAATGCTTTTCTACTTAGTATAGTTGTAATAAATTAGTAGTAAGATTTTATTTGAAAGAAAACACATTTATTTGACCGGTATATCGAAATTTATACTATGGTGTGTCGATATATGGACCAAAATATCAAAAGAGATAAATTTCTATACCTAACTAAATGCATAAATATATATTCCTAAATGCAACAATAAAGATGAAATAATAATAAAACGTACCAATTTTTGCACTCCATCTTTCTAAATTTATTATTCTTCCATTGTCGTCAACCACACATTTATATCTTTCAAAATTTAATGACGAGATATGCTCTATTGCGACGGGCTTGTTTTTCTGATTATCGCAATATATTCATTTGCTGAATTTGAAGACCGTATGAGAAAAATACAGATGATTTAGTAGATTGACCAACTTGAGGCCAAAACTTTGAATTTGAATTTCGAATGAATGCACACTTCAACTATTATAAATAGGCCCAACAGCCATCACTTTTCATAAAAGTTTCTCTCTTTCTTCTTCTTCCCGTTTTTCTATTTACCATTAAACTTCTAGAAGGCATATCTCCTTCGTTTCTTAACGGAATTGGATCAAACCAGCGGAGAATCAAAGAGGAAGGAAAGGGCTATGATCTAGTAATAGTTTGGTGATGAATTTGGACAGTACTGTGGTGCAACAGGCCGAACAGTAAGAGAAATGTAGAAAATCCCGTACACAGTTTTTCAGTTTTGGATAGTCAACTTCAAACTGACATATCTCACTCAATTCTGATCAGAATTTGATGATCCACCCATCAAAACAACCGTGGGAATAAGGACTACAATCTGAAAAAGCAGTTGGAGCAAAATACTCAAATTTTGGATGCAATTTGAAGAATACCATTGACAGTTTTGCTTTCTTTCTCTTTTTGTTCACCAAAACTTCATTTGACCATAACTTGCTCATTTCTTGACGGATTCGCACAAAACCAGTGACATTGTGAAGTAAATGGAGTGTAACAACCCGGAAATTTCGATCCTGAAAATTCCAGATAGTTAGGAAAAGAAGAAAAGAGAAAGAAGAAGAAACAGAAACAAGTCACAAAAAACCTCACATTCGCAGCGGATCAAAATATAATATCACATAAATAACAGTTTTACAAAGAAGAACTGTATCGGTACACTTATCTTTTTATACATTAGAGTTACAACCATTACACAACACTAGACAGTTAAGATTAACATGTCCCAGAAAAATAACAGTGTATCATAGCAGAATACACTCCATACGTTCCTTCCATCCAGCTCGCCTCCTGAGCTCCAGAACGTCCTTACCTGAAAATATGTAATACTCGTTCCGACTCGAGCATTACATCAAAGTAACACCCGGGTCAGGCTAGAAACCAGCGTGAGCAACCCATCTAACATGGAATACAAAAGCATACAACTTATATAAACCCGGGGTAACTTATATAAATTTACAACTTCACAAGTTGTTATAGACATCACTTATTTCACACATCAATTTCTAAGTACCAAAACTTAGATTAAATGGTCCAATTCATTTTAAATCATTCCATTTTAGCCTACTGATTCTACATATCAATTTATAAGAATCGAAATGGTTTCGGATATTAACTAATATCCGACTTTGGTCTCTCCGAATCCAATGTCATCTTAACCCAAGTTATTCAAGTGCATACCATTTACTTTTAAACACTGGATGTCACTTTACACATCATTTCATCATAGATAACCAAATTATCACTGTTCAACCCAACATATCATAATACAGAAACATTCATATCACATAGCATCACGATCACATACTAGGTATAACAATTAATCCAAGGCATTCACATATCATTCAATCATTCTTAAGCAAGATAAATTAGTCATACCATTTCTAATTAATTTAATTATCTACCAATGAATTAAATTAATTACTTAATACTTATAAATCTTGCTTATTTAACATTAATTATATATATTCAATTAATTAATCATCCTTTAATGATTCATCTTGATTAATCATTTTTGATTAATCATTCTTTAATTACATTAAGTAATTTGCCCTTAATTAATTGCACAAATTAATTATTCTCAAACCCATCACATTAATTAACCTTTAATTACCATCTTACTTAATTACCAAATTTTGATTTTTCCGACAATCACATTGATGTATTATCCTTTAATTAATTCACACTTATTAATTTCACAAATTAATCAATCTTTTAACTCATTATACTAAGTAATTAACCCTTAATTTCTCCCATTAAGTAATTACCATTAAATAAATCACTTTTAGCAATCACCCATTAAATACCTATCTTAATTAATGGCATTAAGTAATTACCTTCATTTTTGTCATTGATTAATTAAGTGATTAACCTTTAATTACTAATTAAATCAGTAAATCCTTTAATTACTTTGAGTAACAAATTGCCTTAGTAATAAATCATTAATTATCCACCTTACTCAATGACATTAAGCAATTATCTCTAAGCTACAATAATTATCATTAATTAATTACATTAAGTGATCAATCTTTAAAATTTGATTTCACAAATTCATTAACCTTTAATTAATCAATCAATTATCCATCCTAATACATTAAATAATTTGTACAATTATTTAATTACAACTTTAGTTTACCTTAAAATAACAATTTGCATTACATTTTTAAACATTGGAAATTTGTTTAAAACTTTGCTAATACCTCGTTTTAAAAACCTGGTTTATATTTACTTCGGGTCCATCCTGGTATTCACTCGAGTCCAGACCTGAGTGCTACTTTTTAACTTTAAAAAACTGGAAAACAAAATACCCACGAGGAAACTCGAAGCCCAACTCGGGTTACAGTGCCTCTTCCCCGATCCTTTACCCGAGTTTTCCCCGAGAAGGCTCCTTTCCTTTCTCTCAAGACAAAACCAATATCAATGATACACCATGCACCTGCACCGGTCCACGGTGGATCTCTGACCATCTAAGCTAACACCAACAAGTCACCGGAGACCATCCCCTTCCCTTCCGACCACATGATCGAACGATCGAACTCGAAAACCAATTCGAGCTCAAAAGTCCAAGCTGGAAACGAAACACGTCGCCAAAAAATCCTCGACACATCAATTCCGATCATCGAAGTACCCGCCACCTTGACCAAATCCTCGCCGAAGACCCTCTCTTTGATTCCCCCTACGACCGGTATCCTCCGTTGCCTTATCGACGGCGCAGCGACCCAAGATCTATCCTCGAATAAAACCGAGTTCAAACCCTTATCCGAGCATTCTCCGTCGCCACGATGGTCGAAAAATTCCATGACCATTTTTGCCGACATCGTCGATCACCGAGCTTGCTTCAGTAGAAACCCCGACACCCAAAACAACACCATTCACCAAAAATTGCCTAAAACCCATTTTCTGTTCATCATGCATTTCCTCTCAAATTACACATTTAAGATTCATGATTCCTTTCTTAAAAATCCTAATTTTCGAAGACAATTTAGATTATAATCATGAATTCACCAATTATTCAAATCGAAATTATGTCGTTTTAAACTTTCACTGTAATCTTTACTTTCCAGTTAAAACTGTGTTCAGTTCCTATTTAAAAATATTTTTAACACTTAATTTTTGTTGTGTTGAACAACTTTTGTTTACATATTAAAGCCTAAAGATGATCAGGAAGGAAGAACTTATAAATTTTTATCAGATTTAAGTCTGAACCAAAAACACAGAACATCAGTTTAATGCACACTCTCAATTCTCTATATACATATTATATGTATTCAACTTAAAACAAACAAGCACACATATTTTCAAACATGCATCACAATTTTACTTCAAACATCTACCAGAAGAATCCAATTCAAAATGTTTTTAAGATTAGTATACTCGCAGTACAACTTGAACAGAGAAGAGATGATAACATCATATACAGGCATCTACATTTCATATCCAGGCATAAAAGTACTTTCATTCCTAAGCAACACTATAAATTCTTTTGTTACTTTTATAACTTTTTAAAAGATGTAGCTTACTCACCTTGTAATGTTTGAATAGAGGAACTGGAATTGGTTTTTGAAAACTTTGATCTTTGAACTGGAAAATGTTTTGATTTGAGCTTGAAAACAGCAAGCTTCTGATCTGATCTTTGCTCTGGAAATTTGTTTTGATATGATGCTTAAATCTTGCTTGATGTTAGAGTTGTGTAACGACCCAAAATTTTCGATCCCAAAAATTCCAGATAGTTATGAAAAAGAAGAAAGAGATAGAAGAAGAAGAAGAACAGAAACACCAAACATCTCACATTCGCAGCGGATAAAACATAATAATAATAATAATAATAATAATAATAACAGTTTACAAAGAAATACTATATCTATCGATTACATTTAATATACATCAGAGTTTCACATTATATACAGTCACTGAATATTTACAATTATCATGTCTCAAATTAACAATAATATAAATACAGCGGAAATACTCTATACGCTCTTACTATCCAGCTCACCTTCTGAGCTCCAGAACATCCTTACCTGAAAATCTGTAATACTCGGTCTGACCCGAGCATTACACCAAAGTAACAGCCAGGTCAGGCTGGAAACCAACGTGAGTAAACCTAGCTAACATGGAATACCAAAGCAATCAACTTATATAAACTCGGGTAACTTATATCAATTCACAAGCCACAAATTATTATAGACAACACTTAGCCCACATATAAGTTTCTAAAGACCATAGATTTATATTTTAAAACAGTCCAATACCTCCAAATCACTTCACTCCAGCATATAGATTTATATATCAATCTACACACATTCGAAGTGGTTTCGGGTATTTTCCCAATACTCGACCCCCGTCTCTTCGAATCTCATGTCATTCTAACCTAATTTTTTCCAAATGAAATACACAACATTTCATATCAGAGATATCACTTATTCAAAACATCCAATACCATTCGATGATCCATAAGTAAATTTGATCACTTCCAAATAAATTCAATTAATTCAAATTGAATTCCAATCCTCAATCACTTAGATTTCTTAACTTGTTAATTAATTAGTTTCAAAATCAAATAATTCAACAATCCCTTCAATATTCATCTTAATTAATCAACCTAGATTAATTATCCTTTAATTTCATTCAAGCAACTATCTTTAATTAACTTCACATATCACTTATCCTTAACCAAATGATAAGTAATCTTAAATGCTTCATGAACAAATTAACGGTTTTAGTTACATTAATCCTTAATTACTTATATATTGACTTGTCATAAGTCGTTCATTATCGATTATCTATCTTAATTAATCAATCTTTAATTACGTCTTTAATTATATAAGTTATTGATTTCCAATTATATTCAATTTACCTTAATCTAAATTAATTATATTAATTAAACCACAATATTAATCATTACTTCATTAAATAAATTAATTATCCTTAATTAATCATCTTGATTTTTCTCTCGATGAATTACACAAAGTCATTATATTATATTAATTACATTAAGTAACTATTTATTAAAACATCCAATGTTCCTTCTAATTAATTTAAACTAAAATTAATTAACCCAAATCGTTAATTAATTCAATTAAGTAATTATTCATTTAAATTTTTTTCTACCCATTTAATGAGTCGCCAATTCATTAAACCTTTATTGATTTAAACTAAACCATTTTCTTATTTACGATTTAAGTTTAAACCATTTTAAACCCAAATGCTTCGAGTCAATCAATAATCAACTCGAGAACCATCCAAAACCGAATTCACCAGATTTTCAGCATACATTCAATTGACACAATCGATCAACCAATTATTTAAATTCAACCATTTAAATCTAAATAGAAATCCGACAGAATGAGATTTACTCACCTTTGATTTCGCAATCCAAATCCATTCTCGTCTTGTTTCCTTCAGATTTTAACCTTGTACAAACAGTATGGATTTTATTAATACTTGAAATAACTAAATTATCAATTGCCATTTAATAAAATTTGATTTATTAATTATTTCATTCAGACCAATTTTCCAATAATAAATAATTATTCTGTTTCCTTTGAAACCCATATACTAAAAATTAATTTATTTATTTTTCTTCAAAAATCTATTTTTGTATAAATATTCAACAGGTTAAAATTTCCTTTCTGGCCTGTATATACATATTGAATTTCAAAACAGAATTGTTTTGAATCCTACTGCAAATTTAAATCTCATCTATATATATTCCTCGCGCCTTTTTTGACTTGTTCGCCGCCAATTAATAATCAAACAAATCATTCCTTCTCTTCGTTCGTGGAATTAAATAAATTTAAGAATAAGCTACCTTTACCACCCTATATCCATTTAATTTAAATAACTGATAATTTAATTTAATAAATTTTTCCCTAAATAATTCCTTAGTAGCTAAAAAAAATTAAATAAGTTTATATAAAACAGGCAGCTAAAAAGGTATTTTCTACATTTATCTATATACACACATACATAAGAAAAATAATCTGCTTGTATATACTTCCCTGAATATAAGTTTTCTTTTAAATTATATATAAAATTTGCTGTAATTTATATGACTACCTAAAAACAACGAGCAAATGGAATACCTCACTAGCGCACTAGCTCGACGACGACGAGCACGAAACCCTCTAGGTCAAACGCGAAATTGAATTGCTGACGAACCCTAGCTTGCGACGTTCCAACTCGACAGCTCGAGACCAACGACGCGACCCAATCTTGCACACGCCGCTGCTAAAACCCCAAAATCAAGCTCCTGCCATCAAATTCCTCCCTCGCGCACGCGTGCGATTTCCTGCCGAGTTCCAATCATCGCGATAACGAAGAGGTCGTGTCCAAGCTTAGCCGATATGCGACGCCTTCGCTCTCTCCCTTTTCTTCGAACGAAAATTGCTTTCATTATATTATTTTTTTATTAAAGGAGTCGGCCATTGATTAGGGTTTCAATTATAAGTAGGAGAGGAGTTTCAATTTAAAAGAGGGGTGCCTGATTCAAATTGGCTTCGGCCATTTTTTTCGTTCTCTTTGATTTTTTTTATAAGTTCGATTTCTGGTTTAAGCTTAGGGAGGAAGATGAAAATAAATATCGGTTTTGGGGGAAAAGCTTCTTGAGTACGCGTTCCTAAAAATATCTTTGCTATTTGACTTTAAATTTTATTATATTATAAAACTTCAAAACGTCTCGTTAATCGCCATTTAAAATTTTGAACTCCTCTTAAGGAATGCCGCTATGCGATTATAAGGTTTTACCTTCGTTCCGAACACAATGAAATGTGTTTCGGAAGCTAATTTGATCAGAAGCGCGAGTTACGGAAGTAAACGATCATTTTAAATTAAATTGATTAAAATAGTTCTAAGCGTTTTGAGTTGCCAGGGTCAAACGACAACTCAGATTGCTACAAAAATTGAAATCCGATGATAACTAACTATTACGGATCCAATGGAACTTGTTTCGTCGAATTCCGAGACCGTGCCTCGGAAGGCTATTTTTAAATTCAATTTAAACGATATATCATTAAAATTGAACATACCACCTTTAAATTAAATTTCAACCATTCTATCATCTTCAGTGTCATCATTATAAATTTTATAAGCCTTCAAATCATTTAAACAGACTTAGAAATTTCAGATTCAACAATTTCCCCAATTATACTTATTAAATTCAATAATTTAATTATCAAGTAAATATTGATATTTTGAAATTCAAGTTAAAATTAACTTTTAAATATTTAAAATCAATTTACAATTCCAATTTAAATTGTTAGAAATTCCGGGTCGTCACAAGTTGAATCTAATTCAGTTTTGGATACCCTTTGATTTTGATCTCTGGTTTGAGATTGAATAAAGGTTTTTGATTTGTTTTTGAGGTTGTTTTCAGTTTACAGGTTTCTTTTCGATTTTCTTCTTTCTCTTTCTTTAAAAAAATAATGACACTTGTAATTAACATTTTAAGTTACTTACACTTGTTATAATGCATGTTAAATTTTCCTTACAAGTGTTAAGTTTTGTGATAAAATTAACTACTCATGTTAAAGTACATTACATAATCTATACTTGTCTTTAATTTATACATTAATATTTAAATATGTTAATAAAACTTTTATATTAATTTTCTTATGTTTAGTATTAATAAGTTAATGTCTTTATTAATAAATTTTAAAGTCAAAATCAAAATATATTAAAACAAAAGAAATTATTCCTTAGTTAAATCTTATTCTAAATTTAAGCAATAATATATTTTAAATAAATAATAAATTATCTTTGTTGTTATGAAAATATAAACTTTATATTGCAAATATATTTAACTTAAAAGAAAAATAATATTGTTTTCCAATTGTACACTTATAAATAATTTATAAAACATAGAATTTTTAAATCCAATTCATTTCTAAGATGTTTACAATAGAATTTCAAATCCAAATTTTTATTTACTACAATATTTATTTAATAAGGCAATCATTTCTTATTTTGCTTTGAAATAGAAATTTATATTATCAGAATTTATTTTGTTCAACTCCATTTATATACATATTCAAATATTCTAACTACCCAAGTTTTATTTGTTCAATTAAACAAAGAAAATCAGTATTTCTATCAATTAATCCTGTTAATTATTAGTTAATAGATACTCCAAAATTTGAGTTATCACATGGAGAGAAGTACAGTATCATATCAAGTTGTAGATGAGAATCAAATGCTTTGTATTGATCTGGTACCCATTTCATTATCGATTGCCATTATATATCCATTTACTCTTCTTGATTGTTGAATGGTTATCTGGTATCTTTTAACCAATAGTCTTTATACATAATTCTTCTCCTGCAAAACAACATAACCTTTTAAAGAATCAAGTGACTTTTCAAAATAACTAAATATAATTTTAAATAACAATATCATGATGATTCTGTGACATATTCATATGAAAATAGTGTTAGTAATTTTATAAAAAATTGCCATTTTAAATTTTTTTAAAATTCATATTATGAAAAATTTGAAAACCGGGCTCTGATACCAAATGTGAGAAATACGGATTACGGATCTTAAGGCTAGGATTAACACTAGAGGGGGGTGGTGAATATTGTTTAAAGGAATTACTAAATATTTTTAAGTTTTTGTTAATTTGAACACAAACGTGTGCAATATTCAAACACAGATATGATCATAGAATCAAATACAGATGCAGAAATAAAGTAAAAGCAATAAAGGAAAAAACACACCGAAATTTATACTGGTTCAGAGTTACCCTACATCCAGTCCCACACAAGTACAGATTTCCTTTCAAAAGCAATTGTAGGATTACACCCTCGATTTCAAGGCCACGAGGTACAACACTCCAGATTCACAATCCTCTAGGTAGAGATACTTGATTTCATGGGAAACAAGTTCACCCAATTGATTTCCTAGGCTACAATCACACATTTTCTAACTTGATTGATTTCCAAGGCCACAATCACACCCTTACTTGATTGATTTTCAAGGCTGCAATCACACCTTTTCTTACTAAATTGATTACAAAGAAGTCTATAACCTTGAATAGCACTGAAATCTTGTTGAGATAGTATTAGAGAATCAAACTAGAAATGATCTAGTTAGATTCAATGTTGATTTCGACAGAGTAATGGTAAGAATATGTATAAAGAAATGTGGAATAAGAAGAGGAGTGAAAATCAAAAAAATATGATTGAAAATTCGTTCAAAACCACCCCTATTTATAGTAGAACAACAGCCATGTCCATTCGTGAAGGGATATGACAAATGGACACTTCTTTTGAAATTCAAATTTGAAATCAACTGCTACCATGTCGACATAGGGTTCATGAGTATGTCGACATGCCAAAGGAAATTTTGGTGATTTGTTTTTCTTTGAAAATAACTTCTATCTTATATTAAAACTATTTTAAACTTTATAAATATACTTAATTATAGTTAAAATACATGAGTAAATATAGAGAATAATATTTTGGCAAATATATATAAAATTTTACTCTAATTTTATATTTAAATCTAAGTATAAATATTAAAACTTAAATATAATATTATTAAAAGATAGTTTAAAATTAAGGATAATTTGATTTTGAAAATAAAGATTATTTTGAGGCTAAAAGTATTTAAAACCAGGATAGATGTTTTTTGATTCTTTTAAAAGGAAGGTTTTAAAATCATTTTGGAAACAAGATATAATTTTGCAAAAACATTTGAATAAAAGTTAGTGGATACAAAACAATGTTCCACTAGATTTTTCGTAGGTTCCATCCTACTTAGGGTTCCATCCCTTTAACAGGCTCGAAGTGGATTCCATTCTATCAATAAATTGGATTTTAACATGCCAGCGCTTTTCTAGGAGTTTTAGCAAAATTCCTAATTAAATTACTTATCTCGAAATCTTAAACTCTTGATAATCTTGATACTCATGAGTCTTCAATCTTGATATCCTGAATCTTTATATTGTACAGTCTTCATTCTTGATACCTGCATGGTTAAATCATGCATATACATATATATCTAAACTATAATATTAGTATTTATATTTTATAATCTTATTCTAAGGTAGTTGTCGTTAAAACCATATTCTCAGGGACTAACACATAATTTTTCTCCTCCTCTTTGAATCTACTATCAATACCGGATTACACAATTCTAAGAAGAAGATCTAGATCTCAAGTTTAGAATCCTTCCAATCTATTCAGATTTGCATCAATTCAAGGAAAGGATTTCATCATCCACTATAGTTAGTATAGGGACTGCTTCCACAGCTGCAGATCAAGAAGGACGAGATGGATAGAATCACGTACAACTGCCTCCACCTAATCAGAGTGCTGCCGGACCACCAGATCTGTTAGGCCCTCTTATCAGGGAAAAATTCCATATGCTTATGCAAGAGCTGACTCAGAGCCGTCAGCGACTCACTCAACAGTTGCGCGAATACGTAGAATTGACTAATCAGCTAAATCGCCAAAGGCGTAGAAGATCTAGCAGAGATCATGCTTCTCATTCCTCCACCAAGAATTCAGCCTCTTCGGATTACCAACACAGACCTACACAACCATAGTTAGACGTGAGTTACACTCTAGCTACTAGACATCAACCTACGCTGAACATTGGGAAACCCAGAGTTGGCCCGTCAACCAGCTACCAGACTGGACCCTCCTCCTAGGGAGGTACACAGAATTTCCAGATGTTAGACATCCCCACAATGATCAGTCAGATAATTCGACAGAGTCAAGGCCTCACAAGTGATGACTGGGGAATCTCTCGGAGTCATACTCCCTTTACCGATGACATGCTCTATGCTGAACCACCTCGGCGGTTCAGGATGTCGACTTTACCAGTCTATGAAGGAAGTTTTGATCCCAACCAACACATCTTGAAGTACGCATGGTCGATGAGTGCTATACAGGATGATGATGCAGTTAAATGTCGTAGCTTTATGATCTCTCTTGGGGCGTAGCTACTATGTGGTTCACTTGTTTTCCACCCCGATCTACTTCTTGTTTTGACCAACTATCAACAAAATTTATTGAGCAATTTAGGATGCATGTCGCAAGGTCAAAGGATGTTAACACTCTGTTTAGTGTCACTCAAGCTCCTAGAGAGACACTCCGACGTTATTTGGAAAGATTCCATACTGCGTATGCTGAGATCAGCAACCCTAATGATAACTTCATTCTTATGGAAATGACTAAGGGGATTGACCCTGATTTGGAATTCGGCAAGTGGTTGGCTGGAAACCACCTACATCATTGGACCATTTCTATTCGAAGGTATCCCAATTCTTGAGAAGGGAGGATGCGAAACAGTCTAGGAAGCAGGATGACGTAGGGCCAAGTATGGAAGGAATCCAAAGTAATGTTGCAGTTAAGCGGTCCGGGTAGAGCTCCGGGAAAGTGCAATTGAATATTCAGAATAAACAGACTCGACAAAAAGGCAATGGGAATCGAAATAGAAAGCGGGATCAGAACCGTGGTTCACGACGTAGATCTTCTATGTTCGATAGTTACACTCCTCTTAATACGTCGCTGGAGAATGTATATCTACAAACCTGCAATACTATCCAGTACAAGAAGCCTGCTCCGAAGCCATCATCGAAGAGCCAGATCCAAATAGGGAAATTTTGTAGGTTTCACGAGAGTTATGGCCACAATACAAATGAATGTCGTCACTTACAAGATCTCATTGAAAAGTAGTTTAGAGAGAGAAAGCTGGAACAGTTTGTGTAGGCACCGTAGTCAGGAAGTGCGGGCCTATCGAATCAAAATAATGTACCTAATCAGGCAAAACAAGAGGAAACCACGCGTACCGGCGGGAGGCTAGTGATAAATACTATAAATGGTAGTCCTCATCCAGTAGACCAAAGTTGGAGGGAAATGGAGTCGTATGCCAGCTCTATTAGGCATGCGGACTTCGAGTGTTGTAGTAGTTTTGATGATGGGGATCCGACCAAACGATAGAAGACGATGGCTGACGACATCGTGTCCTGAAATAGAGACGCTGACAAGGTCGAAGCTCCCATTATTGATCCACTTGTCATATCAGCCCAAGTAGGTCCTGCTTAGATTAAAAGGATCCTGATCGATAGTGGAAGTTCTATTAATATATTGTTCAAGCGAGCGTACGACCAAATGAAGATGGAGGTTAAAGATTTGAACCTTGCCAGCCCCGGATTCATGGTTTCAATGAAAGCGCTACTACACCCACTGGAGTAGTGGAACTACTAGTGGAGTTAGGAGTTGGAGAATGCAGGAGAGTCTGGATACTGCATTTTATTGTTTTAGACATAGATTCGCCATATAACGCTTTCTTGGGTCGACAGGCCCTAGCTGAATTCAGGGCAGCCATTGCCCCATGGTGTTTGACTCTAAAATTCCCCTACGATCGTGGAATTGGAGTCATTCAAGGAGATCAGGCTGCTGGATGAGCATGTTATGTTGCTGAGCTATGTAGGGCGCAGCGAAAGGAGAAAGGAAAAGGCGTAGAGGAATCTTCTATGTCCGTTTTGTTGATAAGTGATAATCGATGCCTAGGCCCACGCCCAGGCATCCTAGCCAATTCCAAAGATATCTTAACTCAAGAGACAACGAAAGTGAAGACAAAACTAAAAACAGTCAAGCTTCTTCGGTCAAACTGACGATTGATGTCCCGATTGACGATAGCGACGATTTTAGACTGTTAAAAATTGGGTCTCTGTTAAGCCAACAAATGCAAGGGGAATTGGTTGAATTTCTTCGGGTAAACCTCGACGTGTTTGCTTGGACGCATTATGACATGTGTGGGATCTCGTCGGACATCGCGAGCCACACATTAAACATTGACCCACGGTACATCCCGGTCAAGCAAAAAAGGCATGGTATGGATCCAAAGAGATTTGCCGTCCTTGAGGAAGAGGTCGATAAGTTAAAATCAAATGGGTTTATTCGAGATGCCTTATACCCGGAGTGGGTATCCAATCTTGTACTTGTTCGAAAGCTAAATGGGAAATGGAGGACATGTGTTGGCTACTCAGACTTGAACAAAACTTGCCTGAAAGATAGTTTTCCACTTCCCCGATTTGATCAGCTCGTAGATTCAACGGCTGGACACGAACTCTTATCCTTTATGGATACATATTCCGGTTACAACCAAATACCCATGCACTTAACCGATCAAGAATATACCAGCTTCATAACCAATCTAGGACTCTACTGCTACATAGTCATGCCTTTCGGACTCAAGAACATCGGGGCAACATACCAATGACTAGTCAATCGAATGTTCGCTAACCGGATCGGAAAGACCATGGAAGTATATGTAGATGACATGTTGGTGAAGTCAAGCTTCTCCACTGATCATATTAAAGACTTGAAATTGATGTTTAGTATCCTTCGAGGATACAAGATGAAACTCAACCCATTGAAATGTCACTTTGGGTTTGCATCCGAAAAATTCCTTGGGTTTATCGTCAACGCTCGAGGAATTGAAGAAAATCCCGAAAAGATCTGGATGATCGGAAATCTTGGGACTCGAAGAACCATAAAGTAAGTCCAGAGCCTCAATAGGAAAATAGCAGCACTGAGCAGGTTCATTTCAAAGTCCTCCGACAAATGCATTCCTTTCTTTGATTTGATCCGAAAAGGGAAACGGAATTTTGAATAGACCATGGAATGTGAGGCTACATTCCGAGCACTAATTCAACACCTCTCCACAACACCAATTTTGGCACAGCCTATCGATCATGAGCAATTGTACCTTTACTTAGTGATATCAAAAAACGCAATCAGTGCTGCCTGCAAAAACCGGTCTACTATATTAGTAAACGACTAATCGGAGCTGAAAGAAATTATCCGAAGGTAGAAAAGTTAGCTTATTTTCTCGTTATTGCCTCAAGGAAGCTCTATCTGTATTTCCAGGCTCATCCTATCACTATTTACACCGATCAGCCGTTACGACAGGTCCTTACACGGCCCGAGACGTCTGGTAGGTTACTTGGATGGAATATTGAACTGAGCCAGTTTGATATTACTTACACTCCGAGGTGAGCTATTCAAGGACAAGTCCTAGCGGATTTCATAGCCGAACTTACCATCCTAAAGGACTTGCCCAAAACCAGTTAATCTCTCGAGTATATCTGGAAGCTGCATACTGATGGTGCATAATCGACCAGTGCTCGGGTGTTGGAGTTGTACCTGAAACCCCCGAAGGTCGAATTCATATGTTATGCTCTAAAATTTGATTTTTGTGCGACCAATAATGAAGCTGAATATGAAGCCTCGCTTGCCGGATTGAAACTCGCTCGAGATTTGAGAATCTTTGCTGTAGAAATTTATTGTGGTTCACAATTAGTCATGTGTCAAGTTCGTGGTGAATACTAAGTAAAAGATCGAAGACTGGCTTCTTATCTAGCTCGAGTCCAGGAGATACTTAATCAATTTGATTATTATTTGTACCAAAATTAGGCACAACGCTCTTTGGAAGTATTTGAAGAGATAAAATGAAGAAAATAAATGGAAAAAGAGGATTATCTAACAAACACTTCAAAAACAGATCAGATAAATACACAGAAACACAATGATTTAGAGTGGTTCTGCGTATTTCCTAGGTCCACAATGAAATTGATGACATTATTGATATTTTCTTGCGGATTACAACTGATTACGGCGAACTACAATAGTAGTTTTCGAGTACAACAGTGGTCTTTGTGCGCAAAGTTGAATTCGGCAGAATTTGAGCGTCCGAAAGCAAAAGTCCTTTTACTGTAGGCTCTGGGGAGCCATTTATAGGTGTAGGCTACAAATATCTCACTTAGATCTCAGGAAACCTCTTTTGGCACGTGGGCAAGCCCATGATATCGATCCCATGTGATTTGCACTAGTCCGTGATCGATACGAACCAGTTTCGTATCGATCAAGATTTGGCCCAATCGAGTCAAAATTTACCAGGAACATTCTTTAGGTTGTACGTATGCTCCTGTGAAAATTTGGTGGCATTTGGACTTTTAGGTTGTGATTTTTGATCGATGCAAATTTGAGTTTTCGGTAGGTTGCTTGGTTCGTATCGATCCTTTCGTATCGCTCTGTTCGCATTGATCCGAGCACTTGTCTGCATGTTGACGTGGCACTGAATTCTTGGATCGATCCACTTTCGATGCCGAATTAACCGAGTCATTCTAAGGTTTTCGCCTTGTTCGTATCGATCTTAACTGTTCTGTTCGTATCAATCGGTCGCATTGCCTTATTCGTATCGATCGGTCTTGTCACCTTGTTTGTATCGATTGGTTGTGTTATTCTGTTCGTATCGATCGATTGCATTTACTTTGTATCGGTGGGAAGTGTTGATTTCATGTCGATTGTGCTTGATCGATACAAAGCATGTTGAAACTTAATCCATACGAACTAGATACTCGCGCTTTCGTTGTTGGATACGAAGTAGACCGTCTTCGATGGATACGAAGTAGACCGTCTTCAATGGTTACGAACAAGACAGCTGCATGGTGATGGACACGAATAGATAGGTATGTGATGGATACGAAATCGACCGATGTGAAGAGATGGATTGTGGCCTGATCCTACGAAATGATGGATACGAACGAGTTGGTTTCCTTAACTTGTATCGATCATATCTTGAGAAAACGAACTCGGATTGACTCGAAATTTGGAATATTGGCTTTCATAACTTTGCTTGTCATGTCTTGTTAATTGTAGCTTGATCTGGACTCAGACAAAATTTACCGACATCCATAAGGAATCTGTGCATAACAGTTTTCGTAAAAACTATCATTGGGTTTCTAGCCAACTCGTTGGTATCACGGCCTTGCCAAAAGGCGAATAACATCCGGCATGTCGTTGTTCTGGCTTATTTGAGTTTCAGGTTCATCGGGCGTATCGTTGTACTATGTCGTTGTTTCAACATATTTGAATTTCAGGTTCATCGGGCGTACCGTTGTACTACACCATTGTTCCAACTTATTTGAGTTTCAGGTTCATTAGGCATATCATTGTACTACGTCGTTGTTCCGGCTTATTTGAGTTTCAGGTTCCTTGGGCGTATCGTTGTACTACGTCGTTGCATCATTTGTGATACACGTGTTGTGTATTATGGATTTCTAATTATTGATTTCTAGAATTTGTGTTTCACCAATTTTGTGATTTGCATTGATATGTTTCATCAATATTTGAGGTTTGGTGAATAAGCTAAAGAATATGATATTCTTTTTGGATATTTGAGGAGATTTGAGATATTGTATAATTTTCATTATTATCAAATATATACTTATCACGGTATGACATTATTGTTATTATATATTTTTGTCATATCTCTTATTCTATCTCATCTTGCATGATATTTATAGCTAGACTGATCTGTTTATTATTACTCTTCTTAAATAATACTCAGGTCAGACCGAGTTGTTTTTGGTGCTTCCACTTGACTTCTTAGCAGAGACTAGCTTCTGACTTTTGGCTAACTACTTTAGCTCGGTAGTTTTTTTTATACATTCGTGATAGAGACTCCTCGATGTATACTTATTTTTTGTGATGTAGTGGATCTTGTATAACCACTACTTTGATGTACACTTCTATGTGTTATATTCATATCTGTTTCTGCCTTAGTGATATGAATATCTATGACTGATTTTGTTTTATGTTTATTTTATATTTGTTTCCGAGGGCCACTTAGTCACTGTGTAGTAGCTTTGAGTTTGTATTTTATATGTCGGATTTCCTTTTGAAATGAAATGCATGACCTTCTATCTAGCATGTCGGTACTTGCACAAATCAATTACATAGATGGTCGCTCCGCAATAGCCTTATTATTCATTCTAGTCAATGGCATTACTCCGTAGTGTCCTTAGCTAGTGTGAGTATAGAGGTGAGGCGTCGCACCATGAGTTTAGAAGGTGGAGTGGAGGCGTTTGACTTGGTTTTGGAGGTGGATTGACATGGTATATACATGTGTATATGTTTTACTTCATTTTGCTATATCTTTGCAATATTTTTTTCTATTAACTAGAAGCCATTAAAAAGAGCTCTTAGAGCTTTAAGAAGGAGGAAGAAGAAGAGAATTAAGTGAATGAATGTGTGAATGTAGGTGGGTATTTATAGGAAAGTTTTCACTAAAAATATCATGATATTATCTACTTACCTAAGCATGCTTGCATCACCATTCCACCTCATCCCTCCCATCAACTTTCGAACGACCTTGAAGCCCACTCCCCGCTCCATGTTCTTGCCCTGTGACGTGGTGTGGTGCTTTGTTTTTGTCACTTGGTTACACATAAGGAGCTTGTATATATACATATGTGTTTGAATATTTTCTTTGCTTGATTTGACTAATTCCTAAACATAAATAAATGTATATGTGTATACATTTGTATATATGTTCATATTTGTGTATATGTACCACAACGTTATATTGATTTGTTTACAACTTCTATGCACTAAACCGTAATGAATTCCAATTCTGATTCCCGGTCACATTTCCAGTTTTTAGTTAAACTATATATATTAGTAAACAAAACTTAAAAATATACTTCTCATTATTTTAAATGAATTAAAACGATATCATTTGAATTATAAAACCATATAAATTAATATCAAACAATTGTTTGCAAAAAGTGTTGTTATATCGATAAAGCGATACGAGTTTTCTTATATTTTCAAATAAAATATATATATCCTTATAAAATTATTATAAATGATTTTTTATCACTTTATAACTAATTAAAATGAATTATTATCATTTTAAAAACAATTATTTGAATATTAAAATATTTATTAAATCATTAAATCTTAATTTAAATTCACAAATCAATTATTAAATGTGATGCCATTATTGATTATGTCATAAATAATTTTATTTCTTTATCTTGTTTAATCAGAGAAATAAGTGTATGTACCCAGCTCTGTGCATGACTTCTGATAATTATCGAGCTGTTTATTGATAAAACAATTTTCGACCATTTTGTCGACATTCCTTCAGAGTTTATATTTTTGTAAATACTTATTCAAAATAATATTACCATTATTATTGTTCAAAACATTATAATCTATGTTTTAAAAAGCTTATATTTGAATATTTTAAGAATAAATATTATTTATCAATTTCAGAAATCTGCGGGTCGTTACAGGCTCTCCTCCTTAAAATATTTCGTCCTTGAAATTACAATGCTAAAACTTAAAATTGTTTGCCCAAAATATTTATTTTTAAACTTACACTGCACGATGTATATTGACCATCTGTATGCAATATCCGATTCGGTCTACTATTCGAATCCACAACTTTACTTCCGAACTAGTATTGTTCACCCGATCCTCTGGTGCGGGCTCCGATCATGCTTTTCGATCAGAAGTTTAATTTTCCTTGCATAGCTCTCAACTATGATGGAAAACTCAAGTATCCAACCACAAACCCTCATTAATGTTCATCGTTAAGAATCGAATGATAAATCCTTTTTTAGACCAGTGTAAATACCTCAAAGTTCTATGCTAGAATCTTGGATCAAATAGTTACGCGAATAAAATTATATAACTTGCGCATTTATTTATGTTGGTTTTCTTAACTATACCCAATCACAATCAATTTTATAACACTATCAATTTATGAACCATTTCATAAAACAATTTCTTAAGTTTATAAATTCTTATGAAACACAACTATGGTTTAATCAACATTTTAAGTTCATAACCATTCACTTCGTACTAAATCCATTATTGAATTAACTCTTGCAACGTTACTTAAGTGTATACAAAGTTCAGACTTAAGTCTATATTTGTACAATTCTGCATTACATCCTAAGGGTATATATACAAATCCCAAATTTTAGATTAGTTTTACTTACATCAGCGAGTTTGACAAATTTAAAACTTGTTATAATTTACTATCATCCTTAATTCATAAGTTATAAAACTTATCTCTTACATTTTTATTCAAAAATACTTCCAAATAATACTATTACTATTTTCTCGATTTTGAAGAATAATTTTCAAAATCACAAGGATTTGAATTCTTAAATTCTCGGCTTTTAAATCCTTTTTTATTTATAAATCGCATTTATAAATTTTATTTATATAATTTTATTTACTTAAAACATTTCATAATTGTTTATCTTTTATATCTCCAAAATTTCTTTGTTCTGATTTAGGTATGATTCGAAAATTTTCGACTCTCCAAAATCGTCAAAAATTCCATTTTATTTTATCAATTAGTGATACAAATTATCTTTGGTTTAACACTTTTATAAAGATGTTTATAATTACTAATCAACTTATCAATTGATGATTCGCATTATCTTTTAACTAATTTTTTTTATAGATCGAGTAACTTCAAATTGATACCAGGAACTGGTAACTATGAATGGTATCATATATCCCCTTAACCGGAAGGGTAAAACTTAAGAGAAGTGCTTACCATCCGAACATATCTCCTGCCCATTTTTAGTTACTTCCAAACCACTTAAACTATTCATCATAAGAATCTTCTTTTCAATTCTTTTATTTATAAAACTTGATTTATACATTCATTTCTCAGGATCATCTTATTTTTTACATTTTTAAGGTCATCAATTTATTTATCTTAAATAAATTTCGTTACTTTAAACCAATATTATTACCAAACACCATATACTCAAATCGTGAAACTTTATTCACTTGGTGTTCGTGTTTTTTTAAATCAATCAATGATGATAACTGAATATTATTATTTCCTTAATTGCAAACTATCACACTATGACCATAAATAACTATATATTTTCAAATGTTATTTCTTTATTTATAAAATATCATCTTAGGAAAATCATTTCATTTACCCAAAATTTTCAAAACAAATTCATTTGTGGCATTAACAAATAAGCACTCTATATAATACTCTGAACTCATTCTACGGTGTCACTTACCCTATCTCTAATGAGTTACTCATCCTAGGGTATTACTAACCCTCTATCTGATGAGACACACCCTAACCAGGATCAGATGTTCACTCATCCTAAGCTCTGATACCAATTGTAACGACCCATAATTCCATACGTTTTAAGTTGACAATGAACCACATATGTCCAACTCAATTTGAAAGGTGGATACTTAGGGGAAAAAAAAATAAAGGCAGAATAGAATCTTACATGAATGGAATAATATATATTATTTCAAAATAGAATCTTTACGGTGGAAAATTTTAAATACATTTATCAGAGTTTAATTTTACATCAACATGGACAGTTATAAATCTCAGCCTTTACAAATACATAATACAATAGTACATAAGTGTGGTGGAAGTGGATAACAATCTTCGGAAGAATCTTCTAGCTCCATGCTCAAAGCTCTTTCAAAATGTTCAAACTAAACCAGACTACTACACTACCTGAAAAAATAGGGCACCGAGAGTTTAAAGGGAAGAAAATAAACTCCAGGTCAGTCAAGAGACTGGTGTGAGAAACTCAATATGTGAGTATTTGAAAACAAAGAGTATATCATAAGACAACGCCGTACATAAACAAGGAACGGGTTTTTACCTTATGATAACCAAAATATTTCTATGAAAAATCCAATGACATTATTTTTAGTGACATTCTTTGCAAAAAAAATTTCAAATAAACATATTCAAATAGCCGAAATTGCTACATTGGTTAAATTTGACGGCATAAAAGGTTTACAACTAAGTCTGAAGGCACTTATTGGAGGATGGATTTCCAATGCATAGTGAGGTTAGGGACGGCCTTCTGTACAGTATATTTCTAGAGGAATGTACCGAGGCCACCAAAAGATAGTCCTCTACGAATTAAGACCGGCTTACCAGAGACCAACAGATGGTACAGATAACACCAAATATGATATCACCCCAGCCGTTCCCGACCTCTCCAAGAGGTCTCATAGCATACATCATAAACTTTAAACTCGACGTTATAGCGGGTAGAAATAAATAAATCAAGAAAGGTGATACCATACCCTAAAGGTTGCGAACTTCTTAGCCTTAAAGCAACCCATGTTTCATAATTCCCCGGGTGTGAGGCTTGAGATAAATTTTACCTTTCTTAGATCATTTTCACTTAAAATGCTACATTGCCATTTCCACCAACACCATATTTATTTCAACAAAAGTACAACCTCTAAGCTCGTACCTCTCAAAGAAGGATTTTAAGCATAAGAGGGGTTACCTCATATACCACCAAGCAGATATACGTTTACAGAGATCAATGTACCAATTGTTCTTAGAAATGCAATGTCAGACATTCATCCATACAAGTTGTCTGGGAATATGACAAACTTAAGGCACTCTCCTACCACATCACCTCTTAGATTAGTAGCGAGTAGTCCTTGCATAAGAAGATCCCAGAATAAAATGATAACTGCTATTTATTTATCTTGGGAGCTACTTTAAAATTATCAACAAGCAGTCCTTTTGTTATGAAGATCCCCGCCTTTAACTTCATTGTCTTTAACATGCCTTCAATTTCGAACTTGTAAATTGGTTCAAAGTAGTTTTCGGATATTAATTACTCAAATCCGACCCCGGTTCGTTTGAACCACTCATCGATAAAAAGATGTTAAGTAAATATGTGCTTATCATTTTGTTAATTACTTTCTCTTTATCAAAAATATCTCCTAGAGATACATATCTTCAAAAAAATTCTTTTCGGTATATACAGAATTGTTAAGCCACATTTATCAAATCTTTTTTTGATTAAAACCTTTTTAAATCTTGGAGTAATTCCAAATCATTTCATCCATTACTTCGAAAATATCTCCAAATCATTTATTTGAACCTTAAAATAGATTTCGTATTTCCCAATCATAACATTTAAATGGGTCAAAAACAATATTATTTAAGACATCGTTTACTATAAACCCACAAAAATTAATTTTAAGCAAAAGGATCCATAGGAATTAAAATAATTCCAAATTATTTATTTAAATCTTGATAAAAGATTTCTTATTTTCAAATCATAACTTTTTAATTGGTTGAAACCATGTTATCTAAGACTGTAGATCCAAATTAGTTAGTATTCGAGTAAAACGGATCCATGGAAATTATACTAATTTTAATTTCCGTATTCAACTTGTACTATTCATTGAATAACGTGGAATCATCTTTTAAATTCATATAATTATACAAGTTCCCTCCATGGAATTTAACATCAAGTTGCAATTAATAAATTATAAAAATTAAATCTTTTATACTTGTCTCGTTTTCGACATGTCGACCTTATCTGTCCCTCGCTTAGGAAAGAGGCCAGGTGAGCCAAGGCACTGGTTGCTCCTGAACATCTCCTCAGTTTAAGCACTTCCCATTCGGATCTCACGAAGAGAAAATCCAATCTACTTATTGGCTTTTAGGGCCATGATTAAATCATTTTATTATAATAGCTTTTCTTTAAATCATTTATTTAATCTCTTTTAAAATATATTATAAAATCTTCAAATCATCTTAGAAATACTCAATTATTTATTTGAATACATATATAAAATATTTGAAAAAGAATACTTAAGTTTAAATCCATATTTCAAAAGTTATTAAAAGTGCTACGAATAGTGCATTTAAGGCTTATTTGATCAAAACGACTTTTCTATTGTTTAGAAATCAATTTTTATAACTCAAATCTCTTGTAAAATATTTTAAAATATTTATAGAGTTTATCCCATATTTTTAAAGAATTAAGAATATAATTTTTAAAGAATCTATCGCTTTGTTTTACAAACTGCCAAGCCGCGACTATATTGAAAGCTAGTTTTGCTCATATTTCAAAATCAACTAAACAAAATCTCTATCTTTTTCTTTTATTTGAAAACTATGATTATAAGAGTTTTGAAAATTTTAGCACAAAGAATTACGACTCCAAAATCAATGTATAAATGGATTTAACTTTATACGGCGTGAAATTGCGAACTGTCACTACGCGACGCACCTATTTTTGACTCAACATTCATAACTTGTCCAAACTTCACCAAACTGGGTTTTAATGTTTATAAAACATTTATAAACCATTTTAAATCATTTCAAAGTGGTTTAATGGTTCTGTATCACTTTTATAACTTGATTCGGAAAGTGATTTCCTTGTGTAATATCGACGTGTAGTTAATGTGAGTTGTTTACATGATTAAACACTATATTAGAACAACCAATACTTGATGATCAAAGCGTAGTAAACTTCCATAGCAATCATATCACATTATTATATATATACGATAATATAGAGTTTTCTCACCTTCATTAGTTTCTAACTTTACGAAAATTCGCTATAGCTTTGCTACGACCAAATCAAACCTATGAAATCGAGCCTTGGACCTTTGAATAGCTACAGCCAAAGCTTGCAAGTGGAGGTTGGCTTGGCCTTGGTGATGGAGGATGCCGACCGTGAGTTTAGAAGGTGGAGTGGAGGTGTTTGACTTGGTTTTGGAGGTGGATTGACATGGTATATACATATGTACACATTTTACTTTTGTTTGCCGTAGCTTTGCTACATTTTTTTCTATGAACTAGAAGCCATTAAAGAAGAGCTCTTAGAGCTTTAAGGAGAAGGGGGAAGAAGAAAAGAACTGTGTGAATGAATGTGTGAATGTAGTTGGGTATAATGGGAAAGTTTTGCACCAAAAATATCATGATATTACATACCTAAGCATGCTTGCATCACCATTCCACCTCATTCCCTCCCACCATATTTCGACCGACCTTGAAGCCCAATCTCCCCTCCACGTGCTTTGCTTGTGATGTGATGTGATGTGGTGCTTTGTTTTTGTCTCTTGTTCACACATAAGGAGTTTGTATATATACATATGTGTTTGGATAATTTCTTTGCTTGATTTGAATAATTCCTAAACACAATTAAATGTATATGTGCATACATTTGTATATGTGTTCATGTATGTGTATATGTATCACAATGTTATATAGATGGTTACAACTTCTATACGTTGAACCGTTACGAATTTCGATTTTGATTCCTAGTCACATTTCCTGTTTTTAGTTAAACTATATATATTAGTAAACAAAACTTGAAAATATACTTCTCACCATTTTAAATGAATTAAAACGATTTCACTTTAATTATAAAAGCGTACAAATTAATATTAAATAATTATTTACAAAAAATGTTGTTATATCGATAAAGTGATACGAAATTTCTTATATTTTCAAATCAAGTATATATCTTTATAAAGCTATTATAAATAATTTGCTATCACTTCATAACTAATTAAAATGGATTATGATCATTTTAAAAACAGTTATGTGAATAATAATAATTAATAAATCATTAAATCTCAATTTAAACTAATAAACCAATTATTAAATATGTTGTCATTATTAATGATGTCATAAAAACATTTTATTTCCCAAAAATAAAATAAATAATTTTATTTCATAATCTTGTTTGACTAGAGAAATAAGCGTATGTATTCGATTCCTTTTGCGACTTCTGATAATTATAGAGTTGTTTATTGATAAAACAATTTTCGTCCATTTTACGATATTCCTTCAAAGCTTATATTTTTGTAGATATTTATTCAAAATAAGATTACCATAATTATTGTTCAAAACATCATAATCCATGTGTTAACAAGCTTATTTTTAATATTTTAAAAATAAATATAATCGATCAAATCGATAAATTTGTGGGTGGTTACAACATTCCAAAGTTTTAGCCCATCTAAGGTCATTTGGTTGTGAAGATGATTTTTTTATGATCTTCTAATATGTAAAAATGTATGGAAAATGTGGGTTGTTACATAAGATGAGAGCTATCGGAAGATTAAAAAAAGTGTTATCGTAAGTCTACAAACAAAGGCAATCGATGATCAAAAGTAGAGGCTATTGAAGACCTATAATGAGAGGCTATTGTAAATTTGAAGAAAGTGCAAATATGAAAATAAAGGCTATCAAAGATCTAAAGTGGAGGCTATCGAAGATCTGAGATAAGAGCTATCAAAAAGTTCTATTGTAAGTTTACAAACAAAGGTCGTCGAAGGTAAAAATTGGAGGATATCATAGGTTTAAGACTAGAGCTATTAAGGTCTAAGATAATAGCTATTGGATGTTTAAAGTAAGTGTTATCGTAAATCTGAAGTGAAGGCTGCCGTGAAACTGAAGTAGCAAAAGCTATTGTACATTTGAAGTAAAGTCTACTGTGAATCTAAAGTTAAAGTTGTTATATATATATATATATATATATATATATATATATATATATATATATATAAAGCGAAAGCTATCGTAGTCTAAAGTGAAGGCTATCATGAATCTAAAGAAAAATTATCGGTGGTTTAAAGAAAGTGCCATCATAAGTTTAAAATAAAGGCCATCAAAGGTCTAAAATAAGTAATATCGAGCCCCTAATCAAAATGATACCAAAACAGTCCATATGTCAACACCATAGTCAATTAAATATGCCATGTCATCACTAGATAAAGAAGTTAGCTGTATAAAAAGGGTACCATGTGTCATATCGATAATATGCTACATCATCAGTAAGCCAAAACAAACTCAACTGTCAAAAGCAGTAATTTGCCACATGTCAAAGATCCTATGGTGTACTTTTACTACAAATAAGCATGTACCTCACATATGAGGGGTGATTTTTCTTCTTCATTTTCATTTGTACTCAAGATATTTATAAAAGCTTGATTTGGGACTTTCATGTCCGACTATGTCAAATTTTAATTGGAATTATAAAGGACCGTTATACCAAATTTTTCCAAGGCATAAACTAAAAAAATACATAAATTTGAAGGGATTATGAATGATTTTTGCCGAAAGGCATACAACTGAAAGAAAATGATCTAGCGACTAGCTTGATACCTTAAGAAATCGTATAATTGCAATAAAGCCTAAAAACCTAAAGCTTAAGACAATGCATCATTTTGTTTAAGTTGTTTATAAGCAAAGACCTAAGACTCAATCTAAGACAATGGAACAAAGCTAAAAGAACTTCAACATGGAACCAGGTACAATCTCTAAGATAGCCTTAACATATGTCAATAGCTCAGATAGACAATGCTGATACAATATATATAGGTCAAGGATTCCAAAGCTCAATATGTAAATGTTATATCATCAATCTATGACAATTCGCAAGTGAGCCATATATCAACTCTTGTGAAAATCCTAGCCCTACATGCGAGATAAATCAGCAATCCGTGGGCAATGCTTTCCACCAATGACAAGGCTACAAGATGCATATAACTAGGCGCTAATCTCAATGTTACAAGGAACTTTTAGGCGGTTATATAATTTAGATAATAAGAACAAATTGTGAATTCCTATATTAGAGCTTCTTGTATAAACTCATTAATTGAGGAATTATCCAACTTAGCATTGTAACAGCCTTTTAGTTTTAACATAGAACTCTAAAGAAGGAAAGAACAAAGTGGACGTAAGAGTTTAACACGAACCACTATAAACCTCAGTGTCCCTATACTGCATTTCATATTTTTACTTTCAACATTACTCATTGTACTTACTTTCGGCCTAGACTAGCATCTACTCTTTTTAGCTTTAACCCCAAAAGTCATATTTAACCTCCATCAACCACCTCAAGCCTTTGGGAATCAGCCTACTGAAACCTCTAGAAATGTAGTAATCAATTGAAGCTTCCCCTTTGATTCTTGGGTGTTAGTGACAGAAAAAATCAAACCAATATTATGGCACTAAAAGGAGGGCCCAATTCTCTCTACTTGCTTATCTAGAAAGTCATCATCATTAATTACCCTTCAACCTTTGGATTTAGCTAATAAACGAAGATAATTATGAATGCCTAACAACAACCATTTTGGCAAAAGAAAAGGCAAAAGAATAGGACCATGTCCATGAATTTTTGGCTTCTCATATCTAACAACTATTGGATACCTTTAGGAATCACTTCGGGAATCAGCATAACTCGAAAAAAAATTCAAGGCCATGAACAATGAAATAAGGGACTTAAGAATTAAGTTGATGATGTATAAAGATCAAGCTCAAAATGCCAATAGGCCTCTCTTTGCAACTTCAATCGATGAAACCCGAAAGAAACTGAAGAAGGAGAGAATACACACCCCACTTAACGGTACACTGTCACATATCTTCCATAAGACTCACGACAAGATTTATTATCTAGATTAACCCCCACTAAAAATAAAAGGTCCAAAAAGTGAAAAATACTGCATTTATCACTATAAGAATAAGAATAAATAGATAAATGCTAAAAGCTTGCTTTGGCAGTAGAAAAAAATGATCAAAACGGGAACTCTCGGACTTTATTAAGGAATAATTTCAATATTTCGCTCTAATGCTTTGTTTATGTTTGTCCTATCTTTTTATCAAGAAAAATAGTATACTCATAATTTAATTCTTTCTATTAATGCAATTATCACTTCTTAATTCTATATTTTAGAAAAAGACAAAGGACCAAGTTATTAAGCCTTTCGTGTATCCTCTGCCTTCCCCATAATGAATAGTTGTTATTAGTTCTTAGTATTCTTAATTTCCTTTGGTTTTCTTAAAGGCCTTCGACGTGTTAGACTTATGTAGATGTCTTATTTGACCTTCGATTTTATTATACTTCTTTATATATGGCCTTTGGCAAATGCCCTTTCAGTCAGTTTTATGCCTTGGAGGCACTTATTGGTTTTCTTATTTGGTTTATGGTTCTCTCAAATTTATCATTTTAGTTTTCTTAGACTTCTTTATATATGGCCTTCGGCAAATGGTCTTTCTACTAGGTTTATACTGAGATCACTTATTGGATTTCTAATTTCTTTGGTTTTCTTGGACTTCTTCATATAAGGCCTTCAACAAACGCCCTTTATACCAGGTTTATGCCAAAAAGAACCAATTTGATTCTTTATTCCTTCTGTTTTCTTGGACTTCTTTATATATATATCCTTCGGCAAATCCCGTTTCTACTAGGTTTATACCTGAGGGCGCCTATTGGTTTCCTTATTCCTTTGAATTTCTTATTTCAAACCAAATAATATTAGTCACACCTAGTCCCCATTCTTTCCTAATTTGTGGTTAGCCATGAGCATCATCTCATGCAAATTTTTACAAAATTTCTTGTAAAGTGAAAGTTCAAGTCTTGATTATAAGCCATATACCAAAATAGCCAAACATGAAAGCTTCTAAAAGAAAATTATTTTTGAAAAAACAGGATTCTGCCGGGGTAAACCTCTAGAGAACTGCATTGTAGAACTTTTCAAAAAAAATAAAAAAAATTGATGTGTAGCTTCTCCACCAATGGTACATTCCTTCAAAAATAAGGTTTTCCTCGGTTCAATGCCGCGTGGTAGCTATATATGCATTACCCTGCCAAAACCTATATATAGTAAATACAAATTATCGCAAAGGTTAATTCCCTCCATAAGTGGACAAGTTTCATTAATAATAATATTTTTATAAGTGTTTCCACTGCCCCATCCATTTTTATCAATAATAAATTTGGTTGGGTGACCTTGGTGAAGAGATGATAGACCTCTACGAGATTCACTCCCCTTATACCCCATCAGTGATGTGCCCATGCTCTTACCATCACCACCAGTAAGCAAAGGCCATTTCACATGGGTTTTACTACTTGTCGGCATATAATAAATGAAATGCATGTAAAGAGAAAGCGAAGAGCAAGATTCCTAAAAAAGAGAAAAGCCTTGGGCAAGAGACCCAGGCAAAGATAGAGTAACCTTGGTCAAGAGTCAAATAAAGTTCACAAAACCTTGGTCAAAATCCCCAAGCCAAGATTAGGGTAGCCTTGCACAAGAGTTCCAAGCAAAAACACAGTAGAAGCATTGAGTAGGTCCCACTTAAGATAATATATGCCACAAATCTGGCATCAAAGCATCTATTATAAGGCTGGCACCGAAATCATATTTAGTGAGTCTCGATTAAATCCAAACTTAATTTCATATTACCACTAGACTGGCATAGAAATCCAATTCATAACGTCTCGGCAAACTCCAAGCTTAGTTCAGATTACCATAAGGTTGGCACCGAAATTCTTCTCAGAAAATATTGATATACCCCGATCATAGTTTAGATTGCCACAAGGTTAGCATTAAAATTCTATTCAAAAAGTCTTGGTATACTCCAAGTTGAGTTTCGATTGCCACAAGGCAAGCACCAAAGTTCTATTTAAAAAGTCTTGGTAGACTGTGAGTTTAGTTCAGATCTGTGCGGTTAATGCCCCGCAAAATCCCCGCTGTAGCGCATAACGCTCTTTAACCACTATGTTATATCAATTTGTGCTATTAAACAATAGATCCGCTTTAAGTCCTATAATTTTCTACAACACCCATCAAAAAAACGCTTTTTAGAACCCGCTTTAGAAACATTAATACGCAAAGATTGATTTGACCGGTTCTCTTTAATCCTAATAAAAAAAGTTAGTGTAAAGACCTAATTTTAAGGCATAATGCTCAATATAAGTTAGAAACCTATTGTAGTCGCAAAATCTAGTTTGCATAAATCATGATATTCTTTAGGTTCGTTGTACAAGATTAACCAACGTTTCTTTTTCCTACGAAATGATGTGAGAATGGGAATAAATTAGCTTTAAATATTAAGTCTTATGTATAATAAAGCTTTTAGCACCTTCGCTATTCTTCATTATGTCCCTGCTATAACTTTTTTCACCTCCATCTCTATAGAACCACTAAGCATTTTAACTGCACATGTTCAAATTGCCACTAGCTAGCACCAAAATCTTATTCAGGAAGTTTTAATAGACTCTGCTCTTAGTTCAATTAACGCTGGCTAAAAACTGAAATATCATAGCAAAATGTCGGTCCTCATCTGAAAGACATGCCACAAGATTAACACTAGAAAGTATAAACCATAAGGCTAGTTCTAACAGAAGAAACCACAAGAATAGTTCGAAGAGAATAAGTCACAAGACCGACCCTAGACCAAAAAAGGACAACATCAAGGCGTGCTATTTAGATAGGTTTGGTAAGACCCGAGACCTAATTAGATTATAGATGGCTAGATGCCACGATATTCAGTTAGGAAGGATCATCAAGGCTAGAAACCTTGCTCGGTTTTTAGTTCATATACAGTTAGACATCACAAAACTTATTAAGCGGTTTCGGTAAAGCCTGAAACCATATGTGACTATTAGATTATATATGGCTAAAAGTTATAAAGCTTATTCGAAGGCTTTGGAAAAGCCTGAAACCTTATTTGGTTGTTAAATTATACGTGGAAAGAAGCCATAAAACTTATTAAACAACTCGGCAAGGCCCAAGACCTTACTTGCAAACTATATTACATATGGCTAGATGTCAACGGAAAAAATTCCCCGAGATTCATAGACGGTCTCGGTAGACCTCGAGTCCTAAGTTAGCAACAACGTATTGACAAATTATCAAAGTAGATTCTGAGTTTTGACAATTATAATTAGAAACTTAACAAAACCTAAGGATATCAGCTAAAATGTCTTTGAAACAATTAAATATGGATGTTAGGAACGAGATGTATAAGCTCTCATGAAAACCCTAATAGTAGTTGGGAAAAACCTTAAAAGAAAATATTCCCTCCATAGCTTTGGAAGAACCCAAAATATAGTAAATATAGCAAGATGACAAAAGTAATAAATCAAAATAATAAACAAATTCTAAAGCAAATAGATACCAAAACCTTCTCAGACAAAGTGTAAAAATTTACGATGTCCAAAGGACAAAATCTTCTATATATAGTATGTTATGCAATATTATGATTTAACATATAAACTACCAAAATGGTTAATCAACATAGTTATTGTGACGACCCATCTCCTCGATCCTCAGAAATCGACACTAATACATCCACGGTATTCATGTGTCGCAAATACAAGTGCCGGGGAGGTAGATTATCAGGGGTGTAAAAGATACTTCAAAAATTTATGGTCCGTGAAGAGTTCGAATTTTTCACCTAAAAGATGGAATATTATTTACTAAGGTCAACTCAAATTTTTATTGAAATAAACTATGAAATATTCTTACCGAGCAAATAAGGTCTCCATATCTTTAGAGCGACGACTAATAATTCTAAGTCATGTGTTGCATAATTCTTCTCATGTGTCTTTAGTTGTCTACTTGCGTAAGAAATCACCTTCGCATCTTGCATTAAAACTGCACCAACTCCTTCTCCACAAGCATCTGTATAAACGGCCAACCACTATTTCCATTTATAATTTCTAAAACCGGAGTGGTTGTCAATCTCTTCTTTAGTTCTTGGAATGCTTCTTCACACTTAAGAGTCCGGACAAATTTAGCATCCTCCATTGTCAACTTCGTTAGGTGATAGGCAATTTTAGAGAAGTCTTAAACGAATCTTCTGTAATATCCTGCCAAATCTAAGAAGCTACGAATCTCTTTAGGAGTTTGTGGCTGCTTCTAATCTTGAATAGCCGCAACTTTCCATGGATCTACTGAAATTCCATCACTTGATATTATATATCCAAGGAATCTTACCTCCTTCCAAAAATGGCATTTTCAGAATTTGACTTTAAGCACATTATTTCTCAATATTTACAACACAGCTTCTAGATGCCTTGCGCGTTCTTCTTCTGTCTTTAAGTAGATGAGGATATCATCGATAAAGATTAACACAGATTTATTTAGCACGTCTCTAAACACTCTATTCATAAGATCAACAAAATAAGCGGGTGCATTAGTCATCCCAAAAGGCATAACCAATAACTCATAGAAAGTATTCGGACCTTTGAATGCAGTTAAATGGTACGATCCTTAACTGATGGAATTCTATAGCTAGGTCCCTTTCAGAGAAAACTCAAGCTCCATGTAACTGGTCAATCAAGTTTTCTATTCAGGGTAGAGGATACTTGTTCTTAATGGTTTGCTTATTTAGATCTCGATAATGTACACACAATCTCAATAATCCATCCGAATTAGCAACAAAAACTACAGCAGATCCCTAACTTGAACGGCTGGGTCTTATCGGTCCTTTCTTTAGTAGCTCTTGGGTTTGGTTATTCAACTCATCCTTTTCTTTCGGAGCCATCCTTCTATCTTGTTGTTTAATTGGCAACGCACTAGGAACTAAATCAATACGGAATTCAGTTTCTCGATGTGGAGGCAAAGTTTTTACTTCCTCAAAGACATCTATAAATTCTTTAACAACGGGTACTGTTTCCAATCTTGTCTGGGATGTATCCAAAGCATAAAGAAAACTATCCCTTCTTGGACTAGGACCTTCACAAGATATTTCTATGATTTTTCCAAAGACGCTCCATAAAGATATTGTTCTATTTTCGCAATCGAGCACAGCTTTGTACTTAGCCAACCAATCCATACCGAGTAAAATTACAAATCCAATGAAATCTAAAACGAAAAGATCGAAAGGAAAGTGATGGGGAGGATAGGAAATTGCAACTTTTTCAAAAAGGATACAAAGATTAGTGGAACCTCCTATAGGATTTTTTACGTAGATAAGGTCGTCAATAGTTTTAGGTTTAAGTTCTAATTCTTCTACCGTTGTTTTAGATATAAAACTATGAGAAGCTCCTGTATCAAATAATACTCTAACTAAAACATCTTTGATAAAAATATTACCTTCCAACACTCCTTTTCCCTTCACATCTTTGGAGGTTGAAGGCTCATCCTTGATCGCATAAAATTTGGCTTGTTCTCCTTTCTTCATTAGAAGACAATCCTTAATCAAGTGCCCTGGTTTATGACAATTGTAGCAGCTTCTTGGTGCTGACCCTTGAGTTTCTTGAGTTCTGGGTTTTCTACAATGAGTTGATAGATGGCCCTTTTGTTGGCAATTGTAGCAAGTGGCATCTTTGAAGTGATTATCCTGAGATCCTCCTTTGGGTTTTCCCTGCCACTGCTTCTTGCCATTGAACTTCCTCTTCTTCCAGTTATTGTTGTTTCTTTCTTGTACTATAGGTGGATCTATCTTATCCAAAGCTTCATATCTGTATCCCATGTGTATTAATTCTATAAATGGTTCTTTCACATGCCCAGTCATTCTGACATGGTATTGCTTCTTCATTCCCGAAATAAACTTTTCATTCTTTTTTTAAGGGCGTATCTATCAATTCAGGCCTAAAACGAGATAATTCTTTAAACTTATTAGCATACTCCTCAAATGAAATCTCCTTCTCTTGTTTAAAATTCATGAAATTTCGATAAAGACGGGTTTTTCCTGCTTCCGGCATATATTGTTCCTCTAGAACTTCTTTGAATCATTCCTAAGAGAAATCGTCTTCTGACTCATTCTGAGTAATAGATTCCCACTAAACTAGAGCTCCATCTTTAGTTTCCAAGAAGCTAAGAATCTCTTTTGCTCATCTCCAATATTCAAACCTTTGAAAATTCTTTCACATGCGCGGATCCAGGCTTGTACTTCAATGATGGTTTCTGTTCCTTTGAAAGGTTTACCACCAAGGCTGGTATAGTTCTTGCATAAAGTTGCAAAGTTAATTTGGGGTTGTACCGGAACTACTACTTCCTCGACTACTGTAGCTGCAGGAGTTTGACCATTTATGGCATCACTTCCTCCCCTACCTTATACTGTTCTTCCACTCATTTTCTACTTTATATAGTAAGAAAAAGAACTTTAGGATATATAGACGAGATATCTTAGGGAATGCTATACAGTATGAATATACTTATTCAAATTAGAAGTTTTAATTATGCGCTCTCTCAGACTAAACTCATTTTAGGGCATTACTAAACCTATCTCTAATGATTCATACCCCAACAAAGCCAAGGTTCTCACTTAACAAAAATGCACTGATACCAAAATGTGATAACCCGTCTCCTCGACCCTCAGAAATTGACCCTAATACATCCACGGTATTCACGCGCCGTAAATCCAAGTGCCGGGGAGGCAGATTATCAGGGATGTAAAAGAAAATAAAGATAGAAGATAATAGAATAATATAATCTCACATCGCATTCAACATTTATAATTATACATAATGATCAGATTCAAATACAAATCTAGCAGGATAGTTATAACTGTCTATCCGTACATATGCTAGAAATACATACTACATAACACAGTGGAAAATAGGTAGATAACTACACAAGGTACTTCATCTTCATAGCTCCAATAGACTTGTCTAAAATGCTCCCCAACATGCTCCAAAGGTATCCTAACTACACGGCTGCCCGAAAAATAGGACACCCAGAGTTTAAAGGGAAAAACAAACTCCGGCACAGTCATGGGACTGGTGTGAGAACTTAAAGTACGATGTTTGAAAACAAAATGGTATCGCATAAGACCACGCCGCACATAAACACGGAATGAGTTTTTACCTTATGATAACCAAAACTCTTTATTATGCAAAATTTAGGGATATTATTTTTAGTGACATTCTTTGAAAACATTTTCAAATAAACTTATTAATCTTAACCAAAATTGTTACCATTATTAAATTCCAGCGTACAAGGTTCTACAAACAAAACTGCAAGTTCTTGTTAGAGTGGATTTCCATACAAATGACCAGGTGAAGGGACTACCTTCCGATGGGTACACCTCTAGATGGATGTCCCAAGGAACCATCACAAAGCTCCTCTACCAACACAAGACCGGCCTATCTCTATAACTAGATAGTACCGTATATGTCATCCCCCGGTCGTTACCGACCTTTATCCGAGAGCTCTCTTCGCATACATCCACATTAATTTACATCCCGAACGTCATAGCAGGAAGAAATATATCTAAAAGGCGATGATCATACCCTAATTGGGAATGACCCATTTAGCCTTGCCACATCTAACCCTGTTTCGTTCATTTCTGGTTGATGAGGCTCGAGGCTACGATTACCTTTTCACATAGCACATCTTCTTTCACTTTGAATGGCACATTGCCATTCCACATTCACAGACTGATTTCTAAAAACATATAACTTCCTGAGCTCGTATGTCTCGGAAAAGGGTGTTAAGCTAAGAGAAGGTGTCTTTTACGTCACTGACAAATATACTTTTATAGAGATCACCCATCGTGATTTGGACTGCAAGGTCAGACATTCATCCATACAAGTTCGTTCTGGGACTGAACAAAACCAAAAGTACTTTCCTCGATTATTACTAGGCGAGTGTGATAACCCTTATTTTAGGCAATTGTTAATTGGTAATTAACTAATTTTAAGTATTAAGATACTGATTTTTTTTAATTTAATTTGGTTAAATAAATAGATTTTTATAATTATAAGATTTGGACATGTATATAGCAAAATTCGAACTATAATAAATGCTGGATTTTAAAAAAAATCTGGGGATAATAGCTCTTATAATAAATTAGCAAATATATAAATAAAATTGGGTTGTAATATATATAGTAAATTTCTAAATGATAACAAAAGTTAAGTTTAACATTTTTATGGTTTAAAATTTAAATAAGATTGATATTTTTTTATATGAATTAAAATAGCTTGTAGATGTATAAATAAGAATAAACATGTTATATAACTAAAATAAAGATAAATTATTTTTAAATAAGGGTTAAACATAAATCTTTGTATTTAACATTTGAAAAACCCTTATAACATGCAAAATACATTTGTAATAATAATAATATGTTTATACATTTGTAAGCCAAGGGAAAATTTACATTTACAAGTGGCATACTTATTGCCTTTCAAATTTAATTTTATGTATAAAATTGCATTAAGGAAAAAGAAAGCAGGCTGCTCTTTTTCTTTTTCATCTTTGAAATAAAAAAAAGTAAAACGGAAAAAAAAATTATCAAAACTAAACAACATTTTTTTAAAGTGTTCATACCTGATTCAAGAACAAAAATCAATTCATCATAAAGGAAGTTTAATTCGGCATTCAAGCTTGGTTTCAAATTAGCAAATCAAGCACAGATTAGATCAAAGACTAGTTCCAGATCATCAAAACAGGCTCCTATGTTTATCAATGAGTAAACTACTTCTTATAAAGATTAAACCTGCTCTATATTTTGATGAATGTGTGGAATATTTGTAGAGATGTGTCAAATTTCTTTGCATGAATATATAAAGGTTTTATCTGGTATATATGGATGGAAATACTAAATTCCTGTCTGTGTGAAAACATGCAAACCTCTGTTCCTCTTTAACAGACCAAAAGCCATGTTTAAAAATTTATATCTCATGGTATAAAAATTTATGATTAGATCTTTAAAGAAATTTGTATGTATCTACCAGATTAAACTTTTAAAAATATTGCCAGGTACATATACTAAATATTTATTTCTAAATAAGAATGGACTGTAAAAAAAATTCAAGTCCAGAATTTGATTTTTAAATTTCTAAGTTTTATTCATTTGAATCGATTTGTATTTGAATATGTTGATTTTTGAAAATAATCTGATGATTTTTATGCTTGGGGTTGATGTAAATTAGCAAGATGGCTGAAATTAGGCATTTCGTCACATTCTGGTGAACGAGATGGTCAATGACATCAAAATTTGGGCTAGAGGTAGGTTGTAGGCCAGAGATGTCAGAAAAAATAGCTAATGATTTTATATGATGTCATGGTGGGCGCGGCGTAGTTGTTTAGGGTTTTCTTTGCCTATGGGGTTCGTTTGAGTGTTCAAACGATTTCTCCGTCGTGAGTGTTTCGAGTTCGATCGCATCAAGGGGAAAAGCCTCATTTGTCGATGAGGAAGCTAAGGTTTTGGTGGCATGAACGATGAAGGTCGGAGTTGTCGTCGGCAAGTTGAGTTTTGTCGAGGTAGTTAGTTCCAGATGGGTTCCTGTATGTCCAATTTTGTTTTTGTGTTCGTCTCGTAACTCAGGTGTTTGGGATCGAAAGGGAAGTTCGTCGGTGTCATGCTGGTGACCTCGACAATGACCAGAGATAGTCGTAGCTCTGGTGCATGTGCACGCGTGTGCACCTGTGTCAGGCATCTTTTAATTTTGGGAAGATGATGTGTGTCTCAGGTTCTTCCACGTGTAGGCCCTTGTGGAACTCAAAATTATTGTAAGACGTAAGGATTCTCGTGTTCTACTCGATAAATTTTGAGATGTGACTCGGGTTACCTTTTGGTATCGGGTTGCTTTGAATTTCTTTCAAAGTTTTAAAAAAACGAAAAGAAAATTTATAGTCATTTTTCAAAGCAAATAGATAGGAGTATGTTTCAAGGCCCTTATCAAACGGTTTTCAAAATAATAAGTGTATTTTAAACTTTAATAAAGGGGTGTTTTGACTCGGTTAATTTCAAAACTTTTGAATTCAAATAAGATTATTGTTGAAAATAAGTAACTAAAGGAGGTGAATTATCTTAATTATTTAATATATATTTTTACAAATTGAAATATAATTTCTTAATGTAATTAAAGAATAGTTAATTACTTGGTATAAGTAATTAAGAGTAATTCCTTATGTAATTAATTAGAGGATGGTTAATTATTTAGTTGATTAATTAAACGCTAATAAAATGAATATAATTAGTTAAAGGTAATTAATTAATGAAAGTGATTAAGTATCAAGTAATTAAATTAAGTATTTATGGGATATTTACTTGATGGAAATAATTAAATTACCTAAATGATAATTACTTAATGTAAGTAGTTAAATGTTTAATCTTTGGAAGGTAAAAAAAAAATTAATTAGAAATTAGAGGTTAAATTAATTAATAATAGAGGGTTAATTAATTAAGGATAATTAACCAATGGGATAATTACTTGATCAAAGTAATTAAAACTAAATTACTTATGGAAAGTAATTAAAGATTAATTACTTAGTGTAATTAAATAAAAGGATTGATTAATTAAAGAAACTAATCAAGAATTAATTAAATAATGGGTATGATTAATTAAGGTATAATTAACCAATGAGGTGATTATAAGATAATTAATTTGAGTAATTAATTAAGGATTAATATAATTAATATGGATGGGTAAAAGTAAATTAATGTGTGTAATTAAGTGAGAGTTAATTTCTTATTGTAATTAAAGGATAATTAATCAAAAATGATTAATTAAGATGGATAATTAAAAGATGATTAATTAATTGATTTGTAATCAATTAATGATTAAGTAAAGGTAATCTAAGTGATTAAAGGATTAGTAATTAATTTAATTAGAGATAAATTAAATTGATTTTGGAAATGATCCATCTTGCTTATGAATGATTAAATGATGATCAAATGCCTTGAATTGATTGATATCTCTGATATGAAATGTTTTCTGATATAATATGTTGGATGGACAATGATAATGTGGTTATCTATCAATGATGAATTGCTGTGTAAAAGTTACATCTTGTATTTAAAATTGAATTGTATTTCACTTGAATAACTTGGGTTAAGATGGTATAGAATTCGAAGAGACCGGAGTCGGGTATTAGTAAATACCCGAAACCACTTCGATTCTTTATAGATTGATATGTGGAATCAATAGGCTGAAATGAAACGATTTAAGTGAATTGGACCATTTAATCTAAGTTTGGGTACTTAGGAATTTATGTTATGTAAGTGATGTCTATAACGACTTGTGAAGTTGTAAATTGATACAAGTTACACGAGTTTATATAAGTTATATGCTTTTGTGTTCCATGTTAGATGGATTTACTCACGATGGTTTCTAGCCTGACCTGGGTGTTAATTTGATGGTAATGATTGGGTCAGACCGAGTATTACAGTTTTTTTAGGTAAGGACGCTTTGGAGCTCAGGAGGTGAGTTGGATGGCAGGAACGTATGGAGCATATCCCGCTATATATATTGTAGTTTATCTAGGACATGTTGTTTTAAACTGTCCAGTGTTGTGTAATGGTTGTAACTCTGATGTATAAAAATATAAGTGTACTGATACAATTCTTCTTTGTAAAACTGTTATTTATGTGATATTACATTTTATCCGCTGCGAATGTGAGATGCTGGTCTTTCTATTTTCTTCTTTTCTTCTATCTCTTTTCTTCTTTTCCTAACTATCTGGAATTTTCGGGATCGAAATTTTTGGGTCGTTACAGCGAGAATCCCTTGTGGTTTTGAGGTTTTTCATAACAAAGAGACCACTACTACAATATAGTGAATCGGGAGTTTATCCTCAATGAATCAACAAGTACTCCCTCGTTATTATTCGTCTCAATATCTTCGTCTTCAAACATCTTCATTCTTCAAACATGTAAACTGGTTCGAAGTGGTTTTCGGATAGGATCAACCAAATTCGACCCTGGTTCCTTCAAAATCCAATCATCGATAAAAATGATGTAACTAGGTGATTTTTTTTCGATTCATTCATTTTCCTTTACCAAAATATCTTCGAGAGGTATATATTTTTTCAAAATATTCTTTTATTGAATACGGAATCATTTAAACATCTTTTTGAATATTTCTCAAATCATCTTTAAAGAGTATCTTTTGAGAAAATAGGATTATAGAAATCATTCTACTTTTATTCAAAATCAACTTCCATATTCAACGAATGTTATGGGCAGAATAACGATGAGATCACTTTTTAAATTCCACGTATAGGACAAGTTCACTCTTCGGATTTCAATAATGAGTATAAGGAGATTATTTCTATAAAATCCAAGTTGAGCATCCGGTCTTTCCTTTCAATGTGTTCCACCCCTCGCCTAAAAGAGAAAACTGAGGTCAGGTAAGTTCAAGGCACTGGCTGCTCCGTCCCTAACCTTAGTTACACACCTTGTTTCCACTTTTAGATCTCACAGGCGGGACAAATGTACTAGTCGTTTCCACATACTCATTTTTTCTTTTTAAATCACTTAACTATTTGTTTAACAATTTTTGAAATAATATTAAATTGTTCAAATTTATTTTTTAAATGCTTTATTATTTACTTTAAAACATTTAATAAGGATTTTGGAAAGAATTATTAAGTTTCAACCTTTATTCCAAAAGTTATAGAAAAGCGTTGCGAAAAGTGTTGCAAATGGTGTTACAAAAAGTGCTTTAAAAGCTATATTCTTCAAAACAGCTTTTATATCATTTAGAAAACCATCTTTTCAACTTAAATAACTTTTAAGATATTCTAAAAGATTTTTAGAATTTTTTTTCATATTTTTAGAACACTAATTTCATTAATTTTCAACTTTGCTCATTTAGTGCAAAAACTGGATTTTTCTTGAAAATTGATTTTTCCATATTTCAAAATATGCAAGATGAAATCTTGATTTTTTTTTATGAAAGATATGAATATAAGGATTCAAAAAGTTCTTACTTCGAAGAATTCCATACTACATTCTACTTCGTTAGTTCATTTGAACTTTTGACGCGTAAACACGAACTATCGTTACGCGACGCGTCAAATTTTAGGCGTATTTGAGATTCATACCCAAACTTTGTCAAAACAAGTTTAAACACTTAGGAACCATTTTTAAAGCATTTTCAAACATTTTTCAAGGTATAAATGATTCCATATCACATTTTATTTCTTTTGGAAAGTGATTTCCATATGATTTTACGTCGTGTAAATCCGTGACTTGTTTCAACATATATATTCCATATACAACTAATAAACATCCAAAACAATATTTATAATCATTTCAACATATTCTAGTATGTCATATGAACTTGCATATCAATTTAACAACATTTTTATTACAATGTCATATAAGTGTCATTTATGTACATATTTGCTTACTGACTTTTGCAAATGACTTAAAGGTGATTGCTTTCTTTTTCAAACACTTATCAAACATTATTATTAACATCCAAACAAACATATCACAATATCATAACCAAATATATACATATAAATTAGGAGTTCTCACATAGTTTGGTTTTGACGAACGTAAAATCGGCTATAGATTCGCTACTCAACGTTTTTAGCTTATGGTCCCTTGAACGCTTCGACTTAAATGGCTCGCCTTAGCTTGTAGAAGGCTAGGAGTGCTCGGCCAAATGGACAAAGGGGGTACGTGAGCAACAGAAGAGGGAAGGAGGCGTTTTGAAGTGGTTCGGACGGTGTTTTGTCGATATTTTCTTTATTTTATTTTTGGGAATATTTTGGCATAACTTTGTTAAGTTTGGAAGCCATTAAAGGAAATAAAAAGAAGCTTGAAATTTTGAGAAGAAGAAGTGTGGAAGGAAGTGAGAAAGTGGGCATGTATTTATAGAAAATATTTGAGAATAAAATATAGATTTGTGTTTTTACTTAAATAACCTTCCATAAGAATTAAGTAAACTTATTTAATTTAAAACTTGTCATCCACATCACATCACATTTTTAAATTCAAGTTCTTTAGAGTTAAGTAAAGAATAAGAATGATTACTTTACTTTGTGTCACATTTCTTTACTTTATGTCATTTTTCTTTATTTTGTGTCACATGTGTTTTGACTTTTTTTTAGTTTACTTTTGCTAGTTACATTCTAGAATTTTCTAAGTGTGATTATTAAAAGTAACCTTATTTAGTTAATTGTTAACTATCTTTATATGTTAGCATATTTGTTAAAGTGTATACATAAAGGTGCGACAACGTTGCGACAACTTTAAATCGACAAAACATTGATTTTTGACAAAATGTTTTGTGGTCATATTTTGACGTTTTATTTAAACTATTTACTTATGTGAACCAAATTTAAAACTAAATTTGTATAATATCATTTCAAAATATAAACACTCATAAATTAATTAAAATGATTTATTTAGCCATTGAAACTTACTTTTCTGAAATCAGGATTTTGTCACTTTTGTCGATATAAGCAAATGTTATTATTTTTATGTATATTTCTATTTCCAAATCCTATGCAATATTGTTTGAATCATATAACCTTACCTATTTTATACTTAAAATCACTTTAAATATTATATTTTGAAGTGGTTAAATTTTGAATCGTTGCAGTTATTATAGGCCAAAGTGATGTGCCTAGATGAATATTACAAAGTATGAAGAAAGTTATTACAAAATGTATGCATACAATCGAAAGAAATAGTAGAAATACTAAGTATTATTTTATAACGATCTTCCCTAGGCACAAAACTTCTTTAGGAATTTCCATAAGAGAACTCCCGGAACTTTAATCCCTCCTAGATCTCTAATCATTGTAGTTCAACTTATCCTCCAGGGACCTAGCCAAGTTAAATAAGGGATAGGATATGTAGCAGCATACAGAATTGTACCTCGTACTATTCTCATAATATGGTCAAGCTCTCCCTTGTATGAAGAAAATGACAAGTCTAAAGGAACCCGGTAACCCACTAGAGATTCTCACACAAATTCACAATAACCCTCAATTGTAAATAAATGATCAAGCATCTGATTCATTTGACTTTTGGCTTTAGCAATGGCAATATTTGCAATTTCTTTGAAGTGTGCTTCGATGCGATTATACATTTTCTTAGCCCACTTCTTATATTACTTAAAAAAAATGATTTTCTCATCTTTAAACTCCAAAAGGACTTCAAAAAACTATTAATAGGAGGCAAAAGTGGACACCGATTTTTTTCTTTTAAATTTTGTAAAGAGCCATGATCTTGTGTAACCACTTTAGTTTTATGCGAGTGGGGAAGTTTTACCAAATCTTTGCATCGATTTCTTACTCTTGCTAAAGAAGGGGAAGCAACTATAGTAACAGCGTGAGACTTTTCTTTGGTCTCAATCTCCTTAAGCATAATCTTCAAAAGCTCCTCATTAGCATATCTTGTTGTCGCCTAAAATCAGCTAACGGGTCAAATAATTTCAAAACAAGTTTTTCTAAAGCCAAACACAAGAATGGAACAACTTCCGAAATAGAGTTATTACGCGCTTGCAAATCCTTTACTTTTTGTGTCAGCACTTCATTTACCTTAATAAGGTCTGAAATATAATCACTTGAGGCATGCCTAGATTGAAGAAAATCAACTTGAGCCATCGATGCCTCAAGCTTCAAGCTTGACTTACTGCGCCAGAAAAAGCCTTTCATAGCATTGAAAAATGCTACCAAAATTTTTAATAGCGATTCAATAAACGTTGCGATATGACTTGCTATAAAAATTCTGAAACTTTTTGTGGCGTTTTAGAAAACGCTACCAAAACTTGACATGTTGAAGCATTTTAGAAACGCTACAAATATTTATTTCTGTAGCGCTTGTCAATTGCTTCTAAAGTTAATATTTTTAGTGGCGTTTTTACTAGCATCCCTCTTTGGTTTCTGCAGCAGTTTTCTACTAATATACAATTTTCATAGCTTTTGTGCTTTGCTATAATATATTTTTGTAGAGGTTTACATTTATTTCCGTAGCGTTCTTAAGACGCTACTAAAAGTTATTGACTATTTTGCAGCATACTGTACAGGCTACTATTTTCTGCTAATGGTCTATATCATTTTCAGCAATCACTCACATAATAGTCATTGTAAAATCAGCAATCAATCACATAATCATCATATTCGAACCAATAATTAGTCAATCAGTCACATAATCATCACATTCAAACAATTAAAAAAACACTTTAATTACATAATCAAATATGATATCCATAACTATTTCAATAATAGTTTTTTGACAAAATAAGCAAATTGACATAAAATCCATAACCATTAATAAGCAAGTTTACATAAATAGTACAAGCAAAATGTAATAATATATAACAATTAGAGCCATGTTCGTTTCTTGATTACCCATAATTGTTTGCTACTGTCGGTCTTTACTCCGAAAAAGCTAATCACATATAGACAAGTTTAACAGTCAACAAATGATTATGAAAGTGCTTCAAATATTTAAAGATGTCAAATATCCTTGGTTAAACTTCTATTAAATTTAAATAATCTTTATAAAACTTAGTTAACTTAGTTAATTTGTTTTATCATAAGCTTATTAAATTTTTACAAAACTTAGTTAGCTTAATTAAATTCTAGTAAAACTAAATTAATTTGTATAAATTTATTTATTTTTACAAGACTTGGTTAAATTATATAAGACTTATTTAATTTTTAAAAAGTTGGATAATTTTATAAAAATTCGTTAAATTTTTATAAAGCTCTATTAACTTATTTGTAACTTTATTTAAATTAACTCAAACTTATATTTTAATTAACTTAAACTTATATTTTAATTAACTTATATTTTAATTAATTAAACTTAATAATTATCTCAAACTTAAACTTTATTAACTTTGTTAATTTTTATCAATTATCTCAAACTTATAAATTTTTCATAAACTTAATTAATTTACTAGTATTATTATTATCATTATTATTATTATAAACTTAGTTACTTTTTTAAACTTGTTTAATTTTTATAAAACTTAGTTAGCTTAATTAATTTTTATAACCTTAGTTGTTATTATTGTTGTTTTTATTATTAATAATTTTAGAACTTAGTTGACTTGGATAATTTATTATTCTTATTATAAACTTAGTTAATATTTATCAAACTTAGTTTATTATTAGTATTATAAACTTAGTTAATTTTTAACAAACTTAGTTTATTATTATTGTTATTATTATTATAAACTTGTTAATTTTTATAATACTTAGTTAATTATAATAAATATGTTTAATTTTTATAAAGCTTAGTTAACTTATTCAAACTATTGTATATTATTATTAGTATAAACAATTAATTTTAACAAACTTCGTTAATTCTTATAAAACTTCTACTGGAACTAATAATAACGACCTATCATGTGTATTTCATGCTTATTTGTTTTATAGGTCTATGAGGTGTGCCATAATAATGTAATATTCTTAAAACAATGAACCTTACATCTTTTACCTTTATTTTTTATCCTTTATTTTTATTTTTTAAGATAATTTTTTATCATTTTATTTCAAACAATGAATGTTTACATGTTTGCCCTCCATAATGTCACCATCTCATTCTAGCTCTTCTTAGTGTTCCATTGTTTCAGTACATGCATTTTAATTGGAACTAATGCTAGAGCATGCTCATGCAAATATATATGATGTTTGGACACTTTAGGAATATAGTTATATGCCACTGCCTATCATACAACTTGTTTTAGTTTTTGAATTATATGATACAACTTGTACAAATCTACTCATTATACGTCTTAGCTCCTTGGATACCACTAACTCCATGGATACTAAAGAGAGTAATGACTAGAAATAGGTCATACATGCATAGGGTTTCAAGCATAAAAGTTAAATAGTAGTAATAAGTATAATGTAACTAGCTTGTTAAATAGTAATAATAAGGTAAGTATACCAGTTTCAATGCATTATAGCCTTTTAAAAGGGAGGGAGGGAGAGCTTGATAGAAGTTTAATTCTACACTATTTTTTCTTAGTACAACAAAACGAAACAAAGCAATAAGCAATAACCAATCGCAACTCTATAAATGTTGAGTTATTACAAATAGGTAGTCTCGTGACTCTATAAATATTAAGCTAATACAAACAGGTACTTCATATATGTTTATAAGCTTATATGTGCATTTCTCAAATAGTAACGCAAGTAATGACCGCAAAAATGTCCTTACCCAACGCTTCTAGAATGATGAGTGTAGCCCCCTCCAAATGATCCGCCACCCTACACAGAATAATGTGGCAACTACTTAGAATAAGTAATTGATGGATATAAATATATATAAAAGATAGAAACATAGCTAAATAATGTGCTAACTACTTTTTAACAACCCACCTTTTTGGACGGTTTAAATTGACAATAAACCACACATGTCGAACTCAAACCATTCAGAAGGAAGGATTGTTATGGAGTAAAAAAGAAAAAGAAGAGAAAGAAAGAATGAAAACAAAACATAGAATCTCACAGTGGAATGACAAAATATAATAATCAAATAAGCAGTTCATGAAATTGTTTTAAAAATAACATTTGATTACACTTTTATAATATAGATCAGAGTTATACATACAGCATGAATAAATAAATAATACAGCGGAACAATATGATGCAGTGTAATATATAAATGTAAATATTATACAAATCTCTGTCTTCGTCCTCCAAAAATAATGTCTTTAATACACTGAAATGCTCAGGCTGACCCTAGCGTAATGAAAAGTCAAAACACTTGAGTCGGTACTACTGTCATGTCTGCTATTATCATGAGATGTTTAAAACATATAATGTTATTAATGACATGAAGTGATGTTGGGAGATTCTCACACCACTACTGTTGTTGGAATTGGGACCACGGAGTTAAAGTTTACCTCTGGAAAGAATTTATTGTTGAAAGACGTGATGCATACTTCAAAGATGAGGAAAAATTTAGTATCTGGTTTCTTATTAAATAAAGCTGGTTTTACTCAAAATATTAAATCTAACTTGTACACCATCACTAAAGATGGTGTTTTTGTCGGTACATAATATTCTGTATATGGGATGTTAAAGTTGAACATTGAAGTTAATGGTTCTGTTTATATGCTGTGTGATTTTAATATTTGGCATGCTAGACGTTGTCATGTTAATAAGCGATTAATTCATAACATGAGTAACTTAGGACTAATCCCTAAAGTTTCCATAAATATTTAGAAAAAATGTGAATATTGTAGCCAAGCTAAAATTACTAAGACCCATATAAATCTTGTATAGAAAGTCAAAAACTTTAGATTTAATACACCCTGATATATATGAACTTAATGGTGCTCTAACTAGGGATGTCAAATACTACTTTATTACTTGTATTGATGATTGCTTATGTTTATCTCATAAAGGATAAAAGTGATGCTTTAGATATGTTTAAATTATTTGTCACCAAAATTGAAAATCAATATAATAAGAAAATTAAAATATTTCAAAGTTATAGAGGAACAGAGTATGAATCTAACTTATTCATTGAATTTTATACACAACATGGCATAATTTATGGGAGAACTACTCCATATTTGCCTGAAATGAATAGTAAAGCTAGAAGAAAAATAGGATTCTTACGAAATTAGTAGTGGCTGTTTTATTAAATTCGGATGCAGCAACTCACTGATGGCGGGAAATTTTATTAACTGTTTGTTATGTCTTAAATAGAAATCCTAAATCTAATAGCAAAAATTTCACCTTTTGACATTTTTAAAAATCATAAACCCAACTTGTCTTACTTTAAAACATGTGTTTGCTTAGCATATGTTCAAATTCCTAGCCCTAAAAGAATTAAATTAGCAAATCGAGCATATGAATTTATTTTCATTGGTTATTCTACTAACAGTAAAGCATATAGATTTTTTTGATTTGTATGTTCGAGTTATTATTGTGTCAAATGATGCTGATTTCTTTGAAAATAAATTTTTATTTAAACTTAGGAATAGTGGGGGCACTTCTCCACTAATAATCCAATAATCAGAAATAATGAACATAATATGAAAATGAATTTGAACTTAGAAGAAGTAAAAGAGCTAGGATGGCTAAAGATTTTGGTCCAGAATATTATGCTTATGCACTAGAGGTGGACCCTACTAATCTAAAAGAAGCTCTGTCTTTTTTAGATTTAAATCTCTGGCAAGAAGCTATAAATGATGAAATGGAATCTCCTAAATCTAATAAAACTTGGCATCTAGTTGATTTACCTCTAGGTTGTAAAATTATAGGTTGTAAATGGGTACTTAAAAAGAACTTGAAACATAATGGTACAATTGATAAATATAAGCCTCATTTTGCAGCTAAAGGATTTAGACAAAAAGAAAACATTGACTTCTCTGATACTTTTTCACATGTTACAAGAATAATATCGATTAGAGTATTAATTTCTCTTGCTTCACTATATGATCTAATTCGCCAAATGGATGTAAAACTGCTTTTTTGAGTGGTGAATTAGAAGAAGAGATTTATTTGGACCAACCCGAAGGTTTTGTTATTCCTGGTCAAGAGCATAAAATTTGTAAATTAGAAAATTTTCTATATGGTCTTAAACAGACGTCGAAATAATGGGATGAAAAATTTGACAATCTAATTATTTCACATGGTTTAAAGTAAATGAAAATGACAAGTGTATTTATTATAAATCCGAGAATAACATTTTCACTATCGCGTGCTTATATGTTGATATTTACTTATATTTGGTTCAAATATTCATGTTGTAATCATGTAAAGTCCATACTATGTGTCAATTTTGATATGAAAGTTCTTTGTGAAGGAAGTATGATTCTTGGTACAAAGATTGTTGAATCACTAGTTTTGATTCATGACAAAGCAATTTAAAAGAAAAAGAGAATATACGATCAAATCACAACAAAAGGAGATAATCAAAGGACTATGGTGATATCAAGACTTTGAATCTATGTTTTCACTGTTTTTTACTTATGTTCGAGTCTTAGAAATTGTTAAAATCTATCCTCGGGTAGTCCGCACTTCATTGTTCTCATTTTTTAATCAAAACAGAGCTAATAATGTTAAAACACTACAGCCAGTCGACTGGCTATAAACAACCAGTCGATGGACTGGTGTACATACACGAGTATGCATTGCTTGTATTTTTAAATTTGTTGCATGATAGTTGACTGACCAAAAATGACCAGTCGACTGACCTGAACTCAACTGTCATATTTTGAATAGACATTTCCATTCTGCAAAAGATTGCGATCTTTCTCTGAACGAAAATGGTTGCTTTTTTTGTCAGAATTATTCACCAATGGCAGTAACCCTCTGACTACTATAAATACATGTTCCCAAACACTTCATATTCACCAAAAATCATTCTAACTATCTTATATTCTTCTTGTGCTTTCATACTTGCATTCAAACAGCAAACAAGCATTTTATTGCTTTGAATCTTCAAATAAACTTTCGTAATCTTTGATTCTTAGCATTACCTTCTCTTCATATCTTCACATACACTTCATATACTTGAGGATTTGATTATAGGAGGTATGTACTATCAGAGACAAATCAGTGTTATCAAGAACACACAGTGTCGGATATTCTTTTATATTAGTGAAGTCCTCTTCTGCTGCTGAGGTGAAAATCTAGTTCTGCTGCTCAGGTGTCTGTTTTGCTGCTCAGACTGTGCATACTGATTCCTCCAGGTTAAGTGAGGATTGTTGTTTTAGCAAAATTCCAGAAGGAGTCTGGGACTGGACGTAGGACGATGCTTCGAACTAGTATAAAAAAATCTCTAGAGTTATTTTTATTATTATACTGCTTTTATATTCCACACTATTTACTACATTGCTATTATCTCTATACTCTGCATTATTGTATATCCATATTTCATGGTCCTACGCACTTTCATTTGGTATCAAAGCATAGCGACTTTCATTTGCTATTATGTTCTGTCCACCATCATCAAGCCAACCATGGCAAAAGATTCGAGGCCAAAACGTCAACTGGTATGTAGCCTAACTTTAAGAAAAAACAAGAACAAATTATTTATTCAGCAAAGGATTGGGTTAGGGGCCCAAATTGACAATCTACTCATTGAGGTCTGACATAACTGCGATGGTCACCGAATCTTGGCCTAGGACCCAACTATCCAGTAAGGCCAGTATAACTTACTCTCGAGAATATGGTGGAAATTTTTTCCACTTAGGGCGAAATTAATAGACTGGTAGCAACATCATGCTACTAATCCTACTTGAATCTACAATGCCTGTACATAATATGAAAATGAAAGTGTGTAGGACCATGCAATATGGATATACAATAATGTAGAGTATAGAGATAATAGCAATGTAGTAAATAGTGCGGAATATAAAAGCAGTACAATAATAAAAATAACACCAGAGATTTTTATACTGGTTCGGAGCACCGTCCTACGTCTAGTCCCAGACTCCTTCGGAAATTTTACTAAAACAACAATCATCACTTAACCCGAAGGAACAGATGTACATAGTCTGAGCAGCAGAATAGGCACTTGAGCAGCAGAATAGGATTTTCGCCTCAGCGGCAGAAGAGGACTTCACTAATACAAAAGAATATCTGACACTGCGTGTTCTTGATAACACTGATTTGTCTCTGATAGTACAGACCTCCTATAATCAAATCCTCAAGTATATGAAGTGTATGTGAAGATATAAAGAGAAGATAATGCTAAGAATCGAAGATTATGGAAGTTTATTTGAAGATTCAAAGCAATAAAATGCTTGTTTGCTGTTTGAATGTAAGTATGAGAGCACAAGAAGAATATAAGATAGTTACAATGATTTTCGGTGAATATGAAGTGTTTGGGAACATGTATTTATAGTAGTCAGAGGGTTACTGCCATTGGTGAAGAGTTCTGACCAAAAGAAGCAACCATTTATGTTTAGAGAAGGATCGCAATCTTTCGCAGAATGAAAATGTCTGTTCAAAATATGACAGTTGAGTTCAGGTCAGTCGACTGGTCGTTTTTGGTTAGTCGAATGATCATGTAACAAATTTAAAAATACAAGCAGTGCATACTCGTGTATGTACACCAGTCAGTCGACTGGTTGTTTATAGCCAGTCGATTAGCTGTAGTGTTTTTACATTATTAGCTCTGTTTTAATTAAAAAATGAGAACAATGAAGTGCGGACTACTTGAGGATAGATTGTAACAATTTCTAAGACTCGAACACAAGTAAAAAACAGTGAAAACATAGATTCAAAGTCTTGATATCACCATAGTCCTTTGATTGTCTCTTTTTGTTGTGATTTGATCGTGCATTCTCTTTTTCTTCTAAATTGCTTTGTCATGAATCAAAACTAGTAATTCAACATTCTCCCCCTTTTTGATTGATGACAATCTGTATATAATCCTAGAGAACGCATATAAAGAAAACTCCCCCTGAATATATGACACTTCTTGTACCTGCATTAAAATGGTTAGTACACATTTTCTTCCCCTTTGTCATCGACAAAAAGGAGACATATCATAATAATTTCAATACTAAGTGCAGAAAAGAAAAAAAATCCATAATAAGACTAATTAGTACAAGTCTCAAAGATAAGCAATAAGCAAACAAATATTCAAATGTTCAAACTGAAGGACAAGAGTACCAATAAGCAAATAACAATGGTACCTACCAAATTTTCCAACCAATCAACAAAAAAGAAACTCATTCATCAAGATCCCAATTACACTCTCCTTCTGGTGCAGTCTCCTTCCTTGGTCTAGAAGTGCCTTGAGCACCACTGCCTGCTCCACTAGTGTCGCTACTAGTATGTTCCACTGATATAGACCATGTAAATCGAGGTGATGGATGCTTGCCTTGGGCAACAGAGGTGGCAGCAGCGGAGGAAGAACATGATATGGATTTCAATGGATTCACGGATGCTGGAGGAGGTAGCTAAACGACTTCTTCTTGATGTGTTTCTGGCTCTCCAATTATAGGACCTCTAGATTGTTATTGAGCTTGTTGGCGCTTCCAATCTTCGTATGCGATAATAGGTGGAGGTCTTGTTGGTAGCTTCATAAGACTTATGATCCGGATATTGATCATTCCGCGGTAGGGAATTCTGAATCAGGTTGATGAACACCAGCATCTAGAAGAAGTCTCATTATATACTCACCGAAGTAAATAACGTTCATATTCCCATAGAGGAAGGTGAGGAATTCATCCAAAATACGTCGTAACCAATTTGTGCGTCCCCATATTGCATAGAGAGCTTTGAAGTTTTTCGGATATATTAATTCATAGGATCCGGTTCGTGGGAGAATAGACCGCATAAGAGTTTTGTGCAAGATTCATGCTTTAGGCCGTAGAAACTTAGAACGCAATTCAGTCATATCGTCACCCATGAACATGTGACTAATTCTATCTCTTTATCTTGTACTACACTCGACATCGTTCAAATCAATACCTTCATTTGGAGATTGAAGGATACGTGCCATTCGATCAAGTGAAAAGAAAACTTGTTATCCACAGACCAAACTCCATACACAATTATTTGGATTAGACTGTTGTTGGTGGCCAAGATTAAGATCTGCATAAAAAAAGCTTTACCATGAGATGATTAATGTTGCGACGGTTGGAATTGTAGTCGAGTAGCGACTCTAATCCGCATCTCCGCATCAATTCTTGAAGAGAATAAGCTCCAAAATCAGAGTAAACCATGAAAGAACCTTTAAAGATTCTTGAATTTTTCATCTTTTTCCATCTTTCTGTTACGGTTGCATCGTATAGCCAATGGGCGGCATGAGTGTCAACGAAAGATGAAGAGGCTTGTTTTGATCGTTTTGATCTTGGAGGAGCCATTCATTTTAAGCTTTTGAGAGAGAATTTACGAAAAATGGGGATTATGTTTCTGTTAGGTGAAAAAAAGTATGAAGAAGGTAAAGTGAAAAGAAGGGGTAAAGTGGTTAAAAAGAAGAGATGACGGTAAATTTGTTCAGCCATTCGACTAGTCGAGGTAGGTCAGTCGACTGGTTGCAAACTCGAGAGTTTTTGTTCTCTGTAAACAGTTGACTGATCTATTATTTTAGTCGACTGACTGTAGAAAAAAAGGCCAGTGAATTATAAAACTGTTTCTTTCAATTTTATTCAAATATTAATGAAACAAAAACATACATGAATAAAGTTAACATCAATATGGAACAATAAAATACAAGAAAAATTGATTATTTTGGAGTCTTAGGAGAGCATTCATCTAGTTCAATCTTGGTGATTTCAACGTGAGGTTGTAGAGGAGACCAATAGTTTTAGCGTTCCCAAGAGTTTGGAGATACCGAAGGTTGTTGTGGAATTTGTTTCTATGGATTCCAGCAAGATGTATGTGATTGATGAGATGATGAGGGTTCAATAACGTCTTTCTTTGGTGATTGCCATAGAATTTGAAGTCAATTTGCTATTTGCACTGCATGATAGAACATGATCAATTTGCTATTTGCAATCAGGAAGTTATATTGCGGCCACTTTACAACCATAAGCTATTTATAGGAAAACATGAGCTTAATATTATTATTAAAATAGTTTGGGCAAGCCAAAGCCTAAAAATAGCTCTTGAGGAGATGATCCCGTATTCCTTTAAATTTTTAACGGTTAGAAGCCATTGTCTCTCACGTTGGGCAATAGGTGGGGCTGTAACTCTATCAATGCAAGTCTCGAACTCTGCTGATTGTGCTAGTTTATCAAACATACATACGCTAGAATCGATTATTCTAATCCTCGAATAAAAATATTGAAATTTAAAATGAAATTAGCATGCTTTTGGAAATGAAATAATGACAGCCATAGATCGAACATAAAACTATTTTTCGATATTTATTGTAACATCCCGGAATTTTGACCCTATTATTATAATAAGTTTTTAATCTAATTTAAATAAAATATAAGATTTTCATTTATAAATAAATAAGAATTTCGATATTATTAGTTGTATATGGGTTATAAAGGAACATAACTTCAAATACAAAATAGATTCTTTCAATAATATTCAGAAATAAATCTGTGTTATTCAATTAAATTAAAAGTGATGTATTAATGACATTTAATATCAGATATATGAATGCAGTTAATAGTAACAAGTACAATAACACAATTCTTTTCATATTAAATATAAATACACTAATGCAAATATAGTATACAAATCAAATATTTGGAAAGATTTAACTTTAAATAAAAATTAGATTTAAGTGGTGTGTCTAAACAACAATGTTCATAATTAAATAAAATGAACTTATAAATAGGTAATATAAGTATAACATAAAAATATAGTTATAAACATAAGCTTATATATTTAGCATAAGTATAACATGATAATATGTTAACATTAGCAATGAAGACAATATAAAAACCTGCAAACATTATTTATATGTTAACATAAGTTTGAAGACAAACATATAATCTGTCAAAACCAATGTATAGTTTGTGTTTAAGGTATAAGATAATAAAATAAAAAGCAAAACCATTATACATTTATACACCAGACACTAAAACAAGACCTGCAGGTAAACTTTATATGCATCGGTAAGCCAAATATTCACATCTTGGTTCAAACATAAGGTTCTGCAAAATATCTTTACAAAATAAAACAAGTGCCAGTAAAACACATTAGTACAACCCAAATCTGCAAACATCTTTGCATAATTCCTTGTGTCAGTAAACATTTAATTATGTGTTAACATAAGTAAATACATAGGCATTTAATTAGCACACATCTTTGTCTGGAAGAAATTATATCTCCGTCGAAATATTCATATTATTTTCAGGCCTTAGTACAAAGAAAAATAAAACAAATATTATATTATGTTAAAGCTTGTTCAAGAAGACATATTGTTCAAAGTTATAAATATGTATTCATTTGTTTTTATTCTTTAGCTCATTAGTAACTGATAAAGAAAAAGAAAGGAAAAAAAAAAGAAAGAAAATAAAACAAAACTTTATATTTGCAAGTTCAAAATAAAGTTTAGAAAGCAAAGAGGTTACTGGAATTCAAATTTTGCAAAACTGCAGTCTTCTAACTAGCCTCTGTTTCAAGTTTCTACAGTTTTTGGTGAGTAAACATATTTTTAAATCTAACTCTTAATATGAATTTTATGAAGTATTATTGATGTGTGACTGGATTGTGTTGTTATGTATTGACAGTGATGCATATCAAGTTTTTTTCCAGCTTTCAAATTTTTTGTAGAGACAAGAAACCAAAGAATATATCATACTTATTATATAAATTCATTTACTTTAATTAGTAACTAAACTAAATAAATTTTGTTTATGCTAAAGATCAAGATTTGGGAAATTTTCTATATGGCAGTGAATTGTAAAACACTGTAAAACTAAATATTTCAGTAAAAATAAAATAAGGATCAAAATTTGAACAACTCGAATTGAAAACTTGAATTGATATATTGTAACTACATCCAAAAGTATGATTTTTAGGACAAAAATTATAATTTTTAGTTAACAATTAGCAGAGCAGTTTGATAATAAACAGAAAGTGCATTTTTATGAAGTTCTGTTAATTCCTTCAATTATAATTGTTGAAATTTTACATGAAGCTTGAGTATTGATGTATGAATAACAGAAAAATGTTAAAAAAAATTATGAATGCAAGATTTTTATGGATTGATTGAAAGTAGGGTTTTTGTATTCTGTAACTTTTGGTTTGGTTTGTTGACGAACGCGACACCATGGCGCAACCGAGTGCTATGAAATTTTGGGCGAAGTTTGAGTGTGTTGTCAGTGACGTATGGCCGAAGTCTTGACATTTCTGGTGGACGCGATCACAATCGCGAGGTGATTTTATCAACTGGGTTTGAGTTACAGTTCGACTTTTTAGTCGAATTTTGTTTTCGTGACTTTGGGGTTGAACTGGGCCGTGTTATCGAGTGAGGGGATGGCGTGCGACTTGTTGGTGGCGTCACGAGGCGGTAGCGTGGTGGTGGACCGCCGTGCACGTGAACGGCGACGGAGGAGTGCGTGTTCGTATCGACTCGAGTGAAGCTCGAGTTTGAAGGCTAGTTGCTTCGGGTCGTTTCTGAGTCGAGTTTGAACGCGCGTGTGTGTGTTAATATGCTTTAGCAGTTTAAAAATATAAGCTTTTATAATAATAAAAAAACAGAGGAAGAAGAAAGAGAGGTTGGGAGTGACGCGAGAGAGCTTCTGGATATTACCGAGTTCGACCCGAGTGAGTCACGTTGTTTGCTTCGGTTTCTAATTATTAGAATTTACTAACTGTAATGCTTAGTTGGAATGATATATAAGCTAAGTATAAATTATATTATTAATGTTGACCTAGTTGTTTCAGCCAAGATGAACTTTAAACTTTGCAGAAAACAAAATGAGCAATTAATTTAAAAATCAAAGTTATTTAAGAATGTAACACATTTTATAATTGTTATTTAATAAGTAGTTCAAAGTATAATCAAATTTGTAATTAAAGGTTTTAATAATCTTGTGTAATCTTGTTTGTAATTAAGAATTTAATTAATCATTGATAGTTAATAATTTAACAAATCATAGTTAGCGAATTAATTTACTAATTAAGGATTAAACGATTAAGTGATTAATAATTAATGATTAATTAAGCAATTAGTAATAATTAATTGTGTAACTGAGTTTTATAATCAATAATTAAGGTTATTGATTAATAATTACTTAATTAAGTGAATAATTAATAAGTAATTAATGAATTGAAATAAGTTAATTAATTAATAATTAATGAAGCAAGAATAAAATATAATTTACTCTTGAGTATGCAATTAGGTTTAAAACCAAATCAAACTTGTTGATATGAATCGATGATTCTATTTGATTGCATCTGATGTTTACTTCTATGCTGTGATATTCTGGATATATCTGTGATGATTGTGTATGATTTATATGTGTTAAATTGCTATATGATTTATCTGTGTTAAATTACTATATGCTGTATATGATGTTATTTATCTGTATTAAATTGCTATATGAATTCAATTGTTAATTTAAACCGTTAAGTTAATTAGTCAACTTGGACATTAAAATGGCGTTTGGATTTCGATGAGACCGGGATCGGGTATCAATTGATATTCCGAAAACCACATCGATCCAGTTTAAACGTTAGGTCGTGTAATCTCAAGTGAAGATCGAGATGGTGTTTTCAAAATGCAAGGGTTATTGTCGTTAACTCTGAGGGTGATTCCAAAAACGAGTGTAACGAGATAATGCCTTCGGTTTCGTTCGAACCCGGAATGAACTTGTATGGATTGAATGCTTTCAGCACATCGTCAGGCGGACGATGAGCATTCTAAGTGATATGTTCTATAAAGGTAATCGCAGCCTCAAGCCTCATCAACCGGGAATGGCTAAAACAGGGGATGTGCAGCAAGGTTAGGTGGGTCATGCCCAAGCAGGACGAGACATACCCCTGTCTAGATGTCCCTTTTTATTCGGCTGTGTGGGCGGTTGGATGTACACCAACTGCGGGGTTATCTTGTTCGGGACTGTTCAGTAAGGAATGGTTCCGGCCTTGTGTTGCAGGGGAGTTAGGGTGGGTCCTCGGTACTGTGATCTAGACCACGTACTGTGACGGACGGTACCCCAGTAGCCCTGCCACTGTATGGGATCCAATTTTCAATAAGCGCCGTACGTTTTGATTGTGCCCAACTATGTTGAAATGTGACATGTAAGCATTTCAGCTATTTCTGTATTTTACTTGAAAACCCTAGACACTATTATAATATCACTGGATTTCCTATGAAATGTTTTGGTTAGCGTAAGGTAAAAACTTACCCGTATTTATTTGTGGGGAGTCTTACGTGATACCTTTATTTTAAATGATCTTCAAAGTTAAACAACTTTAACCCGTTTACTCATACCAGACCCATGTCTGACCCGGAGTTTATTTTTGTTTTTCATAAACTCTCGGGTACCCAAATTTTTACGACTAGCCAAGGGATTCAGGTTAGCTTTGACGACTTCTGGAGAAGCAATGGAGTAGGAGGCTTTTGTAGACATATATATATCTATGTAGTTCCGCTGTGTTAGTTTATGATATTTGAGATGTATGTTCTGACAGATATATATATGATAGTCATGTTGTATGATACTGTTTAACTCTGATGTATATATATAACTATGTAATATTTATGATGAGGTATTATACTTTATTCCATTCCGTTGTGAGATTCTGATGTTGTTATTCTTTCTTTCCTTTCTTTTCTATTTCTATCCCTTTTTTCTTATTGATGGCACGTCTTTCTGGGCGTAGAAAGCCGGGTCGTCACAGCTGGTATCAGAGCGCTAGGTTGAGTGAATACCTAGGCTCTTGAGTGATTTCTTTCTTGAGAGAGCGTATTTGTAATTTTTATATATTTATTTATTTATTTATTTCTACCTATTTATTGGGTTACCTGTTCGGGTATTCCAATATAAGTGATAAGGTAGATAGGGTAGTGGTGTGTGAAACACGACTACCGATGATTGGAGTTTTGAATATTTGTAGTTGGAGTGTATCTGTCGAGACAGTAGACCTATTACCGTCTCGAGTGAGCTTTGATGTTGGAATGTGATTTTGGATGAGTTTGAGTTTGGATCTATCGGATGGAAGTGACCAAATCATGATATCTTGATATCTCAAGGAGTTGTAGCTGTGTGAAGAGACACCATGAGTTTGGATGTCTCCGAAGATGTTTCTTTGGAACAAGTTAAGGTAGTATGTCCGTTTCGGAATTGTGACCAAGTTCAGTAGGGTATTTTTGTTTGATTGAGGCCCAAGTTTCTCAAAGAGCTTTGAATAGAAGTCTTTAGACATTGAGGATTAGCCCTATAGCTGGAAGTGTTCTGTGTGCTATTGAGAAGGTTTGTTGATTAGCAGTTTTCTTGAGGTGATTTCAGAAGTAGCAGAGTGGATTCATTTCTTCGATGGATTGACCTGAACAGTATACGACTATTCTGGATTGTGAAGAGAGAACAAACTTATTTGGGTAGAATTGCCAGAGTGTTGTGCGACAATTCTAGAATTCATTTGTGTAATCTTTTGCAAGGAGTTGAGACTTCTCAAGAGAAAGTGAGGAAATCGAAGTGGTTCAAGATTTTCCAGATGTTTTTGAAGAAGTTAAGTGTCTACCGCCACATCGAGAGATTGAGTTTCGTATTGATTTGATTCCAGGAGCTGTGCCGATAATTCAGTCCAGTAGGAGAATGCCTCCTAGAGAGAGAGAAGAGTTGATTAAGCAGACGCAAGATCTTTTGGAGAAGGGTTTGATTAGACCCAGTTTTTCTTGTTGGAGCTCTACTGCTGTGTTTGTCACCAAATCGGATGGTTCGCTAAGGTTCTGTGTTGAATAAGTTAGTGCTGGTATTCATTGATGATATCTTGGTCTACTCCAAATCAGAAGAAAAGCACAGGAAACATTTAAGAATTGTATTGGAAACTCTGAGGAAGCATGTGTTGAAGGCAAAGTTCTCAAAGTGCCATTGCTGGAAATCAGAAGTTAAATTTTTGGGGCACAGTATTTTGGGTGAAGATATCTCTATAGACCCAGCGAAAGGAGAATCTATTCTAGAATGGAAGCAACCGAAGGAAATTCATAATTTTCTGGGTTTAGCTGGCTACTACAGAAAATTCATTAAGGATTATTCCAAGACTTCTTCGCATCTGACCAAACTAACAAGGAAAGGAACCAAAGTCAAATGGACACCTCAGTGAAGAAGCTTTTCAGGAATTGAAGACAAGGCTAACCAGTGCACCAGTACTTGCTATTCCGGATGGGAAGAGAAAATTTGAAGTATATACGGATGCATGTTTAGTTGGATTGGGTGCAGTGTTTATGCAGTATGGCAGAGTGATTGCGTATGCTAGTCGACAATTGAAGTCTCATGAGAAGAACTATGCTACGCATGATTTAGAATTGTTAGCTATTATTTTTGCTTTGAAGATCTGGAGACATTATCTTTTAGGAGAAAAGTTTGAGTTATTCACGGATCACAAACCGTTGAAATATATTTTCTCTCAAAAAGATCTTAATTTGAGACAGCAGAGATGGGTCGAATTTTTGGCATCTTATGATCTGGATATTTTGTATACTCCAGGGAAAGCAAATGTCGTGGCTGATGCTCTTAGTAGAAATGCGGTCTTATCTCTTTTGGAAGTAGTTCCATCTCTCCAAGAAAAGATCATTAGTAAGCAAATGGAAGATAAGGAAATAATACTTGGAAATAGAGACGATCGGTATTCGGATTCCAAGGTGCTTTAAGGATTAATAGTCGTTTGTGTGTGCCTAATATTGATGGACTGAGGCAAGAAGTCTTAGCTGGGTGTCATCGTTCCAAATTGAATATTCACCCGGGAATCTCGAAGATGTATAAAGATATGAGGAGAGTTTCTGGTGACCGAATATGAAGAAGGATGTAGCTGCTTTTGCAAATAGTGTGCCATTTGTCAGCAAGTGAAGGGGAATCAACAAAAGTCTGCTGGACTATTGCAACCTTTGGAAATTCCAGATTGGAAATGGGAAATGATCTCGATGGATTTTATTGACGATTTGCCTAGGACCAGGGAAGGAAATGGAGGAATATGGTTATTGTGGATCGTTTAACAAAAAAAAAGTGCCCATTTTATTCCAGTTAAGGCGACTCGCACTGCAGTTTTATTGGCGGAAATTTTCTTGAAGAAGATAATCAAATTGCATGGTGTCCCTATTAGCATAGTAAGTGACCGTGATCCTATTTTCACTAGAAAATTTTGGGAAGCTTTGCAATCAGCAATGGGAACTAGTTTGAGATTAAGTACAGCCTATCATCCTCAGACGGACGGACAAACGGAAAGGCCTAATCGAATTCGGGAAGATATGCTTCGAGCTTGTGTATTGGACTTTGGTGGATCATGGGAAGACCATCTTCATTTAGTGGAATTTTCTTATAATAATAACCACCAAGCGAGTATTAAGATGACTCCTTATGAAGCTCTGTATGGAAGACCGTGTAGATCCCCATCTTGTTGGATTGAATCGAATGATCGACTTGTACTCGGACCCGATCTTATTTGCGAAGCTTCTGCGAAGGTTGAGCTTATCAAGAAAAAGATGAAAGCTGCTCAAGATCGTCAGAAGAAAAATGCAGATAAGAGACGAAGACCATTGAACTTTGAGATTAGAGATTTAGTTTTTATTAAAGTTTCCCCAATCAAAGGTGCTATAAGATTCGAAAAATCGGGAAAACTTGCTCCGAGATATATTGGTCCATTCCGAGTGTTGGAAAGAATTGGAACTGTAGCCTACAGGATTGAATTGCCAGAACGGATGTCTGGGATTCACAATGTAATTCATGTGTCTCATTTAAGGAAATTTGTTCATGACCCATCTTTGGTAGTAGAACCAGTTATTCAGGAAGATCTAGAAGTAAAACCCAACCTAACCGTAGTTAGAAATCCTGTTCAGATTGTAGATCAAGACGAGAAGCAACTCAGGAACAAGGTGGTGAAACTCGTCAAGGTGCAATGGAGTGAAGATCCTAGAGATTGTACCTGGGAAACTCTTGATGGTTTTAGGAAAGCTTATCCAGATTTATGTCTGGATAGCTAGCAATGTAGTTAGAATTGGCTGTTTGATTGTTTGTTTTTGTATGGATGATATGTATGTTTGGATTGTTAATACTAAGTTTTTGAATTAACTGTTGTTTAAATTTCGGGGACGAAATTCTTTTAAGGGGGGAGGAATGTAACATCCCAGAATTTTGACCCTATTATTATAATAAGTTTTTAATCTAATTTAAATAAAATATAAGATTTTCATTTATAAATAAATAAGAATTTGGATATTATTAATTGTATATGGGTTATAAAGGAATATAACTTCAAATATAAAATAGATTCTTTCAACAATATAAAGAAATAAATCTATGTTATTCAATTAAATTAAAATTGATGTATTAATGACATTTAGTATCAGATATATGAATGCACTTAATAGTAACAAGTACAATAACACAATTCTTTTCATATTAAATATAAATACACTAATGCAAATATAGTATACAAATCAAATATTTGGAAAGATTTAACTTTAAATAAAAATTAGATTTAAGTAGTGTGTCTAAACAACAATGTTCATAATTAAATAAAATGAACTTATAAATAGGTAATATAAGTATAACATAAAAATATAGTTATAAACATAAGCTTATATATTTAGCATAAGTATAACATGATAATATGTTAATATTAGCAATGAAGACAATATAAAAACCTGCAAACATTATTTATATGTTAACATAAGTTTGAAGACAAACATATAATCTGTCAAAACCAATTTATAGTTTGTGTTTAAGGTATAAGATAATAAAATAAAAAGAAAAACCATTATACATTTATACACCAGACACTACAACAAGACCTGCAAGTAAACTTTATATGCATCAGTAAGCCAAATATTCACATCTTGGTTCAAACATAAGGTTCTGCAAAATATCTTTACAAAATAAAACAAGTGCCAGTAAAACACATTAGTACAACCCAAATCTGCAAACATCTTTGCATAATTCCTTGTGTCAGTAAACATTTAATTATGTGTTAACATAAGTAAAGACATAGGCATTTAATTAGCACACATCTTTGTCTGGAAAAAATTATACCTCAGCCGAAATATTCATATTATTTTCAGGCCTTAGTACAAAGAAAAATAAAACAAATATTATATTATGTTAAAGCTTATTCAAGAAGACATATTGTTCAAAGTTATAAATATGTATTCATCTGTTCTTATTCTTTAGCTCATTTGTAACTGATAAAGCAAAAGAAAGAAAAAAATAAAACAAAATAAAACAAAACTTTATATTTGCAAGTTCAAAATAAAGTTCAAAAAGCAAAGAGGTTACTGGAATTCAAATTTTGCAAAACTGCAGTCTTCTAACTAGCCTCTGTTTCAAGTTTCTACAGTTTTTGGTGAGTAAACATATTTTTAAATCTAACTCTTCATATGAATTTTATGAAGTATTATTGATGTGTGACTGGATTGTGTTGCTATGTATTGACAGTGATGCATATCAAGTTTTTTTCCAGCTTTCAAATTTTCTGTAGAGACAAGAAACCAAAGAATATATCATACTTCTTATATAAATTCATTTACTTTAATTAGTAACTAAACTAAATAAAAAAAATTATGCTAAAGATCAAGATTTGGGAAATTTTCTATATAGCAGTGAATTGTAAAACACTGTAAAACTAAATATTTCAGTAAAAATAAAATAAGGATCAAAATTTGAACAACTCGAATTGAAAACTTGAATTGATATATTGTAACTACATCCAAAAGTATGATTTTAAGGACAAAAATTATAATTTTTAGTTAACAATTAGCAGAGCGGTTTGATAATAAACAGAAAGTGCATTTTTATGAAGTTCTGTTAATTCCTTCAATTATAATTGTTGAATTTTACATGAAGCTTGAGTATTGATGTATGAATAACAGAAAAATGTTAAAAAAATTTATGAATGCAAGATTTTTATGGATTGATTGAAAGTAGGGTGTTTGTATTCTGTAACTTTGGGTTTGGCTTGTTGACGAACGCGACACCATGGCGCAACCGAGTGCTATGAAATTTTAGGCGAAGTTTGAGTGTGTTGTCAGTGACGTATGGCCGAAGTCTTGACATTTCTGGTGGACGCGATCACAATCACGAGGTGATTTTATCAACTTGGTTTGAGTTACAGTTCGACTTTTTAGTCGAATTTTGTTTTCGTGACTTTGGGGTTGAACTGGGCCGTGTTATCGAGTGAGGGGGTGGCGTGCGACTTGTTGGTGGCGTCGCGAGGTGGTAGCATGGTGGTGGACCGCCGTGCACGTGCACGGCGGCGAAGGAGTGCGTGTTCGTATCGACTCGAGTGAAGCTCGAGTTTGAAGGCTAGTTGCTTCGGGTCGTTTCTGAGTCGAGTTTGAACGCGCGCATGTGTGTTAATATGCTTCAGAAGTTTAAAAACTTAAGCTTTTATAAATAAATAAAAGAAACAGAGGAAGAAGAAAGAGAGGTAGGGAGTGACGCGAGAGAGCTTCTGGATATTACCGAGTTCGACCCGAGTGAGTCACGTTGTTTGCTTCGGTTTCTAATTATTAGAATTTACTAACTGTAATGCTTAGTTGGAATGATATATAAGCTAAGTATAAATTATATTATTAATGTTGACCTAGTTGTTTCAGCAAAGATGAACTTTAAACTTTGCAGAAAACAAAATGAGCAATTAATTTAAAAATCAAAGTTATTTAAGAATGTAATACATTTTATAATTGTTATTTAATAAGTAGTTCAAAGTATAATCAAATTTGTAATTAAAGGTTTTAATAATCTTGTGTGATCTTGTTTGTAATTAAGAATTTAATTAGTCATTGATAGTTAATAATTTAACAAATCATAGTTAGCGAATTAATTTACTAATTAAGGATTAAACGATTAAGTGATTAATAATTAATGATTAATTAAGCAATTAGTAATAATTAATTGTGTAACTGAGTTTTATAATCAATAATTAAGGTTATTGATTAATAATTACTTAATTAAGTGAATAATTAATAAGTAATTAATGAATTGAAATAAGTTAATTAATTAATAATTAATGAAGCAAGAATAAAATATAATTTACTCTTGAATATGCAATTAGGTTTAAAACCAAATCAAACTTGTTGATATGAATCGATGATTCTATTTGATTGCATCTGATGTTTATTTCTATGCTATGATATTCTGGATATATCTGTGATGATTGTGTATGATTTATCTGTATTAAATTGCTATATGATTTATCTGTGTTAAATTGCTATATGATGTATCTGATGTTATTTATCTGTATTAAATTGCTATATGAATTCAATTGTTAAATTTAAACGGTTAAGTTAATTAGTCAACTTGGACATTAAAATGGCATTTGGATTTCGATGAGACCGGGATCGGGTATCAATTGATATTCCGAAAACCACATCGATCCAGTTTAAACGTTAGGTCGTGTAATCTCAAGTGAAGATCGAGATGGTGTTTTCAAAATGCAAGGGTTATTGTCGTTAACTCTGAGGGTGATTCCAAAAACGAGTGTAACGAGATAATGCCTTCGGTTTCGTTCGAACCCGGAATGAACTTGTATGGATTGAATGCTTTCAGCACATCGTCAGGCGGACGATGAGCATTCTAAGTGATATGTTCTATAAAGGTAATCGCAGCCTCAAGCCTCATCAACCGGGAATGGTTAAAACAGGGGATGTGCAGCAAGGTTAGGTGGGTCATGCCCAAGCAGGACGAGATATACCCCTGTCTAGATGTCCCTTTTTATTCGGCTGTGTGGGCGGTTGGATGTACACCAACTGCGGGGTTATCTTGTTCGGGACTGTTCAGTAAGGAATGGTTCCGGCCTTGTGTTGCAGGGGAGTTAGGGTGGGTCCTCGGTACTGTGATCTAGACCACGTACTGTGACGGACGGTACCCCAGTAGCCCTGCCATTGTATGGGATCCAATTTCCAATAAGCGCCGTACGTTTTGATTGTGCCCAACTATGTTGAATCGTGAGATGTAAGCATTTCAGCTATTTCTGTATTTTACTTGAAAACCCAAGACACTATTATAATATCACTGGATTTCCTATGAAATGCTTTGGTTAGCGTAAGGTAAAAACTTACCCGTATTTATTTGTAGGGAGTCTTACGTGATACCTTTATTTTAAATGATTTTCAAAGTTAAACAACTTTAACCCGTTTACTCATACCAGACCAATGTCTGACCCGGAGTTTATTTTTGTTTTTCATAAACTCTCGGGTACCCAAATTTTTACAGGTAGCCAAGGGATTCAGGTTAGCTTTGACGACTTCTGGAGAAGCAATGGAGCAGGAGGCTTCAGCGTTGTAGACATATATATATCTATGTAGTTCCGTTGTGTTAGTTTATGATATTTGAGATGTATGTTCTGACAGATATGTATATGATAGTCATGTTGTATGATACTGTTTAACTCTTATGTATATATATAACTATGTAATATTTATGTTGAGGTATTATATTTTATTCCATTCCGTTGTGAGATTCTGATGTTGTTATTCTTTCTTTCCTTTCTTTTCTATTTCTATCCCTTTCTTTCTTATTGATGGCACGTCTTTCTGGGCGTAGAAAGCCGGGTCGTCACATTTATTCTACTAATTGGTCTTTCAAGTTCTTGCTTCTTTCTAATCTGTAGATAGTACGTAGAAATTATGGAAGCCGAATTTGGCTCTCTCTCTGTGGCCAAAAAGATAACGTACCCCATCCCTATAAATCTCTTCGTAACACCTCAAGTGATACACAATTTTCAAGGCCGAAAAGGTATTTTATATGAAAACAGAGGGAGTTGGAATGAACTAAAATTATAAAAAATAAAAATTGAGTAAATCGAAGAAGAAGAAAGAGGCTACGAGAAGAAATATTCCATTTTCTAAGTACATTATAGTCAAATCTATAGGAAGCACCCTTCGATGGGACATCCCATGAATCATTAGGCCTCGATGTGATGCCTTGACCTCCAAAATCTAAAAGCAGATAGAATCCTATCAAGAACTGCTTGTGTATTCAAAAGAGAATTCATTTTAGGTTAAAAGGACCAAAAGTGTTAAATGGTTTAGTTCAAGTTAAATTAAACCAAACTTTAGCACTCTACGAAACGATCGCTAGCTAAGGGAACATAATTATAGGCTCGGCTTACACAAAAAACCCTTATTGAAGTAAAGTATGGTCAAATTCATAACCATGATTGTGCAGAAACTCAATTTTAAAAATTACATCTAAAACTTTGATCTGAAAAATCTATTATAGATTAAATAAAATTCCATGAATTTCCCCAAGGTTCAGTAAAACTAATTAAAAATAACCAATTGCACATCGATTACTGCAAATCAATTCTTAATCAACAATAACCCAACAAGATTGAGGAATCATAAAATTTTAACCATTAAGGGCTTTGTACTACTCAGTAAGCCTCAAGTTATCTATATACGGCAATATTATATGATCGCCTTGAGTGTTATGAGAAATTGTAACAACCCAGAATTTTTGTCAATTGAAATTCGTATATTCAATTGATTTTAAATATTAACAAGTAAAATTTGTAAGTCGAATAAATTAAATTTTGAATATCTGGATTTAATTGGATAAGTAAAGCGATAATTTAATATGAGAAATTTCTGAAATAATTGGAAATTCGGTTTAAAATGATTAAAGTTGATTTGTAAAGTTGTAAATCATATAGGAGTTAGAATGATGTTATAGAACTTTTAAAATTGAATTAAAGTTAAATTGTAGAAATTGAATATTTTTAATATTTAATCGGCGAGTTAAAATAGCAATTTTTCAAACAGTCTCGGATTTTGACGAAACTAGTTTCATCGGATCCGTAATGTTATATTATTGTAAGATTTTAAATTTCGTGTCAATCGGATTTACGGTTTGTCCGGGACAAGCTAAAACGCACTGAAAATCGATTCGAGTGAATTTTGAATTTAAATAATTCGATTCAAAAACTTATCTTTCAAAGTTGATCGAATTGGCTCCCGATATATATTCCATTGCGTTTGGAATGGGGGTAAAACATTATAAATGCCAGGCGGCACACTTCGTTTGGAGTTCGAAAAAAGTTCAGGTGAATAGTGCGTGAATATTTTCTATAAAAGGACCCCAATATTCATTATTTTGCTCAAAACTCTAATCCTCTAACCCTATCCGCCAGAAAGACGTTAATCGCCGAAAATTCATTTCGTTCTTCCTCTGATTTCTTCAAATCCATAAGCTTTTAGCAAAAATCATCAACTACAAAATTGAAGAGCTCAACAAGCACTAGCTATCCAACGGTCGAGATTGGATTTCGAGCTGTAGATTGACAGCTACATAGCCGCGTTCATCAGGAAGTCGCGCATGAAATTCGAGCAAAAGGGGAGGCCGAGCTTCGTCTCGTTCCAGCCGAAGGTGGAGTTTTAGATGGCCGTTCAAATGAAGTTGGCTGATCGTCGTCTAAGTGCTCGAGGAGGTGGCGATAATTCAAAGTAAATGGCGGCTATAGGTGTTGGGGGCACGGCTTTGAAACGAGGAAGAAGAAAAGGGGCCGAACGGCCTGGATCTGATGGCATTGAAATCTACGGCTCTGATTTGATTAGGTTTAAATTAAAATAAAAATTGTAAATTTATATATATTATAATGCGTTAAACTTTGAAATAACATAACTCTTTCATACGAGGTCGAAAATTCACGAAACAAATTGCGTCGGTTCGTATTCGCGAGCACTACGCGATGGAGATGGCTTGGAGTTGATTGGAGCTAGTGAAAATTTTGGGTAAAATTAAACGCGCGTTTAATTTTATTCGAAATAAACACTGAAACTGTTATTGAAACCAAGGTGAGAACTTCTCACTCAATCGAAATTGTTCGATTTAAATTTTGAATAGTTAGATTTAAATTTGCTTGATTGTATGCTTGAATGATAAATTATTATCTGTAGTATAGTAATAGACCCTATATGCCGTATATTAAGCGGATGTTATTTATTAAAAACATATACCGCGATAATTTCACCTTGATGTGGAATTGGTATTATAAATGTACTTGGAGTTGATTTTCCCGCATTATATAGCGGATGAGACCCTATTGCGCCGCATAATAGCGGATAATATTTTATAAATCCCATATACCGCGATATTCCGTGTAACGACCCGCCGCTCTGACCGCCTCTAGCCGGTAATTAAACCAACTAGAAACGTTCAAAATGACGGATTGTTATTTAGTTTATAACATTTAAACAGAATCAATCACAGAAACAATAATATATTTTATAAATGAACTTTTTTTCTTTTATATACAAATATCAGAGTTATACAATGAATTACATTTTATACAGCGGAACAAACATATATCTTTTTAAAGTACAAGAAAAATTTTCTGAAAAGCTTTAGTGAAGTGCTTTCCCCTCTCTCTCTAACTTCGCTGCGAGAAAATCTCCAAGCTGAAGAAAAAAAACTCGGTCTGACCCGAGCATTTATTGCAAAACACAAAAAAACACTCGAGTCAGGATTAATCTTAAATCAAGTGATTAAATTTGCAATGAATTGAAATAAAATGGTAACAGCAGTAAAGACAATCGTGAAAGACCACCAACTACAAAGATGCACAAAGATACAAGGTAAACTGGCACTCAGGCAGCAGTGTACAACAAATCCAGCAGCCCTAACTACAACAGTGAATACAACTACAAGGCATGTCAAGTTCAGGTCATAATGGAGCAACTTGAGCTCAAGAATGATCAAGTGCAGACAAATGAAACAACATGCAAATGCCTCAATAAACCAACTGCAAGAACTCAAAGTATACATGGAACAATGCTACAGTATCAAATACAATATGCACAAGCGAAGAACCAAAGTCAGTGGTAAGCTACAAACTACAACAAAGCACCAATTCATTCAAAGCAACATAACAGAGGAGAACAAAGAGCAAGTGCAGCATCAGTCACACTTTATCAAAAACATGCAAGACAGTGGTCATGAATGCAGTAACAACATGTGTACAACAGTGAGCTACAGGAATGCATTCAAGACCAAAACCAGGTAACAGCGAATGGGAAGGCATGTGTGAACATGAAGACTGGAACAACTACAAAGGTTCAAGGCTGAGACAAACCCAATGCACCAATGCAACAGCATACGAGGTGCAGACTATAAATGAGTGCATACAAAATAAACCAAATGCAACAGTTATACCAACGTAGTGCAACAATGAAGCACTGAAGTATGCAGACCAGCACCAGGGTTAAACATATATGGATAGAGTGGAATCAAATGAAAGCATACCAACACAGGTAAGACAAGAACCAGTTTTAAGTGATTTCAAAAATTTTCGTTAATAAGTCCAAATATAGTGCCACAACTTGTAACAATAGTATGGAAATTTACAGAAAGGTTGGGCTTACATTTTTTTTTCCAGTAAAAGAAAGAAAAATTTCAAAACTTACTTAGTTTGTCACTTATGATAGATGCAGAGCACAGATTCAATTTTTTGAACTTAAACTATAACAATCAAAACCTTGGAGATCTGACATGCATTACATTTCTTATATACACAGGCAGGAAGACTAAAAAGCATATGCACAAATTAAATTCATTAGACTTAAACCAGCATGAAATCCTACTTATTTATTTTAAATTAGGTGTTACTCACAGTGACATGTATATGCATAAATACATATTCACATACATACTTTCAATTCCATACCTAAACAAACATTCAAGCATCACATAATGGATTCAAGAATTTTAGCAATGCATCAGATTCATCAAACAATTGTTTTGAACTTGTAAATTTTGTTACTTTCAGATTATAGGATGTTCACAGACCTTTATAACTGGGATCATTCTTATATAGGCATGAAAGCATAATACACAGTAAAACATCAAAGAACACCACAAAGCAGTTCATATATATCAACTTAAAGAATTTAGAAAAGTGGTTTGCTCACAAGTATTTTCAGAACTAAAGTATTTTTATTTCCTTAATACATTTTCCTTAAACAACTTAAGACTGACAGGTAAAAGAGGAAATGATTTGGGTTTTGAAATAGCTTGCATCTGAGAACAAGAATAGGGGGTTTTACAGACACATACATACATCACATATGAACTGAAGTTCAAACAAGCACATGCAAACAAAATTTTCCTCATCTAGATTCCAAGATCCATCACATGCAGCCACAACAAACTGTTCTTATCAGTTTAAAAACAAATTTATAGCATCTGTTCTCATCAGTTTGAAAACAAAATTTATAGCATCTGTTCTCATCAGTTTAAATCAAATTATCAGAGCAAATGATAGCAAATAACACCCAACAAACAAACATGCAGTGTTTTATCTGTTCTTATTAGTTTAAATTCAAATAACCGAGCAAATGGTAACAAATGACACCCCAAATCATAGCATGCAACCAAGCACCCAATTCAAACAAATCTAAAAACTTGAATAAAAATTAATCGTGAGAAAAAAAACTCACCTTTTTTCGAAGCGAATACGAAAACCCAAAAATTTTCCAAAGAGGATGAATGAGAACGAAGCAGCAGTGAGCGACGAAGAATAGATCGAGCAAGGCAACACGCAAATTCCTATCGATCAAGCAAATAGCGCAGCTTCGAAAGCCCTAGTTTTGGACGAAGAGGAACATGAAGCCGCCATTGTTGTTTCTTTCGTTCGTTAATTTTGTTTAGGGTTTAAAAAAAGAAAATGGGTAAAAGGAGGCGGGTATACTTAATCACGGCATCAATATCAAACGTGGGCTGGCCAAAATTTTCAAAGCCCAAACAACAGTCAACAAATTTTCCTCTTATATTTTTATTTTGAATTTCAATGGGTTTTATTATTACTTTTCTTTGTTATGTTTTTGTTTAAATTATGTCGTTAAAATTTCCATAATATTTTTCAAAAATTATAAATATGTTGTTTAAATTTTTACTATGTGTATTTATTTATCTAATTTGTATTGATTAAAATTTTATTCCTTTTTATTTTAAAGAAAAGAAAAAATGTTATTTAAAACTAACCATCCATTTATAAATTTACATAAATAATAATTCTTGTATCCAAATTATTTTTCTAAGCAATTAGTTTGAATTAAAAAATACAAATTCAATATTCAATTTCAACTCCAAAGTCAAATTTTTAAATTTTTTATTCAACTTTTTATAGATTAAATTCTAAAATTTAATCGCCAAATTCATAGTTATATTGGGAATTCAATTTAAAGTATCATTCAAATATTTAAAATTAATTAAATATTTTCAATTTAAATTGTTCAAAATTCAGGGTCGTTACAATCTCTCCTCCTTAAAAGAATTTCGTCCCGAAATTACAAGTAAGGAAAAATGATTGTTAAAATTTCACCGATATTTATATTTTACACAATTTTATCAAGTTTGAAACTTATTAAAAATAAATAAATAAGTATAGGATTCATTCTATTTGTTTTATCTCACTAACTTTGTTAATTAACTCATTTGCTCATCATTTTCTACAATCAAGACGCAAAAGTCTTTTACTAAAGTTTTCAACTTAAAAACTCAAATTTTTAAATTTGAAATTCTTCATTTAAGAAATTTACATAGTATAACTTTTCCAAAGCTGTGAACTTTCAAAACATTTCAAAAATCCTCTTCCTTAGTTCATTAGGTTGGAATTTATGTTACTTTAATTTCAGAATATCGATTTTCTATTTAAAGTTTGAAAATACTTGCTAACTCGAAATTTAACAAGTCTATTGTCGTTCTTAAAGACAGTAGGCATACGCTGGCCAGGCGCAAGTCTAAAAATCTCCAAGTACTAAATACACTTGCTTCAATTCCCAGTGAAAATACTTTAAAAATCTTTTTAAAAATGGATATGGAAAGCACATTCCCCCATGGATCACAGTTTACCCGGCGGTTTCGCTACTATCCCAGTATAATTGCTTGTAAACTATAGATTTCTCATCTCTTGAATTTCGCCATGGTTGTTGCCATAGATCGCGGTCCACACGGCGGTTACGCTAGTATCCCAGTAGAATCGCTTGTGACCGTAGGCATCTCACCCCTCGAATTTCGCTTTGGCTTCTAGATTGCAGTTTACTCGGCGGTTGCGCCACTATCCCAGTGGAATCGCTTGTAACTGTAGGCATCACGCCCCTCAAATTATGCTAGTCACTCCAACTAATGGAAAACAAATGGCCAATCCAACTAATGAAAAACAAATGGCCAATCCAACTAATGGAAAACAAATGGTCAATCCAACTAATGGAATTCTACGTAGCTATGATTTTCAAATGGACACTCATCTCGAGTTCCAACAACCTTCACAAATTTTAAATGGAAGGTACTTTTCCATATCCTTAATTTGGAAAACATAATATCATACATACATATATAACATTTCATTTCACAATTCGTACATATCATACTCATGTACTTACATAAGTTTTCCACAACAATTTCTTTCCAAACTAATGGTTTTCGAATTTATCGTATTCTCATATATACATTCTGAAAACCTCAATATCTCATACCCATAACAAATAGAGGATTCACAAATTTTCCATTTCATTATCCATTTAAAATTTTCCTCTAAGTCGATTTGGAAATTTAAGGTTATCTCAAACCCATTTCATATTCATAATCCAATTTATTATCGACTTCACACTCGATTTGGATTTCATGTTACATCGTCAATTCTCAACACATAATTGATGTCTATCGATATATAACCTCTGAGCTCGTACGTCTCAGAGAAGGGTGTTAAGCTAAGAGAATAAATTCTCCGCCACCAACAGATATATATTTAATAGAGATCAATTGCTATGTCGTCAATTCACAATGTTAGACATACAATCCAAATCGACTATTCAAAATTCAAAGTTGAACTAATTGTTCATATTTTCTAAAAATAATATCTTTACAAGATATATTTTTCATGCTTCAACCATTTGAAAACAAATTTCAAATCATTTTTCACCTTTCAATCTTTGAAAACAAATTTCAAATCAATTTCCTTAAACGGAAACATTTCCAAATATTTATCCATTTTAAACTTAAAATGGTTCACTTAAATCAATCAAATAAATCCTTACCGATTTATTTTAAACTTACATTCCAAATCCGTAAATTTATTTCCACATTTCAAAAATAAATCAATATTTATTTTTAACAAATTTCCCTTTCTTTTGTAAATTCCATAGTGAATTTACATTTCCAAAATATCTATGAATATACGATTTTCAAATCGATTTCACATATTCATCATCAATTTATCTTTAAAAGATAAAATCTCAAAACATTCACTTTTCACTTTATCTTTAAAAGATAAAATTTCAAACCATTCATTTCATATTGGAAAATATTTCCATACTTATTCAATAATAAGTAATTCGCAAATCCATTTATTTTCAACACTTGGAAAACATTCAATATACTTAAATCATAATTAAGTATATATCTCATTCTTAAAGGAAATCATTCTTTTAAACACATTAACTTGAGTCAAAACGAATGTTGCGTAAAACATCGTTACGACTACCCAAAATCACTAGTATAGGGATTCGAATTTAAGATAGATATATAAATCCCAATACTAGATAAAACTTTTCCTTTCAGAAATCATTTACTATAACGACAATGTTATAGTCCACCATTTCCTTTTATTTCACTCGAAAACGTCTATTTCAACAATGAATGTTGAAATCTATGCTTTCGATTCTTAACACATTTTAAAACAACTTGAAGTGGATTAACTTCACTTTCTGCACATTCAAATTCAATTTCATCACTGAATCTGTTAAATCTATTATGGATTTTCATGTTGACAAACATCAAATTTGAAATCTAAATTCCATTTGAACCTTGCGTTTGCTTTCTATTCCAAAAATAATCAACTAATTCTTTAGTAAACCACTCATCGACTTGGTTCCATTAGATTTATATCTCCATATTAACTATTTTAGACATTAGTCTAAACTTGAAATATAAGCTTCACATCAAAACTTGTTTTATTCATACAGTTAAGTCGACAATTAAATTTCCTATCAAAATTGGCAATCTTCATTAGCAAAGGTCGGATCATTCAATCATTTTCCCAAGACATAACCGATTTATTTAATAATATATTCACTGTCCAAAATTGTGAATAAAATTCCCAACCAACTTTTATTATCACAATATTTAACTTAAAGGATAATTCGCTGTCCAAAATTACGAATATATCTCCTTCAACAACTTTTATGTTTCATTTATCAAATTCAATTGGTTTCAAATTTATAAACAATCTTTACAAATTCCATTTCTATTTATAAAACTTCGATTTATAATCTCCTTTAATAATTCAATTCAATTTATATAACTCAATTATATTCCAAAAGTCCATTTATAAGTTAAGTACTTATAATCCATTTATTTACAAATCATTCTTCAAAACATTTGAAATCAATTTTCAAAAGAATTCAGAATCAAATTCCCGAGTCATAGTTCAATAATCCGCTTGATTATAACTACATTGACATGTCATTTTATTTTCCAATTTATTGCTCTGGAGATATCCAAAATATTCTATTTAAGCCAATTTAAACCAATTCATTAATTCACTTAACTTATATTTCACTTTCCGTAAATCTCAACAATTCGATAACGAGTTTTCGAACGATCGAGACTCAAATCTAAGGAGACCTCACCGAAGAGAAACTATCGCAAACCTAAATTTAGAGAGGGGAATCTCAGAAAATGATTCTAATTTTCAAAATACCTTTTATTTTAAAGAAAACAATTTTAAACTCCTTTAGATTTGAAAACACTTTCTTTAAAGTGATTCTAGTAACTATTCATATTAAACGCCATAAACTAAGCATTGTGTAAACCAAAGCTCTGATACCACTTTGTAAAGACCCGCCGCTCTGACCGCCTCTAGTCGGTAATTAAACCAACTAGAAACGTTCAAAATGACGGATTGTTATTTAGTTTATAACATTTAAACAGAATCAATCACAGAATCACAGAAACAATAATATATTTTATAAATGAACTTTTTTTCTTTTATATACAAATATCAGAGTTATACAATGAATTACATTTTATATAGCAGAACAAACATATATCTTTTAAAAGTACAAGAAAAATTTTCTGAAAAGCTTTAGTGAAGTGCTTTCCCCTCTCTCTCTCTAACTTCGCTGTGAGAAAATCTCCAAGCTGAAGAAAAAAACTCGGTCTGACCCGAGCGTTTATTGCAAAACACAAAAAAACACTCGAGTCAGGATTAATCTTAATTCAAGTGATTAAATTTGCAATGAATTGAAATAAAATGGTAACAGCAGTAAAGACAATCGTGAATGACCACCAACTACAACGATGCACAAAGATACAAGGTAAACTGGCACTCAGGCAGCAGTGTACAACAAATCCAGCAGCCCCAACTACAACAGTGAATACAACTACAAGGCATGTCAAGTTCAGGTCATAATGGAGCAACTTGAGCTCAAGAATGATCAAGTGCAGACAAATGAAACAACATGCAAATGCCTCAATAAACCAACTGCAAGAACTCAAAGTATACATGGAACAATGCTACAGTATCAAATACAATATGCACAAGCGAAGAACCAAAGTCAGTGGCAAGCTACAAACTACAACAAAGCACCAATTCATTCAAAGCAACATAACAGAGGAGAACAAAGACCAAGTGCAGCATCAGTCACACTTTATCAAAAACATGCAAGACAGTGGTCATGAATGCAGTAACAACATGTGTACAACAGTGAGCTACAGGAATGCATTCAAGACCAAAACCAGGTAACAGCGAATGGGAAGGCATATGTGAACATGAAGACTGGAACAACTACAAAGGTTCAAGGCTGAGACAAACCCAATGCACCAATGCAACAGCATACGAGGTGCAGACTACAAATGAGTGCAGACAAAATAACCAAATGCAACAGTTATACCAACATAGTGCAACAATGAAGCACTGACGTATGCAGACCAACACCAGGGTTAAACATATATGGATAGAGTGGAATCAAGTCAAAACATACCAACACAGGTAAGACAAGAACCAGTTTTAAGTGATTTCAAAAATTTTCATTAATAAGTCCAAATATAGTGCCACAACTTGTAACAATAGTATGGAAATTTACAGAAAGGTTGGGCTTACATTTTTTTTTCCAGTAAAAGAAAAAAAAATTCAAAACTTACTTAGTTTGTTACTAAACATGGTGCAAGTTTAAGGCACAAAACCAGAGATTAGAAAAGTACACAGTCAACATGCAACCTTCAAAACTTATATATACACTTATTTGGTAAAATATGTGCAGGCAAGAAGTAACAAAACTTTGGTTATTGTACTAGTCAAATCAAACAATAATAATAAATGCCTATACACTCTTGCTTTCCATTTACTATGTATATATATACATGTTTGACTATTTTTTTTCCTAGTTCATACTTGAACAAGCCAAATTTTTGTTTTAAAATTCTTGAATTCACTTATTGTTTCTATTAGTAAACCTGAAACATGAATTCCTATAATTTGAGTTTTCACTTAATATAAAAAAAAATTTACTCTGTTATATTACTTTCAGGTAAAACAGAGTTTTATTTTAACTTATATAATTTTTTATGCTTACTTTATTTAGAAATAAGCAAGTTTCATTCAAAGATTGAAACATAACAGCAAACAAATCAAAATAAAAGGGATTTTTATTAGCTAGAACATACATTGTAATAGCCAGAACCTAAGTGAAATAGAATGCAACTCATATAAACATATACATAGCAAATTCAAATGTTAAGTCATTTCTAAATAAAAGCATGAACAACTTATACCTGCTTAATTTTTAAAGGTTAGGTTACTCACTTGTGATAGATGCAGAGCACAGATTCAATTTTTTGAACTTAAACTATAACAATCAAAACCTTGGAGATCTGACATGCATAACATTTCTTATATACACAGGCAGGAAGACTAAAAAGCATATGCACAAATTAAATTCATCAGACTTAAACCAGCATGAAATCCTACTTATTTATTTTAAATTAGGTGTTACTCACAGTGACATGTATATGCATAAATACATATTCACATACATACTTTCAATTCCATACCTAAACAAACATTCAAGCATCTCATAATGGATTCAAGAATTTTAGCAATGCATCAGATTCATCAAACAATTGTTTTGAACTTGTAAATTTTGTTACTTTCAGATTATAGGATGTTCGCAGACCTTTATAACTGGGATCATTCTTATATAGTCATGCAAGCATAATACACAGCAAAACATCAAAGAACACCACAAAGCAGTTCATATATATCAACTTAAAGAATTTAGAAAAGTGGTTTGCTCACAAGTATTTTCAGAACTAAAGTATTTTTATTTCCTTACTACATTTTCCTTAAACAACTTAAGACTGACAGGTAAAAGAGGAAATGATTTGGGTTTTGAAATAGCTTGCATCTGAGAACAAGAATAGGGGGTTTTACAGACACATACATACATCACATATGAACTGAAGTTCAAACAAGCACATGCAAACAAAATTTTCCTCATCTAGATTCCAAGATCCATCACATGCAGCCACAACAAACTGTTCTTATCAGTTTAAAAAAAAAATATAGCATCTGTTCTCATCAGTTTGAAAACAAAATTTATAGCATCTGTTCTCATCAGTTTAAATCAAATTATTAGAGCAAATGATAGCAAATAACACCCAACAAACAAACATGCAGTGTTTTATCTGTTCTTATTAGTTTAAATTCAAATAACCGAGCAAATGATAACAAATGACACCCCAAATCATAGCATGCAACCAAACACCCAATTCAAACAAATCTAAAAACTTGAATAAAAATTAATCGTGAGAAAAAAAACTCACCTTTTTTCGAAGCGAATACGAAAACCCAAAAAATTTCCAAAGAGGATGAACGAGAACGAAGCAGCAGTGAGCGGCGAAGAATAGATCGAGCGAGGCAACACGCAAATTCCTATCGATCAAGCAAATAGCGCAGCTTCGAAAGCCCTAGTTTTGGACGAAGAGGAACACGAAGCCGCCATTGTTGTTTCTTTCGTTCGTTTATTTTGTTTAGGGTTTAAAAAATGAAAATGGGTAATAGGAGACGGGTATACTTAATCACGGCATCAATATCAAACGTGGGCTGGCCAAAATTTTCAAAGCCCAAACAACAGTCAACAAATTTCCCTCTTATATTTTTATTTTGAATTTCAATGGGTTTTATTATTACTTTGCTTTGTTATGTTTTTGTTTAAATTATGTCGTTAAAATTTCCATAATATTTTTCAAAATTTATAAATATGTTGTTTAAATTTTTACTATGTGTATTTATTTATCTAATTTGTATTGATTAAAATTTTATTCCTTTTTATTTTAAAGAAAAGAAAAAATGTTATTTAAAACTAACCATCCATTTATAAATTTACATAAATAATAATTCTTGTATCCAAATTATTTTTCTAAGTCATTAGTTTGAATTAAAAAGTACAAATTCAATATTCAATTTCAACTCCAAAGTCAAATTTAAATTTTTTATTCAACTTTTTATAGATTAAATTCTAAAATTTAATCGCCAAATTCATAGTTATATTGGGAATTCAATTTAAATTATCATTCAAATATTTAAAATTAATTAAATATTTTCAATTTAAATTGTTCAAAATTCAGGGCCGTTACATTCCGTATTGGAACGGAATTGGTATTGTGCTAACATCTGTGGATGTAGGGAAACAGTTTGGAGGGATCCAACTGGATTCCTCACCCGTATTGATTTATTTACAGATATTGTGATATGTTCTGTTATCATATGATATATGATGTTTTGGATGCCGTGATTGTTATATTTAGTGTTGTTGCAGCATTGGGTCTATTTTGGAAGATAAAAAAAGGATTTTTTAAGTGATTTTTGAAAATATACGTTTTATTGAATTTTGGAATTGATTCACTTTAAATAAATAAACGTTATAATTTTAATGTATAAAAATTATGATTTTTATGAAATATAACCGAAATGTGACCTTTTTGAGATAAGTAGTTGATTTAATTTGTAAAATAGTTTAAATTGGGATTTTTGAATTTTTATAAACGGTTTATATGAAAGACTTATAAAAAAATTGATATTTATAAATTAAAATATTGGAATTATGAAACGAGTTTTTATAAGTGTTAAAAATGAAGTATAAATGGATTTTCATAAGTGAATGAAGTTTATAGATTCATAAAATGAGAAGTTATAAAATGAATAGATTTTGTAAATAATAGAGTTATAAGAAATTAACTTATAAATTGGATTTTTGCATTCAAATTGAGATATAAATAGAATTCGTTGATTAAGGGATTTTTATAACTTGAAGTTTTATAATATATAAATGTGAATTTATAAACATTGATTTATAAATTCAAAACTGATTGAATTTGATAAGTAAATAGGAAAGCTTATTAAAGGAAATATATTCACGATTTTGGACAGTGGATAATCCTTCAAATTAAATATGTAGCAGTGTTGAATTTGGTAAACGATTTATATTCATGATTTTGAACAGGTGAATAATATATTAAAGAAATGTTTTGGGGAAGTGATATTTAAATAGAATTTAAAATGATTTGAAGTGTTTTTAAAATGTATAAGTGTCGAAACCATAGATTTCAACATTCATTGTTGAAATAGACATTTTCGAGAAATAAAAGGAAATAGTGGACTATACACTGTTGTTATAGTAAATGATTTTCGAAAGGAAATGTTTCATGTGGTATTGGGATCTATATATATATCTGTCTTAATTTTGAATCCCTATACTAAGTGATTTTGAGTCGCCGTAACGATGTTTACGCAACATTCGTTTTGACTAAAAAAATGTGTTTAAGAGAATGTTTTCCTTAAAAGAATAAAATATATACTTAATCGTGTTTTAAGTATATTGAATATTTTCTAAGTATTGAAAATAAATGGACTTGTGAATTACTTGTTGTTAAATAAGTATTTGGAAATGTTTTCCAATGTAGAAATTGAAAGGGGTTTAGAGATTATATCTTTTTAAAGATAAATTGAAGTGAATATTTGACAAGTTATTTAATTTATGGAAGATTAATAACAAGGGCCTAGTGATTGTTATGGTGTTGAATATTTGTTGGTTTGTTTTGATAGTTAAATAACCGGCTATCGATATTTACCTTTAAATGGGTATTTGTGGTCATTTGCTTGAATTTGAATACTACACTTATTTTAAAATATTTCGCTCGTTATTCGGTTTAGCCGGGAGAGGACCTTTGTGTCATATATCCTGTTTCGAATAATGATACGTCGTATATGGATAGCATTGAAGACCAGTGGTGAAGACCGGGTATTTTCGAGAACGAGAGGATAACTCGTTGATTTTCTCTCCACTAAGTCGCGCCGGTATAGAGATTCCCTAAGTGATGGGAAGTCCGATCGAGATTGTGAATACTCGGATTGCAAGGACTTCTTTGGAAGTGCCTTCGGTTCTGTTCGAACCTAGAACAGACTTGTATGGATGGTATGTCTGACATTACAATTGAGATATAAAGAAAATTTCTTTCAAATACATTTCTATTGGTGGCAGAGAACTTATTCTTTTAGCTTAACACGCTTCTCTGAGACGTACGAGCTCGAAGGTTTTGTAGTTGAAGATTATCAGTGATATAGTCCTAATTTGGTAATGTGGCATGCTGAGTGCTGTTGATCATTGTTGATCAAAGCGTGGTTTTTGTAAAAAGCATAGCTTTGTGGACGAGACTCCGTCGAACCTCACACCCGAAATGGTTGAAATAGGAAAGATGCAGCAAGGTTATTGGGGGTAGCGCCCTTTAGGGTATGTGCATTTCCTTCTGGATAGAAGTGGTATCATGGTATGGAACCCAAATACTTAAGTTATGTGGATATCGCATATATATATATATATATATATATATATATATATATATTGCTTTGTGATTTGTTGCTGGGGCCTCGGATAAAGGTTGGTTACGACCGGGGGATGGCATACACGTGTCAGTAATTACCCAGTTAGGGGTAACCCGGCCTTGTGTTGGCAGAGATCCGGTTAGGTTCTCGGTGCGTCTTTCCAGAGGCGTACCCATGTGGCAATGGGAAGTTCCTTGGCCTGACCATTTGTTGGAAATCCAAAGAAACAATACGAGCCTTGTACAGTTTTAGTTGTAGAACCTGCCATTTACTTATGGTGGCGCCCCACTATTTAGATGGTACCTATAGTAGGCATACGATACTGGTCGTATGTTGGCTAAGATTTATATCATTACTTTCGAAATGTTTTCCTACACTTTGCACTTATAGTAATAATATCAAATAAATCTTTCTACGTATCAAGCATATTTGACAATCATAAGGAGAAATCTCCTCCAATTCTATGTTCGCATTGTGTGTGTTTGCATTCTGTTTGTTTTTTAAGATAAACTGTTTTAAGTTCTCACACGAGTCTCATTACTGACTTGGAGTTTATTGTTCTCTTCCTAAACTCTGGGTGCCCACCAATTTCCACACGGGTAGTCTAGAGTCAGGCTATCAGGATATTCTGGAATTTAGGAGTTGCTGTGAAGATCGGAGCAAACTGGACGGCTTAGCTTATCAACTAGTATATAGTATTTCTTTTCCGCTGTTTGTTGTTGTACACTCTGATAATGTAATGATAATGTGATGTGATGTAGTAACTGATATAGTTCTTTGTTTTAAAGATATTCATTTATCTATTATATGTTGTTCCGCTGCGATTGTGAGATTTTGATATTGTTTCTGTTGCTTTTTCTTTTTCTTTCTTTCTTCTTCTATCTTCTACCTCTTCTTTAACCCTAGCGGTATGGTTTTCCGGCCTTCGATTGTGCGACAGTTGATACAGTGGACGTATTGATGTCGACCTTCGTGGATGAAAAATCGCTACCATCGCATTTGGTATCAGAGCATCTGGTTAATTGACAACCTTGGCTCTGTTGGGAATTACTCATTAGAGATAGAGTCAGTAGTACTCTAGAATGAGTGTGAGTGTAATAATAGCTATGAGAGCGTATTTGTTAGTGAATATAAAGTCGATTATGTTTTATATATAAAAGGGGATAATTTTTCAGAATTATTAAAGTGTATATAAATTGAGTGTTTAGTCGTTGAAAATGTAAGAATATATATAAGTTAATTAAAGGATGTTTGAATAAGTTAAATAAAATGTATTGTAAAAAAATTGTATAAGCAAATGAATTACTAAGTATAGAATTATAATTAATGTGATTTACAATTGTGAAATAATCTTATATATAAGAATTGAAACTATAGGAATATATGTATAAATATGAGTTGTAAATAAAAGTAAAATAGAAATTACTTTAGAATCGGAATCTGAATTGGATTTGGAAATTTAAGTTAAGTTAAACAAATGATGTTTAAATGGAATATGACTTAAGGAATGTTGAATGAAGTTGATTTTGGTATCGAAATAAAATAATAAAGTGAATTAAATGAATATGAACTTGAGTTATGCAATGAAATTCAACTTTTGTGGTTAAATGAATTGGCAATAGAATTAATGAATAAATTGAATGTAAATCAATCGAATGTAAATAAATTGAATGGAAATAATGGATGTAAGTGTTAATTCATTAAAGCTAATTAAAAGTGATGAACCAAATTGAATGAATGTAAACTAATTGAATATGAATAAATGAATGTTAGTAAAAACATCAAATATTAATGAATCAAATGTGATTTAAAAAAAACAATTCATTGAATATTAATGAGAAGTGAATGAATATTGATTTGGTCATGGACGTTAATTGGATGATAGTTGGTTGATGGTTGGATTTGTTGCTTTTGTTGCATTTGCTATAGTGGCATATGTAGTTGTTGTAGTGATATATGTTGTATATCGATATTACTTTCATATATGCATGTTCTCATTTGTTTGTTGAGTGTTTAATAGGTGCGGATTGTGTATTGCTTCGCATTTGGAGCTCGCTTTCGCGCTATATTAGCCGTATATGCTCGCTAATAATATATAAGGTATATATCTAGGATTACATATCGTACTTTTACACTTTTTTCCCTGCGGGATGCCTCATTACTTGATGAGATGTATATTTGTGATATATATTGCCATTTTTTGGATCGAACCGTGCAAAGGAGAATATGGTGAATTTTTCTGAAAATCTAAGGCGTTAGAATATTTTTGAGAAAATTGAAAAATTTTGAAAACTAAAAGTTTGATTTTGAGTTATAAAAGTTAAACGATATAGTTGGTTCTGAAAAGATAACTAAGCGTGATTTGAAAACTTAGTAAAGTTTTTATAAGAAGTTTAACTATGGATTTTGGAAAAGTTAGACACTTAAGTGAATTTGAAATCTAATTTGAAATGGTTTTGAAAAAAAAGATGAATTCTGTAACTTTTTCTTACTTAGTAATTTCGAGGACGAAATTTTTTTAAGGGGGAAGTTTGTAACGACCCAGAATCTGTCAATTGAAATTCGTATATTTAATTGATTTTAAATATTAACAAGTAAAATTTGTAAGTCGAATAAATTAAATTTTGAATATTTGGGTTCAATTGGATGATTAAAGCGATAATTTAATATGTGAAATTTCTGAAAAAATTAGAAATTTGGTTTAAAATGATTAAAATTGATTTGTAAAGTTGTATTAAATCATATAGGAGTTAGAATGATGTTATAAAACTTTTAAAATTGAATTAAAAGTTAAAGTGTAGAAATTAAATATTTTTAATATTTAATCGACGAGTTAAAATAGCCTTTTTTCAAACAGTCTCGGCTTTCGACGAAATCAGTTTCATCGAATCCATAATGTTATATTATTTTAAGGTTTCAAATTTCATGTCAATCGGATTTATGGTTTGTCCGGGGCAAGCTAAAACGCACTGAAAATCGAATCGAGTGAATTTTGAATTTAAATAATTCGATTCAAAAACTTATCTTTCAAATTTGATCGAATTGGCTCCCGATATATATTCCATTGCGTTCAGAATGGGGGTAAAACATTATAAACGCCAGGCGGCACGCTTCGTTTGAAGTTCGAAAAAAGTTCGGGTGAATAGTGCACGAATATTTTCTATAAAAGGACCCCAATATTCATTATTTTGCTCAAAACCCTAATCCTCTAACCCTAGCCGCCAGAAACACGTTAATGGCCGAAAATTCATTTCGTTCTTCTTCTGATTTCTTCAAATCCATCAGCTTTTAGCAAAAATCATCAACTACAAAATTGAAGAGCTCAACAAGCACTAGTTATCCAGCGGTCGAGATTGGATTTCGAGATGTAGATTGACAGCTACATAGCCGCGTTCATCAGGAAGTCGCGCACGAAATTCGAGCTAAAGGGGAGGCCGAGCTTCATCTCGTTCCAGCCGAAGGTGGAGTTTCAGATGGCCGTTCAAATGAAGTTGGCTGATCGTCGTCTAAGTGCTCGAGGAGGTGGCGTTAATTCAAAGTAAATGGCGGCTATAGGTGTTAGGGGGCATGGCTTTGAAACGAGGAAGAAGAAAAGGGGCCGAACGGCCTGGATCTGAGGGCATTAAAATCTATGGCTCTGATTTGATTAGGTTTAAATTAAAATAAAAATTGTAAATTTATATATATTATAATTTGTTAAACTTTGAAATAACATAACTCTTTCATACGAGGTCGAAAATTCACAAAACGAATTGCGTCGGGTTCGTATTCACGAGTACTACGCAATGGAGCTGGATTGGAGTTGATTGGAGCTAGTGAAAATTTTGGGTAAAATTAAACGCGCGTTTAATTTTATTCGAAATAAACACTAAAACTGTTATTGAAACCAAGGTGAGAACTTCTCACTCAATCAAAATTGTTCGATTTAAATTTTGAATGGTTAGATTTAAATTTGCTTGATTGTATGCTTGAATGATAAATTATTATCTGTAGTATAGTAATAGACCCTATACGCCGTATATTAAGCGGATGTTATTTATTAAAAACATATACCGCGATAATTTCACCTTGATGTGGAATAGGTATTATATATTTACTTGGAGTTGATTTTCCCGCATTATATAGCAGATGAGACCCTATTGCGCCGCATAATAGCGGATAATATTTTATAAATCCCATATACCGCGATATTCCGTATTGGAACGGAATTGGTATTGTGCTAACATCTATGGATGCAGGAAAACGGGTTGGAGGGATCCAACTGGATTCCTCACCCGTATTGATTTATTTACAGATATTGTGATAGTTCTGTTATCATATGATATATGATGTTTTGGATGCCGTGATTGTTATATTTAGTGCTGTTGCAGCATTAGGCCTATTTTGGAAGATAAAAAAAGGATTTTTTTAAGTGATTTTTGAAAGTATACGTTTTATTGAATTTTGGAATTGATTCGCTTTAAATAAATAAACGTTAAAATTTTAATGTATAAAAATTTATGATTTTTGTGACATATAACCGAAATGTGACCCTTTTTGAGATAAGTAGTTGATTTAATTTGTAAAATAGTTTAAATTGGGATTTTTGAATTTTTATGAACGGTTTATATAAAAGACTTATAAAAAAATTAATATTTATAACTTAAAATATTGGAATTATGAAACGAGTTTTTATAAGTGTTAAAAATGAAGTATAAATGGATTTTCATAAGTGAATGAAATTTATAGATTTATAAATTAAGAAGTTATAAAATGAATAAATTTTGTAAAATAAAAGAGTTATAAGAAATTAACTTATAAATTGGATTTTTGCATTTAAATTGAGATATAAATAGAATTCATTAATTAAGGGATTTTTATAACTTGAAGTTTTATAATATATAAATGTGAATTTATAAACATTGGTTTATAAATTCAAAATTGATTGAATTTGATAAGTAAATAGGAAAGCTTGTTAAAGGAAATATATTCACGATTTTGGACAGTGGATAATCCTTCAAATTAAATATGTAGCAGTGTTGAATTAGGTAAACGATTTATATTCACGATTTTGAACAGGTGAATAATATATTAAAGAAATGTTTTGGGGAAGTGATATTTAAATAGAATTTTAAAACGGTTTGAAGTGTTTTTAAAATGTATAAGTGTCGAAACCATAGATATCAACATTCATTGTTGAAATAGACGTTTTCGAAAAATAAAAGGAAATAGTGGACTATAACACTATTGTTATAGTAAATGATTTTCGAAAGGAAATGTTTTATGTAGTATTGGGATTTATATATATCTATCTTAATTTCGAATCCCTATACTAAGTGATTTTGAGTTGTCGTAGCGATGTTTTACGCAACATTCATTTTGACTAAAATAAATGTGTTTAAGAGAATGTTTTCTTTAAAAGAATAAATATATACTTAATCGTGTTTTAAGTATATTGAATATTTTCTAAGTATTGAAAATAAATGGACTTGTGAATTACTTATTGTTAAATAAGTATTTGAAAATGTTTTCCAATGTAGAAATTGAAAGGGGTTTAGAGATTATATCTTTTCAAAGATAAATTGAAGTGAATATTTGGCAAGTTATTTAATTTATGGAAGATTAATAACAAGGGCCTAGTGATTGTTATGGTGCTGAATATTTGTTGGTTTGTTTTGATAGTTAAATAACCGACTATCGATATTTACCTTTAAATGGGTATTTGTGGTTATTTGCTTGAATTTGAATGCTACATTTTTTTTAAAATATTTCGCTCGTTATTCGGTTTAGCCGGGAGAGGATCTTTGTGTCATATATCCTATTCCGAATAATGATACATCGTATATGGATAGCATTGAAGACCAGTGGTGAAGACCGGGTATTTTCGAGAACGAGAGGATAACTCGTTGATTATCTCTGCACTGAGTCGCGCCGGTATAGAGATTCCCTAAGTGATGGAAAGTCCGATCGGGATTGTGAATACTCGGATTGCAAGGACTTCTTTGGAAGTGCCTTCGGTTCTGTTCGAACCCAGAATAGACTTGTATGGATGGTATGTCTGACATTACAATTGAGATATAAAGCAGATTTCTTTCAAATACATTTTTATTGGTGGCGGAGAATTTATTCTTTTAGCTTAACACCCTTCTCTGAGACGTACGAGCTCAGAGGTTTTGTAGTTGAAGGTTATTAGTGATATAGTCCTAATTTGGTAATGTGGCATGCTGAGTGCTGCTGATCATTGTTGATCAAAGCGTGGCTTTTGTAAAAAGCGTAGCATTGTGCACGAGACTCCGTCGAACCTCACACCCGAAATGGTGGAAATAGGAAAGATGCAGCAAGGTTATTGGGGGTAGCGCCCTTTAGGGTATGTGCATTTCCTTCTGGATAGAAGTGGTATCATGGTATGGAGCCCAGATACTTAACTTATGTGGATATCGCAGATATATATATATTACTTTGTGATTTGTTGCTGGGGCCCCAGATAAAGGTTGGTTACGACAGGGGGATGGCATACTCGTGTTAGTAGTTACCCAGTTAGGGGTAACCCGGCCTTGTGTTGGCAGAGATTCGGTTAGGTTCTCGGGGCGTCTTTCCAGAGGCATACCCAAGTGGCAATGGGAAGTTCCTTGGCCTGACCATTTGTTGGAAATCCAAAGAAACAATACTAGCCTTGTACAGTTTTAGTTGTAGAACTTGCCATTTACTTATGGTGGCGCCCCACTGTTTAGATGGTAGTTGTAGTAGGCATACTATACTGGTCGTATGTTGGCTAAGATTTATATCATTACTTTCGAAATGTTTTCCTACACTTTGCACTTATAGTAATAATATCAAATAAATCTTTCTACGTATCAAGCATATTTGACTATCATAAGGAGAAATCTCCTCTGATTCTACGTTTGCATTGTGTGTGTGTGCGAGAGGCCTTATGGTAGTCTCATTTTCTAAAAGCATTGCTAATCTAATTTAAAATATTTCTCTGTTTGTTTTTTAAGATAAACTGTTTTAAGTTCTCACACCAGTCCCATGACTGACTTGGAGTTTATTGTTCTCTTCCTAAACTCTGGGTGCCCACCAATTTCCATGCGGGCAGTCTAGAGTCAGGTTATCAGGATATTCTGGAATTCACGAGTTGCTGTGAAGATCAGGAGCAAACTGGATGGCTTGACGTATCAACTAGTATATAGTATTTCTTTTCCGCTGTTTGTTGTTGTACACTCTAATAATGTAATGATAATGTGATGTAATGTAATAACTGATATAGTTCTTTGTTTTAAAGATATTCATTTATCTATTATATGTTGTTCCGCTGCGATTGTGATATTTTGATATTGTTTCTATTGCTTTTTCTTTTTCTTTCTTTCTTCTTCTATCTTCTACCTCTTCTTTAACCCTAACGGTACGGTTTTTCGGCCTTCGATTGCGCGACAATTGATACAGTGGATGTATTGATGTCGACCTTCGTGGACGAAAAATCGCTATCGTCACAGAACTAATTATGAAAATAGCATCACGGTCTAATAAAATCATGAGTAAAGTATTGCGACCATAATTCAAGAATTAAAAGATAGAAAACTTACTGATGTTGGTGAGGATGCAGTAAAAATTCAAGCTTGTCTCGAGGGTCAATTGCCATAGAAAGAGTTTGCAGTAAAAGTAAATAAGAGAAGAAAAAGAAAACGTCTTTTTTATGTTGCTATTAAACAAACAAAATAAATGTTAAAAAAATCCCAGAAACATCCAATCCTATGGCCGTTGTAAAATAATATTACTTTCAAAAATGCTACCATGTCAGAAGATGAAACATTATTTGTTAAAAAAAGAGAAACTGCTTTTTGAGTCAAAGTCCAACCTCATTGTATAGTGAGGGTTTAACATGTGAATTTGAAAATCTAACCTCATCGTATACTGAGGATTTGAAATTCATACATCATCATATAGTAAGGATTTGAAAATCTAATCCTGTCATACAGTTGACAATTTTGTAAATTTTAAACGGCAAATGCAAAATGGAATAAATGTCGAAGGCTATACATATCACTTGCCAAAGGATTATGTAGATTAAATGCCAAAGGATTTTGTGGATTAAATGCTTGAGTCATAGTATATTAAGTGTTGAATGCGAAGCATATTAAGTGCAAAAGGCGAACTATGCTAAATGCCAAAGGAGAAGTATAGTAAATGCCAAAGGCGAAGTTGGTTTTCGTTTACCGTTAAGCATTGATTTCGGTCTTTGTTCCAAAATTTACAATTTGAAAGTGAAGCAACTTATCCGCTATGCATTAAATGTTGTTGCCATGTAGCTTCATTAAATGATTGTTGCAAAGTATCCAAATATGATCCAATTCCCCTTATAAAATTCAAAATTCACTTTGTATTCATCTATACAAAGTAAACTGTGGAGGGTATGTGTTATACCAAATTTTTCTAAGGCATAATCTAAACAAAATACATAAATATGAAGGGATCATAAATGGTTCATGCTGAACGAAAGAAGATGATCTGGCAGTTTGCCCTAAAGCCTTAATAAACTATATTAGAGCAATAAAGCCTAAAAACCAAAAGATTAAGATAGTATAACATTTTGTTCAAGTTATTTATGAGCCGCGACCTAAGGATCAACCTAAGAGTGGCTAAAAGCTGAAAGCGTTTTAACATGCAACCAAGTTTAACGTCCAAGATAGCCTCAACATATGTCAAAGACTCAATAGCCAAAGATGATATGATGTATACAGGTCAAGGCACACAAAGCTCAATATATAAATGCCATGTCATCAATCTGCGATAATTTGCAAGTGAGCCAGATATCATTGCTTGTGTAAATCCTAGCCCCACATGCGAGACAAATCAGTAATCCATGGGAAATACTCTCCACCAAAGTTACAAAATGCCTATAAATTGGTGTTGATCTCAATGCAACAAAGATCTTTTGGGCAATCACATAATTCGGTACTAAGAACAAAATGTACTTTCCTATATTAGAGCTTCTTGTATAAACCATTTAATGGCGGACTTATCCAACTCAGCATAATAGCATCATTTCGACTTCAGTATAGAGCTCTAAATAAGGAAAGAACAAAATGGACATGGGGATTTACCCTGAGCCATTTTAAACCTTGGTGTCCCTTTACTGCATTTTGTATTTTTACTTTCGACCTAGACTAGCATCTACCATTCTCGGCTTTAACACCAAAAATCATATTTAACCTCCATCAACCACCTCAAGCAATGGGTAACCCGTCTATCGAAGCCTCTATAAATATAGTAATCAATTGAAGCTTGCCCTTCGATTCTTGGGTATTGGTGTAACGAAAAATTAAACCAACAAGAACAGATAAAATTGAAATTTGCATACGAGATTATGACATAATTTTAGCTTGTGTGTATTACTGAACCTCTCTCTAAGTTCTTAAAATGGTTAGCCAATCTAAGGCTTCACAATTACACTTTTTTTTTATTTTTCATTTTTTGTATCATTATCATTAGTTATTGAAATATGTTATATTTTCAATTAAGTTTATATTTCAATGAATAAAATCAATGAAATTTGAATAAAGATCGTGCTTACATTGCAAAAGGAGTTCCAAAATATAAGGCCCTGGGATTTAAGCTTGGATTTTGATCTTAATTTTTAGTAAAAGAAACTTAGCATCTCTATCTCTCATGGTATCCTTTTGAAATTCCAAAAATACCCTTCATCCATTAACGGAATCTCATCATTCGTTTGCAATATCAACCACCATCATCTTTCCAACTACCTATCAATGGAATTCCACTATTAATTTGCAGTCAACACAACCAACAAAAGTTTGAATAAAAGAGTTGTAAACAACAAAGTTTTTGCACTTACATTACACATCCGTTCATTAAATTTTTATTAAATAAAGATGAAATATTTCCGTAGATGCACATATGTCTGATTTACACTAGTTATAAAAAAAATGTTTATTTAATGAACTAAGTGATTCCAAAACATATTAGACAAAATGTGGTTAATAGGACTCGAACTTAGGTTCTTGGAAATTAAGTGAAATAAGAGAAGTGGAGCTATTCTAATACACATTAGATATAAATGTGGTTCGTGAGATTTAAACTTCTGACCTTCTTGAGAGTATACTATGTTAGAACGCTTAGTTTACGATTTCGACGATGACAATTATATAACAGAAACCATATATATATATATATATATATATATATCATACAACTATATATATATATATATATATATACGAATTCAAAGCAAGGAAAACCACTACTGTGACAAGACAATAAATAAATCACTAAAGAGATTCGTTTATAAAGTTGCACGAAGAACAAAGAGAGATACACTCAAGAATAAACACAGAAGAACATCACTTAACAGGTTCAGACGTCTGAATGTAGAACTTCAGACGTCTGAATGTAGAAATGAACAAAAATAATAATAGGTTCTCAAACGTCCGAAAACACCATTCAAAAATTTGAAACTGGGCTCGGGGCAGATAATTCAAATTACAACTGCCATCTCCGAAGAGACATAACTCCATCTCTCCTCCACAACTCTTCACCAGTGAACAAAGATGACTCTAGACTGAAAGGGAAGAGATGTAACTACTAGAAGCAAACTTCTACAACTACATAAACGAGAATCAAGAAGAATCACAGCATTTTAACTAATTCACTCGACTCGCTATCTTGATCATCTCTTGTTCTAATAATCCACTTACTATCAATCTGCAAATCTAAGATCATACACTTCCATACTCTCTCGAACAATATTGTATTCAATCATTCAAGAGATATAGGAAGTTCAACTGTACTATATAGTCAAAATCCATGTAATAGATAACACATTCTTGAAAAAGAAACTATGATATTGTAAACTTGTTCCTTCGGATGAAGTGAGGGTTATTTGGTGAAAGGAAATTCCAAAGAGGAGCTTCAGGACTGGATGTAGGACGGGAGGTCCGAACCAGTATAAAATCCCTAGTGTGGTTATTCTTATTTACATACTTTAATATTGTTGCACTATAGTTTAAATTAGTCATATACTTGTCATTTGTATAATCGATCCACCATACTATAGACTTTCAATTGGTATCGGAGCATGGTTTGATCAAAAGTACTGTAATAAGTTTTTGAATCACTAATATGGCAAGTATCTTTCAAGAAGGTCAATCAACCGCACGTCCTCCATTATTTAATGGCTCCAACTATGCATGTTGGTCAACCCGTATGCGTATTTTTATGGAAGCCAATGGTCTAGAAATATGGTCTGCTACACAGAATAAATATGAAGCACCTGACACTGCTATGAGCACATGGTTCGATGCACAAAAAACCATAACCTCAAACAATGCTAAAGCTATGAATGTTTTATTTTGCTCTCTAGATAAAAATGAATTTTCACGTGTCATGTTATGTACCACTGCGTTTGACATTCGACGTACTGGACAAATTACACACGAAGGTACAACAAAGGTCAAACAAACTAAGATTTCAATTTTGCAAAACCAATTCTCCTCATTCAAAATGAAGCAAAATGAAACTATTTTTGACATGTATTCTAGATTTCAAACTATTCAACATGATCTTATGGCATTAGGAGTTAAGGTTACTGATTTTGATTTAGTTTCTCGAATACTCAACTCTGTAACATCAGATTGGGAAAGGAAGGTATTAGCTATTGAAGAAGCTAATGGTCTTTCTACTCTCAAGGTTGAAGAGTTGATAGAAAACTTAATATCTTATGAAGCTAACTTACAGGCAAGAAAAGAACAAAATGTTGAAAAGAAGAACACAACATTTCAAGCAAAGAATGAAGACTCGGATTTGGATGAAGAAGAGATAGTTTTCATTGCCAAGAATTACAACAAATGCAAGAAATTTAGAAAGATGACCAAATTTCATAAAGAAGGGAAGTCCAATACAACAAATCTATCTCAAATCAAGTGTTATGAATGCGACCAATACGGATACACGAAGAAGGATTGTCCTAAACGCAATAATGAGAAAAAGAATAAATTTGAGAAATTTAAGAAGAAAAGAGCTTTTAAGTTACTTGGGACGATTCTGATTTATCATCATCTTCTGATAGTGATAGTGATAGCGACGGAGAACAAGCTAATGTATGTTTTATGGCTAAAATTGATGAGGTATGTCCTGAACATAGCTATAATGAACTATTAGAATTAAGTATGGAACTTGATGATAAGTTTAGACAAATCAAAAAATTGAATAAAGAACACCTAGCCAAAATAAATCGATTAGAACTAGAAATTTGATTATTAAAGGATGAAAAAGTTATTTTAGAAGAAGAATTGGAGATTTCACAAGAAAAGTGTAAAAAGTCTATCGAATATGATACACAACTTAGTGAAATAGATATGTTAAATCTTGAGAATAATAATTTGATTAAGGAAAATATTGAACTAAAAAGTATTATAGAAATTTCAAAAACTAAAATTTGTGAATTAAAGGATAAACTAGAAAAAATTACTAACAATGTTTCAAAGTTTAACAAAGGAAAACAAGATCTTGATAGTTTAATTAAAATTTCGAAACCTTCTGGTAATCGAAATGGATTAGGATTTGAAAAGAATTCACAAAAGAAAAAAGGTAATACTATAAAGCAAAGTATCTTGTATCAAAGTTTCAAAAAGACACCAAGGTTAAGTAAAGATGTAAAATCTAAAAATATAAAATTTTAGATACCAAAGTCTAATAATAAGTTAATTAGACAAAAACATATTGATAGTTTTTATTAAGTGCGGTATTTAATAATAATTATGTTTTTAAAGGACCCAAAACCGCTTGGGTATGGATACCCTCCCCTCCTAACATTTAAGACTCTAATAAAAGAAGTGAGTACTAATTGAATAAATTTTTTTGTAAGTGCCCAAAAATAAAGCAAGGAGAAATGGATACTCGCTAGTGGCTGCTCAAAACACATGACCGGGAATGCCAAGATGCTCTCAAATATAAAATATATCGATGGAGGCACCGTTACCTTTGGAGACAGCTCAAAAGGATATGTCATCGGAAGTAGAGAAGTCATAAGCATAGGTAATTCTAACTCTCCTATTAGTTCTAATGTTTTATTAGTAGAAAATTTAAAACATAATTACTTAGCACTAGTCAATTATGTGATAAAGGTCTTCAAATAAATTTCGAGAAAAATCGATGCAATATATTTGATAATATTAAAAATTTATTATTTGAAGGATTTCAAAATAAAAATATTTATATTTTGAATATGAATAAATTCCGATTTATGCTTGACTGCTAAACTTGATGATCTATGGCTATGGCACAAACGATTTTGTCACATGAATTTCAAATTTATAAATAAATTATCAAAACATGAACTAGTTAGAGGTTTACCAAAAATAAATTATAAAACAGACAATTTTTGTAATGCATGTCAAATTGGAAAATTAAAAAGGAGTTCTTTTAGTTCTAAAATAATATTTCAACAAAACAACCATTAGAATTGTTGCATTTAGATTTATTTCGTCCTACTCAAGTAAGATCAATAAATCATAACAAGTATGTTTTTGTAATTGTTGATGGTTTTTCAAGATATACATAGACTTTTCTTAAAATATAAAAGTGACACTTTTGGAATGTTTAATTTTTTTGCGAAAAGAATTAAAAATCAAATGAATTTGAAAATTAAAAATTTTCGCAGTGATCGTGGAGGAGAATTCGAAAATGAACTTGTTACAATTTTTGCAATAAAAAGGGAATTAATCATAATTTTTCAATTCCACGTACATAACAACAAAACGGTGTAGTTGAATGAAAAAATCGAACATTACAAGAATGTGCAAGAACAATATTAAACAGTAGTAATCTACCAAAACATTTTTGGGCTGAAGTAATTGCCACGGCTTGTTATGTTTTGAATAGAATGACACTACGACCAATGACAAAAAACACTTTATGAAATATTTTTTGGTAAGAAACCTAAGGTATCATATTTTAGAACATTTGGATCAAAATGTTTCATATTAAATACTAAAGACAATCTAGGAAAGTTTGATCCTAAGGCCGATGAAGGAATATTTGTTGGTTATTTAGATCGTAGCAAAGCTTATAGAATTTATAACAAAAGGACAAATATTATATAAGAAAGTTTACATGTTTCTTTTGATGAAAATTTTGTAACTACACAAATTAATGACGAAAAAGAAATATATCCAAATGATTCTTCTAACATACCTTACAATAATAATGAAGCTATTGATCAAAATAATACTCTAGTTTCACCTCCTAGGATTTTAAAAATCGTCCTATAGATAACATTATTGGAGATTTAAATTCTAGAGTAACTTGAAATCAACTTAATCAAATAAGTCATGTTGCATTCGTTTCAAATTTTGAACCAAATAACTATCAAGAAGCTTCTAAAGACGATTTTTAGATTTTAGCTATGCAAGAAGAATTAAATTAGTTCGAACGAAATAATGTTTGGGAACTCGTTCCAAGACCGAAAGATCAATCCGTCAATGGAACAAATGAGTATTTAAAAATAAAGCCGATGAAACTGAAAATATAGTTGGAAATAAAGCACATTTAGTAGCACAGGGTATAATCAAGAAGAAGGAATCGATTACGATGAAACTTTTGCACCTGTAGCTAGATTAGAAGCTATACGAACTCTACTCGCTTTTGCTTGTCATAACAATTTTAAATTATATCAAATGGATGTCAAAAGTGCATTTTTGAATGGTTTTATCAAAGAAAATGTTTGTGTTGAACAACCACCATTATTTGAACATGAAAAATTATCAAATCATGCTTTTAAATCAAATAAAGCATTATATGGGTTAAAACAAGCCCCTAGAGCATGGTACGATAGGCTTAAACTCATTTAATCTCATCAGGATTTCAAATTGGTAAAATTGACATGTCTTTATTTATTAAAAGAGAAAATAGTGATATTTTAGTTATTCAAATTTATGTCGACGATATCATATTTGGATCAACTAATGAAAATTTATGTGTAAAATTTTCAAATACAATGAAAAATGAATTTGAAATGTCATATATGAAAGAATTAAATTTCTTTTTAGGATTACAAATAAAGCAACTAGAAAATGGTATCTTTATACATCAAGAAAAATATTGCAATAAACTATTAAAACGTTTTGGTATGGCTAAAACATCTAGTAAACCTACTCTTATGAGTACTACGGTTCATCTTGATAAAGATGAAAACGGAAAAGATTTTGAAGAAAAATTATATAGGAGTATGATTGGTTCGTTATTATATTTAATTGTAAATCGACCCGATATAATGATGAGTGTTTGTCTTTGCGCACGTTTTCAAGCAAAACCAAAAGAATCTCATCAAAGAGCCGTTAAACGTATTTTGAGATATTTATTTAACACAAAAAACTATGGACTATTCTATCCAAAAAGATCTTCCTTCAAACTTGTATCATATAGCGATGCGGATTTTGGAGGATGCAAAACGGATAGAAAAAGTACAGGTGAAACTTGTCATTTCATCGGACAATCTCGTCTCTCATGGTTTAATAAAATATAGAATCGTGTTTCTCTATCCACTTGTGAAGCCGAATATATTTCAGCGGCATTAGCATGTGCACAAGTAATTTACATGCAACAAACCATAAAAGATTTTGGAAAAATAATTGAAAAATCCCCAATTTATTGTGATAACACTAGCATGATCAATCTATCTAAAAATCCGATAAATCACTCTAGAACTAAACATATAGATATAAGATATTATTTTTTAAGAGATAATGCCGAAAAAGGAACTATAACTCTAGAATATGTTAACACTGAAAATCAAGTAACCGATATCTTTACAAAACCATTAAACGAACAAACTTTTGTAAAATTACGACGAGACTTAGGCATTTGTTCCCTTAATGAACATTTAAACTAATAAAAAATTCTTATATCCACAAGTTTATTAGTTTGTTAAAAACCTTTAAAAATTTAAACAAGAATTTTGCACCATGAACAAACTACCTATTTTTATATTTGGTTTGCTATAAAAACTAACTTTCTGAAGTTTTTTAAACATAACAAATATCACAGTCAAAATGTCATCTCAGGAAATAACTTCGTATAACTCTGGATTGCCATCCTCAAACGTATCCACTCCTTCTCTTCGTACACCTTCACCTCCTCGTTTCCTACCTTCTCCTGATTTACCAAAAAGTCGATGGGGATTATCACCTCTACTGAAGAAAGCCAAACGAGAAAAACCACCTACAATCCATGAAAAACTTGATGAAATATCACATTATCAATTCGTAATGATGGATGCTCAAAAGTAAATGTACTATAAACAGGAAGGAACAATCAAACATTTGAACTTCCTGGAAAAGGCTCTATATGATATATGTGGTCATTCTCCAACAAAAAAGTGTTTACATAAAAAATCTCCACGCTTTGTTGAAATTCCTAAAGACGAACCATCAACTTCGTCACCCAAACCTCCTTCATGGTCCCCAATCAATTATGGTGATCCCACCTACGAATCGAATTCATGGGATCGTCAGGAATGGAACCAAGAAAAATAAACTATGACGTTTATAGACGATTATATACATATATATTTGTTTATATTAATATTGTATTCTATTTAATAAATAAAGTTTTTCTCTACAAAACTCTCAAGAAAAAGCTAATCTGGAGTTTTCAGACGTCTGAAATAGATTCCAGACGTTTGAACTAAGAATCTGGAACAAATTATATGTTTCTAGACGTCTGAACTCATGTCCAGACGTCTGAAATCACTCTCTGTCTCACAATAAACTTTCCACAGGTCTGAGTTTTGATTCCAAACGTCTGACTTTACTTTCTGTTTCTAATTTAAACATCTCTAGACGTCTGATCTACTTTTTAGACGTTTGGAACAGAAATTGACAGTTTTTCAAACCCTATACCTGATCGATCAACCACTGTTTCACCACTTCAATTCACTTCCAAATTAAAAATTCTCTCTCAAAATCTATAAAATCGAATTTCTCTTCAAATCAATGTCACCACGAACTAAAAAGATGGGAATTATGATAAGGAATCATGGAGAAGGATCTTCCTCTCAACCATTGATGGTGACTGATACTCAAATCAACAATTGCTTATTTCAGAATCCAACAAATATATGACGGTTTAACGACTTGAAGATTAAGAAGATGCATATAGGACCTTTCTATAGCCTAATCAAGTTTCCTTCATATGATATGGATGACATATGTGAGCAAGGTGAATTGAAAACCCTTATCTCTTTTAATGCCAACGATGTTTCTATCGATCAACTAGCTATATATCTTTTTTACGCTAATCTAGATAGTCCATCGGTATGGACTACTGAGAATGATGAAGATTGCTTATGGATGAGTGTCTATGGGACAACAATCAAGTTAACCCTCGCTATAATTGGACGATTCTTAGAGTGCTATGCGGGTCAAAATTTATCTGAAATGGAGGACATGCGATTCAAACCTCGTGATACTATCACTCATCAATTATGGAAAAATCGAATGCCTCAATTTTCATCCAAATTCCTTAGGCCATGTGCTAGGCTCCTTACCCGAATGCTTATAAATACCATTATCCCTCGATTAGGTAGCCATGAACAAATTACTGATCTTGAACACAAAGCACTATATGCAATATTTAGTCGAACTAAGATCAATTGGGCTCAGTTCATTTTCGATGAACTGAAAGGTTTTTGGAATAGATCTCGCCATACAATCATTTACCCGGCTTATATTATGCGAATTCTCAAAGCCACTAAACATCCCATCGAACATTTCTGTTTTTGAGGAGTTACCTATCAAATATAGTGGAACAAAATTTTTTAATCTTATGCATTTGCCGGAGGAACCACCATCTTCTATAACTTTTCTAGAATGAAAAAATGCACAAGATCAACCTCATCCTCCTCAACAACAACAACAACAACAACAAGGTGATGTTGAACAACCAAGGCAACCATCCCCACCTCCTCCTTCCTCATTTGAATATCACTCCGATATGGAGATTTCAAAAGCACGAACTCAGCCTCATGCAAATGAGAATATTGCTCACTTAACCTTATAAAACCAGGTGCTCCTATCAAGAAATCAAATTATCCTTGGTAAACAAATAGCGAAGCTTAATCTCACGTTGTCCACAATGCTTTCCAAAGTTGAAGACTCTTTTGTTTCAATGGTTTCCAAACTTAATCATGCACTTCAACAAGTCCGTCAACCTTCTTCTGACTGGTCTACACCTTCTCAATCTCCTCACACATAGTCAAAAACCGGCGATAAGGGGAAAGGGAAATTAGACTCCTCTCGTGATGAACTACCTTGACTTCATAAGGTAAATATTTTTTAGTTATTAACTCCCTTATCAAAGTACTGGTAAGATACTATCAATATTCCTCTTTTTGATATGCTTAATGATGTAATCATAACCATTTTGTTAGTGATATAATTATGTATGTACATCATACTTGGTTCTGCATTATTTTTATAATTCTTCGATTATTTTTTTATAATGACAAAGGGGGAGAAAAATAAATATGCACATCTATAGGGGGTGATCATATTTAGGGGGAGAACCTTTCTGTAATTGTTATCTAAGTACATTATATAGTTGTCATCATAAAAAAAGGGGATAATGTTAGAACCTTTAGTTTACGATTTCGACGATGACAACTATACAATGGAAATCATATATATATATATATATATATATATATATATCATACAACTTTACAGATACGAATTCAGAGCAAGACAAACCACTACTGTGACAAGACGATGACTAAAGCACTGAAAAGATTCATCTACAAAGTTGCAAGAAGATCGAAGAGAGATACACTCAAGAATAAACCTAGGAGAGCATCACTTAACAGGTTCAGACGTCTGAACTTCAGACGTCTGAACGTAGAAGATGAACAAAAATAATAGTAGGTTCTCGGACATCTGAAAACACCATTCAGACGTCTGAAACTAGGCTCGAGGCAGATAATTCAAATTACGATTGTCATCTCCGAAGAGACACAACTTCACCTCTCCTCCACAACTCTTCACCAGTGAACAGTGACGACTCTAGACTGAAAGGGAAGAGATGTGACTACTAGAAGCAACCTTCTACAACTATATAAACGAGAATCAAGAAGGATCAAAGCACTTTAACTAATTCACTCGACTCACTACCTTGATCATTTCTTGTTCTAATCATCCACTTGCTATCAAATCTGCAAATCTAAGATCATATACTTCCATACTCTCTCGAACAATATTGTATTCAATCATTCAAGAGATATAGAAAGTTCAACTGTACTATATAGTCAAAATCCGTGTAATAGAGAACACATTCTTGAAAAAGAAACTGTGCTATTGTAAACATGTTCCTCCTAGTGAAGTGAGGGTTATTTGCTGAAAGCAAATTTCGAAAAGGAGCTTCGGGACTAGACGTAGGAGGGGAGGTTCGAACCAATATAAAATCTCTTGTGTGATTATTCTTATTTACATATTTTACTATTGTTACACTATATTTTAAATTAATCATATATTTGTCATTTGTATAATCGATACACCATACTATAGACTTTCATACTAAATTAATGGGAGTCGAGTATTCAATTATGAGAGAGATGAAGAATTGAGTGAGATCTAACTTTAATAAGTATAGTATAAGATACATTAGATATAAGAGGTGTTGGTGAGATTCGAACTTATGACCTTCTTGATTGTACATTAAATCAAGGATAGCCTAGTGTTAGAATTTGAGAAAAAACAAAAATCTTAAGTGAGATTGACTTTGACATATTTAGTATAAAATTAGTGAGATGTCCTAATTTGAAACTTAATCCACTTCTTCCCCGTCCGAAAATACAACTCACAAAACTCCCCTTAAATTATTTTCAATGTCTTTTTTCGTTTTATTTTCACGATTCAAATCAACATTAAATTGTTAATATTAATGAACTAATATCAAAAGAAAAAAGTCAACTTTTTCGAAATGTGGTATTTTGGCAAATAATTGCAGTTTCTTTCTAGAAATATTTATGTCAAAACTGCTTTGTAAACAGTTGCACCAAAAACTGCAAATATTTACACCTAATATTTGCAATGCAATTTTTTTTTTAAAATGTGTTCTTTTGATATTCGCTTAGACTAAATTATGATTATGCAAGTTTAAGTTGTGAAAAAAATTTGAAAAAAGAACTTTGTGTAATAATTCAATAAGTTTTTCGTGTAACATGTTTTTAGAAGGATGATTTTACCTAATTTGAAATTTTTAAAAAATTTATAGTAAATCTTCCCTATAAAATCCGTTGTTTGCTCCTCTCGTTATTTACCGCTCATTTAGTGGAAAATGTTAGCATATGTCCACTAAGCGCATGTTTCAAATAATTTCACGATATTCGATATAGTTATGATTCTATCCTTTCATCTTCCATTGACATCTTTGCACTTCGATTGCATGAAGTGCAGTTTGCAAAATTAGTGAAATGGTCATTTGAAGTGTTGTCATGCTTAATCCAAATAAAGCAATGCCATCGAGCTAGCATTCTTATATTAATGCTTATCTAAAAGTTAAGTTGTTATTATTGTCAAAATCAACTTTAATACATCTTCGAGTTTATTATTGTTTCTTCTTAGGATATGAGGTGAAAGTTAGACCTCTAGAATAGAATCCAACCCAACAAATCTCAATCCGAGGGTGACAAAATTGATGAATCTAATTATATAACTATACTAAAAAAAGTTATGTTTATTTTTTTATCTTTTTTGAATTGAACCAAACTGATCCATATCAAGTTTCATCGGCCAAACATAGCTCGATACCTATCAAGTTTAATTTGGGTTTATGTTGACTCAATTCAAATTGGTTCTAATTGCTACCCCCAAATGTCCAAACGCGTCTGGTGAGGTAACATTAACTTAACATGTCATTCATGTAATAAAGGATTAAGTTCATTTTTAGCCTCATTTTACTTCAAATAAAAAGGCGTTATCACATGGCAACATCAGATTTTAGCCATTTTTAATTAGTACAGATGAAAAATAATAATCATGACTCGAGTACATTAACAAACAAAATTGAAAGGAACAAATTTAGAATCAAAGAGCTAAGTAAATTCATAAGCAATGTTAACGAAAAAATTTAAACGCTAACACCCTGGTGTATAAGATGTGATTGTGAAAGCACCACCCGTTTGTACGGGAAACAGAAATAAGCAGAAAGTATGTAGAAAAACAGTAAGAGACACAGTATTTATAGTGGTTCGGCTTATAATCCAGCCTACGTCCACTTTAATCTTTTTATCACTAGTTTGATTACAATTCTTTACAAGATCTTTCAATTACAACACACTTCAAGTGATAGGATATGTGAAACAAGTAGCTCAAGCTTTGATGTTGACAATCATCTTCAAATCCATGGTGAATGTGGATGATTCCTTCATGGAGTTCCTTTAGAAGTTTGTTGGATCTAAAAGGCTTTGAAGTCGTCTGGAATTCGGCAGAGTAATGGCGCTTGAAGAGAATGAGCCCCCCAAAAAGTCCTTTGCATGTTGGAGATGGTTTCATATTTATAGAGAGTTCTGGGCGGAAAAAGTGCTAAGTCCTAACTCGTGGCCGACTTAAAGGTAAGTCGTTGCTGACTTAGGATGAGTCGTGACCGACTCATTGAGCTGAGTCTCTGGTTTGTTTGTATATGTCGTATACGACTCATCATAAGTCGTAGGTCGTGGTTGACTTAACCAGCTGCCTCCGGCTTTAAGCTGAGTTCAGGCTTTGTGAAGGCGAGTCCTAACTCGTAGACGAGTTAAGAGACAGTGTCTTTAGGTCGTACACCTTTTTTAAGTCGTAACACTTGTTAACTCGGTCAAGCTTTAATCTGTTATGTCGTAGCTCCCTTAAGTCGTATAGACTCCTTAGGTCATCAGGGTCTTAAGTCGTTATCTCTTCTTAACTCGTGAGCCGCTTATCTCGTAAGCAGCCTACCTCGGGTACTCCTTAACTCGTAGAGGCTTTAACTCGTAGGAGGTTTCTAATTCGTGTATCCTTTAACTCGTAGATGCCTTGAGTCGTAGGAAGCTTAACTCGTAAGGCTTCCTATCCCGTAGAGGCCTTAAGTCGTACAAATCCTTAGGTCGTGTGTTTCTTTAAATCGTAACATGTTCAAAGCCGCACAATCCTTTTAAGCCGTAGACCATTCATTTCCTTAAGTCGTGAAGCCTTTTGAGTCGTGAGCTGCTTAACTCATGGACCTGTTAACTCGTGAACGAGATAGGGTTAACATTTGCCCCTCGAAGCACACGCTTAGGTCGTAAGTCGTGTGCTTCGACTTATCATAACCCGGGCATGCCGATTCAAATTCCAACATTTCCAGATATAAAAGCCTGAGTCGTCCTTCCTCTTTCCTTCTTCTCATCACTTAACTTTTAAACTGTTTTCTGCCATTAACGCATCTCTGAGCTCTCCAAGGCAATTTCGATCCAAACTTCGTCCGATTCCTTCTAGCATCATACAATCGTAAGTGATCTTGTTCCCTCTTCGACCGTTAGCCATTGTTACCTTACATGTTCAGTCCCTCGTTTTTGGCTTGTCCTTTCAAATCCTACGAGCTTTATCAAATCGGTCATTGACGAACTTAAACTCGTTTGGCTTGACATAAGGTGATTCGCGATTTGAGGCGACTTGTAGTGTGATAGGTTAAGGCTATTGCTGTTGAGGAGGCCGTGGGTGAACAGGTTGAAAGTTAGAAGGGAAGGCAGGTTGGTTGAAAAACTCGATTCGAATAGAGTGAGGAATCGTCCCATATACAACTCAGAGATTTTCCATGCGACCTAGCAATTTTCATGAGCCGTAGCCGAGTTAAGACTTAAGGGATTTCCAGTTGCTTTGAATCAGAGCCTTTCTTCTGTTCCTTGAGTTACGACCTAGGATTTAGAGCATAATCAGCTTGATGTGTTGACGACTTAAGACAGGAACGACTTAACTCTTGAGTCGGTTACGACTTAACTCTTGAGTCGGTTACGACTTAGCACATGTATTTTTTAAACTCCACTTGAACCTTGAACTGCTGCTTGAATCTTTTACAGATTGCTTTAACTTGTAAGCTAATAACCTGTTAATATAACATTCACAGAAAACTGGGACGAATATACTGTCATTGATTGCCCACATCGAACGACAGATTAGTTAATGATAGATGATTAACTTAAATAAATCGTGTGAACGAAGTGCTATCGATTTCAAGTGGAATATTAAAGCAGCACTGGATTAGTCAATTGAAACTGACCAGCCCTCATTAGTATTATGCTTGAGCTTTAAATAACAAGTTCCGAAATTACCGTAGTCAATCAATCGTCAACCAGTTTAATTCCAGTTATCTTTACTTGTTATTATTATTATTTTTTTTATTAGCTTTGCACGACACTTCACACTTTTTAGGAAACGTGCACCTTCGCATTTGAACATCCAGTTGTTTGTGTAGAATGACTTCTCAGGAAGGTGATACAACAGTTCGGACTGGAGAGGTAACTGTTCTTCCGGCTCCACTGGTTAATCCTCCCGAAAGAGCTCCTACTTCACTATCATACAAAGTTTTTCGCCAGTTGTGTGCTCAGTTTGGTATCGTTGAATCAGATGCCATTCTTCCCGAAAGAAATAACACTGCCGATATAGCTCCTTCTGGCTTTGTGACAATTAACCGGCAAATGTGCCTAAGTGGAGGCATTCCTCCTTTCAACGACTTTTTCCAACAACTTCTCCGTCAACTGTCCATTGCTCCATCCCAGCTACACCCCAATGGCTATGCCATTCTAATGGGGTTGTGTGTGCTTTTTAGGAGAACACTTGATCGACTTCCAAGCTTTGGTGAAGTTTGTTATCTATGCTCTTTTTCTCGGACTAAGGATCATCCTTCCATTACTGTTGTGAGGAGCGCCCGAAACCGCAAACTGATTGTTGGCCTCCCTGATACTGCTCACGGGTTTTTAACCCAATTCTTCTATGTTCGTTGCCCTCCGGGGTTTTATGGTGTGTGGAGAGTTGGAAGTAAGGGCGTTCAGCTTTATTCCTGACACATGTTTTCCTTATACAATCTTTTCATAGCCTGAGTAGTTAGATGTTAATTTCCCTTTTTACTTTTCAGCGCTTCCACCTCCTTCTAGAGACCCAGGCTATAAGCAAATTTTTGAAAGATTGAATGCTGTGCCAGTAGAAGAGAGGAATATAAAGTTTTTGCTGAGAGATGACTTTTTACATCAATACGGGCTTCTTCACTCTTCTCGCTATACTCAGCCTCATGAAGCCCCGACTGAAGTTCCCGATTCCCCGACTGAAGCATCGGATGCCCCCGTTACTATCGAACAATCTTCATCAAAAGAGTCTAACATCGAAGCTTCATTGGTGAAATGTTCCACCCCTACCGACATTATGGGGTCATCTAGTAAGACGGCACTTGCCCCGATTGAGGAAGAAGAAGAACCTTCACAGCCTCTCGGGGGATTAGCTGATGTAGGAACTGAGAAAACAAGTCTCACCGAGCATGATGGTGACGATGTTTATGATGGGTTGAGCGACATAATAGTGACCTCACAGGAGCTTTTTAGAGATGACGTGTCTAAAACTATCTCTCCTATGATTGAGGCGACGTCCCTTCTTCGACTAACACCAACACAAACACCAACTCCTCATACCCAAGCTATCATCACCCCTACACCAATGAGTGGTTTGTAGCTTAATGCGCGTAGCTTGCACATCACACAACACTTAGGATTTTTCGGCATTTGTTCATATTTAACTTCTTTTCTTCGGAAGTTTCTAAGACTTGCTATTTTTGCCTTTTCAGATTCCCCTATGGGGCGCAGCGGCAGCGGTTCCTATTACAAGGACTTTCGACGCTATGGAGGGCGTGGCAGCTATGACTACAAGCAATACTATGCCGATCCCAGAGAAACCAATGAGCAGAGAGCTGCGCGAAAAGCTGAAGAGAGGAGAAGGTATGAAGAACGTCATGAGGGAGCGGGCACGCGACATGAATCCTTCCCAAGGGATGATGACTCCCATAAACGTAAAACGCACGATGATAGGGGGAAGAGCCATATTGAGGATTCGAGAAAGCGGACCAAACTTGGCGAGGAGCACGTGCCCGTGACATCTGAGAGACCTGGTGCCTCAGTTTCTATTGACATCCCTTCCAAATCTCCTGCTCTTGAAGGAAGTGCCATCCAAACACTTCTCAACAGGCCTTCATACCATGTTGAAAGGGGGCCCCCGACTTTGCAGAGCCGATTCCCGAACTGGTGTTTGAGGGGGGTACGCTTCGACCTTGATTTGGTCCCCATCGACAAAGAAGCTATGTACAGAAATCTCGATGCTGTCAAGCTTGATATCGATAGAATGTCTGGATGGCAAAAGCTGGTTGATGAACTTCAAAGAGTTAATCGGGCTAACATCGAAGCAATGCTGACCATGGAAAATGACAAATCAGAATGGCAGAAGATTCTTGATCAACACAACGCTGAGATGAAGGAGATAGCCGAATACAATGAAAAACTCGAAGCTGAAGTAAAGCAGCTCAAAGATGATCTTGCCTCTTCTACTAATACTTACACCCAAAGAGAAGAGGTATTGCAAAAACAAGTGCGAGATGCGCACGCCAGCCAGAGGGACGCTGAAGCTAAAGCTGAGAGGTTGGAACAAGCTGTAGAGAACCACCGCACTGATGTCACCCAGCTGCAGAATAAACTGAGCGCCCGGGACATGGAGATTGAAGCGCTAAAAGCCCAGCTTGCTCAGACCGAAAAAGATCGAGATGAGGCCATGGCTGGCAAAATTGCAGCCGAAGAAACTGCTCAGACCATGGAAAACGATATCAATTCGACTTTATTCGATTTTTATTTACATTGTGTCTTGGGACGCGGCAGCCTCTCTTTTCTTGGTCCTAAGTATGAAATCACCCTGGCCGAGGTGTGGGAAGCTGCTCTTAACATGTTTAAAGATGCCGGGTATGGCGATGAAGATTTTGAGGCGCGTTACCTGGATGAGGGAGCTCGCGCTGCTCTTGCGAAGGGGCGAGAACAACTTGCCAGGATGAGAACTGGAATGGCGGAAGAGGAATGTTCTGGAAAGGACTTAACGCTTATTTCCTCTGTCCATCCTCCAGTTTCTCCTGTGGTTGACATCACGGGTTCGAGCTCCTCTACTCCGCCTGCAACTAAGACAGTAACTGAAACTACAAGTGCACAAGGCGGGGATGAAGGTGGTGAAAGCAACGAAGCACAGCGATATGAAATCAGCCTCAGAGATCCAACTACCCCAGGTAAACTTGACACCGGACCAGCTCAAGTGGTGAACTGCTCGTTCGCTCCTTGTGAACTTGACGATCTTCTTGATTATTTTTCAAATGTCAATGAATTCCCGACTTTTGATGAGCCGTCATCCCCTCTCTTTTCGAAAGATACTGATATTTTAAGTTTTTTCTCCTTTGTAGAGAAAGCACCGAGTCAAACTCAAGCTTCTTCTCCCCCGGTGATCCTTCCTCCATCTCTTCAAGTGGCGCCTCCCTCTGCTTCTCAACCTGGGTCACAAGAAGAACAAATAGAAGCTCTCCATGGCCTGGATGATCCCATTGCTTCGCAAGAGCAAAAAGATGAGGGACTTGAGGGAGGTGACATATCTCCGGAGCGGACTCCTTCTGACGATACAACTTTATCTAAACTTGTCACTCCAGGAAGTGAGTCTTCCTCAAAGAGGAGAAGGAAGCAAGGAGCATCAAGGAGGAGAGGGAAGATAATCACTGCCACTGAAGAGGAGCCAGAAGTTGGGCCAGCTGCGCCTACCTCTCCTTCCTCCCTTATACCCACTGGCCGACCTGAAAAGCTGATCATTCGGCCGGGTAAAGGGTCTAAAGGCAGCAAAAAGAAGTGAAGATCTTCAGTTTCTAGTTTTTTGTGTTTTGCATGTACTGGCCGAGAATTGTGCGGGTACCGGCCCCCGCTTTTCTTTATTTTGAAACCTGTACCTGCGTTGTAATTGAATAAAATGATTCCTCGTTTGTACAAACTTTTGTTTGAATTAAAGAATACATTTGTTATTCGTTTTGGCATGAGTTTACTTGATATTGCAGCGAGCTTATGGTATGTTACTTGAGCGTTACCTTTTGCTGGTTTAGTTATACCATATTGTGTGTAATTATACTATATTGCCCCCATTCCATAAGTATGCTGCAATATTCTATACCTCGAGGGGACTTACACTCATATTTGCTAAAGAATAATTATTTTATTCTTTAAAGAAAATTTTATAGAGTACAACTCCCTTCGTATAAGTTTTTACGCTTGGTCGTTCGAAGAAATCACTTTTTTCTTTTGCTTATGTGCATATCTCATCAAGTGAATTCCTCTATGTGGTAAAGCGGACCTCTGAAGGGTACTTTAACTTCTTTTCTTTTTACGATCATTTCTCATAGTAGGCAAATTACTTTTCCTTTGAAAGTTAAAGTACGCTTTTGATGAGGATTTTTTTTTTTATATAGAAAGTTGTACCTCTGAGGAGGGATTTTTTCACGTTTCAACACTTGGAAGTTTTATTTCAATCTCGGTGAAACGTGTACCTCCAAAGAGTTATGCTTTAGAAATCCTTTTCACGTTTCAACACTTGGAAGTTTTATTTCAATCTCGGTGAAACGTGGGTTTCCAAAGAGGTTTTTTTTTTTTTCTTAATTGTGTTCCCGGGAGGGGGTTGTACCTCTGAGGAGGGATTTCTCACGTTCCAACACTTGGAAGTTTTATTTCAATCTTGGTGAAACGTGTACCCCCAAAGAGTTGTGCCTTTGAAGAAAGCCTTTTCACGTTTCAACACTTGGAAGTTTTATTTCAATCTCGGTGAAACGTGTGCTTTCAAGAAGGTCTTTGTTTTTACATTTCAACTTTGGTGAAGTGAAATTCCGAAGAGCGGCTGCTACACTTCAACTCCTGGCGAAATGGGCCTCTGAAGAGGGCTTTTATTTTGTTTACATTTCAACTCTGGTGAAGTGAAATCCCGAAGAGCAGTTATAACACTTCAACTCCTGGTGAAATGGGCCTCCGAAGAGGGCTTTTATTTTGTTTACATTTCAACTCTGGTGAAGTGAAATCCCGAAGAGCGGTTATAACACTTCAACTCCTGGTGAAATGTGCCTCAGAGAGGGTTTTCATCGCCTGGAAGTTACTCTCTCATGGTTGGAGGGTCATGACTCCTCCAATCTTTTTTGTTGAGTAGAGAACTTTCTTTTTTGTGGCATATGACCCATTAGAGGTCTTTTATTATCCGAAGAGTTGCGCCTTCGAAGAGGACTTGTGGCGCTGATGGTAGCTTTGGTTGTTCCTCTGTTCACTTGCTTATGCCTTTTCAGCGATCCTTTTTTTTTTTTTTTTTTTTTTTTTTTTTTTTTTTTTCTTTCTTTTCAAGTTTTCATCCCCCTTTTTCTCACAAGTGGCTTGTTTAATCCAAGGAAGTGTACTTCATTGCCAGGCAAGTTCGTGAGAACGGGCACTAGCTTCCTAATTGGATGTTTGTTTGTTTAAACAATCTCAATTTATCAGCAAGGGCTCGTTCCTATCGAAATCATTAGCCGTTCAATTGAAGCATTTCCTATCTAGGATTTGAATTCGGGGTCTTTGTGACTTGAAATTTGTTTGTTGAATGATGGTGAGAATCGCTCGGTCTTATTATGCGCAAGTTTTATCTCCACTGTCTGCAAAAATTTAAATCGATATTTCAGCAATACATTTTGTGTATTTTTATATCGAAAACAAAGCAAACATATAATGATAATAAGGAACACAAGATTTATAGTGGTTCGGCCATGAAATTGGGCCTACATCCACTTTATATTCTTTCATTATTTACTTGCATCAGTTTCACAATTCCTTTCAATTACAGGAATCATACATTCATAATTCTTTTTACAATGTTCCAACAAAATTTTCAAGTAAAGTATGGACGCAAGTGATTGCTGTTCCATGCCCTTGGAATTTGATCTCCATCAACTGTGGTGAGCTTGAATGTGCCGTCAAGAAGTTTCTGACCTATCACATACGGTCCTTCCCAATTTGGCCCAAACACACCTGTCGCAGTCATAATTCTTTTTAGGACTAGATCTCCAATTTCAAAGCTGCGTTGACGAACTTTGGAATTGAAATGTCTGGCTATCCTTTGCTGATGAGCTGCAACTCTGAGGTTAGCTTCATCTCTTTTTTCATCAAGGAGATCCAACGCTTCAAGTTGCAGCTTTTCATTTTCTGCTTGATTGAAATGGATTCTTCTGTGTGAAGGGACCTCTGTTTCAACCGGGATCATTGCTTCCGATTCGTATGCTAACGAAAAAGGAGTATGCCCAGTTGCAGTTTTGTGAGTAGTTCTGTATGCCCATAGTGCAAGTGGTAGTTTATCGACCCAACCACCTTTTGCTCTTTCGAGTTGCTTTTTGATGGTTGATTTGATGATCTTGTTCACTGCTTCCACTTGCCCGTTTGCCTGCGGATGAGCTACTGCCGAAAAGCTTTTCTGGATTTTGAATCGTTTGCAAAAATCCTGGAATTCCTCACTTTCAAACTGAGTACCATTGTCTGTGATTATTTTTTGAGGCACACCGTATCTGCAAATGATATTCTTGGTCACAAAGCTTATCACTTTCTTAGAAGTGATAGTAGCCAATGGTTCAGCTTCAGCCCACTTAGTAAAATAATCAACCGCAACAATAGCATATTTAATCCCTGATTTAGCGGTTGGTAGCGGTCCAATGAGATCCATTCCCCAAATTGCAAATGGCCATGGACTGATCATCTGTGTGAGTTCGGTAGAAGGTGCTCTAGGAATTTTGGCATATCTTTGGCACTTGTCACATTTTCGGGAGTAATCTGCGGCATCCCGATTAATTTCTGGCCAAAAATATCCGTATCGGAGAATTTTCTTTGCTAATGTTTGACCACCTGAATGATCACCGCATTCTCCTCCATGCACTTCAGTTAGGATTGTTTTGGACTCTTCCCGGGATACACATCGAAGCAATGGCATTGAGAATCCTCGTCTGTATAATTGACCATCCTGGATTATATATCGAGAAGCTTTTCTCAGTAGCTTTTGTCGTTCTTTAGAGTTTTCTGGTAAAGAGCCATTGAGTAGATACTTTGTTATTGGAGTCATCCATGATTCTTGCTCTTGCGACATACTCATAACCCAATCGATATCCATTTCATCAATGCTCGGATTTGACAAAACTTCCACTGGAACTAACCCTAAGGATTGGGCTTCGCCAGAACTTGAGTATTTTGCGAGAGAATCTGCTTTCATGTTTTCTTCTCGAGGAATATGACTTATCGTGTAATGGTCGAATTCACATAAAAGTTCCCAAGCCTTTGACACATAAGCGGGCAGATTTCCTCCTTTCGTTTGAAACTCCTTCTTGACTTGGCATACTATAAGCTGAGAATCACTGAAGATCTGTAACGCTCGAATGTTTAGTTCTTTAGCAATTTTCAAACCAGCGATCAGAGCTTCATATTCTGCTTCATTGTTTGTTGAAGGAAATTCTAATCTTAGCGCATAGCATAATGACCGGCCTTCAGGAGTTTCAAGAACAATTCCAGCACCTGAACAGTGATCATTTCTTGCGCCATCTACAAACAACTTCCATTGGGTTGGGGAGTTCTCGATTGTTTCTTCCTCGCTGTTACCCTTGTCTGTAAATTCTGCAATAAAATCTGCCAAAGCTTGTCCGTTGATCGCTTTTCTAGGATGATAAGTGATGTCATATTGGCTCAATTCAATATTCCACTTTAAAAGGCGGCCCGAAGTCTCAGGGCGAAACAAGACTTGCTTTAAAGGTTGATCAGTGAGGACTTTGATAGGATGAGCCTGGAAATATTGCCTCAACTTTCTTGAGGCAATCAATAGACAATAGGCGAGTTTTTCCAACTTGGAGTAATTCATTTCTGCCCCAGTGAGTCTTTTGCTGATATAGTAAACTGGATGTTGAATCCTTTTGTCTTCCCGTACCAGCGCTGCACTTAAAGCATGAGATGAAACTGCCAAGTATATAAGAAGATCCTCGCCATCGCCGGGCCTGGAAAGTATTGGAGGCGTTTCCATATGTTGAATCAATTCTTCAAAAGCTTTCTGGCATTCGGGAGTCCAGTCAAAGTTTTTCTTTCCTTTCTTTAGAGCGTCGAAGAATGGAATGCATTTATCAGTAGCTTTGGATATGAACCGACTTAAGGCGGCAATTTTTCCATTAAGACTTTGCAATTCCCTCTTTGTTTTAGGAGCTTTGACTTCTTTTAGAGCAGTGATTTGAGCTGGACTAGCTTCAATGCCCCTAGCGCTCACGATGAAACCCAAGAACTTCCCAGATTCTACCCCGAAAGAACATTTTAAAGGGTTAAGCTTCATTCCGTATCTTCGGAGAATTGCGAACATTTCTGCTAAGTGTTCGATGTGATCCACTGCTTTCTTAGATTTTACTAGCATGTCATCAACGTAAACTTCCATAGTCTTTCCCAACTGCGGTTTGAACATAGCATTAACCAGTCTTTGGTATGTTGCCCCCGCATTCTTCAACCCAAAGGGCATAACTCTGTAACAGTAAAGACCGACATCGGTGATAAAGCTTGTGTCCTCCTGATCTGGCTCATGCATCATGATCTGATTATATCCGGAGTAGGCATCCATAAAAGACAACAATTCATGACCCGCTGTTCCATCTACCAGTTGATCGATCCTGGGTAATGGGAAGCAGTCTTTGGGACAGGCCTTGTTTAGATCTGAAAAGTCGATGCACACTCTCCATTTACCATTGGCTTTCTTAACTAGCACTGGATTTGAAACCCAATTTGGATAGGTAGATTCTCTGATGAAATTATTCTCCATGAGCCGGTCAACTTCCTCTTTCAATGCTGTCGATCTTTCTAGACCTTGGATTCTTCTTTTCTGCTTTACTGGCGTGAACTTTGGGTCAATATTCAGAGCATGTACCGCAACTTCTGGGGATATTCCGCACATATCGGCATGGGTCCAAGCGAAAACATCCAGGTTTGCTTTCAAAAAAGATATCAAGGCATTCTGAACTGACACATTAAGTTGTGAACCCACATTCAGCACCTTGTTTGGGTCCTTCAGATCAACGGGCACCGGTATCGTTGTTTCTGCTGGTACCACCCTACTCTCCCCCGCACTGGCCTTTCTAGGATCCATCACTTTTCGTGCCCCGCTATGCTCGCCAGTGCAGGGTCCGCCCTGTAGTTGCTATAGGGTTGGTGTTTTGATGCGGATTGGGGTTGCCGCATCTTTCCCCATTTCTCTCTTCCTTGTTTCTCGCAGCTCTGTCATATAACATTCTCGCCCAGCGTTCTGGTCTCCTTTAATAACTCCTACCCCATTGTCTGTAGGGAATTTAATAGTAAGACACCATGGGGCAAGGACAGCTTTGAATGCAGCAAGAATAGGTCGACCAAAGAAAGCATTATAAGCAGAAAATTCATCTACTATCACAAAAGTCTGCTTGCGAACTACTTTTCTTTCTCCTTCTCCGAGTTCCACAAGCAAGTCAATGGTTCCTACTGGTTGCTTTGGCTCCCCAGTGAAGCCAACAATCTTCTGAGATGAGGCTTGCACATCCGCCATCGGGATTCTCATCTGGTCAAACGTTTTCTTGAAGAGGATGTTGCAAGATGCGCCGCAATCAATAAGAACTCTTCTGACAATAGCCGGTCCAATACCGGCCGAGATGACTAACGGGTCCAAAGTAGGGGCCTCAATGCCCGTGGAATCTCTAGCCCTGAACACAATATCATCATTAAAAGTCCTTTGTTGTTTCAGGGGTGTAGAGTCCTCTAAAACAAAGACATTCTCTTCAGTTGGCATATGTTTCAGGGCTCGAGTGTACCTCTCCATTTCACCCCAGCTTCTGCCTGCTGGGTGGGGTCCTCCTGTGATGACATTAATAACTGGCCTTCCAGATTCATGTCCTGCGGCCTTCTCATTTGTCCTGGGCTGATGAGCAAGAGCTTGTTGCCCCTGACTTGACGAAGCAGGATCATTACCACTCTTCTTCACAAATTGCTGCAGCTTATTTTCTCTTAGCAATTCTTCGATTATATTTTTCAATTGACGGCAGTCGTCTGTGTCATGACCAGGCTGATTATGGAAGCGACAGAACTTCCCACTTTGCACAGCTTTTCTTCTGGTTCTGAGAACAGGAGGTTTGGGATACTCAAAAGAATCTTTTGTAGCCAGGTAGATGCGCTCTGGTGTTTCTAACAAAGGAGTATATTCTGATGGCTTGAAGGATCGAGGCTTCTTCGAATTATGTTGTTTCCTTCCATCATTATTTTCTCTTTTCTGTCCCACAGATCCATTCTTACGTGGCGCAGCAGTGTTGTCTTCAGCTTTCTCTACTGTTGCCTTTGCCGGGACAGGACGGCTTTCCAAACGCATGAATTCATCCGCCTTTTTGTAGAACTTTTCCAGAGAATTTGGCTCCTTCATGTTCAGCCACTTTCCGAATTCACTTGACTTATCAATAGCTCTCATCAAATAGGTCAAGACCATGCGGGGTTCTGCATTATCCACCTCAGCTAACGCTATATTAAAGCGATTTAAAAAAGACTTGATAGTTTCCCCCGGATTCTGTTCCAAACCGGATAACGACATGATGTCTTTTGCCTTTGAAGCATATAGCCTAAATTGCTCTTTAAATTTCCTGGTTAGGTCTGAAAACTGATCGATGGACCGGACAGGTAGTTTTGTGAACCAAAGCAGAGCTACCCCTTCCAAATACACAGGAAAATAGCGGCATTTTATCTCGTCAGAAGCTCTGGCACCTGTCATGTGCCAATCATATTTGTACAGGAACTCATTTGGATCACTTGTCCCTTTGTAAGCTGGAATGGTCGGAGGGACGAACTTCCTTGGGAATTCAGCTTTTAGGATCTTTTCAGTAAACGGAGTCTTGCTCGGAGCGAAACCCCACTCTTTCTCATCTTCGACCCTTTGCATACTTTCTTTCATAATCTGTCGAACCATACCAGAAAGATATTCTTCGTCATTCCTATTTCTGGATCCTCCAGCCTCAGGCAATGTCTGTTCAAAGGGGCTAGCAGCCCTTTCGGGAATGTTTCTAGTTTCAGCATCATGGACATTACCGACAAAGTTCCTTTCATTATTCGCAGGTTGACGGTTTGCCCCGAGCAGATCGTTTAACCTATTCAGAATCAGAGCATTCTGAGCATTCTGAGCTTCCAATTGCGCGTTCTGGGCATTTATTTGCTGATTCAACCCAAAGATAGCAGCGTCCAATTCCGCTTTTGAAACTCCAACAGCTGGAGTGGCTTGATTTGGTGTTGGGGAAGTGGAGGTTCCCTCTTGAATGTTTGCAGATCTCACAGATTTACTTTTCCTTCCAGGAGCCATGATTTCGGATAGACTTCTGGTTCTTAAAGAAACTCTATCTACAAATCTTTCTGAAACAATGATGATAGATGTCCTGAGTTCAATTCTCAGTGAAAGCACCAAAATGTTAACGAAAAAATTTAAACGCTAACACCCTGGTGTATAAGATGTGATTGTGAAAGCACCACCCGTTTGTACGGGAAACAGAAATAAGCAGAAAGTATGTAGAAAAACAGTAAGAGACACAGTATTTATAGTGGTTCGGCTTATAATCCAGCCTACGTCCACTTTAATCTTTTTATCACTAGTTTGATTACAATTCTTTACAAGATCTTTCAATTACAACACACTTCAAGTGATAGGATATGTGAAACAAGTAGCTCAAGCTTTGATGTTGACAATCATCTTCAAATCCATGGTGAATGTGGATGATTCCTTCATGGAGTTCCTTTAGAAGTTTGTTGGATCTAAAAGGCTTTGAAGTCGTCTGGAATTCGGCAGAGTAATGGCGCTTGAAGAGAATGAGCCCCCCAAAAAGTCCTTTGCATGTTGGAGATGGTTTCATATTTATAGAGAGTTCTGGGCGGAAAAAGTGCTAAGTCCTAACTCGTGGCCGACTTAAAGGTAAGTCGTTGCTGACTTAGGATGAGTCGTGACCGACTCATTGAGCTGAGTCTCTGGTTTGTTTGTATATGTCGTATACGACTCATCATAAGTCGTAGGTCGTGGTTGACTTAACCAGCTGCCTCCGGCTTTAAGCTGAGTTCAGGCTTTGTGAAGGCGAGTCCTAACTCGTAGACGAGTTAAGAGACAGTGTCTTTAGGTCGTACACCTTTTTTAAGTCGTAACACTTGTTAACTCGGTCAAGCTTTAATCTGTTATGTCGTAGCTCCCTTAAGTCGTATAGACTCCTTAGGTCATCAGGGTCTTAAGTCGTTATCTCTTCTTAACTCGTGAGCCGCTTATCTCGTAAGCAGCCTACCTCGGGTACTCCTTAACTCGTAGAGGCTTTAACTCGTAGGAGGTTTCTAATTCGTGTATCCTTTAACTCGTAGATGCCTTGAGTCGTAGGAAGCTTAACTCGTAAGGCTTCCTATCCCGTAGAGGCCTTAAGTCGTACAAATCCTTAGGTCGTGTGTTTCTTTAAATCGTAACATGTTCAAAGCCGCACAATCCTTTTAAGCCGTAGACCATTCATTTCCTTAAGTCGTGAAGCCTTTTGAGTCGTGAGCTGCTTAACTCATGGACCTGTTAACTCGTGAACGAGATAGGGTTAACAAGCAATATATCAATTAAAATTTGATCATGTCAATAAATTATTTAATAAAATCTAATCGGTAAATTCATAACCAAACGCTTAGAATTAATACTAAATTTCTGCATAAATTTTCTATGATCCCTGAAAGAAACAAAATACACAAACTAGAAAACACAAACATTCTCAGAAATCACCGAAATTCCTTTCTTACAGAAAGTCGACAATCAGCAGGAACAATTAACGGAGCAGAAGGTACTCTCTTTTCCAGTAAACTCCTATTCTTCAAATTCAAAAGCTCTGGATAATAAAGATAGGTAATGTCTTCTAAAGGAACTCTCTTTCTTTTCATTCTCTTGCTTTTCTTCATCATAAAATTGGGTTGGAACGGAGAAGGTGGTAATGGAGAAACGTTTTCTTTGTTGCTGTACTCGTTGCTTCGAGTCATTTCGAATTTTTGATTTGTGAGAGAAAGAGAGATGAATGAATGACGAGAGATGAACAGGAACTGGGTATTTGTAAAATGAAAATTTTGGAGGCACTGGAGATTTTCATTTTGGATATTAATTGGAATGAAGTTTGAATTTTAGATGAATAAGGGAGAAGTGCATGCATTTATTTTGGAGGTTATGAAAAAGATTCTGAAAATTTAAGGAGGGAGATTTTTCAGTTTTATTTTTCTGTCAAATTGATTCTGCGGCCATAACTCCTCCGATGCAAAATTTTGACTTGGCGCCAAATATGGATGTCCGAACTTCCATTTCAAAACATTACCAGGACGTTTGGCTCTTTTATTAATTTTAAGATTTTTTTTTTTTCCCAGTCTATTATATTCACTTTAGTCTTTGAAATATTTAATTTTAAATACATGCAGTCGTTATTATTGATTATTATTAGTTATGTTTTCTATTGTTTTACATTCAAAGCCAACATTACAATTAATCACAAAGTTGAAAACTTTTGTAAAACAATTTTTTTATGCTTCAGAATATGTGGTCATTCTACTTAAAAACAAGTTGTCGAAAACACTATGATTTTTGTTTAGTCAAAAATACAAATGTTTGTGCTTTTCTAAAAGAATAAAAGTAAGTAGAAAAAAAAATTAGTCATAGAAATATATGATTAAGTTCGGATTGAATATTTGAAAAATAAGCTTACCAAAATTAAAAATATTGAGATGTAATTAAAAAAGTGTTTTCAATAGGATTTTTTCGCTTATCAAACTTGAAAACAAGGGGTGAATCCAAATTTCTACTATAAAATTATACTTATTTTTCTTCTATTGTTTCACATTTAAAAAAAAAAAATCAAAGTAATTAAGTGGTACGAAATTTTATTTATTTTATGATAAATCCAATCAATAATATTCGTTAACTGATCTAGTAAATACAACAACAAAAAAAGACAATTGAACGTGCATAACACGTTCATATTGACAAAAGATAACACTATTTTTTCGTTCAAATCTGTATAGTTTACAGTTTCCATAATATTCTTTCTAAATTAGTATTTTATTACAAACATATATAACTTTATTTCTATAGTTGGTACTTCATTACAGAAAACCATGTGCACAGTTTTTTCATTTAAATACTAATATGTTAAGTTGATTTTTTATCATAAATAGATAAACCAATAATTGATTGGAGTAACACTAAAATTAAATGATAAGTAATGATATTTGTATTTAGTAATTTTGAAAAATAATATATATGTATGGTTAATATGTTTTTGTAAAAAAGTTAAATTCTAGTTACGGACAAATAGGAGGAGGAATATTTGAAGGCTTTTATCGAATGAATGTCGCGACCAAAATTTTATGGTTGAAGGAAAAAGTTTGACATGCAGGTGGACGATGGAGAGCATGCTGCGGGGACGACATCGACGAGGGCAAGCACAATGAGTGCAGGTGAAGGCAGAAATTGAGGCAAGCACGACAAGCAAGGGTGAAAGTGAGCGGAGGTGGTGAAAGCGCCGGTTATAACCCATGGTGGTTGAAATTAACTCTGAAAATAAATGCTATATTAATTTAGCATTATATATATGTAATGTTGGTTTTACTTAGCATTTTTTGAACTTTGAAAATGAATGTCACTTTAGTTCATCTAGTATAGTTCATCCGATGCTATTTTAATTTAGCATTCCATTTGTCTGATGCTAGTTTAATACAGCACTTCGTTTTATCCGATGCCGGTTTTATATAGCATTCCGTTGTCCTTCGAACTAAATTTTAATACATGTGTCATTTAGAATAACATCGGTTTTAGATTTTTCCTTTAAACTAATTCGATCTCTTAGTTATTTATATTCTTAATTTACATTGATTAAGGGATAAAGACATATGACATTCTTATTAGAGATATTTTTGTCCTGTATTTTATTGTCTATTTGAAACAAATTTTAATTGTATTTTGAAAAGTTTTATTATAAACTAAAATTATCATGGCATTAAATAATAAAATAAAAATCAAATTAAAAAATTTTACATAATTAAAATAACAACATGATTTGTAACTTTGCTGGTCTTTGTTTTTCTTAACATTTATTTAAGTCGTTAAATAGATGCTTCATATGCTTAATGATAGTTGTTGTAAAAACTGCAAATGCACAGAAATGTATAGATTCACCACCATTACACTTTCACTTGGTTGTTCTCTCTAATAATATTTTGAAACTCAATCGATATAATGCTTGTCTTTCGATCAAATGTACTAAATGCTACATTTGAAACATGCATATGAATATTTATCCATAGTAACTTTTAAAATTATTATTTAAACTAATTAAGAATGGTAATTTCCATTCATCTGCTAAAGAAAAATTAAATCCTATAAAATATTAAATCGCTATATAACCCGATTTAATCGAAAAAAAGGGTAATTTAACTTCCATAAAATATAGAAATACTTAAATAAATCATATAACAAAAGTACGTTCTTGGAAAAATAATAAGTTTAATTTATAACTCACTTATCTTGACAAAATCATCATATAATGTTTAATAAATTATATTTTTAAAACATATTTATAAAATTATACTTCTACAACATACCACGTGTAATGCACGGGTTATACTTTAGTCGTTCAAATGTAATACTGGAAAAAAAAGAGCAATGAATTACAATGCATTGGATTTGATCCAATCCGAATATTACTAACTAATGGGAATAATCATACTTGTATTTTTAGGATTAAATTTGACCAATACAGTTGATATAATGATTAATTATATCTCGTAGATTAATGAATCAAAAATCGAAATCGGATATTCAGTTAGAAATTATTATGTTAAGTCTTTGGTACTATTGAAAACGTAAATTTGTTCTAATACTAAATCCCACTGATTTATGTATCAATATATTCACTGTTTTAGTTGGTCTTGAAAATTTTCTTTATTTTAGATTATCTACAACTATGTTAGAAGACAGTTTTCTTCATTTCAAAAATTAATGTTAGGAAAACTTAAATAAAAGCATCATCGTAGATAAAAGTACAAACATTACTCACAACTTGATATATCGGTAAAAATGCCTATAGCTGTGAGCAGTAAAACAGACCAAAAATTAAAATGATGCTAAAATTTGTATTGTCAATGATTTTCTTACTGGTACATTTTTCGTTCACAGTGATAAAGTTATTAGACCATACCAATTGCATTGGCATAGCATCTATCAAAAGTTTTTGTAAATTTATATATATCATCGGTGTATTTTCCTTATGTAATAATGCCATGCCTCTAAATTGACAGTTGCGGCGGTGGGATTGAATCCTACTGGCATTAATCAACCACATTCAAAAGAAAATTAATAGCATTGCTATATGGATGTAGCTCAATGTTGGTTACTAATTATTTGGTAATGGTGTGGTAACAATAAATTTATGGCATATTCTTGCACGCACAGTTCACCGAATTGTAATTCAGCGAAATTGCTTTTTTATATATTTTAACACTGTAGCTATGTTAAGATGCATGGTTATGATATTTACTAGTTCAACTGAATAATTATAATCAATTAAGAAATCTTATAAAAAAGAAGCTAATAAATAAGTAGTGTTGAATAATAATTAATATGTGTTTGTTAAACTGATAATTCATAAGTAAAAATCAATAATGAATTCTGACAATACATCATCAGATTTGGTAAGCAATAAATAGTATTAATAGTTGATACTTAATAATTAAATTTTATAATTAATAATGCAGATGTGATAATAATACTTAGATTCAGAACCGATGGCTAATAATTAGTAACTGATAAATATAATTAATAAATTATAATTACTTATTTTATAGTTAATAGTTACTAATGTATAATAATTAATTAATGATTAATAATTTAATTTAATAATAATCATTTAATAAATACGTTATACTAGAAAGAGAGTCTCATCATTACATTTTTCACTTTATGCATAAGGAAAAGCTCTATTTAGGTATGAATGTTGCTTATGCACCATCAATGACAATTGATAAGGTGGAAGGAACAACTACACCCCACCAATGAACATTGATTTCCAGTCTCCCTCTTTATTTCCCTGTTAATAGCCACAGAGTCAATGGTTAGAAGCAAAATATTTCCTAAGTTTTGTCAACGCCCTTTTTCGTTTTTCTTTTTATTAGTTCAACTACATGGGAGTTGATGGGCTTTGGGTAATTCGCCACATATTGTCACGTCCTCATTTCCTTTTGTATATGTATTTAACTACTGTATCATTGATGGGGTGTAAGGATTACTGCTATCTTTGTATTTTTTATTTTTCATTGTTTTTGTTGAATTAAAAGCGATGATGTAGGCAAAATGCAAGTAATTTTCAATGAATTTTCTACATTTTTACATTATTTGCCTTTCTAGTTGACCAGCATATGATCTCCAGATTCTTTCAAACTCTTCACATTTCATTTTGTATGGTGTACATTGACTTGATCATCCACATTTAAAAAATAAAAATACAATATTATGTCTGTTAGGCTTTATTTTGGGCTAGCACCAAAACTGATAGAAATTCAATGAATAAATGAAAAATAGAAAGAATCCAAGAGAAAAGAGTAAAAGAAGACACAACATACTTATAATGGTTTAGCAAATCGCTAATCTTCGTTCACTTTATCAATTTTACCACTTGAGTTTGCTAGTTCCATCAAGATTATGAAGGTTTCTCATAATTCTACCTTGAGGTACAAAAATGGCAGCATTTACCCTAGCAAAAGTTAGTAAAAGATCTAATGCTTCTTTATACTTGGAGATGATGGCCTACCTATAGCTGAATTGGTTTATTTCCAGCCTTTATATTCATCAGATCTAGTTTGGAAATAGTCATTTGATCAAATCTGATATCACAAAAGAGATCAGGTCGAGTCTATGATAGAATAAAGAGTGTCCATAGGGGCAATTATTTAATTGTTATATAATATTAATTCTATAAACGATCTTATTAGAAATAAACTATGTCTTTTGGTTTTGTTTTCTTTTATATGTATTTCTTATATTATGATATAAGTAATGATTTAGTAAACAGTAAATCTATATGAATAGAAATTCCTTAAGGTTAATGTTTTATCGATTAAAGTTACGTTACAGTTTAGAAATGTTTATAACCAAGACTATTGAATTGATACAAAAAAAAAACACAGCTTAAATATTCCTCAAGAAGTATCGAGAAAAGAGATGTTTTTTAAGACTTGTGTATGCAACGCTCTTCATATGATGGGCCATGATTTACTCATGAATATTGGAGGCACTAAGTGGTTACATAATGTGTGACTGTTTGAAACGATCATGGAAAGACTCAACAAGAGTTTCTTATATGTTATATAACTTAGTCAAAATAGAAGATCTTGGGGTAACGGCGTATATTAACCTTCTAACTTGAGAGTACCGTCGAATTTAAGTATGCAAACCATACTTTTATTTTAGGGAACCACATGGCATAGGAGCGTGTTATGGCCATAGTTGGATGCATGTTAAAACATTACTCAAGAGAGGATTTGTTTCCATTTAGAAGGTCATTACTACCATCATCGGTAAGTCAAATTAATGTCAAAGTCTCTTATCAGAGCAAATAGGTAGATCGATAAACATTATTGGATTTAACTAAGGAACTTACAATTAACTTATGTAATTAATAAGGATACTAGTAGAGCTTTTGACCCTATATCAAACTATAGATATCAAGCTTATACAATGATGATGAAAAGAATACATGTATAGACTATCGTTACAAGGTGAGCTTATAATAGATCGAAAATATTATTTCGCCTAAATGATCTATAAGAATTGAACTCAACCCTGTATTATACTTCAGCAAAGTCTATACATACTTTGATATTTATATTATCTAAATATTGATTGTGGATCGAGTTCACATCGGGGAGTCAATATTACCGAGTTTTAGGTTATTTTTGATTTTGACGAAGTATAAAATTAATTCATAGATGTTAGAAATTTGGATGGGTATAAATAGCCTAGCCTCCACACGAATTTAATTAGAATTTTGGACCTCTTTCTTATCGTTTTCTAGCCTACCCCCTCTCCTCCCCTCGGTGCTGCCATCTCTTTGACGATGCAAGTCAAAGAGAAGAAGACAATGGATTACCAAAAGGAAAGACAACTCAAACAATGCGCTGACTATCGGCAAGTTCATTTCAGGGAAAGGTAATCTTTTGATTTATTTATATTCGCTTATATAATTGTATATGTCACCATTATCGTCACACTGATTGTATTATGCACGACCATTGCTCAGTTTTATCGCAAGTAATTAACAAATGATTAAGGCATGGACTGGCTAAATTGAAGCCGACCCAGTTACCCTACGACCAGCCCACACGTGCCAGTCCAAGCTCTAGTTGGTTCCAAACCATCTAATCTACTCAACAAGACATCGAGCTAAAGACTGGTTGTCCTATCCCCAAGAAGCGGTCACAGTCAATTCAGTGAGTGAAGATAAAGCTAGGAATAGCCCTGCTAGCTTCACTTCGGCCCAACTCAAAGACGATCAGACATGTTATGATGACCCATATTCCGCCGACTCTAAGTCTGCCCATCCACTCAGCATCACTTAAGTTGTCGGCCGACACAACTTAAGACTGTCTCACCAACTAACTCTCGACTAATTTAGGCATAGAACATCCAGGAAGCTCATGGCTATGTGCATCCCGATTGTCTTTAGGCCAGCCCCTCTAAACCGGCTCCATAGTCTCCCAATACACTTAGACAGTTTCAAACTGTACCCATTCGACAAAGCTGGCCCAAACATAATCATCTCTGACTCGACATCACTACAACCCACCTCGGCATATTACAACCGGCCCAACTTATTCTTTGCACATCAGTCCTTAGCAATATTCAGTCACTAATGCCATTAAAGCTCGACTAGAGTCATCCATTTTCCTTGTCACATAGGTATGGGAAAGTAAATGGCAAGATATATGTCCAACCGTACAAGATACTGTGGCAAAGTGGCTAGAAATACGCTTGCTCCTATAGCCATCATTGGCATTTAATGCACGGTAAATGCAATATATGCTCCTGGTCTGAGTAGTTAAAGCTCACTAAAGCCCTAAAAAATGTTCGCTATAGCATATAGCGTCCTTCGGCCACTAAGCTTTTCAAATTAGCACTATTAAATGGCATATCTTCCTAAGCCCTGCTATTTTCTGCTACTCCAGTTAAACACCTGCTTTAGCAATAATAATATAAAAAGGTTGATTTGAGAAGTTCTCTTTTAAACCAACTCCATAAAGTTAAGCTAAAAACCTAATTTTAAAGCATAAGTGCTCAATATCGGTTAGAAATCTATTGTAGCCACCAATTTTGAATTGCATAAATCATGATATTTTTCAGTTTTGTTATATAGGATTAAAAAATATTTCTTTTTGCTACACAAATGATGTGAGAATGAGAATAAATTAACTTTAAATATTTTGTTTTACATCTAATGAAGCTTGTTGCACCTCCGCTTTTTTTTTGCTATATCTTGGCTTTATCCCCACTATAACTTTTTGCACCTCCACCACTATAAAATCGCTAAGCGCTTTAACTATACAAAACCTAGTACAGAAGAACAATTGGTGCGACATTCCCCATTTCGAGGCTCGAAAATAGGTACTACTGATGCTACATCATCCTTAGCATTATTTTCTAGTGATAAAACGAGATCTGTTATAATATCATTAAAGCATGGGAATTAACATATTTTCACAAAACAATTTCATTCATTAATTGCAAGTTCATTACAATTTAACCTCATAACCCCACGATTACATCATTCTGACAAAATATAATAATTAGAATTACAATATCAAGAGCGACATATAAAGATGCCTCCTTAGATAATAAGAGTCTTAACTACTTAGATGGTTGCAATACCCATCATTACATATATTCAATCAAAAGTCAAAACAGTCGAACAACTGCACAATGGAAATAAACTTTAAATAGTAGCTTACCTCCTACACGTCTTTAGAAGCTTATCCATCAAAACCTGAAATACCCGACTCTCAGCCTACTAAATTCAGATTAAGCATCCGAGAGTTTAGGAGAAAATCAAATCGTCGGACAAAAAGCCTGGTGTGAATAATGTTAGCACATCTCAAACAAAAATATAGGTACTTAGTGGGACTGTGCCTGAAACAGCACTCCTTAAAGCGGGCCTAATTTTCGACCTAATAAAATCTCATCAAACCTTAGGTCCATTTCTGAATGGACTGTTGGTTGGTATAATTGATAAAACGATACGCAAAGCTACCTACTATGCTTTCTGAATCTTACAGTGGAAGGAATAAAATATAGTAGTAATAAATTAAATACTTATTCATAAAATTTGATCATAAAAGTACATTGTCAAACCATGTTTCAAAATAACAATATATCAAAACACCATAATCAAATCAATTACATTGTTTTTTAGGTACATCAAAATAAAATAAATAGGTAACTAATAAAAGTAATAATCCACCAAGTCGCCTCCATCTTTCCCGCATTTGTCCTTGTCCATAGCATGCGTGTCGTAACGAGGACAGAGTCGGAACAATAATGTCCAACGAATGAAAACCTCAAGTTTAGCAGTAATAGTTTATAGGTAATAATCATCTGGATAAGCATTATGCCTTACGTATTTAATATATATATGTATATGTATGTGTGTGTGTGTGTGTGTGTGTGTGTGTATGTATGTGTGTGTATGTTTGTGTGTATCCACATATATCTCTCCTATAGGTTAGCGACCTTTCAAGTCATATTCCATACTACCAAAGCAGGTGCACAACACTATGGAGTGTATCGGGTTCAACAACCCACCTCTCGTTTAACCGTATCCTAACGATGCAAGAGGAAGTACATAGGCCACTTACTATGTAGCACCTTGCCATTTTAATGCTAATTAATTAAAAAAAATTAATAAGTAAGTGATAATGTCGAAAACATAATTTTTACAAACACATAATTTGGCTATGAAACATGTACCATTGGGTTTGTAGTGTTTTTTTGATCAGTTTTCATGTATAAAGTTTTCCGATTGAAGTTGAAATGAAAAAGTTATTAACATTTGAACTTTTAGCATCAAAAATAATTACGGTAATAAAAGTTACACAAACACACACACACACACAGACATACACACACATGCACACGCACACACGCGCACACACTCTCACACACACAGATATATATATGAAACAAATCATATGGGTGCGACAAACAAGGAATAAAACTGAAAACAAAAAACTCAACATAATAAACAAATCATGCGCTAATTAATTAACAATGAAATAATTAATAGGTCGATCACTAATAAACCCAGGTCGACTAATAACGGTCGACCATGGGCAATAAGCGATCGACCCATGTGTTTTTAAAAGCAACAGTAAACGTTGGCCTAAATGACCCGGATTTAAAACAGTTTAATCGAATGGCTGATATTGATTTGTTCCCCTAAAAGTACAGACCTAAACCATCGCTTCCAAACTAATATTTTCTAATGCACGCGGAAGCTCTGCCATTTTCTCTTCTCCTCCAAAATTCAAAATTCTTAGAAATAGTTCTAGTTTATATGTATACACAATTGAAGAATGACTAAGAAAGGGAATAGCTTCAAATCAAATCGCTATACATAAGGTAAACTGTAATTTCAGATATAAGTTATAAATCAACCTAAATCTCTCTCTTCTAATCTAGATTTCAAATAGATCTGTATGTACTTGCGATGTATGAATTCAAACAGGGGAAAAAAGGAGTCATAGTGGAATGGCAGATTACAGGGATTAAATCTAGAGATTTAGGAACGCATAAAAAAGCAAGTGGGAAAATTACAGGTTTTGTAATAAGATTAGATTGACACTGTTGTGATCTATCTCATAGCCAATTTATAATGGATTTGGATATATAATTTTAAGTGCGCAGTGATTAGATATAAATATTAGTTTAGATAATTTATTATGTAGGCATAGTGAATGAATTTGAATAACCAATTGGATAATAAATTGTATACGTGCAATGATTATGAAAAATATACCTATATATTATGAAAACTCTAAACTTGATAAATTATGTATACATGTTGGGATTCTTGATTTAATTAGTTTATATATATATATATATATATATATATAATTGAATACAAATTAGAATTAATGGTAGATTAAATTGAGATTAGAAAATATTTTAATATGTTGGAATGAATTGTGTAACAATGTGAATCTTTATAATTTTTCTGAAATACAACTAAACGTGTAGTGTTTGAAGTAACAAGGAATGTAAATAAAAAGGAAGAGATGTACAAAATAAGGGAAACACTGTATTCGTATTGTCTATTCGACTAGAAAATAAAAGATAATTTCTTGCTATTTCACATGTAACACAAGTGACATTTAAGTAATTTATGTAGAGAATTAGTGTAGAAATTTCCTTTAGGAAAAAAGTAATTCCAATGTATTAAAGTATAGAAATCCTTAAGTATAAATAATGTAAGTCAAAATAATAAGAATTAAATAGGGAAACCTGGAATATTTAATATAAAAATGATGTAGAAAACTAAAGGTAAATAAAGGTGATACAACTAAATGGATATGAAGCCAATTAGTTTAAAGAGGCAATTAGAGAGAAATATAGTTAAAAGGGAAAATAAGGGGTTTCACCTAATAATGTTAAAAGGAAAGGGAAAGGAAATAAGAAAAGATATTTAAAAACAAACGATGAATGAATTTAAGTTAAATAAGAAGTAAACGCGTATAAAAGTAAAGAAATACGGTCAACAGTGAATAGTAAAGGCATAATAAGAAAAACAAAAATAAACGAAAATACACGAATAACTAACACACACACACACATAGCCTCAAAGTATGCATTTATAAGGGGTATGAAGTTTAAAGTTAATATGTGATTAGATGAATAGAATGAAATAGTCATTAGAATATGTTGGAATGTGGTGTAAGTAGTGTTACATAGTTGGAGCCTACCCACCGCAAGGGGCTACCAGCATGTGTGTATATGTTATACTGATGTGAGGCATGTCCAGCCATAAGACCCATGGAAAGTATATAGTTACGTATAAATAGAGGAATACCACAATAAAAAGGATATTTTGCTTTAATAAAATAGGAAAAGAGGGATATTACTTGATTGCAATAGGCAATCTAAATCGGATAATGAGCGAAGTGCGACACTATAACAACATGTCGGCTAAATTAGTACCAAATAAAGGAGTAGGGCTGTACATAGGCAAAGAACGCCATCAATTCTTAGCGATCAACAGGAAAGACATGTATTACACCTAATGGGCATACACTGCCTACTAGTGTATAGTCTACGTTGGGTCATGCATCGCCACGTTGTTTTCTAGTTTGTTTGTTAGGAGGCAAGGCTGGTTAACCTACTAGAAAAATCTTTCAAACATGCATGAGGTAATCCGTGGAGCCGAGTCCACAGCCGTTGTGTTTGAATCCACCATATTTATAATTTGTAAAGCCAAGTCTACAACCAGAAAGGAGACAATAAATCGCAAAAAATGCAATATAGTGAATGGCTAAATTATTGTGAAGTCATTATTGGGCACTACGGGAGTTCCACAATATGCTGATGACGAGAGAATGATACGACGAGGGTGATAGAGATCCTGATGGGGTACTAAGTGAAGGGTTACTAGTGGGTATAGTATTTAGTCTAATGAAGGACCGTGGTACTTATATATATATAATGTGTATATATAGGTAAATAGCTATAGTCTACTACAAGTAGTGTAAAGACCCATTTCTTCGACCTTTGTAAATCGACACTAATACATCATCGGCATTCACGTGCCGCAAATCCAAGTACTGGAGAGGCGGTTCTTTAGAGGTAAGAAAGAAAATAGACAAAACTGAATCTTACATGAGTGAAATAACATATATTATTTCAATGTATAATCTTTACAGTAGAAATTTAAATACATTTGTCAGAGTCTATCCTAAGCTCAGCTTGGCTAGTTATAGATGTTTATCCTCACAAACGCTGAAAACAACAAAACATAAGTGTAGTCGGAATGTATAACTATCTACAGGAAATCTTCAGCTCCATCTAATTGCTCCAAGTCAAACCTGAACTACGTGGCTACTCGGGAAAATTAGGGAACCCAAAGTTTAAGGGAAAAGAAAATAAACTCTGGGTCAGTCATGGGACTGGTCTGAGAAATTCAAAATACGCATTTTTTTAGAAACAAATGTATCTCATAAGACCACGCTGCACATAAACACGGAACATGTTTTTACCTTATGATAACCAAAATCTTTTCTACGCAAAATCCGGGGATATTATTTTTAATGACATTCTTTTTTTAAAAATATTTGCAAGTATAGTTATGAATCTTAGCCGAAATTGTTACCATTATTAAGTTCTAGATATGTTAGGCTCTACAGAGAAGTCCAAAGGCCTTATTAAGGAATGGATTTCATACAATGGTAAGGTAAGTGACTATCTTCCATATAATACATCTCTAAAGGGATGCACTGTGGATATACAAACAACCCTCTGCATCTAGCAAGACCGGTCTATCCCTATTTGGAACTCAAACATGGCCTGGATAGAAATCGAATATGTCATCATCTGATCGTTACTGACCTATCCAAGACGTCTCATAGCATACACCACATACCCGAAATATAGAGGGTTATCTAGAAAGGTGTTGATCATACCTTAATGGTTGCGAACCACATAACCTTACGATATGACGACCCGCAAATCCATACACTTTGAATCGACAATAATCCATACATGTCCAACCCAAAAAGCAAAGACTGATAGAAAGCCAGGAGAAAGAAAAGAAGAGAGAATAAAAATGAGAAGATAGGACCAAAAAGAACAATATAGAATCTCACATCGCAACGGAAAATATATTGAGATTTTAACCCAAACGATCAACAAGTAGTCTCCCACTATGAAAATCCAGAATATATTAAGATTTTAACCCAAACGATCAACAAGTAGTCTCCCACTATGAAAATCCGGAATATCAATATCATCACAAGCAACGTGCACAATCGTCGCATATACGTTGGTCCGAAGTGGTTTTCAGATAAATCTGACCCCGGCCTCTTCGCACCAACAACGCAAAAGCGTTTCTCAACCTCACATAGAAACTAAGTCTCATAGACTTATCACGTCTCCAACTTTCAACTTGCTATCCTTCGGGCCAAGAAGGAAGCTCGATAGATTGGAGTAATACTCCGCACTACACGAATCAACATCCTCAACACAAATGGTAATCAAGCCTACATAGATGGCAACGTACTAAGTGTATGACTAAATAGTTCCCACAACAAGTCGATGAACTAAAATTTGGCAAAGTTTGTTAGTCGGTTATGTAACAATCAAAACAAACAAACAAATATTTAGCATCATATATAATCATTAGGCCCTTTTTAATTAATCTTTATTAATTAAATCATTTGCCAAATATTCACTTCAATTTATCTTTAAAAAGATATATTCTCAAAACCATTTCAACTTCTATATTGGAAAACATTTCCAAATACTTATTTAATAATAAGTAATTCACAAATCAATTTATTTTCAACACTTAGAAAATATCAAATATACTTAAATCACGATTGAGTATATAGTTTATTCTTTAAGGAAAAGATTCTTTTAAACATCTTTATTTTGGGTCAAAACGAATGTTGCGTAAAATATCGTTACGACAACCCAAAATCAACAGTATAGGAATTTGAAAATAAGATAGATATATAAATCCAAATACTATGCAAAAACATTTCCTTTCGAAAATCATTTACTATAACAAAAGTGTTATAGTCCATCATTTCCTTATTTCTCGAAAATGTCTATTTCAACAACGAATATTGAAATCTATGTATTCGATATTTAACACATTTTAAAACCTTCTTTAAAATTTTTTATTCCATTTAAAATATAACTTTTCAAAACATTTATTTAATATATTATTCACTGTCCAAAATCGTGAATATAGTTCATTTACCCAAATCCAATATTTCTACACATTTATATCAAGGACAATCCACTGTCCAAAATCGTGGATTTAATGCCTAATAAAATTTATTACTATTGCACTTTTATTAAAGGATTATCCACTATCCAAAATCATGGATATAATTCCTTTAATAACCTATAATAATTAATTTATCAAATTCAACCGATTTCGGATTTATAAAACAATGTTTATGAATTCCATTTATATTTTATAAAAACTTCAATGCACAAAATTCCTTTATTAACCAATTCCATTTATAACCAATAATATACCAAAAATCCAAATTATAAGTTAGATACTTATAATTCCTTTATTTACAAAATCATTCTTTTATAACTTTACCAAATTATAAATCTTATTCACTTATAAAAATCCATTTATAACTTTATTTTAATACTTTAAAACTCATTTTATAATTCCATCATTTTGATTTATAAAAATTCAATTTTATAAATCTTATATATAAAAAACCATTTATAATAAATCAAAAATCTCAATTTAACCATTATACAAAATAGTTAACTTCACATTCCAAAAATCATATTCTTATTTATTTCCCAAAACCCTAAATTTTATAACAATAAAAATTATAACATTTATTTATTTAAAATAAATCCATTCCTTTAACACTTCAAAATTCAACAAAACGTATATTTTCAAAATCACTTGAAAATCCTTTTAAATTTGGAAATCCTCATTTAAACATTTTTAAAATTTCAAATATAGGCCCAATGCTGCAACAACACTAAATACATCAATCACGGCAATCAAAACATCTATATCATATGATAACAACATATATCACAATATATGTAAATAAATCAATACTGCTCCACTAGGACGGTATATATCCAAATACCAACCAATATATCATATATCATCCAAAAAATCATCTAAATAAAATTTATTCTCACTTATATAAAAATATCAGTGAGTCAGAAAAAGTGAGTTGTACTCACATTGCGTCCAACAGCAGTTGCAACGTTTTATTCCGAATAAAATTAAACAGCCGTTCAATTTTACCCAAAATTAACACTAGCTCCAATCAACTTCAAACCAGCTATATCGTGTAATGTTCGTCAATATGGTTCCAAACTAATTCGTTTGTGCGAAACGGACCTCGTATGAAGAAGTTACAGCCTTTTAAAGTTTATACAATTTATAAATATAATAAATTCACAATTTTATTTTTTTATTTCAAACCCTTGGCCGTTGATTTCATTTGGAGTGATCAAGGCCGTGTGCCTTTTCTTCCTCCTCACCCAGTAAAACACGCACGCAAGTAACCCATGAGCCGCCACTCTTCTTTCAATTTCCACGACCTCTATAAGCAACTTGAAGATGATCTGACACTTCCACGTCGAAGCCACAATCGTCTAGCACAATCATCCAGAAGCCGGTCGAGCTCGGTCATCATCTAGCGTGGGGAAACATGCACGAACTGAGCCAAACACGGCTTGATTTCTCCCTCTACATTGCGTCGATCACGATCATCACCATATAGATTTGAAGCTCTCATCGCCCTCTATAATTTGTTAGTTGAAGCTTTTTGCTAAAGGTTTATGGATCGGGAGAGATTAAGGGGGAAAGAGAATGAATTTCTGGCCATTGGAGTAAGAAGTGGCGGCTAGCCCTAGCCTGGATTAGGGTTTTGCAAAATAGAAAGTAAGTTGGCCTTATATAGAAAATTTGACGACACTATTCATCCCGAAAATTTTCGAACTCGAAATGAAGCGTGCCATATGGCGTTTCTAACATTTTACCCCTATTCCGAACGCAATAGAATACATACCGGGAGCCAATTCGATCGTATTTGAAAGATAGGTTTTCGAATCGAATATTTAAATTTAAAATTTTACTTAAACAGATTTCTATGCGTTTTAGCTTGCCTCGGACAAACCGTAAATCCGATTGACACAAAATTTGAAATCTTACAATAATATAACATTACGGATCCAATGAAACTGGTTTTGTCAAAATCCAAGACTATATGAAAAATGACTATATTTACTCGTCAATTAAATATTAAAATATTCAATTTCTTCAAATTAACTTTTAGTTCGATTTTAAAACTGTAACATCATTCTAATTCAAATAGGATTTAATTCAACTTTATACAACATTTTTATTCATATTAAATCCATATTTCAATTATTTCAGAAATTTCAAATATTAAATTAATAATTTAATTATCCAATTAAATCCTGATATTCGAAATAAAATTTATTCAGCTTATAAATTTACTTGTGAATATTTAAAATTAAATAAATATACGAATTTCAAATGGTCGTTACATTCTCTCCTACTTAAAGGAATTTCGTCCCCGAAATTAGCAAGTAAGAAAAAGTCACAAAATACATTTACTTTTCAAAGCAAATCGTTCCAATTAGAAATCAACATTAATTCAAATATTTTAACTTTTCCAAAATCATTTAGTTAAAATTCTTACAAAAGCTTTTCTAAGTTTTCAAATCTACTTAGTTATCTTTTAAAACCAACTAATATCATTTAATTTTAACTCAATGTCAAAATTTACTTATCAAAATTTTTCCAAAAATTTCTAACGCCTCAAATTTAAAAAAAATTCGCCAGCGTCTCCTTTGCGTGGTTCGATCGTCGTAGGATCACAACATATATGTATCACGAATATAAATCTCATCTACGAGGATGAGGCATCCCGAAGGGAAAAAATTATAAAAGTACGATATGTAATCCGAGATGTGTACCTTATATATTATTAGCGAGCATATACGGCTAATATAGCACGAAAGCGAGCTCCATGCGAAGCAAACACAATCTGCACCCACTAAACACTCAATACACAAATAAGAAATATGTATATAGAAAGTAATATCAATATACAACATATACCAACAACTATATAAGCCAATATAGCAAATGCAACAAAAACAACAAATCCAACTATCAAACAACTATCATCCAACAAACCAATTTCTACATCCAATCAATCCATAACCAAATCAATATACATTCACTTCTCATTAATATTCATTGAACTGATTTTCAATTTAACATTTGATTCGTTCACGTTGGATTTTTTAACATTCATTTATTCATATCCAATTAGTTTACATTCACTAATTCATATTCAAGTTTGTTTACTTCCAAATCAAATCAAATGTATTCTATTTAGATTCACTTTACTTCCCATTCCAATTTGGATTCAATTACTTAGCTTTCAATTTCATTAATTCAAGTTCATATGATTTTCTATACAATCAATTAACATCTATCTAACAACCAATGTATAACCAACATAACCAAATTGATTTACTTTACATTCATTCAATTTGGTTCATCACTTTTAATTTCAAATTGGTTTAACATTCAATTTAGATTGAATTTTAGTATTCATTGTAATCACATTTTTATACAATATTTCCAATGTTATTATTAATTCACAACTTCTTACTTAAGTTTTATTCAATTCTTAATAACAACATTTTCTAATGTTGATTCATTTTACAATTAAAGTTGAATTTCTTTATATAACTCAAGTTCACATTTATTTAATTCACTTTATTAATTTACTTCGATACCAAAATCAACTTTATTCAACATTACTTAAGCTATATTTCATTTTATTCTCACTTGTATTTACTTTCACTTATACAACTTAAGTTCACTACTAATTCATTTCAAATTCTATTTTATTTAACTTTTACTTAAGTCAAATTTCATTCTGCTCTTCAAATTCAGATTTTTTTTTTCTTAACAAAATTGTTTAACCATTTTAACTATTGGTTTTACTTACCTTTTCTCATTTTATAAGTTATACAACTTATTATTTAAACTTTCATAAACATTTACCGAAGTTTACTTCCATTCACAAAACTCATTTTATAATTTCAATTCATGGTTATGCAATCACTTTACAACTTAGGTTTATTTAAACTTTTAAATTCAATTATATAATCACTTAACCACTTACGTTTAATTTCAAAATCATATATCTAATATGCTAACTCAAATTTTATTTCAACTTTACCAAGTTACATTTTTATTATTTCATATTCTAAGTCCAAAACTCGTTTTATTTATATTTATCAATTCCAACTCGGATATTAAATAAAATTCGTTTAACACAACAAAACTTCAATTTTCAATTTACTATTGGTAGCAAATCCATCACATAGAAACTCGAAAATGGTAATGATGATGCTGCAGTCATCACCCTTATTATTTTCCAGCAACAATAGTGAATTCGGTGCTTTAAATTCTTTCAAAAATCCTTTTATTTATAAATCACATTTATAAACTCTTTTACTTGTATAATTTCTCTATATTACTCTATTTACATAAGATCCATTTTTATTTACAACTCATATAGTTTCATTTCTTATATATAAGATTATTTCATAATTGCAAATCACTTTAATTATACTTCCATACTTTATAATTCATTTGCTTATATAATTTATCCTTTTACAATTGCTGTTTCATTTAGATTATTCAAACTGCTTTTTATTAACTTATGTATATTTACATTTTCAAACAACCAAACAATTCATTTATATACACTCTAATAATTCGGAAAAATTATTTCTTTATATTTAAAGTATAATTGAGGTTAAATTATTTCATTTACCCAATTTAAAATAATACTATGTTGACTTGCCTCGTTTAAGTATTTGGAAATCCCTATCGATAACATGGCATCCCATATCATGACAAGAATTCACAAACAGCTCAACGGGTAAGGAAACACAATATAAAACATTTTATATTCACTAACAAATACGCGCTCATATATATAATACACTCAAACTCAATCTAGGTTGCTATTGTCCCTATCTATACTGAGTACACATCAAAGCTTAGGAATATACAAAATCTAAGCTCTGATACCAAATGTGACGACGCGCAACAATAATCCACACATGTCTGACCCAAAAAGCAAAGACTGACAGAAAGTCAAGAGAATGAAAAGAAGAGAGAAGAAAAGAAGAGACGAAAGAGAGAAGATAGAACAAAAAAGAACAATACAGAATCTCACATCGCAGCAGAAAATATATAATATCATATCAATTATCTTTACAAAACAAAAACTGTATACACACACACACATCAATCAGGAGTTCAATAATCAATCAATAGTTATCAGCTTGAACAGTTATAATAACCTATTCTCACAAATGCCGATAATTAAAACAACTGAGCACAACGGATAATCAATAATCAAAACAAGTATGCGTATACGAAATGAAGATCTCCAGCTCTCCTGCTGAAGCACCAAAAGCATCAAATCTAGACCTGTAAATATACTCGGTCTGACCCGAGCATTGAAAGGGAAGAATGCCCGGATCAGTCTGGTAAATGTAACAACCCTACATTTTTCATATATTTTAATATTTGACTTTATTTTATTTTGAAATTATTTTTAAACTTGTTTTATTTCAAAAATTTCACATTTTTAAATATAAGTATTGATTATTATGTGAATTATAATTTCAAACAGGGATAAATTGGATATTTTAATGAAAGATGAATTTCTGTTCAAACTGGTCAAACTTTGACTTTTAAATCTTAAATTTAAATTCTTAAATTTTATCTTTTATTATCAAAATAGATGTAATAACATGAATACTGCTTTTCCTTTCGTTGAAAACAGAGTGAAATTGTAAAAGTTATGTACATTCCAATTTTGAGTATAATTTGTTTTATTTTGCAATTTTGCCTATTTTAAATTATATAAATCATATTTTCTTTGTTATATTTTTATTTTAATAAGTGTTGATATGTTATTTTATTTATATTTTTATCTTTTAATATTGTTAAAGTGATAATAAAAATATTTTCAAAATATGTTGCATTTATTTTCTATTTTTAAAGGCTAGTTTCCAATTTTCTGCTATTTTCTTCATTTAAATTATATTTCATTAAAATTTATTTATTTATTTATTTTTGTGAATTCATTTTATTTTTATGTTACAACCTTTATTTTTAAATATTTTTTTAGTCCATATAAATCTTCCAAAGTTTATTCTATTTATTTTCAAATTTTCTAGACTAGTTTTCATTTATACTATTTTCTAATTTTAATCATATATAATTAATATTTATTTATTTATATTTTTTTATTTGTTATATTTTCGTATTTTAACTGAAATTATATTTATTTTCATATATTTAAACTTATAAAAGAAAATGAATGGAAATTTGAAAGGTTTTTGGACTCTTTATATTTCCAAAGTCTTTTTACATTTCGCCTTTTCATTTTCTCAACCTACTCCTTTATTTTATTTTTTACGTACCATTCCTCCTTCTTTCCAGCCACATTTCATTTCTTTTTCACGAGCAAAAACATTCTCAAACTCAAAAAAATATACACGGCCATTTTTTGTAGAAGTTTGGGTAAAAATGTCTTCTCTTTTTCCTTTGTTTTTCATTGTTTTAATGGTTTTGCACTTGTCTCTTCATGCTTTACTTGGCCATACTCCTCCACCGCCTCCTCCAACCAACCCCACCACTGTCCATGGACACTCCACCATCCTTTCCCTCTGACTTGACCAGGCCGTGAGCCCCCTTGAAGCTATCATCACCAAACGTGGCAAAATCACCTTGAAACTAGCCTAGCCGAACCATTTATGCACATACCCTTCATTTTTCATCTAAACCACCTCCTTGGCTGCCACCACCAGTCCCTCCACCACCTTTGGCCGACACTCCAGACGCCACCTGACCTTCACCTTGTAGGGGCCGAGCCCAATGGTCCTTTGGTTGAGCCATGGTTGCACAAAAGCCACTTATTTGCCTTAAACCCTTTGTATTCACACCTTGTAACTTCCACCACTTCACCACACCCTTAGCCTCCCTTTGAACCACCTTCTCCAGCCCATACCTGAACCAAAACCACTGCCACACCATCTCCTAGCCTCCAGCAGGTTTGGCCATGCCATTTGTAGCCTTGCCCGAAGATTGAAATTGCACAAAAATCCACTTGTTTGCCTTGTACTTGTATTTTCATACATAGCAACTTCCATACCTTCACTACCCTTGCTAGGCCGACCATATATGACCCATACCTGACCAAATACACCCCATGGCAGTACCTTATCACCCTATAGGCTGAGCATAGTGATGGTGGAAGCAACTTCAAGTGTTTGATTAATTGTTGTTCCTTAATTTCTAGCATCGTTTATCGTATTTTTGGTCTGAAACCTTATAATGGTTATATTGTTTGTTTGATTTGTATTCAAGGGAATTAATCCTTGACTCCTCCATTTCGTATCTGTATCGTGCTTTTGTGCTTGTGTAGATCCCGTTTTCCAATTCGTCGTTGTGTCATCAGCTCAAAACAGTGAGTAAATCCCACCAGACTAATATGTACTTATATAGTGATAAACTGACATCACCTGAATCTGTAAATGCATATCATCCTGTTATAACTGCTATATTATATTCATATGAAGTTCAAACCTATATTTACACTTGTTATACCATATGTTACTGTTATTTCATGCTATTCTATTATTTTCGTCAGTTTATCACACTGCAAGTTCCCTGTAGACTAGAATCACTATGGGTTGAAATGATACATACCCGAATGGACTTTAGAATAGGAGAAAATCGTTATGCTGAAATGATAGGCCTGAATGATTTTCGATTATTTTCATTTACTTGGGATTGCGGGTTTGAAATGATCAAACCCGGGTTTTCTTTGTAAATTACGGGTTGAAATGATATATTACCCGTATCACTTTACCTAGGCTAGAAAATGAAATACAGACCCGTTGTTAAAATATGTTTTTCTAAAAATTTTAAAATATTTTAAAAATGTAAATATTATAATATTTTGATTTAAATTTGATTAAAAATGATTTTTGAAAAGCATTATTGATTTTCTGAAAATTTATAAGCGAAAAAAATAAATGGCAAAGTTAGAAAATCTGAAATGTAAGTTATTTTGGAAATTATAATTTGGTGATAAATGGAATTTAAATTAAATATGAAAATATGATAAATTTATGATATTTTGAATTAAATGAATTTAAAATGATTTTGTAATATATTAATGATTCTTGAATAAAGTTAAAATGTGAAATGAATGAATATTTATGTTGAAATTTTGAAATATAACTAAAATTACAAATTTGTGAATTTGGCATAAAAGTGAATTTTAAGTTAAGTAAATAAAAATGAAATTAAGTTATATTTGAAAATTTTAAACTTAAGTGTTAAGTTAAATTTAATTTAATGAATTTGAAATTTTATGTTGGAATTTAATAAGTGAATTATTATTAAATTTTGATTTTTGAATGGAGATTCAACTTTATAACATCGTGAATATAAGCGTATTTGAATGATTGTTTTAAAAGTGAAATTATATGATTTTATAAGATAAAAATGATTTAAATAAAATATAATTTTTTTGTGAAATTATACTGATTATTTGAAGTTAATTAACTGTATTTCTGAAGTGCTATTATTCTAATGTAAATGATAATACAGCATTTGTAAATGCTGTAGTTGATAATAATGAACCAAATGACTAAGTTTAATTAAAGGCTATTATAGCATTTTTATAAATGTTATAATTGTTGAATTTAACTAAGTTTTATTTGAAACTAATGTAACCCTATTACAGCATTTTTAAATGCTATCTTTTGTTAAATTGAACTGTTTTGAATGTAACTTCTTGTAGCAATTTCTAAATGCTGCGAAAGTTGAATTTTCATCTGTTTTATTAAATTAAGTGAATAAATGAATTTTGAAAGACTAAATTTTTGTAAATTTAATAATTTAATTATTAAATATAATAACTTCATTTTATGATTTAAAATGAAGTAATTTGTTTTGAAATATAAACTATTTTGAAATGTGTTTTGTAATGGTATTTAAATTAAATAAAAATGAATGTGGTTTGGAAGATATTATATTTTTGATATTTTGAAATGGATTTTGAATGATATTAAATTTTGAAATGATATTTGATTTTGAAGTATAAAATATCATTTTGAAATTTTAACCACTGGATGTAATTAATTTATAGTTTAACCGATTCTTAAAGGATGGGCGATCCCAAGCATCCTTTAAGTTATTGTGTACTTCTACTACAGTTCACTTGTGTTGGTTTACATTATATAAGTATATATTGTCCTGACTCGAGTGTTTTGTGTTTTACTTTACGCTCGGGTCAGCCTGAGTATTCACAGCTTTGGATTCTCTTTCTGGAGTTGGTCTTTGCTGGAGTTTCTGATTATCTACATTTATATCTACTCTCTGTTTCAGCTGTACTAGTGTATCTCATGTATTAGTGAACTTCTATGTAATTGGGATTTCTATTATGTTGTTTTCAGACTGTATTATGTATTTGGTTTGAGACTCTGTCGTAGTAGCTTCATGAACTACTATATATTTTATTTCCGCTGTGAGTTATTCTGATATTTCTGTGTCTGTGACACTGTGATTGTATTTCATTTGCTCCAAATTTATTTACAACGCGGTATTTTGAGCAATTCAAGTCCGACATGTGCGGATGCGAATGGCTGAAAATATCGGGTTGTTACAGTTGGTATCAGAGCTTTGGTTTTAGGCAAACCTTAGCTTGCGGAGCAAAAACTCATTAGAGATAGGGTAGAAATACCCTAGAACGAGTGAAATCAATCTCAGAATCCTTTCCTTGTGAGAGAACGTATTTTCGAAGTATAAAATGATTTCCAAATGATTTTTAAAGGATTTTCAAAGATTATTTTGGTATAAAAAATTTCTTATTTTGGAATCAAGATTTTTTTTGAACTTCTATATCCACCTTGTTAGAAATCTCTTGGTTAGGATTCTTATTGATTTAGATTCCTAGAACTGTGGAACGCTCCCACTTGTTCTGAAATCCAGTCTTGTCTTCCCTATTTTACCCTTTTGATTTTGGCATTCCGTAACCCCACTTTGGAATGACCTCTCTACAGAGCGGTGATTCCGTAAATCTTTGAATGATTTATAAAGGGGTGAAATTCCTTTATAATTGGCATTGATTCACCGGAGATTTCTGTATCCTTGGATGTCGATGCTATCTATCTCCTCCTCTATTTGGTAATTAAATTATCTCATCTTCATTTGAGTTTATCTTCGAACTAGAATTCTATTTGATTAGAGTTCCTCTAATTTTGAATCTTTGTTTGTTTGAAATCCTTCCTTGAATCATCCTTTGGAAATTTGTGTTTGGTTGTATTTTGAAATTGTGCATACATCGAAATTATTAAGGATGGCCATATTTTTATATATAAAAGTGAAATGTTTTCGATAAGGACTATATACCTTTCAAAATGAAAATTTGAAATTTTGAAAGAATTGAAATTTTGAAAATTTTATAAGAACTTGATTTATACAAAAATGGTTTATAACTGAAGGGTTCTGAATTTGAATTTCGAGCAATCGAATTCTGGTGTTTTGAAATCGGTTTTAAGATTTTGGAAAATATATAATAATAATATGATTTAAAGATTTTTTTTTCAAATAAGAAATGTTTCAAATGTATTCGAATGAATTTCAATGATTTCGAAGGAATTTCAAAGAAGTTTTTCAAAGTTAATTGAAGTCCAGAACTCACTTATGTCGTTGGAAAATAATTTCGATGATGAATGCATGCATCATTGACATTGATTTTCAAGTTTCTAAGTGAGGGAGAGGCCACTCTAGTAGCTTTGCTATGTGAGTGATTTCGTGAAACCAATTTTGATTTCTGATTTCGAAGTATGGTTTGATATTCGAAAGATAGATCCGTGTATATATATATATATATATATATATATATATTTATATATATTTGAAAAGATTTAAAGTAAGCCGGTGTTCAGTTCTCGAGTTTCAAATTTTGAAACCTAACTTTTGAAATTGATTTACTGATTTAGTGTTGATTTTCAACTCTTGGATTGAAAATATGACTTCTTCGACTATTTTAATATTCGAGCACTTCCAAATCAAGGTTAATTTTTCAAAGCTAAATTTTCTTGAAAGGTATAAGGTATTTGATAAAGAATATAGGTTTAGTTTGTATGTTTCAAGTATGAAATAATATGGTTTTTTATAAGTTGAAACTGTTTTGTTAAGTAAATAAATAAGACTATTTTGAATTATACTAATATGAAATTTAGTTTTGAAATGTTTTGGATAACAATTAGTCTTCAAATGTTTGAGAAAATTTTGGTTTTAAATGTTTTAACTTAGTAACATCTTTATAAAACTATTTATTTAACAAGTTGGAATAGATACATAAGTTGTACGTATGTTGTTTTATTCGCATAATTAATTTGATCCAAGTTTGAGTACACAAGTTCGAGGTGAATTACACCATTTCGTGTTAGGATTTTTCATTTGATTCTTGATGGCGAACATTTGATATGGATTTTTGGCTTGATTCTAGAATTCTCTATCATAGTATATAGCTATGCAAGGAGACTGATGGCTTCTAGTCGAGAAACCATATCGAAGTCCGCATTAGGGAAGTCGAATGGACAATACTAGTTCGAAAGCGAACTTGTGAGATCGAGCGAGCGATCGAAGGTAATGTTGCGAAATGATGACATATGTACATCTTATATCCTAATATCATTGGTATACTTGACGCTGAAATTGAAAGTTGTTGGGTTGGATATCTTTGTAATTTAATTGGAATTTTTCTTTTATGAAAAACCATAGTTTAAGAAAAAGAAAAATGGTTTTGAAAAATGGTTTTAAATTTGATAGTGGTTTTTCATAAAAACTATTTTATATACAAAACTATTCTTAATTAAAAATCTTTTAGTAAGCAAAGGTGTTCAATCCCATATGGCTTTTCATGTAGCGAATTTTTTTTTTTTTGAAAATTTTGATCCTTATATAAGATAAACTTTATGTAAGTATAAAATAATTTTGAAAACCATTGATCTTGATAAATCTATAATTGAAGCTTATATTAGTATGAAAGGATATTTGGTTTACCTGTAATTTGAGTTTATTTAAAAATAATGGATTTATGAAATAAATATTTCAACACTAAGTAATAATGAAGTAAAATTTGAGATATATGAAATTATAAAATTTAGTTTGAAATATGGTATATTTAAGCCTTGAAACATATTTAAGATTGAATAGTTTATTTTGTAAATCAAATCTATATTTGAAATTGGATAATATTTGAAATGGTTTCGTTGGAAAACTAAATTGAATTGAAACTGATGGGTTGAATGGAATTAAAATTTGGAAATTTTAGATTTTGGTTTAATTGAATAAATTTGTGAAATGTAAAGAACTAAAGGAATGTTTTATGATTTCAAATGCATGATTTCTAAATGTTATGATTTTCAAAGTGTAATGATTTCAAGTATTTTGGTTTCGAAAGATTCATAACTTTGAAAGTATTATGACTTTTGAAGTGAATATATGTTTGAAATGGAAATGAATTTGTTTGACTTAAATTTTGTAGATTTGGAAATTTGGATTATTTTCTAAATCTATTGTTTTAAGAAACTTTGAAACTGAATATATGTAATTTGGAAGAAATGATTTGATGAAATCATATATGATTTTTTAACCGAAATACTATTGAAATGAATTAAAATTGAGAACCTTTTTTTTTAAATACTTTGATTTGGGAGTTATCGAACTTATATAAAATTGATTTGTATAAGTATGCAGTAGATTTGAAACTATTGATTTGAAAACTGTTGATTTGAAAAGGTACCCTATTTTGAAAAGTGAAATCTTATATAATCGAAATCTATATAAGTGTGATTTGATATACTATTGTTTTGAAAAGTATTTGATTTGAAATGAAATCTTATATAAAATGAACTTTATATAAGTATGATATTTGGAAGTGATTTTTGAAAGGTACTATATGATACATATTTTCGAAGTAAAGATATGGAAAGTGCCTTCTGCTTGATATCTGCTTTGTGGCCACACTGTGGATTCATTCTATCGATATTATTCTCTCTCTTTGATTTGGGTTTTCCGGATATGATACTAGAGTGTCCATCGAATTCCATGGCGATCTCCATGGTCTTATGATCGCGACTACATAGCGCAACTGCCTGGCTGAGCTGGCCTAGGGGTACGGATTGTTTCCTGGGGGATCCAGGTGTAACCATTGTGTATCCTGCACTCTATGTAGGTCGCATTAGTAGCGAAACTGCCTGGCTGAGACGACCTAGGGGTACAGATTGTTTCCTGGGGGATTCGGGCGTAACCATTATGTATCCTGCACTCTACTAGTCATCATGGCGTAACTCGCAGGGCTGAGAAAGCTTACGGATACGGATTGTTTCCTGGGGGATCCAGGCGTAACCATTGTGTATCTGCGATCCATGGTTAGACAACTGTTCGGTTTGGTTCATTTGATTGGATTGTACTTTCCATATCTGTTTTTAAAAGTGTTTTCCAGTATTTTCACTGGGTGTTGAAACAAGTCTACCAAGTACTTGGAGAATTCTAGCTTAGCGTCTGATCAACATATGGCCAGAGTCTGCAGGAACGAAAGTAAACTTGATAAGACATCGAGTTATAAAATTATTTTGGTAAAGTATGGTATAAAGGATATTTTGATCATTATGTAAAATGTTTTAAATATTGTTTAGCTTGAACCATCAGATTTGAATCAAATGACTATTCAGCATACTAAAAAAAAAATTAATTGAAATGTATAATGGTTTAAATAATGGCTCACCCTTGTCTTCCAACATGCTTCCCTTCCTAGCTACCTTTTCCCTACGTTCTTTCGAGGATGTCTTCCAACCTATTGTTCTTTCTTGTTGTTTCTCCGCTTCCTTCCTTTTCGAGGACGAAAAGATTTGAGGGGGGGAGAGTGTAACAACCCTAGATTTTTCATATATTTTAATATTTGACTTTATTTTATTTTGAAATTATTTTTAAACTTGTTTTATTTCAAACATTTCACATTTTTAATTATAAGTGTTGATTATTATGTGAATTATAATTTCAAACAGGTATAAATTGGATATTTTAATGAAAGATGAATTTCTGTTCAAGCTGGTCAAACTTTGACTTTTAAATCTTAAATTTAAATATTTAAATTCTTAAATTTTATCTTTTATTATCAAAATAGATGTAATAACATGAATAATGCTTTTTGTTTCGTTGAAAACGGAGTTAAATTGTAAAAGTTATGTACATTTCAATTTTGAGTATAATTTGTTTTATTTTGCAATTTTGCCTATTTTAAATTATATAAATCATATTTTCTTTGTTATATTTTTATTTTAATATGTGTTGATATGTTATTTTATTTATATTTTTATCTTTTAATATTTTTAAAGTGATAATAAAAATATTTTCAAAATATATTGCATTTATTTTCTATTTTTAAAGGCTAGTTTCCATTTTTCTGCTATTTTCTTCATTTAAATTATATTTCATTAAAATTTATTTATTTATTTTTGTGAATGCATTTTATTTTTATGTTACAATCTTTATTTTTAAATGTTTTTTTAGTCCATACAAATCTTCTGAAGTTTATTCTGTTTATTTTCAAATTTTCTAGACTAGTTTTCATTTTATACTATTTTCTTATTTTAATCATATATAATTAATATTTATTTATTTATATATTTTTATTTGTTATATTTTCGTATTTTAACTGAAATTATATTTATTTTCATATATTTAAACTTATAAAAGAAAATGGATGGAAATTTGAAAGGTTTTTGACTCTTTATATTTCCAAAGTCTTTTTACATCCCGCCTTTTCATTTTCTCAACCTACTCCTTTATTTTATTTTTTCCGTACCATTCCTCCTTCTTTCCAGCCACATTTCATTTCTTTTTCACGAGCAAAAACATTCTCAAACTCAAAAAAAACATACGGCCGTTTGTTGTAGAAGTTTGGGTAAAAATCTCTTCTCTTTTTCCTTTGTTTTTCATTGTTTTAATGGTTTTGCACTTGTCTCTTCATGCTTTGCTTGGCCATACTCCTCCACCGCCTCCTCCAACCAACCCCACCACTGTCTATGGACACTCCACCATCCTTTCTCTCTGACTTGACCAGGCCATGAGCCCCCTTAAAGCTATCATCACCAAATGTGGCAAAATCACCTTGAAACTAGCCTAGCCGAACCATTTATGCACATACCCTTCATTTTTCACCTAAACCACCTCCTTGGCCGCCACCATCAGTCCCTCCACCACCTTTGGTCGACACTCCAGACCCCACCTGACCTTCACCTTGTAGGGACCGAGCCCAATGGTCCTTTGGTTGAGCCATGGTTGCACAAAAGCCACTTATTTGCCTTAAACCCTTTGTATTCACACCTTGTAACTTCCACCACTTCACCACACCCTTAGCCGCCCTTTGAACTACCTTCTCCAGCCCATACCTGAACCAAAACCACTGCCACACCATCTCCTAGCCTCCAGCAGGTCTGGCCATGCCATTTGTAGCCTTTCCCGAAGATTGAAATTGCACAAAAATCCACTTGTTTGCCTTGTACTTGTATTTTCATACATAGCAACTTCCATACCTTCACTACCCTTGCTAGGCCGACCATATATGACCCATACCTGACCAAATACACCCCATGGAAGTACCTTATCACCTTATAGGCTGAGCATAGTGATGGTGGAAGCAAGTGCAAGTGTTTGATTAATTGTTGTTCCTTAATTTCTAGCATCGTTTATCGTATTTTTGGTCTGAAACCTTATAATGGTTATATTGTTTGTTTGATTTGTATTCAAGGGAATTAATCCTTGACTCCTCCATTTTGTATCTGTATCGTGCTTTTGTGCTTGTGTAGATCCCGTTTTCCAATTCGTCGTTGTGTCATCAGCTCAAAACAGTGAGTAAATCCCACCAGACTAATATGTACTTATATAGTGATAAACTGACATCACCTGAATCTGTAAATGCATATCATCCTGTTATAACTGCTATATTATATTCATATGAAGTTCACACCTATATTTACACTTGTTATACCATATGTTACTGTTATTTCATGCTATTCTATTATTTTCGTCAGTTTATCACACTGCAAGTTCCCTGTAGACTAGAATCACTATGGGTTGAAATGATACATACCCGAACGGACTTTAGAATAGGAGAAAATCGTTATGCTGAAATGATAGGCCTGAATGATTTTCGATTATTTTCATTTACTTGGGATTGCGGGTTTGAAATGATCAAACTCGGGTTTTCTTTGTAAATTACGGGTTGAAATGATATATTACCCGTATCACTTTACCTAGGCTAGAAAATGAAATACAGACCCGTTGTTAAAATATGTTTTTCTAAAAATTTTAAAATATTTTAAAAATGTAAATATTATAATATTTTGATTTAAATTTGATTAAAAATGATTTTTGAAAAGCATTATTGATTTTCTGAAAATTTATAAGTGAAATAAATAAATGGTAAAGTTAGAAAATCTGAAATGTAAGTTATTTTGGAAATTATAATTTGGTGATAAATGGAATTTAAATTAAATATGAAAATATGATAAATTTATGATATTTTGAATTAAATGAATTTAAAATGATTTTGTAATATATTAATGATTCTTGAATAAAGTTAAAATGTGAAATGAATGAATATTTATGTTGAAATTTTGAAATATAACTAAAATTGCAAATTTGTGAATTTGGCATAAAAGTGAATTTTAAGTTAAGTAAATAAAAATGAAATTAAGTTATATTTGAAAATTTTAAACTTAAGTGTTAAGTTAAATTTAATTTAATGAATTTGAAATTTTATGTTGGAATTTAATAAGTGAATTATTATTAAATTTTGATTTTTGAATGGAGATTTAACTTTATAACATCATGAATATAAGGGTATTTGAATGATTGTTTTAAAAGTGAAATTATATGATTTTATAAGTTAAAAATGATTTAAATAAAATATTTTTTTTTGTGAAATTATACTGAATATTTGAAGTTAATTAACTGTATTTCTAAAGTGCTATTAATTCTAATGTAAATGATAATACAGCATTTGTAAATGCTATAGTTGATAATAATGAACCAAATGACTAAGTTTAATTAAAGGCTATTATAGCATTTTTATAAATGTTATAATTGTTGAATTTAACTAAGTTTTATTTGAAACTAATGTGGCCCTATTACAGCATTTTGAAATGCTATCTTTTGTTAAATTGAACTGTTTTGAATGTAACTTCTTGTAGCAATTTCTAAATGCTGCGAAAGTTGAATTTTCATCTGTTTTATTAAATTAAGTGAATAAATGAATTTTGAAAGACTAAATTTTTGTAAATTTAATAATTTAATTATTAAATATAATAACTTCATTTTATGATTTAAAATGAAGTAATTTGTTTTGAAATATAAACTATTTTGAAATGTGTTTTGTAATGGTATTTAAATTAAATAAAAATGAATGTGGTTTGGAAGATATTATATTTTTGATATTTTTAAATGGATTTTGAATTATATTAAATTTTGAAATGATATTTGATTTTGAAGTATAAAATATCATTTTGAAATTTTAACCACTGGATGTAATTAATTCATAGTTTAACTGATTCTTAAAGGATGGGCGATCCCAAGCATCCTTTAAGTTATTGTGTACTTCTACTACAGTTCACTTGAGTTGGTTTACATTATATAAGTATATATTGTCCTGACTCGAGTGTTTTGTGTTTTACTTTACGCTCGGGTCAGCCTGAGTATTCACAGCTTTGGATTCTCTTTCTGGAGCTGGTCTTTGCTGGAGTTTCTGCTTATCTACATTTATATCTACTCTCTGTTTCAGCTGTTCTAGTGTATCTCATGTATTAGTGAACTTCTATGTAATTGGGATTTCTATTATGTTGTTTTCAGACTGTATTATGTATTTGGTTTGAGACTCTGTCGTAGTAGCTTCATGAACTACTATGTATTTTATTTCCGCTGCGAGTTATTCTAATATTTCTATGTCTGTGACACTATGATTGTATTTCATTTGCTCCAAATTTATTTACAACGCGGTATTTTGAGCAATTCAAGTCCGACATGTGCGGATGCGAATGGCTGAATATATCGGGTTGTTACAGTTGGTATCAGAGCTTTGGTTTTAGGCAAACCTTAGCTTGCGGAGAAAAAACTCATTAGAGATAGGGCAGAAATACCCTAGAACGAGTGAAATCAATCTCAGAATCCTTTCCTTGTGAGAGAACGTATTTTCGAAGTATAAAATGATTTCCAAATGATTTTTAAAGGATTTTCAAAGATTATTTTGGTATAAAAAATTTCTTATTTTGGAATCAAGATTTTTTTTGAACTTCTGTATCCTTGTTAGAAATCTCTTGGTTAGGATTCTTATTGATTAAGATTCCTTGAACTGTGGAACGCTCCCACTTGTTCTGAAATCCAGTCTTGTCTTCCCTATTTTACTCTTTTGATTTTGGCATTCTGTAACCCCACTTTGGAATGACCTCTCTACAGAGCGGTGATTCCGTAAATATTTGAATGATTTATAAAGGGGTGAAATTCCTTTATAATTGGCATTGATTCACCGGAGATTTCTGTATCCTTGGATGTCGATGCTATCTATCTCCTCCTCTATTTGGTAATTAAATTATCTCATCTTCGTTTGAGTTTATCTTCGAACTAGAATGCTATTTGATTAGAGTTCCTCTAATTTTGAATCTTTGTTTGTTTGAAATCCTTCCTTGAATCATCCTTTGGAAATTTGTGTTTGGTTGTATTTTGAAATTGTGCATACATCGAAATTATTAAGGATGGCCATATTTTTATATATAAAAGTGAAATGTTTTCGATAAGGACTATATACCTTTCAAAATGAAAATTTGAAATTTCGAAAGAATTTGAAATTTTGAAAATTTTATAAGAACTTGATTTATACAAAAATGGTTTATAACTGAAGGGTTCTGAATTTGAATTTCGAGCAATCGAATTCTGGTGTTTTGAAATCGGTTTTAAGATTTTGGAAAATATATAATAATAATATGATTTAAAGATTTTTTTTTCAAATAAGAAATGTTTCAAATGTTTCGAATGAATTTCAATGATTTCGAAGGAATTTCAAAGAAGTTTTTCAAAGTTAATTGAAGTCCAGAACTCACTTATGTCGCTGGAAAATAATTTCGATGATGAATGCATGCATCATTGACATTGATTTTCAAGTTTCTGAGTGAGGGAGAGGCCACTCTAGTAGCTTTGCTATGCGAGTGATTTCGTGAAACCAATTTTGATTTCTGATTTCGAAGTATGGTTTGATATTCGAAAGATAGATCCATATATATATATATATATATATATATATATATATATATATATATATATATATATATATATATATATATATATATATATTTGAAAAGATTTAAAGTAAGCCGGTGTTCAGTTCTCGAGTTTCAAATTTTGAAACCTAACTTTTGAAATTGATTTACTGATTTAGTGTTGATTTTCAACTCTTGGATTGAAAATATAACTTCTTCGACTATTTTAAGATTCGAGCACTTCCAAATCAAGGTTAACTTTTCAAAGCTAAATTTTCTTTAAAGGTATAAGGTATTTGATAAAGAATATAAGTTTAGTTTGTATGTTTCAAGTATGAAATAATATGGTTTTTTATAAGTTGAAACTGTTTTGTTAAGTAAATAAATAAGACTATTTTGATTTATACTAATATGAAATTTAGTTTTGAAAAGTTTTGGATAACAATTAGTCTTCAAATGTTTGAGAAAATTTTGGTTTTAAATGTTTTAACTTAGTAACATCTTTATAAAACTATTTATTTAACAAGTTGGAATAGATACATAAGTTGTACGTATGTTGTTTTATTCGCATAATTAATTTGATCCAAGTTTGAGTACACAAGTTCGAGGTGAATTACACCATTTCGTGTTAGGATTTTTCATTTGATTCTTGATGGCGAACATTTGATATGGATTTTGCGCTTGATTCTAGAATTCTCTATCATAGTATATAGCTATGCAAGGAGACTGATGGCTTCTAGTCGAGAAACCATATCGAAGTCCGCATTAGGGAAGTCGAATGGCCAATGCTAGTTCGAAAGCGAACTTGTGAGGTCGAGCGAGCGATCGAAGGTAATGTTGCGAAATGATGACATATGTACATCTTATATCCTAATATCATTGGTATACTTGATGCTGAAATTGAAAGTTGTCGGGTTGGATATCTTTGTAATTTAATTGGAATTTTTCTTTTATGAAAAACCATAGTTTAAGGTTTTGAAAAATGGTTTTGAAAAATGGTTTTAAATTTGATAGTGGTTTTTCATAAAAACTATTTTATATACAAAACTATTCTTAATTAAAAATCTTTTAGTAAGCAAAGATGTTCAATCCCATATGGCTTTTCATGTAGCGAAATTTATTTTCTTTTAATAAGCAAAGATGTTCAATCCTCCGGTCGTTACCGACCTTTACCGAGGGCCCTCATAGCATACAAACCACAATAATCAGATACACGACGTCATGGCGTGTAAAGATATATCTAGAAGAGGATGATTGTACCCTAATGGAAGTGACCCACTCAACCTTGCCGCATCTAACCCTGTTTTGGTCATTTTCGGTTGATGAGGCCTGACGTGGGAAAACATGCACGAACCGCAGCCAAACGCGGCTTGATTTCTTCCTCTACATTGCGTCGATCACGATCATCACCATATAGATTTGAAGCTCTCATCGCCCTCTATAATTTGTTAGTTGAAGCTTTTTGCTAAAGGTTGTGAATCGAGAGAGATTAAGGGGGAAAGAGAATGAATTTCTAGCCATTGGAGTAAGAAGTGGCGGCTAGCCCTAGCCTGGACAAGGGTTTTGCAAAATAGAAAATAAGTTGGCCTTTTATAGAAAATTTGACGACACTATTCATCCCGAAAATTTTCGAATTCGAAACGAAGCGTGCCGTCTGGCGTTTATAATATTTTACCCCTATTCCGAAAGCAATGGAATACATACCAGGAGCCAATTCGATCGTATTTGGAAGATAGGTTTTCGAATCGCATATTTAAATTTTAAATTTCACTTAAGCGGATTTCTAAGCGTTTTAGCTTACCTCGGACAAACCGTATATCCGATTGACACAAAATTTGAAATAATATAACATTACGGATCCAATAAAACTGGTTTTGTCGAAATCTGAGACTGTATGAAAAATGACTATTTTTACTCGTCAATTAAATATTAAAATATTCAATTTCTTCAAATTAACTTTTAATTCGATTTTAAAAGTCCTGTAACATCATTCTAATTCAAATAAGATTTAATTCAGCTTTATACAACATTTTTATTCATATTAAATCCAAATTTCTATTATTTCAGCAATTTCAAATATTAAATTAACAATTTAATTATCCAATTAAATCTTGATATTCGAAATAAAATTTATTCAGCTTATAAATTGACTTGTGAATATTTAAAATTAATTAAATATACGAATTTCAAATGACAAAAATTTTAGGTCATTACATTCTCCCCCACTTAAAATTTCGACCACGAAATTAGCAAGTAAGAAAAAGTCACAAAATCCATTTACTTTTCAAAACAAATCGTTCCAATTAGAAATCAACATTCATTCAAATATTTTAACTTTTCCAAAATCATTTAGTTAAACTTCTTATAAATTTTTTTCTAAGTTTTCAAATCTACTTAGTTATCTTTTAAAACCAACTAATATCATTTAATTTTAACTCAATATCAAAATTTAGTTATCAAAATTTTTCCAATTTTTTCCAAAATTTTCTAATGCCTCAAATTTCAAAATTTTTTTGCCAGCGTCTCCTATGCGCGGTTCGATCGTAGTAGGATCACAACATATATATATCACAAATATACATCTCATCTACGAGGATGAGGCATCCCGAAGGGAAAAAAGTATAAATGTATGATATGTAACCCGAGATATGTACCTTATATATTATTAGCGAGCATATACGGCTAATATAGCACGAAAGCGAGCTCCAAATGCGAAGCAAGCGCAATTCCGCACCTACTAAACACTCAATACACAAATGAGAAACATGTATGTATAAAGTAATATCAATATACAACATATACCAACAACTATATATGCCAATATAGCAAATGCAACAAAAACAATAAACCCAACTATCAAACAACTATCATCCAACACACCAAATTCTACATCCAATCAATCCACAACCAAATCAATATACATTCACTTCTCATTAATATTCATTGAACTGATTTTCAATTTAATCACATTTGATTCGTTAACATTGGATTTTTTTTAACATTCATTTATTCATATCCAATTAGTTTACATTCACTAATTCATATTCAAGTTTGTTTACTTACAAATCAAATCAAATCAGTTCTATGTAGATTCACTTTACTTCCCATTCCAATTTGGATTCAATTACTTAGCTTTCAATTTCATTAATTCAACTTCATATGAATTTTCTATACAATCAGTTAACATCTGTCTAACAACCAATGTATAACCAACATAACCAAATTAATTTACTTTACATTCATTCAATTTGGTTCAACACTTTTAATTTCAAATTGGTTTAACATTCAATTTAGATTGAATTCTAGTATTCATTGTAATCACATTTTTATACAATATTTCCAACATTAGTATTAATTCACAACTTCTTAATTTAAGTTTTATTCAATTCTTAACAACAATATTTTCTAATGTTGATTCATTTTACAATTAAAGTTGAATTTCTTTATATAACTCAAGTTCACATTTATTTAATTCACTTTATTAATTTACTTCGATACCAAAATCAACTTTATTCAACATTACTTAAGCTATATTTCATTTTATTCTCACTTGTATTTACTTTCACTTATACAACTTAAGTTCATTAATTCATTTCAAATTCTATTTTATTTAACTTTTACTTAAGTCAAATTTCATTCTGCTATTCAAATTCTGATTTTATTTTGCTTAACAAAATTGTTTAACCATTTTAACTATTGGTTTTACTTACCTTTTCTCGTTTTATAAATTATACAACTTATTATTTAAACTTTCATAAACATTTACCGAAGTTTACTTCCATTCACAAAACTCATTTTATAATTTCAATTCATGGTTATGCAATCACTTTACAACTTAGGTTTATTTAAACTTTCAAAATTCAATTATATAATCACTTAACCACTTACGTTTAATTTCAAACCATATATCTAACATATTAACTCAAATTTTATTTTAACTTTACTAAGTTACATTTTTATTATTTCATATTCTAAGTCCAAAACTTGTTTTATTTATATTTATCAATTCCAACTCGGATATTAAATAAAATTCATTTAACACAACAAAACTTCAATTTTCAATTTACTATTGGTAGCAAATCCATCATATAGAAACTCGAAAATGATACTGATGATGCTGCAGTCATCACCCTTATTATTTTCCAGCAATAATAGCGAATTCAGTGCTTTAAATTCTTTCAAAAATCCTTTTATTTATAAATCACATTTATAAACTCTTTTACTTGTATAATTTCTTTATATCACTCTACTTACATAAGATCCATTTTTATTTACAACTCATATAGTTTCATTTTTTATATATAAAATTATTTCACAATTGCAAATCACTTTAATTATACTTCCATACTTTATAATTCATTTGCTTATATAATTTATCCTTTTACAATTGTTGTTTCATTTAGATTATTCAAACAGCTTTTTATTAACTTATATATATATATTTACATTTTCAAACAACCAAACAATTCATTTATATACACTTTAATAATTCGGAAAAATTATTTCTTTATATTTAAAATATAATCGAGGTACATTATTTCATTTACCCAATTTAAAACAATACTATGTCGACTTGCCTCGTTTAAGTATTTGGAAATCCCTATCGATAACATGGCGTCCCATATCACGACCAAAATTCACAAACAGCTCAACGGGTAAGCAAACACAATATAAAACATTTTATATACACTAACAAATACGCGCTCATATATATAATACACTCAAACTCAATCTAGGGTGCTACTGTCCCTATCTATACTGAGTACATATCAAAGCTTAGGAATATACAAAATCTAAGCTCTGATACCAAATGTGACGACCCGCAAATCCGTACCCTTTGAATCGACAATAATCCATACATGTCCGACCCAAAAAGCAAAGACTGACAGAAAGTCAAGAGAATAAAAAGAAGAGAAAAGAAAAGAAGAGAAGAAAGAGAGAAGATAGAACCAAAAAGAACAATACAGAATCTCACATCGCAGTGGAAAATATATAATATCATATCAATGATTTTTACAAAACAGAAACTGTATATACATACACGTCAATCAGAGTTCAACAATCAATCAATAGTTACCAGCTTGAACAGTTATAATAACCTGTTCTCACAAATGCCGATAATTTAAACAACTAAGCACAACGGATAATCAATAATCAAAACAGATACGCGTATACGATGAAGATCTCCAGCTCTCCTGCTGAAGCTCCAAAAGTATCAAATCTAGACCCGTAAATATACTCGGTCTGACCCGAGCAATGAAAGGGAAGAATGCCCGGATCAGTCTGGTATGAAAGTGCGGTGTGTATACAATTATATGTGCTAATATAGTATACACGGATCGTGTAATATGGATTACAATACAAATGCAGAAATAGATGATAATAGCATTGTAAATAAAAAATAGAAAAATCACACCAGAGATTTTTATACTGGTTCGGAGCACCGTCCTACGTCCAGTCCCAGACTACTACCTGGATTTTCACTAATTACAACCTCGCTTCACCCGGAGGAACAGGTTTACAATTACCCGAACAGCCGAACGGGATTTCACGCCTCTACAACACTGAGGGCTTCAACACTTGCCTCTTACAATACTGAGGACTTCAACACTTTCCTCTTACAATACTGAGGACTTCAACAAAAACAATTACAATTGTTGTTGACAACTTGTGCTCTTGTAAACACGGATTTGTCACTTGTAGTACACTCTTCCTATAATCTTATCCTCAAATTGTGAATGATGTTTGTGAAGATTATGGAATTTATATTGCTTATTGAATCAAAATATATGAGATAGTGTCAATGATTCAATAAGGAATGAAAGTAGTTTAGAGCTTTTTGAATGCAAGTGAATTCAAAGAATAGATAGAGAGCATATATAATCTTAATAAAAACTTATTGTTTTAATCAATGATATTGATGTGTATTTATAGAGAGAAAATAGTTATAACCCTTGGTGAAAAGTTGCAGTCAAAAGTTATGATCATTGATGAAGAAGAAGAGACGCAACCATTGAAGAAAGATGTGTCTTTTGGAAGAAGTTGCTCTCTGTTTAAAAACGGTCGACAGGTCAAAAACTAACCGGTAGACAGGTTTTTAAAAATATAGTCGTTATGTGCATGTGTGCACGTTTATTGTGCACATTCAACAGGAACGGTCGACCGTTCATTTTTGGACCGGTCGACCGGTCTCTGTTAAGTTGCACAATAAAGTGCACAACCTATATAAATGTGTATATATATATATTATATTTTGTGCATGATTATTTGAGGATAGATTTTGACAATTTTATTACTATTATAACATCAAATAATCAACCTATAATCTAGAGTACCATATGTAGGTCTTGATTTGTCGATCGCTTTAATATTGTTGTCAGCAATCAAAATCTTCATAGAAGCTGTGACTCAACATTCTCCCCCTTTTTGATTGATGACAATATAAAAACTCAAGTATAGGATCTCCCCCTGAATATGTGATTTCCTGCAGACAATTATTAGCTTCTTTCATCCTGCAAACAATTATTAGCACCTTTATTCTCCCCCTTTTTGATTGATGACAATATAAAAACTCAAGTATAGGATCTCCCCCTGAATATGTGATTTCCTGCAGACAATTATTAGCTTCTTTCATCCTGCAAACAATTATTAGCACCTTTCTCCCCCTTTGTCATCGACAAAAAGGAGTAAACAATAGAAAATATAAACCAAAGAGAACAATGCATACATTCAAACACAGGATGTTTTGATGAAGTACAATGCAAGTCATAGTCTACTACGAATAAAAAGATGGACACTATTTAGTACAAGTGCCATATATGTTTTTAAAGAAATGAAAAGAAAAACAAACTAACTTCATTCCGACTGAATCTCTTCCTCATCATCATCATCATCATCATCATCGTCGTCATCGTCATCGTCATCATCATCGTCATTGTCCCCACGACCTTGTCCGCTTGTACCACCGGATTCCTCGGATGTCGACCAAGTAAAAGTTGGAGGAGCCGGACGTTTTCCGGGGTCTTGATGTTGGGTCGAGACGGATGTGCTACATGATATAGCATCCCATATAGCGCCGAAGAATGACTTTACCTTATTGAATCGTCTATCAATTTTCGAATCCATTCGTTTTAGTCTTGATTCAAGTAAAAATTGATTCCGAGCGATGGTTTCAAGAGATTCTCTTGTAGATGATTTAGATTTCAATAATCTAACATCTTCAGAACGACGACGAGATGGTGGAGCTTGTTGTTCTTGAGTATCGCGTTGTTGCCATTGTTCGAATGGCATAATATGAACATATGGAGGAGGAAGCTTCATCCGTTTGATAGTAGTGGAGTCAATACACTTTGGTGTAGAATATGCCGAATCCGGGGGTGTGACTCCACATGCAAGCAACATACGCATAATATACTCGTTATAGAAGAAATGTGGACGAGTAGAGTTATTTACCTTAAGAATTTCATCGAAAATCATGTGAACCCAATTTATTTCGATATCATCGTAGATAGCATAAAGAGCCTTGAAATTCTCTTTGTAAACGGCATCATAGTTTCCTAATCGAGGAAATAGAGAGTGCATTAGGACATGGTGTAACAACCTTGCAGTCGGTCGTAGCCCAATCGATTTGGTGCCGTTACTATCATCTTCTATAAATTTATGACTCGTACTATTCCGGGTGAAAACTTCACAAAATGTCGATGAAAACTCTTCACCCCTATTCGGTATTCCCAAAATAGAAGCAATTCTATCATAAGTGAGATAGATTCGTTTGCCACATACTACTGACCAAATAACTCCATTTGGATTATCCGGAGTATATTCCTCTAAATTCATATTCGCATAAAATAGCTTAATCATCAAATGATTAATTTGAACGCTATTTACAGAAAAATCAATAAGAGGAGAGATACGAGATCTATTTGCTAATCTTTGAATACCGTATGCAGTGAAATCGTCGAATTTGATGAATGAGCCCGGATGGAACTTGTAATTTGTCATTTGATTCCATCTAGTTACTGCAACCGGAGATTCTAGCCATTTTCTAGCAGAGAGAGTAAGAGAAGAAGTTTCTGATGTTGCTCTTTTCTTTGATTTCTTCTGAGGAGGAGCCATTGAAGAGAATTTGAGAGTTTGTGAAGCTTGAGAATATGAACTAGGGTTTGGAAATGGGAAAATTTTCAGTAGAGAGTAGAAAGTAAAAAGGGTTGGTGGCAAAATATATACGTGAAGTATAAAAAAAAAGAAATAACTGCCGACCGGTCGACCGCCTGCATATTGCCGGTCGACCGTTTTCAACCCGAGAGCAAAACGGTCGACCGGTCATATTTCAGGCTGTCGACCGGTTTGGCTCTGTGTGTAAAAATGCAGAATTTGGAAAAAAAATTTTGAAAACGAGTCGAATGAATATATTATATATTATGTTATTATTGCAAAAATATACTGTATTACAAGAATTATATATGAAAGCAAAATAATATACATTATGGAATTCTAATGAGAAGGTGAGTTGTTATTAGAATTCTTGTCGTTTTCAATGCGTTTAGCCCACGGACTCCACTTATATCGAGCTCCTTCATTCTCGTTATAGTTTTTATCCCAAGAGTTTGGAGTTGTTGAAGTCGATGGTCTTGACGGCATTGGTTCATGAACATCGTGTTTGTTTGAACCGCAGAAGAATGAAGCCATTCGTTCTAAAGCGGATAAACGAGTTGAAGTACGTTGTTGTTCATGGTATAGTAGGTTTTGACCATAATGTAGTTGTCGTTGAAGATCGATTTGATGCTTTTGGTAGTGATGAATCTCATCGATTTGCGCCTTCGTGCGCGGAGAGCAGAATAGTGCTTTCTTTGCACGCTTGGATGTTGGAGTATGGCCAGGTGTGTGAAAACAATGGTGAGGGCATTCCGGCCTTTGTTTCGGTGTAATCGGAGAGTATTGTTCCTCCGACTCCGAGCTTGTGATAGAAATATGAGATTCCTCTGCGCATTTGTCGCAAATGTGTGCCATGGTAGCTTGTTTAAGGTGATTTATAATTTTCAGCAAGAAGGTGAATGAATGAAAGTGTATTTTTCAAACGTTTATATAGAAAAAGTTTGCCAATGAACTTGAGGATAGGATTTGTTAGAGATAATTAGCCGTAAACAAAAACAATGATAGATAAAAAAGTTATAAAAATAGGTATAGTTTGTTATAGGCTGAAATTTAAGAATTATTTGAAAAATATATAGCCTAAGTTTGAAGGTTACTTATTCTATTCTAGATCTTTCCGAGATACTAAGCCAAGCTCTCTTCGTAGTTTAATAAAACTAGATTCAAGTAATGGTTTAGTGAAAATATCGGCTATTTGATTGTCAGTGTGAACATATTCAAGATGTATATTACCTTTTTCAATATTATCTCTAAGGAAATGATGACGGATATCAATATGTTTGGTTCTAGAATGATTTACTGGATTTTTAGAGAGATTTATTGCACTCGTGTTATCACAGTATATAATAGAATTCGATAAATGTATATCGAAATCTTGAAGTGTTTGTTGCATATATAGTACCTGAGTACAAGCGAGAGCCGCTGATATATATTCAGCTTCACATGTTGATAGTGAAACACAATTCTGTTTCTTACTAAACCAAGAGACAAGTGATTTTCCAATAAAATGGCACGTACCACTTGTACTTTTTCTATCCGTCCGTGAGCCACCAAAATCAGCATCACTATATGATACTAATTCAAATGGACATTCTTTTGGATAGAAAAGACCAAAATCTTTGGTATTATTAAGATAACGAATTATACGTTTCACTGCTCGTAAATGTGATTCATTTGGATCGGCTTGAAAACGAGCACATAAACAAACACTCATTAATATATCTGGACGACTAGCTGTAAGATAAAGAAGAGAACCAATCATGCTTCGATATAATTTCTGGTCAACATTCTTACCACTTTCATCTTTTTCAAGATGTGTAGTTGTACTCATAGGAGTTGGTTTACCAGATGTATTTTGTAATCCGAAGCGTTTGATAAGATTTTCACAGTATTTTTCTTGATTGATAAAAATACCGTTTGAAAGTTGTTTGATTTGAAGTCCAAGAAAATAAGATAGTTCTCCCATATGAGACATTTCGAATTCTTTGGTCATAATACTTGCAAATTCCTTGCAGAGTTTATCGTTTGTTGAACCAAAGATGATATCGTCTACATATATTTGGATAACCAGAATATCATTTCGAGAATGTTTAATAAACAAAGTTTGATCGACTTTGCCTATTTCAAATCCTGAATTAATAAGATAGCTACGTAAACGTTCATACCAAGCACGAGGTGCTTGTTTTAAACCATACAGAGCTTTCTTAAGTTTGAACACATGGTCAGGATATTTTTCATGTACGAATAAAGGTGGTTGTTCGACATAGACATTCTCTTTGATAAATCCATTGAGAAAAGCACTTTTGACATCCATCTGATAAAGTTTGAAATTATGATAACAAGCAAAAGATAATAGAATTCTAATAGCTTCTAGTCGAGCAACTGGTGCAAAAGTTTCTTCATAATCGATACCTTCTTCCTGATTGTATCCTTGTGCTACTAATCTTGCTTTATTTTTGGTGATATTTCCTTGTTCGTCAGCCTTATTTTTATAGATCCATTTAGTACCAATTACTGACTGATCAGTTGGTCTCGGAACAAGTTCCCAAACGTCATTGCGCTCAAACTGATTTAGTTCTTCCTGCATGGCAATGATCCAGTAATCATCTGTAGCAGCTTCTTTTGAATTCTTGGGTTCGATATTTGAGAGAAAAGCGACATGACCCATTTGATTGAGTTGACTCCTTGTTCTGACATGTGATGTTATTTCACCTATTATATTTTGGGCCGGATGGTCTCTTAATATTCTTGGTGGTGATTGTAATTCACATATTTGAGGAGTATTCTCAATAATTACTTCTGAGTCAGAATCAGTATTTGAGATGATTGGATTATTAATGACTATTGATTCGTCATCATCTGATATTGCGTGAGGATGCTGATAGATTTCATCAAAAGATACATGAAGTGATTCTTCAATAGTTTTGGTTCGTTTATTAAATATTCGATAGGCCTTACTTCGTTCCGAATAACCGACAAATATTCCTTCATCGGCTTTTGGATCGAATTTTCCAAGCTGGTCTTTCGTATTTAAAATAAAGCACTTAGAACCAAAAACTTTGAAGTATGAGATTTTGGGCTTTCTTTTGTTAAACAATTCATAAGGAGTATTCTTGGTAAGAGGTCTTATGGACACACGATTTAAAACATAACAGGCAGTTGCAACAGCTTCTGTCCAGAAGTGTTTTGGTAAGGTGGTTCCATTTAATAATGTTCTTGCACATTCTTGTAAAGTTCGGTTCTTTCGTTCTACTACTCCGTTCTGTTGTGGAGTTCTGGGAAACGAAAAATTATGATATATACCTTTCTTTGTACAAAAATGTTCAAATTCATTATTTTCAAACTCTCCGCCATGATCACTTCTTATATTTTTAACTTTAATCCCTTTTGATTTTTGAATTCTTTTGACGAAAGATTTGAAATGATCGAAAGTATCACTTTTATTTTTTAAGAAAATTGTCCATGTATAACGAGAGAAATCATCAACAATTACAAGCACATATTGACTGTGATTTATTGATTGAACTCTAGTAGGTCCAAATAAATCCATGTGCAGTAACTCAAGCGGTTGTAATGTTGATATGACTTTCTTGGATTTAAACGATGATTTGGTCAATTTTCCTAATTGACATGCATCACAAATGTTGTTAACTTTAAAACTCATTTTGGGTAGTCCTCTAACTAGATTGTTTTTGGCTAGCTTGTCAATAGTTCTGAAGTTTATATGACAGAAACGTTTGTGCCATAGCCATGGATCATTGTCATTAGCCATAAGACACATATCTGAATTATGATTAATATTCATATTTAGAATATATATATTTCTGTCTCTATAACCTTCAAAAACCAAATTATGATCTTTATCTAAAATACTACACTTATTATTTGAAAAGGAAATTATAAAACCCTTGTCACATAACTGACTAATACTAAGTAAATTGTGTTTTAAATTTCTAACTAGCATGACATAGTAATAAGAGGTAAGTTAGATGTACCACAATTGCTCACATCGCCTTTGCCGATGATATAACCTTTTGAATTGTCTCCAAAAGTGACTGAGCCACCATCTGAGTATTTAATATTTGTTAGTAAGCTCTTGTCTCCCGTCATATGCTTTGAGCAACCACTGTCCAATATCCACTTTCCTCTTTTCTTCAGTGGGACCTGCAAACATAGAATTAAGTTCATGGTACCCACTTTTTATAGGGTCCTAAGAGTTAGGTCTTAGGAGTCCAAACCCATTTGGGTCCGGTATCCCCTTTATATATATAATTGTTATTAAAATGTACATTATTCATGAATTGCTGAATGTATTTGTTCCTAATCAAGTTATTATTTGTTTTAGGAACCCATATTTTGATAGTCTTGACATTTCTCTTTTGAAATTTCACAACTGGTTTTGGTTTGAAATATAATAAACTAAGATTTTTCTTAGCTTCAGTTTTTTGTACTTTCTTCTTCCTTTTATTTCTAAGATGTTTTTTAGTTTCATGTTTGTTATATCCCAAACCTTGTTTATCTGAAATAGATTGTGAACTTTTAATGATTTTAGTCAAATTTTCTCGACCTTTGTTAAAGTTAGAAACATTTTGAGTAATGTCATCAAATTTTGTTTGTAAACTAGCTTTTTCTAGGTCTAGAATTTTGACTTTTGCTTTAAGTTCATGATTTTCAGTAGTGAGAGCATTATTTTTCTCTTTTTGAGCTTCTATTTCTTGACTCAAAAGAGATATTTGAGAGTCAACATTGGATGATGATTCTTGAATATTTTCAAGTTCTTCTTCTAATATTTTCTTCTCATCTTTTAACATATCTCGTTCAAACTCTGCTTTACTTAAATCTGCTTTGACTACTTTTAATTGACGTTTTAAGTCTTTATATTTGATTATCAATTCAGCATTAATATCAAGTAATTCATCAAATGTAGGAATTTGTACCTCATCTTCTGTTGCCATAAAGCAAACATTAGCTTGTTCATTCTCCGAATCACTTTCACTTTCTGATGAAGATGACTCTGAATCATCCCATGTTACTGAGAAGGCTCGTTTCTTTGATTTGTCCTTCTTATATTTGAATTTGTCATTTTCTGACTTTTTCTTTTGTTCTGGACAATCCTTCTGCATGTGTCCCTTTTTATGGCAGTTGAAACATTCTATAGCAGATGAAGATGGTTTATTTGATCCAGGTTTCCTTTTATTGTAGCGACTGGCTTTTCGATATTTTAGGAATTTTTTGAAACCTTTAGCAATGAACGCCAAATCTTCATCTTCAGAATCTGATTCATTTTCATCTTTCTCAACATGAAATGCTACATTTTTCTTTTCTTCTTTCTGTTCTTTTCTAGCCTGCAAATTTGCTTCATAGGACATTAAATTTCCTATCAATTCATCTGGTTTCATGACGGAAAGATCATTAGCTTCTTCAATTTCTAATACTTTTCCTTCCCATTCATTAGTCAGAGAATGTAGGACTGTTGAAACAACATCAAAATCAGAATACTTTTGTCCTAACCCAATAAGTGCATGGTGAATAGTTTGAAACCGTGAATACATGTCATTGATTGTTTCATTTGGTTTCATTTTGAAATTTTGAAATTGACTTTTCAGCATGGCTATTTTGGCTTGTTTAACCTTGTTAGTACCTTCATGAGTGATTTTTAGCGTTTGCCAAATTTGATATGCAGTAGTGCAGATACTAACACGATTATATTCATTTTGGTCTAATGCACAGAACAACATATTTATTGCTCTTGCATTTACGGCTGCTGCCGTTTTCTCAGCCACAGTCCATTCTGAATAATCAGTTGTTGGATTCACTATTTCTCTTTGAGTAGCATTCCAAGCATCATAGCTACTTGATTGCATAAAGAATGACATACGTGTTGCCCAATAACTATAGTTAAGACCATTGAAAAATGGAGGTCTTTGTGTCGATTGCCCTTCTGTGTAAGTGGTGTTTTGAGTGCTAGTACTTGCGTTATTTGCCATATTACAAGAATATATCAAATAACTGTGTTACGGTTATATGATGACCGTGCTCTGATACCAAATGAAAGTGCGGTGTGTATACAATTATATGTGCTAATATAGTATACACGGATCGTGTAATATGGATTACAATACAAATGCAGAAATAGATGATAATAGCATTGTAAATAAAAAATAGAAAAATCACACCAGAGATTTTTATACTGGTTCGGAGCACCGTCCTACGTCCAGTCCCAGACTACTACCTGGATTTTCACTAATTACAACCTCGCTTCACCCGGAGGAACAGGTTTACAATTACCCGAACAGCCGAACGGGATTTCACGCCTCTACAACACTGAGGGCTTCAACACTTGCCTCTTACAATACTGAGGACTTCAACACTTTCCTCTTACAATACTGAGGACTTCAACAAAAACAATTACAATTGTTGTTGACAACTTGTGCTCTTGTAAACACGGATTTGTCACTTGTAGTACACTCTTCCTATAATCTTATCCTCAAATTGTGAATGATGTTTGTGAAGATTATGGAATTTATATTGCTTATTGAATCAAAATATATGAGATAGTGTCAATGATTCAATAAGGAATGAAAGTAGTTTAGAGCTTTTTGAATGCAAGTGAATTCAAAGAATAGATAGAGAGCATATATAATCTTAATAAAAACTTATTGTTTTAATCAATGATATTGATGTGTATTTATAGAGAGAAAATAGTTATAACCCTTGGTGAAAAGTTGCAGTCAAAAGTTATGATCATTGATGAAGAAGAAGAGACGCAACCATTGAAGAAAGATGTGTCTTTTGGAAGAAGTTGCTCTCTGTTTAAAAACGGTCGACAGGTCAAAAACTAACCGGTAGACAGGTTTTTAAAAATATAGTCGTTATGTGCATGTGTGCACGTTTATTGTGCACATTCAACAGGAACGGTCGACCGTTCATTTTTGGACCGGTCGACCGGTCTCTGTTAAGTTGCACAATAAAGTGCACAACCTATATAAATGTGTATATATATATATATTATATTTTGTGCATGATTATTTGAGGATAGATTTTGACAATTTTATTACTATTATAACATCAAATAATCAACCTATAATCTAGAGTACCATATGTAGGTCTTGATTTGTCGATCGCTTTAATATTGTTGTCAGCAATCAAAATCTTCATAGAAGCTGTGACTCAACATGGTAAACCAGCGTGAGAAACACACTCAACTAAATTTATTAAATTACCAAACTTTTCCTTTATCAAAACAAAAGTATCTCATAAGACACGTCCACACATAAACACAGACATGTTTTTACCTTACAATAACTAAAACATATCATATCATAACTCATGTGATATTACACTAGTGTCTAGTATACAAATAATATTCAAAACAGCCGAAATTGTTACCATTATTAGCATACTAGGCTCTATAAATAAAATGGCTGGTACATAGTGGAGTTTGAATTTCCATACAAATGACCAGGTGAAGGGACTACCTTTCGAAGGGGTATACCTCTAAATGGATGTCCCGAGGCACAAAGCATCTGCCCTCTACCAACACAAGACCGACCCATCTCTATAAGTAGATGGTACCGAATATGTCATCCTCCGGTCGTTACCGACCTTTACCGAGGGCCTTCATAGCATACAAACCACAATAATCAGATACACGGCGTCATAGCGTGTAAAGATATATCTAGAAGAGGATGATCATACCCTAATGGGAGCGACCCACTAAGCCTTGCCGCATCTAACCCTGTTTTGGTCATTTCCGATTGATGAGGCCTGATGAGGTAACGATTACCTTTCACAACCACATATCACATCACTTTGAATGCCACACGACCATTTCAATTGACTACTGATTGCCTTCCACAAAAATACAATCCTTAAGCTCATACGTCTCAAGGAGGGTGTTAAGCTAAGAGAACTTGCCTTCTCTGCAACCACCGATATACGTTTGTAAAAACCAATGTACGAAATCTGTAGAAATGCAATGTCAGACAAACATCCATACAAGTTGTCCAGGAACATGACAAACCAAAGGTACTTTCCTACCACATCCTGTCGGAAAATCCCTAGGATTAGTAGCGAATAGTCCTTGTATTGGATATTTCATAATGAAGAGACCACTATTACTGGATGTATATTGGGATTTTAACCCCAAACGATCAACAAGCAGTCTTCCACTATGAAAATCCGGAATATCAATATCATCACAAGCAACCCGCACAATCGTCGCATATACGTTGGTCCGAAGTGGTTTTCAGATAAATCTGATCCCGGTCTCTTCGCACCAACAACGCAAAAGTGTTTCTCAACCTCACACAGAAACTAAGTCTCATAGACTTATCACGTCTCCAACTTTCAACTTGCTATCCTTCGGGCCAAGAAGGAAGCTCGATAGATTGGAGTAATACTCTGCACTACACGAATCAACATCCTCAACATAAACGATAATCAAGCCTACACAGATAGCAATGTACTAAGTGTACGACTAAATAGTTCCCACATCAAGTCGAGGAACTAATATTTGGCAAAGTTTGATAGTCGGTTTTAACTATCAAAACAAAAAAAACAAATATTTAGCTTCATATACAATCATTGGGCCATTTTTAATTAATCTTTATTAATTTAATCACTTGCTAAATATTCACCACAATTTATCTCTAAAAAGATATATTCTCAAAACCATTTCAACTTCTATATTGGAAAACATTTCCAAATACTTATTTAACAATAAGTAATTCACAAATCAATTAATTTTCAACACTTAGAAAATATCAAATATACTTTAATCACGATTGAGTATATATTTTATTCTTTAAGGAAAAAATTCTTTTAAACATCTTTATTTTGGGTCAAAATGAATGTTGCGTAAAACATCATTACGACAACCCAAAATCAACAGTATAGGGATTTGAAAATAAGATAGATATATAAATCCCTATACTATACAAAAAAATTCCTTTCGAAAATCATTTACTATAACAACAGTGTTATAGTCCATCATTTCCTTAATTCTCGAAAACGTCTATTTCAACAATGAATGTTGAAATCTATGTATTCGATATTTAACACATTTTAAAACCATCTTTAAGAAGTTTTATTCCATTTTAAATATAACTTTCCAAAACATTTATTTAATATATTATTCACTGTCCAAAATCGTGAATATAGTTCATTTACCCAAATCCAATATTTCTACAACTTTAAATCAAGGATAATCCACTGTCCAAAATCGTGGATTTAATGCCTAATCAAATTTATTACTATTGTGCTTTTATTAAAGGGTTATCCACTGTCTAAAATTGTGGATATAATTCCTTTAATAACCTATAATAATTAACTTATCAAATTTAATCGATTTCGGACTTATAAAATAATGTTTATAAATTCCGTTTATATTTTATAAAAACTTCAATACACAAAATTCCTTTATTAACTAGTTCCATTTATAACTCAATTATATACCAAAAATCCAAATTATAAGTTAAATACTTATAATTCATTTATTTACAAAATCATTCTTTTATAACTTTACCAAATTATAAATCTTATTCACTTATAAAAATCCATTTATAACTTTATTTTAATACTTATGAAACTCGTTTTATAATTCCATCATTTTGATTTATAAAAATTCAATTTTATAAATCTTATATATATAAAACCGTTTATAATAAATTAAAAAAATCAATTTAAACCATTTTATAAAACAGTTAACTTCACATTCCAAAAATCATATTCTTATTGTATTTCCCAAAAATCATAATTTTTATAACAATAAAAATTATAGCATTTACTTATTTAAAATAAATCCATTCCTTTAACACTTTAAAATTCAACAAAACGTATATTTTCAAAATCACTTTAAAATCCTTTCAAATTTGGAAATCATCATTTAAACATTTTTAAAATTCCAAATATAGGCCCAATGCTGCAACAACACTAAATACATCAATCACGGCGATCAAAACATCATATATCATAGGATAACTGCATATATCACAATATCTGTAAATAAATCAATACTGTGGAGGAATCCAGTTGGATCCCTTTAACCTGTCACTTGCAACAAATATACATATTAGAATATGTGTACAATGTCCGCTTCAAGGCAGACGCACGTACAAAGGGTCTTCCGCTCATACACGGGAACGTATAGGGTCATCTGCTCCACTAGGCAGGTATATATACAAATACCAATCAATATATCATATATCATCCAAAAAATCATCAATCATCATAAATAATATTTATTCTCACTTATATAAAAATATCAGTGAGTCAGAAAGAGTGAGTTGTACTCACATTGCGTCTAATAGCAGCTGCAGCGTTTTATTCCGAATAAAATTAAACAGCCGTTTAATTTTACCCAAAATTCACACTAGCTCTAATCAACTTCAAACCAGCTCCATCGCGTAGTGTTCGTCAATACGGTTACAACACAATTCGTTTCGTGTGAAGCGGATCTCGTATGAAGAAGTTACAACTTTTTAAAGTTTATACGATTTATAAATATAATAAATTCACAATTTTATCCTTTTATTTCAAACCCTTTCATCATCTGGCCGTTGATTTCATTTGGAGAGATCAAGTCCGTGTGCCTTTTCTTCCTCTTCACCAAGTAAAACACGCACGCAAGTAACCCATGAGCCACCACTCTTCTTTGAATTTCCACGACCTTTATAAGCAATTTGAAGATGATTTGACACTTCCACGTCGAAGCCACCATCGTCTAGCATAATCGTCCAAAAACCGGCCGAGCTCGGTCATCATCTAGCATGGGAAAACATGCATGAACCACAGCCAAACGCGACTTGATTTCTCCCTCTACATTGCGTCGATCACGATCATCAACATGTAGATTTGAAGCTCTCATCGCCCTCTATAATTTGTTAGTTGAAGATTTTTGCTAAAGGTTTATGGATCGAGAGAGATTAAGGGGGAAAGAGAACGAATTTATGGCCATTGGAGTGAGAAGTGGCGACCAGCCCTACCCTGGATTAGGGTTTTGCAAAATAAAAAATAAGTTAGCCTTTTATAGAAAATTTGACGACACTATTCATCACAAAAATTTTCGAACTCAAAACGAAGTGCGCCGTCTTACGTTTATAATGTTTTACCCCTATTTCGAATGCAATGGAATATATACTGGGAGCCAATTTGATCGTATTTGGAAGATAGGTTTTCAAATCGAATATTTGAATTTAAAATTTCACTTAAACGGATTTCTACGCGTTTTAGCTTGCCCCGGACAAACCGTAAATCCGATTGACACGAAATTTGAAATATTACAATAATATAACATTACGGATCCAATGAAACTAGTTTCGTTGAAATTCGAGACTGTATGAAAAATTACTATTTTTACTCGTCAATTAAATATTAAAATATTCAATTTCTTCAAATTAACTTTTAATTCGATTTTAAAAGTTCTATAACATCATTCTAATCTAAATACGATTTAATTGAACTTTATACAACATTTTTATTCATATTAAATCCATATTTCAATTATTTCAGCAATTTCGAATATTAAATTAGCAATTTAATTATCCAATTAAATCATGATATTTGAAATAAAATTTATTTAGCTTATAAATTTACATGTGAATATTTCAAATTAATTAAATATACGAATTTTAAATGACATAAATTCTGGGTCGTGACATACGACGTACCCTGTTTTGGCCATTACGGGGTGATGAGGCCTGTGGTAATAATTACCTTTCACATAACTAAGTGATAATGCTAAAAAAATTAATAAGTGATAATGCTAAAAATAGAATTTTCACAAATGTCTGAATTTGGCTATGAAACTTGCACCATTGAGTTCGTGGTGATTTTTTGATCAATTGCATATATAAAGTTTTCCGAATGGAGTTCAAATGAAAATTTTATTAAGTATGAACTTTTAGCATCAGAAATATTAAATATGTAATTATGGTAATTAAGTTAATTAACAATTAATTGCTAACATTAGTGGAAATTTAGATGTTAAGAAATAGTAACATTGGATCAAAGAGGGAATGTATATATATTAGGAACAAATCATATGGATGCGACTAACAAGGAATACAGCTTAAGACAAATAACACAACGTAATAAATAAATCACGTGCTAATTAGTTAAAGCTGAAACAAGTGATAAGTCGACCACTAATGCACCAATTTGACCAGTAGCGGTCAACCATAGGTAACAAGTGTTCCACTCGTGTGTTGTTAAAAGCGACAGTGAACGTTGGCCTAAATGGGCCGGACTTAAAATACTCCAAACGAACGGCTGGAATTGGTTTGAACCCTTATAAGTATAGACTTATACATTCGCTTCCAAACTCATATTTCTAATGAATGTGGAAGCTCTACCTTTTTCTCTTCTCCTCCAAAATTCTACGTTCTTAGAAATAGTTCTAGTTTACGTGTATATACAATTGGAGAATGATTAAGAAAGGAATGGGTTCAAATCAAATCACTACAAGCAAGCTAAATTGTAATTCCGAATTTAAATTGTAAATCAACCCAAATCTCTCTTTTCTAATTAGATTTCTAATAGATCAGTATATACTAATGTATGAATCCAAATAGGAAAAAAAGCGAGTTAAAGTGGAATAACCGATAAAAAGGATTAGATCCGGAGATTTGGAAATGCTTAAAAAGGTAAATGGGAAAATTGCATGTTTTGTAATAAGATTAGATTTACATTGTTGCGATCTATTTCATTTATGCCTATTTATAATCGATTTGGATATTTAATTTTAAGTCCGTAATGATTAGTTTTAAATCTCGTTTGGATAATATATTGTATATGCATAATGAATTAATGTAAATAATGAATTGGATAATAAATTGAATACTCGTAATGATTATGGATAATATGCCTATATGTTATGAAAACTCTAACTTGATAAATAGTGCATACATTTTAGGATTCTCGATTTGATTAGTTTATATATATATATATATATATATATATGTATGTATGTTGTTTGTGTCAAAATTGGGCACAATACTCGTCGGAAGTTTTTGAAGAGATAATAAATGAAGAAAGTAAATTAAAACGTGGATTATCTAACAAAAACTCCAAATAGCAGGAAGTAAATTGCACAAGAGACAACGATTTAGAGTGGTTCGGCGTTTTGCCTACGTCCACTATGAAGTTTTTGTTACTTTATTGCTTGATATTCGGAGAATACAACTTTTTAATGTCAAAGTACAGCAAGTAGTAAGCCAAAATTCAAAATCAAAGGCAGCAGTGGTGCTCTGAAGCAATTCTGGCAGCGTCTGGACGTGTTTTATCTCTAAAATTCTCCCATCCCTTTTCTGAATGACCAGGGGCTCTATTTATAAGTGCTGGAGGCTGATATTTCGTCTAAAATTCGGGGAGACCACTTCTGGCACGTGTGGGGGGCCCACATGGCCGAATTCTGGAGATCCGGGCCCACTTCGGGATTGATTCGACCCTTGGTTCGAATCGATCAAAAAAGTGTCCAATCGTGATGAAACTTGGCGTGGACATTCTTCTATGTATATGCAAGCTCCTATGAAAATTTCGTAGCATTTGGACCTGTAGATCTCAAGTTATGATCGATTCAAGATGGTGCTCCTCGTCCTATGGATTCGTTCGAATCGATATGGTTCGAATCCATAGGGTCGAATCCATATGGTGACTCGGAGTGGTTTTAGCCGCGCTTATCTGATGGATTCAAAGAGTTGGATTCGAAGGCACGGCACCTTCGAATTAATTGAACCAATGCTCGTTCGAATCGATCAGGGCAAGTCACCATTGATCGATTCGAATTTGTCTTAACAGGGTGGATTCGAAGACAGTTACCAGATGGAGTCGAAGCTTCTTGAACTTCATGGATTCGAAGGATGGTTCTTGAGGGATTCGAGGACGGGAATACCTCGATGGATTCGAACCAAGGCCTAATGGGATGGATTCGAACCAAGGTCTCGTGGAATGGATTCGAACCAATGCATGGCTTTTGGATTCGATCGTGAGGCTATCTTATGGATTCGAACCTAAACTTCTTCTAATCAATTCGAATCAGGACTTTCTGATCGATTCGAACTGAGGTTGTCTCCTCCACTTTCCATTGGCGATAACTTGAGCATACGAACTCGGATTGTCTCAAAATTTGTAACGTTGGTTTCCACAGCTTCGTTTGACGTGTCTTATCAATTGTAGCCCGATCCGGACTTGGACAAAATTCATCGATAATTGCAGTTGTCCAACAATCATTCAAAGTTGAAGACGTGTTATCCTGTTTTTCTTCAGTCAGTTCCTTGGTATCTCGGCCTTGCCAAAAGGCGGGATAACAAACGGCTAGGGAAATCATTTCTTTCCCACTTGGAATGCAAGGCCTTTTTCAGCGCTCGGCTTGTGTAGCATGATCTCACCTTGACAAAATGGCTCGATGTTATTGATCTATGGACCTCATTTAATCCCACATCCTACAAAGCGTCATTTGCAAGAATGAGGAATTCAAGTGATCCATCAACCACCTTTCTTTTCGGTTGCTGTGTTTTGAATGATCTGGACAAAACGAACTTTGGGCTTCATGGAAATTGCAACTATTTTCTCTAGAAGCAACAGGACGCTCTTTTTGCCATTATGTCTGTCGATGAGAGCACCTAGGTTTTACATTCCAAATCGCGATTTGAAAATCATAAACCCTGATTTTTTAATTGCGAACTTGATTTGAATTTTGGAAATAGAGATACAAGGATATGGGTCTGGTAGAGACGAGTTATGCGATGTGGTATTTTATTCTTCGATCCTCAACAAAAATCAACATGAAACAGATTTCACAATTAGTACTGGAATTCAACAAGAAAATAAGTTTCCTCCAAAATTAGGAATATACGTACCTAGATATCGATCTACATATCAAGTTATGCAAGGAAGACGATAGTTGTTTCACATTCAAAAGATGTGATTATTGAGAGCCACAAATCAACACACTGAAGGATTTTAAGATCGCAATCTATGAAAGTTACTTGCTGTTCCTAAAGTTCCAACTCTATTTGATGTAAGGAAAACAACCATTGTTACACTCTTAAAGGAAATCTAATAAAAGATCTTGAAAAATAAAGACATCAATTAGGGAACGGATTTGAGATTTTACGGTTTACACTAACGGTCGATGAGCACGACAAGGTTGTAATCCAAAATGCTGAAGGACCGCGAACCCTGGTTCTCCTCACGAAAACTTAAATTAGAACTAAAGTCAGAAATGTAAAGTGGCATCAGTCATCTTCAAATCGGAAGATGATAAGGAAGAAGATCAATTTGACGACCTTTACTTATTCAAACAACTCTACCAGGTCGCCGGGTTCAAAAGTTCGTGGGCGGACCTTGGCGTTGTATATTCGAGCGACTCGACTTCGATATGCAGCTGCCCTCACGTCGGCTTCTTCACGTTTCTCATCAAGCAGATCTAGGGATTCAGCAAGTAATATAGCATTCGTTTTCGGGTCGTAGTATGTCACATGGTGAGAGTGAACTTCCATTTCGACCGGGATAACCGCTTCAGAGCCATAGGATAGAGAAAAAGGGGTGTGTCCAGTCGCGGTTTTGTGAGTTGTTCTGTATGCCCACAGAGCCATTGGTAGTTCATCGACCCATTTGCCCCCGGCTTTCTCCAATCTTTTCTTCAATATAGACTTGATAACCTTATTGACGGCCTCGACCTGACCGTTTGCTTGTGGGTGCGCTACTGCAGAGAATCTCTTATGGATGTGAAATCGCAGACAGAAATCCCTGAATTCAGTACTGTCGAATTGGGCTCCATTATCGGTGACAATAGTATGCGGGAGACCAAACCGGCAGATGATGTTGCGCACCACGAAGTTGATCACCTTTTTTGTTGTTATCGTTGCAAGGGGCTCATCCTCGGCCCATTTGGTGAAGTAATCAACCGCAACTATGGCGTACTTTGCACCCCCTTTAGCTAAAGGCAATGCACCGATTATATCCATCCCCCACATTGCAAATGGCCACGGGCTGACCATTTGGGTTATTTCAGAAGGCGGGGCTCTAGGGATCCGAGCGTGTCTCTGGCATTTATCACATCTTTTGGCATAATCCATAGCATCGCGGTTAACGGTAGGCCAGTAATATCCATATCGAAGTATTTTCTTGGCAAGCGCTTGCCCCCCAGTGTGATCGCCACACTCTCCTTCGTGCACCTCACGCAACACTCGCTTGATTTCGTTATGCGCGATACACCGGAGAAGAGGAACAGAGTAACCTCTCCGATACATAACTCCGTCTTGAATGACAAATCGTGACACCTTTCGAAGAATCTGTCTTCTTTCACTTCGTCGTTCGGGCAGTGTGCCATGCTCAATATAATCTTGGTAGGGAGTCATCTATGATTCCTTCTCGGAGGTAGCTTCTAATGTGAATTCATTCTCCGTTCGATCAATGCTCGGAGAGGATAATGTCTCGACAGGGACGAGTCCCAAGTGTTGAGCTTCGCCTGTACTTGCCAGCTTTGCCAATGAATCGGCTTTCTGATTGTGCTCTCGGGGTATGTAGAAAATGGTATAATAATCAAACTGATCCAGTATTTCTCGGACCCGGGCTAGATAAGCGGCTAGCCTTCGATCCTTGGCCTGATATTCACCCCGAACTTGACATACCACCAACTGGGAATCGCAGTAGATTTCCACAGCGATAATTCTCAGGTCTCGGGCCAACTTCAACCCGGTGAGCAAGGCTTCGTATTCAGCTTCGTTGTTGGTCGCCCGGAAATCAAACTTTAAGGCGTAGCAGATGGATCGGCCCTCGGGGGTCTCAAGCACAATCCCTGCGCCCGAGCATCGATCGTTGGATGCGCCATCAGTGTATAACTTCCATATATATTCGGGGGAGTCACTAGTTTCAGGTAAGTCTTCAGGAACAGTGAATTCGGCAATGAAATCTGCTAAGACTTGACCGTGTATGGCTCTCCTTGGAACATATGCGATGTCGAATTGACTCAGCTCAATGTTCCACTTTAGTAACCTGCCAGACGTCTCAGGTCGTGTGAGGACCTGTCGTAACGGTTGGTCGGTGTATACAATGATAGGGTGAGCCTGAAAATATGGACGGAGCTTCCTCGAGGCGATGACTAGGCAGTATGCCAACTTTTCTAGCCTTGGATAATTTCTCTCGGCCCCGGTTAATCGTTTACTGACGTAATAGACTGGTTTCTGTGTTCGGTCTTCCTCTCGAACCAATGCAGCACTAACAGCGTTTTCAGATACAGCCAGATAAAGGTATAATTGCTCGTGATCAACAGGTTTTGAAAGAATCGGTGGTGTGGAAAGATGCTGGATTAACGATCGAAACGCGCCCTCACATTCCGTAGTCCATTCGAAGTTTCGTTTCCCTTTTCGGATCAGATCGAAAAAGGGTATGCATTTATCCGTTGATTTCGAGATGAACCTGCTCAGCGCTGCAACCTTTCCATTGAGACTCTGAACCTGTTTTATGGTCCTCGGGGTTTGAAGATTCCTGATTGCCCAGATCTTCTCGGGGTTGGCCTCTATTCCCCGGGCGTTGACGATGAATCCAAGGAACTTTCCGGAAGCAACCCCAAAATGACATTTTAACGGATTTAGCTTCATCCCATATCTCCGGAGGACATTGAACATTGACTCCAAGTCCTTGACATGATCAATGAAGTATCGTGATTTTACCAACATGTCATCCACATAGACCTCCATGGTTTTCCCGATCTGGTCAGCAAACATCCGGTTGACTAAGCGTTGGTAAGTTGCTCCGGCATTCTTTAAACCAAAAGGCATGACCATGTAGCAGTATAGTCCTAGGTCAGTTACGAAGCTTGTATGTTCTTGATTGGGCACATGCATGGGTATCTGATTGTACCCAGAGTAAGCATCCATGAAAGACAATAATTCGTGTCCGGCCGTCGAATCCACAAGTTGATCGATTCGAGGAAGTGGAAAACTGTCTTTTGGACAAGCCTTATTTAAGTCAGAGTGGTCGACGCACGTTCTCCATTTTCCATTCGGTTTGCGGACAAGTACAGGATTGGATACCCATTCCGGGTATAAAGCATCTCGGATAAACCCATTCGTCTTCAACTTATCGACTTCTTCTTTGAGGGCGGCAGATCTCTCTGGATTCATACCGCGTCTCTTTTGCTTGACCGGGATGTATCGCGGGTCAATATTTAAGGTGTGGCTCGCGATGTCCGACGAGATTCCACACATATCGGAGTGCGTCCAGGCGAATACGTCTAGATTCTCTTGGAGAAATTCGACCAATTCCTGTTGTGCTTGTAGGTTTAGCTGAGACCCAATTTTCAATATTTTCGAATCGTTATTGTCATCAATTGGAACATCGATCGTCAGCTCGGCTGGAGAAGCTTGACTTTCTTTGGATTCATCATTATCTTCAGTGTCTCGAGGGCCAAGATCCTTCTGGAATTGGTCGTGGTGCCCGGGCCGAGGCCCAGGCGCTAATTGTCAATCGTCGGCAAAGCGGACGCGGAGAGATTCCCCCACGCCCTTTCCTTTCTCCCTCCTTTGCGCTTCTCGTAGTTCAGCAACATAACAGGCTCTCCCGGCAGCCTGGTTCCCTTGAATGACCCCAATCCCGTGGTCAGTAGGGAACTTTAGAGTCAAACACCACGGGGCAATTGCTGCCCTAAATTCTGCAAGGGCTGGTCGGCCCAAAAAGGCATTATAGGGTGAATGGATATCCAGGACAACAAACTGTAACATTCGGACCCTACGGCGTTCTCCGTTTCCCAATTCTACTGGAAATTCCACCATCCCGGTGGGTATATTAGCACTTCCATCGAAGCCGTGGATCCTACATTGACAAGGCTTTAGATCTTTAGCTTCCATCTTCATCCGATCATACGCCCCTTTAAACAAGATGTTTACTGAGCTTCCACTGTCTACCAGGATCCTCTTCATCCAAGCAGGACCAACCTGGGCGGATATGACCAGTGGGTCTATGGTCGGGGCTTCGACTTTGTCAGCATCTCGGTTTCTAAATACGATATCATCCGTCATCGTCTTCTGTTGTTTAGCCGGAGCCCCTTCATCAAGTGTACTACAGCTTTCAAAACTTACGTGCCTGATCGAATTGGCGTATGATTCCATTTCCCTCCAACTTCGATCCGCTGGATGAGGGCCACCACTGACTGTATTTATGACCAACCTTCCGCTTGTACGAGCGGGCTCTTCCTGTCTTTCTTGGTTCTGCGCACGATTTTGGTTTGATGGGCCCACACCACCGGTTTGCGGTGCTCGCACAAATTGATCCAACTTCCTCTCTCTGATCAGTTTTTCAATAAGGTCTTGCAGATGCCTGCAGTCATTGGTGTTGTGTCCATAGCTTTCGTGAAATCTACAAAACTTCCCCGTTTGAATCTGTTTCTCCGATGATGACTTCGGATTCAGCTTCTTATATTGCATCGCATTACAGGTTTGTAGATATACGTTTTCCAATGTCGTATTCAGTGGTGTATAGCTTTCGAACATTTGCGCCCTACGTCGCGGGCCACGGTTCTGATCCTGCTTCTTATTCCTATTATCGCCATTCCTTGGCTGGGTTTGCTTGTTCTGAATATTCAACTGCACTCTTCCTGAGCCCTCTCCTGACTGTTTAACCGCCACATTGCTTTGAACCCCTTCCTTGTTGGGCCTCGCATCGTCCTGCTTCCTAGATTGTTTCGCATCCTCACGCCTCAGGAATTGGGCGGCTTTGGAATAGAAACGATCCAACGACGCGGGAGGTTTTCCAGCTAGCCAGTTTCCAAAATCAGAGTCGGGGTCAATCCCCTTAGTCAGAGCCATCAAGATTGAATTATCATTGGGGTTAGTAATTTCTGCGCAGGCGGCGTTGAATCTTTCCAGGTATCGCCTGAGTGTTTCCCCAGGAGCTTGAGTGACACTAGATAAAGTGTTTACGTCTTTAGGCCTAGCGATGTGCATACGGAATTGTTCGATAAACTTGGTTGCCAACTGGTCAAACGAGGAGATAGACCGTGGTGGTAATCGTGTAAACCGCATTGTCGCAATCCCCCCCAAGGAAATAGGAAAACTACGGCACTTTACTGCATCATCAGCTCTTGCAGCAGTCATTGACCATTCGTACTTTAGAATATGCTGGCTAGGGTCGGAGTTTCCTTCATACATGGGCAAAGCCGGCATTCTGAATCGCCGGGGAGGCTCAGCATATAATATGTCATCGGTGAACGGGGTGTGACTTCGAGAGATCCCCCAATCGTCATTTGTCAAACCTTGACTTTCGCGAACCATTTGGCGGACCATAGCTGAGAGATCAGGTGTTGCTGTATTCGAAGGGTGTCGAGCCAAAGTGTGGTCGGGTTCCACAGTGCGAGGTGGGATCGGGCGCTGTCGACGATCCGAATCTCGCCTCCTTGGCTCGACATCTTCTGGGATATTCGGTCCTGGGACACGTTCCTGTGGGTGGTAGTTTGGACTGGAGTGATTTCGGGTGTCAACTCCTGTGCCAACTGCGGTGGCTTGGTTATCTGCGGTGTGCTGTGGAACAGTGCCTCCTCGAGAGGAGGGTCCCGTATGAAAACTGGCAGAGGGGCCAACTCTTATTTGCCCAACAGTCAACGTTTGCCGGAGACCAGAAGCATGCGCATGACTTCCGTCTAGCCTGGGGCGCGTGGATCTGCCGTCATAGTCGGATGAGGCAGAGCTTTCCGTGGAAGAATGCGGAGCGTGGTCCCTCTTTGATCTCCTTCGCCCTTGGTGGTTTAGTTGGTTAGCCAATTCAGCATTGACACGTAGCTTCTCAGTTAGCTGTTGTCGGCTTTTAGTTAATTCCTGCAGTAATGTTTGGAACTCCTGTCTTGTAACCAGACCCGACTGATCCGTTTGCCCAACGGCATCCTGATTGGCTGACTGTAGCTGTGCGGGATTCTGCCTATCCTGACCTTCTTGGTTACCAACATTGGAAGTGGTTCTCGTACTAACCATCCTGAAGGTTGGATTCCTATCCTAGATTTTGAGCAAACCTGAAAAGAATGGATGGAATCTGGATTTGAAGTTTGGATCTCCCTCTTAGATTTGTGCAATCCGGTATCGAAGATAGATCCACGGAGCGGGAGAAAGAGCTGGTTCTTTTTCGTTCTCAGTGAAATCTTCAAATTAGAACTAAACTCTTCTCGTGCTTTGAATAGTCGCCATTTTATTCTGAAGATTATTGCTCCCTTTTCGTTGAGACTCATATACCGTATTGCCGTAACCTTGCCTTGATATGATTGATTACTGTGCGACTGTGCTTAATCGTTGGCTGTCGTCGCTATAACAGGGTGAATATTTGATCCCTGCGAATGTTCAAAATCGAACATTAGTTCGTTATGTGTGCACATACATTAGCTCCGCCCTTATTAACGTCGTGTGTCCATGAGTCATGTCGGTCTTTGTTTGCTGCCGAACTCCGTCTCGGGTTTCTCCTGAATCGATTTTAGATTCAAGCCAAAGTGTTGTTAATCAGTGGTTTTTGATGGGTTCGAAGCTTAGAAGGGGTTCGGAGCTGTGATGGATTCGAAGCAATGATGCGTTCGAAGACTCTGATGGGTCCGAAGCCTCTGATGGGTTCGAAGCCTCTGATGGGTTCGAAACTTAGATGGATTCGAAACTCCTGATGGATTCGAAGCTTAGATGGATTCGAATCAGTGATGGATTCGAGGACTCTGATGGACTCGAAGCCTTTGATGGATTCGAAACTTGGATGGATTCGAAGTTTCCAGTGGGTTCGAAACTTAGATGGATTCGAATCAGTGATGGATTCGAAGACTCTGATGGATTCGAAACTTGGATGGATTCGGAAGTGGTCGTTCGAATCGATGGGAGTCGAAGTGACACCAATCCCTCTTGGAATCCGTATAAATACATGAGGTTGACTTCATTTTCACTTTTTTACCTTTTACCATTGCTTTAGCTGCTTCTCCGAATCGATTTCCCAGAGCCAAATCAAACGTGCTTTTTCACGAATCGACCAAATTCCTTCAGGCTTCCATCTGTAATCAAACTAAATCAGGTAATCAAGGGGTCGATTCGGTTTTGAGAATGATAGAAACCGTAATCTTTTTTGGCATTGATTCAACCCCTTCTTCTGGAAATTTTTGGAGAGTGATGAGGTTTGAACGAAGTAGGCCGACTCCATGGAACTGAGGAATGCAAACTTTTGAGCCGTATCGATCAGGGGTGTGCGCTTTGAGTTGGTTTCGAATGTGTAGCTTCGAACCGATGATTGCAGGAGAACACAACAAAAAAGGCGTGCGGTGATGGATTCGAAACAGTGGCATTCTGATCGATTCGAAGGAGCTCACTACTGATCGATTCGAAGCAATGATACGTTCATCGATTCAAAGGAGTTCAACTCCGATGGATTCGAAGCTAGGTGGGACTCCATGGATTCGAACCGCTCTTGATGGATTCGAAGGAGCACGATTTCGATGGATTCGAAGTCAGGTGGGGCTCCATGGGTTCGAACTGCGCTGATTCGAGGTTCATCGGTCTGACTTGTGTCGAATCGAGTCGATCGATTCGAACGTTCTTGCTTCTGGAACTTCCACCTCATCGATTCGTTCCAATATCTGAACTACGACCACTTTTAAATCGAACTCTAACGAACTCACTAAATTTTTAGCATATTTGATTCCGACGAGCTTCGTCCTTCGCATGATCAAAGTTGACCTGACCTGTCTTTTGGAGCTCGTCGATGGCACCGTGACTTAAACACATATAACGAATTCATACTTGAATTGGTCAGTAGTATCCGAGGGACGCGAAAGTGACGGTCAGCGATGACGGTCGTTTTCGTTCTCTGATTCAAAAGCCTAGTCGTTCAGACACCGTGTTCTACTCTTGTAAAATTTGTTTTAGTTATGTATTTGCACTGCACGGCATATCCATATGCTTCACACCGGGGAATATACGGGCTTTCTTCGTTTTTAACGCTGCTTTCTCGTGAGTTAGTTAGTTATGGAGTCTTCGGGTTCTGAACAACAAGAGTTACAAAGCTTGCCTCCTCCAATGCTAGAAATTCCGGAGATCCTTCCTGAAGTAATAGATCCTGCTCCGGACGAATTGCCGGAGGCCTTACTTATCGAGGATCCCATAGACTCCGTCCGATCTAATATTTCTGGAGCATTATTGGGTCGGATATGTTCGAAGCATAACTTATCCCCGGATGATGTTTTGCTACCGGGAGTTGATGATAGGCCTCACAATCCACCCGAGGGCTATACTGCTTTTTATCGCCACGCTTGTGCGGCTGGAACTCTCCCCCCGTTTAACCAATATATCAGGGAGATGCTATCGTTCATTGGAATCGCTCCCGCACAACTTCATCCCAACGGGCACGCGTTACTGAACAGTGTTTTCATCTTATTCATGGACCGCCTTTTTCGTCCGCCTAGGCCAGCTGAGATTAGACATATATTCAACTTCAAGAGCAGGGGTGATAGTCCATCGTTCACCTTTCTGGAGGCAGTTAGAAACTGCCAGATTGTGACGGGAGCCTGGACCAGACTCAGTTACTTTAAGAATGAATGGTTCTTTGTCCGATGCCCCCCAGGATTCGCTAGGCGATGGCTGTCCAGACGTAAGTGTCGTAAATCGTGTTAGCCTTCTTTAATGGTCATTGTCAACACTCGAACTGACATCAGGTGTTTTTTCTTGCAGCTATCATATCAAGGCCAGACGGTGGTCGATACAGAAACGTCATCCGAAGTCTACAAGAGGTTCCGAGTGACCTGCGGCACATTGACTTGGTCTTAACCGATGATAACTTAAGGATGCTGGGTTTAAATGAGACGAAACAGAGTATTGTCGTTGAAGGGTTTGTGAAATCGGCTCCGAAGGCAAAGAAGAAGACCGGTGTAGCGATAAGAGGAATGGGCGATGATGAGAGGACGCCTACTGACACCGGGCTAGCGGCTGATTTTCCCCAAGCAGGAAAAAAGCGGAAAGGCAAGGCTGTTGTTCCTAAATTTGCGAGACGGAAGTCTGTAATCGTGTCTCGCTTGATTCCTGGAATTATTTCTTCGGACTCCGCTCTTTGTTAATCAGGAAACATTTTCACAGGACTGGATGACGTTCCCGTCCCGGAATGCTTCTCTTTATCACAAGTCCGGGTTGGTTGAGCTCCGGGAAGCGTTAGACATAAGCGGGCTTTTACCCATTAGTGCAGTCGAAACCTCTGGTTGGTCGGGGGCTTTGCACATTTGCATACACTTTCATGACACTACATGACTGCTTCACTCGCCCTATTGATTTTGCCTGGTACTTAACTGAACTGTATCTCTTTTCCAGGTAATATGGCTGGTCGTCAGACTACATTGGACAAACTCCGGAGAGTGCATCACCCCTCAACCTATTATGAATCTCGTCGTGGAGGCCCCGATCGTGATCGTGACCGGAGGCAATATGGCCAGGTGTATTATGCAAAGGATCATCACCGTGGTAACTCCATCCAGGAACGATCAGACAGAGATCGTAGGCATCGCTCCCCATCTCGATCTCCTCCGCAGTCCTGAAGTCATGTCCAGGCATCCGAGCCTCTGCGACATCAGTCATCTTCGCAGGTTTCGAGGCCTGAGCCACATCGTTCTCGAACCGGGGTCGCAACGTCTATGTCTGGGGAGGAGACCCTTATTGAGTCTTCTGGCGAAGGGGCCATCAGGCTTGCACAACTGAGGAAAGATTTTCCAGAGATTTGCTTTGATGCTTGTATTTTTCCTCCCAACCTTAAAAGAATTCCCGATGATGCCGCGACTACGGCGCTCAACTACACCCGTGACTTTTTTTTGCTCAGTACAAAGAATGGTACAAAGCGGCTGTTAAGGCTTCCAAAGCTGCCTTCGACCGGGCCCAAATCATCGAGAAGCCAGAGACCGACTTGGCTCAAAAGAGTCGTATCGTCGACATACTCCAATCTGAGGCGGAATCTTCCCGCAAGGCCGAGGTCGAGTCGTTACAGAAGGTTGATGAGACATTAGCTGAAATGGCGAAAATGCAACAGGCACATTGTACTTTAGTTGAAGACTTAAGCCATCGATACAAGAATGTTGAATCTGAGCGGGATGCGGCAGTGAAGGAACTAGAGGAGCTAAAGGCTAGGTTCGCTGACATGAATAAAGAAAAAGACGACGCGAACGTGGCTGCGCAAGAGGCGTGTGAGCAGGCTGTATCTTTTTGGGCCGAGCGCGATGCGGCAATTGCAAGGGTTAAGGAGGTTGAATCGGAGTTGGAGGAGAGAGTCCAAGCAGAGAGGTTCAAGATGGAGGCCGAATTCGACGATCTTTTGGACACATATAATGCCAATGTATTGGAGCATAGAAATCTCTCCTGGCTAGGGGATTACTCGACGCCTCTCTACAATGCTCGGAAGAAATTAGTGGAAAACAAGAGGATGTCTTGTCCGGATTCGGTATTAGATGAGTTTGAGCTTGAGTCACGTCTGCTCAGCGAGGATGAGAGGAGGACCCTTCATGAAGCAATCATTTCTGTTGAAAAAGAAAGACTTGTCGTCCATCAAACGGAGGTTGGCGAAGGTTCGGGTATCGTGCACCATAGCGAGAATACTGAAGTCCCCGTTTCGACATCATCCGAAGCTGCTGCCGTGGTTGATCCACAAGCTATTCCAGCCTACAATCCGGACCAACCGGAACTGTCTTCGGGCAAGATGCTCGTCCCCGAGCTTGTTCAAGTTCCAAGGCAAGGTAAAGTAGGTATTTTGATTACTCCCTTTACGTCTTAAAACATTGATTTTCGAGGGAATTTCTTAGTCTGATAGCTCTAATTTTGGTTGTTTAGTGACCGAGAGTGTCGCACCCGTGCTCCCTGTCCCTTCGGCTTTATATCCTACACGTGGAGTTATTGTCACCGAGGCGATTTCAACTGCCGCCATGGTTGGTGATATGGGAGAGGGAGGCTCAATGTCATTCGATGTTCAAATGTTTGAAGAGCTATTTGGTCATCCTCTTGACCCCATGCCCGACCTCTCTTTTGTGACGAGCGGAGCTGCTCCAGTTTCTAGTTTGATCGTGACGACCACTGGCATACCTAGCGCAGCTCAACTGTCTCGAGAGGAGGAGATTTTAGCAGAGATAAGTGCTGAGATGGCCAAGACAGTGACAGTTGGGCCCGGTGGTGACGCCGTCCCCTCAAGCTTATCTTCCCTAATGATGATTTCTCCTGGTGGTACAGTAACCGTCTCGAGTGTTGCTGAACAAGTATCTGTTACTGCTCCCATGCCCCCGGTTCGTCCTTATAAAAGGATCTCCATCCCTTCCAGTTCTGAGGAAGATGTTGATATCATGCCGGAACCGGAGGATGTTCCAAAGAAAGGCAAAAAGTCTCGTAGGAAGCCAGGCAGTGGGTCTAGCGGCTCGACTCCGAGGAAGAAACACCGGAGGAAGAAAGAGTGAGCCCCTCGCTTTGTCGTGAGATTTACGGATAACAATTCTTTTGCCTTTTCTTTTGTTCTTTCTTGGGCCATGTGTATGTATGGATGCGGCCTCCACTTAATTGAAACATCTTTACTTGCCATGTAATCAAACTTGTTTTTGTTAGTTGATGAAATGGGAAGTTACACTTTTCTTCTTACCTGAATGCCTTGCAGTATTTGTTTTGTATCCGCTCAGTATTTATATAGCTTCGTGTCGTGATTTAATGAATGAGTCGGATTCTGAGTATATTATCACTTAAGCCAGCGATTAGCACCCAGCTTTTTGCCCCTTAGTTGCGGGGAATAATACTCATATTCTGGCGGCTGATTGCGTTTATTGCAAGCCCTGAGCACATGCCCCCCCTTCTAGGGATTCATGACAATTTGAGATTGATAATCTGTCCTGCGTTCCAGGAATCTGAGGGTTATCGATGTTTACACTCCATTCCACGCTATGGGAATTGGGAGTTGATATTGATATCTCGGCCCGTATTTCGGGAACTTCAAATTGTTACTTGTACTTTTGATTCGCGCTTCGGGAATCTGGATTAGATGTTTATACTCCAATTTGCACTCTGGGAAGTTGGAGTCCGTTCGCGCTCTGGGAACGACTTATTGGATGTTTTATACTCCAATTCACACTCTGGGAAGTTGGAGTCCGTTCGCGCTCTGGGAACACTTATTGGATGTTTTATACTCCAATTCACACTCTGGGAAGTTGGAGTCCGTTCGCACTCTGGGAACGATTTATTGGATGTTTTATACTCCAATTCACACTCTGGGAAGTTGGAGTCCGTTCGCGCTCTGGGAATGACTTATTGGATGTTTTATACTCCAATTCACACTCTGGGAAGTTGGAGTCCGTTCGCACTCTGGGAACGATTTATTGGATGTTTTATACTCCAATTCACACTCTGGGAAGTTGGAGTTAGTAAAAGGATTGTCGTGTATCAATCCCTGTGAATGCTGGTATTGTGTTTTGCCCCCGAGCTCGGGTCTTATTTAGTAAGTGACTGGTCGTATCACAATTACTCCCTATTTAGATAAATCCCACCATGTGATGGAATTTAGTTCTTCGTGCAATGTGATATTATGTGCTATTTTCAGTGAATCACAACTTTTGGCTCGAAGAGATGGCGTTTTATTGCTGAAACAAAAGAAGCATGACAACATCAGTTACCTTATTACAAGTTCAAATTTCAAAATGCAAAAAACAAAATGCTAAGGAAGAAATTGATAGAAAGATAAATAAAGCCTGTCAGGTGTAGTAGTGACGGAGGCTTCCGCTATTCCAGGCTCTTGGTAAAGTGAGACCATCAACGGTCGATAACTTGAATGTGCCATCTCTGAGTTTTTGTGAAATCATATACGGCCCTTCCCAATTTGGGTTCATGTGCGAAGGAAACGGGTAAATTCTTTTGAGTACCAGGTCGCCGGGTTCAAAAGTTCGTGGGCGGACCTTGGCATTGTATATTCGAGCGACTCGACTTCGATATGCAGCTGCCCTCACGTCGGCTTCTTCACGTTTCTCATCAAGCAGATCTAGGGATTCAGCAAGTAATATAGCATTCGTTTTCGGGTCGTAGTATGTCACACGGTGAGAGTGAACTTCCATTTCGACCGGGATAACCGCTTCAGAGCCATAGGATAGAGAAAAAGGGGTGTGTCCGGTCGTGGTTTTGTGAGTTGTTCTGTATGCCCACAGAGCCATTGGTAGTTCATCGACCCATTTGCCCCCGGCTTTCTCCAATCTTTTCTTCAATATAGACTTGATAACCTTATTGACGGCCTCGACCTGACCGTTTGCTTGTGGGTGCGCTACTGCTGAGAATCTCTTATGGATGTGAAATCGCAGACAGAAATCCCTGAATTCAGTACTGTCGAATTGGGCTCCATTATCGGTGACAATAGTATGCGGGAGACCAAACCGGCAGATGATGTTGCGCACCACGAAGTTGATCACCTTTTTTTTTGTTATCGTTGCAAGGGGCTCAGCTTCAGCCCATTTGGTGAAGTAATCAACCGCAACTATGGCGTATTTTGCACCCCCTTTAGCTAAAGGCAATGCACCGATTATATCCATCCCCCACATTGCAAATGGCCACGGGCTGACCATTTGGGTTATTTCAGAAGGCGGGGCTCTAGGGATCCGAGCGTGTCTCTGGCATTTATCACATCTTTTGGCATAATCCATAGCATCGCGGTTAACGGTAGGCCAGTAATATCCGTATCGAAGTATTTTCTTGGCAAGCGCTTACCCCCCAGTGTGATCGCCACACTCTCCTTCGTGCACCTCACGCAACACTCGCTTGATTTCGTTATGCGCGATACACCGGAGAAGAGGAACAGAGTAACCTCTCCGATACATAACTCCGTCTTGAATGACAAATCGTGACACCTTTCGAAGAATCTGTCTTCTTTCACTTCGTCGTTCGGGCAGTGTGCCATGCTCAATATAATCTTGGTAGGGAGTCATCCATGATTCCTTCTCGGAGGTAGCTTCTAATGTGAATTCATTCTCCGTTCGATCAATGCTCGGAGAGGATAATGTCTCGACAGGGACGAGTCCCAAGTGTTGAGCTTCGCCTGTACTTGCCAGCTTTGCCAATGAATCGGCTTTCTGATTGTGCTCTCGGGGTATGTAGAAAATGGTATAATAATCAAACTGATCCAGTATTTGTCGGACCCGGGCTAGATAAGCGGCTAGCCTTCGATCCTTGGCCTGATATTCACCCCGAACTTGACATACCACCAACTGGGAATCGCAGTAGATTTCCACAGCGATAATTCTCAGGTCTCGGGCCAACTTCAACCCGGTGAGCAAGGCTTCGTATTCAGCTTCGTTGTTGGTCGCCCGGAAATCAAACTTTAAGGCGTAGCAGATGGATCGGCCCTCGGGGGTCTCAAGCACAATCCCTGCGCCCGAGCATCGATCGTTGGATGCGCCATCAGTGTATAGCTTCCATATATATTCGGGGGAGTCACTAGTTTCAGGTAAGTCTTCAGGAACAGTGAATTCGGCAATGAAATCTGCTAAGACTTGACCGTGTATGGCTCTCCTTGGAACATATGCGATGTCGAATTGACTCAGCTCAATGTTCCACTTTAGTAACCTGCCAGACGTCTCAGGTCGTGTGAGGACCTGTCGTAACGGTTGGTCGGTGTATACAATGATAGGGTGAGCCTGAAAATATGGACGGAGCTTCCTCGAGGCGATGACTAGGCAGTATGCCAACTTTTCTAGCCTTGGATAATTTCTCTCGGCCCCGGTTAATCGTTTACTGACGTAATAGACTGGTTTCTGTGTTCGGTCTTCCTCTCGAACCAATGCAGCACTAACAGCGTTTTCAGATACAGCTAGATAAAGGTATAATTGCTCGTGATCAACAGGTTTTGAAAGAATCGGTGGTGTGGAAAGATGCTGGATTAACGATCGAAACGCGCCCTCACATTCCATAGTCCATTCGAAGTTTCGTTTCCCTTTTCGGATCAGATCGAAAAAGGGTATGCATTTATCCGTTGATTTCGAGATGAACCTGCTCAGCGCTGCAACCTTTCCATTGAGACTCTGAACCTGTTTTATGGTCCTCGGGGTTTGAAGATTCCTGATTGCCCAGATCTTCTCGGGGTTGGCCTCTATTCCCCGGGCGTTGACGATGAATCCAAGGAACTTTCCGGAAGCAACCCCAAAATGACATTTTAACGGATTTAGCTTCATCCCATATCTCCGGAGGACATTGAACATTGACTCCAAGTCCTTGACATGATCAATGGAGTATCGTGATTTTACCAACATGTCATCCACATAGACCTCCATGGTTTTCCCGATCTGGTCGGCAAACATCCGGTTGACTAAGCATTGGTAAGTTGCTCCGGCATTCTTTAAACCAAAAGGCATGACCATGTAGCAGTATAGTCCTAGGTCAGTTATGAAGCTTGTATGTTCTTGATCGGGCACATGCATGGGTATCTGATTGTACCCAGAGTAAGCATTCATGAAGGATAATAATTCATGTCCGGCGGTTGAATCAACCAGTTGATCGATTCGAGGAAGCGAAAAGCTGTCTTTCGGGCAGGCTTTATTCAGGTCAGAGTAATCGATACACGTTCTCCATTTCCCGTTTGGTTTCCGGACAAGTACGGGATTGGACACCCATTCTGGGTATAAAGCGTCTCTAATGAACCCCTTCGTCTTTAATTTGTCGACCTCTTCCTTAAGGGCGGAAGATCTCTCTGGATCCATGCCACGTCTTTTTTGCTTGACCTGGACATACCGCGGGTCAATGTTCAAAGTGTGGCTCGCGATGTCCGGCGAGATTCCACACATATCAGAGTGCGTCCAGGCGAATACGTCGAGATTCGCCCGGAGAAAATCAACCAATTCCTGTTGTGTTTCTTGGTTAAGCTGAGACCCAATCTTCAACATTCTCGAGTCATTGTGATCATCGTCAATCGGGACATCGATGGTTAGCTCGGCCGGAGAAGCTTGACTTTCCGTAGATTCTTCTTTATTATCATTGTCCCTTGGATCGAGATCCTTTTGGAATTGGTTGTGGTGCCCAGGCCGAGGCCCGGACGCTAATTGTCAATCGTCAGTAAAACGGACGTAGAGAGATTCCTCTACGCCCTTTCCTTTTTCTTTTCGCTGCGCCTCCCGCGGCTCAGCAACATAACAGGCTCTCCCAACAGCCTGATCTCCTTGTACAACTCCTATCTCGTGGTCAGTAGGGAACTTCAGAGTTAAACACCATGGGGCAATAGCAGCCCTAAATTCAGCAAGGGCTGGTCGGCCCAAAAAGGCATTGTACGGGGAAGGAATATCTAAGACAACAAATTGCAACATCCGAACTCTTCGGCATTCTCCCACTCCCAACTCCACTGGCAATTCAACCATTCCGGTTGGTATCGTCGCACTCCCGTTGAAGCCACGGACTCGTGATTGACAAGGTTTTAAGTCCTTAGCTTCCATTTTCATTAAATCATATGCTCTTTTAAACAATATGTTCATAGAACTCCCACTGTCTACCAAGATCCTCTTCATCAAAGCAGGACCAACTTGAGCGGATATGACCAACGGGTCAATTGTAGGAGCTTCAACTTTATCGACGTCTCGATTTCTAAATAGGATTTCATCAGCCATCGTCTTTTGTTGTTTAGCCGGTGTTCCGTCTTCTGAGTTACTATAGCATTCAAAGTCCACATGCCTGATCGAGCTAGCATATGACTCCATTTCTCTCCAGCTTCTGTCTGTTGGATGGGGACCACCACTTATTGTATTGATAACCAACCTTCCGCCCGTACGAGCGGGTTCACCTTGTCTTTCCTGATTCTGCGTTCGATTTTGATTAGATGGGCCCGCTCCACTAGACTGCGGCGCCCGAACAAACTGGTCCAACTTTCTCTCTCTGATCAACTTTTCAATGAGGTCTTGCAAATGCCGACACTCATTAGTATTATGCCCATAACTTTCATGAAACCTACAGAATTTTCCTATTTGAATCTTCCTTTCCGACGAAGGCTTCGGAGCAGGCTTCTTGTATTGCATAGTATTACAAGTCTGCAGGTATACGTTTTCCAGTGACGTATTAAGCGGTGTATAATTATCAAACATTGCAGCCCTACGTCTCGGACCACGATTCTGGTCTTGCTTCTTGCTTCGGCTATCACCGTTTCTCGATCGTTGAGTCTGTTTATTTTGAATATTCAACTCGACTTTTCCTGAACTTTCTCCGGATTGTTTAACCGCAACATTACTCTGAATCCCTTCACCGCTGGGCCTTGCATCGTCCTGCTTCCTAGACTATTTCGCATCCTCTCGCCTCAAGAATTGAGCGGCTTTGGAATAAAAACGGTCCAACGATGCGGGAGGCTTTCCAGCTAACCAATTTCCAAACTCGGAATCAGGGTCGATTCCTTTAGTCAAAGCCGTTAAAATAGAATTATCATTGGGGTTGGTGATCTCTGCGCATGCAGCATTGAATCTCTCCAAATATCGTCTAAATGCCTTTCCTAGAGCTTGAGTGACACTTGATAAGGTATTAACATCTTTAGGTCAGGCAATATGCATGCGAAACTGCTCAACAAATTTGGTAGCTAACTGATCAAATGAAGAAATAGACCGTGGCGGTAATCGTGTAAACCACATCGTCGCAATTCCCCCTAAGGAAATGAGAAAACTGCGGCACTTTACTGCGTCATCAGCTCTCGCAGCAGTCATCGACCATTCGAATTTCAAAATATGTTGATTTGGGTCGGAATTTCCTTCATACATGGGCAGGGTTGGCATTCTGAATCGCCGAGGAGGTTCAGCATACAATATGTCATCAGTAAACGGGGTATGACTTCGGGAGATTCCCCAATCGTCATTTGTTAGGCCTTGACTCTCGCGAATCATTTGTCGTACCATGGCCGAGAAGTCCGGCATTGGAACATTCTGTGTGTGGTGAGCCAAAGTGTGGTCGAGTTCCACAGTGCGAGGTGGGATCGGGCGCTGTCGACGATCCGTATCTCGCCTCCTTGGCTCGACGTCTTCTGGTACATATGGCTCTGGAGCATGTCCCTGCTGTTGATAATTTTGATTGGAGTGATCTCGGGTATCAACTCCTATATCAACTGCAGCGGCTGTGGCAGCTCGATCATCTGCAGTGTATTGTGGAATAGTGCCTCCTCGGGAGGAGGGTCCAGTATGGAAGCTGGTAGATGGGCCAACTCTTATTTGCCCAACGGTTAACGCCTGTTGATAGTCAGCAGCTTGCGCATGGTTTCCGTCTAGCCTGGGACGGGTAGATCTGTTATTGTAGTCAGATGAAGCAGAGCTTTCGGTGGAAGAATGAGGAGCTTGATCCCTTCTAGATCTTCTTCGCTTTTGGCGATTTAGTTGATTGGTCAACTCAGCGTTCGCGCGCAACTGCTCAGTTAGCTATTTTCGGCTTTAGATTAGTTCCTGGAGTAGCGCCTGAAACTCTTGTCTTGTGACCGGACCTGACTGATCCGTATGCCCAGCAGCATCTTGATTGGTAGACTGTAGTTGTGTGGGATTTTGCCTATCTCGACCTTCTTGATCACCAACGTTAGAAGTGGTTCTTGTACTCACCATCTTGAAGCGTTGAATCCTTTCCTAGACTTTTAACAAATCTGAATAGAACGGAAGGAATCTGAATATGTGGTCTGGATCTCTCTCTTAGATTTATGCAATCCAGTATCGAAGATAGATCCAAGGAGCAGGAGAAAAAACTGGGTTTTTCTCGATGAAAGCACCAAAATGTTTGCACCAAAAATGGGCGAACACCCTTCGGAAGTTTTTGAAGAGATAGTAAATAAAGAACTTGAATTGGAAATAGGGACTATCTAGCAAAAACTCCAAGTCACAGACAAGTAAATTGCGCAGAAGACAAGGATTTAGAGTGGTTCGGCTATGCGCCTACGTCCACTATGAAGTTTTTTCACTTTATTTCTTAATACTTGAAGATTACAAGTGCTTTTCAGCAAATTACAGCGGGAAATGGACTTAAATTCGAAATTGACAGCAATTGAGATAGCATGGAGTGATTCTGGCAGCGTTTAGACTTGTTCTTCTTCTCCAAATTCTCCGACCCCTTTTCTGAATGACCAGGGGGCTCTATTTATAGGTGTGGAAGGCCAAAATCCTGTCTAAATCATGGAGAGACTGCTTGGCACGTGACGGGGGGCCCACAGGCCCGCGTCCTTGAAGTGCGTGCCCAGTTTGGGATCGATTCGAAGTGAACTTCGAATCGATCAAAAAATTGTCCAATTGCGATGAAACTTGGCGTGGACGTTCTTCATCATGTAGACAAACTTCTGTAAAAATTTCATGGGATTTGGATCAGTAGATTGGGAGTTATGATCGATTCGAGATGAGGCATCTCGGTACGCTGGTTAGTTCGAATCGATCCTCTGGGTCATTCGAATCCATATGTTTCGAATCCATATGGTTCGAACCCTTAGGTTCGAATCCATATGTTTCGAATCCATATGGTTCGAACCCATAGGTTCGAATCGAACCTGTTGTATGAGGGGGCGGTGACGCTTCGAATCGATGGCTCCAGATCGATTCGAAGTTGTTTTTAACGTGTAGGGTTCGAGGACAACATGGATTCGAAGCTGTGATGGACTCGAAGCTTGTGATGGACTCGAAGCTTGTGATGGACTCGAAGCTGTCATCGATTCGAAGCGTATTTAGGCGGTGATGGATACAAAGTTTGATGGATGGATTCGAAGTACAAATTGGCTTGATGGATTCGAAGGAAGGCGTTGGCTGATGGATTCGAAACAGATGGTTTCGAACACGATGGGTTCGAACGCGATGGGTTCGAACGCGATGGGTTCGAATATGATGGGTTCGAATCATGATGGGTTCGGACCGAGCAATGTGCACCTTCTTAACTTGAATCCATCATTTCTTGAGCATATGGCCTCGGATTGACTTGAAATTTGAATCGGTGGCTTCTATGGTCTTTCTTGTTACGCCCTATCAATTGTGGCCCAATCCGAACTCGGACAGAATTCATCGATATCCGTAGCGGAGTGAAGTACGATCAATCTCTGAGGCGAACTGTCTTCTGTCTTTGACCAATCTTTTGGTATCACGGCTTTTGTCCAAAAAGCGGGATAACATATGTATCTATATATTTATATGAATCATTGAATATAAATTAGTATTGATGATAAATTAAATTGAGATTGGACAATATTTTAAAATGTTGGATTGAATTATGTAACAATGTGAATCTTTATAAATTGCCTGAAATACAAATAAAAGTGTAATATTTAAAGTAGCAAGGAATGTAAACAAAAAGGAAAAGTTGCACAAAATAAAGGAAACACCGTATTTTGTACCATCTATTCCAATAGAAAATAAAAGATAATTCCTTCTTCTTCACACATAACACTAGTGCCTTTAAGTATTTTATGTAAAGAAATATAGTGTTAATAATTTCCTTTGGGGAAAGAAGTAATTCCAATGTATTAGGGTATAAAAATCTTTAAGTATAATTAAAGTAATGTAAGTAAAAACAATAAGAATTAAATAGGGAAACTTGAGATATGTAATTTAAAAATGGTAATACAATTAAAATGGATATGAAATTAGACGGATATGAAATCAATAAATCTAAAAAGGCAATTGGAGAAAAATATGGTTAAAAGGAAAACAAGGCGTTCCACTAATAATGTTAAAACGAAAGGGAAATGAAATAAGAAAAGATATTTAAAACAAGCATTGGATGATTTTAAGTTAAATAAGAAGTAAACACTTAGAAAAGTAAATAAATGTGGTCAATATTGAATAGTAAACGCACAATAAGAAAAACAAGAATGAAAGCAAATATATGTATAACTAATATATATATATATATATATATATATATATATATATATATATATAGCTTCAAAGCACGCATTTATGACCGGTGTAAATTTTGAAAGTTTACACGTGATCTAATTAAATAGAATAACATAGTCATTATAAATGTTGGAATGCGAGGTTAGCAATGTTTCATGGTTAAAGCCTATCCATCACAAGATGCTACCAACATTTATGTATACATTATACATATATGAGACACGTCCAACAATAGGACCTATGGAGAGTATACATTTGCATATAGATAGAGGAATACCTCAATAGAGAAGATAGTTTGCTTCAATAAAATAATAAAAGGGGGTGTTGATTTGATTGCAATAGGAAATCTAAACTGGATGATGAGCGAAGAACGATATTATGACAATATGTCAGCTGAATTGGTACTAAATAAAGGAGTGGGTTGTGCATAGGTCGATAACATCATCAACTTTAGCTGTCAACGGAAAAGATAGGGCATACACTTAATGGGTGTACACTGCCTATTAGTGCACGGTCCAAGTTGGGTCATGCATCGCCACATTGTTTGCTAGTTTGTTTGTTAGGAGGCAAGGCTGTTAATCCTACTATGGAAGTCTTTCAAATGTGCATGGGGGTGGTCCGTGGGGCTGAGTCCACAGCCAGTGGGGCTAAATCAACCATATTTATAGTTTGTAAAGCTAAGTCTACAACCATTAAGTCGACAAGAAATCCCAAAAAATGCAACATAGAGATGGCTAAATTATTGTGAACTCGTTATTAGGCACTACGGGGTTCCTCGATATACGCGGCGATGAGATCATGATACGACGAGGATGATGGATCTTGACGGGGTGCTAAGATAATAGATACTATCGGGGAAAGTATCTTTGCCTAATCGGGATTGTGGTACTGTATACACACACACATACATATACAAATATGTGTATGGATACATTGCTGTAGCCTACTATGGGTAGATGACATGTATCGTGCACGCATGTAAAGTCGAAATGACTAATTGAAAAGACATAACATGGGGTAGAAGAAAAATCGACATAATCTAGTTTTATGTACAAGGTGTGTAATTTTACCAATCACCAGAATGTTATTTTGACCCCACCTCATTACCACCCATATGATAGCTTAAACAGACAAGTACTGGTTCAAGTGGGAACAGTGAAAGGTCATGAATGCTCGTCATTGATAAGGACACTAGACATTGGACGTGTCAAATCTTGGTTGGTGATTATATGTTTTATTACACATTACTATTCCGCTGTAAGTTATATCATTAGTGCTCCGATATGCATTCATTTATTTATTTGCAGGATATTAAACAAATGGTCCATACTTTGATGGACTTGGGTTTTCAATTTATCGAAAATTTAGGCTCATTGGGATGCAGATTGTTACATACTATCCTTAAATTGGGAAATAGGCAGACCCATCGGTTATTTACTACCTAAACCCATGCAAGCTTCTCTTTTCTTGTACTTCCTAACTGTCATTGTATCAATTCTCTTACATGCCACTTACTACTTCTCGAATAGGGAAGGGGCAGACTCTTACAAATGTCATTTCATACCCACAATCCTGAAGCAGACCTTCTTCAAGAGATTTTGACCAATGTACGTCAAAGATACTCCCTATCTTATGACCCGTAACCAAACCGTGACATCTCATATTAGTCCGACTATTTGTAGGTACCAGTAGCCAGACTAGGTGGGTAGACATACCTTATAAAATTTGGACCAACCTCATGTCTAACGTGGATCCTTATTATAGGTGATGTTCCAAATCAGAACAAAAGTCACACTGCTTGTAGCCAAATCAGCTGGGTAGACTTCTAAGTGCTTTTAATTAACCTCGCATCCCAATAACTTAGCCATACTTTCACTCACCAATGTTATGCATCGAACTATGCCTATATATATAGAAACACACACACACACATATACAAATATAAACCTTACTTGTATTTACGCATTTAAGGCCTTATAAGGTAGACTTTTTATTTTTCCTTTATTTATGGATTAATTTCTAGAACTATCCTTAACTTATTTATTTAATATCGTTGATTATTAACTACCTTTTATGTATCTTAATTATTATATATGTTACAAGTCTATAACAAAGTTTTCAAAATTTAAAGGAATATATATAACTTAAGTATAAATTTATTACATTTGTCTATTGTTGATTAGGGGTAATATAATATTAACTATAATTTCCATTCAAGCCTAAAAAATACAGTAATTTCATAAGGAATAGTATTATCAATAATTCAACAACTCAATTCAAATTTTACACACACACACATACATATATATAGAATCCAAAGTATAATTTTATTCTATATTAATATTATAGGACTACATTCCTTTTTCCAAAGAAGAGATTTTACTATATAAACCTTTTATATTCCATCCAAAAATTTGAACATATGGCATTGATTCAACAAAGAAATCAAGTTTATTTCTATCCAAGAATAGGAGGTGCAAAATACGGATAAGAGTAAAGCCACTTTTTCCCTACCTTGGATACATATTCCCATCTATTTGTTCTGGAATTCTTTGTTATTATAACAATAAAGTGAAAAGCAAATTCAAATGGAATACAAAATACTTATCATGTAAACATTAATAAAATTCAATCCTACTACAGTAATATAAAACAATCAATATTTAATTAACCTAAGAATTACATAATATGGGGAGATTTTAGAGTTTAAGTTATTTAAATTTTCACATGCAAAATCCCTAAGGCATTATACAAATCTAAATATCAACTAAACAATATTATTAATGAAAAATCAAGATTTCCACTCATATATGATTCCCTTTGAATTTCCTTGGATTTGATCCCACACCTTCATCTTGTTCCTTCCTCCAATCAGATTTTCTTTTTCCTTGCTAGATTGTTTAATCTTCCCTAAGCTCTTGAATCTCGTATATACTTGTTGTTGAAATTTTTGATTTGAGAATTGCATTTAGGAGGAAGAAGATCACTGAGTTTCGTTGTCTTGTTTATTTGTTTATGAATAAAAGTGAGGAGGTTATCATTTAATTTATAGCAGTTAGAATGTGCTTGGACCATATGATCAAAATCGGTTTGAAATAATAAAATCCGAGTTGTTCGGACCATTCAAAACCCTAGCTGCCTCAATACAACTAGTCGATCGGTCCTCCTTTGGCAGTCAGCAGCTAGCGATCGATCGGCCCAATTAAGGTGCTCAACCATGTTAATACCTCAGTTGTCGATTTTGATGATAATAACCCAATAACAAAAATATGCATTCATATAAGATGTTAATGTTTTGCTAATTTATATAGTATATAGTGCATGATATTATACAGGTGTTGAATCGAAGATTGTACTGTATAAAAGATTCAAGAAATGGACATGAAGACTCATGAGTACAAGGACAAAGATATGAAGATCTCAAGATTATAATATAGTATATAAAGTCATAGAATATCGTTAAAGTCCCAGGTAGCAATCTTTGATCACTATCTCCTATTTTTCTATCATTTATATTTTTGAACAAAATATATTTTCAAAATGTATATAAAAATATTTTATAAAAGTTTTTCAAAGATTTAAATGTTTATAAAATATGTTTAAAGTCTTTTACAAGGCATCAAACTATTTTACAAAGTATAAGGTATTTAAAACATTTTTAAAGTGAAATAATTTTTCAATTTTTACAAGTATATGTCCACATATGCCCAAATGATATGTCAACATACATGCCGTCAAATGGTTTTTCAAATTTTGAAAAGAATGTCTATTCATCGCAACTCTTCATGAATGGACACATTTGTTTATACACTATATAAAATGGAGTTCAAATGGATTTTTGACTTATTTTCTTCCCTCCTCTTACTCTTTTTAAAAATTCATCAAAAATATACCAAATTACCTTCAAAATCACTTAGAATCAATTCATACTTTTGTATTGATTCAATACTACCTCCTTACTATTTTGAAATCATCTCTCTCTTAAATCAAAGATCAAAGTGCTATCCAAGAGGCTATAGGATCCATTGTATCCAAAGTTCAAGAAATTGGCTTTGTAAAAACCGTCGAACTCTATTTGTATTTGCGTGTGTGTACTTGTAGCCTGTTCAAATCAAGTGGGTGTGCTTGGTAACCTGGAAATCTAAATGGGTGTGCTTGTAGACTGACAAATCAAGTGGGTATACCCTGAGCCCGGTAAATTAGGAGGGTGTGTCTTGTAGCCTCGGAATCGAGACTGTATTTGGAAATCCCTTCCGTCCATTTAAAGATTGACATTTAAAAAGAAATATATACAAGCAATGGTACGAGACTGGATGTAAGAGAATTCAAACCAGTATAAAAGCCCTAATGTCATCTCTTTAACTCTCTACTTACTTTATTGCTTTTAATTTTATCCGCGATTGCATGTATGATTGACTGTTGATATTTTTCCATGTTGAAATCTATGATTTAATATTAAATTTAAAAGAAATTTAAAAATATTTACGAATGTTAGAAAACCCTATTCACCCTCCTCTAGTATTTAGTTAGCGTTAAGATCCATAATTTCGCAACCCATAGACCGGTATTCGATCCTTGGCACCAATTACAGCAAACGTTAATTTATTAACGTTAACGATTTTCTTAATTAATTCGTTAACATTTTTCTTCCTTAATTTATTAACGTAATGAACATTTTATTCAGCTTTAAGCTATCAACATTATCCTTATATATTTATATTTATAGGTAAACATTAATTTACTACATTGTTTTACTTATATTTATACGTTATTTATTATGTTAATTTACTTGCATTTATAGCTTAACGTTAATTTATTGACATTTATAGCTGAACGTAATTTATTACTTTTATTGTTCACGTTTACTTAAATGCTAAGCTATTATTTAACGTTAACTTTATTAATATGTATTACCTTAATTCATTTTGAATTATTTCCAATCTGAAATATTCAAACACCGTTAACTTCTTCGTTTGAACCCCGATCGCGATGCTTTATATATGAAAATTGCTCAAAAAACGCCACTAACATAGTGGGATAAGTTTTGTAGGCAGATTTCGATGTTTGCAAAATTTTCAATTTTAGGATTATTATTAATCGATATATTTTTCTTAATTGATTTCTTGCTAATTTTACAGGGTATTAAATTCTTCCCCCTTTAAAAGAGTTTCATCCTCGAAATTCCAAAGGGACAGATAATGTAACGCGCACCTTATATATGCAATCATCCACTCAACCAAAAATGCAATTTTATTATGTGTGCAACATATTTATAGGTGAGCTCAAACCTAGTATGAATGCAAGATCATGACATATATGTATGTATGCAAACAACCTAAATATGCATAAAATTCTATATGAGCGGAAAAAAAAAGGTGCGGCAACCATCCCCTACCATCCAATCTAGCAACCACGAGAAACCAAAACCTATCTAATACTCTATCTTAATGACTATGTCATTTAAGTACTTTTCCAAGGATGATACATTTGAAGGCGTTGTGATGTCCAGGTTTTTCTATTTTCCTAGTGTTACGTGATCTTTCGTTCTAAATTTTTAGTTTCATTTAAGTGGCGTCATATCATTCCACATAATTTCTTTCTTAACTTCGACCAATCATGACTCAGAAGTATGGTTCTCCCAATCCTAGGAAAGGATATAAATTTCCTATCTTAAAATGAATAAGCATTGCTTTTAATCCTAAATTTTTATGCTATATAATCCTAAATCTGCGAGGTTGACTAGATGCCTAAATAATATTCTCTAACTAAGTTTCAATGAATGTTTGGTCCCCTTTACTCCAAGGGTTGATTGAAGGAAAGCTTCTAATTTCTTATTAACATACTTTTGAATTCTAAATATTGTTTCCAAAGGAAATCGCCTTCATATCTAATTGTGCAAGGTCTTTTACTAATCATCATCCATGATTGTCTATACAACGCATGATATCCCGTACTGCAATATTGGTGACTCTGGAAAGTGACATACGATTTCCTCATCATTTAACGATTAACTCTATTTAGAGTTATCCCAATGGATGAGGTTTAACGTCCACACATCCCCTATATTTAGGTAAATTTTATGTTAACCTAAACGCAATCCAAAATAACTTTCTTGAGGTTATAGTGACACCAAAGAACTACCGTCTGCATAGTCCAAATCCAAAAAATATGTATGGTGAGATGACATCCTACTTGCATGGTGAACAAAAAATCCATAACCAAATAAATATTTGTGGTCCCATAATGAGAACACATGAGCAGAGCATCATGATCCTTCACCTCCACTGGCTAAGAATCTTAACAACTTTCTTTAGTATAATATGTCCATTCTTTGCTGACGGGTTCATCATTTCTTCCGTTGTCTTAACTTATCTTAATGGTTTCCTTACACATCATGTTATTATTTTAAGATAATTATCCATAATATTTTTGAAATATATAGTAGCATTCTCTTCCTCATACGGACTTTCTAGAATCCTCTAACTATGAGTACTATGTTTAGCAACACTTCAAATCTTCTAAATAGTAATTGATTATCTATTTCCAAAAGTTAAAATTTTTCCCAAAAAGGAAACTGTTGTTCTTCTTTTATTACATAAATTTCTTTTCAAAACAAGACGTTAAGTGTTTGTGCCAAAGTTTTTATGTTTCTAAATCAAGTATTTTCCCCAATCAATGAGGTAACCAAATGGACTTAAAACAAAAGATCCAACTAATTTAATTTATTTCTGTAGTTTCATTAGCATCAACATCATCATTATTTCTTTTTTTATAGTATGAACCAAGACTTAGTAACTAAAAATAGAGAGTTGTAAAAAATTTCGTTTAATTAAACCTTCTTGGGATGAAAGATTCAAAGGTTTAGAAAGAGTTTAATTAAGCTTAATTTATGAAAATCAAAGGTCAAATCTTAATTATCCATATATTTACTTTTTTTACCTTACTCAGTTTTACTTTGAAAGTCCAAAGGGTTCAACTTACCCTTAATTAATGGTAGTGTTACAAAAATTGTTTTACTCTTTTTTAATAAGAAAAATATTTCAAATTTCACCAACTGGTAATTTTTAAAATGGTCTTTTCACCTCAAAAATATAACTTCAAAACTATTTCAAGTGGTAGTCCCTTTTTCTTTTAATATGTTTATCAAATTTCCAAACTTCAACTTTTAATGGTAGAAAGAGATATTCATGTAGTTTAGGCCTAATGTTTGCCTATATATAAAAATTGATTAAGAATGGCTTGTTTCCTTTTAGCATGGACCTACTTCATAAAGTAAGGTCAATGTCTCTTAAGGTTTTCCATTTAGATCACTTTCCTTTAGTATTAACCTCTTTAAACAAAAATGTGATGTTTCAAATCCTTCCGAAGGCTTCCACTTCAAATCATTGTAACATTTGTGGCTATTGCTTATAGCTTTTAGTCTTTTGCTATTTTCCCTAACTAGTCATCTCTATCTACTTCATATCTTAGTTGGTTTGGCCTTAACTTCTTTTTATAAAATCATTAAATTTCATAACTTTGAAAATGTAAACTTAGAACAACTTTTTATTAATTTCAACGGTTGCTTGGTTTTCGAAAGGAGCCATGAAATACTCCTCCATTAACTAATTTTAATTAACTTTTGAAATTATAATTTAGTTTTTTTGATGCAAGTTTATTTATTAAGTTCAAAAGTCAATGTTAGAAATTTAATTTAAAAAGATCTTTTTCTTTAAATGACACATTATTTCCTTTTTCAGCTAATAAGAGTCAAGTTTTTATTGTATGAATAGCAATCAATTAAAATTTTCCTTTTAAGGCATAATTTCTTTTTCACAATAGAGATTTACATCTTAAAAGGTAGGATTTTTATCTCAAATCGTTTATTAGGTTTTGCAAACTCAATTATTATACCAAAACATTTTTCAAAAATGCACAATTGCAGTGTTTTTACAATATCTTTTATAACTTTAAATAAAAATTGGAGTAGACAGTGACAACTTTCATACTATTACTTGCTTACTACTTACGCAATTTAAATTTCCTAATATTGCTACTATTTAAATTCCTTCTACCTAATTTTATTTATTCAAATTTCTTCTCTTTGTATAGCTTTCTTTCTCTTTTATGTGATCATTTTCTTCGTTAGGTCATTGTGGTGCGTTTGTCTACTGCTTTAGCTGTTGGGCTTTTCTCTTTTAACATAAAACTGCCTGCTTTTTTAATACAAATCTATTTAGTTACCTTTCTCCATATTTTCCTTATATGGGATATTCTTCCTATTTTCCCTACCTGGTATTCTCACCCTTCCATCCTCTTTACCTCTTTTGAATTAAGTACCATTACCATTTATCCGCCCGCTAAAAATAATAATTTAAAACCTTATAATTTGCAGAAATAGAAAGAATAATCGGAGCCAAACATATGCCCAATTTTCTATCTATTTAAAAGAAAAGATATTACTCATTGCTTCCAAAAAACCATTTTCTTCGAATTTTAGTCTAATTAATTTTAGCTCCCCCTATAATTTTCTAATAAACTCCTCTAATTAAAATTTCCTAGTTTTTTAAGCATCTATTTTTAAAAGATATTTTGTAAGGCGAGAAAATTATATTTACTTTTGAAAAATCACAACTTTTTAGTGATATGGTTCTTTTGTTTTTAAATAAGTTCTTCAAAAGCCATTACAAATATTTTAAGAAAATTATATTTTTTTAATCCTTTCACATGGGATCAGGCTCAAAAATGGATTTTAACTTTCCTTTCTTTTGGACTTTTCTTCTTTTCCAAGTTTACTTCACTTATCTTCATTATTTATATGTTAAAATATAGCATCATCTTGTGGTAGTTAATGCACACTTTCTCATGCCTATTTAGCGTGTAACATACACATACATACACTTATAGGTAAAAATACAAATATATTCACTTAGCATATCCTAATCTCGCTGATCGGGTAACCTAAGCTCTGATACCAAATGTAACTATCCTTCCCGAGACGGACCTAATTTTCAACCCAATAAAAGCCCATCAAACCTTAGGTCCATTTCGAGACGGGCTGTTAGTGGGTATAATTGATAAAATAATATGTAGGTGTATCTATATATGTTTTCATGATCTCACAACAGAAGGAACAAAATAAGTACCCTTTCATAAAACCAGATTATAAAAGTACAATGTCAAACCATGTTTCAAAGTATAATATATCAAGAACACCATAATCAAATCAAATATTTTTTTTCTGGGTGCTTTAAAATAACATAAATAAAGAATAGATAAAAATAAAAATCCACCAAGTCGCCTCTTTCTTCACTGCACCCATCCTTATCCCTAGCTTGTGTGTTGTAATGAGGAGGGGATCAGAACAACAATGTCTAATAAGTGAAAACCTAAAGTTTTTCAATAATAATATATGGGCAGTAATCATCCGGATAAGCATTATGTATTACGAATTTAATATATGTATGTATGTATATATGTATGTATGTCTCCACATATATCTCTCCTATTGGCTAGTGACCCTCCAAATCCTACTCCATAACTACAAAAGTGGGTGCAAAAAAACTATAGAGTATACGAGGTTCAATAATCACCTCTCGTCTACTCATATCCTAACGATGTAAAAGAAAGTAACTAGGCTACTTGCTACTCATAAATTTGGAAATAGGCAGATCCATCAGTCATTTACTACTGAACATCAGGCAAGCCTCTCCTATGCTAATACTTTCTAACCGTCATCATATCAATTCTCTTGCAGACGACTTACTATTTTTTGAACAAGGAAGGGGCTGACCCTCTCAAATGTCATTTGATACCCATAATCTTGAATCGGACCTCCCCTGAGGGATTTTCACTAATATACATCAAAGATACTCCCTATCCTGTGACCCGTAACCCAACCGTAGCATCTCACATTAGTCCCGCAATTCGTAGGTACTAGTAGCCAAATTAGCTAGGCAGACTTACCCTATGGAATTGGGACTAACTTCGTGTCCACTGTAGGTATTTATTATAGGCGATGTCCCTCATCGAAACAAAAGTCACACTGTTTGTAGCTAGATCAACTGGGTAAACATATGTGTGCTATTAATTGACTTCGTATCCCTATAATTTAGCCATACTTTCACTCTCTAGCGTTTAATACTAAATTATACCCATATCTATATGTAACATATGTATACATATATATAAACCTCATTCGTATTTACGCATTTAAGGCCTTATAAGGGAAACTCCTTATTTTGCCTTTATTTGTGGATTAATTTCCATTACTATCTCTAGCTCGTATTTACTGGATTGATTGTTGATTATTGATTACCTTTTATGTATCTTGATTATTATATACGTTATAAGTCTATAATAAAGTTTTCAATGTAACGACCCAGAATTTCTATTAATTAAAATTTGTATATTTAATTGATTTTAAATATTAATAAGTGAAATTTGTAAGTCGAATAAATTTTATTTTGAATAATTGGATTTAATTGGATAATTAAATCGATAATTTAATAGTTGAAATTACAGAAATAATTGAAAATTGGGTTTAATGTGATTGAAAATGATTTGTAAAATTTTATTATGTCATATTGGAGTTAGAACAATGTTTGTGAACTTTTAAAATTGAATTTAAAGTTAATTTGTGAAAATTGAATATTTTAATATTTAATTGACGAGTTAAAATAGCCATTTTTCAAACAGTCTCAGATTTCAACGAAACTAGTTTCATCGGATCTGTAATGTTATATTATTGTATGGTTTCAAATTTCGTGTCAATCGGATTTACCGTTTGTCCCGGCAAGCCAAAACGCATAGAAATTAATTTAATCGGTTTAATTTAAATTTGATCGTTTATTGCCGTAACTCACACAGATGATCGAATTAGCCTCTGAAACATGTTCCATTGTGTTCGGAACGTGGGTTAAACCTTAGAAACGCCAGCAGGCACGCTTCGTTTGGAGTTCGGAAAATTTCGGGTGAATAGTGTTTCGTAGAATTTTCTATATAAGGCCACAACATTCAAAAATTTGGAAAACAAAAAGCCAAAACCCTAATTTCTGTAGCCGGCCGCCACCCTCTAAATCAATGGCCGAAATGTTACAATCTTCTTCCTCATTTTTCTCTTCATCCACGCTATAATTCGAGAAACGTTCAACTGCAATATTGTAGAGGGTGACGAGCTCTTCGAATCTATACGGAGTTGATGGGATAAGGCGCAACGATGGTGGAGATTTCTGGCCGCGTTTTTCTTTGGTTTCGGCATGAAAATCGAGATCTTGGCTCGACCGAGCTCGTTCAAACTCAGGGTGAAGGTGGAGTAAGGCAGTGGCTTCGATGTGGTGTATCCTGATCGAAGTGAAAGTGCTCGTCGTGGTCGCGACCTGGAAAAGTTCGAACGTGCTATAGGTTCTAGTACGCGATGTTTTACTGGGAGATGAAAGAAGCAACGTTCGGCCGACATTTGCCTCTTGAAAACGTGCGGCCAGATTGCATTGTAGGTTTTAAAATGAAATAAGAAATTGAAATTATTATTTTATAAATTCGTGTGATATTAAAAATGCTGTAACTCTTTTATACAAGGTCCGTTTTGGACGAAACAAGTTGCGACAGGTTCGTATCGACGAACACTACGTATGGAGCTGGATTAGAGTCGTTCGGAGTTAGTGAAAATTTCGGGTAAAATTAAGCGCACGTTTAATTTTATTCGAAATAAAACGCTGAAACTGGATTGAAACCGAGGTGAGAACTTCTCACTCAATCGAATTTATTTCGATTTAAATTTTAAATAGTTAGATTTAAAATTGATGATTGTACGCCTGGATGATAAATTATTATCTATTATTGATTGAAATAGACGTTATACGCCGTTATTAAGCGGAGGTTATTTATTAAAAACATATACCACGAATATTTCACCGTAAAGTGAAATTGGTATTATTTATGTACTTGGAGTTGATTTCCCGCCTTATATAGCGGATGACACCCTATTGCGCCGCATAATAGTGGATAATATTTTATAAATCCTATATACCGCGATATTTCATATTGGAACGGAATTAGTATTGTGCTAACATCTGTGGATGCGGAGAAACAGGTTGGAGGGATCCAACTGGATTCCTCACCAGTATTTATTTGATTACAGATATTTTGATATTTGTTGATTATCATATACTGATATATGATGTCTTTGTTGTCGAGTGTAACAGCCCGCAAATCCATACCCCCTTGAGTCAACCTTATTCTACATCAATTAACTCAAGTGGAACAGAAATACGAACCATTATAGTTAAAGAAGAAGAGATAGAAGAAGAAACTAAACAATATCAGAATCTCACAGTCGCAGCGGAATAAAATATAATAGTAAATACTAGATCTTTACACAAAAAGAAACTATATCTGTTTTATACATCATATCATCAGAGTATCTCATACAAACAATATTTAGCAATCAGACAATCCCATACAATCATAGCAGCGGATATATATATAAATATGGATAATACATCTCGGACTCCAGCTCCTCTCCTGCTCCATAGCATCCTGCCCTGAACATATAATACTCGGTCTGAACCGAGCATTATAATGAAATAACACCCGAGTCGGTCTGGAATACCAGCCGATAGTAATAGTGCATCCAAATTGATTATTAAAGTTTCAAAAATCCTTTGAAAACAAAAGAATCTCGTAAGACCACGCCACAAATAAACATGTCAGGTTTTTACATTACGATAGCTAAAACACTTTTTATAGAAATCCTATGATATTATGATAGGGTCTATATACAAATACTTATAAAATAGCCGAAATTGTTACATCTATTACATTCCAGCTAATAGCCACAGAGTGGGTAATACAAACAAAACTCGTACAAGGCTCGTAGGGAGAATGGATTTCCAACAATGACTAGGCACTGGGGTACCACCTGTCACAGTACGGGGCCTAGATCACCGTACCGAGGAGTACGCCCGCTCCCCTGCAACACAAGACCGGAACTATCCCTTACTGGATAGTTCCAAATAAGATCACCCCGCGGTTGGGATCAGCAACCGCACCACTAAGCCGAAATAAATAGGGACATCTAGATACGGATGCCCTTACTCTCAAGTGGGGGCTACCCACGAAGCCTTGCTGCATATCCCTTGATTTTTAGTCATTCCCATTTGATGAGGCTTGAGGCTAAGCGTTACCTTTTAGAACGTTTCACTTGGAATGCCCATCGCCCACCTGACGATGTTCCGAAAGCATTCGTCCATACAAGTCCGTCCCGGGTTCGAACGGAACCAAAGGCACTACTCCTACTACATCCATTTTGGAAATATCCTCAGGATTAGTAGCGACCAGCCCTTGCACTTCACTGCTCCATCTTCGACTCCGAACACGCTTTTCCACGAAACGTACAAACCGGATCGAAGTGGTTTTCGAGAAATAAATCTCGATCCCGGACTCTTCGAAACGATCAACGCATTTGTCCAATATTGATAGTCGGTGATTTAACTATTAATTAATATTCACAAACATCCACCACATAATAAATAATTCCCACATTATTTATTTACTCAAATCTCTTACAAGATATATTTCTATTTTCAATTCCCTTTGAAAACAGTTTTACAAAACATCTTCCTTGAAAAAATAAATTTCACAATATTTATTTCCCACTGGAAACAACCAAGTCCAAACCATTTAGATTTTAAAACAATTAAAATACTTTATTCTTAAATATACTTTGAAATATTTAATTTTACTACTAGTTATTTAGTCCAAAAATAATTTCAAAATATTTAAAGTAAAACCACTTGATAAGATATAAGCTAGTTTAAAATAAGGTTTAGTTGAATGAAATTTAAAGATGGAGTTTTAAAAGAATATATACAAGGTATCAAATAACTTAAATCAAACTATCCTTTTAAATAAATCCACATATAAAGATAATTACTAATAATATTCTTAAATAATTACTATTATAGCTAATTTATTAATTATTTCCTTTAAAATAATAATTTCTCAAAAACACTTTAGAAACAAGTTTAAACTTTAACATTACCTAAAATCTGCTTTAAAACACGAACTTGGTTTCCCAGGGAAATATACTTCTATTCCAACAACCCAGAGAATCCTTTTTTTATAAATCCCGCCCGATTTATTCCAATTCAATTTACTTTCAATTATTGTAAATTTGTTCACCTGCATAAAATAAACTTCCTTTGAAGTTTTAAACCCACTTCCCATTTATGGAAATTCACTTTCAAAGCCTAGGCTTAAATATTTTTAAATAAAACTATTGGGAATTTATTAAATGAAAATAATACTTAAGAATTACGTAAATAAATTTCCTATGGGTTTAAAATTGTATATCTAAAAGAATTAATGTACATTTAAACTGCTAATTATATTTGAAAGGTCTCGTTGAAATCATATTTAATTTCTAGGAAAACATTTCAAATAACCCCATCGTTTTTAAAAATAATTTATAACTTCTTATAGAATTTATCTCCAGAAATCCATACTTTCACATTTATCAACTGATAAATTTCCTCTTCATTTATATTCCAAATTTACCAATTTCCAATCTTCATCCGAACCAGATTACATTTTTTTTATTTCCTTTAAATCCTTTATTTAACAATTTCTTTTATTTCTTTTAAAACCAATTTATTTTATTTATGCTTAACAATTTCAGGTTTAAAATTTATCAATTCATATCACAACAAACTGGATTCCATAATTAGCTATCACAGTGTATAAATAAAATACATCATCAGTTGTAACAATAATTCCTATATTGTGAGGAATCCAGTTGGACCCCTCCAACCTGTTTTCCCTGCATCCACAGATATTAGCACGACAAATATATATATCAATCCAGACCGATAACAACATTTATATTCAACCAATCACATAGATATTTGAATATTAACTATTTAAAATGTCTAGCATCCAGATGTGAGTGAGAATAACTCACCTTAAGTTTCGGCGAGCGTTCGAAATTTTAAGTTAAACCGAACGACGTTCGATTTAACTTAAATTTTCATTTGCTCAGAACGATTCCAGAATGGCTCCACTGCGTAGTACTTATCGCTGCGATCCCGGCGTCGCAAATTTCGTCTGAATCTGACAATGTACGCAATAGTTATGAATTTTTAAAGTTTAAATATTAATTTGAATACAAATTTTTTTTAAACAACATCGGCCACACCTTCTTCTACATCGCACGCAACAGGTAGAAATAGAACCCATTGCTTCCAAGCTAGGGTTGATCGCCCTTCGTCCTACGACGAGTTTTGGCACGATCGGCGACCACCACCTGGAAGGCCTTCGCGAGCACTACCATCAGCTCCGGCCACGTCGAGCTCGGTCAAACCACTTTCTCGAATGACGCGTTTGAACGTCCTTCACCTATAGCCAAAATTCCCCCTGTACTGACAACGATAGCTCAAATGTCCCGTAGGATGTGTAGATCTCTCCATCTCCTACAACTTTCATTTAGAAAGTTTACTAAATCAGGACATGGATTGAAAGATTTGGATGGGAGAAGTTTCAAAATTTTCGGCCACTGATAAAGCTTATGCCGGCGGTCGCGACATTTTTTCTAGGGTTTTAATTATCATAATGTTTTATATCGTTAATTAATATTATTTTAATGTTACACTTCAAACGTTAACGACTTATGCAAACGAACTCCAATACTCGCGTACCAATAGGCGTTCCTAGGGTTTTTCCGTGTTCCGGACACAATAGAACAAGTTCCGGGAGCTAATTTGATCATATGCACGAGTTACAGAATTAAACGATCAATTTTAAATTAAATTGATTAAAGTATTTTCTATGCGTTTTAAGCTGCCGAGGTCAAACGACAACTCCGATTGCTATGGAAATTGAAATCCGATAATAACTAACTATTTCGGATCCAATGGAACTGGTTTCGCCGAATTCCGACACTACACCCCGGAAGGCTATTTTAATTCGTCTATTAAATCGGGCGATTTTTCTGCAATAATCGAAAACGCTTAAAATTTTACCTTTAAAATTTTATTATATTAATAATAAATTATATAAAATTTATAAATCACATAAAAAAATATTTTGACTCATTCCGGACCCAAAATCTGATTATTTACATTTTTATAATATTAAATCCATTATTAATTTAACATAAATTTCCCAATAATAACTTATTAACTTTTAAATCCACCTAATAATTTAACAACACTTTTAATGACCCGATAGACTTAAAATAAATTTTAGAACTCATTTCCATATCCATTTACCTCCATATTCATAATTTATCCCGATTCAATATTTAATTATTATTATTTAAATTCCAATTGGATTACCATATTTGGAATTATACGTAATTTGTTAATTCCACCCAATTCTTTTTATTTTAAAACTAATTCAAAATCTACATTGAACATTAAAATGAATTAAGTGTTCAAAATTCAATGTCCAAAATTCTGGGATGTTACATCGTGATTGACTATTTGGTGTGTTGCATCATTGGGCCAAATTTGAAATTATAAAAAGATTTTAAAGTAACGATTTTTAATTTAAAAAGGATTTTTAAAGTGATTTTTGAAAGTATATGTTTCATTAAAATTTTGAATTGATTCATTTTGAATAAATTAACGTTATAAAATTTAATATTACAGAAACGATGATTTTTTTAAAATATAACCGAAATGTGATTTTTGAAATAATAGTTGATAAATTTATAAGATGGTTTAAATTGGGATTTTTGAATTATTATAAACGATTTATATAAAAGATTTATAAACTTGATATTTATAAATTAAAAATATAGGAATTAAAAAACGAGTTTTTTTATAAGTGTTAAAACGAAGAATAAATGGATTTCATAAGTGAATGAAATATGTAGATTTATAAATTGTGAAGCTATAAAATGAATATATTTTTGTAAAATAAAAGATTATAAGTAATTTACTTATAAATTAGATTTTGGTATATAAATTGAGTTATAAATTGAATTGGTTATTAGAGGAGATTTATAAATCGAAGTTGTTATAAATAGAAATGGAATTTATAAACATTGTTTTATAAATTCGTAATCAAATAAATTTGATAACTAAATATATAAATTATTAAAGGAATTATATCCACGATTTTGGACTGTACAAAATCCTTTAATTAAATATGTGAAAGTGTTGAATTTGGTAAACGATTTATATCCACGATTTTGGACAGTGGATAATCTTTTGATAAAAGTGTAGAAATACTGAATTGGGTAAATAAGGTATATGCACGATTTTGGACAGTGAATATATTATTAAATAAAATGGGTATGTTTTGGAGAAGTGATATTATAAAATGAAGTTAATTGTTCTAAAAGATGTTTTAAAATGTATTATGAATCGAAACCATAGATTTCAACATTCATTGTTGAAATAGACGTTTTCGAGAAAGAAGGAAAAGATGGACTATAACACTGTTGTTATAGTAAATGATTTTCGAGAGAAAATGTTTTATATAGTATTGGGATTTATATATCTATCTTAATTTCGAATCCCTATACTAGTGATTTTGGGTCGTCGTTACGATGTTTTACGCAACGTTCGTTTTGGCTCAAATAAATGTGTTTAAGAGAATGTTTTCCTTAAAGAATGGAATATATACTTAATTTCGATTAAGTATATTGAATATTTTCCAAGTGTTGAAAATAAATGGATTTGTGAATTACTTATTATTAAATAAGTATGGAATTTGTAACGATCCCGGATTTTAATTTAATTTAAATTAAATTTTTGAATTAATATTCGTGAAATGTATTGATAAATTGGTGCGAGTTTCCCCGATTTCAAGTAAAAATGTGTTAAATCATTTGAATTATAAGTAAATTGTTTAAAGTATAAAATAAAATAAAACTACGTATCAATATTAAATATAAGTGTAGGATATAAAAAAAATAAAATATACGTTATAAATTTAATATTTAAGTTAGCAAATATAATTAAAAGACAAATTACAAAATAACAAGTATATTACCAAGTAAAACTATAATATTGAATTCATTTATATTATAAAGCATATTACAATGCAAAAGACAGTAGCAAATATTTAGTGTAACTTGAAAAATATAAAGTGAAACATATTAGAAAAATTCTAACAACAAATTAATTATAGAACTACATCCAAATAAATAAGCAAAGTATACAAAATAATAAAACAACACAAGTGTGAACACTTAAATAAGAAACAAAACAAAGCATAAAACTTGAAACATAAGTATGCAGGCAAGCAAAATAGGCCTGTAAAGTTTAATATGCTAGGCAAGATCAAAGTAAAAATAACATAGGTACAAAATAAAACATAAACAAAGAAATACCAAGATCCTTAGTACACTATAAAATATCCTAGCACACATTTTTCATCTCAGCCGAAGTAAGGCTGAAGTAAACAAATGCATTAACATGCATAACCAAGTACAATAGCATTTAATGCTAGCACAACAACCATATCAGCCCATGACACAATGAACATCTTCAGCCACCTAAAGAAGGAAGACAATCTGCATAAGTTAAGAATAAACAAAGTAATATGTACATAAAGTGATAAATGCAACACACATCATGCATTTAATGCAAGTGTCTTTGGCATGCTTTTGTACAAATAATACACTGCATACTTCTTTTTTTATATGCATCAAATCTTCATTTCAGCTCGATTATCATAAATAAGTAAAATGGAAGCAAAGCAAAAATAAAAGAAGTCAAAAACAAAAAGCAGTGCAAATATTCAACCTCGGATTGTAGATCACAAACAAACTCAATCAAAGTAAAGGCAAATCAAAGCATTCCAGTTTCCAGTTTTCCAAGGGATCAAAGCAAAAGCATTTTTCCAGTTTTTTTTTTTAAGGTTCAAAATCTGTTCTCTGCTTCAACAAAACCAGGTGAGCAAATCTTCTTTGTTTCCTTTACCTGGGAGTAAACTTTTTTTTCAGTTTCAACCTGGATTTCACAGTGATGTCTGAATAAATAATGTTGTTTGCCTGAGAACTTGGATTTGAAATGGATGCATGTGCGTGTATTAGTGTTGGATGCCTATATATATATATGAAAAATAAACTCTGTTGTTTTTCAGGGTTTGATTTTCTTTTAAAATCCAATATCTCATCTTTGAATCACAATTGGCTTATGATTTGTAAATGGAAAATGTTAGAAATCATGTAACATTTCATCTAAAAATAATTATAGGTTTTTAAAATAAAAAAATTGGTTCTGAATCTTTGAATTTACAGTAAAAGGAATTAATGTGAAAATTCGAATGTTGTAAATTGTTGATTCGATTTCATATCTTGATTTAACATACCAAGCTAAGATTTTTAAAACCAAGATGATGATTTTTAGTTAAGTATTTTAGGTGCTGTTCATTTTTGAACCAAAAATGCCTTTTTGCAAATCTATGGAGATTCAACAAATCGTAAATTTTGAAATGTGTTGTATAGCTTGCTTGATACGTGTGGATAATAGGAAAAATGTTAAAGAATTTTTCGAATGCAGGGATTTGGGGTTTGAATCGAAAGTAGGGTTTGGTCATCAGTTTTTTTTTTGCGCTCTGTAACGCGAGGATTTGGGTCACCACGAGTCGATCGAGCTCTATGATATTGGGAGGAAGGGAAGTACATTGGGTTGTCATGGTGGGACCGGAGGAGCGAATTTTCTGGTGAACTGTGCAGTGAGGACGAGGCTATTTCGTGTGATTTGATGTTGGGTTCGAGTTCGACTCAGATGCCTCAATTTTGATTCACGTGGTTTTCGTTCGATCTGAGGGTTCGAAGGGGTTTGCGTGGGGAGGAGTGATCGGTGAGGATCACCGCGATGACCTACGGTGGTCGAAAGCGATCGTGCACGTGCACGTGGAGGGGGTCGGTGTGTCAGTGAATGGGTAGGAGAAGGACCTGAGTAAAATCTCAAGAAAATGGAAATTGGTGACTTCAGTTTTCTTGCTTGTATTTCTCGTGTCGTTGAGTAACCTGGTTGCTTCAGGGCAGTATTCGATTTTGAGTGAGTGGCCAATGCATAATTATTATTCATAAGCTTAAGTTAAAAAAAAAATCACTAGATAAAAAAAGGTGGTAAAGAAGAAGAGGACGCGTATGTGGGGGAGCGTCTCAAGGGATGTTGATGAGTAACTTGGGGTAGTACTCAGTTTAATAAGGGTGTTCTTAAAAAAAAAATGTGGAAGTTAAACAATCTGTTTCAACAAGATTTTAGCATTGTAAAATTTGAATAATGTTTAACAAATTAGGATAAAACTTTATACAAGTGGGGTTATCTTAGTTCATACTCAACAATGTTTTTAAACTCTCAATTTTTATTAAGTAATTACTTTAAGCTAACTATGAAATTGGTTAACATTAAAGATTTGTAGTTAATAATAAATTGATTTAAAAAATAAATTAAAGAAGACTTTTAAAATGTTAAATAAGAAGGACAACTAATATTAATAAATTAATAAATTACCTTAGGAAGCAATTGAGAATAATTAATAATGATTTAATCCAAGATAATTTATTTTATGGAAATAATTAAGGGATTTATTACTTATTGTAATTAAATTTGGGTAATTACTTTTGTAATTAATTAAGGGTGATCAATAATTGTGTTTAATTTAAAATTTTAATTTACTTATGTAATTAATTTAACTAAAGTGGTTTGATTTAAATAAAATTAGAGACCATTGATTTAAAATAAATTAATGATGTAATCTATCATGGACTAATTAAGGAATGATTAACACGGAAGTGATTAATCAATTTAATTTATTAAAGTGTTTAATAAATTAATTGATATCAAATGATTTGTAATTAACAAATCAGGATTGGATAATAAATTCGTAAGTAATTAATTTAATGGATTTTTTTTTAATTTAGGATTAAACAATTAATTAATCCTGGTTATAAATGATTATAGGATGCTTGAATTACTTATGAATGATTGCATTGTGTGAAATACCTTGAATTGATTGTCCTATCCGACTTGTGATATTTTGTTCTAAGTATTGAGCTGTGTATAATTTATTACATTTGCATATTATCTGTGAATCTATGAATGGACGATAAGCGTTATAGTTTATATCGCTTATCAACTATATTTCTATGTTTAAACCTATGATGATTGAATGATGTTGCACTATTGTGCTAAACCCCTGGACCACACCATACACACACAATGATGGATTTCACGAGGAAATCGGTTAAGTCACAGATTTTGAAATAGTTTAAATTTGAATTTTTAAATTCAAATGTTTTGGAAATGGAATCGGAATAAATGTGAAAAACTTTTGGAATGGAATTTCAAAATAAAATTTATTATTTTTAAAATTACTTGATTAAGTTTTGGAATTTAAATAATTTGATTTAAATTTAAATTCAATACTTGAAATTGAATTCTATGATTTGAAATTAGGGATTAAAAATGTTATATTGGTTATATAGGGATTAAACCATTTTTAAAGTATTATTTTTGGGAATTTGAATTTAACCCAAGGATTTCAACTCGTATAAATGAATCAGATTTCCAAAATGAAAACTGTTGTTTTCAAATGATAAACACTTTTAGATAAGAATTGAGATTCCAGTTAATTAAGGGAATTTCAAGATTGAATAGAGAAATGATTTTCCTAAGTTATGAATGAATTCTTTTTGAAAGCTATGAATTAAATCTGTTTATTTTTAACAGATTTAAATTGATGATTTGTTTAAATCAAATTGAAATGAAATTGTTTTGAAGGCTATAAGTTAAATCTTTGATTTAAAGATTTAACGAGTTAACCAAATTGAAATGAAAATTGATTTGGAAAATCTATGAATGAATCTTTTGTTTAAAAGATTAAGAATGTGAAAACTGTTTAAACCGTTAATGGTTGTGAAAATGAATTTTTTTGTTTAAAGATTGAAATGGTAATTGGATTAAACCATTTGAAATAAAGTTTTGAATTATTAAGTTGTGACTTAATTGAAATCCCATTATCCATTTGTTTTTGAAATATCATGCTCACTATTCGGTTTAGCCGGGAAAGGACCTTTGTGTCGTATAACCCATTCCGAATATGTGATTCGACGTTATGGATAGCATTTGAAGACCGGTGATGAAGACCGGGTATTTGCGAAAGCGATAGGATGACCTATCGATTGTTTCTGCACCGAGTCGCGCCGGTATAGAAACTCCCTAAGTGATGGGAAATCCGATCGGGATTGTGAATATCCGGATTTGCAAGGACTTCTTTGTAAGTGCCTTCGGTTCTGTTCGATCCCAGAACAGACTTGTATGGATTGTATGCCTGACATTACAAGTTGAGATATAAAGCCGATTTCTTTCAAATATATTTCTGTTGGTGGCGGAGAATTTATTCTCTTAGCTTAACACCCTTCTCTGAGACGTACGAGCTCAGAGGTTATGTAGTTGAATGTTATCAGCGATATATTCCCAATTTGGTAATGTGACATGCTGAGTGTTGCTGTGAAATGATCATTGTGTTGATTATTTGTGATAGGATCATTTATTTGATCGTCTATCTTGGTGATCATTTCTATGATCATTTGTTGACCCAAAGCATGACTTTTGTATAAAGTATGTTTTTGTGGACGTGACTTCGTCGAGCCTCACACCTCGTGAATGGTCAAAACAGGAAAGAAGCAGCAAGGTTATGAGGGGTAGCGCCCTTTAGGCTGTGTGCATTTCCTTCTGGAAAAGGGTGGTATCATGGTATGGAGCCCAGATACTTACTCATGTTGAAAACACTTTGTTATGATTGTGTGAATTGATTAGAGAGCTCTCGGATAAAGGTCCCAAAGGACCGGGGGATGGCATATTCGGTCAGTTGTTACTCAGTTAGGGGTAACCCGGCCTTGTGTTGGTAGAGATCCGGTTTGGTTCTCGGGGATGTCCATCCAGAGGCATTCTCATGTGGCAATGGGAAGTTCCTTGGCCTGACCATTTGTTGGAAATCCAATTCCCAATACGAAACTTGTACGGTATTAGTTGTAGAACCTGCCATTCACTTATGGTGGTCACCACTGTTTGGATGGTAGCTATAGTAGGCATAGTTCGAAATGTCTATGTTGGCTAAGATTTATATTCTACTTTCGAAATGAATTTTTCCTACACTATGCACTAGTAATAATATCAAATGTTATTTTAAATGCGTATCAAGCATCTTTGACTATCATAAGGAGAAATCTCCTCCGATTCTGCGTTTGCATTGTGTGTGTGTGCGGGAGGCCTTATGGTAGTCTCATTTTTAAAAAGCATTGCGAATTGACTTTGAAAATCTTATGTTGAATGTTTTAAAAGATAAACTGTTTTTGTTGCTCACACCAGTCCCACGACTGATCCGGAGTTTATTGTTTCCTTCCTAAACTCTGGGTGCTCATTATTTTCTACACGAGCAGTCTAGAGTTGGGTTTTTCAGATAGTCAGGTTTAGTAGATTATCTGGAGTTAGTTCAGTCTTTGGACCGCACCAGTCTTGCTTATGCTAGGTGATATGTGATGGGGGGGTTCGAGCTATTACTAGATTGATTATTGGAAATGGAGTTGCAGTCCTGGAGTTCTTCCTTGAAGACTATCTTAGAGTTATCTGTTTCGCTGCTATATGTCATCTATTTTCTTTTCCGCTGCTATTTTATTGTATCATATCTCTGATGTATATTGATATCTATTGGATCATCTGTTGTATCAGATATTGTATCAATGCTGTATATCAATGTATTATCCTTTTAATTCCGCTGTGTTGTTTACTTAATGATTGTTATAAGCTCCGGTGAATCGGATTTGAACGGTCGAATCTATGACATTCGAGTACGATTTGAAGTATGGATGTCGATTTTCGAGCGGGCAAAATTCGTCTCGTTACATCTGGTATCAGAGCTAAGGGTTGAACTTTAGCTCAGGAGTATAACACATTAAGTAACTCATTAGAGATAGGGTGAAGTATCCCTAGAATGAGTAATCCCTAAGGTATCTGTTCGAATGCCTCAGTAAATTCTCTTACTATCTGCTAATAGTGAGTATGAGTGCAAGAAGAGAACAAGATAGGGGACAAGGAAATACGACTATAATTAGTCAAAAGTCTGTAACAACAGTGGAAACATCTTTCTTATCAATTTTCTTTGATTCGTTTCCAAATTCTTTTGATTGCTTCGTACCAGCTCTAGGAAGAAGTTCCGGTGCGATGATGACTCTACGAATCGTTGTAGAAATTCTTTCTTCATATTTTCATCAGTTTCTTTTCAGTTTTTGGATTTAAACTTTAATGAATTTGAAATTGGAAATTTTAAATGAATTAGAAATTTTAAATTGAGTTAAATTGATTAATAAAATATGAAGGATAAATTGAATTGTATTGATAAAATGATTTTGATTAAAACCAAATTTGAAATTTTATTATAATTACTTGTATCTATTGTTGATATTCTGATTTGGTGAGCCAAATGCAGAATAGATATTCAGTTTAATCTGAAAAAAATATTCCTCTATCTTTCGTCTATCTTCGTTATCTCTCTCTGACGAATTTCGAGGACGAAATTCTTTTTAAGGGGGGAAGTCTGTAACGACCCCGGATTTTAATTTAATTTAAATTAAATTTTTGAATTAATATTCGTGAAATGTATTGATAAATTGGTGCGAGTTTCCCCGATTTCAAGTAAAAATGTGTTAAATCATTTGAATTATAAGTAAATTGTTTAAAGTATAAAATAAAATAAAACTACGTATCAATATTGAATATAAGTGTAGGATATAAAAAAAATAAAATATACGTTATAAATTTAATATTTAAGTTAGCAAATATAATTAAAAGACAAATTACAAAATAACAAGTATATTACCAAGTAAAACTATAATATTGAATTCATTTATATTATAAAGCATATTACAATGCAAAAGACAGTAGCAAATATTTAGTGTAACTTGAAAAATATAAAGTGAAACATATTAGAAAAATTCTAACAACAAATTAATTATAGAACTACATCCAAATAAATAAGCAAAGTATACAAAATAATAAAACAACACAAGTGTGAACACTTAAATAAGAAACAAAACAAAGCATAAAACTTGAAACATAAGTATGCAGGCAAGCAAAATAGGCCTGTAAAGTTTAATATGCTAGGCAAGATCAAAGTAAAAATAATATAGGTACAAAATAAAACATAAACAAAGAAATACCAAGATCCTTAGTACATTATAAAATATCCTAGCACACATTTTTCATCTCAGCCGAAGTAAGGCTGAAGTAAACAAATGCATTAACATGCATAACCAAGTACAATAGCATTTAATGCTAGCACAACAACCATATCAGCCCATGACACAATGAACATCTTCAGCCACCTAAAGAAGGAAGACAATCTGCATAAGTTAAGAATAAACAAAGTAATATGTACATAAAGTGATAAATGCAACACACATCATGCATTTAATGCAAGTGTCTTTGGCATGCTTTTGTACAAATAATACACTGCATACTTCTTTTTTTATATGCATCAAATCTTCATTTCAGTTCGATTATCATAACTAAGTAAAATGGAAGCAAAGCAAAAATAAAAGAAGTCAAAAACAAAAAGCAGTGCAAATATTCAACCTCGGATTGTAGATCACAAACAAACTCAATCAAAGTAAAGGCAAATCAAAGCATTCCAGTTTCCAGTTTTCCAAGGGATCAAAGCAAAAGCATTTTTCCAGTTTTTTTTTTTTTAAGTTTCAAAATCTGTTCTCTGCTTCAACAAAACCAGGTGAGCAAATCTTCTTTGTTTCCTTTACCTGGGAGTAAACTTTTTTTTCAGTTTCAACCTGGATTTCACAGTGATGTCTGAATAAATAATGTTGTTTGCTTGAGAACTTGGATTTGAAATGGATGCATGTGCGTGTATTAGTGTTGGATGCCTATATATATATATATGAAAAATAAACTCTGTTGTTTTTCAGGGTTTGATTTTCTTATAAAATCCAATATCTCATCTTTGAATCACAATTGGCTTATGATTTGTAAATGGAAAATGTTAGAAATCATGTAACATTTCATCTAAAAATAATTATAGGTTTTTAAAATAAAAAAATTGGTTCTGAATCTTTGAATTTACAGTAAAAGGAATTAATGTGAAAATTCGAATGTTGTAAATTGTTGATTCGATTTCATATCTTGATTTAACATACCAAGCTAAGATTTTTAAAACCAAGATGATGATTTTTAGTTAAGTATTTTAGGTGCTGTTCATTTTTGAACCAAAATGCCTTTTTGCAAATCTATGGAGATTCAACAAATCGTAAATTTTGAAATGTGTTGTATAGCTTGCTTGATACGTGTGGATAATAGGAAAAATGTTAAAGAATTTTTCGAATGCCGGGATTTGGGGTTTGAATCGAAAGTAGGGTTTGGTCATCAGTTTTTTTTTTGCGCTCTGTAACGCGAGGATTTGGGTCACCACGAGTCGATCGAGCTCTATGATATTGGGAGGAAGGGAAGTACATTGGGTTGTCATGGTGGGACCGGAGGCGCGAATTTTCTGGTGAACTGTGCAGTGAGGACGAGGCGATTTCGTGTGATTTGATGTTGGGTTCGAGTTCGACTCAGATGCCTCAATTTTGATTCACGTGGTTTTCATTCGATCTGAGGGTTCGAAGGGGTTTGCGTGGGGAGGAGTGATCGGTGAGGATCACCGCGATGACCTACGGTGGTCGAAAGCGATCGTGCACGTGCACGTGGAGGGGGTCGGTGTGTCAGTGAATGGGTAGGAGAAGGACCTGAGTAAAATCTCAAGAAAATGGAAATTGGTGACTTCAGTTTTCTTGCTTGTATTTCTCGTGTCGTTGAGTAACCTGGTTGCTTTAGGGCAGTATTCGATTTTGAGTGAGTGGCCAATGCATAATTATTATACATAAGCTTAAGTTAAAAAAAAAATCACTAGATAAAAAAAGGTGGTAAAGAAGAAGAGGACGCGTATGTGGGGGAGCGTCTCAAGGGATGTTGATGAGTAACTTGGGGTAGTACTCAGTTTAATAAGGGTGTTCTTAAAAAAAAAATGTGGAAGTTAAACAATCTGTTTCAACAAGATTTTAGCATTGTAAAATTTGAATAATGTTTAACAAATTAGGATAAAACTTTATACAAGTGGGGTTATCTTAGTTCATACTCAACAATGTTTTTAAACTCTCAATTTTTATTAAGTAATTACTTTAAGCTAACTATGAAATTGGTTAACATTAAAGATTTGTAGTTAATAATAAATTGATTTAAAAAAAAAAAATTAAAGAAGACTTTTAAAATGTTAAATAAGAAGGACAACTAATATTAATAAATTAATAAATTACCTTAGGAAGCAATTGAGAATAATTAATAATGATTTAATCCAAGATAATTTATTTTATGGAAATAATTAAGGGATTTATTACTTATTGTAATTAAATTTGGGTAATTACTTTTGTAATTAATTAAGGGTGATCAATAATTGTGTTTAATTTAAAATTTTAATTTACTTATGTAATTAATTTAACTAAAGTGGTTTGATTTAAATAAAATTAGAGACCATTGATTTAAAATAAATTAATGATGTAATCTATCATGGACTAATTAAGGAATGATTAACACGGAAGTGATTAATCAATTTAATTTATTAAAGTGTTTAATAAATTAATTGATATCAAATGATTTGTAATTAACAAATCAGGATTGGATAATAAATTCGTAAGTAATTAATTTAATGGAATTTTTTTTTAATTTGGGATTAAACAATTAATTAATCCTGGTTATAAATGATTATAGGATGCTTGAATTACTTATGAATGGTTGCATTGTGTGAAATACCTTGAATTGATTGTCCTATCCGACTTGTGATATTTTGTTCTAAGTATTGAGCTGTGTATAATTTATTACATTTGCATATTATCTGTGAATCTATGAATGGACGATAAGCGTTATAGTTTATATCGCTTATCAACTATATTTCTATGTTTAAACCTATGATGATTGAATGATGTTGCACTATTGTGCTAAACCCCTGGACCACACCATACACACACAATGATGGATTTCACGAGGAAATCGGTTAAGTCACAGATTTTGTAATAGTTTAAATTTGAATTTTTAAATTCAAATGTTTTGGAAATGGAATCGGAATAAATGTGAAAAACTTTTGGAATGGAATTTCAAAATAAAATTTATTATTTTTAAAATTACTTGATTAAGTTTTGGAATTTAAATAATTTGATTTAAATTTAAATTCAATACTTGAAATTGAATTCTATGATTTGAAATTAGGGATTAAAAATGTTATATTGGTTATATAGGGATTAAAACATTTTTAAAGTATTATTTTTGGGAATTTGAATTTAACCCAAGGATTTCAACTCGTATAAATGAATCAGATTTCCAAAATGAAAACTGTTGTTTTCAAATGATAAACACTTTTAGATAAGAATTGAGATTCCAGTTAATTAAGGGAATTTCAAGATTGAATAGAGAAATGATTTTCCTAAGTTATGAATGAATTCTTTTTGAAAGCTATGAATTAAATCTGTTTATTTTTAACAGATTTAAATTGATGATTTGTTTAAATCAAATTGAAATGAAATTGTTTTGAAGGCTATAAGTTAAATCTTTGATTTAAAGATTTAACGAGTTAACCAAATTGAAATGAAAATTGATTTGGAAAATCTGTGAATGAATCTTTTGTTTAAAAGATTAAGAATGTGAAAACTGTTTAAACCGTTAATGGTTGTGAAAATGAATCTTTTTGTTTAAAGATTGAAATGGTAATTGGATTAAACCATTTGAAATAAAGTTTTGAATTATTAAGTTGTGACTTAATTAAAATCCCATTATCCATTTGTTTTTGAAATATCATGCTCACTATTCGGTTTAGCCGGAAAAGGACCTTTGTGTCGTATAACCCATTCCGAATATGTGATTCGACGTTATGGATAGCATTTGAAGACCGGTGATGAAGACCGGGTATTTGCGAAAGCGATAGGATGACCTATCGATTGTTTCTGCACCGAGTCGCGCCGGTATAGAAACTCCCTAAGTGATGGGAAATCCGATCGGGATTGTGAATATCCGGATTTGCAAGGACTTCTTTGTAAGTGCCTTCGGTTCTGTTCGATCCCAGAACAGACTTGTATGGATTGTATGCCTGACATTACAAGTTGAGATATAAAGCCGATTTCTTTCAAATATATTTCTGTTGGTGGCGGAGAATTTATTCTCTTAGCTTAACACCCTTCTCTGAGACGTACGAGCTCAGAGGTTATGTAGTTGAATGTTATCAGCGATATATTCCCAATTTGGTAATGTGACATGCTGAGTGTTGCTGTGATATGATCATTGTGTTGATTATTTGTGATAGGATCATTTATTTGATCGTCTATCTTGGTGATCATTTCTATGATCATTTGTTGACCCAAAGCATGACTTTTGTATAAAGTATGTTTTTGTGGACGTGACTTCGTCGAGCGTCACACCCCGTGAATGGTCAAAACAGGAAAGAAGCAGCAAGGTTATGAGGGGTAGCGCCCTTTAGGATGTGTGCATTTCCTTCTGGAAAAGGGTGGTATCATGGTATGGAGCCCAGATACTTACTCATGTTGAAAACACTTTGTTATGATTGTGTGAATTGATTAGAGAGCTCTCGGATAAAGGTCCCAAAGGACCGGGGGATGGCATATTCGGTCAGTTGTTACTCAGTTAGGGGTAACCCGGCCTTGTGTTGGTAGAGATCCGGTTTGGTTCTCGGGGATGTCCATCCAGAGGCATTCTCATGTGGCAATGGGAAGTTCCTTGGCCTGACCATTTGTTGGAAATCCAATTCCCAATACGAAACTTGTACGGTATTAGTTGTAGAACCTGCCATTCACTTATGGTGGTCACCACTGTTTGGATGGTAGCTATAGTAGGCATAGTTCGAAATGTCTATGTTGGCTAAGATTTATATTCTACTTTCGAAATGAATTTTTCCTACACTATGCACTAGTAATAATATCAAATGTTATTTTAAATGCGTATCAAGCATCTTTGACTATCATAAGGAGAAATCTCCTCCGATTCTGCGTTTGCATTGTGTGTGTGTGCGGGAGGCCTTATGGTAGTCTCATTTTTAAAAAGCATTGCGAATTGACTTTGAAAATCTTATGTTGAATGTTTTAAAAGATAAACTGTTTTTGTTGCTCACACCAGTCCCACGACTGATCCGGAGTTTATTGTTTCCTTCCTAAACTCTGGGTGCTCATTATTTTCTACACGAGCAGTCTAGAGTTGGGTTTTTCACATAGTCAGGTTTAGTAGATTATCTGGAGTTAGTTCAGTCTTTGGACCGCACCAGTCTTGCTTATGCTAGGTGATATGTGATGGGGGGGTTCGAGCTATTACTAGATTGATTATTGGAAATGGAGTTGCAGTCCTGGAGTTCTTCCTTGAAGACTATCTTAGAGTTATCTGTTTCGCTGCTAGATGTCATCTATTTTCTTTTCCGCTGCTATTTTATCGTATCATATCTCTGATGTATATTGATATCTATTGGATCATCTGTTGTATCAGATATTGTATCAATGCTGTATATCAATGTATTATCCTTTTAATTCCGCTGTGTTGTTTACTTAATGATTGTTATAAGCTCCAGCGAATCGGATTTGAACGGTCGAATCTATGACATTCGAGTACGATTTAAAGTATGGATGTCGATTTTCGAGCGGGCAAAATTCGTCTCGTTACATCTGGTATCAGAGCTAAGGGTTGAACTTTAGCTCAGGAGTATAACACATTAAGTAACTCATTAGAGATAGGGTGAAGTATCCCTAGAATGAGTAATCCCTAAGGTATCTGTTCGAATGCCTCAGTAAATTCTCTTACTATCTGCTAATAGTGAGTATGAGTGCAAGAAGAGAACAAGATAGGGGACAAGGAAATACGACTATAATTAGTCAAAAGTCTGTAACAACAGTGGAAACATCTTTCTTATCAATTTTCTTTGATTCGTTTCCAAATTCTTTTGATTGCTTCGTACCAGCTCTAGGAAGAAGTTCCGGTGCGATGATGACTCTACGAATCGTTGTAGAAATTCTTTCTTCATATTTTCATCAGTTTCTTTTCAGTTTTTGGATTTAAACTTTAATGAATTTGAAATTGGAAATTTTAAATGAATTAGAAATTTTAAATTGAGTTAAATTGATTAATAAAATATGAAGGATAAATTGAATTGTATTGATAAAATGATTTTGATTAAAACCAAATTTGAAATTTTATTATAATTACTTGTATCTATTGTTGATATTCTGATTTGGTGAGCCAAATGCAGAATAGATATTCAGTTTAATCTGAAAAAAATATTCCACTATCTTTCGTCTATCTTCGTTATCTCTCTCTGACGAATTTCGAGGACGAAATTCTTTTTAAGGGGGGAAGTCTGTAACGACCCCGGATTTTAATTTAATTTAAATTAAATTTTTGAATTAATATTCGTGAAATGTATTGATAAATTGGTGCGAGTTTCCCCGATTTCAAGTAAAAACGTGTTAAATCATTTGAATTATAAGTAAATTGTTTAAAGTATAAAATAAAATAAAACTACGTATCAATATTGAATATAAGTGTAGGATATAAAAAAAATAAAATATACGTTATAAATTGTAACGACCCGCCTTTTTGGACAGTTTAAAACCGACGATCAAATACACATATCGATTCCAAACCATTAAAAGGGCAGATAGTTATTGGGGTAATTAAGAAAAGAAAAGGAAGAGAAATAAAGGAAATGAAACAACACAGAATCTCACAGCGGAAGGCTAAAGTATAATAATAAAATAACAGTTCATGAAGCTGTTAATTAAATGAATACATTTGAAATGAATACATTTGATTATTATTATACGACATTTATCAGAGTTATACATATACAACAGAACAATTAAAATAATGCAGCAGACAGCATGATGCATAGATAGTAATAGTAATAGTGTACCAAATCTTCGTCTTCGTCCTCCAGAATAGATCTTCAAAAATCTGAAAACTCAGGTCTGACCCGAGCGTAATGAAAAGACAAACACTCGAGTCAGGACTAAATATCCTTGTGAAAGTTAAATCAATCGTAAATAAATATGAGTGTAAACGGCGTTAGAGATGTTTACGGGGTTTGACATCTCCTATCCAGTGTCAACGTGCGTGCAATAACTTAAGAGATGTTACGGGATTTTTCTATCTCTCAAGGATCCGTTAAACTATCTACTATGTAATAATGTACGCTAAGTAGATAATGTCTATCAGTAAAGTAAAGGTATCAAAATAGTGTTAAGGCGACGCCCATTCACCGCTTAACACATTTATATTCCCAAGAGCATATACAAGACCGTAGTTTCCCCAAAACCGGAAGTCACCAGAGGGCAATCCATATACTCAAGGTACAAAATCAAAACGTAGTGGTCGCGAATAGGATAATCAGTATGACAAGGTACATGAGGCGATACCAACTAGGATACTAGTAGTTGCGTGATCCGGACTGATGTTGGGCATAGCCAGCAGCTACCCCAACACCGCGAAACAACACTCCGAAATCAAGGGGTGCACCCAAATCGCATCACAAATGTAATAGATATGGTATCGAAGAAGTGTGTCCGCTAGAGGTGGCGAACCTCAATGGCCCGGCGCGGCTCCTGTTTTAGTCATGTCAGGGGTCATCCAATATCGTTCTCTTTCTTCAGTCAACGCGTTCACCAAACCATCCACTTCATTCTGGATCAACACTCCGCGTATAATAGTTATTAAAGTGGTTTTCGGTATCGACAGAGAGTATGTCCATATCCGATCCCGGTCTCTTTAATAACTACGTATTATTACACCGTTGGCTCTTTTATATTTCAAATCGATTCATAATTGATATCAAAATATCATATTCTCTTCAAAAATCAAATCCATTTCAAATATCACCATATCTATCAAAATGTCAGATTCCGTTTCAAAAATCAATTTTCGCATCAATATCTCATTTCGATTTCAAAATCATTTCGAATTTCAATTTAGGTTGCAACTTCACTTAACTCAATTCGTATTTAAATTCAAGGTTTAAATATAAACATTTCACCTTATTAACCAGCTTGAAATTTTTTAGAAAATAGTTTAAGTAGCTTAAAAGTAGTTTAAATAATTAAAATAGTTAAAATACTTAAAATCTTTAAAATGGATTTAAAATAGATAAACTAGTTTAAATAATTTAAATTGGGTTAAGTAGATTAAAAATAGATTAAAATAGTTTAAGTATTCAAAATGGTTTATATAACAGAGTAATTTGGAAAACACATTTAAAACAGCTTCAAAACCAATCCATTTCAATTATAACTTCCCAATTCAAATAAATTTCAATTTCCAATTTACCGATTCAATTTCGATCTCAATTCAAATCAATGTCAAATTTTTACTTCAAATTAATTCAATTTTACATTCACCATTAATTTTATTCAATTTCAATTTATATCGATTTTTAGCTTGATTTTCCAAAATATCAAATTTTTAACGCTTAACAAAATTATCCTTCAATGTTCAAGTTTAAATCCAAATTTCAAATGTGATTAAGTTCCAAGCTCAATTTCAAAATATCATTTTTATATCACTTTTACTTAGTAATATTCAAAGCTCGAATTAAGGTTAAATCTTTAAACAAATCAAATTTCGAAATTCAATCAAATCCCAAATTTTAAATTTCAAAGTCTCGAATCACATTACTTAACAATTTCTTTTAACCAAGATTTATTTCAATATTCCAAAACTCAAATTTTCAATAAATTCGATTTTTATAAATTGATTTCTATTTATAACCTTTAAATCAAAACATTTAAATAAATTCAAATCGACGATTTTTAAAATTATTAATTTAGCCAATTCGGTGTCCGTATATACTTTTCTATCCTATGGCCAAGTAATTATTTATTTCAATTAAATGTCAGGGATGAGTATATATTACTTAAATTAAATCACAGTATCATATGTATGCATAACAGGATCTACATGAGCAAATAAACATCCAAACATTCAATTATCAACCAATAGCATCCATCAAAATACATCATCCAATAAACAATACGATTCATGGCAGTTTCATAGTTATCAATGTCAGGTAATTTAATCGCCATTCAAATTTAATTTCAATTTAACTGTCAATTTAATTTTTTCAACGGTTAATTCAAATAACAAGCTATATGACAATTAAATTTATATCAAACAATGACAAATAAAATTCATATCACTTCATAATGTCAATTTAACTAGCATAAAGATATTTAGTACGGTGTGAGCGTTATAAAACACTCACCTTGATTTTAATGCAGTTCCAGCGTTTTATTTCGAATAAAATTAAACGGACGTTTAATTTTACCCGAAATTTTCAATAGCTTCAACGGTTCCAATCCAGCTCCATTGCGTAGTGCTCGACAAAACGATTGCAACGCAATTCGTTTCGTCCAGAACGGACCTCGTATGAAAGAGTTATCGCATTTAGAAGTTTAAACAATTTAAAATATAAAATAATTTACACAATCCTTTTATTTTCAAATTTTCCCACATCTGGGCCGTCCATCTCACCAAGGAAATCAGACCGCTCCTTGTATCTTCTTCTTCCCGTTCAATTTCTCGTGAGAACAAACCCAAGCCGCCGTCTACCCCCTAATTTTCGCCACCATCACAACGACTTCTGCCCCGATCAACTACCACCAGTTCGAAGCCAACACTCGACTCCACCACCACCAGGAACCGCGTGAAGCTCGGCCCCACCCAGGTTGAGAAAAACGTGCGCGAAACGAGGATGAACGCGGCCCATTTTCTCCGCCTACAGTCGATGATTCGATGAAGTAGCTGTATGGATCTGAAGCTCTCCTTACGCTCTTCAACATTGCAGTTGATAGTTTTTGGTAAAAGTCGATGGATTGGGAGAAAACGAAGGAGGAAGCTTGCGTGATTCTGGCCATTGAAAATAGCACGGTGGCGGCTAGGGTTTTCTGGGTCGGGTTTTCAATTTTGAGAAAATGGGTGGCCCTTTATAGAATTTCAACGAAAAATACTATTCACTCCAAATTTCCGAACTCCAAATCTCGCGCGGTGACCGACGTTTCTAGGGTTTATCCCATGTTCCGGACACAATGGAATAGGTTTCGAAAGCTAATTCGATCGTATGTGAGAGTTATAGCGATAAACGATCAAATTTCAATTAAACCGATTAAACTAAATTTTTATGCGTTTTGGCTTGCCCCGGACAAACGGTAAATCCGATTGACACGAAATTTGAAACCATATAATAATATCACATTACGGATCCGATGAAACTGGTTTCGTCGAAATCCGAGACCGTTTGAAAAATGACTATTTTAACTCGTTAAATTAATATTAAATAATTTCAACGCGTTTCGAGCTGCCACGGTCAAATGACAACTCCGATTGCTACGAAAATTGAAATCCGATAATAACTTACTATTACGGATCCAATGGGACTAGTTTCGTCAAATTCTGAGACTGTTCAAAATTTGGCTAATTTCCAATCGATAATTAAATATTAAAATATTAAATTTTCACCAATAAATTTTATATTCAGTTTTAAAAGTTCTATAACATCACTATAACTCCAATATGATAAAATAAAATTTTACAATCATTTTTAATCATATTAAACCCGTTATTCAATTTATCCAATAAATTCCAATTTTAAAATCTTACTAACCCTATTAAAATTCTAATATAACTTACATTCACTTTGGAAACCAATTTGAATCATATTAAATCAAATTTCAAATATCCACTCTATTTTCATATATTAAATTTCAATATCATATTAATCATATCAAATTCGGAATTTAATTATTCAAACATTCGTAATATTAAATTTAACAAATTTGATTATTCTTAAATCACTATCCTCTGAAATATTCGAAACGAACTTATAAAATTTAACAAATTCAAATTTATATAACAACCATTTTTATTAAAACAGTTATTCAATTCCAGTTATTAAATTATCAATAAATTCCAAATATTTAATTTAAACAATTTCGCTTATCCAATAATTCATTATCTTTTGAAATATTGAGATTAAACTTATAAGATTCAACCCTTAAAACCAATTCACAATTTAGAACACTATTTTCATTTTACAGTTATTCAATTATTCAATAAGTTTTAAATATTTAATTTGAACAACTTACCTGTCCAATATTCAATATTTGATTTTAAATAGATTTTACTTATCAATCAATTACTCTATTATACCCAATGAATTTCAACATTTATTATCCTATTCAACTATTGATTTCAAAGGCATTCACTAAGTAGCATTCATTTTTCATTACTAGGATAATTATTGTTGCAATTTATTCCAGTTATTATTATTCCAAACGAATTTACAAAATTTTTTTCTAACACTAAATCACGAAATCTTATTAAATTAGCTATTTTAATTATCGAAAATTTACGGGTCGTTACATTCTCCCCCACTCAAAACTTTTCGTCCTCGAAAAGGAAAAAGAAGGGAAAAGAAACCAAGTATAAAATTCAACATTTGATATATTTTATTCAAAGTTGCCAACTTATAAGACAATGAAATTCCTTTAATAAAGTCATTACTACACTTTTACTAATTTATTCCAAACGCCTTTCTAACTTTAAAAGCTAGTTATCAAAACAAGTTATAATTTTTTTTTTTTTTTTTTTTTTTTTTTTTTTTTTTTTTTTTTTTTTTTTTTTTTTTTTTTTTTTAAACTCGAAAATTTTTCTAACACCCGGATTTACGAAAAATTTCGGCAGAGTCTCCTTTGCGCGGCTCGATCGGTACAGCTACAAAACGCCTCTACGGGCCCCAAATCAACAAAAGAAAATCCAAAAGCCAAGTGGCTCATCAAAAATCACCAAATCCAATGAGAAAATAAACATGTACCTTATATTTTTATTAGCGAGCATATACGAATAATATAGCGCGAAAGCGAGCTCCAAATGCGAAGCAAGCGCAATCCGCACCTACTAAACACTCAACAAACTATGAGAAACATGGCATATATGGAAATAATATCAATATACACAATATAGCAACATAACAACTACATGTGCCAACATAGCAAATGCAACAAAACAACAATTGCAACCATCAATCAATTATCATCCAACAAATCCATAACCAATTAATATAAATTCAATTCTCATTAATATTTATTGACTTGGTTTCAATTTTAATCATAGTTGATTCATTAACGTTGGATTTTACTAACATTCATTCTCAATTCAATTAGTTAACATTCATTAATTTATATTTACGTTAGTTCACTTCCAATTTGATTTCAATAATTTATAGCTTTCCATTTCAATAACACTTAATGAATTACATACAAATCAACTAACAATCATATAACAACCAAATCATGCCCAACATCACCAAATTACTAATTTTACGTTCAATTTGGTTTATTCTTTCAGTTCCAATTTATTCTTAGCCATACCAAATCCTTTTGTTTACATTTACTTCATATTCAGTTTCAGTTAATAACCAATTTACTTGCGAAACAATTGATTAATGCAAAACATTTTATTAATCATCACTTTAATTTATAGTTATTCCATAAAAGTCTAACTTCTTATATATAACTTTTCTTAGTTCATAGTTGTCTCAAAAGTTGCAAATTTATCTTCACATATTTGACCTCTTAAATTTCCAATATTAACTTTTAATTTAGTCCGTAAGCCGTACATATATCATCCGTGAGCAATCTCAATCTAATCGCTTATTCGATCACACAATTTCACTTCCAAACTAGTATCGTTCACATGACTCTCTAGTGCGGACTCGGATTTGGTTCCTTGATTGGAAACTGTTACTCTCCTTGCATAGCCATATACTATGATAGAGAATTCCAGAATCAAATTAAAAATCCATATCTAGGGTTCGCCGTCGAAAATCGAGCGATAAATCCTAACTTGGATCGATATAAATCATCTCGAAATTTTGTGCTCGAATTTGGATCAAATCGTTATGCGAATAAAATAATATACGTACAATCTCACGTATTACCTTCCAATAGATTTCTATCCAATTTATCTATACTAAATTATTTTGTTGACTTCTATTTTTTTTTCTCACTTGATTACACACAATCCATTATTCAGTTAGTATATTCATTTCTTTACATAGCATATTCTTTAACATTATCTTTTCTTAAACATCATATCAAAGAATTTGCTTACTCAAGTTCTTTTTAAACATTCTATATAATTTAATTAAATTCAATTTCATTTTCCAATTGATTCTTAGCTATAAGAAATTCCTTTGTTTACATTTATTGCATTTCAAAATTTCAGTTATTAACGAATTCATTTGTGGAACATTTTATTAACCGACACTTTAGTTTATTAATCATCCTATAAAAGTCTAACCTCTCATAAATGACTTTTCTTAGTTCACAGTTATCTTAAAGGTTACCAATTCAATTTTTTTCTTCACAATCCCTTTGCAATTTTATATTTATTTTCTATAACCAATTTACAAAGATATAATACGGTTCATTTATCTTCTTTCTTAAGTTCACTTACTTATTCAAATTTTTCATTGATCACTTTAGAATATACATAAGTATATAACTAAATTTTTCACAACCCAATTTCCATTTACATACATTTTAGTTTTCCTTACTTGTATATTTCAATTACTTCCAGGTTCTTTTTATTTGTACAATATCTCATTACATATCCAAAACATCGTTTAACTTTTTAATATTTGGTAAGTCTTGTTATATGTTATCAGATTGTAATTTTGGTATTATACAAATTTATAGAATTTCGTTTTACTTAATTAGAATTGTTCACAAATTTAATTTATTAAAATCCTCTTTACCTTTCAACTTTTAAAGTTTTCCCAAACAATAAGCTTGGATATCTTAGTCCTCTTATTTTATAAATTTTGGTTATTCACATTTCATTCAAATACTTTGAAAATTTCTTATTAACATAACTTAGAATTTTAAATGCCCGGTTCCTTTCAAATCGTTTGAAATAAACATATACACTTATATCCTTTTAAATATATCAAATCAAACCTTTGGAGTTTAAACCAAAACCCATTTTGCCCAAAATAATTTCGAAGAAAACAAAGCTTCTTAGAGGTCTCCCCCACTTTGAGACTCGAAAATGAACATCGATGATGCTGCGCAGTCATCACCGAAATTATTTTCCAGCGACATAAGAGAGGAGTACTTAATTCATTCCTTCTTAAAATCATTTCAAAATATTTCCTATAAATATTTTCCAACTAATATTACTATATGTTTCTTCAAAACTTTGAGAACCATTTTCCAAAATCTCCGGGTCTTGAATTCAAAATCTCCGGGTCTTAAATTCAATATTTTCCAGTTTAAATCTATTTTAATTTATAAGTCACCTTTATAAAATATTCTTATAGGATTTTATTTCTTAAACATTTCACAATTGTTTTATGATTGTTCATTTTGTAATTCAGCTTATTTATTAAATTACCATATCCAATTAATGATAATAACCATATTTTAATTCCTAACAGCCAGGTAAGCTAGATAAGTCACAATAATTTCTTAAAATCTTTCTTTATATACAAAATATAATTAGAGCAAAATTATTTCATTTACTCAATTTCAAAACAATACTATGTCGAATTGTTCTATTTAAGTGTTTAGAGATCCCTATCAATGACGTTAATTACTCGTATTGACCAGAATCCATAAGCCACTCAACAAAACAACCGACACAATATAAAACATTTTATATCACTAACAAATACGCTCTCTCATATACACTCAACTCATTCATATAGTTTACCTCTATTTCAATGAGTTATTCCCCACTAGAGCCAAGGTTTATCGCTAAACCAAAGCTCTGATACCAACTGTAACGACCCGCCTTTTTGGACAGTTTAAAACCGACGATCAAATACACATATCGATTCCAAACCATTAAAAGGGCAGATAGTTATTGGGGTAATTAAGAAAAGAAAAGGAAGAGAAATAAAGGAAATGAAACAACACAGAATCTCACAGCGGAAGGCTAAAGTATAATAATAAAATAACAGTTCATGAAGCTGTTAATTAAATGAATACATTTGAAATGAATACATTTGATTATTATTATACGACATTTATCAGAGTTATACATATACAACAGAACAATTAAAATAATGCAGCAGACAGCATGATGCATAGATAGTAATAGTAATAGTGTACCAAATCTTCGTCTTCGTCCTCCAGAATAGATCTTCAAAAATCTGAAAACTCAGGTCTGACCCGAGCGTAATGAAAAGACAAACACTCGAGTCAGGACTAAATATCCTTGTGAAAGTTAAATCAATCGTAAATAAATATGAGTGTAAACGGCGTTAGAGATGTTTACGGGGTTTGACATCTCCTATCCAGTGTCAACGTGCGTGCAATAACTTAAGAGATGTTACGGGATTTTTCTATCTCTCAAGGATCCGTTAAACTATCTACTATGTAATAATGTACGCTAAGTAGATAATGTCTATCAGTAAAGTAAAGGTATCAAAATAGTGTTAAGGCGACGCCCATTCACCGCTTAACACATTTATATTCCCAAGAGCATATACAAGACCGTAGTTTCCCCAAAACCGGAAGTCACCAGAGGGCAATCCATATACTCAAGGTACAAAATCAAAACGTAGTGGTCGCGAATAGGATAATCAGTATGACAAGGTACATGAGGCGATACCAACTAGGATACTAGTAGTTGCGTGATCCGGACTGATGTTGGGCATAGCCAGCAGCTACCCCAACACCGCGAAACAACACTCCGAAATCAAGGGGTGCACCCAAATCGCATCACAAATGTAATAGATATGGTATCGAAGAAGTGTGTCCGCTAGAGGTGGCGAACCTCAATGGCCCGGCGCGGCTCCTGTTTTAGTCATGTCAGGGGTCATCCAATATCGTTCTCTTTCTTCAGTCAACGCGTTCACCAAACCATCCACTTCATTCTGGATCAACACTCCGCGTATAATAGTTATTAAAGTGGTTTTCGGTATCGACAGAGAGTATGTCCATATCCGATCCCGGTCTCTTTAATAACTACGTATTATTACACCGTTGGCTCTTTTATATTTCAAATCGATTCATAATTGATATCAAAATATCATATTCTCTTCAAAAATCAAATCCATTTCAAATATCACCATATCTATCAAAATGTCAGATTCCGTTTCAAAAATCAATTTTCGCATCAATATCTCATTTCGATTTCAAAATCATTTCGAATTTCAATTTAGGTTGCAACTTCACTTAACTCAATTCGTATTTAAATTCAAGGTTTAAATATAAACATTTCACCTTATTAACCAGCTTGAAATTTTTTAGAAAATAGTTTAAGTAGCTTAAAAGTAGTTTAAATAATTAAAATAGTTAAAATACTTAAAATCTTTAAAATGGATTTAAAATAGATAAACTAGTTTAAATAATTTAAATTGGGTTAAGTAGATTAAAAATAGATTAAAATAGTTTAAGTATTCAAAATGGTTTATATAACAGAGTAATTTGGAAAACACATTTAAAACAGCTTCAAAACCAATCCATTTCAATTATAACTTCCCAATTCAAATAAATTTCAATTTCCAATTTACCGATTCAATTTCGATCTCAATTCAAATCAATGTCAAATTTTTACTTCAAATTAATTCAATTTTACATTCACCATTAATTTTATTCAATTTCAATTTATATCGATTTTTAGCTTGATTTTCCAAAATATCAAATTTTTAACGCTTAACAAAATTATCCTTCAATGTTCAAGTTTAAATCCAAATTTCAAATGTGATTAAGTTCCAAGCTCAATTTCAAAATATCATTTTTATATCACTTTTACTTAGTAATATTCAAAGCTCGAATTAAGGTTAAATCTTTAAACAAATCAAATTTCGAAATTCAATCAAATCCCAAATTTTAAATTTCAAAGTCTCGAATCACATTACTTAACAATTTCTTTTAACCAAGATTTATTTCAATATTCCAAAACTCAAATTTTCAATAAATTCGATTTTTATAAATTGATTTCTATTTATAACCTTTAAATCAAAACATTTAAATAAATTCAAATCGACGATTTTTAAAATTATTAATTTAGCCAATTCGGTGTCCGTATATACTTTTCTATCCTATGGCCAAGTAATTATTTATTTCAATTAAATGTCAGGGATGAGTATATATTACTTAAATTAAATCACAGTATCATATGTATGCATAACAGGATCTACATGAGCAAATAAACATCCAAACATTCAATTATCAACCAATAGCATCCATCAAAATACATCATCCAATAAACAATACGATTCATGGCAGTTTCATAGTTATCAATGTCAGGTAATTTAATCGCCATTCAAATTTAATTTCAATTTAACTGTCAATTTAATTTTTTCAACGGTTAATTCAAATAACAAGCTATATGACAATTAAATTTATATCAAACAATGACAAATAAAATTCATATCACTTCATAATGTCAATTTAACTAGCATAAAGATATTTAGTACGGTGTGAGCGTTATAAAACACTCACCTTGATTTTAATGCAGTTCCAGCGTTTTATTTCGAATAAAATTAAACGGACGTTTAATTTTACCCGAAATTTTCAATAGCTTCAACGGTTCCAATCCAGCTCCATTGCGTAGTGCTCGACAAAACGATTGCAACGCAATTCGTTTCGTCCAGAACGGACCTCGTATGAAAGAGTTATCGCATTTAGAAGTTTAAACAATTTAAAATATAAAATAATTTACACAATCCTTTTATTTTCAAATTTTCCCACATCTGGGCCGTCCATCTCACCAAGGAAATCAGACCGCTCCTTGTATCTTCTTCTTCCCGTTCAATTTCTCGTGAGAACAAACCCAAGCCGCCGTCTACCCCCTAATTTTCGCCACCATCACAACGACTTCTGCCCCGATCAACTACCACCAGTTCGAAGCCAACACTCGACTCCACCACCACCAGGAACCGCGTGAAGCTCGGCCCCACCCAGGTTGAGAAAAACGTGCGCGAAACGAGGATGAACGCGGCCCATTTTCTCCGCCTACAGTCGATGATTCGATGAAGTAGCTGTATGGATCTGAAGCTCTCCTTACGCTCTTCAACATTGCAGTTGATAGTTTTTGGTAAAAGTCGATGGATTGGGAGAAAACGAAGGAGGAAGCTTGCGTGATTCTGGCCATTGAAAATAGCACGGTGGCGGCTAGGGTTTTCTGGGTCGGGTTTTCAATTTTGAGAAAATGGGTGGCCCTTTATAGAATTTCAACGAAAAATACTATTCACTCCAAATTTCCGAACTCCAAATCTCGCGCGGTGACCGACGTTTCTAGGGTTTATCCCATGTTCCGGACACAATGGAATAGGTTTCGAAAGCTAATTCGATCGTATGTGAGAGTTATAGCGATAAACGATCAAATTTCAATTAAACCGATTAAACTAAATTTTTATGCGTTTTGGCTTGCCCCGGACAAACGGTAAATCCGATTGACACGAAATTTGAAACCATATAATAATATCACATTACGGATCCGATGAAACTGGTTTCGTCGAAATCCGAGACCGTTTGAAAAATGACTATTTTAACTCGTTAAATTAATATTAAATAATTTCAACGCGTTTCGAGCTGCCACGGTCAAATGACAACTCCGATTGCTACGAAAATTGAAATCCGATAATAACTTACTATTACGGATCCAATGGGACTAGTTTCGTCAAATTCTGAGACTGTTCAAAATTTGGCTAATTTCCAATCGATAATTAAATATTAAAATATTAAATTTTCACCAATAAATTTTATATTCAGTTTTAAAAGTTCTATAACATCACTATAACTCCAATATGATAAAATAAAATTTTACAATCATTTTTAATCATATTAAACCCGTTATTCAATTTATCCAATAAATTCCAATTTTAAAATCTTACTAACCCTATTAAAATTCTAATATAACTTACATTCACTTTGGAAACCAATTTGAATCATATTAAATCAAATTTCAAATATCCACTCTATTTTCATATATTAAATTTCAATATCATATTAATCATATCAAATTCGGAATTTAATTATTCAAACATTCGTAATATTAAATTTAACAAATTTGATTATTCTTAAATCACTATCCTCTGAAATATTCGAAACGAACTTATAAAATTTAACAAATTCAAATTTATATAACAACCATTTTTATTAAAACAGTTATTCAATTCCAGTTATTAAATTATCAATAAATTCCAAATATTTAATTTAAACAATTTCGCTTATCCAATAATTCATTATCTTTTGAAATATTGAGATTAAACTTATAAGATTCAACCCTTAAAACCAATTCACAATTTAGAACACTATTTTCATTTTACAGTTATTCAATTATTCAATAAGTTTTAAATATTTAATTTGAACAACTTACCTGTCCAATATTCAATATTTGATTTTAAATAGATTTTACTTATCAATCAATTACTCTATTATACCCAATGAATTTCAACATTTATTATCCTATTCAACTATTGATTTCAAAGGCATTCACTAAGTAGCATTCATTTTTCATTACTAGGATAATTATTGTTGCAATTTATTCCAGTTATTATTATTCCAAACGAATTTACAAAATTTTTTTCTAACACTAAATCACGAAATCTTATTAAATTAGCTATTTTAATTATCGAAAATTTACGGGTCGTTACATAAATTTAATATTTAAGTTAGCAAATATAATTAAAAGACAAATTACAAAATAACAAGTATATTACCAAGTAAAACTATAATATTGAATTCATTTATATTATAAAGCATATTACAATGCAAAAGACAGTAGCAAATATTTAGTGTAACTTGAAAAATATAAAGTGAAACATATTAGAAAAATTCTAACAACAAATTAATTATAGAACTACATCCAAATAAATAAGCAAAGTATACAAAATAATAAAACAACACAAGTGTGAACACTTAAATAAGAAACAAAACAAAGCATAAAACTTGAAACATAAGTATGCAGGCAAGCAAAATAGGCCTGTAAAGTTTAATATGCTAGGCAAGATCAAAGTAAAAATAATATAGGTACAAAATAAAACATAAACAAAGAAATACCAAGATCCTTAGTACACTATAAAATATCCTAGCACACATTTTTCATCTCAGCCGAAGTAAGGCTGAAGTAAACAAATGCATTAACATGCATAACCAAGTACAATAGCATTTAATGCTAGCACAACAACCATATCAGCCCATGACACAATGAACATCTTCAGCCACCTAAAGAAGGAAGACAATCTGCATAAGTTAAGAATAAACAAAGTAATATGTACATAAAGTGATAAATGCAACACACATCATGCATTTAATGCAAGTGTCTTTGGCATGCTTTTGTACAAATAATACACTGCATACTTCTTTTTTTTATATGCATCAAATCTTCATTTCAGTTCGATTATCATAACTAAGTAAAATGGAAGCAAAGCAAAAATAAAAGAAGTCAAAAACAAAAAGCAGTGCAAATATTCAACCTCGGATTGTAGATCACAAACAAACTCAATCAAAGTAAAGGCAAATCAAAGCATTCCAGTTTCCAGTTTTCCAAGGGATCAAAGCAAAAGCATTTTTCCAGTTTTTTTTTTTTTTTTAAGGTTCAAAACCTGTTCTCTGCTTCAACAAAACCAGGTGAGCAAATCTTCTTTGTTTCCTTTACCTGGGAGTAAACTTTTTTTTCAGTTTCAACCTGGATTTCACAGTGATGTCTGAATAAATAATGTTGTTTGCCTGAGAACTTGGATTTGAAATGGATGCATGTACGTGTATTAGTGTTGGATGCCTATATATATATATATGAAAAATAAACTCTGTTGTTTTTCAGGGTTTGATTTTCTTATAAAATCCAATATCTCATCTTTGAATCACAATTGGCTTATGATTTGTAAATGGAAAATGTTAGAAATCATGTAACATTTCATCTAAAAATAATTATAGGTTTTCAAAATAAAAAAATTGGTTCTGAATCTTTGAATTTACAGTAAAAGGAATTAATGTGAAAATTCGAATGTTGTAAATTGTTGATTCGATTTCATATCTTGATTTAACATACCAAGCTAAGATTTTTAAAACCAAGATGATGATTTTTAGTTAAGTATTTTAGGTGCTGTTCATTTTTGAACCAAAAATGCCTTTTTGCAAATCTATGGAGATTCAACAAATCGTAAATTTTGAAATGTGTTGTATAGCTTGCTTGATACGTGTGGATAATAGGAAAAATGTTAAAGAATTTTTCGAATGCCGGGATTTGGGGTTTGAATCGAAAGTAGGGTTTGGTCATCAGTTTTTTTTTTGCGCTCTGTAACGCGAGGATTTGGGTCACCACGAGTCGATCGAGCTCTATGATATTGGGAGGAAGGGAAGTACATTGGGTTGTCATGGTGGGACCGGAGGCGCGAATTTTCTGGTGAACTGTGCAGTGAGGACGAGGCGATTTCGTGTGATTTGATGTTGGGTTCGAGTTCGACTCAGATGCCTCAATTTTGATTCACGTGGTTTTCGTTCGATCTGAGGGTTCGAAGGGGTTTGCGTGGGGAGGAGTGATCGGTGAGGATCACCGCGATGACCTACGGTGGTCGAAAGCGATCGTGCACGTGCATGTGGAGGGGGTCGGTGTGTCAGTGAATGGGTAGGAGAAGGACCTGAGTAAAATCTCAAGAAAATGGAAATTGGTGACTTCAGTTTTCTTGCTTGTATTTCTCGTGTCGTTGAGTAACCTGGTTGCTTCAGGGCAGTATTCGATTTTGAGTGAGTGGCCAATGCATAATTATTATACATAAGCTTAAGTTAAAAAAAAAAATCACTAGATAAAAAAAGGTGGTAAAGAAGAAGAGGACGCGTATGTGGGGGAGCGTCTCAAGGGATGTTGATGAGTAACTTGGGGTAGTACTCAGTTTAATAAGGGTGTTCTTAAAAAAAAAATGTGGAAGTTAAACAATCTGTTTCAACAAGATTTTAGCATTGTAAAATTTGAATAATGTTTAACAAATTAGGATAAAACTTTATACAAGTGGGGTTATCTTAGTTCATACTCAACAATGTTTTTAAACTCTCAATTTTTATTAAGTAATTACTTTAAGCTAACTATGAAATTGGTTAACATTACAGATTTGTAGTTAATAATAAATTGATTTAAAAAAAAAAATTGAAGAAGACTTTTAAAATGTTAAATAAGAAGGACAACTAATATTAATAAATTAATAAATTACCTTAGGAAGCAATTGAGAATAATTAATAATGATTTAATCCAAGATAATTTATTTTATGGAAATAATTAAGGGATTTATTACTTATTGTAATTAAATTTGGGTAATTACTTTTGTAATTAATTAAGGGTGATCAATAATTGTGTTTAATTTAAAATTTTAATTTACTTATGTAATTAATTTAACTAAAGTGGTTTGATTTAAATAAAATTAGAGACCATTGACTTAAAATAAATTAATGATGTAATCTATCATGGACTAATTAAGGAATGATTAACACGGAAGTGATTAATCAATTTAATTTATTAAAGTGTTTAATAAATTAATTGATATCAAATGATTTGTAATTAACAAATCAGGATTGGATAATAAATTCGTAAGTAATTAATTTAATGGATTTTTTTTTAATTTAGGATTAAACAATTAATTAATCCTGGTTATAAATGATTATAGGATGCTTGAATTACTTATGAATGGTTGCATTGTGTGAAATACCTTGAATTGATTGTCCTATCCGACTTGTGATATTTTGTTCTAAGTATTGAGCTGTGTATAATTTATTACATTTGCATATTATCTGTGAATCTATGAATGGACGATAAGCGTTATAGTTTATATCGCTTATCAACTATATTTCTATGTTTAAACCTATGATGATTGAATGATGTTGCACTATTGTGCTAAACCCCTGGACCACACCATACACACACAATGATGGATTTCACGAGGAAATCGGTTAAGTCACAGATTTTGTAATAGTTTAAATTTGAATTTTTAAATTCAAATGTTTTGGAAATGGAATCGGAATAAATGTGAAAAACTTTTGGAATGGAATTTCAAAATAAAATTTATTATTTTTAAAATTACTTGATTAAGTTTTGGAATTTAAATAATTTGATTTAAATTTAAATTCAATACTTGAAATTGAATTCTATGATTTGAAATTAGGGATTAAAAATGTTATATTGGTTATATAGGGATTAAACCATTTTTAAAGTATTATTTTTGGGAATTTGAATTTAACCCAAGGATTTCAACTCGTATAAATGAATCAGATTTCCAAAATGAAAACTGTTGTTTTCAAATGATAAACACTTTTAGATAAGAATTGAGATTCCAGTTAATTAAGGGAATTTCAAGATTGAATAGAGAAATGATTTTCCTAAGTTATGAATGAATTCTTTTTGAAAGCTATGAATTAAATCTGTTTATTTTTAACAGATTAAAATTGATGATTTGTTTAAATCAAATTGAAATGAAATTGTTTTGAAGGCTATAAGTTAAATCTTTGATTTAAAGATTTAACGAGTTAACCAAATTGAAATGAAAATTGATTTGGAAAATCTGTGAATGAATCTTTTGTTTAAAAGATTAAGAATGTGAAAACTGTTTAAACCGTTAATGGTTGTGAAAATGAATCTTTTTGTTTAAAGATTGAAATGGTAATTGGATTAAACCATTTGAAATAAAGTTTTGAATTATTAAGTTGTGACTTAATTGAAATCCCATTATCCATTTGTTTTTGAAATATCATGCTCACTATTCGGTTTAGCCGGAAAAGGACCTTTGTGTCGTATAACCCATTCCGAATATGTGATTCGACGTTATGGATAGCATTTGAAGACCGGTGATGAAGACCGGGTATTTGCGAAAGCGATAGGATGACCTATCGATTGTTTCTGCACCGAGTCGCGCCGGTATAGAAACTCCCTAAGTGATGGGAAATCCGATCGGGATTGTGAATATCCGGATTTGCAAGGACTTCTTTGTAAGTGCCTTCGGTTCTGTTCGATCCCAGAACAGACTTGTATGGATTGTATGCCTGACATTACAAGTTGAGATATAAAGCCGATTTCTTTCAAATATATTTCTGTTGGTGGCGGAGAATTTATTCTCTTAGCTTAACACCCTTCTCTGAGACGTACGAGCTCAGAGGTTATGTAGTTGAATGTTATCAGCGATATATTCCCAATTTGGTAATGTGACATGCTGAGTGTTGCTGTGATATGATCATTGTGTTGATTATTTGTGATAGGATCATTTATTTGATCGTCTATCTTGGTGATCATTTCTATGATCATTTGTTGACCCAAAGCATGACTTTTGTATAAAGTATGTTTTTGTGGACGTGACTTCGTCGAGCCTCACACCCCGTGAATGGTCAAAACAGGAAAGAAGCAGCAAGGTTATGAGGGGTAGCGCCCTTTAGGATGTGTGCATTTCCTTCTGGAAAAGGGTGGTATCATGGTATGGAGCCCAGATACTTACTCATGTTGAAAACACTTTGTTATGATTGTGTGAATTGATTAGAGAGCTCTCGGATAAAGGTCCCAAAGGACCGGGGGATGGCATATTCGGTCAGTTGTTACTCAGTTAGGGGTAACCCGGCCTTGTGTTGGTAGAGATCCGGTTTGGTTCTCGGGGATGTCCATCCAGAGGCATTCTCATGTGGCAATGGGAAGTTCCTTGGCCTGACCATTTGTTGGAAATCCAATTCCCAATACGAAACTTGTACGGTATTAGTTGTAGAACCTGCCATTCACTTATGGTGGTCACCACTGTTTGGATGGTAGCTATAGTAGGCATAGTTCGAAATGTCTATGTTGGCTAAGATTTATATTCTACTTTCGAAATGAATTTTTCCTACACTATGCACTAGTAATAATATCAAATGTTATTTTAAATGCGTATCAAGCATCTTTGACTATCATAAGGAGAAATCTCCTCCGATTCTGCGTTTGCATTGTGTGTGTGTGCGGGAGGCCTTATGGTAGTCTCATTTTTAAAAAGCATTGCGAATTGACTTTGAAAATCTTATGTTGAATGTTTTAAAAGATAAACTGTTTTTGTTGCTCACACCAGTCCCACGACTGATCCGGATTTTATTGTTTCCTTCCTAAACTCTGGGGGCTCATTATTTTCTACACGAGCAGTCTAGAGTTGAGTTTTTCACATAGTCAGGTTTAGTAGATTATCTGGAGTTAGTTCAGTCTTTGGACCGCACCAGTCTTGCTTATGCTAGGTGATATGTGATGGGGGGGGTTCGAGCTATTACTAGATTGATTATTGGAAATGGAGTTGCAGTCCTGGAGTTCTTCCTTGAAGACTATCTTAGAGTTATCTGTTTCGCTGCTAGATGTCATCTATTTTCTTTTCCGTTGCTATTTTATTGTATCATATCTCTGATGTATATTGATATCTATTGGATCATCTGTTGTATCAGATATTGTATCAATGTTGTATATCAATGTATTATCCTTTTAATTCTGCCGTGTTGTTTACTTAATGATTGTTATAAGCTCCAGCGAATCGGATTTGAACGGTCGAATCTATGACATTCGAGTACGATTTGAAGTATGGATGTCGATTTTCGAGCGGGCAAAATTCGTCTCGTTACAGAATTGTTTTCTAATATGAAGTGAATATTTTGAGGTTTTATCTTTTAAAGATAAATTGAAAATGAATATTAGAAATCGATTGAAAATCGTATATTCATAGATATTTTAGAAATGTAATTTCACTATGGAATTTATAAAGGAAAGGGAAATTTGTTTAAAAATAAACGTTGATTTATTTTTGAAGTGTGGAAATAAATTTACGAATTTGGAACGTAAATGTAAAGTAAATCGGTAAGGATTTATTTAATTGATTTAAATGAACCATTTTGAAATGAAAATGAATAAAGATTTGTGAATATATCCCGTGTAAGGAAACGATTTGAAATTTGTTTTCAAAAGTTGGGAAGGTGAAAAGTGATTTGAAATTTGTTTTCAAATGGTTGAAGGGTAGAAAATCATATATCTAGTAAAGATATTTTGAAAAATAAAAAATTTGGAAAATTTTGGCAAGGCCAGCCGGTTTTATAGTGGACCGTCCACTTTTTATTACGAACGTAATAAAAATTGAAGTACAGGAGCAAGGTATAAGCACCTTAACTACTAAAGGAAATAGAAAATACAGCACAGGTACATGACAGCAATGCCACGATAACTAAAATAACATATAAACCTAGCACTCCTCCTTGGAGGGAGAATCACCAACAACTGAAGTCACCAAAGAAGAGCTCAAAGGGGCAGACCCAGAAAGACCAGCAAAAGGGCGGAAACGGAGAGCAAGTCTAGGGTCATAAACCACATCATCAGAACAGTAGATAAACGATCGATCCCAGGAAGGGTCAGCAAGCATGATAGAATTAGAAGTTGCATCCAAACCGTCCATATCAAGAACTATAGAATCACCAGATTGTTTGTAGCGTAGACATCGAAGATCTAGTTGATTATCAGAAACAAACCGAAAGAAGGATTCATTTTCCGGGTTATACCTCATATCAGAAATGGGATCAATCCAACACCCTTCAGCCTCATCCCATGCTACCGGAGGTAGCAGCGAGGTAGGGTCAGGAGCAACAAGTGGGATGACAGGAGCAGCACCAGGAACCACAGAACCAGGCGGAGAAACAGGCAAAACAAGGGGCAAAAAAGGATCACTCAGAACTGGCATCGCAGCCACAGGTGCAGGATAAGGGTGAGGGGGCGGGACTTTGGGAACCCAGATCCTACGACGGGGGCGCGGCAATGGTAACTTAGGAGCAGCCGCAGATGCAACAGTATGATGGCAATCACTAGTAAGGTGTCCAAAAGAGTGACAGTAGGTACAAATATCTGGAACCCAACCATAACGAACCCTGACTTCCACAATATGGCCGACAGCTAGCTGAACAGGAATAGAAGTAGGGAGAGGCTTAGAGGGGGAAATTTCGATAAGAGCCTTCGCATACATCAACTTATCACGCTCCACGGTGTTAGAGTCAAAACATTTCAGCTTACCAACATTACAAGCTAACCAATTCAATCCAATAAGAGGCTGAAGGACTGAGGGAATGTGAGAAAAATATACCCAAACAGGAATAGAACAAACTTGCTCACGAGCACACGCCGCAGTAGGAGACCAGGGGGTAACAATAAAAGGCCTACCATCAACGATAGAAGGCTCAGCTTCCAAAACAAGCCGTCGATCCTCAGAAGAGGAAAACTTAAGGTAATACATCGTATCAATTAGTTTCACATGCAAATTTCCACGAATCTTCCATGCCCTGCGCAGAACCATCGCCGCATTTGTTAGCCGGCAATGCGGATCCAGAAAAAAACCGACCAAATAGTCAGACCAAAATTCCACACCGGCTTGCAAAACACAAGGGGGAGGAATCATCACTCCATCTACCTCAAGCAATTCAAATTCAATCGGGATGTAGGCACCAGCATTACGGGGCAAGGACGAGAAAAGTGAAGACCACGATTTTGTGGGTTGTTTCGTAGCATTAGTATCACGGCTTTCATCAACTGTAGGAACAGTGGGAAGTTTTGCATCAGTGCAAATAACAGTGACAGTAGGATCAGATTTCTCAGGGGAATAAACACAAACACTAGGTGTGCCAAGTCCACTACAAGAAATATGAGCAGAAGCACACCCCTGAGCTTGGTCAGACACTCCAACTACCCCACTAGAAACGTGTTCACCAAACAAGGAATTCTTTCCCACTGGACTGCTCAACTCAATTGGAAAATTATTTTGGAATATGGTGATGTTATGCACGCCTATTGATAGTTAAATAACCGACTATCAATATTTACCTTTAAATGAGTATTTGTTGTGATTTACTTGAATTTGAATGCCACACTTATTTTTAAAATAAGCGCTCACTATTCGGGTTAGCCGGGAAAGGACCTTGGGGTCGTATAACCCATTCCGAATATGTGATACGTCATTATGGATTGCATTTGATGACCGGTGTCGAAGATCGGATATTTGTGAAAACGGAAGGATTACCGTCGAATGTTTCTGCATCGGCTGATCTCCGTTATAGAAATTTATTACCCTTTGTGATGGGAAGCCCGGTCGTGATTAGTGAATATCCGGATTGCAAGGACTTCTTTGTAAGTGCCTTCGGTTCCGTTCGATCCCGAAACGGACTTGTATGGATGTGTGTCTGACGTTACAATTTGAGATGTAAAGTTGGTTTCTATCAAATATGTTTCCGTTGGTGGCGGAGAATTTATTCTCTTAGCTTAACACCCTTAGAGGTTATGTAGTTGATGGTTACTAGTAATACATTCCCAAATTGGTAATGTGGCATACGAAGTGCTGTTGAGCATTTGATGATCAAAGCACAACTTTTGTATAAAGCATGGCTTTGTGGACGAGACTTTGTCGGACCTCACACCCCGGAAATGGTCAAAACATGAAGGATGCAACAAGGTTATTAGGGGGTAGCGCCCCTTTAGTGTATGTCATTCCTTCTGGATAGAGGTGGTATCATGGTATGGAGCCCAGAGACTTAACCTATGTTGTTGCTACAAATTTATTACTTTATGGTTGTTGGAATTGAGGATCCTCGGATATAGATCAGTTACGATCGGGGAATGACATATTCGTGTCAGTAGTTACCTAGTTTGAAAGGTAACCCGGCCTTGTGTTGGCAGAGATCCGGTTAGGTTCTCGAGTCGTCTTTCCAGAGGCGTACCCATGTGGCGATGAGAAGTTCCTTGGCCTGACCATTTGTTGGAAATCCAAAGAAACAATACGAACCCTGTACGGTTTTAGTTGTATAACCTGCCATGGAATGTGGCGGTAACCTGCTATTGAACATGGTAGCTATAGTAGGCATACGATAATGGTCGTATGTTGGCTAAGATTTATATCTTTACTTTCGAAATGTTTTCTACACTATGCACTAGTAATAATATCAAATGTTTCTTTTTAATGCGTATCAAGCATCTTTGACTATCATAAGGATAAATCTCCTCCGATTCTGCGTTTGCATTGTGTGTGTGTGCGGGAGGCCTTATGGTAGTCTCATTTTCCAAAAAGCATTGCGAATCTATTTTAAAATTATCCTGTTGTTTGTTTTTAAAGATAAACTGTTTTAAGTTCTCACACCAGTCCCATGACTGACCTGGAGTTTATTGTTTCCCTTCCTAAACTCTGGGTGCCCACCAATTTCCATACGGGCAGTCTAGAGTTAAGGTTATCAGGATATTCTGGAATTCAGGAGTTGCTGGAGGCAAGCTGGATGGCATGGCGTATTCACTAGTATATAGTATTTCTTTTCCGCTGTTTGTTGTTGTTTGTTGTTGTAAACTCTGATGATGTAATGTAATGTAATGTGATGTAATGTAATAACTGATATAGTTCTTTGTTTAAAGATTATTCATTTATTTATTATATGTTGTTCCGCTGTGATTGTGAGATTCTTATATTGTTTCTATTTCTTCTTCTTTTTTTCTTTCTTCTTCCACCTTTTTCTTCTTCTTTAACCCTAACGGTACGGTTTTCCGGCATTCGATTGCTCGACAGTTGATACAGTGGACGTATTGATGTCGGTTTTCGAGCGTCGAAAAGTCGCATTCGTTACATTCAAAGTTTTAAAGGAATATATATATATATATATATATATATATAAAACCTAAGTAGTTTTCATACTAAGTATAAATTATTACATTTGTCTATTATCGATTAGGGGTGGTACATTATTAACAACTAAAATTTCCATACAAGTCTGAATATATAGTAATTTCGTAAGGACCAGTATTATCAATAAATTAACAACATTATTTATACTTTTGTGTGTGTATATATAAAAATAGAATTCGATGTACAATTTTATTTATATGTTAATACAATAAGACTGCAATATTTTTTCCAAAGAAGAAATTTTATGATATAAACCTTTTATATTCCATCCAACAATTTGAACATATGGCTTTGAAACAACAAAGAAATTCAGTATATTTCTATCAAAGAATAATCGATGCAGAAAGATGGCAGATTCCATATTTCTATTCAAGAATATTCTTTTAGAAAGTGTTCAGCGCCTATTTTTTAAGTGCACTCAGCTGTTGATCTTGTGGAGCAATTTACTGGCCTAAGTTGGCAGATTCCATGTGTTTGGAGTGTCTTCGATCGAGTGGGATTTGATCAGCAAAGCAATCAAGTGGAAAAATAAAGACGGTGGGGTATTGTTCTTTACCATCAAGAAATACTTATGCCTTGTTTGGGAGGAAAGGAATTCAAGTTGTTTTGAAAACAAGAGAAGAAGTTATGTTGAGATATGGACAAAACTAATGCAATACATCCATCAAGGGATGATATCTAGAAAACATGATTTCTCTTCTTCATTTGTTTGGTTATAGCTTTGTGTTGTGTTTGTTTTGTTTGTCTTTCTTTTTTCTCCTATTGTTTCTGCCTCCTTGTGTTTGTATCTTTGTTTTGTCCCTGTATCCTTTGTCTGTTTCTTCCTCTGCTGGGTATGAGCATGTTTATACTCAGTTCTTTATTTTTTTTTGTTTTGAATAAATCTGGAAGGGGACCAGCCAACCCTGCTTGCCTTGCAAAAAAAAAGAATAGGCGATGCAAACTATGGATAAGAGTAAAACCTCTTTTCCCTACTTTGCATACCTATTCCTGTCTATTTGTTATGGAATTCTGCATTATTACAAAAATAAAGCAAAAAGTGGAATCAAATGGAATATAAATTTTTTATTGCGTAATATTAATAAAATCCAATCCCATTACATTAATATAAAATAGCCAAGATTTCAACCAAGAATTATATAACATGGGTGGATTTTAGGGTTTAAGGTATTTAAATATTTGCTTGCTTAATTCCCAAGGCATAGTACAAATCCAAAACTAAACAGTGCTATTGATGAGAAATCAAGATTCCCACTAACATATGATTCCCTTTGAATTCCCTTTGATTTGATACCACACCTTCACTTTGTTCCTTCCTTAAATCTCGTATATACACTTTTTGTTGAAATTTTTGATTTGAGAATTATATTGACAAGGAAGAAGATGGAGTAGTTTCATCGTCTTGTTTTATTTTTTTATAAATAAAAATGAAGGGGCTAGCCTTATTCATAGGTTAGAATGCGCTTGGATCGTACGATCAAAATCGATTTGAAATAATAAAATCCAGGCCTTTTGAGCCATTCAAAACTGTAGCCATCTCAACACAACCGGCCGACTAGTCCTTCTTAGGTGATCGATCGATCCAATGAAGACGATCGACTATGCTTCGATCCCTAGCACCAATTATGGTAAACGTTAATTTATTAACGTTAACGTTTTTCTTAATTAATTTGTTAATATTTTTTTCTTAGTCTATTAACGTTTACTATATTTAATGTTTCTTCAACGTTAAGCTATCAACATTAATAATATTTATTTACATTTATAGGTTAACATTAATTTATTATTTTATTTTATTTACATTTATACGTTATTATGTTAATTTATTTGCTTTTGAAGCTTAACTTTAATTTATTTACATTTATAGCTTAACATTAATTCATTACATTTGTTATTCACGTTTACTTAAAAATCAAGCTATTATTTAATGTTAACTTTATTAATATTATTACATTAATTTGTTTTGAATTATTTTTGATTCAAAATCTTTAAATTCGATAACTTCTTTGTTTAAACCCCAATTAAGAAGCTCTATATACGAAAATTGCTAAGAAAATCACCACGAACATAATGGTGCAAATTTCGTTGCTAAATACTATTGTTTGTGAAGTTTCATTTTATCATTATTATTAAAAAAAAATTTATTAATTAATTTCCTACTAATTTTACAGGGTGTTACAACGTCGCTGAGTGGAACGAGTTTTCCCTCACTAATACCCTATCAAGAAAATGTCATCCATTACTTATCCTACATCCAAAAATGATTGAAGCATAACCAACATCAATAACATATCATGCACGTATGGGTTGAAATAAATAACCTATCATTACAAGGGTTAAGGGGTTACACATTATCATAATTGCCCGATCCCATGCATTCAACAACATAATTTCCCCTGGGTCACTGTAAACCTATATTAGTTTTCCCAAGCCAACTAAGAACCTATCAGGTTGACTCGGGCCATGATTAATCAAATAATCCAATGGTCTTCTAGTCCATTGAGAAGTAAACAATAATGGTCTCCTAAGATCGGTAAGAGAAAAATGTCAACGGTCTCCTAAGAATGATATAAGAGAATAATAATGGTCTCCTAAAAATGGTAGGAGAAAATATCTATGGTCTTATAAGAATGGTAAGAGAAAACATAGGTGAACAAATTACTACAAGTTCTTTTGGATGTGTAACTTCAAAGTTTGCCTCAATCGACAAAGCCCTACGCATTGGAATCACGGACCTGACCAATGGAGGGCTTAACGGTCGGAGGATAGGGCGTACTCCTACCCTAGTCTCTACCTAAAACCTAGTTAAAAATTGATTGAGTCATGCCTTTTGTTTAGTCCTGGGCATCCTAGCACCATTTGACCTTCATGATCTTCTGAATGCAGTTCTACTCACTCAGGAGTTTAAATTTGACCGTACCCACTATTGGGCTCTAACTGGTCATCAGTTCCCAAATCCCCAAGGTCAATATGTTTGGTGATAACACATAGGTGAGTACGTTGACAATTTATTATATGCAATAATAATTGGTCAAAGTGTAAGTCGAACATATAACACATTAGCAACTATCCAAATGTATTTCTATATGATAGCCAATTTATACACAAAATTATTCAAAGTAGTAACTTCCTTCATTAATAACTATTTTAAAATTATGCTAAAGCGTCATTCCTTTCCTTTGAAAACTTATGAGACAATTAACTAAATCATCCTTTTTTGTTTAAGTAAAGTTTAAGCAAACATAGAGTTAAAATCTTTCCATGGTTATAAAATGGTTAACATTTCTTTCAAAATCGTAAGATATCGTGTCTTGATAAATTCCATGCTTTTGCATGTTAAAAATATGGGCAATCTTGCCTTAGTGGATTACATGCCTTTATGGATTAAAAACATAGACTATCGCCTATCAAAATAATTATCCATTGTGCCTTGAAAAACATAGCCATCGTGCCTTGACAAAACATATAGCTTTCATATGTTAAGAAAATATAGTTGTCGAGCCTTAACAAAACATAGCTTTCACGTATTAAGAAAATATGACCGTCGAGCCTTAAAAATAGCTTTCATGGGTTACCTCTGCATCATGCCTTAACAAAACAATGCCATCGTGCTTTATAAATACGTAGTCATCGTGGGTTCATAAAATTAAGCCTTCGCTTGTTGATAAAAGAATGCTATCTTGAATTGGCAAAATAGAGCTTCCGTGGCTTAATATAATGGATAGCCTTCATGAGTTGAAATAGACAGTCTTTGCATTTTAACATAAACAAAGCCATCACATGTTAAAGTAAGTAAAGTCATTGTGGATCAAAAAGAAGTCCATCATGAGTAAATAGGCTTCTGTTGGTTAAAATGGCATTTCCGTAATTTCTTTCTAAACCAATTATTTGCCTTTAAAAATATGTACTTTTACCAAACCGGTATTATTTTTCAAACCTTATTGATCAACATAACCGTTTCAGAATTCTTGCATAATTTCAAAGTGGAAAACTTACTTCTATTTTCCAAAATATATATTTTCCATAAATTATATTATTTTTTGCACTTTGCAAATAATCCAGTTTGTATAAAAAAAATTATATTAAATCATAATCTCTTAGGGAAAATCCATAAAAAATTCCAAATACCAATTTTTTTTCTTCTTAACAACATATCAAAATTTTGGATCAGAATAATCGTTACTCACATTTAAATAGCGAAATTCAAAAATCAATTTTTACTTTCTTTGAAAATTTATAATAAATTCACAATAACTTCAAAATTATGATATTTAAAACCCATCTTCAAAATAATAATTCAAATATCATAACAAAATTTAGTACATTTGGAGATTTAAAACTTAGTTTTTCACATCAAAAATCTTTTATGGAAATTTCTTAAAATTCCTAAATAAAATCCATAAATTCACATACATGATGATTCAACATGATAATTCACAATAAAAGCTCAGATCTATTATTAAATCTTTGCCAATCGCATCAACACAAAGAGATGGTAATATTATTTATTTTGATTTTTTGAAATAATGGAATTTTCCTTGTATCTTTTCTTCTTTAGCTTGTCTTCTTCTTCTTTAGTTTGTAATGGCAGCCGACCTTGTTTTCTTAGTTTGATTTTTTAGAATGAAATGAAATAACTAAGGGAAATAGGAGAGGATGGTATAGCTTATCTCAATCTTTTACCCTTATGTACTTAGGTAGTTTTTTTGGAAAATTCTCTTTATTATATTTACTAAGGCGAACTTAATTTAATTAACATAGCAAATCCCAAATTTCCAACCTTCCATTTAATTATCCCATAATTAAATATTTAAATAATGCACAATAAACTTAGGCGTTACAGATTCCCCTTCTTAAAGAATTTCGCCCTTTAAATTGTGATAAGGTAGACAACAATAAGCACATAAAAGCAACAAAACTAGTCATAACTACTAGCCAAGGTATATATAATAATCGATCATACAATCAAATTAGATCATGACATGCCTCCCTGATCCTACCCCTGTCTCCAAAGTACAATCCCGTACATCGTTACTTCACCGAACCTTTGCTAACTTGACTACCTTATTTCTCAACTCTTTCATATCTCTGTCAACTATGCGAACATGTCGCCTAATGAAAGTCATATCTAGCTCCACTACTAAATCTTCCAAAATTGTTGGCTCTATAGTGGTCTCTAGACGCACGCACTTCCTTAGATGAGATATATGAAAATATTATAGACTCTAACTAAAGTATTCGGTAACTCAATACAAAAAGTGATTTTCTCGATTGTTTATGCTATAGGAAACATAACAACATATCTAGGTACCAATTTTTCTGTTTCCCAAATCAAACAACACCATTCATTGGTGATACCTTTATGAAAACCATTTGCACTTAGTCGTGTTTTCCTATAACAATGCAGAAATGATGGGCAAATAGAAAGGGTTAACAAGGTATCTGAAGATTTATTGAGAGCTTATGTACTAGACTTTATACGGCCGAAGATATCGAGAAACAAAAGTAATAAATCTACCTCTTTACATCAACACGGCTCCTAACCAAGATCCACATGCATCAGTATATACCACCAGTCTTGATTCCCATCTGGAACAAATAATACAGACACATGGTCAAAAATGCTTTAACTTATGAAATGCATCTTCACATTTATCAGTCCAAAGAAACTTTGCATTCTTCCTTGTTATTTAATTATCGATGCTGCTACATGAGAATAATCTTTAATAAATATCTGATAATAGCTAGCCAACCCCAAGAAACTTCTAATCTCTACCACTGCCTCAAGACTCATCCAGTTATTAATGGCTTCGATCTTTGACAGATATATAGATAACCCATTCTACAAAACTATATGCCTAAGGAACTTCATTTCTCTTTTCCATAAGTGACATTTTGGAAACTTTGCCTTTAGCTAATGCTGCCTTAGCATATTTAGCAGTATTTTGAGATGAACTTCATACTCTTGTTCTTTCTTAGATTATATCAAAATGTCATTAATAAACACTAACACGAATCTATCCAAATTCTTTTGGAAGATTCGATTCATCAAGTCTACAAAGAAAGCGGGTGTGTTGGTCAATTCGAAGGGCATGACTAACCATTCATACAAATCATATCTTATTCGAAATGCTGCTAACGGTATTTTGTCCTCCACCACTCTTAATTTATGGAAGCTCATTACTAAATCCTTACCAAAACAACTTTGCTCCACTCAATTGATTGAACAAATCATCTACTCTAAATAAAGATAGCGATTCATTATCGTCTTCTTATTCATCTTCATATATTCAATACACGTTCTCAACAATCCATCTAATTTCTTCAAGAACACCTCATCTCCCAAAGGCGAACTACTTAGTCTAATAATATTCTTACCTTCTACATCCACTAGCTTCACCTTTAACTCCTTTATCTCAATAGGTGTCATTATGCTTAGCGGTCAACTTATCAGTTCAGCTCCAGGCACAAGATATGTTCGAAACTCTAGAGCTTATTTCGACGGTGATCCCATGAGAGGCTAAAAAACATCAACATATTCCCTAACTATGAAAACCCGATTGATTTCATCCTCCACACCTTCCATAGCACCCAACATTGCACAGACATTGAAACTCGAATCTTTAATTGAGTATATGATTCGGTCCCGACAATCAAGGTGTTTTAAGGATATAACTCTATCTCGATAAAATATCCTAGCATCATATCACCTAAACTAACCCTTATCCAAAATTATCACAAAACCCACAAAATCAAACACATACAGATTGCAAGTAAACAATTGACGTAACAAGTCAAACTCTATATACATCTCATTCCAAGAGTTGCATAGCCACCTAACGGATCCGCAACCCTCAAAGAGGCAATAAGGTATGCCGGTTCAAGGTTACAAAGCATTATAGACAAAAGAATGTGATGCTAAAGTATCGAACAATGCACTGACAGGAATGCTATGAATAAGATGTGTACTTCCTAATACAGCCTTTCCCTTCTCTTCTGTAGTCATCCGAAAGCTATAGTTTCTAAAACAAAAACCTTTCCCTTTCGAGCTTTGATTGGTTCAGGACACTCGTTCTTAAAATGCCCTATCTTGTTGCAGTTATAACATCTCATACCTCTCTTATCAATTACTTTATTGACTTCGCCAGAACGATACTCATTAGCAAAGTGCCACTTCTTATCACATTTATAGCAAGTCTCTACAGTCTTTTCCTTTTTCGCAGCCCTGCTTTTTTAAGCTCCCTTCTTACCAATGAACTTTCTTTTATTGCCTTGGAAACCATAGTCTCCACAGACTTGTTCTTCCCCGATAATGCAAGTAAATCTCCATTACTTGGTGCTATGTCCACCATGACATTAAACGTATCTCTAACGTGTGGTGCAGTTGCCTTAGCAATTTTCGGCTTCAACCCTCTGATGAACTTCTCATTTTTTTAAGCAGAGTGTTAATGGTGGCCTGTCAATCCTAGACAGCTCATCAAACTTCATAACATACCCCAACTCAATCATCTCACCATGTACTAATTTCGAGAACTTTCTACACAGAGTCAACTTATTCACTTTAGATAGAAACTTCTCTTCAAACCTCTCTCCAAAGTCAGCCCAAGTAAGCTCCTCCTCTGGAACTCCTATGGTAACATTATTCCACCAGTAGAGAGTAGATCCTTGCAACTGCATGGAGCCCAATATCCTTTTCTGATCATCGTCTAACCCCAATGGTGGAACTCAGTGCATGAGGCTCTCGCATGGTAGTGAGCTCTAAGAAGGTTGATAATGTACACAACCTTTCCCCTACATTACGAAGAAGCTGTTTCTAGACTCGAACTTGGGCGCCCAGATCATCATGCGAGTGACATAACTTGGGCGTGCAGATCATCGTTCAACCCCAGATCAAAAAAATTCTTTCATACTGAAGAATTCAATCCTATACTTCAATAGCGTTTTTCATTCCCAAGAAAGGTTTTACTCCTAAGATGGTATAATCCTAACCCAACATGGCATAGTTGTTATGAGTAGCCACTTCTATTGTGGTAGCTCCAGCATTGCCAGTGTTTCCTCCAGTCAATCCAACAGCAACTCCAGCTTGCATCATATTAAGAAAAACTAATACATCATCCCCATATGAACTGGTGCGGCTCCAGCTCTCACATTAGCTTTAACGTTCACATTTTCATTGGTGGTCCGGTTACCGTTCCTAGCATTGGCTCGAATTGGTTGTGGTGCTCCTACCTCCTAAGTTCAGTCTTCCACTTCTAGTATCCATTTCTCATAATCTGCATACGAATATTCATAAGATATAGAAGAATGGTCCAAGACAGAGGGTAGAGTATGAAGATACATGTACTTATAATATATATGTATGTATGTATATAGCAAATAACAAGTATACTATTATACCACCATCCCATACCCTAGTTTTCTTTCTTCTTTATTTGGGTTATCTTCTTCAAAATTTTATTAAGTTTCATGTAATCCCATGCTCTAGTACCAAGTTGTGACATCCTCTATTTTAAGGCTCGAAAATAGATACCAGTGATGCTGTAGTCATCCTTAACATTATTTTCCAATGACAAAATGAGATAACTTATTATATCATTAACATTAAGAGCATGATAAATTTTTTTTAAGAAAACAATTGCATTCTAATTTGCAAGTTCATTACAATTAACCCCACAGCCCCAGGATTACATCGCTTTGACAACATATAATAATTATAATTACAATCCCAAGAGCAATGTATGAATATATCCCCTTCGATGACCAGAGTCTTAACTACTCAGACGATTATAATAAAAGTCCTTAGATACATTCAATCAAAAGTCAAAAGCACTCAAACTAATGCACAATAGAAATAAACTTTAAATAGTAGCTTGCCTCCTGCATGTCACTTAAATCTTATTCGTCGAGACCTAAATTACACTACTCTCAGCCTAATAAATTCCAATTTAATTACCCAAGAGTTTAGGAGGGAATCAAAAACTTCAAGTTAGGCAAAAAGTCTGGTGTGAATAATATTAGTCCATCTTAAACTAAAATATAGGTACTTAGTGAGACCATGCTAGTAGAATGGTTTTTCCCTCACTAAAACCCTATCAAGCAAAATGTCATCCATAACATATCCTACATACAAAAATGATTAAACATAATCATAACATCAATTACATATCATGCATGTATGGATTGAAATGAATAGTCTATCATTCACAAGGGTCAAGGGGTTACACATTCCCTTAGTTGCCCTCATACATTCAATGACACAATTTTCCTTGGGTCACTATGAACCCTATATTAGTTTCTCAAGCCAACTAAGAACCTATCAAGCTGACATAGGATAAGATATATAAAATGATCCAATGGTCTTCTAGCCCATTTGGAAGAAAACAATAACGGTCCCTTGAGATTGGTAGGAGAAAAATATCAACGGTTTCTAAATAACGGCAGGAGAGAATAATAACGGTCCCTTAAAAACAATAGGAAAAAAATATCAACATTCTTCTAAGAACAGTAGGAGAAAACATAGGTGAGAAAACTACTATGAGTTCCTTAGGACGCATAATTCTAAAATTTAGCCTCAATCGGCAATGCTCTACGCATTAGAATTACAGACCCGACCAAATATGGGCTTAATAGTTAGAGGACAAGGCGTAACCCTACCCTAGTATCCACCTAAAATATGGTTTAAAATAGATTAAGTCATGCTTTTGATCAGTCCAGGGCATCCTAACACAATTTCATCTTCCCGATCTCCTAAATGCAATTCCACTAGTTTAGGAGTTTAAGTCTAACCGCATCCACTACTAGAACAACCTTTATTGGTCATCATTTGTAACTAATCAGCCATAAGATCAATGTAAAATGAAAAGTGGAATAATTATAAATAATTTTAATAGTGTACAAAGAGTTGTATAAACTTGTTAACAAAACTTTCAGAATCTCGCAGCAAAAGGAAACAAACATACTACATTTCAAATATCATATCATATCCCAGTACACATCAAATCCAAATCCACATACATAAATATATCATATACTAATACTATCGGTGATATACAACACACTATATACATAATCAATGCCATCATCACCTACACCTTCAACGTCACTCAAGTCCATTATCGTAATCGATAAATCCATAAACAGAAAGGAACATAGGAGGAGGGGGTCAGACATGAGTCAGGTAAGTGAAAAACACTACTATGAATATACTGCAAATATGATCACACTGAATTATATAAAATCTACACCAAAAATTACGCACCTCAACCTGTCTCACTTTCATTCATAAAGTGAGCCTGATATAATAAACATAATATGTATGACTAAAATACTTTGTGAACAATGGCACCTTAACATAGCATTGCATAGCATAGCATAGCATGCAACATATGAGTTAGTTAAAGACAGACTAATCCGTAAATGAGCGGTGATTAGGTAAACATCACCTAACCACAACTAGTTAAACATATATTGATACAAACGTGAATTATGTTAGATAAACAAAGTCTAAAATGACATGAACACAGAGAACTAGTTAGACAGAAACTAATCTCTGGATGCACTTGCATTAGTTAAACAATACTAACACTCGAAAATGCATCTACACACTTACCAATATTTTATACAATGCTTGGTAAACACCCATATAAACATCTTGTGAGATTCCCATGTTGCATATAAACACAAAATCATAAACGATCGCTACTCGATTCGGCCCTAAATGAGCCAAGGTTCAACCTGCCATTTGCAGGTTGCACTGGTCGATCGCTGAGCATAACCCGGTGATCGATGAACATCCCAGGTAGAAATTCTACCTACGACCTAACACCGTTCCTTCATCAATTTTCACCAAATTTCGTCCAAGCCATTATATTTCTAATTTCTAAGGTCATCTGCATGTTTAGGGCATTATATTACACATATCTGCCTACCCAATCTTCATAGAATCATTCCATTAGTTCTCTTAACCCAATTTCTACCATTTCAATGTTTAAACACTATCAATCTAATTTAATTCATTCTGATCACTTAGACATACTTAGGGTTAATATCATTTATATTGAAACATTCCATTAGTTCTCTTAACCCGGATTCAACCATTTCAACATTTAAACACTATCAATCTAATTTAATATATTCTGATCACTTATACATTACTTAGGGTTATTATCATTTATATTGTTTCAGATATGAAATATATTCCATTTACATATAGATTCATTCAATTATTAACCATAAGAGCAATTATAGAATGATATACTCCCATGCAGACATTATAATCAAAGGAGATGATTTCCACTCACCAATCTATGCCCTTCAGCCTAAGAGTTCGCCTAATTGCTCTCTGATTCCTCAGGGGCCAGAAACACAGTCCTCCAAAAATGTCTGAATTGCCAAATAAATGGTATAATCAGACATTTCTTCTCGCACTGATCGATTTAGTATATTTATTTGCTGAATTTGGTCAAGGATTGACAAAGTCGTGAGAAGACAATTGAAGAAGGTGAAGAAAGTAATGAAGCTGGGAAGAAGAAAATGAGTAGTATGTATGGTTTCAAAAACTAAATAAGAGAGGGAAGAAGTCCATCAGATTTCAAATTCAAACCTTAACGGGTTAAGCCCGTTTGAAAACCCGCAATCCAAAAATCCATGTAACTTCTTTATGCGAACTCCGATCCAGATAAACCAATATACCATTCTGATCAAAAAAATATGCTTTAAAAAATAACACAAGTCTCATCATCTAATTCCAATATTGATAAAATTATCCTTTTCCTCTTCTTAGTTAAAATTACTAAAATAACCTTCATTTAAGTTTCTAAAATTTATGGGTATTACATCAGTTCCTAAATCCCCAAGATCAACATGCTGGGTTATAACGTTTACAAATAAATGAGTACATCAACAATTTATTATATGCAATAATAACCAACCAAAGTGTAAAGATAAACATATAACACATTAGTAACTATCCAAATGTATGTTATATGTGATAACCAGTTTATACATAAAATTACCTATTTAAAGTAGTAACTTCCTTCAATAACAACTCATTTAAAAATAGGCTAAAGCATCCTTCCTTACCTTTGAAAACTTATGAAACACCTAACAAAATCATCCCTTTTACTTAAGTAATGTTTAGCTTAATATAGAGTTAAAACCTTTCCAATGTTACAAAATGGGTAACATTTCTTTCAAAATCATATGTATCGTACCTTTATAAATCTGTGATTTTGCATGTAAGAAATATAAGCTATTGTGGCTTAATGAATTTCATGCCTTTGCGAGGTAAAAATATAGAATATCGCCTATCAAAATAAATAGACATCAGGCCAAGAAAAACATGGCCATTGTGCCTTGCAAAAATATATAGCTTCTGTATGTTAAGAAAATATGGTTATCGAGCCTTAACAAAGCATAGTTTTTACATATTAAAAAAATATAGCTTTCGAGCCACAAAAATAACTTTCGTGGGTTAACTCAAATGAATCCATGGTGCCTTAGGAAAAATATAATCCATTATGCCTTTATAAAAATATAGTCATCGTTGGTTGATAAAATTAAGCCTTTGCTTATTGTTAAAACAATGCTACCTTGAGTTGATAAAATGAAGTTTCATGGCTTGATATAATAAATATCCTTCATGAGTTGAAACAAATAGTCTTTGCGTTTAACATAAAAAACCATAAGATAATAAAGCAAGTATAAGTTATCGGAGATTAAAAATAGGGCCATCGTGAGTAAATATAAATATGGCCTTCATGGGTTAAAATGAGGCTTCTGTTGGTTAAAATGGAATTTCATAATTTCTTTCAAAACCGATTCTTCGCCTTCAAAAGTATGTACTTTCACCGAACCAAGATTATTTGTCAAAACCTTATTGGTCAACATAATCGTTTCAGAATTCTTGTAGAATTGCAAAGTGGAAAAACTTACTTTTATTTTCCAAAATATAATTTATCCTTAAATTATATTATTTATTGCATTTTGTAAATGATCTCATTTTGCATAAAACAATTGATATTGAATTATAATCACTTAGGAAAAATCCATAAATTTTTTTGAAAATTAATATTTTCCTTCTTAACAACATGCTAAAATTTCGGATCAAATTATTCTCGATATTTTAAATAATTAAATACCAAAACTAATCATTTTCTTTCTAGAAAATTTATAATAAATTCATAATAATTCAAAAATTATGAAATTTAATATCTTCCAAAATAATTATTTGAACATTATATCAAAATTTTAGAACGTTTATTGATCAAAAACTTAGTTTTTCACATCAAAACTCTTTAGGAAAATTTCTTAAAATTCCTAAATAAAATTCATAAATCCACATACAAATTTATTCAATCCATAGGCATGATAATTATCAATCAAAATCTTGGATCTATTCTTAAATCTGAACCAAACACATCAACATAAAGAGATGGAAATATTATTCAGCTTGTGGTTGAAATGATGGAATTTGCCTTGTTTCTTTTCTTCTTTAGCTTTCCTTCTTCTTTAGTTTGTAATAGCGTGTCACCTTGTTTTTCTTAATTTGACTTTGGAGATGAACTGAAACCATTGAGGAAATAGGGAGACAGTGGTATAGCTTCTCTTCCTCTTTTACCCTTCTACATTTAGGTTTATATTGTAGTTTCTTTAAAACATTATCTTTATTATATTTTCTAAGACCAACTCAATTAAATTAACTTAGCAAACCCCACATTTCCAACCTCCCGTTTAATTGTCTCATAATTAAATATTTAAATAATGTGCAATAAAATTAAAGGTTCTACAATTGGCCTGCATCTAAGTCACTCATTCCTTTTACCTTTAAGCCATCTCCCATCGGCTCATGTGACCAGATCAACAACCAGATGCTCTTTTTGCCGGTTATTCATCACAATCTCTGCCATCCATCATCCATCTCGGCTACTATAAATACTTCACTCATTGTCACTACTGAGGGGTTGAAAATATTAGAATTCTAGATATAATCTCTTTCCATATTTCTTTTCCTAGTGAATCAAAGCACTAAGTAGTCAAAATCAGCTAACTTTTCTATTAGGTGTTATATTTCTTATTATTCTCTTGTGATTCCCTGTGATTGTCAGAGAGAACTATAATAAGATATCTTCAAGGTAGACATCGTCAGTCTTGCCAAACAACTCTATATTTGGTATTATTTACTTTATTTCTTGCATTCTTCCTCATTTTCCATTTTTACTCTTAGTGATTAGAAAGTAATCTTTGCTCTCATAGCATAACTTGGATAATTTTGAGTTTGGCTAAATCCCTAGTCAACATTTTAGCGCTTAAACCAAGGCCCCTAAAAGCTCTCCCCTTTTGTTACCTTTTTACCCATAAAAGATTCGATCTAACTTGTTACCATGGACAATATTCTATTGGTCAAAGGTAACATCCAACGAGTACGAAACTAACGACAACATGGTCGCTAGTGTTGTTTGGCCCATTACTAGGCTCAATAATGAGATATGGCACTGTGTTGCAACAATTAACATACATGGGTACTCTGGCCTGTGAAGTACAAGGTTCGAGGATGTGGTTGGATGCCTAAGCTATTGTAAACTTTGTCCCAATAGCTCCTCTCGTCGTCGACCATGTCGAGTTGCCCATCCATTAACCTGCCTTTCCCGATGCCAATGATCTCATAAACACTTATGAGGCCTAGGGAAGAGTGGTTCTTGAGAACCCGCTCATGGATGCTATTCATTGAAGGAATTATATCATGTCTCTAGAAGTGGCTGCTCCTAGAGAACCAAGACACCATTGTTGCCCCTTAGTGGAATGACCATCAGCTTTCGAGCATCTATGTACTTCTTTTTTTGACCATTTCAATGGTGGTGCCCGTGTCGTCGGCATGGAATATGTGATTCTTTCTACATGGTCCAGATCTTACAGGGTTGTGGTTAGGGACATTTCCAGAGAAAGGTCGATTGGAAATTTAAGGGCCCTCTATAGGGAAAGAAGGTCTCCTGCTTTGACTACCATCAACATCATTCTCTCTCTCGTCATCAATCTTCCACTCCACTTGGTGCAGGTTGAGTTCTTAGCCCATTGTTGGTTAGAATATTCCATAGCAGGCCAATGCAAGCCTTAGGGCAGAGATGCATGTTCTTTACCAGCAACTTAACATAATGCCAGACCGAAGTATAAGGGGTGAGGCATTCTCTAATGACGGGAATGATGTTCCATTTTTCTAATGAGATCTTGAACGCTTACATCCATCGAAAATGTGCTTTGCCACCTATAGATATGTATAATGGAAATGCTGACCTATTTGATCACAATACTGCCTTCAAATCCCTTACCTATTGTCACGACCCAAAATCCAATGTTCGAAAATCGACATCAAATACCTCACTTGTATTCGACTTCCAAAGATTCAAACATCGAACTCCAGTCGGATGGAGCTTATAACAACATTAGATGAATATAAAATAGCGGAAATAAAATGAATATCATGCATAATATCATAGATACAACATCATTATAATATCCGTTACAACATCATAGTATCATAATACATATGTCAGAACTCCAAATAGAACATCATAATAGAACAACAAGTGATCATATGCCAAAAGTCTTCAAAGAAATAGAGTGATAATGAACTTCCAAACCGAGCACCTTGAGATCAAAAAGCTTCCAAAATGTCTTTAAAGTAAAGGCCTCCAAAAACCAATAATCTCCAAATCAAAAGTCTCCAAAATACAGCTAATGCCAAAATACGGAAAACCTGCTACTAGGCTGCTCGTGTGGAAATGATGGGCACCCAGAGTTTAGAAAGGAAACAATAAACTCCGGGCCAGTCATGGGACTGGTATGAGTAAACAAAGATAGTTTCTTTGAAATAAAAACAGATTTATACAAGAAAAACCGGTATGCTTTTGGAAAATGAAACTACCATAAGACCTCCCGCCATACACACAATGCAATCGTAGAATTGGAGGAGATTTCTTCTTATGATAGTCAAATATGCTTGATACGGGAAAATTTCTTTGATATTATTACTAGTGCATAGTGTAGAAAGCCATTTGGAAAGTATAATATCAATCCTTGCCAGCATACAACCATTATTGTATGCCTACTATAGCTACCATCTAAACAATGGGGCGCCACCATAAGTAAATGGCAGGTTATACGACTAAAATCGTACTGGGTTCGTATTGGGAATTGGATTTCCAACAAATGGTCAGGCTAAGGAACTTCCTATGCCATATGGGTATGCCTCTGGCGGGATGTCCCGAGAACTTAACCAGTTCTCTGCCAACACAAGGCCTGGTTACCTCTGTAACTAGGTAACTACTACACGACTATGCCATTTCCCGGTTGTTTGCGACCTTTATCTGAGGGCACTCCATCACAAAGCGACAACCACACAGTAAATGAGATTGAAGCAACCACATAGGTGAAATATCTAGGCTCCATATCTTGGTACCACCTTTTTCCAAAAGGAAATGACATACCCTAAAGGACGCGACCCTCATAACCTTGCCGCATCTTTCCTGTTTCGACCATTTTCGGGGTGTGAGGTACGATGAGGTCTCGTCCACAAAGCTACGGTTTACACGAAAGCCTTGCTTTGATCACAAATGATCAACAATTGATCATCAATATACAACAGCACTTCGCATGCCACACTACCAAATAGGGAGTATATCGCTGATAACCTTCAATTACATAACCTCTGAGCTCGTACGTCTCAAAGAAGGGTGTTAAGCTAAGAGAATAAATTCTCCGCCACCAACATATATGTATTTGAAATAAATCAGCTTTATATCTCAAAGTGTAGTGTCAGACACACAACCATACAAGTCTGTTCCGGGTTCGAACAAAACAGAAGGCACTTCGTCCAATAATGGAAGAAGCCCTTGCAAATCCAGGCGTCCACAATCCCGATCGGACTCCCCATCACATGTGGAGATCCCTATACCTGAGCAACTCAGTGCAGAGATAATCGATAGCTTATCCTATCATTTTCGAAGACACCCGGTCTTCATCAACATCTTCAAATGTTATCCATTTTTTCGGATCACTATTCGAAATGGGTTATATTATACAAAGGTCCTCTCCCGGCTAATCCAAATAGTGAGCGCTCAATTTTAAAACATGTGGGTGTATCGATTACAAGAATTCACATTCAAGGTTCGATGTGGGTTTTGGATAACTGATTGGAATCCGACTACCTGTCGCATCGAAGTTTAAATGCCATTTTACGGGCAAAGGGGTTTTCATATACATATAGGTGCAAATCACAAATCACCGTTCAGCACAAAGCAATCACAGTATCACAACAGAAATATCAATCCAGTGCAGAATATTTGATGATAGTCAATCATCTTCGATTAAGGTGAATGTGATTAAAGTGAGTCAACCATTTAATTATCCTTATTAATTATTTTAAATCAATGTTAATTTTTGCTTAACCATGAATAAATTAAATCTTAATTGGTTTTATTAACTATTTATTCTTTAATTAGTTATTTTAATTTATTAATTCTTAATTGTTAATTAGTTAAGTTTAATTACTTTTATTAATTGCCTATTCTTTAATAAATTAATTATTAATTATAAAATCATTACAAAACATTAATTGTTAATTATTATTACAAATAGATTTGGTTTAAAGTTAACTCTTGAACATTTGATTTGCTTCTAAATTTTTATTAAGTTAAATTTTAAAACAACTTTTATTTAAAAGAAAATTTAAGATTTAAAAATACCTTTAAACTTCATAAATTTCAAATAATTGTTTCAATACCATTTACATCATATCGCATTAACAAATTATCATTAATTTCTAAATAGTGGATTCAGGAAAAATTATTTAACTTGTGTTTTCAAAATTTAGTTAAAACCGGATTTTGCTGTTTTCATGTCCAACCCGAGGCTGCGTCGAGTTCTCCCTGAGACAAACATCACCCTGCTTTGAGTTTTAACCCAAATTTACTCTAGTGACATTTTTTACAAAAAATTGTTTATGTTTTAAAACAACCCGATACAACCCCCAAACGACCCGAGCCTGACTTCGTGTCCTCTCCCCAGATTCCCGAGTAGTGCTTCGAGTCACCCCTTTCTTCTCTCCAACCCATCAAGACTGACACCACAACCACTACGTGCACGTGCATGGCCGAATTCATCACCGTTGGTCGAAACTACAGCCACCCTCGAGTCGACGACCATCCCCTAAACACCACAAACACCCAGAATTTACATTAATCTCGAAAACGAGAATCGAGTCATCTCGACCCAAACGACCCATCAGAACATCATCAGAAAAATGGCTCGCCCCACCTCCTCTGACCATCAGCGGTCACCGAACTTTGACCCAAGCTCCATCAACGTGCGACGCCTCGATTGGCACCATTGACACGCAGTCCGATCACCCATGGATGGCGCAGCACCATCATTTCGAACGTGAACAGAAATGGGTTCTTAAACACTAATTTGATCTCGAATTGAAAATTTAAGGATTTATAAATTCTACTCGTATTTTTGTAGTAATCTCGAACATTAAATCTTGCTGTGACAACGAACTCGAGGCCTACAATTTCTTAGATCACCAAAATTTGACAAAACTTCATTTTTCAGATCACCCCAAATATCTCGGTGAAAATTTGATGAAAAATTTAAATTTTAGTTTCTAAAATCATTACTTTCAGAGGGGATTTAGGTAGCATTACTAGATTTAAAATTCATGATATTCGAATTCTTGCCAAAATTGAGTGATGGCTGCATTTCATAGTTTCCAGAAAAAAAACTATATAAAACTTGCTTTAATTCATTACTGAAATATAATACATGTTTAAACAATATTTTTAACTTGTTTACAATCATTTTCAGAAGCAAAGAGGGGAGAGAGAGATTTGGGTTTTGATATGGTTTACTCTGTAAACCTGATACTTAAATGTAACTCAGCTTCCAGTAAAAAAAAAAAACTATATGACTTTGCTTCAATTTGTTACTGGAACACAATGCAGTGTTACAACATACTTTAACTTGTTTTACAATCCATTTTTCAGAAGGAATAAAGGGGAGAGTTCTTAATTAGGCATGGTTTACATTGTAAACCATACGGTTAAAGGAAATAGAAGAACAGAAAAAACAGGCAACATTTCCAGGCAAAGAAAAACACAAGCACAACAATTCATTCACATGGAAAGGCTATTCACATTCATGCAGGCATTCAAACAGCATCAAATGATTGAATAAACAGGGGTTTTCTCACCTCTTCCCTGAAGACAGAAAGGCTCTTGACAGTTTCAAAAGAAAAGACGAAGCCTGAAACTTTTTTTTCCTTTTCCTACTTTAAGTCTTGGAGTTTAGATCTGCAGGTTATAAATGAAAATCTTTACTTATTCTTGATTGTATTCATTTACTTAATACATCAATAACAGTAATTTGTTAAATTACTTACAGTTTGAATTTCCTTAATATAACATAGAAGCTTTTTTTTCTACAACTTGAAAACTGGAAGTAGATTAAATCCGTGATCTTGATTTCCTCCTGCAACAGATTGATTAATTGCTGCTTTAATATTGTTTAGCAAACTCAAACTCAAATCTTTAAAAAGAGAGTTACTTGCCTTAAATTATTTTAGAAACCCTTGCACTGCTCTGTAAACCTGAAGCTTTGATGTTGGTTTATAAATCTGCAGTTTTGATACTGTTTGTTAAAACTTGATTTTAAAATCATAATTTCACTAAACTATAAAGTTTTAAAAACTTACCTGAGAGATGTAAACATACACTACAACTGATGCTTTAAGATAGATCTCAGATTTTAGCTTTTGAATTGAAGAAAGTTGGCAGTTCCTTTTTCTTTTTCTGATTTTTTTTTACTTTTTCTTGAATGTTGGAGTTGAGATTGCTGAATCTTTTGGTTACTGTATTTTCAGAGATTTGGAGGCTTAATAAATTTGAAATTGGAAGCTGAAAAGTTTTCTGAAATTTTCAATTTGATTATTTTATTAAAGTAATGATGTTTCATGCCATTTGTAAACAATAACAATGAGATCTAAATTTTGTTAATGTCTTTACTCCATTCCCATGTGAATGTATATTTAACATTTGTGATTTTCACAAGACAAAAGGATTTTATAAATTTTATTTTTATATCATATACACTTTATAAATAAATGTATCCCCTTATTCATTTGCATATATGTATATACATATACAATGTTAAAAGAATTGCTTTTAGCCAATATTTACATTATATACATTACATCTTAATGATTTAAATGCTACTTATTTTTAAAAACATTTATTTTAAATTTAAATTCAAACTTCAATTTTAAACTTGAAATATAAACATTTATGCCCATTTATATATTCACACATATCTTGAATAAATTTAAATTAAATTCAATATGTACCAATCTTACTCATATATGCAATGTACATATATGTACAAAATTTTAAATTCAAATAACTTTTTAAAACATTCATTATTTCAATATTTTAAACTCAAAGAAATTGGAATTTTATTTATATATGAAATTTTCACTTATTTTATTTGTTTAAGATTTTTTTTCCAATATATTTTCAAATTAAATTCCAAGGGTTTAAATATATTATTAATTTAAATTGATAAATTTTTGGAATGTTACAGATATCCCCCCTTAAGAAAGTTTCGTCCTTGAAATTTGAAAGAGAGAAAAACAAACAAAGAATATATGAATTTAGAAAGAATAAGAAAATGGCTTACCAGCTTAAGCCGAGATATCCACTCTGCAATTGGGATATGATTTCTACATATTATCTTCAGTTTCCCAAGTGCAATCCTTTGGATCGCCACTCCATTGAACTTTAACTAGCTTCACAACTTTGTTTCTCAATTGCTTTTCTTGACGATCCACAATCTTTATTGGGTCTCTTTTAACTGTTAAATTGGGAGTGATGTCGAGATCCTGTTGAGGAGCTTCTTCATAATACTATCTGTATCGTGCACATACTTCCGAAGGTTAGAAATGTGGAATACATCATGCACACCAGACAACCAGCTAGGCAACTGCACTCGATAGGCCAAAGAACCAATCCTCTCTAGAATAGGAAAAGGACCAATATATCATGGTGCTAGCTTACCGGTCTTCCCAAATCTCAATACACCTCGCATAGGAGATACTTCAAGAAAGACAGAGTCCTCAATCTGGAATTCCAAATCCCGTCTTCTACGATCATAATAACTCTTTTGATGACTCTGAGCTGTCCTCAATTTCTTCCGTATAAAATCAACTTTCTATATGGCTTCTTTGATCATATCCGGTCCAAGGACGAGTCTATCCCCTGCCTCAATCCAGCGTGCCGGAGATCGACACGGACGACCATATAAAGCCTCAATAGGAGCCATCTCTATACTGGCTAGATAGCTATTTTTATAAGAGAACTTGACCAGATGCAAATGGTCCTCCCAAGAACCACCAAAATCAAGTATACAAGCTCGCAATAGGTCCTCCAAGATTCGGTTAATCCTCTCAGTCTGCCCATCAGACTATGGGTGATAAGCAGTGTTGAAATTCAGCTTTGTTCCCAATGCGCCTTGAAATGCCTCCCAAAATCTACTAGTTAAGATCAGATCACGATCACTCACTATGCTGCTAGGAATGCCATGGAGACGGACAATTTCTTTCACATACAATTCGGCTAAACTTGCTGCTTTGTGGGTAGATTTCACTGGCAAGAAGTGGGCTGTCTTAGTCAAACGGTCCACAATGAACCAAATTGGTTCATTTCCTTTCCAAGTACAAGGCAAACCGTCGATGAAATCCATCGATACTTGGTCCCATTTCCACTTGGGTACCTCTGAAGGCTGAAGTAAACCCGCCATTTTCTTTTGATCGCTTTTGTTCTGTTGGCAAGTAGCACAGCGACTCACATATATAGATATGTCCCTTTTCATCGTCTTTCACCAGAAAGTACTTTTGATACCACGATACATCTTGTTAACTCCTGGATGGATGCAAAGCTTATATTTGTGACATTCATCTAACACTTCTCGTTTCAAATCAGGGATGTCCGGGACACAAATCCTGCCTTTCATCCTTATAACTTCATTATCGCCAATCTTAAAACTGGAATTCTCCCCTCGACATATTATTCTACGAATTTCCCGAAGAAACTTGTCTTCTGTCTGTTGTCTTGCAATCTTCTTAAGAAGAGTGGGAGCGATAACAAGATATGCGAGAACAACATGCCTTCTGCTTAAAGCATCGACAACTACATTGGCTTTTCCGGGTGTATATAGAATGTCTAGTTCATAAGATGTCGGAAATTCCAACCAATGTTGTTGTTGCAGATTTAGATCTTTCTAAATGAAGAGATATTTCAAATATTTGTGGTCGGTGAATAATTCGAATTTTTCACCAAGAATTAAGAGAGTTCAATAAGTACATTTTTTAAGTTAAGTTAAATTAAATTCGTAGATTGTTAAGAAAGCTGAAAAGATTCTTACCCAGAAGATAATGCCGCCATATTTTCAAAGCGAAGATAACAGCTAAAAGCTCCAAATCATGGGTTGGATAATTTCTTTCATGAGGACGTAATTGTCTACTCGCGTAGGCAATTACCTTCCCGTTCTGCATCAATACTTCACCCAAGCCTTCACCACAAGCATCGGTATAAATAGATAATCCCTAGTTCCCGTTGATAATAACAAGCGCAGGAGCGGTGGTTAATCTCTTCTTCAATTCCTGAAAAGCTTCGTCACAATTTGGAGTCCAATTGAATTTTGCATTCTTCATTGTTAGCTTGGTCAATGGACTAGCCAACTTCGAAAAGTCATGAACAAACTTCCGATAATAACCTGCTAAACCCAAAACGCTTCGAACTTCCTTTTGGGGTAGTAGGTTTCTTCCAATCAGGAATAGCGAAAATTTTGCTAGGATCAACAGAAATCCCTTCTTCGTTAACAATATGGCCAAGAAATTTAATTTCTTTGACCCAGAAATGGCATTTGGAAAATTTTGCAAATAGAATATTTCTCCTCAATATCTCCAGAATGATTCTAAGGTGCTCGACATTCTCCTCTTCGGTCTTGGAGTAGACCAAAATATCATCAATAAATACGAGCACAAATTTATTCAATACATCCTGAAACACACGAGTCATAAGATCTACGAAGTATACTGGAGCATTAGTTAGCCCGAAAGGCATGGCTAACCATTCGTAGAACATACTGGGACCCCTGAAAGCTGTCAAATGAACGCAGTCTTCGACGATTCATAGTTGATAGAACCCTTGGGCTAGATCCATCTTCGAAAATAAGCAAGCATCGTGCAATTGATCAAATAGATCATTAATTCTAGGTAGTGGAAATTTATTCTTGAGAGTCTACTTATTGAGATCGCGGTAATCCACACACAATCTTAAAGATCCGTCCTATTTGGCAACAAATACGACGGCTGAGCCCCATTCAGAAACACTGGGTCGAATTAACCCTTTTGCTAGTAGATCATCAGTTTGCTGAACTAATTCAACCCTTTCCCTGTGTGCCACCTGCGACTTGCGAGGACAACAGGATGAGCATTAGGTACAAGGTCGATTCTGAATTCTATTTCTCATTGTGGAGGTAGAGATTTCACTTCTTCAAATACATCTGGAAAATCACTAACAATAGTATGTACTCCAGATTGGGTTCAGGATAACCCATATTATACATCAACCCTTCTCTTTTAGGACTAGGGTCCTTATAAGAAATCTCGATGAAATTTCCAAATTCGGTTTTGATTGAAATCAATCGATTATTGCAATCCAATTTGTCTTCATATTTTGCTAGCCAATCCATTCCGAGTAAGACTTCAAACTCGTTAAAATCAAGGATAAAGAGACCAATAGGGAATTGGTAACAAGAATATGAGATAGAAACATCTCTACATCGAAGACAGAAGTTTGTAGGACCTCCAACTGGATTCTTTACGCATATAGGCTCATCAACAAAATCAAGTTCAAGATTCAATTCATTAATAGCTTGTTGAGAGATAAAACTGTGTGTAGCGCCCGTGTCAAAATGAACTCTAACACTGCTATCATAAATAGTGAGATTACCTTCCAGAACTCCTTTCCCCTTTTCTGCTTTGGAAGATATGGGTTTGTCTTTGACTGCGTACACCTTGGCTGTCTGAGCTTGCTTCATGACTGGGCAGTCTTTAACTTCATTTCCTAATTTCTAACAATAATAGCATTTCCTAGGCTTTGCTTGAACGGATTGATTGACTTGTCTCTTAGGCTTCGTACATCTGCTAGAATAATGGCCCTTCTCCAAGCAATTATAACAAGTGACATTCTCTACTGTGCTCCCCTGGTTGCTCTTCTTTTTGTCCTTACCGTGCCATGGTTTCTTGCCTTCAAATTTCCTCTTCTTCCAATTTTGATTGCTCGAATTTCCTTTCTCCACCGGGGCTTCTTGCATATCAAGTGTAGCATATCGGTATCCCATATCAACCAAATCTGAAAAGGATTCTTTGACGTGGCCAGTCATCCTTTCGTGGAACTTCTTATTTATCCCATGAATGAACCTTTCATTCTTCTTCAAAGGTGTGTTCACTAATTCTGGACTGAAACGAGATAATTCATTGAATTTGTTTAGATACTCCTCGAATGACAAACTCCCCTGCTTTAAGTCCATGAACTCCTGGTACATTTGAGAAATCCCAGCTGATGGCATGTAGCCCTTCTCAAATACTTCTTTGAATCTCTCCCAAGTAAACTCGTCTTCCGTCTCATCAACAGTGAATGTCTCCCACCATGCTAAGGCTTCTTCTTGAAGTTTCCAAGAAGCTATGAGACGCATCTGATCATCTTGCAGCTTAAGCCCTTTAAAGATTCTTTCACAAGATCTAATCCATGCTTGGGCCTCAACAATCGACTCCTTGCCGGTGAACGGCATACCACCAAGCCTTGAGAAACTCTTATATAAATCAACCAGATTCAGCTGATGCTGAGTAGGTAAAGCTGCTTCTGCTGTAGGTAGAACTTGGCTAGGTGCTATGGCATTTCCTCGCCCTCCATCTCTTCCTCTTCGTTCGCTCATCCTTACTATCTGTAATTAGTAAGAAAATTGATTTAGATATTCGGACGAGATATCTTAAGGAATATCGGCAGTTAAAGGAAATAGACTAAGAAAATTTGGGGTTTCCATCTCAGTTATACTCATTCTAGGGTATACTTCACCCTATCTCTAATGAACCATTTAATGTATAATACTCCATAGCTAAAGTTTTTACTCAACCTTTAGCTCTGATACCACATGTCACGACCCGGAATCCAATGTTCGAAAATTGACATCAAATACCTCACTTGTGTTCGACTGCCAAAGATTCAAACATCGAACTCCAGCCGGATGGAGCTTATAACAACATTAGATGAAAATAAAATAGCGGAAACAAAATGAATATCATGCATAATATCACCGATACAACATCATCATGATATCCATTTCAACATTAGAGTATCATAGTACATATGTCACAACTCCAAATAGAACAACATAATAGAACAACAAGTGATCATATGCCAAAAATCTTTAAAGAAATAGAGTGATAATGAACTTCCAAACTAAGCACCTTAAGATCCAAATGCTTCCAAAATGTATCTAAGGTAAAGGCCTCCAAAAACCGATAATCTCCAAATCGAAAGTCTCCAAAATACAGCTAATGCCAAAATACGGAAAACCTACTACTAGGCTACCCGTGTGGAAATGATGGGAACACAGAGTTTAGAAAGGAAATAATAAACTCCGGGTCAATCATGGGACTGATATGAGTAAACAAAGATAGTTTCTTTCAAATAAAAACAGATTTGTACAAGAAAAATGGGTATGCTTTTGGAAAATGAAACTACCATTAGATCTCCCGCCACACACACAATGCAATCGTAGAATTGGAGGAGATTTCTTCTTATGATAGTCAAATATGCTTGATACGGGAAAATTTCTTTGATATTATTACTAGTGCATAGTGTAGAAAGCCATTTCGAAAGTATAATATCAATCCTAGCCAGCATACAACCATTATTGTATGCCTACTATAGCTACCGTCTAAACAGTGGGGTGCCACCATAAGTAAATGGCAGGTTATACAACTAAAACCGTACTGGGTTCGTATTGGGAATTGGATTTCCAAAAAATGGTCAGGCTAAGGAAATTCCTACGCCACATGGGTACGCCTCTGGCAGGATGTCTCGAGAACTTAACCAGTTCTCTACCAACACAAGGCCGGATTACCTCTATAACTAGGTAACTACTACACGACTATGCCATTTTTCGGTCGTTTGCGACCTTTATCCGAGGGCCCTCCATCACAAAGCAACAACCACACAGTAAATGAGATTGAAACAACCACATAGGTGAAATATCTAGGCTCCATACCATGATACCACCTTTTTCCAGAAGGAAATGACATACCCTAAAGTGCACGACCCTCATAACCTTGCCACATCTTTCTTGTTTTGACCATTTCCGGGGTGTGAGGTCCGATGAGGTCTCGTCCACAAAGCTACGCTTTACACGAAATCCATGCTTTGATCACAAATGATCAACAATTGATCATCAATATACAGCAGCACTTAGCATGCCACACTATCAAATTGGGAGTAATATCGCTGATAACCATCAACTACATAACCTCTGAGCTCGTACGTCTCAGAGAAGGGTTTTAAGCTAAGAGAATAAATTCTTTGCCACCAACAGATATGTATTTGAAAGAAATCGGATTTATATCTCAAAGTGTAGTGTCAGACACACAACCATACAAGTCTGGTACGGGTTCGAACAGAACCAAAGGCATTTCATCCAATAAAGGAAGAAGCCCTTGCAAATCCGGGCGTCCACAATCCCGATCGGACTCCCCATCACATGTGGAGATCTCTATACCAGAGCAACTCGGTGTAGAGACAATCGATAGGTTATCCTATCGTTTTCGAAGACACCCGGTCTTCATCACCGTCTTCAAATGTTATCTATTTCGTCGAATCACTATTCAGAATGGTTTATATGACACAAAGGTCCTCTCCCGGCTAATCCGAATAGTGAGCGCTCAATTTTAAAACATGTGGGTGCATCGATTACAAGAATTCAGATTCAAGGTTCGATGTGAGTTTCGGATAACTGACTGGAATCCGACTGCCTATCGCATCGAAGTTTAAATTCCGTTTTACGGGCAAAGGGATTTTCACATACATATAGGAGCAAATCACAAATCGTAGTGCAACACAAAGAAATCACAGTATCACAACAGAAATATCAATCAAGTGCAGAATATTTGATGATAGTCAATCATCTTCGATTATGGTGAATGTGATTAAAGTGAGTCAATCACTTAATTATCCTTATTAATTATTTTAAATCAATGTGAATTTTTGCTTAACCATGAATTAATTAAATATTAATTGGTTTTATTAACTATTTATCATTTAGTTTATTATTTTAATTTATTAATTCTTAATTTTTAACTAGTTAAGTTTATTTACTTTTATTAATTGACTATTCTTTGATAAATTAATTATTGACTATAAAATCATTACAAAACATTAATTGTTAATTACTATTTCATCATTATAAATAAATTTGGTTTAAAGTTAACTCTTGAATATTTGATTTGCTTCTAAATTTTTATTGAGTAAAATTTTAAAACAACTTTTATTTAAAAGAAAATGTAAGATTTAAAAATACCTTTAAACTTCATAAATTTCAAATAATTGTTTCAATACCATTTACCTCATATTCCATTAAAAAATTATCATCAATTTGTAAAGAGTGGATTCAGGAAAAAATATTTAACTTGTGTTTCCAAAATTTAGTTAAAACTAGATTTTGCGGTTTTCATGTCCAACCCGAGGCTGCCTCGTGTTGTCCCCGAAACAAACATCCCCTTGCTTCGAGTTTTAACCCAAATTTACCCGAGTGACATTTTTTACAAAAATTTGTTTAAGTTTTAAAACAACTCGATACACCCCCAAACGACATGAGCCTCACTTCAAATCCTCTCCCCAAATTCCCGAGTAGTGCTTCGAGTCACCCCCTTTCTTCTCTCCAACCCATCAAGACTGACACCACAACCACTACGTGCACGTGCGCGGCCGGATTCGTCACCGTTGGTCGAAACTACAGCCACCCTCCAGTCGACGACCATCCCCGAAAAAAACCACAAACACCCAGAATTTGGATTAATCTCGAAAAGGAGAATCAAGTCATCTCGACCCAAACAATCCATTAGAACATCATCAGAAAAATGGCTCGCCCCACCTCCTCTGACCGTCAGTTGTCACCAAACTTTGACCCAAGCTCCATCAACGTGCGACGCCACGATTGGCACCATTGACACGCAGTCCGATCACCCATTGATGGCACAGCACCATCATTTCGAACGTGAACAGAAATGGGTTCTTAAACCCTAATTTGATCTTGAATTGAAAATTTAAGGCTTTATAGATTCTACTCGTATTTTTCTAGTAATCTCGAACATTAAATCTTGCTGTGACAACGAACTCGAGGCCTACAATTTCTTAGATCATCAGAATTTGACAAAATTTTATTTTTCAGATCATCCCAAATATCTCAGTGAAAATTTGATGAAAAATTTGAATTTTAGTTTCTAAAATCATTACTTTCAGAGGGGATTCATATAGCATTACTGGATTTTAAATTCTTTATTTCGAATTCTTTCCAAAATTTAGTGATGACTGCATTTCATATTTTCCAACGAAAAACTATATAAAACTTGCTTTAATTCCTTACTGGAATATAATACAGGTTTAAACAATATTTTTAACTTGTTTACAATCATTTTCAGAAGTAAAGAGGGGAGAGAGATATTTGGGTTTTGAAATGGTTTACTCTGTAAACCTGATACTTAAATGTAACTCAGTTTCCAGTAAAAAAAACCATATGACTTTGCTTCAATTTGTTACTGGAACACAATGCAGTGTTACAACATACTTTAACTTGTTTTACAATCCATTTTTCAGAAGGAATAAGGGGGAGAGTTTTTAGTTTGGCATGGTTTACACTGTAAAACATAGGGTTAACGGAACCAGAAGAACAGAAAAAACAAGCAACATTTCCAGGCAAAGAAAAACACAAGCACAACAATTCATTCACATGCAAAGGCTATTCACATTCATGCAGGCATTCAAACAGCAGCAAATGATTGAGTAAACAGGGGTTTACTCACCTCCTCCTGCAACAGATTGATTAATTGCTGCTTTAATATTGTTTAGCAAACTCAAATTCAAATCTTTAAAAAGAGAGCTACCTGCCTTAAATTATTTTAGAAACCCTTGCACTGCTCTGTAAACCTGAAGCTTTGATGTTGGTTTATAAATCAGCAGTTTTAATACTGTTTGTTAAAACTTGATTTTAAAATCATAATTTCACTAAACTATAAAATTTTAAAAACTTACCTGAGAGATGTAAACATACACTACAACTGATGCTTTAAGAAAGATCTCAAATTTTAGCTTTTGAATTGAAGAAAGTTGGCAGTTCCTTTTTCTTTTTTTGATTTTTTTTACTTTTTCTTGAGTGTTGGAGTTGAGATTTACTGTATTTTCAGAGATTTGGAGGCTTAATAAATTTGAAATTGGAAGATGAAAAGTTTTCTGAAAATTTTAATTTGATTATTTTATTAAAGTAATGATGTTTCATGCCATTTGTAAACAATAATCATGAGATCTAAATTTTGCTAACCTCTTTACTCCATCTCCCATGTGAATGTATATTTAACGTTTGTGATTTTCACAAGACAATAGGATTTTATAAATTTTATTTTTATGTCATATACACTTTATAAATAAATGTATCCCTTTATTCATTTGCATATATGTATATACATATACAATGTGAAAAGAATTGTTTTTAGCCAGTATTTACATTATATACATTACATCTTAATGATTTTAAATACTACTTATTTTTAAATACATTTATTTTAAAATTAAACTCAAATTTCAATTTTAAACTTGAAATATATACATTTATGCCCATTTATATATTGATACATATCTTGAATAAATTTAAATTAAATTTCAATATGTATCAATCTTACTCATATATGCAATGTACATATATGTATAAAATTTAAATTCAAATGACTTTTTAAAACATTCATTATTTCAAAATTTTAAACTCAAAGAAATTGGAATTTTATTTATATAAAATGTTCACTTATTTTATTTGTTTAAGATTTTTTTTCCAATATATTTTCAAATTAAATTCCAAGGGTTTAAATATATTATTAATTTAAATTGATAAATTTTTGGGATGTTGCACCTATGATGACCAGGTTTCTAGCTTAACCAAATTCTTTCCATCCACTCATACAAGATCGACCTTCTGCCGATTCTTGCATCTACGACTCTCAACATCATTTCTTGGGCCCAGTTGTGCATAGATTTCAAAACTCATTCTTCACTTTAGAACCCATGTCATAATGGCTAATGAGCTAGGCAACATCGGGTAAGATCCCACAGGAAACCTATGGTCGTACGTCAATCGCCTCACCAAAGAGTCCACCTGAGCTAATGGTGTGGATATAAATTAATTGGTCATGGCCCTTTGTTCGTGGGTCAGGTGCATGTCCAGAATATGGAGAGAGCATAAAAAATTGTCGACCATGTTCCTGGTCGACTTTTATCAATGTGCAAATGACATGATGAGGATGGAAGATGAAAATCTTTAAGATCGTGATAATGAAACTAGGCATCTCACCAAGCCATTACTTGCAACAACACCGATAAACAAAACAAAGAAGGATGTTCTTATGCTTACTAAGAACTTATAACATCAGCGGCGAGGCACTCAAGAGAACCATCGAGTCTGTCACGCTCTTTTTTATGCCGAGACTGCCCCCAACTCTAGAGCCTCAGCATCAACTCCTCCTACCAGTAATAATCTACCCAAGCAAAATGCATCAATCAATGACGTGTTACTACGAGAGTGCCATAAACTCGTGTTGAGGCCATCCTTGCCATTGACGAATCAACTTCCAATGGTGTGTCACCAGAGTGCCTTTGAGCCAAGTAATGCTCAGGGTCGTGTCGGGATCACCTTTGACCATGAAGCTACATCAACCAACTGCATGTCACTCGTGAGTAACCTCAAGCCCAGCAATGCTCAGGATTGTGCTGGGAGTCTTATTGAAGACTGGGATGGTATGAACCCTTTATCATTGGACACTTCTCAAAAACTTGAGAGCTTATCATTACATTAAATGAACAAGTCGCTCCCCATTGGAAAGCATGGTCATCAAGCATAACAACTCCTACCCTCTCAATGTCGACAGACTTATTTGTGATAACCAAGGGCAACATCATTTCCTTGACTCGATCACAGATGTCTATCCTGGCCAAAGATGTCATAAAGCGCATGATTTACGTGCTTGACCAGTATGATTTGGAAACAAGCTCTCATCAAGATGACGACCCACTAGACCCTCGCATTTATGACTCAAGCATTGAATGCTGGTCGGCTACTCCCTTGGAACTAATCTCCATCGGTAGTGCTAACCCTAATAAAGTTGTTTAAATCGGCTCCGAGCTCAGTCCAAAAGTTAAGGAGGATCCGATCAAGTTCCTATAGAAGAGCAAAGATGTCTTCGCTTGAAGCATGCCGACATGAGTGGCATTGATCCTAAGATCATTTTCCATGCATTCAATATCAATCCAAAGGCCACGCCCATTTGGAAAAAGAGCTGGACACAAAACCCAAAAAGGTATCAATCTCTTAAGGAAGATGTAAAGAAGCTACTGGTCAATGGTTTGTTCGGAAGGTAGGATATCCGGTCAGGGTAGCAACCTCAGTATTGTGCAGAAAGCCAAACGATACTTGAGAACTTGTATCGACTTCTCCGACCTCAACAAAACCTACCCCAAAGATAGTTTTTCATTATATTGCATTCATCGGCTTGTAGATGCAACTAGTGATCATAAGCTCCTCACCTTTACGGATGCCTATTCAGGGCAGAATCAAATTGCCATGCACGGCCCAAACTAAGAGGACACTTCCTTCATTACGAACACCGACCCATATTTCTTTTGTGTTATGCCTTTTGGTTTGTGCCGACGCTAACTATCAATGTCTCGTCAACCATATGTTCTTTGTACAGATCGATTGATCCACAAAAGTTTATGTGGATCACATGTTGGTGAAGTCTGAGAAGGCTAGGGGCACATATAGAACTTGGTCGAGACTTTTAACATCCTCGTCAATACAACATGGAGCTTAATCTAAAGAAGTGTTACTTTTCCATCCTATCTCGTAAATTCATAGCTTATATTGTAAGTGCCAAGGGCCAAAGGCTAAAATCGATAAGATCCGAGCCATCTAAGATATGCAGTTCCCTGAACTATGAAGCAAGTGTAAAGGTTAGATGGGATCATTATAGCATTAAGCCTGTTTCTATCAAAGTTAGTTAATTTGTGTTTCCCTTTCTTTAACCTCATCAAGAAGGGAAAGTTGTTTGTGTGGAGTGAGGCATACGTTAAGGCATTCGAAGAACTAAAACAACATTTGGCCACTCCTCCGATATCATCCAAGCCCATCGATGGAAAGGATTGGCAGTATTTGACCAAGCGATTAGCGTTGCCTTAATCACTAACGACGAGAATGTCCAATGACCGGTTTATTATGTCCGCAAGAGATTGATCGACCAAGAAATTTGATACTCTAAGTAGGAGAAGCTACCTTTCTGCATGCTCAAAGCAGGCCGAAAACTTCGGTTATACTTCTAAACACATCCAATTAAGGTCATAACCAATCGACCTCTGAAGTAAATCCTTTGCTGGCCCAATACAATGGTCCGACTCTTGAAATGGCATGTCAAGCTTGGATAACATCACATCTCCTTCCAAGCTCACACTTCCATTAGGGGCTAGGCCATTTCCAATTTTATTGTGAATGCTCAAGCTTGGGCAAGTTGAAAGAGGAGACTGTCACTAGCCATCCGTCTTGGCACTTATATGTGGATGAAGCATTAAATGAGAAGGGAATAGGGGCCAACAAGGTTCTTGTCATGGCCGAAGGAAAAGAACCATGTTTTATGATCCACCTTACTTTCAAGGCGACCAATAATTAAGCTAAGTATGAAGTTGTCCTGGCCCACCTTACAATGGCAAAATAATTGCATATAGAGTCTATCCATGTTTTCAACGACTCATCATTGGTCATCAATTGGAGCGGTGAGCACTTCAAGTAATGAACAAGACATTGGCCTTATATGTTGTCGAGGCCAAGAAGATTATCAGAATCTTTGTCGAATTCAAGTTAGAGTGGGTACGTATGGTGCATAATGCCAAGGCCGATCAATTGGCCTAGGAAGCACGTAATCTAGAAGTAGTTACCCCTTGGGTTCCTTTAGGGACTCGAGAGATCCCCTACTATGAGCTGGGAGCAACAACCTTGGAAATAGATATGCTATCTATGGATAATTGGATAGTGTCCTTTTAAGTATTTAGTAAGTGAGAAGCTTCGTACCAACCGCAAGAAATCGAGGAAGATTCTTTTTCGGGCTTCCAACTTAACGATCATAGAGGGGAAGTTCTATATACAAGGGTACTCCATACCAATTTAGCAATACGTTTCAATAGATGAAGCTGGCAAGATTTTAGAAGAGCCGCACGATGGATTCTATGGGGATCATGCCAGAGGGAAAGCCTAGCAAAAAAGGCTGCTCTATAAGGATACTGTTAGCCAACAATAATCAAAGATTCTATGAAATATGTGAAGAAATGCGACTGTGTCAGCGGTTTGCCATAATCCTTAGAGCCTTCCATACCCTCCTTACTCCAATGACTTCCCTATGGTCGTTCGACACTTGGGAAATCGAATTAATAAGGAAGCTGTCAAATTCTAAGAAAGGGTACAATCATGCTACAGTTGCTATCGACTACTTCACTAAATAGGTTGAGGCCAAACCTCTTACGGTGGTTACCTCCCCAATATTCTCAACTTCGCCATCAGGAACATAATCTATGGTTTTGGTCCGTCGAAGAAGATCATCACTAACGACACTTAATTTGGAGTAGCTTGTTTCCAACTTCTATGCTAGGAACAAAATCAAGAAGTGCTTCTGTTCTGCTTTTCATCGTCATGCCAATGGACAAGCTGAGGCTATCAACAAAACTATCAAGTATGCTCTTAAGAAGTACCTCACAAAAGTTAAAGCAAGCTAGGTTGAAAACTGCCACCTGTTCTTTTGTCCTATCGCACTTTCAACTATACTTCAATCAACCATTCTCCATTCTCATTGTCCTATGGATATAAAGCCATGTTTCCAGTAGAAGAAGACATACCCTCTCCTCAGCATCTAGTCTTCAGTTCTAAACAAAATGACGTGCTACTCAAGCTTGGACTCGACACTATTAAAGAACGAAGAGTTGAAGTTGAACTCTGCACTGAAGTCCATAAGAGGAAGATCGCAAAGCACTACAACATAGGAGTAAAGATCCAACAATTCATTGTTAATGACCTTGTTCTGCTTCTTGTGTTCACAAATACAAAGAATCCAGCCAAAGGAGTGCTTGGGACAAACTTAGAGGGTTCATATGTCATAAGAGCCATATTAGCAAATGGTGCCTACCGCCTCCGTCATCTAGATGGAAACCACATTTCCCCCACTTGGAGTCCAGTATCCCTCCGGGCTGATTACATATGAGAGGCGACTATAATTATAAGGCTATGTTATACATCTTTTGTGATAAATACATCAAAGACCCCAAAGCCAACATTGTTCAACAATTTACCAAGGTATGCAATAAAGGATGAGATTTTGTTTGCTCATTTATCTTGTGGAGGATTGCCGATCTTTTCCACCAGGTGCGTAGTGAGCCGTCTCCTCATTTACCAGTTTGCTATCCATAAAGGTGAATTACTATGCATTCACTTCCGTATTGGGAACTGCCACCCAGTGTTTAGGTTCGTTCCGGTCCCAACTGCCACTCCCAACAAGCATCGTGCCACCGTGGAGAACCTTCAAGTAGCCCAAGTTATCCAATAAAGGATAAGCTTTTATGTGCTAATTTACCTAATTAGGGAGGGTCGACCTTTGCCATCAAGTGTGAAGCAAGATAGTGTCCCCGCTTGCCGGTCAACTATCCATAAGGGTGAATCACCATGCATTCACGCCCTTATCAAGGACTGCCACTATTTCTTATAGCCTGTCGCCCAAGAGAATTTTTAAGTGAATCATTGCTTAGTATCGTGCCAGGACCGCCACAATCTAGACTTATCGCATGTCACCCAAGAGTAAACTTCAAGCTACTTAGTGCTTAGGTTCGCACCAGGACAACCCAAATAAGCCCTATCATATGCCACCCACGATGCTTAGCAAGCAACCAAGCTATACAGTCGGTGCTCGTATTTGAGTCCATTGGCTGGCCTGGCCTATCAACTAACATCGTCTTAGTACAAGATTTACAGGAATGAGCCACCTCGCCAGCCGTCACTTACCCTAGCTAAATCTACCTTGTGAAAGTACAAAGTGCAAATACATGGAGACCATCGACTACTCAAAGTATACTACCATATAAGCTAAGAAAAAATGTACAAGAGAAGGTATAGCTATCAAAACACTAGGACAAATTTCAACAAAAAGAAATTATATCCAAACCCAAAAATTAGGAGGCACATAGCCTACCCCACTAGGCTTGCAAAGGGAAAGATAAAAATATCTAAAAATCCAACCTCTTCATTCATTGGGTTAACTAGTCCAACTGCTCCTGGGTCACCATAGCAGGCACTAGGATGCCCTCGGCCCGCATCTGTTCTTCCACCTCCTCCATGGTCCTCGTAAAAGCCACGCCGTCAAATTTGCTTATGGAAATTGAGAATTGGTAATTCTCCTTGATCGTGGTATTTACCATATTCTTCTACCAATTCTTTCACCTAGCCTCCTTTTCTTGCCTAATAGCAGTAACACCCTCGTCCATTCGACCCTCGGTCGCGTGCTTCGCTAAATCCGCCTACGACAGGTCGGCTTCCTTCTCCATCTTTGCAGACCTCTCCTTAAGATCTGCCTTCACCTCCTTTACCCTCTCAACCTTACTTTAGAGATCTTCCTTCTTTTCTTTTTCAGCCCTCCCCTAACCTCGGCCATCTCCCATGTCACCTATCTGGTTGTTTCCTTGCTAGCCTCCTTGGCTGCCTCCTTCTCCTTCTGAGATGTGCATGCAACGGTACTCGATAAGGAGAGAAGGCAAGTGTTGAAATAGCTAACTAAGAAACAGGCAAATTTGAAGTCAGAAATTTAACAGCAAGGAGTTCTGAGTCTCAAAATCTATTACGTCTTCCAAGGAGTGACGGGTTCAGGCTGGAATTAACTTAGTAAGGGTAAGTGGCGACCTCCATCACCATTGGTTGGTAGGCCGAAAGTATTAGGTCCATGTCGACGGGATCAATGGCATAATGGAGCCCCAGGATAACCTTCCCTAATGGTTTAGCTTTTTGTTGAGCAAGTAGCTTCTCCGTGTCATAAATATTGAGGAACTTCTTATAAGGCCTAGCAGAATCAACTCCTGAAGACGGCCGACCACATCCCTCTTCCTCTTCTTGGATTGTGGGAGTGAGCAAGAGGGGTTAAAAGGCAAGTTAGCAGCCACTCGTATATGATCAGGGATATCGGGGTTCATGGATCCATGAGGCATGGATGGTGTAGGAGCCACACTAGTAAAGATGGGGGCATTGATGACTTCGGTTGTGGCACCCTTGGCCACCCCTCACTAAATGCACCGATGCCTAATTCGTCGGCCACTGCAACAACAAAGAACAAAAGAGTAGTTAAAATTTAGTTCAAAAAGAAGTCAACTTCAAGTAGACTATCATATGTATCGGACCTGACCCTATTTCTAACAAAGGATCGATTATATGGCTGATCTGTCCATGCTACTTTCATACATCCCTGCATGAGGCTCGTCCGTAGATTCCCCTTTATATCCATGGTACAAATGGCTTTGTTCCATAATTTTCCGAAAGGTAGCACTTGTGTCCCTACTAATTCTCGACTCTTATCCTTCTCTCGAGATACTACTATCCTCGAAGCTCAAATTAGCATCCCACTCTTCGAGCGGTGGCTAATGGGGAGGGACTGAGATATCAAGTTGTTGTTATGGGTCAAACTGTTCCCACTACAGCTCCAATACAATATCACTTAACTTGTCAAGGTTAAATTATTGCCTCTCCTCTTTCTCCTCACCTATAAAAACATCTTCGTATACTCGATCAACATCCAAGGTAAGCCTAACATCTAGGCTCTTGAACAAGACTTTGGAGTAGTCCCACTTGATTTTGATTAGCTTCTCCACTTTAACCACCTTACTTGTCAGATTCCTCTTTTGTGACTTCCCATCCATTATTTTTCCTTACCTCATCAACCAAACCTGGTAGAGGTTGACATCATTCATTAGAGGCCTCAAGCAAAGTAATTAATATTGGTATCAGCTATGTATTAGTCAAGTGGTGATATGAGATATTTTAAGATATCGTGATAATATCGGATAATATCAATAGAATATCGAACATGCCTAGAACATGTTATAAACAATATTGTACTATATTATAATTTTATATTGCATTAATTTTTAAAATATTAAGATCTATTTTGCCTAATTACTACTAAATGACCGCTTATATATAGTTTACAGATCTACCATAATATTCTATTAAATAATCAATTCTCAAAGTAGGCCCATAAAAACATCATATAATGTGCATTTTTATTATTTTCTTCATTTCTATAATATATTCTTTGTTTCTTTAGTCATATAATCATATTCTTTATTCTTTTTTTTCCTTCATATTATAGTTTCTTCATTTTGGTTTTCACTAGAATTATCAAATAAGTAATGTTGAGTTAACACCGATTACTACTTCTAACCCATTCTTTTTTGATATGTCAAATATATAACTTTACTACATTTCCACATTTAGTTCTCAGTACATGATAATAACTAAAATAGTGAATTTTCATAAGCTACTTACTAATAGATATAGTAGGCACATAAAATAACTAAAAGGAGAAGTGACTCTTACGTGATCTAGTTTTTAGCAGTAAAGTGTTCGCAGAAAATAAAACATATAAAGTAATGGAATAGGTAAAGTTTCCTTTATAATCAAGAAGCCAAAAATTATGTTAAAATAGAAAAATTAGTTCATTTAGATTTCCACTATGGTCTACATATTGTCGTTCAACATATACTAAAAACGAACATTGAAGTGAAGATATTTATTTGTAACATTTTTCTCTAACACTTAAAATAATGATCAATATTCCTAAGAAATATCCGGCATGTCCGACTAAATATCAAAGCGATATATCGACAAATATCTAGTGACATATTGGTAATAATATTTTAAGTGATATTTTAGGAAAAATATCAGCTAAGGAGCAATAAGTGTTATATTGACGATATATTGGCAATATTATCCAATATTAACCACATAGGCCTCAAGTCTTAGTTTGGTGGGGGTACGTCTTTAGCCGTTTCAACTTCTTAGTTCAAAAAACCCGATGCCAAGAGATATAAGCTTGTCTTTATTTATGAAATGAGTTAAGCAAAGGAAGTAGCGAATAAGATGAAGAGAAAGAAAGAGAAGCGAATGCTTACTAGGGATTTGGAAGGTAATGTTCTCAAGCCTAGGTTAACGCTGCGGGATAAAAAGGTATCTGTCATCTAACCAAAGGTGGCCTGGCTGGGAACACTCAAGAAAATCATAGGCTTAATGTCAAGTGAAAAGCGATAGTAGGTGCCAGCAGGGTAGATGGCTTCCTTTTGAAGAAGGAAGGCCATTTCTACTAGATTGGAAATTTGCTTCAAAAGCGAAGAAGCTACCATCTGAAACATAAGTGGCTCAGTCATACAACAGCACAATGGCCAAGCTTAGCGAAAGCCTGGAGGCAAGCGCTTGGCATGCAATGGTTACAAGATGTCCATTTTTATGGCATGCCATGCCGAGCATCCCATAAAGCCATCTCACGACTCGACTCCTAAGCTAACTATCAGGCCTTGCTGCCCCTATCTTATTCCTATTATATACTTAAGGACCATACATTCAAAAGTAGGCACAACCCATGCCCCATAATCTTAGAAAATAGTAATATCATTATTTAAAAATTTACAGGTCCACTCAAGCCCATCAGCGTCGATCAACCACCACTGACATGGCAGTGATGGTTGATGGACATCAAAAAGCTAAAAAAAAGGTGATTTTTCGATCACAACATGCAAACACCAAAGCTTTATAGCCAAAGCATTATAGCATTATAATAAGAGAAAAATATTGGAAGCAAACAAATATAAAAAAATAGTAAAAAACCCATGGCTTAGCCACGACGGTGACGCCTTCCACAACGACGATATTGCCATGGTGGAAGTGAAGAAAGAGGAGCACTCACTTCTTTTACGTTCAAGAGGGCTAAAAAAGTGAAAATTTTGAGGGCACTAAAAGGTTTTTAATAAACATATGTGTTTTCATTTGTAGTAAAGAATAAAGAAGGGGAAGAAGGGAAGCTTTTATAAACCTACCTCCTAGATCCTAGTAATATAATTTGAATCGAGTTCGAATCTTGACCATCTAAGTGTAATGAATGCAACTATAACTTTACTTACGTTGAAAAAATGCATCCCCTACTACATTTGAAAAAGCGAACTGTCACAGCTAACTACCTAGCGCCACATAGGGCATGCATTAAAGGCATAACAGAGGTCTAGACGATGGTATCTTGGTGAAACGACAACCCCCCTGCTTACTTAGATGAGCTTTGGGGATAAAATGTAGCTCAATTTTCTTGTAAGTAATTAACAACTTGATTAAGGCACAACCTAGTCTAATCCAAGCTAGCACCATCACCCTATGACTAACCCATACATGCCAGCCCAAGTTTAAGTTGGTTTTAAACAAGCCCATCTACTCAGCAAGACATCAAGCTGAAGGCCGACCGTCTTATCCCTAGACAGTAGTCATAGTTAATTCATCAGGTGAAGAAAAAGCTAGGAATAGCCTTAACCGGTCCACTCCAACATGACTTAAAGATGTCCAGCCATCTCATGTCGACCCACGTTTAGTCTGACTCCAAGTCAGCCCATCCACTCGACATCACTTTAGTTGCCAATCAACACAACTCAAGACTGCCTTACTAGCCAACTCTCAGCAAACTTAGGCATAGAACATCTAGCCTACCCATGGCTATTTGCATCTAGAATAACTTCAGGCCAGCCCCTCTAGAATGGCTCCATGGCCGGTAAGCACAATCAGAAAGCTTCAGATATTATCCATCTGACAAGGTCGTCCCAAGCATAACCTTCTCTGACACAACATCAGTACAGCCCATCTTGGCATATCTCAGTTGGCCCAACTATTCTTTGCACCGTGGTCCTTAGTAATATTCAACCACCAGTGTCACCGAAGCCTGGCCAGAATAATTCATCAGCCTTTCCATATAGGCATGTGAAAGTAATAATAAGTCGTGCATCCAACTATATAAGACACTGAAGCAAAATGGCAAGAAATATGCCTACTCCTGTAGCTTGCCATCAACGTTTAATGCACATTAAATACAATACGTTAGTGTGGTACAAAAAGACAATTGGCACGCTTCTCAGCCACTAATTCTTTTTTACCTTATATTTGTCTCCTATTGGCTCATGCGACCGAATCAATGGTCAGGCGCTCTTCCTACTTGCTTTTCAACATAATCTTAGCTATCCATCATCTATCTCAACCACTATAAATACCCCATGCATTGCCACTTCTAAGGGGTTGAAAAATATTAGAATTATAGTTATAATCTCTCTTTAAAATTCTCCTCACATCAAATCAAAGTCCTAAGTACTCATTTCTAGTCTTAGGTGCTATATTATTTATTATTCTCTTAAAATTTCCTGTAACCATACGAGAGAATTGTAGTAGGAGATCTTCATAGTGAATGTAAGGAATCTTGCCGAACCACTTTATTTGGTGTCATTTACTTTGTTTTGCTTGCATTCTTCAACATTTTCTATTTTTAATCTTTATGATTATCACATAACATTTGCTTTCACAACATTACCATGCTAACTTTGAGGTTGGCTAAATCTCTAGCCAATAATGACCGTTAATTAATTATATATATATATATATATATATATATATATATATATATATATATAACAAGTTTATAGTTTTAAATCCATTTTTAAACCATAGGCATACCTAAAATATACATACATACATACATTTATACGTGCGTGCGCGTGCATTATAATGAATTTAATTTTGGCTAGTAAAATTGCACTATTTTTATGCATAAAATCATTAATATATATATTTTAAAATTAATCTTTGGTTTAATACCTACATACACACACACACATACACTCGTATATATTTGTATATGTTTATAAAATGAAATTAATTTCTTCATTATTAGAAACATATACAAATTTCATTTTATAAATATATACAAACATATATATATATATATATAAATTTAAATATCCATTTGGATGATAAAAAAATTGAATTTTTGGATTTATCATCTACATTATATATTATATTAAGTCAAAAATTTGGTACAATTTTAAATCTTAGTTTTAAAGTTATATTTACTTTGGCCAAATATAATTTAGAAAAAATTGTTTAAATATTGATGACTGAAACTTTGTAAAACATCTTTTGAATAAGTCAGAAACTTTTAGTTTTTGAATTTCAAATTAATAGATAGATTTATTTGTTTAGCTGAAAATTAATTTGATTATACATAAATACATACATACATACAAATATATATATAATTTATTTCATAATTTTTATGGCAAATAAAAATTATTTTAATTATTATGTATATCGTTATATTTCATAAATTATGAGTTTATGCGTATAATGTGTGTGTATGTCCATAAATATATATTATAAAATATTTTAACTAACGATTTAAAAAGTAATTTTATTTATCTCATGTATTCTTATAATGATTTATAATTAATATTATATTATATAATATTTCACACTTAGTCATCTTATTGATCGTAGGACAAAGCGATCAGTTTTCCTAGTGAACCCTAGTTTGGGTTATATATATATGTATACATATATACAAACATACATACATACATATATTGATATATATATATATTGTATTATATATTGATACACCTATATATATTACATATACATATATATAATAATATACTAAATTACATATATAGATTTCATATCCATACATTTTAATGTAAACCTAGTTGCACTAATATACTAAAAGCTTTGGTAAATCATTGCAAGTGAGCATTTAACTAAACCCAACAAGGATGCCAACCCAAACAAATTAAGATTGCGACTACTAGTAAACGATCTGTGAACTAGCTCATTATTACTTGTTGTCCGCTATGAGCATCAAGCTCCAACGACAACAAGAGAAAATTAATATTCATGAAATATTCAGTCAATACAAAAGTTGTACGATGAACAATATCCTACAACAAGGTATGAGGTCTTATCGAAACTATTCCATGCAAAGATGAGCAATGGTTCCTCATTCCAAGACCACGTACTCGATATGATTGGGTACATCGAGTGGTTAGTTGAGCTAGGTACTACTCCAAATATCGAGCTATAGACTCACTTGATTCTTGGTTCATTAACTTTGTAGTTTGACCCATTCATATTGAATTTCAATATGAACTCGTTGAAGTGTTATGTCATGGGCCTCCTTAGTATGTTGAGGACGATCGAGATTATGTTCATGAAAGAGCCTAATGTGGCACTTGTTATTAAAGGTAGCTCTCCATCGAATAGTTCGAGGAAGAGAAAAAGTAAGTCTAAGTATATGGGTTTCAAAGGCAAGGAAAAGGCACAAGAGAAAGGTGATTAACGATTTTTTTCAAAGAAATCACATTGGAAAAAGAGGTGTCCAGAGTACTTGAAGACGTTGAAGGGGAAAGATCTGATTCTGCTCCTAAATGTATTTTTCATAAAGAAAATTATTTATCTATAATGTTCTTCTAACTAGGTTTTAGATACTGGATATGGAACTCTTATTTGTAATTTCTTATAAGGACATATAAGCAAGAGGCCCATCGTTAGAAGGAGCATGGACTTCCATGTTGCAAATGGAGCTAGTGTAATTGTAGTCACAATCGGAGAATATCTGTTGAAACTAGCAAGTTGACATGAGTTAATCCTAAAATACTATTACTATGTACCTAATTTTATTTATGAAATAATATTTATCTCTTATTGGTAGAGGACAGATACCTTTTTATTTATAAAGACAACATTATGAATGTTTGTATTAAAAGTAAAATAGTTGGATTCGGTGTATTAAATAATGATATTTACGTTCTTAATTTAAATCTTGTACTTGTTGTTGAAAACATGCTTGCGTCAAAAGCTAATGGTATTTTTCTATGGCATTGTTGACTAGGCCATATTTGTAAAGGATGACTTAACAAGTTACCAAATAAAGGGATTCTACCATTATTTGATTTTGAACCATTCGATACTTGTGAGTCGTGTCTTAAAGATAAAATGGCAAGGCACCCATTTAATGGGAGCAATGACAAAATTGATGAACTGTTAGGACTCGTGCATGCTAATGTATGTGGTCCGATGTCTACAACAATCAAAGGTGGAACCCCGCACTTCATTACATTCACAAACAATATTTCTAGATATGGATATGTGCATCGCACAAATTAGTAGTCTATATAAAAAATCCTTGAATATAAGAATGAAGTTAGAACCAAAATAATAAGAAACTAAAAATTCTTTAATTTGATTAAGGAGGTGAGCACATTAGATATAAACTCTAATAGTACCTAAAAAAGAATAGGATTCTCTCTCAATTCACTCCTCCATATACTCTACAACACAATGGTGTTTCAAAGAGGATAAATTAGACTTTTTTTGACATAGTTTGATCAATGATGAGTGACACCGAGTTACCTCTTTTATTTTGGGGATATGCACTAGACACAGTGGCACATAAGTTACCTCACCTTAATCATTATATGGTTCGAAGTTGTTCAACTTACGTTGATAATCTAAACCTAGTAAGTTAGAGGTAAGATCAGTTTTATATAAGTTTGTAATCATGTATACATTTTCTATTATACTAAGGAACAAAAGATTTTTGTTTCTTGACACACCACCTTTTGTCGTGGGAAATTAACAGTAATATAATAGACTAAGAAGAAATCTAAGAAACTTCCATGAAGACTGAATATGTAGATAACAATGCAACGTCAGCAGAAAATAAAAAACCTGTTAGATGGTTTGATAGGAAATCTTGCAAGAAAGACAAATACTACTATTTCTCATTAATGATGAGAACGTGAATTGTGTCATTCATGATGATGATACGCTAAAGTACCGATAGGTTTTTGGGGGTAAAGGCTCCAACTTTTGGCTTAAGGCAATGAGACCCAAGATGGACTATGTGTATAAGAACGGAGTTTGGATTTTGGGAAATGTATCCAAATGTATAAAACCCATCGAATTCAAATGTATTTTTAAGAAAAAGGTCGATATTAGGTGGAAAGGCAAATACCTACAAAGCAAGATTGGTCGCCGAATGTTTTCACCAAATTCGAGGTGTTGATTATGACGAAATGTTTTTGCGTAAATCCATTCAGATTTTATTTGCATTTGTCACATACCGTAACTATGAAATTTCAAAAATGGGGATTAATATGATTTTTATAGATGATGATTTTGCAGAGACATTTTATATGTTATAACCAGAGGGTATTGATATCGGTAAGGGTGATAATAAAGCAGGTAGACTCTTAAGATCAATTTACAGTCTTAAGCATCAGAGTTGGAAGAAATGCTTTGATAAGGTAATCAGACAATTCGATTTCTGTCAAAACATAGAGCAAGCAAGCTTTTATAAAAAGGGCAGAAACAATGTTGTAATATTCTTAGATCTATATGTCGATGATTTGATACTCGTTGGTAACAATGTAACAATGTTACAATTAGTGAAAGCGTGGTTATCCAATAACATCTCGATAAAGGATTTAGAGGCATCCTACATACTAGGTATTAATATTTTAGAGATCGACTAAAACTGATATTGGGATTATCCCAACCTATGTATATAGATACTATACCGTGTTGATTTAATATGAGAATTCCAAGCATGGAAATGTTCCAGTGCGATACAGAATTGTCCTTTCTAATAAGGCTTACCATCTATGGATGAGTAAAGGCAATATATGAGTTAAATTCCTCATGCCGCGATAAAAGAATTGATCACGTGTGCCATTCAGTTTAATAGGTCATGCTTTTATACTTGGTGCAGTAAGCTTATATCAATCCAATTTGGGAGAAAACTATTGAATGGCAGTTAAAGTCATCTTAGATATTTAAGAAATACTAAGGACTTGTTTTTTAGGGAAGTGATGAACTTATCATGATAAGGTATTCAAACTTTTGCTTTTAAAGCGGTATCGACAATAGTAAGTCAGTCTCAAGGTTTGTCTTTACTTTTAATAGAGGGTCTGTTTGTAGGAAGAGTTCCAAATAAGAAGTTGTTGTAGATTCTACCAAGGAGGCTGAATACATCGCCTTGAATGTTACTACAAAAGAAGTAGTGTGGATGCGTAAACTCATTAAGGAACTAGATGTGATTACAAGCATTAAAGGTCTGATGCTCATGTATTAAAAACAATGTGATAATTCAGGTTGCATAAGAATTATGATCTTATAAGAAGTTAAGATGCATCCTTCATTAATACCACATGATAAGGCAGTCTACCAATGATAGAGCAATCATGATCGAGCGAACAGATACAAATGATAAAATTGCTAATCCATTCACTAAGGCACTCTCTCAGTCTATTTTAGGAAAACATGAAGACATGGGGATGAAGCTCCATAATTGGTCGTAAGTGCAACTGGGAGATTGCTAGAATTAAGGGTCTTCCCTAATGGTAATTATATGATTGTCGTATAATTTTAACTCTATAAACAATCTTATTCGAAAGATAGTAGGATTTTTGGTTTATTTTTCTGTTATAGTGTTGTTCTATTGTGATATAAATAATGAACTAATAAACACAAAACATATATAAGAAAAAAATCCTTAGAAGTAATGTTTTATCGATTGCGGTTATGAAATATTTATAACCATGTGTACTAAATAGATACAAATAAAACATAACTCCATAAATATTCCTAGTCGACAAATACCATGAAAAGGATAATGATACAATTTTTGAGAATAGTTTATGTAACACTCTCTAGATGATGGAGGGTGATTTACTCATGATTGTTGAGGGCACTAAGGGGTCATGTACTTGCGATTGTCTAGAACGATCACAGAGTGACTCAATGAGAGCCTTCTATTGGTTATATAACTTAGTCAAAGTAGAAGATATCAAGGCAACGCCATGCAGTAGTCTTCTGACTTAAGAGTAAAGTCGAATTTAAGTGTGTAGACCGTATTTTGATTAATGGGTAATTGTTGAACAAAAAAATGGTGCAACACCCCAAAACTGTAACATCCCTGAAATTTTGGTTAAGATAATTTGATAATTAATTTAATTTTTTAAATTAAATTGTGAAATCTGCATTGTGTTTGGATTTTCAAATTCAATTAGATGTATGTTTATCTATTTATATAAATGGATTTTTATAAGAACATTTGAATTTGATTTGAATAAATATATATCAAAAGATAGTAAATAAAGGAATTGATTTAAGAAATTCAATAAATTGATTTTTGTAAGATTCCTATTTGGAATTCGAAGGTAAATATTTTATAAATAGATTATAAATTTGGAATTTGAATTTGAATTTCAAATACAAATGTATTGAAAAATAAATAGGCATTTTGATCTAGAAGTTATATTTTGAAGCTAATAATTGTTGAATAGCTATTTAAGAGTTATAGAAGTTATAAAAATATAAACATATGAAGATATAAATTCATAATTTAAATTAAAATATGATTTGTAAATAAAATAAAAAATAAAATAAAAATAAAATAAGGTTTAAATGCAAATGCATTAATCAATTTAAAAAAAGGGTTTAAAATAAAAATTCTAAATTAATTCAAGTCAAGGATTAGACATAAATTTAACATGCAAACAAGTGTAAGCTTTGTAGCTTATAAGATCATAAGTTTTAACCCAAATAAAGAAAAGTGGCATTTTAAATTTATTTTCTTTTAAATTAAAATGTAAATAACATATAAAAAACAAGAAAATCAGGCCAATTTCTTTCAAACATTTGAAAATCTAAAAACAAAGTAATTCAAACTCTCAAACCAAAGTTTCAGATTCATGTTGAAGCACTTCAGATCTGAAAAAAAAAAATTAAATCAAAAGAAAGGGGATGAAGATCAAAATCTGGAAAATGAAGAATAAAGAAATACAAATATAAGAATCATCCCAGAAAAGAAGTATTAAAGCCTGAACAAAAACAAGTTCAAGCATGTAGAATAAAAATCTGCAACCTGATCATCAGCAAGCATTTAAAGGAACAAAGGGTATAAGGTCCCGATCAATTTATAAGTTCCAGATTTTCAAAATCAAAAGCATGCAGTAAAAAGAAAATGCAAATTACAGTTTAACCTGAGAAGTAAAGTTTTCAGCTTTGAAGCAAATAAAAATTTTAAAAAGAAAAAAAAAGAAATTCCTGTCTCTGTTTTCTTCAACATCAGGCTTGAGTCCTCTGTTCATCATCTTAGAAACTGGTGAGCAAACTTTAACCTCTTGAAACTTGATTTTCATTATCCCGTTAAGTCTATGATGATGGATGATTTGAAATGTTCTGTTTTTTTGGGTATGCAAATCCCTTTTATCACTGAAGGTATGCATACATGGTTGTATACATCTGTATACTTCTGTTGACAGGGTCGTGATTGCTCAAAAATAACTTTTATCTCTCCATCAAAATCTTTATAAAGTATGATGTTTAAAGGGAAATTTATGATAATGATGTGATACAAATTTTAAAGAAAGAAAAATAAGAAAATTTTTATGTATATTATCTAAAAAAAAAAAATCTTATTTACGAAGAGCATAACCACTGAACCCATACCTTTTATATCAATGAGTAATAGTTTTTTTTTTAAAAAAAATCTTAAGTTGGTAAATTGGTTTCCTGACTAAATCTGGAACAAGTATGATTGTTATATATACATTTTTCTGCATATATATTTATGTACATATAGATGTTGTGCATGTTGTTTTATCAGAGATCCCTCCCTGCCTTTAAGTTTCCACGGTCAAGTTTTTTTTTTTCAAAGTTCAATTTCTATAGATCAATTCACTGATAGGATTTGGCATTTAAATAAAACTTGTTTGTGTATTGATAAAGTAAGTTTTAAAATTTATTTAGGTAAAAATAAAAAAAATAAAAAAATAAAAAGTTTGAGAGTTTCACTGGAAACCTTCAAGAACAATGCATGCCTGGTTTTCTTCTCTGTTCTTGACACAGGCTTTAAAAACATAAGTTTAAAATCCCAAATCTTTGTATCTGGTCATTGAAAAACGTTGCATTCAAGTAGACTAGTTAAGTTTAAAACTCAATCTAAGACATAAAAATATGAACAAACATTTTAAGTTTGGAAATTGCTAGTATTTGGAAAAAATAGTGGTAATTCTTGATAACATGATAAGATCAAGTGTTAAAAATTTACAATCTAATTTTATAACTTGAAACACCTTTGGAAAAGATGATTTTTAAGATAAAAATCATAAAATTTAGTTTAGTATTTCGTATGAAATTCTTAGATGAATGGAGATTGTTTTCGAGGGGATTACTGGTGATCCCGACGATCTGAGAAGTCGGGGTTGCATCTGGTTGCAGTGGAGTGAGCAGAGGTGTTGGCAAAAATGTCAGGAGGGTGATCCATGCACGGTGGTAATGGCGGCGAGCATTTTTCTTTTCGAACCCTAGTTTTGTAACAAGCTTGAACTTTGGATCATTGCTACTACTCTGGTCGATCGAGTGCTTTGGGACTTGGGGTAAAGGTGCCGTGGGGTGTCGACAGATTGTGGTCAAAGTATTTTGACCTCTAGTGATCGAAGCAAGGTGGACGAAGGGCTTTGTTAGCGACTGATTTCGGTTCCAGTTTTACTGAGTAGCTCGATTTTGATTTGAGGCTGATGGTGATGGTTTAATGGTCAAAGTGTGTTGCGGTGATGAAGGGTGAAGTGCTGGAGGGTGTGGCGAAGATCGGAGGTGGCTCCGGCAGTGGTGCAGGTGCACGTGGGCATCAGTGCATATCAGAAGTGAAGTGTTGTTGTGGGCTGAGAATTGTACTCGAAGTTGTACTCGAAGGGATTGGATGGATTGCTCGAAGTAGATTAGGGTGGGTTTGGGTAGATTACAAGCTACAGGTTTTAAAACCTGTTTGGAATTTTTCTTTTGAATCTGAAAGGAAATTTAAAAGTAAAGTTTGACCAAGTTTAATAAGAAATCAGACTTAGTTTGTTTCATAGAATTAATATAAAAATGAAGTTTTAAAATTTTAAATTGTTTTAAATAACTTTAAATTGTTAAAGTGTATATTAAATGGTTGATCGGGGAAGGGAACTTGAGTTCCTCGAGTAACTTGGCGTTTGGCTCGAAGTACCTGGGATTGCGTCTCGGGGAAATTGGACGAGCAACTCGAAGCAACACTCTAGTTTGATCAGGGAAATGATCGGGTTTCATAACTGCAAATATAATAAAAGAAGTAAAGTTAAGTAACAGTTTTTATCAAATTTTAAGGACTGTAAAACTTAATCGTGTTTAATAGTTTTAAGTTAAAACTTAATACAAGTTCAATTATCTTAGTTAATACATTTAATTAGTATTACTCCAAATTAAGTAATTACTTCAAGTTACGTATGTAATTTGTTAATATTTAAGTTTGTAGTTAGAAATACATTGATTTTCAACAAGTTAAAGAAGACGCATAAAATGTTAATTAAGTTGAATAATTAATATTAATTAATTAATTATTTTAGAAAGTAATTAAGAATTAATCTAGTTATTGTTAGGTACTTAATTAACTAAATAATTAGGAATAATAAAAGAGTTCTTGATGGTTATTCAATTTATAATAATAAAAAAATGATTAATATAAGTGAAATTCTTTCGCAAAGTCATTAAATAAATTTTTAATTGTTAATAAAGGTCATTAACAAAGATTAATTTAGTAGTTAAAGGTTAATTGATTCATTAATTAAAGATGGGTTGTTAATAATTAAAAGTTAATTAATAAATGATTAAGGAGTAATAAATCAAATTGATTTGTAATAAATTAATATAATTAACCAAGATAAAATATTTATTCATAAGTAACCAACCTGATTTAATTTAAATCAGATAATTTAATTTACTTTGACTTATGAATGTTTGGATTCTATTTGATGTTTGGAGGGTTGATATTCCTCAATATGTGACGCTTTATGATGTGAGTTGTTGTGTATTGATCTGTGATGTTTGTGATATGTTTCTGTGTAAATACTCCTTCGCCCGTAAAACAACATTTGAATTTCGATGCGACAGGGAGTCGGATTCCAGTTGGTTATCCGAAACCCATATCGAATTGTAATAATGAATCTTTGTGATTGATAAATTTATTTTATCTGTGATATGTGAATGAAGATAAGCGTTATGAGTTATACTGCTTATCGATACATCTATGATGATTGTTATTGCGCTATTGTGTGTAAACCCCTGGACCACACTTATACACACAAATATGGATTGCACGTGGAAATCGGTTAAGTCACAGATTTTTAAATAGTTTTGAATTTGAATTTTTAATTCAAATGGCTTTGGAAACAGATTTGATTTGAAGTGAAAGCTTTTGAAAACAAGTGTTTTAAAAATGAAAGTTTTTTCTGAGTAACTTAATAAAGACTTGAAAGTTGAATAATCTAACTTTAATTGGAATTCAATATCTGAAATTGAATTCTAGATTGGGTATTTATAATTTAAAAATGGTATATAAGCTTATATGGGTTTCAAACCATTTTTAATAACTGTTGTGGGGATTTGAATTTACCTTAAAAAAATGTTAACTTGTATAAATAAAAATCGAATTTTCCGAAGTAAAAACAATTTGTTTTCAAACAATAAAAGCTTTCATATGATTAATGAACTACCAATTTATATTAAAGGGATTTCAAGTTTGAATTTAAAAATTATTTTTCAAATTATGGAAGAATCTTTGGAAATGAGTTTTGAAAGCTATAAGTTAAATCTTGATTTAAAGATTTAACGAGTTAATCCAATTTGAAATGGAATTGTCTTGAGAAGCTATGAATGAAATTTTGTTTAAAAGATTAATGAATCTTGTTTTAAATTGAAAGGGGATCTTGAAAAGTGAATCTTTTGTTTAAAAGATTAAAACGTGGAAATCGTTTAAAACATTGAAAGGTTTCTGGAAGTGAATCTTTTTGGTTAAAAAAGATTTATAAATGGTAATTCGTTTAACCATTTGAAAGAAAAGTTTTGGGTTTTAAAGTTGCGACTTAACTAAAATCCCATATCCATATGCTTTTAAATATTGCGCTCACTATTCGGTTTAGCCGGGAGAGGACCTTGTGTCATATAACCCATTCCAATAGTGGTACGTCGTTATGGATAGCACTTGAAGACCGATGGTGAAGACCGGGTATTTGCGAGAACGATAGGATGACCTATCGATTGTCTCTGCACCTAGTAGCTGCGGTATAGAGATTCCCTAAGTGATTGGAAGTCTGATCGGGATAGTGGATTCCCGAATTTGCAAGGGCTTCTTCGGAAGTGCCTTCGGTTCTGTTCGAACCCGGAACAGACCTGTACGGATGTGTGTCTGACACTACACTTTTAGATGTAAAACCGGTTTCTATCAAATACATTTCTGTTTGGTGGCGGAGATTTATTCTCTTTGCTTAACACCCTTCTCTCAGACGTACGAGCTCAGAGGTTATGTAGTTGATGGTTATCAGTGATACATTCCTAATTTGGTAATGTGGCATACGAAGTGTTGCTGATCATTTGTTGATCAAAGCAAGGCTTTGTGAAAAGCGTAGCTTTATGGACGAGACTTCGTCGAACTTCACAACCCGGAATGGTCGAAACAGGAAGAATGCGGCAAGGTTATTTGGGGGTAGCGCCCCCTGAGGGTATGTTTATTTCCTGCTGGATAGAGGTGATATCATGGTATGGAGCCCAGATATTTAACCTATGTGGTTACTGCAAATACATTACTTTGTGGTTGTTGGTATCGAGCGCTAGAATAAAGGTTGGTTACGACCGGGGGATGGCATACTCGTGTAGTAGTTACCTAGTTACAGAGGTAACCCGGCCTTGTGTTGGCAGAGATCCGGTTAGGTTCTCGGGGCGTCCCTCCAAAGGCATACCCATGTGGCCCAGGAAGTTCCTTAGCCTGACCATTGTTGCAAATCCATTCTCCAATACGCACCATGTATGGTTTTAGTTGTAGAACCTGCCATCTAACATGGTAGCTATAGTAGGCATACTATAATGGTACGTATGCTGGCTAAGATTAATATTATACTTTCAAAATGTTTTCCACTATGCACTAATAATAATATCAAATGGTTTTCGCGTATTATGCATATTTAACTATCATAAGGAGAAATCTTTCCCAAATCTGCGTTTGCATTGTGTGTGTGGCGGGAGGCCTTATGGTAGTTTCATTTTCCAAAAGCGTTGCGGATTTCAGAATTTAAATTCTTTTGTTTGTTTTAAAGATAAACTGTTTTTGTTTGCTCATACCAGTCCCATGACTGACCCGGAGTTTATTGTTCCTTTCCTAAACTCTGGGTGCCCATTGTTTTCCACACGGACAGTCTAGAGTTGGGTTTTTCAGATATAGATATCGATTCAGTAGCTTCTAGCTTTCTCTTTGGTATTCTTTGGAGGTCTTGGATATTGGAGTCTTTGGTGGTCGATACTTGCTGATCTTGATGAAACGTGATGGTGGTTCGAGCTTGTGGTTTGGAGCCTTAGCTTTGGAGCATCGCATTGGAGTTATCTCTTGGCTATTCGTTTTCCGCTGCTATATCATATTGTTTTTTTTTTCCGCTGTAGCATTGTTATCTTGTCTTTGATATTTCTTGTATCATATATATATCATTGTTGTATCATTCTGGATATTGTATCATTGGTTGTATATGGTATTCATTTCTTTTCCTTCCGCTGTGTTGTTATTATTACTTAATTATGTTATAAGCTCCGGCGACTCGGATTTGAACGGTCGAATCTGCGGCATTCGAGTATGATGTAAAAGTATGGATGTCAATTTTCGAACGCGAAAAATCCGTATCGTTACATTTGGTATCAGAGCTGAAGGTTGAAACTTTAGCTCAGGAGTATAACACATTAAGTAAATTATTAGAGATAGGGTGAAGTATACCCTAGAATGAGTATATCCCTAAGACATCCGTCTGAATGCCTCAGTAAATTCCCTTACTATCCACTGGTAGTGAGTATGAGTGCAAGAAGAGGACGAGATAGGGGACAAGAGAGTACCATTACAAATGGTCTGTACCCTGCAATAGCGGAAATAACTTTCTCTATCAATCTCTTTTGATCTGTCTTCTCAATTCTTTGATAATTCCTGGTAGCTCCAGGAAGAAGCTTTGATATATTTGCATGGGACACAACTCTAGATGGGTCAGAATTGTTTGTTTGGATGAATTGTTTGCTTTGGTTGCTATGGTTGATAGGTACATTTTGGTTTTTTAAACTAAAAGTTTTGGATTGTATCCATATATCTGTTTATTCTGTTGGGTCCCGGTATATTCTACGAATGGTTAGTTATCTTTCGAACTAACCGATGCCCTGTATATTTGTAGTTTTGGTGACCCGAATGTCTTGTATTGTATGAGTTCGTTCTCATAATTATAAGTGATATTCTGATTTGGGAAGCCAAATGCAGAATAATTATTCAGTTTGATTGGGTAATTCATCTCTCTATCGATCATCTGTTCTTGGTTATCTCCCTTACAAATTTCGAGGACGAAATTTTCTTAAGGGGGAAATCTGTAACATCCCTGAAATTTTGGTTAAGCTAATTTGATAATTAATTTAATTTTTGAAATTAAATTGTGAATAAAAATCTGCATTATGTTCGGATTTTCAAATTCAATTAGATGTATGTTTATCTATTTATATAAATGGATTTTTATAAGATCATTTGAATTTGATTTGAATAAATATATATCAAAAGATAGTAAATAAAGGAATTGATTTAAGAAATTCAATAAATTGATTTTTATAAGATTCCTATTTGGAATTCAATGGTAAATATTTTATAAATAGATTATAAATTTGGAATTTGGAATTTGAATTTCAAATACAAATGTATTGAAAAATAAATAGGAATTTTGATGTAGAAGTTACATTTTGAAGCTAATAATTTTTGAATACTATTTAAGAGTTATAGAAGTTATAAAAATATAAACATATGAAGATATAAATTCATAATTTAAATTAAAACATGATTTGTAAATAAAATAAAAAAATAAAATAAAATAAGGTTTAAATGCAAATGCATGAATTAATTTAAACAAGGGTTTAAAATAAAAATTCTAAATTAATTCAAGACAAGGATTAAACGTAAATTTAACATGCAAACAAGTATAAGCTTTGTAGCTTATAAGATCACAAGTGTTAACCCAAATAAAGACAAGTGGCATTTTAAATTTACTTTCTTTTAAATTAAAATGTAAATAAAATCAGGCCAATTTCTTTCGAACATTTGAAAATCTGAAAACAAAGTAATTCAAACTCTCAAAGCAAAGTTTCAGATTCATGTTGAAGCACTTCAGATCTGAAACAAAATTTTAAATCAAAAGAAAAGGGATGAAGATCAAAATCTGGAAAATGAAGAATAATGAAAAACAAATATAAGAATCATCCCAGAAAAGAAGTCTTAAAGCCTGGAAACAAAAACAAGTTCAAGCATGTAGAATAAAAATCTGCAACCTGATCATCAGCAAGCATTTAAAGGAACAAAGGGTACAAGTTCCAGATCAATTTACAAGTTCCAGATTTTCAAAATCAAAAGCATGCAGTAAAAAGAAAATGCAAATTATAGTTCAACCTGAGAAGTAAAGTTTTCAGCTTTGAAGCAAATAAAAATTTTAAAAAGAAAAAAAAAGAAATTCCTGTCTCTGTTTTCTTCAACATCAGGCTTGAGTCCTCTGTTCATCATCTTAGAAACTGGTGAGCAAACTTTAACCTCTTGAAACTTAATTTTCTTTATCCCCTTAAGTCTATGATGATGGATGATTTGAAATGTTCTGTTTGTTCGGGTATGCAATCCCTTTTATCACTGAAGGTATGCATACATGATTGTATACATCTGTATACTTCTGTTGACAGGGTCATGATTGCTCAAAAATAACTTTTATCTCTCCATCAAAATCTTTATAAAGTATGATGTTTAAAGGGAAATTTATGATAATGATGTGATACAAATTTTAAAGAAAGAAAAATAAGAAAATTTTTATGTATATTATCTGGAAAAAAATCTTATTTACGAAGAGCATAACCTCTGAACCCATACCTTTTATATCAATGAGTAACAGTTTTTTTTTTTAAAAAAAATCTTAAGTTGGTAAATTGGTTGCCTGACTAAATCTGGAACAAGTATGATTGTTATATATACATTTTTCTGCATATATATTTATGTACATATAGATGTTGTGCATGTTGTTTTATCAAAGATCCCTCCCTGTCTTTAAGTTTCCAGGGTCAATTTTTTTTTCAAAGTTCAATTTCTATAGATCAATTCACTGATAGGATTTGGCATTTAAATAAAACTTGTTTGTGTATTGATAAAGTAAGTTTTAAAATTTATTTAGGTAAAAATAAAAAAAATAAAAAAAATTAAAAAGTTTGAGAGTTTCACTGGAAACCTTCAAGAACAATGCATGCCTGGGTTTCTTCTCTGTTCTTGATACAAGCTTTAAAAACATAAGTTTAAAATCCCAAATCTTTGTATCTGGTCATTGAAAAGCCTTGCATTCAAAAAGACTAGTTAAGTTTAAAACTCAATCTAAGACATAAAAACATGAACAAACATTTTAAGTTTGGAAATTGCTAGTATTTGGAAAAAACAGTGGTAATTCTTGATAACATGATAAAATCAAGTGTTAAAAAATTACAATCTAATTTTATAACTTGAAACACCTTTGGAAAAGATGTTTTTGAGATAAAAATCATAAAATTTAGTTTAGTATTTCTTATGAAATTCTTAGATGATTGGAGATTGTTTTCGAGGGGTTACTGGTGATCCCGACGATCTAAGAAGTCGGGGTTGCATCTTGTTGTAGTGGAGTGAGCAGAGGTGTTGGCAAAAATGTCAGGAGGGTGATCCAGGCACGGTGGTAATGGCGGCGAGCATTTTTCTTTTCGAACCCTAGTTTTGGAACAAGCTTGAACTTTGGATCATTGCTACTACTCTGGTCGATCGAGTGCTTTGCGACTTAGGGTAAAGGTGCCGTGGGGTGTCGACAGATTGTGGTTAAAGTATTTCGACCTCTGGTGATCGAAGCGAGGTGGACGAAGGGTTTTGTTAGCGACTGATTTGGGTTCCAGTTTTACCGAGTAGCTTGATTTTGATTTGAGGCTGATGGTGATGGTTTGATGGTCGAAGTGTGTTGCGACGATGAAGGGTGAAGTAGTGGAGGGTGTGGCGAAGATCGGAGGTGGCTCCGGCAGTGGTGCAAGTGCACGTGGGCATCAGTGCATATCAGAAGTGAAGTGTTGTTGTGGGCTGAGAATTGTACTCGAAGTTGCACTCGAAGGGATCAGATGGATTGCTCGAAGTAGATTAGAGTGTATTTGGGTAGATTACAAGCTACAGGTTTTTAAAACCTGTTTGGAAATTTTCTTTTGAATCTGAAAGGAAATTTAAAAGTAAAGTTTGTCCATGTTTAAAAAGAAATCAGACTTAGTTTGTTTCATAGAATTAAAATAAAAAGGAAGTTTTAAAATTTTAAATTGTTAAGGTGCATATTAAATGGTTGATCGGGGAAGGGAACTTTAGTTCCTCGAGTAACTTGGCGTTTGGCTTGAAGTACCTGGGATTGCGTCTCGGGGAAATTGGACGAGCAACTCGAAGCAACACTCGGGTTTGATCAGGGAAATGATCGGGTTTCATAACTGCAAATATAATAAAAGAAGTAAAGTTAAGTAACAGTTTTTATCAAATTTTAAAGACTGTAAAACTTAATCGTGTTTAATATTTTAAGTTAAAACTTAATAAAAGTTTAATTATCTTAGTTAATACACTTAATTAGTATTACTCCAAATTAAGTAATTACTTCAAGTTAAGTATGTAATTTGTTAATATTTAAGTTTGTAGTTAGAAATACATTGATTTTCAACAAGTTAAAGAAGACTCATAAAATGTTAATCAAGTTGAATAATTAATATTAATTAATTAATTATTTTAGAAAGTAATTAAGAATTAATCTAGTTATTGTTAGGTACTTAATTAACTAAATAATTAGGATTAATAAAAGAGTTCTTGATGGTTATTAAATTTATAAAAAAATGATTAATATAAGTGAAAATTTTTGGCAAAGTCATCAAAGAAAATTTTAATTGTTAATAAAGGTCATTAACAAAGATTAATTTAGTAATTAAAGGTTAATTGATTAATTAATTAAAGATGGGTTGTTAATAATTAAAAGTTAATTAATAAATGATTAAGGAGTAATAAATCAAATTGATTTGTAACAAATTAATATTAATTAACCAAGATAAAAAATTTATTCATAAGTAACCGACCTGATTTAATTTAAATCAGATAATTTAATTTACTTTGACTTATGAATGTTTGGATTCTATTTGATGTTTGGAGGGTTGATATTCCTCAATATGTGACGCTTTATGATGTGAGTTGATGTGTATTGATCTGTGATGTTTATGATATGTTTCTGTGTAAATACTCCTTGGCCCGTAAAACAACATTTGAATTTCGATGCGACAGGGAGTCGGATTCCAGTTGGTTATCCGAAACCCACATCGAATTTTAATAATGAATCTTTGTGATTGATAAATTTATTTTATCTGTGATCTGTGAATGAAGATAAGCGTTATGAGTTATACCGCTTATCGATATATCTATGATGATTGTTATTGCGCTATGGTGTGTAAACCCCTGGACCACACTTATACACACACAAATATGAATTGCACGTGGAAATCAGTTAAGTCACTGATTTTTAAATAGTTTTGAATTTGAATTTTTAATTCAAATGGCTTTGGAAACATATTTGATTTAAAGTGAAAGGCTTTTGAAAACAAGTGTTTTAAAAATGAAAGTTTTTCTGAGTTACTTAATAAGGACTTGAAAGTTGAATAATCTAATTTTAATTGGAATTCAATATCTGAAATTGAATTATGGATTGGGTATTTATAATTTAAAAACGGTATATAAGCTTATATGGGTTTCAAACCATTTTTAATAACTGTTGTGGGGATTTGAATTTACCTCAAAAAAATGTTAACTTGTATAAATAAAAATCGGATTTTCCAAAATAAAAACAATTTGTTTTCAAACAATAAAAGCTTTCATATGATTAATGAACTACCAATTTATGTTAAAGGGATTTCAAGTTTGGATTTAAAAATTATTTTTTAAATTATGGAAGAATCTTTGGAAATGAGTTTTGAAAGCTATAAGTTAAATCTTGATTTAAAGGTTTAACGAGTTAATCCAATTTGAAATGGAATTGTCTTGAGAAGCTATGAATGAACTTTTGTTTAAAAGATTAATGAATCTTGTTTTAAATTGAAAGGGGATCTTGAAAAGTGAATCTTTTGTTTAAAATATTAAAATGTGGAAATCCTTTAAAACATTGAAAGGTTTCTGGAAGTGAATCTTTTTGGTTAAAAAAGACTTATAAATGGTAATTTGTTTAACCATTTGAAAGAAAAGTTTTGGGTTTTAAAGTTGTGACTTAACTGAAATCCCATATCCATATGCTTTTAAATATTGAGCTCACTATTCGGTTTAGCCGGGAGAGGACCTTGTGTCATATAACCCGTTCCGAATAGTGATACGTCGTTATGGATGACACTTGAAGACCGGTGGTGAAGACCGGACATTTACAAGAACGATAGGATGACCTATCGATTGTCTCTGCACCGAGTAGCTACGGTGTAGAGATTCCCTAAGTGATGGGAAGTCCGATCGGGATTGTGGATTCCCAGATTTGCAAGGGCTTCTTCGGAAGTGCCTTCGGTTCTGTTCGAACCCGGAACAGACCTGTATGGATGTGTGTCTGACACTACACTTTGAGATGTAAAACCGGTTTTTATCAAATACGTTTCTGTTTGGTGGTGGAGATTTATTCTCTTAGCTTAACACCCTTCTCTGAGACGTACGAGCTCAGAGGTTATGTAGTTGATGGTTTCCAGTGGTACATTCCCAATTTGGTAATGAGGCATACGAAGTGCTGCTGATCATTTGTTGATCAAAGCAAGTCTTTGTGATAAGCGTAGCTTTGTGGACGAGATTTCGTCGAACTTCGCAACCTGGAATGGTCGAAATAGGAAGAATGCGGCAAGATTATTTGAGGGTAGCGCCCTCTGAGGGTATGTTCATTTCCTTTTGGATAGAAGTGATATCATGGTATGGAGCCCAGATATTTAACCTATGTGGTTAGTGGAAATACATTACTTTGTGGTTTTTGGTATCGAGCGCTCGGATAAAGGTTGGTTACGACCGGGGGATGGCATACTCATGTGGTAGTTACCTAGTTACAGAGGTAACCCGGCCTTGTGTTGGCAGAGATTCGGTTAGGTTCTAGGGGCGTCCCTCCAGAGGCGTACCCATGTGGCCCTGGAAGTTCCTTAGCCTGACCATTATTGGAAATCCATTCTCCAATACGTGCCTAGTACGGTTTTAGTTGTAGAACCTACCATTCAACATGGTAGCTATAGTAGGCATACTATAATGATACGTATGCTGGTTAAGATTAATATATACTTTCGCAATGTTTTCCACTATGCACTAATGATAATATCAAATGGTTTTCGCGTATTAAGCATATTTAACTATCATAAGGAGAAATCTTCCCCAAATCTGCATTTGCATTGTGTGTGTGGCGGGAGGCCTTATGGTAGTTTCATTTTCCAAAAGCATTGCGGATTTCAAAATTTAAATTCTTTTGTTTGTTTTAAAGATAAACTGTTTTTGTTTGCTCATACCAGTCCCATGACTGACCCGGAGTTTATTGTTCCTTTCCTAAACTAGGGGTGCCCATTATTTTCCACACAGGCAGTCTAGAGTTGGGTTTTTCAGATATATAAATCGATTCAGTAGCTTCTAGCTTTCTCTTTGGTATTCTTTGGAGGTCTTGGATATTGGAGTCTTTGGTGGTCGAGACTTGCTGATCTTGATGAAACGTGATGGTGGTTCGAGCTTGTGGTTTGGAGCCTTAGCTTTGGAGCATTGGATTGGAGTTATCTCTTGGCTATTCGTTTTCCGCTTCTATATCATATTGTTTTTTTTCTTTTTTTTCCGCTGTAGCATTGTTATCTTGTCTCTGATATTTCTTGTATCATATATATATCATTGTTGTATCATTTTGGATATTGTATCATTGGTTGTATATGATATTCATTTCTTTTTCTTCCGCTGTGTTGTTATTATTACTTAATTGTGTTATAAGCTCCGGCGACTCGGATTTGAACGGTCGAATCTGCGGCATTCGAGTACGATGTAAAAGTATGGATGTCGATTTTCGAACGTGAAAAATCCGTATCGTTGCAAAAACAATCTGAAATAAAGAGATCTAGCAAAGTAATGTAGAAAACGCAAAGAATTTTTATAGTAGTTCGACAAATTCGAGACTTACGTCCACTGTAATATTACTGCTTACTGATTTTTTGGTCATAAGTACAATTTTTTTACTGATTTAACATCCTATAATAGCAAAACGTAGCTTCCTTTGCAACAGGGTTGTGTAAAGAAAGAGAATGAGGAAGATGAAGTGCCAAAGTCCTTTTCCAAATGCACCACGCCCAGTGTTTATAAAGAAATTATCCAATAGAATCGCCAAATTTCGATATACCAAGTCTATCTTCAGATCTAAGAATGTAGTAGAGAGAGTAATGTCCCCTAGCTAATAAAATCAACTCGGTACTGATCAAAAGTGATTGGTACCGATCTGATTTTATGATGGGAAGTTGTTCCATCTTCCTTCAATTGATCTTCTAACTTTGATCCATCAAGCCTTGAGCACTTTTCCTTTGAAATTAAGTCATTGTGAGACGTTCTGACATTTTCAGTTCTTGTTCTTTTCCTTCAGAATATCCTTGGAGTAAACAACTCCTTTGGAAACGTGCCTCAAGATGATCACTTTAGCTAGCAGTCCGTAAGCCATAGTCCTAGAAGCCAACAAGGTGCAAAAAATTGCTTGGTACCGACCTAAAACAGGTTGGTGTCGACCTATTTCCTAGGCTCCAACTGCTTTCCAAGCTCTTAAGTCTCTTCAAATCCTTTCTTTTCCCTTCCTACCACATTCCCAAGTCCTTGAACCATTTTTTCTTCATCCTAACATCCAAATTTGATTGAAATCTACTTGGTCAAAAACCCAAATAACACTTGCCCACTAGAATATGCTTCTGTTGAAAACAAAGCATGCTTTGGGAAAAAGAATAGCATATACCATTGTCCATGCAAGCCGATTGGTTATCCAAGAGTTACTTCAAAATGTTGTCTCTATTACATGGATATCCATTAGATTGCTTTATGTAGTTGAAGTTCTATTCTCAGTGCTAAGAATGAGATCTATACCATAGGGATTGATCCATGCCTCAATCAGGTACGTCCTATCTTTTTTTACTTTCCTTTTCTTTTCCTTTGGCTTAGGTTCAAAATTTCATCTTAGTTAGGTCAATACCGAGCTCTTTTGCTGAGTCACTTTAGCTTATGAATTCTTTTAAGTACCGACTACTTGACCTTACCCTTTTCATGCCTTCATATTTTCTATTGCCTTCAACCTTTCTTCCTGATGCGAATTCGAAGCGAATTCCAAACACTTGCTGAAACTGCTTGTAATTAACCTCCCTAAATCACTACTCCCTTGTTAAAGCTATTGCCACCCTTAGATCACCATTTCAATCGCCATCGACTACTCCAAGGAGATTGTTCCCAACCTCTTCCCATTGAAATCCAGATATAATGCCTTATGCTGGGTTTCTTAAGTTTCTGCCATGGTGAAGTTCATGGGGTTGTCATCAGTGATGGATGAGGGACTTCTACGGTCTACAAATGGCCAAGGGATTAGATTTTGTGATTGGCATATGCTCCATTTCTTAATCATTGTGAATAGATGAATTTCCCAAAAGTAAGGTCGAGCATACTTGAAGAATTTCCTAAGGAATCCTAGGCTTTTCAAAGTTTACTTCATCGCTACTCGAATCACAATTACTCCAATTTTCCTAGGGTCTACCTTGAACTTTTCTTGACTTTGCTTTGGGTTTGGCTCCTCTGCCACAAATTCAAGCCTATGTGCACTTCAAGAGGCATTGTCATTCCTTTCCATAGCTTGGATGATCACAAACCATAGTTTAAAATCCTAATGAGATGGTTCTTTTCCAAAGAATGGTCATGTTGAAAGCACTCCTTCATTTGATCAACTACATTGTATAACATATCCAATCATTGCACTTCCTATGTTCTTGCCAAAGAATGCTTCATGTCACTCTGGATAGCTATCTTATTATCGATTATATGACAATAAGAGGTAAGGTCTGATACATAGTTCGATCATGCTATATGGCACATTTTCCAACACAAGCAGGCTATTTACATAAAATGGTCCATTCGTCGTGTATAGGACACAAGGCTCACACTTTATATATAAACACTTTCAATTGACCAATTAACAATTAGAACTCGATTGGTCAACACACGAAGACATCTACTGGATTTTGAGTGCCAGTCTCATTGGTTTACATTTAAAGTTGAATTCCAGAATTTAACATACCCGACCGTCTTCAATATCAAGTTTTATTTTCTAGAATGACACGACGTTCTCCTAATTCAACGTTGGCACCGAGCTATCAACTCCTCCTGAAGTTGGGTCTACCATGGCTCAGGCTTTGACCTTTACACTTGCTGGGCCTAGGCATTTAATCATTGTTAAGTAGAAGAGTATGACAGTGCTAGCAGAACCAATCGAAGACCATCATCTCCTATTAATGTCCATGTAGGCTTAGATTTTTTTAGACAATTCCCCAAAACTAGTGCTGACAATCCAAACTACCAAAAACACTCTGGACTATATGTTGACAACACAAAATTCCCGAAGGTTGAAAGCTTCATGTCAAAAAGGGAAAGCTTGATTCCACCTTGCTCCTATCAAAAGCAAAGACATTGGAGGCTCAGGTCGACTACGCTGCAACTATGAATGCCTGATTGTGCTAATGGAGCAAAGGGTTAAAGAAAATGAAGAACTAAACCCTACTCCTCAATAGTTCTTTGCCAATGTCATCCAATACGAGAACTTGAAGTGGTTAGAAAGTACATATATTGTTCTCCCGTTGATGCCTGGGATGAGGTACTACGCAGAACATTCAGTAAAGGCCTCATCGAAGATGAGCTAAAAGCAAAGTACGTCGATGTTGAAGACATACAAAAACTTAAAGAGGGAAAAACTATCATAGCTATAGAGGACCCCGCTACTGTTAAAGCTACCATTAAAGCTCATGCTGGTCCAAAGGCATCAAGCCAAGCAGAACCATCATCTTCGACGATCCAAGAGCTTGCAATTAAGATTCCATCATCCTAGTTGGCCATCTCCGAGGCCATCCATATAATTCTAGCTTCTACATCTACTACTACTATTTAACCTTATATTCCCTCTTTAGTTGACCAACCAATGTTATCGGCAATAGAAGGTGGGGAAATCACTAAGTCTCTTGCTCAACAATTGAGTCCGATTGAAGTATATCTCCCGTCTCACTAATGTTCGAGGTCCTTTAGTTCTCTCTTAAGGCTGTTACTAATCTTTACCACCCTATTTTAATCTTATAAGTCATCCTTCTCTTCCACCTCCTTCATAGCAATTACTCAAGGTTTGGGCCCTACTACAGTTACTACCTAGTCTACCTCCATAACCATGGGATTAGTTGTTCCAAACCTTCCTTCCAGCTCTATTCACAGTCTCGATTCAGAGAGAATCACACCTTTGGAGGGATTAGACGACACTTCCCAATCCCTAAGGGAAAACATCATCAGAACTAGTGCCTCAAGCCTAATCGGATACATTTCTGTGGTGGAGAAGTTAAAGATTGATATCTTTAAAGTAAAATTAAGTCCGAGCCTAGATTTGAAGCACCTACTAGTCTTGAGGAGCCAAACCCTTCTCTCAAAGTCTTTCCCATCACCATCAAAGCCCTAAAGAGCAGCAACATCGGTAGCACCATAGACATCTATGACCCCTCCATTGACCGTTCGAATATCCTTCCACCATTATCATCGAAGAAGAAACCACTCTATTCGAAGGTTGATATCGAACTGTGAGAAAGGGCATAAATGTCCTCATGATGGCTCCAACAGAGATGGTAGCAAAAAGAAGAAGACTCACAAGAAATAGGCTCCTCGGTAAGCCTTTAATGTTGACAAGACAGTTTCCTTTTGTCTTTTTCTAGATTGTAAATTTTTTTCCTATTGTACATAGGCCGTTATTGTGCGGGACCATCCCCACATCCGTTGTATATAAAGCTTGAATGCAATGAAAGACTATTTTTTTAATTCAGTTTATGTTCCATTTATATTTCTGCACTTATATGTTATTCATGCCTATATAAAACTACCTACTTATATAATATAAATGCCTCATTGCAATTTATCCATATTATACATGCCTGTAATTATGCAATGCTTTTACTTACCGTAACTTCATACATATGAGTAAATTCCTGCAAATACTTTGGTTATATTCCATTATTCTTGTTTTATCGTCGCCAAAGTGTTTCCGTTTAGGTAAATAAAACTATTATTTAACCAACCCAGTGGTTATTCCTATTTGTTATGGGTCGAGTTTCCTCGACCATTGACAAACTATAAATAAACCGAATTATGTGTTGTTCCTCACCTCCAAGGAACAACGATTTGGAGTTTATAACATTCTTGATTTTGTCAAAATCGGGTGTGGTTGATATTTTCTATAAAATTCCACCACTCTACTTTGGCTAAGTGTATCCTGGTAGGTTATAAGTGGAACCATACTCTTGTAATTCTACCATATACCGAGTCCAATCTCTAGAAATTGACATTTCAAATGCCAGTTTTGGGCATCACTTCTAATACGACCTACCTTAAAACATCAGTCGAAGATTAATAACATGAGGACAATTACCCGATTGCCCCAAGTCTGACTATACTCTCCTAATCCTAGACCGAAAGAGTTCAACGGCACCTATTTACGAGTTTTAATTTTCAACCTTACCTTTTTTGGGCGTAGATTGAAAGCATTCGCTGACAATCCTTGCTTATCCACAGTCGAGCATATCCTATTGGGCTGAAAGCATGATTGTGAAAATCTCAACCGACCGTGCACCAGTTCTTATATCCGAGAATTGGTCCTTTAGACACCTAATTCTAGGCATCCACCCTCAGTCTCACCTATCTCTAGGTGTTGACCGAGGGTGTTCGTTGATCGTTATCGCTTATCCTTGGCTTAACACGTCCTGCCAGGCTGCAAGCATAGTCATCCAATATTTGTCTACGCATAAGATTCCATCTCAAGAAACTGATGCTTTCAGCTGACTGACACCGTATATTCCTCACCGACCTTGCTTATTTATAGGAAATAGTCAAAACTAAAGGGGTATGGTCAAATTATCCAATTGACCCTTATGATTATACTCCTTTGTCCTGATCCTAGACTAAAGGAGTTAGTACCTATTTCAGGGTACCGAATAGTACTGCTAATCATTCAACATAGGGTTTTTCTTACAAGAATATGGTTCCATTACTTCAACAAGCTAACTTTTATTTATAAATGAAAAACGTGGCAAGTCCATCCTTATTACATTGTCCTCGTAATCCTTGGGTGGCTTATTTTTTGAAAATAAACTATATAAAACTAAGTAAAATAGCACTACAATAAATCATTATTCCTGCTGTAGAATCAGGATTCCCTCAACAGTTTCCAGCGCGAAAGTTTCATCTCTAAGCTTATTTTCGATCACATAAGGACCTTCTCAATTCGGAAAAAGCACCCCCGTACCCGGAAGAACTCATTTCAAAATGAGATCCCCTACCTCAAAGTATGGTTCTGGACCTTGGTGTTGAAATTTCGTGCTACACTTTTCTAGTATGATGCTACCCTTAATTCCACTTCTTCTCGCTTTTAATTAATCAAGTCAATAGGTTCAAGCAGAAGTTCCTCATTGACCTTGGAGTTATAATGTCTTTTCCAAGTAGAAGCGTGTTCCAGTTTAATCAGAATCATAGCATTAGATCCATAGGCTGAAGCAAACGGTGTATGTCAAGTTGCAGAATTGTGGGTCAACTTATAACTGGTCAGTGGAAGTTCATCAACTCAGTTACCTTTAGCTTTTGTTAACTGTTTCTTTAACATGGACTTGATGATTTTATTCACCGCTCCACATGTCCATTAGTCTATGGGTGTGTTACTATTGAAAAGGGTTTCTCAATCTTGTACCCTTTGTAGAAATCCATGAACTCGGTACTTTCAAATTGGGTTCCATTATCCGTTATAATCTTCTGGAGTATTCTAAATATGCAGATAATATTTTTCATCACAAAACTGATCACTTTTTTGTCATGATCGTGGTAAGCAGTTCTGCTTTATCCCACTTTGTGAAGTAATCCACAACAACAATAGTGTATTTTATTCCTCCTTTCGACATCGTATCCCACCAACTATATCAATTCCACAAACGGAAAATGGCCATTGGCTAACCATCTACATAAGATCTATGGATGGGGTTCTTGGAATCTTTGCAAATCTCTGGCATTGGTTACACCATTTAATATATTCAAAAGCACCATGGTTTATTATTGGCTAGAAATAGTCGTAGTGAAGTATTTTCTTCGCTAATGTACGCCCTCCGATGCGATCACCACAGCTACCCTCGTAGGCATGTATGAGGATTTTCCTAGCCTCATCCTTGGTTACACATCAAAGCATGAGGGTCTAAAATCCTCTCCTATAAAGCTCTCCTCTTTGTAATATAAATCATGGTACTTTACGAAGGAATTTCCATCGTTTGTTGTTTCCTCTCCGGAGAGTATATTTAAGCAAATCGACTTTAATTGGAGTTATCCAAAGACTCCTTTCCCAATTCAGCCTCCAAAATCCAGTCGAAATCAATCTGGTTGATACTTAGAGTCTATAAAACTTCCACTGGAACAAATTCCTATATTTGTGCATCTCCAAAACTAGCTAACTTGGCCACTAAATCGACCTTCACATTTTCCTCTCTAGGGATGTGCATAATCGTGTAATGCTCTATATCGTTCAATACTTCCAATGTTTTGTCTGGTAAGGGGAAAGTCTCGCACCCTTAGCCAGGAATTCCTTATTCACTTGGAAAATCATCAACTAAAAGTCAATGAATATATGTAGTGTCCTTACCTCCGGTTCCATTTTTATCCTAGATCATTTTATCAACGCTTTGTACTCAGCCTCGTAGTTCGTCACTGGGAACTCCAGCTTCAATTTATAGCAAACAATCATCCTTCTAGAGTCACTAATACCACTCCTTCCCTACAAAAGTGCTTATTAAAAGCTGCATCTATTAATAGTTTCCAGTGAGAAAGTGTCACCACATCATCTTTCTCTTCACCATCTCGTACGGTAAATTCAACAGTGAAATCAGCTAATGTATGTCCATTTATCACTCTCCTTGGATGGTAAGTGAGGGCGTACTAGCTTAGTTAAATATTCCACTTTAAAAACCTTCCCAAAATCTCAGGTCGTTACAATACCTACTTCAAAAGTTGATGCATAAGAAGCTTACTTGGATGAGCCTAAAAATATGGTCATGGATTCCTTGATGCAATCAGCAGGCATTAAGAGAGTTTCTCCAACTTAGGGGAATTACTTTTGGCTCTTGTAAACCACTTTGTGGTATAGTAAACTGGCCTTTGGATCCTTTCTACCTCAAGTACTAATGATTTTCTTAAGGCATAAGTAGAAACCGCCAAACAGATAAACAAATCTTTCCCTTCCAATGGTTTGGATAGAACTTGTGGTGTTTCCATACGCCTCGACAATTCCTTTAAGCCATCTTAACATTCCTTCGTCTATTCATAATTCTTTCGAGGGAGTCATAAAATGGTATACACTTATTCGTTGCCTTTAAGATAAACTGAATCAATGCGGTAACTTCCCATTTAAGCTTTGTAGCTCCTTCTGGGGTAGTTACATTCCTTAAGATGTTAATCTGCTCGGATTGGCCCCAATGCCTCTCGCATTCACAATAAATCCACGAAACTTCCTTAATGCAACTTCAAAAGAACATTTCAACGAATTTAACTTCATTTCATACTTTTGTAGTATTTCATACATTTCTGAAAGTTTATCCACGTGGTTCCTCGATAAAATTGACTTCATAAGTTTCCATCCACTACACTTCCATCGTCCATTTGATCTAATTCCTAAACATAGAATTTACTAGTTTTGGGTAGGTAGCTCCCATATTCTTCATGCCGAATGACATTATTTATTAATGTTGGTGAATTATTACGGCTTCATAACATTTAATTTGATCGTGAAGTAATCTAGATGTCGATTACTTCTATGAATTGAAATCAACAGATTTAATGTGTATTAAATATGCCTTTAGGAAGCGACTATGTTGCTGAATGTTTACATGGCCTTATAGTCGCACTCTAACTGTTTGTTGAAATGTTGAAATGCTTTTGCAGGGGAATTCATCATTCATGATTTAATGCAATATAAACAAAGAAAGAGCAATGAGAGTAAAAGACATAAAAATATTTTACGTGGTCCAAGTCCTCATCAATCCGACATCCACAGTACAATCCTCTATATATTGTTGTTTGATACAGATGATACAATTTTAAAGAAAAAATTTACTCTCGAAAAATCGTCCCCTTTCTACATCGTCTATGCCTCGTTTTATAGCTTGGAAAAGTTCACTGTTGGTTATCACGATCCCCCTTTATTTTCTGCTTCAATCTTCACCTTTGGATCTTGTTATCTGTCAGTCATCCATAATGACTGTTTGCTGTGCCTGGCTTGGTGATGTGTATTTGGCGGGAAGTCATGTTTTTGGAGGAAATCTAGAAAATTGAAGCGGGATGCCTTAAAAATTGGACGGGAAGCTCAAGCCTACGTGGGTCGGCCATCTTCTGACTTGATGTCCCGGACATACTACCGTGCTGACATATCAGTTGTTCTTGCTTGATATGCTATCATATTTGGCAGAAAAAGAGTTGCACTGCCCTCTTTCACTCTAATAGTTGGTTTGACATATGCTTGAATGTATTTAAAGCTTGCCATGACCTGAGCTAATTATGATTTGAGCTGCCCCCATTGCCAGTATGCTCAGGTTGCTGATGAGGGAAAAGAGGATCTTTATATCTTTGTTGTTTACTTGTTATTATGGTTCCATGTTGAAGCGTATACTAAGTGGCCATATATGCAGCCATATGGACTGCTTGTGATACCTCTCGGTACTCCTTAGATTTTCTCTAGTATGTGCTGGTGCATACCTATTCTTGTAGGTGTTGACAAAGTATGGGCTTTAGAGATGTGGTCAGGTTAGTTCAACATGTATTGTCTTTTAGGCATCGACACAGTATTCTTGTTCTGCTTTGATCGTATATGTTGTCATTATGACCTGCCCAATTTCCTCATGGGTGAAGTATTTGTCATCTGCCGCAATTCCCTTTATTGTAGGGTTCAGGTCAGTTAAGTATTGTAGCCTCAGATGGCTTCCTATGCAATATGGATTTGATTTCTTTGCTTCCTTATTCCTTTACATTTAATTCTTCTTGATGCGAGGGCAGTCTTTTTGGCGTCATGCACTACCTTATCTTCCGTCAATGCAGTTCGAGGTTAGAATGGGTGTAATACTAAAATTATAATCAAAAATCCATTATAAAGCTTGTGTGCTCCTGATCTAGAGCATACATCAGTATTTCTTTATAATAGAATAAGCATCCGTAAAAGATAGGACATGTCCGGTGGTCCCATCAACCAGTAAGTCGATCTAAGGAAAGCTATCCTTCTGGCATGCATTGTACAAGTCGAATAATCAATACACGTCCATTATTTGCCATTTTCCTTCTTCACCAACACGGGGTTCGATACCCTTTTAGGGTAAAAAGCATAGAAAATAAAATCATTTATTTTAGCACATCTACTTCCTCCTTCAATATAGTGGATCACTCTGGACCCAGACTGCATCTCTTTTGCTTCATAAGAAGATATTTTAAGTCCACATTCAGTGCATGGCATGCTAGCTCCGGCTATATCCCACATATACGAACATGTTCAGGTAAACACCTCTAAGTTAGCTCAGAGAAAATTAACAATTCCTTCCTTAATCCATCTCTGAATTGAGATCAAACTTTAAGAGCCCGGTTGGGTCATCTATATCAATCGAAACCTTAACTGTCAACTTGACAGGTGCTGCCCATGCTTCCACTGGCTGCTTTTTGTGATCCATAAACTTATAGAATTTTCTATAGTTCCCAAGCCAAAGGTGGGCTTTGATTGTTATGACTTTGAGTTTTTAATTAGAGGGCATTCTCTATATTTTGTCCTTTCTCCCGTCGCTTATCTTCTCTTAGCTCGGCGTTATAACATTTTCGACCAATGCTTTGGTCTCCTCTTATCGATCCAACCCCATTTTTCGTAAGGAACTTCATTATCAAGCACCAAGGAGCTAGTGTTATCAAAAAATCAGCAAGGCTCAGATGGCCAAAAAAGGCATTGTATGTCGAGTACTCATCTAAAATTACAAACTTTTAAATCAACCCAATCTTACGGTCTCCATCTCCTAGTTCAACTGAGAAATCAATCATCCAATAGATTGCTTTTCCTCATCGACAAATCCTTAAATCCTGGATTTAGAGGGCTTAACCTTTTTCATATTAATCCTCATCTAATCAAGCATTATTTTGAATAAAATATTCATCGAGCTTCTGCTATCTACCAAGACTCGATGCACCATAGCAAGGCCAACAATAGCCGTAATCACCATAGGATCTAAGGTTTGTGCTTCCACCCCATTAGAATCCCTATTCTAAAACACAATATCATTAGTCATCATCCGCTGCTACTTAGCCGGAGCTCTGTCCTGTGTGGCTAATAAACTTTCCTGTGGTATGTACCTCAACAGACTTTCTTATGATTCCACTTCATTGAAGCTTTTCTCCGTTGGATGAGGTAATCTTATTGTGAATTAATAACCATCCTTTCATTGGTCCACCCAGGCCCTTCTCCACAAGGTCTAGGTTGGTTTCCTTGGGCATTCGACCCTCGAAGTCTTGCATTCAGTTGCCATCATGTGGCTCTCTTACATACTTTTGCAATTTCTTCTCTTTTATCAACTACTCGATGCAATCTCTATGATGCCAATACTCATTTTTATTATGCCCATGAGTTTCATGGAACTGACAGTACTTGCCAGAATACCTTTCTTCCTTTGTGGCCTCCCTCCTAGGCATTTTTTAAACCTTTTGGTGCCTTGATTGGCAAGGTATATGTTTTTAGTCTATCATTTAGAGGCGTATATTCATTTGGCCTCATATTCCTCAAGCACTTTCCGACTTCATTTTTTCTGGCCCTGGCGCCTTAGTTTCTCTTCCTTTGATTACCAGAATTAACAATATTCATAGCCAGGTTACCAAAGCCTTCGCCGGTTTGTTTAATTTTCACGTTACTTTGAATGATTTATTCAACCGTCTACCACCAGTCTTTCTAGCAATCTGATTTTCTTCTTTCAAATGCAAGAATTGATTAGCTTTCAGTGGAACTCCTCTATAATTGTTGGCTGCTTCATCCTCGGCCACTTTCCAAAGTCCATGTCTAATTGTATTCCCCGAACCAACGCCATCAAGACCGTAATTTCATTTGAATTGTTAACTTTAGTGACTACAATATTGAAACTATTCAAATACCTTTCACAACCCCTAATGTCCTTAAGAAAGGCTCAACAAAGACATTATGCCCTTAGGCCTAACGGTATAGCACCTGAACTGCTTTAGAAACTCCTATACTAAATCATCAAAAGTCGATATGGACTTGGGTAGGGACCTAGTAAACCATACTCGTGGAACTCCATCCAATAAAATAGGGAAACATCTGCATCTAACCTCATCCGTTGCCCTTGTACCACCCATGTGCTATCCGTATTTGAACAAATGCTGCTTGGGATTGGTAGTCATATTATACGATGGCATGGTAGGTATCATAATCTTTCTGAGATACTCCTCCCTTGAAACATTCTCCATGAACAGAGTTTTACTCGGTGCAAAACCCCAGTCCTCATTCTTTCTTCGCTTTCCTCTAATAATCACTTGATCATATCCGCAATATGCTCCTCACTAGCTTGGAACTACAAATGGCAACTATCAAGAGCTCCACCATTTGTTTGACTCCATAAAAAATGTCGATTTACTCATTGACGTCTACATTCTCCAATCCTTGGTAAAACCACTCCTTTAGTTCTTCTCCGACTTCTAGTTAACCCATAGCAGTTATTTGAGCTCCAACATCCTAAGCTTCAACATCCACACCATCATCATCACCTGCATGATGCAAATCATCCGTAGAATCAGATAAGTTAACGGCCTTAACTTCTTGCCCCTCCAAGGGCCTCAAATTTGGATCTGTACTGACCTAATTTTGGTCGGTGCCAATCTAAATTCTCTTGATAAGGGATCTTCTAGTCCCCTAGCACTTCTCCCTGCTGCTCCAATAGCTCCTTCTGTTTTTGCATTCCATCCCTTCTATTCTGACTAAAAGTAGATGAGTTCTCCTCTTTAGATCCAATAGGTGATGTCACTCTCCTGCTCCTCCTAATCCTCTATGAGCACTGGATCGACAAGACTATGCTAGCGTCTATTTTGTCCAATATAGCCTTTTGACTAGCTGACATCTACTGATGTAACTCTACCATCATCTCATCAAATTCCATTCTTGTAACCATCTCCTCAGGGCAAATGGTCCAGCTAATGCTACTGCAGGTTGGTTACTAACTTCAATATGATGAGAAGCTGCTTCATATGCGCCAGCCACTACTCTAGATCCACTAAACTTCCTTGATGGTGCCATTGATTCCAATTTGAAATTCCTTCAAACCATACGATGAAAACCTTATGGATTTAATCACTGAACACTCCATTCCACAACAGATAGCTAGATCTATAATGAGAAATGCCTCTCTAAATGAAGGCACTAAAGATGTTGAACCAAAAAAATGGAACGACATCCGAAAACGAACTGAAATAAACAGATTTAGCAAAATAAAGTAGAAAACATAGGGAATTTTTATAGTGTTTTGTTATACATGAGGCCTAAGTTTACGGTAAGTTATTGCTTATTGGTTTTGGTTGCAAGTACAAGGTTTTTCAGATCTAACAGCCTAGAATAGGAAAAGATAGCTTCCTTTGTCACTAGGGTTCGTGTAGAGACAAAGTGAAGAAGATGAAGTCCCAAAAGTTCTTTTGCAAATGCTATATTCATGTATTTGTAGAGAAATTGCGACGTCCACTTATACCCACTAATAATATCAAAATAGTGCGCTGCAATCGTGCCTGGTTGATATAAGATGATCATAAAGGTTGAAAATGAAACAAATACAACATAAACCTGTCGAATATCTCATTACACATGGGTAAAGTATAATATCATAGATTTATGAGATCCACAGAGCATGTTGGAGCATTGGTCGACCCAAAGGGCATAACCAACCACTCATAAAAGACCAATGGCATATGAACACATTAGTAAGCACACTCTACTTTGCTACACTCAACTAGAGAAATCCCGTTGCTAAATCCATTTGAGAGAACACCTTCACACCATAAAGCTGATCAAACAAGCCATCAATACCTGGGAGTGAATACTTGTTCTACGTCACTTAATTTATATCACAATAATCCACACACACTCTCAAAGAGCCATCTGCTATAGCCGCAGATACTACAAGTGCACCCACTCAGATATACTCCTCCAACTGAACCCTCTCCTTAATAGGTCATCCATTTGCACCTCTAATTCCCTGTTCACTTTGGGTGCTATACATCTCCAAGGCATAACTATGGATCTGGCTTCCTTCACTAAGTCTATCTGAAACTCAATCTCTCTATGAGACGGCAGTTTGGTCACTTCCTTAAATACATCCGGATACTCTCTAGCGATAGACACAAATGACAACCTCTCATGTGGAACTTCAAAAGAATATAAAAAGCTAACCATCACCCCATCCTCTGGTAAGCAGCCAATCACTACCATCCGCTCTTCTACATCTTCGATTGTCACCAATAGCTTCTTGCAATCCACTATCGCCACATACATCTTAAGCCAGTCCATTCAAAATATAATCCTGAACCTAAAAAAATTCAAGACAAAGCAATCATAAACAAAAGAGCATCCATACTCGATAACACTAGGCCACGACATACCATACAAAGGCTAGTAAAGCCTTCAACAGGGTTTGTCACATCAAGGGCTGGTCTACTATATCAGGTCTCAATCCCAATCTGTCTACTATGTCACCGGATATGAACAAATTTGAAGCCTCGGTATCAAATAAAACATGGATGGAAACATCTTTAATGGAATACATACCTTGAATAATGACTCCCTTTCCCTTCTTCTTCATTGAGGGAGAACTCAATGAAATTGGGACAGCGTCCAAAGTCTATACTTTCACAACCTACTTATCCTTCATCGATTCTGGGTAATCCTTCTTCAAATACCCAGGCTTGTTGCAATTATAGCACTTCTTCTTCTCGTTCACTTTTCAATCCTTAATCAAGTGACCCTTCTCCTTGCACCCGTAGCAAGTAGGTTCCCGCTTCGTTTTCTTTTGGCCATTTCTCTCTTGAGACCGCTTCCTTTTTCCGTTTCACTTTCCTTGCTTCCACCACCTAGTTGTGGTTTTGGCTGTTCCTTTTCATTAGAAACAACAATAACTATCTTAGACTTAGGATACAAATTCTCATGACGAAGAGCTTTCTCAACGAGCTTCTAAAATGGTACATCAATATGGTCTACTAGCTTCCTCCAAGATAGCCATTCAAACAAATGATGAACTTCTTATTTTTTAATGGAGTGTCAATGAATGACATCACATACTTTGATAAAGCATCAAACTCTGTAACATACTCAGAAACTGGCATATCTCCTTGCTTTAGATTAGCAAACTTCCTAAAGACAACCGACTTCTAAGCAGTCGTAATGAAATTCAGTTCAAACCTTGCTTTGAACTGGTTCCAAGTGAACCGATCTTTTGAAGTAGAAACAATAATGGCATTCTACTAGTTCATAGCTCACCCTTGAAGTTGTCTAGAGGCCAATTTTCTCAATACAGCATCGTCCGCTTGGATATCATTAAAGATGCGCTAGCCGATATCCAACTAATTCTGGCCGACTTTGTTCCATGAAATGGTTTTCCTACTAAGGTAGAATTATCCTTGCTCAACTTGGCGAAATCAGCCTTAGGCGCTTGCACGAGAGCACCTCCTCCAACAGCCTTACCAAAAGAGTAGCTTGAACATTCCTCATTATAGTTGCCATCATAGAATTCTACATCGCTTGAACTTCTGGTGTAGCAGCTCCGGACATTGCATCTTCCTCAACTCCCAAAGTAGAATTCCTTACAGCATTTCTTGTATGCCAAAATTTTTAATCTAGAACAAGAATGATCTGTCTCTCATTAAGAAAAACATGTCTATAGTGCTTGTGTGCATGTGACTTATACTATAAAATATATTACTATATAGCTTTGAAAACCAAAATTTATAACAAGTACGCACTCTCTTGTATACACACACACAGACACACACTCTCGATCTAGTCATGGATGACAACTCCTTCCTTATCTCTACTGGATCTCAGTATCAACATTGGCTAGTCATGTAATCAAAGCTTTGATACCAAATGTGACGACTGCCCTATACCACCGGTACCATTAATATAAAAATAGTGCACTGCAGTCATGCCCGATTGATATAGGACGATCATCAAATTTGAAAATAAAACAAATACAACATATAACCTATGAATCTCTCACAGCGCATAGATAAAATATAATATCATAGATATAGTAGGAGAGACAGTAATAACTATGTGAACAAATCATCGAAACACATATCCAAAGAGCTTTATACAAATGTAGTAGAGTTTATACAACCAAAATAAACCTTACAACTGTCTCATAACAAGAAAATAAGCACTCACTGCTAAGGCTCCTCAATAATGCATATCAGAATAAGCGTAGAATCCTTATTGGTATATATTATGAGATAGCTCCATCCAGCTCATTCTTCGCACAGATACCACGTCACCTAGACCAGTTAATTAGTCTACTTATTTAAGAGTACCTAAAATAGTAAGAAACAAAGCATAAAACCTTAGGTCGGATAGCAGTCTGGTGTGAGTGGTAAATGAATCACAAAATACTATATAGGTAAATATGGTAAGGAACAGAAGTACACGAATCATACCTGACATGTCCCTGCAACCAAAGAGTTAGCACATAATATCATAATATGCTACTCTACAAATAACATAAAGGTACTACTCTACTCAAAATAAGGATATCATCTCTCTAGATATTCCTATCTCCAATACCTATTCCCAATGATATCTCTAAGTGATAGCCTAGAAAGCAACCATAGCAACCATAGTATCCGTTCAAATATCTCCACTATTACTCCATGTGCTCTTAATATATGATAATTGATTTGGCCTCTTTATTGTCAAGGACCAATGAAAATCCCGGTTTTCTGTGTACTCCCTTATCATGTAGCACAAAGCTCGAGATGTGTCTTATCGTCTAAAGATAGACACTGGACCCAAAGCCACCAGTCTAGGGTATTCAGATCCACTCCATTGATCAATGGGCGTCCCCACTTATTATACCCAGCTTTGAATATAGCAGAAAACACTCAGAGTGTCATCGACTCCTTAGCACATACATCCGAGCCCTTCCTTTGCCCGTTCTAGTTTCCATTATTCGTAACCCTTCATGTTCCCATTCCTTGAATCCTACCTTTATCTAACCTTTATTTTCGGTATCTACTCTCTTCACAAGTCACCAACTGAAGATAGAAAGATTTTATCATGCTATTGCATCGCCATTCAACCTGATGCGAATGAGCCAACACCTCTAGCATGATATATATGACCTCCACTCCATACCCTAGAAGTCTCACATTCATCAGACCGACCAAAACAACACTATACCGAGCTAATCAACTCGGCACTGACCCATTTACTCAGCAAAATTTGGCTAAGTTTTCTTCCTTGCTTCCAGTACTCCATTCCTTGATTCTTTAGACCCCGACCCATCCATCAAAACAACTCGGCCATACTCCAAAGCATTCAACTTCATGTTCTAGAAACAACTCGGCATGGTATCCTACACTTTGCCAATCTCCTGCATCGTGCTATGCACAACCTCCACTATCCATGCTCTATCCATCCATTAATTTGACCAATCCATCCAGGACTTAAAAACAACTTGGTACCAACTCTTCAACTCAGTGCCAAGTTGAGTCCATATCAAATTTTGAGGCATGAATTATTCTACCGGCTCCTCCCATGCTCTAGTGCCTTTCCTTCAACTTTCGTCTAATTCTGACCAACTTTCCTTCCGATTTGCCAAATTCACCAACCTTTCTTCCTAAACATCTAAAACACTAGCAAACAACGTTAAGCATAACATAAAACTATAGAATAACATGCATATATAAACAACCACATAATAATACATTGAATTATATCAATCAAGCATATTCTAATCCAAATCTAAGCAATCAATGAACATATGAATATGATCAAGGTGAATTCCAAAATAATACTAAGGATCATATTAAAATTCATCAATTTAGGTCATAAATGTATGTCGACATGTTATTAAAGTTAGAAAAGGATTCAAGGTAAAAAATCTTGTTAAAACCTATAATTCTACCATGTAAACATGCACAGGATGGCGAGAAGGTATAAACCACTTACCAATTACTAAAATAAACCAATCCAGGTTTAGATTCGATGTGGACAGTAATAGAAAGCAATGCAAACGAACCAAAACGGTGATCTCTAACTTCTATTTGACGATCTTCACTCTAATTAGTGATTTGACAAAGATTAATGATTAGTTTGTGAGATTTTGGAAGAAATTAGGATTAATTGGTGTTTAGATATGATTTGAGGGAAGAGGGAATGTTTTAATTTGACTCATACAGCCTCCTATTTATGTTAGGGCCTCCTTATGTGCTTAATTAATTACACACTAATACTGGCCAACAACTATCTAAACTTAGAACGGGCAAAAATCCTAACCATAAGTCGGTTTTTCTATTATGATCACCCTACGAAATGGGAAACCATCATCCTGAAGCAACGTAACTATTTTTTGACCCTAATTCAACTCCTATCAAAAGTTATAGCCTAAATAAGAATTCCTAAGTCAAAATGGTCATATAGAAATTCAGAAAAAATCATAGGAGTGTAAAATGTCCTTAAGAATCATAATCCAAAATTACAGTATTGTATGACTTTATCGAAATAAATAAAAATATTTTACGGTCCTCCGATATGTAAGATACGGGTTATTACACTCTCCTTCCCATAGGAATTTTGCCCTCGAATTCCCCAAACATGTCAAGAAATAAGCAAGCATAGTTACTCCACATGCCTAACAATCATATACAACTATTAACCATATCAAACAGACAATCATGCAATCAATAGTAAACCTACTCTAGCGTGCGTAATACTAACCTATCAAATGCGATATACAATGGTGAAAGTAGATACGATAAATAATGGATCTTACCATTCCAAAAGCTCGGGACACATAGTCGTCCTGCCTTCCTCAGTTTCCCATGTACAATCGTCATCACTTCCACTCTATTGTACTTTTACTACCTTCTTCTACTTTCTCCTCATCTATTTTGTATCATGTCCAACAATACAAACCGACTTACGAGATCTCGAGACTTCTAGTTCTACCTCAGCATCTTCAAGTTGATCCGATGTAATCGTCATAATTGAGTCATGCACAAATTTCCATAGATATAAGACATGAATGACGTGATGCACTTCCACTATCTTATGAGGTAAGGCGACCCAATATGCTAGCTTCCCAATCCTTTCTACTATCGATAAAGGACCTACGAATCTTGCTGCCAACTTCCCCTTATTACCGAATCGAACAACTTTCTTCAAGGGAGATGCCTTCACAAAAACCATATCCCCAACAGAAAATTCTAAGTCACTACATATTTTATCAGCATAGCTTTTCTGTCAATCCTAAGCAGCTTTCGTTCATTGCCGAATGATCCTAATCTTATTTGAAGTTTCTCTAATCATATCCGATCCAAGTATCAGTTTCTCGCCCGCTTACCACCAACATGAAGGAGCGATATGCGGTCAGCCATATAATGCTTCATAAGGAGCCATACCAATACTAGACTAATTACTACTGTTGTATGCATACTCCACCAGATGTAAATGGTCATCTCATGTTCTCCAAAATCTGTAATGCATGCTCGCTGGTTATCTTCCAATGTACAATTTAGTCTTTCAGTTTGCCCATCTGTTTGCGGCTGGTAGGCCATACTAAGGTGCAGCTCTGTCCCTAACGCCTCTTGTAAGCTCTTCCAAATCCCAATGGTGAACAATGGGTCTCGATCACTTACAATGCTCTTTGGCACCCATGAAATCATACTATCCATTTTACATGCAACTCTACCAGCTTGGATATCGTTCTACTTGACTTGATGGGTATAAATCTAGCGCTCTTAGTCAATCAATCAACCACAACCCAAATGCTATCATACCCTGCTCAAGGCCTCGATAGTCCATCAATAAAATCCATCAGTACTTGCTCCTATTTCCACTCAAGAACTTCTAGCGGTTGCAAAAATCCATTTTGTTGCTTTTACTCTGCCTTTACCAATTAGCAGTTCATACACTTCATGATAAATGTTCCAATATCCTTTTCATACCTTCCCAATAACAGGCCTGCTCATATCTCGGTACATCTTATTACCTCCATAATGCACTGTCAAACAAGAACAGTGCCATTCTCGTAGCACTTCATCTCGCGATTCATCAATATCGAAAACAAACAGTCTTCAATACTTATTAGCCAACCATCTCGGTCGTGTCCGTATTGCCTTATATCCTTACTTACTCCTTCTACTATCTCCATTATAATCTCCGCTAGCCTAGCATCTAGCTTCTGACTAGCACCGATCCTTTCTACTAAAGTAGGTCTGGACGAAAAACTTGCCAACATCTCTGGTTCCAGCTCGCAATGAGGCCTGAAATCATATCCAGTAATGTACTTAATCTACTTCCATTCCAAGAACATTTCTCCCAAACTAGCATGTCTTCTTGTCAATGCATCAGCGGCCACATTCCCTTTTCGTGGTGTACAGGAAATGCTAAAATCATAGGGCGCTAAGAACTCCAGCCACTATTGCTAACGAAGGTTGAGATCCTTCTGAGAGAAAAGATACTTCAAGGATGTGTGGTATGCAAATATCCCGTATGATGTACATATATCATCCGTATGCAAAACTATAGCTGATTGCTCGCTCGATCGCACAATTTCACTTCCAAACTAGCATTGTTCCCATGACCACTCCAGTGTGGACTTAGATTCAGTTCCTTGATTAGAAACCACTTTTCACCTTGCATAGCCATATACCATGATAGGGAATATCAGAATCAATCAAAAATTCATACTTAGTGTTCGCCGTTAAGAATCAAGTAAAAAATCCTAATTCGAATCGGTGTAAATCACCTCAAAATCGTATATTCGAATCTGGATCAAACAGTTATACGAATAAAATAGCATACGTACAACTTTTGTATTTATTTCAATTGGTTTCTTACTATATCTTATTCTCCTTTATTCATTATCCACATTCATTTATTACTTAGTATATATCTTTCAATACTAATATCATTCATAAATCATTCCATAAATTTTCTTATTAAGTTTATAAAGATTTTCTTTAATACTACTACTTATGTTTATTTTTACTCTACAACTTAAGTTCACATTCATTTCTAGAAAATAACATTCTAAAAAATATTCAATTCATTTTACAACTTAAGTTGAATTCCATTTTATATCTCATGTCCATATCCATTTTACTAATTTATTTCAGTAGTTCATTTCATTAATTAATTATAAATCAAATTCAATTTCACTTATCTTTGCTTGAGGCAAATTCCATTCCAAAATTAATCTTATTTAACTTAACTTAAGTTAAACTTAATTTCAAAATTCAAAATTTTCAAATTTACTATTCTTAACATTTATATTCAACACATTTAAAAAATTGTTTTAACTCACTAATTCTCAAAATTTATAAGTTATAAAACTTAGTTTTTTTCAACAAAAACACTTGGATACAACTTTCCAAATTTAAACACCCAATTTTTATTTTCAAATCATTTTGAAATCATATATACATAATTCCTTTTTATATCAAATCAAACTTTTGAATTTTAAAATCAGTACTAGTTTTACCAAACAAAACCTCTATAGAGAATAACTATAGTAGCAATCCGTCACTTAGAAACTTGAAAATTAATGCCGATGATGTTGTAGTCATCACCAGAATTATTTTCCAACAATCAAAGTGAGTTCAGTGCTTTTTATTTCTTTTAAATCCTTTTATTTACAAATCATATTTCTAAATTTTCCTCATATATAATTTCACTTTGGTTATATAAAATCATTTCTCAATTTATTTGAACACAAACAACAAACAACAAATGCTAATAATCGAATATTATCATTCACTAACAACCAAACACATCATATATAACTATAATAATTTCTAAAAAATTATACTTTAATATATATGAAATTTAATTTAGGTATTATTTCATTTACCAATTTTAAAATAATATCGTGTCGGTTTGCCTTGTTCGAGCGTTTAGAAACCCCTATCGATATCTTAGCATCCCACATATTGACTAGAATTCATAAGCCACCCAACTGATAAATTAATACAATATAAAATATTTTTATAATCACTAACAAATATGCGCTCATATATATAATACACTCAAACTCATATTAGGGTATTACTTACCCTATCTATAATGAGTACCCAACCAAAGCCCAGGTATTCGCACAACCTAAGCTCTGATACCAGCTGTAACGATCTGCTAACCTGCATAATTCAAGCTGACAATAAACCACACATGTCCGAATGGAAAGACGGATGGTTGTGGAAAAGAAAGATGGAAGAAAAAGAGAAACTAAAACAAACACATAATCTCATAATCACAGCAGAACAACATATAATATAATATCGTGAACTTCGCAAAAGAGAAACTGTAATATAATTTATATACATCCATCAAAGTATAACAATCAAATCATGATTATCAGCCTGGAAAATTATAATAAGATGTCCTCACAAATTATGACAATTTATACAACAATGTAGCGGAAAATAAAATATACGTGAATACGAGCTGAATATCTCCAGCTCGTCTGCTAAAGCTCCAAAGCATCCAAATTTAAATACGTAAATAATCTCTGTCTGACCCGAGCATTCAAGGGAAGAACGCCTAGATCAAACTGGTAAACCAGCATGAGAAAACATATCTCAGCTGAATTTTAAAGTTATAAAAACTTTCCTTTGTTAAAATAAAGTAATCTCGTAAGACCACGCCACACATAAACATGAAGGGGTTTTACCTTACAATAACCAAGCCTGCACCATGCCATCGTGAACTAGGAACTGAGCCTAAGACTGTGCCCCTTTAAATCAAAACCGCCACCATTGTGGTTCATCAATCGACGATCGACTTATATGAATGGGTTCATGGTGAGAAGCTCGACAACTTTCTTGTAGAAGTCGAAGCCTAAAAGTGCATGGATTAGTTGGAGGAATTATGGCCGTTAGATGGTGTAGCTTTTCAATGGCCGCTGGTGAATGTGATTAGCGTTTTGTTTGCAAGTGAAAATTTTGGATAGCCTTGTATAGAAAATTATAAAACATTATTCACGACTTAAATTTTCGAACTCCAACCGAGGAATGCCGCTTAGCGTTCTATATGTTATACTCCTATTCCAAATATAATGGAACTAGTGTCGAGTCCCTATTCCAAAGTATATAGAAGTTAGGATTCCAAAATCAAATTATATTAATTTAAATTCCTTTAATTAATTTCTAGGCGTTTCGAACTCGCATGACCCAATCGTACATCCAATTGCCACAAAATTCGACACTACATAATAATTCACTATTACGGATCCAATGAAACTGCTTTCGTCCAAATACAAGACAGTGCCGTAGAAGGCTATTTTTACACGTTAATTAATGCAAGTTATTTCCAAAATCAGTTTAATCACATATAAATCCAATTTAAAAGTTTACTATCTCCATTATTGTTTTAAAAAGAATTTAAATAAGTTTTCTAAATCAATTTTATTGATATTAAATTCTAGAGTCAATTATTTAAACATTTCCAAATATTAAATTTAATAATTTAATTACACAAAAATATATTTATTTGAAATATAAGTTATTAAATTTATAAAGTTAACTTTTCAATATTTAAAATCAATTCAATATTCTAAATTCGAATGACTGAAATTTTGGGTCGTTCCATTACTAATAATTTCAAAACTTCATTTTTAAACAATGATCGAGTCATGTCTACTCGGCGGATATAAACGTTGTAGTTCACCATCTATAAACTTCACTCATTTCGCTCATCATTGATAATCACATAATGGTTGCTTTATTCCATGGAAAGGTAGATATATCTTTAATATTTTTCATTCCCTTGACTATATGATAACACTTACAATATTTTTCTTTCTTCATTTCATAACTGAGCTTTCATCTTCGTTCTAAGGCTTCAAAAACTAGGACTTCCAAGTACTCCCAAATCTCGATCTTCAACTTCATTCATGGATCCATCCTTTAATCAATTCAAGGTAGTTGTTTCCACCACCGCCCATTCCATAAAGCCATCACCTTCGCCATGCCATCGATCGCCACTTCATCCATGGTTTATCATCGACCCACTCAATTTATTGATTCTAACTGATTCTTGGCTTAGGTGATAAGATATGCTAATGTCAAGATTGAAGGAGTCGGTGTTGGGAAGGATTGGCAATGGTTATGGGTGGAGATGATTATTTGGGTGGTACTCGATCATGGATTGGATTGAACCCAAGAAATGGCATTCATTCTTCAACAAATATGAGTGCTGACATGTGTTGAGATATAAATCCCGTCAACATTCTGATGCGGTAGCTGGTAATCTTTGCTTTATGAAGATTGCACTATCTCTCTAGGATGCTCCAACCAAGAGTTCAAGCCCCGTTCCATGTTGAGATCCATCTGGTTCTATTAACAAAATTCTTACATTAATTGGTAATGTATGACGCATGATTCCATTGCATTCCAAAGCTTATTTTCTAGCATAAGCAGGATTTCTACAGAGAATGCTTTCATACACTATGCAAAGGCACAGGATACACACTGTATAGGACATAAATACCACCTATAGTTAATGTACATAATCCGATGGGTCAACACACGTCAACAAATGCTAGATGCTATACATCGACTACACACGGGGACTAGACACTTGTATACTTAAGTATATAAAAGTTTTAATAAAGATTAACTAGCCATGCCCATTATTCGATATTTTGTTCAGTTATGGAACCCAATAGGTGCTCTTTGCATATCCCTACAATTGCGTTGGAAACCTTTTGCTTCTGCATCGCTAGTGGCAACTTCAAGCTTGATGTCGGCTTCCACTCCATAGCCGGTCCTTTCAGTCGTCGACGATCTCATTGGCTTTCAATCGATGTAGCCTTGCTTATGATTATTGAGGAGCCATACAACAAGATTCCTTCTGATGCTAACCCAGAAGGGGTTATGATCTTAGATAAATCCACCGTATTCCCCCACTTCTCGCTTATCTGCTACTGAACACTAAAGAATTTTCAATAGGCACGTGATTTTGGATGTAGTTAGTCTCCTAGTGTCGCATGAAAAATCTCACAATCTTCTTATATGTTATATATCCTATAAATCATACATGTTATTATCTGGAGCGGTGCCTCCTTTATATCCATTTCCTTGCCATATCTTGCAGTAAATGAGGCTCACCCCTTTATAACTACATCCTAATGCTTACACGGTTCTCTTGAGTCTATTCATGATATTATTCCACCCTCTGAGCAAGGAGCCATCATTTGTTGATATTGGGTACCTTCACAACTTTAAGCACTATTCCTCCAATCCTTCACTTATATTCTTTGAAGTGTTTAGAGGTTGTAAAATTGTAACTGGCCTCCACAAAAAAGCAGCTACTCTAAAGACAAATACTTCTTTGTGCATATCCCACTGGCTTTGCTGAAAAGTGGATCTCCAGATGTAAGTCTTACATCTTTTAATCCAACTATCGCCTCATCAAGTTTTGCTTCATCCAGATTGTTAATCCATTTCTTCTTCATTGTAGCTATACATATACTAGAAATTTTGGAACCAAATAGTTAACTTTGATATTTTCAATGATAATTACATCCGAAAGTAACCGTTTTCCACTTCCAAAATTTGTATTGTTTCTTTACCTAAAAATTATGGAATAAAAAACCCATCTTTATTTTATCATTAGAAACATCGTATTAAATTTAGTGGTATATGGTGTTGATTAAATCATGTTTTACCCAAATACATGACTAAATTATGTAGAAAATTTTCATTCACATAAATTTTGAAAACCATGGTTAAGTCTTCTCTTTTATTTTAGAAGCGAAAAGCTTAAATCTTTGTTTTTGATTTCCCTTCCTTCCCTTGAGAATTGGTGTCCGACCTTGAAATAATAAGGGTTTTATTTTTATTTTGTAATGAAAATGAAAATAAAGAAAGAGAATGATATGGTGAGGGATTTATATATTAATGGTTTTGATTTTGGCTAAAATCCCGCTTATCTAATCTTATTGATAACTTTCCCTTAATATAAGACTCCCTTCATTCAACATTCAAATCTTAAATCTATTTTCCTTATACAAAATCCTCTTTCATTTAGAATGCATATTTTTTTATTCTTACTAATAAGGACGACCTTAATTGCTTTATTTACCATTGGTACATTTAATTAACTTTTTATAATGTCTCGTACTTAATTAATCAAATCTTCCATAGGCAATTTTTGTGATTAAATTTATTTAATCATCTTTCCATAATTCCTTATTTTAGTTTAATTTCTCATATTATGGCACTCCATAATGTAGGGTGCTCAAGTATCCCCTCCTTATAAGAAATTTGTTCTCAAGTTCAAATACAAAAGAACCAAAAATTACGTTAACACCCTAATAGTGTCCACAAGAGTACACACGAATACAAAAGTTACACTAGTACCCTACTACTATAAATTATCATTCATCGAACATAATGTATTAGTTCAACTACTAACACCTTATTATATAGTAAAAAACACATTTTACAACACATATAATAAACAAATAAAGCACCCTTCTATAAACATGAATGTCTAAAACAATCCAGGATAAATTTTCCTAATCTTATCCTCTACCTCTAAGGCATGATCATCTTTATCTTCACTCCAAAGAATACAAACAAGTTTAGTAACTTTATCCCTAAACTCCTCCATATCGCTACTTATAATCCTTTTCGGTCGTCTAACATAATTCAAAGTTGGTTCTATAGATAAATCCTCTATCGCCCTCGGTCCACTACCGTATTAGGGTTAAGCACACATTTCCTTAAATGTAATATATGAAAGACATTATGCACACCTGCTAAACTTCTTGGTAACTCGACTCTATAAGCGAATTTACTGATACTCCCAATCATTGGAATAGACTTACATATTTAGAAGCCAAATTCACTGCCTTCCTAAAGCGCATAATACCTTTCATCAATGAAACCTTCATGAATATATGATGCCCACTACGAACTCCAGTTCCTTTCTTCTCCAATTGACATAACCTTTTTGCCTTGATTACAAAACTTTCATTCTAGTGCGAATAAATTCTTTCTTCTCTGTAGTATCTCTTACCAAGTTGGGTGGTAACACGGGTCTATCCCCTATGTCCAACCAACAAAGAGGTGACTTAAAGCGCCTCAAATGGTTCCATTGTGATAGTCAGCTGGTAATTATTATTGTAGGGAAACTCTACCAAATGCAAATAATCTTCCAAAGGTCCTCTAAAATCCAGAACACATGCCCTTAGCAAACCCTCTAATACATATTCATCCATTCTATTAGACCATCTACCTACGTGCAATATGCTGTACTTATATTTAACTTCGTATCCAATGCACTCTGCAAACTTCTCTAGAACTCACTAGTGAACAACAGATCCCTATCACTAACTAAGTTGCTTGGAATCCTTTGGAGTTATACAATATTCTTCAAATAAAGCTTCGCTAATCTAGCAAACGTAACGACCCAATTTTTTGATGCCTGAAAAATCGAACCATTCGGGTTAAAAGAAGAAGGAGGTAGAAGAAGAGAAAACAAAACAACAACACAATCTTACCATCGCAGCGAAATAAAATATAATAGTTAATAACAGATCTTTACACAAAAGAAATTATATCTGTTTACACGTAACAACATTAGAGTACAACACAATCAATACCAAATACTAAACAGTTATATTTACTTGTCCTTACAAAATTGAATTCACAACTTATACAGAATAGCGAAATACATATATCAAATACGGGTGATACGTCTCGTTGTCCAGCTCATCTCCTGAGCTCAACAGCATCATATCCTGTATTCTATAATACTCGGTCTGGCTCGAGTATTATAGTTAAATAACACCCGAGTCAGTCTAGAAAATCAGCGTGAGAAAACACACTCAATTGGATTATTAAAGTTTTCAAAATCATTTGAAAATCAGAGGTATCTTGTAAGACCACGCCACAAATAAACATGGCGGGTTTTTACCTTACGATAACCAAAACATTTTTTATAAAATCCTCTGATATTATAATAGTGTCTATATACAAATACTTATTCAAATAGCCGAAATTGTACATTATTAAATTCCAGCTACTAGCCAAAAAGTGGGTTCTACAAACAAAAACCGTAAAGGCATGTAGGGATAATGGATTTCCATCAATCGCAGGGCTACCGGGGTACCGTCCGTCACAGTATGTGGTCAAGGTCACCGTTTCGAGGATCCACCCTGATCCCCTGCATCACAAGATCGGAGCTACCCCTTACTGGATAGTCCGAATAATTTCACCCCGCGGTTGGGATCAGCAACCGCCCACACAGCTGAAATAAAAAGGGACATCTTGACAGGGGTGACCTTACCCTAATTGGTTGCTAGCCACTTAGCCTTGTGTGCACCTCCCTAGTTTTAGCTATTCCCGGTAAATGAGGCTCGAGGCTATGCGCAATCTTTTTATCACACATTCACTTAGAATTCTCATCGTCCTCCTGACAATGTTCAGAAAGCATTCATCCATACAAGTCCGTTCCGAGTTCGAACGAAACCGAAGGCACTATTCCTACTACATCCATTTTGAAATCACCTTCAGGATTAGTAGCGATCAGCCCTTGCACTTCACTGCTCCATCTTCGACTACAAGCTCTAGTCTTCCTCACGAAACCGTTCAAACCGGATCGAAGTAGTTTTTGGAAAATTAATCCTGATCCCAGTCTCTTCGAAACGATCAGCGCATTGGCCAATATAGATAGTCAGTTATTTAACTATCAAATAACATTCACAATCAATCATCAGATCAGATAATTTTCTAAATTATTTATTTCAAAATTTTCCATATTTCAACCCCTTTGAAACAGTTTCAAACCACCTTTCTCTTAAAGAATAAATTTTTCCAAATATTGTTTATTTCCACTGAAAACAACCAAGTCCAAATACTTAGATTTTAAAATAATTTAGATCACTTTATTCTAAATTATACTTTAAGAATATTTAAATTAAAAACTACTTAAAGACTATATACAAAATATATACTTTAAAAATATTTAAAATAAAACTACTTTATAAAATATAAAACTAGTTTTTAAAATAAAAGTTAAGCCAAACTAAATTTAAAATAAAAGTTACGAAATTCTATTGAAGTTTTCAAATAAAACTTTAACCAAACTATCTTTGAAATAAAACTATTTTATAAAATATAAAAATTAATAATTAAATTTTTAAACATAATACCAATTAGCCTTTTAAAATAATTACTACTGTAACTAATTTAATAAATATTTACCTTTAAAATTTTAATAACTTAAATAATAATTTCTTAAAAACATTCCTTTAAACAACTTTAAAACTTTCAACTTATACTTAAAAGTCTGCTTTGAAAACATGCTTGGCTTTCCAGGGAAGTACAGTTCTCTTTCACAACTTTTAAAAATAAAACACTATTTATTTTTAAAACAAATTTACCCATTCCTTTATAAATTCCCACCGTGAATTTATCCTTCCAAATATCCACTGATATTTTATTTCACTTTATAAACCCAGTTTATAAATTCTGTAGTCTCCCTTTTTTAAATCACAGTTTCCACACACTTTATCAATCTCCGATCGATTTCCAAATTACTCCATTTTGAAATAAATCCCTTTACTTACTCAATTATTTCAAAACCCATTAACCTCATATTTTACTTCTTCATTATGATTTAAAATCTTTTAACTGAAAAATACCAATTTCATATTTTTCCAAGTTCCACCTTTACCCTTTCCAATAAATTTAAACCTTGAATTTTAAAATAAATTCTTTATTCCTTTAAATAATATCACTTAAGTTTAAAATTCATTATTTCCTCTTTTATTCAAAATCTCGTTTCCCATACTCAGGATTTTTTTATTAGAATTTAAAAATCACTTTTATTCTTTTCCAATTCATTCTTTAATTTATCCAAATTCTCTATAATTATTTACTTAAAAATTATCTCTTTTATTTTCTCATCAAAAATCCATTCTACAATTTTTGATAACTCGGTATACCCAAATAAAATCAATCAAACCACAGCATCCAATATTTCAATTACCAATATAGTCTATCTCAGATTATCAAATCATATCACATAATATTAAAACAAATCTAAATATTTTGAGGAATCCAATTGGATCCCTCCAACCTGTTTCCCTGCATCCACAGATGTTAGCACAATATAAAATACCAATTCTACTTCGAGGTGGAATATTGCGGTATATGGGGTTATATCATATCATCCGCTATTATGTGGCGCATAGGGTCTCATCCGCTATATAATGCGGAAAATAAATCACTCCAATATATATATGTATGTATGTATGTATATATAATATACCACATCTAATCAATTCAATCATTCGATCCAAAAATTTAAATTTAACTATTTAAATTTACCAAAAATCCCTGATGAGTGAGATTAACTCACCTTTGATTTTTTTGCAATCCAATCCAATTCCGACTTGATTTCATGGTTTTGACCTTGAATAAAATAATTAACGATTTATTACTATTTGAATTAACCAAACAACTAATTTCCCATTCAATAAATTAAATTTGAATTTTCCTTTAATAAATTACATAGTGACTGAAATAACTAAATGAGCAAATTAGTCGCCAAATCTATTATTTCAAATAAGCTCATACATTTAAAATGTATATGTATATTTATTTTTCCTCTGCATGCATACATATTTCATTGTATATAAATTTACCTAAAAAAATAAACATTTACTTTAATGTTATCAAATTTACTGGAATAAAATAATTTAGTTTTAAACTTAAATAAAGGTTTCTTTTGATACCACATATACACTATATAAAAATAAATTACAGATTTAAAAATCCAATTTTTATATAAACCTTCACCATTTCAAAAACAAATATTATTAAAACAAACTCTACTATTAAAAATTTGCTAATAGTATATGGTTGAAATATATATATATTCATTTTTCTATTTAAATCAGCACATGCATGAAAATAAAATTGAAAAAAAAACTAATACCTCACAGAACCTCTCTGACACACGACCCACACGAGCGGCGACGCTTGATTTCGAACCTCGACAGTACCCAGCTCCGATCCCTTGCCCTAAACAACCCTAGCTTGCCTCGCTTACTCCTGCAAATCACGCCCCCTCTCGATCGATCGAACAACGATCTCCACCCGTATCGCGACACGCCACCGCAAATCCTCTCCAATGTCGCGCCCTCCCTCCAGCCATCGAGCACGCATCCAACATTCTCGTGCTCGATCTTTCTGTCATAGGGCACATTGATTTTGAACGGGAAGTGGCCATTTTCAATTTGAAGTTACTGTGTTAGTTTGAACTAAAAGAAAGTTTTTGTTTTCTTCTTTTTTATGAATTCGATCTACCCCTAAATTGCACGACTTATGATTTAAAGAAGAATGAGACGCGTGTTAATGCAGTTCAACATGTGTTTTAAAATTCTATTACGAGTCCACAAAGATCTGTAATAGTCCAAATTCAATTTATATTATTTAATTTAAATTTAAATTTCAAATTCAAATTGCCTCGATTTCCGCACTCACAATCTCGACCCTCTATCGAGGCATGCACCAGGCGTTTATAATGTTATACCCCTATTATGAACACAATGAAAAAGTTTTCGAGTCCTAATTCGATCATATGGAGAGAATAACTTTTTGAACCTAGTTATAATATTGAATTTTTGAGAGAGATTTCAGCGCATTTACTTATCGTATGACCAAACGATCACTCCAAAAGCTATGAAAATTGAAATTCGATAATAATACAATATTACGGATCCAATGGTACTAGTTTCGTCGAATTTCGAGGCTGTGCCTCAGAAGGCTATTTTTAGATATCGATTTAAACTATATATTTTCAAAACTGAACAAACCAACTTTAAATGCAAATTTAAAACCTTCATTATTTTTAGTACTATCAATATAAATTTTATAAGCCTTTGAAATAATTTTATCAAGCTCAAAAATCAAGATTCAATATTTTACCCAATTTCCGTACATTGAATTCAATAATTTAATTACCCAAATAAATAGTGATATTTTTAATTCAAATTAAACTAACTTTTCAAATATTTAAAATCAACTAAATATTTCAATTTCAAATATGCAAAAATTCCGGGTCATCACATTCCTTCCCCCTTAAAAGAATTTCGTCTCCGAAATTACTAGTTAAGAGGAATGGTTCATAACCCGTTAACCTTTTTCCCATGACCAAACAGTTTTTAACCACATTCCAAAACAAACTTTTATTTATAACACATTATCACTCTACCAACTTTCCAAACTCATCCATAAGTTCCAAACAATATCACCTATTCAACAGTTCAAATTTACATTTAAAATTAAATTTTAAATTATCAAAATTTTCACAAAATTTTTCTAACTCTCTAAATTTTCGAAAAATTTCGCCAACCTCTCCTTTGCGCGGCTAGCTCGGTACAACTACCAAATGCCTCTATGGCTGCGGATTTCAAAAGAAAACAAAAACGCCAAGTGGGTAGACTAGAATATCATCAAATTTCATACAGAAATTTAAACACATACCTTTATGTTGAGCAATTTAATTTATCTTCTGAAATCAAAAATCCCAATTAATCCCTTACCTTTAAAATACCTGTATATCCTACGTAGCCATAACATCCAATCACAGAATCCCAAAATCATTTTATGCACTTCTTTTCAAAAGTTTCATATCTATTTGATTCACATCTGCACGATGCACATATATCACCCGCACTAAATACCCAATTCGATCGCTCACTCGATCACATAATTTCACTTCCGAACTTGTATCGTCCAACCGACTTCCTAGTTCTAACTCAAATCTAGTTTCTTGATCAGAAACCGTCATTCTCCTTGCATAGCCACAACTATGATAGAGAATTTCTAAAATCAATCAAAAATCCATATCCAGAGTTCGCCGTCGAAAATCGAGTGAAAAATCCCAACTCGGACAGGTATAACTACCTCGAAATTCTATGCTCGAATCTGGATCAAATCACTATGCGAATAAAATAATATATATACATATTACGTATTTATATCCATTGATTATTAACTATATCAATTCTCTTTTATTCACAATATTTTGGTTTCCATTTTCATATTCTGCAATTATCCCATTTCACCACTTTTGTTTATCTATACTTTTACTCAAATTTTCATTTTCAAATTCATTTGAAATCGATTTCCCTTTCATTTTAAATATTGAATTCTATTTACATTGTCTCAACCCCTACTTAATTAACTATTTCTCTAATTAGTTCCACTTACTAATTTATTCCTATCTCAAGTCATTTTTACTTTCAAACTTTTATTATTTTAGTTCACTTAGAACTAGTTCTACAACTTCACTCTAGTCAATTAAATTTTAATATTCAATTCTTAATTTTATTCACTTATACTTTCCAAATCTCAATACTTTTGTTCAAATTTCCATTTTCAACTCCACTTGAATTAAATTTTCCTTCCTTCCACCAATTTATTCACAAACAAATTTAACGTTTCATTTTATACAACAAGATTCAAATCAAATCTCATTCCAAATCATTTTCTTACCTACTTAAATTAATTAGTTTACTTGCTAATTTTATTTCAGTCCTTTATTTTACTGAGCCAAATCTTGACTAACTTCCATTACACACAATTCAAATCAATTCCCAATATTCAGTTTCCAATTCTATTTACTTACAAATGCAAATTCATTTGTCTATCCACATTTTTATTTAAGTAACTATTTCTCTTAGTTTCCTTAGACTTTCTTTAAATTCACTTTACTTAATTATATTTAATTACTCTCCAATTCAATTTAAATTTTAAATTTCTATAAGTTTTTCAATTTATTACCATTCCATTTACTAACGTTCTTTAGTTTTATTGAGTCCAATTCAACTATATTTTCCATTTTACTTTATTTAACACCATTCAAATTTAATTTCAATTTCCAGTTTCAATAACTTATAAGTTCCAAACCCACTTATAAATCCATAAACATTTTTAGTCAAGATTCCAGAGTTCAAACCACTACTTAAACACTCAAAACATTTTATTCCAATTCTAGAGTCTTCAATAATCATTTAAGTATTTCAAAATCATTTTGAAATCAATTATATCCAAAATCCTTTGGTATCAAATTATCCTTTGAATTTTAAAGCCAAACTTAATTTTGCAAGAACTCCATTTTTTTAAAATAATTTGGTAGCAATTTCTCTTTTGGAAACTCGAAAATGAACATCGATGATGCTGCAGTCATCATCGAAGTTATTTTCCAATGACCAAAAAGAGTTCAATGCTTTTATCTCTTTAAAACCCCTTTAAATATTTTTAAATTCCATATCTCACTAGATTTCAAATCCAATCCCAAAAATATTTCTGAAATAATATCACTATTATTTCTCCAAAACTTTTGAAGACCATTTCCAAACACAAAGGAATTTTAAACTTTTTCCAAAATTCCAAATTCCAAATTCTTTCAATTCATATACAACTATTACTCTGGAATTTTATTTCATTTTATAAATAACATTCACCATTTTCATTCAAAAATTCCATTTGTATAGTAATTTATTCTTAACTTTGTTTTGGTTATTACATCAATTTCTTGTTTTAATTTCCACATAACAATGATAATAGTTTAATATTATCATTCCTAGCAACCAAGCAACCATATATAACTATAATAATTTATGGAAAATTATTTCCTTTATATAAAAAAATAATTTGGGTAAAATTATTTTATTTACCCTGTTTTAAAGCAATATTATGTCGGTTTATCTTGTTTAAGAGTTTAGAAATCCCTATCGATGTCATGGCGTCCTACATATCGGCCAGAATTCATAAACACTTAACCGATAAGTCAACACAATACAAAAACTGTTAGTCCGTGAGATGATGGTTTTGATGACAACAACCTTAGAATAGATTATAAAATATAAATACTAACATTATAAGTTTAGGTATATATGTATATGCAGGATTTAACCATGCAGATACCAAGAATGGAGACTGTACAGTATAAAGATTCAGGATATCAAGATTGAAGACTCATGAGTATCAAGAGTTCAAGAATTCAAGTAATATTCTTTAATTATAAATTTTGTTAAAACTCGTAGAAAAGCACTGGCATCTTAAAATCCAATTTATTCGTGGAATGGAATCCACTTCGATCCTGTTAAAAGGATGGAACCCTAAGTAGGATGGAACCTACGAAAAATCTAATGGAACATTGTTTTGTATCTGCTAACTTTTTATTCAAAATGATTTTTCAAAATTATATCCTGTTTTCAAAATATTTTCAAAACCTTCCTTTTAAAAGAATCAAAAACCTCTATCCTGATTTGAAATAATTTTAGCCTCAAAATCATCTTTAATTTCAATGTCAAATTACTCCTGATTTTAAACTATCTTTTAATATAATATATTTAGCTTTTAATATTTTTACTTAGATTTAAATATAAAATTGTAGTTAAATTCTACATATATTATTTTCTATATTTACTTATGAATTTTAACTATAATCAAGTATATTTATAAGGTTTAAAGTAGTTTTAATATAAGATAAAGGTTATTTTCAAAGAAAATCAAATCATCAAAAAATGTTTTGGGATGTCGACATACTCATGGTGACCATGTCGACATGGTGTCAGTTAAGTTTAAAATTTAAATTTCAAAAGAAGTGTCTATTCGCCATAACTCTTCACGAATGGACATGACTGTTGTTCTTCTATAAATAGGGGTCACTTTCAACGAATTTAAGATCAGATTTTCTGGTTTTTCGCTCCTCTTCTTCTTTCACTTTTCTTAATACATATTCTTACCATTACTCCGCCGAAATTAACATTGAATCGAACTCGATCATTCGTATTTTGATTCTCTATCACTCTCTCAACAAGATCCTCAGTGCTATTCAGTGTTATAGTCTTTTTGTAATCAACTTAGCAAGAAAAGGTGTGATTGTAGCCTTGAAAATCAATCAAGCGAGATAAGGTGTGATTGTAGCATTGGAAAATCAATTGGATGAACTTGTTGCCCGTAAAATCAAGTGGGTGAACTTGTGGCCCGGAAAATCAAGTATCTCTACCCTGAGGATTGTGATTATGAAGGGTGTACCTCATAGCCTTGAAATCGAGGGTGTAATTGTAAAAGATTGCTTTTGAAAGGAAATCCGTACTTGTGTTGCGGGACTGGATGTAGGGTAACTCCAAACCAGTATAAAATCCGGTATGTTCTTTCCTTTACTGCGTTTTATTTTATTTCTGCATTTGTGTTTGTTTCTGTGATCATATCTATATCTGTATATTGCATACATTTGTGTATAAATCAATATAAACTCAAAAAGATTTAGTAATTCTTTATAAACACTATTCACCCCCCTCTAGTGTTAACTCTAGCCTTAAGATCCGTAATCCGCGTTTCTCTCAATTGGTATCAGAGCAAGGTTTTCAAAGTTTCATAATCTGATTTTTGAAAAGTTTTCAAAATGGCTACCAACACTGGTACCGTTACTAACACTAGTATTCCTGTCGCTAGTTCATTTGCAGAAGATCGGTCTACTGTCAGACCACCACTTTTTAATGGCAGTAACTATGCATATTGGGCATGTAGGATGAAAATATATTTACAATCTATAGGATTAGACACTTGGAATATTACACAAACTGAATATCCTAAACCCACAACTGATTTTGCAGAGTGGACTGCTGAGCAAAAGACTGTTGCACAAAATAATTCTAAGGCAATGAATATTTTGTTTTGTTCACTAGATAGAAATGAATTCAATAGAGTGTCAGTTTGTAAGTCTGCATATGAAACCTGGAAAACTTTGCAAGTTACTCACGAAGGAACAAGTAAAGTTAAACAGATCAAAATTTCCATGCTCACAAATCAGTTTCAATTATTTAAAATGAATCCTAATGAGTCTATTTCAGATATGTATAGTAGATTTTAGGATATTGTGCATTCTCTAATATCTTTGGGAAAGGAATTTTCTGAAGAAGATCAAGTCAGAAAGATTTTAAATTCTCTTACTCCACAATGGGATCAAAAGACACTTGCTATCGAAGATGCAAATGACATCAGTACTTTAAAGATAGAAGAATTAATTGAAAAACTAATATCGTATGAAGTTCAAATGATCGGGAGAAGAGAAAGCAAAACATCTGAAAAGAAATCAATGGCATTCAATGCATTGACTGATGGATCAGATTCAAACAGCAATAATGATGAAGAGATAGCCTTGATGCCCATAAATTTTAGGAAATTCCTGAAATACAGAAAGATGAATAATCTCAAGAGAAACAACTATAAGAACTCTGGAAATCAGAATATAGTGCTAAATAATGTCAAATGTTACAACTGTGATGAACCAGGCCATATCAAAAGAGACTGTCCATATCCAGATAGGCAAAATTCTCCTATGAACAATGATCCAGCAAAGAAACGGAAACGTGCATTTACTGCTACTCTAGATGACTCAGACTCGTCCTCAAGTGATGATGATCAGAAAACTGATAATTCAAATTTGTATTTCACGGCAGTTCACGACTTCGACGAATTTAGAGAAACGGACTCAGAAAAAGGTACACATTTACAATATAATTGGTTGAAATTGCTTGCTTAGAATTAGATGTTTGATTACTTGATTGATTGATTTTGAATTGGTGTGTTGTTTGAATTTTAAAAATTTATTTTCTATTTATTTTCTATTTATTATTATTTTTTATTATTATTTTATTTATTTTATATTATTATTTTTAATAGTATAATAATACTTTCTGAAATATATTATTAGTCCAATAATATTTCAAAAATATATAATGAAGCATATATTTTTATTAGAGAACTTAAGAAAAATAATTCACAAAAATTCACTGGCACATGTCGACATGGTCCCGGCCATGATGTCGACATGGGTACCAGAATTTGAATTTTAAAATTTGAATTCAAATGTTTGAATTTTCCTCCATCTTTTCACTTCCTTCAATTCTCTGAAAAGCTACTTTTTTACCAGAGAATATGTTCTTTGAGAATCTATTTATTCACTATCTTTTATCATATCTTTTCACTCTCATTTTCAAATTCAAACTCTCTCTTCAAAATTTCAAGCTCTCTACTCTGTACTTTAATGGCTTTTTCAAGCAACCCCTCCACCATGAGAATTTTTAGAAAAATAAAAGAGAACTATTCAATGATCTGGAGGCAATAAAAGCATAAATCAATTATGCTAATTATGCCGAAGTCCATCCCGGAAAGTTTGCTATTTTTCAAGATTTCTCTTCTTATGAACTTGATTCTCTTTTTGCAAACAATGGAGTTCTTAGTCTTATTGATGCTTCTCAAAATGATTTTGTTTTCTATGCTAATTTAAACCGTGGATTTTATCATGGAAATGAGGATGAAATTAGGAGTAGTGTCAAAGGCACTATAATTGTTTTGAATTATGATCTTTGGGTACCATTCTCAATTGCAAGTGTACGGGAATGGATCTTTCTAATTTTAAAATCGATGAAAATGATCGTGAGACATTTCATCACATTTTCTAAGGGAATGATAATTTTGAATTCAAAAATCGAAATTTTCGACCAAAAGCAAGAATTGTCAATCTTCTTTTGCAACATATTTTGACCCCAAGATCGGGGAATTTTAACAATCCTACTTCAAAGGTTTGCAGAGCTCTTTTTGCTATTTTTGGAAATTATGACATAAATTGGGCGCAAGTTATTTTGGATGAACTTCGTCCTAAAAATCTTGAAATGGGTGAGAATACTTTATATCATGGAGTTTATCTCACTCGGATTTTTAACTATTTTAGAGTGGATTTCAAAAGCAAAGAATTTGTTTCTAGAAAAGTTTTCAATCATTCCAACATTTCGCTTACGAAAATTCCATTTGTTTTTAACCTTATGAGACCCTTGCCGAAAAGGAAGATCATTTGGCTCATGAGGAAATGGAAGAAGAGGAAGAGGAAGAAGAAGAAGGGGATGAAATGGAAATTGAAGAAGAAGAAGAAGGTGAAACCTCTTTGGAAAGCATCGACCATTCTCCTAATCCATCCACCAAAACCCTTCTCAAAAACCAAAAGACGATTGTTGAGAATCAAACGGATTCTTAAATGATCCGTTAGTAAGAAGTTGGACAAAATTTCATCCAAGATGAACAAGTTCATTTCCAAAGTCAGCAAGAAACTTGGACTTTATTCATCATCATCATCCTCTAACTAGTTTTATCTTTTTGTATCGTGTTGTATGTGTTTTACCTTGTTTTAATTCAAAAGTTCATGTAGTTTCATATGTTTAATCATTGTATCATCTTAGTATGCAATGAAATGATATTTTTCTTTCTGTTATCTAGTTTATCTTATCTCCAGAATAAATGTTAGTATATTATATAAATACACACACACACACACACACAATTATTCACAAAATCTAATTAGTCATATTTTTTCACTAACCCATGTTGACATACACCCTATGACCATGTCGACATGTACTGGTCAGAAATGACAATTCATTTTGAATATGAAATTTGAATAACTACCATATGTCTATTCATTTCAAATGAATTTCTACACCTATAAATACCTATTTCTTCCAGAATTCTTCACTGAAAATTATTTCTTATCTTCTATATCCTTCATTTCTGTCACAAATTCAAGTATGGCTAATCCAATTCACAATGTATTCGAAAATCTTGAAGAAACTCTTAAATCGTTCAATAGTATTCTCTCATTCACTCTTCGTAACCAGCGACACTTAGAATTGAGTCAAATGCAGATGATCAAGGAGCAAGAAAGGCATTTCGATGCAATACGATGGATGATTACCTCCCTACACAAGAACGATAACGAAGCACATCCTCCAGTCTCTCTCACCAACGACAATGATAATTGGGATGCTATTAAGGAAGACCCAATCTTTGGAGAAGAAGGATGGGTGGAAGTTCCACATAACGTTTGATTTTATTTGTTTGCTTTGTTTGAATTGTTTATTTGAATTAATTTGATTTGGTTTGGATTGATACTCGGTATGGATTGATTTCTTAAATTGGTTTGATGGTAGCTACATAAAACATGTATATATATATACATTGAAATGTATATAATCCTTGATTAATTATCATGTTCATAAGGATAATTATTTCTTAATCTATCTATTATATATTCCATTGTATAGTTTATTAATGCAGCCACTCTAGTCCAAGAATGGGGGGGGGGGGAGTTAGTTTTTTGTTGATGATAAAAGGGGAGAAATATAAAATAGGGTAGTTAGGCATAAATTAAGGGGGAGTTATTAGGATAGAAGTAATATTTTATAAACAAAGGTTGTCATCATCAAAAAGGGGGAGATTGTTAGTCCGTGAGATGATGGTTTTGATGAAAACAACCTTAGAATATATTATAAAATATAAATACTAACATTATAAGTTTAGGTATGTATGTATATGCAGGTTTTAACCATGGAGGTACCAAGAATGAAGACTCATGAGTATCAAGATTATCAAGAGTTCAAGAATTCAAGTAATATTCTTTAATTATAAATTTTGTTAAAACTCGTAGAAAAGCACTGGCATCTTAAAATCCAATTTATTCGTGGAATGGAATCCACTTCGAGCCTGTTAAAGGGATGGAACCCGAAGTAGGATGGAACCTACGAAAAATGTAGTGGAACTTTGTTTTGTATCCGCTAACTTTTTATTCAAAATGATTTTTCAAAATTATATCCTGTTTTCAAAATATTTTCAAAACCTTCCTTTTAAAAGCATCAAAAACCTTTATCCTGATTTTAAATATTTTTAGCCTCAAAATCATATTTAATTTCAAAGTCAAATTACTCCTGATTTTAAACTATCTTTTAATATAATATATTTAACTTTTAATATTTTTACTTAGATTTAAATATAAAATTGTAGTTAGATTCTACATATATTATTCTCTATATTTACATATGAATTTTAACTATAATCAAGTATATTTATATGGTTTAAAATAGTTTTAATATAAGATAAAGGTTATTTTCAAAGAAAATAAAATCATCAAAAAATGCTTTGGGATGTCGACATACACATGGTGACCATGTCGACATGGTGCCTGTTAAGTTTAAAATTTAAATTTCAAAAGAAGTGTCTATTCGCCATTACTCTTCACGAATGGACATGACTGTTGTTCTTCTATAAATAGGGGTCAGTTTCAACGTATTTAACATCATATTTTCTGATTTTTCACTCCTCTTCTTCTTCCACTTTTCTTAATACATATTCTTACTATTACTCTGCCGAAATCAACATTGAATCGAACTGGATCATTCATAGTTTGATTCTTTATCACTCTCTCAACAAGATCCTCGGTGCTATTCAGAGTTATAGGCTTTTTGTAATCAACTTAGCGAGAAAAGGAGTGATTGTAGCCTTGAAAATCAATCAAGCGATATAAGGTGTGATTGTAGCCTTGGGAAATCAATTGGATGAACTTGTTGCCCGTAAAATCAAGTGGGTGAACTTGTGGCCCAGAAATTCAGGTATCTCTACCCAGAGGGTTGTGATTCTAAAGGGTGTACCTTGTAGCCTTGAAATAGAGGGTGTAATTGTAAAAGATTGCTTTTGAAAGGAAATCCATACCTGTGTTGTGGGACTGGATGTAGGGTAACTCCAAACCAGTATAAAATCCGGTGTGTTCTTTCCTTTACTGCTTTTTATTTTATTTCTGCATCTGTGTTTGTTTCTGTGATTGTATCTATATCTTTATATTGCATACATCTATGTATAAATCAACATAAACTCAAAAAGATTTAGTAATTCTTTATAAACACTATTCACCCCCCTAGTGTTAACTCTAGCCTTAAGATCCGTAATTCGCATTTCTCTCAAAAACAATTTATATATTCCTTAACAAATACGCGCACATGCTATTAATACACTCAAACTCATTTTAGAGTACTACGGACTCTATTTCAATGAGTAATCCCCACCAGAGCCAAGGTTCTCGCTTAACCAGGCTCTGATGCCAAGTGTAATGACCCGATTTTTTGACGCCCGAAAAATCGAACCATTAGGGTTAAAAGAAGAAGGAGGTAGAAGAAGAGAAAACAAAACAACAACAACAGAATCTTACCATCGCAGCGAAATAAAATATAATTGATAATAACAGCTCTTTACACAAAAGAAATTGTATCTGTTTGCACATTACATCATCAGAGTACAACACAATCAATACCAAAACTCGACAGTTATATTTACTTGTCATCACAAAACTGAATTCACAATTTATGCAGCACATCATATATATATATATATATATATATATATATATATATATATATATATATATATATATATATATATCAAATACGGGTGATAGGTCTCGCCGTCCAGCTCGTTTCCTGAACTCCACGGCATCCTATCCTGTATTCTATAATACTCGGTCTGACCCGAGCATTATAGTTAAATAACACCCAAGTCAGTCTGGAAAATTAGCGTGAGAAAACACACTCGAACGGATTATTAAAGTTTTCAAAATCATTTGAAAATCAAAGGTATCTCGTAAGACCACGCCACAAATAAACATGCTGGGTTTTTACCTTACGATTACCAAAACATTTTTTATAAAATCCTCTGATATTATAATAGTGTCTATATACAAATACTTATTCAAATAGCCAAAATTGTTACATTATTAAATTCCAGCTACTAGCCACAAAGTGGTATCTACAAAAAAAATCATAAAGGCACAGAGGGATAATGGATTTCCATCAATCGCAGGGCTACTGGGTACTGCCCGTCACAGTACGTGGTCTAGATCACCATTTCGAGGATCCACCTTGATCCCCTGCATCACAAGACCGGAGCTACCCCTTACCGGTTAGTCCGAATAAGTTCACCCCACGGTTGGGATCAACAACCGTCCACACAGCAGAAATAAAAAAGGACATCTAGACAGGAGTGACCTTACCCTAATTGGTTGCTAGCCACGTAGCCTTGTGTGCACCTCCCTTGCTTTAGCCATTCCGGTTGATGAGGCTCGAGGCTATGCGTTACCTTTTTATGACACATTCACTTAGAATGCTCATCGTCCTCTTGACGATGTTTTGAAAGCATTCGTCCATACAAGTCCGTTCTGGGTTTGAACGGAACCGAAAGCACTATTCCTACTACATCCATTTTGGAATCACCCTCAGGATTAGTAGCGATTAGCCCTTGCACTTCACTGCTCCATCTTCGACTCCAAGCTCTTGTCTTCCTCACGAGAACGTCTAAACCGGATCGAAGTGGTTTTCGGAAAATTAATCCCGATCCCAGTCTCTTCGAAACAATCAGCGCATTGGCCAATTTTGATAGTTTGTTATTTAACTATCAAATAACATTCACAATCAATCATTAGATCAAATAATTATCCAAATAATTTATTTCAAAATAACTTCGCAAACTATTTTCCATACTTTAACCCCTTTGAAACAGTTTCAAACCACATTTCTCTTACGGAATAAATTTTCCCAAATATTGTTTATTTCCACTGAAAACAACCAAGTCCAAGTACTTATATTTTTAAAGTAGTTTAAATCACTTTATTCTAAATTATACTTTAAAAACATTTAAATTAAAACTACTTATGCAACATATACAAAAATATATACTTTAAAAATATTTAAAATAAAACTACTTTATAGAATATAAAACTAATTTTTAAAATAAAAGTCAAGCTAAACTAAATTTTAAAATAAAAGTTACGAAATTCTATACAAGTTTTCAAATAAAACTTTAACCAAACTATCTTTAAAATAAAACTATTTTATAAAATAAAAACATTAATAATTAACTTTTTAAACTTAGTACCAATTAACCTTTTAAAATAATTACTACTATAAATAATTTAATAAATATTTACCTTTAAAATTTTAACAACTTAAATAATAATTTCTTAAAAACATTCCTTTAAACAACTTTAAAACTTTTAACTTATACTTAAAAGTCTGCTTTTAAACGTACTAGGCTTTCCAGGGAAATACACTTCTCTTTCACACCTTTTAAAAATAAACCACTATTTATTTTTAAAACAAATTTATCCATTTATTTATAAATTTCCACCGTGAATTTATCCTTCCAAATATCCACTGATATCTTATTTCACTTTATAAACCCAATTTATAAATTCCATAGTCTCACTTCTTTTAAATCACAGTTTCCACACAACTTATCAATCTCCAATCTATTTCCAAATTACTCCATTTTGAAATAAATCCCTTTACTTACTCAATTTATTTCAAAACCCATTAACCTCAGATTTTACTTCTTAATTATGATTTAAAATCTTTTAACTGAAAAATACCAATTTCATATTTTTCCAAATTCCTTCTTTACCCTTTCCAATAAATTTAAACCTTGAATTTTAAAATAAATTCTTTATTCCTTTAAATAATATCACTTATATTTAAAATTCATTATTTCCCCTTTTATTCAAAATCTTATTTTCCATACTCGGAATTAATTTATTAGAATTTAAAAATCACTTTTATTCTTTTTCAATTCATTCTTTAATTTATTCAAATTCTCTATAATTATTTACTTAAAAATTTTCTCTTTTATTTTCTCATTAAAAATCCAATCTATATATTTTTGATAACTCAGTATACCCAAATAAAATCAATCAAACCATAGCATCCTATATTTCAGTTACCAATACAGTCTATCTCAGATTATAAAATCATATCAAAGAATATTAAAACAAATCTAAATATTTTCAGAAATCCAGTTGGATCCCTCCAACCTATTTCCCTGTATCCACAGATATTAGCACATTGTAAATTACCAATTCCACTTCGAGGTGGAATATCGTGGTATATGGGGTTATATCATCTCATCCGCTATTATGCGACGCATAGGGTCTCATTCTCTGTATAATGCGGAAAATAAATCACTCCAATATATATACACACACACTATATATATAATATACCACATCCAATCAATTCAATCATTCGAACCAAAAATTTAAATTTAAGCATTTAAATTTACCAGAAATCCGAGATGAGTGAGATTAACTCACCTTTGATTGCAATCCAATCCAATTCTGACTTGATTTCACAGTTTTGATCTTGAATAAAACAATTCATGATTTATTACTATTTGAATTAACCAAATAATTAATTTCCCATTCAATAAATTAAATTTGAATTTTCCTTTAATAAATTACTTAGTGACTGAAATAATTAAATGAGAAAATTAATCGCCAAATCTATTATTTCAAAATAAGCTCGTACGTTTAAAATGTATATGTATATTTAGTTTTCCTCTGCATGCGTGCATATTTCACTGTATATAAATTTCCTTAAAGAAAATAAACATTTACTTTACTGTTATCAAATTTACTGGAATAAAATAATTTAGTTTTAAATTTAAATAAAATTTTCTTTTCATACCACATATGCACTATGTAAAAATAAATTACAGATTTAAAAACCCAATTTTTATATAAACCTTAACCATTTTAAAAAAAATATTATTAAAACAAATATTTAAAACAAACTCTATTATTAAAAATTTCGTAATAGTATATAGTTGAAATACATACATACATACATACATATATATATATATATATTCATTTTTCTGTTTAAATCAACACATGCATGAAAATAAAATTGAAAAAAAAACCAATACCTCACAGAACCTCTCTGACACACGACCCACACTAGCGGCGACGCTTGATTTCGAACCTCGACAGTACCTAGCTCCGATCCCTTGCCCTAAACCACCCTAGCTTGCATCGCTTACTCCAACAAATCATGCCTCCTTTCGATCGATCGAACAATGTACTCCACCCGTATCGCGACACGCCACCACAAATCCTCTCCAATGTCACGCCCTCCCTCCAGCCTTCGAGCACACGTCCAACATTCTTGTGCTCGAGCTTTCTGTCATGAAATGGTTGTGATTCGAAGGAATTTGAAAAAAAATAGGGCGAGTTTTCTTCGAAAGGGGAACATTGATTTTGAACGGGAAGCAGCCATTTTCAATTTGAAGTTACTGTGTTTGTTTGAACTAAAAGAAAATTTCCGTATTCTTCTTTTTTATGAATTCGTTCTACCCTTAAATTGCACGACTTATGATTTAAAGAAGAATGAGACGCGTGTCAATGCAGTTCAACATGTTTTTTAAAATTCTATTACGTATCCACAGAGATTTGTAATAATCCAAATGCAATTTATATTATTTATTTGAATTTAAATTTCAAATTCAAATCGTCTCGATTTCCGCACTCACAATCTCGACCTCATATGGAGTCGTGCTGCCAGATGTTTATAATATTATACCCTTATTACAAATGCAATGGAAAATGTTTCGAGTCCTAATTCGATCGTATGGAGAAGATGGATTTTTGAACCCAGTTATAATATTGAATTTTCGATAGAGATTTCAGCGCGTTTACTTATCGTACGACCAAACGATCCCTCCAAAAGCTACGAAAATTGAAATCCGATAATAGTACAATATTATGGATCCAATGGAACTGGTTTCGTCAAATTCTGAGGCTGTGCCTCGGAAGGCTATTTTTAAATATCGATTTAAACTATACATTTTCAAAACTGAACGAACCAGCTTTAAATTCAAATTTAAAGCTTTCATTGTTTTCAGTAGTATCAATATAAATTTTATAAGCCTTTGAAATATTTTTATCAAGCTCAAAAATCAAGATTTAATATTTTACCTAGTTTCCACTTATTAAATTCTATAATTGAATTACCCAAATAAACAGCGATATTTTCAATTCAGATTAAATTAACTTTTTAAATATTTAAAATCAATTAAATATTTCAATTTCAAATATCTAGAAATTCCGGGTCGTCACAGCCACCACCCTTATCGACTATATAGGGAATAAATTGTGTGCTCTAGTCACTATATCAAATGTTACCCATAAATGGTCATTCCTTGTCATCGACCTTGGCAACCAATTTTTAAAATCCGTAGATATCGAATCCCACTTCCATGTTGGTAGTCCCACGAGTTGAAGCAAACCACTTGGCTTCTAATACCTAGCTTTCACTTGTTGATAAGTGCAGCACCTCTTCACACATTCTTCTATATCTCTCTTTGTGACGACTACCCTACAACTTCCATACCCAAATACCATATAAAGTGCACTACAACGTCATCCAGTCAATGTAGAGCAGCAGTTAAGGGTAACATAAAACAATCCAAAACAAAACCCGATATATATCTTATAATGCATATGATAAAATATAATAATCAGCATAGATATAATACAGACGAGATAGTAGTATAATAAAATGAACCAAGATAAATCAGAGTACATAAATCCATCATAATTACACCAAAATTACTGGAAAGAGAGTTTATACATCAAATAAAATAAACTATAAATATAATGTTGGCTCTAATAAAGAAGTGCTAATAATAGCTTCGTAGTAATACATAAAGAAATAAAGTAGCTCTAAAATATAGTATATAAGAGCATTAGCCACTTGCTCTTCCTGCATATAGCTCCATGCATTATCTCAAACCAGTTATCTATGATATATTCATTTAAGAGTACGCAAGATAAGAAGAAGAAAACAAAAAATGCCGGGTCAAACAACAATCTGCTATGGGTGATATATAATTTTAAAAATTATAAAAATCGATATAGTAAATAGGAATATGAGGTATGGAGAATTATTCCTGACATGTCCCTTAATTAAACAAGTTAGCACATAACATCGGAATATCCAATCTACTATCATATGGGTGTAATACTACTCAAAATATAGTATAGGGTGCCTAGCTATATTAAGTGATAGTACCTACAATGGGTGGCATCCATATCAATCATAACAAACATGACAAACATCAAACAATCATGCCATTGCAGTCTCATCAAGGCTAGAATCCATCCCAATCCGTAAGGCAAAAAACTAGACCATCCCATGTAATTCCAAGGTTAAACAAAATTCCCTGTACTGATTAAAAACGAGCGTTACCACCGACCCCTTCTTCTCGAGAATACATCAAGACCTCTGAGTTATCTACTATTCCTTTGGCATACATCATAATATTGAAACTATAACAGCCCACACTCCATTGGGCCTGAAGTTTCGCTAAATTGTAAATCCAAGTCCACTAAAGTACAGATTGTTGGTTTGGTATCCTGCAAATAAAAAAATAAAAGCATATCAGAGCATTATCAATATAACTCATAGCGGAATAATAAAGTATAACAAAACGTATAGTTACCGACCAAGGTTGACATTTCTAATGTCTACTATTTTTATTAGTGCCGAATATGCACTAGGAAACTTTTCCATCCATTGTTCCTCTAAAGCTATCCTGTGGGTTGTAATGAAGAGGGGATCAGAACAATGTTCCGGTGACTGGTAAAATTATACACTTTGTACATAACACTAGTTTATGCTAATTGTCCTCCATTACATGTTATGCCTTTTCATTACTTTTTATTTAGTCATCTCGACTCCACGTTTGCATACGATACGTCCCGCCTATTCATAGTAGAATATAACTATGTACCCATATACATACACACACATACATATACATACATACATTCACACATATATAAGTAACATGGTCCCTATTTGACTAAGATACTATCCCCCCTAGTATCCCTAATTCTATATTATCAGGCATCATCATCAATGTCTAGGCCAAATTGCCCATATACAAAGCAAAACCTTCTGTTATTGCATAGTGACGACGTCGCTATAATTTAGTCGAATTTATCTTACTTCACTTTGGGGATTTACTAACTTATCTGCTTTCGATTATGGAGTCAACTCCATCTACCCCATTTACTTTGGAAAGAACTATGTTATAGGTTAACTAGCCATGCCCTAACCACAATCTAGCAAACAACTATAGTCGTGCATCACCCAACGTGGCCTACCCTAGTAGGAGGCGTAGCCTGTTAGGTGTAACCCTGTCTTTCCCTGGTAACCGCTCTGGACCGGTGATCCATCCAATATATGTAGCCCTACTCCTTATTTGGTGCCTGCACCAGTCGACATAGCGATGAGATGCTTATCATCCTATTTAGATCGCCTAATGCAACCAAGGCAATACCCCCTTCATTTGTATGCAGGCATATACTCTCTACTGGTCCTATCTTTGAATATGTCCCACATCAGTATAATGTATACACAACTACTGGTAGCCTTTTGCTGTGGCCAGACTTATATTGTGTAATACTGCTGACCTCGCATTCCAACCTATTTTAATGACTAACATCATTCTTATCCATTTAAGTTATTTACATACTTATGTAATTTACATTCATCATAAACGCATACTTGAGGCTATGCTTATATATATATGTATGTATATGTGTATATGTATATATATATCTTATCAATATGTATATCTTCAGTCATTCTTGTTTAATTATTATGCCTCTACCGTTCACCGTTGATAACATTCTTCACTTTTGTATGTGTTTACATTTTATTTATTTTAAGGTCATTTACTGCTTTTTTTAAGTAATTTTTTATTTACTACCATTTGTTATCCATGTCTTATTTATTGTCTTAAGTGTCAATAGTGTCCAATGAATCTTACTTAGTTTCCCTTTCCAATTACTTTTGTCCAATTTTGTATTTTGAATTTCCTTTTTAACTATTTTTATTATTTCTATTTTCCGTCACTTATTATACATAAGGATCTTATACCTTGATGCATTGGAACTACTTTCCCCTTTAAAAGGAATTGTTAACAAGATAATTCTCTATGAATTTCTTGAAAGTGGATTTTTGTTTTGTGTGAAATTGCAAGGAATTACACTTTATTTCTTTATTCAAATAGACAGTACAAAATACAGGATTTCCCTTATTTTATACATCTTAATCTTTACATTTATAATCTTTGCTAATTCAAAAAATATGCCTTTATTTGTAAATTGGATCTTCATGGAGACTATATTGTTTCCCATTTTCATTCCAATGAATTAAAATATGCCAAATATCAACTAATTACAATAGAGCCCAATAATAGTCAAATCAAATCTGTTCCATAACTAGTTTCAATAAATCTATTCCATAATCAATTTCATTAAATATATTCCATAATCATTGCACATATACAATTTATTATCCATTTCGTTATTTATCATTCTAATCAATACGCGTATCTAATCATTACGCACTTACAATTAAATATTCAAATCGGTTATAAATTGGTATATATGAAATAGATCACAACAATATAAATCTAATCTTATTATAAAACATGCAATTTTTAAGCTTACCTTTTCTTAGCATTCCCAAATCTCCAGATTCAATCCCAATTATCTGTATTGCCATATTGACTCCCTGGTTATAGCAACTTGGTTTGAACCTATACCTTTTTCTCTACCATCTTCTAAAATTCTCCCATTGTGCATACATGTAAACTCGAATATTTTCTATTAATTTTGAGTTTTGAAGGAGAATACAAAAGGGCAGAGCTTCCGTGCCCATTAGAAAATAAGAGTTTGAAAGTGAGGGTATAGATCTATATTTATAAGGTTCAAATCAATGCAAGCTGAGAGATTAAACTGTTAAAATCCAAGCCATTTAGATCACTGTTTACTGTCACATTTTACACGACATGGGTTGACCATCCTTTGCCTATGGTCGATCGCTATCGGTTGACCTAAGTGCTTCACTATTCGACCCACGACATGTACTTGTTCTTAATTCATACGTGTGAGAGATTTTGTTAACTATTTTCCCTGATTTTGTCTATTTATTTGATTAATTAATCTTTTTAAACCATCATTATTATTTGATTCCCACTTATATATATTCACTTAGATTTAATTTTAACAGTAATAATTCTTAGAGTCTAATTTTCCCATTAACAGTACTAATTAGCATTAATTAACTTTTGTTACTGTAACTGCATATATAATTATTTTCGACCCTAATAATTCATATGTTAACAACTTTTTTATTTGAACTCCAATCAAAAAACTTTATATATGAAAAATGATTAGAAAATTGCCACGAACCCAATGGTGCAAGTTTCGTAGCCAAATTATGACACTTGCAAAAATCCCAATTTTCTAAATTATTATTTATTTACTGCATTTATTTTATTTAATTATCGTAAAATCACAGGGTGTTACATTCTCCCCCGTAAAAGAATTTCATCCCCGAAATTCCTCAAGAACAGAATAATGTAACCTAAAGTACAACCATTCTAAACTAATAGTCAATTGCTATACGAACAATTTTACAACCAGTTGTGTACAAGTGCACGGTGTATGACAACAGGTATGATATGCAAACTGGGCATTACTAAATCGGCGCCTCATATATGAATGCATTATTTTAAAACTTTTTTTGAAAACAAGGTGCAAACATCCTAAATATATTGGCAGTTCTATATGCAAGTAGCTTTTGGAAACCAAAACTTCACTCTTACATCCAAATTTTCTCACCCTTCTACAATAGAAGTATATTTCAACCAATTTCGCATCCTATACCTATCATCCAAAATCCTAGCACACCATTTCTAATATACGAATTTCAAAAAATCCAGTTTTTTTCTAAACCTATATTCTTATGCCAGAAAATTGTCTAGATGGAAAATTCTTTATTTTCATCCTTCTATTATGTGCCCTTTTTCACGTACCTTAGAATCTTCTTTATTGCCCTCAATTCTCTTCCAACTTTGTAAGTACAGTCTGCATAAGTGGATTATATTTTAAAATTTAAAGATCTTAATATAGAACTTTTCAAAACAAGTTTAGTTTACCTATCGACAAGTTATGGAGGGAGTGACTCCATAGCTAAAATAGCTTTTCCCTTGTCCCTAACCATATTTTATTTTATTACCACTTCTACTTTATAGTAAAATTCATACTAACCAACATGTCAGCTATTCCCCATTATTAAGTATATGGCACTTCTAAATTCGATTTCTGCTTTTCTACCCAAAAATATTTTTATATTTCTTTTCAAAAAAATTAGACTTCTAAAAATTTTCATTAAAATATTTTACAAACTCTCTACAAAATATTTTATTTTTTAAAACCTAGGATTTTGAATAAGAATTTTAAAAGTATACATATTATATATATTCTTCAAAATGATTTATGCCACACTTTATGAAATTGGGGTTTAGTTAACTGTCTAATGTCCATAATGGACTTCACATATTTATGCGGTAAATTTTAAATTCCAAAACTTTTCATTTATTTATAATAGCAACCAGCAACCAAGTTCAATTACAATTTTCAGCCTTTGAAGCACAAGAATATTGAGCTATGGCTACGTAACATCCTTTCCTTGTCCTCCGCTCTTTGAAGTTTATTTCACGAATTTTTTGGGACTTACAACCTTATTATTTCTACTTTAGTGGTCAATTAAATAAATTTTCTTAATTTATTCCTTAACCTCCCGTCTCCGCTATTTTCTTTTCTTTTGCATTAGTTAACTGTCTTTCCAAATTTCCTTGTCCTATTTATTTCCCATAACATTGTGGTTCGCATTGAAAACATAAAAATGAACATTTCGTATAATTCGTACGATTTTTACCCCTAATAAAGACAACTAATGCTTACAACCCAACCTAAAAAGAACAACTGCAGGGACATGCCCTTCAACATCAACTAAAACTAACGATGTTGTGGCTCTATCACTTTTGAATTGGATGGACCTTTCTAATATGACATCCTTTTACAGTCCTCACATCTTAACTCTTCTTTTTTTGCTACTTCCATAACTTTGAGCCTACCAATATCCTCTATGTGTATTTGTCGTCTCATAATCCTCTGTTACCCTTTTTAAATCCAAATTCCTTGATAGAATTCTCAAATCTTGGTATTATTTCCTTTATCTTTGACCCTTCATAAGTGCATATCCTAGAACGCGTAGAAGCGTACTATAATACCATTAATCATTCCTTTATGGGTCCTTTACATGGCTTGCACACATGTCTAAAAATATTCCTAAGTTCCTATCATTATTCGTTACACTCTACGAGGATTCCTTATTACTATTCCGTGAGTAATCATTAATATCTTCTTCATAGCCTTACCTTCACCTTGTCTTACCTAGGCACTCATTCCTATCTACCTCCGTATTTAAAATTATGGTTTGGTCTATTTTCAAAAATTAAAAACTTTAAATTTTTTGAAATACTTAATCTTTAAACCTTTGTCCTTAAAAAGAATAACTTAGAAACTTTTTAGCAAATTTTAAATATCTTGTTTTAACTTTTAAAACTACAACTAACTGTTTTTAAAAGTTCTTTTCCTTTCAAAGTCCTTTTTTCAACTTTTACTTCTTAAAAATTAAGAATTTTAACTCAAACCATTCATTAAGTTTTTCTTTTAAAAAAATTATTTGTTACACCAAACCATTTCTTTCTAAAATACACTTTACAATGTTTTTAAAACATTTTTTTATAATCTTGAATAACAAAACTGGAGCAGATGAGGACAACTTTCATTCTATTATTTTCTTACCACTCATACTATCTTCACTTCCAATCCTTGGTGGATTCTCTAATATTGTGCAAGAGAGACTTTTAAAATATATTTGAAATAAATGTACAGAGCAATGGAAAATGTCCATTTTCCTTTGTTCCGCCTTTAATTTTCTATGTTGCTTCCAATTAGATTACCTAGCATTACTTTTAACATATCTCGCTCACATTATTTTATATTAGTTCTCAATATTGTTTTTTTTAGTGCTCAAAATTATCATTACATAGAAATCCACGAGCTATATTGCTCTACCATTTTTCTTTCAAAAGAAATAGCTTTTTACAAAATTTCCATTACTGAAATTTTGGATTTTAACAAAATTGAATTTCTACTAGAGCATTAGTTTTATACTTTTCTTTCTTTACAAAGAAATTAGCGAACTATATACATTCTATAATTTTTTAACCATTGGCTTCTATAAAACATTTGCTAAAAAATTTCAATTTTTAAAATATTTATATTCATATATACATTTTAAAAATCCAATATTTGCTTACTATTTCAAACGTATATTTTTCTCAAACTATTTTATTTTGGTTTGGACTCAAAGCGGAATTCTATTTGCTCTTCCTTTAGAACTTATGCTCTTCAACTTGCTGACTTATCTTCCTTCCAATATTGGATAATCAATTTTATTAACTATATTTCATAATCATTACGTGTATATAATTTATTATCCAATTTGATATTGATCAAGCTAATCAATACGCCTATACAATAAATTATCCAAACTGAGATTTATATCTAATTGTTACGCACTTATAATTAAATATTCAAATCTATTATAAATAGACATAAATGAAATAGATCGCAATGATATAATCAATGTTAATACAAAACATGTAATTTTCGCACCCACCTTCTTCCTAATGTTCCTAAGTCTCTAGATCCAATCCATGTTATCTGTATTTCTATTCTCTATCATTTTCTACTATTCTCTAATTGTGTATATGTGTAAACTAGAATATTTTCTATTAATTTGGAGTTTTAGAGGAGAAGTGAAAATGGCACAACTTCCGTACCCGTTAGAAAATATGAGTTTAGAAGTGGTTGTCTAGGTCTATATTTATTAGGGTTTAAATCAATGTTAGTCGTGTAATTAAATTGTTTAAATCCGAGCTATTTAGGCCACTATGTACTGTCAAATTTCAAATGACATGGGTCAATCATCCTTTGCCCATAGTTGACTGCTTCACTGGTCGACCTATGGCGTGTATTTGTTGTTGACTTGTATGTGAGAGATTTTGTCAATTACTTTCCTTGATTCCATCTATTTGTTTGATTAATTACTCTGTTTAAACCGTCATTATCGTTTGCTTCCCAATTATATATATTACTTAGATTTAATTTTAACATTTAAAATTCTTAGAGTCTAAGTTTCAATTAACATTGCAAATCAGCATTGATTAAATTTCATTACCATAATTGCATATATAATTATTGTTGATGCTAAAAGTTCAAATGTTAATAATTTTTCATTCGAACTCCAATCGAAAAACTTTATATACGAAAATTGGTAATAAAATTATCATAAACCCAATCATGTAAGTTTTTTAGCCTTATTTTTCTGCATTATTATTTATTACATTTATTTTAATTAATTGTCATGAAATCATGGGATATTGCATAAACCATGTATGTCCTATTTTACAAGTTCATTGTGTGCCAAACTTTTCTTTTCGTACGGTCGTAGTAGAAAACCCCCTATGTTTTACTCTATAGGTTCACCCAATATCTAAATTGTCTCCTTAGATGATTTAACTACAAACCCCTATTTGTTCTACTTTACAAGTTCACTCTACATCGAACTTTTCTCCTTTGATGTTCCTCAGATATTGTGTGTAATGACACATATTTTATATAATGAAGGATCATAAAATATATTATTAAATTCAAATGAGGTTGTATGACTTAATAACTTTGAAAAATTCCTACTAATGACATTTCCTATACTTTGAATTTGTTGGATGATTTTAAACCTAAAAATCTTACAACTGTTATAATTATTTATATTAGCCTAACCAGCACCCAAGACCACTTATATTAGAAAGATATGATAGTTTCCCTTTCTGTAGAGCGGTCACAATAGCAATTTGGATTTTCCGGTGAGGAGATATGGCCATTTGAAGTCAGTTGGTTTTTAGGATAGCATAGCAGGTAATTAGTGAGGTGTGGTGTGACCCCAATATAACATTTCGGATTTGTGGCTCATAGTTGCTAAAATAGTCATTCCCAAATGCTTTTCCTTTATTATAAACTAGATCTAAATCTCCATTAAACATCACTTTAGTCAAAACATTCTCTAACCTCTTCCAAATCAAGCTAAATTCATAGATAAAGGGTAGATTAGTAAGGCGATTAGTTAGAGACTTCCAAATCTACATTTTAAAGAAAAAAATTTAAATGTTGTTGAAGCTTTTTTGGATTTTATTTTTATGCTTGAATGGTTCAAATGTCCATAGGAGTGAAATAGTGGTGATGGATGATCCTACGGTCAAGGGTCTCCATTTAATAGTAGTGATGTGCTCTCCTATTTGATGTATAAAGGATGGGGGTTCGTAAACGTAGAATCGAACTTCGACGGATAGGCTCTAGGATGATTGGAGTCATACCGATGCACATGGGATTCACGTGGGTAGAAGCACTAAGAGTAGTGATGGAATGGCATGAAAGTGGAAGTATACAGGATTTTTGTTTTATGGTTTTTTCCGGCTAAGGGGTGCTTGGTGGTTGGCATCAGGATAGGAAGGAGGCTACTCTAGGTTTAGCTTGGTTTTATGATATGGAGAGGGATCATACTTCAAATGCTATCCGGTGGTGCTGTAGTGGAAGATTAGATAGTAAATATTGTTTGATGGTGCTATGGTTCAATAAAGAAGGTTTCTTTGGTTTTTAGTGACCTATCTTTAGTTCTGTCTTAGAAAATGTTGAATTTAAGTAGTGCTTTAGGCTGGGATGAAGAATACTTCAGTTTTCTTCTAAGAAGCTTCGGGTTTCTCCTCGGCTCATTTTGGAGTTTTAAGCAATGGCTCGACGTAAGGTTGTACGACTCCAAGATGACTCAATGTGACTTTGGAGTTTGTATGACAACCGATAAAGCTAGGACATGAAGCTTCAGTGCAATGACTTTGAATCTTTAGTATGATGACTCTATGACTTACGATGGGTGTCTACAGATGTTTTGATGATGATGACAGGAGTTGAGGAGCTGTAATGGTGATCTATATGGAAAGATTCAGTGTGGGGAACTTTTAGAATTACAACTACAATCTACTGTGCAGGATGATGATATGGAATAAAGATTTGGTTCCAATATGGAGATGTGTTCAAAGGGACTATTGATAACTTAGAGGTTTCTAAAGTGCTCATGCAAAGGGTGTACGTGGGGACGCCCGCCTGGATTACAACTATGTCTAGATCTTATGATAATGGATTACCTTGGGCTTTTACGATTGTGGGTCTTGTTCCTAGCCTTACGAAGTGGCATGGATTCGACCACTAAGAAACCAAATTTGACTAGGTCTTTTGCTTATGATCGTATCATATGGTTTATCATATATCCAATTCATATAGGTAGTTGTGAAGATTGTTTGATGTTATGTTTGCCATGGTTGTTGATTAGGGTGGTACACAACATAGGTATTATCCACTGCATATCCAGATACCCAATACTATACTTTGATTGTAGTACACCTTTATGTTAATGATGGTAGTGACATGTCAGGTATGATTCTACAAATTCTATGTCCTTATTACTATATAAAAAATTTATAGTATTTTGAGATGATATATAGCTTACACTGAATTGTTGTCCGACTTGAGATTTTATGCATTTCTTCTTATTATCTCTGGTAATCTTAAATGATTAGATTAGGGATAACAGGTCTAGATGGCACATGGAGCTGTACGTAGTACGAGCAAGAGGTTGCATTTTTAGATATCTATATTTTGGAGCCTACTACCACTTATATACTATTGTATAAACCACTGAGCTACACTAGTATTTTTATTACTTTTGAGATAGTTATAGAGTTTTATTTGGAGATTTGGTGTACAGACTCTGCTATTTCTATTTGTATAATCTGTGACCCCATGGCACTCTGATGTTCTTATCTATTGTTAATTTGATTATATTACTCTATCTTCTGTTTTCCATCTATTTGATTATTATATTTTTTTTCTATGCACCATGAGATGTTGTACATGTTTTGAAGTTTGGATTCTTATTACTTTACAACCCTTGATTATCATTCTGCATTGGCCAGGTACCTCTACAGTGCACTATAGGTCTTATTAGGTACCGAAGGCATAGGGCGGTCATCACATTTGGTATTAGAGCATACCTGTTATATTTTGGTTTCAAAACTATATAATAATATGTATATATAGTATATAAGTCGCATTGCATTCACGAGCACCACCTACTCCTTTTCGAGAGACTGGTCATTCTTATTACAGCTTGTAAGAAATGTGTCGACAAATGGGGAATGTGCTAGGACTTCTATTTCTGGATAGAGCAGGGAGCGAACAATGAGGGAGCTATGAACCTCGATATGCAAGCTATGTGTAACAATGTATTGATAAATATGTTGCATAATGCCCAAGTAATTTCTGTTACTATGGCTGTTGTGGTGGTGCTCCGATATAGGCACTGGGGATTAGCTCCGTATGAATGGGAAATTGTTTATGAACGAGGTCGATGGATTGATGGACGGGGTTCTGCGAGAGTGCCATCATTCGAGATTGACTATTCATTCTGGACGTAATAATATTTATAGTGATAGAGGTAAATTTTTTATTAGGAAGGTATGAAGAAGGGTATGGGGGCATTCATCTCAAAGTGTAGGAATTATCAGCCAGTTAAAGATGAGTAGAAGAAGCCGAATGGTTTGCTACAACCGCTTGAGAGTCCCAAGTGAAAGTGGGATTAGTTGTCGATGGATTTCATCAATAGATTATTAAGGGCTAGAGGAGGATATGATAATATCTAGGTATAATTGATAGATTGATGAAGAGTGCTAGATTGATACCCATGAAGTCTAGTAAAATGATATCCAAATCGGTCGAGTTGGGTGTGAAGTGAGTTGTGTGATTTCAAGGTGTGTCAAAAAGCATTATGAATGACCAAGACCCTTTTTTCACTAGTGAGTTTTGGAAGAGCTTACAAGAGGCATTATAGTTAGAGCTGCATTTAAGTATATCCAAATCAACTATCATGCCTAAGTCGTGCCTAAAATTTTCAAATAAAAGACGTGGAGCACATTGTGCACTCTCACCATCTTCTAAGGTAAGTCGACTCTATAAGCTAGGTTCCTAATCCTCTCAAGTATCAAAAAACGACCTATGAATCTCAGTGCCAACATCCCCTTAGTATTAAATCGAAATTCTTCAACGAAGAGATATTGAAAAACGCCCTTTCATCGATAAAGAACTATAAATAATATCTTCTTTTATCAACATAGCTCTTCTATCTATCTTGAGAAACTTTCGCTCATTGTTGAATGATCGTTATCTTCTCTTAAGTTCCCAAAATCATATCCACCCCAAGCATTAGTTTTTCATTTGCTTCCAATCAATAAGAAAAATCTTTGCATGGTTGGCCATACAATGCCTCAAATGGTGCCATACTGATGTTGGACTGATAACTACTATTGTACACAAACCCTACCAAATGCAAATGATCGTCCCATGAGCCTTCGAAATTGAGAGTGCCATCTTTCACGAGATCTTCCAAAATAGGATTCAGTTTGGTGATATCGAGATTGAACTAGAAGCTTCGAGACCCCATAGGCCTACTTGTATCATAGGACAAGATTCAATGTAGCTTAGGAGGAAGATGGTGGAGTTAGTAAAGGTTTAGTGCAGTGAAAGTGAAGGCAATTTTACTTGAGAGGCCGAGGAGAGCATGAGAACTACTTATTAAGAGTTTTTCACTTTGTGAAACTTTCTAATTATCGTATTTGCTTTCACTTTGGATATCATATAGGTAGGTTAGTATTTTTCATGCTAGGATAGGCATAGATTATATTTTTTGGCTTATATGTGCATGTTTGATGTTTGGTATGATTTCTTATAATTATTAGGCATGCGGTGTAACTACATTTGACTTTGTCTTGGTTATGTTGGGAATTTCGAAGGAAAATTCCTTAATGGAGAGAGTGTAATGACCCGTATTTTATGTATCGAAGGATCGTAAAATATTATTTTGAATTCATACGAGGTCATGTAACTTTATGACTATGGACAATGCATACTAGTGACATTTTCTATCCTTGTAATTTTTGTCAGATGATTTTGACCTAAATATCTTGTAACTGCTATAACTTTTGATATCAATCGAATCAGCATCCGAGACCACTTCCATTAGAAAGATACGATGGTTTCCATTTTAGTAGAGTCGTCATAATATCGATTGTACTTTCTGTTTAGGAGATATAACCTTTTAAAACTAGATAGTTTTTTGGACAAGGTAATGAGTAATTAATGATGTTTGGGGTGAGCCGAATATCCCATTTTGTGTTTAGGGATTATAGTGCCTAAAATGGTCATTCTCAATCATTTTCCTTTATCCTAAAATAGATCTAAACCCCCAATAGACATCCCTTTAGCCAAATATCCTCTAATCCCTTCCAAATCATGACAAATCGATGGACCTCTGGTAGATTAGCAAGGGGATTAGTTAGAGACTTATAGATTTACATTTTTAAAGAAGAAATTTAGGAATTTTATATCTATTCTCATATTTGCCTCGTTTTGCATGCAACTCTTCTATTTTTGGATGTTTAGTGCATGATTTATCATCTCACATCCTACTATATATGAATCTATTGGTCTTATCATGTTTGAATTTATTTCAAAGTCAAAATTATGTTTTTTGCTAATTTAACACCCATCTTGAGGTAAAATGAGATTTAAAAAATTTAGAGTGTTTTAATCATGTTTTGTTGATCTGTAATTGCCTTTATATGTATTAGGCTATTTTATATATACGTGTGTGTATTATGATAATTTTCCATGAATTATTGTATATTAGTATGATTGGATGACGTTTGTATATTGTTGATCCTTGTTTGAATGTTGTTTTTAAGTTTGAATGGTTGCGAACGCTTATCGGAGCGAAATAGTGGTGATGGACGAACGATTTTATGGTTGAGGAACTCTATGTAAAAGGAGTAGCAATGTGCTTTCCGATTTGACGCACAAATGATGAGAGGTTCGTAAATATAGAATCGAATTTGATGGATAAGCTCTAGGATGATTAAAATTGTATCGATGCATAAGGCATGCATGCAGGCCAAAGAGCAAAGCAAGGCAATGGAATAGGAGCGAACATGAAAGTGCTGGAAGTGTTACAGGGTTTTTGTTCGGTGGCTTTAGTTCGGCTGGTTGGCTTCGGGACAGAAAGGGGGATGCTTCGGGTTTAGTTTGGTTTAGTGGTATTCAGAGGGACCGGGTGGAAAATTTTGTCTATTGCTATGGTTTGTGTTGGGAGATCGAATTGCAAATGATGTGCAGTGGTACCGTGGTAAGGAAGGTTGCTTTGATTTTTTGGTAACCAAGCTTTAGTTTGGTCCTGGAGAATGCCGAACACAGTTTGGATTTCAAGGGTTCTTTGGGCTAGGAGAAAGAATACCTTAGGTTTTCTTTTGGGTTGCTTTAGGTTTCTCCTAAGGTACTTTGGGGTTTTACGCGATGGCTTGGAGCAAGGGTGTACGACTCCGAGATGACTCAATGTGACTTTGGAGTCTGTATGGAAACCGACGAAGCGAGGATGTGATGCTTCATAGTGATGACTTTGAAATTTTAGTATGATGACTCTACTACTTACAATAGGTGTCTGTGGGTGTTCCGATGACGATGACTCAACGATGGGAGCTATGATGATGATCCATAAGGACAAGTTTAATGATGGTAAATTGTGTGTAAAATCACGATTGCATTCTACTATGAAGAAAAAAAAATATTGAATAACAATTGGGTTCCATTATGGTAAAGTGTGCAAAGGGATCGTTGATAACTCGCAGGTTTCTAGAGTGCTCGTGCAGAGAGGGTATGTGGGGATACCCACATGAATTGTGACTACGTATAGTTCTTATAATTATGGATTACACTAGACTTTAAAAATTGCAAGTCGAGTTTCTAGCCTTACAAAGGGGCATAGATTTGAGCACTAAGAAACTGGGATTTGACAGGTCTCTTGCATACAATCATGCCATATAGGTAACTATATATCCAATGCACATGAGTGGTTACGAGGATTGTTTGTTGGATTCTATGTTTTCTATGGTTCTTATAGGGTGTCACAAGGCGTAGGTATTATTAACTGCATATCTAAACACTTGATATTGTACTTTGATTGTAGTATGCCCATATGATGATGATAGCAGATTAGCAAATAATGATTTTTATGTGCTAACCCTTTAGATGCAGGGATATATGGGGTACGATTCTACACACTCTATGCCCCTATTAATATATACGATTTTTATAGTATTTTGAGATGGTGTTTCGCTCACACCAGACTATTGTCTGACCCTGGGTTCTATGCTTTGCTTCTTATTATCTTGTGTACTCTTAAGTGAGTAGATTAGGGATAATAGCTCTGGATAGCAATGGAGCTATTCAAGATCGAGCAGGAGGCTGTGTTTTCACATATCTATATTTTGTAACTTACAACCGCTTACACTACACCGTGCAGTACCCATGGAGTTATACCAATACTTACAGTACTTTAGAGACAATTATTGATTTTTTTTTAGATTTGGGTTGTACAGACTATGTTGTTTCTGCTTGCACAATCTGTGAATCTGTCACACTCTGATGTTTTTATCTATGATTCAATTGATTGTATAACTGTCTCGCTTATTTTACATCTATTTGATTATTATATTTTGTCTATGCATTATGAGATGTTCTACAGGTTTTTTGGTTTAGATTTATTACTTTACAACCCCTGCTTATCAACCTATATCGGCCAGATATCTACGTGTTGCACTTTATAGGTCTTATTGGGCACCGGACGTGTAAGGCATGTTGTTGCATTTGATATCAGAGCTTAGGTTGTGTAACTTACTTAAGTCAATACTTGGATCCATTAGAGATAGGGTAAGTGCTATCACCTTAGAGTAGATCAAGCGATATATGAGAGAGCGTACTTGTTATATTTTGGTTTTCAAAATAATATAATAGTATATATAGTATAAAAGTAGCATTACATTCACATACAACACTTATTGCTTTTTAAGAGACTGATCATTCTTATTACAATTTATGATGATGAGATGGTAAATGAGGAATGTTGCTGGGACTTCTATTTCTGACATAGAGTAGGGTGCATGCGACAGGATAGTCGTGAATCTCGACATACTAGAAATGTTCTATAATATGATGATGAACATGTTGTAGAATGTCCAAGCATTGCTTCTGTTATGGCGGTTGGTGGTAGTGGTCCGGTGCATGTGTCGAGGGTTGGCTCTGTAAGGATGGTAGGTTGCTTGTGCCTATTGTCAATGGGTTGACGGATGAGGTACTACGAGAGTGCCATCATTCGAAACCGACTATCCATCTTAGAAGCAATAAAGTGTATCTTGATGCGAGGCAAATATTTTATTGGGAAGAGATGAAGGATGTTGGGTCATTCGTCTCGAAATGTATGAATTGTCAACTAGTTAAAGCTGAGCAGAAGAAACCGAGTGGTTTGTCACAACTACTTGAGACTCCTGAGTTGTAGTGGGAGCATGTTTAGACAGATTTCATCGATGTATTGCCAAGGATCAAAGGGGGTATGATAGCATATGGGTCATAGTTGATAGATGATGAAGTGTGATATATTTATACCCATAAAGTCTAGTAGAACAACATCCAAATTGGTCGAGTTGTATGCGAAGTGGGTTGTGCGATTCCATGGTGAGTTAAGGAGCATTGTGAGCGATCAAGATCCTTTAATCACTAGTAGGTTTTGAAGGAGCATACAAGAGGTGAAGTACTTTATTACTTTAGAGAGATTTATAGATTTTTATTTGGAGATTTAGGATGCATAGAATTTGTTATTTTTGTTTGTGTAATCAATGAACCTATTGCACTTTGAAGTTCTTCTCTACGATTCGTTTGATTATATTACTATCTTACTTGTTTTATATTTATTTGATTCTTATATTTTATCTATGCACTTTGAGATGTTCTATAAGTTCTATAGTTTGGATTTTTGTTACTTTACGACCCTAGGCTATGATCTTGCATGAGCCGGTAACATCGCTGCGCACTATAGGTCTTATTGGGTAGCGAAGGTGTAGTGCGATCATCACACCATAAACACTTTTGTACTTAAAGCTTTTGATCTACTTCACTCACGTCATCGAGTCGAAGAAGCCACAAAACTTCCTCGGTAGCCACTTAATTCTCCAAGTTGCTTTGAATTGTCCCAGAGTCATTCATCCTTGCTCTAAACCAACCCCCAAGCTCATCGAAGTTGCCTATAGGAAAAGCCAAAAGTCGCCCTTGAGAAAGCCCAAAGTCGGAACCAAAACCTCATCCACTTCTTTGTTCAGGTGCCTCTCTTCATCTCGTTTAGGACTAGAATGAAGTAGCTTAGCTACCGTACCGAATCCAACTCTCAAACCCCATTTCTTGCCTGGAACCTACTCCACCAACCATATTCCTACCATCGGACTGAGGCAAACATCGTGCATCTCCATAACTGGACTGAAACTACCCCTAAACCTAAATCCTTTTCTAGTACCCCACATCCACCGAGTCAAGCTCCATGCCAGACTGAAGCTGATGCTAAGATTTTTTCCTCAAGTTGCCAAGAGATCGATGTTGAACACCCCTTGCCAAACACTGCCTCCTTAACCAACTTCTCATAGCATTCCAATACTTCAAATTTTGCTCTAATTCAATCGTCGCACATACCACTTTGACCCATGACAATACCAATATATTAATGCAACCTTTGGCACCCAAGAGGCAATCCGTCAAAGTTCAATTATACATTTATGAATATCTAATCCTTTATGTAGGAAATTAATTGGTACAACACTGCTCCTACTACACGAAGACCCTCAACCATAGAATCGTTTACCAACTATAGTTCACTCAAATGAGCGTGTTTAAGCATTCAAACATATAAGTAACATTCAAACATGCAAATACAACATACAAATATACAACAAAAACAATCAATTATACATCAAATCATAACAATTAATGTTAAAACCTAACATTCATATGAAAAGCTATACATTATAACAGATGTTTAAATCATTTTGAATAGATTTAAGTTTGATTTTATTCTATTTTTAGTTTCAAAACCTATAGATACATATATAGTATGCCTGGAGATGATAAACCAATCACTAATCACCTATAAATCAATGAAAAACATGCAAGTCGAGGTAAATCGAAAATGAACAATGATGGTTCTAAAATCATAATTTTAAGTTTGGAAACATTTTAATACACTTTTGAAATATATATTCGCAATTATAGAAAAGTGAGAGAATAGAACCACTAGGGTGTATATTTGACAATGATCACTAAACAAGTGTAGATTCGCCAAAAGAGGAGTAGATGTGAATTTGAGCGGTAACTATACGCTTCCCTGGTCATAAATTTTGAAATCTAAAACCCCCCTTTAAAATATTTTGTCCAATCCCTTCCTAATTATTTGATTTAGGCTAATTTCATTGAAAAAAATGATGGAATTTAGGTAGAGGAAGGTCAATGGATGCTAAGAAAGGTTAGCATATGTTTAGAGATGTGTTTATAGTGATTAGTGGCTACTATGGAGGCTACTCCTAGTCCTAATCCCAAATGGGTTAATGGACTGCACCAATCACCCTCCACTAATCTGCCTAAAAAGTTGTCCAAATTTTGAACAGCCATATCTCCTAAACCGTAAGTCCAAAAACCTATTATGATCACTCTACAGAATGAAAAACCATCATATGAAGTGGTTTGAGACACTAATTCAGTTTCGAACAAAAATTATAGGCCTTACAAAATATTTTAGGCTTAAAACTACTTAAAAATTATAAGGTGAAAATTATCACTGGTTATCGTTTCCCAAAGTTATAGCCTCATACAACCCATTTTGATTTTTAAAATAATCCTTTTATGATCCACCAATACGCGAAAATGTGGGTCTTTACATTCCCCCTCTTTAGGAATTTTACCTCTAAAATCTAAAACAAATAAGCATAATCAATCAATATAGATACCAAGCATGCCTAACAATCCAACAAAGATAACAATCATCGAACATGCCTACATTGTAGACAATTAATCCTATGTAAATCTCATTATTCAAGGTACTAACCTAAACTAAATAAACTACCAAATGTAAAAGCTAACGATAAAAATGGAATCTGACTAAGAAAAGAGCTCCATATAAGCGATCCTCATGCTCTCTTCAGCCTCCACTATTGCTTTCGCTTTCACTCCACTGAACCATTACCAAATTCACCATATTCCTCCTCTTGCTTTTTATTCCTCTCGACTATACAAATCAACTTTTGAGGCCTTGACGGTTTAGGTTGAAATACAACATCATCTAGTTGATTTTGTGTCATGGTGGTGTCTGAGTCATGCATAAGCTTCCCAAGGTGAGTGACATGGAACACATTGTGCACACTTGCCCTCTTCTAAGGTAAGTTAACTCGGTTTTCTAGGTTTCCACATCCTCCCCAATATCAATAAAGTGCCTGCAAATATCGATACCAACTTCCCTCTATTATCGAATGGAACTGTATTCTATAACGGAGAAATCCTTGATAAACAATAAATCGCCAATCGAATACTCTAAATCTCAATGGCTCTTACTAGCATAACTCTTCTATCCATCTTATGTAGCTTTCATTCACTGTCAAATGATCTCAGTCTCCTTTAAAGTCACCATAATTCCTCTTGCAAATTCTCCAAAAATCTTCGCATGAATAATGGTATCAATCGCTCCTAACAATCTTTGGCACACCTTAGAATCGCACAATCCCTTCCGCATACTCTTAGCCAACTTCAATGCCATTCAATTGGACTTTATGGGTATGAGTCAGACACTGTGAGTCAATTCTATCGACTATGACCCAAATGATGTCATAACCTCCTATAATTCTTGGCAATCCCTAAATGAAATCTATCAAAATCAGTTCCCACTTAGAATTAATAATACTTGTACACTTGTTAACCTCTTCCAAACTAACAAACACATGCTCACCCATTGCACCCTAAGCAAAGGCCCGATTCTTTTCGTCAAATTAGTTAAAGGTTCTTCTACAATGGAAAGACTCATTGTGATGCCCAAATCTGAAACAACTTAAGATAAGAACCACATTACCCTCCTCTAGAATTGACACTCAATTGTGCCTCCTCAGCACCTTTAGAACAATCCTTTAATACATCTTGTGTTCCTCCTCCATCCGTGAATAGACATGACTACCATCAGTAAACACAAGTACATATTTATTTTATTGATCTCTGAAAACAATATTCATTAGGACAACAAAGTACGTCGCAGCGTTGGTTAGTAGGAACGTAGCTAAAACACTCATAAAATTTCCCTATTCTACTTTACCACTTTCAACTAATGGAACTCTATAGCCAAATCCAGTTGATGAAACACATTCGCACCGTGGTGCTGATCGAATAAGTAATCAATATATAGGAGTAGATACTTGTTCTTCTCCGCCACCATATTCAACCCATGGTAATCCGTATAAGATCTCAAAGAGCCATCTTCCTTAGTGGTGAACACTACAGGTGCTCCCCACTAAAATATACTCTATAAACGAACCCTCTCCATAACAGGTCATTCACTTGCACCTCGAGTTTCTTCTGCTCCTTGGTTTCCATACGCCTCAATGGAATAAATATTGGCCTAGCATTCTTCACTAAATCGATAAAAAATTCTACCTTCTTATGTGGAAGTAATTATATCACCCACTCGAATATGTTCAAATACGCAAGGTACTGATGATGACTCATTGTGTGAGATCTCAAGCGAATATAGAAAGCTAACCATCACCTCATCGTCTAGATTGCGGTTCAAATTCAGTCACCACTCACCATTTGTCCCAACCGTCACCGACATCTTTTCCCAATCTGCTATGACTCCATACATCTTCAGCTAATCCATCCCATTATAATATCAAACTTCACAAAGCCGTAGTACAAAACAACCTCAAACAAATATGCATCCATGACTCAATCAGACTACATCGCAACAAACCATAGGTAAACTAGCCTAACTTCACATAGGTTTTCACAAAATCCAATGTTTATCTAATAAGTCGGGTTCAGTTTTAAATTGTCTACCAGGCCAATAGATATAAAGTAACATGAAGCGCGGTATCAAATAGAAAATAGCAAGTATATCATAACTAGAAAGCTACCTTCGATAATAATGCCCTATCCCTTTTCCATCGTCGATGGAGCACTCGAGATGTCGGGACAACATTGAGAGAATATGCCTTCGCAACCTTCTTATTTTTCAGTGGATTTAGACAATCCTCCTTAATTTGTCCAAGCTTGTTATGGTTGTAATAAATCTTCTCTACATCCATGCAACTCTTACTCAAAAGACATTTTGGTTCACAGTTAAAGCAGGTAGTGTTGAATTTTCCTTTCTTTTGGTCGTCTTTATTCCGAGCCTGCTTCTTGTCTTTATTGTTCCATTTCATTATTCCACCTCCACCACCTTACGGTGTAGACTCCTCCTTTAGAAGAACAACAAGTTTCGGCTTTGTGGATAGACTTTCGTGCCTTAAAGCTTTATTGACTACCTTCTCAAAGCCTTTATCAGTGTGGCCTATTAGTATTCTCCAATATAGTCGTGCGATCCAATTATAAACTTCCCATTCCTTTTTATCGAAGTGTCAATGAAGGACATAATATTACGATAACATGTCGATCTCAGTAACATATTCAAAAATGGATAAGTCATCCTATTTCAGACCAGCAAATCTTCTTAATAACATCAACTTATAAGCTACCAGTATAAGCTTCCTTTTGAATCTTGCCTTAAACTGATCCTAAGTAAAATGGTCCTTGGCAGTAGCAGCTGTAAGGACATTCCAACAATTCATTACTCTTCCCTGAAGTTGCTTAGAGGCCAACTTCCTCTCCATTGCATCCTCAAACTCAAGTCCTTGAAGATGTATTTTCAAGTATTCAACAAATCCTACACTTCAACACCTAATTCTATTCAAAGGAACAACTTCCCTAAGACTAGAAAAAACCTTATTCAGCTTGGCAAAATCATCCATTAGCGCTTGCATTGGAGCACCACCACCAATTACAACTGAAGTGCTTGCTTGGGCATTATACGTCATGTTCATCATCGTATTATTGAACATTACATGCATATCGTGGTTCACAAGAACCCAATACTAGCTCCAGTCTCGCCTCTAGATGTGGAGTTCCTTAATGCATTTCTTATTTACAGGCTCATTCTTAAAGTTATTAATAAGAATGATCAGTCTCTTAAAAAGTAAAGTTGCATAAACAATATTCGTACTAATAGTACTAATGCATACATCAAGACCAATGTTATCTACTATACATCAAGACCAATGAGTTCTTCTCATGCATGCATCAAGACCAATGAGTTATCTACGATCCCTTTTGCATACGTACTAATAGTAGAAATCCAGTACGTTCTACTTTATAAGTTCACTCTATACCAACTTTCCTCCTTAGATGATCCTAGTTGAAACCCCCTATATTCTAGTCTATAAGTTCACCCTATATCAAACTTGTCTCGTTAGACAATCCTAGTAGAAACACTTGTACATTCTACTCTACAAGTTCACTTCGTATCAAATTTGTCACCTTAGACGATTCCCAGGATGTTGTGAACATCTTCTAATTGAAGCATTAGATCTAATTCACTAATGCTATCGAGTTGATGAAGCCACAACACTTCCTTAGTTGCTACTCAATTCTCCAAGTCATCTCGAATTATCCCATAGCCGCTTATCCTTGCTTTAAGATAACTTCTAAAATCGCCGAAGTATCCCTAAGGAAACTCCCAAAGTTGCCCCGGAGAAATCCTAAAGTTGCAGTTAAGACCTCATCCACATCTTCGTTTGGGTGACTCCTCTTCATCTCGTTCACGACCGCACCGAAGTAGCTTAGCTATAGGATCAAAGCCAACTCCCAAAACCCATTTCTTACCCGACACCTACTCTACCACCACACTCCAACCACCAGACCAAAGCAAACACTGTGCATCTCCACAACTGGATTGAAGCCACCCCATAATTGAAATCCTTGTCCAACACCTTACATCCACCAAGCCAAGCTCCTTGTTGAATCGAAGTTGACACTGAGATTTTATCTCATTCTTCTTGAATTTTGCTCTCGAACACCCCATGTATAAACTACATCCCGATCCAACTTCCTATAGCATTCCAACACTTCAAATTTTGCTCAAATTCAATCATCGAACTTACCATTTTGATCCGAAGAAACACTAATACATCATTATGACCTCAAACACTCTAGTGATGATTCGTCAAAATTCAATTCTACATTTACGGTTTCATATTTATTGTGTTTCGAATCAGAGAGCATATCTCTTCTCCTTCTACATGGAGACCCTAAACAATAGAATCGATTACTAACCCCAATTCACTTCGATGAGTGTATTCAAGCATTCAAACATATAAGTTACATTCAAACATATAAGTTACATTCAAACATGCAAACACAACATATAAAAATACGACGACAACATTTTACCTTCATTCAAACTTATAAATATAAATCAAATCGTAGCAAATTATCACAAAACATGTTCACTATCTAACCTAACATTCACATAAAAAAACATATATAAATACTACACGTTTAGAAAATCCTTACACAGTTTCGAAGACCCTGGTACATGAAAAAAAATTCCGTATTATACCCAGTTACAGGGACCCCGATACATGGATAACATTTCTATATCATACCTATTTACGGGGACCCATTTGCTAATGGTGGCCTAGTTCTAGCTTAAAGATAATGATAGAACCAAAGTGGGATGTTTCAATGCCAATTTTAGTCGAGTTACCCATTTCTACTAGCTATAAAATTGTATCCAATATTATATCCATTTGGAGTAGTAAACTGAGGTGGCAAATACAAACCCGAAACTAAGCATTATATGCCCATTTAATCTAACTATTTATACATCTACATATAAATATATAAACATATACAAATACACTCTCTATTAGCCCTAACCTACTGCTTTGATACCAAATGTAACAACCCGACTTTTCACGACCATATGACTGAGTCATATGTATCGTAAAATGAAAAGCTGGATTGTTTTAAACACAATAGTAAATAAAGAGCTAAGGTAACTAACTATGTCTTTCAAAACTTGTTAACCCAAAAAAGGATCAACACCCTGTTTTAAGTTTGAAAGCACCAGCCGTGTTCTGACAGAGCAATAACACTGATCACAGATATAAGAAAAGAACTGTAAAAGAAAGAAAACATAGAATTTTTAAGTGGTTTCAGCTGTTAATGAAGCCTACGTACACTTTATCCTTTTATTGTAGAATGATTGTTGTTACAAGTTGTGTTTGATTACAAAACTTTGATTATCTCTAAGTAGATTGAATCACCAGAGTTGGAATCCATTAGAGAATCATAGTGAATTCCGTTGGATATTATTGTGTGGGAGGCAGAGAGTGAAGAATGTTTTCAGTAGAGCTTCAGCAACCAGTCCCCCCAAGATCCCTTTTATGTTGCAGGTAGGGGTATTTATAGAGAACGGAGGACTTCTAGGCCAGGCCACTTCATCAAGTGCTCGTAGGTAGGTAGGGAACGACCTTAAGGGGTTTAGCTTATGATCCACCCATAGTCTATGGGTCACTAGCAACCCATAGAGTTAGCTCGTACGCGAGCTAATAACTTAGCCGTTGCATTACTTGGTTGCCTCATTGATGAATTATGGAGAAGCTTGGATCGTTGGCAATCCATGGTGTATGGGTAGTTAGCGACCCATATAATTAGCCTATTATTTGTCATATTTCTTCCTTCCTTCTCATTTTCCATTTAGCAAAGCGACCTTCCCTTTTGCATGGGTCTCTAGCGGTCCACAGGGCATGGATCGCCAGCGATCCAAGCACTTAGATGTTTTTTGAGTTTGGAGTTTGGGATGTTTCCACTATCTTGTATCGTCGTTGCTTGTGCAGTCTCATTGCACATTGTTTTTTTTTGATGGTAGTTTTCTAGCAGTTTGCACTTCACTGTGGATTGGGCTAGAAAAGTATCGGTCTCTTGGTTTAGTCGATTTCAATTGTTGTCCCAGTAATGTAACCTGGATCTCGTTAATTCTTCTTCTTAGCCTTTCCGGTTAGGTTCTAAACAATTCTAGTAACAAGAGATTGTTCTGTCTCCTGTTGGGCTAAAAACCCAAATAATTTTTGCCCACCAGAGTACGTCTTTGTTGTGAACAAGGCATGCTCTGGAAGTTATCGCTCTCAATATCTATCCATCGATATCCAAGTGATTGCATTAGAGTTTCACATGTATGTGGCAGGTCATGCTATTGTTCTTGACTGCTATTGCTTACTATAACAGATCAAATTTATTCACTTAGTTTCCCGCATCGCTTATTATGGGTCGCTAGCAATCCATTGTTTATGGATCGCCAGCAATCCTTATGAAATTGCCTTCAAAATTTGGGTCACTAGCGATCCATGATGGATCATAGGCGACCACTGCCTTAGCAAAAATTGGGATTCATTTCTCCCTGCCTACATATATGCTTGAGCCGCCCTAGCATCTCATTCAACTTGAATAACTCCTTCTTCACGCGATCCAATTTCTATGAAATCTAATTCGAGGCGATTCAGTACTTGCGCGACCCGATTCATCTCCTCCTTAGATCCATTTCACCCAAGCACCATGCCGTGATCCTCTACTTGTTTTTCGTAAAACCCTAGCTGACCCATCATTTTATTATTGACTCACACGATCGATTCTAAACCTTAGCTCGCCTTTGAATCGTTGCCGACCCATCTCCTAGCCCACCATCAGTCCATCCACGTCTCATTGATTCTACATCTTCGATCACTCTTGTGTTCTTAATGTCAATCAAAGGTGGGGTCGCTTAATTTGCTTTCTAATTACTGTGTTTGTGTAATGATTTGATGATGAGTTTCCATTCGTAATGTTTGATCAGCAGAAGTTAGAGTTGCTTGCAGTTTAATAGATCAGATAGGCAATCAAGTCTAGAATTCTCTCCCAAACGATGTTCGAGCTTTGGCCTAATGCTTGACGCATTTTGCTATTTTCGCCCATTAGACTAGAATTGGCTTGTGCCCAGTTTTGTAGAGGTCACTGTACGACATATCATCAGTCGATCCTGATTCTTCCAGAGAATTTGGGCTTATCATTCTTACTTGTTGCATGGTCGATGTCCCTATAGCGAGAAGAGTTTTCCATGTCTCTTCAGACAAGAGATCCATTATCGATCATTAATCGATAACGGGTAAGTGTACAGGAAGTAGAAATAGAAGTAGAAAACGTAGTAACACATGAAGTTCTTTTCTTTTTCTACTACATATGAACTATCTACATGGGATATGGTATTTGCAGTATTATTAGCACTGAGTGCATCCCATATAGATGGCACACCGCACTTGCCCTAGTTCACACTTGAAATCCAGCGTGTCAACAACAAGTTAATGTTTCTTTGGAATTAAAGTGTGGCAGGGGAAACTATTAGTTTAGGATATATTTACCTGACCATTTCAAGCACGAGTTCCATTATTTAGAATGAAGCAGCCATCCATGCATCGTAAGTCAAGCGGGAGAAGCTCGACGCTCCCAGAAGCCGAGTCATCATCCACTTTGCAAGCTTAGTATGGCCACTTAGTTTTGGTTGGGCCAATCGTGGATCGAACGCCTCCCAACTTCAGAGTTCTACTTAATCTTCCCAAGAGAGCTTCATCAATGGTTTTTTCCAAGGTCCTTCATAACATCTATGCGCAACACGGGATTCCCCAAGAGGATGTGCGTCTGCTAGAGAAGGACAAATTCGCTCCTATGCCTCACCTAGGGTACACCGCTTGCCACTGATTCATGTGTTTGAACGGATCCATGCCTTGCTTCAACGACTTTCTGCGTGAGACTCTCTCGAACTTGGGTATTACCCCTTTTCAGCTTCATCCGAATGGTTACGCCATTCTGACTTGACTACATGTTCCTTTTGTGCGGCGTTCAACCGTGCTTCAAGTTTTAATGAGTTGCGGTACTTTCTGGCATTCAAGAGAAGAGATGATTGTCCCTCCTTGATCATAATTGAAGCCAAGAGAAATCGAAAAATCATCCTATGCTTTAGAAGCAACTTGTTGCATTTCAAGATGAAATATTTCATTGTCAGATGCCCCGAGGGTTCAATCATCGGTGGACAATAGGGGATAAGCTTCATTTTTATTTATCGAGCCTTTGAAGCATTGCAATGGAGTTCCTAACCAACCGTATGTCTCTTATAGTTATTCTAAGGCTGAATAGAGATACGACACTTGATGAAGTTTGTCAGACTTTAAAGGCTATCCACGCCAAAGAGAGAAGCATTAAAGTATTATCGACTGATGAAAACTTGCGTCAATATGGACTACTGTCTCTAGGTAAATCTGCTGTTTAAGTTGAAATTCTCTCTCCTGCTCGATCTAGGATTCATACGAGATATATTTCCTTTTTCCATGATTCCGAAGAAGGCGCCTCCCAAGAGAGAGAAAGCTCATCCAAAGGATCCACCTACGAAGCCCGTGAGGGGAAAGAGACCGTTGTGGCTAGATTAAGCGACCCAGGTAGAATGCCTCCAATTCTGGAGGAAACAGAAGAGGAGTTCAAACAAAGAGAAGGCAAGGCCATGTTGGACTCGGAAAAGGAATAAGGAGATTTTGAAAGTAGTAGTAATGAATCCACTACCAGCGATTACTTCTTGTCTACGATGGTGGGGACTCAAAGTCTTGTGATAAGACTCCAGGTGTAAGCCTCGTTATTTCGAGCTCGCCTCTCCCTGATATAAGTGATAAAGGAAAAGTTCCAAAGTCTAGAGCGCATCGAGACTCTCCAAATAAAGACGTCAGAGCGAAGTTCAAGGATTCTAGCGACATTTATGTTGACTTTTATGAGTTCATGAAAGATGATTTTAAATTTGTTACGGCGGCTCGCTGCTCGGGTGATATCGCACTAGAAGTTAGCCCAGTTTTGCCCACAATAGCCAAAGTTAGTCCGATGCCACCTACGATGGCCATCCATCGTGGTTCGTGATGACGTTTTAGGCCTTAGAAACACAATACATGTCATGCTAGGATTACACTCATTTTCATTCATTTCACCATTTTTGTTGTGTTTGTTATATGCTTTTGAAATCTATTACGTATGCTTTATGCCAGATAGAAGAGGGGACGAAGTTTCTATGATGACTTTGAAGAGTTTACTGACTCACAACGATATTCAAAGCGCACCTCCAGCCATTATCAATCTCGAGAAATAGAGAAAGAGTATAGAAGGAGGAAAGAGCTTGAAGCCGAAACCCACCGTCGAGAAGAAAGAGATAGAGGCCGATCATATAAAGGCAGGTATGAGAAGAGGAGATCTCACTAGGAGAGGGATGAACCGTCGAAAAATTTAAAGTTTGAACACCATCCACATTCTTCAAAGCTTGCTCCAAAACATTCATCTGTGGGCCAAGAAATTCCCACTACTTCTGTCCCGATTCCACCTTCAACTCATATCTCATCATCTTTTAACATTACTGCTGCCCCTAGTGCTTCTCTCCCCTATTGGAGACCTACTTATGTCCTTCCTTTGATCCCTCCAAACTTGAGGCATCGTTTCCGGGTTGGTTCTTGAAGGGGATTCAGTCTGACCGTGATTTGCACCCCATTTGTAGAGATTCATACATGCCACACCTTCACGGTATTTAGGGTCACCTAGAATAGGCCGAGGGATGGGAGAAACTCTACAAATAGCTAGTGGATACAAATAGAAATAATTATTAGGAGATCCTTTCCGTCGAATCAAAGAAGCACAACTTTGAGAGGGCGTTGACCAATCATGATGCCAAAATTAAGCAGCTGGAGAAAGAGAAAATGACGACGCTGCAAGAGAGCAAGAGAAATGATGACTTGTTGAAAGAGGTGAAAAAAGCCCATACTCTGATAGAAATCATCTACAGAGATGAAATAAGAAAGATTCACGCAGAGGAGGATAAATTAAAGCAAGAAGTGACCACTTGCAGCGCAACGATTGAGGCAAAATGAAAAACTATCGCTGATCATGACCTCATCATCGAAGGGCACAAGAAAACCATTTCTGACCAAGCCGGGATCATTGCCAAGTTACAGGCTCAAGTCGCATAGCTCAGTGCCGATAAGTTTGCCATCGAGGTTGAGAAAGCTACCGTGAGAGGGATTATTTGGAGCTCCAAAATGCCTTTGAAAGAAAAATGGAGAATCTTGATGCAACCATCCTGAACTTCTATGTTAACTCCTTATTGCATCAAGGTAGTCTCAATTATCTAGGCTCGAAGTTCTCGCACACTCTTGCTCTGGTATGGGAAGAAATCTTATCCCGCTTTTCTAATTGCGGCAATGTCTACACCACGCAGGAGTTGGTGGACGCTAATCTGAATGAAGAGTCAAAGAAAGCATTGCTCGAGGGCCGAGAAATTCTTCAAGTTGAAAGAAAGCAGGAGGCTGCTAGTGCTGCCTTGACGACCGCTACCAAAGCGCTCACCAAGCCTTTCATTTCTGATATAGCGAATCGTTAGAGCATCCTCATGACCAGCCAACAAGTTCGGGACTTGAACCTCTCCTTCAAGTGGTGAAGCCATCAAAAGTGGGCGAAGGTGGTGAGTTTGAGGTCCCTATTCATGACCGTTCCTCCGTTGCAGGTAATGTTCTTGCTTCCTTTGAATTTGGGAGTTTCCAACTTACGCCGCAAGAGCAAGAGGAATTTAATGCTTTCATTTTTGATCTTATAGGTCCATCTACTTTCCCCGTTAACGTGCCAGCTTCTTTGGCATCTGAACTTGTCGCCATTTCCACATCTTCCATAATTGTCTCTGTTCCTTTCCCAGCTTCCATGTCTGCATCCGGCTCACAACCGGGGCCGAAAGCCAAAAAGATAGCCACGTTCCATGTCCTGAATGACCCTTCTGTATCTTTGGAAGACGATGTAACAGCAGCAGAGGCCAATGAGCAAGAAATTCAGATGAAGCATCCACAAAAGACTCAGCACGACCTGGATGTGGTCAAGAGGGAAAATGTGGAGGCGATGAAGGCCTCAAAGAGCTCCCGAAAATCAAAAAAGTGCAAGGGGAAGGGAGGCTCTTCTAAGAAGGTTTCGGAGGAGGATGAGGACATTGCCAGCGAGGTGTTCGTTGACATTACCGGCAGCGAAACCTCTCCCGAGAAGTAGCAAAAGCTTCCGATCAAGGGCAGAAAGGGGAGCGGCAAAAAGAAGCGTTGAACGGCTTGTATGAAGACTGACTTGATTTTGGTCAACAGCTTACATGAAGATTGACATGTTTTTGTTTCTTTTTGAGTCATTCTGTTCAAGTACAGAGTCTGCACTTTGCATCTTTACTATAGAGTATGCATTTTCTTTTTATTGGCCGTGTTGTGTGGGTATGGCCTCTACATGTTGATCCTGTGTACAGAAAATTATAAGCAATATATTGATATTTTGACTGTATTCCCATTTGTATGCTCATATATGTTATATGCACTTGTTATTGTTTTATTTTATATTTATCTAGTTCTGTGATTAAAGTCAAAGCCCTTCATTTGAAGTAACAAATCTTCGAGATTAATAACACCTTGGAAAGTAAAAGAACTTTGAAATTTAACAGCACTTAATTTTTTTTGTCAATTTAGAAATTAACAGAGCTTAGGATGAGATATGCGATTTCTAGTGCTTCTCACTGTTGCCTATCTTCGAGCCCCACGAGGAGCATGTTTTTTAGTGTTCCCTAACGCTGCCTATCTTTGAGCAGTATGAGTGGTTTAAGCTTTAAGAATTAGCATGTGATTTTTTCTGTTCCTTAGATTTTCTTATCTTCGGGCATTATGAGGAGTTAGTGTCTTGGAATTTAGTGTGCAGTTTATGGAGTGCGTGGCTTTTCTTTTTTCTCAGTCTTTCCAATCTTCGGGCAATGTGAGAAATTATTTTAGTGCATGCTTACGGGGTGCGTGGCTTTTGTTTTTCCTCAGTGTTGCCTATCTTCGGGCAACATGAGGAGTTATTATTTTGGTGCTCGGTTTATGGAGTGCTCGACTTTTATTTCTTCGGTGTTGCCAATCTTTGAGCAATGTGAGGAGTTATTTTAGTGCGCAGCTTACGAGGTGCGTGGCTTTTGTTTTTCCTCGGTGTCGCCTATCTTACGGCAATGTGAGGAGTTATTATTTTAGTGCGTGGCTTATGGCGTGCACGGCTTTTGGTTTTTCCTCGGCGTCGTCGGTCTTGGGCAACGTGAGGAATTAATATTTTAGTACACGGCTTATGGGGTGCACACCTTTTGGCACTCCTCGGTGTTGCATATCTTCGGCAATGCGCAAAGTGTTGATTTTAGCCTTCTCGATGTTGTCGGAGCAACACCGGTTTTGGTAAGGCAAAGACCGAGTTCCATTGATTTAATGGTTTGAGTCGATTTGTTTCCATCGACTCGGCGGGTAATCTTTATGAATACGGTTTTGGTTGTTCAAGAAGCAAACTTTATTAAGGAACGTAGGGCAGTTTTTGCCTGCGTATAATGCCTCGGTATCCCGGGATGTCTTATTTGTTGAAAAATAAATAATCCCTAAGATAGCATTCGGATGAAGTAACGTCGAAGCGATTTGTTATTCCATGCCCTGGGAACTTGAGTTACATCGACGGTTGCTAGCTTGAAAGTCTCATACCTTAGCTTTTGATTAATGACATATGGTCCCTCCTAGATTGGTCCAAAGGCCCCTGGAACGGGTTAAACTCACTTGAGCACAGGTCTCCACTTTGAAGGTTTGATTGTGAACTCTGGAGTTAAAGTACCATGCGACCTTTTTTTGGTGGGCGGCAATTCTTAGCTCTGCTTCCTCTCTTCTTCCATCAACCATATCCACTGATTGGAGTAGGAGCTGCTCATTTTGATTTTGATTAAAATTTTGCCTTCAGTGCGAGGGGTATTATAATTCAACGGGAATCGTTGCTTCTGAACCATATGGTAGGGAAAATGAAGTGTGGCTGGTTGCTGCTTTGTGGGTAGTACTGTAAGCCATAGTGCAGGTGGAAATTCATCAACCCAGTTTCCTTTGGCTTTTGCCAGTCGCTTTTTGATTGTGGATATGATCTTGTTTATCGCTTTCGCCTGCCTGTTTGCTTACAGATGAGCCACTAGGGAAAAGCTCTTTTCAATTTGGAAGCGCTTACAGAAGTCTTTGAACTCGCACGTTCGAACTGTGGTCCATTGTCAGTGATGATATTTTGCGGTACACCAAACCTGCAAGTGTTTTTTTTAGTAACAAAGTTTATAAATTTCTTTGTGGTTATGGTCGCCAGCATTTCCGCTTCAGATCATTTTCCATAATAATCTAAGACAACTATAACATGTTTGGCTCTTCCTTTTTCTATTGGCAGGGCGCTAATCAAATCCATCCTCCATATCGCAAATGGCTATAGGCTGACCATCTGAGTTAGCTCAGTTGAAGGAGTTCTCTTAATTTTACCGAATTATTAGCAGTGATCGCATATTCTGGTGTGATCTATTTATCGCTGGCTAGAAGTTTCTTTATCGAAGGATTTTCTTCGCAAGGGTCTGCCCCCCAGTGTGGTCTCCGCATTCGCCTTCATGTACCTCCTTTAGGATTCGTTGTGCTTTGTCATCGGTCAAACACCTAAGAAGGGATGTTGAGAATCCCCTTCGATAGAGTATTCCATCTTGTATCATTAACCATGGTGCCTTCCGAAGGACCTTCTTCTGTTGGTTTCGGTTAGTTGGAAGGGTTCCTGCGAGGAGATATTTCTTTATCGGTGTCATCCATATATCTGTTCCATGGTGGTTTCGAGAATCCAGTCTACGTCCATTTCATATATGCTTGGGTTGGCCAAAGTTTCGACTAGGACTAGTCCCAATGACTAAGCTTCTCCTGAACATTCCAGTTTAGCAAATAATGTGCCTTAGTATTTTGCTTCCGTGGGATGTGAGTTACGGTGTAGTGCTCGACATCGCTTAGCAGTTCATGTACTTATGACAGGTATGGGACGAGATTCTCACTACATGCCTGATACTCCCCTTTTACTTGACAAATGACTAGTTATGAGTCGTTGTATATGTGAATAGCTTTTATTTTGAGCTCCTTGCAACTTTCAGTCCTACTATTAGTGCTTCATATTCTACCTTGTTGTTTGTGGAGGGGAATTCAAAGCGTAAGGCGTAGCTAATGGCCCGCCCCTCGAGGGTTTCAAGCATTACCCCTGCTCCCGAATAGAAGTTGTTGGATGCACCGTTGATGAAGAGCTTCCATTGTATGTCTGTTTCTGACTAAATTTCCTCATCGTCATCCTGTACAGTAAATTCGGCGATGAAATTGGCCAACGAAAAAGCCCATTGGTGGCTTTCCATAGGTGGAATGTGATATCATATTGACTTAACTCTATATTCCACTTGAGTAGTCTTCCAGAAGTTTTTGGCCGGTATGAAACTTGTTTCAGGGGCTGATCAGCCAACACTTTGATAGGATAAGCCTGAAAATATGGTCGTAACTTTTGGGACACGATCAAGAGGCAATACGCTAGCTTTTCCAGTCTTGGGTAATTCTTCTTAGCTCGGATGAATTGTTTGCTAATGTAATACCCGAGTCATTGGATTCTCACTTCTTCTCGCATGAGAGTAGCATTCAATGCATGCGAGGAGACTGCTAAATAAATGAATAGGTCTTCTCAGTCCACCAGCTTCAATAAGATCGAGGGAGCTTCCATTTGTCGTAGTAGTTCTTCGAAAGCTTTTTGACAAGCTTTATTCCATTCGAAGTTTTTCTTTCCTTTTTTCAATGCGTCGAAGAACAATATGCACTTGTCTGTAGCTTTTGACATAAATTGGCTTAGTGTTGCAAATTTTCCATTCAAGCTTTAAAGTTATTTCTTATTTCTCGAGGCTTGGACTTCTCATGGTTTGGTTATTTGTTTTGGATTTTCTTCGATGTCTCAGGCACTTACTATGAACCCTAAGAATTTCCCAAAGGCTACTTCGAAATGACATTTTAGTGGGTTGAGCTTCAATCCATACTTCCGGAGTATTTTGAACATATCAGTAAGATTCTCTAGATAGTTAGCTGCTACCCGAGATTTGAATAACATGTCATCCACATAAACTTCCATAATCTTTTCGACGTGACGTTTGAACATAGTATTTACTAGCCTTTGGTATGTAGCCCCGGCTTTCTTTAATCCGAATGGCATTAATTGTAGCAGTACAGTCCCAAATCAGTGATGAAGCAGGTGTTTTCTTGATCTGGCTCATGCATTAGGATCTGTTTGTAGCCCTAGTATGCATCCATAAATGGCAGCAGCTCATGCCCCATCGTTCCATCCACAAGCTGATCGATTCTGGGGAGTGGGAAGCTATCTTTCAGACAAGCCTTATTTAGATCCAAGGAGTGAATACAAGTTCGCCATTTCCTATTATACTTCTTGACTAAGACATGGTTCGATTCCCATTCAGGGTAAGTCGCATCCCGGATGAAGCCGTTAGCCATCAACTTATCAACCTCCTTTCTTGATGCCTTGGATCATTCGAGGGCAAAGCTACACCTTTTTTTCTTTACCGATGTGAATTTTGGGTCAATATTGAGCACGTGGCATGCAATTTTAGGTGATACCCCACACAAATCGAAGCATTTCCAAATAATTACGTCCAAATTTGTGCGAAGGAATTTGATTAGTTCTGACCACATTTTGTTTCCAAGCAACGACCCAATTTTTCAGGACCCACGTCGGGTCATCCATATAGACTGGGACAGACACCATCGATTCTGCTGATGCTTCCAGATCCTCCCCTGAGCTCTTCTTTCTAGGGTCCAATGCCGTGTCGAATCGGCTATAGTCCTTAAGGTAGGGGCGGCTCTGTAGTTGCTATATGGAGGGTTCATGGGGTTTTCCCCACATCCTTTCCTTCTCATGAAATTCCACAATGTAGCATTCCCGAGCGGCGCTTTGGTCTCCTTTCACAATTCCAACTCCATGTTCTGTAGGGAACTTTATTGCGAGGCACCATTAGGCCAGTGCTATTATGAAGTCAGCTAATCCAGGCCGTCCCAAGAAGGCGTTGATGCTAAAATTTCATCCATGATCACAAAAGTTCGAATGAAGGTGACCTTTTGCTCACCCTCTCCAAGCTCCACAGGTAGGTCTATTATTCCCACTGATTGTTTGGTTCACTGGAAACCATTAAATCTTTGTTTGACACATGGACACACTTTTCATGCCAATCTTCATTTGATCGAAAGTACATATGAAGAGAATGTTAATGGAGCTACCACTGTCAACCAACACCGACCGAACTACAGCAGGTCCAAATCCTACCGTTACCACCATTAGATCGAGAGTTGGTGCTTCGATCCCTTCGATGTCCCTATTTTGGAACACAATGTCATCATTTAAGACCCTTTGCATCTTAACTGGAGTTTCGTCTTCCACAGCTAAACATGATTCCTTCAAAGCACGCTTCAAAGCACGCTTCAACGAACTTGCATACCGTCCCTCGGATATTGTTCCGATGATGAGCCTCTGGTCAGTTCGTTTCAACCTTTCTTCACCGGTTCCTGCTTAATTACTTTGTTCTCTTGGGTATTTAAGAGTTGTAGATTGATCGGGGTTTCGCGGTCGTCTTACATACTGTTGGAGTTTGTTATTCTGGATCGGTTCCTTAATGAGATTCTTTAGGTGGCGGAATTCATTCGTATTGTGGTTGCGTGTCTTATGGAAGTGGTAGAATTTCCCTAAGTGCTTTGGCGGCTTAGTCGCCTCCTTTCTGGGTGGCCTTTTGCATTCTTCAGTTCCTTGAATTGCGATAAAAATATTTTCCATTGTGTTACATATGGATGTGTAGCCTTCGAGCCTAAACCATATGAGATTTTTATTGCTACCATTTCCATTCTTCTTATTGGAGTTTTGACCTTTTCTCTTCGAATTTCCATTTTCCTAGTAGTTCCTTCAGCACTCCAAGAAAGATGCACATTTTGAATCATTGCTACATCGCTTTGCCCGACATTCGCAAGTTGCACACTAGCAGACTTCCATTCCAATTCCTACGTTTTGTCTAACCTTAGGTACTGACATGCTTTATGATTGAAATCTTTTCTAGTGGCAGGTTGCTTCATCTTAATCCACTTTTTGAATTCAGTTTACGGATGATTAGCATGGACTAACACCATAAAAACCATGTCTTCGTTGGGGTTGCTTACTTCTGTCACCATGGTGTTAAACATATTCATGAAAGATTTTAGTGATTCATTACGCCCTTGGAACAATCCAGATAGGGACATGACGTCCTTTGGCTGCGTATTACGGAGTCTGAACTGATCAAGGAACCTTGTCGCCAGTCGGTCAAAGTAGAGATAGATCTTGGTGGAAGCCTGGTGAACCACATTGACGCAACCCCTTCGAGAAAGATGGGTAAGCATTTGCATGGAACCACTTCAAAGGCATTTTCTCCGTCCATATATCAACTATATTTGTACAAGTGAGGCTTCGGGTCTTTTGTCCCGTCATAGGATGGGATAGTTGGCATTGTGAATTTTTCTCGATATCTCTCATTCAAGATTTCATCAATGAAAGGAATCCGACTTGAAACAGATCCCCATTCATCATCTCTTCTATCTTTACTCTCCTCCATTAATCATTTAACAATGTCCACTATGTATGCTTCTAATGTTTGGAAGTCCCGAGGAAAGTGATCAGTCACTGCACCAAGTGTTTGATTTTGCAAACGTTCATGGTGAGTGGGCTGAGGCGTAGGCTCTCCTATTTTTAGAACCACTCCTGCTTGGTCTTGTTGGCTTGCAATTGGTCTAACCGGAGCAGTTTGGGCATTCCTCGTATTATCAAATGCATTGGCATTTTCTTTCAATTTTTCATCTTGCTCTCCATCGTCCGAGTTGGAGAGATCCATAGCCATGTCTTCTACGGGGGGGTTCGCCCCTCGGCTCAAATTCAAAATAGGTTGCCTTGTGGCGAATGGAGTACTTGCATTTCTATCCACATTAAGTTTGTTTGTCACCCTCTTTTGTGGCTATTTCCCATTTCTTCTGTTATAGATCAGAGGCGAAGGAATTCTATTGTTCCATGGCAGCCACGGGTTAGGCATAGTCCTAGGAGCGGGACTCGACTGTAGGGCTAGGAGAGCGTTAAGATTGTCCATTAGAGCCGTTTGGCTACTTTTCATTTTTTGGTTGATCTCATCAACCATTTTATTTAACTCATCACTGGTAACAACTTCATGTTGACCGGAGGAGGATGGCGTATGATTCCCAAAGTTAGCACCATTTACTTTAGTTAGTTAGGGATTAACATCTTTTCCAGCTACCACTACCCTTATGGACCTTTCAAAGTTAGTTCTTCTTCTTCCAAAGGCCATTGGTTCCAAATAATGGATTCTTCTAGCAAATATTAAGGATCTAACTTCTGGACCTATGAGATCCAAAGTAGATAGCTAGATTTGGATCCATTGTTGGGTTCTCCGTGAAAGAACCAAAATGTTAATCGGGAAATGGATCAACACCCTGATTTAAGTTTGAAAGCACTAGCCCTGTTCTGATAAAGAAACATCAAAGATCACAGATATAAGAAAAGAACAGTAAAAGAAAGAAGAAAGAGAATTTTTGTAGTGGTTCAGCTGTTAATGAAGCCTATGCTTACTTTATATTTTTATTATAGACTGATTATTGTTACAATATGTGTTTGATTACAAAACTTTGATTATCTCAAAGTAGATTGAATCCCCAGAGTTGGAATCCACTCGAGAATCTCAGTGAATTTCGTTGAAGATTCCTATAAGAGAGGCAGAGTGTAACAACCCATAAATTTTTGATGATTAAATTTGTTAATTTAATAAGATTTTGGTAATTTATTATTGAAAGAAATGAAAATTATTAATTTAATAATGAAATAATAACCAAATTATGATGAAACAAATGTTAATTCAAGTTAATTGTTAACAATGTTAATGAAATTCCAATTCATTGTAATTTAAATGCTATGCTTGGTTATAAATTTAATATAAGAAAACAGAAGTAAATATTGAATTTACCAATCAAATAATACTTTGATTAATAGTAGTTGAACGAAATTTGTGTTATGAAACTAATGATAACATTTTTTGTAAGTAATAAACTTATAAAGGTAATTTAAAAGTAAATAGTGACAATTATTATAAGTTACCTGTTATTTAGTTAGTTGAATTGGATTTGGAAATCAATTGTAATAAAATGAAATTAAATATTATGTTACTTGAAATTAAGATAAAAATTGGAGTTATTAACATGCAAGATATAAACCAATGTAAAATTGTACCCATGGGATGACAATTGATTTAATAACAAGTTTTAAAAATTAATAAATGGATTTTGGAAAATTAATTTTTAATTTATGAATTTAATGAAATTGAAATTTAATGCCGAAATTGATGAATTTATCGACGTTAAATTGACATCTAAATTTGTTTAAATTATTGTAAATGATTAAGAAATAAAAAATGATAGAAGTTGTAAATTACTAAATTTTAAACTGAAAAGTGTTTTAATTAATTATTAATTTATTTAATTAACGTGAAAACAGCCATTTTGGCCACTGACTTGGATTTCAATGAAACCGGTTGCATCGGATCCATAATGTTGAATTATTGTAGGATTTCAAGTTTCGTAACGACTGAACTTGTCGTTTGATCGTATGGACTCGAAACATCTAAAAATTAGTTAAATTGACATCTATTTGAAATAAGATGATTTTAACGTAACTTCTTCATATGACGGAATTGGGACTTGAAACCTATTCCATTGAGTTTAAAATATTTGAGAACATCTATTTTGATATATCGGTTAACCCACTTTCATTCCGGAGTCGAAACGGGCTATTCGGGTCGTGTATCGTTCAATCAATCTTGTCCATTCATCCTATTTTTGACCTACCTATAAATACCTTGTTATAAACCCTAACTTTTTTCTTAATCTCAATTGTTTGTGCATACAATTCCATTAGCTCCTCCTCATTCCAATGGCTGCAAAACCAAATTCCCAAACCTCAAATTCAAATCAAAAACCAAATCAAAAGTTCAAACTCTTCAAACAATATCAAATTATATATCGATTTGAAGCTCTCGACGAACGCAAATCAATTTTGCTATTCATTTTTCGATCTAGGTTTCGGTGTAGCTAGAAATTGTTGATCTTTTTTTGGCCGTTTATCGCTTGACGATGAACTTAGTCTGATCGGCTAATCATTTTTACTGTTGGGTGGAGGTCGCTAAGAGAAGTGCATCCATGTGAGTTTGGCAGCGAATTGACGATCGGATCGATGGAAACAATTCGATTAGGTCACGATCTTCATGCGGCGGTTGGGCATATTTGCTGCCGTTCGTCGGCGCCATTGCCGCACGGGGGAGTGGGGTGGTGTCGTGGTGATAACCGAAGTTGCGGCGACGGCAGGGCGATTCAGGCGGCGATTGAATGATTAGCCCTCGGCGGCTTCTGGCGAGGTCGAGTTTGCACGTGAGGTAGGGTTCGTTATGTGTGCTGTATGTGTGGGTGAGGGAAGCTGATGTGGCGCTTCTAGTATGGTTGTTTTTTCTCTGTTTAATTTAAATTTTGATTTCAAATCTTCTTATCGACATAACTTTTGCATGCGAACTCGGATTTGAGCGCAGTTTGTTCTGCTAGGATCGTATCGAGATTCCGGACATTTGACGTTGGTTTGGACGAATTCTAAGATTGTTCAAATTTTAGGCTTAATTTGAATTTAAAACTCGACTTAAATTCATAGGTGAGTGTTTTAACCCACTCACAACTTCTAAAATTTCTTTTATTTTTTAAATCAATTTATGATGTGGGTATAAATTTATTTATGGTTGTTTGGTATATTTTAAATCATCATCTCAGTTAATTTGAATTTATTTGAATTAAATGGTTATTTAGTTTATTGTCGAATATAAATTTCCAGTTAAATACCTGTTATCGATTATTAGTTTTATATTGATATTTATTGATTGTTTTGGATGATGATTGTGATGGATGTTGATTATTGATATTGATTGAAGGGATGTTGTATTTTATATCATTATAAACTGCAAGTTCCTTATGGATTTTAGTATTAATTTGGGATTCCGGCATGAAATGATGTACAACTGTAAAATGTTTAAATTGCGGATTGAAATGATAAATATCCGTATCACTTGACCCTAGGATAGAAAATTATATACGGACACCGGATTGGTTAAATTAAATGATTTTAAAATCCTTATATTTTTGAATTTAATCAATTAATGTTTTGAAATAAAATTTGATTTATATAAATTGAAGTATTATAGAAAAATCAAGTTCTGTGTTGAACGCGAATTGGTTTAAAAAGGAATTTCTTTAAGAAATTAAATCGGAAGTTTAAAGTTAAACTTTTATGTATAAATGAAATTCTATCGAAATTTAGTTATTGAATTTTTTTGAAAATAACTTTGAAATATTTTGAAATTAGAGTAATCCGTATTGATATTTTGCACATGGATTAAAACGACATGAAATTCGATGGTTTATTGACATTTGGTTTGTCGATTTGGAAATTTGAAATGGTCCAAATACGTTGAAATGAAATGAGTAGTTTAATTTGATATTAATTTCAAACTCATATTTTAATATAAAATGTTTTAAAAATATATTATTTAAAATTTCTAATTATTAAGATTTTCAAATTTATTAAACTATTTAACCAATATTAACTATATGAATTATTTTAATCTATTTTAAACCAATTTAACTTATTTTAAACTAATTAAACTATTTAATTTATTGTAAATCTAAGTAATCTATTTTAAAGCTATTTAATCTATTTTAATTATATTTAATCAATTTTAAATCTATATTAATTATTCATAACTATTTAAACTGTTTTCTTTCAAATTTCAAATAAGTAAAATGGATGGGTTTATATTCAAATTTCTCGACTTTTAAAGTGAATATGGTTAATGATGTTATAATCTAAATTGAAAATTTTAAATGTTATAATAAATCGAAATGATGATTTTAAAACAAGAACTTAACCCATTTTTAGAAATATAATTTTTGGAAGAATTATGATTTGAAAGTGGCATAGTTTTTGAGAACATGATATTTTGATATAAATTATGAATTTGACTTTGAAAGGATGTATAATTATCGAACTATGATTTCAAAGGCGAATAAGATTTCGAAATAAGTAATGATTTTGAAAGTGATATGATTTGAACTGAATATGATATTTTGATATCAATTATGTAATGATTTTGGAAATGTAAAAGAACCATCCGGTGTGTAATAAGCGATTAGTTGTTAAAGAGACCGGGATCGAATGTTGTCATACTCTCTGCCAATACCGAAAACCACTTTGACAACTATGTACGTGGTGGAGGTTCCAGAATGAAGTAGGATGGTAGCGATGATCCTAAGGGCATATGTACGTGGACATAACTCCTGTGAGTTAGCATAAGGTGGCTAAAACAGGAGCGATTCCAGGCCAAGTGAGGTAGCACCTCCGATCGGACACATTCCATCGATATTATATTTTGACTTTTGATTTATTTTGTGTCCACCCTTCGATTTTACTCAGGAGTGTGTTTTGAGTTAGGCAGTAGTTGTGGCTATGTGTTACCAACAGCCTGGATGCGTAATTGGCATATCTACGCTGGCATTGCCTAGTCATGCTGTGTCACCTACCCTAGCGTGCTTTCTACGAGTTTTTTTTATGTCGTACCTATAGGCCTCTGGCGGCTCCAGTTTACGGGGAGTTACGGTACTGTATAGACTATTGGCATCCAAACATGTGTTAAGGTGAAAAACGGAAAGCCTTAACGCTATTTTTAAATAGTATACTTTACTTTAGATATTATTATAATAGCATATTACTATATAGTAGATAGTTTAATGGATCCTTAGGAGACGTGAATCTCGAGCATCTCTTAAGTTACCGCACTCACATTAGACACTGGATAGGAGGTGTCAAATCCCGTAAACATCTCTGACGCCGTCCACTCATATTTATTTACCGTCGATTTAACTTACATAAGATCTTTTAGTTCTGACTCGAATGTTTTGTCTTTTCAATTCGCTCGGGTCAGCTTGAACATTTCTGGATTTGAAGACCTTATTTCTGGAGGACGAAGACGAAGATTTGTACTACTATTATTTACTATATCTATGATTTACTATATTTGTTCCGGTGCATCACATTGTTCCATTGCGTTGTTATTGGTTTATCTCTGATATGTGTAACTCTGATTCCTTCTTGTACAATTATAATCAAATGTTTTGTAAACAGCTTCATGAACTGTTATTTGATTATTATATTTTTTTCATTCTGCTGTGAGATTCTGTTTTGTTTTCTTTCTTTCTTCTTCTTTCTTATTCACCCCAATAACAATTCGCCCTTTTGTAAGGTTTGAGTCCGACGTGTGTGGTTTATCGTCGATTTAAACTGTCCAAAAAGGCGTGATGCTACAGTTGGTATCAGAGCGAGGTTTGGCGATAAACCTTAGCTTTATGGGGTCTGACTCTTTATTAATAGGGTAATACTACCCTTATGAGTCGCTGAGAGTATATATATGAGAGAGCGTATTTGTTAATGTTATAAAAGGTTTTTATATTGTATTAATTTGTTCCGTTTTGTATTTATAAATTCTGGTTGGTGCATAAGACGCTATGACAACGATAGGGATTTTTAAACACTTAATAGGACAGACCGACACAATATTTGTTTTGAAATATATGTAAATGAAATAATTTTACCTATTGTATATTTTTATATATAAAATAATGATTTATAAATCATATAAATTTGGTTGCAAAATAAATATAAATAAATATAAATTGGAATTTTAGAACTTAAGTTCCAGGATTTTTGAGAATTCTTTCATAGGATTTTGGAATATAATATTTGTATTATTTAAAAGTATTTTTTGATATAAGTATTTCAAAGTGTTTTGAACGAAATGTTTAAAAGAAATTGTGGGAAAGGAATAAGTACTGTACTCCCCTCTCTGTCGCTGGGAAATAATTTCGGTGATGAATGCACGCATCATTGACGTTCATTTTCGAGTTTCAATGTGGGAAGACCACTATAGTAATTTTACGACAGATTTATTTTGATAAACAGATATAAAATTCAAATTTGTTTTAAATATAATTAGATATAAGTTGTAAGTATATACACCTACCTATATTTTAAATGATTAGAAATAGAACCCGACATTTAATTCTTAAATTTCTATAAACTAGAGATTTCAATTATTGGAATGAAATGAAAATTTTACCATTTAATAATTAAAACTTCTAAATGAACATAGGAAAATGAATGCTAAGTTATGAATAAAATAAACAATAATTGTAAACATGTAACTTGTAAATCAAAATAATGAAATCTGAAAGGTATGATTATTGAATATTTTGCTAATTAAAAATAAGTAAGTCAAGCTTGTTACTTTCAATTGCATTCTTAAAGACACATATAAATTACCTAAATATAAAAATTTGAAATGTTTAATAAGAAAATATAATGGAATATTATACAAGGAAAGCTTAAATAATGAAAATGTTCAATGAATTACTTTTATAAATAAGAATTTGATGTTATAGTTGTTATAAACTTGAGTTATTATTTAACTGTTGCTATAATAAAATGTGATAGAAGTATTGTAAGTAATTAATTATAAACTTAAGTTAATAAATTTATATGTTAAGTAATTGAATTGGACGTGAATACTTTAAATAAATGAACTTAAATATATGAAATTAAGTAATGAATGAATGAATGTAATGCAATAAAAAGAAATTGTCATGAAATAAATAAATGAAAATGAAATTTCCTAAGTAATAAATGAAAATAAATGAAATAAATACTGAATGAATGAATGGGAATAAAAAAATTGTAAGGAATAAATGTAAAATTAAAGAAAGTAATCATTGAATGAATGAAAAAAAATGAATAAGAAACAAATCTTGTGAAAAGGAAATTAATAAGAATTAAACTTAAGTACTGATAGAATCTGTTGTTTGTTTGGTTATGGATTGTTTGGGAAATGACACTTCTAATTGTTTCATGTATCAATAATCTATTGAGTTTTATCTAAGACAGTTGAGTAAATGGTATACTCAGTAGTTATTTGTTGTTCTATGTGATTAAAAGTGTCTTGACCCGATCAAACTATTTGTTTTGGTTGATATGGATGGATAACTGATTTGTATTGATTTCATATGATGATTGTATGTTGTGGTTGCAAATGATTGTTGTTTTATATTATTTGTCTTGATAGTGTTTTAAACAACTTTAAATATTTCATTTTATATAATTACTAACATCCTTGGATTATATAAGTGAAATACAGGTTTGTTGAAGCAATTGCTACTGCTTTTGGTTTCATAAATTAATCGTTATTTTCCCGATAAATACGTAAGTTCTTGGATTACGGTTTTATAAGTGATATTATATTGTTTTTCCCGCTGTTGGGATATATTATTTTGAAAGGTTATGATATATATTGTTTTATTTATATTATAATTTTTCCCGAGCCTCTCCGTACAAAGGAGACTCCGTCAAAAAATTTCGTAAATTTTAGACTTAGAAAATTTTGAGAAATGTTTTCCAAAGTTCATTACTTTGAGTATAAAAGGATTTAATGATTATAAATTGATATATTTTATTTAAATTATTTGGTTTTGTAAATTAATTGTTTATAAATTTAGTATTTTGAATAAGATATATTGATTTCTAAATTCTTTCTTTCCCCCTTCTTATCCTTTTCGAGGACGAAAGGTTTTGAGTGGAGGAGAGTGTAATGACCCGTAAATTTTCGATGATAAAATTTGTTAATTTAATAAGATTTTGGTAATTTATTATTGAAAGAAATGAAAATTCGTAATTTAATAATGAAAATATAACTAAATTAAGACCAAACAAATGTCAATCCGAGTAAATTTTTAACAATCTTAATGAAATTCCAATTCATTGTAATTTAAATGCTATGCTTGGTTATAAATTTAATATAAGAAAATAAAAATAAATATTGAATTAACCATCAAATAATACTTTGATTAATAGTAATTAAAAGAAATTTGTGTTATGAAACTAATGGTAACGTTTGTTGTAAGTAATAAACTTATAAAGGCAATTCAAAAGTAAATAGTGACAATTTTTATAAGTTACCTATTTATTTGGTTAGTTGAATGGGATTTGGAAATCAATTGTAATAAAATGAAATTAAATATTACGTTACTTGAAATTAAGATAAAAATTGGAGAATATTAACATACCAAGATATAAACCAATGTTAAATTGTACCCTTGGGATAACAAATGATTTAATAACAAGATTTAAAAATTAATATACCGATTTTGGAAAATTAATTTATAATTTATGAATTTAATGAAATTGAAATTTAACGCTGAAAATGATGAATTAATCAATGTTAAATTGACATCTAAATTTTTTTAAATTATTATAAAGAAATCAAAAATGATAGAAGTTGTAAATTATTAAAATTTAAACTGAAAAGTGATTTAGTTAATTAATTATTAATTTATTTAATTAATGTGAAAATAGCTATTTTAGCCACTGGCTCGGATTTTGGCGAAACCAATTTCATCGGATCCGTAACGGTGAATTATTGTAGGATTTCAAGTTTCGTAAATATTGGAATTGTCGTTTGATCGTATGGACTCAAAACGCCTAGAGGTTAATTAAATTGAAATCAATTTGAAAAAAGCTGATTTTAACGTAACTTCTTCATATGATGGAATTGGGAGTTGAAATCTATTCCATTGAGTTTAAAAAAATTGAAAACGTCTATTTTGATATATGGGTTTACGCATTTTCGTTCCGGATTCGAAACGGACTTTTTGGGTCGTGTATCGTTCAATCAATCTTGTCCATTTATCTTATTTCTGACCTACCTATCAATAGCTCGTTATAAAACCTAATTGTTTTCTTATTCTTAATTGTTTGTGCATACAATTCCATTTGTTCCTCCTCATTCCAATGGCCGTAAAACCTAATTCCCAAACCTCAAATTCAATTTCAAAACCAAACCAAAAATTCAAACTCCTCAAACGATATCAAATAATATATTGATTTGAAGCTCTCGACGAGCGCAAGTCAATTTTGTTGTTCATTTTTGGATCTGGGTTTCGGTGTGGCTAGAAATTGTTGATCTGTTTTCGGTCGTTCATCGCTCGACGATGAACTTAGTCTGATCGGCTAACCATTGTTACCGTTGGGTGGAGGTCGCCAAGGGAAGTGCATCCATGTGAGTTAGGCAGCGAGTTGATGGTCAGATCGATGGAAACAATTCGATTTGGTCACAATCTTCAAGCGGCGGCTGGGCATATTTGCTGCCGTTCATCGACGCCATTGCCACCCGAGGGGTGGCGTCGTGGTGATAGCCGAAGTCACGGCAACGGCAGGGGTCTTCAGGTAGCGATCAAACTACTGGCCGTTGGCGGTTTCTGACGAGGTCGAGTTTGCGCATGAGGTAGGGTTCATTGCGTGTGTTGTATGTGTGGGTGAGGAGGGAAGCAGATGTGGCGCTTCTGGTATGGTTGTTTTTTTTTCTCTATTTAATTTTGATTTTTATTTCTAATCTTCTTATCGACATAACTTTTGCATGCTAACTCGGATTTGAGTAAAGTTTGTTCCGCCAGGATCGTATCGAGATTCCGGATATTTTCGCTGGTTTGGATAAACTCTAAGACTGTTCAAATTTTGGGCTTAATTTGAATTTAAAACTCGATTTAAATTCAAAGGTGAGTGTCTTAACCCACTCACAACTTCTAAAATTTCTTATGTTTGTTAAATCAATTTATGATGTGATTAGAAATTTATTGAGGGATGTTTGGTATATTTTAAATCATCATCTCAATTAATTTGAATTTATTTGAATTAAATAGTTATTTAATTTATTATTGAATATAAATTGCTAGTTAAATACCTGTTATCGATTATCAATTCTATATTGATATTTATTGATTGTTTTGGAAGATGATTGTGATGGATGTTGATTGTTGATATTGATTGAATGGATATGTATTTTATATCGTTATAAACTGCATGTTTGTTATGAATTTTATTATTAACTCGAGATTCCGGTTTGAAATGATGTACAATCGTAAAATGTTTAAATTACGGATTGAAATGATAAATATCCATATCACTTAACCCTAGGGTAGAAAATTATATACGGACGCCAGATTGGTTAAATTAAATGATTTTAAAATCCTTAAATTTTTGAATTTAATCAATTGATGTTTTGAAATAAAATTTGATTTATATAAATTGAAGTATTATAAAAAAATCAAGATATGTGTTGATATGCGAATTGGTCTAAGAAGGAATTTCTTTAAGAAATTAAATCGGAAGTTTAAAGTTAAACTTTTGTGTACAAATGAAATTCTTTCGAAATTGAATTATTGAATTTTTTTGAAAATAAATTTGAACTATTTTGAAATTGGAGTAATCCGTATTAATATTTTGAACTGGGATTGAAACGATATGAAATTCGACAGTTTATTGAAATTTGGTTTGTCGATTTTGATATTTGAAATGGTCCAAATATGTTGAAAGGAAATGAATAGTTTAATTTGATATTAATTTCAAACTCATATTTTAATATAAATCATTTTCAAAATATATTATTTTTAAATTTCTAATTATTAAGATTTTTAAATTTATTAAACTATTTAACTAATATTAACTATATGAATTATTTTAATCTATTTTAAACCAATTTAACTTATTTTAAATTAATTAAAATATTTTAATTTATTTTATATCTAATTTATCTATTTTAAAGCTATTTAATCTATTTAATTATATTAATCTATTTTAAAACTATATTAATTATTTATAACTATTTAAACTATTTTCTTCCAAATTCCAAACAAGTAAAATGTATGGGTTTATATTCAAATTTCTCTATTTTTAAAGTGAATATGGTTAATGATGTTATAACCTAAGTTGGAATTTTAAAATGTCATAATAAATCGAAATGGTGATTTTGAAGAAAGATCTTAACCTAGTTTTAGAAATATGAGTTTGGAAGAAATATGACTTGGAAGTGGTATAGTTTTTGAGAACATGATATTTTGATATAAATTGTGAATTTGACTTTGAAAGGAAGTATAATTATCGAACTATGATTTCAAAGGCGAATATGATTTCGAAAGTAAGTAATGATTTCGAAAGTGATATGGTTTGAATTGAATATGATATTTTGATATCAATTATGAAATGATTTTGGAAACGTAAAAGAACCATCCGGTGTGTAATAAGCGATTGGTTGTCAAAGAGACCAGGATCAGGTATTGTCATACTCTCTGTCAATACCGATAACCACTTTGACAACTGTGTACGCGGTGGAGGTTCCAGAATGAAGTAGGATGGTGGCGACGATCCTAGAGGTATATTACATAGACCCAACTCTCGGGAGTTAGCATAAGGTGGCTAAAACAAGAGAGATTCCGGGCCAAGTGAAGTAGCACCTCCGATCGGACACATTCCATCGATATTATATTCTAACTTTTGATTTATTTGGTGGCCACCCTTTGATTTTACTCAGTAGTGTGTTTCAAGTTGGGCGGTAGTTGCGGCTATGCATTACCAACAGTCTGGATGCATAATTGGTATATCTACCCTGGTATTGCCTAGTTATGCCGTGTCACCTACCATAGCGCGCCTTCTACGAGTTTGTTTTATGTCTATCCTCTAGCGGCTCCAGTGTACGTGGAGTTACGGTATTGTACAGACTATCGGCATCCAAAAATGTGTTAAGGTAGAAAATATAAAGCCTTAAAGCTATTTTTAAATAGTATAATTTACTTTAGACATTATTATAATAGCATATTACTACATAGTAGATAGTTTAACAGATCATTAGGAGATGTGAATCCCGAGCATCTCCTAAGTTACCGCACTCACGTTAGACACTGGATAGGAGATGTCAAATCCCATAAACATCTCTGACGCCATCCCTCTCATATTTATTTACCGTTGATTTAAGTTACATAAGATCTTTTAGTTCTGACTCGAGTGTTTTGTCTTTTCAATTCGCTCGGGTCAGCCTGAGCATTTCAGGATTTGAACACCTTATTTATGGGGGACGAAGACAAAGATTTGTACTACTATTATTTACTATATCTATGATTTACTATATTTGTTCCACTGCATCACATTGTTTCGCTGCATTGTTATTTATTTATCTCTGACATGTGTAACTCTAATTCCGTGTTTTATAAGTATAATCAAATGTTTTATAAACAACTTCATGAACTATTATTTGATTATTATATTTTTTCATTCTGCTGCGAGATTCTATTTTTTTCTTTCTTCTTCTTCTTTCTTATTCACTCCAATAACAAATGGTTTGAGTCTGACGTGTGTGGTTTATCGTCGATTTAAACTGTCCAAAAAGGCGGGATGTTGTACAGAGAGTTAAAAATATTTCCAACAGAGCTTCAGCAACCAGTCCCCCCTCCCCCCTCGAAGATCCCCTTTATGTTGTAGGTAGGATAGTATTGATAGAGAATAAAGGACTTCTAAGCCAGGCAACTTAATCAACTGCTTGCAGGTATGTAGAGAATGACCTTAAGGGGTTTAGCTCGCGATCCAAGCCAAAACCATGGGTCGCTAGCGACCCATGGAGTTAGCTCGTACCTGAGCTAATAACTTAGCTATTGCATTGCTTGGTTTCCTCGTTGATGAATTTTGGAGAAGCATGGGTCATTGGCGATCCATGGTTTATGGGTTGCTAGCGACCCATACGCTTAGCTTATTTTTTGTCATATTTCTTCCTTCCTTCTCTTCTTCCATTTATCAAAGCTATCTTCCATTTTGCATGGGTTGCTAGTGATCCATAGGGCATGGGTCGCTGGCAATCCAAGCACTTAGATGTTTTTTGATTTTGGAGTTTGGGATGTTTCTACGGTCTTGTATCATCGTTGCTTGTGCAGTCTCGTTGCACGTTGTTTCGGTTTGATGGTAGTTTTCTAGCTTTTGCACTCAACTATTGATTGGACAGGAAAAATAACGGTCTCTTGGTTTAGTCGATCTTAGTTGTTGTCCCAGTAATATAACTGGCTCTCATTAATTCTTTTCCATAGCCTTTCCGATTAGGTTTTGAACTATGCTGATAACACGAGATTGTACTATCTCCTGTTGGATCCCCTTCGATTTAAAACCCGGATAACAAAACTCATAGAGGAATGAATGATAATACAATATAAATAAAACAAACAAATCTCATCTATACCCATCATAAGTCATACATAGTTTTCATCCATACACACTATCACATTACATATACAATAAATACAAATAAATAGATAACACATGTAAATGTCTTCGTGGTCATTATCTTAAAACACCATACACTCCAAAGCTACTTTGTTAGCTTATAGTGTACGAGAAGGAGGGTTATACACAAATGTCTGGTGAGTAAAAATATTACCAAGTATATATTTCTAAAATGATTTAATAAACATCAGATGAGAGTTAACAAACTATGAAATCCGTCTCACCTACATCTAAATTGTTAGTCTATCATAATCATCGCAATATAGAATTACTATGTTATGCTTTAACAAATTTAAACATATAATAAAGTTAGTTAAACATAGACTAACCCATCTATACAAAAAAGAGGGAAAAGGAGTTAGCTAAACAAATACTAACCCATCGATACATACAAGAGTTGGTTAAACAAAGACTAACCCTATGATATTGTTAAACATAGACTAATCCCATAAATGTAAACAAGAATATGAGTAAATTATACGTAGGTTAACTCGTATAGACATAAAGAATAGGTAAACATAGCCTAACTCTTTTAACAAGTGACTCGACACAGTCATCACAATGCACGATCATGGAAGCACATTTTTAGACATTAAATACTTCCTGATGTCGTAGAGAAACCAATATGTCATTCGTCGTCTATTTCGTATTGGCCTGACTGAAGTAGAAATGATTTAGCCCCAGTCCAGGTTAAGCTGGTAAAAGTTACATTCTTTGGCGGACTAGTGAACCCAACACCAGTAGACTAGTGTGCAGTTAAAATGCATAATAGAAGCTTCAGTTTAAATATTTTCTACCCCATTTTGAATTGCATTTTTATGAACACTATATAACCCAATAATGATTCCCTTCACCAATCTACATCGCAAAGCCCTAGAAATCGCCTAATAGCCTCCAATTCCATCGATGTCTAGAATTGTATGCCTCCTAAGTTTCTCAAATCCACAAATAATAGATATCTTCGTGTAGACCCTTTTCTGCTTGTACACACACACACACACAGATATATATATATATATATATATATATATATATATATATATATATACATATGACGGCTTTTTTTTAGAATTGAAATAGGAAGAGTGATGGTAGAGAAGAGGATGAAGAAGAAGAAGAAGCATAACCCGAAGCATACACGAGAAATGATTTGAAAACTACTTAGCCCATTTTATAATTTCTGAACCATCGCTTCACCCAAATGTGCTTAGGCCCATTTAAACCAACCGAAATCTGCTTATTTAAAATACAAATCAATCCTTCATACGAACCCTGATTCGAACAAGTATATAAACCATTTCGACCAAAAAATGACCTTTACGTAATGGTATAGTTTCCATCGCCTAATTCCAATTTTTGCATTATTACCATTCTACCCCGATTAATAAAATATGCATTTAAATATCACAGGGTAATATGTTCTCCATCCTTGAAAAGAATTTCATCCTCAAAATTTAGAACGCGGCTCCATATTACATAACTACATATCTTATACTACATAAGTATATATATGCGTGTGTGCGTGTATAGTGTGTGCATGTGCGTGTAAAGTAAAATAACACATATCATAGAAACTTTCTCAAAGCAGGGCACTCCTTTTTCATATAGCCCATCTGATTGCAATTATAACGCTTAATCTTCAAGATTTTCATTCTAAAATCGTTCCCCTTATGTCCTCTCATATTGCATTTTTCACACATCGTGTCTTTCTTAATACCCTATCCACTTGGACCTCCTAAACCTTTACGCTTCCCCCGAGTAATATTCTTCGTCGGCTATCATTTAAAAGCCTCCACTATAGTGGTATTCACTAAACTTTCGAATGTCGCCTCCATTGGAGTTTGACTAAGCACTAATTCCCTAAGTGGAATACTGAATCCTTTCGCAAACTTCATCGCCTTCTTGGGTGTTGTATCTATCAATTCAAAAGTAAATTTTTCCAGCTCATAAAGATATTAATATACTCCTTTACAGTGGAATTCCCTTATTTGAGTTTAATAGGTTTCTCAAGCATGACTTCCTTTTCATTCCCCAATAAAAAATTGGTCTCGTGTCTTTTCTTAAAATCAGTCCAAGAGATTTCGTTTTCATTAACTTCCGCTATAGTAATGTCTCGCTAGTTCATTGCTTCTCCTTCTAAGTGCCAAGGAGCAAGCTTTCTTTTTACCTCATCATTCAGACGCAGCATGCTAAGAATCCTATCACATGTGCATATCTAAGATCACTTCTCCACAAAAGCTTTTGTTGCATTATATAGCCTGCCACCCAAATTTAAAAAATCCTTAGACAATTTCAAAAAAATTGGCCCTGGTACACGAATAACAATCTTGTACCCAGGTACTAGTGCCCCTTTGCTAATCGTGGTATGTTTTAGCTTAGAGATAATGGCGAAACCAAAGTGGAATGTTCATGCTTGATACATTTACAGCTTCATTTCCAGTGCTGGTTTCAGCCGGTTACCCATCTCTACTATCCATAAAATTGGATTCAATATTAGATCCTCCTATAGTAGTAAACAGAGATGGTAACATAAACCCAAAATTAGACATCGTATGCCCATTTACTTTAAGTATATATAAATATTACAACAACTCATTTTCAAAGGTGATTAATCATAAATAGTTAGTTAAATGAAAATGATATTTTGTAATTTATGTAAATAATTATTTTGTACTACCTTACCTCTATATCCATACTATCCTAGATTATTACTAAGTAATACTGTCAGATAATATAGAGAATATGGCTATATGTGGTACACACATGAATATTCCTTTGGATTAAAACTGGTGTGTATTAAAACATCGAATATATCTCACTATCAAATCTACATAGTATCGACACAAAGCAATAAACATGTGCGCCTCCAGGATAGAATAATACAAAGTATCCATGATATAAATAGAGAACATAGAATTTAAATTGCAGCAATGATATACAATACATAATCATTAGTGGTATATCTATTATACATCACTAGAATATACATACAAGAGACAATACTATACAAGGTAATAATCGACTATACTAAATTCATAGCCTCCACTATGCTCAGCACAAAAGTTGGTCTTGTTGACCCTGTACCTAAAATGTCTTGAACTGACCCAAGTATTATAAATAACACATGGGTTATACTACATCTATAATGATAGGTGTTATAATAACACATAATGATAACACGAAAAGCATAATGGGAAAATGTAAACACCTTCAAATATCTCAAAACAATATCCACCAAGAAATTATATGGAAGACAGTTATCACGCACATAAATCCAATCAATATAAATTAAGAAAACCATAAAAATAGGTGAATCATCCATACTATAAAAACATTATCAAAGAATATGAACACATCAAGTAAATCGGGTTAGCACACAGCAATACCCTTTAACAAATACCTTGGGCTAGCACACAGCAATGTCCTAAGATGAATACATTAGGCTAGCACAAAGTAGTTCCCTGAAATAATATAATGGACGTTCCTAGGTCTGCCATAATCAAAATAATAAAATGAATAATCATAAAATAGTATGGATGTAATAGGGATCATTTACAGTTTAGAAACGTAGTCTCTAGAATAGTCAACTCATTTTAGGATAAAGAAATATATGCCACTCACTATCTTATAGATTTACCAGAGCACGAAGGGAGACTGATAGCGCACAAGATACCCTAGGAACCTAGGGTCTACTAGCATACAACAAGTAGTCAGATCCGTTCTAACAGTTTTCAATTACCTCGGCGGACATCGTGATACTATCCACCTACGACTTGTCTATGAGTTGCCTCAGTCATGACCCTGCACTTGCCTCTATGGTAATAGACTGCTGGCCTAGGTGATAAAGGGTCATTCAATATGGCGATAACACGCAACTGTATAAGAAAAAGGTGTCAAATGGATCTAGGATGCGACCCCACGATCTGGCCGCCAGGGTACTTACTGGCCAATCTGGTTCACAACTGAACCATGAAGGGAAGCTGGTCATAGTGTGGATGGCATGTAGTATAACTATGTGTATATATATATATAAACATAGATCTAGACGAAAGCCAACACACGGCTCCAAATAAGTCGACACATGACTATATTATACTAGATTTTTAATCTCTCGCCGACCTACGACTCTAACCATATGCTAACACATAGTTATAATATACTCTTACCGCAATAGGTTTCACAATGTACACATGAACGTATCCCCGTTGATTGACATTTACTTAGAAGGAATAATCAAACAAATAACATAACGATGTCCCATACCGTCGCATATTACTTCAATAATTATTCAATGCTTATAAACTACAACTAATCCACATAAGATATCTACATGACAAGTCCTATGAATAATCAAAAAAGTGTTACCGAAAGATCCATACTAAATAGTACCACTAAACTGTTTATTCAAATTTCTCATCACACTGAAATGAGATCACACAAATTAATAGAAAGATGTCATCACCATACCATATCAAAACACTATCAAATCAACATCAATGACAAATCATTAAATCAAGTTAATGTATATAATAAAATCAAAAAAGCAAGATAAATAGATTAACCAAATATATAAACAAATAATCAATATTCAATAAACCATCACAACATAAAATCCTATGTAACAAAATAAATAATCAAAAATGGATACTGATTATATCACTAGAACTAAATAGATAATTAACTAAACCTAATTATAATACACTATACAATAAATAACAAAATTCTTAGTCTTTTATAAAATTAAATAATGACATAGTATTCACAAAATAGCATTAGAAAATCCCTTTCTTTCATTTGATAACCCAAAATAGATTGCAAAACTAAATATTACATTTAAGAATAATTCGGTATCTTTCAATATCTAAATTCTATTTATAAATAATTATGAATCATCCAAATAAATTTATATATGTATTTATAATTAATTAAATACATTTTCAAAACTTGATTTATATATTAAAATTTCGTTAAATATAATTTGATAAATATGAAATACAAGAGTTTATATCATATCTTTCTGTTCAAATAACACAATTAAAATTATTTTATCAATATACTAGAATATAACTTTTAAATTCATTCAAATATAATATACATACATATACATAAAATAGTGTTTAAAATATAGTTTTCACTTTAATTTATTTTTTACACATACATAGAGGCATAAATACACATATTCATACATACATACATACATACATACATATATATATATATATATATATATATATATATATATATATATCTACCATAATTTAACAAGGCTTACTTAAATTACAACACATATAATTGCATGTACATATACATACTCCTTCATATTCACACGATAATACACATGCATGTACACAAAATCACGTACATAAGCATTCATTCACTTATACAAACACAACTGCAACTATATGAATGCACATAATTTCTTCACGCAAGATACACACATGCATGCACATACGTACACACACATAATAACAGAAAGCATGCAATCAGTATGCCTGGAACATCTTTGTTCTACGTTATGGACCGGTCGACTGGTCCACAGCCTAGAATGGAGATGTTCCAGGTCATGTAAGCTGCTTCTGGTGGCTTTGGCCACCCGATTCCTCTCTATCAACCTCTGCGTATGCAGTCCAATTCATAAGAGAAGAATTAATTGAATTAAAAATAGATATGTGATGGTGTAACTCACCCCAACACAACATTCATCTTTTCCTTCCATTATGAACGCACGTACCCAATCTACACACGCATGACGAAAGCTAAATCGCATAGGAACGTAGGTGCACATCAGATTCCAAAAGCTCAAGTCTAATTTTAAGAATTTATGATAATTTACTTGAATTTAAATTGTATTATAGAAGATGTAAGGTTTAGGGGCTGTGATTGATTTTCTTAAGTCGGATAACGTGGTCATTAGTGTATTTATAAACAAAAAAGAAGAGTCTGGAGAAAGAAAACTCTAAGCATAGAAAAATCAGGATACACTAATTTGGGTTTGAACTTGGGGATAGCTGGGCTTGGACCATGATTATAATATATAATAGTTAAGTGTGTGTGTATGTATATATTTGTTTTTCTTTTCTTCCTTGTAAAACTATTTTCTATTTAAAACAAATTACCATAAAATTACAAACTAAATTTTATATCCATAATATTCAATTATTTACTCTTTACAATAAAATTCATAGAATTTAATTTCCCAACTCAATTAAATTCAAATATATACATTATTCTGGTATTAAACAATTCCTAAAATAATTTATTTTCCATTTATTAAACAAACAATTATTGTCAAAATAATAATTCTTTCACTAAATCATGCTATAAAATTTTGATTTTTTGAAACAGATTCAAGTTATTTATTTTAAATTTCAAAATTTCATATTTAATTAATTAAATAATTATTATTAATCACCTCCAAAACTAGGTTGTTACAATTATGTATACGCACATACACATATAAAAATATACAAGTTTGCTCCCTATATACGTTTTAACTTATAGCTCTGATACCGATTGTAACAACTCGACTTTTTATGACCATATATTTGAGTCATATGCATTATAAAATGAATAGTTGGATTGTTTTAAATATAATAGTAAATAGATAGCTAAGCTAACTAAAACTACCTTTCAAAATCATAATGGAATGGATCAAAATACGATACAGATAAAATAAAAATCTTATCTACATACATCATAAGTCTTATGTATTCTTTATACATACACCGTAACATGTCGTAAAATTAATGATAATTGATAAATATTTAATTGGGCTCCAAAAATGGAATTTAAGCAAACAACGGAATTTGGTTATGAAACTTGAACCATTACGTTAGGGGCGATTTTTCGAGCAACCTTTATATCTGGAGTATCGCAATCGAAGCTTAAAACGAAAAGCTACAAACATTTGAACTCATCGGATCGGAAATAATTCAATACTAACTAAGGTATTAAATATTAGTAAATTAACATTAAAATGAGCATTAAGTATAAATGTTAAAGTTAAGTATAAATGTTAATTAAGGGAGCTCAATCAAATTAAACCTAATTAAGAAAGAATATAAGTAAATAAATTGAGCATGGAAGTAAATAAGTATTAATAATTTACATTAATGTAAAAAATTGATCTAAATCTTAAATTTAATTAATTTGGCTATCTTAATCTAATCAATTTAGAGATTAGAAGGAAGTAAACAAAGGAGATCAACGTTAAATAAAAATAAATTAGCACTGAAAAGAAAATAAATAAATGATAATCTCAGTTAATATTAAAACAAAAATTAGTAAGAAAAAAAATTAAAGTTTAAGTAAAGGAAATGATATGTAATAAATGTAATTGATTAACGTTAACTACACTTAACATATACATAATGCGAAAGAAAGAAATTAACGTTAATCAATCATGCGAAAATGGTAATAAATTCATGTTATTTAACGTTGGTGGATATTTAACTTGTAAGAAAAGTTAATATTAATCATATTAGAGAAAAAATGGTATGGAAAAAAACAAAAAGGAATTAAAGAAAAGAATATACATTAGTTATTTTAATCTAACACTTCCGATTGATTCATGCACCCATAAATAAAGGCCCAACCCTCACTTCTCTTCTTATATTTTTCAATCCAAGCTACAAAGCTTGCCTTTTTCTCTTCTCCATTATTCTTCTAAATTATATTTTGTGTATAAATATAATATATATAAATTAAAGAAGAACAGAAAATAAATTGAAGAAGAGAAGATGCGAATCAATGTTATGCGATAACGAGGTAAATTTCAGTATAGTAAATTGATATTCCCTTTCAACTCCAGATCTTTTCTCAAATATGAAATTTTAATATATGTATATATAATTTTATACTTATTTCTTGGGTTAAAAAGGAGATGGATTTGAATCAAAGGATTTAATTTGGATTGGAGATTTGGAATGCTCTAAAAGGGGAATGGGAAATTTTATAAATTGTTTATAACATTCAAATTTATTTCATTGGCTTTGATTTGATTTTATGCCTAAATAAATAGATATATGTTAATTTTAGGCTCCAATTAAACGTATAAAATATTGCCTACATATTCCTATATTCTATGGTTAAAGAAATTTGATTCGGAATGATTGTTTACACCCAAATTTGGAAATCAGTCCCTAAGTTATAAAAGTTGAATGTTGACTAGGTGTATAATTTATTCCAGATTTGTAATTGGGTGGTAAAGGTATTAGCGAAATTTTGATCCTTACCCTAATTCTGTTGGAATGTGGATTTTCTATATTTTAATTGTTGGGAATGATGACCATTTAATTTCTATAAATTTTTTGATTTTATTAATTACATAGAAAAGCAGAGTTTGATTTGATAAGGAATATACATAAATAAAAGAAAGAGGTTGTTGACCCAAAAATGGACCAACTCTCTGGTTTGAGTTTGAAAGCACTAGCCCTATTCTCACAGAGAAATATCATATATAACAGACAAGAAAGAACGGTAAAAGAAAGCAGACCGAGAATTTTTATAGTGGTTCGGCTGTTAATGAAACCTACGTCCACTTTATAGTTTTTATTATAGACTGATTGTTGTTACAAGAGATGTATGATTGCAAGGCTTTGATTGTTTCCTAGCTAGATTGAATCTCTAGAGTTGGAATCACTAGAGAATCACAGTGTATTCCTTTGGAGATTATTATGAGGGAGGCAGAGAATGAAGAATAATTACAGTAGGGTTTCAGCCACCAGTCTGGAGAAGATCCGTTTATATTGCAGGTCGGATGATATTTATATGGATTAGAGAGCTTCTAGGCCAGGTCACATCATCGGCAGCTCGTAGACAGTTAGGAGACGACCTATGGAGTGTTTGGCTTGCAATACAAGGCAGAACCATGGGTCGGTAGTGACCCATGGCCGATGGAAGAAAATATTCGAAAGGGGATACAGTTAATAAGAAGCAATCCGTGGAGCTCTAAGAAGAATCATGATGAAAGAAACGTTAACACTCCATCTACTCCAAAAGGACCGGCTACAAACTTGAACTTAGGATTGAAAACCCTACGGAAGGATATAAGGATGGCTCTCGCGGGCTCGGAAGATGACAAAAAATTTGAGGAAGACAACTTGGATGAAAATGCCAACATGCAAAACACTAGAAGAAGCTCTAAAACTCGTGCCGTAGTACGGTGTCATGCAACGGACGAGGAACTGCTACTCAAACGGCATTCTTAGAGGCAAGAGGACATAACACAAACTTAGATCAAATAAAATGCCAAGATTCCATGCGATATTGTGACCACTCCGGCTAACCATCTTCCAATCCAATCATGGAGCTCCCAATAGTCGAATCACGAATGGTCGTTGTGCAAAATCATCAAAAATCATAAAAATGGTCGTCGGAAAACTCACTTCAGTCCTGACCAAAAGTCAAACTTAGGTAATCACCCATTTGACTCAAAGCAAACCCAAGAAACTTTGCCCAAAGCAGAACTTGGGTAAACCATGTTTTTCCCAAAGCAAATGCCAAAGTGATTCCAAGCATCAATCACCAGTCCTTTGAATTTAGTGACTCCAAGCAAACCAACAATTGACTCCAAGAAACCATCAGATTTTCTAGGGTTCGACTCCAAGTAACTTATCACTGATCCGACAATACCAATCCATCTTACTTTGCTTATATCTCGGGCATGCATACATCATACCACCCTGGACTATATATCATGAATTCCTATATTCCTCGAAGGTGTATCGATCATGCGATTTATGCGATTATCGCCCATATCCATCTCCTCATTCAATCAACCGGATCTGAAGTTCGTCGAGCAGTTTAGAATGCTTGTGACTAACACAATCGATGTGATGTCATTATCTAATTTATCCCTAGAATCTAGACAGATTTTGGTAGCTAGTTAGCTTGAGAGCCTCCTATGACCTTGGATCATCTCTGTTACAAAGTGAATCAAAAGCTAAACAAGGAGGAGGTAGAGCAAGTTAGGAGAAATAACAATACGGGCCCATTGGCTAAGGACTCAAATTCCAGGATACGACCCAGGATCTCAAAATTCGACTCATATGCTCCTTTGAACGATTCAATTGATAGCCTCTACTTGAATACTCATGACTCAGAGCAACACTGGAAACCAGCCTTGAGAGAGTCCCACAGAGTCTAGAGAAAAATCCTAGGAATGTTGTATATTCCAAGATGCACATAGTCCTAACACTAGTGATTACAAACCTCTCTGAGATGTGATCGAAAAGCTGATTCAGAAATGAAAGCTTTAACAATATGTGTAATCCCTATAGAATTGCGAGCAGGGAACATTTGACACTTATCAATAAAGAACCCTAATTATTAATTGGACCATTGAAGGGAACCAACCGCTGAATGGAACTACGGGCAAAGTGGAATAGCGAGCACACGATGTTGTTTCACTTATCAATGAGATTTATTACGATCTTTTTTGAATTATTTTATTCTAACTTCAATTATGTTGTGAACTATAACCAAGTTGAACTAAACAACTTCAAAAATGATGTAGGTGACCAAGTACTTAGAGTTGGCCGCCAGCCAATCTCTACAGACCATAATCGAACCTATAGAGTTTCATCAGGACGAACATGATTTGACCATACATCAGCAACCATTTACCGCTAATTGAGGATGCCGAGGCACAAAATAAAGAACCTGACAAGTTAGAATCCAATAGAAAATAGACATGACTGACTGCCCACTCGGCAACCTTCGTATTAGACTCGAAGTAGTCGTGACTGGCTGCTTGTTGATCAACCTTGGATTTCAATAAATGGACACGATTGTTACCCGAAACCGATGCAACTTAATTGCCCACTTAATAACTAATTATCTCTACTTGCTAGAAAGAATACGAAGCAAAATGTGCAAGACTCGATCACCCGACCCAGCATGGATGTGATCAAATCGTTCATCGCTTGCTTTTTCCCGACTTAATGTGAGGAGCCGCAACTATCAAGTAGGCATGAATCGACCATCTGATTGCCAAGTTTCCAAATCAAACGGGTGGAAATATGACTTCTCTAAATAAAAATCTCCAACTCCCTGCAGCGCAGACTAAAGTACTCAAAGTCTCCTGAGCGTGGACTGGAGCCTAAACAATTCACAAAAAATTTCTATGTCCCTAGAGTGCAGACTAGAGTACTTTAAGTCCTCAGAGCGTGGACTAGAGTATAAAATATTCATAGAAATCTCTCGGTCCTCGACTACGAACTAGAGTACAAACAATTTGGCGAAAGTGTGACCGCCCACGAACTCTAAGTCCCTAGAGCGCAGACCAAAGTATAAACATAAAACGAGTGTGAGTAGACTGCTCGCAGAATGACTCAAATTCCAAGAATGTGAAATAGAATGCAAAACCATGAGCCGATGAATGGGTTTCGACCATTCCCTATTCCAGTAACTCCAACCTAAAATCGGAAAAATAAGTACAAACCGGTTTCAAAAACTAGATGTAATACAATTAGAAGAAGAAAAATTCGACAGTGTGCCAAAGAACATACCAAACGGTGAAGGAGCTGCTGGCCTTAGGGACCTTCTGCCAAAGCAAGGATACTAAGACTTGGCAAAAAAGGCCCCAACTAACTGACGAAATCATATGAAAGGAAGATTATCAAATAACACTCTAGCTAGCTAGCAACTAAAGAGTGGGGCAACAACCTAAAGCGGTGCCTTCTCATCCATCCTTGTCTACTCTTCTTTTCCAAATGAGCTTAGTGGGACATTAGGGGCATTGTAGATAGCATGGCGAAAGAAATTCATCTATCCCCTCGACGAGTCATGTTAATCCCCCTTTTGAGAACCGGCGTTGCAGGGGACGTTGAGAAATCTTATCCAAAGGATCGTCAAACAACAGATCTAACATTTTAGCCTACAGAAACCGATTAAATCGTGTTACCTCGAGCTGAATCCAAAAAATTCCCCTTAAAGTCGATGAATCATTACTTTAAGACCACCGAGCCATCGGACACATGACCTAAAACTCCCCTCAGAATCGATAAATTAGCATTTCAAGGTCGTCAAGTGGCTAGACATCTGACTACAAAAACCATCCGCGAATGTGAAGGTCTTTTACGAACTAAAGCATCACAAAGGTAAATCGGTAGATCAGCGGTCATCTGATCCAAAACACCCTTCACGAACGTGAAGATCTATCATGAATTAGAACGTCGTGGACGTAAACCAGTAGATCAATGGTCATCTGATCCAAAAAATCCTACGCAAACGTGAAGGCCTTTCACGAACTAGAGCATCGTGAACGTAAACCGATAGATCAGAGGTCATCTGATGCAAAAAAAACCTTCATGAACGTAACGGTCTTTCGTAAACCAAAGCATCGTGAAGGTAAACCATTAGATCAACGTTATCTAATCCATCACGAACGTGAAGGTCTTTCACAAACTACAGCATTGTGAACATAACCGGTAGATCGACGATCATCTGATCCATAAAAAACCCTTCGCGAACGTGAAGGTCTTTCACGAACTAGGGCATCGTGAAGGTAAACCGTAGATCAACGTTCATCTAATCCAAAAAACTCTTCGCGAATGTGAAGGTATTTCATGAACTAGAGCATCATGAAGGTAAACCGGTAGATCAACGTTCATCTGATCCAAAAAAACCTTCACGAATGTAAGGTATTTCATGAACTAGAGCATCATGAAGGTAAACCGATAGATCAGCATTCATCTGATCCAAAAAAACCCTTCACGAATGTGAAGGTTTTTCACGAGCTAAAGTGTCGTGAGGGCAAACTAGTAGATTAGCGAAATTTATGTATGGCTGATATCCGTGAAGGTGAATTGGAAGATCAGTAGTCATCTAATCCAAAGCCAATTAGAGTCAACAAAGCCATGCTCCCAGGCCACAAATCGACAATCATATTAGTCACTCAGCATAATTAAACGATTGATGAAAAAAATAGTGCTAAACGCATAGCTTCAAAGTCGCTCAAAGGAAATAAGCAAAAACTGAACTGAACTTGTGGTTTATCAGAGGCTGACTAGAATCAAGCCAAGATTTACAACTCAAAGAACCGCTCCAGCTGGACTGGGAGGATTTGAACGAGTAGTGGAGAGACAATGATACAGTTCGAGCGCGCCAACAGCCTTATGGCATGTGGAGCACCACACACTTGAATAGCTATAAGAAAGGCCTAGACTAATCATACCACAGTTCGTTATGCCCGATCAAAAATTCTGGCATTCTGATAGCCGCAAACTAGCTAGTGCAACAAATGAAACACTAGAATAATACTTACCCACTTCTTTCCAACTACTATTTTACCACTATTGGTGACCAATTTCTCTTCCTCTTAGACCATATGCTAGTCAAAGACCAATTCTGTAGATATAGATTAGACCAAAAACTGAGAGTTTTGCCTCGAAGTCCCACAAGATCTTTCTTTATAACCAAGTCACGACTACCTGATCCAAAAACTAATTATCTCTTAGAACTGACGAAACCGCGTTCCAGCGAAGTCAAACCGCCGGATTGATGGTAAAACTCGATCTGAACCTTCTATGAACTAGTATCACTCCTCCAGCACCAAGAAGGCCCAAACCACTTTGCGTATCCCGTAAGCCATGCCTCAGTTCTTGAACTAATAAAGTCGTGTTCATAATAAATACCCGCCGAGTCGACGGAAGCAAATCGACTCAAATTGTAGGATTGGCAGAACACGGTCGTTGGCTTTCGAGAGCCAATGTTTTCCTAGCAACATCGGGAAGTCCCAAAACTTACACTCCTTGCATTTCCCAAAGATTGGCAACACCAAGGAGCACCAAAAGAAGTGTATCTCGTAAGCCATGGATCAAAAACTAACTCCTCGCGTTGCCTGAAGATAGGCAACACCGAGGAGCACTAAAAAATAACTCCTCGCATTGCCAAGAGATAGGAAATGTAGAGGAGCACTAAATAACTAACTCCTTGCTTTTTCGGAGATAGGCAACACCAAAGAGCACTAAAAGACTAACTCTTTACATTTCTTGGAGATTGGCAACGTCGAGAAGTATCAAGGACTAACTCCTCGCGCTGCCTGGAGAAAGCAACGCTAAGAAGCACCAAAAGCCGCGCATTTCAAAAGCCATGCTAAAACATATGCTCCTCGCATAGCCTGGAGTTTGGAAACACCGAGGAGCATGGAAAGCTGCACATTTCATAAGTGGTGCAATAACTCTTAAAGAGCTTAAACCCCTCACGTTGCCCGAAGATAGGCAACATAGAGCAAATTCATAAGTCGTGCACTCTCAAAGGTCGGGCACTTCGATTAACAAGGATCAACTCCCGCTATCCGAAAGAACCGACATGGCTTTGATAGTATCACAAAGCTCACAAACCAATAAGTTGACAAAGAGTTTTGACTTTTGGCCAAAGTTAATATACAAAATGTCAAAATTCAAGACATCCAAGTCACGAGTTCCTAAAGAAAGGAGCTGCAACGCACCTTTGACTGGGGACATCCAGGGAGCCACCCCTGAACATCAAGTCTCACGTTAATTGTTTGGAATAATCAGCCATGTGGATTGAGGGGCACATACTAGATTAGCACTTGGTCAGGATGAAAGATCACTCAAACAAGCAATAAAAGGAGGAACTTACCACCGTCCTAAGATAAACAATGATGGAAGGCTATTCCATAATCAAGTCATCAATGCACCAATTTTCCAAAGAACAGAAGCAGGTGCTCTACTAAGGTCTCAAACCCTAACTTGCAGAAAAACAACTGTTATCCGAAGACAAACCACGACAAGGAGAGAACGCTCGAAATCGAGCAGCTAAACCATTGAATCTTGAAGATTGGAATCAACGAATATGGTTGATGTTCGCAATAATTCCATCAGCCTAGCATAATGCCTATGGCCTGAAACAATCAAGGTTAGGTTCTACAGATTTAAGACAAAAACTACTGAACTCTACCGATCCATGATCAGTATAGGAATAAACACGATCGTATCGAGGCCATTATTACTCCATAATTTTGGATTTCCTATAAGAACCTGGAGTTTGACACATAGAAAGTGAAGGGTTCCACCCAAAAATGAAGGGTGCCACAGATAGTCGTTAGATTATAACAAAAACCAGTAGGAATAAGAATAACTGTGGAATTTGTTAAGCAACAACCTTTCATCTCCAACGGTAATACTTGATGGTTATAAACAAAGCTAAGCAGCGGAAATGCCTGGGACTCTCACCATTCCAAAGCATGACATCTCCAGATTTAGGCAACGTTGAGAAAATAACATCATCGAGGTTAAAAGGAATCTACTCAACTCTATAGGATTGGATGGATGATTCAACCATCACCACCCTGACTTTAACACTGCCCGAAGACAGGCAGTGCTAAGAAAATACTTCTACAATCCAACCGTTGAAGTGCTAGTTTCCAAAGGCCAAAACTTAACCCGATGGATTAAGAGCACCGTCGAATCAACGGGGAAAATTTGATCCCAGCCTCCCAAATGTCGGTGTTGCTTCGCCAATGCTAAGGCCTTCTTTTATCTTTCAAGTACTAGTGTTGCCCTGGCAATGCCATGAAAATTTCCTATTCCCTAAGTACCAGTGTTGCCCCGGTAATGCTAGGAAACTTTCTATTTCATTAGTACCGGTGTTGCCCCTTCAAGTCTAGCAAACATTCTACTCACTAAGTACCGGTATTGCCCCGGCAATACGAGGAAAACTTTAATCTATGGGGTTGATGAGAAACACTTATCGCAGTGAACCATCGGTGCACTACCTTCCAGAAATAGAAGTTGGTCCTCAAGTTTGTTTCTACCTTCTCTTCAGAAAATTATTGCTGCCTAACGACAGGCAACGACGGAAAGACATATCCTTTCGTAGATTAGGTGGATGGATCGACCTTTTATCATAGGCATCATCCACAGCACAGGAATAAAGCAGCGTCAAAAGGAAATCCCAGGATTGAATTACCCATGTACTACTTTCTAGGGATGAAAGTTGGTGCACAACTAAATTTCCTAAGTTCAACTTAGAAAGAACTTAGACTCAACTGAAAGATAGGCAGCCTCGAGGAAATGTTGCTTTGAACAAAACAGCTAGGTTATCAATTCTCAAAGGCATGAGTTGACATATGAATAAAACTGTTGTGACAACGTCAACAACCAAAAAGAGCATGAATGGCGAAGAACAAGTGCGAGCAATCATGGAATGTGAAAAATAAAATTCCCTGAATGTCCTCACTTCCAGAATGGGATTGAGAGCCAGATTGGGGGCAATTGAGCAATTTGCCACACAGGTTTCCATCTCTCACAATTGCTCAAATACAAGCATTCGAAATAGCTAGTCCGTCAAAAAGGGAGAAAAACACAGATACTTGATCGAAAGAAATTTTTCAAAAGTCCAAACATGAGTAACTGTGAGGTTGGTTAGATAACGGTTCTGTATTATGAAAAGAGCATTCTGGTAACAAAATCGCCAACAAAGGAATTGAAGGATTTAACGTTTAGAAATCAACATCGCTCAGTCTGGCGATGACGAGAAGGATTGATGACCTACTTACAGTCTAATTAGATCATTTGGTTCCAACTTGTAGGATTATGCCATTATCCGAAGTTTGGTCATGCTATCAAAAGATTCACAACATCAAGGAAAAATCCATAGAGTTAAGTCATCTTTGTATGAGTTTCCGAAGATAGGAACCAACACATGATTAGGATCTCAACATCAGGCTCAGAAGAATTGACTTTAGAAAAAATGCTAAAAATTCATCTTCCTAATGCTTACCGACATCATTATAAAAACTCAAATCTTAGGATTAAGACACAAAATTCCTAGTTCCTGCAGATAGGAGCTATCATGTCAATCAACCATATTTCTTAGGAGACCTAACCTCCCAAAATACGTTGGTTTAGTAGTCAAAGTAATCAACCCTACGGACTAAGGCATTTACCCCAATGTTTTTTTTGAAACAAACTCAGTTGAGCATAAGTAGGGATTAGCTATAGAACTGGCTAGACCAAGCTACTTCATAGTTCTGAACAAAGCTATGAAATAGAATGTGCTGAAATGACCGCAGAATTATTACTTACACATGTAGAATAACAGTAAATGAGTATGTTGCACATGAGCACAAGAAGTGTGACAGTGAGACAAAGAAATGCTCGGAATCAAGCAATTAAGCCAATAGTTCCCGGAGACAGAGATTGATGTGCATTAAATTTTTAAAAACGCAAAGGAAGGACAATCGCACTCGGAGGACTCATCCAATAGTTTTCGAAGGCTAAAACTGTGCTTGATCGAACTTCAACTACAGATCTACAAGAGCAACTGTGTCTTATAATTCAATTGTAATCAATCATCCCAATATAATAGGGATAATAAGCATAGCCAAAGTTGCAAAGGACCCAGCTTCTGGAGGAGTGGAAGTACCTCCACCAGACTAAAGATTGGATGAAAAAAAATCATTTTCAACGACAAAACTTGGCATTCAACCCTGTCAGGTGTGTTTTACTTTAAATAATATCCTCTTATAACCAAGATCCGGAATACAAGGGAATCAACATACGTTGACCAATCGGGTCCTAAGCGTTGACCAAGGTAGATGCAGTGTATTATCTACATGAGAATAGTCCAGTATCCTGAATACTACGAACAAAGAATCCAGTGTAGCTAGCTTGCATGCATTTGAAAAACAATCCATGTCGTCATTTAGAATTATCTCTTCCACACTTACCCGTCATCGATCAATGATCGACAACGGGGTCGCTGTCCGTAGCCACGCGGGAAGCTTTTCTTTTTAGGATCACTAGAATATAGAAATAGAAAGAGTACTACGATTGAATCATCGACTACATCCAATTTCGGAATAAATTGTTTCATTGAAACTCAAAAACATCGACATGAACTTAACCAGATTCTCAAGAAGAAAAAGTTAAAGAAGTGAGCAAGACTTCGCTCCAGAACTGCGTACAATCTTTCGAGACCATACTTAAAATAGATTTCATTGTCAAGTTTCATGAAAGTTAGTAAGTGGTTTAAGGGGTGTGTTATACTCTGATGGCTTATGTTGGCTAATCAATAGCACAAATATGTCATACTTATGATAAACACATCAATTAAAGCACTAAAGACCATGAAAGAGATATCATGATTTCATATGTGTTAAACTGCATGATCTAGAGAGTGGATTTATTCTCTAAATTTTCACTTAACTTTTGTATTTGCTTCTCTTTTCTTTTAGTTAGTTAGTTAAATCTCTAATTCTCTAGATTAACTTTCACTCGACTTTTGTTTAATTTGATTGAATAGAATTTTTAAAATCATCAAGATCAACTCGTATTCGCCATGTACTACAAGTGTACGCCATGCGCTTACGGTTATTTTTATTTCAAAATTCATTCGACTATTTTCTAGTTCATAGAACTTTAGTAAGCGCGAACAAATTTTTGACGCCGTCGTCAGGGAGTTGTCTTTGATTTTGATTTCCTATTCTTCGAATTATTTTTGCTTAATTTTGTGTGTTTGTTTTGCTTGTGTTTGTACGTTTAAAAAAAATTATGTGTTTGTGTGCATTTCGATTTTGTTGTTTGTAGTTTGCTAGTTATTTTGTTCATTTTCATTTTCATATTTTCTTTAAAAAAAAACAACACAATTTCATTTGAAATTTTTTCCATTGCAATTTACAGTTTACATTTCACATTTTATTCTCTTTTTCAAACTGTGCATTGTGCACACTGTTGTGCATTTTGTCACTTCCTTTCATCCTACAGTTCTTTCTTACTGTTCTACTGCTTGCCCTCTGTCCCTCCAACTTGTACATCACCCTCTGCCATTGTTCCATCAACTAGGCACTGCCCAAACCAATCTCCTCATCTGTCAACATAACTACCCCACACATCCAGCCGATCACAATCACAACATCCCACTCATTTTCCAACACCATACCATTTCCCCGACCACCATCATTCCATTACAACCTTCATCCTTCTGCAATCCACCATCCTTCCAAACAAATAACTGAACTACAACCTCCCAATCGCCAATTCCCCAAACTTAACAGCCACTTGCAATCCCTAGTCGACCAGTACACATACATATCACCTACCATCACATACCCGCCACAAACCAAAAACTACTTGCATCACAAAACTTCTTCCACTGACCATCACTACAACTTGCTCTGCCACCACGTTATCACAACAAAAACATACAAACCACCACAGTCCACTGTTACATTCAAATTTCACCCATCTCCTCTATATACAGACAAACCACCAACAGCTTCCAACATAAAACCAGCGGCTCTACATTCAACCCAAAGTGCTTCAGCTCCTAACCCATCAAAACATTTCATACTGCTGTCTGCAACCATTCTATACAACAGAGCAAATGACTTAGCCACTGTGCATACTCAAACCATCGTCCTCTTCTTTGCAACACTCATACCACAATTCACCATCCACTTTCACACATACAATAGCCACTTCATCATACAAACCATTGACAACCACAAACTTCACCAACCCTGACATCTACAAGCTGTTGTTCTGTCACTTTCTGGTCAATATAAACCTCTTCACTTCCCCATCAACTGCATACCTTCGCAAGCAAACCATCATCACAACCACCCAATTGTGCCTTGCCACATTTCCACCTTGCCATAGTTACAGTCACTTTCAATACAATCCACCTCCACTTTATAATCCATTCTCCCCTGTGCACAACCATTCATCACAATCTCGTACAACACAACACAGCCTCAAGACATCACACTGCCACCATCTTCTCAACCACTTCAAGCCACTAGAAACATCACTGCCTCCTCTGCTCAAAACATCCTCAAGACTAACCCCACAGAGGAACAGTACCAACCCTGCAACTGAAACCCCATCACCGGAACAACCACACCTGACAACCCACAATACAAACACCTGTTGGAGATTTTGCGGTTCGAGACGGATTTGATGGCGATAGAGATAAAAACAATGCTGTACTTTCGACTTTAAGGATCTATGGAATAGATTCTTTCAGACAATAGTTCAACCCACTAGGTACAAACGAGTTATCGAACTATCGACTTTCAGGATTCAATGAAGCCCTATAACAGCGTAATCGAATTCAAAGTTTGTACGACTTTGATTCGACCAAGAACACTTCAGAAACTGTATCTGATGATGCAATTTGTAGAGAACAGATTGAAGAGGAAGAAGAAAAAAAATTCTGCAACGCTTTCTGAATTTGCAACACCTTGGAGGCGTCATAAAATAGAGCAATGGCTGTAACGATTCCTGGGCGTCGCAGTACTGTGTGGAGAAGAAGAAGAGGAAAAAACTTATTTGCAACTGTTCTGGGCGTTGCTATTTATATATGTGAGGAGGTGTATATTCGCCAAGCGTCACGACCGTTTGCAACGGTTCGTAACTATTGCGAATAGATTCAAACTTAAACGTCGCGACCTTTCATCTGCAACGTTCAGAAAAACGTTACTAATTCCCGCCTTTATCCAAATTTAGATTTTCCGGTTCTGAGTCCTTAACGGGCTGAAATCTGGCCCGTTACTGTTTACATATGATCCAAAAATATTTTCGGATCCGAACCCGAAACCCGTACCCGGCCCGGCCCGGCCCGTTTCGGTTCGGTCGGACGGATGGACGGCGGCGGCGCGCGTGACTTCTCTCCTCACAACAAAGCAAACATGTGGGAGCCCCAAGGCCCCATCATCCACTTGAGAAAGCTATATTTATACAAGTATATTGTATAGCTTTCTATAATGTGGGACTTTGATTTCTTCTTCCTTCCTTCTTTCTTTTCTTCTACTCTTCCAAAACTAAAACCCAAACCCAAATCATTTTGAAAATTTTACAACAATCTCCCCTAATTTTCAAAAAATTAAATAATAGGACGGCTAAATCACTAGAGTGACTCCTACATACCCAAGTGGGATCAAGCCTATGTAGTTCTAAGATCAAGTTTTGCATCATCGTGAAAACCAACACATAAATAAAAGGTATCTTTTGGATTTGAACCTTTACTTAGTGTAAACCATTCAAAGCCTTATCGAGATTCTATGGTGAACGAATCTTGAACCAAGTATCCCTAATGATAAAACCGGAACAATCACACATGTTGATTTCCTTAGGTAAAGTGTTCTGTATTGCTCAGCACGTTAATGGCCATATGCTTAAATCCTGGTTCATGAGTCTACTTAGAAAGCGGTCTTACTTGCCTAGGAAACTGCCTAATTTCCATACTCATATAGGTAAGTCTCCTAAGGTGTTTCTGCGATACACCTTTTAAGGTTTCTAGACTTATTAAGGATATACATCCATCCTTTGTTCTTGCAGAATCCAACACTAAATATTATGGGATTATCAATTTAGTGTTCCATAATCATTCTCTTGACTTGTTGGTACCCATTGAACTTTGTCTATCCTTTTTCAAGACATAAGTTGGGTTTCTGTTAAGGATGATCAACCTTCATTCACAGACCTTAGTCCCATTTCTTGTGACCTTATAGAAACCATTGCCTTTGGAAGACCTTTTGTAAGTGGGTCAGCCAAGTTTTTCTTCGTTTCTATGTAGTCTACAGTTATAACTCCTTTTTTGAGTAACTGTCTCACCATTTGATGTCTTAGACTCACATGTCTAGACTTTCCATTATATGTCTTATTAGACACATTGTATATTGTTGCTTGATTGTCACAGTTAATCAAGACTGCTGGAGATGGCTTCTTCCACAAAGGGATTTCCATTAATAAATTCCTAAGCCATTCCGCTTCTTTACATGCATCTGCTAATGCAATCAATTCTGACAACATTGTTGAGTCAGAAATACAGGTCTGCTTCTTGGGAAGCCCAAGACACAGCAGCGCCTCCTAATGTAAAGATCCATCCAGTCGTAGACTTGGATTTGGATTCTACATTGTTTCAGGTTGCATCACTATATCCTTCTATTGCAGCAGGATATCCCTTATAAGATAAACCATATTCAATGGTTCCTTTCAAATAAGCTAAAACTCAGGAAATGGCTTTCCAATGTTCGAAACCTGGATTACTCGTAAATCGACACAATATACTTATAGCATGCGCGATGTCTGGTCTAGTGCAATGCATAGCATACATAAGACTCCCAATAACACTGGAATACTCTAGTTGAGAGATAGTACGTCCAGTGTTCTTTTCCAATTTAATACTAGGATCTAAAGGAGTTGGTGCTGGTTTGTCATCGTAATGACCATACTTTTGTAAGAATTTCTCTATGCAATGGGATTGAGTTAGTAATAACTCCCCCTCTTTCCTAACAATTTTAATTCCCAGAATTACATCAGCCTCTCCTACATCTTTCATATCGAATTTAGAAGACAGAAACTTTTTAGTTTCATTCACGCAGGATATATTGGAACCAAATACTAGCATGTCATCAACGTATAAACATATTATAACAATACCGTTGTTATCCGATTTGCTATAAATACATTTATCAGCATCATTAACAATGAATCCTTATGACAGTGCAACTTTATCAAACTTCTCATGCCATTGCATGGGAGCTTGCTTCAGGCCATAACGAGATTTTACTAATTTGCAAACTTTCTTTTCTTGGCCTGGGGTTTTGAAACCTTCAGGTTGTTCCATATATATCTCTTCTTCTAAATCTCCATTTAGAAAAGCAGTCTTTACATCCATTTGATGTATGACTAATTTATGAATTGATGCAAGTGCAATTAAACATCGTATAGAAGATGTGCGAGCAACTGGAGCTTATGTATCAAAATAATCTACTCCATGTCTTTGCTTATATCTAGCAACTAATCTGGCTTTAAACTTATCAATGGATCCATTTGTATTCAACTTTTTCTTGAATATCCATTTACATCCTATAGGTTTAGCACCAGGAGGTAAATAAATTAAAACCCAAGTTTGGTTTAACATTATGGAATTCATTTCATCATTGATAGCTTCTTTCCAGAAAATTGAATCTCTGGAACTCATAGCTTCAGAATAAGTTTTGGGATCATCATCAACGTTCATTACAAATTTATTCACATTAAGGACTTCGTCCTTACTGCCTTCTACAAGATATGTAATGATGTCAGGACCATAGTCCTTCTCTATTCTCGCTCTTTTACTTCTCCGTTGTTCAGTACTATTATCTGGTACTGACACTTCCTTGCTGTTTTGAGCAGGAGTATAATCATCGTCATTGATATCATTAGTCATACTAGGTTCTGGACTAGATGATCTCAATGGGATCTCAACAGTTTGATTTTCAAAAAATTCTACATCTACAGATTCTATAACTTTTAGGGTGTCAAGAAAAAGAAATCTATAAGTTATACTATTAAGTGAATATCCTATGAAAACGCATTTAAATGCTCTATTTCCTAACTTTGGTCGTTTAGGGTCTGGTTTTCTAACATAAGCTAAGCAACCCCAAACTTTAAGTCTAGTTAGGTTAGGTTTCCTATTAAACCATAATTCATAAGGGGAAATATTATTCTTTTTAAGTGGTACTCTATTTAAAATATAATATGCAGATAACATAGCATCACCCCATAGGTTATAAGATAAATTAGAACTTATGAGCATGGAATTAACCATTTATACTAAATTTCTATTCTTCCTTTCAGCAACACCATTTTGTTGTGGTGTATATAGGGCGGTACATTGGTGAATTATACCTTGTTGTTTACAAAACAAGGTGAATTCATTTGAGAAATATTCACCATCACGATCTGAATGTAATATTTTAATTTTAACTCCTAATTGTGTTTCGACCTCTGCTTTGTAAATTTTGAATTTATCAAAAGCCTCATCTTTAGTTTTCATTAGATATACATATGCATATCTAGTATAATCATCAAAGAATGTTATATAGTATTGGTTACCACCATAGGTGATATGACTTTTTAAGTCACCCACATCACTATATACCAAATCAAGCAAACCAGTTTTCCTTTCTACGGATTTAAAGGATTTCCGGTGTATTTTTGCTTGAACGCATATTTCACATTTAGAGATGGTATCGAAATCACAATCAGAAATTAACCCTAATTTATTCATATTCCTAATGTAATTATAATTAACATGTCCTAATCTACCATGCCATAAATTAATAGAATCAACAATATAAACAGAAGATTTCTTTATTAAATTCAACTTAATCATGCCATTACAAGAGTATCCCTGTCCAATGAATTTACCATTCTTAGACAACACTAGCTTATCAGACTCATACACCATCTTGAATCCTCCTTTGTTAAGAAGGTATCCAGAGACCAAATTCTTACACATATCAGGTACATAAAATACATTGACTAATGTAAGAACTTTTCCAGAGGTGAGAGGAAGTTCTATAGTGCCTTTTCCCAGAACTTTACTTGGAACCTTATTTGCTCCAGTAACTTCATCGGCTTCTCCTTTACTTTCTTCGTAACTCTTGAACAGATTACGGTCTCTGCAAATGTGAATGGTTGCTCCAGTATCGAACCACCAATCATTATCATTGCCACTAATGGAGTTTGCCTCTTGCACTACAGCCACAAGCGAGTCTTCGACCACATTCACTTTTTGTTGTTTCTTCCGAAGACGGCAGTCTCGGGCATAGTGGCCAGGCTTGTTACAAAAATAACAAGCACCTTTCTTTTTGTTGTTAGTTTTGGAATGATTTTTCTTAAACCGTGTCTCATTCTTTGGCTTTAATTCATCAGTAATTTCAACATTATTTGCCTTAGAATGGGACTCAGTTTGCGGATTATCATCTAGATCGCGTTTGCGAGAGTCTTCTTCAATACGAAGATGACGCTGTAAACCGTCTAAATTATAATCCGTTTCCGCATGCTTCATCTTTTTCTTATAATCATTCCAACTATGCGGAAGTCTAGAAATTATTACTCCAACAACAAAAGATTCAGGGAGATCAATTCCAGCATCTTTAAGTTGATTTACCAACAGTAAGATTTCGCTTACTTGTCCAATTATGGACTTATTGGTGACCATTTTGAAATCCATAAAATTAGAGATAAGAAACTTTTTATTACTTGCCTCGGATATGCGGTACTTATTCTACAGAGCAGTCCAGAGTGCCTTCGCTGTTTCCAAGGTCCTATGAGCATTGTAGACTGGGGTAGATAGCGCATTCAGAATATGGCCTCTGCATAGGAAATCGTCCTCTTTGCGCTTTGCACGTTTAGCCTTTAGAGCAGCATCATCCTTATCAGTTTCCTCCGGGATTTCTTCCAAGCCATCTTCCAAGATGTAGAACAACTTGACGGTGACCAGGAAAAATTTCATCGTCTCTTGCCAACGAGTGAAATTGTCGCCATCAAAACGCTCCAATCGAGTTAGATGCTGATTCATAACTTGTAGAGCGCTCGAACCTTCCATGGTTGAAGAATATTGTCTGAAACTTTGTTGGAGATTTTGCGGTTCGAGACGGATTTGATGGCGATAGAGATAAAAACAATGCTGTACTTCCGAATTCAAGGATCTATGGAATAGATTCTTTCAGACAATAGTTCAACCCACCAGGTACAAACGGGTTATCTGTAAAGACCTGAAAATCCGTACTCCTTTGAGTTGGCAACATTCCACAACAATCCAGCCAAAGAAGGACAAACTTCCGAAACTTTATGTTTTAAGAAGAAGAAAGAGGTAGAAGACGAGAGAAAATAGAAGAAGAATCAGAAAAACAGACAGAACAGGAAAGCAATAACAGAATCTCACAGTCGCAGCGGAACAACATATAATAGATAAATGAATATTCGTTAAAACAAAGAACTGTATATTTTATACATTACATCACATCATATTACATTCATCGTATTAACAGAGTTTACAACAACAAACAGCGGAACAAAATATACTATATACAATAGATAATATGCTACGCCATCCAGCTCGCCTCCAGATCTCTACAGAAACCCACGAATCCAGAATGACCTGATAACCTAACTCTAGACTGCCCGTGTAAAAATTGGTGGACACCCAGAGTTTAGGAAGAGAACAATAAACTCCAGGTCAGTCATGTGACTGGTGTGAGAACTAAAACAGTTATCTATCTTTAAAACAAAGAATAAGATAATTTTTAAATAAATTCGCAATGCTTTTTAGAAAATGAGACAACCATAAGGCCTCCCGCACACACACATAATGCAAACGCAGAATCGGAGGAGATTTCTCCTTATGATAGTCAAAGATGCTTGATACGCATTAAAAAGAACATTTGATATTATTACTAGTGCATAGTGTAGGCAAAATTCATTTCGAAAATAGAATATAAATCTTAGCCAACATACGACCATTATCATATGCCTACTATAGCTACCATCTAAACAGTGGTGACCACCATAAGTAAATGGCAGGTTCTACAACTAAAACCGTACAAGGCTCGTATTGTTTCTTTGGATTTCCAACAAATGGTCAGTCCAAGGAACTTCCCATTGCCACATGGAAACGCCTCTGGAATGACGTCCCGAGAACCTAACCGGATCTCTGCCAACACAAGGCAAGGTTACCCCTAACTGGGTAACAACTGACACGAATATGTCATTCCTCGATCGTAACCGATCTATATCCAAGGATCCTCGATTTCCAACAACCACAAAGTAATAAATTTGCAGTAACCACATAGGTTAAGTATCTGGGCTCAATACCATGATACCACCTCTATCCAGAAGGAATGACATACACTAAAGGGGTGCTACCCCCTAATAACCTTGCTGCATCTTTCCTGTTTTGACCCTTTCCGGGGTGTGAGGCTCGATGAAGTCTCGTCCACAAAGCCACGCTTTTAAACAAAAGTCGTGCTTTGGGTAAACAAATGATCAAAGCAATGATCATCAAGATAAACGATCAAACAAATGATCCTATCACAAATGATCATTCAACGATCATTTCACAGCAACACTCAGCATGCCACACTACCAAATTGGGAGTATATCACTAATAACCATCAACTATATAACCTCTGAGCTCGTACGTCTCAGAGAAGGGTGTTAAGCTAAGAGAATAAATTCTCTGCCACCAACAGAAATATATTTGAAAGAAACCAGCTTTATATCTCAATTTGTAATGTCAGACATACAATCCATACAAGTCTGTTCCGGGATCGAACAGAACCGAAGGCACTTCCAAAGAAGCCCTGGCAATCCGGATATTCACTAATTACGTCCGGACATCCCGTCACTAAGGGTGATAAAACCTCTGTACCGGAGATTAGCCGATGCAGAGTAACTCGACGGTAATCCATTCGTTTTCACAAATATCCGGTCTTCAACACCGGTCTTCAATTGCAATTCATAACGACGTATCACTATTCGGAATGGGTTATACGACCCCATGGTCCTTTCCCGGTTAACCGAATAGTGAGCGCTTATTTTAAAATAAGTGTGGCATTCAAATTCAAACAATCACAACAAATACCTATTTAAAGGTAAATATTGATAGTCGGTTATTTAACTATCAATAAAGATGCGCAACATCATCAGATTCCAAATAATTTCTCAAATTATTTATTTTCCCAAAAATATCTTTACTAGATATAAACTTCCACGCTTTAAAAATAAACAACGTTTATTTTGAAACCAATTTTCCCTTTTCATTTATAAATTCCATAGTGAATTTATATCTCAAATTATCTATTGATCTACAGTTTTCAATAGGTTCAATTATTCAATTCCAATTTATCTTCAAGAAGATAAATTCTCAAAAACGTCTCATTTCATATTGGAAAAGCATTTGCATGCTTATTTAATAATAAGTATTTCATAAATCTTATTTATTTTCAACAATTTGAAAATATTCAATATACTTAAACCATGGTTAAGTATCTACTTCATTCTTTAAGGAAAACATTCTCTTATTCATATTTATTTAGGTCAAAACAAATGTTGCGTAAAACATTGTTGCGACGACCCAAAATCACTAGTATAGGGATTCGAAATTTAGATATATATAAATCCCAATACTATACAAAAATATTTCCTTTCGAAAACCATTTACTATAACAACAGTGTTATAGTCCACCATTTCCTTCTATTTCTCGAAAACGTCTATATCAACAATGAATGTTGAAATTTACGACTTCCGTTCCTTCTATTTCTCAAAAACGTCTATTTCAACAATGAATGTTGAAATCTATGTTTTCGATACTTGATGCATTTTAAAACATCTTTAAATCATTTTAAATTCTATTTAAAACGTCCTTTTTCCAAAAGATATCCATTTTATTTAACGATATATTCACTGTTCAAAAACGTGAATATAACTCCTTTAATAAACTTTTATATTCAATTGATCAAATTCAATTGATTACGAATTTATAAACAATGTTTATAAATTCTATTCCTATTTATAAACTTCGATTTATAAATTTCCTTTATCAATCCAATTCAATTTATATAACTCAATTTCATACCAAAGGTTCATATTATAAGTTAATTACTTATAATCCTTTTATTCACAAAATCGTTCTTTCTTAACACTTCACAAATCATAAATCTTATTACTTATAAGATTTTATCTACAGCCTTATTTTCAACATTAACAACCCCTTTTTAAAATTCCATTATTTCGATTTATAAAATATATGTTTTATAAATCTCATCTACAAACCGTTCATGCTTTATCAAGGATTTCAATTTAACTGCCAAGATCTGATTTATAAGATAATTTCTTATAAATTCTTTATTTAATAAAATCTACTCATTTTAGAATCTTCACAATTTGTAAATCTATGATTTTCAATGAAATCCATTTTTTTTACTCCATTTAACACTTAATAGACTCTTTTTAAAACTCCAACATTTTTAATTTATAAATGTAAATTTTCAAAATCTTTTATACACATCCTTAATAATAGTTATTCAAAATTCCAATTAAAACCATTTCATAAATTTATTAACTACTTGTCTCAAAAATAACATTTTGGTTATATTTTACAAAAATTCTGAATTCTATAACTTTAAAAATTTAAATTTGGATTTATTTTAAAATGAATACATTCCAAATTTTAAATAAAAACATATACTTTGAAAAATCACTTTAAAAATCCTTTTCAATTCAAAATCGTTATGTTTAACTTTAAAAATGGATCCGATGATGCAACAGCATCCAATAGTCAATCACGGCAACAAATATCATATATCGATATGAAAATCAACAATCATCACAATATTTACAAGCAAATAAATATTTGTGAGGAATCCAGTTGGATCCCTCCAACCTGTTTTCCCTGCATCCAAAGATGTTAGCACAATACCCATTCCACTTCGAGGTGGAATATCGTGGTATATGGGATTTTATAAAATATTATCCGCTTACTAACGGCGCAATAGGGTCTCATCCGCTATACAATGCGGGAAATCAATCAACTGCAATATATACATATGCCAATATATATATATTGCTATATATAGATATATCCTAAAATATCTAATATCACAATCAAGCAATCAATCAATCAACAAATTTTAAATATGACTATTTAAAATTTAAATAAACCATTTTGAGTGAGAAGTTCTCACCTTAGCTTTTTATTTGCAATCCATTTCCTTTCTCAGTTTGATTTTTCTCGATGGTAGACCTTGTATAGACAAGTATACAATTCATTAATATTTGAAATTATCGAATAATTAAATTTTCATAAAAAAAAGTTTAAATTAACAATTTGATTTTATTTTAAGCCAATTCCTTTAATAAAATTTTATTTTAACTAATTTTCCCTTAATAAATCATTTCACCTAGCAAATTAAATTTCTAACAAATTTTCTTTTATAATTTATTTTTCTGCTTATCTATATTTATTGTAGTAAAATTTCACTGTATAAAAATTCCACTTCCGTTTATATTTTAACTGAAAACAGAAAATTTCATTTGATAATTTTTATTGTTTATATTTTCTAACCTATAAACATATAATTCAAATCAGATTCAAATTTTTAAATTAAATTTGTTGACAAATATACCTCACTGATGTACAGACAATCCCCAAATTTGTTGCCGACCGAAACCCTAACTACCAATAGCGGCATCAGATCGTCGCTACCCTCCTCGCGAGCCACCCCGAGTCGAAGCCACTTGCCCTAGTCGCGAATCCCCTAGATTTCGATCGCGAGCCATCCCCACTACGACACCACCTCCAGCCGATGCCGCGCCCACTTAAGCGCGACCCCTAATTGAATCGAACACGATTCAATTCAATGCCCTGCTAATCATCGCGAAGTTTGATTCCAACCTCGGCCGCGACCTTGTTTTAACTTCCTCTTTTTTTTTCTTATTTGCTCGGCCGCCATTGATTTCGAATGAATCTGGGGAATGAGGGAGAGAGGAAAAGGGAACGAATTTGATTTGTTTCTTTTGATTTCGAAGCAATGAAAAGAGGCTCGGCTTTGATTTCGAAACGAGGCTTTCGTATATATATTTTTTTTCTGAAGGAAGCTCGGCCATGAATCTTTCTTTTTTTGATTCGCGTGAGATCTGTAAAGTAGTGGGGAGACAAGAGTACGAGATAACTCAGAGAGTAGGGTGGCTGTATTCAGGAACGAAGGTGGCTTTGAATTGACATTTTTTTTTTAAATTTAAATTTCAAATTGAACTCGATTAATTTCAATACGTTTACTCACCGTGTGCTCACATAACAACTCCGAAAAATACGAAATTTGAAACCCGAGAATAATTCAATATTACGGACCCAATGGAACTGGTTTCGTCGAATTCCGAGACTGTGCCTCGGAAGGCTATTTTTAAATTCAATTTAAACGATATAAATTTCAAAACTGATCAAAATAGTTTTCAAATTCGATTCTGAAGCTTCTGTAATCTTCAATATTATCAATATAAATTTTATAAGCCTTTGAAATATTTTAAATCAGCTTAAAATTGATTATTCAAATTTTCATTCAACTTTCAATAGATTAAATTTTATAATTTTAATCGCAAAATTCATTCTGAAAATTTGAAATTCAAGTCAAACCATTATTCAAATATTTAAAATTAATTAAATATTTCATTTTTAATTGTTCAAAATTCTGGGTCGTTACAATCTTCCCCCCTTAAAAGAATTTCGTCCCGAAATTACAAGTTAGGAAGAAATGGTCCTTAACTCGTCTACTATTTTTCATAATCCAAATAGTTTTATCAACTTACTAACCTAAGTCTTTTTGCTAGAGATCCATTATCATTTCAATTTCAATTATAAGTTTCAAACAATATTGTTCTACTTAACAATTCAAATTTAAATTCAAATTCAAATTTCAAACTTTCCAAATTTTCTCAAAAATTTTCTAACACCCTAAATTTTCGAAAAATTTCGCCAGCATCTCCTTTGCGCGGCTAGCTTGGCACGACTACAAAATAGCACCACGGCCCCTCAGAATCAAAAAGAAAAGAGAAAGCCAAGTGGCTGGAGAAGAAAATCATCAAATCCCATACTAAAATTGAAATACGTACCTTTTTGTCGAGCAATTCAATTTTATCTTTGAAATCAAAAACCCAATTCCTTTATAACACCTGTATAATCTGCTAGTAGTAGTATACATAATATCCAACTACAATATTCAAACCATTTTACCAATTCTATTGCAAAATTTTCAATATATACTTCTTATATCATCTTTAGCTTTACTATTGAAGTTATACATTCATTTCCATTTAATTTTGCATTTCAATTTCATTTGGATTCAATTTACAATTTCAAATCTAATTAGATTCAATTTCTCTTCTGAATATTGAATTTCATTGATTAACTTTTATTTACAACTGCACTATTTTAAATTAGTTCCAATTACTTAATTCATAACAAATTCCTATTCACTTTATTCAAATTTGTTTTCAACATTCAGTTTCAATTCCAGTTTTATTCTTTTGCTCATTCCCAAAATTTATTTTCAATTTTCTATTTTGGTTTATAACCACTTATACTAAACTGGATTTCAATATTCCATATGAATTTGATTCATTTATTTCCATTAGTTTCGCTTACTAATTTTAGTTTAATACTTCACTTTATTTATCAAATCCAATTTCAATTCGATTACATTTGCTTACAAAATCGAAATGAATTCCAACTTTCAATTTAACTTTAGTTTAACTGCAATTGTAAATTTATTCATTCAATTTCAATAGTAATAACTTAATATTATTACTTCCTAGCAACCATGCATCCATATACTATAATAATCTACAGAAAATTATTTCTTTTGTATACAAAAATAGTTTTGGGCAAAATTATTTCAGTTACCCTATTTTTAAAACAATATTGTATCGAATTGCTCTACTCAAGTGTTTAGAAACCCTTTCGGCACAGTTTTGCAGACCGTGCTGACGAAGGTTCATATGCCACTCAATAAATCAACCAACACAATATAAAACAAATTTTATATCCACTAACAAATACGCGCTCATATCTATTATTACACTCAAACTCATTCTAGAGTACTGCTGACTCTATCTCTAATGAGTAATACCCAACAGAACCATGGTCGTCGCTTAACCATATGCTCTGATACCACTTGTAAAGACCCGAAAATCCGTACTCCTTTGAGCTGGCAACATTCCACAACAATCCAGCCAAAGAAGGACAAACTTCCGAAACTTTATGTTTTAAGAAGAAGAAAGAGGTAGAAGAAGAGAGAAAATAGAAGAAGAATCAGAAAAACAGACAGAACAGGAAAGCAATAACAAAATCTCACAGTCGCAGCGGAACAACATATAATAGATAAATGAATATTCATTAAAACAAAGAACTGTATATTTTATACATTACATCACATCATATTACATTCATCGTATTAACAGAGTTTACAACAACAAACAGCGGAACGAAATATACTATATACAATAGATAATATGCTATGCCATCCAACTCGCCTCCAGATCTCTACAGAAACCCCCGAATCCAGAATGACCTGATAACCTAACTCTAGACTGCCCGTGTAAAAATTGGTGGGCACCCAGAGTTTAGGAAGAGAACAATAAACTCCAGGTCAGTCATGTGACTGGTGTGAGAACTAAAACAGTTATCTATCTTTAAAACAAAGAATAAGATAATTTTTAAATAAATTCGCAATGCTTTTTAGAAAATGAGACTACCATAAGGCCTCCCGCACACACACACAATGCAAACGCAGAATCGGAGGAGATTTCTCCTTATGATAGTCAAAGATGCTTGATACGCATTAAAAAGAACATTTGATATTATTACTAGTGCATAGTGTAGGCAAAATTCATTTCGAAAATAGAATATAAATCTTAGCCAACATACGACCATTATCGTATGCCTACTATAGCTACCATCTAAACAGTGGTGACCACCATAAGTAAATGGCTGGTTCTACAACTAAAACCGTACAAGGCTCGTATTGTTTCTTTGGATTTCCAACAAATGGTCAGGCCAAGGAACTTCCCATTGCCACATGGAAACGCCTCTGGAATGACGTCCCGAGAACCTAACCGGATCTCTGCCAACACAAGGCCGGGTTACCCCTAACTAGGTAACAACTGACACGAATATGTCATTCCCCGATCGTAACCAATCTATATCCGAGGATCCCCGATTTCCAACAACCACAAAGTAATAAATTTGCAGTAACCACATAGGTTAAGTATCTGGGCTCCATACCATGATACCACCTCTATCCAGAAGGAATGACATACACTAAAGGGGTGCTACCCCCTAATAACCTTGCTGCATCTTTCCTGTTTTGACCCTTTCCGGGGTGTGAGGCTCGATGAAGTCTCGTCCACAAAGCCACGCTTTTAAACAAAAGTCATGCTTTGGGTCAACAAATGATCAAAGCAATGATCATCAAGATAAACGATCAAACAAATGATCCTATCACAAATGATCATTCAACGATCATTTCACAGCAACACTCAGCATGCCACACTACCAAATTGGGAGTATATCACTAATAACCATCAACTATATAACCTCTGAGCTCGTATGTCTCAGAGAAGGGTGTTAAGCTAAGAGAATAAATTCTCCGCCACCAACAGAAATATATTTGAAAGAAACCAGCTTTATATCTCAATTTGTAATGTCAGACATACAATCCATACAAGTCTGTTTCGGGATCGAACAGAACCGAAGGCACTTCCAAAGAAGCCCTGGCAATCCGGATATTCACTAATTACGTCCCGACATCCCGTCACTAAGGGTGATAAAACCTCTGTACCGGAGATCAGCCGATGCAGAGTAACTCGACGGTAATCCATTCGTTTTCACAAATATGCGGTCTTCAACACCGGTCTTCAATTGCAATTCATAACGACGTATCACTATTCGGAATGGGTTATACGACCCCATGGTCCTTTCCCGGTTAACCGAATAGTGAGCGCTTATTTTAAAATAAGTGTGGCATTCAAATTCAAACAATCACAACAAATACCTATTTAAAGGTAAATATTGATAGTCGGTTATTTAACTATCAATAAAGATGCGCAACATCATCAGATTCCAAATAATTTCTCAAATTATTTATTTTCCCAAAAATATCTTTACTAGATATAAACTTCCACACTTTAAAAATAAACAACGTTTATTTTGAAACCAATTTTCCCTTTCCATTCATAAATTCCATAATGAATTTATATCTCAAATTATCTATTGATCTACAGTTTTCAATAGGTTCAATTATTCAATTCCAATTTATCTTCAAGAAGATAAATTCTCAAAAACGTCTCGTTTCATATTGGAAAAGCATTTCCATACTTATTTAATAATAAGTATTTCATAAATCTTATTTATTTTCAACAATTTGAAAATATTCAATATACTTAAACCATGGTTAAGTATCTACTTCATTCTTTAAGGAAAACATTCTCTTATTCATATTTATTTAGGTCAAAACAAATGTTGCGTAAAACATTGTTGCGACGACCCAAAATCACTAGTATAGGGATTCAAAATTTAGATATATATAAATCCCAATACTATACAAAAATATTTCCTTTCGGAAACCATTTACTATAGCAACAGTGTTATAGTCCACCATTTCCTTCCATTTCTCGAAAACGTCTATTTCAACAATGAATGTTGAAATCTACGACTTCCTTTCCTTCTATTTCTCAAAAACGTCTATTTCAACAATGAATGTTGAAATCTATGTTTTCGATACTTGATGCATTTTAAAACATCTTTAAATCATTTTAAATTCTATTTAAAACATCTTTTTCCCAAAAGATATCCATTTTATTTAACGATATATTCACTGTTCAAAAACGCGAAAATAATTCCTTTAATAAACTTTTATATTCAATTGATCAAATTCAATTGATTACGAATTTATAAACAATGTTTATAAACTCTATTCCTATTTATAAACTTCGATTTATAAATTTCCTTTATTAATCCAATTCAATTTATATAACTCAATTTCATACCAAAGGTTCATATTATAAGTTAATTACTTATAATCCTTTTATTCACAAAATCGTTCTTTCTTAACACTTCACAAATCATAAATCTTATTACTTATAAGATTTTATCGACAGCCTTATTTTCAACATTAACAACCCCTTTTTAAAATTCCATTATTTCGATTTATAAAATATATGTTTTATAAATCTCATCTACAAACCGTTCATGCTTTATCAAGGATTTCAATTTAACTGCCAAGATCTGATTTATAAGATAATTTATTATAAATTCTTTATTTAATAAAATCTACTCATTTTAGAATCTTCACAATTTGTAAATCTATGATTTTCAATGAAATCCATTTTTTTTACTCCATTTAACACTTAATAGACTCTTTTTAAAACTCCAACATTTTTAATTTATAAATGTAAATTTTCAAAATCTTTTATACACATCCTTTATAATAGTTATTCAAAATTCCAATTAAAACCATTTCATAAATTTATTAACTACTAGTCTCAAAAATAACATTTTGGTTATATTTTACAAAAATTCTGAATTCTATAACTTTAAAATTTTAAATTTGAATTTATTTTAAAATGAATACATTCCAAATTTTAAATAAAAACATATACTTTGAAAAATCACTTTAAAAATCCTTTTCAATTCAAAATCGTTATTTTTAACTTTAAAAATGGATCGGATGATGCAACAGCATCTAATAGTCAATCACGGCAACAAATATCATATATCGATATGAAAATCAACAATCATCACAATATTTACAAGCAAATAAATATTTGTGAGGAATCCAGTTGGATCCCTCCAACCTGTTTTCCCTGCATCCAAAGATGTTAGCACAATACCCATTCCACTTCGAGGTGGAATATCGTGGTATATGGGATTTTATAAAATATTATCCGCTTACTAACGACGCAATAGGGTCTCATCCGCTATACAATGCAGGAAATCAATCAACTGCAATATATACATATGCCAATATATATATATATATTGCTATATATAGATATATCCTAAAATATCTAATATCACAATCAAGGAATCAATCAATCAACAAATTTTAAATATAACTATTTAAAATTTAAATAAACCCTTTTGAGTGAGAAGTTCTCACCTTAGCTTTTTATTTGCAATCCATTTCCTTTCTCAGTTTGATTTTTCTCGATGGTAGACCTTGTATAGACAATTATACAATTCATTAATATTCGAAATTATCGAATAATTAAATTTTCATAAAAAAAAGTTTAAATTAAAAATTTGATTTTATTTTAAGCCAATTCCTTTAATAAATTTTTATTTTAACTAATTTTCCCTTAATAAATCATTTCACCTAGCAAATTAAATTTCTAACAAATTTTCTTTTATAATTTATTTTTCTGCTTATCTATATTTATTGTAGTAAAATTTCACTGTATAAAAATTCCACTTCCGTCTATATTTTAACTGAAAACAGAAATTTTCATTTGATAATTTTTATTGTTTATATTTTCTAACCTATAAACATATAATTCAAATCAGATTCAAATTTTTAAATTAAATTTGTTGACAAATATACCTCACTGATGTACAGACAATCCCCAAATTTGTTGCCGACCGAAACCCTAACTACCAATAGCGGCATCAGATCGTCGCTACCCTCCTCGCGAGCCACCCCGAGTCGAAGCCACTTGCCCTAGTCGCGAATCCCCCAGATTTCCATCGCGAGCCATGCCCACTGCGACACCACCTCCAGCCGATGCCGCGCCCAATTAAGCGCGACCCCTAATTGAATCGAACACGATTCAATTCAATGCCCTGCCAATCATCGCGAAGTTTGATTCCAACCTCGGCCGCGACCTTGTTTTAACTTCCTCTTTTTTTTTCTTATTTGCTCGGCCGCCATTGATTTCGAATGAATCTGAGCAATGAGGGAGAGAGGAAGAGGGAACAAATTTGATTTGTTTCATTTGATTTCGAAGCAATGAAAAGAGGCTCGGCTTTGATTTCGAAACGAGGCTTTCGTATATATATTTTTTTCTGAAGGAAGCTCGGCCACGAATCTTTCTTTTTTTGATTCGCGTGAGATCTGTAAAGTAGTGGGGAGACAAGAGTATGAGATAACTCAGAGAGTAGGGTGGCTGTATTCAGGAATGAAGGTGGCTTTGAATTGACATTTTTTTTTAAAATTTAAATTTTCAAATTGAACTCGATTAATTTCAATACGTTTACTCACCGTGTGCTCACATAACAACTCCGAAAAATACGAAATTTGAAACCCGAGAATAATTCAATATTACGGACCCAATGGAACTGGTTTCGTCGAATTCCGAGACTGTGCCTCGGAAGGCTATTTTTAAATTCAATTTAAACGATATAAATTTCAAAACTGATCAAAACAGTTTTCAAATTCGATTCTGAAGCTTCTGTAATCTTCAATATTATCAATATAAATTTTATAAGCCTTTGAAATATTTTAAATCAGCTTAAAATTGAAGATTCAAATTTTCATTCAACTTTCAATAGATTAAATTTTATAATTTTAATCGCCAAATTCATTCTGAAAATTTGAAATTCAAGTCAAACCATCATTCAAATATTTAAAATTAATTAAATATTTCATTTTTAATTGTTCAAAATTCTGGGTCGTTACATTATCGAACTATCGACTTTCAGGATTCAATGAAGCCCTATAACAGCGTAATCGAATTCAAAATTTGTACAACTTTGATTCGACCAAGAACACTTCAGAAACTGTATCTGATGATGCAATTTGTAGAGAACAGATTGAAGAGGAAGAAGAAAAACAATTCTGCAACGCTTTCTGAATTTGCCACACCTTGGAGGCGTCACAAAACAGAGCAATGGCTGTAACGATTCCTGGGCGTCGCAGAACTGTGTGGAGAAGAAGAAGAGGAAAAAACTTATTTGCAACTGTTCTGGGCGTTGCTATTTATATATGTGAGGAGGTGTCTATTCGCCAAGCGTCACGACCGTTTGCAACGGTTCGTAACTGTTGCGAATAGATTCAAACTTAAACTTCGCGACCTTTCATTTGCAACGTTCAGAAAAACGTTACTAATTCCCGCCTTTATCCAAATTTAGATTTTTCGGTTCTGGGTCCTTAACGGGCTGAAATCTGGCCCGTTACTGTTTACATATGATCCAAAAATATTTTCGGATCCGAATCCGAAACCCGTACCCGGCCCGGTCGGACGGACGAACGGCGGCGGCGCGCGTGTGGTGTTGCATGACTTCTCTCCTCACAACAAAGCAAACATGTGGGAGCCCCAAGGCCCCATCATCCACTTGAGAAAGTTATATTTATACAAGTATATTGTATAGCTTTCTATAATGTGGGACTTCGATTTCTTCTTCCTTCCTTCTTTCTTTTCTTCTACTCTTCCAAAACCAAAACCCAAACCCAAATCATTTTGAAAATTTTACAACAACACCTCAAACTCCTAAAAACCATCGTCTCCTTCATACAGTCCTCCACTGCAATTCTCAAGTCCATCGCCTTCACTACTTGAAGCGCATCATCACCTCCTAATTCAATCACCTATCACAAACAATCAGCCTCAGAAACCACTTCGTCGAAGCAATCGGCAACCCCCAAATCACCTCAGCAAGCATCGCATGACTTCTACACCTCATCGCCCTAGCACAAAACAAAACCTGCAGCCGAAAATCCCCAAATTCGCAATCGCAACCCCAATCGAACCTTAACATGATCGCCTAATCGAATCGCCAAACTTGAATAAGTATTGGGAATTTGATTTCTAAAGCTGAATTCATCAACTGGATATTGACACTGGCTGAGGAATTGAAAGTGGAAGCAAAATTTTGGTTTTATTAATCGAAGTTGATTATATTTTGTATTAGGCTGAACTTGAAACGGGCCGAAGATTTTAAGTTGTTTGATTTTCTTAAAAAAAGGGTTTGTCTTTATTTTTATTTCTCTTTTTTCCAAAAAAAAACAAGCAAGTTTTCATTTGTTTTAGTTTTATTTGTTAGTTTAAATTCTATTTTGTTTTCATTTTGCTTTAGTTTTTTTCTTCTTCTTTTATTTATATATACGTATAAATTTTTTTGAATATATATCGTTTTTATTTTTCAGGTTGTAGATGCAGAGACTCAGAAGAAAACTGCTTTCCAACAATAATTGCTTCGTTTTTTTTGTCAAAAAAAATAAATTGCTTGCATTGTATTTATCTCTTCCTTTTGTTTTAGTCCCATTGCTGATTGCTTGCACTAGAATTTATATATTTAAAAAAAATTGAAAAAAAAACAAAATCAATTTCCTTTTGAAAAATAAATTTTATTTGTAAATATTTTTCATTTTTCTTTCATAGAAAAAAACCCAAAGACATCTTTGAAAATGTCCGAGTTTCCCCACTTATATGATATTACGATAGTTGTGAAAATCGATATAATCCATATAATTTCACACCAAATTCGTATGGATATTTTAATGACAACTACGATTTCAACAATTCGAATTTTGAACAACAAAGTTTTCAAAACAAGGTCCAACCTTCGACTCTCGAAAATAGCATTGAAATAATTTCATCTTTACTCGAACTCTCTACACAACAGAATCTGTGTAATTCTTATTTGTGTGATAACTCAAGTCAAAATTTTCAAAATAATAAAAATTTGAAATCACTTCAAAATTCAAATGACTTCAAGTATAGCCCATTCCAGTTCAATTTTGAACTCCAATATGAATTTCAAAATCATAACAAAAATGTGATCCACTTATCAAATAATTTTGGTAATGGGAATAATCTCGACTACGATGCGAGTGAAAATTTTTGTTCTCAACAAATCCAAATCAAAAATTCTCAAGTTAGTAACTATAAATTGGATTTTGTTGAGCAGATGAACGAAATTTACGATGATCACATGGATTCGTTGTTTGAAACATATATGAAACAACGTGAAAAACAAAATTAAATTCCAACGTGTGACGAATCAAGTGATAATCCACCTTTTATCCAAATCAGTGATTTTCAAATAACAACTTTCGAAATTGAAAATGACAATCTTAATGAAGTTGTTGAAAAGACGGTAATTGAGTTGGATTTCAATTCTTTTGAGGGTGTGGAACCAAATTTAAAATTAGATCTTTCTTTTCTCGATTTTGAAAAATTGAATACAACAACTTTGGATTTTGAACTTGAGATATGCAATGAAGTTGTTGATAATCCAATAAAGGAAGATGAATTTAAGAACATGAATTTTTTGGACTTTTGAATGAAGAATTGTTAAATTCCGACAGGGAAGATTTAAATCACCACTTTGATTTTGGAATCAATAATTTCGAAGAATTTTTCAATGACAAACTTGAATTTCAATTTGGTGAAAATAAACTTGAATTTCAATCAATTGTTACATCTACCTCAAAAATCATCGAAAATAAAATAACTCGTGTGATTTTTAATAAAATGACATTTGTTTTTTCAAATCCACATTCGATTCCAAAATCTTTCACGATTTGGTTTTGTGCGCTTAAGCAATGTCTCGCATATTTGTCGAGACAAATGAATCGGTTTTTGGAAGACCGGTTCATTTACTTTTTAACGGCATACTTTCTGATGTCATGTAAATAATTAACTTTTCATTTTCATTTAAATAAAGGTTATGTTTTTATTTTTCTCCTTCCACTTGGGTTGACTATGGGGACATAGTCAAAATCAAGTGTGTGGGAGACTCATCTTCTTTTTGGTTTTTCATGATTAATTTGTCATTTTTCTTCCAAAATTCAAAAAAATATAAAAAATTTCAAATAAAATTCTTAGCATTTTGATTTATTTTTAAAGAAACACTATAAGATGAATATATGGTATTGGTTTATTAAATTAAGATTTTTGAAAATTTATCCGTCTTAATAAAAATAAAAATGAGTTTGATTACAAATAACAATGGTTTAACTAGTATATAGGAAGATTCATACGTGTTAATTATGAAATATCCTAATTGAAAATCTTTGTTCTAAAAAGTGATGAATTCAAATAAAAGGATATAACATTTTTCTTGTCTTTTAAGTTAAATGGTGCGAAGACGATTTTGCAAAACTCTCTCTCTCTCTGAAAAAAAACATTTAAAAAAAACATTTGTATATATATATATATTTTCTATTAACACCTACGGTCGATAGGCGTATACACTTGTGTGTACACTCGCCATGCTCTGTAACTTTCTCACATAAGCTCGAAAGGCAGTGCATGATCGGTATATCGGGCCTCGGTTTATCTGAGCTAGGTGTATGTATATAAAAATTCTTTTATTAATAATGTCTACAGTCGATAAGTGTTCATACTTGTGTGTTCACTTGCTACGCTCTGTATTCCCCTCACATAAGTCCGTAAGGCAATGTATGGGTAATATATCTGACCTTAGTTTACCTGAGTTAGGCATCTGTAAATATTGTTAATATTAATAAAATTTTCAAATAAGAGAAGTAGTAAGCAAATGAAATCCATGCACTATTTTAACTTATTTGATTTGAATTGTTATTGAAAAGAAATGAAAATACCACTTTGATAAACTTTGATAATCAACTAAGGATCTATTTCATGGTTACACTTTGTTATCAACCGAAACAATGAGTTAAACTATTGTCTATTTGTTATGATAACTTGATTTTTATTTGAAATTTTGATGAGTAAATGACTTAATGTAGGATCTATTTCACCCTAGAGGGGGTGAATAGGGTGATGCTATTAATTTAATATGGAAGTTTGTATAAAATTATTTCAATACAGATATATCAGAATAGCAGCACAGATAATAGCAGAATAATAAATGCAGAAATAGAACGACACAGAATTTACCCAGCTTCAGCAAAACATTGCCTACGTGCTGCACCCAAGGTTTCTACTAGAAATTAAGCAGTCAGACGCTTACACACGTAAACTCGCGACACCCGCTATCGACTAGGCTTAACTCTACGCTCAAAAACCTACCACAACTCAGCCACTGAGTTGCGAATTCTCAAACTACGCCACGTGGTTTGTCCCCTAGTCACACGACTAGTAATTACAACCGTTTAAAAAAGAAAAATACAAATTTAAAAACAAATTAAACACAAAACTCTAATTTATAAGACTAAAGCCTTATATAATTAAAACAAGGCCGGCCCACTTTATTATTAAAAATGTATCCCCATTTCCTTTTATTATATCGGCCGACTCCTTGTACTTGCACTGAAAATGGCTTCGTCCTCTTTACTTCGTTCCTTCCTCGTTTTGAAATTAGGGTTTTGGCAATTGAGGCGTCGATTGATTGTTGGTTGATTACAATGGCTATTGTACTGCTTTGCTTCGACAATCGACCATTTCCTCGATTCGCATACGGCTGCTTCAATTCGATCGAGTTCGATTTATACTTCGGTATGTAATTTATGCCTTTTTGCTTTACTCGTTAGTTTGCTTGAACTCGATGCATTTACGGCCGATGATGTTAGTGTTTATATAGGGTTCGAACCCCTGTATTTTCGTTCGTATATTATCATTTGAACTCGTTAATTGTTTTATCTTGGCCATTGATTTTCGTTTCAATGCTGGTGATGATTTCTGATTTGTTCATATCGAATAATTTTGTTTACTGGATTAACACAGTTTTGATTTTGAACTCGCTCGATTCCTTTCATTGTTGCCTTGGTCATCACGGCGTTGATTTTCTGGTGACTTCGGTTATGACTTGATTTGACGATGTTGATTTCGTTCGACTTTGGCCATTTGTAAAACATGTATTGGACTTGTATTCTTGAACTCGTCCGAAGCATTGTTCACTTTTGACTTTACTTTGTTGCATTGATTTGAAACTTCTGCATCATGAATTTGTTCTAATTTGACTATTTGATGCTATTTTGATTTCTGGACTTCTTTCCATTTTTGTGCTATGCTGTGGTTAGATGCTGTGCTCATTGTAACTGCTAACTTGGTTCTGGGCTTGTTGCCGTGATCATATTGACTTCATGTGTATAGTTTCCTTTCACTTGAATCAGTTGTATTTGCTGTCTTCATGTACATGTTTTGGCTCTGGTTACATGTGCACCACTTTGCATTGTCTACTGCCATACTGCCATGTTGTATTGTGTTGTTGTATTTATGACATTGAGCCTAGGCAGTTTGGTTGTGTTGTGCGCTGCATATGTTTGTATATTTGTCTGGTCATTCATTGTCTCTAGTTTCATTGTATTGTTTAAGTTAGTCTGCATATCAACTTGTTTTGGTTTTTCGAAATCACAATAGCATTTGCATATGTATTTATCCACTTGTGTACATACATTTATGTATGTATGTACGTGATTTCATCTTGTACTGTGTCATTTACTAGTTCACTGCTTGGTATTGAGTTCTGGTAGCACTCGAGTCTTCTTGCATCGAGCTATGTCCACTGTTCTTCGAGGAATGTAGTTCATGTGTACATCACTGACTTTTGCTTGAGTTTTCATTTGATAACTTGAATCTGTACTAGATTACTGGTTGTATTTGCACCACTTTCTGTTGTAAGTGTTCATGCGTCATGTTGAGGCTGCACTTGCTTTTGTACAACTGCCCTTGTGCACTTGTGTTGTTTGGATCTGACCATTGGTTCAAGTACTTGAATGTGAACTTGTTTGTTTGGTCTCTTGTTTGAAGTCTATGATTAACTTGGTTCATGCCATTCTTCTGTTTAGTATTCATGCACTTGGTTTGCATATAGCCTTCACTGTGCAGCCTTGCTCATTGATCATTTGATCCGTAGTTGTTTGTTGTGGGTATTGTGTACATGTTGCTTTAATTCTGGTACATGATATTTGAGTGTGCACTGCAAGTTGTACCTGTTCTTTTGGCACTGCTTATTGGTCCAGTTTTGGTGTTGTTTTGAACATGGCCATTGCATTGTTGAGACTGTGTTGCTTTGATCGAGCATTTTCACTTGTACTTGACAGTTTTGTATTGCACCTGAGTTGAATCCAGCTTAAATCTCGGGTTTGACCTTGTGTTGATATTGTGACATTATTTTTTTTGCACTTGAGTTGAACCCGGTGTTTTGGGTTTGACCTATGCTCACTTGTCCCTATAATTTTATCAAGTGTATATATCGGTGTGCATGGCCTTGTGGCATGTACACTGATACGCTGTGCATGTCACAAGCTGTTCGTGTATGATGAATTCGAATTAAATGATGACGAATAACACAAATAACTGAGGTAAATATTATTTTCAAAATTCACATTTTATTTTATATTGCAAAAATATTTCCTTTTCAATTTTACTACGCTATATTTATTTTTGCAGATTGCTCAGATGCTGGATTCAATGTGGAATGAAGTTGAAGATAAATTATGAGTGAACGAGCGATATGTAGTGAGGACATTTGTAAATGAAGGATTGTGATGTAACTGAATTTATATTGTAATCAAAATTATGTATGTATAATGAGAGCTCGAATTTGTACTATTCAAAATTGTAATAAATATTTGTTTGAATAAAATATCTGTTTGAATTTAAACTCTATGTTATTTATTTTATTCAACAAATATTTGTTTAATCATGTGAAAAATAAAATAGTACATTAACAAATACATTTAAATTAATATATATATATATATGTTTATTATCATCAAACAAAAATCATATTATCGCATATTCAACACTCAAATCTCAAGATAATGACCAAAACCTATATTTAACTTATTTATGCCAATTTAAAAGTAAATTCTTCATTTGTAAATATTTCAAAAACTCGCATTCATCTCTTTGTAAATAAATCTTGCATTTTGTAAATGTTATCATGCTGCATTTGGATTTTGTAGGTAGTATCCGTTGAAAACCCTCATGAGACAACAATCGTCCTACTTGAGACACCCAGAGGTTTAACGGCTTGTTGCATACGCTCAATGCAATCGTACTCCCTACGAAAACGAATTTATCTTAATTTTTCTTTATTCGAGGATGAATAAAAAGATAAGCGTGGGGGCATTTGATGTGCACTTAAATGTGCATATTTTAACCACCATATTCGTTCTAATTAATTCAAATAAATGATCATATTGGGTATTTTAACTTATTTTAACCAAAATCTATATTAATTCCAAATTGTCACATATTCATCTTCATCCATGGGCAAAATAGTCATTTTTGTGCATAAATTAACTTGAGAAAATTTAATTAGAAATTTTCATACTATTTTGTAGGAATTCAGTTTCGATTGCATGTTGTTTCATGAAGAAGATATGCATGCACAAAAAGAACACAAAGGAATGAAGATGGAAATAATTCAAAGTGAAGATCATGGAGGACCCCCACTTACCCACCTACCTTAATGTACAAATTAGAGGCTAATGCATATGCTTATGGAGTTTATAGCTTCATGTACACTTAAATGATGATTAGTAAAAGCTAATGATTACTTGGCCTCCACACTTTCTCAAGGGTAGTTTGGTCATTTCCCAAATTATAGATTAGGGTTTCATGCTTGTATAAATAACCCATTATGTTCATGTAACTTCTTCCTTAGTCTCTCTTAGTTTTAGTTTAGGCTCAAAAATAAATCAAGCTCTCTTCTTTCTTTTCATGGCTACTTAGCCATTTATTTCTTCTTTTCATGTAACTTTTTTATGCAGTTTAATACATGTTTTTTTTTTCCTTTTCTTATTTATTTCCTTTCATGTTGTAGTGTAGATTTACATTCATGCAAAGTAGATTAGTTTTAATTCTTGTTAATTAGCTTCTCTTTTCCATGAGCTTTCATTTTCCTTTCTTTTTTGCTTTCATGTTGCTAGCTACATTTTTTAATCAAATGACAAACATGAGAAACTAAACCCCTTCAATTTAGGAGTAAAGAAGCTCTCTAATTATGTTGCTTCAACTATTTGTTAATTCATGCTCTCTTTTTGTGCTTAAGGATGATCAATGAAGTGTTTTATTTGTTGTTCTTGCTTTGAATTTGATAGCCTATATTGTTGACACCAAATAGACTATGCTTAAACAATCACTAACATAAATGCCTCTTCATCAAAATATGATTGTGCCATAAGAAAGTGATGTGAAACGCAAATTTGATGGTCTATATTTCTAATTAACAGTTAATAGACGATACTTAGAACAGATTTCATTTTCATTTTCATTGTCAAGTTTCATGAAAGTTAGTAAGTGGTTTAAGGGGTATGTTATAGTTTGATGGTTTTTGTTGGCTAATCAATAGCACAAGTATGCCATATGTATGACAAAAAACATCAATTAAAGCACTCATGAGCATAAAAGAGAGACTATGATTTCATATGTGTTGAACTACATGATCTAGAGAGTGGATTTGTTCTCTAAAGTATCACTTAGCTCTTATATTTGCTTCTCTTTTCTTTTGATTTGTTCACTATGAACTACAATTCAGATACACCGCAAATACCTAAGGAAAGCATGTTGTCCCCTAAATTAGAGGGTAATTCAGATGGCATGCCGGGCTGCATCGAGCCTCAGTCTAGCAGAGATATATCATTGACCTTGCCCATATTTGAGAGAGCTCACATGACGCCGGTTGATGTCGGTAATCTCCTCTTTTATCTTTCTCAAATTTCAGGTTCGCCTGCAATTGCTAGTCTCCTTGAGGAAGGCTCCCAACTGGGTCAACAAGCAGCAACGACTGAGTAAACAGTTGTAACTATTTTTGGGTTAACCCCAGGCATTCTAGTTGGCAACACTCTGGGTTCGGGTGCATAAATAATTCACACTTTGCAAGAAGATGGGACTGGCAACCTCCAGGGTATGAAAATGGACGATGACATTTAGACCATTGGATCAACTAACCCTACTCAAGAGCTTTCAGTGAGTGAGCTTCTTGAAGAATAGCTCAAGTCCATAGTAGAGATCAAGTAAGAAATGGTTGACTTCTTCTCTCCTCCACCATCTACCACTCTGCCTGGCGAGATCATTTTTGCTGCAGTCAATCTACCTATGCCTGGAGATACTCACAACGTACTTAACATTTCGTCGCATAGCATAACTTCAGAAGGAAAAGGAAGTGGGGGGAGAGGAAGGAAGAAGCCTGGTAACCCTAGTGGGCCATCCTTTAGAGATGGGAAGAAATCGAAGAAGCTAAAGTGAAGAAATGAAAGTTTGCTTGTTTTTGTATATATCAGTAGGAACCAACGTTTTGTTTTGGGCCAGTTTTGTGCGGGTTGGCCCCCCGTTTTTGCTTTCAGTTTAGACATTAATAAAACTTGTAATTTTCTTTCAAGTATTATTTTGAATGTGAATAATAAAAACGTTTTGTTTTGTTCACATCTTGTGTGAATTTGTCTAAGTATTCGAGAAATATGCTTTGCATTCAATGTGTTTGTGATCCATCCCTTGTCACAATTGTTGTCGGACTAAGTTGTTAGCCTGTTCTGCTATTCGACGTCCTAATCTCATTCGACTAAATATGAGAATCGACATTATGTTGTTTCGGTAAGTGAAAAATGTTCGCTAGGGCGCCTGACTCCAGATGCCTATAGGTGACCATGTCTGATTCCAAAATTTGGCCGAATTCTGAATACCGCATAAGATCTTTTAGACATCCTATTGGATGAAGTTTTCAATGCACTTTTGCCTAACTTTGAGCATTGATCGACATGGCCCACCTTAAATGGCAAGTTTGGCATCCTTTTCTAGGATGCGTGTTTTGATCGTGCTAACTCTTGGCGCTGGTTGGAGCTAACCACTTAAGAAAGTGGTTCGGACATCCTTATCTAGGATGTTTAATTGTGATCATGCCTAACTTCGGGCATCGACCGAAGTTTATTGGTAAGGTCCTGCCCATCTCCAGGCACACACCTTTCGTCTTGCCCACTCCGAATAAGGTATGGATGCTCCACCAGAGTCTAGGCACAAGTTGTAAAGGTGAATTGTCTCATTCTGCCTTATAAATGTTTATACTCCAGCCCCTAGTCATGGGTTAGAGGAGTTACATGGCATCTATCTCTGAATGCCAGGTGTGGTTGAGCTTCATGCATCCGATCATGGACCGTGAAGCTTACTCGGCATTTATCTCTGGATACCTACACATCAACATTTTGCATATGCGGGTTCATTTAAATATAACACTGTTCACAATGTAAAGTCAATCATAGATAGAACCAGGAGCTCCAAAAGCCATTTCTTTTATAAACCTTAGAAATGAAAAGTTCTATCTGGTTAAACAGCTTCGATAAAACATGTACAAATTTACATTCAAGTGAAATAGCATTGCAAATATTTGCTATTCCACGCCCATGGGAATTAGGACTTATTCGTCATTGATAATTTGAATGTGTTATCTCCATTCTTTTTTTCCAATTGTGTATGGACCTTCCTAACTTAAGCCCAGATTGTGATGTAGTATCGGGAGACTCGGTTCTGATATGTAACTGTTCTCAAGTCAGCTTCATCACGCTTCGCATTGATCATTTCAAGAGATTCCAGCAGGAGCTCCTCATTCGTCCATGGATAATAGCGAGTTGTGATGTAGCATCGGGAGACTCGGTTCCGATATGTAACTACTCTCAAATCAGCTTCATCACGCTTCTCATTGATCATATCAAGAGATTCCAGCAGGAGCTCCTCATTTGTCCGTGGATAATAGCGAGTCACTTAATGTGCAGGTACTTCAAGTTAAATAGGGATTATAGCCTCTGATCCGTAAGCCAGGGCGAATGGATAGTGGTCGGTTATAGACTTATGGGTCGTTCGATAGGCCCAAAGCGCTAATGAAAGTTCATCTACCCACTTGCCTTTGGCCTTCTCCAATCGCTTCTTAAGAATGAACTTGATGATCTTGTTCACCGCTTCAACCTATCCATTCACCTGAGGGCGTGCCACTGCTACAAATCTCTTCTCGATGCATTGCCTATGACAGAAATCTTTAAACTAGATGCTGTCGAACTGGGTCCCGTTATCGACGATAATTATTTGTAGAACCCTAAAATGGCAGATGATGTTTCTAACCATGAAGTGATTACTTTCTTTGTATTGGTTATGGCTAGCGGCTCTGCCTCAGCCTATTTGCTGAAGTAATCAACATTGACGATGGCATACTTTGCGCCACCTTTGGAGATTGGCAACACAACAATGATATCGATTCCTAAACTACAAAGGGCCAGGGACTACCATCTAAGTAATCTTTGTTGGTAGGGCTTTTGTAATCTTAGTGAATCTTTACCACTTGTCACACTTTCTAGTGTCATCAGCTGTGTCTCAGTTGATAGTAGGCCAAAAATACCTGTAATGAAGGATCTGCTTTGCTAGGATTTGTCCCTGATGTGGTTGCCACAGTCCCTTTCATGTACTTCTCATAGGACTTACTTGGCCTCATCGTTGGCGATACACCAAAGCATAGGAACTGGGAATCATTTCCTATAAAGTGCTCCCACTTGCATAATGAATCTTAAAGCTTTATGAAGGAGTTGACGTTGCCCTTTTTTCCTATCAGAAAGGATTCTTCTCTATAGATAATTATATATCGGAGTCATTCATGACTCCTTCTCGCACTCGGCCTCCAAGATCCAATGGTCATCCATCTGGTCGATGCTTGGAGCCGATAGCACTTCCACCAGGATAAGGCCCATGTACTTTTCATCTCTAGAACTGGCTAATTTAGGCAGTGAGTCGACCTTCGCATTTTCCTCTTTGAGAATATTTTCCATGATGTTATATTCAATATCACTAAGAAGCTCAAGGGCTCGGTTTAAACGAGGAGCTAGCCTCGCTCCTTTCGTCTGAAACTCTTTTATCACTTGGCATACCACTAGCTAAGAATCACAGAAGATATGCAAAGTTTAAACTCCCAACTCTTTGGCAATATTGAGTCGTGCAATCAAGGCCATATACCCCACTTCATTGTTCATCATGGGAAAATCAAGTTTCAAAGCGTAAAAAATCAAACTTTTCTCAAAAGTCACCATTACAACTCCCGCACCATAATAATGTTTGTTAGAAGCGCCATCCGTGTAAATCTTCCACGTGACATTTCTCTCTCCACTACTCTCCAAAATGTCGTCTAGTGTAGTGTATTCAGCTCTAAAATCTGCCAAAGCTTTACCTTGGACTTCTCTTTGAGGGTGAAAGGTTATGCCATACTAGCTCAATTCAATGTTCCTTTTCAACAACCTTTCAGAGGTTTTAGGTCATGAAAAGATGTGTCTAAAAGGCTTGTCGGTTAGAACATTGATCATATGAGCCTAAAAGTCGGGGCGGAGCTTCCTTGAAGCAATCAACAGGCAGTTAACCGCTTGATGATGTGGCATGCTGATCTCTAGATTCGAGACTCTTCATGCATGAGTGCGATGCTCAAAGAGTGCACCGACACTATTAGATAAATAAACAAGTCCACATCCTCCAACGGATTCGACATAATGGGTGGTCTCTCTATGTGATCCACCAGAGCCTGGAATGCGTCTATACATTCTTGCATCTAAGTGAAATTCATCTTCCCTTTCTTGATCACTTTGATTAAAAGGATGCATTTGTCAGTGGATCTAGGAATAAATCGACTCAGAGTGGCGACCTTCCTATTCAAGCTCTGGACATCTTTGTTCTTTTCTAGGAATCTGAAGTTCCTCGATGCTTCAATCTTCTTTGGATTGGCTTTGGTTCCACAGCAATTCATGATGAAGCCTAAGAATTTCCATAACGCAATGTCGAATGAGCATTTCAAAGGGTTAAGTTTCATGCTTCCAAAGGACATTGAATATCTCTACCAAGTCATCGATGTGGTTCCTCGACATCATGACTTCATGGGCATATCATCCACATAGCCCTCCATAGAGTTCCTGATCTGATGTTTGAATCTGATCTTTGAACATCTTATTCACCAGTCTCTGGTTAGTTGCTCCAACATTCTTCAAATCCAAAGGGTATGAGAAGATAGAAGCACAGTCATAAGTCAGTTATAAAGCTGATGTGTTCCTAGTCTAGGACGTGCATCAGAATTTGATTGTACCTAGAGTACGCATCCATGAATGAAAGAAATTCATGTTCGGCCATCGAGTCCACCAACTTATCAATTTTCAGGAGTGGGAGGCTATCCTTCGAGCATGCCTTATTTAGGTCTGAATAGTTGATGCATGTCCTCCATGTCCTTTTTTCCTTTTTCATTAAGACTGGATTAGATGCCCACTTAAGGTATAAGGCATCGCAGATGAATCCGTTGTCTCTCAACTTATCCACCTCTTCTTTGAGTGTAATGGATCTCTCTGAAACTAGGTAGCGGCGTTTTTGTTTCATAGGAATGTATTTGAGATTTATATTCAATGCATGGAATCTTAAGCAATATTCCATACATGACTGAGTAAGTTCAGGCGAACTCATCCTGGTTCTCGTAGAGAAAACCAACCAACCCTTTCATCATATTCACGTTGAGCTATGACCCAATCTTCAAGACCCGTGTAGGACTATCCTGGCTTATCGGGATGTTAGTCATCAACTCGCTGGAGCCGCTCTTGCGTCCTTTGGCTCTTTTCGCGGATTCATATTCTTATGGAATCGACTGTGTTAGCCGAGCCAGGGCTCAGGCAATGGTTGTTATGCATCAAAAGCCTTGATATAGAGAGTCCTCTCCATACTTTTCCTTTATCTCTTCGCCTCACCTCTTTCAGCTCAACGATATAACATTCCTGGCCAAGCCATTAGTCTCTCTGCACTATCCCCATGTCGTTCTGTGTTGGGAACTTTTTCATTAAGCGCTATAGGGCTATAGCCGCTCGAAATTCAGCAAGGGCTAGTCAGCCCAAAAAGGCATTATAATCAAAATAAATATCCAAATTAACATATAGCACGACCCATACTCTCTCACGACCGCCCGCTCCAAGCATCATCGGTAGATCCATACATCCCGCTTGCTCAGTAGTAGTCTCGTTAAATCCCTAGATCCAAGATTTACATGACTTTAATCTTGTCCTATAGAAGCATCTAGTCATAGCCTTTTTTGAATAAAATGTTGAGTGAACTCCTACAGCCAACCAACACCTTCCTTAAAATTGCAGGGCCAATCGTCGCCGATATCACTAGTGGCTCATCAGAGATTCTACCCTATCAACATCTCTATTTCGAAAAAAATATCATTTGCGAGAGACTTGAGTTGTTTTGCCAGAGCATTCTCTTCGATGAAAAAATAGATCTTGTTTACTATGTGGTTCAAAGCACCCACATATCGCTTCATCTCGTTCCAATTCTTCTCAGCTAGATGTGGTCCACCGTTCATTGGACGTCTCTCAAGCCCTTTGAGCTCATCAACACCAGGCCTGGCTTGCCCCTACTAGGGTTTGAAGACCCTTGCCCGCTATCCAATGGGGCTTGCACAAATTATATGACTTCTTCTTATGAATCAAGTCTTCGATCACGTCATGCAGTCTGCATTCGTTTGTGTTGTGACCGTGTGTTTCATGAAACCACCAAAACATGCCATACTTCTTTTCCTTTTTAGTTGACTCCCTTAGAGCCGAATTCCTGTACTGTTCTTTTTCATGAATAGCCAAGTATATATTCTCAATTTCTTTGTTTAATGGAGTAAAGTTGTCATACTTTGGGATTCTCAGATGTCTCCTCAAATCCAATTTCTTATCGTTCATTCCACTATTGTTTTTGCTCTGTCCACCACTTCTATTTTCCACATTAACATCAACATTTATGAAATTCCCTTCGGACTGTTTCATAGCAACGTTACTTTGCATCACCTAGGCCGACTGACTAGCATAAGTCTTCCTGGTAGTAGCGCTTGCCTCTTTTAAGCGCAAGAACTGAGTCTCCTTTCTATAGTACAAGTACATTGTCAGTGGGGTTTCATTTTTAACCACTTACCGAAATCAGTATCGAGATAGATCCCCTTAATTAATTCCATAAACATAGTATCCTCTTTATCGTTGCTCACTTCAGTCACTACGGTATTGAACCTGTGCAAGAAATCTTTTAAAGATTCTCCCGTTCCTTGGAAGAGACTAGAAAGTGACATGAAGTCTTTCGAATAAGAAGCATGGATATCGAATTGCTCGATGAACTTTCATGCCAATTGCACGAAAGACGATATGGATCTTGGTGGCCGCCAGGTGAACCACATTGTCGCCACTCCATCCAAAAAAACCGTAAAAAATGATATCTTATAGCGTCAGTAGCACTGGCAAAATCCATATGCCAGTCATACTTCATCAAATGTTGTCTCAGATCCATTTTTTTGTCATATGACGACATTCTTAGCATCACAAATCTCTTTGGGTATTCCTTGCATACGATCTCTTCTATAAACGAATTTCAGCTTGGGGTGGAACCCTAATCATTGTTAGTCTAATGTCGGCTCTCATTTATAAGTCTCCTTACTATTTCAGTCGTATCCGGCTCAGGTGGATCCATTGAATGGCGTTAATCAGGTCCACTCCAAGTGTTTGGCTCAGTAAACGCTCTTGGTTAGGTCAATGATACCTAGGTTCCCTTGACATTGAAAGAGCCATTAGTTCAATAGTTCGATGACTTCTTTAAGGCGGATCCGCAGCAGCCAGTTGATTTCCAGCATTTTGGCCATCTATAGCATGACCAAAAGCCAACTTAACACTGTCATTCAAAAATTGAGCATCAGAACCACCATGTATGGTTGGGTACCAATTCCTCTTGATGGATAAGTAACGATCCATAAGCCTTTTCCACAATTTGCATTTGGCTTCCATTTTGGCGTTCTAGCCTCCGTTTGAACCATCTTTTGTTTCATGTTCCTCTTCCTTTGCTCCGATGATGAGGAACTATCAAATTCTAACCGCTAGGTGTAAAGTCCCTCCCGCTTCTCCTATGACTGTTGGTCAGTTGATTCAACAAATCCAAGCCCTGTTCTATTTTCTGTTCAACTCATGGTGGCTTTCTTAAAGCTTGTCCTCCATTTACATCATCATACAGCCTATCTCAACCATGCTAATCACATCCGTTGGTTTCAAAACCTCTACGATAGTTGGCTATGCATCTTCTTCAACATGTTGTAATCCAAATTCTCAACATCCTCGGCACCTCATGAAGTAGTCGATCGATCTCTTTGAGGAGCCATTCTGAATTGCTTATGGTAGATTTTGAAAATCTTAGTAGTAGAATGGTGAAATTTGCAAAATAGAAGCTATCTCCTAGAGTTAAACAATCTAATAATTGATGATGGATCCAAACGATATGAGAATCATGCTCTTCTCAGTGAAAGCATGAAAATGTTAGTACCAAAAAGTTGCAAAAACACCCAAGAAATCAAATAGAGAATTAAAGTGATTAATATGAAAGAAAAATATGTAATAAAAAGTCACCAGACATTTATAGCGGTTCGGCCAAGTATTGCCTATGTCCACTTAAGATTTCAATTGCTTTTACTATTGTTTTGCAAGTATAGTTCTTACAGATTGGTAGGGATCCACAGGTGATTACAAGAGAATTATGTAAAAGTTTCAAGAAATAAAAAACATCCTGGAAATGATCCCTTAGCCTCCTATTTGTAGCTATAAATTTCCAGGAAATGCTCCACCACATCCTCCAACACGATCTCCATGTTCCTATAGCAGTTATCCTTGAAATTGTTATCAATGTTGATGGATTGGTACCAATTCATAGGCGTGCATCGGTAATGGTCCATGCCATGGATTGGTATCGATCCGTAAGGTCTCCTTATGGATCAGCTCGTTTCTTTACTGTGGAGATTTGTTGTTAACTTCATGATTTACATCTTCTTTGTGCCATTATAAGCTTGATTCTGAGCCAATAAGATGGATCGATGAAGGAATGGAGTTGCGGACTTCAAGTGCTCGAGAATATCGATAGAGACTTGCATGCAATTGATGGTAGGGAATTTAAAATAGGTTGTTGGCATCAACATTTGAGTGCAGGAGGGAAATGAGGTCATATGGGTGAAGGTTTATGGATTAAACCAATCCATGAGGATGGATTGGTACCGATCCATCAGTTTGATGGATTTTTGCTTTGTTGTTTCTTCAAATGGCCTTTCTTCCATCTTATGACTATGGTTGTACTTGGTCTCTACACTCTATGGTTATTTCTCTAGGCTTCCTGCCTCAATAGCTTTCAAGTTCGATTTGTCAAGTCCATCTAGATACTGCCAGGTCAAAAGGCTGGATAACAATCTCTGTGTGTAAGGAGTTATGTTTAGAAATGAAAATGAAAGAGCGATGACAGATAGGAGGATAAAAAAGAAGAAACATAAGAAATATATGTAAGAAATGATTTAAAACCACTCAGCCTATTTTATAATTTCTGAACCATCGCTTCATCCAAAAGGGCTTAGGCCCGTTTAAACCAATTAAAACCCACTTATTTAAAATATGCAAAATTCCTTCATACAAACTACAATCCGAACAAACCAATATACCATCTCGACCGAAAAAAGTGCTCTACTCAATGGCATAGTTTCCATCGCCTAACTCTAATGTTTGCAAAATTACCATTTCGCCCCGACTAATAAAATATTCATCTAAATATCATGGGGTATTACATTCTTCCCCTTTAAAAAAAATCTATCCTTGAAATTTCAAATGCAGCTCCTTCTTACATAAATACATATCTTATACTACATAAACGTGTGTGTGTATAAATATAGGAAAATAACACATCTTATAACAACTTCCTCAAGCAGGGCATTTCCTCTCCATATGGCTCATCAGATTGCAATTAGAGCACTTAATGTTCTCTACAATTTTTTACCTCGTGTCCTCTCATATTTCATCTATCACACCTTACGTCTTCCTTACCATCTTGTCCACTTGAACCTCCTAGATCTTTACGCTTCCCTTGAGTAATATTCTTCATCAGCTGCTCTTTAGAAGCCTCCACTATAGTGCTACTCAATAATGTTGCCTCACCAAAACTTTCAAACGTCCCTCCTATAGGAATCTGACTAAGTACTAATTCCCTATTACAATGTCCCACCAGTTCATTGCTTCCTATCTAGGTGCCATGAAGCAAGCTGTCATTTTACATCATCACTCAAATTCAACATATTAAAAATCCTATAACACATACGCAACCATGCTCACGCCTCCACAAAAGCTTCCGTTCTTATATGTGGCTTGCCACTCATATTTAAAAATTCTGTACTCAGCTTTGTAAAATTTGATTTTGGTACATGAACAACATTTCCATCTTGTACCCTAGTTATAAATGCCTCTTGGCTAACGATGGCATGGTTTTTAGGTTGAAGATAATGATGGAACTAAAGTGGAATGTTCACAGCCAGTACTTCCATAACTTCATTTCTAGTGCTAGTTTCAGTCGGGTTACTCATCTCTACTATCGATAAAATTGGATTCAACATTAGATCCTCCCAGAGTAGTAAAAGGGATGGTAAACATATATCCAAAATTAAACATCATATGGCCATTTACTTTAAGTATATGCACATACACATATACACATATAAAAATATACAAGTGCACTCTCTTTATACCCTAACTACAGCTTTGATACCAAATGTAACAACACGACGTTTATGACCATATAACTGATTCATATGCACCGTAAATGAAAAGATGGATGGTTTAAAACACAATAGCAAACAGAGAGTTAAGCTAACTAACTACATGTTTTAGAACTTATAGCAGAATGGATTAAAATACAGTATAGTTAAAATAAACAAATCTTATCTACATACATCATAAATCATACATGGTCTTCATACATACACTATCACGCGATATATACAATAAATACAAATAAATGGATAATATGCAAACGCCTTTCTAGTCAACGTCTTCGAACATACACACTACAAAGCTACTATGATAGCCTATAATGTATGAGGGATTAGACACATATGTCTGGTGAGTAAAATTATTACCAAGTATATACCGCCAGCATGATTTCATAAACATCATATTAGAGCTAGCGCTGACTATACCTGAAATCTATTTTCACCTGCGTCTAAAGTGTTAGTCTGTCATAATCATAAAAATATAAAATTACTATATTATACTTCAAAAACATAAAACATACGATAGAGTTAGTTAAACATAGACCAACATATTTACACACAAAAGAGGTAAAAGAATTTAGTTAAACATATACTAGCGCATCAATACATGTAAGAGTTGGTTAAACAGAGATAACCCTTATGATATAGTTAAATATAGACTAACCACGTAAATGTAAACAAGAACATGAGTTAGGTAAATGTAAACCAACTCTCGTACACATAAAGGATAGGTAAGCACAGCTTAATGCCTTTAATAAATGAATCAACACAATCATCACAATGCGCAATCATCGAAGCACATTTCTGGTCATTAAACACTTCTCAATGTCACAAAGAAAGCAATACGTCATTCATCGTCTATTTCATATTGTCCTAGCCGAAGTAGAAATGCTTAATCCATGGTCTAGGTTCAACCTGGCAAAATTAACATCCACCAGTGGACTGGTAGTCCCAATACTGGTGGACTAGTGTGCATTTGAATTGCACAGTAAACATGTAACATCCCTTATCTAGAGGCTAAAAGCTAAGCGCTACAGATGCTGCAGTTGTCCATAGTATTAACTTCTAGTGAAAAAATACAGTAATGATAATGGTATCCATAATATCAAAAGCACATGAATATGAACAAAATCATAGATTTTCAAAAGCAACATTGCACTAATTACATTCCAAAACAAATTCATATCCAAGTTACATAATCCCCTATCGTTTTCTAGGTAAAGATTAATGATAATCATTACAAAATTATGCCAAGAACGACATATGACGATGCCCCTTTGGTTGATCAAATTAGTATAGTCACGTCTGACTTAATCCATAGCGGAAACAAGATTCCTAATTAACTATCTGTCAGTCACCTACTTGTCTCCGGAAGCTTTATTCATGAAAATGACTAAAACCTTGACCCTCAGCCTACTCAAATCAATTATGAGCACCCAAGAGTCTAAGGGGAAATAAAAACTTCAAGTTAAGCATAAAGCCTAGTGTGAATAATTCTATTACATCTCGGTTTACTGATATTAAGTGAGACCACGCTGCTTAGCGGAACGGGTTCCCCCTCACTAATATCCTCTTTAATACATATATTCTGCAAATCCTTTCCTACAATCAAACTGGTAAATTAAACTAATTATATAAAATAGAAATATATTTTGTGCTAATAAATGGATTATTTGTCCATAAAACTGGGCTAACTGCCCGCAAACTGGACTAACTGTCTGAGTCAAAATGGAATAACTATTCGAATCATTTTCTTATGGTTAACTACCCTTTATCTTTTTCTTGAAAACCTTTTCAAAATGATTTAACCTTTTAAATCATACTTATTGAAGGAAAATATATTCTTAGCTTTACTCTAAGCTATTTTGCCATGATATATATACTTTACTCAAAATGATGTTGATGAATTTTAATGAGGATTAACTATTGTTTCAAAACAAGCTAAATTCTTTTTATCTTGAAAATACTTTGGCTATATTGCCTATTAATACATTCGAAACCTTTGTTTAAAACCTTTAAACAACCCTTTCGAAACCCTTGAAGGTAACTCCTTAGAAACCATTGAAAGTGATGCTTTCGAAACCATTAAAAGCCTTTCGAACACATTGAAAAACCTTTCCTTTCTTTTCTCCGAAAACTTCAGAAGATCAGACATTCTCCTTTAAAACCTTTTGAATATGACTTTTGAAAACATCGAAAAAACCTTTCTTTCAACCCTTTCAAAACCCTGGGTAACCATCCCTTTCGAAATCATTCATTAAAACCTTTCGAATGGTCTAAACTCAATCCTTTCGAAAGCACTTTAGGTTCAATTTAAACTTTGTACAAAAACTGTCAAAACCATTCAAAATTTCACCACTTTGAAACCTTTGAAAATCATCTCGGTCGAAACTATTTGGATTCTGCCTTCAGGTAGAGCAAGAGGGTCGAAAACCCGTTAAAGTCGAAAGCATCTATTTCGAAACCTTTTAAAACCATCTCTTTCGAAACCATTTGAGTTTTACTTCAATTATAGGAAAAGGTCTTTAAATCATTTAAGTCGAAAGCATCTTCTTCGAAACCATTTCCTAATTAAAGAAGTGATGGTGTCGAAATCATCCCTTTGAAAGCATTGGAGAAGTGGCCAAAATTTTAGAAGATAAAGTAAACTACCCTTTCGAAACCATCTGGGTCGAAAGTTAGAAAGCGGCAATAAAAAAAAGGTTTGACTTAGTTGAAAGCAACCATTCAAAACAAAAGCACAACCCATTCGAAACCATTCCTTTTGAAACAATTTGACCTAGTCGAAAGGTAACCAAGTCGAAAGCATCTTAGTCGAAAGCAAGCAGGCGCATTTTTGATTTAAAAACAAAGGACTGCCTCAACCCCTTCAAAATACCTGGTTTCGAGTCCATACCTTCCGCCTTCATCCAGTTCACTACGTACCAGTTCCCTAATACCATGTGCATTCGTTTTTGACCGTGTCGGAAGCGAAGGTGAGCAGGCGGAACCTGGTGTCGACGGTGTCGAAATAGTGAAAAACATGTGGCAAATAATTCTTCTCACATAACCTGCTTTACGTGTCTAATTTTGATTGGTTGCCTATTTCTTTACCAATAGAAATTACTGCATTGAAAGTACTGCCGACTTTCCAGAATTAACAAATTTAAATTAATATACAAAAAGCCTGTGATATTCCGGAAATTTGGCAATATAAATTTAATAATCCGTGTTAAAAATTGAATTGATTTGATAATTTTTGTTAATAAAATTTTAATTGATTTAATAATCTTCTTTTAATAAATATTTAAAGTGGAAGATTTTTTTTTAAAGCTAATAAATTGTTTTCTATTTATAATATATATGTAATTGTATATATTGTAAATATATAAGCTTTGGTTTGGAATTTAGTAAATGAATTAATTTTCTAATTCTAATTTATTTTTGGTAAATTTGAAATTTGATTTAAATTTAACATTTATCTTTTCAAAGCAATCTAATGAATATCTATATGGTTTGTAAATACTCAAGGTAAATCTTATTTGTTTTAAATTTTTTATTTAATTAGCTTAATATGAATTTAAATTAGATTAACATAAAAGCTTTGTCTTGAAATTATATATAAGAATTTAAAATACAATTTACAAATGATCTTAATTTATTGAGCAATAGAAGTGATTTATAATCTCTTTTATAAATTATCTAATATTGTTTAATTTGTTATTTGCAGATAATAATGATAATACTTGGTTTTTCATAAACATAAATAGATTTTTAGAAATAGAATTGTTATTTTTAAATTTAATAAGAGTTATATATGCATATACATATATAACTTGATTTTTAAATTAGGTTTTATAATTTAATTTAATTTTTAATTTAATGTTTTGAAATTCAAAAGAATAAATACTTAATAATATTTGAATAAGCTTTTATTTATAAATTGTTTTGTTTCATTTCTCTTTAAATAAAAAAGGAAATTTATATACACATAAGAAAAAATAAATTAAGATTTAAAAGTTTTTATAAACAATTTAAATTAAAATAACAATAATAATACTTAAAATTACATGTGTAAGTTTCTTAACACACCTAGTATGACATGTGTTAGTCATAAAATAAACCAAGCGACAAATGTTAAAACAAGTGTCCTCTTAAATTTTGCATTTTTCTTTTATTTTAATTAAAGCAAAAATTTACTTATATTAACACATTACTTCTCATCCTTATTCTTTTTCTATTCTTCTTTTAAAAAAAAAATCTTAAGTAATCTTCAGCTAAAAATCTGCAAACTTCTTCAAATCAGAAAATCTGTTCAAACAAAAATCTGTTTTCCCCTCAAAAATAAATCTGAAACAATATTTCCCTCTAACCAAAATCAAACAAAAACTATCTAATCACTCCACATACCAGAATCAAACCTGTACCCTCTTAAAAATAGTAACTTGAAAGCAATTCTACAACCCAATCCTGCATGCATCTGCAGATCTCTACATTCTTGTTTTGCAATTTCATTCAAGCCTGCATTTTTCTGGAAACATGCAAATGTAGCCAGGGAGAAAAAGCAATGCAGTAAATCAAGGTTTAAGTTTACAAAAATAAAAGAAGCAACTTGAAGTTTTCAGTTCAAAGCACATTCAGGTTCAAGCTTATCAAAAACATGGATGCTCTGCTCATAAAAAATTCAGTGAGTAACATTTTTTTAAAGCTTAAGTAAATATAGCTGCTTGAATTTTTTTTCCTGTGATAATCATGTTTTGTGTGGATATATATGATGTAATTCTCTGTATATTTATGGATGTCTGAACGCATGCTTACATTGTGATATGTTCTTGCCTGTTCTAGAATTCCAGGTTTAAATCCTGATCAAAAATTGTAACGACCCAGAATTTTTATAAATTTAAATTTGAATATTTTATTAATTTTAAATATTAATAAGTGAATTTATTAGTCGAATAAATTTTAATTTGAATTATTGGATTTAATTGGATTATTAGATCGATAATTTAATACGTTAAATTATGGAAATAATTGAAAATGGAGTTAAATATGATAGAAAATGATTTGTAAAATTTTATTTTATCATATGGGAGTTAGAATGATATTTTAGAACTTTTAAAATCGAATTAAAAGTAAATCTGTGAAAATTGAATATTTTAATATTTAATAATCGACTGTAAAATAGCCAATTTTTGAACAGTCTCAGAATTGAACGAAACCAGTTTCATTGGATCCGTAATAGTTAGTTATTGCCGGATTTCAATTTTCGTGTCAATCGGAGTTATCGTTTGATCGTGGCAGCTCGAAACGCATCGAATTATTTTTAATTTAAATTTGGCGAGTCAAAATAGCCATTTTTCAAAAAGTCTCGGAATTCGACGAAACCAGTTTCATCGGATCCGTAATGTGATATTATTGTAAGGTTTCAAATTTCAAGTCAATTGGATTTACCGTTTGTCCGGTACAAATTAAAACGCCTAGAAATCGATTTAAATCGGTTTAATTCAAATTGAGCGTTTGTAGCCATAACTCGCACATACTTCCGAATTAGCTTCCGAAACCTGTTCCATTGTGTCCGGAACGCGGGATAAACCCTAGGTACGCTGGTTACGGCGTCTAAATCGGAGTTCGGAAAATCCGGGATGAATAGTGTCGCTCGTTCCTTATAAATAGACATGAGCCTTCATAAATTTGATAAAAAATATCACTAAACCCTAACCCTAAACTAGTAGCCGCCACTTTATCATTCTATGGCCAGATTTTTCCCAATTTCATTCCTTAATCTCTTCCAATCCATCAAGATTTAGCCGAAGTGTTTAACACGAAGGTTGGAGAGCACGAAGAGAGCTTTGATTTCATACGGAGTTGATCGGAAATGGTGCAACGGAGGAGGAGCTAGGGGAGGCCGACCGTGCTGCCTTGCGCACGAGTTTCAACGCACAATAGCAGGCCGAGCTCATGGCTATCTTGGCCGAGTGTGTGTGGTGGAAGGAGCTTCAAGATGCAAGTCTCCGATCGTGTTCAAATCGCTTGTTGTGGTTGAGAATTGAAACCCTAGAATTGAGCTAGTGGGTTCTATGTGCGTTGATGAGTACTGGAGCTTGCGTGAGAGATGGAAGAAGGGGGGGTACGGTGTAGATGAGATGATGAAAGATCCTATGGCTCTAGATTGCTGTAGGTTTAAATATGAAAGTTTATATTGTATTTTAGTTATTAAAATCGAGTAAACTTCATAAATCAATATCTTTTTCATACGAGGTCGAAAAAATGCAAACTCAGATGCGTTGGAATCGTATGGACGAGCACTATGCGATGGAGTTTGTTTGGAGTCGTTTGGAGTTAGTGAGAATTTTGGGTAAAATTAAACGCGCGTTTAATTTTATTCGAAATAAAAGCTAAAACGGAAATTAAAACCAAGGTGAGAACTTCTCACTCAATCGAATAGATTTCGATTTTATTTTAAATAGTTAGATTTAAAATATTAGAATGCATGTTTGAATGATGACTGTTAATTATTGATTGTTAAAATAGACATTATGCGCCGTTAGTAAGCGGATGTTATTTAGTAAAAACATATACCGCGAATATTTCATAAACAGTGAAATTGGTATTATATATATAATATCAATATATATATATTGGCATATGTATATATTGCAGTTGATTGATTTCCCGCATTTTTTGTTTAGCGGATGAGACCCTATTACGCCGTTAGTAAGCGGATAATATTTAATAAGAACATGTACTGCGATAATTTCGTACTGGAGCGAAATTGGTATTGTGCTAATGTTTGTGATGCAGGAAAACAGGTTGGAGGGATCCAACAGGATTCCTCAACAGTTTTTATTTTATTTTCAGATATTTTGATATTTAATGGATTTTCATATTGATATATGATATCGTTGTAGTCGTGATTGACTATTTGGTGTGTAGCATCATTGGACCCAGATTTTGGGATTTTAAAATGATTTTAAAAGTGATTTTGAAAATATACTATATTTTTGGAATTGATCCATTATAAATAAATAAACGTTATAATTTTTAAAGTTATAAAATTATGGTTTTGTGAAATATAGTTAAAAGCTGGTTTTTGAGAAATATGAACCAATGATTTTATAAAATGGTTTAAACTGGATTTTTGAGTTTATTATTAAAAGTTTGAATATAAGATTTATAAAATTTGATTATTTTATAAATCAAGAGAACGGTGAAATTTTAAAGGAATTTAAAGACGTTTAAAAGAATAATATAAATTAATTTATATTAAGAGATTTATAAATGGATATTTATAAATTGAATTATGGACATTATAAAACGAGTTTTTATAAGTGTTTGAATGTAGTGAAAATGAATTTCCTAAATGAATGAAATTTATGAAATTATAAACTGTGAAGTTATAAATAAATTTTATAAGCAATAGGTTTATAAAATTTATAAAGTTATCGAAAGAATAAATTTTGGATAAATAAACAATCTTATAAGTTAAGATTAATAATTTGGGAAGTTAAATGAACGATTTTGTAAAATAATCGTTTTATAAGTAATTAACTTATAATGTGAACGTTTAGTTTATAATTTAGTTATAAACTGGAATAGGTTAATAAAGGAATTTATAAAAAGGAAGTTTTTATAAATAAATAAATATGGAATTTATAAACGTTGTTTTATAAATTCGCAAACGACTTATTTTGATAAGTTAATTGTTATAACCTATTAATGGAGTTATATTCACGTTATAAACAGTGAATAATCCTTTAAGTTAAAAAGAATAGAAATAATGGAATTTGTGAACATGGTTTATTCACGTTTTTGAATAGTGAATAACACGTTAAATAAAATGTTTTTGAATGTGATGTTTTAAATAGAATTAAAACGATCTAACGATGGTTTAAAACATGTTGAGATTCGAAACCATAGATTTCAACATTTATTGTTGAAATAGAGTTTTCGAGAAATAAAAGGAAATGGTGGACTATAACACTGTTGTTATAGTAAATGATTTCCGAAAGGAAATGTTTTGAATAGTATTGGGATGTATATATATCTATTTTAATTTCGAATCCCTATACTAGTGATTTTGGGTTGTCGTAACGATGTTTTACGCAACATTCGTTTTGGCCCAAGTAAATATGTTTAAGAAAGGGTTTTCTTAATATAATGAAATATATACTTAATTCGATTTAAGTATATTGAATATTTTCTAAGTGTTGAAAATAAAAGGAATTTGTGAATTACTTATGAATAAATAAGTATGGAAATGTTTTCCAATATGAAGTGAATAATTAGAATTTATCTTTTTCTGAAGATAAATTGAAATGAATTATTGAAATCGCATATGCATGGATATCTTGAAAATATAAATTCATTATGGAATTTATATGTGAAAGTGGAACTTGTTAAAAAAATAAATATTGATTTATTTTTGAAGTGTTGAAATTATATATATATCTTGTAAAGATATTTTGGAAAATAAATAATTTGGAAAATTATTTGGAATCTAGTGATGTATGCATATCCATTGATAGTTCAATAACCGACTATCAGTATTTCCCTTTGAATGGGTATTTGATGTGAATTGATTGAATTTGAATGCACACTTATTTTTGAATAAGCGCTCACTATTCGGGTTAACCGGGAAAGGACCATGGGGTCGTATAACCCATTCCGAATATGTGATACGACGTGAATTGCATTTGAAGATCGGTGTTGAAGACCGGTATTTGCGAGAGCGATAGGATGACCTATCGATTGTCTCTGCACTGGGTCGCACCTGGTATAGAGATTCCATAAGTGATGGGAAATCCAATCAGGATTGTGAATATCCGGATTGCAAGGACTTCTTTGTAAGTGCCTTCGGTTTTGTTCGAGCTCGGAACAAACTTGTATGGATTGTATGTCTGACATTACAATTTGAGATATAAAGCCGATTTCTTTCAAATATATTTCTGTTGGTGGTGGAGAATTTATTCTTTGCTTAACACCCTTCTTTGAGACGTACGAGCTCAAAGGTTATATAGTTGAAGTTATCAGCGATATATTCCCAATTTTGGTAATGTGACATGCTGAGTGATGCTGAAATGATCATTGTGTTGATTATTTGTGATAGGATCGTTTATTTGATCGTCTATCCTAGTGATCATTGTGTTGATCATTTGTTGACCCAAAGCATGGCTTTTGTATAAAGTATGTTTTTGTGGACGTGACTTCGTCGAGCCTCACATCCCGGAAATGGTCAAAACAGGAAAGATGCAGCAAGGTTATTAGGGGTTGTTGTAGCTCCCCTTAGGGTATGTGCATTTCCTTCTGGAAAAGGGTGGTATCATGGTATGGAGCCCAGATACTTACTCATGTTGATACACTATATCTTTTTCTGTGTGGTGTTGTTGGTGACGAGCGCTCGGTTGTTAAAGGTCCCAAAGGACCGGGGGATGGCATATTCGGTCAGTTGTTACTCAGTTAGGAGTAACCCGGCCTTGTGTTGGTAGAGATCCGGTTTGGTTCTGGGGGATGTCCATCCAGAGGCATTCTCATGTGGCAATGGGAAGTTCCTTGGCCTGATCATTCGTTGGAAATCCAAAGAAACAATACGTGACTTGTACGGTATTAGTTGTAGAACCTGCTATTCACTTATGGTGGTCACCACTGTTTGAATAGTAGCTATAGTAGGCATACGATAATGGTCGTATGTTGGCTAAGATTTATATTCTACTTTCGAAATAAATTTTTCCTACACTATACACTAATAATAATATCAAATGTTATTTTAAATGCGTATCAAGCATCTTTGACTATCATAAGGAGAAATCTCCTCCGATTCTGCGTTGGCATGTGTGTGTGTGCGGGAGGCCTTATGGTAGTCTCATTTTTAAAAGCATTGCGAATTGATTAAAAATATTCCTCTATTTTGATTTTAAAGTTAAATAAACTGTTTTGAGTTCTCACACCAGTCACATGACTGACTCGGAGTTTATTGTTTTCCTTCCTAAACTCTGGGTGCCCACCAATTTCCACACGGGCAGTTAAGAGAAAGGTTTATCAGGATATTCTGGATATTCTGGAGTTGCTGGAGGCAAGCTGGATGGCATGGCGTATTACTAGTTTATATAGTATTTCTTTTCCGCTGTATTGTTTGTTGTTGTATGATGTTGTACACTCTGACGATATGATGTAATGAAATGTGATGTAATGTAATAACTGATATAGTTCTTTGTTTAAAGATTATTCATTTATTATTATATGTTGTTCCGCTGCGAATTGTGAGATTCTGTTGTTGTTCTGTTGTTTTCTTTTTCCTCTATTCTCTTTTTCTTTCTATTTCTTCTATTTTTAAAATTTCCTATCTTCTATTTTCTTCTATTTTAAAATTTTCCGTTCTCTTTTCTATCTTCTTTTCCCTCTATTTTTCTATTTTCTATCTCTTCTCTATCTTCTCTCTTTTTCTTTTCTTAAATTCTTTTTAAAACCCATAACATGCCGGTTTTTGACCTTCGAATTCTCGGCAGTCGATAAAGTGAGTATCGATGTCGAATTTTCGAAGATCGAAAATTTCCGGGGCGTTACATTTGGTATCAGAGCTCTGATGGTTAAGCGACAACCATGGTTCTGTAGGGTATAATTCATTAGAGATAGAGTCAGCAGTACTCTAGAATGAGTTGAGAGTAATAATAGCTATGAGAGCGTATTTGTTAGTGAATATAAAATTGTTTTATATTGTGATGATTGGTTTATTGAGTGGTATATGAACTTTCGTCAGCGTGGTCCGCAAGACTATGCCGAAGGGGTTTCTAAACACTTGAATAGAACAATTCGGCACAATATTGATTTTAAATTGGGTAAATGGAATAATTTTGCCTTGATTATATTTTTATATATAAAGAAATAATTTTTCAAAATTATTAAAGTGTATATAGGTTGTTTGAATGATCTAAATAAAAGAATAATTGTATAAGCAAATGAATTATAAGAATTGAATTATAATTAAAGTGATTTACAATTGTGAATAAACTTATATATATAAGAAGTGAAACTATATGAATATATTTATGAATATGAGTTGTAAATAAAAATGAATTTAAAGTTAAATGAAAATTTACTTTAGAGTTGGAATCTGAATTTATTTACAAGTGGGAATTTAAGTTATGTAAAACTAAGTGATGTTTAAATGTAAATATAACTTAAGAGTTGTTGTATGGAATTGATTTTGGTATCGAAGTAAATAAATCAAGTAGATTAAAAGAAATATGAACTTAAGTTATGTAAATGAAATTCAACTTTGTAATTGAATTGAATAAATGAATTGAATTGTGAATGGATTGAATGTTAAAACAATTGAATGTAATTTAAGTTGATAAGGAATAATTAATGAAAGTGTTAATTCATTAAAATCTAATTTTATTAGAAGTTGAAAGGTTGAATAAAAATCAATTTAATTAAACCAATTGGAAAAGTGATGGTGTTAAACCAAATTGAATGAGTATAAGCAAAGGAATTTGGTTGAAATTAATATACTTTGGTTGTTATATGATTGTAGTTGATTGTATATAATTCATTAAGAGTTAATGAAATTGAATTCAAATTTGAAGTAAATAAATTTGAATAGAATTGAATGTGAATTAGATTTAATTAGTAAATGTAAACTAATTGAATTGAGAATGAATGTTAGTAAGAAAAATCCAATGTTGATAAATCAAATGTGATTTGAATTGAAAACCAATTCATTAATATAAATGAGAATATGTATGGATGTTAGTTGGTTGTATATATGCATTTGTTGTTTGGTTGCATTTGCTATGTGACATATATAGTTGTTATGTTGTTATATGTTGTATATTGAGATTATTTGCATATGTGCATGATTCTCATGTTGTTTGTTGAGTTTAGTAGGTGCGGATCGCGTTTGCTTCGCATTTGGAGCTCGCTTTAGCGCTATATTAGCCGTATTTGCTTGCTAATAAAATATAAGGTACATATCTCGGATTAAATATCGCACTTTTACACTTTTTTCCCTTCGGGATGCCTCATTACTTTATGAGATGTATATTTGTGATATATATACTGTCATTTTTTTTTTCGGATCGAGCCGCGCAAAGGAGACTATGGCGAATTTTTCCGGAAATTTAAGGCGTTAGAATTTTTTTTGAGAAAATGGGAAAATTTTTGAAAACTTAAGCTTTGGTTTGGAATTGAAAGTTAAATGATATAGTTTGTTTTTGAAAAGATAACTAAGTATGATTTGAAACTTAGTAAAGATTTGTAAGAAGTTTAATTATAAATTTTGGAAAGTTAATAAATTCTGTAACCTTTCTTACTTGTAATTTCGAGGACGAAATTCTTTTAAGGGGGAAAGATTGTAACGACCCAGAATTTTTATAAATTTAAATTTGAATATTTTATTAATTTTAAATATTAATAAGTGAATTTATTAGTCGAATAAATTTTAATTTGAATTATTGGATTTAATTGGATTATTAGATCGATAATTTAATACGTTAAATTATGGAAATAATTGAAAATGGAGTTAAATATGATAGAAAATGATTTGTAAAATTTTATTTTATCATATGGGAGTTAGAATGATATTTTAGAACTTTTAAAATCGAATTAAAAGTAAATCTGTGAAAATTGAATATTTTAATATTTAATAATCGACTGTAAAATAGCCAATTTTTGAACAGTCTCAGAATTGAACGAAACCAGTTTCATTGGATCCGTAATAGTTAGTTATTGCCGGATTTCAATTTTCGTGTCAATCGGAGTTATCGTTGATCGTGGCAGCTCGAAACGCATCGAATTATTTTTAATTTAAATTTGGCGAGTCAAAATAGCCATTTTTCAAAAAGTCTCGGAATTCGACGAAACCAGTTTCATCGGATCCGTAATGTGATATTATTGTAAGGTTTCAAATTTCAAGTCAATTGGATTTACCGTTTGTCCGGTACAAATTAAAACGCCTAGAAATCGATTTAAATCGGTTTAATTCAAATTGAGCGTTTGTAGCCATAACTCGCACATACTTCCGAATTAGCTTCCGAAACCTGTTCCATTGTGTCCGGAACGCGGGATAAACCCTAGGTACGCTGGTTACGGCGTCTAAATCGGAGTTCGGAAAATCCGGGATGAATAGTGTCGCTCGTTCCTTATAAATAGACATGAGCCTTCATAAATTTGATAAAAAATATCACTAAACCCTAACCCTAAACTAGTAGCCGCCACTTTATCATTCTATGGCCAGATTTTTCCCAATTTCATTCCTTAATCTCTTCCAATCCATCAAGATTTAGCCGAAGTGTTTAACGCGAAGTTTGGAGAGCACGAAGAGAGCTTTGATTTCATACGGAGTTGATCGGAAATGGTGCAACGGAGGAGGAGCTAGGGGAGGCCGACCGTGCTGCCTTGCGCACGAGTTTCAACGCACAATAGCAGGCCGAGCTCATGGCTATCTTGGCCGAGTGTGTGTGGTGGAAGGAGCTTCAAGATGCAAGTCTCCGATCGTGTTCAAATCGCTTGTTGTGGTTGAGAATTGAAACCCTAGAATTGAGCTAGTGGGTTCTATGTGCGTTGATGAGTACTGGAGCTTGCGTGAGAGATGGAAGAAGGGGGGGTACGGTGTAGATGAGATGATGAAAGATCCTATGGCTCTAGATTGCTGTAGGTTTAAATATGAAAGTTTATATTGTATTTTAGTTATTAAAATCGAGTAAACTTCATAAATCAATATCTTTTTCATACGAGGTCGAAAAAATGCAAACTCAGATGCGTTGGAATCGTATGGACGAGCACTACGCGATGGAGTTGGTTTGGAGTCGTTTGGAGTTAGTGAGAATTTCGGGTAAAATTAAACGCGCGTTTAATTTTATTCGAAATAAAAGCTAAAACGGAAATTAAAACCAAGGTGAGAACTTCTCACTCAATCGAATAGATTTCGATTTTATTTTAAATAGTTAGATTTAAAATATTAGAATGCATGTTTGAATGATGACTGTTAATTATTGATTGTTAAAATAGACATTATGCGCCGTTAGTAAGCGGATGTTATTTAGTAAAAACATATACCGCGAATATTTCATAAACAGTGAAATTGGTATTATATATATAATATCAATATATATATATTGGCATATGTATATATTGCAGTTGATTGATTTCCCGCATTTTTTGTTTAGCGGATGAGACCCTATTACGCCGTTAGTAAGCGGATAATATTTAATAAGAACATGTACCGCGATAATTTCGTACTGGAGCGAAATTGGTATTGTGCTAATGTTTGTGATGCAGGAAAACAGGTTGGAGGGATCCAACAGGATTCCTCAACAGTTTTTATTTTATTTCAGATATTTTGATATTTGATGGATTTTCATATTGATATATGATATCGTTGTAGTCGTGATTGACTATTTGGTGTGTAGCATCATTGGACCCAGATTTTGGGATTTTAAAATGATTTTAAAAGTGATTTTGAAAATATACTATATTTTTGGAATTGATCCATTATAAATAAATAAACGTTATAATTTTTAAAGTTATAAAATTATGGTTTTGTGAAATATAGTTAAAAGCTGGTTTTTGAGAAATATGAACCAATGATTTTATAAAATGGTTTAAACTGGATTTTTGAGTTTATTATTAAAAGTTTGAATATAAGATTTATAAAATTTGATTATTTTATAAATCAAGAGAACGGTGAAATTTTAAAGGAATTTAAAGACGTTTAAAAGAATAATATAAATTAATTTATATTAAGAGATTTATAAATGGATATTTATAAATTGAATTATGGACATTATAAAACGAGTTTTTATAAGTGTTTGAATGTAGTGAAAATGAATTTCCTAAATGAATGAAATTTATGAAATTATAAACTGTGAAGTTATAAATAAATTTTATAAGCAATAGGTTTATAAAATTTATAAAGTTATCGAAAGAATAAATTTTGGATAAATAAACAATCTTATAAGTTAAGATTAATAATTTGGGAAGTTAAATGAACGATTTTGTAAAATAATCGTTTTATAAGTAATTAACTTATAATGTGAACGTTTAGTTTATAATTTAGTTATAAACTGGAATAGGTTAATAAAGGAATTTATAAAAAGGAAGTTTTTATAAATAAATAAATATGGAATTTATAAACGTTGTTTTATAAATTCGCAAACGACTTATTTTGATAAGTTAATTGTTATAACCTATTAATGGAGTTATATTCACGTTATAAACAGTGAATAATCCTTTAAGTTAAAAAGAATAGAAATAATGGAATTTGTGAACATGGTTTATTCACGTTTTTGAATAGTGAATAACACGTTAAATAAAATGTTTTTGAATGTGATGTTTTAAATAGAATTAAAACGATCTAACGATGGTTTAAAACATGTTGAGATTCGAAACCATAGATTTCAACATTTATTGTTGAAATAGACGTTTTCGAGAAATAAAAGGAAATGGTGGACTATAACACTGTTGTTATAGTAAATGATTTCCGAAAGGAAATGTTTTGAATAGTATTGGGATGTATATATATCTATTTTAATTTCGAATCCCTATACTAGTGATTTTGGGTTGTCGTAACGATGTTTTACGCAACATTCGTTTTGGCCCAAGTAAATATGTTTAAGAAAGGGTTTTCTTAATATAATGAAATATATACTTAATTCGATTTAAGTATATTGAATATTTTCTAAGTGTTGAAAATAAAAGGAATTTGTGAATTACTTATGAATAAATAAGTATGGAAATGTTTTCCAATATGAAGTGAATAATTAGAATTTATCTTTTTCTGAAGATAAATTGAAATGAATTATTGAAATCGCATATGCATGGATATCTTGAAAATATAAATTCATTATGGAATTTATATGTGAAAGTGGAACTTGTTAAAAAAATAAATATTGATTTATTTTTGAAGTGTTGAAATTATATATATATCTTGTAAAGATATTTTGGAAAATAAATAATTTGGAAAATTATTTGGAATCTAGTGATGTATGCATATCCATTGATAGTTCAATAACCGACTATCAGTATTTCCCTTTGAATGGGTATTTGATGTGAATTGATTGAATTTGAATGCACACTTATTTTTGAATAAGCGCTCACTATTCGGGTTAACCGGGAAAGGACCATGGGGTCGTATAACCCATTCCGAATATGTGATACGACGTGAATTGCATTTGAAGATCGGTGTTGAAGACCGGTATTTGCGAGAGCGATAGGATGACCTATCGATTGTCTCTGCACTGGGTCGCACCTGGTATAGAGATTCCATAAGTGATGGGAAATCCAATCAGGATTGTGAATATCCGGATTGCAAGGACTTCTTTGTAAGTGCCTTCGGTTTTGTTCGAGCCCGGAACAAACTTGTATGGATTGTATGTCTGACATTACAATTTGAGATATAAAGCCGATTTCTTTCAAATATATTTCTGTTGGTGGTGGAGAATTTATTCTTTGCTTAACACCCTTCTTTGAGACGTACGAGCTCAAAGGTTATATAGTTGAAGTTATCAGCGATATATTCCCAATTTTGGTAATGTGACATGCTGAGTGATGCTGAAATGATCATTGTGTTGATTATTTGTGATAGGATCGTTTATTTGATCGTCTATCCTAGTGATCATTGTGTTGATCATTTGTTGACCCAAAGCATGGCTTTTGTATAAAGTATGTTTTTGTGGACGTGATTTCGTCGAGCCTCACATCCCGGAAATGGTCAAAACAGGAAAGATGCAGCAAGGTTATTAGGGGTTGCTGTAGCTCCCCTTAGGGTATGTGCATTTCCTTCTGGAAAAGGGTGGTATCATGGTATGGAGCCCAGATACTTACTCATGTTGATACACTATATCTTTTTCTGTGTGGTGTTGTTGGTGACGAGCGCTCGGTTGTTAAAGGTCCCAAAGGACCGGGGGATGGCATATTCGGTCAGTTGTTACTCAGTTAGGAGTAACCCGACCTTGTGTTGGTAGAGATCCGGTTTGGTTCTCGGGGATGTCCATCCAGAGGCATTCTCATGTGGCAATGGGAAGTTCCTTGGCCTGATCATTCGTTGGAAATCCAAAGAAACAATACGTGACTTGTACGGTATTAGTTGTAGAACCTGCTATTCACTTATGGTGGTCACCACTGTTTGAATAGTAGCTATAGTAGGCATACGATAATGGTCGTATGTTGGCTAAGATTTATATTCTACTTTCGAAATAAATTTTTCCTACACTATACACTAATAATAATATCAAATGTTATTTTAAATGCGTATCAAGCATCTTTGACTATCATAAGGAGAAATCTCCTCCGATTCTGCGTTGGCATGTGTGTGTGTGCGGGAGGCCTTATGGTAGTCTCATTTTTAAAAGCATTGCGAATTGATTAAAAATATTCCTCTATTTTGATTTTAAAGTTAAATAAACTGTTTTGAGTTCTCACACCAGTCACATGACTGACTCGGAGTTTATTGTTTTCCTTCCTAAACTCTGGGTGCCCACCAATTTCCACACGGGCAGTTAAGAGAAAGGTTTATCAGGATATTCTGGATATTCTGGAGTTGCTGGAGGCAAGCTGGATGGCATGGCGTATTACTAGTTTATATAGTATTTCTTTTCCGCTGTATTGTTTGTTGTTGTATGATGTTGTACACTCTGATGATATGATGTAATGAAATGTGATGTAATGTAATAACTGATATAGTTCTTTGTTTAAAGATTATTCATTTATTATTATATGTTGTTCCGCTGCGAATTGTGAGATTCTGTTGTTGTTCTGTTGTTTTCTTTTTCCTCTATTCTCTTTTTCTTTCTATTTCTTCTATTTTTAAAATTTCCTATCTTCTATTTTCTTCTATTTTAAAATTTTCCGTTCTCTTTTCTATCTTCTTTTCCCTCTATTTTTCTATTTTCTATCTCTTCTCTATCTTCTCTCTTTTTCTTTTCTTAAATTCTTTTTAAAACCCATAACTATTCGGTTTTTCGGCAACGAAAATCCTCGTATGTTACAAAAATCATGACATTATAATCTAATCTATGTTAAGAATTAAGATTTAAACAAAAAAATAGCTGTGAACATAAGTTAAAGCTTGAAGTTTTATTTAATATGAAAAAAATTATGTACTGTCTTTGGAAACATAACATAACAGAACAAATTTTATGAAAGTAGAATTTTAATTTTCCAGATTCATTGATTAAAGCTTATAAACCTATTTCATAAACAAAGACTTTAATTTTAAAACTAAAATTAGAATTTTTAGTTTGAATATGATTAAGTATTTCTGGTTTAACCAGAATTTGAGTTGGATCTGTCAACCTAGCGGTCGGGGTGGCCAGTGGCTTCTCTGGTTGATGGAATGGTGATAGTAGAATCAAGGAAAAATATTGGAAGGAGGATAAAAGCATTGAGGTGATGGAGATTTTGAATTGAAGTATTTAACCCTAGTTTTCTCTGTGGATCAGTAAATTGATCGCCGTGAACTCTAGAAGTGACCAAGTTTTCCCTGATTTGAGTAGGTGGTTGATGGAGTGTGGAAGTGGTTGTGGTCGGAGGTGAAGCTTCTCTGGTGATCAGATTTTGGTGTTTGAAGCGAATTACAGTTTCGAAATTTTTTTCCTGTTTGAGCTAATAAGCTCGATTGTGATTTTGGGCTTCTGCAGATTGCTTAATGGTCGGAAACGTGTTGGAGGATGGTCGCCGACCTGCGAGTGTGGTCGTGAGAGGTCGGAGTTGGTAGCAGCGGTGGTGCAGGTGCATGGTGATCTTGGTGTCAGCTGATGGTTTGGGGAAGAATGGGTTCCCGAGTGAGGTTCGGTTATTTCATGTTTTTGCTCGAAGCAGGGGTGTGTTGGACTCAGAGTAGCTGTTGAGTGGGTTCTCGAGTGTAGGAGTGTTACAGGTTTATGTGTAAACCTGACAGTACTGTAAGATTTGAATGTATTCAAATGAAATGTCAATCGAGTTGCTCGAGTTTATTTTAGTGTTTGTTCGAGCTAGAATAGGTTCGGCTCGAATAATTTTATTGTAGCTCTAGTTAGTTTTGTTCAGGTTAGAAATCCTGTTATGTTTTCAAATTCAAACTAAAATTTAAAATATTAATCAAAGATTTAAAATATGTTTTAAATCTAATTTTAAATTACGAATTCAAGTTTTAATTTGAATCATAGTTGGAAATGAATAAGTTATTAAATTCAAATTTGTTTAAAATACTTTAAAGGGTTAAGTGTTTAAAAATGTTTTTAAAGGAATTTGAATTTTAAATTGGAATTTGAAATATAAAGGAATGCACTAAGCAAAATTTAAATCTGATTCAAATCTAAATTTGAATCTTTGTTTTAAAATAAATTTAAGTTTTATAAATTTAAGTGTTTTAACAATTTTGAATGATAAGGTAAAATTTAAATGTTTTGAATTTAAATGTTTGAATTTAAAAAGAATTTTGTTTTAATTTTTGTAAAATTTCTTTTGTAAGAAGAAGTATTCTTTATCATGTAATTTTAAAGTTTTTAAACTGATTAAAACTTGTTGAAGACGAATTGAATTTCATTTTAAAACTTGAATTTAAAATGAAATTTGAAATGAAATTTAGAAATGGATGTTTTAAAATATATTTGTGATATTAACCATAGATCAGAAAAGGGTTTTATCTTAAAGTTAAATTATAATTTAATGATTTGTTATGCATTTAATTATTAGGGTAATTAAATGGATAATTAATTTATTTTATAAATTAATGAAATGGATAATTACTTAAAGTAATTAAGGGTTTAATCTTAAAAGATTAAGATTAATTATTCTTAGAATAATTAACTAGTAATTTAAGAGTCATTAATTAAATAAGATTTGATTTTAAATTAATGATTTTTAATTAATTAATCAAGTAATAAAGGATTAATTAAGTTATAGTTAACACTAAATTAATTAAATAATTAGGGGTTAATTAATGGGTTATTAATGATTAATTAATTTGTAATTAATAATGATTTAAAATAAGTTAATTACTTTAGAAAAATAATTAATGAATTGTTAAATAGTTAACGAGGTTATTAACTAGGGACTATTTAATAATTAATTAATATGATTAATTTTTAATAATTAATTAGATTAATTAATTTAAAGATAATCATTTGTGTAAATTGTTAAGTATAATTACTCATTGTAATTAATTGAATTTAATTTGATTAGACTAAGTTAATTAATTCAGTTTAATTAATTTAAAATAATCATTTGATGATTTGTGGAGTATAATTACTTAATGTAATTTAATGAAGAGAAGTTACTTAGGGAAGTAATTAATGGGTAATTATTGTATGTAATTAATTGAAGGAGATTTGTTGATGGAAGTAATTTGAGTATAATTACTTTATGAATTAATCAAAGGATTAATTAGAAATAATTAATTAATGAGTAATTAATTTATTTTGTGAAGTAATTAAGGGTAGTTAATTACTGAATGGAGTTAATCAAGGGTGATTAACAATTATGGTTTAAATTAAGATTAATTACTTAATGTAATTAATATAATTAGAGATCATTCATTATTATAATTAATGATGTAATTAAGAATAGATTTATTTAGAAATAATTAATAAATGAAGGAATTAATTAATGTAATTAATTAATGATTAATGTAATTAATTAAGGATTAATGTAATTAATTATAGTTAACTAATTAAGGAAGTAATTAAAGATTAATTACTATATTTGGTTAAGTATAATTAATTTGAGAAATTAATTAGTAGATAATTACTTGAATGTAATTAAAGGTTAATTAATCAGGGATGATTAATTAAAACGAATAATCGGTTGAGGATTATATAATCGATTGATAATTAATGAATAGTGATGTAAGCAAGTTTGGTAATGATGAAGTAATTAATTTAATTCACTTTAAATTAATTAGAAATGATGTAATTAATTTAATTCATTTTAAATTAATTATGTTTGGTGTGATTATTAATCATTGCTTATATATGAATGGGTGATACGGATTGCTTGAATGGTTTGAATCTCAGATATGAGATAAGTGATGTTGAGTGATATGGATGCATTGGTTGCATTGTGATGTTGATATGGATTATCCTTGATAATGATAATGTGGATTATATGTTGTGATGACTATCTATTGTGGTATGTGTATTATCTATCTGTGTATATAGATAATTGAATTGTTTTAAACCTTTAAAACAATTTGGCCTTAAAAGATACGCTTTGGATTACGATGTGACCAGGATCAGGTTTCCATATTTGGATATCCGAAAACCACATCAATCCAAATTAACGATTGGTCGTGAATCTCTTATGAAGAGTGAAGACTCGAGGTGTAAGGACTATTCGTCAGTATAACTCTGAGGGTGATTCCGAGATGAGTTTGACGGGGTAGTACTTTCAGATTCGAGATAAAAATTCAGAGTGCAAGGGTTATCGTCGTTAACTCTAAGGGTGATTCCAAAATGAGTGTAATGAGATAATTCCTTAGGTTTCGTTCGAACCCGGAACGAACTTGTATGGATTGAATGCTTTCTGAACACCGTCAGGTGGACGATGAGCATTCTAAGAGATGTGTTCTCTAAAGGTAATCGTAGCCTCAAGCCTCATCGACCGGGAATGGCTAAAACAGGGGAGGTGCAGCAAGGCTAAGTGAGTCATGCCCAAGTAGGACGAGATTTTTCCCTGTCTAGAAGTCCCATTTTATTTCGGTTGTGTGGGCGGTTGGAATGTAAGCCAACTGCGGGGTTGTCTTGTTCGGGACTGTCAAGTAAGGGATGGTTCCGGTCTTATGTTGCAGGGGATTAGGAGTGATCCTCGGTACATTGATCTAGGCCCCGTACTGTGAAGGACGGTAGCCCGGTAACCCTGCCATTGATGGAATCCAAAATCCAATAAGTGCCAACGGTTTTTATTGTATTACCCACTTTTGTGGCTAGTAGCTGGAATTTAATAGATGTAACAATTTCGGCTATTTCATATTTACTTGAAAACTCTAGACCTATTATAATATCACTGGATTTCCTATCAAATGTTTTGGTTAGCGTAAATTAAAAACTTTTCCATGTTTATATGTGGGAAGTCTTACGTGATACCTTTCTTTTCAAAGCTTTTTTCAAAGTTAAGAAACTTTAACCTGTTACTCACACCAGACCTATGTCTGGCCCAGAGTTTATCTTTTGTTTTCTTAAACTCTTGGGTACTCAAATTTTTACGGGTAGCCAAGGGATTCAGGTTAGCTTTGACGAATTATGGAGGAGCAATGGAGCAGGAGGCTTCGGCGTTAGATATATAGTTTCCGCTGTGTGTTCTCTGTGTTGGTATTTCTTTATTGAGTTGTATTGAGTTGCAATAACTAGGAAGGTGTTTATAACTGTCTAGTATGTGATGTAAATTCTGTGTAACTCTGATTAGTGTTGTATACTATGTAATATTTATGTTATTAATATAATTTATTCGTTCCGCTTTTGAGATTCTGATGTTGTTTCTTCTTTCTTCTCTTTCTTTTATCTTTTCTATCCCTTTCTTTCTTCAAGATGATGCGACTTTCTGTGGCATGAAAGTCGGGTCGTTACAGTTGGTATCAGAGCGGTAGGTTGAGTGAATACTTAGGCTTTGAAGTGATTTCTTTCTTGAGAGAGCGTATTTGTAATTTTGAATATATATATATATATATATATATATATATATTTACTTCTACCTATTTGTTGGGTTACCCATACAGGTTTTCCAATATAAGTTATAAAGGTAGATAAGGTAGTGTGTGTGTAACACGACTACTACCAATGGTTGGAGTTTGAGTGTTGAGGTTGAAAGTGTATTTGTCGAGACTGTAGACCTAATACCGTCTCGAGTGAGTTGCGCAGAGTGTAGAGATTTCATAGATCTCTAAAGGTAACCTGTAAAGGTTCGGAGTTCATCTTTGAGTTGGATGAGTAGAGTTTGGATCTGTCGGTTAGGCAGAAGAAAATAATGGTATCTTGATACCTCAGGAAGTGTAACTGCGTGATGAGATGCAGTGATTATGGATGTGTCCAAAGATTTTTTCTTTGGAACAAGTTTAGGAAGTATGCCTGCTTCGATGTTATGGCTGGGTTCAGTAGGATGTTTCTGTCTGGTTGAGGTCCGAGTTTTCTCGAAGAGTTTTGGATTAGGAAGTCTTTGGCGTCGGTGTCAGCAGTGCAGCTCGAAGTGTTCTGTGTGCTAGTAAGAAGGTCTTCTGGTCAGCAGTTTTTCTGGAGATGGAGTTCAGAAGCAGCAGAGTGGATCCATTTCTTCGATGGATTGGCTAGATAAGTGTAAGCTGTTTTGATTGGTAAAGTGAGAACAGTTTTCTTTGGATATTGGACTGGTGGATCACAAAAGTGACTTGCGATAGTTTGAGTGTTCTCTTGAGTTATCATAGGTTTGTCCGCATCTGGAGGCTGAGTTTTCTTATCGACTGGATTCCAGGAGTGATACCGATGGTTCTGTTTAGTAGAAAGTTGACTTCTAGAGCGAGGGTTTGGTGAAGCAGCTTAGGATCAGGTGGTACATCTGAGTTTTCTTTTATGAATCTGTTGGATCATATTTCTGGGAAGTGATGTCTAATTTGTGCTTCTGTTCTCCATCAGCATTTTCTTCTACTTCAGATCAGAGTTGTGCAGCGGAAGCAGTTTAGGAGTGCTTTTGTTTTGTCTTTTCCGGATAAGGAGAAGTAAGTTAGTCTTCTGATGTTTTTGGAGTAGAGTTGGTGTTCTTGGTTTTTCATTGATCTTGAGGAGATCATTTGTTGGATTGTTTTGGTCCAGTTTGTTTCTAAAGACATCAGCGAAGGTTGAGCTGATTGAGAGAGAAGAAGGCAGCCCAGGATCGTCAGAAGTGTTCTATGGATAAGACACGAAGGAATTTGGATTCCCAAGTCGGAGATTTGATTTTGGGTAAGTTTTCTCCGATCTAAAAGAGCTTTAGATTAGGTAAGACTGGGTAAGTCAGCTCCGAGATATTTTGGATCTTTTATATGTTCTTGTGAGGATTGGTGTTTGATTTTCAAGGTTGAATTGTCAGTTTGGATAACTGGAATTCGATGTGTTTCACGTACCTCTGAGGGAGTACGTGTATGGTCTATCTCTGGTTGTGTAACCGCAATTCAGGAGGATGTGATTGTTGAGTCAGACTTGTCTGTAGTCTGATATCCTGTTTAGTTTTGTAGATCTAGTTTAGTAGGAGCTCTGTAGCTTAGTAGTATTGATTATTTGGTATCTATAGAGCGAGTATCCTGATATTTATACCGGGGAAACTCGAGGAAACTCTATCTAGAATTTTTGTCTGGATAATTAGATTATTTGATTGGATGAATTGGTTGCTATGGTTGTTAGCATATGATTGATATATGCTTGTGTTTTAAAATAAAATCTTAAGATAGATTATTAAATTACCTTTGCTTTTAAATTTCGGGGACGAAATTCTTTTAAGGGGGGAGGAATGTGATATCCCGGAAATTTGGCAATATAAATTTAATAATCTGTGTTAAAAATTGAATTGATTTGATAATTTTGTTAATAACATTTGAATTGATTTAATAATCTTCTTCTAATAAATATTTAAAGTGGAAGATTTTTTTTTAAAGCTAATAAATTCTTTTCTATTTGTAATATGTATAATTGTATATATTGTAAATATATAAGCTTTGGTTTGGAATTTAGTAAATGAATTAATTTTCTAATTCTAATTTATTTTTGGTAAATTTGAAATTTGATTTAAATTTAACATTTAGCTTTTCAAAGAAATTTAATAAATATCTATATGGTTTGTAAATACTCAAGGTAAATCTCTTTTGTTTTAAATTTTTTATTTAATTAGCTTAATATGAATTTAAATTAGATTAACATAAAAGCTTTATCTTGAAATTATATATAAGAATTTAAAATACAATTTACAAATGATCTTAATTTATTGAGTAATAGAAGTGATTTATAATCTCTTTTATAAATTATCTAATATTATTTAATTTGTTATCTGCAGATAATAATGATAATACTTAGTTTTTCATAAACATAAATAGATTTTTAGAAATAGAATTGTTATTTTTAAATTTAATAAGAGTTATATATGCACACATATATATATATATAACTTGATTTTTAAATTAGGTTTTATAATTTAATTTAATTTTTAATTTAATTTTTGGAAATTCAAAAGAATAAATATTTAAAAATATTTGAATAAGCTTTTATTTATAAATTGTTTTGTTTCATTTCTCTTTAAATAAAAAAGGAAATTTATATACACATAAGAAACAATAAATTAAGATTTAAAAGTTTTTATAAACAATTTAAATTAAAATAACAATAATAATACTTAAAATTACATGTGTAAGTTTCTTAACACACCTAGTATGACATGTGTTAGTCATAAAATAAACCAAGTGACAAATGTTAAAACAAGTGTCCTCTTAAATTTTGCATTTTCTTTTATTTTAATTAAAGCAAAAATTTACTTATATTAACACATTACTTCTCATCCTTATTCTTTTTCTGTTCTTCTTTTAAAAAAAACCTTAAGTAATCTTCAGCTAAAAATCTACAAACTTCTTCAAATCAGAAAATCTGTTCAAACAAAAATCTGTTTTCCCCTCAAAAATAAATCTGAAACAATATTTCCCTCTAACCAAAATCAAACAAAAACTATCTAAATCACTCCACATACCAGAATCAAACCTGTAGCCTCTTAAAAATAGTAACCTGAAAGCAATTCTGCAACCCAATCCTACATGCATTTGCAGATCTCTGCATTCCTGTTTTGCAATTTCATTCAAGCCTGCATTTTTTCTGGAAACATGCAAATGTAGTCACGGAGCAAAAGCAATGCAGTAAATCAAGGTTTAAGTTTACAAAAATAAAAGAAGCAACTTGAAGTTTTCAGTTCAAAGCACATTTAGGTTCAAGCTTATCAAAAACATGGATGCTCTGCTCATAAAAAATTCAGTGAGTAACATTTTTTTTAAAGCTTAAGTAAATATAGTTGCTTGAATATATTTTTTCCTGTGATAATCATGTTTTGTGTGGATATATATGATGTAATTCTCTGTATATTTATGGATGTCTGAATGCATGCTTACATTGTGATATGTTCTTGCCTGTTCTAGAATTCCAGGTTTAAATCCTGATCAAAAATCATGACATTATAATCTAATCTATTTTAAGAATTAAAATTTAGACAAAAAAATAGCTGTGAACATAAGTTAAAGTTTGAAGTTTTATTTAATATGAAAAAAATTCTGTACTGTCTCTAGAAACATAACATAACAGAACAAATTTTATGAAAGTAGAATTTTAATTTTCCAGATTCATTGATTAAAGCTTATAAACCGATTTCATAAACAAAGACTTGAATTTTAAAACTAAAATTAGAATTTTTAATTTGAATATGATTAAGTATTTCTGGTTTAACCAGAAATTTTGTTTTGAGTTGGATCTGTCTATCTAGTGGTCGGGGTGGCCAGCGGCTTCTCTGGTTGATGGAATGGTGATAGTAGAATCAAGGAAAAATATTGGAAGGAGGATTAAAGCATTGAGGTGATGGAGATTATGAATTGAAGTATTTAACCTTAGTTTTCTCTGTGGATCAGTAAATTGATCGCCGTTAACTCTAGAAGTTGCCGAGTTTTCCCTGATTTGAGTAGGTGGTTGATGGAGTATGGAAGTGGTTGTGGCCTGAGGTGAAGCTTCTCTGGTGATCAGATTTTGGTGTTTGAAGCAAATTACAGTTTCGACATTTTTTTCCAGTTTGAGCTCATAAGCTCGATTGTGATTTTGGGCTTCTGCAGATTGCTTGATGGTCGAAAATGTGTTGGAGGATGGTCGCCGACCTACGAGTGTGGTCGCGAGAGGTCAGAGTTGGTTGCAGCGGTGGTGCAGGTGCACGGTAATCTTGGTGTCAGCTGATGGTTTGGGGAAGAATGGGTTCTCGAGTGAGGTTCGGCTGTTTCATGTTTTTGCTCGAAGCAGGGGTGTGTTGGACTCGGAGTAGCTACTGAGTGGGTTCTCGAGTGTAGGAGTGTTATAGGTTTATGTGTAAACCTGACAGTACTGTAAGATTTGAATGTATTCAGATGAAATTTCACTCGAGTTGCACGAGTTTATTTTAGTGTTTGTTCGAGCTAGAATAGGTTCGGCTCGAATAATTTAATTGTAGCTCGAGTTAGTTTTGTTCAGGTTAGAAATCCTGTTATGTTTTCAAATTTAAACTAAAATTTAAAATATTAATCAAAGATTTAAAATATGTTTTAAATCTAATTTTAAATTATGAATTCAAGTTTTAATTTGAATCATAGTTGGAAATGAATAAGTTATTAAATTCAAATTTGTTTAAAATACTTTAAAGGGGTTAAGTGTTTAAAAATGTTTTTAAAGGAATATGAATTTTAAATTGGAATTTGAAATATAAAGGAACGTATTAAGAAAAATTTAAATCAGATTCTAATCTAAATTTGAATCTTTGTTTTAAAATAAATTTAAGTTTTATAAATTTAAGTGTTTTAACAATTTTGATTGATAAAGTAAAATTTAAATGTTTTGAATTTAAATGTTTGAATTTAAAAAGAAATTTGTTTTAATTCGTGTAAAATTTCTTTTATAAGAAGAAGTATTCTTTATCATGTAATTTTAAAGTTTTTAAATTGATTTTAAATCTTGTTGAAGGTAAATTTAATTTCATTTTAAAAATTGAATTTAAAATGAAATTTGGAATTAAATTTGGAAATGGGTGTTTTCAAATATATTTGTGATAATTTAACCATAGATAAGAAAAGGTTTTTATCTTAAAGTTAAATTATAATTTAATGATCTGTTATGCATTTAATTATTAGGGTAATTAAATGGATAATTAATTTATTTTATAAATTAATGAAATGGATAATTACATAAAGTAATTAAGGGTTTAATCTTAAAAGTTTAAGATTAATTATTCTTAGAATAATTAACTTGTAATTTAAGATTCATTAATTAAATAAGATTTTATTTTTAATTAATGATTTGTAATTAATTAGTCAAGTAATAAAGGATTAATTAAGTTATAGTTAACACTTAATTAATTAAATAATTAGGGGTTAATTAATGGGTTATTAATGATTAATTAATTTGTAATTAATAATGATTTAAAATAAGTTAATTACTTTAGAAAAATAATTAATGAATTGTTAAATAGTTAATGAGGTTATTAACTAAGGATTATTTAATAATTAATTAATGTGATTAATTTTTAATAATTAATTAGATTAATTAATTTAAAGATAATCATTTGTGTAAATTGTTAAGTATAATTGCTTATGAAAGTAATTAAAGAATTAATTACTCATTGTAATTAATTGAGTTTAATTTGATTAGACTAAGTTAATTAATTTAGTTTAATTAATGTAAAATAATCGTTTGATGATTTGTGGAGTATAATTACTTAATGTAATTTAATGAAGAGAAATTTCTTAGGGAAGTAATTAATGGGTAAATACTGTATGTAATTAATTGAAGGAGATTTGTTGATGGAAGTAATTTGAGTATAATTACTTTGTGAAATAATCAAGGGGTTAATTAGAAATAATTAATTAATGAGTAATTAATTTATTTTGTGAAGTAATTAACGGTAGTTAATTACTGAATGGAGTTAATCAAGGGTGATTAACAATTATGGTTTAAATTAAGATTAATTACTTAATGTAATTAATATAATTAGAGATCATTAATTATTATAATTAATGATGTAATTAAGAATAGATTTATTTAGAAATAATTAATAAACGAAGGAATTAATTAGTGTAATTAATTAAGGATTAATGTAATTAATTATAGTTAATTAATTAAGGAAGTAATTAAAGATTAATTATTGTATTTGGTTAAGTATAATTAATTTGAGAAATTAATTAGTAGATAATTACTTGAATGTAATTAAAGGTTAATTAATCAGGGATGATTAATTAAAATGAATAATTGGTTGATGATTAATTAATTGATTGATAATTAATTAATAGTGATGTAAGCAAGTTTGGTAATGATGAAGTAATTAATTTAATTAACTTTAAAATAATTAGAAATGTTGTAATTAATTTAATTCATTTTAAAATTAACTATATTTGGTGTGATTATTAATCATTGCTTACATATGAATGGATGATATGGATTGCCTTGAATGGTTTAAATCTCAGATATGAGATAAGTGATGTTGAGTGATATGGATGCATTGGTTGCATTGTGAGGTTTATATGGATTATCTTTGATAATGATAATGTGGATTATCTGTTGTGATGACTATCTATTGTGGTATGTGTATTATTTATCTGTGTATATAGACAATTGAATTGTTTTAAACCTTTAAAACAACTTGGCCTTAAAAGATACGCTTTGGATTTCGAAGACACCGGGATCGGGTTTCCATATTTGGATATCCGAAAACCACATCAATCCAAATTAACGATAGGTCGTGAATCTCTTGTGAAGAGTGAAGACTCGAGGTGTAAGGACCATTCATCAGTATAACTCTAAGGGTGATTCCGAGATGAGTTTGACGGGGTAGTACTTTCAGATTCGAGATAAAGATTCAGAGTGCAAGGGTTATCGTTGTTAACTCTAAGGGTGATTCCAAAATGAGTGTAACGAGATAATGCATTCGGTTTTGTTAGAACCCGGAATGAACTTGTATGGATTGAATGCTTTCAGAACATCGTCAGGTGGACGATGAGCATTCTAAGAGATGTGTCCTCTAAAGGTAATCGTAGCCTCAAGCCTCATCAACCGGGAATGGCTAAAACAGGGGAGGTGCAGCAAGGCTAAGTGGGTCATGCCCAAGTAGGACAAGATTTTCCCTTCTAGAAGTCCCTTTTTATTTCGGCTGTGTGGGCGGTTGGAACGTAAGCCAACTGCGGGGTTGTCTTGTTCAGGACTGTCCAGTAAGGGATGGTTCCGGTCTTGTGTTGCAGGGGATTGGGAGTGATCCTCGGTACGTTGATATAGGTCACGTACTGTGACGGACGGTACCCCGGTAGCCCTGCCATTGATGGAATCCAAAATCCAATAAGTGCCAACGGTTTTGATTGTATTACCCATTTTTGTGGCTAGTAGCTGGAATTTAATAGATGTAACAATTTTGCCTATTTCATATTTACTTGAAAACCCTAAACCTATTATAATATCACTGGATTTCCTATCAAATATTTTGGTTATCTAAGGTAAAAAGTTTTCCATGTTTATGTGTGGGAAGTCTTACGTGATACCTATCTTTTCAAAGTTTTTTTCAAAGTTAAGCAACTTTAACCTGTTACTCACATCAGACTCATGTCTGACCCAGAGTTTATCTTCTGTTTTGTTAAACTCTTGGGTACTCAAATTTTTACGGGTAGCCAAGGGATTCAGGTAAGCTTTGACGAATTATGGAGGAGCAATGGAGTAGGAGGCTTCGACGTTAGATATATAGTTTCCTCTATTTGTTCTCTGTGTTGGTATTTCTTTGTTGAGTTGTATTGAGTTGTAATAACTAGGCAGGTATTTATAACTGTCTAGTATGTGATGTAAATTCTGTGTAACTCTGATTAGTGTTGTATACTATGTAATATTTATGTTATTAATATAATTTATTCGTTCCGCTGTTGAGATTCTGATGTTGTTTCTTCTTTCTTCTCTTTCTTTTATCTTTTCTATCCCTTTCTTTCTTCAAGATGATGCGACTTTCTATGGTAAGAAAGTCGGGTCGTCACAAAGCCCATTCTCCTTCTTTAATTATATAAAACATTTAAGTCTCACACCTTAAATAATTTTATATAATCATTAAAACTCTTAGGACAAATTTATAAAAATTCCATAAAATATCTTTTAATATGTTTTCTAACATATAAAAATTTCAGACCCAAATCTTATATTATTTAACCGTAAATAATTATTACCCAAATTAACATTTTCTTTACTAGAAAATTCATATAAATCCCATATAATTTTATAAAATTCTAAAAATTTAAACCCATCTCCAAAATAATATTTATGCCTTCATAAAAATTCGTAAGGCATTTGGATGTCATTTTCTAGGGTTTCCACCTTAAAACATATCATAAATTCAATATGAACAACCATAATTCATCAACGAGCATATATATATATATATTCAATTATTCAAAAACATGGCAAATCATTGCAAAATATTCAGAATTCATCTTACCGTAAACACAATCAAAAATAAGATGTAAACATTATTCACCTTAGCTTTAGATATTAAAGAGATTGAGATGTGAATGGATTTGATTTGCTTAAGCTTCTTCCTTAGCTTTTCTATATCTTCTTCCTCTTTCTCTTATTATTGGTGGCTGGCCTTAGTTTTGAAAAAAAATTGATATAACAAAATGGATGTGCAGGGGGTGCACGGCCAAGGGTTTAGGGCATAAGAGTGGCCTCTTTCCTATTTTACTCCTCTTCCATTTCAATTTAAACTCTTATTTTAATTTATTGTTTATATGGCACGACTACCCCTTAATTAAATCAAATCTCAATCTCCTAATTAGCACATTATATTATTTTATTTATCTAATTAAATATCCTAAATAATGTTATCAAAAATTTGGTGTGCTACAAAACGCTTCGGTTTAGACATTTTCTTCCCTAATTTGAATTTCTTTCAACATATTCTATTTTGGAATGTTTCTATGGCTCCTAAACCTTATTCCTTATAATCCTAACCTTCCCTATATTATATAACATCCATTTGTCCATGATTTCCATTCAAACCGTCATAATTTTATCATTTAACTCTAATATTTTATTATAACCCTAAATCAATTATCATCAACATTGTAGAATCCTATAATTACTTCAGTATTTATTCCCTAATCCAATTTACCCAAATTCAACATCCACTTATCTGAATTAGCAATCAAACAACAAACACTACTTCCATGTAAAACATTATATAACCCAATAATGGTTCCTACTTACCCATCAACGTCGCTCGTTGCTTAATAGCCTCCAATTCCTTTGCCATCTACAATTGAGGTCCTCCCAATATTCTCAGCTCCGCAAACAATGGATCTTAGTGTAGCCTTTCTCGCGCTTGTCGATTTGATATGTGTGTGTATGAGGGGATTTGTTTAGAAGTGAAAGAGAGAGAGAGAGCAGCGACAAAGAGGAGAATGAAGAAGAAGATGGGTAAGCAGAAACATACGTAAGTAAGGATGAGACTCATCTTATAATTTCTAAACTGTCACTTTACCCAAATGGGCTTTGGCCCATTTAAACCAACCAAAAACCGCTTATTTAAAATATGCATAATTCCTTCACACGAACTCTAATCCGGATAACCAATATACTATCTTAACCAAAAAATGAACTATATGAAATTGTATAGTTTTCGTCACCCAATTCCAACGTTTGTAAAATAACCATTTCCCCCTACTAGTGAATGTACGTCTGAATCTGTGAACTTAAGGCCATGCTCAATCCCTCCAAAATATCTGCTATGGTGTATAGCACTCGTCGGCCGCTCTGCATTTTTAATATAATGCTATTAAATAGTAGATCTGCTTTATGCTTTGCTATTTTATTCTACACCTGCTAAGTCAAGGCATTTTAGCATCTGCTTTAGCAATATTAGTATAAAATAATTGATTTGATTAGTTCTCTTTCGAAATTAATCAACAAAGTTAGGGTAAAGACCTAATACTAAGGCGTAATTATTCAATATAAGCTAGAAATATATTATGGTCACCAAATTCGCTATATAAACCATAATATTCTTCTATTCTGTTATATAAGATTGAGCAATATTTCTTATTCCAACACAAATGATGTGATAATGAGAAAAATTAACTTTAAATATTTAGTTTTATATATAATGAAATTTTCTATACCTCCGCTATTTTCTGCTATATCCTCTCTTTATCCCCGCCATAATTTTTTTACCTATACTGCTATGGAACTTCTAAGTGCTTTAAATGAAAAGGCCTAAATATCATGAGGTATTATATATACGCTTCACTACGCACAAATTTTAAAATCTAAAATGCCCCTTGCAAATATATTGTCTAATCCCTTCCTAATTAGTTGATTTAAGCTAATTTCATTGAATGAATGATGGGGTTTAGGGAGAAGAATGTCATTGGAGATTAAGAATGGTTAGGAGATGTTTGAAAATGCTTTCGTAGTGGTTAGGCGCTCCTATGAAGGCTGCCCTTAATCCTAATCCCGAAATGGGTTAATAGACTGCACTAAGCACCCCTTATTTACCTGCTAATCTATCTAAAACCTAAAAATCTATTGTTACTATTCTATGGAATGAAAAAGCATTGTATCTTTCATATTTAGTGGTTTAAGATCCTAGTTCATCTCATATCGAATTTTATAGGACTTATAATACTTCTAATGATAAACAACATCTAATAAAAATTCCAGGGGTGGAAAATATTACTAGTTAACATTTTCCAAAGTTATAGCCTCGTACGACCCAAATTGATTTTTAAAGTAATATTTTTGCGATCTGTCGATAAGTAAAAATATGGGTCTTTACACTCTTCATCCCCTCTAAAAGGTAGGCATGCTTCATATCATGGTTCGTCTTTTTCCCTTCGGCATGAATCATAAACTTAGACCGATGACTTTCTTCTAAGACTTATTTAAGAAGATTTCTTAAATACAGAACAATTAGTCTTCATTTCTTTCTAGGCCTTCCCTTTTAATCTATCTTTAATCCTTTTAGATCCTCTATTTCCACACCCTTCTCCAATAGCCTAATCCTTACAACTAAATGGGTCTTTTTTTTCCTTGCAGCAATTCTATCCATAAGTGCTGGACATACTTCAAATCTTATCAGTGAACCAGGATCTCACATAATCCCACATCCATCCTATAATGCAACCCACGTGATGCCAACATTTCTAGCGTCTTTCATTCCTCAATCGTGGCTAACACTCCATTCTATTGCTTTCTACTTAAAGAATCAATGACCTTGTTCCCTTTCTCGACGTACACTTTATATTAAAGTCATATGCTGCCAAAAAATTTAAGCGTCATTGCTACCTTGTATTCAATCCATTCTGATAATAAATACTTACGAGATTTATGATCCGTATACAACTCGAATTGTCTACTTAAAGGCAATGTCTTCAAATCATCAAGGCAAAAATCACTACACCGACTCTAAGTCATGAGTCGAATATAAAACTTCATGTAGCCTTAATTGTCTTGATGCATAAGCTATCACTCGCCCCTTCTACATCGATACGATACCAAACCGGTTCCACATGCATCAATATACACTGCCAAATCATGATTCCACTTAGGTATAATCAAAATAGGAGCATTCATCAATAACCTCATCAACTTCTGAAATGACCCTTCACAACTATCAATCCATATGAACTTCTCATTCTTCTTAGTTAACATAGTCAAGGATGCTGCTATACATAAGAAATCATTAATGAAAGTGCAGTAGTAGCCATCCAATCCCAAGAAACATTCGGTCTTGGTAACTGTCTCTGGCCTCTTACATCCACTAATAGTCTTTATCTTTTATGGTCCACAGCTAATCCATTCCTAGAAACAACATGACAAAGAAACTTAACTTCTTATTATCAAAAATGATATTTCTAGAACTTTACCTTCAACTTATATTGTCTTAAGGTCTCCAAAACTAATCTAAGATGAGCTTCTTATTCTTAGAATATACTAAAATATCATCGATGAAGACCAACATAAATGTATCAACCTGATTGTGAGAGTGTAACGATCCATATTTTACATAACGGAGGATCATAAAATATTGTTGTTTAAATCATTTTAGATCCCATGGCTCTAAAACTTTAGGAAATGACTACTAGGGACATTTTCGATCTCTAGAACTTTAATCGAACATTTCAAGCCTAGAAATTCTTGTAAAGCCTATAGCTTATGATATAAGGAGAATTTGGGTCTAAAACCACTTCCATAGGTTAGGCTTGCAGTTTTTGTTTCCGTAGAATGATCATAGTAGAAAAACAGACTTACTATTTAGGAGATATGGCTGTTTTAAGTTCTATTAGCTATTAGACAAATTAGTGGGAAATTCAATCGAGCGCACGCCTAGGCCCACTAATTATTTTGGAATAGTGCCTAGTTAGAGGAGATGGGATAGATCCAAATCATTTTCCACTTTTCCAAAGCAATTACAAACCTCCATTAGCCCTAATTTGATCAAAAAGCCTTCTTTTCATTTATAATCTTAGTCAATCCATCATTATAAAGGTAATTAGCAAATGGATCATAAGTTCATCATTTTGGTGCTTGGAGATTCGTGACTCTTGACTGTAAATATCATGTTTAGGGATCTAAAGTGGTATTTTGGGTTTTAGGCAAGTTATCTTGATCTCTCATATTCTATGCTTGTCTACATAGTTAAAATAAGTGTTTTTAACATGATTTTGATAGTAAATTATTTTTTAACTCTAATAACTCTTCAAAAATAATTGTGGCTGAAATTAAAAAATCGGATTTGATTTTAAATGGTTTTACAACCCATTTTGATCATATTGTCATGTTAGTGTAAAATTAGATCTAGGATAGAATTTGTATGTTAATCTGTGTGGATTACTTGAATATGTTTGGTGAATGCTTGTGTATGATATGTATGGTTAGATGAATTATTTTGACATGTTTTGCTAGTGTTTTAGCGAAGTTAGGAAAGAGGCAAGGGATTTGGGCAAAACGATGGAAAAAGTGATCAAAATTGGATGTGACTTGGAGGAGGGACTGTAGAGGATAGCATACGCCCAAGGTTCTAATCGTAGTCCATTTGGGGTTGATTTGAGTGATCGAAGAGGAAATGAATACTTGAAAGAGTTGTTGCAAAACTATTTGGCAATGAGAGTAAGGCTTTGGGAATTAGACCACAAAACTTCGAAGAAGACTTTGGTTCGAAGGTAGGAAGAGGTCTAGAATCTCAGAGTTGAAAAATAAGCGAGGTATAGCAGTTGGTATTGATCACTTTTGATCGGTACAGAGTTGTTTTTCTGGCACTTGGTTGGAGCTTTGAGCCCAGCAGCTTGAGGAATGAAGCAACGGGTTCTAAGCATGCCGAGAAGAAGAGGCCAGGGAGGAAAATACTTAGCCAAACTTTGGATAAGTATAAGTTGAAGAATTCATGTTGGTATCGACAACTTGTGGTCGGTACCGATGTGAATTTAAAGTAGCAGGTTCTGTGGAATTTCTAGATGGGAATGTAGGGGATCGACAGGTCTTGTTGAAGGTGTTTTTTATTTGCTCGAGGTTTGATGGCAATGTAGAAGCACGATGAGTAATTATAGCTTTAAGATTTCAGTGATTGTAACTCGATGGTGAATGGGGTTAGGTTCAATGATGGCGGCTCGATAATGAATAGAGTCATGAGAATGATTATCCCTAAATGTAGGCTCTAGGAAGGGCAACCTATGGATAGAATATTGAATTGTCCTTCATCGAAAAAAAGGAATGTTGAATCGTTCCTTGATGACAATGGAAACTAGATAAAGCAAGGAAAGGGCTCGAATATGCATGTTAAGAGGCTGTTACTCGTAGTGTTTTTTAATGTGTTCGAAAGCAGGCGTATTATGAGCATGCCCAACAGATACTTGGAATGGTTACCCTGGGTCGATGGAATTGATCCGTATACGCTGGGTCTATGGAATGGGTCTAATGTCCGCTTTGATTTATAAGTGAGTGTACTAGAAACTAAGATTTTTCCATTAATCCCTACCAGAGGAATAATCATATGACTTATCATATATCTTGGCACATTAAGTGACAGTTAGGATTGTTTAATGGATGCAATGTTTGCTTTGGTTTCTTTCTCCCTTAGTTTATCACTCTAGGGATGTCAATAGGGACAGGTATTATGGATAGGGATACCTGGAAATTCATCATTGTACTTAGTTTGTAGTACACCTTTACGATGTTTTTAGAGTAGCATATTATATCCATTATGTGCTAACTCTTTGGTCGCAGGAAAAGGTTAGGTATGGTTCATATACCCTTGCTCCTTACTATATCGACTTGTATAGTATTTTGAGATTTCTTATCACTCACACCAGACTGTTTTGTAACTCGAGGTTTTATGCTTTGCTTTTTATTATCTCAAGTACTCTGAAATTAGTGGACTTGGTAGCAAGTCTGGTGATATGGGTAGCTATGTAGAGGATGAGCTAGATGGAGCTTTCTCACATTATATATGGATATATTATTGCTTATTCTAATGTGCAACACTGTGGAGCCTAGACACTGTTTGCTTTTCTATTGAGATATTTTTTTGAGTTTATTCAATTTGTATAAACTCTATTACTATGTTGTATAACTCTATGGATCTGTGCTTTGATATATGGTTCACTTAGTTATTACCATCTCCCCTATTTTATATCTATGTTGACTATTTTATTCGATGGACTGAGAGATATACAATAAGGTTCTTTGATGTTTTATTTCTTAACAATTCTTGACAATTATCCCACATTGGCCAAGAACTATAGCGGTGCATTATTTAGTTATATTGGGTGCCGGTAGTATAATCGATCATCACATTTGGTATCAAAGTTTAGGCTACATAATTAACCTAAGTTGATACTGCAGTCTAGAAGAGATAAAGAAGGAGTTATCAACTTAGACTGTATAGAGAATATATATACGAGAGAGCGCATATTTGTTATATATTTTGTATTTCAAAACTATACAGTAGTATATATAGTATATAAGTCGCATGCACTCATGAGTACCATGGAAGCAGTTTTCTTTTATGAGATAATAATCATTCTTATTTCAGATGAAGAATGAGTGGGAATACCAGAAAAATGTAAGGAACTACAATCTGGAGTCTATGACGGAGCAGATTTGTGGGCTGTTAGCCCTAACTTGTAAGTGATGCTCAATTTGATGATGGCATACATGCTACAAAATGCCCAAGCGATCGGTCCAATGTTGTTATTGGCGGTGGTGCTCAAGTGCAGGTGCCCAGAGTATATTTTGCTATGCTGTATAAGGATTTTCCCAGTCTTGGTAGTAAACCGTTCCAAGGAATGAAATCAGTTATGGAAGTGCGGGATTGGTTGAACACCTAAGAATTTTTGATGATTTTGAATAGGATGATGCGAAGAAGTGGAGGTTGTCTTCCTAATAGCTTCAGAGCCATAAAATGATGGAATGCTATTAGTGTTGAAAATCCTGAGGATTGGTTTACTTGGGACCGGTTTAAAACTCGATTTGAGAAGTTTATCTCGGTTGCTTAGAAGTTGGTGCCACTCAGAAAGTTTGCGGATTTGAAGTAAGGAGACGTGTTTCTTTTTGAGTATGTTGCTGAGTTTGATGCCTTGGCAAAATTTGGATGTCTTTCATCGACACTCTGTTGAGGAATAAAGATAAGTTTCTTATGGGTTTGGATGACTGTTTAGGGGAGAAGTGGGTGAGTCACATTAATGAGCCATTTGAGAGTTTTGTCAAGAAAGCTCTTCGCCAAGAGGATTTGTATTTCAAATTCAAATCAGCTGTAGTAATTAATGAAGAGCTAATATTGCAACAATGTGGTGGAGGTAAGAAGAAATGAAAAGGAAAGCAGCCTTAAGGAAAGAATGCACAAAAGAAAGAGAAGTGGGATCTCATCTGCTATGTTTGCAGAGATAAGAGCCACTGGATTATAGACTACAAAGCTGAGGGAAAGAAGTAGTGTTATACCTATGGAAAGTTGCAGAAGAACTTCCTAGAGCTAGTACAGCAGAAGCAAGCCATGAAGGCATATTCTCTGGATGCTGCCCCAATTTCATCCAGTGCTCTCTCGGCGAATGAGAAGGGAAAGATCATCACTATTCAGGGTATGCTTTCTATTTATGGCATTTCCATATGTGTTTTGTTTGCTACTAGGGCTTTACATTCTGTTATATCTAGTGACCTGTTAGATAGATTGGGATTTAGACCAGAAAGAGTTGACCGACCTTTGGCAGTGATGAACAATATGGGAGGCCCCGCTAGACTTTGTATGATTTGTCATGGTTTGGTCTTATTGAGTCATGGTTGGTCTTTTGTTTATGATTGCTTCGTTTTGGATTTCGTTGCGTTTAGGAAGATCTTAGGAATGGACTGGCTGAAGAAGTATCTGGTAATGGCGAACTGTGAGAAGCTATTGGTGATGGTTGGGGATAAGAAGTAATGAAAGGCAGTGATTAGCCACTTGCCAGGGGATGGGTTTTTGGTTAACTTTCTATATTCATTCATAGTCCCATAAGATGAGGTGTCATCTGTGCCTATCGTTACAAAGAATCCAGATATATTCGAGAAGGTGACCGTTTTACCTCACATTGGGAGATTAAGTTTCGCATAGAGTTAGTAAAGGATACCAGACTAATAGTATTCGCCACTAAATCTGAGTAGGGCACACCTATAGTATTCGCTACTAAGGAGGATGGCTCTCTGAAACTATGTATAGATTATTGTGAGCTAAATAAGGAGATGTGGAAGAACAAATATCCACTTCCAAGTATTGATGACTCGTTCAATTAGCTCAATGGTGCGAAGGTGTTTTCATTGTTCGATCTTGCGATGGGATTTCACCAGTTGAGAGTGGCGAAGGAGAGTGTGTCGAGCAACGCATTTCATATGCCATCTATTTTCAACAGGTGGTAGATTATGCCTTTCGGGCTATCCAATGCTCCTAGATACTTTATTGATCTCATAAACCATGGCTTCAAGGATCATCTAAACTGTAACGATCGAGATTTTTCGTTGCCGAAAAATCGAACCGTTAGGGTTTAAGAAGAAGAAAGAGGTGGAAGAAGAGAGAAAAGAGAGAAGAAACAGAAACAAACAACAGAACAGGAAATAATATCAGAATCTCACAACCGCAGCGGAACAACATATAATAGATAAATGAATATCATTAAAACAAAAGAACTATACATTTTATACATACATCACATCATCAGAGTGTACAACAATAAAACAGCGGAAAAGAATACTATATACAATAGATAATAGACTACGCTATCCAAGCTCGCCTCCAACATCTGCACAGCAACTCCCGAATCCAGAATAACCTGACAACCTAACTCTAGACTGCCCGTGTGGAAAATAGTGGGCACCCAGAGTTTAGGAAAGGAACAATAAACTCCAGGTCAGTCATGGGACTGGTGTGAGAACTCAAAACAGTTTATCTTTAAACAAGCAACAAGAAAATTTAAATTTTGAAATCCGCAATGCTTTTTGGAAAATGAAACTACCATAAGGCCTCCCGCACACACACACAATGCAATCGCAGAATCGGAGGAGATTTCTCCTTATGATAGTCAAAGATGCTTACTACGCAAAATTTAAATCATTTTGATATTATTATTAGTGCATGGTGTAGAAAAACAATTTCGAAAGTAGAATATAAATCCTAGCCAACATACGACATTTCGTCGTATGCCTACTATAGCTACCATGTTCAATAGCAGGTTACCGCCACATTCCATGGCAGGTAATACAACTAAAATCGTACAAGGCACGTATTGTTTTGATTGGATTTCCATCAAATGGTCAGGCTAAGGAACTTCCTACTGCCACATGGGATCGCCTCTGGCGGGACGTCCCGAGAAACTAACGTTACGGTTAGATCTCTGCCAACACAAGGCCGGGTTACCTCTGTAACTAGGTAACTACTACACGAATATGTCATCCCCCGGTCCTTTGGGACCTTTATCCGAGCGCTCGATCCAACAACACCACACAGTAATAGATATAGTGTATCAACACGAGTAAGTATCTGGGCTCCATACCATGATACCACCCTTTTCCAGAAGGAAATGACATACCCTAAAGGGAGCGACCCTCATAACCTTGCCACATATTCCTGTTTCGACCATTTCCGGGGAGTGAGGTCCTGACGAAGTCTCGTCCACAAAGCTACGCTTTGTGCAACAAAGCCATGCTTTGGGTCAATAGATGACCAAAGAAATGATCACAAAGATAAATGATCAAACAAATGATCATATCACAAATGACCAACCAATGATCATCACACAGCAGCACTCAGCATGTCACATTACCAAATTGGGAATATATCGCTGATAACCTTCAACTACATAACCTTTGAGCTCGTACGTCTCAGAGAAGGGTGTTAAGCTAAGAGAATAAATTCTCCGCCACCAACAGAAATGTATTTGAAAGAAATCGCTCTATATCTCAAAATGTAATGTCAGACACGTAACCATACAAGTCTGTTCCGGGTTCGAACAGAACCGAAGGCACTTCCAAAGAAGCCCTTGCAAATCCGGGTATTCATAATCCCGATAAAATTTCCCATCACAAAGGAAATCTCCATACCGCTAACGATGCAGAGACAATCGATAGGTCATCCTATCGTTTTCACAAATACCCGGTCTTCAACACCGATCTTCAAATGCTATCCATAACGACGTATCACATATTCGGAATGGGATATACGACACAAAGGTCCTCTCCCGGCTAAACCGAATAGCGAGCGCTTATTTTAAAAATAAGTGTAGCATTCAATTTCAAACAATCACAACAATTACCATCCAAGGGTAAATACTGATAGTCGGTTATTTAACTATCAATAAAGATGCGCCACATCATCAGATTCCAAATAATTTCCCAAAATTATTCAATTCCAAAAATATCTTCACAAGATATATATACATACACCTTCCAAATAATTGCCCAAATTAATTGTTTTACCAAAATATCTTTACACGATATAATTTCACACTTCAACCATTTGAAAACCAATTTCAAACTATTTTTCATCCTTTATACCCTTTGAAAACAAATTTCAAATCATCGAATAAATCTTTACCGATTTATTTTAAATTTACGTTCCAAATTCGTAAATTCATTCCATACTTCAAAATAAATCAATATTTATTTTTAATAAATTTTCCTTCCTTTTATAAATTCTATAGTGAATTTCAAATTTCCAAATATCTACCGATATACGATTTTTCAAATCGATTTCAAATTATTCATTTTCAATTCACCCTTAAAGGATGGATTCTCAAAAACGTCCCATTCATATTTGAAAAGCATTCCGTACTTATATAATGATAAGTAATTCACAAATTTATTTATTTTCAACAATTTGAAAATATTCAATACACTTAAAACATAGTTAAGTATATATTTCATTCTTTTAAGGAAAACATTCTTTTATTCACTTTTACTTGGGTCAAAACGAATGTTGCGTAAAACACCGTCACGACAACCCAAAATCACTAGAATAGGGATTCAAAATAAAAATAGAAACATAAATTCCAATACTACACAAAATATTTCCATTTGGAAACCATTTACTATAACAACAGTGTTATAGTCCACCATTTCCTTATTTTCTCGAAAACGCCTATTTCAACAATGAATGTTGAAATCTACGTATTCATTTCCTTCTATTTCTCGAAAACATCTATTTCAACAATAAATGTTGAAATCCAAGTATTCGATACTTAATGCATTTTAGAGCATCTTAAAATCGTTTTAAAATTCCCTTTAAAACATTCTTCTCCCAAAACATGCCCATTTGACTTAATAATAAATTCATCGTTTAAAAGAGTGAATATAACTCCTTTAACAAATTCTAAATTCAATTTATCAAATTCCATTGATTTCAAATTTATAAACAACGTTTATAGATTCTATTTCTATTAATAACTTCGGTTTAGAAATCTCTTTTATTAAGCCAATTCAATTTATAAACCCAATTTCTATACCAAAAGTTCATATTATAAGTCAATAGCTTAAAATCTATTTATTTACTAAACCGTTCCTTTAAATTTCACAAATTTTAAATCTTATCACTGATAAGATTCCTTTATACTTTATAATAGTTTTCAACTTATAGAAAAAAATTCTCCTTTATTAACAATTTCTAAAAGTATCCCCTTTAAATGAAAAAAACCATTTTATAAGTTAATTACTTATAAAACTTTTATTTTTAATATCAATTCATTTTACAACTTTCACAATTTATAAATCTATAAATTTTAATGAAATTCATTTCATACGTCAACTTAACACTTAATCGACTCGTTTCATAATTCCAAAATTTTTTATTTATAGATACCAATTTATAAAATCTTTTATACAACTGTTTATAAAAATTATTCAAAAAAAATCCCAATTTAACTATTTTATAAATCTATTTATTTTAAAATTTTCCTTTTGGTTATATTTCATAAAAATCATAGTTTTATAACTTTAGTATTTAAAATCTTAATTTACTTAAAATGAATCAAGTTCAAAAATTTAATAAAACATATACTTGAAAAATTACTTAAAAATCCTTTTAAATTCAAAATCGTTATTTTTAATTTTTTTTAAAAAAAAATGAATCCGATGATGCAACAGCACCAAATGGTCAATCACGGGAATAAACATCATATATCAATATGATAGTTAACAATCAACACAATATTTATAAACAAATAAATATTTGCGAGGAATCCAGTTGGATCCCTCCAACCTGTTTCCCTGCATCCACAGACGTTAGCACAATACCAATTCCACTTCAAGGTGGAATATCGCGGTATATGCGATTTATAAAATATTATCCGCTTACTAACGGCGCAATAGGGTCTCATCCGCTATACGAGGCGGGAAATCAAATCCAATATATACATATGCCAATATATATATATTGCTATATATAGTATATATCCTACTATATCTACTACCACAATCAAACAGCAATCATCAATCAACAATAACTATTTAAAATTTTAAACCAAACAGTTTGATTGAGTGAGGAGTTCTCACCTTGATTTTATTTCCGGTTTCGGCGTTCGTTTCGAATAAAATTAAACGAACGTTTAATTTTACCCGAAATTCAAACGAGCTCCAATCGACTCCAGACCAGCTCCATTGCGAAGAACACGACCATACGATTCCAACGTACTTTGATTCGCCCAAATCGGACCTCGCAGCAAAAAGATATTGATTTTTAAACGTTACACGAATTTAAATAAAAATAGATTACAAATTCTTTTACAAACCCTACCCCCAAACACATCTGGCCGCTCATCACCCTAGCACGCACGCGCATGCTTCTCTTCGTTCACGGCAACTCCTCTCCAGGTAGAAAACGCACACCAAACCCATATGCACAAATCTAGGGTTCGAATTCGCGACCACCACACTCGCCTTTGCATTGATCAGGGAGCGCCACCCCGTAGCCCACGACAAGAGCCACCTTCGGCCCAAGCATGGAGGGGTTCGGTCCTCCCATTTGCCTCGAAAACCGTGCGCACATCATGGAGAACGCGGCCCAAAATCTCATCCAAATGGCGACGATAGCTGAGACCACCGTTGGATCTGTAGTTCTCGAGGCTCTCTTCGATCTTCCAGTTGGAAACATCTTCTAAAACTTGACGGATTTGCGTGGATTTGCTGTGGAAGTTAAGTGAATTTCGGCCATTAAAAGGTGGGGGTGGCGGCTGGTGATAGTGATTAGGGTTTAGGAATAAATTAATATATATATATATATGTGTGTTATTACTATTATTTTAATAATAAATTTCCAATTTAACAACTTATGCAAATGACTTCCAATTCTCACGTTCCGACAGGCGATCCTAAGGTTTTTTCTGCGTTCCGGACACAATGGAACAGGTTTCGGAAGCTAATTCCATCGTATGTGTGAGATACGGCAATAAACGCTCGATTTAAATTTAAACCGATTTAGACGATTTCTAGGCGTTTTGGCTCGTACCGGACAAACGATAAATCCAATCGACTTGAAATTTGAAATCTTACAATAATATCACATTACGGAGCCGATGAAACTGGTTTCGTCGAAATCCGAGACCGTTTGAAAAATGACTATTTTAACTCGCCGAATTAATATTAAAACGATATCGATGCGTTTCGAGCTGCCACGGTCAAACGACAACTTCGTTTGCTACGAAATTTGAAATACGATAATAACTAACTATTACGGATCCAATGGAACTCGTTTCGTTCAATTATGAGACTATTCAAAAATTGGCTATTTTTCAGTCGATAATTAAATATTAAAATATTCAATTTTCACAAATTAATTCCAAATTCAATTTAAAAAGTTCTATAATATTTATATAACTTCAATATGATAAAACAAAATTTTCCAAATCATTTTCAATCACATTTAACCCAATATTTAATTATTTCTGGAATTTCACTATTAAATTATCGATTTAATTATCCCATTAAATCCAATATTCGATAAATAAATTATTCGACTTAAAAATTCCACTTATTAATATTTAAAATTAATTAAATACTCAAATTCAAATTATCAAAAATTCTGGGTCGTTACAATCTTTCCCCCTTAAAAGAATTTCGTCCTCGAAATTGCAAATTAAGGAGAATAATTCATAATTCGTTTATTACTTTTCCAAAATCAATTAGTTCTATCAACTTTCTAACACAAATCTTTTTATTAAAGATTTACCATCATTTCAATTAGCTTTCCAACTTCAATTATAGGTTTCAAACAACATTGTTTACTCAACAATTCAAATTTAAATTTAAATTCAAATTTCAAACTTTCAAAATTTTCTCAAAAATTTTCTAACACCCGAAATTTTCGAAAAATTTCGCCAGCGTCTCCTTTGCGCGGCTCGATCGGTACGACTACAAAATGGCACCACGGCCCCTCAGAATCAAAAAGAAAAGAGAAAGCCAAGTGGCTGGAGAAGGAAATCATCAAATCTCATATCAAAATTGAAATACGTACCTTTTTTGTCGAGCAATTCAATTTTTAACTTCAAAATCAAAATCCCAATTCCATTATATACCTGTATATCCTGCTAGTAGTAGTATCCAATTCCAACATTCAGACTATTTTGCCAAATCCATTTACAAAATTTCGATACTTACTTTTTATTTCAATTTTAGCTTTACTATTGATGTTACATATTCATTTTATTTTGATATCAACATCAATTCTTTCAACATTACTCAAGTTATATTCCATTCAACTTCATTTACATTTACTTCCACTATTCAACTTAAGTATTCTCCTAATTTATTTCAAATTCTATTCCATTTAACATCATTTGTTCAAATAAACTTAAGTTTCCACTTATCAATCCAATTCGGTTTCCAATTCTAAAGTAAATTCTATTTAACTTTTACTTAAGTCAAATTCATATCAACAATCAAATTCGTATTTCATTTTACTTAACTTAATTGTTTAACCACTTCAATAATTGGTTTTACTTACATTTCCTCATCCTATAAGTTATACAACTTATTATTCAACTTCCAACTCATATTATAAGTTCAAAACCCTTTTTTTTTCACTTATATTTGACAATTTCAAGTTGAATTTTAATTTCAAATTTGTTTATTACAACAAAGCTTCAATTTTAAATTCATTATTGTAGCAAATCCATCACATAGAAACTCGAAAATGATACTGATGATGCTGCAGTCATCATCCTTATTATTTCCCAGTAACAATAGTGAAATCAATGCTAAATATTCTTTCAAAATTTCCTTTTATTTATAAATTACATTTATAAATCTTACTTATAAAATTTCACTTTTTATATACATAAGATTATTTTACAATTGTAAATCATTTTAATTATAATTCCCTACTTATAATTCATTAGCTATACTATTATTCTTTTACAATTGTTGCTTTCATTTAACTTATTCAAACAACTTTTAATTAATTTATATATATTTATAATTCAAACAATCAAACAATCAATTATACACACACTTCAATAATTCTTGAAAAAATTATTTTCTTATATAGAAAATATAGTCAAGGTAAAATTATTTCATTTACCCAATTTAAAACAATATCGTGTCGAGTTGTTCTATTCAAGTGTTTAGAAACCCCTTCGATCCAGTTGTACAGACTGTGCCGACGAAGGTTCATATGCCACTCAATAAACCAATCATCACAATATAAAACAATTTTATATTCACTAACAAATACGCGCTCATATCTATTATTACACTCACACTCATTCTAGAGTACTACTGACTCTATCTCTAATGAGTAATACCCAACAGAGCCATGGTTGTCGCTTAACCATATGCTCTGATACCAAATGTAACGATCGAGATTTTTCGTTGCCAAAAAATCGAACCGTTAGGGTTTAAGAAGAAGAAAGAGGTGGAAGAAGAGAGAAAAGAGAGAAGAAACAGAAACAAACAACAGAACAGGAAATAATATCAGAATCTCACAACCGCAGCGGAACAACATATAATAGATAAATGAATATCATTAAAACAAAAGAACTATACATTTTATACATACATCACATCATCAGAGTGTACAACAATAAAACAGCGGAAAAGAATACTATATACAATAGATAATAGACTACGCTATCCAAGCTCGCCTCCAACATCTGCACAGCAACTCCCGAATCCAGAATAACCTGACAACCTAACTCTAGACTGCTCGTGTGGAAAATAGTGGGCACCCAGAGTTTAGGAAAGGAACAATAAACTCCAGGTCAGTCATGGGACTGGTGTGAGAACTCAAAACAGTTTATCTTTAAACAAGCAACAAGAAAATTTAAATTTTGAAATCCGCAATGCTTTTTGGAAAATGAAACTACCATAAGGCCTCCCGCACACACACACAATGCAATCGCAGAATCGAAGGAGATTTCTCCTTATGATAGTCAAAGATGCTTACTACGCAAAATTTAACTCATTTTGATATTATTATTAGTGCATGGTGTAGAAAAACAATTTCGAAAGTAGAATATAAATCCTAGCCAACATACGACATTTCGTCGTATGCCTACTATAGCTACCATGTTCAATAGCAGGTTACCGCCACATTCCATGGCAGGTAATACAACTAAAATCGTACAAGGCACGTATTGTTTTGATTGGATTTCCAACAAATGGTCAGGCTAAGGAACTTCCTACTGCCACATGGGATCGCCTCTGGCGGGACGTCCCGAGAAACTAACGTTACGGTTAGATCTCTGCCAACACAAGGCCGGGTTACCTCTGTAACTAGGTAACTACTACACGAATATGTCATCCCCCGGTCCTTTGGGACCTTTATCCGAGCGCTCGATCCAACAACACCACACAGTAATAGATGTAGTGTATCAACATGAGTAAGTATCTGGGCTCCATACCATGATACCACCCTTTTCCAGAAGGAAATGACATACCCTAAAGGGAGCGACCCTCATAACCTTGCCGCATATTCCTGTTTCGACCATTTCCGGGGAGTGAGGTCCTGACGAAGTCTCGTCCACAAAGCTACGCTTTGTGCAACAAAGCCATGCTTTGGGTCAACAGATGACCAAAGAAATGATCACAAAGATAAATGATCAAACAAATGATCATATCACAAATGACCAACCAATGATCATCACACAGCAGCACTCAGCATGTCACATTACCAAATTGGGAATATATCGCTGATAACCTTCAACTACATAACCTTTGAGCTCGTACGTCTCAGAGAAGGGTGTTAAGCTAAGAGAATAAATTCTCCGCCACCAACAGAAATGTATTTGAAAGAAATCGCTCTATATCTCAAAATGTAATGTCAGACACGTAACCATACAAGTCTGTTCCGGGTTCGAACAGAACCGAAGGCACTTCCAAAGAAGCCCTTGCAAATCCGGGTATTCATAATCCCGATAAAATTTCCCATCACAAAGGAAATCTCCATACCGTAGCTAACGATGCAGAGACAATCGATAGGTCATCCTATCGTTTTCACAAATACCCAGTCTTCAACACCGATCTTCAAATGCTATCCATAACGACGTATCACATATTCGGAATGGGATATACGACACAAAGGTCCTCTCCCGGCTAAACCGAATAGCGAGCGCTTATTTTAAAAATAAGTGTAGCATTCAATTTCAAACAATCACAACAATTACCATCCAAGGGTAAATACTGATAGTCGGTTATTTAACTATCAATAAAGATGCGCCACATCATCAGATTCCAAATAATTTCCCAAAATTATTCAATTCCAAAAATATCTTCACAAGATATATATACATACACCTTCCAAATAATTGCCCAAATTAATTGTTTTACCAAAATATCTTTACACGATATAATTTCACACTTCAATCATTTGAAAACCAATTTCAAACTATTTTTCATCCTTTATACCCTTTGAAAACAAATTTCAAATCATCGAATAAATCTTTACCGATTTATTTTAAATTTACGTTCCAAATTCGTAAATTCATTTCCATACTTCAAAATAAATCAATATTTATTTTTAATAAATTTTCCTTCCTTTATAAATTCTATAGTGAATTTCAAATTTCCAAATATCTACCGATATACGATTTTTCAAATCGATTTCAAATTATTCATTTTCAATTCACCCTTAAAGGATGGATTCTCAAAAACGTCCCATTCATATTTGAAAAGCATTTCCGTACTTATATAATAATAAGTAATTCACAAATTTATTTATTTTCAACAATTTGAAAATATTCAATACACTTAAAACATAGTTAAGTATATATTTCATTCTTTTAAGGAAAACATTCTTTTATTCACTTTTACTTGGGTCAAAACGAATGTTGCGTAAAACACCGTCACGACAACCCAAAATCACTAGAATAGGGATTCAAAATAAAAATAGAAACATAAATTCCAATACTACACAAAATATTTCCATTTGGAAACCATTTACTATAACAACAGTGTTATAGTCCACCATTTCCTTATTTTCTCGAAAACGCCTATTTCAACAATGAATGTTGAAATCTACGTATTCATTTCCTTCTATTTCTCGAAAACGTCTATTTCAACAATAAATGTTGAAATCCAAGTATTCGATACTTAATGCATTTTAGAGCATCTTAAAATCGTTTTAAAATTCCCTTTAAAACATTCTTCTCCCAAAACATGCCCATTTGACTTAATAATAAATTCATCGTTTAAAAGAGTGAATATAACTCCTTTAACAAATTCTAAATTCAATTTATCAAATTCCATTGATTTCAAATTTATAAACAACGTTTATAGATTCTATTTCTATTAATAACTTCGGTTTAGAAATCTCTTTTATTAAGCCAATTCAATTTATAAACCCAATTTCTATACCAAAAGTTCATATTATAAGTCAAGAGCTTAAAATCTATTTATTTACTAAACCGTTCCTTTAAATTTCACAAATTTTAAATCTTTTCACTGATAAGATTCCTTTATACTTTATAATAGTTTTCAACTTATAGAAAAAAATTCTCCTTTATTAACAATTTCTAAAAGTATCCCCTTTAAATGAAAAAAACCATTTTATAAGTTAATTACTTATAAAACTTTTATTTTTAATATCAATTCATTTTACAACTTTCACAATTTATAAATCTATAAATTTTAATGAAATTCATTTCATACGTCAACTTAACACTTAATCGACTCGTTTCATAATTCCAAAATTTTTTATTTATAGATACCAATTTATAAAATCTTTTATACAACTGTTTATAAAAATTATTCAAAAAAAATCCCAATTTAACTATTTTATAAATCTATTTATTTTAAAATTTTCCTTTTGGTTATATTTCATAAAAATCATAGTTTTATAACTTTAGTATTTAAAATCTTAATTTACTTAAAATGAATCAAGTTCAAAAATTTAATAAAACATATACTTGAAAAATTACTTAAAAATCCTTTTAAATTCAAAATCGTTATTTTTAACTTTTAAAAAAAAAAAAATGAATCCGATGATGCAACAGCACCAAATGGTCAATCACGGGAATAAACATCATATATCAATATGATAGTTAACAATCAACACAATATTTATAAACAAATAAATATTTGCGAGGAATCCAGTTGGATCCCTCCAACCTGTTTCCCTGCATCCACAGACGTTAGCACAATACCAATTCCACTTCAAGGTGGAATATCGCGGTATATGGGATTTATAAAATATTATCCGCTTACTAACGGCGCAATAGGGTCTCATCCGCTATACGAGGCGGGAAATCAAATCCAATATATACATATGCCAATATATATATATTGCTATATATAGTATATATCCTACTATATCTACTATCACAATCAAACAGCAATCATCAATCAACAATAACTATTTAAAATTTTAAACCAAACAGTTTGATTGAGTGAGGAGTTCTCACCTTGATTTTATTTCCGGTTTCGGCGTTCGTTTCGAATAAAATTAAACGAACGTTTAATTTTACCCGAAATTCAAACGAGCTCCAATCGACTCCAGACCAGCTCCATTGTGAAGAACACGACCATACGATTCCAACGTACTTTGATTCGCCCAAATCGGACCTCGCAGCAAAAAGATATTGATTTTTAAACGTTACACGAATTTAAATAAAAATAGATTACAAATTCTTTTACAAACCCTACCCCCAAACACATCTGGCCGCTCATCACCCTAGCACGCACGCGCATGCTTCTCTTCGTTCACGGCAACTCCTCTCCAGGTAGAAAACGCACACCAAACCCATATGCACAAATCTAGGGTTCGAATTCGCGACCACCACACTCGCCTTTGCATTGATCAGGGAGCGCCACCCCGTAGCCCACGACAAGAGCCACCTTCGGCCCAAGCATGGAGGGGTTCGGTCCTCCCATTTATCTCGAAAACCGTGCGCACATCATGGAGAACGCGGCCAAAAATCTCATCCAAATGGCGACGATAGCTGAGATCCACCGTTGGATCTGTAGTTCTCGAGGCTCTCTTCGATCTTCCAGTTGGAAACATCTTCTAAAACTTGACGGATTTGCGTGGATTTGTGGTGGAAGTTAAGTGAATTTCGGCCATTAAAAGGTGGGGGTGGCGGCTGGTGATAGTGATTAGGGTTTAGGAATAAATTAATATATATATATGTGTGTTATTACTATTATTTTAATAATAAATTTCCAATTTAACAACTTATGCAAACGACTTCCAATTCTCACGTTCCGACAGGCGATCCTAAGGTTTTTTCCGCGTTTCGGACACAATGGAACAGGTTTCGGAAGCTAATTCCATCGTATGTGTGAGATACGGCAATAAACGCTCGATTTAAATTTAAACCGATTTAGACGATTTCTAGGCGTTTTGGCTCGTACCGGACAAACGATAAATCCAATCGACTTGAAATTTGAAATCTTACAATAATATCACATTACGGATCCGATGAAACTGGTTTCGTCGAAATCCGAGACCGTTTGAAAAATGGCTATTTTAACTCGCCGAATTAATATTAAAACGATATCGATGCGTTTCGAGCTGCCACGGTCAAACGACAACTCCGTTTGCTACGAAATTTGAAATCCGATAATAACTAACTATTACGGATCCAATGGAACTCGTTTCGTTCAATTCTGAGACTATTCAAAAATTGGCTATTTTTCAGTCGATAATTAAATATTAAAATATTCAATTTTCACAAATTAATTCCAAATTCAATTTAAAAAGTTCTATAATATTTATATAACTTCAATATGATAAAACAAAATTTTCCAAATCATTTTCAATCACATTTAACCCAATATTTAATTATTTCTGGAATTTCACTATTAAATTATCGATTTAATTATCCCATTAAATCCAATATTCGATAAATAAATTATTCGACTTAAAAATTCCACTTATTAATATTTAAAATTAATTAAATACTCAAATTCAAATTATCAAAAATTCTGGGTCGTTACATAAACAAGTCCGTTCTTAGTTCGTGGATGATATTATGTTCTATTCTAGGACGAAGGAATGTAAGATGCACTCAAGGATTGTGCCTGAAGCGTTGAGAAAGCACAGCTTCAAAGCGAACTTTTTGAAGTGTCACTTCTGGAGGAGGAAAGTGAGATTCTTGGGTCATGTCATTCCCAAGGAGGGCATGATGAGAGATCCTGCTTAGTTGGCAGCGGTTCAAGGTTAGAACTAACCCAAGAATGCTGGTGACGTAAGGGATTTCTTATGGTTAGCGGGATATTGCAAACATTTTATGAATGACTTCTCAAAGGTAGCAGCACCATTGACCAACTTGACGAAGAAGAATCAGACTTTCTTTTAGATGCGAAGTGTGAGCATGCATTCACGAATCTGAATGAGAGGTTGGTGAGCGCACTGGTACTGTGTAGTTACAGCCCAGCTAAAGCTATGAAAAATCTCTACTATAGCACATAACGCTCTTATATCACTATCCTATTTCAATTTAGCGCTATTAAACAATGAATCTACTTTAACCCTGCTATTTTCACTACATCCACTAAATCAAGGCTTTTTGGCACCCACTTTAGCAACATTATCATACAAAGGTTGATCTGACTAGTTCTCTTTGAAAACAAATCAACAAATTTAGGAAAAGATTTAATTTTAAGGCATAACTGCTCAATATAAGTTAGAAATCTAATGTAGTCAGCGAATCTATTCTGTATAAATCATGAAATTCTTTGATTTTATTACATAAGATTAAATAATGTTTCTTTTTCCTATACAAACCATGTGGGAATGAGAATGAGGAGCTGACAATATACATAGATGTCTGTGGTACTTGACTAGGTATAGTGTTAATGCAGATGAGAAAAGTTGTCAATACGCTAGTCGACAACTGAAATCGCATGAGAAGAAATATCCGACTCATGGTTTGGAGTTGCAATGATAGTATTTCTTTGAAAATCGAGAGGCATTATTTATTAGGGGAAAGGTTCGAGCTGTTCACGGACCGTATATCCTTGAAGTACCATTTCTCTTAGAAGGATCTCAATCTTCGTCAAAAACAATGGGTGGAGTTCTTGGCCTCTTAAGACTTTAGCATTTTTTATATGGCTGGAAAGGGAAATGTAGTCACCGATGCATTGAGTAAAAGACATGCCTTGGGAGCGATGTTCCTAGAGTGGAAGTAGTTGGAGTATTTGTTAGCTATGACTTTATCCCTCATTACGAGCTAGAGCTCGAGATGTTGGTGAGTTCGGCAATCAGACCTAATTTGATTTAGCGAATCAACACTAGTCAGAGGCTATAAGAGTGCCATCACTCTAGATTGACTATACATCCTGGTGGTAATAAGGTGTATCGTGATATGAAGCAGACATACTGTTGGGAGGGGATGAAGAATGATGTTGGGACATTCATCTCGAAGTGTGTGAACTGCCAATTGGTGACGGTGGAGTAGAAGAAGCCAAGTGGACTAGTGAAACCATTTGAAGTTCCTAAGTGGAAGTGGGAACAAGCTTCGATGGATTTTATTGATGAATCATCAAGGACCATAGAAAGGTACATTGATATTTAGGTCATAGTCGACAGATTGACGAAGAGTGTTCGATTCATACCCATCGAGTCTAGTAGATGGACATCCAAATTGGCTGAGTTGTGTGCGAAATGGATGGTGTGATTCCATGTTTTACCAAATACAATTACGAGTGGTTGAGAACCTTTATTCGCTAGTGGGTTTTGTAAGAGCATATAAGAGACATTGTGGATAGAGCTGCATCTCAGTACAGCTTGCCACCAGCAAACCGATGGGTTGATTGAGGAGGTGAATTGTATATTGGAGGATCTCTTATGAGCTTGCATACTCGATTTTGGAGGCTTGTGGGACGATCATCTGCATTCGGTTGAGTTCATATAGAACAATGGCTATTAGTCTAGTATTGTATGGCACCGTACAAATCATTGAATGGCCAATCGTGTAACGCTCTTCATGCTAGTGGGAGGCAAGCGAGAGACTGACACTTAGGCCGAATATGATCAGGGATACTTCAAAGAAAATTACAATCATTCCAAAATGGATGGAAGCTGCTCAGGATGGGTAAAATAGCTATGTTGATAAAAGACATAAAGACTTAGATTTCTCTATCGGTAATATCGTATTCATGAAGATTTCTCCATTAAAGATTGTTATTCAATTCAATAGTAAGGGGAAGTTGGCATTGTGATTCATAAGTCATTTTCTGATAGTAGAGAAATCTATCATATAGGATTGACTTACCTCAAAAGATGGTGGGTTTCACAATGTATTCTGCTACTCTCACTTGTGAAAGTATGTGCATGACTCAAGCATGATGATTGCACCGGATCAACTTGATGATACAAGATTGAACCAAAAACTTCGAGACCACATAAGCCAATTCGCATTGTTGGACATGGTACGAAATAGCTTAAAAGGAATATAGTGGAGTTAGTAAAGGTTCAATGGTGTGAAATTAAAGGCGATTGCATGTGGGTTACCGAGAAAAGCTTGATGTTTACATATTCGAAGCTCTTTGCATCGTAAGGCCTACTGTTTATCGTATTTACTTTCACTTTCAATATCATATAGGATAGTTTAGTATCTCGAATGCTTGGATGGTTTATCTTTTCTATTGGTTGCATAGATGTTTGTTCAATATGTTTGATGTTTGCATATGATTGTATTTACTATTAACCAATTTGTTTGGGAATTTTGGGGGTGAAATTCCTATAGGGGGAGAGTGTAATGACCTATATTTTATGCATTGGAGGATCGTAAAATATTATTATTTAAATCGTATGAGGTTGTACGGCTCTAAAACTTTGAGAAATGACTACTGGGATATTTTCCATCTCTAGAATTTTTATCGAACATTTTGAATGTAGAGCCTCTTGTAAAGCCTTTAACTTATGATAAGTGCAGGATTAGGGTCTGAAACCACTTCCGTTAAGTTGGGCTTGTGGTTTTTCGTTTCGTAGATTGGTTATAGTAGAAAAATAGATGAGTCATTTAGGAAATATGGTCGTTTTAAGTTCCGTTTGTTGCTTGACAGATTAATGGATAATTAAACTAAGCCCACATTTAGGTCCACAAATTATTTTGGGAATTGTGCCTAATTGAGGGAGATGGGACAGAACCAAATCATTTTCCATTTTCAAAAAAAAATTCCAAACCTCCATTAGCCGAAATTTCACCAAAAGGACCATCTTTTCTTACTAATCTTAGCCAAATCCATCATTAGAAGGGCAATTAGCAAAAGGGATCATAAACTCATCATTTTGTGCTTGGAGATCCATGATGCTTGGTTGTTCAAATTAAATTTGGGGATCCAAAGTGGTAATTGGGTATTAGGTGAGTAATTCTTGACCTCTCACTATTATATGCTTATTCATGTAGTTAAAATAGGTGCTTTTAACATGATTTTGATAGTAAATGGTTTTCTAACTCTATTTACGCCTTTAAAAATGATCATGGATGAAATTAAAGGGATTGGATTTGATATTAAATGATTTTACAACCCCTTTTGATCATATTTTCATGTTAGTGTGAAGTTAGATCTATGCTAGAGTTTGTACGTTAATCTTGTTTGGATTGCTGTATATTTTTTGTGAATGCTTCTGTATGATATGTATGCTTGGATGAATTGTTTGATATGGTTTACTAGTGTTTTAGTGAAGTTAGGAAAGAGGCCATCTATTTGGGCTTAACAGAGGCAATAATGATCTGAATTGGATGAGACTTAGAGGACGGGCTCTGAAGGAAGGGAGGAGCCTAAGATTCTGGTTGCAGTCCATTTGAGGTTGATTGAAGTGGTCAATGACGTGATGAGTACTCGATGGAGTTGTTGCAGATCTATTCGAAAATGGAAGCAAGGCTTGAGGACTTAGATCAAAAAACTTTAAGGAAGACTTTGGGTCGAAGGTGTGAGTGATCGAGAGAGCTGAAAATTCGGCTAAGTATTATGGTCGGTACCAAGCACTTTTGATCGGTACCGAGTTGTTTTTCTGGCACTTGGTTGGAGGTTGGAGTCTACAAGCTTGGAGAATGAAGTTAGGGGTTCTGAGCAGCCAAGAAGAAGAGGTCGAGGAGGGAAATACTTAGCCATATTTTGGCTAAGTATAAGTTGAAGGATTTATATCGATACCGACCACTTACGCTTGATATCGACATGAGTTTAAGGTTGTAGAGTCTGTGGAATTTCCAAAGAGAATATGGGGCCTCTACTGGTCCTACTGAAGGTGTTTGTTTGATCGGTTGAGATTTGATGGCGATGTAGTAGTACGATGAGTGAGGATAGCTTTGGGACTTTAATGATGGTAACTCGATGGTGAACGGAGTTAGGTTTCAATGATGGTGGCTCGACGTTGAGTGAAGTCATGAAAATGATTATCCATAAAGGACGAGTTCTATGAAGAGCGACCCATAGATATGATGTGCACGTAAATGTGCATATTTTTACCACCATATTTAATCTAGTTAAATTAAATAAATGATTATATTAGGTATTTTAATTTATTTAGACCAAATTCAAATTATTTTCAAATTGTCACATATTCATCTTCATATAAGGGAAAAAAGTCATTTTTGTGCATATATTAATTTGAGAAAATTTGATTGGAAATTTCTATATTATTTTGTAGGAATTTGGCTTCATATACAAGTGGCTTCATGAAGATATATACATGTACAAGAGTGAATACAAAGGAATGTAGATGGAAATAATTCAAAGCCATGATCATGGAGAACCCCACCTACCCACCTTCTTTCATGTACAAATTAGAAGCTAATCCACATGCTAATGGCCATTACACTTTCATGCACACTTAATGAGTGATTATTGAAGCTAATGATAAATTGCCCACCACACTTCCTACAAGGGTATTTTGGACATTCTCCAAAAAAATGGATTAGAGCTTTATACATGTATAGATACCCTTTATGCTTCATGTAACTCTCTTCTTTAGGTTCTCTTCCTCTTACTCATTAGTTTAAGCTATTAGTTTAAGCTCAAAATAAAACACAAGCTGTCTTTCTCTTTTCATGGCTATTGAGCCATTTCTTTTCATATAATTTTCCTTTGTTTATGCAATGTTAATTAGTGTTTTATTTTACTTACATGCTTTTTTTTCCATGCTAGTAGTGTAGTTCACTTTTCATGCAAGTAGATTACTATTTACTTCTTTTTTACTTGGCTTTCCTTTTCATTTTGCTCTCTTTTTTCCTCTTCTTTTTATGCTATGTTGCATGCTACTTGTGTTGACATGATAACACAAATATGAGAGCTAAACCCCTTCAATTTAAGGGTAATGAAGCTCTCTAATTAAATAGCTTCAACATTTTGATAATTTTGATTTCATTTGTGCTTAAAGGATTGTTGATGTGATTTATTGTTTTATGTTTAATTTGATAGTCTATGTTGTTCATAATAAATAGGATATGCTTAAACAATCACAAACAATAATTACCTCTTCATCTACATATGATGATAGTGATGAAGTGAATGTAAAATTAAAATTTGATGGCCTATATTTCTAAACAATAGTTAATATGTCATACTTAAAATAGTTTTGCTTTCAACTTTGTTGTCATATTTAATGAGAGTAAAAAGTAGTTTAAATGGTGTGCTATAGTTTGATGTCTTATGCTGAGCTAATTAATGACACAAATATGCCATACTTATTATAAACGCGTCAATTAAACTTACTAATGATAAAAAAAGATCATAATTTTATTTTTGTTGAACTATATGATCTAGAGAGTGGATTTATCTCTAAATTGTATTTTTACTCTCATATTTTTATCACTTTCTTTTTTGTCATTTTTTTCTTACATTTTCAAGCTAAACACTCTTCAACTTTGGTTAATTTGATTGAATAAAGATTTAAAATCAACAATTCCCTATGGATCGACCCGTACTCACTACGTACTAACTTTTTTATGCCGTGCATTTGAGGTTTTTTTAATTTGAAATTTATCGGCGATTTTCCAATCCGATAGAAAATTTGTCGTTAACCAAATTTTTGGCACCGTTGCCGGGAAATTGTCTTGATTTTAATTTTCTATTCTTCAAATATTTTTTCTTTAGATTTTTGTGTGTTTTAATTTTGTGTGTATTTGCATTTCAAAAAAAATTGTTGTGTTGTGTGATTGTTGTTTGATTTTTGTTTGCATTTTGTTTGTGTGTTTGTTTTTATTTTTGTTTGAAAAAGAAGAAGAAGAGAACATTGCTATTTATTTCATTTTCAGTTTTGTTTACATTGCAATGACACTTCCTTTCATTTTACATTTACTTTGGTTTTTACAATTTACATACACAATTTCAAAATCTATGCAACTGCACTGTGCACAGTCACTTGTCCACCGTTTCTAGTTGCCTGACCAAATTCCTCACTGCCAATCTTCAACTTGCAATCAGAACATCCACAACCATAACCGAACTTCAACTCTACCGGCCATCAACTTGAATACTTCATCCCCTTAATCTTCAAATACCACAAACTTCCAGCCTTTGATCACCCTGCTTCGACAACACAGCAACACTCAATTGCTAACAACATACTTCATATTTCTTGCAACAACCTCCACTTCTACGAACACTGCTGCATTACCTGAACACTCCTTCAAACAATCACTGCAGTCAATTCTTGCTGCCTCCCCTCTGTCAACAACTGACCACAAATCCACCACCACAGCTCCTGTCACCACAACATAACCCAAATTACCGCTCTGCCCCTATTCTACAACTCCAAATACAGTTCTACCGACCATTATATGGCCACAATCATCACTTCAACATCATTGAACTGCAACATTTTATTTCACATCATTCAATAGTTGTTTGAATAATAGTTGCCTACACAACTTCATTTCACACCCAAAAAAACATTACAGGAACCAAATCAATAAGCCACTGTCCAACCACTATCCACTGCCCTTTACATCAAGCCACCACCAGACTCACCAACCACCATTTCATTTCAAAATCAAACTATGACAATCGGCAAACTCGCATCATCCACTGTGACAGCCTTGAGCTCGATCCCCTCTTTGAATTTAACTAGATTGTGTTGTAGCTCCACTTGGATCATCAATGATCGACTGCCATTCACTCTTGTCCATGCTATAGAACATCTTCTCTCTCCCCCCCTCTGCAATACATAAGATCAGTCGCCGAAACCACTCCTCACATCCCTAGTAAACACCGAGTCACCGCATTGAAATCCCCTCCAATCTGCAACGCTAGCACACCACAACTCTTTAGAATCGGTAGCCATTCCAAACATGCAGATGAACCTCCCTTCAACCGCAACAGCCTTAATGAACCCAAATAATCGACTCGCCTTTGAATACACCAAATCGCCACCACCTCCCCAATCACTTGCGGCTTCCACGAACGCCTCATCCAATTCGAACGCTCCTCACCAGAGCCCATCGCCTAACCCTGACATCGCGAACTCGATTATTTTCAAACAACAACTTTTGAAACTGAAAATGATGATCTTAATGAAGTTGTTGAAAACACGGTAATTAAGTTGGATTTCAATTCTTTTGAGGATGAGAAACTCGATTTAAGATTCGATCTTCCTTTTCTAGATGTTGAAATTTTAAACACAACAACTTTGGATTTGAACTTGACACATGTAATAAAGTTGTTGATAATTCAATAAAGGAAGACGAATTCAATGAACACAGATTTTTTGGAATTTTCGAAGATGGGTTGTCGAATTCTGATAAGGAGGATTTAAAACACCATTTTGATTTTGAAAGTGATTATTCTAAAGAGGTTTTCAATAATAAGCTTGAATTTCAATTTTGTGAAAACAAACATGAATTTCAATCAATTATTTTATCAAACCCCAAAAATCATCGAAAATAAAACAACTAATACGATTTACAATAAAATGACATTCGTTTTCCCAACTCAACATTCAACTTTGAAATCATTTACGATTTGGTTTTTCAAGCTTAAGCCGTGTCTCGCATACTTGACGAGACAAATGAATCGGTCTTTGGAAGACCGTTTCATTTATTTTTGACTATATACTTTCTAATCTCGTGTAAATACCATTCATTTTCATGTAAATATAGGTCATCTTTTTATTTTTGTTTTATTTTTCTCCTTCCACTTGGGTCGACTGTAGGGACACAGTTAAAATCAAGTGTGGGAGAAGACTCATCTTCTTTTTGATTTTTCATGATTAGTTTTTCATTTTTAAAATCAACAAAAAATTTCAATTTTTTTAAGCATTTTGTTTATTTTTAAAGAAACACTATAGGATAAATATATGGTTTTGGTTTATTAAATTCAAATTTTGGAAAATTTATTCATCTTAACAAAAATAAATATGAAGTTTGATTACAAATATATATAGGAAGGTTCGTACGTGTTAATTATGAAATATCCTAATTGAAAATTTTTGTTTTAAAAAATGGTGAATTCAAATAAAAGGATGTAACATTTTTTTGCCTTCTAAATTAAATGGTGCTAAGATGATTTGCAAAACTCTCTCTCTTTAAAAATAATAATATCCAAAGTATTCACTCTCATTTAAAAATCCTCACGGTTATGCATAGGTGAATTACTTGGAATCTTCGATAATGTGCTTTCATACTCATTTAAAAGTCCTCACGGTTATGCATGTATGGAACACATATGAAAAAAGAAAAAAAAGAACAGACTTAATAAAAACCACCTATGGTTGATAGGTGTATGCATAAAAGTATATGCACTCTCCATTCTCTATACTTCCCTCACGTATGCCCGAAAGGTAGCGCATGGGTGATATATCTGGCCTCAGTTTACTTGAGCTAGGTGTGTAATTTTTCTTGTGAATAATGAGAAGGTAAGCAATTGAAATCCTAGCACTATTTTTTACTTATTTGATTTGATTTTTTATTGAAAATAAATGAAAATACCACTTTGATAAACTTTGATAATAGACTAAGGATCCATTTCATAGTTACACCGTGTTATTAACCAAAACAACGAGTTAAACTATAGTCTATTTGTTATGATAACTTGATTTTTGTTGGATGTTTTGATAAGTAAATGAATTAAATTTTCATGACAATGACCAAAATTTATATTTAACTTATTCATGTCAATTTAAAAGAAAATCATTCGTTTGTAAATATTTTCAAAAACTTGCATCCATACTATTGTAAATAAATCTTGCATTTAGGAATTCTACACTTCACATTCGGATTTTGTGGGTAGTATCCGCTAAAAATTCTCACGAGACAATACTCATCCTACCGGGGACACCCAAAAGTTTAACGGCTTGTTGCATACGCTCAATGCAATTGTGCATCCTACGAAAATAGATTTATCTTACTTTTTCTTTATTCGAGGACGAATAAAAAGATAAGTGTGGGGGTATTTGATATGCACGTGAATGTGCATATTTTTCCACCATATTTAATCTAATTAAATTAAATAAATGATCATATTGGGTATTTAACTTGTTTAAACCAAATTCAAATTATTTTCAAATTGTCAGATATTCATCTCCATATGGGGGAAAAATGGTCATTTTTGTGCATATATTAATTTGAGAAAATTTAATTGAAATTTTTTATATTATTTTGTAGGAATTTGGCTTCATATACAAGTAGCTTCATGAAGATATATACATGCACAAGAACGAATACAAAGGAATGGAGATGGAAATAATTCAAAACCATGATCATGGAGGACCCCACTTACCCACCTTCCTTCATATAAAAATTAGAAGCTAATCCACATGCTAATGGCCATCACACTTTCATGCACACTTAATGGGTGATTATTGAAGCTAATGATGACTTTGCCACCACACTTCCTACAAAGGCATTTTGGACATTCCAAAAAAAATGGATTAGAATTTCATACATGTATAAATACCCCTTAGGCTTCATATAACCCCTCTTCTTTAGGTTCTCTTCCTCATAGCTCATTAGTTTAGTCCCAAAATAAAACACAGGCCCTCTTTCTCTTTTCATGGCTACTTAGCCATTTCTTTTCATGTAATTTCCTTTGTTTATACAATATTAATTAGTATTTTATTTTACACACATGCTCTCTTTCTTTCATGCTAGTAGTCTAGTTTACTTTTCATGCAAGTAGCTTAGTATTTACTTGTTTTTACTTAGCTTTTATTTCCATTTTGCTCTCTTTTTTCCTCTTCTTTTTAAGCTATGTTGCATGCTACTTGTGCTGATATGATAACATAAATGAGAGGCTAATCCCTTCAATTTAGGGGTAATGGAGCTCTCTAATCATGTTGCTTCAACATTTTGATCATCTATGTTCTCTTTTTATGCTTAATGGAAACATTTAAAGTGGTTTAATGATGTTTTTTAGCTTTTGAATTTGATAGTCTTTGTTGTTCATAACATATAAGTCATGCTTAAACAAACAAAATACAAATTTCCTCTTCATCTAAATATGATATGGCAAAGAAGTGAATGTTGAAATTAAAATTTAATAGCCCATTTTTCTAATTATTAGTTAATAGGCCATACTTAAAATAGATTTTGCTTTCAACTTGTTGTCATTTATCATGAGAGTTGAAAAGTAGTTTAAGGAGTGTGTTATAGTTTAATGGCTTATGTTGAACTAATTAATAACACAAATAGGCCATACTTATGATAAGCACACCAATTAAACCTACTAATGAAAAAAAAAGAGATCGTAATTTCATTTTTGTTGAACTATATGATTTAGAGAGTAGATTTATCTCTAAATTGTCTTTCTGCTCTCACATTTTATCGCTTTCTTTTCTGTCATTTTTCCCTTACATTTTCTAGTCAAACACTCTTCAACTTTGGTTAATTTGATAAATAGAGATTTAAAATCAACAATTCCCTATGGATCGATCCATACTCGCCACGTACTATCTTTTGTACGCCATGCGCTTGCGGTTATTTTAATTTAAAATTTATTGGTGATTTTCTAATCTGATAGAAAATTTGTCACTAAATAGGATAGAATGTTGGATGGTACTATCGTGGAAAGAAAGGAACGTTGAATGGTTCCATAAGGACAATGGAAACTAGATGGAGCAAGAAAAGGGACAGGATAAACATGCTAAGGGTACGTCGATACTCAAGTGTTTTCTAATGTACCTGAAAGCAAGGGTATTGTGGGGATGCTCATTATATACTTGGAATGGCTACCCTGGGTCGGTAAAATGGATCCGTATAACCTGGGATGATGGAATCAAAATGGTTCTAATGTCGGCTTCATTCTGTGAGCGATTACATTGTAACTCAGGATTTTACATTAATCTCTAGCAAAGGAATGGTCATATGAGTTATCACATATCTGAGGCATATTAAGTAACAGTGAGAATTGTTTGATGTATGATGTGTTTGCTTTAGTTGCTTTCTGCCGTAGCCTATCACTCTAGGGATGTCACTAGAGATAGGTATTATTGATAGAGATACTTGGAAACCTGTTATTGTACTTAGGTTGTAGTACACCTTTATGATGTTTGTAGAGTATCATATTATGTCCGTTACGTGCTAAGTCTTTAGTTGCAGGGACGTGTATGGTATGGTCTATACCCTTCTTCCTTACTGTACCAACTTGTATAGTATTTTAAGATTTTTTTATCGCTCACACCAGATTATTATCTGGCTCGAGGTTTTATACTTTGCTTCTTATTATCTCGGATACTCTTAAATGAGTGGACTAAATAGCAAGTATAAATGATATACGGTAGCTGTGTAGAGGATGAGTTGAATGAAGCTTTCTCGCATTATATATGGATATACTATTATTTATTCCATCGTACAACACGGTGGAGCCTAAACAATATTTGTTTTACTATTAAGATAGATTTATTTGAGTTTATTCCATTTGTGTAAACTCTGTTAATTGTTGTATAACTCTGTTTGGATCTGTACTCTTATATTTAGTTCACTTAGGTAATACCGTCTCTCTTATTTTATATCCGTAATGATAATTACATTTATTCAATGCGCTATGAGATATATGACAGGTTCTATGATGTTTTATTGCTTTCCAACCCTTGGCAATCGTCCTACATCAGACAAGCAATGCAGTAGCACACTATTTAGTTATCTTGGGTGCTAGTGGGTAGGGCGATTACCACAGAGAGATTCGATTCATAAGATCTACAAAGAACGTTAGGGAATTGGTCAGTCAAAAAGGAATAACTAACCACTCATACGAACCTTATTTCATTCTAAATGTGATTAAAAGAATACTATCCTAACCTACCATCGGTTGGTGGAAACTCGTTGCCAAAAATTGATATGAGAATACTCTAGCTCCACTCAACAGGTCAAACAATTCAGCTTTCTTAGGCAATGGATAATGATTGTTCAATGTCAAAACTCATTCATCTTCCTATAATCGATACACATTCAGTGTGATCCATTTGACATATTCACAAATACTACGTATGCTGCCTACGGTGAACTACTTGGTGTATTGAAACTTTTATGCTCAAATTTGCCAAACTAGTTCTTTATTTCCTCCATCTCCTTAGGTGGCATTCTGCTAGGTGGTCTACTAGTGGGTTGTGCCCTCGGCATTAAGTCTATTTGGAATTCAATTGCTTTTTTAGGTGGTAAAATCATCACTGGATCGATAACGTCAAAAGATTCTCAAACTACCAACACTCTACTAATCTCATCTTCTTGATCTTCCATTGCACTAAACGTCAACTATGAATTTTCCTTCCTTACGTCTAATGTTACCATGATCCTTTCTCCATACCTTAGATTCTGTAAAGAGATAATTCTATCGGCACAATAGATATTATTTCCACTATGTACTAACCGATCAATACCCAAAATTACGCCGTACCATACGAAGTCAAGCATATATGGGTTGCAAACAAATAAATGTCAATATAAATCAAACTTAAGTAGGTGCACTTTAATCCGAGTGTGGCTGACCCACCAATTGAGCAACTACACTTAAGGGCGTAACAAAATAGGTAGTGTCTGATTCTAACTTATCAACTAGATCTTTTGAAATGAAAGACAGTATATCACTAGTATCAAATAGAACTCTAACTGAAACACTGGAAATTAAAATCATACGTCCAAGCACACCCTTTCCTTTTTATTCAACCAATGTTCCAATCGAAAGTTCTTCTAAAGCATAAACCTTTGCCAGCTTTATTTCTAGGTAATCCGTCTTCTTATGGCCAGGCTTATTATAGATAAAGCATTTGGCCCTGTCCTTGTTTTCCGATTGGGTATGTTTACTAGAGCAGTGTCCTTTTTCCCCACAGTTAAAACAAGTAATATCTGCCACATTTGACTTCTGCACTCCTTCTTATGAGGTCTTTTCTCCCTTCTGATTCTTATGGCTTATCTGATATGGATTGAATATCTTCTTTTGCTCACCCTTGGGTCTAACATCAACCCATTTCTCTCTTGGAACAAGTGGTCATATCCTCTTGCTATTTCAACAAACATTTCAAAAGGAGACAACAAGTGTGCCAACACCTTATAATTCAATCCTAAGACCTTCAATAGATTTCTCATTTTTCTTTAGCGGAGTATTAGTATGCTCCCTTCCATATTTTGATGGAGCATTGAAATAATGAATGTACTCCACTACAGTCATCTCTCCATATTTCAGTTCCAAGGACTCCTTACACAAAGCGCTCTTTTATGATTCAGGGATAAACCGAGCCTTGAATCACTCCTTAAACTGTTTATAGTCCTCCTTGGGACATTAGCAATAGCGGCCTCCCACAAGTCTAAAGCATCATCCTAAGTCAACCTCCTTTTTCGAGCATTATCATAACCTAGGTCTCCAAAGATGTGCTTACACACCGTCAGCCAGTTCGACACTTCTAAAGCAAATTCCTTTCCCGTAAACACCTTTCCTCGACTATTCTTGTAATCCTACATCATCTTAGAAAAGTCCACTCCTCTAGTTACCAGTCTAGGCTCAACAACTTTAGTTAGTTGGTGCCTCATTTTTTTGATCATAAAATAATAGAACAAAGCATTTTATCCATTCCTCCAGCGGTCAGGGCGAGCATTTGAGTACTAACTTTAGCTTGAACTTCCAGGTCTCCCTCCCCTCCTTGGACATTAGTGTACATACGAGCGATGCCTTTACTAGATTTTTCTACTGCATCTCCTAATGTCAAACGTCAGCTTTACATATCTATTCTTGCTTTCTGCATAAGAAAGCATTTATAAGAAATGGAAGTATTGAGTGAGAAAAATAGTAGAGGGGTAGATATATCCACTTATGTATGTATATCAAAAATATAAGTGTGTAATATATACAGCATATACTTTTCCACAAATTATCTTTTCTCTTATATCTAATTTCTACCCAGATTTGCACTTAGTCTAATTTACTTAAGTGTTCCCCTAACCTAGCTATGATACCAAGTTGTAACATCCCCTATTTTGAGACTTGAAAATATACACAGATGATGCTGTAGTCATCACCATAATTATTTTTCAAGAGACAAATTAAGATCAGTATTTTTTTCCTAACATTAACTAAACAGAGTAGTTAAAAAGATTTAATTACAAACAATTATCATTATCGTTGTGCCAAGATGGACATAACACCTCAATACCATATGAAAGTACCAACAACATAGATCTATCAAAATAAATAAAGAAAAGAACACAATATTTATAGTGATTCGGCAAATTGTCTGACCAATGTCCACATCAATTTTATCATCTTACGTTTTTTTCTTCGGATTACAAAGATTTCAACTCAAATCCAATCATAATTTAATAGATCTTGGATTAAAGAAAGTTTGGGAAAGAAGAGGTCCAAAGGGAAAAGGCCAAAAAAGTCCTTTCCAAGTTGCTATAGGCCTTCTATTTATAGGAAAATTACTCACCGAAGTCGTTGGATCATGAAATACCATGTCAAACTCTTGTTCGGAAAGGGGAGAAAAGGTCCTACGTGCCATAAAATCATATCGGTAATGATTAGAATCAAGCTTGTACTGATTTGATTTGCAAATTGTAAATCATCTAATATTCCTCTATTCCGTCATCTAGCTTTGATTCGTTAAGTCTCGAGCATTTTTTCCTTAGAAATCAGGTTGTTGTAGAGAAGTTCTGATGCATCTTGTACTTATTCTATTATATTGAGATTTTCAAAATAGTTCAACTATTCCTTTTGAAATAGGCCTCAAGTTGATCATTTTAGCCAACCATTCATTGACCATCACTCTAGAAGCCATGATTGTGCATGAAAAGTGATTAGTATTGACCACTTTTCATGTCGGTACTGATCTCTTTTCCTTAATGCAATCAAGTCGAAATTTCCTAAAGTTTTTTCCATCGTTGTTCTATGTTTGCGTCCAAGTCTCCATAGCCATTCCTTCATTATTCTAAAGTCCAATCCATCTGCTTGAGTCTAATTTGAGACTATGGAAGATTTGGCTGTAGCACTTTCTCCTATATCTTATGAATGTAAGGTGTGATTTGCTCAAAAATAAGTTCTAGGAGTGATTAATTATTTGTAGTTGAGCTCTCTTGTTATCCACCGATTCAAGTTGTGATGAGTCATCTAGTTTCTTCGGATTCATCCGTGAATCAAAGATCATTCTATAACCGAGGACTCTAGTCGTTGCTTAAGGATCGATCATTAATCACGATCACTCCATGTTCACCCAGTGTTATCATATAAAATATCATTATCTAAGTCATCCCGTGTTCGCTCGACGTTTATCACATATCATTATCAAAGACATCCCATGTTCACCGAGGGTTTAAGTTATCATGAATCGATGCCTGTGCCATTCCGTGTTCTCTCAGGAATTTTCCATCTTAGGTTAATTATATATCTTACATCATTTATCATGGGGGTGCATTGCCACCGATTAGAATGTTACTCATAAAATCATCTTGTATCAATGAACATCCTATTATAAGTAAGCCCAACTAAATCATGGCAATGATATTCATTAATTAATTAGTAACGATTATCCAATCTTAGGGTGTTCAATTTCTAATACCAAAGAATAGATCTCTCTGGATCACATAATCAATGTCCAACTTAAGGTCCGATCTCTTCGGATCATACTATCAACATCTAATCTAGGATTTGATCACTTTGGATGGTATATTCATGTTCATTCCAATCCGCTCGCTCTCCAACAAGGAGGACCAACGTTTAAGGAAGTCCATCCACTCACTCTCTAGTGAGAGATTACTTTCCTATACAAGTCCATCCACCCGCTCTATGGCAAATGGACTTGTACCCTATGGTTCATTTCCCCATTTCTTCGAACGGGAGAACCATGTCTAATCAGTTTATATATCATTTATCATGTAAAATGATTTTCAAGACCAAACATCCATTTACTATATACTAATCAAAACAATAAGAAAATATCTTACTATTCCTACTGTAGATGATTACCACCAAATATCCAACTCAAAGCGTGCTTAGGGACGAATTGAGGTCCCGTACATGCGTAAGTGGCTTGATAGTAATTCCATCTTATTTCTTTGAAACTAAAGGCAAAATAAGGTTATCAAAACCGACCCTTATTCATCACGATCAGGGACATTTTCGATCTAGATCTATGGTCTATTCTTATGCATTCACCGTAGATTGTGGCTGCACCACTGTAGTTTGGTTTCTCATATACTATTCTAAACTATTGTTCCAAAGTTGTCGTTAGCCTTCTACTTTCCTTTATCTTTACTATATCCTACTTCAAATGATCCTCCATCATCCATAGCATTAATTTTAGTATTTTTGGCCTCAACGTCCTTCTAGAGTAGATATCTCTCAGATTCATGGTAAAACTCCATAAGGTCCATCGGTGGATCCCTTTCCAAATAAATTTTGAACTCAGTCTTATTCACATTCTAGACACTGTTGTCATAAACAGAATTATTGATGGATCAAGCTTATAAACCATAGTGTCTGCTGCATTAAATCTAGTCAAATAACTCCTTAGGGTGTCTTCGACCCTTTGCTTCATGTTGGAAAGTCCCAAGAATCTATCTACTATCCAAACTAAGTGCTTATGGACCTATCATCTAACTGCTTGAACAACATTGCAACCAACTTCATCAAGTATACTGAGAAACTTCGTCCAATGACTTCCTCAGAAGCCGCTAACCTAAAAAATGGATCAACACCTAGCATTGAGTGTGAAAGCATCAGCCCTGCTCTTACAAAGCAATAATACATAGCATAAGTGTAGCAAAAGCAGAAATAGTAAGAAGACAAACAGATTTTTATAGTGGTTCGGCTGTTAATGAAGCCGACGTTCACTTTATAACTTTTATTATTGACTGATTGTTGTTATATGGTGAATTGGATTATGGAGTAATTGATTATCCTAAGTTAAGTTAAGTCCCCAATGCTAGAGTTCACTAGAGAATCACAATAAACATCCTTGGATGATTGTAATAAGGGAGGAGAAGAGTGAAGTAAGTTTTCTACAGAGTTCCAACAGCCAGTCTAGAGGATCATGTTTATGTTGCAAGTAGGATTGCATTTATAGGGGTTGGAGAGTTATTTGTCTAGGCATGCTTTTCCAGGAGCCTGCACATGATGCCACGAAGGATTTTAAAGAGTTTGAAGACGAATTGAGCTAACCTAAGGGACCGCTAGCGATCCATATGTGATTAATCGTCAGTGATCCATAGGTTGTGGATCACCAGTGATCCAATTACTTGGAGTATTTTTGCTTTATCCTTTTCAAAAATTTCATAGCAGTCCAACATAATTCTATGGATCGCCAGTAATCCAAGTGCATGGATCGCTAGCGATCCATGTACATAGGCTATTTTTGAATGATCTTAATTTGGTTGTCTTCCTATCTTCTATTTGAGTGCCTTATCCAAATATCAAGTCGTTTGGAGTTTGTTTGATCATTTGCCTTCATGGGTCATCTAGTCCTGAAGAAGTATCCATAACTCACATAAAGATTAACCAAACTAGACAAAAAGATGAAGGCGCCCTCCAGAGGGTGTGTGGGACCTACACCATAAATTTCCAATGATGGGGACCAAGCTAGATGAGTCGCAAGTGATCTATCAAGATGGATCGCTAACGATCCATCATACCGTCTCCCATCATGCTCATTTTCTATGTGAGCCTTCAATTATGTCTCCTAAGTGTTCTCTCTAAATTTCAAGTTAATCCGATTCCATATGTGTTCCATATGTAACGATCCGTAATTTTCGATAATTAAATTTTGTTAATTTAATAAGTTTTGGTAATTTATTTCGGAAAGAAAATAAAAATCTGTAATTTAATAATGAAATTGCTAAAATAAAGGTAATAATGTTAATGCAAGTTAATAAATAACTAATTTAGTGAAAATCCAATTAATTGAAACAATTGCAAGGTCATAATGGATTGTAAATAGTAAATTGGGAAATAAAATTTAAAGTTATATTAATCGACGAAATAATACGTAATAAGCTGTAATTTGCAAAAATCAATATTAGATAATTAATTGTAATAATTGTTGGTTGATAATAAAGTATGAATAGGATAATGATTGATTGAATAAAAAAGTATGGAAATCAAGATTTATTAATTTAAATTTAATAATTAGATTAGTTGGAATTAAATGAAAACTAATATTTAAATATTATGTAAATAGGGATTAAGATGAAATTGGGAAATATTAATGTACCATGTTATAAACCAATGTCAATTATATCCTTATTGTAATAAAAGACTTGACTAACAAGGTTTAAAAGTTAATAAATGGATTTTGGAATTTTAAATTTATAAATTCCGAATTTAATGAAATTGAAACTAAACACTAAAATTGAGGAATTAATTAATTTTAAATCGACAGCTAAATTTGCTTAAATTATTTGTGAATGGTTAAGAAATAAAAATTGATAGAAGTTGTAAATCATTAAAATTTAAATTGGAAAGTGATTAATTAATTTGTATTAAATTATTTAATTAACTAGAAAATAACCATTTTGGCCACTGACTGGATTTCGACGAAACCAGTTTCATCGGATACGTAATGGTGAATTATTATAGGATTTCAAGTTTCGTAGCAATCGGGCTTGCCATTTGATCATACGGACTCGAAACATCTATAAATCAATTTAATTGAAATCAATTGAAATCAATTTGAAATAAGTTGATTTTTGTATAACTTCTTCGTACGATGGAATTTGGACTTGAAACCGTCCCATTGCATTTAAAATATTTAAAAGCATCTATTTTGATATATGGGTTGACCCAATTTCGTTTCGGAGTCAGATTGGGCTTTTTGGGCCATTTATCGTTCAACAGTCCAAACCAATCGTATCCGTTCCTCGTTTTCTCAGCTCTACCTATATATATCCTATTATAAACCCAAGCAGCTTTCTATTTCTCAATTCTGTATGTACAGAAACTTCTGTTGCTCCTCTTTCTCAATGGTGGACAAACCAAAAATTCCAATTGCAATTCCAAATAAAATTCAAAGCCAAAAATTCAAACTCCTCAAACAACATCAAATTATATATCAATCTGAAGCTCTCAACGAGCGCAACTCGGATTTGTAATTCGTTTTTCAATCTTAGCTTCGATGTCGCCGGAAATTGTCGATTTGTTTTCGGCCGTTCATCGCTCGTCAATGAACCTCAACTGATCGTCAAATCGACAATACTAGGGCATGGAGAGTGGCAAGTGCAGCTCATCGGCATAGGTGATTCGTTATTTCAACAGCTGGATCTCGACGAATAATTCGATTAGGGTTTTTGTTTCGGTGGCGGCTAGAGGATTTGGGCGTCGATGACGATAGTGGAGGGCGCCACGGTGGTCGCAGGCCGAGCTCGGCATGGTGGCGCCGTAGCCACGGCGATTGATTTCGGTGGCGCAACGTTGTCATAAAGGTGGCAGCCGTCATGCTCGATCGCGATTTTGCTGGCTAGGGTTCGGCTGTGTTGAGCAGGTGGTGACGTGTTATTCCTATTTATTAATTTATTTATTTTAATCTTCATCGTAAAATGTTCTAATCTCAATATTTTTCCCACACGAGGTCCGTTTCACACACGGTTTCTTCCTTTAGGATCGTATCGAAATTCCGAACATTTTGTCGTTGGTTTGTACAAATTCTAAGACTATTCAAATTTTGGGTTTAAATTGGATTTAAATTTAATTTAAATTTAAAAGATGAGTGTTTTAACCCACTCACAACTTCTAAAATTTCTTATGTTTGTTAAATTGATTTATGATGTGATTAGAAATGTATTTATGACTATTTGGCATATTTTGAATCATCATCTCAGTTTATTTGAATTTATTTGGATAAAATAGTTATTTAATTTATTATTGAATATAAACTGCCAGTAAATGCTTGTTATTTATTATCTGTTCTATATAATGTTATTGATTGAATTGGATGATGATTGTGATAAATATTTGATGATTGATATTGGATGAATGGATGTTGTATTTAATATTGTTATAAACTGCAAGTTGTTATTGATTTTTATTTCATTCGGGATTGTGCTTTGAAATGATATATAACTGTATTTATATTTTAAATTACGGATTGAAATGATAAATATCCATATCACTTGATCATACGATATAAAATTTTATACAGACACCGTGGTCTATATATAAAAATATTTTGAAATGATTCCTATGGTTTTGTAAAGAGATATATAGTTTTACAGAAATACTGATTTTAGATATTATATAAATGTTACTTTGTATATAGAGTGAAATTCTTGATTTTTGGCTATGTATAAATTTGTTTGGTATATAACAAGTTTAAAAATAAAGATTGATTTTATAAGAATGCAATATGGTTAAGTATTTATATAAATAATATTTTTATATAGAGTTTATAATGATTTTTAATAAAATTAAGGCTAAGAAGGTAGATTTGAAGTCGATTTGAAATTTTATTTAATGTTGAAATTTATTAAATGAAACCGATTTTGAACTTATGGAATTTGAGATTTATAAAGGATATGATTTATAACTTGATCGTATTTAAGGTGAATTGAATAAATAATTAAAGTATAAATAAATTGAAGGAAATATTTAGTTATTTGTAATTTGGTTTTGTTTAAATGATAATGTATTTATTATGTAAATATTTCAAAACTAAATAATACAAATTTTAATTGTTGAATCACAATTACCAAAATTAGTTTTGAAAGTGTTGAATGCTTAAAGTTTGAAATATACTGAATTTGAAATGGTTTATTTTGTGGATCAAATCTGTTTTGTAATCGATATAATTTGAAATAGTTTATTGGGAAATGAATTGAATTGAAGTTTATGATTTGGGATTTGGTTAAATATAAAATGTAGAAATTCAAGTTGTTTTGGAATTGATCTGGGAAATTGAGGAAGCTATTTTATTATATAAAGTATTTTAATATTTAAACCATTTAAGTTGTGGAAGTTATGTTTCGAAGTTATGAGTTTTTAAGGTATTATAATTTGAAAGTGTATAATTTCAAGTGTTTGGTTTTGAAGTGTATAACTTTGAAAGTGCTATGATTTTTGGAAAAGCATATACTTGAAATAAAAATGATATTATATTGATTTTGTTTTGAAATGGATCGTATGTTCTGGTTTTGAAGTATAAATTATTTTGAAATGACCGCGATGTTATAATAACATTTGGTTGTTAAAGAGACCGGGATCGGAAGTTGTCATACTCTCTGCCAACTCCAAAAACCACTTTAACAACTGTGTACGCGGTGGAGATTGCAGAATGAAGTAGGATGGCGGCGGCGTTCCTTTGAGGTATATACGTGGACCTGACTCCCGTGAGTTGGCATAAGGTGTCTAAAACATGATCGATTCTCAGGCCAAGGAGGCAGCCCCTCTTATCAGACACACTCCTTCGATATTATATTCTGACTTTGGATGGATTTGTGGCCACTTTTGATTTTTGATTTTGGGGGTGTGGCTTAAGGTGGGCGGTAGTAGCTGCTACGCGTTACCACCTACCCGGATGCGTAATTGGTATATCTACCCTGGCATTGCCTTGTGTACCGTGTCACCTACCCAAGTGCGTCTTGTACGAGTTTAATTTGTGTCGTACCTATGGAGTATCCTTTGGCAGCCTCCCGATCAGGAGGTATTACGTTACTATATAGACTATTGGCACTATTACGTGTTAAGGGCTATATAGGTAACCTCTTAACGCTATTTAAAAGTAAGTTTATTTTACTATTAGACACTATTATAATAGCGAAATATTACTACATATTAAATAGTTTAACGGATCCTTAGGAGATGTGAATCCCAAGCATCTCTTAAGTTACTGCACTCACATTAGAAACTGGATAGGAGATGCCAAATCCCGTAAACATCTCTAGCACCGTTCCACTCACATTATTTACCGTTGATTTAACTTACACAAGATTTTTTAGTTCTGACTCGAGTGTTTTGTCTTCTCAATTCGCTTGGGTCAGCCTGAGTATTTAAGGATTTGAAGACCCTGTTGCTGGAGGACGAAGATGAAGATTGTATTATTATTATTTATTATATTTCACTGCATAATGTTTTCTGCTGCATTATTTATTATTCTCTGGTATGTGTAACTCTGATTCTATGTTGTATAAGTATAATCAAATGTTTTGTAAAATATCTTCATGTACTTTTATTTGATTTTTGTATTTTGTCGCTCCGCTGTGAGATTCTGTTTGGTTTTGTTTCTTTCTCTGCTTTTCTTATTCATCCCAATAACAATCTGCTCTTTTGTATGGTTTGAGTCTGACGTGTGTCGTTTATCATCGATTTAAAGCGTACAGAAAGGTGGGATGTCACATCTGGTATTAGAGCTTTGGTTTAGCGATAAACCTTAGCTTTGTGGGGTTTGACTCTTTATTAATAGGGTAGTAATATCCTATGATGAGTCGCTGAGCGTATATATATGAGAGAGCGTATTTGTTAGTGTCATAAAGGTTTTGATATTGTGTTAATTTTTCCCATTTTGTATTTATAAATTCTGGTTGGTGCATAGGACGCTATGGCATCAATAGGGATTTCTCAACACTTAATAGGACTGACCGACACAATATATTTTTTAAATATAGGTGAATGAAATAATTTTCCCTATTATATTTTCTGTATATAAAATATTTTTTTATAAAGGTTATGTTTGGTTGTAGTATATTGGTTGTTAGGTAGTGAAATTTATAAATATTGATTGGAAATTTTAGAACTTAAATTCCAGGGTTTTGAAATTTCTTTCGAATGATTTTGGAATATAGTAATAATATTATTAGAAGTATTTTCTGATGTAAATATATCAATATAAATTGAAATAATTGTTTTAAAGAAATTTTGAAAAGAAATAAGTTATGTACTCCCCTCTCTGTCGCTGGAAAATAATTTCGGTGATGAGTGCACGCATCATCGATATTCATTTTCGAGTTTCTAATTGGGAAGGCCACTGTAGTAGTTTTACTACAGATTTATTTTGACAAACAAATATAAATTTTAAATTATTTTAAACATAATTAGATATATATAAGTTGTAAGTATATACATTTATCTATTATTTTAAAATGATTTGGAATTTAGCCCGGTATTAAGTTCTTAACTTTCTGTTAATTAATAGTTTCAATTATTGTAGTGAAATGGAATGTAACTAACTAATGATTGAAACCTCTAAATGAAATAAGAGATTTAATGCTAAGATATAAGTGGGATTAAAAGAAATTTGAAATTGTAACCTATGAAACAAAGGATATTAGTGTTGAACATTAAGTTAATTTGAAAGAAATAAAATAAACTTGTGTAACTTTTAGTTACATCCTTAAAAGAATATATATATATATATATATATATAACTTACCAAATATTAAAAGTTCTAATGCTTATATGAAAATGTAATAGGATATTATACGAGTAAAACTTAAAGTAATGAAAGCATTCAATGAAATTCTTTAATAAATAAAAATTTGACGTTGTAATTGTTAGAAACTTAAGTTATAATGGAAATCTTACTATAATAAAATATGATGGAAGATAAATGTTGTGAGTAATTATAGACTTAAGTAAATGTTGAAGTTATTTATTTTAAAAATAGGTAGAAAAATGAATATTGTAAGTAAAAGATTTCGAACTTAGGAAATGTTGAATACTATGGATAAATGAAAATTTGCAAAAGATAAATGTAAATTAGAAAGGTAAATCATTATATGAAAGAAAAGGAATCAAACAACAAATATTATGAAATGAAATTATAAGAATGAATTTGATCTATTGTTTGAAATTGTTGTTTGTTTGATTTATGGTTGTTTGGGCAAGGATACTATAAAATTATTTGGATGTATGAATAATCTATTTAGTTTCATATAATACTGTTGAGTAAATGGTGCACTTAGTAGTTTATTTTCCTTTCTGCATAATTTAAAGTTTTAAACCCGAACAACTTTTTTTTTTGTTGCTATGGATATATGGATGGTTGACTTTATTGACTTCATATGATGGTCGCATGTTGTGATTGCAAGTGATTGTTGTTTATTATTGATTTTTTTTTAGTGATTGAAACAACTTTAAATATTTCATTTTATACAATTATTAACTCTTTAGGATTATATAAGTAAAATAAAGGTTATGAAAGCAATGCATCTGCTTTTGGTTTCATAAAATAAATGTTAATTACCCGACAAATAGGTATGTTTTCAGATTACGGTTTTATAGCGCTATTATATTATTTTTTCCGTGTTGGGATATATATTATTTTGGAAAATATATGTTGTATATTTTTATATTTGATATTATAATTTTTCTCAAGCCTCTCCGTACAAAGGAGACTGCCGAAATTTTTCATAAATTTTGGACTTAGAAAATTTGATGAAATGTTTTCCAAACTTTTGTTAACTTGGAAATAAAAGATTTGATCGTTTACAAATTTATATATTTTGTTCAAATTATTTTATTTTGTAATTTTTTTTATGTTTTGAATTATATATATTGATTTATAAATCTCTTCTTTCCTTTTTTCCCTTTTCGAGGACCGAAAGTTTTGAGTGGAGGAGAGAGTAACGACTCGTAATTTTCAATAATTAATTTTTATTAATTTAATAAGTTTTTGTAATTGAATTCGGAAAGAAAATAAAAATCTGTAATTTAATAATGAAATCGCTAAAATAAAGGTAATAATGTTAATGCAAGTTAATAAATAACTAATTTAGTGCAAAGCCAATTAATTAAAACGATTGCAAGGTCATAATGGATTGTAAATATTAAATTGGCAAATAAAATTTAAAGTTATATTAATTGACGAAATAATACGTAATAAGCGGTAATTTGAAAAAATCAATATTAGATAATTACTTATAATAATCGTTGGTTGATAATAAAGTATGAATATGATAATAATTGATTGAATAAAAAAGAATGGGAATCAAGATTTATTAATTTAAATTTAATAATTGGATTAGTTGGAATTAAATGAAAACTAATATTTAAATATTACGTAAATTAGGATTAAGATGAAATTGGGAAATATTAATGTACCATGTTATAAACCAATGTCAATTATATCCTTATTGTAATAAAAGACTTGAATAACAAGGTTTAAAAGTTAATAAATGGATTTTGGAATTTTAGATTTATAAATTTATAAATTTTGAATTTAATGAAATTGAAATTAAACACTAAAATTGAGGAATTAATCAATTTTAAATCGACAGCTAAATTTGTTTAAATTATGTGTGAATGGTTAAGAAATCAAAATTGATAGAAGTTGTAAATTATTAAAATTTAAATTGGAAAGTGATTAATTAATTTAATATTAAATTATTTAATTAACTAGAAAATAACCATTTTGGCCACTGACTCGGATTTCGACGAAACCAGTTTCATCGGATCTGTAACGGTGAATTATTATAGGATTTCAAGTTTCGTAGCAATCGGCTTGTCGTTTGATCGTACAAACTCGAAACGCCTAGAAATCAATTTAATTAAAATCAATTGAAATCAATTTGAAATAAGTTGATTTTTACATAACTTCTTCATACGACGGAATTTGGACTTGAAACCTGTCCCATTGCGTTTAAAATATTTAAAAGCATCTACTTTGATATATGGGTTGACCCAATTTTGTTCCGGAGTCAGAACCAATCGTATCTGTTCCTCTATTTGTCAGCTCTACCTATATATATCCTGTTATAAACCCTAGTAGCCTTTCCATTTTTCAATTCTGTACGTACAGAAACTTCTGTTGCTCCTCTTTCTCAATGGTAGACAAACCTAAAATTCCAGTTGCAATTCCAAATAAAATTCAAAGCTAAAAATTCAACTCCTCAAACAACATCAAATTATATATCAATCTGATGCTCTCGACGAGCGCATCTTGGATTTGTAATTCATTTTTCAATCTAGGCTCCATGTCGCCAGAAATTGTCGATTTGTTTTTGGCCGTTCATCGCTCGTCGATGAACCTCAACTGATCGTCAAATCGATGATAATGGTCGACATAGGTGATTCGTTGTTTCAACTGCTGGATCTCGACGAATAATTCGACTAGGGTTTTTATTTGGGCGGCGGCTAGAAGATTGGATTGTCAATGGCGATAGTGGGGGGCACCGCGGTGGTCGTAGGCCGAGCTCGGGGTGGTGGCGCCGTAGCCACGGCGGTTGATTTCGGTGGCACGACGTTGTCATGGAGGTGGCGGCCGTGTGTATCGTGCTCGATCGCGATTTTGCGGTCTAGGGTTCGGCTGTATTGAGCAGGTGGTGACGTGTTATTCCTATTTATTAATTTATTTATTTTAATCTTTATCGTAAAATGTTCTAATCTCAATATTTTTCCCATACGAGGTCTGTTTCATGCGTGGTTTCTTCCACTAGGATCGTACCAAAATTCCGGACATTATGAAGTTAGTTTGGACGAATTCTAAGACTGTTCAAATTTTGGGTTTAAATTGGATTTAAATTCAATTTGAATTCAAAAGCTGAGTGTTTTAACCCACTCACAACTTCTAAAATTTCTTATGTTTGTTAAATTGATCTATGATGTGATTAGAAATTTATTTATGACTATTTGGAATATTTTGAATCATCATCTCAGTTTATTTGAATTTATTTGGATAAAATAGTTATTTAATTTAATGTTGAATATAAACTGCCAGTAAATGCCTGTTATTTATTATCTGTTCTATATGATGTCATTGATTGAATTGGATGATGATTGTGATAAATGTTTGATGACTGAAATAGGATGAATGGATATTGTATTTTATATTGTTATAAACTACAAGTTGTTATTGATTTTTATTTCATTCGGGATTGCAGTTTGAAATGATATATAACCGTATTTATATTTTAAATTACGGATTGAAATGATAAATATCCATATCACTTGAACATAGGATAGAAAATTTTATACAGACACCGTGGTATATATATAAAAATATTTTGAAATGATTCCTATGGTTTTGTAAAGCGATATATATGGTTTTATAGAAATATTGATTTCGGATATTATATAAATGTTACTTTATATATAGAGTTAAATTCTTGATTTTTGGCATGTATAAATTTGTTTGGTATAAAACAAGTTTAAAAATAAAGATTGATTTTATAAAAATGCAATATGGTTAAATATTTATATAAATTATATTTATATATAGAGTTTATAATGATTTAATTAAAATTAAGGCTGAGAAGACAGATTTGAAGTCGATTTGAAATTTTATTTAATGTAGAAATTTATTACATGAAACCAATTTGGAACTTATGGAATTTGAGATTTATAAAGGATATGATTTATAACTTGATCGTATTTAAGGTAAATTAAATAAATAATTCAAGTATAAATAAATTGAAGGAAACATTTAGTTATTTGTAATTTGGGTTTTGTTTAAATGATAATGGACTTATTATGTAAATATTTCAAAACTAAATAATAGAAATTTGAATTGTTGAATCGTAATTACAAAATTAGTTTTGAAAGTGTGGCATACTTAATGTTTGAAATATACTAAATTTTAAATGGTTTATTTTGTGGATCTAATCTGTTTTGAAATCGATATAATATGAAATAGTTTATTAGGAAATGAATTGAATTGAAGTTTATGATTTGGGATTTGATTGAATATAAAATGTAGAAATTCGAGTTGTTTTGGAATTGATTTGGGAAATTGAGGAAGCTATTTTATTATATAAAGTATTTTAATATTTAAACCATTTAAGTCATGGAAGTTATGTTTCGAAGTTATGAGTTTTCAAGGTATTATAATTTGAAAGTGTATACTTTCAAGTGTTTTGTTTCGAAGTGTATAACTTTGAAAATTCTATGATTTTTGGAAAAGGGTATACTTGAAATAAAAATGATATTATATTGATTTGGTTTTGAAATGGATAGTATATTCTGGTTTTGAAGTATAAATTATTTTGAAATGACCGCGGTGTTATAATAACTTTTTGGTTGTTAAAGAGACCGGGATTGGAAGTTGTCATACTCTCTGCCAACTCCAAAAACCACTTTAACAACCATGTACGCAGTGTAGATTACAGAATGAAGTATAATGGCGGCAACGTTCCTTTGAGGTATATACGTGGACCCAACTCCCGTGAGTTGGCATAAGGTGGATAAAACTGGAGTGATTCTCGGGCCAAGGAGGTAGCCCCTCTTATCGGACACACTCCTTCGATATTATATTCTGACTTTGGATGGATTTGGTGGCCACTTTTGATTTTTTTATTTTGGGCTATGGCTCGAGGTTGGTGGTAGTAGCCGCTACGCGTTACCACCAGCCCAGATGCGTAATTGGTATATCTACCCTGGCATTGCCTTGTGTGCCATGTCACCTACATTAGCGCACCTTGTATGAGTTTGATTTGGGTCGTGCCTATGGAGTATCCTCTGGTAGCCTCCCGATCGGGAGGTATTACGTTACTGTATAAACTATTGGCACTATTACGTGTTAAGGGCTATATGGGTAACCCCTTAACGCTATTTAAAAGTAAGATTATTTTACTATTAGACATAATTATAATAGCAAAATATTACTACATAGTAAATAGTTTAACGGATCCTTAGGAGATGTGAATCCCGAGCATCTCTTAAGTTACCGCACTCACGTTAGAAACTGGATATGAGATATCAAATCCCGTAAACATCTCTAACACCGTTCCACTCATATTATTTACCGTTGATTTAACTTATATAAGATCTTTTAGTTCTGACTCGAGTCTTTTGTCTTTTCAATTCGCTCGAGTCAGCCTGAGCATTTCAGGATTTGAAGACCCTATTACTGCAGGAGGAAGACGAATATTGTATTATTATTATTATTATTTATTATATTTCACTGCATCGTATATTCCACTGCATTATTTATTATTATCTGGTATGTGTAACTCCGATTCTGTGTTGTATAAGTATAATCAACTTTTTTGTAAAACAGCTTCATATACTGTTATTTGATTATTATATTTTGTCGTTCCGCTATGAGGTTCTGTTTGGTTTTATTTCTTTCTCCACTTTTCTTATTTACCCCAATAACAATCCGCTCCTTTGCATGGTTTGAGTCTGACGTGTGTGGTTTATCGTCGATTTAAAGCATACAAAAAGGCGGGATGTTGCACCGTAGGTCAATTTTAAGCTAGTTGCTTCGGTCAAAACAGCTTGAATCAGATAAGCCTTACTTCTTGAACTGCACTACTTGGAAAGCCATGAAACTTGGTAAGTATTCTTAAACGATATAGTAGATCATGATGCAAGAGGATTTAACAACCCATGAAGCTTTCTTATAGATCGTTAGCGATCCATCCCTTTAGTGGATTTTTGGGTGATTCTTCTTGAGTCCCTCATAGCCTATTCCTCTAGTTTTTTTGGTCGAGTCTTGAGTTGTTTTGCTTGGCTTAGATGTTTTAATCATCTAGATTCTTGCTTGGGTATAAACCCAGTTAATATTTACCCCCTAGAGTATGTCTTCGTTGGAAATAAGGTGTGCTCTAGAAGTAGCTGCTTTTGAGTTTCCATTTTGAGAAATTTAGTTGATCGTGTCGAGGTTACCATACAAATTGGCTTTGACTATTCAGCTGTCTTTTAAATTTTCGATGTGAATCGTTGGAGTCTACCTCAGGATGTTGTTTTTAAATGGCTGACTTCTAATAGCCGTTCTTTTTTTGATTTTGATTTTAATTTCAATTCCTGGCGCTGACGATGCAATCATTGCTCCGTAGTTTACAGGGGTTTAGGTCAGTAAAAAGGTGCATATGTAGGTTTAGAGTCGTTCTATAAGTTTTAAATCGAGCAGAAATGAAGTTAAATTTTGTCTCGAATGATTGTCTGGCGTTCTGGAGCGAAATCTTGCTCTTTGTCTTTAGCTTTTTCTTTTCGAGAACTTGGTTAAGTTCTCGTTGATGTTCTTAAATTCTAGTGCGATGATTTTTTCCAAAATCGAATATAGTGGATGATTCAATCATATCGCTTTTCCTATTTTCGTACCCTAGTAATCCTAAAAAGAAAAGCGTCGTATTGGACAATGGCTCCGTTATCATCATTAATCGATAACGGGTAAGTGTGGAATAGATAATTTAAAAGGAAGATTCAGATTGTTTTTCAAATGTAAGTAAGCTATCTACACTAGATTATTTGTTTGCAATATCCGAGATACTGGACTCTTCTCATGTAGAAAACACGCTGCATATGCTCCGGTCAACGCTCAGAACCCGACTGGTCAACATACGCCAACTTCCCTTGAATTCCGAGCGTTGGTTATATGAGGATATTATTTAAAGTAAAACATACCTGACAGGGTTGAATGCTAAGTTTTGTTAATGAAAATAATTTTTCAGTCATCCAATCTTTAGTCTGGCGGAGGAACTTCCACTCTTCCAGAAGCTGTATCCTTCGCAATTTATGCTTCGCTTATTATTCCTATCATATTGGGATGATTGATTACAGTTATATTACAAGACACAGTTGTTGTTGAAGTTCGATCAGGCACAGCTTCAGTCTTTAGAAACTAGCGCATGACTTGTACGATTGCGATTAACTTTCCTTTGCGTATCTCGAAATTCAACCTACACGCCAGCCTTTGTTTTATGGGACTATTAGTTTAATTGCTCTATTTTGGGCATTGCCTTTTCTCGCTGTTGCACCTCTTGTGTTCATATGTAGCATAATCGTTTACTATAATTCTATACATGTAAGTAATACTTCTACGATCATTTCGACATATTCTTCATAGCTTTGTTCAAAATGATGAGGTAGCTTGGTATAGCAAGTTATGTAGCTAATCCCAACTCATGCTCAATTGAGTTCGTTTCAACAAAGTGTTGGTGTATCTGCCCTCGTCAATAGGGATAATTTCTACAAATACCAAGTCTATATTTTTTAGAAGAATAGGTCTCCTAGGAAATATGTTCGATTACCCCAGTTTGTCTGACATGATAGCTCCTATCTCCAAGAATTATGTACTTTGTTGCTTGAATCCAAGCTTTGATTTTTTTGATAATATTTGTTTCCTAACTGGAATTGAATTCCTCTAAGTTGACATCATCATTCAATGTCATTCTGGGTACATATGCTACTGCCGTCATCTTTCGCTAGAGTGAATTCTTCAAACTCTAGTGTTGAGACTCTAATCATGTATCGGTTTCTATCTCTAGAAACTCGTGCATGGATGACTCAACTCTGTGAATTTTTTCTTGATGTTGTGAATCTTAAGTAGTATGAGATGCCACAAGGTCGGACTGAAGGTTCAATCAAACTCTTGCTTCTGCTTCCAAAAACCGATGTATCGATAATTTCATCCTGAGGATTTCTTCTTAGCATAACTAAAATTTGGGCAATGGCATATTCCTGCAAGTTGGAACGAAATGATCTAGTTAGATCGTATGTAGGTCATTGATCTTTCTCGTCATTGCCAGACTGTGAGCGACGGTTGAGTTTTGAACATTAAATCCTTCATTTCCTTTATTGACGATTTTGTTGCTAGAATGCTCTTTTTGCGATACGTAATTGTTATCTAACCAACCTCACAGTTATTTGTGCTTGGAGTTTTCAACATTTCTTTTGATCAAGTATCTATACGCTATCCTTGCTTGAAGGACTAGTTATTTCGAACATAAGTATTTAGGCAATTGTGAGATATGGAGAGGTTTGGGACAAATGATTCAATCACCCCTAGTCTGGCTCTCAATCCTATTCTAGGATTAATGAAGTATGATTGTTTTAGTTTCGACCTTCCATGATTGTCTCTACATGTCCTTACTTATGCATTCTTTGCTTGACTTATGTCGTCACGGAAGTTCTGTTCATACGCAAATTCCTATCTTCGGGAATTGATAACCCAGCTGCTTTATTCCGAGCAACATTTACTTGAGGCTCCCTATCTTTTTGGTTATGCTTAAACTCTTTTTAAGTTGAATTCAGGAAATTTGGTTGTACACCAGCTTTGATCCCTAGAAATTAGCGGATGAGCAATTCAATCTTAGGATTTCCCTTCGGTGCTGCTTTATTCCTATGTAGTGGCTGATTCCTGTGATAAAAGGTCGAACCATCCAGCCGACCACTGAACGGTTATGTCTTCCTGTTGTTGCCCATTTTCGGGCAAGGTGGTTTTCTGAAAATAAGGGTAGAATATCAGTTGAGAACCAACTTCTATCTCTAAAAGCTAGTGCATTGATGGTCTACTACGATGAGTGTTTCTCATCGAACCTGTAGATTAAAGTTTTCCTAGCATTGTCGAGGCAATACCAGTACATAGCGAGTAGCAAATTTCCTGGCATTGCCGGGGCAATGTCGATAATTAGGAAATAAAGGGTTTTTCGATGTTGTTGAGGAAATACTGATACTTATGAAATAGAAAGTTTCTCTGCATTTTCGGGCAACATTGTACTTAGCAAATGAGGAAAGGCCTTAGTGTTGCCGAAGCAACAACAACATTGAGGAGGTTGAGATCGATTTTCTTTATCGATCCGGCAATACTTTTAATCCATGTGGGACTAGTTTTGGTCTTTGAAAACTTGCACTCCGATGAATGGATTGTACAAGTTTTTTCTTAGTGCTACCTGTCTTTGGACAATGTTAAAGTCATATTAGTTAGGATTGAATCATTCATCTGATCCTGTATAGTTAAGTAGATCCCTTTCAACCCAATGTGATTCTCTTTCTCAACGTTGCTTATATCCAGGATACACCATGTTCTGGAAGGATGGGAGTCCCAGGCATTTCCATTGCCTAGCCTTTTTTATCATCATCAAGTGTTACCCTTTAGGGTTGTTTCTTAACCAATTCCATGGTTATTCTTATTCACCAAAAATCAGGTTTCCTCGAACCAGTTTTTGTTATGATCCGACTTCTATCTGCGGAAACCTTCATTTCTAGTTGTCAAATTCTAGGTTGCGGAGACAGTCATCATAATGCCCTTGGTACGACTATGCTTATTCCTATCCTGATCACGGACGGGTAGAGTGCAGTAGTGTTTGTCTGAAATCTATGACACTTAATCTTGCTTGTTTCATTTCATATGCGTTATGCTGGGTTGACAGCATTATTGCAGATATTAACCATATTCATTGGTTTCAATCTTCGGGAATCAATGGTTTAGCTGCTCGATTTTGAGTGTACTCTCCTTGCCGTTGTCTGTCTTCGAATAATAGCTTGTTTTCTACAAGTCGAGGCTTAAGATCTCAGCCGAGCACCTGCTTCAATCTTTGGAAACTTGTGCATTGATGATTTATTTTGGAAACACCTTCTATTGTTGTCTATCTCTAGAGAACGGTAAGTTCTTCCTTTTATTACAAGTTGGAGCAATTTTCTATCCTAACCCAGTGTTAATGTGTTATGTGCCCCTTAGTCCACAGGTCTGATTATTCTGAATAATTGATGTGAGACTTGATGTTCTGGGTGGCTCTCCGGATTCTTCTAGTCAAAGGTATGCTTAGCTCCTATCTCTAGGAACTCGTGACTAGGATGTCTTGAATTTAAACATTTTGTACACTAACTTTCGTTAAAGATCAGAATTCTTTGTCGACTTCATGATTTTTGAACTTTATGGCACAACCGGAGCAATGTCGATTGTACGGGTAGCGGGAGTTGATCCTTTTTAATCCTACAATAGACAAGTTTTTCGTTGTTGCTGGGACAACACCGGTACTTATAAACTTTTAATGGTTTGCTGATGATGCCGGAGCATTATCAAGCAGTGCTTGCATGGCTTATGAAATGCATGGCTTTTAAGAGTGTGCAGCTTACGAAGTGTGCGGCTTACAAAATGCATCGATTTTAGAGTGAGCAACTGATGAAATGCGTGGCTTTTGAGAGTGCCAGGGTTAAAAATGCATGGGTTTTGTGAGTGCGCAACTTACAAAATTCACGGCTTATGAGATCGATACGACCCGTCGATCCAGAACAGTTTGGTATTTCTTATCGTTTCCAATCTTTGGATAACGTGAGGAGTTCGTGCTTTGAGAATGCGATCCCACAGTGAAAGAAGTGATGCATGGCGGAGTGCGCGGCTTACTAGATGTGCACAATGGTTTGGTCCTTCCCAGTGCTGAAGGAGCGATACCAGTTCTTAGAAGGTAAGCATCGAGTTTTCCCATCAATCCGATGATTTGACTTTGCTGGAATGCGATCTTGTCAGTTCTAAGAGATAATTGGTTTTTGGATCGGGTAATCGTGGCTTGGACGATCCTCCCGTATTTTGAAAAGGTATGCATAGCCAAATAGATAAGGTTTTCCTGGTGGAGGGATCTACAACTGACCGCATGGAGATGGTTTTGAAGAAAGGGAATATAGGAGTTTGGGGGTAAGGCTCTTATCTTTTGTTTCAAACCGCCTTTAGAAAATTGGCCTTTAATTGGCATGCAGTCTAAGAGGAAAAGGAACTGGTCATCAAGGGTGGTAAAGAAGGAGTTGGGAAGAAGAAAGCAAGTATTATGCTTCTATTTTGTTTGTTGCGCTAGCTAAGTCGTTAAATCCGTAGTTGTCAGAATGCCAATTTTTTTGATTGGGCATAACAGAACTATGAAATGATTAGTCTTGGCTTTCCTTGTGGCTATTCAAGTGTGTGCGGTGCCCCTCATGCTACAGGGCTGTTGGCGCACTTGAATTTTACCCAGAATCTCACCCCAACTTGTCTGGTTGCCCCTAGTTTTGTGGGTGCGGTTCTCCCGAGTTCTAAGTCTTTGTTTGGTTCGAGTCAGCCACTGATTAACCACAAGGTCGGTGTAGTTTTGGCTTATTTCCTTTGAGCGACATTGAAGCTTTGGAGTTCAGCACTATTTTTTTCATCGATCATGGAAGTTATTCCATTAATTATGCGCAGTGACTGATACGATTGTCGATTTTTGACCCCAGAGCATGACTTCGTTGACTTCGAGGGGCTCTGGATCAGATGATGCTGATATTCCAATTCACCTTCACGGATATCGGTCGTGCTTAAATTTTGCTGATCTACCGGTTTGCCTTCACGATGCTTTAGTTCATGAAGGACCTTCCTGTTTGCAAAGAGTTTTTCTGATCAGATGACCACTGATCTACCGATTTATCCTCACAGTGCTTTAGTTCATGAAAGACCTTCATATTCATGATTATTTTTTGGGATAAGATGATAGCTGATCTACTGGTTCGCCTTCACAACACTTTAATTCACGAAAGACCTTCACGTTCGTGAAGGGTTTTTTGGATCAGATGACTGCTGATCTACTGGTTTGCCTTCATGATGCTTTAGTTTATCAAAGCCTTCATGACGCTTTAGTTCGTGAAGGAGTTTTTGGATCAAATCACCGTTGATCTACCAGTTCGCCTTCACAACGCTTTACTTCATGAAAGACCTTCACGTTCATGAAGGATTTTTTGGATTAGATGACTGTTGATCTACTGGTTCGCCTTTACCACAATTTTGGTTGTGAACAACTTTCAGGAGCTTTAGTCCGTGCATGATTTTTTATGGTCAGATGTCCTTCGGCCAGACGGTCGTAGAATGATAACTTATCGATTCTAAAAGGAATTTTGGTCAGATGTCCAATGACCAGATGACCTTGAAGGATAATTCATCGACGCCAAGAAGAGTTTTGGGTCATGTGTCCAATGGCTAGACGGTCTTAAAGCGAAGATTCATCGACTGCAAGAGAAATTTTGGTTGGATACCTAGCGAGCAGACGGCTTTGGAATAATAATTCATCGATTCCAAGAAGAGTTTTGGGTTATGTATCTGATGGCTCAATGGTATTAAAGTGATGATTCAATGACTTCGAGAGGAATTTTTGGGATTCAGCTCACATGAACACGGTTTTATCGGTTCAAGAATACTAAGAGGTTGGATCTGTTTGTTCGACAATCCTTTGGATAAGACTTCTTGACACTACCAAAGCAATGCCTGCTCTCAGAAGGGGGATCGACATAGCTCATCGAGGGCCTAAAAGCACTTCTTTCGTCGTACCATTTGCAATGCCCAGTGTCCTGGTATGGCCCATTTGGAAATGGAAGTAGACAAGGATGGATGAGAAGGCATCACTTTAGGCTGCTGCCCCATTCTTTGTTAGAATCTCAATTTTCGTCCTTTTGATTGTGACAACTATACAAATCCATATTTCTATGTAATAATCATTTATGCAAGAGATTTGCTGCAGATTCAGATTCAGAATGTTTTGAAGTTATAAATCTATTGGTTATAGTCTGTATATGATTAGAAATATGTTAAAATCTCTCTAATATGGTATATATATTAACATGCACACAAATGCACATATATGCACAATTCAAGCTGAAAACAACCAGCTGAATGACCTCATTCAGTAGTCTGTTTGTTGAAATAATTTTTATATTTCACAGTATTCAACAAGCTGAATGGGTTCATTCAACCGTCCGACGTAGGTCCAAAATTGCATTTTTTTTTGCTGTTTCGAATTTAACAAATTCAGAAGGCTAGATTATAATTTCAGCTAGTTGATTATTTATAATGTCTAGTTTTATGAAAAAACGCTTCTCTTCAACGAAGAGAAGCGTATTAAAATCAACAGTTGCATCTGTTTTCTTTTCAACGTCATCTTTTATCAAATATTCCAACCTTTTAATTTATATAAATAGAGTTTATAATTTAACAAACAATTCACCTAACTGATTTTAGTATTCTTAAATTCTTATCTCTTATTCTCTGTTTTCAATTTTCACTCAAACTACATACAATCTCTGATCGTTGATCACTCTATCTTCCATATTTCTCAAGCACATTACGTTTATATCATAAAGGAGAAGATTATAGGAAGACTGTACTTAGTTGAATTATCAGTGCTATTTAAAGAGCACACTACAGTCAGATAATTTTGTCTAGTTATAAATCTTTCCTGCTCGGCTGCTTAGGCAGTAGAAGTCCTATTCGGTGACTTAGGCGGTGGAAGTCCTGTTCAGTTGCTTAGGCGGTGTAAAACTTATTCCTTTGGGTTAAGTGAGGGTTGCTAGTTCAATTCCAGAAGGATTTTGGGATAGGACGTAGAACGAGAGTTTGAACCAGTACAAAAACCTCTGATGTCATTTACATTACTGCTTTAATTATTTTCTTACTCAGTTATTATTCCACACAAGTAGACCATCTATGTTACACAATCCTATAGCACGGTCACTTTCATTTGGTATCAGAGCAAGGTCATCTTATAAATGTAACATAGTTATCTGATATTTTCATATGGAAAATAACACTAGCACTACAACTAACACTAGCTTTTTTGAAGGCCAATCTACTGCATGATCACCTCTATTTTATGGAATGAATTATGACCATTGGGCTACTAGGATGAGAATTTATATACAAGCAATTTTTTATGTAACTTGGAATAATACTCAAACTGAATATGACATACCTACTATAGAATATTCACAATGGTCTAACACACAAAAACTTGATGCTACTGCAAATGATAAAGCCATGAACATGTTATATTGTGCATTAGATAAGAATGAGTTTAATGGAGTAAACATGAGTAAAACGGCATATGAAATTTGGCATACACTTAAAGTTACACATGAAGGTACTAACAAAGTAAACAGATTAAAATCTCCATGCTCAAAAATCAGTTTTAGAATTTCAAAATGAAGCAAGATGAAACAATAAATGAAATTTACTCTAGATTCCAAGATATACATCATTCTCTTATACCATTAGGAGAAACTTATACAGACTATGATATTGTTTCAAAAATCCTCAACTCTCTAAAGGATGAGTGGGAACGAAAGTCTTAGCAATCAAAGAAGCTAATGACATTTCAACCATTAAACCAAGGAGTTGATAGGAAATCTATTGTCTTATGAAGTTAATCTCCAAGAAAAACGAGTACAGGCTCAAGATAAGAAGAATATAACATTCCTAGCAGAAAAGGATGAATCGGATTCAGATGAAGAAGATATGGCATTCATGCTAAAAATTTCAAAAAGTGTTTGAAATTTAAAAAGAGCAACAAATTCAGAAATAACAAGAACAGCTCAGCAATAATAACATCATCAATAAACCATCATCATCTGCTCTAGAATGTTATGAGTGTCACAAGAAAGGATACATCAAGAAAGACCATCCTGATAAAAAGAAAGAGAAATACAAGCACAATAAAGATGGATTCAAAAAAAGCCTTCTCTGTTGCTTGGGATGATTCAGAATCATCTTCATCGTCATATAGTTACTCATACAGTGATACTAAACAATCCTATGTATGTTTTATGGCCACAAATAACGAGGTGAGTGATCTAACTTTTGATAATTTATTGGAAACAAACTTTGATTTAGTTGACAAACTAAGAGATATCAAAAGAAAATATAAAGAAATTTCTAAAAAATTAAATAGAACTGAAATTGAAGTAGATATGTTAAGAGATAAGAAACAAACTTTAGAAGAGGAACTTGAAGTTACTCAAGAGTCATGTTCTAATATGACATCTCAACTCACTATGCTAAGTTAAGAGGTAGAAACTCAGAAAGAAAAGAATAATGCTCTATTAATTGAAAATCATGATCTTAAAGCTAATGTTAAAATTTTGGAATTATATATCTCTAATCTTAAAACAAAATTATATGGTACTACTAAAAAAGTCTCTAGTTTTAAAAAAGGTAGGGAATATCTTTATGAAATTATAAAAAATTCTCAAAATATTTCGAATAAAAGAGGACTAGGATATAAGCAATTTTTTAAAGTTATTCCAAAGAAAAAGAATTCATTATATAACAATTTTAAAAGGAATAGTAACAAAATTGAAAAACCTAGTTCAAAATGAATGGATTATTCTAAATCAATTAAGATTTGGGTTCCTAAAACAAATAATTCTTTAATTGGAGATAAACATATAAAATCTTTCATAAAAAGTGTTCATAAAACAAAGATTTTATTTTTAAAAGGAATTCTGAACCTTCTTGGGTTTGGTTTCCTAAGATCTAACTTTAAGGACCCAAATAAAATGGTGGGTACCAATGTTAATTATGTATTTTGCATGTATCACCTAAAAAGAGAGGAAAATGGATATTAGACAGTGGTTGCTCAAAACACATGACGAGAAACAAAGGGGTGCTAACGAACATTATCTACTCAGATGGAGGTTTTGTCACACTTTGATAGAATTCCAAAGGATATGTCATCAGCAAAGGCGATGTGAGCAATAACGATATAACTAATTTACCTCTTATTACTGATATTTCATCAGTTAAAAATTTAAAACATAATTTACTTAGTATCAGCCAACTGTGTGACAATGGATTCAATATATCTTTTTCTGAAAATAAGTGTAGCATTTTTTATTAAAATAAAAATCTTATTTTTGAAGGTTTTAGAGATAAAAATATTTTTTTAAATATGAATATAAATTACAATACTAACATGTGTTTAATAGCCAAAGAAAATGATCCTTGGATATGGCACAAGTGATTTTGTTATATTAATTCCAAAGCTATAAGCAAATTATCTAAAAATGAATTAGTAAAAGGTTTACCAAAAACAAATTTTAAAATAAACAATATTTGTGATGCATGTAATTAGGAAAAATGTCAAAATCATCCTTTAAATCAAAGAAAAACATTTCTACTTACAACCACTTGAACTATTGCAACTGGAACTTTTTGGACCAACTCAAGTTCAATCTATAAACCATAGTAGATATGTGTTTGTTATAGTAGAAGATTTTTCAAAATATACTTGTAATATTTTTTCTGAAAAATAAAAGTGATGCTTTTGAAAATTTCAATATTTTTGCTAAAAGAATTCAAAATCTCAAAAATTTAAAATTTAAAAATATTAGACGTGATCATGGAATTGAATTCGAAAATGGAGCTTTTGAACATTTTTTTAATAAGAAGGGAATTTATCATAATTTTCCTTTTCCTAGAACACCACAACAAAATAGAGTTGTAAAAAGGAAAAATAGAATGTTAAAGAACTTTTTTAAACGGAAGTACTTTACCAAAACATTTTTGGGTAGAAGTTGTAGCAAATGCCTGTTATGTTCTGAATCATATTTCCATCCGACCACTAACTAAACACACTCTATATGAACTATTTCATCGAATAAAACCAAATATTTCATATCTTAAAGTTTTTGGCTCAAAATTTATATGTTATACACAAAAGATCAACTTGGAAAATTCGATCTAAAATCCGATGAAGGAATTTTCGTAGGATGTTCGAAACGAAGCAAAGCTTAACGAATTTTTAATAAGGGAACTAAAACAATTGAAGAAACACTTCATGTTACCTTCGATGAAAATTTTAAATTTACCAGAAATTTTTAAGATTATAAAATAATCGCTAAGACACTCATAAATAGGGTTACTCAATATAATTTTGAAGAAGAAGAAAACATTGTTTATGATTTTGAAGAAGATGAAAACTTTGTCCATAATGAAAATAAATTAAGATCTCCTTCTAGGATTTTACGAGATCACCCAATAGAACATGTCATAGGGGAAATTGATTCACATGTAAGAATCAGAAATCAACTTAATCAAATGGGCCATGTACATTTCTTTCTAATATTAAACCTAAAAATGCAAAAGAAGCCTCTACTGATGACTATTGGAGAAGAGCTAAACTAATTCGAATTAAACGAAATTTGGTAATTAGGTCATAGACCGAGTGATCAAACAGTCACTAGTATAAAATGAGTCTTCAAAATAAAGCAGATAAACAAGGAAATATAACTAGGAATAAAGCTAGATTAGTTGCACAAGGATATAATCAAGATGAAACGTTTGCACCAGTAGCACGAGTAGAAGCAATACATATATTACTGGCTTTTGCATGTTTTCATAATTTTGAACTTTATCAAATGAATGTTAAAAGTTCCTTTTTAAATGGATATATATAAGAATTTTTTTATTTTGAACAACCTCCTTTATTCGCACATGAAATTTTTTCAAACCATGTCCACAAACTTAAGAAAGCCTTATACGGTCTAAAACAAGCACCTCGTGCATGGTATGAACATCTTAAGAGTTGTCTTATAGATTCAGGATTTCAAATTGGGAAGGTTGATCAAACTCTTTTTATTAAAAGAACTAAAAAGGATATTTTAATTATTCAAATCTATATAGATGATATTATTTTTGGTTCTATGAATGAAAAATTATATTAGGAATTCTCTAATATAATGACCAAAGAATTTGAAATGTCATATATGGGAGAATTATCTTATTTTCTTAGTTTACAAATTAGACAATTAAATATTGGAATTTTTATTAATCAAGAAAAATATTGTAATAATCTAATTAAATACTTTGCTATGGAAAATATTTCTACCAAACCAACACCAATGATTTCAACAATATATCTTGATAGAGATGAAAATGGCTAAAGTGTTGATCAAAAATTATATCGAAGTATAATTGGATCATTACTCTATCTAATTGCTAGTAGACCTGACATAATGATGAGTGTTTGTTTATGTGCTCGATTTCAAGAAAATCCCAAAGAATCACATTTGCGAGCATTGAAACGAATATTATGTTATCTAAGCAAAACAAAAGATTTCAGACTTTTCTATCCGAAAGAATGTCCTTTCGAGTTAGCACCATATAGTGATGCTGACTTTAGAGGTTGTCGGATGGATTGACAAAGTACGAGCGGGACTTTTCAATTCATTAGAAAATTGTTAGTCTCTTGGTTTAGCAAGAAACAAAATTTGCGTTTCACTATCGGCATGTGATGCATAATATATTTCTGTTGTTTTGGCATGTGCATAAGTCATTTACATGCAACAAACACTTTAAGATTTTGGTATAAATTTATCTAAATCAACTATTTTTTGTGATAACACAAGTGCTATAAACTTATTTAAAAATCCTGTAAATCATTCATGAACAAAACATATTGTCATTCGTCATCATTTTCTTCGTGATAATATTGAAAAGGATTCTGTCAGATTAGAATTTGTATCCTCAGAAAACTAGCTGGTAGATATATTTACAAAACCGTTTAAATGAAAATATTAAGAAGAGAATTAGGAATTTTAGCTTTAAAAGATTTATAATATTTTAATTTTTTTTGTCAAAAATAAAGTTTTTACAAAAATTGAAGTTTCTAAGATTCAAACTCTGGTCTCTTGCTTGTAAATTTGATGCACTACCTCTTCACTATAACATACTTCACAACAGAACCATATTCTAATTTTTATATTATCCTTTTCTATTCCTTTCAAATTTTTCCTAACATACATTTTTAACCACATAATTTTCTTAACCAAATTTTTTTCTCCAGTTACCATTCTTTTTACCTCAAATCATGTATCTATTTCTGACCTCTTATGCCTTATAAATATCTCTTCAACCAAGTCTTTATACATCATCTTTTCAACAATTTATTTGTATAAGTTTTTCCCCCAAGCTTTAGTCATCAAAATGTCTTCACAACACAACTCTGAATCCTCCTCACTTTCATATACTTCTCCAAGTTCGGGATCAGTAAATTTACCTACTCCCACACCGATTTATGAACTATTTTCGATTGTTACTCCTAATACTCACATAGCTTACACTCCACCCGCAAGAAAACTAGATGGTCTCTATTTTTCGAATTACCGTCTACTAAAGAAAAGATAGATGATATTCACCATTGCTGAAGGGAAATGCTGTAATTACAGTGCAAATTTTATTACGAACAAAAAGTTAATGCTAAACGCTTAAGCTTTTTGGAACAAGTCGCCTTAAAATTCTTTGGATCCTCATCCAAGAGCACGGTTCTTCAACCATCTCCTATCTGTTCTCCTTCCCGGACAATCCTTCGGATCCATCAGCACAATGTCCTCCAATTTCTCCGTACTCTTGGAAATGTGGAGATGACTGGTCTCCTATTCGTCCACTATAGGCGAATACCAAGGTTTAACCAAAGGAATATCATATTCCAAGCTCCTCATCAAAATCTGTTTAAATATTTTCTTCATATAACTAAAATCCACTGTGCTCTATTTATTATTCCTATATGTTTTTCTTCCTAAAAATAACGATAGTTGTTTAAAAAGCAGGGTTACCATATTGTTACATGAAATTCAGCCAATTGAGTACATAGAAACAGACGGCTGAATATTATACTTGGAATAATTTTTTTGCCCAGATTTAGACGGCTGAATACACTACAACAGTCGCCTGAATTAGTTCAGTTTTTTCCTATTTTCTTGTAGGAATGAATTTAGATGACTGCTTATAGTCAAATGTCAGGTAAATCGCCCCAGAATATTTTTTTTACATATGGCCCTACATTCCAACTACCCATTCTACCCTTATTTTAACCTACCTATATATACATCTTTTCACTTTTTACCTCCTCATTTCAGAAATCTAGCCTCCACTCCCTTATAAATTAAACCTTAAACATCAAAAAATTTCAATAATGCCCCCAAGATCTAAAAGGTCAAGGGAATCTACCTTCGGTCCTTCCGAGGACAAAATGTTTCTATGGTTATGGAATGATGTTGCTGTCTCCCACTACAACTCCACGAAAAACTCCAACATTTTTGAAGGGACCTTAATGAAATTCCTGATTTCGAAGCATATTGAATTATAGAAATGGCCGAGCATTTCCTTACTGAAAATCCCATAAGGTATGCTCCCAGTAGTATTAAACTAAATCATCTTTTAATTAAACTTGTCCTTGCAAATTTGAATCTTGACCACCATAATCCTCAAAACCATGAAGTTTGTGGTATCAAAATTTACCTACCTTTGTAAAGATTAGGAAATATTTTGAATTGCCCCTATCGAGGAGTCGATATAGACGATATACAAGTTGATATGCGTCATCGAGATGAAGTTCCGTATTGTTTCTTGTCCGATCACCTTGTCAACTTAAACGAGCCAAAGTCCAGTGTCTTAGGGCTGCAAACGGGTCTCATCCACTAGCTTTCATTCGATCCTTGCATCCTTGTAACACCCTACGTTTTTATATAATTAAACAAAATCAATTTAATTAACAAAATTGCAAAACAAAATATAATTGTCAAATATATGCATTTAAGAATTAAGAGGTTACATAGATTTAAGCATGCAATGAGTGTGTGATTAATTGACGCATCAATCTATTAAAAGGGGAATCAATTAAGAGACATAGAGACGTCAATTAGTTAGAGAATATGTCACTTTTATAACATTAATTAATTAAGGGATCTTCTAATAAATGGAAATGTATGTGAGGAATAAATTAAATGATAACATACATATATTAATTTATAATTGACGTAATCAATTAATTAAGAAATTAATTAAAGACATTACGTAAGCATCAATTAATAAATAGAGAAATTTATATGTCAATTAACTGAGTAATGAATTGGTGGTTGAAATACATACAACTAATAAATGTGTGATTGGGTGATGCATAGGAATTAATTTGGACATCGATTAAAATGTGAAAATGTTAATTGGCAATCAGTTGAGAATTTTAAAAAGGGTGTCAATTAATCAGAGAATATGCCCTTTTTTCAATAGCTAATAATGTAAATTAATTAGCTAGAGAAAAACATTAGTTATAGGATTATTTGTTTCCAAGTTAAAAAGAAAAATAAAGAATAGGAATGAGTACAAAAATCAATCGGAATAATTAAGTTTATGATGAAGGTAAGTTAATAAGAATAAATTAAAAAGTATAACTTTTATATACAATCAATTGATAGAGGTATTAATTGACGTGTTCAAATAGGTAAGAAAGTATATCGTATAAGAATCAATTAATATTAGATATACATATACATATACATAAACATATATGTATGTATGTATGTATGTACATGTTTGATCTAATTAATTAGATAACTAAAGGGAGGATCTTATTTAGAAGGAAACGTAAATTAATAGTGTCGTATAACAAAGGAATAAATGAATAACATTGAAGAATTATACGTTATAAGCTAACGTAAACAAATCAATAAATAATAGTGAGGATTTTTCTAGGGTTAATTAGATGGTTCAAAGTTGTTCACTACACCTATAAATTGAACATAACTTAACCCTAGACCACATTATTTTCTCTTAATCAGCCGTTGTCATTTACAACAAAATCCTCTTATCTTCTCCCTATTCCTTTCTCCTCTGTCAATCAAATCTTTCTCCAAACAAAAATTAAAATTAAGTAAGGGATACATACAAGCACATTAGAGAATTGCATAAACAAATCAGGGAATTTACAGCGAATTAAAAAGGGGAAAAAGCAGAGAAAAGCATAACAAATTAAAAGGGATAAAGATTGAAGCTAAGGGCGACATTTGAGTGGATTTATTTACATATCTTTTAAGTTTAAGATATATTATTGTTAGATTCCCGTTTAGAAAATTTTATTAAATAGTTAATCATATTAATTAAATTATGCTGAACTATAAGAAAACTTGCATTTTTTTTACAGTATTAGTATCTATACACCGTTTTCTATGCCTTATTTACTTCTTTTTCTACGTTTTGGATTTTTATGCAAGCATCGGTTTTCTTCTATCCTCGTCTATTTCTTTACGTGTGAATTAGAATAGATTAACCACGAATATGGATTAAATAATTAAGAATATTGAAATGAAGGAAACTAGATGTAAAATAATAAAAGTTGAGTAATAAAAATACTGTAATAGATTGCATTAAAACGAGAAAAGTTAATTTGGGAGTAATTATCAGATTAATTGGTTGGTTTAAGAAATATGATACATTTCCATAACTTAATATTTAGAAGATAACGATAAACATAACTTCCAAAAAAAAAAAGGAGGAAATAGCGTAAAATAGAGAAACCATTGTATTTTACACTACTCCAAAATAGTAAAAGAGATATTTTGTAGTTACGGATTATTATTTATAGTATTATCCAGTATTTAGATATGGAAATGGATTATATAGTTTTCATAACCAACCAAACAAAGTAGAACTACATCCTAAAATAGCTGACAATAAATAAAAGTATGATTTGAAATAAGAAAATTATTAGTTTAAGAATTTGAAGCTATAAAAAATTAATAAGCCTAAGTTTGCATTTACTGCACATGCAATTTAACTAGGCAATTATTATGATAATTGAATTATGTAATATTGGAGAATTAAAGAAAATTCTATATCATAATAAAAGAAGGCAGACAAGAGCAGACAAGAAACGCTTGTAATTATATAACGGACTATAAAAGAAAAGAAGGTAACAATTACAAGTAGAATTATAACATAGGTTATAATTATGAAATAAGATGGAAAAGCTTATCTGAGACTTATAATAAATTTGTTGGCGCTGATGGTAGAGAATAATGATAGAAGCTTATTTGAACAACTTATATTAAGCCGATAAGAAAATAAAATAGAAATAATAAAAGAGGCTTATTTTATTGAACTTAAGGATTTATATATTAAGTTAAATAAGCAAGATAATAAATGTGGCTCATACTAACAGCATTCCCTATTAGACCTATGGTTATTTCATAATAGCTAGAAGTGAGATGAGGGCAAGAATGTGCTAATTAAATTAAAATAAGTAGCTAACATAATAAGAAAACAAACTAAACGCAAATTAAAAGATTAGACTTAGGGTTTAATAGATGAATCGAAATGCATTTGGAGCAACCCAATGGATGAAATGCCTAACGAAGCAGTTCATCACCGATTTCAGCAATGGGGAAGCACATCCAACGTAGTATTTTTGGGCTTCAAGGAAGTATGAGACTTCAACGAGATGTGAGGATACTCTAGGATGGCCCTCTGGGCAGGCCTAAGGCAGGTCTATACATGTTCCATCAAGAGAGTATGCCTTGACTGCATTTGCATTGTAGGCCTAATGAAGCAGACCTTTGTAGGCAGTCAGAAGGGCTTACTATTTGGTATAAGATATTCGTATGTCCCAGCGCTTGCAAGTAAGTTAAAGGATGGTTGCATGTGCATACTGACCAACATCAGGAGCAAGATCGATTTTAAGAAAGACAAGAGTTAAACAATCAGGCCAATGATTCTTTTACTTTTGAGACATTGGATGAGGGGCACCACCATTTGGATGTTAGATTATTTGCAGTAGGGCACGACCACTTAATTCTTTAGATGTCTTTCGGTTAGTTGAGGGATGGCTGCGTGGGGCCATAGCCATGATGAAAAATAGACTGACCTGCCAAAAGCAGTCCTTTACAAATATGGAAAATCCTCGACTGAATTCCATGCAAGGTAGATCTTGTTGGAGGGATTCAGATAGTAGACAGAACGATTACGTAGTCCTCAATGTACACAACGGGTGGTACATTCATAGACTAGTGCGAAAGCGATTTAAAGTTTCATAGTAAGAAGTGGAGCATCTGTATTGTAGGCCTCACAAAGAAGTCCTTTATAGATGTAGCTACGGAACGCTCGTGGAGCAAGACGATGGAGTATCTATATTGTAGGCCTTATGAAGCAATCCTTTACAAATATAGCTTTGAAGCAAGACGATGGAGCATCTGTATTATAGGCCTTACGAAGCAGTCTTTTACAGACGTAGTTATAGAATGCTGTCGAAGCAAGACAATGGAGCCTTTTTCGAGGAGGATACGGAAGGTACCATGGGTGGTACCTAGGACCAATATGGTTGTTGGGCATATAGCTACATATTTGTATATATTAATTATTAAGGTTTAATCTACTATGAAGTAGATGGGCAAGATTCACGAATAGGGGTGAGAAAAACGTAATGAACCTAATATAAGAGTAAATGGAAATAAAATGATGTATGTAAAAGTAAGCCTAGAAGTATATGATTTATCCATTCACCAGAACTTTTATTTTGACCCCCTCCTCATAACATCCTATATGTTAGGTAGATGGCATAGACTTCTCAACCATATGACACATGCTTAGGAAGTGTTATTATTTGGATGAGTATTTACTTATTATTGTATTTTAGTCGGTTCCACTGTGAGATAAATAATTGAGCTCTGGTATATTTATCTTTGCCTATTTGCAGGATACCAGATTCCCAACTTGGGTTTTAGTGGGCTTGGGTTTTAGCATTTTTGCGAAAAATCCGGACCCTCTAGAATTCGGGTTGTTACAAACCACATACAAGAAGCTATGAAAAAGTTTACAAAATGGACATTCGAGCTCTCTATGCCATCTACTCTAATCAACAAGTTAATTGGGGTAAAATAATTTTAGATGAATTTCAAGATGTCACAATCCGAAGGAAATATAAAACAATTCATTATGGCATCTATATTATGCGCATTCTACTCAATTTTGGTGTTCAAATGGCCGATTCTGAGTTTTCAACCATTAGCGAGTTAGGGGCAAAAACCTTGGGATTGATGGGTCTTCCTCAACGGCCTCCTCATCAACAAATTATCTCCTTTCAAGAATGGGCTCACAATGTTGAAAGAGGTGTTTCACAACCTCGTGACACTAATATCACCTCCTCTTCACAAACCCGCCATGAAGAAGAAGAAAAGAAAGATGGCTCCTGTAACGCCCGGCCTCTATACCCATGCCAACCAAGAGTAATACTAAGTATTACTGTCGGAAAGCACGGAGAATGAGACTCGATAAGGCTAAATGTTGTACTCATTCCCTTGAACTAACACTGGCACAAGAAATTTTTCGATTTTTTTTTTCCTTCTACTTACCCTTTGTGCGCAGTGTTGGTTCAAAGCAATGGTACAAGATAAAAATTTTCCAGGTTACATAGTATAGAATATAATAGAATGTACAATTCAGCACCAAAAACAGCATAATGCATAATACATATCATAATGTCCACGATACATAGTCCATAGTACATATCACTTCCAAAATACATAATAACATACATACCATAATACATATTAACTACTTCTAAGTCCAAGCTGAAAAGTCCAAAACCCCAAAACGTGAAAAGTGATAAGAATTCTGCTACAATCCACGCAACCTAACCTGCAACCACAATCCTCAGACTGACCCGAGGATTATAAAACAAATCACACGGGTCAAACTATTTCTAGTGTGAGTGAAGTAAGATCTATGAACAATAATTGTCCCAATCAACAAAAGGGAAAGAAAACGCCGCATGTATAAACCAACATGAGGCATATATGTGTGTGAGAACTAACATGCAAATTTGGTTTCATAAACAATTCCTTTAATCAAACAATGATTTAGGCCAAACCTATCGTATATAATCCAATACGATACCTTCCCAATTATTATTTGTAACACAAGGATAAGTTCATACACACATTCTCCAAAGATACTGGGTTTTCAAAATCAACTTTAATACTTCCAAAAATCATAAAGTAAAGAAAATTGCATTATGGGAATTATGGGATAAATATAACATGACTAATAAAATATACCAAATAAACAGACGCTAGTATTGTAAAATCACAGTGGTAGAGCTCGAGCGCGCGCGGAGACATCAACCCCGTAACCTACTCATAACGCCATAATACACCTGGCGATCAACCCAGGATAACCAAGACGGTCTAAGGCAAAGGCCGTATGCTACCCGTTCACGGATCTACACGTGGGACCCCCACGCCTCCATCCTTCATAGTCCGTGACCCGCCGATCGGAGATCACAATCAAAATAAGATTAGCCCTATGTAGCAGACCGTTGACCTTTGGTGGTAAAAGGGCATGTGATATACCACCGATTCAGGTAGCGATCCTGAATCAGGTCGGCCAAGATGGAGTTTTGGCCCATTGGTACAACAGAGTCCAATCTATCCCGACCCAAAAATCAAAGTGTTTATAATTTTAAAACACTTCTTAAAAGTCAACAATGACAATCGCCTTTCAAAAATTTCATTAATAAACCCAGTATAAGATTCAAAAGCGAATAGTGTTTAGCAAATAATTGTGTGTATAAAAGAAAATAATTACATCCCCATTTCGCATTAACACATAAGTACCCCATAATACTTATGTATTAAGACGAAACGCAAAAGGCTCATTCATTGGAAAAATTCGTTAAGTTTAAAAATTGATAACAATAAATTCAATTAAAAAAAGCAAGCTTAGTACTCAAAAACGTAATCAAAATTCTAGAATGTTTTATTTACATATTGTTGTTATTATTATTATTTTCAAACACATATTTATCGATAATACAATAGTTTTCTTCTTTAAACAAAATAAGTTTAATTCAATAATTTAAATTAATTTTAAAAAATAAATTTTTTTTTTTTTCCAAATTTGGTGCAGCTCCGACTTGGGCTGTAACTGTGCAGCCTGCCTGGGCTGTACAGCCTGCCTGGGCTGCACCAGTGCAGCCCTGGGCTGTACAGCCCCAGGCTGCACAGTGCAGCCCGCGCCCGGGCTGCACCAGGCAGCCCGCCCGGGCTGCCCCTGTCAGCCCGCCCGGGCTGCCCCTGTGCAGCCCTGGGCTGCACAGATGCAGCCCGCCCGGGCTGCACAGGGCAGCCCGTCCGGGCTGCCACTATGCAGCCCGCATGGGCTGCACAGGTGCAGCCCGCATGGGCTGCACAGGTGCAGCCCGCATGGGCTGCACAGGGCAGCCCGCCCGGGCTGCCCCTGTGCAGCCCTGGGCTGCACGGGTGCAGCCCATAGGGGCTGCACCGGTGCAGCCTGGGCTGCACCGCCCTGGGCGGGCCCGGGCAGCCCGGGTGCAGCCCACCTGGGCTGCACCACCGGGCCGGCCCCGGGCCGCCCCCGGGCTGGGCCCGGGCAGCCCGCCTGGGCAGCCCGCCCGGGCAGCCCGCCAGGGCTGCACACTGTGCAGCCCTGGGCTGCTCACTCTGCAGCCCTGGGCTGCACACTCTGCAGCCCGTCTGGGCTGCACAGGCGTGCAGCCCCTGGCTGCACATTTGCAGCCCGTCTGGGCTGCACCTCTGTGCAGCCCGTCTGGGCTGCACCTCTGTGCAGCCCCAGGCTGCACCTCTGTGCAGCCCCAGGCTGCACCTCTGTGCAGCCCCAAGCTGCACCTCTGCAGCCAGTCTGCACCTGTGCAGCCAGTTTGGGCTGCATATCTGTGCAGCCCCTGGCTGAACTGCTGGCGGGGCTGCACTTGCAGCCTCGTCTAGGCTGCACAGTGCAGTTCTGAAATCAATTTTTTTTTTTTTTTTACCTCTCAATCTTTCAAAATGGAGAACCTGAAAGTAATTGTGACATTTATGCGAACACCATGCGTGCATTGCAATCGTATATTTTGATTTACATTTCTTTCTAATTCAATGATTCAAGTAACACACATGCTAAAGGGAATATGCAGGCAATCCCTTTTTATCCAAAATTTTCCCATCATATTTGCATGCACAGTAAAAAATAAAATTTAATTATAATTTCACTCACCTAAACCTTCAAATTGCAATCTTCAAGCTCTTATACAGCTAGCCCTTGATTGCTTGACCTTCCCCTTTCAATTGCTAACAAAATGAAAGAAAACCCTAAATACCTATTTGTGAAAATAAGAAGAAAGAGATGGAATTGAGCTGATTTAGGAATACTTACTATTAGAATTGGGAATCTTTTCTTTTATCTTTCAATTGCAAAGTTGGATTTGGATGAAAAGATTGGAAATTGGGTTTTAGGGTTTTTTTCCCTTCTCTCTGTTTTTTTTTCTTTCTTTCTGATATCTGTACGTACAGTGAAAGATTTGAGGAGAGGGGATGGTATTTTTATTACAAAGCCCCTCCTCTAGAATCTTCTTCCAATTAAACCTTAATTTATTATTTCTCCCCCCTTTCTTTCTTTTTAAAATTATTTATTCATTATCTTTTGTCCTTATTCTAGATTTTTCTTTTACTTAACAATATTTTATTCACTTTCTAGATCTTTACTACATTACATTATAAAAAGATATTATTTATTATTATTTATTATTTATTACTATTATTATTTTTTCCCTTTTTTTATCTAATTGTAAATCAACATAAAAAAATTCTTATGTAAACTTTTCATACATAAAACGCGTTTTATCTTATGTAATTAGTTACCATTCTTTCATAAAAAAAAAACTTATCATTTTCAATGTTTAATTTAATTTTTTTTTTTTTTTGAATAGTTTAGGTTAATAAAATGGTTCATTTATTAAAATAAATTACACTACCTCAAGAAGGAACAATTTATAACTTCAAATAAAAGCGTACGAATTTGTTACCATTTATTTTCCTCTCAACGCTATTAATATTAAATTCTCATGTTTTCACATTTATCTATTATTTTATTTTCTTAATAAATATTTAATTGTTTATTATTATTAACAAATTAATTATTAATTTATTAAGTTGATTCCCAATTTAGTATCCCTAAAAGTCGGGTTGTTACAGACTTCCCCCCTTACAAAAATTGCGTCCTCGCAATTTCTACGTAAGGGCGATATCTGTAACTTTATTAGTTGATTTAATTTTCAAAAAGAATAAGACATACCTTACTCGAGCGCCAAACAATTCAGGATAATGCCTCTGCATCGACTCTTGTGTTTCCCAGGTGCAGTCCTTCGGATTGCTTGACCATTGCACCTTGACTAGTGGAACCACCTTACTACGCAACTTCTTCGTCTCAGAGGCAATGATACAGATAGGCTCTCGAGTATATGTCATATTAGGAGCGATCCCAAGCTGCTGCAACTGCTTTGGCTCTATCACCTCCTCAGAATCTCTCAGACACTTTCTCAAGTGTGACACATGAAACACATTGTGCACACTTGATAAGTGTTCAGGTAAAGCAACTCTATAGGCAAGCTTCCCAATCCGCTCCATAATAGGATAAGGCCCAATAAATCTAGGAGCAAGCTTACCAGTCTTGCTGAACCTCATTACCCCTTTTAAAGGAGTAACTTTCACGAACACATGATCGCCGACGCTAAACTCCAAGTCCTTTCTTCTTTTATCTGCATAGGACTTTTGTCTATCTTGTGCTTCCTTCATCCTCCTTCTAATTATCTCTACCTTTTCTGAAGCTTCACGTACCGTGTCGGGACCAAGAACTAACTTATCTCCAGTCTCAAGCCAGCATGCAGGAGATCTACATGGTCTTCCATACAGTGCTTCGAAAGGAGCCATGCCTATACTAGACTGAAAGCTGTTATTATATGAAAACTCTACCAAGTACAGGTGGTCCTCCCAAGAGCCTCCAAAGTCCAGAATACAGGATCGCAACAAATCCTCCAATATCTTGTTGACTCGCTCAGTTTGTCCATCGGACTGAGGATGATAGGCTGAGCTAATATTCAACTTCGTCCCCAAAGCTGCTTGTAAGCTCCTCCAAAATCCACTAGTAAATAATGGATCTCTGTCACAAACTATAGCACTAGGTACACCATGGAGACGAATAACTTCCTTCACATACAGCTTCGCCAAATAAGATGCAGTCCTCTTTGCCTTGACAGGAATAAAATGGGCAGATTTCGTCAAACGATCCACTACTACCCATATGCTATCATGCCCTTGCTTCGATCGAGGCAAGCCATCAATGAAATCCATTGATACCTAAATAAAGTATTAATGGAACACTAATTGGATCACAAATAAGGGTTTATATAAGTGAACTGTTATAAAATCAAAATTCACTTATACATGATCCCATTTCCATAATGGAATCTCCAAGGGCTGAAGAAGACCGCTAGGCTTTTGATGCTCGCATTTCACCAGTTGGCAAGTAATGCAATTCTTAACATATTCACCTATATCACGCTTCATTCCTTCCCAGTAATATAGGCGCTTCATGTCCATGTACATCTTGCTGCCACCTGGGTGAATAGTATATCGTGAACAATGGCAGTCCTTCATCACCTCTTGTCTAAGCCCTGCAACATTTGGTACAAAGATTCTACCCTTCTTCCTCAAACAACCATGAGCGTCCATCTCAAAACCTTTCAGGTCATCCGCTTCCTCTCCATTCTTCAACCGATGAACACGATCTAAAGCAACTGAATCCTCCTTCTGAGCAAGAGAAATCCTGTCCATAAGACTTGGTCTCACAACCAAGCTAGCTAACATCCTCCCTGAGCTATGAGTAGGCATACTGTAACAGATCCCACTAGAAGCTAACACCTCCAAGTCACACCATTCAGCCACCATCATCGATACAACTGCCTGGTGTTTACGGCTGAGGGCATCAGCAACACGATTTCCTTTCCCAGGAGTATACTGAATATCAAAATCATAGGCTGCCAAAAACTCCAACCACCTTTGTTGGCGCATGTTCAGTTCCTTCTGGGAAAATAGGTATTTCAAGGACTTATGGTCTGTATAGAGAACGAACCGCTCCCCCATAAGATAGTGTCGCCACAACTTCAAAGCAAAAACCACGGCTGCTAGCTCCAAATCATGAATAGCATACCGAATCTCATTGGGCCTCAATTGCCTAGATGCATAAGCTACAACTCGCCCTTTCTGCATAAGTACCGCTCCCAGGCCAGAGCCACAAGCATCCGTATAGACCACAAGATCCTGATTACCCTCTGGAATCACCAAAACTGGGGCGTTAGTGAGCATCTCCTTCAACTTTGTGAAAGCTTCTTCACATTTATCTGACCATTCATACTTAACTCCTTTCCCGTCAGCCTCGTCAAAGGAGTCACAATCTTGGAGAAATCTTTAATGAAACGTCGGTAATAACCAGCTAGTCCCAAGAAGCTCCGTATCTCGGTAACCGATTCTGGTCTCTTCCAATTCTGTATGGCCTCAATCTTAGAAGGATCCACAGCCAGACCGGCTTCGGAGACTATATGGCCCAAAAACTTTACCTCTTTCTTCCAAAAGTGGCACTTGGAGAACTTAGCTTTTAGCTTATGTTCCCTTAAGGTCTCCAAAACCATCCTCAAATGCCCTTCATGCTCTTGCTCGGACTTGGAATACACTAGGATGTCATCAATAAAGACCAGGACAAATTGGTCAAGATAGCTTCTGAATATTCTATTCATCAGGTCAACAAAATATGCAGGAGCATTCGTAAGCCCAAACGGCATCACCAGCCACTCGTATGAACCATAACGAGTGCGGAAAGCAGTAAGGGGAATGCTATCTTCCGCTACTCTCAACTGATGGAATCCCGTGGCTAAGTCCAGCTGGGAAAAGACTTTTGCTCCACTCAACTGATCAAAAAGATCATCAATACGAGGTAATGGATACTTATTCTTTATAGTCAGCTCATTAAGCTTCCTGTAGTCAATGCATAAACGAAGAGAGCCATCAGCCTTCTTTACAAACACAGCAGCAGTTCCCCAAGGAGAGCTACTAGATCGGATAAACTGCTTCCCTTCCAATTCAGTCAACTGCTTACGAAGTTCCTCCATCTCGACTCGCGGCATACGAGTAGGTGGTCGACTGACTGGTTGGGCTCCAGGAATTAGATCTATGCGGAACTCCACGGCCCTCTTTGGTGGTAAGCCTGTAACAGGCTCAAATATATCACCAAAATCTCTGACAATTGGTACCCTGGCTATCTCATCTTCCTCTCGTGACTCCATGGAAAACAAAGAAACATAAGCACTAGAGCTCGGTACATCCAGAGTCATATTAACAAGCCCTTTATAGGATGGATGCTTCAAAGTAACAGCTCTGTCTGAGCAGGAAAGCTGTGCATCATAACGATCCAACCAGTCCATCCCCAAGATAATATCAAAGCCAAGGCACTCAAATACATGCAAATCACAGAGAAAAGAGAGCCAGCATAAGGAAAGCTCAAAGCCTTTACACAACATTCCAAGTGTTGCGGACCCACCAATGGGATTCGCAACCCTTAGAGATGTCACGAGGTAAACAACTTCCAAATCATATCTATCCACTAATTCCTTAGATATGAAAGAATGAGAGGCACCGGTGTCAAAGAGTATACGAATGAAAGTATCTCTAAAAGGAATCATACCTTCCATGACCGCCACTTGCTTTCCCTTCCTCTGACTCGGGCCTGGATCTCCTTCCATCACATTCAGCTTAGCTGCTTGCTTCTTCTTCATAAGCTGTGGGCAGTTGTTCTTCAAATGACCAGTCTGATGACACTCATAACACTGCCTCTGGGGACAATTATTAGCAAAATGCCCGATTACTCCACACTTATAGCACTTCACTCCACTTTTATCTTGCTTCTGGGAGCCTGAAGCTTGACTTTTCTTTTGTTTCTTCTGAGGATTTTGCTTCTTCTTAGGGAAGAATGGAGCTTTTCTCTTAGGCACAAAGCTTTGTCGGTTCAGTGGTGCATCATCATCTCTTTCCCGATACAAGTCTTCATACCTCATGGCCAAATCAACAATCTCATCAAAAGTGGAGCGAAGCTGAGTCAAAAGCTGTTCCTTCAACTTCCTACGTAGACCATCCACAAATTTCTGGTTCTTTTTGAAGGGAGTGTTGAACAAATCGGGGCCATACTTAGATAGGGAGTTGAAGGTATTGACATACTCCTGAACTGTCATATCTCTCTGCTTCAGTTCAATAAATCTACGAGCGAGGATGGCCTTCTCCGCCTCAGGAATGAACCTTAACTCGAATCGTTCCCTAAATCTCTCCCATGTAAGCTCCTCCTCGCCTATCTCAGCACTAACCACATCGAACCAGTCAGATGCACCGTCTTGGAGGAAGCTGGAAGCAATCTGGACCTTCTGACGGTCCGTCACACCCATGTGTCCAAAGACTCGTTCACAAGTCTTCAACCAAGCCTGAACTCCAACCACACCTTCATTACCATGAAAAGGCTTCCCTCCAAGGCTCACAAAATCCTTACACATACGAGCGAAATCAACTCTAGGAGCAGCATTAGGAGCAGGTGCGGCCTGTGGCATGTTCCGCATTAACTCTAACCACTGCTCCATGGTCAAACGGGGAGTTCTTCCAGCCATCTTTCTCACTACTCTGCATAGTGAGAAATGTTATTATGCTGGAATCAAAATAGCTCACATACTAAAAAGATCAAAGATTTGGGGTTTTGGTTCAGGTATGTATGACTATTATTATATTATGGAAGTGATACTTATGGTATATAGACATGTGCAATGCTTCTACTGCTTTGTGCTAACTTATATTCTAAATATATTCTATGCTATTGTTAACCTGGGCTCTGATACCAAAAATGTAACGCCCGGCCTCTATACCCATGCCAACCAAGAGTAATACTAAGTATTACTGTCGGAAAGCACGGAGAATGAGACTCGATAGGGCTAAATGTTGTACTCATTCCCTTGAACTAACACTGGCACAAGAAATTTTTCGATTTTTTTTTTCCTTCTACTTACCCTTTGTGCGCAGTGTTGGTTCAAAGCAATGGTACAAGATAAAAATTTTCCAGGTTACATAGTATAGAATATAATAGAATGTACAATTCAGCACCAAAAACAGCATAATGCATAATACATATCATAATGTCCACGATACATAGTCCATAGTACATATCACTTCCAAAATACATAATAACATACATACCATAATACATATTAACTACTTCTAAGTCCAAGCTGAAAAGTCCAAAACCCCAAAACGTGGAAAGTGATAAGAATTCTGCTACAATCCACGCAACCTAACCTGCAACCACAATCCTCAGACTGACCCGAGGATTATAAAACAAATCACACGGGTCAGACTATTTCTAGTGTGAGTGAAGTAAGATCTATGAACAATAATTGTCCCAATCAACAAAAGGGAAAGAAAACGCCGCATGTATAAACCAACATGAGGCATATATGTGTGTGAGAACTAACATGAAAATTTGGTTTCATAAACAATTCCTTTAATCAAACAATGATTTAGGCCAAACCTATCGTATATAATCCAATACGATACCTTCCCAATTATTATTTGTAACACAAGGATAAGTTCATACACACATTCTCCAAAGATACTGGGTTTTCAAAATCAACTTTAATACTTCCAAAAATCATAAAGTAAAGAAAATTGCATTATGGGAATTATGGGATAAATATAACATGACTCATAAAATATACCAAATAAATAGACGCTAGTATTGTAAAATCACAGTGGTAGAGCTCGAGCGCGCGCGGAGACATCAACCCCGTAACCTACTCATAACGCCATAATACACCTGGCGATCAACCCAGGATAACCAAGACGGTCTAAGGCAAAGGCCGTATGCTACCCGTTCACGGATCTACACGTGGGACCCCCACGCCTCCATCCTTCATAGTCCGTGACCCGCCGATCGGAGATCCCAATCAAAATAAGATTAGCCCTATGTAGCAGACCGTTGACCTTTGGTGGTAAAAGGGCATGTGATATACCACCGATTCAGGTAGCGATCCTGAATCAGGTCGGCCAAGATGGAGTTTTGGCCCATTGGTACAATAGAGACCAATCTATCCCGACCCAAAAATCAAAGTGTTTATAATTTTAAAACACTTCTTAAAAGTCAACAATGACAATCGCCTTTCAAAAATTTCATTAATAAACCCAGTATAAGATTCAAAAGCGAATAGTGTTTAGCAAATAATTGTGTGTATAAAAGAAAATAATTACATCCCCATTTCGCATTAACATATAAGTACCCCATAATACTTATGTATTAAGACGAAACGCAAAAGGCTCATTCATTGGAAAAATTCGTTAAGTTTAAAAATTGATAACAATAAATTCAATTAAAAAAAGCAAGCTTAGTACTCAAAAACGTAATCAAAATTCTAGAATGTTTTATTTACATATTGTTGTTATTATTATTATTTTCAAACACATATCTATCGATAATACAATAGTTTTCTTCTTTAAACAAAATAAGTTTAATTCAATAATTTAAATTAATTTTAAAAAATAATTTTTTTTTTTCCAAATTTGGTGCAGCTCCGACTTGGGCTGTAACTGTGCAGCCTGCTTGGGCTGTACAGCCTGCCTGGGCTGTACAGCCTGCCTGGGCTGCACCAGTGCAGCCCTGGGCTGTACAGCCCCAGGCTGCACAGTGCAGCCCGCGCCCGGGCTGCACAGTGCAGCCCGCCCGGGCTGCACCAGGCAGCCCGCCCGGGCTGCCCCTGTGCAGCCCTGGACTGCACAGATGCAGCCCGCCCGGGCTGCCACTATGCAGCCCGCATGGGCTGCACAGGGCAGCCCGCCCGGGCTGCCCCTGTGCAGCCCTGGGCTGCACCGCCCTGGGCGGGCCCGGGCAGCCCGGGTGCAGCCCACCTGGGCTGCACCACCGGGCCGGCCCCGGGCCGCCCCCGGGCAGCCCGCCAGGGCTGCACACTGTGCAGCCCTGGGCTGCTCACTCTGCAGCCCTGGGCTGCACACTCTGCAGCCCGTCTGGGCTGCACAGGTGTGCAGCCCCTGGCTGCACATTTGCAGCCCGTCTGGGCTGCACCTCTGTGCAGCCCCAGGCTGCACCTCTGTGCAGCCCCAAGCTGCACCTCTGCAGCCAGTCTGCACCTGTGCAGCCAGTTTGGGCTGCATATCTGTGCAGCCCCTGGCTGAACTGCTGGCGGGGCTGCACTTGCAGCCTCGTCTAGGCTGCACAGTGCAGTTCTGAAATCAATTTTTTTTTTTTTTACCTCTCAATCTTTCAAAATGGAGAACCTGAAAGTAATTGTGACATTTATGCGAACACCATGCGCGCATTGCAATCGTATATTTTGATTTACATTTCTTTCTAATTCAATGATTCAAGTAACACACATGCTAAAGGGAATATGCAGGCAATCCCTTTTTATCCAAAATTTTCCCATCATATTTGCATGCACAGTAAAAAATAAAATTTAATTATAATTTCACTCACCTAAACCTTCAAATTGCAATCTTCAAGCTCTTATACAGCTAGCCCTTGATTGCTTGACCTTCCCCTTTCAATTGCTAACAAAATGAAAGAAAACCCTAAATACCTATTTGTGAAAATAAGAAGAAAGAGATGGAATTGAGCTGATTTAGGAATACTTACTATTAGAATTGGGAATCTTTTCTTTTATCTTTCAATTGCAAAGTTGGATTTGGATGAAAAGATTGGAAATTGGGTTTTGGGGTTTTTTTTCCTTCTCTCTGTTTTTTTTTCTTTCTTTCTGATATCTGTACGTACAGTGAAAGATTTGAGGAGAGGGGATGGTATTTTTATTACAAAGCCCCTCCTCTAGAATCTTCTTCCAATTAAACCTTAATTTATTATTTCTCCCCCCTTTCTTTCTTTTTAAAATTATTTATTCATTATCTTTTGTCCTTATTCTAGATTTTTCTTTTACTTAACAATATTTTATTCACTTTCTAGATCTTTCCTACATTACATTATAAAAAGATATTATTTATTATTATTTATTATTTATTACTATTATTATTTTTTCCCTTTTTTTATCTAATTGTAAATCAACATAAAAAAATTCTTATGTAAACTTTTCATACATAAAACGCGTTTTATCTTATGTAATTAGTTACCATTCTTTCATAAAAAAAACTTATCATTTTCAATGTTTAATTTAATTTATTATTATTTTTTTTGAATAGTTTAGGTTAATAAAATGGTTCATTTATTAAAATAAATTACACTACCTCAAGAAGGAACAATTTATAACTTCAAATAAAAGCGTACGAATTTGTTACCATTTATTTTCCTCTCAACGCTATTAATATTAAATTCTCATGTTTTCACATTTATCTATTATTTTATTTTCTTAATAAATATTTAATTGTTTATTATTATTAACAAATTAATTATTAATTTATTAAGTTGATTCCCAATTTAGTATCCCTAAAAGTCGGGTTGTTACAGCTCCATTCAAATTATTAGCCCCGACACCTCCTCTAGACAAGCTATCATCACCCTCTCCTAAAATCAATAAAACTTCATCGAGAAATTAAATCTCTTGAAAAGAAGATGGAAAAGAAATTCAATTCTATAAAAGGGGTTTTTAACAAGATTTGGAATAAAATCTCTTGCTCCGGTTCAACATCTACCCAAGCTTACAATCCATCTCCCTTCCAATGGTTGTCTTTAAGTTTGGAAAATGATGATGATGGTAGTGATGACCCCTCTCTTTCTATCTAGCTTTTATAAACTTTAATATTTGACTTTGTGATATTGTTTTTCAAAATTCTATGGTTCTATTCGGTTGTGCATGTAATGTTGTATGGGATGTGACTTTATTTCCGTAATGTTATCTCCAGTATATTTTTGCTTTCACTACTCCCGACTTATCTCTACGTGTTTCTATTTCCAATATTACTATGACATATCTTTCCTTTTTGTCGATGACAAATGGGGAGAAATTTGGTATAAATTTATTTAAATAAGTGTGCATATTGATAGGAGGAGAATTCATGAAAGTTTCATAGTAATATATTACTTATACTTATATAGTTGTCATCATCAAAAGGGGGAGAATTTTAGAATCCCGATTTTCATCATTTTGATTGTGACAACTATATAAATAAATATTTCTGTATACTAATCATTTATGCAGGAGATTTGTTGCTGATTTAGATTCAGAATGTTTTGGAGTTGTTAGTCTAATGGTTAGAGTTTGTATATTATTAAGAATATGTTAAAATCTCTCTAATATGGCGTGTGTGTGTATATATATATTAACATGCACATACATGCATACATATGCACAATTTAGAATGAAAACAGCCGGCTGAATGACCTCATTCAACCATCTGTTTTGCTGAAATAATTTTTATATTTCAGAATATTCAGCTGGCTGAATGAGTTCTTCAGCCATCTGAAGTAGGCCCAAAATTGCCTACTTCTTTGCTGTTTCGAATTTAACAAATTCAGACGGCTGAATTATAATTTCAGCTGGCTGATTATTTTTAACAGTTAGTTTTTATGAAAAGACGCTTCTCTTCAGTGAAGAGTAACATCTTAAAATCAACAGTTGCATATATTTTCTTTTCAGTGTAATCTTTCATCAAAGATTAGAACCTTTTAATCTATACAAATAGAGTTTAGAATTCAATAAACAATTCACCTAACTGATTTTAGTATTCTTAACTTCTTATCTATTGTTCTCTATTTTTAATTTTCACTCAAACTGCATATAATCTCTGATCGTTGATCACTCTATTTTCCACATTTCTCAAGCATGTTACACTATATATCATAAATGAGAAGATTATAGGAAGATTGTGCTTAATTGACTTATCAGTGCTATTTAAAGAGCATACTACAGTCAGATACTTTTTTCTAGTTATAAAGAAGTCCTGTTTAGCTGCTTAGGCGGTAGAAGTCCTATTCGGTTGCTTAGGTAGTAGAAGTCCTTTTCGGTTGCTCACGTGGTGTAAACATATTCCTTCGGCTTAAGTGAGTGTTGCTATTTTAATTCCAGAAGGATTCTGGGACAAGATGTAAAACAGGAGTTTGAACTAGTATAAAAACCTTCGGTGTTATTTACTTTATTGCTTTAATTATTTACTTAGTTATTATTCCGCACAAGTAGTTTATCCATATTATGTGATTCTATAGCACAGTCACTTTCATTCCTTAGTTGCTAGCTAGCTAAGGTGTTATTTGATAATCATACTTTCATCTGGTTTCGTCAGTTAGCTGGGGCCTTTTTCTACTGGGTCTTAGTAGCCTTGTTTAGGCAAAAGGTCCCTCAGGTCCTGTAGCTCATTCACCGTTTGGTATGTTATTTGGCGAATTGCTGGGTTTGCCTTCTTCCAATTACACTACTCCTGATCTTTAGAACTTGTTTGTGTTCCCATAGAATTCTTCCTGGGTAGTTGGTTATTTCATCCTTTAATGATTCCCGATGGCCTTGTAGTAGACTGCATCCGTCGCCCTCGCTTCATCCATATGCTAGCCAAACCTGTAAAAAAGCAATTTCAAATTAGTAGTACATTTATGCAAAAGGTATTTTTGGCATGATAGACAACTTTGGTTATTTTGCATGTTGAACAACTTCGGTGAATGAGTTTCAATTGAGGAAGATGCTCTAATCGTTATCAGACCCGTCTGTTTTCAAGTTATGGCTGTTTATAATGCTTGAGAATGATATACGCATGATTGTACTATGCTTGAATGATTGGAAATGCTGATTGAATGACTTATGTGGGGGTCATGGATCAGTGACAATCCTTAAAAAATTTCAAACTAGGCGAGATCGGTTTGGGGTGATAAAGAAATCTCCATAAAGTTGCATTTAAAATTTCAAGGCATTAGGAGTTCGCATGTTCGAGCTATGGCCAAAAGAAGATGGATCAGCAATGATGGATCAATGATATTTTACTTGGAGCTCGACCTGAAATTTTTTGCCTTTTGCTTGGAGTCAGCACATGGTTTGCTTGGAGTCATAGAATTTGAAGTGTTGGGTTGGTGACAAACGTTGCTTGGAGCCATTTGCATATTTGCTTCGAGAAAATCTTGGTTTTACTCGAGTCTGATTTCGAGCTAGAATTTTCAAGGTTTACGTTTAGTTAAATGAGTGATTAGTCAAGTTTGATTTCGAGTCGGGACTTCCAAAATCTGCTTCGAGTCAAATAGGCAATTACCCTTCTTTGACTTCGAGTCAACCCTGAAGTGAGTTTTTCAAAGACCATTTTGATGATTTTCGACGACGACTATTCGTGATTTGACGATGGAAGCTCCATGATGGGATTGGAAGCGGATCAGTTGGAAGTGGTCATAATATACCACAGGAGCTTGGCATTGTAATTGATCTTGGTTTTTATCGTATCTTCTTGGTTCTCCTACCTTCAGGAATACCGTTTGAGTAGCAGTTCCTCATCCATTGATTGGCACTATGCTGCAACATAGGTTTTAGAGCTTCTTCTAGCATTTTGCACACTGGAAATTTTCATCCAATTTGTCTTCCTCAAATTGTTCGTCATCTTCAGAGCCAGAGAGAGCGATCGTTATCCCATGGGGTTTTACCCCTAAGTTCCGGTTTATAGCAGGTGTTTTGTAGTAGGTGGAGTCTTAACGTTTTCTTCCATCATGATTTTTGGAGCTTTGCCCGTAGGGTTTTCTTTCGCATCTTAGAGGCCCAAAACTAACGATTACAGATGCTATAATAATCCATAAAACCTTTATAAAACCAAATATTGTGCTTCTACAACCACAATGGTTAAAACATACATTTCAAAACATTATGATTATATGCATATTTGAAAATAATTAGAATTTCCCATTCCTAGTTTAACCTGACGCCCAGTCATAATTATAGTTTCGAGGGTCACTATAAATCTTTTTAGTTTTCATGGGTTTACTAATAACCTTGTTATAATAATGGTCACCCTGACCTGATAACAGTTTTCATGGGATCACTAAGAACCTATAGGCACCGGCCAATTAACTTAGTCATTTCTTGGGTCCTCTTGAACCTATTAGTCATTCCAATTACCAATCACCTTATCCTAGTTTTCATGGGTTTACTAGGAACCTATGGACTTATCCAGTAACTCACCGCATATCTTAGTTTTCATGGGTTGAATAGGAACCTATTGATACTTCTATTAACCACTTACTTATCTTGGTTTTCATGGGTTTACTGGGAACGTGTTTACTAATGTCAACTCTTAATTCAGATATAGTTTTCATAGGTTCACTACAAACCAATTAGTCCCTACCAATTGTCCTTATGCATAGTTTTCATGGGTTAACTATGAACCTTTTGGTATGCACCAATAACTACCTTATCATAGTTTTCATGGGTTTACAATGAGCCTCTTGGTATGCACCAATAACTACCTTATCATAGTTTTCATGGGTTTACTATGTACCTCTTGGTTTAACTCCAATAAATACAATTTTAGGCATCCTTTATTTTTGGTCACCCTGACTCCATGGATGTAATTCTACTCATTCAGGAGTTTTTATGTTCACTATTTGAGTTAACCTACTGGTTTTTCTACCCTCTTTTCCCCCGAAATACAGTTACGGGTTATTACGTGAATATACTAATATTTGAAGAAGTAAAACATTAATTAACAATACCACTCCTATGGGTTTAAGGTCTTTGAAATACATTTAATAAAACATTGTTAACATCCGTAACTTATATTTTTATCAAGGCAATACTTCTTCAAAATTACATACTTAAAACCCTTACAAAACTCATTTATATAAGCCGTGGATTTTCCTATAAAAATTTTGAGTACGGGTTTTCAATTTTTTTAAAAACAAACCTTTCGACTTTGTCGAAAGGTCTTCAAAACAACCTTTCGAATCCAAACTTTTCATAACGATTCAAACCATTCGACAATTCAAACCTTTTGAAAGCATTCGACTCTTAAAATATAAACCTTTCGAAACCACTAGATCATATCTTTTGAAAACTTAGTTGGTTCAAGTTAAAATATGTGAAGGTCCTCTTTTAAACCTTTCAACTACAATGGATGAAACCTTTCAACCTTGTCAGAAGGTTCGCTTCGAAAGCTTTAAAACATTTCATTTACAACAATGGACCTCCGCCTTTTTGAAGGAACTCCTTCGAAAGCTTGGGTTACACTTCAGTTATAAAACAAGGGTAAATCATCTAAGACGAAAGCTTTGAAACCTTTCAGAAGCAATGGGAGAAGCGACTAGTTTTTTGACCAACTAAACCTTTCGTCTTTGTCAAAAGAAACGATCTTAAAAGGTTGGAAAAAGCGGCTATAACCACTCGACTGTGTCAGAAGGTTCAAAACAAAACAATGATAAGTGGTAGTAAACTTTCAACCATATCGAAAGGTTTTAAAATAAAATAAGGGTAAAGCAGTAGTAGCCTTTCGACTTTGTCGAAAGGTTTATACCTTTATTTTAAACATTTAATCTGGTTGAAAGCAACCAAGTTAAAAGCTCTAATTCGAAAGCAAAGCAGGTGAAAGCTTTTGCATTATAAAACAAACATATACCAACCACTTTGGCCATCAACTTTTCGACTAAGAACGCTTTGATCTTGTCCAATTCATTATGTACCAAGATACTTAATACCATATGCATTGGTTTGACCTTGTCGAAAGCTATAACCCTTTGACTTAGTCGAAAGGTCTGGTTGGAAGGTTTACTACCGTAAAAGGCTGAAACAGGCTAAAAGCATGATTTTCTTATTTTTAACATAAAGAAGATAACTTTTCAACTTACTTGCCTTGGTTTACCAAATTCTTATTAGTTAACAATTACTTTAAAAAAAATTAATGCCACAATATTCAGAATAAAATATAATTTTATTTTATAAAATGCCCCTTCTCCTTAATTAAATATATAAAACATTTAAGTCTCATGCCTTATAATTTTGTATATTCATCAAAACACTTAGAAAAAATTTGGAAAAATTCCAAAAAATCCATTTTAATATATTTTCCAACATACAAAAATTTCAAACCCAAATAATCATTATTTTAGCCGTAAATAATTATAAACCAATAAATCATTTTTTCACTAGAAAATTAATATAAAATCCAACTTAGTTTCGATAATTTTGAAAATCGAAAACCATCTCCAAAATCATGTTTCTATAATATAAAATTTACCCATGGCATTTAAAAATCATTTCATCTCGATTTTATCCTATAACCATGTATATCCTTTTTAAACAACTTTGTTTAAACATACATAATTCAAAATCAAGCATATTATCATTCCATGTAACATAAAAACATATTTATCCTTAAATCTGAAGCCATATGATGTTGAAGACAAAATAGAGATGTAGAAATTACTATTCACCTTAGATTGGATAAGGAAATTAAAGTATGATTGAGATTTATTCCTTCTAAGTTGAATCCTAGCTTTTAGTTAATCTACTCTTTCGAATGGCCGGCCTTACTTTCACTTCTTATGGTTATAATTTTTGTTTTGAGTAAAATAAGTGTATGACCTAATGAGAAAGGTACAAGAGTGGAAAGTATGGTTATTTACCCTAATTCCCTTATGTTTAATTTCCTAACCATTTATATAAGTTCATTAGTTTAAATAAGCATGGCCACTAGTTCAATTAAATTAAGGGTGTTACAGGCTCCCCTCCTTAAAGAATTTCGTCCTCGAAATTCATTAAGGACTAACTAGCAAACATAACAATCATATATAACATTTCCGAACAACCATACTAGCCTATCTGACTAGCAACTAGTCTATATAGATCTAATATGGACATACCTTAAAGAAGATCAGGATAAGCCTCTCGAATCTTGTCCTCCATCTCTTAAGTACGGTCTTTCTCGTTGTCGCTCCACTGAACCTTCACCAACTTGACTGTCTTGGTCCTCAATTTCTTCTCAACCTTCACTACAACCCAAACTGGTTGTCTAACAAAAGTCAAATTAAGCTCTACTATCAAGTTCTCTAACTTTGTTTGGGCAATAGTAGCCTCTAGATCATGCACATATTTACGAAGATGAGATACATGGAATACATTATGGACATCTGCCAAACTGCTAGGAAACTCTACTCTGTAAGCGATCTTTCCAATCGTTTCTATAATTTGAAGTGGACCAACATACCTCGGGGCCAACTTTTTCGACTTTCCAAAATCGTACCACACCCTTCATCGGCGATACTTTAATGAAAACCATGTCTCCCACTGAGAAATATAGGTCTTTGTATCTTCTATCTACATAGCTCTTCTACCTGGATTGAGCTTCCTTCATCCATCCATCCTCAAATTAACCCAATCTTTTCTAATGCCTCTCTTACTAAATCTGGACCTAAGACCAGTCTATCTCCCATCTCTAACCAACATGCTGGCGATTTGCATGGTCTTCCATACAAACCTTCAAGAGGTGTCATTTCTATACTAGTCTGATAACTATTATTATAGGAAAACTCAATCAAATGTTGGTGATCTTCCCAAAATCCACCAATGTCCAATACACAAGTTCTTAATAAATGTTTGAGTACCTTATTGACTCTCTCATTCTGCCCATCTATCTATGGGTGATCTGTTGTATTCATCTTGAGCTTGGTACCTGTAACGACCCTGACTTGACCTTCCAAAATCGGCACCGAATACGACACTCGTATTACAACGCCGCAGATCCAAACGTCGAATCTGGTTCGCCGGAGCTTATAACACATCAAGTATAACAACACAGCAGAAGAAAAAGAAATGAATATCATAAACAACTCCAATGAATACAATATCCAATGATATCAATATGATACAAGAAATATCAGAGACAATAAATAACAAGCGGAAAACGAAAAGCAAAAGTGATAACTCCAATATTAATCCAACTCCAATCCAATGCTCCAAAGCCATTAGCTCGAACCACCATCATGTTTCACCAATATAAGCAAGACTGGTATGTGAATCCAAAGACTCCAATATCCAAGATCTCCAAAGAATACCAAAGAGAAAGCTGGAAGCTACTGAATCGATATCTATATCTACTATCTGAAAAATCCAACTCTAGACTGCCCGTGTGGAAAATTGTAGGCACCTAGAGTTTAGGAAGGGAACAATAAACTCCGGGTCAGTCATGGGACTGGTATGAGCGAACAAAAACATTTTATCTTTTAAGAAACAAAAAAAGAATTTAAATTGAAATCCGGAATGCTTTTTGAAAAATGAAACTACCACAAGGCCTCCCACCACACACACACAATGCAAATACAAAATTGGAGGAAATTTCTCCTTATGATAGTCAAAAATGCTTGATACGCGAAAACCATTTTGATATTATTATTAGTGCATAGTGGAAAATATTTCAAAAGTATAATATTAATCTTAGCCAGCATAGACATTCCGAACTATGCCTACTATAGCTACCATCTTCAATAGCAGGTTACTGCCACATTCCATGGCATGTTATACAACTAAAACCGTACTGGACGCGTATTGTTTCTTTGGATTTTCCAACAAATGGTCAGGCCAAGGAACTTCCTATTGCCACATGGGTACGCCTCTGGAGGGACGCCTCGAGAATCTAACCGGATCTCTGCTAACACAAGGCCGGGTTACCTCTGCAAAAATAGGTAACTACTACACGAGTATGCCATCCCCCGGTTGTAAACAACCTTTATCTGAGGATCCTCAACAACAACAATCACAAAGTAATATATATTTGCGATATACACATAAGTTAAATATCTGGGCTTCATACCATGATACCACTTCTATCCAGAAGGAAATGCACATACCCTAAGGGGAGATACTTCCTATAACCTTGCTGCATTCTTCCTGTTTTGACCATTCCGGGGTGTGAGGCTCGACGAAGTCTCGTCCACAAAGCTACACTTTTCACAAAATCCATGCTTTGATCAACAAATAATCAACAGCACTTCGTATGCCACATTACCAAATTGGGAATGTATCACTAATAACATCAACTACATAACCTCTGAGCTCGTATGTCTCAGAGAAGGGTGTTATGCTAAGAGAATAAATCTCCGCCACCAAACAGAAAAAGTATTTGATAGAAACCGATTTTACATCTCAAAGTGTAATGTCAGGCACACATCCATACAAGTCTGTTCCGGGTTCGAACAGAACCGAAGGCACTTCTAAAGAAGCCCTTGCAATCCGGATAATTTCTAATCACGTCCGGACTCTCCATCACAATGGGTGCTCAAATCTCTATACCGGGGCCAGTCGGTGCAGAGACATTCGACAGGTCATCCTTTCGCTTTCAAAAGTATCCGGTCTTCACCATCGGTCTTCAAATGCTATCCATATTGACGTATCATTATTCGAAATGGGTTATATGACACAAGGTCCTCTCCCGGCTAAACCGAATGATGAGCGCAATATTTTAAAACATATGGATATTGGGATTTCAGTCAAGTCACAACTTTAAAACCCAAAACTTTTCTTTTAAATGGTTTAAACAAATTACCATTTGCAAATCTTTTAAACAAAAGATTCATTTAAAAAACCTTCAATGGTTTGAACAATTTCCATACTTAAATCTTTTAAACAAAACATTTATCTTTAAAAAACCCCTTTTTAATTTAAAAACGATGTTCACTAATCTTTAACAAAGATTCATTTATAGCTTTTCAGAACAATTCCATTTCAAGTTGGATTAACTCATTCGGTCTTTAAATTAAAGACTCATTTTATAGCTTTGAAAATCATTTTCACAAAACAATTCCATTCCAAAAAAATTATATAAAAGATACACCATTTAAATGCTCTTTAATTTCAAATCAAGGTTTGACTATCTTTCACAAAGATTAGTTAACAGTTTTCAAAACTATTTCCATTCGATTTGAAATCTTTCAACACAAATTGAAAACCCTTTCCTTATATGAAAGCTATTATTAATTGAAAACAAATAGTTTCGTTTTGGGAAAAAATGATTACATCTACCTAAGTTAAATCCATACAAGTATAAACTTCGGTTTAAATTTAAATTCCCAACACGGTACTTTTTAAATGGTTAAAAACCCATATACACACCTTTATAAAGTGTATAATCTTTTTAAGCCAAAATTTCCAAATCATTGAATTCAATCTCAAATCAAAATATTTTAGATTTCAAACTAAATCAAGTTATTTAAAATAACTTTTATCTTCAAAACTCCTTTTCAATTAATTTTCAAATTCAACCCAATTTCATTTCTAAAACCGTTTGGATTCAAAATTCAATTTTTTTAAAACTATTTTGAATTAAATTCAAACATCCGTGACTTAACCGATTTCCTCGTGAAATCCATTTGTGTGTGTATAAGTGTGGTCCAGGGGTTTACACACAATAGTGCGACAACATCAACCATTACAGATTCAAATACAGAAATATCAATAAGCGGTATAATCTATAACGCTTATCTTTATTTACAGATCATGGATGAATAATATAAGTTCATCGTAGATAATAAATTACATCACAGATAAATAAATTACATCACAGATCATAGCTCAAATCAGGATAATTCATAACGCAAAACACCATATATCAGGGATATCAAACAATTAAATCATCCAATCCAAACATCCATAAGTAATATCAATTAATTATCTAATTAATTTATATCAGATTAGTCACTAATCTTGGTTAATTAATGTTAATTAATTACAAACCATTTTGATTTATTCTTTAATCATTTATTAATTTACAATTAATAATAAATTAATTAAACTAAAATTATTAGTTAAATAACACTAATCATTGAATGATTATCCTTCAATTAATTTGTTATTCTTCAATTAATTATTATTAATTAACTTCATTAATTAATTACTCCTTAATAAATTTTCATTTCTTAATCACCTTTACTAATTAATTAACCTTTAATTAATTATCCTTAATTTATTTCAATAAGTAATTAGCTTTTATTTACTTACTCAAAGTAATTATCTTCAATTTACTTCTATCAATAAATTTATCTTTAAATTAATTATCCTTTATTAATCTTAAATTAATTGCATTAAGTAATTAACCCTTAATCGATTTACTAAAAATAATTTCTTTGTTAAGTTTATTTAAATGTATCTCTTTTTAAAATTTAAAGTTTTAAACAGTTTGAACTTAATTAATTAAAATATCCCTATTCTAAAACCTTTAATTACATGTTCTTTTAACTTAACAACAATAATTAATTTAAAAAAAAATAGTTTAGGAATCATGTTAACTCAGTTTTTTTTTTTAAGTTTTGAACTGGAAGTTTTAACACCCGAATCAGCTTCGAGTATTACCCGAGACGATTACCCCTTTGCTTCGAGTTTTCTGCAAATTCAACCCGAGAGCCACGTTTTCCAACTAAAAATTTTTCTAAGTATTTCTACAACAACGCGCTAACATATCACTCGAGTTATAACTCGAGCTCGAACCCCTCACGCACGATACATGCTTCGAGTTCGATCCTCTACCCAGTTCTACCCTTCTTCTTCCTTTCCCAATTTCCTTATACATAAAACACAGCGTGCACGATACACATCAATCTCGCCAACACCGATAAAGTCGACACCCACTACCAAGTCGACGATGACCCCCCTAAGCTTCCCAAGCACCCAGAAATTCAAATTTTCCTTCAAGTCGAAATCGAGCATTCACGCGCTAAGCTGGAACCAACCCACCCATCGGAAGTACTCCTCGCCCATCGATCTAGTATACTAGAGACCACAAAATTTTGGTCGGAGCTTCGACGAACTCCAACGCACCATTCCCCATTCGTGCGATCGGCCCAAACGCCTCGAGATTGGCGTAGTTCCTCCCCAAACCCATGCGAGTAAACTAGCTTTAAAAACCCTAAAACGTCATTCGTTTCCATGCCTTGATCATTTATAAATTCAAATTGTATTTTTCCATTGATCCCTGATGCTCGAACCATCATCTACCCAAGCACAACGAACTTCATTTCGCCGTGCGATGGAATTTGACCAAAGTGTCATTTCCGTTCAACTCGTAATCTCTCAAAATTTAACAAACAAAAGATCTTGATTTCATTTTCTAAATTCATCATTCTATAATACAAATTAGTTTATGCATTCCAGATTCGAAATAAAATTATTTATTTTTTATCATTTCCAAGAAGTTACTGTAATAGTTAATTTTAGAAATAAACCCTTAACAAATACAGTTGGAATTATTTTTTTAAAATTAGTATTATGTTGTTAGAATCAACTTCTATTTAAAGATTAACACCTAAAACACATCGAGGAAGAAGTATTTGAATTCCTTTATGGATTTGATTTGTTAAAAAGTTAAATAGAGTAAGAAGAAAGTGTAGATATTCCTGTAACAGGCATATATGTATTTACAGACATATATATACAGACATAACCATACTCATACCATTCATATTTCACACAATCAATATTGATCACATTCAATTCCAAAAATTAAATTTATTTATAATTTCAATTTGATTTAAAAACGGGAATGTTACAGAACCTATTACCTCTTGCAGACTCTTCCAAAATTCACTAGTGAATAATGCATCTTTGTCGCTGAGTATGGCACTAGGAATCCCATAAAGTCTATCTATGTTCTTCATAAACAACTTTGCTAAAACGGGTGCCGTCCTGGTTTACTTTACCAGAATGAAATGGGCACTTTTGGTCAAACTGTCCATGATAACCCATACACTCTCATTTCCTTGACTAGACCTTGGCAACCCGTCTATAGAATCCAAAGATATCGAATCCTATTTCTAGACTAGGATATATAAAGGACGAAGTAACCCACTTGGCTTCTGATGTTCGACTTTCACTTGTTGATAGTTAACACACTGCCTAACCCACAAACCAACATCCATATTCATGCCTTCTTAATAGAAGCTCCTCTTCATATCTTGATACATCTTAGTTCCTCTAGGATGAATCGTAAACTTCGACCAATGACATTCCTCTAGAACTTCTCTCCTTAAGCTCTCAACATTCAGAATGCAAAGCCGTCCTTTCTTTCTCAACCATCCTCTTTGGTAAAGATTAAAATCTTTTAGCTCATTAACTTTTAATCCGACCTCAAGCTTTCTAATCCTCTCAGCTAAAATTGGATCTTTTCTCTGCTTAGAAGCTATCTTCTCAATCAGTACTGGTCGCACTTCTAAACAAGGTATCATAGCAGTACCGTGACTAGAATTATCAGTAGATCTCAACTGCACACCACAACTGGCTAAAGCTTGTAGATCCTTCCATCCTGCCAACATTGGTAACACCACATTCTGATGTTTTCTACTATAAGCATCTGCTACCTTATTTCCTTTCCCAGGAGTATACTTTATGCCGAAATCATAAGCAGCCAAAAATTCCAAACCATCTCTACTGCCTCATATTCAACTCCTTCTTAGAGAATAAATACTTTAATGACTTATGATCGGTATATAACTCGAATCTCTCTCCCCAAAGATAATGCCTCCATATCTTCAAGGAAAAAATCACCCAAGCTAACTCCAAGTCATGAGTAGGATATCTAACTTCATGCGATCGAAGCTGCCTAGATGTGCGAGCAATAACTTCACACTTCTGCATCAATACTGCTCCCAATCCAATGCCACATGCATGAGTGTATACCCAACCCTTGGTTACCATCCAGAACTATTAACACTGGCAAATTGGTTAACAAATGCTTTAACTTAAGGAATGCCTCCTCATACTTGTCGAGCAAACTAAACTTCACGTCCTTCCTGGTCAACTTAGTCAAAGGCGCTGCTATCCATGAGAAATCCCTAATGAATCTCCAGTAATAGCCAGTAAATCCAAAAAATCTCCTGATCTTGATTGAAATGGAGCCTTTTATGCCACAGTGTGCCCTATCGGGGGTCTTCTCTCGGGCAAACTTACCTGCCCACATATGGGACAAGACACAAGATGAGACAGAACCTGGGAGTCTGGATCACTGCTTTAGCACCATTGATAAGTGGTTCCTTCGTCGTAGTAGTGCCTTTCATCTTATTAACTGCCTCGATCTTAACTGGATCAACTGACAATCCTTCCTCTGAAACTACATGACCAAGAAACTTAACTTCTCTCTTTTAGAAATGACACTTGGAAAACTTCGTCTTCAGTTGTTTCTGCCTCATCATCTCCAACACAACTCTAAGATGAATCTTATGCTCCTTTTCATCTTTGAATACACTAAAATGTCATCTATGAATACCAACACAAACCTATCCAACTGCTCTCTAAAACCCGATTCACTAAATCAACAAAGAAAGCAGGCGCATTCGTCAATTCGGATGGCATTACTAACCATTCATACGAACCATACCTTGTCTGAAATGCCATCAAAGGAATGCTATCCTCTGCCACTCTCAACTAGTGGAACCCCGTTGCCAAATCCAACTGGGAAAATACTCTAGATTCGCTCAACTGATCAAACAAATCATTTATCCTTAGTACACGGTACCTATTCTTGATCGTCCATTTGTTTAACTTATGATAGTCGACGCACATCCTTAATGATCCATCTGGTTTCTTCACAAACATCGCGGCTGCTCCCCAAGGAGAACTGCTTGGTCTGATAAAATTCCTTCCCTCACAATCCACTAGCTGCACCTTCAACTCCTTCATCTCTATCGGTGTCATTCTGCAGCTAGTCTTCCAACAGGTTCAGCTCCCGGTACAAGGCCTATCCAAAACTCAAAAGCTCTTTTCGGTGCTAATCCACTAATCGGCTCAAATATATCCGCAAACTCTCTAGCCACACGTACCTGACTAAGCTCTTCTTAAACCTCCATGGAACTTAACAAATCCCAAATGCTCTTAATGGAATTCTCCACTAAGAAAATGATTCGGTTATGACTATCAGGATGCCTCGATGATATTTCTCCATCTGGGAAAAATATCCTAGCCTCATACTTACCCAACCAATCCATACCTAAGATGATTCTGAAATCTATGAAATCAAAAACAAACAAGCTGCATGCAAACTTATGACTTTCCAAATCAAGTTTTAACTAGTCACATCTCATCCCAAGAGTTGCATACCCTCCCATTGGATTCACAACCCTTAAAGAAGTAACAAGGTATGTGGGTTCTATACATAACCTATCAACCAAATACTGAGATATAAATGAATGTGATGCACTGGTATCAAAAAGTACCCTAACTGGTATAGTCTGAATCAAAAGCATACCTTCCATCACAGTCCTTTCTTTTTCTGCTACAGTGGGTTTAGAAGAAGATGGTGGTCCAATAGCAAACACCTTCCCTCTGTCCGCCCTGACTGCCTCTGGACATTATTTTTACAATGACCAACTTGGCCATAGTAGAAGCGTTCCACATTCTTCTTCTCCATGGGCTTCTTTCCTTTATCAATTCTACACTCGTGGGCATAATAGCCTTCTTCTCACACTTATAACACACCAAATCAACTTTCTCCTTCTTAGCGACCTCCGCTTTCTAGGCTCCTTTCTTCTTAAAGAACTTCTTTTTTCTTCCTTGAAAATCCTGGGACTCTACTGGCTTCTTCCTAGCTGAAACAACAAGCATTTCCTCATGGCGAACTATCATCTCCGCTATCACATGAAAAGTCTCTCTAATATGAGTCATAGCCATCCTGCCTAACGTTGGCCTTAAACCTCTAATGAATCTCTCATTCGTCCTGACGTCAGTGTCAACTAAAGCATAATCATATCAAGATAGCTCATCAAACTTGGCATCATACTCGATCATAGACATTTGTCTTTGGACAAGATTCATGAACTTCCTCATCAATGCCGATGTGGCAACCTTAGACAAGAACCTCTGCTCGAACCTCCTCCTGAAGTCAGCCCAAGTCAACTCTTCCTCCAACACTCCGGCCGATACACTGTTCCCCCAATGAAGCGCTAACCCCTGCAATTGTTTAGGGGCTAGTCTTCTCTTCTCTCAATCATTCAAGCCTACATCTGTAAAGATCCACCCATAGTTCAACAGCCAGTTCTCTACTTCAACAGCATCTTCCTTTCCGACAAATGGCTTTCCTCCCGGACTGATATAGTCTCTACTCAACTTAGCATAATTATAACCAATTAGAACTACAGGATTAGCTCCTCGCACATTACTAGCAGCTTCCACTTGTAAAAGATTAACAACAACTAATACACCATCCCTGAATCTACTGGTAGTTTTCTAACACCTACAATAGCCTCAGCATTTTTGTTGGCATTAGCCTGCCAACCTAGATTTCTTCGAGTATTAGGTCGAGCATTTCCATTGGTTGTGGTGCTTCCTTTACCCATATTTCCTCTTCTATTTCCTGCCTCCATATCCTCTTTCTCTTATATTTGCATATGAGCCTTAGTAAGATACAAAAGAATGGTCTAAGATAGAATGGAATATGTATTTAGATATATACCTATATATATCAAACATAAGTACGTTACTATAGAGTTAACTCGAACCTCGATTTTATTTTTAAATTCATTGGATTATGTTTCAGAAATCATTTAGATTTACTTTTCTTTTAAAGTTTCATAAACCTATGCTCTGATACCAACTTGTAACATCCTCCTACTTGGAGACTCAAAACTAACGTTTATGGATGCTACAGTTATCCATAGTTATTAATCTTCGGCGACCAAATATGGCGGTGCTAAACACATTGATACACAAATCACAAAAATATGGAAATATTTTGACAACTCAAAAACATATTTCCACATTCAAATTAAAACATTTCATGTTCATTACATAATCCCCAAATTACGTTACTCTCGTTTCGCGAAATATAATTACAAATATGCCAAGAACGATATATGAAGATGCCTCCTTGTTTGATCAGAGAATATAGTAAGGCTAATAAATTTACCATTACAAAAAAATACACAGTGGAAAGAAAAACTCTAAATAACTATCTGCCTCCTGTACGCCTCAAGAAGCTTTATTCGTCAAAGAAGAAAACCTTAGAACCTAAAATCTCAAACCACTCAAAATCAATTGAGTACCAAAGAGATTAAGAGGAAAACAAAAACTTCGAGTCAAATATAAAGCTTAGTATGAATAATAATCTAACATCTCAATCCTTTTAGATACCTAGTGAGACCATGCCACTGAGCGAAACGGGTTTTCTCCTCACTAGTAATATAAAACCTTTATAAAATCAAATACTATGCTCCTGCATCTACAATGGTTAAAACATACATTTCGAAACATTATGATGATATGCATACCTGAAAATAATTAACATTTTCCACTCCTAATTTATCCTAACACCCTGTCATAATTATAATGTCTAGGATCTTTATTAATCTTTTTAGTTTTCATGGGTTTACTAATAACCATGTTATAACTAATGGACACCCTATCCTAATCATAATTTTCATAGGATCACTAAGAACCTATAGGCTCCTGCCAATTAACTTAATCAATTCATGGGTCCTTTTTAACCTATTAGTCATTCCAATTACTAATTACCTTATCCTAGATTTCATGGGCTGACTAGGAGCCTATGGACTTATCCAGTAACTCACTGCACATCATAGTTTTCATGGGTTGAATAGGAACCTACTAATACTTCCATTAACCACCTATTTATCCTAGTTTCATGGGTTTACTGGGAACCTATTGATTGATGTCAATTCTTATTCCGAATATAGTTTTCATAGGTTCACAACAAACCAATTAGCCCCTGCCAATTGTCCTTATGCATAGTTTTCATGGGTTAATTATGAACCTTTGGGTATGCACCAAGAAATACCTTATCTTAGTTTTCATGGGTTTATGATGAACCTCTTGGTATCCACTAATAACTACATTATCATAGTTTTCATTGCTTTACTATAAACCTCATGGTATGCACCAATAACTACCTTATCATAGTTTTCAAGGGTTTACTATGAACGTCTTGGTTTACCTCCAATAACTACAATGTTTAGGCATCCTATATTTTTTGTCACCATGACTCCATGGATGCAATTCTACTCATTCATGAGTTTATATGCTCACTATTCGAATTAACCTACTGGTTCTTCTACTCCCTTTTTTCCAAAATACAATTATGGGTTATTCTATGAACATACTCATATTTGAAGAAGTAAAGCATTAATTAACAATACCACTCTTATAGGTTTAAGGTCCTTGAGATACATTTCATAAAACATTTTTAACACCTATAACTTATATTTTTTATCAAGGCGATACTTCTTTAAAATTACATACTTAAAACCCTTACAAAAATCCTTTATATAAGCCGTGGGTTTTCCTTTAAAAAATTGAGCATGGGTTTTCAATTCTTTTAAACCAAACTTTTCGGCATTGTCGAAAGGTCTTCAAAACAACTTTTCAAATCTAAACCTTTTGAAACCATTGAAATCATTTAGCAATTCAAATCTTTCGAAAGCATTCAACTCTTAAAATATAAACCTTTCGAAACCACTAGATCTTATCTTTTGAAAACATATTGGGTTCAAGTTAAAACATGCGGAAGGTCCTCTTATAAAACCTTTCAAATACAATGGAAGAAACCTTTCGATCATGTCGGAAGGTTCGCTTTGAAAGCTTTAAAACATTTCATTTAAAACAATAGACTTCCTCCTTTTTAAAGCAACTCCTTCGAAAGCTTGGGTTGCACTTCAATTATAAAACAAGGGTAAATTATCTAAGTCAAAAGCTTTGAAACCTTTTGAAAGCAATGAGAGAAGCGGTTGGTTTTTAAAATAAGTAAAGCTTTCATCTTTGTCGAAAGCAACGACTTCCAAAGGTTGGAAAAAGAGACTATAATCTTTCAACAATGTCGGAAGGTTCAAAACAAAACAATGATAAGTGGAAGTATCGAATGGTTTCAAAACAAAATAGTGGTTAAGAAGCAGTAACCTTTTGACTTTGTCTAAAGGTTTAAAACTTTGTTTTAAACATTTAATCTAGTTGAAAGCAACCAAGTCGAAAGCTCTAATTCAAAAGCAAAGCAGGTGAAAGCTTTTGGTTTATAAAACAAACATACTCCAACCTCTTTGGCTATCAACCTTTCGACTAAGAACCCTTCGACCTTGTTCAATTCATTACGTTCCAAGATACTTAATACCATATGCATTGGTTTGACCTTGTCGAAAGCTATAACCCTTCGACTTAGTAGAAAGGTCTAGGTCAAAAGGTTTACTACCGTAAAAGGCTGAAACTTGCTAAAAGCATGATTTTCTTGTTTTTAACTTAAAGTAGATAACTTTTCAACTAACATGCCTTGATTTGTCAAAATCTCATTGGTTAACAATTACTTTTTAGAAAAATGCTGCCACTAATTTCAGAATTAAATATAATTTTATTTTATAAAATGCCCATTCTTCTTAATCAAATATATAAAACATTTAATTCCCATACTTAAAATAATTTTATATATTCGTCAAAACATTTAGGAAAAATCTGGAAAAATTCCAAAAAATCTATTTTAACATGTTTTCCAACATGTAAAAATTTCAAAATCAGATAATCAATATTTTAGCCGTAAATAATTTATAACCCAATAAATCATTTTCTTTACTAGAAAATTATTATAAATTCAATCTCAGTTTTGATAATTATGAAAATTTAATCTCATCTCTAAAAACATGTTTTCTATAACATAAAATTTTCCCATGGCATTTAAAAATCATTTCATCTTTAATTTACCCTAAAACCGTGTATATCCTTTTTAAACAACCTTGTTTAAACATATATAATTCAAGATCAAGCATATCATCATTCCATATATCATAAAAATAGATTTATCCTTAAATCCAAAACCTTATGATGTTAAAATCAAAATAGAGTTGTATAAATTTTTATTCACCTTAGATTGGAAAAGAAAATTGAAGTATGATTGAGATTGATTTCTTCTAACTTGAATCCTAGCTTTTAGTCGATCTCCTCTTTTTAATGGTTGGCCTTGCTTTCACTTCTTACGGTTATAATTTTTTTTATAAAAATTGAATGTGTATGACCTAATGAGAAAGGTATAAGGGTAGGAAGTATTGTTTACCCTAATGCCCATATGTTTAATTTCCTAACCATTTGTATAAGTTCATTAGACTAAATAAGCACGGCCATCATGTTTATTAATCAATCTCAATCTCCTTATCTACATTATTCAGTTTAATTTATTCTAATTAAATCTCCTGAATAATGTCAATAAAATTAGCGTTGTTACATGTTACTTTTGCTTTTGCCTTGTGTTTCTTTCGTTCAAGCCAGAAACAGAAGAATGCACTTGCTTCGTAGCAGCCACGACTTCAAGCATCGTTCTGGGAGTAGTTAGTGATTGGAACGCTAAGAGAGCATCTATCTTTTCCATAAGATCCTTTTAACCGTTTGTCATTTTATGGTTACTTTTATCAACCATCTTGTTCAATTCTCTCTTACTCATAACTTCATGCTATGTGGAGGATCCTGGAATCTGATCTCCAGAGTTGGATCCTAACAGCAAGTTGTTGGGGTTGTTGACTTAAATTTGCTGAGGATTTGTTTCTTCTCCAGCAATGGTAGCTCCTATGGATCTTCCGAAGATATTTCTCTTTCATCCTTGTGCAATTGAATCTCAACAGAAAATCTTCTAAGAAAAGATTGAGGATCTAACTTCTGATCCAAAGTAGATAGCTAAATATAATCCTAAGTTGGGTTCTCAATGGAAGTACCAAAATGTTATTAAATGGATCAGTGCCCTGGATTAAATATGGAAGCACTAGCCCTTTTCTTACAGAGCAATAATAAAGAGGATAAATGTAGAAAAAGCAGAAATAATAAGAAGACAAGAAGATTTTTATAGCGGTTCGACCATTATTGAAGCCTACGTCCACTTTATAACTTTTACTATTGACTGATTGCTATTACAAGGTGAATTGGATTATAGAGTTATTGAATATCCCAAGTTAGGCTAAGTCCTTAATGCTGGAGTTCACTGGGGAATCACAGTAAACTCCTTGGATGACTATTGTGAGGGAGGATAAGAGTAAAAAAGGTTTTTTGCAGAGTTCCAACAGCCAGTCTAGAGGATCCTATTTATGTTGTATGAAGGTTTGTATTTATAAGGGTTGTAGAGCTATTGGGCTAGGCCTTCTTTGCTAGAAGCCTGCAAATGATGCCATGTAGGATTTCAGAGAGTTTGAAGACAACCCGAGCTAACCTGATGGATTACTAGTGATCCATAGGTTATGGATGGATCCATCACCTATGGATCCCAGTGATCCAATTACTTGGACTATTTTTATTTCATCCTTTCCAAAAATTTCATAGCAATCCAACATAATCCTATGGATCGCCAGTGATCCATAGTACATGGATCCCTGTATTTAGGCTATTTTTGAGTGATCTCCATTTGGATGTCTTCCTATCTTCTATTTGAGCGCCGTATCCAAATATCAAGTCGTTTGGAATTTGTTTGGCCATCCATCTCAGGGGTCATCTGGTCCAGAACAATCATCCATAACTCAATCAAAACATAACAAAATCAGACGAAATTTTGCAGGTACACTCTAGAGGCTGTGTGGGACTTACACCGAAAATTTCAAGGGATGGAGACCTAGCTACATGGGTCGATAGCGATCCATCAAGACAGATTGCCAACGGTCCATCATAGCTCCTCCAATCATGCTTATTTTTTATGTAAGCCTTCAATTATATCTTCCAAATATTCCCTCCAAATTTCAAGTCAATCTAATTCCGCATGAGTTTTGTAGGTCCAGTTTAAGCCACCTGCTTTGGTCAAAATAGTTTGCATTAGATGAGTCTTACTTCTTGAATTGCGCTGCTAGGAATGCTATGAAACTTGGTATGTATTCTTGGAAGATGTAGTAGATCATGATGCAATAGGATTTGACAATTCATGTTGCTTCCTTATGGATCGCTAGTGGTCCATAGTTGATGGATCGCTAGCGATCAATCCTGTTAGTGGAGTTTTAGGTAATCCTCCTTGAGTCCCTCTTAGCATATTCCTTTGGTCTTTTTGGTCGAGTCTTGTTTTGGCTTGGCTTAGATGTTCTAATCATATGGATTTCTGCTTGGATAAAAACCCATTAACATAAGCATCCAACATCTCTATATGTTAGATGTATCTTGTCAGGTGAACAATTGGATCTGTCCTTCCATTGCGTAGTTCCAATGTCGGTAGTTTGAAATCGAATGGAATCCTTGCGTATCGAATGCTAGGGGTGTATTTATTTTTGTTCACATCCTCAGAACTCTAACTTGGGGGTCCAACTCTAAATATTTCTGACTATTTTAGCTGTTTGGTCGTTGTCATCTAATGAAAGTCTCTAATATATAGCTCCATTTTACCATCTGATCCTATGGCGAGCTTCCAGTTTCAACTCATGTAGCTATGTATTCGCATTCTGATTTATATATCTGGCTTTAGCATCATTCATTCCTGGTATCTCAGCCTGTCCTAAGCCCAAATCAAAAGTGCCCCCTATAAATTCACATCGGTACCTCAGTATCGATCTAATTTGTCCATGCGGGATCTATTCTAGTTTGCCGTACCCTAACTCCAGATGGCGTATATTGGTTTCTATTCTTTAGTTCTGAATTCTAGATACTTAGGCGGTTCTTTGTTGATTCATACTTCTTAAAAATACATCCGACATTTCCTGCTACCGATCCATCATCCCATCTAGCATCTCTTTCATCATCCTTTCCATCTCCTCTCTGGTTACATAGATTAATGGATTGGAACTTGAGGACACCTCCAGGCTACCCCTATGCTGGTTGACTTAGTCCGATGAAAGCCCTAGTAGAAGGCCTCTTCTTCTCTTCTAAATTTCAGATCCAAGCTTTTAAGTTGTCAAATCCTAGTTTTTAGTTAGTGAAAGCACCAAAAATGTTCTGCCAAAGATTGACATAACGCCTAATATCAGAAAAAAGTGCCAACAATATGAATTTATCAAATTAAACAAAGAAAAGAACACTATTTTTATAGTGGTTTGGCGAATTCTTGGCCTTGATTTTATTATCTTTTGTTTTATCCTAGAATATAAAGATTACAACTCAAATCCGACCATAATCTAGTAGATCTCAGATTTCATAAGTTTAGGGAAGAAGAAGATAGAAGAAAAAGTCTCAAAGGGAAAACATCAAGAAAACGTCCTTTCCACGTTGCTATAGGCCTTCTATGTATAGGAAATTCACACACCAAAGTTGTTGGATCACAAAATACCAGTTTAAACTCCAAATCCAAGAAAGTAAAAGGGGAAATGATGTCCTGCTTTCCATAAAATCATATCAGTTCCATCAGAATTGGATCAGTACCGATTTGATTTTCCTATTGCAAATCATCCAATTTTCCTCTATTCTATCTTCTAGCTTTATTTGACAAGTACTACGCACTTTTGCCTTATAAATCAGGTTGTTGCCAAGAAGTTTTAACGTGTCTAGTACTTGTCCTATTCTGATGAGATTTTTAGAGTTGTTCAACTATATCTTCAGAAATTGGCCACAAGTTGATCACTTTAGCCTACCATCACTGACCATCACTCTAGAAGCCATGAATTTGCACAAAAAGTGATTGGTACTGACCTTTTTTCATGTCGGAAATTGATCTCTTTTCCTTAGTGCAATCAACTCCAAACTTCCTGAAATCTTTTCCAGACTATTCCAAGTTTGCCTCCAAGTCTCCAGAGCCATTCCTTCATCATTCTAAAGTCCAATCACAACTATTTGAGTCTATTTTAAGACTGTAGAAAATTTGGCTATAACGATTACATTTTTCAAAATCTCAAAATATTTCAACGCATGGGTAAAATACAATAAACGTAAATAGTGGTGTTGTGCCTAACATATGAAGATGCTGACATGAGCACTTAACTATTAAAAACTTTGGTTTTACCATAATGGAATACAAAATTAACTCTTAGTTACTAAAAGCCTCTTGCTTCATCTTTAGCTTTTCTATTTGTCTTCCCAAATGGAACCTGCTTAAGCTTACAAACTCTACATACTCGAATGAGTATCCATAAGTTTGTAGGAAATGATAAAAACATGGGCCCGACATAAACCTGGTATTAGTAAAATTTTAGCTTAAACATAAACATAGTCTGACCATGCTGCTAAAGCACATAATGAGTTTTCCTCTCACTTAATCATTATAGCAACTACATCATATCATGTAAGACTCATAATAGCATGAGCATTCCTATAACATCATTTTAGTTATAAGTATACCATATACTTAATAACCATTTATGAACCATGTCATATTTATATTCATCCATTTTAATTTAACTATGCTCTATAATTATCATCAAGTAGCTATGAAAGATGACACACAATCATTCATCACTTTCACAAACATCACCTTGTCTCTTATTCAGGTGTGGAGCATAAAGTTATCATTAACTTATTTTAGTGATTACCTCCCTAGGTCTATCTATCACTAATTTATCCTTTTCTCGAATAATTCCACCAACGAAATGGCCACTTATTCAACTATTGGAGCCACTATGATTTTCCTAGGGCATTGAATGTAAGCAAACCAAACACATTCTAGCAAGCATGCTTACTAAGCATTAATAGCTCTCCTAGTCTCGAGACACTTGTTTCACGTCACCTATTCTTTTTTTACATATATTTTGATGTGTTGGCACCTTGCCATAAACTCACCCTAGAGTTTGGTTATTTTTAATTGAACCATATGATTTCCTCAGTCATGCCACCTTTACATACACCTACCGAATTTAGTCTTAGCACCCTCTCATTCAACTACTCCAAGGATCGATATATCTTAATGATTTTGGGTTCATTCTGCTTATTCATTATGTACCATACACATTCTTTAGATAAAACATATTTAATTCATTTAAATGATTAATATACCATTTCCTAATTTCCCTAAGTATATCCACTTTAAAGTTTAAGTAAGTTAATACAATTCTAACTTATAAATTTTCTTTTGTAATTTCATCTCTATGAAATTTAAAACCAACATCTTGGAAACTGGCTTCCAAAATGCAACTAAGTATTCCTTTTTTTTACATAGAAAATTATGCCTTGAGGCCCTTGACTAGATATCACATGTTGAACCGTTACAAGCCATCACAAACTAAATATTACATGCTATTGCATGTTGACATTTATAAACTATCGCAAGTTGGCATTTAATGCTATCACATGTTGATCCTTAAAGCTAACATTAGTTTAGTTTTGTAATATCATAGGTCGATCATTCATGAGCTATTGCAAGTTGCCTATTTCACAAGCTATCATGAGTTGAAATTTTTTATAGCCATTGCAACTTGACAATTTTATTTGCCATCGCAAGTTGATAATTTTTAGCTATCACAAGTTAATCACTCATACGCTATCGCAAGTTAATTATTTGTAACCCATCGTAGGTTGATATTTTCACGAACCATGGCATGTTGACATTTACTTGGGCTATCGCAAGTTGAACAAAGCAATTTCAAGTTTATACGGCAAATCAGTAATTAAATGGAAAATGATATTTTTCATTAATAAAGCAACAACTTTTGACCTAGTAAGTACATATATCATTAGTCACTATTGTTTTTTAATAGTATCTTCTAATTATGACTAAAAGATAAGCCCTATTACCTTACCATTTCTTTAATTACGTCATTAATTAAGGTATATTTTTCTTAGCCAATCATTTGTATAAATTCAAAAATTAATGGGTGAATTTTCAAATGGGAAAATTTCCGAAAATTCACCAAAGTTCCAAAATTTCTTCTTCCTTCTATGTTAAATATTTTGGAGAAAAATTGCAACGACCCGTAAATTTTGATAATTAAATTTGTAAATTTAATAAGATTTTTTTGTAATTAAATTTATAAAAAAATAATTTTTTATAATTTATAATGAAGTGAATGGAAAACAATGAAATGTAGCAATGGTAATTAAAACTAATTATTGACAATTGGAGTGAAATCCCAATGATGGAATAGTGTAAATTGTTGCACTTGGTTATAAAATAGAAAATGAGTAAATAAAAGGAAGCGTTGAATTAACCAATGAAATAATATATTGATTAATAGTAACTGAACGTAAATTAAGGTAATAAGGTTAAAGCAAGTAGATAAATAACAAATTTAGTGCAATCCCAATTAATGGAAACAATTGTAGGTTTTTAATTAATTATAATTAGAAAATTGGGAAATAGATTCATAGTTATATTAATTGATGAAATAATATGTAATAAATTGTAATTTGATAAAATCAACGCTAGATAAGTAATTATAATAATTGTTGGTTGATAATAAAGTATGAATAGAATTAAATTTGGCAAATAGTGATAATTATTAATAGTTTACCCATTTATTTAATCTATTGAATTAGATCTAAATCCATTGCAATTAAACATAATTAGGTACTAAGTTAATATCAATTTAGCTCATAACTACATACCATTAGGGCAATTGGATATATAGTAATATTAAATTTATCCATAAGATAATGATTGATTTAATAAAAAGGAATGGGAATCAAGGTTTATTAATTTAAATTTAATAATTGGATTAATTGAAATTAAATGAAATTTAATACTTAAATAATACGAAAATATAATTTAAGATGAAATTAGGGAAATATTAAGTACCAAGATTTAGAACAATGTTAGTTATATCCTTATTGTAATAAAACACTCGAATAACAAGATTTGAAAATTTAATAAATGGATTTTGGAGTTTTAATTTATAATTTCTAAATTTAATAAAATTGGAAAATAACACTGAGATTGATGAGTTAAGAAACTTTAAATTGACATCTAATTTTTTTTTTAAGTTATTGTAAATAGTTAAGAAATCTAGAATGATAGAAATTGTGATTTATCAACTTTGAATTGAAGTTTTGATTTAATTAATTTAATATTAATTTATTTAATTAATTAGAACAATAGCAATTTCGTCCACTGACTCGGATTCCGATGAAACCAGTTCATCGGATCCGTAATGATGAATTATTATAGGACCTCATGTTTCATAACGATCGGACTTGTCGTTTGATCGTACGGATTAGAAACGCCTAAAAATCAATTTAATTAAAATCAATTGAAATTAATTTGAAATAATTTGATTTTAGCATAACTTCTTCATACGATGGAATTGGGACTTGAAACCTATTCCATTGCATTTAAAATATTTAAAAACATCTATTTTGACATATGGATTGATCCATATTCGTTCCGGAGGCGAAACGGGCGTTTCGGGTCGTTTATCATTCGATCAATCTTGTCCATCTATTCAATTTTCAACCCTACCTGTGATAGACCGCAAATCCGTACCCCTTGAATCAACACTATTTTACCTCTGTTAACTCAAGTGGCACAAAAATACGAACCATTTGGGTGTAAGAAGAAGAAATAGAAGAGGAAGAAGCTAAACAATATCAGGATCTCACAGTCGCAGCGGAATAAAATATAATAGTAGATATAGAACTTTACACAAAATGAATTCTATAACTGTTTATACATCATATCACCATAGTATCTCATACATCAAATTACTTAACAGACATACCATACAATCACAACAGCGGAATATATATAGGTACAAATAATACGTCTCGGGCTCCAGCTCCTCTCCTGCTCCATAGTATCCTGTATTCCTATAATACTCGGTCTGACCCGAGCATTATAATGAAATAACACCTGAGTCAGTCTGGAATACCAGCTGATAATAATGCATCCAAAATTGATTATTAAAGTTTAAAAATACTTTTGAAAACAAAAGCATCTCGTAAGACCACGCCACAAATAAACATGTCGGGTTTTTACCTTACGATAGCTAAAACACTTTTTATAGAAATCCTCTGATATTATAATAGGGTCTATATACAAATACTTATAAAATAGCCAAAATTATTACATCTATTAAATTCTAGCTACTAGCCACAAAAGTGGGTAATACAAACAAAACTCGTACAAGGCTCGTAGGGAGAATGGATTTCCAACAATGACTAGGCACTGGGGTACCACCTGTCACAGTACGGGGCCTAGATCACCGTACCGAGGACCACTCCCGATCCCCTGCAACACAAGGCCGGACCCATCCCTTACTGGACAGTTCCGAATAAGATCACCCCGCGGTTGGGATCAACAACCGCCCACTAAGCCGAAATAAAAAGGGACATCTAGACAGGGATGACCTTACTCTCCAGTGGGGGCTACCCACGAAGCCTTGCTGCATATCCCTGATTTTCAGTCATTCCCATTTGATGAGGCTTGAGGCTAAGTGTTACCTTTAGAACGTTTCACTTAGAATGTCCATCGCCCACCTGACGATGTTTCTCAAGCATTCATCCATACAAGTCCGTCCCGGGTTCGAACGGAACCGAAGGCACTACTCCTACTACATCCATTTTGGAAATATCCTCAGGATTAGTAGCGACTAGCCCTTGCACTTCACTGCTCCATCTTCGACTCCGAACACGTTTTTCGCATGAATCGTACAAACCGGATCGAAGTGGTTTTCGAGAAATAAATCTCGATCCCGGTGTCTTCGAAACGATCAACGCAGTTGTCCAATATTGATAGTCGGTGGTTTAACTATCAATAAACATTCACAAACATCCATCACACAATAAATAATTCCCGCCTTATCTATTTGACTCAAATATCTCTTACAAGATATATTTTCAAATTTTCAAAACTCATTCGAAAATAATTTCCCAAAATTCTTCCTTTTCACGGTAAATCCCATTACCATTTATTCCCATTTGGAAGGCCAAGCTTAAACATTTTCTTTAAAAACAGTTAAAATACTTTGTATAGAAATATACTTTAAAATATGAAAATTTCTTCTATTTATTTAGAAAAAATAAATTTCAAAACAATTTTTAAATAGCATTATTTAATAAGATATAAATTGGATTTAAATAAGGGTTTGGTTTACTAAATTTAAAAATGGAGTTTAAAAGAATAATACTGGCCTTTACCAATAACTTAAACAAATGATTATAAAACAAAGTTTATTAATTTCTTCTTTAAAATAACCATTTCTAAAATAATACTCTTTAAACAATTTAAACTTTAACTTTTAATTAAATAAATCTTTTAAAACACTAACTTAGTTTTCCCTGGGAAAACACTTTCCCATTCAAACATCCCAAAGTATCCTTCATATAAATCCAACCGATTTATTTCAATTCAATTTATGTTTACAACATAAATTCCCAATTCCATACTTATCTATATCTTCATCTGAAGTTAAATCTCAATTTCCCATGTCCGAAAATTCATTTTGAAATATAGATGTTAAATTATTATTATTTTTAAATAAAATAAATTTGGAGAATTTTCAATGCAAAACCATATTTAAATTTTACTTAAATAAAATCCCAATGAAGAAAACGGCATTTCAAAATATTCTATTTACATTTAAAACTGTAAATTTTATATTTGGAAGCTTCGTTGCAACAGATTTTAATTTCCCGGAACATCATCAATAACCCCATCGTTATTTCAAAATAAATTTATAATTTCCATAGAATTCATTTTTCAGAAATCTATACTTCAAATTTATCGATTGATAAATTTTCCACTGTATTTTAAATTCCAAATTTACTAATTTACATTTTTCTTTATCCAAAGAAGATTCCAATTTTTATATTCCTTTAAATTCTTTATTTATCAATTTCTTGATTCCTTTTTGAATCCCAATTTATTTTCTTTATAATTAACATTCTGAGTTCATAGTTCATCCAACAACATCACAATACAATTTAATTCCAAATTTATCAATTACAATATATAAACAAGCATCATTACCAATTACAAAAATAATTACTACATTGCGAGGAATCCAGTTGGATCCCTCCAACCTGTTTTGCTGCATCACAAATATTAGCATATCACATATAAAAATATCAATCCAAACTGGTATCAACAATTTATATTCAACCAATCACACAGATATTTAAATATTAACTATTTAAATGAACTAGCATCCAGATGTGAGTGAGAATAACTCATCTTGAGTTTCGACGAGCGTTTGAAATTTTAAATTAAATCGAAGCATTCAATTTAATCCAAAAATTCAACTGCTTAAATCGTATCCAGATCTGTGCCACAGCGTGCTTCCCGTCGCCGCGATTCCATTGCTTCCTGTTTCGTCGGATTTCGACAGCGTATGAATTAGATATGAATTTTTATAGTTGGTATGCAAATTTAATACAATATCTCTCTATATCACTTCAGTTACCATCAGCCGTTCATCTCCACTTTCAAAATCAAGGCCATCGAAATCCTTCTTCTCCCACACGAACACACTACAGGAAATCGAACCCAATATCACGCGCCGCATCATCCACACGCCATCGGAGTCCCCATCCATCGCCGCCAGAAGGTGCGCGTACGCGAGCTCGTCAACAACCAGGCGCCTGACCAAGCTCGGTCGCGACATGCCTTTGGAAAACGCAAATGAAAAGGCTATGAAAGGTAGCGAAATCCCCTCCATCCACCTCTCCAAATCACATCTCGACCGTTGGATGGGAAGAGATCGAGGTGATCTACAACTTCTAGTTGGAATTTCCTTCAATCGAAGCGTGGATTGATCGATAATCGAAGAAAAATGAGAAGCGTTTCTGGCCATTAAAGAAAAAAGGAAAGGCGGCTCACGTTTAGCTAGGGTTTAGTAAAATATAACGTTATATAATATAATTTAATATTATTTTAATCTCGTTCCTCAAATTTTACAACTTATGCAAACGAACTCCAATCCTTACGTTCCAATAGGCGTTCCTAGGGTTTTTCCACGTTCCGGACACAATGGAACAGGTTTCGTGAGCTAATTTGGTCATACGTGCGAGTTACGGAATTAAACGATCAATTTTAAATTAAACCGATTAAAACGATTTCGACGCGTTTTAAGCTGCCACGGTCAAACGAAAACTCCGATTGCTACGAAAATTGAAATCTGATAATAACTAACTATTACGGATCCAATGGAACTTGTTTCGTCGAATTCCAAGACTGTGCCACGGAAGGCTATTTTAACTCGTCTATTAAATCGGTCGATTCTCAAAATTGACGAAAATGCTTAAAATTTCACTTTTGAAATTTTAATAACTTAACAATAAATCATATAAAATTTATAAACACAATAAAAATCATTCTGGCTCATTCCGGACCAAAATCTGATTAAATTGCATTTTAATAATATTAAATTCATTTTTAAATTAATATAAAATCCCAAATATTAATTTATCAACTTTAAAATTCTTCTAAAATTCCCACCAAGCTATTTACACTCAAATAACTCGAAATAAATTTTTAAAACCATTTTTATCACTATTTACATCCAGATTTACTTTTATTTCAATTCCGAATATTTAAATTATTATTTTCCCATTATTCAAATTCAACCGGAATTACTATAATTAAAAATTATAGCTTATTTCATTGATTGAACCCGAATCCATTCTTTTCAAAATCAATTAAGAATCCACATGAAACATTTAAAACAAATTAAATGTTCAAATTCAACGCTTAAAAATACGGGATGTTACATTCCTCCCTCCTTATAAAAATTTCGTCCCCGAAATTTGCTAGGGTAAACATACTCTCCAACCCATTTATTTACCCAATTTGCTTAGTTAAAAGCTTATATTTACTTTCCAAAAAGTTTTAGCTCCATTTCAAAACCATTTGCTTTATCCACCATAAAGCCTGTATTTTAACATTTGCTTTCAAAAATAGCTTTCCAAGTTAACAAATTTTTCCCAAAATCCAAAAAATTTCTAACTCCCAAGATTTTCAAAAAAATTTGGCAGAGTCTCCCATGTACGGAGGAGCTTTCGCGATATCGCGATACAGATAAATATATATACATCGACCCACACGGTCGGAAACCAAAATATATCACAATATACATATCATTTTCCCCATTATATTTGCGTAGGCGTACCTTATTAGCAAATTTTCATAGCGAGCGGCTAAAATAACGCATATACGTGTACCAACTCTCTCGAATGTCTTCCGTACCTGTACTAAACTCAAACAAACTCATCAGTTTCAAGATATGAGCATTTTAACAACATTTCCAATGTAAATGCAAGCCAAACATATCGATTTCATAACCAAACCAAGCAACTTCATAATTATGCATGCTAACCTCCTTTATAAATAATTTCACAATTCCGACATCATTTAAAATCCTCTTTACAAACCCAAACTTCATAGTTTAACAATGTTAACCATATTTATTTCAACAATCCAAAGATTTCAATCACTTTTTAATTTCCTATTCAAATCCAAACTTCGTTTTTATTTCAATATGATTAACATGTGCTTTACTAACATCAATCTATTCCATTTCAATTTCAAGTTGATTCACAATTCAATTCTTATTCTGAATTTGAAGTATTTTCATTTCTTTTATAATCCATTTTCATTCATATGTAAAAATTACTTATTAAAATTCAATCCATTCCAATTTATTCAAAACCAATTTCATTTGCTTCCTTTAATTCATTCACTTAAGTTTTAATGACTAATTTCTATGCAGGTTGTGGTTATTCAACCAAGTAACCAATTCTTAAGCTTATAACCATTAACATTAATTTCAACTTAGATTCATATTAATTTTATTCAATTTTGCATGGTTCATAATCCAAGCATTCTTATCACATTGCAATTATTAAATTAAATTCTTCCATTTGCATTTAAATTTCATTATCTAAACAAATTTCATTCAAATCTACTAAATAAAGCTCATCCAAGTTAAGTTTAAATTAATATCATCACATTCCATATTATTTACAACTCATATCTCCTTAATTTATCACAATAAAATTAATTAATGCCATTTCACTTGTAATTCAATTTCATCATCTAAACAAAATCTATCCAAGACAACATTATAAGCTCAATCACAAATATCTTCATTTTCTTCTCATAAATCAAATTTTATTTTCATTTGATTCTCATCCAAATAAAATTCCAATCCATTTACTTGCATTCCAATTTTATTATCTACACAAATTCCATTTAAAACTAATTCATAAGCTTAACCATAACCATCTCACCATGTTCTTAAATGATTTCAATTCCATGATATCTCAATTTATTTCCATTTTAATTGATTCTTACCCATATCAAACCATTTATAAATTTTAATGCACTTTGTTTATTTATTTTATCCATTTTTAGATTTATTTACCTTCACACTTCATTTCTGAATTTATTTTATTAACAATGTGGCCACTTCAAATCATTTCACTCACTGGAATTAATTTACAATTCAATCCATCACTATTATAATCTAATTCCATTATCCACCCACACTTCCAATATTTTTATTGCCAAAATTAACATTCATACCAGAGCTAGGTTTTCATTTTCTTTCCAAAATTCCCTTAACAAACCCCCAAAATCTTATCCATGGCAATACAAATCCCCTTTAATTTAGTTTACACTAAATTCACTTTCATGCTTCTCTTTATTTACTTTAGCTTACGCTAAATTCATTCTCAAACAATTTCTTTGAATTTAGTTGAGTTAAAATTTTATTTACACAATATCATTTTTATTTCCCTGAGTTAAATTTTATTTCAATTTAACTCTTTCCCAGTTCTAATTCAAGTTCAACCAAATTTATTTAGCCATCTTGAATTCATACCATTACCTCTACTATCTTAAATAAGAATTTAATTCTATTCATAATTATTTATAACACAACTGAATTTTTGATTTTGATTCAATCCAAATTCAACTCCATTTCATTTTATCAAAGTTAAATCCGATTCAATTCAATTTAATTCTCCATATATAAGTTCAAAACTTATTTACTAACTTAAGTTCATTCACTTCTTTTATATTTAATATCTTCTTCATCTTATTACATTCACATTTCTTTTGAGATTAGGGTTGAATCCACCATGCCATTCAACTATTTCACATTAGTGATTATAATTCCATTTTTCTATTTATAAGATCACCAACTTATTTATTTTAAAGCTCATATTGCTCATTTTAATCCATCTACACTTATAATCACACTTTCAAATTTATTCCAAATTTCTATATATACATACATATCTCTGAATTCTTAAAAATACAAATTTTCTTTCATTTAACTTCTTGCACAAATTTGAATCCACATTTCCAGATTATAAGTATAACATTTAATAGCTCATGGGTATAATTTATTACACAATGACCCACAATTATAAAGTCATTTTACTTCAAACTTAACTCTAATCACTTTAATTCCAATCCCCAATTTATTTAACTTATCCCAAGTTAAATTCCAATTTTCTACTTACTTCACTATATTGCATTCACTTTCATTCACTCAAGTTAAATTTTAATTCCAAGATTAAAATTTTCATTTCTCCCTTCATATTAATGTCAACTTCCCTTAATAAGTTCAATAGTTGATTCATATTTGACTTCACAATTTTACTTTTAAGTAGAATTTCCAGAATTCAATTACCCGGGTATATTTAAAAACCAATTTGAAATAATAAATAACTCATACACTCCTGGTATATCAAACCAAACTTCCAAATTGCCAAAACAATTTGTTTTTACCAAAACAATTTCTTCTCTTTGAAATTTCCAAAATACTGTTATACCCAACAAGTCCAAACAATAACCAACCATTTTGGTAGCAATCCATCACTTTAGAAACTCGAAAATAAATTCTAATGATGTGGCCAGCATCATCAGGATTATTTTCCAGCGATTGAAGTGAGTTCAATGCTTTCTTACTTTCCCAAATTCATTTCAAAACAGTTCTCATTCAAAAATACTTCCCAAATCAATATTCCAATATACCCTTCAAACACTTTAGCAAACATTTCAAACTTTCCCAGGAATTTAAATTTCCAAACCTTTATTTCCATTACATTTAAAATCTTTTCCAAAACTTCCGGGATTTAAATTCTGGTTCAATTCAAATTTAGTTATTCTTCCTTTTATATAAGTTATATTTGTAGAATTTTATTTTCATTATAACTATTTCAAATTCCAGATTAAATTTTAAATTCTTATTTGATTTAGACATTAACAACCAATCATCCAAATATATACAATAATTTCAAAAAAAAATATTTCTTTTATAACAAAATATAATTTTTGGGTAAAATTATTTCATTTACCCACCTTAAAAACAATACTATGTCGTTTTATCTTGTTTAAGAGTTTAGAAACCCCTATCGATACGGTTGTACTTCCCGCACCGACCAGAATTTATAAACACTCAACCGATAAGTCAACACAGTTCAAAACAATTTTATATTCACTAAAAGTACGCTCTCATATCTATTATTACGCTCAACTCATTATAGAGTATTATTCACACTGTTTAATGAGTAATTTTTCCCACCAAAGCCTAGGTTGTCGCCAACCTAAGCTCTGATACCAAGTGTGACAGCCCGCAAATCCGTACCCCTTGAATCAACACTATTTTACCTCTGTTAACTCAAGTGGCACAAAAATACGAACCATTTGGGTGTAAGAAGAAGAAATAGAAGAGGAAGAAGCTAAACAATATCAGGATCTCACAGTCGCAGCGGAGTAAAATATAATAGTAGATATAGAACTTTACACAAAATGAATTCTATAACTGTTTATACATCATATCACCAGAGTATCTCATACATCAAATTACTAATTAGACATACCATACAATCACAGCAGCGGAATATATATATATATATATATATATATATAATACGTGTGACGACCCGGCCTTTCTAGCAATTTAAATTTGAATAGTTAATTAATTATAAATTATTTACAAGTTAATTTTAACTTGAATGCCAGATATCAATATTTACTTGATAGTTAAATCATTGAATTATATAGTTTAAATATTGAATTTAATAATTGAATTGGGTAAATTGTTGAATCTGAAATTCTAAGCCTGGTTAAAGTAGTTCGAAGGCTCGTAAAATTTATAATGGTGTTACTGAAGATAATGGGATGAAAGGAATTTAATTTAAAGTTAATTTGTTCAATTTTAAAAATATATTGTTTAAATTGAATTTAAAAATAGCATTCCGAGGCACAGTCTCGGAATTCAACGAAACCAGTTCCATTGGATTCGTAATAGTTAGTTATTATCGTATTTCAATTTTCGTAGCAATCGGAGTTGTTGTTTGACCCTGACAGCTCAAAACGCTTAGGATTATTTCAATCAAATTAATTGAAATTTGATCGTTTTCTTTTGTAACTCGCACATACGAACGAATTAGCTTTCGAAACACGTTCCATTGTGTTCGGAACGCGGGTAAAACCTTATAAGCGCCTGTCGGCATGTTTGATTCGGGGCTCGGGATTTCACGTTATGATTATCGAGACGTTTTGAGAGTTTTATAGTATAATAGAAATCTAAAGTCAAAGGGGTCAAAGATATTTTTATTAACTCGTACTCAAGAAGCTTCACTCCTACCTATATCTAATTCCTCGTCTCCCTCACAAATGGATAAGCAGAATCGAAAAAAAAAGTAACAAATTTAATGGCCGAAGCCTATATAAAAATCAATTTCTCATCTTCAATTAAATCCTCAAATCCAACTCGGAGATAAAATCAGGCGTACTCACGAAGCTGTTCACATCCTTATTTTCGTTTTCGTTCCCCTCTCTTTATTCTCGAACGAAAATCGAACAAAAGAAAAAAAATGGCCGAAGTGGCGACCTCGGTATTGATTCGCTCCTAATCGAGTTGGCCCCTGCTACTCTTTCAAACTCGAAGCCGATCTTTAGAGTTTCATCACGAATTCGATTCACGATCGAGGGAGACAGAGGTTCACGGGTCAAGGCGTGAGCAATTAGGGGAGTCGCGACGAAAAGGGGAGCTATCGCGTGCGCGAGGGAGGGATTGAAGGCAGTTTCGAGTGGCGCGTCGCATTGGCTACTGGTGGATCGCAAGCTGGGATTCTCGATGTGGGAAGCGATGGTCGCGGTTGCGTGTATGGGCGAAAGGGGATGGGCCGCTGTTCTCATGAAGGTCTGCATCGCTTTCTCTTGGCTGACCAATTTTTTCATGGTGAGTATCTGCCCTATTTTTATTTCAATTCAAAAAAATGAGTGTGTTGGAAAATGTGTGGTGGCTCGGGACCTAATTGTCTCAGTAAATGATAGCGGTTGAACAGTTTTCAAGTTAAAACAAAATGCAAGTTTAATACTAATTTTTCTTAAAAAAACGATTTATTTAAATAAAAATGGAGTAATTAAAAAATTGATTATTAGATAAATTGAATACGTAGTTAGTTAGTTAAATGATAATTAACTTGTTTGATCAATCCAAATATTAATAAACAATATAAATATTTTTACAAGGGAAAAATCTGAAAGAAATCAAGCTGGTTTGAATCGGATATGCAAACGAATATCAAAGGTGAGTAAATCTCACGCTTTCGGATTTCTATTTAGATTTAAATGGTTGAATTTAAATAATTGGTTAATTGATTGAGTTGATTGAATTGTGCTGATGGTCTGGTGATTTTGGTTTTGGTTGGTTTTCGAGTTAATTGTTATTTAACTTGAAGCATTTGGATTTTAAACTAAAATCATAAATAAGAGAATGGTTCATTTTAAAGTTAATAAGGGTTAATGATTGGTGATTTATTAAATAGGTAGGATAAATTAAATGGAAAACTAATTCATGGTTCGGATTTATTAGTTAAGTTTAAATTAATTAGAACGATCATTTGGTGGTTTAATCAGTAACTATTCAATGGAATTAATAAAATATAACTACTTGTTTAATTAATCAAGAGATAAATTAAGATAATTAATTAAGGAGAATTAATCTAGTTAATGAAGTAAATAAAAGGCGGATAAATGCCAGGTGGGGATAGATCAAGTATGATAGATATTGTGGTTTAATTAATATATTAATTCAGATTAACATAAATTGAGGTAATTGGAAATCAATAATTTATGTAATAAGCGATGTAATTAAAGACTGGATTAATTAGGATCAATTAATCCATAATACGTGTCTTATGAAAATCGATTAATAAAAGAAATCAAGGATTAATGTAATTAATATAGTTAATTACATTATGAAGTAACTAAATTTACTTATTGATTTTGGGTTAAGGATAATTAATATCGTGAAACTAATTAAAGATAATTACTTGAATATAATCGAAAGATTATTAATCCAGGGTGATTAATTAAGATGAATGAATAGGGAATGGTTGATAAATTGATTGGTTTGGAATTAATTAATAAAGGACTCTAGGTGATTGAGATTTGAAATTCAATTAGAATCAAATGAATTGATTTGTATGTGGCTAAGCTTTGCTTATGGATAATTGAATGATGTTGGATGTTTTGAATGAGTTGATATCTCTGATATGGAATGTTGTGTATTGCATTTGGATAACTTGGGTTAGGATAACTTGAGTTTCGAAGAGACCGGAGTCGGGTATTGGGTAATACCGGAAACCACTTCGAATTTTATAAATTGATTTGAGAAATCAATAGGGTGAAATAAAATTGGATTGTTTTATCTAAGTTTGGTACTTAGAGATTTATATGTGAAATAAGCATTGCCTATAGTAAATTGTGAATTGATTAAATTGATATAAGTTACCCGGGTTTATATAAGTTGTTGGTTTGTTGGTGATTCATGTTAGATGGGTTTACTCACGCTGGTTTCCAGCCTGACCCGAGTGTTACTTTGGTGTAATGCTCGGGTCAGACCGAGTATTACAGATTTTCAGGTAAGGAAGTTTTGGAGCTCAGGAGGCGAGCTGGATGGCAAGGACGTATGGAGAGTTTCCACTATGATATTATATATATCCGAGACATGTTAAATTGTATCTATCCGATGTTGTTTAAAATTGTTGTAACTCTGATATATCAATGTAAATTGATAAATACAGTTTTCTTTGGTATTACTATTATTTATGTGATATTATATTTTATCCGCTGCGAACGTGAGATTGTGTGTTTCTTTTTTGTTCTTCTTCTATCTCTTTCTTCTTTCTCCTTCTTATTTTCACTAACTATCTGGAAATTTCAGGATCGAAATTTCCGGGTCGTTACAGTTGGTATCAAAGCTGAAGGTTAAGCGAGAACCTTGGCTCTGGTGGGGATTACTCATTGAATAGAGTTCGTAGAACTCTAGAATGAGTTGAGTGTATGTGTATATATATATATATATATATATATATATATATATATGAGTGGGTACTTGTTATTTTCTTATATAAAGGTTTTAAATGATTTTATATAAGAATGTAATTTGATATATAAAGCAATATCTTCTTCTAATAAATATTAAGGAGATTGGTTGTTAAATTATTGGAATTAAATTAAGAAGTATATAATACAATCAAATTGAAATCTTGAATTGAAATGATTGAAATTGAAGTGAGTTCAATTGAATGAATATTAGTCCAAAGTAATTGGAATAACTTTGGAATTGTAATTAAAGTGGAATTGGTTTAAAATCAAAAAGGAATTTGAAATATAGATTGTAAATGTAATTTATAAATTGAAATAAACTTCATAAATAAATGAGATTATAATTTGAAATGGAATTCCAGAGAACATTTGAAAATAAAGAAAGATGAAAATTCCAGAGTAATGTTTAAATATGAATTGGATGGATGGGGAATTTGGATTTTTTTTTGGGAAAATTTAGAATTCCTTTGGATTTGGAAGTGGTTTCCAAAGGTTTTGGAGAAATAATAGTATTATTTTGTAAATATTTTTGGTGTTGAGTTGGAAATCTGGACGATTTGAAATTAAAAATATTTGAAAATGTTTTTAAAGAAATAAAAGCGTTGAACTCTTCGGTCACTGGAAAATAACGTCGGTAATGACTGCAGCATCATCGATGCTTATTTTCGAGTTTCTAGAAGGGAAATTGCTACCAGATTGTTTTAAATTGGAATTGTTTGTGAACTAGGTTTGGTTTTGAAATTCAAAGGGATAATTGAATTCGCCAAAGAATTTTGGATATAGTTGAATTCTAAGGTGATATTGAAATTTGAAAATTTGTTTAAACTCTGGAATCTTGATTAAATGTTTATGGAATAATAAAAATATATTTGATAATTAAAATGTATAATTCCGAGTTAAAAGCAAAATGTGAATGTAATTGATTATAAATAGAAGATGTAAAATTGAAACTATACTTAAAATTGTACAAGTTTAAAGGTCAAATGGAATTTGATTTGAAGTTGGAAGGAAATTGAGAATCAATTCGATTCGAACTGGGAATGAATTAAGTCCAATGGAAATTGGAGTTAATTAAATTGGATTTGGATTAATTTAAATGGAGTGGAAATCTAAATTGAAATGTTGGGGAAGTGAACAGTTTTGACTCTAGGCCATTTTCAAAATAAAATTTTTTAATATAAATAGTTTTAAAACTATTTTCTTATCTATTTACTATACAACTTTCTTTTAAAAAACCCAAACTATTTTATATTTGTTTTTGCCACTACTTTTGGAACTATTTAACTATTTTACGACTGTATTATAAACTAATTACTAATTTTCAACTAAGTTACGAGTTAATTTCTATTTTACAACTATTTTGCAATTATCTAAAATTTCTGAAACTATTTAACTATTTTTCAACTATTTTACTATTAGTTAACCATTTTATAGCTATTTTGCAAACTAATAATTATTTTTCAACTACTTATCTATTTTTAAAATTTTCAAGCTATTTTCTAAACTGGTCGGAGTTTAAACTGTTTATGATTAAATACCCAACTGGGATAAGAATATAGGTGATAATCTAAATGGGGATTAAGGCAAATGTGAATAAGTGAATGGAAATTTAAGTGAATGTAAATAGAAAGGAAATTGATATTGGAAAGAGTAATCAAATGTGAATATTTGATTTTGGGTAAACAAAGTTATATCTTTGTTATATATTCTTCCCTTGTTGAATCTATTGTGGGAAGAAAAAGGATTTTGGAAGTGTTTGAAGTATAAAAGGAATTTTATACGAGTTTAAAGTGATCCAAGGTTTTAAAAATTATATATATCTGTATATATATATATAAATGATCTTATGAGAATTTTGGAAAAGGTTTTGGGAACCTTTGGATTTGGAAAGCCTTTTGATTTTTGGGTAAAATCAATATTGAATTTGGAAAGCCTAGTTTGAGAATTATCGATTTTGGAATGATCGATTTTGTGTAAAGGAGCTTTGATGAAATTCATACTAGGTGTATGATTTGAAAGATACTATATGTGTATAGTATAAAGTGTTTTGATGATAGCTCTGGGGAAAAAGGCGCTCCCTTGGAATGGACTTCTCAGGAGTGCCACCGGGTGGTGCTGCCTTGAGCCCCAAGGGGGTTCTAAAGTTGGTCCTGTGAGGAGTCCGGACAAAACTAGTTCCTGAGGATTATGAGTTGAGTTTACCATAGCGAAGTCGTGTGTGCCGCGGAGAGCCAACAGTTACATGGACTTTTGTTGTGACTGCAACGTAACCCAGGATGTAACTGCGACCTATGGTAACATTGCGAAAGTCGTGTGTGCCGCTGAGAGCCAACAGTCTATGTTTGAGTTTACCTCGGTAGACTGCGACCTATGTAGGAGTGGAGAAGTTTCATTTCGTCAGCGAAAATCAGAGGCCGCTGAGAGCCTGCAGTTACATGGACTTTTGCTGTGACGGCAACGTAACCCTTGATGTAACTGTGATCTGTTGTTTGGGATCCATGGCGTAATCAGAGGCCGCGGAGAGCCTGCAGTTACATGGACTTTTGTTGTGACTGCAACGTAACCCTGGTATGTAACTGTGACCATGGATGGGGGGTGATGATTTTCAGAGCATTGTCACCAAAGATATTTCCTCTATTTTCAAAAACTGTTTTCGATATTTTCAACAAAATTATTTTTCAAGTATTTTCACTGGGTGTTGAAAACGGGTTTACCAAGTACTTATAGATTTTCAGTCCTACGCTTGATCAACGTATGACTGAATTTCTGTGAGAACAAGTATGGACTGGTTGAGACATCGAGTTATAAGAAATATTTTTATAAAAGCTATTTTAATAATATAAGGTGAATTTAAAAGCATTTCTAGATTGTTAAAATAGAAATGTTGAAATTTTGGGAAAATTTAAGGGAAAAATCCAAACTAGAATTATAAAATAAAATTGGACTCGGGAAAAATTTAAATGATGCGATTCTTTATAATAAAATCGAACCTTGATATAAAATTGGAAGTAAGCTAATTGGCTAAATAATTGTTGATTGAGTATGTTAATAAAATTTAACTCGGTTAACTAAAATGGATCGTAAGTTGATAATGGAGTTTGGAAACGAATTTGAATTATAAATAGAATTCAACTTGGGTTCGATAATGAATTAAATAAGAAGAAATGGTGTAAAAATAAAATTGAATTGGATTGAAAAATTGATGGTTTGAATTATAAATAAAATTTCAGTGTGATATGAATAATATTTAACGAAGTTTGCAAGTGAATTAGATGTAAGGGGAGTGTTGTCGAATGAAATGGAATTGAATGATAATAGAAATGTTTAAGTTGTAGACAAAACCCAAGTAAATAGAAATAAGTTGAGAATGGCTTATACTAAAGAAGTAAATTCGAAAATGAATTAAATGACTTAAAAAAAATGAAATAATAAACGGATGAAGTCTGATTGAATGAAAATTTAATCAAAGTTTTAATCGGACTTGGGTTATTAGTATGGAAGATTATTAAATAAAAGTTGGGTTAGATTTGTTTTGGGAAATGGATATTTTTATAAGCATTGAATGTTGCCAAGCTTAATAAATAGTTTGAATGAAATCAATGCGGAGATGAAATCAATGCGGAGATGAAATGAAATGCGAATGTATGGTTGGTGAGTAAATTAGAAATGAAACGGAATTAAATACAGGATGAGTTGAAACTAATTTAAAGTGGTTATAAACTGAAATAGATACTCTATTAAGCGAGTATCGTCGAATTTGCATAAAAATAGTTGTCGTTGATGTAAACAAAAGTAATTAAAATTTTAAGGGATAAGAGAGGTTAAATAAAATTTGATTTTTAATCAATTTATATGAATACGAGTTTGTTTCACTTAAAAATGAGTTGAATGTAAGCAAATGTGTTGTAAGCCATTAAAATTGAATGAACGGCTCATGAATTGGTTGAAAGCAACTGAATTAGCTTTAAAGTTATATAAATCACTTATGAGAAGCGTTTGGTGCTTGTTGTTTATGTAATGCATGTGTTTAGCTATGGAAAGTAAGTGAAATGTTAATAGATTTTCTATGTATGACACTTACATATTTAAATTGAGTAAGAACAGGTACAGGGAAGCCGTTTGACTAGATTGGGATATGCTAATTGCTAAAATAAATAAGCTGCTTTCTTAAAATGCTAAATAAGGTACGCCTACGCAATAAAAATAGAAAATATGAACTGTTTTTGCTTTTTCCGACCGTGTGGGTCGATGTATACATATTTATATCTATTGTCAAATTGCAAAAGCTCCTCCGTACAAAGGAGACTCTGCCAAAATTTTCTGAAAATTTTGGAAGTTAGAAAATTTCAAGCGACAAAACGATTACAATTGGGAATTAATGTAACTAGTAAATGAAACTAATATGAATCAGTTAGAAAGATAAAATTTAATACTCGGAAGTGAAGACAAATTGAATTCATATGGGAATGGGGAAAAACTAAGTTGAATAAAGGTAAATGTGAAAGCTTCTGTAAAGAAATGTATACAATGATTTGAAAGGTTACGATTGGATATTGTTGTTAAGTGGGATATGCAGGTATCAAAGGAAAAAGCAATTAGATTTGGTTCCAAAGGATAAATTTGAATTGCCCGACAAAAATGTTAGTATTTAAATTCTGTATGAAATTGGATTGGGTTTTTGATGTAGCCGCTTGGCTTTTGTTTTCTTTTTGGAATTTGGGAGCCCGTAGAGGCCTTTTGTAGTCGTACCGAGCTAGCCACGCAAAGGAGATGCTGGCAAAATTTTCTGAAAATTTAGGGAGTTAGAATTTTTTTTTGAGAAAGTTGTGATAATTTAAATTTGAAATTTAAATTAAATTTGAATAAAAGAAGTAATAACGTTGTTCGAAACTATAGATGGTTTAAGGAAGTAGGTTGAGATGATAGTGGGTTTTTAATAAAAGATAGTTAGGTAAGATATTGAATTGCGGATTTTGGGAAAAGGGGTAAACGGGTATTGGTCCATTCTTCCTAACTAGTAATTTCGGGGGCGAAATTCTTTTAAGGGGGAAGGAATGTGACGACCCAGCCTTTCTAGCAATTTAAATTTGAATAGTTAATTAATTATAAATTATTTACAAGTTAATTTTAACTTGAATGCCAGATATCAATATTTACTTGATAGTTAAATCATTGAATTATATAGTTTAAATATTGAATTTAATAATTGAATTGGGTAAATTGTTGAATCTGAAATTCTAAGCCTGGTTAAAGTAGTTCGAAGGCTCGTAAAATTTATAATGGTGTTACTGAAGATAATGGGATGAAAGGAATTTAATTTAAATTTAATTTGTTCAATTTTAAAAATATATTGTTTAAATTGAATTTAAAAATAGCATTCCGAGGCAAAGTCTCGGAATTCAACGAAACCAGTTCCATTAGATCCGTAATAGTTAGTTATTATCGTATTTCAATTTTCGTAGCAATCGGAGTTGTTGTTTGACCCTGACAGCTCAAAACGCTTAGAATTATTTCAATCAAATTAATTGAAATTTGATCGTTTTCTTTTGTAACTCGCACATACGAACGAATTAGCTTTCAAAACACGTTCCATTGTGTTCGGAACGCGGGTAAAACCTTATAAGCGCCTGTCGGCATGTTTGATTCGGGGTTTGGGATTCACGTTATGATTATCGAGACGTTTTGAGAGTTTTATAGTATAATAGAAATCTAAAGTCAAAGGGGTCAAAGATATTTTTATTAACTCGTACTCAAGAAGCTTCACGCCTACCTATATCTAATTCCTCGTCTCCCTCACAAATGGATAAGCAGAATCGAAAAAAAAGTAACAAATTTAATGGCTGAAGCCTATATAAAAATCAATTTCTCATCTTCAATTAAATCCTCAAATCCAACTCGGAGATAAAATCAGGCGTACTCACGAAGCTGTTCACATCCTTATTTTCGTTTTCGTTCCCCTCTCTTTATTCTCGAACGAAAATCGAACAAAAGAAAAAAAAATGGCCGAAGTGGCGACCTCGGTATTGATTCGCTCCTAATCGAGTTGGCCCCTGCTACTCTTTCAAACTCGAACCCGATCTTTAGAGTTTCATCACGAATTCGATTCACGATCGAGGGAGACAGAGGTTCGCGGGTCAAGGCGTGAGCAATTAGGGGAGTCGCGACGAAGAGGGGAGCTATCGTGTGCGCGAGGGAGGGATTGAAGGCGGTTTCGAGTGGCGCGTCGCATTGGCTACTGGTGGATCACGAGCTGGGATTCTCGATGTGGGAAGCGATGGTCGCGGTTGCGTGTGTGGGCGAAAGGGGATGGGCCGCTGTTCTCATGAAGGTCTGCATCGCTTTCTCTTGGCTGACCAATTTTTTCATGGTGAGTATCTGCCCTATTTTTATTTCAGTTCAAAAAAATGAGTGTGTTGGAAAATGTGTGGTGGCTCGGGACCTAATTGTCTCAGTAAATGATAGCGGTTGAACAGTTTTCAAGTTAAAACAAAATGCAAGTTTAATACTAATTTTTCTTAAAAAACGATTTCTTTAAATAAAAATGGAGTAATTAAAAAATTGATTATTAGATAAATTGAATACGTTGTAAGTTAGTTAAATGATAATTAACTTGTTTGATCAATCCAAATATTAATAAACAATATAAATATTTTTACAAAGGAAAAATCTGAAAGAAATCAAGCTGGTTTGAATCGGATATGCAAACGAATATCAAAGGTGAGTAAATCTCACGCTTTCGGATTTCTATTTAGATTTAAATGGTTGAATTTAAATAATTGGTTAATTGATTGAGTTGATTGAATTGTGCTGATGGTCTGGTGATTTTGGTTTTGGTTGGTTTTCGAGTTAATTGTTATTTAACTTGAAGCATTTGGATTTTAAACTTAAATCATAAATAAGAGAATGGTTCATTTTAAAGTTAATAAGGGTTAATGATTGGTGATTTATTAAATAGGTAGGATAAATTAAATGGAAAACTAATTCATGGTTCGGATTTATTAGTTAAGTTTAAATTAATTAGAACGATCATTTGGTGGTTTAATCAGTAACTATTCAATGGAATTAATAAAATATAACTACTTGTGTAATTAATCAAGAGATAAATTAAGATAATTAATTAAGGAGAATTAATCTAGTTAATGAAGTAAATAAAAGGCGGATAAATGCCAGGGGGGATAGATCAAGTATGATAGATATTGTGGTTTAATTAATATATTAATTCAGATTAACATAAATTGAGGTAATTGGAAATCAATAATTTATGTAATAAGCGATGTAATTAAAGACTGGATTAATTAGGATCAATTAATCCATAATACGTGTCTTATGAAAATCGATTAATAAAAGAAATCAAGGATTAATGTAATTAATATAGTTAATTACATTATGAAGTAACTAAATTTACTTATTGATTTTGGGTTAAGGATAATTAATATCGTGAAACTAATTAAAGATAATTACTTGAATATAATCGAAAGATTATTAATCCAGGGTGATTAATTAAGATGAATGAATGGGGAATGGTTGATAAATTGATTGGTTTGGAATTAATTAATAAAGGACTCTAGGTGATTGAGATTTGAAATTCAATTAGAATCAAATGAATTGATTTGTATGTGGCTAAGCTTTGCTTATGGATAATTGAATGATGTTGGATGTATTGAATGAGTTGATATCTCTGATATGGAATGTTGTGTATTGCATTTGGATAACTTGGGTTAGGATAACTTGAGTTTCGAAGAGACCGGAGTCGGGTATTGGGTAATACCCGAAACCACTTCGAATTTTATAAATTGATTTGAGAAATCAATAGGGTGAAATAAAATTGGATTGTTTTATCTAAGTTTGGTACTTAGAGATTTATATGTGAAATAAGCATTGCCTATAGTAAATTGTGAATTGATTAAATTGATATAAGTTACCCGGGTTTATATAAGTTGTTGGTTTGTTGGTGATTCATGTTAGATGGGTTTACTCACGCTGGTTTCCAGCCTGACCCGGGTGTTACTTTGGTGTAATGCTCGGGTCAGACCGAGTATTACAGATTTTCAGGTAAGGACGTTTTGGAGCTCAGGAGGCGAGCTGGATGGCAAGGACGTATGGAGAGTTTCCACTATGATATTATATATATCCGAGACATGTTAAATTGTATCTATCCGATGTTTTTTAAAATTGTTGTAACTCTGATATATCAATGTAAATTGATAAATACAGTTTTCGTTGGTATTACTATTATTTATGTGATATTATATTTTATCCGCTGCGAACGTGAGATTGTGTGTTTCTTTTCTATTCTTCTTCTATCTCTTTCTTCTTTCTCCTTCTTATTTTCACTAACTATCTGGAAATTTCGGGATCGAAATTTCCGGGTCGTTACAATACGTCTCGGGCTCCAGCTCCTCTCCTGCTCCACAGTATCCTGTATTCCTATAATATTCGGTCTGACCCGAGCATTATAATGAAATAACACCCGAGTCAGTCTGGAATACCAGCTGATAATAATGCATCCAAAATTGATTATTAAAGTTTAAAAATCCCTTTGAAAACAAAAGCATCTCGTAAGACCACGCCACAAATAAACATGTCGGGTTTTTACCTTACGATAGCTAAAACACTTTTTTATAGAAATCCTCTGATATTATAGTAGGTCTATATACAAATACTTATAAAATAGCCGAAATTGTTACATCTATTAAATTCCATCTACTAGCCACAAAAGTGGGTAATACAAACAAAACTCGTACAAGGCTCGTAGGGAGAATGGATTTCCAACAATGACTAGGCACTGGGGTACCACCTGTCACAGTACGGGGCCTAGATCACCGTACCGAGGACCGATCCCGATCCCCTGCAACACAAGGCCGGACCCATCCCTTACTGGACAATTCCGAATAAGATTACCCCGCGGTTGGGATCAGCAACCGCCCACTAAGCCGAAATAAAAAGGGACATCTAGACAGGGATGACCTTACTCTCCAGTGGGGGCTACCCACGAAGCCTTGCTGCATATCCCCTGATTTTCAGTCATTCCCATTTGATGAGGCTTGAGGCTAAGTGTTACCTTTAGAACGTTTCACTTAGAATGCCCATCGCCCACCTGACGATGTTTCTCAAGCATTCATCCATACAAGACCGTCCTGGGTTCGAACGGAACCGAAGGCATTACTCCTACTACATCCATTTTGGAAATATCTTCAGGATTAGTAGCGACTAGCCCTTGCACTTCACTGCTCCATCTTCGACTCCGAACACGTTTTTCGCACGAATCGTACAAACCGGATCGAAGTGGTTTTCGAGAAATAAATCTCGATCCCGGTCTCTTCGAAACGATCAACGCAGTTGTCCAATATTGATAGTCGATGATTTAACTATCAATAAATATTCACAAACATCCATTACACAATAAATAATTCCCGCCTTATCTATTTGACTCAAATATCTCTTACAAGATATATTTTCAAATTTTCAAAACTCATTCGAAAATAATTTCCCAAAATTCTTCCTTTTCACGGTAAATCCCATTACCATTTATTCCCATTTGGAAGGCCAAGCTTAAACATTTTGCTTTAAAAACAGTTAAAATACTTTGTACTGAAATATACTTTAAAATATGAAAATTTCTTCTATTTATTCACAAAAAATAAATTTCAAAACAATTTTTAAATAGCATTATTTAATAAGATATAAATTGGATTTAAATAAGGGTTTGGTTTACTAAATTTAAAAATGGAGTTTAAAAGAATAATACTAGCCTTTACCAATAACTTAAACAAATTATCATAGAACAAAGTTTATTAATTTCTTCTTTAAAATAACCATTTCTAAAATAATACTCTTTAAACGATTTAAACTTTAAATTTTAATTAAATAAATCTTTTAAAACACTAACTTGGTTTTACCTGGGAAAACACTTTCCCGTTCAAACATCCCAAAGTATCCTTCATATAAATCCAACCGATTTATTTCAATTCAATTTATGTTTACAACATAAATTCCCAATTCATACTTATCTATATCTTCATCTGAAGTTAAATCTCAATTTCCCATGTCCGGAAATTCGTTTTGAAATATAGATGTTAAATTATTATTATTTTTAAATAAAATAAATTTGGAGAATTTTCAATGCAAAACCATATTTAAATTTGCTTAAATAAAATCCCAATGAAGAAAACGACATTTCAAAATATTCTATTTACATTTAAAACTGTAAATTTTATATTTGGAAGCTTCGTTGCAACAGATTTTAATTTCCCGGAACATCATCAATAACCCCATCGTTATTTCAAAACAAATTTATAATTTCCATAGAATTCATTTTTCAGAAATCTATACTTCACATTTATCGATTGATAAATTTTCCACTGTATTTTAAATTCCAAATTTACCAATTTACATTTTTCTTCATCCAAAGCAGATTCCAATTTTTATATTCCTTTAAATTCTTTATTTATCAATTTCTTGATTCCTTTTTAAATCCCAATTTATTTTCTTTATAATTAACATTCTGAGTTCATAGTTCATCCAATAACATCACAATACAATTTAATTCCAAATTTATCAATTACAATATATAAACAAGCATCATTACCAATTACAAAAATAATTACTACATTGCAAGGAATCCAGTTGGATCCCTCCAACCTATTTTCCTGCATCACAAATATTAGCACATCACATATAAAAATATCAATCCAAACTGGTATCAACAATTTATATTCAACCAATCACACAGATATTTAAATATTAACTATTTAAATGAACTAGCATCCAGATGCGAGTGAGAATAACTCACCTTGAGTTTCGATGAGCGTTTGAAATTTTAAATTAAATCGAAGCATTTGATTTAATCCAAAAATTCATCTGCTTAAATCGAATCCAGATCTGTGCCACAGCGTGCTTCCCGTCGCCGCGATTCCATTGCTTCCTGTTTCGTCGGATTTCGACAACTTATGAATTTGATATGAATTTTTATAGTTGGTATACAAATTTAATACAATATCTCTCTATATCACTTCAGTTACCATCAGCCGTTCGTCTCCACTTTCAAAATTAGGGCCATCGAAATCCTTCTTCTCCCACGTGAACACACTACAGGAAATCGAACCCAATATCACGCGAATCTCACGATAGCCGCACCATCCACATGCCATCGGATTCCCCATCCATCGCCGCCAGAAGGTGCGCCTACGCGAGCTCGTCAACCACCAGGCGCCTGACCAAGCTCGGTCGCGACATGCCTCTGGAAAACGCGAATGAAAAGGCTATGAACGGCAGCGAAATCCCATCCATCCACCTCTCCAAATCACATCTCGACCGTTGGATGGGAAGAGATCGAGGTGATCTACAACTTCCTAGTTGGAAGTTCCTTCAATCGAAGCGTGGATTGATCGATAATCGAAGAAAAATGAGAAGCATTTCCATCCATTAAAGGAAAAAGGAACGGCGGCTCACTTTTAGCTAGGGTTTAGTAAAATATAACGTTATATAATAAACTTAATATTATTTTAATCTCGTTCCTCAAATTTTACCACTTATGCAAACGAACTCCAATCCTTACGTTCCAATAGGCATTCCTAGGGTTTTTCCACGTTCCGAACACAATGGAACAGGTTTCGTAAGCTAATTCGGTCATACGTGCGAGTTACGGAATTAAACGATCAATTTTAAATTAAACCGATTAAAATGATTTCGACGCGTTTCGAGCTGCCACGGTCAAACGAAAACTCCGATTGCTACGAAAATTAAAATCCGATAATAACTAACTATTACGGATCTAATGGAACTGGTTTCGTCGAATTCCAAGACTGTGCCCCGGAAGGCTATTTTAACTCGTCTATTAAATCGGGCGATTCTCAAAATTGACGAAAACGCTTAAAATTTCACTTTTGAAATTTTAATAACTTAACAATAAATCATATAAAATTTATAAACACAATAAAAATCATTCTGGCTCATTCCGGACCAAAATCTGATTAAATTGCATTTTAATAATATTAAATTCGTTTTTAAATTAATATAAAATCCCAAATATTAATTTATCAACTTTAAAATTCTTCTAAAATTCCCACCAAGCTATATACACTCAAATAACTCGAAATAAAATTTTAAAACCATTTTTATCACTATTTACATCCAGATTTACTTTTATTACAATTCCGAATATTTAAATTATTATTTTCCCATTATTCAAATTCAACCGGAATTACTATAATAAAAAATTATAGCTTGTTTCATTGATTGAACCCGAATCCATTCATTTCAAAATCAATTAAGAATCCACATTAAACATTTAAAACAAATTAAATGTTCAAATTCAATGGCTTAAAAATACGGGATGTTACACTACCTATATATACCTTGTTATAAACCCTAGCAGCCTTTCTATTTATCATCTCTGTACGTACAGAAACTTTTGTTACTCCTCTTCCTCAATGGCTGAAACCCTAAAGCTCCTCAATCTAATTTCAGTTCAAAATCCAACTTCAAAATTTAAACACCGCAAACCCTATCGAATTATATATCGATCTGAAGCTCCCGATGAGCGCATCTCAGATTTGAAATTTGTTTTCGATTGGAACCTCTGTTTGGCTAGAAATTATAGATCTACTCTCGGCCATCCATCGCGTTGAGATCGACTCTGCCTGATCGACAAATTGATGGTACTATGGTGTGGAGAGCAGCGAGCGTAGTCCATCGGCGTGCTTTGTTGGGTGAGTTAACGGCTGGATTTGCTTCGAAAATTCGATTAGGGTTAATAAGCATTCAACGGCACCGCGATTATCTAGGCCGATCGATGACGTTGGTCATCGCGAGGCGTGTTTCAAGGCGGCATGGTTGACCTGGGGTAGTGACGCACTGGCGCGAAGGGCCGTAGGCAGCCATGGATGGTCGAGTGCGTGGCGGCTATGGGGAGTTCACGTGTTTCTGGAGTGGTTGGGTTTACTGGAAGGAGGTGATGATGTGGCTTGGCCTTATTGGTTTGTTTCTTTTTTTATTCATTTAAATTTAAGTTTAGAATGTTCAAAATTGTATAACTTTTACATATGAGCTCCAGTTCACGTGCGGTTTCTTGCATTAGGATCGTATCAAAATTCTGAAGACTTTGATGCTGGTGTGAATGAATTCTGAAACCGTTTGTATTTTGGGTTTAAATTGAATTTAAATTCAATGGGTGAGTTTTTTAACCCATTCGCAACTTCTAAAATTTCTTATATTTATTAAATTAATTTATGATGTGATTAGAAATTTATTTATGACTGTTTGGCATATTTTGAATCATCATCTCAGTTTATTTGAATTTGTTTGGATAAAATAGTTATTTAATTTGTTATTGAATATAAACTGCCAGTAAATACCTGTTATTTATTATCTGTTCTATGTTGATGTTATTGATTGAATTGGATGATGATTGTGGTAAATGTTTGATGATTGATATTGGATGAATGTATGTTATATTTATCTTATTATAAACTGCAAGTTGTTATGGATTTTTATTTCATTTGGTATTGCGGTTTGAAATGATATATAACTGTAATTTTAAATTACAGATTAAAATGATAAATATCCGTATCACTTGACCATAGGACAGAAAATTATATACCGACACCGTGGTCTATATTTAAAAATATTGTGAAATGATATCTGTGGTTTGTGAAGAAAAATATGCTTTTAGATCAATATTGATTTATGTATTATATAATGTTATTTTATCCTTGATTTTAAGCTATGTATAATTTGTTGTAATATAGAATAATCTTAACAATAAGTTTGATTTTTATTGAAGATAATATGGTTAAGTATTTAAATTTTATTTTAATAAAGAGTTTATAATGATTTAAAAAAAATTAAGGCTGAAAGATAAATTTGAGATTTATTTGATATTGAATTTATTTAAGAATTAAACTCAAATAAGCTTGATGTGAAATTTATTAAATTTGAAATTTTAGATGCTATGATTTTTATAACTTTATTGTGGTTTAAGGTGAATTAAATGAATATTTCAAGTATAAATAAATTGAAGGAAATATTTAGTTATTTATAATTTGAGTTTTATTTAAATGATAATGGATTTATTATGTAAAATATTTCAAAATTAAATAATAGAAAATTATAATTGTTGAATCGTAACTACCAAACTTAGTTTTGAAATTGCCGAATACTTAAAGTTTGAAATATATTGAATTTGAAATGGTTTACTCTGTGAATGAAATCTGTTTTGAAATCGATAAAATTTGGAATAGCTTATTTTGAAACTGATTTGTATTGAAATTTATGATTTGGGATTTGATTAAATTTAAAATTTAGAAATTCGACTTATTTTGGAATTGATTTGTGAAATTGAAGAACTTATTTTATTATATAAATATTTTAATATATAAACCATTTAAGCGGTGGAAGTTATGTTTCAAAATTATGAGTTTCAAAGTATTATGACTTGAAAGTGTTGTATTTCAAGTGTTTTGATTTCGATGTGTTATAACGTTGAAAGTGCTAGGATTTTTGGAAAGGATATATTTGAGATAAAAATGATATTATATTGATTTGGGTTTTGATAAAAAATGTTATCTTAGTGATTTGGTTTTTGAAATGGAAATGATATCGTATTTATATGGTTTTGAAATGGCAATGACATTTTGGTTTTGAAGTATAAATTATTTTGAAATGACCACGGTGTTATAATAACGTTTGGTTGTTAAAGAGACCGGGATTGGAAGTTGCTTCAAAGGATTTTGAAATATAATAATATTGTTTATAAGTATTTTCTGATATAAATATTTCAATATAAAGTGAAAGAACTATTTTTAAAGAAACTTTGGAAAGAAATAAGTTCTGTACTCCCCTCTACATCGCTGGGAAATAATATTGGGATTGAGTGCACGCATCATCGACATTCATTTTCGAGTTTCTAAGTGGGAAGGCCACTGTAGTAGTAATACTGCAGATTTGTTTTTAAGCAAATATAAATTTTAAATTGCTTTCAATATATATAAATTGTAAGTATATACATTTATCTACTATTTTTAAATGATTTGAAACGGAACCCGGCATTTAGTTCTTAAATTTCTATAAATTGGAGATTTTCAATTATTATAATGGAATAAATTTTTAACCATTTAGTGATTGAAATCCTAAATGAAGACAAGAAATTAAATGCTAAATTATAACTGAAGTATATAAGAAATTTGAAATTTGTAACCTGTATACAAAAAGATATGAAAGTAAAAGATGTAATTATTGAACATTTATTTACTAAAATGAGATAGGATAAGCTTGTGTAAGTTTCGTTTGCATTCTTTAACATATATATTACTTACCAATTATAAAAAGTTAAAATGTTAAAAGAAAATGTAATGCGAAATTTTACAAGTAAGACTTGAAGTAATGAAAGTATTCAATGAATTTGCCTTTATAAATAAGAATTTAATGTTATAATTGTTATAAAATTAAATTATGACTGAAATTCCACTAATTAAATATAATAGAAATGTTATAAATAAATGATAATAAATTAAGTAAATGTTGAAGTTATTTATAATAAAGAATAAGTAGAAAGATGAATACTGTAAATAAATGAAATTAAGTAATGAATAAATGAATGTAATGCAAATAAAAGATTTGCATCATATGTGGATAAATGAAAATGAATTTGTAAGTAGTGGATAGAAATAAATGAAAATAAGACAGAATGAATAAATGTGAAATTATTTACAACGAAGCTTACATAGTATTCTAAGAATATGCTTACATATGTTTAAATTAAATTGTATATGAGTAACAGATGTAAGAAATGAAGATAATGTATGGAAATAAAAGAATGGAAATGAAAACTATAATAAAATAAAATGTAAATTAAAAAGAAACCACTGAGTGAAAAAAATGATAAACAACAAATGTTGTGAAGGGAAATTTATAAGAATGAACTTAAATAATGTTAGAATTTGTTGTTTGTTTTGGTTTATGGTTGTTTGGACAAGGATACTTTAAAATTGTTTGGATATATGAATAATCTATTCAGTTTTATCTAAGACCGTTGAGTAAATGGCATAATTAATAGTTTATTCGTCATTCTATACAATTTAATGGTGTCTAAGCCTGAACTTACATTTTGTTTTGTTTGATACGAATGAATAATTGATTTGTGTTGATTTTATGTGATGGTTGTATGCTTTGTTGCAAGTGATTGTTGTTTATATGGATTTGTTTGTTAGTGGTTGAAACAACTATAAATATTTCATTTTCTATGATTATTAACCTCTTTTGGACTATATAAGTGAAATACCGGTTATGGAAATAATTGCTACTGCTTTTGGTTTCATAATTAAACGTTGTTTGCCCGACAAATAGGTACGTTCTCGGATTACGGTTTTCTAGCGTATTATATTATTTTTCCCGTATTGGTATATATTATTTTGGAAATACATGTTATATATTGTTACATTGGGTATTATATTTTCTACAGAGCCTCTCCGTACAAAGGAGACTCTGCTAAATTTTTTCATAAATTTTGGACTTAGAAATTTTTCTTAAATGTTTTCCAAGCTTTTGTTAATATTGAAAACAAAGGATTTAGTTGTTTATAAATCTATATATTTTGTTTAAATTATTTTATTTTGTAAATTTTTTGTTTATGAATTTAATATTTTAAATAAGATATGTCGGTTACTTAATTCTTTCTTTTCCCTTCTTTTTCCTATTCGGGGATGAAAAGTTTTGAGTGAGGGAGAGTGTAACGACCCGTAAATTTTGATAATTAAATTGGTAAATTTAATAAGATTTTTTTTAATCAAATTCAGAAAGAAATAATTTTTGATAATTTGTAATGAAGGGTAGCAACGGTAATTAAAACTAATTATTGACAATTGGAGTGAAATCCCAATTATATAATAGTGTAAATTGTTGCATTTGGTTATAAAATAGAAAATGAGTAAATAAAAGTAAGTGTTGAATTAACCAATGAAATAAAATATTGATTAATAGTAACTGAATGTAAATTAAGGTAATAAGGTTAAAGCAAGTTGATAAATAACATATTTAGTGCAATCCCAATTAATGGAAACAATTGTAAGCTTTTAATTGATTGTAATTAGTAAATTGGGAAATAGATTCAAAGTTATATTAATTGATGAAATAATACGTAATAAATTATAATTTGATAGAATCAATGCTAGATAAGTAATTATAATAATTGTTGGTCGATAATAAAGTATGAATAAAATTAAATTTGGCAAATAGTGATAATTATTAATAGTTTACCCATTTATTTAATCTATTGAATTAGATCTAAATCCATTGCAATTAAACGTAATTAAGTACTAAGTTAATATCAATTTAGCTCATGACTATATCCATTAGGGCAATTGGATATATAGAAATATTAAATTTATCCATGAAATAATGATTGATTTAATAAAAAGGAATGGGAATCAAGATTTATTAATTTAAATTTAATAATTAGATTAATTGAAATTAAATGAAATTTAATATTTAATTAATACGAAAATAGAAATTAAGATGAAATTGGGGAAATATTAAGTACCAAGATTTAGAACAATGTTAGTTATATCCTTATTGTAACAAAAGACTTGAATATAAAAAGGTTTAAAAATTTAATAATGGATTTTGGAGTTTTAATTTATAATTTCTGAATTTAATGAAATTAGGAAATAACACTGAGATTTATGAGTTAAGCGACTTTGAATTGACATCTAAATTTGTCTAAGTTATTGTAAATAGTTAAGAAATCTAAAATTATAGAAATTATGATTTATCAACTTTGAATTGAAGATTTGATTTAATTAATTTAATAAATTTATTTATTTAATTAATTAGAAATAGCCATTTTGGCAACTGACTCAGATTTTGACGAAACCAATTTCATCAGATCCGTAATGGTGAATTATTGTAGGATCTCAAGTTTCGTAACGATCGGACTTGTCGTTTGATCGTACGGATTAGAAATGCCTAAAAATCAATTTAATTAAAATAAATTGAAATCAATTTGAAATAATTTGATTTAGCATAACTTCTTCATACGATGGAATTTGGACTTGAAACCTGTTCCATTGCGTTTAAAAATATTTAAAAACATCTATTGTGATGTATGGGTTGATCCATTTTCATTCCGAAGGCGAAATGGGCTTTTTGGGTCGTTTATCGTTCGATCAATCTTGTCCATCCATTCTATTTTCAACCCTACCTATATATACCCTGTTATAAACCCTAGTAGCCTTTCTATTTATTATCTCTATATGTATAGAAACTTCTGTTGCTCCTCTTCCTCAAGGGCTAAAACCCTAAAGCTCTTCAATCTAATTTCAATTCAAAATCAAACTTCAAATATAAACTCCACAAACCCTATTGAATTATAATCGATCTGAAGATCTCGACGAGCGCATCTCAGATTTGAATTTTTTTTCTGATTGGAACCTCTGTTTGGCCAGAAATTACAGATCTATTCTCGGTCATCCATCGCAATGAGATCGACTCTGCCTGATCGACAAGTTGATGGTACCATAATGTGGAGAGCAGCGAGCGTAGTTCGTCGACATGGTTTGTTGGGTGAGTTAACAGCTGGATTTGCTTCAAAAATTCAATTAGGGCTAATAAAATTTCGGCGACACCATGATTACCTAGGCCGATCGGCGACGTGGGTTGTCACAAGGTGTGTTTCAAGGCGACGAGATTGGCCTAGGGTAGGGGAGCACTGACGCGAGGAGCTGTAGGCGACCGTGGATGGTCGAGTTCATGGCAGCTACATGGAGTTCGCGTCTTTCTAGAGCGGTAGGGTTTACTGGAAGGAGGTGGTGACGTGGCTTGGCCTTACTGGTTTGTTACTTTTTTTTATTCATTTAAATTTAAGTTTAGAACGTTGTAAATTGTATAACTTTTACATATTAATTCCAGTTCACATGCGGCTTCTTGCGTTAGGATCGTATCAAAATTCAAGAGACTTTGACGCTGGTTTGGAAGAATTCTGAAACCATTTGAATTTTGGGTTTAAATTGAATTTAAATTCAATTTAAATTCAAAAGGTGAGTGTTTTAATCCACTCACAAATTCTAAAATTTCTTATGTGTGTTAAATTGATTTATGATGTGATTAGAAATTTATTTATGACTGTTTGGCATATTTTGAATCATCATCTCAATTTATTTGAAGTTGTTTGGATAAAATAGTTATTTAATTTATTATTGAATATAAACTCCCAGTAAATACCTGTTATTTATTATATGTTCTATGTTGATGTTATTGATTGAATTGGATGATGATTGTGATAAATGTTTGATGATTGATATTGGATGAATGTATGTTGTATTTATATTGTTATAAACTGCAAGTTGCTATGGATTTTTATTTCATTCGGGATTGCGGTTTGAAATGATATATAACCATATTTATATTTTAAATTATGGATTGAAACGATAAATATCCGTATCACTTGACCATAGGATAGAAAATTATATACAGACACCGTGGTCTATATTTAAATTATTTTGAAACGATTTCTATGGTTTGTAAATAAAAATATGGTTTTAGATCAATATTGATTTTAGATATTATATAAATGTTATTTTGTCCTTGATTTTAAGCTATGTATAATTTGTTGTAATATAGAATAAGCTTAACAATAAGTTTGATTTTTATTGAAGATAATATGGTTAAGTATTTAAATTTTATTTTAATGGAGAGTTTATAATGATTTAAATAAAATTAAGGTTGGAAGATAAATTTGAGATTTGTATGAAATTGAATTTATTTAAGAATTAAACTCAAATAAGCTTAATGTGAAATTTATTAAATTTGAAATTTTAGATGGTATGATTTTTATAACTTGATTTTGGTTTAAGTTGAATTAAATGAATATTTCAAGTATAAATAAATTGAAGGAAATGTTTAGTTATTTGTAATTTGATTTTTATTTAAATGATAATGGATTTATTATGTAAAATATTTCAAAATTAAATAATAGAAAATATAATTGTTGAATCGTAATTACCAAACTTAGTTTTGAAATTGTCGAATACTTAAAGTTTGAAATATATGAATTTGAAATGGTTTATTCTGTGGATCAAATCTGTTTTGAAATAGATAAAATTTGGAATAGTTTATTTGGAAACTAACTTGTATTGAAATTTATGATTTTGGATTTGGTTAAATTTAAAATTTAGAAATTCGAGTTGTTTTGGAATTGATTTGTGAAATTGAAGAAGTTATTTTATTATATAAAGTATTTTAATATATAAACCATTTAAGCGGTGGAAGTTATGTTTCAAAATTATGAGTTTCAAAGTATTATGACTTGAAAGTGTGGTATTTCAAGTGTTTTGATCTCAAAGTGTTATAACGTTGATTGTGCTAGGATTTTTGGAAAGGATATATTTGAGATGAAAATGATATTATATCGATTTGGGTTTTAATAAAAATGATATCATAGTGATTTGGTTTTTGAAATGGAAATGATATCATACTTATATGGTTTTGAAATGGCAATGATATTTTGGTTTTGAAGTATAAATTATTTTGAAATGAGCACGGTGTTATAATAACGTTTAGTTGTTAAAGAGACCGGGATCAGAAGCTGTCATACTCTCTGCCAACTCCGAAAACCACTTTAGCAACCGTATATACGGTGGAGATCCTAGAATGAGGTAGGATGGTGGCGACGATCCTATTGAGGTATGAACGTGGACCCGACTCTCTTGAGTTGGCATAAGGTGGCTAAAACAGAAGCGATTGATGGGCTAATGAGGTAGCTCCTTTGATCGGACACATCCCTTCGATATTATACTCTGACTTTTGGATTGATTCGATGCCACTTTTGATTTTTTTTATTTAGGAGTATGGCTCGAGGTGGGCGGTAGCTGTGTGCTACGCGTTACCACCGGCCTGGAAGCATAATTGGTATGTCTACCCTAGCATTGCCTAGTTTTGCCGTGTCACCTACCCTAGCGTGCCTTGTACGAGTTTGGTTTTCTCCCGTAGCCCATGTAGCATCCTCTGGTGGCTTCCCGATGAGGAGGAACCGTGATACTGGATGGACTACTGGGACTATTACGTGTTAAGGGGAATATTGGGTCACTCCTTAACGCTATTTAAAAGTAAGTTTATTTTACTATAGACATTATTATAATAGAGAAATAATACTACATAGTATATAGTTTAACGGATCCTTAGGAGATGTGAATCCCAAACATCTCTTAAGTTACTGCACTCGCGTTAGACACTAGATAGAAGATGTCAAATCCCATAAACATCTTCGACGCCGTTCCACTCATATTTATTCTTCTGATTTAACTCACATAAGATCTTTTAGTTCTGACTCGAGTGTTTTTTCCTTTCAATTCGCTCGGGTCAGTCTGAGCATTTCAGGTTTTGAAGACCTTATTTCTGGAGGACAAAGACGAAGATTGTACTACTATTATTTACTATATTATTCCACTGCATCCATACTGTTCCGCTGCATTATTTATTATTCTCTGATATGTGTAACTCTGATATTTATTGTATTAGTATAATCAAACGTTTTATAAAATAGCTTCATGAACTGTTTATTTGATTATTATATTTTGTCGTTCCGTTGCAAGATTCTGTTTTATTTTTTTTCTTTTTTTCTTTTTTCTCCACCTTTTCTTATTCACCCCAATAACAATTCGCCCATTTGTATAGTTTGAGTCTGACGTGTATGGTTTATCGTCGATTTAAAGCGTACAAAATTGCTGGATGTTACAAAAATATTTAATTTTGATATTTTTAGGTATTAATTTATGTCCTAATTTAACCATTTTAAACTTGTAAAATTCGAAATTAGTTATTTCTTCACCCAATAATTAGAAAAATAAAAAACATCTTTATTTTATCATTTAAATTTTATTTTACCTTAAAACATGACCAAATTCTATTAATGTAATTAGCTAAACATATACAAAATCATTTACATCATCAAATCAAACTTTTTAACATTCAAAACATTCAAACAATGTTAAATCCCAAACCAAACGGGTTTGGAGGGTTTTGAATACTTACTTAATCTTTGAAAACCTTTATTAAGTCTTCTCTTTTTCTTTAGTATTTGAATCTTTGGTTTTGATTTTCCTTGTTTCCCTTAAGAAATGGTGCCTATCATTGAGATGATAGGGGTTTTGTTTTAGTTTTATGTGAAAGTGAATGTAAAGAAAAAGAATGATATGTTGAGAGGTTTAAAATGAATGATTTTCATTTGGACTAAAATCTCATTTATCTAATCCCATTAATAACTTTCCCTTAATACAAGATTACCCTCCTTCGGTATTCGAAATTTAAATTTATTTTCCATATACAAAATCCTTTTTTATTCAAAATTCAGATTTATTTATCCTTATTAATAAAGCCGACTTTAATTACTCAATTACCCTTAACCTACTTAATTAAAATTTCAAATTGTCTCACACTTAATTAATTAAATCTCATTTAAGCAATTCTTGCAATTAAATTAATTTAATTATCTTTCCATTATTCGTTATGTAAATTTTATTTTACATAATATGGCACTTCAAAATATTAGGGTATTAAAATTATACTTGCATAAAACTATGTTTAGGTTATGAAGTTATGTTTTAATTTTACCTATAATAATATCCTAAACATATTATACAATTTAATTAATTAAATATTTCTGCTTGAATTTTTAATCAATCATAAAATATGGAGTATGTTGATATGTAACTTAATTTGATGTATGCAATTTTAATTTTATAATATTTTGATTGTTCAAAAAATAATAAATTTCTACTACTCATGATGAAATTACATACATACATACATACATACATACATACATACATATATATATGTGTGTGTGTGTGTGTGTCTGTGTGTGCAAATATATCAGCAAACTCTACTCTATTATGGGATGTAATGTTTTGAATCAATTGATGTTAACCTGCCTCCTGGCAAGGTCGTGGACATGTAGATTTAAATAAATCGACTGCTCATTCGTCGAGGTTGGTTCACAATGGATTTAGTCAATTGGATAAATGGACGATCAAGCGTGGATAATAATCATGGATTTATAGCCGGGATTCGACATAGTCGATGGATGAAGGTTATTGGATAGTTGAAACTTGGGTTTCAATGAGTTGCGAGTCACCTTGGATTTTCTTTGAATCTTTTGGAGTCCAGCTTCGAGTCGTATGGATGATTTCTTCGAGTCTTCTAGATGGCTTGGCATAAGTGGATCGGCATTAGTGGCTTGACCTTAATGGTGGTTCGGCACTTGGAGGTGGCTGGGCATTGTGGTTCGGTCAGGGTGGCTCGGCAAGGTGGTTCGGCTAGGTGGCTCGCCGTATAGGTGGCTCGGTCAAGATTTTTCAGCGTAAGTGGCCCGACCATATAGGTGGCTTGTCATGGAAGGTGGTTCAGCTTAGCTACATGGTGGTTCGGCTTAGCTACATGGTGGTTCGGCCTAGGTTGTCGCTCGACAACTTCAAGTCCTGAGGCATGTGACTTCAGGTCTTCACTCGGATAGCTTGGTGGAGTATCAAGTGGATCGGTTACGAAGGATCGATCGGCAAAGGAAGGAAGGCATGTCGCTCGGTCATGAAGGGTCGGCTAGGTATGATTCAGCTTTGGAGTGGATCAGACTGATGGTTCGGCCTCAAAGGGATCGGCGTTGGTGGATCGGTTATTTATGGCACGACTAGGGTAGTATGGCTCGGTGGTCGGTCTGGCTTGATGGGACGGTGTGGCTCGACATACTTACTGCTTCGAGTCCCAGATTTGTTTTCTTCAAGTCGTAGGTAGGCATACTTTGGGGCATCACCTAGGAAATGTCGGGTCAGCATATTCTAGGCTCAGGGTCGGTCGTGGTGTTGAGTCTGGAACAACTATGGTCTTGGTGGGCCCAGGCCACTCAGGAAGCCCAATAACTCGGGATTTGCCTATAAATACAGTATGTGGGTCTCCAAATAGGGGAATCCTCTTCTCGGCTCTCTTGCTTTCTATTTTCTAAGGCTGAGGCTACTCTACTATTTTGTAACTGCAATTGATTATTACAGTAATCCAAAGGAAATTTCTAGAGTGGACGTAGGCATGGGTCAGCCGAACCACTATAAATCTTGTGTTATTACTGCTTTCTTTTGGACCTTTACTGTTCATCATATTTATACTCTCTACTTACATTCTATCTGTGACTATGATTTGGAGCTTTCATCTAGATTTGGGTGTTAGTGATCAATTTTGGCGCTAACATTTTGGTGCTTTCACTGAGAATGCAAGCACTCGGGGATTTTGGAGCTAAGAACTTGGATTTCGGGAAGCAATGGCTAGGCCACCAACAAGGAAGCAAGTGACAGAAAGAAGCAATCAAGAGGGAAGTCAAGAGGCCTCCTCTAGAGCCGGAGTAGGTAAAACATCCACCTACATCACCAGAGATGAGATGGAAGCGATGCTAAAAAGACAAGAGGAGATAATGTAGATTCTTTCAAACAATTTGGACAAGGAGGAACTGCAGCAGCTCAGATCCGTGGACCTGAATCAGAAGCACTCAACCAGCAAGCAGATGGAGTGGTTCAGCAGGGGGAATCCCCCAATCAACAAACAGCTATCAATCTGGATGGACCTAGGCTTGGGGGCACCCCACCAGGAAATGCTAGACTAATCCATGGAGGGATACCCGACGATGCTATGAAACCTGGCTTCAACATGAATACAGGAGTACGTGATGAAGAGTACGTGCTAGGAATCCCTCGTGAACTCATGGGATAGATTAGACGTAGCAGACAAGGATTATAGCTTGGCGACAATGACAGATTAGCGAAGATGGTCAAACGAGCTTTGAGAGGTGGTTTGGTAAATAAAGACTTGGAGGATGTGAATAGGAGTCCCATTACTCCTACTATTAGGCAAGTTAGGAACCCACCGGATTTTAAGCTACCAACTAGAGATGTATGATGGGAGAATGGATCCTGTCGTTCACCTGACTAGGTACATGAGGTATATGGAGGTACTGGGGGCATCCGATGAGGTAATGGCTCGATGCTTCCCTTTGTATTTGATGGATATTGTAGCTATATGGTTCAAACAGCTTGAGAGTGTTTCTATTGTTACTTGGACAGAGCTGATTGAAAGGTTTATGATGTAGTTTCGGGTCTATATAGTCAGAACCAAGAACGTAATGACCTTGACATAGATGAAACAATGGAAGGGAGAGTCGCTTAGGGATTTCTTAACCAGGGTTAACGAGGCGGTAGCTTCAGTGGATCGACCCGATCCGTCGATGGTTTTGATGGCAGTAGTTTCAGGAATTGTAGATAATTTGAATTTCAAGATATCATTGGAACGGGACCCACCATAGGAGAGAGGCTGAAGCTTCCGTGGTAAGAGGTGGAGGTCCACCCAAGGAGGATCCAAATAAAAATGTAAAGGAAAAAAGAAAATGAATGACAATAGTAGCACTTTGAAAAGGCCTCGGAGGGAGTCAAAGTTTTCTTCTTACATAGATTTAATTGAGACTCTAGAAAGGATTTACTTGGATATCCGAAGGCACTTCCTGTATCAAAGGTCGGCAAGAAGTGAACCTTCTGAATACGAGCGGACACCGGGAAAGAATTACATATTCCATGAGACGGATGGGCACAAAACAAATGACTGCAGGCATTTTGAAAGATATCGTTGAGGAGCATGTAAAGAATGGTCATCTACGGTAGTATGTAAGGAATCGAGCTGTGGCAGTGGAACAGGAGCAGCCATCGCCCACCTCGAACGAAGATGGCACTGGACCTAGACAGCGTCAGCTTATTATCAACTAAACATATTTATAGCTTTGAATAAGTAATATAACTTGAAGTGATACAGCTAAGTCACTTACACATGTATGGGATTGAGGATGGTCCCTAGACATGCTCTGAGACGATGATAAACCATGTCGCTCAAGTCTAGGAAATCTTGTTTTCCTTTTCGTTTCCTTGAAAAATTTGATTTCTCCCTTGCAGATACAGACATTTATTTGGTTTTCTCCAGATGTAAAAACTATTATTTTGAACGATTGGATTTGGACTGATGTAATAAATAATACAAGTCTCGCGATCACGGTTCCGACCGGTATGACGGGGCAGTGATCGCAAGTTACCAGTCCCTTCGTTAGAGAGGATGGAATGGACTTGAACACAATATAAAAGTCCTTGGACAGAGAGCCGAGGCCGGAGAATATAAAAGCCCTTGGATGGAGAGCCGAGGCTGGAGAATATAAAAGTCCTTGGCCGAAGAGCCGAAGCCGGAGAATATAAAAGTCCTTGGCCAGAGCCGAGGCCGGAGATTATAAAAGTCCTTGACCAGGAGAGTCGATACTAGAGAACATAGAAATCCTTGGCCGGAGAGCCGAGGCCGGAGAATATAAAGACCTTGGCCGAAGACCCAAGGCCGGAGAATATAAAGTCCTTGGCCGGAGAGCTAAGGCAAGAGAATATACGAAGTCCTTGGCCGGAGAGCCGAGGCTGTGAAATATAAGAAGTCCTCGGTCGAAGAGCCAAGGCCGAAGATGTCCTCAGCCGGAAAATATGAAAGTCCTCAGTCGAAGAGCGGATGCAGGAGAACATACAATCCCTTGACCGGAGAGTCGAGGCTGGAATAGGATAACGCGACCCAACGAGGTCTACGGATTCAAAGTTAAACCTAGAGAGGTAAGGGATATCGTATTGGAGGCTAGTCAAAACACACCTTCCAATAGCAAGGCATGTTTTGAGGGGGAGGCAAGTATTAACCCGCCTTTTGGCGAGGCAGTGGAAATGCAGATTTAACTAAATCGACTGCTCATTCGTCGAGGCTGGTTTAAGATGGATTTAGTCGACTGAAAGGATGGACGATCAAGCATGGATAATAATCATGGATTTACAGCCAGGATTCGGCGTAGTCGATGGATGAAGGTTATTGGTAGTTGAAACTTGGGTTCCGATGAGTCGCAAGTCACCCTGGATTTGCTTCTAATCATTTGGAGTCGAGCTTCGAGTCGTATGGATGATTTCTTCGAGTCTTCTTGGTGGCTCAGCATAAGTGGATCGGCATTGGTGGCTCGGCCTTAATGGTGGTTCGGCACTTGGAGGTGGCTCGGCATTGTGGTTCCGTCAGCGTAGCTCGACAAGGTGGTTCAGCCAGGTGGCTCGCCGTGTAGGTGGCTCGATCAAGATGTTTCGGCGTAAGTGGCTCGACCATGTAGGTGGCTCGTCATGTAAGGTGGTTCAGCTTAGCTAGATGGTAGTTCGGCCTAGGTTGTCGCTCGACAACTTCGATTTCTGAGGCATGTGACTTCGGGTCATCACACGGGTAGCTCGATGGAGTATCAGGTGGTTACGAAGGATCGGTTGGCCAAGGAAGGAAGGCATGTCGCTCGGTCATGAATGGTTGGCCAGGTATGGTTCAACTTTGACGTGGATCGGCACTAGCGGTTCGGCCTCAAAGGGATTGGTATTGGTGGATAGATCCCGTGTGGCTCTTCCAGGGTAGTATGGCTTGGTGGGGCGGTGTGGCTTAGTGGGACGGTGTTGCTCGGCGTACCTACTTCTTTAAGTCCCAGCTTTATTTACTTCGATTCGCAGGTAGGCATACTTCGAGGCATCTCCTAGGAAATGTCAGGTCGGCATATTCTGGGCTGAGGGTCGGTCATGTTGTCGAGTCTGGATCGGTTATGGTCTTAGTGGGCCCAGACCACTCAGGAAGCCCAATAACTCGGGATTTTCCTATAAATACAGTATGTGAGTCTCTAGATAAGGGGATCTTCTTCTCGGCTGTCTTGTTTTCTATTTTCTAAGACTAAGGCTACTCTACCATTTTGTAACTGTAATCGATTATTACAGCAATAAAAAGGAAATTTCTGAAGTGGACGTAGGCCGGAGTCAGCCAAACCACTATAAATCCTGTGTTATTACTGCTTTCTTTTGGATTTTTACTGTTCTTCATATTTATACTCTCTACATACATTCTATCCATGACTGTGATTTGGGGCTTTCATTTGGATTTAGGTGTTAGTAACCAATTTTGGCGCTAACAATTGAAAACTAGTTTGGTTTAACAATGTAATACTTGGTATTTTTATAATAATAAGGGTATTTTGGTCAATTAAAAATATAAGGGCAAAATGGCCATTTTATAAATTACTAAATTTGGCAATGAAACCTTTTCCATTGCGACTAATTTATTTTTCTGGTCAGAAGATATAAAGATTTGTTTGAATCAAAGTCCTTATGACAAAGATACGAGCTTTGTTTTTTGTTAGGCTAAGTAGGCTTAGCCTAATACTTTTAAATTTGAATTAATATTATGAAATGATGCTTCCCTCTAACTATAAAAAACCTGTTTAGAAATAATTTATATTATTTTCTCATTTTCCTTCTTCCTCTAGTTCGTCACTTTCATTCATTGCTTCAAATCAAACAACCATAAACCTTTCAATTCAAGTCGGAATTCCATATATTATCCATTGAAATGATCGTGAAAGATACTGCTATGATCTGGAATTTTTTGGACAAATCTATGAAGTTTTTATGCTCGCTTTCTGAATAGTTGAGGTTTTCAGGTTTGGATCATTGATTTTGGTGTGCGGGCTCATCTCTTCTACTTATAATTTGATTATAATGATGTATCATCACTTTAGTTTATTATTACTGAATAATTTTGTTAATTACTGTACTAGAAACAATTAAAATGGATAGATATGAGATTAAAAGATGGTTCGTGAACAAGAATAATTGCAAATGACTCACTATTGATATTTGGCCAAATAAAGGAAAGTTGGGAATGAATATTGATGAAATGAGACTAAATCCATATTAAAATGTATGGGTTTATATAAACTGAATTATACGACAATAAATTATATAAGTCCAAGATAAAATTTGAAATAAAATGGACACACACATGCGCACACACACACTATATATATATATATATATTTATATATATATATATATATATAAAGAGACATAAACAAGGAGAATCGTTAAAATTGAATTTGAGGCATATACATACATGCATACATTACATGATAAATGCTACGAAAAAGCATAGAAAACCTATAAGCTGATTTTAGAAGTAACAATATACATTTCAATAAGAAGATATGATTTAATATATATTTTTAATTATTTTATATAAATTATCTGGCAAAAGATAGAAGAATTATATTTTAAAGAAAATGAATGTGATTATGTTGAAATATACCCTGTGAATGTGTATAAATTATATGGAATTTATTTTATAATATTTTAGTTGTGAAATATATTTTATCTAAATTTAATATGATTTTTAGTGATATTTCAAAGTATAAATGGGAAAAGCTATATTTTGGTTTTCTTAAAAATGAGCTTTGTAAATAAGGGTTTTGGGAGAGACTGAAATAATTTTGTTGTAAAATTTTTGTTGATCTTGAAGTAAAAATATAGTAGAGGAACATACCAAAATCTATAATAAATTAAGTCAAAAATCGAATCAAAGACAAAAGAGAAATAAAAAATATAAATGCACAGTTGTCGATAACCAGTCTGCATGTTAGTGTCAGTCGGTAAACATACTGGGCTTGTTAGGAGCCGGATTGAACCTGACTCCATAGGGCCTATACAAAAAATGGGAATTGAATTGGGATTTTACTATGTGACATTTAGGCTAAGTTTTGATATGATTTTTTAGCGTAATTAGATGAAGTGAGTGGATATGTGATGGATGTGTATATAGTAGTGTGTGTACACACACATATGGTTATTAAATATAGATATTGTTATAGCAGTACGTTTGAAATATATATGGAATAGATTAGTTTCACTCACTCAAACTTAACTCTAATTCCCTATCCATATTTTATATGATATTTATAGGTTGTCGAACTATCGACTCAAGCCGACTGTGGTAGTGTCGATGGTGCATACGAGGGAGGCATTACCTATGTACATGTTTATATATATTCGTATGAACAGTAGTGTGTCATTCATGATTTGAATTAACAGTTGTACATTGCATGGATCTATGACTTGCATATATTATATAGGTTGATTTGAATATATGTCGGTTTTTATGACATATTATTCCTTCCGTTGTGAGTTCGGAAAGGTACAGTTAGAAATATTAGTTTGTTTCTTGTATCATAAGTTAACTATCTATTATTTTTTGTTCTTAGAGATTTGAACGTCGGACCGGGTGTTAATTCCGATTATAAAAAAAGATGGGTTGTTATATTTGGCATCAAAGCAAAACTTATCCTTAAATTAAGGATTAGGACGCACCAAGAGTGCGTATTTATAACATTTTTAAACTCTTATATATTATATTAGAATTAAGTACATATGTATACACCAGTTCCTGTCCTAGTTGAGCTGACGATTCATTGGGTGGAGCTAATGATACCCAATTTTAGGTAGAAAGGATGAGTAAATTGGTGGTAATGGAAAATTAGAACAGAGAAAAATACTGATAGGGTTAAAATCCAAACTAGAAATGTTACTAGAGTCAATACTAGGGATATTACGTTTGGACATTCCCATTTGGTTCCACCAATTTCTACAAGCAATAAGCCAGAGTAGTGTTAGCCCCGCACTACCTGCACTTACTATGTGCATGGTGGATTCTGCCTGACTACCAGTGGTTGTTGATTGCCGAAAGCTGTGTGAAGATTACATTAGTTTGAGTGGGAGATACTATTATGGGACAAAGCCATATTTTATGGCATGGGCATGGCTAGGCTCTTATGAGAAAATCTTTGAACTTTTGGATTTGATTTTATGGCGTGCCAGATAAAGAAGCGATGAAGTTTGCAGAAGATTTGTATTTTGTGAAGTGGTACATTTCTAGGCACTACTTTTTTTAAAAATTGTTGGAAAGGGAACTAGTTTTAGAAGTTGGAATTATATTATTTTTTATGAGAGGGTGTATGAATGGGTATTGTATTTATATAGAATTATAAGAATAATTGGAAATTTTTTATAAAAGGATTTAAATCTCATTTCAAAGCAATGAGATTTTTTATGGCTTTTAAATAAGCGGTAATTATATAAAATCATATTTTAATATATTATTGAAAGATAAATAAAAGCTTTAAAGTTTTGACATTTCATGAACTCCCAAATGGTAAATATTTTTATTTTTATTTTAAAAGTATGGGAAGAAAATTCCAAATTTAAATTATTATTTTTAAATAAAATCATTTAATGGATTAGGAAGTGAATAAGGAAGATCATATAGTTAAGTCATGTGCATTGGAAGCGATCCCAGGTAAAAGTTTATCACTGTCTGTCTAGGAGAATTACGGAGAAGACCGTGATGGAAGGTGGGTTATTACTTTTGGATATAGATTGCTATGATAGGTCGTTTATACCTTAAATCTCACATAGTGCTTAAATAATTTTATTGTCAGTTGCCATGATTTGATGTTGATTATATACAGTGCAGAGTCCTTTCGTGATGTCTGCGTACTTAGTCTTTCGGAGTACTAATTTGTTTAGTATAGTTTGGAGGTTTCATAATAGGATGATGTTAGATGGGATCAAGAATGTGGATTGGATGAGGAATAGTGGATTGGACATGATCATTTTATAGTTTATGATCCCAATTGTCCCCCGATGATGTGTTACTGTCCATCTTATAACATAAGAATCCGATAAGCCTTCATTGAAGATTCTAATCTTCCACCTCAAATAAATAAAACTCATCAGGCTTGTTGGCATGCCGTTTAGGCATATGACTTTACAAGAGAGTTGGATAGGAGAATTTTCGAGTTAAGATAGGGATATTATGTTTTGACTACAGAGAAGTAAGTTTAAATTTATTTCATTGAAATAGCATAGTGAGGCGATGCAAATCTAGTAGTAAAATAAATGATTTAAAAAAGCAAATGGAATAAGAACTATGTGAAAGAGATCGGACTGAAGTTATAGTTGTGCAATATTGGAAGTTTTGAAGGTGTGGTTGAAGTAGAGCTTCACTTAAAAGATGGATAGTAAAAGAGGTTAGCGGTATTGAATTTCGGTTGATTGGTTCTTATTAACCAATCGATTAAAAATCATTTAGAATGAAATTGGAAATTCTATTTAAAAGGTCCTAGAGATTGTTATCTGGAGCCGGAGGGGTCTTGATTACCCGACGACGCTGCTATTCGATTTGACTTCATGATCGGTCCATTGTACAAATTTTAAAATAATTGGCATTTGCATTTCTTTTGTTCTGTATCATTGCGGTAATGATTGGAGATGGAGGCAAATGATATGTGAAGGCTTTGTTGCTTAACATCACTGATGTGGGTAGAATGCTTGATTGGATTGTCGATGGTGGTCATTAATCCGACATTGCGGATAATGTTACACCACATATATGTTTAAATATATGATTATACGGATTTGTGGATCTATATCGCTAACCCAACGTTGTAGTTAACGTTACGATACACATGCTTGTTTTGAATTGAGAAGTTATGTTTTATTAGGAAAGAAGTTGTCCTCTTACTATATATAATTTGTGGTGACATTTATAAGATTATGATATTTGAGTTATCGCAACTACAAGTAAGTTGTTCATGTTTGGATTGAGTTAATGTTGAGTTTCTTAGTGCATGTTTTATTGTCGAGATGTAGCATTAGTTTGGTACCATGATCGCTGTGCTAGGACATTATCCATTTTTGAATTCCTAAATATGCTTAGGAAGTGAGGGCCTATTGGATATTATAATTATGATTATTGGGTCGATATGGCGAGACAATTTTGTATATTGAGTTGTCACGTCTATAATTGTAATGACCCAGAATCTCACAGCTTTATTTCGACAATATTTAATTAATTTTACATATTCAAATAATAGATTTTATAATTAAAATAAAAATGTTTTAAACAATAAATAATGGTGGTGAAATAGTTTTCAAATTTATTTATAAAAATATTTAGTTTAAAGAAAAATCGAAACTGTGACCGGAATTCGGTTTTTGAATTTTTGATTTTTCGTCGAATAAAAGTTATCAAAATCATTGTAAACTCTATGATATAAATATTTACGTTCATTTATAAATAAGTTAACATATTTTAGAAAATATATGTAGATGTTTATACTTAACTTTAAGATGTGACATTTTATGAAATAAAATATTAAAAATGGTAAAGATGCCTTTGGAAACATATTGAAACACAAGTACACTTGTGCAATTAGTGGCATGTTGTCTAAGAGCAGGAAAGGGACATCATGTGTGCTGAGGTACATGAAGTTGAGGTGGTATGGTGATGTGTCAAGAGAAGGTGGAGGGTAAGGACCAAGGGCATTAAGGTAATTTACTTTGTTTTTGGCTTATAAATACCCCTTTCATTTCTTCAATTTTGCCTCTTCTTCCTTCTACAATATCTTTCTAATATTTATCCAAATAAAGATTTTCTTTTTTCCATACCATAGAAAATTCCAATGGCTACAGCTTTCATTCGTATGACTTCTTCAAATTTTGAGCTTAGCCATGTCCAAATTTTATTTCCTTCAGATTCATTTTCGGACCCGGAATTTCAGGTCTAAAGGTACCTCTTCTTTTTTTGACCATATCTCTCTGAAAAATGATTCAATTTGAGTGGTTATTTTTTGGTACTTGTAGAGAAGAGAATTCCTAAGAGTTTTTCCCTTTGACTACTTTTTCAAATTCTATGAGTAACTTGTCCAAAAATCAATTGGCAGATGAACCATTTATAGGTTTGATTTTGTGAATTCAATGATAATCTAAAATCCCTCTATCATTCGAGATCAAACCTAGATAGGCTCATGGCTGAACCCATTTGTGTATTTAGCCACAAAAATGTTGTCTTTCCATAAGCTAAAGCTAAGAGCTAGGTGGTCGAAAAAGTTGGTGAAGTTCAAGAATATGTTGGTTAGCTTAAGGTGAGAAAACTTAATTTTTCTTTACTTAAAGTTTTTAAACTTTAATGATGGAATAATTATTTCTTATGTAACATTACTAATTTTTGATAACATTATTCAAAAGATTTAATTAGATAAATTAAATAGAATAATAATGTTAAGGGATTGAGATTTGAATAAATTACATAGGTTCGTGCTTAACCATAAGATAAATGGGCTTTAATTGATTTATAATATAATTAAACTACATGGGCATAGTAGTAATGTAGCCAATCTATTATACATGGCTATAAGTTCTCATTTTTGTCCATTCACATTCATTTCTCATGATCACAAGTACAAATTAGAAAAATAAAAATGTAGCCGGCCATTACCGAGGAAGAAAGGAAGAGATTTATCTAAAGCTAAGGATCTAAATCTAAAGAAGATTAACCAACAAAAAATCTCAAATTCCTTATCAATTCTAAGGTGAATAATAATATCCTACCATCTCTTTTTATTTCATGATCATATGATTTCGGAGTTAAGATTTAAATTCGTTTTTGTGATAAAATGGATGATGATATGCTTAAATTATATTATGTTGATTTATTTTAATTCAGACGCATATGAATTTGCATGGTTTTATGTAAAATTGAGAATCTATGATTTGAGATTGCTATGGAAATTTTTTTATGTTAAGTAAAACATGATTTTGGAGATGAGTTTAATTTTCATAATTTTCCAAGCTATGGAAATTTTATTATGAATTCTTAATGGAAAAATATGATATAATTAGGTTTAAATTCATTTCGAGAATTTTAGGAAGAAATTGGGTCTAAAATTTTAGTAGGTTTGATTACATGATGAAATCAAATTTTTGTGATTCTTGAGGATTTCTCCTAATTGATTTACTAAGGAAAATAAATTATTTGAAAAGAAGGACTTTTGTAAAATAATTAGTTTTAGTATATGGAAAGGCTTTAGCGTTACATTTTAATTGTTTTAACCTGATATAAATACGACCGTTTCAAATGTAAAATATTTGAAATTTTTTTATGATAGCCAATCAATGGTTGACAAATAGGCAAGTTGTTAGAAAGTAATTACTAAAAGTTGTTATATTTCAGCCTTTAAATCAGAAAGAGGCATTCCGCCTCGATTAGTAAGTATCTTTCGACTCCTTTGATTTCGCCTTATTCCAGTCAAAACCAATACAGTTTAAACCACCATACTCGAAACCATTAATTACACAAGATATAACTTAGATGGTATGCAATGGATTAGAAGAAGGGCAGAAGCCTTGGTGTCGAAAGGTTAGCTTCCGATTGGTTGAAACCCTGCTCTGTTTTCATAACTTAAAATTCTTGCTTTTTTTACACAAAGCTTTCGACATAGTCAAAACATATGTTTTCAAAAGGGTTTTATAATAAGCTTTCGAAGAAGGTTGTCGTACTATGTTAAAATATTAGCTTTCAAAGGGGTACCTTTTTCCTTAAGCAAGAGATTTCGAAAAGGTAGGTTCCGACTTAGTTGAAACCCGGTCGCTATGCTACCTTTTGACCATGAAGCTTTTGAAAGGTTATCTCTGTTTATACACAGTTAAGCCGCTTCCTAATTTTTGTCAAAAGGGGTTGAGGGTTCCGAAGGTGAATAAGTCGAAAAGGGGTTTCGACTCAGACCTTCGAAGTTCTAAGTTTTAAAAGGTCTTTTCTTTCGACTAAGATGGTTCCAACACCATCAACTTTTCTCCAAATTAATTTTAGTTAATTTTTAAAGAGATACTTTCGTATATAACCATTTTGACCTAAATGATGTTTTAAAGTGTAAACCCAATGCTTTCAAAAGGGCACTTTATGTGTTTTGTATCTATGTTTTAAAGAATTTGCTCTTGATACCATCGAAAGATTTCATTGGTTTCGAAAGGTATATACTTGGTGTTTTTAAAAGAGGTTTCCTATGCTTTCGAAGGTGGTTATCTAGGGTCTTCGAAAGTGACGTTTTAAGGTTTCAAAACAAATAACCCATTCTCATTTATGAGGAAAAACCATGGCATAAATAAAGATTTTGGAAATGTTATTCACATTATTAGTAACCCATAATTGTATTTTAGGGAAGGGTAAAATAACTAGTTAGATTGACCTAGTTGTGGATATAACTTATCAGATGTTAAATTCTTAATTTAAAGATATTAGCATTGGCCAATAGGTTTATAGTAAGACATGAAAACTGTATGATGTTGGCAGGGGCCAACAGGTTCATAGTCAGCCCATGAAAACTATGATTTGATACTGGCAGGGGTTAGTAGGTTTGTAGTTAGCGTATATCCAAATGAAGATATTGGCAGTCAGTTAATAGGTTCCTCGTAAGCCCATGAAAACTTGGATAAGTAATAAGATATTAGAGTTACCAATAGGTTCTTAGTGATCCCATGAGAACTAAGTAATTGGACAGACAGTCCTTAACATGTGACAAGTTAATAGTAACCTAGAAACTATAACTAAGACAGATAGTCAGAATGAATGGGGATGTGTAATCCAGAATTGATTTATTTATTTTGCATATCATCATAACATTTTCAAGCATTATGTTTTAACCATTGTAGAAGCAGGAGCATAGTATATTGTTTTATAAATGTTTTAGGATACAACTGAGGGGAAAACCCGTTCCACTAAGCGATGTAGTATCACTAGAAATCTAAATGGTTTGAGATGGTAAATTATTATTCATACCAGGCTTTATGTCTGACTTGAAATTTTTGCTTTCCTCTTAAACTCTTGGGTACTCAACTGATTTGAGTAGGCTGAGAGTTAAGGTTTGTAGTTATTCTTTTAGATGAATAAAGCTTCTGAGGACATGCGGGAGGCATGCTTGTTATTATAGTTCTTTTATTTTCCACTTTGTGTTTTATTTGTAAAGGAAAATTGTTTTCTTGCCTATCTATGTACTCTGATCTATAAATGGGGCATCTTCATATGCAGTCGTTGGCATGTTTTGCAACAATTATTGTTATCTGAACATGGTCTACGAATTAGGATTTTGTAATCAATTTGGAATATTTTTAAATAGTAGGTGGAATTTGTTTGTTGTTTAAAATCTCTTTCATATTCTTGTGTTTTTGTGTATCGATATATCTAATGTCGCCGTATTTGATCGTCGAGGATCAATAACTATGGATGACTATAGCAACCATAGCCGTTAGTTTTGGGCCTTCAAGTAGAGGGATGTTATAAGTTGGTATCAGAGCATAGATTTATGAAACTTTAAAAGAAACTTAAACCTAAAAGATTTTTTCAAACATAATCCAATGAATCAGATCTTAAGATTAGAGGTTGGGTTAACGCTATACTAAAGTACTTGTACTTGCTATATATATATATATATATATATATAAAACTACGTATCCCTCACTCTCTCTGATTATTCTTTTGTATCTCACTAAGGCTCGTATACAGATTTACGAGAAATGAGATATGAAAGCAGGTAACAAAGAGGAAATCTCGATGGAGGAAGCACCGCAACTAATGAGAATGCTCAACCCACTACCAGGAGAAACCACGGTCGATCGGGTAATGCTAGTAACCAAAATGATGAAGCCAAGGTAGGTTCTGGAAATCCACCAGTAGATATGGGGGTGATGTATCGGTTCTTTGTCGGTTTGATGTAAGCTGGAGCTGCTGCTAGGGTTGTTGGAAATGTAGTTGGAGCTAATCTTGTGGCTCTAGTTGGGAATATTGCTTTGCTAAGTAGAGATTACACCAGTTTGGGCAGGAGACCATTCTTAGGAACGGAGAATGCCGTAGAGGTTTAGATTTGGCTGTTGCATTATGAGCGTATATTTACTGATTCGGGTTTGAATGACGGATAAAAGATAAGTTTGGCCTCTAGGAAGTTACAGGGGTCAACACTATATTGGTGGAATAGTGTCACTACCGGAGTTTCGAAAGAGCAGCTAACTTGGACTGATTTTAAAACGTGATTTGTGTAGAATTTTTTACCCGAGTGCCAAATCTGAGCTCGTGAGGAAGTTTATGGATTTAGTTCAAGGAGAGATGTCAGTAGTCGAGTATGATACTAAGTTTCAAGACCTGTCTAGATATGGATATGCTATTATGATACTTACATCAAAAGGAATGAGAAATTTGTTTGAGGTCCGAGCTTGCTAGAATGACCATGACACATGTCCGTGATCCTTGTAATATAGTGGTGGAGATGTCCATTCGACATGAGGAGTTGCTTGTTGATTTAGCTAAAGAGAAGTCAGTGGAAATCTAGGGTTCTCAAGGGAAGAAGAGGAAGTTCTTTAAAAATAAGGGATTCCAGAGGGGAGATACAACTAAGTAGTCAAAGGCTGATATGGTTTGCTATAATTGTTATGAAAAAGGTCACTTTGCTAATGAATGTCGGTAAGAAAATGGGAAGAAAGCTGCTATTAAGAACAATGTGAAATGCTTCAACTGTAATCAAGTTGAACATTACAAGAATCTGTGTCCAGAGCCAATTAGGGAGCACAAAGGAAAGGTCCATGTTACTGGATTAGCTAGGTTTATAGCAGCAGATAAAGGAAAGACTGGATGGAAAGTACGCTTTTGATTTAGAGTATTTCAGTTAGAGTACTTTTTGATACCGGTGCATCACATTCATTTATATCTCATTGTTTGGTTGATAGATTATGTCTAGAACCCACCTACCTTATTACTTCTTTAAGGGTTGTGAATCTAATAGGACAGTATGCAACTCTAGGGTTAAGATGTGACCAGTTAGAAGTTGATTTATTGGGTCATAAATTTGCATGCATTTTGTATGTTATTGTGATCATTTTGGGTATGGATTGGTTGAGTAGGTATGGGGCTAGAATATATTGCTAGGATAGGGAAATATCACTGAGACACCTTGATAGCATAACCGAGTGATATTCTCATTAGAGAATACTTATCGGAGTGCTAGTGCTATACTTAATGCTATGGAGGTAGGAAATGTGTTAAGTTAGGTTATGGTAGCAAGAGAATTTGCAGATGTCTTTGAGCCAGTCGTTGGGCTACCCCCAAAAAGGGCTGTTGTGTTTAGAATAGATCTTGTGCTAGGAGATGAACCTGTAAGTAGACCATCTAGCAGTATGAGATCAACCGAGATGAAAGAATTGAACGTGCAAATAGTGGATCTAGAAGGAAGATATTTTATTAGACCAAGCAGTTCGCCTTGGGGAAATGGCGGCGGTGTTCGTAGAAGCCAAATAGTTCATTAAGGATGTGTATTATCATAAGTAAAATGAAAGGACAATTAAGAATAAGTATCCTTTGTCAAGAATAGATGATTTGTTTGATTAGTTGAGTGGAGCCAGAGAGTTCTCCCAGTTGGATTTGGCGACAGGTTTCCATCAATTAAGAGTGGCGGAGGATAGTTTTCCTCTGACAGCATTTTGAACTAGATATGGTTCATATGAGTGGTTGGTGATGCCATTTGGATTGACAAATGCACTTGCTTTCTTCGTAGATTTGATGAACTGAGTTTTCCGAGAGTACTTGGATAGGTATGTACTAATGTTTGTAGATAATCTAGTATATTCTGAGGATGAGAGAGCATGATGTTTATCTTAGAGTGGTGCTTGAGATGCTGAGACATAATCAACTAAAGGTGAAGTTTATCAAGTGTAATTTATAGAAGAAAGAGGTAAATTTTCTTGGTCACATGGTTTCAAAGAAAGGATTGTCTGTCGATCTAGATAAGATCGAAGCTGTGAATAATTGAAGAGACTAGAGACGGTGATTGTGATCAGGATTTTTCTTGGACTTGCTGACTACTATCGGAGATCCTTAAGGATTTCTCGAGGATAGCAGCACCCTTAACTAAGCTAACTAGGAAAAAAGTGAGATTTGTTTGGTCCAACAAATATGAGGAGGCATTCCTTAAGTTAAACCATTTGTTGACCAATGCACCTGTTTTAGTAGTTCCAGATGAAAACCAAGGATTGGTGGTGTATACTGATGCATATGGAATTGGATTAGGAGCGGTGCTCATGCAGAGTGGAAAAGTCATTGCTTATGCATCTAGACAGCTTGATCTGCATGAATTTATATATACCACTTATGATTTGGAGTTAGTAGTTGTGATATTTTCATTGAAGATTTGGAGTCATTATCTCTTGGGAGAGAGATTTGAGTTGTATACTGATCATAAATCTTTACGGTATTTATTCTCTCAGAAGGAGTTGAATATAAAACAACAGAGGTGGCTGGAGTTTTGGCTGCATATGATTTTGGTATAGAATGTACATCAAAAAAAGGTAATAAATTGGCTGATGCTCTTAGCAGGAAACATCAGAATGTAGTGTTAGCTATGTTGGCCGAGTGGAAAGATTTAGCCGGTTATAGTGTGCAGTTAAGATCGACTGCTGGTTCTAGTTAGAGTACTGCCAGGTTGTCTTGTTTAGAGGTTCGACCAGTATTAATTGAGAAAATTGCTTCTAAGAAAAAGGAGGATTCTATATTGGCTGAAAGGATTAGAAAACTGGAGGTTAGAACAGAGATCAATGATCTAAAGGATTTTAGCCTTGGCTAGAAAGGAAAGCTAAGAAAGAAGGGATGGTTGTGTGTTTCGAATGTGGAGGACTTGAGGAGAGAAGTTCTTGGAGAATGTCATCGATCCAAGTTTATGATTCATCTTGGAGGAATTAAGGCGTATCAGAATATGAAAAGGAGCTTCAATTAGGAAGGCATGAAAAGGGATATTGGCTTGTCGGTTAGGCAGTGCACAAACTGCCAACAAGTGAAAGCTGAACATCAGAAACCAAGTGGGTTACTACAGACTTTAGAGATCCCAGTCTGGAAATAGGGTTCCGTATTTATGGATTTTATAGATGGGTTGCCAAAGTCAAATAAAGGCAATGTAAATAGATGGGTTATAGTGGTAAGATTAACCAAGAGTGCCCATATCATACCAGTCAAGTCAACCAGAGTGGCGCCTGTTTAGCTAAGTTGTTTCTGAAGAACATAGTTCGACAGCATGGAGTTCCTGTAGTATAGTCGGTGACAGAGTTGCTTTGTTCACTAGTGAATTCTGGAAGATTCTACAGGAAGTGATGGGTACCAAGCTTAATATGAGTACTGCATGTCACCCTCAAATAGATAGATAGACAGAGAGTGTCAATAAGGTACTCGAAGATTTATTGAGAGCTTATGTATTAGACTTTGGTAGATCTTGGGAAGATCACCTACATTTGGTTGAGTTTTCCTATAATAATCGTTACCAGACCAATATAGGAATGGTGCCGTTTGAAGATTTATATGGAAAGCCATGCAAATCACCAGCATGTTGATTGGAGACCAGAGATAGATTAGTCTCAGGTCTAGATTTGGTTAAAGAGGCGTTAGTGAAGATTGAGTTATCTGAGGAAGGATCAAGGAAGCTCAATCAAGACAAAAGAGTTAAACAGATAAGAGGCGCAAAGACCTAGAATTCACAGTAGGAGATAAGGTTTTCAATAAGGTATTACCTATGAAGGGTGTGATACAATTTGGAAAGTCAAGGAAGTTAGCCCTACGATATGCAGGTCCATTTCAGATTATAGAGAGTATTGAAAAGCTCGCATACCGAATAGAGTTACTGAGCAGTTCGGTAGGTGTCTATAATGTATTCCAGCTGTCTCATCATCGCAAGTATGTACGTGATCCAGAGACTACTATTCCTCTGACAGTGTAGGATGACTTAGTGGTAGAGCCTACTTTGACTTTTATTAGACAACCAGTTCGGGTTGTAGCTAGAGATGAGAAAAGATTAAGGAATAAAACAGTCAGGTTAGTGAAAGTTCAGTGGAGAAAAAATCAGAAGAATTATACTTAGGATACAGAGGACAGGATTAGAGATACCAATCCTAATCTACATTGAGGGTATGTCTATATTAGACTTATATAGATAGTTTCTAGTCCGTTAGACTAGTATGGTTGTTAGGAGTTGTTACAGATGATTGCTATGTTTAGTATTTAGTACTTACTAAATTTTAAGGACGAAATTCTTTAAAGGGGGATCCTGTAACATCCTAAATTTTTGATAACATTATTTAGAAGATTTAATTAGATAAATTAAATAGAATAATGATGATAAGGGATTGAGATTTGAGTAAATTACATAGGGCCATGCTTAACCATAAGATAAATGCACTTTAAATTGGTGTATAAGATAATTAAACTACACGTTGGCATATTAGTAATTTAGCAAATCTATTATACATGGCTATAACTTCTCATTTTTGTCCGTTCACGTTTCATCTCTCACCTTCACAAACATAAATTAGAAAAACAAAAACGCAGCCAACCGTTACCAAGGAAGAAAGGAAGAGATTTATCTTAAGCTAAGGATCTAAAGCCAGAGAAGATTAATCAACAAAAAATATCAAATTTCTTATCAATTCTAAGGTGAATAATATCTCCTACCATCTCTTTTATTTCATGATTATATGGTTCAGATTTATGATTTAAATTCATTTTTTTGATAAAGTGGATGATGATATGCTTAAGTTACATTATGTTTATTTATTTTAATTCATACGCATATGAATTTACATGGTTTTGAGATAAAATCGAGAATCTATGATTTCAGATTTCCATGGAAAATTTTTATGTTAAGTGAAACATGATTTGGAGATGGGTTTTAATTTTCATAATTTTCCAAGCTATAGAATTTTATTATGTAACGAAAAATATGATGTAATTGGGTTTAAATTTTATTTCAAGAATTCAGGAAAAAATTGGGTCTAAAATTTTAGTGGGTTTGATTACATCATGAAATCGAATTTCTGTGATTTTTGGGGATTTTCCTAATTGATTTACTATGGAAAATAAATTATTTAAAAAGAAGAACTTTTCCAAAATAATTGGTTTTAGTATATGGAGGGGCTTAAACGTTACACTTTTAATGGCTGTAACCTGATATAAATGCAGCAGTTTCAATTGTAAAGTTTTTGAAAAGTTTTCATGGTAGCCAATCAATGGTTCACAAATAGGTAAATTGTTAGAAAGTAATTCCTAAAAGTTGCTATATTTCAGCCTTTAAATCAGAAAGAGGCGTTCCGCCTCTATTAGTAAGTATCTTTCCAATCCTTTGATTCCACCTCATCCCAGTCAAAACCAACTTAGTTGAAACCACCATAGTCGAAACTATTAAAAGATATAACTTAGATGGTATGCAGTGGATTAGAAGAGGGCAGAAGCCTTGGTGCCGAAAGGTTAGCTTTCGATGGGTTGAAACCCTGCTCTGTTTTCATAAGTTAAAATTCTTGCTTTGTTTTACATAAAGCTTTCGACATAGTCGAAACGTATGTTTCCGAAGGGTTTTATAATTAGCTTTCGAAGAAGATTGTCATATTATGTTAAAGTATTAGCTTTCGAAGGGGTACTTTTTCCTTAAGCAAGAGCTTTCGAAAGGGTAGGTTCCGACATAGTCGAAACCTAGCCGCTATGCTAACTTTTGGCTGTGATGCTTTCGAAAAGTTATCTCTGTTTTAACCAAAGTTAAGCCGCTTCCAAATTGTTGTTGAAATGGGTTGAGGGTTTCGAAGGTGATGAAGTCGAAGGGGGTTCCGACTCAAACCTTCAAAATTTTAATTTTTAAAAGGTCTTTTCTTTCGACTAAGATGGTTACGACACCATCAACTTTTCCCAAAATTAATTTTTATTGGTTTCAAAAGAGATATTTTCATATAAAACCATTTTGACCCAATCTATGTTTAAAGAGTAAACCCAATGCTTTCAAAAGGATACATTATGTGTTTCGAAGCTATGTTTTAAAGAATGTTTTCTTGATACCATCGAAAGGTTTCATTGGTTTCGAAAGGTATATACTTAGAGTTTTGAAAAGTGGTTTTCTACACTTTCAAAGAAGGTAATTCAGGGGTTTTGAAAGTGACGTTTTAAGTTATCAAAAAAATACCTATTCTCATTTTTAAGGAAAAACCATAGCACAAATAAAGATTTTGGAAATGTTATTCACATTGTTATTAACCTATGACTGTATTATGGGGAAAGGGCAGAATAACCAGTTAGGTTGACACAGTGGTGAATATAACTTATTAGATGTTAAATTCTTAATTTAAAGATATTGGTAGGAGCCAATAGGTTTACAGTAAGCTTATGAAAACCGTATGATATTGGCAGTGGCCAATAGGTTCATAGCAAGCCCATGAAAATTATGATTAGGTTTGTAGTTAGCCCATGAAAACCATATCTGGTAGTCAACCAATAGGCTCCTAGTTCTCTCATGAAAACTAAGATAAAAAATAAGATATTGGAATTACCAATAGGTTCATAGCGATCCTATAAAAACTAAGTAATTGGACAAATAGTCCTTAACACGTAACAAGCTAATAGTAACCTTAGAAACTATAATTGAGACAGATAGTCAGAATGAATAAGGATGGGTAATCCATAATTGATTTATTTATTTTGCATATCGTCATATTATTTTGAAATACTATGTTTTAACCATTGTGGATGTAGGAGTATGGTATATGGTTTTATAAATGTTTTAGGATACTAATGAGGGGAAAATCCATACCGCTAAGCGGCGTGGTCTCATGAGATATCTAAATGGTTTAAGATGGTAAATTATAATTCATAATAGGCTTTATGTTTGACTCAAAGTTTTGGTTTTCACCTTAAACTCTTGGGTACTCAATTGATTTTGAGTTGGTTGAGTCTTAAAGTTTCCAGGTGTTCTTTTAGATGAATAAAGCTTCTAAGGATGTGCGGAAGGCATGCTTGTTATTAGTGTTCTTTTATTTTCCGTTGTGTGTTTTGTTTGTAAAGGAAAATTGTTTTCTTCCCTATCTTTATACTCTGATCTACCAACGGGCTATCTTCATATGCTGCTCTTGGTGTATTTTGTAATAATTATATGTCATCTAAACATGGTCCGCGAATTGGGATTTTGTAATCAATTTGGAATATTTTTAAATGGAAGGTGGAATTTGTTTTCAATTTAAAAATCTCTTCCATATTCTTGTGTTTCTATGTATCATTTTATCGAATGTCGCCGTATTTGGTCGCCAAGGATTAATAAATGTAGATGATTGCAACATCCGTAGTTGTTAGTTCTAGGCCTCCAGGTAGGGGGATGTTACATCTTACTTGGTTACTGAGTATGCTGGTTGTTGGGTGCATTATGTTCTCTTGGTTTGGATATATGTATGGATTGGTGGTAAATGTTGTTAAATTAGAAAAAGTGATGTAAAAGTTAGTAAAAGTTTCCAAGTTGGGACCTTGGCTTATATTATAAGGTTATGACTTGTATATTAGTTTGAAATCATATTTTCAAATTTGTAGGCTAAAGAAGTTGTACTTAGACTTGTTAAACGACATCGAGATCCTTGGGTTTGAAAAAATTATTTTCTAACTTTACTTTTAGAAATGTTGACAAAAGTATTAAACATCTTACCTTTGTTTTCTAAAACTTCTTTCATGGTTTTTATAGTAATTCAATACAAAAGTTTAAGTTTTGGAAAGCTAATTAACATAAAAATAAAGTTTCGATATTTTGGGTCATATAGTGTAGCCGTATAAATGCAGTTCATGAAAAAAACTTCGTTGGATTTATAATATTTTAACTTAAGTATCTTTTTGAAAAGTGTTTTCAACTTAATATAATTTTTTAAAAGTAATTATTATTGATATTTATTTATTTATTTAATGATTATTCATTTAATTAATTAAGGTAATAAACACCTAATCATTTGTTAATAAAGGTAATGGTACGTATTTATTAATTAAGTAAGTTAATTATAATTAGTTAATTAATTAAAGAGTGTATATTAATTGATAACTTATTTAAGGATTAATTTGTATTTAATTATTAATCAACGATTAATTAATTATTTATTAGATAAAGGGTTTAATTAATTGCTAACTAAGTTGAGATTTAATTAAACTTAATTGAATTTAATTATTTTTAATGAAGGTTTAATTATTATTTAAGTTTTAATTAATTATTATTTAATTGTTATTTGGGATTAATTAATAAATAATGATTTATTTAAAGATGAACCATTTTAAAAAATATTTAATTATTATTTAATTATTTAACTAATAGTTAATTATTATTTAATTATTAATTCAAAGTTTAAATATAATTAAATAAAAAGAGTTTGAATATTATTTAATCATTAAATAAAAGTTTTAAAGTTTAAACCTATTTTATTTCTAAAGGATTGGTTTTGTTTTGAAAGCAAACTCTCTTTTAAAGAATATTTTATTCAAGGGATTTTCTTTATCGATTATGCTTAAGTAACCCCAATTGAATATGAAACCCAATGACATCGGTTTAATAGAATAAACACCATTATGCTAATTAAATTGTAGTTAGCAGAATAAAACTCCATTCTGTTATCATTTGGTTAGATAAAATATAAATGACATCGGTTTAGCAGAATAAAACCTTGTTTTGCTATTATATTGTTTTGACATTGAATTGTATGCCAGTAGATTAGTATTTGATAAGTGATGTAATTTATATGTGCATAGTTGTTATTTGCTTTTGTATACATATCCACATACTTAAGTTATATGATGACTGAATGGAAATGGCATACCGTTTGAAGTATTTTGTTGAATCTTGTGCATGGGTACAAAGATAATTAATTATTTAAAAAGAGATGGTCTAAAATTAATTTCTTATTTTAATAATAACGTATTGAAGTTAATTGATTATTAACAATGATTTAAAGTCATTAAGTATTTTAATAGTGGTGTTTTAAAATTAATTAAGCATTTTAATAATGATGTTTTAAAGATAATTAAATATTTAAATAATAATTAGATTAAGATTAAATAATCCTTGTATCAATGATGTTTTCAAAATTAATTTATAATTTTAATTAATAATGTTTAAGGCTAATTAATTATTTGAATAATTTGGCATTAAAGTTAATTTATTATTTTGCTAATAATGTTTAAAGATCAATTTATCAGTATAATAATAATGTGTTAAGTTTAAGTAATTATTTTGTTAATGATGGTTTAAGATTAATTAATCATTTTAATAATGAAGTTTTAAAGGTTAATAAATTATTTTTAATAATAGAAGTTTAAAATTAATTAGTCATTTAAGCAAGGACGATTAAAGTTATTTAAGTGTTGTTTTGAAGCAATGAATTATGATTTAAGCTAATTAATTATTTTAATAAACCTATATGAAATGATTAACCATTGTTTTAAAAGTTAACTGATCATTTTAAATAATGATATTGAAGTAGTAAATTTTGGATTAAAGTTAATCGACCATTTTGATAAAGTTGTTAAAAGTAAATACTTCTAATGTGAAACCCCAACATAAGTTTGGTTTCAAAAGTAAAGTTTGATTTGGTTATTGAAAGTAGTTTCATGAATACTATTGCTTATATGGAAAGATTCATGTTTTTAAGATTAAACGTCGAGGCATGGATTCGTTTCTATCTTGAAGGTCAAAAATATCGTCAAGGCAATGCCTAGAGGTAACACTACCTTAACTTGCATACTTCATTTTCAGCTAAGGGATGGCACTTATTTAGATTCGTTGAGTAGTAGTAAGAATATGAAATTTAATTTCCATACACGATCATTTTTAATAATTCTCAATAGTTGATTTATTAACTATTGGATTCTGCTTTCTTTATGGTGTATCGTTACCTTAAAAATGATTTGTTCTCTTTTAAGCTTTGTTATCCTTTGTCTAAAATGAATAAAACCAGAAAGCGAGTGGGAGCCAAGCTATGTGGGGTTGATCCAATTAGGGTATGTTCACATCCACTCTAGAGTTGGTTTCGGTAGTATGTGCACGGAGATGTGAAATACTCGAATTCTCGGTAAGGTTGGCGGCGGTTCGGCTTGGAGTTCCTCAAAGGTGTCGCAAAAGGTGACCCTCTCAAGTATTTTTTCTGCAGTTATATTTTTCGGTAAGTAGGGCACACCCTCCTTATCATTTTTTGGAAATTTCCCTATTCTTTCCTTTGTTTCCAAGTTTTTAAATTAACTTCTTTCTTAATTACATTGGAAAGTGTTGAGAGCACTTCGTGATGTTTAATTATTCGCATTCATGGTTGAGATTGGATATTTTTATTGTGAATGGAAACCAGTTCTACAATTGGCAGCTTGGTCCCATATATATTGTCCGAAAATTCCTTTCCTTACTATTAATTTAAATGATTTAATTGTTTTCTTAATTGTACTGAAAAGTGATGAAGGTTCTTCTCGATGTTTAGTTATTTGTGTTCATTCTTTAAGTTTGGATTTTTATCCGTCTATGCTTATGTATTCTTGTTTGGATTGTAGTTCTGATTTGTTTAACATTTCTTTATCTATGATTATTGATCTTGTATGATAAAACCCTGTTCCACATTAGCATGTGGCCTCACATAATTATTATATGTTCTCCCCATTACTTGATTTTTCTCATGCTGGCATTACCAGACTGATCCCGGTGTTATTTTATTTTGACGCTTGGGTCAAGCCAAGCATATTTTCCAGATTAGCTTCAGATGCTTTGGAGTTCATGAGAGGACCTCGATGCCCAAGATGTATCTGCGTATTTCTTTATTTTTCCGTTGTATTGATTGATGAATTAATTAGCATTTGTGAGGATAGGCCGTTAACTGTCCAGACGGATAATTGGATAGTATACTTTGATGATTGTTTATAATAAAGTTCTTTCTTTTGTAAAGACTTGATTTATATATTATATGTTACTCATCATGTTTTTGTGAGATTCTGTTCTATCTTCTCCTTTCTCCACCCAAAAATGACCTATCATCGGAACACTTAAATGATCGGCGCATGAATACCAAGGATGTATTAAGTGTCGTCTTTAGGTGTAAGAAAGGCAGATCATTACATGTGGCACCAAAGCTTAGGTTGAGCGAACACCTCAGCTTTGTTGCCGTTAATTCATTTGAGGTAGGGTAAGCGAGACCCTAGAATGAGTTTGAACACACACACACACACACACATTGATATAAGAGCACGTATTTGTTATTTTTATAAAAATGTTTTATACAATGCTGATTGGTCCGTTAAGTGGTTTATGGATTCGAAAGGAATCTCTAAAACACTTAAACAAGTTCAACCAATAAAGTATTGTTTTAAAATTAGTTAAACGAAAAATTCTGCCTAGATTATAATTGATATATAAAAGAAGATTTTTAGAAAAATGTTATAGTTATACAGGATATGTTTGTTGTTAGAGAATGATAATATTTGATCATTATCATTAATTGTTGATTAGTTAGGCTTAGATAGTTTATGAGAAATTATCGTCTTAACTAAATAAAGCATGAACACGTTGTTAATTCAGTTTCACAATTTGATTGCAAGGTGTTTGGTGATAGTATTATAAAAATTTAAATTTTATTGTAATAAGAGTTGTTTATTATAATATAAACAAATAATAAACATTGTGAAATTTTTTACATAAAAATTCTATATTATTATTTTAAATGATTTTTGGAGAAAATAATAAATAGTATCACTTGGAAGTCTTTACAAGTATAAATATGTTGGAAACAAAATTTAGGTAATAATTTTATTTTTATGTATTCTACAAAGTGAATTTCAAATAGAAGAAGAATTTTATGTTAACTAGTTCGAGTAGCTCGAAAATGACATAAACTTAAGGAAGGGATGTGTTGGAATGATAAGCACTTCTCTTTAGTATTACCCTTCTTGGTAAGGGAATGTACGATACTGTTTAGCAGTACCGAGTTCCTTAGTATCATTTTGGAGTTACTCGGGCTATATGTTTATATTTTCTAGGATCAAAATATAGAGTTCCATTTCAATAAGTTTTTGAAATAAAACTCGGGTATCTAAATCTTGAGTTTGCTTAGGTAAATGAATTTAAAATGGAAAAGGTTGAATCGGATTATGGTATATACTCTCAGGATGTAGTAGAATATTATAAAGTTAAGCTTAAGTTAGTTTTATGAAATGTTTAAATAAATAATTTTAGCAGAAATAGAATTAGTATTGTAAGAACCAATAAAATAAATACATAAGTTGAACATAGATCTTTCCTCTCAAATCAAATTATAAAGGAATGATCTATGTACATCATATGGATCAATGAATAGTATTAAGTATTTTTGGTTTAGTATATTTTTTGGGTTAGTATTATGATTAGACTTTCAGGGTCAAAATTCTTTTAAGGAGGAGAGTGCAATGACTCGAAATTTCACCGCTTTAATTAAGGAATATTCAGTTAATTTTAAATATTCAAATAATAGATTTTATAACTAAAATAAAACTCCTTTAAATAATAAATAATGACAGTGAAATAGTTTTCAAATTTGTTTACAAAAATATTTAATTTGAAGAAAAATCGAAAATGTGACTAGAATTCATTTTTCGGATTTACGACTTTTTGTCAAATAAAAGTTGTTGAAATCGTTGTAAAATCTATGATATAAATATCCATATTCGTTTATAAACAAGTTAAAATATTTTATAAAATATTTGTATCTGTTTATACTTAAGTTTAAGATGGGATATTTTATGAAATAAAATATATAAAAAAAGTGGTAAAGATGTCTTAGGAAACATATTGAAACACAACTAGACTTGTGTAATTAAAGGCATGTTGTCGAAGAACATGAAGGGGACAACATGGGGGCTGAGGTATATGAAGTAGAGGTGTTATGGTGATGTGGCAAGAGGAGTTAGAGGGTAAGGACCAAGGGCATTAAGGTAACTTACTTTGTTTCTTTCTTATAAATACCCCTTTCAGTTCTTCAATTTTGCCTCTTCTTCCTTCTATCATATCTTTCCTATATCTTATCCAAATAGAAGTTTAATTTCTTCAAACAGTAAAAAATTCCAATGGTTACAATTTTCATGCGTATCACTTCTCCAAAATTTGTGATTAGCCATGTCCAAATCTCGTTTCTTTCAGGCTCATTTTCGGACATAGATTTTCAAGTCCGAAAATACCGCTTCTTCTTTTCACAATATCTCCCTCAAAACTGATCCAGTTTGAGTGATCCTCTTTCTAAAATTGTAGAGAAGAGAATTTCCAAGAATTTTCCCTTAGAAAATTTTCACAAGTTCCATGAGTAACTTGTCCAAAAATTAATTGGAAGATGACCCATTTTTGAGTTTGATTTTGTGTATTCAATGATGGCCTAAAATCCCTCTACCTTTCAAGACCGAACCTAGATAGTCCGACGGCCGACCCATTTAGCTAAATCTTGTTTTTTTCATTAGCCAAAACAAGGAGCTAGGCGGTCAAAAAATTGGTAAAGTTCTATAATAGGTTGGATAGCTTAAGGTTGTAGGAAATGCGGATTACAGATCTTAAGGCAGAATTAACACTAGAGGGGGGTGAATAGTGTTCAATTAATTTTATGAATCGTTTTGAAATATTTTCAAATAAACTCAAACAGATGTAATTTCATAAACGTAGAGACAATCACAGAATCAAACACAGATGTGAATAGTAGATAAAAGCAGTAAAGGAATGAACACACCGGAATTTTATGCTAGTTCGGAGTTACCCTACACCCAATCCTACACAATTTCTTATGCAGATTTCTTTTCAAATATAATGTCGATGTTACAACCTCGATTTTAAGGCCATGAGATACACCCGTGTCTTTGAGTCCAGGGCAAACTCTCTTGATTTAATCAAGCTACAAGATTTGCTAATTGATTTACGGGCTACAGTCACACCCAATTGATATACGGGCCACAATCATACCGTTTCCAATATCACTTTGATAGATAGAGAGACTCGACATGCTTCTTTGATTACAAACGGTCCTTTAACTCTGAATATCACAAAGATCTTTGAGAGAGAGTGACAAAGAATCATACTAGAGATGATCGAGTTTGATTCACTTAGGATTTCGGAAGAGTTTTGTTAAAATACAAGGGACTACTTGAATGGAGAAGGAGTGAAGAAATGAAGAAAAATAACTTTAAATTCGTTGAAAATAACTGGTATTTATAGAAGAACAATAGTCATGTCCATTCATTAAGGTTATGATTTATAGACACTTCATTTGAAAATTTGAAATTTGAATTTCTACGTTCACCATGTCGACATGGGGATGGGGTATGTCGACATGCCCTAGTAAATTTTGAAAATTTATTTTTGTTTTTAAAAGAGATTTTGTTTCTAAAACTTTCCAAAACAATTTTGGAAGTTTATATACCATTTTGAGTATAGTTTAAACTTATAAAAGATATTTAAAAAGTAATCTTAAAAATATGTAATCTATTATGTAAAAGTAATATTAAAAACTCAGTGTAGAGTATGTTTTTGAGATTTAAAGCTCATAACATTAAAACTAGAAGATAGTTTCAAAAAAAAGAGACGATTTTGAAATCAAAATATAAAAGATAATAAACATAGTTTAAGGATAAAATATTTAGACTGAGAGAGATGACTTTTTAAAAAATTTGAAGAAGACAGTTTTAAAAAGAAGAGATGATTTTGAGATCAAAATATAAAAGATAATAAAAATAGTTTAGGGCTAAAATATTTAAATTGAGAGAGGTGACTTTTAAAAAAAATTGGAAAAATATTTAAGATAAACCATTATGAAAATTTCATGGGTTCCATTCCACTAGAGAAGGTCGTTGGTTCCATCCCATTAAAGAGGTCGTGGGTTCCATCCCACTATTAAAGCGAGAATGTGTGTTCCATTCCATAACTAAAATCAGAATAAAGATTTTAGTGCTATTATGAAGTTTTAACATAAATCTAGACACTATTACTTATCTTGATATCTTGAACTCTTGAACTCTTAAAATCTTGAACTCTTGATACTCATGAGTCTCAGTCTTGATTTCTTCATTGTTGAATTCGTCAGTCTTGAATCTCTATACTCAGTCTTGAACCTTTGTACTGCATAGTCTTCATTCTTAGTACCTGCATATATGTATCCTGCATGTACATATATATCTAGACAAGAATTTTAGTATTTATATTTTATAACAAGTCCTAAGATTGTTGTCATCAAAACCATCATCTTAGGAACTAACAATCTTCCCTTTTTTAATGATAACAACCATTTTTTATAAAATTTTCTCCACCAAACTCTGATTCTACTCCGACTCCCACTTATTCCAACAACTCCTCCTTAATCTACTAACTCCCCTTAATCTAAGCCTGTCTAAGCTATTTTATAATTGTCCCACTTTGTCATCAACAAAAATTAAGCCTTAACTACATAACTCCCCCTTAAACTAATACTATACTAATAACGAAGTATAATAAGAGAAAACATAAATCTAATTTTATTATGTATATGTTTTTATATTACACATAGAAATACAAACATATACAAATACATAAAATATATAAAACTATTAATATAAAAACAATCTAATGAGAGCCTTTGACAATGAATCGAACAATTTGATTAATGGAGACAAAAGTTTCCACATTGTTTGACCAAATTACTACCTTTATCAAAACAGACTTCTCCAATGCAAATTACTTTATCGTCTTCGTCCATTTGCGCTTCATCCTCTTCTTCTTCTTCTTTGTCATCCTCCAGTGGTTTATGAAATTTTATGTTAGATGAATCATCTTCAATCGCAATAAGGTTTGTATATTATCCACTAGAAATTTTGGCTAATTCCTAAGACTCTTGCCTTGTTTCTCTTGTTCCTTTAGCATCCTTACTTGCATGACTTGTAATTAAGTCAGCATTTGCAGGGAATCCTTCATAGTTTCTCAATCTTCATGACTCGGGCCAATGTAGTCTGTTGAAATGGACCAGAATTAGGAGAAGGTAAGTAAAAAGTTGTATTTTGGTTTGATTTAGAAGAGGAAGTCATTATTTAATATTTCAGAAGTTTATTACAGAGAAAATGAAGAGAGAAGACAGAAGAATTCGAAATATTGTGGTTTATATGACCACCAAATTGATTTAGGGAAAATCAAAATTCAAATTTTATCCATGTATGTCGACATGAGGGGTAGGTGCATGTCGACATCCTTATGAAAAGTTTGAAAGTTTTATTTTTCTATATTTATTTAAATGTATATGTAACTATATCTATATTCTATATATCATTTATAGAAAAAATAACTAGTTGTCTTATCAATTTAGTAAAGGTTGATTGATTCAAGGGTTTGGTAAGAATATCAGCTATTTGAATTCTCAGTGTTTATAAATTCAAGAGAAATAATCTCTTTACATATATTATCTCTGAGAAAATGATGTCTGATATCAATAGGTTTGGTTCTGGCATGATGAGTAGGATTTTTGGATAAATTTATTGCACTTGTATTGTCCCAATAAATTGATGATTTTGAAATATTTAATCCAAAATTCTTTAGGGTCTATTGCATATAGATAACTTGAGAACAAGCCAAAGTAGTAGAGATATATTCTGCTTCAGTTGTTGATAGTGAGAAAGTATTTTGCTTTTTACTAAACTAGGAAACCATAGAATGTCCTAAAAAGTGACAAGTTCCACTTGTACTTTTTCGATCTGATTTACAACTAGCATAGGCAGCATCACAATATGAGATTAAATCAAACGAATCATTTTTAGGGTAAAATAGGCCATAGTCTAAAGTGTGTTTAACATATTTTAGGATACGTTTAACAGCTTTTAAAAGGGTCTCTTTTGGTTGAGATTGGTATCTTGCACAAAGACAGACAGTATGCATGATATCGCGCCAACTCGCGGTTATATAGAGTAGTGATCCAATCATTCTCCTGTATAGTTTTTGATCAATATCTTTTGACATGTCTTCTTTACTCAAGGCTTCATTGGTTGCCATAGTAGTGGGTTTTCCACTCGAAGTGGTCATGCCAAACTTATTAATTAGATCCCTAGCATACTTTTCTTAACTAATGAAAATACCACTATCTAATTGTTTTATTTACAATCCTAAAAGAAAGTAAGTTCACCCATATGAGTCATCTCAAACTCTTTTTTCATTATTTCAGAAAACTCTTTGTTCATTTCATTGTTTATTGATCCAAAAATTATATCATTTACATAAATCTATACTGATTGGATATCATTTTTGTTTCTTTTAATAAAAAGAGTATTATCTCCTTTACAAATTTCAAAATTTGATTGTAATAGGTAAGATCTTAGTTTGTCATACTAGGCTCTAGGAGCTTGTTTCAAACCATATAAAGTTTTCTTTAATTTGTAAAACGATTTGGAAACATTTCATCTTTAAAATGTGGGGGTTGTTCAACATAACATCTTCTTTAAAAAATATATTTAAAAATGCACTTTTGACATCCATTTGAAATAATTTGAAATTATTATGGTTTACGAAAGCAAGTAGAATTCTAATGGCTTCTAATCTTGCTACGGGTGCAAAGGTTTCATCATAGTCTATTTCTTCTTCTTGACAATAACCTTGCATGACTAACCGATTTTATTTCTAACGACCTCACCTTGTTCATTCATTTTATTTTTATAAACCCATTTAGTTTCTATTATAGTTTTATCCTTAGGTCTAGGAACAAGTTCCCATACATCGTTTATGGTGAATTGATTTAGTTCTTCTTGCATAATAAGAATCCATGAATAATCAGATGATGCTTCCTTTAGATTTTTGGGTTCAACAGTTGATATAAAAGCTACATTACTCATCTTGTTTAGTCGATTTCTAGCTCTAACAACAGATTCAATATTTCCTATTATATGTTCTGTAGGATGATCTTTTAAAAGCCTGATCCTTTTATGAGGATGAACTGTTTCACAATTTATTTCATTTGATTCATTATTTAAAGTAGCAAAATCATCTTCATCATTTGTTTGAACAAAATATTTAAAATTTTCATTAAAAGATACATACATTGTTTCTTCAATGGTGTTAGTTTTTAAGTTAAAAACTTTGTATGCTTTACTTCTATTAGAATATCCGATAAGGATTCTTTTGTAAGATTTAGGATCGAATTTATCCAAATTGTCCTTTGTATGTAAAATAAAGCATTTACCACCAAAAACTTTAAAATAAGATACCTTTGGTTTATTACCGAAAAAAGTTCATATGGTGTTTTATTGGTTAAAGTTCTAATTAAAATCCTATTCAAAATGTAACAAGCTGTAGCAACTGCTTCAGCCCAAAAATTTCTTGGTAGTTTACTATCTGAAAGCATAGTTCTTGCACACTCTTGAATCGTCCTATTTTTACGCTCTACCACTCTGTTTTGTTGTGGAGTTAAGGAAAAATTATGAGTTATTCCTTTTTGAATACAGAAATTCTCAAAATTTTCATTTTCAAATTCTCCACCGTGATCACTACGAATAATTTTGATTTTTAAAGAAAGTATTTTGAATTCTTTTTGCAAAAGTTTAAATAAATCAAAAGCTATCACTTTTGTGTTTCGAAAAAATGTTTATGTAAATCAAGAATAATCATCTACAACTACAAAAAAATATTGTGATTTATTGACTGAATTTGAGATGGACAAAACAGATCTAAATGAAGTAATTCAAGAGTTTTTGAAGTTGAAATCATATCTTTCAATTTAAGTGAACTCTATCTAAGTTTTCCTAATTAACAAGCATCACATATACTATCTACATTAAAATATATTTTAGGGAGGCCCTTACTAGATCAAGTTTTGAAAGTCTATATAGGAGTTTGAAATTCGAAAGCCCAAATCTTTTATGCAAAATCCAAGGGTCACTTGTATTAGCCAAAAGACATAGGTTACCGTTTGAGATTTTCATACCGAGAATATAAATATTTTTCATCCTAATTCCTTCAAAGATAATACTTAACTTATCCTTTTCAAATTTAATTTTTTTTCCCTTATCACATAGTTAACTTATGCTAAGTAAGTTGTGTTTTAGATTCCTAACTAACAAAACATCAAAAATAGTTGAGTTTTAGAGTTACCGACATTGTCGATGATAATCACATATCAAGTATATGTTTGTTTTTCTTGATTATGTCTCCAAAGTTGATAGGCCTCCATCTTCATAAATTATGTCATTCAATATCTCAAGATTGTCGGTCATGTGTCTTGAACATCCTTTTTTTCTTTCTAGATTTGCACATTTTGTCCATTGAGTGCTGATTGTTGAAAAGCCATATAACACATATGTTCTTGCACAGCACACCAATCCGGTAGAAAACTTGATTTTCTATAACAACAATATGCATACTTATGATGATGATTTGGATAGTTTTGAATTAGTGTTAACATAATCTCCAAAAATTTTGATTTTTAACTTTTCAAAATTCAGATTATGATGACTTTGAAAACCAATGCTCTGATACCAAATGTAGGAAATGCGGATTATGGATCTTAAGGTAGAATTAAAACTAGAGGGGGTGAATAGTGTTTAATTAATTTTATGAATATCTTTGAAATCTTTTACAAATAAACTTAAACAGACGCAGTTTCACAAATACAGAGAATCACATAATCAAACATAGATGCAAATAGTAAATAAAAGCAGCAAAGCAAATAACACACCGGAATTTTATATTGGTTCGGAGTTACCCTACATCCAGTCCCACACAATTTCTTTTGCAGATTTTTTTTCAAATATAATTTCGATATTACAACCTCAATTTCAATGTCATGAGATACACCCTCCTGTTTTCAAGTCCAGGGCAAACACTCTTTATTTAACCAGGCTACAAGGTCACCGAATTGATTTACGGGATACAATCACACCCAATTGATTTACGGGACACCATCACACCGTTTCCAATATCACTTTGATAGATAGAGAGACTCGATACTCTTCTTTGATTACAAATGATCCTATAACTTGGAATAGCACTGAGATCTTTGAGAGTGGGTGACAGAAAATCAAACTAGAGATGATTATGTTTGATTCACTTAGAATTTTGGTAGAGTTTTATTAAAATATAAGAGAATACTTAAGTGGAGAAGAAGGAGTAAAGTGTAGGATCGGTTTCACCCTAGAGGGGGGGTGAACAGGGTGATACTGATAATTATAAAAATTAATGCGGAAATACATAAAATAATTGCAGCACAAATAATTGCAGAATAATAAAAAGTAGAACTAGAACAACACAGATTTGCTCAGCTTCAGCAAAACCCTACCTACGTGTTGCCTCTAAGGTTTCTACTAGAAATTAAACAGTCAGACGCTTACACACGTAAACTCGCAACACTCGCTGTCGACTAACCTAAATCTACGCTCAAAACTCTGCACAACTCAGCCATTGAGTTGCAAATTCTCAAATTGCACCACTGTAGTTCGTCCCCTAGTCACACGACAAGAAAATTACAAAAGTTTAAAAAGAATTACAAATTAAAATTAAAAACTACACACAAAATCCTATTTAAAAAAAGCTTAAGCCTAAATTATAATTAACTATAACCGACCCAACAAAAAATATAAAGATATGTCCCTTTATTTCCTTGGCTCATACCCTTTTGTTTCTTCATTCGTTCCTCTTTCAGTTTTAAGGCTTTGTAATAAATGTAACGACCCGGAAATTTCGATCCTGAATGTAACGCCCCACTCCGAGACCCACTCTAGTAAAGAGTATTACAGAGTAATACCGTCTACTAGAACGGAGAATAGAGTATAAAGGAAGCGACCATATGTAATCAAGCTATAACTATCTACTGAATACGTCGAATAGGTGGTTTTCTTTTCTCAAGTGGTTCGACATATCCAATAGATATTTATAACAAAACTACAATGGCTAAGGAAAATAGGTTCATAACAAACATAATACTAAATGATAACATCATCATCACAGAACAGTCACATAACAGTCACAGAACATAGGTATAATATATCGTCAATACAGATCCAAGTATCAAAAGGTGGGTACAAAGCCACCGCTCACACATGTGAGTCAAAAATATGTACATAAGAGTCTGAAATAACAGAGTAGCTGAATAGTGGACAAATAAAAGAGCTATCTATCAGCATAGCAGATAATGTCCAAGCGGAAGCACAGAAAGCTAAGTCTAGAGACCTAACCTGAAACAACTCGGTCTGACCCAAGCGAAAACACTCGGGTCAGGCTAGCTAAACAATCAGTAATAACTGAGATATATATAATAATGCAGTACATAAACAAAACAGTACTTCTCTAAAGAGAAGAGTAATATGGACTACATGAATATAATGACGATCCCTAATCATCAATAAACAGTAAAAATCTCCAAAGAGAATACAAACACCAAAGTGTTAAATAAAATCGCCTCATATCATCGGCCTAGCCAAAGCTATATAAAGTTGCCCATAGGCAATTATCCCAAGAGTGACCAGAGTCGGTAATCAATGCCCAAGCAAAGATCGATGCTCCAAAGAGCAATAGGGATATACTGAAAAGTCAATGAAATCAAACACTGAAAAGCAGTGTCTAGAGACACTGTGAATCCACAAGGTAATCGCACTTACATCGTATGGTTCCATAGAACCAACACCGAATGGCGGTACTCGAATGGATATAAAAATCATCAGATAATACAAATATTGCACGTGCACCAACCAGAGTCGTTGTTGCCAAGTACTATAGAATTGTGATCGATCACTCGCACAGATGCGGAACGCGCGATACGGCGAGATCCTTCCCAGAAGGATAAAGGCCCAGAGGCGCACGTCGAAAAATAAACTGCTCCATAGAGCAGGTGTCCAGAGATGGTTTCCCAGAGGCGTGGTGATCCAGAGGTCCAGTACTGGCCGCCCAAAGGCTAATGTGTCACTAACTTCTTGTAGAGGAACCCGTAAAGTGTTAACAATGAGTCCCATACCCCACGTTCGCACTAAACGGTTTACTAACCAATAGCAAGCTCACACTCCAAACAATAAAAAGTCCACCTCGTATTATCGGTAAACTAGACCAAAAGGTCAAAACGATCAACCGAATAGGTCGGGGATTAACCGGAAAGAAAATACACACGGTTTCCATAGACCGAATATTTCCTAACCGTTTAAGCACTTTTCCACTTCGTTCGACGTGCTAAAAGTGAGTGTGAGATTTTTATTATAGAATAATGGTGTAAAACGGATTTGTAATTGATTTCGAAATCACTTTTAAAACGGTCTTTTGAAAAGTCTCCTATTATGGAGTAATTAATTTAATAATTAAAAATAATATTGTATAATAATTTTCAAAAGCCATTTTGGAGTGAAAAATCCTTTTAAATCCTTTTTATAAAGCCCGTGTACGAAATCCAGGGACAAATCTCAAATAAATCGACGAAAACCAGAAAATCATCAAAAATATTCTAAGTGTTTGAAACCATTCAAAAACTGCTGCGAACCCAAGTTCAGAAATTTATTTGGACCAGTAAACTCTGTCCAAATGGCATGAAAACTGGTAGGCATGTAGTCCGACATCCCTACTTTATGATGCAAAAAGAATTTCTGGATTCCGAGTTGAGACGAAGTGGCAGCGACGTCTCAAAGTTGAACCCAGAAAAAGATTCACACTGTTTTCCAACAGCGACCAGAGTCTAACTTTGGCACGAAAATCGAAGTACCAAACGAACTCCAGTGTTGCCCAAATTTTTCAGGGATGGAGTTCAGAACTCCACCTTTCCAACGAGACCAAAAACGTCGAATTCCGACTACCGATGCGAGCGTGGCGGCATTGCGAAGTGGAGGTCAAACGCTGAAACCAAAGTAAAGCACTGAGGTAAAGATTTTTTTTTTTTCTGACGCGGGCCTGGCCCGCGTCGGCCTGCCCCAGCCCGCCTGGGGTGGAGGATGGCAGGCCTCCCTCCCCCAGCCCGCTCGGGCTGGGGTGCCGGCCCCAGGCCCCAGCCCGCTCGGGCAGGGGCACAGTCCCCAGCCCGCTCGGGCTGGGGCGGCGGGCCGGGCCCCAGCCCGCTCGGGCTGGGTTGCCGGCCCCAGGTCCCAGCCCGCTTGGGCTGGGGTGTGTTTGCCAGCCCAGGTGGGCTGGCCTTCCTCTGGCTAGCTCAACTGGGCTAGCCTGCTCTACCTGGGTGCAGCCCAGGCCTGTCCTGGTGCACCTAGAGCCCTGTTTCAGGCGGTTTTCAGACTGAATCATTCCAGCAAGTTATTTTTTGTGTTTTTGATGGTTTAGAGGTGTTTTTTTCAATTTTTTGGCATCAAAAAAATCACTAATAACAATCACTAATCACCATATAATGATTATTACACTAAATTAAAGGAAACCAAGGCCAAATCTAAGCATTACAACTAGCAATAATTACTAATCCATAGTAATTACCTTAATGAAGTAAAGTATCAAATGGTTTGAGTGTACAATATCAAGCAAGCCAAACTCCTCAACCCCAAAACAAAGATCAAGAGGCTTCAAAGGACCCAAAATTAACAAAAAATCAAAATAATGATTACAACAAGATGGTAGAGATAAATAGGGATTAAGATGGATTAGAGAATATGGGAGATTGCATTACCTTTCAAAGATTAAACTAGTTTAATTAGGAAGAGAAGGAGATAGAGCTTCTAAAGGGAGGCCATTAATTATGTTTAGATCTAGGTTTAGGAATTTATAAAGAGGAGGGTTAGGGTTTATGGGAGGGGTTTGAGATATTAAATAGGAGTGGGTTGGTTAATGGGTCATGGTAAGAGGTTTTAAAACCCATTAGGACTTAGTTTATTTTCCTAAGGTTATCATGTGAACAAAATCCTAAGAAGCACCCTAGTTTTAATTAAAACCATATAATTGCTCATTTGGCCCATTAACCTATAATCACATAAAAAAATTCCCCATTTCAACCCAAAAATATTTTAATTTGCGAACCAATTGCAAATTTAAATTCCCAAAAATTTGTTTAGCCCCCTTTTTAACTTAAAATCATAATTTTTAACTTATCATTCGGTAATTGCAATCTCAGGGTTGTTACAGATTCCCCCCTTAAGAAAATTGCGTCCCCGCAATTCCTTAAATATAGAAGTCGTCTATAACATCTAATCCACACAAGGAATACAGAAGATAAAATATAGATGCTCACCCATGTCGGAAGATGAAAGAAAACCAGGATAAGTATGCTCAATAAATTCTCTGGTCTCCCAAGTGCAGTACTTAGGATTAGACGACCATTGAATCTTCACAAGCGGAACCTCTTTGTTTCGAAGACGTCTGATCTCCGAATCAAGCACACGAAGAGGTTGCTGCCCTATAGATAGATCGGGTGAGATCTCCAAATCAGGTACGATATGAGGCTCGATAATAGAATCAGGATTGCGCACACACTTGCGAAGCTGAGAAACATGGAACACATCATGTATTCCAGAGAAATGAGCAGGTAGAGCCACTCTATAGGCGACAAGGCCGATGCATTCCATGATAGGAAACGGTCCAATATAGCGAGGGGCCAATTTCCCTGTAGAACTGAAACGCACAACCCCTTTCATGGGAGAAACCCCAATAAAGACAGAATCGCCAATGGAGAACTCAAGAGGCTTCCTACGGTTGTCCGCATAGGATTTCTGGCGGTCCTGTGCCTCTTTCATTCTCTGAGGGATAAGCACGATCTTCTCAGAAGATTCCCGAACTGAATCTGGACCAAGAATGAGCTTCTCTCCAGACTCTAACCAACAAGCAGGAGAGCGATATGGCCTTCCGTAGAGAGCCTCGAAAGGTGCCATGCCGATACTAGACCGATAGCTGTTGTTGTAGGAGAACTCTACGAGCGGTAAGTGATCCTCCCAACTACCTCCGAAATCCAAAATACAACAGCGCAAAAGATCCTCTAAAACACGATTCACCTTCTCCGTCTGACCGTCGGCCTGAGGATGATAAGCAGTCGAGAGATTCAGCTTTGTGCCCAAAGCTGACTACAGGCACTTTCATAAGTGACTAGTAAAGATAGTGTCTCGATCACAGACGATAGAGCTAGGAATGCCATAAAGTCAAACGACTTCCTTCACATAGAGCTTGGCCAACTGAGGTGCAGTCCGAGTGGACTTAATCGGAATGAAATGAGCCGATTTTGGTCAAGCGATCAACAATAACCCAGATAGAAGTATGGCCTGACCTCGATCGAGGCAGACCGTGAATGAAATCCATGGATATCCGATCCCATTTCCATAATGGAATCTCTAGAGGCTGAAGAAGACCAGATGGACGCTGATGCTCGGCCTTGATCTGTTGACAAGTCATGCAACTACTCACATAACTTGCCACATCTCTCTTCAAACCCTCCCAATAATATAGCCGGCGCATATCAGCATACATCTTACTCGAACCAGGATGTATAGTGTACTTAGTGCGATGGCACTCGTCTAGAATGTCACGCCTAAGTGATAAATCAGATGGTACAACAACACGGTTCTTCCTATGAAGACACCGATGAAAATCCAGAGAATAATCCCGCAATGTCTCATCACTGGATCCCGACTCGAGAAGATGAATAAGATGCAATAAGTCTGGATCCTGCCGCTGAGCATGGGCAATGCGATCCAATAAGATAGGACGAGCTTCCAAGATAAATAATAAGATAGGAGCATCAGAAGATGAAGCTCGATCTCTAATATCACATAAAGATAGAGTCTCAAGAACATCCCACTCGGCAATCATCATAGAAACTACCGCCGAGTGCTTGCGACTGAGCGCATCTGCAACACGATTACCCTTGCCAGGGGTATACTGAATATCTAAATCATATGAGGCGAGAAACTCAAGCCATCGCTGCTGCCTCATATTGAGATCCCTCTGACTGAATAGATACTTCAGCGACTTGTGATCAGTGTAAAGAGTGAAGCGTTCGCCTAATAGAAAGTGACGCCACGTCTTCAAGGCAAAGACGATAGCTGCCAACTCAAGATCATGAGTCGGATAGCGAACCTCATTCGGACGTAGCTGCCTGGAAGCATAAGCAACTACCCGATCCTTCTGCATAAGCACGGCACTGAGCCCGCTACCACAAGCATCGGTGTAAATAACCAGATCCTGATTACTTTCAAGAACCACAAGGATAGGAGCATGAGTGAGAAGTTCCTTCAGTCGCTGAAAGGAAGCTTCACACTTATCAGACCAAATAAAGCGAACACCCTTACGAGTCAGCGTCGTATGGGGAAGTGCAACTCGAGAGAAATCCTTGACAAACCGACGGTAATAACCCGCCAGACCAAGGAAGCTGCGAATATCATGAACGTTCTCGGGCTGCTTCCAATTCTGAATATCTTCGATCTTGGCAGGATCGACAGAAACACCCTCAGATGATACAATATGGCCCAAGAACTTGACCTTGCTCTCCCAAAAATGGCACTTGGAGAGCTTGGCCTTAAGCTGATGCCGACGAAGAGTATCCAAGACGATCCGCAAATGATGAGCATGCTTTGCCTCGGATCTAGAATAAATAAGAATATCGTCGATGAAAACCAGAACGAATCTATCGATGTATTCCCGGAATACTCGATTCATAAGATCGACGAAGAAAGCCGGTGCGTTCGTCAAGCCGAATGGCATGACCAACCACTCAAAAGAACCATAGCGAGTGCGGAAAGCGGTAAGAGGAATGCTATCTTCCGCAACTCGGAGCTGATGAAATCCGGTGGCAAGGTCGAGCTGTGAAAAGACCTTCGCACCGCTCAGCTGATCAAAAATATCGTCTATCCGTGGCAATGGATAACGATTTCTGATGGTCAACTCATTAAGCTTGCGATAGTCAACGCAAAGCCTAAGAGAGCCATCGGGCTTCTTAACGAAGACCACAACAGCACCCCATGGCGAATAACTGGACCGAATGAACTGCTTCGCCTCAAGCTCCACGAACTGCTTCCTGAGTTCCTCATTCTCTTTAGTAGACATCCTCGTGGGAGGACGCCCAACTGGGTGGGAGCCTGCAATGAGATCGATGCGGAACTCAATGGCCCGCTTTGGCGGCAGGCCAGATACTGCCTCGAATACGTCGGGGAAATCCCGAACAACAGGAATACGAGATAAGTCCAAATCCTCATCTCGTGAATCAAGAGAAAATAGAGTAACATCAGAAATCCCAACATCCTGAAGAGAAATAGCTAACGGAGAGGACGAGTCAGGGTGACGAAGAAATAATATCCGCTCCGAACAAATGATTTTGGCGTCATGCTGAGCGAGCCAATCCATGCCAAGAATCATATCAAAACCCAAATACTCCATAACGTGCAGATTCGCACGGAAAGAAAATCCTCAAAGATCAATATTTATATTCTCACAAAGCAAGCTAAGGGTCGTGGATCCGCCAATGGGATTCACAATCCTTAGTGAAGAAACCAGACAAGTAACATCCAAGGATAAAGCATCTACTAGCTCCTTTGATACGAATGAGTGAGAGGCACCCGTATTAAAGAGAACTCTACAAGATCTACCATGAAATAAAATAGAACCTTCAAGAACGGAAGGATGCGTACCTCGAGGCTGAGCTGAAGATGCAGGGCCTTGGTAGCATTAAGCTTGCCAGGCTTGGCACTAGCTGGAGCAATAGGACAAGTGGAGATCCTGTGTCCCTCCTTCTTGCAAAAGGTACAATAGAGAGGTTTGGGACACTCTCGAATAAAGTGCTCTGGAGAACCACAGTTGAAGCATTTCCTCGGAGGACGGGTTCCACTAGGCTGTGACCGAATCTGAGGCTGAGTCTGAGGCTGTGCCTGGACAGCAGAACTGCCAGTCTTCTTCTTCTTGTTCCAAGGCTTGTTCTTCAGAAATGGACCCGCTTCTGATTGGGGTTTTGGAACCCCCACCATCATCATCACTATGCTCCATCTCGACTGACTTAAGATGTAGGGCTGCATCGACTAGCTTCTCGAATGAGAGCTCAAGCTGTAGCATAAGATGCCTCTTCAGATATTTCTTCAAGCCCTCAACAAATTTGAGGTTCCTCTTATAAGGAGTAGCAATAAACTCAAGGCCGTACTTGGACAGGGCCTCGAAGGAAGAGACATAGTCGGATACGGAGGACTTCCCCTGCTTGAGATCAAGAAAGCGGCGAGCAAGGGAATTCTTCTCTGACTCTGGGATGAATTTGAGCTCAAATATCTAACGAAACTGAGCCCAAGTAAGTGTGGTCTCATCGACCTCGGCAATAAGGAGTTCGTACCAATCCAGGGCACGACTTCGAAGCTGACTAGAAGCAATAAGAACACGATCATGATCCGAGATATCCATACGAGTAAAAATGCGCTCGCATATCCGAATCCAAGCCTGGACCTCTAAGACATTCTCGGAGCCACTGAACGGCTTCCCTCCGAGATGGGTAAAATCACTACAGAGACGCGCAAAAACAGACATGCGCGGAGCATCAGCAACTGGCGCTGGAGACTGAGAATGAGACTGAGAATTCCGAACCAGCTCCATGATCTGGTCGGTAGTCATGAACACGCCCTCTGGATGAGTGTTGCTGGACTGCCCAGTAGCACTATTCTGACGTGTGGTTCTCCCTCTTCCCCTTCCAGACATACTGAAAGTCAAACGGGAATTAGAGTTAGACAAGATTCAATGATAGATACTTAATTAAGGAATACTCTGGAATATAATAAATTCCTACACATACTCCTAACTTATCTATCGAGGCATAAGGAAGGGATTTGATTTAATTCGGATCCAATTAAAATGTATTGTACTAAGTGTAACCGTTCTGTGTTCGTTATGCTTAATTCTGAACCTTAGCTCTGATACCAAGATGTAACGCCCCACTCCGAGACCCACTCTAGTAAAGAGTATTACGGAGTAATACCGTCTACTAGAACGAAGAATAGAGTGTAATGGAAGCGACCATATGTAATCAAGCTATAACTATCTACTGAATACGTCGAATAGGTGGTTTTCTTTTCTCAAGTGGTTCGACATATCCAATAGATATTTATAACGAAACTACAATGGCTAAGGAAAATAGGTTCATAACAAACATAATACTAAATGATAACATCATCATCACAGAACAGTCACATAACAGTCACAGAACATAGGTACAATATATCGTCAATACAGATCCAAGTATCAAAAGGTGGGTACAAAGCCACCGCTCACACATGTGAGTCAAAAATATGTACATAAGAGTCTGAAATAACAGAGTATCTGAATAGTGGACAAATAAAAGAGCTATCTATCAGCATAGCAGATAATGTCCAAGCGGAAGCACAGAAAGCTAAGTCCAGAGACCTAACCTGAAACAACTCGGTCTGACCCGAGCGAAAACACTCGGGTCAGGCTAGCTAAACAATCAGTAATAACTGAGATATATATAATAATGCAGTACATAAACAAAACAGTACTTCTCTAAAGAGAAGAGTAATATGGACTACATGAATATAATGACGATCCCTAATCATCAATAAACAGTAAAAATCTCCAAAGAGAATACAAACACCAAAGTGTTAAATAAAATCGCCTCATATCATTGGCGTAGCCAAAGCTATATAAAGTTGCCTATAGGCAATTATCCCAAGAGTGACCAGAGTCAGTAATCAATGCCCAAGCAAAGATCGATGCTCCAAAGAGCAATAGGGATATACTGAAAAGTCAATGAAATCAAACACTGAAAAGCAGTGTCTAGAGATACTGTGAATCCACAAGGTAATCGCCCTTACATCGTATGGTTCCATAGAACCAACACCGAATGGCGGTACTCGAATGGATATAAAAATCATCAGATAATATAAATATTGCACGTGCACCGACCAGAGTCGTTGTTGCCAAGTACTGTAGAATTGTGATTGATCACTCGCACAGATGCGGAACGCGCGATACGGCGAGATCCTTCCCAGAAGGATAAAGGCCCAGAGGCGTACGCCGAAAAATAAACTGCTCCATAGAGCAGGTGTCCAGAGACGGTTGCCCAGAGGCGTGGTGACCCAGAGGTCCAGTACTGGCCGCCCAGAGGCTAATGTGTCACTAACTTCTTGGAGAGGAACCCATAAAGTGTTAACAATGAGTCTCATATCCCACGTTCGCACTAAACGGTTTACTAACCAATAACAAGCTCACACTCCAAACAATAAAAAGTCCACCTCGTATCATCGGTAAACTAGACCCAAAGGTCAAAACGATCAACCAAATAGGTCGGGGATTAACCGGAAAGAAAATACACACGGTTTCCATATACCGGATATTTCCTAACTGCTTAAGCACCTTTCCACTTCGCTCGACGTGCTAAAAGTGAGTGTGAGATTTTTATTATAGAAAATAATGGTATAAAACGGATTTGTAATTGATTTCGAAATCACTTTTAAAATGGTCTTTTGAAAAGTCTCCTATTATGGAGTAATTAATGTAATAATTAAAAATAATATTATATAATAATTTTCAAAAGCCATTTTGGAGTGAAAAATCCTTTTAAATCCTTTTTATAAAGCCCGTGTACGAAATCCAGGGACAAATCTCAAATAAATCGACGAAAACCAGAAAATCATCAAAAATATTCTAAGTGTTTGAAACCATTCAAAAACTGCTGCGAACCCAAGTTCGGAAATTTATTTGGACCAGCAAACTATGTCCAAATGGCATGAAAACTGGTAGGCATGTAGACCGACATCCCTACTTTAAGATGCAAAAAGAATTTCTGGATTCCGAGTTGAGACGAAGTGGCAGCGACGTCTCAAAGTTGAACCCAGAAAAAGATTCACACTGTTTTCCAACAGCGACCAGAGTCTAACTTTGGCACGAAAATCGAAGTACCAAACGAACTCCAGTGTTGCCCAAATTTTTCAGGGATGGATTTCGGAACTCCACCTTTCCAACAAGACCAAAAATGTCGAATTCCGACTACCGATGCGAGCGTGGCGGCATTGCGAAGTGGAGGTCAAACGCTGGAACCAAAGTAAAGCACTGAGGTGAAGATTTTTTTTTTTTTTTTTTTTTTCCGACGCGGGCCTGGCCCCCGTCGGCCTGCCCCAGCACGCCTGGGCTGGAGGGTGGCAGGCGCCCCCCCCCCCCCCAGCCCGCTCGGGCTGGGGTGCCGGCCCCAGGCCCCAGCCCGCTTGGGCTGGGGTGGCCGGCCCGACCCCAGCCCGCTCGGGCTGGGGTGCCGGCCCCAGGCCCCAGCCCGCTTGGGCTTGGGTGGCCGGCCCGACCCCAGCCCGCTCGGGCTGGGGTGCCGACCCCAGGCCCCAGTCCCCAGGCCCCAGCCCGCTCGGGCTGGGGTGCCGGCCCCAGCCCGCTCGGGCTGGGTTGCCGGCCCCAGGTCCCTGCCCGCTTGGGCTGGGGTGTGTTTGCCAGCCCAGGTGGGCTGGCCTTCCTCTGGCTAGCCCAACTGGGCTAGCCTGCTCTGCCTGGGTGCAGCCCAGGCCTGTCCTGGTGCACCCAAAGCCCTGTTTCAGGCTGTTTTCAGCCTGAATCATTCCAGCAAGCTATTTTTTGTGTTTTTGATGGTTTAGAGGTGTTTTTTTTCAATTTTTTGGCATCAAAAAAATCACTAATAACAATCACTAATCACCATATAATGATTATTACACTAAATTAAAGGAAACCAAGGCCAAATCTAAGCATTACAACTAGCAATAATTACTAATCCATAGTAATTACCTTAATGGAGCAAAGTATCAAATGGTTTGAGTGCACAATATCAAGCAAGCCAAACTCCTCAACCCCAAAACAAAGATCAAGAGGCTTCAAAGGACCCAAAATTAACAAAAAAACAAAATAATGATTACAACAAGATGGTAGAGATAAATAGGGATTAAGATGGATTAGAGAATATGGGAGATTGCATTACCTTTCAAAGATTAAACTAGTTTAATTATGAAGAGAAGGAGATGGAGCTTCTAAAGGGAGGCCATTAATTATGTTTAGATCTAGGTTTAGGAATTTATGAAGAGGAGGGTTAGTGTTTATGGGAGGGGTTTGAGATATTAAATAGGAGTGGGTTGGTTAGTGGGTCATGGTAAGAGGTTTTAAAACCCATTAGGACTTAGTTTATTTTCCTAAGGTTATCATGTGAACAAAATCCTAAGAAGCACCCTAGTTTTAATTAAAACCATATAATTGCTCATTTGGCCCATTAACCTATAGTCACATAAAAAGAATTCCCCATTTCAACCCAAAAATATTTTAATTTGCGAACCAATTGCAAATTTAAATTCCCAAAAATTTGTTTAGCCCTCTTTTTAACTTAAAATCATAATTTTTAGCTTATCATTCGGTAATTGCAATCTCAGGGTTGTTACACCGAAACTTCCAGATAGTTAGAAGAAGAAGAAAAGAGAAAGAAGAAGAAACAGAAACCAGACACAGAAATCTCACATTCGCAGCGGATCAAAATATAATATAACATAAATAGCGATTTTACAAAGAAGAATCATCATCAGTACAATTATATTTTTATCCATTAGAGTTACAACCATTACAATACACCGGACAGTTTAAAACACACGTCGAAGCCAACTATACTATACACAGCGGTAAACACTCCATACGTTCCAGCCATCCAGCTCGCCTCCTGAGCTCCAGAACGTCCTTACCTGAAAATCTATAATACTCTGTCTGACCCGAAGTCGCCGCTTGATGCTTTGATTGAGATATGGGTTTGTTTTGGATTGATGGCTACTTTGTTCAACTTCAACTGCTTCAACTTGTCAAGATTGAACGATGCTTTGAATTGGTACGTTTATCCCCTTTCCATTTATATTATACTCGACTTGATTCGAGTTCTGGATTGATTCTTTGCTCTATGATATTTCTTGAACTCGAATGGGTAGTAGCCGTTGATGAGATCGGGTTAAATAGGATTCGAAATCCTATAATCTCATTCGTATATGTTTTATTTGAATTCTTCACTTGCTATGCTTGGCCGTTTGATTTAACTTGAATGTTGGTAAATTCTTTAGACTAGTTAAATTTGAATGTGAAATGCTTGAATACCACGGATTTGAATCTGACTTGTTCGACTCTTTCTTGGTCATCACGACCCTAACTTTGGTAATTAAAATTGTGATAATCTTTTGACTTCGACTTGTTCGGTTTTACAATGGTTATCACAGCTTTATTTAAAAAAATTATCTGTTGCGTTTCTATCATTTTTGCTGGAAGTTTTTACTCGAACTGCTACATGCTTTGTTACTTCGGCTTGGAACATTTAATCATCCGATTGATTTTTATTTGTAAACTCTACTTCATGTTGTACTGGCCTACAGTGTACTTGAAGTTGTACATTAGATTCTGGTCTGGCTTCTTGTTTAGTTTGATCTTTTTTCCTCTTGAATTCATTGAATTGTTTTAAGTCAAATTGTTGCATGCTCATGCTGCCATATTCACATGATCCAAGCTTAAACTCTTTCCTATATCATCTCTTCATGGTTGTCTTGATGCATTGCATCATGTGCTTAGTTCTCTGGTCTGTATGTATGTATATTAGTGTGTTCATGTATATTGATGTATACCTATCCAGTTACTTAGAGTTAAACTTGAGTCTGTCATTATTTAGGTCTGATTGCATTATTTGCTTCGACTGGTCTGGTCTTGGTTGCAATCCTCTGAATTGTTGTCCTAATAATACTGGTTCATCTTTGAACTTCTGATCCGGTTCATTTTCATTTTGAGCTTTGTATATTTGAGCATGTTGAACTTATGTTAATTTGGGACTTTATATATATATATATATATATATATATATATCATTTTGATGCAGTCTTCTCTGTTGTATATCTTCATGCCTTTTGAAACTGCTCTGGCCAGTTTGTCCACTACTTCATTAAGTTCTTTTCTCTGATCATGCACATGACTTGTGTACTTGTCTCTGGTGCAATTTTGATATTTTTGTTCATTTTGTTCTTGTGGTTACTGGTTTGATGTGCATTTTCTTATTGCTTTGACTCCACTGTCGAGTATGTTCTCATGTGTACGCATTTGTGCACTTGTTAGCATGGTCTTCTTTTGGCTTCCTATTGCATGAGAACTTGTATTCGACAATTTTGTGATGTTTTCGTATTACACCTGAGTAGAATCCAGCCTAGGCTCGGGTTTGACCTTGTGCTCACTGGTCCATGCAAATTTATCAACTGTATATCGATGAGCACGGCCTTGTGGCATGTACAGTGATACACTGTGCATGTCATAAGTTGTTTGTGTAGATGAATTCAAAATAAATGATGACGTACTACCCAAATAAATGAGGCAAATAATACTTTCAGAAACACAATTTATTTTAGACTGCAATTTTTTTTTTCAATTTTACTGCATCAGTGTTTATTTTACAAATAATTCAGATGCTGGATAGAAATTGGAATATAGTTGAAGAACAAATATGAGTGAATGGGTGATAAGTAGTGAGGTGCAAATGTTTGTATAGTGAAAAAATTGTATTACAATTTGGAATTGTATTTTAATGGAAATTATATATATAATGAGAGCTTAAATTTGTCCTATTGCAACAAAATATTTGTTTCAATAAAATATCCGTTTGAATTTAAATTTTGTGCTATTTATTTATTCGGAAAATATTTATTTAATTATGTAAAACTAAAATGCACAATAACAAATACATTTAAAGGAATACATATATATTTATTATCATCAAACAAAAATCATATACTTACATATTCAACATGAAAAAATGAAGAAAAACTAACTTAAAATTTGTTGAAAACAACTGATATTTATAGAAGAACAACATGCATGTCCATTCATGAAAGGTTAAGACGAATAAACACTTCATTTAAAAATTTGAAATTTGAATTTCTACGGTCGCCATATCGACATGGGGAGATAGGGTATATCGACATGCCTTAGAAATTTTGAAAATTAATTTTTTGTTTTTAAAAGAGATTTTCTTTCTAAAACTTGTCAAAACAATTTTTGAAGTTTATAAACCATTTTGAATATAGTTTAAACTTATAAAATAGATTTAAAAAGTAATCTTAAAAATATATAATCTATAATTTAAAAGTAATATAAAAAACTAAGTATAAAATATATTTTTAAGATTTAAAGCTTATAGTATTACAACCAGAAGATAGTTTTAAAACAAGAGATGATTTTGAATTCAAAATATAACATATAACAAAATAGTTTAAGGCTAAAATATTTAAACTAGGAGATATGACTTTTAAAAAACATTTGGAAAAATATTTAAAATAAATCATTTTAAAAATTTTGTGGACTTCATTCTACTAGAGAAGGTCGTGGGTTCCATCCCACTATTACAGCGAAAAGGTGGATTCCATTCCAAAATTAAAATCAGAATAAAGATTTTAGTGCTATTATTAAGTTTTAACATAAACCTAGACACTATTACTTATCTTGAACTCTGGAAATCTTGAACTCTTGATACTCATGAGAATTTGGCCATGATTTCTTCAGTCTTGAATTTGTCAATCTTTAATCTCTATACTCAGTCTTGAATCTATATATTGTACAGTCTTCATTCTCAGCACCTACATATATATATCCTGCATATACATATATATCTAGACAAGAATATTAGTATTTATATTTTATAACAAGTCCTACGGTTGCTGTCATCAAAACCATCATATCAGGAACTAACAAAGGTGAGAAAACTTGCTTTTTTACTTAAATCTTTTAAACGTTAATGATGAAATAATTATTTCTTACTTGGTTATTAAGTATGTTGGTTGTTGAGTGCAATATGTTGTTTTGGTTTGGATATATGTATGGGTTGGATGTAAATGTTGTTAAATTTGGAAAAGTGATGTAAAAGTAAGTAAAGGTTTCCAAGTGGGTACCTTGGCTTATATTATAAGGTTATGGTATGTATATTTGTCTGAAATCATATTTTCAAATTTGTAGGCTAAGGGAGTTAGTGTTTAGACTTATTAAAACAACATTGAGATCCTTGGGTTTGGAAAATTGTTTTCTAACTTTACTTTTAGAAATGTTTACATGTGTTTTAAAAATCTTACCTTTGTTTTTCAAAACTTGTTTCAAAATTTTACAGTAATTGAAATACAAAAGTTTAAGTTTGGAAAGTTAATTGACATCAAAATAAAGTTTTAATATTTGGGATCATATAGCAATAGTCGCTGTAAATGCAATTCGTGAAAAAAAAACGAATTCCTTCTGAATTTAAAATATTTTAACTTAAGTATCTTTTTGAAAAGTGCTTTAAAAACATGATATAACTTTTTTGAAAGTAATTACTATTAATTAACTAATTAATTAATTAATGATTATTTGATTAATGATTATTTGGTTAATTAATTATGTAAGGTAATCAACACCTAATAATTTGTTAATAAAGGTAATTAGTACTAACTATTAATTAAAGTAAGTAAATTATAATTAATTAATTAATTAAAGATTGTTTATTAATTGATAATGTATTTGAGGATTAATTTTTATTTAATTATTAATTGATGATTAATTATATATTTATTAAATAAATATTTTAATTAATTACTAATTAAATTAAGTTTTGATTAAAACTTAATTAAAATTAAATTATTTGTAATGAAGGTTTGATTATTAATTAAGTTTTGATAAAGTACTATTTAATTATTAATTGAGATTAATTAATAGTGATTAATTTGAAGATTAAGTATTTTAAATAATATTTGATTACTATTTAATTAATAGTTAATTATTATTTAATAATTAATTAAAGTTTTAAATATTATTAAATAAAGAGTTTGAATCTTATTTAATCATTAAATAAAGAGTTTGAATGTTATTTAATTATTAAATAAAATTTTTAAACCTATTTTATTTCTAAAAGATTAGTTTGGGTTTGAAAGCATACTCCCTTTTAAAGAATATTTTATCCAAGGAATTTTTTTTATCGATTACCCTTAAGTAACCCAACTGAATATAAAATCCAATGACATCTGTTTAGCAGAATAAAACACCGTTCTACTAATTAAATTTTATTTGACATCTGTTTAGCATAATTAAACCCTATTCTGCTATCATTTGATTAGATAAAATATAAATGAGATCTGTGTAGTAGAATAAAACTCCGTTCTGCTATTATATTGTTTGGACAAAGAATTGTATGCTATTATATTAATATTTGATAAGTGATGTTTTCTATATATGCATAGTTTTATTTTCTTTTGTATATGTATCACCATACTTAAGTTATGTGATGTTTGAATGGAAATGGTATCTCCTTTGAAGTATTATGTCAAATCATGCGCACGAGTTTTACAAAGATAATTAATTATTTAGATAAAGACAGTTAAAATAATAATTAATTATTTAGAAAAACATGGTTTAAAAAAATTATTATTTCAATGAAAATGTTTTGAAGTTAATTGATTATTTTAATAATAATGATTTAAAGTCATTAATTATTTTAATAGTGGTGTTTTAAAATTGATTAATGATTTTAATAATGATGTTTTAAAGATAACTAAGCATTTAAATAATAATGAGATTAAGATTAATTAATCATTGTACCAACGACGTTTTCAAAATTAATTAATCATTTTAACTAATGATGTTGAAGGCTAATCAATTATTTAAATAATTAGGTATTAAAGTTAATTTATCATTTTGCTAATAATGTTTAAAGACCAGTTTATCACTATAATAATAATTTTTCAAGCTTAAGTAACAATTTTATTGATGATGTTTTAAGATAAATTAATCATTTTAATAATGAAGTTTTAAAGGTTAATAAAATATTTTTAGTAATAAAATTTTAAAGTTAATTAATCCTTTTAAATAGTGCCGTTTTGAAGAAGTGAATTGGGATTAAAGCTAATTAATTATTTTAGATAAAGATATATGAAATGATAAAGCATTGTTTCAAAAGTTAATTGTAACGACCTGGTATTTCGAACCATTCAAATCGGCAATCATCCACACATGTTAGACTTGAATTGCTAAAAACAACAGATTGGTAATTTTATATTTGGAATAAACTTAGCATATACAGTAAATAAATTAATCACAAAATCACAAAAATGGAGTAACATAACAATAAGCAGCGGAATAGATAAATAGTAGTTCATGAAACTATTACAAAAAAACATCAAGGTCTGAAATAAATACAACAGAAAATCCCAAGTACATAGAAGTCTCAAATACAACAACAATTGATAAGTATGAACATAGACAGCTAGAAATAACTAAAATAAATACAAAGCTAAATAGATAAAAGATAGATCTTCAAGCAAAGCTCCAAACTCCAAAGGCGAGTCTCAAATGCTGTGACACTCAGTCTGACCCGTGCATAAAGCAAAACACAAAACACTCGAGTCAGGGTTAAAATTCTTATGCTAGTAAATCAATACAAGTGAAATGCCAAGTGAAATGTAAATAACATAAATGATGTTTGGGATTCCCATCCTCTAAAGATCCATGGAATTATCTACATACATAGTACAATACGCTACATATATTATGTCTATAGTAAAGTAAACTATTAAAGTAGCGTTAAGGCGTTACCCATATTCCCCTAACACATTTTATATAATGTCGTAGTCTATACAGTACTGTAAACTCCACCAAACTGGTGGGCTATCAAAGAGCATTCCATAGGTATGACACAAACCAAACTCGTAATGGGCGCAGTAAGGCATGTGACAAGGCACACGAGGCAATGCCCATGGTAGGATACTACCATTTTGCAGATCCCGACTAGTGGTAACGCATAGGAGCTACTACCGCCCATCTTGAGACACACTACGATATCAAAGGTGCACCAAATCAAATCACAAAGTAAAATAATGGTATCAAAGAAATATGACCGATAGGGGGAGCGACCCCACTTGGCCCGGAGTGGCTCCAGTTCTAGCCATATCAAGCTGACTCACGGGAGTCAGGGCTGCATTCATACTTCATATAGGCGTCAAAAAACCATCCTACATCGTTTTGGATTCTCCACCATGTACACAGCTGTTAAAGTGGTTTTCAGTATTGGTAGGGAGTAGACAATATCTGATCCTGGTCTCTTTAACAACCAAACACATATTTCACACCATGGTCATTTTATAAAATCACTTTTATAATCATTTCAAATAGTTCATACTTCATATCAAAATATCTTATTCATTTCAAAATCATATCACCTTCGAAATCATATTCATTTTTTGAATTATATTCATTTCCAAAAATCATGACCACAAAATAGGTTAAACAATTATATCAAAGTATGCGCTTTTAAATCCATTAAATCTAAATGATAACAGTTCCAACTTAAACAGTTTCAATATTGAAAGTAGTTTATATATTTGAATAGTTATACATTAAAAATAGTTTACATTTAAAAATAGGTTATAGTTTAAAATAGTTTATATATTAAATATAGTTTATATAATAATATATATATATATTTAAAATTGTTCATAAATTTAAAATAATATATACTAAAATAGTTTATGTATATAAAAGAGTTCATATCGAAATACAGTTTCAAATTAGAATTGTTTCATCCAATTCACAAATCAATTTAGATCAACTTTAGTTCCAAATTCAATTTAAATCGAGTCTCAGCTCAATAACTTCAATTTGAAGGTTCAGTTCAAATTCTCATCAAAACCATTTTTGATTTATATCGATTTCAAAGCCAGGTCTTGCACTACAAATTTAAACCACTTCTTATTTAATAAGGTTTCAAAGTTTAAATATTAAATCAATTTACAATAATTCAATTTGATAAATTTCATTTATATTTGCAAATTTGTTTTAATTTTATTTAAATTTGAAATTATGCACTTATCATTTTTAATATCATTTAAATAAAATATCCAATTACAAATTTAAATAAAATCAATAATTAAATATCTAACTTCAATTATATTTAATTCTAAAATATTCATTTAATCACTTTTTATAAAAATTAACATAAAATCTCAAATTACAAATTTAATGCAGAATTAAATCTTCAAATCTATTTAACTTTGAAAGTGTTCATTCCATCACCTTTAATTAAATCAAGTTATAAAATCTTATCTTTAAATTCTCAAAAAAATCAATAAGTTTCAATTCAATTCTTATTAAATTCAATTATTAATAAATTTAAATTTCAAGTCAACTTTAATTTATCTTTCAGCCTCTATTATTAAAGTTATTACAAATCTATTTTCAAAATATTAATATAATTTTAAATAAATACTTAAACATATTAGATATACTAATTAAATTAAATTAAATTAAATCTTTTTAGATTAAATTTTATTAAATTAAAACTTATTATCAGATATATTTTATTTTATTAAAACTTAATATATATATATATATATATTTTTAAATATAATAAAATTATAAGTAAAATCTTAAGATTTACATTTTTCAAAGCTTGGTTTATTATTTCAAAATTTCCAAACATATAATTTAAAATCTAAATTTTACACATATTAAAATAAAATAATTATATTATATTATAAAAATCTATATTTATTGAAACCCATATATTTTCCTTTCAAAATTCCGAAAATCATTTAAGTTTAGACCAACGGTGTCCGTATATAATTTTCTATCCTATGGTCAAGTGATACAGATATTTATCATTTCAATCCATAATAATTTAAAATTTTATGAGCGTATATCATTTCAACTGGCAATTCCAAATTCAAAATCAATAAAATCGCTTAGGTTTATCATTTCAACCCATAACGACTTTTTCTAATCTATAAGATCGTTCGAGTATGTATCATTTGAACCATCAAGAATTCCTAAACTGTCTAGGAACATGCAGAATGAGAAAAATAGAATAATAATATAAAACAACATAACATATCAATTGCAGCATGAATCATAATTAATAATTTATATATTATATACATTTACAACATGATTATGGTGTCATATGTAAATTAATATAGGTAAACAAATTCAAATAACAACATATCATGTTTAATAATTTAATTACTAACCAATTTTAGTTTAATAACATATTTCAATTGTCATTTCATGTGAAATTAATTTACTAAACATAAGTATGTTAATCATGAGCGATCGCTCACCTCTCGAGGCTAGAGAAAACAACGGGAAGGAGAAGCAACGAATACGGACATGGATATGCAGCAAAGAAGAGCGAATAACTATTGTAATTTCTAGAGAGCAGCGAAAACAAGTCAACTAATAGCTGCAACAAAAATCGAGACAACGGAGATAGGTGGTGCAAGGCTGGAATACAGTCGAGCAAAGAAGAAGAGGGTACAGGCTTCTTGAAACGATTATATATATACAAACCAATATATATTATCTCCTTTTTTTAGTGCATTGTAGCTCCTTCATAAGACTTTATTGCTTTGCAACTAATTAACCAACACAATATCTTGATGGGTTGGATCTAAGCTAATATGCTCGGCAATGGCTATGGTAGACGGATGCAAATGGAGTGAAGATGGGCTGTGCTAGCTACGGGTGTTGTATTTTATCAATCTTTGATGGTGCTTGGCCGTTTTTCGGCACTGGGCAAAATAATGGAGATGAGAAAGGTTATAGGCGGCAATCTGGAAGGTTATCTGGGTTTTAGGGTGTCAAAGCAAGGGTTCTGGGTGGAACTAACGGCTAAAGTGGAATGGAGATGGACTTCCGGGGAGTGAGGCTGATCGGAGGTCTGGTGGTGGGAGAGAGGATGGACTGGCATAGACTGACATGGGTTTTGCTGTATGGAGTGATCAGGGAAATGGAGGAGACACTATTGGTGGTCGGCAGGGTGGCGAAGGCTTACGGAGTGGAGGCAGTGGACGGAAGGTTGTTGCGAAGTGGGACACCTACTAGTTCGATGGTGGAGTGGTGAGATGATCGGATGGTGGAAAGGCTCGTAGGATTTGGAGTGTGGCCGTGGTTGGAAGGCGGATGGAGGCGTCGATCTATGAGGCAGGGGTAATGGCTGATTGGCAAGGGCTACGTGCTGGTGGTGGATGAAACAAGGTGGGAAGGTTGTTGAAGTTCAAAAATGATGGATGGGTTATGGCGAGCTAACAGGTAGAGGAAACATGCAGGAGCGAGTTGGATGATCGAAAAAGGAAGTAGAGGGGAACACCGAAACTTGTGCAGAGATTGATGTGGGTAGCTATGGTGGTTCGGTTGGCTTTGGAAAAAGGATGGGATGGAGATGCAAAAAGGAAGGGAGATAAGTAGGCTACATCAAATAAAGCAACATGAATTATATTCTTTTTATTTTTCTTCTTCAAATGGAATGAATGAAATCAAAAGGAAAGGGAGAGAGAGAAAGGTGGAATAGCATAAGTATTAAAAATTGGGAATAGCAAAGGATATCGGTTGAATTCAGAGACCAATAAAAGCAAACAACTATTTGTATTATAAGGTGGATATATGGAAGGTGCGACCTCACTTGGCCTAGCATGGCTTCTGTTTCAGTTACATCAAGCTGACCGAGGGGGGAAGGGCTGCGTTCATACCTCATACAGAATCGTTCGCCAAACTACCCTACTTCATTCTGGATTCTCCACCATATGCACAGCTATTAATGTGGTTTTCAGTATTAGCAAAGAGTATGACAATATCCAATCTTGGTCTCTTTAATAACCAAATGCTTATTTCACACCGGTTGATTCTTTTACATTTCCAAAACCAATTCATAATTGATATCAAAATACCATATTCACTTCAAAATCATATCACTTTCGAACCCATTATTTACTTTGAATCATATTCGTTTCAAAATAATAACCACAAAATTAGATTAAACAATCATATCAAAATATTCGCATTTAAATCAATTAAATCTAATCATAATCGTTCCTACTTTAAAATTTTAAATATTGGAAGTAGTTTATATATTGAGATAGTTATACATTAAAAATACATTTTAAAAATAGGTTATAGATTAAGATAGTTAATGTATTAAAAATAGTTACAATAGTGAAAATTATTTGAAATAGTTTTATTAGTTTTAAATAGATCTATAATTTAAATAGTTTAAGGATTTTAAAACAGCTACAAATATTTTAGTACAAAATGGTTTGATTGTTCGAATGGTTTATACAGTAAATATTTAGAAAATATAAATAATCAAAATTTTAAAATAATAGATTTTTAAACAGTTTATATTAAAATATTAGTTTGAAAATAATATCAAATCAAACTGTTTCATTCATTTTAACAAACCTGGGTCAATCCAGATTTCAAATCAACAATTCAATTTTAATCTTTCAATTCAAATTCTCATCAAAACTATTCAATTTATATCGATTTCAAATCCATGTTTGAACTACAAATTTAAAACCATTTCAAATTCAATACAAAGTTTAAATATTCAAACATTTACAATAACTCGATTTTGATAAATTTCGTTTATATTTCAAAATTCAACTTTAAGATTTAAATTTAAGTTCTTTAGACAATTCATTTAAACCAATTTCAGTTTCAGCATTTTAAAGCTTGAATTTAAAAATACTTTAATTCATATAAATCAAATTTTATTTCATAATATCACTTAATAGAATTCAAAATTTAAGGATTTAAAATCATTTAATTTAACCAATCCAGCGTCCGTGTATAATTTTCTATCCTATGGTCAAGTGATATAGAAATATATCATTTCAACCCGCAATAATTTAAATTTACGGGTATATACATTTCAACCCACCATCCCGAGTTAAAATTCAAAAATTCGTAAAATCGCTCGAGTTTATCATTTCAACCCATAATGGTTTTTCCCTTATCTATAAGACTATTTAGATATGTATCATTTCAACCCATAATGATTCCTAACAATAACTAAGGGAACTTACCGTATGATAACAACGTATAAAATAAATATAATATCCAATCATCCAAATATCAACAATTAAATGTCCATTACAATCATCATCCAAATGAGCCAATAAATCACAACAATTAACTGGTTATCACCTGGGTACCTAATAAACAATTCAAAATTCCAATATCAATTTTAAAATGGCAATTAAATTCCAATAATGAATTAAGTGGCAATTAAGTTCAATATAAATTCAAATTTAACTGGAATGATAATTTAAATATACCAAACAGTAATAAGTCAATGTCTACTCACATTATAAATTTAATTTAACTAACATAAGATGATTTAACGGTTGTGAGTGCGTAAAAACATTTACCTTTGATTTATCGATGATTTCAAATCCAAATAAAGCCTAAAAATCTAACAGTCTTGAAATGTAGCCAAATAAGTTTCATAATGTCCGGAATTTCGATACGCACGTAACGGAGAAAACCACGCGTGAATCCAAGCTCGTATGTAAAATTTACGCTAGTTATAACTATCGAAAATTAAGTTTAAAAATTAAAACAAAAAGGGCATAAATGTAAATTTCTTACCCTCTCCAACCCATATGCGCATGCTCCGGACACCATCCCCGTTCGACAACGCACAACCCAGTAGCACCGCCACCTTCCGAGCTGCTATCACGCCGCCTACGAACTCCACCACCACGCTCGAGCACACCGCCGTACTCCTCTCTCGAAGTCGACCCCTTTTAATACCTCGCGATGCAAACAACTGCTACCATTATAAGCTAGGGTTACGAACCCTAGAACTCAAAGTTTGATCACCTCAAGTTGATATGGGAGATGCAACTACCACCAATACATTCCTGGAAGCCACCGCTACAAAACCCCTCAACCAATTTCACCAATCGATGCTCTGATCAAAACACCCAATTTTGACTTTAACTGCGATTTCTGATCGATCAGATCTTTGTTTGGAAAAACGAATGCCTGATGTAGATTCTATTCGTCGAGATCTTTACAACGATATATAATATGATAGGGTTTAGAGAGTTTGAATTTCGAAATTAAATTTTAAAATTGAAATTGGTTTGTAATTTGGGAATCAGGTTTCATGTTTTGTCGTTTGAGAAGGAGGAAGTAGATATACATACAGAAATAATGAAATGAGAAATAACTAGGGGTGACATAGAAATGAATGGACCAAATCGATTTGGATCGAGATGATAACAACGACCCGAAAAGCCCATTCTACTTCAAAAATAAAAGTAGGTCATCCAATATATCGAAATACATGTATTTGATAATTTTAAGCTCAATGGAACAAGTTTCAAATAGAAATTCCATTGTACACAGAAGTTAGCTTTTAAAATCAAATTATTTTAATTGAATTCATTAAATTGGTTTCTACACGTTTCAAGCCCGCACGATCAAACGACAAGTTCGATTGCTACGAAACTTGAAATCCTACAATAATTCACTGTTATGGATCCGATGAAACTATTTTCATTGAAATCCGAGACTGTGGCCAAAATGGCTAATTTTACACATTAATTAAATAAATTATTATGAAATTAATTTAGTCACCCGTTAAATTCATATTTAATAGTTAACAATTTCCATCATTCTAGATTATGTAGAAATTTGAAATCTTTTAAAACAAATTTCTTATATCAAATTCAATATTAAATATTGCACTAATTACAGCGTTCAATTACAGCAATAAATTCTAGTTAATTATATTTTAATTTCAATAAATCCTTTTTTGATTTCCACTCTTATTATTAAATCAACTATCACCTTATGGATATAATTAACGTTTGTTTACATTTAGTTACATAAATATTCTACAGTTACCATCTTGATTCATATTAACAACAATATTTGATTTACATTAATTTTTTATTGATTTCCAAATTAATTTCAACAGATTAAATAATAGAACTATAAATAAGCAATTGTTATTTTTACGTAATTTAATCACATTTATAAGTTTATTGTTACAACAAGATAATAAATTTACATACAAATAATTGATTTCGCATTATACACTAAAACCAATTAAATAAAATAACATACAATTTCATTATTAATATAATATTGAATTTATTTTTTATTTATAATTTATAACCAAATTAACTTTACACTTATTTCAATTGATTGGAATTACATAAAATAGTTGTTAATACGTTCAAAAAACTTTATTAAATTAAATCCTAATCATTTTCCTCATTAATAAATCATAAATTTTAATTTCTCACAACAATAATTTCAAAAAAATTATTTAATATTTAATTATCGAAAAATATGGGTCGTTACACGTTGTCGACATGCGATATGTGTTTTTGATCTAGTGCAGATTCAAGCAGTGCATCGGGAATGCTATAATGCTTAAATGTCAGGCACATACTTATAGAAATGATTGTCAAACTGCAAGGGGAGACAAGTTCAACACCGGTATAGCAAGAAGCTTGTGCTTAGGAATCGAGGCAGTACAGATGAAGGGGTTTAGTGTTCATAGAGAATGCAAACTATGGAAGAATGAAAGGTTGTATGTTCTGAGTACAGAGGGACTGCCTAAGGAAGTATTTGACAAATGTCATTGTTTAAAGTTCACCATACACCCTAGAGGTCAAAAGATGTATAGGGACATGAAGAGGAGTTTCTTTTGGGAAGGAATGAAGAAAGATTTAGGAGAATATATGAGGAGATGTCTTACATGCTATTCAGTGAAGGTAAAACATTAGAATTCTAGTAAGCTCTTGTAGTCTTTGAAGATCCTAGTTTTGAAATGAGATTCAGTGTTTATTGATTTTGTAGATGGGTTGCCAAGGTCAAGGGTAAGGAATGAAACGATATGAGTCATAGTTGATAGACTAACTAAGTGTGGAAATTCATTCTAGTGAAGGCCAACAAAACCATGTCGAAGTTAGCAGAGATATACATGAAGGTAAGTAGTGAGATTCCATGGGGTGCCTAGCACTACTATTAGTGACCAAGATTCGTCGTTTGCCGATGAGTTCTGATGTAGCTTGCAGAAGGTGTTGGGTACAAAGTTGCATAAGAGTACTGCGTACCATCCACAGACAGATGGAAAGACCAAGAGAGTTAACAAGGTCTTGGAAGACTTTCTTAGAGCTTTCATTTTAGACTTGAGTGGATCTTGGGAGGATTCTCTTCAATTGGTAGAGTTTTCATACGACAACAGCTATAGAGAAACACTAGGATGTCCCCATTTGAGGTAGTGTATGGAAGGCCATGTTAGTCGCCTTCATGTTGGTTAGAAGAGGGGGATGAGTTGGTATTAGGACAAGGTGTGGTTAAGGATGCTACTGAGAAAGTAGAATTGGTCCGAACTAGGATGAAAGCAGCACGGTCTAGGAAAAGAGTTATGCCGACACAAGAAGGAAGGAACTGGAGTTCGAAGTAGGTGATCAAGTATTCGTGAAGGTTTCTCTAATGAGAGGCACGATGTGATTTGGAAAGGCTAAGAAGTTAGCACCCATATATGTAGGGTCATTTTTGATTATAGGTAGGACTGAGAATGTGACGTATAAGATAGAACTGCCTATTGTTAGTGTTGGGATTCATAATGTGTTTCATGTATCAGTTTGTGGAAATGCATTAGAGATCCAGATTTAGTAGTTGATCAGAGGGCAGTAAAAGACCTGGTCATAAAACCAGATATGACCTATTTGTAAGCCGATTCAAATAGTGAATTGGGATGAGAAGCAGCTTCCAAACAAGGTGGTGAAGCTAGTATGTGTCCAGTGCAGCGTGAATAGGGATGATTGCATGTAGGAAAACGATGATAAGTTTAAGAAGACCAATCCAGTATAGTTCATTTCAGATTAGCATATGATCTATATGTTGAATTATATTGTTGTAGACCATCTATGTATATGAACATTATGGTTGCCTATTGTACTAGTTGACATCATCATTACATTTTATATATGAATTGGGAATTCATAGGTATGCTTAGAGTAAGCATGAGATAGTTAGCAAATTGCTACCATGCCTTACTTGAATTTCGGAGATGAAATTCCTTTAAGGGGATAGACTGTAACAACCCATTATTTTGAAATTAATTTAATTAATAATTAATTGAAGGGTCGACATAAGTTAATTAATCAGGAATCAGAGTAATAAATTAACGAAAAAGAGTAAGAGGGCCTAAGCCCAAATTATTGTAGGACAATAAGCATGACTCTTTTTCATTCATTCATTTCATTATACTAAAATAAAATAAAAGCTTGAGAGGAACTTTAATGGTGGCAGCTTTAAGGAAGCAAATAAAGTAAAGATAAGCAAAATGTAAGCTAAAAAGTGGAGATTTAGAAGACTAAAGCAAGGTATCATAAAGATCTAAGCGAGTAACACTAAAATTAATTTTACTATATCCAAATATATGGTTTGTTGAAATCAATTGTGTATGATGGTGTTTCATATGGATTTTCATTAACACAAATTATTTAATAAGTGTTTACGGAAAGATTGATGAACAAGAGATGTTTAGCTATATTTCCCTACCTTAATGATTTCAAAATGTTATTAAAATTTTATACGATGGTCTAACCATGATTTTAGAAATGGGTTTTTAGGTGAGAGATTTCTTACATTAATAATTATTTATCATGATTTATTGAAACAATTTATTGAGAAAATAAATAAGGAAAAATACCCATAAATCAAAATAAAGTATATGGCATATTAGAACAAGTGTTCATAAATTTCTGGGAATCGTATTAAGGTTTTCCATGAGTTGGCTAAGTTTATGGGATATGTAGGTCTAAGTAGAGCCGCAGTACAAAGATGGAGTAGGAGGCTTGGTTGGTTAATAAAGATTGTATTTTCCGCTGTTTAAGGAGTTCATGCGGCATCTCCATATATTGACCTGACTCTTTACTATGTTATTTTATATTATTATTTGACCTCTACGAAGGCTACCTTTGGAGTTAGTTTTGAAAGAAATTTGTATGTAATGAACGTTAAGATAATTTCCATGTAACAAATGAAAATACTTAGCTTCTCTACTTACTTAGTCTATATTTGAATATATTAAACTCATTTTCGTCTCTAGAAGATAATCTTGGTGGTTATTATATCATCATCAACTTTTGTCTTCGAGTCTCGAAGTAAGGGATTTTACAAAAAAAATATTCTGCTATAAGTTTATGTAGATAGCTCTTTGATATACTAATGTTTGTTATAGGTTACCAAAACCAACGATCCATACCTTAATGGACTTAGGTTTCAATTTAGTTAAAATTCAGGCCCATCAAGGTGTGGGTTGTTACAAATCTCTTTTAATTTGTTGCACAAACTACAGTTCAAGATTGAGACTAGGACAAAAACCATGGTTAGGAGTTGTATATGATACTACCGATATAGAGATATCAATCACTTATAAGTCTGTTATTTGTTGTGCAAACTCAAAATTGGAATCATAAGAATAGCAAGTCCAAACACTCATTAAGGAATTAAAAGATTTCTATATTTATCTCAAGGCTTTGAGGAATATAAAAATCTGGTGGAAGCCTTACCAAAAATTGAAAGTATACCCTTTCTAATATTGTAAAAACACATGCTATACAAATTAGTATTATCTACAGCAATAGATTTGTACAACTAATCTAATTGATAAAATTGTTTATCAAATAAAATATAGTAATGAAATAAGTAAGGATTGACAAAGAAATATAAAATATACTCACCATAAATTATTTTGCATGGTGTCACTTTAAGACCCATGCAAGAGCCAAACGATACAACTACTAAGTACATTCATACCTTGGTATCTTAATTTTTTTTTACCCGATACTATGTATTGTCTTCTATAAATGTTAAACTCAAAGCAATATATGATTATGGATTTTAGATCCACTTGGTGTGCAGTTGTGTTCATAACATATGTAATCTCAATGAAATTATTTCATTTGAAATGAGCAAATAAAATGCAGTGTAAGATCATATGTTCGATGCAATTGAATACAATGAGAGTCTTGTTTTGTTGAAAAACAGTAAAAGACAATGGACAAAAGACGACCTAGAAATTAGATCACTGAAATGTCATTTTCGATTAGTTCACTTGAATGCAACCTATTTGATATCCTTAAATGTTAAGGATGTCCTAAAGCACTTTCATAAAGAATTCGATGCAGTCTAAGGATAAAATTTCCATTCGATGTTTTGACCATTTGAAATGAAATTGAATATTCTAGAGTAGATGTAAAGTAGGCTTAGTTCAAATGAAGAGAATGAATTGTCATCTCTAATTCATGAAGAGAAATCAGATGCGAGAATTGTATAAAGTTTAGCAAGATACTCAATAGAAACGTGGTATTCCAAATCTATTTTACTATAGAAAATTATTTTCTATAAAATATATTTCCATGAGTTCAAGCTATTTAGTCTAAAAATCTCAACCATAAACTATCACAATGGATGAAATATATAGTCCATAATAAGTGGTTGATGGAACTTCGTGTTTCTTGCGCTGTAGTAAGAATTGGGGAGATTAGTTGGACTTACCATATAACACTTATTAGTAGATATAACCAGATACGAAAGATTGTTTTATATATATACGAGATATTATTCAATTTATCGGTATTGACTGATAATAAATATAATTTATTTTTTATGACTACTATGAAATTTCATTATAAAATTAATCTGTAATGGTATTTGTTTCCATGGCGTTAGTGATACATTAGCGATAGAGAATGGAAGTATTTAAAATTTTAACAATTATTTTGGAATTATGGACTAGGCCATATCTTGAGGAATAATTCTTTGACTGTATGTTATGAATTAAATAACACCGGTGAATTGTATCTCAAGCGAATAATGATAAAGCAACCATTCAGTAGAAGTAACCATAGAGTTAATGAACTCTTCAGACTGACACATACAGATGCATTCAATTGGAGGACTATCGATACCAAAATGGATCCACTTACTTCATTAAATTCGCCGATGTATTATCGTGGACATGAACATGCGAACACAAGTAGTATTTGTTTTTAGAAAAATGAGTGATCCTCCATGAGGAGAAGAGCACTCATGTAATTTTATTTCACGCTTAAAAAGAAGCTACCAACAAGCTTAGTATGTGACTATTCCCCATGAACATATATAAAAAAATAAAAGTGAAAATCCCCCTTAAAAAACCTTGAAAAGAAATCCAAAAGGTATGAAAAGTTACGAACTAAACAAAATGGTAGCCAAAAAATGTGAAAGTAGCAATGGAAAAGGAGCCATGATGAGAGAAAAGGTCTCGTACGGTCCCCACGAAGAAGGTGGACAGTATGAACAATTGTCAAGGAAATCCAAATAAGCTATAGAAGTCCCTATAGCATATCGAAGCTCGGCTCATCCAAGTTTATCTAAGGAATGAGAACGTCCAAGTCGAATGCGCACATCAATAGCTAAAATAAAAAAAATCCACAAGCAATGTAAGGTTTAAACACACATACAAATATATATATATATATATATATATATATATATATATATATTTGTGTGTGTGTATTTAATTTTATTATATACATATATATATATGTAAGAGGAGAAGAAGTAACATGCATAAGAAAGAGTAACCTAGGTATGACGTGCATCATGTGAGGAAATAGACCCATATATACCTCAAACAAATTATGGGAAAATATGTTAATGAATTCAATCGGCTAAACCCTTAGAAGTAAGACTATGACTTCTAAGCATCATAAGTTTTAAGACGAATTCTACATTCAAAGTTACAATATTTTAAAATCTAACCAATTTCCTAAATATAATATGGTGTCGAATTCATTGGCATACATGTCACTTAAAAAGGTATTTAAAGTGCCATTGTTATTTCTATTTTTAAATACTACATTTCTCCTAACTAAATTAATACTTCATTTAACCTTTTAAGCTATTCATTAAGACTAATATTATTATATTTAATATAACTATGGTTTCAAATCCAATTAAAACAAACCAAACCAATTATATATATATATATATATATATATATATATATATATATATGAAACTATCCATCGGAGTATTTATATTATTAAAAACTCTTTTGATTCCATTCAAACCATAGATACTAACATATTATGGTAAAAATAGTATCGATTAATAATCTATGAAATCCATTATAACATAACCTAAGCTTGTTCTAAAATAATTCACAATTCGTATCGTTATTATTTAAATTAAAGTAAAAAAAATTAAGACAATTTTTAAGAGTACAACTACTGGTTGACACTCAAAACATGATCGTGAAATATTTTCCATTCCCATATCATAGAAAAACATTTATTATCAATAAATATATTTTTCTTTTTTAATAGTTCTATCCATGTATAATCAACCATATATGTACTTTAGCTTTGGGTAGAGTATCATCTTTCCAAATAAACTAAATATATTCGACTTTGTATTCGAAAAATTAAGAAATTTATAAGAGTGTGATGTAAAGATTTTATTATTACCTCAACACCATATTTTAATGTCATTTTGATTATCAATGTTATATAATTCTGATTTAGCATAAAGTAATACAAACTTGCACAACGTTTTTCCAGCTAAAGCATGATTAAAACTAAATTCTCATGGAAAATTTTAATTTGGTCTATATATTTTTGAAATCAACACATAAAATAGAAATAGCAATAGAATTCGAATAATATCATGCAAGGAAATAGAACAGAAATAGAAAACATAACATGCAAAGGAAATAATGCAAATTGATTTGATCGAATAGGCGAATATATTGGAAAGAGTTCCAATAATACCTAAAAACGAATAGAATTCAATCTCAAAGTTACTCCTTCCTATAATACATAATGATGTATTATTAAGAAGTAATCAAATTGTGTGGGATAATGTATGATTTCATCAATTAATGTTGAGTTAACTTCCTTCTTTAAGGATATTTACTTAAGGGTAACAAATTTGTTATATTTAATTTCATATATAAAACGATTTGTGAAATCATATAAGATATGAGTTGATGAGAAACTCTTACAAGTCCAAGGTCAATGAGTTGATAGGTTGTGTGAGTCAAGAGGCTGCCTGTTAAATTTGCTCACGTGGGATCTTATGTGGATCAATCCAAAGGAGTTTGGTGACAGAGTTAGAGGTTTGCCCTATGCGAAATTATGTAGTTTGTTACATATATCTAACCCAATAACCATTCTTATTCACAATAAAGATATTTGATTTCCATAATATACATTGCTATATTGTGATTTAATTAACTAAGTAATTAATTTAAAGATATTAAATAGAAAACCCTTAAATGACATATTATGTGATAGTGATTACAGTTTGTTGTAATCATGAGAAATCTATCGCACTAAAATAACATATTATTTTAAATATTCCTAATCAAGATGATTCAAGAAAGGATATTGATTCATCCATCGAGACAAGTGTACATAGTGCTCTCCTGATGTTGGGCAATTTATTACTCATTGTTGCTAGTGCCACCAAGACATTATGTACTAATAGTTACTGGATAACCATGGAATGAATCACTCGAGATTTCATGTTTGTTAATTATAACTAAGGTGAAATAGAAGATCTCAAAGTGATGATGTTACATGGTTTCCTTGAGTTGAAAATACTTGGAACTTCAATGTCGATACTCCACTTTTATTATAGTTAAATAATGGCATGGTAATCCATCGGATGACTATAGTTGGTCTAAATTGAAGTATTGGAAGTGAAATACTATTCAACAGAGAATTCGTCTCCATGGTTGTATAAGGTTCATATCACAGTCAATTGTACTCAACTTAAAGTCAACGTTTTAGGCAAAGAGGTACGTTTAATAATAAATGTTATTATTGAACCAAGAATCTTGCGTTTGGACTAATCGAGTTGAATGTAGACAATATAAAAGTTTTAACCAAAACCAAATTCCATAACAGGAAATTATTGTCAAGGACAAAATTTCACAGCTTTTAAGCCTCAAGGACAGACCTTCAATATTTTATCCTGAAGGACAACTTTCTGTAGGTATCAGTTTTTAATTATTGATAGCAGTTTTTAGGTATCAGTTTGTAGTTATCGGTAGCAGTTTTTAGGTATCAGTTTTTAGCTAGGTATCAGTTTTGTTGTCCTTATGAATAATTTTGAAAAATGTTTGTCCTTTTGAATAATTTTTAGAAGAACGTTTGTCCTTGTGGTAAAAATATTGAGGTCATGTCCTTGAGGCAAAAAATATAGAAATTTTTGTCCTTTAAATTAATTCCCCCATTCCATAAATCCTAAAGCGATATAGTTTAGACGAAGAGAAATGGTGTAAATAATAGCTACTACCAGGTACTACTTATGTGATAACCCAAATTTTTGGACAATCGATAAGTGGATAATTAACTGGTTATTCAGTTGAACAGATAAAAATTCTGATAATAAAAGATATCTGGATATGTAAATGAATTTGAAAATATAATAAAAGTTGAATTATAAATATCTGGATAAATATTTATTCAATAATCTCTTAAAATAGACAAATTATTCTTTTAAAACAAAAAAAATAGTGATGGTTTATATACATATATATACAGATATAAGTAGATTTTAAATAAATTATTAGTTTCAAACAAATTAAAAATGCATTTGTTTAATTGTATATATACACACACACACGAGTGGATTTTAAATTGAATTTGAATTTAAATTTGGAACTCAAAAGATAAATCTCTTAAAATAATACTGGATTTAAAAATATATTATATATAATTTTATTTCTTTTATATAATTGGTTTTATATTATTTTCTATAAAAAATTTATTATATAAATTAAGATAATGTATTTTCTTAACAGAATATATATATATATATATATATATATGTAATTTTAATAAAAATCATTTAAAAAAATTATTAATTCAAGGAAATTTACACTTGTAAGTTAAGTATTTGTAGTCTAACAAATGTAAATCAATTAACGCGTGCTAGTGACAAATGTTAGATTATCAAACAAGTGTCATCTTTTAATTTTATTTTTTATTTTTTTTAAATTATAAAATCAAGTTATAAATATACTCTACATTTCCTTCTCTATTTCTTTCCTATTCTCATCTCCAAAACAAGGAAAATCAAAACCTATTAACAACATACTAACCCGAGATAAATTCAAACAGCTAAAATCAAACTCTTGCTAAAATCCAACATGATCAAATAGCAGTTCAATAATCTAAAGCAAGCAGAGTAGATCCAAATTCATCTCAAACTAAATAAAGGATCCAGATAAATTCAAGCTCAACTAAGCATTATCCAGTTTCCAGATCAAAATCTCAACATTCTAGTTTTTTCAAAATATAAAAAAACTATTTCAAAGGCCTCTGTTCAAAATCAATCACGGGTGAGTAAACCAAATTTTCTTGTCATCTGATGCATATGATAGATACTGAATGTTATGTTGTGAAATGTGAGTATGGAAATGAATATACTTTGGATGTATGATAGTATGAAGTTGTTATATATATAGATATATACCTATATACATTCCTGTACATGTCTCTGTTGGATGGAAAACAGATTAAAAAACTTCCCAAATTTTCAATCCTCGTCATTTAAATTCTTTTAATTCATGATCTTTAAAGGAAAAGGATTTGTAACAACCAAAATAGATTTTAAAAACATTACTAACTGAAATTTACAAGTGAACTTGCTGGAAATAAGAAGTGTTAGTAAAAATTAAATTCAAGTCGAAAAATTGATTTTAAATTTTCAAGCTTTGATTATATAAACTAATGCATATTGTAAAATGGTAAATTTTGATAATCATTTCTTGATTTTTAGTTTGGAATATGGGTGGATGTTGCGAGTTGATCGAGGAATGGAATTGTGTCGATTTCTGGCGAGGTGGTCGACGATTGGGGTCGGCATGGGTCAAAAGGAGGTTGCACGGCTAGGGAACTCGGGAAAAATCTAAGATGATTTTTCCGATCATCGGAGTGGTTGATTGAAGGAGAATTATGGTTTTTAGGGCTTCGTCTTTTCTGGTGACTGTTTTCGACGAGCGATGGCAAAGAAGGCGATTGGACGGGGCTACAATGGTCCAGGAAGAAAGCTCGAGGTGTGGTGGTCGCATCGGTGGGGTGGCATCATCTTTGGTCAATAGAGGTGGACGGTACGCGATGTTTTGGGTGATCGGGTTCTTCTAGTGGGATTCGAAATTTGTTCAATTTCGATTCAGGGGGTCGAAGCTAGTTCTGGGTGGTCGGTGCTGATGAACGCGGCGTCGATGACATGCTGGAGGTAGCAGTATGTGTGTGCGTCTTAAAATGTTTAAGGTGTATAGAATATTAATTTTCGAAATTCATTAATAAATATTTTAATCAAAAATGTTTTAACTAAATGAATATTTATTTCACAAGTACATATTACTTAAAAACTAATTAGTAAATCAATATATGTACATAATGAAATGTAAATAAAACTGTAAATGTTACATTTAGCATTCGTTTTAAATTTTATAAGATGAATAAAATAAATTTTGAAATTTAAAATAATTTAATTAATTTATTAATCGAATTAATAAACTAAAACTAATTAAATAAGATTTCGTTAATATATACACAAACAAGAATATTATAAAAGTTAATTAAATACAAAATGTTATATATGAATTAAACTTATATAACATGAATATATAACTTAAGTGGAATTATAAGAAATCCATTTTAGATTTAAGAACAAGTACATGAAATTGTACATATACTATTATTTTAGATGTGTTCGGCACTTGAATCACATGGGTATATTATAAGAAATATATTAGTCCGTGAATTAATATTACCCAATGTGTATGTGTGTAATATTATGAATTCTTAATATATATATAAGCTATCCTCTGCCATTTATATAATAATAGATCATGAGCATACTCTTTAGTTGTCGAGCAAACTCAAGCTATGGATTTTATGTTTAGTATTATTTACATGTTGACTAGACAAGGTAAGATACATGCATGTATTTGGTGAGCAAACTCAAGGTATGCTCATAGTGTAAATCCCGACATCAATAAACATACACATTGACCAGGTACACTGTTTATATGTTGCACTTGCACTATACACATACAAGTGTATTTAATACGCTCATTATTATATATCTAATTTAAATTAAATCAAAAATCAATTTAAAAAAATTAAATAATATATGATTTTATTTAAAACTATGTTAGATTAGTTCTAATAATTCCTTTAGACTTCATGGTCCCAATACATCCAAAAATAGAATATCTTGAAATGTACATATTTCACCCGCTTTTTACTAGCCCGGTTCCTTCATTTGGGACCGACCAATAATGGTCGACTAATTTATATTATGAACACAAGTTTCACTAACTGAAATTGAATTTCTTTTATGAAAGTATTGTATATGATCCAAAGGCTACGATAGAAACTAATTATTTAAGATGAAACCAAACTTAACGAGCCTAAATAGTCACGACTCATTAGAATGTCTAAAAAGAATTCTCGAACATTATAAAGTAACTATGAGTTTCTTATTAAAGTTAAAAAAAAGGACTGTTAGTGATAACAATCTTCTCGATTGTCAATAATCCATGAAGTGTGTAGACTCTACCATATGTCACGATGCTTGAATTCAGAATAGATTCCAAGCACATTATTAGAATATGATTTTTATAGTTGTACCCAAAGGTATGATCCATCAATAGTGGGTGTGTTTTCAGAAAGAGGTGCAGTTTGAATACTGTAAGCAACACTAATGAGAATAATATTGTAAATTTCAATTGTTGAAATTAACATAACTGATTTGTTAGTCGATATACTCAAGTTAATTTAGATTCTACTAGCAGAATTATTGGCCAATATGTCTTTTAATTTTGGTACAATGTTGGATGGAATAGAAACTGTGAACCATGATTTAGAATAAATTGTTTGCACCTGATGACCAAAATGTCATGACATTAGTCGGAGTGATGACATAATTTGTAAGTATTCGATAACATCCAAAAACTGATATGATAGTATCGTTCGATAAGCATCAAAGTTGAGTGAATATTTAGATGGTGAAATCAAATGGTTTGATTATAAGTCAAAATGTAAAGAAACCATGTGTATGTAAGAAAGAACATTAAGAGGTAACAAAATATTCCTAAAACTACAAAAAAGGATGTTGGGATTGTCCCAAACGATATAAACATGCCCCATATTAAAATGTTTAACATGGAGCATTTGAGATGGATTCCTTATCCTTCGGCACAATAGGGATTATCGTATATACTATGTGGTCTACTATATCGTAATTGGCTTAGGTAACTGGTATATTAAGCGAGCATCAAATTCAAAATAGGATCGCTAAATGGTAGTAAAGAATATTCTCGAGTATTTAAGGAATACTAGAGCGTATTTTACGAAAACAACAAACTCCTTATGGTAGAGTATTTAGACTGCAACATCATAAGTGGTAGAATACAGTATGTTAATCCTAAATTTATATACAACCTTAGTTAAGGAGCTTTGAGTCAGAAATGTTCCAAATAAGACGTGGTTGCTGATTCAATCGAAAGGCTAAATACATCGTCTTGAATAGTGCCACATTAAAAATAATATAAATATAATTGCACAAATTTATAATTATGCAAGTCCAAACACTGAGAATCCCGTGACTTTATTCTATGAAAACAGTGTTGTGAAACTGATCACAAAGTAAAGGCTCACAAGATGTCTAGACACATTCTTTGAAAGTTTCACATGATAAGACAATTTATCAACAATGGAGAAATTTTGGATAACAAAGTAGATAGTAATACAGTATAGCAGATCCTTTCACTAAGCGAATAACTCAATCAATTCTGAACTGGTACGAGGAATGAGACTAAAATTCCATATTTGACTTCAAGTGAACGTGGAAGATGAAAAAATTAGTGGTATGGCTGTAACGACCTGTCATTTTGAAACATTCAAATCGACAATCATCCAAACATGTCGGACTTCAATTGCTTAAAACAACATATTGTTAATTTATATTTAGAAAAACTTAGCATATATAGTAAATAAATCAATCACAGAATCACAAACACAGAATAATACAAGAATAAGCAGCGGAAAAGGTAAATAGTAGTTCATAAAGCTACTACATAAACCTCAGAGTCTGAAAAAAATGCAATAGAAAATCCCAAATACAAAGAAGTCACTAATACAAAAGCAAACGAGAAGTCTGAACATAAATAAATGCAAATAACAGAAAAGCTAAACAGATAAAGATAGATCTCCAAGCAAAGCTCCAAGCTCCAAAGGTGAGTCTCAAATGTTGTGATACTTAGTCTGACCCGAGCAAAAAGCAAAACACAAAACACTCAGAGTCCGGATTAAAATTCTTATGCTAGTAAATCAACTCAAGTGAAATGTCAAAGTGAAATCCAATATAACTTAAAGGATGTTTGGGATTCCATTTTTAAGGATCCGTGAAACTATCTACATACATAGTACAATACGCTATGTAGATAATGTCTATAGTAAAGTAAAATATTAAAATAGCGTTATGGCATTATGCATATCCCGCTTAACATATTCTATATAAATATCGAAGTCTATACAGTACGGTAATTCCTCCGTAAAATGAAGGGCTATCAGAGAGCACTCCATAGTGCATGACATAAAACAAACTCGTAGTGGGCACGATAAGGCATGTAACAAGGCATGCGGGGCAATGCCCAAGGTAGGATACAACCGTTTTGCAGATCTGGATTGGTGGTAACGCATAGCAGCTACTACCGCCCACTTCGAGACAAACTCCCATAATCCAAGGTGCATCCAATCAAATCATAAAGTAGTAGAATGGTATCGAAGAAGCATGCTCGATCGGAGGTGTGACTTCAGTTGGCTCGGCGTGGCTCCTGCTTTAGTCACATCAAGCTGACCCGAGGGGGTCAGGGCTAGGTTCATACCTCATATAAACGTTCGCCAAACCATCCTACTTCGTTCTGGAATCTCCACCTGTACACAAGTGTTAAAGAGGTTTTCGGTATTGGCAGAGAGTATGACAATATCTGATCAGGTCTCTTTAACAACCAAACGCTTATTTCACACCGTGGTCATTTCATTTCAAACAGTTCATACTTCATATCAAAATATCATATTCGTTTCAAAATCATATCACTTTTGAAATCATTATTTACTTCAAAATCATATTCATTTCCAAAATCATAACCACAAAATAAGTTAAGCCATCATATCAAAGTATTCGCACTTAAATCCGTTAAATCGAAATCATAACAGTTCCAACTTAAACAGTTTGAATATAGAAAGTAGTTCATATATTGGAATAGTTAAACATTAAAAATAGTTTATATTTAAAAATAGGTTATAGATTAAAATATTTTATATATTAGAAATGGTTTATACGTTAAAAAATATATAAAAGATTTTATATCGAAAATAGTTTGAAATTTGAATTGTTTCTTCCAATTTCACAAGTCAATTCAAATTAGCTTTGGTTCCAAAAATTTAATTTAAATCAAATATCAATTTAACGATTCCAATTAAAAGGCTAAATGTTCAATTCAAATTCTCATTAAACAATTTTTAATCTATATCGATTTCAAATCTAGGTGGAACTACAAATTTAAACCACCTCTAATACAATAGGTTTCAATGTTTAAATATTCAAGCAATTATAATTACTCAATTTTATAACTTTCATTTATATTTCAAAATACAACTTTAATTTTATTCAAATTTGAAAATATTCACATAATAAGATTTAAATAAAATCTAAAATTACAAATTTAAATCAGTATTAAATATTCGATTTTAATTTTATTTAAAATTTGAAAATATTCATGTAATCACCTTTAATCAAGATCGAGTCGTCAAGTTATAAAAATCATATCTTAAAGTCTCAAAATTAATATGTTTCAAATCAATTCTTATTTAAATTCAATTCTTAAACAAATTAAATAACAAGTCCACTTAACTTATCTTTCCAACCTTTATTTATTTAAGTTATTACAAAAATCTATTTAACAATAATAACATAAATTCAAATAAATATGTCAACATGTTATATATATAAAAGTTATTACAAAATTCTATTTTAAAATGTTAATATAAATTGTAAATAAATATTTAAAACATATTATGCATATATATTAAATTATGTTCTCATTAAATTTTATTATATTAATTATTATTAAATTAAATCTTATTATTATTAAACCTATTTTAAATCTTATTTTATATATTTTAAAAAAATAAAGTTAAAAGTAAAATTTTGTAATTTACATTTTAAAACTTATCTTATAATTTTTAAAACTTCCAAAACATAAAATTTTTAAAATCTAAATTTTACATATATATTAAAATAAAACCTATATATTATATTCTAAAAATCAATACACATATATTTATCCTTTTCAAAAATTTGGAAATTATTTAAAAATAGATCGACGATGTCCGTATACAGTTTTCTATCCAATGGTCAAGCGATACATATATTTATCATTTCAATCTGCAATAATTTAAATTTATGGGTGTATATCATTTCAACCTGCAATCTAAAAACTTCAAAAATCAATAAAATTGGGTTTATCATTTCAACCCATAACGATTTTTCATAATCTATAGTATCATTCGAGTATGTATCATTTCAAACCATAGGGATTTCCTAAACTAACAGCGAACTTGCAATATGAGAACAAATAAAATAATAATATAAAATGACATACATATTAACTACAAGCATATATCATGATTAACAATTTAAATATAATATATATACAACCTGTTATGGTGCCATATGTCAATTAACATAGGTTAACAAATTTAAATATTAACATATCATATTCAATAATTTAATTTCTAACTAATTCAAATTTAACAACATATTTCAATCGTCATTTCATGTGAATTAAATTTACTAAATATAAGAACGTCAATTGTGAGTTGTCGCTCACCTTTCGATGCTAGAGAAACAGCAAGAATAGCAAGTGGACATGGACAAGCATACAGATACAGACATGACAACTCGGATGCGAATCCGAATAGCGGCAAAGGTAGAAACTTGAATTCGATGAACTTGATGAATCAGAATATATATATAATATATATTTTTCCTTCTCTCTTTATGTATTTATTTTTTTTAATGGAAGAGGAGAGAAGTGGCTAGCAAGCAAAGCAACAACTTCTTTTGGTAATAGAAGAGGAGACAACGGCCGATGTCTATGCGGCTACTTGGTAGTGGGCGAAGGGCTGTGCTAGATCTCGAGGCCGGAGTGTGCAACGATGGAAGACAAGAAAGGTCGAGCAGCAATGGGTTAGTTAGCTACAAACGGTTGGATTTGTTGGTGAATGATGTGCCACGAGCAGCTGAAGTCAGGTGGCGGGTTCGGCATGTGGGTAGATTACGAAGGTTAGTGGAGTGTGTTTTCAAACAACTACTGCTTGTTGATGAGAAGTTTGGTGATGGAAAATCAGAGAGGTTGGCACTGCTTAGAGGGAGAAAAGACAGGCAATGGACAGTTGTTGCGAGGAGAGGGTTCAGATGGGCTGAGTGGTTTAGGTTGGAGGATCGCTGCAGGCTGCTAGATGAGGCGTTCAAAGTGGAGCGTCGGTTATGTGGCTAACGTAGACCGAGGAGGCTGATCTACGGCTTCTCGAAGTGAACTCTGTCGAGTGAAGAGGATTGCGATCAATGGCGGTGCTTGGAGGAAGTAGGCAGGTTTAAGATGCTGGGCGTACGGGCGGAGCGGCTTGGGGTCCGTGGTGGTTGCTAACTGTGGTAAGAGGAGTGGGGGAGTAGAGGAGGTAGAGGGATCTGGGTTAGGTGGCAATGGAGGGGAGGCGAAGTCGCTGTGGGTTTCGGTTGTTCGAATAGCACTGGCGGCTGAAAAGATGGAGAAAGGTTAAAGCATGGGATGCGGTTGAACATGAAGGGTGAGCTAGCAAGATAAACAGGCTCTCTAACAAATATAAATGTAAACTAATATTATATAATTTATTATACCAAGAACAGAGAGCAGAGAACGGAGAGAGAAAGAAAGTGAGAATGAACCAGAATTATATTGAAACCATAGGAATAGTGAAAGTCAACAATTGAATTCTAGGAGTTATAAAGGTTAGTGGCATTCATTATCTCAGCTGGACAAGTGAAAGGATACAAAAAACCAAAAGGTTAAAATTGGGTATCGATATTGCTAATCATTTTACTGATTTTGCTACGTCCGCACTTTGAAATGCACAAATAAATATATTGCAGAGATCAACATGAGGAGACAAACAAGATGGTACACATATATGAGTGACACGACCCACCTATCAAAACTCGATATTCACTGTCGAAAATGCTGCTAAGACGCCGAAATTAATATAAATGGAGCTAGACGGTCCAAATTCAGCGAAAATGAATATGACGTCACACATTTTTCTTATGTAAAAATAATTAGATTTTAAAAATATATTATTTCCATCAAATTTAATTATTTTTAAATTTTGAATTGAAATTTCACAACAGAACAAACTTACACATTTTCCAATTAAAATTTGACACTTGCTAAGTTTAAGTAGACGTATTCCAAATATAAAATTTTCATTGAAAAATTTTAATTTTTTATTTTCATGAAATCTTTAGTTAATTACGCTATAGAAATCATTAAAATTTCCGGGTCGTTATATTCTCCCCCACTCAAAACTTTTTGTCCCCAAAAGGGAACGAGATAGGAGAATAGAAGCAACAGAAAGGAAAGATAGATTCAAAATACATAGTACCAGATACAACAATTAATTCAAAACCTTATAAATTTCATTTTCAAGTGTTAACGTTATACATCTCATCACTTATTAACATCCATTTGATTTACCTTAAGTTAATTCCACTTCATAATTCAATTTCAACTATTCTATGTAATTTACTTCTATATCACAAACGGTTTACAAAGATATGAATTTATTTATTACCTTTTTAGTTTCTTAAGTTCATATTTATTTACTTAAATAGCATTCTTCTTTTATTTTTCAATTAATTTCACTTAACATATCTTGCAACATAGATTAAGCGTATAAACGTTTATTATAACCACTCAATGTTTTTTTTATAATTCCCCCAACAAAATTTCATTTTTGGACATCTTATTACTTACATTTTATAATGTATACTTTTCAATTACATGCTCTTATTACATTTAGTTTTTTCCAATTAAGTTTTATTAATGTTTCCATTTGTAATTGAGCATTATACAAATTTACCTTTATTTACAACATTTCTATTAAGCAAAATTTAGTTTGGACACTTTTATTACTTAAGTTTTCTCTTATATGACCTTCTATTACATATTCACATTACATTTTAACTTTTTGATTATTTCAGGTAAATTATATATATATTTTAAAAATGCAATTGAGTATTATACAAAATTAATTTTATCCTAGTTCAACTATTTCAAGTTGTTCAATTCCATTTCTCATTTTAGACACTCCAATTATTAAAAAAGTTACTTCATTTCAATAGTTGGAAATCATCACTTAACATAAAACTTAAAAGTTAAATTTCTAGTTTCACTTCAAACTATCTCAAAATAAATACATACATACATACATACATACATACATACATATATATATTATTCATTAAATCATTCTTAGGAAATTCAAATCAAATCCATTTTCCAACACAAAAGTGGTCGAAACTACAAAGTGGTCTTCCCAATTTGAGATTCGAAAATGAATGTCGATGATGCAACAATCATCATCGAAATTATTTTCCAGCGACATAATAGGAGAGTACTGACTTACTTCTTTTAAAATTCTTTGGAAACAATTTCCATTCGAAAATACTTCAACTAATATATTTTCAAAACTTTGAAAACCAAATTTTGAAAATCATTGAATATTAAATTCTCAAATCATTAATTTAAATTCATTTCATTTGCAAATTAGATTTGTAAACCATGATTATAAAATTTCATCTTCTTATATCATACAACAATAGTAAATGGTTTAGGAATGTTGACAAAACAATAAATAATAATCTATTATTATCATTTCTATTAACCAATTCATTTAAATGTCTAATTTCATTAAATTATACCTTTATATATAAAATACAATCATACATAAAATTATTTCATTTACCAATTTCGAAAACAATATTGTATTAGTTTGCCCTGTTCAACTGTTTTTGAATTCCTATCGATAGCGTTAGCTAGATGAATCGATCGAGGCCCAAAATTCAAACTTAACAACTAAAACAGCACAATATAAAATATTTTTATAACAATTACAAAAACATTCTCTCATAGGATGATTCCACAATGGGTTTTAGAACAAGGATAGAGATTCAAATTTAGAGGGACCCTAATCAAGGAGAATTTTTACTGAGAATATAGACTCGAAAGGAAGATAAGATAATTAAATTACAAAAGAGGAAAGGTGGATAGACTTATATTAATCGCGGCGACCTTAGCCGGGTTAACAGGGCTCCATTTTCAAAAACAATACGCCAAAGAAATCAAGCTTCATTTCTCTAGAAATGGCATTTAGAAAATTTGGCTTTCAACTGATGACTCCTAAGAGTTTCCAACACATAGCCCAAATGTGACTCATCTTCCTTCTCAGACTTAGAAAAGACGAGAACATCGTCAACGAAACCAGCACAAACTTGTTAGGAACTTCGCGGAAAACGTAATTCATGAGATTGATAAAGAAGGCAGGAGCATTGGTTTATCCATAGGGCATGACTAACCATTCATAGAAACCATTCGTCTGGGAAGAATGACAACTGGTCAAGCTCTAGTGTAACAACCCGGGGTTTCGTATCGATTGATCATCGTCATTGGACGATTAATATCGTTTGTTAATTTCTATTGGAGTTTTTAAATCGACTTAAAATTCTTTTGGAAAAAAATTTGTTGTTAGGAGCAAGTGGGCTTTAAATAAAATTGTAACCTAGGTTTCCTTTTTTAAAGTTGGGCCGTGATAATTATCAATAGGGGAATACCGTTCCTTCATTCTTCAATCACAAACCCGTTTCCTCCCCCCATTTTCTCTTTTCACCCTTCATTCTCTAACCCTAAGCAATAATAAACGAAGAGAAAATAAATGGCGGCCGTTCCTTTCGTTTGTTCTTCCTTTCGAAGCTAGGGCTTGAGAAAATATGAAGACGCCGACCTTCTATTGTTCGTCTCCTTTAAGCTTGGCTCGCGACTGCTTCGATTGTGCTAAGGTGAGTGATTTTATTCACTCACATCTTCTGATTCACTTTCGTATATTTTTGATTTCGTGATTTTCTCAGCTTTAAATTCTCTGATATCATGTTGAATCCATAAGTTGATTTTTGCTCTGGCAGTTGATATTCTTTTGAGGTTGAGATTGATCTCTGACTTTATCAAATCGTATAATTTCTTTGCTCGATATTCATGGTATTGAACATTGTTGGCTTCGGCTTATCTGTCTTAGTTCCACTACTACAAAACATGCCATTTGCATCAGTTGTTTACCCCCCTTTTGCATCAGTTCAACAACCGATGCATATGCAACCGATGCAACAGGCTTAACACTTTTGCATCAGTTTTGAAACCGATGCAAAAAGGTCCTTTTTTGCATCGGTTGTTACTAACAACTGATGCAAAATATCATCATGTTGCATCGGTTGTAATGAAAACCGATGCAACAAAGTAACTTGTTGCATCGGTTTTTTATAACAACCGATGCAAACTAATCCCTCTATTGCATTAGGTTTTTATAACAACCGATGCAAACTAATCCCTCTGTTGCGTCAGCTATTTATACCTGATGCAAAAAAGCCATAATCAAAAACCATTATTACAGTGTACATACATACATACATACATATATATAGTATTGATTATAACAAACAATTATTGCATACGATATTACAATCATTCAAAATTAAATTTGATGGCAAATACAAACTGAATAACATAATAACAAAATAAATATATATCAATTAAAGTGTTAATAATCTATACAGTACTTCACCACACTTCATACAGTACAAACAACCCACTCCATACAACCACTCAGTCACACTTCTGCCCTCCATATAACCTCCGTATAACCCCCATCAAGCTACAAACACATCGTTACTTCTGCCTATTGCCATCATCCAAGCCCCTGCCTCACATACACATAACTGCATCACTCCTCTGCTCCATACTTCAACCCCCCCTCCCTGTTACATTGCTCCAAACTCACTACTATCCATCTCACTACCCTCTCGGCATATATAAACTTCCACATTACAACATCACCACATTGCCAACTGTGTGCACCACAAACACTCCACTACCATAGAATTGCCCTGTGCCAGCGCCTGTGCAACCCTGCAACTGAACACATCAATCCCCTCCTCCACATTACAGTTGCATCACTCCATTCATTACTTGTTTGAGATAACAAATGGAAATGTAACGGTGATCGAGACCCTGCCCTCAGTTTAGGCACAACTTCACATTCAAACTTCTGCCATCAAACCCTGCCCTGCACATCACTTGCTCAACTGACCAAACTCCTCTTCCACCAGTCATATCAACTGCTGCTACCACCTTAAACAACCCACTGCTGTATTAACTACTTCAATTCCATCACCCCTGCACATCTGTCAACTATACCCTACCTCTGTCATCAAACTGCTACCTAGCCAACATCAACCACACAATCTCCAGTACTCTAACACCCCCTGACCATTACTCCAATAAGCAAACCAATTTCCTCCATACATTCATTCATACATTCATCATCATCAAAACTTCCTCCTGCAGCAAACTTCTCCATATATTTCTGTTTGTTACGCACTAACTCTTCAACAACCATCCTTTCATCAACTCTGACCAACAACTTGCAGTCATCACTAGCACCATCAACCAAAAACACATATACATACAGTTCTTTCCTGCAGTTCATCACTCCACATACTAACTGACAACTATTGACATACAAAACCACATACAATCAATTGACAACTATTGACGCACATTTCATACTTCTGCAGTTCTTCCCTGTAGTTCATTTTACCACTGCTTCAACCAATTCATACTTCTGTTCCTTCAAGTATTCACCGCTAGCATCTCCATACACACATTACATCTCCAACCAACCTCACCACCTCTTCCCACTGACATCATTTCGACCAAACTCCTTACCATCGTTTCGACAAATTTCATAACTTCTAGCAACTGTCCCCGTACCCTCCGCATTGCTGTAACATCCATCATCCTCTGTCCCTCCCTCCACAGCAACACTCTTCACTACCTTTAATCACCCCTGCTTCAACATAACCACATCAACACCACAGTGCTCCACATCAAATTCCCTGTTATAACTGCTTGCCATATTGCTGCTATATTACATATCATATCATACTCTCTATCTGTCACAGTTACCACCAAAACACTTCTATATCCTCCATCTCCATCTTGCACTGTCACCACCAAAACAGACTTACTGCCTGTGCGTTTCACCCCATCACAGCAAATCATTGTATTGCACCCCATACAACTTCTGCTGCTGCCACACTCTCCTGTTCAACCACCATAACATACAAAACTTTCTCCCACCCACCTATGCACATTGTCATACAACCTCCTGCACTGATTAGTTACTTGTTACTATTTCCATATTTTTGACAAAATAAGTTGATAAATCATAGAGCGATTGTTTATAATTTATTTCAATTTTTACAACTATAATTTACTACTATTTCTAATCATTTACCCCAAACACTTCTAAATGATCCATAAGGTTTATCACACATAGAGAACAAATGCATAGATGCCTGGGTTTAAAATCATTCAGCATATGAAAAATGCTTTAAAAAGGAACAAAAACAAAAAACCATCATTTTATATTGCAGTATCATTATCTCACTCCAGTTGCATCAAAATGCACAAATGTGACTCATGTAAAGTTATAAAACCAAACAACATTCAAATGAAGTTCAAATATAACATTAGAGTCTTACTCATGAAGGCGAAAGAAAAGACAACACCCAATTCTTCTTTATTTATCAAGTGATAAGAGGGAAAGTTGCTCATTAACAGCACAGTCAACATGGCAAGAAGTTCGACAATGCGAAGGAATAAGAATCATGCCAAGGCATCTCTGCTCCATTGGAGAAGGAGAAGAGCTACCCATGCTTCTATACTCTATAGCATCCTGGAGTATGATATTTCCTTGCTTGTCAAGACAGCGAAAACCTCCCAGAAAATACCTCCCATCGTTCACTCCTATATAAATATAGTTTAATCTTACCGAATGTCATTGCATAATCTGTACGCATCTGCAAAGCATGCTGGAAGCACACAATAGCTTCCTTAGGCATACCCAAACCCAAAGGCTGAAAAAACAAAATGAAAGATCCATAATTTTCATGCTAAAGACATCTGGAACATTAAAAAATCACAAACCATATAAAATTATGAATGGTTACCTTGTAAGCATTCCCTTGGTTCAGGTAAGCATCAGTAAATCCAGGCTTGTATTTAATGGCTTCCTGCAAACAGAATACAAAGTTCATAAAAAAGTAGACATGAGACGATGCATTACAACAACCTGAAACATTGCAAGTATAAGACTTGCCATGCATTGAGTAAGGAAATCAAAAAAGAATTTCTTTTGTCCCATAGGAGTCATGCGAGATGGAAGTCCCATATTCGGTATAAGGGTCATGTAATGTTCCTGAGCATGTCGCATGATTCAAAAAATTAGTTGAAGTGTATCCATTTGATCTCCAGACTGTAGTGCTTCCCACATTATTATCTAAAGGAAGCATGTAATACCCATTTCCTGGACATACATTAAGGTTTTAAACAAGTCTTGCTGCATTACAGTAATAGTATAATGTTAAAGAAAATACCCAAAGGCAAGTGAGTATCAAGATGATGACGATTCCAAATTTGATCATTATCAGGGTTGGGAATATGAGGTCCTCTGCGTGCTGGAACAACTGTAATAAAAAAAAAGTAAACAGAAGACATTCGCCACACATATACAAGCGCGCTAGCGCTACATATAGGTTATGGAATCACTTCATTAGAAATCTCTTTAGTTTAGTTGATGTAATCTGAAGCTAAATCTCGCTAGTATCTTGAACTGCATTTTAGGCTTGAAGAAGAATCATGAAACTGTTGATGGCTCTCATGTCATATGCTTTACCTGAAGCAAAGTTGTTTCCATAGAAAGACATAGGTGATTTAAAGATCCCTTAAAAAGAAAAATGCTATCTTTTAGTAATTCTTATTTATTTATTTCAGATTCAATTTAATATGACTTAACAATCCTTTTCGATTGTTATTTTTTTCTAATGCAAATAGTTTCAGTGCACCACGTTTATTCTTTTCATTTGGTCGTGACTATTTTATACTTAAAAGATTAATTTTTTTAAATGCAATAGATGCTTAATTTATAACACATACAAATACGAATCGTAATAAATTGAGATAAAATCATGTTCACTGCAGTGAAATTCAACCTTGCATTTTTAGTTGGCACAAAACAAACTAGATGATCTTCAATACAATGTCTAGACTGCATTAACAGGGTTTGATAAAAGTAATAAGAATCAAATGTCTCTATAATATATTTGTTCAAAAGTTCTAATATTCATTTTTAATATATAGGCCGAATATGTGATTTCATTTTTACTATATTTCCTGAAAATTGTTGTGAATACTCTCTTTAAACATTGATCAAAATACCATCATGAGTTAAAAACATTTGATTTTGAGTTGTAAAAAATACAAACTGTAGAAAGAGCTCCACATGACACCCAAAATATGTATAAGAAAAAACTGAGGATTAATGAAAGTGAATAACCCATACCTAAGTTTCAGAAAGAACATTGTTCTGGCTCATAAGATAGAGTTTCACTTCGTTCTGCTTCAGATGATTCATTTTCACTTTGTTTTGCTTCAGAGGATTAATGAAAGTTTGAATTCTCAGGGATATTTGTGCTATAATAAGAATGTATTGCAGTTGTTACATCATCCGCTGGCATTGCAATCTTCATATTCTGGAAAACTAGAGTATTTTAGATAGGAATGAATCTAGTTTGTTTCTCTTATAACAAACTTGAAGAAAGAGATAATTACCTTCATTTTCCTTTCAGCTTCGCCATCTGAGTTCCCCCCAAACCACCTGGATTTAAACTTACATTTAATGCACAAGCATTGCCCTACATGACAAGAAACAAATGCAAATAGTTAATCACAAACAATACCTTATGATGCATAAAATATTAAAAAAAATTAAGGTACAAATCATACCTCTGTTACTAGATAATTGCCAACATCTGGAGCATAAGGTCGGTCTATAATTTCATCTTCGTAACATATATTGGCAAATCTGGGAAACAAATCTTCATCAATTTCTCTGCAATAAAGGACATAATATACATTTATTAATGCAAGCATACTCGAAACTAACAATGGACTGTTTACAAGCCGCCTTACATCTTCCAGTTCGCCTATTTCTCTTGTTTCTAGTGCTCGATTCAATAGTGGTCGTGCCTGAAACATAATAGCAGATTTAGCTAGTCTAAACTAATACAAGCCCTGAGCAAAATCAAAGCCTATAACAGTAGTGCAATATGCTTATTTACTAATGCGAACAATTAAATAATAAAAACATCTCACCCATTCTACAAGACTCTCGTTGCCTATATGCTGGGAGACATCGACTGGTTTAAGCCCAGTAATAAGCTCTAACAGAACTCTGCCTTGTTGTCGTAGGAAATGAAAGCGTCCTTTGATAGGTTGTATCTAATTACAGATAGTGTTGATTAAAACGACTTGTATATATTGTAGAAAATAATGAAGGGAAGGAGTAGAAATAGTAGAAGAGTAAGTACCTGGAACAAGTGGAGGGTATGTTTTATGGAACAAGGGAAGGATATTGTCTATAACCACGACTTCGACACCCTCGAATTTCTGAACCAGCAATCGGCCGCAGCACCATCACCTGAAACTCGAACAACCCACCCCCGAACATCACCGAACCACCCTCCTCCAACTCCTGAATCCTCAAATCGAACGCAATTTCACTTCAATTTTCGATAGCGACAACCATACCCTCAACAACGAACAACCTAAGCACCCACAGTAATCACCCAATTCGCGACAACCAACGACCACCTTTGCATCTCAACGTCACCTGAATCCAAAACACGAACCTAACTATCTGAAACTAACTTCACCACCTCGCCCACCTTAACAATCCCCAATTCGACCTGAATCCGCCTCCATCACCTAAATCGAATCAAGAAAATTGGCTGAATTGTGAAAGTTTGATTGAATTGTGAAATTGGGGCTAATCGTGAAAGTTGGATTTCGATTTTTTTTTAATAAGCTTTCTGATTATATAAACAAGTTCGCGTGTAGTTGTTTTTGAGGAGGAGAACTCTTTTTCTGGGAGTGGGATATTGAGGAGAAAGGAGTACATTTTGTTAAACATAGTTACTTTGGAGCCAATTTTTCATTATTTCCCTCCTAAATTTCATATTGCCATCAACATGTAGTTGCATCGGTTGACTTTAAAACCGATGCGACTAAAACTATTTGCATCGGTTGTTGTTGAGAACTGATGCAAATTTGATTTTTTTTACAACCTGTTGCTTTCCACGTATCAATTGCATCGGTTATTAAGATAGAACTGATGCAAATAGTTCTATTTGCATCAGTTTTTACTTCAGCCGATGCAAATGAGGCGAAGCAATATGCACTTTTTGTACTAGTGTTCGTCTTCTGGTTTACACGGCTGTGATAATTTTGTTTCGTTGTCTTCGGCTTTGACTTTGATTTGTTATTCCATAGCTTTGGCATGGTTATTCTGTAGCATAGTCGACTTTGGCTTTGCATTTTTGTGTAATGGTTTCGGCCCATGTCTTTAATTTTGGTGACCTTGACACTGCCACTGTCCTCTTGTCTTTGATAGTTTGATTTAGGTGGTGATTCACTGTTGCAGCCCGTTTTAAATTGTGCTTCCCTTGATGTTGCACTTATATTTGTTTCATGTAGCATTTGGGTTTCACTGACCATCATGTACATGCTTGCATCCTTGAATGTTCGTTAGATGGTATAGTCCAGACTTGATCTTAGTTGGTTACTTTGGAATACTGTCTTGATTTTAAACAGCAGCCCATGAGTTTTCGAACTCGTTTTGATTGTGTCTTGGGCATTGCTCTGAACTATGGGTTGGAATCCCCTCTGTATTGATTTTGCAATTCACCGCCTACTTTTTTTTACGTGTCTTCATATGTGTTCATACATACCTTTGTATGTGTGTATCCACGTATCGTTAGATTTGCACTGCAGTTATTCTTGGACTTAGTTTGCACACTTGATTCTGCGAAAATAATCTGGGTGGCATTATCTTGATTTGAGACAGCTGTTTTATGATTTTTGAACTCGTGTTGATTCATTGACTTCGGCATTTCTTTGAATTGTCGCTGGTTATTGCAATTGTCTTTGAGTGACTTTGCATTTCCCTTCTATATTCACTTCGGCCCCTTTATCTTTAACCTGCAGCTTGAATATCACTGCATGTTATACCTGTTATGTGTGGTGATATTGAACTGCTTCATTTTCATATACATCTTCTATTTGTGTTTGCACAATTCAGTTTCATGTAGTTGTTACGGATGCCTTCCTTGGTTCATGATGCGTTCACTTGCATTGTCCACTGTGCATTCAGGTGTACATCACTTGTTGCCTCCTTTATTGCCTGTTCTTTGAGGCATGTAGTTCAAGTGTACTCGGATTTATCACTTGCTGTGCATGGTAAATTTATTCTTGAGTTTGAGTCTTCAGGTGTTTGGGCTTTGCCTCCGTGTGTTTGGTATTTTACTTCATTAGTATGTTGCGTGTCATTATTGTCATGTGTACACTCCCTATGCCACATCTGTGCATTCTCCTTGTTGCACACCCGTGCATTCCACAGTGCTCACAATGTTGATCGTTGTACATGTATCCTTGGCTGGCCTTTGTGCCTTGTTACTATCCCTGTATATGCAATGCTGTATGTTATGTTGTCATATCGTTGGTGCTTGCACCATCATTCTACTATTTTCGTGTATTTGTACCACTGCCTCTGTGCATTTGGTCATTCGAGTTGAGTTGATTGGTAGTTGTGTTGAGTCATGATAGACGTGACTTGACCTCTGCAGTATTGATTTGCTGTCAATAGTTGGAGTTATGATGACGTCTTGTACTGTAGTGGCAAGGCAGTGCACGCAAGCGTGAACTGCAGCCACACGGTATGGCTTTTATGATATTCTATTTTGTTTTGATTTATTGATCTTTTGCATATTACATATGTCGTAGCGGCGAGGCAGTACACGCGTGCGTGTACTGCAGCCCTACTCGAATTGTCGTTTTAATTGATATTTCAATTGTTTGACTGTTTCGTTTATTCAATTCAATATGTTTTGAATCATATTTTGATTTGGTTTAATTTAATGATTTTTTCGATATCTAATTACCTTTTGATAATTAGATTATGAGTTTCTAATTATTTATTTAATAATTGAATTTTGTCGTTAATTGCCATTTAGGCAATTCTGTTGTTTTCTAAATTATCTTCTTTGGTAATCTTTTTAATTTATCTTCATTGATAATTAGGATTTGCTGATTTGTTGTTTAACACTGCTACGTGTTCTATTTATCGTTATCCGATTTCTTTATTTAAGGATCGGATAGATGAGACTTATTGTGACTGTAGTCTATTTGTTACTTAATTATTATTGCTTATGTGCACTAATAACTGAGTTTGAATTAGACTGACCCGTGTATTATTTTCTTTTGAATGTAATACTCGGGTCAGACCGAGTATTTACAGGTTGTTGATATCTCACTATGGGTTGCTGTTAGAGCTATGAAGTCTTTTCATATTTTTGGAGTAGTCTTCATCATTTAAAGTAGTTAGTGTATTTGTTTAGGATGTTGTATATTCATGTAAATTATTCACGATAATGTACTTATATATGTAACTTCCAGAGTTGACAGTTGTAGTTGTATCATATGTACTGTATCACATGTATTGTAACTGACATTAGTTATTATATATATATATGAGATTTTTGTTTATCAGTGTTGCGCATTTGAATTATCTGTGTTATTATTATATCTATTGTCCTAAACTATTATGAACCATCGTAGTTCGTTTTACACTGGAATTGGATATGTTGATGGGAGTAAATAAATAAGAGATGAAAATTAAAAATATATACCACTCCTATCGAGATAACCAATACTAGTTTAAGGCCTAACTACGGATGGCCGCTCCTATCCAGCCTTATTCTTCGTAATAACGGACAGTATTTCTTTTAATACTCTTTGTTATTGTGAGCATAGATGTGGGGCGTCACAGTTGGTATCAGAGCTTGGGGTTTATAGACATAATATAAAACATAACTTAGATGGAACATGTGTTACAACTATTTTTCGATGTTTTATGTGCTTTGAGTCAAAACTAAAGTTTTAAAATTCTGATGAAATTTTTAAATATCTTTAGTTAAAAATAAAAGTGAAATTATGCTTTGATGATTTGATTGATTGTGTTCTGTTTACCAGAGTGCGCAGCGGAAACAGTGAGACTGTCATCGCTGTGTACAGCTGATAATTAATTTGATTTAAAAATCAAAATATGAAAATGAATTTAATTTCATTATGTTGTTAACCAGTGGATTTGATTTGTTGAAACTTCTTGTTGGTTTTCTTTGATGCTAATCACATATCTGATTAGATTTTTGCTGTTTTAAAATTATCTTCAGTGAAGATAGTTGGGTAATTTCTTTGTTTATATTGTAGTGTACGTGCAAATATAAATTGCACGTTACTGCATTGATTTTACGTTGAACCGATGCTTGGTTATGAAACGTATTTTGTTGCCGTTATTTTTATAACGGGATTTTTACACCGATGCTAGAATTTTGAAGCACGGTGTTTTGTTGACATTTTAATGAATGAAAATTCACTGATATGAAATTTTGATGCAAATTATTTTGATGAGATTTTGACGTTTAAAAATTACTGTCACTTTGACTTCAGTAACCGTCAAATTTTTAAAGTGGATTTTTCAAGCGGTTGTCCAGCAATGCTGATTTTGAGATCCGTTTCTACGGTGTTTTGAGAAGTACAATTTTCTTATTGAAATTGTCACTAATGTTGCTGTTTTATCACGGATTTGCAAATCGTTTTAAAAATAAAAATTGTTTTTCAAATTTTTTATAGTTTATGCTTTCAAAAGAACGAGGAAGCGATTTAAACGATTCAGCAAAATCGAGGACTATGAACCCTTTTTTTTACTGATTCGCTTAATTCCGGAATTGTTCATTTGAGAATGTAGATTATTTACTTTTATAAAATAAATGAAATTGTTTTCAGAATTTTTACAGTTTGCGTTTTTAGAAGAATGAGAAAGTGACTTAAACGTTTCAGAAAAATCGAGGATTATGACCCCTTTCTTTTACTGATTCTCTTAATTCCGGACTTGTCCGTTTGTGAATGTGAATCGTTATTTTGGAATACACAATTTTGCACTTTCAAGGAAACGATGAAGAGATTTAAACAATTTAGTAAAACATGTGGTTATGGGACATGTGCGTTTGCCAGTTGGTTAATTCCGGACTCGTTAATTGAAACATTTGTTGTTTGATGATTTTACACGTTCAAGGAAACGATGAAGAGAATCAAACGATTTAGTAAAACACGAGGTATGGGACATGTGCGTTTGCTATTTCGGTTAATTCCGGACTCGTTAATTGAATATATGATGATTTTCGTGTGCTTTCGAGCCACTATGTTGGACCTTCGGGTCATATGTTGGACCTTCGGGTCAATACCAGTACCGGACCTTCGGGTCATATGTTGGACCTTCGGGTCATTTGTTGGGCGCCAAAATTATGTTGGGTACTTGGTAGGCTTCGGCCATATGTTGATGCACGTGCGGCGTAGCTAAAACTCGCCATTTGTTGGGATCGATCCACCTTTTATGTTGATTTTCTAGATCATCTTAATTGATTTCTAGATATTTGTTGTTTCCAATTATCTGCAGGTAATTGGATATTTGTTGATTTGATTATCGTTTTTGATAATAGAATATTTGTTGATTTGATTATCGTTTTTGATAATCGAATATTTGTTGATTTGAGATTTGATTATCGTTTTGATAATCGAATATTTGTTGATTTGATTATCGTTTTTGATAATCGAATATTTGTTGATTTGAGATTTGATTATCGTTTTTGATAATCGGATATTTGTTGATTTGATTATCGTTTTTGATAATCGAATATTTGTTGATTTGATTATCGTTTTTGATAATCGAATATTTGTTGATTTGATTATCGTTTTTGATAATCGAATATTTGTTGATTTGAGATTTGATTATCGTTTTGATAATCGAATAATTGTTGATTTGATTATCGTTTTTGATAATTGAATATTTGTTGATTTGAGATTTGATTATCGTTTTTGATAATCAGATATTTGTTGATTTGATTATCGTTTTTGATAATCGAATATTTGTTGATTTGATTATCGTTTTTGATAATCGAATTTTTGTTGATTTGATTATCGTTTTTGATAATCGAATATTCGTTGATTTGATTATCGTTTTTGATAATCGAATATTTGTTTATTTGAGATTTGATTATCGTTTTTGATAATCGAATATTTGTTGATTTGATTATCGTTTTTGATAATCGAATATTTGTTGATTTGAGATTTGATTATCGTTTTTGATAATCGAATATTTGTTGATTTGAGATTTGATTATCGTTTTTGATAATTGAATATTTGTTGATTTGACTATCGTTTTTGATAATCGAATATTTGTTGATTTGATTATCGTTTTTGATAATCGAATATTTGTTGATTTGATTATCGTTTTTGATAATCGAATATTTGTTGATTTGATTATCGTTTTTGATAATCGAATATTTGTTGATTTGAGATTTGATTATCGTTTTTGATAATCGAAGATTTGTTGATTTGATTATCGTTTTTGATAATCGAATATTTGTTGATTTGATTATCGTTTTTGATAATCGAATATTTGTTGATTTGAGATTTGATTATCGTTTTTGATAATCGAATATTTGTTGATTTGATTATCGTTTTTGATAATCGAATATTTGTTGATTTGAGAATTCTGATTATCGTTGGCGAAGATAAGAATTGTTTTTAAATTTTCTGGTTTTTGATTATGGTATTGAACATTGTTGGCTTCGGCTTATCTGTCTTAGTTCCACTATTACAAAACAGGCGATTTGCATCGGTTGTTTACCTCCCTTTTGCATCAGTTCAACAACCGATGCATATGCAACCGATGCAACAGGCTTAACACTTTTGCATCAGTTTTGAAACCGATGCAAAAAGGTCCTTTTTGCATCGGTTGTTACTAACAACTGATGCAAGATATCATCATGTTGCATCGGTTGTAATGAAAACCGATGCAACAAAGTAACTTGTTGCATTGGTTTTTTATAACAACCGATGCAAACTAATCCCTCTATTGCATCAGTTTTTTTTAACAACCGATGCAAACTAATCCCTCTGTTGCATTCCTATCGAGATAACCAATTGTAATGACCCGTTAAATTCGATGATATTAAATGAGTTAATTTAATATGTTTTCTAATCTAATTTAGAATGAAATAAAATTCTTAAGATTTTATTTGAGTAAACGTAGGAATTAGATATAGTAATTGAAATTTAAGGTTAACATATTTAAATGTTTATGTGGCAATAGATTGAAATAACGTGAATTGGCGGTTGTGGTTATAAGTTATGAATGTTGATTAAATTGGTTTATGAAATTTATACTGGAAGATATAAATCGGAAATAGTATTAATGAAATAATAACTGAATTGAATTGCAACTATATAAATGAAAATAAATTTTATTTAGTAGATGTCAACATTGAATAAATTTATTTAAAATAAAAGATTTAAATGCATGTTTGGATAGAATATATAATTGGTGGATTAAGTGGTAAGTAATTAGAATTTAATTCTATATAATTTGGAACTGAATGTATGTAAATAATTTTGTAGGAATAAGTTAATTTACAATTTATTTGTGCATAACCGATTTAAATCGAAATAACAGAAAAGACTAGAACTTGTTTTGCCTAGGTATTAATATATTGTTAAACTATAACTAAATAGCAAGTTTGGAAGTAAATAGGATATAAGAAGACAAGGGCAACTAGTAAATTTGTAAATGAATTCATAATGAATAAGCAGTAATTTATGCATATATATTTGGGCATTTGTGATAATCGCAAAATTTTACCAGTCATCTAAGTTATTTAATAAAATCTAAATCTATGGCAACATTGTTGTTAATGTTGGTTGCAAGTGAATTTGAATGTAAAAGGGTAACAAATTATTTAGGTTAACCACTATTGAGTATATTAAGTTAACAATGGGATAGATTGGAATAAATCTAAATGTATTTATTGTGTTTGGTTAATGTGTTCTAGTTAAAGGGGAATTTATAAGAAATAAAGCGTGCACTAATAAATTGTATTATAATTCAATGTTGTTTATACCCATAAAATGTCTTTTCACTGAATAGAAAGATTTTTAAATCAATAAACGAATTTATTAAGGTTCCAATGTATAATTTATAACATTTAATATAGACTCAATTTAAATAAATTGTCTTAAATCGTGCAGTTAGCGTAGATTTGTTTCGTAATTGAAATAGTTAATTCTATAAGATGAAGTTAATGCTAATTCTTTTATAATAGGACCATTGGTTGATTTAAAGTTTAGAAAGCAGAATTTATAAATTTATTTGAGTATCCAATTTCAACAATTGCATTTATTGCATAATAAATAAAATGGAATTTAACGTGTAAATATTACGTTATTGAAATTTAAATAGACTTTGAGGATAATAATGTGAAATCTTGAACCAAGGTTAGTGGCATCCTTATTTTGGATAAAAGTTGAAAATCTAATAAGTGGGTTTTTGAGAATTTAATTGATAATTTCTAAATATAAGGAAGTAGAGAAAGTGACACTGAAATTTATAGACTTATCAACTTTTAATTCACATCTAAACTTGTTAAATCATTAAATTGATTTTGAAATATATAAACGATAAAATTTGGCCAATTTTAGAATTTAGATATAAAATTGGATTTTTATAATTTATTTTAATTTATTTAATGAATATAAAAATAGCCATTTTGGCCACGGACTCGGATTTCGACGAAACTAGTTTCATCGGATCCGTATCGGTGAATTATTGTAGGTATCAAGTTTCGTATCGATCGGACCTATCGTTTGATCGTACGGACGCGAAACGCCTTGAAATCGATTTAATTAAAATCAATTTGAAATCAATTTGGAAATTTTGTTTTCGGCATAACTTCTTCATACGATCGAATTTGGACGCGAAACTTTTTCCATCGCGTTCAGGATATTTTAAAATACCTATTTGGATATATGGGTTTAATAAATTTCGTTCCGGGGTCAGAACGGGCTTTTTGGGCCAACTACCGTTTAGCACGTTCGTAATTCGTGCCCCCCCTAGCCTTCTTCTATTGGTCTATATATATGCCGTGATAAACCCTAGCCTCCATCTTCTATCATTTGTCTGTACGTTCATTTTCTTCATCTCTTTCTCTTCCTCAATGGTTGCAAAACCTAGATCTATCTACAATTCAAAATTTCAATGAAAATTCAAACTCTCCAGAAAAAATTCCATAAAAATATATGTCATAGTTCTCAGTGTTCGTAATCTGCTGGTATGATTTGTTTTTCGCTTGGAGCTATCGTTCGTCCAGTAAAATTCAAATCATTTTCGGCCTCTCATCATCGCCGTAACAAAGTTCGTCGGATCGAGAAACCCTTTCTGGGTTTTGCAGAGGGGACTGAGGGGTTAGATCTGTGTTGTTCGTTGTTGAACTTGACGGTTGGATTGTTCGCATAATTTAATTAGGGTTTCGGCAAAACCCTAAGAGGAGGCGGCGGCTCAGCATTTTTGGCAACCGAGAGGCTCGGGGTGGGGCCAGGGAGGCCGGCCGGAGGAAGCAGGGACGATGACGAGGCTGCGTGGTGGTGCCGAGATGGCCAGCAACGTGAACGAGAGGGGGTTTCGTGCAGTTTGGTCTCGCGTGTGGAAACGATTGCTGTTGCGTGGATTTGATGACGCGGCCTGGAAACTTTTTCACGTGGGAGTAGAGTGATGAGGCATAATTTTGTTGTGAGTTGTTTTGTTTAATTAAATTTAATTTTGTTTTTCAAACGATTCAATCACAATTTTCGCAATATCTTTTGCATACGATATCCGATTTATGCGCGGTTTCTTTTATTAGGATCGTATTGAAATTCCAGATCTTTTGACGCTAGTTTGGACAGATTTGGAGACCGTCAAATTTTTGGGTTTAAATCAGATTTGAATTCGATTTAAATTCAAAAGGTGAGTGTTTTAACCCACTCACAACTTCTAAAAGTTTTTATGTTTGTTAAATTTGTTTAGATATAAGTAGAAATTTATTTATGACTGTTTGGCATGTTTATTCAATCATATCTGTTAAATCGGGTTATTTAATTTAACTGTTAATTTATTTTATTTATTGCATATTAATTGATAGTCAGAATTAATTTATTTGCATATAAACTGCTAGTAAACAGTTATAAAATTTATTACCGAATATAAACTGTTAGTTTAATAGTTGCTAAATTTTATTTTGAATATAGCTGCCAGTTATTACCTGTTATATATTATCAGATATATATTGATATTGATTTATTATTGGATGACGATTGTGATTTGGATGATGGATGATTTTGATGAATGGATGTTTTATTGTATATCATTAAACTGCAAGTTATCATGCATTTTCGTTTCATTCGGGATTGTGGTTTGAAATGATATAAAACCGCAAATTTTATTTTTAAATTGCGGATTGAAATGATAAATATCCATATCACTTGACCATAGGATAGAAAATTATATACAGGCACCGTGGTCTATATATAAATTATTTTAAAGTGATTTCTATGGTTTGGATGGGATACGGTTTATAAAAATTTGATTTTTGATATTTTATAAAATTTTATTCTTCGATATATATACATATGAAGTTAAAAATTTGAAAATTTAGTTGTGTATAAACCGGTTGAATAAAAATGAAAAATTGAGAAAATGGAATTTGGAAATTTATCTTATATGTTTAAGTTTGGAAATTTTAAGGTATGATATTTATAACTGGATTTTCAAGATGAATTAAAAATGAAAATTCTAGTATAAAGTAAATTTGAGAAAATATTTAATTGCTAAAAATTGGAGTTTTGTTTATGGAATTTATATGAATATTCAAGACTAAATAATAGAACATTAATTATTGAAAGAAGAAAATCCAACTTTAGTTTTGAAATATTAATACTCCAAAATGATATATATATATATATATATATATATAGAAACTGAAGGGGCTTTTGGAATTTGAAGTGATATTTAAATTATGGTTTAAACTTTAAATAAAGAAATATATTTGAAAAGCCATGGAAATTATTTTTCTTTACAAAGTAACTTTAAAGTTAAACCATTTATTTTACATTCGTTGAATATCCAAACCATTCAAGTTTTAGAAGTTATGGTTTAAAAATTTTGAATTTCGAAATATTATGCTTTGAAAGTATATTTCAAATATTTGGTTTCCAGATATTTTAAAATTTTAAACCAGCATGATTTTGGAAAAGAATTATATTTGAGATAAAATGATATCATATTGTTTTGGGTTTAAATTGATATCGTATTCATAGTTTTGAAATGGAAATTTTATTCTGGTTTTGAAGTATAAACTATTTTTAAATGACCGCGGTGTTATAATAACGATGGGTTGGCAAAGAGACCGGGATCAGATATGGACATACTCTTTGTCGATACCGAAAACCACTTTGACTAACTGTGTATGCGGTGGAGATTCCAGAATGAAGTAGGATGGTGGCGACGTTTTCTGTAAGGTAAATACGTGGACCCAACTCCCGTGAGTTGGCATAAGGTGGCTAAAACAGGAGCGATCGACGGGTTAATGAGGTCATTCCTATGATCGGACACTCCTCTTCGATATTATACTTTGATTTTGGATTGATTCAGTGGACACTTTTACTTTGATTTTGGGGAGTTTGTTCGAGGTGGGCGGTAGTTGCGGCTATGCGTTACCATCGGCCCGGAAGCGTAATTGGTATATCTACCCTGGCATTGCTTAGTTGTGCCGTGTCACCTACCCTAGCGCGCCTTATACGATTTTGTTTTGTACCATACCTATGGAGTGCCCTCTGACGACGCCCAGTACGGGGGAGATTACGGTACTGTATAGACTATGGGAATATATTCTGTGTTAAGGGCTATATGGGTAACCCCTTAACGCTATTTAAAAGTAAGTTTATTTTATGAATAGACACTACTATAGTAGCGCAATATACTACATAGTAAATAGTTTAACGGATCCTTAAGAGATGTAAATCCCAAACATCTTTTGAGTTATTGTACTCATATTTATTCTGTTGATTTAACTTACATAAGATCTTTTAGTTCTGACTCGAGTGTTTTGTCTTTTCAATTCGCTCGGGTCAGTCCGAGCGTTTCAGGATTTGAAGTTTTAGCCCTGGAGGACGAAGACGAAGATTTGTAGTGTTACTATCTACTATTTTATTCCACTACACTGTATTCCGCTGCATTGATATTTTGGTATGTGAACTCTGATAATTATTATATAAAGAAGAAGCAAATGTTTTGTAAACAGTTATATAAACTGTATATTTTATTATTATATTTTATCCTTCCGCTGTGAGATTCTATTTTGTTTTATTTCTTCTCTGTTTTCTTATTTACCCCATAACAATCCGCCCTTCCGTATGGTTTGAATTGGCACGTGTGTCTGTTTAAATCGTGCAAAAAGGCAGGATGTTACACCAATACTAGTTTAAGGCCTAACTACGGATGGCCGCTCCTATCCAGCCTTATTCTTCGTAATAACGGACAGTATTTCTTTTAATACTCTTTGTTATTGTGAGCATAGAGGTGGAGCGTCACATCTAGGATAAGAACGATGCAGAATTCAATTTCCCGCTTGAGAGGAAGAGAAGTGACTTCACCAAAGACATCCGAAAATAGATGAACAATAAAGGTGGAGTCAAGATCATTAGGCTGAGCATCAAGAGAAAAGATAAAACTGCCTGCATAATCCTGAGGCATTCGACATTCGATCACAAGATAATTACCCTTGTCGTTTGCTAAAGAAATGGTTTGGGCTTTGCAAGAAATAGCAACATCATAATGCTTTATCCAAACACCCCCAAGTAAGATATCAAATGCATCAAAACCGAGGACACAGAAATCTTTGGTAAATCGATGCCTGTTGTAAAAAAGTTTCACCCCCTTACAAATCATACTAAGGTTGGCAGGACCGCCGATGTGATTAGTCACACATAATGGTGAAGTTGCCAATTGAAGCTACAAGATATGCTCAAATTTATTATAGAGATCAACAGAATTGAAGCTATGGGATGCTCCAGTATCAAGAAGAACATGAACTAGAAAAGACAATAATGGATTTCAGAACAAAGGGAAATTTCCAAAATTCAAAAGAAATCCAAATCAAAGAGGATCCTAACAAAAATTTCAAGCTCGAACGAAGATGATTCTGTAATTAATTTTACTCATTCTAGGGTATCACTACTCTATCTCTAATGAGTTTTTACTCCATATGCTAAGTATTTCCTAGTGTAGAGCTCTGGTACCAACTGTACGGCCTGTCATTTTGAACAATTCAAATCGACAATCAACCACACATATCGGACTTGAATTGCTCTAAATAACATACTGTTAATTTATGTTTGGCAAAATTTAGCATATAGTGTAAATAAATCAATCATAGAATCACAGACGAAGATTAATACAATAATAAGCAGCGGAAAAGATAAATAGTAGTTTATGAAGCTACTACATAAACATCAGAGTCTGAAACAAATACAACAGAAAATCCCAAGTACAAAGAAGTCACTAATAAAAAATAAACAACAAGTGTGAACATAAATAATTGGAAATAACAAAAAAGCTGAACATATAAAGACAGATTTCCAAGCAAAGCTCCAAGCTCCAAAGGTAGTCTCAAATGCTGTGACACTCAGTCTGAACCGAGCATAAAGCAAAATACAAAACACTCGAGTCAGTATTAACATTCTTATGCAAGTAAATCAACTCAAGTGAAATGTCAAAGTGAAATTCAATATAACTTAAAGGATGTTTGAGATTCCATCGTTCAAGGATCCATGAAACTATCAACATATATAGTACAATACACTACATAGACAATGTCTATAGTCAAATAAAATAATAATATAGCATTAATGCACTACCTATATCCCTCTTAACATATTTTATATAAATGCCGTAGACTATACAGTATCGTAATTCCTCCGTAAAATAGGAGGCTATTAAAGGGAACCCCATAGTGTATGAAGCAAACCAAACTCATAGAGGGCACGATAAGGCAGGTGAAAGGGCATGCGAGGCAATGCTCAGGGTAGGATACTACCGTTTTACAGATCCGAACCGGTGGTAACGCATAGCAGCTACTACCATCCATCTCGAGACACGCTCCCATAATCAAAGGTGCACCCATTCAAATCACAAAGTAATAGAATGGTATTGAAGAAGCATGCTAGATCGAAGGTGCGACCTCACTTGCACATCAAGTTGACACGAGGTAGTGAGGGATGCGTTTATACCTCATATAGACGTTCGCCAAACCATCCTACTTCGTTCTAGAATCCCCACCACGAGCACAATTGTTAAAGTGGATTCCTGTATTGGTAGAGAGTATGACAATATACGATCCAGGTCACTTTAACAAACAATGCTTATTTCACACTGAGGTCATTTCATTTCAAACAGTTCATACTTCATATCAAAATATCATATTCATTTCAAAATCATATCACTTTCGAAATCATTATTTACTTCAAAACTGTATTCATTTCCATAATCGTAACCACAAAATAGTTTAAACATCATATCAAAGTATTCGCATTTAAATCCATTAAATCTAAATCATAATAGTACCGACTTAAACATTTTGAATATTGAAAGTAGTTTATATATTGGAATAGTTATACATTAAAAATAGTTTATATTTAAAAATAGGTTCTAGATTAAAATAGTTTATATATATTAGAAATGGTTTATATATTAAAATATATATATTTAAAAGAATTTATATCGAAAATAGTTTAAAATTTGAATTGTTTCTTCCAATTTCACTAATCAATTCAAATCAGCTTTAGTTCCAAAAATTTAACTTAAATCAAATCTCAATTTAGCGATTTCAATTAAAAAGGTTAAAGGTTCAATTCAAATTCTCATTAAAACATTTTTAATTTATATCGATTTCAAATCCAAGTTGAACTACAAATTTAAACCACCTCCAATTCAATAGGTTTCGAAGTTTAAATATTCAAACAATTACAATGATTCGATTTTATAACTTTCATTTATATTTCAAAATTGAACTTTAATTTTATTTATATTTGAAAATATTCACTTAATTATTTTTAATAATATTTAAATAAAATCTCAAATTACAAATTTAAGTCAATATTAAATATATAATTTCAATTTTTTTTGAATATATTCATTTAATCACCTTTAATCAAAATCCAGTTATCAAGTTATAAAAATCATATCTTAAAGTCTCAAAATTAAAAGTTTCAATTCAATTCTTATTTAAATTAAATTTAAAACAAATTAAATTACAAGTCCAGTTAACTTATCGTTCCAACCTTTATTTATTTAAGTTATTACAAAAATCTATTTGAAAATAATAACATAAATTAAAATAAATATTTCAACATATTATATATATAAGTTATTACAAAAATTTATTTTAAAATAGTAATATAAATTGTAAATAAATATTTAACATATATATATTAAATTAAATTCTCATTAAGTTTTATTATATTAATTATTATTAAATTAAATCTTATTATTATTAAATCCATTTTAAATCATATTTTATATATTTCAAAACTAATAGATTTATAAGTAAAATTTTGTAATTTACATTTTAAAACTTAACTTATAATTCTTAAAACTTCCAAAGCAGATAATTTTAAAAATCTAAATTTTACGTATGTACTAAAATAAAACCTATATATTATATCCTAAAAATCAATACACATATATTTATTCTTTTTAAAAAGTTGGAAATCATTTAAAAATAGACCAATAGTGTCCGTATAAAATATTCTATCCTATAGTCAAGTGATATGGACAATTATTAGTTCAATCTGAAATAATTTAAATTTTATGGGTATATATATATATATATATATATATATATATATATATATATATATATATATATGTATGTATGTATATAAAATTTCAAACCGCAATCCCAAAACTTCAAAAATCAATAAATCGCTTGGGTTTATCATTTCAACCCATGACGATTTTTCATAATCTATAATATCATTCGGGTATGTATCATTTCGACCCATAAGGATTTCCTAAACAATAAGGGAACATGTAGTGTGAGAACAAATGAAATAACAACATAAAATAACATACATACCAATGACAAGCATATATCATAATTAACAATTTAAATATAATATATATACAATATGTTATTGTGTCATATGTTAAATATCATAGGTTAACAAATTTTAATATTTACATATCATATTCAATAATTTAATTTCTAACCAATTCAAATTTAATAACATATTTCAATCATCATTTCATATGAATTAAATTTACTAAATATAAAAATGTTAATCATTAGTGATTGCTCAACTTCAAGGCTAGAGAAACAACAAGAATGGTAAGCGGACACGGACATGCACACGGATATGGACATGACAACACGGATGCGAATACGGATAACGAAAAAGTTAGAAACTTGAATTCGATGAATTTGATGAATCACAATATATATATTTATTCCGTTCTCTCTTTATTTATTTATTTTAATAGAAGAGAAGAGAAGTGGAAAGCAAGCAAAGCAACAACTCCTCTTTATAATAGAAGAGGAGATAAAGGCTGAGGTTTGTGTAGCTGCTGGTCAGTGGGCGAAGGACTGTTCCAGGTGCCAAGGCCAGAGTGTGCAATGGTAAGAGGCAAGCAAGGTCGAGCAGCAATGGGTTTGGTGGCTGCAAACAGCTGGATTTGCTGGTGAATGATGTGTATAGGTAGGTGGAGTTTGGAGGGACGAGGTGATCTGGGTGCAGTAAGGTGGCGGGTTCAGCATGTGGGAAAGTTACAAAGGTCGGTGGAGTGTGTCTACGTGCAGCTACTGCTTGGTAACGGGAAGTTCGGTCATAGAAAAGCGGAGAGGCTGGCACTGCTGAGAGGGAGAAGGGACGGGCAGTGGATGGTTGTTGCGAAGAGAGGGCTCGAATGGGTTGAGTGGTCTATGTTGACCGATTGCTGCAGGCTGCTAGGTGAGGCATTCAAAGTGGAGGGTCAGTGATGTGGCTGAGGTGGAGTGAGGAGGCTGATCTGCGGCTTTTCGAAGGGTGGACTGTTGATTAAAGAGGGTTGTGTTCGGTGGTAGTGCTTGGAGGAAGTAGGTAGATTTGAGATGCTGGGCGTATGAGCGGAGAGGCTTGAGGTCCTTGGTGGTTGCTAACTGCGGAAAGGGGCGTGGGTGGAGTGGAGGAGGCGGAGGGATCTGGGTTAGGCAGCAATGGAGAAGTTATTGTGAGTCTTGGCTGTTCGAATGGCGCTGGCGGCTGAAAAGGTGGAGAAAGATTAAAGCATGGGATGCAATCGAACAGGAAAGGTGAGCTAGCAAGATAAGCAAGCTCTCAAACAAATACAAAAGTAAACTTATATTATATAATTTATTATACCAAGAACAGAGAACGAAGAGAGAAAGAAAGTGAGAACGAACTCGAATTATATTGAAGCTATAGGAATAGTGAACGTAAACGGTTGAATTCTGGGAATTATAAAGGTAAGTGGCCGTTCATTATCTCACGGTTGGATAACTAAAAGGACATAGGAAACCAAAAGGTAAAATTGGTTACCGGTATGGCTTATCGGTTTGTTGATTCCACTGCGTATCGGACTCCGAAATGCAAAGATAAATATACTGCAGATATCAGCATAATGAGACAACAAAATAGTACACAAAGATGAGTGACCCGACCCACCTATCAAAACTCGATATTCGCTGCCGAAATTGCAGCTAAACGTCGAAATTAATATAAACGGAGCTAGAGTAGTCCAAATTCAGTGAAACGGAGTATGACGTCGAACTCAGAAAATGGTATACATTTTTCTTATGTAAAAATATTTAGATTTCAAAAATAAATTATTTCCATCAAATTTAACTATTTTTAAATTTTAAATTGAAATTTCACAGTAGAACAAACTTACATATTTTTCAATGAAAATCTGACACTTGCTACATTTAAACAAACGTATTTCAAATATCAAATTTTCGTTGCAAAAATTTAATTGTTTATTTTCATGAAAATTTTAGTTAATTACGTTATAAAAATTGTTAAAATTTTTGAATCGCTATAATGGTTTAATGGTAATGATGTAATTTATTACGTACATCTAACTTTGTAGCCAATCTTGTTCATAGTGATGGTGTTCATTTTCCTTTATATACTTTGCTTTTTTATGGTTTATAATGCACTACCCTCATACTATGTGGAATATCTTATAGCTTATGTAATATTGGAGGGGGTGAATAGTATTTTCAAACATTTTACTAATTTATATTGTGATTATCAGACTTAACAATACAAAATCTGATTCACAGGCAGTAATATAGTAAATGCAGGATGTAAAAGCAATAATAATAAGAAGAAGGCACCAAGAATTTTATACTAGTTTAGATTCTCAATCTTACCCCTAATCATGTACCTCATACTAGATTTTCAATATAACAAACTTACAATTCCACAGGTGGTGGGCACACCTTCACATCTTGACTTTGAATCAGGTGGCAAGCAACACTTATCCTGACTTTCCATCGGTGGCTGGACATACCTAGACCTTCTTGACTTTGAACCACATAGCAAGAATACATATCTTGTCTTTCTATGGATAGCAGGACATATGTATATAATTTTGACTATGTATTGGTGGCAGGATGCACATATACAACAAGTAGCAGAGTAATATCTGCACTTTTCAAGCATAATGTCAAGTAATCTTCAAAACAAGTTCGTATAGACCTCCGATAGTAATATATCTTTAAATCCTTTGGGGAGTAGGATAAGTATAGAGAGTAAGTTATAGAGAAGTTTTATGTGGACTCTGACCTTTAGTAGTTTGCAAATCCATGAAGAAATAGAGTGAACGAGAGTGGATTCATATGTGAATAACAAGGCTTATTTGAAAAATATAAGAACGTAAAGAGTAAGAGAAATGATAGAGAATTGATTCTGAATTTTTTTTGTACAAAGCATTTAAATAGAAGATGAAGAGAAGTGTCACTTAACTAAAAGGGAAAGGAAATGTCCTTTAGTTTAAAAACAAACGTTGAAACCAATGGCTAGTATACTGACATATTATTTTGGATATGTCGATATATCCTAGTGTAAAATGGAAATCTTTTATAGTAATTATTTGAATTTTTTAACTGTTTAAACCAAGATTGATCATTTATAAAAAGGTTTTGGAAAATAAAATAAAGAGATTTTAAAGAAAAATTCAAATAATTACAATAAGGTCTTCAACAATTAAATCTAAGACTCAATATACTTTAATACAGACTAAATATTGTCTTGTACTCTTCCAGTGTTTAATATTTGAGTCCCATGTATTCTCCTAGTCTTGCTTTGAATCTCTCTTATTCCTATCGATTTCCTTGATCTACTTTATTCCTCTTTACCTACTTGATTGCTCTTTGTCTCTTTGATCTACTTGATTCCTATTGATCTCTTTGAACTACTTGATTCCACTTACTCTTCTTGATCTACTTGATTCCTCGGTTTTATAAAAGGGTTCTTGTATTGATTTGACTTGATCCGTATACTATGTTTTCTCTTGATTATCCTGCAATATATATTTATAGAATTCCTATATTTCATGTAATATATCATACATAACTAATATTTATCAGATTGTTATAAACAAAACCAATACCTATGGTTCTAATAATCGCCCTATTTTAATGATGAAAACTATCTAAATATTCTTGGGTAAATATAAGATTAATTTAGATTTAACTTCCCCTAAACCCATTAACTTGCCTATGTTAATGCTCCACCTATCTTTTTGACTATTATATTTTATACCTTTTTCCCTCCCCTTTATCACTAACAAAAATGGGGTAAAATAATTTGTATATAATAAAATTAATACTAAAAGGGTAATGGGGTGTCGAATAGATTTTTATTTATAGCTATCATAATTACTATATAATATTTATTGTAATTTTCAGCATATATAATAGGACATAGACATTTATAGTTAAACAAACAACTATACATAAAACACATATATCAAACAACTATACATAAAAAAATAAACATGTATATAGATAACTATACGAACAAAACAAATATATACAAACATGAGGATAAAGTGTACACTAAACAATTTCTAAATTGATGTCGATACTTAACATTTCTTTAAAGGATCTTTAACCCACTCATTGTTAGGGCCAAAGACATGATCGGTTGACATCACTTCTCATTCTTTAAAAAATTCTTTATCAATATCCATATCTTTATCTACTATCTCCCTATGTCCAACCATTTTCAGGAACATATTTGTTCCTTTCTCTGAAAATATATGCAATAAAACAGTGTAGAGTTGCGAATTGCCTTTCTTGTTCATATACCATTTTTCTCCGATTCATTTCTAGATATTTTTGGTTCCTTAGAATAGCATGGAATGCCTTCTCAAAGTGTTATATTGTTGCTTCAAGAATTTCACTCATTTTTTCTTCGAAAACTACTTTTCCTTTATCCATTTTCTAAGAAATTTGATAAGAAATGAAAGTATGTATTTAGCAAAGAAGATGACTTCATTTTACGATAGATAATAGTGATTTATAGTGTTAAAATTTGTTCAAAACCGTTCCACATAAATGTTTAAATAACTACTTTAGATTTGAATTTAAAAACAGGTTCTACCATTATATGTCGACATAATCTTTGATGTATGTTGACTTATGGTCATTCGTAACTGATATGTCGACACGTAATTTTATGTACGTTGACATATAGAATATTTTCCAACTTTTCGAAAAAAAATTCTTAATTTTTGTTTTTATTTATATAATATTTTTTTATTTTTATATATTTCAGGGAATAAAGCGTGCATATTTTTCATATATTCGATACTTCAAACGATTGCATTAGTTAGAACAAAACTACATATGCAATGAAAAAGAAAGTGTAAGGATTATTACTAAAAGGAAAACACAAAGCTAAGAAGATAATGAAGATGTAACAACTCAAATTCTAGTGGTCTGGATTTTTCGCAGCTAAAAACCAAGCCCACTGACGCCCGTGTTGGGTATCTGGTACCCTGCAAATAGGCAAAGGTAAATATATCAGATCTCGATTAATTATCTCAGAGTGGAATTGACTAAAATATAATAATAAGTAAATGCTCAACCAAATAATAAAACGTTCTAACAAGTGTCGTAAAAGCTGAAAAGTCTCTGCCATCTACCTAACCTGCTGGATGTTATAAGGAGGTGTCAGAACGAAAGTTTTGGTGAATGAATAAATTATATACTTCTAGGCTTAATTCCATATGTGTCATTTTATTTCCATTTATTCTTATATTAGGTTCATTAGTTAACAATAATCTCGCCTCTGTTCGTGAACCGTGCCCATTAACTCTATAGTAGATTAAAACCTAGTAACTAATATATATATATATATATATATGTGTGTGTGTGTGTGTGTGTGTGTGTGTGTGTGTGTGTATGGGTGGGTGTGTAGCTATATGCCCAATGACCGTGTTGGTCCTAGGTACCACCATGCTACCTTTCGTATCCTCCTAAAAAAGAGCTTCATCGTCTGGCTTCGAGAGTATTTCATAACTACATCTGTAAAGGACCGCTTCGTAAGGCCTACAATACAAATGCTCCACTGTCTTGCTCTGCGAACGTTTCGTAGCTGCATCCATAAAGGACCGCTTCACAAGGCCTACAATATAGACGCTCCACTACTTACTACGAAAACATAAATCATGTCTGCACAAGTCTATACTAGTGCTCGAACATCCATAATGTACCTGTAACGACCCGAAATTTTCGAAGCCGAAAATTCCATATAGTTATGAAAAAGAAGAAAGAGATAAAAGAAAATGAACAGAAACAACAACTCACATTCGCAGCGGATAAAATATAATAATAAATATTAACAGTTTACAAAAGAATACTATAACTGTCGATTATATTTTAATACATCAGAGTTTCACATATACACAGTCACTGAATATACATAATTATCATCTCACAGATTTACAATAATTTAACACAGCGGAAATGCTTTACACGGTCCTGCCATCCGACTCGCCTTCTGAGCCCCAGAACGTACCTACCTGAAAATCTGTAATACTCGGTCTGACCCGAGCATTACATCAAAGTAACACCCGGGTCAGGCTGGAAACCAGCATGAGTAAACCCAACTAACATGGAATACCAAAGAAATCAACTTTTATAAAACGTGGGTAACTCATTTCAATTCACAAGCCACAATGTTTATTATAGCCATCACAAATTCCACACATCTATTTCCTAAGTACCAAACTTAGATAAAATAATCCAATTCACTTAAATCATTTCATTCTAGTCTATTGATTTACACATCAATTTATTTTTAATCCGAAGTGGTTTCGGGTGTTTTCCTAATACCCGATCCCGGTCTCCTCGGATCACATGTCATCCTAATCCCAAATTATCCACATGAAATACACAACATTTCATATCAGAGATATCAACTCATTCAAAGTATCCCATACCATTCAATCATACATAAGCAATGCTTAATCACATACAAATTAATTCAATTGATTCTAATTGAATTTTCTAACCACATTCACTTAGATTATTAGTTAATTCCAAATTAATTAATTAATCAACCCCTCTATATCCATTCATCTTAATTAACAACCCTGGATTAATTATCTTCCAATTCCATTCAGGTAATTCTCTTTAGTTAATTTCACGATATTAATTACTCTTACCAAATCAATGCGCAATCTTTAATTTCTCCACAAATTAATTAACTACAATCAATTACGTTAATTCTTAATTACTTATATTAATTGACTTCTCATAAGTCACTTATTATGAATTAATTAATCTCAATTAATCAAATCTTTAATTACTTCATTAATTATATAGATTAATGATTTTCAATTATATTTTACTTTAATTCAACCCAATATTCATCATTCTCGATTAATCTCAATATGTAATTAACTATTCTTTTATTTACTTCATTAATAAATCAGTTACTCCTTAATTAATTATCTTAAGTAATCTCTTGATAAATTTCACAAAGTAACTATATTTTATTAATTACATTAAGTAATTATTTATCACACCATTAAATGATTATTCTAATTTATTTATACTTAGTTAATTAAATTACAACTTAATTTATTATTTATTCAAACCTTTAATTACTGAACTAAATACCCCAAATCCTTAATTAATTAAATTAATTAATTATCCATTTCAATTATCCTACTATTTTAATGTATCACAAATCATTAAGTCTTTAGTAACTTTTAAACGGAAATATTTTCTTATTTATTATTTTAAATTTAAAACAACTTAAAATTCCCAATACTTCGAGTTAAGCAACCATTAACTCGAGAACCATCTAATACCAAAATCACCCAATCATCAATTCACAGTGCATATCAAATAAATTAAATCATTCAATCAAATATTTTAATTTAACCATTTAAACCTAAATAGAATCTAATAGAGTGAGATTTACTCACCTTTATCATTTTGCAGCACATATCCTTTATGACTTGTTCTTCACGATCATTGACCTTGTAAAACATTAGATGTTTTATTAATATTCAAGTCAATTGAGCAATTTAAATTTCCATTTGATAATTTAATTAACTACTGATTTCATTTTGAACAATTAAATTAAATTTAAACTAATTTCCCTTTCTAACAGATTTTCCTATTCCTTTAATAAATGCTTTTTAGTAACCAAGGTAAATTAAGTAAGTTTATTAAATACATATTTTTAACAATAGCTAGCAAGTTTAAAATGTAAAAAACATAACTGCCCTTTTGAATTTCTTCACCATATCACTTTTCCTTTTTCACCTAGCATGGTTACAGGTAAAATAGAAATAGTATATACTTCCTTTTAGATTTTTAATTGAAGACCAGAAAATATTGTTTAACATGATTACTGATTTAGAATTAAAATATGTGTATATTATCTGATTAAATTTAAACAAGGATGTTTTATAATCTGCTGTTAAGTCCTGATAAATGAATCCACAGTCAACAATCTAACTACAAGTTCAAACCTTATGTAAATCAAATTAAAACGTTTGAATTTTAAGTTATCCCAAATTTGTATACATACGTGTAGATTTAAATTTTTTTTTTAAAAACAAAAGCTTATACCTACAGATAACAAACCTATATCCAACGTCGACGAAATCCCACGCATCGCTCAGATCTCGATCGCCCATAATTCCTTGCTACTGCCAACGACGAACGATCACCCATCTCAAATCGCGACCCATACAAACTTGCCGGCCTCCACCCTATCCAGATCCCAATCGTATGCCGCCTCTAAGCCTATCGCAACCCCATACTTCCCATACCCTAGCGTGCTGCCCTAGCTTGCTCTGGCCATCGTGCGACAACAGTCGAGCCTCAGCCCACGACGTCGATGGCCTCCGAGCTCGCGATACACCCTTATTATTCTTATTTTATTTTTTTATTTCTGGGTTTGATTCATTTTGGTGGAATGATATTTAGGAAGAGAGGAATTCAAATTGGGAAGGAAGGGTGCGGCCATTTTCTTTTTTCTCGGCTTCAATTTATTTTATTTTTGTAGAACTGAAAAGGAGAGAGATAGATATAGTAGTATCGGCCATAAGGCTTCTTGGGGAAGACAATGAGTTAAAGTTGAAGATAGCGGCTCGTATCAGAGTATAGGGTAGCTGAGGTGAGAGGTTAGGTTAGCTAAAAGATGTAACAGGGTTTGACTAATTATTTTATTTTATTTTATTCAAATATCTCGTTGCATAACGCGAAATCCCGAACCCCAAATCAGACATGCCGACAGACGTTTATAAGGTTTACCGGCATTCCGAACACAATGGAACGTGTTTCGGAGGTTAATTTGATCGTATGCGCGAGTTACGAAAGTAAACGATCAATTTTAAATTAAATCGATTATAATAGTTTCTAAGCCTTTTGAGCTGCCAAGGTCAAACAACAACTCCGATTGTTACAAAAATTGAAATCCGACAATAACTAACTATTACGGATCCAATGGAACTGGTTTCGTCAAATTCCAAGACTATCTCTCGGAAGGCTATTTTGAAATTCAATTTAAACGATATATTTTTAAAATTGAGCAAATCACCTTTAGCTTGAATTTCAACCATCTTATTATCTTCAGTATCATCATTATAAATTTTATAAGCCTTCAAATTATTTAAACAGGCTTAGAAATTTCAGATTCAACAATTTACCCACTTTCTAATTATTAAATTCGATATTTAAACTATATAATTCGATGATTTAATTATCAAGTAAATATTGATATCCCGAATTCAAGTTAAAATTAACTTTTAAATATTTAAAATCAATTTAATTATCCCATTTTAAATAGTTGAAAATTCTGGGTCGTCACATTCCTCCCCCTTAAAAGAATTTCGTCCCCGAAATTACTAGTTAGGAAGAATGGACTAATACCCGTTTATTTTTTTCTCCAAAACCCACAATTCAAAAGTTTTATCAACGTCCCACCAACTATCTTTTATTAAAACTCATTATCCTCTTAACCAACTTCCCAAAACCTTTTATAGTATCAAATAATATCCATTTGCTCAATTATCTAAATTTCAATTTAAAATCTATTTTGAATTATCAAAATTTCCTCAAAAATTTTCTAACCCTCTAAATTTTCGAAATTTTTTGCCAGCGTCTCCTTTGCGCGGCTAGCTCGGTACAACTACAAAAGGCCTCTACGGGCTCCCAAATTACAAAAATAAAACAAAAGCCAAGTGGCTACATCAAAACCCAATCCAATTTCATACAGAAATGTAAATACATACCTTTTGTCCGCAATTCAAATTTATTTTGGAATCAAATCCAATTTCTTTTCCCTTTAATACCTGCATATCCCACTTAGCAACAATATCCAATCGTAACATTTCAAATCATTTTATACCTTTCCTTATATAGGTTTTCACATTTACTTCTATGCAAATTAGTTTTTACCGTTTTCATATGAATTCAAATTATTTCCGATTTTGAATATTGAGTTTTATCTTTCATTTATAACTGATTCGTATTAGTTTCATCTACAAATTTACTTTAATTTTCAATTTGAAATCGTTTTGTCGATTACAAAAAAAAATTCCAAAAATTTTCAAAAATTTTCTAACTCCCAAAATTTTTGGCAGTCTCCTTTGTACGAGGAGCTTTTGCAATTTTACAATAGATATAAATATGTATACATCGACCCACACGGTCGGAAAAAGCAAAAACAGTTCATATTTCCTATTTTTATTGCGTTGGCGTACCTTTACTTAGCATTTAAAGTAAGCAGCTTATTTATTTTAGCGAATAGCGCAACCAAATCCAGCCAAACGGCCTTCAGGTACTTGTACTTACTCAATTTAAATATGTAAGTGCCATATATAGAAATTCTATTAGCATTTCACTTCTTTTAATGGCTAAACACAAGCATTTCAAAAGCAACAAACACCAAACGCTTACCATAAGCGATTTATATAATTTAAAGCTAATCCAATTGCTTCCAACCAAATTTATATGCTATTACATTCAATTTTAATGGATTACAACGCAATTGCTTACAATCAATTCATTTTTAAGCAAACAAACTCGTATTCATATCAATTGATTCAAAAATAAATTATATTTGTTTCCACTAATTCATAGAATTTAATTAAATCTCGTTTACGTTAAACGATAATCATTTCTACGCAAATTTGATAATATCCATGTGAATAAATAATTTCTTAAGTTCTATAACCAATTAAAATTGATTCCAACTCAATTTTATTTAATTCAATTCCATTTTAATTTATTCACAATCATTTTATTTAGCTCGACACATTCCATGCTTGTGTACTACTAAGCATTACCAAAAAATATAAACCGAGCTTTTATTTAATGGGCTTTTACCCTTATTCGAAGGCAAGCTCCCTTAACATTTAAACTTAAGTTACTTTACTTTAATTTATTCCAACACCAAACTTAAGTTTACTTCTATTCAATTGGATTCTCATCAAATCAAATTCCATTTAATTCAGTTAGCCCATCTATTCATTTTAATTCACCTCCACAATTTATCAAAATAATATCCAAGCACATACTTAACTCATTTATACTTCAAATTAATATGCCACCAAACTTAAGTTCAGTCTAATAATCCGATTCCAATTACAACTTTGATTTAGTTTTTTTTTAATCAGACTTCTTTCAATTATTATTTAATTCAATTAACCCATTTAAATTTTTTTAATTTACTTACTTAATTCGCTAACGAATTTATTTTATTAACATAAGGCCATTCTCAATTTATTTCTATTCACTTGCGTTTTGTTTTGCAACTCAAACCATTTCTATTATAATCACTTTTCTCATATCCAATTTACTTGCAAATTCATTAATCATTATTCAAACCACTCTTGAATTTTATTTGTAATTCAAACCATCACATTTCCAATCCAACTCAATTTTATTTTTATTTTACAACATCTCCTCTTTTTAATTCATTATTAAATCTAACTCGAATTCTATTTACAATTCTAATTCATTTCCAAAACCCATTATTAATTCACAATCAATTTTATTTAAACTAGTTAAATTTTATTAACGTACTCTATCAAATAATTATTTATTAGCTTATTTCCAACTTTTATTACAAAGAAAATTACTTCATTAAATTTTCCTGAGTTCAAATTCGTTTTTATAATTCCAGTTTGGAGTTTCTTTCATTTTTCAAAATTCCAACACTTCTATTTTAAAATTTTAGAAATGCCTTTAAAATCTAATAATATTATTAAAATAGCTTTTGTAAAATATTTCTTGTAACTCGATGTCTCAACCAGTCCATCATTGTTCTCACAGAAATTCAGTCATACGTTGATCAGGCGTAGGACTGAAAATCTATAAGTACTTGGTAAACCCGTTTTCAACACCCAGTGAAAATACTTGGAAATAATTTTATTGAAAATATCGAAAACAATTTTTGAAAATAGAGGAAATATCTTTGGTGAGGATGCTCTAGAAATCATCACCCCCATCCATGGTCGCAGTTAACTCGATGGTTACGTTGCCATCCCGACAAAATCCATAGATAACTGTAGGCCTCCGCGCCCCTCGATTACACCATGGAACCTACGACAGATCGCAGCAACAACTGGGGTTACGTAGCTATCACAGCAAAAACCCATATAACTGTAGGCATCAGCGCCATCGAATTTCGCTGCCAAAATGAAACTTCTCCACTCCACTTGACCATAGATCGCAGTCTACCGATGTTGCGTTGCCTTCCCGGCAAAATCAATTATAGACTGTTGGCACTCATCCTCCACACGAATTTCGCTATGTCCCCACAGTAGATCGCTGCGACATCGAGTTACACTATCGTCACAGCATAACCCAAATGCCTCTGTAGGCATCAGCGCCCTCGACTTTCGCTACCCAATAATCCTCAGGAACTAGTTTTGTCCAGACTCCTCACAGGATCAACTTTAGAACCCCCCTTGGGCTCAAGGCAGCACCACCCGGTGGCACTCTTGAGAAGTTCATTTCTAGGAAGCGCCTTTTTCCCTAGAGCCATCATCAAAATATTTTATACTATACACATATAGTATCTTCAAATCATACACCTAGTATGATATTATACAAAGATCCTTTACACAAAATCGATTATCCCAAAATCGATAATTCTCAAACTAGGCTTTCCAAATTCAATATTGATTTTACCCAAAATCAAAAGCCTTTCTAAATCCAAAGGTTCTCAAAAACTTTTCCAAAATCCTCATAAGATCCTTTATATATAGTCAGATATATAAAATTTTAATAAACTTTGGATCTTTTCAAACTGGTATAATACTTCTTTTATACTTCAAATACCTTCAAAAATCCTTTTCTTCCGGCAATAGATTTAACAAGGAAAGATTTATCTTATATAACAAAGATATATATAACTTTGTTTATTCAAAAATCAAATATTCAAATTTGATTACTCTTTCCAATATCAATTTCATTCAAATCCGTACGATGTACAGTTCTCATCCGTACGCTATACCAATCTGATCGCTCACTCGATCGCACAATTTCACTTCCAAACTAGTATCGTCCACCCGACTTCCTAGTAGGGACTCAGATCTGGTTTCTTGATTAGAAACCATCATTCTCCTTACATAGGCATAACTATGATAGAGAATATCCAGAACCAATCAACAATCCATATCCAGGTTCGCCGTCGAAAATCGAGTGAAAAATCCCACTCGGATCGATATAACTATCTCGAAATTCTATGCTCGAATCTGGATCAAATCACTATACGAATAGAACAATATACGTACATCCTACGTATTTATTTCCATTGATTATTAGCCAAATCAATTTCCCATTTCTATTCTCATTCACTTGAATTTTCATTCACTTAGTTACAATTGTCTCAATTCCATTGAATTATCATTTCAATTCTTATCTCAGTTGGGTATTACATTCATAACAGTTTGAACTCCGACCAATTTAGTAATAGCTTGAAAATTGAATAATAGGTAAGTAGTTGAAAAATAATTATTAGTTTACAAAATAGCTATAAAATAGGTAACTAACTGTAAAATAGTTGGAAATTAATAATTTATTTATAATAGTTGAAAAATAGTAATTAGTTTAGAAAACAATTGAAAGATGGTTAAATAGCTCCAAAAATAACGGTAAAACAAATATAAAATAAGTTGGCTTTAAGAAAGAAAAGTTGTATATATTAAATAGCTTAGAAAAATAAGTTTGTATTAAAACAATTTATTTAAAATAGTCAAGAGTCAAACTATTCCCTACCCCAACAATTCAATGTACACTTCCATTTAAATTGATCCAATTCCAATTTGAATAACTCCAATTTCCATTGAAATCTATTTAATCCCAAGGCAACTTCAATTCTAATTAATTCCAACTAAATTCAATTTGTACTAATGGAATTTAAATTTCAACTTTAACCCATCTCAAATTATATAATTTCGAGTTAAATTCTCAAAGATTGGTTTATCTCTTTAAACCAAATTATCTTTTATTTTAAGTTTTTAATCAATTTAATTTCTGAGTTCAATTCTCAGAATTCCATTTTAAATTATTTTTATTTATGTATTTCAAGGTTCAATACAATTTCATTTGTTTTCAAAATTTAATTTATTATTAAATTTTATCTTCCAGTTTGAAGCTAGTTCTTAAACAAGTTCAATTTACAATTTAATTATTCAAATTTATTTTATTTATACAATACCATTCTCAATTTAAAGATTTTTATTAACAATAGGATGATATCATCCAATTTATTTTAAAATGTCCATCCATTTTCAATTTCTAAATCTCAAACCCGTTTGAGATCACACAAATTCCCAATTCAATCAACCATTTAACTCTCCAAGTTAAATTCCAATTTACTTAATCCAATCAACCTTACTCAATTTGAATTCCCGCTTCGAACTTCAAAATTCTTTCCCTCTTATAAGTTCAAAACTTATATCACTTAGGGTTTTGTACATCACACTTCAGGGAAAAATCAAAGCTCAACCTCTTAGAGTTTATTTCAAATTATCTTTGATATCATGTATATCCATACATATATACATATTTATTTCTTGGCCCTCCCAGCCATGTTTTACAATTTTAAACCACCTTTGGTTTTAAATTCAAATCAATTTCCAAACAACCCATTGTTTGCATCAAGTCCCAGTTATCCAAATAATACTTATTTATTATTTCTCATTATTTTGAAACCAAATTTTCAAATTCTGGGATTAGATTTAGAATTTCATTTTCAATCACTTAAATTTTAATTTAGTTGTATTTTTGTTCCTACTTAATTTAATTCCAATTCTAGACTTCAGTTTGTTTGTATTATATTACTTCTTAATTTTAATTTCAATAATTAACAACTAATCACCTTAATATTTATTAGAAGGAAAAATTCCTTTATATATATCAAAATATATTTTTATATAAAATCATTTATAATATTTTTATAAGAAAATAACAAGTACGCGCTCATATATATTTATATACTCAACTCTTAGAGTACTACGGACTCTATTAAATGAGTAATCCCCACCAGAGCCAAGGTTCTCGCTTAACCTTTCAGCTCTGGTACCAAATGTAATGACCCGAAATTTTCGAAGCCGAAAATTCCAGATAGTTATGAAAAAGAAGAAAGAGATAGAAGAAAATGAATAGAAACAACAACAACTCACATTCGCAGCGAATAAAATATAATAATAAACATTAACAGTTTACAAAAGAATACTATAACTGTCGATTATATTTTAATACATCAGAGTTTCACATATACACAGTCACTGAATATACACAATTATCATCTCATAGATTCACAATAATATAACACAGCGGAAATATTCTACACGATCCTGCCATCCGACTCGCCTTCTGAGCCCCAGAACGTACCTACCTGAAAATCTGTAATACTCGGTCTGACCCAAGCATTACATCAAAGTAACACCCGGGCCAGGCTGGAAACCAGCGTGAGTAAACCCAACTAACATGGAATACCAAAGAAATCAACTTTTATAAAACACGGGTAACTCACTTCAATTCACAAGCCACAATTTTATTATAGCCATCACAAATTCCACACATCCATTTCCTAAGTACCAAACTTAGATAAAATAATCCAATTCACTTAAATCATTTCATTCCAGTCTATTGATTTACACATCAATCTATTTTTAATCCGAAGTGGTTTCAGGTGTTTTCCTAATATCTGATCACGGTCTCCTCAGATCACATGTCATCATAATTCCAAATTATCCACATGAAATACACAACATTTCATATCAGAGATATCAACTCATTCAAAGTATCCCATACCATTCAATCATCCATAAGAAATGCTTAATCACATACAAATTAATTCAATTGATTCTAGTTGAATTTTCTAACCACATTTACTTAGATTATTAATTAATTCCAAATCAATTAATTAATCAACCCCTCTATATCCATTCATCTTAATTAACAACCCTAGATTAATTATCTTCCAATTCCATTCAGGTAATTCTCTTTAATTAATTTCATGATATTAATTACTCTTACCAAATCAATGAGTAATCTTTAACTTCTTCACAAATTAATTAACTATAATCAATTACGTTAATTCTTAATTACTTATATTAATTGACTTCTCATAAGTCACTTATTATGAATTAATTAATCTCAATTAATCAAATCTTTAATTACTTCATTAATTATATAGATTAATGATTTCCAATTATATTTTACTTTAATTCAACCCTAATATTCATCATTCTCGATTAATCTCAATATGTAATTAACTATTCTTTTATTTACTTCATTAATAAATCAGTTACTCCTTAATTAATTATCTTAAGTAATCTCTTGATAAATTTCACAAAGTAACTATATTTTATTGATTACATTAAGTAATTATTTATCACACCATCAAATGATTATTCTGAATTATTTATACTTAGTTAATTTACTTACAACTTAATTTATTATTTATTCAAAACTTTAATTACTGAATTAAATACCCCAAATCATCAATTAATTTAATTAATTAATTATCCATTTCAATTATCCTACTAATTTAATGTATCATAAATCATTAAGTCATTAGTAACTTTTAAACGAAATTATTTTCTTATTTATTATTTTAAATTTAAAACAACTTAAAATTCCCTATACTTCGAGTTAAGCAACCATTAACTCGAGAACCATCCAATACCAAAGTCACCCAATCATCAATTCACAGTGCATATCAAATAAATTAAATCATTCAATCAAATATTTTAATTTAACCATTTAAACTCAAATAGAATCTAATAGAGTGAGATTTACTCACCTTTATCGTTTTGCAGCACATTTCCTTTATGACTTGTTCTTCACGATCATTGACCTTGTAAAACATTAGATGTTTTATTAATATTCAAGTCAATTGAGCAATTTAAATTTCCATTTGATAATTTAATTAACTACTGATTTCATTTTGAACAATTAAATTAAATTTAAACTAATTTCCCTTTCTAACAGATTTTCCTATTCCTTTAATAAATACTTTTCAGTAACCATGGTAAATTAAGTAAGTTTATTAAATACATATTTTTAACAATAGCTAGCAAGTTTAAAATGTGAAAAACATAACCGCCCTTTTGAATTTCTTCACCATATCACTTTTCCTTTTTCACCTAGCATGGTTACAGGTAAAATAGAAATAGTATATACTTCCTTTTAGATTTTTAATTGAAGACCAAAAAATATTGTTTAACATGATTACTGATTTAGAATTAAAATATGTGCATATTATCTGATTAAATTTAAACAAGGATGTTTTATAATCTGCTGTTAAGTCCTGATAAATGAATCCACAGTCAACAATCTAACTACAAGTTCAAACCTTATGTAAATCAAATTAAAACGTTTGAATTTTAAGTTATCCCAAATTTGTATACATACGTGTAGATTTAATGTATTTTTTTTTAAAAACAAAAGCTTATACCTGCAGATAACAAACCCATATCCAACGTCGACGAAATCCCACGCATCGCTCAGATCTCGATTGCCCACAATTCCTTGCTAATGCCAACGACGAACGATCACCCATCTCAAATCGCGACCCACACAAACTTGCCGGCCTCCACCCTACCCAGATCCCAATCGTACGCCGCCTCTAAGCCTATCGCAACCCCATACTTCCCATACCCTAGCGTGTTGCCCTAGCATGCTCTGGCCATCGTGCGACAATAGTCGAGCCTCAGCCCACGACGTCGATGGCCTCCGAGCTCGCGATACACCCTTATTATTCTTATTTTATTTTTTTTATTTCTGGGTTTGATTCATTTTGGTGGAATGATATTTAGGAAGAGAGGAATTCGAATTGGGAAGGAAGGGTGCGGCATTTACCTTTTTCTCGGCTTCAATTTATTTTATTTTTGTAGAACTGAAAAGGAGAGAGGTAGATATAGTAGTATCAGCCATAAGGCTTCTTGGGGAAGACAATGAGTTAAAGTTGAAGATAGCGGCTCGTATCAGAGTATAGGGTAGCTGAGGTGAGAGGTTAGGTTGGCTAAAAGATGTAACAGGGTTTGACTAATTATTTTATTTTATTTTATTCAAATATCTCATTGCATAACGCGAAATCCCGAACCCCAAATCAGACATGCCGACAGACGTTTATAAGGTTTACCCGCATTCCGAACACAATGGAACGTGTTTCGGAGGTTAATTTGGTCGTATGCGCGAGTTACGAAAGTAAACGATCAATTTTAAATTAAATCGATTATAATAGTTTCTAAGCCTTTTGAGCTGCTAGGGTCAAACAACAACTCCGATTGTTACAAAAATTGAAATCCGATAATAACTAACTATTACGGATCTAATGGAACTGGTTTCGTCAAATTCCGAGACTGTCCCTCGGAAGGCTATTTTGAAATTCAATTTAAACGATATATTTTTAAAATTGAAAAAATCACCTTTAGCTTGAATTTCAACCATCCTATTATCTTCAGTATCATCATTATAAATTTTATAAGCCTTCAAATTATTTAAACAGGCTTATAAATTTCAGATTCAACAATTTACCCAATTTCTAATTATTAAATTCGATATTTAAACTATATAATTCAATGATTTAATTATCAAGTAAATATTGATATCCTGAATCCAAGTTAAAATTAATTTTTAAATATTTAAAATCAATTTAATTATCCCATTTTGAATAGTTGAAAATTCTGGGTCGTCACAGTACGACCCAATGCGTACATCGAGGACTACATAATCGTTCCATCTACTATCTGAATCCCGCCAACAAGGTTTGCCTTGTACCGAACTTAGTCGGGGATTTTCTATATCTATAAAGGACCACTTCGTTGGCCTATAATACAGATATTCTAGTTGGTCTATCCCTTTCTCATCATGGCTATGGCCCAACGCAACCATCCCTCGACTAATCAAAAGACTTCTAAAGAGTTAAGTGGTCATGCCCTACTGCAAACAATCTAACATCCAATTGGTGGTGTCCCTCCATCCAATGTCTCGATAGTGAAATAATCATTAGTATGTTGGTTTAACTCTAGTCTTTCCCAAAATCACTCTTCATCTTGCTGGTACTTGATATCCGCATGCGATTATCCTTCACCTTACTTGCAAGTACTAGACATACGAATATGCTACTCCAAACACCAAGCCCTTCTGACTACCTATAAAGGTCCACTTCATTAGGCCTACAATGCAAATACAGTCAAGGCATACTCTCATGATGGAACACCTACAGACTTGCCTCCTGGGATGCAGCTTCGTTAGGCTACCCAAAGGGTCATCCTAGAGAATCCTCATGTCCCGTTGAATTTTTGTACTTCCTTCTAGCCCAAAAATTCTAAGTTGAATGTGCTTCTCCATTACTGGAATCCATGATAAACTGCTTTGTTAGGCGCTTCATATTTTTGGGCGGCTCCAAACACCATTTGATTCTTTTATTCCACTCTAAGTCTAATCTTTTAATTTGCATTTAGGTTGCTCTCTTACTTTATTGGCTACTTATTTAACTTAATTAGAATATTCTTGCCCTCGTCTCACTTCTAGTTACCGTGAGATTACAATAGATCTGATAGGGAATACTGTTAGCATGAGCCATATTCATTATCTTGCTTATTTAACTTAATATATAGATCCCTAAGTTCAATGAAACAAGCCTCTTTTACCATTTTTGTTATATCTTCTTTTTGACTTAATTTAAGTTGTTTAAATAAGCTTCTGCCATTATTCTCTGCTACATTTCCTACCAATTCATTATAAGTCTCATGATAAGCTTTTCTATTCTTATTTCATAATTATAACCTATGTTATAATTCTAATTGTAATTGTTATTTTTTCATCTTTTATAGTCCGTTATATAATTACAGGCATTTCTTATATGTTCTAGTCTGCCTTCTTTTATTATGATATAAAATTCTATTTAATTCTCTAATATTACATAAATCACTTATCACAATAGTTGCCTATTTAAATAGCCTATGTGGTAAACGCAGGCTTAGGCTCATTAATTTTCTACAGCTTCAAATTCTTGATTAATAATTTTTTTGTTTCAATTCATACTTTACTTATTGTCTTCTATTTTAGAAGTAATTCTATTTTGTTTGGTTGGTTATGAAAACTGCATAACCCATTTCCATATCTTAGTATTGGATAATACTATAAACAATAATCCGCAACTGCACGATATTTCTTTTACTATTTTGGAGATATGTAAATACAGCGGTTTCTCTATTTTACATAGTCCCCTTTTTATTTCTTTTATTCTTATAGTTACGTTTATCGCTATCTTTTAGATGTTAAGTTATGGAAATGTAACCTATTCTCTAAACCGACCAATTAATCTAATAATTACTCCCAAATTAGCTTTTCTCATTTTACTGCAATTTATTACAGTAATTCTATTGCTCAAACTTTTATTATTTTACATCTTCATTTTAGTATTCTTAATTATTTAATCCATATTCGCATTTAGTTTATTCTAATGCATATGTGAAGAAAACGGAGAGGATAAAAGAAAATTGACGCTTGCATAAAATCCAAAACGTAGAAAAAGATGTAAATATAACATAGAAGACAGTATAAATACTAATACTATAAATAAACTGCAAGTTTTCTTATACTTTAGCATAATTTAATTAGTATGATTAATTACTGAATAAAATTTTCTAAACAGGAATCTAACAATAATAATCTTAAACTTAAAAGATATATAAATAAATCCACTCACCTGTCGTCCTTAGCTTTGCTTGTGCTCCAGTTGGCTCCACAATCCTTCTGGATCCCTTCTTCCAAGGTGTAAAATATTTTCATTTAGAAGATCTTCTCCCTAGAAATTATTTTCCTTTTAGGATTCAACCTTAGGTAATGAACCCATGGGAGAAAAATCCAATTGTAAGAAGATAGCTAGGCTTAGGGTCCTACTTATATTGGAGCTTGGGGGTCTCAAACCGTTGGATTCTTGGATTGAACCTGGAGCAACCACATCACAGAGTCGTTCGGAGCCATAGGATCAAAGAATGTATGGCTCGGATGACGTAAAAACTAGAAAACCCGTTACGTACATACCTGGATGAAAATTTTGTCCAGGTCGCACGCGGGTCGATCGGGCGGTCGACCGCCTCTAAGCATCGGTCGACCGAACGGTCGACTTGTGTGCCAATTCAGTTAACCTATAGTCGGTCCATACGTACATATTTTTTTCATTTTGACTTCTGCTTTTGTTTCATTCGTAACTTCTTCTATTGGTTTAGATTTTGACAAGTTATAATGGAAACTGATTAACAAATCGCCCCGGATGCAATGGTACAAGTTTTGGAGCCATATTCTAATAATTCCAAAATTATTTGTTTTCATTACTTATCGTTATACGTTAAATTTTAAATGTATAAAAAATGTGGGGTGTTACAGAAGAGTTATTGCCAAGTTTTCTCATAATCTTTCAAAAGAAGTAATCTATTTTCTTGGATAGCTTTGAGAATCATCAAAAAATGATTTCTTAGGATTTTTGGGCTCCATTATTGATATAAATGCTACATTACTCAATTTATTTAGTTGATTCCTTGTTCTTATAAATGATTCTATATTTCCTAAGTTATTTTCTTTTGGGTGTCCATTTAAGATATGAGTTTTGGGTAGCCTATTTTCATTTGTATCATTATGGTTATTATTTTCATTAGCACTTTCATTATTTTAGCTAGTTCAAAATTTTCATCTTTTTCTAATAATAAGAGTGATAATTTTTTTTATTCAAGCAAAGCACTCATTTTTGATGTCTTGGTAGTTCGAATCCAAGACCTCTAGAGCCACTGTTTAGAGATCTTACTACTTGAACTGGTGGTCCTTGATGTTCAGAAATTTCATCTTCATCTTTTTTATACTTGTTTCTTTAAAATTTTCATTAAAAGAAACATGTAGAGCCTCTTCGATAATGTTCATTCTAGTATTATAAATTATGTATGCCTTTCTTCTGTTAGAATAACCAACGAATATTCCTTTATCGGCTTTAACATCGTATTCTTCTAAATTGTCTTTTGTTTTTAGTATAAACCATTTACTCCCAAAAACATTAAAGTATAACACTTCTGGCTTTTTCAACAAATAATTTTCATATGGTATTTTCTTTGTTAATAGATCTTATCAAAATTCTATTTAGAGTATAATAGCATGTTGCTACTATTTCACCTACAAGGTTCTTTAGTAGGTTATTATCATTTAATATTGTCCTAACACATTCTTGAATAATTATATTTTATTCTATACTACTTCGTTTTGCAGTGGAGTTTGTGGAAACGAAAAATTATGAGATATTCCTTTCTTGTTATAAAATTTTTCAAAATTTCCTCCGTGATCACTTATAGTCTAAACTTTTAATGATTGCTAATTTTGAATTCTTTTAACAAAGGTTTTGAACATTTTAAATGTATCTCTTTTATGTTTTTTCAATGTATATCTTAAAAAACCATCTATAGTAATGAAAACACATTAGTTGACAGTGATTAAGATGGTAAACAGATCTAGATAAGAAAGTTATAGTGGTTGTGAAGTAGATGTTACATCATTTTATTTAAAAAAATTCATATGAAGTTCACCCATTTGGCATGCATCACAAAGATTATCTACTTTTAGATTCATCTTTGGTAATGCTCTTACTAATTTGTATTTTCAAAATTTTGATAAATATTTGGATTTGAAGTGACCAAGATGTTTATGCCAAATCCAAGGGTCATTAGGTTCGGTCGTAGGGCAAAAGTTACGATTAGATATTTTTATTCTTAATACACAGATGTTTCCTTTCCTAGTAACTTCAAAGATATTTTTTGAATTTTGATCTAAGATATAACTTGGGTCATTATGAAAATTTTCCCTAAATTCTTTATCACATAGTTGACATACACTAAGGAGGCATGTTTCAAATTATTAACTAAAAAACATTTAATATAGCAGGAGTCTAGAGTTATCAACGTTGTCGATGCCAGTTACATATCCTTTCGAGTTATCTCCAAATTTTACTTCTCTGCCATCCTTGTAAATGGTGTCTGTAAATAGTTTCGAGTTTTCAGTCATGTGTCTTAAACATCCACTATCCTATATCCATTTATCCTTCTTAAATATGACATAGGTACATATTCATTTGAAAATGAATTTATAATCCTCTTGACATAGTCTTCCTTTAGTAAAAAAAAATTCCTAGAGAAACAAAAGCATGTTGCATATCTTGAAATATAGAAAATGTGTCTTATTGGATTTCATTTTAAATAACCGAAACTGTTGGTTAAAAAGAAATCTTAGTTTACTTAAACTTACTAGTGTCTTCGTGTGTGACATTTAATGTACTCCAAATTTCATATGCACCTTTACAAATAAACACTCTATTGAACTCATTTTTTATCTAGAGCGTAGAATAAAATATTCATCGCCTTTGAACTGTTTAATGCTTGTGATTTTTCTCATTAGTTCATTTTGCGTAATTAGTCTAAGGCTCGGTATACTCAATTTGTGTGATGTTCCATATATCTAAACTATTAGATTGTAAGTAAAATTTCATCCTACAAGACGAATAAGCATAATTACAACCATTAAAAAGTGATGGTCTAGCGGTAGACTGCACTTTTACAAATTTGTAAATAGGATATTTGTGTTACTAGTTATTTAAACTTTTCAAAAATATGATTATGAGATTTTTAAAACCAAAATGCTCAAGTACCAAATGTGGTTTATGATTGTTTGCGCCAAAATTGGTCATAAAACACCTAGTTGTACATGAAAGCACCATATTCCCAAAGCGATATCCAAATAGAAAGGCAAGCACGCAGACTACAGAATCAGTAGCAGAAAAATTAAAGGAACACGTAAGTTTTATAGTGGTTTGGCAAACTCTGGTGTACGTCTACTTATGATCATTTATTAGTTTATATTGTTGATTACCATTACAATTCCGTGAAATTCAAGAGTAAAATTGACAGAGTGTAGCCTACACAGAAGATAAAGAAAATAAGAAAGAAGATCTCCTTTTCTAAAGCCATGCCAGCTGTATTTGTTGGTGAAACTTCGGCTATAGGTCCTTCTTATCCATATAGGCCCACCATAGGGGTCGCTAGGCCCAAATCTCCATGTGGAGCGATCGGTATAGATCCCTTCCTTAGTTCATTCTTGGGCCGCGACTCCTTTGGTGGATTCCTCACGATGAAATATGATTAATCCCAAAGTTTCATATCATTTGGAAAAAGAAAGCTTGAGTTATTGATTGTTGAATACTAGAGTACCCTTGATTTCTGTCACATGTCGATCCCTCCTTTGTGGACTCACGTATGCCGATCCATCCGCCTATATGCTGCGCCGATCCTTTCCTTCAACCGACCCATCCTTCATAGGATATGATGAATGCTTTCCATCTATCCATACCAATCCCTTATTTGAGAACTGAAGTGCACTGGTCCCTCTATAAGAGCGAACTCATGCTGATCCATCATCTTCTGCAACACGCGCCGATCCATGCCATTCAAATATATCGATCCCTCCTCTGTGGGATTAAATATGTCGAACCCTCTCATATGTTGAGTTGTATTCCATACTTTGAACACTTTATCCTGCATATCTACTAATTCCGTTCAATCTCGAATCCATGTAGCCATTTATACCTGATTTCTAGGTCCAACAATCATCGCTCTATACTCACTGGCCTTGATAACTATGAAGTTTATTGGGTTAAATCTACCTGTGTACTACCATGCCGAAAGGTGGGTTAACACTTTGTCCTCCAAAACATGTCTTGTGATAGGAAGGCGTGTTTTGAATTGCCTTAAGCCTAATGTCGAACCCCACTATGTAGGATCGATTTCACCCTAAAGGGGGTGGGGTGAATAGGGTGATGCTATTAATTATAAAACTTATTGCGGAAGCTTATAAAAATTATTTCAACATAGATATATCAAAATAATAGCAGCACATATAATAGCAAAATAATAAATGCAGAAATAGAACGACACAGAATTTACCCAGCTTCGGCAAAACCCTGCCTACGTGCTGCCCCAAGGTTTCTACTAGAAATTAAGTAAACACACGCTTACACACATAAACTCGTGACACCCGCTACTGACTAACCTAACTTTATGCTCAAAAGCCTGCCACAACTTAGCCATTGAGCTACGAATTTTCAAATTACGCCACATAATTTGTACCCTAGTCACACAACTAGAAATTACAACGGCTTGAAATCAAAATACAAATTAAAAGACAATTAAAAAACAAAACCCCTAATTTATAAACTAAAGCCTTTATTGAAATAATAAGGCCGGCCCTTTTATTTCTTTTATGTTGTTCCTATACTTTGCTCTGTTCAAAAATGGCGGCCTCATTCAATCTCTCGTTCCTCTTTCCCTTTGCTCGAAAATTAGGGCTTTTGGAGAAATCGATGAAGTTGACTGATTGTTGGTCTATTACAATTGTTGCTCCTTTGATTTGCTTCGGCAATTGACCGTTTTTTCAATTTGAACACAACTTCTAAGATTTGATCGAGTTCGACTACAAATTGGTATGTGATTTTTGCTTGTTGCTTTATGTTAATATTCTTGAACTCGATGATTTGAAAGCTGATGATGATACTGTTCATATAGGGTTCGAATCCCTATTTTCTCATTCGTTTGAATTAGCCATTTAATTTATCTTGGCCGGTTGATTTTGTATTGATGCTTGAGATTGATTTCTGACTTGTTCAAATTACTTTAATAACACGGTTTTGATTTCTGAATTGGTTCGATTCCTTAATTTCCAAGGCTCTGACTTTACTGTGACGATGATTTCTTGATGACCCATGGCTTTGACTATGTTTATTTGGTATCTGTGACATTGTACAGTTCGATTTGAACTGCATCTGACTTTGTGCATCGGCCTTGACTTTTTAAACTTGATTTTGTCTTTGCTTTGATTACGTGATAATGTTTGATGACGTTTTAAGAAAAAGAAACTGTTATAGTTGAATCTCTGTCATTTGTTGATTTCGGCCACTTGATTTGGTTGCTTCATCATGTATACACATGCATATGTATGCGTGTGTATATTTGTTTGTGTTGGTTCATTGAGTTCTGATAGCACTCGAGTCTCGTTCAAGTTCTTCATTGCATTGTGCACTGCTTGACTCGTGTCTGGTTCTATTGGTGGCTTTACTTTAGTATTATTGCATTGTCCACTTCGTTTCACTATTGCACACATGTTGTATCTTTTGGAGCAGTTTCATGTTGTCTTCAAGTTTGAAATGCTTGCAGGCTTGGAGTCTTTGTACATTTACTTGTATATTTGATGGCATTCATGTGTACATTAGTCTGAAGCTTGTGTTCATCTCTGTTGCATACTTGACTTGTTCGATTTTCTTGCCGTTCCATGCAGATATGTACTCCATTGTCCATGATTTAGTGATACTGTAAAATTGTCTTCCATTCAGTTGTAGCTGCTGTCCATTTTGGTTTTGCTAGATGTATTTGTATTCGCTTGAAGTTGTAGTTGTATTTGGACTTGTACTCTTTTGATTTATTTGATTGTTATGTGCATAGCATATATATATATATATATATATATATATATATATATATATATATATATATGTCTATGAGCCTGGACAGTTTGGTTTCATTGATGATGCTATGCACCTGCATATACATGTGCCATTTCTTTGCTTACATCTATTGGTCTGCACATCCCTGTCTACCTGTAGTTTGTACCACTGCCTGTTCATGGCGATGTTTACAATGCTGCACTGTGTATGTACATTTCCATTCTGCTGTGTCTTTGATGTTGCCTTGCATTGTCACTTTTCTAAGTCATTGTTCTCTGGTGCATCGCTTGGCCATATGTATGCATCGGGGCAGTTTGAAATTGTTTGCAGTTTTGCACCTGTTTGGTTTGTGGTGCGCTTGCTTCTCTGACATGTTTAGTGCGTGTGCACGTCACTTTTCATTTTGATTTCACTTGAACTTCATCTTGATTTTTGGAATTACACCTGTGTTGAATACAACTTTAAAGCTCGGGTTTGACCTTGTGCTCGTTTGTGATTTCACTTGAGTTAAACCCGACTTTGATTTGGCTTTGACCTTGTGCTCACCTGTCCATGTAATTTTATCAAGTGTATTTATCGGTTTGCACGGCCTTGTGGCATGTATAGTGATACATTGTGCATGTCACAAGCTGTTCGTGTATGATGAATTCGAATTTAAATGATGACAAACAACCCAAATAACTGAGCCAAATATTATTTTCAAAATCCACATTTTATTTTATACTGCAAAAATATTTTATTTTCAATTTTACTGCGTCAATGCATATTTTTGCAGATTGCTCAGATGCTGGTTTCACATTGGAATGAAATTGAAGATAAATACGAGTTGAGTGAATGAGTGATATGTAGTGAGGTCAAATGTAAGTTAGAAATTGTGATGTAATCAAAATTGTATTGTAATTGAAGTTGTGTGTATACATAGTGAGAGCTTGAAATTTGTACTATTCAAAAATTATAATAAATATTTGTTTGAATAAAATTTCAGTTTGAATTCAAATTCTGTGTTATTTATTTTATTCATCAAATATTCATTTAATCTATGAAAAATAAAATAGTACATTAACAAATACATTTAAATGAATATATATATATATATGTTTATTATCATCAAACAAAAATCATATAATCACATATTCAACAATCTCCCCCTTTTGATGATAACAAACATATATTTAAGGTTTTGAATATGGTAAATGTATTTGATTATTCAATTTTCTCCCGCTATTTGAATGCTTCCTCTCTACACAAAGCCCCCCCTTCAAATATGCATACAATTACATATATGCAAATGAGCCTAGATGCAAATAGAAAATATTTGACCTTTGCTTGATTTTATTTGACAAAATCTTAACTTTTCTCTCCCCCTTTTGTTATCAGCAAAAGAGTAATAGTGTTAGAAAAAATAGAGATAAGTGATCGATATTAATACAACATTAAAACTCAATCGAATATAAATATTAAATTTCAATAAAAAATCAAACGAAAATCATAAATACTCTGTTAGGCGCATATTCCACTTTTAAAATGATGGGAATGATATCATCGTATAAAACCATACAGTTGTGTCTATTTATGGTATATTTATATCAGGAATTTGAATACCTACCAACCATGCATAACCGTTAGGACTTTTAAATGAGAATAGTAGTATTCCAATTTTATTTTAAAAAAAGAATTCAAGTATCTTCTAGCCACCATAACCGTGAGGACTTTTAAATGGGATTAGAATCAACTTATTTATTTAAAAAATCAATTTTGATATGCGTTCCATACAGGCATAACTGTAAGGACTTTTAAATGAGCATGGAAGCACATAACAAATTCCAAGTAATTCACCCATGCATAACCGTTAGGACTTTTAAATGAGAGTGAATACTTTGGATTTTATTTTATTTTATTTTATATATATATTATTTAATTTATTTTTATTAAAAATGTAAAATGGAAAACGAATGATTCCTGTTTAAAGTACCACATACCAACAAACTATATTGAATTTTGATGAGTGATGGTCGTTAGAAATATGATAGAAGTAGAAACGGTCAAGGATCTTTTACCAACAAAAAGTTTTATAACTCTTGTTTAAATTTCTAATGAAATTTACTAATTATAGCGTCTCGAGTTATAATATATGATAAATATCAACACTCATCACTTTTTCAATCACTATTTATCTTTTCGATAATCATTAGGGAGTCAGATTAGTCAATGTAATCATTTAAAAATCATATTGAAAAATAATTATAAAATCAATTTTTCTAAAAATGACCAATCTGAAAACAAGGTCAAAAATGTTTTTCTAGAAGGGGTTTTATGAGAAAAGTTTCTACTATTAGAAAATTATTTGAAATGAAAAATATGCAGATATTTTCTTTGAAAAACGATGCAATTACTAAATGTCTCAACATAAATCACGTTTCACTAGTAATTTTTCTATCAACTAGATTACCAATGTAATCTGCATCTGAATTTTTTCTTTCACCCAAAATTATCAATAATTGAATTTGATATACCAGACCATGAAATGTGCATCAAAATATCTAAAAATCAATTTTAACAGCTTTTTAAATGACATTCTCTTGAATTTGAATTGAAGCCGTGTATAATCAAAAACCATGAATATAGAGTTAGCCGTAAAATAACCAAATGTATTATCATCCAATAAAACACTATTATTGATCCAAACTAATATATATGAAGTAATTCAAAGACTCTATAAATTTTTATAGTCTTCTTGGCATAAGAATATAATTAACCAACAATTTTGAATAAGTCGGAATGAAAAACATCATTTATTTTATCATCACATTATTGGCTGATTTAATTCAAACTACGGTGCAGATAATCACATTTAATATATCGTTCAAAATATACCATTATCTTTTTTTACCTTTACGATAATTTTTCATTGTTGCCCATTGTGATTCTGTCACCTCTGTACTTGGCTAAGGAACTTTGCTTTGTCGCCCGTTGTGTTTTTAGAACAGCCAGAATCCAGATAACACTGTTGTTGTTCCTTAGCCTGCCACCACACCTACATGATGGAAGATTTTTGTGACCTATTTTTTTTTATAGGTCAATGATTGTTAGTGGTAGAATATTTTGAAAAATAATTTTGTGGAGACCCAAACTATTTATATATGTTCTTTTTGGCACCCAAATTTGTTTCACTTTAAGAGATTTTATATTTGTGCCTTTTGAAATCCAAATTGGAATAGGTTTTACGTGTTTGGGTCTATACCAACAATTATTTTGATTGTGTCCAAATTTTCTACAAATTTTGCACATTGAATTGACTTGATTAATTTTTCTTTTAACAGGTTCTGATTTGATTTTATCTTAGTCCATGTCTGACTGTATTAACATTTTGTTTCTCTAAGAGCATATTCAATGATTTTTCACTTTTGGAAAATTTATCTAAAGTCGTTGACAGTTGTTGGCTTGTGTTTTGAGAGATTCATTTTCGTTCAACAATTGTGTGCACTTTTTAATAGAGTTCTCTTTCCTAGTATTTTCACTTTCTTTCAAAATCAGAATTTCATTTTCAAGTGATTTTATATTAATTTATGATTTTTTAATTTCTTCTTCAAATGTTGGACACTTATCACACTTAGGGATCCTATTTTGATAGGTTTTAACTAATTGGTCAAGTTGTTTATTTGAATCTATCAAAGTATCTTTTTGTGATTCAAATTTGGCATACTTCTCCCTAAGTCGTCAAAACAGTCATTTACTTCGTGGAAATATATAAGTAATTCTGAGTGAGTGAGTTTTGATACCTCGCTTGGTTCGTCATCATCGCTATCAGTTATATTACCTTGAAGGAACATATCTTCTTTCTCACTCTCACTTCTAGTACTTTGATTATCTTCATCACTTGTATTCCACGTGGCTGCAAAACTTCTCCTTTTTGATTTCTTTTCAAAGTTGCGTCGATTTTGAGGACAACTGGGCTTGATGTGTCCGGGTTGGTTGCACTTATGACAGATGATCTTCTGTTCGTCCGAGTTGTCTAGTGCTTTGTCTATTCTGCTTTTCAATTTTCGATTTAGAGCTGGATTTCCATATTTGTAATTCCACCTTTTGAATTTCTTTATTATCAGCTCCAATTCTGCTGCTCCATCATCATCATCATCACCATCACTTTCAGTTGTTCCTTTGAGAGCTATTGATTTCTTTCGAGTATCTCCTCCTTCACGTTCTTCCTTGAATTTCATTTCTAGCTCATAAGTGGTGAGATTTCCGATGAGTTCTTCAACTTTGATTTGTTTTAAATCTTTTGATTCTTGAATGGCATTCACTTTTGCTTCAAAACTTCGTGGAAGGAGTCTGAGGATTTTTCGGACTATTTCCAATTCCGTGTATGATTTTCCGAGAGCTTTTGATTTGTATACGATGTTGGAAAGTCGTCCATACATCTCTTTGACATTTTCTTCCTTCGCGATTGTGAAGTTCTCGTATTCGCTGCTTATCATGGCAAGGTAAGATTCTTTGACTTGAGATGTTCCTTTGTGAGTCAATTCTAGTGTGTGCCATATTTCATGCGCAGCTAGACAATGTGAGACACGATTAAATTCAAATTGATCCTAATAGAATTCATAGCTTTAGCGTTAGCATTTTGTAATTTATTTTCTAGTTCAGTCCATTGATCCTTTGGTTTATGTACTTCCTGATTATTTACAATTATAGTTGGTGCTCTATAACCCGTCTCAACAAATTCCAAGCGTCAATGGTTTTCAGAAAAATTTTCATTCTATTTTTCCAGTAGGCGTATTCACCATTAAACTTGGTGGTCTAACTATGGACTGACCCTCAGCAAAAGTATTATTAAAAGAAGCCATTTTAAAAAATTCAAATTTTTAAAACAAAAATTGGTTCTTTTAAAAAAAATCAAATTTTTAAAAACAAATGTTGACTTCTATTCCTAGCTCTGATGCCACTTGTAGGCTCGATTTCACCCTAGAAGGTGGTGAATTGGGTGATGCTATTAATTATAAAAATTATTGAGAAAGCTTATAAAAATTATTTCAACATAGATATATCAAAATAATAACAGCACAGATAATAGCAGAATAATAAATGCAGAAATAGAATGACACCGAATTTACCCAGCTTCGGCAAAACCCTGCCTACGTGATGCCCCCAATGTTTCTACTAGAAATTAAGTAGTCACATGCTTACACACGTAAACTCGTGACACCCGCTACTGACCAACCTAACTCTACGCTCAAAACCCTTCCACAACTCAGCCACCGAGTTGTGGCTGAGTTGCGAATTCTCAAACTACGCCACGTAGTTTGTGCCCTAGTCACACGACTAGAAATTACAACGATTTAAAGGCAAAATACAAATTAAAAGACAATTAAAAAACCCTTAGTTTATAAACTACAGCCTTTGTTAAAACAATAAGGATGGCCCTTTTATTTCTTTTATGTTGTTCCTCTACTTTGCTCTATTAAAAAATGGCGGCCTCGTTCATTCTCTCGTTCCTTTTTCTGTTTGCTCGAAAATTAGGGCTTTTGGAGAAATCCATGAAGTCAACTGATTGTTGGTCGATTAAATTGATGTTCCTCTTATTTGCTTCGATAATCAACCGTTTCTTCTATTTGAACACGACTTCTTAGATTTGGTCGAGTTCAACTACAAATTGGTATGTGATTTTTGCTTATTGCTTTATGATAATATTCTTGAATTCGATGATTTGAAATCCGATGATGATACTGTTTATATATGGTTCGAATCCCTATTTACTCATTCGTTTGAATTTGCCATTTAATTTATCTCGGTCGGTTTATTTTGTATTGATGCTTGAGATTGATTTCTGACTTGTTCAAATTACTTGAATAATACGGTTTTGATTTCTGACTTCGTTCGATTCCTTGATTGCCAAGGCTCTGACTTTACTGTGACGATGATTTCTTGATGACCCACGGCTTTGACTATGTTTATTTGGTATTTGTGACTTTGGCACAGTTTGATTTGAACTACAGCTGACTTTGTGCATCGGCCTTGACTTTTTAAGTTGATTTTGTCTTTGCTTTGATTACATGATAATGTTTGATGATGTTTTAAGAAAAACAATCTGTTACAATTGAATCTCTATCATTTGTTGATTTCGGCCACTTGACTTGGTTGCTTCATCATACATACACATGCATATGTATGTGTGTGTGTATTTATTTGTGTTGGTTTATTGAGTTCTGGTAGCACTCGAGTCTTGTTCAAGTTCTTCATTGCACTATGCACTGCTTGACTCGTGTCTGGTTCTATTGGTGGCTTTACTTTAGTATTATTGCATTGTCCACTTTGTTTCACTATTGCATACATGTTGTATCTTTTGGAGTAGTTTCATGTTGTCTTTAAGTTTGAAATGCTTGCAGGCTTGGAGTCTTTGTACATTTACTTATACATTTGATGGCATTCATGTGTATATTAGTCTGAAGCTTGTATTCATCTCTGTTGCATACTTGACTTGTTCGATTTTAGTTACCGTTACATGTAGATATGTACTCCATTGTCCATGATTTAGTGATACTGTAAAGTTGTATTGCATTCAGTTGTAGTTGTTGTCCATTTTGGTTTTGCTAGCTTTACTTGTATTCACTTGATATTGTAGTTGTATTTGGACTTGTACTCCTTTGATTTATTTGACTGTTATGTGCATAGCATTATTAGCATATATATATATGTCTATGAGCCTGGACAATTTGGTTTCATTGATGATGCTATGCACCTGCATATACATGTACCATTTCTTGGCTTACATCTATTAGTCTGCACATCCCTGTCTACTTGTAGTTTGTACCACTGCCTGTTCATGGTGATGTTTACACTGCTGCACTGTGTATGTACATTTCCATTCTGCTTTGTCTTTGATGTTGGCTTGCATTGTCACTTGTATCAGTCATTGTTCTCTGGTGCATCGCTTGGCCATATGTATGCGTCGAGGCAGTTTGTATTTGTTTGCAGTTTTGCCCCTGTTTGATTTATGGTGCACTTGCTTCTTTGACATGTTCTTGTGCTTGTTCATGTCACTTTTCATTTTGATTTCACTTGAACTTCATCTTGATTTTTGGAATTCACCTATGTTGAATCCAGCTTTAAAGCTCGGGTTTGACCTTGTGCTTGTTTGTGATTTCACGTGAGTTGAACCCGACTTTGATTTGGGTTTGACATTGTGCTCACCTATCGCTGTAATTCTATCAAGTGTATTTATCAGTGTGCACTGCCTTGTGGCATGTACAGTGATACACTGTGCATGTCACAAGCTGTTCGTGTATGATGAATTCGAATTTAAATGATGACGAACAACCCAGATAACTGGGGCAAATATTATTTTCAAAATCCACATTTTATTTTATACTGCAAAAATATTTTATTTTCAATTTTACTGCGTCAATGCATATTTTTGCAGATTTCTCAGATGCTGGATTCATATTGGAATGAAGTTGAAGATAAATACAAGTTGAGTGAATGTGTGATATTTAGTGAGGTCAAATGTAAATTAGAAATTGTGATGTAATCAAAATTGTATTATAATTGAAGTTGTGTATATATATATAGTAAGCTTGAAATTTGTACTATTCAAAAATTGTAATAAATATTTGTTTGAATAAAATTTCTGTTTGAATTCAAATTCTGTGTTATTTATTTTATTTATTTTATTCAGAAAATATTCATTTAATCTATGAAAAGTAAAATAGTACATTAACAAATATATTTAAATGAATATATATGAACATAATCATCAAACAAAAATCATATAATCGCATATTCAACACACTGATGACCGGTGAGAAAACCAGTGATCTTGCCTTGTTGTTAGTAATGACCTTTCAGGACCATTAATCAAATTCAGAGCTATCCTAAGATGATGACAATCGCACAAGATTAAGTGTCTATTCGAGGCGAAATGTGATCAGTCGAGATCGTGTGCTGCTCGAGGCGAAACGCGATCGTTTGAGATCGTTTGCCGTTTGAGGCGAAAGACGATCATTTGAGATCAAGTGCCATTTGAGGCAAAATGCGATCATTCGATATCGAGTGTCGTTCGAGGTGAAATGTGAGCATTCGAGATCGAGTGACGTTCGAGGGGAAATGTGATCGTTCGAGAACAAGTGTAGTTCGAGGCAAAATGCGATTGTTTGGATGGGACTCAAAATTACCAATGTCAGAATTTACGTTCGAGTGAGTTTCATAACCAAGTACCAAAGAAGAAATAAAAACAAAGATTAAACACTGCAATGCAAGCATCTTCGGGTGTGATGGTTCATTGTCATCTCAGAGCATGCATAGGGACAGTTCTTAATCCCGTAAATGTGTAGGTGACTTAGCCATTTTATTCTGAAGTCTACTGCTTATTCTTTGCCATTCTAGTTAATTGATGACAAGTTAATGCCTCGATACTGGGCAGTTCCCATTCGATGAGGATGGTGGTTGCTTCTATTCCACTACCGCTGCCCGAGTTCTCACATATTGTAATAGCCTGCCATTTTGGATATATCCCTCAATCTTATCCTTTTAGTTCCTGTAGCCATTTGTACTATGCCTGTTCAACTATTGGAATAGATGGTATTTTTCTAATTTCATTTCATCGTTTGTAGGCTCTCTCCTCATTGGCCTTCGATATGAAACCTACCCTCTAGTATCTAGATATATTCATTCCAGTGTTTTAGGCAATTCCATGAAAGTGGCGAATCTCGGTTCCCTTTGTGGATGCCTCGACCCATCAAAGCCATCCTCTACTTTCCGCCTTCCTTTATCAATCTTGTTTACATCTCCTAATGATCCACCACTTTACACAGCATTCACCTTTAGGTTATTTGCTTGTGTGTCTTCCTACTGCAAAAAATCTTTCCGCTTCATGATAAAACTCACCGAGATCTATAGGCGGATCCCGTTCCAACAAATTCGTAAACTTCATGCCATTAGCATTTCCAAATACAACTGCCATAAAAAACATGGATGGATCTGGACGATCCATCGATGCTGCCGTGGCATTAAGCCATGTTAGGAACCTCCTCGATGACTCTTCGTTCTTCTGTTTCAGTGTCGCCAAACTCATCATAATTTTAGGTCTCGAGATGTGAACCCTAAACTGCCTCATAAACCTTTCGATCAACTCCATCCATGTGCCAATAGAGCCACTTTCCAACTGTTTGAACCATAATGAGGCTATATCCATTAAGTATAAAGGGAAGCATCGCTCCATACTTCCTCCGATGAACCTAGTATTTCCCCGTGTCTTATATACCTCTTCAAATGAACAGTCGGATCCGTTTTTCCATCATATGTCTCAATCGTTGGTAATTTGAACTCCGACGGATTCCTAGCTTGGCTGATATTTGGAATGAATGGACTTCTATTTACATCCTCGAGATCCATGTTCACTAATCCTCCATGCATAGTTCGTCTTATCATCTCCAAAAACGCATCATTGTCTTCCAATGAACATCTCCTATCATCATGCCCAATCTGCCCCTCGAGTCTATAAGGGAATTCTGGAACTTATTCCTCCATTCGTGCATCCAAATTTCGATTCATACCAGGCTCCGCAGGATTGATTGCAGGTCCTCCAGCATCACGATCACCTAGACCCAGGGGCATGCCCCCAACCTTTGGGGATCGGTAACGATCCTTCTTGAGGGATCGATGCCGATCCCTCTAGGTTGGCAAGGGGTTGCCCCTGGATATTCCACTGCACCCCTCTGTCTTTTAAATTTATTTCCATGTCCCCAGGTCCAATTTCCAGCGATTCCTACCGCCTCAACTTCTTAGTCTATAGCTCCAGTAGTTCCTATCGTTCCAGCCTGTCCAATTGGCTAGAGTAAGTTCTACATCATGGCTTCCTGCCTTTTCAGCATCCTCTCCTATATAGCATCCATCATCGCTTCCATCTCATCCCTGGTGATGCATATAGATTCTTGATTAGCTCCAGCTCCTAAGGATGCCTCTTAACTTCCTCTATGTTGGCTCCTTTCAGGTAGTTCTCTCCTTGTTGATTATCTAGCAATTACTTCCTATCTCTAACTATCCAAGCTTAAAAATATGAACTCTTAGCTCCTAAATCATTTTATGCAAGCTTTCTCATTGAAAGCACCAAAATGTTTTTGGCAAAATTGATTACAAATACCTAGTTGTACATGAAAGCACCAAATTCCCAAAGCAATATCGAAAAAGAAAGACAAGCACGCAGATCACAGAATCAATAGTAGAAAAAGTAACACACAAGTTTTATAGCAGTTCAAAAAATCTGGCCTACGTCCACTCCAATGATCTTTTATCAGTTTATATTGTTGCTACAGTTACAAATCCATAAAATTCAAGAGTAAAATTGATAGAGTGTAGCCTAAGCAGAAGATGAAGAGAAGCAAAAAGAAGATCCCTCTTTTTTGAAGCCATGCATGTTGTATTTATAGGTGAAACTTCGGCTATAGGGCCTTCTTATCCATATGGCCCCACCATAGGGGTTGCTACACCCAAATCTCCATGAGGAGGGATTGGTATTGATCCCTTCCTTAGTTGATTCCTTGGCCGCGACTCCTATGGTGGATTCCTCATGGTGAAATATGCTTAATCCCCAAGTTTCACATCATTTGGAATAAGAGAGCTCGATTTATTGATTGTTGAATGAAATAGTACCCTTGATTTCTATCACATGTTGATCCCTCCTTGTTGGACTCACGTATGCCGATCCATCCATTTATATGCTATGTCGATCCTTTCCTTCTTATGCTACACCGACCCATGCCGACCCCATGTCATTCCATCCATACCGATGTCTTATTTGAGAACTGAAGTGCGTCGATCCCTCCATAAGAGTGAACCCACACTGGCCCACCATTTTCTGCAACACATGTCGATCCATGCCATTCAAATTTGTCGATCCCTCCTCTATGGGATGAAATATGCCGAATCCACTCATCCGTTGAGCCATATTCCATACTTTGAACATTCTACGTTGCATATCTACCAATTCTGTTCAACGATGAAGTCTATTGGGTTAGATCTGCCTGTTTACTGCCTTACCAAAAGGCGGGTGAACACTGATGTTGTACCTTATTACTATCAAATATATCTTAATGCTAATGTAATACCGGCGAGGGTGTATAATGTTTTTAAACTTATTAACAATTTATATTGTGATTATCAAACTTAACCATACAGAATTAGATTCATATGAAGTATTATAGTAAATGTAGAAAGTAAAAGCGATAAAAGTAAGCATAAGACACCAAGAATTTTATATTGATTCGGATTCCCAATCCTACGTCCAGTCTTATACTCCATATAGTATTATCATTGTAACAAACTTGCAATTCCACAAGTGACAATACACTTTTACAACATGAGTTTGAATCAGGTGGCAATCAACACCTATCTTGACTATCCATTGTGGCGGAACACATAAAGACCTTCTTGACTTTGTACCAGGTGGCAAGAACAACTATCTTGACTCTTCACGGGTGGTAGGACAGACCTATATAATCTCGAATTTCTACTTGTGGAAGGATGCACTTTTACCAAAAGTAGTAGAGGAATATCTATATGAAATTAAACCTTTAGATCATAGTTCCAAATATCTTCAATCAGGTTCCTATATATCTCTAGTGGCAATATTTCTTTGAGGAATAGGATAAGAAAGAAAGTAAATGATAGATAAATTGTACGTGACTCTCTGACTTTTAGTAGTTAACAGATCTTTGAAGAAATAGAGAGAGAGAGAGAGAGAGAGAGAGAATGGATTCACAAAGCATAAGTCTATGTGAATAGTGTAAGTTATTTAGAAAATACAAGAACGTAAAGAGTAAGAGAAATGAGAGAGAATTGATTCAAATTTTCATTTTCCAAAGCCTTAAATAGAAGATGAAGAGACATTTCTCTTTACAAAAGGTGAAAGAAAGTGTCCATGCATTTAAATCGAAATTTAAAACCAATGGCTAGTATGTTGATATATTATTTTGGACATGTCGACAATCCTTGTGTGAGATAACAATCTTTTTATAACAATTGTTTTAAATCTTTAAATTGTAAAACAAAGATTGAACTCTTATAAAAAGGCTATAGAGAATAAAATAAAGAGTAAAGAGAGTATTCAAAGAATTGCTATGGATCTTTAACAATTAAACTTAAGACTCGATATACTTTAAAACTGATTGACTGTTGTCGTGTACTCCTCTAGTCTTTGTTTCTTGAGCAACATGAAGTTTTCCTAGCCTTACCTTTGAATCTCCTTTGTTCCTTTTGAACTCCATGATTTACTTGATTCCTCTTAATCTCCACGATCTGCTTGATTCCTCTTGATCTACTTGATCCTCTTGATTTGTATGGTATTATACTTAAGTTCTTTTATTGGTCTAACTTGATATGTATACTGCATATTCTCTTGAATATCCTACAATATATCTAGATAGAATTCTTGTATTTCCTAAATTATATCATATGTAAACTTGGAAATCATCAATTCTCATATTTATCTAGTTGTTATCATAAAAACTAATACCTGTGGTTCTAACAACATTGTGATATAGTTAATTAAGTAATTAATTCAAAGTATATAATAAGGAAATCCTTCAATAAAATTTTATGTGATTGTAATTGAAAATAGTTGGAATCATGAGTAATTAAATACAAAATAAAATGACATTTTGTTTTAGATATTCATGGTTAAGATGTTTTGAAAAAAGGATATTGATACATCCGTTGTGGCTAGACTACGCAACGCTCTCTACATAGTGGACGGTATATTATTGATGGCTACTAATGGGCACCAAGGGGTTACGTACTTGAAGTTATTGGGAAACTATAGAATGACTCATCCAAGAGTTTCCTGTAAGTTGATAACAACTAAGTCATACATGAAATCTCAGTTTGACGATGCCACACAATCCCCTCGACTTGACAAATTTATGGAACTTCAATGTGAATACAATATTTTGACTATAGTTAAATAATGGCATGCCGATTCAACGAGCGACTATAGCTAGGTCTTAGTTGAAGTATTGGAAGTAATAAAGAATTGAGGAAAATATGCATAAGGACAAACTTCAAAAAAATATTAGGCTGAAGGACAACTAGTTTTTTAAGTCAAAGTACAATGCTAGTTATAACTAGCATTCTATGTGATGTAAAATTGAATAATGCGATTTACAATTAGCACTAAATATAATGTAATAATATAATAAAATGCTAGTTATTACAAGCATTCCTTCCTTCATCCCACAAGTAAAACTTGATGTATTTTGGCCTACCTTTTTTTAAAAATTTGTCCTTCTCCCTGATTCCTCCAAGAGAATTTGTCCTCTCAATTGTGTAAGGTTATTATCACGGTCACCTGTAGTCAACTTAAAGTCAAAATCTTTTGTAAGAGTAGTACGATTAATTATAAATGTTATTATTGAACCAAAGACTTTGTTTTATGCATTAACCAGGTTGAATGTGCATAATATTGGAATTTCGACCAATATCAAATTCCATACATCTTAAAGTTATAGTTTCGATGAAGAGAACGTGTATAAATTATCATTGCAAAAGGTATTGCTTAAGGAAATGTGAAATTGGATTTTACCGAAAAGATCTATAAGCAGTAAATTCGACCAAGCTGTCGCACCACTAGCTAAGGTGATGTGTGAATGTTAGTATTTGAATTGTTTAAAATTAATCGTTGGCTAAATTTACACCTTTATGTCTTACAACCGTAATTGTGAATTCTCCAAAAAACCACATAGTTTAGTCGATTTAAAAAATATTATAAATTGATTAAATTTATAAGATTTGAGAATAATTATTATCAATTTATTTGATGTGTTGGGCATTGTTAGCAATTATTTGAATGCACATATAAAAATTATATTTCTGCGTAGCGATATACGATATCGATGTACTTTTAAATGAGGTTTCAACATTATGAAATAATTACTTGAAGATTTTTAGAAATTATGCATATATGTATAGCAATATAGGTCGACCAAACAAGGGGAGAGAAATGGGTTGAGTAATTGAAAATTAAGGAGAAATTAATTAAGAAAGTTTCAATTAAAATAATTGGAAAGGTTCCATTCTTCGAGTTAAAACATATATCTTGATTTAATTTCTTTGGCCTTTTTATTTCTCCTCTTCTCTCCTATTCATGGCCACATTTTACTTCTTCCTTTTCTAAATAAAATCAACTCCAAAACAAATCAAAACATCAAATAAGGTAATAGCTATGTGGTTGATCTGTTTTTTGTGAGGAATGGATGTTGATTTCAAGAATCCAAGGAGAGATTTACAAATTAAAGTGTCACTATTTAGTCAATTTATAAGGTATGATCAAAATTTGATTTATTATCTTAGATGTAATATACTTGTGCAATTTTATATGTACATATTATTGCCTCAACTGGATTTAGAATTAGCATCACAATTTAAAAAATATGCTAAATGATATGATTTATTTTAGCTTAAAAAATTAAAAGAAAAATTTATATATGCTGTTAATATTAAAAATTGGTACAAACACCCAATAAATTTTAGAAGAGAAGTAAACGAAGAAATATAAATGAAAAATGAGTAGAAACAAGGCATTAAACATTTATAATGGTTCACCCAAGTATTGCCTACATCCACTTGAGATTTCTAATTCTTATATTGTTGTTTTCCAAGTATAGTTCTTATGGACAGGTAGCAATCCGTGAGTGATTACAAGAGAATTATGTAAAAGTTGCTAGGAAGTAAAGAAAATGAACTCCTAGCCTCTTATTTATAGAAGTAGGCCGCTAGGAAATGCTCCACCATGATCTCCATGTTCTAGTAGTAGTTAGCGTTGAAGAAATGTGGTCACGTTAGCAATTTTGGTGGATCGGTACTGATCCATAAGCATGGATCAAATGCTGGTCCATAAGATCTTCTTGTAGATCGGTTCTGATACTTCGTGATGTGGCAACTTGTTAGCTTCATGGTTTCCATCTTGTTTTCTTTTTTAGGAGCTTGTTTCTGGGGTAATAAGATGGAATGGAGTTTCTGGGTTCAAGTGTTTTAGGAGATTGAAAGAGAATTGCAAGTGATCGTTGTGATGGAACTTGAAATAGGTTGCTAGCATCAACAGTTGAGAGTGGGAGGAAAATGGGGTCGTATGGGTGAAAATCCATGGATACCGATCCATGGGGATGGATAAGTACCGATCCATCATTTAGATGGTTTTTGGTTCAAAACTATGTGATAGCCTTGCTTCCATCTTGTGGTCTCGATTACTTCTAGTTTCTGGACACTACAGCTATCTCTTTGGGCTTCTTGCCTCATTAGCTTTCAAGTTTGATTCATCAAGTCCGTCCAGATATTGCCTGGTCAAAAGGCTGGCTTACATTTTCCCCGAAAGTACATATTGTCTCCAACATAACTTTCTTTGAATCGATAAAAGTTGGTATTTCCATATCGGACTCCAACCCATGCTTCAAACAATTGTTATCCTTCCTTCTGACCGTTTCTATGAAGTACTGTGTCTCTAGCCATTTGTTGTAACATTTTACCACCATTTGGTAATATAAAAATAGAGCACGCTCCTATTATCTGTTTCACTTTGAGCTTAGTAATTCTGAGCAGGTTTCACTTTTGGGTTTTTGAGGTTTAAATCTACTTTCTTTCAATGCCGGTTGTTGAATGTTAAATATGTACATGCATATGTGTATCGAATGTCCATCATGTTTTGGTTCTATATGCAAGCACATTGTTGAGGAGTTTCATGAGTATATGCACAAACACATGCATGCATTTTCGTCATTTTCTTCTTTAATCTTCTTTTTTCTTTATTAGTGATTGGTTAGGTACCAACCTATGGGCATAGATTGGTACTGATCTAGGCCTTAGAAATAGGCGAATCAAATGCCAACATTTTTGGTTCGGGGGTGTTATATACCAAACCCATCTCATTTCCTTATTCACTTTTGCACCTAAGCTCGAGCTCTTGCCTTCCGCCATTAATGCACACTGCTACCGATCATCGCCGCTAGTCTTGTGCCATCGTCACTTGTCACTACGACCTATAAACTTTGACTATCTTCAAACCTTGCCTTGCCAAATTGTACCCAAGTCAATATTTCACACTCGATCCACTATGACCTCCATTTCAATTGTTAATTTGATCACCTCCTTGACCTCTTACACTTCTAGGTGGGCAACGGAGATGATGGCAAACTTAGATGAGCTTTGGATCACTGGTTATGTATAGGTTTAGGAGAGCAGATGGAAAAGTTACCAAAATCCATCCAAGGGGATGGAACGGTACTGGATATTGACCTTAAACCTACATTTCCATTTTGCCATGTAAAGTTGAATTGCATTCTTATAACATGTTATCTCATCAGTTATGAAGCATTCTCAACGCATGGTCAATGACATGAAGCCTGTTTGCTCGGTCAGCAATGATGATCACTTCGGACAATATCCAAATTGTCAGATGAACTGTAGCATAATATCAAAAACTAACACTGCATGACACTGCATAACACTATGGTGTACACCACATTAGGCTTTTACTGTAACACGAGGCAGTCTTTTAATCTTTCTGATACCAATTATTGTTGAGTTTGGTAACCATGGGTCATAGATGTTTCGAGCGTCTCTCCGCTCAAGCTGCAGGCCCATCGATTTCTAGATATGTAGAATCTAATACAGGTCACGTTTGACTATAGCTTCTTCTGCATGACACGCTACGGTGTCACCTGCACCTTAGCTTGAAATACTACAAGTTGAACAACCTGCTCCAAAGGTTTCAATGGAACCTTAGAAGGCCCAACAGTCGAAGTTTCTTCCAATACACTCGATGATGCCATCATGTTAGATGATCCTGTCGATTTTGTTGCTACAAAGATTAAGGAAGGATCGCTTAAAATAATTTGTAAGAAACATGCCATCCCATTCGAGGATGTGTTGGCTCCTATGCACCACCAGAGTGCACACCATCTGCTAGCTAGGTATACATCACGTAATAAGTATATGTTCCTAGCAGGATGTGTACGACCGTTTAACCAGTTTTTCCAACGAGTCCTGCATTTTATGAGGCTGGCTCCATCTTTGCTTCATCCAAACTGCTACGCATTTCTTCACAGCTTGTTCATCATATTCGCTCGTCATTTAAACTGAGTTCCGAATAACCAAGAAATTTGGTATCTATATAGTTTAAGCACCGCAATGTAAATCCTTCCTTTACTTTCTCAGAGCCATCTAGGAGTTACAGAATTGTAATCGGCATGTGGAATAAACTGAGCTACTTCGAAGATGAATTCTTTTTTGTTTGTTTTCCTCCTAGATTCACACAGCGATAGTTGTTCATACGTGATTCACGAACTACACTATTATCATCAAGGAAAGATTATAGGAAGGGTGTACATTGATTTGACATATCTGTGTTATTAAGAACACAAGTAGTCAACAAAATCTTTGTATTGTGAAAGTCCTCTTCAGCAGTCCCATTCGGTTGTTCGGGTAGTTGTGAACCTATTCCTCCGGGCAAAGTGAGGCTTGTTTTTTGTTAGTGAAATTCCTAAGAGGAGCTTAGGGACTAGACGTAGGACAGTGGTCCGAACCAGTATAAATCTCTGGTGTCATTTTTATTTATTGGTGATATTCTGCTATCTTTACATTTCTATTCCATACGGTCCTGCTGCAACGTCTCTTTCAATTGGCATCGGAGCTAGGACATCCAATAACTGTAACACGGTTATTTGATATTTTGATAATATGCAAAGTAACGCAAGTACCAGCATAACCATTGTCTCTACAATTGCCGAAGGACAATCTACTCAAAGACCACCATTATTCAATGGTTTACATTACAATTATTGGGCAACAAGAATGAGGATATATATGCAAGCAACCTGTTTTGATGATTGGAATGCAACTCAAACAGAATTCACAACACCTACAACTAATTACTCTGCATGGACAACAGCTCAGAAAAATGAAGCAAAAGCAAATGCCAAAGCTATGAATATGTTATTCTGTGCTTTGGATAGAAATGAATTCAATCGAGTTAGTATCTATACTACTGCACATCAGATATGGGAAACACTCAAAACAATTCATGAGGTACAAACAAGGTCAAACAAACAAAAATCTCAATGCTCAAAATCCAGTTCCAAAATTTTAAAATGAGACAAAATGAAACCATTAACAACATATACTCAAGATTTTAAGACATACTTCTTGCCTTAATAGGGTTAGGAGAAAAATATAGTCACTTTGATATTATATCAAAGGTACTAAACTCCTTAACCGACGAATGGGAAAGGAAGGTTTTAGCCATTGAGGAAGCCAACGATTTATCAATAATGAAACCTGAAGAACAAATAGGTAACCTCATGTCTTATGAAATAAATCTTCAAGCCAAAAAGGACCAGGCACAAGAAAAAAAGAATGTAGCTTTTCATGCGGAAAAAGAAGAACCATAATCAGAAGATGAGGATCTAGCATTTATTGCAAAAAAATTTAAGAAATTTCTAAAATTCAGAGAGAGTAGCTTCAAAAAAAATTCCTTAAATAAACCTTCATCCTCAAACTTAGAATGTTTTAATTGTCACAAGAAATGTCATATGATAAAAGACTGTCCGGAGCTAAAGAAGGAGAATCAGAAAGCTACAACAACAAGAATGAGAAATAAAAATTTAAAAAGAAGGCTTTTTCTGTAACATGGGTCGATTCAGATTCAGATTCATCAGATAATGATAATGATAGCAACAATGAACAAGCAAATGTGTGCTTCCTGGCTCAAGAATCCGAGGTTAGTAATTTATCTTATGATGATTTAATAGAAGTAAACACTTAATTTTTAAATACTATAAAAATTCTTAAAAAGAAACTTAAAGAGACACATGAAAATCAAAACAAAGCTGAATTTGAAAGACATATGTTAAAAGCCGAGAATTAGGTTTAACGTTAGTAAAAGATATTTAAATTATTATTTTTAATGAAGAATATAAAAATAAATTACAAAATTTTAAAATCAAAATTATCATCACGACAAAGGTCAGGCTTGAATTTAGGTCACTTGACTATGGGTTTAATAACTTAACCATTTGAGCCATACACTTGAATTAGCTACATAATATTACATAAGCTAAAACATCCTTCTAAGACCATTCATTTAAAAGTCAATTATTAACCGGTAATTCAATTTCTGGCTCTAAACTCCTATTAATTCTACACCACACTTTCCTTGAAACTCTTAGCCTATATATATACATGTTAAAAACTAAAACAAAATACAACATTTTTTTTTCAAAACAAAAAGTTCAAACTCTGTAGAAAAATGTCCTCCAACAAATCAAACTCATCCATCAACATAACTTTCTCAACCGATAGCTCAGCTGCATCATCGCATCTTCCTATGCCAACACCAAAACATGAGCCTGTTTATAAATGGGAAAATTATCGAACCGGGTATACACCGGATTCCAAGAAGGCCAAATATGCGCTATTTATCTCTCCAGATACGAAGAAAAAGATCGATGAAATTCATCACTATCAACGACAGCAAATAGACCTTCAACTTGAGTTGTATTTTGAACAGAAAGTAACGGCTAAATTCTTAAGCTGTCTTGAACAAATTGGTTTAAAATTTTGCAGCTTGAAGAAAAAGGATGTGATTGAACCCTTACCTCGACTGGTTAATCCGTTTAATCCGTCTTGCTCATATCGTACATCAAACGATCCGATAAATCCCTAGGTCTCGCCATAAAGACCTCAATATAGCCCAAACTCATGGGACAAGAACTATATGGCTAATGAGGGATGCAAAGAATTAACACTAAAGAAGACATCGTCACCAACGAATTAATGTTGTACTATTTGTAATGCTGCTTATTTTTTTATAATAAATGTATTAACAAATATATATATATTAAAAAAAATTAAAAGTATAAAACAAATCACTGAAAAATTCCAGGAAACAAACATCTGTTTCCAATAAAACAGATGTCTGAATACTGAGCTAGACAAAATTTTACATAAAATAGATGTCTGAAAACGGGCAAAAATGAACTATTTCCACGCGGGTTGAAATTTTTTCAAAAACAGACGTCTGTTTTTAATTTTCAGACGTTTAACTTTTGCTGGCTCGGTTTTTTAAAAAAGGCACGTTCTCTCTTTTTAATCCACCACTTCATCTCCTCCGCTCAATTTTCACTTTCCCCTTTTTACCACACAAAAAACCCTAACCTCCATTATTTCTTAAAATTCAAAAATCAACACTTCCACCCAACCAAAATGAATGGCAAATAGACCAAAACGTACAAGACAACAAGAATCCGAGCTTCCATCCAAAGATCAAATCCAAAGGTGGCTATGGAATGACATTGCAAAGGAAATGTATAAAGCTATGAAAAATTCGAAATTCTTTGAAGGGTTTTTTGTAAAATTTGATGCTTTTCACAAATATCATCTTCAACAATATAATAGGCACTTCAATTTCAAGTCTTTGGCACATTTTAATATGAACAATGTCAAAATTTACCCTTTGCTTGTCAAACTTTTCTTGGCTAATTTGAATTTGGATCATCATACACCAAGAAATACAACTGATTGCATATGGCCTATGATTTGCAGTAAGCGTATTCTACTTTCGATTCAACGTCTAGGGAAAATTTTGCGTTGCGCATGGCAAGGTCAAGATATTGACACTATAGAAGTTAAACATGGAAGAACGTGATGAAGTTTCTCATAAGTTTTTGTCTGACAATTTAGTTAACTTGAAAAATCTTACCTCCGCTCATCTACGTCCACAAGCACGTCTCCTAAATCGTATCTTAGTCCGATCAATTTAACCAAGGAAAGGAAGTTATGAAAAAGTGTATAAATGGGATTTTCAAGCTTTATATGCTATTTATTCTAATAAGCAAGTAAATTGGGCTAAGATAATACTTGACGAATGGGTGGATATTACATATAAGCGGAAATATAAGACAATTCATTATGTTGCTTATATTACACGCATTCTTCTTGAGTGTCAAATTGATATACCCGACACTACTACCTGGAGTATCAAAGAGATTGGACAAAAAACATTGAAGCTTATGGATATTGACCTGAACCCATCAACATTAGAACATATGTCCTTTCAAGCTTGGCAAGAACATATCGCATCACAGCCAGAAACTCTAATAGCGGAATCATCTTCTCGTCGTCGTCATTTTGTCCAAGAAGAAGAAGAGAAAGAAGATATTCAAATTGTTTCTTCCGATCTTCTGCCTAAGCAAGCATTGGCTATACTCTCTTGCAATCAATCAAAAATTCACAAAGATTTGAAGTGTTTTGAGCATAAGACCATTAAAAAGTTTGATTCTTTAAGAGACTTTCTTAAAAAAAATTGGGATAAAGTCTCATGCATCAGACCTCAGTCTTCTCAAGCTCATGATCCGGCTCCATTTCAATGGCCTTCGAGTTCTAACGATGAAGAAGTCCCAGACTCAAGCTCTGGACATGATGGATCTAAAGGAGGTGATGCAAGTATTGGACATAGCTTGTCGGCCACGTAAAGTTGGTAATCTTGGTATGACTTTTATGATACTTTTGCAACTAAATCTTTAAATCTATGGTTTGTAATATTTTTTGGTACTCTGCTTTATTTGGCACAAAACTCTACTATGTATCTGCTTTGATGGTGAACTCGTACATGCGTAAATATTTTCTGCTTGTGCTTATGTTATGTATGTTAATGTGCATATTTATCTTAACTTAATTATCTCCTTTTTGTCAATGACAAAGGGGGAGAAAATATGTGCATATCGACAGGGGGAGTTACATATATAGTTTTCATTATCAAAAAGGGGAGAATGTTGGATCTCGCTTTATAGCATTTTGATTATGACAACTATACATGTATATATTAGTATCAGTTAACTTTGTTTTGCAGGAAGAAACTCTACAACAGTCAAATTTCAAGGGTTAGTTGAAGATTATATTGAATCTGTATGTACTAGTTTAGATATTGTTAAAATCTTCCTTGGTGATACACACATGCACGTTTTTAAGACATGCACAAGGCACAACAAACAGACGCCTGAAATTTCTAATTCAGACGTCTGTCTGCTGAAACAAAAATATATATTCAGCATAATATTCGGACGTCTATTCTGAATTTTTTAGACGTTTGAATATAGCCTGAATTTGCCTATTCCTTGCTGTATATATATTTGATTATAAACAGACTTCTGAAATTTTATTTCAGACTTCTGAAAACGAATAGATGCAACTATTCAGCAAAGAGACACAACTCTTAATTCACATCTAATCATCGTATCTCTTCGTGAATAATTTCAACTATTTGTATATTATAAATAGAGTCTTAACCAAATATGTTTGTCAACTAATCTTACTCTAATTCTTTCTATCTTATTTAGAGCATTCAGATTCACAAAAGCACTCTATTTCCATATTTCAAAGATTACAAATCTTCTCAAATCTTCCATATTCTTTCACGAACTACACTATTATCATCAAGGAAAGATTATAGGAAGGGTGTACATTGATTTGACATATCCGTGTTATTAAGAACACAAGTAGTCAATGAACTCTTTGTATTGTGAAAGTCCTCTTCAGCAGTCGAGCAAGAAATCCCTTTCGACTGTTCGGGTAGTTGCGAACCTATTCCTCCGAGTAAAATGAGGGTTGTTTTTTGTTAGTGAAATTCCTAAGAGGAGCTTAGGGACTGGACGTAGGATAGTGGTCCGAACCAGTATAAATCTCTGGTTCCACTTTTATTTATTGGTGATATTCTGCTTTCTACACATTTCTATTCCATACGATCCTGCTGCAATGTGTCTTTCACAATGGTCGAGACTGGCGACATGCATGAGCACATCCAAGAAGGTGAAATCAGAGATGAAGTTGAAGGAGGAGGTAAGGAGACGGCCATCCTGATACTAATGTAGGCCATGATCCATATGTTAATGAGGGCGACGATGACCGGTAACCTCTTCAAAGGAGAAAATTCAAGATCAAAACCATCTTAAGGAAGACTCCGACTCCAACAACATCTCCATAAATACATATGCTTTTGAGATCCTTATACGGCTCTTTGAGCATATATATGCTGCTTTAGGGCCAATCTTGGATGATATCTCTTGTTATGGCCTGGCAATATGAGCGTCGGGTACGTTGGGTCCCCCATTCGCTTTCAAAATAACGTTCCTTCTATTCAGTGGGGTAGAATACTCCTGTCATCAAAATCCTAACCCATGGTCCATTGGAGGTAGCACTAGGACACTTGCACGCATACACATATGCACTATACCTTACTCAGCTTGTGTTGTATTTTTATCTTCTCAAGGTTGATTCATCTTTGTCTCAGTTGAAAGTTCAATGGAAAGGCGTGTCATGTACAAATCTCTTGAGGCCCCAATGGGCCATCACTTGAGATGTAAACCAAGCAAGCGCCTCTATAGGACCAGCCATGATTCTGATTCTAGTCGATGTTCATGCTGTGATAGAGGAGGTCGAGAGAAGAATTATCGATTACATGAATCATCATCGAGGCATCAATCTAAACCCAAGTTACCCCAATCCAAGGGTTCAGACAGGCACTCAACTATTATGATGACATCTCTCGCGGTCCTCTTTCAGTTTCTCTTTCCACAATGCAAACAGTGTCATCTCACACTTCTCGGCTTTTCGATCAATCAACAAAGCCCTCTGCTTCCGACTCTTCTCATCAAAGGGCAGATAAAAGACATACCAAGCCTTCCTGGTCATAATGGAGCAGCGGGTCATTTCCAATCCCCAAATGGCTAAACTAAAAAGATGCTTTCTAAAAATTTGTTTTGACGACATCAAATTCGTCCTCCATTTGAAGAATATCCCATTAAAGATCAAGAGCCAAACTATGGCTTATGCCAATGCTTTTTATGACCAAGTATTTCACATGGAAGAGATTAGATCGAGAAAATTTCCGAATATATTGAGAAAGTGAAAGTTGAGGCTTAGGGATTAGAACTTGAGGCTAACCAAGACAAGGAGATTATCGCTCACGTAAAAAGAGATTGCTAATTTAAGGAAGGCACAGGCAAAAGTCAAGTAGAAAGTTAAAGATCTGAATGAGATGGTTAAGCAGGAGAGGAAAGATCATGTAGACAAGATCGAGTCTGCATACCATAGATACCTTGTGTTGGTAGGAGAGAGGGATTCCTTAGCAAAAAAGGTAGGAGAGCTAAATGCGTAGTTGGAAAAGGAGACAAAGGAGAAGAATGAAGCCCTTACAAGCTTAAGGCTACTATGATGAGGTGCTTGATTGTAACAGCCCTAGTTTTTAGCTATTTATTTCTTTTAATTTTTTTGTTTTTAGGAATATAATTTATATAAATTGTGTTTACCAATATTGTTTAAATATTTAATTTAGAGAATTAAACTCGTTAATTTAATATGATTTTTGTAACTAAATTTAAGAAGAAGAAAAAAAAAAGAAGAGGAAATTTTTATAATGTATAATGAAGTGTGTGGTAACTAAATGTTTTGGATATTATCATAATATCTGTTGTTATACCCATTCCCTAAAAATAATGAAAAGGAGAAAATTTGTAACATATTAAAGTAGTTAATTAATTATGTTAATTTGGTAGGTTATGACATGCAAATCATGTTGGTGGAATATTCTCAATTTTGACATATTAATTATGTTAGCAGTGAACATTGTTAAGCAATTTAAAACAATGAAACTTACAATCAATTTATTTGATAAATCTACCTTATTCCTAGTTAGCAATTCAAAACTTGAATAAAGGCACATACGGATATTTTAAAATGGAGTTAATGACAATTAATAGATATTTCAAAAAGAAATTTATGACAATTAATAGAGAAATTAATTGTAAAATTTCAGTAGTTGACCAGAATTAATTTATTGAATAATTAATGCAAATTAATAAAATTGATGAAAGATAAATAAGTTAATTCTTTTGGTTAATGGCATGAGGACACGAGGTTAATCCCCATTTTATAGGAGAAATCTGCCCGTGTAACCAGTCCGGCTACCAGTGCCTACAAAGCGGACGGATTAATGTGAGACGTCGCAGGATTGATAATTAACAAAAAGGGTTAATTAACTAATTAAGTTAGTAACCAAATTTGAGTATGTAATTAAAGGAGGATAATTAATTGGTAATATGGTAATTAATTGAAATCAATTAAGGAGGGTAATTAAAAGGGATAAGGTAATCAATTGAAATCAATTAAAGGCAATTAAAGGGGAATTAATTGATTAGAAGAATATGGAAATCAAATTTGCCTTCCTTTGCGCGTGACACAAAATTTTATTCTTTTAACATTTTGACATTTGCCTCTTACCATTTGTTTCTTGAGCATGTCACTGTATTCATTTATTCACGTAGCCTTATCCACAAAAATATCAACTCTTCCAATTGCCATTTTTCCTCTCACCTAAATTAAACGCATTCAAAATTTAGTCTTGCCTATCTTTGCAAATTTTCGCATACCCATTATATCTCTCTGTTTCCACTGCGTTTGTTTTGCAATAAATAAATTTTTCGAACCATTGATCAAGTAAATATGTATGTAAGCATTTATTACTTTTGCCTTTTCAGTTAAAAGCTTTTTCATTGCTTACCATAAATCACGCAAGAGCTCAAGTTTTGCTTCCTCAATCAAATCTGTTCAAATTTGCAGTAACGCATGCTTTAAATTTAGATTATAACTGGTATAAATCACGCAAGCTATCTAAAAAAAATAAAATCCAAAAGAGTGATATCGTTCAAACATAAAACTGGAAAGAGAAATCAACACATGCATTTATCACAATTTTCGTGTAGCGTTCAAACAAGAAGAACTGGAAATAAATCTCTTGCCTAAACGCATGCACTCAAAAATCAACGCTTGCATTTATTTCTTACGTTTTCAAACCTGCCTATTTATCTCCCCTTTTTATTTCGCAAGTTTATCTATAAATACTTTGCCTCATTCACATAAGTTTTCATATCTCCTTGTTTGTCCCTCTCTGGTACAAGCTTCTATCAGGTAAATAATTTGCATTGTTTATTTCTTTGCTTCTTCCAATTTTCCTTCCTCCTTCTTGTGTTCTCTGATTTCCTTGCTCGGCTACTTCCCCATCATGCCGTGCCATTTATAAATACATATAGAACTTTGTTAGTAGTAGGCTGGAAGAAATGATATAAATTGATTGTAGGAAGCTAGACTATGGAATTAGTGTAGTTATGATGTAGTTAGTGGTATTGTGGATTTGGATAAGTGCAGTTTGAAGAGGAAGGCATAGAAAGAAAAAAAAAAGAATTACAATTTAATAATGGAGAAGATAAATTGATAAGGAGAAAATGATATGAAATGTTGTTTAATTCAAATAAACAATATTGTATGAATAAATCTTGGGTGAATATAATAAAATGACATTTATTTCAATTTTTAATGGTTGAAATAAATTTAAGATGGTTAAAAATAAATTTAACTACTTATTTGAGAATTTGGGTGGATAAATATCAATGGATTGTATTTATTATGGTTAATAAAAGGATATTGGTGATGTATACCAATAATCACCTTTTAATGTTTAATAATAAAAGTAAAAGAAGAAATAATTTGCCTAAACATGATGAACATGTATGTGAAATAAAGTATTATTTAATGAATTCGAATGTAGTTAGTGGCTACATTTGATTAAATCGAATAATTTGAACAGTATTGTGTTTGTTGCCAATATTGTCATTTTATTTAAATAAATATATATGAGAATGAAAATAATTGATCATGATAAATATGATTAAAAATGTGAGAAATAATTTAATAATGTCTAAACATGTATTTGTTTTGTTTGGGTGCATAACATCTTTTTATTCAATCAATTGTATTAAATTTGCAATTTATTTTGCAATTTATTCAATTTATTTTATGCATGCGTACGGTTGAAGTATGGGCCTAGGATATGTTGAGACGGTTAGCGGGTTGTAGTAGTCGAGCAAGTTTGTAACGACCCGTATTTTACGAGTCGATAAATCGTAGAATTTACAGGTTGTTAGTGTTGTTTGTGTTGCTTCTAGCTTGAGTCGTTTAGAAGTCAACCCGGGTACAAGTGATGAGTCGTGACCGACTCATAGGGGACCGACTCAAGGAGGGGTAGCGGTTTAAAGTGTTGGCCGAGATAAGGATGGACCGACTCAAGAAGTTAGGCGACTCATAGGATGACCGACTCATAGAGGGCCGAGATAAGAAGTGTGGCCGAGTCAACGAGTTACGACTCATAGGGTTTGCCGAGTTAAGGAGTTAACGGGTTAAGGGTGTAGCGACTTAAGGGGTTTAGGCTTAGGTCGTGGGTAATGAGTCGGCAGGGTTTTGAGTCGTAGGGCCTGATGAGTCGTGAGTCGGCATCATAGTTGAGTCGTGAGTGTGTATTGTTGAGTCGTCGGACGACTTAGGACTTGGGGAAAACGCGGCAGTGTCTTAGGTCGGAGGCTTTTAGGTCGTGACCGACTTATGTTGAGTCGGCACTGGTCTTGAGTCGTGAGTCGGTAGGTGTTGAGTCGGTTTGGGTTTGAGTCGTATGACCTTGTGCCTTGGTGTATTGAGTCGTTGGCTTGAGTCGGAAGGCTGTGCAGTTGAGTCGGCTGGGGTAGGTCGTCATGGCAATGAGTCGTGAACGACTCATGGTAAGTAGGCAGTGTTATGTTGAGTCGGTAAGGGCTGATAAGTCGGCAACGACTCATGATGAGTCGTGGACGACTCATAGGGACGACGACTCATGGTTGATCCAGCCTATAAATAGAGGGGTTTGGCTCACTTTTTGGCACCGGTTTTTGAAGCGACGAAGTGCTGCCATTTTGAAGACTCGACTACAACATTTCTTCATCTTCTTTTCTCCATTCCAATCTAATTCTAACATCCATCCAAGATCGAAGATCGAGATCGAAGATCCAAGTGCCAAAGTTGAAGATCTTCATCCGTTCGAGCTAGAATTCATCGATTGGAGCGAGATATTGCCGGATCAAACCTTGATCTTCGCTGTCCAGATCTGAAGTGTGTAGTTTTTGTAGTGTTTGGGTGATTTGGTGAGTGGTAGTTATCTCTCACGCGGATCCAAAGGAGTATATTGGATTGGTGGCATGTTTGGGTGTTAAAGTTAGAGATTTCATGCATTTTTCTTAGATCTAAGTCTAGATCCATGGTTTTTGAAGATGTTTACTTATGCAAGTTTGTTTAATAAGCATTAGAGACAAAACCCATGTTTTATAATTGATAGATCTATGCTAAAAACCATGATTTCACATATGTTGGACTTTTGCTCGTTTATTTACGAAATTCCCATTATAGTTGATATTGCTTAAATTGCTTAATAGATCTTGTTTGAATGATTGATTATTTGAATGTATGATTGATTTGATTGTTTCCAAGTTAGCTAGTAGTTGATTTGGAACAAGATGATGAAAGAGGATTCAAAAGCTATGGAAGAAGGCTCTTGAATGGTGAAAGCTGCTTAAGGCATATGTAGCGGATGTTGAAGCTCATATGTATAGATTGGATGATGTTGAGATGGGACTTTGCCATGATTTGATGAGGCAAACCATGTTGTTGAGTTGAGACTTTGCTTTGATGCGATGAAGCGAAGTATGATGTGAGTCTTGGCTTAATCCAAGCAGGGATCATTCCAAGCATGTTGATAACTTGAAGAGTAGTTCAAGTTGGTTGATAATGGATTGTTCAAGAGGTAGCTTGAGCTTGTATGAGGATAGTCGTCAAGAAGGATGGCTAGGAGGCTTGGATCTCGTCGTTGTTGAAGGTTCTAGCATGCTCAAAAGCAAGAGTACATGGGGCGCCCATAACGACTACAGGTAGGTAGTCGGGACACCCAAAAGACTACAGGTAGGTAGTTGAGTACTCTGGGCAAAGTAGATAAGTCCTAGGCACAAGGCAGTGTGCGGAGTTATGGTTAGAACCGGGGTTACCATTAGCCCTTGACAGATGGTCATTCAACTAACGGTGAAATCGAGGCAAGGATAACAGTGATAGCCAGAGTCATGGATGTTTGGTTGTATTATCATTCGGCTTCAAGAGCGGTGTTTTCTGGGTGCTTATCTGATCTTGGTTTAGGCCTTGGGGGTTTGTATTTGGAAAACATCGTCCTTGACTCGAGTGGTATTCGCTTTACCTTAATTGTCTATGTTGTTATGCTTGCTTCTCCTTAGTGTATGTCTGGGGCTATCACTGTAGAAAGAGGTGGAGTGGGATGGTTTGGTTCCTATTCCTTTTATCCTTTATGCTCTTTTGGTATGCTTGATAGTTGATTTACTGCTCACTAAGACTTTGTCTGACTCAAGGTTTTATGTCTCCTCTTATTACCTTGGGCTGTTCATCCATGTTGGGATGGGCAGACTAGGTAGCAGGTGACAGGTGCTGTGCTAGGAGTTCTACGATGAAGATGACGAAGACGAGCAGGAGGCTTTGCATATTAGTTTTCTTACTATATGTACTGGGTATCCGCTGCTGTATTTGGTTGAGTGATTTGTAGTGAGGCTTTCATGTATGGATTTGAGTAGATGATTGTATAAAACTACTGTGATGCTTATATGATGATGTTCTGTTCTATGGAGCTTCACTATATTATATTTCTCTATTGTATTTTATCCATGCGCTGTGAGTTGTACGATAGAGATTCTTTTGTTTTGTTTTACCCTGACTATCGTCCATGGCTGCCTGGCACGCCTTTCAGCGCATTATTTCCTTGTTTTGGTGCGGGAGTCATGGGCGGTCGTCACATTTGGTATCAGAGCCTTGGTTAATCGATTTTAGCCAACGCTCGCTGATGTAACTACGTAAGAGAGACGTAATTGTAATTTGATGGATGATTACTATATATAATATAGTAGTTTAGAAGGGTTTGAACTCCTTATGCAGTTGTTTCTTAAGGTGTTCTAATCATTCTTATTTACAGATATTAAGGATGAGTCGAAGTGAGAGACAAGCTGCGAGGGGTAGCCGTGATGCTAGGGAAGCTGTTGATTATGCTCCTATGTTTGAGGCCATGATGACTTCAATCATGAGGAGAATACCAGCTTCAGGATCATCTGTGGATGTGGGAGTTCAAGTCCAAGCTCCGAGACCGGTGGATTTTGCCAAGCTTTGCAAGGATTATACTGCTCTTGGAGGGAAAGTTTTCTTGGGGACGGAGTCGACTATTGAGGTGCAGAGATGGATTGATGCTTGCAAAAGAATCTTTGGTGACTTAGGGATTGAGGATGCAACTAAGAGGAAGCTTGCATCGAGACAGCTTCAGGGAAGAGCTGCTGATTGGTGGAATTCTATCACCATCGATACTCCAGAAGAAGAGATTACTTGGGAGCAATTCCAAGTTAGATTTGGAGCTAAGTTCATCTCTACTTCTCAGAAATCTGTCTTGTTTAAGAAGTTTGTAGAGCTCAAGCAAGGGGGGAGACCTGTTCTTGAGTATATTTCTGAGTTTGAAGCCTTATCTAAGTATGCCAGATCGTATATTGATTCTCCCTACCAGAAGAATGAAAAGTTTGTGACTGGTCTGGATGCTTATCTTGGGAGGCAGTTGGTGGATCATCTGGACGATCCGTTTGAGAAGCTTGTGGAAAAAGCTCTTAGGCACGAGAGTTTGTTCCCTAAGGAAGTATCTGTTGTTGCTGTAACCAGGGAAGGATCTAAACCACAGCAGAGTGGCAATAAGAAGAGGAAACAACAGCAACAGAGGGGTAGGGATGGCCAGAAGAAGCCGAAGAGTGAAGTGACTTGCTATAACTGCCAGCAGAAGGGCCATCTTTACAAAGATTGTAAGAATCCCAAAGTGCCGGGAAAGTATTACAACTGTGATAAGCTGGGACATATCAAGAAGGATTGTCCAGAACCGAGGAAAGATAGGCAGGTTGTGCAAGCCTATGCTTTGGGGGCTGTTCCATCGTCTTCGAAAGCTCCTACTGCTGAAGAGAAGGGGAAGAGTGTGGTTGTTCAAGGTACTCTTTCTATTTGTGGTGTTCCAGTTAGAGTGTTGTTTGATACTGGAGCGTCGCATTCTTTTGTTTGTGATGATTTGGTAAGCCGGTTAGGTATGAAACCGGATATTGTTGATAGGCCATTGGTTGTGACTAATCCAGTGGGGGGTTCGTCATGTTTGTGTATGATATGCCGTGGTCTAGTTGTGTCGAGTCATGATTGCTCGTTTGTTTGTGATTGCTTTGTTCTGAACTTTGCGGGGTTCGGAATTATTTTGGGTATGGACTGGCTTAGGAAGTATGCGGCAAGGATTGATTGTGAGAGGCTTGAGGTGACAGTCGGGAATGTGGAAGGGCGAAAGGTTGTGATACGATGTAAGCATGAAGAAGGCGTCTTCATGAGCTTCATGTATTCGCTAGTTGTTCCACGGGATGGACTGTCATTGGTGCCTATTGTGAATGAGTTTGAGAATGTCTTTGAGGAAGTCAAAGGGTTGCCGCCGCATAGGGAGATCGAGTTTCGTATCGATCTAGTTGAGGGAGCCAGACCTGTTGTGATGCCTCTTAGGCGGATGGCACCGAGGGAGCAGCAAGAGCTGAAGGTGCAAGTTGATGACCTTTTGCGGAAAGGATTCATTCGGAGAAGTGTGTCCGAATGGGGTGCGCCCGTTGTGTTCGCAACCAAAACGGATGGATCGTTGAGGTTGTGTGTTGATTATCGTGAGCTGAATAAGGTGACTAGGAAGAACAAGTATCCATTGCCGAGAATAGATGACTTGTTTGATCAGCTTCACGAGGCTAAGGTGTTTTCTCAGATGGATTTGGCAACGGGATTTCACCAGTTGAGAGTGGCGAAGGATAGTGTGCCGAAGACTGCTTTCAGGACACCATCCGGGTTTTATGAGTGGCTGGTAATGCCGTTTGGATTGACTAACGCGCCAGCATATTTTGTGGATCTTATGAATAGAGTGTTCAGAGATCAGTTGAATAAGTTCGTGCTTGTGTTCGTGGATGATATTCTGATTTATTCCAGAACTGAGGGAGAGCACAAGACGCACTTGAGGATTGTTTTGGAAATTTTGCGGAAACATCAGCTGAAGGCTAAGTTTTCGAAGTGTCACTTCTGGAAGAGTGAAGTGAGGTTCTTAGGCCATGTTATTTCTGGAAATGGAATAGCGGTTGACCCCGCTAAGGTGGCAGTGATCCAGGATTGGGTTAGACCTAAGAATGCATCTGATGTGAGAAGTTTTCTTGGATTAGCAGGATATTATCGTCGGTTTATCAAAGACTTTTCCAAGATAGCTGCACCGTTAACAGGATTGACAAAGAAGAACCAGGTGTTCAGATGGGATGATAAGTGTGAGCAAGCTTTTGTAATCCTGAAAGAGCGATTGACGAGTGCTCCTGTTTTGACTATTCCAAGTGGGAATGATGAGATGGTGGTTTACACCGATGCATGTGGCACTGGACTAGGAGCGGTGCTAATGCAGAAGCATAAAGTTGTTGCGTATGCTAGTCGACAACTAAAGCCGCATGAAAGGAATTATCCGACTCATGATTTGGAGTTAGCGGCGATTGTGTTTGCTTTGAAGATGTGGAGACACTATCTATTGGGAGTTAGATTCGAGCTGTTTACAGATCATAAGTCGTTGAAGTATCTGTTTTCCCAAAAGGATTTGAATCTTCGACAGCAAAGGTGGCTAGAGTTCTTAGCATCGTATGATTTTGGTATAGCCTATACTCCAGGGAAAGGTAACGCAGTGGCTGATGCGTTAAGTCGAAGACATGCAGGATTGGGAGCCATGTTTTCGGAATGGAAGAGTCTTGAGTATTTGGCTGGATTTGATTTCAGGCCTAGATGTGAATTGGAACCTGAGATGTTGGCAAACTTATCGATAAGGCCTACTCTTGTGGAAAGAATTGGCGAGAGGCAAAGGAGAGATGATAAGCTTATCAAGATTATCTGTGATTTGGAATCCGGATTGGATCCAGAAAAGGATAAAGGATTTGAAGTCGATCGAGAGGGTTGGCTTCGAAAGCAAGGGCGACTAGTTGTTCCCGATGTAGATGGATTGAGAGATGAAGTTCTGAGGGAGAGTCATCACTCGAAGTTGACAATTCATCCAGGTGGAAATAAGATGTATCGGGATATGAAGAGAACCTACTACTGGGAAGGTATGAAGAAGGATGTTGGAAATTTTATTTCCAAGTGTATGAATTGCCAGTTGGTGAAAGCTGAGCAGAAGAAGCCCAGTGGATTGCTTCAGCCATTAGAGGTTCCTACATGGAAGTGGGAGCAAGTGTCGATGGACTTTATCGATGGTCTACCTAGGACAAGAGCAGGGAATGAAGGGATTTGGGTCATAGTAGATCGTTTGACCAAGAGTGCAAGATTCATTCCTGTTCGATCGACTAGGACCGCATCGAAGTTGGCTGAGCTTTATGTGAAGTGGATTGTTCGATTCCATGGTGTTCCGAAGAGTGTAGTGAGCGATCGAGACCCATTGTTCACTAGTAGGTTTTGGAAGAGCTTCCAGGAAGTCCTGGGAACCGAATTGTGTTTGAGTACAGCTTATCACCCTCAAACAGATGGTCAGACTGAGAGAGTCAACCGAGTTTTGGAAGATCTTCTTAGAGCATGTGTTTTGGACTTCGGAGGATCATGGGAAGATCACCTTCATTTGGTGGAATTTGCTTATAATAACAGTTATCAGTCGAGTATTGGTATGGCACCATATGAGGCATTATATGGAAGACCGTGTAACTCTCCGACATGTTGGTTGGAAACTGGAGAAAAGCTGATACTTGGGCCAGAGATGATTCGACAGACTTCGGATCGTATAGAGAACATTCGGCAAAGAATGAAGGCAGCCCAAGATCGTCAGAAAAGTTATGCTGATAATCGTCGAAAGGATTTGGAATTCGACGTGGGTAATATGGTTTTTGTGAAGATTTCCCCATTGAAGAATGTTGTTAGATTCGGGAAGAAAGGGAAATTGACTCCGAGATTTGTTGGACCATTTCCGATTATCGAGCGAATTGGAAAGCTCGCTTATAGATTGGAGTTACCGGAAAAGATGGCGGGTGTGCACAATGTTTTTCATGTATCTTATCTACGGAAGTATGTGCACGACCCAACTACGGTGGTTTCTGCTGATAGCTGTGAAGACTTGGAGGTTGATCCTGTTGTTTCGAGACCTCGTAAGCCGCTTCGTATTGTTGAAACCGATACGAAACAGCTTAGGAGGAAGACGATTACGTTGCTCAAGGTACAATGGAGTGATGATGTTAACGACTGTACATGGGAGGAGGAAGAGAGGATGAAGGCAGCTCATCCCGGACTCTTCGAGGTATGGCCCTAAAGTGTCGTGACATCTCATGAATTTGTAGCTTGTTCTAAGTCATAGAATTCTGCATGCTAGGTTAGAATTGGATGCATGGTTTGTTGATTGCTATGGATGGTAGGCATGCGGAATAATTGTGATTGCTGTTGGTTGCTTGGAATTTCGAGGGCGAAATTCCTAAGGGGGAGAGAATGTAACGACCTGTATTTTACGAGTCGATAAATCGTAGAATTTACAGGTTGTTAGTGTTGTTTGTGTTGCTTCTAGCTTGAGTCGTTTAGAAGTCAACCCGGGTACAAGTGATGAGTCGTGACCGACTCATAGGGGACCGACTCAAGGAGGGGTAGCGGTTTAAAGTGTTGGCCGAGATAAGGATGGACCGACTCAAGAAGTTAGGCGACTCATAGGATGACCGACTCATAGAGGGCCGAGATAAGAAGTGTGGCCGAGTCAACGAGTTACGACTCATAGGGTTTGCCGAGTTAAGGAGTTAACGGGTTAAGGGTGTAGCGACTTAAGGGGTTTAGGCTTAGGTCGTGGGTAATGAGTCGGCAGGGTTTTGAGTCGTAGGGCCTGATGAGTCGTGAGTCGGCATCATAGTTGAGTCGTGAGTGTGTATTGTTGAGTCGTCGGACGACTTAGGACTTGGGGAAAACGCGGCAGTGTCTTAGGTCGGAGGCTTTTAGGTCGTGACCGACTTATGTTGAGTCGGCACTGGTCTTGAGTCGTGAGTCGGTAGGTGTTGAGTCGGTTTGGGTTTGAGTCGTATGACCTTGTGCCTTGGTGTATTGAGTCGTTGGCTTGAGTCGGAAGGCTGTGCAGTTGAGTCGGCTGGGGTAGGTCGTCATGGCAATGAGTCGTGAACGACTCATGGTAAGTAGGCAGTGTTATGTTGAGTCGGTAAGGGCTGATAAGTCGGCAACGACTCATGATGAGTCGTGGACGACTCATAGGGACGACGACTCATGGTTGATCCAGCCTATAAATAGAGGGGTTTGGCTCACTTTTTGGCACCGGTTTTTGAAGCGACGAAGTGCTGCCATTTTGAAGACTCGACTACAACATTTCTTCATCTTCTTTTCTCCATTCCAATCTAATTCTAACATCCATCCAAGATCGAAGATCGAGATCGAAGATCCAAGTGCCAAAGTTGAAGATCTTCATCCGTTCGAGCTAGAATTCATCGATTGGAGCGAGATATTGCCGGATCAAACCTTGATCTTCGCTGTCCAGATCTGAAGTGTGTAGTTTTTGTAGTGTTTGGGTGATTTGGTGAGTGGTAGTTATCTCTCACGCGGATCCAAAGGAGTATATTGGATTGGTGGCATGTTTGGGTGTTAAAGTTAGAGATTTCATGCATTTTTCTTAGATCTAAGTCTAGATCCATGGTTTTTGAAGATGTTTACTTATGCAAGTTTGTTTAATAAGCATTAGAGACAAAACCCATGTTTTATAATTGATAGATCTATGCTAAAAACCATGATTTCACATATGTTGGACTTTTGCTCGTTTATTTACGAAATTCCCATTATAGTTGATATTGCTTAAATTGCTTAATAGATCTTGTTTGAATGATTGATTATTTGAATGTATGATTGATTTGATTGTTTCCAAGTTAGCTAGTAGTTGATTTGGAACAAGATGATGAAAGAGGATTCAAAAGCTATGGAAGAAGGCTCTTGAATGGTGAAAGCTGCTTAAGGCATATGTAGCGGATGTTGAAGCTCATATGTATAGATTGGATGATGTTGAGATGGGACTTTGCCATGATTTGATGAGGCAAACCATGTTGTTGAGTTGAGACTTTGCTTTGATGCGATGAAGCGAAGTATGATGTGAGTCTTGGCTTAATCCAAGCAGGGATCATTCCAAGCATGTTGATAACTTGAAGAGTAGTTCAAGTTGGTTGATAATGGATTGTTCAAGAGGTAGCTTGAGCTTGTATGAGGATAGTCGTCAAGAAGGATGGCTAGGAGGCTTGGATCTCGTCGTTGTTGAAGGTTCTAGCATGCTCAAAAGCAAGAGTACATGGGGCGCCCATAACGACTACAGGTAGGTAGTCGGGACACCCAAAAGACTACAGGTAGGTAGTTGAGTACTCTGGGCAAAGTAGATAAGTCCTAGGCACAAGGCAGTGTGCGGAGTTATGGTTAGAACCGGGGTTACCATTAGCCCTTGACAGATGGTCATTCAACTAACGGTGAAATCGAGGCAAGGATAACAGTGATAGCCAGAGTCATGGATGTTTGGTTGTATTATCATTCGGCTTCAAGAGCGGTGTTTTCTGGGTGCTTATCTGATCTTGGTTTAGGCCTTGGGGGTTTGTATTTGGAAAACATCGTCCTTGACTCGAGTGGTATTCGCTTTACCTTAATTGTCTATGTTGTTATGCTTGCTTCTCCTTAGTGTATGTCTGGGGCTATCACTGTAGAAAGAGGTGGAGTGGGATGGTTTGGTTCCTATTCCTTTTATCCTTTATGCTCTTTTGGTATGCTTGATAGTTGATTTACTGCTCACTAAGACTTTGTCTGACTCAAGGTTTTATGTCTCCTCTTATTACCTTGGGCTGTTCATCCATGTTGGGATGGGCAGACTAGGTAGCAGGTGACAGGTGCTGTGCTAGGAGTTCTACGATGAAGATGACGAAGACGAGCAGGAGGCTTTGCATATTAGTTTTCTTACTATATGTACTGGGTATCCGCTGCTGTATTTGGTTGAGTGATTTGTAGTGAGGCTTTCATGTATGGATTTGAGTAGATGATTGTATAAAACTACTGTGATGCTTATATGATGATGTTCTGTTCTATGGAGCTTCACTATATTATATTTCTCTATTGTATTTTATCCATGCGCTGTGAGTTGTACGATAGAGATTCTTTTGTTTTGTTTTACCCTGACTATCGTCCATGGCTGCCTGGCACGCCTTTCAGCGCATTATTTCCTTGTTTTGGTGCGGGAGTCATGGGCGGTCGTCACAAAGTTGAACTAAATTTCTTTTATTCTATTCGTTCCAGTTGTTCTGAAATTTTGCTTTGACCGTAATTTTTAAATTCGCATACTTGGTATTTGGATCTTATAGATTTAAGTCAAGGCTTTGCATCCGCCGAAGTTTGATCGTGCTTTCCGTTTTTTTTTTTCGAAGTAGATACCGTGTTTGATTTAGATCCACTGCAGCGTTTAAGGTGAGTATTCCTCACCAGACATATGTACATATATTTTGTGAATTATCGCAAGTGTATGTGTAAAATTTTTATTTAAATATTATCTGTCTGTAGTATAACGTAGAATGATGAATCCCATTTAAATTGACACCTCATCAGTTATTATCTGTTGTATTATTTCTGCAGTTATATTATATTATTGTTTATTTACTGCTTAAATCACCACTGCAAGTTCCCTGTTAAATTTAGATTGTTGTGGGCTGAAATGATAGGCCTAAATGATGATTACTGTGCTATTATTATGTTAACTGTTTAACTGTTAACTTGGGATTGCGGGTTTGAAATGATAGAACCCGGGGTTTGTAAATTACGGATTGAAATGATATAAATCCGTATCACTTGACCTAGGCTAGAAAACTATATACAGGCCCGTGGTCCTTATAATATTTTCTGAAATATTTAAAATTATTTTGGAAGTTAAATATTTGATTTAATATCTTTAAAGGATTTTATATTGATTTTGAATGAGTTATAAATGTTAATAAATAAATAAATAAATATTTGAATAAAATTTTGGAATATAACTTATTTTGGAAATTCTGGATTTTTGAAAGGATAAGATTTCAGTTAAGAAATATATATATAAGTTATATTTGGAAATATTTATTAAGTTAAACAATCTACTAAAGCATTTAAATGCTGTCTTTTGAAATTGGACTAGTTTTACCCGTAACTTTAGGTAGCATTTCCTAAGTGCTATAGAATCTGGAATTTGATTGTTTTGAAATTTAAGGAATTTGATAAATTATATTTATGTTTAAGTTTTGGAGACCTTTAAGATATGAGATTTATAACTGGATTTTTCTTAATAAATTTAAGATGAACATTCTAGTGTTAAGTAAATTTTGAAATTATTTAATGGCATAATTTTGGAGTTTTATCTATGGAATTTATGGGAATATTCAAGACGAAATAATAAACACTAATTTGTTGAAAGAAAAAATATCCAACCTTAGTTTTGAATATTAATACTCCAATTGGATATATATATAGGAATTGAAATGGTCTTGGGAACATGAAGTGATATTTAAATTATGGTTTAAAATAAAGAAATATATTTGTAAAGCTATGTAAATTATCTTCTTTACAAAGTAACCATAAAGTTAAACCATTTATATCCAAACCATTTGTGTTTTGGGAGTTATGTTTTTTTTAAAGAAAAATTTCCAATATATTATGGTTTAAAGGTATAATTCAAATATTTGGTTTCCAGATATTATAAATTTTAAGCAGTATGGTTTTGGAAAAGAATTATATTTGAATATAACGATATCATGTTGTTTTGGGTTTTAAATGATATCGTATTTATAGTTTTGAAATGGAAATGTTTATACTGGTTTTAAAGTATAAATTGTTTTTAAATGACCACGGGTTATAATAACGATGGGTTGGCAAAGAGACCGGGATCGGATATGGACATACTCTCTGTCGATACCGAAAACCACTTTGACCAACCGTGTACGCGGTGGAGATTCCAGAATGAAGTAGGTCGGTGGTGGCGTTTCCTGTAAGGTAAATACGTGGACCCGACTCCCGTGAGTTGGCATAAGGTGGCTAAAACAGGAGCAATTCCAGGCCAATGAGGTCATTCCTCTGATCGGACGCTCCTCTTCGATATTATACTATGATTTTGGATTGATTCGGTGGCCACCTCTATATTTTGATTTTGGGGAGTTAGTCCGAGGTGGGCGGTAACTGCGGCTACGCGTTTCCACCAGCCTGGATAGCAATTGGTATATCTACCCTGGCATTGCCTAGTTGTGCCGTGTCATCTACCATACCGAGCCTTGTACGAGTTTAGATTTCTCCCGTAGCCCGTGTGGTATCCTCTAGTTGCTTCCCGATCAGGAGGAGCTATGATATTGGATGGACTACTGGGACTATTACGTGTTAAGGTGGAAAATGTAAAGCCTTAATGCTATTTAAAAGTATGTTTATTTTATAAATAGACACTATTATAATAGCGCAATATACTACATAGTAAATAGTTTGACGGATCCTTAGAGGATGGGCGGTCCCAAGCATCCTTTAAGTTACTTGCTCTATATTACAGTACACTTGAATTAGCTTACATTATATAAGTATGTATGTCCTGACTCGAGTGTTATGTTTTATTTTTCGCTCGGGTCAGCCTGAGTTGCAGCTTCAATTTCTTCTCCGTAGCTAGGACACTCAGTAGATCATTCGCGCTGCTGGAAGTTGTTTCAGCCTTTATCTTTTCTGGAATTCAAGACTTTGAAGACTCTATCTCTATTTATGTCTTAAAATTTGTATTGAGGATTATAGACAATGTAAGTTCTGTTTTGTTGAAGTTATATCAGTGGCTTCATGAACCACTAAATTTTTAATTTCCGCTGCGAGATTCTGATATCTGTGTATGTGATTCTATGATCTATTTATTGTATATTCTGAGTTTTGCCAAATTTATTCTACAACGCAGTATTTTGAACAATTCAAGTCCGACAATGTGCGGATGCGAATGGTTGAAAATATTGGGTCGTTACATTTGGTATCAGAGCTTTGGTTCTAGGCAAAACTTAGAATGTATGGTAAATTTGATTTACAGAATCACGTTCATTCGAGATTGAACCACTCTCTTTTCGAATTTTGGAACATTCCCTACGGTTCCAAAGCTCATTCGTATCCCTCACTTTTTCATCTGCTTTAGATTCTGGAGTATCTCATAACTCCACTTCGGATGATCTTTATTGTAAATTGGCGGTCTCGCCATTATTCTAATAAAGGGGTGAAACTCCTTTACCATTAGCATTGATTCACCGGAGATTTATATTTATCCTCGGTTTATATGCTAGTATCTTTGGTTATTCCAAATTCTATCTCTTCGGATCAAATGTAGATTTACCCCAACCACATCGATATGGCTCTTTAAGTCACGGATGACTAGGTCAAGGTTGTCCGCGACTTATATAGACTTACCCAGTTTCCTTATTCTGATCTTCTGATTTCAATTTATCTTGAATTCTATTTGATTTGAGTTCATCAAATTTGAGTCTCTATCCTGGTTTGAGAAGTTTATTCCTATATTTGAAATTAAAATCTAATATTATATATATGAGTATAATTTTCAAAATTTTATAATTAATTTAACTAGTTGTCAAGAGATAATAGTTTTGATTTTATTTATGGTGTTGTAAGCCATGTGTTTGTCTAATAAATAAGTGAATATAAAACAATGGTTATAAATTAATTTGGAAACATAAATGAATTTAAAACTAAAACTTGAGAATTAAATTTCTGATGATTTCAAACCTTGTGTTTAAATTTTAAAAGGATGTAATAAGTATTTTTGTATAGAAATTTGTTTCCAAAGAAATTTTAAAATTAGTGCTTTTCTCTTTGTCGCTGGAAAATAATTTCGGTGATGACTGCAGCATCATCGACATTCATTTTCGAGTTTCGAAGTGAAAAGACCATTCTGTAGTCTGGCTACAGTGTTTCCTTGAGATTTTAATTGATTTGAATTTCTAAAGTATGACTTAATATATATAGATATATAATTTAAATTTGATTTGACATATTAGGTATATATATTTAGTTATCTCTAAATGGTTTGAAGGGAATCAGGAATTTAATTCTTAAAGTTTATCTTGAGGAAGGAAAATAAATATAATAACAAAAATTTGAATAAAAAGGTTCCAATTGGAGATAATTAAATTGAAAGTTTTATTTGTATAACACCCAATTTCATTTAATATAACTTACCTTGATTTTCAAAAGTTAACATGTAATTGGATAATATACAATATAAAAGGATTTTATGAATAAAATTTGATTGGTTATAATAAATATTATACACTTAAATTTTAGTTATAAAAGATTAATGGGGATAAATAAGGAAAAGGAATTTAAGGAATTTTATTCAAATGTCTTAATAATCAAATTAATTTAATATGGAGCCGTAAATCTAACCAAGAGATTTTAATAAAAGGTTATTTCCTGAAATGAATATGTTTGTGTAATAAACAAGGTATCTTTGAATAAGGAAAATATATTTGAAAGGGATATTTTTGGAGTAAGGATTATATATCTTCAAATCATAGTTTAATTGATGTCTAAATAAATAGTTAAGACGTATTCTAATATCACTAAATTTTGATAATTGAGAATTGGTTTTCAAATGGAAATTCAAGGGTAACTTATTGAAGGAATATCTTATTTATAAGATAAGTATTTTTAATAAAGTGTTAGGTTATTTGTTAAAATTCAGAGTTAAGTACATAATAAACTGATTAGGAATACTATTATATCTACTATAGCATATTATGAGTGCTGCTGTTTCTAAAAATAAAATGTTTTGGAAATTTTTTTTTATAAATGAACTTAGGAATATTTCAACCTTGAAATGAATATTGTTTGGCATTGAATTTAAAAGGTATAAATGAAGATTATTTTAAAGGTATTATGATTTTAGTAGCATGATTTCCAAATGATAATATTTATAAATTTAATGATTTCAAAGCATTATGATTGCAAATTTATTATCTTATTTGTTTTCAAACTATCTTTAAGTGTCCTTGGTTTCCCTATCTGCTACAGAATGAGGAGGCTATTGCTTATACCAGTCTATTTAGAAATCTTTTCTATAATCTTTAAAAATCTTTGTTACTCATCGGGGCCTGAGCACCGCTTACCACCCATAGACCGACGGTCGAACTGAAAAGAGTAAAACCGATTCTAGAAGATCTTCTTCGTGCTTCAAATCCGGAACTATTCGTTTAAAGTTCTTGTTTATCTAGCTTATCTTCCTTTGTTTCTTTTCTTTTGTTCCTTTTCGAGGACGAAAAGTTCTTAAGTGGGGGAGAGTGTAACAGCCCTAGTTTTTAGCTATTTATTTCTTTTAATTTTTTTGTTTTTAGGAATATAATTTATATAAATTGTGTTTACCAATATTGTTTAAATATTTAATTTAGAGAATTAAACTCGTTAATTTAATATGATTTTTGTAACTAAATTTAAGAAGAAGAAAAAAAAAAGAAGAGGAAATTTTTATAATGTATAATGAAGTGTGTGGTAACTAAATGTTTTGGATATTATCATAATATCTGTTGTTATACCCATTCCCTAAAAATAATGAAAAGGAGAAAATTTGTAACATATTAAAGTAGTTAATTAATTATGTTAATTTGGTAGGTTATGACATGCAAATCATGTTGGTGGAATATTCTCAATTTTGACATATTAATTATGTTAGCAGTGAACATTGTTAAGCAATTTAAAACAATGAAACTTACAATCAATTTATTTGATAAATCTACCTTATTCCTAGTTAGCAATTCAAAACTTGAATAAAGGCACATACGGATATTTTAAAATGGAGTTAATGACAATTAATAGATATTTCAAAAAGAAATTTATGACAATTAATAGAGAAATTAATTGTAAAATTTCAGTAGTTGACCAGAATTAATTTATTGAATAATTAATGCAAATTAATAAAATTGATGAAAGATAAATAAGTTAATTCTTTTGGTTAATGGCATGAGGACACGAGGTTAATCCCCATTTTATAGGAGAAATCTGCCCGTGTAACCAGTCCGGCTACCAGTGCCTACAAAGCGGACGGATTAATGTGAGACGTCGCAGGATTGATAATTAACAAAAAGGGTTAATTAACTAATTAAGTTAGTAACCAAATTTGAGTATGTAATTAAAGGAGGATAATTAATTGGTAATATGGTAATTAATTGAAATCAATTAAGGAGGGTAATTAAAAGGGATAAGGTAATCAATTGAAATCAATTAAAGGCAATTAAAGGGGAATTAATTGATTAGAAGAATATGGAAATCAAATTTGCCTTCCTTTGCGCGTGACACAAAATTTTATTCTTTTAACATTTTGACATTTGCCTCTTACCATTTGTTTCTTGAGCATGTCACTGTATTCATTTATTCACGTAGCCTTATCCACAAAAATATCAACTCTTCCAATTGCCATTTTTCCTCTCACCTAAATTAAACGCATTCAAAATTTAATCTTGCCTATCTTTGCAAATTTTCGCATACCCATTATATCTCTCTGTTTCCACTGCGTTTGTTTTGCAATAAATAAATTTTTCGAACCATTGATCAAGTAAATATGTATGTAAGCATTTATTACTTTTGCCTTTTCAGTTAAAAGCTTTTTCATTGCTTACCATAAATCACGCAAGAGCTCAAGTTTTGCTTCCTCAATCAAATCTGTTCAAATTTGCAGTAACGCATGCTTTAAATTTAGATTATAACTGGTATAAATCACGCAAGCTATCTAAAAAAAATAAAATCCAAAAGAGTGATATCGTTCAAACATAAAACTGGAAAGAGAAATCAACGCATGCATTTATCACAATTTTCGTGTAGCGTTCAAACAAGAAGAACTGGAAATAAATCTCTTGCCTAAACGCATGCACTCAAAAATCAACGCTTGCATTTATTTCTTACGTTTTCAAACCTGCCTATTTATCTCCCCTTTTTATTTCGCAAGTTTATCTATAAATACTTTGCCTCATTCACATAAGTTTTCATATCTCCTTGTTTGTCCCTCTCTGGTACAAGCTTCTATCAGGTAAATAATTTGCATTGTTTATTTCTTTGCTTCTTCCAATTTTCCTTCCTCCTTCTTGTGTTCTCTGATTTCCTTGCTCGGCTACTTCCCCATCATGCCGTGCCATTTATAAATACATATAGAACTTTGTTAGTAGTAGGCTGGAAGAAATGATATAAATTGATTGTAGGAAGCTAGACTATGGAATTAGTGTAGTTATGATGTAGTTAGTGGTATTGTGGATTTGGATAAGTGCAGTTTGAAGAGGAAGGCATAGAAAGAAAAAAAAAAAGAATTACAATATAATAATGGAGAAGATAAATTGATAAGGAGAAAATGATATGAAATGTTGTTTAATTCAAATAAACAATATTGTATGAATAAATCTTGGGTGAATATAATAAAATGACATTTATTTCAATTTTTAATGGTTGAAATAAATTTAAGATGGTTAAAAATAAATTTAACTACTTATTTGAGAATTTGGGTGGATAAATATCAATGGATTGTATTTATTATGGTTAATAAAAGGATATTGGTGATGTATACCAATAATCACCTTTTAATGTTTAATAATAAAAGTAAAAGAAGAAATAATTTGCCTAAACATGATGAACATGTATGTGAAATAAAGTATTATTTAATGAATTCGAATGTAGTTAGTGGCTACATTTGATTAAATCGAATAATTTGAACAGTATTGTGTTTGTTGCCAATATTGTCATTTTATTTAAATAAATATATATGAGAATGAAAATAATTGATCATGATAAATATGATTAAAAATGTGAGAAATAATTTAATAATGTCTAAACATGTATTTGTTTTGTTTGGGTGCATAACATCTTTTTATTCAATCAATTGTATTAAATTTGCAATTTATTTTGCAATTTATTCAATTTATTTTATGCATGCGTACGGTTGAAGTATGGGCCTAGGATATGTTGAGACGGTTAGCGGGTTGTAGTAGTCGAGCAAGTTGAACTAAATTTCTTTTATTCTATTCGTTCCAGTTGTTCTGAAATTTTGCTTTGACCGTAATTTTTAAATTCGCATACTTGGTATTTGGATCTTATAGATTTAAGTCAAGGCTTTGCATCCGCCGAAGTTTGATCGTGCTTTCCGTTTTTTTTTTTTCGAAGTAGATACCGTGTTTGATTTAGATCCACTGCAGCGTTTAAGGTGAGTATTCCTCACCAGACATATGTACATATATTTTGTGAATTATCGCAAGTGTATGTGTAAAATTTTTATTTAAATATTATCTGTCTGTAGTATAACGTAGAATGATGAATCCCATTTAAATTGACACCTCATCAGTTATTATCTGTTGTATTATTTCTGCAGTTATATTATATTATTGTTTATTTACTGCTTAAATCACCACTGCAAGTTCCCTGTTAAATTTAGATTGTTGTGGGCTGAAATGATAGGCCTAAATGATGATTACTGTGCTATTATTATGTTAACTGTTTAACTGTTAACTTGGGATTGCGGGTTTGAAATGATAGAACCCGGGGTTTGTAAATTACGGATTGAAATGATATAAATCCGTATCACTTGACCTAGGCTAGAAAACTATATACAGGCCCGTGGTCCTTATAATATTTTCTGAAATATTTAAAATTATTTTGGAAGTTAAATATTTGATTTAATATCTTTAAAGGATTTTATATTGATTTTGAATGAGTTATAAATGTTAATAAATAAATAAATAAATATTTGAATAAAATTTTGGAATATAACTTATTTTGGAAATTCTGGATTTTTGAAAGGATAAGATTTCAGTTAAGAAATATATATATAAGTTATATTTGGAAATATTTATTAAGTTAAACAATCTACTAAAGCATTTAAATGCTGTCTTTTGAAATTGGACTAGTTTTACCCGTAACTTTAGGTAGCATTTCCTAAGTGCTATAGAATCTGGAATTTGATTGTTTTGAAATTTAAGGAATTTGATAAATTATATTTATGTTTAAGTTTTGGAGACCTTTAAGATATGAGATTTATAACTGGATTTTTCTTAATAAATTTAAGATGAACATTCTAGTGTTAAGTAAATTTTGAAATTATTTAATGGCATAATTTTGGAGTTTTATCTATGGAATTTATGGGAATATTCAAGACGAAATAATAAACACTAATTTGTTGAAAGAAAAAATATCCAACCTTAGTTTTGAATATTAATACTCCAATTGGATATATATATAGGAATTGAAATGGTCTTGGGAACATGAAGTGATATTTAAATTATGGTTTAAAATAAAGAAATATATTTGTAAAGCTATGTAAATTATCTTCTTTACAAAGTAACCATAAAGTTAAACCATTTATATCCAAACCATTTGTGTTTTGGGAGTTATGTTTTTTTTAAAGAAAAATTTCCAATATATTATGGTTTAAAGGTATAATTCAAATATTTGGTTTCCAGATATTATAAATTTTAAGCAGTATGGTTTTGGAAAAGAATTATATTTGAATATAACGATATCATGTTGTTTTGGGTTTTAAATGATATCGTATTTATAGTTTTGAAATGGAAATGTTTATACTGGTTTTAAAGTATAAATTGTTTTTAAATGACCACGGGTTATAATAACGATGGGTTGGCAAAGAGACCGGGATCGGATATGGACATACTCTCTGTCGATACCGAAAACCACTTTGACCAACCGTGTACGCGGTGGAGATTCCAGAATGAAGTAGGTCGGTGGTGGCGTTTCCTGTAAGGTAAATACGTGGACCCGACTCCCGTGAGTTGGCATAAGGTGGCTAAAACAGGAGCAATTCCAGGCCAATGAGGTCATTCCTCTGATCGGACGCTCCTCTTCGATATTATACTATGATTTTGGATTGATTCGGTGGCCACCTCTATATTTTGATTTTGGGGAGTTAGTCCGAGGTGGGCGGTAACTGCGGCTACGCGTTTCCACCAGCCTGGATAGCAATTGGTATATCTACCCTGGCATTGCCTAGTTGTGCCGTGTCATCTACCATACCGAGCCTTGTACGAGTTTAGATTTCTCCCGTAGCCCGTGTGGTATCCTCTAGTTGCTTCCCGATCAGGAGGAGCTATGATATTGGATGGACTACTGGGACTATTACGTGTTAAGGTGGAAAATGTAAAGCCTTAATGCTATTTAAAAGTATGTTTATTTTATAAATAGACACTATTATAATAGCGCAATATACTACATAGTAAATAGTTTGACGGATCCTTAGAGGATGGGCGGTCCCAAGCATCCTTTAAGTTACTTGCTCTATATTACAGTACACTTGAATTAGCTTACATTATATAAGTATGTATGTCCTGACTCGAGTGTTATGTTTTATTTTTCGCTCGGGTCAGCCTGAGTTGCAGCTTCAATTTCTTCTCCGTAGCTAGGACACTCAGTAGATCATTCGCGCTGCTGGAAGTTGTTTCAGCCTTTATCTTTTCTGGAATTCAAGACTTTGAAGACTCTATCTCTATTTATGTCTTAAAATTTGTATTGAGGATTATAGACAATGTAAGTTCTGTTTTGTTGAAGTTATATCAGTGGCTTCATGAACCACTAAATTTTTAATTTCCGCTGCGAGATTCTGATATCTGTGTATGTGATTCTGTGATCTATTTATTGTATATTCTGAGTTTTGCCAAATTTATTCTACAACGCAGTATTTTGAACAATTCAAGTCCGACAATGTGCGGATGCGAATGGTTGAAAATATTGGGTCGTTACATTGATGCCTGCAATGAGAGAAATGATGCATTGGCCAAAGCTAAAAATGTGGACAAGTTGGTTGCGGTCGTAGAGAAATGGGTCAAAGATAGACTCGAGCGCTCGTTGTCAACTACAAAACTAACGTAATTAAGTTTAGAGGTTTGAAATGGTTTGGAAGGACTAGCCCCTTGCTCTAGCATAAGAATAGTAGCAGATTGTGTGGAGAGATCAACAGGACTTGGAAGGAGGTGGGGTAAATATGTCAGTGTTGCAGTATGAGATTCTAAGTCTAGAGAAGGTCGAAGTACTCAGAGTTGATGAGCTTATCTGGCATCCGTAGTTGGCTACTAAAGAATCAAAAAGATCAAGCCAAATGCTCTAGGACTACACCTAAGGATCTAACTGTAGGTCTTACTTCAAGGCTCTCAGCTACCTTTGTAATTGTATCTAGCCCTCAGTAAAATCCAGACACACCGCAAATGCCAAAGACAAGCATGTTGTCCCATATTCTAGAGTGCAATTCAGCTGGCATTCATGCTCACACATAGCCTCAACGTGGAGGAGGTATGTCACTGACCTCACCCATGTTTGAGAGAGCTCATATGACATAAGTTGATGTCGCTAATCTCGCCTTTCATCTTTCTCAAATTTCAGGTCAGCCTGCAATCGCTAGTCTCCTAACCGAGTCAACATGAAACAACGACTCGAGGAAAAAACATACCGACCCCTTGCTTTATGCTGACCTGATTTCCCCAAAGCCGACCCGAGAAAATGCAATAGCCGACCCAAAGCAATCCAAAACTGCTGACCCCATCTCAATGCGTGGCCGACTCGAAGATGCCTATATTCTGACCCGAAGCAAACACCTACATGACCCGAAGCAAACTTCCCTACGACTCGTAGCAAGAACATGTCGACCTTAGAATATGTCGACCCTATCTCCAAGCTTTTATGTCGACCTGAGAACTTTTTGCTGACTCGAGGATGCTTGCTTCTTGACCTAAAGTAGTGTCAAATCCATTATTTTATGCCGACCCCTCAAGATACATCCCAACCCCACAATAATATGCCGACCCCAAGTGATCCGAGTAGCGACGTGAAGTAAGTAGCTCGCCGAGCTAAAGTCTTCACTGATCCTTTAAAAACATGCCGATCCTATGTGACCCCAAGCAAAGCCCTCTCTAACCTGAAGCCATCTAGATGAAAACCCGAAGTAAACCTACAAGTGACTCGAAGCAAACTCCCAACAAACTGAAGCGGCTTAATTTTTGTCAAAACTCGTATTTCAACTATCTCGCGCTTTTTGTCCATTGACTTTGCCGATTCCTGGCTCCATAATCATGTTCATCATACGTGATTGATCGTTTGTCCATCCAGTTGAGTCAATCCAATAGTATTCCAGCCTAGATAACCGTGTAGTCGAATGAGTTAAATCCGCCTGTATGTTACCTTGTCAAAAGGCGGGTTAATACTTTTCCCCCCAAAAAATGCCTTGGAAGGTGTGTTTTGTAGCGTCATAAGCCTGTTGTTCGAAATCTGATGATGACCTATGAAGGATCTTACCTAATAGTGAATAGCAAACATTCGAGATCGTACGCCGTTCGAGGTGATATGTGACAATTCGTGGTCAGGTGCCATTCGAGACAAATTGTCACCGTTCGTGGTCGGATGTCGTTCGAAGTGAGATGTGACTGTTTGTGGTCGGATGTCATTAGGGGCGAATTTTGACTGTTCTTGGTCAGATGCGGATCGAGGTGAAATATGACCATTCGAGGTGGGTGTCGTTCGAGGCAAATTGTGATCGTTCGAGGTCGGGTGCGTGCAAGTCGAATTATGACCATTCGAGGTCAGGTGCGTTCAAGGCGAATTGTGAGTGTCTCAACGGGACTCGATATTATCAATGTCAGATTTCATGTTCGAGTGAGTTTCTAAATCATTTTTTATGGCATTCATCGGCATCTCAGAGCATGTCTAAGGACCATTCGTGATCCCATACATGTGTAAGTGACTCATCCATTTTAGTATAGAGTTCATCAGTTATTTAGCTCATTCCACCTCGATCAAAGGATGAACGACTGTGCCCTTCAATCGGGCTTGCTCTAATTTGTGGTGGATGATGGCTGCTCATGTTCCATCAATGCTATCCAATTCCTTGCAAATCCAACAAGATCCATGCCATCAGTTCCATGGCGAGAGTAGTGCCCATCCATGAGAATGATTTGTGTCGATCCATTTGCCTTGTTTTGGGGTTTGCCCCCAGTCATTCCAATCCATACCCATGCTATCTAATCTCTATTCCAAGTGTTGGATTCCAAATTCCAGCTAATCCAGCATCCATCCCCGATCATCGTTTCCATCCTGCTTCCAAGTCCACGAGGGAATCCTGAAACCTACTCTTCCGAACAAGCATCCATAAGTTGTTTCCGATCATCATTTCCATCCTACCCCCGAGTCTACGAGGGAATCCTAGATCATTCTCTTCCAAATGTGCATCCAAGTTCTGTTCCATGCCAAAATCCATAGCTCCATCCAATATCCTGCTTGCTTCTTTTTCCTGGTTCTGATCCTGGATTCCTCCTCCTTTTTTAGCGTCACATAGTTTCCAACATGTCCTTGCCCTCCATTTCCTCATTGATTTCTTAGCCATTACTTTCAGTAATCTAAGTTCCTAAGCCATTAAATCCAAAATTCAAGCTTCAGAATCAGTTTCAGCTTTCTCAATGGAAGCAACAAAATGTTAGCGCTAAAATTGGTTACTAACACCCAAACGCCATTGAAAGCACAATTCATAGTTACAGTTCACGGATAGTAAATATGAAAAAGAAATAAATATGAAGAACAATCAAAACTAAAAAGAAAGAAGTAATAATACTGGATTTATAGTGGTTCGGCTAACTCCGGCCTACGTCCACTTCATAAATTTTCTTTTTATTGATTAGAGAATTGGTTACAGTTACAATCCTAAGTTTTTAAAACAAAAAATGACAGAGTAACTTGAACATCCTTTATAGAAGAAGTTATGGAAGAACAGAATTAGAATCCATTTTTCAAAGCCCCGCCTGTCGTATTTATAGGCAAAATCTGATTTCTAGGCTCCCTGTGTGATACGGTCCTATCAAAACCAGAGTTGAGTCCATATTGTCGACTACTAATTTCCTGGAGTATAAAGTATACCGACCCCAGAGACCCGAGTAGTGACCCGAAACACCCTCCATTCTGACCCAAAGCAGATTGCAATTTGACTCCAAGTCGTAAACATGCCGACCTGAGAATCCAAACATGCCGACCCCAAGTGACCCTAGTCATGACCCGAAGTAAGTTGACCTATGACCCGAAACAGTTGGCGGTATGACTCGAAGCAAAAACATATGGACCCCTTGCTTTATGTCGACCTGATTTCCCCAAGGCCAACTCGAGAAAATGCTACAGTCGACCCAAAGGAATCCAAAAATGCCGACCCTGTCTTAGTGCATAGCCGACCATAAGATGCTCACATCCTAACCCGAAATAAACCCGAACATGACCCAAAGCAAAGTGCCCTGCGACTCAAATCAAGAACATGCCGACCTGAGAATATGCCGACCCCATCTCCAAATTTTATGCCGACATGAGAACTTGTTTCCATCCCAAGGATGCGTGCTCCGTGAACCAAAGTAGTATTGAACCCATCATTTTATGCCGACCCTTCAAGATACATGCCAACCCCATGATAATATGCCCGCCGACCCAATGTTATCACGGATCCCACAAAAACATCCCAACGCCATTGCCATGTGACTCGAAACAAAGCCCTCTCTAACTCAAAGCAACCTAGGTGAAAACCCGAAGTAAACTTACAACTAACTCGAAGAAAACTCCCAACAACCCGAAGAGACTCGATTTTTTTTAAAACTCGTATTTCAAGTATCCCAAGCTTTTTGTTCATCGACTATGCTGAATCCTGGCTCCATAGTCATGTTTATCATCCATGATTGATTATTTATCCATCCAGTCGAGTCAAACCCATAGTATTCTAGTCTCGATAACCATGCAGTCGATTGAGTTAAATCCGCCTGTATGCTGCCTTGTCCAAATGCGGGTTAACACTGTCGAATTCAAAATTTTCAATTAAAGATATTTTAACATAAGCCATTTCTCCTTGATCAAACGTATAAGCATTTTAGTCCTTTAACTTAAATAATTTTATAACCATAATAAAATACGTAGGAAAATTCTCCAAAAATAACCATAATTCACTTTTAACATGTTTTCCAACATATTTAAATTTTAGATCCAGAATTACTATAGATTTTCTTTAAATTACCCAATATCAACTATTTTCTTTTATAGTAAATTCAAAATAAATCCCAATAACTTAGAAAATTATGAAACTTGAAACCCACTTCTAAAATAATGTTTTCAACCAAATATCAAAAACAAAAATCATTTGGATGTTATAAAATAGGTTTTCCAACCTAAACTTATCATAAGATCTATATGAAACAATATAAATCATCAACAAGCATATATATATATATATATATATGTATGTATGTATGTATGTATCCATTTAAACAAACATAACATGGCATGTTATTTGCATTCGGATCAAACCTTATAAAAATTTCATTATCAAAAGTGAAATGTAAATCGAATTATTCACTTTGGCTTGGTGTTAAGATGGTTGAGATTTGCTATTTGATTGATTTTCTTATGCTTTCTTCTTGAATCTTTTTAATGGTGGCCGACCAAGCTTGCTAAATGTTTTAGTGTTATTTGCGAATGTTAAAATGAATAGGAAATGAAGGATAGAAGGGTTTAGGGTATAAGAATATAGGTCATTCCTATTTATAACCACAATTTCAGCATTAACAGAACTTCTTTTATAATTCCATTATTTTGATTTATAAAATATATATTTTATAAATCTCATCTATAAACCATTTATACTTATCTGAAAATCTCAATTAATGTGCCAAAATCCGATTTATAAGTTAATTACTTATAAATCTTTTATTTTACAAAAATCTATTCATTTCATAATTTTACAATTTATAAATCAATAAATTTTATTCACTTGCGAAATCCATTTATACTTCATTTTAACACTTATAAAAACTCGTTTTATAATTCCTATATTTTTTATTTATAAATATTAATCTTAGAAATCTTTTATATAAACCGTTTATAATGATTCAAAATCTCAATTTAAATAAACCAATCCTTTCAATAATTTACAAAACATTATTTAAAACCTATATAACTCCAAAATCATACTTAAGTACTATTTTCCAAAAATATAACTTTTATAAAAATAAAATTATAATTTTCATTTATTTTAACAATTCAAAATTTAATAAAACGTATACTTTCAAAAATCACTTTAAAATTCTTTTTAAAATCAAAGTCATTATTTTAAAACTTCAAAAATGGATCCGATGATGCAACAGCACCAAATAGTCAATCACGACAACAAAGACATCATATATCAGTATATGATAATCAATAAATATCACAATATCTATAAATAAATCAATACAGTTGAGGAATCCAGTTGGATCCCTCCAACCTGTTTCCCTACATCCATAAATATTAGCACAATACCAATTCCGTTCCAATACGGAATATCGCGGTATATGTGATTTATAAAATATTATCCGCTATTATGCGGTGCAATAGGGTCTCATCCGCTATATAATGCAGGAAAATCAACTCCAAGTACATAAATAATACCAATTTCACTCTGCAGTGAAATATTCGCGGTATATGTTTTTAATAAATAACCTCCGCTTACTAACGGCGCATAGTGTCTATTTTAACAATCAATAGATAACAATCATCATTCAAACATACAATCAAGAAATTTTAAATATAACTATTTAAAATTTAAATCGAAACAATTCGATTGAGTGAGAAGTTCTCACCTCGCTTTCAATTCAGTTTTCGCGTTTTATTTCGAATAAAATTAAACATGCATTTAATTTTACCCGAAATTCTCACTAACTGCAAATGACTCCAATCCAGCTCCATAGCGTAGTGTTCTACAAAACGAACCCAACGCAATTCATTTCGTCGGATTTCGACCTCGTATCAAAAAGTTATAGCATTTTTAATATCACACGATTTAATATACAATTTGATTTCAATTTCAATTTTTTTATTTTTAAAACCTTAAACCTCATCTGGGCCGTCCATTCCCTTTTGCTAGATCAGGCTGCACATATTTTCTTCCCCAACACGATGAAGACCCAGGTAATAGAACGCAAATACAACCCATAGCCGCCGTTCTTCCCACAATTTTCACGACCAAACCGAGCAACTTGAAGACGATCGGAGAGTCACTACACCATTTTAAGCTATTAATAACGGGTAAAAACCGTTGTTAAGTCCAAAAGCAACGGGTAAAAACCGTCTTTAACACAGGAGTGGTTGACTTTAGCGACGGGAGGAAACCGTTGCTTTATTTCCAAAAGGCAACGGATACAAACCGTTGCAAATTGGGCCAAAGGCAACGGGTATTAACCGTTGCAAATTGGGCCAAAGGCAACGGTTAGAAACCGTTGCAAACTGGACAATAGGCAACGGGTATAAACCGTTGCTTAATGTACAAAAGGCAACGGTTACAAACCGTTGCTTAATGGGCAAAAAATCAACGGATATAAACCATTGCTTTCTGTCCAAAAAGCAACGGGTGCAAGCGTTGCTTTATGTGCAGTAAAAAACGGTTAAAAACTGTTGCTTTATGCCCAAAGTCACACATAAAGCAACGGTTAACACCCGTTGCACATAGTGTTTGCTCCTGCCCCTACAAAGTCACATCTGTAACTCACTACTGCGTTACACGCATATCTCAGTATATATACCAGAATATCAATATATATCAAAATATGCCAGAATATCAAAATATTGGTACACAAGCACTATAAACATATCGCACATATACCATACATATAAAATTATCAAACTTATGATTACACTCATTGTTTTGCAAACACAATGCTACCGTGCCGGAATATCATACTCATTACACTGCATTGTTTATTACACTGCAGTACAAAGATTTCATTAATTACAGATCCAGTACAAAGATAAGTACAAAACTTTCGTAAGAAACAGATCCAGTTTTCAGCTTCAACCTGAGAGGAAAATAAAGTCAAAAGGGCAAAGCATTCCAGTTTTCAGACTTCAATGTTCAGCCTGGTTCATGTGCAACTCGAAGATTAAATTTAGAGGCAGTTCAACTTCATAAATCTGGATATTCCAATTCAAAAACAAAAAGCATCTACCTGATTCAAAAAGTCTGAAACAGTTTAAAACAAAGTAGAACCCAAGAAAAGAGAAAATCAAATAATGCAAAGCAATTCAAAGCAAACAACGGTTAGGATAAAGCAAATTTGATCAAGCCTCAATTTCCATATTTTGAAATCTTTTTCAGGTTCTCTTTCCTCTCTGTCAAACTATCCAGGTGAGCAAACCACCCTTATAAATTCTTAAAACTTGATATATCTATTTTGCATGTGATAAGTCTTGAATGTAAATTATGAAAGGTGCTTGCATGCTTGTATATATGTATGGATGACTGTGTGTATGATTGTGTACAAGCAACATGCCTCTGTTTATACATGACAAGTTTGATAAACCTGTCTAAAAATTCATACCACTCAAAAGAATGAATGTTAGGCTTTGATCATTAAAAGGAAATTGCTTGAAATAATGTAATTTCATATATGAAAATAATTTCACATAAAAACAGGTGCATTGCTATTCTTATATCACAGTTATGTACACAGGCTGCTAATGTTGTTACTTATCTTCTTGTTTAATCAAGAAAAGCATTAGATCTTAGGGTGCATGTTATCATCTGAACCTCATTGATGTGGCTGAATTCAATTAGATTATCAACCCTCTTGTTTTTGGTCAGTCTTGAATAGACACTGGATGTAATCTGACTCAGTCCGTGTGACATAAGTATTAATTACCACTAATAGAAGTTGCATTGAATCTTGAATGCAATTCATTATCCAACTTTGAACTATTTCTATTCTATTATTTCGAATATCAAAATAAAATTGGTGAATGTTTGATTATCTTTCTAGCTCAGACTTTGAAATGCAAAGTCAATATAATGTTTTATGCTTTGTACGAGTTGGCAACACTTCTTTCAAGTTGCAAATATATAATGTTATAATAATTTTTAAACACGGTTGTTTTTTAATTTGAGAGGCATTGAAGGAGAATATAATGGGCTTCAACCTTTTTTTGGAAGGTAAAAGCTTTACTTCCTAGTATTTGATAAATTGTCGATTATCTTGTAAACAAGACAGACCAGGAAAAAATACACATGCATTTGCATATGCAAATTTCATATACAGCAAACAAAAGAAAATCAGCAATATATGCAAAGAACAAGTCAGAAATATCAATACCTCCGACTAAAGGTATCGTATCAAACCCTTTTGATGGCTCACATAACCTCCGGCTCCAACATCCCCAAAGGTCTCGGTAAATTATCGACATATTTTGGCGGTTAGCTCATTCGGCAATAAAATTTTGTCCAACAACACCTTTTCATATGTGGGTGGTACTGGTTTTCCATGAATTACTGATGCTGTGGAATCTCGGCATATAGTACCTGTTGTATAAGTAGTTCTGGAGTGAATATATGAAATCACATTTACAGAACTAACAAGCTCCCAAACATTTAAGAGGTTGTATATATGGGCACAAAAGCATAAGTGTGCGCATGAAATAATTTTAATGCAAGGATACACATATATTAGAGGTGGTATATTTGCATGCTTCAGGGACACTACACACGCAAGAATAAAAGTTTTAAATCTTGGAACCATTTGCCTTTAGAAAATTATACATGCAATATATATCACGCATGCAAGAATTTCCACACAAAAATCAAAGTAAAACACATGTATAAAGCATGTAATTTGCAAAAATAACACACGCAGGTAACAAAGAAATAAACTTGCACGGTTCAGGGGCAGTGCATACGCAGGTACAAAAGGATTTACTCGCATGCATCAGGGACAGTGCACCAGATTTTTTTAGGATGAAAACTTATATAAACAAAAAAAAACTCATGCTACCCAAAACCATTTCACAAACATGCAGCGATGGCCCAAGTTTCATAGCATATGAACTAGACCCAAATTTGCCTAATAATGACTTAGGTTTAATGCCAGAAGTGAATTACAGAGAATTTTTTTGGCAACCAGGCAACATATATATTAAATGCGTGAGTTTCAAACTCACCTGTCTTTTCTCTACAACAGCTAGCAACTCAATTTAAAAGGGTGCAGAAGTTTAAACAATATAGGCCATCAATGCTTCGCTTGAGATGATGAAAGAAGTGGAATAAAGGATGATGAAGTGTTATCTTTATTTATTTATTTTACTTAAGTCAAAGAAATGAGTGCTGAGAAGTGTTTTGGGTACATATTCATTTAATGCCATGTACACAAGTACTGCTCGGCTAGCCCTTAGCTGTGGTAGAGTAATGTAAAGTTCAAGTTGCTTTTGAATTAATGTTTTCACCCATTGCCTTGCTTCTCTGTTAATTGTTTACTAATATGTCTCAGCAATTGTAAACGTGATAACAAAATTGTTTTATTTCTTGACTAACAGCGTCACTATTGTTCAGCTATGTTAAATGAAAAATGTAAAAATGTGTTGAGATATGACTCAGCAAAATTGTGACGGTTCACTTTGTATTAAACATGTGGGAGCAAATTGGGAATTTGCTTATACGTGTAAGAAAATGCAGCGCACTCTCCCGTTCACGAAGTTAAGCATTCACTGACTTTGCAACATATTATTTTCTTCAAATTTTAATAAAATAGTACCTGTTGCAATTACTTCGTCCTCGAAGTTCAGGATTTCACATCTTTGGTCAATTAACTGATTGTTCGGAGTGGCAAACTGAGAAGATGCGATTTCACTGCCTACTTGACGATTATCTTGGGCTATGCTGAGAAGACGCTCCAGTTTATCATCCATATTGTCCAGCTTCATCAATTTTTGCTCCACATTTTGCAGTCGCTGCTCATATACTCCTTGGGCCTGTTTGAGCCGTTTGCATGGAATGGAAGCACTCTTAACTTGGCTAGGAGCTATATTGGTCCCAATACTTCGGCTCCTGTCCTTTACATCTTTACCAAACACTGATATAAAGACGGCTTCATCACCACCACTCGTCGTTTCCTTTTCTTTTTCAATTTTGTCCTAAAAAGTAAATACGTATATATGAATAATGAAAATTTAATTTAGAGGCGTTGTTATTTGATTAACTTACAAAGTAGGAAGATGTCGCATCTGACGTGCTGCCATTTTTTTCTTATGCGTTTTCTCCCATACTTGAAGACGTGATACTTCTGTTCCCGGACTACTTGAATCGACCTGCATACAATGACCTAAAATTATATTTGGAACTAATGGTATATGCAATGTGATGCACCAATTCAATGACACATACCATTTTTGAGTAATCATAGCGTGACTCTTACGTCCCGAATGATGACCATATTCGAGCATTGATCTATTTTGTTTGCCTCGCTTCCTTTTTTCTTTCGCCTCGGGTTTTGATTCATTTCTTATGAACTCATCCCAATCATCATGAGCAATTTTCGGTGGACAATTTCTCATTCTTTCTTCGTCAGTGATGAAATGGTCATAATGATTCTTGCGTAAATCATTCTTGTGTCTCCTAAAAGCCTCGGACATTTTTTTCATAATAAAGTCCTTTGATAGAGGATCGAGCACATAATATTTCTGCATAACAAAAAATGCGTGTAAACCATTTTTTATTTATGTATTGAAAGCATTATAAATGAATTTAAACCATCTAAGTTCATGTACACAGTTTACATTTCAAAGTATATGGATTTTTACATTTCAACGTATATAGTTTCATCAGTCTCTATGAATAACGTATATAGTTTCATCAGTCTCTATGAAAAAGGGTGCATATTACAATCAGACGACTATATTTTACAAACAGAAATAGTACATAAAAATGGTTATGAGATTGGAGAACTTACCTCCAATTGATTCCACACGTCTTCCTTGTCATTTGGCGGAACTTTTTTCCAACTTGGATATGAGATTGGCACATGATTTCTTACTAGTTTACCAATCTTCATAGCGACCTTTGAACCATTTTTTCCGACTGGAGAACCGCAGTTGTCTATATCAACTTTCTCCCGTTTTAAAGTGGATGATTGTGAAGTTGTATCATTTGACGGTGGTGTGGCATCTTGTGAAATTATGTCCTGCAAAGTCTAAAATCCTAAAATAATCCCAACAACATTATGACGTACATTTCTTCCCCTTCCGGCCCATCCCTGTATTGCTCCAAGCGATCACTGTTAAGCTGCTGTACATATGATATAGTAAACAATGTCCCCCTCTGATTTGTCTGATCCCACCAACTTCTCACCACATTTCGAGGCGAGAAACTGGTGGGATCAGACAAATCAGAAGGGCACGTTGTTTACTATATCAGATGTACAGCAGCTTAACAGCAATCGGGCATCACAGGGATGGGCAGGAAGGGGAACATTCACTTTTATGCGGCAGTGATAAAGTCTTCCTGCATAACCAGAATTTTAAACTTAAGCGGATTCAAAACAATATCTAAAATACCGACTGAAATAAAGGATGCAAATACAAAAATATGTTACCTTAGCACTGCTGAACTAAAGGGTGCAAATACAATATCTTGAACTGCCTGTCTACCTACAAACATAAAGAAAGAAAGAATAGTCAAGCTGATCATATGTATGTATGTGTACATGTGTGTATGTATGTGATCATATGTAAGTACCTACAACTACAAACACAAAATGAACACTTGCAATGTATCCATCCTGACTTGTAGGTTGAAAATGATGGAATCTATCTGCATCATTGATCAAATCCTCCATTCTAATATGTTCGGACTCATCAGTATTTGTGGCATGACTAACCAGTTGTTGTTTTGGCTTCTCCGGTATTCTTTCCCCGTGAAAACACCACACGGTATATGATTGAACAATACCATATCTATGCAAATGAAAATGAATGTCATTTAATTTGAATGTATCTTCGTTTTTGCACCACGTGCAAGGGCACGAATACTTTTCCTTATTGCCACCGTTTTTAGCAACAAATTTAACGAAATTTCTCACACCTTCCACATAGTCTGTATTTCTTCGATTAGATTGATTCATCCATTGTTTGTCTATACTAAAAGACATACTGAAAGAAAATAACAAGAGCTAATAAGAAATCATGGGTAACAATATCTTATGCCTTTCCACCAAGTTCAACTATGATATTAACTAAACAGATGTATATTCTTCTGATTTCACTTGAAATTTAACATTAGCATCAAACTGTTTCCAAAAAAATTGCAATTACAACAGTGCCATTTTGTAGCACCAGAGTAATGTCTATGCATTACCCCTCTCCTGATACTTGGCTTGCGCCATTAACAATAATTTTATCCACTTACTAAATATGGTCTCATATTTAGTAAAACAAAATTCATTGCATCAACTTATACCCTAGCAGTCACTATAAGCAGCTATGTCTAACTAGCATGCAGTGCAGTACAGTACATTACAATTTGTAAAATAAATCATATATAAATGTAAAAAGACCATCCCTTGCATAACCAATTGTTTCTTGGTTCCCTAACACTGTACAATTAAAACATCAAATATGTATTCTGATGGTTCGGATTAGAAGGTGCATCTCTACTTTGGCAAACTGTTAAAGAGTAGTAGATACTGACTATAATCAATCCCAAAAACTTAATGAAACATCAATCCTAAAAGCAAGGGCGGCCCAAAGAATCGGTTGACCAAGCCCAATGTGAATTTTTTTGCCCATTACTATATAACATGTCAATTTTTTTTTTCTTTTTCATATATAAGCATAAAATCACATATAAAACTATAACATAACAAAGTACCAACTTTTTATACAAAAGTTACCACATTAAGTGGACTGCAATACTTATAGTCTCAAATAGTTTACAAAACAGTGTATTTAATTTTTAACGAAATGTATCAAGTTTACAAACTAGTGTATCTAGTTAAGTGTACAGGCAAATCATATTGGGTTCTGCCTAAATGTTTGCGGGTAGACATACACACACTGCAGGAAAAATAGTACATCAATGAAAGTATCAGTTCCTAAATAATTATTAGTTTTTTAGCTTCAGCTTTCAAATTTCGATTCCTAAACTATTAGTTACAGAAAACTAGTTGTTTATAACTAAATACTAATAAGTTATTAACTTCAGGCATTTTCAAGGTTAATGAAATCTAAAGCGGTAAAAGGGCGACTCAATTTTAGAAAATTAGACAACTCAAAACAAGAAATTCGCTTACTTAATTAGCAGTGGCAGTATAGAGACTGTAGTAGGACTTCAAATCAGCAGTAGAAAATATCGCGTAGGAGGCAAGCATGAGCCGACGATGGCTGATGGAATAGCCGAGTATGCAGCGATGATTATTTGGAAAGCGCTGTTTTTTGAAACCCTAGGTTTTTTGGGTTCGAGCATCGCCAACATGAAGATTGCTATTGAGCTGTAACTTTGAAGTAAAACAGATTTTTGGTGTTGCCCGGCTCAGTTGGTTGCCCCATCCCAGGGACTTGGTCGGCTTGCCCCTGGGCCGGCCCTGCCTAAAATATTTACGACGGTTACAAACCGTTGCTAATTAGCCACGGTTGAAAACCGTTGCTAATTGGAACGAAGCGCGCCAAAAATTATGGCTCGAAAGGATGAAATTCACCGCCATTATTTGTCTCCAAAGAAGCTACGGTTAATAACCGTTCCCAATTAGCAACGATAAAAAACCGATGCTATCTGAACCAAGACGGTGATTAACCGTTGCTAAATGGCAACGGTTAATAACCGTTGCCAAATGCGCGGATGGTTAGTTGCAAATCTCAATATTTGGTGTAGTGAGTGCCACGTTGTTCGCCACCACGAGCTCCATCATCGGCCAGAGTGCGGCCCAGCTCGGCTTCCCCCTGCCTCGATTTGTGTGAAAAATGCAGCGGCTTCAATCTCGCTTTGCCGTCAATCCGTGGCTCCGTTTCCATCCCCACCTTTAGATAGCTAGATCTTGATGCTCTCTACAACTTTGTAGTTGACGACTTTTGCTAATTGTTTATAGATTTGGAGATAATAGAGGAGGAAGTTTCGAAATTCTCAGCCATTAAAATCTAGGGCCAGCTGCTGTTGAAACCCTAGGGCTTGAGTGCAAAATGAAATGTTGAGGTCCTTATATAGAAAATTTCTCAAAACACTATTCACCGAAAATTTTCCGAACTCCAAACGAAGCGTGCCGGCTGGCGTTTTTAGGGTTTACCCCACGTTCCGGACACAATGGAATAGGTTTCAAAAGCCAATTCGATCATCTGTGCGAGTTACGGCAATAAACGATCGATTTAAAATCAAATCGGTTAAGCTAATTTCTATGCCTTTGGGCTCGCCCCGGACAAACGGTAAATCCGATTGACACGAAATTCGAAATCTTACAATAATATAACATTACTGATCCAATGAAACTAGTTTCATCAAAATCCGAGACTGTTTGAAAAATTTCTATTTTAACTCATCAATTAAATATTCAATTTTCACAAATTAACTTTTAATTCAATTTTAAAAGTTCTATAACATCATTCTAACTCTAATATGACTAAATAAAATTTTACAAATCAATTTTAACCATATTAAACCCAATTTCCAATTATTTCTGTAATTTCAACTACTAAATTATCAATTTAATTATCCAATTAAATCTAGATATTCGAAATAAAATTTATTCGGCTTATAAATATTAGTTATTAATATTTAAAATTAAATAAATATATAAATTTTAATTAACAGAAATTCTGGGTCATTACAAACTTCCCCCCTTAAAAGAATTTCGTCCTCGAAATTACCAAGTAAGAAAAGGTTACAGAATCCATTAACTTTCCCAAAATCAAAGTTAAACTTCTTACAATGCTTTACTAAGTTTTCAAATCACACTTAGTTATCTTTTCAAAACCAACTACTAAAATTTAACTTCCAATCCTATAATCAAAACTTTAGTTTTCACAAAATTTTCCCAAAATTCTCAAAAAATTTCTTACGCCTTAAATTTTCGGAAAAATTCGCCATAATCTTCTTTGCACGGCTCGATCTAAAAAAAATGACAGTATATATATCACAAATATACATCTCATCAAGTGATAAGGCATCCCACAGGGAAAAAGTGTAAAAGTACGGTATGTAATCCGAGATACGTACCTTATATATTATTAGCGAGCATATACGGCATATATAGCGCGAAAGCGAGCTCCTAACGCGAAGCAAGCGCAATTCGCACCTACTAAACACTCAACAAACAAATGAGAAACATGTATATATGAAAATAATATCAATATACAACATATAGAAACACAACAAGTACATGTGCCAACATAGTAAATGCCACAAAATCAACAAATGCAACCCTCAAACAACTATCATCCAACTAACCAAATAAATATTCATTCATATTTTCATTAATATTCAATGAATTGGTTTTCCAATTTAAATCTCATTTGATTCATTAACATTGGATGTTTTAACATTCATTTATTCATATTCAATTAGCAATCATTCACTAATTTACATTCAATTTAGTTCACTTCCAAATCAAATTCAATTCTATTTAAGATTCACTTAACTTCCAATTTGATTTATAGCTTTCAATTCCGCTAATTCAATTTCATTAACACTTAATGAATTTATATACAATCAATCAACAATCAAATAACATAACCACATTATTTAATTTACATTCAATTTGGTCCAACACTTTTTAACTCCAATTGGTTGATACTAAATTGACTTCCATTCAATTTATTCAATTTCTCAATAACATTAGCTTCTAATGAATTTACACTTACATTCATTATCCCATATTAATTTATTTTACATTCGACTGATTAACATTCAATCCATTAGTTAATTCAATTGCTAATTCCTTTAACAATATAAAGTTGAATTTCATTTAGATAACTCAAATTCAAATTCATAATGACTTCATTTCATTAATTCACTTATTAATTTACTTCGACACCAAAATCAACTTCATTCAACTTCACTTAAGTTATATTCTCTTTTAAACATCATTTGTTTAACTTAACTTAAGTTTCCACTTATAAATCCAATTCAGATTCCAATTCTAAAGTAAATTCTATTTAACTTTTACCAAAGTCAAATTTCATATCATTATCAAATCCAGATTTATCTTACTTAATAGGATTGTTTAACCACTTTTAACAATTTGTTTCACTTTCATTTTCTCATTTCATAAGTTATACAACTTGTATTCAACAATTACCACTTGGATTTTTATCGATTCACTTATACTTCCTTTAATTTAACTCCATCCTTTAAGTTAAATTTATTCTATTAAAACTCAAATTGTACAATTTATCAACTCATTTATCATTCCCATAAATACTTTAAATAGGATTCCAGAGTCTTTTCAACCTTTCAAAACCATTTTTGAAACCAATTCAAATTATCCTTTTGAATTTCCAAAACCAAATCCAAATTTTCCATACAACTTCCATTTAAAACTACTTGGCAGCAATCCCTCTTTTGGAAACCCAAAAAAGAACACCAATGATGTCGCGATCATCATCGGAATTATTTCCCAACGGCTGAAAAGAGTTTAGAGCTTTAATTTCTCCAAAATATCCATCCTTTCAAACACTTCTCTGCAATTTTGTTTTTAGATTATAAATCACATTATATATAATTTGGATAATTTCACTTCTTATATATCTTTTACTTATATATAAATCTTTTACTTATATAATTTCACTTCTTATATACAAGATTATTTCACAAGTGTAAATCATTTTAATTATAACTTCATACTTATAATTTTTTTGTTTATATAATTTATTCTTTTACAGCTGTTGTTTTTATTCAACAACCAAACAATCAATTCATATACACTTTAATAATTTTGAAAAATTATTTCCTTTATATATAAAATATAATCAAGGTAAAATTATTTCATTTACCCTATTTTAAAACAATATCGTGTCAAATTGTTCTGTACAAGTGTTTAGAGATCTCTATCAACAAGGTTAATTACTCGTGTTGACCAGAATCCATATACCACTCAACAAACCAATCATCACAATATAAAACAATTTCATTTTCACTAACAAATACGCACTCGTATCTATTATTACACTCACACTCATTCTAGATTACTACTGACTCCATCTCTAATGAGTAATTCCCAACAGAGCCATGGTTGTCGCTTAACCATACGCTCTGATACCAAATGTAATGATCTAGGCTTTTCAACCATCGACAACGGTCACAACCGGTAGGCTTTTCAACCATCCCAGCCCCACCGTGGCTTACACTGATATCCCAAACTTGCTTTTACGGCCAGCCTCTGGACTGTCATGACCTCTGCCTAACCAACCCCGTAAAGAGGACATATGGGGCAAGAGTCTCCCGTTCGCCACCTAACCGCGAAGCGAGAACCCCCCATCACATTGCACTAAGCTAAGCAAGACTGGTGTGAGAACTTAAAACAGTTTATCTTTAAAACAAAGTACAGGATAATTTTAAAACAGATTCACAATGCTTTTTAGAAAATGAGACTACCATAAGGCCTCCCGCATACACACACAATGCAAACGTAGAATCGGAGGAGATTTTTCGTCATGATAGTCAAAGATGCTTGGTACGCATTAAAAAGAAACATATGATATTATTACTAGTGCATAGTGTAGGAAAAATTATTTCGAAAGTAAAGATATAAATCTTAGCCAACATACGACCATTATCGTATGCCTACTATAACTACCATGTTCAATAGCAGGTTACCGCCACATTCCATGGCAGGTTATACAACTAAAACCGTATAGGGTTCGTATTGTTTCTTTGAATTTCCAACAAATGGTCAGGCCAAGGAACTTCCCATTGCCACATGGGTACGCCTCTGGAAAGACGACCCGAGAACCTAACCGGATCTCTGCCAACACAAGGCCGGGTTACCTTTCAAACTAGGTAACTACCGACACGAATATGTCATTCCCCGATCGTAACCGATCTATATCCGAGGATCCTCGATTTTCAACAACCACAAAGCAATAAATTTGCAGCAACAACATAGGTTAAGTATCTGGGCTCCATACCATGATACCGCATCTATCCAAAAGGAATGACATACACTAAAAGGGCGCTACCCCCTAATAACCTTGCTGCATCCTTCCTGTTTTGACCATTTCCGGGGTGTGAGGTCCGACGAAGTCTCGTCCACAAAGCCACGCTTTACATAAAAGCTGTGCTTTGATCATCAAATGCTCAACAGCACTTCGTATGCCACATTACCAATTTGGAAATGTATCACTAGTAACCATCAACTACATAATCTCTAGGGTGTTAAGCTAAGAGAATAAATTCTCCACCACCAATGGAAATATATTTGATAGAAACCAGCTTTACATCTCAAATTGTAACGTCATACACACATCCATACAAGTCCGTTCCGGGATCGAACGGAACCGAAGGCACTTACAAAGAAGTCCTTACAATCCGGATATTCATTAATCACGACCGGACTTCCCATCACAAAGGGTACTAAATTTCTATATCGAAGATCAGCCGATGCAGAAACATTCGACGGTAATCCTTCCGTTTTCACAAATATACAGTCTTCAACACCAGTCATCAAATGCAATCCATAATGACGTATCACATATTCGGAATGGATTATACGACCCCAAGGTCCTTTCCCGGTTAACCCAAATAGCGAGCGCTTATTTTGAAAATAAGTGTGGTATTCAAATTCAAACAAATCACAACAAATACCTATTTAAAGGTAAATATTGATAGTCGGTTATTTAACTATCAATAGGCGTGTTCGACATCACCAAATTCCAAATTATTTCCCAAATTATTTATTTTCCAAAAATATCTTTACTAGATATATAATTTTCCACACTTCAACCATTTGAAAACAAATTTTCAAATCACTTTTCACCTTTACAACTTTTGAAAACAAATTTCAATCATTTTCCTTACGCGGAAATACTTTTATTTCAAAATGGTTCTTTCAAACCAATTAAATAAATCCTTACCGATTTACTTTATATTTACGCTCCAAATCCATAAATTTATTCTCACACTTCAAAAATAAATCAACATTTATTTTTAAACAAATTTCCCTTTCTTTTATAAATTCCATAGTGAATTTACAATTCCAAATATCTATGAATATACGATTTCCAAATCGATTTCTAATATTCATTTTCAATTTATCTTTAAAAGATAAAATCTCAAAATATTCACTTCATATTGGAAAACATTTCCATACTTATTTAATAATAAGTAATTTACAAATCCATTTATTTTCAACACTTGGAAAATATTCAATATACTTAAATCGAAATTAAGTACATATTTCATTCTTTAAGAAATCATTCTCTTAAACACATTTGTTTGGGCCAAAACGAACGTTGCGTAAAACATCGTTACGACAACCCAAAATCACTAGTATAGGGATTTGAAATTAAGATAGATATATAAATCCCAATACTATATAAAACATTTTCTTTCAAAAATCATTTACTATAACAACAGTGTTATAGTCCACCATTTCCTTCTATTTCTCGAAAACGTCTATTTCAACAATGAATGTTGAAATCTATGGTTTCGACACTTAATGCATTTTAAAACAACTTCAAATCGTTTTAATTTTATTTAAAATATCACATCCCCAAAACACTTTAATATATTATTCACTGTCCTAAAATCGTGAATATTCTTCGTTAACCAAATTCAACATTTTTCTACACATTTTGTTTTAAAGGATTATCCACCGTCCAAAATCGTGAATATATCTCCTTCAAAAATCTAAAATAATTGACTTATCAAAATAAGTCAGTTTCGGATTTATAAAACAATGTTTATAAATCCCCATTTATATTTTTATAAGACTTCAATTTACAAGATTTAAACATCTTACTACTTATAAAATTCCATTTATAATCTCAATTTCAGCATTAACAGAACTTCTTTTATAATTCCATTATTTCGATTTATAAAATATATATTTTATAAATCTCATCTATAAACCATTTATACTTATTCGAAAATCTCAATTAATGTGCCAAAATCCGATTTATAAGTTAATTACTTGTAAATCTTTTATTTTACAAAAATCTATTCATTTTATAATTTTATAATTTATAAATCTATAAATTTTATTCACTTGTGAAATCCATTTATACTTCATTTTAACACTTATAAAAACTCGTTTTATAATTCCTATATTTTTTTATTTATAAATATTAATCTTAGGAATCTTTTATATAAACCGTACATAATGATTCAAAAATCTCAATTTAAATAAACCAATCCTTTTAATAATTTACAAAACGTTATTTAAAACTTATATAACTCCAAAATCATACTTAAGTACTATTTTCCAAAAATATAACTTTTATAACAATAAAATTATAATGTTTATTTATTTTAAAAATTCAAAATTTAATAAAACGTATACTTTCAAAAATCACTTTAAAATTCTTTTTAGAATCAAAATCATTATTTTAAAACTTCAAAAATGGATCCGATGATGCAACAGTACCAAATAGTCAATCACGACAACAAAGACATCATATATTAGTATATGATAATCAACAAATATCACAATATCTGTAAATAAATCAACACAGTTGAGGAATCCAGTTGGATCCTTCCAACCTGTTTCCCTGCATTCACAAACATTAGCACAATACCAATTCCGTTCCAATACGGAATATCACGATATATGGGATTTATATAATATTATCCACTATTATGCGGCGCAATAGGGACTCATCCGCTATATAATGCGGGAAAATCAACTCCAAGTACATAAACAATACCAATTTCACTTTGCAGTGAAATATTCGCGGTATATGTTTTTAATAAATAACCTCCGCTTACTAATGGCGCATAATGTCTATTTTAACAATCAATACATAACAATCATCATTCAAACATACAATCAAGAAATTTTAAATATAACTATTTAAAATTTAAATCGAAACAATTCGATTGAGTGAGAAGTTCTCACCTCGCTTTCAATTTAGTTTTCGCGTTTTATTTCAAATAAAATTAAACACGCATTTAATTTATCCTAAATTCTCACTAACTCCAAATGACTCCAAAACCAGCTCCATAGCGTAGTGTTCGACAAAACGAACCCAACGCAATTCGTTTCGTCGGATTCCGACCTCGTATTAAAAAGTTATTGCATTTTTAATATCACACGATTTAATATACAATTTGATTTCAATTTCAATTTTTTTTTTATTTTTAAACCCTTAAACCTCATCTGTGCCATCCATTCCCTTTTGCTAGATCAGGCCGGACATATTATCTTCCCCAACACGATGAAGATCCAGGTAATAGAACGCAAATACAACCCATAGCCGCCGTTCTTCCCGTAATTTTCACGACAAAACCGAGCAACTTGAAGACGATCGGAGAGTGCCACGTTGTTCGCCACCACGAGCTCCACCATCGGCCAGAGTGCAGCCCAGCTCGGCTCCCACCTTGCCTCGATTTGTGTGAAAAACGCAGCGGCTTCAATCTCGTTTTGTCGTCAATCCGTGGCTCTGTTTCCGATCTCCACCGTTGGTTAGCTAGATCTTGATGCTCTCTACAACTTTGTAGTTGACGACTTTTGCTAATTGTTTATAGATTTGGAGATAATAGAGGAGGAAGTTTTGAAATTCTCAGCCATTAAAATCTAGGACCGGCTGCTGTTGAAACCATAGGGCTTGAGTGCAAAATGAAATGTTGAGTTCCTTATATAGAAAATTTCTCAAAATACTATTCATCGAAAATTTTCCGAACTCCAAACGAAGCGTTCCGGCTGATGTTTTTAGGGTTTACCCCACTTTCCGGACACAATGGAATAGGTTTCGAAAGCCAGTTCGATCATCTGTGCGAGTTACGACAATAAACGATCGATTTAAAATTAAATCGGTTAAGCTAATTTCTATGTGTTTGGGCTCGCCCCGGACAAAGGGTAAATCCGATTGACACGAAATTTGAAACCTTACAATAATATAACATTACGGATCCGATGAAACTGGTTTCGTCGAAATCCGAGACTGTTTGAAAAATGGCTATTTTAACTCGTCAATTAAATATTAAAATATTCAATTTTCACAAATTAACTTTTAATTCAATTTTAAAAGTTCTATAACATCATTCTAACTCTAATATGACTAAATAAAATTTTACAAATCAATTTTAACCATATTAAACCCAATTTTCAATTATTTCTGTAATTTCAACTATTAAATTATCGATTTAATTATCCAATTAAATCTAGATATTCGAAATAAAATTTATTCGACTTATAAATCTTACTTATTAGTATTTAAAATTAATTAAATATGTAATTTTTAATTAACAGAAATTCTGGGTCGTTACAGGTAAATCTGACAGTGTTGGAGTATGAGATTCTAAGTCTGGAGAAGATCGAAGTACTCAGAGTTGATGAGCTTATCTGGCATCCGTAGTTGGCTACTAAAGAATCAAAAAGATCAAGCCAAATGCTCTAGGACTACACCTAAGGTCTTACTGCAGGTCTTACTTCAAGGCTCTCAGCTACCTTTGTAACTGTATCTAGCCCTTAGTAAAATCCAGACACACCGCAAGTGCCAAAGACAAGCATGTTGTCCCATATTTTGGAGTGCACTTCAGCTGGCATTCATGCTTACACATAGCCTCAACGTGGAGGAGGTTGTCACTAACCTCACCCATGTTTGAGAGAGCTCATATGACATAAGTCGATGTCGCTAATCTCGCCTTTCATCTTTCTCAAATTTCAGGTCAGCCTGCAATCGCTAGTCTCCTAATCGAGTCAACATGAAACAACGACTCGAGGAAAAAACATACCGACCCCTTGCTTTATGCTGACCTGATTTCCCCATGGCCGACCCGAGAAAATGCAAGAGCCGACCCAAAGCAATCCAAAACTGCTGACCCCATCTCAATGCTTGGCCGACTCGAAGATGCCTATATCCTGACCCGAAGCAAACCCCTACATGACCCGAAGCAAACTTCCCTACGACTCGTAGCAAGAACAGGTCGACTTAGAATATGTCGACCCTATCTCCAAGCTTTTATGTCGAACTGAGAACTTTTTGCTGACTCGAGGATGCTTGCTCCTTGACCTAAAGTAGTGTCGAATCCATTATTTTATGTCGACCCCTCAAGATACATCCCAACCACACAATAATATGCCGACCCCAAGTGATCCGAGTAGAGACCTGAAGTAAGTAGCTCGCCGAGCTAAAGTCTTCACATATCCTTTAAAAACATGCCGATCCTATGTGACCCGAAGCAAAGCCCTCTCTAACCTGAAGCCACCTAGATGAAAACCCGAAGTAAACCTACAAGTGACTCGAAGCAAACTCCTAACAAACTGAAGCGACTTGATTTTTGTCAAAACTCGTATTTCAACTATCTTGATCTTTTTGTCCATCGACTTTGCCGATTCCTGGCTCCATAATCATGTTCATCAAACGTGATTGATCGTTTGTCCATCCAGTTGAGTCAATCCCATAGTGTTTCAGCCTAGATAACCGTGTAGTCGAATGAGTTAAATCCGTCTGTATGTTACCTTGTCAAAAGGCGGGTTAATACTTTTCCCCCCAAAACATGCCTTGGAAGGTGTGTTTTGTAGCATCATAAGCCTATTGTTCGAAATTTGATAATGACCAATGAAGGTATTAATGATCTTACCTAATAGTGAATAGCGAACATTCGAGATCGTACGTCGTTCGAGGTGATATGTGACAATTCGTGGTCAGGTGCCATTCGAGACAAATTGTCACCGTTCGTGGTCGGATGCCGTTCGAAGTGAGATGTGACCGTTCGTGGTCGGATGTCATTAGAGGCGAATTTTGACCGTTCATGGTCAGATGCGGTTTGAGGTGAAATATGACCATTCGAGGTGGGTGTCGTTCGAGGCAAATTGTGACCGTTCGAGGTCGAGTGCGTGCAAGGCGAATTATGACCATTCGAGGTCAGGTGCGTTCAAGGCGAATTGTGAGTGTCTCAACGGGACTCGATATTATCAATGTCAGATTTCATGTTCGAGTGAGTTTCTAAATCATTTTTTATGGCATTCATCGGCATCTCAGAGCATGTCTAAGGACCGTTCGTGATCCTATACATGTGTAAGTGACTCATCCATTTTAGTATAGAGTTCATCAGTTATTTAGCTCATTCCATCTCGATCAAAGGATGAACGACTGTGCCCTTTAATCGGGCTTGCTCTAATTTGTGGTGGATGATGGCTGTTCATGTTCCATCAATGCTATCCAATTCCTTGCAAATCCAACAAGATCCATGCCCTCGGTTCCATGGCGAGAGTAGTGCCCATCCATGAGAATGATTTGTGTCGATCCATTTGCCTTGTTTTGGGATTTGGCCCCAGTCATTCCAATCCATACCCGTGCTATCTAATCTCTATTCCAAGTGTTGGATTCCAAATTCCAGCTAATCCAGCATCCATCCCCGATCATCGTTTCCATCCTGCTCCCGAGTCCACGAGGGAATCCTGAAACCTACTCTTCCGGACAAGCATCCATAAGTTGTTTCCGATCATCATTTCCATCCTACCCCCGAGTCTACGAGGGAATCCTAGATCATTCTCTTCCAAATGTGCATCCAAGTTCTGTTCCATGCCAAAATCCATAGCTCCATCCAATATCCTGCTTGCTTCTTTTTCCTGGTTCTGATCCTGGATTCCTCCTCCTTTTTTAGCGTCCCATTGTTTCCAACATGTCCTTGCCCTCTATTTCCTCGTTGATTTCTTAGCCATTACTTTCAGTAATCTAAGTTCCTAAGCCATTAAATCCAAAATTCAAGCTTTAGAATCCCTAAGTGTCAGCTTTCTCAACGGAAGCACCAAAATGTTAGCGCCAAAATTGGTTACTAACACCCAAACGCCATTGAAAGCACCAATTCATAGTTACAGTTCACGGATAGTAAATATGAAAAAGAAATAAATATGAAGAACAATCAAAACTAAAAAGAAAGCAGTAATAAGACTGGATTTATAGTGGTTCGGCTAATTCCGGCCTACGTCCACTTCATAAATTTTCTTTTTATTGATTAGAGAATTGGTTACAGTTACAATCCTAAGTTTTTAAAACTAAAAATGACAGAGTAACTTGAACAGCCTTTATAGAAGAAGTTATGGAAGAACAGAATTAGAATCCATTTTTCAAAGCCCCGCCTGTCATATTTATAGGCAAAATCTGATTTTTAGGCTCCTTGTGTAATACGGTCCCATCAAAACCAGAGTCGAGTCCATATTGTCGACTACTAATTTCCTGGAGTATAAAGTATACCGACCCCAAGAGACCCGGGTAGTGACCCGAAGCACCCTTCATCTGACCCAAAGCAGATTGCAACGTGACTCCAAGTCATAAACATGCCGACCTGAGAATCCAAACATGCCGACCCCAAATGACCCTAGTCATGACCCGAAGTAAGTTGACCAGTGACCCGAAACAGTTGGCGGTATGACTCGAAGCAAAAACATATGGACCCCTTGCTTTATTTCGACCTGATTTCCCCAAGGCCAACCCGAGAAAATGCTACAGTCGACCCAAAGGAATCCAAAAATGCCAACCCTATCTCAGTGCATAGCCGACCAGAAGATGCCAACATCCTAACTCGAAGCAAACCCCTACATGACCCAAAGCAAAGTGCCCTGCGACTCAAAGCAAGTACATGCCGACCTGAGAATATGCCGACCACATCTCCAAATTTTTATGCCGACATGAGAACTTGTTTCCATCCCAAGGATGCGTGCTCCTTGACCCAAAGTAGTGCTGAACCCATCATTTTATGCCGACCCTTCAAGATACATGCTAACCCCATGATAATATGCCTGCCGACCCAATGTTATCACGGATCCCTCAAAAACATGCCGACGCCATTGCCATGTGACTCGAAACAAAGCCCTCTCTAACTCAAAGCAACTTAGGTGAAAACCCGAAGTAAACCTACAACTGACTCAAAGAAAACTCCCAACAACCCGAAACGACTCGATTTTTTTTAAAACTCGTATTTCAAGTATCCCAAGCTTTTTGTTCATCGACTATGCCGAATCCTGGCTCCATAGTCATGTTTATCATCCATGATTGATTATTTATCCATCCTGTCGAGTCAAACCCATAGTATTCTAGCCTCGATAACCATGCAGTCGATTGAGTTAAATCAGCCTGTATGCTGCCTTGTCCAAATGCGGGTTAACACTGTCGAATTCAAAATTTTCAATTAAAGATATTTTAACAAATAAGCCATTTCTCCTTGATCAAACATGTAAGCATTTTAGTCCTTTAACTTAAATAATTTTATAACCATAATAAAATACGTAGTAAAATTCTCCAAAAATAACCATAATTCACTTTTAACATGTTTTCTAACATATTTAAATTTTAGATCTAGAATTGCTATAGATTTTCTTTAAATTACCCAATATCAACTATTTTCTTTTATAGTAAATTCAAAATAAATCCACGATAACTTAGAAAATTATGAAACTTGAAACCCACTTATAAAATAATGTTTTCAACCAAATATCAAAAACACAAATCATTTGGATGTTATAAAATAGGTTTTCCAACCTAAACTTATCATAAGATCTATATGAAACAATATAAATCATCAACAAGCATATATATGTATGTATGTATGTATCTAAACAAACATAACATGGCATGTTATTTGCATTCGGATCAAACCTAATAAAAATATCATTATCAAAAGTGAAATGTAAATCGAATTATTCACCTTGGCTTGGTGTTAAGATGGTTGAGATTGGCTATTTGATTGATTTTCTTATGCTTTCTTCTTGAATCTTTTTAATGGTGGCCGACCGAGCTTGCTTAATGTTTTAGTGTTATTTGGGAATGTTAAAATGAATAGGAAATGAAGGACAGAAGGGTTTAGGGTATAATAATATAGGTTATTCCTATTTTTCCCTTACCATATTCCTCCTACTTACTTCTTTTTTTAATTCTCTTTTGCTCATACATTCTCTAAGGCATGACCCCCTTATTGATTAACAAATCTCAATCCCTTAACCATCCATATTATTTCATTTAATTTATCGAATTGAATGTTCAAAAGAATATTAGTCAAAATTAGAGTCGTTACACCTTCTCCTCTGTCGATAGCTTTACCCGATGAGGCTATTTTTGCCCTGATTACCGTACACACTCCCGGGAGTACTCAGAGTGCACCTAATGTTTTATCGCATAACACACCTTCAAACGGAAAAGGAAGCGGGGGAGAAGTAGGAAGAAGCTCGATGACCCTACTGGGCCATCCATTAGAGATAGGAAGAAATCGAAGAAACAAAAGCATAAGTAGTGAACATTTGCTTGTTTTTGTGTTTAGCAGTAGGAACATGCTCTTTCACTTCAGGCCGGTTTTATGCGGGTTTGGCACCAGCTTTTGCCTTTAACTTAGATGTTAATAAAACTTTTACTTTTCTTCCAAGTATTATTTTGAACTTAAATAAAAAAGAAGTTTTTTCATTCAAATCGTGTGTGAATTTGTTTAAGTATTTGAGAAATGTGTTTTGCATTCAATGTGTTTGCGATCCGTCCCTCATCATAATTATTATCTAACTAAGTCATTAGCATGTTCTATTCTTAGCCGACCTAGTCTCATTTGACTAGATATGAGAATCGACATTAAGTCATTTTAGCAAGTGAAAAACAATCACTAGGGCGCTTGACTCCGGGCGTTGATTGGCATGACTCGCTGTAGGTGGAAAATTTGGCATCCTTCTCCGAGATGTGTGTTTTGACCACGCTAACTCTAGGTGCTTGTTAGAGCTAACCAGTAAAGATAGTGGTTTGAACATCCCTATCGAGAATGTTTACTTGCAATCACACCTAGCTCCGGGCTTTGATCGAAGTTTGTGGGTAAGATCCCCCTATTTGGGCATAGACCTTTCGTCTTGCCAACTCCAGGCAAGGTGAGGAAGCTCCGCTACACTCTGGGGGCGAGTTGTAAATATGAACTGTCTCGTTCAGCCTTTTAAATGTTTATACTCCTACCCTCAATTCATGGGTTAAAGTTGTTGAGCATCTACCTTCAGATACTAGGTGCGGTTGAGCTTTGTGTGTCCGATCATGGACTGTGAAGCTTAGTTAGCATCTATCTCTAGGTACATGCACACCTGCATTTTTCACATGCGGGTTCATTTAAATATGACAGTATTCATAGTGTAAAGTAGAAAGTCATTTCTTTTGTAAACACTAGAAATGATAGATTCTATCTGGTTACACAGCTTTGATTAAATGGTACAAATTTACATTCAAGTGAAATAACATTGCAAATGTTCGCTATTCCATATCCGTGGGAGTAAGATCCTGTCCACCATTGCTAACTTGAATGTGTCATCTCCAAGCTTCTGCTCAATTATGTATGGACCTTCCCAACTCGGGCCCAGATTCTCAAGGCCTAGGAAGATTCGTTTGAAACAAGATCACCAATTTCAAAAGTTTGAGTTCTCACCTTGGTGTTATAGTATCGGATAACTCAGTTTCAGTGTCTAGCTGCTCTCAAGTTAGCTTCATCATGCTTTTTATTGATTATATCGAGAGACTTCGGCAGGAGTTCCTCATTCATCCATGGATTATAATGAGTCACTCGATAAGAATGTACCTCAAGTTCAACTGGGGTCATAGCCTTTGATCCGTAAGACAGGGCAAATGGAGAGTAGCCGATCGTACACTTGTGATCGTTCGATAAGCCCAAAGCACAAATGGAAGTTCATCGACCCACTCACCCTTGGCTTTCTCCAATCGCTTCTTATGAATGGATTTGATGATCTTGTTCACTACTTCGACTTGTCCATTTGCCTAGGGTGTGCCATGTTATAAATCTATTCTAGATACGGTGCCTAGGGCGGAAATCCTTGAAATCGGTGATGTCAAATTAGGTCCCATTATCGGAAATAATCATTTGTGGAACCCTAAAATGGCAGATGACGTTTTTGACCGTGAAGTTGATTACTTTCTTTGTGGTGATTGTAGTTAATAGCTCTGCCTCAGTTCATTTAGTAAAGTAACCAATGACGACGATGGCCTACTTCATGCCACCTTTTGGTAATGGCAGCATACCAATGATATCGATTCCTTCGACTGCAAATGGTCAAGGACTGACCATTTGAGTAATCACCGTTGGCAAAGCTCTTGGAATCTTAGCAAATCTCAAGCACTTTTCACATTTTCTAGTGAAATCAGCTACATCTCGGTTGGCAGTAGGCCAAAAATAACACTAGATCCAATCTAGTTACTTTTAGTAAAATCATATGTTAATTAATTAAATATATGTCCATTAACAATGTTACATGAGTAAGTATGAATATATCAAATATTCATATTTATGTATCTGAATGGTGTGACATACATGTGAAACATATAATGAATATAATTGCTTGGTGTTTAAAAGTAGGAACAAACATGAAATTAGACCTAGATATGGTCACATCAAGATCTTAAAGGAAAGAGATAAACATGACTTCATTAATTAACTTCACCTTTCTCTTTGTAAACATTCAATTGATACTACACTTAATTTTCATACAAATTGATATGAGATAATGATATGTTTATATGAAAAAACAATAAATAATAATATGGTTAATACATACATGTATAGATATTGAGATTTACATTTACCACATATATATTCGCTATATACATACATACATACGTACATACATATATGTATATAATATTGCCACAAATTCAAATTGTGCAACGTAAACAAATTTATAGATAAAGTTGTTTCAAAATACCTACATCAACAATGTAAATATTACATACACCCACACAGATACACATACATGTACAAATATAATGATTAAGCCAAAATGGTTTCCAATTGATTCAAAACATACATCCATATTATATTAAACTTTTTCGATGTATTTGCAAACACACACAGATACATGTGTGTGTGTAATTTCATCCCAAACAAAAAGTATTATAAAACCATGATTACATACATCAAATTATATAAGATATCAATAAACTCTATATTGCGTGATTGATTACAAATTCAAGCAGAAATATTTAAATCATTGAATTGTATAATATGTTCAGAATATTACTATAAGTAATATTTAACATAGAATTATAACCTTAAATATATTTTAATATATGTATTATCTAGCTTTTGACCAGGTGATATCTGGATGGACTTGATGAAATCAAACTTAAAAGCTATCAAGGCAAGAAGCCCAAAGAAATATCTGCGGAGTCCATAAGCCAGATGCAATCAAGGCCATAAGATGGAAGCAAGGCTATCACAAAGTATTGGAACTAAAAACCATCTAAGTGATGGATCAGTACCGATCCATAAGTCTTCACCATTACAGCCCCATTTTCCTCCTACTCTTAAATGTTGATGCTAGCAACCTATTTCAAGTTCCATCACATCAGTCGCCTGTAATTCTCTATCGATCTCCTTAAGCACTTCAAGTCAGGAACTTCTTTCCATCTCTGGTCCATCTTATCACTCTAGAAATATGCTCCTAGAAAAGCAAACAAGATGGAAATCATGAAGCTAACAACAAGTCACTACATCGCAAAGCATCATAACTGATCCATGAGAAGATTTTATGAATCGGTACCGATCCATCAATATTGCTGACGTGCCCAAATTTCTTTGATGCCATCTACTATTGAACATGAGGATCATGGTGGAAGATGTGATGGAGCATTTCTCAAAGACCTATAACTATAAATAGGAGACTAGGGGACTATTTCCTGAGACCTTTTTGCTTTCTTGAAACTTTTATAAAATTCTCTTGCAATCACCCATGGATCCCTACCAACCTATAAGAACTGTACTTGCAAAACAATAATAAGCAATCGAAATCTCAAGTGGACGTAGGCAATACTTGACCGAAACACTATATATGTTTGTTATCTTGTTTCTATTCATTTTCCATTTATATTTCTTCGTTTACTTCTCTTTTAAAATCTATTAGGTGTTTGTCATAATTTTTGGGACCATCATTTTGGTGCTTTCACTGAGAGAGCTGTTCTTAGGATTTTTGGATTCATTACCTGCTATTGGATTATGAAAATCCAAGAGATAGATCCTATCTTTCAATTTCAACGTTCTACCACTCAGATTTTCAAGAATCTAAAAGAAACTATTCACAATAGCCCCACAAAGAAATCAATCCACCACTTCATGTGCGGCTGAAGATGTTAGGAACGTTGATCCTTAACAGGTTAAAGAAGTAGCATAGCCAATTACCATAAAGGTTCAGAACCGAATGGATGTGATCACCACAGTTGAGATGGACCACATAATGAAGCAAATGGAGGACAAGCTCAAGGAAAGTCGTGATGAGTTTAATCAACAAATGAAACAGAGCTTTGATTTTTCGAATCAACCGAAAAATAGCCATAGGAGAAGCAAAAGAGACTTGACACCTTCAGGTTCAAAATCTGGCAGTTCCTCTTCATCGAGCACAAGCAAAGGTACAGGAAATAGAAAATGGTTAAAAAAGGGGCTGGAACATCAAAATAGATGCCCAATGCCAATCATGGAAAAGATCCATTGATCGATACCAAACCATCAAAAGGGATCGGTACCGGACCATCACATGGTGATTCCAGTGCTTGATTTTTAAATGACGGTGTTGAGTGGGCTTTTGGTCATGCCGTAGATGTCTTGGATGTTGAAAATCAAGCGGCTGATGTGGATCCGACTCGAAGAAGTCATGTATATCAAAGCATTGAATGAATGGTTCTCCCGAAGTAAGGGGAACCCATGTATCATGAACCTAACCAAGAGCATTTGCTGGGACAAAGACGTTGGGTGGATTACAATTACTACCGTTCAGTAGATCCATCTAAGTCAAATTTGATTGAAATGGTAAGGAGATTTATAAATGAGAGCCAATATTGAACTAATGATGATTGGTTTGCCTTCCCAAGTCGAAATTCGTTCCCGGAAGTGAACCTTTATAAGGAATACCCAAGGAGATTTGTGATGCCAATATTGCAATCGTGTAACAGGAAGACGAATTCGAGGCAACATTCAATATAGTATGACTAGCACATGGACTCTGCCAGAGCTTCTGATGCTATAAGATGTCATTGTTTCGTAATTTTATGGTAAGGGGTAGCAATAATGTGGCTTACCTGGCTGCCACCAAGGTCTATATCGTCTTTCGAGCAATTGGTGTGGAAGTTCATTAAGCAATTCCATATGCGCACGACCTATCCAAAGGATGTTATATCACTTTCCAACGTCTTCTAGGGAGTGAAAGAGTCTTTGAAACATTTCTTGCATAGGTTTGATACTGTAGCTATCGAAGTGAGCAATGCTCAAGAAGATATTGTGTTGATGGCACTGATCAGGGAAATTCATCTCGATAACGATTTTAGGAGATAGTTGAAGATGAAACCCCCAACAGTAATGGACATGTTCTATAGAATGATAACTCAGTTCTTGTACTTGGTGGAGGCAAGTACTATTGCCAAGAAGACCAATGCCAATCATCGAACAATGTGATACAAAGTAACATTGATGTGAAACAGTTCGATGGGCATTCTGGCAATGTTAATGCGAAAAATAGAAGTGGTGGATAGAATAAGAAAAACAATGAAGCTAAAGATAAGAAATCAAATTTGAGAAGATGTCCAAGAAAACTATTGTTTGACAATTATACTCCATTGAACAACTTAATTGAGAACGTATACTTAGTTACTCAAGGCAAAGAACAACACATGAAGTCGGGTCTGAAGGAGTTGGCTGAGATGGAGAAAATTCCTAGAAAGTTTTTTGATTTCATGAGATGCATGGTCACAACACCCATCACTACGCCATAAATGGCCTTCTGCAACACAAAAAAAATGTTGGGTCAGGCCCAAAAAATGTTGCCATAGGTCTATGGCAACACTTTTCGGGTGATGCAATTTTTGTCGTTGCCTTAGACCTCAAAGGCAACATTTTGACTATCTAAGGCAACATAAGTAATATTGTTGCAATAGAACCCTATTTGGGTCTATAGCAACATCCATATGTGTCTGTAGCAACATTCCAAAATCTTGCTATAGATATTAACTTTCTGAATTTGTGGGGCCCACAATGTAGAGCACATTTGATTTTTCAATAGAAATAAATATTTATTTAATAAAATGCTATTGCATAGAATTTGATATTCAAAAAGTAATTTATTTAAATAAATATTTTATTTCAACATTTGAAATAGTACAAATTCCTGACTTTACTATTTTACAATTCAATGATATATAACACTGATATTCACATATACAGATATTCCTCACTACATCACTCAGTTCACTCATTACATATGCAATTTCAATTTATACAGACACCGACATTGACAAATATATGACGAGCCGAGTGCCGAGCCGAAGGCGAGCCGAGTAGCGGGTCCAGTCTTCAAGCTCAAGCACATTTGATTTGACTCTGTCTTCAAGCTTGTATCCAGCTGTCCAGTCTTCAATACCTGTCACATATAATTCAAAAGAAGTAATCTGGAAAATAATATTTAACTCGAACAGAAAATGAAAATATTTTTGTTATATTACTTGCCTCGGGTATTTGGGTTGTTTCTTTTCATATTTTTTTCTGACAGGGACCAAATATTTGCACGGACAACCTGTGAATGCACAAGTCAGCTGTTCACAAGTGCATAAGCCAAACATGAATGCAACACATGGATACAAGACAGTACGGAAGACAGCAAGCAACAGTTCAGGCAAAAATGCACAAAGGAGAAGCCAAGTGCACAAAGTAGTACTTAACACAGCAAGCAACATAACATGACCAAGAAATGCATGTACATGGATGAACATACATGCATCATAAGGCTTGGTACAAGAAACTACTCAAGTGCAACTACTCAAGTGCAAGTTCATACTCTAGTGCAGCCAGATATGTAGACAAGCCAAAAAAAATGGACACAGCACAAGGTCAAACCCGAGTCATCGACTGGATTCAACTCAGGGCCAAGAAACCAACAAAATAAACAAGAACCAGGTTCAGCAAAATGTAGACAAGCTAGTGCAAGAAACACACCAGTACACATAGGCAGCCCATCAAGCAAAAACAGTGAATGCATCAGGCATGTACAAGAGAAACATAGGAAGTAATATGATAAACAGAGGACTTGGAGCATTAGTTCATGTTAAAGAACAAGGTTAGCATGGTACTAGTTCAGTCCAGACCAAGCAAAACCAACAAAGCTCAACACACATATGTTTGTATATATCGTGGAAACCAAAACTCAATGTTCAGATTAGTCAACAGTTTAATAAAACCAAAGATCACTTTCAAAGTTCTAATTTTCAAAAATGCATAAGTTTTCAAGTGAAGCAGTTTTCAAGTGAAGCAGTTTTCAAGAGGACAACAGAATACAAATACTTCAAGTTCTGGTTTAACAAATGCAGCAAGGTACAAAGGTATGTGAACAAGTTTAACAAAGATTCAAGTTCTGGTTTAACAAATGTAGCAGAAGGAGCTAACAAGCTCAGATCAAAAATCAAAAACAAGCTAGTGAACCAAAATCCAACATACCAAATAATATCAAATCGCAATTCATCATCGGCAAAGCAAAATCAAGCCAGTGGACCAAAATCCAACATACCAATACATCATCGCAATCCAACATACCAGATTTCTCAAAGTCCAACAGAAAGATTAAACTCGAGATTATAGGAAATAAAGCCTATAAATAAATCCCAATTCATCATCGGCAAAAGTGTGCGAGTGTAACCAAAATTGAGAATAATCAAGTAAACCAGAAGGTAGAAAACATACCAAATAATATCACATCGCACCCGACGACGAAGTCAAAGCAATTCGAGCAATCAATCAAGGAGAATGAAGGAGCAAGCTACCAGGAACGTTTCTTACACTAGATTCGATCAATCAGAGCATCAAAGCAACTGGAATCACGTGCCCTAGTTTTCACAGAGAGGAACGAGAAAGAAAAATTGCATGCCCTAATTTTCACAGAGAGAGGAATGAGAAAGAAAAGTAAAGCGGGAAATGGAAATTGGTAAGGTGTGGATCGATGGTGTGAATCCACGGTTGAGATTTTGTTTTAAATGGTGGTGTGGATCGCTGAGGTGTAAAAAAATTTCAAATTTTTTTAATTAGAATATATCTATGGCAACACTATATAAAAATGTTGCATCGTGCTACACTTGTTTAGCTAGAGCAACACATTTTTATGGCTAAGGTAACACCAAAAATACAACATTGCAGTAGGACCAAAATTTTATAGCTGTCGCAACATTTTAGTTAGCAACACCTTGCAAAAATGTTGCAGAAGGTCATCTATGGCATAGTGCATGAATGTAGACATTTTCATGACATGATCGAAGATTTGATTCGTAATAAGTTACAATAATTTGTGCAAGCCTAGTAGAATGATAGGAAAGGAACTTCAAACCCTCAGCAAGGGCAAGTCAGGCCTAGTGTTGATGAGCCTAGGTAGCTTGAGAAATGTCTAGTGATTAATGCTATTATTGATGGATCACATCCAGCTAAGAAGTGCTTAAACGGGATGAAGCGATATGTAGGTGCTTTAAAGCATGCAACAAATGAGAAATTTTTCCATCAAAGACGATGCTTTAACAAAATAACTTGAGACTAGGCAGATGATATTGTTATTTGAAATAGAGATGTCGGTGGTGTAGAGTCCCCGACGATTGTCCCATTAGTGATATCAGTCATGATTGGCCCTGCAATTGTAAGAAAAGTGCCGGTTGACTGTGGGATTCAACATTTCATTCGAGAAGGCCTAAGACCAGATGCTTTTGGAGGACAAGGACTTAAAGCCATGTAAACCTCATATCCAAGGAAGTAAGGTCTGCTATTGACCCCCAATGGAATGTGTGGATCCGCCAATGGTACTTGGACAGGGTGACCGCAAAAGAGTATAGGTCGTGCCCTTGTTGCGTTGGATATTTATTCTTCTTATAATGCCTTCTTGGGCTGATCAGCCCTTGCTAAATTTCAAGCGGCCATAGCCCCATGGTGCTTAATGATAAAGTTCCCAACGAAGAACGATGTGGGGATAATGCAGGGAGATCAGGGGCTTGGCTGAGAATGTTATGTTGCTGAGCGGAAAGATGCAAGGCGAAGACAAAAAGGAAAAGGTGTGGAGAGGTCTCTCTGCATCAAGGCTTTAGATGCATAGCAACCACCGCATGAGCCCTTGCTTGGGCAGCACAGTCGGTTCCATAATGATATGGATCAAAGAAAAAGCCAAAGGATGCAAGAGCACCCAACCGTATTGATAATCAACATCCTAAATAGACAGATTAATCCTACATAGGTCTTAAAGGTCGGATTACACCTCGATGTTAAGATGATGAAAGAGTTAGTTGGTTTTCTACAAATGAATTTGGATGTGTTTGCTTGGACTCACGCAAACATATCTGGAATATTGCCAAAAATTATGAGCCAAGCATTCAATATAAATTGCAAATGCATTCTTATGGAATAGAAAGGCCGCAGCCAAGGTCTAAAGGGATCTGCTGCACTCAAAGAAGAAGCAAAGAAGTTAAGAGATAACGACTTCATCAGTGGTGCCTTAAGTGCGTATCTCATCCAGTCACAGTGGAAAAAGCAAACAGCAAGCGGAGGACATACATCGAATATTCAAACTTGAATATGGCATGCCCAAAGGATAGCTTCCCGTTCCCAAGGATTGATCTGCTGGCAGACTCGACTACGGGACATGAATTGCTCTCGTTCATGGATGATATAATCGGATTCTGATGCATGTCCTAGACTAGGGACATACCAGCATTATAACTAACCTAGGACTGTAATGCTATCTTATCATACAAATGTCACCGCCCTAAGTCAAATATCTCCGGAGCCACTGATAAATGCATCCTTTCTTGGTTGTGATTAAGTAAGGTAAAAGGAATTTTTCTTAAATGCAAGAGTGAATAGACACATTCCAGGCTCTGGTGGATCACTTAGAGAGACCTTCCATTCTATCAAAGTCATTAAAGGAGGAGGAATTATTTATCTGGTGGTGTCACTACATGCTTTGAGCATGGCACTCATACGTGAGGAGTACTAAATCCAAAAGCCGGTGTGCTACATTAATAAGCGATTGACATGAGCAGAAAGAAACTACCTGAAGTTGGAAAAGCACACCGGTTTTTGGATTTAGTACTCCTTATGTATGAGTGCAGTGCTTAAAGCGTGCAGTGACATCGCCAGATAAATAAGTCCTCACCCTCTAATGGCGTTCTCTCTAAGTGATCCACCAGAGCTTGTAATGCGTCTATTCACTCTTGCATCCAAGAGAAATTCCTTTTCCATTTCTTAATCATGTCAAACAAAAGGATGCATTTACCAATGGCTCTATAGATAATTTGACTTAGGGCGGTGACATTTTTATGATAAGAAAGCATTACAGTCCTAGGTTAGTTATAATGCTGGTATGTCCTTGGTCTAGGACATGAATTAGAATTCGATTATATTATCCATGAACGAGAGTAATTCATGTCCTGTCGTCGAGTCTACTAGATCAATCCTCGGGAACGGGAAGCTATACTTTGGGCACGCCTTATTTAGGTATGAATAGTCATTGGATCTCCTCCACTTGCCATTTGCTTTTTCCACCATGACTAGATTAGATTAGATTAGATTAGATACACTCTACGGGTATAAGGCACCACGGATGAAGTCGTTGTTTCTTAACTTCTCCACTTCTTCTTCGAGTGAAGCGGGTCCCCCCAGACCCAGGCCATGGCCTTTCTATTTCGTAGGAATTCATTTGCGATTTATATTGAATGCACGTCCTAGACCAAGGACATACTAGAACCATAAATAGCCTAGGATTGTAATGCTATCTTGTCATACAAATGTCGCTACCCTAAGTCAAATTATCTCCAGAGCCACTGACAAATGCATCCCTTTCTTTGACATGGTTAAGAAAGGGAAAAGGAATTTCTCTTAGGTGCAATAGTGAATAGATGCATTCCATGCTCTGGTGGACCACATAGAGAGACTTCCCATTCTATCAAAAACGTTGGAGGATAAGGACTTATTTATCTTGTGTTTTCATTACACGCTTTGAGCACTACACTCATACATGAGGAGTAATAAATCCAAAAATCGGTGTACTGCATCAGTAAGTGATTGACAGGAGCAGAAAAAACTATCCAAAGCTGGAAAAGCTTGCATACTTCCTATTAATCGCTTTAAGGAAGCCCCCTACTTTCAGGCTCATCCTACTAAAGTTCTGACCGACCAACCTTTGAGATAGGTCTTGCAATGACCGAAGACCTCTAGAAGGCTGTTGAGATGGAACATTGAATTGAGCCAGTATGACATAACCTATCACCCTCGAAGAGCGAACCTAGGTCAAGCTATGGCAGATTTTATAGCTGAATACACTACATGAGATGACACACCGGAGAGTAGTGGAGAGAAAAATGCCAGGTAAAGATGTACGCTAACGGTGCATATCTAATGAACATCATTCTGGTGCTGGAGCCTTGCTGGTGATACCTGATGGACGTTTGATCTATCATTCCATGAGTGAAATAAACAATGAAGCGATGTACGAGGCCATGATTATAGGATTCAAAATTGCCAATAAGCTGGGAGTTAAATTTTTACATATTTTCAATGATTCCCAGAGTGGTATGTCGAGTAAGGAAATAATTTCAAGCGAAAGGAGAAAGGCTAGCTCCTTATCTAAACCGAGCCCTTGAGCTACCTAGTGATATTGAATATTGCACCATAACGCATAATCCTAGAGAGGAAAATGCAAAAGCTAACTCATTGGCTAAGTTAGCCAATTGCAGGGATACATAGCTCATGGGCCTGGTTCTGATGGAAGTATTGTGGGCTATGAGAAATGACCAGTTGGACGTTGATTGGATCTTGGAAGCCGAATGTGAAAAAGAGTCATGGATGAATCTGATAAAGAATTATATGTAGAGATGAATCCTTTCCAATAGAAAGAATGAACAATGTAAACTCCTTCGTAAAGCTTCAAGATTTATTATGCAAGAGGAAGTACTTTACAAGAAAGGATTCTCGGTTCCTATGCTTCGGTGTGTCACCAAAGATGAGGCCAAGCAATTCCTAAAAGAAGTACATGAAGGGGCCTACGGCGATTATATAAGGAGGCAAACCCTTGTAAAGAAGATCCTTCATTAGGGTAATTAGACTTCATAGGCCCATTAAAGTCTAAATAGGGATTTTTATTGAAATTCACCCTTTTCACCTACTATGAAACAAACTGAGTTGCTTAAGTTTCTAATTCATGAAACTTACGTTCATATTGTAAATTGGACAACCACACACATATTAGTTATTTAAGATTGTGGTTTCTTCCTAATTCTACATGAATTCATAATCTCTACTTTAGATGAAATCAAATTTTTATATGTATGCTTACTCTTTAGTAAATAACATTGTAGAATAAGGTAACTCAACTCTACTCATTATCAATTATACTTTATCCAATAGAGTCTGGTTACTCCTTATTGATACATCATTATGTAGCATAGGGATGAGTGACCTTAAGAGTGAATTTATTCGCTATTAGGCGCTACTGGTACTCTTATCCTAGTTACTTACCTATTTGATCAAATCGAGTTGCGTTATTTCCTTTATGTGCTATAATAACTACTTCCATTTTTAGTTCTATAAACTGATTATGGATATCTAACTTATGTATAAAATAAACATATTCATATCTAAAATAATTAATCAACCAATTTTGTAACCTCCACCTCTATACCAGTACTACCAAGGTAATTACTAGGTAACCCTCAGGTAATATGGAAAATTAGGCTTGTTAGGAGCGACCATACGTGAATATTCTATTAGACAAACACTGGTATGAATCTCAACTCAAAATATATCAACAGTATATGTATCCAGTATCGGCATAATGCAATAAACACATGTGTTTACCAAGACATAATAATACATAACATATACTAATGAACACAAAGTCGCGGATCGCAGTAGAAAAATATAACATATCATAAAATATAATGTCTGCACTACTATGAAAATATATACAAGTCAAGTTCACAATGCAAAAACACATAGCCATCTTAATAAAAAAAATATAAGGGGACATCTAAATAAAATATACATAACCAGCCTCTATAAATATCAGTGTAATATATATAGTCTCCTCTAAAGCCCAACATCCAAACGGTTAATGTCCCTAAACCTAAAAAGTATCGGACTGACCTAAGTATGATATGTATATAATAAACGGCTCAAACTATATCCAAATCCAATATGGGTATGAAAAAAAGCATGGTAATAACAGGAAAGCATAAATATGACAAATAGTAACGTCCATCATATCATAAGAATATACCATGCCTCAAATCTCAATATCACCCATTAAATACGTCTAAGTAAGAACCATGACAACCATTAATTGGGTGATAATAATCAAATCCATCATCAAAACACTATGGATAAGCACATGGCGTATCCATAAATCCACAATAAAAGAATAAATCTCGAATTTAACCAAATCCACGGGTCAATAACCTAAAATATCACCTGCAATCCTAATGGAAGTGAAGGCTTCCGACTCTCAAGACTTGAAAATATAAATCAAGAAAGTGTAATCCTAAATAAATAATCAAAACATCAAATCTCAACTTACACCCTAATGGAAGTAACATCTTTCGACTGCTAAGTCATAAAAGATAAATCAAAGGATATGAAACCCAAACAGAATGAAGTTTAAACAAAATATAGAAATCAATATCTAAGAAAATTATCTCGACTTACAGTCCTGATAGAAATCAAAATTTTCGACCCTCAGTGCTAAGAGATAATAAAAAGTACAAATCCTAATAAAAGGACAACTAATACAAAATATTGGAAATAATATCCAAATATTTATCTCGACCTACAGCCCTAATGGAAGTGATAAATTCAAACTGTTAGGCCCTCGGAGACATCCAAAAGCACAAACTCAAATCAATATCAAAGTCAATAAAATATGCAATGGGTAGGAAATGTGGATTACGGACCTTAAGGTAGAATTAACACTAGAGGAGGGGTGAATAGTGTTTATGTAATTTTATAAATCCTTTTGAAATCTTTTCAAATTAAATCCAAATAGATGCAATTCACAAACATAGACATAATCACAGAATCAGACACAGATGCAAATAGCAAATAAAAGCCGTAAAAGAAAGAAAACACCGGAATTTTACACTGGTTTGAAGTTACCCTACATCCAGTCCTACACAATTTCTTGTGCAGATTTCTTTTCAAATATAATATAGATATTATAACCTCAATTTCAAGGCCATGAGATACACCCTCCTATCTCCGAGCCTAGGGCAAACCCTCTTGATTTAACCAGGCTACAAGATCACCTAATTGATTTACGAGCTACAATCATACCCAATTGATTTATAGGCCATAATCACAATGTTTCCAATATCACTTTGATAGATAGAGAGACTCAATACACTTCTTTGATTACAAATGATCCTATAACTCTGAATAGCACTAAGAGCTTTGACAGAGTGGTGAAGAATCAAACTAGAGATGATCGAGTTTGATTCACTTAGAATTTTGGCAAAGTTTTGTTAAAATGTAAGAGAATATTCAAGTGGAGAAGGAGTGAAGAAAGAAGAAAAATTATTTAAAATTCGTTGGAAACAACTGGCATATATAGAAGAACAATATTCATGTCCATTTGTGAAAGGTTATGATGATTAGACACTTCATTCGAAAATTTGAATTTTAAATTCTATAGCTACCATGTCGACATGGGGGATGTGGGATGTCGACATGCCTATGTACTTTTAAAAATTGATTTTTCTTTAAAATGATTTCTATTCTAAAACTTGTCAAAACAATTTCTAAACTTTGTAAACCATTTTGAATATAGTTTAAACTTATAAAAGAGATTTAAAAAATAATCTTAAAAATATATAATCTATAACATAAAAGTAATATTAGAAACTAAGTATAGAATATATTTATGAGATTTAAAGCTTATAATATTAAAACCAGGAGATAGTTTAAAAACAAAAATGATTTTGAAATCAAAAATATAAGAGATATTAAAAATAGTTTAAGGCTAAAATATTTAAACTGAGAGTGGTGACTTTAAAAAAATTTCGAAAAATATTTAAAATAAATCATTTTGAAAATTTTGTGGATTCCATTCTACTAGAGAAATTCGTGGGTTCTATCCCACTAAAGAGGTTGTGGGTTTCGTCCCACTATTAAAGCAAAAAGGTGGATTTCATTCCACAATTAAAATTCGAATAAAGATTTTGGTGCTATTATGAATTTTAAACACAAACCTAAAAACTATTACTTATCTTGATATCTTGAACTCTTGATACTCATGAGTCTTCAGTCTTGGTTTCTTCAATCTTGAATTCATTGATCTTCAATCTCTATACTCAGTCTTGAATCTTTATACCATATAGTCTTCATCCTTCAGTACCTACATATACATCCCGTATATACAGATTTATACGGCAAGAATATTAATATTTCTATTTGATAGCAAGTACTAATGTTGTTGTCATCAAAACCATCATCTCAGGAACTAACAACCTCCTTCTTTTTGATGATGAAAACTTTTGTTTATAAAGTCTACTCCACCAAATTCTGACACTACTCCGACTCCCCCTATTCCAATAACTACCTTTTAATCTACTAACTCTCCCTTAATCTAAGTCTATCTAACCTTTTTATAATTCTCCCCCTTTGTCATCAACAAAAACTAAGCCTAAACTGCATAAATCCCCCTTAAGCTAATACTATGGAACTAAATACTAATAACGAAGTATAATTAAGTGAAACTTAATATTATTTTATTACATATTTGTTCTTATATTACACATATAAACATAAATGCACATAGTATATAAAACACTAACATAAAAACAATCTAATGAGTGTTTTTGATAATTGGTGACTTGTGAATCGAACAATTTGGGTAATGAAGACAAAATTTTCCACGTTGTTCGACCAAATTACCATCCTTATCAAAACAGACTTCTCGAATGAAAATAACTTTATCGTCTTCGTCCATTTGCGCTTCTTCTTCTTTATCATCATCTTCGTCTAATGGATCATGAATATGAATGTTAGAGGAGTCATCTTCAATCACAATCTGCTGTACGTAATTATCCATTAGAAATTTTTGCAATTTCCAAGGATCGTGCCTTGTTTCTCTTGTCCCTTAGCCATTTTTATTTGCATGACTTGTAACTCGGTCAGCATTTGTAAGGAATCCTTTCATGATTTTTTTGATCTTAATGACTTGGGCCAATGTAATACATTGAAACAGACCAGAATTAGGAGTATGTCGACATAGAGGGAAAATCAAAATTTCAAATTTTAACTTTGTATGTCGACATAGGGGGCAGGGGTATGTCGACATCCTTACGAAAACATTGACAATTTTGTTATATTTATTTATTTAAATATATATATGTTACTATATCTATATTCTATATCTCAGTTATAGAGCAAATATCCAGTTCTCTTCTAAATTTTGTAAAGGTTGATTGATTTAAGGATTTAGTCAGAATATCAGCTATTTGGTTTTCAGTGTTGATAAATCCAAGAGTATAATTTATTTACTTATATTATCTCTTAGAAAATGATGGCTGATATCAATATGTTTGGTTTTGGCACGATGAGTAGGATTTTTGGATAAATTTATTGCACTTGTATTATCACAATAAATTGATGATTTTGAAATATTTAATGCAAAATCCTTTAGGGTCTGTTGCATATAGATAACTTAAGAACATGCCCCCAAAGCAGTAGAGATATATTCTGCTTTAGTTGTTGATATTGAGATAGTATTTTTCTTTTTACTAAACCAGAAAACCAAAGAATTTCCTAAAAAGTGACAAGCTCCACTTGTATTTTTCGGACTGATTTATAATCAGCATAATCAGCATCACAATATGAAATTAAATCAAATGTATCATTTTTAGGTTAAAATAGACCATAGTCTAAAGTGTGTTTAACATATCTTAGGATATGCTTAACAGCTTTTAAATGGGTCTCTTGGGTTGAGATTGGTATTGCACCGAGACGAACACAATGCATGATATCAGGTCTACTCGCAGTCATATAGAGTAGCGATCCAATCATTCCTCTATATAGTTTTTGATCGAAATCTTTTGACATGTCTTCTTTATTTATGACTTCGTTGGTTTCCAATAGAGTGGGTTTCCCACTCGCAGTGGTCATACCAAACTTATTAACTAGATCCCTAGCATACTTTTCTTGAAAATACTACTATCTAATTATTTTATTTGCAATCCTAAAAAGAAAGTAAGTTAATCCATTTGACTCATCTCAAATTCTTTTGTCATTATTTCAGAAAACTCTTTGTTTGTTTCATTATTTGTTGATCCAAAAATTATATCATTTACATATATCAGTACTAATTGAATATCATTTTTGTTTGTTTTAATAAAAAGAGTATTATCTACTCTACCAATTTTCAAAATTTGATTGTAATAGGTAAGATCTTATTCTGCCATACCAAACTCTAGGAGCTTGTTTCACACCATATAAAATTTTCTTTAATTTGTAAACATGATTTGGAAACTTTTCGTCTTCAAAAAGTGTGGGTTGTTCAACATAAACATCTTCTTTAAAAAAACCATTTAAAAAGGCACTTTTGACATCCATTTGAAATAATTTGAAATTGTTATGGTTTGTGAAAACATGTAGAATTTAGTGGCTTCTAATCTTGCTATGGTGCAAAGGTTTCATCATAGTCTATCCCTTCTTCTTGATAATAACCTTGTGTGACTAACAGAACTTTATTTCTAACGACCTCGCCTTGTTTATCCATTTTATTTTCATAAACTCATTTACTACTATTATAGTTTAGTCCTCGGGTCCAAGAACAAGTTCCCATATTTCATTTCTAGTGAATTGATTCAGTTCCTCTTGCATAGCAAGAATCCATGAATCATCAGATGTTACTTCCTTTGGATTTTTAGGTTCAATAGTTGACATAAAAGCTACGTTGCTTATTTGTTTAATTGATTTCTAGTTCTAACGATGGATTCTATATTCCCTAGTATATTATCTATAGGATGATCTTTTAAAAGCCTGATTTTTTTATTAGGATGAAGAGTTTCATAGTTTGTTTTGTTTGATTCATTATTTAAAGTAACAAAATAATCTCCATCATTTATTTGAAAAAAATCTTTGAAATTTTCATCAAAAGAAACATGCATTGTTTCTTCAATGGTGTTAGCTTTTAAATTGAAAACTCTGTATGGTTTACTTCTATTAGAATATCCGATAAAGATTCCATTGTCGGATTTAGGATCAAATTTATCCAAATTATCCTTTGTATTTAAAATGAAACATCTACTTCCAAAAAATTTAAAATAAGATACCTTTGGTAACTTATTAAAAAGAAGTTCGTATGGTGTTTTATTAGTTAAAGGTCTAACTAAAAACCTATTCAAAATGTAACAAGTTGTAGCGACTGCTTCACCCCAAAAATTTCTTGATAATTTACTATTTAAAAGCATAGTTCTTGCACACTCTTGAATCATCCTATTTTTATGCTCTACTGCTTCATTTTTTGTGGAGTTCTTGGAAAGAAAAAATTTATGAGTTAAATTTTCATTTTCAAATACTCCACCGTGATCGCTACGAATAGTTTTGATTTTAAAGAAAGTTGATTTTGAATTATTTTTGCGAATATTTTAAATAAATAAAAAACATAACTTTTAAGTTTCAAAAAAAATTATCTATGTAAATCCAGAATAATCATCTATAATTACAAAAACATATTTACTGTAGTTTATTGGCTGAATTTGAGATGGACCAAACAGATCTAAATGAAGTAACTCAAGGAGTTTTGAAGTTAAAATCATATCTTTAAATTTAAATGAAATCTTTTTAAGTTTTCCTAACTGACAAGCATCATATATACTATCTACCATAAAATCCATTTTAGGGAGACCTCTTACTAGATCAAGTTTTGAAAGTCTATACAAAAGTTTGAAATTCAAACGCCTAAATCTTTTATGCCAAATCCAAGGGTCTCTTGTATTAGCCAAAAGACATAGATTGTCATTTGAAATTTGCATACTAAGATTATAAATATTTTTCTTCCTAATTCCTTCGAAGATAATATTTGATTTATTATCTTCGATGTGACACACTTATCCTTTTCAAATTTAATCTTATACCCCTTATTACATAGTTGACTTATTCTAAGTAAATTGTGTTTTAGATTCCTAACTACCAAAACATCAGAAATAGCAGGAGTTTTAGAATTACCGACATTGTCGATGCCAATCACATATCCTTTTGAGCTATCTTCAAAGTTGACAATTCCTCCATCTTCGTAAATTATGTCATTCAGTATCACCGGATTACCTGTAATATGTCTTGAACATCCACAATTAAGTTTCCACGTAACAACCTAGAATTTGACCATCTAAAAATATAACATCTAAAGTGATTTTAAATATAAAGTATAAAAGGTTTTATGATTCAAACAATATTAGATAGGATTTGAAATAGAAATATACATAAAAATAGTAACATTTGCTTATATCGACAAAAGTGACAAAATCTTCGTTTCATAAAAGTAAGTTTAACTGGTTTAATAAATTATTTTAATTTATTTACAAGTGTTTATATTTTTAAATAACATTATGAAAATTTATTTTTAAATTTGGTTTACATAAATAAATAGTTTAACTAAAACGTGGTTTACATAACTAAATAGTTTAACTAAAACGTCAAAATTTGACTGTAAAACATTTTGTCAAAAATCAACGTTTTGTCAATTTAAAGTTGTCGCAACGTTATTGCATCTTTATATACACAATTTAATAAACATGTTAACATATATAGGTAGTTAACAATTAACTAAATAAGGTTACTTTTTATAATCAGGCTTAGAAAACTCTAGAAAGTAATTAGCAAAAGTAAACTAAAAGGATAAAACACAAATCACATCACAAGAGATATAAAGTAAAGTAATAATTCTTATTCTTTACTTAACTATTAAGTATTTGAATTTTAAAATTATGATGTGATGTGGATGGTAAGTGTTGAATTAAATAAGTTTACTTAATTCTTAAGAAAGGTAATTTAAGCAAAAACATAAATCTATATTTTGATCTCAAATATTTTCTGTAAATACCCATCCTCTTATTCTTCATTTTTGCACCATTTCTTCTCTATTTTCTCAAGCTCTCATACATCCATTGATGGCTATTCACCTTAACAAAGTTATGCTAAAATATTCCCAACAACAAAAGAAAGAAAAATATCAACAAAAGTCTGTCTGAACCACTTCAAAACTCCTCTTTCCCACTCTTATTGCTCACGCCTCCCTCTTTATCCATTTGTCCAAGCACATCTTCCCTTTAAAGCTTGGTCATGGCCTCCTAAGCCAAGTACGAGAACATTTAGCAAGTTCTATGAGCTTAAGGCAAAGATTAGCAAAGTTAGAAAAGTTTAAAATTAGATTGAAAGCAACAAAAGGTGAGAACTCTAAGTTGTTAAGTAGAAAATGTTTATATAATATTTTGTAAATTATAAATGTTGTTTGGATGTTAATAATGATGGTTTATAGTGTTTGAAAAAGAAAGCAACCACCTTTAAGTCATTTGCAAAAGTTAGCAAGCAAATATGTACATAAATGACGACCATGTGACATTGTAATACAAAGTTGTTAAATTGACATGCAAGTTCATATGACATATTAGGATATGTTGAAATGGTTATAATTTTTTTTCGATGTTATTAGTTGTATGTTGAATATAAATGTTGAAACGAGTCATAGATTTACATGACATATAATCACTTAGAAATCACTTTCCAAAAGAAATGAAATATGATATGGAATCATTTATACCTTTGAAAAATATTTGAACATGCTTTAGAAATGATTCCTAAGTGTTTAAACTTGTCTCAACAAAGTTTGGGTACGAATCTCAAAATATGCCTAAAATTTGACGCGTCATCAAATGGTAATTCGTATTTTCGCGTTAAAAGTTCAAATGAATATACGAAGTGGAATGTAATTTTGAATTCTTCGAAATAAGAATTTTTTGTACTATGATATCCATACCTATCATAGAAAAAATAAAATCAAGATTTCATTTTGTTTATTTTTAAATGTGGCAAAATCAATTTTCAAGAAAAATCTAGTTTTTGCACTAAATGACCAAAGTTGAAAATTGATAAAATAATCATTTTAAAAATATGAAATAAATTCAAAAAATCTTTTAAAATCTTTTAAAAGTTATTTAATTTGAAAATATGGATTTCTAAATAAGATCAAAGTCTCTTTAAAGAATATAACATTTAGAACACTATTTGTAACATTATTTGCAACACTTTTTCGCAACGCTTTTCGGTAACTTGAAACAAAGGTTGAATCTAAACAATTCTTTCCCAAATATTATGTAAAAAAATTTAAGTAAATAATAAAGTAATTTAAAAATATATTTGAACAATTCAAAATTATTTCAATGGTGGTTAAACAAATAGTTAAGTGATTTAAAAAGGGAAAATGAGTGCGGAAATGACTAGTACATTTGTCCTGCCTGTAGGATCTAAAAGTGAAAACAATGTGTGTTACTAAGGTTAGGGATGGAGCAACCAGTTCCCTAAACTTACCTGGCCTCAGTTTTCTCTTTTAGGCGAGGGGTGCAACATATTGAAAGGAAAGCCCAGATGCTCAACTTTGATTTTATAGAAATAATTTTCTTATACTCATAATTAAAAATCGAAGAGGGAACTTGTCATATTCGTGGAATTTGAAAGGTAATCTCACCGTTATTCTGGCCATAGCACTTGTTAAATATGAAGTTAATATTAAATAAAAGTAGAATGTTTCGATAAACCTATCTTCTCAAAAGATACTCTTTAAAAATGATTTGAGAAATATTCAAAAGATGTTTAAATGATTCCGTATTCACTAAAAAATATTTTGAAAATATATATCTCTCGAAGATATTTTGTAAAGAAAAATGAATGAATCAAAAAATAATCACCTAATTACATCATTTTTATCGATGATTGGGTTTCGAAGGAACCGGAGTTGGATTTGAGTTAATCCTATCCGAAAACCACATCGAACCAATTCACGTGTTCGAAAATTGAAGATGTTTGAAGAAAGAGATACTGAGATGAATAATAACGAGGAACTACTTGTTGATTAATTTGGGATAAATGCCTGATTCACTATATTGAAGCAGTGGTCTCTTTGTTATGAAAAACCTCAAAACCGCAGGGACTTCTAGCCTAGCAATGATGGAAGAAAGTACCTTCGGTTTCGTTCAGTCTTGGACCGAACTTGTGTGGATGAATGTCTAACCTTGCATTCCAAATCACAATGAGTGATCTCTATAAAAGTATATCAGTCGGTGGTAGAGAAGACACCTTGTCTTAGCTTAACACCCTTTTCTGAGACATACGAGCTCAGGAAGTTATACGTTTGTAGGAATCAGTCGTGTGAATGTGGAATGGCAATGTGACATTCAAAGTAAAAGAAGATGTGCTATGCAAAAAGGTATTCGTTGCCTAGAACCTCATAAACCGAAAATGACCAAAAATAGGGTTAGATGCAGCAAGGCTAAGTGGTTCATTCTCAATTAATGTATGATCATTCCCTTCTAGATATATTTCTTCCTGCTATGACATTTGAGATGTAGATTAATATGGATGTATGCGAAAAGAGCACTCAGATAAAGGTTGATAATAATCGGGGGATGACATATTCGGTACTATTTAGTTATATAGATAGGCTGGTCCTGTGTATAGGGCAGATGTTTTGTGCCTCGGAACATCCATCTAGAGGTGTACCCATCGGAAGGTAGTCCCTTCACCTGGTCATTTGTATTGAAATCCTTTCTCCAAAAAGAACCTACGGACTTGATTGTAAACCTATTATGTTGGTCTTTAATCAATGTAACTATTTCGTCTAAGATTAATAAGTTTATTTGCAAATATTTTCAAACAATTCATTAAAAATAATATCCTCAAATTTTAAGTAATAAAGAGTTTTAGTTATCATAAGGTAAAAACCCATTCCGTGTTTATTTGCGACGTGGTCTTATGAGATACCTTTTTGTTTTTAGAACATCGTACTTTGAGTTCTCACACCGATCTCATGACTCACCCAGAGTTTGTTTTTCCCTTTAAACCCTGAGTGCCTTTTTTTCGAGCATCCAACTAGTCTGTAAGAGCATTTTGAAGCAGTTATGGAGCATTTTGGAGAAGTCTTTTGGAGCTATGAAACTGAAGTTACCTTATGTAGATATCTACGCATTTTTCGCTATGACATGTAGTATGTATTTTCCAGCATATGTACGGATAGACAGTTATAACTATCTGGATGGATTTGTATCTAATTCGAGTCATTTATGTATAACTAACATGTTGAATGCGATGTGAGATTCTATTATTGTGTTATCTTTTATCTTTATTTTCTTTTACACCCCTGGTAATCCACCTTCCGGCACTTGGATTTACAGCACGTGAATACCGTGGATGTATTAGTGTCGTTTTCTAAGGGTTGAGTAGACGGGTCGTCAAAATTGACATCATAGCTGAAGGTTAAGCGAGAACCATGGCTTTGTTGGTGTATGACTCATTAGAGATAACGTTAGTAATACCTTAGAATGAGTTTAGTTTGAGAGAGCGCATAATTAAAACTTTTAACTTGAATAAGTATATTCATACTGTATTGCATTTCCTAAGATATCTTGTCTATATATCCTAAAGATCTTTTTCTTACTATATATAGATCATAGAAAATGAGTGGAAGAAGAGTACGAGGTAGGGGTGGAAGTAATACCACAAATGGTCAAAATCCCAGTCGAGGAGGTAGTAGTTCCGGTGCAGCCCCAAATTAACTTTGCAACTTTATGCAAGAACTATACCAGCCTTGGTGGTAAACCTTTCAAAGGAACGGAAACATCATTGAAGTTCAAGCTTGGATCTGCTCTTATGCAAGAATTTTCAAAGGACTAAATACTGGAGATGAGCAGAAGAGATACTTAGCTTCTTGGCAACTACAAGATGAAGTCTAGTTTGGTGGGAATCTATTACTTAGAATGAGTCAGAAGATAATTTCTCATAGGAAGGATTCAAAGAAGTTTTGGAGGAGCAGTATATGCTGGAAGCAGGAAAATCCCATATTTTTCAAAATTTTATGGATTTTAAACAGGAGGAGGATATGTCTTTTGAAGGGTATGCTAATTAGTTTAACGAATTATCTCGTTTTGGGAGTGGATTGATAGATATGCCTCTAAAAAAGAATGAAAATTTTATTTCTAGAATGAAGAAGCAATACCATATCAGAATGACTGGGCATGTGAAAGAACCGTCTGTAGACTTACTAGACATAGGATATAAATATGAAGCTTTGCATAAGACAGATCCACTCGTAGTACAAGAAAGCAACAAGAATAATTGAAAAAAGAGGAAGTTCAATGGCAAGAAGCCGTGTCAGGGAAAACTCAAAGGAGGATCTCAAGAGAACTGCTTTAAAGACATCACTTGTAACAATTGTAATAAGAAAGGCCATATTGCAAAGAATTGTTAGGGTCCCAAAGCCCAGAGTGTTGCCTCTTCGATGGTTTAGAATTATCTTTGTTATAATTGTCATAAACAGGGCACCTGATTAGAGATTGTCCCTTAATGAAGGAAGGAGAACAAGCCAAAGTATACGCTATCAAGGATGAGCCGTCAACCTCCAAAGATGTGAAGGGCAAAGGAGTGTTGGAAGGTAATATTTTTATCAAAGATGTTTTAGTTAGAGTATTATTTGATACAGGAGCTTCTTATAGTTTTATTACTAAAAAAACTGTAGAAGAATTAGAACTTGAAACTAAAATTGTTGACAACCCTATCCGTATGACGAATCCTATAGGAGGTTCCGCTAATCTTTGTATGCACTGTGAAAAAGTCCCAATTTCCTATCCTCCCCATCACTTTCCTTTTGATCTTTTTGTCGTAGATTTTATTGGATTAGAAATTTTACTCGATACGAATTGATTGGCTAAGTATAAAGCTATGCTCGATTGCGATAGAAGGGCGACATTTTTATGGACTATCTATGGAAAAATCATAGAAAAAACTTACGAAGATCCTAGTCCAAGAAGGTATAGTTTTCTTTATGCTTTAGACACATCCCAGACAGGATTAGAAACAATACCCATTGTTAAAGTATTTACATATGTCTTTGAGGAATTAAATTTTTTGCCCCATATCGAGACATCGAATTTCGTATGGATTTTGTTCCTGGTGCTATGCCAATTAAACAACGAGATAGAAGGATGGCTCCAAAAGAAAACGATGAGTTGAATAACCAAACCCAAAAGCTATTAAAGAAAGGACTGATAAGACCCAACCATTCAAGTTGGGGATCAACCGTAGTTTTTGTTGCTAAGTCAGATAGATCATCAAGATTGTGTATTGACTATCGAGATCTAAATAAAAAAATAATCAAGAACAAGTATCATCTACCTCGAATAGATGACTTGGTTGACCAGTTACACGGAGCTTGAGTTTTCTTTAAAATGGACCTAGCTACAGAATTCCATCAGTCAAGGATCACAGAAGATGGCATCTATCTAACTGCATTCAATGGTCTGAATACTTTTTTGAGTGGTTGGTTATGCCTTTTGGGCTGACAAATTCTCCCACTTATTTTGTTGATCTTATGAATAGAGTGTTTAGAGATGTTCTAAACACTATACCATAAATGACAATTTGATACGGCTTTTAGCCGTATCTAATAAGATTAGATAGGGCTTATAGCCCTATCAAAATTTGGCGAGCTTATAGTTTTGATACGGCTCAAAGCCGTATCTAATTGTGCATTTAGGTACGGCTAAAAGCCGTATCCAATAATCGAATTAGATACGGCTCAAAGCCATATCCACACAGTATGCTAATGTTTGCTTTAAAGTTTTAACATACAACAACATTTCATTATGTTTTAACATACAACAACATAAAGCCATATCAAACAGTATGCTAATGTTTGCTATACCAAAACTCTTATCACATAAACCTCATAGCATTTCAGTTTTAACATACAACAGTAACATCAAACGAATCAGGCAAGGGAACTTCAATTATAATGATAGATAGGTCATTGCCCCGATGATGGGTTGTAGCAATAACTGGCAACAGCAACAACACAAAAAAAATCAATGAACTGAACTGGTTCATAAAAAAATCATCTAAACAGGCATAATTTATCCAAATTAATGTAATTTATTGGCGCAATCTTCTGACTAAACTTGACTGGTCCTGATCCAATCAAACACGATGTAGCTGAAAACAACTCCTCAAACCCTGCACGTATGGTGAAAACATTATTTCAGTCAAAACGTTTATATTGCAAATTGCCAATGTATGTACATATTAGCTCTTAATCCATATACTATTATACTGTGATCAAGTTGGGCAAATTTTCAAAACCTATAACAAAAACAAACCCATTTCAATATGAATTGCAAATATAAGCAAGTTTTTGTCACGCTAGTGCTAAATCGGGTTTTTACGGGGGATTTTGATTTGTACAAATTATCCACATCCTCTATTCAATAGTACATATCCAAACTTAGAAAAGTATATAAAACTACCATATACAGTATGGTAATTATTGTTTCATTATGGTAAACTGTTACCTTAAGTTCATTTCATTTGAAAATAATATTGCTAACAGTGACCCTGCTCATTTCTGCTGATTTTAAACTATGGAATACAAGAAAAACTTAAATGGTCGTACCAAACAAAGATTAAAGACAGACAACAATTAAGTATACAGTGATGCATCCCATAATCTTTTGTTTAATACTTAATCTACTAATAAAAAACAACACTATAAAATCTATATATCCTTCTAATCACCTATCACTTATTCACATTCTATACAAACAGTTGAAAATGGAAGCAAAAGTTTCAACCGGCATTGTATTAACTACAATGTTGATTTTTTCATGCATTGACAAACTAAACGCGGTAGGAATAGCTATATATTGGGGTCAAAATGGGAACGAAGCCAGTTTAGCAGACACTTGTGCTACTAGAAACTACGCTTATGTCAACTTGGCCTTCCTGATCCAGTTTGGTTCTGAAAGAGAGCTATGCTCAACTTGGCCGGTCACTATGACCCCAGTTCCAATGGCTGCGTTGGTCTAAGCAGCCATATTACTGCTTGTCAAGCCATGGGAGTCAAGGTAATTTTGTATTATAATTCATTTTAATTTTTCATGATTGAACCGGTGCATTTTAGGAATATGGTGTTCTAAAGTGTACCGGTTAACCTTGTTCGATGTTTAAGATCACTTGTTTTGATAGAAGATCATTTTAGGAATATGGTGCTCTAAAGTGTACTGCATGTTCAATATTCTTAACTTGGAAAAGTAATTTCATCTCTTCTACCAAAAAATTGTCAGTCTCATCAACATGATAAAATATCTATCTTTATTCCTTCATTTTTAGGGAATTTGTGTACAAAATTATGATCGTTGATTTTTGTTGTTTCATAACTAATCTACTTATTTTTATTTCATGAGAATAGCAAGTGTATAGCACCAAATGAAATATTTCGAATCTCATGTTATGGACTTCTTTTTGCAGAATTTGGCAATTGTTTATGTTTTCTTTGCATTTTTTTTAAAAAAACATGCTACATAGTATGCTAATGTTTGCTATAAAGTTTGGTCACTACATATTCATGCTTAACCAATCTCTCATTGCTTCATTCTATTTTACACATTACCATACTACTGTAAAAGATTATATGACGGGTGCAAGAATAGGAGCAGTTGTAGATGTTGCAGTTTTGAGTTCTAAAAATAATGTTTTCAATGAATAAATGGTTTTCATTTGCTTCTTCAATAAAGCAAAATACTGTTTCACATGTTGTTCTTCGAATATACTGCTTTAGATTTCTCGTATGGATACTTCTTTGCATGGCTATGTTAAAATAATTAGGTTTGTTTATTTCAGTGTTCATATATTTATGAATACAAATGAAAAAAGCTTACAAATATGGATTTAACTCAACGATGACAGGACAAATAATTCTTTTTGTATAGAAGTATATATATATTATTTGTTTCCCAAACCATATCTAATGATCCAAATGAATGGTCAGTAGCAATTTAGATGGAGATTTCAAATGAATTGTACAAATATACATGTGACATGTCATGTATATATTGGAAGAGGTTTCAAAAAACAATACATAGTAAAATATTAACATAAACAGAAAATATACCTGCTCCAACGTCTAAAGAAATTGAATAAGACCCTTCGGATGGCACACATACCCACCCACTCCAACTTCAGCAAAGATCTCTGCAAATTGATGATTTATTTTGCTGGTTCTCTCATCTGGTAGTAGTATGTCGTCCAACACCACTTTTTCAATGTGGATGGTACAGATTTCCTATGGATTTTGGACGATGTAGAATCTTGGCATACAGTACCTGTTGCAATAAATATGTTTAGATCTATCCAACAAAATATCTGCTCGAAAGAAACTAAAAATAGAAATCTTGTAATAAATACCTTTTGCTATTATGTCTATATCAGAGTTGAGGATTTCACTTCTTTGATTGTTCGCTACATCGGTCGAATTCTGGAACTGCGAAGCAACGAATTCAGGAGCATTGAATTGTGTGGCGCGTCCTCCATCAGAAGAATTGACCGGTGCGCGAATTCCTTGTTCGATGTTTCCCACCATGTTGATCACCTACATTTGCCCAGATAAATTTCCCACTGTACCCTCCAAACTTCCCACCCTCATTTTCGACTCATCATGCTCACCATGAACATGTCTGAGTTGTTTCTGTGCAATGGCACAAGTCTTAACTTTAGTCTTTGGTATAACGGTCCCAACACCACGGCTCCTACCCCTTGCATCCTTGCCAAGCACTGTGATAAGATGTCTTCATCCACTATCAATTGTTCTTCATCACTATCAGTGATCTTTTCCTTCGTTTTCATAATTTGATCCTGAAATATGATAATACTTATATAATAAGGAATTTTAAAGAATATGCAAGTTAGTATTTGTTATAAGTATGAAGAAGTGGCATACGCATATTTTAGCATCTGATTAGTATTTGTTTAACTTACAAAGTATGAAGAAGTGGCATCTGATATGCTACCATCTTTTTTCCTGTGTGTCTTCTCCCATACTTGACGACGACTGATATTTGTTGATGGACTAGCAGTGATCTGCAATACGAGTACAAATTTGATTGAAATAGTTGATGTTTGTACACATGTAGATGTATGTATGTAGAATGTAGATACAGTGAATACTAAAGGATATGAATGGAAATGGATATAAATTACAATTTCTTGTTCCATTTTAGCATGATTTTCTTCCTACAAATTGGTGCTTAATCACCCAACAAATCCTTAAAAGATCAAAATATAATATAACATCATAATGGAGAAAAGAATACAGAGATTTTGCAAATTATAATTTGCAAAACAACCAGGAAAACCAAAAAGATGTATAAAATATTCAAAACCATACACACACACAATCGTGCTATTAGAAATATACAGACACGCAATTTTGTGATGTACGAATACTAATAAGTTAACATATGGATTTGGTAAGGTCTTCTAATTTTTCATTGTCTTAAAAAGCTGATTGATAGACGATAGGGAACTCAATGTCATCCACATTTGGAGTCAATCGTTTTGGTGTATGCAAGACCACAGACCATCCGTTATTTTTTAAATCTTTTGAGTAGAAAACTTGACTCGCTTCTGATGCAAGAATAGATGGCTCATCATTCACGTTATTTTTGTTCTTCAATTTCCCTAAATTTACCATGATTAGGTTTGAAATGAGATCTATTTTACAACTATTGACCTTATCCTCGATCTTTACCCAATCACAATAAAAAACTATTTGTTTGAAGTCAGTGTAATCCAACTCAAGTATCTGTTGAATGACTTCGTAATACGTTGTTTCTGCTTCCTTATAATTTTTATCCTTACCACTCACTCTAAATTTTGTAATTTCTCTCATGCATACACCACTATTTTGTGTTACCATACGGTCTTCGTACTTTTTTGTGGAAAATGAAATCCATTCACTTGGTACTTCATATAACTACGCATTATGAACTTCGGCCCGTGCACTAGCCGCCATAGAGTTGGATCAACATCGATGGTCTTTAACAGGTACATAAAACAAAATAAGTAAAAAAGCATGATCACGAAGGTGTATTGCAAACTTATAAACACATGAAATACTTAAGACGATGTTATACCTCATTAAGTAACCATAGATTAAAACTTTGAACGACTTCCATGGTGGTAGCACTGCCTCGAGGTTGAAATCTAGTACTTTTCACATAGGAGTTATACCTCCTACGGAAAACTCATATCAATATATATATATATATATACACACACAATGAATTAAAAAAATTGAAATTCCGGACAAATTCGTGAACTTACTTCTTCCATTCATCCAATCCATCGTACTTATTAAGGAACCATCTACGCACTTGTTCAAACTGCACTTGGGTTAACGTTATATCTTTACCATTATCCAGAGGTATCTCACTAGAAAACTCATCGTCCTCGTCTAAAAACGCTTCGCAGGTATGTTTATGATTGCCATCACCTCCGTTTGGCATATATTCCATGTAGTAAAGACTTGCTTCTTGTACGATATATCCTTCTGCAATACACCCTTCAATGTATCATTTGCTGCGCACATATTCTTTATATGTTTTCATCAACCTATAAATGTGACCAATTATATATTGTAGACGGTAGCTATTTATATGAAATAATGATGTACATAACTGAAATTAGAAATTTACCGTTCAAATGGATACATCCATCTATATCTGACAGGGCCACAAATCAATGCTTCATCGGCTAAATGAACATAAGGTGGACACTGATATCAAAAAATGCAGGGGGAAAAAGTTTTTCAAAAACACACATTGCTTCTACTAAGCTAGCCTTTGCTTTTAAAAGATGTTCCCTATTGATCGCCTTTGAACAAAAAATGTTAAAGAATAAACTAATACGATGAACAACATTTCGCAGATCCTGATGTTGTGGATAAGAATGTTGAAGCAATACCGGAAGCAAATGCTGCATTATGACATGGTAATCATGTGACTTCATATTTCTTAGTTCAGGAGGATTGATGCTCACATTGTTGTGGAAGTTAGAAGAGAATTTGTTAGGCACTTTCAGATTTTCAAAACAGTGCAAAACCGTATCTTTTCTTCTTTGCTCAAAGTGAAAGTTGCCTTTGGTATGCTTATTTTATTTGTTTCAGGATCTTCCATCACCCACAACTTCTGTTTTATACCCATGATTTTCAAATCCTTGCGTGCATTGATGCCATCTTTTGACTTATCTTTATGGTCCATAATGGTGTTGATGAGATGCTCCATGACATTCTTCTCCATATGCATAACATCAATATTATGTCGGATCAAATTTGCTTTCCAATATGGTAAATCAAAAAATATAAACCTCCTATACCATCCAGAAATATTGCCAACATTTTCATTGGTTGACTTTTTCCGTTTTCGACCAATTTCATCTTTTGTTTACCAACTTTCATTTTGATATTCTCTACTTTCTTTTCAACTTGAAAACCAGTCAATGGCCATTTAGGATGACGAAGTTCTTGTTCGTTGTTGAAATTTGTCTTATCGTATCGAGACTTATGTTCGTTAGAAAGAAACATTCGATGTCCCATGTAACACATCTTCTTACTTTCAGGAAGATGATAAGAACAAGTGTTTTCCCCACAAATAAGACATGCAGAGTAACTGTGAGTTGTACATCCCAATAAAGTCCCAAAAGCAGGGTGATCATGGATTGCCCACAGCATCCTAGCTCTCATTGTGAACTTAGATTTACGTAACGAGTCAAATGTAACGACGTCTATCAACGGTCGTAAATAAACATCAATATTTTTTCCTGGTTTTTTTGACCTAGAAATCATTAATGTTAACATTGAGAACTCCCTTTTCATGCACATAGATGGAGGAAGATTATATGGTACTACAATTACTGGCCAACAATTGTAAGGGTTAGAGAGAGAAGCATGTGGACAGAAACCATCTGTTGCTATTCCAAGTGTGACATTTCGTGGTTCGACAGCAAAAGTTTGGTCAAAAGAACCCATGGCTTTCCATTGAGAAGTGTCACATGGATGACGCATTACGGTTGGATCAGACTTGGCACGACCATGCTAGGTCATCGCATCTGCTATCCATGGTACAGTATACAGTCTCTTCAATCTAGAAATTAAAGGAAAATGTCTTAATGTCTTTCGAGGTACTTTGGTGCATTTTCTCTCTTTGTTTAATGATGTCATATATCTAGGTTCACTGTAATTTGTAAAAGAAACTTTGTTCTCATCATCTTTCCAGTACAATATGCAATCATTGACGCATGCATCATAAGTTTTGTAATTCATCCCAACTTGCTTAATGATCTTCTTCACGTAGGAGTACTTTGTCGACAGCGTGTTACCTTCGGGGAGTAACTCCTTTATTAGTTCGAGAAGTGCAGTCACACAATTATCTTAAAAGCTGTATTGGGACTTCAAGCTATTTAGTTTCACAATGGCATACAGCTTTGTAATCCCTTTTGAACATGAAGGATACAGTGGCTCTTTTACGCTACCAAAAAGTGATTTATACTTCTTACTTTCATTGGCCTGCCAATCTGGATAATCAGTAGACTGCTCTCCAACATTAGCATGATCAGGCAACAGATTTCTAGGTTGAAAATGATTAAATCTATCTGCATCATTGACCAGATCTTCCATCCTAATATGTTCAGACTCATCAGTAGTTGTATCATGACTAACTGGTTGTTGTTTTTCCATCTCCGCTCTTTTTTTCCCATGAAAATACCACACTGTATATGATTGGATGATACCCCATCTAAGAAAATGAAAATGAATTTCATCTAATTTGATCGTCTTCATATTTTTGCACCGGGTGCAAGGGCATAAATACACTCCTTTCTTACCACCGTTTTCTTCAACAAAACTAATGAACTTCTGCACCCCGTCTATATAGTATGTAGATCTTAGATCTGATTCAGTTATCCATTGTTTGCCTATGCTGAAAGACATACTGCCCTCCTATATCATATATAGGAGAACATGAGACTTGCCCTTCAATGGGTCCTCGTTCCAATTGCTCGAAAAGAAATTTTTTGAAAAATTCAAGTGGGAAATTATTGGAATTTTTTTGAATTGAAACGAATTATTAAAAATACGAGAAGAGAATAGTCCCACATTGCAAGGTAAGGGTCATGTTTTCATATGAGTGAAGTATATTGATATAGACTATTTTCTATGATACTCTTAATTATAAAAATAGCATTTCTGTAAAAGTAACATTAACACCAAACTGTTTCCAAAAATTTTGTCATTATAACGGCACTATTTTGTAGCACCAGAGTAATGTCTATGCATTACCCCTCTCTTGACTTGGCTTGCACCATTAACAACAATTTTATTCCTAATATTAACATGCTGACCATCTACAACACATGAACAAAAAATCTTCATTTCTAATATTCATAACGGGATCATGGTAAATGCATTCAATTGCATCTAGTTTTATAAATATCATTCTAATAACATCATACATATCGACATAATAAATGAGTTTTGAATCCTACTTTCATTTCAACTTCTATCCTACAAATAAAAATATTGATTGCACTAGAGGGACACTGTGGAGTGAATCAGATCCTTTACTCAGAATAAGCAATATATTTTTGCTGATTGAAAATATAGTGAATGATTCAATTACTTATAAATGCTTTTTTTATCAAACTACTTTCAAATCTTCTGAATTCTGATTCTGTCTAGTTCAGAACTTTATCAACTTCATTCCTAAAAAACACTACCTAACTCCAAAATAATTCAAACGATCATGGCAAGTCAGCAAATTTACCAAGGCTAGAATATTTTTGAAATAATGATCGTGTTAACAAGTCGTTGTGTGCTTTCAAAAGTTATATTCCAGTAAAAATAATAGTTGAAAACTGATTTTGCATACCAAGAATTTCAAATCACGACATAGTATTATATGTTAATAAAAGTCGATATCAACACATTACCATTTTGGCAATAACAGCAACTAATCCTCCATCGAAATCCCTCTTCATAATTTAGTTTTGGAAATAAATAAATAGAGGTGAACTAGAAAATTACAAGATCCAAGAGCTAATCTTCATTACAAGCACCATATGCATAGCTTATAAAGCTCAGTTGCAACCTTATTTATAGTAAGGTTCAGTTCAACAGTCGATAATATTCTTAACCAAACATCTCAACCTACCACAAAACTACTATATCAATCGTGCTAAATTCAAATGAACAAAACTTACTTTAGAGGTGTGACCATTTATTTTATCTAAAAGCACATGCAACCAAGCGTCATTATGTCAAGAAAATAGAGGAAGAACATGAATTATACAAAGGGCATCAAATTTGCAGTATCTCATTTATAAAAAAATTTAAATCTCATCTCCGGAACCCTAGAACGACACCAAATCAATGTCAATAAGGCTGCACTCATTTTCACGCAAGCAATTCAATGTGGAGCTTTGCAATACGACAACAATCTTCGGATCTGGAATCCAAAACTACGACCGAATTTACCTGCAGATGAAGCTGTCGGCAGGTGGATTGACGGGAGCCAGCAACGATTTGCGATGGGATGGGAGAGCACGAGATTGATATGAATTGGGAAAACGGAGAGACTGATATGAATTGGGGAGCCAGCAACCCAATTGTAGAAGAAATGTAATTTGGGGAAAATGATAAGTATGGTGCGTGTTTTGCTTGTAAAAGTTTCGCACCAAAAATAGGCACAACAAGTGATACGGCTAAAAACCGTATCAAATTTGATACGGCTATTAACCGTGCCCAAACAATTAGGTAGGGCTTGGAGCCGTATCAAATTTTATACGGCTTTAAGCCGTAACTAAGAAGGCGGATGGAGGGGTGGCTAAAACTATTTTTTGGTGTAGTGAAACAAATTCATGTTATCTTTATCAAGGATATCCTCATCTACTCAAAGACATAAGAATAACACACAAGGCATCTGGAAGCTATGTTGAAGATATTGAGGAATAATGTGCTTAAAGCCAAATTCTCAAAGTGCCATTTTTGGAAGAAGGAGGTAAGATTCCTTGGACATATAATATCAAGGGATGGAATTTTAGTGGATCCAGGGAAAGTTGCAGCTATTCAAGATAGGAAGCAGCCACAAACTCCTAAAGAGATTCGTAGCCTTTTAGGTTTGGCAGGATATTACAGAAGATTCATTCAAGACCTCTCTAAGATTTCCTATCACCTAATGAATTTGACAATGAAGGATGTTAAATTTATTTGGAATCCTAAGTGTGAAGAAGGATTCCAAGAACTAAAGAAGAGGTTGACAACCGCTCCACTTTTTGCAATTATAAATGGAATAGTGGGTTGACCGTTTATACAGATGCCTGTGGAGAAGGAGTTGGTGCAGTTTAATGCAAAATGGGAAGGTTATTGCTTATGCTAGTAGATAGCTGAAGACACATGAGAAGAGTTATGCAACACATGATTTAGAATTATTAGCCGTTGTGTTTGCTCTAAAGATATGAAGACATTGTTTACTGGGTAAGAATCTTTCACAGTTTATTTCGATAAAACTTTGAATTGACCATAGTAAATAATATTCCATCTTTTAGGTGAAAAATTCGAACTTTTCACGGATCACAAATCTTTGAAGTACCTTTTCACCCAGAAGGACTTGAGCATGAGATAGCAATGCTGGTCGCGTCATATAATCTAGATATTCTATATACACCCAGGAAAGCAAACGTAGTAGTAGATGCATTGAGTAGAAATTTAGCTACTATTTCTTATTTGGTAGTAACTCTAACTCTTTAGGAGAAAATAACTAGCAAGAAAAAAGAAGATCGATTCCTAATAGAGATTATTGAAGATATACAAAGAGGAAGGAGTCCAAGCTTTAGAATAGAGAACCATGGAGTATTGCGGTTAAATGGAAGAATTTTTGTTCTGGATGTTGGAAATCTTAAGCAAGAAGTACTAGCCGAATGCCACATAGCCAAACTTAGCATTCATCTGGGAATTCATAAGATGTACAAGGACATGAAGCGTACATTTTGATGGAGAAGCATAAAGAGGGACATGTCTATCTATGTCAGCCGTTATGAAAATTGCCAAAGAATCAAAAGTGACCAACAGAAGACGACGGGGTTACTTCAACCTTTGGAGATTCTAGCTTGGAAGTGGGATCAAATATCCATGGATTTCACTGATGGCTTACCTCAAACAAGGAAAGGAAATGAAGGCATTTGGATTCTCATAAACCAATTAACTAAATGAAAGTGCACACTTTATTCCAATTAAGCCAACAAGAACTACAGCAATCCTTGTAGATATATATATATATGAAGGAGATTGTCTGATTGCATGGAGTTTCGAGCAGTATAGCAAGCGATCATGATTCAATCTTCGCTAGTCAGTTTTGGAAAGCAAACAGACGGCTTTGGGAACCAAGCTGAGTATAAGCACCTCATATCACCCCCAAACTGATGGACAGACAGAAAGAGTCAACCACATTTTAGAAGATATTTTGAGAGAATGTATTCTAGAATTTGGAGGCTCATGGGATAATCATTTACATTTAGTAGAGTACTCCTACAATAACAGCTATCAAGCTAGTATCGACATGGCACCGTATGAAGCTCTGTATGGTCGTCCATGTAAATCGCCAGGATGTTGGATAGAAACAAAAGATCGGTTAGTGCTTGGTCCAGATATGATACGAGAAGCTTCAGAGAAAGTTGATATGATTAGAAAGATGCTAAAAAAGCCCAAAGTAGATAGAAGAGTTATGCAGACCAAACATGTAGAAATATGGAATTCTCAATTGGAGATTCAGCCCTTTTGGAAGTCTCTCCAAAATGAGAGGGATAGTAAGATTTGGAAGAGCTGGAAAGTTAGCACCTCGATATATTGGGCCTTTTTCCATTCTCAAACGAATCGACCCACTAGCTTATCGAGTACAATTGCCTGAAAGATTGTCTGGTGTACACAATGTTTATTACGTATCACATTTACGGAAGTATATATATGACCCATAACAAATCATAGAAAGGCTTCCTAAGATGTCCTAGAGATAGAACTAAACTTAGCAGTTATTAAAAGGCATATTCGAATCGTGGATCAAGATGAAAAACGATTAAGAAGGAGGGATATAAGGTTGGTAAAAGTTCAATCGAGCGGGGATGTTGATGATTGCAAATGGGAAACAGAAGATAGAATTAGAAAGCATATCTCGAGTTTAGGATCGATGAATAAAGTTCATCTATCGTTTGAGTGTACTCGCCGCCCGTAGTGTAATCACTACTTGTATATATTCCATCTTATAAAATATATGTTTCCTTTTGAGCTATTTACTTCTTACCTAATTTCGAGGACAAATTCTATAGAGTAAGGGAGATTGTAACGACCCAGAATTTGACCACCTAAAAATATAACATATAAAGTTATTTTAAATATAAAATATAAAAGATTTTATGATTTAAACAATATTAGATATGATTTTGAAATAGAAATATACATAAAAATAGCAACATTTTCTTATATCGACAAAGTGATAAAATCATGATTTCAAAAAAGTAAATTTAAATGATTTAATAAATTATTTTAATTTATACGTGGGTTATATTTTTAAATAACATTATACAAGTTTATTTTTAAATTTGGTTTACATAAATAAATAGTTAACTAAAACGTCAAAACATGACCGTAAAACATTTTGTCAAAAATCAACGTTTTGTCAATTTAAAGTTGTCGCAATGTTGTTGCATCTTTATATACACAATTTAATAAACATGTTAACATATAAGGGTAGTTAACAATTAACAAAACAAGGTTAATTTTAATAATCATACTTAGAAAATTCTAGAAAGTAATTAGCAAAAGTGAACTAAAAAGGACTAAACACATGTCACATCACATGTGACATAAAATAAAATAATCATTCTTATTCTTTATTTAACTCTAAAGTGTTTGGCTTTTAAAAGTGTGATGTGATGTGGATGGTAAGTGTTGAATTAAATAAGTTTACTTAATTCTTAAGGAAGGTCATTTAAGTAGAAACACAAATCTATATTTTAATCTCAAATATTCTCTATAAATACCCATCCTCTTCTTCTTCGTTTTTGCATAATTTCTTCTCTATTTTCACAAGTTCTCTTACATCCATTAATGCCTATTCATCTTAACAAAGTTGTGCAAAAATATTCCCAAAAATAATAGAAAGAATAATATCAACAAAACTCCATCTGAACCACTTTAAAACTCCTCCTTCCCCCTCTTATTGCTCACGCCCTCCTCTTTCTCCTTTTGGCCGAGCACATCTTCCCTTTCAAGCTTGGTCGTGGCCTTCTAAGGTAAGTATGAGGAAGTTTAGCAAGTTCTAAGAGCTTAAGGCAAAGTATAGCAAAGTTAGAAAAGTTTAAAACTAGATTGAGAGCAACAAAAAGTGATAACTCTAAATTGTTAAGTAAGAAATGTTTATATGATGTTTTACAAGTTATAAATGTTGTTTGGATGTTAGTAATGATGTTTGATAAGTGTTTGAAAAAGAAAGCAACCACTTTTAAGTCATTTGCAAAAGCTTGTGAGCGAATATGTACATAAATGACAACCATGTGACATTGTAATGAAAAATTATTAATTTGATATGCAAGTTTATATGATATATTTGGATATGTTAAAATGGTTATAAACATTGTTTTGGATGTTTCGTTAGTTGTATATTGAACATATATGTTGAAACGAATCATGGATTTGCACGACATATAATAACATGGAAATCACTTTCAAAAGAAATGAAGTATGATATGGAATCATTTATACCTTTGAAAATGTTTGAACATGCTTTAAAAATGATTCCTAAGTGTTTAAACTTGTTTCGATAAAGTTTGGATATGAATCTCAAAATACGCCTAAAATTTGACGCGTCACGTAATGGCAGTTCGTGTTTTTATGTCAAAAGTTCAAATAAATATACAAAGTGGAATATAGTTCGGAATTCTTCGAAATAAGAACTTTTCGAACTATTATGTCCATATCTTTCATAAAAAAGATAATCAAGATTTCATCTTTTATATTTTGAAATGTGGCAAAATTAACTTGCAAGAAAAATCCAGTTATTGCACCAAGTGACCAAAGTTTTAAATTGATAAAATAATCGTTTCAAAAAACTGAAATAAATTCTAAAAATATTTTAAATGTGTTCAAAGTTATTTAAGTTGAAAAGATGGATTTCTAAATGAGGTCAAAGTCGTTTTAAAGAATATATCATTTAAAATGCTATTTGCAACACTATTTACAACACTTTTTCGCAACGCTTTTCAATAACTTCCGAAATAAAGGTTGGAACTAAACAATTCTTTCCCAAGTCTTATGTAAATATTTTTAAGTAAATAATAAATCAATTTAAAAAGAGATTCGAACAATTCAAAACAATTTCAAAGGTGGTTAAACAAATAGTTAAGTGATTTAAAAAGGAAAAATGAGTATGCGGAAACGACTAGTACATTTATCCCGCCTTTGAGATCTAGAAGTGAAAACAAGGTATGTAACTAAGGTTATGGATGGAGAAACCAGTGCCTTGAAATTACCTGGCCCCAGTTTTCTCTTTAAGGCGAGGGTGGAACATATCGAAAGGAAAGCCCGGATGCTCAACTTGGATTTTATAGAAATAATCTTCTTATACTCATAGTTAAAATCTGAAGAGGGAACATGTCCTATTCGTGAAATTTAAAAGGTGATCTTACCTTTATCCCACCCATGTCACTTGTTGAATATAGAAGTTGATATTAAATAGAAGTAGAATGATTTCTATAATCCTATTTTCTTAAAAGATGTCTTCAAAAATGATTTGAGAAATATTCAAAAAGAGGTTTAAATGGTTCCGTTTTCACTAAAAGAATATTTTGAAGTTATATATCCCTTAAAGATATTTTGGTAAAGGACAATGAATGAATCGAAAAACAATCACGTAATTACATCATTTTTATCGATGGTTGGATTTCGACGGAACCTTGGTCGGATTTCTGCGATTCCTATCCAAAACCTACTTCGAACCAATTTACATGTTTGAAGATTGAAGTTGATAAAAGACAGAGATATTGAGATGAATAACAATGAGGGACTACTTTTTGATTAATTGGGGATAAATTTCCAATTCACTATATTGTAGCGGTGGTCTCTTTGTTATGAAAAACCTTAAAACCACAAGGACTCTCGCCTTGTAATGGCGGAGGAAAGTACCTTCAATTTCGTTCAGTCCCAGAATGAACTTGTATGGATGAATGTCTGACCATGCATTCCAAATCACAATGAGCGATTTCTATAATAGTATAACAGTCGATGGTGGAAAAGACACATTCTCTTAGCTTAACACTCTTTACTGAGACATACAAGCTTAGGGAGTTATGTGTTTGAAGAAATCAATCGTGTAAATGTGGAATGTCAATGTGGCATTCAAAGTGAAAGAAGATGTGCTATGTGAAAAGGCATTCGTTGCCTCGAGTCTCATCAACCGAAAATGACCGAAACAGGGTTAGATGCGACAATGCTAAGTGGGTCATTCCCAATTAGGGTATGATCATTCCCTTCTAGATATATTTTTTCCAACTATGACGTTTGGGATGCAAATTAGCGTGGTTGTATGAGAAGAGAGCTCTCGGATAGAAATCGGTAACAACCAAGGGATGACATATTCGGTACTACCTAATTATAGAGATTGGCCGGTCTTATGTTGGTAGAGGCAGATGTTCTGTGTCTTAGGACGTCCATCTAGAGGTGTACCCATTGGAAGGTAGTCCCTTCACTTGGTCATTTGTATGGAAATTCATTCTCCAATAAGAACCTACGGACTTGATTGTAAACCTGGAATTTAATCAATGTAACAATTTCGGCTAAGATTAATAAGTTTATTTGTAAATATTTTCAAAGAATGTCATTAAAAATAATATCCCTAAATTTTACGTAATAAACAGTTTTGGTTATCATAAGGTAAAAATTCATTCCGTGTTTATTTGTGGCGTTGTCTTATGAGATACCTTTTTGTTTTTTAAAACATCGTACTTCGAGTTCTCACACCGGCCCCATGATTGACCCAGAGTTTGTTTTTCCCTTTAAACTTTAGGTGCCCTATTTTTCTGGTAGCAAGTAGTCAGGATACCTTATGAGCATTTTGGAGCATGTTGGGTGGAGAAGACTTTTAGAGCTATGTAGCTGAAGTTACCGTATGTAGATACCTACCCATTTTCTGCTATGTTATGTAGTATGTATTTTCCAACATATGTACGGATAGATAGTTATAACTATCCCTTTGGATTTGTATTTGACTCTAATCATTTAAGTAGAATTAAAATGTTGAATGCGATGTGAGATTCTATTATTGTGTTATCTTCTGTCTTTATTTTATTTTACAACCATGATAATCTGCCTCCCCGACACTTTTATTTACGTCAACTTTGATTTAAGGCACGTGAAAACCATGGATGTTTAAATGTTGATTTCTGAGGGTTGAGGAGATGTATCGTCACAACCCATTTGTTTTCTTGACTTGTGCCATTTGTCCATTGAGTGTTGATTCATCAAAAACATATAACACATATGTTCCTACACAACACACAATTCGGTATACAACTTGATCTAACAATAATAATATGCAGACTTATGAGACAATGATGATTTTGATAGTTTTGAACTAGTGTTAATAAAATCTCCAAAAATTTCCATTTTCAACTTTTTCAAAATTCACATTATGATAACTTTGAAAACCAATGCCCAGATACCAAATGTAGAAAATGTGGATTACGGATCTTAAGGCAGAATTAACACTAGGGGTGAATAGTGTTTAATTAATTTTATGAATCTTTTTAAAATCTTTTCAAATTAAATCCAAACAGATGCAATTCACAAACACAGAAACAATCACAGAATCAGGCATAGATGTAAATAGTAAATAAAAGCAGCAAAAGAAAGAACATACCAAAATTTTTTAACTGTTTGCAGTTATCCTACATCCAGTCCCATACAATTCCGTATCCATATTTCTTTTTGAATATAATGTCAATATTACAATCTCGATTTCAAGGCTGTTAGATATACCTTCCTATCTTCGAGTTCATGGCAAACTCTCTTGATTTAACCAAGCTACAAAATCACCTAATTGATTTTCGGGTGACAATCACACCCAATTGATTTAAGAGCCACAATCACACCCTTTCCAATAGCACTTAGATAGACAGAGAGACTCGATACACTTTTTTCATTACGAATGATCCTATAACTCTGAATAGCACTGAGATCTTTGAGATAGAGTGCCAAAGAATCAAATTGGATATGATCGAGTTTGATTCACTTATAATTTCGGCTGAGTTTCATTAAAATATAAGAAAATACTTGAGTGGAGAAGAAGGAGTGAAGAAATGAATAAAAACTTACTTAAAACTCGTTACAAACAACTGGTATTTATAGAAGAACAACAGTCATGTTTATTTGTGAAAGGTTATGACGAATAGACACTCATTTGAAAATTTGAAATTAAATTCTACGGCTACCATGTCGACATGGGGGTATAGGAGATGTTGACATGCCTTAAATTCTACGGCTACCATGTCGACATGGGGGGACGGGTCAAACTATATATAAATCCAATATGGGTATGCAAAAAAAGCATGGTAATAACAGGAAAGCATAAATATGACATAAAGTAATATCCATCATATCTTAAGAATGTACCATGCCTCAAATCTCAATATCACCCATGAAATACGTCGAAGTAAGTAAGAACCATGACAACCATAAATTGGGTGATAATAATCAAATCCATTATCAAAATACTATGGGTAAGCACATGGCGTATTCATAAATCCACAATAAAAGAATAAATCTCGAATTTAACCAAATCCATGGGTCAATAACCAAAAATATCACCTGCAATCCTAATGGAAGTGAAGGCTTCCAACTGTCAAGACTTAAAAATATAAATCAAGAAAGTGTAATCCCAAATAAATAATCAAAACATCAAATCTCAACTTACACCCTAATGGAAGTAACAACTTTCGACTGCTAAGTCATAAAGGATAAATCAGAGGATATGAAACCCAAACAGAACGAAGTTTAAACCAAATATAGAAATCAATATCTAAGAATACTATCTCGACTTACTGTCCTGATAGAAATCAAAATTTCCGATCCTCATTCCTAGGAGATAATAAGAAGTAAAGATCCTAATAAAAGGACAACTCGTACAAAATATTGGAAATAATATCCAAAAATTATGTCGACCTACATCCCTATGGAAGTGATAAACTCAAACTGTTAGGCCTCGGAGATATCCAAAAGCACAAACTCAAATCAATATCAAAGTCAATTAAATATGCAATGGGTAGGAAATGCGGTTTACGGATCTTAAGGCAGAATTAACACTAGAGGAGGGGCGAATAGTGTTTAAGTAATTTTATTAATCTTTTTGAAATCTTTTCAAACTAGATCCAAATAGATACAATTCACAAATATGGAAATAATCACATAATTAGACATAAATGCAAAAAGTAAATAAAAGCTGTAAAAGAAAGAAAACACCAAAATTCTATACCGGTTCGAAGTTACCCCATATCCAGTCCTACACAATATCTTGTGCAGATTTCTTTTTAAATATAATATAGATATTACAACCTCGATTTCAAGGCCACGAGATACACCCTCCTATCTTCGAGTCTAGGGCAAACCCTCTTGATTTAACCAGACTACAAGATCACTTAATTGATTTACAGCTACAACCATACCCAATTGATTTACTAGCCATAATAACAATGTTTCCAATATCACTTTGATAGATAGAGAGACTCGGTGCACTTCTTTGATTACTAATGATCCTATAACTCTGAATAGCAATAAGATCTTTGAGAGAGAGTGGCGGAGAATCAAATTAGAGATGATCGAGTTTGATTCACTTAGAATTTCGGCAAATTTTTGTTAAAATTAAGAGAATATTCGAGTGGAGAAGGAGTGAAAAAAGAAGAAAAATTTATTTAAAATTCTTGAAACCAACTAGCATATATAGAAGAACAACAATCATGTCCATTCATGAAAGGTTATAATGATTAGACACTTCATTCGAAAATTTGAATTTTAAATTCTACGGCTACCATGTCGACATGGGGGATGGGGGATGTCGACATGCCTATGCACTTTTGAAAATTGAGTTTTCTTTAAAATGATTTCTATCCTAAAAATTGTCAAAACAATTTCTAAATTTTGTAAACCATTTTGAGTATGGTTTAAACTTATAAAAGAGATTTAAAAAACAATCTTAGAAATATATAATTTATAATATATAAGTAATATTACAAACTAAGTATAGAATATATTTTTGAGATTTAAAGCTTATAATACTAAAACCAGAAGATAGTTTAAAAAAATGATATTGAAATCAAAAATATATAAGATAATAAAAATAGTTTAAGGCTAAATTTTTTGAACTGAGAGAGACGACTTTAAAAAGTCTTTGAGAAATATTTAAAATAAATCATTTTGAAAATTTCGTTGATTCTGTTCCACTAGAGATGGTCGTGGGTTCCATCCCACTAAAGAGGCCATGAGTTCCATTCTGCTATTAAAGTGAAAAAGTGAATTCCATTCCACAATTAAAATTCGAATAAAGATTTTAGTGCTATTATGAAGTTTTAACATAAATCTAGACTCTATTACTTATCTTGATATCTGGAACTCTTGATACTCATGAGTCCTTGGTCTGAGTTCTTCAATCTTGATTTCGTCAGTCTTGAATATTTATACTCAACCTTAAACCTTTATACTATACAGTCTTCATTCTTCAGTACCTACATATATATCGTGCATATACATATTTATCTAGACAAGAATATTTGTATTTATATTTTATAACAAGTTTTAAGGTTGTTGTCATCAAAATCATCATCTCGGGAACTAACACAATGTACAAAATCATATATATTATACCACGGTCCTTGGTGAGGCGAAACTCTCGACTGAATGGTCCTAAAAGAGAGAAATAAAAAATCATCTAAAAAGGAGATCTCTCGACTATAGGCTTTTATCATAGATTGACATACAAACACACAACATTTCTCTAATGTGACAAATAGACAACATGCAACTATAAAGGGTTAGGCAAACTCACTAACAGACTAACACGTAGGCAGTCTATAATGTCATATATTCATTGTCTCTAGTTAGGTGATAATATCAAATAGATCAAATATAATGGATCTACCTAAGTCATCCAGATGGTAGACCGACATTCCAAAGCACAGCTCTAGGAATGCTATTGACCATAGCCCATTTCTTGTAGTCCTTAATTACTCCTAGAATTATGACACTCGTATCCATTGCATGTCATAAACAAGCTGTCAGGCTACGTCGAGCATTGGCCACAATCCCTACTTGCCCTTGGTAATAGAATATTGGTACTTAAGTCACGTTAGAGAAATGGCTCTAATGAGAGAAATAACTCTAAAGTTACAAATTCAATAGGATGACATCACGGATCCAGGGCATGATCCCGCAATCAAGACTGTTAGCCTATTTTGTGGATCTAATTCACGTCTTTTCCATAGTGGCATGAACCATGTGACATAAATTCCCAATTAATACTCTCAACCATATAAGTTCTAATGAGAGCAATAATTAGTAATCTTGAATCTAGGAGTCCTAACGAGAGTAACAAGAACTGCTTTCGACTATATGAGTCCTGATTAGAGCATATTAACATAACAAATCCTTGACTGCCAGCCTTAAGTGTAGATAATGATATTCAACAAGTTAATCCTTAGATGATGCAAAAAAATACTCACAGTGAGGATGGGTCCTAACGAGAGTAATAATAAGTACTCTCAACTCCACATGTCCTAATGAGATCGTCACAACATATTAATTCCTCGATAGTTAGCCCTCGAAGTAATGTAATATAACTCAGCTAATTAGTCCTAAGAGGATAATCTATATATCCCAACATATCTCCAGCTCTTAGCCCTTGGAGAGTAGTAGAACTCTCGACTAATAATCTCTAAGGAGTTACCTCTAGACGATATCACAAACTCCTAACACATTTCTAAAATGTGAATGACACCTACTCACTAATAGCAATCAAACAAGTATTACTTGAGCATCCCGTACCACTCAGCATCACTCGAACATTTAGTAGAAGCTAATAAACTACTCCCATTAAACAACGGTTATTCTATAATGTAAGTCAATAGAATAATAGGAAAAATAACACCAAATGCTTCGTCCCTAACGATATTACTAATCCGTTTATACAAAATCATCAATATATAGAATTAAATCGCAAAACTATCTAATATAAATCATTTCAAATCAAACCTTATGCGAAAGGAAATTATAACTCAAAACTCTCAGATCCATTAAATATATCATAATTTAATATACCTTCAAAATAGATTGTATACTTTAAAAATACCCAATTGTAAATATTTCTTGAATCCATCTATCAAATCAAATAACCCATTTCTAAACCAATAAACATATAAATAGGAGAATACATATTAATATTCCTAAAAATAGATTTTTAAAATCAAAAATCCCCTTTTTAAAATTTCCTTTTCTAATCATTTTTTAAATATTAAATTTATAAAAGAATTTCCCTTTAGGTAGTATTATTAAAAATCCCTCATTTATACTTACAAAAATTCCATACATTCTAATATATCGAGAATTTTCTACTTTTATTCCCAAACAAGCTTTTATATTCAAACAACTTTCAATAATTCATTTATTTTTTCTAACCTCTTTTATTTATTTAAAAATATATTTCTATTTAATTTTAAAACACTGTAAATTATTTTCGAAAGCAATTCAAAATCTCTAAAGACAAGAAAATCAATAAATCCTATAATATAACCCATGAAGCAAAATTTTAACACCCCGTAAAATCAGCCATAAATGAATTGAATGAATGAAATTGAATTAAGTAGGGATGAAAATGGAAATTTTATAAAATTTGGAATTTGGCCATGAAAGTTATTTCATTGCATTTGTTGAAATTTTTTGATCTATTTCCATATACAATAAGCTGAAAACGAAGCTCAAACGAAGAAGTTGTGAGTATTTGAAGTTTTCATATTTAATTTAATTTAGTTTAACTTCAAATTCAAATGATTATTTAAATTTAGGTTTTGAATTTCAAAAATTAATTGTAGGATTACTTGAGGGTTAAGTATCTGTTAAGTTAAATAACTAGCATTGGAAGTTGATTAGGGAATAAAATAAACGAATGATGAAAATAAATTAATACACCCCAAATAGGAGTTGAGGTCCATACCTTCGACCCAAAGGTCGACACCTAGCGATTTGTCAGTCTATAGAAATTTTCTCAAGTTAGAGATTTGGTAGACCCCACCAAAGTGGAAGCTGTTTGAGGATGGAAGACTTCTAAGAAAGCAACGCTCGGGTTGGCGGGCTACAATAGAAAGTTCATCAAGAAATTTGCAAGAATAGCAGCCCCTTAACCCAATTGACTAAGAAAAACCTACGCTTTCCTTAGGGCGATAGATGCACTAAAGCATTTGATAAGCTTAAGGAGTTATTGACTAGTGCAGTTGTGCTCACTATTCTCAATGGAACTAAACCGTTTATGGTTTCCACAGGTGCTTATGGCACAGGATTATGAGAAAGTTCTAATGTAAGAAGGAAGAGTAGTTGCTTATGCTAGTATGCAACAGAAGGATCATGAGAAAAGATATCTAGTTCATGACTTGGAATTGGCTACTATCGTCTTTTCCTTGAATATGTGGGTGCAATATATTTTAGGAGAAAGGTTTGAATTATTCACTAATCATAAATCACTCAAATACATGTTTTCCTAAAAATATTTGAATCTTGGGCTGTAGAGATGGATGGAATATATAACATCATTTGACTTTAGTATTCATTATACCCCTGGAAAAGGGAATGTAGTCGTTGATGCCCTTAGTCAGAGGCACGCTACCCTAGGTGCTATATATGAATGGAGGCAGTTGGAGTTCCTCTCAATTTTTAACTTACAACTGCCAATGGAAACCATCCAAGGCTTTCTATCAATTATGGAGATTAGACCAGCCTTGATAGACCGCATAGGGTTTGAGCAAGTGAAGGACGAAAAGTTAGTAGAGATTTTGGTGAAGCTGAGGAGAAGAGAGCATTTTTCCTATGCCGGTAGGTAATCGGTTGATAAGAAGGAATGCTGAAGAAGGGATGGATGCCTTTGTGCCCCTATTGTTGATGGTCTATTGAGAGAGATGCTTATGGAGTGTAACCACTTCAAGATGACAAATCTTCCAAGAGGAGATGAGATGTACAAGGATATGAAGAGGAATTTCTTTTGGCATAGAATGAATAAGAGTGTAGCTGAGTTTTTTGCTAAGTGCTTGACATGTCAGAGTGTAAAAGTTGAGAAAGGGGGACCTAGTGGATTACTATTACCTTTGGAAATTCCAATCTGGAAGTGGGAACACATTTCGACGGATTTTGTGGAAGGATTTCCTAGAATTCGGAGGGGTAATGAAGCTATTTGGATTGTTGTTGATAGACTCCCTAAGAGTGCCCATTTTATCCTATTAAGAACAATAGAATTATCACTTCTGTCATGCAAGCCTCTATCAAGGAGGTAGTTCGGTTGCATGGAAACCCTATGAGCATAGTTAGTGATAAGGATCTCTCATTCATTAGTGAATTTTGGAGGAGCCTACAAGCAACTTTAGGAACTTCTTTGAATCATAATACCGCATATCATCCACAGATTGATGGTCAAACAAAGAGGGTGAATAAGGTTTTGGAAGATTTGTTAAGGCCTTGTATTTTGGTTTTTGAAGGACATTAAGAGCAGTTGCTACCATTAGTCGAGTTTGCATATAATAATAGTTATCAAGCGATGAATCGCATGGCCCATTTTGAAGCACTTTATAGGAGACCATACAAATCGCCAAGTTTTTGGTGGTAAACCACCAACAAAGTATTACTTGGACCCAATTTGATCCGAGATACGATAGAAAAAGTAGGGTTGATCAGACAAGAAATGAAGGCAGCTAAGACTGTCAGAAATCTTATGCGGATAGAAGAAGTAAAAAATTGAGTTTGAGATTGGAGATATGGTATTCTACGAAGTCTCCCCGCTTAGAAAAGTGGGATAGGTTTGACAAGACTGGGAAATTAGCATCCAGATTCGTTGGGCCATTCAGAGTTTTGGAAAGGGTCGGAAAACTTGCTTATCACGTAGAGCTTCTTGATGGATTGGTAGGAGTCCACGACGGTTTCCACATTTCTCACTTTAGAAAATGCCTTCATGACACCACTATTAGAGTTAAGCTTGATCAGTTAGGGGAATTAAAGATGGAGCCGATAATGCATCGTGCCACCATACACATTAAGGAGAATGGAACTAGGACACTCTGCAACAAAATAATTTGGCTAGTCCAAGTACAATGGGTAGATACTTGACGGAAAACACATGAGAAACTGAGGAGAAGATAAAGATCACTCATTCAGAGCTTTTCACTAGTAAATTTTCGCTTTAGAGTTTAGATTTTGGTTGCATCATGGTTGTTAGATTCGATGGTAGGAGATGGTTGCCACACTTTTTCACAACCACCTTACACTCATGTAGAAATTTGTATGCATGTTTAGGTACTTGTATTCGTACTTACATGACACGATTTACACATTCATGCTTGGATTAAGCTCATTTTAGTATGTCTGTAGTACATAATCACATTGCACTTTGTTAAGTAGATGATTATGTAGGTAACTTTGTGTAACATGGATGTTATTGCGCTTTACGTTATTCACCCCTTGAAAGATTACGAGATGAAATCCTTTTGAAGTGGGGAGAATCTAACACCCTAAAAATTAAACATAAATAAATTGAGTGAATTAAATTAAATAAGGTAGGGTGAATTTTTTTTTATAAAAGTTAGAATTTGACCATGAAAGTTATTTCGTTGCTTTCACGGTGAAATTCCGATCTATTTTCATATATAATATGCTAAAAATAGAGCTCAAACAAAGAAGTTATGAGCGCTTGAAGTTTTCAAATTTAAATTACTTTAGTTTGAATTCAAGTTAAAATAAGTATATAAATTTAGGGTTTGAATTTCAAAAATTAAATATAGGATTACTTGAGGGTTAAGTAACCGTTGAGTTAAATAGTTAAAGTTAACGAGGGAATAAAATAAACTAGCAATGGAAATAAATCAGCGCATCCGAAATAGGAGTAGTGGTCGATGCCTTTGACCAAATAGTCGACCCCTAGTGGTCGACTAGTCTATGGGGGACGTTTGACCCTCATTTACATGGCAGCTAGGGTTTTTTCAGTGCTAAATGCTCTAAATTTATCCATTTTCCACCTAATTCCATACTATGGGTTGGTGCATTTCAAATCCTATAACTAGGACCCAGTCCTCTCCACTTTTTATTCATAAATATTAGGAAAATATCTCGAACCTCTTCTATTTTCTTTCTTTGGTCGGATTCAGAAATTCTATTAGGAATTCAGTAAGGACCCTAATCCTTTTCAAAATTTTATTTTAATCTATTCACTTCTCATCCAACCTCTCTAAATCTAATAAAATTTTGTATGTGTGTGTATGTACCTATCCTTCTTTATGTGCATATATCAAAAGGAGGCCATGAAAAGAGTTGCTTTAGCATTGCATATTCATACAAGAGAAGCTAAGGATAATCTATGAGTGGAAACTTTAGTACTTTTATTTCAGTAATTGACTAGTATTTATCTATGGATTTGAATATTCCTTAGGGATTTTGAGATTATGAAAACAAAATAGATAAAATTCCCAAAATTCCTTTTTATTTCGAAATGTCAGTTCTAGATGGAGATTCTCAATTACTTATATTGATTTAATGAAATTGTATTGTTTTGCAATTTCTGATAATTTCATAGTCTATTTTAATTCTCCTCCTTCTTTGATTCAAATTATGAGTTTTCTGTTATAAAGTAAGGGTTCTGAGTACGATTCTAATTGTAGTTTATGCCACTTATTCCATAAAAAATTCCTTCATTTATTTCGGTGTAAAAAAGGAGTTGAATAGAACATGAAGTTTGGATTGTAATTCCTATTGTTTAGGATATTTTATTGGATTGATGTAACAAATTAGATTTATATTTTTGTGAGTCTTGTATTGTAGTTTTGGGTATGAATATCTAATCCTATGTTATAGATATTGAAATCTAGGAAATTTAAAGCGAAAGGACTTGTATTAGTATTATGGTTAAAGGAATTGACATTTAATGCTAGTTTAGGATGCATAAACTAGAAGCTTAGAATTTATTAGGCATGAGTATATATATTTATTTCTATTAGCGTAATAAACGTATAATTATGGTGTTCAATTTCATAGTTAATTTGTAAGTAATTTTTATTAGTTTCCCACTTTAAGAAGGTAATTGGTACTTAAGGCATAATAAGGAAGATTCCCTATAAGGCCTTAATTATGAAATGGTGAGATGAGTATTATATATATAGAGAGTATTTAAAACATGGCTAAGTCATAAGGATGTGAGGTCGGATACCAAAAGATCGATCAGAAACGGAGAACGGTTCGTCTCAGAGATCGGCCATACTTCGTCTCGCTATGGATATCACTGAATTTTGTCCAAGTCCAGATTGAGCTACAATTGATAGGACACGGCAAGAAAGACCATAGGAATCAACGTCTCAAGTTTCAAGTCAATCCGAGTTCATACGCTCGAGTTATGATCGATTCAATTTGAAGGGGAAGACTTAGGTTTCGAACCCATCGTTGACCAACATTTCGAAACGATTGATTTCAAATCCATAAGTATCGAATCCATCGAACCACCACGGGTTCGACTCCATCACCTTCGAATCCATCGTGTTCGAATCGATGGGCCTCGTATCCGTGGAGAAGTGACATAGCTCGTATCCATCACAGAAGCCATGCTTCGAACCCACCACAAAGCCTTGTTCGACTCCAAACAAGAATCCTTATTCGAGTCCATCATTGGACATTGCTCGAACCCAAACATGGAACCTCGTTCGAACCCGTCCACAAAGTCATGTTCGAACCCATCCATGGTGCCAAGTTCGAACTCATCCTGTGTAGCCTCATTCGAATCCACTGGGTCAACCAACCATGATGACGTGTCTTCCATCGGTTCGAATTCGCCGAGATATATGGAGTCGAAGCAGTCAACTCGGAGTGAAGACAGGATTGGTTCGAAGTTTGTACTCCACGTCACCACGAAGACATGTGCCATGATGGATTCGAAACCATCAGTTCGAAAGCATGGTTTCGAACCAAACAGCCATGCAATGAACCCCATTTCGAATCCATCATATCTCCCAATCTACTGATCCAAATGCCATGAAATTTTAACAGAAGCTTGCATGCATGTTGAAGAGTGTCCATGCCAAATTTCACCTCGATTGGATGAATTTTGATCGGTTCGAATGGAGTTCGAACCGATGCCAAAGTGGGCCCAAACTTCCTGAGACCGTGCGTGTGGGCCCCCTCACGTGCCAGAAGTGGTCTTTCGAGTTTTCAGCGAAATATCAGCAGCCTACGCCTATAAATAGAGCCCCAGGGCCAACAGAAAAGGGACTTTTTGGATTCTGAAGCATCCAGACTCTGCCGAATTGAGATCTCCATCATTTGATATCATAAGCTTGCTGTTAAATTCGAATTCCTGACTGTAATTCACTGTTGATTGCTGTACCGACTTGTAATCATCGAAAGAAAGTCAATAAAAGTATAAAAACTTCACAGTGGACGTAGGCAATACGCCGAACCACTATAAATTGCTTGTCTACGCGTTTATTTACATGTTATTTGGAGTTTATGTTAGATAATCCTCTGTTTTAATTTGCACTCTTCATTTATTATCTCTTCAAAAAACTTCCGACGAGTGTTGTGCCCAATTTTGGTGCAAACACTTTGGTGCTTTCACTAAGAAAACCCAGATTTTCTCCCGCTCCTCGGATCTGTCATCAATACCGGATTGCATAAATCTAAGAGAAAGATCCGAATCTCAAGCTCAGATTCCTTCCGTTCTATTCAGACTTGATAAAAGTCTAGGAAAGAATCTTACTGTTCACAATGGTGAGTACTAGAACCACCTCTAACCTTGGTAACCAGGAAGGCCGGGATAGGCCAGATCCTGCGCAGCTACCATCCACTCAGGACGTCGCCGGGCCTTCGGAGTTATCCGAACCGGTAACGAGGCAAGTGTTTGCGCAAAAAATGGGCAAACACCTCCAAGTCGTGTGATTTAGTTGATTTTATGTGATTCTTAATGATTCAGATGAGTTATGTAAATATGAAAAAAGCAGGGGCTGAAATGTAAAATACACACAGATTTATAGTGGTTCGACCAGAACGTGCCTACGTCCACTTTATATGTTATTATCTTCTTTGTTTCAGATTACAAGTACAATGCTTTGTGTGCAAGTATATGAAAGTAGTTTGAAAGTTCCTTCCATGCTTGAGCTCTCAAACTTGTCTGCCATTGTTGTACCCCTGCCCCTCTATTTATAGAGTGAGGTAGGGGGCAGGGGTCTTGGATGTATATAGCTGCTGGTGGGCCCGGGCGGAAGCAATCTGGACTGGCAATCTTCTGGTTCGGCAAAGCTCCATTCGGCTTTGAGCCTGGACCGGTGGTAGGTGTGCATGTGGACCGGTAGTGGAAAAGAGAGGGTTGGTTCGGTGCTTGCTTGGACCGGTAGTAGGAGTGTGAGAGGGGCTGGTCCGGTTAGGACTTTGGTCCGGTCGTGGGTTGGTAGGTTGGTTCGGTGGTGGGGATGAGGCCTTGGTCCGGCAGTTTAGAGGAGGCGTGTTGGTTCGGTATACCGAACCAGTTGGTTCGATATTGGAGGGCTTGGGCCGAATGAAAGCTTGGGGCCGAATGAGCTTCTACATTGAGAATGTTGGATGGACTTCTAGGCTAGTATTGAGCCTTTTGGCTGTCGACCAAAGTGGAGGTTGCGAACCCGGGTGAAACTGTAACTTCTCGGTCTCGAGATCTTCTGGGTGAGAATTCGCCCAACATTTGCCCCCCAAAGTGGGGCACGTGCTTGCATGTGTCGCGCTTTGTTTCCCTGTGGTAGGAAGGCTTGTTTTGTAATGCCATGGGCTGGATGTTCATATCTTGTTGATGTCCTGCAAAGGAATTTACAGTTTTAGTGTGACTTCAGATAACGACCGTTCAGGATCGAAGCATTTGAGACGAAGTGAATCGCGTCGTTCGGGGCAAGAGGTGTGCCCCGAGGGGGCTTAGCATTATCGATGCCAAGTTCACGTCAGAGTGGGTCCCTGGATCGTTTGTCAAGGTGGTTTATCGCCAGCTCAGAGCATGCCTAGGGATCGTTCGTGACCCCGTACATGTGTAAGTAGCTTAGCCATTTCATAATGATCAGAATCAAATATCCATTTAACCGATGAGCTTAAAAAAGGATGTCAAAGCGCAAATTCTCACGACGATAGGGTTAATAGCCATTCAGAGCGTGCCTATGGGCCGTTCGTGGTCGCGTACACGTGTAAATGATTAACCCACGTTGGAGAGAGATTTACGACTCATTCATTGTTATCATACTCTCTACTTTATTAGTAGGTCCTAGAGTTCGGTACTTATCTGAGTGAGGTGCTTTAGTGCTCCCTGTTTCTGGTTTCTGCTGGTAGAGACAGTTTCATTCGGTTTTTAGTTGATAGAGATAGCTTCATTCGGTTTTTAGCTGGTAGAGATAGCTTCATTCGGTCTTAGTTGGTTCGGTCTGCCGAATGTGTTGGTCCGGTAGTGTTGCGCTCATCTATATATAGGGGATACACCCCCTTGGTTTTTCCTTACCGAATCAACGAAAGCCGAACCAATTCTTAGCCAAACCAACTTGTCTACCGAATCAAGCTCATACCGAATCAGGTATGTATCTTTTGCCGAATGACCTTTATCGCTGAATGAATCTGACTGCCGAATACACACGAAAGTCTTTGTTTGCCGAATGTGCTTTAGGTCTTAGTGCCGAATGACACGTATACCGGATGAACTCTTAGTGCCGAATGAACTTATTATCTCCCTGCCGAATGAACTCACTTGCACTGCCGAATGAACTTGATATTTTAGCAGAATTCCGGACTTATGCATTCTTTTTTGCTTACATCTCTGTATTCTTTGTTCTAACAACCTGTCTTTTCACTTTTGTGTATGCAGATAAATGTCTCGCAAGGCGGAAACACGATCAGATAGACGGAAGTCGAGGGATGGAGGAGAGTCTTCTTCCGTGCCCCCAGCCCAATCGGGATCGGCACCACGTGGGCCTGCCCCGAGGTCGTTAATGGACGGACATGGGCCCCAGGAACTTCTGGTCTCTCCTCCTGATTGTTTTCCTAGCTCCCTAAAGGAGGAGCAACTTGATGTCATATCTCGTTCATTCGGGATAGACAGGGCTCTTATGCTGCTGCCGGGAGATGGAGTGATGCCGTATAATCCCCCCGAAAGTTACTTTGCTTATAGCAGATACCATTGCATGTGTGGTGCTATCCCTCCTATCAATGCATGGATAGTCAGCTTTACCACATATTTGAAAGTGGCTCCATTCCAGCTTCAGCCGAACTCTTATACCATTCTGGGGAGCCTTTTCGTTATCTTCCAGAGGAGGTACGGGCGCCCTCCTTCTAACCGGGAAATTCGATATTTGTATAACCTGAGAGGCTACAAGAAGGGGTCTCCGTATATTAGTCTAGAAGCGGCCGTGCCCTTCAAACCAGTCCTGGACTTATATTCAAAGTTTACCATGTTCAAGAAAGAATGGTTTTTTATCAAGGACGATTCTGTTTCTTTCCGCCTTTTCACTTCCGGCTGTAAGATGAATTTCATTTGTATTTTCCATGTTCTGATTGTAGTGCTTTTTCTGACATGATTCTATTTCTTGCTAGCGACAGGTGGCATTGCAGTCGTGGAAGATGATTCTTTGACGCGGATGGCTGCTGAAATAAAGGCCATTCCGGCACGGGACAGGTCGGCTTCTTTCCTGATCAGGAACGCTACCCTCCTGGAGTACAACTTGATCCTGCCGCACCAGTCCGTGGTTAAGCAGAGGGACACGGTTGAGGAGAAGGCCGCTAAAGCTAAGGAGGGGGCCACGGTGAAGAGTGGCAAGAGGAAGCCCTTTGCACAACGCCCAGTCGTGGGAGGTAAGAAGCTTAAGGAGTCTGATGGCCCCTCTCCTAGTACTCGCCCGATCATCCCGGAGGAGGAAGGCGTGGAAGAGGGCGAGGGAGGCGATATGGGAGGAGAGTCAGAAGGCGGAGGAGATGGCGATGGAGATGGTGATGGTGATGCTGGTGCCTTAACCTCTGGGCAAGACCCTGAACTGGATGAGGCTCTCCGTCAGGCCTTCGGGGAATCGGAGGAAGAATCGGAAGCAGAAAAGGCAAAGGAGGCGGGCAAGGCTGTGGCTGGTGCCGATCCATCCCCTAAAGGCTCCTCAGCTAGGGTAACTTCGGCGGTGCAAGGTGAACTTTTGACTTCCGCCGATTCCATTTTCGATAAGGACTTAGGAATATTTTATGGTTCACTTCCGTCCTGGAATGAGATTCAGGACTTATTGCAGTACCCCACTCCTCCGCAGGGTTTGTATAATAGACGTGCCTTCTCACTTTTCTTTCTTTTTAACTTAACATGTTTCTTGAATTGTGGACCATTGTATGTTCGTAACACTTATCTTTTATTCCAGGGGCAAGCCAGGTGGTTAAAACGTCAGACGTTCGGCACCGCCTTGAACAATTCAAGTTGATGAGAGCTTCTGATAAGCCGAAGCCTCTTACTGGTCGTCCTGGGGATGTGGTCAAATACCGTCCTCTTCTTGGGGTCATTGAAGAGAGCATTCAGAAAAAGAAGAGGAGTCGTTCCTTATTTGAGCCTTCCCCTGGTCCGCAGCTTCCTGTTCAGCCTCCTCGTGATACCACGGAGGAGAGCACGGAGTTTATCCCCCCTCCACCTCCTTCTAAGAATCCCACTGTTATCCGTATAAGGCGTCCTGACGTGCCTCGTGACCCCTTTTCCGGTCATCCTGATTTAGATCCAAGCTCACGGGATATTTCATTTGATGAGGCCACGGGTGAGCACCTCCTTCCCCGCAACCCCATGGTACGAGTGTTAGACGAGGCTAAGTCCCTAGATCTTGATCTGCTTACCACTCGGGTAGTTACCATGGGAGACGAAGTCAAAGCTAATATCGATCGGGTGGCTGAAGAGACCAAGAAGTTAATGAAGTATCATGCTCAATTGGTCAAGGCCGGGGAGGAGATTGGGAGTGCTAATATTCGGTTGCGGCTGAAGGTTGCCGATCAGGCCGAACAGCTTGCCGGTCAAGCCGTTCAGATTTCTCAGCACGAGGAAGCCTCCAGGCGGCTGAAAGAGACCATGGAAAAGGCTAGTAGGGCAGAGTTACGGAGGATGGAGGCCGCCTGTAAGGAGTGGATCGACATGGCCATTGCGACAGTGGATGAGGTTCGGAATGCGGATCTCGAGCAGGTAGAGGAGTTGTCTGGAAGGCTTGAGGCCGCGGAGATGGCTCAAGTCAAGTTAAAGGAGGAGATGGAGGAGATGAGGAGGTCTCTCCAGGCTGACCGCTTGAGATACCGATCAGAGAGGGATGTCGCTGTCGCCAAGTTGCAGGCTTCTGAGGCCCGGGTGAGGGAGTTTGAGGAGAATGAGGGGATGATGGACGAGATGCTGCAGGACATGTACTTCCGCACTTGGAAGGAGGGCAGCTTGTCTTGGATGGATGACTATCCCCGGGTCATGGCCAAAATATATCTTCGGGCTTTAGAGGAGGCCAGGGTCAATGCGGGTAAGGAAGGTGGAGTGGCTTTTAGTCTGGATGTGGTCACTGCTCAGTTCTCGAAAGAGGAGCAAGCGGCGGTGAAGGAGGGGATGCGGTTGCTTGCTGCGGAGGAAGCGGGTGTGCAACTGGAGGATGAGGATCAAGCGGCGGACGCTGGTGAGTTATTCTTCTCTTTTCCTTTTCTTTCTGGGTTTCCATAACTTGATCGTTTATCGTTAGTTTAATGGATTCCTCTTCTGAATTGGAAAGGTGGAACTTCCGATCAACATGCTGGGGGCTCCGACCCTGCGGCCAAGTAGGTTTGGGAAGTTGGTGATGGAGTGTGGACGCAGCTGGTTACTTGTCCGGATTCGGCCGCTTTTTTATTTCTTTTTATCGTTGTTTACGTTAGTCCAAAACATTGATGTGACTGTAATAATATTATTTGCAGAAAATAACTTTGTGTGATTTTATAATATAAGCTGATTTTGTTATGTTTAAATGTTGTTGTCATTTTGATGTGCTGCGTGAGAAGTATAACTATGTATATGCATGTGATTTTAGTTGTGTTCGATGTTAAGCCTTTGCTTGAAATATAATTTCATGTTTTGCAATGTTAGTGTGACGTATGAATAAGCTATAGTTATGTATTTATGTACAAGAGAAGAGAGTACCGCCCTTCATGTTTTATTTGCAGGCGGTAGCTTTGAGCGTCTTGTGTAACAGATCATGGATATATCTGAGTACCTTGCCACCCAGTACGCAGGCTTAGATTCTCATGAGTGAATGCTCCCTATTTGGTTTCCTGTACTTTAGAGTTTGTTATACAGGATAGGAGAAAAGTATTTAAATGAAATGGAAATATAGAAAAAGTAAAACTTCCAGTCACGGAAGGCCGTCGATGTGCTTAAGTTCGTGGCAAACGGGTTTTGTAGTCACTTTCCCTAGCTGTGGGTCTTGGAGACATTTGTCACCCATCTTACGCCTCCACGGGGAGTTTTCTTTTTTACCACAGCCGCACTTAAGACACATCGGAGCCGAGATCGCGCACGGTAACTACCCGAACCATTATGGTTCGTAATCGTGGGTATTATTCGATTTACCGTGGCCGGCTAGCGTGGGTGCCGTTGGCCGTGAACTACCCCTGGCTGGCCACACCTTATGTTGGGGCTTAAAGTAGGTTCACAGTTGCCGGCGAGTCGAACGCCGTAATGATCTGCCATCGGCTATAGTCGGCCTTTATGATGACTTATAATCGGCTCATTACAGTTGGCTTTGAGGGCAGGCACGAGCAATGAGTTAACCCGCAGCAGAGGGATGCTGGAGCAAAAGAGTCTCATTGGCGAGTGCATGGAATCGTAGCGTACCTGTTAGGCCTTGTCCAGATGAGGCCGTGGTGCGTCTTGAGTGGAGATGCCATAAGATTTTGTTCAACAGAAAAGGATAAAGCTTAACAAGCAGCCAAGATATAAAGGAACAAGTTAAAAAGAGACAAGATTTTTTAAAGTGGTTCGGCATGAAAATGCCTACGTCCACTGATTCTCTTTGTTAATTCACTTCATATGGGCAGTACAAGTTAAGAAAAGTATCGACGGAGGTGTCGGATGTTCCATGCCCTCTGGAACACCTCTCCGTCCACTATTGACAAAATATAAGCTCCGTTGTGGAGATCTTTATGAATTACATATGGTCCGTCCCAGATGGGGTCCAGTGCCCCGGGGCGCGGAAAGATTCGCCTGAGGACAAGATCTCCTTCTTGTAAGATGCGATGCTTGACTTTGGAGTTGTATAGTGCTGCCACTTTTTGTTTGTGAGCCGCTGCTTTAAGTGCTGCATCGTTTCTCCTTTCCTCAATCAGATCCAAAGACATGAGGAGGAGTTCTTCGTTTTCTTCTGGATTGTAGTGGATCCTACGGTGGGAAGGAACAATAGTCTCAATAGGGAGCATTGCCTCCGATCCGTATGCCAAAGAGAAAGGAGTATGTCCCGTTGATGTTCTGAAAGATGTGCGGTAGGCCCAAAGTGCCGTAGGAAGTTCGTCCACCCAAGCTCCTTTTGACTTTTCAAGTTTCTTCTTGATTAGGGTTTTGAGAATTTTGTTGATAGCTTCGACTTGTCCGTTTGCCTGAGGATAGGCTACTGATGAGAAGCTTTTATGAATTCCATGCTCTTGGCACCAGTCGGCGAATTCTTCGCTGTCAAATTGGAGTCCGTTGTCTGATATGATCTTGAGTGGTACTCCGTACCTGCACAGAATATTTTTGATCAAGAAGTTGATAACTTTTGCTGAAGATATTTTATTTAGGGGTTCCGCTTCCACCCATTTGGTGAAATAATCGACTGCCACTATAGCATATTTGGCTCCGCCTCGGCCCGTTGGCAGTTCGCCAATTAAATCAATTCCCCATACAGCAAAGGGCCAAGGGCTGGTCATTTGAGTAATCTCATTTGTGGGTAGTCGAGGAATCTTGGCAAATTTCTGACATCTGTCGCATCTCTTGACGAAGTCTAAGGCGTCTTTGTTTAGTGTGGGCCAGTAATATCCATATCGGAGTATCTTTTTCGCCAGAGTCTGCCCTCCAGTGTGATCTTCGCAACTTCCTTGATGGATGTTGAATAAGATTTCCTTGGTTTCCCTTCCAGCGACGCATCTGAATAAAGGGCTAGAGAAGCCACGCCGATAGAGGATGCCTTCTTGTATTGTGTATTGAGGAGCTTTCCTCAAAATTCTCCTTACTTCATCACGTTTGTCTGGTAGTGTGCCGTCCTGAAAATATTTCCGGATAGGAATCATCCAAGTTCCTTCTTCGATTGCAGTTATCAGATTCACTTGTTCGAAACTTGGGGCTAGCTGCCTTGAGATGGCTAGTGCTCCGGAAATGGTGCTATTCTTCATACTAGCTTGCTTTGCTAGTTCATCGGCCTCTTGGTTATCTTCTCGAGGAATGTGTTTGATTAGATAATGGTCCAATTGATCGAGAAGCAGTTTGGTTTTCTTTAGATATGCTGTGAGTCGTTCTCCTCGTTTCTGGAATTCTCCTAGTACTTGGTTTACGATAAGTTGAGAATCACTATGAAGACATAAAGAATTGACTCCAATTTCTAAGGCAAGCTCCAATCCCGCTATTACTGCCTCATACTCCGCATCGTTGTTAGTGGCCGCGAATTCCAACCTTAATGCATAGTACAGCTTTCTTCCCCTGGGGGTGATTATCACAATACCTGCCCCCGAGCCTTGTTCGTTCAATGCTCCATCTACAAAGAGGTTCCACTTGATGTTTTTTGCTATTTCAAACTGATCCTTGCCTTCGTTGGTAGTGAATTCGGCAATGAAATCGGCCATGGCTTGCCCCTTGATAGCGGTGCGAGGATGGTAGGTGACGTCATACTGACTTAGTTCAATGCACCATTTGAGGAGTCGTCCAGAAGTGTCGGGACGATGGAGCACCTGTCTTAGTGGCTGATCGGTTAGAACTCTGATGGAGTGAGATTGGAAGTAGTGTCGCAGTTTTCGTGACGCGATCAATAAACAATATGCCAATTTCTCAAGTTTAGGATATCTGGCTTCTGCCCCTGTAAATCTCTTACTTATAAAGTATACCGGGCGTTGTGTGCGGTCTTCTTCTCTTACCAGGGCAGCGCTTAGAGCATGAGATGATACAGCGAGGTATAGGTATAGCTCTTCGCCTTCGTTTGGAGTTGAGAGTACTGGTGGTTTCTGAAGGTATTCAATCAGGTTAAGGAAGGCTTTTAAGCATTCATCGGTCCACTCGAACTTTCCTTTGTCTTTCTTGAGAGCTTCGAAGAAAGGGACGCACTTGTCAGTTGCTTTGGAAATGAATCTGCTTAGGGCGGCCACCTATCCGTTTAGGCTCTGCATTTCTTTTCGAGTGGAAGGTATCCTTATTTCTTTTAGAGCCCGGATTTGTTCAGGGTTTGCTTCAATTCCTCTGGCATGGACGATGAATCCTAAGAATTTTCCCGACGACACTCCGAAGGAGCACTTTAGAGGATTCAGCTTCATTCCATATCGGCGAAGTACCTGAAACATCTCGCTTAGGTGGCTTACATGATCGTCGGCTCTCCTGGACTTTACCAACATGTCATCCACATATACTTCCATAGTTCGTCCTATTAATTCCGCGAACATCTTGTTGACGAGGCGCTGATAGGTAGCTCCGGCATTTTTGAGTCCAAAAGGCATGACTTTGTAACAATATAATCCCCGGTTAGCGATGAAGCTAGTGTGGTCTTGATCGGGAGCGTGCATGGGAATCTGGTTGTATCCGGAGTATGCATCCATAAAAGATAAAAGTTCGTGCTCGGCAGTGCTGTCCACAAGCTGATCGATTCGGGGGAGCGGGAAGCAGTCTTTCGGGCAAGCGTCATTTAAGTTGGAGAAATCAATGCATGTTCGCCACTTCCCATTAGCTTTCTTTACTAGTACTGGGTTAGCGATCCATTCTGGGTAGATGGCTTCTCGTATGAAGTCATTAGCAAGTAGGTTCTTTACTTCCTCATTGAGGGCTGCTGATCGTTCTGCTCCCATGCTTCTCTTTTTCTGCTTTATCGGTACCTTGGTGGGATCGACGTTCAGCATGTGGCATGCTATGTCTGGGGAGATTCCTGTCATATCGGCGTGTGTCCATGCAAATACATCTAAGTTGTGGCGGAGAAATTCAATGAGTTGATCCTTCAATTCTGTTTTTAGCTGAGATCCTATTTTTAATAGTCTATTTGAATCATGTTTGTCTACAGATACGAATTCCATGGCCTCCGCAGGCTCAGCGGTAGCCTCCTCCTCCTTATCCCTGGGTTCTAGTTCATTGAAAGGATCGCTAGTGTATCGAAGAGGAGGGGCTTTCTTTAGTTGCTATGCTTCCAAGCTTTTCATGCAGAGAGTAGTCTCTGCATCTTTCCCTTTATTCTTTCTACGGTTATTGCGAAGTTCAGTTACATAGCAATCTCGAGCGGCGTCTTGATCTCCTTCAACTTCTCCTATTCCGTTATATGTTAGGAATTTCATCTTTAGGCACCACGGGGCTAGGACAATTTGGAAGTCAGACAAGGCTGGTCTTCCCAAGAAGGCGTTGTAGGCCGAGTGGTTTTCTATTAGTACGAACGTTTGTTTTCACACAACGGAACGGGGATGACTTCCTATTTCGACGAAGAGGTCAAGTTGCCCGAGTGGCATTTTCGCATCTCCAGTGAAACCGTGCAGGGGTTTGTTGCAGGGAGACACATCCTTCATTGACAGCTTCATTTTGTCGAAAGCATGCTCGAATAGGATATTTACGGAGCTTCCTGTGTCTATTAGAATTCGGAAAACTTTAGCTGGACCGAACCAGGCAGAGATGACCATGGGATCCATATGCGGATACTGTCTTCCTTCTAAATCACGCCTACTGAATACGATGTCGTCACTCTCTTTCCGTTTCGGGTGGTGTTCTTCCATAATGGAGTTAACATAGCCTTCAGCATTTCTAAGTGACTTGCCGTATCTTTCCATCTCTGCCCAGCTTCTGTCGGCGATGTGTGGTCCTCCCGAGATGGTATGGACCACTATCTTCTCTTGACTAGAGCTACTGGTGTTGCGATTCCCTCCGCCTACTTCTGGGACGGGTCGCTTTGAGTTCTCATTGGCAGGAGTTGGAGTCCTGTTCTGACCTTTCACATAGCGTTCCAGCCTTCTTCTTCTGATGTGTTCTTCGATCAAGTCCCGGAGATGGTGGCATTCATTGGTGTCATGTCCGTGGGATTCGTGGAAGCGGCAGAACTTTCCAGACTTGAGTGCGTTATCAGATTCTTTCTTGTGCGGGGGGGCGCTTGTATCCGAGTTCGCCCTGAGTGGCTAGAAAGATGTTTTCGATTGTTTCATTCAAAGGAGTGTAGGAGTCAAATCTTGGTCCTGGTCGATATTGGCGTTTTTCAACCTTCCTGCCCCCAGCATTGTCTCTAGATTCATTTCTTCGAGTGTCCTTAGCTGCAGCGGGAACCTTGTCCGAAGTTGTCTTACCTTGTTGCCCTGACTGCCTCTCAGTGGCAGCGTCTTCAAGTCTCATATACTTTCCAGCTTCATGGAAGAAATCAGGTAAAGTAGCTGGTTTTTCCTTAGTTAGTCTTCTAGCAAACTTGGTATCTGGGTGTACACCACTACAGAGGGCCATTAGGGTGAGCTTCTCATCGGCATCTTGGACTGCGGCCGCTGCGGCGTTGGACTGGGTTAGATATTGTTGCAGTGTCTCTCCGGATTTCTGTTTGACATTGGATAGAGAATAAGCATCCTTGGGTTGTTCTACATGGATGCGGAACTGGCTAATGAACCTTTCTTTCAACATCTCCCATGAGCTGATAGATCCTTGGGGTAGATGGCAGAACCAGGAGGTAGCTAGATCTGCTAGGAATAGCGGAAAGCATTTACACAGCACCCCTTCTGTTGCTCCACTCATGAGCATATGCTGGGTGTATCTTTGTAAGTGTACGATGGGGTCGGAAGTTCCCTTGTAAGGTTCCATGGTTGGCATTTTCCATTCCCGGGGGGTGATGGCAGTTTCGATATTGCGGGTGAAGGGGCTGGTGACCCTAGCGCCTATTCCTCGGTCCCTTTGCTCCCGTTGGACGCATTCTCTAAATAATCGTGCCATTCTTTCGTCAGAATTTGGAGCGGATAGAAATGAACTTGGTTCTTCCCTGCGGGATCGATCTCGTCCAGATGACCTGTAGGGATGGTATAGTCTATCACTTCTGACGTTATACAGTGGTTGCCTCTGGCTGCTCGGATGCATGCTAGGACCAGCTACAGTTGCCCCATGCCTTGATCTTCCCCTGTGGGGTTCTGTTTCGAGCATTTCCATGGGGTCAAATTCGGGCTGGGTTCTAGCTCGGCTCTGTTCAGCGGGGTTTCTATGATTAGGTGGCATGACTGGCTCAGCTACATCCGACCCTCGCCTGGCGCCTCCCCCACTGGGTTCGGTTCCAAGCGCTTCCTCGAGTCGGAGTTCGGGCTGAGTCCGGGCGCGGCCCCTATCATTGTTGTTCCTGTTGATGGATTCCTCGAAGAGGGAAGACCTTTGCTGTCTCCGAGATCCTCCAGATTGAGATTCGTCCCATGATTCAGTGTTGCGGTTGGATTCTTCGACATCCCTCAAGCGTGACATGAGTTGGTTCACCAAAGCTTCTTGTTGGGATGTGAAGCGGTTAGTCAGTTCCACCACAACTCTGTCTAGGTCTGCTCTAGTGATTACTGCCGGTTGTTCCACGGCAGGGGCTGTTGGAATTGCCTGATCTACATGTGGCACCGCTGCTGTAGTGGGATGGTTCTCTTGATCTGGATCCACTGGATTTGGAGCGCTGCTAGTTGCAATGTTCTTTCCCTTGTTGGCGTCTTTTCTTGGCCTGAAAGTCATGTTTCCTAGGCAATGAAGGGTGCTATCGGGAAAGAAGGTTGAATGAGGGAAGCCGAAGCTTCGAGTTCGAAGTTCTCAGTGAAAGCACCAAAAATGTTTGCGCAAAAAATGGGCAAACACCTCCAAGTCGTGTGATTTAGTTGATTTTATGTGATTCTTAATGATTCAGATGAGTTATGTAAATATGAAAAAAGCAGGGGCTGAAATGTAAAAGACACACAGATTTATAGTGGTTCGGCCAGAACGTGCCTACGTCCACTTTATATGTTATTATCTTCTTTGTTTCAGATTACAAGTACAATGCTTTGTGTGCAAGTATATGAAAGTAGTTTGAAAGTTCCTTTCGTGCTTGAGCTCTCAAACTTGTCTGCCATTGTTGTACCCCTGCCCCTCTATTTATAGAGTGAGGTAGGGGGCAGGGGTCTTGGATGTATATAGCTGCTGGTGGGCCCGGGCGGAAGCAATCTGGACTGGCAATCTTCTGGTTCGGCAAAGCTCCATTAGGCTTTGAGCCTGGACCGGTGGTAGGTGTGCATGTGGACCAGCAGTGGAAAAGAGAGGGTTGGTTCGGTGCTTGCTTGGACCGGTAGTAGGAGTGTGAGAGGGGCTGGTCTGGTTAGGACTTTGGTCCGGTCGTGGGTTGGTAGGTTGGTTCGGTGGTGGGGGTGAGGCCTTGGTCCGGCAGTTTAGAGGAGGCGTGTTGGTTCGGTATACCGAGCCAGTTGGTTCGATATTGGAGGACTTGGGCCGAATGAAAGCTTGGGGCCGAATGAGCTTCTACATTGAGAATGTTGGATGGACTTCTAGGCTAGTATTGAGCCTTTTGGCTGTCGACCAAAGTGGAGGTTGCGAACCCGGGTGAAACTGTAACTTCTCGGTCTCGAGATCTTCTGGGTGAGAATTCGCCCAACAGCAAGAGTTTCAAACGTTGCTCCAGGAGTTGACCCAGAGTCGGCAACAATTGACGGAGCAACTACGCGCTAACGCTGAATTAACCCGCCAGCTACACAGTCATAAGCGCAGGCGGTCTAGGAGGGATTACGCATCCCAGTCTTCCACGGAGAGTTCGGCTTCCACCGGTTATCATCACCGACCTTCACGACCCCGAATGGATGGGAATTATGCACAGGCTACCGGAAACCTTCCGACATTGACGGTCGGGCAACTACGAGTCGGCCCATCTACTAGCTTCCATACAGGGCCTTCCTCCCGGGGAGGCACTGTTCCTTAACACACTACCGACAACCGTCCTGCAACCATTGCTACGGAGCTAGGGGTTGACATCCATACTTTGTCGGATCAGAACCACCACCGACGATGGCAAACTCCTGAGCCGTATGTACCAGAAGATGTCGAACCAAGGAGGCGAGATCCGGACCGTCGACAGCATCCGGTCAAGTCCCGCATTGTGGAACCCGACCACACCTTGGCTCGACATGCCCAGAACGCAGCTGTGACGGATCTTTCGGAAATGATCAGGCAGATGATCCGTGAAAGTCAGGGGTTTACTAACGACGACTGGGGAATCTTCCGGAGTCACACCCCATTCACAGACGAGATCTTGTATGCTGAATCCCCTTGGCGATTTAGGATGCCCACGTTACCGATGTACGAGGGAAACTCGGACCCCAATCAACACATATTGAAGTATGAATAGTCCATGAGCGCCGCCAGAGCAGACGATGCGGTCAAGTGTAGGAGATTTCCTATCTCTTTGGGGGGAATTGCTACGATGTGGTTCACGCGATTGCCACCCCGTTCTATCTCTTCGTTCAATCAGCTGGCCAGGAAGTTCGTGGAATGGTTCCGCATGCATGTTGCAAGGCCTAAGGACGTCAACACTTTGTCTAGTGTTACCCAAGCTCCAGGAGAAACTCTTAGACACTATTTGGAGAGATTCCATAAGGCCTGTGTGGAAATCACCAACCCCAATGATAACTCGATTCTGATTGCATTGATGAAAGGGATTGACCCTGATTTAGATTTTGGAAATTGGTTGGCAGGAAAACCTCCAGCGTCGTTGGACCGCTTCTACTCCAAAGCCGCCCAGTTCTTGAGGCGTGAGGACGCGAAGCAGTCTAGGAAACAGGACGACGCAGGACCCAGTGGAGAGGGGATTCAAAGTAATGTGGCTGTTAAACAATCGGGAGAGAGTTCTGGGAAAGTGCAGTTAAATATCCAGAACAAGCAATCACAACCGAAGAATAATGGGAATCAGAGCAGGAAGCGGGATCAGAACCGTGGGCCAGGGCGTAGGGCCCCAATGTTCGACAATTATTCTCCGCTGAATACATCGTTGGAGAACGTATATCTATAAACTTGTAACGCCATGCAGTACAAGAAGCCTACTCCGAAGCCGTCGTCGGAGAGACAGATTCAAACGGGCAAGTTTTGTAGATTTCACGACAGTTACGGCCACAATACCAATGAATGCAGATACTTGCAGGATTTAATTGAGAAGTTGATCAGGGAAAGGAAGTTGGACCAGTTTGTACGGGCGCCGCAGTCTGGCGGTGCGGGTTCGTCGAACCGGAACGATCGGCCAAATCAGCCAAGGTACGAAGAACCCACCCGAACGGGCGGGAGGCTAGTGATAAACACCATCAGTGGTGGTCCCCATCCAGCGGATAAGAGTTGGAAAGAGATGGAGTCATATGCTAGCTCGGTTAGGCATATGGACTTCGAATGTTGCAGTAGTTATGATAAAGGGGCTCCAGCCAAACAACAAAAGACGATGACAGATGATATCGTGTTCCGGAACCGTAATGCAGACAGGGTTGAAGCCCCGACTATTGACCCGCTTGTTATATCCCCCCAGGTTGGTCCTGCTTGGATGAAGAGGATACTGGTGGATAGTGGGAGTTCAGTCAATATTTTGTTCAAGAGAGCGTACAATCAGATGAAGATGGAAGCCAAAGATCTGAAACCCTGTCATTCCAGGATTCACGGCTTCGATGGAAGTGCTAATATACCCACGGGGGTTGTGGAGTTACCCGTGGAGTTGGGGATCGGTGAATGCAGAAGAGTACGCATGTTACAATTTGTTGTTTTGGACCTACACTCACCGTACAATGCGTTTCTGGGCCGACCGGCCCTTGCTGAATTTCAGGCGGCAATCGCCCCGTGGTGTTTGACTCTGAAATTTCCTACCGATTGTGGTATCGGTGTGATTCATTGAGATCAATCTGCTGGAAGAGCCTGTTATGTTGCGGAGCTGCGAGAGGCGCAGCGAAGGGAGAAAGGGAAGGGCGTAGAGGAATCTCTCTGCGTCCGTTATGCCGATGATTGACAATTGGTGCTTGGGCCTCGGCCCGGGCACCACAACCAATTCCAGAAAGACCTTGACCCAAGGGACAACGACAACAATGAAGAATCTATGGAGAGTCAGGCTTCTCCGGCTGAACTAACTATCAATGTCCCGATTGATAATGATGGCGATGATTCGAGAATGTTAAAAATTAGGTCTCAATTGAGCCAGGGGGCACAACAGGAATTGGTTGAATTTCTCCGGGTGAATCTTGACGTGTTCGCCTGGACGCCATCTGACATGTGTAGGATCTCGCCGGATATCGCGAGCCACACTTTAAACATTGACCCGCGGTATATCCCGGTCAAACAGAAAAGGCGTGGTATGGACCCAGAGAGATCTACCGCCCTTAAGGTGGAGGTCGATAAGTTGAAAACAAATGGGTTCATTAGAGATGCTTTATACCCGGAGTGGGTGTCCAACCCAGTACATGTCCGAAAACCGAACGGGAAATGGAGAACGTGTATCGATTATTCTGATTTGAACAAGGCTTGCCCGAAGGACAGTTTTCCACTTCCTCGAATCGATCAGCTTGTTGATTCAACCGCCGGACACGAATTGTTATCCTTTATGGATGATTACTTGGGCTACAATCAAATACCCATGCATGTACCCGACCAAGAGCATACGAGCTTCGTGACTGATCTGGGACTATACTGCTACAAAGTCATGCCTTTTGGGTTAAAGAATGCCGGCGCAACCTATCAACGTTTGGTTAACCGGATGTTTTCCGACCAGATCGGGAAGACCATGGAAGTTTATGTCGATGACATGTTAGTAAAGTCACGATATTCTGTTGATCACGTAAAAGACTTAGGATCGATGTTTGTTATCCTCCGGAGATATGGGATGAAGCTCAATCCGCTAAAATGTCATTTTGGAGTTGCATCCGGAAAATTCCTTGGGTTCATCGTCAACGCCCGAGGGATAGAGGCTAACCCTGAAAAGATTTGGGCCATCAGGAATCTTCAAACTCCAAGGACCATAAAACAAGTCCAGAGTCTCAATGGGAAAGTCACAGCATTGAGTAGGTTCATCTCGAAGTCAACTGACAAATGCATCCCTTTCTTCGATCTGATCCGAAAAGGGAAACGAAACTTCGAGTGGACCGCAGAATGTGAAGGTGCATTTCAGTCACTGGTTCAACATCTTTCTACACCGCCGATTCTCTCAAAGCCTGTTGATCACGAGCAGTTATATCTTTACTTAGCAGTATCTGAAAGCGCAATCAGTGCAACACTAGTCCGGGAGGAATACCGAGTGCAAAAACCGGTATATTATGTAAGTAAACGGTTGGCCGGAGCCGAGAGGAATTATCCCAAGCTGGAAAAGTTGGCATACTGCCTAGTCATTGCCTCGAGAAAGCTCCGTCCATATTTTCAGGCTCATCCTATCACCGTGTACACCAACCACCCGTTACGACAGGTCCTCACGCGGCCTGAGACGTCGGTAGTTTACTAAAATGGAACATCGAATTGAGCCAGTTTGATATTGCTTATACTCCGAGAAGGGCCATACACGGTCAAGTTCTAGCAGATTTCGTTGCTGAATTCACTGTACCTGAGGAGTTACCTGAGAGTAGCGAATCTCCTAAACACATATGGAAGTTATATACTGACGGTGCCTCCAATGAGCGGTGTTCGGGAGCAGGGGTAGTGCTTGAAACCCCTAAAGGCCGATCCATATGCTACGCCCTAAAGTTCGAGTTCCGTGCAACTAATAATGAGGCTGAATATGAAGCTTTACTCACTGGGTTGCAGCTGGCCCACGACCTGAGAATTGTCGCTGTAGAGATTTATTGTGACTCCCATTAATCGTATGTCAAGTTCAAGGTGAATATCAAGCTAAGGATCGAAGACTAGCTGCTTACTTAACTCGAGTCCGGGAAATTCTTGATCGTTTCGATTACTATGCCATTTTCTATATTCCCCGGGAGCACAATCAGAAGGCCGATTCGTTGGCGAAGTTGGCAAGTACGAACGAAGCTCAACATTTGGGACTTGTTCCCGTTGAAACCCTACCTTCTCCGAACATTGATCAAAGTAAGGTCAGCCATGCATTCGAGGCTACCACAAGTAGGGAGTCGTGGATGACCCCCTATCGAAATTACATTGAACACGGGACATTGCCTGAGCGCAGGAGTGAGAAGAGGCAGGTCCTTCGAAAAGCCTCACGGTTTGTCATTCAAAACGGAGTTATGTACAGAAGGGGGTATTCTGTCCCTCTACTTCGATGTATCGCACACGATGAAATCAAACGAGTGTTACATGATGTACACGAGGGAGAATGTGGCGATCACACTGGGGGGCAGGCACTCGCCAAGAAGGTACTCCGATATGGATATTACTGGCCTACCGTTAATCGAGATGCAACAGACTACGCCAAAAAATGTGACAAATGCCCGAAACATGCTCGGATTCCTAGAGCTCCACCTACCGAAATGACCCAAATGGTTAGCCCCTGGCCGTTCACGGTATGGGGAATCGATATAATTGGAGCACTTCCTCTGGCCAAAGGTGGCGCGAAGTACGCAATCGTCGCGGTTGACTACTTCACTAAATAGGCCGAAGCTGAGCCTCTTGCAACGATTACAACAAAGAAAGTGATCAACTTCGTAGTGCGCAACATCATCTGCCGATTTGGTCTCCCGCATACTATCATCACCGATAATGGAGCCCAGTTCGACAGTACCGAGTTCAAAAATTTCTGCCAACGGTTTCACATACATAAGAAGTTTTCTGCAGTGGCACACCCTCAAGCAAATGGTCAGGTCAAAGCTGTTAATAAAGTTATAAAGTCCATTCTGAAGAAGCGACTAGAAAAGGCCGGAGGCAAGTAGGTCGACGAACTCCCAATGGCGTTATGGGCCTATCGAACAACTCACAAAACTGCAACCGGTCACACTCCGTTTTCTCTATCGTATGGCTCTGAGGCCGTTATTCCAGTCGAATTGGAAGTGCGCTCTCATCGTGCGACGTATTATGACCCGAAGACAAATGCCATATTACTTGCTCAATCTCTGGATTTACTGGATGAGAGGCGTGAAGAGGCTGATTTGAGGGCAGCCGCATATCGGAGTCGAGTCGCCCGAATATTCAATGCCAAGGTCCGTCCACGAACCTTTGAACTCGGCGATCTCGTGCTCAAAAGAATTTATCCGGTCCCTTCGCACATGAAGCCAACTTGGGAAGGGCCGTACGTGATTTCACAAAAGCTCGGAGATGGCACGTTTAAATTATCGATCGTTGACGGTCTCACCTTGCCGAGGGCTTGGAATAGCGAGAGTCTTCGTCGCTACTACACATGAAAGACTTTACTTTTTCTGTCAATCTATTCTTTTGCATTTTTATTTTAGCATTCCGAGATTTAAGTTTGTAATAAGGCAACTGACTTTGCCATATTTTCTCGTTTCAGCAGTAAAATGTCGTCTCTTCGGGGCGGAGCTGTGATTTATTGAGTATGACGTACAATATCACGATGCACGGAGAGCTAAGTTCCATCATGCGGTGGGATTTATTCAAATAGAGAGTGGCTGCGATATAACCGGTCACTCGCTAAGTGAAACCCGAGCTCGGGGGCAGGACACTATATCAACATTTACAGGGATTGATACACGACAATCCCTCCTTCAACTCCAAATTCCCGGAGTGCGAATTGGAGTATAAACAACAACTCTCGGTTCCCGGAGCGTGAACCGGAGTATAAATCTATCGCTCCCAGAGTGTGAGCCAACTCCAAATTCCCGGAGCGCGAATTGGAGTATAAACAACAACTCACGGTTCCCGGAGTGCGAACCGGAGTATAAATCTATCGCTCCCAGAGTGTGAGCCAACTCCAAATTCCCGGAGCGCGAATTGGAGTATAAACAACAACTCACGGTTCCCGGAGCGTGAACCGGAGTATAAATCTATCGCTCCCAGAGCGTGAGCCAACTCTGAATTCTCGGAATGCGAATTGGAGTATAAACAATAACTCTCGGTTCTCGGAGTGCGAATCGGAGTATAAATCCATAGCTCCCAGAGTGTGAGCCAACTCCAACTTCCCAGAGCGTGGATTGGAGTATAGACATTCAATAATTCGTTCCCAGAGAGCGAACGGACTCCAAGTTCCCAAAGCATGAATTGGAGTATAAACATAAGTTACAGGTTCCCGGAGCACGAATCGAAGCATTCGTGCTAACTCCAGATTCTAGAGCGTGAAGTGGAGTGTAAACATTAATTCCAGGTTCCCGGAGCGCGAACCATATTACAAACATCGATAACTCTCAAGCTCCGTGCAAATCGGATTATCGATCTCAAATTATCTTAAGTCCCTGGAATGTGGACATGTGCTTAAAGTTTGCGATAACGCACTCAACCACCAAAACACAAATGCTATTCCTCGAGACTAGGGGGCAAAAAAAGCTAAGTGTTAATCGCTAATCAAAGTGATACAATGTCCGAAGTTCGATTATTCATCGATTACAACTTGTGACCAAGATTTTCAGACTTGGCAAATAAAACAAACTCTACTTGACGGCAAAAACACCACAAGTGCACCGGACCGAAAACATAACGCTATAAACACTTAAGCACAAAAGAAATGAGAGTTGGAACAAAGAAACTAAATTTTATTTCAACTAACTGAAGACAAGAACTTACACACAAATAAATTCTTCCAAAAAGAATTCCTACTAGCAGGGGCCGAACCCGCATCTATACACGACCTACTAAAGAGAAACAAAAAGAAGAATAGGTTCCTATCTACCAAAAAGATCTGCTCGAGCGGTCGATCTACTTCTTCTTCTTCGTCCGCTCTATCAACGGTTCGTCATCGTCGTCGTCGGAATCGCTTGGAATTGAGATCCTTCGTTTGGAGGGCTTTCTCTCCAACGCTTGTTCTTCAGCCGAAGGCATAATGTCGACGTCTTCCTCGAAAGTTGAATCCAAATGAAGGCCTCCTTCTGAGGGTATAGGAAGAACGGGATCCGCAACAGAAGCTGAGGCAGACGCCCGAGGGTCAACCTCAGTGCCACTTGGCACTATCACACTCAAAGGCTCTGGAGTATGCATCGTAAACTTGACTCCGGCACTACCTTCACACCCCCAGCCTCTATTTCGGCATGGATTTCAGCCAAAATTTCTTCATCTCGAGTTGATGGGGCCTGGCTGGGGGCAACTCCGGTCTGCACGAAAGAGCTAGAGGCAGGCGGGAGCTCATTGATGATAAATGGCAAGTCCGTAGAGAAGTCTCCCTGTTGACCGAGTAGTTCACTCACCATTTGTTCGTCAAGAGACAAAGAGCTTTCCTGCGCCGCTCCGGTAGACACTGCCGTTGTCACGACAGTCGTTTCAGTAGAAATAGCCTTCCGCCCTTGATTCGGCTCCCGGGTCGAAGACACCGGGGTAGTCCTGGTCACTGAATAAAGAAGAGAAGGGATTAAAAACAATCACTTCGAAACGAGAGTTCTAGCGAAAATGCACTTGAAATTTGTTCAGAATACCTTCCTCAGTTCGGCTTGTTGATGGTGGGACGACTTCGGAGACGTGCTCGTGAATTGGTGATAACCGTGGTTGCTCTGGATCGTAAGTGGGAACGGTCTGTGAACTGACCGCAGATACAGGCTCAGACGGAGGCGGAGCGGTGATTTCGAGAGTGGTGGCACGATGCTCAACGCCTGACCCTTCTCTGGCCTCCAAAGATCGACCTCCAACCATCTCCTTCTCACGAGCGATTATAGCATCATGGAGGACCTTATTTTCCTCATCTGTTAGCAATCGGTTTTTGAGCTCGAATCGGTCGACCGATTCGTCCGGGTGCGCTTCCTCTTCTCCCTCAATCAATCGTTCCCAAGCACTGTGGAGATGCACTGGGTAATCCTGAAGCCAGGCCAAGTTTCTGTGCTTCAATACATTGGCATTGTAGGTAATAAGCAGATCTTCAATGTCGGCCTCTAGCCGGGCCTCGGCTTGCTGAACTCTCTCCTCAATCTCCGCCTCGACCACTTGAACTTTGGCCACTGCCTCATCCCGTTCGGTCCGGAGTATCACAACTTGTTCGCACGCCTCCTGGGCTACATTGTTTGCATCGTCCCTATCCTTGGCGATTTCGGCGAATTTGGATTTGAGCTCATTTAGCTCCTTTAGCGCCGCATCCCTCTCGGCAGTGACCAGAGTATTCCGATGGCCCATGTCCTCTACCGTGGCGTAATGCTCACGCTTCATTCTATCCATCGTAAGTTGGGCTTCATCGGCCTTTTTGATGGCTTCCATCTCTGATTTTCTGGAAGATTCGGCCTCGGTGTTCAGCACATCGGCTCTTTTGGGCCAACTCAGCCTGCATTTTCTCAATGGTGGCCCCACGCTCAAAGGCCAGTGACGACGCTTTTTCGGCCGCCTTGTACCACGCCCTGTACTGGGCATAAAAATCGTGCACATAATCGTGCGCCGTCTGCTCGGCCTCTGGCGGAATTCTTTTCAAGTGAAGAGGAAAGATATAGTTGTCGAAGCAAATATTCGGAAAGTCCTTCTTCAGCTGAGCAAGCCTGATTGCTCCTTCTCCCGAAATTTCAATGGGAGGTTGTTCCGCAACTACTGGAGGCATTGCCTCAGATCTGGGATGGCGAGGTTCATGCCTAGAAGATTGAGAGGTCGACTGGTAGTGTGAGGAATCAGAAGGACGAGGAACGTGGATAGGAGGCTGTATAGGAGCTCTTGGAGGAGGGGTGCGCGATCGAGACCGATGTCTGTAATCCCTATCTCTCCATTCTTGGCTAGAGTACCCGGAGTACCTGCGATCGTAACTCATATCTCCTTCTCTCCGTTGTGAATCATAATATGAGGAAGATCTGCGAGCATGTCGTAGGCTCCCTAGCATCGAACCACGTCCAGTTATAATATCTGCAAAGCAAAATGAGAATAGAGTTAGTGGTTTCTCGAAACCGATGACCTAAGACTCGGGACTATGTAGTGTCGTGAAATGTGTATGAATATGCATTTCCCCCGACCAACCAGAAGTGTCGACTGAGCTAGTAATAAAAGGCTCGCTCAATTCAAGAGTACGATGAAACTCCTCCAACCCGGCGTCATGCTGGAAAGACACATCATCCGGGATTGAAAGGTCGGTAAGCCCTTCGTAAAGACTTTCGGTTCACGGAGGAGACACCTCGGAAATTTTAACTCCGGGGGAGGATCGGGCTGTAACAACCGACTTCCATCTCTCCTTCTTAGTTGACGTGACGACGGCTGCCTTGCCTTTTCTTTGCTCTTCAACATCTTGAGCCACATCTGTAGGCTCCAACAACGGCTCGTTGTCAGTGTGAGTTCTTTCAGAATCAACTTCCTCGGCTATAATGACTTTGGGCTTCTTGTGCTTGGCCTGTTTTTTCAAAACAATTCTTTGCGCCCCGTCGAATATTATACTCTGCCATCGTTCGATTAACCCACAGGCCCGGAGATTCCTATCCGTCAATAACACATCGATATCCCTATCGTCGCTCGGGATCTCTCGGAGCACTCGTACTATCTCCTTAAAGTTTTCACCATCGGGACGCTGGATCATCGCTGTATAGAAGAAAAATATATAATTCACACTTCGACTAAAATCACCTTAGTAATTGTTTGGAAACTCAGCTGTACTCACGTCTAAATAACCATCGCCTGGCGAAGCCCAGAGAACATCTGACGTAGAACCATTCCGCCCTGTAATAGCTTAACCTAGTCCAGGACCCGGTGACCAGTTGACAATTCCGTACTGCCTCCAAGAATGTAAAAGATGGGTAATCATTTTGAGTTTTGAAGTTAAACAAGTATCTGATTTCAGTCGGGGCCGGTGGTCTATGAAGATATTCCATAAAGACGATGAACAGGCTGTTCACCGAAGCATACCCGTTCGGGTGAAGTCGGGATGGTGCGATTCCCAAAAAAGATAGCACTTCTCTTATATACTCATTGAACGGAGGAAACGTCCCAGCCGTGCACGCGTGGCGATTGAATGCGGTATACCCCTCCGGCGGATTGTGTGGTCTGTCGTTTGACCCCGGTAGTAACACGTCGTCTAGTGACAAACCGTGCCTCAGGCATATCCTCCCCAGCATATCTTCGGAAATATGAGATGGGACGGAATCTTATGGATTAGCAATGAATGATGCGTTGGGAAGTTCATCCGGCGCTCGGCCGATAATTTCAGGATCAATGTCCGGGACCTCTAACCTCGGGGGAACTGTACTCTGGGTATCTTGTGGGGTTTCCTGCTGTTGCGAACTCGAAGGCTCCATAACTGACTAACTCATGAGAAACCATCATTATATGACAAGGGACCCATGAATTCCCCGGTGTATAGTGTATGAATGTGTGTTGTGCGGTGTTGTGCATTACTTGGATGAATATCGCAGAATTAAAGAAAACGCGCAAATGACAAAGCTACAAAGCCCAGTTGTGACGACCGTCATCGCTGACCGTCATCGCAAAACCCTTCACATAAGGAAAATTGATTTGAATAAAAATTGTTATTGTTCCGTCGACGAGCTTCGAAAGGTGGTCAAGTATGCAGTTTAACATGTCCAAATATGCAGGAGTGAAGCTCGTCGGAATTATTCTCAGAAAATATCAAACTTTGATATCCACTATATGGAGTTTCGAACCGATCACAAGTGACTTGTTCGAACCCATCATCGTACCACTTCGAATCGATCCAAAGGAGCGAGCTTCGAATCGATAGTCAGGTGCCAAGCTCGAATCGATCAGTGAAGGGTGACTTCAAATCGATACGGAGGGGCACACTTCAAATCCATCAAAATGCCGAGCTCGAATCGATCAGTGGGGGATAACTTCGAATCGATCCTTGGTTAATTAGTTCGTACCGATCAGGAGAGCCTTAACTTAACATCGATCGAGTTCGAATCGATACCTTTCGTGTCGGTCGTAAAGGAATGTTTCGTATCGATGCGAAGTTGAGAGCTTCGGACCAATCAACGACTGCTTCTCATATCGGTCGTTGTGCACCGATACGACTCAACACCATGGTTAACTTGGTGCGAACTGCGCCCCCTCCAAGGGAAATCACAAGGATCGATTCGAAATCTGAAAGAGAATGATGCTGCCCCCCCCATCGATTCGTATACGAGTCTCTGAATCTATTCGAAATTCCTCCAAAAGCTAGATCTGGATTTGCCAAATCCCAAGAAAGGCCGATCGGTGAAGGAGTGATGGGTTCGAGGTAGCTTTGCCGTGTGGATTCGAGGTTAGTTACCTTGTTTGGATGATAGATTTGAAGAATTTAAGATTTGGATCTCAAATGACTCGAATACAAAGCACAGTGCCTTCCTCTCTGAAGCTTTGAGACGATGCAGAGAACAGTAAAAAAGTAAAAAGTGAAAAATGCCGAGGTCCTTGCTATTTATATGGGGGGTTAGAGATGACCGAGTCGATTCGCATTCCGGTAAACTCGACCGATTACAACGGGTCAAAATGCAGAACCGGTTCGAAATTTACCTTCGAACCCATACGTTTGAGGCTCCATCGGTGCTAGACCAACGGTGGGCGCGTCAGTTCGAAACCCGGTTCACGTCAACAAAATTACAACTACACCCACGGCCCACTGTCACGAGCGAAAGTTTCATATCCACCCAAGTCATTGATTCGAAGATCAGTTTCGAACCCACCATTGCATAAGCGTACTCCACCCATATGGATGTTGACTTCGAATCCATCGGAGCTTGTACCCATCATTTCGAAATGTCGCAATTACGCAACGCAGAGTCGTTTCCTTCGACCTTCTGCATCGATTCAGGAGAGGATCGATACGAAGGAACCTTCCAAAACAACCATCAAGCGTTGTCTCAATTCAAATTTCAAAATCGGTTCAGGGGAGAATCGATACGAAGTTCAATAGCAAACAAAACTAACACGACTCATGGACGCACGACGTTTGCAAGGGTCAAACTAACACATATGCATATATATTGAACTAACAATCGATTTTAAACATTTACAGGGATCAAACACTCATCCTGTTACAAATGCAACAGCCAACGGCTAAGCACTATTATACAGCAATCAATCATGTCAACACAAGGTTACAACAATGCAGCATACGAGTTTCAACAAAAAAAAAGAGAGCAATGATTGTTCAGAGAAATTGCAGCTGTTCAAAGCACGTCATGTTCCCATAAGACGTACTTTAGGGGGCAAAATGTTATCCCGCTTTTTGGCAAAGCCGCGATACCAAAAGATCGATCAGAAACGGAGAACGGTTCGTCTCAGAGACCGGCCATACTTCGTCTCGCTATGGATATCACTGAATTTTGTCCAAGTCCAGATTGAGCTACAATTGATAGGACATGGCGAGAAAGACCATAGGAATCAACGTCTCAAGTTTCAAGTCAATCCGAGTTCATACGCTCGAGTTGTGATCCATTCAATTTGAAGGGGAAGACTTAGGTTTCGAAGCCATCGTTGACCAACATTTCGAAACGATTGATTTCGAATCCATAAGTATCGAATCCATCAAACCACCACGGGTTCGACTCCATCACCTTCGAATCCATTGTGTTCGAATCGATGGGCCTCGTATCCATGGAGAAGTGACATAGCTCGTATCCATCACAGAAGCCATGCTTCGAACCCACCACAAAGCCTTGTTCGACTCCAAAAAGGAATCCTTGTTCGAGTCCATCATTGGACATTGCTCGAACCCAAACATGGAAACTCGTTCGAACCTGTCCACGAAGTCATATTCGAACCCATCTATGGTGCCAAGTTCGAACCCATCCTGTGTAGCCTCATTCGAATCCACTGGGTCAACCAACCACGATGACATGTCTTCCATCGGTTCGAATTCGTCGAGATATATGGAGTCGAAGCGGTCAACTCGGAGTGAAGACCGGATTGGTTCGAAGTTTGCGCTCCACGTCACCACGAAGACACGTGCCATGATGGATTCGAAACCATCGGTTCGAAAGCATGGTTTCGAACCAAACAGCCATGCAATGAACCCCATTTCGAATCCATCATATCTCCCAATCTACTGATCCAAATGCCATGAAATTTTCACAGAAGCTTGCATGCATGTTGAAGAGTGTCCACGCCAAATTTCACCTCGATTGGATGAATTCTTGATCGGTTCGAATGGAGTTCGAACCGATGCCAAAGTGGGCCCAAACTTCCTGAGGCCATGCGTGTGGGCCCCCTCACGTGCCAGAAGTGGTCTCCCGAGTTTTCAGCGAAATATCAGCAGCCTACGCCTATAAATAGAGCCCCAGGGCCAACAGAAAAGGGACTTTTTGGATTCTGAAGCATCTAGACTCTGCGGGATTGAGATCTCCATCATTTGATATCATAAACTTGCTGTTAAATTCGAATTCCTGACTGTAATTCACTGTTGATTGCTGTACCGACTTGTAATCATCGAAAGAAAGTCAATAAAAGTATAAAAACTTCACAGTGGACGTAGGCAATACGCCGAACAACTATAAATTGCTTGTCTACGCGTTTATTTACATGCTATTTGGAGTTTATGTTAGATAATCCTCTGTTTTAATTGCACTCTTCATTTATTATCTCTTCAAAAAACTTCCGACGAGTGTTGTGCCCAATTTTGGTGCAAACAGCCTTAATTATGAAATGGTGAGATGAGTATTATATATATGGAGAGTGTTTAAAATCATGGCTAAGTCATAAGGATGTGAGGTCGGTAGAGTTGCACGACAGAATTCTGTCCTTCACTTTGAGGCTACGAATAGTTATGTACACTTCCTATTGATGTGAGATGTCTCCTATGATAAATATTTGTGAGGGCGTGAGGTTAGTCCCAAATTCTAAATGGTAAACCTACCCAGTTAATCTGGCTACTAATTTCTACGAATAATCGAACTAATGTGAGACGTCATTATGAGTATGGGTCATAATATGAAGGGCCTGCTTCAGGGTCTTCAGGTATAAAGTGGTTGTTTGAGGGTCCACCTCTTTTCTCCAAATGAAGTATTAAATGGCTAGGGGCTAGTTATTAAGCATGTTAGGGGGTACCTCGATAGGGGTTCGCTTCGGGATAAGGTGTTAACAAGAAACTTGTCAATACCTCTAAGTAGCGTTAAAGTATTGAAATCTCCTTCCAAACCTCTTTTTTGATTTGGTAAGAATAGTTAGAACCTTATTATTACCTTAAATTCACCTTTCGAATAGGTCGCTGCAGCTAACACTTCACCTTGTTCTACCTTTCAACATAGTAGAAAACCTGATCTTGCTTATCACAGCTTCTTAGCTGGCTAAGTCAAAATTCCCTCTTATATGACCTTCCATCTCGATCAAAACACATGCTTCCCTTCTTATTATGCCTTTCGAACTAGTTAAGTGAGTTTAGTATTCTTTCGAAACAGCTAAGAAGGGAAGTAGGTATCCTTTTGTACTAGTATTCTTTCGACTAAGTATTCTTTTGAAAACTCCTTTCGAAGTAGTTATGAAAACTCAAGGGTTGGATCTTAGGATAAGAAGTTAATGGAAAGGTTTCAACTTCATCAAAAGCTTCCATTTCGGTAGCTTGAGTTAAGATTTATAGATCTATGGATTTTAGCTAAGTTGAAGGTTTCAACTAACACAAAAGGTGGCATTTCAACCAAATTGACATAAACAGATCATGAACTGAATTCAATTGTATGTAAAACAAGCTTCATATCCAAAAAGTCCAATATCCTTGTTTTATTAAACTCAAGTAGTACAAATTGATCAAATCTCCAATCTAATTTTAGAATTAGGGTTTACAAATTTAAAAAAGTACAAGAATGAAGTGAATAAATTTGGATCCCCTTAAATAGACCATTGGGGTCTTATTTATAGGTCCAGGTTGGCACCTTTTGAATCAATCCTTTCGACTTGGTCGAAAGGCAACCTTGGAGACCTTTCGTTGACATTTATATTACATCATCCTTCCACATTGCTTTCAAATTGACTTCAATGCTTTCGACTTCATCGAAAGGGATAGGTATGCTTCACCACCTTGGGTTGCTATATTGTTGCAAGTAAGAAGAGGCATAACCCTTTGACTTTGTTAATAGGTAGATCTTCGGGGTTTTGCAACTGTTTATATGCTGAGGGTTTTTCAGCGAAAGGCAACTTTCGAAGACATACTAGCTGATTGATATGGAAACCCTTCCTCTGGTATAGGAGGTTGTCATATTGAACTTTAGAAAGCTTTTCATTCTTAGCTATGAGAGTTTTTGAATGGTTCGAAAGGCTTATTAATGCTTTCGAAAGGGTTGCTCTAACGAAACCTCTTTCTACAAAATGTGAGTGAACGTAAAACCTTCAGTTTCGAAAAGTTTCACGCGCATGTGATGATTTTTTGCCTTTGGAAGATGTTCTTCAACTTATTCAAAACGTCTTCATGCAAGTGGAAGCATCTGTTTTGAAAGGGTTCTTTCATCCTCCTTCGACCCCTCCGAAACCTTATAGCACACTCATTCTTTGATGCAGCATTCCTTCGACTTCTTCGAAAGGCTTTGTTGATGTTATCATCTTTTGTAAATTCTTCCCTTCTACTCTCCTTTGTTTCGACAACGTTGCTCTTGAATTTCCAAGTCAACCATTTCGAAACCGGCGAAGTTTCTCGCCTTTTGATATTCCCAGATTGATCTCGATTTCATTTTTTAAATTTGATCAAATGGCCTTCTTTACATCTGCAGCTTTTATAAATTGCGCCTTCTTCTTCTCCTTTTCATTTATCTACCATTGAAAGCTCACGGCCAAAAATTAAAAATTATAGCCCCATATGAAATCTTTATTTTTATTCAATACAATTTCAGTCCTAAGGCATGCGCTTTTTGTTTTACCCCCAAAATTAACTTATCACGTTTGATTTCAATTTCATATTTTTTAGGCTTTAACCTGTATTTCTATTTTGATTTCAAATAGGTGATTCGAGTTTTCATTTACATGAAATTATTCTTGGATTCGATTTATAATGTTAATTTTTGAGTGAGAATTTAAATTCAATTTTATTTGGGGTTTGTTCATTATTACTGCATATGAACTCATGCTTAAACTTCATTGCACTTCATTCAAAAAATTCCTTTTTTAAGCTTGAATTTGGGGTTTTTATTATTGTTGGTTGTAAATTCGCACTCGAATCAATTGAATTGTTGATATTTGAAATATCGGGTTAAAATTGAATTAGGGAAGGAGTGGCTTCAAAGAGAAGGATAAGTTTATTTTGACTTTTGAACCCCTTCGAAAGGGGTGTGAGGCAATCAATTTTATTTTACCATTTCATCTTCTTTCGAAGGGGTCGAAAGGAGTCGATATGTTCACCTTTAAGTGAACCCCTTCGAGGGAGTTGATGTAATCGATAAGCAACATACTTCTTCGAAAGCAAAAGCATGTTTTTGACACTCTTCTGATACGTTTCGAGGAAGTCACCTTAATGTGTCAAATAATACATACCTTTGAAAATCCAACTTTCATTTTTAAAGGATTCGAAACCTAATATAGACAAAAGTGAATTTATTCTGCAATTTGATCCATATTTAATTTTAATTTATGTTGGAAGATGTTGAGAGTTAGAAATTCACTCTTCTCACCATAAATTAGATTGAAGAAAACATATTTGTTCAAGTTAAAAATCGAATCAATCCTTTAGACTTGATCGAAACCTAACATACGATTCACGTTTTGTTTGGTACGCTTTTGAAACCATACTCCCCTTTTCGACTTGCTCGAAAACCATTTTATTTAACCAAGAATTGATCACCATTTTATAAAAATAATGTTGAAATGTCCTAAAACCCTTTCATTTATATTGATTTTACTTAAACCCAAATCTTTTGATCAATTGGCATATAAGGTTTCGACAGCATCATATTCTTTTTGTAGAACAAAGTGCATGGGTTTCGATATTGTCGAAAGGTTCCTGTTTGTTGAATGTTGTTAGCATATATTTATATTCAAATTAGTTGTGTAAGTTTTAACTATTCCTTTTAATAGTAAAATCTTCCTTGGGATTTCGACATTTTCGAAGGGTGTTTGTAGGTGTTCCCATTCCATTTACCCCTTCAACACTATTGAAGCTCAATGAATTCATTTTTTAAAATGACTTTAACATTTTTTCAAGGATATGAAATCACAAATGTTGGTTGATATTTGAATTGTTGTAATTGGTTTTCAACATCCTTAAAAAATGTTGATTAATGGAATAAATTATAACTTTTTACTGTAATGATTTCACCTAACAGGATCATGGGTGTGAAAAAGGCTCCCAGAAACCTAAAAACAATATGGTACTAATGGGAGGATCTTCTCCAAAGAAGGTTGAAGCCATTTCAAAACAATCCCTAATTTCTTCTAGGATAAGGTTGATGCCATTCTAAATGACTTTGGCATTACTAGGGTAGAAGCCATCCCACTTAGGGATAGCGACACCATTCAAAATCCTCCCAAAGGATACTTTGCCTATACTTCCATTCATATTTGGCATGATGGCTTCCTGCACTTTCCAAATTTCTTGTCTAAGTTTTTGATTCATCTGGACATTGCGCCTATCCAGTTATCTCTCAATGTATACACGTACCTTCTCTCTTTGGAACTTATGGCTCTGCAGTCAAGCATTCCGTCATTAAATGCTGAAGTTCTCAACTATCTAGTTCGATTAGTCAAACTCAGCAATCTGATCAACCAAATTTTTAGAGCTAACCCCCTTAAAAACTAATATTAGAAGGGGTGAGTAGGTTTAGAGACTGGAAGATGTAGTTCTTCTTTGCGAAATGATTTCTAAACGTTGATGGAGTCTTTTCTTCTTCTCGTAAGTTGATCATAGCCTTTATCTTTATTCAGTTACTTTCCTTTTCTAACCAATGCTTCTTTGTCAGGTTCTTCTGTTAAATAACTTAATGAGCAAGATAAGAAAATGGTAAAGCTGTTGATTGCCGCCTCAAGTAGCATCGGGAATAGGTTTATACGGTTGAATCCCACAAACCATCAAAAAATTCTCTTCTTCCTACAGGCCAAAGAGTCCTTGGTCAACCTCCTATGGTTCAACATACTTCTTGGAGCAAACGCTTCTTATCTTTGGGTGATCCTAAGAACTTCTCCCTTATGTCTCGTATTTGCCCTGATAACTCTGGTAAGCTTAGACATAGTACTTGCAGTTTGTTGTTATGTTACTTCTCAAATTATTTCACTGACTTGTACACTTTTGAATTTTCAGCAACTGCACCACAGGTTGAATTAATCGAAAGTGATCAGGTTCTTTCAACTTCCATATCTGGTGCATCATCCTTGACTCAAGCCATCGCTAGGTTGAAAATGATTTCTAAAAGAAAATTATGCAAGGTGGCTATAGCAGGCCCATCTCTCAAGAAGGCTTAGTTTGTTGAAGTTCCAAATTCTCTCACCACCGGAAGAAAGTGAAACTGTCGATGTGTGGAAAACCTCAGAGAGTCCTATTGTTGAAGCTTCTCTTGATCGATCCAAAACAACTCCCTCAAAGGACAATCCTCTATCTTGTATCATAATTTCCTGGTCTCCATGTTTTATTGAAATGATGCAGAAAGATTTGGGAACCTCAACTCCCTCTCAGGAGTTGAACCCTTCTAGACCCTTGTCACCAGTGCCTTCAAGCAATTTTGAAAAAAAATAGTTCAATCTATCCTAAACTCTGCATCCTTTACCTCTATTCACCCTCCTTCTTCCATTCCTGACCTGGTTGGTCACTGTCGATCTCTATTCACTCTCCCTCTTCTACAGAGACATCCAAGCCTCAAGATGAAATCTCAAATTTTAATAGCCAGATCATTTCCATGTCTACTGACAAAAATAATGCTATGAAGAAATAGGAAATATTGGGAGCCTCTGTCGCTCAAGTACGGTCTATTATTTATGAAGAGAGGAAAGAAAATAAACTTCTAGCGGATGAAAATTTGGTACTGAAAATGGCTTTGAAAGTGTCTGAAAATGAAGAAGCCTGAATGGTGTCCAACAATCCTCTCGAAAGGAAGAAACTGGAGAAAAAGAAAAGTTCTTAAAGTTGGCTTTCAACACTATCTCTGATGCTAAGCAAAGAGTGTCACAATTACTGAATACTTCCCTTGACAACATCATTATAAACTCATATGAGGATTCCCTTATGCTTGCCTACGTCGATAACATTAAGAATTGCCCAGATTTGAGCTTTCCTTCACTTGACCCTGCTCTTGTTAGTAGATCTATGGACAAAGTCAAAGAAATGGAGAAAGTTAGTTGAACCTCTGAGAAAGAGGAGATTGATGCTTCAAAAATATTATCCTTTGAAGTCCCTTCCATTGAAGCAGCCTCTGATTTTGATAAAGAAAATGATGAAGATGAAGTTGCCATCGGAGAAGGAAGCAATGATGGCGATGATAATGATAATGATAACGGTGATAATAAAGTGATGATAATGAAGATAGAGGCCGGGGTTTAGGTGGCAATGAGGTGGTCATGCTGATTTTCATGAAAAAATGGTGATGACATGACTGGGACTTCAGAAAAGGTCAATCCTGATCCAAATATCCGTGAAGCGATCCAATATGAACCCCCCGAGCCTTCTGACCTTCAAGAAGGGGCTGCTAATGTCAGCGTTGAAGAACGAAGAGAGAAAAGGCAGGTCTCTCAAACTTTGATCCATATCTCTCAGGTTTGGGATTTCTTGTTCAAATGGCTTTCAATTCCAAGATAATAATAGCTGATATCTTTTATTTTAGAAAAGGAGAAAATCCATCCAACTTTATAAATCAAACTTGAAAGAAAACAGGCAGAAATAAATAGCTTGTATAAAGAGTTAGATAAGTTGTTAAAAGAACATAATACCCTTTCTGATAAGTATTATAGGCTTAATAAGAATGCAGCAGTGTTAGCGACTTTCAAAGAATAAGAAGCTGCCCCGCGTCTGAAGAGGGCACGCCTTCGATATGATAGACTTTTGGAAGATAATCAGGAATTATTCACACTCTTTTGGATGTTGGTTGAAGAGAGGAACATCCTTGTAGACTTCTTATACAAAACCTATGGCAGACATCCGACTGTAGATTTTTAAACTTAGGTGACTTTAGTGGGGGGGTCTAATTAGGAATTTACATAGGAGATATTTGGACAAATTTGGATCAAACCCACACCTGGTTGCTTGCTGGAATATACCATAAGTCAAATCAATTCCTCATGAGTTGCCCCCTAAAAAACTTAAGTACTATAAGGACAAATTTGCTTCAAGGTTATTCAGAAATTCAATTTTGTATGAACCGGGTGAACACTTATAGTTTTGTAATATAATTGATTTATAAATTTCCAGTTTCGGCTTCCTTTTATACTTAATTGTATACTATTATGTTATCACAGAATAATTGTCTCTCAGGCAGCCTTCTTTCTAAAGATTATTTAAGAAAATATGTTATATTAAGAAGAGATTATCTAAGAAAGGCTTCGCTTTTGAGATCTTCAAAATTTTCCAGATATTGTCTTCTTAGAGACCTGCAGAGACTTTACATGGAATATCCCCACATCTGTTTTGATTTTCTTGATGAAGAAAAAGAGAAGCTTCTAAAGGAAATCCGAATATATCATACCAAATTAATATGTGGCCGTGATAGTCCTCTTGCCAAAGACTGGGACTATAGCAAATATGTAACGACCCGTAAATTTAGTGCATTTAATTTGGTTGAATTAATGAGCTTTGTAATTAAATTTAGTAGAAAGAAAAAAAAACTTTACAAACGAATATTGAAATGAACGCTAAATTAAAATATATAAATGGTGACTTAAAACCTATTTACTAGCAATTTGAATAAATTTCAATAAACAAAATGGGGTAACTAATATACCTGGACATAAATTCATTTAAAGGGAATTTATTTAATATGTTAATGTAAAGTTAGAAAATAATGGAATAAATGATAATTCCATTTTTGTAAGCAGTTATTATAAGTTACATGTTTGGATAGAATCAATAATTGATGGATTAAATGGTAAGTAATTAGAATTTAATCCTATAAAATTTGGAAACTGAATGTAATGTAAAGTAATAAGGTTAGTGTAATACCCATTAATGAATGGAATGAAATGGGACTAATATAAATGTATATTAGGTTATAAATCAATTTGAATGAAAAAAAAGAACGTAAATATTGATTGATGAATAAATATACAAGTATATTAAAGGTTATAATAGTGGGTTACTAGTAAATTCACTCATTTACCAATAAAAATAATTAGATGTCCCTTGATGATAACTAATAACATAACGGAAAAGAGTAAATGTATTCATTAGAGTATTAATTGCAATTGGATAGGGATTTTAAGTAACAATGTTAATGCAAGGTAAGTAATGCTAAATTAAAGTCAATAATAATGAATAGTGATTAATTAAAAATTTGTAACATATATTATAAATTACCTGCTTATTTGTTAATGGAATTAGAAGTTGTAATAAGTGATAAAATGAATGAATGTCACACTAATGGAAAATGAAATAACATTCGTTTAAATGTTGAGAAATTATAGGGTCGTATTTATTATAAGCGTTACTTTAATAATTATGATTAATGGTGAAATTAATACGAGAAGTATGTAAAGTAATAACTAAGAAAGGTAATACGTTATAAATTGATTATGACCTAAACTTAAGTGTAAGTTAAAGGTTGAAATTGAATCTAATCCATTCAATTGGAAACTCATCAAAATAAATTGGATTCAATGTATAATAAAGAGGTAATTTTAAGAAATTGAAATAAATTCTGTAATTGGTGAATTAAGTTACTTTAAATAGAGATGGGAATTGGTTTAAAGAATTATAAATTAATAAGTAATACAAGGTGATAAAATTTATGAATTATAGAATTTGAATTTTTAATAGTGAGTTGATTTATTTAATTCATAATAATTGGATTTATTGCAAATGAATGAAATCAAATATTTAACTATTATGTTAATGTAAAAATTAAGTTGAAATTTGGAAATATTTATGTGATAATTTTAAATCCAACGGTATATCCTTCTATTTAAAATTTTGAAGGGAATAATTATGGGTAAATTCAATTTAATGGAATTTTTGGAAATTTATCTATAATTTTAAATTTTATGAAATTGAAGATTTCTATTGATTAATCTTTAATAAATTGACTTTTAAAAAAATTGTTAAATCATTGTAAATGTTTGAAATTTATAAAGTGATAAAGATTGCAAAGTTCAAAATTTTTAACGCGAAATTTGATTTAATTAATTTGTTTTAAATTTATTTAATTAATATAAAAATAGCCATTTTGGTCACGAACTCGGATTTCGACGAAACCAGTTTCATCGGATCTGTAACAGTGAATTATTGTAGGGTTTCAAGTTTCGTAGCGATCGGACTTGTCGTTTGATCGTAGGAAGGCGAAACGCCTTGAAATCGATATAATTGAAATCAATTTGAAAATATTGTTTTTAACATAACTTCTTCATACGATGGAATTTGGGCTTGAAACTTGTTCCATCGCATTTAAAATATTTAAAAACATCTATTTTGATATATGTGATGATTCATTTTCGTTCCGAAGCCGAAACGGACTTTTCAGGGGCATTTTTGTCATTCAAACAAATTGACTTGAACAGTAACCTACGAAAACGATGGAACTGGGCTTCGAAACTAGTACCATTGCGTTCAGAAGGCCTTTTTATGTTAGGATCGTCTGTCAACACGCTTAAATTGGACTCTGGCCTGTTTTTGACGTTAAACTCTATAAATACGCACGCAAACCGAGACAGTTTTATTATTATTTTATTTCAGAAACCCTAATTCTATACCATGACCGCCACTTATTCAATGGCCAGAAATTGCTTATCTTCTTTCCTCAATATCTTTCAATCCGTTCAACGAAATGGAAAAATTCCAAAAGCGAAGTTGTAGATCTCAGCGAGCTCTTCAAATCCATACGGTTGATATATGCTATTGGACCACGGATTCGCCAGAATCTGGCGTAGAAGCGTGGATGTATTTTCTTGGATTGCGTGCAAACGGTAGCGAGTGGTGATGTGAAACTTGGTCCGTAGGTGGCTCTCAAGGTGGCGCACACACTGATAGTCGCTGATCGAACTTTATAAGTCTTGAATTGCGTGCGCATGGAAGAAAGTGGCGCGTGCGTGACGGGTTAGTAGGTTCGTGGATTAGGAAGAAGAGGATGGTACGTTATTTTTTTATGTATTAATTAATTATGTTATACTAAAATTTAAATCTTTTAACTCGAATAACATTTGCATACGAGTTCGGATTGGCGCGCGGTTTTCTCCGTTGCGTTCGTATCGAAATTCCGGACACTTTGGCGCTCGTTTGGACGGATTTGGAGACTGTCAAATTTTAAGGTTTAAATCAGATTTAAATTCGATTTAAATTCAAAAGGTGAGTGTTTTAACCCACTCACAACTTCTAAGTTTTCTTATGTTTGTTTAATTGATTTAAATTATGAGTAGAAATTTATTTATGACTGTTTTGCATATTTTATTCATCATCTCAGTTAAATGGCATTTATTTAATTTAACTGTTAATTAATGTCATTATTGCATATAAATTGACAGTTAAAATTTATTTATTTTGCATATAAACCGCTAGTTAAATAGTTATTTATTTATTTATTTGAATATAAACTGTTCGTTGATACCTTTTATATGTTATATGCTCTATTGATGTTTGCTTAAATTGAGGTTGATTGAAATAAATTGGTTGATGATAGATATTGGGTGAATGGATGATGTGTTCTATATTTTATAAACTGTAAGTTATTATGCATTTTCATTTCATTTGGGATTGCGGTTTGAAATGATATACAACCGCATGTTTTATTTTTAAATTGAGGATTGAAATGATAAATATCTGTATCACTTGACTATAGGATAGAAAATTTTATACAGGCACCGCGGTATATGTATATAAATTATTTTGAAATAATTTCCATGGTTTGGATAGGATACGGTTTACTAGATATTAGTTTTGGATCTTATATAAAATCTTATTTTATATATACATATATATAGTTAAATTATTGAATTTAAGCTATGTATGAATTTGTTAAATGAAATTAAATAAGTTGAATAATGGAGTTTGATAATTTATATTATATGATTAACTGCAGGTTTAAGATATTGTGTGTGTGTATATATATATATATATATATAGTTTAAATGGTTTAAAGCAATTAAGATTGAAAAATAAATTGGAAATTTATTTGGAATTGAGCTTATTTGAAAATTAAACTCCACAAGTTGGTGTAAACTTATTAAACTTGGAATTTTAAGGGTATGATATTTATAACTGGATATTTATTTAAGTTAAATAAATGAATATTTCTAGTATAAATAAATTCAAGGAAATATTTAATTGTTAGGAATTTGAGTTTTATTTATGGATTTATTATGTGAATCTTTCAAACTAAATAATAGGACAATAAATTTTTGAATAGAATTTCCAACCTTAGTTTTGAAAGTAATTAAATACTCAAAGTTTGAAAATATTGAAATCGAAGTGTTTTTATTCAAACTGAAAGTAAATCTAAAGGTTATGGGTTTAGACTGAATTTAAAGTAAATAAAATTGTAAAGGCGTGGAAATTATTTATTTTATAAAGAAATTTTAAATTCAACTATATTATTTTATATACTATTGAATATCCAAACCATTTAAGTTTTGAAAGTTATGGTTTTAAAGTTATGGATTTCGAAGTATTATGATGAAAGTTAAATTTCAAATATTTGGTTTCGAGGTATTATAAATCTTAAAAGTGGCATGATTTTGGAAAAGAAACATATTTGAAATAAAATGATATCATATTTATTTAGGTTTCAAAAGGAAATGATATCGTATTTATGGGTTTTGAAATGGATAATTATATTCTGGTTTTGAAAGTATAATTATTTCTAAATGACCGCGGTGTTATAATAACGTTTGGTTGTTGAAGAGACCGGGATCGGAAGTTGTCATACTCTCTGCCAACTCCGAAAACCACTTTAACAACCGTGTATGCGGTGGAGATTCCAGAATGAAGTAGGATGGCGGCGGCTTTTCCTTTGAGGTAAATACGTGGACCCGACTCCCGTGAGTTGGCATAAGGTGGCTAAAACAGGAGCGATTCTCGGGCCAAGGGGGTTAGCGCCCATTATCGGACACTTCTCTTCGATACTATACTCTGACTTTGGATTGATTCGGTGGCCACCTTTACTTTTGATTTTAGGGGGAGTTTGTTCGAGGTGGGCGGTAGTTGCGGCTATGCGTTACCACTAGCCTGGATGTGTAATTGGTATATCTACCCTGGCATTGCCTAGTTGTGCAGTGTCACCTACCCTATTGCGCCTTATACGATTTTGGTTTTGTACCATACCTATGGAGTGCCCTCTGACGACGCCCAGTACGGGGGAGATTATGGTACTGTATAGACCTTGGGAATATATTACGTGTTAAGGTGAAAAATGTAAAGCCTTAACGCTATTTAAAAGTAAGTTTATTTTACAATTAGACACTATTATAATAGCGAAATATACTACATAGTAATTAGTTTAACGGATCCTTAGGAGATGTAAATCCTGAGCATCTCTTGAGTTGCTGCACTCATATTCATTTCTGTTAATTTGACTTACATAAGATCTTTTAGTTCTGACTCGAGTGTATTGTCTTTTCTATTCGCTCGGGTCAGTCCGAGCGTTACAAGATTTGAAGATTTTTCTAGAGGAAGAAGACGAAGATTTCATTACTATTATTATTATATATTATATAGTTCCACTACATTGTATTCCGTTGCATTAATATTATTGGTATGTGAACTCTGTAATTTATTGTATAAAGAAGAATTAAATGATTGTAAATAGTTTTATGAACCGTATATTTATTATTATATTTTATCCTTCCGCTGTGAGATTCTGTTTTGTTTTATTCTTTCTCATTTTTCTTATTTACCCCATAACAATCCGTCCTTCGGTCCTTCCTTATGGTTTGAATTGACATGTGTGTCGATTTAAAGCGTGCGAAAAGGTGGGACGTTACATCTGGTATCAGAGCTTTGGTTTAGCGTTAAACCTTAGCTTTGTGGGGTCTGACTCTTTATTAATAGGGTAGTAATACCCTATGGGAGTCGCTGAGAGTATATATATGAGAGAGCGTATTTGTTAGTGTTATAAAAAGGTTTTAATATTGTGTTAATATGTTCTGTTTTGTATTTATAAATTCTGGTTGGTGCATGGGACGCTATGACATCAATAGGGATTTCTAAACACTTAATAGGACAGACCGACATAATATTTGTTTTTAATATAGGTGAATGAAATAATTTTTCCTATTATATTTTCTATATAAAATAATTTTTTTCAAATGATATCTGTATTTGGCTGCAATAGATTGGTTGTTAGGTAATAAAGTGTATAAATAATAATAGAAATAAGATTGAAAAATAAAATAAATGAAATTTGGGAAATTTAGAACTTAAGTTCCGGGGTTTTGAAATTTCTTTCGAATAAATTTTGGAATATAATAATATTGTTTATAAGTATTTTCTGATATAAATATTTCAATATAATTCGGAAGAATTGTTTTAAAGAAGATTTTGGAGAAAATAAGTTTTGGACTTTCCTCTCTGTCGTTGGAAATTAATTTCGGTGATGGCGGCCGCATCATCGACTTTCATTTTTGAGTTTGAAGGGGAAGGCCACTGTAGTAGTTTTACTGCAGATTCATTTTTGAAAAAATATATAAATTTTGAATTGTTTTAAATATAATTGGAGATATATAAGTTGTAAGAATATATTTATCTATTATTTTAAAATAATTTGAAATTTAACGCGGTATTAAATTCTTAAATTTCCTTTAATTAATTGTTTCAAATTATTGTAGTGAAATGAAAGGTTAGTAATTAATAATCGAAACCTCTAATTTAGGTAAGAGATTTAATGCCAAGTTATAAAGGAAATAAAAAGGAAGTTGAAATTGTAACTTATAAGAAAAAAAAATTATTGAACATTAAATTAATCATAGATAATGAGAAAACTTGTATAATTTTTCAGTTACATTCTTAAAGCATATATACAACTTACCAAATATTAAAAGTTGAAATATTAATAAGAGGATGTAATAGATATTATACAAGAAATAAATTTGAGGTAATGTAAGAAATTAATGAAGTGCCTCAATAAATAAGAATTGATGTGTAGTTGTATAAACTTAAGTATAATTGAATGCTACTAATTGAATATAATGGAAAGTAGGTATTGTAAGTAAGCAACTAAAAACTTAAGTAAATACATGAATTTAATTATTAAGAAATGAGTGAATATGATGCAATAAAGAAGATACGTACATGACATTAAAATGAAAAAAATGAATATTGTAAGTAATAAATGAGAATAAATGAAGTAATCACTTAATGAATGAGAGAAAGGAAATCAAACAACTAATGTATGAAATAAAATTAATAATAAGTTAATTTGATTTGTTGGTTGGAATTGTTTTTGTTTGGTTATGGTTGTTTGGGTAAGGAGATTTGAAATTGTTTGGATGGAAAATATAATCTATTTTGTTTCATCTAAGACTATTGAGTAAATGATGCACTTGATAGTTATTTGTCATTCCGTACAATTAAAAATTTTTGAACCCGAACAACTATTTGTTTGTTTGATTGAATGGTTGTTTTGTATTTGTTGTGTATGTTGTTTGTTGAGATTGATGGTTGTTGTATTGATTTGTTGTTGGTGATTGAAACCACTTAAATATTTCACTTTATATAAATTGTTAACCCTTTGGATTTTATAAGTGAAATGCAGGTTATCGAAGTAATTGTTACTGCTTTTGGTTCTATAAATTAAGCGTAAATTGCCCGACAAATAGGTACGTTTCGGATTACGGTTATAGCGTTATTTTATATATTTTCCCGGGTTTGGAATATTATATTTTGGATAATATATGTAATATAATTGCTATATTTGGATATTATATTTTCTCCCGAGCCTCTCCGTACAAGGGAGACTCTGCCGAAATTTTTCGTAAATTTTTGGACTTAGAAATTTTTGAAATATTTTTCCAAACTTTATTTATTCAAGTACAAAATGATATAATAATTATAAAATTGGTATATTTTATTTAAAGTACTAAATTTTGTAAATTATTGTTTATAAGTTAATATTTTGAATAAGATGTATTGTTTATTTAATTCTTCCTTCTCCCTTCTTTTTCCTTTTCGGGGACGAAAAGTTTTGAGTGGGGGAGAGTGTAACGACCCGTAAATTTCGTGCATTTAATTTGGTTGAATTAATGAGCTTTGTAATTAAATTTAGTAGAAAAAAAAACTTTACAAACGAATATTGAAATGAACGCTAAATTAAAATATACAAATGGTGACTTAAAACCTATTTACTAGCAATTTGAATAAATTTCAATAAACGAAATGGGGTAAGTAATATACCTGGATATAAATTCATTTAAAGGGAATTTATTTAATATGTTAATGTAAAGTTAGAAAATAATGGAATAAATGATAATTCCATTTTTGTAAGCAGTTATTATAAGTTACATGTTTGGATAGAATCAATAATTGATGGATTAAATGGTAAGTAATTAGAATTTAATCCTATAAAATTTGGAAACTGAATGTAATGTAAAGTAATAAGGTTAGTGTAATACCCATTAATGAATGGAATGAAATGGGACTAATATAAATGTATATTAGGTTATAAATCAATTTGAATGAAAAAAAAGAACGTAAATATTGATTGATGAATAAATATACAAGTATATTAAAGGTTATAATAGTGGGTTACTAGTAAATTCACTCATTTACCAATAAAAATAATTAGATGTCCCTTGATGATAACTAATAACATAACGGAAAAGAGTAAATGTATTCATTAGAGTATTAATTGCAATTGGATAGGGATTTTAAGTAACAATGTTAATGCAAGGTAAGTAATGCTAAATTAAAGTCAATAATAATGAATGGTGATTAATTTAAAATTTGTAACATATATTATAAATTACCTGCTTATTTGTTAATGGAATTAGAAGTTGTAATAAGTGATAAAATGAATGAATGTCACACTAATGGAAAATGAAATAACGTTCGTTTAAATGTTGAGAAATTATAGGGTCGTATTTATTATAAGCGTTACTTTAATAATTATGATTAATGGTCAAATTAATACGAGAAGTATGTCAAGTAATAACTAAGAAAGGTAATACGTTATAAATTGATTATGACCTAAACTTAAGTGTAAGTTAAAGGTTGAAATTGAATCTAATCCATTCAATTGGAAACTTATCAAAATAAATTGGATTCAATGTATAATAAAGAGTTATTTTAAGAAATTGAAATAAATTCTGTAATTGGTGAATTAAGTTACTTTAAATAGAGATGGGAATTGGTTTAAAGAATTATAAATTAATAAGTAATACAAGGTGATAAAATTTATGAATTATAGAATTTGAATTTTTAATAGTGAGTTGATTTATTTAATTTATAATAATTGGATTTATTGCAAATGAATGAAATCAAATATTTAACTATTACGTTAATGTAAAAATTAAGTTGAAATTTGGAAATATTTATGTGATAATTATAAATCCAATGGTAAACCCTTCTATTTGAAATTTTGAAGGGAATAATTATGGGTAAATTCAATTTAATGGAAATTTTGGAAATTTATCTATAATTTTAAATTTTATGAAATTGAAGATTTCTGTTGATTAATCTTTAATAAATTGAATTTTAAAAAAATTGTTAAATCATTGTAAATGTTTGAAATTTATAAAGTGATAAAGGTTGCAAAGTTCAGAATTTTTAACGCGAAATTTGATTTAATTAATTTGTTTTAAATTTATTTAATTAATATAAAAATAACCATTTTGGTCACGGACTCGGGTTTCGATGAAACCAGTTTCATCGGATCCATAACAGTGAATTATTGTAGGGTTTCAAGTTTCGTTGCGATCGGACTTGTCGTTTGATCGTACGAACGCGAAAAGCCTTGAAATCGATTTAATTGAAATCAATTTGAAAATATTGTTTTCTCATAACTTCTTCATACGATGGAATTTGGGCATGACACTTGTTCCATCGCGTTTAAAATATTTAAAAACATCCATTTTGATATATGGAATGATTCATTTTCATTCCGGAGCCGAAACGGACTTTTCAGGGGCATTTTTGTCATTCAAACAAATTGACTTGAACAGTAACCTACGAAAATGATGGAACTGGGCTTCGAAACCAGTAACATTGCGTTCAGAAGGCCTTTTTATGTTAGGATCGCCTGTCAGCACGCTTAAATTGGACTCTGGCCCTTTTTGACATTGGACTCTATCAATACGCACGCAAACCGAGACAGTTTTATTATTATTTTATTTCAGAAACCCTAATTCTATATCATGGCCGCCACTTATTCAATGGCCAGAAATTGCTTATCTTCTTTTCTCAATATCTTCCAATCCGTTCAACGAAATCGAAAAATTCCAAAAGCAAAGTTGTAGATCTCGGCGAGCTCTTCAAATCCATACGGTAATCTATGCTATTGGACCACGGATTCGCCAGAATCTGGCTTAGAAGAGTGGAAGTATTTTCTTGGATTGTGTGCAAACGGTAGCGAGTGGTGATGTGAAAGTTGGTCTGTAGGTGGCTCTCAAGGTAGCACACACACTGCTAGTCGCTGATCGAACTCTATATGTCTCGAGTTGCCTGCGTACGGAAGAAAGTGGTGCATGCGTGATGGGTTAGTAGGTTCGTGGATAAGGAAGAAGAGGATGGTACATTATTTTTTTTGTGTATTAATTAATTATGTTATATTAAAATTTAAATCTTATAACTCGAATAACTTTTGCATACAAGCTCGGATTGACCCACAGTTTTCTCTGTTGCTTTCGTATCGAAATTCCGGATACTTTGACGCTGGTTTGGGCGGATTTCAAGACTTTAAAATTGTGGGTTTAAATCGGATTTAAATTCGATTTAAATTCAAAATGTGAGTGTTTTAACCCACTCATAACTTCTAAGTTTTCTTATGTTTGTTAAATTGATTTAAGATATGAATAGAAATTTATTTATGACTGTTTTGCATATTCTATTCATCATCTCAGTTAAATCGCATTTATTTAATTTAACTGTTAATTAATGTCATTATTGCATCTAAATTGACAGTTAAAATTTATTTATTTTGCGTATAAACTGCTAGTTAAACAGTTATTTATTTATTTATTTGAATATAAACTGTTCGTTGATACCTGTTATATTTTATATGCTCTATTGATGTTTGTTTAAATTGATGATGATTGAAATAAATTGGTTGATGATTGATATTGGTTGAATGGATGATGTGTTCTACATTTTATAAACTGTAAGTTATTATTCATTTTCATTTCATTCGGGATTGCAGTTTGAAATGATATACAACCGCATGTTTTATTTTAAAATTGTGGATTGAAATGATAAATATCCATATCACTTGACCATAGGATAGAAAATTTTATACAGGCACCGTGGTATTTGTATATAAATTATTTTGAAATGATTTATATGGTTTGGATAAGATACAGTTTGCTAGATATAAGTTTTGGATCTTATATAAAATCTTATTTTATATATACATATATATAGTTAAATTATTGAATTTAAGCTATGTATGAATTTGTTAAATGAAATTAAATAAGTTGAATAATGGAGTTTGATAATTTATGTTATATGATTAACTACAGGTTTAAGATATTGTGTGTGTGTGTGTGTATGTATAGAGTTTAAATGGTTCAAAGCAATAAAGATTGGAAAATAAATTGGAAATTTGTTTGGAATTGAGCTTATTTAAAAATTAAACTCCACAAGTTGGTGTAAACTTATTAAACTTGAAAATTTAAGGGTATGATATTTATAACTGGATTTTTATTTAAGTTAAATTAAATGAATATTTCTAGTATAAATAAATTGAAGGAAATATTTAATTGTCAGGAAGTTGAGTTTTATTTATGGATTTATTATGTGAATCTTTCAAACTAAATATAGGACAATAAATTGTTGAATAGAATTTACAACCTTAGTTTTGAAAGTAATTAAATACTCAAAGTTTGAAAATATTGAAATCGAAGTGTTTTTATTCAAACTGAAAGTGAATCTAAAGGTTATGGGTTTAGACTGGACTTAAAGTAAATAAAATTGTAAAGGCATGGAAATTATTTACTTTATAAAGAAATTTTAAATTCAACTATTTTATTTTATATACTGTTGAATATCCAAACCATTTAAGTTTTGAAAGTTATGGTTTTAAAGCTATGGATTTCGAAGTATTATGTTGAAAGTTAAATTTCAAATATTTGGTTTTGAGGTATTATAAATATTAAAAGTGGCATGATTTTGGAAAAGAAATATATTTGAAATAAAATGACATCATATTTATTTGGGTTTTAAAAGGAAATGATATCGTATTTATGGGTTTTGAAATGAATAATTATATTCTAGTTTTGAAAGTATAATTAGTTTTAAATGACCGCGGTGTTATAATAACGTTTGGTTGTTGAAGAGACCAGGATCGGAAGTTGTCATACTCTCCACCACTTTAACAACCGTGTACGCGGTGGAGATTCCAGAATGAAGTAGGATGGTGGCGGCATTTCCTTTGAGGTAAATACGTAGACCCGACTCCCGTGAGTTGGCATAAGGTGGCTAAAACATGAGCGATTCTCGGGCCAAGGGGGTTAGCACCCTTTATCGGACACTCCTCTTCGATGCTATACTCTGACTTTGGATTGATTCGGTGGCCACCTTTACTTTTGATTTTAGAGGGAGTTTGTTCGAGGTGGGCGGTAGCTGCGGCTATGCGTTACCACCAGCCCGGATGCGTAGTTGGTATATCTACCCTGGCATTGCCTAGTAGTGCCGTGTCACCTACCCTATCGCGCCTTATACGATTTTGGTTTTGTACCATACCTATGGAGTGCCCTCTGACGACGCCCAGTACATGGGAGATTATGGTACTGTATAGACTATGGGAATATATTATGTGTTAAGGTGGAAAATGTAAAGCCTTAACGCTATTTAAAAGTAAGTTTATTTTACAATTAGACACTATTATAATAGCAAAATATACTACATAGTAAATAGTTTAACGGATCCGTAGGAGATGTAAATGTCGAGCATCTCTTGAGTTACTGCACTCATATTCATTTCTTTTAATTTAACTTACATAAGATCTTTTAGTTCTGACTCGAGTGTTTTGTCTTTTCAATTCGCTCGGGTCAGTCCGAGCGTTCCAGGATTTGAAGATTTTTCTGGGGGAAGAAGACGAAGATTTCATTACTATTATTATTATATATTATATGGTTCCACTACACTGTTTTCCGCTGCATTAACATTATTGGTATGTGAACTCTGATATTTATTGTATTAAGAAGAATTAAATGATTGTAAACAGTTTTATGAACTGTATATTTATTATTGTATTTTATCCTTCCAATGTGAGATTCTGTTTTGTTTTATTCTTTCTCGTTTTTCTTATTTACCCCATAACAATCCGTCCTTCCGTATGGTTTGAATGGCACGTGTGTCGATTTAAAGCATGCAAAAAGGCGGGACATTAAATACCCTCCAGTGATCCCCCCGAAGGATTTACTTCTTCTTTTGATTCAACAGTTACCTTTTTAGCTAACACTTTGAACAAAGTCAGAAACATGGTTTCTTAACTTTGACTATAAAACAAGCGTATCATAGAGCTGTAACTTTTTATTTCATTTCTGCTTAAGTTGTAATCTTTTATCATTATAATAAAAGAGATTGATTTTTGAGTCTTGACTTTATTTTTATTTTACTTTTTTACATAGGAGTTACAGTTATCTATAACACCCCTCTCGTTAGATTCAATACCTCGTTTTATCAGTATCAAAGACTGATTTGTTAGCAGATATCTAAAACAGGAAGCTTCTTAATGATCCTTTGTCTTCTTGCCTTCAAAGCAAACTAAAGTGTTAGAATGGCATAGGAAATTTTTACTTCAGAAGACGATTGTTACATAACTTAACAGCCAGATTACAAGTCTCGAATCGGACATCAAGAATAAAGACGAAACAATTTCTCAACTAAATCATCAAGTTAAAACAAACCCCTCGATTGACTTCGATCAAGATATGTCCAAGTTCCTTCAACAGATAAGTGACATAGAGACAAAACTGAAAGACAGTCAAGACCAGCGTAAATCCCTAGAGTTTATCATGGGGGACATCATTCAAAATATTAATTTGGTAGTTTCTCCGATTGCCTCATCTATTGTGAAATCGACGAGGTTGTCATCTTTAGCTATTCAAATATTCCTAGCTATGACTAACCCTCCTCCTAGCTTAGACAAGAGTGCAGTAGGAGAATGGTGTATAAAGTTCAAGTTTAAAATGAAGAGAAATTTTGGCGACCAACAAAAGGTGAGGTACTCATAATGCATAAATGAGTATGCAGCTAGGATTCAGAAACTTGAACATGATAAATATCTTCTTCGAAAGCACATTATAGATTTAGAAAGGCAAAGAAAAACTTCCAAAGGCACTAATAAAGCTTTCAATCGAGCCTTAAAGGCTCGCATTGATTCCATTGATGATGTTGATCAAATAAGAAAAGAAGCTTAAAGAGATTCTTTGTATAGCAATTCAGCATATTGTCGATCCTTTAGTTGCTGAAAATCTAAATCAAACTATTCGGGACTTATAAAACATACACTTATGTTGTATACTTGTAAAAAAATTGTAAATTATGTAAATATCACCTGGTTTGTAGTACATACTTATAATGTTGTTTCTGAATCTACTTTCTAATAATTAGACTATGGTTTTGGTATTTGATGTCCCATTTAGTCTTCCTTTCTGATCTTATTTTCCTAAAAAGTATGAAGTAAACAATATCCTTTATCGTTAACTAGAAATATATTTAGAAGTTTATCTACATTATTTGCAGAGGTTAACAAATCATTATGTGAACATATGATAATAAGTGAAAAGTAACTCTATAATTGAATATGATTGAATGTCTCGAAACCCATCTTTGGTAATGATGAGAGAGCCAAGAATTCAACTTCAACTATATTGATAGAATTCCAGAAATTCAATGATAGAGAACCAGAAATTCAATTCTACATTCAATTATAGATATTTATAAATTCATCTTCTGAAGATAGCTAATAGAAAGTCAATAATAATCCTGTAATAGAAGTCCAAAAATCATTTTTTGAAGGTTATAGTAGAAATACAGTGACCCTGATTTGAGCATTAGTAAAGTAGATCTCGAGCTTAATTAGAGATTAGGAATTTATAGAAATCATGATATCATTTGCTCTAGAACCCAGATTTGGGCATTATGGGATGAAATTTAAAAGTCAAAAGATCTAAAACCCAAATTCGAGTATCAGTGGATGATAACTAGAAATCATAATAATAATCTCCATAATAGACATTTAGAGCCTAGATTCGAGCATTAATGAGTAAAGTCTAGTTATAGCCCTAAAACCCAGATTCCGGTATGTCGATGACTATAGATTATCACTAAAAACCTAAAACCCCGCTTTGGGTATTAACAAGTGAAGTTTCGAAATTAATAATGAAAGACCCGAAACCCAAATTCGAGTATTAATAAGTGAAGTTCAGATATTCTTTTTTGATAATTAGTTAGACGCTGTACATTCTTATTTAAGCCTTCTATTTTGTACCGCTCCTTTGGTTTTGACTCTCTTGACATGTTTTTCCCTTTAGGCTCTGTATATTGTCGTCATTTGATTTAACGCTTCCCAATTCTCGGATATCTCATTCCATTGTTTGATATGCTGCTTCTCAGGCTCAGACGACTTAGTCCATTGTTCGATGTGTCGCTTCTCGAGCTTGGATATCTTAGTCTGTTGTTTGATGTGCCGCTTCTCGAGATTGGAAGACTGAGTCTATCATTTGATATGCCGCTTCTCGGGCTCGATCATCTTAGTCTGTTGTTGTCTGGTGCACATGGTTAGCTTATCCACAAGCAGGATCCAAGGACTTAGCTAACCTCCCTCCAAGAGGCAATCCAGCTAGGCCTTATAGGCGTAAATGAAGGCTTGTTCGGTGCCTTGGCCAGGCCATAGCATGGTAGGTCAAAGGTCTTACTCCGCCCTCCCTCCTAGAGGCGTCTTGACCTAGCCATAGCATGGCATAATCAAGGGCTTGTCGATGCTTTAACCTAGCCATTGCATGGCGTGGATAAAGCCTTACTCTAACCTCCCTACAGAAGGTGCTTTGACATGACCATTTAGTGTGGCATGGCCAAGGGCTTTTTGATGCTTTAAACTGGCCATAGCATGGCGTGGTTAAAGTCTTACTCTAACCTTCCTCCAACAGGCGATTTTGACCTAGCCAACTCGGTGCGAACAAAGGTCGTTAACCGTTTAAGGTAATGTCCAAGCACAAGTAGAATTCTACTCCCAACTATATAGATTCTTCTTAGTAAAGTGGTTTTTTATTGAATCCAATTAAGATCTCTTTACAAACTCATTTATTTTTCCTTGTCTAAAGAAACTGATCACCATTCTTTCCAGTGCCCTACACTAATTTGTATCATGTCCATTCATCATATGGTAATGACAATAGGATCCTCCTCGGCTCCTTTCACATTTAGGTTTTTTCTTCAGTGATGGCCAATGTTGAGCTCTTCCTTGGTTAAAAAATGAACATTCTCGATTGATGTTGTCAAATTATATTCCTAAGTCACGACTTGAAGTTTATCTTCTGAGGATAGTTTCTAGATCTTTTATTACTTGGTTTTGAAGGTTCACCATTAATGGCCAGTTTTCTTTTCAAACCCCTTTAAAGTTCATATAGAGACAAAGCGCCACTTGTTGCTTGATGCCATTTATGTGCAAAGACATTGTAATCATCAATCATTCCCTCTTCAATGATTGTGCCTTCGGTGTAGAGTTGAATTATGTTCCTCATTCGGTCAAACAGGTTATCTCTTTCATTGTTTGTTCCTCCTAAAGCAAAGATAGGTGTTGGGCCAATGTGAAAAGGGTTTAAACTCCATCTATCTGGATCATAATATTCTGCTTTCTTTTTCTTTATGGTCCTTAAAGCTTCCAATCTCAGCATTTGTTCATCATGTAGTTTAGAATCATTAACTGTTTAATGGGAGAATCCAATAGGATGTGGCTCTGAGGATCCTTGTTTGGACCTTTTGATTTTCCTAAACATGGTGACGTAAAGTTCAAAGTAGGTAAGCCTGGAATAGAAATGAGTTAGAGGAAAGTGGAGGTAAACAAGAGCAGAGGTTCAAGCCCTTCTTCTAGCTCCAAAAATGTTAACAAGAAAACTTGTCAACACCTCTTAGTAGAATTAAAGTATTGATGTCTCCTTCGAAATCACCTTTTTGATTAGATAAGAATAGGCAAAACCTTCTTATTCCCTTAAATTCACCTTTCGAATAGGTCGTTGCAGTTAAAACTTCACCTTATTCCACCTTTCAACATAATCAAAACACCTAATCTTGCTTATGACACCTTCTTGACTGGCTAAGTCAAAGTTCCCTCTAATATAACCTTCCATCTCAATCAAAACACCTACTTCCCTTTTTATTATTCCTTTTGAACTAGTTAAGTGAGTTTAGTATTCTATCAAGACCTTCTTTTCAAAGCAGTTGGGAAAACTCAAGGGTTGGATCTTAGGACATGAAGTAGATGGAAAGGTTACGACTTCATCAAAAGCTTGCCTTTCGATGGCTTGAGTTAAGACTTATAGATCTATGGATTTTAGCCAAGCTAAAGGTTTCAACTCATATAAAAGGTGACCTTTCAACCAAATCGACGTAAATAGATCATGAACTGAATTCAACTGTATGTAAAATAAGCTTCATATCCAAAATTCCAATAACCTTCTTTTATTAAACTCAAGTAGTACAAATTGATCAAATCCCCAGTCTAATTTTAGAATTAGGGTTTACAAATTTACGAAAGTATAATAATGAAGTGAATGAATTCAAATCTCCTAAACCAGACCCCTGAGGTCTTATTTATAGGTGTGGGTTGGCACCTTTTGAATCAGTCCTTTCGACTTGGTCGAAAGGCAGCCCTGGAGATCTTTCCTTTCCATTCACATTAAGGTACCCTTCCGCATTGATTTCAAATGGACTTGAGTACTTTTGACTTCATCAAAAGGGATAGGTATACTTCTTCACCTTGTGCTACAATGTTATTGCAAGTAAGAAGAGGCATAAGCTTTCAACTCTGTTAATAGGTTGATCTTTAGGGTTTTGGCAGGTGTTGAAATGCTAAGGGTTTTAAAGTAGAAGGTAATTTATGAAGACAGACTTGTTGATTGATGCGGAATCCCTTCCTCTGGTATAGGAGGTTGTTATACTAAACTTTAGCAAGCTTTTCTTTCTTAACCGTAAAAGGTTTCGATCGGTTTGAAAGGTTTAATAATGCTTTTGAAAATGTTGCTCAAACAAAACATCTTATTGAGGAATGTGAATGAATACGAAACCTTCAGTTTTGAAAGGTTTGGCACGCATGTGAGTGGCTGTAATTTACTGCCTTCTGAAGATGTTCTTCAACTTATTCGAAATGTCTTCATGCAAGTGGAAGCTTCTATTCCAAAAGGGTTCTTCCGTCTCCCTTTGGCCCCTTTGAAAGCTTATAGCGCACTTAATCTTTGATGAAGCATCCCTTCGACTCCTTCAAAAGGCTTTATTGATGTTATCACCTTTTATTGAAGTTAGAATTAGCGATAACATAAGATATTAAGTGACTATTGAGGATCAACTTTTCCATAAAAAGGTATTAAGTGGCTTAATAAATTCCACGCGATGTCAGTTGGATAGTCACCTTTGAGGGGTCCATCTTGGTAATATATTAAATGATGAAGTTTGCCTTAATTGAGTCCTCAAATGGCCAGAGTCTGCCTACTTTGTAATAAAAGGAATTGAGTGGCTTGGGTACTATCTCTCACATTGTTTGACGTTCGTGATGTGGGATTTGGGTTATGGGATTAAGAAACCTGCTTCAGAAATGGAAGGTATTAAATGGTTGATTGTGGAACCACCTCCTTTCCTTATAAGAAGTATAAAATGGTTCTATGGATGTTGATATATTCTTATTTTGAAAAATAATGCCTAAGTACTACAATAGTAAGACTCAAGGGGTTTATTCACCAGACATTTATTGTTTTGACTCCCTCCTCATTACAACATAAGTTAAATATGGAGTGATGATGATGACAATGCTCGAAGGTGGAGTGGCTTTAGATTGTGGCTATTATCTTTTATGATATTTTTATGATGTACCCATGTATTTGGACAAATGATGTAACAGATTTTATTTAACAGTTTTATGATGTTTTGTATTATAGAATTTCAAATAGTTCTAAAATAAATAGGTACAATTTGATATTATATTTTATTCCATCCACTATGAGTTCATAAAGAATAGTTATTGCTTTGTACTTTTACTTCCTTTTCCAACCAACAGCTAGCCTTAGAATGGATCTAAGTTTCCATTGGCCTTTTGTAGGTCAAAATTTAGGCATGTTCCAATTGACGCCCCACCGCGAGACCCACAAGAACAAAGAGTATTACCAGATAATATTGTCTGCTAATGCAGATAATAAGGCTAGTTAGAAGCGACCATCTATAGCCTTGTCTTAAACATCTATTAAATACATCGATACATACTCTTTTTTATCTCAAGTGGATCGACATATTCAGTAAATACGTAGTACAAAACTATAGGTGGTGTGATATCCCGGAATTTTTGGCAATATCTACTTAATAATCTGTATTAAAAATTAAATTGATTTGATAATTGTGTTAATAGTAATTCAAATTGATTTAATAATTTTTCTTTAATAAATATTTAGTTGGTAGATTTTATCTTATAAAGCTAATAAATTGGTTTCTATTTGTAATATAAATATATGGTTTATATTGTAAATAGATCAGCTTTATTTTAAATTTAATAAATAAAGCATATTTTCTAATTCTAATATTTTTAATTTGAAAATTTGTTTTTATTTAATATAAAGCTTTTCAGAGTTATTAAATAAATAAGTATATGATTTTAAAATTGTTAAGATAGATGTTTAAATGTTTAAAATGATTTTGGCTTAAGTTTTAAGGTTAAATGAATTAACAAAAAGATTTGTTTTGTTTTCTTTTTAAAATATAGCTTAATAAAATAAGTAATTTATTAATAAAGAAATAATTTCTTTTATAATTATTTTAATTAGATAATGAGTTATTTCTAAAAATAATATTAATAATGTATTGTTTTTACAAATAGCTTTTGAATAAAAATAGAATTGTTATTTCAAATTGAATTTTTTAAATATATAACTTGATTTTAAAATTTGAACTTTGGAATTTGATTTAAATTTGAATTTAAACTTCTAAAATTCAAAGTAAAGATATTCTAAATTGTTTTGAATTTTAAAATATTTGTATAAACTTTTATTCATATATATAATTGGTTTATTTCTTTGAAATTATCTATATATATAAAATACTAATTAACTAATTAATTAGGCATAGCCTATATTTTAACATTTAAATTAAATACTAACTACTTTATTAAGACATGTGTTGTTTTCCTAAGCTCCATATAATAAGTGTTAAGTGTTAAACATTCCAATGTGACAAATGTTGAAATGATTTACAAGTGGCCACTTTAATTTTTTTTTTCTTTTATTTTATAAAATCAGAAAATTAGCCTGTATAACTAAACATCTTTCATTCTTATTTCTTTTTCTCATTTTCTAATCAAAGAAAACTTCAACCTGTATATTTCTCAAACCTGAAATCACTTCCCTGTAAAAAAATCTTCAGAAACCAAAATAAGTTTACAAATGCAAATTAAACTCTTCATATCAAAATCTAAATCCCTGAATATCATTTCCCTGTAATTCATTTCAAATGCAAAACCTGTTCTCATGCAAATCAAACTCCTCATATCAAAAATTAGTAATCATCTTCAAATCCTCAGTTCAAATATGCAAATCATTTACCTGAAATTTACTTCAAAATGTAATCTGGAAATTGATGTTGCATGCAAATATGCACATCTTCGAACCAAGGCAATTGCATTTTTAAACCAAGCCTGCATCTTCAAATCAATGCACCTGCCATTTTCAGACAAAAAGCTAAAGCATTTCCTTTTCAATCTGGAATTTGTCTCTGCATGCAAATCTTTCCAGCGACTCAGTTATCAAAATCTCAAAGGAAATGGAAATCAGTTTTTCAAGCTTTCAAAAATTTGAAGCTCTGTTCTACATCTCCAAAAAAATAAGTGAGTGACTTTTTAAAATTTAAAACATAATTAGGTTGCATGCTAGTATGGTTGAATATAAATAAGTATTGCATGTGTATAGGTAAAAATCTGATGTGAATATTATTTGTATGCATACTGTATATATATATGGTGCTATGTCTTGTTTACAGGCTCAATTTTTACTTAAAAATCCTTATTATATGATCTAGTGTATGATAGGGTCTGATTATCAAACAAATATTGTTTGGTTTAACCTAGATTTATGTTTAAAAATTTAAATTAGACAAAATAAGGCTTGTTGCCTCTGGAAATATTGAAACATCAGTGTATGTTGATATAAATCAAAAATTTAAACTGTGTAATTTATTAATTTAATATCATAAATCAAAAACATCAACTAAAACATAATTTTTAAATCAAGAATCATTGTTTATAATTTAGGGATGAATGCACAGTTCCTGTTTGAACTAAAAATGAACTTTTAGAATTTTCTAGTGATCTAAGAGGTTGAAAGGGTCGGGTTTCTCCCAATTGATGGAGGAGTGATCAGTGAATCTTGGAAAAATACTGGTTGGTGATGAAAATCATCGGGGAAGTTGCAGCAGTGGGTTTTCTTTTAGAACCCTAGTTTAGCTGTGCTTAGCGAATCGATCACCACGGTTCATAGAATTGATCGAGTTCAACTAGGTTTTGGGTAATGGGAGTAGACATGTAGAGGAAGACGATGCCGGAGATTTAGACCTTCAGGTGGTCGGAGCCACGAGAACGAAGCGTTGATAGGTTTAGGTTATGGTGGCCTTGTCGTTTCCAGGTTTGGAGTTGCAGCTCGAATTTGATTTTTGAGAATGGGATGATGCTTTAATGTTCGTGATAGGGTGTAGAGAAGATTTACGATGCGTGAAGATCATCGGAGATGGCTGGAGTTGATCGGTGGCAAAGTACACGTGTACAGTGTACATTCTTCAATTCTGATAATGTTGGGTTGGCCAGAGTCTTTGTCCTCGAGATTGCTCGAAGTGGTTGGGAAGTTTGCTCGGGGAGGTTGGGCTTTAAACTCGAAGTAATAAGGATGGTGCCTCGGGTTGATTATTTGTAACAGGTTTTAACAGAAACCTGTTGTTCTATTTTTAAAATTTTTAAAATAAAATTTTAAAGCTAAGTTTAAATGAAAAGTAAAGTTTTGAATAAGTTTTAAATCTAGTTTTTCAATCAGGAGTTTAAGTTTAAATCTCAGCTTTCAGATAAGGTAAAGTTTTTAAATTTGAATTGATTTAACTACTTTTAAAAGGGTTAAGTAGTTGTATTTTAAAAATCAAGTTTTAAATTGTAAATAGGTTTTAAAATCTAAAGATTAATCCGGAATCAAAATTTAATATGCATTCCAATTTTATAATAAAAAGAAGTTTTCAAATTTAAAATGTTTTAAACAAATTGAATATTAAAGTGTATTTTTAACTATGGTTTGAATTTAAACATAAATTTGGTTTTAAATTTCTTTTAAACTTCTTTATAAAATGAATATTTCTTTAGCAGTGAATTAAAGTTTTTTGATTTGTTTTTAAGCTTTGTTTAAAGTCAATTTGTATTCATTTTTAAATCTTAAATTTAAAATGGAATTTGAAAGAAAATTTTAAAGTAAATTGTTTTTAAATACTTTTGATAATGATAATTTGATCATTAATAAGAAATGTTTTTATCTTTAAGCAAATGAAGATTGAATGATTGAATTATTAAGTTAATTAAAATTGAAAATTGTTAGTCCGTAAGATGATGTTTTTGATGACAGCAAACTTAGAATAAATTGTAAAATATAAATACTAACATTATAAGTTTAGATATATACGTATATGCAGGATTTAACCATGCAGGTACTAAGAATGACGACTGTACAGTATAGAGATTCAAGATATCAAGATAAAATATCAAGATAGAAGACTCATGAGTATCGAGGCTATCAAGAGTTCAAGATTTCAAGGATAAGTATTTTTTATTATTATTAGGAATTTTTGTTAAAACTCGTAGAAAAGCACTGACATCTTAAAATCCAATTTATTCGTGGAATGGAATCCACTTCGAGCTCGTTAAGGGATGTAACCTACGAAAAATCTAATGGAACATTGTTTTGCATCCACTAACTTTTATTCAAAATGATTTTTCAAAATTATATCCTATTTTCAAAATGTTTTCAAAACTTTTCTTTTAAAAGATTCAAAACTCTCAATCCTGATTTTAAATAGTTTTAGCCTCAAAAACATCTTTATTTTCAAAGTCAAATTACTCCTGATTTTAAACTATTTTTTTAATAATATATTTAACTTTTAAATATTTATACTTAGATTTAAATATAAAATTATAGTTAAAATCTATATATATTATTCTTTATATTTACTTATGAATATTAACTATAGTCAAGTATATTTATAAAGTTTAAATTAGTTTTTATATAAGATAAAGGTTATTTTCAAAGAAATTCAAAACATCATAAAATGCTTTAGGATGTGGACATGCCTATGGGTACCATGTCGACATGGTGACAGTTTGGTTCAAAAATTCAAATTTCAAAAGAAGTGTCTATTCGCCATAACTCTTCATGAATGGTCATGGCTGTTGTTTTTCTATAAATAGGGGTCAGTTTCAACGAATTTTCAATCATTTTTTTCCTGGTTTTCACTCCTCCTCTTCTCCCTCATTTCTTAATACATATTCTTATCATTATTCTGCCGAAATCAACATTGAATCATACTCGATTACTTCTAGTCTGATTTTCTATCACTATCTCTATAAAATTCTCAGTGCTATTCAGAGTTATAGTTTTTTTTTGTAATCTATTAAGCGAGAAAAGGTGTGATTATAGGCTTGGAAATCAATCAGAAGGGAAAAGGTGTGATTATAGCCTTGGTAAATCAATTGGGTAAACTTGTGGCCCGGAAATCAAGTATCTCTATCCAGAGGATCGAAATTCTGGAGGGTGTACCTCGTAGCCTTGAAACCGATGGTGTAATTGCACGATTGCTTTTGAAAGGAAATCTGTACTTGTGTTGCGGGACTGGATGTAGGGTAACTCCGAACCGGTATAAAATTCGATATGTTCTTTCCTTTACTGCTTTTATTTTATTTCTGCATTTGTGATTGTTTCTGTGATCATATCTGTGTCTGTATATTGCATACTTTTGTGTCTAAATTAACATAAATTAAGAAGATTTAGTAATTCTTTATTAACACTATTCACCCCCCTCTAGTGTTAATCTTAGCCTTAAGATCCGTAATCCGCATTTCTCACAAATTGGTATCAGAGCAAGGTTTTCAAAGTTTTCATAATATGAATTTTGAAAAAGTTTTTAAAAAGGCTATTTTTGGGGATTTTATTAACACTATTTTCATATGAATATGTCACAGAATCATCAAGATATTTTTTTTAAACTATATTTAGCTGTTTTGAAAAGTCACTTGATTTTTTAAAAGGTTATATTGTTTTGCAGGAGAAGAATTATGTCTAATGACTGTTGCTTAAAAGATATCAGATAATCATTCATCGATCAAGAAGAACAAGTGGATATATATTGGAAATCAACAAAGAAGTGGGTACCAAATCAATACAAAACTTTTGGTTCTCATTTATAACTTGATTTGATACTGTACTTCTCTCCATCTGCTTCGCAATGCCACTGGTTTCGTGTGAATCCGTCAAGAAATGATCAAGTTATGGTCAAATGAAGTTTTGGTAAACAAAGAAAAAAGGAAGGCAAAATTGTCAAAATTTGAAGTTGGCTATCCAAAACTAAAAAACTGCATACGGGATCTTCTACATTTCTTCTACGGTTCGGCCTGTTGCATCACAATACCATTCAAATTCGACACCAAACCTTTACTAGATCGTAGCCCTTGCCTTTCTCTTTGATTTGCCGCTGGTTTCATCCAATTCCGTTAAGAAAAGAAGGAGATCAAGCCCTCTAGAAGTTTGATAGTATATAGAAAAACGGGAAGAAGAAGAAGAAGAGCAATTAAAATGAAAAGTGGTGACCGTTGGGCCTATTTATAGTAGTTGAAGTGTCCATTCATTCAAAATTCAAATTCAAAGTTTTGGTGCCAAGTTGGTCGATCTACTAAATCATCTATATCTTTCTCATACGGTCTCCAAATTGAGCAAATGAATATACTACGATGATAATAAAAAAAGCCCGTCGCAATAGAACAGATCATGTCATTAAATTCTGAAAGATATAAATGTGTGGTTCATGACAATGGAAGAGCAACAAAGTTAGAAAGATGGAGTGCATAAATTGGTACGCTTTACTATTATTTCATCTTTATTGTTGCATCTAGGAATATATACTTATGCATTTAGTTAGGTATAGAAATTTCTCTATTTTATAAGTTTTGATATTTTGGACCATATATCGACACACCATAATATAAATAACGATATATAAGTCTAGTTTTTTTTTAAAAAGGTCTTTTAAAATGTGTTCTCTTTCAAACAAAATCTACAACTAATTTATTACAACTATACTAAGTAGAAAAGCATACCTTCATTCATGATTTCGACTTTTCTAATGTTATTTTTACTTCTCATACTCTATTTCTTTTAGGATACTAGTTTTATATCTTTAAGAAATTAATAGAATGAATTTAGAATGTTGGAATAAGGTTCTATTTATATATTTCTTCAATTAATAAGATTGCACCACATCACATGACCGGAATTTTAGATAGCATTTATAAAATACTTATTTTCTTCTGTAATGTTTTGTAAGTACTGCAAATTCGTTTTTGTAGCATTTTTGTGCTTTGAAATGCTGTAGAGTTTCAAAAACTTTGCATAGCATTTGGTAAAAGCTACAGTTTCAGTTTTATAAAGTTTCGAATATATTTTATTGCAAAAACTTTTTATAGCATTTTGTAAATGCTGTCTTTTCTGTTTGAGACTTTAGATTATGTAGAAATAATATTTAAATTAAGTATTCTTCTTTATTCTTTTTAGAAATTATTTTCTAACTTATATTAAAGATTTTAATTTGATGTTTAAATTTTTTTAGTAATTAATTAAATTTTTAAAGTAAGAGGCCTTAATATAACACATGTTTATTTTAGTTTTTCAATCTTTAGTATTTTATTTCATTATGATATTTTGTAAACATGTTTCTAAATACTTAAACCAATAATAATTTATTTTATTTTAAAAAAAAAGGAATTAAATAAGGAGGATATCAATCTTTATAAAAACCATATTTGATCATATATAGTATAAGTCCTTATTCCTTAGCATTTGATTTTAATATTAAGTTTGATTACTACCTTTCACAATTATGTTATAGTTTTAATATCATTTATTACCTTCAAACTCTTATTTTACAATTCTTTCAGTCCCATTCATTAGTTTTCTTAACTTAAGTCTAGTAATTGGTGTGTTTTACCTTTGTATGGTTGAAGTATATAAATAGTTTGATATATGTATACATACATATATAAACACACACACACACACAGATATATATATATATATGCTTGCCAATTAGATATTACTTATTACTCATGTTTATCTTATAATCTGGATGTCACTTACCGTAGTATATATATCATCATATCATTCTGCATATTATTATTTTTACTTAATTATCATTTTGTTTCATATTACATATCATTATGAATCCTATTTCATATCTCATTCTATTGCATATTACATCATAAATTACAATGCATATCACAATTATTTGCATCACAAGTTGCACTTCATTATGCATATTATCTCATGCTACATTGCATATGTCATACATTTTATACTGCATTACAAACTACATATTGCATACATGAATACATAACGAGTGTATTTTATTTAAGAGGAGTTTGTAGTATTGTTTTATAATACAGAATTATTAGTTTTTGATTTGTTTGGTATGTTTTGATTGACTTGTTTGACTTGATTGATTTGTTTGACTTGTCTAACATGATTGGTTTTGATGAGTGTGTTGAAATATACTTAACAAATAATTTATGTTCTTATATTTTTCTAACTATTATAAGTATTATAATAAATTCTTAGTTAGGATAGTTAGTAATTTAGGATTAAGTTTTAGTTTTTAGAGTTAAGTGTTGATTATTTATGATAACATTATCATTATAATCAGATGTCATATAGTATTAGATTAAGGGGGAGTAATATAGTTTGGAGTTAGTTTTTGTTGATGACAAAGGCGGAGAAATATAAAATAGGGTAGTTAGGTATAAATTAAGGGGGAGTTGTTAGTTTTAGGGGAAGTCATTAGGGTAGAAATAATATTTTATAAACAAAGGTTGTCATCATCAAAAAGGGGGAGATTGTTAGTCCGTGAGATGATGGTTTTGATGAAAACAACCTTAGAATAAATTATAAAATATAAATACTAATATTATAAGTTTAGATATATATGTATATACAGGATTTAACCATGCAGGTACTAAGAATGAAGACTGTACAGTATAGAGATTCAAGATATCAAGATAAAATATCAAGATAGAAGACTCATGAGTATCGAGACTATCAAGAGTTCAAGATTTCAAGGATAAGTTTTTTTTATTATTATTAGGAATTTTTGTTAAAACTCGTAGAAAAGCACTGGCATCTTAAAATCCAATTTATTCGTGGAATGGAATCCACTTCGAGCCCGTTAAAGGGATGGAACCCTAAGTAGGTTAGAACCTACGAAAAATCTAGTGGAACATTATTTTGTATCCGCTAACTTTCATTTAAAATGATTTTTCAAAATTATATCATGTTTTCAAAATGTTTTCAAAACTTTCCTTTCAAAATAATCAAAACCCTCGATCCTGATTTTAAATAATTTTAGCCTCAAAAACATCTTTATTTTCAAAGTCAAATTACTCCTGATTTTAAACTATTTTTTTAAATAATATATTTAACTTTTAAATATTTATACTTAGATTTAAATATAAAATTATAGTTAAAATCTATATATATTATTCTTTATATTTACTTATGAATATCAACTATAATCAAGTATATTTATAAAGTTTAAATTAGTTTTTATATAAGATAAAGGTTATTTTCAAAGAAATTAAAAACATCATAAAATGATTTGGGAAGTCGACATGCCTATGGGTACCATGTCGACATGGTGACAGTTTGGTTCAAAAATTCAAATTTCAAAAGAAGTGTCTATTCGCCATAACTCTTCATGAATGGTCATGGCTGTTGTTCTTCTATAAATAGGGGTCAGTTTCAACGAATTTTCAATCATTTTTTTCCTGGTTTTCACTCCTCCTCTTCTCCCTCATTTCTTAATACATATTCTTATCATTACTCTGCCGAAATCAACATTGAATCATACTCGATTACTTCTAGTTTGATTGCCTATCACTATCTCTATAAAATTCTCAGTGCTATTCAGAGTTATAGACTTCTTTGTAATCTATTAAGCGAGAAAAGGTGTGATTGTAGGCTTGGAAATCAATCAGAAGGGAAAAGGTGTGATTGTAGCCTTGGTAAATCAATTGGGTAAACTTGTGGCCCAGAAATCAAGTATCTCTATCCAGAGGATCGAAATTCTGGAGGGTGTACCTCATAGCCTTGAAAACCAGGGTGTAATTGTACAATTGCTTTTGAAAGGAAATCCGTACTTGTGTTGCGGGACTAGATGTAGGGTAACTCTGAACCAGTATAAAATCCGATATGTTCTTTCCTTTACTGCTTTTATTTTATTTCTGCATTTGTGATTGTTTCTGTGATCATATATGTGTCTGTATATTGCATACTTTTGTGTCTAAATTAACATAAATTAAAAAGATTTAGTAATTCTTTATTAACACTATTCACCCCCCTCTAGTGTTAATCTTAGCCTTAAGATCCGTAATCCGCATTTCTCACAATAATTTATTTATTTAATTAATTATGATTTGGATTAATTAAATAAGTAACTAAAGGTTTAAATTAATTAATTAAGGTTTAAGATAAATTCATTAATGGAAAATAAATTTGTAATTAAGGATTATTAATTAGATTATTAATTAATAATTAAAGATTTATTAATTAATCAATTAAGTTATAATCAAGGTTAATTAATCAATCAATTAAGGATTAATTAGGTTACAATTAACACTTAATTAATTAAATAATTAGGGTTTAATTAATGGATAATTGGAGATAAATTAATTTGTAATTAATAATGGTTAATCTAAGTTAATTACTTAATGGAAGTAATTAAAGAATGGTTAATGCAGGTCATTAACTTGAGATTATTTAATAATAAATTAATGTGATTAATTTTAATAATTAATTAGATTAATTAATTTAATGATAATCATTTGTGAATTGTTTAAGTGTAATTACTTAATGGAAGTAATTAAGGAATTAATTACTTAATTAATTTAATTTAATGTGATTAGTTTAAATTAATTAATTAAGTTTAATTAATTTTAAACACTGAATGATTTGATAATAATTACTTAATATATTTAATGGATTGGTAATTACTTAGTGAAGTAATTAATTAATAATTACTGGATGTAATTGATTTAAAGTGATTTAAGAATAGAAGTAATTTGAATTACTTTGTAATTAATCAAGGGATTAATTAAGAAATTAATTAAGGAGTAATTTATTTATTTTAATGAAGTAATTAAGGTTACTTAATTAGTGAATGTGCTAATCAAGAGGGATTAATAATTATGGTTTAATTTAAATTAATTACATAATGTAATTAATTTAAATAAAGTAATTAATTAAAAATTAATTAAGGATCATTAATTAATATAATTAATGATGTAATTAAAGTTGATTAATTAAGATTAATTAATCAATGATAAGTGATTAAAGGTAATTAATTAATGTAATTAATTAAGGATTAATGTAATTGATTATGGTTAATTAATTAATGAAGTAATTAAAGGTTAATTACTGTAAAGGGTTAAGGATAATTAATTTATGAAATTTATTAAAGAATAATTACTTGAATGTAATTAAGGATAATTAATCAAGGGTGATTAATTAAGGTGATTAATTCGAATGATTAATTAATTGATTTGTAATTAATTAACGGTTAGATAAGTAAGATTTAAAATGATGAAGTTATTAATTTAATTTATTTTAAATTAATTAAAGATGAAGTAATTAATTTAATTCAATTTAAATTAATTAGAGATGGAAGTAATTAATTTAATTCATTTTAAATTAATTATATTGTGATTAAGTAAATCCTTGCTTATGTATGGATGAATGATATTGTTTGCCTTAAATGGTTTATGATCTCAGATATGAGATTAGTGATGTTGTGTGATATGAATGCTTTGGTTTCATTTTGATGATAGTATGGATTATCTGTTTATAATGATAATGTGGATCATCTGTTTATTATGATAATGTTGATTATCTATTGTGAATCTGTGAACTATCTATCTGTGTGTATATAGATAATAGAATTGAATTGTTTTTAAACTTTAAAACGACTTGGCCTTAAAAGACACGTTTTGGATTTCGATGAGACCGGGATCGGGTTTCCAGATTTGGATATCCTAAAACCACATCGATCCAAATTAACGATAGGTCGTGAATCTCAAGTGAAGACGAAGATTCAGAGTGCAAGGGTTATCGTCGTTAACTCTGAGGGTGACTCCAAAATGAGTTTAACGATATAATGCCTTCGGTTTCGTTCGAACCCGAAACGAACTTGTATGGATTGAATGCTTTCAGAACATCGTTAGGTGGACGATGAGCATTTTAAGATAGATGGGTTCCATAAAGGTAATCGTATCCTCAAGCATCATCAATCGGGAATGGCTAAAACAGGGAAGGTGCAGCAAGGCTAAGTGGGTGATGCCCAAGTAGGATGAGATTTTTCCCTATCTAGAGGTCCCTTTTATTTCGGCTGTGTGGGCAGTTGTTGAGCTCCAACTGCTGGGGTTGTCTTGGTCGGGACTGTCCAGTAAGGGATGGTTCCGGCCTTGTGTTGCAGGGGACTGGGAGTAATCCTCGGTACATTGATCTAGGCCTCGTACTGTGACGGACGATACCCGGTAGCCCTGCCATTGTATGGAATCCAAAATCCAATAAGTGCCATCGGTTTTTATTGTATTACCCACTTTTGTGGCTAGTAGCTGGAATTTAATCATGTAACAATTTTGGCTATTTCATATTTACTTGAAAACCCCAGACCTATTATAATATCACCAGATTTCCTATTAAATGTTTTGGTTAGCGTAAGGTAAAAACTTACCCATGTTTATGTGTGGGGAGTCTTACGTGATACCTTTCTTTTCAAAGGTTTTCAAAAGTTAAGAAAGCTTAACCTGTTACTCACACCAGACCCATGTCTGACCCGGAGTTTATCTTCTATTTTCTTAAACTCTTGGGCACTCAAATTTTTACGAGTATCCAAGGGATTCAGGTTAGCTTTGATGAACTGTGGAGGAGCAATGGAGCAGGAGGCTTCTGCGTGTAGACATATAGTGTTCCGCTGTGTTGGTTTCTTTGAGTAGTTTCCTTGTATTGTATTGAGGTGTATAACTAGACAGGTGTTTATAACTGTCTAGTATGTGATGTGTAATCTGTGTAACTCTAATAATGGTTGTAAACTATGTAATATTTATGTTATTAATATAATTTATTCATTCCATTGTTGTGATTCTGTTGTTGTTTCTTCTTTCTCTTCTTTCTTTTCTCTTTTCTATCCCTTTCTTTCTTAAAGATGATGCGATTTTCTATGGTGAGAAAGTCGGGTTGTCTCATGTGGCTATCGGATCTATCAGAACAAAATATAACAACTAAAATGATATTACATCTCAGAACAGCGAATAGTAGATATATACACACACACACACATACATACAGATACATCATGATACAATACAAAATGATAATCATGGTGGTTCGAAGACCACAATATACACAATGAGCCAAAATTATAAATATATCAGATTCAAAAAATACTATAAAAAAAGTGATAAGTAGATATATCCAAGAAGAAGTAGAAAGACTAAGTCGAAAACAGGTACCTAACCTGAAACAACTCGATCTTACCCGAGTATAAAATACATGGGTCAGTCTGGCTAAAATAAGCAGTTTAATAGGATAAATGATAATATAATGCATGAGTATAAGGGTGATAATTCTTCTCAAATGAGAAGAAATAATTCTGAGTTCATATGATTACTTCAGGTGATGAGGTGGTATCATTAAACAAATATATAATCTCAAAGAGATAAACTCCATAATAAAAGCACAAAGCATAATATGTCTCATATCATCGGCATATCCCAAAACAACAATAATGGTTTAGAGAAACCATGACTCCTAAATAGGAGGAATCTCGAAACCTGCCATAACGGCAATCTCAAATGCATTCCCAAAAGAGAAATCTCAAAAATTACGCCATAAAGGAAATTACATATATCTCCAAAATAGGAGATATAAATCTCAAATAAATGCCACGAATGGCAAATCTCAGTCTCAAATAAATGCCAGGTGTTGGCAACTCAAGTCCCAAATATATAACTCAAAGGAGTTCAAATTCCCAAAGATATAATTGTCACATATATGATATCTCAAACGGCTCAAATGGCCAATAATGTAAAAAGGCGATATACTTGGAAAATCATAAATAATCAATGAAATCATCTCAAAGACCTCAAAGACATAGCATGTGCATATGGTCGAAACCTGCTAAGTACTATTCTCTCAAAATGAGGCACCACGTCGCAATGGCAAACGTCCTAAAGGACAACGTCCCAAAGGACAACATCCTGAAGGACAAATACGTCGCAATGACAAACAACTTGAAGGACAAATGACCCGAAGGTCCAACATTGGCAAATACGTCACAATGACAAATGTGTCACAAACTCTCAAATAGAAACCCGAAAAGTGTTAACGTGCATACCATACCACATGTTTGCACTAAATGATTTACTAACCGCTAGTAAATGCCACACTAGAAATGCTTAAAATGTTTGCCTCGTCCCATTAACAAACACGACTCAAAGGTCAAAACGATCAAACGACCAAGTCAGGAATTAACCGATAAGATAAACATACATGTCCTATACCATATGTTTTACCGAACCATTTAATTCTCCTTCTCATTCACTCGAATAGTGCAAAAATGTGTATTTTATATATAAAATAATTTGTTATAGAAAATAAGCTTTTAAAATAATTTTTCGAAATCGTTTTTGAAAACATTCTTTTAAAATTCCCTTGTTATAATATATAGTTTTTATAACTTGGAAATAATTGAAAAATATTATATAACAATTATTTCAAAACCTAAGTTATTTTGAAAATTATTTCAAATCCATTTGGAAGAACCCATTCTCGAAATCCAAGAAAACATCAAAAAATACTCAAAACCGATACTCGAATTCATTTAAAAAACGATTCAATTTGAATCTCGAATTCTTCAAAATCTTAGCTAACCTATTGATAGGCATCATAGCCCTCAAAACAGTTCAGAAATATCATAAAAACACAAATAGAAGTCAAAAGTCCGACGGAAAAAGAAGGCAGAACCCAAAAAAAATGTATAGGCAAAAACAATACAAAGGTCTGAAATCTTCTCTAGGTTCAACTTTCGGACATAATTTGAATGGCTTAATGACCTTGGAATGGTCTGAAATTTGACACACAAAAATAGAACAATTTTTTATGAACTAGAAAAAGATCCACTAATTTTCGACATGAAATGGTAAAAAATATGAAATTTCAAACATGGACTTAGGCCATGTTGAATTCTGCCCAGGTCTATAAACTCTCCTGAGTTCAACTTTCAGACATGAGACATGTGACCAAACAAATTCCGATTGAACTAAAAACCAGTGTGCGCGTAGTAGAAAACTTCAACTTTCAAATAAAAAAGAATCAATAAATTCCGACAGGAAATGAAAATCATACACTGTCTCAAACATGGACTCAGGCAATGTTTGCGACAGCTCAGAAAATGGAAATATGTATAGTCCTGAACCATCTCGAGTTCAAATTTCATGCATGAAAAAGAGGACCAAACCACTTCAGATCAATTTGGAAATTGGTACGCATACAATAGAAAACTTTAACTTTTAAATAGAAAAAGAATCGTTGAATTCTGATAAGAAATGAAAGTGACATGCTGTCTCAAACATGGACTCAGGCCATGTTTGCAACTGCTCAGAAAACAGAAATTTGTACAGGTGAATTATAGTGCTCATATTAATTTTGCAGTGCATTTTTCAGGCATCAAACGGATATCTTTTGCAATCAAATTCGGTGCACATATACTACAATACACAGGCTATCAAATGAAGAAAATATGGCAGCATTTCGTTGCTAGAATCGGGAGAAAATGACATGCAAAGTGACACCTAAACTCAGTTTTTACAGAAGCAAAACATGAACATAAAATCAATATACTGAAGCTGTTTTTGCTTAGATTTTAGCATTTTGAAGCTTGGCTTCAGCTAGAATTGGTAAGTTTTGATACTCATCTTGTTTTTACAGTGTAAAAACTCGGATTAAAGCTGAAAGATTGGAGCTTTGGCTTGATTTTAGCCTTCAGGAATCTATAGAAGAAACAACAGCATGCAAAAAGGAAAAACAAATTAACAGATAACTCTTCAAATAGGATTTTGATGAAATTATTTAGGTTTTGGGATTAGATTACCTTTGAATTCACTTTAGTTTGATAAAAATCTCAAATTGCTTGAAGAAATTTTGAGTATTGAAAGCTTGGAACTTGAAAATTGGTGAATTTCTCTTTACTGGTTTGAGGAAGAAGGTGAGATAAGTTTACGTTTGTACAGTAGAGTGTTTTCCTCTATTCTCATTTTTAGGCTAAGGCTAAGTGGGCTTTTGGACCTAAAAATTAAAAGAAAACTAATTAGGCTAAGTGAATATATTTAACATTTAAACCAAAATGCACACATATACACTATTGCATAAAACAAATTACATTTTCTTTTGAATTTCAACCCAAACAATTAATGTAGATCTACGTACATATGAAATAAAATATTTTACATCAAATAATAAGATAAATTTTAGTTTTAAGAACAATTTTATTATTAAAAACCCTTATTTTTGCATAAATACACAATTTACACAAATAAATGCATAAATCCTCATTTTTAACTCCAATAATTTTACAAAAATTATTTCTTCATCGAAAAATATGACAAACCATTTTAAACTCAAATTTTATAACTAAAACACATTTTTAAACCAAATTTCACATTTTTTTTTTAAATAAACAATATTTTAAAATCAATCACTTCCTTTTTTAGCAATAATTAATAAAAATTTTGCATTTCCACTAAATAAAATCATATTTCATTCATATTCCACAAAAAAACAAGAATAAAGTTTCCAAAACTTTATTTTCACATTTTATTTCCAAAATTCATTGTTTATTTTAAATAAACAATTTAAAATCTCCATATTATTTTAATTCACAATATTAAATTATTACCTCCGTTATAATTTAATATTTATAGGTAACCTCCAAAACCAGGGTTGTTATAGTAGGTTATTAGGTACTAGAGCGCTGATTACTCGATCAATAGGAAACCTATACTTATAAGTGGCGTACTTGTTATTTTTGAAAAAGGCTTTTCAAAAAGGATTTTCAAAAATTCTTACTATGCATATCCCCTATTTCTTTGAACATATGCGCACATACTAGGCAACCTTTTTCTTTCAACATATAATACTATCATAGGAAATTGTCACCAAAGATTCAACATATAGATAGTTGATATGGCTGATAATCAATCTTCTCTTGAAAACGAGAACCTAGCCTGTGGAATACCTCACATTCATGGAATACCCAAATGGTTTAGATAATATCTTAGGACTGTTGAGCAATTTGTTATTCCTCTAACTACACCAATGGAACCTGTTACCGTGCCTGTCGATGCACCACCCTGTCTTATTGACTTTCCTAAGTTTTGTAAGGACTTTCTTAATATAGAGGGAAAAAAATACGCTAGAACTAAAAGACATTTGGAAGCTAAAGCATGGGTTAATGACTATGAAAGGATATTTAGAGGGCTTGGTTGGAAAGATCAACTAAAGAGGAGGATGGTAGCTTGCCACCTCAAAGGAAAAGCTTTGGATTAGTGTTGGTGACTGAGGAAAATACTAAAAGGATTTTCCCATGAGATAAATTCAAGAATAGATTTAAAAAGGTTTATTTCTAGGGTAGAAGTGAGTCTACAACGAGAGAAATTCATTCAGATTAGGGAAGGAGATTCCACTCATAAAGAGTCCATAACTAAGTTCATAGACTTGGCTAAATTTGGGATGAACTTGGTAGATACAGCAACAAAAAAGGCCATAAAGTTCATAAAGGGCCTAAGTATTTCGCTGAGAGAAATGTTGTTAACCCAATGGTGTCATGTATGAAACTTTGGTGGAGACGACGATGCTACACATGGCCAATGTGAACGATAAGGAGATATAAAAGGAGAAGCTGCACCTGCCCAAAAACAAGGAGGGTGCAAGAAAGGAAGCTTTTGGGCTAATAAGAATTCGAAGGGGAAATTTAAGAGGGATGGTAAGGTGTGCAATTGATGCTAGAAGAAAGGTCATGAAGCTAAAGATTATAGGGTGAGTCCGATGAAGGAATCTTCTAAAAGGAAGTGCTTTAATTACCATGAGGAAGGGCATCTCAACAATCAATGCCCTAAGTGGGAAAAGGTTGGATCAAGCGGAAAACCTTATGCTATTGAAGCCATCCCTATTTCAAGTAGACTACCGAGAGACCAAGGGAAGGCAACATTAGAAGGTATAACTCTTATTTTTGAGTTACAACCATACCCTATTTGATTCAAGGGCATCACATTCCTTTATAGCTAGGAATGTAGTACACTTTTTAAACGTTCAAACCCAGATTGTCACTAGCCTAATAGTGGTCTTTAATCCTATTGAGAGTTCAATACATACTCTTTTATTTGCAAAGACTTAGTGTCAGATATATGCGACGTTGATTTCATATGTAATATGTACATTCTAAATTTTGAGGGGTATGGACTTATCTTAGGTATGGATTGGTTAATAAATTATGGAGCAATTCTTGATTGTGATGGGAGGGTTGTACGATTAAGAAGTTATGGAGGCCGTGACCTAGAAATTCTCTGTTTACCCTGAGATTTAGTTGAGTTAAGCAATCTATACTCACCAAGTCTACTCGATGTTGGAGAACCATCATCCATACCCATAGTTTGTAAATTTCTCGATGTCTTTAAGGAAGTCTTGGTTCTCCAACCCAATAGGGTGAACGAGTTATGAATGGATTTAGAGAAGGACGCAAGGCCAATCGCCTTGCCTTTAAGACACATGGCCCCCAAAGATAGAAGGGAGTTGGATAGGAAAATCTCTAAGACATTAAAGAAAGGATTCATCCACCGAAGTACTTCGGAGTGGGGAGCTCTGTTATTTTTGCTATAAAGGAAAACGGTTCTTTGAGACTTTGCATCGACTATAGGGAATTAAAAAAGTTGATAAGAAAGAATAGGTACCCTTTACCTAGGATAGACGACTTGTTCGATCATCTTGGAGGAGCTAAAGTCTTTTCTTGACTAGACTTAGCATTTGGGTTTCATCCGTTGAGGATTGCAGAGGAAAGCAAGTAGAAGACTTTATTTTGCATACTAGATGGACTCTATAAGTGGGAAGTGATACCTTTTGGATCAGCGAATACCCCAACATACTTTGTGGATTTAATGAGTAGGGTATTTAAAGGCAACTCGATAAATTAATCCTTTTTTTCATAGATGATATTTTTTATGAGCAAAGAGGAGCATGAGGATCGCCTAGAAGAGGTATTAGGAATCTTAAGAAAGCACCGGCTTAATGCCAAATTTTCTAAATGCCAATTTTGGGGAAAACAAGTTAGATTCCTTGGGCATATTGTTTCTTAGCAAGGGTTGGTAGTAGAACCTGCAAAGTGAAAGCTATTCAAGGATGGAAGACTCGTAAGAATGCATCAGAGGTTAGAGGTTTTCTCGGATTGGCAGGCTACTATAAAGAGTTCATTAAGATATTTGCAAGAATAGCATCCTCTTTAACATAATTTACTAAGAAGAATCTAGTCTTTTCTTGGGACAATAGATGCATTAAGGCAATTGATATGCTTAAGGAGTTACTGACTAATGCACCTATTCTTACTATTATTGATGGAACCAGACCGTTTGCAGTTTTCGCAGACGCTTATAGCACAAGATTAGGAGCGGTTCTAATGCAAGAAGGAAAATTAGTTGCTCATGTTGGTAGGCAAATGAAGGATAATTAGAAAAGATATCCAATTCATGACTTAGAATTAGCAGCTATCGTCTTTATCTTGAAGAAATGAGGAATTATCTTTTGGGAAAAATGTTTGAGTTATTCGCTGACCATATATCACTCAAATACCTATTTTCCAAAAAAGATTTGAATCTTAAGTTGCATAGATGAATGGAATATATAACATCGTTTTACTTTAGTATTCATTATATCCCTAGAAGAGGGAACACAGTCGCCGATGCCCTTAGTTGGAGGCATGCTACCCTAGGTGATATATATGAATGGAGGTAGTTGGAGTTCCTCTCACGTATTAACTTCCAACCACCAACAGAAATCATCCAAGGCTTTTTAGCATTTATGGAGATTAGACTAACCTTGATGGACCTCATAGAGTTTGAGCAACTGAAGGATGAAAAATTAGTAGAGATTTTGGAGAAGTTAAGGAAAGCAGGGTATTTTCCCTACACTAGTAGGTATTCAGTTTAGGAGAAGGGATGCTTAAGAAGGGATGGATGCCTTTGTGTCCCTATGGTTGATAGTTTGTTGAGAGAGGTGCTTATGGATTACCAACACTCAAAGATACCATTCACCCCGGAGGAGATAAGATGTACAAGGATATGAAGAGGATTTTCTTTTAGCATGGAATGAAGAATAGGGTCATTGAGTTTGATGCTAAGTGCTTGACATGTCAAAGAGTAAAAGTTGAGGAAGGGAGGACTGATCGAGTACTATACCTTTGGAAATTTTGACTTGGAAGTGGGAACAGATTTCGATGGATTTTGTGGAATGATTGCCTAGAAGTCAAAGAGGTAATAAAGCTGTTTGGGTTGTTGTGGATAGCTTATTAAGAATGTCCATTTTATCCCAGTTAAGAACAATAGGATGGCCACTTCTCTTGTGCAAATCTACAACAAGGAGGTAGTTTGGCTGCATGGAATTCCTATAAGCATAGTTAGTAATAGGGACCCCTTATTCACCGGTGAGTTTTGGAGGAGTCTACAAGCAGCTTTAGGAAATTCTTTGAATCTCATCGCTACATATCACCCGCAAACCAATGGTCAAACGGGGAGGGTAAGTAGGATTTTGGAAGACTTGTTGAGGGCTTGTGTTTTGGATTTTGCAGGACATTGGGAGCAACATCTACCGTTGGTTGAGTTCACATATAATAATAGCTATCAAGTAATGATTGGTATGGCCTTTTTTAAAGCATTTTATGGGGGGCCATAAAAATCTCCAAGTTGTTGGTGGGGAACCATCGACGAAGTATTACTTGGACTCGATTTGAACCATGATACCATGGAAAAAGTAGAGTTGATTAGAAAATGAATGAAGGCAATGCAATTTCATCTAAAATCTTATGCGAATAGAAGGAGGAAAAAGCTTAAGTTGAGGTTGAAGGCATGGTATTCATCAAAGTCTCCCTTCTTAGAAATGTGGTTAGGTTAGGCAAGACTGGAAAATTGGCGCCTAGATTCGTTGGGCCATTTAGAGTTTTCGAAAGGAAAGGAAAATTTGCACATCACGTGGGGCTTCCTGTTAGAATAGTAGGAGTCCACAATGTTTTCTTGTTTCTCACCTTAGAAAATGCCTTCATGACATCGCCACTAGAGTTGAGACTGATCAATTAGGGGGATTAGAGATGGAGTTGACAGTGCTTCATGCTACCACACACATTGTAGAGCATGGAACCAAGAGACTCTATAACAAAATAACTAGGCTAGTCCTAGTACAATTGGTAGACAATACGGTGGAATGCACATGGGAAACCGAGTAGAAGATGAAGATCACTCATCCAGAGATTATCACTGATAAATTTTCTCTCCAAAGTTTGAATTTTGGTTGCATCATGGTTTCTAGATTGGATGGTAGGAGATAGTTGCCACACTTTTTCACAATCACTTTAAACTCATGTAGAAATTTGTATGCATGTTTAAGGTATTTGCTTACATGACGTGATATACACACTCACGCTAAGATTGAGCTCATTATAACATATTTGTAGTACATAATCACATTGCACTTTCGTGGGGTAGGTGGTTATGTAGATAACTTGGTTGTGTAACATAGATGTTATTGCACTTTACATAGTTTGCCCTTTGAAAAATTTCAGGATGAAATCCTTTTTAAGGTAGGAGAATGTAACACCTCATAAAATGAACCATAAATAAATTGAGTGAATTAAATTAAATAAGGTAGGTTTGAAAATGAAAACTTTATAAAATTTGGAATTTGATCACGAAAGTTACACTGTTGCATTTGTAGCGAAATTTTGTGTTTCCATATGTAATATGCTAAAAACTGAGCTCAAACGAAGAAATTGTGGGCGTCTGAAATTTTTAGATTTAAATTAATTTAGTTTGAATTCGAATTCAAATGGGTATTTAAATTGGGGTTGAATTTCCAAAATTAACTGCAGGATTACTTGAAGGTTAAGTAACCATTAAGTAGTTAACATTAAAAGTTATTTGAATAAAATAAACGAGCAATGGAAATAAATCAGGGCACCAGAAATAGGAGTAGAGATCAACATCTCTGACCCAAGTGGTCGAACCCCTAGTGGTTGAGTAGTTTATGGGGGCGGTCGACCCTATTTAGGTGGTGGTTAGGGTTTTTTCAACATTAAACACTTTATATTTATCCGCTATTCATCTAACTCCATCCTACGGTTCTAGTGTTTTCAAATTCAGTAAATAGGACTCTATCCTCTCTACTTTTTATTAATAAATATTTGGAGAATACCTCGAATCTTTGTCACTTTCTCTCTTAGTTAGATTTAGAAATTATATTAGGGATTCAGGTAAGGATTCTAATCCTTTTCTAATTACTCTTTTAAACTATTCACTTCTCCTCCAACCACTCCAAACCTAACAAAATTACATATATTCATATCCTTCGCCATGTATATGCATCAAAAGGAGATATAGAAAAGAGTTGCTTTGGTGTTGCAAATCCATACAATAGAAGCTAAGGATAATCTATTAGTAAAAACCTTAGTATTCTTATTTCAGCAATTGATTAGTATATATATCTATGGATCTGAATATGCCTTAAGGATTTTGGGATTGCAAATACAAAGTAGATAAAATCCCCAAAAATTCCTTTTAATTTTGGAATGTCAATTCTATATGGAGATTCTCAATTATTTATGTTAATTTGATGAAATTTGTATTTTTTTTGCAATTTCTAATAATTTCATAGCTTATTCCACTTCTCCTCCTTCTTTGATTCAAATTGTGAGTTTTCAATAATAAAATAAGGGTATAGATTATGGATTCTATTCATAGTTTACACCACTTATTCCGTACAAAGTTCCTTCGTTTATTTCAATGTAAAAGAGGAGTTGAGTAGGACATGAAGTTAGAACTGCAATTCCTATTGTTTAGGATATTCCATTGGATTGTTGTAATGAATTAGTTTTCTATTTTTACAAGTTTATGTATTGCAGTTTGGGTTATGAATATCTAGTCCATTTTTATAGATATTGAAATCTTAGAAATCTAAAGGGAAACGACTTGTATTAGTATTATGGTTAAAGAATTGACATTTAAAGCTAGTTTAGTACGTATAAACCGCATGCTTCGAATTTATTAGGTACGAATATATATTTTTGTTTCTATTAGCATAATAAACATATAATTTCATAGTTAATTAGGTGGTAACTGTTATTAATTTCTCCCTTTAGGAAGATAATCGATATTTTAAGGCGTAATAAGTAAGATTCCATATAAGGCCTTAATTACGAAATGGTGGGATGAGTATTATATATATATGGAGAGTATTTAAATCATGGCTAAGTCATAGGGATGCGAGGTCAGTAAATATGCACGATAGAAGACCGCCTTTACTTTGAGGCTACCGAAAGTTGTGTACACTTCCTAATTGTGTGAGACATCTCCTATAATAAATATTTTTAATGAGACGAGGTTAGTCCCAAATTCTATAGTGTAAACATGCCCAGTTTATCTGGCTACCAGTTCTTACGAACAGTCCGACTAATGTGAGATGTCATTATGAGTATGTGTCATAATATAAAGGGCCTGCTTTGGGGTCTTGAGGTATTTAGTGGTTTGAGAGCCCACCCATTTTTCCTAAATGTAGTATTAAATGAACAAGGTGCTAGTTACTAGGCACTTTAGGCAGTATCTCGATAGGGGTCCATTTTGGGATAAGGTACTAAGTGACTGATCGAGGGTCTACCTTTCCATAAATAAGTATTAGGTGGCTTAAGAGATTCCATGCGATGTCAGCTAGATAGTCAACTTTAAGGGCTCCACCTTGGAAGTAGGTATTAAATGATGAGATCTTCCTCGGTTTAGGTCTTATATCGCCATTGTCTTCTTGTTTTCCAATAAAATGTATTAAGAGGCTTGAGTTTTATCTCTCGCATTGTTAGACATTTACGATGTGGGATTTTGGTTATGGAATTAAGAAACCTGCTCCGGGAATGAAAGGTATTAAGTGGTTCACTATGGACCTACCTCCTTTCCTTATAAGAAGGATTAAATGGATTGATGTACATAGGCTTATTCTTATTTTGAGATATCCTTCCCGAGTACTGAAATGGTAAGACTTTAGGTTATTATTCACCACATATATGTTGTTCTTACTCCCTCCTATTACAACATAGGTTAAGAATAGAGTAATGATAGAGACGATGCTTGAAGGTGGAGTGGCTTAAGCTTGTGGTAGTTATTGTTATCTTCTACGATAATTTTATGTTGCACTATTTATTTGGACAAAATGATGTAACAGATCTTATGTGACGGTTTTATGATGTTTTGTATTATGACATTTCAAATGGTTTTGAAATAAGTGGGTGCAATTTGAAATTATATTTTATTCCATCTACTGTGACTTTTGAAAGAATAATTATTGCTCTGTACTGTTACTTCTTTTTCTAACCAACAGCCAGCCTTAGAATGATCTAAATATCGATGGGCTTTTTCTGAGTCAAAATCTAGGCCTATTCTAAGGTGGGTTATCATAGAAATTCACTAAAATCATTAACCAATTATCAAAATAAATTTTATAATTTGGTCCAAATCGAATTATTTCAAATTCTGGCCATTTATACAATGTACATGCCCAAATAAAATAAACTACACATCAAAACGCAATCGGATAGCGTCTCTTTTGCATTTTGGACATTTCAACATACACAAAATTCCATCGTCTAATCCAAAATAATATCCATAACCATGCGATCAATCCAATATGATAACAACTATACAACTCAACCAGTATATGTGATAACTATGCATCAAGCAATAGGAAATAAATATAGTTGTGAGTTTAAAAAAATCATCGAGCTTCCGACCGAAGACTTGACTACCCCAAAAACACTAGAAAATAAATGCACTTCCGTATTCAGTAGCCACCAATATCGACCTTCAAGCACATGTCCTAGTTAATCTTCACTACTAACGCATGACACTTCAATAACATAAACATGCCCCTATCCCATTCCTCATAGTTATAGCTTGCTATCACACTTTTGCAAGCAGACCCACCAGCACTCCATCAATGTCAGGAAATAACACACAACCACATCTCCCCTCATCACAACTTCCAAGCCTGTCCATTGCCTAACCCCCACAATCATGCACTTGGAATTTTTCATGACCCTTTACCGCCATCACCAAAGATCACGACAATCTCTAAGTCATGGATTCCTTTCACGTGCGGTAGTTTCTAGGTTGTGTCTCCCCAAGCGTTGTGGCTTTATCATGGCCTTCATCTTCTCCACCTTCAACTGGCCATGTCATGCTCCGGCATCCCATATTGTAGCCTTATCTACGCATCAATCCGAAAAGTTCATTAACTATTCTGTTATTCTCATTGAATGGGTATTTTTCCCCTAATCGTTGATGTATCATTCACAAGTACCATTTCATTCATAACCACATAAGTAAAGAATTTTCTCTCAATGATACAGTTTAGTCCATAGTTCCAAAATAATATTAAATATTTTAGATACTTCAATATTTTCTGTAGATAACACATCACCATCATTATGAAAAAGATACCATAATCTAAATGCCAAAGTACGAATTTATTTTATAATGAAATATATAATATTCATATTAAAAAAACTACATCTATTTTTTATCAATATAAATTAGTTATTATTTCATAGATAATATTCGATGTGCATGAAAATAATCTTTTAAAACTTGGTGCATTCACTGGAAGTGTCATATGGTATTCTCCTGCTATTTCCGTTGTTACAAAAACAACAACATTTAAAATATGAAGCTTCATTCGTCCATCTGCCATAGGTTATTCATTTCCTTTACTATAACTATATTATAGTTGAGAGTTTTAGAACAAATATCTCGAACTTAAGAAATGAATCTTATATAGAAATATTTTTCTATGTAAAAATGCATTTTGAATGAAAATCATATTCCTTATTCTCTATCAAGCGCCTATAATTATTTTAAAACAACTACATTTTCAATGTCCCTTCACGGAGCAGAAATGATCATTCGCTCTCTTCATCCCCACTGTACCAACATTTAGCCATTATCAAACTTTAACTTTCTCATTCAAAAGGCAATTGGTTAGAAATGAGATCCTTTACTTCAAGACTACACTGAATTTCTTTACCAAAATGCTTTCAACCATCCTTAATATTTTAAGGATATCGAGTAAGTTGCACTTAAGCAAATAAATCCAAACTACCATTTCAATCAAAATCCAAGGTCTCTATGTAGTTCTTGGTCTAGTGTTGTATCTAACACAACAAGATCCTTATTGTATTCAGTCACATCGATCACATGATCTTACATTATGGTTTGCTTTATTATTCCAAATAAAATGTTTTCATCGAGATTTCATATAATATAAATGCAACTATTCACTATATAACTTTTTTCATATGATTGAATATGGGTCACTATCCATACTCTTATATTACTTTAAATTTCAAAACTCATAAAAGACAATGTATAATCTTAGGCAAATTACTTGCATGGGTCTTAAAGCCACAACATGCCAAAAGATTTATTAGTAAGTATGTTTTAAAATTCTTCATTAATCTTTTATTCTGTCTAATTAGTTTATTTTAATTGATAAAAAAATTTATCAATTATATTAAACATGCAAAGTTATTTTAGTAGATTATTATAATATCACATATGTTCTTATACTTATTAGATTGGTTTATTATATTTATCTACTAATGTTCCCACCGAATTCCACATCTCTAAAAAATCATAAAAGAGATACCAAAATTTCATACATTCTTTTAGTTGGTGTTAGGATTTGTTTATCATATTACTACAACTTTGAAGATGCTCAACAAATTATAGTCCCAATAAATAGTAAGTAACTCCTTATTAATTATATCTCGTATATATTTCCTAACCATACTTTCATTATGCTCCAAGTCATTTTGTGACACTAAGGGTGTTCAACGAATCATAAAATACATTAGATAAGATAAAATCATCATTCAATGATATTCTAGTGGAAACCATGTAATCCTTGAGGGTGATTAACAAAGTTACATACCATTCTTACTTATTTAGAGATAATATAAAGGTTACCTTACATATTCTATGGCTTAAGAGTGTGTATCAACCATAGGTATGTAAGGTACTCTATTTGTATTATAAAAGATGGACAGCATATTATTTTAAATTTTTGATTCAAAATAATTATATAGAGTCCTATCGATTATTTAAGGATGATGAGTATAACTTAAGATATCATATATTATACATAAATCCAATGTATGCTCCCTTAAGTGTCATGGGGTTTATTTCATTTAAACTTCCCTCTTTTCTTTATATATATAATATACATGCCTTAATTTGTTATAACATGTATAATTCATTATATCATGTATGTATGTATATGTATATCTTAATTAAACATTTTAATTAATACTTATATAAATTAAAAAATTAATTTCTATACTTATAAATTTAAATTTAAACAAATATTAAACTCTTAATTTTTTTCCAAATACGTTTATGTGAATCAACTTAAGTCACAAAATCATTTTGTGCCACTTCCACCAGGGTATACCCTAAAAAAGGGACCAATTTGGAGAGCCACATCAAGACCATGAATTGGGGAGTTTTATTCTTAAGAATGTTCCTTGATTAAGTAAATTTTTCCTTAGTTAAACCCATTTTCTTTAAACACCCTTCTTCATGGACGTTTAAAGTGGTTGATCTACGTGTTGGTTAATTATCCATATAAAACACAATAAGGGCTCTGATGCCATCGTTGGATCTGGTGCATCGACGGTGGGGTAAAAAGAGGAAATTTCAAAATTTTCCTTCTAATTAAATTGCATTAGATTGTATTTTGTGTTTATATGTATAATAAATTTATACTAAATCGTATTTAGTATTTATTAATAAAAGAGTTTGGGTATATTTTCAATTTATTTATTTATGTTTACAATATTTATTTGTTGTTGTTTAAAATTATATTTTGTCATAAGTTTAATCCATAAATTTAATTTAAAATTAATCTACGTTATAATGCATTTGTATTCATAAAATAAACATCATAACTATATTTAAAAGAGTTCAAAACCTAAGGGTAATATGAGAATATTTTTATACTTCACCATTGTGACTTACAGTTAATAAATATATTGACAAAGGTCATATGTCAGTGACGATGTCAATAATGATATACCTATATATGAAAATAATTATGGCTATAATAATATAATATCTAAATTATTATTGTTCAACAATTTATTGACTGATTAAGATTTTATATTTGTTCAGTATGGTGTGAATAGTTAGTGGGTTTCTTTCTTAATAAGGACCCTCCTTACTCCATGGTTAGGAATGAACTTATTTTTCATCGTTGGCTTATGGGAAAGATTAATATGTGGTTTGACAACTCACTCTTCTGTTCTCTTCTCCTGGAAACTGCTTATATGTACTACTTTTCTTTCCCTTAGTCACTTAGCTCTTATTTGGAAGCACTCACCCATAACTCCAACCCCTATTTAAGTGAAAGTGGATTGTATAGATTTTCCTATTCCAGGGAAGATTCCATTGCCCATACCTCCTATTAGGAAGTGGATCTGCAAAGTGCTTCCTCTATATGTATCCCCTTTTCCTAATGGTATACACCCTATATCATACATATATTCTATCAATTTTGATAATGTTCTTCGGCTTGTTGTCACAGACTATCCTTATATGGACCTAACTTCGCCTTATGTGATAAATGATCTTATCATTCCACATCTTGATAGTACATGGTTTCATTTGTCCACAAAGTTCATATATGCACCAACTAGTGATACATACTTCAAGTGTGTGGATGATGTTGATGGTGAAAAGAGACATCTGTTTTATTGCATTGATAAGATGCCTTTGCTCCTCATCTCTAATGGTGATATAGGGAAGAGCATCCTTGAAATCTTATAGGATGATCGTGGGATGGAAATTTCTTTTATTCTGTTTAATCTGATGGTTATATCCTTGATCTCACTAGGATTTTTTTAGTGAATGCCATGTAATCGGACCTGCCTTGATTCCAGATCTTGCAGCTCTTCTTCCTCGAAGGAAGACTTATTTAGATCATTATAGTCTTTTTCCTGTTCTTAGTTGTTGTAGTCAAAATTATTGAGGTAGGAAAACTCACATCCATATATATATATATATATATATAATAGTCGATGGTCCCCTATAAAATAGGTTTACCCTGGCAAAAAAATTAGCTAATATAAATTTGTTTGTTGAAATAAAAAATTATATTAATTTATACATAAACATGCATGTGTTAATTCATAAAGATTCGTATAATTAATACTATAAAACTTAGAATTCAAAATAGTTCGATTGATTATACACACACACAAACATTAGAAGGATTAATTAATTTTTTATTATTGTGGATCCATACAAATTCACACGTATAAAAAATGAGTTTTGAATTCAAATATTTAAATTTAAAATAATTTTTACTATTTAAAAACAATAATAAAATAGCCAAAGCTGGAAAATAATACACACACACATATACATATATTATTGCCACATGCAATTACATACATGTGTATATGTATATTTAGATTTTTTTAATGTGCGATCTTTTAGAAACATACATATAATTTTTATTTCATTAATTAATAAGCATATTTAAAAGGTTGAACGAATAAAACATGTATATTACAACGTACGCACAAGTATGTGTTAGGTCTAATCCATTCCGGCAGCGGTTGAAATGGGTAAATTTCTAAAAAAATTTATCTAATTGGATTTTAGTGGCCCTATAAGGTATAATATCCAACATTAAATCCAATCTGATTATTTTAATAATTTCATTTTTTGTTTGATTTTTTAATTAATCTAATTATTTAAATATATTTTATGTTAATGCTTGGTATTAAAAAGCAAAAGGGAGAGTAGTTAGCCATGGAGGCACAATAGGAGTCTTAATATGCACGATTTCTTACGCACATGATACAATTCAAATGGACAATCCTGGAGCATGCAATAAGAAACCAACACTATAGTCGAGAGGTGGAAGCTGATAGACTATTAGGCATGTTAATGAGTCGGCATCTCGGGTTCTTCCTCTCCAACCGTGGTGAGGGGAAACCGGTTCCCAGTAGCCTAGTAGCGGCGGTGGTATTGAAAATTTATTCGCACAGTAGCCCAGTGGCGGTGTTTTCATAATTAGTAGATAAGAGGGCGGTGTTTGCTCGATTAATAGCGTTGTGGCGGTGTTTAAATGTTTTACATGCCTAGAGGCATTGCTTACACTAAGTAGCTCTAGGAGCATTGGCCGATCATTAAATGTGAGGTTTGATCCTTAGTTCAGTCCATTGCAATAGCCTACATAACTTATGGTAAAGGAATGTATTAGACAAGAACCCTTAGGTAATAGGCCTTTGGAGTTCACAGACACTTGTGGTACACCCTATGTCGTCTAGAGTAGAGTTAAAGTTAATTGCATATGATCATCACATATTAAACTTGTATCATTCACTAGACTTTTCTGACCCACCCTCTTCGTTTCATTTTTCCCCACCATATGATGACAAGTTAGCAGTTGATTGGGCATAGCACATGGAGAAAGGAGCTACATGATAGAGTTCTCATATTCTTTTTGTCGATCATGTAGTTACTTATTGCATTAAAAGTCTATATAACATGCATTTTGCTTTGAAATAGTGTATATGGCGAAAAAAGTATTTTGGAGACTGTTTTCCCAAAATGTTTATTTTTTAGTACTTAAATTTTAATTTCTTCCGCTGTGAGATTTGAAAGTGTAGAATGTCTTAGAACTTACCCTTACACTTACGCCTTAAATGTTATAAAAATTAAACAGCTCATATTTCTTGGCATGATGCGAGTCCGAAGTCAATTTAGGCTTCGGATCGATGTGTCGAGAAGTATGGATTGTTATAGCTATAGGATGGTGGAATGCCATTAAAATTACTACTTCCAAGGACCAGATTGCTTGAGAGTAGTTTAAGGCGAGATTTAAAGATAAGTATATACCGACCACTTAGAAGTCAGTGCTCCTCTAGAAGTTTGCTGACTCGAGCTAGGGTGAAATGTTTGTATCGAAGTATGTGGTTAAGTTCGACACACTGTGAAAGTACGACCTTTCTTTTATCAATAATTCACTAAGGAAGAATGAAAATTTCATTATGGGCTCAGATGATTACCTCATAAAGAAGCTAGTAGAACATATAAATAAGACCTTCGAGAGGCTAGTGGAGAAGGCTCTTCAACATGAGAGTCTGTATCCTAAGCCTAAGTGGGTTATTGCCTCCAAGGATGGGCTAAAGCGACAAGTTGACGGGGCAGGCAAGAGGAAGTGGGACAACAACAACAAGAAGAATTTCAAAAGAAGGGCAAATGGGAGCCTACTTGCTATACTTGTGGAGAGAAGGGCTATCTTGTCAGAGATTGCATGGCGAAAGCAAGAAGTGCTGCAACTATAATAATCCGGAGCAAGCCCAGAAGGATTGTCCATAACCATCGAGGAATAAGCAGGTTGTGTCTTATTACATTTTGAATGTTGTTCCAGCTTCGTCAAGTGCTCTATCGGTGATGGAGAAGGGGAAGAGCGTCGTTATACGGAGTATGCTTTCTATTTCTAATAGATTTGCACGTATTTTGTTTGATACTGGGGCTTCACATTCCTTCATATCTAATAATTTAGTAGATAGACTAGTATTAAAACCCTAAATTGTTGACCAACCTTGATTGTGATAAACCTAGTTGGAGGCTCTATTAGTCTTTGCATAGTTTGTCGAGACTTAGCCTTATCAAGTCATGGATGTTTCTTTGCTTATGATTACTTCATTTTAGGTTTTTTCTGGTTCATTATTATTCTAAGGATGGATTAGCTACAGAAATACAGAGTAGTGGTGGATTGTGAGTGGTCGTTGGTGATGATATAGATGGATAATGGGCGTATGTTGGAGATAGGTTACTTGCGTATTGCGAGGAAGTAACCAACCATATTCAAGGAGGTAACTAGATTACCATCGTACAGGGAGATAGAATTCCGTAAAAATTTGGTGAAGGATGCCAGACCGATAGTTATGCCTTTGAGGCATATGGAATCCAAAGAGTAGATGGAACTGGAGGTGCAAGTGAATGACCTGTTAAGGCGAGGGTTCATTCTAGGATCATATCTGAGTGGGGCGCACCTGTAGTATTTGCCACCAAGGTGGATGCTCTCTGAGGTTATTTGTAGATTACCATGAGCTGAATAAGGTGACAACGAAGAATAAAAATCCACTCTCTTGTATTGATGACTTATTCAATCAACTCCATAGTGCTAGGGTGTTTTCTCAGCAGGACCTTGCGATGGGGTTTCATCAACTGAGAATGGGGAAGAAGAGTGCTAATTATAGCATTTCATACACCCCATGGATTCTATAAGTGGTTGGTTATGACGCTTAGGCAAACCATCGCATTGGCATACTTTATTGGCCTTATAAACCATTTTTTCAAGGAATGACTAAATAAGTTTGTACTTATGTTTGTGGATGATATCCTTGTTTATTCGAGGATGGAGGAAGAACAGAAAGGGCATTTGAGAATTGTGCTCGAGGTGTTGAGGAACCATCGATTGAAGGTGAAATTTTTGAAGTGTCATTTATGGAGGAGGTAAGTGCTATTTTTTTAGTCACGTTGTTTTTGAGCAGGATATTACTGTAGATCCTAGAAAGGTGGCAGTAATATAGGACTGGAATTGACCTAAGACTACTACAGAAGTGAGTAGTTTCCTTGGCTTAATGGTATACTATAGACTTTTTATTTAGGACCTATTTAAGGTAGGATCACCATTAACCAACTTAATAAAGAAGAATCATACTTTTTTGGGATGCGAGGTGTGAGCATGCATTCGTGAGTTTGAAGAAGAGGTTGATAAGCACACCGATGCTAGTCATTCTGAGCGGGAATGAAAGGCTGACAGTATACATAGATACCTGTGGTATTAAACTTGGTGTTGTGTTGATGCAGAGGGGAAAGGTTTTCACCTACGCTTATCAATAACTGAAACCGCATGAGAAGAAGTATCTAACTTACGATTTGGAGTTAGCAACGATAATATTCACTTCGAAGATATGAAGGCATTATTTGCTTGGGGAGAGGTTCGAGTTGTATATGGGGGATAAGTCGTTAGGTATCAGTTTCCCCATAAGGATCTTAACCTATGTCAGTAGCCATGATTAGGGAATCTAGCCTCCTATGACCATGACATTTCCTATATGCCTGGTAAGGGAAATGCAGTCGTTGATGAATTAAGTAGAAGAATTGCTAGCTTATGAGTGATGTTCCTAAAGTGGAAGCATTAGAGGTTTTTGCTGGCTAAGATTTTAGACCTTGATGTGAGCTAGAGCAGGAAGCATTAGTTAGCCTGATGATCAGAAACCAGATTGAGCAGATTAGTACTAGTAGAGATGAGATGCTAAACTAGCGAAGATCATGGAAAAGATATAAGAAGGAGTAGATTCTGAGGAATAAAGCAGCGTGGGATCGATCATGATGGTTGGCTCCGTAAGGATGTATAACATCTTTTATCTAGAGGCTCGAAGCTAAGCACTATGAATGTTGCAGTCATCCATAGTATTAACTTTCGGTGACCAAATACGGTAATGTTAAAGGTATCCATAATATCAGAAGCACATGAATATGAAACAAAATCACATATTTCGAAAATAACTTTTCTGTTTGCATTTCACAAAACATGTTTCATATTTAATTACATAATCCCAATCATTTTCCAAGTTCAAATCAAATATATTATTACAAAATACGCCAAGAGCGACATATAAAGATGCCCCCTTAGATGACCAGAGTATTAAATAGTCATAACTGACTTAATACATTATAGTGGAATAAAACAATAGAACAACTCCTAAACAACTATCTTCGGCCTCCTGCTTGTCTTTGAAAGGTATTATTCATCCACCTACTAAAAACTGTAAATCCTCAACCCTCACCCTACTCAAATCAATTTTGAGCACCCGAGACTTTAAGTGGAAAAACATAAACTTTGATTCAGATATAAAGCCTGGTGTGAGTAATACAATATATCTTGGTTGTTTAATATTAAGAGAGGCCACGCCACATAGCTGAATGAATTTCCACTCGCTATTATCCTTTTAAAACATATCTTTTGCAAATCTTAATCCTGCAACCAAAACTGGTTAAAACAATAATACCATTATCATGAAAGTATATAAATCAGGGAACGAATGGACTATCTGTCCAAACACTATAGTTTTGTTTGGATAACTGCTAACCTTAGGCTGACTCGGGCCTACCATACTAAATGAATAAATAATCTAACTTCTGTTAGATACTCCTCTTCTGGACGGTATGTCCCTAGCTTAATTCTCTCATGGTCAATTAATCCTAATGGTTTTGCGGGCTCACCAATAACCTATCCTTACTGTGTATATTCCTTTCTGTGTGTAACATCATTTTAGTCTTACCTCTAACAAATCCCCACACACTAGAATTTTGGATTAAATTAGCTATGGGCTAATAGCTAATGTATATGACGCGACCCTATACCAGTCCTATCTGGTATTCTAATATCTGAGTCATTTTACTTAGGATCATCAACCCAAAATTTTCCTTGAAAAACTTTTCTTATCAAAATGATTTATGACTTTTAAATCATACTTAAACAAGTAAAATATACTTTATGCTTTACTAAAATCACCTTACCATGTCATATACACTTACACATATCTTCGTTGATGAAAACATTTAAACTTTTTAAGTGCCCCTTTCAAATCCATTGAAAGTACCCCTTTCTAAACCAAGTAAACCTAGGCCGAAAGGCCAAAACATACCCTTTCGAATCCCTTTATAATTAACTGTTTGAAACCACTGAAAAACATCACCTTCAAAAGCTTTTAAACTTTAGACATTCTATCTTTAAAACACTTAACATTGCCTTTCGAAAACATTGGAAACCTTCATTTAAAACCTTTCGAAATCATTGGGGAACCACCACTTCAAACCTTTCTTTTAAAATCTTTCAAAAGCATCAAATCCATTTAATTTTTCGAAAGCATTAAGGTTCAAGTAAAATATATGGAACAACCTTTCGAAACCATTTAAAACTATGTTATTCAAAACCTTTGGGTTTATCTTTAAAAATCTCAAAAGGGTCATAAAAGAACGGGGTCGAAAGCAACACTTTCGAAAGCAATGGAGTAGCGGCTTGGATTTTAAAACAATGGGACCTTTCGAACGCACTACATCAAAAGGAAAAAGGTGGCACCAAAGTGGGTTTTGACCTAGTTGAAATACATTACTTAAAACAAAACGGCGGAACCATTCCTTTAAAACAATTTAATCCAAACAAAAACTAACCAAGTCGAAAGCTAATTAAGTCCAAATAAAAGTAGGCGCATTCTCTTTTAAAAACGATCACACGCTTTGACTTCATACCTTCCACCTTAGTCCAATTCGCTATGTATCAAGTATTGATACTAGGCATATTGGTTTCGAATGAGAAGGAGACGGAAGTACTCAAGCGAAACCTAGGTTTCGAAAGTGGCGAAACATGTAAAAAGCATGTAAAATATTAATTTTAGCTTTTTTTTAAGTAATCTTTTCAACTAACCTGCCTTGTTTATCAAAATATTATTTGTTGTTGATTTTATTTTTCAAATGCGCTGTCAAAATTTTAGAAATAACTAATTAAGTTATTTATAAAATGCCCATTTTCCTTTTATAAATATATAAAACATTTAAGTCCCATACCTTAAATAATTTTATATACCTATTAAAACACTTAAAAATTCTACAAAAATTCCTATAAATCATTTTTAATGTGTTTTTTAACACATATAAATTTCGAACATCAAACATATATAATTTAGCCGTAAATTATTTTAAACCCAAATATCCACTTTCCTCACTAGAAAATTAATATAAACTCCATATAAATTCAAAAAAAATTAAAACCCGTCTCTAGAATATTATTTCTATTCTAAATCTAAAATCGCAAGGCATTTGGATGTTATTTAATAGGGTTTTCACAATAAAAAAACATATCATAAATCTATATGAAATATCATAAATTATCAACAAGCATATATATCCATTTTAACAATTAAAACATGGAAAATAACTTTGCAAAATAATTCAATTGTCATCATAAAACCGAAAGCAATTAGAAAACATGAGATGTAGCCATTATTTACCTTAGCTTTGTGATTAAGGATTTTGAGATTTGATCTTGGGTTATATTGATTTGCTTCTTTCTTTAACTTATCTTCCTCTTGTTCTTGCTTAATGGTAGCCGGCCTTTATATTTTGATTTTTTATAATGAACATATGAAATGAATGAGTGTAAGAGTTTAAGGTATAAAAATGTGCCTTGTCCTATTTTGCCCCTTATCTAACTTCCCTTATCTATTTCATTCTAATTCGTTTTAGTTTATCCATTAACAAGGCACGGCTACCCCTTAGTTTACACAAATCTCAATCCCCTAATCATTATATTATTTTATTTTATTTAACCAATTAAATATCATAAATAATATTACTAAAAATTTAGGTCGTTACAAAATGGGAGATCAATTATTCCTGATGTCGATAGGTTGAAGGATGAGATGCTACGTGAGTGCCATCATTTAAGATTGACTATGCATCTCGGTGGTAATAAAATGTACCATGATATGAGGTGGACATTTTGTTGATAAAGTCAGAACAAAAGAAGCGGAGTGGAAATGAGAACAAGTTTTGATGGACTTAATTAATGGATTTCCCAGGACTAGAGGAGGGTACGATAACATCTGGATCATAGTCAATAGATTCACAAAGAGTACAAGTGCTAGATTAGTATCCGTAAATTCTAGTAGGACGCGTCCAAATTGCCCGAGTTGTATGTGAAATTATTAGTGCGAATCCAAGAAGTGCCGAAGAGCATTGTGAGCGACCAAGACCCTTTGTTCACTAAAGGTGTTAGAAGAGCTTACAAGAGGTGTTAGGGATGAAGCTACATCTTAGTACAGCATATCACCCACAAAAAGATGGGCATATCGAGAGGGTGAAACATATCTTAGGGGATCTTTTTGCAAGCTTGGATTCTCGATTTGGGTGACTCATGTGATGATCATTTACACTTAGTACAGATTGCATACAATAACAACTATCAATCTAGCATCGATATGGCACCATTTGAAGCGATATATGGCCGATCATGCAATGCTCCTTCATATTGGTGGGAAACGAGCGAGAAACTAATCCTTAGGTCAAACATGATTAGTGACATTTTGGGGAAGATCAAGACCATTCAGTAATGAATGAAAGCTGCTTAAGATAGGTTGAAGAGCTACACTGCTAGGAGAAGACGTGATTTAGAGTTCTCCATCGATAATATGGCATTAATCAAGATATCTCCACTAAAGAATGTTGTTCGATTCGATACAAAGGGGAAGTCAGCACCGAGACCATTGGCCCTTTTTCAATACTTGAGTGTATTGAGAATCTAGCATATAGAGTCGACTTACCCCAAAAGATTGCGAGCGTGCACAACATCTTCCATATCTCTCACATCTGCAAGTTTGTGCATGGCTCAGGCATGATAGTTGAACTAAATCAACTTGATGATATCGAGATTGAGCCAGAAGCTTCGAGACCTCATAGGCCTATTTGTATCATCCGATATGATACGAAGCAGCTTAGGAGGAAGACGGTGGAATTGGTGAAGGTTTAGTAGAGTGAGAGAGAAGGCAATTGTACTTGGATCAAGGAAAGCATGAGGACTGCTTGCCCAGAGCTCTTTAATTAGTGAGACTTTGTTTATAGGACGTACTTTCACTTTCAATTTAATATAGGATAGTTTAGTATCTTGCATGCTAAGGTAGATGTAGATGTCATTATCCACTCCTATATGTACTTTTGATGTTTAATATGTTTTGTCGTGGATGTTAGGCTTGTGAGGTAGCTATGTTTGACATCACCTTGTTTGTATTGGGGATTTCAAGGGCGAAATTCCTAAAGGGAGAGAGTGTAACGAACCATATTTTACATATTAGAGGATCGTAAAATATTAATTTTGAATTCATTATAGGATTTATGACTCTGAAATTCCCATATTTAGCATTTTCTATCTTTAGAATTTTTGGTACGATTTTACATCTGAAATCTTGTAACGTCTATAACTTTTTATAGAAGTCGAATTAGATTCCGAGACCACTTTCATTGGAAATATACAATGGTTTCACTTTCCGTAGAGTGGTCATAATAGCGATTTGAACTTTCTGGCTTGGAGAGATGATTGTGAAGATTGATAGTTTTTAGAGCAACTTTGTGGGTAACTAGTGAGTTTGGGGTAAGCCTACTAACCCATTACAGATTTGGAGGCTACATTGGGCTTGACCATCATTCGTAGATAACTTTTACCTCTTCTCGAATATATTAAAGCTCACATTAACCCATTCTCCATCCAAAACCTTCTCTTTACTCCTATAAATCAAGTCTAAGTCATAGATTAAGAGTAGATTAGCAAGGGGATTCATTAGAGATCTTCAAATCAACATTTTTGGGAAGAAAACTTTAGGCTTAGCTGTTGATTTTCGGATTTGCTTCGATTTACGTGAAAATCTCCACTTTTTAGTTGTTTGATGAGTGATTTATCATCTCTCACCTTGCTATATAATTATCTACAGGTTTTAACATGTTTTGGATCCTTTTTAAAGTCAAAATTAAGTTTTAATGCTATTTTAAAACCTAACCTATAGTAAAAACATGAATAAATAGATTTTTTGGTGTTCTAGACATGTTATTTGGATATGTGGTTGCCTTGATAGATGGTAGTCTATGTTGTATGCACCTTGTATGATTCTATGATTGATTTTGTGACTTGTTTGTTTGAATGTTATTTGGTATATGTATGGTGTTTATTTGTATGCTTGTATAGTTAAAAATGCTCATCGAAGCAACATAGAGTTATGAACCACGAAACCAACTTATGACGGATATGCTCGGGAAAGTTAGGTGTTGTATCAATTCATGTGAAAGGCGTACAGGTTGAAGAACTGAGCATAGCAGTGAAATCGATGTGAAAGCATAAGTTTGAGATTCAATAGCACTTTAGCTTAGGGGAGTTCAGTTTGGCACCATGCATGCTTTAGGATTGGAGTGATGCTGCCTCGATCTGGTCAAGTCAACGAAAGTGGTTTGGTGGTGTAGTTAGTTTGGGGGTCGAACGAAAAAAATTGGTACGGTGGGTGGTTTCGAGTCGGCTCGATGGGGAACATAGGTGGGCTTTGGTCTAGTTCTGGTCAGTGAAATCGGTTCGGTGCTTTGGCTCTAGCTCGGGAAAAGTGGGATTACTTCAATCGGAACCAAACAAGTTTGTTGTTCAGCATTTGGAGGGTGCTTCGAGCTTTGGCTTTAGTGAATTTGGGCTTGGCTCGGCACCACTGAACAGAATATGGAAGTTGAGCAATTCTCATCTTGGTATGGAGGTACTTCAGGAACTTCTTTGTGGCGCGCTTCGAGGTTTTTGGTGGTGATACGGAGTGAAGTAGGCGACTCAAAATGACTCGGGATGACCATGGATCTTACGTGGCGATCAGCGAGGTGATAGCTGGACATTTCGACATGATGATGCCGATGACGATGATGACAACTTCGGAACTTCATGATGGCTCTATGACTTACAGTAGGTGTCTGGGGGCTTTTTGAAGATGATGACTTGACTATAGGAGTTGTGATGATGATCCACATGGGCAAGTTCAATGATGGGGGCTTGCGAGTGATTTGCGACTATGTCCTGCTGTGAAAATAGCTATGGTGGAATAATGATTGAGTTCTATTATGGAGGTGCATGCAAATGGATCGTTGATAACTCGGACGTTTCTAATGTGCTCATAAAGAAGGGGTTTGTGGGGATGCCTACCTAGATTTGCATTTGTTTTCGAATCTTGCGATAGTAGATTACCGTGGGCTTTGTATTTGTAGGCCTGGTTCCTAGCCTTTAGGAGTGGCATGGATCAAGCACCAATGAAGCTAGGATTTCAATTGGGTCCCTAGCTTGCGATTATGCCATACGAGTTCTCATACATCCAATGCACACGGGTGATGGTGATGATTGTTTGATGGATGTTATATTTTCCATGGTTGTTTATCATTCTAGGGTGTCACACGATGTAGATATTTTCGACCATATACCCAGACACTGGATATTGTACTTCGATTGTAGTACACTTATATGGTTATGATAGTAGATTAGTATATATAGAAAATTATATGTTGACTCTTTGAATGCAGGGACAGATCGAGTATGGTTCTTCATACTTTATGCCCCTATTTACTATACATGACTTTTATAGTATTTTGAGACGATGTATCACTCACACCAAACAGTTGTTTGAACGGAGGTTTTATGCTTTGCTTTCTTATTATCTCAGGTACTCTTAAATGAGTAGATTAGGGATAACAAGTTTGGATAGCGCATGAAGTTGTATGGAGTATGAGTAGGAGGCTACACTTATACACACACATGCTTTGGAGCTTACTATCACTTATATTTCGTTGTGCAGTACCATGGAGCTATGTTAGTACTTGTATTTTGAGAGACATTTATAGAGTTTATTTTGAATATTTGGATGTGTAAACTCTTTATTTCAGTTCTTTATAGTCTGTGAACCTGATGTATTCTGATGTTCTTATTTATTATTCATTTTATTATATTACCATCCCTCTTGTTTTACATCTATGTTGTTATATTATATCTCGTATGTGTGTTGCAAGATGTTCTACATGTTTGGTGTTTGGATTTTTGTTACTTTACACCCGTTGCTACCATCCTACATTGACCGGAAACCTTCACAAATGCATTATATAGGTATATTGAATACTGGAGGTGTAGAGTGGTCGTCACAATACTTCTCTTCAAATTTCGGAGCCACCAAAAAGAAAAGATACTCTCTCCCTAAAACTATTAAGCCCACAACTCTAATTGCCGAGAGGTAAAGAGGAGCGCAACAATGCATTCAGGGAGTAAAGGAAGATAAGTGGTCCAATGTATCTTCAACTTCGACGATGTTAGGGTGTCTCTTGGTTTTTGATTTCAACATAATGAAGGCTCTAATGGTGGGGTTAGGTAGTAAGAATGGAAGAGTTGGACTTCTAGTGTGACGATATCCTCTGGTGGCGGTTAGTGATCCTCTGGTGGCACAATGATCAAAGGCGGGTTGTGAAAGTTGTTGGGGGGAATGTTGGGTTTTTCTAGGGTTAAATAAAGGTGGTGAAATGGATGTCAATGGGTGCAGTTTTGGAAGGGGAGTAGGAATGTGATGGTCGGCGACGGTCTGGTGGCCCATGGAGGCAATGGTGGTGGTGGTGTGAATTCTCTGCCATAGGGGAATATTGGAGTGGGAAATTTAATTGGGAGGGAAACGGTTTTTATCCCTAAATCCCTGGTTTAAAAATTATTACAGAAATATATATAATTATGAATAGGTCCCTGATTCTTATATGCCTTATATCTCTTACGTACGAGGTCCGATTAGGATGTGAGCTTTTGAGTTGCATTTATACATAGAATTCCCTTATATTGGTGTTGCTTTGGTCAGAGTTTGGACTGTAAAATGGTATTGATAAGGTGAGTGAGAATATGTACCCTCATGTTCACATATATTGTATTAAAAGACTACAATGATACAAAACGATACACATACACATGCATATACAAATTTGGTTTTGGTATGGAGCAATTCGAGATAGGCTAGTTGCTTGGGATCCTAGGTAGATTTCAAATACATGATTTGTACACATGAACTTGTTCCCTTAATGATGATTTAGTTAATAGTTATATGATTGACTATGAATTGTTGTTGATAATGAGATGACAACTTTGTTGCCTTGGTTGTTGGTTACATATGCGTATATATATATCTAGGATACGTGTGTATGTGTTCCTTATAGTTAGATTGGTTATTATGTATTTATTTGTTTGTTTGTTTGTTTATTGGTTCATACGTGTGTAATTTATATGGTTTATATATATTTATTGATATGCGGTTTAAGTGTACAGATTCAACATGCATGACTCTGGGCTACTAAAAGGCGCATGGAATATATTATATAAAGTTATTGATAAGTGATTTAAGAGATTTATATATATATTTGGTATGCCAGACTTGAGGCTGTTAATTTGGTGTACGTAATATATTATACATATTTATAGATATGTGGTTTAAGAGATTTATTAGTAGTTCAGTATGCTTGATTTGGGGCTAACAATTAGTACATAGGATATTATACATGCACACACGCATGCACATTTACAGATATGTAGTTTATGTGATTCATACATATATAGTTTCGGTAGCCTAACATGGGGATATCGATCAGTGCAAGGCACTTCAAGAAACATTTAATGATTCACATAGGAATGGCAAGACTAAGGTGTTGTGTATACGTATGGGGAAGGATATACGCATGTTAGGTAGTTACGTACAATTCTTGTTTGTCTGATTAGAGGCAACCAAAGAGATACAATGGCAATGAATGAAATCATTGTATCACAAGAGATGACACTACCTGAAAATATGATCTTGAAGTAAGGGCGGTGTAAAATCCCTCATTCCAAAATCAAAAGATAGAACTCCAATATGCTCCCGTCACATTATCTTTCGGCCTTAGAGATGAGATTATTTACATGAAAATAGTTTAAGTAAATAGAGAAGCTAATAAATGTCATAACATATAATCATTTTTACATATCAAAATTATTCCCATAGTCTTGTCCATGCAAGGGTCAAAAATATAATATAATCATAGTTAATAGTGTCATGCCCAATATATAAAGATGTTGAAATGAACACCTAATATAGCAGAAATAAAACAATGTTTATATCATCTAAGCCTTCTACCACATGTTCAGAACTCCTAATTTGTCTTTCGAAAGAAATCTACCTAGATCCATAAACTCAGCCTACTCTAACGATTAGTCATGAGTTTATGAGGGAGATAATGATAAAAAAACAGGTTAGACATAGAGTCTAGTATGAGCAATATATTATCCAAAACATAAACAATAGCGAGACCATGCTGCTCAAGCATGGAATGGGCTCTTCCATCACTATACACAACATCTCATTTATAACTTAAACATAAATATTAAACATTATTTCCTTCCTAAAGGTATTATACATGCTATGCTATCTAATTAGAATTGATTGCCATTTCATGTGATTTTCTATTCAATAATCATTCTATTTTCTTTCCTAAGACTGAAACATACTAGCTTCGACTGCCGACGGGGTCTTATGCCTTCTTCTTATACCTAAGAGTTATAGTTTTAGCACTCGACTATCACTAGGCCATATTCTATCACAACTTCCTTAACTCTACAAATTCCACTATTTGTTCGTTTTTCATTTTGGCTTTGCACCTTTTCTTTTGGGTTTTGATTTCCACCGAGGCCTTACACAACATTTTCGATTTTCATTGCCTCTAAGGCATAACTCCTTCACTTTCGATTTTGATAGCGTGTAATTTGTTACATATGTATAACTCAATAATCAGTCTTGTTCATAATAAAGGTATTTGGTATCTTTAATATACTCTGTTATATTATGATATAATTAATTAAGTAATTAATATAAAGTATATTAAATTGAAAATTCTTAAATGATATGTTATACGATACTGACTACAATGTGTTGTATTCATGAAAAATTTATCACATTAAAATAACTAATTATTTTAAATATTCTTAGTTAAGATGTTTCAAGAAATGAAACTAATTCATCCTTTGAGACTAGAGTGTATAACACTCTTTAAAAGTTGGATAGTGTAATTACTCATGATAATTGGGGGCTCCAAAATGTTTTGTACTGATAATTATCGGGTAACTATGAAATGACTCACTCAAGATTTTATGTTGGCTAACGCAACAAAGGTTAAATAGAGACTCTTGAAGTGAAGATGTTACACAGTCCCTCTGACATCATAATACTATGGAACATCAATGTAGACACTACCCTTTTTATTATAGCTTAATCATGGCGTGGCGATAAATCAAGGGACCATAGCTCAATCTACTATTTAATAGAGAATTCGAATGCTTACTTAGAAGGGGTTAGTATCACTGTCAATTGTAGTCAAGTCAAAGCCTCTGGCTAAAGAAATATAGCTAATAATAATTGTTATTATTGAAACAAGAATATTGTGTTTGGACTAACCAATTTAAATGTAGAGGATGCTAGAATTTTAACAAAAATCATGTTCCATATGTCTTAAAGTGATATAGTTTTAAGGAAGAGATTGATGTAAATTATTATTGCTACCTATAACAACCTGACTTTTCGCGGCTATAAAGTTTGTATCATAAAATGAAAAGCCGAGTCATTTGAAAATGGTTTTAATAGAGAGCTAAGCTAACTAGCTATATCTTTCAGAACATACAACAGAATGGATCAAACTATAATCTAAATAAAAATAATAGATCCAATCAATATGCATTGTAAGATACATGTAGCCTTTATATACATACATACATAAGGTGTGATCCAATCTATATACACTACATGTATAAGGTAAACTTTCAACATATATAAATATGTCTATTATCTCCATCTTCGAACATTTCACCACCACGATTATTTTCTGCATCTACAGTGTATGATGAGGGGGGTCAGACACATGTTGTGAGTAAAAATATTGCTAAGATGTATTGATATACTATTTCATATACATCATATGGATACCAATATTTACTAAGCTTAACCCATCTTACCTTCATCTATAGAGTTAGTACATCATAATAAAAAAATATAATGACCTCTATTATATACTTATTAACATTTAACGTAACTAGAGTTAGTTAAACATAGAACGTCTACACTCAATAGGTGAATTAGAACAGAGCTAGTTAAGCATAGACTAGCTCAACGATAAAAGAGAGAGTTAGTTAAATAGAACTAACGGAGCGATACATGTAAGAGTTAGTTAAACAAAGACTAACCCTAGGATATAGTTAAATGTAGACTATTCCTATAAACGTAAACAAGAGTACGAGTTAGATAAATGAAGTCCAACCTACATATACATAATATATAGGTAAAGACAGCTAGGTTGCTTTACACACGATTTAATCACTCGTCAAAATGCATAATCAACGGAGTACGTATCTATACGTTAAACACTGCCAAAAATTAGTAAAAACCTAACAAGTTATTTAATAACATTTTCGTATAGGCCAGGCTGGAGTATAATTGCTCTAGCCTTAGTTCAGGTTAAACCTGGCCAGTTAAAAGGTATAGAGGTGGACCTGTCTACACGCACCGGTCCAGCAATCGCCGTGTCGATTTCAAGCTAAATAATTCCAAGTTTTTATCATTTCATTCCTAATTCATTTTTACTTTGATTATATTGTTCTAACACTTGGTATTTCACTGAAACATCACATCTTGACATTTTAAACTTTCATATACCATATATCATCAATATATTCATATTAATTCCTTAATTATCATAATCTAGTTATTATGTTCAATTTAAATTCAATAAAATATCTAAATGAAAATTAAACCTAATTCGATATTCTTTATATCATTCACCTCTGTAATCGTTTTAGTATTGATTTCCTAACCTAAATTACCTGAATTCATTATTTAATTAAACAATTAATTATCATATAACATGTATTGCTTTCGTGTATAATATATCTGCAGTAATGATTCACGCTCACCAAATTGCATTTCAAAGCCTAGAAATCGTTACTTTTCCCTAAAACCTTCACATTCCAGAATTGCAGTCCTTCCAATATTCCTCAATTCACAAGTATTTTATATATTCTTATAGCCCTCTTCGTGCTCTTCTATTTGGTATATAGATTTCAAGGGTTGGATTTATATATGAGAGAGGAAGAGAGAATCCTAAGATATTGAGAAAGAAAAAGGAGTTAAAATAGGAACACACATAAAGAAAAAACGAATCCAAATTTCTCAACCCGCGTATGGTAACTTATCAAACCGTCACTTCAGCCTGACTGGCTTGGGCCCGTTTAACCGATTCAGTAAACACATTTTAAAACCCTCGTAACTTCTTCATATAGACTCTGATCTGGACGAACCAATTCATTATTTTGATTAAAAAAATGAGCTCTACACAATGGTACAAGTCCCTTCACCTAAATTCAGTGTTTGTAAAATTACCATTTTTCCCCTACTATTAAAATAATGTATAAAATCTACCGGCTATTGCGTTCTTTCCCTAAAAAAAAATTTCATCCTTGATATTTCAAACGTAGCTCCGTTTCACATATCTACATATATTATGCTATATATAAACATATATATATATATATATATATATATATATATATAAACGTAGGATGATACCATGTATAACGCAGCTTTAAATCAACTATCACAAAGTAGGGCATTCCTTCATATGGCTCCTCTAATTGCAATCTTTGAAACTTTAGCCCTGCAATCCTTCAACATGTGCCCTCGCATATTGCACATTTTACATCTCGTCTTGCATACCACCCTATCCACTCAAACCTCTAAAATCCTTATGTTTACTTGGACTAATACTCTTTTGTCGGCTGCTCTTTAGAAATTGCCAACATAGTGGTATTCAATGGCACCACCTCAACTAAACTCTAAAAATCGCTACCATTGGAATCTGACAAAGTACTAACTCCCTAAGCGGTGAACTGAACCCTTTCGCAAAATTTATCACCTTCTTGGGTGCTATGTGTTAACCAATGCAAAATCAAACTTTGCTAATCCATTAAAATAATTTATACACTCTTTTATAATGGAGTTTCCTTAATTAAGATTGATAAACTTTTCAAGCATTACTTCTTTTTTGGTCCCACTTAAAAATTTCTTTGAAACCTTTCCTTAAAATTAGTCCAAGAGATTTCATTTTCATTAACTTATTTTGTAACCGGTTCCCACCAGTTCATTGCCTCTACTTTCAGATGCCAAGAAGGAAGCTGCATTTTCATCTCATCACTCAAATTCAACACATTAAAAATCTTATCACATGTATGCAACCAAGCTCGTGTCTCCATAAAAGTTTCAGTTTCCTTAAATGTTTTACCTCCATATTTAGAAAATCATTAAAAAAAATTCAAAAAATTAGGCCCGGGTACAGTAACAACATTCCCATCATGTGTACCAGCTACAGGCATCCCTTTGTTAACAGTGGCCTTGTTTCTAGATCGAAGATAATAGTGGAACTAAAGTGGATTTTTCATGCCAGGTACTTCTACGGCCTCATTTCCTGTACCCATTCCAGTGCTAGCTTCAGTCGGATAATTCATCTCTATTATATGTAAAATAGGATTCAATATTATATCCCATAGAGTAGTAAACAAAGATGGTAAACATCATACGACCATTTACTTAAACAATTATACGTATATGCATTTATGTTATATAAAATATACAAGTATGCTTCCTCTATATATGCTAATATAAGCTTGGATACCAATTGTAACAACCCTACTTTTTGCAGCTATAAATTTTGCACAGTAAAATAAAAAGCTGAATCATTTAAAAACAGTTTCAATATTAAATAGAGAGATGAGCTACCTATATCTTTCAAAACTCATAGAGAAATGGATGAAACTATAATATAAATAAAACACATGGATCCCATCAATATACATCATATGATACACGTAGTGTATGTACATACATAAAGTGTCACATAATATAAATAACATGTATACTGCAAATTGACTAATATAAACATATACATAGTCTCTACCTTCGAACGTCACACCACCATGATTACTTCCTTCACCTATAGTATATGAGGAGAGGGTCACATACATTTTTGGTGAGTAAAAATATTACCAAGTATATACAAATACACAATTTCATATACATTATGTAAATCAATACTTACTTTCCTCGACCTATCTCCCATGCATCCATAGATATAGTCCATCATAATAAATAAAATATGATGACCGCTATTTTATGCTTACTAACATGTAATGTATAATGGAGTTAGTTAAACATAGACTAGTTCATCTACACATAATAAAGGAAAAGAAATAGAGTTAGTTAAACACATACTAACTTGACGATAAACGAGAGAGTTAGTTAAATATAGACTAACCCAGCAATACATGTAAGAGCTAGTTAAACAGAGGCTAATCCTAGGATATAGTTAGATGTAAATTATTCCTATAAACATAATCAAAAGTATGAGTTAGATAAACGTAGTTTAACCTGTGTATACGTAAAGGATAGATAAACACAGCCTGACTCCTTTGCATATGATTTAACCACTCGCCAAAATGCACAAACAACGAAGTACGTATCTATGCGTTAAACACTCCCAAACATTAGTAAAAGCCCAATACGTAATTTAATAACTATTTTATGTAGGCTTGATTGGAGTAAAATTGCTTCTGCCCGGGTCCAAGTTCAATATGGCCTGTAAAAAAGTGCACCGATGCACCAGTCTACATGGACCGATCCACAAGTGGTCATGTCGATTTCAGGCTAAACAATTCCAGATTTCGACCATTTCATTCCCACTTCATTTTCACTTTGATGTCCACTATTCTAACACTTGGTATTTCACTTAAACATCATATTCCAACATTCTAACCTTTCATATATCTTATATCATCAATATATTCATATTAATTCCTTAATAACCATTATCTAGTCATTATATTCAATTTAAATTCAATAAACAATCTAAATGAAACTTAGCCCCAATTTGATTATTCTTTATTTCATTCATCTTTATAAATATTTAACTACTGATTTCCTAACCAAAATTATCCCATTTCTTCATTTAATTAACCTAATGAGTAATCATACAACATACACTATTTTCATGCAACAGTGTATCATCAGTGATGATTCCCACTCACCAAACTGCATTGCAAAATCTTGAAATTCATTAATTTCCCCAAAACCTTCATTGTCCATATTTGCACTCCTTCCACTATCCCTGAATCCACAAATGATTGATATATTCTTGTAGCACCCTTCGTACTCTTCAATTTGATATATAGATTTCAAGGGTTTGATTTATATTTGAGAGAGGAAGAGTGAATTAGAGAGAATGAGGAAGAAGAAGGAGTTTGAATAGAAATGCATGTGAAGAGAAAATGAATTCAAACTTCTCAACTGTGTGTTATAACCTTTTAAACTATCGCTTCAGCCTTATAGGCTTAGGCTAGTTTAAACAATTCAAAACCCTTATCTTATAACCTATGTAATTTGTTTATACGGACTCTGATCGGACAAACCAATATATCATTTTGACCAGAAAAATGCATTCTATGCAAGCAATGGTAGAGTTCCCTTTGCCTAATTCCAATGTTTGTAAAAGTACCATTTTCCCCCTAATATTAAAACAAAGCCTAAATTCTATGAGGTATTATGTTCTCCCCTTAAAAAGAATTTAGTCGTCGGAATTCCAAACGCAACTCAATTTCACTTATCTACATATCTTATGCTATTTATAAATACACATACTCTTATATGTATGTATGCATGTATATATGTATTTATGCAAACATAGGATAATACCATGTATAATGCAACTTTAAATCAACTTTTCCAAAGAAGAGCATACCTTCTTCATACGACTCATATGATTGCAATTATAACATTTTATCTTCAAAACTTTTACCCTATAATGCTTCAACTCATGCACTCACATATTGCACCATTCACATCTCTTATCTTGCATATCATCATGTCCACTCTAACCACCACGCTTTCTTGGATTGGCATTCTTCATCGGCTACCCTTTAGAAATTTGAAACATGGTGGTATTCAATGGTATTGCCTCAACTAAACTCTTAAACATCGCTTTCATTGGAATTTGACAAAGTGCTAACTACCAAAGTGGCGAGCTCAACCCTTTGGCAAACGTCGTCGCCTTTTCCATATCTACAATTCAAAATCAAACTTTGCTTGTTCATTAATATTATTTATATATTCTTTTATGGTGGAGTTTCCCTTCTTAAGATTGATGAACTTTTCAAGCATCACTTCTTTTTTGGCTCCAGATAAAAATGTTTTTAAGAGATTTCAATTTTTTTATTTCTTCTATAACTGGTTCCCACCAATTCCTTGCCACTCCATGTAGATGCCAAGAAGCAAGCTGGCTTTTCAACTCATCCCTTATATTCATCATACTGAAGATCTTGTCACATACATAACCAAGCTCGCGTCTCCGCAAATGTTTAAGTTCCTTAAATGGTTTACCACCCATATTCAACAAATCCTTGCACCATTTCAAAAAATTTGGCCCTGGTACAATATCAACATTCCCATCATGAACCCCAGCTATGGGCATCTTTTTGTTAATAGTGATCTGGTTTCTAGCTTAAAGATAATGATGGAACCAAAGTGAACTGTTCGTACCCGGTACTTCCATAGCTGCATTTCCAATGCCCCTACCAATGCTAGCTTCGATCATGTTACTCATCTCTACTATCTATAAAATATGATTCAATATTAGATCATGTAAAGTATAAAACAGAGATGGTAAATATAAATGTCATACACCCATTTACTCAAACCAATATATGTATACACATTTACAGTATATAAAATATACAAGTAGGCACCTTCTATATGTCCTAACCTAAGCTCTGATACCAAATGTAACAGCTCGAGCTTTCATCGCCATAAAATTTGCATCGTAAAATGAAAAGCTTAATCATTTAGAAAAAGTTTCAATAGTAAATAGAGAGCTTAACTAACTAACTACACCTTTCAGAGCTACAAGTGGAATGGATCAAACTATAATATAAATAAAATAAACGTATTCCATCAGTATAAATGATAAGATACTCGTAGTCTTTATTTAATAACTACTTTGTATAGGCCTGGCTAGAGTAAAATTGCTCCAGCCCTAGTCTAGGTTCAACCTAGCTAGTAAAAAGGTGCACCTATGCATTTGTCTATATGCACCGATCCACCAGTGGCCGTGTTGATTTCAAGCTAAACGGTTCTAGATTTTGACCATTTCATTAAAAATTCATTTTTACTTCGATGTCCACTACTCTAACACTTGGTATTTCACTTAAACGTCGTATCTTGACATTTTAAACTTATATATATCATACACCATCAACATATTCATGTTAATTCCTTAGTTATCGCAATCTAGTCATTATATTCAATTTAAATTCAATAAAAAAATTAAATGAAAATTAACTCCAATTCAATTCTTGTTTATATCGTTCATCTTTTAATCATTTTACCATTTACTTCCTATCCTAAATTTCCTGAATTCATTGCTTAATTATCCTAGTTAGTAATCATACCATATAAACTTCTTTTGTGTAGTAAATATTTTCAATAATGATTCATACTCACCAAAATGCGTTGCAAAGCCCTAAAATTCTTCAGTTTTCCCTAAAACCTTTGATGTCTAGAATCCTAATCCTTTTAATATTCTTAAATCCATAAATGATTGACATATTCTTGTAGCCCTTTTCATGCTATTCAATTGGTATATAGATTTCAAGGGTTTGATTTATATTTGAGTCATGCAGTTAAAGTCGCGCAAAATCCTCACAGTAGCCCGTAGCGCTCTTCGACCTCTATGCTATTTCAATTTAGCGCTATTAAATAATAGATTCGCTTTAGCCTCATTATTTTCCAATACATCCACTAACTCAAGGCTTTTTAGCGTCTGCATTAGCAATAGGGGGATTTACTGTAAAGGACAAAATATTCAAATAATTTATCCTCAAGTACACATGCCTATAATTTTATCCTCAAGGACAGGCCCAAAGCCCATTTTTTCTCAAACGCACAATTCTCTCTTCCCCGTGTCCATTCAATCCCGTTTTCAGCTCCGACCACCTTATCCCGCGTCAACGCCACCTCCTCACCAGCGCCGCCACCTCCTCACCAGCGCCACCATTGCCACCTCCTCCTTCACCCGTTTTGGAGCAACCACCTCGTGCCACCTCCTCCACCCATTTTGTGTTCACCATCGCCGCAGCGTCACCTCCTCACCAGCGTCGTGCAACTACCCCATGTCACCTCCTCCACCCGCCAACGTCACCCCCTCACCAGCACCATGCTCTTAAAAGCTGATACTGATACCAGTTTTTAGGTATCAGTTTTGAATTTTTAGGTATCAGTTTTGAAATTTTAGGTATCAATTTTGAAATTTTAGGTATCAGTTTTGAAATTCCTTCTGATGCAAACCCTACCCATCGCTTCTAAATACCACACATTATACCACCACCTTCACCGTTTCGTCAAACCAATAACCCATCAGAAATTTTCCATCAAAAATCCATACTATTTTCTAAACCACCACAAATCCATACTATTTATTTTATTAAAACCGATACCACATCGCATACAAAACCGATACTGTGTTATTTTATTAAAACTGATACCACATTGCATACAAAACTGATACTCAAAAACTGATACTGTGTTATTTTATTAAAACTGATACCACATCGCATACAAAACTGATACCCAAAAACTGAACACAGTAGAATGATTTTCATCCTCTCGTCATCGCTTCCTCTTCTCGTCTACGGCCTCCTTCATCGTCTTTTCGACATCCTCAATCACGTGCTTGATCTCCATCCCTAACTTTTCACGGTCGCCCTCCGCTTCCTCGCGTGCTCTATTCTTCTCCGCGAGCTCCTTCATCTCAGATTTTTTCACAGACTTCATCTTCTTCCGAATTCGCCTCTCGAGCTCGAACTCCGCGCGCAGGTCCTTGATTTCTGCCAAGGTGTTGTCGAGATCTGAGAGGTCAACGTCTCGGTAGGAGTTTATTGGGTTGGAGAAGGAAGCGATGGTGTGGGTTTTGTAGCAAGATCTGGAGTTGGAGACGCAAGTTGCAGTGATTTGTCCTTGAGGATAAAATTTTAGCGGGCTGTCCTTGTGATTAAAAAAGCCCTAATTTTTGTCCTTCACGATAATTCCCTCTTAGCAATATTACTATATAAAGGTTGATTTGACTAGTTCACTTTTAAAAAAATCAAAAAAGTTAGGATAAATAGCTAATTTTAACGTACACGTGCACAATATAAGATAGAAATATATTATAATCACCAAATCTAGTCTGCATTAACAATGTTATTCTTCAGTTTTGTTATATAAGGTTAAAAAATATTACCTTTTCCCACAAAAATGATGTCAAAATGATAATAAATTAACTATAAATATTTGGTTTTATATCTAATGAAGCTTTTTGCACCTCCGCTATTTTCCGATATATCAGCATTTTATCCTCATTGCAACGTTTTGCACATCCATGAACCGCTAACAGCTGTAACTGCACAGTATTTGAGAAAAGGAGAGTGAATTAGAGAGATTAAGGAAGAAAAATAAGTTAAAATAGAAATGTATGTAAAAAGAAAATGAATTCAAACCTCTATGTTTGTATGTTATAACTTCTCAAATTGACGCTTCTGCCTAACGGGCTTAAACCTATTTAAACAATTCAAAACTGCATGCTAAAACCCATGTAACTTATTCATACGGACTTCGAGATGGACAAACCAATATATCATTCTGACCCAAAAAATAAGCTTTACGCAATGGTACAAGTCCCTTTGCCTAATTCTAATGTTTTTAAAATTACCATTTTGCCCCTACTATTAAAATAACGTTTAAATTCTACAAGGTATTACACTACTAGTACTACTTATAATAGTAAAAATGGTATGATACCAATTGTTGATAAGCTAAGGTGACGTATGACTGGTAATATTCAAATTGTTCGATACCAATCATTGATTGAATTCACACTTTTGATTCGCACAATCATAATGATGAATACTCTAAAAAATCATAAAATTTAATTAATTTATAATCGTTATAAACTAATTAATATTTACAAAATATTAATTATTGTATTTTATTTTATTTGATGTTTGATTTCCATTAGTATTTATGTTATGTATGCACGTATTGGTATCCGATTTCAATGTAATAAGTAAATTTTATTTAAAGTAATTAATTGCTAAAAGGTTTTAGTGATTTTGAAAGCCTTTATAGGCCCTTTCTTGGCTGACTATGTATGTAAAAGAGGGCAGGGTTTGATTGAGGCTTAAGGATTAAAGACGGAAATTTTTAAGGATGGAATTGGAAATGTTTTAATTGTTTCTATAAAAAAAAAATTCATTCATTCTTCTTGCCAATTTATTTTTGCTCTCCTTTCTCTCTCCTTTGGCCAAAGTTTCATGGTTTCAAAAAGGCAAAAAGTTCCCAAAAACGAAGTCAAACGAAATAAAGTAGTGCTTTAGATCATTATAATATCTACCGACAATATTAAATATTTTATTCAATTAAATTACCTATAGGCCCTCATTATTTGCCTTTTGGCGTCTATAAATCTACCTTAGCCTAAATGTATTTCCCCCTGGAACTCACTTATAATATTTCCAGCAAAATCTTAGAAAATTTATATTCATTTTCTTTCATAAAATTTCTCAAACTCCATATTTTTAATCATTTTCTGCAATAGCTAGTTCTTAAATAATTCATGTTAACTTATTTACTTATGGAAAAATTGTATATATTAAAACTCATATCTAATAATATATCCATAACACCATTTTATATCTTTGAATCGTTTAAATCAAGAGTATCATAGGAGACCATCATAACTAATTCAGTTGTGAGCAGTTATGAAAGAAAACGAGACTAGAGAATATATTACTCACATATATCTCTTAATTGAATGATGTGTCTAGTCCCTTAGCTATTTATCTTCTTATTTTCCTTTTTCTCTTATTTAGGCAGCCACCATTAAATGTTTCAATCTTCTATTTTTATTTGAGTGTAGAATGAAATAAGAAGATAGTGATAAAATGATCTCAAAAGACATGCAATAGTGTCTAAAAAGGCCACTGATCCATCATCCTCTTTCTCATTTAGTTCATTTTATATTGTTTCTTTAAGTAACATTTTGATAAGTAAATGTACACCAGAATAATTACCACATTATGTTTTTATTTGAATATTTATTCTCAAAATGAATCCTTTGATTAATTATTTATTAATTGATGAGATGTTATAGGCTTTCCCCATTTAGGAATTTTGTCCCCAAAATTCAAATAAGGTATGGTACTGATTCTTAATCTTTCTCATGCTCATTCTAGCATAAACACAAGTTCTCTACCCATGTGTCACAAAAACATGTACTAGTGTATTTTACCAATACATAACAAACTCAACCATAATATCACATATATTCATATTCAGAACAAACATAACAAACACAATATGCTAATCTATGAAAAAATTCGGGATAAGTCCTCTTGACTTTATCTTTCTTTCCCCAAGTATAATCATCCCGATTTTCACTCCATTGGACTCGCACCAACTTTACTATCTTATTTTGAAGCTCCTTCACATCTCAGTCTACTATCCAAATGAGTTTCCTTACATATATCATATTTGGTTCGACAGCCAAATCTTTCATATCTCTCAGAACTACAACATCCTTAGGGTCTTAGATAACATTCTTAGGTGTGATACATGGCTTATTGGGAAATACATTATGAATCCCAGTAAAAGCATTGGAAATTCAACTCTATGGGTTACTTTTTTGATTCTCTCAAGTATCATATCGAAAATGGGCCAACATACCTCGGTGCCAAATTTTTAGCCTTTTCAAACCTCCTAAAGCCTCTCATCGGTGAAACTTTAATAAATGATACTCAAAACCAAAACCCAGATCATTCCACCTTACATTGGCATATATCTTCTATATCTATTATGCATCTTTCATCTTTTGTCGAATCATTTCAACTTTTTTCATAGCTTCACTTGTAAGATTCGGACATAACACAGGAATATCTCCCATCTTGCACCAACATATTGGTGATATTTACAAGGCTATCCATACAATGCCTCAAAATTTGTCATCCCAATATTAGATTGGTAGCTATTGATATACGGAAATTCCACTAAATTCAAGCGATCTTCAATATCCAGTATAGTTTAACACACAAGTTCGCAACAAATCTTCAGGCACTCGGTGGACCCTTTCGGTTTGTCCATTTGTCTACCAATGGTAAACTTTGCTCATACACAATTCCGAACTTAGAGCACCTTACAGGCTTCGCTAAATCTCACTAGCAAACAATGGGTCTTAGTCGCACACTAAAGAACCTGAAATTCCATGGCATCTTACTATAGTCTTCATATATATCTCGATTAGCTTGTTGCTATCCTCATGGCTTCATTGGAAAAAATGGACACTCTTAGTCAAGCTATCTACTGTGACCCACGTACTCTCATTCCCTGTCCTTATCCTTAGCAATCCATCAATGAAGGCCATAGAAATCTATTCCCACTTCTATACCAAACTTCTAAAGGCTATAAAACACTTGACTTTTGGTTTTTAACCCTAAATTGTTGGCATATTAAACATCTCTTTACACACTCTCCAACACCCCTCTTAACCTCTTTCAAATAGAAGCTCTATTTCATATCATGGTATATCTTGGTGCCCCTCGACTTGATAGCAAACTTTGAACGACATTCGTCCAAGGCCAACTTCCGAAGGTCTCCACTATCCAGAACATATAACGTTGTTTTTTTCCGATGCCAACCTTTCTTATACGTACCGAAGACTTTTAGTCCTTCGGTCTCAATGCCATTCCTCAAGCCATTGATCCCTTTAGCGTATAGTGTATCTTCCTTCTTTTCTTCGACAATCTTTTTCTACGAGAGATTGGCATACTTCCAAGCATGAAACGTACTAGAAGTTATACTTGGACCAGCACTTGGCCGAAATTGAGCACTACAAGAAGCTAGAGTCTCTAAAGCATTCCACTCCTCACTCATAACCAAAACAGTACTCTGTTGCTTTCGACTAAAGGCATCATAGACCTTATTCTTATATTCCAAAATCATAAGATGCCAAAACTCTAGCCACCTTTAATTTCACATGTTCAACTCCTTCCAAAAACAAGCATCTCAAAGACCTATGTTCGACAAATAATTTAAAACCTTTATCCAAGAAGTAAATGCCTCCATATAGTTACCATAAAGATAACAACTGCTAATTCTAAGTCATGTGCCGGATAGCGAACATCATGGGGTCGCAACTGGCTAGATGTATAAGCTGTCATATCTCCATTGCCCGAGGACATTACTAAAATCTAAGCATTCGTTAGTCGAAACTTCAACTGTTAGAATGTCATCTTGCACCCCTTCGTCCAAACATGACTATCAATCTTTCGAATAAGTTTCGTCAAAGGCACCGCTATACGAGAGAAATGCTTAATGAATCATCAATGGTATCCGCCAACCCTAATAAATTCCTTATCTCCTTAGTATCCTCCCTTCAAAACTACATGGCTAGGAACTTAACTTTCCACTTTCAAAAGTGAAAACCTAGAAAGTTTGCCTTTAACTTGTGTTTTCTCAATGTTTCCCATACCAATCTAAGACGAACTTCATGATCTTACTCATCCTTAAAATACACCAAGATATTGTGTGTAAAGACCAACATAAACATGTCTAAATCATCGCCAAATACTTGGATCATAAGATCTACGAAGAATACTGGAGCACTGGTTAGTCCAAAGGGCATGAATAACCACTCATATTAACCATGTCTTGTCCTAAACGAGGTCAAAGTAATACTTAGCAACCCTTAGTTGATGGAATCTTATAGTGAAATTTAACTGCAAGAACACTCTAGCTCCGCTCAACTGATCAAACAAAACATCTATCCATGACAATGGATAATGATTCTTTGCCACTAAATTATTCCGCTTCCTATAGCCAATGCATTCGAAATAATCTATCATACTTCTTCACAAATACTATGGAATCTCTATATGGTAAATTACTCAACCAAATGAAACTCTTACGCCTCAAGTTACACTGGCTGCTCCATTAACTCTTCCATTTCTTTAAGCGGAATTTTAGTAGGCGGACTACTAACAAGGTTGTGCCATGGTACCAAATCTATGTGAAACTTAATCATTCTTCTCCAAGGTAAACCCATTACTAGGTCGAAGACATCTGTAAATTCCCCAACCATAAAAATGTTAGAACCCTTAGTTTATGATTTCGATGATGACAACTATACAATGGAAATCATATATATTATACAACTATGTAGATACAATTCAAAGCAAGACAAATCGCTGCTGTGATAATATGAAGACTAAAGCACTAAAAGAAATTCATCTATAAAGTTACACGAATATCAAAGAGAGATGGAATCAAGGATAAACCTAGGAGAACTTTAATTAACAGGTTCAGACGTCTGAATGCAGATCTTCAGACGTCTTAACATAGAAACTGAATAAAAATAATAATAGAGTCTCAAACGTCTGAGAACACCATTCAGACATATGAAACTGGACTTGGGGAAAATATTTCAAATTATAACTGTCATCTTCGAAAAGACACAACTCCATCTCTCCTCCGCAACTCTTCACCAGTAAACAGTGACGACTCTAGACCGAAAGGGAAGAGATGTGACTACTAGAAGCAACTCTCTACAACTATATAAACAAGAATCAAGATGAATCAAAGCACTTACTTACTCACTCACTTACTTCTGTCTTATCTAATTCACTCTTCTATCTTGATCATTTCTTGTTCTAATCATCCACATGCTATCAAATCTGCAAATCTGAGATCATACACTTCCATATTCTCTCGAACAATATTGTATTTAATCATTTAAGAGATATAAGAAGTTTAATTGTATGATATAGTTAAAATCTGTGTAATAGAATGCACACTCTTGACAAAGAAACTTTGCAATTGTAAACCTATTCCCCCGGGTAAAGTGAGGGTTAGTTGGTGAAAGGAAATTCCGAAGAGGAGCTTCGGGACTAGACGTGGGACGGGAGGCCCGAACCAGTATAAAATCCATGGTGTCATTATTCATATTTACATACTTTATTATTGTTACACTATAGTTTACTTTAGTCATATACTTGTCATTTGTATAATCGATCAACCATACATTAGACCTACAATTGGTATCAGAGCAAGGTTTGATTAAAAGTACTATAACAAGTCTATGAATCACTAATATGGAAAGTTCTTTCAAGAAGGTCAGTCTACCGTACGTCCCCCACTATTTAATGGCTCAAACTATGCATACTGATCAGCTCTTATGCGTATTTTTATGGAAGCTAATGGTCTACAAATATGGTTTGCTACACAAAATAAATATGAAGCACCTGACACTGCTATGAACACGTAAACCGATGCATAAAAGACCTTAGCATCAAACAATGCTAAAGTTATGAACGTTTTATTTTGCTCTCTAGATAAAAATGAATTTTTACGTGTCATTTATACACAACTGCATTTGGCATTTGGCGTATCTTACGAATTACACACAAAGGTACAACAAAGGTCAAACAAACTAGGATTTCAATCTTGCAAAACCAATTCTCCTCATTCAAAATGAAGTAAAATGAAACTATTGTTGACATGTATTCTAGATTTCAAACTATTCAACATGATCTTATGGCATTAGGAGTTAAGTTTACTGATTTTGATTTAGTTTCTCGAATACTCAACTCTTTAACATCCGATTGGGAAAGCAAGGTATTAGCTACTGAAGAAGCTAATGATCTTTCTACTCTCAAGGTTGAAGAGTTGATAGGAAATTTAATGTCATACGAAGCAAACTTACAGGCAAGAAAAGAACAAAATGTTGAAAATAAAAACATAGCACTTCAAGTAAAGAATGATGACTCGGATTTGGATGAAGAGATAGTCTTCATTGCCAAGAATTATAATAAATTCAAGAAATTTAGAAAGATGACCAAATTCCAAAAAGAAGGGAAGTCCAATGCAACAAATCTATCTCAAATCAAGTGCTATGAATGTGATCAATACGGACATATGAAGAAGGATTGTCCTAGACACAACAATGAGGAAAAGAAAAAATTTGAGAAATTTAAGAAGAAAAGAGATTTTAAAGTCACTTGGGAAGATTCCGATTCATCATCATCTTTCGAAAGTGATAGCGATAGTGATGGAGATCAAGGTAATGTATGTTTTATGGATAACACTGATGAGGTATGTCTTGAACTTACCTATAATGAATTATTAGAGTTAAGTATTGAAATTGATGACAAGTTTAGACAAATCAAAAAATTAAATAAAGATCACCTAGCCAAAATAAATCGATTAGAACTAGAAATTGAATTATTAAAGGATGAAAAAGTTATTTTTGAAGAAGAATAAGGGATTTCACAAGAAAAATGTAAAAAGTCTATCGAATATGATACACAACTTAGTGAAATAGATAGTTTAAAACTTGAGAATAATAATTTGATTAAGGAAAATTTTAAACTAAAAAGTAGTATAGAAATTACAAAAACTGAAATTTGCGAATTAAAGGATAAACTAGAAAAAATTACTAACAATGTTTCAAAGTTTAACAAAGGAAAACAAGATCTTGATAATTTAATTAAAATTTCAAAACCTTCCGATAATCAAAATGGATTAGGATTTGAAAAGAATTCACAAAAGAAAAAAGGTAATACTATAAAGAAAAGTATATTGTATCAAAGTTTTAAAAAGAAACCAATGTCAAGTAAAGAGGTAAAATCTAAAAGATTAAAAATTTGGATACCAAAGTCTAATAATAAGTTAATTAGACAAAAACATATTGATAATTTTCTATCGAGTGTAGTATTTAACAATAATTATGTTTTTAAAGGACCCAAACCCACTTGGGTATGGCTCCCTTCCCCTTCTAACATTTAGGACCCTAATAAAAGAATTGGGTACCAATTGAAATATTTGTGTTTTGTAGGTACCTAAAAATAATAACAAGGAGAAATGGATACTCGATAGTGGCTTCTACAAACACATGAGCGGGAATGCCAACATGCTTTCAAATATAAAATATATCGATGGAGGCACCGTAACCTTTGGAGACAACTCAAAATGATATGTCATCGGAATTGGAGAAGTCATAAACATCGGTATTTCTAACTCTCATATTATTTCGAATGTTTTATTAGTAGAAAATTTAAAACTTAATCTAATTAGCATTAGTCAACTATGTGATAAAGGTTTTCAAATAAATTTCGAGAAAAATCGATGCAAATTATTTGATAATAATAAAAATTTATTATTTAAAGGATTTCGAAATAAAAATATTTATATTTTGAATATGAATATAAAACAAAATTCGGATTTATGCTTGACCGCTAAATTTGATGATTCATGACTATGGCATAAACGATTTTGTCACATGAATTTCAAACATATAATAAATTATCAGAGCATGAATTAATTAGAGGTTTACCAAAAATAAAGTATAAAATAGACAATTTGTGTGATGCATGTCAAATTGGAAAATTAAAAAGGAGTTCTTTTAAATCTAAAAATAATGTTTCAATAAAACAACCATTAGAATTGTCGCATTTAGATTTATTTGGTCCTACTCAAGTAAGATCAATAAATCAAAACAAGTATTGTTTTTGTAATTGTTGATGAATTTTCACGATATACATGGACTTTGTTTTTAAAACATAAAAGTGACACTTTTGGTATGTTTAAATTTTTTGCAAAAAGAATTAAAAATCATATGAATTTGAAAATTAAAAATATTTGCAGTGATCACGGAGGAGAATTCGAAAAAGAACTTTTTACAAACTTTTGCAACAAAAAGGGAGTTAATCATAATTTTTCAATACCACATACACCACAGCAGAATGGTGTAGTTGAACGGAAAAATGGAACATTACAAGAATGTGCAAGAACAATATTAAACAGTAGTAATCTACTAAAACATTTTTGGGCTGAAGCTATTGCCATGGCTTGTTATGTTTTGAGTAGAGTAACACTACGACCGATGACAAAAAACATTTATTATGAAATATTTTTTGGTAAAAAAACCTAAAGTATCATATTTTAAAACATTTGGATCCAAGTTTTTCATATTAAATACTAACGACAATCTAGGAAAGTTTGATCCTAAGGTCGATGAAGGAATATTTGTTGGTTATTCGGATCGTAGCAAAGCTTATAGAATTAATAACAAAAGAATGAGTATTATAGAAGAAAGTTTACATGTTTCTTTTGATGAAAATTTTATAACTACACACATTACTAATGAAGAAGAAATACGTTCAAATGATTCCTCTAACACACCTCACAATAATGATGAAGCTATTAATCAAAATAATAATCTAGTTTCACCTCCTAGAATTTTAAAGAATCATCCTATAGATAACATCATTGGAGATTTAAATTCTAGAATAAGTCAAAACCAACTTAATCAAGTAAGTCATGTTGCATTCATTTCGAATTTTGAACCAATGAACTATAAAGAAGCTTCTAAAGACAACTTTTGGATTTTAGCTATGCAAGAGGAATTAAATCAGTTCGAACGAAATAATGTTTGGGAACTCACACCTAGACCAGAAGAGAAATCGGTCATTGGAACTAAATGGGTTTTTAAAAATAAAGCCGATGAAACCGGAAATATTGTTCGAAATAAAACACGTTTAGTAGCACAGGGGTATAATCAAGAAGAAGGAATTGATTACGATGAAACTTTTGCACATTTAGCTAGATTAGAAGCTATATGAACTCTACTTGCTTTTTCTTGTCACAACAATTTTAAATTATATCAAATGGACGTCAAAAGTGCATTTTAGAATGGTTTTACCAAAGAAAACGTTTATGTTGAACAACCACCATTATTTGAACATGAAAAATTTCCAAATCATGTTGTTAAATTAAATAAAGCATTACATAGGTTAAAACAAGCTCATAGAGCATGGTACGTTAGGCTCAAAACTCATTTAATCTCATCAGGATTTCAAATTGGTAAAATTGACTCGACTTTATTAATTGAAAAGGGAAATAATGATATTTTAGTTATTCAAATTTATGTCGATGATATCATATTTGGACCAACTAATGAAAATTTATGTGTACAATTCTCTAATATAATGAGAAATGAATTTGAAATGTCACACATAGGCGAATTACATTTCTTTTTAGGATTACAAATAAAACAACTAGAGAATAGTATCTTCATGCATCAAGAAAAATATTGTAATGAACTATTAAAACATTTCGGTATGGATAAAACATCTAGTAAACCTGCTCCTATGAGTACTATGGTCCATGTTGATAAAGATGAAAACGGGAAAGATTTTGAAGAAAAATTATATAGAAGTATGATTGGTTCATTATTATATTTAACCGCAAGCCGACCCGATATAATAATGAGTGTTTGTCTCTGCGCACGTTTTCAAGAAAAACCAAAAGAAACTCATCAAACAGCCGTTAAGCGTATTTTGAGATATTTATCTAACACAAAAAATTATGGACTATTCTATCCAAAAGGATCATCCTTCGAACTTGTATCATATAGCGATGCGGATTTTGGAGGATGCAAAATGGATAGAAAAAGTAACCGTGGAACGTGTCATTTCGTTGGACAACTCTTGTCTCATAGTTTAGTAAAAAAACAAATTGTGTTTCTTTATCCACTTGCGAAGCCGAATATATTTCAGCGGCATTAACATGTACACAAATAATTTACATGCAACAAACCTTAAAAGATTTTGGAAAAATAATTGAAAAATACCCGATTTATTGTGATAACACTAACGCAATTAATCTATCTAAAAATCCGGTAAATCATTCTCGAACTAAAGATACAGGTATAAGACATCATTTCTTAAGAGATAATGCCGAAAAAGGAGCTATAACTTTAGAATATGTTAACAGTGAAAAGCAAATAGCCGATATCTTTACAAAACCATTAAACGAACAAATTTTGTAAAATTAGGATGAGACTTAGGCATTTGTTCACTTAATGAACTTTTAAAACTAAAAAAAAATTCTTATATCCACAAGTTTTTAGCTGATTAAAAACCTTTAAAAATATAGACAACAAATTTGGACCATAAAAATACTACCTATTTTTATATTGGATTTTTATAAATCTAACTTTAAGAAGTTTCTCTTTAAAAATATATAAAATATAAAAAACAGAATGTCATCTCAAGAAATAACTTCATATAGTTCTCGATAGCCGTCCTCAAATGTATCCACCCCTTCAATTCGAACTTCTTCACCTGCTCATTCCCTATCTTCTCCTGACGTCTCAAAAAATCGATGTGGACTATCACCACTACTGAAGAAAGCTAAACACGATAAACTGCCTACAATTCATGAAAAACTTGATGAAATATCACATTATCAATTCGCCATGATGGATGTTCAAATGGAAATGTACTATACACAGCAAGGAACAATCAAACATTTGAATTTTCTAGAAAAACTCTATATGCTATATGCGGTCGTTCTCCGACAAAGAAATGTTCACAAAAAAAAGTCTCCACGCTTTGTAGAAACTCCTAGGGACGAACCGTCAACTTCGTCATCAAACCTCCTTCTTGGTCCCCACTCAATTATGGTGATCCCACCTACGAACCCAAATCATAGGATCGCCAGGAATGGAACCAAGGCAAATAAACTATGTCGCTAGTAAACAATTATGTATATACTTTTGTGTGTACTATATTCCATTCATTAAATGAATTTTTCAAATTATCAACAAAAAAACTAATCTGGAGTTTTTCAGACGTCTGGAAAAAAATTCCAGACGTCTGAAATAGGAATCTAGAACTACTAATAAATGTTCCCAAACGCATGAACTCTTTTCCACATGTCTGGAGTTACTCTTTGACTCGTATTTGAACTTTCCAGATGTCTGAATTATATTTCCAGACGTATGATTCTACTCTCTATTTCTAAATTAAGCATTTTCAGACGTCTAATCCACTATTTCGACATTCGAAACTGGAAATGACAGTTTTTAAAACCCTATATCTAATCAATCAATTCCCTTTTCCTATTTTAACTCATTTCCAAATCAAAATTTATCACTTCAAATCTAATAATCGAATTTCCCACCTAGTTAATTCCACCACAAACTAAAAATATGGGAGTAAAGAAAATGAAGCATAGAGAAGAATCTTCCTCTCAATCACTGATGGTAACTGATACTCAAATCAACACTTAGTTGTTTCAACATCCAATAAATAGATGACGCTTTGACGACTTGAAGATTAAGAAGATGCATCTCGGTCCCTTCTATAGCCTATCAAATTTCCTTCTTATGATATGGATAACATATGTGAGCAAGGTGAATTACAAACTCTTATTTCTTTTAATGCTAAGGATGTTTCTATTGATCATTTAGCTATATATCTATTTTACGCTAATCTGGATAGTCAATCGGTATGGACTGCTGAGAATGATGAAGATTGGTTATGGATGAGTATCTATGGAACAACAATCAAGTTAACCCCCGTTATGATTAGACGGTTCTTAGAATGCTCTTATACGGGCCATAATTTATCTGAAATAGACGACATGCGATTCAAACCCCGTGGTACTATCACTCATCAATTATGGGAAAATCGAATGCCTCAGTTTTCATCCAAATTCCTTAGTTACGTGCTAGACTCCTTACTCGAATGCTTATAAATACAGTTATCCCTCGACTAGGTAGCCATGAACAAATAATTGATCTTGAACACAAAGCACTATATGCACTATTTAATCGCACTAAGATCAATTGGGCATAGTTCATCTTCGACGAACTAAAAGTTTTTTGGAATAGATCTCGCCAGACTATCATTTACCCAGCTTATATTATGCAAATCCTCAAAGCACTAAACATCCCACCATACATTTCTACTTTTGAGGAGTTACCTATCAAATATAGTGGAACAAATTTTTTCAACCTTATGCATTTGCCGAAGGAACCACCATCTTATATGACTTTTCTAGAATGGAGAAATGCACAAGATCAACTTCCTCCTCCTACACAACAACAAGAACAAAAAAACAACAAGAAGAAGGTAATACAGAACTACCAAGGCAACCATCTCCACCTCCTCCTTCCTCGTTTGAATATCACTCTGATATGGAGATTTTGGAAGCACGAACTCAGCCTAATGCTAATGAAAGTATTGCTCACTTAACCTTACAAAACCAAGTGCTCCTATTTAGAAATCAAATTCTCATTGGTAAACAAATAGCAAGTCTTGATCACACATTGTCCATAAGGCATTCCAAAGTTGAAGACTCTATTGCTTCAGTAGTTTCCAAACTTGATCAAGCACTTCAACAAGCTTGACAACCTTCTTCTGACCGGTCTACACCTTCTCCATCTCCTCACACATCGCCAAAGACCGGCGATAAGGACAAAGGAAAACTGGACTCCTCTCATGATGAACTATCTTGAGTTCATTCAAAATATTTTGTTGTACTCCACTATCTTCTCATAATTCTGGTAAGACACTATCAATATTTTGCTGTGCTTCAAGATGTAATCATAATTTTTGTTACTGTTGTAATTATGTCTGTATATCATACTTGGCTTTGCGTAATGGTTATACATCTTCAATTATTATTGATAATGATAAAGGGGAAGAAAAATAGATATGCACACCTATAGGGGGAGATTACATTTAGGGGGAGAATCCATCTGTAATTATTACCTAAGTACATTTTATAGTTATCATCATTAAAAAGGAGAGAATGTTAGAACCCTTAGTTTATGATTTCGACGATTACAACTATACAATGGAAATCATATATATTATACAACTATGCAGATACAACTCAATGCAAGACAAACCACTGCTATGACAAGATGAAGACTAAAGCATTAAAAGAAATTCATCTACAAAGTTACACGAAGATCGAAGAGAGATGCAATCAAGAATAAACCCAGGAGAACTTCAATTAACAGGTTCAGATGTCTGAATGCAGAACTTCAGATGTTTGAATGTAGAAACTAAATAAAAATAATAATAGAGTCTCAGACATCTGAGAACACCATTTAGACGTCTGAAACTAGGATTGTGGTAAATATTTCAAATTACAATTGTCATGTTCGAAGAGACACAACTCCATCTCTCCTCCGCAACTCTTCACCAGTGAACAATGATTACCCTAGACTGAAAGGGAAGAGATGTGACCACTAAAATAAACTCTTTACAACTATATAAACAAGAATCAAGATGAATCAAAGCACTTACTTACTTACTTACTCACTTACTCACTTACTTCTGTCTTATCTAATTCACTCTTCTATCTTGATCCTCTCTTGTTCTAATCATCCACTTGCTATCAAATCTGCAAATCTGAGATCATACACTTCCATATTCTCTCGAACAATATTTTATTCAATCATTCAAGAGATATAGGAAGTTTAATTGTACTATATAGTCAAAATCTGTGTAATAGAGAACACATTCTTGACAAAGAAACTTTGCTATTGTAAACCTGTTCCTCCAGGTGAAGTGATGGTTATTTGGTGAAAGGAAATTCTGAAGAGGAGCTTCGGTACTGGACTTAGGATAGGAGGTCTGAACTAGTATAAAATCCTTGGTGTGATTATTCATATTTACATACTTTATTATTGTTACACTATAGTTTAGTTTAATCATATACTTTTCATTTGTATAATCGATCCATCGTACATTAGACTTACAAAAAAGTCTATTTATATCATCTTCCAGACTTTCCATTGCACATAATGAAACACTGGACCATCCCTCTATATCGTCCAAAGATACCAAGATCCTTTCTCCTCCCTTCGAGTTCTATAAGGGAATAATTATCTTGGCATAGTAAATCCTAACATCATTCTCTATCAGACAATCTATACACAAAATTACCCCATACCCTATGAAGTCAAATACACATGGGCTGCGAGAAAACAAACGTTCACATAAAACAAACTATAAACTGGTGCACTTTAACCCGAGAGCATCATACCCACTAATTAGATCAACTACATGCAAAGAAGTAACTAGATCAGTAACATCTAACCGCATATTATCAGCCACATCTTTTGAAATGAAAGAATTTGTAGTTCTAGTATAAAACAAAATTTTAATTGAAAAGGTGGAAATTGAAATTATATCTCCAAGAGCTGCACCATTTCCTTTCTCCTCTATTGTCAGTCCTGATGATGGTCACCCTAAAGCAAACAAAATAGTCTACATTAGCTCCAGACAATCTTCTTCTTATGGATCGGCTTATCACAATTGAAGCATTTAACTTTAATCACTCCAGCTAGCCATGGACACTTAGATTTGTAGTGCCCCTTTCTAAACACAGTAGTAACAAACAACTTCTAAAACATCCTAATGACGTCTCCTCACCATCTTCCTTCCCGGCTGTTGCCCTTTTTTCCACTTCTAGTATGGTGGGAACCTCTTCTTCGGCTCGGTAGTTAATATCGGTATCAAGTATGTATCGATTAAGTATCGATATGACGTATTTTAAAATATCGTGATAATATCATATAATATGGACAAAATATCGAATATGTGAAGAACATGTGATAAACGATATCGTACTATGTTATAATGTTATATTAATGTCAAGTATTCAAATATTTGGATAAGTAATTCCAAATCTATCAAAGACTGGTTGCATAATGTTTATAAATTATAATCCATTTACGGAGATATTTTATTTAATAAAATCATAATATATTCTCATATAAATCAAAAATATTGTATGTGCATCCTGTTCAGTTAATTCCCTGATATTGCCCCGCTGTAACCCTGCTATATTCCATAGTGGATTTCTACTGCTATGATTGTCCCAAATAGCCTCAAATATAACATTTGTGCTTTAAGCCCTACTATTTGCGCTATATCTCACTATTCCCACTATTCTCCCTATATTTATTTTAAAGTAAATGAATTGAAAATCGACATTTATATATTATGAAAATTATGAAATTATTTTTTTAATTGAATTTTGTTAACTTATTTTCATAAACAACAGTACTCTAACATTCTCTTGAATTTAATCATGTTAAATACCGGTCTATTGTAATTCTTCCACTCCTCGCTTTATTTTCTTGCTAAGAAAGTCTTTATTAAATCGAAAGGAAAAAGTGATATAGTGCTAGAAAATATCTACTTGGACTCACCTAAATCTCTATATAATAAAATAAAAATATGGCTTATAATAGCATTTACCCTCCCTAAGGTGTTTGTTTTTTACTATCTAATTCTACTTAAACCTTTACTTAGCTCTGTTTTACCTATGCATCCCTTAACCTTAGATTTAATACCCACTGTAACATCCCTCATTTTAAAATCCATAGATGGAACTCCAATATTATGCAGCCACCGTAGAATTATCTTTCAGCAATAGAGATATGCTTAGTTATATAAAAACATTTTAAGTAAATAGAGCAGCTAATAAATACCATACCACATAATCGCTTTTACAAATTCAAACTATTTCCATAGTTGTGCCTATACAAAGGTCAAAAATATAATACAATCATAGTTAATAGTGTCATGCATAACATATAAAGGCGCTGATACGAACCCCTAATGCAGTGGAAATAAATCGATATTTGTATCATATATGCCTTCTTCCTTGTCTTTAGAACTCCACGTTCATATTTCGAAAGAAACCAGCCTAAATCCATAAAATCAACCTACTCGAAGGAGTAACCATGACTTCATAGGGAAACAATGATAAAAACATAGTTCAAACATAAAGTTTGTGAGCAATATATTACCCTAAATATAAAACATAGCGAGACCATGCCACTAAAGCATAGAAACGTTCTCCCTTCATTTTACACAGCATCTCATTCTATAGCGTAAAACATAAATATGAAACATTATTTCATTCCTAAGATCTTATACATACTATATTATTTAATTATAATTAATAGTCGTTTCTTACGGTTGGTCATTAAATAACCATTCTATTTTCTCTCCAAAGCCCAAAATATACAACCTTCGGGTTGTCGTCGAGCCTTACGCCTTCTTCTTCTACCTAAGAGTAGTAGTTTTAGCATTCGACTGCCATGAAGGCCTTATTTCTTCACTACTTCCTTAACCTAACAAATTCCATTATCGTTTTTAGTTGCCACTTAGGATTACACCTTTGATTTCATGTTTTGGTTGCTCTAACAACCAAATATTTAGGGTTAATTAATAAAGTTAATGACAATTATTTAATTAGTTAAAATGGCTTTAATGGATTAAATAAGTACAATTTTGGATTTAACACAAATATTGAAAATTTACAGTAAGGTAATTACTAATAGAATTAAATAATTTTAAGAATAACTATTTGTTTTAAAAGTTGTGAAATAAGCTAATTTGGAACTTTATTAATAAATGGGCTTAAAATGTGAATATTAAATATTCAAATTTAAATAAAATTAAAATATCAAAAAAATAATTTTAGAAAATTTTATAATGTTAGGTAAATAATTAAGCATAATAGATATAAATTATATCTAAGATTTTATAGTGATTTATTTTAAGTAAATAAAAATAGTTTTGTAAGAGAAAGAAAATGAAAATAAATAAATATATATTCACACAATCCCAGCCCAAAGTCCATAGGCCCAAACCTAATTTCCTCTATCATGAGGTTTTCTTCTTCCAAACATTTCAAATTCATGATTTTCCTTTCCTTCATCAAATAACAGTTTGCATACATCTTTTTGTTGACTTTTCCAAAATCCTCAGGCTCTTCCTAAATAATATTTACCCTCTAAAATCTATATTAAATAAAATAAATTATTTTTAATAAGAAAATTGAAGTATGCTTTCTCTATACATCTCTACACTACTATACATGAAGTAGTTTGCAAATTATTCATGTTTTGATTTCGAATTGAGCACGCACAGGAAGAAAGTAATCAAAGGGTGAAAGTGAGTATTTGTACTCATATTTCTCTACTTAATTCATTGTATTCTCTTGAGATCATGTGTTTGGACTAACGGGGAATGAATATACATAAATTTGTATTTAATTGGCGAGAATAAGGGAGGTATGATGCCTAAATTTTGTCAGAGATAGAGAAAATGATCAGAAATTTAGTCGACGCACTAGCGGTCGGTAGGTCTACCGGTCGTGTAACATCCCTAATTATTGATAATGTTATTTAGGAAATTTAATTAGACAAATTAAGTAGAATAATGATGATAAGGGGATTGATATCTGAATAAACTATATATATAAGGCAATGCTTAATAATAAACTAAATAGGCTTAAATTGGTTAATAGACAAATCAAATTTACACATGGACATATTAGTAAATAGCCACTTTATTGTACATGGCTAATGAAAACTATAAACCTAAATTAGAGCCGGCAATTAATAGGGAGGAGAGGAGGAAGAGTTTAATCAAAAGTAAGGATCAAAGTTAGGAAGGATTAATAAACAAAAAATCTCAAATTCCTTATTATATTTTTGGTGAATAATAGTTTCATACCATCTCCATTTTATTCTACGATTTTATGTTTTTAGATTTATTATGAAATTCATTTTTATGATGATATGGATGATGATATGCTTGAACTATGTTATATTAGATTTATATTAATTCATTCACATATGAATTTGCATGGTTTTTATGTAAAACCAGGGGTTTATAATGTTAGAATGCCATGGAAAAATTTTACGTTAGGTAAAACATGATTTTAGAGATGGATTTTAATTTTTAGAATTTTCCAAGCTATGGAAAATTTGTTGTGAATTTCCAAAGGAAATTATGATATTATTGGGTTTAATATTTATTTCTATAATTTCAGGAAGAAATTAGGCCTGAAATTTCAATATGTATGGTTATATGATGAAAGAGATTTTTGTGATTTTTGGGTATTTTAGTAGTTGATTTATTAGGAAAACAAATTATTTTAAAATAGGGACTTTTCTGCAAACATCGGTTTTGTTCGATGGAAGGGCTTAAACGTTATAATTTCATTAATTTAGATCTGATTAAATGTGGCAGTTTTATTTGTATAGTATTTGAAAAGTTTTAAGGCAACCAATCAAAGGTTTACAAGTAGGCAAGCAGTTATAAAGCGATTACTAAAAGTGGCTAAATTTTTAGCCTTTAATTTAGAAAAGTTGGTTCCACCTCAAACAGCAGTACCTTTCTTCTCCATTGACTCCGCATCATCCCAGTTGAAACTCGCATAGTCGAAACCCACACAATCAAACCAATACATAAGGTATCACTTAGATAGTATGCAGTGGATTAGAAGGAAGGTGGAAGCCATGATGTCAAAGGATTACTTCGATGGGGTCGAAACTATATTATGATTCCAAAAGATAAGATCTTGCCTTGTTTTACTGAAAAGCTTTCAACAAAGTCAAAAGATATGCTTTCGAAATGGTTTATATAAATACCTTTCGGGGAGTTTCTTTATTATATTAAAGTATTAGCTTTCAAAAAGGTACCTCTTTCTTTAAATAAGAGTTATCGAAAGGATTGGTTCCGACCTAGTCGAAACCCAACTGTTATTTTCCTTCCAAGCGTATTGAAGCCATCAATACATTCGAAAGGTTATCTCTATTTTAACCTAAGCCAAGCCACTTCCTAAATGCTTTTGAAAGGAGCTTCGACTCTATCCTTCAAAGTTTTAATTTAATTTTTTATGCTTTCGAATAGATGGTTCCGACACCCTACATTTTTTCCCTAAAAATAACTTTATAAGGGTTTTGAAAGAGATACTTTCATATATAACCATTTTTACCTAAATGAGGTTTTTAAAAGAATAAACCCAATACTTTTGAAAGGGATACTTTCATTTGTTTCGAAGCTATGCTTTAAAGGACGTTTTGATACCATATAAATGTGTATTTGGTTTCGAAAGAGAATATTTATCAAGAGCTTCGAAAGGTTTATTTATTATATATTTGAAAAGAGGTCTTTGCTTTTAACAGAAGTCATCCAGAAGTTTTGAAAGAGATATTTCCAGATTTCAAAACATAAATCCAATCTGAATTTAAAGGAATAATTATGGCATAAGCAAATAAAAAGGTTTTGAAATGAAGAATTTTTTACTTATCATAAAGGTTAAAGGGTTTAACCAAGACATATATGCGTATGTGATTCAAGGGTAATAAACCATAGGTGTTGGTATTATTTTGTTGTTATGATTACTTGTTCATGTATTTATTAACATTGTAACTAACCCATAACTGTATTTTGGGGAAGGGCAAAATAAGCAGTTAGGTTGACCCAGTAGTGAATATAACTTAAGAAATGTTAAAAACCTTAATTAAAGATATTGGTCGAGGCTAATAGGTTCGTAGTAAGCCAATGAAAACTATGTATAACAAAAGGTTTTGGTAGGGGCCAATAGGGTCATAGTCAGCCCATGAAAACTATGATTCATATTGGTAGGGGCCAGTAGGTTTACAGTTAACCCATGAAAACTATATCTGGATTAAGATACTGACAGATACTCAATAGGTTCCTAGGTAGCCCATGAAAACTAGGATAATAGAAAAGATATTGGAGTTACCAATAGGCTCTTAGTGATCTTATGAAAACTATGAAATTGAACATATAGTCCTTAAACATTAAACATGTTAAAGAAACTATGATTGAGATAGGTAGTCAGAATGAATGGGGATATGTAATCCATATTTGATTTACTTGTTTTTCACATCATCATAATGTTTCTAAATATTATGCTTTAACCATTGTGGATGCAGGAGCATAGTATATGGTTTTATAAATGTTTTAGGATACTAGTAAGGGGAAAACCCGTTTCGCTAAATGGCATGGTCTCGCTGGATATCTAAATGGTTTGAGATGGTAAATTATTATTCATACCAGCCTTTATGTCTGACTCGAAATTTTTGTTCTCACCTTAAACTCTCGGGTACTCAATTGATTTTGAGTAGGTTGAGAGTTAAGGTTTCTAGGTGTTATTTTAGACGAATAAAGCTTTCGAGGACATGCAGGAGGAAAGCTTGTTATTAGAGTTCTTTTATTTTCGTTGTGTGTTTGATTGTAAAGGAAAATTGTTTTAGTGCCTTATTATATACTCGGATCATCCAAGGGGGCATCTTCATATGTCGTTGTTAGTGTATTTTGGTGTTAATTATATGTTATCTGAACGTGGTCTACATACTGGGATTATGTAATGAATTTAAAATACTTTGAAATGGAATGTGGATTTTGTTTACTGTTTTTTTTTCATATTCATGTGTTTCTATGCATCAACGAATCTAATATCCCCGTATTTGGTCGCCGAGGATTAATAAGTATGGATGATTGTAGCAACCGTAGTCATTAGTTTTGGGCCTTTAAGTAGGGGGATGTTACAAGTTAGTATCAAAGCATAGGTTTATAAAACTTTAAAAGAGACCTAAACCTAAAAGATTTTTAAACATAATCCAATAAATCAGACAATAAGATCAAGGTTTGGTTAAGCTATAATAACGTACTTGTATTTGATATATATATATATATATATATATATATATATATAGTTATACATAAGTGCATATTCCTCACTCTGTTTGTACGTTCTTATGTATCTTACTAAGATTCGTATGCAGATTTATGAGAAAGGAAATATTTAAGCAGGAAACGAAAGAGGAAATCTTGATGGAGTAAGCATCACAACTAATGGAAATGCTCGACCCACTACAAGGAGGAACCCGGGTCGACTGGCTAATGCTAGTAATCAAAATATTAATGCCAATATAGGTGGTGGAAATCCACCAGTTGATATGGGGGCGATATATCAGTTCTTTATTTGGTTTGATGTAAGCAGGAGCTGTTGTTAGTGTTGCTGGAAATGTAGGAGGAGCTAATCATGTGGCTCTAGTTGGGAATAATTATGCTTTGCTGAGTAGAAATTACACTAGTGGGAAGCCATTCATGGGAACAGAGAGCCATAGAGGTCTAGAATTGGCTATTGCATTATTAGCATATATTTACTAATTTGGGCCTGAATGATGGACAAAGAGAAGGTTGGCCTCTAGACAGTTGCAGGGATCAGCACTCCATTGGTGGAATAGTGTTACTGCTGGAGTTTCGAAAGAGCAGTTAACTTGGGTTGATTTTAAAACGAGATTTGAGCACAAGTTCGTATTTGAGTTTGCTAAGTCAGAACTGATGAGGAAGTTTATGGATCTAGTTCAGGGAGAGATGTCAATAATCGAGTATGCTACTAAGTTTGAAGAGCTGTCTCGATATGGATATGCTACTGTAGATACTGACATCAAAAGTAATAAGAGGTTCATTCGGGGATTGAGGCCCGAGCTTGCTAGAATGACCATGACACATGTCTATGGTCCTTGTAATATAGTGTTGGAAATGGCCATTCGCCATGAGGAGTTGCTTGCTGATTTTGCTAAAGAGAGGCCTGTGGAAACTCAGGGTTCTCAAGGGAAGAAGAGGAAGTTCCTTAAAAATAAGGGAGTCTAGAAGGGAGATACTACTAAAAAGTCAAAGGTTGAAACAGTTTGCTATAATTGTGACAAGAAGGGTCCTTTGTGAATGAGTGCTGGTCCGAAATTGGAAAGAAAGCTGCAAGTAAGAAGAATGTGAAGTGCTTTAACTGTGATCAAGTTGTGCATTATAAAAATCAGTATCCAGAGCCAATTAGAGAGGATAAGAAAAGTTTTGGTGATAGGACCAACTAGGCCTACTGCAACTGATAGAGGAAAGACAGTGATGGAAGGTACGCTTTTGATTCAGAATATACAAGTTAGTGTAGTTTTTGATACAAGTGCATCACATTCATTTATACCTCAGTGTTTAATTGATAAGTTATGCTTATAACCCACCTGCCTTGTTACTTCCTTAAGGATTGCGAATCCAATAGGACGGTATGAAACTCTAGGGTTGAGATGTGTCCGTTGGAGCTTGACTTATTAGGTCATAAGTTTGCATACAGTTTGCATGTTATTGATTTCATAGATATCGAAATCGTTTTGTGTATGGATTGGTTGGGTAGGTATAAGGCTAGAATATTTTGCCAAAATAGGGAAATATCATTGAGACACCCCGATAGTCATAACCGAGTGATATTCCTAATAGAGAATACATACCAGAGTGCTAGTGCTTTGCATAATGCTATGAAGGTAGGAAATGAGTTAAGTCAGGTTTGGGTAGCAAGAGAGTTTGCAGATGTCTTTGGGTTAGTCATAGGACTACCACCGAAACGAGCGGTTGAGTTTTGTATAGATCTTATGCCCGGAGCTGAACTTGTGAGTAAACTACCTAGCAGGATGACACCAACTGAGATAAAGGTATTAAAGGTGCAGCTAGTGGATCTTGAAGGAAGGAATTTTATCAGGCCATGTTGTTCGCCTTAGGGAGTGACCGTGGTGTTTGTAAAGAAACCAAATGGATTGTTAAAAATGTGCATCGATTATCATAAGTTGAACGAAAGGAAAATTAAGAATATGTATCCTTTGCCAAAAATAGATGATCCATCCGATCAATTGAGAGGAGCCAGAGTGTTTTCCCAGTTAGACTTGGTGACAGGTTTCCATCAGTTAAGAGTGGCGTAGGATAGTATTACTTTGATAGCATTTTGAACTAGGTATGGTACATATTAGTGGTAGTGATACCTTTTGGTTTAACGAATGCACCTGCTTTCTCCGTAGATTTGATGAACTGAGTTTTCCGATAGTATTTGGATAGGTTTGTATCGGTGTTTATAGATAACATTCTATTCTGCTCTAAGGATGAGAAAGAGCATGAAATTCATCTTAGACTGGTACTTGAGATGCTGAGTCAGAATCAGCTAAAGGCGAAATTTACCAAGTATCATTTCTGAAAGAAAGAGGTTAAATTTATTGGTCACGTGGATTTAGAAAAAGGATTGTCAGTCGAACCAGATAAGATCGAAGCCATGAATTGTTGGAAGAAACCATAGACGATGATTGAGATGAGGATTTTTCTTGAACTTGCTGGCTACTACCGAAGATTCATTAAGGATTTCTCATGGATAGCAGCATCCTTAACTAAGCTAACCATGAAGGAGGTAAAATTTGTTTGGTCCGACAAGTGTGAGGAAGCATTCGTTAAGTTAAAGAATTTGTTGACCAATGCACCTGTATTAGTAGTTCCAAACAAAAATCAAGGGTAAGTGGTATATACTGATGCATGCGGAACTGGATTGTGAGCAGTATTGATGCAGAATGGTAAAGTTATTGCCTATGCTTCGCAATAGGTTTGGCCGCATGAAGTTAAATATCCTACTCATGATTTAGAATTAGCAGTTGTGAACTTCACATTGAAGATTTGGAGACATTATCTCTTAGGGCAGAGGTTTGAGCTTTATAAAGATCATAAGTCTTTACGGTTTTTATTCTCTCGGATGGAGATGAATAGAGACAGAAGAGATGGATGGAGATTTTGGCTGCATATGATTTCGGTATAGAGTATACACTAGGAAAATGTAATAAGGTAGCAGATGCTCTTAGCAGAAAACATCAAAATGTGGTGTTGGCTATGTTGGAAGAGTGGAAAGATTTAGAAGCTTTAGTCGGTTGGGATGTGCAGTTAAGATTGACTGTTGGTTCTAATTAGAGTTCCGCCATATTGTCTTGTTTAGAAATTCGACCAATATTGATTAAGAGAATTACTTTTAAGAAGAAGGAGGACCGGTTTTGGCTAAGAGGATCCAAAGGCTTGAGGATGGAACTGAGAGTGATGGTCAAAAGGATTTTAGCCTTAACCGGAAATGATGGCTAAGAAAGAGGGAACATTTGTGTATTCCAAATATTGAGGACTTGAGGAAGGAAGCTCTTGGAGAATGTCATTGATCCAAGTTTACGATTTATCCTAGAGGAACCAAGATGTATCAAGATATGAAGAGGAGCTTCCATTGGGTAGATATGAAGAGGGATGTTGGCTTGTGGGTTAGGTAGTGTGCAAACTATCAACAAGTGAAAGCCGAACATCAGAAGTCAAGTGGATTGCTTCAGCCTTTAGAACTTTCAACTTGGAAATGGGACTCGATATCCATGGATTTTATAGGCAGGTTGTCGAGGTCAAATAGAGGCAATGCAAGTTTATAGGTTATAGTGGACAGGTTGATCAAGAGTGCCCATTTCATTGCAGTTAAGCCAACCAGAACGGTGCTTTTTTAGCTAGTTGTTCCTGAAGAACATAGTTAGACTGCATGGAGTTCTTAATAGTATAGTCAGTGATAGAGATACTTTATTCACTAGTGAATTTTGGAAGAGTTTATAGGAAGTGATGGGTACCAAGCTTAATATGAGTTTTTCATATCACCCACAGAAAGATGGGCAGACAGAGAGAGTCATTAAGGTACTTAAGGATCCACTGAGAGCTTGTGTATTGGATTTTGGTGAATCTTGGAGGATCACCTACATTTCGTGGAGTTTTCCTATAATAATAGTTATTAGACTAGTACAGGAATGGCACCCTTCAAATTGTATGGAAGACCATGTAAATCACCAACATGTTAGTTGGAGACTGGAGACGGATTAGTCATAGGTCCAGATTAGGTTAGAGAGGCGTCAGAGAAAATTGAGTTGATCTGAGAAAGGATGAAGGAAGCTCAGTCCAGACAAAATAGTTACACAGATAAGAGGTGTAAGGACCTACAATTCTCAGTTGTAGGTAAGATTTTCATTAAGGGATAACCTATAAAGGGCGTGGAGCAACTTGGAAGGTCGGGAAAGTTAGCCCCGAGATACGTTTTTCCATTTCAGACTATAGAGACGATTGAAAAGCTCGCATACAGATTAGAGTTGCCGAGCAATATGGCAGTTGTCCATAACGTATTTCATGTGTCTCATCTTTGCAAGTATGTGCATGATCCAAAGACTACCGTTCCTCCGATAGAGTTGGAAGACTTAATTGTAGAGCTTAATTTGACTTTTGTTAGACAACCATTTCGAGTTGTAGCTAGAGATGAGAAAAGATTAAGGAACAAAACAGTAAGGTTAGTAAAAGTTCAGTGGAGCGACAACGAGAAGGACTATACTTGGGAAACAGAGGACAGTTGTAACACCCTTAATTTTTATTGACATTATTCAGGAGATTTAATTAGAATAAATTAAATAGAATAATGTAGATTAGGAGATTGAGGTTGATTAATAAACTAAGTGGTTGTGCTTATTTACATCAAATGAGCTTATAAATGGTTAAATGTTAGCTAAAATAAATATAAGGGCATTAGGGTAAATAACTGTCCATATACTCACCCTTATACCATTTTCTTTAGGCGATACACATTCATTTTATCACAAGTAAAATTTTAACTATAAGAAAGAAGAGGTTGGCCATTAAGAAGATAGCAAGGAAGGAAAATCAATCTAAAGCTTAGGATCAAGCTAGAAGAAATCAATCACCAATTTCCTTATCCAATCTAAGGTGACTAATAATCACTACATCTCTATTCTGGTTTTTTATAATCATATGGTTTTGGATTTAAGGGATAAATTCGTTTTATGATTTATTGAATGATGATATGCTTGGTCTACAGTTTATATGGTTTAAACAAGGAAGTTTAAATGGAGATGTACGCGGTTTTAGGGTAAAACCGAAGTTGAATGATTTTTAAATGCCATGGAAAAATTATATATTATGGAAAACATGATTTTGGAGTTGGGTTTCAATAGTTATAATTTTCCAATTCGTGGAGAATTAGTTATGAATTTTTGAAGAAAATATGGGTGTTTAGGTTTATAAATTTATTTTTGAAAATATATTAAGAATTTGGGTCTAAAATTTTGACACGTTGGTTGACATGTTTAAAGTGAATTTTTGGAATTTTTACTCAGTTACTTAGTATGGATATTAAATTATTTTGAAAGGAGGACCTAAATGATTTAATTGTTTTGTTAATAGAAAAGGCTTAACTGTTAAAAGTTAGCATGTTTTTAGATCTAAGAAAATGCGGCAAATTTTAGTAAAATAATTTGAAAGCTTAATGTAACCAATAGTGTATTTACAAGTGGGCAAGTTAGTTACAAAAAGTTTGCTTTATTTGATAAGAATGGCTTTTTTCCCAGAAAAAGTGGTTCCACCATCTTTAGAAGGTCTCTTCAACCAAGACCTTCCACCTCCAACCTAGTTGAAACCTTCTAAGTTGAAATCAATAAACCAATATACATTGTATCATTTAAATGGTACGTAGTGGATTGTGGAAAGGCAGAAGGTAGGGTGTCAAAAGGTATCTTTCGAAGGGGTTGGTTCCTTTGTTTTATTTGTTTTAAAATAAACACACTTGTCTGTGTATAAATGGGTTTTGAAATAGACAAAACCTATGGTTTCGAAAGGGTATTTCAAAGAGGCTTTCAAAAGAGAGCTACCGCCTATGTTTAAAAGAAATAGCTTCCAAATGAGTTACTTAGATTTTATTTAAAGCTTTCAAAAGGGGTATTTTCGGCCAAGTAAGAACCCTTCTTAGAATTGATGACCTTTCGATAACATTGAAGATGTCAATGTTGTTGAAAGGTTTAGTTTTTATAAATACAAGCCACTTCCTAATGCTTTCAAAAAGGGTTAGGGGTTTCGAAGGCAATGGTTTCAGAAGGGATTCTGAAGCTAACCTTCAATTGTTTTACCCAGATGTTTTAATGCTTTCAAAAGGATGGTTTCGACACCATCAAACTTCCCCAATACTCTTTGAATTAAAGAATGGTTTCTAAAGAGATGCTTTTTCTTATGTTCACTTTGAACCAAATATAATGTTAAGTATAAACCCAATGCTTTCGAAAGAGGGACTTTCAGTGGTTTCGAAGGGTAACCTTCATTAGTTTTGAAAGGGTACTTTAAAATGGTTTTGAAGCTATGCTTCTATACTTATGATAATACTTTAACATGGTTAAAAGGTTTCAAAAGAAAGATTTTATAGTACTCGAAAGGCAAGAGCCTGGTGTTTTAAAGATAGACTTTTATACTTTCAAAGGAGATCATCCTATGAGGTCGAAAGCAAGGTTTCAAAGGAGTCGAAAGGTTTTAAAACCCAAAATCAAATTTTTAAAGGAGAAACCCATGGCTTATATAAAGGAGTTTTGAAATTACCTTAAATAAGAAAATTTGAAGAAGTAGAAAGTATAAGCTAAAGGGATTAATTATGTTTTATATGAAAAGCATTTCAAGGATCTTAAATCCATAGGAGTGGTATGGTTAAATTGTTATGTTTTCTTCTTTAAATATGAATATATTCACATGATAAAGGACCGATAACTGTATTTTGGGGATAAAGGGGTAGAAGAACTAACTAGGTTAACCCAGTACTGAATATAAATTAAATAAACTCCTGAATGAGTAGAATTGCATCTAGGAAGTCAGGGAGACCAAAATATAGGATGCATAAACTTTGAAGTTGTCTAGAAGATAGGTTCAAAGTAAACCCATGGAAACTATGATAAGGTAGTTATTGGAGGTAACCAACAGGTTCATAGTAACCCATGAAAATTATGTATTAAGGACAGTTGGCAGGGGCTAATTAGTTTGTAGTGAACCCATGAAAATTATATCCGGATCAAGAATTGACATTAATCAATAGGTCCTAGTCAACTCATGAAAACTAGGATAAGAAATAAGTTAATGGAAGCATCAGTAGGTTCCTAGTCAACTCGTGAAAACTAGGATGAGAAGTGAGTTACTGGATAAGTCTATAGGTTCCTAGTCAACCCATGAAAATTAAGATAAAGGGATCAGTTATTGGAATGACTAATAGGTTCGGGGGCCCACAAATTAATTAATTAATTGGCAGGAGCCTATAGGTTCTTAATGATCACATGAAAACTATGAAATAGGACAGGGTGTCTATATGTGACGAAAAATGTAATTAGTAAACCCATGAAAACTATTAAGTTAATAATTGACCCAAGGAACTATAATTATGATAGGGTGTCAATTTGAAGTGGGGATGGGAAATCCTAAATGTTTTTATATATGCATATCATCATAATATTTTAAAATGTATGATTTTAACCATTGTGGATGCAGGAGTATAGTAATGGTATTATAAAGGTTTTAGAATATTAGTAAGGGGAAAACCTGTTCCGCTAAGCGGCGTGGTCTCGCCAAATATCTAAAAGGATTGAGATGTTAGATTATTATTCATACCAGGCTTTATGTCTGACTCGAATGAGTACTCGAGAGTTTAAGGTTTTTAGGTTCTCTTTTTAGACAAATAAAGCTTCTGAAGTCATGTAGTAAGCATCTTCATATATTGCTCTTGACGTATGTGTAATAATTATATTTTGCTGAACGTGGTTAACGTTTTTGAGATTATGTAATGAACATCAATTGTTTTGAATGGAATTCGGATATGTGTTTTTAAATTATTAATTTTTTTCCATTTTCTTATGTTGTATCATTGAATTTAGCACCGCCGTATTTGGTCGCCGAAGATTAATAACTATGGATGACTACAACATCCGTAACCATTAGTTTTGGGCCTCCAAATAGGGGGATGTTACAACAGAATTAGAGATACTTATCCTGATCTACTTTGAGGGTATTTTTATATTAGATTTGTATTGATAGTCGCTAGTTACATAGGCTAGTATGATTGTTATGGTTATAAGGAGTTGTTGCAGATGATATGATATGTTTAGTATTTAGTCCTTGCTAAATTTCAAGGACGAAATTCTCAAAGAGGTGGAGCCTGTAACATCCCTAATTTTTGATAACATTATTCAAGAAATTTAATTAGATAAATTAAATAGGATAATGATGATAAGGAAATTGAGATTTGAATAAATTATATATAGGGTCATGCTTATTAATAAACTAAATGGGCTTGATTTGGTTTATAAATTAACCAAATTTACACATGGACATATTAGTAAATAGAAATTTTATTCTACATGGCTATACTTCTTTATAATTGCCCATTCACGTTTCATTTTTTCCACTTTCACAAACGAAAACCATAAACAGAAATTAGAGCAGTCCATTAACAAGGAGGAAGAATTCAATCAAAATCTAAGGATTAAAGCTAGGAAGGATTAATCAATCACGAATCTAAAATTCCTTACCATATTTAAGCTGAATAATAATTTAATACCATCTCTATTTTATTCTATGATAATATATTTTTAGATTTATGATTAAATTCGTTTTTATGATGATATGCCTGATGATATGCTTGAACTATGTTATATTTGATTTATTTTAATTCATTCACGTATGAATTTGCCCGGTTTTGATGTAAAACCGAGAGTTTATGATGTTAGAATGCCATGGAAACTTTTATGTTAGGTAAAACATGATTTTGGAGATGTGTTTTAATTTTCAGAATTTTCTAAGCTGTGGAAAATTTATTGTGAATTTCTAAAGGAGAATATGATATTATTGCATTTAAAATTTATTTTAATAATTTCAGAGAGAAATTAAGTCTGAAATTTTAATATGTACGATTATGTGATGAATGAATTTTTCTATGATTTTTGGGGTGTTTCCCCAGTTGATTTAATAGGAAAAACAAATTATTTTAAAAGAGGGACTTTTCTGAAAATATTGGATTTGTTAGATGAAAGGGCTTAAACTTTATAATTTCGTTAATTTAGATCTGATTAAATGCGGTAGTTTTATATGTAAAGTATTTGAAAAGTTTTAAGGCAACTAATCAAAGTGTACAAGTAGGCTAGTAGTTACAAAATGATTGCTAAAAGTGGCTAAATTTTAGCCTTTAATTCAGAAAAGTGGTTCCGCCTCAAACAGCAGTACCTTTCTTCTCCATTGACTCCACACCATTCTAGTTAAAACCCACAAAATCGAAACCAATACACAAGGTATCTTAGATGGTATGCAGTGGATTGGAAGGAAAGCGGAAGCCATGGTGTCGAAAGGATCGATGGGGTCGAAACCCTATTTTGTTTTCAAAAGATAAGATCTTGCCTTGTTTTTCTAAAAAGCTTTCGACAAAGTCGAAAGATATGCTTTCGAAAGGGTTTATATAAATGACTTTCGGAGAAGGTTGCTTTATTATATTAAAGTATTATGCCCCATTTGGCTTGTCATTTTTAGTTTTATGTTTTTGTCTATACAAAAGCACGACTGTCGTATATATTGCTGAAAAACAAACAATTTTGAAAAACTAAATTAACATGTAAAATAGAAAACTAGTTTATTTTGCTTTTCGTGTTTCGAGAGATAACAAAAGCATGGAGAACAATCCAACTTTTTGGTTGTCCGTTGATCGTCGCAGTGGCTAAGAATTACGAATTTTTTTTTCTTATTTCTTGGTATTTTTTAGCGCAAGTTGGAAAAAAAATTCAAATACAAAATGAAACCAAACGGGGCTTTTGCTTTCGAAGAGGTACCTTTTTCTTTAAATAAGAGCTTATGAAAGGATTGGTTCCAACCTAGTCGAAATCCAGCCGCTATTTTCCTTCCGAGTGTAGCCATCAATGCACTCGAAAGGTTATCTCTATTTTAACCCTAAGCCATGACACCTCCTAACTGCTTTCGAAAGGGGGTTCGACTCTATCCTTTAAATTTTTAATTTAAAGGTTTATGCTTTCGAATATATGGTTCTGACACCATCAACTTTTTCCATAAAACAACTTTATAAGGGTTTCAAAAGAGATACTTTCGCATATAACCATTTTGACCTAAATGAGGTGTTTAAAAGAATAAACCCAGTACTTTCAAAAGGGAAATTTTAATTGCTTCGAAGCTATACTTTAAAGGACGTTTTGATACCATATAAAGGTGTGTTTGGTTTCAAAAAAGAATATTTATCAAGAGTTTCGAAAGGTATGTTTATTATGTTTTGAAAAGAGGTCATTACTTTTGACGGAAGACATCAAGAGGTTTTGAAAGAGATGTTTTAAGATTTCAAAACATAAACCCAATCTCAATTTAAAAGAGTAAACATGGCTAAATAAAAAGGTTTTGAAATGAAGAAGTTTTTATTTATCATAAAGGTTAAAAGGTTTAGCTAGGATATATATGTATATGATTCAAGGATAATAAACCACAGGTATTGGTATTATTTTTTTGCGATGACTACTTTTTCATGTATTTATTCACATTGTAATTAACCCATAACTATATTTTAGCGAAGGGCAAAATAACCATTTAGGTTGATCCAGTAGTGAATATAACTTAAGAAATGTTAAAAACCATAAATTAAGATATTGGCAAAAGCCAATAGGTTTGCAATAAGCCCATGAACACTATGTATATCAAAAGATATTGGCAGGGGCCAATAGGTTCATACTTCAGAGTTAGACCATGAAAACTATGATTGATATTGGCAGGGGCCAATTGGTTTATAGTTAGCCCATGAAAACTATATCCGGATTAAGATATTGACAGAGAGTCGGATGGGTGTTCCAGATTTGATTTACTTGTTTTCAATATCATCATAATGTTTTGAAATATTATGCTCTAACCATTATGGATACAGGAGCACAATATATGGTTTTATAAATGTTTTAATATACTAGTAAGAGGAAAACCCGTTATGCTAAGCGGTGTGGTCTCAGTAGATATCTAAATGTTTGAGATGGTAAATTATTATTCATACCAGGCATTATGTACGACTTGAAGTTTTTGTTTTCCCCTTAAACTCTCAGATACTCGGTTCATTTTGAGTAGGTTGAGAGTTAAGGTTTCCAGGTGTTCTTTTAGATGAATAAGCTTTCGAGGACGTGTAGGAGGAATGGTTATTAGAGTTCTTTTGTTTTCGGTATGTGTTTGATTGTAAAGGAAAATTATTTTAGTGCCTTATTATATAATCTGATCATCCAAGGGGGCATCTTCATATGTCTCTCTTGGCATACTTTGTATAAATTATATGCTATCTAAACACGGTCTGTGTGCTAGGATTATGTAACGAATTTGAAATACTTTGAAATGGAATGTGGACTTTTTTTGTTGTTTTAAATTTTTTCCATATTCTCTTGTTTCTGTGCATCAACAAATCTAATACCACCGTATTTGGTCGTTGAGGATTAATAACTATGGATGACTGCAACATCAGTAACCGTTAGTTTTGGGTCTCCAAGTAATGGAGATGTTGCAGGTCGACCGTCAAACAGTTGATAGCTAGTAGTTGAACGATGGCCCACACAGTTTTAAATAATAATAATAACAATAAATAATAATATTACATAATATATATACTACTTTATATTAATTATAATATTTGATCATATATTTATTTAATTAAAATAGATCATGTAGTGTAAGGTTGTGAAATTATTTGTAGAGATATATTTATATAAAATTTAGTTTTAATGGTATTAATAAATATGATTATATGTAGAAAAAGAAATAAACGAGTTTAGTAATTATTTAAAAATCTTTTACAATTTTGTAAAATAAAAATGACTTTTAATTAATATTTTATAGATTTTAAATTTATATTTCATGAATTTTAAATATAATTTAATGTATTGGAAAAATGTATTTTATGGTCTAAGAATAAAAGGAAATTAGATTTGGATATTCTAATATTAATTTATAAATAGTATTTAATTATGGAAAATTATGAAATAATTGTTATGACCAATTAAGTCACTTTGACAAGCTATTTAAGTTATTTAATGGTTAAATGAAATTCATTTAATAATATTATAGTGATGAATAATTATTAAATAATAGTAAATACTTCTTTTAAATTATTAAATTGATTTATGTTGTTTATTCATAATTTTAGAAGCTTTGAATTTATATAAATAAATAATGTATGTCAACTTAGTATTATTTTTCATATTTAATGTAAATATTTAATTAAATCATTTTATTTCATATATATTATTCCTTCTCCTATAATTGGTTTTAAATATATAAATGATTAACCGTTGATATTGATTTGAGTAGTGTTTCGATGTGTCATGGCGATGACAACCTTCTGTATAAATTGTAATATTGTTATTTTTGGTAATATTTTTATTTATGATGATTTTAATCCTGTATGGAGATGATCTAAATAAACGAAGTTATAGATTCATCTAGTATGGGACTTTCGGTAATATTTCTTTGGTAATTCTTTAGACTCATTAAATTGAACAAAAGATCAAGTGTAGTTTATGAGTTGTGAATAAATGATCGAGTATCACGTAGTGCTATGGGACCATTGTGAAATTTTTAAGGTTATTCATTGTAAGTAAATGACCCTCACATGACGGAAGTAGTATAATGAGATTGTACTTATCTGAGGTAATGCTCATTGGTGTGATTATGGTAGGTTGCCCTTATATTTATTGATATTGTGTCTGCTATCATGATGTACTCCTGTTATTGGCGTTGGAGAGAGCCAGATGGCTTGATACACCGTAGTAGCCTAACCTTGAGTTCACGCCCTAAATCCATGACACCTTCATTGGATATTATATTTGATGCACGTCACGGGATTTGGTTTAGGTCACCCATAAGGTTGGTTCCCTATAGCCCCTTGTGTTGCATCAGTTAGTAGTTTATTACTATAGAGCAAAGCATGGTCATGACTGAGGCTACACATAGGTAAGCCATTGGTGGATATGGTCACGGTGTCCGTCGAGTTAACTAAATACTATAGGAGTAGATCCAATTAGATGACCCTAGGTTCCTGAAGCAGGCATAAGGCTATTGATCTCCCTTCTAGTTCTAACAGAGTGGTAGATTAGCATATACTATTGATACACTTCACTTATATATATATATATATATATATATATATATGGGTTAGGCGACCCATGGTTAGTTGGCCCACATATTGATGTATATATGAAACTATTTAGGAATTCATGTCCGACCCATGATTTATTTATAATACTCGGGTATGTCCAAGATATTTTAGGTATGGGAATAGTGAGATCAGCTTGTATTTTAGGCATAAAGGAGGCTAGAATTCATTATAGTAGCTTATCATTTTGCATTATATAATCTCTTATCTGATATTCATGTGATATATATTAGAATACCATGTATATTCAGCATTTTGTGTATATTATTAATGCATTCATTGATTCAGTATTCTCTTTGATATTTATTATATATTGTGTATTATTCTGTCCAAAAGGAACACGTGTTTATTGCTTTGGACTGAGACCGTGTACATCTATGGTGAGTATTATATGTATGAGATATATACCAGTGTTAGTTCAATGGAATATTTACGTGTGTACCTTATAGCCTCATTCTTTATATTATATGATAGTATTACTTAGTCATACTCTTATATAATATGGGTATAAAGGTAGGATGTTACGGTTGGTATCAAAGCAGGTTCAGAACAATACATCTTATATATGAGACATGAGTCAAGACCTTAAACCAGACTTAGAATCCCTGTCCCCTTGGGTGCGATGGGTAGTTCGCTATAATGAGAGATAATATATATAAGATGATTACTGGGTAATCATTTTGGGACGTATTTTTATTTTCTATGTTTAATATTCTTATTTAGCTCTAATATTTTTTGAAATAATTATTAGTTTAGTAGAGTCAGTCCGCTCAGTACTGTCGGTGTTTGTATTGAATACTAGACCGTGGGTGGTTTAATATAGAATTATTATGTTTTGATTTGACTTTGATCAAAGTGCACAGTGGAAACTGATAAATCAATTTCCCACATATTGCAGTGGTCCTTATGTCTTATATTTGTTTAGTTATTGAAAATCATTTATATTAAATTTAATTTTCATTCTAATGGTTGAATATTCGTATGTCTTTGTCAAAGTTCTGAAATGGATTCAATTTTTGATCTTTGCTTGTTATTAATAAATGTGTATAGTGTTTGTTTGGTATTATATAATGTTTACTGAAATAGTTTATTATTTGATATATGTATTTAAAGGATGTTTAAAAATGTTTTTATATTACTAAGTATTTGTTAGAAATAAAGACTTCTGATATATATATACAGGTATATGAATACAGTTTGTTGTTAAATGTTTTGTACACTAAGTAAATGTTTGGATTAGAAATCTCTTGAGGAAATACATTACAAGAATGATGAATGCTTACTTAGAGGTGATGTTTAAAGTATTAACTGTGATTTATTATTTGATGTGTATTTAGAGAATGTATGTGAATATTTTAAGATAGATGAAAGTTTGCTATAGAAAATATTTTTGATTTATATGTATATAGCTTGTTAGGAAATGTTAGTTGGAAATATTATGATAAAGTGTGGTAATTGCTTAAGTTTGATATAAACTAATAATTGTTTTATAAGGGCAAGTATGTTAAAGGATTTATATCTTAGAAAATTTTAAAATGAATCATGTTTACCTATCCGTTGAAGAATTCAGGTCAATGCGGGTACACCTTATTCAATAGGGAGTCCTATTGTAACAACCCTGACTCGACCTTTGAAAATCGACACCCAAATACATCACCCGTATTCGAATGTCGTAGATTCAAACATTGAGTCTGGTACGCCGGAGTTTATAACACATTAAGTACAACAACACAGCGGAAAAAGAAATGAATATCATTGGTACAATAATGGATACAACATCTGAACAACATCAGAGATCTATAAACATACAACAACGGAACCAAACAACACCAACAGCAGAAGAGATAACACCAGCAACGGAACAATATCACCAATATTGTCTTCAAGATAGAGTGAATCCAACACCCAATTGCAACTCCATCTCCAATGCTTCAAAACCAAATAGCTCAAGCCCAAAGCTTCCAAGAAATCAATCCAATAAGCTCGAACTACCATCAACGCTGAACTTGTTGCATACTCGATGCACAATGCCAAATCATAGATTCCAAAGGTTGCCAAAAACTATATCTACTAGCTGATTATCTGAAAATATGACTCTAGGCTGCCCCGTGTGGAAAATTGTAGGCACCTAGAATTTAGAACGGGAACAATAAACTCCAAGTCAGTCATGGGACTGGTGTGAGCAACCGCAAAAAGTTTTATTTGAAACAAAACAAACAAAAAGAAATAAAAAGAAATTCACTATACTATTTGGAAAATGAAACTGCCATAAGGCCTCCCCACACACACACAATGCAAGCGCACAATTGGAGGAGATTTCTCCTTATGATAGTCAAATATGCTTGATACACGGAAATCCTTTTGATATTATTATTATTAGTGCATAGTGTAGAAAACAATTTCGAAAGTATAATACTAATCTTAGCTAGCATAGGTACCATTATATTATGCCTGCTATAGCTACCACCTAAGGTAGCAGGTTAAACAACTGCAATCGTAAAGGGCTTGTATTGTTTGATTGGATTTCCAACAAAATGGTCGGACTAAGGAACTTCCTACACCACATGGGTATGCCTCTGGAGGTACGCCCTGAGAACTTAACCAGCTCTCTGCCAACACAAGGTCGGGTTACCTCTATAACTAGGTAACTAACTGTCACGAGTAATGCCATCCCCCGGTCGTATCCGACCTTTATCCTGGGATTCACCAACAACAAACAACAACCACATAAGTTAAATATCTAGGCTCCATACCGTGATACTACTTTTTATCCAGAAGGAAATGGACATACCCTAAAGAGCGTGACCCTCATAACCTTACTGCATCCTTCCTGTTTCGACCATTTCTAGGTTGTGAGGTCCAATGAAGTCTCGTCCATAAAGCTACGCTTTTCACCAAAGCCATGCTTCGATCTACAAATGATCAGCAACACTCAGCATGCCACATTACCAAATTGGGAATGTATTACTAGTAACCATCAACTACATAACCTCTGAGATCGTATGTCCCAGAGAAGGGTGTTAAGCAAAGAGAGTAAATTCTCCGCCACCAAATAGAAATGTATGTGATAGAATCTAGCTTTACATCTCAAAGTGTAACATCATACATACATCCATACAAGCATGTTTCGGGTTCGAACGGAACTAAAGGCACTCAAAAGAAGCCTTTGCAAATCCGGGTATCACAATCCCGATCGGATTCCCGTCACATATGGAGATCTCTATACCATAGCTACTCAGTGCAGAGTCATTCGATGGGTAATTCTTTCATTTTCGAGAATACCCGGTCTTCACCATCGGTCTTCAAATGCTATCCATTACGTCGTATCATTTATTCGGAATGGGTTTTATGACATAAAGTCCTCTCTCGGCTAAACCAAATAATTAGCGCTAAATTTTAAAACCATATGGATAAAGTGGGATCTTAGTTAAGTCATAACTTTAAGCCCAAAACCTTTCTTTTTGAATTGTTTACACAAATTTCCACTTTTAATCTTTTAAACAAAAAGATTCACTTTTAACATCCTTTTCAATTTGAAACAAAATTCACCAATCTTTAACAAAGATTCATTCATAGCTTTCAAAACTATATCCATTTCAAATCTAGAATCTTTTCAACAAAAAGTGGAAATCCTTTCTTTATATAAAAGCCATTATCATTTGAAAACAAATGCTTTTCATTTCGGGAAAAGTTATAGCCTTTCAAAATGTATATTGGAAAATCAGCGAACTACCGTATTCCCGAAAAGTCCGATTTGAGTTTAAATTTAAATTCCCAAAATAATTCATTTAATATACTTCAAAAATGGTTTAAAATCCATATATATATATATATATTGTATACTTGCATAACCCTTTCAAACCATAATTCCAAAATAAATTTCAAAACTTAAACAAACCATATTATATTCAAACTAAATTTAAATTTCAAAACTTCCTTTTCAAAAACTTTTCATATTTAACCCAATTCCATTTCCAAAACCATTCGGATTCAAAATACAACTTTTGAAATTCTTTTACCATTTTGAATAAAATAATATTAATTTCAAAATATCTGTGACTTAACCAATTCCTCGTAAAATCCATATTAGTGTGTGTGTGGTGTTGTTTAGGAGTTTTATACACAATAATAACATATCACAACCAGCATCAACTCAAGCACAACAATATCGATAAGCGGTTTCATCCTATAACGCTTATCTTCATTCACAGATTCACAGATAAATATGCAAATTCATCACAGTTCACAGTTCAATCATATCACAGTACATCACACAACAGGGATATCAAACAATTCAAAGCATTTAATACAATCCAAAAATCCATAAGTAAGACTAATTAATCACCTGATTAATTTTAGACTAGAATAATTACTAATCCTAGTTAATTTACATTAATTAATTTCAAACCATTTTAATTAATTATTCTTTAATCATTTATTAGTTAACCTTTAATAATTATTTAATTAATTAATCTTACTTATTAATTAATCATCATTAATTAATAAATCAAATAATTAACCTTTAATTATTTAATTATTCTTTAATTAATTAACCTTAATTTTATTAATCAATTAACCCTTAATAAATCATCCCTTAATCACTTTCATTAATCAATTAACCTTAAAATTAATTAATTATCCTTAAATTAATTACCTTAATTAATTAATCACATAAATTAATTAACCTTTAATTAATTATTCCTTAATCACTTGATTAATCAACCTTTAACCATTAATTAACCGTTCTTAATTACTTTCATTAAGTAATTATCCATAAGTAATTAATTATTCTTTAAACATCAATTAAGAAATTAATTAATTATTCTTTAATTTAATCACAATAATCAATTAGCCTTAAATTAGTTACACAAAGTAAATAGCTTTAATTTAATTACACAAAGTAATGAGCTTTAATCTAATTACGCAAAGTAATTAGCTTTTAAATCAATTGCGCAAAGTAATTATACTTACTTAATCACTTAATTACATCCCTCAAATCTTATTAAATTAAGATAAATACTTGAAATTATTATTATACAAAATCATTTAAGATCGTATTTAATAATCTTTGGAAATAAATCATTATTAACACATTAATTAACTTAAGACCTTTAAGTTAAATTAAGGATTAAAGACACTTCATTTACTTTATTACAATATCAAGTTTATTTAAAATAATTTTTTTAAAATGAAGGTTATATATAAAATTTAAAAACATTTCAAACTTAAAATAATTATTTTTAAACCTTTAATACATCCCAAACTAAATTAGACATTCATTATATAAAAGAATTTAAGTAAGAAATTGTTTAACTTTCAAAAACTTGTTTAATTTAAAAACTTAAACCTGCATAATCACAACTCGAGACAAACTCGAGAAATCCCGAGCCCATCTTCGAGTTTTCCCTCGCCTCTCTGTTTTTTGAGGCAATCCATCATTTTCCCATGCTTGAACTCAAGAACTCCTCGTCTTCCTAAATGCCTCAACATTCACTTAATACAAGTGAGAATTCATGCATGTGTACAACCAGTTGATCGACTTCCGACCATCGCCGATCCTCTCGACAAGCCGACGACACCTGCGAGCTTCTCAAACACCCAGATCCGATGATAGCAACGTAAGTCCAAAATCGAGCATACGATGGTCACAGGAACCAAATTCATCAGCAAAGAATTACCTCGACCCGCCTATTTCGATCACCGGAATAATCGCATTTCCACCCAAACCCGCGCCACAACACCCCGCTTCGTTCCCCTTGATCCGGTCCAACTCGACGCGACGTCGACGACGATATGGCCTGAAAACTGGAGTCGACCAAACCAAGCCAGTGAACCCTAAATCGCCACCCACCATCCACCCCGATGATAAATAAATTCCCCGGCTATTTTTCCGATGACCATCATCACATCGGCCACCTTTAGCTTCAATCCCAAGGTCCACTACCACTCCGATCGCCAGAATTTTCAGAAAGAACAATTTTAGTTCATCTCGAATTCGCCGTGAATAAAACTTAAAAATTTCGATTTTTAGATCAAAATTCAGAATTTCCAGATACGAATTTGATTATATACTTGAAACATGAAATTTAGACAATTGTTTTTCTGACTTGAAATTGAATATTACCGTCAATCCTTGTTTTTGAGATAGTTACTCAATAGATCCACTTGAGTCCATTTTTAAAAATGATGTTACCATGTTACAAACAATTTTCATTTAGAAGTAATAGCATAAAATTGATTGCATGAGGTGATATTGAATATATATTATAGGATAAAGCCCGTTATTCAAACAGAGGAACAAATACAGACATGCAGAGTTATTTTCATGTATATATATATACATGCAGGCATGCTGAACAAACATCTATTATGGCATATTCAAGTATTAACACAAACATCAAGATGAATATACATAAACTCAGGTAAATTTGCTCACTTGGATATTGATAAAAAAGAAATTAAGCCTGGAATGGTATTTGAAAATCTGGAATTTTTTCATGATTTATCTAGAACTTGATTTAACACTGAATTGAACTTGATAGTTATTTAAACTTGGATCTGGTTTTGAAGATGATCTACACATTGCTTTGAAGTTGAATTAGTTGCTTTGTTTGTTTAACTGATTTCTATTTGATCTTTAAAACTGGAAATTGCTTTTTGATTTTCTTTGAATCTTCGAATTTGCAGAGGATTTATTTTCCAGGTTTTTGAATTTCATTTCCTGGTTTGATTGTTTTAGTTTGTGAAGTTTAAAACTAATAAATGAAATAACCAGGGACTCTTTGGTTTGCATATGATGTATATATACACTTTGATTTCATTTTATTTATTATTTTTGAAAAATAAGAAACAAAAAGACACTTGTTAGTTTGCATGATAATTTGCTTACAAATGTTTTAAATTCTTTATCATTATCTTACGCTTGTTTAATTGCTTGTATAATCATTTTACAAATGTCTTAAATATCCATTTTTATGTTTAAACCCCTTCGTTAAACTTTTATTTATTTTGGAAAATTTAAAATTCCAATTTATTTAAAATATTTACTTTTGAATTCTGAAACAAAATTTTATTTACAATAATATAAACAAGCACATATTTATATTTGTTTTTTAGAAAAATTTAAATTAGTTCACCAATTAATTCACAATTTATTTAAAAAATTATATTAATTATCAATTTATATTTGGCTAAAAAACCAGGATTGTTACACCTATACACTAGAATGATACATTTGGACACAATATTTTGAAAAATATTAAAAAAGTTGAAAAAATTAAAGTATTTTGAAAAGATTGAATATTTTAAAATAGTAGATGGATTTGGAAAATAAGAGTTTATATTTATTATTTTAGGAAAATATGTTATATAAGAAATTTTAAAAGTTTGCATATATTCCGACTTCTAAGCGATATATGAAGCCACTGGACATGAAATGACCCGCCGTTCCGTACCCCTTGAGTCAACATTATTCTACATAAATTAACTCAAAATAAACAGAAATACGAACCATTTGGGTTAAAGAAGAAGAGGTAGAAGAAGAGAAAACAAAACAACATCAGAATCTAACCATCGCAGCGGAATAAAATATAATAGATAATAACATATCTTTACACAAATGAAAACTATATTTGTTTTATACGTACATCACCAGAATACATCATCAGAGTTCAATGACATCAATAACATACAATCTGGACAGTGATATTAACTTATCCTCAAAACTGAATACACAGCGGAATAATAATCATGTACGGAAGTACGTATCGCCATCCAGCTCGTCTCCTGAGCTCCACAACAACATATCCTGTATTCAATAATACTCAGTTTGACCCGAGCATTATAGTGAAATAACACCCGAGTCAGTCTGGAAAACCAACGTGAGAAATCCACACTCAATTGATTATTAGAGTTTCAAAATCCTTTGAAAACAAAAGCATCTCGTAAGACCACGCCACAAATAAACATGTCGGGTTTTTACTTTACGATAGCCAAAACACATTTTTTAAAAATCCTCCGATATTATAATAGGGTCTATATACGAATACTTATTCAAATAGCCGAAATTGTTACATTTATTAAATTCATGCTACTAGCCACAAAGTGGGTAATACAAACAAAAACCGTAAAAAACGCGTAGGGAGAATGGATTTCCAACTAATGACTAGGCACTGGGGTACCGCCTGCAACGGTACCTAGTCTAGATCAGCATACCGAGGATCACTCCCGACCCCCTGCAACACAAGACCGGGACTACCCCTTACTGGATAATCCCGAGTAAGATCACCCCACGGTTGGGATCAACAACCGCACCACTAAGCCGAAATAAAAGGGACATCTAGACAGGGATGACCTCACCCTAAATGGATGCTATGCACCTAGCTTTGCTGCATAACCCCTGATTTTCAATCATTCCCGATTGATGAGGCTTGAGGCTAAGCGTTACCTCTAGAGAACTCATCTCTTAGAATGCTTATCGTCTACTTGACGATGTTCAGGAAGCATTCATCCATACAAGTCCGTCCCGGGTTCGAACGGAACCGAAAGCACTATTCCTACTATTTGCACCAAAATTGATTATAAACACCCGATAGTTGATAATTCACAATCACAGATCTCAGATGAATAACAAATATGGAGATCACTTAGAAAAATTCAAAAGAAAGCAGTAAACAACATGGATTTTATAGTGGTTCGGCGATCTTGCCTACGTCCACTCTGAACTTGATGACTTTATTGATATTCACTTGGTAATTTCAATGAATTACAGCAGATTACAGTAGATAATAGCTCTGAAATTCGAGTACAACAGTAATGGTGAAGTGTGAAATGGAATCCGGCGGAGTCTGGACGCTTCCCAGTCGAAAAGATCCCTTTTCTAAAGGTTCCATGGGGCTATTTATAGGTGTAGAAGGCTGATATCGCGCTCAACCTTCGGGAGACTTCTTCTGGCATGTGAGTGGGCCAACGCGACCGAGCCCACCAAGTTTCGACTCGATCTGTGATCGATACGAATCAATTTCGTATCGATCAGAAAATGATCCAGTCGAGCTGAAACTTGGTAGGCATGTTCTTTGGCTTGTACGTAAGCTCCATGAAAATTTCGTAGCATTTAGACTCGTGGTTTGTGAGATATGATCTATGCAAGATTATGATTTTTGGAATGCTGTCCAGTTCGAACCCATGGTCTCGAATCGATGCTCTTCGAATCGATGGAGCACGTGACAGCGTGGCGACGTGGCACACACTCCTCGCATTGATCCGCCTTTTGCTTCGAGTTGACCGTGTCTCATCCATGAACTTCGCCTTGCTTGTATCGATGACTGTTGCCTTGTTCGATACCATAGCCGTTGCCTATTCGTATTGATGGAAGTGGGTTTCTTCGCATCGATGTTTGGGGTGTTGTTTCATATCGATCACTAAAGGAAGTACTGCTCGTATCGATTGAAGTAGTGAAATTTGTACCGATATTTCTGTTCGCATCGATATTTCTGTTCGCATCCACTAGACCGACCCTTGTTCGTATCGATGGGTGGATACGAACAAAAGAGGTCTCGATGGGTTCGAATAGGAGCATGATGGATACGAATGCAGGAACTTTAAAAGGTTCGAAGGAAGCCCTCCAGAATGGGCACGAACTAGTCCTCTGTGTTGGATACGAACCAATATTCCCTGATGGATACGAAGTTGGCATAGGTCGATGGAAACGAAATGTACCACCTGCTGATGGATGCGAAGATGACCGATGCGAAACAATGGATGCGACATGGATGGATACGAAAATGTGGATTTTTCCTTCAAATTGCATCGATCATAACTTGAGCATACGAACTCGAATTGACTCGAAATTTAGAATGCTGGCTTTTATAGCTTTGTTTGTCATGTTTAGACAATTGTGGCCCGGTCCAACTCGGAAAAAATTCATCGATATCCATAGCGAAGCAGTGTATAACCGATCTTCGGGACGAGCTGTATTTGGTTTTCGATCAATCTTTTGGTATCACGGCCTTGCCAAAAGGCGGGATAACACCTACTACATCCATTTTGGAATCATCCTCGGGATTAGTAACGACTAGCCCTTGCACTTCAATGCTCCATCTTTGAATCCAAACTCGTCTTCCTCACGGAAATGTACAAACGATCAGCGCATTGGCCAATATTGATAATCGGTTATTTAACTATCAATTATCATTCACAAACAGTCATCCAACATAAATAATTTCACCAAATTATTTATTAATTTCCAGAATATCTTCGCAAGATATATTCCCATTTTCAACCCTTTTGAAAATAGTTTTCAAACCACACTCTTCTTATGAAATGAATTTCCAAATATATATTTCCACTAAAAACTCCAAGTATAATACTTCGGATTTTTAGAAAAATTTGAAACACTTTATTAAAAATTATACTTTAAAACATTTAAAATAAAAACTACTTTAATACCTTATTCAAAAATATATAATTTAAGAATATTTAAAATAAAACTACTTCAATACTTTATTAAAAATATATACTATAGGAATATTTGAAAATGTGGTTACTTTATAAAATATAAAACTAGATTTTCTCTTTTTAAAACAAAATAACAAGTCACCTTTAAATAATTACTACGATAATATATTTGAAAAATATTTACTTTAGAATTTTAAACACTTAGAAATAATAAATTTTCTAAAACATGCTTTTTAAAACAACATAACTTATATTTAAAAATTTACTTTGAAAACGTACTTGGCTATCTAGGGAAATATACTTTTCTTCACACCCTTTAAAAATAAATCACTGTTTATTTTTAAACAAATTTTCTCATTCCCTTAATAAATTCCTACCGTGAATTTATTCTCCAAAATATCCACTGATATAACACTTTACTTTTATAAACCCAGTTTATAAATTTCAAATCTCGCTTCTCCTTTAAAGTTCCAACTTCAACCACTTAAATCAATTTTCAAATTGATTTCCAATTTACTCAATTTTGAAATAAATTCCTTTACTTACTCATTTTTTTTCAAAATGCATTAACTTTAGATTTTAATCTCTAATTATGATTTACAATCTTTTTAACTGAAAATACCAATTTCAGATTTCCAAAATTCCTTCTTTATCCTTTTAAATAAATTTAAACTTGAATTTTAAAGTAAATTCTTTATTCCTTTAAATGATATTACTTAAGTTTACAATTAATTATTTTCTATTTATTCAAAATCCTCATTTTCCATACTCGAAATTATTTATTAGTATTTTAATATCACTTTCATTCTTTTCCAATTCATTCTTAAATTTATTCAAATTTTCTATAATTATTTTACCTAAAAAATCACTCTTTTTATTTTCTTCTCAAAAATCCAATTCTTTATATTTTGATAACTCAGTGTATCGAAATATATTCAAGCAAACAATAGCATTCAATATTCCGATTATAAATATAATTCATCACAGAATATCCAATATTCATAACACAGAATATTAAACAATCTAATAATTTTGAGGAATCCAGTTGGATCCCTCCAACCTGTTTCCCTGCATCCACAGACATTAGCACAATAAAATACCAATTCCACTTCAAGGTGGAATATCGCGGCATATGGGTTTTATATAATATCCCCCGGTATTATGCGGTGCATAGGGTCTCATCCGCTATATAATGCGGGAATCAATCACTCCAATATATATTATATGTTGCTATTTAATATTGCACATCAAAACAATTCAATCATTCAACCAATTATTTAGATTTAACCATTTAAATTTAAATAACCCAGATGAGTGAGATCAACTCACCTTTGTTTTGTTTGCAATCCAGTCCAACCCTGACTTGTTTTCTTCACCGTATTAGACTTGTATGGACAATTTATATGATTTTTTAATACTCAAACAAATCGAACAATTAAACTTCTATTTGATAAATTCAATTAACCAATGATTTATTTTAAACTAATAATTTAATTTTAAACTAACTTTCCTTTTAAAAATCTTTTCATAACTGAAAAAATGTAATTGAGTAAGAACAAGTAAATTTCCAAAATCCATTATATTTTAAATAAACTAGTAAATTTAATATGAGTATTTGTATATCTATTATTCCTTTTAATAATTTTTTTCTTGTAACAAAAATAAGTTAAATCAGTTAATTGTAAATTAAATCACCAATCCATCATTTTTTAAATAAACCAGTAGACTAATGTTTACTACTATTGGAATCCACCAGCTATTGCGTTCTTTCCCTAAAAAAAATTTCATTCTTGATATTCCGAACGTAGCTTCGTTTCACATATCTACATATATTATGCTATATATAAACATATATATATATATATATATATATATAAACGTAGGATGATACCATGTATAACGCAGCTTTAAATCAACTTTCACAAAGCAAGGCGTTCCTTCATATGGCTCCTCTAATTGCAATCTTTGAAACTTTAGCCCTGCAATCCTTCAACATGTGCCCTCGCATATTGCACATTTTACATCTCGTCTTGCATACCACCCTGTCCACTCAAACCTCTAAAATCCTTATGTTTACTTGGACTAATACTCTTTTGTCGGCTGCTCTTTAGAAATTGCCAACATAGTGGTATTCAATGGCACCACCTCAACTAAACTCTAAAAATCGCTACCATTGGAATCTGACAAAGTACTAACTCCCTAAGCGGTGAACTGAACCCTTTTGCAAAATTTATCACCTTCTTGGGTGCTATGTGTTAACCAATTCAAAATCAAACTTTGCTAATCCATTAAAATAATTTATATACTCTTTTATAATGGAGTTTCCTTAATTAAGATTGATAAACTTTTCAAGCATTACTTCTTTTTTGGTCCCACTTAAAAATTTCTTTGAAACCTTTCCTTAAAATTAGTCCAAGAGATTTCATTTTCATTAACTTATTTTGTAACCGGTTCCCACCAGTTCATTGCCTCTACTTTCAGATGCCAAGAAGGAAGCTGCATTTTCATCTCATCACTCAAATTCAACACATTAAAGATCTTATCACATGTATGCAACCAAGTTCGTGTCTCCATAAAATTTTCAGTTTCCTTAAATGTTTTACCTCCATATTTAGAAAATCATTAAAAAAATTCAAAAAGTTAGGCTCGAGTACAGTAACAACATTCCCATCATGTATACCAGCTACAGGCATCCCTTTGTTAACAGTGGCGTTGTTTCTAGATCGAAAATAATAGTGGAACCAAAGTGGACTTTTCATGCCAGGTACTTCCACGGCCTCATTTCCTGTACCGATTCCAGTGCTAGCTTCAGTCGGATAATTCATCTCTATTATATGTAAAATAGTGTTCAATATTATATCCCATAGAGTAGTAAACAAAGATGGTAAACATCATACGACCATTTACTTAAACAATTATACGTATATGCATTTATGTTATATAAAATATATAAGTATGCTTCCTCTATATATGCTAATATAAGCTTGGATACCAATTGTAACAACCCTACTTTTTGCAGCTATAAATTTTGCACAGTAAAATAAAAGGCTAAATCATTTAAAAACAGTTTCAATATTATATAGAGAGATGAGCTACCTATATCTTTCAAAACTCATAGAAAAATGGATGAAACTATAATATAAATAAAACACATGGATCCCATCAATATACATCATACGATACACGTAGTGTATGTACATTCATAAAGTGTCACATAATATAAATAACATGTATACTGCAAATTGACGAATATAAACATATACATAGTCTTTACCTTCGAACGTCACACCACCATGATTACTTCCTTCACCTATAGTATATGAGGAGAGGGTCACATACATTTTTGGTGAGTAAAAATATTACCAAGTATATACAAATACACAATTTCATATGCATTATGTAAATCAATACTTACTTTCCTCGACCTATCTCCCATGCATCCATAGATATAGTCCATCATAATAAATAAAATATGATGAACGCTATTTTATGCTTACTAACATGTAATGTATAATGGAGTTAGTTAAACATAGACTAGTTCATCTACACATATAAAGGAAAAGAAATAGAGTTAGTTAAACACATACTAACTTGACGATAAACGAGAGAGTTAGTTAGATATAGACTAACCCAGCAATACATGTAAGAGCTAATTAAACAGAGGCTAATCCTAGGATATAGTTAGATGTAAATTATTCCTATAACATAATCAAAAGTATGAGTTAGATAAACGTAGTTTAACCTGTGTATACGTAAAGGATAGATAAACACAGCCTGACTCCTTTGCATATGATTTAACCACTCGTCAAAATGCACAAACAACGAAGTACGTATCTATACGTTAAACACTCCCAAACATTAGTAAAAGCCCAATACGTAATTTAATAACTATTTCGTGTAGGCTTGATTGGAGTAAAATTGCTTCTGCCCGGGTCCAAGTTCAATATGGCGTGTAAAAAAGTGCACCGATGCACCAGTCTACACGGACCGGTCCACAAGTGGTCATGTCGATTTCAGGCTAAACAATTCCAAATTTCGACCATTTCATTCCCACTTCATTTTCACTTTGATGTCCACTATTCTAACACTTGGTATTTCACTTAAACATCATATTCCAACATTCTAACCTTTCATATATCTTATATCATCAACATATTCAAATTAATTCCTTAATAACCATTATCTAGTCATTATATTCAATTTAAATTCAATAAACAATCTAAATGAAACTTAGCCCCAATTTGATTATTCTTTATTTCATTCATCTTTATAAATGTTTAACTATTGATTTCCTAACCAAAATTATCCCATTTCTTCATTTAATTAACCTAATTAGTAATCATACAACATACACTATTTTCATGCAACAATATATCATCAGTGATGATTCCCACTCACCAAACTGCATTGCAAAATCTTGAAATTCATTAATTTCCCCAAAACCTTCATTGTCCATATTTGCACTCCTTCCACTATCCCTGAATCCACAAATGATTGATATATTCTTATAGCACCCTTCGTACTCTTCAATTTGATATATAGATTTCAAGGGTTTGATTTATATTTGAGAGAGGAAGAGTGAATTAGAGAGAATGAGGAAGAAGAAGGAGTTTGAATAGAAATGCATGTGAAGAGAAAATGATTATAACTTCTCAACCGTGTGCTATAACCTTTTAAACTATCGCTTCAGCCTTATAGGCTTAGGCTAGTTTAAACAATTCAAAACCCTTATCTTATAACCTATGTAATTTGTTTATATGGACTCTGATCGGACAAACCAATATATCATTTTGACCAGAAAAATGCATTCTACGCAAGCAATGGTAGAGTTCCCTTTGCCTAATTCCAATGTTTGTAGAAGTACCATTTTTCCCCTAATATTAAAACAAAGTCTAAATTCTATGAGGTATTATGTTCTCCCCTTAAAAAGAATTTAGTCGTCGGAATTCCAAACGCAACTCAATTTCACTTATCTACATATCTTATGCTATTTATAAATACACATACTCTTATATGTATGTATGCATGTATATATGTATGTATGTAAACATAGGATAATTGTAACGACCCGTTAAATTAATAATATTTAATGCATTAGATTAATATAATTTCTAATTTGTTTAGGAATAAATGTAGAAATTTGGTATAGTAGTTGTAACTTGGTGTAACAATAAAACTTTATGACAATAGATTTGATTAATATAGATGGTCACATTTTGTTGAAAGTTAGTGATAAGAAACAAATAAATGTTGAAATTGTGAATGTTAGTATAAATATTAACTTGGATGGTGTTCATTAATAGAAAGATGTAATTAGTGTAGATAGTGATAATTTATGCCTGTAGTGAAAGGAAAAGAAAACTAATAGAAACATAAAATTTATCTTATGTAAACAAAAGTATAGTTTTGAACAAATTTATGAAGATGGATAAGGACAGTGTTTGTAATCAAGTTTGGTTATTAATATTTGAAAGATAGAGATGTGTAAATACGTTAATGAATTTATAATGGGAAGGAATGGTAGAATGAAAAGAAAATATATGATAATAATAAGCATTTGATTCAATTAAGGGAATTAAATTATAATAAATGGTCATTTAATAAATTCAACGTTCTGTGAGAAATCATAATAGTTGTGTATATGTGTACAAACTTCGATTTGGAAATTTATTGGATTTATAACGGTTTTGTTATTAAGTGTATGAGTTTAAAAGTTATTCCATTTTGTAAAGTAATAGAAGAATGCATAAAAATATAAACAGGACTTAATAGAATTGATACTCAATGAATTGAATAAATTGTCCGCTTATGCAGATATGTATAGTGAAATAAATGGCCTAAGCAAATTAAAATAGGATAATTATTGAGATTTGTACTATAAGAATAAATAGTAACATTTATTTGCAAGGAATAAAAGCCTATTTAGGACTAGAATTTGGAGTAATGACTATTGTTTGTTTACCTACCCTTGTTTCTTGTTAATTTAAAATTTGGGAATCAAATTCAATTTATCCGCCAATTTACCGCAGTTAAAGTGAAATGAATTGGTGATTGAGAAATGTTAAATACAAATAAGATGTAAACCAAAGGAAATCCCATTCGTAATAAATTTTGTAGAATAGAGTAAAGAAACTAGGAAATGAAAATGAGGAAAATGTGGATGCAGTGAGATCTTAAGTGATAATAACCTTGTTAGGCAAGTGATAACGGGAATTTTGTGTATAACCAAATAAAAATCCAAATTTATTTGGAAATAAATTGCAATCAATTGAATCTACTGCAATTTAATGGATTTAATATTAAATAGTTTATGTAATTATTATTTGGAAGAAATGGGAGTTATTTGTAAAAAGTATGAACCAAATGTTAATTTTTCTTATGCAATAGTGAAATAAAATAGATATAAAGGTTTCAATCATACATTGAAATTCATATTCACCATAAAATGTTAATTGAAACCAAAGAAGTTAATATAGGAGTCAAACCTCATTTATTAATTTGGATTTATTGCAATAGTTAATACCATAGAATAAAGTTAAAGCTAATTCAAATTTTTATTTGACCATTGTCGATATAACTTTAGAAAACAAGATTTTAGTTATAATTTGAGTATTTGATTCGACAAATGGTATTTACTACATATAAAATGGAATTAAACGTAAATTATTACGTTATTGGATTTGAAACGAAATTGGTAAACATTAGGCTTAAAGAATATTGATGTGAATCTTAAACTAATGTTAGTCTCGTCATATTAACAGCAATGGCTTTGAATGATAGAAAGGAAGTGAATTTAATAGATTAATCAAACTTATGATGTGAATTCATCAAGATTGGAATTATTAATAAATAAGAAATATTAAGGCGAATAAATGGAGATAAAGTTTATTATTGAGTTTGGAATTTTATTTATGGTAAAAAGGTTAATTTCAATCAAACGAGTTGAAATGGAATTCAAGTCATTTATTTAATTTGACTTAAAATGAGGGTATAAGAAAACAAGTTTTAATAAGTGGGTTTTGAGGGTAAAATTTATAATTCCCAAATAATAATAAAAATGCAGAAATTAACACTGCAAATTGATATACTTATAGATTTTAATTCACACCCAAGCTTGTTAAGTTATTTGGAAGTGATTGTGTTATATAAGTAATGAAATTTGGCCAATATTAGAAGTTGAAAAATAAAATTGGATTTTTATGATTTATTTAATTGATTTAATAAATATTAAAAATAGCCATTTTGAGCACGGACTCGGATTTCGACGAAACCAGTTTCATCGGATCCGTATCGGTGAATTATTATAGGGTTTCAAATTTCGTATCGATCGGACTTGTCGTTTGATCGTACGGACGCGAAACGCCTTGAAATCAATTTTATTAAAAATCAATTTGAAATCAATTTGGAAATCTTGTTTTCAGCATAACTTCTTCATACGATCGAATTTGGTCGCGAAACTTTTTCCATCGCGTTCAGAATATTTTAAAACACCTATTTGGATATATAGTTTTAATAAATTCGGTTCCGGAGGCATAGCGGGCTTTTTGGGCCATAGTTTATTCCGTACGTCCACGTATCCAGTCTAGCTACCCTACCTCTAGCCTATCTATAAATATACAGTTATAAACCCTAGCTCCTTTCTTTTTCATTTGCTGTACGTTCATTTCTTCACTCTTTTCTCTTCCCCAAATGCATACATCTCAGATCCAATTCCAGATCTATCCACAGTTCAAAATCAAAAGTCAAAACTCAAAAATTTCAGAAAATTCCAGAAAAAATATATGTTGATGTTTTCGATACGCGTAATCTACTGATGCAATTCGTTTTTCAATTGGAGCTGTCGTTCATCCAGAATAAATTCAAACAGCCCCAAAACCGTTCATCATCGTCGCGCAAAACTTCCTCGGATCGAGATTCTGTTTCTGGGTTTTGGAGAGGGAACCGAGGGGATCGCATCTATGTTGTTTGTTTTGAGTTTCAACGGTTGGATTGGCGGGAAAATTCGAATTAGGGTTTCGGCCCTAGGGTTGAACGGCGGCGGCGGAGGCACTAGGGGCGACCGGACCTGTGTGGTTGGGTGCGGCCGATGATGATGAGCTCGTCGACGGGGGTGGCACGGCGTATGGAGGTGGCTAGTGACGTGTACAGGCGGTCAAAGTCTCGGCTGGAATGGGTTTCGTGCGTTCTGGGATGTAAGTTGCGTGCTCCTGTAGCATGTTTAGGGGAAAGCGTGATTTTGAAGGTGACGTGGCATTTGGTGATTGTGTTCTCTTTTGCCTATTTATTTATTTTGATTTCAATTCGATTTTCCATCATAACTTTCTCGTATGTGATCCGATTGAAGCGCGGTTTCTTTTGTCAGGATCGTAATTTAACTCCGGACTTGATGACGCTGGTTTGGACGAATTCTGAGACGGGCGAATTTTTGGGTTTAAATCGAATTTAAATTCGATTTAAATTCCAAAGGTGAGTGTTTTAACCCACTCACAATTACTAGAAGCTTTTATGTTTGTTAAATAAATTTTAGAAATGAATAGAAATTTATTTATGAGCTTTTGGCATGTTATTTCATCCATATCTGTTGAATTGCATTTTATTGAATTTAGCTGTTAATTAAATTGATTGATTGCGTATTATTTGGCTGTTGGAAATTATTGTTGCATATGAACTGCTAGTTAACAGTTATATAAATTATTGGGGAATATAAACTGTTAGATAAATAGTTGATAAATCTAATTTGAATAAAACTGCTAGTTATTACCTGTTGTATATTACCAAACACATATTGTTATTGATTGATGTTGTGATTGGATGATGGATGTGTTGTTGAATGGATGTTTTATGTGGATATCATTAAACTGCCAGTTATCATGCATTTTACATTTTTTCGGGATTGCGGTTTGAAATGATATACAACCGCAGTTTATTTTTAAATTGCGGATTGAAATGATAAATATCTGTATCACTTGACCATAGGATAGAAAATTATATACAGGCACCGCGGTCTACATATAACTAATTTAAATGTAATTTCTATTGTTTGGATGGAATACGGTTTATAATAATCTTAAAAGTTATACTGTATAAATATTTTCTTCCGTATTCATATACATGTAAAGTTAAGAATTTTGAAATTCAAAGGTGCACAAATTCCTTTATTTGGAAATGGAAGAAAATTTAGAAAATGGAGATTTATAACTTATATCCTATGTTTTAACGTTAAGTTGGAAATTTTAAGATATGATATTTATAATTGGATTTTTCCCAAAATATATTGAAATGAATATTCTAGTAAAATTTGGATTGGAAAAATATATGTATATTTTACTAGAATTGATGTTTTGTTTATGGATTTTATATTCAAGACTAATTAATAGAACATTTGATTTGAAAGAATAAAATCCATCTTTAGTTGAAATATTTATACTCAAAACGGATATACGTATATATATGAATTTATTAAAATGGTTTGGAACTTGAAGCGATATTAAATTTTGGTTTTAACTTTAAATAAACAAATGTATTGTAAAGCCACGAGAAATATTTCTTTTCAAAGTAACGTTTAAGTTAAACCACTTATTTTATATACTGTTGAATATCCAAACCATTTAGTTTTGAAGGTAATGGTTTTAAGTTCTATGGATTTCGAAGTATTATATTAAGAGTTAAGTTTCCAAATATTTGGTTCAAGGAATTTTAATAATAAAAGATGACAAAATTTTGGAAAGGAAAATATTTGGGAAACGATATCATTGATTTGGGTTTTTATAAATTAATATCAAAAAGGTATTGTTTTGGGTTTAAAGGAAGAAATGATATCGTAATATTATGGTTTTGAAATGGATTATATTCTGGTTTTAAAGTATAAACTATTTTTAAATAACCGCGGTGTTATAATAACGATTGGTTGGCAAAGAGACCGGGATCGGATATGGACATACTCTCTGTCGATACTGAAAACCACTTTGACTAACCGTGTACGCGGTGGAGATTCCAGAATGAAGTAGGTGGTGGCGACGTTTCCTGTAAGGTAAATACGTGGACCCAACTCCCGTGAGTTGGCATAAGGTGGCTAAAACAGGAGTGATTCTCAGGCCAATGAGGTCATTCCTCTGATCGGACGCTCCTCTTCGATATTATACTTTGACTTGAATTTGATTCAGTGGCCACTTCTATATTTTGATTTTGGGGAGTTAGTCCGAGGTGGGCGGTAACTGCGGCTACGCGTTTCCACCAGCCTGGATAGCAATTGGTATATCTACCCTGGCATTGCCTAGTTGTGCCGTGTCACCTACCATATCGAGCCTTTACTACGAGTTTCTATTTGTTTCGTACCTATGGAGTATCCTCTGGTAGCTTCCCGATCAGGAGGTATTACGGTACTGTATAGACTATTGGCGTTTTACGTGTTAAGGTGGAAAATGTAAAGCCTTAACGCTATTTAAAAGTAAGTTTATTTTACAATTAGACATTATTATAATAGCGCAATATACTACATAGTAAATAGTTTAACGGATCCTTAGGAGATGTAAATCCCGAGCATCTCTTGAGTTACTGTACTCATATTTATTTCTGTTTATTTAACTCACATAAGATTTTCTAGTCTGACTCGAGTGTTTTTGTCTTTTCAAATTCGCTCGGGTCAGTCCGAGCGTTTCAGGATAGCAGATTTTAGCTTTGGAGGACGAAGACGAAGAATTTGTATTATTATTATTTATAGTATTGCACTACACTCTTTCTATTCCGCTGCATTGCTTGTATTGGTATGTGTAACTCTGATATTTATTGTAAAAGAAGAATCAAGCTTTTGTAAACTATTTATGAAACTGTATATTTGTTATTATATTTTATCCTTCCGCTGTGAGATTCTATTTTCGTTTTATTTCTTCTCCATTTTTCTTATTTACCCCATAACAATCCGCCCTTGCGTATGCTTTGAATTGGGACAAATGTCGGTTTAAAGTGTGCGAAAAGAGTGGACGTTACATCTGGTATCAGAGCTTTGGTTTAGCGATAAACCTTGGCTTTGTGGGGTTTGACTCTTTGTTAATAGGGTAGAAATATCCTATGGGAGTCGCTGAGTGTATATATATGAGAGAGCGTATTTGTTAGTATTAATAAAAAGATTTTTATATTGTGTTAATCTGTTCCGCTTTGTATTTATAAATTCTGGTTGATGCATGGGACGCTATGTCATCAATAGGGATTTCTAAACACTTAATAGGACAGACCGACATAATATTTGTTTTTAATATAGGTGAATGAAAGAATTTTGCCTATTATATTTTCTATATATAAAAATATTTTTATAAAGATATATATTTGGTTGCTATAGATTGGATGTTAGGTAATAAAAATATTCATAATAATTGAAGCTAAGTTGAAATTACAATGAATCAAATTGGAAATTTTAGAACTTAAGTCCGGGATTTTGAGAATCTGTTTTCAAAGGATTTATGAAATATAATGATTTGGTTTATAAGTATTTTCTTATACAAATATTTAGATAATTCGGAAGAATTGTTTAAAAGAAGATTTTAGAGAAAATAAATTTTGTACTTTCCTCTCTGTCGCTGGAAAATAATTTCGGTGATGACGGCCGCATCATCGACTTTCATTTTCGAGTTTCGAAGGGGAAAGGCCACTGTAGTAGGTTCTACTGCAGATTATTTTGAAATATTTAAATTTTAATTGTTTTAAATATAATTAGAGATATATAAGTGTAAGAAATTATTTATCTATTATTTCAAAATAAATTGAAATTTGACCGGAATTTAATTCTAAAATTTTCCATTAATTAATTGTTTAAAATTATGTTAGTAAAATAAAAGTTAAGTAATAAATGAATTGAAACCTCTAATTTAAATAAGAGAATTATTGCAAAGTTATAAAGAGAAATTGAGTACATATGAGACAAAGAGTAATATGGATAAACATTAAATTTAATTAAAAGAATGGAGATTAAACTTGTATAAGTTCAATTGCAATTTCCTTAACATAAATAACTTACCCAAATATAAAAGTTGAAGTGTTAAATGAGAAACTGGAATTGAATAGTTTACAAGTAGGAATTTAGGAAAAATGAAGTATTCAATAAATTACTGTTATAATAAGAATTTAATGGTATAAACTTAGGTTATAATTGAAATTTTACTGAAAAGGGTTAAGAATTATTAATAGATGATATGAACCTAAGTATATAAAATGAAATTCAAAATAAGAATTGATTGTATGATTATTGACTTAAGTATGTTTTAATTTTCCCTATTCTAATATAATGGAAAATAGGAAAAATTAAATGACTGCAATTCATAGTCAATGGATAAATAAAAACTTCCACTTATAAGAATGAATGTTAGCAGATTAAGAATTTAAGGGAAATCTTACAAGTGAAGAGTAAGGAAATGAAGATATTCAAATAATTGTTGTTATTAACGAGAATTTATTTTATAAACTTAAGTAATAAAAAGGAAATACAAATATAATGAATTTTGTGATAGTTGGAAAATAAAACTTGTAAGAAACAAAGAAATTCCTCCATAAATGAAGGAAAGAAAATCAAACCACTGAATTATGAAATAAAGGTATAATAAGCTATTTTGATGTTGGTTTTAATTGTTGATGTATGTTTGTTGGGTGAGGAATTGTGGAGTTGTTGGATGAACAAATAATCTATCTTTGTTCCATCTAAGACTGTTGAGTAACGGATGCACTTGATAGTTATTCTTCATTCCGTACAATTTCAGAATTTGAACCCGAACAACTAATTGTTGTTTGATTGAATGATTGTTTGTTTGTGGTGTGTGCTGTTGTTAAAATGTATGGTTGTTGCATTTGATTGAATATGAATGATTGAATCTACCCAAACATTTCGCTGTAATATAAATTTTTAACCTTTTAGACTATATAAGTGAATACAGGTGATGGAAGCAACTGCTACTGCTTTTGGTTCCATAATAATAAGCGTATTGCCCGACAAATAGGTACGTTTCGATTACGTTTAAAGCGCTATTTTATATATTTTCCCGTGTTGGGATATTTTATTTTGGATATATATGTAATATATTTGTATATTTGGATATTATATTTTCTCCAGAGTCCCTCCGTACAAAGGAGACTCTGTCAAAATTTTTCGTAAATTTTGGACTTAGAATTTTGTGAAAACATTTTTCCCAACTTTAATAATTCAAGTATTAAAGGATATAATGATTATAAAACAAGTGTATTTCATTAAAGGGAACTAATCCAGTAAAATATTGTTTATAAGTTAATATTTGAAATAAGATGCACTATTTTATTCTTCCTTCTCCCTTCTTTTCCTTTTCGGGGACGAAAAGTTTTGAGTGGGGGAGATTGTAACGACCCGTTAAATTAATAATATTTAATGCATTAGATTAATATAATTTATAATTTGTTTAGGAATAAATGTAGAAATTTGGTATAGTAGTTGTAACTTGGTGTAACAATAAAACTTTATGACAATAGATTTGATTAATATAAATGGTCACATTTTGTTGAAAGTTAGTGATAAGAAACAAATAAATGTTGAAATTGTGAATGTTAGTATAAATATTAACTTGGATGGTGTTCATTAATACAAAGATGTAATTAGTGTAGATAGTGATAATTTATGCCTGTAGTGAAAGGAAAAGAAAACTAATAGAAACATAAAATTTATTTTATGTAAACAAAAGTATAGTTTTGAACAAATTTATGAAGATGGATAAGGACAGTGTTTGTAATCAAGTTTGGTTATTAATATTTGAAAGATAGAGATGTGTAAATACGTTAATGAATTTATAATGGGAAGGAATGGTAGAATGAAAAGAAAATATATGATAATAATAAGCATTTGATTCAATTAAGGGAATTAAATTATAATAAATGGTCATTTAATAAATTCAACGTTCTGTGAGAAATCATAATAGTTGTGTATATGTGTACAAACTTCGATTTGGAAATTTATTGGATTTATAACGGTTTTGTTATTAAGTGTATGAGTTTAAAAGTTATTCCATTTTGTAAAGTAATAGAAGAATGCATAAAAATATAAACAGGACTTAATAGAATTGATACTCAATGAATTGAATAAATTGTCCGCTTATGCAGATATGTATAGTGAAATAAATGGCCTAAGCAAATTAAAATAGGATAATTATTGAGATTTGTGCTATAAGAATAAATAGTAACATTTATTTGCAAGGAATAAAAGCCTATTTAGGACTAGAATTTGGAGTAATGACTATTGTTTGTTTACCTACCCTTGTTTCTTGTTAATTTAAAATTTGGGAATCAAATTCAATTTATCCGCCAATTTACCGCAGTTAAAGTGAAATGAATTGGTGATTGAGAAATGTTAAATACAAATAAGATGTAAACCAAAGGAAATCCCATTCGTAATAAATTTTGTAGAATAGAGTAAAGAAACTAGGAAATGAAAATGAGGAAAATATGGATGCAGTGAGATCTTAAGTGATAATAACCTTGTTAGGCAAGTGATAACGGGAATTTTGTGTATAACCAAATAAAAATCCAAATTTATTTGGAAATAAATTGCAATCAATTGAATCTACTGCAATTTAATGGATTTAATATTAAATAGTTTATGTAATTATTATTTGGAAGAAATGGGAGTTATTTGTAAAAAGTATGAACCAAATGTTAATTTTTCTTATTGAATAGTGAAATAAAATAGATATAAAGGTTTCAATCATACATTGAAATTCATATTCACCATAAAATGTTAATTGAAACCAAAGAAGTTAATATAGGAGTCAAACCTCATTTATTAATTTGGATTTATTGCAATAGTTAATACCATAGAATAAAGTTAAAGCTAATTCAAATTTTTATTTGACCATTGTCGATATAACTTTAGAAAACAAGATTTTAGTTATAATTTGAGTATTTGATTCGACAAATGGTATTTACTACATATAAAATGGAATTAAACGTAAATTATTACGTTATTGGATTTGAAACGAAATTGGTAAACATTAGGCTTAAAGAATATTGATGTGAATCTTAAACTAATGTTAGTCTCGTCATATTAACAGCAATGGCTTTGAATGATAGAAAGGAAGTGAATTTAATAGATTAATCAAACTTATGATGTGAATTCATCAAGATTGGAATTATTAATAAATAAGAAATATTAAGGCGAATAAATGGAGATAAAGTTTATTTTTGAGTTTGGAATTTTATTTATGGTAAAAAGGTTAATTTCAATCAAAAGAGTTGAAATGGAATTCAAGTCATTTATTTAATTTGACTTAAAATGAGGGTGTAAGAAAACAAGTTTTAATAAGTGGGTTTTGAGGGTAAAATTTATAATTCCCAAATAATAATAAAAATGCAGAAATTAACACTGCAAATTGATATACTTATAGATTTTAATTCACACCCAAGCTTGTTAAGTTATTTGGAAGTGATTGTGTTATATAAGTAATGAAATTTGGCCAATATTAGAAGTTGAAAAATAAAATTGGATTTTTATGATTTATTTAATTGATTTAATAAATATTAAAAATAGCCAATTTGGGCACGGACTCGGATTTCGACGAAACCAGTTTCATCGGATCCGTATCGGTGAATTATTATAGGGTTTCAAATTTCGTATCGATCGGACTTGTCGTTTGATCGTACGGACGCGAAACGCCTTGAAATCAATTTTATTAAAAATCAATTTGAAATCAATTTGGAAATCTTGTTTTCAGCATAACTTATTCATACGATCGAATTTGGTCGCGAAACTTTTTCCATCGCGTTCAGAATATTTTAAAACACCTATTTGGATATATAGTTTTAATAAATTCGGTTCCGGAGGCATAGCGGGCTTTTTGGGCCATAGTTTATTTCGTACGTCCGCGTATCCAGTCTAGCTACCCTACCTCTAGCCTATCTATAAATATACAGTTATAAACCCTAGCTCCTTTCTTTTTCATTTGCTGTACGTTCATTTCTTCACTCTTTTCTTTTCCCCAAATGCATACATCTCAGATCCAATTCCAGATCTATCCACAGTTCAAAATCAAAAGTCAAAACTCAAAAATTTCAGAAAATTCCAGAAAAAATATATGTTGATGTTTTCGATACGCGTAATCTACTGATGCAATTCGTTTTTCAATTGGAGCTGTCGTTCATCCAGAATAAATTCAAACAGCCCCAAAACCGTTCATCATCGTCGTGCAAAACTTCCTCGGATCGAGATTCTGTTTCTGGGTTTTGGAGAGGGAACCGAGGGGATCGCATCTATGTTGTTTGTTTTGAGTTTCAACGGTTGGATTGGCGGGAAAATTCGAATTAGGGTTTCGGCCCTAGGGTTGAACGGCGGCGGCGGAGGCACTAGGGGCGACCGGACCTGTGTGTTTGGGTGCGGCCGATGATGATGAGCTCGTCGACGGGGGTGGCACGGCGTATGGAGGTGGCTAGTGACGTGTACAGGCGGTCAAAGTCTCGGATGGAATGGGTTTCGTGTGTTCTGGGATGTAAGTTGCGTGCTCCTGTAGCATGTTTAGGGGAAAGCGTGATTTTGAAGGTGACGTGGCATTTGGTGATTGTGTTCTCTTTTGCCTATTTATTTATTTTGATTTCAATTCGATTTTCCATCATAACTTTCTCATATGTGATCCGATTGAAGCGCGGTTTCTTTTGTCAGGATCGTAATTTAATTCCGGACTTGATGACGCTGGTTTGGACGAATTCTGAGACGGGCGAATTTTTGGGTTTAAATCGAATTTAAATTCGATTTAAATTCCAAAGGTGAGTGTTTTAACCCACTCACAATTACTAGAAGCTTTTATGTTTGTTAAATAAATTTTAGAAATGAATAGAAATTTATTTATGAGCTTTTGGCATGTTATTTCATCCATATCTGTTGAATTGCATTTTATTGAATTTAGCTGTTAATTAAATTGATTGATTGCGTATTATTTGGCTGTTGGAAATTATTGTTGCATATGAACTGCTAGTTAACAGTTATATAAATTATTGGGGAATATAAACTGTTAGATAAATAGTTGATAAATCTAATTTGAATAAAACTGCTAGTTATTACCTGTTGTATATTACCAAACACATATTGTTATTGATTGATGTTGTGATTGGATGATGGATGTGTTGTTGAATGGATGTTTTATGTGGATATCATTAAACTGCCAGTTATCATGCATTTTACATTTTTTCGGGATTGCGGTTTGAAATGATATACAACCGCAGTTTATTTTTAAATTGCGGATTGAAATGATAAATATCCGTATCACTTGACCATAGGATAGAAAATTATATACAGGCACCGCGGTCTACATATAACTAATTTAAATGTAATTTCTATGGTTTGGATGGAATACGGTTTATAATAATCTTAAAAGTTATACTGTATAAATATTTTCTTCCGTATTCATATACATGTAAAGTTAAGAATTTTGAAATTCAAAGGTGCACAAATTCCTTTATTTGGAAATGGAAGAAAATTTAGAAAATGGAGATTTATAACTTATATCCTATGTTTTAATGTTAAGTTGGAAATTTTAAGATATGATATTTATAATTGGATTTTTCCCAAAATATATTGAAATGAATATTCTAGTAAAATTTGGATTGGAAAAATATATGTATATTTTACTAGAATTGATGTTTTGTTTATGGATTTTATATTCAAGACTAATTAATAAAACATTTGATTTGAAAGAATAAAATCCATCTTTAGTTGAAATATTTATACTCAAAACGGATATACGTATATATATGAATTTATTAAAATGGTTTGGAACTTGAAGCGATATTAAATTTTGGTTTTAACTTTAAATAAAGAAATGTATTGTAAAGCCACGAGAAATATTTCTTTTCAAAGTAACGTTTAAGTTAAACCACTTATTTTATATACTGTTGAATATCCAAACCATTTAGTTTTGAAGGTAATGGTTTTAAGTTCTATGGATTTCGAAGTATTATATTAAGAGTTAAGTTTCCAAATATTTGGTTCAAGGAATTTTAATAATAAAAGATGACAAAATTTTGGAAAGGAAAATATTTGGGAAACGATATCATTGATTTGGGTTTTTATAAATTAATATCAAAAAGGTATTGTTTTGGGTTTAAAGGAAGAAATGATATCGTAATATTATGGTTTTGAAATGGATTATATTCTGGTTTTAAAGTATAAACTATTTTTAAATAACCGCGGTGTTATAATAACGATTGGTTGGCAAAGAGACCGGGATCGGATATGGACATACTCTCTGTCGATACCGAAAACCACTTTGACTAACCGTGTACGCGGTGGAGATTCCAGAATGAAGTAGGCGGTGGCGACGTTTCCTGTAAGGTAAATACGTGGACCCAACTCCCGTGAGTTGGCATAAGGTGGCTAAAACAGGAGCGATTCTCAGGCCAATGAGGTCATTCCTCTGATCGGACGCTCCTCTTCGATATTATACTTTGACTTGGATTTGATTCAGTGGCCACTTCTATATTTTGATTTTGGGGAGTTAGTCCGAGGTGGGCGGTAACTGCGGCTACGCGTTTCCACCAGCCTGGATAGCAATTGGTATATCTACCCTGGCATTGCCTAGTTGTGCCGTGTCACCTACCATATCGAGCCTTTACTATGAGTTTCTATTTGTGTCGTACCTATGGAGTATCCTCTGGTAGCTTCCCGATCAGGAGGTATTATGGTACTGTATAGACTATTGGCATTTTACGTGTTAAGGTGGAAAATGTAAAGCCTTAACGCTATTTAAAAGTAAGTTTATTTTACAATTAGACACTATTATAATAGCGCAATATACTACATAGTAAATAGTTTAACGGATCCTTAGGAGATGTAAATCCCGAGCATCTCTTGAGTTACTGTACTCATATTTATTTCTGTTTATTTAACTCACATAAGATTTTCTAGTCTGACTCGAGTGTTTTTGTCTTTTCAAATTCGCTCGGGTCAGTCCGAGCGTTTCAGGATAGCAGATTTTAGCTTTGGAGGACGAAGACGAAGAATTTGTATTATTATTATTTATAATATTGCACTACACTCTTTCTATTCCGCTGCATTGCTTGTATTGTTATGTGTAACTCTGATATTTATTGTAAAAGAAGAATCAAGCTTTTGTAAACTGTTTATGAAACTGTATATTTGTTATTATATTTTATCCTTCCGCTGTGAGATTCTATTTTCGTTTTATTTCTTCTCCATTTTTCTTATTTACCCCATAACAATCCGCCCTTGCGTATGCTTTGAATTGGGACAAATGTCGGTTTAAAGTGTGCGAAAAGAGTGGACGTTACAATAATACCATGTATAGTGCAACTTTAAATCAACTTTTCCAAAAGAGCATTCCTTCTTCATACGACTTATATGATTGCAATTATAACATTTTATCTTTAAAACTTTTACCCTATAATGCTTCAACTCATGCCCTCACATATTGCACCATTCACATCTATTATCTTGCATATCATCATGTCCACTCTAACCACCATGCTTTCTTGGATTGGCATTCTTCATCGGCTACCCTTTAGAAATTTGAAACATGGTGGTATTCAATGATATTGCCTCAACTAAACTCTTAAACATCGCTTTCATAGGAATTTGACAAAGTGTTAACTACCAAAGTGGCGAGCTCAACCCTTTGGCAAACGTCATCGCCTTTTCCATATCTAAAATTCAAAATCAAACTTTGCTTATTCATTAATATTATTTATATATTCTTTTATGGTGGAGTTTCCCTTCTTAAGATTGATGAACTTTTCAAGCATCACTTCTTTTTTGTCTCCAGATAAAAATGTTTTTAAGAGATTTCAATTTTTTTATTTCTTCTATAACTGGTTCCCACCAATTCCTTGCCTCTCCATGTAGATGCCAAGAAGCAAGCTGGCTTTTCAACTCATCCCTTATATTCATCATACCGAAGATCTTGTCACATACATAACCAAGCTCGCGTCTCCGCAAATGTTTAATTTCCTTAAATGGTTTACCACCCATATTCAACAAATCCTTGCACCATTTCAAAAAATTTGGCCCTAGTACAATATCAACATTCCCATCATGAACCCCAGCTATGGGCATCTATTTGTTAATAGTGATCTGGTTTCTAGCTTAAAGATAATGATGGAACCAAAGTGAACTGTTCGTACCCAGTACATCCATAGCCGCATTTCCAATGCCCCTACCAATGCTAGCTTCGATCATGTTACTCATCTCTACTATCTATAAAATATGATTCAATATTAGATCATGTAAAGTATAAAACAGAGATGGTAAATATAAATGTCATACACCCATTTACTTAAACCAATATATGTATACACATTTACAGTATATAAAATATACAAGTAGGCACCTTCTATATGTCCTAACCTAAGCTCTGATACCAAATGTAACAGCTCGAGCTTTCGTCGCCATAAAATTTGCATCGTAAAATGAAAAGCTTAATCATTTAGAAAAAGTTTCAATAGTAAATAGAGAGCTAAACTAAGTAACTACACCTTTCAAAGCTACAAGTGGAATGGATCAAACTATAATATAAATAAAATAAACGTATTCCATCAGTATAAATGATAAGATACTCGTAGTCTTTATTTAATAACTACTTTGTATAGGCCTGGCTAGAGTAAAATTGCTCCAGCCCTAGTCTAGGTTCAACCTAGCTAGTAAAAAGGCGCACCTATGCATTTGTCTACATGCACCGATCCACCAGTGGCCGTGTTGATTTCAAGCTAAACGGTTCTAGATTTTGACAATTTCATTAAAAATTCATTTTTACTTCGATGTCCACTACTCTAACACTTGGTATTTCACTTAAACGTCGTATCTTGACATTTTAAACTTACATATATCATACACCATCAACATATTCATGTTAATTCCTTAGTTATCGCAATCTAGTCATTATATTCAATTTAAATTCAATAAAAAAATTAAATGAAAATTAACTCCAATTCAATTCTTGTTTATATCGTTCATCTTTTAATCGTTTTACCATTTACTTCCTATCCTAAATTTCCTGAATTCTTTGCTTAATTAACCTAGTTAGTAATCATGCCATATAAACTTCTTTTGTGTAGTAAATATTTTCAATAATGATTCGTACTCACCAAAATGCGTTGCAAAGCCCTAAAATTCTTCAGTTTTCCCTAAAACCTTTGATGTCTAGAATCCTAATCCTTTTAATATTCTTAAATCCATAAACGATTGACATATTCTTGTAGCCCTTTTCATGCTATTCAATTGGTATATAGATTTCAAGGGTTTGATTTATATTTGAGTCATGCAGTTAAAGTCGCGCAAAATCCTCACAGTAGCCCATAGCGCTCTTCGACCGCTATGCTATTTCAATTTAGCGCTATTAAATAATTGATTCGCTTTAGCCTCATTATTTTCCAATACATCCACTAACTCAAGGCTTTTTAGCGTCTGCATTAGCAATATTACTAAATGAAGGTTGATTTGACTAGTTCACTTTAAAAAAAAAATCAAAAAAGTTAGGATAAATAGCTAATTTTAACGTACAAGTGCACAATATAAGATAGAAATATATTATAATCACCAAATCTAGTCTGAATAAACAATGTTATTCTTCAGTTTGTTATATAAGGTTAAAAAATATTACTTTTTCCACAAAAATGATGTGAAAATGATAATAAATTAACTATAAATATTTGATTTTATATCTAATGAAGCTTTTTGCACCTCCATGAACCGCTAACAGCTGTAACTGCACAGTATTTGAGAAAAGGAGAGTGAATTAGAGAGATTAAGGAAGAAAAATAAGTTAAAATAGAATGTATGTAAAGAGAAAATGAATTCAAACCTCTATGTTTGTATGTTATAACTTCTCAAATTGACGCTTCTGCCTAACGGGCTTAAACCTATTTAAACAATTCAAAACTGCATGCTAAAACCCATGTAACTTATTCATATGGACTTCGAGATGGACAAACCAATATATCATTCTGACCCAAAAAATAAGCTTTACGCAATGGTACAAGTCCCTTTGCCTAATTCCAATGTTTTTAAAATTACCATTTTGCCCCTACTGTTAAAATTACGTTTAAATTCTACAAGGTATTACACTACTAGTACTACTTATAATAGTAAAAATGGTATGATACCAATTGTTGATAAGCTAAGGTGACGTATGACTGGTAATATTCAAATTGTTCGATACTAATCATTGATTGAATTCACACTTTTGATTCGCACAATCATAATGATGAATACTCTAAAAAATCATAAAATAATTTATAATCGTTATAAACTAATTAATATTTACAAAATATTAATTATTGTATTTTTTATTTGATGTTAGATTTCCATTAGTATTTATGTTATGTATGCACATATTGGTATCCGATTTCAATGTAATAATTAAATTTTATTTAAATTAATTAATTGCTAAAAGGTTTTAGTGATTTTGAAAGCCTTTATAGGCCCTTTCTTGGCTGACTATGTATGTAAAAGAGGGCAGGGTTTGATTGAGGCTTAAGGATTAAAGACGGAAATTTTTAAGGATGGAATTGGAAATGTTTTAATTATTTCTTTAAAACAAAATTATTTTCATTCATTCTTCTTGCCAATTTATTTTTGCTCTCCTTTCTCTCTCCTTTGGCCAAAGTTTCATGGTTTCCAAAAGGAAAAAAGTTCCCAAAAACGAAGTCAAACGAAATAAAGTGGTGCTTTAGATCATTATAATATCTACCGACAATATTAAATATTTTATTCCATTAAATTACCTATAGGCCCTCATTATTTGCCTTTTGGCGCCTATAAATCTACCTTAGCCTAAATGTATTTCCACCTGGAACTCACTTATAATATTTCCAGCAAAATTTTAGAAAATTTATATTCATTTTCTTTCATAAAATTTCTCAAACTCCATATTTTTAATCATTTTCTGCAATAGCTAGTTCTTAAATAATTCATGTTAACTTATTTACTTAGGGAAAAATTGTATATATTAAAACTCATATCTAATAATATATCCATAACACCATTTTAGATCTTTGAATCATTTAAATCAAGAGTATCATAGGAGACCATCATAATTAATTCAGTTGTGAGCAGTTATGAAAGAAAACGAGACTAGAGAATATATTACTCACATATATCTCTTAATTGAATGATGTGTCTAGTCCCTTAGCTATTTATCTTCTTCTTTTCCTTTTTCTCTTACTTAGGCAGCCACCGTTAAATGTTTCAATCTTCTATTTTTATTTGAGTGTAGAATGAAATAAGAAGATAGTGATAAAATGATCAGAAAAGACATGCAATAGTGTCTAAAAAGGCCACTGATCCATCATCCTCTTTCTCATTTAATTCATTTTATATTGTTTCTTTAAGTAACATTTTGATAAGTAAATGTACACCAGAATAATTACCACATCATGTTTTTATTTGAATATTTATCCTCAAAATGAATCCTTTGATTAATTATTTATTAATTTATGAGATGTTATAGGCTTTCCCCATATAGGAATTTTGTCCCCAAAATTCAAATAAGGTATGGTACTGATTCTTAATCTTTCTCATGCTCATTCTAGCATAAACACAAGTTCTCTACCCATGTGTCACAAAAACATGTACTAGTGTATTTTACCAATATATAACAAACTCAACCATAATATCACATATATTCATATTCAAAACAAACATAGCAAACACAATATGCTAATCTATGAAAAAATTCGGGATAAGTCCTCTTGACTTTATCTTTCTTTCCCCTAGTATAATCATCCCGATTTTCACTCCACTGGACTCGCACCAACTTTACTACCTTATTTTGAAGCTCCTTCACATCTCAGTCTACTATCCAAATGAGTTTCCTTACATATATCATATTTTGTTCGACAGCCAAATCTTTCATATCTCTCAGAACTACAACATCCTTAGGGTCTTAGATAACATTCTTAGGTGTGATACATGGCTTATTGGGAAAGACATTATGAACCCCAGAAAAAGCATTTGGAAATTCAACTCTATGGGTTACTTTTTTGATTCTCTCAAGTATCATATCGGAAATGGGCCAACATACCTCGGTGCCAAATTTTCAGCGTTTTCAAACCTCCTAAAGCCTCTCATCGGTGAAACTTTAATAAATGATACTCAAAACCAAAACCCACATCATTCCACCTTACATTGGCATATATCTTCTGTATCTATTATGCTTCTTTCATCTTTTGTCGAATCATTTCAACTTTTTTCATAGCTTCACTTGTAAGATTCGGACCTAACACAGGAATATCTCCCATCTTGCACCAACATATTGGTGGTTTACAAGGCTATCCATACAATGCCTCAAAATTTGTCATCCCAATATTAGATTGGTAGCTATTGACGTACGGAAATTCCACTAAATTCAAGCGATCTTCAAGATCCAGTACAGTTTAACACACAAGTTCGTAATAAATCTTCAGGCACTCGGTCGACCCTTTCGGTTTGTCCATTTGTCTACCAACGGTAAACTTTGCTCATACACAATTCCGAACTTAGAGCACCTTGTAGGCTTCGCTAAAACTCACTAGCAAACAATGGGTCTTAGTCGCGCACTAAAGAACCTGAAATTCCATGGCATCTCACTATATTCTTCATATATATCTCGATTAGCTTTGTTGCTATCCTCATGGCTTCATTGGAAAAAATGGACACTCTTAGTCAAGCTATCTTCTGTGACCCACATACTCTCATTCCCTGTCCTTATCCTTAGCAATCCATCTATGAAGGCCATAGAAATCTATTCCCACTTCTATACCAAAACTTTTAAAGGCTATAAAACACTTGACTTTGGGACCTAAATTGTTGGCATATTAAACATCTCTTTACACACTCTACAACACCCCACTTAACCTCTTTCAAATAGAAGCTCTATTTCATATCATGGTATATCTTGGTGCCCCTCGACTTGATAGCAAACTTTGAACGACATTCGTCCAAGGCCAACTTCCAAAGGTCTCCACTATCCAGAACATATAACGTTGTTTTTTTCCCATGCTAACCTTTCTTATACGTACCGAAGACTTTTAGTCCTTCGGTCTCAATACCATCCTCAGGCCATTGATCCCTTTAGCGTATAGTGTATCTTCCTTCTTTTCTTCGACAATCTTTTTCTACGAGAGATTGGCATACTTCCAAGCATGAAACGTACTAGAAGTTATACTTGGACCAGCACTTGGCCGAAATTGAGCACTACAAGAAGCTAGAGTTTCTAAAGCATTCCACTCATCACTCATAACCAAAACAGTACTCTGTTGCTTTCGACTAAAAGCATCATAGACCTTATTCTTATATTCCAAAATCATAAGATGCCAAAACTCTAGCCACCTTTAATTTCACATGTTCAACTCCTTCCAAAAACAAGCATCTCAAAGACCTATGTTCGACAAATAATTTAAAACCTTTATCCAAGAAGTAAATGCCTCCATATAGTTACCATAAAGATAACAACTTCTAATTCTAAGTCATGTGCCGGATAACGAACATCATGGGGTCGCAACTGGCTAGATGCATAAGCTGTCATATCTCCATTGCCCGAGGACATTACTAAAATCTAAGCATTCGTTAGTCGAAACTTCAACTGTTAGAATGTCATCTTGCACCCCTTCGTCCAAACATGACTATCAATCTTTCGAATAAGTTTCGTCAAAGGCACCGCTATACGAGAGAAATGCTTAATGAATAATCAATGGTATCCGCCAACCCTTAGAAAATCCTTATCTCCTTAGTATCCTCCCATCAAAACTACATGGCCTAGGAACTTAACTTCCCACTTTCAAAAGTGAAAACCTAGAAAGTTTGCCTTTAACTTGTGTTTTCTCAATGTTTCCCATACCAATCTAAGACGAACTTCATGATCTTACTCATCCTTAAAATACACCAAGATATTGTGTGTAAAGACCAACATAAACATGTCTAACTCATCGCCAAATACTTGGCTCATAAGATCTACGAAGAATACTGGAGCATTGGTTAGTGCCAAGGGCATGAATAACCACTCATATTAACCATGTCTTGTCCTAAACGAGGTCAAATTAATACTTAGCAACCCTTAGTTGATGGAATCTTATAGTGAAATTTAACTACAAGAACACTCTAGCTCCGCTCAACTGATCAAACAAAACATCTTTCCATGACAATGGATAATGATTCTTTGCCACTAAATTATTCAGCTTCCTATAGCCAATGCATTCGAAATAATCTATCATACTTCTTCACAAATACTATGGAATCTCTATATGGTAAACTACTCGACCAAATGAAACTCTTACGCCTCAAGTTACACTGGCTGCTCCATTAACTCTTCCATTTCTTTAAGCGGAATTTTAGTAGGCGGACTACTAACAAGGTTGTGCCATGGTACCAATCTATGTGAAACTCAATCATTCTTCTCGAAGGTAATCCCATTACTGGGTCGAAGACATCTGTAAATTCCCAAACCATAAAAATGTTAGAACCCTTAGTTTATGATTTCGATGATGACAACTATACAATGGAAATCATATATATTATACAACTATGTAGATACAACTCAAAGCAAGACAAATCGCTGCAGTGATAATATGAAGACTAAAGCACTAAAAGAAATTCATCCATAAAGTTACATGAAGATCAAAGAGAGATGCAATCAAGGATAAACCTAGGAGAACTTTAATTAACAGGTTCAGACGTCTGAATGCAGATCTTCAGACGTCTTAACATAGAAACTGAATAAAAATAATAATAGAGTCTCAGACGTCTGAGAACACCATTCAGACATATGAAACTGGACTTGGGGAAAATATTTCAAATTATAACTGTCATCTTCGAAAAGACACAACTCCATCTCTCCTCCGCAACTCTTCACCAGTAAACAGTGACGACTCTAGACTGAAAGGGAAGAGATGTGACTACTAGAAGAAACTCTCTACAACTATATAAACAAGAATCAAGATGAATCAAAGAACTTACTTACTTACTCACTTGCTTCTGTCTTATCTAATTCACTCTTCTATCTTGATCATTTCTTGTTCTAATCATCCACTTGCTATCAAATCTACAAATCTGAGATCATACACTTCCATATTCTCTCGAACAATATTGCTTTTAATCATTTAAGAGATATAAGAAGCTTAATTGTACGATATAGTTAAAATCTGTGTAATAGAATACACACTCTTGACAAAGAAACTTTGCAATTGTAAGCCTATTCCTCCGGGTAAAGTGAAGGTTAGTTGGTGAAAGGAAATTACGAAGAAGAGCTTCGGGACTAGACGTGGGACGGGAGGCCCGAACCAGTATAAAATCTATGGTGTCGTTATTCATATTTACATACTTTATTATTGTTACACTATAGTTTACTTTAGTCATATACTTGTCACTTGTATAATCGATCAACCATACATTAGACCTACAATTGGTATCAGAGCAAGGTTTGATTAAAAGTACTGTAACAAGTCTATGAATCACTAATATGGAAAGTTCTTTCAAGAAGGTCAGTCTACCGTACGTCCCCCACTATTTAATGGCTCAAACTATGCATATTGGTCAGCTCTTATGCATATTTTTATGGAAGCTAATGGTCTACAAATATGGTTTGCTACACAAAATAAATATGAAGCACCTGACACTGCTATGAACACGTGGACCGATGCATAAAAGACCTTAGCATCAAACAATGCTAAAGTTATGAACGTTTTATTTTGCTCTCTAGATAAAAATGAATTTTTACGTGTCATTTATGCACAACTGCATTTGGCATTTGGCGTATCTTACGAATTACACACAAAGGTACAACAAAGGTCAAAAAAACTAAGATTTCAATCTTGCAAAACCAATTCTCCTCATTCAAAATGAAGCAAAATGAAATTATTGTTGACATGTATTCTAGATTTCAAACTATTCAACATGATCTTATGGCATTAGGAGTTAAGTTTACTGATTTTGATTTAGTTTCTCGAATACTCAACTCTTTAATATCTGATTGGGAAATGTTGGGCGAATTCTCACCCGGAAGATCTCGAGACCAGGAAGTCACAGTTTCACCCGGGTTTGCAACCTCCATTCCACCAGCTCCTATGTCCATACGGCGATTCGAAGGAACAAGCTCATTCAGCAGTGAGGTCCATCCGGAGTACACGTTCATCCGGCTATACAAGCCTATGACCTCATTCGGCGCTCTAGCATGAAGGTCCATTCGGCATAAGTTCATTCGACGTCTCCAATCCATGACCGAGCCAAAGCCATTCGGTCGGCCCTCCATCCGGTCCAATCACAACCGGACCAAAGCCCATGCCACCACCGGACCAAATGACCTACCGGATCTCCCCCACTACCGAACCACCTCTACAACTCCAGTACCGGACCACCTCACTGCCACCGTTCCACATACTCACGCTCCTACTACCGAACCTGGCAAGCACCGAACCAACCCTCTCCTTTCCATTGCCGGTCCACATGCACAACTACCACCGGTCCAAGCTCATAGCCGAATGTAACTTTGCCGAACCAGAAGATGGCCAGTCCAGATTGTTCCAGCCCGGGCCCACCAGCAGCTATATACTTCCAGGACCCCTGCCCCCTACCTCATTCTATAAATAGAGGGGCAGGGGTACAACAATGGCAGACAAGTTTGAGAGCTCAAGCAAGAAAGGAACTTTCAAACAACTTTCATATTCTTATACACGAAGCATTGTACTTGTAATCTGAAAGAAAGAAGATAATAACATATAAAGTGGACGTAGGCACATTCTGGCCGAACCACTATAAATCCGCGTGTCTTTTACATTTCAGCCCCAACTTCTTTTATATTTACATACTCATCTAAAATCATTGAAAATCACATATAATCAGCTAAATAATACGACTTGGAGGTGTTTGTCCATTTTTTGTGCAAACATTTTTGGTGCTTTCACTGAGAAGAGAACTCAAGCTTCATCTTCTCCCACTCAACCTTCTTCCTAACAACATCGCTCGTTGCTTAGAAATCATGCCTTCCAAACAGAGAAGGGATGTTAAAAAAGGAAAGAACATCGCAACTAGCGGCCTTCCAGATCCAGCAATCGCAGATCAGCCCACTTCAACAGCAGTACCAGATGAAAATCAGGAAAATCCAACTGGTCCCGCAACGGAACAACCAATCACTAGGGCAGATCTGGACAGGGTTGTGACTGAAGTAACTAACCGCTTCACATCCCAACAAGAAGCTTTGGTGGACCAACTCATGTCACGCTTAAGGGATGCTGAAGAGTCCAACCACAACACTGAATCATGGGGTGAGTCCCAATCCGGAGGATCTCGGAGGCAACAAAGGTCTTCACTCTTCGAAGAAGCAATCAACAGGAACAACAATGATAGGGGCCGCGCCCGGACTCAGCCCGAATTCCGACTCGAGGAAGCCCTTGGAACCGAACCCAGCGGGGGAGGCACCAGGCGAGGGTCGGATGTAGCTGAGCCAGTCATGCCACCTAATCATAGAAACCCCGCTGAACGGAGCCGAGCTAGAACCCAGCCCGAAGTTGACCCCATGGATGTGCTCGAAACAGAACCCCACAAGGGAAGATCAAGGCAGGGGGCAACTGTAGCTGGTCCTAGCGTGCATCCGAGCAGCCAAAGACAACCACTGGATAATACTAGAAATGATAGACTGTACCATCCCTACAGGTCGTCTGGACGCGATAGATCCCGCAGGGAAGAGCCAAGCTCATTTTTGTCCGCTCCAAACTCCGACGAACGAATGGCACGATTATTCAGAGAATGTGTCCAACGGGAGCAAAGGGACCGGGGAATAGGCGCTAGGGTCACCAGCCCCTTTACCCGAAATATCGAAACTGCCATTACTCCCCGGGAATGGAAAATGCCAACCATGGAGCCTTACAAAGGAACTTCCGACCCCATCGTACATTTACAGAGATACACCCAGCATATGCTCATGAGTGGAGCAACAGAAGGAGTATTATGCAAGTGTTTTCCGCTGTTCCTAGCAGATCTAGCTACCTCCTGGTTCTGCCATCTACCCCAGGGATCCATCAGCTCATGGGTGATGTTGAAAGAAAGGTTTATTAGCCAGTTCCGCATCCATGTGGAACAACCCAAGGATGCTTATTCTCTATCCAATGTCAAACAGAAATCCGGAGAGACGCTGCAACAATATCTAACGCGGTTCAACGCCGCAGCGGCAGCAGTTCAAGATGCCGATGAAAAACTCACTCTAATGGCCCTCTGTAGTGGTGTACATCCAGACACCAAGTTCGCCAGAAGGTTAACTAAGGAAAAACCAGCTACCTTGCCTGATTTCTTCCATGAAGCTGGAAAGTATATGAGACTTGAAGACGCTGCTACAGAAAGGCAATCAGGACAACAAGGTAAGACAGTTCAGGACAAGGTTCCCGCTGCAGCTAAGGACGCTCGAAGAAATGAATCTAGAGACAATGCTGGGGGCAGAAAGGTTGAAAAGCGCCAATATCGACCAGGGCCAAGATTTGACTCCTACACTCCTTTGAATGAAACAATCGAAAACATCTACCTAGCCACTCAGGGCGAACTCGGATACAAGCGCCCCCCGCACAAGAAAGAATCAGATAACGCACTCAAGTCCGGAAAGTTCTGTCGCTTCCATGAATCCCACGGACATGACACCAATGAATGCCACCATCTTCGGGACTTGATCGAAGAACACATTAGAAGAAGAAGACTGGAACGTTATGTGAAAGGTCAAAACAGGACTCCAACTCCTGCCAATGAGAACTCAAAGCAACCCCTCCCAGAAGTAGGCGGAGGGAATGGCAACAATCACAACACCAGTGGCTCTAGTCAAGAGAAGATAGTGGTCCTTACCATCTCAGGAGGACCACACATCGCCGACAGAAGTTGGGCAGAGATGGAAAGGTACGGCAAGTCGCTTAGAAATGCCGAAGGATATGTTAACTCCATTACGGAGGAACGCCACCCGAAACGAAAAGAAAACGATGACATTGTATTCAGTAGGCGTGATTTGGAAGGAAGACAGTACCCACATATGGATCCCATGGTCATCTCTGCCTGGTTCGGTCCAGCTAAAGTTTTTCGGATTCTAATAGACACGGGAAGCTCCGTAAATATCCTGTTCAAACATGCTTTCGACACAATGAAGTTATCAATAAAGGATGTATCCCCCTGTGACAAACCACTGCACGGTTTCACTGGAGATGCAAAAATGCCCCTCGGGCAACTTGACCTCTTCGTCGAAATAGGAAGTCATCCCCGCTCCGTTGTGCGAAAACAAACGTTCGTACTAATAGAAAACCACTCGGCTTACAACGCCTTCTTGGGAAGACCAGCCTTGTCTGACTTCCAGATTGTATTAGCCCCCTGGTGCCTGAAAATGAAATTTCCAACAGACAACGGAGTAGGAGAAGTAGAAGGAGATCAAGATGCTGCCCGAGACTGCTACGTAACTGAACTTCGCAATAACCGCAGGAAGAATAAAGGAAAAGATGCAGAGACTACTCTCTGCATGAAAAGCTTGGAGGCATAGCAACTAAAGAAAGCCCCTCCTCTTCGATACACAAGCGATCCCTTCAATGAACTAGACCCCAGGGATAAAGAGGAGGAGGCTACCGCCGAGCCTGCAGAGGCTATGGAATTCGTATCGGTAGATAAGCATGATTCAAGTAGACTATTAAAAATCGGATCTCAGCTGAAAACGGAATTGAAGGATCAACTCATTGACTTTCTCCGCCACAACTTAGATGTATTTGCGTGGACCCATGCCGATATGACAGGAATCTCCCCAGACATAGCATGCCACATGTTGAACATCGATCCCACCAAGGTACCAGTAAAGCAGAAAAAGAGGAGCATGGGGGCAGAGCGATCAGCAGCCCTTGATGAGGAAGTAAAGAATCTACTTGCTAATGGCTTCATACGGGAAGCCATCTACCCAGAATGGATCGCTAACCCAGTGCTAGTAAAAAAGGCCAATGGAAAGTGGCGAACATGTATTGACTTCTCCAATCTGAATGACGCTTGCCCGAAAGACTGCTTCCCACTTCCCCGAATTGACCAACTCGTAGACAGCACAGCTGGGCACGAACTCCTATCTTTTATGGATGCATACTCCGGATATAACCAGATCCCCATGCACGCTCCCGATCAGGACCACACTAGCTTCATCACCGACCGCGGATTATATTGTTACAAAGTCATGCCTTTTGGACTCAAAAATGCTGGAGCTACCTATCAACGCCTCGTCAACAAAATGTTCGCAGGACTGATAGGACGAACTATGGAAGTATATGTGGATGACATGTTGGTAAAGTCCAGGAAAGCCAACGACCATGTAAGCCATCTGGACGATATGTTTCAGGTACTTCGCCGGTATGGAATGAAGCTGAATCCTCTAAAGTGCTCCTTCGGAGTATCATCGGGAAAATTCTTAGGATTCATCGTCCACGCCAGAGGAATCGAAGCAAACCCTGAACAAATCCGGGCTTTAAAAGAAATAAGGATACCTTCCACTCGAAAAGAAATGCAGAGCCTAAACGGAAAGGTGGCCGCCCTAAGCAGATTCATTTCCAAGGCAACTGACAAGTGTGTCCCTTTCTTCGAAGCACTCAAGAAAGACAAAGGGAGGTTCGAGTGGACCGACGAATGCTTAAAAGCCTTCCTCAACCTAATCGAACACCTTCAGAGACCACCAGTACTCTCAACTCCAAATGAAGGTGAAGTGTTATACATATACCTCGCTGTATCATCTCATGCTCTAAGCGCCGCCTTGGTAAGAGAAGAAGACCGCACGCAACGCCCGGTTTACTTTGTAAGTAAGAGATTTACAGGGGCAGAAGCCAGATATCCTAAACTTGAGAAATTAGCATATTGTTTATTGATCGCGTCACGAAAACTGCGACACTACTTCCAGTCTCACTCCATCAGGGTTCTAACCGATCAACCACTAAGACAAGTGCTCCATCGTCCTGACACTTCTGGGCGACTCCTCAAATGGTGCATCGAACTAAGTCAGTATGATATCACCTACCATCCTCGCACCGCTATCAAAGGACAAGCCATGGCTGATTTCATTGCCGAATTCACTACCAACGAAGGCAAGGAACAATCCGAAGTAGCAGAAAACATCAAGTGGAACCTCTTTGTAGACGGAGCATCGAATGAACAAGGCTCGGGGGCAGGTATTGTGATCATCACCCCCAGGGGAAGAAAGTTGTACTATGCATTAAGATTGGAGTTCACGGCCACTAACAACGATGCTGAATATGAAGCAGTAATAGCGGGATTGGAACTGGCCCTAGAAATTGGAGTCAATTCCTTATGTATTCATAGTGATTCTCAGCTTATCGTAAACCAGGTACTAGGAGAATTCCAGACTCGAGGAGAACGACTCACAGCATACCTAAAGAAAACCAGACTGCTGCTCGATCGATTGGACCATTATCTAATCAAACACATTCCTCGAGAAGAAAACCAAGAGGCAGATGAACTTGCAAAGCAAGCTAGTATGAAGAACAGCACCATTTCCGGAGCACTAGCAATCTCAAGGCAGCTAGCCCCAAGTTTTGAACAAGTGAATCTGATAACAGCAATCGAAGAAGGAACCTGGATGACTCCTATCCGGAAATATTTGCAAGATGGCGTGCTACCCGACAGGCGTGACGAAGCCAAGAAGATCTTGAGGAAAGTTCCCCACTACACAATACAAGAAGGCATCCTCTACCGGCGTGGCTTCTCTAGCCCCTCATTAAGATGCGTCGCCGGAAGGGAAGCCAAGGAGATATTAACAAACATCCATCAGGGAGGATGCGGAGATCACACTGGAGGACAGACTTTGGCAAGAAAGATACTCCGATATGGATATTACTGGCCCACACTAAACAAAGATGCCCTAGACTTCGTTAAGAAATGCGACAGATGTCAGAAGTTCGCCAAGATTCCTCGACTGTCCACAAACGAAATTACTCAAATGACTAGCCCTTGGCCCTTTGCTGTATGGGGAATTGACTTAATTGGCGAACTGCCAACGGGCCGAGGCGGAGCCAGATATGCTATAGTGGAAGTCGATTATTTCACCAAATGGGTGGAAGCGGAACCTTTAAATAAAATATCTTCAGCAAAAGTTATCAACTTCTTGATCAAAAACATTCTGTGCAGGTATGGAGTCCCACTCAAGATCGTATCCGACAACGGACTCCAGTTTGACAGCGAAGAATTTGCCGGCTGGTGCCAAGAGCATGGGATTCATAAAAGCTTCTCATCAGTAGCTTACCCTCAGGCAAACGGACAAGTTGAAGCTGTCAACAAAATTCTCAAAACCCTAATCAAGAAGAAACTTGAAAAGTCAAAAGGCGCTTGGGTGGACGAACTTCCTACGGCACTATGGGCATACCGCACATCTTTCAGAACATCAACGGGACATACTCCTTTCTCTTTGGCATATGGATCGGAGGCAATGCTCCCAGTTGAGACTATTGTGCCTTCCCACCGTAGGATCCACTACAACCCAGAGGAAAACGAAGAACTCCTCCTCATGTCTTTGGATCTGATCGAGGAAAGGAGAAACGATGCAGCACTCAAAGCAGCAGCTCACAAACAAAAAGTGGCAGCACAATACAATTCCAAAGTCAAGCATCGCAGCTTACAAGAAGGAGATCTTGTCCTCAGGCGAATCTTTCCGCGCCCCGGGGCACTGGACCCCATCTGGGACAGACCATATGTAATTCATAAAGATCTCCACAACGGAGCTTACATTTTGTCAACAGTGGACGGAGAAGTGTTCCAGAGGGCATGGAACATCCGACACCTCCGTCGATACTTTTCTTAACTTGTACTGCCCATATGAAGTGAATTAACAAAGAGAATCAGTGGACGTAGGCATTTCCGTGCCGAACCACTTTAAAAAATCTTGTCTCTTTTTAACTTGTTCCTTTATGTCTTGGCTGCTCGTTAAGTTTTATCCCTTTCTGTTGAACAAAATCCTATGGCATCTCCACTCAAGACGCACCACGGCCTCATCTGGACTAGGCCTAACAGGTACGCTACGATTCTATGCACTCGCCAATGAGACACTTTTGCTCCAGCATCCCTCTGCTGCGGGTTAACTCATTGCGCGCCTGCCCTCAAAGCCAACTGTAATGAGCCGATTATAAGTCATCATAAAGGCCGACTATAGCCGATGGCAGCTCATTACGGCGTTTGGCTCGCCGGCAACTGTGAACCTACTTTAAGCCCCAACATAAGGTGTGGCCAGCCAGGGGTAGTTCACGGCCAACGGCACCCACGCTAGCCGGCCATGGTAAATCGAATAATACCCACGATTACGGACCATAATGGTTCGGGTAGTTACCGTGCGCGATCTCGGCTCCGATGTGTCTTAAGTGCGGCTGTGGTAAAAAAGAAAACTCCCCGCAGAGGCGTAAGATGGGTGACAAATGTCTCCAAGACCCACAGCTAGGGAAAGTGACTACAAAACCCGTTTGCCACGAACTTAAGCACATCGACGGCCTTCCGTGACTGGAAGTTTTACTTTTACTATATTTCCATTCCATTTAAATATTTTTCCCCTATCCTGTATAACAAACTCTAAAGTACAGGAAACCGAATAGGAAGCATTCACTCATGAGACTCTAAGCCTGCGTACTGGGTGGCAGGGCGCTCAGCTATACCCGTGAACAGTTACACAAGACACTCAAAGCTACCGCCTGCGAATAAAACATAAAGGGCGGTACTCTCTTCTCTTGTACATAAATGCGTAACTATAGCTTATTCATACACTGACATTGCAGAACGTGAAATTATATTTCAAGCAAAAACTTAACATCAAACACAACTAGAATCACAGGCATATACATAATTATACTTCTTACACGGCACATAAAGATAGCAACAACATTTAAACATGGCAAAATCAGCTTATATTATAAGGTCACACGAAGTTATTCTTTGCAAATAATTTTATTACAGTTGCATATCAAAGACTAACATAAACAGTGATAAAAAAGAAACAAAAAGATGGCAGATGCATCCACACTCCATCACCAACTCCCCCAGTCTACTTAGCCGCAGGATCAGAGCCCCCAGCATGCGGATCAGAAATCCCGCCTGTCCAATTCGGAAGAGGAATTCATTAAACGAACAACCAAGTTATGGAAACACGGGAAGAAAAGAAAGGGAAGAAGAATAACTCACCAGCATCCGCCGCTTGATCCTCATCATCCAACTGCACGCCCGCTTCCTCTGCAGCAAGCAGCCGCATCCCCTCTTTCACCGCCGCTTGTTCCTCCTTTGAGAACTGAGTAGTAACCGCATTCAAGTTGAAAGCCTCTCCGCCTTCCTTACCCGCGTTCACCCTGGCCTCCTCTAAAGCCTGGAGATACACCTTGGCCATGACCCGAGGGTAATCGTCCATCCAAGACAGGCCGCCCTCCTTCCAAGTGTGGAAGTACATATCCTGCAGCATCTCATCCATCATCCCCTCGTTTTCCTCAAACTCCCTCACCCGGGCCTCGGAAGTTTGCAACTTGGCGATGGCGACGTCCCTCTCTGACTGGTATCTCAAGCAGTCAGCCTGGAGTGACCTCCTCATTTCCTCTTCCTTCAACCTGAGGGACCTCCTCATCTCCTCCATCTCCTCCTTCAACTCGGCCTGAGCCATCTCCGCAGCCTCGAGCCTCCCTGACAACTCCTCTACCCGCTCGAGATCCGCATTTCGAACCTCATCCACCGTTGCGATAGCTATGTTAATCCGTTCCCTGCAAGCGACCTCCATCTTCCGTAATTCCGCCCTACTGGCCTTCTCCATGGTCTCTTTCAGCCGCTTGGAGGCTTCCTCATGCTGGGAAATCTGGATGGCTTGGTCGGCAAGCTGCTTGGCCTGATCGGCAACCTTTAACCTCAACCGAATGTTAGCACTCCCGATCTCTTCCCCGGCCTTGACCAACTTAGCATGATGCTCCATTAACTTCTTGGTCTCTGCGGCCACCCGGTCGATATTAGCCTTGGCCTCATCCCCCATGGTGACTACCCGTGTAGTAAGTAAATCAAGATCTAAAGATTTGGCCTCGTCCAGCACCCTTACCATGGGGTTGCGGGGAAGGAGGTGCTCTCCCGTGGTCTCATCGAATGAAATGTCCCGAAAGCTTGGGTCTAAATCAGGATGACCAGCAAAAGGGTCACGAGGCACGGGGCGAGGCACATCGGGACGCCTTATATGAATGACAGTAGGACTCTTGGAAGGAGGAGGAGGGGGGCCGGGCTCCGTGCTCTCCTCCGTAGTATCACGAGGAGGCTGAGTAGGAGGCTGCGAACCAGGGGACGACTCAAATAAGGAACGGCTCCGCTTCCTTTTCTGAATGCCCTCTTCGATGACCCCAAGAAGAGGGCGGTACTTGACTACGTCCCCAGTGCGATCAGTAGAAGGTTTCGCAGAAGCTCTCCTCGACTTAAATTGTTCAAGGCGATGTCGAACATCCGACGTTTTAACTGCCTGGCCTGCCCCTGGAATAAAGAACAAGTGTTATGAACATACAATAACCCACAGTTCAAAAAATGTGCTAAGTTAAAAAGAAAGAAAAGTGGGAAGACACATCTATTATACAAACCCGGCGGAGGAGTGGGATACTGCAATAAGTCCTGGATCTCACCCCAGGACGGAAGTGAACCGTAAAAAATTTCTAAGTCCCTATCGAAAATAGAATCGGCAGAAGGCAAAAGTTCAACTTGCATCGCCGGAATCACCCTAGCTGAGGAACCCTTAGAGGATGGGTCAGTGCCAGCCACAGCTTTGTCGGTTTCCTTTGCCTTCTCCGTTCCCTTCTCCGTTTCCGACTCCCCCTCCGACTCCCCGAAGGCCCGACGGAGAGCCTCATCCAGCTCGAGGTCTTGTTCAGAGGTTAGAGCAGCAACACCACTACCACCTTGACCGTCGCCATCTCCTCCACCCTCCGACCCTTCTCCAACTTCGCCTCCTTCCTCCTCTTCTACACCTTCCTCCTCCGGGACAGTCGGGCAAGTACTTGGAGAAGGGCCATCGGACTTCTTCAGTTTCTTCCCCCCGACCACGGGACGCTCTGCGAAAGGCTCCCACTTACCGCTCTTTACTTTATCCCCCTCCTTAGCTTTAGCAGCCTTCTCCTCAGCCGTGTCTCTTTGCTTAACCACGGACTGGTGCGGTAAGATCAAATTATACTCCAAGAGGGTTGCGTTCCTGATCAAGAAGGAGGCCGACCGGTCCCGTGCCGGAATAGCCTTTAGTTCAGCAGCCATTCGCACCAAGGAATCATCCTCCACAACTGCAATACCACCTGTCGCTAGCAAGAAATAGAAGCATGTCAGAAAAAACACTACAGTCAAAACATGGAAAATATAAATGAAATCCATCTTACAGCCGGAAGTGAAAAGGCGGAAAGAAACAGCATCGTCCTTGATGAAGAACCACTCTTTCTTGAACATGGTAAACTTGGAATATAAGTCCAGGACTGGTTTGAAGGGCACGGCCGCTTCCAGACTAATATACGGAGACCCCTTCTTATAGCCTCTCAGGTTGTACAAGTATCGAATTTCCCGGTTAGAAGGAGGACGCCCGTACCTCCTCTGGAAGATAACAAAGAGGCTCACCAGGATGGCATAAGAATTAGGCTGAAGCTGGAAGGGAGCCACCTTCAAATATGTGGTGAAGCTAATTATCCAAGCGTTGATAGGGGGATAGCACCGCACATACAATGGTATCTGCTAAAAGCGAAGTAGCCCTCGGGAGGATTATATGGCATCACTCCATCTCCCGGCAGCAGCATAAGGGCCCTATCTATCCAGAAGGAACGGGATATGACGTCAAGTTGCTCCTCCTTTAGGGAGCTAGGAAAGCAATCCGGGGGAGAGATCAAAAGTTCCTGTGGACCATATCCGTCCACTAGAGACCTCGGAATAGGTCGGTGTTGCCCGGATCCTGGTTGGACTGGGGGCAAGGAAGAAGAAGGCTCTCCTGTGCCTCTAGACTTCTTTCTGTCTGATCGTGTTTCCGCTTTGCGAGACATTTTCTGCAGCACAAGAAAGACTTGAGATTAGAATAAGAAGTATAAAAACACAAACAAGCAAGTATATAAGGCAAGCGTGTAAAAAAGTCTAAGATTCCGCTCAAGGTTCAAGTATGAAGTCTCATTCGGCACCAGAGCCATAAGTTTCATTCGGCACTAGAGTCATAAGTCTCATTCGGCACTAGAGTCATAAGTCTCATTCGGCACTAAAGTCATAAGCCTCATTCGGCACTGAAAGCACATCCGGCATACATATCATTCGGCATTTAGGCCCAAGTCTCGTTCGGTTCGACAATACCCTTCGTGTGCATTCGGCAATTGAGTTCATCCGGTAATAACAAACCATTCGGCAAAAGGATACATACCTGGTTCGGTATAAGCTTGGTTCGGCAGAAGGTTCGCTCGGCTAAGAATTGATTCGGTTCTCTTTGGTTCGGTAAGGGAAAACCAGGGGGGTACGGCCTCTATATATAGGCGAACTCAGGGCCGCCGAACCAACTGGTTCGGTCTACCGGATAAGAATAAACATACCGAACCAACAAAATGCCGGATGAAACCAAAAGCCGGATGTGCACGACCGGACCAACACAAAACCGAATGAACTCTCTCTCTACCAACAACAACCAGGGACTAAGGGCATGCCGGGCGCCTCACTCAGATAAGTACCGAACTCCAGAACTAACTAATAAAATAAGATTATGATAACGATGAATAAGTCGTAAAACTCTCACCGACATGGATTAAATCGTTTACACGTGTACGCGACCACGAATGGTCCATAGGCACGCTCTGAATGGTTATTAACCCTATCGTCGTGGGAATTTACACTTTGACACGCCTTTTCAAACTCATAGGTTAAACGGATATTTGATTCTGATAATTATGAAATGGCTAAGCTACTTACACATGTACGGAGTCGCGAACGATCCCTAGGCATGCTCTGAGCTGGCGATAAACCACCTTGACAAACGATCCAAGGATCCACTCTGACATAAACCTGGCATCAATGATGCTAAGCCCCCTTGGGGCTCACTCTCTCGTCCAAAACGGCACAGTTCAATTCAACTCGAATATTGCAATCACGAACGGTCGTTATTTGAAATCACACTAAAACTGTAAATTCCTTTGCAGGACATCAACAAGATATGAACATCCAGCCCATGGCATTACAAAACGAGCTAGACTTCCTACCACAAAGAAACAAAGCGCGACACATGCAGGCACGTGCCCCACTTTGGGGGGCAAATGTTGGGCGAATTCTCACCCGGAAGATCTCGAGACCAGGAAGTCACAGTTTCACCCGGGTTTGCAACCTCCATTCCACCAGCTCCTATGTCCATACGGTGATTCGAAGGAACAAGCTCATTCAGCAGTGAGGTCCATCCGGAGTACACGTTCATCCGGCTATACAAGCCTATGACCTCATTCGGCGCTCTAGCATGAAGGTCCATTCGGCATAAGTTCATTCGACGTCTCCAATCCATGACCGAGCCAAAGCCATTCGGTCGGCCCTCCATCCGGTCCAATCACAACCGGACCAAAGCCCATGCCACCACCAGACCAAATGACCTACCGGATCTCCCCCACTACCGAACCACCTCTACAACTCCAGTACCGGACCACCTCACTGCCACCGTTCCACATACTCACGCTCCTACTACCGAACCTGGCAAGCACCGAACCAACCCTCTCCTTTCCATTGCCGGTCCACATGCACAACTACCACCGGTCCAAGCTCATAGCCGAATGTAACTTTGCCGAACCAGAAGATGGCCAGTCCAGATTGTTCCAGCCCGGGCCCACCAGCAGCTATATACTTCCAGGACCCCTGCCCCCTACCTCATTCTATAAATAGAGGGGCAGGGGTACAACAATGGCAGACAAGTTTGAGAGCTCAAGCAAGAAAGGAACTTTCAAACAACTTTCATATTCTTATACACGAAGCATTGTACTTGTAATCTGAAAGAAAGAAGATAATAACATATAAAGTGGACGTAGGCACATTCTGGCCGAACCACTATAAATCCGCGTGTCTTTTACATTTCAGCCCCTACTTCTTTTATATTTACATACTCATCTAAAATCATTGAAAATCACATATAATCAGCTAAATAATACGACTTGGAGGTGTTTGTCCATTTTTTGTGCAAACAGGAAAGGAAGGTATTAGCTATTGAAGAAGCGAATGATCTTTCTACTCTCAAGGTTGAAGAGTTGATAGGAAATTTAATGTCACACGAAGCAAACTTATAGGCAAGAAAAGAACAAAATGTTGAAAAGAAAAACATAGCACTTCAAGTAAAGAATGATGACTCGGATTTGGATGAAGAGATAGTCTTCATTGCCAAGAATTATAACAAATTCAAGAAATTTAGAAAGATGACCAAATTCCAAAAAGAAGGGAAGTCCAATGCAACAAATCTATCTGAAATCAAGTGCTATGAATGTGATCATACAGACATATGAAGAAGGATTGTCCTAGACACAACAATGAGAAAAAGAAAAAAATTAAGAAATTTAAGAAGAAAAGAGATTTTAAAGTAACTTCGGAAGATTCTGATTCATCATCATCTTTCGAGAGTGATAGCGATAGTGATGGAGATCAAGCTAATGTATGTTTTATGGCTAACACTGATGAGGTATGTCTTGAACTTACCTATAATGAATTATTAGAGTTAAGTATTGAAGTTGATGACAAGTTTAGACAAATAAAAAAATTAAATAAAGATCACCTAGCCAAAATAAATCAATTAGAACTAGAAATTGAATTATTAAAGGATGAAAAAGTTATTTTAGAAGAAGAATAAGGGATTTCACAAGAAAAATGTAAAAAGTCTATCGAATATGATACACAACTTAGTGAAATAGATAGTTTAAAACTTGAGAATAATAATTTGATTAAGGAAAATATTGAACTAAAAAGTAGTATAGAAATTACAAAAACTGAAATTTGCGAATTAAAGGATAAACAAGAAAAAATTACTAACAATGTTTCAAAGTTTAACAAAGGAAACAAGATCTTGATAATTTAATTAAAATTTTGAAACCTTCCGATAATCAAAATGGATTAGGATTTGAAAAGAATTCACAAAAGAAAAAAGGTAATACTATAAATAAAAGTATATTGTATCAAAGTTTTGAAAAGAAACCAATGTCAAGTAAAGAGGTAAAATCTAAAAGATTAAAAAATTGGATACCAAAGTCTAATAATAAGTTAATTAGACAAAAACATATTGATAGTTTTCTATCGAGTGTAGTATTTAACAATAATTATGTTTTTAAAGGACCCAAACCCTCTTGGGTATGGCTCCCCTCCGCTTCTAACATTTAGGACCCTATAAAAGAAGTGGGTACCAATTGAAATATTTGTGTTTTGTAGGTACCTAAAAATAATAACAAGGAGAAATGGATACTCGATAGTGGCTTCTCAAAACACATGAGCGGGAATGCCAAGATGCTTTCAAATATAAAATATATCGATGGAGGCACCGTAACCTTTGGAGAAAACTCAAAACGATATGTCACCGGAATTGGAGAAGTCATAAACATCGGTATTTCTAACTCTCATATTATTTCGAATGTTTTATTAGTAGAAAATTTAAAACATAATCTACTTAGCATTAGTCAACTATGTGATAAAGGTTTTCAAATAAATTTCGAGAAAAATCGATGCAATATATTTGATAATAATAAAAATTTATTATTTGAAGGATTTCGAAATAAAAATATTTATATTTTGAATATGAATATAAAACAAAATTCGGATTTATGCTTGACCGCTAAACTTGATGATTCATGACTATGACATAAACGATTTTGTCACATGAATTTCAAACATATAATAAATTATCAAAGCATGAATTAATTAGAGATTTACCAAAAATAAAGTATAAAATAGACAATTTGTGTGATGCATGTCAAATTGGAAAATTAAAAAGGAGTTCTTTTAAATCTAAAAATAATGTTTCAATAAAACAACCATTAGAATTGTCGCGTTTAGATTTATTTGGTCCTACTCAAGTAAGATCAATAAATCAAAACAAGTATTTTTTTGTAATTGTTGATGAATTTTCACGATATACATGGACTTTGTTTTTAAAACATAAAAGTGACACTTTTGGTATGTTTAAATTTTTTGCAAAAAGAATTAAAAATCATATGAATTTGAAAATTAAAAATATTTGCAGTGATCACGGAGGAGAATTCGAAAAAGAACTTTTTACAAACTTTTGCAATAAAAGGGGAATTAATCATAATTTTTCAATACCACATACACCACAGCAGAATGGTGTAGTTGAACGGAAAAATTGAACATTATAAGAATGTGCAAGAACAATATTAAACAGTAGTAATCTACTAAAACATTTTTGGGCTGGAGCTATTGCCATGGCTTGTTATGTTTTGAGTAGAGTAACACTACGACCGATGACAAAAAACACTTGTTATGAAATATTTTTTGGTAAAAAAACCTAACGTATCATATTTTAAAACATTTGGATCCAAGTTTTTCATATTAAATACTAACGACAATCTAGGAAAGTTTGATCCTAAAGTCGATGAAGGAATATTTGTTGGTTATTCGGATCGTAGCAAAGCTTATAGTATTAATAACAAAAGAATGAGTATTATAGAAGAAAGTTTACATGTTTCTTTTGATGAAAATTTTATAATTACACACATTACTAGCGAAGAAGAAATACGTTCAAATGATTCCTCTAACACACCTCACAATAATGATGAAGCTATTAATCAAAATAATAATCTAGTTTCACCTCCTAGGATTTTAGAGAATCATCCTATAGATAACATCATTGGAGATTTAAATTCTAGAATAAGTCAAAACAACTTAATCAAGTAAGTCATGTTGCATTCATTTCGAATTTTGAACCAAAGAACTATAAAGAAGCTTCTAAAGACAACATTTGGATTTTAGCTATGCAAGAGGAATTAAATCAGTTCGAACGAAATAATGTTTGGGAACTCACACCAAGACCAGAAGAGAAATCAGTCATTGGAACTAAATGGGTTTTTAAAAATAAAGCCGATGAAACCGGAAATATTGTTCGAAATAAAGCACGTTTAGTAGCACAGGGGTATAATCAAGAAGAAGGAATTGATTACGATGAAACTTTTGCACATGTAGCTAGATTAGAAGCTATATGAACTCTACTTGCTTTTGCTTGTCACAACAATTTTAAATTATATCAAATGGACATCAAAAGTGCATTTTAGAATGGTATTATCAAAGAAAACGTTTATGTTGAACAACCACCGTTATTTGAACATGAAAAAATTACAAATCATGTTGTTAAATTAAATAAAGCATTATATGGGTTAAAACATGCTCATAGAGCATGGTACGATAGGCTCAAAACTCATTTAATCTCATCGGGATTTCAAATTGGTAAAATTGACTCGACTTTATTTATTGAAAAGGGAAATAATGATATTTTAGTTATTCAAATTTATGTCGATGATATCATTTGGACCAACTAATGAAAATTTATGTGTATAATTCTCTAATATAATGAAAAAAGAATTTGAAATGTCACACATGGGCGAATTAAATTTCTTTTTAGGATTACAAATAAAACAACTAGAATATAGTATCTTCATACATCAAGAAAAATATTGTAATGAACTATTAAAACATTTTGGTATGGATAAAACATCTAGTAAACCTACTCCTATGAGTACTATGGTCCATGTTGATAAAGATGAAAACGGGAAAGATTTTGAAGAAAAATTATATAAAAGTATGATTGGTTCATTATTATATTTAACCGCAAGCCGACCCGATATAATGATGAGTGTTTGTCTCTGCGCACGTTTTCAATAAAAACCAAAAGAATCTCATCAAAGAGCAGTTAAGCGTATTTTGAGATATTTATCCAACACAAAAAATTATGGACTATTCTATCCAAAAGGATCATCCTTCGAACTTGTATCATATAGCGATGCGGATTTTGGAGGATGCAAAACGGATAGAAAAAGTACCGGTGGAACGTGTCATTTTGTTGGACAACTCTTGTCTCATAGTTTAGTAAAAAAACAAATTGTGTTTCTTTATCCACTTGCAAAGCCGAATATATTTCAGCGGCATTAACATGTACACAAATAATTTATATGCAACAAACCTTAAAAGATTTTGGAAAAATAATTGAAAAATACCCGATTTATTGTGATAACACTAACGCAATTAATCTATCTAAAAATCCGGTAAATCATTCTCGAACTAAAGATACAGATATAAGACATCATTTCTTAAGAGATAATGCCGAAAAAGGAACTATAACTTTAGAATATGTTAACACTGAAAATCAAATCGCCGATCTCTTTACAAAACCATTAAACGAACAAACTTTTGTAAAATTAGGATGAGACTTAGGCATTTGTTCACTTAATGAACTTTTAAAACAAAAAAAAAATCTTATATCCACTAGTTTTTAGCTGATTAAAAACCTTTAAAAATATAGACAATAATTTTGAACCATAAAAATACTTCCTATTTTTATATTGGATTGTTATGAATCTAACTTTAAGAAGTTTCTCTTTAAAAATATGTAAAATATAAAAATCAGAATGTCATCTCAAGAAATAACTTCATATAATTCTCAGTACCGTCATCAAATTTATCCACCCCTTCACTTCGAACTTCTTCACCTGCTCATTCCCTACCTTATCCTGACGTCTCAAAAAATCGATGTGGACTATCACTACTACTAAATAAAGCCAAACAAGATAAACCGCCTATGATTCATGAAAAACTTGATGAAATATCACATTATCAATTCGCCATGATGGATGTTCAAAAGGAAATGTACTATACACAGCAAGGAACAATCAAACATTTGAATTTTCTAGAAAAACTCTATATGCTATATGCGGTCGTTCTCCAACAAAGAAATGTTCACAAAAAAAAGTCTCCACGCTTTGTAGAAACTCCTAGGGATGAACCGTCAACTTCGTCATCCAAACCTCCTTCTTGGTCCCCACTCAACTATGGTGATCCCACCTACGAACCCAAATCATAGGATCGCCAAGAATGGAACCAAGGCAAATAAACTATGTCGCTAGTAAACAATTATGTATATACTTTTGTGTGTACTATATTCCATTCATTAAATGAATTTTTCAAATTATCAACAAAAAAACTAATCTGGAGTTTTTCAGACGTCTGGAAAAAAATTCCAAACGTCTGAAATAGAAATATGGAACTACTAATAAATGTTCCCAAACGTATGAACTCTTTTCCACATGTCTGGAGTTACTCTTTGACTCGTATTTGAACTTTCCAGATGTCTGAATTATATTTCCAGACGTCTGATTCTACTCTCTATTTCTAAATTAAGCATCTTCAGACGTCTAATCCACTATTTCAGACATTCGAAACTGGAAATGACAGTTTTTAAAACCCTATATCTAATCGATCAATTCCCTTTTCCTATTTTAACTCATTTCCAAATCAAAATTTATCACTTCAAAATCTAATAATCGAATTTCCCACCTAGTTAATGCCACCACAAACTAAAAATATGGGAGTGAAGAAAATGAAGCATGGAGAAGAATCTTCCTCTCAATCACTGATGGTAACTGATACTCAAATCAACACTTAGTTGTTTCAACATCCAATAAATAGATGACGCTTTGACGACTTGAAGATTAAGAAGATGCATCTCGGTCCCTTCTATAGCCTATCAAATTTCCTTCTTATGATATGGATAACATATGTGAGCAAGGTGAATTACAAACTCTTATTTATTTTAATGCTAACGATGTTTCTATTGATCATTTAGCTATATATCTATTTTACGCTAATCTGGATAGTCAATCGGTATGGACTGCTGAGAACGATGAAGATTGGTTATGGATGAGTATCTATGGAACAACGATCAAGTTAACCCCATTATGATTAGAAGGTTCTTAGAATGCTCTTATACGGGCCATAATTTATCTGAAATAGACGACATGCGATTCAAACCCCGTGGTACTATCACTCATCAATTATGGTAAAATCGAGTGCCTCAGTTTTCATCCAAATTCCTTAGTTACGTGCTAGACTCCTTACTCGAATGCTTATAAATACAGTTATCCCTCGACTAGGTAGCCATGAACAAATAATTGATCTTGAACACAAAGCACTATATGCACTATTTAATCGCACTAAGATCAATTGGGCATAGTTCATCTTCGACGAACTAAAAGTTTTTTGGAATAGATCTCGCCAGACTATCATTTACCCAGCTTATATTATGAAAATCCTCAAAGCACTAAACAACCCACCATACATTTCTGCTTTTGAGGAGTTACCTATCAAATATAGTGGAACAATTTTTTTCAACCTTATGCATTTGCTGAAGGAACCACCATCTTATATGACTTTTCTAGAATGGAGAAATGCACAAGATCAACATCCTCCTCCTACACAACAACAAGAACAAAAAAACAACAAGAAGAAGGTAATACAGAACTACCAAGGCAACCATCTCCACCTCCTCCTTCCTCGTTTGAATATCACTCTGATATGGAGATTTTGGAAGCACGAACTCAGCCTAATGCTAATGAAAGTATTGCTCACTTAACCTTACAAAACCAAGTGCTCCTATTTAGAAATCAAATTCTCATTGGTAAACAAATAGCAAGTCTTGATCACACATTGTCCATAAGGCATTCCAAAGTTGAAGACTCTATTGCTTCAGTAGTTTCCAAACTTGATCAAGCACTTCAACAAGCTTGACAACCTTCTTCTGACCGGTCTACACCATCTCCATCTCCTCACACATCGCCAAAGACCGACGATAAGGACAAAGGAAAATTGGACTCCTCTCATGATGAACTATCTTGACTTCATTCAAAATATTTTGTTGTACTCCACCATCATCTCATACTTCTGGTAAGACACTATCAATATTTTGCTGTGCTTCAAGATGTAATCATAATTTTTGTTACTGTTGTAATTATGTCTGTATATCATACTTGGCTTTGCGTAATGGTTATACATCTTCAATTATTATTGATAATGACAAGGGGAAGAAAAATAGATATGCACACCTATAGGGGGAGATTACATTTAGGGGGAGAATCCATCTGTAATTATTACCTAAGTACATTTTATAGTTATCATCATTAAAAAGGAGGGAATGTTAGAATCCTTAGTTTATGATTTCGACGATTACAACTATACAATGGAAATCATATATATTATACAACTATGCAGATACAACTCAAAGCAAAACAAACCACTGCTATCACAAGATGAAGGCTAAAGCATTAAAAGAAATTCATCTACAAAGTTACACGAAGATCGAAGAGAGATGCAATCAAGAATAAACCCAGGAGAACTTCAATTAACAGGTTCAGATGTCTGAATGCAGAACTTCAGACGTTTGAACGTAGAAACTAAATAAAAATAATAATAGAGTCTCAGACGTCTGAGAACACCATTCAGACGTCTGAAACTGGGATTGTGGTAAATATTTCAAATTACTACTGTCATCTTCAAAGAGACACAACTCCATCTCTCCTCCGCAACTCTTCACCAGTGAACAATGATTACCCTAGTGTGACATCCCAGAATTTTAACCCTATTATTATAATAAGATTTTGATCAAATTTAAATAAAATACAAGATTTTTCATTTATAAATAAATAAGATTTTGGATATTATTAGTTGTATATGGATTATAAAGGAATTTATAATTTCAAATTATAAAATAGACTGTTTTAACAATATTCAAAATTAAATCTGTTTTATTCTATTAAATTAAAAATCATATATTAACGGCATTCAATATCAAAAGTATAAATGTAGTTAATAATAATAAGTATATTAATACAATTCTATTCATATTAAATATAAATATGAAATACATTAGTGCAAATACATTACAAATCAAATATTGGAAAATTTAACTTTAATGAAAAATAAGATTTAAGTAGTGTTTCTAAACAACAATGTTTATAATTAAAATAAAGTAAGCTTATAAATATTTAATATAAGTATAACATAAAATATAGTTATAAACATAAGTATACATAAACATAAGTACAAAATATGATGTGAATAAGATACAAATAAAAGTGTTAACTATATAAAGACAATATAAAAACCTGCAAGTAAACATTTATCTATATGTTAACATAAGTATGTTCAGACCAAAACCTGCAAGTATCTTTGCAAAGTAAACAAGTTTTTCAGCAAAGCATTAAAAGTGTAAACTTATATGTAAACATTTTAGTACAAATACAAACAACTCTGCAAATAAATTTGTACAAATTGTTGTGTCAGCAAACATTAATCATGTGTTAACTTAAGTGAAGACATAAACATTTAATTAGCATAACTTTCTGCCTGGAACAAATCTTTCAGCCGAAATGGTTGAATTGTATAAGGCCTTGGTACAAATTAAAATAAAATTAAAATAAAGCAAGATATTATGCCAAGCCAAAGCTTGTTCCAGAAGACATTATGTTCAAAGTTATATATATGTATTCATCTGTTTTATCCCTTAGTTCATTTGTAACTGCAAAAGCAAAAGAAGTATAAACAAACTTGATAAAGTAAAAAGAAAAAAATAAACAAATTTCAATTTCACATAAAAGTCAAGAAGCAAGAAGTTCACTGGAACTCAAAATTTCAACTGCTTTTTTCTTGCATCATCCTCTATTTCAAGTTTCCACAGTAATCTATCTTTGTGAGTAAACTTAATTTTTTAAAATTTAACTACTAATAATTGATTTATAAATAAATATTGTGTTGATAAAATCTATTCTGTGATGTTTGGTTACTGCCTGTTCTGCTTATATGTTCTTCTAGTTTTTGTTGCTGAGATAAAGGAGTTAGAGAATTAATCATACTTTTTTATATATGATCATTTTCTTTAATTAATAACTTAACTAAATAAATTTGCTTAAGTCAAAGGATTGGAATATTTTTAGGTAGGCTGTGATATAAGAACTGTAAATACAAATTTACAGTAAGAATAAACCAAAGATCAAAAATTTAAATATCTGGAATTGTAAATTTGAATTGATGTCTTGAAACTACATATAAAAATATGATTTTTAAGACAAAACATACAATTTTTAGACAACCATTTATAAAGCAGTTCATTTGTAAAAAAAAATGCATTTCCACGAAATTCTGATGATTCAAACAATTATAATTGTTGTAATTTGACATGGAGCTAGGGAATTGATGTGAGATTAACAGAAAAATGTTAAAAAAATTTATGAATGCAAGATTTTTGAGGATTGATCGGAAATAGGGTTTTCGGGTTCATTGTTTTGTGCTCTGTTCATTCGATGGTTGCGTCGCCATGGCACAACCGAGTGCCATGAGACTTGGGAGGGTGCTCGAGTGTGGTGTCCGCAAGGTTTGACTGGAGCCACGTCGTCTCTGGCGGTCACGACAGTGAGTACGAGGTGGTTTTTGTCCATCGTGTTCGTGGAGCAATTCGACTTTACAGGCATATTTTGATTTCATGGTTGTCGCGTTTTTCTGGGCTTTGTTGATGGTATAGTGATGCGATGGTGCGGTGGTGGACCGCCGTGCACGTGCACAGCGGCGGGGAAGTTTCGGCTGTTGGTGACTCGTGTGAAACGCGAATTGGATCGCGTGTTGCCTCGGGTTGTCTCTGGGTCGAGTTTTGAGTAGGTGCATGTGTATCAATAGGATTCAACAGTTTAAAAAAAAACTTAAGCCTTAAAAAAAAGAATAGAAGAGTAAGAAACAGGGGAAGAAGAAGGATGGCAGGGATTGACGCGAGGGAATACTGGGTAAATCACGGGTTCGACCCGAGTTTGATGCGTTGTTGACTTCGGGTTTTAATTCCAGAAGTTTGTCACTATATTGAATTGAAGTTAAATAAGTTAGTGTAAATTATGTTATTAAGTGTTGACCAAATTGTTTTTAGCCCAAATGAACTTTAAAGCTTTACGGTAACAAGTTGAGTAATTAATTTAAATCCAAGGTAATTAAGAATGTAATAAATTTTATAATTAAGATTTAATAAGTAGTTCAAAAGGTTAATCAAATTTGTAATTAAAGATTTTAATGATAATCTTGTGTGAACCCTTGTGTAATTAAGAATTTAGTTAATCATTTGAAGTTGATTAATTAACAAATCGTAGTTAACGAATTAATTAAATAATTAATGATTAATTAAGCAATTAATAATAACTAAATGTGTAATTGAGTTTTATAAATCAATAATTAAGGATTATTGATTAATAATTAAGAATAATTCATTAATTAAGAGAATGATTAATAAGTAATTAATAAATGGAAATAAGTTAATTAATGTGTAATTGTCTTAGCAAGAATAAAATATAATTTATTTTAAGCAAGTAATTAAGTTTAAAATAAATCAAACTAAATGTTGATATGAATCAATGATTCTATTTGATTGCCTCTGATATGTATTTATATTCTGTGATTTTCTGTGATATTCTGGATATATCTGTGATGATTGTGTATGATTTATCTGTGTTAAATTGCTATATGAATTCAATTGTTGAATTTAAATTGTATAAGTTAATTAGACAACTTGGCCTTTAAAATATCGTTTGGATTTCGATGAGACCGGGATCGGGTATCGATTTGATATTCGGAAAACCACATCGATCCAAATTAAACGTTAGGTCGTACAATCTCAAGTGAAGATCGAGATGGTGTTTTCAGAATGCAAGGGTTATCATCGTTAACTCCGAGGGTGATTCGAAAACGAGTGTAACGAGATAATGCCTTCGGTTTCGTTCGAACCCGGAACGAACTTGTATGGATTGAATGCGTTCAGCACATCGTCAGGCGGACGATGAGCATTCTAAGAAATATGTTCTAAAAGGGTAAACGCAGCCTCAAGCCTCATCAACCGGGAATGGCTAAAACAGGGGATGTGCAGCAAGGTTAGGTGGGTCATGCCCAAGCAGGACGATTTGTCTAGATGTCCCTTTTATTCGGCTGTGTGGGCGGTTAGTCTGCAGCCAACTGCGGGGTTATCTTGTTCGGGACTGTTCAGTAAGGAATGGTTCCGGCCTTGTGTTGCAGGGGAGTTAGGGTGGCTCCTCGGTAATGTGATCTAGGCCATGTACTGTGACGGACGGTACCCCAGTAGCCCTGCCATTGTATGGGATCCAATTTCCAATAAGCGCCGTACGTTTTGATTGTGCCCAACTATGTTGAAATGTGAGATGTAATCATTTCAGCTATTTCTGTATTTTACTTGAAAACCCTAGACACTATTATAATATCACTGAATTTCCTATAAAATGTTTTGGTTAGCGTAAGGTAAAAACTTACCCGTATTTATGTGTGGGAAGTCTTACGTGATACCTTTATTTCAAATGATTTTCAAAGTTAAACAAGTTTAACCCGTTTACTCATACCAGACCCATGTCTGACCCGGAGTTTATATTTTGTTTTTCATAAACTCTTGGGTACTCAAATTTTTATGAGTAGCCAAGTGATAGGTATTTGAAGTATAGAGTTTTCTGGAGGAGTTGGAGCAGAAGACCAGACGTATGTAGCTATCTATATAGTTCCACTGTGTTAGTTAGTTTATGATATTTGAGATGTATGTTCAAATAGATATGTATATGATAGTCATGTTGTATGATATTGTATAACTCTGATGTATATAACTATGTAATAGTTATGTTGATATATTATATTTTATTCCATTCCGCTGTGAGATTCTGATGTTGTTATTCTTTCTTTCTTCTCTTTTCTATTTCTATCCCTTTCTTTCTTATTGATGACACGTCTTCCTGGGCGTAGGAAGCCGGGTCGTCACAGCTGGTATCAGAGCGTTAGGTTGAGCGAATACCTAGGATCTGGAGTAATATTTATCTTGAGAGTGTGTATTTGTATTTTCATATAAATATAATTATATATACCTATCTAAATTTGTTGAGTCACCTGATCACCTGAACAGGTAACCCAACATGAGTTCTGGAAGAAGAGGTAGAGTTAGGGCCAGTACTTCGAGTGATAATGTTCGAAGTCAAATTGCTAGAGAGGCTGTTAATCCAGTACCGCCTCAAGTTAGTTTTGCAGCCTTATGTAAATATTTTATCGATCTTGGAGGCCAATCGTTTAAAGGTTCAGAATCGATAATTGAAGTTCAAGCCTGGCTACGGTCGTATGAGCGTATTTTTAAGAGGATGAGATTGTCAGATGATCAGAAAAGGGATATGGCATCGTGGCAATTGCAGGGAGGCGCAGCAGCATGGTGGGATGTAACAATTGCAAATATTCCTGAAGAAGATATTTCATGGGAAAGATTTAAGGAGTTATTTGAGGAGAAGTTTATGCATACGGCAAGGAAAACTCAATTGTACCAGGATTTTCTGAATTTTAAACAGAAAAGCATGACTATTTCTGAGTATGAGACCAGATTCAACGAACTTTCGTGTCATGGATCGGGACTCATTGATACTCCCCTCAAGAAGAATGAAAAGTTTGTGCAAGGATTGAGGTCCGAATTCCAGAATAAGATGACGGTGCTCTTGAAAGGATCTTTTGTTGATTTAGTGGATATGGCTTTGAGGTATGAAGATTTGATGAGCAAGAAATTGGAGGCAACAACAGCAGTTTCAAGAGGGAATTCCGTTAACCCAAATAAAAGAAAGTTTAATCCACTTTGGAAAAGGCAAACTAAGGGAAAGAAATTGGGAGGAAGCAATAACAGACCCCGTAAGTGTTATAATTGTCAGGAAATTGGACATTTGGCGGATCAGTGTTCTCAAGGAGGATCTCAGCAACAGCAACGTTAGAGTGATCCAGGATTGGCAGTAGTTCAAAGATCGTTGTGTTTTAATTGTCGTCAGCTCGGTCATATGATTAAGAATTGTCCACTTTTGCAGAGGACACTGCAAGATAAAGTTTTTGCTTTGGAAGCAGGTTCATCTTCTTCTTCTCAAGGCAAAGGAGTTTTGGAAGGTACCTTACTCTTAGATGGCAAATATATTAAAGTGTTGTTTGATTCGGGTGCATCTTTGAGTTTCATATGTCTAAAATCGATAGAAAAGTTTTCTCTTAACCCTAGTACCGTGGATCGACCCATTATTGTATCTAATCCTATTGGTGGAGGAATAAAATTGGATACGATCTGTAAGGACTTGAAGCTTTCTTATTTGTCTCATAGTTTCTCTTGTGACCCGTATATGTTAAATTTTAAGTGATTTGATCCTTTTGGGAATGGATTGGCTCGATAAGTATAAAGCAGTCCTGAATTGTGATGAGAGGACAGTTTCATTGGAGACTGATTTGGGTAGGATTGCCAAAGTGTCGTGCGATAGTTCTGGATTTCACTTGAGTAGTCTTTTGCAAGGATTTGAGACTTCTCAAGAGAAAGTTGAGGAAATCGATGTGGTTCAAGATTTTCCTAATGTTTTTGAAGAAGTTAAGTGTCTAAAGCCACACCGAGAGATTGAGTTTCAGATTGATTTGATTCCTGGAGCAGTGCCGGTGATTCAACCCAGTAGGAGAATGCCTCCTAGAGAGAAAGAAGAGTTGATTAAGCAGACGCAAGATCTTTTGGTAAAGGGTTTGATTAGACCTAGTTTTTCTTGTTCGGGCTCTACTGCAGTGTTTGTCACCAAATCGGATGGTTCACTAAGGTTCTGTGTTGATTGTAGAGAATTGAACAAAGTGACCATTCGAAATAAATATCCTTTTCCTCGCATCTATGATCTTTTTTACCAGTTGTATGGAGCTTCTATCTTTTCTCAACTAGATCTAACTTCAGGTTTCCATCAATTGAGAGTAGCTGAGGATAGTATTCCCTTGACATCATTTAGGGGACCGAATTGTTTTTATGAGTGGTTGGTTGTGCCGTTTGGATTAACCAACGCTCCTGCCTATTTTGTTGACCTCATGAACCGTGTCTTTAGAGATGTGTTGAATAAGTTTGTTTTAGTATTCATTGATGATATCTTGGTCTACTCCAAATTGGAAGAAGAGCACAGGAAACATTGGAGAATTGTATTGGAGACTCTGAGGAAGCATGTATTGAAGGAAAAGTTTTCAAAGTGTCATTTTTGGAAATCAGAAGTTAAATTTTTAGGGCACATTGTTTCTGGTGAAGGCATTTCAGTAGATCCAGCAAAGGTTGAAACTATTTTGCAATGGAAACAGCCGGAGACACCAACTGAAGTTCGCAGTTTTCTGGGTTTGGCTGGCTACTACAGAAAATTCATTAAGGATTAATCCAAAATTTCTTCGCATCTGACTAGGAAAGGAGCTAAATTCAAGTGGACACCTTAGTGTGAAGAAGCTTTTCAGGAATTGAAGACAAGGCTAACTAGTGCACCAGTACTTGCTATTCCGGATGGGAAGAGCAAATTTGAAGTATATACGGATGCATGTTTAGTTGGATTGGGTGCAGTTCTGATGCAGAATGGCAGAGTTATTTCGTATGCTAGTCGACAATTAAAGTCCCATGTAAAGAACTATGCTACGCATGATCTAGAACTGTTAGCTATTGTTTTTGCTTTGAAGATATGGAGACATTATCTTTTGGGAGAAAAGTTTGAGTTATTCACGGATCACAAACCGTTGAAATATATTTTCTCTCAAAAAGATCTTAATTTGAGACAGCATAGATGGGTCGAATTTTTGGCATCTTATGATTTGGATATTTTGTATACTCTGGGGAAAGCGAATGTCGTGGCTGATGCTCTTAGTAGAAATGCGGTTTTATCTCTTTTGGAAATCGTTCCATCTCTCCAAGAAAGAATCATTAGTAAGCAAATGGAGGATAAATCTTTTGAGGAAATAGTTCTTGGAACTAAAGACGGTCGGTATTCGGATTTCAATGTGGACGATCAAGTGTTCTAAGGATTAATGGTCGTTTATGTGTGCCTAATATTGATGGATTGAGACAAGAAGTTTTAGCTGAGTGTCATCGTTCCAAATTGAATATTCACCCGGGAATCTCGAAGATGTATAAAGATATGAGGAGAGTTTTCTGGTGGCCGAATATGAAGAAGGATGTAGCTGCTTTTGTAAATAGTTGTGCCATTTGCCAGCAAGTGAAGGGAGATCAACAAAAGTCTGCCGGACTATTGCAACCTTTGGAAATTCCAGATTGGAGGTGGGAGATGGTCTCGATGGACTTTATCGACGGTTTGCCTAGAACCAGGAAAGGAAATGAAGGAATATGGGTTATTGTTGATCGTTTAACGAAGAGTGCCCATTTTATTCCAGTTAAGGCAACTCGTACTGCAGTTTCCTTGGCAAAAATTTTCTTGAAGGAGATAGTCAGATTACATGGTATTCCTATTAGCATAGTAAGTGACCGTGATCCTATTTTCACTAGTAAATTCTGGGAAGCTCTGCAATCAGCAATGGGAACAAGTTTGAGATTAAGTACAGCCTATCATCCTCAGACGGACGGACAAACGGAAAGGCTTAATCGTATTCTGGAAGATATGCTGCGAGCTTGTGTATTGGATTTTGGTGGATCATGGGAAGACCATCTTCATTTAGTGGAATTTTCCTATAATAACAGTTATCAAGCGAGTATTAAGATGGCTCCTTATGAAGCTCTGTATGGAAGACCGTGTAGATCCCCATCTTGTTGGATTGAATCGAATGATCGACTTGTCCTTCGACCCGATCTAATTCGTGAAGCTTCTGTGAAGGTTGAGCTTATCAAGAAAAGGATGAAAGATGCTCAAGATCGTCAGAAGAAATATGCAGATAAGAAGCTTGAGCTTATCAAGGAAAGGATGAAAGCTGCTCAAGATCGTCAGAAGAAATATGCAGATAAGAGACGAAGACCATTGGAATTTAAGATCGGAGATTTAGTTTTTATCAAAGTTTCTCCAATCAAAGGAGCTATAAGATTCGGAAAGACGGGAAAACTTGCTCCAAGATATATTGGTCCATTCCGAGTGCTGGAAAGAATTGGAACTGTAGCCTATAGGATTGAATTACCAGAACGGATGTCTGGGATTCACAATGTATTTCATGTATCTCATTTGAGGAAATATATTCATGGCCCATCATTAGTGGTAGAACCAGTTGTTCAGGAAGATTTAGAAGTAGAACCCAACCTGACTGTGGTTAGAGATCCTGTTCAGATTGTAGATCAAGACGAGAACAGCTCAGGAACAAAGTGGTGAAACTCGTCAAGGTGCAATGGAGTGAGGATCCCAGAGATTGTACCTGGGAAACTCTTGTTAGTTTTAGAAAAGCTTATCCAAATTTATGTCCGAAAAATTAGTAATGGTGTTAGAATTGACTGTTTGATTGTTTGTTTTTGTATGAATGATATGTATGTTTAGATTGTTAATATTTAGTTTTTGAAATTAACCGTTGTTTAAATTTCGGGGACGAAATTCTTTTAAGGGGGGAGGAATGTGACATCCGGAATTTTAACCCTATTATTATAATAAGTTTTTGATCAAATTTAAATAAAATACAAGATTTTTCATTTATAAATAAATAAGATTTTGGATATTATTAGTTGTATATGGATTATAAAGGAATTTATAATTTTAAATTATAAAATAGACTCTTTTAACAATATTCAAAATTAAATCGGTTTTATTCTATTAAATTAAAAATTATATATTAATGACATTCAATATCAAAAGTATAAATGTAGTTAATAATAATAAGTATAATAATACAATTCTATTCATATTAAATATAAATATAAAATACATTAGTGCAAATACATTACAAATCAAATATTGGAAAATTTAACTTTAATGAAAAATAAGATTTAAGTAGTGTTTCTAAACAACAATGCTTATAATTAAAATAAAGTAAGCTTATAAATATTTAATATAAGTATAACATAAAATATAGTTATAAACATAAGTATACATAAACATAAGTACAAAATATGATGTGAATAAGATAAAAATAAAAGTGTTAACTATATAAAGACAATATAAAAACCTGCAAGCAAACATTTATCTATATGTTAACATAAGTATGTTCAGACCAAAACCTGCAAGTATCTTTGCAAAGTAAACAAGTTTGTCAGCAAAGCATTAAAAGTGTAAACTTATATGTAAACATTTTAGTACAAACACAAACAACTCTGCAAATAACTTTGTACAAATTGTTGTGTCAGCAAACATTAATCATGTGTTAACTTAAGTGAAGACATAAACATTCAATTAGCACAACTTTCTACCTGGAACAAATCAGCCGAAGTGGTTGAATTATCTAAGGCCTTAGTACAAATAAAAATAAAATAAAAATAAAGCAAGATATTATGCCAAGCCAAAGCTTGTTCCAGAAGACATTATTTTCAAAGTTATATATATGTATTCATCTGTTTTATCCCTTAGCTCATTTGTAACTGCAAAAGCAAAAGAAGTATAAACTAACCTGATAAAGCAAAAGAAAAAAAAATAAACAAATTTCAGGTACAAATAAAAGTCAGGAAGCAAGAAGTTTATTGGAACTCAAAATTTCAACTGCTGTTTTCTTGCATCATCCTCTGTTTCAAGTTTCCACAGTAATCTATCTTTGTGAGTAAACTTAATTTTTTGAAATTTAAATACTAATAATTGATTTATAAATAAATATTATGCTGATAAAATCTGTTCTGTGATGTTTGGTTACTGCCTGTTCCGCTTATATGTGTTCTTCTTGTTTTTGTTGCTGAGATAAAGGAGTCAGAGAATTAATCATACTTTTTATATATGATCATTTTATTTAATTAATAACTTAACTAAATAAATTTGCTTAAGTCAAAGGATTGGATTATTTTTAGGTAGGCTGTGATATAAGAACTGTAAATACAAATTTACAGTAAGAATAAACCAAAGATCAAAAATTTAAATATCTCGAATTGTAAATTTGAATTGATGAATTGAAACTACATATAAAAATATGATTTTTAAGACAAAACATACAATTTTTAGACAACCATTTATAGAGCAGTTCATTTGTAAACCAAAAATGCATTTCCACGAAATTTTGATGATTCAAACAATTATAATTGTTGTAATTTGACATGGAGCTAGGGAATTGATGTGAGATCAACAGAAAAATGTTAAAAAAATTTATGAATGCTAGATTTTTGAGGATTGATTGGAAATAGGGTTTTCGGGTTCATTGTTTTATGCTCTGTTCATTCGATGGTTGCATCGCCAAGGCACAACCGAGTGCCATGAGACTTGGGAGGGTGCTCGAGTGTGGTGTCGGTAAGGTTTGACCGGAGCCACGTCGTCTTTGGCGGTCGCGACAGTGAGTACGAGGTGGTTTTTGTCCATCGTGTTCGTGGAGCAATTCGACTTTACAGGCATATTTTGATTTCGTGGTTGTCGTGTTTTTCTGGGCTTTGTTTTCGTGTGAGGGGATGCCGTGGGGTTGTTGATGGTGTAGTCATGCGATGGCGCGGTGGTGGACCGCCGTGCACGTGCACGGCGGCGGGGAAGTTTCGGCTGTTGTCGACTCGTGTGAAACACGAGTTGGATCACATGTTGCCTCGGGTTGTCTCTGGGTCGAGTTTTGAGTAGGCGCGTGGGTATCAATAGGATTCAATAGTTTAAGAAAAAAAATAAGCCTTAAAAAAAAGAACAGAAGAGTAACAAACAGGGGAAGAAGAAGGAAGGCAGGGATTGACGCGAGGGAATACTGGGTAAATCACGAGTTCGACCCGAGTTTGATGCGTTGTTGACTTCGGGTTTTAATTCCAGAAGTTTGTCACTATATTGAATTGAAGTTAAATAAGTTAGTGTAAATTATGTTATTAAGTGTTTACCAAATTGTTTTAAGCCCAAATGAACTTTAAAGCTTTGCGTTAACAAGTTGAGTAATTAATTTAAATCTAAGTTAATTAAGAATGTAATAAATTTTATAATTAAGATTTAATAAGTAGTTCAAAAGTTTAATCAAATTTGTAATTAAATATTTTAATGATAATCTTGTGTGAACCCTTGTGTAATCAAGAATTTAATTAATCATTTGAAGTTGATAAATTAACAAATCGTAGTTAACGAATTAATTAAATAATTAATGATTAATTAAGCAATTAATAATAATTAAATGTGTAATTGAGTTTTATAAATCAATAATTAAGGATTATTGATTAATAATTAAGAATAATTCATTAATTAAGAGAATGATTAATAAGTAATTAATAAATGGAAATAAGTTAATTAATGTGTAATTGACTTAGCAAGAATAAAATATAATTTATTTTTAAGCAAGTAATTAAGTTTAAAATAAATCAAACTAAATGTTGATATGAATCAATGATTCTATTTGATTGCCTCTGATATGTATTTATATCCTGTGATGTTCTGTGATATTCTGGATATATCTGTGATGATTGTGTATGATTTATCTGTGTTAAATTGCTATATGAATTCAATTGTTGAATTTAAATTGTATAAGTTAATTAGACAACTTGGCCTTTAAAATGACGTTTGGATTTCGATGAGACCGGGATCGGGTATCGATTTGATATTCCGAAAACCACATCGATCCAAATTAAACGTTAGGTCGTGCAATCTCAAGTGAAGATCGAGATGGTGTTTTCAGAATGCAAGGGTTATTGTCGTTAACTCTGAGGGTGATTCCAAAACGAGTATAACGAGATAATGCCTTCAGTTTCGTTCGAACCCGGAATGAACTTGTATGGATTGAATGCTTTCAGCACATCGTCAGGCGGACGATGAGCATTCTAAGAAATATGTTCTAAAAAGGTAAATGCAGCATCAAGCCTCATCAACCGGGAACGGCTAAAACAGGGGATGTGCAGCAAGGTTAGGTGGGTCACGCCCAAGTAGGACGAGGTATACCCCTGTTTAGATGTCCCGTTTATTCGGCTGTGTGGGCAGTTGATCTGCAGCCAACTGTGGGGTTATCTTGTTCGGGACTGTTCAGTAAGGATGGTTCCGGCCTTGTGTTGCAGGGGAGTTAGGGTGGCTCCTCGGTACTGTGATCTAGGCCACGTACTGTGACGGGCGGTACCCCAGTAGCCCTGCCATTGCATGGGATCCAATTTCCAATAAGCGCCGTACGTTTTGATTGTGCCCAACTATGTTGAAATGTGAGATGTAAGCATTTCAGCTATTTCTTTATTTTACTTAAAAACCCTATACACTATTATAATATCACTGAATTTCCTATAAAATGTTTTGGTTAGCGTAAGGTAAAAACTTACCCGTATTTATGTGTGGGAAGTCTTACGTGATACCTTTATTTCAAATGATTTTCAAAGTTAAACAAGTTTAACCCGTTTACTCATACCAGACCCATGTCTGACCCGGAGTTTATATTTTGTTTTTCATAAACTCTTGGGTACTCAAATTTTTATGAGTAGCCAAGTGATAGGTATTCGGAGTATAGAGTTTTCTGGAGGAGTTGGAGCAGAAGACCAGACGTATGTAGCTATCTATATAGTTCCGCTGTGTTAGTTAGTTTATGATATTTGAGATGTATGTTCTGACAGATATGTATATGATAGTCATGTTGTATGATATTGTATAACTCTGATGTATATAACTATGTAATAGTTATGTTGATATATTATATTTTATTCCATTCCGCTGTGAGATTCTGATGTTGTTATTCTTTCTTTCTTTTCTTTTCTATTTCTATCCCTTTCTTTCTTATTGATGACACGTCTTCCTTGGCGTAGGAAGCCAGGTCGTCACACCTAGACTGAAAGGGAAGAGATGTGACCACTAAAAGAAACTCTTTACAACTATATAAACAAGAATCAAGATAATCAAAGCACTTACTTACTTACTCACTTACTCACCTACTCACTTACTTCTGTCTTATCTAATTCACTCTTCTATCTTGATCCTCTCTTGTTCTAATCATCCACTTGCTATCAAATCTACAAATCTGAGATCATACACTTCCATATTCTCTCGAACAATATTTTATTCAATCATTCAAGAGATATAGGAAGTTTAATTGTACTATACAGTCAAAATCTGTGTAATAGAGAACACATTCTTAACAAAGAAACTTTGCTATTGTAAACCTGTTCCTCCAGGTGAAGTGATGGTTATTTGGTGAAAGGAAATTCTGAAGAGGAGCTTCGGTACTGGACTTAGGACAGGAGGTCTGAACCAGTATAAAATCCTTGGTGTGATTATTCATATTTACATACTTTATTATTGTTACACTATAGTTTAGTTTAATCATATACTTTTCATTTGTATAATCGATCCATCATACAATAGACTTACAAAAAAGTCTATTTACATCCTCTTCCAGACTTTCCATTGCACACAATGAAACACTGGACCATCCCTCTATATCGTCCAAAGATACCAAGATCCTTTCTCCTCCCTTCGAGTTCTATAAGGCAATAATTATCTTGGCATAGTAAATCCTAACATCATTCTCTATCAGACAATCTATACCCAAAATTACCCCATACCCTATGAAGTCAAATACACATGGGCTGCAAGAAAACAAATGTTCACATAAAACAAACTATAAACTGGTGCACTTTAACTCGAGAGCATCATACCCACTAATTAGATCAACTACATGCAAAGAAGTAACTGGATCAGTAACATCTAACCGCATATTATCAGCCACATCTTTTGAAATGAAAGAATTTGTAGTTCTAGTATCAAACAAAACTTTAATTGAAAAGGTGGAAATTGAAATTATATCTCCAAGAGCTGCACCATTTCCTTTCTCCTCTATTGTCAGTCCTGATGATGGCCACCCTGAAGCAAACAAAATAGTCTACATTAGCTCCAGACAATCTGCTTCTTATGGATCGGCTTATCACAATTGAAGCATTTAACTTTAATCACTCCAGCTAGCCGTGGACACTTAGATTTGTAGTGCCCCTTTCTAAACACAGTTGTAACAAACAACTTCTAAAACATCCTAATGACATCTCCTCACCATCTTACTTCTCAGTTGTTGCCCTTTTTTCCTCTTCTAGTATGGTGAGAACCTCTTCTTCGGCTCGGTAGTTAATATCGGTATCAAGTATGTATCTATTAAGTATCGATATGAGGTATTTTAAAATATCGTGATAATATCATATAATATCGACAAAATATCGAACATGTGAAGAACATGTGATAAACCATATCGTACTATGTTATAATGTTATATTAATGTCAAGTATTCAAATATTTGGATAAGTAATTCCAAATCTATCAAAGACTAGTTGCATAATGTTTATAAATTATAATCCATTTACGGAGATATTTTATTTAATAAAATCATAATATATTCTCATATAAATCGAAAATATTGTATAATGTGCATCCTGTGCAGTTAATTCCCTGATATTGCCCCATTGTAACCCTGCTATATTCCATAGCGGATTTCTACTGCTATGATTGTCCCAAATAGCCTTAAATATAACATTTGTGCTTTAAGCCCTACTATTTGCGCTATATCCCACTATTCCCACTATTCTCCCTATATTTATTTTAAAGTAAATGAATGGAAAATCGACATTTATACATTATGAAAATTATGAAATTATTTTTTTAATTGAATTTTGTTAACTTATTTTCATAAACAACAGTACTCTAACATTCTCTTGAATTTAATCATGTTAAATACCGCTTTATGTTTATTTACGATATATTCACACATGATTTTATTTAAAACTTTATATGTATTAATTATAATTAAATTGAATGTTGATTGTGCATTTAATTATCATTTATATAATTGTAAAATCATTAAGTATAAGCTTTATATACTATTTTAGAGTCATCCGCTATATCCTGTTATTTCCTCGCTGTAACCCCACTATGACTTTTTGCACCTCTACCACATTGAATCCACTGAGCGCTTCAACTACACAGTGTACATCAATATTATTTTCTTTGTTTAGATACTATATTCATTGTTTCTTTAGTTATTTAATCATCTACATTACTTTTCCAAATTTTCCGTATTTATAGCTTTGTCGTTTTCGTTTTCACTTAATTTATGGAATAAGCAATATTGATTTGATACCAATTGCTACTTTAGCTGGTTCCTAATCGATATGTTAAATATATAACATTACCACTCTTTAACTTCTAGTTTTGGGTGCATAATAATAACCAATAAAATGAATTTTCATAAGCTAACATACCAATTAGAAATGGTGAACAAAATACAAATAAAAAGAGAAGTATCTCTTTCATGATTTTGTCTTTAGTGGTAAAGTCTTCAATGAAAATAAAACATATAAAGTAATGAAATAAGTAGAATTTTATTTATCTAAAGACTAATAAAGAAGCCTAAAACTGTATGGCTAAAACTAAAAATTAGTGCATAGGGGTTTCTAAAATGGTCTACAATTGTCATTCACCATATATAAAAAACAAATATTGAGAATGTGAAGATCAGAGTGATGTATCGAGAATATTTTCTCCAACATATTAAATAATGAATGATATTCTTAAAAATTATTTGGTACTTTATGCTAAATATCAGAGTGATATATCGGCAAACACCGGATGATAAAATATCGGCTAGGAGCAATATAAGATATATCGGTAATATATTAGTGATATTATCTGTTATTAATTACATAGTTCTTTGGTACCAATTTCGGCTTCACCTTCACCCTTCTTTTTTCTTGGTACATACTAGGAATGGCAATGGGCTGGGTTAGGATGTTTATGCCACAGACCCACCCCGAGTTTTCTAAACCTCGTTTAGACCTACCCCATAAACCCGGTGCGGGTCTGGGTTTTCGCCCCAAACCCGGAACCCGAACGAGTCAAGGTAGACCCGTCCCTCCCCAAGACTTGGTGAGGTTCTATCTATTTATTCAAAATTGTGTAATAATGTACATTTATTTATTTATTTTCATTTGTTAAAGGGATGATCACTTAATGATACATTAAATAAAAATAAGATTGTGCTTGCAACGATAAGGAATAAAAATGAAGTGCACAATAATAGTTCAAAAAATATGCATAGGTTATTATATAATTATCAATGATGCAACTTAATACTAGAGAAATTTTGTAGCTTATTGAATGGAGCATTATAATACCCATTTCACAATTAGTTATATCTAAAAAGATTGACAGACTATCATTATAGTAATAAAGTGATTTCATGAGATCTCAGTAGTGAGGGTCGGGTTAGGACAGGTCAGCCAAGCCCTGACCCGACCCTAGACCCAGAGCTTTCATGAATGGGTCAAGGGTTTACCTGTCCCAATGACCCAATAGGGCGGGTCTTGGTGGATCAAAACAGGGGAGGATGTAGCGAGTTTGGACCATAGACCCACCTCATTACCATCCCTAGACATTCTATCACACCTTCACACCATATTTACATTAAACTCAAAAGGAGATGCCAAGTGCGTCATCACCTTATGATCTAAGCCTTGTTTCAAGCCTCGAATAATTTTTTGTTTTTCTTCAGCGGGAAGTTAACCACACTTCACCAAGGCATTTTTCTACAGAAGATCTATCTACTTACTTCAATGAATTCCCTCAACATCATACTTCCTTCAGACTCAAAAAATGAACCGAGTCTTGAATCTTTCTGTAAATTGCACCAAAATAACCTCCTCTCAAGGGTCTCGAAAGTCACCAACTCCCACCATTCTAAGGCATCCTTGTGTTACCATCTTGAATCCATGCTTCTGGTTATCGTTCAACCCCAAATCCTCGAAGATGCGCTAACTCACCTTCAGCCAATTCAACACTCCCACTAATGGTTCCTTCCCATAAAACATCTTGCCTTCGAATTTCCTATATCCTAAATTCAACCTCAAAATATCTTCTCTTACAATCGTCCTTGGCTCTATTACCTCTAACATTTCTCCCCTATCATTTACCATGAAATGCATAAATAAAATATTTGTATACATTCCCATGAGAGGTAGGGAAACTTCAATCACAATTATCGCAGGTTCCTTCCATTCCCTTCATTAGTTTTCATGCTATCGATTTTTCTCTTAACATTGGCTTCTTCTATTGTAATTCTTCCACTCCTCGCTTTATTTTCTTGCTAAGAAAGTTTTTGTTAAATCGAAAGGAAAAAGTGATATAGTGCTAGAAAATATCTACTTGGACTCACCCAAATCTCTATATAATAAAATAAAAATATGGCTTATAATAGCATTTACCCTCCCCAAGGTGTTTGTTTTTTACTATCTAATTCTACTTAAACCTTTACTTAGCTCTGTTTTATCTATGCGTCCCTTAACCTTAGATTTAATACCCACTATAACATCCCTCATTTTAAAATCCATAGATGGAACTCCAATATTATGCAGCCACCGTAGAATTATCTTTCAGCAATAGAGATATGCTTAGTTATATGAAAACATTTTAAGTAAATAAGCAACTAATAAATACCATACCACATAATCGTTTTACAAATTCAAACTGTTTCCATAGTTGTGCCTATGCAAAGGTAAAAAATATAATACAATCATAGTTAATAGTTTCATGCATAACATATAAAGGCGTTGATATGAACCCCTAATGCAGTGGAAATAAATCTATATTTGTATCATATATGCCTTCTGCCTTGTCTTTAGAACTCCACGTTCGTATTTTGAAAGAAACCAGCCTAAATCCATAAAATCAACCTACTCGAAGGAGTAACCATGACTTCATAGGGAAACAATGATAAAAACATAGTTCAAACATAAAGTTTGTGAGCAATATATTACCCTAAATATAAAACATAGCGAGACCATGCCACTAAAGCATAGAAACGTTCTCCCTTCATTGTACACAGCATCTCATTCTATAGCTTAAAACATAAACATGAAACATTATTTCATTCCTAAGATCTTATACATACTATATTATTTAATTATAATTAATAGTCGTTTCTTACGGTTGGTCATTAAATAACCATTCTATTTTCTTTCCAAAGCCCAAAATATACAACCTTTGGGTTGTCGTCGAGCCTTACACCTTCTTCTTCTACCTAAGAGTAGTAGTTTTAGCATTCGACTGCCATGAAGGCCTTATTTCTTCACTACTTCCTTAACCTAACAAATTCCATTATCGTTTTCAGTTGCCACTTAGGATTACACCCTTGATTTCATGTTTTGGTTGCTGTAACAACCAAATATTTAGGGTTAATTAATAAAGTTAATGATAATTATTTAATTAGTTAAAATGGCTTTTATGGATTAAATAAGTACAATTTTGGATTTAACACAAATATTGAAAATTTACAGTAAGGTAATTACTAATAAAATAATTTTAAGAATAACTATTTGTTTTAAAAGTTGTGAAATAAGCTAATTTGGAACTTTATTAATAAATGGGCTTAAAATGTGAATATTAAATATTTAAATTTAAATAAAATTAAAATATCAAAAAATTAATTTTAGAAAATTTTATAATGTTAGGTAAATAATTAAGCATAATAGATATAAATTATATCTAAGATTTTATAGTGGTAAATAAAAATAGTTTTGTAAGAGAAAGAAAATGAAAATAAATAAATATATATTTACACAATCCCAGCCCAAAGTCCATAGGCCCAAACCTAATTTCCTCTATCATGAGTTTTTCTTCTTCCAAACATTTCAAATTCATGATTTTCCTTTCCTTCATCAAATAACAGTTTGCATACATCTTTTTGTTGACTTTTCCAAAATCCTCATGCTCTTCCTAAATAATATTTACCCTCTAAAATCTATATTAAATAAAATAAATTATTTTTAATAAGCAAATTGAAGTATGCTTTCTCTATACATCTCTACACTACTATACATGAAGTAGTTTGCAAATTATTCATGTTTTGATTTCGAATTGAGCATGCACAGGAAGAAAGTAACCAAAGGGTGCAAGTGAGTATTTGTACTCATATTTCTCTACTTAATTCTTTGTATTCTCTTGATATCATGTGCTTGGACTAACGGGGAATGAATATACATAAACTTGTATTTAATTGGCGAGAATAAGAGAGGTATGATGCCTAAGTTTTGTCGGAGATAGAGCAAATGATCAGAAATTTATTCGACGCACTAGCGGTCGGTAGGTCTACCGATCGTGTAACATCCCTAATTATTGATAATGTTATTTAGGAAATTTAATTAGACAAATTAAGTAGAATAATGATGATAAGGGGATTGATATTTGAATAAACTATATATATATAAGGCAATGCTTAATAGTAAACTAAATAGGCTTAAATTGGTTAACAGACAAATCAAATTTACACATGGACATATTAGTAAATAGCCACTTTATTGTACATGTCTAATGAAAACTATATACCTAAATTAGAGCCAGAAATTAATAGGGAGGAGAGGAGGAAGAGTTTAATCAAAAGTAAGGATCAAAGTTAGGAAGGATTAATAAACAAAAAATCTCAAATTCCTTATCATATTTTTGGTGAATAATAGTTTCATACCATCTCCATTTTATTCTACGATTTTATGTTTTAGATTTATTATGAAATTCATTTTTATGATGATATGGATGATGATATGCTTGAACTATGTTATATTAGATTTATATTAATTCATTCACATATGAATTTGCATGGTTTTTATGTAAAACCAGGGGTTTATAATGTTAGAATGCCATGGAAAAATTTTACGTTACGTAAAACATGATTTTAGAGATGGATTTTAATTTTTAGAATTTTCCAAGCTATGGAAAATTTGTTGTGAATTTCTAAAGGAAAATATGATATTATTGGGTTTAAAATTTATTTCTATAATTTCAGGAAGAAATTAGGCCTGAAATTTCAATATGTATGATTATATGATGAAAGAGATTTTTGTGATTTTTGGGTACTTTAGTAGTTGATTTATTAGGAAAACAAATTATTTTAAAATAGGGACTTTTCTGCAAACATCGGTTTTGTTAGATGGAAGGGCTTAAACGTTATAATTTCATTAATTTAGATCTGATTAAATGTGGCAGTTTTATTTGTATAGTATTTGAAAAGTTTTAAGGCAACCAATCAAAGGTTTACAAGTAGGAAAGCAGTTATAAAGCGATTACTAAAAGTGGCTAAATTTTTAGCCTTTAATTTAGAAAAGTTGGTTCCACCTCAAACAGCAGTACCTTTCTTCTCCATTGACTCTGCATTATCCCAGTCGAAACTCTTATAGTCGAAACCCACACAATCAAACCAATACATAAGGTATCACTTAGATGGTATGCAGTGGATTAGAAGGAAGGCGGAAGCCATGGTGTCAAAGGATTACTTCGACGGGGTCGAAACTCTATTATGATTCCAAAAGATAAGACCTTGCCTTGTTTTACTAAAAAGCTTTCGACAAAGTCAAAACATATGCTTTCGAAATGGTTTATATAAATACCTTTCGGGGAAGGTTTCTTTATTATGTTAAAGTATTAGCTTTCAAAGAGGTACCTCTTTCTTTAAATAAGAGTTATCAAAAGGATTGGTTCCGACCTAGTCGAAACCCAACTGTTATTTTCCTTCCAAGCGTATTGAAGCCATCAATACATTCGAAAGGTTATCTCTATTTTAACCTAAGCCAAGCCACTTCCTAAATGCTTTCGAAAGGAGCTTCGACTCTATCCTTCAAAGTTTTAATTTAAATTTTTATGCTTTCGAATAGATGGTTCCGACACCCTACATTTTTACCCTAAAAATAACTTTATAAGGGTTTTGAAAGAGATACTTTCCTATATAACCATTTTTACCTAAATGAGGTTTTTAAAAGAATAAACCCAATACTTTTGAAAGGGATACTTTCATTTATTTCGAAGCTATGCTTTAAAGGACGTTTTGATACCATATAAAGGTGTATTTGGTTTCGAAAGAGAATATTTATCAAGAGCTTCGAAAGGTTTATTTATTATATATTAAAATAGAGGTCTTTGCTTTTAACAGAAGTCATCCAGAAGTTTTGAAAGAGATGTTTTAAGATTTCAAAACATAAATCCAATCTCAATTTAAAGGAATAATTATGGCATAAGCAAATAAAAAGGTTTTGAAATGAAGAATTTTTTATTTATCATAAAGGTTAAAGGGTTTAACCAAGAAATATATGCGTATGTGATTCAAGGGTAATAAACCATAGGTGTTGGTATTATTTTATTATTATGATTACTTGTTCATGTATTTATTAACATTGTAACTAACCCATAACTGTATTTTAGGGAAGGGCAAAATAAGCAGTTAGGTTGACCCAGTAGTGAATATAACTTAAGAAATGTTAAAAACCTTAATTAAAGATATTGGTCGAGTCTAATAGGTTCGCAGTAAGCCAATGAAAACTATGTATAACAAAAGGTTTTGGTAGGGGCCAATAGGGTCATAGTCAGCCCATGAAAACTATGATTCATATTGGCAGGGGCCAATAGGTTTACAGTTAACCCATGAAAACTATATCTGGATTAAGATACTGATAGATACTCAATAGGTTCCTAGTTAGCCCATGAAAACTAGGATAATAGAAAAGATATTGGAGTTACCAATAGGCTCTTAGTGATCATATGAAAACTATGAAATTGAACATATAGTCCATAAACATTAAACATGTTAAAGAAACTATGATTGAGATAGGTAGTCAGAATGAATGGGGATATGTAATCCATATTTGATTTACTTGTTTTTCATATCATCATAATGTTTCTAAATACTATGCTTTAACCATTGTGGATGCAGGAGCATAGTATATGGTTTTATAAATGTTTTAGGATACTAGTAAGGGGAAAACCCGTTTCGCTAAATGGCATGGTCTCGCTGGATATCTAAATGGTTTGAGATGGTAAATTATTATTCATACCAGCCTTTATGTCTGACTCGAAATTTTTGTTCTCACCTTAAACTCTCGGGTACTCAATTGATTTTGAGTAGGTTGAGAGTTAAGGTTTCAAGGTGTTATTTTAGACGAATAAAGCTTCCGAGGACATGCAGGAGGAAAGCTTGTTATTAGAGTTCTTTTATTTTCGTTGTGTGTTTGATTGTAATGGAAAATTGTTTTAGTGCCTTATTATATACTGGGATCATCCAAGGAGGCATCTTCATATGTCGTTGTTAGTGTATTTTGGTGTTAATTATATGTTATCTGAACGTGGTCTACATACTGGGATTATGTAATGAATTTTAAATACTTTGAAATGGAATGTGGACTTTGTTTGTTGTTTTATTTTATTTTTCATATTCATGTGTTTCTATGCATCAACGAATCTAATACCCCTGTATTTGGTCGCCGAGGATTAATAAGTATGGATGATTGTAGCATCTGTAGTCATTAGTTTTGGGCCTTTAAGTAGGGGGATGTTACAAGTTAGTATCAAAGCATAGGTTTATAAAACTTTAAAAGAGACTTAAACCTAAAAGATTTTTAAACATAATCCAATAAATCAGACAATAAGATCAAGGTTTGGTTAAGCTATAATAACGTACTTGTATTTGATATATATATATATATATATATATATATATATATATAGTTATACATAAATGCATATTCCTCACTCTGTTAGTACGTTCTTATGTATCTTACTAAGATTCGTATGCAGATTTACGAGAAAGGAAATATTTAAGCAGGAAACGAAAGAGGAAATCTTGATGGAGTAAGCACCACAACTAATGGAAATGCTTGACCCACTACAAGGAGGAACCCGGGTCGACTGGCTAATGTTAGTAATCAAAATATTAATGCCAATATAGGTGGTGGAAATCCACCAGTTGATATGGGGGCGATATATCAGTTCTTTATTTGGTTTGATGCAAGCAGGAGTTGTTGTTAGTGTTGCTAGAAATGTAGGAGGTGCTAATCATGTGGCTCTAGTTGGGAATAATTATGCTTTGCTGAGTAGAAATTACACTAGTGGGAAGCCATTCATGGGAACAGAGAGCCATAGAGGTCTAGAATTGGCTGTTGCATTATGAGCATATATTTACTAATTTGGGCCTGAATGATGGGCAAAGAGAAGGTTGGCCTCTAGACAGTTGCAGGGATCAGCACTCCATTGGTGGAATAGTGTTACTGCTAGAGTTTCGAAAGAGCGGTTAACTTGGGTTGATTTTAAAACGAGATTTGAGAACAAGTTCGTATTTGAGTTTGCTAAGTCAAAACTGATGAGGAAGTTTATGGATGTAGTTCAGGGAGAGATGTCAATAGTCGAGTATGCTACTAAGTTTGAAGAGCTGTCTCGATATGGATATGCTACTGTAGATACTGACATCAAAAGTAATAAGAGGTTCATTCGAGGATTGAGGCCCGAGCTTGCTAGAATGACCATGACACATGTCTATGGTCCTTGTAATATAGTGTTGGAAATGGCCATTCGCTATGAGGAGTTGCTTGCTGATTTTGCTAAAGAGAGGCCTGTGGAAACTCAGGGTTCTCAAGGGAAGAAGAGGAAGTTCTTTAAAAAGAAGGGAGTCTAGAAGGGAGATACTACTAAAAAGTCAAAGGTTGAAACAGTTTGCTATAATTGTGACAAGAAGGTTCACTTTGCGAATGAGTGCTGGTCCGAAATTGGAAAGAAAGCTGCAAGTAAGAAGAATGTGAAGTGCTTTAACTGTGATCAAGTTGGGCATTATAAAAATCAGTATCCAGAGCCAGTTAGAGAGGATAAAGAAAAGTTCTGGTGATAGGACCAACTAGGCCTACTACAGCTGATAGAGGAAAGACAGTGATGGAAGGTACGCTTTTGATTTGGAATATACAAGTTAGTGTAGTTTTTGATACAAGTGCATCACGTTCATTTATACCTCAGTGTTTAATTGATAAGTTATGCTTAGAACCCACCTACTTTGTTACTTCCTTAAGGATTGCGAATCCAATAGGAAGGTATGCAACTCTAGGGTTGAGATGTGTCCGTTGGAGCTTGACTTATTAGGTCATAAGTTTGCATACAGTTTGCATGTTATTGATTTCATAGATATCGAAATCGTTTTGTGTATGGATTGGTTGGTTAGGTATAAGGCTAGAATATTTTTCCAAAATAGGGAAATATCATTGAGACACCCCGATAGTCATAACCGAGTGATATTCTTAGTAGAGAATACATACCGGAGTGCCAGTGCTTTGCATAATGCTATGAAGGTAGGAAATGAGTTAAGTCAGGTTTGGGTAGCAAGAGAGTTTGCAGATGTCTTTGAGCTAGTCATAGGACTACCACCGTAACGAGCAGTTGAGTTTTGTATAGATCTTATGCCCGGAGCTGAACTTGTGAGTAAACTACCTAGCAGGATGACACCAACTGAGATAAAGGAATTAAAGGTGCAGCTAGTGGATCTTGAAGGAAGGAATTTTATTAGGCCATGTTGTTCGCCTTAGGGAGTGACCATGGTGTTTGTAAAGAAACCAAATGGATTGTTAAAAATGTGTATCGATTATCATAAGTTGAACGAAAGGACAATTAAGAATATGTATCCATTGCCAAAAATAGATGATCCATCCGATCAATTGAGAGGAGCCAGAGTGTTTTCCCAGTTAGACTTGGTGACAAGTTTCCATCAGTTAAGAGTGGCGTAGGATAGTATTACTTTGATAGCATTTTGAACTAGGTATGGTACATATTAGTGGTAGTGATGCCTTTTGGTTTAACGAATGCACCTGCTTTCTCCGTAGATTTGATGAACTGAGTTTTCCGATAGTATTTGGATAGGTTTGTATCGCTGTTTATAGATAACATTCTATTCTGCTCTAAGGATGAGAAAGAGCATGAAATTCATCTTAGACTGGTACTTGAGATGCTGAGTCAAAATCAGCTAAAGGCGAAATTTACCAAGTATCATTTCTGAAAGAAAGAGGTTAAATTTATTGGTCACGTGGTTTTAGAAAAAGGATTGTCCGTCGATCCAGATAAGATCGAAGCCATGAATTGTTGGAAGAAACCATAGACGGTGATTGAGATCAGGATTTTTCTTGAACTTGCTGGCTACTACTGGAGATTCATTAAGGATTTCTCATGGATAGCAGCACCCTTAACTAAGCTAGCCATGAAGGAGGTAAAATTTGTTTGGTCCGACAAGTGTGAGGAAGCATTCGTTAAGTTAAAGAATTTGTTGACCAATGCACCTGTATTAGTAGTTCCAAACAAAAATCAAGGGTAAGTGGTATAATTGATGCATGCGGAACTGGATTGTGAGCAGTATTGATGCAGAATGGTAAAGTTATTGCCTATGCTTCGCGATAGGTTTGGCCACATGAAGTTAAATATCCTACTCATGATTTAGAATTAGCAGTTGTGAACTTCACATTGAAGATTTGGAGACATTATGATGCAGCACGATCTATGGAAGCACAAGGCTTAGATCGAGCACAGGTTAAGCTAGGTCGGCCCCGACCTAAGGAGGAAGAGCTACGAGTTAATGAAGCCGCGTTGAGTTATCTGCGACCTAAAGATTTAAGTCGGCTACGGGTTAAGGGCTTGTATCGGACCCGACCTAACAGGCCACAGGGGAAGGAGTTACGACTTATAGATATAGGAGCTAAGGGAGAAGCAATACAAGCTAACGGCATGGAGTTGAGTCGTCCACGACTTAAGGTTCAAACTATAAGTCGTCCTCGACCTATTTGGAGACCAGAGGGGAAGATGTGCCGAGTTAACGACCTAACTCTTACGGGTCACGACCTAAGGAAGAGGCGCTAAGTCGGTCACGACTTAACAGGACACAAGAAGGAGATGCCGCATGGAGTTTGAGTTGTATGAATGCTATGTCGTAAGTCGTTATGTGTTGTGAATTTAAGTCGTGGGTCGTGTGGTTTGTAAGTGATGAGTCGTTCACGACCTAAGTCGAGTCACTGTGTTGTATATATGTGAGTGAGTCGTTGTATGATTTGGGTCGTATGTCGTTTGCTTCGTAAGTCGCGTGAGTAGTGAGGTCGTATACGACCTAAGGGTAGTATACTTGTGTGTTTCCTTAAGTCGTAAGTGTTAGGTCGGCAACGACCTACTGTAAGTCGTAAGTCGTGTTGTGTTGATCATTTGGGTTACTCACGACCTTGTTGAGTCGTAGGTCGTCCAGTGTAGTGCTGTTGTAGTTATTGATGAGTCGTGTGTCTTGTATCTTGAGTCAGTTAGGTCGGCAACGATCTAGATGAGTCGTAAGTCGGTCTAGTGAGTATGTTGTGGTGTAATTACTATGAGTCGTTGTATATATGTTGTTGTGATAAGTCGGTGCCGACTTAGTTTAAGTCGTAAGTCGTATACGACTTAAGGACAGGGTTGAAACTTCTATAAATAGGGAGTGAGTTGTACATTTCAAGGTTGTTGATATTTGAATAAAATTCTCTTTTGTTAGCTTTTTGCTTTCATACAAATTGGTAGTTGAGTGTGATCTCCTATCTCCTCTTTCGGTTAATCGAGTGCGCTCGATTCAACGATCGTAGAAGCCGATTCACGGTATCTAGTGCGCTAGATCAACGTACGAAGAATCGTAGATCTTCTTTCTCGGCATCGTGCGCGATCAACGAGACGAAGATAGCTAGAATCCGGTATCTTTGGATCAACGGATTTGGGCCTTGCAGTATTTTCAACTCACCGATTGCTACATTCCATCGATTGAAGTTTGTTTCGATTAATCCGCTGCGTCAGTTTTTGGTATCAGAGCCATACTTAGCCAATCATAGCTAAGTTGATTCTTGTAGCCAAGTATTTGAAGTTGAAGTTTGAAGTTGTTGTTCATCGTGATCATATCGAAGTTGCAACAAGTTTGAAGATTTTGATCCATCTCATTTTGGATCTAGGGTTGGAGAAGTGTTTGAGTTTGAAGTTGTTTGGAAACCTTGAGCCGAGCCAAGTTAAGCCGTGAATTGTTGAGGCCGAATTCACTTGTTACCGAGTTAAGGGGTTTGAGCCGTGTAGAGCTATTGCCGAGACAAGAGTTGAGCCGTGACTTGTTGTTTGTGAAGTTCAATCATGCCGCCTAGAAGAGCTAACCGACATCAAAACGTTGAAGCTTTGTATCGAAGAGAAGAAGCCGATCAAATGGAACAACGTATGCACGAGAAGATTGATGAAGGCATAGGAAGGTTGGAGAAGCTTATGATCGATATGAATCAAAGTAGAAGAAGAAATTCACCTGAATCCATCCATGGAGGAAGTAGAATTTCGCCACATTCAGATCGGGAAAGGAGAGAGAGCCAAGATCATCGAAGTGTTGATAATCGAAGTAGGAGGAATGTTGATGATCATGATAGACGGGATGTTGGTAGTAGGAGTGGTGGTAGAGATGTTGGGGGGCGTGAAAGACAACGTTATGCATCAAACTTTGATGAAGAGTTTGACGGTGATAGGGGAAGTGTTCATTACCGAGACAGAGATCAAACACGACGTCGGTATCGAGATGTAGAGGATGATCGTCGTTGGGAATCGGGAATGAAGATGGAGATTCCAGAGTTTAAAGGTGGGATGGTAGCTGAGGAGTTCTTAGATTGGTTATCTAATGTGGAGGAAATCTTTTATTTCAAGGAGGTTCCGGAGAATCGAAGGGTGAAGTTAGTTGCTACAAGGCTAAGGGGAAGAGCTTTGGCATGGTGGCAGCAAACTAAACTTACTCGTGAACGAATGGGGAAGTCAAAGATAGAATCTTGGGAGAAGATGAAGAAGTTGATGCGAGCTACATTTTTACCTTACAACTATCAATCACTTATGTACCAGAGGTTGTAGAATCTAAGTCAGGGGACGAAATCAGTAAATGACTATGCGGATGAATTTTACCAACTCATTGCCAGGAACGATATAATGGAGACAGAAGAACAGCTGACTGCTAGGTTTGTTGGAGGGTTGAGAATGCAGATCCAGGATATGGTTAATATGTTCGATCCCAGATCTGTAGCGGAGGCACATCAAAAGGCGTTAGTTTGGGAAAAGCAAGGAAGGCGTGGAGGTGGCGTGTTTACTAATTCCAATAATCAAGTGAAGGGTGTTAGTGGGAGTTCTAATGTTTCTAAACCTGTCAGTAAACCAGTGGTGAAGGAGGCTGAGAAGGCAAAGGTTAGCAGTGGTTTCAAATGTTACAATTGCCAGGAGTTGGGTCGTAAAAGCAATGAATGTCCGAATCCGACGAAGAGAGCAATGGTTGCTGAGATTGAAGATGATGGTGAGAAGGCAGAATGTTCAAATACACCTTATGTTGGGGAGGAAGAAGAAGTGTCGGGAGACGAAGGTTGTAATCTGATGAGGAGGAGGTCTTGTTTGACGCCAAAACAAGAGGAGAAAGATAGTTGGTTGAGGAATAACATATTTCAATCTACTTGCACTATTCTTGGGAAAGTTTGTAAATTTGTCATTGATGCTGGGAGTTGCGATAATATTATCTCTACAGAGGCAGTGAGGAAATTGGAGTTGAAAACCGAGAAGCATCCTAAACCATACAAGTTAGCTTGGTTAAGGAAGGGTGGTGAAGTGAAAGTTGGGAGAAGAGCTTGCGTGAAATTTCTATTGGGAAGAAATACAAAGATGAAATCTGGTGCGATGTAGTGGACATGGATGTGTGTCATCTGTTGTTGGGCAGGCCATGGCAGTTTGATCGAGCAGTACAACACGATGGTCGAGCCAATAGCTATAGTTTCATGTTCGAGGGTACTAAAATCACTTTGGTTCCCAAGAAGCAACAACAGAAGGAGAGCAAGCTGGAGGAGATTGAGGAATTGAAAACTCTGTTGACTTTGATGGAGTTTGTTAAGGAGGTTGAAGAGGAGCCTGAAGTATACTTGTTGATTGGGCGTGAGAGCAGTGAAGAGGTTGAAATTCCAGAAGAAGCGAAGCCAGTTTTGCAAGAATTTGAGGATGTATTTCCAGAGGAGTTGCCTAAGGAGTTACCGCCACTGAGAGACATTCAACATCAAATCGATCTTGTTCCGGGGGCAATGTTACCACATCGACCACATTACCGAATGAGTCCGAAGGAACATGAGGAGTTGCGAAGGCAGGTGGAAGAATTACTTGAGCAGGGACGTGTTCAGGAAAGCTTGAGTCCTTGTGCAGTACCAGCTTTGTTGGTGCCGAAGAAGGATGGAACATGGAGGATGTGCACAGATAGTAGAGCTTTGAACAAGATTACTGTACGTTACAGATTCCATATGCCAAGGTTGGATGACTTGCTGGATCAGTTGAGTGGGGCAACTATCTTTTCGAAGATTGACTTGAAGAGTGGTTATCATCAAATTCGAATTAGACCAGGTGACGAATGGAAGACAGCTTTCAAGACAAGAGAGGGGTTATACGAATGGTTGGTTATGCCGTTTGGTCTATCGAATGCACCAAGTACATTTATGAGAGTGATGAATCAAATTTTCAGACCGTACAGCGGGAAGTTTGTTGTAGTTTACTTTGATGATATTCTGATTTATAGTGCGAGCACAGAGGAGCATGTAGAGCATTTGAGAAAGGTGTTAATTATTCTTCGTGAGGAACAATTTTATGCGGCTACGAAGAAATGTGTGTTCATGACGAGAAGTGTTTTATTTTTGGGATATGTTGTATCTGAGAAGGGAATCCAGGTGGACCAGAGTAAAGTTGAAGCTATTAGAAATTGGCCACAGCCGAGAATTATCACTGAAGTTAGAAGTTTCCATGGATTGGCGTCATTCTACCGAAGGTTTATTCCACACTTCAGTAGCGTGATGGCACCAGTTACTGATTGCATGAAAGGGAAACAATTTGTATGGTCAGAGGAAGCGGGAGTTGCTTTTGAGAAGATCAAGGAACTATTGACATCTGCACCAATTCTTGTTTTACCGAATTTTCAGTTATTGTTTGAATTGCATACTGATGCATCGAAGGTCGGTATTGGAGGAGTCCTGAGTAAGAATGGGAAGCCAGTTGCTTATTTCAGTGAAAAGTTATCAGGAGCAAAGATGAGATACAGTACATATGACGTTGAATTCTATGCTGTGGTACAAGCTGTTAAGCACTGGAGGCACTATCTATTTCAGAAAGAATTTGTTCTGTACACTGATCATGAGGCATTGAAGCATTTACAGGGGCAAGACACGATTTCAGCGAGACATGCATCATGGATTGCTTATTTACAACAGTTTACATTCGTTGTGAAGCACAAATCTGGGGTGACGAACCGTGTGGCTGATGCTTTGAGTAGAAGGAACCATTTGTTGATTACAATGAAAGTTGAGGTGACAGGGTTTGAATTATTACCAGAATTGTTTGAGGAGGATCCTTACTTTGCGAAGTTTGTTGAAAAAGTTAAGGATGGGAGTACTGATGAATTTATGTTAGTTGATGGATTCTTGTTTAAAGGAAATCGGTTATGTATTCCTGAAAGCAGTTTGAGAATGAAAATTATCAAAGAATTGCACGAAGAAGGACATGTGGGCCGTGATCGTACATTGCAATTGATTTCTCAATCTTACTTTTGGCCGTCAATGAGGAGAGAGTTGAAAAGTTTGTGGAGAGGTGTCATATTTGTCAGATTTCGAAGGGAACAGCGACAAATGCAGGATTGTATATGCCGTTACCTGTACCATCTAAACCGTGGGTTGATATCAGCATGGATTTCGTTTTGGGTTTGCCGAGAACTCAAAGGGGAAATGATTCTATATTTGTTGTGGTGGATAGATTTTCGAAAATGGCACATTTTGTTGCTTCTAAGAAAACGGTGGATGCTGTTCGTGTTGCTCAGTTATTTTTCAAAGAGATCTATCGACTTCATGGATTGCCAGAATCTATTGTGTCGGATAGGGATACTCGTTTTCTGAGTCACTTTTGGTTAAGTTTGTGGAAGATGGTTGGAACGAAGCTGAAATTTAGTAGCGCTTATCATCCGCAAACGGATGGACAGACGGAAGTTGTTAACAGATCGTTGGGAAATTTGTTGCGATGTCTTGTGAAGGATAATCTGAAGAGTTGGGACATGAAGTTATGCCAGGCAGAGTTTGCACATAACCATGCAGTAAATCGTAGTACGGGATTCAGTCCATTTCAGATTGTATATTCAAATTTACCCAGGGGACCGTTGGACTTAGCGGTGGTACCACAACCGAAGGGGACGGTTAAACGAGCTGCTGATTTTGTTGAAGAATTGACGGAATGTCATAGAATCGTTCAAGAACGATTGGAAAAGTCAAATGAGAAGTATAAGCGGGCTACTGATTTGAAACGACGGAGTGTTGAATTTAAGGAAGGTGATTTGGTTTATGCTTTATTGACGAAGGATCGTTTTCTGGTGGGTGCTTATAACAAGTTGAAAGCCAGGAAAATTGGTCCTTTCGAAGTTGTGAAACGGATTAATGAAAATGCTTATAAGTTGAAGCTACCGGAGGATGTTTACACTTCTGACGTGTTCAATGTTAAACATCTTGTGCCATATTATGGAGATGAACAGTCTGATGAGGAAAAAGTTACAAATTCGAGGACGAATTTTTCTCAACCAGGGGAGGATGATTAAGCACGATCTATGGAAGCACAAGGCTTAGATCGAGCACAGGTTAAGCTAGGTCGGCCCCGACCTAAGGAGGAAGAGCTACGAGTTAATGAAGCCGCGTTGAGTTATCTGCGACCTAAAGATTTAAGTCGGCTACGGGTTAAGGGCTTGTATCGGACCCGACCTAACAGGCCACAGGGGAAGGAGTTACGACTTATAGCTATAGGAGCTAAGGGAGAAGCAATACGAGCTAACGGCATGGAGTTGAGTCGTCCACGACTTAAGGTTCAAACTATAGGTCATCCTCGACCTATTTGGAGACCAGAGGGGAAGATGTGCCGAGTTAACGACCTAACTCTTACGGGTCACGACCTAAGGAAGAGGCGCTAAGTCGGTCACGACTTAACAGGACACAAGAGGGAGATGCCGCATGGAGTTTGAGTTGTATGAATGCTATGTCGTAAGTCGTTATGTGTTGTGAATTTAAGTCGTGAGTCGTGTGGTTTGTAAGTGATGAGTCGTTCACGACCTAAGTCGAGTCACTGTGTTGTATATATGTGAGTGAGTCGTTGTATGATTTGGGTCGTATGTCGTTTGCTTCGTAAGTCGCGTGAGTAGTAAGGTCGTATACGACCTAAGGGTAGTATACTTGTGTGTTTCCTTAAGTCGGAAGTGTTAGGTCGGCAACGACCTACTGTAAGTCGTAAGTCGTGTTGTGTTGATCATTTGGGTCATTCACGACCTTGTTGAGTCGTAGGTCGTCCAGTGTAGTGCTGTTGTAGTTACTGATGAGTCGTGTGTCTTGTATCTTGAGTCAGTTAGGTCGGCAACGATCTAGATGAGTCGTAAGTCGGTCTAGTGAGTATATTGTGGTGTAATTACTATGAGTCGTTGTATATATGCTATTGTGATAAGTCGGTGCCGACTTAGTTTAAGTCGTAAGTCGTATACGACTTAAGGACAGGGTTGAAACTTCTATAAATAGGGAGTGAGTTGTACATTTCAAGGTTGTTGATATTTGAATAAAATTCTCTTTTGCTAGCTTTGTGCTTTCATACAAATTGGTAGTTAAGTGTGATCCCCTATCTCCTCTTTCGGTTAATCGAGTGCGCTCGATTCAACGATCGTAGAAGCCGATTCACGGTATCTAGTGCACTAGATCAACGTACGAAGAATCGTAGATCTTCTTTCTCGGCATCGTGCGAGATCAACGAGACGAAGATAGCTAGAATCCGGTATCTTTGGATCAACGGATTTGGGCCTTGCAGTATTTTCAACTCACCGATTGCTACATTCCATCGATTGAAGTTTGTTTCGATTAATCCGCTGCGTCACATTATCTCTTAGGGGAGAGGTTTGAGCTTTATAAAGATCATAAGTCTTTACGGTTTTTATTCTCTCGGATGGAGATGAATAGAGACAGCAGAGATGGATGGAGATTTTGGCTGCACATGATTTCGGTATAGAGTATACACTAGGAAAATGTAATAAGCTAGCAGATGCTCTTAGCAGAAAACATCAAAATGTGGTGTTGGCTATGTTGGAAGAGTAGAAAGATTTAGAAAACTTTAGTCGGTTGTGATGTGCAGTTAAGATCGACTGTTGGTTCTAATTAGAGTTCCTCCATATTGTCTTGTTTAGAAATTCGACCCATATTGATTAAGAGAATTGCTTTAAAGAAGAAGGAGGACCGGTTTTGGCTGAGAGGATCCAAAGGCTTGAGGATGGAACTGAGAGTGATGGTCTAAAGGACTTTAGCCTTAACCGGAAATGATGGCTGAGAAAGAGGGGACATTTGTGTGTTCCAAATATTGAGGACTTGAGGAAGGAAACTCTTGGAGAATGTCATCATCCAAGTTTACGATTTATATCCTAGAGGAACCAAGATGTATCAAGATATGAAGAGGACGTTCCATTGGGTAGATATGAAGAGGGATGTTGGCTTGTGGGTTAGGTAGTGTGCAAACTGTCAACAAGTGAAAGCCGAACATCAGAAGTTAAGTGGATTGCTTCAGCCTTTAGAACTTTCAGCTTGGAAATGGGACTCGATATCCATGGATTTTATAGGCAGGTTGCCGAGGTCAAATAGAGGCAATGCAAGTATATAGGTTATAGTGGATAGGTTGATCAAGAGTGCCCATTTCATTCCAGTTAAGCCAACCAGAACGGTGCTTTTTTAGCTAGTTGTTCCTGAAGAACATAGTTAGACTGCATGGAGTTCTTAATAGTATAGTCAGTGACAGAGATGCTTTATTCACTAGTGAATTTTGGAAGAGACTATAGGAATTGATGGGTACCAAGCTTAATATGAGTTTTTCATATCACTCGCAGAAAGATGGGCAGACAGAGAGAGTCATTAAGGTACTTAAGGATCCATTGAGAGCTTGTGTATTGGATTTTGGTAATCTTGGAGGATCACCTACATTTCGTGGAGTTTTCCTATAATAATAGTTATTAGACTAGTACAGGAATGGCACCCTTCAAATTGTATGGAAGACCATGTAAATCACTAGCATGTTGGTTGGAGACTGGAGACGGATTAGTCTTAGGTCCAGATTAGGTTAGAGAGGCGTCAGAGAAAATTGCGTTGATCTAAGAAAGGATGAAGGAAGCTCAATCCAGACAAAACAGTTACACATATAAGAGGTGTAAGGACCTACAATTCTCAGTTGTAGGTAAGATTTTCATTAAGGGATAACCTATAAAAGGCATGGAGCGACTTGGAAGGTCGGGAAAGTTAGCCCCAAGATACGTTTTTCCATTCCAGACTATAGAGACGATTGAAAAGCTCGCATACAGATTAGAGTTGCCGAGCAGTATGGCAGTTGTCCATAAGGTATTTCATGTGTCTCATCTCTGCAAGTATGTGCATGATCCAAAGACTACCATTCCTCCGATAGAGTTGGAAGACTTAATTGTAGAGCTTAATTTGACTTTTGTTGCACAACCATTTCGAGTTGTGGCTAGAGATGAGAAAAGATTAAAGAACAAAACAGTAAGGTTAGTGAAAGTTCAGTGGAGCGACAACGAGAAGGACTATACTTGGGAAACAGAGGACAGTTGTAACACTCTTAATTTTTATTGACATTATTCAGGAGATTTAATTAGAATAAATTAAATAGAATAATGTAGATTAGGAGATTGAGGTTGATTACTAAACTAAATGGTTGTGCTTATTTACATCAAATGAGCTTATAAATGGTTAAGTGTTAGCTAAAATAAATATAAGGGCATTAGGGTAAATAGCTGTCCATATACTCACCCTTATACCATTTTATTTAGATGATACACATTCATTTTATCACAAGTAAAATTTTAACTATAAGAAAGAAGAGGCTGGCCATTAAGAAGATAGCAAGAAAGAGAAAATCAATCTAAAGCTTAGGATCAAGCTAGAAGAAATCAATCACCAATTTCCTTATCCAATCTAAGGTGACTAATAATCACTACATCTCTATTTTGGTTTTTTCTAAACATATGGTTTTGGATTTAAGGGATAAATTCGTTTTATGATTTATTGAATGATGATATGCTTGGTCTACAGTTTATATGGTTTAAACAAGGAAGTTTAAATGGAGATGTACGCGGTTTTAGGGTAAAACCGAAGTTGAATGATTTTTAAATGCCATGGAAAAATTATATATTATGGAAAACATGATTTTGGAGTTGGGTTTCAATAGTTATAATTTTCCAATTCGTGGAGAATTAGTTATGAATTTTTGAAGAAAATATGGGTGTTTAGGTTTATAAATTTATTTTTGAAAATATATTAAGAATTTGGATCTAAAATTTTGATACGTTGGTTGACATGTTTAAAGTGAATTTTTGGAATTTTTACTCAGTGACTTAGTATGGATATTAAATTATTTTGAAAGGAGGACCTAAATGATTTAATTGTTTTGTTAATAGAAAAGGCTTAACTGTTAAAAGTTAGCATGTTTTTAGATCTGAGAAAATGCGGCAAATTTTAATAAAATAATTTGAAAGCTTAATGTAACCAATCATGTATTTACAAGTGGGCAAGTTAGTTACAAAAAGTTTGCTTTATTTGATAAAAATAGCTTTTTCTCAGAAAAAGGGGTTCCACCTTCTTTAGAAGGTCTCTTCAACCAAGATCTTCCACCTCCAACCTAATTGAAACCTTCTAAGTTGAAATCAATAAACCAATATACATTGTATCATTTAAATGGTACGTAGTGGATTGTGGAAAGGCAGAAGGTAGGGTGTCAAAAGGTAGCTTTCGAAGGGGTTGGTTCCTTTGTTTTATTTGTTTTAAAATAAACACACTTGTCTGTGTATAAATGGGTTTTGAAGTAGACAAAACCTATGGTTTCGAAAGGGTATTTCAAAAAGGCTTTCAAAAGAGAGCTACCGCCTATGTTTAAAAGAAATAGCTTCCAAATGAGTTACTTAGATTTTATTTAAAGCTTTCAAAAGGGGTAGTTTCGACTAAGTAAGAACCCTTCTTAGAATTGATGACCTTTCGATAACATTGAAGATGTCAATGTTGTTGAAAGGTTTAGTTGTTTTTATAAATACAAGCCACTTCCTAATGCTTTCAAAAAGGGTTAGGGGTTTCGAAGGCAATGGTTTCAGAAGGGATTCTGAAGCTAATCTTCAATTGTTTTACCTAGATGTTTTAATGCTTTCAAAAGGATGGTTTCGACACCATCAAACTTCCCCCATACTCTTTGAATTAAAGAATGGTTTCTAAAGAGAAGCTTTTTCTTATGTTCACTTTGAACCAAATATAATGTTAAGTATAAACCCAATGCTTTCGAAAGAGGGACTTTCAGTGGTTTCGAAGGGTAACCTTCATTAGTTTTGAAAGGGTGCTTTCAAATGGTTTTGAAGCTATGCTTCTATACTTATGATAATACTTTAACATGGTTAAAAGGTTTTGTGATATCCCGGAAATTTTGACAATAACAATTTAATAATTTATGTCAAAATTTAATTGAATTGACCATATTGTTAATAATAAATTTGAAATAAATGTAATAATCTTCTTTAAAAAAAATATTTAAACTGATAATCTATTTTAAAGGCAAATAAATTGTTTTATATTTGTAATGTATACATATTTGTATATATTATAACCAGATAAATCTTTGTTTTAAGTTTAATATATATATATAGGCCTGTGTTCTTATTCTAAACATTTTGATAAATTAAAATTGGTCTCAAATTGATATTAAGCTGCTAAATAAATAACCATATAATTTTAATACCCAAACTAAAAACTTAATTATTTAAAATTGATTTTTGTTTAAGTTTAAATTTAAATAAAAGGATTTGTTTGTTTTTAATGTAGCTAATAAAATAAGTAATGTATTGAATAAGAAGACAAATTCATTTGTGAATTATTTTAATTTAATCATAAGTTATATTTGACAATATTAATAATGTAATATTCTTACAAAATGGATTTTAATATAGATAGAAATGACTATTTCAAAAATTTATTTGAATACATTAACATGAGAAGTAATGATTTGTTAATTTGAAAAAAAAAGCATCTTTCAAGCATGTTTAAAATGAAAACAAGTCTTAAAATATGTTAAACACAAACATAAATTAAATATATGGTATTAGAATGAGTATAAATTCATAAATATTTATGATATTAGCATAAGTATGTAAATAAATTAATAACCACCAAATGAAGTGTTGATAGCTAAGTTTTAAAATAAAAGAAAATTTTATCAACATCAAAATTTAGAAGTTAGACAAGGAGAACATTTTGTACTTAAGAATGAAAGCATATGCAGGCAAGTAAAGGGGTAAAGTACATTTGCATATCAGTCAAAAAAAAAATTTGTTAAGAACATAAAGTAAAACAAACCTGACATAGTAATATTTCTGCCTGCAAAATAACATACAAGGAAAGAACAAGCTAAGGAATAAGACAAGTAAAAGGAAATTATATATAAGTAATAAATGCAAGACAAGAAAACAAGTGAAACTAATATCTATATAACAAGATAAAACAAAGTATAACCTGACAAAGCAAAACCAGGTTTGAAATATTATGTAACCTGTGGGGTAGATTTAAGAAAAAAAATAAGACAAAGAGAAAATATCTTAATGCATACAAAATAAGATATGTATATAACATAAGTACCTTTTCATTTAATTAGCACACCCTTTGGTCTACTAAGGATATACTAATCATTTCAGCCGAAATATAGATAAAATATCTCTGACATTAAGATAATAATAATATAATATAATCACTACATCTTCCTGTATAAGCTTGCTTAACTTATATCTCTATATATAATACTTTCTGTTCAAAACTGGGTAAAACCAGAAACCATAAGAAAGTTTTTATTTGCAAACTTAAACAACATCATATTACAACAAAGGCAAGGAGTTTTAGCGGGAAGATCAAAGCTTGCATTCCATTTTCACATCTTCAAAGCCAAACCTGTAATCATTTTCAAGCAATTCAGCAACTCTGTTCCAAAGCAAAAGATTTCAAGTTTACAGTTTTCAAGTTAAAATCTGTTTTCAAGTCTTCAAAAGCTCTGTCTTCATTTTAAGGTGAGTAACACTTTTTAATACACAATTATAAATCTGTTTGCTTGATGAATGCATAATATAAGTTTGTATTTGTGTATGTATATTAGAGAATTCTTGTGTATTTATGGATGTGTGATGCATGTATATTTTGTAAATGCCTGTAGAACATCTCTGTTCTAAATTTCGTGTCCCAGTTTCAATTTAAAACCCTTTCCTCTTGATCCACTGATTGTTATGACTTATGATCCAAATAATATCTGTTTGTTCGATTTTAAAGAAAGTTTTAAAATTGTGGTTAAGATAAAATAAATTGTAAGTTGCTCTGGAAACAGGAACAACAGGGTAGTTTAAGTTTTTAGTAAAATTTCAAACACTGTAATTCATTTATTCATGAACATAAATTGAATACTAAAATAAAAAGATGATTTTTAAAACAAAAACTATAATTTTCAGTAAGGGGGTTAAGGTGAAATGCTGGTTTGAACTGCATATGAACTTTGGAGTTTCTTTGGCGATTCATGAATCTGGGGGTGATGAGTTTCGGTATGGTGATAGTGAGTTGATCCGAGATGATAAGACAAATCATAGGTGATGATGAAATTCGTCAGAGAGATTGTGGTTGTGATTTTTATTTCAGAACCCTAGTTTTGGTTTCAAGTATGTAATCGATCATTTCTGTGGGAATAGTGGATCGAGTGTATCGAAACTTTGAGGGATGTTAGCTTGGACGTGGAAACAAGCGTAGCCGGAGCTACAGAACTTCGGGTGGTCGGGATTCCTCAGGCAAGGCGGTGACAGGTTCAGGTGGCGTTGCTCTGTGTGTTTCAGGTTTTGGGGTCGAAGTCTTTTTTTAATTTCGAGTTGTGGAAGATGATATGAAGGTCGTGGGTGAGGGAGAAGGTGGTTGCCGATGTGAAGCAATCATCGGAGATGGTCGGAGGTGGAAAATGATACTGTGCACGTGCACGGTGAGTTGATTCTGGTGAAGGGGGTTGGTCTGTGCAAGCTGGTGTGGTCTCGGGTGTTTACTCGAGTTATTGGGGGTTTGACTCGGGGGAAGTAGCATGCAAACTCGGAGCAAACTCGTGATTGACTCGGAGTAATGTGGTGAGGGGGAAAACCTGGGTAAGCTGTTACAGGTATTCAAACCTGTAAAATTTGATATTCTTTAAACTGGGTTTAAAAATGAGAAATGAATGTTTAATATGAATATTTAAGTAAAAGATGAGTCAGAATTCAAATGAAGTTTGAATTTCAGTTTAAAATAAAATAAAGTTTTAAAATTTTAAATTATTCATAACCATTTTAAAAAGGGGAAATGTTGCTCGAGTTTCTCTCGAGTGATTCGAGTGTCGGACTCGAAGAAAAGTGGGGTTTGGCTCGTAGAAATAATTGTTTGTCTCGGGTATTTTTAGCTACAGGGTCTTAAACATGTAAGTTTTATAAAAAATTTAAAACCGTGCTTTTAAATGAAAATATACGTATTTAAAACAAAATTTAAAACAAGATAAGTTTGGATTCAAAATGTAGTTTGAATCTCAGTCTTTAAATAACTAACGATTTTTAAATTTAAAATTTGTTTTAAACTAATTTGAATGATAAAGTGAATTTTTAAATTAGACTTGAATTCAATTTGAAACCATGTGTAAATTCCTTTAATCTACTATTTTAAGATAACTATTATTTCAGTTGTAAAATAAAAAGAAGTTTGGAATTGATAAGATTAATTTGATTTCATTTTAAATCTTATATTTAAAATGAATTTAAAAGTAAATTTAAATTAAGTTGATTAAATACCTTATGGATGATAAACTGATCATTAAATAGAAAAAGAGTTTTAAAAACTTAAGACTTGTAATTATCAAATTAACTAAATGGATAATGAATGACTAGAATTAATTAACTCAGAAATGAAGAGTTAAATTTATTTAAATAAGACATAAATTATAGGTAAATTAATTGGTAATTAGGAAATCATTGGTTTAATATGAAATTAATGATTAGTAATAAATTAATAAAGAATTAACTAATGAGTTATTAAGACTAACTTAAAATGTAAGTTAATTGCTTTAGGAAAGTAATTAAAGGATTATAATTAGTTAATGAAGGGCATTAACTAAAAATTATGAAATAATAAATTAAAGGGAATATTTTTAATAATTAATTAAATTATTTATTTAAGATAAGCAATTGTGAATTGTTAAGTATAATTACTTAACGGAAGTAATTAAGAAATCAATTACTCATTGTAATTAATTCTATGAATTGTTTAAGTTAATTAATTAAGTTTAATTAATTTAGACAACCATTTTGATGATATGATAAGTATAATTACTCAGGGAAGTAATTGATGTTAATTACTAGATGTGATTAACCGAGGGTGATTTAATAATGAACGTAATTGGATATAATTACTGTGTATAATTAATCAGGGGATTAATTAGAGAAATTAATTAAGGAGTAATTAATTTATTTGATGAGTAATTAAAGATAGATAATTACTGAATGGTATTAATCAGAGGTGATTAATAAATGTGGTTTAATTGAAGATTAATTACTTAAGGTAATTAATTTAAAACTGGGAATTTATTTAAAATGTAATTAGAAATCATTGATTGATATAATTAATGATGGGATGATAAATTTAGATTAATTAATCAATAATCAGAAATTAAAGAGTAATTAATTAGTGTAATTCAGAAGTAATGTAATGTTTGTAATTTAAGGTCAATTTCTATATTTGGATAAGATAATTAATTTGTGAAAATAATTAAAGGATGATTACTTGAATATAATTAAATGTTAATTAATCAAGTATGATTGATTGAAAACGAGTAATTAGTGAATGATTTATTAATTGATTGGAGATTGATTAATAATTGTGTAAGAAAGTTTTAAATGATGAAGTAATTAATTTAATTTACTTTAAATTAATTAGAGATGATATAATTAATTTAATTCATTTTAAATTAATTATAGCTTATATGTTTTGCTTATGTATGAATGGATGAAATTGTTTACCTGGAATGATTTAAGATCTCAGATATGAGAATTGATGTTATGTGATATTTATGCTATATGATATGGATGCTTGATTTAAGTATGAATTATCTGTTATGATGATATGCATTATCTGTTTGTAGTGATAACAATGATAATCTGTTTATGTTGATGTTGACTATCTATCTGTGTGTATTGAATTATTTTGAGTTAAACTGTTAAGACTAAATAAACAACTTGGCCCTAAAAAACACGTTTTGGATTTCGATGAGACCGGGATCGGGTTTTCCGCATTAGGAACATCCGAAAACCACATCGATTCCAAATTAACGATAGGTCGTGAATCTGAAGTGAAGATGAAGATTCAGAATGCAAGGGTTATCGTCGTTGACTCTGAGGGTGATTCCAAAATGAGTGTAACGAGATAATGCCTTCGGTTTCATTCGAACCCGGAACGAACTTGTATGGATTGAACACATCGTCAGGCGGGCGATGAGCATTCTAAGAAATGTGTTCTCTAAAGGTAATCGTAGCCTTAAGCCTCATCAACCGGGAATGGCTAAAACAGGGGAGGTGCAGCAAGGTTAGGTGGGTCATGCCCAAGCAGGACAAGATTTTCCCCTGTCTAGATGTCCCTTTTTTATTCGGCTGTGTGGACAGTTGTGAGCTCCAACTGTCGGGGTTGTCTTGTTCGGGACTGTTCAGTAAGGAATGGTTCCGGCCTTGTGTTGTAGGGGATGAAGGGAGTAATCCTCGGTACGGTGATCTAGGCCCCGTACTGTGACGGGCGGTACCCCAGTAGCCCTGCCATTGTATGGAATCCACAATCCAATAAGCGCCACCGGTTTTGATTGTATTACCCACTTTTGTGGCTAGTAGCTGGAATTTAATCATGTAACAATTTCGGCTATTTTCTAGTTACTTGAAAACCCTAGACCTATTATAATATCACAAAATTTCCTATCAAATGTTTTGGTTAGCGTAAGGTAAAAACTTACCCATGTTTATTTATGGGGAGTCTTACGTGATACCTTTTGTTTTCAAATGTTTTTTAAAGTTAAGCAACTTTAACCCTGGAGTTTATTTTTGTTTTTCATAAACTCTCGGGTACCCAAATTTTTACGGGTAGCCAAGGGATTCAGGTTAGCTTTGACGAATTCTGGAGGAGCAATGGAGCAGGAGGCTTCAGCGTTGTTGATAGATATTTATAGTTCCGTTGTGTTGGTATCTTTGGGTTATTTGTTTGAGTTGTGTTGTATTAACTAGACAGGTGTTTATAACTGTCAAGTATGTGATGTATTGACTGTATAACTCTGATATATGTAAAATTATGTAATAGTTATGTGATGTATTATATTTTGTTCCATTCCGCTGTGAGATTCTGATGTTGTTGTTCTTTCTTCTCTATCTTTCTATTTTCGCATCCCTTTCTTTCTTCAAGACGATACGTCTTTCTGGGCATAGAAGGGCGGGTCGTCACAGGTTTCAAAAGAAAGATTTTATAGTACTCGAAAGGCAAGAGCCTGGTGTTTTAAAGATAGACTTTTATACTTTCAAAGGAGATCATCCTATGAGGTCGAAAGCAAGGTTTCAAAGGAGTCGAAAGGTTTTAAAACCCAAACTCAAATTTTTAAAGGAGAAACCCATGGCTTATATAAAGGAGTTTTGAAATTACCTTAAATAAGAAAATTTGAAGAAGTAGAAAATATAAGCTAAAGGGATTATGTTTTATATGAAAAGCATTTCAAGGATCTTAAATCCATTGGAGTGGTATGGTTAAATTGTTATGTTTTCTTCATTAAATATGAATATATTCACATGATAAAGGACCGATAACTGTATTTTGGGGATAAAGGGGTATAAGAACTAACTAGGTTAACCCAGTACTGAATATAAATTAATTAAACTCCTGAATGAGTAGAATTGCATCTAGGGAGTCAGGGAGACCAAAATATAGGATGCATAAACTTTGAAGTTGTCTAGAAGATAGGTTCAAAGTAAACCCATGGAAACTATGATAAGGTAGTTATTGGAGGTAACCAACAGGTTCATAGTAACCCATGAAAATTATGTATTAAGGACAGTTGGCAGGGGCTAATTAGTTTGTAGTGAACCCATGAAAATTATATCCGGATCAAGAATTGGCATTAGTCAATAGGTTCCTAGTCAACTCATGAAAACTAGGATAAGAAATAAGTTAATGGAAGCACCAGTAGGTTCCTAGTCAACTCGTGAAAACTAGGATGAGAAGTGAGTTACTGGATAAGTCTATAGGTTCCTAGTCAACCCATAAAAATTAAGATAAAGGGATCAGTTGTTGGAATGACTAATAGGTTCGGGGGCCCACAAATTAATTAATTAATTGGCAAGAGCCTATAGGTTTTTAATGATCACATGAAAACTATGAAATAGGACAGGGTGTCTATATGTGATGAAAAATGTAATTAGTAAACCCATGAAAACTATTAAGTTAATAATTGACCCTAGGAACTATAATTATGATAGGATGTCAATTTGAAGTGGGGATGGGAAATCCTAAATGTTTTTATATATGCATATCATCATAATATTTTAAAATGTATGATTTTAACCATTGTGGATGCAGGAGTACAGTATATGGTATTATAAAGGTTTTAGAATATTAGTAAGGGAAAAACCTGTTCCGCTAAGCGGCGTGGTCTCGCCAAATATCTAAAAGGATTGGGATGTTAGATTATTATTTATACCAGGCTTTATGTCTGACTCGAATGAGTACTCGAGAGTTTAAGGTTTTTAGGTTCTCTTTTTAGACAAATAAAGCTTCCGAAGTCATGTAGTAAGCATCTTCATATATCGCTCTTGACATATGTGTAATAATTATATTTTGCTGAACGTGGTTAACGTTTTTGAGATTATGTAATGAACATCAATTGTTTTGAATGGAATTCGGATATGTGTTTTTAAATTATTAATTTTTTTTCCATATTCTTATGATCTATGTATCATTGAATTTAGCACCGCCGTATTTGTTCGTCGAAGATTAATAATTATGGATGAGTACAACATCCGTAACCATTAGTTTTGGACCTCCAAGTAGGGGGATGTTACAACAGAATTAGAGATACTTATCCTGATCTACTTTAAGGGTATGTATATATTAGATTTGTATTGATAGTCGCTAGTTAGATAGGCTAGTATGATTGTTATGGTTATAAGGAGTTGTTTCAGATGATATGATATGTTTAGTATTTAGTCCTTGCTAAATTTCAAGGACGAAATTCTCAAAGAGGTGGATCCTGTAACATCCCTAATTTTTGATAACATTATTCAAGAAATTTAATTAGATAAATTAAATAGGATAATGATGATAAGGAAATTGAGATTTGAATAAATTATATATAGGGTCATGCTTATTAATAAACTAAATGGGCTTAATTTGGTTTATAAATTAACCAAATTTACAGTAAATAGCAATTTTATTCTACATGGCTATACTTCTTTATAATTGCCCATTCACGTTTCATTTTTTCCACTTTCACAAACGAAAACCATAAACCAAAATTAGAGCAGTCCATTAACAAGGAGGAAGAATTTAATCAAAAGCTAAGGATCAAAGCTAGGAAGGTTTAATCAATCACGAATCTAAAATTCCTTACCATATTTATGCTGAATAATAATTTAATACCATCTTTATTTTATTCTATGATAATATAATTTTAGATTTATGATTAAATTCGTTTTTATGACGATATGCCTGATGATATGCTTGAACTATGTTATATTTGATTTATTTTAATTCATTCACGTATGAATTTGCCCGGTTTTGATGTAAAACCGAGAGTTTATGATGTTAGAATGCCATGGAAACTTTTATGTTAGGTAAAACATGATTTTGGAGATGTGTTTTAATTTTCAGAATTTTCTAAGCTGTGGAAAATTTATTGTGAATTTCTAAAGGAAAATATGATATTATTGCATTTAAAATTTATTTTAGTAATTTCACAGAGAAATTAAGTCTGAAATTTTAATATGTACGATTATGTGATGAATGAAATTTTCTATGATTTTTGGGGTGTTTCCCTAGTTGATTTAATAGGAAAAACAAATTATTTTAAAAGAGGGACTTTTCTGAAAATATTGGATCTGTTAGATGAAAGGGCTTAAACGTTATAATTTCGTTAATTTAGATCTGATTAAATGTGGTAGTTTTATATGTAAAGTATTTGAAAAGTTTTAAGGCAACTAATCAAAGTTTACAAGTAGGCAAGTAGTTACAAAGTGATTGCTAAAAGGCTAAATTTTAGCCTTTAATTCAGAAAAGTGGTTCCGCCTCAAACAGCAGTACCTTTCTTCTCCATTGACTCCACACCATTCCAGTTAAAACCCACAAAATCGAAACCAATACACAAGGTATCTTAGATGGTACGCAGTGGACTGGAAGGAAAGCGGAAGCCATGGTGTCGAAAGGATCGATGGGGTCGAAACCCTATTTTGTTTTCAAAAGATAAGATCTTGCCTTGTTTTTCTAAAAAGCTTTCGACTAAGTCAAAAGATATGCTTTCGAAAGGGTTTATATAAATGACTTTCGGGGAAGGTTGCTTTATTATGTTAAAGTATTATGCCCCATTTGGCTTGTCATTTTTAGTTTTGTGTTTTTGTCTATACAAAAGCACGACTGTCGTATGTATTGCTGAAAAACAAACAATTTTGAAAAACTAAATTAACATGTAAAATAGAAAACTGGTTTATTTTGCTTTTCGTGTTTCGAGAGATAACAAAAGCATGGAGAACAATCCAACTTTTTGGTTGTCCGTTGATCGTTGAAGTGACTAAGAATTACGAATTTCTTTTCTTAATTCTTGGTATTTTTTAGCGCAAGTTGGAAAAAAAATTCAAATACAAAATGAAACCAAACGGGGCTTTTGCTTTCAAAGAGGTACCTTTTTCTTTAAATAAGAGCTTACGAAAGGATTGGTTCCAACCTAGTCGAAATCCAACCGCTATTTTCCTTCCGAGTGTAGCCATCAATGCATTCGAAAGGTTATCTCTATTTTAACCCTAAGCCATGACACCTCCTAACTGCTTTCGAAAGGGGGTTCGACTCTATCCTTTAAATTTTTAATTTAAAGGTTTATGCTTTCGAATATATGGTTCTGACACCTTCAACTTTTTCCATAAAACAACTTTATAAGGGTTTTAAAAGAGATACTTTCGCGTATAACCATTTTGATCTAAATGAGGTGTTTAAAAGAATAAACCTAGTACTTTCAAAAGGGAAATTTTAATTGCTTCAAAGCTATACTTTAAAGGACGTTTTGATACCATATAAAGGTGTGTTTGGTTTCAAAAGAGAATATTTATCAAGAGTTTCGAAAGGTATGTTTATTATGTTTTGGAAAGAGGTCTTTACTTTTGACGGAAGTCATACAGAGGATTCGAAAGAGATGTTTTAAGATTTCAAAACATAAACCCAATCTCAATTTAAAAGAGTAAACATGGATAAATAAAAAGGTTTTGAAATGAAGAAGTTTTTATTTATCATAAAGGTTAAAGGGTTTAACTAGGATATATATGTATATGATTCAAGGATAATAAACCATAGGTATTTGTATTTTTTTTTTGCGATGACTACTTTTTCATGTATTTATTCACATTGTAATTAACCCATAACTGTATTTTAGGGAAGGGCGGAACATCCAATTAGGTTGATCCAGTAGTGAATATAACTTAAGAAATGTTAAAAACCATAATTAAAGATATTGGCAAAAGCCAATAGGTTTACAATAAGCCCATGAACACTATGTATATTAAAAGATATTGGCAGGGGTCCCCATGAACACTATGTATATCAAAAGATATTGGCAGGGGCCAATAGGTTCATACTTCAGAGTTAGACCATGAAAACTATGATTGATATTGGCAGGGGCCAATTGGTTTATAGTTAGCCCATGAAAACTATATCCGGATTAAGATATTGACAGAGAGTCAGATGGGTGTTCCAGATTTGATTTACTTGTTTTCAATATCATCATAATGTTTTGAAATATTATGCTCTAACCATTATGGATACAAGAGCACAATATATGGTTTTATAAATGTTTTAATATACTAGTAAGAGGAAAACCCGTTATGCTAAGCGGTGTGGTCTCAGTAGATATCTAAATGTTTGAGATGGTAAATTATTATTCATACCAGGCATTATGTCCGACTTGAAGTTTTTGTTTTCCCCTTAAACTCTCAGATACTCAGTTTATTTTGAGTAGGTTGAGAGCTAAGGTTTCCAGGTGTTCTTTTAGATGAATAAGCTTTCGAGGACGTGTAGGAGGAATGGTTATTAGAGTTCTTTTGTTTTCGGTATGTGTTTGATTGTAAAGGAAAATTATTTTAGTGCCTTATTATATAATCTGATCATCCAAGGGGGCATCTTCATATGTCTCTCTTGGCATACTTTGTATAAATTATATGCTATCTAAACGCGGTCTGTGTGCTAGGATTATGTAACGAATTTGAAATACTTTGAAATGGAATGTGGACTTTTTTTGTTGTTTTAAATTTTTTCCATATTCTCTTGTTTCTGTGCATCAACAAATCTAATACCACTGTATTTGGTTGATGAGGATTAATAACTATAGATGACTGCAACATCGGTAACCGTTAGTTTTGGGCCTCCAAGTAATGGAGATGTTGCAGGTCGACCGTCAAACAGTCGATAGCTAGTAGTTGACCGATGGCCCACACAGTTTTAAATAATAATAATAACAATAAATAATAATGTTACGTAATATATATACTACTTTATATTAATTATAATATTTGATCATATATTTATTTAATTAAAATAGATCATGTAGTGTAAGGTTGTGAAATTATTTGTAGAGATATATTTATATAAAATTTAGTTTTATAATATTAATAAATATGATTATATGTAGAAAAAGAAATAAATGAGTTTAGTAATTATTTAAAAATCTTTTACAATTTTGTAAAATAAAAATGACTTTTAATTAACATTTTATAGATTTTAAATTTATATTTCATGAATTTTAAATATAATTTAATGTATTGGAAAAATGTATTTTATGGTTTAAGAATAAAAGGAAATTAGATTTGGATATTCTAATATTTATTTATAAATAGTATTTAATTATGGAAAATTATGAAATAATTGTTATGACCAATTAAGTGACTTTGACAAGCTATTTAAGTTATTTAATGATTATGAAATTCATTTAATAATATTATAGTGATGAATAATTATTAAATAATAGTAAATACTTCTTTTAAATTATTAAATTTATTTATGCTGTTTATTCATAATTTTAGAAGCTTTGAATTTATATAAATAAATAATGTATGTCGACTTAGTATTATTGTTCATATTTAATGTAAATATTTAATTAAATCGTTTTATTTCATATGTATTATTCCTTCTCCTATAATTGGTTTTAAATATATAAATGATTAACCGTTGATATTGATTTGAGTAGTGTTTCGATGTGTCATGGCGATGACAACCTTCTGTATAAATTGTGATATTGTTATTTTTGGTAATATTTTTATTTATTATGATTTTAATCCTGTATGGAGATGATCTAAATAAACGAAGTTATAAATTCATCTAGTATGGGACTTTCGATAATATTTCTTTGGTTATTCTTTAGACTCATTAAATTGAACAAAAGATCAAGTGTAGTTTATGAGTTGTGAATAAATGATCCAGTATCACGTAGTGCTATGGGACCATTGTGATATTTTTAAGGTTATTCATTGTAAGTAAATGACCCTCACATGACGGGACTAGTATGATGAGATTGTACTTATATGAGGTAATGCTCATTGGTGTGATTATGGTAGGTCGCCCTTATATTTATTGATATTGTGTCTGTTATCATGATGTACTCCTGTTATTGGCGTTGGAGAGAGCCAGATGGCTTGATACACCTTAGTAGCCTAACCTTGAGGTCACGCCCTAAATCCATGACACCTTCACTGGATATTATATTTGATGCACGTCACGGGATTTGGTTTAGGTCACCCATAAGGTTGGTTCTCTATAGCCCCTTGTGTCGCATCAGTCAGTAGTTTATTACTATAGAGCAAAGCATGGTCATGACTAAGGCTACACATAGGTAAGCCATTGGTGGATATGGTCACGGTGTCCGTCGAGTTAACTAAATACTATAGGAGTAGATCCAATTAGATGACCCTAGGCTCCTGAAGCAGGCATAAGGCTATCGATCTCCCTTCTAGTTCTAACAGAGTGGTAGATTAGCATATACTATTGATACACTTCACTTATATATATATATATATATATATATGGGTTAGGCGACCCATGGTTAGTTGTCCCACATATTGATGTATATATGACACTATTTGGGACTTCATGTCCGACCCATGATTTATTTATAATACTCGGGTATGTCCAAGACATTTTTGGTATGGGAATAGTGAGAATACCATGTATATTCAGTTTGTATTTTAGGCATAAAGGAGGCTAGAATTCATTATAGTAGCTTATCATCTTGCATTATATAATCTCTTATCTGATATTCATGTGATATATATTAGAATACCATGTATATTCAGCATTTTGTGTATATTATTAATGCATTCATTGATTCAGTATTCTCTTTGATATTTATTATATATTGTGTATTATTCTGTCCAAAAGGAACACGTGTTTATTGCTTTGGACTGAGACCGTGTGTTTGCACAAGAAATGGGCAAACACCTCCAAGTCGTATGAATTAGTTGATTTTATGTTGTTTCTAGTGATTTGGGGGATATACGCAAATATATGAAAAGCAGGGACTAAACTGTAAAAGACACACAGATTTATAGTGGTTCGGCCAGAACGTGCCTATGTCCACTTTATATGTTATTCTCCTTTTTCTTTCAGATTACAAGTACAAAGCTTGGTATACAAGTTTATGAAAGTTGTTTGAAAGTTCCTTCCGTGCTTGAGCTCTCAAACTTGTCTGCCATTATTGTACCCCTGCCCTTCTATTTATAGAGTCAGGCTGGAGGCAAGAGTCTTGGACGTATATAGCTGCTGGTGGGCCTGGGATGAAGCAATCTGGCCTTACAGAATTGGTCCGGTCGTGTCCTCCCTCGTTTCTGGTCCGGCAGTGGATGGAGGTAGGTTGGTTCGGTGGAGCATGGCTCGGTGGGGCATAGTCCGGTGGTGAGTGGGTAGAGCTTGGTTCGGCTCTGTAGGGAGAGGTGTTGGACCGGTAGATGTTGGTTCGGTGATGGAGGTTGGTCCGGTGATGTAGGTTGGTCCGGTAGGGAGATGGTTTTGGACCGGTGTTATTTTGGTTCGGCGGGTAGGTGGTTCGACAGTGGCATGTGTACCGGATGAGCTTAGGTACCGGATGGAATGGAACGAATGGAGTGGGCAAACCCAGATGGAACTGATGCTTCTTGGTCTCGAGATCTTCTGGGTGAGAATCCACCCAACATTTGCCCCCCAAAGTGGGGCATATGCCTGCATATGTCGCACTTTGTTTTTAGTTTATTCAGCTTAGGCACTTTCATTCGGCCCCAAGTGTCGAACCTGTTGGTCCGGTCGTATCTGTGCTCGCTTATAAGTAGAGGCCTAGGGCCTTCGTTCAACCTCCATCATACGAGACAGCCGAACCACATAAGTGCCGAATCAACTTAGTGCCGAATCGTCCTAGTGCCGAATCATTTTAGCGCCGAATCAACTTGGAGCCGAATCAGGTGCGTTCTTTTCGCCGAATGTGGTTTCTTTGTTTTAACGAATGTGCTTGTGATCCTTGAGTACCGAATGAGCTTGAAAACCGAATGAGTGCGAAAAGGGAATGAATGCGAAAACCGAATGAGTGTGAAAACCGAATGAGTGTGAAAACCGAATGAATGTGAAAACCGAATGAGCTTGAAAACTTTTATTTTTGCGAATGAATTTTGAATTTGTGAGCGAGTCTTCAGGCTGCATGTACCTATTTGCTCATGTTTCTATACTCCTTATTCTAATTTGTTCTTCCGGTGTTTGCAGATAATGTCTCGTAAAGCAGAAACTCGATCAGATAAACGTAAGTCTAGGGGCGAAGGAGAGTCCTCCTCCGTGCCTCCAGCCCAGCCAAGACCGAAACGTCATGGACCTTCCCCGAGGTCGCTAGTAGATGGGTATGGCCCCCAGGAGCTTCTGAATTCTCCGCCCGATTGTTTTCCTAGCTCCCTCAGGGTGGAGCAGCTTGATGTCATCTCTCGTTCCTTCGGGATTGACAGGGCTCGCATGCTGTTGCCGGGAGAGGGGGTTATGCCATATGACCCTCCTGAAGGATATTTTGCTTACAGCAGATACCATTGTATGTGTGGGGCCATTCCTCCGATCAACGAATGGATAGTCAGCTTCCTTACCTATCTGAAGGTGGCCCCTCTCCAGCTCCAGCCCAATTCCTACGCTATTCTGGTGTGCTTATTCGTTATCTTCCAGAGGAGGTATGGGCGCTCTCCTTCTAACTGGGAAATTCGATACTTGTATAATCTGAGAGGCTACAAGAAGGGGTCTCCGTATGTTAGTTTGGAAGCGGTCGTGCCCTTCAAACCAGTCTTGGACTTATACTCAAAGTTCACCATGTTTAAGAAAGAATGGTTTTTTATCAAGGACGATTCTGTCTCCTTCCGCCTCTTCACTTCTAGCTGTAAGTTGAATTTTATTTACAGTTTCCTTGTTCCGACTGCAGTGCTTCTTCTGATATGCTTCTATTTCTTGCTAGCGACAGGTGGTTTGCAGTCGTAGAAAGTGATTCCCTGGTCCAGATGGCTGCGGAAATAAAGGCCATTTCGGGACGGGACGGGTCGGCTTCTTTCCTGATCAGGAATGCTACTCTTCTGGAGCACAATTTGATCCTGCCACACCAGTCCGTGGTTAAGCAGAGAGATACGGCTGAGGAGAAGGCTGCCAAAGCCAAGGAAGGGGCCACGGTGAAGAGTGGCAAGAGGGAACCTTTTACAAAGACTCTCGTTGTCGGAGGTAAGAAGCTTAAGAAGTCTGATGGTCCCTCTCCTAGCACTTGCCCAATTGCTCCGGGAGAGGAAGATGTGGAAGAAGATAGAGGTGAGGGTGAAGGAGGAGATGGACAGAGCGGTAGTGGCGTTGGTGCCTTAACCTCCGGGCAAGCGGGAGATATTCATGAGTGGACGGATGATGCTCTCCGTCAAGCTTTTGGGGAGTCGGAGTAAGGATCGGCTTTGGTTGAGAAGGCTAAGGGGGTTGACAAGACTGGGGCTGGCGCCGATCCATTCTCTGAGAGTTCTTCAGCTAAGGTGACTCCAGCGATTCAAGGTGAACTTTTGACTTCTGCAGACTCTATTTACGATAGGGACTTAGGAATATTTTATGGTTCGTTTCCGTCCTGGAATGAGATTCGGGACTTATTGTAGTATCCCACTCCTCCGCAGGGTTTGTATAACAGATGTGACTTCTCACTCTTCTTAGCTTAACATATTTCTTGAATTATGGATCATTATATGTTCGTAACACTTGGTTTCTATTCCAGGAGCAGGTAAGGCGGCCAAGACATCAAATATTCGGCACCGCCTCGAACAGTATAAGCTACTCAAAGCTTCTGCCAAACCAAAACCGCCAACTAGCCATCCTGGGGATGAAGTTAGATATCTCTTTCTTCTTGGAGTTATTGAAGAAGATATGCAAAAGAGGAAGAGGGGCCGATCTTCGTTTGAACCTTCACCTGGCCCTCGGCCTCCAGTCCAGCCTATCCATGATATTACTGAGGAGGATACTGGGTTTATGCCTTCCCCCCATCTGTCCGAAAATCCAACCGTCACTCCGATAGACCGCCCAGGTTTGGATCGCAACCCATTTGCCGGCCACCCGGATCTGGACCCGAGTTTTCAGGATATCTCTTTTGATGAGGTCACGGGTGAGCATCTTCTTCCCCGCAATCCCATGGTACGGGTGTTTGATGAGGCTAAGTCGTTAGACCTCGATTTGCTTACTACTCGGATTGTGACCATGGGGAACGAGGCCAAGGAAAGCATCGATCGGGTGGCTGAGGAAACCAAGAGGCTAATGGAGCATCACGCTCGACTGGCCAGGGCTGGGGAGGAAATCGGAAGTGCTAACATCCGGTTGCGGCTACAGGTTTCTGATCAGGCCAAACAGCTTGCCGATCAGGCTATCCAGATATCTCAGCATGAGGCGGCCTCCCGACGACTAAAGAAAACCATGGAGGAGGCTAGCAAGGCTGAGTTGCGAAAGATGGAGGCCGCCTGCAAGGAGCGGATTGACATAGCCATTGCTACGGTGGACGAGGTTCGGAGGGCGGATCTCGAGCAGGTAGAGGAGTTATCTGGGAGGCTTGAGGCCGCAAAGCTTTCTCAGGCCAGGCTAAAGGAAGAGATGGAGGAAATGAGGAGGTCTCTCCAGGCTGACCGCATGAGATATCGATCAGAGAGGGATGTTGCCGTTGCCCAGTTGCTGTCCTCCGAGGCCCGGGTGAGGGAGCTTGAGGAGAATGAGGGGATGATGGATGAGATGTTGCAGGATATGTACTTCCGTACCTGGAAGCAGGGTAATCTATCCTGGATGGATGACTATCCCAGGATCATGGCTAGGATATATCTCCGGGCTTTGGAGGAGGCCAAGGCTGATGCGGATAAGGAAGGTGGAGCGGAATTCAGGATGGATATGGTTACCGCCCAGTTCTCAAAGGAGGAGAAGGTAGCGGTGAAGGAGGGGATGCGACTACTTGTTGCGGAGGAAGCCGGTGTGCAGTTGGGGGATGAGGACCAAGAAGCGGGTGTTGGTGAGTTTTCCCTTTTTAGCTTTTCATAACTTGATCGTTCGCTGTTTATCTGATGGATTCTTCTCCTGAATTGGACAGGTGGGACCTCTGGTCAACATGCTGGGAGTTCCGATCCAGCAACCAAGTAGATTCGGAGAGCTGGTTCTGAGGCGTAGTGGTTAGCGCTTATGCAGCTGGTTATTTTATTTGGTTAGCTTGACATTCCTGTATATGCTAGTTAAAACATTAATGTACTTTCGAGCTGTAATTATGTCATTGAATGACTTTGTGTAAGTTTATAACACAAGCTGATTCTGTTATATTTTGAATGCTGTTATTATTTTGATGTGCTGCATAAGAAGTATAACTATGCATGTGCCTGTGATTTAGTTGTGTTTGATGCTAAGCTCTTGCTTGAAATATAATTTCATATTTTGCATTGTTGGTGTGACGTATGAATAAGTTATAGTTACATGTTTATGTACAAGAGAAGAGAGTACCGCCCTTCATGTTTTAGTTGCAGAGGGTAGCGTTGAGCATCTTGTGTAATTGGTCATGGATACAACTGAGTGCCTTGTTATCCAGTTTGCGGGCTCCGATCCTTATGAGCGAATGTCTCCTAGTCGGTGTCCTGTACTTTAGGGACCGTTACACAGGATAGGAGAAAAGTATTTAAATGGAATGGAAATATAGGAAAAGTAAAACTTCCAGTCACGGAAGGCCGTCGATGTGCTTAAGTTCGTGGCAAACGGGTTTTGTAGTCACTTTCCCTAGCTGTGGGTCTTGGAGACATTTGTCACCCATCTTACGCCTCCGCGGGGAGTTTTCTTTTTTTTTACCACAGCCGCACTCAAGACACATCGGAGCCGAGATCGCGCACAGTAACTACCCGAGCCATTATGGCCCGTAATCGTGGGTATTATTCGATTTACTGTGGCCGGCTAGCGTGGGTGCCGATCGTCAACCGTGAACTACCCCTGGCTGGCCACACCTTATATTGGGGCTTAAAGCAGGTTCACAGTTGCCGGCGAGCCGAACGCCGTAATGAGCTGCCATCGGCTATAGTCAGCCTTCGTAATGGCTTATAATCGACTCATTACAGTTGGCTTTAAGGGCAGTCGCGAGCAACGAGTTAACCCGCAGCAGAGGGATGCTGGAGCAAAAGTGTCTCATTAGCGAGTGCATAGAATCGCATAGTACCTGTTAGGCCTTGTCCAGATGAGGCCGTGCCCTTATGTGGCTTGAGTGGAGGTGCCATTACACAGAATTTTGTTCAGCAGAAAAGGATACAGTTAACAAGTAGCCAAGTTATAAAGGAACAAGTTAAAAAGAGACAAGATTTTTTAAAGTGGTTCGGCACAAAAATGCCTACGTCCACTGATTCTCTTTCTTAATTCACTTCATATGGGACGTACAAGTTAAGAAAAGTATCGACGGAGGTGTTGGAAGTTCCATGCCCTCTGGAACACCTCTCCGTCCACTGTTGACAAAATATAAGCTCCGTTGTGGAGATCTTTATGGATTACATAGGTTCCGTCCCAGATTGATCTAGCGCTCCGGGGCGCGGGAAGATCCGCTTGAGGACGAGATCTCCTTCCTGTAAGCTGCGATGCTTGACTTTGGAGTTGTATTGTGCTGCTACTTTTTGCTTATGAGCTGCTGCTTTGAGTGCTGCATCGTTTCTTCTCTCCTAAATTAGATCCAAAGACATGAGGAGGAGTTCTTCGTTCTCTTTCGGGTTATAGTGGATCCTACGGTGAGAGGGCACTATAGTTTCAATTGGGAGCATGGCCTCCGATCCGTATGCCAAAGAGAAAGGGATATGCCCTATTGAAGTTCTATAAGATGTGCGATAGGCCCAAAGTGCCGTAGGAAGTTCGTCCACCCAAGCGCCTTTTGACTTTTCAAGTTTCTTCTTGATTAAGGTTTTGAGAATCTTGTTGACAGCTTCGACTTGTCCGTTTGCTTGAGGATAAGCTACAGATGAGAAGCTTTTGTGAATTCCGTGCTCTTGGCACCAATCAGCGAATTCTTCGCTGTCAAACTGCAGTCCGTTGTCTGATATGATCTTGAGTGGGACTCCATACCTGCACAGAATATTTTTTATCAAGAAGTTGATAACTTTTGCTGAGGATATTTTATTTAGAGGTTCCGCCTCCACCCATTTGGTGAAATAGTCAACCGCCACTATAGCATATTTGGCTCCGCCTCGGCCCGTTGGCAGTTCGCCAATCAAGTCAATTCCCCATACTGCAAAGGGCCAAGGGCTGGTCATTTGAGTAATCTCATTTGTGGGTAGTCGAGAAATCTTGGCAAATTTCTGACATCTGTCACATCTCTTGACGAAGTCCAAGGCATCTTTGTTTAAAGTGGGCCAGTAATATCCATATCGGAGTATCTTCTTTGCCAAAGTCTGCCCTCAAGTGTGATCTCCGCAACTTCCTTGATGGATGTTGGATAAGACTTCCTTGACTTTCCTTCCAGCGAAACACCTTAATAACGGATTAGAGAAGCCGCGTCGATAGAGGATGCCTTCCTGTAATGTGTATCGGGAAGCTTTCCTCAAGATTTTCTTGACTTCGCTACGCTTGTCGGGCAGTGTGCCATCTTGTAAATATTTCTGGATAGGGGTCATCCAGGTTTCTTCGTCGATCGCAGTTATCAGATTCACTTGCTCGAAACTTGGTGCCAGCTGTTTTGAGATGGTTAATGCTCCGAAAATAGTGATGTTCTTCATACTATCTTGTTTTGCTAGTTCGTCGGCCTCTTGATTCTCTTCTCGGGGAATGTGTTTGATTAAATAGTGATCTAATTGATTAAGCAGTAGCATGGTCTTCTTTAGATACGCTGTGAGTCGTTCTCCTCTAGTCTGGAATTCTCCCAGTATTTGATTTACAATAAGTTGAGAATCACTATGGAGACATAAAGAACTGACTCCAATTTCCAATGCAAGTTCTAATCCGGCTATCACTGCTTCGTATTCTGCGTCATTGTTGGTGGCAGCGAATTCCAATCTTAGGGCGTAGTGCAGCTTCTTTCCCCTGGGGGTGATTATCACAACACCTGCCCCCGAGCCTTGTTCGTTTGACGCTCCATCTACGAAGAGATTCCACTTGATATCTTCTGCTATCTCAGATTGGTCCTTACCTTCATTACTAGTGAATTCGGCAATGAAATCAGCTATGGCTTGCCCCTTGATAGCGGTGCGAGGATGGTAAGTGATATCATATTGACTTAGTTCGATGCACCACTTAAGTAATCGCCCAGAAGTGTCGGGGCGATGGAGCACTTGCCTTAGCGGTTGATCGGTTAAAACTCTGATGGAATGAGACTGGAAATAATGTCGCAGTTTTCGTGACGTGATAAGCAAACAGTATGCTAGCTTTTCAAGTTTAGGGTATCTAGCTTCTGCCCCTGTGAATCTCTTGCTTACAAAGTATACGGGTCGCTGCGCGCGGTTGTCTTCTCTCACCAAAGCGGCGCTCAAAGCGTGGGACGATACAGCAAGGTATAGGTATAGTTCCTCGCCTTCATTCGGAGTTGAGAGTACCGGTGGTCTCTGGAGGTGTCCGATTAAGTTAAGGAAGGTTGTCGAGCATTCATCAGTCCATCCGAACTTTCCTTTTCTTTCTTTAGAGCTTCGAAGAAAGGGATGCATTTGTCGGTTGCTTTAGAGATGAACCTACTTAGGGCGGCCACTTTCCCGTTTAGGCTTTGCATCTCTCTTCGAGTGGATGGTATCTTGATATCTTGCAAAGCTCGAACTTGTTCGGGTTTTGCTTCAATCCCCCTGGCATGAACGATGAATCCCAAAAACTTTCCCGATGATACTCCGAAGGAGCACTTTAGAGGGTATTCCATATTGGCAAAGTACTTGAAACATCTCGTCCAGATGGTTTATATGGTCGTTGGCTTTCCTCGATTTTACCAGCATGTCATCCACATAAACTTCCATAGATCGTCCTATCAGTTCTGCAAACATCTTGTTGACGAGGCGCTGATAAGTACCTCCGGCGTTTTTAAGTCCAAATGGCATTACCCTGTAACAGTACAATCCTCGGTCAGTGATGAAGCTAGTGTGGTCTTGATCGGGGGCGTGCATAGGGATCTGGTTATATCCTGAGTATGCGTCCATAAAGGATAAGAGTTCGTGTCCGGCTGTGCTGTCCACGAGTTGGTCGATTCGGGGGAGTGGGAAGCAGTCTTTCGGGCAGGCGTCATTTAAGTTGGAGAAATCGATGCATGTTCGCCACTTCCCATTAGCTTTCTTTACCAGGACCGGGTTGGCGATCCATTCTGGGTAGATGGCTTCACGTATGAAGTCATTGGTAAGTAAGTTCTTTACTTCTTCCTCGAGGGCTGCTGATCGTTCTGCCCCCATGCTCCTCTTTTTCTGCTTCACTGGCACCTTGGTGGGATCTATGTTCAGCATGTGGCATGCTACGTCTGGGGTGATTCCCTTCATGTCAGCATGCGTCCATGCAAATACATCCATGTTGCGGCGGAGAAAATCAATGAGTTGATTCTTTAATTCTCTTTTTAACTGAGACCCAACTCTCAACAGTCTACTTGGGTCGTGTTTGTCTACAGATACGAATTCCATAGCCTCTGCAGGCTCGGCGGTGGCCTCCTCCTCTTTGTCCCTGGAGTCTAATTCGTTGAAAGGATCACTGGTATATCGAAGAGGAGGGGCTTTCTTTAGTTGCTATGCTTCCAAGCTTTTCATGCAGAGAGTAGTCTCTGCATTTTTCCCTTTATCTTTTCTGCGGTTATTGCGAAGTTCAGTTACATAGCAGTCTCGAGCAGCGTCTTGATCTCCCTCTATTTCTCCTATTCCGTTATCAGTTGGAAATTTCATCTTCAGGCACCACGGGGCTAGGACAATTTGAAAGTCGGACAAGGCTGGTCTTCCCAAAAAGGCGTTGTAGGCCGAATGGCTTTCTATTAGCACAAACGTTTGTTTTCGCACAGCGGAGCGAGGATGACTTCCTATTTCAACAAAAAGGTCCAGTTGCCCGAGGGGCATCTTCGCATCTCCAGTGAAACCATGTAGTGGTTTGTTGCAGGGAGACAAATCCTTCATTGATAGCTTCATTTTGTCAAAAACATGCTTGAATAGGATATTCACCGAGCTTCCAGTGTCTATTAAAATTCGGAAAACTTTGGCTGGTCCGAACCAGGCAGAGATGACCATAGGATCCATGTGCGGGTACTGTCTTCCCTCTAGATCATGCCTACTGAATGTGATGTCGTCATTCTCTTTCCGTTTCGGGTGGCGTTCTTCCATAACAGAATTAACGCAGCCTTCAGCGTTCCTCAGTGACTTACCGTATCTTTCCATCTCTGCCTAACTTCCGTCGGCGATGTGCGGTCCTCCTGATATGGTGTGGACCACTATCTTCTCTTGACTAGAGCCGCTGGTGTTGTGATTTCCCCCGCCTGCTTCTGGGGGGTAGTCCAGGATTCTCATTGGCAGGAGTCGAAGTCCTGTTCTTGCCTTTTACATAGCGCTCCAGTCTCCTCCTTCTGATGTGTTCTTCAATCAAGTCCCGGAGATGGTGGCATTCATTAGTATCATGTCCGTGGGATTCGTGGAAGCGGCAGAACTTCCCAGATTTTAGTGCGCTATCTGACTCCTTCTTGTGCGGGGGGCGCTTGTATCTAACTTCGTCTTGAGTGGCTAGGAAGATGTTTTCGATTGTTTCATTCAAAGGAGTGTAAGAGTCAAATCTTGGTCCTGGTCGATATAAGCGCTTTTCTCCCTTTTTTCCCCCAGCATTGTCTCTAGAGTCATTTCTTCGAACATCCTTTGCTGCAGCGGGGAACCTGTCTGTAGTCGTCTTAGCCTGTTGCCCCGACTGCCTCTTAGTGGCAGCGTCCTCAAGTCTCATATACTTTCTAGCTTCATGGAAGAAATCAGGTAACGTAGCTGGTTTTTCTTTGGTTAGTCTTCTAGCAAATTTAGTATCTGGATGTACACCACTACAGAGGGCCATTAGGATAAGTTTCTCGTCGGCATCTTGGACTGCGGTTGCCGCGGCGTTGAATCGGGTTAGATATTGTTGCAATGTCTCTCCGGGTTTCTGTTTGATATTAGATAAGGAATAAGCGTCCTTTGGTTGCTCCACATGAATGCGGAACTGACTGATGAACTTTTCTTTCAACATTTCCCATGAGCTGATGGACCCTTGGGGTAGGTGGCAGAACCAGGAGGTAGCTAGATCTGCCAAGAATGGTGGGAAGCATTTACATAACACTACCTCTGTTGCTCCGCTCATGAGCATATGCTGGGTGTATCTCTGTAAGTGTACGATGGGGTCAGAGGTTCCCTTGTAAGGTTCCATCGTTGGCATTTCCATTCCCGGGGGGTGATGACAGTTTTGATATTGCGGGTGAAGGGGCTGGTTACCCTTGCGCCTATTCCCCGATCCCTTTTCTCCCGTTGGACGCACTCTCTGAACAATCGCGCCATCCTCTCATCAGAACTTGGAGCGGATAGAAATGAGTTTGGTTCTTCTCTGCGGGATTGAGTCCGTCCAGACAACTTGTAGGGATGGTATCGTCTGTCACTCCTAACATTCCCCAAAGGCTGCCTCTGTTCTTCTGGGGGCATGCTGGGGTCAGCCATAGTTGGCCCTTGCCTTGATCTTCCCCTGCTGGGTTCTGTTCTCAGCGCTTCCTCGGGTCCAACTTCGGGCTGGACTCCAGCTCGGCCCCGTCTACTGGTGTTTTCATGGTTAGGTAGCATGACAGGCTCAGCTACATCCGACCACTGCCTGGCACCTCCCCCGTCGGGTTCGGTTCCAAGTGTTTCCTCGGGTCGGAATTCGGGCTGAGTCCGTGCTCGGCTCCTACCATGGCTATTTCTGTTGTTAACTTCTTCGAAGAAGAAAGGTCTTTGCTGCCTCCCAGATCCTCTGGATTGGGACTCACCCCATGATTCAGTGTTGCGGTTAGATTCTTCAGCATCCCTTAGGCGTGACATGAGTTGGTCCACCAGGGCTTGTTGTTGAGATGCGAAGCGGTTAGTTACTTCAGCCACAACCCTGTCTAGATCTGCCCTAGTAATTGGTTGTTCCGCGGTAGAGGCTGATGGAATTGCCTGATTTTCATCTGGCATTGCTGTTAAAATGGGATGATTCTCTTGATTCGGGGCCACTGGATCTGGGATACTACTAGTTGCGACGTTCTTTCCTTTGTTAACATCTCTCTTATGCCTGGAAGTCATGTTGTCGGAGCGAGGAACGATGCTGTGAGGAAGAAGGTTGAGTAGGAGAAGCTGTAGCTTCTAGCTCGGTTCTCAGTGAAAGCACCAAAAATGTTTGCACAAGAAATGGGCAAACACCTCCAAGTCGTATGAATTAGTTGATTTTATGTTGTTTCTAGTGATTTGGGGGATATACGCAAATATATTAAAAGCAGGGACTAAACTATAAAAGACACACAGATTTATAGTGGTTCGGCCAGAACGTGCCTACGTCCACTTTATATGTTATTCTCCTTTTTCTTTCAGATTACAAGTACAAAGCTTGGTGTACAAGTATATGAAAGTTGTTTGAAAGTTCCTTCCGTGCTTGAGCTCTCAAACTTGTCTGTCATTGTTGTACCCCTGCCCTTCTATTTATAGAGTCAGGCTGGAGGCAGGGGTCTTGGACGTATATAGCTGCTGGTGGGCCTAGGCTGAAGCAATCTGGCTTGACATAATTGGTACGGTCGTGTCCTCCCTCGTTTCTGGTCCGGCAGTGGATGGAGGTAGGTTGGTTCGGTGGAGCATGGCTCGGTGGGGCATGGTCCAGTGGTGAGTGGGTAGAGCTTGGTTCGGCTCTGCAGGGAGAGGTGTTGGACCGGTAGATGTTGGTTCGGTGATGGAGGTTGGTCCGGTGATGTAGGTTGGTCCGGCAGGGAGATGGTTTTGGACCGGTGTTATTTTAGTTCGGCGGGTAGGTGGTTCGGCAGTGGCATGTGTACCGGATGAGCTTAGGTACCAGATGGAATGGAACGAATGGAGTGGGCAAACCTAGATGGAACTGATGCTACTTGGTCTCGAGACCTCCTGGGTGAGAATCCACCCAACACCGTGTACATCTATGGTGAGTATTATATGTATGAGATATATACCAGTGTTAGTTCAATGGAATATTTACGTGTGTACCTTATAGCCTCATTCTTTATATTGTATGATGGTATTACTTAGTCATACTCTTATATAATATGGGTATAAAGGTAGGATGTTACGGTTGGTATCAAAGCAGGTTCAGAACAATACATCTTATATATGAGACACGAGTCAAGACCTTAAACAAGACTTAGAATCCCTGTCCCCTTGGGTGCGATGGGTAGTTCGCTATAATGAGAGATAATATATATAGGATGATTACTGGGTAATCATTTTGGGACATATTTTTTTTTCTATGTTTAATATTCTTATTTCACTCTAATATTTTTTGAAATAATTATTAGTTTAGTAGAGTCAGTCCGCTCAGTACTGTCGGTGTTTGTATTGAATATTAGACCGTGGGTGGTTTAATATAGAATTATTATGTTTTGATTTGACTTTGATCAAAGTGCACAGCGGAAACTGATAAATCAATTTCCCACATATTGCAGTGGTCCTTATGTCTTATATTTGTTTAGTTATTGAAAATCATTTATATTGAATTTAATTTTCATTCTAATGGTTGAATATTCGTATGTCTTTATCAAAGTTCTGAAATGGATTCAATTTTTGATCTTTGCTTGTTATTAATAAATGTGTATAGTGCTTGTTTGGTATTATATAATGTTTAATGAAATAGTTTATTGTTTGATATATGTACTTAAAGGATGTTTAAAAATGTTTTTATATTAAGTATTTGTTAGAAATAAAGACTTCTGATGTATATGAATACAGTTTGTTGTTAAATGTTTTGGACACTAAGTAAATGTTTGGATTAGAAATCTCTTGAGGAAATACATTATAAGAATGATGAATGCTTACTTAGAGGTGATGTTTAAAATATTGACTGTGATTTATTATTTGATGTGTATTTAGAGAATGTATGTGAATATTTTAAGATAGATGAAAGTTTGCTATAGAAAATATTTTTGATTTATATGTATATAGCTTGTTAGGAAATGTTAGTTGGAAATATTATGATAAAGTGTGGTAATTGCTTAAGTTTGATATAAATTAATAATTTTTTTATAAGGGCAAGTATGTTAAAGGATTTATATCTTAGAAAATTTTAAAATGAATCATGTTTACCTATCCGTTGAAGAATTCTGGTCAATGCGGGTACACCTTATTCAATAGGGAGTCCTATTGTAACAACCCTGACTCGACCTTTGAAAATCGACGCCCAATTACATCACCCGTATTCGAATGTCGTAGATTCAAACGTTGAGTCTGGTACGCCGGAGCTTATAACACATTAAGTACAACAACTCAGCGGAAAAAGAAATAAATATCATTGATACAACAATGGATACAACATCTGAACAACATCAGAGATCTATAAATATACAACAGTGGAACCAAACAACACCAACAGCGGAAGAGATAACACCAGCAATGGAACAATATCACCAATATGGTCTTCAAGATAGAGTGAATCCAACACCCAATTGCAACTCCATCTCCAATGCTTCAAAACCAAATAGCTCAACCCCAAAGCTTCCAAGAAATCAATCCAATAAGCTCAAACTACCATCAACGCTGAACTTGTTGCATACTCGGTGCACAATGCCAAATCATAGATTCCAAAGGTTGCCAAAAACTATATCTACTAGCTGATTATCTGAAAATATGACTCTACGTTGCCCGTGTGGAAAATTATAAGCACATAGAGTTTAGAACGGGAACAATAAACTCTAAGTCAGTCATGGGACTGGTGTGAGCAAACGAAAAAAGTTTTATTTGAAACAAAACAAACAAAAAGAAATAAAAAGAAATTCACTATACTATTTGGAAAATGAAACTACCATAAGGCCTCCTCACACACACACAATGCAAGCGCACAATTGGAGGAGATTTCTCCTCATGATAGTCAAATATGTTTGATACACGGAAATCCTTTTGATATTATTATTATTAGTGCATAGTGTAGAAAACAATTTCAAAAGTATAATACTAATCTTAGCTAGCATAGGTACCATTATATTATGCCTGCTGTAGCTACCACCTAAGGTAGCAGGTTAAACAACTGCAATCGTGAAGGGCTTGTATTGTTTGATTGGATTTCCAACAAAATGGTCGGGCTAAGGAACTTCCTACACCACATGGGTATGCCTCTGGAGGTACGCCCTGAGAACATAACCAGCTCTCTGCGAACACAAGGTCGGGTTACCTCTATAACTAGGTAACTAACTGTCACGAGTAATGCCATCCCCCGGTCGTTACCGACCTTTATCCTGGGATTCACCAACAACAAACAACAACCACATAAGTTAAATATCTAGGCTCCATACCATGATACTACTTTTTATCCAGAAGGAAATGGGCATACCCTAAAGAGCGTGACCCTCATAACCTCACTGCATCCTTCCTGTTTCGACCATTTCTAGGTTGTGAGGTCCAATGAAGTCTCGTCCATAAAGCTACGCTTTTCACCAAAGCCATGCTTCGATCAACAAATGATCAGCAACACTCAGCATGCCACATTACCAAATTGGGAATGTATTACTGGTAACCATCAACTACATAACCTCTGAGCTCGTATGTCCCGGAGAAGGATGTTAAGCAAAGAGAATAAATTCTCTGCCACCAAATAGAAATGTATTTGATAGAAACCAGCTTTACATCTCAAAGTGTAACATCATACATACATCCATACAAGCATGTTCCGGGTTCGAACGAAACTAAAGGCACTTCAAAGAAGCCCTTGCAAATCTGGGTATCACAATCCCGATCGGACTCCCGTCACATATGGAGATCTCTATACCGTAGCTACTCAGTGCAGAGTCATTCGATAGGTAATTCTTTCATTTTCGAGAATAACCGGTCTTCACCATCGGTCTTCAAATGCTATCCATTACGTCGTATCATTTATTCGGAATGGGTTTTTATGACATAAAGTCCTCTCTCGGCTAAACCAAATAATGAGCGCTAAATTTTAAAACCATATGGATATAGTGGGATCTTAGTTAAGTCACAACTTTAAGCCCAAAACCTTTCTTTTTGAATTGTTTACACAAATTTCCACTTTTAATCTTTTAAACAAAAAGATTCACTTTTAACATCCTTTTCAATTTGAAACAAAATTCACCAATCTTTTACAAAGATTCATTCATAGCTTTCAAAACTTATCCATTTCAAATCTGGAATCTTTTCAACAAAAAGTGGAAATCCTTTCTTTATATAAAAGCCATTATCATTTGAAAACAAATGCTTTTCATTTTGGGAAAAGTTATAGCCTTTCAAAGTGTATATTGGAAAATCAGCGAACTACCGTATTCCCGAAAAGTCCGATTTGAGTTTAAATTTAAATTCCCAAAATAATTCATTTAATATACTTCAAAAATGGTTTAAAATCCATATATATATATTGTATACTTGCATAACCCTTTCAAACCATAATTCCAAAATAAATTTCAAAACTTAAACAAACCATATTATATTCAAACTAAATTTAAATTTCAAAACTTCCTTTTCAAAAACTTTTCATATTTAACCCAATTTCATTTCCAAAACCATTTGGATTCAAAATTCAACTTTTGAAATTCTTTTACCATTTTGAATAAAATATTATTAATTTCAAAATATCTGTGACTTAACCAATTCCTCGTAAAATCCATATTAGTGTGTGTTTAGTGTAGTCTAGGAGTTTTACACACAATAATAACATATCACAACCAACATCAACTCAAGCACAACAATATCGATAAGCGATTTCATCCTATAACGCTTATCTTCATTCACAGATTCACAGATAAATATGCAAATTCATCACAGTTCACAGTTCAATCATATCACAGCACATCACACAACATGGATATCAAACAATTCAAAGCATTTAATACAATCCAAAAATCCATAAGTAAGACTAATTAATCACCTGACTAATTTTAAACTAGAATAATTACTAATCCTGGTTAATTTACATTAATTAATTTCAAACCATTTTAATTAATTATTCTTTAATCATTTATTAGTTACCTTTAATAATTAATTAATTAATCTTACTTATTAATTAATCATCATTAATTAATAAATCAAATAATTAACCTTTAATTATTTAATTATTCTTTAATTAATTAACCTTAATTTTATTAATCAATTAACCCTTAATAAATCATCCCTTAATCACTTTCATTAATCAATTAACCTTTAAATTAATTAATTTTCCTTAAATTAATTACCTTAATTAATTAGTCACATAAATTAATTAACCTTTAATTAATTATTCTTTAATCACTTGATTAATCAACCTTTAACCATTAATTAACTGTTCTTAATTACTTTCATTAAGTAATTATCCATAAGTAATTAATTATCCTTTAAACATCAATTAAGAAATTAATTAATTATTCTTTAATTTAATCACAATAATCAATTAGCCTTAAATTAGTTACACAAAGTAAATAGCTTTAATTTAATTACACAAAGTAATGAGCTTTAATCTAATTACACAAAGTAATTAGCTTTTAAATCAATTACGCAAAGTAATTATACTTACTTAATCACTTAATTACATCCTTCAAATCTTATTAAATTAAGATAAATACTTGAAATTATTATTATACAAAATCATTTAAGATCTTATTTAATAATCTTTGGAAATAAATCATTATTAACACATTAATTAACTTAAGACCTTTAAGTTAAATTAAGGATTAAAGACACTTCATTTAATTTATTACAATATCAAGTTTATTTAAAATAATTTTTTTTAAATGAAGGTTATATATAAAATTTAAAAACATTTCAAACTTAAAATAATTATTTTTAAACCTTTAATACATCCCAAACTAAATTAGACATTCATTATATAAAAGAATTTAAGTAAGAAATTGTTTAACTTTCAAAAACTTGTTTAATTTAAAAACTTAAACCTGCATAATCACAACTCGAGACAAACTCAAGAAATCCCGAGCCCATCTTCGAGTTTTCCCTCGCCTCTCTGTTTTTTGAGGCAATCCATCATTTTCCCATGCTCGAACTCAAGAACTCCTCGTCTTCCTAAACACCTCAACATTCACTTGATACCAGTGAGAATTCATGCACGTGTACGACCAGTTGATCGACTTCCGACCATCGCTGATCCTCTCGACAAGTCGTCGACGACACCTGCGAGCTTCTCAAACACCCAGATCCGATGATAGCAACGTAAGTCCAAAATCGAGCATACGATGGTCACAGGAACCAAATTCATCAGCAAAGAATTACCTCGACCCGCCTATTTCGATCACCGGAATACTCGCATTTCCACCCAAACCCGCGCCACAACACCCCGCTTCACTCCCCTTGGTCCGGTCCAACTCGACGCGACGTCGACGACGATATGGCCTGAAAACTGGAGTCGACCAAACCAAGCCAGTAAACCCCAAATCGCCACCCACCATCCACCCCGATGATAAATAAATTCCCCGGCTATTTTTTCGATGACCACCATCACATCGGCCACCTTTGGCTTCAATCCCAAGGTCCACTACCACTCCGATCGCCAGAATTTTCAGAAAGAACAATTTTAGTTCATCTCGAATTCGCCGTGAATATAAAATTAAAAATTCCCATTTTTAGATCAAAATTCAGAATTTTCAGATATGAATTTGATTATATACTTGAAACATGAAATTTAGACAATTGTTTTTCTGACTTGAAATAGAATATTACCGTCAATCCTTGTTTTTGAGATAGTTACTCAAAAGATCCACTTGAGTCCATTTTTAAAAATGATGTTACCATGTTACGAACAATTTTCATTTAGAAGTAATAGTATAAAATTGATTGCATGAGGTGATATTGAATATATATTATAGGATAAAGCCCGTCATTCAAACAGAGGAACAAACACAGACATGCAGAGTTATTTTCATGTGTGTGTATATATATATATCCAATATTGAAATCATTTCAGATATTTTCCCTTACTTTGCCCGTGTCAACAAACAATTCGAAATACCTCGACTTTTTCAGAACAGGTCCGAGTCAAATAGCAATGATTCGAAGCACTTCTTTTTACATTACACTATTTCGGAAACCCAAGGACTCAATCGTATGGATATGTAAAATACAGGATTTCCAATCCTAGCAGGAAAAGGAGGGAAACGGATACTCAATTTAAAGTGAGTAAACAGAATTCCATACTCGATCTCTACATACAGGCATGCTGAACAAACATCTATTATGGCATATTCAAGTATTAACACAAACATCAAGATGAATATACACAAACTCAGGTAAATTTGCTCACTTGGATATTGATAAAAAAGAAATTAAGCCTGGAATGATATTTGAAAATCTGGAATTGTTTCACGATTTATCTAGAACTTGATTAAACACAGAATTGAACTTGATAGTTATTTAAACTTGGATTTGATTGATGATCTACACTTTGCTTTGAAGTTGAATTAGTTGCTTTGTTTGTTTAACTGATTTCTATTTGATCTTTAAAACTAGAAATTGCTTTTTGATTGTGTTTGAATCTTCGAATTTGCAGAGGATTTATTTTCCAGGTTTTTGAATTTCATTTCCTGGTTTGATTGTTTTAGTTTGAGAAGTTTAAAACTAATAAATGAAATAACCAGGGACTCTTTGGTTTGCATATAGATGTATATATATACTTTGATTTCATTTTATTTATTATTTTTGAAAAATAAGAAACAAAAAGACACTTGTTAGTTTGCATGATAATTTGCTTACAAATGTTTTAAATTCTTTATCATTATCTTACACTTGTTTAATTGCTTGTATAATCATTTTACAAATGTCTTAAATATCCATTTTTATGTTTAAACCCCTTCGTTAAACTTTTATTTATTTTGGAAATTTTAAAATTCTAATTTATTTATAAAATATTTACTTTTGAATTCTGAAACAAAATTTTATTTACAATATATATAAACAAACACATATTTATATTTGTTTTTTAGAAAAATTTAAATCAGTTCACCAATTAATTCACAATTTATTTAAAAAATTATATTAATTATCAATTTATATTTGGCTAAAAAACCAGGATTGTTACACCTATACACTAGAATGATACATTTGGACACAATATTTTGAAAAAATATAAAAAAAATTGAGAAAATTAAAGTATTTTGAAAAGATTGAATATTTTAAAATAGTAGATGGATTTGGAAAATAAGAGTTTATATTTATTATTTTAGGAAAATATGTTATATAAGAAATTTTAAAAGTTTGGATATATTCCGACTTCTAAGCGATATATGAAGCCACTGGATATGAAATGACCCGCCTTTTCGTACCCCTTGAGTCAACATTATTCTACATAAATCAACTCAAGATAAACAGAAATACGAACCATTTGGGTTAAAGAAGAAGAGGTAGAAGAAGAGAAAACAAAATAAGATCAGAATCTAACCATCGCAGCGGAATAAAATATAATAGATAATAACAGATCTTTACACAAATGAAAACTATATTTGTTTTATACATACATCACCAGAATACATCATCAGAGTTCAATGACATCAATAACATACAATCTGGACAGTGATATTAACTTATCCTCAAAACTGAATACACAGCGGAATAATAATCATGTACGGAAGTACGTATCGCCATCCAGCTCGTCTCCTGAGCTCCACAGCAACATATCCTGTATTCTATAATACTCGGTCTGACCCGAGCATTATAGTGAAATAACACCCGAGTCAGTCTGGAAAACCAGCGTGAGAAATCCACACTCAATTGATTATTAGAGTTTCAAAATCCTTTGAAAACAAAAGCATCTCGTAAGACCACGCCACAAATAAACATGTCGGGTTTTTACCTTACGATAGCCAAAACACATTTTATAAAAATCCTCCGATATTATAATAGGGTCTATATACGAATACTTATTCAAATAGCCGAAATTGTTACATTTATTAAATTCATGCTACTAGCCACAAAGTGGGTTATACAAACAAAAACCATAAAAGACGCGTAGGGAGAATGGATTTCCAACTAATGACTAGGCACTGGGGTACCACCTGCAATGGTACCTAGTCTAGGTCAGCATACTGAGGATCACTCCCGACCCCCTGCAACACAAGACCGGGACTACCCCTTACTGGATAATCCCGAGTAAGATTACCCCACAGTTGGGATCAACAACCGCACCACTAAGCCGAAATAAAAGGGACATCTAGACAGGGATGACCTCACCCTAAATGGATGCTATCCACCTAGCTTTGCTGCATAAGCCCTGATTTTCAGTCATTCCCGATTGATGAGGCTTGAGGCTAAGCGTTACCTCTAGAGAACTCATCTCTTAGAATGCTCATCGTCCACTTGACGATGTTCTGGAAGCATTCATCCACACAAGTCCGTCCCGAGTTCGAACGGAACCGAAAGCACTATTCCTACTGTTTGCGCCAAAATTGATCATAAACACCCGATAGTTGATAATTCACAATCACAGATCTCAGGTGAATAACAAATATGGAGATCACTTAGAAAAATTCAAAAGAAAGCAGTAAACAACACGGATTTTATAGTGGTTCAACGATCTTGCCTACGTCCACTCTGAAATTGATGACTTTATTGATATTCGCTTGGTAATTTCAATGAATTACAGCAGATTACAGTAGATAATAGCTCTGAAATTCGAGTACAACAGTAATGGTGAAGTGTGAAATGGAATCCGGCGGAATCTGGATGCTTCCCAGTCGAAAAGATCCCTTTTCTAAAGGTTCCATGGGGCTATTTATAGGCGTAGAAGGCTGATATCGCGCTCAACCTTCGGGAGACTTCTTCTGGCATGTGAGTGGGCCCACGCGACCGACCCTACCAAGTTTCGACTGGATCTGTGATCGATACGAATCAATTTCGTATCGATCCGAAAATGATCCAGTCGAGCTAAAACTTGGCAGGCATGTTCTTTGGCTTGTACGTAAGCTCCTATGAAAATTTCGTAGCATTTAGACTTGTGTTTTGTGAGATATGATCGATGCAAGATTATGATTTTCGGAATGCTGTCCAGTTCGAATCCATGGTCTCGAATCGATGCTCTTCGAATCGATGGAGCACGTGACAGCGTGCAGATGTGGCACGCATTCCTCGCATTGATCCGCCTTTTGCTCCGAGTTGACCGTGTTGCATCCACGAACTTCGCCTTGTTTGTATCGATGACTATTGCCTTGTTCGATACGATAGTCGTTGCCAATTCGTATTGATGGAAGTGGGTTTCTTCGCATCGATGTTTGGGGTGTTGTTTCATATCGATCACTAAAGGGAGTACTGCTCGTATCGATTGAAGTAGTGAAATTCGTATCGATATTTCTGTTCGCATCCACTAGACCGACCCTTGTTCGTATCGATGGGTGGATACGAACAAAAGAGGTCCCGATGGGTTCGAATGGGAGCATGATGGATATGAATGCAGGAACTTTGAAGGGTTCGAAGGAAGCCCTCCAGAATGGGTACGAACTAGTCCTCTGTGTTGGATACGAACCAATATTCCCTGATGGATACGAAGTTGGCATAGATCGATCGAAACGAAATGTACCACCTGCTGATGGATGCGAAGATGACTGATGCGAAACGATGGATGGATACGAAAATGTGGATTTTTCCTTCAACTTGCATCGATCATAACTTGAGAATACGAACTCGAATTGACTTGAAATTTGGAATGCTGGCTTTTATAGCTTTCCTTGTCATGTCTAGACAATTGTGGCCCGGTCCGAACTCGGAAAAAATTCATCGATATCCATAGCGAAGCAGTGTATAACCGATCTTCGGGACGAGCTGTATTTGGTTTTCGATCAATCTTTTCGTATCACGGCCTTGCCAAAAGGCGGGATAACACCTACTAAATCCATTTTGGAATTATCCTCGGGATTAGTAATGAATAGCCCTTGCACTTCAATGCTCCATCTTTGAATCCAAACTCGTCTTCCTCACGGAAATGTACAAACGATCAGCGCATTGGCCAATATTGATAATCGGTTATTTAACTATCAATTATCATTCACAAACAACCATCCAACATAAATAATTTCACAAAATTATTTATTAATTTCCAGAATATCTTCGCAAGATATATTCCAATTTTCAACCCTTTAGAAAATAGTTTTCAAACCACGCTCTTCTTATGAAATGAATTTCCAAATATTTATTTCCACTAAAAACTCCAAGTATAATACTTTGGATTTTTAGAAAAACTTGAAACACTTTATCAAAAATTATACTTTAAAACATTTAAAATAAAAATTACTTTAATACCTTATTCAAAAATATATAATTTAAGAATATTTAAAATAAAACTACTTCAATACTTTATTAAAAATATATACTATAGGAATATTTGAAAATGAGGTCACTTTATAAAATATAAAACTAGATTTTCTCTTTTTAAAATAAAATAACAAGTCACCTTTAAATAATTACTACGATAATATATTTGAAAAATATTTACTTTAGAATTTTAAACACTTAGAAATAATAAATTTTCTAAAACATGCTTTTTAAAACAACATAACTTATTTTTAAAAATTTACTTTGAAAACGTACTTGGCTATCTAGGGAAATATACTTTTCTTCACACCCTTTAAAAATAAATCAATGTTTATTTTTAAACAAATTTTCTCATTCCCTTAATAAATTCCTACCGTGAATTTATTCTCCAAAATATCCACTGATATAACACTTTACTTTTATAAACCCAGTTTATAAATTTCAAATCTCGCTTCTCCTTTAAAATTCCAACTTCAACCACTTAAATCAATTTTCAAATTGATTTCCAATTTACTCAATTTTGAAATAAATTCCTTTACTTACTCATTTTTTTCAAAATCCATTAACTTTAGATTTTATTCTCTAATTATGATTTAAAATCTTTTTAACTGAAAATACCAATTTCAGATTTCCAAAATTCCTTCTTTATCCTTTTAAATAAATTTAAACTTGAATTTTAAAGTAAATTCTTTATTCCTTTAAATGATATTAATTAAGTTTACAATTCATTATTTTCTGTTTATTCAAAATCCTCTTTTTCCATACTCGAAATTATTTATTAGTATTTTAATATCACTTTCATTCTTTTCCAATTCATTCTTAAATTTATTCAAATTTTCTACAATTATTTTACCAAAAAATTCACTCTTTTTATTTTCTTTTCAAAAATCCAATTCTTTATATTTTGATAACTCGGTGTACCGAAATATATTCAAGCAAACAATAGCATTCAATATTCCAATTATAAATATAATTCATCACAGAATATCCAATATTCATAACACAGAATATTAAACAATCTAATAATTTTGAGGAATCCAGTTGGATCCCTCCAACCTGTTTCCCTGCATCCACAGACGTTAGCACAATAAAATACCAATTCCACTTCAAGGTGGAATATCGCGGCATATAGGTTTTATATAATATCCCCCGCTATTATGCGGTGCACAGGGTCCAATCTGCTATATAATGCGGGAATCAATCACTCCAATATATATTATATGCTACTATTTAATATTGCACATCAAAACAATTCAATCATTCAACCAATTATTTAAATTTAACCATTTAAATTTAAATAACCCAGATGAGTGAGATCAACTCACCTTTGTTTTGTTTGCAATCCAGTCCAACCCTGACTTGTTTTCTTCACCGTATTAGACCTGTATGGACAATTTATATGATTTATTAATACTCAAACAAATCGGACAATTAAACTTCTATTTGATAAATTCAATTAACCAATGATTTATTTTAAACTAATAATTTAATTTTAAACTAACTTTCCTTTTAAAAATCTTTTAATAACTGAAACAATGTAATTAAGTAAGAACAAGTAAATTTCCAAAATCCATTATATTTTAAATAAACTAGTAAATTTAATATGAGTATTTGTATATCTATTATTCCTTTTAATAATTTTTTTTCTTGTAACAAAAATAAGTTAAATAAGTTAATTGTAAATTAAACCACCAATCCATTATTTTTAAAATAAACCAGTAGACTTATTATGTGTGTGTGTATATTTTTATTTTTGAAACTTCATATATACTTATAAAATAATCTATATAGATTTAAAAATAAATTTTTTTATATAAACTTTAAAATACTTAAAAAAAACCCTTTCTTTTTTTCTTCTGTACATATTTTGTATCTTAAACAGGTAAGCTGATGTATTATAAATATATTTTCTAATCTATATATCTATAAATTAAATAGTATTAAAGGCAGACTGATTACACTTTACTGCACCATTATTATTATATTTCTTTTCTATTTTCCTAACCTATGTATATATATATACACACACATATATATAAATTAGATTAAATTAAATAAACAGCAAATACCTCACAGTAACTTACGATTCAGGCCAACGCCATCACACTTTACTCAAAAACCCTCTGATGAACTCAACATCTAACCTGATCGACACCACTCCAGATGCGTCATACTTCGACCGCCCTCATCACCGAAGACCCCACGTGCGCTCACGGTCGCCACTCCCTCATAGCCGCGAGCCTCGTCTTCTTTTCAATTGATCTGCCGGTCGCGACCTCAATTCTCCCCCGCAAATGCGCGCGTGAGACGATGTCTCTTCCCTATACCGAGATCGAAGTCACCGCACTTGAGGAGACGTGAGCGCTATTTTGGATTTTTTTTCGTTTGATGACCTCGGTCTCGATCTGGATAGAAGTGGGATTCAAGATTGAAGTTGCCTCTGATTCCAAATTGAGAGAGGGGAATTCGGCTAGGCTTCGAACAGATACAGAATGAAGACCGTGATTTTATATTTTTTTTTGGCTTTGCTTCCATTGCTCGGCCATTAATTGAGGATGTTTTCATCTCTTTTTTTTATGTTCGAATGAAGGAGGCAGAAAGATTTAAAAAGGAAGCAAGGCATCTTCATACGTGGTAGGTGGCATGTAGGGTAAGCTATAGTGTCCTGAAGAAAGTAAAACCCGAAGTGATGAAAATGTTTGATATAGATATAATTTCAGCTGATGTTGACCAAAATATATATAAAATTTTAAATTTAAATTCAAATTGTCTCGATAAACGCAACACGAAATTTTGGCTTCCTATCGAGGCATGCCGCTAGGCATTTATAATGTTATACCCCTATTTCGAACGCAATGGAAAAGGTTTCGAGTGCTAATTCAATTCTATGGAGAAGACAGCTTTTGGACCTACTTATTTTATTAAATTTTCGATATAAATTTCAGCGCGTTTACTTACCGTGTGCTCACACGACAACTCTAAATGCTTCGAAAATTGAAATCCGATAATAATAAAATATTATGGATCCAATGGAACTAGTTTCGTTGAAATCAGAGACTGTGCCTCGGAAGGCTATTTTTAAACGTCAATTTAAACGATAAAATTTCAAAACTTAACAAAACACTTTCGAATCAAATTTTAACACTATTACTATCTTCAGTACTATCAATATACATTTTACAAGCCTTTTAAAATATTTTTAACAAGCTTGAAACTGAATATTCAACGTTTTACCCAACTTCAACTTATTTCATTCAATAATTTAATTATCAAATAAATAGTGATATTTGAATTCAAGTTAAAAATTAAATTTTAAAGATTTAAAATTAATTAAATATTCCAATTTCAAATGCCCAAAAATTCCGGGTCGTCATAGGATATTAATAAAAAGCTAAGGTCACTGACAAGGCAATATTGATTATGTATTCAATATTATAGCCAATTGATTTTAGTAAATCACTAAAATAAATGGCGAGGCAACATCATCATATTTTATGATGTTTATGGTTTTGATATATGATGGATGTTGGAATAAACTGAATGAAGTTTTTGAGAAAGAATATATGAATTTGATTTGGTTTTAGACATTAAATTATGGTTGTATGATGGGTAAATATAATTATCTTGAATTTGAGGATATAATTAAATAAGTTATAACTTATTCACATTTGGATTTAATATGTAGGGACATTATAATTTATATGACTATAAATTATTTGATATTGTTTGGATATTTTGATTTAAGTGAACATGGAACATTTTAGAAAAGAAGAATTATTTAAATTTAAATTTAAATTTAGGATTTAGAAAAGTTTTATGAAAAAAGTATGTATAAGCTTTGTATTGATTGTGACAGTTAGGAATTATATTAACAATACGAACTTAAGTGAATTTATAAGTTAACATGGAAAGAATTTTTAGGTATATATAATATATATATATAAGTATATGTATATGTATAAATTAATGATTATTGAATGGTATATTTTGAAAATAAAGTAATTGTTGAGTATGAATATTATTAATTATTAGAAAATGAAGTTTGTGAGATTTTGTTTTCAAAATGAAAATTTAATATGAAAAGTATTTGTTTTATAAATACATGTAAAGTATCTATGTACTTTGAAGTTAATTAAAGAAAAATACTTAAAAAAGAATTTATTTAAGATAAAGTATTTTTGAATTAATATAATATTTTAAATTTTGTTTGAAATGAAGTTAGTTTGATGGAAAAGATTTCGTGATTGAAGATTAAGTAAAGATACTCATATGTTTTTATATTGAATTTTCTTCCTAAAAGGTTAAGATTTTTAATTGGGAAATTTTGGAAATGGATTTGATACTCGATGCCTTTTGAATTCAAAGTAAGATTTTAGAGCATGGCATTGATAAATAATAAAAATTAATAGACTGATATTTTTATATTCCTTAAATAATTGAGATGTTTTATATTGTGATAAGCCACCAATGAAACTAATCGTATGATGTCCCAGAAATTTGGACAATATTTATTTAATAATTTCCATTAATAATCATTTTAAAATATGTAATATTATTTAACAATCTAATTTAAACAGGATTTATCTTTTTAAAACTAATAATTATTAATTTGACAAACATTATCTTTTCAAAATTTATAATAATGATAATTTAATTTGGGAATTTTACTCTTTTCAAATTTAAAAATATTTAATGATAAAATTTATCTTTCTAAGTTAGTTAAAAAAGATATTCTATTTATAATGTATATATATGTGTATACATTGTAAATAGGGAGTTTGATTTTAATTTAAATTTAAATTTAATAAGAAACGTTTTCAAATTTATATTTATATATATTTGAATATATATTGTAAATGGGAAAACTTGATTGGATTTAATATGGAAACTTTTCAATAGCTTATTTTAAAAAATCTATCTTATATTTCAAAAATAATTAAAGTAAATATTTATTTTGTTTATAAATATAATAGTTTAAACTATACATTATAATAAATGTTTATTTTTGTTTTCTTTTAAAGATTGGTTTTTGAAATAAATTTAGTATATACATTGAAGTACAATGTTTTTAAACTTTGAAAATAAGGTATAATTCAATATTCTTTTCTTTTTAAATTTTCTTTCTTGAAAATTTAGCTTTAGAAATTTTATTTTAAAAAAGATTAAAATAAACAATAAAGAGTATAATTAATAAAGACAATTCATATGAAAACATTAAACACAAGTGGAAATAAACATTTAATAACATGATAACATAAATAAGAAATTAATTTAAAAACATTTATAAAAATGAGCAATTATTATAATATTTGAATTATAACATGTGTAAGGTTATTATACCATGAGAAAGACACTTGTAAAACAATCTACATCTTAATGTAACAAGTGGCAATTAATTTATTTTTGAGAATAATTATTTATAAATGTATATAGAAAAACTTAGCAAAATCAATTTTAGTTCAAACAACATTTTTCTTTCTGAAAAATCTAAAAATCAGATTTAAAGAAAAATGAAGAAACAACATCAAATACAAACCAAAATTCAAAAACAAATATTTTTTTTAAAAAGAAAGTACAAAACCAAATACACATCCGTTCTAAAATCTGCAAAAGCTTTCAAATCTATGATCTTGCATAACAAGTGAAGATCATCAGCAAATTCAAAGCAAAATGATTTCAACACTAAATTCAAAAGTTTCAACTTCAATACACCTGTAATCCAAGTGATCTTCTCAAATGCAAGCAAAATCAACATCTCTATAAGGATCAATTGTAGAAAATTCAAAATAGCAAGTAAATTCAACAAAATCAATTGCAAATAACTGTAAACGAGAATGCAACACAAATCCTATTCTCCGCTTCTTCATATTGTGAGTAAACCATTTTTTTTAAAACAGTTTACAAACCTGTGATGAAATCTGTTGCATGTGTAGGAATATAGTTTATAATGCTTGTTTGATTTTAATTGTGTGAATATAAGTATAGCATGTCTATAGAAATGGTCTCTGTTATTTTCATTTGTGCTCTGTGTTAGTGATAGGCCCACCTTCATCATCTAAAAAATCATATCTCACTGGATAATCAAAATTTGACTTTGATTACTAAAAGAAAAATGTTAATAACATTGTATTCTTATTTTTAAAAAGTAATTTCAAGTGAATGAATTTAGATAATACTCTGTAAATTCAAGAATACAGTGGAATTCATAAAAATGGGCAAAACTCAAACATGGAGATTCTCAAATTCACTAACACAGTCTGGTTTGTCTTCGAAAATTAGGAATTTTAAGAGCTAAATCAAAAATTTTAAGTGGGGATTGAAGGAGATATTTGGGTTTGTTCAGAAAAACGGTTTTGAGCCTTTTTCGATGATCGATGAGATCAGAAGGGTCGGGTTTGCTACCGAAGGTGGCGCATGAGTAGAGGAGCAAGGGAAAAATGCCTGAAGAATTTTATGGTTGACGTGGTGGTGGCGAATCGATGGAATAGGGTTTTGGACCTGCCATGCGTCGTCTTTTTTCTCGAGGGTACTGCTGCCTCACCAGAACTTCGGAGGTTATCGGAGTTGTGGGAAAAGGTTTAGGGAAGGTCGATGAATGTTCGGCCGTGGTTACGCTTTGTCGGATGGTCGGTGGCGATGGTTTGGCATGGTTTCTTCAATGGGTCGCGTTTCCAGTTTTGGTCATGCAGCTCATTTTCGTGTCTCTGGAGTTTTGGCGATTCTGGATGGTCGAGGTAGTAGTTGGGATCGCCGTTGACTTGTGAGCGTGGTCGGCAAGGTAGGGATGTGGGTCTGATCGCGGTGCAGGTGCACGATGCACGTTAATCTCTGAGTGGTTCGAAGTTTGGGGAAGACAGTTTCAGGCTTGGGTTTGATTTTGAGTTGAGGTCGATAATGACTCGAAGGAGATGGTTTGTTGCGTGTGTTTTGTTCGAGCTTGCCTGATGGGCTCGAGTTCTCTTTTCCTCTTGTTAAGCTATTCTGACCGGATTATAATTAGTAAAGCAAAGTGATTTTACTTACATGATTTTATTACTGGGTTTTAAAACATGGAATAAATATATTTTGAAGGTACTTAAAAATGAGTATATTCAAAGCCATAAGGAAAGGTATAAGAATAAAAGAAAAATTTTAAAGCAAAGCTTTAAAAAAGTTTTAATGTATAAAATGTTTAAGTTAGAAGATGATGTTTAACAACTTTAGATTTTTAAAAGTATGGATTTAAAGTTTTAAATTTTTGTTTTAAAAATAGTTTTGAATAATATAAATATTATCTTAAACAAAATTTTGTAAATTTTGTTCTTAAATGTATCCAAATTATAGAGTAATTTGTTAAAATTTAATGGTGATTAAGGCGAAAGGGTATTTAACTTTAATAAGTTAAAAGATAATTTTGTATAAACCAAATCCAAGTTTAAGATTTAATTTATTTTAAAAATGGAAGTTAAGGGTTTAATGTAATAAATGATTTATCTTAATTTTAATCATGTTTTGTTAACGTAGGAAAATTGAAGTATAATTTCTTAATTTACTCAAAATGATTAAATTAAGTGATTAAATTAAGATAAATTAATTGATATAATTAATTAAGTGTAATTAATTACTTAATTAATATTTGATTAATCAAGGTTAATCAATTAGGGAATAATTAAATAATAAGTAATTAAGAGATTAATTACTTAATGTTAAGAAGATTATTAGAGCAATTACATATGAAGTAATTAAAGTAATTGATTTCTTGGTGTAATTAATTAAGTTAATGTGGTTAACTGTAATTAATTAATTAAGTTTAATTAATTAAAGAGGGTTACTTAATGATGGAATTAAGTATAATTACTTAGTGTAATTAATGAGATGTAATTACTTAGTGAAGTAATTAATGAATAATTACTGGATGTAATTAATTAAGGGAAATTACTTGTTGGGAAGTAATTAAAGGATAATTACTTAAGGGAAGTAATTAAGTGATGATTACTCGGAATAATTAAAGGATTAATTAATGTAATTAATTAAGGAGTTAATTTAATTAATGTAAGTAATTAAGGGAATTAAATTACTGGTTGTGATTTATCAAGGTTGATTAATGAATGTAATTAAGTTAAAGATTAACTATTAAAAGGTAATTAGAAGAATAATTAGAAGATCATTAATTAATGTAATTAATGACAATAGTTAAAGGTTTAATTAATTAATAAATATGATTAATTAAAGGATAATTAATAAATGAAGTGATAAAGATAAAATTAATTAATGTAATTAATTAAGGATTAATGTAATTAATTATAATTAATTAATTAATGGAAATAATTAAGGTTAATTACTAAGTGATTAAAGAATAATTAATTTGTGTAATTAATTTATAGACTAATTACTTAATGTAATTAAGTAATAATTAATCAAAGATGATTAATTTAGAAGATTATTAAAGAATAATTAATCTAATTAAAGATTAATTAATTGGTTTATAAAGTGATTAAAGGTTGATTAATTAATTAAAAGTTTTGTAATTAATTAATTAATGATTGTTTAAGAAGGATTATGTGATTAACTCTTAAGTAATTTATTTATAAGATGATTAAATTAATTATAATTTGGATTAGTGGTTCCTGTTTGTGGATGATTGATTGAATTGAATGTTTGGATTTGGTTGATGCTTATAGTTTGAATAATCTATGATATGCTATGATGTGATATTGATTATAGCTGTGATAAATGTGTGATATTTATCTGTGATTGATGCTGTGTGGATTCAATGTTTTAAATTGAATTAAGTTGTTCAAACTAAAATCATTTGGACATTAAGATGGCGTTTTGGATTTCGATGAGAACGGGATCGGGTTTCCAAATTTGGAATTCCGAAAATCACATCGATTCAAATTAAACGTTAGGTCGTGAATCTGAAGTGAAGAGTGAAGACTTGAGGTGTAAGGATTAATCGTCGTTTAACTCTGAGGGTGATTCCAATACGAGTTTAACGGGGTAGTACTTTCAGGTTCGAGATGAAGATTCAGAGTGCAAGGGCTATTGTCCTTAACTCTGAGGGTGATTCCAAAATGAGTGTAGCGAGATAGTGCCTTCGGTTTCCTTCGAACCCGGAACGAACTTGTATGGATTGAATGCTTTCAGAACATTGTCAGGTGGACGATGAGCATTCTAAGATAGATGTGTTCTATAAAGGTAATCGTAGTCTTAAGCCTCATCAATCAGGAATGACTAAAACAGGAGAGGTGCAGCAAGGTTAAGTGGGTAGCACCCAAGTAGGACGAGATTTACCCCTTTCTAGAGGTTCATTTTTATTCGGCTGTGTGGGCAGTTGGAGACGGCCATCTGCGGGGTTGTCTTGCCGGGACTATCCAGTAAGGGATGGTTCCGGCTTTGTGTTGCAGTGGATTTAGGGTGGATCCTCGACACGATGATCTAGGCCCCGTACTGTGACGGGCGGTACCCCAGTAGCCCTGCCATTGATAAAAACTCATTCTTCCTACGTGCCCTTTACTGTTTTGATTGTATACCTATGTAGCTGGAATTTAATAAATGTAACAATTTTGGCTATTTTCTATTAACTTGAAAACCCTAGACCCTATTATACTATCACTGGATTTCCTATCAAACGTTTTAGTTAGTGTAAGGTATAAACTTACCCATGTTTATTTGTGGGGAGTCTTACGTGATACCTTTGTTTTCAAAAGATTTTCAAAGTTAAGCAATTTTAACCCGTTTACTCACACCAAACCCATGTCTGACCCAAGTGTTTATTTTCTATTTTATTAAACTCTTGGGTACTCATATTATATATGAGTAGTTAAGAGATTCAAGATAACTTTGACGAGTTCTGGAGGAGAAATGGAGCATGAGGCTGCAGCGTGTAGATATATAGTGGTTCTGCTGTGCTAGTATTGTATCTGTTTTCAGCGTTGTACTTGAGTTGTAATAACTAGATAGGTGTTTATAACTGTCTAGTTTGTGTTGTATTAGCTGTATAACTTTGATGTATGTGATATTATGTAATATCTTATGTGATATAATACAATTTATTCATTCCGGTGAGAGATTCTGATGTTGTTTGTTTCTTTCTTTTCTTTCTTTTCTCTTTTCTATCCCTTTCTTTCTTCTGAATGATGCGTCTTTCTGTGGAATGAAAGGTGGGTCGTTACATTGTGGTATCAGAGCGCTAGGTTGAGTGAATACCTAGGCTTTGGAGTGATTTCTTTCTAAGTGAGCTTAATTGTATTTTTATATATTTTTATATATATATGTACCTATATACCTACCCATTGTTGGGTTACCTATTCGGGTTTTCCAATATAAGTTCTAGAGGTAGGAGAGGTAGTAGTGTGCATAGCACGACTACCACTAATGGAAGAAGTCTGAGTGTAGAGGTTGGAAGTGTATCCATCAGGGGCAGTACTGGGCATCTTGAGTAAGCTTTGATGTATTGTGTATGGATTTTACCGATCTCTGAAGTAAACCTTCACAAGGTTTGGAATCTATCTTTGAAGTGTAACCTTGGTTGTGCGCGTACGAGGGAATTTCCTAGAGTTTGGATCAGTCGGAGTGCTGAAGTGAGTGATGTTATCTTGACAACCTTAGGAAGGCGTCTTATCTGTATTGGAGTTTGAGACTCGGTTTGGCAAGGTGTTTGTGCTTGGTTTGAAGCGGAGTTTCCTAAGAGATATATGTCTATCTTGAAGGCTATTTTATAGATGTGGCTAATATAGCTTTGTGATTTAAGGAGCATTTGGATAAGGAAGTCTTTGGCAACAGTAGTAGCTCGGAGATATTGGGTGTGTTGTCAGAAAAGTCTCTTGGCATAGCAGTATACTAGAGGTGGAGTACGGAAGCAATAAAGTGGCTTGTTTCTTCGATGGTTCAGAAATCTTTATGATTCTTCTGTCAGTAGGCCGGGCAGATGGTGAAGGCTTGTCCACTTCTTCTGGAAGCTCAGCTGGGATTGATGTCTGTGGTTTAGGTGAACCATCAGTTTCTTCTTTTGGTTAGGAAGACTTAAGCTTTTCTGATTAGTCAAGAGAGAACGGTTTCTTTGGAATCTGAACTGAGTAGAATTGCAAAAGTAACTTGCGATGGCTCGGAAGTTCTCTTAGTAATCTTTGCTTTGGATTGAGGCATCTCTAGAGGATGTAGGAGCTTTCAAAGTGATTTGAGATTTTTCGGTTATCTTCGATGAAGTCAAGGTTTGCATCTGCATCAGGAGATGGAGTTCTGTATCGACTTGATTCTTGGAAGCTTTTCCGGTGTTTCAGCCTAGTAGGAGGGCTTTTAGAGTGAGAGGTCTAGTTAAGCAGTCAGGATTGATCGGATCTTGTTTTCTGGTTGGATTTCTGTTGTGGTGTTTGTGATCGAATCAGATAGATCACTAGGATTTTATGGAATTTGATGAACGTGTTTCCGGGACGAGTTGGTCAAGTTTGTGCTTGTGTTCATACACAACATTCTCATCTTCTTTAGATCGGAGTTGTGCAGCGGAAGCATGGTGGCAGCTATTTCAGAATAAAAGCAACCCCGGACTACTCGGATGTTTGAGTTTTACTTGGATCAGAGGATTTCTTCAAGATTTTCATTCGGGATCTGAAGGCTTGGTTGTCTTGTGTATCTGTTCTGTTTTCCAAATAAGAGTAGTTTGTTTGAAATCTTCTGATGGTTGTGTAGTAGAGTTTTTGTGCTGGATTTTGATGGATCTTGGGAGAGCCATCTTTTTGAGTAGGATCTGGAGATCATTTATTTCTTGATCCAGATTTAGGTTCGTGTGGCATCTGCGAAGATTTGGACTGGTCAAGAAGGTTGAAGGCAGCCCAGGATCGGCGGGAGAGTTTTGTGGATAAAAGCCAAAGGAAATTAAGAATTCAAAGTCGGAGATTTAATTTTTGGTTAAGTTTTCTCCGATCGTAAGAGCGATAAGATTGGGTAAGTCTGGAAGCTAGCTTAGAGGTGTATTGGGTTTTTCTGTATACTCTTAAGGTTAAGTGTTTAATCTACTGGATTGAGTTGCCAGTGCGGATGACTGAAATTCGTAATGTATTTCACGTATCTTTGAGGGAGTATATGTGTGATCCGTCACTGGTTTTAGAACCAACAGTTCTATGAGATTTGGAAGTTGAACAAGACTTGTCTATAGTCCAGTATCCTATTTAGATTTGTAGATCCAGATATATAGGAGCTTGGGATCCGAATAGTATAGCTAGTTTAGATTCTGTAGAGTAGGTATCCCGGTGTTTGTACCAAGGAAACTCTAGGAAGCTCTGTCCAGGATTTTGTCTGGATAGTTAGTGTTGTTAGTTTGAATTGATTATTATGGTTGCTAGTATTTGATTGATAACATATGCTTGCTATTTTAAAATTAAAATCTATGTGGGATTATTAAAATATCTTTGCTTTTAAATTTCGAGGACGAAATTCTTTGAAGGGGGGAGGAATGTGATATCCCGAAAATTTGGGCAATATTTATTTAATAATTTCCATTAATAATCATTTTAAAATATGTAATATTGATCTAATAATCTGATTTAAACAGGATTTATCTTTTTAAAACTAATAATTATTAGTTTGGCAAATGTTATCATTTCAAAGTTTATAATAAAGATAATTTAATTTGGGAATTTTATTCTTTTCAAAGTTAAAAATATTTAAATGATAAAATTTATCTTTCTAAGCTAATTAAAAAAAATGATATTCTATTTATAATGTATATATATGTGTATACATTGTAAATAGGGAGTTTGATTTAAATTTAAATTTAAATTTAATAAGAAATGTTTTCAAATTTATATTCATATATATATATATATATATATATATATATATATATATTTGTACATATATTGTAAATTAGAAAACTTGATTGGATTTAATATGGAAACTTTTCAATAGCTTAGTTTAAAAAATCTATCTTATATTTCAAAAGTAATTAAAGTAAATATTTATTTTGTTTAAAAATATAATAGTTTAAAGGGGATTTTAGGCTCAAGGAAAAAGTTGTGAAAAAATTTAGTTTTAGGGACAAGAAGTTTTTTTTTAGGCTGAAGGACACTTTTTAGTGTAAATCACAGAATGATAGTTGTAACATCAATTTCTGTTTATACTAAAAAGTGCCCTTCAGACCAAAAAGCAAACTTTCTGCCCCTGAGACTAAATTTTTTTACAACTTCTTCTCTGTGTCTATTTTCATGTAGTTTAAATTGTATATTATAATAATAGATTATTTTTGTTTTCTTTTAAAGGTTGGTTTTTGAAATAAATTTAGTATATACATTGAAGTACAATGTTTTTAAACTTTGAAAATAAGGTATAATTCAATATTCTTTTCTTTTTAAATTTTCATTCTTGAAAATTTAGCTTTGGAAATTTTATTTTAAAAAGATAAAAATAAAACATTAAAGAATGTTACTGATAAAGATAATTCGTATGAAAACATTAAAAGCTAAGTGGAAACAAACATCTAAAAACATGACAAAATATATAAGAAATCAATTTAAAAACATTTATAAAAATGAGTAATTATTATAATATTTGAATTATAACATGTGTAAGGTTATTATACCATGAGAAAGACACTTGTAAATCAATCTACATCTTAATGTAACAAGTGGAAATATTAATTTATTTTTGAGAATAATTATTTATAAAAGTATATAGAAAAACTTAGCAAAATCATTTTTAGTTCAAACAACATTTTTCTTTCTCAAAAAACTGAAAATGGGATTTAAAGAAAAATGAAGAATCAACATCACATACAAACCAAAATTCAAAACTAGATTTCTTTTTAAAAGAAAGTACAAAACCAAATACACATCTGTTCATAAATCTGCAAAGGCTTTCAAATCTGTGATCTTGCATAACAAGTGAAGATCATCAGCAAAGTTTCAAAAGTTTCAACTTCAATACAACCTGTAATCCAAGTGATCTTCTCAAATGCAAGCAAAATAAACATCTCTATAAGGATCAATTGCAGCAATTTCAAAACAGCAAGTAAATTCAACAAAATCAATTGCAAACAACTGTAAACAAGAATGCAACACAAATCATGTTCTCTGCTTCTTCATATTGTGAGTAAACCTTTTCTTAAAACAATTTACAAACCTATGATGAAATCTGTTGCATGTGTAGGAATATAGTTTACAATGCTTGCTTGATTTTAATTGTGTGAATATAAGTATAGCATGTATGTAGAAATGGTCTTTGTTATTTTCATTTGTGCTCTGTGTTAGTGACAGGTCCACCTTCATCATCTAAAAAATCATATCTCACTGGATAATCAAATTTTGACTTTGATTACTAAAAGGAAAATGTTAATAACATTGTATTCTTGTTTTTAAAAAATAATTTCAAGTGAATGAATTTAGATAATACTCTGTAAATTCAAGAATACAGTGGAATTCATAAAAATGGGCAAAATTCTAACATGGAGATTCTTGGATTCACTAATACAGTCTGGTTTGTCTTCGAAAATTAGGAATTTTAAGAGCTAAATCAAAAATTTTAAGTGGGGATCGATTGAGATATTTGGGTTTGTTCAGAAAAGGGGTTTTGAGCCTTTTCTGATGATCGATGAGATCAAAAGGGTCGGGTTTGCTACCGAAGGTGGCGCATGAGTAGAGGAGCAAGGGGAAAATGCCTGAAGAATTATACGGTCGACGTGGTGATGGCGAATCGATGGAATAAGGTTTTGGACCTGCTATGCGTCGTCTTTGTTCTTGAGGGTACTGCTGCCTCACCAGAACTTCGGAGGTTATAGAAGTTATGGGAAAGCGTTCAGAGAAGGTCGATAAACGTTTGGCCGTGGTTACGCTTCGTCAGGTGGTCGGTGGCGATGGTTTGGCATGGTTTCTTCGATGGGTCGCGTTTCCAGTTTGGTCATTGCAGCTCGTTTTCGTGTCTCTGGAGTTTTGGCGATTCTGGATGGTCGGGGTAGTAGTTGAGATCGCCGTTGACTTGCGAGCGTGGTCGGCAAGGTGGGGACATGGGTCTGACCGCCGTACACGTGCACGGTGCATGTTAATCTCTAAATGGTTCGAAGTTTGGGGAAGACAGTTTCAGGCTCGAGTTAGATTTCGAGTTGGGGTCGATAATGACTCGAAGGAGATGGTTTGTTGCTTGTGTTTTGTTCGAGCTTGCCTGGTGAGCTCGAGTTCCCTTTTCCTCTTGTTAAGCTATTCTGACCGGATTATAATTAGTAAAGCAAAGTGATTTTACTTACACGATATTACTACTGGGTTTTAAAACATGGAATAAATATATTTTGAAGGTATGCAAAAATGAGTTTGTTCAAAGCCATAAGGAAAGGTACAAGTATAAAAGCAAAATTTTAAATCAGAGCTTTAAAACAGTTTTTAATGTATAAAATGTTTAAGTTAGAAGATGATTTTTAACAACTTCAGATTTTTAAAAGTATGGATTTAAAGTTTTAAATTTTTGTTTTCAAAATAGTTCTGAATAATATAAATATTATCTTAAACAAAATTTTGCAAATTTTGTTCTTAAATGTATCCAAATTATAAGGGTAATTTGTTAAAATTTAATGGTGATTAAGGCGAAGGGTATTTAACTTTAATAAGTTAAAAGATAATTTTGTATAAACCAAATCCAAGTTTTAAATTTAATTTAAATGGAAGTTAAAGGTTTAATGTAATAAATGATTTATCTTAATTTTAATCATGTTTTGTTAACGAAGGAAAATTGAAGTATTATTTTTTAATTTACTCAAAATGATTAAATTAAGTGATTAAATTAAGATAAATTAATTTATATAATTCATTAAATGTAATTAATTACTTAATTAATATTTGATTAATCAAGGTGAATCAATTAGGGAATAATTCAATAATAAGTAATTAAGAGATTAATTACTTAATGTTAAGAAGATTATTAGAGGAATTACTTCTGAAGTAATTAAAGTAATTAATTACTCGGTGTAATTAATTTAGTTAATATGGTTAATTGTAATTAATTAATTAAGTTTAATTAATTAAAGAGGATTACTTAATGATGGAATTAAGTATAATTACTTAATGGAATTAATGAGATGTAATTATTTAGTGAAGTAATTAATGAATAATTACTGGATGTAATTAATTAAGGGAAATTACTTGATGGGAAGTAATTAAAGGATAATTACTTGAGGGAAGTAATTAAGTGATGATTACTCAGAGTAATTAAAGGATTAATTAATGTAATTAATCAAGGAGTTGATTTAATTAATGTAAGTAATTAAGGGAATTAAATTACTATTATGATTTATCAAGGTTGATTAATGAATGTAATTAAGTTAAAGATTAATTATTAAAAGGTAATTAGAAGAATAATTAGAAGATCATTAATTAATGTAATTAATTATAATAGTTAAAGGTTTAATTAATTATTAAATGTGATTAATTAAAGGATAATTAATAAATGAAGTGATTAAGATAAAATTAATTAATGTAATTAATTAAGGATTAATGTAATTAATTATAATTAATTAATTCATGGAAGTAATTAAGGTTAATTACTAAGTGATTAAAGAATAATTAATTTGTGTAATTAATTTAAAGACTAATTACTTAATTTAACTAAGTAATAATTAATCAAAGGTGATTAATTTAGAAGATAATTAAAGAATAATTAATCTAATTAAAGATTAATTAATTGGTTTATAAAGTGATTAAAGGTTGATTAATTAATTAAAAGGTTTGTAATTAATTAATGAATGATTGTTTAAGCAGGATTATGTGATTAACTCTCAAGTAATTAATTTAATTTAAGATGATTAAATTAATTATAATTTGGATTAATGGCTCCTGTTTGTGGAGGATTGATTGAATGGAATGTTTGGATTTGGTTGATGCTTATAGTTTGAATAATCTATGATATGCTATGATGTGATATTGATTATAGCTGTGATACATGTGTGATATTTATCTGTGACTGATGCTGTGTGGATTCAATGTTTTAAATTGAATTAAATTGTTCAAATTAAAATCACTTGGACATTAAGATGGCGTTTTGGATTTCGATGAGACCGGGATCGGGTTTCCAAATTTGGAATTCCGAAAACCACATCAATCCAAATTAAACGTTAGGTCGTGAATCTCAAATGAAGAGTGAATACTCGAGGTGTAAGGACTAATCTTCGTTTAACTCTGAGGGTGATTCCAATATGAGTTTAACGGGGTAGTACTTTCAGGTTCGAGATGAAGATTCAGAGTGCAAAGGCTATTGTCGTTAACTCTAAGGGTGATTCCAAAATGAGTGTAGCGAGATAGTGCCTTCGGTTTCCTTCGAACCCGGAACAAACTTGTATGGATTGAATGCTTTCAGAATATCGTCAGGTGGATGATGAGCATTCTAAGATAGATGTGTTCTATAAAGGTAATCGTAGCCTCAAGCCTCATCAACCAGGAATGGCTAAAATAGGAGAGGTGCAGCAAGGCTAAGTGGGTAGCACCCAAGTAGGATGAGATTTACCCCTGTCCAGAGGTTCATTTTTATTCGGCTGTGTGGGAAGTTGGCGACGACCTTCTGCGAGGTTGTTTTGTTCTGGACTGTCCAGTAAGGGATGGTTCCGTCTTTGTGTTGCAGGGGATTTAGGGTGGATCCTCGGTACGGTGATCTTGGCCCCGTACTGTGACGGGTGGTACCCCAATAGCCTTGCCATTGATGGAAACCCATTCTTCCTACGAGTCCTTTACGGTTTTGATTCTATACCTATGTAGCTGGAATTTAATAAATGTAACAATTTCAGCTATTTTCTATTTACTTGAAAACCCTAGACCCTATTATAATATCACTAGATTTCCCTTCAAACGTTTTGGTTAGCATAAGGTAAAAACTTACCCATGTTTATTTGTGGGGAGTCTTACATGATACCTTTGTTTTCAAAAGATTTTCAAAGTTAAGTAACTTTAACCCGTTTACTCACACCAGACCCATGACTAACCCAAGTGTTTATTTTCTGTTTTATTAAACTCTTGGGTACTCATATTATGTATGAGTAGTCATGGGATCCAGGATAGCTTTGACGAGTTTTGGAGGAGAAATGGAGCAGGAGGCTTCAGCATGTAGATATATAGTGGTTCTGATGTGCTAGTATTGTGTCTGTTTTCAGTGTTGTACTTGAGTTGTAATAACTCGACATGTGTTTATAACTGTCTAACTTGTGTTGTATTAGCTGTATAACTCTGATGTAGATGATATTATGTAATATCTTATGTGATATAATATAATTTATTCGTTTCGCTGAGAGATTCTGATGTTGTTTGTTACTTTCTTTTCTATCTTTTCTCCTTTCTATCCCTTTCTTTCTTCTTAATGATGCGTCTTTCTGTCGAATGAAAGGAGGGTCGTTACAAATCGATAATTTTTGTAATAACTCTGTTTGAAACTTGACGAGTTGATATAAGTGCTAATTCAAGAAAGTTAAGATGGAGTATTATGAGATTAGTTTTCATGATTATTTGATTTACATTTAAATATAAATTGATATGGAATATTATCATTGTTATAGATTTTCAATAGAAATTGTGTGGATGCAATTTTCTTAAGGGAAGAGTATGTAACAACCACACATTTAGGGGTAATTAGTAAAAGTTAACAATAATTATTCAATCGGTTGAAATGGATTTAGTGGATTAGATAAGTAAGATTTTGGATTTAGCATGAATATTAAAAATTTATAATAAGGTAATATGTAGCAGAATTAAATAGTTTTAGGAATAATTATTTGTTATAAAGTTGTGAAATAAATCATTTTGGAACTTTATTAATAAATGGGTTTAAAATGTGAATATTGGATATTTAGTTTTAAATAAAATTAGAACATAAAAATAAATTCTAGAAAATTCAGTGTCGGGTAAATGATTAATTATTTTAGAGATAAATTTTATTTGAGGCTTTACAGTGATTTATTTTAAATAAAAATAGTTTTATAAAAGAAAAAAATGAAATATATACGTATACACACTCTCACATTCATACCTGATCCTCACCCAAAGTCCAAAGGCCTAAACCCAATTTCTTTAATATGGAGTTTCTACTTCCGAACATTTCCAATTCATGATTCTTCCTTTCCTTCATCAAATAACAGTTTGCGTACATCTTATTTTTGACTTTTCCAAAATCTAATGCTCCTTCCCCAATAATTGTTCCCATCTAAATTGTATATTAATCAAATAAAAAATTTTAAATTCCCAAATGTCTGACAGCACTACACTACAATACATGAAGGGGTTTCTAAATTATTCTTTTTCTGATTTGGAATTAGGCTGCAACGACCCAAAATTTTCGTCCTCGAAAATTCCAGATTGTCAGAGGAAAGAAGAAAGAGATAGAAGAAGAAATAAAAAATAAAACACAGAATCTCACATTCGCAGCAGATCAAAATATAATATTAAATCATAGCAGTTATACAAAGAAGAACTGTATCTGTTAATTTACATCAATACATCAGAGTTACAACCATTACTCAAAGTTGGACAGTTAAAATTAACTTGTCTCATAAATACAAACAATAATATACAGAGCGGAATACTCCATACGTCCTGCCATCTAGCTCGCCTTCTGAGCTCCAAAACGTTCTAACCTGGAATCTGTAATACTCAGTCTGACTCGAGCATTACATCAAAGTGACACATGGGTCAGGCTGGAAACCAGCATGAGTAAAACCCATCTAACAAGAAATACTAATGCATAAAACTTATTTAAAAATCCAGGTAACTTGTTTCTTATTACGAGTTCTTAACTTGCCATCATCAAATCCTTATCTTCAAACATATCTAAGCATTATTACTCCGATTAAATTATCCAGTTTACATCATTTTTCCATTTCAGCCTATTTATTCCAAAGTCAAATCCATAAAGAATTATTACTTTACAAATCGAAGTGGTTTACGTACAAACTGATTCCTGATCTCGGTCTCTTCAAATCCAATATTGTTCTAAAAAAAAGTTTTTTTAGTTTTAAACAATTCCATTTGTAGCCAGAATTACATATTTAGATGGCCATTCATCATAGATAATCAAACCATATTATCACAGTTCGATCTAAACATATCATATCACATAGCATCACATGTCAGTTATCATCTATTTTAAGGCGTACAATATCATTCAATCATTCATAAGCAAGATTAATTTATCACACCATTTCTAATTAGTTTAAATAAATTAAATTAGTTACTTCAATCACTCTTAAATCCTGCCTACTAAACATTAATTAATTGCAACCCAATTTATTAATCATCCCTTAATTTACTCATTAATTATCCATAATTACTTCCATTAAGTAATTATTCTATTGGTTAATTATCCTCATTTAATTTACATTTAATTATTAATTAATTTAACCTTTAATTTACTAATTAAATTAAATATCCTTATCAAATTTATCCTTTAATTACATACATTAAGTAATTATCATTTCAGTAATTAATCTCGCATTACTAACCAATTAATCTCTAGTTACCAATTGATTTAATTAATTAATTGATAACTCTCAATTATAAATTAACTAATCCTTAATCATTGATTAATTAATCTTCTCTTCAATTCTTCATTAATTTAATTAATCCACAATTACCCAAAAATCTTAATTAAGTTCAAGATAACCCACTTATCATTTTTAAATTACTTAATTATCATTATCATAAAATTAAACAAAATCTTTAAGTAAATCAAAACATTATTTAAGATAACTATTTACCTTTAAGACCTTATTTAAATAACCTTGAAATTGATTCACATTTACTTAAAGGTCGACTTAGATTAATAATTTAAAAGCATCTTACCATTTTAATTTAACTCCTTAATACACTATTTAAATTCTTTCAAATAGACTTGAGTATTAACTTGATTTCATTTAAGTAAAAAATATAGTTACAACTTCCATTTATCTAAATATTTGTATAACATTAATATTTAAAAGAACTTGTTCAAGGAAAAATTTAAAACTTGATTTATTTCAAATTTTCAAACTGGTTTTATGAAATTTAAAAACATGGTTATCACTTAACCTGACCGAGTCAAAGAATCAAATTACTCGAGTCATAATTCAAAATCCTCGAGTCAAACCTCGAGTTTATCTCAAGCCCATTTTTCTTTTATTTTCTGTTAATATTACGAACTATTCCAGGAAACATATATGCATGCAACCCGAACCTATTCTCGAGCCACCACGATGCTACCCTAGAAACAACTTCGAGACGCGGACCCTCTTCCCAAAGCAGACTCTGACACACCAAAATCCATCGTGCACGTGCACAACTAAACGTCGACGATCAGGCTAACTATACTACCATCATCAAGTCATCATCGACCCACCTTTACGATCTCGAACACCCAAACAAAGATTCAGGCTTAAAATCGAAACCAAGCTCATCTCATATAACTTGGAATGAAATAGGTTGCCAATAAACGCATTGACTCGCCTATTCCGATCACCGGATTCTTTCCACCACGTCTACATCCTTGTCGATGAGCCATACTCCCATTCCCTTAAATCCAGTCATGTTCGATGCTTCCTTGATAACGCAAAACCCTCAACTTCAATGTGGACTCAAATGGGCTGTTAGACCCTAAAGCCCCTTCGACCCGCCACCACGGTGGCTTAAAATTCTAATAACTATTTTAACAAAATCGCCATCCATCGGCCTAGCTTCAGCCATGAACACGAGTTCCCAAAATTTTTCGATCAACCGAAATCGCTCGAAAACCAAATTCCAATCAACATGCAATATCTCATAATTTACAAACTTAAAATTCATGATTTAAATCTTACAAATCCTAGATTTCGAAAACGAAATTGATGGTATACCTGAATCAAATATTTATTATGACTGAAACTTTGACATGAACCAGAATCCTACTATACTTCTTCTTATTGTTTAAACTATCTTCGATGCCTAATAGTGAATATTTTTAGATCAGATATATTGTTATTACAAACAAGATTTGTTTATATATCTAAGTATCAAAAGAATTGAGGAAAGAGATATGAATTTTTTACAAAGTTCTATAACCTGAAGCATAAGAACAGAGCAACAACAGGCATGCACTCCAATATATTCTTACATATATACATATGATTATATAAAAAAATCATGTAATCGCTAATTTACCTCAAGATCACTGCTTACAACAAGACACAAACAGATTAAAAGCTTGTTTACTCACCTTAACTGTCGAACAGAGAAGCACTGATGTTTTGAAGTAGAAACAATACTTGAAATTGAAATAGCGGGCTTGTTTAACTTGATTTTAGATGATTTTGAACTTGAATCTTGCTTAAGTCTTTTGCTTAGCTTTGTTCCAGATTTGTAATAATTGAAAAAGTTGTTGCTGGATTTGATTACTGTTTGAATTATCTTCTGGTTTGAGTTTTTAATTATAGACTTGAGTTTTCTTTATGTTTTTGAAAAATGAAGATAAGAAAAAGAAATGAGAAAGGAATAGAAATGTATATATCTTCTGTTATCCTTTATTTCTTTTATTTAAAACAAAAACAAATTTACGACACTTGTTAAATTTTCTTACAAATGTCATTTACATATTATAATTGATTTACATTTGTTATATTGAATGAACTTATGTTTGCATTTGTAAATATCATGTCTTAATATTTTTTCATATGTTCATATATATTTATATTATAATTTCAATTTATTTTTATAATTGCTTATGTATTTATATTTAAACTAACTCTCCAATTTATCTATATAAAATTTAAAAGTAAATGATATAAATTTCCAATTATATTTTTTTTTTGAAAATCAATAGGCTAAGGGAGCCTTGCCCATTTATTATTCCAAATGTCATTACAATCAGCATTAAACTTTCAGAATATACAATTGCTTTAGATTGATAGTGTAGCCTTATACGCTTAGCATAAAAAGAATTAAAAATACATTGAATAACCCTTCCAATACCTTCCAGCTTATCTTTCTTAATACACATGCTTCCAATTCCAATTCTCTAATCTCATTCTTCTTTCACTTCTTGCATTAGAAGTTCAGTATATGAACTTTAGTAAAGCACCCAGAAGTCATTGAACCAATACCCAGATTATTATAAACTTCCATTGCCCAGACTGCTTATTTGCTCCTTACACCTATTTGTTCTGCAAATAATGAAATTTTTAATCACTGCAAACAAATCATTAGTAGAAGTAACTTTATCAGAAAAAATTCTCCCATTCCTCTCCTTCCGGATTGCATAAACAAAAGCTTTAAGAACAATTAGTAAAGCTTTAGATCTAGAAGTCTTCCATCTTAAATTCCAATTATATTCTTATAATAGTTATATAATATACTAGTTATATATATTCTTTATTTATATTTTTAAATGTTTTTCATAAAACTGTTATATTAAGTTTTCTATTTAGTAGTTTCTTTCCTTAATTTATATAAATAAAACATTTTAAAGAAAATAATATAAAACAAATTATATACCAATAATATCATATACATATATATTTTATATCCAATTTATTTTAAGATATTTTATTCTTTGAATTTCCAATTCAAATTCTAGTTCTAATTAAATTTCTACTCATATATATATATACACACACACACACACACACATATAACAACACATTATTATTTGTTTTTAAAAGAATAATTTGTCAATTCCAAGTAATTATATTAGGAGATTATCAAATAAATATTTATCCAAATATAAATATATTTATTATCAAATTTATTTATTCAGTCCATAAATCAGTATTCCAATTAATTAGCTCAGTTAATTATCAAATAACAAATATCCCAAAATCTGGGTTATCCTCCCCCTTTGAACCTTTTCGTCCCCGAAAAGGAACAAAACCAATTATTTTTAAAAATTATCCTTTAAACATTTTAGCTATAAACTCCTTTTATTCGAAAACTTAAATATACTTTAAAATCTATATAATACTTATCAAAATAGCTTTATAAAAATGCTTTTTATAACTCGATGTTTCAACCAGTCCATCCTTGTTCTTACAGAAGTTTGATCATACGTTGATCAGGCGGAGGACTGAAAATCTATAAGTACTTAGCGGACCCTTTTTCAACACTTAGTGAAAATACTTGGGAAAACATTTTATAGAAAATATAGAAAACATTTTTGAAAATAGAGGAAACATCTTTGGTGAGAATGCTCTGGAAATCATCACCCCCTCCATGGTCGCAATTAACCCGATGGTTACGTTGCCATCCCGAAAAAATCCATAGGTAATTGTAGGCACTCCACTCCCCTCGATTACACCATGGAACCCGCTACAGATCGCAGCAACACCCGGGGTTACGTTGCCATCACGACGAAATCCATGTAACTGTAGGCATCAGCGCCCTCGAATTTCACTGCCAAAAAAATGAAACTTCTCCACTCAACCGCAGATCGCAGTCTACCGATGTTACGTTACCATCCCGACGAAATCAAGCATAGACCATTGACACTCATCTCCATACGATTTCCGCTATGGTCCCAAGTAGATCGCAGCGGCATCGAGTTACACAATCGTCACGGCATAATCCAAATGCCTCTGTAGGCATCAGCGCCCTCGACTTTCGCTACCCAATAATCCTTAGGAACTTCAGTTTGTTCGGACCTCCATACATGATCCACTTTAGAGCCTCCCCCTTGGGGCTCAAGGCAGTACCAACCTATGGTACTCCTAAGAAGTTCATTTCAATGGAGCGCCATTTTCCCCAAAGCCATACTCAAAACACTTTATACTATACGCATATAGTGTTTTTCCAAATCATACACCTAGTATGAATCCCATATAAATCTCCTTTTCTCAAAACCGATTATTCCAAAATCGATTTTCTCAAACTAGGCTTTTCAAATTGCCAAAATTAATTTCTCCCCAAAAATGAAAAGCCTTTCCAAAATCCATAGATTCCAAAACCTTTTTCCCAAATCATTCTCATAAGATCCTTTATATATATGTATAGATATATATGATCTTGAAAATCTTTGGATAACTTCATACTTGCATAAATTCTCTTTTTATACTTCAAAAACTTTTCAAAAACTTTTTTCTTCTGGCTATAGATTCAACAAGGGGAGTTTTACCAAATATATAACTTTATTTATTGCCCAATCAAATATTCAAGTTTGATTACTTTATAAAGTTATTTACCATCTTACTTACTCTTATAAATGAGTTCTAATCATAGAAATATCTATCCTCCATTTATTTCATCATTCATTTACAAAATATACCTTTCCGTTTCAAAATTCATCTTAAGGTTCTTATCCACAAATTTTCAATATCAATTTCATTCAAACCCGTACGATATACACATGTCATCCATACGCTATATCAAATCCAATCGCTCACTCGATCGCACAATTTCACTTCCGAAATAGTATCGTCCACCCGACTTCCTAGTGCGAACTCAGATCTGGTTTCTTTATCAGAAACCGTTATTCTCTTTGCATAGTCTAACTATGATAGAGAATATCCAGAATCAACCAAAATCCATATCTAGATTCGCCGTCGAAAATCGAGTGAAAAATCCCAACTCGGATCGATATACTATCTCGAAATTCTGTGCTCGAATCCGCATCAAATCACTATGCGAATTGAATAATATACGTACATCCTATGTATTTATCTTATGATCATTAGATAAATCAATTCTCTTTTGTATTCATCTTTATTTTAATTCCATTCACTTATCCATAATTGCCCTCATTTCTATTTGGGTTATCACTTAAACTATAAACAGTTTGCACTCTGACCAACTAGAATTTAGAAAATAGCTTAAAAGGTTAAAAATAGATAAGTAGTTGAAAAATAGTTATTAGTTTGTAAAATAGCTGTAAAATTGTTAAATAGTTATAAAATAATTGTAAAGTAGTTAGATAATTGTAAAATAGTTGTAAAATAGTAATTAGTTATAAATAGTTGAAAATTAGTAATTAATTTATAAAACAGTTGTAAAATAATTAAATAGTTCCAAAAATAATTGTAAAATAAGTATAAGATAGTTTGACTTTGAAAAGAAAGATTGTATAGTAAGTAGCTTGGAAAAATAGATTTATGGAAACTTATATTAAAACAATTTATTTGAAAAAAGTCTCAGTGTCAAACTGTTCAATTTCCAATCTTCATTTCCAATCAATTTTCAATTTCCACTTCCTTTTAAATGATTCAATTAAATTCCATTTGAATTAACTTCAATTTCTATCCCAAATTCAAATCAATTCCTATTTGAATCTAAACTTATTCAATTTTAGTCACAATTCCAAATTATTCAAATCAAATTCGATTTAGACCGATTTGAAATTGAACCAACTTCAATTTCAAATCATTTTAATACCAGTTTGATTAATCCCAACTCCTATCTCCACTTTTTAAATCATCTCGAATTATATAAATTCGAGTTAAATTTTCAAATGCTGATTTAATTCCTTTAAATCAAATAATCTTTGCTTTTTAATTTAACAGCCTAACGGTTTAATTTTAAATACAGGATGTCACATTTACACAGCATTTTATCATCAACATATAACCCAGATTTCACATTTTAACCCAACACGTCAGACTAGATATTAAACTAATTATTCAAAACAACTCAAACATCCAAATTTATTCAAACACCAATTAACAGCATCCATTTTCAATTTCCAGATCTCAAACCCATTTTGAGATCACTTATAACTCCCATTTTAAATCAACCATTTAACTTCCCAAGTTAAATTTCAATTTCATCTTGAAATTTCCAATTCAGGTTGTTTGTTCTAAACTTATTTAACTTTCCTTAAGTTAAATTCACTTTAACTTTATCCAGTCAACTTTACCCAATTTGAATTCCCATTTCAAATTTTTAAACTTTATATTAATATCCAATCCCATTTATAAGTTCAAAAACTTATCATTTTGGTTTTCCCATCACATTCCAAGGAAAAATTTAAAACTTAGCACTTAGAGTTTATTTCAAATCATCTTTGATATTATGTATATCCCTCATATATACATATATATTTCCTTTGCATAACAAGTTATCCTTAAATTTTAAACCACCTGTGGTTTTAATTCTAAACAAATTCCTTTAAATTTTCAAACAACTTTTTTTTGAAACAGGGCCCTTTCATTCAAATACATTAAATAATATTACTTATTATTTCTTTATCGCTTTGAAACAATTTTCAAATTCCAGACTTAGATTTTAAAACATCATAATTTAGATCATCTTCCTTTCCAATTTATAAGTCATACTCACCTAAATGATTACTTCTCTAAACATTTCATTTTTGCTTAATCATTAACAAACATTTCATTATCAAGATACAACAAACATTTTAGGATAATAACCAAGGTTATCATCTCTCAAAACCAATTTACTATAGATTATCTTATTCTAAAAATACTTCTACTAATTCAGGATTTTAATTTCAGTTTGGATCCATTTCAAATTTATCTTCATTCAATTTCAATTCGGTAGTATTTCTGTTACCACTTAATTTTTATTATTATTTTTAATTCCAATAATCAACAACCAATTTATTTAATATATTTAATAATGAGAAAAATTATTTCATTATATGTCAAAAGATAATCTTATACAAAAATCATTTTTAAAATCATTTTATTGGAAAATAACAAATACGCCCTCATGTATACTAACTCAACTCATTCTAGGGTACTATTGACCCTATTCTTAATGAGTAAACCCACCAGAGCCAAGGTTCTCGCTTAAACTTACGCTCTGATACCAAATATAATGACCCGAAATTTTCATCCTCGAAAATTCCAGATTGTTAGAGGAAAGGAGAAAGAGATAGAAGAAGAAATAGGAAACAAAACACAGAATCTCACATTCGCAGCGGATGAAAATATAATATTAAATAATAGCAGTTATACAGAGAAGAACTGTATCTATTGATTTACATCAATACATCAAAGTTACAACCATTACTCAAAATTGGACAGTTAGAATTAACTTGTCTCGGAAATACAAACAATAATATACATAGCGGAATACCCCATACGTCCTTCCATCCAGCTCGCCTCCTGAGCTCCAGAACGTACTAACCTAGAAATCCGTAATTGTAACAAACCGAAATTTTCGACTTTCGAAAATTCAACATCGATACTCACTTTATCGACTGCCGAGAAATCGAAGGCCGGAAACCCGAGATGTTATGGGTTTAAGAAAGAAGAAAGAGGTAGAAGAAGGAAGAAAGAAAAACAGAACGGAAATAAACAACAGAACAACATCAGAATCTCACAATTCGCAGCGGAACAACATATAATAATAAATGAATAATCTTTAAACAAAGAACTATATCAGTTATTACATCACATTATATTACATTACATCAAACCATCAGAGTGTACTACAACAACAATAAACAGCGGAAAAGAAATACTATATACTAGTGATATGCTACGCCATCCAGCTTGCCTCCTGCAACTCTTGAATATCCAGAATATCCTGATAAACCTAACTCTTGACTGCCCGTGTGCAAAATTGGTGGGCACCCAGAGTTTAGGAAGGGAAACAATAAACTCCGAGTCAGTCATGTGACTGGTGTGAGAACTCAAAACAGTTTATTTACTTTAAAATCAAAAATAGAGGAACATTTTTAAATTCAATTCGCAATGCTTTTAAAAATGAGACTACCATAAGGCCTCCCGCACACACACACAATGCAAACGCAGAATCGGAGGAGATTTCTCCTTATGATAGTCAAAGATGCTTGATACGCATTTAAAAGAACATTTCATATTATTATTAGTGCATAGTGTAGGGGAAAAATTCATTTTGAAAGTAGAATATAAATCTTAGCCAACATAGACATTTCGAACTATGCCTACTATAGCTACTATCCAAACAGTGGTGACCACCATAAGTGAATAGCAGGTTCTACAACTAATACCGTACAAGTTTCGTATTGGGAATTGGATTTCCAACAAATGGTCAGGCCAAGGAACTTCCCATTGCCACATGAGAATGCCTCTGGATGGACATCCCCGAGAACCAAACCGGATCTCTACCAACACAAGGCCGGGTTACTCCTAACTGAGTAACAACTGACCGAATATGCCATCCCCCGGTCCTTTGGGACCTTTTCACCGAGCGCTCGTAATCAATTCACACAATCGTAAAGTGTTTTCAACATGAGTAAGTATCTGGGCTCCATACCATGATACCACCCTTTTCCAGAAGGAAATGGACACATCCTAAAGGGTGCTACCCCTCATAACCTTGCTGCTTCTTTCCTGTTTTGACCATTCACGGGGTGTGAGGCTCGACGAATTCACGTCCACAAAAACATACTTTATACAAAAGCCATGCTTTGGGTCAACAAATGATCAACACAATGATCACTAAGATAGACGATCAAATAAATGATCCTATCACAAATAATCAACACAATGATCATTTCAGCATCACTCAGCATGTCACATTACCAAATTGGGAATATATCGCTGATAACTTCAACTATATAACCTCTGAGCACATACGTCTCAGAGAAGGGTGTTAAGCAAAAAGAATAAATTCTCCGCCACCAACAGAAATATATTTGAAGGAAATCGGCTTTATATCTCAACTTGTAATGTCAGGCATACAATCCATACAAGTCTGTTCCGGGATCGAACAGAACCGAAGGCACTTACAAAGAAGTCCTTGCAATCCGGATATTCACGATCCTGATCGGATTCACCATCACATATGGAGAACTCAATACCGGAGCAACTCGGTGCAGAGTCAATCGATAGTTCATCCTATCACTCTCGCAAATACCGGTCTTCAACACCGATCTTCAAATGCGATTCACAACGACGTATCACATATTCGGAGTGGGTTATACGACCCCATGGTCCTTTCCCGGTTAACCCGAATAGTGAGCGCTTATTCAAAAATAAGTGTGCATTCAAATTCAATCCATTCACATCAAATACCCATTCAAAGGGAAATATTGATAGTCGATTATTGAACTATCAATGGATATGCATACATCACCAGATTCCAAATAATTTTCCAAATTATTTATTTTCCAAAATATCTTTACAAGATATAAAATTTCAATACTTCAAAAATAAATCAATATTTATTTTCAAACAAATTCCACTTTTCATTTATAAATTCCATAATTAATTTATATTTCAAAATATCCATGCATATACGATTTCAATTCTTCATTTCAATTTATCTTCAAAAAGATAAATTCTAATTATCCATTTCATATTGGAAAACAATTCCATACTTATTTATTCATAAGTAATTCACAAACCTATTTATTTTCAACACTTAGAAAATATTCAATATACTTAAATCGAATTAAGTATATATTTCATTCTTTAAGAAAATCATTCTCTTAAACATATTTATTTGGGCCAAAACGAATGTTACGTAAAACATCGTTACGACAACCCAAAATCACTAGTATAGGGATTCGAATTTAAATTAGATATATAAATCCCAATACTATACAAACATTTCCTTTCGGAAATCATTTACTATAACAACAGTGTTATAGTTCACCATTTCCTTTTATTTCTCGAAAACATCTATTTCAACAATAAATGTTGAAATCTATGATTTCGAATCTCAACATATTTTAAAACATCATTAGATCGTTTTAATTCTATTTAAAACATCATGTTCAAAATAATTCCTTTAACATATTATTCACTATTCAAAAACGTGAATATATTACGTTAACAAATTTCATCTTTCTATTCATTTTATTTTAAGGAATTATTCATTGTCTAAAACATGAATATAACTCTATAAATAAACTACAACAATTTTACTTATCAAAATAAGTCATTTCGAATTTATAAAACAACGTTTATAAATTCTATTTCTATTTATTTTATAACAACTTCCTTTTATAAATTTCCTTTATTAACCTATCTCAGTTCATATCATAGTGATATATTAAAAATTCATATTATAAGTCAAATACTTAAAATTTATTTATTTACAAAATTGTTTCTTTGAACTTCTCAAATTTATAAATTTTATAACTTATAAGATTCGTTTATTTATCCAACTCATTCCTTTAATAACTTTATAAATTTTATAAACCTACTGCTTATAAAATTTATTTATAACTTCACTGTTATAATTCTATAATTCCAATTTATGAAATTCATTTACAATTCTTTCTAACACTTAGAAAAGTTCGTTTTACACTTCTAATATTTTTAATTTATAAATATTAATTTATAAATCTTTTTAATATAGAACAATTTATATTACTATTTTAAACATCTTCAAACTCTTTTATAATTTCATCATTCTGATTTAAAAAATAAAAATTTTATAAATCCTATTTTTAAATTTCTTATAATAAATTCAGAAATCCCAGTTCAAATTATTTTATAAAACCACTAATCCCATATTTTCAAAAATCAACTTTTAACTGTATTCTTCAAAAATCATAATTTTTATAATATTAAAATTATAACGTTTATTTATTTAAGATGAATCAATTCCAAAAATATTTTATAAACGTATATTTCCAAAAATCCTTTTAGAAATTAAAATCGTTGTTTTTAAATTCCAAAATTTGGATCCGATGATGCAACACATCAAATAGTCAATCACGATTTTTCAATATCATATATCGATATGATAAACAATCAAACATCACAATATTTAAAATCAATAAATATTTGTGAGGAATCCAGTTGGATCCCTCCAACCTGTTTTCCTGCATCCACAGACATTAGCACAATACCATTCCGTTTCAAGACGGAATATCGCGGTATATGGGATTTTATAAATATATATCCGCTTACTAACGGCGCATAGGGTCTCATCCGCTAAAAAGAAATGCGGGAAATCAATCAACTGCAATATATACATATGCCAATATATATATATTGCTATATATATAATATAATACCAATTCCACTTCGAGGTGGAATATCGCGGTATATGTGTGTAATAAATAACCTCCGCTTACTAACGGCGTATAGGGTCTATTCACATCCAATATATATATCAATCATCATTCAATCATTCAATCAACACAGTCAATCAAATTTTAAATTTAACTATTTAAAATTTAAATAAACAACAGAAATTCCTTTTGAGTGAGAAGTTCTCACCTTTATTCCCGTTTGCCATCCACTTCCAATTCAACTTGTTTTCTTCATTTATACCTTGTATAAATATTTACACAATTTATTAATATTCGAAATAAATCGAATAATAAATTTTCATTTTTGGTTGTTTAATAAATCAATAGTTTTATTTAAATCCGTTTCTTCTTTAATAATTTTATTTCAACTAAAAATTAAATTTAATTAACCAAACTCTCTTTCAAATAATTTAATTAACTATAGATTTAGTTTTAACTAAAGATTTTCTTTTTAGTAACTATAGTAGATAAAACAAATTTATTATCGTAAACTATTTATTTTATAACAACTGAACTAATCATATTTGTTTAATATCCTTATATCAATTCCTTTTTATAAACTTTCTTAACTAACTATTTAATTCGAAGCATTCTTTCTCTTTAATAACTTTATCAAACTAAAAATTTATTTTTACTTTAAATTAATATCTTTAAATCGATTACTTTGAATAAATTTGTTTAACCCCAAATTTAAATTTAAAACTAAATTCCTTTTTAACCAATATCTTTTTAGTTGCTAAAATAAATTTAATGACTTAGTTAAACAAATAAATCACTAATCCATTATTCTAAAATAATATTTAAAACGTGTACACTTATTTTTATTTTCTGAAATTACACACACACACATATATATATAGATATATATGTTGAAAACTGTTTATACACATATATATATATTTTTATTTTATTTTTTTATTTTTTACTGTCATACATTTCTTTTTATTTATTATTTTTTTTCTTCTATTCCATTACTGCTAAAAAAAAATTTAAATAAATTATAAAAACCAAAAATCAATACCTTCTGTAATCGCGCGACCCTCCAACCTCAAATCCAATCGCCATCGCTCGAGAATCCATCGCCTCGATCGAAACCCCTCTGCCCTAGCTCGCGATAGCCTAATTGAAGTCGCCGCTACCTCTCTAACTCGCGCGCCACAGACGCCGCCGCTCGAGCCTCTACCTCGGCCTTGTGCCTTCTCCCCCTTTTCACCTCGAAGTTGCGTGCACGAACTACCACAGCCATCCTTGATCGCCCACAATCCATCGCCATCGCAAGCATCGCGAGCGTCGTTGCCGCGCGTACGCCGCCATGCCCTAATCGACAATACCCCCAATCACGCGCGCCTATGTCTCAACGTCGTCGCCGCCATTTTTTTTTTTCTGATTTTAATTTGAATCGGCTTCGGCCATGAGTTGTTTTGATCTGTAAATTGAATGTGAAAGATTGCGTGATTTATAAAAGGAGAGGGGGAGGGATGTTATTTAGATTGAACGAACATGCTCGCACGATCTCGTTCGTGATTATTGGCGTGGTTGTAGGCTGAAACAACGGAGAGTGTTTTAAGGAAGAGCGTGTATTTGTTTGACTATTTTATATTTAAATTTCAAATTGAATTCGATTTAAATTTTCGACGCGTTTACTTAACGTACGCTCACATATCAACTCCGAAAAATACGAAATTTGAAATCCGAGAATAATTCAATATTCCGGACCCAATGGAACTGGTTTCGTCTAATTCCGAGACTGTGCCTCGGACGGCTATTTTAAATATCGATTCGAACGATTAAATTTCAAAACTGAACATTTCACTTTCAATTTCAATTCTGAAGCTTCTATTATCTTCAGTATTATCAATATGAATTTTACAAGCCTTTGAAATATTTTAATTGGCTTAAAATCAAAGATTTAAATTTTTATTCAACTTTCAATAGATTAAATTCTAAAATCTAATCGCTAAATTCAAAGTTATATTGAAAGTTCAATCCAAACCATCATTTAAATATTTAAAATTAATTAAATATTCTCGTATTTAAATTGTTTAAAATTCTGGGTCGTTACAATCTTTCCCCCTTAAAAGAATTTCGTCCCGAAATTACAAGTTAAGAAGAATGCCCTTATCCCGTTTATTATTTTTCACAATTCAAATAGTTTTATCAATTTTCTAGCCTAAATCTTTTTACTAGTGATTCACTATTATTTCAACTAGCTTTTCAACTTCAATTATAGGTTTCAAACAACATTGTTTTACTAACAATTTAAATTTAAATTCAAATTCAAATTTCAAACTTTCAAATTTTTTCTCAAAATTTTTCTAACACCCTAAATTTTCGAAAAATTTCGCCAGCGTTTCCTTTGCGCGGCTCGATCGGTACGGCTACAAAATGGCACCACGGCCCCTCAGAATCAAAAAGAAAAGAGAAAAGCCAAGTGGCTAGAGAAGAAAGTCATCAAATCTCATATAAAAATTGAAATACGTACCTTTTTGTCGAGCAATTAAATTTTATCTTCGAAATCAAAATCTCAATTCCTTTATATACCTGTATAACCTGTATAATCTGCTACCTGTATAATCTGCTAGTAGTAGCATCCAAATCCAACATTCAAACTATTTTGCAAATTTTATTACAAAATTTCCAATATATGCTTCTTATACGTTTTTACTTCACTATTGAAGTTACATATCCAATTTCATTCAATTTTACATTTCAATTTCGTTTGAATTAAATTCACGATTTCAATTTTATTTGAATTCAATTCATAATTTAAATTTTGAATTCTAACGACTAACTTTCATTTAGTAGTTCACATTACTATATTGAATTAGTTTTATTCATTAATTCATTTCAATATTTCAATTCATCTCGTTTTCTTGCTTACTACCAATTCATATACCATCTTTATTCAATCTTTATTCACATTCCATATTCATTCCATTTGAAATTATTTCACAAATGAATAAATTATCAAGTTAATTTACTTGAATCCAATCCATTTTATCTATTCAATTCCATATATTTCTTTCCATTGCTAATGATAATAATTCAATATTATGACTTCTAACAATCATGCAACCATATACTACAATAATTCATAGAAAATCATTTCTTTTCATACAAAATAGTTTTGGGCAAAATTATCTTGTTTACCCGATTCAAAAACAATTTTATATTCACTAACAAATACGCGCTCATATCTATTATTACTCTCAAACTCATTCTAGAGTACTGCTGACTCTATCTCTAACGAGAAATACCCTACAGAACCATGGTTGTCGCTTAACCAACAGCTCTGATACCAAATGTAACAAACCGAAATTTTCAACTTTCGAAAATTCAACATCGATACTCACTTTATCGACTGCCGAGAAATCGAAGGCCGGAAACCCGAGATGTTATGGGTTTAAGAAAGAAGAAAGAGGTAGAAGAAGGAAGAAAGAAAAACAGAACGGAAATAAACAACAGAACAACATCAGAATCTCACAATTCGCAGCGGAACAACATATAATAATAAATGAATAATCTTTAAACAAAGAACTATATCAGTTATTACATCACATTATATTACATTACATCAAACCATCAGAGTGTACTACAACAACAATAAACAGCGGAAAAGAAATACTATATACTAGTGATATGCTACGCCATCCAGCTTGCCTCCTGCAACTCTTGAATATCCAGAATATCCTGATAAACCTAACTCTTGACTGCCCGTGTGCAAAATTGGTGGGCACCCAGAGTTTAGGAAGGGAAACAATAAACTCCGAGTCAGTCATGTGACTGGTGTGAGAACTCAAAACAGTTTATTTACTTTAAAATCAAAAATAGAGGAACATTTTTAAATTCAATTCGCAATGCTTTTAAAAATGAGACTACCATAAGGCCTCCCGCACACACACACAATGCAAACGCAGAATCGGAGGAGATTTCTCCTTATGATAGTCAAAGATGCTTGATACGCATTTAAAAGAACATTTCATATTATTATTAGTGCATAGTGTAGGGGAAAAATTCATTTTGAAAGTAGAATATAAATCTTAGCCAACATAGACATTTCGAACTATGCCTACTATAGCTACTATCCAAACAGTGGTGACCACCATAAGTGAATAGCAGGTTCTACAACTAATACCGTACAAGTTTCGTATTGGGAATTGGATTTCCAACAAATGGTCAGGCCAAGGAACTTCCCATTGCCACATGAGAATGCCTCTGGATGGACATCCCCGAGAACCAAACCGGATCTCTACCAACACAAGGCCGGGTTACTCCTAACTGAGTAACAACTGACCGAATATGCCATCCCTCGGTCCTTTGGGACCTTTTCACCGAGCGCTCGTAATCAATTCACACAATCATAAAGTGTTTTCAACATGAGTAAGTATCTGGGCTCCATACCATGATACCACCCTTTTCCAGAAGGAAATGGACACATCCTAAAGGGTGCTACCCCTCATAACCTTGCTGCTTCTTTCCTGTTTTGACCATTCACGGGGTGTGAGGCTCGACGAATTCACGTCCACAAAAACATACTTTATACAAAAGCCATGCTTTGGGTCAACAAATGATCAACACAATGATCACTAAGATAGACGATCAAATAAATGATCCTATCATAAATAATCAACACAATGATCATTTCAGCATCACTCAGCATGTCACATTACCAAATTGGGAATATATCGCTGATAACTTCAACTATATAACCTCTGAGCACATACGTCTCAGAGAAGGGTGTTAAGCAAAAAGAATAAATTCTCCGCCACCAACAGAAATATATTTGAAAGAAATCGGCTTTATATCTCAACTTGTAATGTCAGGCATACAATCCATACAAGTCTGTTCCGGGATCGAACAGAACCGAAGGCACTTACAAAGAAGTCCTTGCAATCCGGATATTCACGATCCTGATCGGATTCACCATCACATATGGAGAACTCAATACCGGAGCAACTCGGTGCAGAGTCAATCGATAGTTCATCCTATCACTCTCGCAAATACCGGTCTTCAACACCGATCTTCAAATGCGATTCACAACGACGTATCACATATTCGGAGTGGGTTATACGACCCCATGGTCCTTTCCCGGTTAACCCGAATAGTGAGCGCTTATTCAAAAATAAGTGTGCATTCAAATTCAATCCATTCACATCAAATACCCATTCAAAGGGAAATATTGATAGTCGATTATTGAACTATCAATGGATATGCATACATCACCAGATTCCAAATAATTTTCCAAATTATTTATTTTCCAAAATATCTTTACAAGATATAAAATTTCAATACTTCAAAAATAAATCAATATTTATTTTCAAACAAATTCCACTTTTCATTTATAAATTCCATAATTAATTTATATTTCAAAATATCCATGCATATACGATTTCAATTCTTCATTTCAATTTATCTTCAAAAAGATAAATTCTAATTATCCATTTCATATTGGAAAACAATTCCATACTTATTTATTCATAAGTAATTCACAAACCTATTTATTTTCAACACTTAGAAAATATTCAATATACTTAAATCGAATTAAGTATATATTTCATTCTTTAAGAAAATCATTCTCTTAAACATATTTATTTGGGCCAAAACGAATGTTACGTAAAACATCGTTACGACAACCCAAAATCACTAGTATAGGGATTCGAATTTAAATTAGATATATAAATCCCAATACTATACAAACATTTCCTTTCGGAAATCATTTACTATAACAACAGTGTTATAGTTCACCATTTCCTTTTATTTCTCGAAAACATCTATTTCAACAATAAATGTTGAAATCTATGATTTCGAATCTCAACATATTTTAAAACATCATTAGATCGTTTTAATTCTATTTAAAACATCATGTTCAAAATAATTCCTTTAACATATTATTCACTATTCAAAAACGTGAATATATTACGTTAACAAATTTCATCTTTCTATTCATTTTATTTTAAGGAATTATTCATTGTCTAAAACATGAATATAACTCTATAAATAAACTACAACAATTTTACTTATCAAAATAAGTCATTTCGAATTTATAAAACAACGTTTATAAATTCTATTTCTATTTATTTTATAACAACTTCCTTTTATAAATTTCCTTTATTAACCTATCTCAGTTCATATCATAGTGATATATTAAAAATTCATATTATAAGTCAAATACTTAAAATTTATTTATTTACAAAATTGTTTCTTTGAACTTCTCAAATTTATAAATTTTATAACTTATAAGATTCGTTTATTTATCCAACTCATTCCTTTAATAACTTTATAAATTTTATAAACCTACTGCTTATAAAATTTATTTATAACTTCACTGTTATAATTCTATAATTCCAATTTATGAAATTCATTTACAATTCTTTCTAACACTTAGAAAAGTTCGTTTTACACTTCTAATATTTTTAATTTATAAATATTAATTTATAAATCTTTTTAATATAGAACAATTTATATTACTATTTTAAACATCTTCAAACTCTTTTATAATTTCATCATTCTGATTTATAAAATAAAAATTTTATAAATCCTATTTTTAAATTTCTTATAATAAATTCAGAAATCCCAGTTCAAATTATTTTATAGAACCACTAATCCCATATTTTCAAAAATCAACTTTTAACTGTATTCTTCAAAAATCATAATTTTTATAATATTAAAATTATAACGTTTATTTATTTAAGATGAATCAATTCCAAAAATATTTTATAAACGTATATTTCCAAAAATCCTTTTAGAAATTAAAATCGTTGTTTTTAAATTCCAAAATTTGGATCCGATGATGCAACACATCAAATAGTCAATCACGATTTTTCAATATCATATATCAATATGATAAACAATCAAACATCACAATATTTAAAATCAATAAATATTTGTGAGGAATCCAGTTGGATCCCTCCAACCTGTTTTCCTGCATCCACAGACATTAGCACAATACCATTCCGTTTCAAGACGGAATATCGCGGTATATGGGATTTTATAAATATATATCCGCTTACTAACGGCGCATAGGGTCTCATCCGCTAAAAAGAAATGCGGGAAATCAATCAACTGCAATATATACATATGCCAATATATATATATTGCTATATATATAATATAATACCAATTCCACTTCGAGGTGGAATATCGCGGTATATGTGTGTAATAAATAACCTCCGCTTACTAACGGCGTATAGGGTCTATTCACATCCAATATATATATCAATCATCATTCAATCATTCAATCAACACAGTCAATCAAATTTTAAATTTAACTATTTAAAATTTAAATAAACAACAGAAATTCCTTTTGAGTGAGAAGTTCTCACCTTTATTCCCGTTTGCCATCCACTTCCAATTCAACTTGTTTTCTTCATTTATACCTTGTATAAATATTTACACAATTTATTAATATTCGAAATAAATCGAACAATAAATTTTCATTTTTGGTTGTTTAATAAATCAATAGTTTTATTTAAATCCGTTTCTTCTTTAATAATTTTATTTCAACTAAAAATTAAATTTAATTAACCAAACTCTCTTTCAAATAATTTAATTAACTATAGATTTAGTTTTAACTAAAGATTTTCTTTTTAGTAACTATAGTAGATAAAACAAATTTATTATCGTAAACTATTTATTTTATAACAACTGAACTAATCATATTTGTTTAATATCCTTATATCAATTCCTTTTTATAAACTTTCTTAACTAACTATTTAATTCGAAGCATTCTTTCTCTTTAATAACTTTATCAAACTAAAAATTTATTTTTACTTTAAATTAATATCTTTAAATCGATTACTTTGAATAAATTTGTTTAACCCCAAATTTAAATTTAAAACTAAATTCCTTTTTAACCAATATCTTTTTAGTTGCTAAATTTAATGACTTAGTTAAACAAATAAATCACTAATCCATTATTCTAAAATAATATTTAAAACGTGTACACTTATTTTTATTTTCTGAAATTACACACACACATATATATATATAGATATATATGTTGAAAACTGTTTATACACATATATATATATTTTTTTTTTTTTTTTTTTACTGTCATACATTTCTTTTTATTTATTATTTTTTTTCTTCTATTCCATTACTGCTAAAAAAAAATTTAAATAAATTATAAAAACCAAAAATCAATACCTTCTGTAATCGCGCGACCCTCCAACCTCAAATCCAATCGCCATCGCTCGAGAATCCATCGCCTCGATCGAAACCCCTCTGCCCTAGCTCGCGATAGCCTAATTGAAGTCGCCGCTACCTCTCTAACTCGCGCGCCACAGACGCCGCCGCTCGAGCCTCTACCTCGGCCTTGTGCCTTCTCCCCCTTTTCACCTCGAAGTTGCGTGCACGAACTACCACAGCCATCCTTGATCGCCCACAATCCATCGCCATCGCAAGCGCCAGCATCGCGAGCGTCGTTGCCGCGCGTACGCCGCCATGCCCTAATCGACAATACCACCAATCACGCGCGCCTATGTCTCAACGTCGTCGCCGCCATTTTTTTTTTTTCTGATTTTAATTTGAATCGGCTTTGGCCATGAGTTGTTTTGATCTGTAAATTGAATGTGAAAGATTGCGTGATTTATAAAAGGAGAGGGGGAGGGATGTTATTTAGATTGAACGAACATGCTCGCACGATCTCGTTCGTGATTATTGGCGTGGTTGTAGGCTGAAACAACGGAGAGTGTTTTAAGGAAGAGCGTGTATTTGTTTGACTATTTTATATTTAAATTTCAAATTGAATTCGATTTAAATTTTCGACGCGTTTACTTAACGTACGCTCACATATCAACTCCGAAAAATACGAAATTTGAAATCCGAGAATAATTCAATATTCCGGACCCAATGGAACTGGTTTCGTCTAATTCCGAGACTGTGCCTCGGACGGCTATTTTAAATATCGATTCGAACGATTAAATTTCAAAACTGAACATTTCACTTTCAATTTCAATTCTGAAGCTTCTATTATCTTCAGTATTATCAATATGAATTTTACAAGCCTTTGAAATATTTTTAATTGGCTTAAAATCAAAGATTTAAATTTTTATTCAACTTTCAATAGATTAAATTCTAAAATCTAATCGCTAAATTCAAAGTTATATTGAAAGTTCAATCCAAACCATCATTTAAATATTTAAAATTAATTAAATATTCTTGTATTTAAATTGTTTAAAATTCTGGGTCGTTACAGTAATACTCGGTCTGACCCGAGCATTACACCAAAGTAATACCTGGGTCAGGCTGGAAACCAGCATAAGTAAAACCCATCTAACAAGAAATACTAATGCATAAAAATTATTTAAAAACCCGGGCAACTCGTTCCTTACTACGAGTTCTTAACTTGCCATTGTAATGACCCGTAAATTTTCGATAATTAAAATAGCTAATTTAAAAGATTTCGTGATTGAATGTTAGCAAATTTTTTGTAATTCGTTTGGAATAATAATAACTGGAATGAATTGCAACAATAATTATCCAAGTAATGAAAAATAAAAGTTACTTAGTGAATGCCTTTGCAATCAAAAGTTGAATAGGATAATAAATGTTGAATTCATTGGGTATAATAGAGTAATTGATTGATAAGAAAAATCTATTTAAAATCAAACATTGAATATTGAGCAGGTAAATTGTTTAAATTAAATATTTAAAACTTATTGAATAATTGAATAACTGTAAAATGAAAATAGTGTTCTAAATTGTGAATTGTTTTAAAGGTTGAATCTTATAAGTTCAATTTCAATATTTCAAGAGATAATGAATTATTGGATAAGCGAAATTGTTTAAATTTAATATTTGGAATTTATTGAATAAATAAATAATGGGAATTGAATAACCGTATAATGGAAATGGTTGTTCTATAATTTTAATTCATTTCAAAAGTTAAATTTTTAAGTTTGTTTTGAATATTTCAAAAGATAGTGATTTAAGAATAATCAAATTTGTTTAAAATTTAATATTACAAATGTTTGAATAATTAAATTTCAAATTTTATATGATTAATTTGATATTGAAATTAATATATGAAAATAGAGTGAATAATTTAAATTTGATTTAATATGATTCAAATTGGTTTCCAAAGTGAATGTAAGTTATATCGGGATTTTAATAGAGTTAATAAAATTTTAGAAATTGGAATTTATTGGATAAATTGAATAATGGGTTTAGTATGATTAAAAATGATTTGTAAAATTTTATTTTATCATATGAAAGTTAGTATGATGTTGTAGAACTTTTAAAATCGAATTAAAAGTAAATTTGTGAAAATTGAATATTTTAATATTTAATTATCGATTGGAAAATAGCCAAATTTTGAACAGTCTAAGAATTGGACGAAACTAGTTCCATTGGATCCGTAATAGTTAGTTATTATCGGATTTCAATTTTCGTAGCAATCGGAGTTGTCGTTTGACCGTGGCAGCTAGAAACGCATCGAAATTGTTTTAATATTAATTTAACGAGTTAAAATAGTCATTTTTCAAACGGTCTCGGATTTCGACGAAACTAGTTTCATCGGATCTGTAATGTGATATTATTGTAAGATTTCAAATTTCAAGTCAATCTGATTTATCGTTTGTCCGGTGCAAGCCAAAACGCCTAGAAAATCGTTTAATTGATTTAATTTAAAATCGATCGTTTATTGCCGTAACTCACGCAGACGATCGAATTAGCTTCCGGAACCTATTCCATTGTGTCCGGAACGCGGGATAAACCCTAGGGACGTCAGTTACCGCGCGAAATTCGGAGTTTGGAAAAGCCGGATAAATAGTATTCGTCGTTTCCTATAAATAGCCCTTTTATTCTCAAATAAAAAATAAAAAAAACAGGGGCTAGGGTTTTTCTCGTGGCCGCCATTAGCTGAACCTACGGCCGAAATCTCATCTCCTTTTCCACTTAATCTCTCCCAATCTATAAGCAATTACCAAAAATCTTCAACTAAAAGGTTGTAGCTAACATCGAGAGCTTCGAATCCGTACGGTTGTGATCGAGTATGGAGGTGGAGTTTGTCGGCAAATCGAGCACGAAGTGTCGCTGTTCGCACGTGATTTGGAGAGCTCGGGGGGCCGAGCTCAGGGGGTTGCGGCCGAAGGTTGAGGAAGGTGGGGGCTTCGAATTAGCGGTAGTGTGATGAAGTTTCGTCGCGCGTGGAGGGGTGCATGATTAGGGTTTTGGGGCGTGAGTTGGGTTCGGTGTTGCGTGAGCTGCCTGTAGCGAACGAACGAATGGAGGGGAGAAGCGTTCGTGCGGCCTCGATCTCCTGAAGGCAAGATCTACGGCCCTGATTCTATAAGGGTTAGAAATGAGATATTAAATGTAAATTAATTTTATTTAAATTCGTATTAACTTTAAAACTGTGTAACTTTTTCATACGAGGGCGAAAATGCACGAAACAAATTGCGTTGCGTTCGTATTGTCAAATACTACGCTATGGAGCTGGATTGGAACCGTTTGGAGATAGAGAAAATTTCGGGTAAAATTAAACGCTCGTTTAATTTTATTCGAAATAAAGCGCTGGAACAACAGAAAATCAAGGTGAGTGTTTTATAACGCTCACAACGTACTAAATATCTTTATGCTAGTTAAATTTGACATTATGAAGTGCTATGATTTTATTTGTCTTTGTTTGATAGAATTTAATTGTCATATAGATTGTCATTTGAATTAACCGTTGAAAATTAAATTGACAGTTAAATTGAAATTGAAATTGAATTACGATTAAATTATCTGACATTGATAACTATGAAATTGCCATGAATTGTATTGTCTATTGGATGATTTATTTCGATGGATGCTATTGGTTGATATTTAAATGTTTGGATGGTTATTTGCTTATATATAACCTGTTATGCATACATATGGTACTGTGATTTAATTTAAGTAATATATACTCATCCCTGACATTTAATTGAAATAAATAATTACTTGGCCATAGGATAGAAAATTATATACGGACACCGAATTGGCTAAATTAATAATTTTAAAATCGTCGATTTGAAATTTGTTTAAATGTTTTGATTTAAAAGTTATAAATAGAAATCAATTTATAGAAATCGAATTTATCGGAAATTTGAGTTTGGAATGTTGAAATTAATTTTGGTTAAAAGAAATTGGAAAAAATAATAATTAAGTGGAGACTTTGGAATTTAAAATCAGGATATGATTAAATTTTGAAATTGATTTGTTTAAAGATTTAACCTTAATTCGAGCTTTGAATATCACTAAGTAAAAGTGATATAAAAATGATATTTTGAAATCGAGCTTGGAATTGAACCATATTTGAAATTTGGATTTAAACTTGAATATTGTTGGAAATTTTTGTTAAGTGTTATAAATTGATATTTTGAGAAATCAAGCTCCAAATCGATATAAATTGAAATTGAATAAATTAAAGGTAAATGGAAAATTGAATTAATTCGAAGTAAAAATTGACGTTTATTGAATTGAAATCGAAATTGAATCGGTAGAATGGAAATTGGAGTTGATTTGAATTGGAGAGTCATAATTGAAATGGATTGATTTTGAAGCTGTTTTATTTTGTTTTCCCAATTACTCGGTTATATAAACCATTTTGAATACTTAAACTATTTTAATCTATTTAAATCTACTTAACCCAATTTTTAAATTATTTTAAACTAAATTTATCTATTTCAAATCTGTTTTAAGATTTTAAAGTATTTTAACTATTTTAATTATTTAAAACTACTTTTAAACTACTTAAAACTATTTTTATAAAATCCTAAGCTGGTCAATAAGGTGAAATGTTTATATATAAATCTTGAATTTAAATACGAATTGAGTTAAATGAAGTTGCAACCTAAATTGAAATTCGAAATGATTTTGAAATCGAAATGAGATATTGATGCGAAAATTTATTTTTGAAACGAATCTTACATTTGAATAGATACGATGATATTTTGAAATGGATTTGATTTTTGAAGCGAACATGATATTTTGAGATCAATTATGATCGATTTGAAATGTAAAGAGCCAACGGTGTATTAATACGTAGTTATTAAAGAGACCGGGATCGGATATGGACATACTCTCTGTCGATACCGAACACCACTTTAATAACTATTATACGTGGAGTGTTGATCCAGAATGAAGTGGATGGTTTGGTGAACGCGTTGACTGAAGAAAGAGAACGATATTGGATGACCCCTGACATGACTAAAATAGGAGCCGCGCCGGGCCATTGAGGTTCGCCACCTCTAGCGGACACGCTTCTTCGATACCATTTCTATTACATTTGTGATTCGATTTCGGTGCACCCCTTGATTTGGGAGTGTTGTTTCGCCGTGTTGGGGTAGCTGTTGGCTATGCCCAACATCAGTCCGGATCACGTAACTACTAGTATCCTAGTTGGTATCGCCTCATGTACCTTGTCATACTGATTATCCTATTCGCGACCACTACGTTATGTTTTGTGTTATACCTATGGGGTACCATCTGTTAACCACCAGTTTACGATGGGGCTTACGGTGCTGTATAGACTATGGCATTATAAAAATGTGTTAAGGGGGATTATGGTAATGCCTTAACGCTATTTTGATACTTTATATTACTGATAGGCATTATCTACTTAGCGTACATTACTACATAGTAGATAGTTTAACGGATCCTTAAGAGATGGAAAATCCCATAACATCTCTTGAGTTATTGCACGCACGTTGACACTGGATAAGAGATGTCAAACCCCGTAAACATCTCTGACGCCGTTACACTCATATTTATTACGATTGATTTAACTTTCATAAGGATATTTTAGTCCCGATTCGAGTATTTTGTCTTTTCATTACGCTCGGGTCAGTCCTGAGTTTTTCAGATTTTTGAAGATCTATTTTGGAGGATGAAGACGAAGATTTGGTATACTATTACTATTATTACCCTTGCATCATACTATCTGCTGCATTATTTTAATTGTTCTGTTGTATATGTATAACTCTGATAAATGTTGTGAAGACCCATAAATCTGTACTCCTTGAATATACACTAATCTCCATTGATTAATTCAAGATGAATAGAAATACGAATTATCAATGTTTAAGAAGAAGAAAAAGAGAGTAAAGATAGAGAGAAAAGGAAATAGAAAATAGATAGAAAAGAAAATAGAAAATAGAACGGAACACAACACAACAACATCAGAATCTCACAATTCGCAGCGGAACAACATATAATAATAAATGAATAATCTTTAAACAAAGAACTATCAGTTATTACATTTTATACATTACATTACATCATATCATCAGAGTGTACAACAACAACAACAAACAATGCAGCGGAAAAAGAAATACTATACATAATAATACGCCATGCCATCCATCTTGCCTCCAGCAACTCCAGAATATCCAGAATATCCTGATAAACCTAACTCTTGACTGCCCGTGTGGAAATTGGTGGGCACCCAGAGTTTAGGAAGGAAAACAATAAACTCCGAGTCAGTCATGTGACTGGTGTGCGAACTCAAAACAGTTTATTTATCTTTGAAAACAAAATAGAGGAATATTTTTAAAGTCAATTCGCAATGCTTTTAAAAATGAGACTACACAAACTCAGGCCGTTGGATCCATGCTCCTTCCCATCATCACCGTAGGACGCAACTCCATCCTTCATCTTCCCAAACGCGAGCATCTACAGGCCGCATAACCCAACTTAGCTCGATATTAGGTTTTGATTTTGCTTCTCCATCACCAATCTATATCTCGATCAGAGAGTTCCATGTTGAAGAGCGTCTCGAAGAGCACCACCGCCCCCAAGGATGTGGCACTCGGCCCCCTCCTCCTCCTCGAAATGCGTGCGCCACCAACAGAAAACGCGGCCATATATCTCACAAATTACCACTCCAATCTCGATCTCCACCGTTGAACACGAAGATCTCGCCGCCCTCTATAACTTTGTAGTTGAACACGAAGCTTGAAAGTGAATGGATCGAGAGATAATCGAGGAAGAAAGCATGAAGTTTCTGGCCGTTGAATGCTAGGGTGGCGGCTAGGGTTTAGAAAATTAGGGTTATTTTTTTTTCTAATTTATGAAGGTGTTGGTCTATTTATAGGAAAAAAATCGAACACTATTCATTTCGATTTTCCAAACTCCGATTTACGCGCCGAAACTGACGTTTCTAGGGTTTATCCCACGTTCCGGACACAATGGAATAGGTTTCGAAAGCTAATTCGGTCATTTGTGCGAGTTATGGCTATAAACGTTCGATTTAAATTAAACCGATTTAAACGATTTTCTAGGCGTTTTAATTTGTACCGGACAAACGGTAAATCCAATTGATACGAAATTTGAAACCTTACAATAATATCACATTACGGATCCGATGAAACTGGTTTCGTCGAAATCCGAGACTTTTTGAAAAATGGCTATTTTAACTCGCCAAATTAATATTAAAAATAATTCGATGCGTTTCGAGCTGCCACGATCAAACGATAACTCCGATTGATACGAAAATTGAAATCCGATAATAACTAACTATTATGGATCCAATGGAACTGGTTTCGTTAAATTCTGAGACTGTTCAAAAATTGACTATTTTCACTAGTCGATTAAATATTAAAATATTCAATTTTCACAAATTAACTTTTAATTTAATTTTAAAAGTTCTAAAATATCGTTCTAACTCCAACATGATAAAATAAAATTTTACAAATCATTTACAATCATATTTAACTCAATTTTCAATTATTTCCATAATTTAACATTTTAAATTATCGATTTAATTATCCAATTAAATCCAATTATTCAAATAAAAATTTATTCGACTTATAAATTCACTTATTAATATTTAAAATTAATTAAATATTCAAATTTTAATTACTAAAAATCCTGGGTCGTTACAATCTTCCCCCTTTAAAAGAATTTCGTCCTCGAAATTATTAAGTAAGAAAAGTTACAGAATCCATTAACTTTCCCAAAACAAATTTTTAAACTTCTTATAACACTTACTAAGTTTTCAAATCATACTTAGTTATCTTTTCAAAAACAACTACTATTGTTTGACTTTCAACTCCAAAATCAAAGTTATAGTTTTCAAAATTTTCCAATTTTCTCAAATTTTTTCTAACGCCTTAAATTTCCGGAAAAATTCGCCATAGTCTCCTTTGCGCGGCTCGATCCGAGAAAAAAAAATGACAGTATATATATCACAAATATACATCTCATCAAGTAATGAGGCATCCCGCAGGGAAAAAGTATAAAAGTACAGTATGTAATCCGAGATATGTACCTTATATTTTATTAGCAAGCATATACGGCTAATATAACGCGAAAGCGAGCTCCAAATGCGAAGCAAACGCGATCCGCATCTACTAATCACTCAACAAACAACATGAGAATCATGCATATAGATAATAGTATCGATATACATCATATAGCAACATAATAACTATATATGCCAACATAGCAAATGAAATAAACAACAAATGCAAACATATTCAACCATCAACCAACTAACATTCATAACCAAATCAATATTCATTTATATTTTCATTAATATTAAATGAAATGGTTTTCAATTTAATCACATTTGATTCATTCACAGTGGATGTTTTTACTAACATTCATTTTCAATTAGTTTATATTCACTAATTCATATTCAAGTTGGTTCACTTCCAATTCAAATTCAATTTTATTCAAGATTCACTTAACTTCCAATTGAATTTCAATTACTTTAACTTCCAATTTCATTAACTTAATGAATTATATACAATCAACTAACAATCATATATCAATCAATGTATATTAATTACAACCAAATTCCTTTGCTTTCAATTGGTTTAATTAAATTGATTTTCATTCAATTATTCAACTTCCAATAACATTAGATTTTAATGAATTAACACTTATATTCATTATTCCATATCAATTATTCACATTCAATTGATTATTATTCAATCCATTAATTCAATTCAATTACAAAAGTTGAATTTCATTTACATAACTCAAGTTCATATCTATCATTTAACTTTAATAATTTACTTTGATACTAATATCAACTTCATTCAACATCTCTTAAGTTATACTTCATTTACAAACATCACTTTGTTTTACTTAACTTAATTCCCACTTGTAAATAAATTCAGATTTCAATTCTAAAGTAAATTTCCATTTAACTTTAAATTCACTTTTATTTACAACTCATATTCATAAATATATTCATATAGTTTCACTTCTTATATATATAAGTTTATTTCTCAATTGTAAATTACTTTAATTATAATTCAATTCTTATAATCCTTTTGCTTAGATTATTCAAACAACTAAACAATCAACTTATATACACTTTAATAATTTTGAAAAATTATTCTTTTATATATAAAAATATAATCAAGGTAAAATTATTTCATTTACCCAATTTAAAAACAATATTGTGTCGAATTGTTCTATTCAAGTGTTTAGAAACCCCTTCGGCATAGTTGTCTAGACCGTGCTGACGAAGGTTCATATGCCACTCAATAAACCAATCATCACAATATAAACAATTTTATATACACTAACAAATACGCTCTCATAGCTATTATTACACTCAAACTCATTCTAGAGTACTACTGACTCTATCTCTAATGAGTAATACCCAACAGAACCATGGTTGTCGCTTAACCATATGCTCTGATACCACCTGTGAAGACCCGTAAATCCGTACTCCTTGAATATACACTAATCTCCATTGATTAATTCAAGATGAACAGAAATACGAATTATCAATGTTTAATAAGAAGAAAAAGAGAGAAAAGATAGAGAGAAAAGGAAATAGAAAATAGATAGAAAAGAAAATAGAAAATAGAACGGAACACAACACAACAACATCAGAATCTCACAATTCGCAGCGGAACAACATATAATAATAAATGAATAATCTTTAAACAAAGAACTATCAGTTATTACATTTTATACATTACATTACATCATATCATCAGAGTGTACAACAACAACAACAACAACAACAAACAATGCAGCGGAAAAGGAAATACTATACATAATAATACGCCATGCCATCCATCTTGCCTCCAGCAACTCCAGAATATCCAGAATATCCTGGTAAACCTAACTCTTGACTGCCCGTGTGGAAATTGGTGGGCACCCAGAGTTTAGGAAGGAAAACAATAAACTCCGAGTCAGTCATGTGACTGGTGTGCGAACTCAAAACAGTTTATTTATCTTTGAAAACAAAATAGAGGAATATTTTTAAATTCAATTCGCAATGCTTTTAAAAATGAGACTACCATAAGACCTCCCGCCACACACACAATGCAAACGCAGACTTGGAGGAGATTTCTTCTTATGTTAGTCAAAGATGCTTGATACGTATTAAAAAGAAACATTTGATATTATTATTAGTGCATAGTGTAGAAAACAATTTCGAAAGTAGAATATAAATCTTAGCCAGCATAGGTACCATTATATTATGCCTACTATAGCTACCTCCTGAGGAAGCAGGTTCTACAGCTAAAACCGTATAAGATCGTATTGTTTCTTTGGATTTCCAATGAATGATCAGGCCAAGGAACTTCCCATTGCCACATGAGAATGCCTCTGGATGGACATCCCCGAGAACCAAACCGGATCTCTACCAACACAAGGCCGGGTTACCCCTAACTGAGTAACAACTGACCGAATATGCCATCCCCCGGTCCTTTGGGACCTTTCAACCGAGCGCTCGCAATCAATTCACACAATCATAAAGTGTTTTCAACATGAGTAAGTATCTGGGCTCCATACCATGATACCACCCTTTTCCAGAAGGAAATGCACACATCCTAAAGGGCGCTACCCCTCATAACCTTGCCGCATCTTTCCTGTTTTGACCATTCACGGGGTGTGAGGCTCGACGAAGTCACGTCCACAAAAACATACTTTATACAAAAGCCATGCTTTGGGTCAACAAATGATCATAGAAATGATCACCAGGATAGACGATCAAATAAACGATCCTATCACAAATAATCAACACAATGATCATTTCAGCAACACTCAGCATGTCACATTACCGAATTGGGAATATATCGCTGATAACATTCAACTACATAACCTCTGAGCTCGTACGTCTCAGAGAAGGGTGTTAAGCTAAAAGAATAAATTCTCCGCCACCAACAGAAATATATTTGAATGAAATCTGCTTTATATCTCAATTTGTAACGTCAGACATACAATCCATACAAGTCTGTTCCGGGCTCGAACAAAATCGAAGGCACTTACAAAGAAGTCCTTGCAATCCGAATATTCACTAATCACGTTCGGATTTCCCATCACTTAGGGAATCTCTATACCAGGAGCTACCCAGTGCAGAGACAATCGATAGGTCATCCTATCGCTTTCGCAAATACTCGGTCTTCAACACCGGTCATCAATTGCAATTCATAACGACGTATCACATATTCGGAATGGGTTATACGACCCCATGGTCCTTTCCTGGTTAACCCGAATAGTGAGCGCTTATTCAAAAATAAGTGTGGCATTCAAATTCAAACAAATCACATCAATTACCCATTCAAAGGGAAATATTGATAGTCGGTTATTGAACTATCAATGGATATGCACAACATCACCAGTTTCCAAATAATTTTCCAAATTATTTATTTTCCAAAATATCTTTACAAGATATATAATTTTCACACTTCAAAAATAAATCTATATTTATTTTTAAACAACTTCCCTTTCTATTCATAAATTCCATAATGAATTTATATTTCACAATATCCAGGCATATACGATTTCAATTATCCCTTTCAATTTATTTTCAAAAAGATAAATTCTTAAGATATTCACTTTATATTGGAAAACATTTCCATACTTACTTATTCATAAGTAATTCACAAATTTTATTTATTTTCAACACTTAGAAAATATCCAATATACTTAAATCGAGATTAAGTATATATTTCATTCTTTAAGGAAATCGTTCTTTTAAACATATTTATTTGGGCCAAAACGAATGTTACGTAAAACATCGTTACGACAACCCAAAATCACTAGTATAGGGATTCGAAATTAAAATAGATATATAAATCCCAATACTATACAAAACATTTCCTTTTGGAAATCATTTACTATAACAACAGTGTTATAGTCCACTATTTCCTTTTATTTCTCGAAAACGTCTATTTCAACAATGAATGTTGAAATCTATGGTTTCGAATCTTAACATATTTAAAACATCGTTAGATCGTTTTAATTCAATTTAAAACATCAAATCTAAACATTTTCTTTAACATATTATTCACTATTCAAAACGTGAATATACTACGTTAACAAACTTCATCCTTTTATTCATTTTATCTCAAAGGATTATTCACAGTTCAAAAACGTGAATATAACTCCATTAATAGGTTATAACAATTTACTTATTAAAATAAATCGTTTGCGAATTTATAAAACAACGTTTATAAATTCCATTTCTATTTATTTTATAACAACTCCTTTTATAAATTCCTTTATTAACCTATCTCAATTCATATCTCAATGATATACTAAAAGTTCATATTATAAGTGAAATACTTATAATTTATTTGTTTGCAAAAATCGTTCCTTTGAACTTCATAATTATAAATCTTATAACTTATAAGATTCGTTTATTTATCCAAACCTATTCTTCAAATAACTTTATGAATTTTATAAACCTACGGCTTATAAAATTCCATTTATAACTTCACCGTTTATGATTCTATAAATTCAATTCACTTATGCAATCCATTTTCACTTCATTCAAACACTTATAAAAACTCGTTTTATAATTCAAATATTTTCATTTATAAATATCCATTTATAAATCTTATATAAATCAATTTATATTATTCTTTAAAACGTCTTTAAATTCCTTTAAAAACTTCATCATTTTGATTTATAAAATAATCAAATTTCATAAATCCTATATTTAAACTTTTTACAATAAATTCAGAAATTTCAATCTAAACTATTTTATAAAATCATTAATCCATATTTCTCAAAAATCAACTTTTAACTATATTTCTCAAAAATCATAATTTTTATATAACATTAAAATTATACGTTTATTTATTTAAAATGGATCAATTCCAAAAATATTTTATAAACGTTTTCTTTCAAAAATCACTTTAAAAATCATTTTAAAATTCCAAATTTGGTCCAATGATGCTACATACCAAATAGTCAATCACGACAACAGCGACATCATATATCAATATGATAATCTATCAAATATCAAAATATCTGAAATCAAATAAAAACTGTTGAGGAATCCAGTTGGATCCCTCCAACCTGTTTTCCTGCATCCACAAACATTAGCACAATACCAATTCCGCTCCAGTACGGAATTATCGCGGTATATGGGATTTAAAATATTATCCGCTTAATAACGGCGCAATAGGGTCTCATCCGCTAAAAAATACGGGAAATCAACAACTCCAATATATACATATGCCAATATATATATATTGCTATCATATATAATATCAATTTCACTGTTTATGAAATATTCGCGGTATATGTTTTTAATAAATAACATCCGCTTACTAACGGCGCATAATGTCTATTTTAACAATCAATAGATAACAATCATCATTCAAACATGCATTCAAATATTTTAAATCTAACTATTTAAAATAAAATCGAAACTGATTCGATTGAGTGAGAAGTTCTCACCTTGATTTTAATTCGTTTTAGCGATTTATTTCGAATAAAATTAAACGGACGTTTAATTTTACCCAAAATTCTCACTAACTCCAAACGACTCCAATCGAACTCCATCGCGTAGTGCTCGTCCATACGATTCCAACGCAACTGGTTTCGCGCGTTTTCGACCTCGTATGAAAAAGTTATGATTTTTTGAAGTTACACGAATTTTTTATAACAAATTTACAACATTTAATTATAATTTTTTAACCTACACAAACTCAGGCCGTTGGATCCATGCTCCTTCCCATCATCACCGTAGGACGCAACTCCATCCTTCATCTTCCCAAACGCGAGCATCTACAGGCCGCATAACCCAACTTAGCTCGATATTAGGTTTTGATTTTGCTTCTCCATCACCAATCTATATCTCGATCAGAGAGTTCCATGTTGAAGAGCGTCTCGAAGAGCACCACCGCCCCCAAGGATGTGGCACTCGGCCCCCTCCTCCTCCTCGAAATGCGTGCGCCACCAACAGAAAACGCGACCATATATCTCACAAATTACCACTCCAATCTCGATCTCCACCGTTGAACACGAAGATCTCGCTGCCCTCTATAACTTTGTAGTTGAACACGAAGCTTGAAAGTGAATGGATCGAGAGATAATCGAGGAAGAAAGCATGAAGTTTCTGGCCGTTGAATGCTAGGGTGGCGGCTAGGGTTTAGAAAATTAGGGTTATTTTTTTTTTCTAATTTATGAAGGTGTTGGTCTATTTATAGGAAAAAAATCGAACACTATTCATTTCGATTTTCCAAACTCCGATTTACGCGCCGAAACTGACGTTCCTAGGGTTTATCCCGCGTTCCGGACACAATGGAACAGGTTTCGAAAGCTAATTCGGTCATCTGTGCGAGTTATGGCTATAAACGTTCGATTTAAATTAAACCGATTTAAACGATTTTCTAGGCGTTTTAATTTGTACCGGACAAACGGTAAATCCAATTGATACGAAATTTGAAACCTTACAATAATATCACATTACGGATCCGATGAAACTGGTTTCGTCGAAATCCGAGACTTTTTGAAAAATGGCTATTTTAACTCGCCAAATTAATATTAAAAATAATTCGATGTGTTTCGAGCTGCCACGATCAAACGATAACTCCGATTGACACGAAAATTGAAATCCGATAAAAACTAACTATTATGGATCCAATGGAATTGGTTTCGTTAAATTCTGAGACTGTTCAAAAATTGACTATTTTCACTAGTCGATTAAATATTAAAATATTCAATTTTCACAAATTAACTTTTAATTTAATTTTAAAAGTTCTAAAATATCGTTCTAACTCCAACATGATAAAATAAAATTTTACAAATCATTTACAATCATATTTAACTCAATTTTCAATTATTTCCATAATTTAACATTTTAAATTATCGATTTAATTATCCAATTAAATCCAATTATTCAAATAAAAATTTATTCGACTTATAAATTCACTTATTAATATTTAAAATTAATTAAATATTCAAATTTTAATTACTAAAAATCCTGGGTCGTTACAAATGTTGTATAAATAATTGTCAAAGTATAGTAAACAGCTTCATGAACTGTTTATTTGACTATTATATTTTATCGTTCCGCTACGAGATTCTGTGTTGTTTCATTTCCTTTATTTCTCTTTCTTTTCTTTTCTTATTTACCCCAATAACCATCTGCCCTTTTGAATGGTTTGGAATCGACATATGTATTTGATCGTCGGTTTAAACTGTCCAAAAAGGCGGGTCGTTACAGTTGGTATCAGAGCTTTGGTTTAGCGATAACCTTAGCTTTGTGGGGTCTGACTCTTTATAAATAGGGTAGTTATACCCTATGATGGTTCGATGAGTGTATATATATGAGAGAGCGTATTTGTTAGTGATATAAAATGTTTTATATTGTGTCGGTTGATTTGTTGAGTGGCTTATGGATTCTGGTCAATACGAGTAATTAACGTCATTGATAGGGATCTCTAAACACTTAAACGGAACAATTCGACATAGTATTGTTTTGAAATTGGGTAAATGAAATAATTTTGCCCTAATTATATTTTGTATATAAAGAAAATTTTCAGAAATTATTGTAACTTATCTAGCTTACCTGGTTGTTAGGAATGAGATATTGGTTATTACCATTAATTGGATATTGTAATTTAATAAATAAGGTGAATTACAAAATGAAAAATGATAAAACACTTGTGGAATTTTTTAAGAAAAAAATCCTATAAGAATATTTTATAAAGGTGACTTATAAATTAAAATAGATTTAAATTGGAAAATATTGAATATAAGACCCGGAGGTTTTGACAATGGTTTTCAAAGCTTTGAAGAAAATATATAGTAATATTAATTGGAAATTGTTTATGGAAATATTTTGAAAGGATTTTTAAAGAAAGGAATGAATTTAGTACTCCTCTCTTATGTCGCTGGAAAATAATTTCGGTGATGACTGCGCAGCATCATCGACGTTCATTTTCGAGTCTCAAAGTGGGGGAGACTTCTAAGAAGCTTTGTTTTTCTTCGAAATTATTTTGGGTAAATGGGTTTTGGTTTGAACTCTAAAGGTATGATTTGTTATATATATAAAAAAAAAGATATAAGTATATATGTTTATTTCAAATGATTTGAAAAGAACCGGGCATTTAAACTTCTAAGTTCTGTTAAGTAATAATTTTCAAATTATTTGAATGAAATGTGAATAACCAGAATTTATAAAATAGGAGGATTAAGATATCTAAGCTATTGTTTGGGAACTTTAAAGTTGAAAGATAAAGAGGATTTAAACTAATTAAATTTGTGAACATTCTAATTAAGTAAAATGAAATTCTATAAATTTGTATAATACCAAATTTGCATTCTGATAACATATAACAAGACTTACCAAATATTAAAAAGTTAAAATTATGTTTGGATATGTAATGAGATGTTGTACAAATAAACAGAACCTGAAAGTAATTGAAGTATATAAGTAAGGAAAACTCAAAATGAATTAGAATGTACGTAAATGGAAATTTTGGTTGTGAAAAAATGTTATATACTTAAATATAACATGAAATGATGAATGGATAAATGGACCAAGTAAGTGAACTTAAGAAAGAAGTTAAATGAATCGTATTATATTTTGTAAATTGGTTATGGAAAATAAATATAGATTTCATAGCAAATTTTGAATTTGTAACTTTGAGATAACCGTAAACTAAGAAAAGTCATATATGAGAAGTTAGACTTATATGAAATGACTATAAACTAAAGTGATGATTAATAAAATGTCCCACAAATAAATGTGTATTAACTGAAACTATGAATTGAAGTAAATCTAAAAAAAAAAAAAAAAAATTGGTATAGCTAAGAATCAATTGGAAAATGAAATTTAATTAAATTAAATTATATAGAATGTTTAAATTGAATTGAATAAGCAAATTCTATGATATGATGTTAAGAAAGATAATGTCAAAGAATATGCTATGTAAAGAAATGGATATATTAACTGAATAATGGATTGTGAATAATTAATTGTAAATAAAATGAAAGTCAATGAAATAAATTAATATAGATAAATCGTATAGAAATCTATTGAAAGGTGATACATAAGTTGTACGTATATTATTTTATTCGCATAACGATTTGATCCAAATTTGAGCATAAAATTTCGAGATGATTTATATCGATTCAAGTTAGGATTTTCCACTCGATTTTCGACGGCGAACCCTGGATATGGATTTTTAATTTGATTCTGGAATTCTCTATCATAGCATATGGCTATGCAAGGAGAGTAACATTTTGTAACCAAGGAACCAAATCTGAGTCCGCACTAGAGAGTCGGGTGAACGTACTAGTTGGAAGTGAAATTGTGTGATCGAATAAGAGATTAGATTTGATATTGCTCACGGATGATAATGTACGGCTTACGGACTTAATTAAAGTTAATATTAGAAATTTAAGATGCCAAATATAAAATGATTCTTTTAAAAAAATTATATAACAGGATATATATATATAAAAGAGATAAACCAAATTGAAGGTAAAATTAATATTTGGTTATGTTGGGTATGATTTGGTTGTTATATGATTGTCAGTTGATTGTATATAATTCATTAAGTGTTAATGAAATTGAAAGCTATAAATCATTGAAATCAAATTTGAAGTTAAATGAATTTAGGTAGAATTTAATTTGATTCAAACTGGAAGTGAATTAATGTAAATATAAATTAGTGAATGTCAACTAATTGAATTGAGAATGAATGTTAGTAAAATCCAACGTTAATGAATCAACTGTGACAAAAATTGAAACCCAAGTCAATAAATATTAATGAGAAGTGAATTTATATTGATTGGTTATGGATTTGTTGGATGATAGTTGGATGATAATTGATTTGGTGGATGCATTTGTTGTTTGTTGCATTTGCTATGTTGGCACATGTAGTTGTTATGTTGCTATATGATGTATATTGATATTATTTTCATATATGCATGTTTCTCATGGTTTGTTGAGTGTTTAGTAGGTGCGGATTGCGCTTGCTTCGCATTTGGAGCTCGCTTTCGTGTTATATTAGTCGTATATGCTCGCTAATAAAAATATAAGGTACATGTTTATTTTTTCATTGGATTTGGTGATTTTCGATGAGCCACTTGGCTTTTGATTTTCTTTTGTTGGTTTGGGGCCCGTAGAGGCGTTTTGTAGCTGTACCGATCGAGCCGCGCAAAGGAGACTCTGCCGAAATTTTCCGTAAAATCCGGGTGTTAGAAAAATTTTCAAGTTTTAAAAATTTTATAATTGTTTTGATAACTAACTTTTAAAGTTAGAAAGGCGTTTGGAATAACTTAGTAAAAGCGTAGTTATGACTTTATAAATGAAATTTCATTGTTTTATAAGTTGGTAACTTTGAATAAAATATATCTAATGTTGAATTCTATACTTGGTTCCTTTCCCTTCTTTTTCCTTTTCGGGGATGAAAAGTTTTGAGTGGGGGAGAGTGTAACGACCCGTAAATTTTCGATAATTAAAATAGCTAATTTAAAAGATTTCGTGATTGAATGTTAGAAAAAATTTTGTAATTCGTTTGGAATAATAATAACTGGAATGAATTGCAACAATAATTATCCAAGTAATGAAAAATAAAAGTTACTTAGTGAATGCCTTTGCAATCAAAAGTTGAATAGGATAATAAATGTTGAATTCATTGGGTATAATAGAGTAATTGATTGATAAGAAAAATCTATTTAAAATCAAACATTGAGCAGGTAAATTGTTTAAATTAAATATAAAACTTATTGAATAATTGAATAACTGTAAAATGAAAATAGTGTTCTAAATTGTGAATTGTTTTAAAGGTTGAATCTTATAAGTTCAATTTCAATATTTCAAGAGATAATGAATTATTGGATAAGCGAAATTAATTAAATTTAATATTTGGAATTTATTGAATAAATAAATAATAGGAATTGAATAACCGTATAATGGAAATGGTTGTTCTATAATTTTAATTCATTTCAAAAGTTAAATTTTTAAGTTTGTTTTGAATATTTCAAAAGATAGTGATTTAAGAATAATCAAATTTGTTTAAAAATTAATATTACAAATGTTTGAATAATTAAATTTCAAATTTTATATGATTAATTTGATATTGAAATTAATATATGAAAATAGAGTGAATAATTTAAATTTGATTTAATATGATTCAAATTGGTTTCCAAAGTGAATGTAAGTTATATCGGGATTTTAATAGAGTTAATAAAATTTTAAAAATTGGAATTTATTGGATAAATTGAATAATGGGTTTAGTATGATTAAAAATGATCTGTAAAATTTTATTTTATCATATGAAAGTTAGTATGATGTTGTAGAACTTTTAAAATCGAATTAAAAGTAAATTTGTGAAAATTGAATATTTTAATATTTAATTATCGATTGGAAAATAGCCAAATTTTGAACAGTCTCAGAATTGGACGAAACTAGTTCCATTGGATCCGTAATAGTTAGTTATTATCGGATTTCAATTTTCGTAGCAATCGGAGTTGTCGTTTGACCGTGGCAGCTCGAAACGCATCGAAATTGTTTTAATATTAATTTAACGAGTAAAAATAGTCATTTTTCAAACGGTCTCGGATTTTGACGAAACCAGTTTCATCGGATCCGTAATGTGATATTATTGTAAGATTTCAAATTTCAAGTCAATCTGATTTATCGTTTGTCCGGTGCAAGCCAAAACGCCTAGAAAATCGTTTAATCGATTTAATTTAAAATCAATCGTTTATTGCCGTAACTCGCGCAGACGATCGAATTAGCTTCCGGAACCTGTTCCATTGTGTCCGGAACGTGGGATAAACCCTAGGAACGTCAGTTACCGCGTGAAATTCGGAGTTTGGAAAAGCCGGATAAATAGTATTCGTCGTTTCCTATAAATAGCCCTTTTATTCTCAAATAAAAAATAAAAAAAACAGGGGCTAGGGTTTTTCTCGTGGCCGCCATTAGCTGAACCTACGGCCGAAATCTCATCTCCTTTTCCACTTAATCTCTCCCAATCTATAAGCAATTACCAAAAGTCTTCAACTAAAAGGTTGTAGCTAACATTGAGAGCTTCGAATCCGTACGATTGTGTTCGAGTATGGAGGTGGAGTTTGTCGGCAAATCGAGCACGAAGTGTCGTCGTTCGCACATGATTTTGGAGAGCTGGGGGGGCGAGCTCAGGGGGGTTGCGGCCGAAGGTTGAGGAAGGTGGGGGCTTCGAATTAGCGGTAGTGTGATGAAGTTTCGTCGCGCGTGGAGGGGTGCGTGATTAGGGTTTGGGGCGTGAGTTGGGTTCGGTGTTGCATGAGCTGCCTCTAGCGAACGAACGAATGAAGGGGAGAAGCGTTCGTGCGGCCTCGATCTCCTGAAGGCCAGATCTACGGCCCTGATTCTATAAGGGTTAGAAATGAGATATTAAATGTAAATTAATTTTATTTAAATTCGTATTAACTTTAAAACTGTGTAACTTTTTCATACGAGGGCGAAAATGCACGAAACAAATTGCGTTGCGTTCGTATTGTCAAATACTACACTATGGAGCTGGATTGGAACCGTTTGGAGATAGAGAAAATTTCGGGTAAAATTAAACGCTCGTTTAATTTTATTCGAAATAAAGCGCTGGAACAACAGAAAATCAAGGTGAGTGTTTTATAACGCTCACAACGTACTAAATATCTTTATGCTAGTTAAATTTGACATTATGAAGTGCTATGATTTTATTTGTCGTTGTTTGATAGAATTTAATTGTCATATAGATTGTCATTTGAATCAACCGTTGAAAATTAAATTGACAGTTAAATTGAAATTGAAATTGAATTGCGATTAAATTATCTGACATTGATAACTATGAAATTGCCATGAATTGTATTGTCTATTGGATGATTTATTTCGATGGATGCTATTGGTTGATATTTAAATGTTTGGATGGTTATTTGCTTATATATAACATGTTATGCATACATATGTTACTGTGATTTAATTTAAGTAATATATACTCATCCCTGACATTTAATTGAAATAAATAATTACTTGGCCATATGATAGAAAATTATATACGGACACCAAATTGGCTAAATTAATAATTTTAAAATCGTCGATTTGTTTAAATGTTTTGATTTAAAAGTTATAAATAGAAATAAATTTATAGAAATCGAATTTATCGGAAATTTGAGTTTGGAATGTTGAAATTAATTTTGGTTAAAAGAAATTGGAAAAAATAATAATTAAGTGGAGACTTTGGAATTTAAAATCAGGATATGATTGAATTTCGAAATTGATCTGTTTAAAGATTTAACCTTAATTCGAGCTTTGAATATCAATAAGTAAAAGTGATATAAAAATGATATTTTGAAATCGAGCTTGGAATTGAACCATATTTGAAATTTGGATTTAAACTTGAATATTGTTGGAAATTTTTGTTAAGTGTTATAAATTGATATTTTGAGAAATCAAGCTCCAAATCGATATAAATTGAAATTGAATAAATTAAAGGTAAATGGAAAATTGAATTAATTCGAGGTAAAAATTGACGTTGATTGAATTGAAATCGAAATTGAATTGGTAGAATGGAAATTGGAATTGATTTGAATTGGAGAGTTATAATTGAAATGGATTGATTTTGAAGCTGTTTTATTTTGTTTTCCCAATTACTCGGTTATATAAACCATTTTGAATACTTAAACTATTTTAATCTATTTAAATCTACTTAACCCAATTTAAATTATTTTAAACTAAATTTATCTATTTCAAATCCGTTTTAAGATTTTAAAGTATTTTAACTATTTTAATTATTTAAAACTACTTTTAAACTACTTAAAACTATTTTTCTAAAATCCTAAGCTGGTCAATAAGGTGAAATGTTTATATATAAATCTTGAATTTAAATATGAACTGAGTTAAATGAAGTTACAACCTAAATTGAAATTCGAAATGATTTTGAAATCGAAATGAGATATTGATGCGAAAATTTATTTTTGAAACGAATCTTACATTTGAATAGATACGATGATATTTTGAAATGGATTTGATTTTTGAAGCGAGCACGATATTTTGATATCAATTATGATCGATTTGAAATGTAAAGAGCCAACGGTGTATTAATACGTAGTTATTAAAGAGACAGGGATCGGATATGGACATACTCTCTGTCGATACCGAACACCACTTTAATAACTATTATACGCGGAGTGTTGATCTAGAATGAAGTGGATGGTTTGGTGAACGCGTTGACTGAAGAAAGAGAATAATATTGGATGACCCCTGACATGACTAAAACAGGAGCCGCGCCGGGCCATTGAGGTTCGCCACCTCTAGCGGACACGCTTCTTCGATACCATTTCTATTACATTTGTGATTCGATTTCGGTGCACCCCTTGATTTGGGAGTGTTGTTTCGCCGTGTTGGGGTAGCTGCTGGCTATGCCCAACATCAGTCCGGATCACGCAACTACTAGTATCCTAGTAGGTATCGCCTCATGTACCTTGTCATACTGATTATCCTATTCGCGACCACTACGTTATGTTTTGTGTTATACCTATGGGGTACCCTCTGATAACCACCAGTTTACGGTGGGGCTTACGGTGCTGTATAGACTATGGTGTTATAAAAATGTGTTAAGGGGGATTATGGTAACGCCTTAACGCTATTTTGATACTTTATATTACTGATAGGTAATATCTACTGAGCATACATTACTACATAGTAGATAGTTTAACGGATCCTTAAGAGATAGAAAATCCCGTAACATCTCTTGAGTTATTGCACACACGTTGACACTGGATATGAGATGTCAAACCCCGTAAACATCTCTGACGCCGTTACACTCATATTTATTACGATTGATTTAACTTTCATAAGGATATTTTAGTCCTGACTCGAGTGTTTTGTCTTTTCATTACGCTCGGGTTAGTCCTGAGTTTTTCAGATTTTTGAAGATCTATTCTGGAGGATGAAGACGAAGATTTGGTATACTATTACTATTATTACCCTTGCATCATGCTATCTGCTGCATTATTTTAATTGTTCTGTTGTATATGTATAACTCTGATAAATGTTGTATAAATAATTGTCAAAGTATAGTAAACAGCTTCATGAACTGTTTATTTGACTATTATATTTTATCGTTCCGCTGCGAGATTCTGTGTTGTTTCATTTCCTTTATTTCTCTTTCTTTTCTTTTCTTATTTACCCCAATAACCATCTGCCCTTTTGAATGGTTTGGAATCGACATGTGTATTTGATCGTCGGTTTAAACTGTCCAAAGAGGCGGGTCATTACAGCCATAGTCAAATACTCACCTTCAAACATGTCTAAGCATTATTACTCCGATTAAATTATCCAGTTTACATCATTTATTCCATTCCAGCCAATTTATTCCAAAGTCAAATCCATAAAGAATTATTGCTTTACAAATCGAAGTGGTTTCGGGTATTTACTGATAGTCGACCCTGGTCTTTTCGAATCCAATATTGTACTAAAAACAAAGCTATTTAAGTTTTAAACAATTCCATTTGTAGCCACAATTACATATTTAGATAGCCATTCATTACAGATAATCAAACCATATTATCACAGTTCGACCCAAACGTATCATATCACATAGCATCACAAATCACATGTCAGCTATCATCTATTCTAAGGCATGAAATATCATTCAATCATTCATAAGCAAGATTTATTTGTCACACCATTTCTAATTAATTTAAATAAATTAAATTAATTACTTCAGTCACTCTTAAATCCTGCCTACTAAACATTAATTAATTACAACCCAATTTATTAATCATCCCTTAATTTACCCATTAATTATCCATGATTACTTCCACTAAGTAATTATCCCATTAGTTAATTATCCTCCTTTAATTTACTTTCAATTATTAATCAATTTAACCTTTAATTTACTAATTAAATTAAGTATCCTTAACAAATTTATCTTTTAATTACTTACATTAAGTAATTATCATTTCAGTAATTAATCTCTAATTACTAACCAATTAATCACTAATTACAATTAATTTAATTAATTGATTGATAACTCTCAACTATAATTAATTAATCCTTAATCATTAATTAATTAATCTTCTCTTCAATTTCTTCATTGATTTGATTAATCAATAATTACCCAAAAATCTTAATTAAGTTCAAGATAACCCACTTATCATTCTTAAATTACTTAATTATCATTGTCATAAAATTAAACTTAAAACCTTTATGTAAATCAAAACATTATTTAAGATAACTATTTATCTTTAAGACCTTATTTAAATAACCTTGAAATTGATTCACATTTACTTAAAGGTCGACTTAGATTAATAATTTAAAAGCATCTTACCATTTTAATTTAACTCCTTAAATGCACTATTTAAATTCTTCCAAATAGACTTAAGTATTAACTTAATTTCATTTAAGTTAAAAATATAGTCACAACTTCCATTTATCTAAATATTTGTATATTATTAATATTTAAAATAATTTGTTCGAGGAAAAATTTAAAACTTGATTTAATTCAAATTTGCAAACTTGTTTTATTAAATTTAAAAACATGGTTATCACTTAACCTGACCCGAGTCAAAGAATCAAATTACCCCGGCCATAATTCAAAATCCTCGAGTCAAACCTCAAGTTCATCTCAAGCCTATTTTTCTTTTATTTTCTGTTAATATTGCAAACTATTCCAGGAAAAATATACGCTTACAACCCAAACCTATTCTCAAGCCACTGCGAAGCTACCCCGGAACAACTTCGAGGCGCAGACCCTCTTCCCAAACCAGACTCTGACACACCCAAATCCATCATGCACAACTGATCGCCGACGATCAGGCACCCATACCACCATTATCAGGTCGTCATCGACCCACCTTTATGATCCCGAACACCCAAACTAAGATTCAGGCTTGAAATCAAAATCGAACTCATCTCACATAATCTGGAACGAAATAGGTTGCCAATAAATGCCTCGACTCGCCTATTCCGATCACCGGAGTTCTCGCCACCACATCCACCTCTTTGCCGATGAGCCATACTCCCATTCCCCTAATTCCAGTCATGTCCGATACTTCCTTGATAATGCAAAACCCTCGACTTCAACATCGACTCAAATGGGTTGTTAAACCCCAATGCCCTTTCGACCCGCCGCCATGGTGGCTTAAAATTCCAATAACTATTTTACCAAAATCGCCTACCATCAGGCTAGCTTCAGCCACGAACACGAGTTCCCAAAAAATTTCGATCAATAGAAGTCGCTCGAAAACCAAATTACGATCAACATGCAATATCTCATAATTTACAAACTTAAAATTCATGCTTTAAATCTTAAAAATCCTACTTTTCGAAAACGAAATTGATGATATACCTGAATCAAATATTTATTATGATTGAAACTTTAACATGAACCAAAATCCTAATGTACTTCTTCTTATTATTTAAACTAGCTTCGATTCCCAACTGTAAATATTTTTAGATCAGGTATCTTATTATTACAAACAAGATTTGTTTATATATCTAAGTATAAAAAGAATTTAAGGAAAGAGATATGAATTTTTTTTTTAAGTTCTATAACCTAAAGCATAAGAACAGAACAACAACAGGCATGAACTCCAATATATTCTCACATATATACGTATGATTATATAAAACAATCATGCAATCACTAATTTACCTCAAGATCACTGCATGCAACAAGACTTAAGCAGATTAAAAGCTTGTTTACTCACCTTAAATGTCGAACAGAGAAGCAATGATGTTTTGAAGTAGAAACTGTACTTGAAATTGAAACAGCGGGCGTGTTTATCTTGATTTTAGTTGATTTTGAACTTGAATCTTGCTTAAGTCTTTTGCTTAGCTTTGTTCCATATTTGTAATAATTGAAAAAGTTGTTGCTGGATTTGATTACTGTTTGAATTATTTTCTGGTTTGAGTTTTAAATTACAGACTTGAGTTTTCTTTGTGTTTTTGAAAAATGAAGATGAGAAAAAGAAATGAGAAAGGAATAGAAATGTATATATCTTCTTTTATCCTTTATTTTTTTATTTAAAACAAAAACAAATTTACGACACTTGTTAAATTTTCTTATAAATGTCATTTACATATTATAATTTATTTATATTTGTAATATTGAAAGGCCTTATGTTTACATTTGTAAATATCATGTCTTAATATGTTTTTATATGTTCATATATATTTATATTATAATTTCAATTTAATTTTATATATGTCTTATGTGTTTATATTTAAACTTCATATCCAATTTATCTATATAAAATTTAAAAGCAAATGATATGAAATTCCAATTATATTCTTATAATAGCTATACAATATACTAGTTATATATATATATTATTTATTTATATTTTTAAATGTTTTTCATAAAACTTTTATAATAAATTTTCTATTTAGTAGTTACTTTCCTTAATTTATATAAATAAAATGTTTTAAAAAAAGAAATATAAAACAAATTATATACTAATAAAATCATATACATATATATTTTATATCCAATTTATTTTAAGATATTTTGTTCTTTGAATTTCCAGTTCAAATTCTAATTAAATTTCTAGTCATATATATATACACATATAACAACACATTATTATTTGTTTTTAAAAGAATAATTTGTCAATTGTAAGTAATTATATTAGGAGATTATCAAATAAATTTTTATCTAGATATAAATATTTATTATCAGATTTATTTATTCAATCTATAAATCAGTATTCCTATTAATTAGCCCGGTTAATTACCAAATAACAAATATCCCAAAATCCGGGTTACCACATAGGCATGCATGAGAAAAAAGTAATCAAAGGGTATACATGAGTATTCGTACTCACATTTCTATGTTCAAATAATCATATTCTCCAGATGTCATGTGTTTGGATTCATGGTGAATGAATATATATATAAGTTTGTATTGAATTAGCAAGGATAAGAGAGGTATGATGCTTGAATTTGGTTACAGATGGAGCAAATAGTCGGAAATTTGCTCTCGAAACTCGTGACCAGTAGGTCTACTGATCGACCGCTAGCGGTCGACCAGTGGCCTATACAGTTGTAAATATTGATAATAATAAAAAATAAAATATATATACTACTTTGTATTAATTATAATATTTGATAATATATTTATTTAATTAAAATAGATCTGTAGTGTAAGGTCGTTAAATCATTTGTAGAAAAATATTTATATAAAATTAATTTTAGTAGTAGTAATAAAAAAGATTATATTTGGAAAAAAGAAATATTTGAGTTTAGTACTTATTCAAAAATTTCAGAATTTTTTTATTAAAATAAGATGATTTCTAATTAATATTTCATAGATTTCAAATTTATATTTCATGAATTTTGAATATAATCTAATGTTTTGGGGAAATGTATTATATGGTATAGGAATAAAAAGAAATTAGATCTATATAATTCTAAATTTATTTATAAAGAGTATTTAATTACGGAAAATTATGAAAGATTGTTATGAGTAAAACTAACTTTTACAAGCTATTTAAGTTATTTAATAATTAAATGAAATTTATTTAGTAATGTCATAGTGTTGAATAATTGTTAAAAAAGAATTAGTAAATACTTATTTTAAATCATTAAATGGGTTTACTGTAACGGTCTGCCTTTCTTACATCCAAATATGGCACGTAATACATCCTCCGTATTTATCTGCTGATAATCTAAATGTCCGAAAGATAGGTCATGGTGTAAAGAAAATATAAAAACAAGGAAATAAAAGTAAATTTTTTTCCACACAAAGTTAGAGTTACAAATACATCATCACAGAATAGTACATATGGTTACTCCAAAATGTTACATCAAAGTTAGAACAAGTACTATTCCAACCAAGGATAGTTATGTCTACTTATCCATTGCTAATACATAATATATAAATATAGACAACCACTAGATGACGATGAAAGCTATTACTCCATATTGCTTTCCAAAGTACTCCAAAGAAATCTGACTAACTGGCTACTCGTAAAAATTTGAGTACCTAAGAGTTTAAGAGAAAGAAATAAAGCTTCCGGTCATACATGGGTCTAGTGTGGGTAAACAATATGTTTTAACTTTATAAAAAACTTTAAACCAAGATATCTTGTAAGACCACGTGCATATAAACACGTACGGGTTTTTACCTTACGATAACCAAAACATTTCTATAAGAAATCCATTAATATTATAATAATGTCTAGGGTTTAAATTAAATATGGAATATAGCTAGAATGATTACATCTTACGTTCCATCATAGTTAGGCACAACTAAATCTTTATGGCTTGTAGTGGAAAATGGATTCCAACTGATGGCAAGGTAAGGGACTACCTTTTGAAAGGTGCACCTCTAAATAAAATGTACCCAAGGGCTACAGACGCATCTTCTCCTCTTCCAACACAGGACTGGCCAATAACATACTAGATAGTACCGAATATGATTACACATTGGTTGTGATAAACAACCATAAAAGGTATCCCAAAGCATACAAGAATATCGAATCTAGATTCGGAATGACCATAACCTAATAGGATTGACCCATATAGCCCAACTGCAACCACTCTGTTTTAGCCACCCTTCGGTTGTGAAGCTTGAGGCTATGCTTCTACCTTTACTCCTAGCAAACCATCTTGAAATGCTAACATTAACCTCCAAGAAACCAATGCAATGCTAACATTTGTCCATACAAGTTATTTCATGATCGAACAAACATTCAAAAATTACTATCTTCAATGTTGAAATCACCCTTAGGAAGATTAGTTTAGCTACATAGCATACATCACAATGATCCAACACAAACATTAAAAGTTTGTAGTGTTTTGGATAAATCATGTTATCCAAAACCGGTGTCTCCAAACTAAGCAATAATTCCCGGTTAAATCAATTCCGGTTCTTTTAGGAATATGGAACACGCATTCGAGTCCTCATCCGAGAACTCGAATATACCCTATATATTTCCAGAGTTAAAACATGTCAAGTTATATATAGTGGACAATCCACTAATAAGTGTGATTATACAAAGTTCGCATATGGATAACCATATACTTAATTAAACATGATTTTTTGATGGAAACTAACTCTCCCATTTATCACGCTTTTGATATTTCGACCTTACTCTACCCCTCACCTAGAAGACAAATTCTAGACCTCATAGGTAGAGGATCAACCTACTCATCGGCTTTTAGTGCAACTATGAGATGATTTGCTTCGCATAAACGTGTCACCACAGTAATATTGGTTTCATATTGGTTTGAGGTTACTTAAGAGTAATCGACAAAGAAATCCATTGATTTAAAATATTTTTGAAAAAGAAAGACAGTCTTAAAACAAAACCGGTATTTTTGAAACAAAACAATTTTTAAATTAAAAACCCTTATTTATTAATAAAATAATAAATTAAACCTTTATCAAATAATAATTAAATCTTAATTAAGTCCTAATTAACATCTTAATTAAATCTAGATAATCAATAATTAATTAAAAATTAATTAAATCCGATAAATAAATAAATAATATTTAACCTTTAATAAATAATTAAAAATAATCAACCCTTCGTTATTGATTAAATAATAATTAACAAATTAAAAGTAACCTAATTGATTAACACTTAAGCACTAATTACCTTTATTAATCAATGTTTAAGTACCAACTACGTAATGACTTAATTAAATAATCATTTATTAGACAATAATTAACTAAATAATAATTACCTTTTTAGTTACTTAATATAGGTTTTAAAACATTTTCCAAAAACATTTCTAAATGAAAACATTTTTACATTTTGAAAAGAGTTCGTTTTCACGAACTTCACTTATCGCCACTATTGCTATACGACTCGAAATTTCCAAACTTGAGATTTTTTTTCTAAGTCTTCTTTAAATATTCAACTCTTGGAAAAACTTTACTAAAACATAAAAGCATATTTTAGGAAAACTAATAAGTATTTAAAAATTGAAAGCATTTTTCAAATTTTAAAACCAAAGATTTTGGATTTTATACAAGGGATAACATGTCACTTTATATTAGTAAGGTGCTAACTTTCTTAACATACCATCATGAATTCATGTTCACGACATACATGATTATATAACCAGAACATCACAACATATAAACAATTCATAACCAACATTTACAAGCTAGATTATAATATGCAAACTGACTTGACTATTTAACTACCATATTCCAAACTATATGTCACCACGACCAAGCACAAATACATACATACAATCAACTTTTTTTCACTCAAACAAGCATCATATTTAACATCCAAATCAAGCCATAATATATATTTACAAACTTAGTTAAAAGTGAGAACTTTACTCACCGAAATTTCACGAAACTACGCTAACTTTTTCTATAACCCGAACATGACCTAGGTCTTTGCTTCTAGCTTGGAAAAGTGGAGACTTTATAGGCTTTGGATGCAAAATAATTTGGCCTAGAAGGGTATTATGCTCATCCTTGATTGATTAAGGAGGACGTGGACTTGTCTTACAAGGAGAAGTGATGAATTGGAAGAAGGAAGCTTAAAACAAGGTTTTAGATTTATAAAAGTGAATTAAAACTAGATTTTAAACTTGAGAATCTAATTTGGAGGCAATGGAAGTAACAGGAAAGCTTCAGGAGGAATTTTATGAAATAGAAATGAATGAAAAGTGGCGGAAATTTTAGGAAAATGCTTTACATATTAAGTGCACAAATCAAATTATCACTTTACCCAAAGGTGCCAAACCTCCACTATAATGATGCCACATCACCATACATGCTTTCTTCTCCTCCATCACGTGAATATCTTATCTCCCCTTCATTTTTCCAAGCCTACATGCATTTATTATCTAAGTACTTCTTGTTTCTAAAGAGATGACAACTTACGTCACTTTTATTTACATTTATATTTTGTTTTAGACATTAACATAAAAAGTCATATCATATACTATATATTTCTTAAGTCAATATATAAATGTATATATTAAAAGTCCTAATTCATTTATAAAAGTGTGCATATGTGTTACACAAATGTGCATAATGTTTTCTGACTACTTTTACACATTGAAAAGTCGAAAATTTGAAAAACGACTTTCGGTTACATTTTCTATTTTGTTTTGAACTAATTATTTTTGTAAACAAATTTTAAAAACTATTTTACCATCATTGGTTATTATTTAAAAGGAGTTTATTTGAGTTATAAAATCTATGAATTAATATTAAAAATATATTTAAATATCCAAACTTAAAGTGATTAAATCCTGAGTCGTTACACTCTCCTCCTAAAAGAATTTCGTCCTGAAATTAGCAGAAAAAGAGAACTCAAAATAACACAAAAAGGGCATATATTATATATTATAAAACGCATACAACAATCATACACTAAGCATCCATAGCAAAACAATATACACTATACATAAACAAACAATGACTACCTAACATCCATTCTGGATGGGCTTCCATCATGTGATCCACCGTCTCCCACGTACAATCTCAGGGATCCTCACTCTACTGAATCTTTACTAACATCACCACCTTATTGCGCAACCTATTATCATCCTGATTTACAATATGAACTGGATGTCTAATCACCGTCAGCTTCGGTTCTATCTTCAAGTCATCTTGAACCGATGATTTTACAATGAACGAAGGGTCTTGAACAAATTTTCTCAAATGGGACACGTGGAAAACATTATGGACCCCCAGCAACCTTTTTGGTAGTTCAACCTTGTAGGAAGCGATCCAATCCTTTCAATAATCTTAAAAATTCCAATATACTTAGGTGTCTACTTCCCAGCCCTTCCAAATAAAATAAGTCCTCCGATTATGGAAATCTTCACAACTACAGAGCTTTCGACTTCAAATTCCAAAGCTCTTCTTTTATCATCATAACTCTTTTGTCGATCCTTGGCTTCCTTCATCTTTCTCTTTATCACCACAACCTTTTTAGTAGCTTCCTAGATCATGTTCGGTCCAAGTAATAGCCTATCTCCAATCTCAACCCAACATGTCGACGACTTGCATGGACATCCATAAACATAGGGTGCCATGCTAATGCTCGTTTGATAACTATTATTGTACGAGAATTCCACCAAATAAAGATGATCTTTCCATGATCCTCCAAATTCTAGAATACACACCCTCAAAAGATCATCTAGAATCTGATTTACCTGCTTTGTTTGTCCATCTATTTGGGGCTGATATGATGTACTGAGGCTTAGCTTTGTTCCTAAAGCTACTTGTAACGCCTCTTAAAGCTGACTAGTAAAGATTAGATCTCGATCACTTACTATATTCACTAGGACCCTATGCAATCTAACAATCTCTCTTATATAAATTTTGGCCAAATAAGACGTAGTCCTTGTTGGCTTAACCATAATAAGATGAACACTCTTTGTTAACCGATCTACAATAACCTACACCCCTTCATTCCCTTTTCTGGCTCTGGGTAATTCGTCAAGAAAATCCATTGATGTCATCTCCTATTTCCAATTTGGAATTTCTAAGGTTAAAGTAAACCAACCTCTTTTTCTGATCGCCTTTCATCCGTTGATAGTTCAAACATCTGCAGCAAAAACTAAGATATCCTTCTTCATTCCGGCCACTAAAATAATCGTTTCATATCCTTGTACATTTTATTAACCCCGGAGTTGATACTTAACTTAGATTTATGGCATTCCATTAAACCTTCTTGCCTAAGACTACCCACATCCAGAATGCATAATCTTGCATTTTTCCTTAAAGCACCACGGTTATCAATCTCGAAACTAGATCTTCGACCCTCCTCAATTCCTTGAATAAATTCTAATAGAAGACTATCTTCCCTATGTTTACTTCCTTTACAAAAGAGTTTGTTTAGCTTCCAAGACTGCCAAAATTGCTTTCCTACTAAAAGCGTCTACCACTATGTTTTCTTTTTCTAGCATATAGAGGATATCCAAGTTGTAAGCTTCCAAGAACTCCAACCATTGTTGTTGCCTCAAGTTCACATCATTCTAAGTAAAAAGATTGTGACAACCCTGACTCAACCTTCAAAAATCGACACCCAAATACATCATCCGTATTCGAATGTCGTGGATTCAAACATTGAGTCTCGTTCTTCGGAGCTTATAACAATATTAGGTGAATAATAACACAGCAAAAACAGAAAAATAATTTTATTGATACACAACAATTGATACAATATGAAGTGATCAATAATATCAAAGATATGTAACAATTTAAAGCATTCAATATAATCCAATCAACCATAAGCAAGATCAATTAGTTGTTTTCCTTAATTAATTCAATTAAATTTCCAATTAAATCAATTACTTATGAATTAATTATCCAATCCTGCTTAATTAATATTAATTAATTACGAACCATTGGCTATTATTAATGTAATTAAGTCATCATCCTTAATTATCCAACTTAATCAATTATTAATTAATTAGTTATCCTTAATTAATCACATAAATTAATTATCCTTAAATTAGTTACATAAATTAATTAATCCTTAATTAATTACATTAATTAATAATCCTCTAATAAATTGGTTAACCTTTAATTATTAAGTGATTAACCCTTGATTATTAATTAACCTTTAATTACAAATTATCTTTTAACTAATTATTCTTTATTCACTTGATTAATCAACCTTTAATCATTAATTAATCAATCCTTTAATAATTATTTATCCTTCATTACTAATTATCTAACCTTTAATCAATAATTAATTAACCTTTAATTAATTTCATTAAGCAATTACCCTTTTAATTACTTATATTAATTAATCAACCTTTAATTATATTATGGTAATTAACCTTTAAGTAATTACATTAAGTAATTAACCATTAATAACTTACATTAATTAATGATCCTTTAATTACTCAAGATCTCAATAATCAATGATAAACCACATTTAGATCTTATTAAATTCAAAAGCTTGAAATTAATTTATACAAAATCATTTGAAAATACACTTGCCTTAATCATTTCTTAATTACATCACTAAATAACATTTGAAAAACACTTTAAATTACACAATTGACCTAATATATATATAATTTTATATAAACCAAAATAATTTAACTTTAAAAATATTTGTTTTTAAAATCTATACGTCTTGAAAACTTGTTTGAAAACTTGTTTTAATAATTTATTTTAAAACTTGGTTACCATTTCTTTAATAAAAAAACTTGTTCATTTTAATATATTTTTAAAACTTGATTTAAAAATTTGCTTTGCCTTGAAAACTTCAACATTTTATTTTGTCTTTGAAACCTTATTAGCTTGCATAGGAAAACCTGAGCCGATCATCAAAATTTTCGAGTTAACTCTACAAAATTCCCGAGCTTCACATTTGCTTCCACTTTCCCGAGACAAACCCTATTTTTCTTCAAAGCTAACCCGAGCATCCTCCTTCTTTCCCAAACTTGAACAACCCAGAAAACAAAACGTGCACATGCGCACATGTACGCCGGTTTCGACCATCATCGATCAGCGTTGCAACTCTCGACAAATCGTTAATCACCCCAACATCCTCCTCGACCTTCCGGATCAACGAAATCAACAGCAAAACGAAATCGAGTCAATCGATCTAAAAACTGGAACCTAACCTGATTGTAAAAACACCATTCACTGACGATCCCGACCCCGAGCATCCACGCCGACCACACCATATCTTTATCTCGACTTCCAGCTTCCTTTCCACCTGGACCGGTCCCTTTCGGTGCCTCGTCGTCGACCAAATCACCCCGACAATCATCACGACCAAGACTGGGCATTAAACCTTAAAACAACACCAATCAACCACTCTGATGATCGAGAAATGCTTTGAGCATTTTTCCTGAGTTTCCCCGCCTACAACCATCCTTTGGCCACAATCCCACGCCCCTGACCTCCGCGATCGCCGGAATTTGATCAAAATTCCATTTCCGCTCATCTCAAGAATTCACGACAATCCCAAAACTAAAAATCCTCAAACCACTATCAAAATCATTATTTCCTAACATGAATCAGTCTATGAAATCCAAACTTGTTATCGTAAACCTTGATTTTTGACCTATATGTGATTTTTACTGTTATATCTTATTTCCTAGAATATTACTAAATATTTTTGCTTAAAAATATTTTTAAAATTTAGATTACAATGTTACAAACATATCATTTTTTGAGATCAAAGCCTAAATCTGAGTATATAAGGAGCAACTGAATTTATTTTGGATGGGTTCAAGCCTGTAGAATTAACAGAGTGATACACATACACACTACACAATCATGCACAGGCATCTTTAAATTTATATACAGGAATTTGTATTTGTAACAAAAAAATTCAAATTATCACACACATCCATTATCACAGGCAAACCAAGATTTATATATACAGGTTTAAAAGTTTACTCACTTGTTTAAAAGAAAAAACAGAAAAGCCTGGAACATGCTTTGTTTTGAAAACTAAAACTTTGGTTTGAAGCTGAAGCTTTGTTTCTGAATTTATTTGATTATTGAGTTAAAGAATTTGAATCTGATCTCTATTGAGTTGAGTTTGGATTTAAAGCTTGATCTTCAGCTCAGGTTGAAGATTGAAGTTTGATGCTATTTTCAGGTTTTAATTTTTCTTTTCATTATTTTTGAATATGAAGAAATTGAGAAATTAAGAGTTTGAAAACTTTGAACTGAAATGAATAACCAAATTTATTTTCTCTCTAATACATGATATTTGTAATTCAAAAGAAATTTTAAGTATGCCACTTGTATTCATTATGCTAACACTTGCTATTACATATTGTCTTTAACCTGTACTTGTGATTGTATGTTATTATGTTTTTACAAATGTCAAAAAAGAATCATATTTATGTTTAATTCCTTATGTTAATATATCTAAGTATTACTATTTTCTCTTTAGTTTAATATATATATATATATATATGTATGTATGTATGTATGTATGTATGTATGTATGTATGTATGCTTGTGTTTATATAATTTTACAAATGTCATAACTCTTTAATTTAAGTATCTTCTTATGTTAACATGTGTATTATATTTTAAATTTATAAATATACAAACTATATTTATTCATTTTAAAAGAAAATGTATTTTAAATCTTTTTATCAAATTCAAACTTAAGCTACTATACTTATTTAATGTCTACCTTATTAATTTCAAATTTTCAACTTATATATATATATATATATATTAAAGCTTCTTATACATTTTTGTTTTATTTATATATTATACATACATTTCTATTACTTATGCTTATATAACTTTTAAAAAGAAAAATGATTTCAAACTCTAACTACACATTTAATAAGTAATCATATACACACACACACACACACACATATTAGTTTCTTAAAGTATAAAGTTTTTAAATCCAATTCATTTATAAGATATTTATCTTTGAATTTTCAAATTAAAACTCTTTTTACAATATATATATATATATATATAAACAAACACATTATTTATTCGTCTTTGGAAAAATTCCAAATAAATCCACCAATTAATTCAAAAATCTATATTAATCACTAAATTAAATTTGACATAAAACAGGATCATTAGAGATTCCTCCCCTTAGGAAAATTTTGCCCTCGAAATTTAATAGACAGGAAGACAACGAAGAACGGATGAACACATAGAAAGATAGAGAAATAGCTTTCCGGATTAAGCTGAAATATTTATTCTACATTTGGCTTACCAAATCAGAATATCATCAATAAATATGAGAATGAACTTATACAATATTTCACAAGATACTCGGGTCATCAGGTCTATGAAATATGCAGGGGCATTGGTTAGTCCAAAGGGATAACTAACCATTCGTAGAATGTATCTGGACCTCAAAGAATAGACAAATGGATTCTAAACTTAGGTCGGAATACTCCAAAGTGTATACTAGTTTGTCCCACGTCGAACTTAGATCACACAAGAAATTATAACAAAGTTTTCCAAATTTGGTTTTGATCGAAATCGTTTTATTGATACAGTTTTAATTTAGCTTCATATTTGTTAACCAATTCATTTCAAGTGAAGTTTCAAATTCATTAAATTTAAAAACTGATGAAGAGAATACGAAATAGGAACCTTTTTACAATGTAAACAAAAATTCGTAGGGCCACCACCACACCAAAGCTTCTTCTTGTAGCTGCCACGAAGCCTTCAAATAATTAAAAGTGAATGATGACCAAAAGAGATTGAGGGCAAAAGTTGTTCCTTGTTGTTACAGGGTATCGACCATTTGTAGTAGTACTCCCCTATCCCCTATCTCTTCCTCTTCTTATACTCATTCTCACTATCAGTGAATAGTAAGAGAATTAACTGAGGCATACGGACAAGATATCATATGGATATACTCATTCTAGGGCATTTATATCCCTATCTCTAATGAGTCACATAATGTGTTATACTCCTGAGCTAAAGTTCTTACTCAACCTTTGGCTCTGATACCAGATGTCACAATCCTGACCCGACCTTTGAAAATCGACACCCAAATACATCACCCGTATTCGAATGTCGCGGGTTCAAACGTTGAGTCTGGTTCGTCGGAGCTTATAACAACATTAGGTGAATAACAACACAGCGGAAACAGAAAAATAATTTTATTAATACACAACAATTGATACAACATGATACAATATGAAGTGATCAACAATATCAGAGATATATAACAATTCAAAGCATTCAATATAATCCAATCAACCATAAGCAAGATCAATTAGTTGTTTAATCCTTAATTAATTCAATTAAATTTTCAATTAAATTAATTACTTATGAATTAATTACCTGATCCTGTTAATTAATATTAATTAATTACAAACCATTGGCTATTATTAATGTAATTAAGTCATCATCCTTAATTATCCAACTTAATCAATTATCCTTAATTAATTAATTAATTGTCCTTAAATAATCACATAAATTAATTAATCTTAAGTTATTTACATAAATTAATTAATCCTTAATTAATTACATTAATCAATCATCCTCTAATAAATTGGTTAACCTTTAATTATTAAGTGATTAACCCTTAATTATTAATTAAACTTTAATTACAAATTATCTTTTAGTTAATTATTCTTTAATCACTTGATTAATCAAAAATTAAAGGATTAATTTATTATTCCTTTAATAATTATTTATCCTTAATTAATAATTATCTAACCTTTAATCAATAATTAATTAACCTTTAATTGATTTCTTTAAGCAATTATCCTTTTAGTTACTTATATTAATTAATCAACCTTTAATTACATTAAGTTAATTAACCTTTAAGTAATCACATTAAGTAATTAACCTTTAATTATTTACATTAATTAATGATCCTTTAATTACTTAAGATCTCAATAATCAAAGATAAATCACCATTTAGATCTTATTAAATTCAAAACCATGAAATTAATTTATACAGATGATTTGAAAATACACTTGCCTTAATCATTTCTTAATCACATCACTAAATAACATTTGAAAAACACTTTAAATTATACAATTAACCTAATATATATTATTTTATATAAACCAAAATAATTTAACTTTAAAAATATTTGAATTAAAATCTATATGTTTTGAAAACTTGTTTGAAAACATGTTTTAATAAATTTATTTTAGAACTTGGTTACCATTTCTTTAACAAAAAACTTTTTCATTTTAATATATTTTTAAACTTGATTTAAAAACTTTCTTTACCTTTAAAACTTCCACATTTTATTTTGTCTCTGAAACCTTATTAGCTTGCATAGGAAAACATGAGCCGATCATCAAATTTTTGAGTTAACTCTACAAAATTCTCGAGCTTCACATTTGCTTCCACTTTACCAGCACAAACCCTATTTTTCTTCGAAGCTAACCCAAGCATCCTCTTTCTTTCGCAAACTTGAACAACCCAGAAAACAAAATGTGCACATATACGCCAGTTTCGACCATCATCGATCAGCGTCTCGACCCTCGACAAGTCGTCGACCACCCCACCCTTCTGCTCGACCTTCCAGATCAACGAATTCAATAGCAAAACCAAATCAAGTCAATCGATCTAAAAACTGGAACCCAACCTGATCGAAAAAACACCATTCACCGACGATCCTGACCCCGAGCATCCACGCCGACTACACCATAGCTTCATCTCGACTTCCAGCTTCTATTCCACCTGGACCGGTCCTTTCCGGCCCCTCGTCGTCGACGGAATCACCCCGACAATCATCACGACCAAGACTGGGCATTAAACCCTAAAACAACATCAGTCGACCATTATGATGATCGAGAAATGCTTTAAGCATTTTTTCTGAGTCCCCCCTACAACCAAATCACCCCGACAATCATCACGGCCAAGACTGGGCATTAAACCATAAAACAACATCAATCAACCACTCTGATGATCGTGAAATGCTTTGAGCATTTTTCCTGAGTTCCCCCGCCTACAACCCTCCTTTGGCCACAATCCCAACGCCCCTGACCTCCGCGATCGCTAGAATTTGATCAAATTTCCATTTCCGTTCAACTCAAGAATTCACGACAATCCCAAAACTAAAAATCCTCAAACCACTATCAAAAATCATTATTTCCTAACATGAATCAACCTATGAAATCCAAACTTGTTATCGTGAACCTTCATTTTTGACCTATATGTGATTTTTACTGTTATATCTTATTTCCTTGAATATTATAAATATTTTGCTTAAAACTATTTTTAAAATTTGAACTAGATGTTACAAACATTTCCTTTTTAGAGATCAAAGCCTAAATTTGATTGTTTAATGAGCAATTGAATTTGTTTTGGATGGGTTGGAGCCTGTAGAACTAAAAGAGTGATATATATATATATAAACATGCACAGGCATCTTTAAATTTATATACATGCATTTGTATTTATAGCAAAACATTTTCAAATTATCACACACATCCATTATCACAAGCAAACAAAGATTTATATATATAGGTTCAAAAGTTTACTCACCCGTTTTAAAAAAACAAAGAAGCCTAGAACATGCTTTGTTTTGAAAACTGGAACTTTGATTTGAAGCTGAAGCTTTGTTTTTGAATTTATTTGATTGCTGAGTTGAAGAATTTGAATCTGACCTCAGTTGAGTTGAGTTTTGATTTAAAGCTTGATCTTTAACTCAGGTTGAAGATTGAATTTTGATTTTATTTTTAGATTTTAGTTTTTCTTTTTCTTTGTTTTTGAATATGAAGAAATTGAAAGTGAAGAGTTTGAAAACTTTGAACTGAAATGAATAACCAAAATTTTTTCTCTATAATACATGTTATTTGTAATTCAAAAGAAATTTTAAGTATGCCGCTTGTATTCATTATGCTAACACTTGTTGTTACATATTTTCTTTAACCTACACTTGTAATTGTATGTTATTATGTTTTTTACAAGTGTCAAAACAATCATATTTATGTTTAAATCCTTATGTTAATATACCTATGTATTATTATTTTCAATTTAGTTTAATATATATATATATGTATGCATGCTTATGTTTGTATAATTTTACAAATGTCATAACTCTTTAATTTATGTATTTTCTTATGTTAACATATGTATTATATTTTAAATTTATAAATATACAAACTATATTTATTCATTTTAAGAGAAAAAGTATTTTAAATCTTTTATCAAATTCAAACTTAAGCTACTATACTTATTTAATGTCTATCTTATTGATTTCAAATTTTCAACTTACATATATATATTTATTAAAGCTTCTTATTCATTTTATATATATATATATATATATATATATATTATACATACATTTCTATTACTTATACATATATAACTTTTTAAAAGAAATATGATTTTAAACTCTATCTAAACATTTAATAAATAATCATATATACATATATATATATATATATATTAGTTTCTTAAAGTATAAAGTTTTTAAATCCAATTTATTTATAAGATATTTATCTTTGAATTTTCAAATCAAAACTCTTTTTACAATATATATATATATATATATATATATATATATATATCAAAAAACACATTCTTTATTTTTTTTTGGAAAAATTCCACATAAATCCACCAATCAATCCAAAAATCTATATTAATCACTAAATTAAATTTGACTTAAAAGTGGGATCGTTACAAAGATACTATAGGGACTTATGATCCTGAAGAGATCGAACTTTTCAGCTATTTAAAGAAGGAAATTACTAATAGGATCCTAAAAGATTAGGAATAAACAGAAAGGGGAAAGGAGGATTCTTACCCAGCAAGTAATGCCTCCACATCTTCAACGCAAATACAATGGCTAATAGCTCCAGGTCATGGGTTGCATAATTATTCTCGTAAGGTGTTAACTATCTACTTGCATGGGCCATAACCTTCCCTTGATGCATCAACACTACATCCAAGCGTCCGTATAAACAGTTAACCCTTCTCCTTCATCTATAATAGCCAGAACTGGAGCATTGGTCAATCTTTCTTTTAACTTAAGAAATGCATCTCACACTTCGGCATCCGTTCGAATTTAATCTCCTTTTTCGTCAGCTAGGTTAGATGAGTGATGAATTTGAGGTAATACTTTATATGATAACCCGCCATCCCTAAAAAGCTTCTTACTTCGATGGGAGTTTTGGGTCTTTTGAAATCTTGCACATCAGCTACCGTAGCCAGATCAACTGAGATGCCATCACCTGATACAATATGTCCTAGATATCTCAAATCTGATTGCCAAAAGTGGCACTTATAAATTTCTTCCTTCAGAACATTTTTCCTTAACGTTTTCAACACCACTTCCAAACGGCATTTATGCTCTTCCTCTGAATTTTAGTAGATAAGAATATCATTGATGAAAACCAACACGAAGTTATTCAACGCATCTCAAAAAACTCAATTCATAAGATCAACAAAAAATGCAGGTGCGTTGGTCAACCCAAAAGGCATAGCCAACCATTCAAAAAAAATCGATCCCTCTAAAAGCAGTTAAGGGTATACTATCCTTTGCTACGCTTACTTGATGGAAACCCATAGCAAGGTTAATTGGGAGAATACTGTAGCTCCATTAAGCTAGCCAAACATATCATTTATTCGGGGTAACAGATACTTATTTCGAATGTTTTGTGATATCCCGGAAATTTTAGCAATATCAATTTAATAATCTATATTTAAAATTAAATTGATTTGATAAAATTTTAATAAAAATTTACTTGATTAAATAATCCAATTAAATAAATGTGTAATTGATAAATTTTATCTTTTTAAAGCTAATAATTATTTTCTTATTTATAATGTATGTATATGTATTTATATATATATTGTGAATAGATAAGTTTAATTTGAAGTTAAATGAACAAATAAAATATGGTTTTTTAAAATTCTAATATTCATTTTGATAATTTGAAGATTATTATTTTATATAATAAATGACTAATAGGTTTAAAGTACTTAAAGTAATTGTTTTAAATTGTATATTTGTATTTTAAATATAGTTTAAATTTTTATAAGATAAACAAAAGTTTATTTTATTTCTTTTTGAAAATATAGCTTAATAATTATAATTTGGAATTATATGAAAATTTAAGATACTCTTTATAATTAAACATTAATTATTTTAATTAAGATAAATAAGACAAGTAATTTATGATTTCTTTTATAAATGATTTAAAGTTAATAAATATGTTATTTTCTAGTAATAATAAATGTATAAATGTAGATATGTTTTAAAAAGTCGATGTTATTATTTTAAAATTTAAAATATGTTGATAAACTAGTTTTAAATTGATTTTAAAATTGGATTTTTAAAATGTATAAATAGCATTTGAATTTGAATTCATTTTGAAATTCAAATGAATAAACATATATGAATAACCATATTTGAATTTTGTAAGTGAGCTTTCATGTTTTATAAATTGTTTTATTTCATTAAAAAGAAATACATGTACATTTATAAATGAAAATACTTATATGTATTTAATAAAGAAAGGAGGATTTTCATTTATCTTTAAATTAAAAATAATAAGTAACATATGTTTTAAACAAGTGTTAGCATCTTAAGGAGTTAGTAAGACAAGTGTACAAATTTATTTACTTAATTTGACAAGTGTCTTCTATTTTTATTTTTTATTTTAAATTTTTAAATAAATCATTTATATACTTATATAAAACATGTTTTCTTCACTCTCATTTTTCTAATGTTCATTTTCTTCTAAGAAGAGAAAAATCTCAGCTGAAACAAATTGGTTTCAAAAAACTCTCAAATCCATAATCAAATCTGTTCAAGCAATGCATACACTCCTCAAAACTGAAATCATTAAAACCCAAACTTAAGTTTTAATGCCTGAAATCAAATCAATATCTTTTATTTCTTTTTCAAAATCAAAGCCTGCATTTGAAATTCATTCAAAAGCAAATTGAAGCTTCTGCATTTCTTTGAGTCTGGGAGTCAAGTACTGTCTGCATGCAAAATTATGTGCAAAGTAATAGCAAACTTGCAAGATAAATCAAGCATTCAAGGCCATCTCAACATGCAACTGCAAATTAAAGTTTTTCAAAATTAAATTTTTTTAATGCTAATGGAATCTAGCCTGCATGAAAGATTCAATCAATTTCAAAGATCTCTGCCTCTGTTTCTTGCAATAACAGGTGAGTAACTCTTTTGAAATTTAAATATAAATTGGTTGCTTATATGAGTATGTTGTGTATGTTACCTGGATTGCATGTTGATTAGTATGTTTGTGAGTATAATTTTAAATACATTGCAGTTTATATACATATGAATGTTTGAATATATGTATTGTGAATCTGCTTGCCTGTACCTGGTTTCAGAATCAAGGATTCTCATAAAAATCCATTTTTCTCTTAAATAAATTGATGTTAGGAATTAGGATTCAAATGATATCTGACTGATTGATTATCAAGAAGCTTTAAAATTTTATTCAAGCTAAAACAAATTGTCATGTGCTCTGGAAACAAGAACAACAGGGAAGTTAAGTTTTTAGTAAAAATTAAAATATAGTAATTCTTATATTGAGGATTATAAATTGAATACTGATTCAAAAATAGGATTTTAAAGATCTATATCTTAATTTTTAAAATTGATTTGAAGTGCATATCAGGGACTGCACTATTTTGGGTTTTTAGGAAAAATTAGAGGATCTCGGGTTTTAGGAAGGGTGAGGTTGTTTCTAGTGATGGTGGAATGATCTGAGAATAAAGGAATAATAGTGGTGGAGGTGGAAGATCATCGAAGTGACGGTGGTGGATCATCTTGTTTTGTAGACCTAGTTTTGCTGGGTTTGATTTTTCGATCTGAAGTGAATCTCAAGTTGATCGAGTGAGATGAAATTCAGGTAGATGAAGGTAGGCACGTTGATGGAGACAACGCCAGAGTTCTAGGGGCCACGGTGATCGGAATAAGGACAGCGATGAAGTTCCAGGTTTTGGGGTGGAATTGTCTGCTGTTGCCAGGTTGGAATTGGAGAACTCGATTTCGTTTCGAGTAAATTTGGGTAGTTTTGATGTTAGCAAGGTGATGCTGGGGTTAGAGTCGACATGATGGTTGACTGGGTGGTGGCCAGAGGTGGCTACAGCCACCGTGCATATGCACGGTGAAGGGGTTGTGTCAGATGTTTTGTTTGGGGTGCAGAGTAGTTTGCACTCGGGACCATACTCGAGTAATTCAATAAATTACTCGAAGTATTGAAGGGGTTTACCCGAAGTATCATTAGAGGGAAACTCGGGTTTATTTCCTGAGATACAGGTTTTTAAAAACCTGTATTTACAATTTAATTTGATTTTAAAAAATCTAAGTGCAGGGTTGTGGGAACAGAATTTAAATCAAATTTAAAATTGGAATTCAAATGAGATTTGAATCCGACATAAATTTTTAATTTAAACTTTTTTTAAATTAAAATATTTAAGCAACATTTAAAAGAAGGAAAAGGATAGATAATTGAATTTGCAGTTAAAGCTTTTAAATTAAAATAGGGAATTTAAACATAAATTCAAATCTAAAACAAGGATCAAATTTGAATCAGGTTTTGAAAAGAAAAGAGTTTTAAATATTTTAAATGTTTTCAACAACTCAAAAACATATATACATATGATTGTATTTTGAAATAAATTTGGGTTTAAGTTTCTTTTAACTTCTTTATAAAATAAGAAAATCATTAGTATAAGTTTTAAAGGGTTTTAAAATGTTTTTAAAACTTTGTTTGAGTTAAGTTTGATTTCTTTTTAAAATTTTAAATTAAAAATGTAATTTGGAAACAATTTTAAGTTAAATTGTTTTAAAGTTACTTATTTAATAATAAAGTAATCATGAATAAGAAATGTTTTATATTAAAATAAATTAAAGATTTAATGATCTTCATTTTATTAAAATTAGTTAGATAATTTAAATAATTTAATTTGTTTAATTAATTAAAGATTTGAAATTAATTAAGGTTAATTAAATTTGTAATTAATATTAATTAATTTAAGTTAATTACTTAAGAAAGGTAATTAAGAATTTGTTAATAAGTTAATGAAGGTCATTAACTTATGATTATTTATTAATTAATTAATGTAATTAATTTTGATAATTAATTGGATTAGTTAATTTAAATAATCAATTATGAATCTTAATTAAGTATGATTACTTTATGGAAATAATTAAAGATATTAATTACTTATTGTAATTAATATAAAGATACTTTCTTTGTGAAAGTGATTAATAATTAATTACTCAGTGTAATTAATTTAAGCATTAATGGATTAATTCATTTAAAAATGATTAAGTAATGTAATTAATTAAGAGTAATTAATTACTAATGAGATTTATCAAGATTTATTAATCAATATAATTAATTGTTGAATGTAATTAATTTAGAAGTAATTAATTCAATGTTAATTAAGGATCATTAATTAATATGATTAATGATATAATTAAGGATTAATTAATTAGGATTAATTAATCTAATGGTAAGTGATTAAAGAAGTAATTAATTAATGTGATTAATTAATTAATGAAGTAATTAAAGGTTAATTACTGGTTTGGTTAAGGATAATTAATTTGTAAAATTAATTAAAGATAATTACTTGAATGTAATTAAGGGATAATTAATCAAGGGTGATTAATTAAAGTGATTAATTTGAGAATAATTACTTAATTGATTTATAATCAATTAATGGTTAAATAAGCAAGATTTAAATGAGGAAGTAATTAATTTAACTCATTTTAAATTAATTAAAGATAGGTAATTAATTTAATTCATTTTAAATTAATTAGAGATAGAAGTAATTAATTTAATTCATTTTAAATTAATTATAGATGATGTGATTTTAGATCTTTGCTTATGAATGGATGTTATAGTTTGACTTGAATGGTTTGAATCTCAGATATGAGATTAGTATTGTGTGATATGGATGCATTGGTTGCATTGTGATAGTGATATGAGTTATCTATGGATGATGGTAATGTAGATTATCAAGTTATGATGATAATATAGATTACTTGCTTATGATAATATTGTTGATTATCTATTATGATGATGTGAAGTATCTATCTGTGTGTATATAGATAGTTTAAATTGAATTGTTTTAAACTTAAAACAACTTGGACCTAAAAGACACGCTTTGGATTTCGATGAGATCGGGATCAGGTTTCCATATTTGGAATTCGAAAACCACATCGATTCCAATTAACGTTAGGTCGTGAATCTAAGTGGAGCAAGTGAAGACTCGAGGTGTAAGGGCTATACGTCAGTATAACTCTGTGGGTGATTCCGTAATGAGTTTGACGGAATAGTGCTTATAGATTCGAGATGGTGATTTAGAGTGCAAGGGCTATGGTCGTTGACTCTGAGGGTGATTCCAATAATGAGTGCAACGAGATAGTGCCTTCGGTTTCGTTCGAACCCGGAACGAACTTGTATGGATTGAATGCTTTCAGAACATCGTCAGGTGGACGATGAGCATTCTAAGATAGATGTGTTCTATAAAGGTAATCGTAGCCTCAAGCCTCATCAACCGGGAATGGCTAAAACAAGGGAGGTGCAGCAAGGCTTCGTGGGTAGCCCCCACTTGAGAGCAAGATTTACCCCTGTCTAGAGGTCCCTTTTTATTTCGGCTGTGTGGGGCGGTTGAACCGCGACAACTGCCGGGGTTGTCTTGTTCGGAACTGTTCAGTAAGGAACGGGTCCGGCCTTGTGTTGCAGGGGATGAAGGGAGTAATCCTCGGTACGGCGATCTAGGCCACGTACTGTGACGGGCGGTACCCCAGTAGCCCTGCCATTGTATGGAATCCAAAATCCAATATGTGCCAACGGTTTTGATTGTATTACCCACTTTTGTGGCTAGTAGCTGGAATTTAATCATGTAACAATTTTGGCTATTTCTTATTTATTTGAAAACCCTAGACACTATTATAATATCATCGGATTTCCTATCAAATGTTTTGGTTAGCGTAAGGTAAAAACTTTTCCATGTTTATGTGTGGGAAGTCTTACGTGATACCTTTTCTTTTCAAAAGGATTTTTAAAAGTTAAGCAACTTTAACCTGTTACTCACACCAGACCCATGTCTGACCCAGAGTTTATTTTTGTTTTTCATAAACTCTTGGGTACTCAAATTTTTACGAGTAGCCAAAGGATTCAGGTTAGCTTTGACGAATTGTGAAGGAGCAAATGGAGCAGGAGGCTTCTGCGTTGTAATTATCTAGTAGTCCACTGTGTTTGGTATCTCTGAGTTAGTTGTGATGTTGTTTGAGTTGCATTGTATTGAGTTGTATAGCTAGACAGGTGTTTATAACTGTCTAGTATGTGTTGTATATCTGTGTACTCTGATAATGTTGTATACTATGTAAATATTTTATGTCATTAATATAATTTATTCATTCCGCTATTTAGATTCTGATGTGTTGTTCTTCTTTCTTCTCTTTCTTTCTATTCTCTATCCCTTTCTTTCTTATTAGCGATGCAATTTCCTGGAGATAGGAAGTTGGGTCGTTACATGTTTTGTATGTTCAACTTCTTATATCCAGCACAATCTTCAAGAACTATTGAACTTAGCTACAAAAACTATTGTTAACCCCAAACTTAATTGACTTGGTCTAATCAACCCTCCTTTTAACAAATCATCAGTTTGACCTACTAGCTTCTGTTTCTCTCTTGAGGCCATTTTACGCAGGGGTTGAATAACAGGTCTCACACAAGGAACTAAGTCGATCCAAAATTCAATTTCTCGATGGGCAGGCAAACTGCTCACTGGCTCAAAAATTATTCAGGAAATCTTCAACAACTTCTACCGATCCTAACACCTTAGGGGACTAATCAAGGGTATAAAGGAAACTCCTTATTAACTCCTTACGCTCCCTACAGGATATTTTAATAAATTTTTCCAACTTGGTTCTTAAAAATATCTTTCTCTAAACTCCATTGAAAATAACATTATTCTCTGCTAACCAATCCATACCAAGTAAAATGTCAAATCCATTAAAGCCAAGGATAAACATGTCCCAAGCAAAGTGGTAGGTAAGGCAATAAATTTGTACATCTTCACAAATCAAACATAGGCTAGTTGTACCACCAGCGGGGTTTTAAACACAAATAGGGGTTCTGACAAATTTTGGTAAGCCCTTACCTATTTACCAATTTTTCAGAGATGAAACTATGAGAATCTCGGGTATCAAACAAAACATGAACAAAAATACCACTAACAAGTGAAGTACCTTCTAAGACTCCCTTCCCTTTTACGTCTTTAAAAGTTAAGGCTCATCCTTAATATTATAGCATTTCTTCAATGGTGGGCAGTACTTAACCATATGTTCGGGATAATGACAATTATAGCAAAGTTTCTTTTGGACCATCGAAGAGATAGTCTTTGCCTACTGACAATGTGGTGAAATGTGCACTTTTTATTACAGTTGAAGCAAACAACATCTTTATACTTGTTTCCCTGATCCTTCTGCTGGTTTTCCCTTACCTTGCTTCTTTTTCAAGTTTTTTTAAACTTCCTTTTATTTGGATTAGTGGTACCGCCACTAGGTGTAACTACTACTGATGGCTTCTTCTTCAAAAGAACTTCATACCTCATGGCCATGTCTACTAGATCCACAAAATATTCCTTTATATGAGCGGTCATCTTTTCATGGAACTCTTCTTTTACATCCAATATGAGCATCTCATAATTATTTAGTGGGGTGTCAATAAGTCCCGGATTGAAATGAGATAACTCATTAAACTTCGTCTCATATTCCGCCACTGACAGATCTTCGTGCTTGAGATCCACGATACTTCTATACAATCAATTTTTGCCCATACCTGGGGTGAATTGGTCTTCGAATACTTCTTTGAATATAGCACATGAGAACTCATCTTTTGGAATATTTGCAATGATAGAATCCCACCATGCAGTTGCACCCTCTTGCAATTGTCGTCACGCCAAGAAGCATTTTTTGTCATCAAAAATGTCCAAACCTTTAAAAATCTCCTAATATGACCATACACAAGCTTATATTTCAATGATGAATTCGGTACCCTTGAAAGGATTTCCTTCTAAGTTTGTGAAGTCCTTGCACAGAGTTGTAAAGTTTACTCAAGGCTACACTGGAGCTACTACCTCAACGGCTATTTCAGCCCTTCTTACATTCGGGGTTCTTTCATTTGTGGTTGTTGTACTACTATTTTCCCTTCCTCGTCCGCTTCTCGTACTTATTCTTAATATCTGAATATAGTAAGATATGTTTAGAATACATAGATAGGGAAAAGTGCAAAAAAAACATATAAATGTTAATCATAACAATATGGAAACACACTCTCAAAGACTGAACTCATTCTGGGGTACTGCTGACCCTATCTCTAATGAGTTGACCTCAACCATGGCCTAGGTGTTCGTTCAACCTAAGCTCTGATACAAGTGTAACGATCTACCGTTCTTGCATCCAAAGACAACTCTTAATACATCATCGGTATTCATATGCATATCATCTAAGGTCGTGGGGTAAAGAGAATAAAAAATCAAGGAAACAAACACAAACATTTTTCCTCACAACGTTAGAGTTACATATACATCATCACAGAATAGTACATATGGTTACCCCAAAATGTTACATCAAAGTTAAAACAAGTACTATTCAAACCAAGAACAGTACTATCTGCTTGTCCATTGCTAATACATAATATACAGTCACAGCGAAAAATAGACAACTGCTAGATGATGATGAAAGCTCTTACTCCATATTGCTTTCCAAATTACTCTAAAGAAATCTGACTACCTGGCTACTCATAAAAATTTGAGTACCCAAGAGTTTAAGGGAAAGAAGTAAAACTCTAGGTCAAACATGGGTCTGGTGTGAGTAAAGCATATGTTTTAACTTTATAAAAATCCTTTAAACCAAGGTATCTCATATGACCATGCCACGCATAAAAACGAATGGGTTTTTATCCTACAATAACCAAAATATTTCTATAAGAAATCCATCGATGCTATAATAATGTCTAGGGTTTAAAATAAATATTGAATATAGCTGGAATGCTTGCATCCCATGTTCCAGCATAGTTGGGCATAATTAAGTCCGTAAGCTTGTAGTGGAAAATGAATTCCACTGATGGCAAGATAAGTACCTACCTTCCGAAAGGTAAGCCTCTAGACAGAATGTAACTGAGGGCTACATACGCATCTACCTCTCTACCAATACAAGATCCGTCTACCACTTACTGGATAGTACCGAATATGATCGCCCATTGGTTGCGATCAACAACCATAAAAGGGATCCCGAAGTATACATGAATATCGAATCTAGATTAGGGATGACCATATCCTAATGGGCGCGACCCACATAGCCCTGTTGCATCTACTATGTTTTAGCCACCTCCAAGTTGTGAGGCTTGAGGTTACGCTTTTACATTTCCTCTTAGCAAACCATCTTGAAATGCTAACATTGCCCTCCATGCAACCAATGCAATGCTAACATTTGTCCATACAAGTTGTACCAGGATCGAACAAACATTCAACAATTCCATTTTGGAATCAACCTCAGGAAGAATAGGTCAGCTCCATAGCGTACTTCATAACGATCTAGAATTCGCTCCATAACAATTATTATCAAAGTACTTAATTTTCTTCTTTTGGGAATATGCAACACGTATTTGAATCCTTACCTGAGAACTTGAATACACCATATATACTTCCAGAGTTAAAGTAGGTCAAGTTATAAATAGCGGATAATCTATTATTAAGGGTGATTATACAAGGTTCCCATATGGATAACCGTATACTTAATTAAACGTAATCCGTTGATGGAAATTAACTCTCTCATATCAATCACGCTTCTGATATTTCGACCTTACTTTAATCCTCATCTAGAAAATAAATTCTAGATCTCATAGGTAGAGGATTAGCCTAATCATCGGCTTTTAATGCAAACTATGGGATGACTTACTTCCCATAAATGTTTCATCACATTAATATTGGTTTCACATTGGTTTGAGGTTACTTAAGGGTAATCAACAAAAAAAATCTCTTGATTTAAAACATTTTAAAAAAAGAAAGACGGTCTTAAAATAAAACCGATAATTTTGAAACAAAATGATTTTTAGATTAAAAACCCTTATTTATTAATTACATAATAAGTTAAATCTTTATTAAATAATAATTAAATCTTAAGTTAAGTCCTAATTAACACCTTAATTAAATTTAATTAACCAATAATTAATTAAATCCTTTTAAGAAATAAATAATTAATAGTTAATCTTTAATCATTAATTAAAAATAATGAAATCTTGACTACTAAGTAAATAATAATTAATTTTAATTAATTAACTAATTAAAATTAACTTAATTGATTAACAGTTAAGAATTAATTACCTTTATTAGCCAATGCTCAAGTACTGATTACTTAACTAATTAATCAATCAATCATTTATTAAATAAATAATTTATTAAATTAGTAATTTACCTTTTATTACTTAATATAAGTTTTAAAACATTTTCCAAAAATATTTCTAAGTGAAAACATTTTTTAGATTTCGAAAAGAGTTCGTTTTCACGAACTTCACTTATAGAGACTATCGCTATATGACCCTAAATTTTCAAACTTGAAATTTGTTTTCTAAGTCTTATTTAAAACTTTAACTCATGGAAAAACTTTACGAAAACATATAAGCTTATTTGGGAAAAACTAACAAGTATTTCAAACTTGAAAATATTTTGCAAATTTTAAAATCAAAGATTTTGGATTTAATACATGGGATAACGTGTCGCTTTAAACTATTAAGGTGCTAACTTTCTTAGCATACCATCATGAATTCATGTTCACAACATACATGATTACATAACGATAACATCACAACATATAAACATTCCATAACCAACATCTATAAGCTAGATTGTAATATGCAAACTGACTTGACTATATAATTACCATATTCCAAACTATAGTCGCCACAACCAAGCACAATTACATACATACCATCAGCATTTCTTTTCACCCAAACAAGCATCATATTTAACATCCAAGTTAAGCCATAATATAAGTTCACAAACTTAATTAAAAGTGAGAACCTTGCTTAATGAAATTTTATGAAACTAAGCTAACTTTTTTCACTACTCGAACATGGCCTAGGTCTTTGCTTCTAACTCGGAAAAGTTGAGTGTTTATGGGTTTTTAGATGCAAAATAATTCGGCCTAGAATGGTATTATCTTGGTCTTGATTGATTAAGGACCATGAAGACTTGATTTATTAGAAGAAGTGATGAATTGGTAGAAAGAAATTTAAAACAAGGTTTTAGATTTATAAAACTGAATGAAAACTAGATTTTAAACTTAAGAATCTAATTTGGAGGCCATGAAAATATACATGAAAGCTTTAGGAGAAATTTTATGAAATAGAAATAAATGAAAAGTGGTGGAAATGCTAGGAAAATGCTTTATATACTAAGTGCATAAATCAAATTATCTCTTTACCCTAAGGTACCTAACCTCCACTATAATGATGCCGCATCACATACATGCTTCTCCTACCCCCCGCCCCTCACGTGAATACCTAGTCTCCCCTTCAATTTTCCAAGCCAACACGCATTTATTACCTAAGTACTTCGTGTTTCTAAAGAGATGACAACTTATGTCACTTTTATTTACATTTATATTTTGTTTTTAAACATTTACATAAAAAGTCATATCATATACTATATATTTCTTAAGTTGTGACGATCAGAATTTTTGAGCATTTGAAATCGGAATATTTAATTGATTTTAAATATTTAAAAGTTAATTTTAACTTGAATTCAAATATCACTATTTATTTGATACTTAAATTATTGAATTAAATAATTTGAAGTTGGGTAAAATGTTGAATCTAGAGTTTTAAGCCTGTTAAAAATAATTTAAGGATTTGTAAAATTTATATTGATAATACTGAAGATAGTAAAAGTGTTGAAATTGAATTTGGTAGTGTTTTGTTCAGTTTTACTAATATATCATTTAAATTGAATTTAAAAAGAGCCTTCTGAGGCATAGTCTCGGAATTTGACGAAACCAGTTCCATTGGATCCGTAATATTATATTATTATGGGATTTCAATTTTCAAAGTGTTTGGAGTTACCGTTAGGTCGTACGATCTGAAAATGCCTAGAATAATCTAATGGAATTTAATTTAAATAGTTAAACCTTCTCATATAAGCCACCCTTCCAGCTTTTAACGCAAGTTTCTTTCCGCTTTCGCCTTTATAATCTAATTCACGTGTTAGAGAAAAAAGGGATAAAAACAAAATCAAATTCGATAAAAAAATGGCGCTTCCCTTCCTCCCCCAAATCGAAAATATACGAATTCGTTCGTGTAAAATAAAATAAAAGGAGAGGGGTTTCGCGTACGTGAGGAATCGAGCGTGTGTCGTGGGGTTACAAGCTCGGTTTGGAGGTAAGATTCGCGATTGAATTAGCGACTTCGGTTGTTGATTGACGAGAGAGGAGAACGAGGGTTAGGGATGGGATGAACTATGACCTGCTGTGTAGTGTCAGTAGAGGCAAAGTCGGATCAACATGGGCGGTGAAGACCGCAGGTGGCGATGCGTGGTCATGCTCGTTGTCGCGATGCGATGGGACTTGGGGTAGGGTTTTGGTAGGATGGTGAAATGGGGGGCTCGCTACGGTGGAAGTTTGTTAGAGGGTTGACTGTCAATTTAGGATTTCGAGCTTGAGCTCGAACTCGAGCTGCAACCGTAAAGTCGCATTTGGAGGCTGCGGGGTTTCGTGGTTTGAACGAGGTGGATTTCACGGGTTTGTTTTTCCATCAAGGTATAAATTTACAACTTGTTAATTTACAATTTGCATTTCAGTTTAGATTTGAATGATCAGAAGTCGGGAAACAAAAGGAAAATATAATTACAGTAAAATACTTCTGTTAATAGGAGACTTATTGTAATATCCCGAAATTTCCAGGAGTTTAAAATGCTGATAATCGCTTAATTTAATTATTTGAAATTGATAAAATTTGTTATTTTCAAAAATAATTAACCAAGAAATATTTTAATTATGGTTATAAATTGGTTTTGTAATAAGATTAATTATTTTATTTGTGTAAATAAATTCTAAATTGGTATATTGTTTTCAAAATTTATAAGTATTTAAATTTGTGTATTTTAAATTGATTTCAAAAATAGGATATATTATTTGTAAATAATAATGAGCTTATTTTAAAATAGTTGTTTATATTGATTTAGATTTGATTTGACTTTGTAAAGGAATATAAATTTGAATTTAAAGGTATACATTCATATTTAAATAAATGATAATATGGTTTGGTTTTAAATTACATAGGTAATGTTTCTAATTAAAATAAGATTTGTTTTATTTCTTTTATAGAAATTTGATTTGTAAAACAAATGCAAGGTTTTTGAAATAACATTTTAAAATAAGGTTGTAATGTTGTATAATTTTATTTAAATTATATTTAGTAGCATTTTTTTTAAAAAAATGGTACATATATAAATTTTGCAAACATGTATAAATGTATTTGTTTACTTGAAATTTAATTAGAAAAGTACTTTTAAATTTGAAGAAAAACATATTAGTAATTAGGAAATTCAATTAAAAAATAGAGAGAGAACTTTAAAATCATTTTACAACAAATGTAAATAAATAATTGCAAGTGTTATGCTATAAACCTTTAAATATAACAAGTGCTTAATTTTAAAACACTATTTTAACAAGTGTTAAAAATATTTAAGGAAATAGAGACAAGTGTCCTTTGTTTTTCTAATTTCTTTTTAATTTATTAAATCTGAAATTTATCCTATAAATACCCTCTTTATCATTCTCTTAAACCTTTGTTCATTTCTAAAAGAAAACCTAAAATCTTCATGCAATCTTCATTCATTACCCAAAACCAGAAAGCCTGAAACAATCTTCAAGTTTTAAAACCTGAAGCACTCCTCAACTCAAAGCTTGTTCAATTCAAAAGAAAAACATAAACCTGATCAATCTTCAAAAACAAATTCTGCAAATTTGTTAATCTGGAAGCATCACAGTTAAACCCAAATTTGCAAAATGAATTCAAAGAGCCTGAAACCAATTCACAGATTGTAAACAATCTGTAGTATTCAACCTGCAATGCTTTGATCCTTCCTGTTTCAAGTTGAATCAACTCAGTCAATAAAGAAACCAAGTATTAAAGCAATTTCCAGTTCTATCATCAACAACAAACTCTGCACTAGGTTGAGGTGAGTAAACATTTAATTCTAAACATAAAGTTGATGGATGATTGTTGCTTATAAAAATCTTTGTGAAATGATAACTGCATGTGTGTACTTTTGTGAATGTGATTTTATTTGAGTATGCATGCCTGGTCTATGTATGTCACCCCTCTGTTGCTTGATTCAGAGTAAAATTTTGAACAAATTCTTTTCATTCTTCTCTAATTTCTGAGGGGCCTGAGTAATCTCAAACAAATTAAGTTTGTTTAATTATGAACTATAATCTAAATTTAGTTAAACATGTTTTTAGATATGTAGTAACTGGGAAGATATGGTTACAGTACAAACTTTATAAAATATGTTAGAAATCAATTAACACAATTCTCTGATTCATCTATATAGATTGAATTGATGTTGGAAGTTATGATTTTTAAAATCAAAATCAGGTTTTTAAATGAAGAAAAATGTGGGAATTTGGGGTTTTATCTGGAAATAGATTTTTGGTGATCTCTGTTAATATGTGAATCTGGAATGCTTGAGTTGGTTAATGGAGTTAGTATTTGCATCAGAGTGTTTAGCAAAAATCATTGAAGAATATATTAATCATCGTGGGTTTTGATTTTTGCCTTAGATTGATTTAAACCTAGTTTCTGGGTTCTTATTGAAATTGATCACTGCGCTTTCAATATTGCGTCGAGTCGAATGATTTTTGGAGAGGAGCATGTACGGTGAGTCAGCAAGCTAAGGCCGGGGTTGAGGTGCTTATTGTTGGTCGGAGGTGACGATTTTGGCGTTTTCTGATGAAGTTGTTAGGTTCTGTACCTCAAGAATGATCGATTTCAAATTAGGATAGATGTTGGAGTTTGGATGGTCGTGGAAGCCTGTGGAGTGGTGGAGTGACTTGTCGGTGAAGTCAACGTTGGCCGGAGGTGGCTCAGGCTCCGGTGCAGGTGCACGAGAGGGGGTAGGTGTCAGTTGTTTTGGGTTTATTTGTTGTGTTTCAGGATTTAGTTGGGCAGTAGGGAAGGAGACTCGGGGGGAACTCGGGTATATTTAGTTGTGGCTCGGGTTATAGCTCGCGTGTTTCTGGGTTTTTATATGCAGTGTTAAACTGTTAAATTTAACAGCTTGAAGTTTTAACTAAAACAGTTTTTTTTTATAAAAAAAAGGGAAGAAGAAGGGAACATTCATTTCCTTTTCTTAGATTCCAATAAACATGGGTTAAACCCAAAGAAAATGTTTAACCAATTTTAAATTTAAATTAAAGTAAGTTTTAAAATTTTAATAATTAAGCTAAATCAATTTATTGAAATGAATTTTTGTATAATAAATTTGTATGAATGGTTTAAAATGTTTTTAAGTTAAAAACCTTAATGTTATTTTCAAACTTATTTTGGAAATATATAAAAGGAAATTTATAAGGAAATGTTTTTAGTGGTTAATAAAAAAATGATTTTTATAATTAACAATTAAAGGTTAAAGTAATTTATTAATTGGTAATTAAGGAATTATTAATTAATGATTAAAGGTAAGTAATTAATGATTACTTTATATTTAAATCTTAATTAAAGATTTAATTAAGTTAAGTTAGTTGTTAGGATAAAATGTTTTCAAAACAATTAAAGATAATGTTTTATCTTAAAGATAATTAAGTTTAATGAGTTATAACTAATTAAGTTAATTAAGAAATTTTAAGTCTAATTAATTAAATTTATTAATTATTTTAAAAGGGGTTAATTAAGTAATTAATTAAGGATAATTACTAATTTAATTAACTAATAATGATGGATTAACTAATGATTAGAGGTTAATCAATATGTAATTAGAAATTAATTAATTAATTGATTAAGTAATAATTAAACTAGTAATTAAGATTTAATTTGGTTTCATTTATTTATAATTTAAAAGGTTATTAATCTATAATGCTAGTTAATTAAGAATTAATTAACTATTTTAATTTAAGGTTAATTAATTATAATTAGGGATTAATTAATTGATAATTATGGATTAATTAATTTGTAATTAAGATTATTAATTAATAATTAAGTTTATTAATTAATGATTAAGAATTGATTAATTAGTTAATTAAGTTTAATTAATTAATTATAAAAGTAATTAGTGATTAATTACTTTTGATTAAAGGATTGATTAGTAATTAAGGTTTATTAATTTATAGTTGGAGATAATTAATCTAATAATTGAAGATTAATTTGAGTTAATGAGTAATTAGGGATGAACTACTCAATTTTATCAATGAGATGAGTTTGATCAAGTAAGATAATCAATTTGTTAATTAATTAAGAATAGTCACTTGATAAATGATTAAGTATTATTACTTAATAAGTTTGGTAAGGCTAATTACTTAAGTCAAGTAATTGGTTAATTACAGAAGTAATTGAGTTAGGTAAATTACTGATTGGAAAGTAATTTAAATGGGTGATTACTTGTTAAAGTAATTAAGAGTTTATTACTTAGTGTAATAAATCAAAGGATTTATAAGTAATTAAGAAGTAATTAAGAATAATTAATTACTATTTATTTAATTTGATTAATTAAAGTTGATTAATCTAAGCATGATTAATTAATTAAGGTTCATTAATTGAATTGATTAATGAAAATAATTAAAGATTAATTACTTTATTAAGAGTTAATTAATCAAGGTTGATTAGGATTAATTAATTGATTTAACTAATGTTAATTTAAGCAAGATTTATTTTGATGAAGGTAATTAATTCAATTAATTTTAAATTAATTAAGTGATTAGGTAATTAATTTAATTCACTTTAAATTAATTAGAGATAATTAATTTAATTCATTTTATATTAATTATGTTATGGTTTGAGTTAATCATTGCTTATGAATGATTGGATGTCATTGATTGTCTTGAATGCTGTGTGATCTCAGTAATGAGATAAGTATGGTTGTGTGCTATGAATGTTTGGTTGAATTGTGATTATCAATTGGAATGTTGATATATGGATTATCTATTGTGATATGGATTATATGAAATACCTGTTATTTGATAATGTTGATTATCAATTGTGGCCTGTGAATTATCTATTGTGTGTATATATAGATAGTTGAATTTAATTATTTTAAAACCTTTAAAACAACTTGAACCTAAAAGACATGCTTTGGATTTCGATGAGACCGGGATCGGGTTTCCATATTTGGATATCCGAAAACCACATCGATTCCAAATAACGTTAGGTCGTGAATCAAAGTGGAGCTTTGTGAAGACTCGAGGTGTAAGGACTATGAGTCATTAAAACTCTGTGGGTGATTCCGTAATGAGTTGACGGAATTAGTTTTATAGGTTCGAGATGGTGATTTAGAGTGCAAGGATTATTGTCGTTAACTTTGAGGGTGATTCCAAAATGAATGTAACGAGATAATGCCTTCGGTTTCGTTCGAACCTGGAACGAACTTGTATGGATTGAATGCTTTCAGAACATCGTTAGGTGGACGATGAGCATTCTAAGAGATGTGTTCTATAAAGGTAATCGCAGCCTCAAACCTCATCAACCGGGAATGGCTAAAACAGGGGAGGTGCAGCAAGGCTTCGTGGGTAGCTCCCATTGGAGAGCGAGATACACCCCTGTCTAGATGTCCCTTTTTATTTCGGCTGTGTGGGGCGATTGCTAGCTAGAATCGCCTGGGTGTTCTTGTTCGGGACTGTTCAGTAAGGAATGGTCCTGGCCTTGTGTTGCAGGGGAGTGGGAGTACTCCTCGGTACGGTGATCTAGGCCACATACTGTGACGGGCGGTACTCCAGTAGCCCTGCCATTGATGGAAACCCATTTTCCCTACGAGACCCTACGGTTTTGTTTGTATTACCCACTTTTGTGGCTAGTAGCTGGAATTCAATAGATGTAACAATTTCGGCTATTTCATATTTACTTGAAAATCCTAGACACTATTATAATATCATCGGATTTCCTATCAAATGTTTTGGTTAGCGTAAGGTAAAAACTTTTCCATGTTTATGTGTGGGAAGTCTTACGTGATACCTTTTCTTTTAAAAGGTTTTAAAAGTTAAGCAACTTTAACCGTTTACTCACACCAGACCCATGTCTGACCCGGAGTTTATTCTGTTTTTCTTAAACTCTTGGGTACTCAAATTTTTACGAGTAGTTAAGGGATTCAGGTTAGGATTTTAAGTTGGCTTGACGAATTCTGAAGGAGCAATGGAGCAGGAGGCTTCTGCATATAGCTATGGAGTATTCCGTTGTGTGTTTCTCTGGGATGTTGTATGGAGTTGTATAACTAGACAGGTGTTTATAACTGTCTAGTATGTGTTGTATGGCTGTGTAACTCTGATATTGTTGTAAACTATGTAATATTTATGTTATTAATATAGTTTATTCGTTCCGCTGTTAGATTCTGATGTGTTGTTTCTTTCTTCTCTTCTTTCTATTCTCTTTTCTATCCCTTTCTTTCTTAAAGATGATGCGGTTTTCCGGGAATGGAAAGTCGGGTCGTCACATTTGGTATCAGAGCGTTAGGCTGAGTGAATACCTAGGCTCTGAAGTATGTCTTTCTTAGGGAGCGTTAGGTTGAGTGAATACCTAGGCTCTGTAGTGATGTCTTCCTTGAGAGAGCATACTTGTAATTTTTATATATAACTATATATATATATATATATATTTCTACCTATCTGTTGGGTTACCTATTTGGGTTTTCCAATATAAGTTATAAAGGTAGATGGGGTAGTAGTGTGTGTAACACGACTACCATTGGTTAGAGTTTGAATGTTTGAGGTTGGAAGTGTATTTATCGAGACTGTAGACCTAGTACCATCTCGAGTAATCTTTGTAGTTTGGTGTAAGAACTTCATTGATCTCTGAAGGAAACCTGTTAAGGTTCGGAGTTCATCTTTGAAGTGTAAGTTTGGTTGCGCTCGTGTGAGCGGATTTTTGAGAATTTGGATCTGTCGGTTAGGCAGAAGAGAGTGATGGTATTTTGATACCTCACGAAGTAGTAGCTGTGTGATGAGATGCAGTGACTATAGATATCTCCGGAGATGTTTCTTTCGGAGCAAGTTTAAGGAAGTATGTTTGCTTTGGGGTTGTAGCTAAGTTCAGCAGGATGTTTGTGTTTAGTTAGAAGTCCGAGTTTCTCAAAGAGCTTTGGATAAGAAGTCTTTGGCATCTGTGTAAGCAGTGCAGCTCGGGAGTGTTTTGTGTTTCAGCAGGAAGATATTTTTGGCTTAGAATTTCTTAGAGGTGGAATTCAGAAGCAGCAGTGAGGACCTGTTCTTAGATAGAATAGTTGGTCGATGATAAACTGTCCAGTGGAGAGAGAACAGTATCTTGGATATTGGATTGGTTGATCGCAAAAGTGACTTGCGATGGTTTGATAATTATCTCAGATAATCTTTTTCTTGGATTTGTGGCATCTCTAGAGGATGTGAGAATTATGGAATTGCTGAAGATTTTTCTAGATATATCTTTAGAAGAGTTAAAAATTTCCCGCATTGGAGATTGATTTCTGAATCGACTTAATGTCAGGAGTGATAATGGTGATTCAGCTGGATAGAAGGTTGTTTCCTAGGTTGATTGTTTGGTGTAGCAGCTCTCTATTTCTTGGAATTTCTATTGAACCTTATTTCCGAGATGTGTTGCTTAGTCTGTGCCTGTGTTCTTCTACGACATTTTCATCTGCTCCAGATTAGAGTTGTGCAGCGGAAGCAAGGTGGCTGTTGACTTGAGTAGAAGCAACCGGATGTTGCAGTATTTTGGATTAGAGAGTTTCTACTGAATTTATTTTTCAGAATCTGAGGCAAGTTGGCGAGTGATTTTGTTTTGTCTTTCCCGGATAGGAGAAGTTGTTTTCTACTGTTAATAGTAGAGTTTGGTTTTAATGGTGGATTGATCTTGGAGGATCAGTTTGTTGAGTTGTTGTGATCCAGTTGGTTTTTAGAAGCATCAGCAAAGGTTGAGCTGATCGGGAAGGATCTGTAGGCAGCCCGGATCATCTGGGAAGTTTTTGAGGTTAAGTAACGAAAAAATTTGGAATTCGAAGTTGGAGACTTCGATGTTGTTGAGTTTCCTCTGGTAAAGGAAGTAATAAGTTTTGGTAAGCTTCGAAGTATATTGGGTTTTGAGGTGATCTTCGAGGTATTGGATTCTTCTGAGTTTTTGTAGAGATCGGTGCTTTGGATTGAAGAGTTGAATTGCCAGTTTGGAAGACTGGAATTCAAATTATTTCACGTGTCTCTGAGGGAGTACGTGTTTGGTCATCACTGGTTTTTGAGACCAGTAGTTCTGTGAAGGTTTTAGATGTTGATCAGACTTGTCTATGGTCTGGTATCTTGGATTGATTATAGATTTAGCTGAGTAGGAACTCAGTAGCTTATAAGTATAGCCAGTTTGGGTTTAATAGAGCGAGTATCCCTGTGTCTGTACTGGGGAAACTCGGGATAATTTTAGGAAGTTTATCCGAATCTGTGTCCGGATAGCTAGGGTAGTTTGGATGAAATTGTTTGTTTGATTGATAGTGCATGGCTGTTATGTATGTTTGAATTGGTTGAAAATAAAATATAACTTTGGATTATCTTTGTTTTAAATTTCGAGGACGAAATTCTGTTAAGGGGGAGGATTGTAATATCCCGGAATTTCCAGGAGTTTAAAATGCTGATAATCGCTTAATTTAATTATTTGAAATTGATAAAATTTGTTATTTTCAAAAATAATTAACCAAGTAATATTTTAATTATGGTTATAAATTGGTTTTGTAATAAGATTAATTATTTTATTTGTGTAAATAAATTCTAAATTGGTATATTGTTTTCAAAATTTATAAGTATTTAAATTTGTGTATTTTAAATTGATTTCAAAAATAGGATATATTATTTGTAAATAATAATGAGCTTATTTTAAAATAGTTGTTTATATTGATTTGATTTGATTTGACTTTGTAAAGGAATATAAATTTGAATTTAAAGGTATACATTCATATTTAAATAAATGATAATATGGTTTGGTTTTAAATTACATAGGTAATGTTTCTAATTAAAATAAGATTTGTTTTATTTATTTTATAGAAATTTGATTTGTAAAATAAATGCAAGGTTTTTGAAATAACATTTTAAAATAAGGTTGTAATGTTGTATAATTTTATTTAAATTATATTTAGTTGCATTTTTTTAAAAAAAGATGGTACATATGTAAATTTTGCAAACATGTATAAATGTATTTGTTTACTTGAAATTTAATTAGAAAAGTACTTTTAAATTTGAAGAAAAACATATTAGCAATTAGGAAATTCAATTAAAAAAAAGAGAACTTTAAAATCATTTTACGACAAATGTAAATAAATAATTACAAGTGTTATGTTATAAACCTTTAAATATAACAAGTGTTTAATTTTAAAACACTATTTTAACAAGTGTTAAAAATATTTAAGGAAATAGAGACAAGTGTCCTTAGTTTTTCTAATTTCTTTTTAATTCATTAAATCTGAAATTTATCCTATAAAAACCCTCTTTATCATTCTCTTAAACCTTTGTTCATTTCTAAAAGAAAACCTAAAATCTTCATGCAATCTTCATTCATTACCCAAAACCAGAAAGCCTGAAACAATCTTCAAGTTTTAAAACCTGAAGCACTCCTCAACTCAAAGCTTGTTCAATTCAAAAAGAAAAACATAAACCTGATCAATCTTCAAAAACAAATTCTGCAAATTTGTTAATCTGGAAGCATCACAGTTAAAACCAAATTTGCAAAATGAATACAAAGAGCCTGAAACCAATTCACAGATTGTAAACAATATGTAGTATTCAACCAGCAATGCTTTGATCCTTCCTGTTTCAAGTTGAATCAACTCAGTCAATAAAGAAACCAAGTATTAAAGCAATTTCCAGTTCTATCATCAACAACAAACTCTGCACTAGGTTGAGGTGAGTAAACATTTAATTCTAAAGATAAAGTTGATTGATGATTGTTGCTTATAAAATCTTTGTGAAATGATAACTGCATGTGTGTACTTTTGTGAATGTGATTTTATTTGAGTATGCATGCCTGGTCTATGTATGTCACCCCTCTGTTGCTTGATTCAGAGTAAAATTTTGAACAAATTCTTTTCATTCTTCTCTGATTTCTGAGGGGCCTGAGTAATCTCAAACAAATTAAGTTTGTTTAAGTATGAACTATAATCTAAAATTAGTTAAACATGTTTTTAGATATGTAGTAACTGGGAAGATATGGTTACAGTACAAACTTTATAAAATATGTTAGAAATCAATTAACACAATTCTCTGATTCATCTATATAGATTGAATTGATGTTGGAAGTTATGATTTTTAAAATCAAAATCAGGTTTTTAAATAAAGAAAAATGTGGGAATTTGGGGTTTTATCTGGAAATAGATTTTTGGTGATCTCTGTTAATATGTGAATCTGGAATGCTTGAGTTGGTTAATGGAGTTAGTATTTGCATCAGAGTGTTTAGCAAAAATCATTGAAGAATATATTAATCATCGTGGGTTTTGAGTTTTGCCTTAGATTGATTTAAACCTAGTTTCTGGGTTCTTACTGAAATTGATCACTGCGCTTTCAATATTGCGTCGAGTCGAATGATTTTTGGAGAGGAGCATGTACGGTGAGTCAGCAAGCTAAGGCCGGGGTTGAGGTGCTTATTGTTGGTCAGAGGTGACGATTTTGGGGTTTTCTGATGAAGTTGTTAGGTTCTGTACCTCAAGAATGCTCGATTTCAAATTAGGATTCAGGTTAGGATTTTATGTTGGGTTGACGAATTCTGAAGGAGCAATGGAGCAGGAGGCTTCTGCATATAGCTATGGAGTATTCCGCTGTGTGTTTCTCTGGGATGTTGTATGGAGTTGTATAACTAGACAGGTGTTTATAACTGTCTAGTATGTGTTGTATGGCTGTGTAACTCTGATATTGTTGTAAACTATGTAATATTTATGTTATTAATATAGTTTATTCGTTCCGCTGTTAGATTCTGATGTGTTGTTTCTTTCTTCTCTTCTTTCTATTCTCTTTTCTATCCCTTTCTTTCGTAAAGATGATGCGAATTTCCGGGAATGGAAAGTCGGGTCGTCACACTTATAATAGTAATATAAATTTTATTTATAAGCGTATATCTACGGTTTCAAAGATAAGATTTTGAAATATATGGGATTTAAAAATGTGAAGAATTTATTTAAAAATTGGATTTTTGGATCTATATAACCTAGTTTATAAGTGTATATACATATATGGTTTCAAAAAAGGAAATCATAGGTATAAATTATAAATATTTATATATTTCAGCCTACTATTTCATTTTAAAATAGATATTGAGATGGTTAAATTATTTAATTGATTATTTAATTTAATTAGTTACTAAAAGGGTTTTTTTTAAGGAGATATTAGTTTGGAAATAATTATTGTTTAAAATAACTCATTAGTCAAAGTTAAAACTATTAAACGATAATTAATAGTTCGATTATTTCAAATATTAATAATTAGTTAATTAAATCAATTGAATGGTAATTATTATGTTTGATTAATTCAAATAATAGTAAATCGTAAATTGTTATTCAAGGTCAGAATCGAGAAAACCAAGCAATAATTGAAATGGGTTGCAAAAAAAATCAAAGGTGAGTTAATCTCACACATCTGGTTATAATTCAAATTTAAATGGTTAAATTTAAATAATTGGTTGATTGATTGATTTGATTGGATGTGCAATATTATATGTAGTGGTATATAATATATCTTGGAATGATTGATTTCCCGCATTATATAGCGGATGAGACCCTATGCGCCGCATTATAGCGGATGATTTTGTATTTAAAACCCATATACTGCGATATTCCACCTCGATGTGGAATTGGTATTTTATATTATGCTAATAACTGTGGATGTAGGGAAAACAGGTTGGAGGGATCCAACTGGATTCCTCAACATTTATTGAAATTATTTAATATTCTCTATTGTGATTATTTGATATTCTATGATGAATTATATTGGAATATTGAATGCTATGGTTTGCTTGAATATATTTCGGTACACTGAGTTATCAAAATATATAAATTGGATTTTTGGAAAGACAATAAAAGAGTGGAGTTTTAAGTAAAATAATTATAGCGAATTTGACTAAGTTAAGAATAAATTGAGAAGGAATGAAAGTGATATTAAAATACTAATAAATAATTTCGGGTATGGAAAAAAAAGAGGATTTTGAATAAATAGAAATTAGTGAATTGTAAACTTAAGTGGTATCATTTAAAGGAATAAAGAATTATTTTAAAACTCAAAGTTTAAATTTATTTAAAAGTATAAAGAAGTAATTTGGGAAATCTAAAATTGGTATTTTCAGTTAAAAGTATTTTAAATCATAATTAAGGAATAAAAATCTAAAGTTAATGGATTTTGGTATAAATGAAGTAAATTGGAAGTCAATCTGGGAATTGATTTAAGTGTGTAAAACTGGGATTTTTAAAGGAGAATGTGGCTATGGAATTTATAAACTAGGCTTATAAAAGCAAAGTAATATATCAGTGGATATTTGGAAAAATAAATTCATGATGGGAATTTATAAGGAAATGGGAACATTTGTTTAAAATAAATAGTGATTCATTTTTAAAGAACGTGAAGAGAAGTAAATTTCCCTGAATAGCCAAGTACGTTTTCAAAGTAAATTCTAAATATAAGATAAAAGTTTTAATTTGTTTTAAAAAGCATGTTTTAGAAAATTTATTATTACTAAATGTTTAAATTCTAAAGTAAGTATTTTTCAAATCTATTATCGTGGCAATTATTTAAAGGTGACTTAGTATTTTGTTTAAAGGAGAAAATCTAGTTTTATATTTTATAAAGTAACCTTATTTTAATTATTTCTAAAGTGCTATTTTTAATAAAGTATTAAATTACTTTTTCTAAATTTAAATGCTAAAGCATATTTTACAATAAAATGTTTTTAAAATTTTTAAAAATCTAAAGTTTTGTGCTTGGTGATTTCAGTGGAAATACAAAATATTTGGTAAATTTATTCTGTAGAAGGGAAGATAGTTTGAAAATATTTTCAAAAAGGTTTGAAAAGTGAAAATATATTCTGCGAAGATAGTTTGAGATAAATAAATAATTTGGGAAATTATTTATTTGTGATGGATGTTTGTGAATGTTAATTGATAGTTAAATAACCGACTATGAATATTGGCCAATGTGCTGATCGTTTCGAAGAGACCGGGATCGGGATTTATTTCGCGAAAACCACTTCGATCTGGTTTGTACGTTTTCATGGAAAAATGAGTTTGGAGTCAAAGATGAAGTGATGAAGTGCAAGGGCTAGTCGCTACTAATCCTGAGGATTATTCCAAAATGGGTGTAGTAGGAATAATGCCTTCGGTTCCGTTCGAACCTGGGACGGACTTGTATGGATGAATGCTTTCGGAACATCATCAGGTGGACGATGGGCATTCTAAGTGAAACGATCTAAAAGGTAATGCTTAGCCTCAAGCCTCATCAACCGGGAATGACTGAAAATCAGGGGTTATGCAGCAAGGCTAGGTGGGTAGCACCCACTTCAGGGTCAGGTTATCCCTGTATAGATGTCCCTTTATTTCGGCTTAGTGGTGCAGTTGCTGATCACAACCGTAGGGCGATCTTACTCAGGATTATCCAGTAAGGGAAAGTCCCGGTCTTGCGTTGTAGGGGGTCGGGAGTGATCCTCGGTATACTAATCTAGACCAGGTACCGTGACAGGTGGTGCGCCAGTGCCTAGTCATTAGTTGAAAATCCATTCTCCCTACGCGCCTTTTATGAGTTTTGTTTTTATTACCCCTTTGTGGCTAGTAGATGGAATTTAATAATGTAACAATTTCGGCTATTTTGATAAGTATTTGTATATAGACCCTATTATAATATATGAGGATTTTAATAAAAAGTGTTTTAGCTATCGTAAGGTAAAAACCCGACATGTTTATTTATGGCGCGGTCTTACGATATGCTTTTGATTTTCAAAGGATTTTGAAACTTTAATAATCAAGTTGAGTGTGGTTTTCTCACGCTGGTTTTTCAGACTGACTCGGGTGTTATTTAACTGTAATGCTCGGATCAGACCGAGTATTATAGATGACAGGAAATGATGCTGTGGCGCTGGATGGCGATACGTACTTCCGTAATTGATTTATATTCCGCTGTGTATTCAATTGTGTGAGGACATATTATGATTACTGCCCAATTGTGTGTTATGTGATTGATGTACTCTGATGATGTAATGTATAAACAGATATATCTGTTTTTGAGTAAAGATTATTTATTATCTGTTATATTTTATTTCACTGCGATGGTTAGATTCTGATGTTGTTTTCTATTTTCTTCTTCTACCTCTTCTTCTTTAACCCAAATGGTTCGTATTTCCGTTCATCTTGAGTTGATTGATGTAGAATAGTGTTGACTCAAGGGGTACGGATTTGCGGGTCGTTACAGTTGTTATCAGAGCGTAGGTTGGTGATAACCTTGGCTCTGGTAGGGATTACTCATTGAACATATAGTTCGTAGTACTCTAGAATGAGTTTGAGCATATTAATAGATATGAGCGCGTATTTGTTAATGAATATAAATTGTTTTAACATTGTGTTGGCTTATTGATTGGGTGGAATATGAATTCTGATCGAGTAAGTTGGCTGCTATTCGAGAAGAGTTTATAAACACCTGACACGATAAATTGACACGGTATTGTTTTAAATGTGGGTGAATGAAAAAAAATTATCTAAAAATATTTTGATATAAAGAAAAGTTTTTTAAACTATTTTAGCTAATATATGGTTGCTTGGATGTTAGGAATGATAATATTAAATTATTGTAATTGTTGTATAATAATTTAACTAAAAATTGAAAATATAACCAAAGATTAAGGAAATAAATTCATTTATAAAATGAAATCTATAAATATGAATTATAAATGTGATTTATAAATTGAAATATAATAAAATGGGAATTTGTATGAGCATAAATTATACAAATGAATTATAGTTAAAATTGATTTAGGTCAAAATTTGAAAATTTAAAATCCCGGAGATTTTGGAAGTGTTTGTCGTAGTGTTTTGAAGATAAATAATAGTTTTATTGTTTTAAAAGTATTTCTAAAAGGAAATTATTTCAAATAAATTTTGGAAAGGGATATAGCATTGAACTCACTTCAGTCGCTGGAGAAAATAATTTCGATGATGACTGCAGCATCATCGATGTTCATTTTTGAGTTTCTAAGTGACGAATTGTTGCCAAATTGATTTGTCCAGGAGAACAAGTTTTTTTTTGAACTTCCAAAGGAAATTTGTTGGGAATAAAAACCAGGATTGGTTTAAAGTTTTGGAAAATGCGATTTTGAGATAATGGTGGTTTCAAATGATTTGAAACCAAAAGCTGGGTGTTTAAAAATCCTGGTTAGATAGGTTGCTTATAAATTGAGATGATTTTTAAATCAGGGAGGAAATATAAGCTTTGAATGTTGGTATTTAAATTTAAAGTGAAACGTTAAAATAAAATTAACTTGGATTGATGAAGAAAATAGAATCGAATTGAATTAAATAAATCTGAGTTAAAATAGAATTAAATTGGAATAAAATTCAGTTGAGTTATGGGTGGTATTGAACGGAATTAGATCCTTACTCAAATAAATAGAAATAAGTTGGATAAGAATTGGATCGGAATAAATAAATTATAATAACTTATAAAAGAATTAAAAATCCATGGAAATAAAAAAAATGTGTTTGGGTTATAAATAAGCATAAATCTTGAGTTAAAAATAAAAGATGAATATATTCAAGCCTAGAATGAATGGAAATGTGTATAATAATAAGTTGTGACTTATAAAATTGGAAAGTGGAATATAAAACCCAAAATTAATATTGTTTGATGTTTTGGAAAATGAAAAAAAATCCAAACTTGAATTATAAAATAAATTGAACTTAAGGAAATTAAATGAAGTGATTTTTAAGATTAAAAATCAAGTATTAAGTTATAAATAGGGGGAGAACTAATTAAATGATAAATTAGTTAATGAAATATGTAAATGGAACCTAATGTAGTTAAATAGAAGTTGAATTGTGGGTTAATGATGAAGTTTGGAAATAAAACTCGAGTTATAAATTAAATTCAACTTGAATCGTTGGTGAAGTAAATATAATTGAAAATGTTGCCAAACAAAAAGAAATTGGATTAAAGTGGTAATGGTTTGTATTGCAAATAAAATCCAAATAAGTAGAAATAAATTGGAAATGGCATGGTTATTAATATAATAATTACGGATGAATTGTGTATGGAAATTAAATTCATAATAAATTGAGTGAATAAGCTAATTGTATTGAATAAATAAATGGATGGAATTTGGTTAAATAAGAATCAAATGAACTTAAGTTATTAACTGAAGTAAGTGTTGAATGAAAGCTGAACTCAAATAGAAGTGTGGTTTAAATAAGTTGAGAAATAGTTATTGAATGAATTAGCCTGGATTGTTTTCGAGCTAAATAAAATAGTTTTGGATAAAAAAAAATACGGATATGAAATGAAAATGCAAGTGTATAGATGTGAGTAATGTAGAATGGAATAGAATTAAATAATATATTGAGTGGGAATCAATTTAAAATGATTATAAGCTTAAGTAATTGTTATTTGCATGAATAACATCAAATTTGCACAGAAAATTAGTCATCTTGTCGTAAACGAAAGCAAAAGTATTAATAGAGGTGGATAGAATTGATTTTTAAATCAATTGGAATAATATGAGTTTGTTTAAATTAAAAATAAATTAAATGTAAGCAAGTAGGTTGTAAACCATTCAAATTGAAGGAAAATGGTATATGAATTAATTGAAAATAGTTGAATTAGTATTAGAACTATATAAATTGTTTACGGAAAGTGATTAGTGTGCATTGCTTTTAGAATTCATGTGTTTAACTATAGAAAATAAGTTAAATGTTGTTAAACTTCATATATATGACACTTGCATGTTTTAGTTGAGTAAGTACATGTTCAGGGAAATCGTTAGGCTGGATTTGATTGCGCTAACTGCTAATTAAATAAGCCGCTTGCTTAAAATGCTAAATAAGATATGCCTACGCAATAAAAATAGGAAATATGAACTGTTTTTGTTTTCGGACCGGGTGGGTCGATGTATATATATTTATATCTTTTGTCAAATTGCAAAAGCTCCTCCGTATAAAGGAGACTCTGCCAAGATTTTCTGAAAATTTTGGGAGTTAGAAAATTTCTGAAAAATTTTGAAAAAAATTTGTTAGCGACAAACAATTTCAAATTGGAAATTGAAATAAATTAGTGTATGAAACTAATTTAAAATAATGATGTGAATCAGTTATAAATGGAAGATGAAATTCAATATTCAGAGTTGAAGATAAATTAAATTCATATGGAAATGGGAAAACTAAATTGAATAGAAGTTGATATGAACTTCTGTAAGAAAATGTATAAAATGATTTTAAAAGCTATGATTGGATATTATTGCTAAGTGGATGCAGGGTTTATAAAGGGAAAGGAAAATTGGTTTTGATTTCAGATGATAAATTTGAATTGCCCGACCAAAAAGTTATGTGTTTAAATTTCTGCATGGAATTTGATTGGGTTTTTGATCTAGCCACTCGGCCTTTTGTTTTCTTTTGGAATTAGGAGCCCGTGGAGGTATTTTGTAGTTGTACCAAGATAGCCGCACAAAGGAGACGCTGGCGAAATTTTCGTAAATTTAAGAAGTTAGAAAAAAATTTGAGAAAATTTTTATAATTCAAATTTTGGTTTTAAATTGCAATTTGAATGATTGAGCAAGTAGTATTATTTGAAATTTGGAAGAGTTGAGAAGTTAGTAAGAATGATAATGAGTCTTTTATAAAAAGATAGCTGGTAAGATGTTGAATTATTTGATTTTAGGAATAAGTAAACGGGTATTAGACCATTCTTCCTAACTAGTAATTTCGGGGACGAAATTCTTTTAAGGGGGAGGAATGTGACGACCCAGAATTTTTGAGCATTTGAAATCGGAATATTTAACTGATTTTAAATATTTAAAAGTTAATTTTTAACTTGAATTCAAATATCACTATTTATTTGATACTTAAATTATTGAATTAAATAATTTGAAGTTGGGTAAAATGTTAAATCTGGAGTTTTAAGTCTGTTAAATAATTTAAGGATTTGTAAAATTTATATTGATAATACTGCAGATAGTAAAAGTGTTGAAATTGAATTTGGTAGTGTTTTGTTCGGTTTTAATAATATATCGTTTAAATTGAATTTAAAAAGAGCCTTCCGAGGCATAGTCTCGAAATTTAATGAAACCAGTTCCATTGGATCTGTAATATTATATTATTATCGGATTTCAATTTTCGCAGTGTTTGGAGTTACCGTTGGGTCGTATGATCTAAAAATGCTAGAATAATCTAATGGAATTTAATTTAAATAGTTAAACCTTCTCATATAAGCCACCCTTCTAGCTTTTAATGCAAATTTCTTTCCTCTTTCGCCTTCATACTCTAATTCACGTGTTAGAGAAAAAAAGGGGATAAAAACGAAATCAAGCTCGATAAAAAAAATGGCGCTTCCCTTCCTCCCCCAAATCGAAAATATACGAATTCGTTCATAGAAAATAAAAAAAGAGGGGTTTCACGTACGCGAGGAATCGAGCGTGTGTCGTGGGGTTACAAGCTCGGTTTGGAGGCGAGATTTGCGATCGAATTGGCGACTTCGGTTGTTGATTGACGAGAGAGGCGAACTAGGGTTAGGGATGGGATGAACTACGACCTGCTGTGTAGTGTCAATAGAGGAAAAGTCGGATCAACGTGGGCGATGAAGGCCGGAGGTGGCGACGCGTGGTCATGCTCGTTGCCGCGACGCGACGGGATTTGGGGTAGGGTTTTGGTAGGGCAGTGAAATGGGGGGCTCGCGACGGTGGAAGTTTGTTAGAGGGTTGACTGTCAATTTGGGATTTCGAGCTCGAACACGAGCTGCAACCGTGAAGTCGCCTTTGGAGGCTGTGGCGTTTCGTGGTTTGAACGAGGTGGATTTTCTGAGTTTGTTTTTCCATCAAGGTTTAAATTTACAACTTGTTAATTTACAATTTGCATTTCAGTTTAGATTTGAATGATCGAAAGCCGGGAAACAAAAGGAAAATATAATTACAGTGAAATATTTCTGTTAATAGGAGACTTATAAATGGTAATATAAATTTTATTTGTAAGCGTATTTCTACGGTTTCAAAGATAAGATTTTGAAATATATGGGATTTTAAAATGTGAAGAATTTATTTAAAAATTGGACTTTTGGATATATATAACATATTTTATAAGTGTATATACATATGTGGTTTCAAAAAAGGAAAGCATAGGTATAAATTATAAATATTTATATATTTCAACCTACTATTTCATTTTAAAATAAATATTGAGATGGTTAAATTATTTAATTGCTTATTTAATTTAATTAGTTACTAAAAGGGTTTTTTTAAAGGAGATATTAGTTTGGTAGTAGTTATTGTTTAAAATAAATCATTAGTCAAAATTAAAACTATAAAACGATAATTAACAGTTTGATTATTTCGAATATTAATAATTATTTAATTAAATCAATTGAATGGTAATTATTTTGTTTGATTAATTCAAATAATAATAAATCGTAAATTGTTATTCAAGGTCGGAATCGGGAAAACCAAGCAATAATTGAAGTGGGTTACAAACAAAAATCAAAGGTAAGTTAATCTCACTCATCTGTTTATAATTCAAATTTAAATGGTTAAATTTAAATAATTGGTTGATTGATTGATTTGATTAGATGTGCAATATTATATATAGTGGTATATAATATATCTTGGAATGATTGATTTCCCGCATTATATAACGGATGAGACCCTATGCGCCGCATAATAGCGGATGATTTTATATTTAAAACCCATATACCGCGATATTCCACCTCGAAGTGGAATTGATATTTTATATTGTGCTAATATTTGTTGATGCAGGGAAAACAGGTTGGAGTGATCCAACTAGATTCCTCAACATTTATTTAAATTATAATATTCTCTGTTGTGATTATTTGATATTCTATAATGAATTATATTGGAATATTGAATGCTATGGTTTGCTTGAATATATTTCGGTACACTGAGTTACCAAAATATATAAATTGGATTTTTGGAAAGACAATAAAAGAGTGGAGTTTTAAGTAAAATAATTATAGCGAATTTGAATAAATTAAGAATGAATTGAAAAGGAATGGAAGTGATATTAAAATACTAACAAATAATTTCGAGTATGGAAAAAAAGAGGATTTTGAACAAATAGAAAGTAATGAATTGTAAACTTAAGTGCTATCATTTAAAGGGATAAAGAATTATTTTAAAACTCAAAGTTTAAATTTATTTAAAAGGATAAAAAAGTAATTTGGGAAATCTAAAATTGGTATTTTTAGTTAAAAGTATTTTAAATCATAATTAAGGAATAAAATTCTGAAGTTAATGGATTTTGGAATAAATGGAGTAAATTGGAAATCAATCTGGGAATTGATTTAAGTATGTAAAACCGGGATTTTTAAAGGAGAGTGTGGTTATGGAATTTATAAACTAGGTTTATAAAAGAAAAGTAATATATCAATGGATATTTGAAAAAGTAAATTCACGATGGGGATTTGTTAAAGAAATGGGAACATTTGTTTAAAATAAATAGTGATTCATTTTTAAAGAATGTGAAGAGAAGTATATTTCCCTGAATAGCCAAGTACGTTTTCAAAGTAAATTTTAAATATAAGATAAAAGTTTAATTTGTTTTAAAAAGCATGTTTTAGAAAATTTACTATTGCTAAATGTTTAAATTCTAAAGTAAGTATTTTTCAAATCTATTATTGTAGTAATTATTTAAAGGTGACTTAGTATTTTGTTTAAAGGAGAAAATCTAGTTTTATATTTTATGAAGTAACCTTATTTTAATTATCTCTAAAGTATTATTTTAGTAAATTATTAAATTAGTTTTTCTAAATTTAAATGTTAAAGCATATTTTACAATAAAGTGTTTTGAAATTTTTTAAAAATCTAAAGTTTTGTGCTTGGTGATTTCTGTGGAAATAGAAAATATTAGGGAAATTTATTCTGTAGAAGGGAAGATAGTTTGAAGCTGTTTTCAAAAAGGTTTGAAAAGTGGAAATATATTATGCAAAGATAGTTTGAGATAAATAAATAATTTGGGAAATTATTTATTTGTGATGGATGTTTGTGAATGTTAATTGATGGTTAAATAACCAACTATTAGTATTGGCCAATGCACTGATCGTTTCGAAAAGACCGGGATCAGGATTTATTTCTCGAAAACCACTTCGATCCGGTTTGTACGTTTTCGTGGAAAAACGAGTTTGGAGTCGAAGATGGAGCAATGAAGTGCAAGGGCTGGTCGCTACTAATCCTGAGGATTATTCCAAAATGGATGTAGTAGGAATAGCGCCTTCAGTTCCGTTCGAACCCGAGATGGACTTGTATGGATGAATGCTTTCGGAACATCGTCAGGTGGACGATGGGCATTCTAAGTGAAACGATCTAAAAGGTAATGCTTAGCCTCAAGCCTCATCAACATGGAATGACTGAAAATGAGGGGTTATGCAACAAGGCTGGGTGGGTAGCACCCACTTGAGGGTGAGGTCATCCCTGTCTAGATGGCCCTTTCTTTCGGTTTAGTGGTGCGGTTGCTGATCACAACCGTGGGGTGATTTTACTCGAGAATATCCAGTAAGGGATAGTCCCGGTCTTGTGTTGTAGGGGGTCAGGAGTGATCCTCGGTATACTGATCTAGACCAGGTACCGTGACAGGTGGTACCCAAGTGCCTAGTCATTAGTTGGAAATCCATTCTCCCTACGCGCCTTTTACGAGTTTTGTTTGTATTACCCACTTTGTGGCTAGTAGCTGGAATTTAATAATGTAACAATTTCAGCTACTTTAATAAGTATTTGTATATAGAACCTATTATAATATCAGAGGATTTTAATAAAAAGTGTTTTAGCTATCGTAAGGTAAAACCCCGACATGTTTATTTATGGCGTGGTCTTACGAGATGCTTTTGATTTTTAAAGGATTTTGAAACTTTAATAATCAAGTTGAGTGTGGTTTTCTCATGCTGGTTTTCCAGACTGACTCGGGTGTTATTTAATTGTAATGCTCAGGTCAGACCGAGTATTATAGATGACAGGAAATGATGCTGTGGAGTTGGATGGCGATACATACTTCCATATCTTATTTATATTCCGCTGTGTATTCAATTGTGTGAGGACAGGTTATGATTACTGTCCAATTGTGTGTTATGTGATTGATGTACTTTGATGATGTAATGTATAAACGGATATATTTGTTTTTGAGTAAAGATCATTAATTATCTATTATATTTTATTCCGCTGCGATGGCTAGATTCTGATGTTGTTTTCTATTTTCTTCTTCTACCTCTTCTTCTTTAACCCAAATGGTTCGTATTTCCATTCATCTTGAGTTGATTAATGTAGAATAGTGTTGACTCCAGGGATACGGATTTGCGGGTCGTTACATAAGTTGATATATATATATATATATATATATATATATATATATATATATATATATATATTTGTATGTATGTACGTACGTATGTATGTACGTACGTATGTATGTACGTACGTATGTATGTATTAAAAATCCTAAATCATTTATAAAAGTGTGTATTGTTACACAAATGTGCACAATGTTTTCCGACAACTTTTAGACATCAAAAAGTTGAAATTTCAAAAAACGATTTTCGGTCATATTTTCTATTTTGTTTTGAACTAATTGCTTTTGTGAACAAAATTTAAAACTATTTAATATCATTAGTTATTATTTAAATGGATTTTATTTGATTTATAAAATCCATTAATTAATTATTAAAAATATATTTAAATATCCAAATTTAAAGTGATTAAATCATGGGTCGTTACATTTATGTGTTTGTTAATGATTTTAGAAGCTTTGAATTTATATAAAAAAATAATGTTTGTTGGATTAGCATTATTTACCCATACTAAATAAAATTGTTTATTTATATTTATTATTTCTTCTCTTGTAATCGATTTTAAATATATGAATGATTCACCATTGATATGATTCGAGTAGTGTTTTGATATGATATGGTGATGAAAACCTTCTGTATAGATTTGTGATATTGTTATTTTTGGTAATATTTTTATTTATGATGATTTTAATTTTATGTGGCGATAAATCTAATTAAACGATGTTATAAAACCGTCTGGTATGGGACTTTCAAAAATATTTCTTTGGTTATTCTTTGAAATCGTTATATAAAACATTATGAAGATCAAGTGTAGTTCATGAGCAGTAAATAAATGATTGATTATCACGCAGTGGTATGAGACACGGTTGTTTTATTTATTTGGTTATTCATTACAAGTAGATGGCACTCATGCGATGGGAATAATATGATGAGATTATACTTATATGAGGTGATGCTCATAGGTGTGAGCAAAGTAGGTGCCCTTATATTTATTGATGTTATGTGCTACTATCATGATATACTCCTGTTATTGGCATAAAAGAGAATCAAATGGCTAGAATCCACCCTAGCAGCCTAACCTTGGGGTCGTGCCTCGATTCTCGACACCTTTCTTGGACATTATATTTGATGCACATCATAGGATTTGGGTATGTGACCTATATGGTTAGGGCCATATAGACCATTGCGTCACATAGATCAGTAGCTTATTACCTATAGGGGCAAAGCAGGGTCGTGACTAAGGCTCCGCATAGACGAGCCATTGGTGAATATGTGTCACGATGTAACGACCCGTAATTTTCGATGTTTAAAATTTGTTAATTTAATAAGATTTTCGTAATTAAATTTGGAATAAATAAAAAACATTTGGAATTTGCTAATGAATTAATAACAGGAATGAAATGTAAGAATGTTAATACAAGTTAATAAATAACTAATTTAGTGCAACCCCTATTAATTGAAACAATTGTAGGGTTATAATTAATTGTAAATAGTAATATTTGGAAATAATGTTAATGTTATTCATAATAGGACAATTTGTTGAATTGAAAGAATGGAAATAAAGATCGATAAATTTATTGGAATTTAAAATTGTATAGTTGAAATTGTGCAATTAAATGAAATTAATTATAACGAAAAGTGGAGGGAAGATGAAATGGAAATTATTAATGTATTAGGATATAAACAATGTTAATTGTACCCTTGGGGTGACAATTGATTGAATAACAAGATTTAAAATCAATTAAATTGGATTATTGGAAATGAAAAGAAAATTAAATGGAATTATTGGAAATTCAATTTATAATTTCTAAATTTAAGGAAATTAAGGTTAACACTGAAATTGATAAATTAATCAACTCTAAATTGACATCTAAATTTGTTTAAATTAGTGTAAATGATTAAAAAATGATAAAAATTGTCAATTTTAGAATTAAAATTGAAAATTTGATTTAATTAATTAAATATTAATTTAATTACCTGGAAAATAGCCATTTTGGCAACTGATTCGGATTTCGACGAAACCAGTTTCATCGGATCCGTAACAGTGAATTATTATAGGATTTCAAGTATCATAACGATCGGACTTGTCGTTTGATCGTACGGACTCGAAACGCCTAGAAATCAATTGAATTGAAATCAATTTGAAATAACTTGATTTTAGCATAACTTCTTCATACGATGAAATTTGGACCTGAACCTATTCCATTGATTTTAAAATATTTTAAAACAACTATTTTGATATATGGGTTGACCCATTTTCGTTCCAGAGTCAGAACGGGCTTTTCGAGCCATCTATCGTCTAACTTTCCAAAACCAATCAACCCATTTATTTCTATCGTGTTCTGCCTATATATATATGTCATTATGAACCTTAGAAGCCTTTCTATTTCTCATTTCTGTACGTACAGAAATTTCTGTGCTACTCTTTCTCAATGGTAGACAAATCCTAATTTTTCCAATTCAACTTCAATTCAAACTCCACAAACTACATCGAATTATATATCGATTTGAAGCTCTCGATGAGCGCATCTATGATCCATATTCGTTTTTCGATTGGAATATCTGTTTGGTCAGAAATTGTAGAACTATTCTCGGCCGCTTATTTCATCGCGATTGACTGCGACGGATCGACAAATCAGTAATACCAGGTTGTGGAGAGTGGCATGCTTAGTTCATCGGAGTGAGTAGTTGGTCGAACTAACCGTTGGATCTACCGTAATAATTCAATTTGGATGGAACCCTAGGCCGTGGCGTGCGGCTAAACGGCGACCGGAATTCATGGCATGGGTAGGGTGCATGCGGCCTGGAGTAGGGATCTTGGTGGCGTGCTTCGATCTGAGTGAAGGCCAGTGGAGGCGAAGCAGTTTTTGGTCAAAGTTAATTGACCGGTGGCGGCTTTCCTTCGGTCGTGCGTGTTTTTGCTGCAACTAGGGTTGAGTGTGAACTAAGAAGCATGGTGACGTGTACGTTCCCTTTTTGCTTTTGTTTTGTTTTATTTTATATAAATTTAAACTTCAAACGTTCTAACCCGAATAAATTTTACATACAAGGTCCGTTTCACGTGAGGTTTACTCCGCTTGGTTCGTATCTGAATTCTGGACATTCTAACGCTGGTTTGGACGGATTCTGAGAGTGTTTGAAGTTTGGACCTAAATTGGATTTAAATTCAATTTAAATTCAAAAGGTGAGTGTTTTAACCCACTCACAACTTCTAAAATTTCTTATGTTTGTTAAATTGATTTATGATGCGAATAGAAATTTATTTATGACGGTTTGCCATATTTTGAATCATCATCTCAGTTTATTTGAATTTATTTGGATAAAACAGTTATTTAATTTGTTATTGAATATAAACTGCCAGTAAATACCTGTTATTTATTATCTGTTCTATATTGATGTTATTAATTGAATTGGATGATGATTATGATAAATGTTTGATGATTGATATTGGATGAATGGATGTTGTATTTTATATTGTTATAAACTGCAAGTTGTTATGAATTTTTATTTCATTCAGGATTATGGTTTGAAATGATATATAACAGTATTTATATTTTAAATTACGGATTGAAACAATAAATATCTGTATCACTTGACCAAAGGATATAAAATTATATACAGACACCGTGGTCTACATATAAAAATATTTTGAAATGATTTCTATGGTTTTGTAAATAAATATTTGGTTTTAGATAAATATTGATTTTTCTTGTATAAATGTTATTTTATCCTTGATTTTAGCTATGTATAATTTGTTTTAATATAGAATAAGCTTAATAATAAGTTTGTTTTTTATTGAAGATAATATGGTTAAATATTTAAATAATATTTTAATATAGAGTTTATAATGATTTAAATAAATTAAGCTTGGAACATAAATTTGAGAGAAATTGAGTTTATTTAAGAATTAAATTCAAATAAGTTTGATGCGAAATTTATTAAATTTGAAATTTTAGAAGGTGAAATTTTTATAACTTAATTTTGTTTTAAGATGAATTAAATGAATATTTCAAGTATAAATAAATTGAAAGAAATATTTAGTTACTTAAAATTTGGGCTTTATTTAAATGATGAAGGATTTATTAAGTAAAATATTTCAAAACTAAATAATAGAAAATTTGATATATATATATATATATATATATAATTACCAAACTTAGTTTTGAAATCGTTGAATACTTAAAGTTTGAAATATTTTGAATGTGAAATGGTTTATTCTGTGGATCAAATCTTTTTTGAAATCGATACAATTTGGAATAGTTTATTTGGAAATTGGATTGAATTGAAATTTATGATTTAGGATTTGGTTAAATTTAAAATCTTGAAATTCGAGTTGTTTTGGAATTGATTCGTGGAATTGAAGAAGCTATTTTATTATATAAAGTATTTTAATATTTAAACCATTTAAGTGGTAGAATTTATGTTTCAAAGTTGTGAGTTTCAAACTATTATGATTTGAAAGTGTTATATTTCAAGTGTTTTGATTTTTGAAGTGTTATAACGTTGAAACTGCTATGATTTTTGGAAAGGATATAGTTGAAATAAAAATGATATGATATTGATTTGGGTTTTAATAAAAATGATATCATATTGGTTTGCTTTTTGAAATGGAAATGAGATCGTATTTATATGGTTTTGAAATGGATATTATATTCTGGTTTTGAAGTATAAATTATTTTGAAACGACCGCAGTGTTATAATAACGTTTGGTTGTTAAAGAGAACGGGATCGGAAGTTGTCATACTCTCTGCCAACTTCGAAAACCACATTAACAACCGTGTATGCGATGGAGATTCCAGAATGAAGTAGGATGGTGACGATGTTCTATTGAGGTATATACGTGGACCCGACTCCCGTGAGTGAGGTAGCCCCTCTTATCGGACACACTCCTACGATACCATTCTATTACTTTGTGATTGATTTGGGCCCTTTGATTTTGGGGGTGTGGCTCGAGGTGGGCGGTAGCTGCACCCTACGCGTCACCACCAGCCCGGATGCGTAATTGGTATATCTACCCTGGTATTGCCTTGTTGTGTCGTGTCACCTACCATAGTGCGCCTTGTACGAGTTTGGTTTTCTCCCGTAGCCCGTGGAGTATCCTCTGGTGGCTTTCTAATCAGGAGGGACTATGATACTGGATGGACTACTGGGACTATTACATTTAAAGCGAATATTGGATCACTCCTTAACGTTATTTTACGGTAAGTTTATTTTACTACAGATATTATTATAATAGCGAAATGTCATTACATAGCAAATAGTTTAATGGATCCTTAAGAGATGTGAATCCCGAGCATCTCTTAATTTACTACACTCATATTAGACATTGGATAGGAGATGTCAAATCCCGTAAACATCACTGACGTCATTCCACTCATATTATTTATCATTGATTTAATTTACATAAGATCTTTTAGTTCTGACTCGAGTCTTTTGTCTTTTCAATTTGCTCGAGTCAGTCTGAGTATTTCAATGTTTGAAGACCTTATTTATGGAGGACGAAGACGAAGATTGTATTATTACTATTATTTACTATATTCTTCCGCTGCACCACATTGTTCCGCTGCACCACATTGTTCCGCTGCATTTTTATTATTCTCTGGTATGTGTAACTCTGATATGTATGGTATAAGTATAATCGAATATATTGTAAAATAGCTTCATGAACAGGTTATCTAATTATTATATTTTACGTTCCACTGCAAGAATTTTTTTCCTTTCTCTGCTTTTTCTTATTTAAACAATCCGCCCTGACATGTGTGGTTTATCGTCGATTTAAAGCGTACAAAAAGGTGGGATGTAACATTTGGTATCATAGCTTTGGTTTAGCGATAAACCTTAGCTTTGTGAGGTTTGACTCTTTACTAATAGGGTAGTAATACCCCATGATTAGTCGCTCAGTGTATATATATGAGAGCGTATTTGTTAGTGTTATAAAAAGGTTTTAATATTGTGTGAATTTGTTCCGTTTCGTATTTATAAATTCTGGTTGGTAATAAGACGCTATGACATCAATAGGGATTTCTAAACGCTTAATAGGACAGACCGACACAATACTTGTTTTGAAATATAGGTGAATGAAATAATTTTGCCTATTGTATATTTTATATATAAAATAATATATTTTATAAAAGTTAAATTTGGATGTAATATATTGGTTGTTAGGTTGTGAAACTTATAAATATAGGTTGGAAATAAGATTTAAAATAAAATAAAGTAAAATTGAAAATTTAGAACTTAAGTTCCGGGGTTTAGAAACTTTCTTTCGAATAATTTTGGAATATAATAACAACATTTTTTAGAAGTATTTCTTGATATAAATATTTCTATAAGATTTGGAAGAATTATTTTTAAATAAAATTTTGGAAAGAAATAAGTTTTGTACTCCCCTCTCTGTCGCTGGAAAATAATTTCGATGATGAGAGCACGCATCATCGACATTCATTTTCGAGTTTCAAAGTAGGAAGGCCATTGTAGTTGTTTTACTGCAGATTTGTTTTGATAAACAAATATAAATTTTAAACTGTTTTAAATATAATTGGATATATATAAATTGTAAGTGTATATATCTATCTATTATTTTTAAATGATTTGAAATTTAACCCAGTATTTAGTTCTTAAGTTTCCATTAATTAATAGTTTCAATCATTGTAGTCAAATGGAATGTAACTAATTAATAATTGGAACCTCTAATTAAAATAAGAGATTAAATGCTAAGTTATAAATGAAATGATAAGAAAGTTGAAATTATAACCTATAAAACAAAAGATATGACTATTGAGAGTTTAATTTATTAAAAGAAATAAGATGAACTTGTATAATTTTCAATTACATTCTTAAAAAGCATATATATAACTTACCAAAAGATTTAAAAGTTCAAATGTCTGATAAGAAAATGTAATGGGAAAATTTACAAGTAAAACTTATGTAATAGAAAGGTTCAATGAATTACTTTTATAAATAATAATTTGATGTTATAGTGGTTATAAGCTTAAGTTATAATCGAAATACTACTACAATAAGATGTGATAGAAAGTAAATATTGCAAGTAGCTGACTATAAACTTAAGTTAATAAATTGAAACGCTAAGTAATTGAATTGAACATGAATACTTTGGACAAATGAATGAAAATAAATGAAATTGAGAAATGAATGAATGTAATGCAATAAAAAGAAAATTTACATGATATGAATAAAAAAATGAATTTATGTAAGTATAAGTGCAAATAAGTGAAATAAACACTGAATCAATGGATGGAAATGAAAATTTGCAAGAAATAATGTAAACTAAAAGATAAATTATTATATGAATGAAAAGGAAATCAAACAACAAATGTTATGGAATGAAATTAATAAGAATGAACTTGATCTATTATTTGAAATTGTTGGTTGGTTTATTGTTGTTTGGGCAAGGATACTTTAAAATTGTTGGGATGTATGAATAAACTATTTAGTTTCATCTAAGATTGTTGAGTAAATGGTGCACTTAGTAGTTTATTTTCCATTATGTACAATTTAAAGTTTTATACCCGAACAACTATTTGTCTGTTTGTTATGGATATATGAATGGTTGATTTTATTGACTTCATATGATGGTTGTATGTTGTGATTACAAGTTATTGTTGTTGTTTGACATTGATTTGTTTGTTAGTGGATGAAACAGAATTAATATTTCATTTTATATAACATTAACTCTTTCAGATTGTATAAGTGAAACACAGGTTATGGAAGCAATAGCTACTGCTTTTGGTTTCATAATTAAGCGTTGTTTGCTTGACAAATAGGTACGTTCTTGGATTACAGTTTTCTAGTAATATTATATTTTTCCTGTTGTTGGAATATATTATTTTGAGATATTGTGATATATATTGTTATATTTTATATTATATTTTCTCTTGAGCCTCCCCGTACAAATGAGACTCTGCCGAAGTTTTTCGCAAATTTTGGACATAGAAAATTTTTGACAAATATTTTCTAAACTTTATTAATTTGAGTATTAAAAGATGTAATAGTTATAAATTGATATATTTTATTTAAATTATTAAATTGTGTAAATCTATTTGTTTATAAAATCAATATTTTGAATAAGATATATTGATTAATTAATTCCTTCTTTCCCTCCTTTTTTCTTTTCGGGGACGAAAAGTTGAGTGGGGGAAAGTGTAACGTCCCGTAATTTTCGATGTTTAAAATTTGTTAATTTAACAAGATTTTCGTAATTAAATATGGAATAAATAAAAATTTGGAATTTTCTAATGAATTAATAACAGGAATGAAATGCAAGAATGTTAATGCAAGCTAATAAATAACTAATTTAGTGCAATCCTAATTAATTGAAACAATTGTAGAATTATAATTGATTGTAAATAGTAATATTTGGAAATAATGTTAATGTTATTCATAATAGGACAATTTCTTGAATTGAAAGAATGGAAATAAAGATCTATAAATTTATTGGAATCTAAAATTGTAATAGTTGAAATTGTGCAATTAAATGAAATTAGTTATAACGAAAAGTGGAGGGAAGATGAAATGGGAAATTATTAATGTATTAGGATATAAATAAAATGTTCATTGTACCCTTGGAGTGACAATTGATTGAATAACAGGATTTAAAATCAATTAAATTGGATTTTTGGTAATGATAAGTAAATTAAATGAAATTATTGGAAATTAAATTTATAATTTCTGAATTTAATGAAATTGAGATTAAACTGAAATTGATAAATTAATCAACTCTAAATTGACATCAAAATTTGTTTGAATTAGTGTAAAAGATTAAAAAATTTAAAAATGATAAAAAATTTCAATTTTAGAGTTGAAATTGAAAATTTGATTTAATTAATTAAATATTAATTTAATTTAATTACCTGGAAAATAGCCATTTTGGCAACTGACTCGGATTTTGACGAAACTAGTTTCGTCGGATCCATAACAGTGAATTATTATAGGATTTCAAGTTTCATAATGATCGGACTTGTAGTTTGATCGTACGGACTCGAAACGCTTAGAAATCAATTGAATTGAAATCAATTTGAAATAACTTGATTTTATCATAAATTCTTCATACGATGGAATTTGGACCTGAAAACTGTTCCATTGATTTTAAAATATGTTAAAACATCTATTTTGATATATGGGTTGACCTATTTTTGTTCCGGAGTAAGAACGGGCTTTTCGGGCCATTTATCGTCCAACTTTCCAAAACCAATCAAGCCCATTTGTTTCTATTGTGTTCTGCCTATATATATGTCGTTATAAACCATAGCAGCCTTTCTATTTCTCATTTCTGTAAGCATAGAAATTTCTGTGCTCCTCTTTCTCAATGCAGACAAACCCTAATTTTTCCAATTCAGCTTCAATTCGAAATTCAAATTCCACAAACCACATCGAATTATATATCGATTTGAAGCTCTCAACAAGTGCATCTCAGATCTGTAATTCGTTTTTCGATTGGAACATCTATTTGTCTAGAAATTGTAGAACTATTCTCGGCCGCTTATTTCTTCGCGATTGACTGCGACGGATCGACGAATCAGCAATACTAGGTTTTGGAGAGTGGCATGCGTAGTTCATCGGAGCGAGTAGTTGGTCGAACTAACCGTTGGATCTGCCATAATAATTCAATTTGGATGGAACCCTAGGCCGCGATGTGGGGCTAAACGGCGACCAAAATTTGTAGCATGGGTAGGGTGCGTGCGGCCTGCAGTGGAGGTCTTGGTGGTGTGCTTCGATCTGAGTGAAGGCCATTGGAGGCGAAGCGGTTTTTGGTCAAAGGTTATTAACCGGTGGCGGCTTTCCTTCGATCGTGCGTGTTTTTGTTGCAACTAGGGTTGGCATGAACCAAGAAGCATAGTGACATGTGCGTTCGCAATTTTCTTTTGTTTTGTTTTATTCTATATAAATTTAAACTTTGAACGTTCTAACCCGTATAATTTTACATACGAGGTCTGCTTCACGTGAGGTTTTCTCCGCTAGGATTGTATCTGAATTCTAGACATTCTAACAGTGGTTTGGACGGATTCTAAGAGTGTTTGAATTTTGCGTTTAAATTGGATTTAAATTCAAAAGATGAGTGTTTTAACCCACTCACAACTTCTAAAATTTCTTATGTTTATTAAATTGATTTATGATGCGATTAGAAATTTATTTATGATGGTTTGGCATATTTTGAATCATCATATCAGTTTATTTGAATTTATTTGGATAAAATAGTTATTTAATTTATTATTGAATGTAAACTTTCAGTAAATACCTGTTATTTATTATCGGTTCTATATTGATGTTATTGATTGAATTGGATGATGATTGTGATAAATGTTTGATGACTGATAGTGGATGAATGGATGTTGTATTTTATATTGTTATAAACTACAAGTGGTTATTTTTATTTCATTCGGCATTGCGGTTTGAAATGATATATAACTATATTTATGTTTTAAATTATGGATTGAAATAATATATCTGTATCACTTGGCCATAAGATAGAAAATTATATACAGACATCGTGGTCTATATATAAAAATGTTTTGAAATGATTTCTATGGTTTTGCAAGAAAATATTTGGTTTTAGATAAATATTGTTTTTTTGATATTGTATAAATGTTATATTATCCTTGATTTTTAGCTTTGTATAATTAGTTTTAATATAGAATAAGCTTAATAATAAGTATGGTTTTTATTAAAGATAATATGGTTAAATATTTAAATAATATTTTAATATAGAGTTCATAATGATTTAAATAAATTAAGGTTGGAAGGTAAATTTGAGATTCATTTGAAAATTAATTTATTTAAGAATTAAACTCAAATAAGTTTGATGGGAAATTTATTAAATTTGAAATTTTAGAAGGTATGATTTTTATAACTTGATTTTGGTTTAAGATGAATTAAATGAATATTTCAAGTATAAATAAATTGAAAGAAATATTTAGTTACTTGAAATTTGGGTTTTATTTAAATGATAAAGGTTTTATTAAGTCAAATATTTCAAAACTAAATAATAGAAAATTTGATTTGATATATATATATATATGAAATTACCAAACTTAGTTTTGAAATAATTAAATACTTAAAGTTTGAAATATATTGAATGTGAAATGGTTTATTCTATGGATCAGTTTTGAAATCGATACAATTTGGAATAGTTTATTTGGAAATTTGATTGAATTGAAATTCATGATTTGGGATTTGGTTAAAGTTAAAATCTAGAAATTCGAGTTGTTTTGGAATTGATTCGTGAAATTGAAGAAGCAAATTTATTACATAAAGTATTTTAATATTTTAACCATTTAAGTGGTGGAAGTTATGTTTCAAAGTTATGAGTTTCAAACTATTATGATTTGAAAATGTTATATTTCAAGTGTTTTGATTTCGAAGTGTTATAACGTTGAAAGTACTATGATTTTTGGAAAGGATATATTTGAAATAATAGTGATATTATATTGATTTGGGTTTCAATAAAAATGATATCATATTGGTTTGGTTTGGTTTGGAAATGGAAATGAGATCGAATTTATATGGTTTTGAAATGGATATTACATTCTGGTTTTGAAGTATAAATTATTCTAAAATGACCGCGGCGTTATAATAACGTTTGGTTGTTAAAGAGACCGAGATCGGAAGTTGTCATACTCTCTGCCAACTCCGAAAACCACTTTAACAACCATGTACGCGATGGAGATTGCAGAATGAAGTAGGATGGTGGCGACGTTCTATTGAGGTATATACGTGGACCCGACTCCTGTGAGTTGGCATAAGGTGGCTAAAACAGGAGCGATTCTCGGGTGAGTCAGGTAGCCTCTCTTATCAGACACACTCCTTCGATACCATTCTATTACTTTGTGATTGATTTGGGCCCTTTGATTTTTAGGGGTGTGGCTCGAGGTGGGCGTTAGCTACGCGCTAAGCGTCACCACCAGCCTGAATGCGTAATTGGTATATCTACCCTGGCATTGCCTCGTTGTGTCATGTCACCTACCCTAGCGCGCCTTGTACGAGTTTGGTTTTCTCCCGTAGCCCATGGAGTATCCTCTGACGGCTTCCCGATCAGGAGGGACTATGATACTGGATGGACTACTGGGACTATTACGTGTTAAGGGGAATATTGGGTCACTCCTTAACGCTATTTTAAAGTAAGTTTATTTTATAATAGACATTATTATAATAGCGAAATATTACTACATAGTAAATATTTTAATGGATCCTTAGGAGATGTGAATCCCGAGCATCTCTTAAGTTACTACACTCACGTTAGACACTGGATGGGAGATGTCAAATCCCATAAACATCTTTGATGTCGTTCCACTCATATTATCTACCATTGATTTAACTTATATAAGATCTTCTAGTTCTGAGTCGAGTGTTTTGCCTTTTCAATTTTCTCAGGTCAGTCTGATCATTTTAGGGTTTGAAGACCTTATTTCTGGAGGACGAAGACAAATATTGTATTATTAGTATTATTTACTATATTGTTCCTGTAACGACCCATTATTTTTCACCATTCAAATCGACAATAATCCACACATGTCGGACTTGAATAGTACAAAATAACATATTGTAACAAAATTTCGGAGCAAATAAAATTAAATCACAGGATCACAGACACTGAACATCAGAATATCTCACAGCGGAAAACTAAAATACCATAGTAGCTCATGAAGCTACTATCACAAAGTCTCAAATCAAATACAAAACATCAGTATGAAAACAGATACAACATGAAATCCCAAATACACAGAAGTCCTCTAATACAAAATTGGCAACAGAATAACACAACTGAAATATAGATAACTATATAAGATGATAATCTCCAGCGATTCTAGACCTTCAGAGAGTGGAAATCCAAATCTATGAATAACTCAGGCTGACCCGAGTGTAAATAAAACACAAACACTCGAGTCAGGACATATATACTTATCCAATGTAAACCAACTCAAGTGAACTTTAGTAAAGGTACAAGTAACTTAGAAGATGCTTGGGACCGCCCATCCTCTAAGGATCTGTTAAACTATTTATTATGTAGTAATATTGCGCTATTATAATAATGTCTATCAATATAATAAACATACTTTAAAATAGCATCACGGGGTTACCCATATAGCCCCAGACACATAATAATCCCAGTAGACCATCCAATATCTGCATCTCCTGATCGGGAGACTACGACAAGATACGCATGGGCTACGGGAGAAAACCTAACTCGTAGTAAAGGCTCGATATGGTAGGTGACATGGCACAACGAGGCAATGCCAGGGTAGATATACCAATTACGCATACGGGCTGGTGGTAACGTAGCAGCCTCATACGCCCACCTCGGAACACATTCCCAAATCGGAGGGTGGCCACCAAACAATCACAAAGTAATAGAATGGTATCGAAGAAATGCGTCCGACCAGAGGAGCTACCCCTTTTAGACCGAGATCGCTCCCGTTTTAGCCACCTTATGCCAACTCACGTGAGTCGGGTCCACGTAACATACCACAAGAACGTCACCACCATCCTACTTCATTTTGGAATATTTACCCCGTACACGGTTGTCAAAGTGGTTTTAGGTATCGACGGAGAGTATGTCCATATCCGATCCCGGTCTCTTTGCCAACCAATCGTTATTATAACCCGTGGTTATAACTTTAAAAATAATACTTTATACTTCAAAATAAAATATCATTTCAAAACCCAATCTTTATCAAAATAAAGATTAAATCATTTCCAAACCATTTCAATATTTCAAAATATCATATCCTTTCAAAACTTCCCTTTTAAATTATTATTTGAATTCAAATACAAATATTGGTTTATTTTCAAAGATAACATTGATTTATTTTCAATTCAAATCGCCTTTAAATAGTTTATATTCCAATTTACTTAATTCATTTAAACCATTTAAAAGTGAAGTTATTATTTTTTTCAAGTCAAGTATTCAAATTTCAAGTTTCAAGTCATTCTGAGCTCATTTACTAAGTCAAAACCGATAATTATTAAAAATTCTAGCCTTTCGCGGCATTTAGAAAAGGCTGTTATAATTACACTTGAAAACATTTTAATTCAGCAAAGTCAGCACTTAAAAAACTGCTGTTAAAACTCAGTTTTAGTTGAATTTTAGTTCAAAACATCAAAGACAGCATTTCCAGAAATTCTATAATAGCTCATGTTCCAAAACAAGGGTTTTTCTTCATTTCTGCAAATACAGCAGACCACTACAACATTTACAGAACTGCTGTAATAGGCCTTTATCAAGTTTTAGCCCTTTCAATTTACTACAGCAACTACAGCATTTCAGAACTATTGTGATAGCTCTTTTATTAGCCTTTTAGTTCATTTCCAGAAACCATAGCACTTCTGAATGCTATTAAAAGTGATTTCCATATTTTAGTGTATTTCCAGCAATTAATAAACTTCATTTTAAACACTTTAAACATTCTCAAAATCATATTTTAACATTAAAAATGTTCATTAACATATCATTTAACATATTATTTTTAAAAAATAAATTTCTTATAATTAAATCCAAATTCAACAAATTAATTAATAAATTCAAGTGTAAAAGTTTCCAATTCTTTTATCATTTTTAAATAAACAACTTAACACTTAAATTTTCTCCATTTTTTTCAAATAAAATTTAATTTCCATTTTTTTCCTTATATAACTAATTTTTATTTAACAAAATTCCAATTTTCTACTTAAGTTATATTTTCAAAATTCAATGTAACTATTCATTTTTCCAGCATTTTTAACTTATAGAAAATTTCAAATTTCCATACTTAATATTTAGAAATCCAATCTAAATCAAATTTCATATATATAAACTTTAAAAATTACTTGAAAATTCTAGAAATTTTTTATAAAAATAACCACGGGCATGTATATAGTTTTCTAACCTTGGTCAAGTGATACAGATATATATCATTTCAATCTACGGTTTATAAATAAAAATCCAGGTTCTATCATTTCAAACCCACAGTCCCAAGTCAAAATAAATAATTAAAAACCGTTCAGGCCTATCATTTCAGCCCATAACGATTATTTCCGATTCTAAAGTCCGTTCGGGTATGTATCATTTTAACCCATAGTGATTTCTAATCTACAGGGAACTTGCAGTGTGATAAACAGATATAAATGAACAGTTTAACAATATAAAACAGTAACAGATGATACGACATGTAATTTAACAGGTTTAACATCATATATAAATAATCACAGGCATTTATAACATCATATTTGATACCCTTTAAACATATTAATAAACTTCATTTTAAACCCTTTAAACATTCTCAAAATCATATTTTAACCTAAAAAATGTTCACTAACATATCATTTAATATATTATTTTTATAAAAAAAATTCTTATAATTAAATCTAATTTTAACAAATTAATTAATAAATTCAAGTGTAAAAGTTTCCAATTCTTCATCATTTTTAAATAAACAACTTAACACTTAAATTTTCTCCATTATTTTCCAAATAAAATTTAATTTCCATTTTATTCCTTATATGACTAAATTTTTATTCAACAAAATTCCAATTTTCCACTTAAGTTATATTTTCAAAATTTAATGTAATTATTCATTTTTCCAACATTTTTAACTTACAGAAAATTTCAAATTTCTATACTTAATATTTAGAAATCAAATTTCATATATATACACTTTAAAATTTACTTAAAAATTCCAGAAAATTTTATAAAAATAAGAATTCACTGACTTCTCCCTTCTTCATTGATCTGGGGGAAAAGGAACCGTCTACCAGTTGGGAAGCTAGACATCAAGGTTGTGGCTTGATGAGGATAACTAAGCTGACACGCAGGAGTTGGCTGCTGGCACAACAGGGTGGTGCCTTACCGCACCGCAGGCGCATGCGCGGTAGCGTTTGTGGTGGTGCTTCAGGATTCCAATGTACTACGTCCAAGATCAGAACGAGCTTGCCGACGGACCACTGACGTCCCATTCTTGAGTGAGCTGGAGCGCAGCCATCTTATCCACTGAAAAGGCGTCAAGCTATCGCTTTGGGTCGAAGCACTAAAAGAAAGGCCTGTATATAGTTTTCTAGCCTAGGTCAAGTGATACGGATATATATCATTTCAATCCACAGTTTACAAATAAAAATCCGGGTTCTATCATTTCAAACCCGCAGTCCCAAGTCAAAATAAATAATTAAAAACCGTTCAGGCCTATCATTTCAGCCTTTAACATTTTTTCCTATTCTAAAGTCCGTTCGGTTATGTATCATTTCAACCCATAGTGATTTCTAATCTACAGGGAACTTGCAGTGTGATAAACAGATATAAATGAACAATTTAGCAATATACAATAGTAACAGGTGATATGACATGTAATTTAACAGGTTTAACATCATATATAAATAATCACAGGCAGTTATAACATCATATTTGATTCTACACATTCAATTGTTACCACTTCACATTTTCATAAGTATATAATGTCGTGTGAGATTTACTCACCCCTAAATGTTGGAGATTGCAATACAACTGACACAACGGAATCAAGAGAAAAATGACAAGACTACGGATTTGAGTGGAGAGCGAGATCTAATGCTACAAATCTTGTGTTACAACTTACAACACAAAATAAAAATCAAAACAAATTATAAATACAATACACTATGAAATGAAATAACTTTGAAATGAAAAATGATTTGAATGCAACAACTTTTGCCTTGCTTTCTTTATTATTTGGCACGGCCTAGGGATATTTTTGGTCAGGTTTTGGCCAACACATGGCTTTGGTTTGGTCTATCATGGCTCCGGTTCAAACATGAACAAGGTGAGGAGGTTATAAGTCATGAAGGTGAAGGGTTTTATGCAACATAGGGTGGTTTTGGTTCATCAAAGTGGTTCGGTCATGGGTCCTTGGACTCGGCCAGAGGTGCTACAGGTCTGGTCAGTTGCTGGAGGGGTATGTGGTGGTCTGGTCGGTGAAGTGGTGGCGGCTATGGTGTTGGCTATAGTGGTGGATGAAGTGATGAAGCAAGGGGTGGTCAAACTAGCATGGTTTCAAGGGCCTAGTTGCATTTTTTATGGAGTTTTTGCACCATGGTGGGCTCGGCCATGTTCAAGGCCTGGGGTGTAGGGGTGATGATGGCAGGGAAGAGGTGTAGAAGGTGGTGGCCGTGGTTATGGAGGAGAGGCCGATCAAAGTATCCATGAAAACAAAGCAAAATACGTTTAAAAAAATAAGAAGAAAAGAATAAAAAGATGATGCCATTACCAAGATTTTTCCCAAGCCATGAATGAAAATGAGAAATAAGTTTTTGTGAATGAAATGAAAGTGAAACTCACGGCTTACCGAAGAAAATTTCACGGCCAAAAGAAAATAAATGAAGAGTTATGGAAATTGAAAAGTCTAGCATTTGAAAAGTCATAGGAAAAGGAAGAGTCTTTGTCTCTTCAATTTTCCATTTCCTTTAGAACAAATATAACAAAATAAATTCAATAAATACATTTTAAAACCGAAACAAAGTGAAACAAAATGAAAATAAATAATTAAATTTAAAGAAAATAGAAAAAGAATTAAAGAAATTGCATAAAAATTCAAAACAGGGTTTAAAAATTACAAATAAACCATTACTAGCCTTGGAAAAATATCCACTTCATTTTAAAAATATTATAAAGAAAAAATTTGAAATAAAATAATTTATTTATCATTTCTAAAATGAAATAAATAATTAAATTGGAGAAAAATCGAAAAAGAACTAAAGAAATTGTTTAAAATTGAAAACAGGGCATGAAAATTACAAAAAAGTTACCATTAACTCTAGAAAAATTTCTACTTCACTTTAAAAGTATTTTAAAATAAATTTTACATAAAATAATTTCTAAACGTTTTCAAAGTGAAATAAATTCAAATAAAAATAAATTTCAAAAATATTGGATTGTTACACTCTCCCCTACTCAAACCTTTTCGTCCTCGAAAAGAAAAGAAAGAAGGAAATAAGGAAAACAAGATAGAAAAACAAAATAGTACCTGGAATAAACAATTCCGGATTCGAAGCAGAATGCTCTCCTTCGTCTCCCAAGTACACTCATGATCATCAGTACTCCATTGTACTATGACCAGACTAATAGATTTCCTTCTTAGCTACTTCGTACCTCTATTGACAATACGAAGTGGCTTTCTCTCGACAGTCAGATTAGGCTCAATATCCAAGCTGTCTAGAGCAGAAGGCTGAACAAACAAAGATGGGTCATGGAGATACCGGTGAAGATAGGAGACGTGGAATACATCATGCACTCCAGAAAGCTTCTCGGGTAACTCCAGACGATAAGCCAAGGAACCAACTCTTTCCAAAATACGGAAAGGACCAATGAACCTAGAAGAAAACTTCCCTCTAGGACCAAAGCGAAGGGCATTCCTTAAGGAAGAGACCTTAAGGAAAACCAGACCACCGATAGCAAACTCCAAACTCCGCCTATGCCTATCAGCATACTTCTTCTGCCTATCTTGAGCAACCCTCAATCTTCTCTTAATCTCCTCAACTCTCTCCGAAGCTTCCAAAATCATATCAGGACCAAGAACCAGACGATTACCGGATTCAATCCAGCAAGATGGAGATCGACAAGGCGTCCATACAAAGCAGCAAATGGAGACGTCTTGATACTGGCCTAAATTCAAAGATAGAAAGAGATAGATAAAAGTTTAAGATAAGCTTAAAACGGAAATAAGATTATATCTGATAACTATTATTGTAGGTGAATTCGACAAGATGCAAATGATCTTCCCAAGATCTACCGTAATCAAGCACACAAGCATGAAGAAGATCTTCGAGTATCTGATTAACTCTTTCCGTTTGACCGTCGGTCTGTGGATGATATGCAGTGCTCAGATTCAGATGAGTACCAAAGATTCCTGAAAAGCTTTCCAAAATTGGCTGGTAAAGATAGGATCACAATCACGAACAATACTGAGAGGAACACCATAGAGACGAACAATCTCCCTCATGTAGATCTCAGACAAGCTAGAAGAAGAACAGGTAGACTTGACCGGAATGAAATGAGAAGATTTGTTCAGTCAATCCACAATAACCCAGATACTCTCATTGCCTTTCCTAGACCTTGGCGATCCATCAATGAAATCCATGGAAACTTGTTCCCACTTTTAGTTGGAAATCTCAAGGGGCTGCAACAAACCTGGGGTCTTCTGATGATTGGCCTTGACCTGCTGACAAGTTGCACTCCTACTAACAAAGATAGAGACGTCCCGCTTCATACCCTTCCACCGAAAAAGCCTCTTCATATTCTAATACATCTTCGACACACCAGGATGGGTAGAAAGTCTAGATCGATGATTCTCCCAAAGTAACTCTTGCCTCAAACCATCTATATTTGGGACACAAATCCTGCCATTAATCCTCAAAATCCCTCTACCATCGATCTGAGCTCCACTACTCCCGCAACTACTACCACCAAATCTGCTCCGAACACTCTCCTTCATCAACCTAAGCATCTCATCCTCATCTTGCTTAGCTATGATGCGCTCCAAAGAAGAGAAGAAGAAGCAACCAACTGACACAACAAATCCTTCTTCCGACTCAGATCATCGGTCACAACATTGGCTTTACTGGGAGTATAGCTAATATCGAGGTCATAAGAAGCCAAAAACTCAAGCCAACGAACTTACCTCTGGTTCAAATCCTTCTAGGAGAAGATATATTTCAGAGTGATGATCGGTGAAAAGCTCAAACTTGGTTCCTAGTAGATGATGCCTCCAAAGCTTCAAAGCAAAGACAACAGCAAGCAACTTTAAATCATGAGCAGCATAACTATCCTCGTGGGTTTTCAACTGACGGCTGGCATAGGCAATGACCCTACCATCCTGCATGAGAACAGCACCCAATCTCTCATAACAATCATCAGTATATACCATCAATCCCTCACTTCCATTCGGAATGGTAAGAACTGGTGCGGAAGTTAGCTTGCTCTTTAACTCGTTGAATGCAGCTTTACACTTCTCATCTCGGATAAACTTAACATTCTTACGAGTCAAAGCAGTGAGAGGTGCAGCAATCTGAGCAAAATTCTAAATAAATCTCCGGTAGTAACCGGCAAGGCCCGAAAACTACGAATCTCAAAAGGAGTCTTAGGAGTTTCCCAATCCTGTAACAGAAATAAGGAAAATAAGAACTACAGAAGAGATAGAATAATTAAATGACAAAGGAAAAGAGAAAGAAGGAAAGACTTACATTGATCACAGCGATCTTGATTGGATCTACAGAAACTCCATTATCAAAAACAATATGCCCGAGAAATCAGACTTCATCCTTCCAGAAATGGCATTTAGAAAATTAGCCTTCAACTGATGATTTCTGAGAGTCTCTAAAACATACTGCAAATGTGACTCATGTCACTCTCAGACTTAGAGAAGGCTAAGATATCATCAACAAAGGCTAAAACAAATTTATTAAGAACAGCACGAAAAACACGATTCATAAAATCCACAAACAAAGCAGGAGCGTTAGTCAAACCAAAAGGCATGACTAACCATTCACAAAACCCATTTTCAGTCCGTAAATCAGTCTTGGGAATACTTTCCTCGGCAACTCTGAGCTGGAGGAAACCTGTGGCAAGATCAAGCTGAGAGAAACAGGTGGCAGCATAAAGCTGATCAAACATATCATTGATGTGAGGCATAGGATATATGTTCTTCATAGTGAGCTTGTTCATCTCCTTATAGTCAATACACATCCTCAAAGAACCATCCGACTTAGTGACAAAGACCGCCGCAGCTCCCCATTTGGAATGGCTAGGTCTGATCAGACCTTTGGAAGAGAAGTCCTCAATCTGCTTTCCCAACTCAACCTTCTCGCGAGGTGTCATTCTTCTAGGAGGAAGAACAACAGGTCGAGCTCTAGGAATAAGATCAATGCATAAATCAATCTCCCGCTTAGGAGGAAAAGCAGTGACTTCACCAAATACATCGGAAAATAGTTTGACCACACGGGTCAAATGAAGATCACTAGGAGCAGAATCCAGAGAATATATAAAACTGCCTGCAAAATTCTGAGGCATGCGGCACTGAATAACAAAAGAAGTACCCAGATCATACTCAAGATAAACAGACTGGGCTTTACAAGAGATATAAGCATTATGCCTACCAAGCCAATCACTTCCAAGCAACAAATCAAAAGCATCAGAGCCCAAAACATAAAAACCACCACTGAAGGGATGATCAGAATAGAGAAGCTTCACTTGTTTACAAATCCTATTAAGGTTTGCGGGACCCCCAATTGGATTTGAAACACATAAGGATTCAGAAACATACACAGGAGAAAGGAGATGCTCAAACTTATCACACAAATTAATAGATATAAAACTGTGGGATGCACCAATATCAAACAGAAAACAAACAAGATGTTGAAATAAAGAAAAAGAACCCTGGAGAGTACCTTGGTCATTACTAGGAGCTGGAGGAGCTGTAAAAGAGGCAGAGGTGACAGCAAAGATACCAAAAGGCTTACCCTTCTGCTGGGTAGGGTAATCTTTCCTGAAATGGCCAGGCTGGAGACAGATATGGCAAAGATCATGCCTAGCTGGATGAGCAGGGGGAGGAATAGAAGCACCAACAACAGTAGGACAGCTATTCGCATAGTGTCCCTTTTGGTCACACTTGAAGCAGGTGATGGAAGAAAGGTCAACCGGCTGCCTCTGAGATGGAGCAGATGATGAAGATCCCAAACCAGGATTCTTGAGCCAATTCTTCTTCTGCTGCTGGAAACTGAGCTTTCTCTTCTTAGAATTTGCAGAAGAAGTCTGAGATGAAGGAGCACCGACTGAAGCAGGACCCTTAGAAGTAGGGTTCTCATAGCAAAGGGCCATATCCATAAGCTGGGTAAAAGTGCCATGAACATGAGAAATGAGACGACTATAGTACTCGGGACGAGCACCAGCAATAAACTTCTCATTCTTCTTCAGAGGAGTGCCTATCATACCAGGTCCGGACTTAGAAAGTTCGTTAAACTTACTCCCGCACTCTGAAAAAGACATGTTTCCCTTCTTCGGATCCATAAACTCCCTATAAAGATGGGATTTCTCGGCTTCGGGCATCCACTTAGCAACGAAAGCCTCACTGAGAAGAATGATAGATAAGTTTAGAAAAGGCACGACCAAATAGAAAAACAGAATTCAAAGAAGCACAAGAAGATACCTGAGCTGTTCCCAAGTAAGATCAGCCTTAACGGTGTTACCCGTAACAGACTCCCACCAATCTTGGGCAGCCTCCTACAACTGCCATGCTGCTAACTGACGCTTCTGGGCATTAGTAATCTCAAGACCAGTAAATATCCGCTCGATACTCCTCAGCCATTGCTGAGCCTCAATGATAGACCTGGAACCAATGAACTTGGTTCCACCAAGCTGAGTAAATTCTTTACAAAGAACACTGAAATTGACAGGAGCTGGGGCTGGAACTGGGGCAGCACCACGACCCTGACCTCTAGCATTTCTATGATTCATCCTGAAAACTCAAGAATGAATATTAGGACAAACGTATAGATAAGATAAAATAAGACAAGACAAATTCACATGGACGAACATCCTAATTACAGAAATTTCTAACAAGGTAGATACGAAAGGAAAGAAGTAAGAAAAATTTGCTTTTAAAACAAGAAAATTTTTATATCAAAATAATTTTTGAAAAATCATTTTAAAATCATTTTATACTTTGAAAATGCATTCTCTCACAAAGAAATGATTCTGAAGTTGATTTCACTCATTCTAGGGTATTTCTACGCTATCTCTAATGAGTTTTTGCTCCGCAGGCTAAAGTTTGCCCAAAACCTAGCTCTGATACCAACTGTAACGACCTATTATTTTCCACCATTCAAATCGACAATAATCCACACATGCCGGACTTGAATAGTACAAAATAACAGATTGTAATAAAATTTCGGAGCAAACAAAATCAAATCACAAAATCACAGACACAGAACATCAGAATATCTCACAGCGAAAAAATAAAATACCATAGTAGTTCATGAAGCTACTATCACAAAGTCTCAAACCAAATACAAAACATCAGTCTGAAAACAGATACAACGTAAAATCCCAAATACAAAGAAGTCCTCTAATACAAAGCTGACAACAGAATAATAGAACTAAATATAGATAACTGGATAAGCTGATAATCTCCAACGTTTCCAGACCTCTAGAGAGTGGAAATCCAAATCTGTGAATAACTCAGGCTGATCCGAGTGTAAATAAAACACAAACACTCTAGTCAGGACATACATACTTATCCAATGTAAACCAACTCAAGTGAACTGTAGTAAAGGTACAAGTAACTTAGAAGATGCTTGGGACTGCCCATCCTCTAAGGATCCGTTAAACTATTTGCTATGTAGTAATATTGCGCTATTATAATAATTTCTATCAGTAAAATAAACATACTTTAAAATAGCATCACGGGGTTACCCATATAGCCCCAGACACGTAATAGTCCCAGTAGTCCATCTAATATCTGTATATCTCCTGATTGGGAGACAACGAGAAGATACGCATGGGCTACGGGAGAAAACCTAACTCGTAGTAAAGGCTAGATATGGTAGGTGACACGGCACAACGAGGCAATGCCAGGATAGATATACCAATTACGCACATGGGTTGGTGGTAACGTAGCAGCCACATAATCCCTTCTCGGAACACATTCTCAAATCGGAGGGTGGCCACCAAACAATACAGGGTAATAGAATGGTATCGAAGAAATGCGTCCGACCAGAGGAGCTACCCTTTTTGGCCCGAGATCGCTCCTGTTTTAGCCACCTTATGCCAACTCACGGGAGTTGGGTCCACGTAACATACCGTAAGAACGTCGTCACCATCCTACTTCATTCTGGAATCTCCACCGCGTACACGGTTGTTAAAGTGGTTTTCGGTATCGACAGAGAGTATGTCCATATCCGATCTCGATCTCTTTGCCAACCAATCGTTATTGTAACCTGTGGTTATAACCTTAAAAATAATACTTTATACTTCAAAATAAAATATCATTTCAAAACCCAATCTTTATCAAAATAAGGATTAAATCATTTCGAAACCATTTCAATATTTCAAAATATCATATCCTTTCAAAACTTCCCTTTTAAACATTATTTGAATTCAAATACAAATATCAAACTTAATCACCTTTTAAAGTTCAAAGACAACATTCATTTATTTTCAATTCAAATCGCCTTTAAATAGTTTATATTCCAATTTACTTAATTCATTTAAACCATTTAAAAGTGAAGTTATTATTCTTTCAAGTCAAGTATTCAAATTTCAAAGTTTCAAGTCATTCTGAGCTCATTTACTAAGTCAAAACCCGTAATTATTAAAAATTCCAGCCTTTCACAGCATTTAGAAAAAGCTGTTATAAGTTACACTTGAAAACATTTTAATTCAGCAAAGACAGCACTTAAAAACTACTGTTAAAACTCAGTTTTAGTTGAATTTTAGTTCAAAACAGCAAAGACAGCATTTCCAGAAATGCTCTAATAGCTCATGTTCCAAAATAAGTGTTTTTATTCATTTCTGCAAATACAGCAGATTACTACAGCATTTACAGAACTGCTGTAATAGGCCTTTATCAAGTTTTAGCCCTTTCAATTTACTACAACAACTACAGCATTTCAGAACTGCTGTAATAGCTCTTTTATTAGCCTTTTAGTTCATTTCCAGAAACCATAGCACTTCTGAATGCTATTAAAAGTGATTTCCGGATTTTAGTGTATTTCCAGCAATTAATAAACTTCATTTTAAACACTTTAAACATTCTCAAAATCATATTTTAACATTAAAAATGTTCATTAACATATCATTCAACATATTATTTTTATAAAATAAATTTCTTATAATTAAATCCAAATTCAACAAATTAATTAATAAATTCAAGTGTAAAAGTTTCCAATTCTTTTATCATTTTTAAATAAACAACTTAACACTTAAATTTTCTCCATTTTTTTCAAATAAAATTTAATTTCCATTTTTTTCCTTATATAACTAATTTTTATTTAACAAAATTCCAATTTTCTACTTAAGTTATATTTTCAAAATTCAATGTAACTATTCATTTTTCCAGCATTTTTAACTTATAGAAAATTTCAAATTTCCATACTTAATATTTAGAAATCCAATCTAAATCAAATTTCATATATATAAACTTTAAAAATTACTTGAAAATTCTAGAAAAATTTTATAAAAATAACCACGGGCATGTATATAGTTTTCTAACCTTGGTCAAGTGATACAGATATATATCATTTCAATCTACGGTTTATAAATAAAAATCCAGGTTCTATCATTTCAAACCCACAGTCCCAAGTCAAAATAAATAATTAAAAACCGTTCAGGCCTATCATTTCAGCTCATAACGATTTTTTCCGATTCTAAAGTCCGTTCGGCTATGTATCATTTTAACCCATAGTGATTTCTAATCTACAGGGAACTTGCAGTGTGATAAACAGATATAAATGAACAGTTTAACAATATAAAACAGTAACAGGTGATACGACATGTAATTTAACAGGTTTAACATCATATATAAATAATCACAGGCATTTATAACATCATATTTGATACTACACATTCAATCGTTATCACTTCACATTTGCATAAGTATATAATGTCGTGTGAGATTTACTCACCTTTAAATGCTGGATATTGCAATACAACTAACACAACGGAATCAAGAGCAAAATGACAAGACTACGGTTTGAGTGGAGAGCAAGATCCAATGCGAAAAATCTTGTGTTACAACCCAAAACAAAAATCAAAACAAATTGTAAATACAATACACCATGAAATGAAATAACTTTGAATTGAAAAATGATTTGAATGCAACAACTTTTGCCTTTCTTTCTCTATTCTTTGGAACAGCCTAAGGATATTTTTGGTCAGGTTTTGATCAAGATATGGCTCGGGTTTGGGCTTGCATGGCTCTGGTTCAAGCATGAATAAGGTGAGGAGGTTATAAGGCATGAAGGTGTAGGGTTTTATGCAACATAGGGTGGTTTTGGTTCATCAAAGTGGTTCGGCCATGGGTCCTTGGACTCGGTCAGAGGTGCCATAGGTCTGGTCAGTGGCTGAAGGGGTTTGTGGTGATCTGGTCAGTGAAGTGGTGGTGGCTATGGTGGTGGATGAAGTGATGAAGCAAGGGGTGGTCAAACTAGCATGGTTTCAAGGTCCTAGTTGCATTTTTTGTGGAGTTTTTGCACCATGATGGGCTCGGCCATGTCAAGGCCTGGGGTGTAGATGGTGATGATGACAGGGAAGAGGTGTAGGAGGTGGTGGCCGTGGTTATAGAGGAGAGGCCGATCAAAGTATCCATGAAAACAAGGCAAAATACTTTAAAAGAATAAGAAGAAAGGAATAAAAAGATGATTCCAATACCAAGATTTTTCCCAAGCTGTGAATGAAAATGAGAAAGATGTTTTTGTGTGTGAAATGAAAGTGAAACTCACGGCTTACCAAAGAAAACTACACGGCCAAAAGAAAATTAAATGAAGAGTTATGGAAATTGAAAAGTCTAGCATTTGAAAAGTCATAGGAAAAGGAAGAGTCTTTGTCTCTTCAATTTTCCATTTCCTTTAAAACAAATATAACAAAATAAATTCAGTAAATAAATATTGAAATCGAAAAAAAGTGAAATATAATGAAAGAAAATAATTAAATTTAAAGACAATAGAAAAAGAATTAAAGAAATTGCATAAAAATTCAAAACAGGGTTCAAAAATTACAAATAAGCAATTACTATCCTTGGAAAGATATCCACTTCATTTTAAAAATATTATAAAGTAAAAAATTGAAATAAAATAATTTATTTATCATTTATAAAATGAAATAAATAATTAAATTGGAGAAAAATAGAAAAAGAACTAAAGAAACTGTTTAAAAATTGAAAACAGGGCATGAAAATTACAAAAAATTTACCATTAATTCTAGAAAATTTTCTACTTCACTTTAAAAATATTTTAAAACAAAATTTTAAATAAAATAATTTCTAAACATTTTCAAAGTGAAATAATTTCAAATAAAAATAAATTTCAAAAATATTGGGTTGTTACAGTTCCGCTGCTTCACATTGTTTCGTTGCATTTTTATTATTCTCTGGTATGTATAACTATGATATGTATGGTATAAGTATAATCAAATATATTGTAAAACATCTTCATGAACTGTTTATCTGATAATTATATTTTATCGTTGCGCTGCAAGATTCTATTTTGTTTTTTTCTTTATCTGCTTTTTCTTATTTACCCCATAACAATCCGCCCTGATGTGTGTGGTTTATCGTCGATTTAAAGCGTACAAAAGGTAGGATGTTACACACGAGTTCTGTTGAGGTAAGTGAATACTATGGAAGTAGTTATGATTAGGTGACCTTGGATCATGGAATGAGCATATGGCATCAGTATTAGTCTCTCTTTTGATTCTAACGGAGTGGTAGATTGGCATATACTATTAATACAGCTCACTTAAGTATAGATATGGGTTAGGTAACTTAGGGTTAGTTTACCCACATATTGATGTATATATGACACTATTTGAGACTTCATATCTATCGTATAGTTATTTTCCATCATGATTCATTCTGATTTATCCATACATGAGAAGATGAGACTATATCTGGATAGGTATCCACAGAGTATAGTGGATTCTCATATCTTTAATTATACTGATAGGCAGCCTACCCTATCTTACATGTTGATGCTGATGTTGATGATTTTACTATTGAGATTAAGAGATATATTCATGCAATGCTCTACGTTGGCCTGATTATACTTGGTGATATCTCATTTGTAGATGATTTTGGTATAGTGATGATGATTTTTAGACATGGATGATTCTCCCATTTGATGTTGATTCTATGATTTTTGATCTGGAGTACTCTATATAGGTGATGACATCTTTATGCATGGTTTTTTGATTGTCTATGCTATTTTAATTGTGTACCGTGCAGACATTGCTACATGCTTATTGACATTATGGATCTTATCATACTATTGTACCTTGTGAATATTGAGTTTCGTATGGATATTAACCCTTGATTTAGACATAGTCTGACCCACATATTATTCGGGCCATTCCGATACATTTCGGATACAGGGACGGTGAGACCAGCTTATGTTTTGGGCATGGAGGAGGCTAGTATTCATTATAGTAGCTTATCATCTTCTATTGTATAGTCTCTTGTATGTGTACTCATGTGATATATGTATTGTACGTACCATGTATATTCAGTATTATATATATACATATATATATTCCATGCGTTTATTGATTCCGTGTTCTCTTTGATATTTATTACATATTGTATATTGTTCTGCCCTAGAGGCATATGTATTTATTCCTTTGTACTAAAATAGTGTATATCTATAGTGATTATTATATCATATGAGATATATAATGGTGTTAATCTGAGGGAATATCCATGTGTATGTGCCCTGTATAACTTCATTCTCCATATTATCCGATAGTATTACTTAGTTGTACTCTTGGATAGTATGGGTACAAAGGTGGGGTCTTACAGTTGCCACTCAGGCCTTACACATACACTTTTGGTTTTATTTGCAACTAAGGCCTTACTCCTTCCTTTTCAATTCTTGACTGCAACCTCATGCCTTATGCCATCTACCGGATCCTGTTATGGTTACCACATCAGGCCTTACTCCAATCGCTTTTGTGTTTCAGACGCCACCTTAGATCTTACTCCAACACTTTCGACATCGTTTTCCACTCTAGGGCTTACATCAATACTTTCGGTTTCAGTTGCCACTAAGGCCTTACACTAACACTTTCGATTTTGAATGCCACTAAGGCCTTGCTGTGACAACCCGGAATTTTGGGCAATATCAATTTAATAATCTTTATTAATAATTTCATTGGTTTGATAAATTTCATTTATAATTTCAATTTAAATTGGTAATTTAATCTTTAAAGGCTAATATATATTTAATCTGGCAATATTTATTTATATCTTTTCTAAAAAATTAAAATTGGTAAGCTTTATCTTTCAAAGTTAAAAATATGTTCTATTTATAATGTATATATTGGTATATATATTGTGAATAGAGAGTCTTTTGTTTAAATAAAAGATGTATTTTCAAATTGTAATATATATGTATGTATGTATGTATGTATACGTTATGATTTAAAGTTGTTTTAAAATTTAATATAATAATTCTCAAACTAATGTTAAAAATATTTTATATTTAAAATGTTTATGTATATTTGTGTATATTGAAGTTTGGTTTGAATTTAATTAAAATGTTTCAAATTTTAATATATATATATATATATATATATATATATATTGTAATTTGGAAAGTATAATACATATAATATTTTTTTCAAAGGGTATTTGGTATTTTAATTTATATCACTTAAAAAATAAAAATAATTATTTTGGATTTTTAAAATATGTGTATAAGAATTTATTTGTATTATAATTGGTTTCATGATATTTTCTTTAAAAGTAATTTATGTATACATATATTAAGATAAATGTTTATTAATTAACAAATTAAGTATGAAAACTTTATATTAACATTTAAACTAAATAAAAATTTATTTAAAATACTTAGGACATGTGTAATATCTTAACACATGTTAGTAACTTGTGTAGAGAAATTAAGTGATATAGTTGACAAGTGTTTGGTAAAATGAACAAGTGGCAACATTTTCTTTCATTTAGAAATTTAAATTTATAAAAAAAATGTAGTTTGGAGAGAAACCTGGTTTTTCACTTAGAGTTCAATTCTTCCTCTAAACTAAAAAAATATAAAGCTTGAGAAGAAAAAAAATAAACAAAACCAGAAAACCAAAAAGAAAATGAAAACTGAATCAAATTCAACAGCCTGATTTCAACTTCAATCTGGAATCAAGCAACTAAATCAAATACTGATTCAACTGCAACCTGGAAGAATTTTAAATGCAGACAGCAAGCAATTGCAAATTCAAATGCAAAGGTTTCAGATTTCAACAATGAAGCAAATTCAAAATCCAATTTCCAGATAAAACTTAAACCTCTGTCCTCTGCTTATTATGATGAGTAAGCTCTTTTTAAAAACAGTTTGATCTGGTTTTAACTACCATACATGTGATGATATTGGCTTGTATTGAAGTTCTTCAGCTTGAATTTATATGAATTGGTATATACATGGTGTGTGAGCCTTTCTGTTTATACATATTCAAGTTTGTTCTCCGTTGTTCAATTGTATGTTCTGCTATCAAAAATTCAATATCTCCGAATCAAATCCATATTAGCCTTGGGTATTTAAATGAAAATTGCTTATAATGTATGATGAAGATTATAAAATAGTTTCATGATTTTTAAATACAAAAAATAATGTTTAAAATGAAAATAACAGAGGAATTCATATTTATGATAAAAATCACTCAACTTAATTTTAGATTTGGATGGCATGATTGTATTTGTAGCAGGAAATCTTGAATTTAGATTGTATAATCATGATTTTTAGTGTAATACTCCTTAGGATATAGGGGGAAGTGTGGTTTTGACATTTTCGTCGATTTGAGGTGATCGACGGCAAGGATTCCAGCGAGGGTTAGGCTAGTGATAGACGGGGTGTCGATGCACTCAGGAAAAATACTTCATTGGCTGAGGCGAGTGGATTTTAGCGAACAAGGGTTTAGACTGGTATTGTACTCGACATGGTTGTCGAGTAAATTCTGACGCAGGCTAAGGTTAGGAGGGAATCGCAATGGTGGGGATGGTTGCTGGAAGGTGTGACGAGGCTACAGTGAAGAGGTCTGGCGATCTCGAGGTCGGAGGTGAAGGGAATGAGTGGTTTCGAAAAATATCGCTTCTTGATGGTCGAGATTTTTGCTTGATTTTGTTTCAGTGAATTTTCGTGTGATCTGGGTTCTCGTTTGGGTCGCGTGGGTTTGTGTGATGGTCGACGGTAGCCGTGTTGATCACCGGAGTTCGGCGGCATCGGAGCACGTGCACCGTGTGCATGACGAGTCTGGGACGTTGGGTTTTAGTGATTGCTCGGGTAGTTCTCGTGTGAACGAAGGGATGACTCAAAGCTGATGAAGAAGATGGATGACTCGGGGCAAGTGCGGGTTGAACGTGGGTTCGACTCGAGTTTGTATGTTGTAGGGTTAATCTGTTTTAGTAAAGTAAAATAACAAACTTGGAAGAGAGAACAAGCTTAACTAAAGTGTTGGAAAGAAAATCAGTTTAAATTTAAAGGCAAGATCTTTTTAAATAAATGGCAAACTTTGTTTAAGAGTGTTTTAATATAATATATTTCAAGTTTTGAAAGTTTTAAAATAGTTAATTTTAAATTAATTAACTAAAATTTATTTTTAAATTGAATTTAAAGGTATTTTCAATTTAAATATTAGATCAAAGTTTTTAAGAAATTCAAACAAGTTTTAAATAAGAAGGTTTCAAGTTATAAAGTTACATTCAAAGTAACTATAAAGTAATGTTTAATTAGATTTCAAATATATTTTAAATAGATAAGTTTAAAGGATATGATAATTATTTCAAAGATAAATAATTGTTTAATTTAATTAAACATGTTTGAAAAGAATTTTCAAAGATTTTATGTATATTAAAAATTAAGGGTTTGAATTGTTTTAAAGTAAAATTATATTTCAAATATGTAATTGATTTCTAAATTGGTTTAATGAAGTAAATAATTTGAGTATAATGCAAAGTTTATTCTTAATTAGCTAGATTGAAATTAATTAAAGATAATTAATTAATAAATTAAATTAAAGGTTAACTACTTAAATGTAATTAAGAATAATTACTTGATGAAGTAAGTAGTGGATGGTTAATGAATTAATTATGGATTAAATGATTTATTAATTAGTTAATTAATTAATGTAATTAATCTTAGGTTAATTAATAAGTCTAATTAATTAAAGATAACCACTTATGATAAATTGAGTATAATTAATTAATGATGAAAATAATGGATAATTACTGAATGTAATTAAGAAAAGAGGGGGAAATTACTTATGAAGTGGAAGTGATTAAGAGTTAATCACTTGATGTTATTAATTAAAGGATTAATTAATATAATTGATTTGAAAGTTAATTAATTAAAGAGAATTAATTAATTAAAGGATTAAGGTTAATTAATGATGTGATTAATTACTTGTTAAGGTAATTAATTAAGAGAGTAATTAACTAATGAAAGTAATTAGAGGATAATTACTTAATGGAAGTAACTAAGGGTTAATTACTTAGTTAATTTGGTTAATTAATTAATGAATGTGATTAATTTAAGATTAATTGCTAAATGTAATTAATTAGAAGTGTGATTAATTAATAAAGTAATTAATTAAGGATTATTAATTAATGTAATTAATTAATAATTACTTAATGAAGTAATTAAGGATTAATTAATTAGTGTAATCAATCAAAGGATTAATATAATTAATTAAGGAGTTAATTAATTACAAGTTTGTTAATTACTATTTATGATTAATTAAGACTAATTAATGAGGTGGTTAATTAAAGATTAATTATTTAATTAATTAAAGGGTTAATTAATTAATAAGGATCATTAATTAATATAATTAATGAAATTAATCAAGGTTGATTAATGGAAGTTATTAATTAAAATATGATTGATTAATTGTAATTAATTAAGGATTAATATAATTAATTATAGTTAATTAATTAATGGAAGTAAATGGAGGATCATTAATGAATGTAATTAATGATAGTAATTAAAGGTTAATTACTGTATATGGTTAAGGATAATTAATTTGTGTAATTAATTAAAGATTAATTACTTAGTGTAATTAAAGGATAATTAATCAAGGAAGATTAATTAAGATAGATCATTAAGAGATGATTAATTAATTTATTGGTAATTAATTAATGATAAGTAAGCAGGAATGAAGTAATCCAAGTGATTAAAGATTAGTAATTAATTAAATTAAAGGTTAATTAAATTGATTAAGAGTGAATCAAGCCTGCTTAATGGATGATTGATTGATATTGGATGATTGAATGATATTGGATGATTTGGATGTGATATCTCTGATATCTGATATGTGCTACTTTATGACGTGAGATGTTTGGTTGATTTAGATAATATGGATTATCTATCTGTGATAATGTAAATCATCTATCTGTTTATGTTATTCTAAATATAAGTTCAAAACCCTTAAGCAACTTGGACATTAAAATAGCGTTTTGGATTTCGGTGAGACCAGGATCGGGTTTCCATATTTGGATATCCAAAAACCACATCGATCCAAATTAAACGTTAGGTCGTGAATCCAAGTGAAGAGCATAGTGAAGACCCAAAGTGTAAGAACTATTTGTTAGATAACAACCCTTTCCCTCTTCAAACCCTAAACCAAAATCTTCAAATTATTCAACCCCTTTGCTGAAGTTAACCAAATTAAAGACAACAAAATCAGGTTCTTAAAGCATATACAAGGCCAAAGCTCAAATTTTCTTCAGATTTCCTTGAATGTGATCTGATTTTGTCAAGGTGAGTATCGAAACTCACATTTTCTAGCATAGATTGAGATTTCAAAGTTAGAAATCTCAATTTTATTTTTGTTGCATGTTCATTTATGAATCACTGTCAGTAAATTGAGCATATTTCTTTCGTTTTTAATCGGAATTTGATTTTTTTTTAAGTTCTGGAAAGCCTGAAAATAATGTGATAAATTTCATTTTAAACACTTTTGCAAACTTTGAGAGTAATGGGTCAGAAAACCCAAGACAAACTTACTACCCTGCCACTGTAAAACTGTGACTTTATGTGCTTAATGTCATTGATAATTTGAGCTTAACTTTCTCATCTGATGTCCAAATTGGAATGTTTACATGGTCGAAAGTTCATTTAAGTATCACCGTCCCGGAACTAAAACGACAACCATAGCGAACTTCGGATCTGGAATTTGTTTTGGCCATATCTTCCACGTTTCTTATCCAATTTCAATAATTTTAGATGTTCTGGGAAGCTTAGACTTTGTGCTAAAAGTTTCATGTTTTGACTTTTCTGAAATTTCGAAGTTAGCTTGGTCAAAACTGTATTTTTTTGTTGCTATCCCAAGAGCAAAACGACAGCAATAATAATCATTGACCCGAGAATTGTATTTTCTTATTTTTGCTCTCATTCTTGTTCGATTTTGATGTTGTTTTTGAGATGTTTTGAGAGTTGTTATACCTATCAATAGGATAGTTATATTTGGAGAATTTGAAATTCAAATTTAAATAGAATTTGAATTGTTTTGGGTTAAATTTAAATTGAATTCGTATTGAATTCAGGTTATCGGCCTTGAGTTATCTTTCTGTTTTTCATTGTTTTCGAGCACGGTTTTCACTAAACCATTTTGAAGTGATTTTTTGAAATAAACAGACATTTCTGTTATTATTATTATATAGTTTTAAAATAATTATTTTATATAAAATCTATTTACTACCTATAATAAAGGAATTTCAAATATTTGTTTTGTTAATCTTTTCGGGAAATAGTTTTAAAAGCTTGTTTTCTCTAGTAAACTATTTTAAATATAAAACATACACTTTTACACTATTCGAACATATGAGAAAGAGAATTAAACGATTTAGTAAAACATGTGGTATGGGACATGTGCGTTTACTATTTCGGTTAATTTTGGACTTGTACAATCGAAGCTATTTGAGATTATTGATTTTGAGATGTTCTGCCATTTTATGGCGTATTTTGAGTTTTATAATTCCTATTTATTGGACTTATTTGAGATGGCCAATATTTGGCAAGTATTATGGTTTGATATCTCCTATGTAAGAGTATGGTCGATGAGAACCATCACGAAATTTTATTTACTTGCCAATGATATAAGGCAAGTCTTGAGTATATGTTTTCATATTTTGAGATTTATGGTTTATGAGGAACCATCACGATGTTTTCACTTGTCGATGAGATGAGACAAGTTAAGATGCCATTTAATATTTGTCGATGAGATGAGACAAGTATGGTGTCTCTTTACCACTTGCCATTGAGATGAGATGAGATATGATTTCTGAGTTTTATGATGCTCCTAGTGTGGTATTGACTAGCGGCTAGTAAACCGCTAAGTGCGAACGAGTGGTATGGGACACACGTTAACACTTTTTGGATTCCTATCCGTGAGTTTGTGACATATTCACGATGTTTACCTAACAGAACTGCTTTGAGAGGTGTTAGCGGCCTTGTCATGAGGACGAACAGCTTAGGGAGGTGTTAGCGACCTTGTTACGGCTGACAAAATAGCTTGGAGAGGTGTCAGCGAACTTTTCATGAGGACGAACTGCTTGGAGGTGTTAGAGACCTTGTTAGGGCTGAAAAAATAGCTTGGAGAAGTGTCAGCGACCTTGTCATGAGGACGAACTGCTTAGGGAGGTGTTAGCGACCTTGTTAGGGCTGACAAAATAGCTTGGAGAGGTGTCGGTGACCATGTCATGAGGACGAACTGCTTTGGAAGGTGTTAGCGACCTTGTCTGAGGCTTCGGCCGTCTGAGTTTAGCACGTGCAGCATTGCATCGGCATTGCAAATCGGGGACTTGGGCAATCCGGGTTTTCTAGGTTTTCTGTTTTAATGTGATTTCACCATTTTAAGATGTTTTATTACATCAATAGCCTAGTGCTATATAAGATGTTTTATATATGGTGATTTCATTTATGATGTCTTTAACACTTATTGAGTTCCTTGAGTCATGAGTTTGGATGATCTCACGATTTTATAGGATATTCTGGATTTTGCCATTTTGGCGAGTTGAGATTGAGATTTATATACATTTATACCAATGAGATGGGATATAATTGAATTTGGAGATTCTTCTATATTTGAGTTTTGGATCATCCTATTTGAGAATGTTTTATGTTTGCTATTTTGGCGAGAGTTTGTATTGATGTTTCTCCTTTTCAGGAGATATGGTTCATGGAAACCATGTAGACATTTTGGAATGTTGCTGATGATATGAGGCAAATATTTATATTATTTGAGTATTATTATTAAATTTACCTCTTTTGAGGTCTTTGTATACTTAAGTGACATTAGTTCACTTAAGTCATGGGTTGTATTCTTTCTGTTGCCTTTTCTCATTCGAAAAGAATTATCACCTTGCGTCTTATGCTTCATATTATCGTCTATCCTGATTAACTTATTGTTTTAGCTAGACTGACCCGTGTATTTTGTACTCTGGTCAGACTGAGTTATTTCAGGTTAGCTATCAGTTACGGGACTTAGCTTTGATGCATCTGCTTGGATATCAGCCTGGTACTTTTGTGTAGTTCATATTTCTTTCCGCTTGACTCTGATATGTACTTGATTATATGTATATAGTGTGGCCTCTGTACCACTTTTTTGTATCAATTTGTATCATGCTAGGATGTATATATGTATATGTATTTATATATAATGATTATTGTTCTGTGGTGTGATACACATTCTGTTATTGTATTTTGTTTTGATAGATCCATTAGCCACCTATAGTTTTGTATTAAGAATTTATTGGATATGTCGATTCACTTGAAATAGAAAAAATATAGAGCATTTATCGACGTATGTAGTAGATCTTTAAGACAAGATTATAGATGGTCGCTCCTAACCAGCCATATTTCCACATTAGCAGACAGAATTACCCAGCAATTCTCTTTGTTAATGTGGGTCTCGGGGTGGGGCGTCACAGTATTTTTGCCAAATCATTTAATTCTCATTCTTATATGCCGAAAATCATCTAACTAGGCTATAATATATTTAGAAACATTTTATAGAGAAAACGGGATTTTAAAAAAAAATTAGAGATTTTTAAGTAAGTTTTATAAGGAAAAATCAAATAGATTATCTATTTATAAAATACTTTTAAAAAAATGAATAATTGCTTAAAAACCCTTAAAAATGTCTTTAAAACATTTATTTAATTAACCATAATTTATAAATAATTTTCAGAAACTTATTCAAAACCAAAATCAATTAAAACCATCGAATTCTTCAAATACCAATATTTACCGATATTTAGATTACAATAGAATATAAATAATACTTAAATTCTAAAAATTTCCAAAATCAAGCCAATCCATTGTCGGATAATAATACTAAACATTTATCATCAAACTTATTCAAACAATATTTAAATCATCGAAATTTGCAGTGAAACAGTTAATGAAAGCGCAATTAGGAGCAAGAACAATCTACCAAGCGACTGAGTTTTTGGCTTTGGATAGTAATTTGGGGTATCAAACAACACAGGTTTCAGCCAAATTTTTTTGTGTTATACTATGACACGAGGACTATAACGTATCCAAAATTTGGAGCAATTCACTGCAAAGTGAAAGAGTTATGGTTTTTCGAACATAGCACTTTTCAGCAAGCGCAAAAAAACAAGATTTTTAGCTGTTTTGAACCAACGATTTTCTATAACAAAACAGCTCATAATTTCATGAAAATTTTCAAAAACATTGTGCAATCCAACTACTACAACATATTAAAATTATGGGGCAAAATTGAAGAAGATATAATTTTTTTAAAATGATGTATTTTCGGCCAATACACAGAGATCAATTTTTAGCCAATTTCCAACATTAATTTTCCAGAGCAAAACAACTCAAATTCATTGAAAATTTCCAGAAATAATGAACCTCCCAAGTACTGCAACATATCAAAAATTAAGGTTTATTGACTTTAAATTTTCGAAGACATGTTTTTATTAAAATGATGTATTTTCGGCCAATAAAAGTGATCAATTTTTGGCCGATTTCCACCATTAATTTTCTATTTTATTTAACCAAAATACCAAACAATGAATTTTAAACCCAATATTTAACTCCACACGTATTGTTTATTTGAAATACGCAATTTAAACCAAATTTATTTCTCCATTACATTCCATTTACCATATTAAATTATAATATGGTAAATGGAATGTAATGGAGAAATAAATTTGGTTTAAATTGCGTATTTCAAATAAACAATATGTGTGGAGTTAAATATTGGGTTTAAAATTCATTGTTTGGTATTTTGGTTAAATAAAATGGAAAATTAATGGTGGAAATTGGCCAAAAATTTAGTAAAACACGTGGTATAGGACATGTGCGTTTACTAAATCGTTTAATTTTCTTTCTTATACGTTCGAATAGTGTAAAAGTGTGTGTTTTATATTTAAAATAGTTTACTAGAGAAAACAAGCTTTTAAAACCTTTTCCCCAAAAAGATTAATAAAACCAATATTTGATATTCCTTTATTATAGGAAATAAATAGATTTTATATTAGAAAATAATTTTAAAATAATATATAATAATAATTTGAAATGTCCATTTATTTCAAAAATCACTTCAAAATGGTTTAGTGAAAACCATGCTCGAAAACAATGAAAAACAAGAAAGATAACTCAAGACCGATAACTTGAATTCAGTACGAATTCAATTCAAATTTAACCCAAAATCAATTCAAATTCTTTTTAAATTTGAATTTCAAATTCTCCAAATATAGCTAGCTTATTGATAATAATCATAATTATCAAAACATTTCAAAACAACATCAAAATCGAACAAGAATGAGAGCAAAAATAAGCTAGTACAATTCTCAAGTCAATGATTTATTGTTGTCGTTTTGCTCTCGGGACAACAACAAACAAATCTAGTTTTGACCATTTCTTGATTTGTGTGTGTCATCCTTGTGCAGGGGCCATGCTAAACTTCTCTATATCGTTCCAATTTTATCAGATGTCAACTCTGAGGGTGATTCCGAGATGAGTTTGACGGAGATAGTACTTTCAGGTTCGAGATGGTGATTTAGAGTGCAAGGGCTATAGTCGTTAACTCTGAGGGTGATTCCAAAATGAGTGCAACGAGATAGTGCCTTCGGTTTCGTTCGAACCCGAAACGAACTTGTATGGATTGAATACTTTCAGAACATCGTCAGATGGACGATGAGCATTCTAAGATAGATGTGTTCTATAAGGTAATCGTAGCCTCAAGCCTCATCAACCGAGAATGGCTAAAACAGGGGAGGTGCGGCAAGGTTAAGTGGGTAGCGCCCAAGTAGGATGAGATTTACCCGTGTCTAGAGGTCCCTTTCTATTTCGGCTTAGTGTGTGGTTGGTCACGCTGTAACATCCCGCCTTTTCGCACACTTTAAACCGACACACGTGCCAATGCAAAGCATACGCAAGGGCGGATTGTTATGGGGTAAATAAGAAAACAGAGAAGAAATAAAACAAAACAGAATCTCACAGCGGAAGGATAAAATATAATAATAAATATACAGTTCAAAACAGTTTACAAACACTTGATTTGCTTTATACAATAAATATCAGAGTTACACCTACCAATACAATCAATGCAGCGGAACAGTATGAGTGTGGTGCAATACTATAGATAATAATAATACGACTCCTTCGTCTTCGTCCTTCGAAGTTAAAGTCTTCGATCCTGAAACGCTCGGACTGACCCGAGCGAATTTGAAAAGACAAAAACACTCGAGTCAGAACTAAAAGATCTTATGTGAGTTAAATTAACAGAAATAAATATGAGTACAGTAACTCAAGAGATGCTCGGGATTTACATCTCCTAAGGATCCGTTAAACTATTTACTATAGTATATTGCGCTATTATAATAGTGTCTATTTATAAAATAAACATACTTTTTAATAGCGTTAAGGGGTTACCTATATAGCCCTTAACACAAATAATGCCAATAGTCTATACAGTACCGTAATACCTCCTGATCGGGAAGCTACCAGAGGATACTCCATAGGTACGACACAAATAGAAACTCGTAGTAAAGGCTCGGTATGGTAGGTGACACGGCACAACTAGGCAATGCCAGGGTAGATATACCAATTGCTATCCAGGCTGGTGGAAACGCGTAGCCGCAGTTACCGCCCACCTCGGACTAACTCCCCAAAATCAAAATATAGAAGTGGCCACTGAATCAATCCAAAATCAAAGTATAATATCGAAGAGGAGGGTCCGATCAGAGGAATGACCTCATTGGCCTGAGAATCGCTCCTGTTTTAGCCACCTTATGCCAACTCACGGGAGTCGGGTCCACGTATTTACCTTACAGGAAACGTCACCACCACCTACTTCATTCTGGAATCTCCACCGCATACACGGTTAGTCAAAGTGGTTTTCGGTATCGACAGAGAGTATGTCAGATATCCGATCCCGGTCTCTTTGCCAACCCATCGTTATTATAACACCGCGGTCATTTAAAAATAGGTTATACTTTAAAAATCAGAATAAACATTCCATTTCATAACCATGAATACGATATCATTTCAAAACCCAAAACCATATTTTATCACTTATCCCAAATATAATTCTTTTCCAAAATCAAAATGCTTTAACTTCATATCGTTTGAAAATCAAATATTTTCAAAGCATAGTATTTTGAAAATCATAATTTAAAACCATAACTTCTAAAACTTGAATGGTTTGGATATTCAACGGTATATGAATTAAAAGGTTTAACTTAAATGTTACTTTGTAAAGAAAATAGTTCTCATGGCTTTACAAATACATTTCTTTATTAAAGTCTAAACCAAAATTTGTATTATCTCTCTCAAGTTCCAAAACCACTTCAATTTATATATATATATATATATATATATATATATATATATATATCCATTTGGAGTATTAATATTTCAAAACTAAAGTTGGAATTTATTCCTTCAACCAAATTAAATGTTCTATTATTTAGTCTTGAATATTCACATAAAATCCATAAATAAATAAGAACTCCAATTTCTAGTAATAAAATATATATTTTTTTCAATTCAAATTATACTAGAATATTCATTTCAATTTATCTTGGAAAAAAATCCAATTATAAATATCATATCTTAAAATTTCCAAACTTAACATTTAAACATATGATATAAATTATCAAACTCCATTTTCTTAAATTTTTCCATTTTTAATAAAGAGATTTATACACCTTTTAATTTCAAAATTTTCAACTTCATATGTATATATATGGAAGAATAATATTTATACAATATAAAATTTAAGATTATTATAAACCGTATTCCATCCAAACCATAGAAATCACCTTTAAATAGTTATATATATACCGCGGTGCCTGTATATAATTTTCTATCCTATGGTCAAGTGATACGGATATTTATCATTTCAATCCGCAATTTAAAAGATATAAAATTTTGCGGTTGTATATCATTTCAAACCACAATCCCGAATGAAATGAAATATGCATGATAATTTGCAATTTAATGATATACAATAAACATCCATTCATCAACATCATCCATCATCCAAATCGCAATCATCAATCAGTATCAATCAATAACAATATTATTTTTGGTACTACATAACAGGTAATACTGGCAATTTTATTCAAATTAAATTTAATAGCTATTAATCTACTGTCTATATTCAGTAATAAATTATATAACTGTTAACTAGCAGTTCATATACAAACAAATAAATTTTAACTGTAAATTTATACGCAATAAATTAATTAAATTAACAGTTAAATTAAATAAATGCAATTCAACAGATATGAATAAAATAAACATGCCAAATACTCATAAATAAATTTCTATTCATTTCTAAAATTAGTTTAACAAACATAAAAGCTTCTAGTAGTTGGAGTGGGTTTAAACACTCACCTTTGGAATTTAAATCGAATTTAAATTCGATTTAAACCCAAAAATTCGCCCTTCTCGGAATTTGTCCAAACCAGCGTCATCAAATCCGGAATTAAATTACGATCCTAACAAAAGAAATTTCGTGTGAATCCGACTTCGTATGAGAAAGTTATGGCGAAAAATGATGATTGAATTCAAAATTCAAAATAAATAAAACGACACACAAACCATATAGATGCGATCCCCATCGTCCACTTTACAAAACCCAGAAAAGGTTTGACGATCCGACGAAGTTTGCGACGACGATGATGAATGGCCACGGACTGTTTGAATTAATTCTGCTCAAACGAATGTTCAAAACAGAAAACGAAATGCACCAGTAGATTACGTGCCTAGAGAACATTAACATATATTTTTTTGTGGAATTTTTCTGAAGTGTTTGCATTTTCATTGAAATTTGGATTGAAGTAGATCTAGGTTTTGCAACCATTTGAGGAGGAGAAGGAGATGAAGAAATGAATATACAGCAAATGACAATAGGATGGAGCTAGGGTTTATAACTGTATATATATATTAAATTTCCAAAATTTAATTAAATTTACTTTCCATTATTTATTGTCAATTAGATTGATTTATCATTGGATTCATATTTCAATATGTAAATATCCCAATTTCATCTGCACTTATATTTACATAGTTTCTAAATATTAAATTTCAAATATTACTTCATTTAACGTTACGTATTTATTATTTATTACTTGCTGCAGTTGATTATCAATTATACTTAATATACTAAATAGATGGTAAATTTTGAATACTTGTTATCATTAACGTTTTATTTCCACTTACAAAATAAATGAAATTATTACATAAACTCCCTTAATTAAGTCAACCATTATCTTATATAACTTAACTGGTAATATATATATACCCAATTGCCCTAATTGGTTTATAGTTATCAGCTAAATACATACTAACTTGTAAATAAATTCGTTTAATTGCAAATGGATCTGATCAAATTTAATAGATTGAATAGATGGGTAAGCAAATAATAAATTTTCCTTTTTGTCAAATTCAAACCCATTCCTACTTAATTATCAATTACAATTTATTACGAAACATTGATTTTATGCAGTTACCTTTTATTTGCGTAGTATTACATCAATTCCTATAACCTTGGATTCATTCCCAATTCACCAAATTCAATTAATTACACTTTACAAATGTGTTTCCAATATATAGGTATTGCCCAAATTAAATTTATTAGCTAACTCATATTAATAAACAAATGACTTATATGAATGATTAAAATTTTCAATTATCTCACTTTACTCCTAAACTTCTGTTATTTAATAATTATTGCTTAGAACCTGATTTTAATCTTCCCATTATCTATTTAATTCCTTCTAGAATCATAGCTAATATTTGTCATCCCTTCATTACCCAAATGTTCTTATCCCATCAAATTTTAGGTTATCGAAATATTAATTGTCAATTTCTTTAATTGCACTAAATTTATCTATTAAAGGTTGCACTTAACCCAAATACATAAAATTTGTCCAATTTCTCCTTAAATCAATAACCTTCATATACAAATATGTTTATCATAAATTTTATCTACTCTTCCTTTTTAGGTAATGTCCTATATATTAGATTTCCATGTAATTTGCAATAAATCATACTCGTAGTTATATCACATTAAATGAATAAATAAGTGTTGACTCTATTCTTTTGATTCAACATTGGTTTACGTTATATTTCATAAATATTTCTACATACATCAGGATTTTTTAAAAATGGTTGTAACGTGAAATCTCGTCTACTTCCCATTTTATATTTAAGGCTTCTAAAACCGATTCATATCATTTCTCTAGTCCAAATTTTATTAATATAACCTTAAATTTAATTTATTCCTATCGATGTAATGGTTAAACACCAATTTCACTTATTTGCAATAAATCCACAAATTGGATTTCAAATTTTCAAATAAATAAATAAATTTTAGTTTATCACTTCTTAAATACCCAAACGTCAATGCCTTAATTTAAACTGCATTTATTACATTTTATAAAAATCCTCCATCTTAAGTGACAAATCAAAACTACCCTAACTACACAAATCATCGTATTATAAAGATATTTACACTATCCTCCATTTATTACCTTAATTTATTTAAGGTAACCTTAAATTAATATCTATTGCAATGATTTCAAATTATTATTCCCCCATTTCTTTTTAATTTCAATAACGCCAATTTTAACCGTTATATTCTCTTTATTTATGCGATAAATGCAATTATTGAATCTAATACTCCATTTAATTAATAGATCCTGCTTCCTAGAATCTATATCAACAATAGGTCAAATATATACATAGAATTAGCCTTAACTTCACCTAAAAGAATTAGCTATTTCAACTACCGCACAAAACTACGCTACTGCACTATTTAATCAAATAAATTAATTGAACTTAAATCAGCATAAAGGTTATAAAATTATAAATGTAATCTTAATAAATTCATTTATTGATTTATACTCTTTCTATATAGTAATTAACCTATTTGTGGGTATAAATAACTTTGGAATTATATTACATCTCATTAGTGCGCGTTTTATTTCCTATAACTTCTCCTTATTTAACTATACCCATTAACAACCAAAAAAATTAAATTAGCTTTATTTCAATCTATTTCCCTTCTTAACTAAATAAAATAAATGGTTAACCTAAACACTTGTTATCCTTTGATATATTCAAATTCACTTCCAACATTTATTAACAAAATGTTGCCATAGGTTTAGATTTACATAAATAAATTATATGAATAGGTAGAAAAATTGGTAATCCGCAAATGCCCAATATACACGCATTAATTACTACCTATTGTTAGAATCCATTAATTAATTTACTAGTTAATAACGGTCTTTTTATTTCTATTTACTACCAAACTCTCTATTTTATTATAGTTCCAATATATTAATACTTAGGCACATCAAGTGCTAGCCCTTTTGTTATTTATATTAAATTGGGTATGCACAAATAAGTTGTTAATTAACTATTTCTAAAAAATTATATTCATACATTCAGTTCCATATCTTATAGGGTTAAATTCTAATTACTTACGCTTAATCTATCAATTTAATACTCTATTCAAACATGCATTTAAATTCTTTTTATTCTAAATAAATTTTATTAAGTGTTGACATCCACTAATAGCATTCACCTTTATTACAACCAAAGGTGACATCTTCACTACTGATTTTATATTAATGAATCTCATTTTAGTTAATATTTTTTTATTAATATTCTCAATTCAACATTTATTGATTTCTTAAAATTACATTATCCAAATCTATTGTCATAAAATTTTATTGTTACACTAGATTACAACTACTATACCAAATTTCTACATTTATTCTTAAACAAATTATAAATTATATTAATTTAATTTATTAAATATTATTAATTTCAACGGGTCGTTACACACGCCAACCACGGGGTGGTCTTGTTCGGGACTATCTAGTATGGGATGGTTCCGGCCTTATGTTGCAGGGGATTTAGGGTGGACCCTCGGTACGGTGATCTAGGCCCCGTACTGTGACGGGCGGTACCTCAATAGCCCTGCCATTGATGCAAACCCATTCTTCCTACGTGCCCTTATGGTTTTGATTGTATTACCCACTTTTGTGGCTAGTAGCCGGAATTTAATGAATGTAACAATTTCGGCTATTTTCTATTTACTTGAAAACCCTAGACCGTATTATAATATCACTGGATTTCCTATCAAATGTTTTGGTTAGCGTAAGGTAAAAACTTTTCCATGTTTATGTGTGGGAAGTCTTGCGTGATACCTTTCTTTTCAAAGGATTTTTAAAGTTAAACAATTTTAAACCGTTTACTCACACCAGACTCATGTCTGACCCAAGTGTTTATTTTCTGTTTTATTAAACTCTTGGGTACTCATATTATGTATGAGTAGTTGAGGGATTCAAGATAGCTTTGATGAATTCTGGAGGAGATTTGGAGCAGGAGGCTTCAGCGTGTAGGTATATAGTGGTTCCGCTGTGTTTGTATCTCTGTGATATCTTGAGTTGTATAAATAGAAAGGTGTTTGTAACTGTCTAAATTGAGATGTATAAGTTGTGTAACTCTGATGTATATGATACTATGTAATATTTTATGTGATATATTATATTTCATTCGTTCCGGTGTGAGAATCTATTATTGTTGAGTTTCTTCTTTCCTACCTTTTCCTCTTTTATCCCTTTCTTTTTTAATTCATGATGCGTCTTTCTGGAAGATGGAAGATGGGTCATGACACTTGCACTAATGCTTTCAATTCTGAATTCCACTAAGCTCTTACTCCTTTACTTTCGGCTCTTGACTGTCATCTTTGGCCTTATGCTATCTATCGAATATTCTACTTAACCATTCACTTATTAGGTTTTATCCTAAGCTATTCTAAGTCCAACTACCTTCGACTAGCTCCACTATTTATTACATCACCCTTAATGTTCTAAGTACTAGTTTCATCCATCTTAAACCTTAACAGAAATTTCCCCTCTGAAAGTCATTTATTTCTGGCATTAACTTGCTATATAGTGCCAATTAGCTCTCGGCAATCACTACCCTCGGTCTTGTACAAGGAATCCTGACTTAATTTAGTTTTGTTTGGTTAACAAACAGAATCTCAACTCTAGATGTCGAAAATCTCCTCCTTTATCTATAATTCCTTTTTAATACTCGATCCTCCTTCGTTCTTCGGTACCTTTCGGTTTAGTGAGCCTAGATTGATACTTAACATTTCTATAGCTTTCATACTTAAGTCTTTATACTTAAGGTTCTAGTTCATTTACTCTCAGTTCGGCTCCATTGCCTTAAGTATTGGCTCTCGGTACAAGTTAAAAACCTGTCTATTGCATGTCTAACACTACCCCTACATGTATTGAATTTTCATTTATTTGATTTCATCTTTTCTTACCCTTATTTATTTATTTCCTAACATTTTCAACATACGTCGTTGATCTGGTCTATTAACCAATTATTAAATATTTCATTTAATTAAATTACCTCCCAACCCTCATTATTCACATTTCGACACCCATAAATTTCCCTCCGACTAAGTATATTTCTACTTGAAAATCACTTATAATATTTCCACAAAATCTTAGAGTGTCTCTGTGTGTGTGTGTGTGTGTGTGTGTGTGTGTGTGTGTGTATTTTTGTATTTATGTATGTTCTTTCATTAAATTTCTCAAGCTCCTCCTATCCATTTTCTATAATAACCGATTCTTATATAATCAATATCAATTTGTTTACATATGGAAAATTCTATAAATCAATACCCATCTCTAATAATGTGTTTATAACATCGTGTTAAATCTTTAGATTATTTAAATCGCCAGAATTATTATAGGAATAATCATAATTAATTCGACTTTGAGCAATTATGAAGGAAAAAGGATTAGTGAACAAATTGCTTACCTAAACTCTTAGTTGAATGTTTTTTTTAGTTCACTTAGCTTTTATCTTTGTCTTTTCCGTTTTATTTTGCTTAGGCCTCCATAATTAAATGATTTAAGTTTTTATTTTAATTTGAGTGTAGAATGAAATGAGAAGAGAGTGAGGAAATGATTTGAAAAGGCAATTAATAACCTTCTACGGGACACTGCCCCATCATCCACTCTCTCATTTAATCCATTTTATATTGTTTCTTTAAGTAAAATTTTTGATAAGTAAATGTATGTCCAAATACTTATCAAATCATATTATTATTTAAATCTTTATCTCCGTAATTAATTCTTTAATTAATTACTAATTAATTATGGGGTATTACAGGCAGATAAAGATTGAGACACTATTCTAGAGTTGATCATATACAATCCATAGCACAATTTGGTGTTGCAACAGGACCTACATAATTCAATACCCTTGGGTGTTGACTCGAAGTCACCAATGTTAACTTATGATATTACTTTTATGCAAATTACAAGTGGAGCTAAGTGCATGAATGCTTGTGTGTAGCATAGCGATATCCTTATACTTTTATATTGTGAGTTGATCGTGATTGGGAGATACCATTGGTTATGAAATGTAGTATCACCCCTCAATCGTTTATTATGTTACGAATAGTATAACTTATTATAGATGTATTATGTTGCCACTAATATGCACTATTCTAACTTATCTGTAAAGGGATAGGTTAGGATGAGGTATAGTTAGTATTACCCGTAGATACTTGCTCGTGTTTGTTAGATGTATATAGGTAACATAAATAGTACTCAGAGATAGTCCCCTCGTTGGATTTTTTTTCGAGCCTCATTTTCTCTATTTTTATTTTTGAACAACTTTTGGTTACTCTTATGAGTAGGTTCGGAGTCAGGTGTTGGAGACTTGTTAGTACGATAGCTTCTTTGGGAGTATAGATATCATGATCTTCAAGATTGTGATCTTTAGTTATTGTTTCATGCATTGCAAACATTATTTGTATATGATGCCATATATTGTATTTGATGTATCATTCATTACTCAATTTGTGTTGGATGATGTAATTTGATAATATCATTATATCAGTTTTTATTCTCATATCACGCCTTATATAGAATGTCTATCATATTTTATGTGCATATACACATACTGGTATAATGTGTATTATTAGTTGGTTGTGCGGTTATATCGATATATAATGTAAGATAGTTTTGATTAAATTTACCATAATAGTTCGTCACTCAAGGTGTTAAAAGCATATGTGGTTATCTGGCACTGATTCAATGTATCCAAATGTTGGGTCATTACATATATGTATATATGTTTAAGATATAAATTAAGTAATTAATAGATATTAGTTTAATAGTTTTGGATGAGCCTGTATGGAGAAGGGGAGGGGCCAAATGTGTTTGGTCCAAGTGGAAAAATAAATGGAGATGTAACATATATAGTATGGATTAATAATCGAATTAACTACAAATAAATTTTATGTTTATTCACATATTATAGTTGGCCCTAACATTGGTAAGAAGAAGAGCTAAATGTGGAGAAATAAAAGGAGATCTAATACATTTATTTCTTACTATTAATATACTAATGGTCCATCCTTCTCTTGATAGAAATATGAGTAATACTAGCCAGATTTAAAGAGAGAGTTGCACTTTTACATTCCCTTCATTAGAGCACTTCATGTTAGGGTTTGCAAATCATAGTTAGAATTAAAAATAATTGTTTGAAGATCGATTTTCAAATTCCAATGTTCACAAACTAGGCAATTTCATCAAGGTAATTCCTTAAATATTTATTTAAGTATTCCATCTAAACTATCGCATATTTTTTATATTATTTTTATATATAATTGTTTTATACCGAGTTTCAAGCATTATCATTTTTATTCTCATTTAAACATTATTGCAGACACTGATGCATGTATATATAATTATAAATATATAATTTTCCAAAAAATAATATATATATATATATATATATATATATATAATTGCTAATCTATATAATATAACATAATTAACTAATATATTAATGATTCAAACATTGATATTAATTTAAAATTTAAGCTAAAAGGGGGATTCAGATAATATGATCTAATTTGATCGTTGATTTAGTTCATTGTTCTGATTGGATGTATACCTTTCGAGGGCTAATGTTATAGCTAATTACATCTAATAGATATTTTTTCACATGTAAATTATATATATATATATATATATTATATATGTATATGTATATACTATATAAATGTAATTAAATAAATTTGCATATTGATATTAACCATGCCAATAAAGTGCCCTTTTACAACGGACAATCCCCATTGTAATAGGTGTTTAATAACGGACATGCAACCGCCATATTATGCGGAGTTGTAATCGACCGAAGAGATTTCAAAATTGTTTATAACCGTTGTAAAGCTCATTGTAGTAAAATTATTTTACAACTGTCAACGCCCGTTGCAATAGCGTCTTTTACAAATGCTTTAGCTGTTGTAATAGATTTATTTACAACTATTTTCGACTGTTGTAATAGATGTCTTTTACAACTATTTTTGCCCGTTGTTAAAAAAAGGAAAAATTAAATTTTTTTAAAGCATTGGTGCAACATGTATGTCGATCGTATTCATAATTACTAAAAAGCTAAAATGAATTCATTCACATCATTTATAAAGTCGTAATATAATTACAAATCATTGTCGTTCAAGACAAAACTAATATAAAAGAAGCTAAATACAAACGATATAAATGATTGTTACAATGGTCTCATCGTTTCTAGCAACACCAACAATAATGTATCAATACCGGGTGCAACTACTTCATCGGGAGTGACAACAACAACTTCATCGATAAGGTGGATCATCTTTGAAACACTTTGGGAAACTAGCATCAGTTAATTAGCATCAGTTAAACACCTTTGAAACAAGTATGTCAAAGAGAACAAAAGCAAGTATAATTACCAATAGTTATTTGTGTAGTTCCTTCGAAAAGTAACATGTTGCACCAGCAGATTACACTATAGAAATTCTAAGATCCAAAATTCATGTACACATGACACCTATGCTAAAGTAACATATCACAAATTCTAGCAATGATAATGAAGTTTGAATGATATTGAATTAAATACTATCTCAATTAATGCCCATTAATGTATTTAGGACAAGGTCATAATAATTTAAATGAAACTTTAGTACATAATTAATTAACAATATCACACATATACAATACAAAGAATCAAATTCCTTTACTTCACACTTAACCATCACTATAAAAATGCTTTCCCCACTCCACATTTATGTACCACTCAATACCATACTTTTCAAACAATAAATAAAAACAAGAACTAAAGAAATATAAACCTGGCAAGTAACTTCAAGAGAGGATACCTGGCAGTAAAATTGTAACGGCTCGTAAAATTTTCGATAATTTAATTGTTAACTTTATTAAATGTTTGTTATCTAATATTGGAAAAATAGAAATTTATGATTTATTAATGAAATAATAACTTAAATGAGATGTAATAATGCTGATCTAAGTTAAATATTAACTATTTGAATGAAGTTACAATTAACGGGATTAATGTAAATGTTGTACTATGCTATAAACCGAATATAAGAAAACAAACGTAAATATTGAATTAATTAATAAACTAATATATATCGAATGGTAATTGAATAAAATCAATGTTTAGTAAGAATTATAACATTGGTTTGGGAATGATAAACTTAGAAAAATGTGATTGAGAGTTAATGATAACAATTATTATAAGTTAATCATTTATTTAGTCCATTAAATCAAAATTTGTAATCAATTGCAATGAATCTCAATTCAATATTGTGTTAGCGTAAATTAAGGAAATAATTGGAAATAATGTTAATTCTATTCATAATATGACAATTCGTTGAATCAAAATAATGAATATCAAGATTTATTGATTTATTGGAATTCAAACTTAATAAATGGATTAATTGCAATTAAATGAAATTCAGTGAAATTAAGGCTAACATTGAAATTGATAAATTAATCAATTCTAGATTGACATCCAAATTTGGTTAAATAAGTATAAATGATTAGGAAATTTAAAATGATGAATTTGTTAATTATAAAGTTGAAATTGAAAGCTTGATTTAATTAATCAATTATTTATTTTATTTAATTAACTAGAAAATAGCCATTTTGGCCACCGACTTGGATTTCCATGAAACCAATTTCATCGGATCCGTAACGGTGAATTATTGTAGGATTTCAAGTTTCGTAGCGATCGGGCTTGTCGTTTGATCGTACGGAGTCGAAACGCCTAGAAATAAATTTAATTGAAATCAACCGAAATCAATTTGAACTAACTTTATTTTAGCATAACTTCTTCATACGATGGAATTTGAACTTGAAACCTATTCCATTGATTTTAAAATATTTTAAAACATCTATTTTGATATATGGGTTGACCAATTTCGTTCCAGGGTCAGAACGGGCTTTTCGGGCCATTATCGTTTAAATTTCCAAACCCATTTGAGCCCATTCAATTCTATTTTGTTCAGCCTATATATATATATATATATATATATATATATATATCGTTATAAACCCTAGTAGTTTTTCTATTCCTTATTTCTATACGTATAATTCCATTAGCTCTCCTACTTCTCCTTCCCAATGACAGACAAACAAATTCTCATTTCAATTTTAAATCAAAATTTCAAACTCCACAAAAAAATTCAAAAAATATATATATCGAAGATCTCAATGATGCAAACCTACGTCTGCTGTTCGTTTTTTGAGATAGTGACTGGATCGATCGGAAATCACGGTCAACGTCAAAAATTGGGAGTTTGATTTCGGCATCAATCCATGAAATTGATTGGGGGGTTTTGGTCGTGCTCGATGGCCGGAGTGAATTGGAGGTGGTTGCATGACCAGATCGTGGTTGTGGGGGCCGTAATCGGTGACTTAGGGTTTCGAAAACCCTAAAGGGTGGCCGCGGTGGCGTTGCTATGGGAGGCCGCGATGGTGTCGGTCGACGCGGCTTGGCGAGGTGAGCGGATTGAAGGTGGTCGGGGACGTCCAGGTGGCCTAAGGTGCGCGAATTTCGTGGCCAAAACCGAAGTTTGACTGCTCTGGTGGGTTCGAGACGACGTCCAGGCGCGTGAAGATGGTCGCTTGCGCAGTGATAGTGACGTGGACTGTATCATTCGTTTTCCTTCTTTTGTTATTTTATTAAAATTTTGATTTTCTATCTTCTATCGATTATAAATTTTACATACGAGGTACAATTCACGCGCGGTTTTCTCTGGTAGGTTCGTATTGGAATTCCGAATATTTTGACGCTGGTTTGGATGAATTTTGAGACTGTTCAAAATTTGGGTTTAAATTTGATTTAAATTCAATTAAATTCAAAAGGTGAGTGTTTTAACCCGCTCACAACTTCTAAAATTTCTTATGTATATTAAATTAATTTTTGATGTGATTAGAAATTTATTTATGACTGTTTGGCATATTTTTAATCATCATCTCAGTTAAATTAAATTTATTGAATTAAATTGTTATTTAATTTATTATTGCATATAAATTGTCAGTTAAATTATTATTTAATTTATTATTGCATATAAACTCCAGTTAAATTGTTATTTAATTTATTATTGCATATAAACTGCCAGTTAAATTCTTATTTAATTTATTATTGAATATAAACTGCCAGAAAATATTTGTTGTTTATTATCTGTTCTATGTTGATGTTATTGATTGAATTGGATGATGATTGTGATAAATGTTTGATGATTGACATTGGATGAATGGATGTGGTATTTTATTGTTATTAACTACAAGTTGTTATGGATTTTTATTTCATTCGAGATTACAGTTCGAAATGGTATATAACCGTAATTATATTTTAAATTACGGATTGAAATGATAAATATCCGTATCACTTGACCATATGATAGAAAATTTTATACAAACACCGTTGGTCTATATATAAATATTTTGAAAATGATTTCTATGGTTTTGTAAAGAAATAATACGAGTTATATAAATACTGATTTTTTTGATGATATATAAATGTTATTTTAATATTGATTTTTAGCTATGTATAACTTTGTTCTGAAATATAAAATAAGTTAAATAATAAAGTTGATTGTTTTTATATAATACGGTTAAGTATCTGTTTAAATTTTATTGTATATAGAGTTTATAATGACTTAAATAAAATTAAGGTGGAAGATAAATATGAAATTGATTTGAATTAAATTATTTAAGAATTATACTCGAATAAATTTGATTTGAAATTTAAATAAAATTGAGATTTCAAAGGGCATGATTTTATAACTTGATTTTGTTTAGAGTGATTTAAATGAACATCAAGTTGATTTAAATGAATATATCAAGTTAATAAATTGAAAGAATATCCAGTTATTTGAAGTTTAAAAGTTTTACTTAAATGATATTGGATTTATTAAGTAAACATTTCAAACCTAAATAATAGTGATTGGATTTGATATATATGGAATTATCAAAGAATTAGTTTTGAAATGGTAAAAATTTAACGCTTTGAAATATATGAAAATTGAAATGGTTTAGTTGGGGGTTCAAATCTGTATTTGGAATTGATTTGTGAAATTGAAGAAGCTATTTTATTTTATAAAGTAATTTAATATTTAAGCCATTTAAGGGGTGTAGTTATGTTTCTAAGTTATGAGTTTTAAAGTATTATGATTTGATAGTGTTATACTTTTAGGGTTTTGATTTCGAAATGTTATAACTTTGAAAGTGCTATGATTTTGGGAAAATGATATATTTGAAAAAAAATGACATTTTATTAATTTGGGTTTTATAAAAATGATATCATATTGATCTGGTTTTTGAAATGGAAATGATATCAGATTTATACGGTTTTGAAATGGATATTATATTCTGGTTTTAAAGTATAATTATTTTGAAATGACCGTGGTGTTATAATAACGTTTGGTTGTTAAAGAGACTGGGATCGGAAGTTGTCATACTCTTTGTCAACTCAAAAAACCACTTTAACAACCGTGCATGCGGTGGAGATTCCAGAGTGAAGTAGGATGGCGGCGGCGTTTCCTTTGAGGTAAATACGTAGACCTGACTCCCGTGAGTTGGCATAAGGTGGCTAAAACAGGAGCGATTGACGGGCTAAGAAGGCAACACCTTTTATCGGACACACTCCTTCGATACCATTCTATTACTTTGTGATTGATTTGGGCCCTTTTTGATTTTGGGGGTGTGGATCGAGGTGGGCGGTAGTAGCTGCTACGCGTTACCACCAGTCCGGAAGTGTAATTTGTATATCTACCCTGGCATTGCCTAGTTGTGCCGTGTCACCTACCCTAGCATGCCTTGTACGAGTTTGATTTGTGTCGTACCTATGGAGTATCCTCTGGTAGCCTCCCGATCAGGAGGTATTACGATACTGTATAGACTATTGGCATTATTACGTGTTAATGGGAATAATGGGTCACTGCTTAACGCTATTTAAAAGTAAGTTTATTTTACTATTAGACATTATTATAATAGCGAAGTATTACTACATAGTAAATGGTTTAACGGATCCTTAGGAGATGTAAATCTCAAACATCTCTTAAGTTACTGCACTCACATTTGACACTGGATAGGAGATGTCAAATTCCGTAAACATCACTAACGTCGTTCCACTCATATTATTTACCATTGATTTAAATTACATAAGATATTTTAATTCTGACTCGAGTGTTTTGTCTTTTCAATTCGCTCGGGTCATCCTAAGCATTTCATGATTCGAAGACTTTATTTTGGAGAACGAAGACGAAGATTGCATTACTATTATTTATTATATTATTCCACTACATTCATACTATTCCGCTGCATTATTTATTATTCTTTGGTATGTGTAACTCCGATATGTGTTGTATAAATATAATCTAATGTTTTGTAAAACAGTTTCATGAACTGTTATTTGATTATTATATTTTGTCATTCCACTGTAAGATTCTGTTTTGTTTTATTTCTTTCTACGTTTTTCTTATTCAACCCAATAACAATCCGCCCTTCTGTTTGGTTTGAGTCTGACGCCTTTGGTTTATTGTCGGTTTAAAGCATAACAAAAGGCGGGATGTTACAAAGATAGGCCTCGAGGAAGAAGAAAAAGAAGGCGACTTCAAGATGTTTTTGATCCCAATCACATACCTTCACCACCCATTCTTCAAGAACCTTCTAGATGCTTCCAGAGAGGTCTACTGCTACATTTCATCAAGACCGTTGAAGCTTCCATGTTCGGTGGATGATTTCCTGTATGTTCGATGGTTCATATAGCATGAATCTCAAACTCTTATAATTGTCGCCGTGGTGGTCATTATGCTCATCATTCTTCCTTCTCTTTGCGCTCCTGTTAGTTAGAATCGAGTTTCATTAGTTTTTGTAGTTTATATGATTCTACATTTCTTCAAAGAGAAATGTTATTATGTACATGTACTTGTGGCATAATTAGTACATTTTCAAATATAGGTATAAAGAACTGTGATATACAGGTAGAGAAGCGTAGAGTAGAAGGCAAACAAAGTGATTAAGCACTAAGTGCGTAACCTGATAAGGTGGGAAGAAACGAGTATTATAATTAAAGTACTTTATGTATTGCATTATTAACAGTGAAGTTGGAGGCACTTTCACTATGTTATGGGATGGTCAAAGGGCCCACGTACATTCTAAGATCAACTTTACAAATGATAACACCTCAATTGTGAGTAAAGAATCGATGACTGCATATAATTTTTTAATCGACGGAATATAATATGCTGAATTAAGGGCCAAGGTTGATTGCCTATGAGAGAGAACTTAATTCATTAGGGCAAAAAGGATGAGACAGAATATAAAACGACATAACACAAACCTTATCAGCAAGTGGATCCAGATATGATCCATACACTTAATCGATGCCCATTCTTCTCGCAATATATCCATCCAACTGCAACATGAGTGTCCATGAAAATAAAAAATTATTCGACTATAAACATTTTGACAGCCAAACTACTAATATGGCTAGGATACAAACCTAGTCACTTGATCCAGATATTTCCAATGCACCAAAGTTGGAAGATATCACTCATCAATTATCATCCTGGAAAAAGACAATGTTCAATTAATAGCTTAATCCATGTCATACAACCCAATACACTACAAAAACAAAAACTTACAAACCTAGGAGTATCATTTCAAAACCAAGCACAAATGCAAAACATTAACTGATAGCAATAAAACTAGCAAACTTCATAAATTAATAAATAAAATATCAAAACAAGCCATATTACCTTAAATCTCAACTAACAGTAGAAAAAACATTATCGATTAATATATTACAAATACATTCAGAGATACTAAAAAATATGGAACATATGTCACTTTAAACGTTTTTCACAATGATTTGATGCTAGTATTATATTTGGCAATATCCACCAACATATTATGGACAAGTTAAAATCCAACTACAAGGTCAAAAATTTCTGGACAGCATTTCTAAGTTGCTAACTTTAGAAATTCATGAATATAAACAAAACTGTGCAGCCTTGAAATGGTGTTATACATTGACAGTTGCACACTTATATTTAGTTTTGATAGAGTTAGGATTATGCTCTAGGGACAATTATAAAATTTGTTAAATATATCTTACTCGTTGAACAATCTTGTTTATAATAAAGGCGTTTCTTTCTACGATGTACTTGATTTAATGCGGTTATATTAATTAATTAATTTAATTAAAAATTTTATTTAATACAAAATACATAAATGACATATTTTGTGGTAGTGGTTATAAAGTGTTGTAACCATGAGTAATTTTTCACAATAAAACAAATATACCATTTTAAACGTTCCTAATCAAGATGCATCGAGATTGGATATCGATGTATCCCTTGAAACTAGAGTATATAATGCTCTCCAAATGTTAGGCAGTGTATTACTCATGACTGCTGGGGGAATCTAGGAGTTACGTACTGATAGTTATTGGATAATTATGGAACGACTCACTTGATAGTTTTCTATTGGTTAATATAATTAAAGTCAAATAAAAAATATCGATATTACTGATTTACACAGTTCTCCTGACTTGAGAATACTATGGATCTTCAATATGAAAGCTCCACTTTAATTTAGTCAAATTATGGCGTGGCGTTCCAACGAGTGACTATAGTAGGGTTTTGTGGAAGTATTGGAAGTGAAGCACTATTCAAGAGAGGATTCGTCCCCTCGGTTATATGGGGTTACTATTATGGTCAAGTCAAAGTCAAAGTCTTTAGCCATAGCATTTTAGTTAACAATAATTGTTATTATTGAGTCAAGGACTTTGTGTTTGGACTATAAATTTAAATGTGGACGATATTGGAATTTTGACCATTACCTAGTTCCATAAGTCTTAATATGATATGGTTTTGACGAAGAGAATTAGTGTAAATAATTGTCACTGTCAGGTACCGCTTATAATAAGTAAAATTTAATTTTACCAAAAAGACCTATAACCGATGAATTCAGCCAAAATGTCATACCGCCTGCTAAGTGTCGTGTGAACATTAATATTTGAATTGTTCAATATTAATCGCTGACTGAATTCACACCTTTGAGTCGCACAACCGCATTTATGATTTCTCCAAAAATCACATAATTTAATTAGTTTGTAAATGTTGCAAATTGTTTGAATTAATTAATATTTATGAAATATATTAATTATTGTTAATTTATTTGATGTTTTGAATGTTGTTGGCAATTATTTTGATGCATATAAAAAAGTTATATTTGCATGTATCAATATGCGATATCGGTGAAAATTTAAACATGTTTTAAATAATAAAATAATTACATAAAAGTTTTTTTTTATTTGAAAAAGTTACATATTTGGAATGTGCTTGGATCAGCCATATAATGGTAAGAGAAGAAAATCAATTAATGAGATTAATTGAAATTTAAAAAGAGGAAACAAAGGAGAAAGTTCTGATTGAAGAATAGAAAAAGGTTCCTTTAATTCTATTAAAAACAAAACCTCCTCATTTTTGAAAGCACAGAGAATATAACATGACTTTCATTTTCTGTTCTCTTTTCTTCCTCTTCTCTATCATTCATTCATGGCTGAAACTTCAACCAAAAGAATAAAACATCAAAACAAATTCAAATCAACATCAACATCAAACTAAATTAAAAAGCGTGGTTCATCCTTCTCTTGTAAAGTGGGATGGTGATTTTTGAAATCTGAGAAGAAGCCACAAATTATGGTGTGATGAAGGGCAAAGTTTATCGGATCTAGAGAGTGATCAACCAGAACTAGGAATTCTTCTATCATTCAAGGTGTTTCTACATGCTTCATCCTAAGGTAATTATATGTGCGTATAATTCGATGTTTACATGTTTATTGTATCATTATTTTGATCTATGTTTGTTTATCATTTCCTTTTAATATATGTTTATGATTAATCGACATGTCTTGAATCTCATATTACTCTTGATAAATTATCATCATTCTCTATGTTGTTTGGATCTATAATTTCTTATCATAAAGTTACGCATGGCTACCTTGTTCACATTTATTTTATTTTATTGTAGAAGGCCCTGGTTGATCAGTGGTCTTGGCCATGGCTACTGAATGGATTAATTTGGAAGAAGAAGATGAAATCTGGGATGATGGAAGTGAAATTTGGACTTGTGCACTAGATATATGTGCATTCAAGAAGAATATAGTAATTCAAAAACAAGAAAAACAACAATGATCTACGGTGGCAAAAGGTGAACAGATGAAGTAATTCATGGATTGAGAAGACTGTATCTTTGTATTTGCACTAAAATGAAGAATATATGTTTGTGATTGTTCAAGAAAATCAAGAACTATCTGAAATAAAATGCAATTCTACGAAAAATATCAAAATGGAAGAAAATTATGGAAAATGACATGGCAGCTAGAATGGATATAGGCAGATACATGATTATATACAACTTGGCATGAATGAACAATTACAGGGACTTACAATTTCATAAAGAATTCGAACAAGATAATTTTGCAAGAGATAACAAATGGTAGTTAAAGGAATCTAGATTAGAAATTTAAACTAAAATATTTAATAACAGAAAATGAGAACTTACAAGATACAGATTGCTAAAATTAAAATCAAAAGAACAAGGATTATCAACTAAAAAATTAGGAAATTACAAGAATGGTAAATGGAAATTTCAAGAACATAGACTAATTTGCAAAAGAAGAGCAAAGATGGACAGAAATTCAAGTTATCATGCAAATGAATTAACAAGGAATGGCTAAGTAACAAGACTAAAATGTAAAAAAATGAGAAAATAAATGGAAATTGACCTAAACGAAAATGAAAAATGGAGATAATCTGATGACTTAAGAACAGTACTTAACAGAAATGAAAATTTGCTTCAGATTTCTTCACACTACCAATATAACATGCTCTAACATTTATACAAACACCGCTAAAAATGACTAAACCACTAATCCCTACCCAATTAACCACATACAGCCCATTTACAAAGAATTATAAGGCCACGTCATTATAGTACTTAAACGATGTTCACTGCACCATTCTCCCTAATAACTGGACGAGATCAAATAGGTATCAACTGTGCACACGCTGACAAGATCCTCATATTTTCGGCCTCTAATAAGTGTCTGCCATCTCCAATCTTTCTTTCCGGTGACCTCCAACCCAACTGTGATGAACAATGCTCGGTTGCAGGATTCTCTTCCTTTTTAGTTTGCACACCGTAGTTTTCTTTTTCCAGAATCATGTTTATCTTGTCTCAAGGTCTAATGTAGGAAACTTCTTAATCATTGGCCAATAATGTTCCCACTTGGCCTCCTCTTAAGGTCTGTCTTTCCATTTAACTAGAATTTGCACCACCACATCATTATTTCTAGGAATCATCCTTATATCTAATATCCTTTCTGGTTGTTCAACAAACTCCTTTGTAAAACTAGGAATGCTATGTTGTATCACCACAATATCCCCTATTTTCTTTTTTAATTGGGAAACATGAAATACGTTGTGAATTCAAGTATTTTCAGGGAGTTGTAGTTTATATGCCATAAAACCTATTTTCTCCAAGACCTTGTAAGGGCCATAAAGTTTAGGTGAAAGCTTATGGGTCCTGAAATTCCTGGCTGTAATCTGTTTGTAAGGTTGCAATTTTAGATAAACCCAATCGCCAACCTCAAACTGTCTATCATTTCTTCTTATATTTGCATACTTTTTCATCCTTTCTTGAGCCAATTTAAGACTGTCCTTGAGGAATTGAATCATAATATCTCGAGTGAATAATTCTTCTTCTACTTGTTCAACCTTGGCAGTGTTGGGTACATAAGAGAGTAAGGTGGAAGGGTCAATGCCATATACAATCTTATAGGGAGTAGTTTTTGTAGGAGTCTTCCAAGTGGTGTTATATCAATTTTCAGCTAAGGGCAGCCATTTACACCATTCATTAGGCCTATGACACACATAACATCATAGATAACCTTCCAAAATTTTATTTACAGCTTCAGTTTGATCATCACTTTGGGGATGATAGGCTGAACTGAGTTTAAGGGAACTACCTTTAAGCTTAAAAAATTCTTGCCAAAAGGTGGTTGTAAAGATAGTCCCTGCCACTTACAATAGATTTAGGCATTCCATGTAATTTAAAGACCCCATTGGAAAAAACTAATGCTACATTTTTTTGCAGTATATGGATGTTGAAGTGGAAAGAAATGAGCATACTTACTTAGCCTATCAACTACTACAAATATGACGGTGTATTTGTGGCTTTTAGGTAAACATGTAATAAAATCCATGGAAATGTCAGACCAAATTTTATCAGGTGTAGGAAGAGGTTGCAGTAAGCCTGGCACCAATATGTTCTCATGCTTATTTCTTTGGCACTACTCACAAGATTTGACAATGACTTCAACATTAGTCTTCATTGTTTTCCAATGAAAAACCTGCTTCAATCTATGCAGAGTTGGCTTAACCCCTGAATGTCCCCCTAAAGGAGATGAGTGGTGTTCTTTAATAAGAAGTTGTGTCAACTAGTTTAAGTGATGATCAACTAAAATTTTCCCATTTCTGGATATCAAGTCTTCCACGGCCTTGTATTTACTTTCTGGTAATTCTCTTGCTAATAGTTGTTGATACCATAGTGAATCATGAAGAGCTTCCTTGTGTTTTTGCAGCCAAGGAGTCTGCACTGTGAGTATGGCTTGTACTATTATTTTATTCATCTCAATTTCACCTCTCCTTGACAAGGCATCAACTACCTTATTCTCTTCACCTCTTTTATATTCCACCTTATAATCGAATCATGAAGTTTAGCCAATCATTTTCCTTGCACACCCATATGTATCTGTTGTATTAATAAATATTTTAAACTCTGATGATCAATCTTTATTAGAAATTGTCTCCCCATCAAGTATTGTGACCATTTTTTGTAGCAATAATGATAGCAAGGAGTTCCTTATCATAAGTAAATAAAGCTAGATTCCTTCCTTGGAGAGCTTTACACAAGTAGGCTATCGGGTTTTTGTTTTGAATGAGAACTGCCCCTACTCCCTGTCCACTTGCATCACATTACAAGAAGAAAGGCTGGGTGGAATCTGGCATAGCTAGTACCGGTGGTGAAACCAAGCATTTCTTTAACTGCTCAAAAGCTCCTTTTGCTTCATCACTCTATTTAAAGGCATTCTTATTCAACATTAAGGTTAGAGGCTTAGCAATTATCCCATATCCTTTTACAAATTTGCGGTAGTAACCTGTAAGTTCCAAAAAACCTCTTATGGCCTTCAAGCTTTGTGGAATTGGCTAGCTAAGGACAGCCTGCACCTTGCTAGGATCAACTAAGAGGCCTTCGGCAGAAATGACATGTCCTAGGTAATCAATAGATTGCTTGGCAAACTAACATTTAGAAAGTTTTATCACCAAAGCATTTTCTGCAAAAGATGAAAAGTTATTTCAAGGTGTTTGAGATGTTCATTCCATGTTTGACTATACACAAGTATATTATCAAAAAACACTAAGATAAATTTTCTTAAATATACTTTGAATATATCATTTATGAGAGATTGGAAGGTGAAAGGGGCATTTGCCAACCCAAATGATATCGCCACAAATTCATAGTGGCCATCATGGGTTCTAAAAGCAGTTTTGTGGATATCTTCTTCTTGGATTTTGATTTGATGGTATCCAGACCTTAAGTCCAGTTTCGAATAATATTAAGAACCATGTAGCTCTTCAAAAAGTTCTTCAATCGGTGGAATAGGAAACTTGTCTTTAATTGTCTATGCATTCAACCTCCTATAATCAATACATAACCTCCTTGTTCCATTTTTCTTTCTCACCATAACAACAGGATATGAGTAAGAGCTATGATTAGGCCTAATAATTCCAAAATCTAACATGTCTTGAATTATTTTTTCCAACTCATTTTTGATATGATGTGAGTGCCTATAAGTTCTAAGACAAACAGGTTTGGAGTCTAGCGAAAGGGGTATTCTGTGGTCATGGGGTCTTGGTGGAGGTAAATTTGGAGAGTACCTAGTGATCATGGGATATTGCTTAAGCATGGTATCAATTTCTGATGAAATAGGAGCTGCATTGTTCTCTGACTGTATAAGCTGACAACATACCATCATAGCTATTTGGCCATGCATGTACTCTTTATTTAGCCTTCTCTTGTCAATGAATTTCAACTCATCTGTTTCAAACCCTGCCACACATAAGGCTTATCATTATATACAAATTTAACTTGTAATTGATCTAGGTTAAGTGTTATTTCTCCCAAGCTTTTCATCCACTGTGCCCCAAGCACCACCTGACAGCCATCTAAAGGAAATAAAAGCAAGTCCACTACCATGGTACATCCTTGGCACTTGAGCACAACATCATTACAAACCTCTGAACCAGTTAGTTTTTCCCCGTTGGCCACCATTACTTCAAATAGTTAGGTGTCGCTAATTTTTAAATCCAATTTCTAGGCAAGTTTATCAGTGATGAAGCCATGGGTAGAACCAAAATCAATTAGAATATGAATGGTTTACCTTGAATACTGCCTTTAATTTTGATGGTGGATAAAGCAGGAATTCCACATAAAGCTTGCAAGGTGATGTCTAATGTATCTTCAACTGGAATGTTAGATTCTGTAATGGGTACCTCATTAGCACTGGAGTCCTCCTAATCCTATAATGGCATCATTCCTTCTAGCACATAGACTTGAGTTTTACATTTGTGATCTCTTGTTCATTTTTCTTTACAACCATAACACAAATTTTTCTTCTCATTTCAATGATTTGGTTAGGAGTGAGTCCTCTACTTTTTTCCAAGGATTCAAGTTGAGTATCTTTGGAGCTATTAACTTGGTTATAGTGAGAATAGGAAGCAGACTCTTATGATGAATTTGATTGAGGCAGTTGACTGGTTTTGGTAGTTAAAGTGCTAGGTGGTGGATATTTAAATTTTTTGGTTTAAAGGCATTTTCTTTCAAACAATTTTGCTAAGGCTACTTGATGCAGCGCAATCTGAAGTTACCTTAGGTCACGAGCGACCTAACAAGCTAATGAGTCGCGCGCGATCTAACGGGTTAAAGGATAACGAGGTAAGAAAGGAGAAAGAGGTAGCCCAACATCATATTACCTGTTTTTCCTTAGGTCGCTACGGTATATACGACCTAACGGAGGCGACCTAACAGAGCTCCGACCTAGAGAAGCTGTTTCATATTGACACTTCAGAGCTTAGGACGCTAGGTCGCGTGAAGGTTCGCTGATGCTGTTTTCCTCTAAGGTCGTTGAAGGTCTTAAATCGCAAGGAATTTAGGTCGTATTTTGGTGATGTGTTTATAAGTCGTTGTAACATAGGTCGTTAACGACCTAGTGTGAGTCACTGTTTGTGTTAGGTCGTTGTTGACCAATGTTGAGTCGTAGGTCACGACTGTTATGTCGTAGGACGTTCTGTGTTGTTGTACGTTGTTATGTCATCTTATGTAACTCGTAAGTCGTGATAATGTGTTGTTTTTAGGTCGCGTGGAGGTGTTGTGATGTATATATGTTGTGGAGTCGTTGTATTTTAGGTCGTGTGATGTTAATACGAAATGTCATGCTTGTGTTGCGTTGTCTTTAGGTCGTTAACGACCTTGTCTAGTTCTTAGGTCGCATAACGACTTAAGCTAAATCGTGAGTCCTGTACAAGTTGTAACCCTATAAATAGGGATGGTGGTGTCATTTGTAACTTGGGTTGATTTTTGAATGAAACTTTGTTTGAGTGCTTTGTGCCTCTTTAGAAATTGGTAGTTAAGTGTGATCTCCGATCTCCACTTTCGGTATTCGAGTGCGCTCGAATCAACGATTGTTGAAGCCAATTCATGGTATCAAGTGCGCTTGATCAACGTCTGAAGAATTGTAGATCTTCTCTCACGGTATCGTGCGCGATCAACGTGTTGAAGATAGATAGAATTCGGTATCTTTTGGAGATCAACGAATTTGGGCATTCGGTATCTTTCAATCCATCGATTCATATTGCTTCATCTAATCGTTCTTCGATTAGTTTGACACGGAATCTTCATTTCGTCGTCAATCGTTTATTTTCCGCTGCATCAGTTTTGGTATCAGAGCTAGACTTAGCCAATCATAGCTAAGCCGAGTCTTGGAGCCAAGGAGTTTGAAGTTTGGTGTTCATCGTGTTCATCGTGAAGTTGCAACAAGTTTGGAGTTTTCGATCCATAACATTTTGGATCAAAGTTCGTAAAGTGTTTGAATTTTGATCTTGGAAGTTTTGCGCGCCAAAGTGAGTTTGAATTTTTGAAGTGTTTGTGCAAGCTAGTTTGGGCCGCATTAAGTTTGTGTTGAACGAGTTGGGGCTGTGCGAGTTAGTGCAGGCCGAGAGATAAGTGCAAGCGTGAGCCAAGTTAGGTCGCAACCGGTGCGTGCGAGCTAAGTGGAGGCCAAGAGTTGAAGTTCAGTTTGAAGTTCAAGGCCGAGAGTTTTGTTAAAGATTTGTTGAAATTCTACAATGCCGCCAAGCAGAGCTAATCGTCATCAAAATGTTGAAGATTTGTACAAGAGAGAAGATGCTGAACAGATGGAACAACGCATTAGCAATAAATTCAATGAGAAGTTGGATGAAGGCATTGGTAGATTGGAGAAATTGATGATTGATATGAATCAAAGGAGAAGATCGCCAGTCTCGAACCATGGAGGAAACAGAGTTTCTCCATCGGTTACGGAAGCGAGGAGGGTGTCGCCACAATCTTTTAGAGAATGAAGAGAAACATCAACTTCATCGAGAAGAGATCACCATGAATATAGACATGAAGAGAGAAGAACTCCATGTGAGTTTGAAGATGAACCCTATCGAGATGAAGAGAGACTTAGTTGAAGAGATATGTGTGATCGAAGGGATGTTAATGGTCGAAATTGATATAGACGTACATTTGATTTTGATGAAGAGGGTGATAGAGCTAGCATTCATTATCGAGAACGAGACCAAGTTCGAAACTCGTATCGGGATGTTGAGGATGACCGACGATGGGAGTCGGGTATGAAGATGGAAATTCCAGAATTCAAGGGTGGAATTGTAGCAGAAGAATTTCTTGATTGGTTGTCTAATGTTGAAGAAATTTTTGACTTCAAAGAAGTTCCTGAGAATCGAAGAGTTAAGTTGGTTGCTACTCGTTTGAGAGGTAGAGCTTTAGCGTGGTGGCAGCAAACAAAACTTATACGGGAGAGAATGGGGAAGTCAAAGATTGAATCATGGGAGAAGATGAAGAAGTTGATGAAAGCTACGTTCTTGCCGTATAATTATCAACCACTCATGTATCAGAGCTTGCAGAATCTGAGGCAAGGAACGAAGACTGTTAATGATTATGCTGATGAATTTTATCAACTGATTGCTCGAAATGACATTATGGAGACAAAGGAACAATTGACTGCTAGGTTTGTTGGAGGGTTGAGAATGCAGATCCAGGACATGGTGAATATGTTTGATCCGAGATCTGTTGCAGAAGCACATCAAAAAGCGTTGGCTTGGGAGAAGCAGGGAAGACGTGGAGGTGGTGTGTTTACAAATTCCAACAATCAAGTGAAGGGTGCTAGTGGGAGTTCCAATGTTTCTAAAGCAGTCAATAAACCAGTTGTGAATGAGGTTGCGAAGGCAAAGGTCAATAACAGTTTCAAATGTTATAATTGCCAGGAAGTGGGCCACAAGTGTAATGAATGTCTGAAACCTAAGAAACGAGCTATGATAGCTGAGGTTGAGGATGAGGATGTAGAAGCTGAATGTTCTAATTCACCACTTGATGAGGAGGAAGAAGAGTTGTCCGGAGATGAGGGTTGTAATTTGATGATGAGGAGGTCTTGTCTAACACCAAAGCAAGAGGATGATTCTAGCTGGTTGAGGAGCAACATTTTTCAGTCAACATGCACTATTCTGGGGAAGGTTTGCAAGTTTGTTATTGATGCAGGCAGCTGTGATAACATCATTTCTACCGAGGCTGTGAAGAAGTTGGCATTGAAGACTGAGAAGCATCCAAAACCTTACAAGTTAGCTTGGTTGAGGAAGGGTGGTGAAGTGAAGGTTTGTCGAAGGGCTTGTGTGAATTTTTCGATTGGGAAGAGATATAAAGATGAGATTTGGTGCGATGTTGTGGATATGGATGTATGTCATCTGTTGTTAGGGAGACCATGGCAGTATGATAGAGCGGTGCAACATGATGGACGTACCAACAGCTACAGTTTCATGTTCGAAGGCACAAAGATCACTTTAGTTCCTAAGAAGCGACAACAAGAAGAAAGCAAGTTGGAGTAGATTGAAGAGCTGAAAACTTTGCTATCTTTGAAGGAGTTTGTTAAGGAAGTTGAAGAGGAGCCTGAAGTATTTTTGTTGATTGGGCGAGAGAGTAATGAAGTGGTTGAAATTCCTGATGAAGTAAAGCCAGTGCTGGAAGAATTTGACGATGTATTTCCTGAAGGGCTGCCAACGGAGTTACCACCGTTGAGGGGTATACAACACTAAATAGATCTTGTTCCAAGAGCTATGTTTCCACATAAACCACATTAAAGGATGAGTCCAAAGGAAGATGAGGAGTTGAGAAAGCAGGTAGAAGAATTGCTTGAACAAGGGCGCATACAAGAGAGCTTAAGTCCTTGTGTTGTACCAGCATTATTAGTGCTTAAGAAGGATGGTTCGTGGAGGATGTGTACGGATAGCAGGGCACTGAACAAAATAACTGTCAGATACATATTTCCGATGCCGAGGCTTGATGATCTGTTAGATCAAATCAGTGGGTCTGTAATCTTTTCGAAGATTGATCTTAAGAGTGGTTATCATCAAATTCGAATTAGACCAGGAGATGAATGGAAGACAGCATTCAAGACGAGGGAAGGATTGTATGAATGGCTGGTTATGCCATTTGGTCTATCGAATGCACCGAGTACATTCATGAGGGTGATGAACCAAATTTTCAGGCCGTACATTGAGAAGTTTGTGGTAGTTTACTTTGATGATATTTTGATTTATAGTGCTAGTACAGAGGAGCATATTCAGCATTTGCGGAAGGTGTTAATTACTCTTCGTGAAGAACAATTCTATGCAGCAACGAAGAAATGTGTGTTTATGGCATGGAGTGTCTTATTTCTGGGATATGTTGTGTCGGAAGAAGGGATACAGGTGGATCAAAGTAAAGTTGAAGCGATCAGAGATTGGCCACAGCCCAAGACTATAACAGAAGTTTGAAGTTTTCACGGGTTGGCTTCATTTTATCGAAGGTTTATTCCACACTTTAGTAGTGTGATGGCGCCTGTTACTGATTGTATGAAGGGCAAGCAGTTTTCATTGACGGAGGAAGCAGGACTCGCTTTTGAGCGAATCAAGGAACACTCGACGTCAGCACCAATTCTAGTATTACCAGATTTTCAGTTGTTGTTTGAGCTACATACGGATGCATCTAAGGTTGAGATTGGAGGGGTGTTGAGTCATAAGGGGTGTCCAATTTCATATTTTAGTGAGAAGCTGTCGGGAGCGAAGATGAGATATAATACGTATGATATAGAATGTTATGCTATTGTGCAAGCCGTGAAACACTGGAGACATTACTTGTTTCATAAGGATTTTGTGTTATACACTGATCATGAGGCATTGAAACATCTACAAGGACAGGAGAAATTTTCAGCTAGGCATGCATCGTGGATTGCATACTTGCAGCAATTTACTTTTGTTGTGAAACATAAGTCGGGAATTACGAATCGCGTGGCAGATGTGTTGAGCAGGAGGAATCATTTATTGACTACAATGAAAATTGAAGTGACGGGGTTCGATATACTTCTAGAATTGTTTGTCGAAGATCCTTATTTTGTGAAGATTGTAAACGAAGTCAAGAAGGGGGAGACGGAAGAGTTTGTGTTGGTGGATGATTTTCTGTTTAAAGAAATCGATTATGTATACCAGATTGCAGTTTACGGATGAAAATTGTGAAGGAGTGACATGAAGAAGGCCATGTGGGTAGAGATCGTACATTGCAGTTGATTTCTCAATCTTATTTTTAGCCATCAATGAGAAAAGAAGTTGAGAGATTTGTGGAGAGATGTCGTATCTGTCAAGTTTCGAAGGGAACCGCTACAAATGCAGGATTATATATGCCGTTACCTATGCCTACTAGACCGTGGGTTGATGTGAGCATGGATTTTGTTTTGGGTTTGCCTAGAACTCAAAGGGGAAATGATTCTATATTTGTTGTGGTGGACAGTTTTTCGAAAATGGCACATTTCATAGCTTGTAAAAAGACAGCAGATGTCGTCCATGTTGCTCAGTTATTCTTTAAAGAGGTGTATTGATTACATGGGCTACCTGAGTCTATTGTTTCCGATCGGGATACTAGATTTCTAAGCCATTTTTGGTTAAGTTTGTGGAAGATGGTTGGAACAAAGCTAAACTTTAGTAGCGCTTATCATCCGCAATCTGATGGGCAAACGGAGGTGGTTAACAGATCGTTGGGGAACTTGTTGAGATGTCTCGTGAAAGATAACTTGAAGAGCTGGGATATGAAGTTATGTCAGACAGAGTTTGCACATAATCATGCGATCAATCAAAGTACTGGATTTAGTCCGTTTCAAGTTGTATATTCAAGCTTGCCAAAGGGGCCATTGGATTTGACGACAGTGCCATATCAGAAGGGAGTTGTTAAGCGAGCTTGTGATTTTGTGACTGAGTCGCAAGAGTGCCACAGAACTGTTCATGAGCGATTACTTTCATCAAATGAGAAGTATAAACAACTGGCGGATAAGAAACGAAGGAGTGTGAACTTCAGAGAAGGTGATTTGGTTTACGCCGTGTTGACAAAAGATCGTTTTCCAGTGGGAACGTACAATAAATTGAAGGCGCGAAAGATTGGTCCAGTAGAAATTTTGAAGAAGATCAATGAGAATGCGTATCGGTTGAAATTGCCAGATAATGTTCATACATCTGATGTCTTCAATGTTAAATACTTGATTTTGTATCATGGGGATGAGCTTGTTGTGGAAGAGGAAGGTGCGAATTCGTGGTCGAATTCTTGTCAACTGGGAGAGGATGATGTAGTGCAATCTGAAGTTACCTTAGGTCACGAGCGACCAAACAAGCTAATGAGTCGCGTGCGACCTAACGGGTTAAAGGATAACGAGGTAAGAAAGGAGAAAGAGGTAGCCCAGCATCATATTACCTGTTTTTCCTTAGGTCGCTACGGTATAAGTGACCTACGACCTAACGGAGGCGGCCTAGAGCTCCGACCTAGAGAAGCTGTTTCATATTGACACTTCAGAGCTTAGGACGCTAGGTCGCGTGAAGGTTTGCTGATGCTGTTTTCCTCTTAGGTCGTTGAAGGTCTTAAATCGCAAGGAATTTAGGTCGTATTTTTGTGATGTGTTGATAAGTCGTTGTAACATAGGTCGTTAACGACCTAGTGTGAGTCGTTGTTTGTGTTAGGTCGTTGTTGACCAATGTTGAGTCGTAGGTCGCGACTGTTATGTCGTAGGACATTCTGTGTTGTTGTACGTTGTTATGTCATCTTATGTAACTCGTAAGTCTTGATAATGTGTTGTTTTTAGGTCGCGTGGAGGTGTTGTGATGTATATATGTTGTGGAGTCGTTGTATTTTAGGTCGTGTGATGTTAATACGAAATGGCATGCTTGTGTTGCGTTGTCTTTAGGTCGTTAATGACCTTGTCTAGTTCGTAGGTCGCATAACGACTTAAGCTAAATCGTGAGTCCTGTACAAGTTGTAACCCTATAAATAGAGATGGTGGTGTCATTTGTAACTTGGGTTGATTTTTGAATGAAACTTTGTTTGAGTGCTTTGTGCCTCTTTAGAAATTGGTAGTTGAGTGTGATCTCCTATCTCCACTTTCGGTATTCGAGTGCGCTTGAATCAACGATTGTTGAAGCCAATTCACGGTATCAAGTGCGCTTGATCAACGTTTGAAGAATTATAGATCTTCTCTCATGGTATCATGCGCGATCAACGTGTCGAAGATAGCTAGAATTCGGTATCTTTTGGAGATCAACTAATTTGGACATTCGGTATCTTTCAATCCATCGATTCATGTTGCTTCATCTAATCGTTCTTCGATTAGTTTGACATAGAATCTTCATTTCGTCGTCAATCGTTTATTTTCCGCTGCATCACTACTGCCTCTCTAAAGCCCAAAGGTCTTGAAATGAGGACATCATACCTAATTTCTTTTTTTAATCCTCCAATAAATCTATCAAGTAAGTACTTTGGTGGGAGAGTTTCTACTACAGCCTACAACTATTCAAACTTTCTCAAATAAGATCTAACTGTTGTATGCTGCTTAAGTTTGGATAAAGTTTCATATGGTCTTCCATTTCTTCAGAATTAAATCTGACCAGTATTTCCTCCTTGAAGACTGGCCATGATTCATTATTGTTAACAGTGTTCACATACCAATGATACCATTGCAAGGCTTCTTTCTTTAAAGGAAATGAACAAATGTCTAACCATTGATGTTCTTCAGTGTGATGGAATTTAAAATACTGATCTACCTGTCTCAACCAATCTGCCACTCCTTCCTCTCCAGAATATGTAAGGAAATCTAGTTTGATGATAGGGTATGGGTTGTGGTCACGAAGCATGGGATAATCTGGTAATAGGTTTCTAGGTTGATGAGGAGGCAGTGGTTCTTGTGGATATCTTGGAGGAGTGTTAAAGAAAGGGGCACTTCTTGGTAGTACAACAGGTGTCCTATGAGGTTGTGTGAAAGTTCTTAGTGGTGGCGGCTGCGGTGGATACGTAGGTTGCGATGGGGGAGGTGGATAAGGCTAAAAAGGTATCGAAGGTTTAGAAGTTGCTTGTGGTGGTTGAAAAGTGTTCCTATTATTGCGATACTCATTAACAAAAGTAGTCAACATGTTGTGCACTCCCTCGAATTTAGTATGCATATCTTTGGTGGATTGATCAAAATTTTTGTCCAAGTTTTGAATGGTATACTCCAAATTTCTGGTTGTAATTTCTAAATCCCTCAGGGCATAAGTAGTGTGGTTCTTAATTTCCACTTGCTTCAGCCATGGATCATCTGGGTTTGAAATTAGGGTAGGGTCTGGATCTGAATTTGGGGCATTTTTAGGATCGAATATCTAATTTGTTTGTATGTATGTTAAGTTATTCACCGTTCCTTGAATCTGATTTTAATTACATATGTTAAATTTTGTACAACTGTTATGATCCTTGTTAAAACAAAAGGGATACCTGGATTTAATATTAATGAGTTGACTTTAGTGCAAATTTTAATTATTTGTTGTTTTCTATATTTAAGTTTTTGTGTAAACTTGATGTATTTTTTTCATTCCTAAATTAAAATTTTAATGAAAACTTTTAACTTTAAAACCAAAAAACCTTTTGTACAAATGTATATACACATATACACCATATGCTACATTTTTTGCAAATATATGCTTTCAGATCCAAATTATTAAATTTTAATTATCAGTTATATGTAATATAAATGTTTTGTTTAAACCAAATTTGTATAAAGATTATGGGTAATAGTGTAACCTTTTTTTGTTAAACATTTTCTCAATTGGAATTTTGTTAATGTTATTTTAGGATTTCAAATTATTTAAAATTACTAATAGGTTTTCTATAACATCCCTAAATTTTTGATAATATTATTCAGAAGATTTAATTAGATAAATTAATTAGAATAATGATGATAAGAAAATTGAGATTTGAGCAAATTATATATATATAGGGTCGTGCTTAACCATAAAATAAATAGGGTTAAAATTAGTTTATAAGATAATTAACTTACATAAGGCCTTATTAGTAAAAATAGCTGCACTTTCTATTCGTGGCTATACATTTGCCTTTGTCCATTCACGTTCATTTTATATCTCAAATCAAAACAAATGCACTTTAAAGCCAAGAAGAGCCGGCCATTAACAAGGGAAAAGAGGAATTTTAATCTAAAGCCAGGGAGGATTAATCAACAACAAATCTAAAATTCCTTATCAAGTTTAAGGTGAATAATAATCTTATACCATCTTTATTTTTATCTATGATTGTATGGTTTTGTATTTATGATTTAAATTCGTTTTTGTGATAAAATGGATGATGATATGATTGAGTTATATTATGATGATTTATTTTAAATTCATACGCATATGAATTTGTATGGTTTCAATGTAAAATCGAGAATCTATGATTTCAGATTGTCGTGAAAATTTTTTATGTCAAGTAAAACATGATTTTAGAGATGAGTTTTAATTTTCAGAATTGTCCAAGCTATGGAAATTTTATTATGAATTTTTAATAGAAAATATGATATAATCGGGTTTAAAATTTATTTTGAATATTTCCGGAAGAAATTAGGTCTAAACTTTAATATATTTGATTACATGAGGAAATCAACTTTTTATGATTTTTGGGGATTTTTCCCAATTGAATTACAAGGGGAAATAAATTATTTTAAAGAAGGGCTTTTCTGCAAATGTCGGTTTTGTTATATGGAAAAGTTTTAACGTTAAAATCCTTTAATTTGGATCTGACTAAATGCGGTAGTTTTGAAGGTAAAGTATTTGAAAAGTTTTCATGGCAACCAATTAGTGTTTTGTAATTAGGCAAGCTGTTAAAAAGAAATTACTAAAGTTACTATATTTCAGTCTTCAAATCAAAAAAAGGTGTTCCGCCTTTATTAGTAAACGCCTTTCGAATCCATTGATTCCATCTCATCCCAATCGAAACCTACATAGTCGGAACCAATACACAAGATAACACTTAGATGGTATGTAGTGGATCGAACGAAAGGCGAAAGCCTTGGTTTCGAAAGGGTAGCTTTCGATGGGATCAAAACCCTACTTTGTTTTCATAAGTTAAATTTTTTGCCTTGTTTTATCTAAAGCTTCTGACACAGTCGAAACATATGTTTTCGAAAGGGGTTTTATAAGTAGCTTTCGAAGAAGATTGCTATATTATGTAAGAAGTTAGCTTTCGAAGGGGTACCTTTTTTTTACAAAACAAAGCTTCGACTGGATTGGTTTAAACTTAGTTGAAACCAAGCCGCTACTTTACCTTTTGACTATATTGACCAGTAATGTTTTCGAAAGGTTGTCCTTATATACCTTAAACTAAGCCTTTCCCAACTGCTTTCGAAAGGGGTTGGGGTTTCGAAGGTGATGGAGTCGAAATGGGTTTCTGCTCTGTCCTTCAAAGTTTTTGTTCTAAGGGTTTTGCTTTCGACTAGATGGTTCCGGTACCATCGATTTTTTCCCAAATTAATTTTTTTTGGCTTCGAAGGAGATACTTCATATATAACCTTTTCGACCCAAATATTGTTTTTAAAGAGTAAACCCAATGCTTTCGAAAGGGGTACTTTCATTTGTTTCAAAGCTCTATATTTTGAAAAGATGATTTGATACCATCAAAAGGTATAATAGATCTCGAAAAAGAATGTTTACTAAGGGCTTGGAAAGGTATGTATACAATATTTTGAAAAGAAGTCTTTACTTTCGAAGGAGGCTATCCAAAGGTTTCGAAAAGAGATGTTTTTATGGTTTCAAAACATTAACTCAATCTCAATTTAAAGTAATAACCATAGCATAAACAAAGATTTAGAAATGTTATTCACATTGTTATTAACCCACTATATTCTGTGTAACGCTTGCGATTTTTCGTTGCCGAAAAACCGAAATGTTATGGGTTTAAGAAAGAAGAAAGGAAGAAGAAGAGAAGAAGGTAGAAGATGGAGAGAAGAAAGAATAAAAAAAATAGAGGGAAGAGAAAAACAGAAAATAGAGAACATAGAACAGAACAACATCAGAATCTCACAATTCGCAGCGGAACAACATATAATAAATAAATGAATAATCTTTAAACAAAGAACTATATCAGTTATTACATTTCATTTCATTACATCATATCATCAGAGTGTACAACAATATACAACAACAAAAAGCGGAAAAAGAAATACTATATAAATAATACGCCATGCCATCCATCTTGCCCCCAGCAACTCCTGAATATCCAGAATATCCTGATAAACCTAACTCTTAACTGCCCGTGTGGAAATTGGTGGGCACCCAGAGTTTAGGAAGGAAAACAATAAACTCCAAGTCAGTCATGTGACTGGTGTGAGAACTCAAAACAGTTTATTTATCTTTAAAATCAAAATAGAGGAATATTTTTATTTCAATTCGCAATGCTTTTAAAAATGAGACTACCATAAGGCCTCCCGCACACACACACAATGCAAACGCAGAATCGGAGGAGATTTCTCCTTATGATAGTCAAAGATGCTTGATACGCATTTAAAAAGATATTTGATATTATTATTAGCGTATAGTGTAGGAAAAATTCATTTCGAAAGTAGAATATAAATCTTAGCCAACATACGACCATTATCGTATGCCTACTATAGCTAACTATGTTCAATAGCAGGTTACCGCCACATTCCACAGCAGGTTATACAACTAAAACCGTACAAGTTTCGTATTGTTTCTTTGGATTTCCAACAAATGGTCAGGCCAAGGAACTTCCCATTGCCACATGTGAATGCCTCTGGAAAGACATCCCCGAGAACCAAACCGGAACTCTGCCAACACAAGGCCGGGTTACCCCTAACTGGGTAACTACTGACACGAGCACGCCATTCCCCGATCGTAAACGACCTTTCTCACGGGATCCCGATAGCCAACAACCACAAAGTAATAAATTCGCAGTAACCACATAGGTTAAATATCTGGGCTCCATACCATGATACAACCTCTATCCAGAAGGAAATGTACATACCCTAAAGGGTGCTACCCCTCATAACCTTGCCGCATCTTTCCTGTTTTGACCATTTCCGGGGTGTGAGGTTCGGCGAAGTCACGTCCACAAAAACACACTTTATACAAAAAGCCGTGCTTTGGGTCAACAAATGATCAACACAATGATCACCAAGATAGACGATCAAATAAACGATCCTATCACAATAATCAACACAATGATCATTTACAGCAACACTCAGCATGTCGCATTACCAAATTGGGAATATATCGCTGATAACTTCAACTACATAACCTCTGAGCTCGTACGTCTCAGAGAAGGGTGTTAAGCTAAAAGAATAAATTCTCCGCCACCAACAGAAATATATTTGAATGAAATCGGCTTTATATCTCAACTTGTAATGTCAGACACACAATCCATGCAAGTCTGTTCCGGGATCGAACAGAACCGAAGGCACTTCCAAAGAAGCCCTTGCAATCCAGATATTCACTAATCACGTCCGGATATCCCGTCACTAAGGGTGATAAACCTCTATATCGGAGATCAGCCGATGCAGAGTAACTCGACGGTAATCCATCCGTTTTCACAAATATCCGGTCTTCAACACCGGTCTTCAAATGCAATTCATAACGACGTATCACATATTCGGAGTGGGTTATACGACCCCATGGTCCTTTCCCGGTTAATCCGAATAGTGAGCGCTTATTTTTAAAAATAAGTGTGGCATCCAATTCAAGCAATCACAACAATTACTCATTCAAGGGTAAATATTGATAGTCGGTTATTTAACTATCAATAAAGATGCGCCACATCACCAGATTCCAAATAATTTTCCAAATTATTTAATTTTCCAAAAATATCGTTACTAGATATAAAATTTCAATACTTCAAAAATAAACCAATGTTTATTTTGAAAACCAATTTTTCCTTTTTATTTATAAATTCCATAGTGAATTTATATGTCATATTTTCTATTGATTAACAGTTTCAATAGATTTTAATTATTAAATTCCAATTTATCTTCAAAAAGATAAATTCTTAAAAATATTCCATTTCATATTGGAAAAGTAATTCCATACTTATTTAATAATAAGTAATTCAAAAAATCTTATTCATTTTCAACAATTTGAAAATATTCAATATACTTAACTCATAGTTAAGCATATATTTCATTCGTTAAGGAAATCATTCTTTTATTCACATTTAATTGGGTCAAAACGAATGTTGCGCAAAACATCGTTACGACAACCCAAAAACACTAGTATAGGGATTCGAAATTAAATTAGATATATAAATCCCAATACTATTCAAAACATTTCCTTTCGGAAATCATTTACTATAACAACAGTGTTATAGTCCACCATTTCCTTATTTTTTCAAAAACGCCTATTTCAACAATAAATGTTGAAATCTATGTTTTCATTTCCCTCTATTTCTCGAAAACGTCTATTTCAACAATAAATGTTGAAATCTATGTTTTTAATACTCAATACATTTTAAAACATTTCTAAATCGTTTTAAATTCTGTTTAAAACATTCTTTCCCAAAATATCCATTTTTATTAATAATATATTCACTGTTCAAAAACGTGAATATAACTCCTTTAATAAACTTCTATATTCAATTGATCAAATTCAATTGATTACGAATTTATAAACAATGTTTATAAATTCTATTCCTTTTTATAAACTTTGATTTATAAATTTTCTTTATAAAATCCAATTTAATTTATATAACTCAATTTTATACCAAAGTCTATATTATAAGCTAAACACTTATAGTTCATTTATTTACCCAACTCGTTCCTTTAAAACTTTTACAAATTATAAATCTTATTACTTTTAAAGATTCTTTTATATTTTCCTATTTCCAACTTATCACATTCAATTCAATTTCGGATTTATAAAACAACGTTTATAAATCCCATTTATAATTTTATAACTTCTATTTATAAAAACCAATTTATTTACAAATTCCCTTTATATTTCACTTTAATACCAAATTCCGATTCATAAGATAATTTCTTATAAATCTATTCATTTTATAAAATCTATTCATTTTCTAATCTCACAATTTATAAATTTATAAATTTTCATTTACTTATAACAACCATTTATACTTCATTTATAACACTTATAAAAAACTCGTTTTATAATTCCAATATTTTTAAATTTATAAGTATCAATTCTATAAATGTGCTAACTATTTCAAAATTCACATTTCGCTTTCATTTCACAAAAATCTTAAATTCTATAACTTTAAAAATTAAAATTTTAAATTTATTTAAAATGAATCAATTCAAAATTTAAATAAAAACATATACTTGAAAAATCGATTTAAAAATCCCTTTAAAATCAAAAATCGTAATTTTTAACTTTAAAAACGAATCCGATGATGCCACAGCATCAATTGGTCAATCATGGCAACAAATATCATATATCAATATGATAGTTAACAGTCAACACAATATTTATAAAACAAATAAATATTTGTGAGGGGTCCAGTTGGATCCCTCCAACCTGTTTCCCTGCATTCAAAGAGTTAGCACAATACCCATTCCACTTCGAGGTGGAATATCGCGGTATATGGGATTTTATAAAATATTATCCGCTTACTAACGGCGCAATAGGGTCTCATCCGCTATACGAGGCGGGAAATCATCAACTGCAATATATACATATGCCAATGTATATATATTGCTATATATAGATATATCCTAAAATATCTATTATCACAATCAGGCAAACAATTCAATCAATCAGCAAAATTTTAAATATAACTATTTAAAATTTAAAAATCCCTTTTCGAGTGAGAATTTCTCACCTTAGCTTTAATGGCAATCCGTTTCCATCTTGACTCGATTTCACCATTTTAGACCTTACTGACTCCACAAACCCAAGCCTCCATTTCGATCGCGTCCCCCCTATCGCCACCTTCCACGGCTCTGAATTCGCCGCCAATCCCTGTGTTGTCTCGACCAAATCGAGACCGGACCTTGCAACTTCCCACGCCGCTGCTCCTAATCGCCCACGCTGCCACGATTTCAACCAAGCCTCTCGAGTTTCCCCCCATCGCGACGCCCACTTCTACAGGCGCAGACACCCCATCGCGAACCCGCCACCTTAGCGTCGATCGAACTCCCTTCATTGCTCCAGATCGTTGCTTGCCCTAGATTTAATCGATCTCAAATCGATTCGCGAGCATCACGTCGCCACATCGCGACTTCGGTCACCATGAAATCGAACGCGATCTTAGCTCGCCTCCCCGCTTGCTCTTCTCAAAACCGAGGACTTCGATGGGTTGAATGAGCAGAAGGATCGCCATTTATTTAAATTGGGAACGATTTCGAACGGAAGAGAAGAGGGCTCGGCCTGTTTTGAGAAAGAAGAGATGCTTTCGTTCGTTTTGAATTTGGGAACGAACTGAATTGATTTTCCTTATAGGCTTCGGCCATTAAAATATTTCGTTTCTTTTTTTTTTCAATGCTGTTGCGTGACTAATTTTAAAACGAGACGGGAGCAAGGGTACGCAAATTTTCAGAGTAGGTCTGCTAAAGAAAAGAATAGGGTGGCTGAAGTTGACACTTATAATTTTAAATTCGAATTGAATTTGATTCAAATTTCCAACACGTTTATACTTCGTGTGCTCACATAACCATTCCAAAAAATACGAAATTTGAAATCTGGCAATAATTCAATATTCCGGACTCAATGGAACTGGTTTCGTCGAATTCTGAGACTGTGCCTCGGACGGCTATTTTTAAATTCAATGTGAACGTTGTAAATTTTAAAACTGATTAAAACAGTTTCTAATTTGATTCTGAAGCTTCTATTATCTTTAGTATTATCAATATGAATTTTATAAGCCTTTGAAATAATTTTAATCAGCTTAAAATTGAAGATTTAAATTTTTATTCACTTCAATAGATTAAATTTTATAATTTAATTGCCAATTTCATTCTGATAATTTAAAATTCAATCCAAATCATCATACAAATATTTAAAATTAATTAAATATTTTCAAATTAAATTATTCAAATTTCTGGGTCGTTACAACCTTCCCTCCTTAAAAGAATTTCGTCCCGAAATTGCAAGTTAGGAAGAAAATGGTCCTAAACCGTCTACTATTTTTTTTCCAAACTAAACAGTTTTATCAACTTACTAACCTAAATCTTTTTGTTAAAGATTCATTATCATTCCAATTAACTTTCAAACTTCGATTACAGGTTTCAACAACATTGTTCACTTCAAAATTCAAATTTAAATTTAAATTCAAATTTCAACTTTCAAATTTTCTCAAAATTTTCTAACACCCTAAATTTTCGAAAAAATTTCGCCAGCGTCTCCTTTGCGCGGCTCGATCGGTACGACTACAAAATGGCACCACGGCCCCTCAGAATCAAAAAGAAAAAGAAAAAGCCAAGCGGCTAGAGGAGAAAGTCATCAAATCCCATATCGAAATTGAAATACGTACCTTTTGTCGAGCAATTCAAATTTATCTTCAAATCAATGTTCCAATTTCATTTATACACCTGTATATCCTGCTTAATAATGATATCCAATTCCAACATTCAACCATTCTGCTAATTTTATTACAAATTTTTCAACATATCATCTTATACATCTTTAGCTTTACCGTTGAAGTTACATATCCAATTTCAATCAACTTTGCATTTCAAACTTCATTTGAATTCAATTCACAATTTCAACTCTATTCTGAATATTGAATTATGTTAACTATCATTCATTCACAACCACACTATTTAAATTAGTTCCAATTACTAATTCATTACAAATTCCAATTCATACAATTCAAATTTGTTTTCAATATTCCGTTTCAATTCTCATTTATTTTTCAATAGCAAATACTTGGACAATACATTCAAGATAAATTCCATTAGCAATCTATATAGTTTTAATATAAATTAAATTGCTTCCATCTAATTCACATTCAATTTATATTAAATTCTAGTGATTAACAACTCATTCAATTCATTTTTTTTTTAGTGAAACGGATTCATATCCATTCCAGTTTACAACTAATTTAAATTGATACTACTCAATTTATTTTAATTCCCATATTCAATTCATCTTGAATTTACTTAATTAATAACAAGAGAATTTCAATTTATTTCTTTTACTTACTTGAATTTATATGCAAATTCAAACCATTTTTAAACTTAGCTCACAACTCATATTTAACTAATTCAACCTTCAATTCGTTTATTTCACGAATTAATAAATTATCAAGTTAATTTACTTGAATTCAATCTACTTTATTATTATATTTTTATTTTTTCCAAGTTTGGATTTTCCATTCAATGTGATTTAAATCAAATCTCATCCCATTATTGAATTTTACTTCAAATATTTTTTTCTGGAACTTTATTTCAAATTATATATCATATTTACAATTTTATTTTCACTAATTCTATTTTGGTTTATAACCACTCATATTAAACTGGATTTCCAATTCGAATTCAATTTACCTTTCTTTCATAATCATTGAATTTAATTCGTTCCAGCCTTATTCATTTGGTCAATATTCAATTAGCTTCACTTACTAATTTTTAGTTTAATACTTCACAAATCAAATTCAATTCCAGCTTTATTTGCTTACAAATTCAAGTTCCAATCTATTTATTTCACAAAATTTTCATTTCAATTAGAATCTCATTCCAATCAAATTTCGAATATTTTATAAGTTATCAACTTATTTGCATTTCGATTTATAAATTTCACTTATACATTCATTATTACTAATTCCATTCCATTAATGAATTTTAATTATCTTCTTGGAATTCCATTTTCATTTATAAATTCAGTAACAATTTATATTCACAAATTCTATTTATATATATGGATTTAACCTTGGAGTTATGATTTAAATTCTTATTCGATTTTAATGATAATTTTAATATTATCATCTCCTAACATCCAAACATCCATATACTATAATATTTAATAGAAAATCACTTCTTTTATATACAAAAATAGTTTTGGGTAAAATTATTTCATTTACCCTATTTCAAAACAATATTATGTGGAATTGTTCTATTCAAGTGTTTAGAAACCCCTTCGATTCAGTTTTCGAGGCTGCGCCGACGAAGGTTCATATACCACTCAACAAACCAATCATCACAATATAAAACAAATTTTATATTCACTAACTATTACGCGCTCATATATATTATTACACTCAAACTCATTCTAGAGTACTACTGACTCTATCTCTAACGAGTAATACCCAACAGAACCATGGTTGTCGCTTAACCATAAGCTCTGATACCAAATGTAACGCTTGCGATTTTTCGTTGCCGAAAAACCGAAATGTTATGGGTTTAAGAAAGAAGAAAGGAAGAAGAAGAGAAGAAGGTAGAAGATGGAGAGAAGAAAGAATAAAAAAAATAGAGGGAAGAGAAAAACAGAAAATAGAGAACATAGAACAGAACAACATCAGAATCTCACAATTCGCAGCGGAACAACATATAATAAATAAATGAATAATCTTTAAACAAAGAACTATATCAGTTATTGCATTTCATTTCATTACATCATATCATCAGAGTGTACAACAATATACAACAACAAACAGCGGAAAAAGAAATACTATATAAATAATACGCCATGCCATCCATCTTGCCTCCAGCAACTCTTGAATATCCAGAATATCCTGATAAACCTAACTCTTAACTGCCCGTGTGGAAATTGGTGGGCACCCAGAGTTTAGGAAGGAAAACAATAAACTCCAAGTCAGTCATGTGACTGGTGTGAGAACTCAAAACAGTTTATTTATCTTTAAAATCAAAATAGAGGAATATTTTTATTTCAATTCGCAATGCTTTTAAAAATGAGACTACCATAAGGCCTCCCGCACACACACACAATGCAAACGCAGAATCGGAGGAGATTTCTCCTTATGATAGTCAAAGATGCTTGATACGCATTTAAAAAGACATTTGATATTATTATTAGCGTATAGTGTAGGAAAAATTCATTTCGAAAGTAGAATATAAATCTTAGCCAACATACGACCATTATCGTATGCCTACTATAGCTAACTATGTTCAATAGCAGGTTACCGCCACATTCCATAGCAGGTTATACAACTAAAACCGTACAAGTTTCGTATTGTTTCTTTGGATTTCCAACAAATGGTCAGGCCAAGGAACTTCCCATTGCCACATGTGAATGCCTCTGGAAAGACATCCCCGAGAACCAAACCGGAACTCTGCCAACACAAGGCCGGGTTACCCCTAACTGGGTAACTACTGACACGAGCACGCCATTCCCCGATCGTAAACGACCTTTCTCACGGGATCCCGATAGCCAACAACCACAAAGTAATAAATTCGCAGTAACCACATAGGTTAAATATCTGGGCTCCATACCATGATACAACCTCTATCCAGAAGGAAATGTACATACCCTAAAGGGTGCTACCCCTCATAACCTTGCCGCATCTTTCCTGTTTTGACCATTTCCGGGGTGTGAGGTTCGACGAAGTCACGTCCACAAAAACACACTTTATACAAGAAGCCGTGCTTTGGGTCAACAAATGATCAACACAATGATCACCAAGATAGACGATCAAATAAACGATCCTATCACAATAATCAACACAATGATCATTTACAGCAACACTCAGCATGTCACATTACCAAATTGGGAATATATCGCTGATAACTTCAACTACATAACATCTGAGCTCGTACGTCTCAGAGAAGGGTGTTAAGCTAAAAGAATAAATTCTCCGCCACCAACAGAAATATATTTGAATGAAATCGGCTTTATATCTCAACTTGTAATGTCAGACACACAATCCATACAAGTCTGTTCCGGGATCGAACAGAACCGAAGGCACTTCCAAAGAAGCCCTTGCAATCCAGATATTCACTAATCACGTCCGGATATCCCGTCACTAAGGGTGATAAACCTCTATATCGGAGATCAGCCGATGCAGAGTAACTCGACGGTAATCCATCCGTTTTCACAAATATTCGGTCTTCAACACCGGTCTTCAAATGCAATTCATAACGACGTATCACATATTCGGAGTGGGTTATACGACCCCATGGTCCTTTCCCGGTTAATCCGAATAGTGAGCGCTTATTTTTAAAAATAAGTGTGGCATCCAATTCAAGCAATCACAACAATTACTCATTCAAGGGTAAATATTGATAGTCGGTTATTTAACTATCAATAAAGATGCGCCACATCACCAGATTCCAAATAATTTTCCAAATTATTTAATTTTCCAAAAATATCGTTACTAGATATAAAATTTCAATACTTCAAAAATAAACCAATGTTTATTTTGAAAACCAATTTTCCCTTTTTATTTATAAATTCCATAGTGAATTTATATGTCATATTTTCTATTGATTTACAGTTTCAATAGATTTTAATTATTAAATTCCAATTTATCTTCAAAAAGATAAATTCTTAAAAATATTCCATTTCATATTGGAAAAGTAATTCCATACTTATTTAATAATAAGTAATTCAAAAAATCTTATTCATTTTCAACAATTTGAAAATATTCAATATACTTAACTCATAGTTAAGCATATATTTCATTCGTTAAGGAAATCATTCTTTTATTCACATTTAATTGGGTCAAAACGAATGTTGCGCAAAACATCGTTACGACAACCCAAAAACACTAGTATAGGGATTCGAAATTAAATTAGATATATAAATCCCAATACTATTCAAAACATTTCCTTTCGGAAATCATTTACTATAACAACAGTGTTATAGTCCACCATTTCCTTATTTTTTCAAAAACGCCTATTTCAACAATAAATGTTGAAATCTATGTTTTCATTTCCCTCTATTTCTCGAAAACGTCTATTTCAACAATAAATGTTGAAATCTATGTTTTCAATACTCAATACATTTTAAAACATTTCTAAATCGTTTTAAATTCTGTTTAAAACATTCTTTCCCAAAATATCCATTTTTATTAATAATATATTCACTGTTCAAAAACGTGAATATAACTCCTTTAATAAACTTCTATATTCAATTGATCAAATTCAATTGATTACGAATTTATAAACAATGTTTATAAATTCTATTCCTTTTTATAAACTTCGATTTATAAATTTTCTTTATAAAATCCAATTTAATTTATATAACTCAATTTTATACCAAAGTCTATATTATAAGCTAAACACTTATAGTTCATTTATTTACCCAACTCGTTCCTTTAAAACTTTTACAAATTATAAATCTTATTACTTTTAAAGATTCTTTTATATTTTCCTATTTCCAACTTATCACATTCAATTCAATTTCGGATTTATAAAACAACGTTTATAAATCCCATTTATAATTTTATAACTTCTATTTATAAAAACCAATTTATTTACAAATTCCCTTTATATTTCACTTTAATACCAAATTCCGATTCATAAGATAATTTCTTATAAATCTTTTATTTTATAAAATCTATTCATTTTCTAATCTCACAATTTATAAATTTATAAATTTTCATTTACTTATAACAACCATTTATACTTCATTTATAACACTTATAAAAAACTCGTTTTATAATTCCAATATTTTTAGATTTATAAGTATCAATTCTATAAATTTGCTAACTATTTCAAAATTCACATTTCGCTTTCATTTCACAAAAATCTTAAATTCTATAACTTTAAAAATTAAAATTTTAAATTTATTTAAAATGAATCAATTCAAAATTTAAATAAAAACATATACTTGAAAAATCGATTTAAAAATCCCTTTAAAATCAAAAATCGTTATTTTTAACTTTAAAAACGAATCCGATGATGCCACAGCATCAATTGGTCAATCATGGCAACAAATATCATATATCAATATGATAGTTAACAGTCAACACAATATTTATAAAACAAATAAATATTTGTGAGGGGTCCAGTTGGATCCCTCCAACCTGTTTCCCTGCATCCAAAGAGTTAGCACAATACCCATTCCACTTCGAGGTGGAATATCGCGGTATATGGGATTTTATAAAATATTATCCGCTTACTAACGGCGCAATAGGGTCTCATCCGCTATACGAGGCGGGAAATCATCAACTGCAATATATACATATGCCAATATATATATATTGCTATATATAGATATATCCTAAAATATCTATTATCACAATCAGGCAAACAATTCAATCAATCAGCAAAATTTTAAATATAACTATTTAAAATTTAAAAATCCCTTTTCGAGTGAGAAGTTCTCACCTTAGCTTTAATGGCAATCCGTTTCCATCTTGACTCGATTTCACCATTTTAGACCTTACTGACTCCACAAACCCAAGCCTCCATTTCGATCGCGTCCCCCCTATCGCCACCTTCCACGGCTCTGAAGTCGCCGCCAATCCTTGTGTTGTCTCGACCAAATCGAGACCGGACCTTGCAACTTCCCACGCCGCTGCTCCTAATCGCCCACGCTGCCACGATTTCAACCAAGCCTCTCGAGTTTCCCCCCATCGCGACGCCCACTTCTACAGGCGCAGACACCCCATCGCGAACCCGCCACCTTAGCGTCGATCGAACTCCCTTCATTGCTCCAGATCATTGCTTGCCCTAGATTTAATCGATCTCAAATCGATTTGCGAGCATCACGTCGCCACATCGCGACTTCGGTCACCATGAAATCGAACGCGATCTTAGCTCGCCTCCCCGCTTGCTCTTCTCAAAACCGAGGACTTCGATGGGTTGAATGAGCAGAAGGATCGCCATTTATTTAAATTGGGAACGATTTCGAACGGAAGAGAAGAGGGCTCGGCCTGTTTTGAGAAAGAAGAGATGCTTTCGTTCGTTTTGAATTTGGGAACGAACTGAATTGATTTTCCTTATAGGCTTCGGCCATTAAAATATTTCGTTTCTTTTTTTTTTTTCAATGCTGTTGCGTGATTAATTTTAAAACGAGACGGGAACAAGGGTACGCAAATTTTCAGAGTAGGTCTGCTAAAGAAAAGAATAGGGTGGCTGAAGTTGACACTTATAATTTTAAATTCGAATTGAATTTGATTCAAATTTCCAACGCGTTTATACTTCGTGTGCTCACATAACCATTCCAAAAAATACGAAATTTGAAATCTGGCAATAATTCAATATTCCGGACTCAATGGAACTGGTTTCGTCGAATTCCGAGACTGTGCCTCGGACGGCTATTTTTAAATTCAATGTGAATGTTGTAAATTTTAAAACTGATTAAAACAGTTTCTAATTTGATTCTGAAGCTTCTATTATCTTTAGTATTATCAATATGAATTTTATAAGCCTTTGAAATAATTTTAATCAGCTTAAAATTGAAGATTTAAATTTTTATTCACTTCAATAGATTAAATTTTATAATTTAATTGCCAATTTCATTCTGATAATTTAAAATTCAATCCAAATCATCATACAAATATTTAAAATTAATTAAATATTTTCAAATTAAATTATTCAAATTTCTGGGTCGTTACATTCTGGGGAAAGGGTAGAATAACCAGTTAGGTTGACCTAGTAGTGAATATAACTTAACAGATGTTAAATTCTTAATTTAAAGATATTGACAGAGGCCAATAGGTTTACATTAAGCCCATGAAAACTATATGATATTGGCAGTGACAAATAGGTTCATAGTCAACCCATGAAAACTATGATTTGATACTGGCAGGGGCCAGTAGTTTTATAATCAGCCCATGAAAACTATATCTAGATTAAGATATTGGCAGTCATCCAATAAGTTCCTAGTTAGCCCATAAAAACTAGGATACGAAATAAGATATTGGAGTTACCAATAGGTTCTTAGTGATTCCATGAAAACCAAGCAATTGGACAGATAGTCCTTAACATGTAACAGGTTAATAGTAACCCTAGAAACTATAATTGAGACAGATAGTCGAAATGAATGGGGATGGGTAATCTAGAAAAGATTTATTTATTTTTCATATCATCATCGTGTTTTGAAATACTATGTTTTAACCATTGTGGATGTAGGAGCATAGTATATGGTTTTATAAATGTTTTAGGATACTAGCGAGGAGAAAACCCATTCCACTGGTAGAGTGTCTCACTAGATATCTAAATGGTTTGAGATGGTAAATTATTATTCATACTAGGCTTTATGTTTGACTCAAAGTTTTTGTTATGCCCTTAAACTCTCGGGTACTTAATTGAATTTGTGTAGGTTGAGAGTTAAGGTTTCCAGATGTTCTTTTAGACGAATGAAGCTTCCAGGGTCGTGCATGAGGCAAGATTGTTATTAGAGTTCTTTTATTTCCTCTATGTGTTTTGTTTGTAAAGGCAAATTGCTTTCTTGCCTATTTATATACTTTGATATACCAAGGAGACATCTTCATATGTCGCGCTTGGCGTATTTTGTAATAATTATATGTTATCTGAACGTGGTCTACTATTTGGGATTATGTAATTAGTATGGAATATTTTGAAATGGAATGTGGAATTTGTTTGCTGTTTATTTTTTTTTCATATTCTTGTGTTTCTGTGTATCAATGTATCTAATATCGCCATATTAGGTCGTCGAGGATTAATAACCATGAACGACTACAACATCCGTAGCTGCTAGTTTTGACCTTCAAGTAGGGTGATGTTACATTTTCTCTTTGTATATTTGTATGTATCCATAATTATTATGAACGTATGCATATACTTCATTGGCAAAATTTAGACTAAGTGGTCAATGTCATTTAATATATTAATTGTTACAGCCTGGCCTGAAAGGTGGAGTAAGCCCAAAGGTTACCCCTAACAAAAAAGGCCCAATTTAATTGGGCATTGGGCTAATTTTCAAAATAATTTTGAAAATAAAGAAAAGATTTAAAATTTAAAAGTTAAATTTAAAATAAAACATGTTTATAATAAATGGCTATAATATAACATAAATTTTCAACATGTTTGAAAATGTATCAAAAAGTTCAAAATGTTTAAAACTATGTAAATATTAATTTCAAATTTTAAAATTATTAATAAGATAAAGTAAATAAATGAGTTAATTAATTAATATTTGTATGCATGTATTATGTATGTTGATACATGTTATGTTATTTTAAAGTGTTAAAGATAACATAAGCATGCTTGTATGTATATAAGATTAATTTTCAAAATTAATATAATTTAATTAAAATTGTTTAATTAACAAAGTGATTAAAGGTAAGTCAATTAACTAAAAATATGCATATATATATAAGATATATGTGTCTTACTATAACGGTTGTAGTAGATATGTCCAATATAAAAGTTGTATTAGAATACTAATTTAAAATTAATTAAAGAGTTAATTAACCAAAATTAATTAAATAATATTTAATTAATAAAATGTTATACATAAGATTGTTGTATAAGTTAATTAAAATATAAAATTTATATAATAATGAAACTTATATAATATGAGTGTATAAACTAATGATGGAAGATTAAAGAAACCCAAATAGACTTAAGGAATAAATACATATGTAAATGTATGTATACTGTGATTTCTGATGTGTTTAACACTTAAAATCACGGGGGGCATTTCATATGAAATACATTATTCCATAAGTTGACATCACTCAATATAATATGTTGAAGATTATGAATCTTCAATATGATGTTGTTCTCTGCCATTAATATATTAATAAATTACTTGCATACTCCTTAGTTGTTGAGAAAACTCAAGCTAGGGATGTTATTTGTAGTATTATTAATATATTGAATAGACGAGGTAAGATAACTATATGTATTTCTTGAGCAAACTCAATGTACATATACTATACTTAGGCCATCGCGAAGAGCGTAGGTATGAGTGAATAATCTCTTTCGCAAATTCAAGGTCGAAACGAGATTAGAACAATGAAAAAATAGGTTAGGAGTTGTATATCATACAATTGATAAGGATTTATCCATCGTCTGTGGGGCTATGATTTGTTGAGCAAACTCAAGGTCGGAATACCAAGACAGACAAGTCCTAACACCCACTTGTGAAGTCGAAAGACTTCTATATTTCATCTTTGATTTTGGAGAAACATAAAAGACTAGTGGGAGCCTTATTAGAAAAATGAAATGGTAACATTTAAGCTTTCGAATATTGTAAGAACATAAGCTAAATAATGTTATAATTATCAACAATTATAAATTTGTGCATTTAATATGATTAACAAAATGTTTATCAATTAATATACACAAACAAACTAAATTGAAAGTTGACAAATGGAAATATAATACCCACTATTAAATACCTGTTGCATGTTAATGTTTTCTATACCCACGCAAGTGTCTAATTTTTACAACTGCTTAGTACATTCTAAAATGGTCACTTACGTTCTTATTTGGTTGAGACCGTTTATTGCATTCTATGAATTTCGAACTCTAAAAGAAATACAAGACTATGGATATTTGATCCACATACTATCATTTATAAATGTTATATGGTGAACGGTCACAGTTCGTAATATATGATACTTCAATGAATATAGCTCATTGGAAATAAGCCAATAAAAATTATTTTTGAGATCATGCAATCAACTTGATTGATTACAAAAGGGATCATGTTATGTTAATGTAACACAAGACCAAAAACTTCAAGATAGATCTACGAACTCGATCGTTGAAATATCTTTTTGATCAGTTTATGTAAAGTGCAACATATTTGATATCCTTAATTGTTAAGGATAATCGAATGCACTTTTATAAAGAGTTTATAATATTGTAGTAAGGTTTTCTTTTGAATAGTTTGACCATTTGAAAGGAAAACGAATGTATAAGAATAAATGTAATTTAAGATATAGTTGGGATGAACAGAATGAATAGTCACTTCTGCTTCATAGAGAAACATTAGAAACGAGAATTATAATAATAATAATTGATACTTAATATTGGAATAAGAAATATGATTTCTATTCCAAAATATATTTTCAAATAGAAAATTGCTTTCTACGAGATTTATTTCTTTGTGCTCAAGATATTTGATGAAAGAACTCTCCACTGTAAATTGTTGCTATGTATAAAATAAACAAATTGCATTAAGTAAATAATGGACCTTCGAATTTAGTACGTTATTATAGTAATGGTGGAAATAGTGGGACCATGCCATATAGCACTTATTAATTGCATCATAGTACAGAAATTGTTTAGAAAACTTACCAGACATTATTTATGAAATAGTGGTTATTTTTCGGCATCGCTTGAAAAAAATAAATGAATAAATAGACATAGCTATATTTCAATATGAATATTATGAATATTCCTTGTGAAATAAAACTATAATGTGGCAATTTTTTTTGTAAAAAAGTGAAGCATTGGAAAATACAAAAGCATCTAATATTATTTACAATGGTTTTGGAATTATTAACTAAGCCGTAGTTTTGAGAAATAATTTTGTAACGACCCGTGTTTTTAACTATTTTAAATTATTAAATTTAATGTGATTATTGAATAAAAATGATTAGAAATAAATATTTAATGATTTATTAAAATTGATTTTATTGGGTAATTAAATTGTTAAATTTAATATTGGAAATTATTTGAATGATTGAATTTTGGATTTAATATGATTGGAAATGATATCGGAAATTGATTTAAAATTTTATTTAAATATGAGTGAAGATTGTTAACACTTGAAATTAGATTCAAAAAGTGAATAATTAGAAATTGAAAATTTTATATTTTAATTAACGAGTAAAACTAGCCATTTTGGCCACTGCCATGGATTTCGACGACACCAGTTTCATCGGATCCGCAATAGTGAATTATTGTATAATTCAAATTTCGTAACAATCAGACTTGTCGTTTGGCTGTGCGAGCTTGAAACGCGTAGAAATTTATTTTAGAATTTAATTAAAACAATCAATTTTGAAAAGTTATCTTCCGCATACGATCGAATTAGAACTCGGAACTAGTTCTATTGTGTTCAGAATGGGGATAAAACATTATGAATGTCAAGTGGGATGCGTCTTTTGGAGTTTAGAATTTTCATGGGCATTTAGTTAGATATTTTCAAATATAATATCTTATATACTCGATCTACACGTACATCACCCATCTTTATCTCCCCGTACATCACTCATCTCTCCCTTTTTTCGTTTCAACTGTCATGACCGAAATCATAGCCTTTCTTTCTAAAGGAAAAAAAATATCGAGTGAATAAAAAAAGGATCATGATCGAAAATATAATCAAATTGAGATTTGGTTTCTCAACCTGGAACGGCGGAGAGTGGAGCGCCCTCGCACGCGTGGAAGGAGGAGTTGCGTGCTACTTGTGAGGCTTGTCGATGGCGCCTCGTTCGTACTCATCTAGGGTTTCATATTTGCTTCATCATTGATTGTGCGACAGGCACTGGAGGCATGATTGTCGCAGCAGATAAAGGGTGGGAGGCGCGATTTGAGTTTGATTGAGGAATAGGAGATGCGTGGCCTGGACCTAGAACGAGCGTGGAAGGAGCGAGATAGAGTAATGTGTTAATTATTTCCTTAGGTGATGACTAGTTTATACTATCTTTTAATTTTAATCCTATATTAATAAAAATCGAATTGTTTGCATATGTGGTCCGATTCGAGAGAAGAAAATTGCGTTGGAATCGTATCGAAGTTGTCTTCGACTTAGAGTCGAACTAGAATTTATTTGAACCTGATTTTTTTCTTCAGTTTCAAATAGAAAGGTGCGTATTTTGTACGTCGCAATTGACTGAAATAATTTTTATATAGTTAAATTTATATCGCGAAGTGACTTAAATTTATTGATTATTGTTTGATAAATTTAATTGACAATTAAATTGACATATGAATTAATTGATAGAATTTGAACTGATTGTTAATTTGAATTAGATTTAAACTGCTAGTAAAAACTCCCAATTATTGATAATTGGTTAATTGTTGTGATTATTGACTGTTTGGATGTTGGTTGTGATGGATGAAAATTAATTGATATTTTGGATGATTTGGATGTTTATTTATTTTGATATGTCATGTTATCATCATGTATATTATTTACAGCATATAAAACTATAAATTGAATTATTTCAAATAAATTAAGTAATAGGTTGAAATGATAAATACCTATGGCATTTATTTTGGATTGAAATGACATATATCCATCCTTGGAATTAAATTGAAATAATTAATTCACTTGGTCATAGGATAGAAAATTATATGCGAACATCAGATTGGTTAAATTAAATGACTTTAAAAAATTTGATTGAAATTATTTAAATGATTTGATTTAAAGAAATAAAATCAAATTAATGGAAATTGAATTATTTTCGAACTTGAGATTGGAATGTTGAAATTTAAATTTGATAATAGGAATTGTTTAAATAATCGAAGTTGAGATTTTGAATTTATAATCGAAATATGATTTGAATTTAAGAAATTATTTGTTTTAAAAGATTGGACTTTTATTCGAACTTTGAATATTGCTAAGTATAAGCAATATAAAACGATATTTCAAAATTGAGCCCGGAATTGAATTATATTTGAAGATTTGGATTTTAAATTGAATATTGAAAGTTAATTTGATTTAAGTGAATTGAATCGGTATTTTAAAAATCGAATGCGAAATTGATATAAATCGAAATGGTTTAAATTTGAGAATTGAGCTGAAATTAAATCATCGAATCAGGTATTTGAAATTGAAATTTATTGGAATTGAGATTGAAATTAAGTTGGAATTTACATTTGAAATTAATTTGGAATTGAAATTAAAATTAAATTGGGACTGGATTGAAATTTATTCAAGTTGGAGCTGAAATTGGAATAAATTGGAATTGGAAACAAAATTAAATTAATTCGAAATCAAAATTGAATTTGTTTGAATTGAAATTGGGATTGGGGTAAAATCCGACTTGAAATCGGAATTGAATCGATTTAATCGAAATGGAAATTAAAATCGATTTGAATTGAAATTTTTTTAATTGAATCGGTTTGTCTTTGAAACTATTTTCAAATAAATTATTCTAGTATAAACTATTTAAAATCTATCTTCTTAATTATTCAAATTATTTTGAATTTCCAAACTACTTTACTACATAAACCATTTTCAACACTCAAACTATTTTCTATTATACTATTTTAACTATTTAAGCTATTTTAAAACTATTCAAACTATTTTCTTAAATTTCAAACTGGTCAAGGGTGGAATGTTCATATTTAATCTTGGATTTAAATGCGAATGAGGTTAAAATGAAGTTATAACCTAAACTGAAATTTGAAACAAATTTTGAAAGCGAAATCGCGAAATACCATTTTCAACAAATTTTGAGTAAATATGATGATTTCGAAATGAATTTGATTTACTGAATATGGTATTTGGTATTAAGTACGAATTGTTTTCGAAATATAAAAGTACCAACCGATGTGTAGACGATGTTTGGTTGTTAAAGAGACCGGGGCCTCTTATTGGAATACTCTATGTCAATATTGAAACCACTTTAACAACTGTTTATGCAGTGGATGATATCTAGAATGTAGTGGTTGAATTGGCGAACGTTTACTAGGATGAAGTAAGAGAACGATGATGGATAGCCTTGACACTTGTGTCACAATTAAATTGACTAACACATGAGCCTATGTGTGGCCAATGAGGTTAGCTACCTCTAGCGACGTCGATCCCTCGTATCACTATTGCAATTTTGTACTCGATGGGTGCACCCTTTTGTTTGGATTGATGGTCGCGGTCGGTTACGTATGTGTGACGACCAGCTAGAAAGGGTAAACTGGTAGAATCCTACCTTGGACGTTGCCTCACATGTCTTGCCATATTTATTATTATACAAGCCCATTACGACTTTGGTTTAGTATTGTACCTATAAGGGACTCACTAGCTACTGACGTTACTGGTTGTGTTATAGGACCTGCATAGACTACATTCTATAAAATGTGTTAAGGTGGATCAATGTAAAGCCTTAACGCTATTTTGATATTTATATTACATATAGACATTACCTATTATAGCGCATACTATTATATATAAATAGTTTAATGGATCCTTAGGAGATGGAAAATCCCGTAACATCTCTTAAGTTATTGCACGGACGTTTTACACTGGATATGATATGTAAAATCCCGTAAACATATCTGATGTTGTTATACTCATTTTTCACGATATTTATTCGACTTACATGAGAGTTTTTTATTCTCGACTCTAGTGTTTTGTCTTTTCATTACGCTCGGGTTAGCCCTGAGTATCTCAGTGCATTGAAGATCATTATTGAAGATCATTTTTTGGAGGACGAAGACGAAGATTTGGTATATTATTACTATTATTATTATCTACATCATGTTGTTCTGTCACATATTTTATTTACCCCTGATGTATATATAATTCTGATAAATGTTGTATAGATTATAATCAAATGTATAGTATAAACAGCTTCATGAACTATTTATTCAATTATTATATTTTGTCGTTCCGCTGTGAAATTCTGTGTTTGTTTTCTTCTTCTTTTCTTATTTTTATTAAACTAACTCCATTAATTATCCATATTTCATATTGTTTAAGTTAGACATGTGTGGATTTATTGTTAATTTAAACCTTTTGAAATGTGGATCATCACATATTTATTGTATGATTTTGAATCATATGATACTTGTTAATTATATCTCAAACAATAAAGAGCTATGCACCAATTTAGTAGGAGTATCATAGGAATTTATGAACTCTTCGGATTGATACATATTGATGTTTGCAATCGTAATTATATAAACACCAAAACAGTTCCACGTACTTTGTCATATCCACCAATGAGTTATCGTCGACATGGACATGTGTATTTGATACACGTGTAGTATGTTTATGGTAATCTTATAGAATATAAAATAGAAGTAAATAAAATAACATGCGATAGAAATGATTCGATTTGATCAAATGAGTAAATATATTGGAAAATGTTTCGAACGCACCTAAAATGAATAAAGATTCAATCTCAAAATTACTCATTCATGTGATACATAATGAAGCATTCATATGGAGTAATCGAACTTTGTTGGATAACATATGATTAATTATGCGTGAAGCTGAGTTAGTTACTTTCAATGAAGTAATGTACTTAAGGGTAGCACACAAGATTAATATTATTTCATTTGAATAACAGTTTACAAAATTTTACAAGATAATGGTTCATAAGAAACTCCAACATATCATAGGCCAAGGAGTTGGCAGGTTGTGCGAGTCGAAAGATTGCACTTAATAATTGTTCATGAGGGATCTTGTATGAATCTCTCCAAAAGGATTTTGAAAAGAATGTCATTGAATGACATATTTACGTTTCGAACATAATTTTTATAAACTAAAATCAAATTAGTTTTATAATAAAGAAATTCATAAAACGTTTATGGATGCCGATTCTATTGCAATGAGAAACAATTGTTGTTTCAAGATATAACAATTGCATTGCGAAGAAATTTCTTTGAGGAATTATTGGCAGTAAAATGGAATTGGATACGATCCATAAATAGAACTGATTATATGAGATGAAATGAAATTAACTAACCTAAATAAACACATAGCATTAGAATGTCTAATAAGTATTCTCGCATATCTAAGAAAAACTATGAGTTTCTTATTAATGTCGAAAATATATAATCGTAGATTGTTTTATTAAACCATTAAGAGTGTTGACCCTATATGGTATGATTCGCAAATCTGAAAAAATTCCAAGTACGTTGTCAAAATATAGATTTGATGGTCGTAATTGAAGGATATGATCCATCGACCATGAATGTATCTTTATAGTAAGACTAATGCAGTTGGAATTAAATGAGCAATGTTGATAAGAATAATATCGCAAATTTCAATTATTGAAATTAGCGTAATGGATTCGATATTCAACACGTTCAAGTCAATTCGAATTTACTCACAAAATTATCGCTTAATAAGTCCTAGTGTTTTAGTACATATGTAATGAAACAGAAAATTCTAAATAAGGATTTAGAGTAAACTGTTTATGCATATTAACCAAAAATGTCTCAAAATCAATGGGAGCGATATTGATTTTGTGAGTCTTTGGATATGATCTAAGAAATGATATGAAAGTATTATTTTATAAGTATCAAGATTGAATAAGTATTTTGATAGAAATATTAAGTAGCTTGATTTTAAATAAAAGTGCAGAGGAGGCGTATGTTCATAAGAAAGAACGTTAAAATATACATTGATATTTCTAAACTATAAGTAAACAATACATAGTTGATTTTAACGGTGTACTTATATTAATATTAACCTTAGTTGTTTTAGTAACCAACATTGGATAAATAAATGATGTCGTTTATAGTAAGCATAAAAGATGTCGGGAACGTCCGAAATAATATACAATGACATCTTATTAAAATGTTTAATATGGAACATGTAAGATTGATTCCTTTGATTGGCAAAAGGAATTATTATACATGATGTGTTATCTACGATATCATGATTTGTTTACGTATTTAATACATGAAGAAAATATCAAATACAAATTCATATCACTAAATGGTTGTTTAAAGTGTTCTTGTGTATTTATGAAATACTAGTGGATTGTTTATAGAAACAAAAACTCCTTATGAAGGAGTGTTTGAACTCAAACTTCATAAGTCATATTGAGTGTAGTATGTCAATAACAAATTCAAGTTAAGAATTTTTAAGTTGGAAATGTTTCCAAATAAAAGACTATGGTTTATTCAATGAAAAAAGGCAACGTACATCACCTTGAATATTGTCGCAATAAAAATAATGTATATATAATTATAAGTGAACAAATTTATAACTGAGAAGATTTGAAACGTTGAGAATCTCATAACATTGTTATATAATAACAATGTCGCGATATGATTCGTAATAGAACTTAGAGATCATTAGAGGTCGAGAGACATACTCCGAATTGTTACACGTGATAAAGTAGTTTATCACCGTCGAAGAGAGTTGATTGAAAGAGTAGATAATTGAAATATAATAGCATACCTGTTCACAAAGGGACTGGCCCAACTGATTTTGAGAAACCGATTGGAGAAGTTGGAATAAGATTCCATAATTGACCCCAAGTGCAAGTAGGAGATTGATAAAGTTAGGGGTATGTCTTAGAAGCAATTATATAATTTGTTACATATATCTAACTCGTTGAACAATCTTATTCATAATACATGTGTTTCTTTATATTATATACTTCATATAATGTGGTTATATTAATTAACTAATTTAATTAAAAGTATATTTGATAGAAAATCCATAAATGGCATATTTTATGATAGTGGTTACAAAGTGTTGTAACCGTGAGTAATTTATCACAATAAAGAAAATATACCATTTTAAATGTTCCTAGTCAAGATGCATCGAGACTGGATATCGATATATCCGTCGAGACTAGAGCATGTAACGCTCTCTAAACGTTGGGTGGTATATTACTCATGACTACTGGGGCACCTAGGGTTTACGTACTGATGGTATTGAAAAACCATGGAATGACTCACTCGATAGTTTTCTGTTGGTTAATATGACTAAAGTCAAACAAAAAATATCGATGTGACCGATTTACACAGTTCTCTCTACTTGAGAATACTATCTTCAATACGAAAGCTCCACTTTGATTATAGTCAAATCATGACATGGCGTTTTATCGAGTGACTATAATTGGATCGAGTGGAAGTATTGGAAGTGAAGCATTATTCAAGAGAGGATTTGTCTCCTCAGTTATATGAGGTTAGTATTATGGTCAATTCAAGCCAACTCAAAGTCAAAGTCTCTGGCCAGAGCATTTTAGTTAATAATCATTGTTATTATTGATCAAGGACTTTATGTTTGGACTATAAATTTGAATGTGGACCATATTGAAATTTTGACCATTACCTAGTTCCATAAGTCCTAATATGATATAGTTTTGAGGAAGAGAATTGGTATAAATAATTGTCACCATCAGGTGCCGCTTATAATAAGTAAAATTTGATTGTACCAAAAAGACCTATAAGCGATGAATTCAATCAAACTGTCATATTTATGAACATTAATATTTGAATTAATCGCTGACTGAATTCACACCTCTGAGTCGCACAATCGCATTTGTGATTTCTGCGAAAACAACGTAATTTAATTAATTTGTAAAATATTGCAAATTGTTTAAATTAATTAATATTTATGAAATGTATTAATTATTGTTAATTTATTTGATGTTTTGAATGTTGTTGGTAATTATTTTGATGCATATATAGAAGTTATATTTGCATATATTGATTTGCGATATCGAAATTTTTTTAAACATGTTTTAAACAATAAAATGATTATATAAAAGTTGTTTTCTTTTATTTGGAAAAGTTGCATATTTGGAATATGCTTGGATCAACCATATAATGGTAAGAGGAGCAAATCAATTAATAAGATTAACTGAAATTTAAAAAGAGGAAACAAATGAGGAAGTTCTAATTGGAAAATAGGAGAATGTTCCTTTATTTCTATTAAAAACAAAACCTCCTCATTTTTGAAAGTAAACATAACATAACACGACCTTCATTTTTTGTTATCATTTTCTTCCTTTTCTCTATCATTCGTCCATGGCTGAAACTTCATCCAAAATAAAAAAACATCAAACCAAATTTAAATCAACATCAAACTAAATTAAAAAGGGTGGTTCATTCTTCTCTTGCAAAGTGGGATGGTGAATTTTTAAATCTAAGGAGAAGCCACAAATTAAGGTGTGATGAAGGGCAAGATTTATCGGATCTAGAGAGTGATCAATCAGATCTAGGTATTCTTCTAAGTGACAAGGTGTTTCTACATGCTTTATCCTAAGGTAATTATATATGCGCATAATTCGATATTTACATGTTTATTGTATTATTATTTTGATCTTTGTTTGTTTATCATTTCTTTTTAATGTATGTTTATGATAAATCGACATGTCTTGAATCTCATATTACTTCTAAAAAATTGTCATCATTTTCTGCGTTGTTTGGATCTGTAATTTCTTATCACAAATTTATGCATGCCTACCTTGTTCAAATTTCTTTTTTTATTGTAGATAGTTATGAAATTAAAAATTGACTTTGAATGAGATTTATGTATACTATGAGATAATCTTTACTTATTCAAATGCCAATAGATTTTATATATATGTGTGTGTGTGTGTGTGTGTGTGTGTGTGTGTTTTAAGTTATTTCACATTTCTTGAATCTGATTTTAATTACATATGTTAAATTTTTGCACAATTGTTACAATCCTTGTTAAAACAAAAGTGGATACCTTGATTTAATATTAATGAATGAACTTTAGTGCAAATTTTAATTATTTTTGTTTTCTATATTTAAAGTTTTGTGTAAAGTTTAACGTATTGCTTCATTCCTAAATTAAAAATTTAATGAAAACTTTTAACTTTAAAACCAAAAAACCTTTTGTAAAAATGTATATACACATATAGCATATGCTACATTGTTTGCAAATATATGCTTTTAGATCCAAATTATTAAATTTTAATTATTAGTTACATGTAATATAAATGTTTTGTTTAAATCAAATTTGTACAAAGATTATGAGCAATAATGTAACCTTTTTTTGTGATCATTTTCTCAATTGGAATTTTTTATGTTAATGTTGATTTAGGATTTCAAATTATTTAGAACAACCAATAGGTTTCACTTTGTATGTATGTATCCATAATTATTATAAATGTATACATATATTTTATTAACAAAATTTGGACAACGAAGGCATGCATAGATTTGGTTGATGAGTAATCGATATCATTTAATATATTAATTATAACAGTTAAATGGTGAAAGAAATGAAAGGTTTTCATCTTCTCATATTATATCATATCCATGTGTTGATTTGAATCATTTGATTGATAGGTAATAAATGTCATTTAATGTATTGATTGTCACAATTAAATGGTGAAAAAAAAGGATAAATTCCCTCTTTTCATATTCTATCATATCCATGTATAGATTTGATTGATAAGTAATAAATGTCATTTGGTGCATTAATTATCATAGTTAAATGTTGAAAGAAATGATATATTTCTCTCCTTTCATATTTTGTCATATCTTTTCTTTATTAATTGAATATAGTAAAATATGGAAACAAATAATTTCCTTCTCTTAATTTATTTTGCATGTTTCATTTATAGACACGCGCACAACACTTATACACTACACTTACACTTGACATAAATGAATATATTTGATACATTCATCATATCACATACATTTGTAGATTTAAAGTTCCTTAAATTACCATGTTGAATAAAATATTAATTTTATATTACAAAATTTTTAGATAAGATCCAAATGCATTTAGACTTCATAGGCCCGTTAATGATCCAAAATAGTATTTTTTGAAATTCGTCTATTTCTTCCATTACGGACTGGCCCAGTTCTAACAAGTTTGAGTTACCAAAAAGAAAAAATCACTTACTATAGTAGAAATATAGGTAATTGCTTACTATTTGTTTAACCTGAAAATGAGATTCTGAAATTAGCGCTTTGGGATTAGCGCTTTGCAATTGAACTCGTGAATGAACTTGCGATCGAACATGCAAACAAACTTGCGATCGTACTTAGATCGGGCAATTTGCAAATCTAGAATCATGATTCTGTTTTCTTTTTCGATTCGGGCGATTCTAGAATCGCGATTCTATTTTGTTTTTTGATTCGATGTGTAACTGAAAGCGCGATTCTGAATCTTCAATTTGTAAAAGGTATAATATATATAGGTTTAGAAGCGGAGACGGTCAATAAAAGAGAATGGACGAGGAAAAGGTAGACGGAGAAAAGGGGAAACTGGTTTTGTTTCGGACTTTAGGGTTAAATAAATATCTAGGTTAGCAAAATTGAGGGCGCCAAATGAAAATTGAGTGCGGGAAACACAAATTAAACCATTAAGCTAAGCTTTAAATCAAACTATTGTGCTCAGCTTTAATTTCAAGGATATGATGGCCTAAACGAGAGAAATAACAAATATTATTATGAACATTCATTTTTTAATTTTAGAAAATTTTTAAATTTTATTTCTAAATTCTATGGATCTTTTTAATTTTAGAATTTTTTTTATTTCTAAATGATTAAAGTATAATAAATTATTTTGATATTAACTCTTAAATTGTAAATTAGTTAATATAATATTAAAAACTAATTATAAAATATCAATTCTTAAAAGTTAATTATTAATTATTTAATAGTAATTATTTAATATTAATTATATTTACTAATTACTAATAATATTTATTAATTATAAATCATAAAATATTAGTTGTAATCTACTAACTATTAATAATTAATTAGAATAAATCATTAAATACAAAAAATAAATATTGATTATAGATAATAATTAGTAAATCTAAATTATTTATTAATAATTATTAATTTTGATAAATTATAAATAGTGACATATGTATGTTGTCATTTATAATTATTAATTATAAATTGCCATTTATAAATTATTAAGTAAGTATTTACAAATAATCAAAGATAACGATGATTAGTTAAGAGTTGTTGAAAATTAGAACTTATTACAATTGGTATACCAAAAAGGTTGTAATATGTGTCTGTTGCAATCAACAAAAAAAGGAGTTTTGAAAATTGGCATATATTACAAGGAGCAAAGGAAAATTGTTGTAATAGACATCAATTATAACTACAGTTAGCAAACAGGAAAGAGGTATTGATGGAAATTGGCATCTATTACAATAGGCAACAAAATTATTGTAATAGACATCTATTACAATGGGCAGATGAAAACATTGTAATAAGTATCTATTACAACGAGCAAAAGAAAAAAGAGTTGTTGAAAAATGACATCTATTACAACATGCAAGATAAAAACGTTGTAATAGGTTTATATTGCAACAGACATTTTTTAACCGTTGTAAAAACGACGTTGTAATAGGGTGTTTTTGTTGTAGTGAATAAAAATAATAAGTGGAAATTAGTCATAAGGACCTCTTTTGCAAATGCAATTAGTTTCTAGGACACACAACTGAAATAATTACTTTTAATGACAAAATGCAAATTAATTAGTTTCTAAGGCCTAAAAACCTATGAAATTATGTCCTTAAAAGCAATTGGACTGCTGACTTTATCCTTAAAAGTAATTATTCTGCTGACTTTGGCCTTAAAATTAGTTTCTATGGAGGTGTGTCTTAGAAACTAATTGGACTGCAAAGTTTATCCTTCTCATGAAATGCCCCTAAAAATAATGTATATAAATAACTTATATTCAGCCTAATATGAAAACATATTAACACACACACACACGTGTGTGCATGTGTGTATTTGTGTGTGCGACTTTCACACGTGTGCGAATGCACATGCATGCATGTATAAACTAATACATACACACACACACACACACACACACACACATTTATATACACATATACGTACACAATTGCCTTTGTCATATGAATTTGTATTAAACACCAAATCCACACACACATAGCACTTGCAATCAACACACGCATACACAAACAGATAAATCCTAATATACATATGTGTGTGTGTAATATCATATATACACGTATCTCTATTATCACACTATTATGTTCATATAAAATTAAACTAATACATATGTCAAATATACTGATACTCACATAATATAACTAAATTTATTTAACAAAATAATCTGCAAATCAAAACTAAATTTATGTTAAATATGATTTAGTACATTATGCAGATTTGTTCATAAGTTCATAATAGCATAAAACCGATTTTTGGCTAAATTTAATAAAGAGATGTTTACCAAGTCAATGCTTTTGCTACTCTACATGATCATCTAGATCCAACATAAACAATAGATAAACATATATCTAAATCTAAAAAGATTTGATTGGAAATGTTGTAAATTACTCATCTATATGAAGAAATTTAATTAAAATCTTCTATTTACCACTCAAATGAAAGCTTCAATTTTCTTTCATTTATTTCTCTTCTCCTCCTTTTGATAATGACGGTCGATAGCTTATGGTTGTATTTTATTTTATTTTGAATAATGAAATGAAGGTTTTAATTTTTTTTAAGAGGTATAACGGTTAATTTCATGGGATTTGGACTCCGATTTTACTATTTTTAATTCTTTGACCCCTTTCATTACACTAATATCCACACCAATCCAATGCATAAAAGAATACCTTTTTAGTTGAAAGTTAACTTATTGAGTTTTATTTAAATTTCATGATATTTTATGTCATCGCATCATAATTAATTGCCAAAAATTAATGATTAACTATCTTAACTGTCATATTTTATTAATCATATTATCAGTTGAGTAACTAAATTTCACATTCCAAATTGAATTAAATAATCATTATTTATATACTATAACATCTTAATTGGGTTGCTCCAAAATAAGGTATGTCACAATACAGCAAATTCTAACATATTTTATATCTAATATATTGATATTATTCCATTATTTTTACAACTCTTAGGGTGAGCATTTATTAGTTCAAACTAAATGAACTAGTCGAACCAAATAAGTTCTGTTGGTTTGGTTTGTTGATTTTAGTTTTTATTTTCATAATTATTTGTTTTCAAATCGGTTCTGGTTTTTTATATTTTGAAACCATGCCAACCAACTAAACCAGGTATAAAACTTCATTTAATTATAAGAAACATAAGTGTAGATAAAAAATTATACTATTATGTTAATATATTTTTTCTTCAGTTTATGTTAGTGTTTGTGGAAGAAAAATAGTTTGTTTCTTTTATTTATAACATCATCACATCTTTATATAAATACAGACTCATTCAATTGTTCCATTAATTTATCATGTTAGCAATTAAATAATATAACTTATTTAAAGACAAACCAATAAACCTACCAAACTGAACCGATTTTTTTTATGTTTGATTGGTTTTAATTTTAAAAAATATTGGTTTGGTTTGGTTTTATTTACCTAGTAATTATTTTAGATTTGATATATTTCATCGGTTTCAAGGAACCAACCATTTGCTCACCCTTAATAACGTTATAACAGCATGATACTAGAACAACACTACATTGATTGATACAATATAATTACATAACAAAATATTTTGGTAACGACGTATAATTTACCTACTAGATTTATAAAGTGATAGCACTCCTACGAAGAACTCTAAGCGGGAACTCATGAGAACACACAAATCATGATGCATTGTGTCAGGTGCTGGTGTAGGATGTATAAGTCCAGCCTCGACATTAGTTTATGCACCGATGGTGCGTCTCTTAATCTTTTCCGACCATAACAGCATTTCAGCGTTTTTATGGCAAGGTGTAAACAAAGAAAATGATAAAGAAATAGATTATATGACACTCAAAGTCGTTCGCTTATTGAATAAACCCCAAGCCTTGAATGATCATCGTCGTCGTCGTCGTCATCATATTATTTAATAATAGTGAAAATTAGGACCTTTTTCTTATTTTCAATCTGAATACATGAAAAACCCAAATTAAAAATATGTTTTAAATTACGCCTTTAAAATTATTTTCGACACTTATTTTATTTTATTTAAAAAATTAAAAATAAATCTGCACTTAACCAAAAGTTATTATAATCAAAAATAATTTTTTTGCAAATATTTGTTGTTTCAAAAAACAATAAATATTTGTTTAAAAATGTAAATATTTGCAGTTTTAGAAATGACAAATATTTGTAATTTGGTCGAAATTAAAAACACGGGTATTTTTCAAAATGTATTTTTAAAACAGGAAAATAGACATAAAGAAGAAAGTGCAAAAAAATTTAGTTTCGGAGACAACAAGTTTGTTTTTTTGTTTAAAGGACACTTTTTAGTGTAAACTGAAAATGATAGTTACAACTATCATTTTGTAATTTACACTATAAAGTGTCTTTCAACCTAAAAAATAAACCTTTTGTCCCTAAAACTAAAAAATTTCCAATTTTTTCCTTGGGTCTATAAACCCCTTTTCAAAATGGAAGGACCAAGTACTTCAAAATTTAAGGTGGATGTTTCATGAAAGTTTCCTATTTAACATCACGAAGCTTATTAATAAACAATACATATAGAATTATTGAAACTAGTATAAATTGCACGTAACTTTAATATTCAGAGATATTTACTTAGTAATTAATAAAAAACGAGTGAACAGATGTGTGTTGTAAGTAGAAAGGTTACGACAATTTTATTTCAAGCTGTTTTGTTCGTGGTATCGATAACAAATTGGTAGTAAGATTCCGTTGATGGATAATTGGAAAGAGAATGATACTGATTATCGCAAATCGATGGTGAGATTCCACTAGTGAATATAGATGTTTTTGGAATTTCTAAAAAACACCGTGAAAATCATGTTGATTAAATTTTAAATTTCTTTATTAATACTAGAGATAAGCGGCAGCCCCACGAACGGTCGTCTATTCAAACCCAGCCCAATTTATGGGAGATGGGCTAAAAGTATACACCTTGCAACGAGTTTTCCCGGTAGTTAAGTCGGCAAATTACGCATTTTTGCCGGCCAGCACGTTTTCACACAACTAGCATCGCTCCTATCGTGCTGCTTCCGAAAATGGCTGCCAGCGACAATCACATCCAAGGCAACAGTTCTAACAGAAACCCTTTTATATTTCCCCATAGCCCTTTTTCATGCGTCCAAGTTCAGTTCCACCCTGGTGACTTACCATTTTTTTCTCTCTCAACAGGTATTGGTGCTCAAGACGCTGTCACCGACTCGGACTCTGAAGCCGACAGTTCCGATTTCGAAGCCTCGTACCGCCCGATATCCTTCAACTCCGACTCCGAGTCCGAATCCGATAACCCACTTCCTTCGGAACCTGCTTTATCCTCTGTAGATCTGAATGGAAGAATAGAGAAAGAAGAAGAATTGGTAGCAACCGAAGAAGAAAGAGAAGAGACAGTTGCAAGGGCATTCAGAGAGGATGAGATGAGAAGAAACGCACCATTAGCGCAAGAGAACGTTTCGCGGGTGATGGAGGCTATGAGACAAGTGAGGTTCATCGGAACTGCACCCAATTGGGCCGACAGAGTTGATGAAGAAAGTTGGTCGGATCGATTGAGGAGGTTGAGAGGTGAGAATCCAACTACTACTAATTCATGAATCTGTTTTTAATAAGGTATTGGTTGATCTGAGTTGTACTTTTAGTAGCATTGTTGTATTCGTAGCGCTGTAAGAAAATGAGTTTTGATGGCGCATTACGATTTCAGTTGTGAATTGTTTTGTAGTGTTCTAGGAGTACCATAATAAACTTCCTTAGCATATGGCAAAACAAAATCAAAGTTATTAAAAATTCTACTCTAAAATATTGAATTTCACAATATGCTATCTTACAGTGTCGTAATTCTATTCCAGTCAAACATCTGTTGGTCAGTATTGCATTACAAGTAGATTAACAATCAACCATTATAACTTTGAACAGTGCTTGCTATGGCCTACAATATCACAAAATGTGCAATTGTTGTGTCTTTGGCTGGTCTTTGTTTTGAATCTAGTGTAAGTTGACCTAGTTGTCATAGTTCTTTTTGTTTAGTCATCATCATCATCAATTGTTGAATACAAATAGAGTTAGGCTGCAAAGTACTGAGATTTAAATGGTTAAGTGAAAAAAAAAAGGCCGATTGCATTATAGTAAAGATACAAAAATACTGGACAAATGATATAAGTATTAGAAATAATTATCGTAAGAATTCAATTTCATGAATAATCTCTAACATTGTTTCATTGAAAATTCCGTGAGAAATTTATTAACCTAAAATTCTTGTAAGCTTTAAAATAGATATATTCACATCATCTCATGTTAAAGAACCCTAAATCAACTACTGATATAGTCCTATACTCAGCTATGAAAGTGGATCTTTTGGCATTTTATATGAGCAAAATTGTCAATTGTTTTCGTAATCATTTTTAAGTAGAAATTGGGTTTCAGTGACAATTAAAGATAATGCATTTTCAGTTTTGTTTGTGACATGTTTGATTTCAAACAAGTTTTCAACAGTCTCCATTTGGGAAATTTCAAATTTGTTTCTGCAAACATAACACATTTCAAAATAGTCAATAATATCTTGTATGCAATGAATTTTTTTGGAAAACTATTTAACTATTCCACTAGCTGCATCTGTTTCTTCTAGTAGAATGTGCTGTTAGAGTTCCATTTTCTAAAATACTTCATTTATACCTAAAATGAATACATTTTGTCATGCACACTTATTGTTTATAGATTTCAATAATTTTACAAGTCTTTAAATCCTCAATGTAGATGATTTTAACTTAACATACGTGAAAAGGCACCCTTGATATTGATGCCAAATTATTTATTCAATGGACCAATTGTTCGACCAATTATAAATTAGAATTAATGAGCACCGGCAATTTCATCATCACATTCTTGTGGGGTTCGAGCAGATTCACAAGTGGATTCATCAAAATGTATTATAAAAATAGTATTAATCTTCATTGATGTGGCAAGTTCTTTTGCAGTATTCATGGCTTGTTTGACGATTTTCTTTGCATTCTTCAAACGATATAGTTTGCTTATCATCATTGATTCTGCCAACATCAATAAACATGTCTTTATGTTGTAATCCTTCACTAGCCAAGTTAACTCTACCCACATGTCTACCAAATACCCAAGCTCATATGCGAGTAATTTTTGGTCTTGACTGAATTTAGTTTAATAGCGGTACTTAGCAAGGACAAAGTAGCCTAATATATCATTCATAATGCACTTATACATAGCCTAACATATCATTCGTAATGCACCAATGCGTAGCCTAATATATCATTCATAATGCATGTATACGATACAAATAAGACAAAAGACCTAAAGAAATGCATACTTTTGTTTTTGAAAATGCATCACTTAAAAGTGATGAACAGTTATTTAATGCTAACACTTAAAAGTGATGAAAAAACAAACATCCCGTTGGTTATTGTAAGCAAAATTGAGTAATTCTTTTCTTGGTTTGCCAATATGTTTATCAGAGTCAGTTGAGCATTTGTCCAGGATTTGGTACCTGAAAAGGATTTGGTACTTGCTAGATATACATCTGAAAAGAAACATATCTATGTCTATTTGGTACCTACACGGAGAAGCATGCTTTGTCCAGGATTTATGGTTAAATGCATAAAATTGCTATGCTTTTGTTCTGGTAGCATGATACCACAAATGTTGTATTTGCCCCTTTTGTTTATTTTTTCCTACGACTTCTGTCTCCTTTAGTTTTCGATTTTTATTTAAATTTTTATTTCAATTCCTAATGCATGCTTGCATTAGTATTTTATATCACTTTCTTGCAATGAAGCGACCTTTTAGCACTTTTAATTCAAGGTGCCATTGTGGTAATTTATTTGGTTTGTAAGACTCTAATTTGGGATCATGATTACAAAGAGAGAGGATTGAGGGAAGAAGAAAATCCTTGCATAATATATTAATGTTAAAGGGAAAAAAAGCGGGACACGGAGAAGAAAATGCTGCTTTAGACCCTGGTATATCCTTTTCATTGTTTGCACCATTGTTATCAAAAATCTAAAATCTTATGATTTGAACCATGGTTTAAGATATCGGTCGGTACCCCAAAAATTCAGGGGTACCGTACCGGTGCCGACCATCAACGAGTTGATGCTAGGGCTAAAAATTGGTTTCGGCTATTAGCTCAAAAAAAAGCGGAGCCTTAAATTAAAGCCATCGACATCAAAAATCGTGGGATGAAAAGGAAAAAGGCAAAAAGCCAAAGCAATTCGAAAAGATTTCAATCAGCAACAGAAATAGTTGAATGTGATTGTACAGGGAAAAGATTCGAATTCAATTTTCCATCTATACATTAAATCAAAACCGATCACAAAAAATGCAGAAGCACCTTGATTGCTCGACAGCGAAATCATCGGAATCAGCGAAGTCATCGGAAGCGACACCTTGATTTTCTTTGCAACAATCAGCGAAGATGAAGTCATTGGAATCAAACTACAGCAGCAATTTTTTTTTTAATCTGAGTGTTCTTTTGGATTTCAACTTTCGAATCGTCCTAGTTTGCGTATGGAAAAGGAATGGACAATGAATTAGCTTATACGAATTAGCTTATACGGCTGCATTATGATTTACAGTAGAGAAGTGTTTGTCCTCTAATTTGGGCTGGCTTTTTTGGGATTTAATGTAATAGTTATGAACAGTAAATTAGTGTTAGTATATGACTTTTTATTTTGGATTTTAAATTATGTTTATTAACAAACTACTAAAAACCAAAATCTGAAACGAAACAGAAGCAAAATCGAAACTTCCGAAATTTACGAAATCATCCGAAACTAACAAAATTTCAAATGTCCGAAACCGAGTTCTCATACCTTGATTTGAACACCGTTTCGGATGGAATCTCTCTTGTCCCTTACATTCCGATTCAAACTCATTTAAAAATGCAGTTGAGAAATTTATTCAGTACATAATTATACATTTAATATGCTTATTGGAATCCACAATTCCATTCATGATGTTTTTTAAACAAATAAAAATGAAACAAAAGAGAAAAAAGAGAGAGTTAAGTTTAGCTCTAAAAGTTCGATCGTCACAATCATTTTCTAACCGTGTACAAACATTAAATCATAGATCTTTTGAATCTATGATTTACGATTTAAAATCCTGTTTCGATTTAAAATTTGATCTTTACAACGATTTGAATCCCATTTTGAAAACCTTGGTTTGCACCCTTATTTCTCTAGTGCTTGATGTATTTATGCTTTCTATACCATGGTGACAATAACCATTAAAATACATTTGATGTGAGTCCCTATTTTAATTAAATTGTTTATTTTACTCGTTACTTTTTTACTTCTAAATTATGTCACTTAGGAGGTAAGGATTAAGCAAAATAGTTTGGATCACATTTGAGTTTTTAGAATTTAATATTTAGTATACTGTTGCATTAAACTATTTTGTTCAAAGGTAACCTAATTTTGGTGCTATTATTACAAAGAGAGAGCTTGGATAGAGACTAGGAATTCCTAATGAATTACTCCTTGTCAAAGAGAATGAAAAAATTAGTACATGGAGTAAAAAAATGCCGTTCTTACAGCCTGTTTGTTTGTTCCCTTGATCCTCTGTCCTTTTGTAAGATATTTAGGCTTCTTTTTCCGCAGTGATGGTGACCATCATATACAGTTGATATGCACCCTCTCTGTTTTAATACATAGTCACTTAGTTAATCGTCTTTCTCTATTTGATTTAGGATATATACTATTTCCGTTTATTGTTAACTAACATTTGATGAGCACTGGCTTGTATATATCTGCAAAGTAAAATTTCTAACTTAAGTTGATATCCACCATAAGAAGCAAAGTTTGTTGTTTGTAGTTAAGCACATAAAATCTGGGTGCATCAGTTGGAGGACGTTTGTTTCCACATTTGTAAGTGCTCATCACTTATTAGTGCAAAACTGGAAAATTAATCAATATCCGGTGTTTGTATTTTGCATATAAGTTATCCGTACTTGGAAATTCCATCATAATAAATTGTTGTGGGGGGGGGGGGGGGGGGTTTAATGGAAAACAAATGTAATTAGTCTTAGGTGTTTGTATTTTGCATGTATGTTATCAATACTTGGAAATTCCATCATAATAAACATGTGATTTTTTTTTAAAATAAAAATAAATGTAATTTCAAAATAGTGGAGTTCAAAATATGAAATAAATTTATGAGTTATAAACTTGAATAAATAATTAGTAACACGCTTTTTTTAAAAAAACAAAATGTCAAGATTTTGCAAAAAATAGTTGAAAAAAACGAAGCCAGAAACTTCTATATTTTGGAAATAACTTTGTAAATTACAATTAAACAAGCTAATTCAATGAAAAAACATAAAACACCTTAAAAATGCTACTAAAATTGATTTTTGAACTTCAGAACTGCATGTACATGCAATATTGATAAAAATACATAATGGATTCGTAATAAACCAAACCAAGAAGTCGCAAGCAAGTTTTAAATCTTGGATTTGACCGCGTCTTGTATTGAAAATTTTACAATCTTGTATTGAACGAGATCTCTGATTTGAAAGTCTACCTCAGAGTAACTTAACATCAAAATTTGTTATTTCACAGATTTTCGTAATAATTGCTATCTAAATATAATTTTTTTAACATACATAACGTACATAAAACGATAATATCAAAAAAATTTTGTGGATCAGATCGACAACATGATTGATCTGGTATTAATAGAATGGATTCTACTCGTCTGAATATTAAAAGCAAAATAAAATAAAATAAAGTCTTTTCATTTTTCCTCACTCGTTAAAATGCAAGAAGAAGAATTAGATGACAAGTAAAAAGTCAGTAAAGTGTAATTTCTTTTGAACTCGCATAAGAAGTAAAAGTAATATGTAAATGAAAAAACATAACTTTGTATGAGGTTTTCTATTTATGTCTCATCTTAAATTTCACTATTTTGGACGAGACGAGTGTCAAATAATGTATAACAAAATTTAATATCTCGTTTCACTAATCTTGTCTCGCTCAAGTTTGAAAATGAGATTTCGAACGAGATTCGGGGTGAGATTAACCAGATTTGAAATAGTAGTCGCAGTGTCATTGAACTTAAGTCTATAACAAGAAAATACTTAGGATTACAATATAATTACTTGGTCTTAAATAGAGTTTTCAAACTTTCAAACACTCATATAATGATCGAGATCAAAGCTACCATCCTCCTCCCCCTTGGAACATGTTCATAATCTTCATTCTCTTTTGAATTGTAATCGAAACCCACTTCCTTCAAATCTTCGTCAAAAATAGCATCTTCTTCATTCTCAAAATGTAATTAATTTTTTAATTTAAATCAATTCAAAACATTAATTAAATCCACTTTGCTTTAAACTCTTTAAATTTTAAACTTATAATCCAATTTAAGGTTAAAATAGACACCATCAATCAAAATAAACTAGTTAAGTTTAACTTTTAGCTTTGAAAAACCATTTTAAGTGTAGTTTATATATTTTAAAGTTTAAATATTAAAAATTAAATATGTTTTAATTTTTTAATAAAAACCATTTTGATATTTTATTCAAATCAGTTTATAAAGTTTTAAAATTTGAACTAAATTAAAACTAATACTAAACTTATTATTTCTATGTCTAGTAATTAGAAGTTCAAATTCAAGGAGAAATGAAACCAAACAAAAGTTTGATACTAACCTCAGAGGGAAAAAAATTACCCTAGAATAGATAGTCATCTGTTGGAGATTGGCAAGGTGGAGGAGGCTGCGGTTGCAGCTGCAGCGGCAGTTCCAAACAGCAGTCGACTATGCAGAACGATGTTTGTTTTTGCCCTAGATCGATGATTATAAGATGCAATTTAAGGTGTACTAGGTTGATAATGGGCTCGATTAAGGGCAGAAACCCTAAATTTTCTTACCGCACCTCGAGTTGAGAAAGGCGCGCTTTTTTAAGTGCTTTGAGATTCGCTTGCATCAGCGCCTAAGGCACTTCTCCACCACCTTGCGCATCAGCATCGCCCTGTTGCTAAAAAAAAGGCGCACATTTGGCATCTGGGGCCTTCTAAGCGAGTGCCTGGGCAACTTTGCTTGCTATTTGGATAATCTATTTGGTCCATACGATTCAATTTGGAACCATGATTACAAAGAGAGGAATGAGTGGAGATAAGAAATCCTTTAGTGATATATTGGAGAAAACAGTTGGAAAAAGAGCAGAACATTCTGCTTTAGAACCTGGTTTGCCCCACATTTCTCGACTGCATCTTATTTATGCTTTCTAGTCCACGATAACAGTAACCATAAAATACAGTTGATTTGAGTCCCTATTTTAGTTAATTTTTTTTTTCTTGACTGCTTTATTGTTTTTAAATTTTGACGCATACGGCTACTCACTTTTTTTACCATTTCATTTGTTTACTGGGCGACCATCTAATTTTGCTTGAGAACTAAGTGGTTAACTGAAGTATATAGTATTCACATTTTATTTCTTAGCATAAAATGTTTGAAGCACTCTAGTTATAAATTACTTTGATCAGAAGAGTCCAATTTGGCTGCTGTGCTTACAAATAGGGGCTTGAGTGGAGACTGGGAATCCTTATTCGAGGGAGGGAGGGAGGGAGGGTTTAAATCTCAGTTGAAATTGGTATCAAATGAAATTGAAATAGAGATTTTGTATTTTGCCTAAGGTTTGAGATCTTGATTTTGGTCTCGGTATCAGTTTTTGCAATTCTCTGAATTTTGATCTAATTTGTTAATTTTAGGAATTTCGGTTCTTTGGAATATTACACTTCTTTTAATTTATTGAAACGAAATGTATAATTTATCCTCAACTGAAAAATAAGATATAAACGAATGATATTAATAAAGTATTAATATTAGTAACATTAAAAAAATGTTTATTCATTAATTCATTTTCAACTTTTTTTAGTTACACCATTATATATTTTGCGATGTTGTACGTTTGTTGAGTTAAAATTTCAGTTTGGTTTCGTTTCTATCCCTTCTAAAATCGAAATGGAACGATCAAAATTTCGGTGTTTCGGTTGAAACCTCGTACTTTGATTTCGTTTCGTTCTGCTTCAAATTGTTAAGGCATTCAAGATCTCAAAGATTTGAAACATTGTCTTCAACCTAGACTTTGTTCATTCTACCCTAATTACCTTCTCCATCGTTGAAGCATAAGCTGTATGTCTGGCTGAAGTCTTAAGAAGTAACTTACTCTCCTTTTTGAACTTTCCAGGTAAACTTCACACTATTAATATTTGTGTTCTTAATCAACTTAATTTTGTTTGTAACCTTCCATTTTGTCCTCAACCTTAGCTTCAGTTGTCTCCGCTATGTTTTCTCCTTCTATTGTTTTGTCTATTCACTTCTTACTTGCTCACGGTTGCTTGTATGATAAAATGACATCGGCGTTGGTCTTAATTGGTTAAATTGTGTAGAAATATTACCTTTATCCGAGCAAGACATCCTTTTATTCAGATGATATAATTTGTTATATCGTGATCCATATATGCGATATGATTTGCAATATTTTGATTTTGTCAGGTTCCTAAATATATGAATATTAGTTGTCATCATCAAGCAATTTGCAATTATCTCATACTATTTCCATTGTTTAGTGCAAGGAAAACCGAGTGAAGTTTTGTCAATGTGAATCCCAATCAGTTAAGGAATTGCATCACTTGCTTGGTGTACATCTGCAAACTAACATTTCCATCTTTAATTAATGTCCATCCTAGGATGCAAATCTTGTTAATAACTTGTTATGTACATAAAATCTAGGCGCTCATCAATTAGGGGGTGCTTATTCCACTTGTAACCACAAAAATAAGTGCAAATTAATTAATATAATATATATTGGGTGTTTGTTTTTTGGTTTTTGTTTGTAAGTTATAAGCATTTAAATTATTAAAAAAAAAAAAAAACCTACAAAAATCCTATATTTTGAATATGACTTTATTAGCAAATATAAATAGTTTGACAAAAAGTAAACAAGCCAAATATATATAAATAAAAACAAAAGCAATAGCACTTTAATAAATTTCATTTTACATGAAAATTGTTAAAATAAAGAATACATGAGATACTTCTGACATTATCTGAATTTAATTTAACCACGATGGCATGTAAGGACAAAATAACCAACTTTATCATTACAAAACAGACGACATAAACTAAATCATTCATAAGTATACATATAAATCTAGAAATGCATACAACTTTTGCATTTATAAGTGATATCACGTATAAGTGATGGACACTTATTTGATGCTAGCATTGATAGTGATGGAAACACAAACATCCACCAGTGTAAAGGATATAAGAAAAATATATACACTTCTGTTATTGCACCACAACACTGGAAATACAGCATTTCGCCCCGTTTGTCATTTTTTTCCCCCTCTTTTGACTTACATCTCCTCCTAGCTGTTATTTCTTCTAGTTTCTAGTGCATGCCCGCAATAGCATTTTATACATGAGGATTCTTGCAATGAAGCCACTTTTAGAAGTTTTAATTGAATTTGACATTGAGATAATTTACTCAGTTTATAAGATTCTTTTTTGGGACCATGATTACGAAGAGAAAGGATCAAGTGGAGAAGGAAATCCCTGCATAAAATATTGATGTTAAAGTGAGAAAAAAGGTGGGACTTGGAATGGAAAATGCCGCTTTAGAGCCTGGTGTATCTTTTCCTTGTTTGCACACTTATTTCTACACTGCATCATATATTTATGCTTTCCATCCCACAATGAAGTAGCCATCAAAATACACTTGATATGAGTCCCTATTTTAATCAAGCTATTTATTTTTCTTAGTTATTTTATTATTTTTAAATTTTGACATCTACAGTGCTACCTGCATCAATTTGCCATTTCATTTGTTTTATGAGTTAACTCCGATTTTGCCTTAGAGTTAAGTATTAAACAAAATATTTTGATATTTATGTTTGAGTTTTTAGCATTTAATTTTCTAAAACCCATGATAAATTATGTTTCTGTAATAAGCTCTCAAAATCATAAATTATGTTTCAGTAATAAGCTCTGAAAAGGGAAGCAGAAAATGCCGCTTTTGCAGGGAGCAGAAAATCTTTTCCATGTTTGTTCCCTTAATTCTTTGCGCTTCTGCCAGATGTTTATGTTTCTTTTTCTACCGTGTTGGTGACCACTATGCACAGTTGATATGAGTTCTGCTTGTTTTAATAAATTACCACTTGGTTAATTTGTATTTTTCCTACTTTGATTTAAAATTTACACTTTATTGTCAGCCAAATCTGATCAGCACTTGCTTGGTTTACAATTATAAAGTTCTGTCATAAGCTGATATCCATGCTAAGAAGCAAAGTTTGTTGATGATTAGTAGTTAGTACTTACATATTTTGCATTTACAAGTGCTCATCACTTATGGAAGTGCAAGATTAATTAATGAGAACTTTTATGAAACACCTGTTCTAAGTTTCAAAATAAACAGGCGTCCATCCTCAAAAATAGATTCGAAAACACCTGTATTTTTTATTTCAGCCAAACTGCGAATATTTGCAATTTCTAAAACTGCAATTATTTGTAAATGGAAAGAATTTGCGCTTTTGCAATGTGTGTGTGCACGCGCGCGCGTGTGATTTTGGTTATATTATATTTGATTAGGGGCATATTTGACTTCTTATAAAAAGAAAAGATAAACTGTTGAAAATAATTTTAGGAGTAATTTAATACCCGTTTTTCAGAAGAGTTTTTTGTGTATTAAGTTTGAAAATAAGTGACGGATCCTTATTTCCCTTAATTAATTTTGGGTGTTCATTTCTTGCATATGAGTTATCCGCATTTGCAAATTTTGTCAAAATAAATGGAAAATTTAAGCTCCAACCTTGAGCTTATTTTTGCACTTAAACTTATTTTTGAAGAAAAACAAATGTAGCTTTAAAATAATGGAGTTTAGAATAAGCATGTCAAACGGATTGGGTTGGGTCAAAATGAGTTGGGTCGAGTTTGACCCAACCCATTTATGTCACATTCTATTTTATTCATTTATGACCCAACCCACTTAATAAGTGGGTTACCCATTTAATCCATTTAAAGATTTAAATTTAATTTAACTAATAAAAAACAAATAAATATAAAAAAATTCTAATTCTAATTTTTACGTTTTGAGATTCGACAAAAAATTAAAATTTTAATTCTAATTTTCATCAGAATTCAAATATGGAGATGAGGTAGCTTATTATTTTTTAAGTACAACTGTCAGTCCTCTTGGAGAACTACAGTGTGCATTCATACGACAAAGTATCCAAGGGTTCCATATTATCCGTAATTTAGGTGGTAGTTAATCGGTCAAAGCCCCGCCTGATTCCGAGTTAGAACGAAGGAGTTATTGCAGTCTGAACAAAAAAAATAGCGGCTTCTGCACTAGACGGAGTTCAATATGCAGATGTGGTAGCCTGTTATTTTTTAAGTACAACTGTCAGTCCCCTTGAAGAACTACAGTGTGCGTTCACACGATGAAGTATCCGAGTGTTGCATATTGTCCGTAATTTAGGTGAGAATTGATTGGTCGAAGTCTTCCCTGATTCCGAGTTAGAATGAAGGAGTTATGACAGTTCGAACAAAAAAAATAACGGCTTCTGCACTATGCGGAGTTCAATATGCAGATGTGGTAGCCTGTTATTTTCTAAAGTACAACTGTCGGTCCCCTTGGAGAACTATAATGTGCGTTCACACGATAAAGTATCCGAGTGTTCCATACTGTCTGTAATTTAGGCTAGAGTTGATCGGTCGAAGTCTTGTCTGATTTCGAGTTAGAATGAAGGAGTTATTGTAGTTTGAACAAAATCAATAACGGCTTCTGCACTAGGTGGAGCTCAATATGCAGATATGGTAGCCTGTTATTTTAAGTACAACTATCAGTCCCCTTAGAGAACTACAGTGTGCGTTCACACGATGAAGTATCCGAGTGTTCCATACGGTCCGTAATTTTGGTGAGAGTTGATCGGTCGAAGTTCCGTCTGATTCCGAGTTAGAACGAAGGAGTTATTGCAGTGCGAACAAAAAAAATAGCAGCTTCTACACTAGGCGGAGTTCAAATATGGGGACGTGGTAGTCTGTAATTTTCTAAGTATAACTGTCAGTCACCTTAAAGAACTACAATGTGCATTCACACGATGAAGTATCCGAGTGTTTCATACCGTCCGTAATTTAGGTTGGAGTTGATCGGTCGAAGTCTCGTCTGATTCTGAGTTAGAACGAATAAGTTATTGCAGTCTGAACAAAAAAATATCGGCTTCTACACTAGGCGGAATTCAAAGATGCAGATGCGGTAGCCTGTTATTTTCTAAGTACAACTGTCAGTCTCCATGAAAAGGTATAATGTATGTTCAAAATTCTTATTTTTTAAATTCATATTAAAATTTAATTTTTTTTAATAAATGGGTAAATGGGTTACCCATTTATAACCCTTTTAAGAATGAGTCAACCCAACGCATAACTCATTTAATAATATTCATAAATGGGTTGACCCAACCCATTTATAAGTAGGGTAAATGGGTTGAGTAAAATTTTGACAGGTCTAGTTTAGAATATAGAATAAATTTAACATGTTAATTCTTTTGGATTATAAATTGAAATAAATGATTAGAACACAAACTAAAAAAATTGTCAAAATTCTACAAAAAGAAATTTGTAAACTGAAAATCATATATTTTGCGAATAACTCCATAAATATTAAAAATTATATAAAGTTTCAAACAAGTTGAATGTTTCGATAAAAACCATAAAACAACACATTAATAAATTTAATTTCATTTAAAAATCGTTAAATTATACAAGTCAAATCTTACACTCCAAAATAAAGACGATCTCAAAATAATGAGATACTTCTGATATTTTAATTTAATGATTTTAGGATAAAAGGTCAAAACAAAAGGATATAGTATTTGTATTGCACTTATAAGTATGGATAATTCAAAAGGCAAACTAAATCATTTACATGTAAGTGAAATATAAAGCTTTTGCATTTTTAGCAAAATCACCTGTAAATGAGAAACACTTGTTTAATGCTAGCACTTAAAACAAACCCCTCTTTGGCGTAATGAATTGAACCCTCTTTTTTTCTTTTCTTTTTTTCCTTCTCTTTTCAATGTATACCACAGGTGAAGATATTTGTCGCTTAATTGGTATACATCTGTAAAGAAGCATTTTTATCCCTGTTTGATATCCACCCTAAGAAGCAAAGTTTGCTGATGTATTGTAGTTTGCAGTCTCTACACTTTTGTTCTAGTGAAGGACAAATACCTCAAATGGAACATTTCCCCCTTTTCTCTATTTTTCTTCTTCCTTTGATTTACATCTCCTTTTAGCCGCATTTATTCTTTCAATTTCTAGTGCATACTTGCGTTTGTATTTTATACAGAAGCTTTTTGCAAAGAAACCATTTTTTAGCAATTTCAATTGAATGTATCTATTTTGGGACCATGATTACAAAGAGAGAGAATCGAGTGGAGAAGGAAATCCTTGCATAATATACCGATGTTAGTGTGAAGGAGGAAAAAAAGGGTGGACAAGGAGTGGAAAATGCCGCTGTATAGCCTGGTGTGCCTTTTCCTTGTTTCCACTCTTATTTCTCCACTTCCTCGTATATATGTGTGCTTCCCATCCCGCTATGACCGTAATTATTAAATTACACTTGATATGAGTCCCTATTTTAGTCAAGTTATTTATTTTACTTGGTTTCTTTTTTATTTCAAAATTTTGACATTTTCTGTTCAATTTGCTTCCTTTCGCCAGTAAATCAACTTGCTATTCACATTTGTTTTTTTAGCGTTTACATTTAAGGTACTATTTTAGTATTTTGGGACCGTGATTACATTCGAGGTAGGAACCCTTTCGGAATATATTGATGTCAAAGTGAGAACAAGGTTGGTCGTGGAGTGGAGCTTTAGAGCCTGATGAACTGAAATGTAGGTTCACAAGTTACCATAAAGTGTTTTGATGTTCACTTAAATCTAATTATCTGTGGTTGTTATAGTCCAAGTCAAATCAAAATTCTTTCTATTTTCTAACATATGCATGTGTTCTATGAAATATGTTGATAATATATGTTAGCGAATTAATCACTGACGCCCATAGAATTTCATGGATGTCAGAGAATTAATGAAATCAAGAAAACAAAGCATAAAAGTAAATTGACATAGATTTTATAGTGGTTCAGCAATTTCGGCCTCTTTCATGTCAAATTTCATTTATTCTTCAGTTGATTACAATTATATGAGTTGTTCGTTTGGTTAGAATCAATTGATACATGTTTATAAGAAAAATAGCCATGGCAGAGTATCTGGAGTAGGAAGAACAAGATGATGAAGCCCCTTCAAAAAGAGAGCGCCAGAGCCTTCAAAAATGGCCCCCTACCCTTGTATTTATAGACGAAGGTAGCCTTCCACCTAACTGACATCTTCAAGCCTGACTCCTTTGGCCACTTGGGCCGAACATAAGAAAAACTTAGCCCAACATATGATTATCAATTATACTACATCTAATAGGTGGGTGATCTTTCAAAGTTCAAGGCTATCATAGTTTACTCTGAATATTAACCTTCAGACAATAAAGTCACAAGAAAAATAGTTAATCAAATGGTTGAAATAAAGTGAATACACAAATTAGGCTACACACTCGTAGAATTATGTTCAAAATCACAGCTCAAATTTTTTTTTTTTTTTTTTTTTTAATATTTAAGGCCAACTTTATAGTCTTCCCTGTTTGTTCTGCATGTCCATGCCAAACGCTTTTGTGATGACCCGTCTTTCCGTACATTTTAAGTTCACAATAAACCATGCATGTTTAACTCAAACTGAACGAAAATGCGGACCGTTAACGGTAAAAAGAGAATATAAATACAGAACAGAATCTTACACGAATGTAATAACATATATTATTTCAATATATAATCTTTACATCGGAAATTTTAAATACATACATCATAGTCTATCATAATCTCAGCTTGGACAGTTACAAATCTTTGTCTCTAAACAGTAAACAAATGCAGCAGAAATGTATATCCATCTACAGAGGAACTTCAGCTCCTTCAAGATGTTCTAAGCTAGACTTGAACTACTTGACTGCTTGGAAAAATAAGGCACTCAGAGTTTAAGGGAAAATAAAATAAAATCTGGGTCGGTCATAAGACTGGTGTGAGAAATCTCAAAACACAGATATTTATGAAAATAAATGGTAACTTATAAGATCACGTCGTACATAAACATGGATGAGTTTTTATCTTATGATAACTAAACCATTTGTTGCGCAAAATCAGAAATGATATTTTTAATGATATCTTTGAAAACTCTTTCAAATAAATATATATAATCTTAGCCGAAACTGTTATATTTATTAAATTTCAGCATAATAGATTTACAACCAAAACCATTAAAGCTCGTATTGGAGAATGGATTTCATACAATGACAAAGTAAATGACTACTTTCCAACAATACATATTTAGAGGAATGTACTGATGCACAGTCACACTATCCTCTACCAACATAGGAATCAGTTTACCTCTACCATAGATAGTACCGAATATCCCATCACCCGGGTCGTTCCCAACCTATCCGTGGCTACAACATACACAACAAATCCGAAATATAGAGGATAATCTAGAAAGGTGATGTACATATCCTAATGAGAGCGGCCCAATTAGGCCTGCCGATCTACTCTGTTTTTTCCTTTACTAATATGCGAGGCTTAAGGTAATATTTTACCTTTCTTATAACAAATCCCAATTTAAATGCCATATTGTCGTTTCCAACAACACACTAATTGATTTCTACAAAAGTACAATCTCGGAGCTCGTATGTCTCAAAGAAAGGTGTTAAGTTAGGAGGGGTTGTCTCCTACACCACCAATAAATATATGTAGAGATTAAATGTACGCGGTTTTAGAAATGCAATGTCAGACGTACGTTCATACAAGTTGTTCAGGAACAGAACAAACCGAAGTTACTTCTTCTACTACATTTTGTTTGGGAATCACCCCTATGATTAGTAGCGAGTAGTCCTTGCATCGAAGATTTCAAATTGAAGGAACCACTATCATCATATATATGGTAAGGGAATTACCCCAGAGATTAGTGACTAGCAGCCCTACATTATGAGGATCTCCATCTTCAAAATCATCGTGTTCAACATATTTTCACTTTCGAACGTATATTGGTTCGAAGTGGTGTTCGGATAGAAATCACCGAAATACGATCCCGGTTTCTTCAAATCAATTATTGATAAAAGATGTCAAATATATATGTAATTAGTATTCAATTAATCAATATCTTTTATCTAAGTAAAACATCTCTTTAAAGATATACATCTTTAAAACATATTTCATTGATAATCAAAGATCTTTTATCAAATTTTTTGGTTAATTAAAACCTCGTTTTCACTTTGAAAATACCAAAACATTTCATCTTTAATTCAAATCTTAATGAAGATTTTAACTTTTCAAAGCATAATTTTTAATTGGTCAAGACAATGTTATTTAAGACATCATTTACTGTAAACCCAAACCAGTTAGTATTGAATAAAATGGATCCATAAATTTTTAGGCTGATTATACCCAATGCTAATTTTCGTATTCAACCCGTACTATACGTCGAATAACAGTGAAATCGCATTTTAAATTCATACGGATAGTACGAGTTCCCTTGTAATTTAATATGGAGTTTAACTAGAATGTGTTCTTTAACAACCAAATCCTATTTTAAATCTTGTTTAACTTCTGGAAAGCTTCAAACCTATTTTATCTTAAGAAGATATGGCCCGAGTAAATCAAATTTACTATCCCTTCCGTTGGGTCAGTCCGGATAGCTAGAGCGAAACCAAGACACTGGTCGTCCAAACTCGGTTCTAGAGACTATCTTTCTGTCATCCACAAGGCGGTCAAGTTATTTGATCAACACTAAACTCTTTCATATGATCTTTCAGAGATGATTTTCATTTGCTTAACACAATTTCAAATATTGTTTAAAACAATTTCCCTTTAACCATTTATTTAAAGCTCCTTTAAGTAATTATAAAACTTCTAAATCATCTTCAAAATACTTAATTATTCATTTGAAAAGATTACAAAAAGATTTGGGAAGTAAATCCCAAGTTTAAATCTTAATTTAAAAAGTTGCCAAAAAGTGCTAAGAATAGTGTTTAAAAAGTTTCTTTGATCAAAACGTTAACTTCATTTCACATATGTTCATTTTTATAACTCAAGTCCATTTTAACACATTAATATATTTATGGAAAAAAAATTCATATTTTTAAAGATTTAAAAATATCAATTTTAAAGCATTTGCCACTTCGATTTTTGAAACTACCAAACCGCGATATTTTTAAAAACTTGATTTGCACATAACTCAAATTCTATTCAATGAAATTTTGATTTTTCTTCTTTGTTTGAAAACTATAGTTATAAGAGTTTGGAACCAGTCCTAAAAACCTATCCCTGCTTTCAATAATTTTCATAACAACTCCATTCGTTCCCCTACTCAGCAAGACGTTAGTCGGCTCTATCACAATTTCAAAAGTTATCCTAACCGCCCCACCCAAACTGAAAATGGATCTATCCCCAACAAATGGAACTTTACAACCACGTCTAGCCGGGCGTGGAACGAAGTAGTCAAGGTAATGGCATCCCAGTCTCTATTCCGCTAAAGTACTATCTTCCCCGTGATGTTAATTCCATGCAGTGTGCCAAAATATTGAATGAGGTTGTTCAGGATGCTAGGAAACAATGAGACAATGCCATTGCTGTATATGTTGTTGGTCATAAGCCATACGATCCATACTTCAAGGACTACATTCTTAAAGTATGGAAGTCTGAAAAAGAATTTTCTATTTATTCTCAGAAGAATGGTTTTTATGTCATCAAATTTAGCAATAAAAAGACCGTGTTAGAATTTTAGAGGGTGGTCTTTACTACTATAACAAAAAATTGGTGATGATGAAGAAATGGTTTCTCGGTATGCAATGAACAAGAAACTTCTCAATTCCATTCCTATTTGGCTCCGGTTTCCTAAATTACCACTTGATTATTGGGCGGAGAAGGGTATTAGTCGTTTTGCCTCAGTCCTTGGTGCACCTATCAAACTAGACAAATTCACGGAAAGTATTATAAAAATTGCGTATGCCAAAGTTTGTGTTTCCAAATAAAATACCCATTCTATCTAAAAAGGAAGAAATTGTTTGGCAAGAGGCGACGGACGAATGGAGTCGCATATATGCTCGAACCGCTCAAGCTTTGGACACTATAAATCTCATTGTCAGTTTAATAAGGTATGGGTTCCCAAATCCGTTCCCCAAAAACCAGAATGTTGAAAATAATGATATGGTCATTGTAACATTAACTGAAATGAAAACACAGTGGAAAACTATAAAATGTCTACTGAAATTCATCTGAATGCAGTCAGTACAAATCAGGAGCATAGAGTGTACGCCTATTAATACAAGTTTGGTTCAAACTGTACAATCCAATGGGGATAAAATGGAAATGCGGTCTACATCTATCAGTAATATTGAAGAAAATGGTAATTCCTCTACGATACCTGTTGCGCCAGTTGACTATTCTTCCTTCCAAGACTCTGTTGAACACTACAACAAAATGCCGCAAGCTTCTAGAGCAAATCAACTCGGAAAATCAAGTTAGAGGAAGCTCCTTTTGAGTTTAAAGCTAATTCTTCACCTGATGTCATAAAAACCCCTGCTTGGACGAGTTTGGTTAATCAGCTGAAAGGGAAAAAAACGAAAAAAAGCTAAAACTACGGGAACCGCTACTTCGCTTGATAATAGTAGCAATAAAGAGTGTAGTTAATTTATGGAGTTCCTTATTTGGAACATCCGGGGGTGAATGGCCCTCTAAGAAGTTTGAAATTTTGCAATTGGTAAATAATAATAGATTTTCATTTCTTGGAATTCTTGTGAATAAATTATCAATGGTTAACATCGATAGATTTATGGCCAAAGTTAATAATAAGTGGAAATTCTCTCATAACATTTTTAATAAGTATAGTAGAATTTTAATTTTATGGGATTCATCTCAATGGTCGTCAATTATTTTGACCAAATCATTACATGTATCTTGCACAATGCGAATGGTGTTAGTATCTTATTTACTACGGTCTATGCTTTCAATGAGGATATAAAGTGTATAGATTTGTGAAACTATTTTGTTGAATAATCAAATTTTTTTACTCTTCCATGGATGATGGCGGGCGATTCTAATGCGATTCTTTCGTCTACTGATAGAATGAACAATGGCCTATTTGATTCATTGGGTGATAAGTATTTCGTTGATTGCATTTTCTCTTCTAATCTAATGGAACCGGATTTTAATGGTAACTATTTTACTCGGAGAGGAGGGCAGAATTTTTCTATACATAGTAAGATTGATCGTGTGTTTGTACATTCTATGTGGTTGGATATGTTTAAACAGTTTGGTATTAACTTTGGATTTCACTCCTTAAGTGATCACTCTCCAATTTATATTAAACTTATTTTACACAACAATTCGAGGAAAAGGGTACAGGTATAATAACTCTTGGCACCTTCATACAGATTATAACACATCCCTCCATGATGTTCTTATGCTCGAATTCCATGGCAATCCGCTCCATGCCCTCTTATGCAAATTGAAGGCGGCAAAAACTACAATGACAGGCAAAAAATAAATGCAATATACACACAACTGTTCAATTAAAGGATGAACCCAGTGACTTGTATATGCAACTAATTATAGACCTTCTAAATTAGAACTTGACTGCTCAATACATCATGTAAAATGAACAGATTCATAACATCATGAGGTGCAATTGACTACGAGCAAAGAATGAAATTTAACTGGTTGGTTAAAGGAGACAGGCCAATTAATATTTTTTACAGCACGTTAAATATTATTGCACCTAATCAAAGGAGTAAATATGTGCTAAATCCTGATGGTTCTTGGTCATCAGGAACAGAAAAACTAGCAAATGAAGCCACTAAGTACTTCTCCGAACTGTTTGCATCATTACATGCCCTAAATCAATTTCTAGACATTACATGTAAGAAAATCCTATCTGACAATGCTAGGAGAAATTTATGCAAACCATTTCAAATGGAAGAAATCAAATCTGCATTATTCCAGATTAACGACAATAACACCCCCAGGCCAGATGGTATCAATTCTAAATTCTACAAAATTTGCTGGGACCAAATGCATATCTTTGCAATGCTATGAATGGAATTCTCTAGTGGGGTAAAATAGTTAGAGAAATCAATCATAATATTATTTGTCTTATCCCAAAAAACCTGATGCGATTGAGATGATTGATTTAAGACCGATTTCTCTACGCAATGTCTCATATAAGATTTTAGCCAACCTTCAATGCAACATGCTGAAAATTTATATGAATGACCTTATCTCATACAATCAAAATTCTTTCATTCCCAGTAGAGTGACTACTGAGAATTCATTACTTGCATATGAATTGGTTAGAGGATTTAATAGGAAAAATTCTAACAATATTTGCCTGAAAATCGACTTACGTAAGGCCTATGACAAATTAAGCAGAAAGTTTATTCATCATATGCTGATTTCTATGGGGTTCCCTAATGTATTTGCGGATCTTATTTATGAGTGCATATCTACTCCTTCATTTTCGGTACTAATTGATAGATCCCCTTATGGATTTATTGAGAGCTCGAGGGGATTATGACAAGGTGATCCCCTCTCACCATATTTATTTTCCATCGCCATGGGTCCCTCACTATTAATGTCGATATGGAATTCTTAAATGTTAATTTCACCCTATTTACAATTTTGAACCAATGATTACTCATTTATTATATGCGGATGGTATACTAATTCTGGCCAAAGCTACAATAAAGAATGCTCAGAGCATTCGACAAATTTTCCAGCTCTTAAATGGTGTAATTGGTTTGGCTCTTAATGAAACAAGTCTAATGTATATTTCAGTAAAGGAGTATGTAACAAACAACAGATTGCTAACAGGTTAAATATTAGTATTGGTAATCTTCCAGTGGTTTATCTTGGAATTCTTTTGTCTAACAACAAATTTATGCAAAGAGATTTTGGTTGGTTAATAGACAAAATAAATAAAAAAATTCAACCATTGGAACGGTAAATTGCTCAACATTAGTGGTAGAATAGAATTAGCAAAAACCGTCATCCTCCCTATGATACAATTTTGGATGCAATTTACACAATTTCTAGTGGCTATTTATTAATTCTCTGTGTTCCAACTTCATATGGAAGTTTAAAGCCTATAAATAAGCTAGGTGGATGTTTGTAAAAATAAAAGTAAAGGCGGCCTTGGTATTTGCAAATTGGAAGAAGCGGCTAAAGCAGTTGTAGTGAAACTTATATGGAAATTCTAATACATGGTGAAACATTATGAACAAAATGGATGTATAACAAATACCGTTATAACAGAAACTTTTGGACTATGGTTATGGATAACAATGCCTCTTACACTTGGAAATCCCTACTTAGAGCAAGAACATGGTGCAAATGTGTAATTGAAAGAAAAATTGTTAATGGTGAGAACAAAGATATATGGTTTGATCCATGGCTCAATGGATCTTTCTTGGTGGACAAATATGGATGGAATTTCATGTCAGTTTCTGGTGATCGTAATAGGAAAGTGTCTGCTCTTATCTCTAGTAATAAGTTGAAGGATCATTTTGAGTATATCCCCACTCAAATTCAAAATACAGTGCACATTATATAAATTCACAATCAAAGAAAATATGATTTTTGGGTCTGGGCCCCTAACAGCAATGGCCAATTCAGTATGAAATTAGCATGGAATTATATCAGAGACATTCATACATAATTTAAATGGACCAATATCATTTGGGACAAGCATTGTGCTCCTAAAATGTCAGTCTCCTCTCTTCTATCTTAACAAATTGAATACAAAAGAAAGAGTTTACAAATGGAATAATAATATTGACCAAACTTGCGTACTCTGCCTAAAACATAATGAAGTGAAGAATCATTTATTCTTTAATTGCTCTTATTCGAGACAAATTCTTGATGAGATTATACAGAAACTTAAAATTAACATTGGGAATTCATATGAAATCAACTGTATTTTAGATATCCTATGTCAAAATCAGAAAAATACAAACAATCTTCTCATCAATGTGGCTATCACTACTGTTATTTGGCACATAAAGTGTGAAAGAAGCGATCTTATTTTCAAAAGCATCGATCTTCCAGCTCAAGTGAGACTCAAGCTCATAACTCAAGGCTGCAAACTTTTAATACTACAATATGTAAGCTTAAAGCCAGATAGGTGAGAAAGATCTTATCTTGGCAGAATTTGGGATAGCTTTTGACCCAAAATCTAATCTTCGCCCGCCATAAGCTTGGTTACTCCTTGGTTTTCACTCTCGTGTCCGGTCTGACTTCCTCTACTAGACATCGAGAGATTTGAAGCTACTGCTTTTTCTTTTGTTTATGGCTCTGGCTAACTTCTGAGATTTGGTCAATCTTGAAGCAAAGTTGAAGATTTTTTTCTCTCTCTTAGCTGCAGATTTGTGAAGACTTAAAGCACGAAGTTGTTTTTCGTTTTTTATTTAATTTTCTCTGCTCCACGTGCTGTAGTTACAGTGTCATTTTATCTGCTGTCTTTTTTGTTTTTGTTTGTCCTATCCCAAGTTGCTCGTATGGATGGTTTTGAGTGTGTTGCTAATTGATTTACTCCTCCATCTATGTGAAAACTTGGGTTTCAGGCTTTGTACTTTTTATTGTATTATTAATATATGGACATGATATGTACTCTTTTTCCTTGAAGGTACCAATTTAGGTTAGGGGGGTTGCAAGGTTTTAACGGGGCATATTATGGACATTTATGTGTGCCATTTTCATTTTATAAATAAAGTACATTTTTCAAAAAGATTCTTATTTTGAATAATTCCGAGCTATATTCCATTCTATACATTGATTTAACTTTTATGGTGCGAAATCGCGACCTCTGTCATGTAACGCATTTATTTTGACTTCATTTTCAATTTTTTTTCCAAACTTTATCGAAATGATTTTTAATGTTTATAAAATATTTATAAACCATTTTATTCATGTTTAAAGAGGTTTAAATTATTTCGTAACATTTTTATAATTTATATAGGAAAGTGATTTCTTTTGTGTAATTTCAACGTATATTTAACGTAAATTATTCCATATCAAGCAAACATATAATCAACCAATCATTATCCAAACATATTAAACAACTATATAAGAATCATTTTAACATATGATCAAGGGTATAACTTTAACTATTTAATGTATATTACTATCACTAATAACAAGAAACATTTAAGTGACTAATAAGAAATATTAGTAAGTGATTCAAAGTGAGATTAATTCACTTTTACCAAACCAAACTCTATCCTCTTCCTACCAACATTCAAGCACATATCACCATTCTTCACACCAGCACTTCCTTCTCCATCCCAAACTTTTTTGAAGCTTCATGTAAATAAATCGTTGGCATTCCTACAGCATTTCCTTCTCTTTTCTTCATTCAAGGGCTTTTAGATCTCCACTTTGACTCCATGTAGGCTCGATCATGCTTCTTTGAGTGGTGGGGCTCGACCTTGGTGCTTGGAAGAGGGGTGGCCGTGGGTTGTGGAGGTGGTAGGGAGTGTTTTGAGTTGGTTTTGGAGGTGGCATAACATGGTATATATGTATGTATATATTTATTTCTTTTGGCTATATCTTTGTATATTTTTTTTATAGATAATGAGCTTATTATGAAGCCATTAGAGAGGAGCAAAAGAAGAAGAAGCTTGAGTTTTGAATGATATAAATGTGAAAGGGTGGGTGTGTATTCATAGGAAGAGGGGCCTTAACCCTTAAGCAACCTTAGGAAAATATCTCTTACACATAACTATGTTTGTTTACATTATCCATGCGCATCCCATACCCCCCTCCATCACACACTCATCACCTCCCCCCATGCCCCTCCATGTGCATTTGTGTAAGGTGTAAGGTGATGTGAAATTTTGTTTTATTTTTTTAGGAAAATATCTAGATATTTGTAAATAAATATCATGATATTTTGTTTAATTTAGCATTAGTAAATATGACGTGCAAATGGTAATTTTATGTGAATTTATGTGTTCATGGATATATATGTGTATGTGCATATGTATGTCACATATAAAATACAACGTTGTACAACTTTCTCTTGTCAAACAGCTACAATTTCGGAATTCGATTTCCGGTGATATTTTTACTTCTTAATTAAATTACATATAAATGTAAATTAATTTTGAAAAATAATTTCTTATCATTTAAAATAAGTTAAAACGATGACATTTGAATTATAAAACCACATAAATCAATATTAAATAGTGTTTACAAAAAGTGCTGTTGTATCGACAAAGCGTTATCGATTTCCTTATACCTTCGAATCAAATATATATTTTTATATAATTATTATAAACAATTTATTATCACTATATAACTAATTAAAATGAATTATTATCATTTTAAAACAATTATTTGATTATTTGAACTTAATTTACAATTACAAAAAATATATAAAATTGATGACATCTCCGATGATGTCATAAATATATTTTATTTTCAAAAATAAAATAAATAATTTTTATTTCATATACTTTCTCAAATGGATAAATAAGTATATATACCCACTTTGAGGAATCTTTGAGGAAAGCTTCATATTTTTCAAAATACACTTCATTGTGTCAAAATGAATGTTGCGTAAAACATCGTTACGACAACCCAAAAACATTAGTCTAAGGATCTGATTAATTACACTTAATATTAATTTTCGATGTTGAACTTAAACTATTTATTTGTTGACAATAAAGCCTATTAAGTTGGGGTATCATTACCTCTCTGACCTCGAATGGACGGCATTCTTACCTTCGAAATAGATATAAGTTACCTATCTTGAATCTTTACATCAAATATAGGATATGAATAAATCCCGCATACTATGTAAAACATCTCCCTTCGAAAATCACTTACAATAACAACACTGTTATAGTCTATGTCATCCTCGCTTTCTCGAAAACATTTATTACAACAAAAGTGTTAAAATCCATGTCTTCCTATCACTTAATACATTTTAAATTACTTTTAAAACCATTAAACTCCATTTGCAAATATCACTTTCAAAACATTCCTTTAAGAGATTGTTTTACTTTTAAAACGAAATGCATCTCCCTTTATGAAAACCATCCTCTACTTATCAAGAAAACCCCTTTATATTTACAAAACCATGTTTTATAATCTCCTTCCTTTTTTGTAAAACTTCTTCTTATAAAATCTCCTTATTTATAAAATTCCATTTTTAATATTTATAAAACACCATTTATAAATCTGTTACTTTATTTATAAAATATTACTTTTATATAAACCTTTCGAAAATATTTGTTTCAAACTATTTCTATCTTCTTTAAAACTGTATTTCCTTTGTAATAAAAGATGAATTTATTGGTAAAGCACTCCTTTTTCAGAATAACTTTTATTTTGAATCAACTTTCCTAGGAATTCAAATACCAATTTTATTATTTCAACATATCACTTTAAAATCATTTCTCATAAAATATATTTGAACTTTATAAAAACTCTTTTATAAATATAAACTTTCCATTCTATAAACTCTACTCCTAAAATTTTTGAAAACTCAAAACATAGATATTTTTGAATGCGTTTTTATTATAAGACCAAAGATATGGTGTAAGAAAACTCAAAACATAGATATGTTTGAAAACAAAGGGTATCTTATAAGACCACGCTGCACATAAACATGGATGCTTTTTTACCTTATGATAATCAAAACATTTTCTATGTAAAACCAAAGATATTATATTTAATGACATTCTTTGAAAACTCTTTCAAATAAATACATATAATCTTAGCCGAAATTGTTACCTTTATTAAATTTCAGCATAATAGGTTTACAACTAAAACCGTAAATGCTCGTATTGGAGAATGGATTCTATATAATGACAAGGCACGGGACTACCTTTCAATAGTACGTCTCTAGAGGAATGTACCGAGGCACAACCCCCCTGTCCTCTACCAACATAGAACCTACCTACCTCTACCATAGATAGTACCGAATATCCCATCACCCCGGTCGTTCTCGACCTATTCGTGGCCACACATACACAATAACCTGAAATATAGAGGGTAATTTAGAATGATGATAAACATATCCTAATGAGAGCGACTCATTTAACTGTAACAACCCGAGTTTCAGAAGTTCGGATTTTTCGCAAAAATGCTAAAAACCAAGCCCACTAAAGCCCGAGTTGGGTATCAGGTATCCTGCAAATAGGAAAAGATAATAATATCAGAGCTCAATAAATTATCTCACAATGGAATTGACTAAAATATAATAGTAAATAAATACTCACCCAAATAATAACACTTTCTAAGCAAGTGTTGTAATGCTAAGAAGTCTCTGCCATTTACCTAACCTGTACGATGTTATGAGGCGGGGGTCAGAACAAAAGTTCTGGTGAATGAATAAATTATATTCTTCTAGGCTTAATTCTCGATATATCATTTTATTTTCGTTTACTCTTATACTAGGTTCATTAGGTTACAATACTCTCGCCTCTGTTCGTGAACCATGTCCATCTACTCCATAGTAGATTAAAACCTAATAACTAATATATACATATATGTAGCTATATACCCAATGACCATATTGGTCATAGATACCACCCATGGTACCTTTCGTGCCGTCCTCGGAAAAAGCTCCATCGTATAGCTTCGAGATCATTCTGTAACTACATCTGTAAAGGACCGCATTGTAAGGCCTACAATACAGATGCTCCACCGTTTTGCTCCGCTAGCGTTTCGTAGCTACATCCATAAAGGACCGCTTCATAAGGCCTACAATACAGATGCTCCACTACTTACCATGAAAACGTAAATCGCGTCCACACTAGTCTATATCAGTGCTCAGACATCCGCAATGTACCACCCAGTGCATACATTGAGGACTACGTAATCGTTTTGTCTACTATCTGAATCCTGCCAACAAGGTCTACCTTGTACGGAACTCAGTCGGTAATTTTCTATATCTGTAAAGGACCGTTTTGTTAGGCCTACAATATAGATATTATAGTTGGTTTGTCACTTTCTCATCATGGCTATGGCTCCACGCAGCCACCCTTCAACTAATCGAAAGACTTATACAGAGTTAAGTGGTTGTTCCCTACTGCAAACAATCCAACATCCAATTGGGGGTGTCCCTCCATCCAATATATCAATAGTGAAAGAATCATTGGCTTGTTGGTTTAACTAGTTTTTCCCGAAATCGCTCTTGGTCTTGATGCTGGCCGATATCCGCATGCGACTATCCTTCACCTTACTTGCAAGTACCAGACATACGAATAACCCACTCCGAACACCAAGCCCTTCTGATTGTCTACAAAGATCCGCTTCGTTAGGCCTACAATGCAACATTCTTTCTTGATGGAACACCTACAAACCTGCATCTGGGGATGCAGCTTCGTTAGGCCTACCCAGAGGGTCATCCTAGAGTATCCTCACGTACCGTTGAAGTCTCGTACTTCCTTCTAGCCCAAAAATTCTAAGTTGGACATGCTTCTCCATTGCTAGAATCCACGACGAACTACTTCGTTAGATGATTCATTCTTTGTGCTGCTCCAAACGCAATTAATCTTCTTTCCCTAAGTCTAATATTTTAGTTTGCGTTTAGGTTGCTTTTTTACTCCGTTGGCTACTTATTTAACTTAATTAGCATATTCTAGCCCTCATCTCACTTCTAATTATTGTGAGATTACGATAGATCTAATAGGGAATACTGTTAGTATAAGCCATATTCATTATCTTGCTTATTTAACTTAATATATAAATCCTTAAGTTCAATAAAATAAGCCTCTTTTACCATTTCTTTTTTATTTTCTTATTGACTTCATATAAGTTGTTTAAATAAGTTTCTACCATTATTCTCTACTACCAGTGCTTACCGATCTATTATAAGTCTCACAATAAGCTTTTCCGTTCTTATTCATAATTATAACCTATGTTATAATTCTACTTGTAATAGTTACTTTTTCTTCTTTCATAGTCCGTTATATAATTACAAGCGTTTCTTGTTTGTTCTAGTCTGTGTAACATTCCTGAAATATTAGCCGAAATAATTCAATAATTAAATTGATTTTGAATTTAAACTGTGAATATAGATAAGCGCCATGGGTTATACCGCTTATCTTTATGATTGAATCTGTGATGGTGATGTTGTGCACTATTGTGTTGAACCCCTGGACCACACTTATACACACACAAATATGGATTGCACGTGGTAATGGGTTAAGTCACAGATTTTGAAATTGTTTTAAAATTTGAATTTTTGAATCCAAAATAGTTTTGAAATTAGGATTGAAGCATTTGAAAAAAATGAATTTCAAAAATAAAAGTTATTTTGAATAACTCGATTGAGTTTTGAAATTTTAAATAATTTGATTTAAATTTGAATTCAATATTTGAAGTTGAATTCTATAATTTGGGAACTAGGGTTTAAAAAGTTATCTAACTTATAAATGGATTTATATGGGGTTTTTAAACCATTTTAAAAGGTGATGTTTTGAAATTTAAAATTAACCCAAGATTCCAACTTGTATAAATCGGACTTTTCTGAAACGAAAACTGTTGTTTTCCAATAATAGAAGCTTTCATATAAGAAATGGATTTTCAATGTGTGTTAAAAGGAATTTAAGTTGAAATGAAAATGGTTTTCCGAGTTATTAATAAATCTTTGGAACGTGTTTTGAAAGCTATAAATTAAATCTTTAATTTAAAGGTTTATTGAGTTAATCCAATTGAAATGGAAGTTGTTTTGGAATCTATGAATAGATCTTTGTGAAACTAGGTGAAACTTTGTGAAATAAATCTTTTGGTTTAAAGATTTAAAATGGTAATTTTTTTAACCATTGAAAGAAAAGTTTTGGATTTTATAAGTTGTGACTTAACTAAAATCCCATATCCATATGTTTTAAAATATGGCGCTCATTATTCGGTTTAGCCGGGAGAGGACCTAGTGTCATATAGCCCATTCCGAATAGTGATACGATGTTATGGATAGCAATTGAAGACCGGTGGTGAAGATCGGATATTTCCGAAAACAAAAGGGTAACTCGTCGATTGTCTCTGCACTGGCTGATCCCCGGTATAGAGATCTCCATATGTGATGGGAAGTCCGGACGTGATTAGGGATTATCCGAATTTGCAAGGGCTTCTTCGGAAGTGCCTTCGGTTCTGTTCGAACCCGGGACAGACTTGTATGGTTGTATGTCCGACATTACACTTTGAGATATTAAACTGATCTCTATCAAATACATTTCTGCTTGGCGGCGGAGAATTTATTCTCTTAGCTTAACACCCTTCTCTGAGACGTACGAGCTCAGAGGTTATGTAGTTGATATTTATCAGTGATATATCCCAACTTGGTAATGTGACATACTGAGTGTTGCTGTGTGATGATCATTGGTTGATCATTTGTGATAGGATCATTTGTTTGATCATTTATCTTTGTGATCAGTGCTTTGGTCATCTGTTGACCCAAAGCATGGCTTTGTGCCAAAGCGTAGCTTTGTGGACGAGACTGCATCAGGACCTCACACCTCGGAAATGGTCGAAACAGGAAAGATGCGGCAAGGTTATGAGGGTCGCTCCCTTTAGGGTGTGTCATTCCCTTCTGGTAAAGGGTGGTATCAGGTATGAAGCCCTGGTATTTAACTTATGTGGTTGCTCCAATCTCATTTACTGTGTGGTTGTTGCTTTGAGGCGCCTCGGATAAAGGTCCCAAAGGACCGGGGGATGATATATTCGTGTAGTAGTTACCTAGTTACAGAGGTAACCCGGCCTTGTGTTGGCAGAGATCTGTGTTTGTAATTGGCAGATCCAAACTTAAAAAGAATTTGAAGTGGCAAAAGAAAAAAAAAAAGAGAGCTGGTTCCAGGCTCAAACACTTTGTTCTCTGTCTTTCTTCATCAAACCCATCAATGTGAGCAAACTTGAAAATCTTCCCTTTGAATCTGATATCTATGAATCTGTGAATTGCTTTGTTGTGCTTGCTTGTTGATATTGGATTGCTGCATGTGTTTGTTTGGGAACAAGTATATTGTTCTTGGTTTACAGTTTTGAAAATTTTAAGAAAAGAACCTATATCCTCTTGTTTAAACAAATTCAAAGCCCTGAGTACTGAAAGTAGATGTTGTGATATTATAAAGTCATCCCAAAAAAAATAATTCCAGAAGAAAATATTTAATATTTAAACAAAAATAGGAAGTAACAAGGAAGACCAAAATACCCAGATCTAATTAAATCAAAACAAATCTGGTCTCTGTTCTTTTGGAATCCAGATGAACAAATCTTATTTTTTTAAAACCAGGTTTCTTTTAAAATGTGAGTAACTCAAACTTTTAAAATTGTTTAATAGGTAGTTAATCATGCTTATGAATTTCAGATAAATATTTATGAATTTATCTGCAAGTATGTGTTTGGTGAACATGGTTATGATTGTGCATGTGTGATTTCTGAAATTTCAAGTGATGTTTGATATTTGGATTTTTTCTTTGACTTGGTTTTGTTGTTGTTATTACTTAGTTTTGAATAAATCATGATGTTTTAGAATAGCATAAGTACTAATAGAATCAGTATGTAAATTTCAAGAATTTTAAAACTAAATTTTTAAATTTACAGTGAAGAGAAAAATACAGTTTCATGTTTACTGTATTTTACTTTTTGACCAAGATCCTTTGATCCATGCATTTGAATTGAGTGAATTGTTTTCTGGAAGTAGTTTATAAATTATAGATCATAGGAAAATTATTGGATTGATTTTCAATTCAAGTTTGGATTTGAATTTGGGGCTAAAAGTATAGAACCCTAGTTTATTGGGCATAGGGAAAAATTAGGTGCTGTTGCTTCTAGAGTGAATCGAGTTCAAGGATTCTTTGGTGAATGGTAGATGGTGTGTTAATGAAGCTAATGCCGGAGTTTGGTCGATGATGTTGGTCGGAGATGGTAGTTAATGGTGTTGACAGGTTTTAGGTGATATTGGGTGAAGGCTGTTTCAGGTTTCAGGGGTATTGGGATTGCAGTGTTTTGACTCGGGTTGGCCTCGGGGGAAGTAGGAAATAACTCGAAGCAGTGAAGCTTCTGACCCGAAGTAAGTTCATGTTTGCTCGAGTGCATTGTTTCAGGTTTCTCAAAACAGAACCTGTTATGTTTTCTGAAATTTAAAAGCCAAGTTTAAATTTAAATCTGAAATTGAATGAAATTTGAATCTGAAAATGAATTCAAAATATTTGAATTCTGATTTTGAAATAATGTAAATGCAGGAATTCAAATTAGTTTAAAAAGAAAAAAAGAAAAAAAAAGAAACAGGAAACTGTTTCTGTTTTATAAGATTTGAGTGCAAACTTAAAATGTGACTTAGAATTTTGAAACTGAATTTGAGTTGAATTCAAATAAGTTTGAACTCTGTTTATTTTGAAATATGTTATTCATTTCTTCCGCTGTGTTATTTACTTAATGTGTTATAAGCTCCGGCGACTCGAATTTGAACGATCGAATCTGCGGCATTCGAGTACAATGTGAAGTATGGATGTCGATTTTCGAACGCGAAAAATTCGAATCGTTACAAGTCTGCCTCCTTTTATTATAATATAAATTTTCTTTAATTTTCTAATATCACATAATTCACTTATCATAATAGGTGCCTATTTAAATAGCCTACGTAGTAAATGCAATTTTAGGCTCATTAATTTTTACAGCTTCAAATTTTTTATTAATAATTTTCTTGTTTCAATTCATACTTTACTTTATTGTCTTCTATATTAGGATGTAATTCTATTTTATTTGGTTGGTTATGAAAACTATATGATCCATTTCCATATCTTAATATTGGATAACACTTTAAACAATAATCCATAACTGTAAGATATTCCTTTTACCATTTTGGAATATTGTTAAATACAATGGTTTCTCTATTTTACACTAGCTCCCCTTTTTATTTCTTTTATTCTTAACGTTATGTTTATCGCTATCTTTTAGATGTTAAGTTATGGAAATGTATCTTATTCTCTAAACCGACCAACTAATCTAATAATTTCTCCCAAATTGATTTTTTCCGTTTTAATGCAATTTATTACAGTAATTCTATTCCTCAAACTTTTATTATTTTACATCTTCATTTTAGTAATCTTAATTATTTAATTCATATTCACGTTTAATCTATTCTAATCCATACACGAAGAAAAAAGAGGGGAAAGAAGAAAACCGATGCTTGCATAAAATCCAAAACGTAGAAAAAGATGTAAGGCATAGAAAACAATATATAAATACTAATACTATAAATAAACTGAAAGTTTTCTTATAGTTCAACGTAATTTAATTAATATGATTAATTACTGAATAAAATTTTCTAAACGGGAATATAAGGATAATATATCTTAAACTTAAAAGATATATAATTAAATCCACTCACTTGTCGTCCTTAACTTCACTTGTGCTCCGCTTAGCTCCACTGTCCTTCTAGATCCCCTTCTTCTAAGGTATACAATATTTTAATTTAGAGGATCTTCTTCCTAAAAATTATTTTCCTTTTAGGGTACAGCCTCAAGCATGAACCTATGGGAGAAAATCTAATTGTGAGAACATAGCTAGGCCTAGGGTCCTGTTTATATTGGAGTTTGGGGATCTCAGACCGTCGGGTTCTTGGATTGAATCTGGAGCCATCACGTCACAGGGTCGTTCGGAGCCATAGGATCGAAGAACATATGGCTCGGATGGTGTAAAAACTAGAAAACACATCACATATGTATCTGGATGAAAAATTCGTCTGTGTCACACACGGGTCAACCGCCTCTAAGCACCGGTCGACCTTTTTGCCAATTGGATCGACCTATGTTCGGCCCATACATATACATACATACATACATACATACATATATGTAGTACATTTTTTCGTTTTGTCTCCTGTTTTTGTTTCATTCATAATTTCTTCATATTGTTGAGATTTTGACAAGTTATATATGGAAACCGATCAAAAAATCACCCTGAACGCAATGGTACAAGTTTCGGAGGCATATTCCAATAATTCCAAAATTATTTATTTTCATTACTTATCATTATACATTAAATTTTTAACTGTATAAAAATGTAGGGTGTTACATTAGCCCTGCCGATCTATCCTGTCTTTTCCATTCCTGATATGTGAGGCTTAAGGTAATATTTTACCTTTCTTAGAACAAATCCCACTTTAAATGCCACATTGACATTTCCAACAACACACTAATTGATTTCTACAAAAATACAACCTCCTCATGATTAGTAGCGGCTAGTTCTTGCATTGAAGATTTCAAATCGAAGGAACCGGTGTCACCATATATATGATAAGGGAATTACCGTAGAGGTTAGTGACTAGCGGTCCCATATTATGAGGATCTCCATCTTCAAAATCATTGTCTTCAACATATTTTCACTTTCTACGTATATTGTTTCGAAGTGATGTTTGGATAGAAATCACCCAAATTCGATCCTGGTTTCTACGAACAAATTATCGATAAAGATGTAAATTATATACGTGATTAGTATTCAATTAATCAATATCTTTTACCCAAGTAAAATGTCCCTTTAGGGATATACACCTTTAAAACATATTTTGTGTAAGGACCCGATTCTTCGTCTTTCGAAAATTCAACATCGATACTCACTTTATCGACTGCCGAGAACGACGGAAAACCGAACACTTAGGGTTTTAAGAAAAAGAAAAAGTAGAAAAAGACAGAGAAAGAGAGAAAAGATAGAAAATAGGGAGAAAAGAAAATGGAAACGGAAACAGAAACAACAGAACAATAACAGAATCTCACAATTCGCAGCGGAACAACATATAATAATAAATGAATAATCTTTAAACAAAGAACTATATCATTTATTACATTACATCACATTTCATTACATCATATCATCAGAGTGTACAACAACAACAACAAACAGCGGAAAAGAAATACTATATACTAGTAATACGCCATGCCATCCAACTTGCCTCCAGCAACTCCAGAATATCCAGAATATCCTGATAAACCTTAACTCTTGACTGCCCGTGTGGAAATTGGTGGGCACCCAGAGTTTAGGAAGGAAAACAATAAACTCCGAGTCAGTCATGTGACTGGTGTGAGAACTCAAAACAGTTTATTTATCTTTGAAAACAAAATAGAGGAATATTTTTAAAGTCAATTCGCAATGCTTTTAAAAAATGAGACTACCATAAGGCCTCCCGCACACACACACAATGCAAACGCAGAATCGGAGGAGATTTCTCCTTATGATAGTCAAAGATGCTTGATACGCATTTAAAAGAACATTTGATATTATTACTAGTGCATAGTGTAGGAAAATATTTCGAAGGTAGAATATAAATCTTAGCCAACATACGACCATTATCGTATGCCTACTATAGCTAACTATGTTCAATAGCAGGTTACCGCCACATACCATAGCAGGTTATACAACCAAAACCGTACAAGTCTCGTATTGTTTCTTTGGATTTCCAACGAATGATCAGGCCAAGGAACTTCCCATTGCCACATGAGAATGCCTCTGGATGGACATCCCCGAGAACCAAACCGGATCTCTACCAACACAAGGCCGGCTGACCCCTAACTGAGTAACAACTGACCGAATATGCCATCCCCCGGTCCTTTGGGACCTTTCACCGAGCGCTCGTAATCAATTCACACAATCATAACAAAGTGTTTTCAACATGAGTAAGTATCTGGGCTCCATACCATGATACCACCCTTTTCCAGAAGGAAATGCACATATCCTAAAGGGCGCTACCCCTCATAACCTTGCTGCATCTTTCCTGTTTTGACCATTCACGGGGTGTGAGGCTCGACGAAGTCACGTCCACAAAAACATACTTTATACAAAAGCCATGCTTTGGGTCAACAAATGATCATAGAAATGATCACCAAGATAGACGATCAAATAAACAATCCTATCACAAATAATCAACACAATGATCATTTCACAGCAACACTCAGCATGTCACATTACCAAATTGGGAATATATCGCTGATAACCTTCAACTACGTAACCTCTGAGCTCGTACGTCTCAGAGAAGGGTGTTAAGCTAAAAGAATAAATTCTTCGCCACCAACAGAAATATATTTGAAAGAAATCTGCTTTATATCTCAATTTGTAATGTCAGACATACAATCCATACAAGTCTGTTCCGGGCTCGAACAAAACCGAAGGCACTTACAAAGAAGTCCTTGCAATCCGGATATTCACAATCCTGATCGGATTCACCATCACATATGGAGAACTCAATACCGGAGCAACTCGGTGCAGAGTCAATCGACAGGTCATCCTATCGCTCTCGCAAATACCGGGTCTTCAACACCGATCTTCAATGCAATTCATAACGACGTATCACATATTCGGAATGGGTTATACGACCCCATGGTCCTTTCCCGGTTAACCCGAATAGTGAGCGCTTATTCAAAAATAAGTGTGGCATTCAAATTCAAGCAAATCACAATAAATACCCATTCAAAGGTAAATATTGATAGTCGGTTATTGAACTATCAATGGATATGCACACATCACCAGATTCCAAATAATTTTCCCAAATTATTTCTTTCCCAAAAATATCTTTACTAGATATATAATTTCACACTTCAAAAATAAACCAATATTTATTTTTTTAGACAAATTTCCCTTTTTTATTCATAAATTCCATAGTGAATTTTCATTCCAAAATATCCATGCATATACGATTTCAATTATTCATTTCAATTTATCTTCAAAAAGATAAATTCCCAAAATATTCATTTTATATTGGAAAACATTTCCATACTTATTTATTCATAAGTAATTCACAAATTTTATTTATTTTCAACACTTGGAAAATATTCAATATACTTAAATCGAAATTAAGTATATATTTCATTCTTTAAGGAAATCATTCTCTTAAACATATTTATTTGGGCCAAAACGAATGTTGCGTAAAACATTGTTACGACAACCCAAAATCACTAGTATAGGGATTCGAATTTAAGATAGATATATATATCCCAATACTACACAAAACATTTCCTTTCGGAAATCATTTACTATAACAACAGTGTTATAGTCCACCATTTCCTTCTATTTCTCGAAAACGTCTATTTCAACAATAGATGTTGAAATCTATGGTTTCGAATCTCAACACATTTTAAAACATCGTTAGATCGTTTTAATTCAATTTAAAACATCACATTCAAAACAATTTCTTTAACATATTATTCACTATTCAAAAACGTGAATATACTACGTTAACAAATTTCATCCTTTTATTCATTTTATTTCAAAGGATTATTCACAGTCAAAAATGTGAATATAACTCCATTAATAGGTTTCAACAATTTACTTATCAAAATAAGTCGTTTGCGGATTTATAAAACAACGTTTATAAATTCCATTTCTATTTATTTTATAACTACTTTCTTTATAAATTTTCTTTATTAACCTATTCACTTTATATCTCAATTATGAACCAAAAGTCCATATTATAAGTTAAATACTTATAAAACGATTATTTTACAAAATCGTTCCTTTTAAGACTTTCTAAATTATAAATCTTATAACTTATAAGATTCATTTATTTATCCAAATCTATTCTTTTAACAATTTTTATGAATTTTATAAACCTACTGCTTATAAAATTCCGTTTATAACTTCACCGTTTATAATTCTATAAATTTCATTCATTTATGAAATTCATTCACAATTCATTCTAACACTTATAAAAACTCATTTTATAACTCAAATATTTTTAATTTATGAATATCAAATTTATAAATTCTTTTATATAAATCAATTTATATTATTATTCTTTTAAAACATCTTTAATCCCCTTTATAATTTCACCATTTTGATTTATAAAATAATCAATTTTCATAAATCCTATATTTAAACTTTTCACAATAATTTCAAAAATCCCGATTAAACTATTTTATAAAATCATTAGCATCATATTCTCAAAAATCAGTTTTTAACTATATTTCTTAAAAATATAATTTTTATATAACATTAAAATTATACGTTTATTTATTTAAAATGGATCAATTCCAAACATATAGTATATTTTCAAAAATCACTTTAAAAATCATTTTAAAGTTCCAAAACTTGGTCCAATGATGCTACACACCAAATAGTCAATCACGACAAACAACGATATCATATATAAATATGATAGTCAACGAATATCAAAATATCCATAATCAAATAAATACTGTTGAGGAATCTAGTTGGATCCCTCCAACCTGTTTTCCTGCATCCAAAAACATTAGCACAATACCAATTTCGCTCCAGTACGAAATTATCGCGGTATATGAGATTTAAGATATTATCCGCTTAATAACGGCGCAATAGGGTCTCATCCGCTATACAAATGCGGGAAATCAATAACTCCAATATATACATATGCCAATATATATATATTGCTATTATATATAATACCAATTTCACTGATATTCGCGGTATATGTTTTTAATAAATAACATCGGCTTACTAACGGCGCATAATGTCTATTTTAACAATCAATAGATAACAATCATCATTCAAACATGCATTCAAATATTTTAAATCTAACTATTTAAAATAAAATCGAAACTGATTCGATTGAGTGAGAAGTTCTCACATTGATTCCAATTTCGTTTTAGCGATTTATTTCGAATAAAATTAAACGGACGTTTAATTTTACCCGAAATTCTCACTAACTCCAAACGACTCCAATCCAATTTCATCGCGTAGTGCTCGTCCATACGATTCCAACGCAACTGGTTTCGCGCGTTTTCGACCTCGTATGAAAAAGTTATTATTTTTACAAGTTTTCACAAATTTATATTCATATTTTTACAACAATATTAAAAATTTTAAACCCACACAATCCATAGCCGTAGGATCCAAACCCAGCATCAAGACCGTCCCTTTTCTTTCTCCTTCCCCCTTATTCACGTTTCCAGTACGCACTTGAACCCATATAGGCCGAACTAGGGTTAGCTTTTGCTCCTCCAACACTTGACGAAACTTCATCAAACTACCCTCATTCGAACGCCTCCCACATGCTCCATGCTCGGCTCCATCCCCATGAAGCTCGGCCCTCTGTAGATCTCGGAATTCGTGCGCAACATCGGCCCAAACGCGAGCAATATGAGCTCCTACACTCCACCATTTCAGATCTCTACCGTATAGATTTAAAGATCTCATCTCACTCTTCAATTTTGTAGTTGAAACCCTAGTCTAATTTTGCCTAGATTTGGAGGATTTGAGGGATGAACGAGATTGAATTTTGGCCATTCACTGTTGTAGGTGGCGGCTGCATAGAAATTAGGTTTAGGTTTATATATATTTTTTTTTTAATTTTGTGAGGGTTATTGGTCTATTTATAGGAAAATCGATCGACACTATTCATTTCGATTTTCCAAACTCCGATTTACGCGCCGAAACTGACGTTCCTAGGGTTTATCCCGCGTTCCGGACACAATGGAACAGGTTTCGGAAGCTAATTTGGACATCTGTGCAAGTTATGGCAACAAACGTTCGATTTAAATTAAACCGATTTAAACGATTTTCTAGGCGTTTTAATTCGTACCGGACAAACGGTAAATCCAATTGACACGAAATTTGAAACCTTACAATAATATCACATTACGGATCCGATGAAACTGGTTTCGTCGAAATCCGAGACTTTTTGAAAAATGGCTATTTTAACTCGCCAAATTAAAATTAAAAATAATTCGATGCGTTTCGAGCTGCCACGATCAAACGATAGCTCCGATTGAACACGAAAATTGAAATCCGGTAATAACTAACTATTACGGATCCAATGGAACTAGTCTCGTCCAATTCTGAGACTGTTCAAAAATTGACTATTTTCACTAGTCGATTAAATATTAAAATATTCAATTTTCACAAATAAACTTTTAATTCGATTTTAAAAGTTCTAAAATATCTTTCTAACTCCAATATGATAAAATAAAATTTTACAAATCATTTTCAATCATATTTAACCCAATTTTCAATTATTTCCATAATTTCACATATTAAATTATCGATTTAATTATCCAATTAAATCCAATTATTCGAAATAAAATTTATTTAACTTATAAATTCACTTATTAATATTTAAAATTAATTAAATATTCAAATTTTAATAAATTAAAATTCTGGGTCGTTACAATCTTCCCTCCTTAAAAGAATTTCGTCCTCGAAATTATCAAGTAAGAAAAATTACAGAATCTATTAACTTTCCAAAATCCATAGTTAAATTTCTTATAACAACTTTACTAAGTTTTCAAATCATACTTAGTTATCTTTTCAAAAACAATTACTGTTGTTTAACTTTCAATTTCAAATCAAAGTTATAGTTTTCAAAACTTTCCAATTTTCTCAAATTTTTTCTAACGCCTTAAATTTCCAGAAAAATTTGCCATAGTCTCCTTTGCGCGGCTCGATCTGAAAAAAAAATGACAGTATATATATCACAAATATACATCTCATCAAGTAATGAGGCATCCCGCAGGGAAAAAAGTATAAAAGTACGGTATGTAATCCGAGATATGTACCTTATATTTTATTAGCGAGCATATACGGCTAATATAGCGCGAAAGCGAGCTCCAAATGCGAGGCAAACGCAATCCGCACCTACTAAACACTCAACAAACAACATGAGAACATGCATGTAGATAATAGTATCGATATACAACATATAGCAACATAATAACTATATATGTCAACATATCAAATGTAAACATAACAATTATATTCAACCATCAACCAACTATCATCCATAACCAATAAATATTCATTCATATTCTCATTAATATTCAATGAAATAGGTTTTCAATTTAAATCACATTTGATTCATTAACAGTGGATGTTTACTAACATTCATTTTCAATTAGTTTATATTCACTAATTCATATTCAAGTTGGTTCACTTCCAAATCAAATTCAATTCTATTTAAGATTCATTCAACTTTTAATTGAATTTCAATTACTTTAACTTTCAATTTCATTAACACTTAATGAATTATATACAATCAACTAACAGTCATATAACAATTAATGTATATTAATCACAACCAAATCCCTTTGCTTATAATTGGTTTAATTAAATTGATTTTCATTCAATTTTTCAACTTAATTTAATTGATTAACATTTTATCCATTCATTCAATTCAATTACTTAAGTTATATTCCATTTAACTTTAAATTCATTTTCATTTACAACTCATATTCATAAATATATTCATATAGTTTCACTTCTCATATACATAAGTTTATTTCTCAATTGTAAATCACTTTAATTATAATTCAATTCTTATAATTCTTTTGCTTATACAATTATTCTTCAATTTAGATTATTCAAACATCTAAACAATCAACTTATATACACTTTAATAATTCTGAAAAATTATTTCTTTATACATAAAATATAATTAAGGTAAAATTATTTTGTTTACCCAATTTAAAATCAATATTGTGTCGAATTGTTCTATTCAAGTGTTTAGAAACCCCTTCGGCATAGTCTTGCGGACCACGCTGACGAAAGTTCATATGCCACTCAATAAACCAATCATCACAATATAAAACAATTTTATATATTCACTAACAAATACGCTCTCATAGCTATTATTACACTCAAACTCAATCTAGAGCACTACTGACTCTATCTCTAATGAGTAATACCCAACAGAACCATGGTTGTCGCTTAACCATATGCTCTGATACCAGATGTAAGGACCCGATTCTTCGTCTTTCGAAAATTCAACATCGATACTCACTTTATCGACTGCTGAGCAATCGAACGACGGAAAACCGAACACTTAGGGTTTTAAGAAAAAGAAAAAGTAGAAAAAGACAGAGAAAGAGAGAAAAGATAGAAAATAGGAAGAAAAGAAAATGGAAACGGAAACAGAAACAACAGAACAATAACAGAATCTCACAATTCGCAGCGGAACAACATATAATAATAAATGAATAATCTTTAAATAAAGAACTATATCAGTTATTACATTACATCACATTTCATTACATCATATCATCAGAGTGTACAACAACAACAACAACAAACAGCGGAAAAGAAATACTATATACTAGTAATACGCCATGTCATCCAGCTTGCCTCCAGCAACTCCAGAATATCCAGAATATCCTGATAAACCTTAACTCTTGACTGCCCGTGTGGAAATTGGTGGGCACCCAGAGTTTAGGAAGGAAAACAATAAACTCCGAGTCAGTCATGTGACTGGTGTGAGAACTCAAAACAGTTTATTTATCTTTGAAAACAAAATAGAGGAATATTTTTAAAGTCAATTCGCAATGCTTTTAAAAAATGAGACTACCATAAGGCCTCCCGCACACACACACAATGCAAACGCAGAATCGGAGGAGATTTCTCCTTATGATAGTCAAAGATGCTTGATACGCATTTAAAAGAACATTTGATATTATTACTAGTGCATAGTGTAGGAAAATATTTCGAAGGTAGAATATAAATCTTAGCCAACATACGACCATTATCGTATGCCTACTATAGCTAACTATGTTCAATAGCAGGTTACCGCCACATTCCATAGCAGGTTATACAACTAAAACCGTACAAGTCTCGTATTGTTTCTTTGGATTTCCAACGAATGATCAGGCCAAGGAACTTCCCATTGCCACATGAGAATGCCTCTGGATGGACATCCCCGAGAACCAAACCGGATCTCTACCAACACAAGGCCGGCTTACCCCTAACTGAGTAACAACTGACCGAATATGTCATCCCCCGGTCCTTTGGGACCTTTCACCGAGCGCTCGTAATCAATTCACACAATCATAACAAAGTGTTTTCAACATGAGTAAGTATCTGGGCTCCATACCATGATACCACCCTTTTCCAGAAGGAAATGCACATATCCTAAAGGGCGCTACCCCTCATAACCTTGCTGCATCTTTCCTGTTTTGACCATTCACGGGGTGTGAGGCTCGACGAAGTCACGCCCACAAAAACATACTTTATACAAAAGCCATGCTTTGGGTCAACAAATGATCATAGAAATGATCACCAAGATAGACGATCAAATAAACGATCCTATCACAAATAATCAACACAATGATCATTTCACAGCAACACTCAGCATGTCACATTACCAAATTGGGAATATATCGCTGATAACCTTCAACTAAATAACCTCTGAGCTCGTACGTCTCAGAGAAGGGTGTTAAGCTAAAAGAATAAATTCTTCGCCACCAACAGAAATATATTTGAAAGAAATATGCTTTATATCTCAATTTGTAATGTCAGACATACAATCCATACAAGTCTGTTCCGGGCTCGAACAAAACCGAAGGCACTTACAAAGAAGTCCTTGCAATCCGGATATTCACAATCCTGATCGGATTCACCATCAAATATGGAGAACTCAATACCGGAGCAACTCGGTGCAGAGTCAATCGACAGGTCATCCTATCGCTCTCGCAAATACCGGGTCTTCAACACCGATCTTCAATGCAATTCATAACGACGTATCACATATTCGGAATGGGTTATACGACCCCATGGTCCTTTCTCGGTTAACCCGAATAGTGAGCGCTTATTCAAAAATAAGTGTGGCATTCAAATTCAAGCAAATCACAATAAATACCCATTCAAAGGTAAATATTGATAGTCGGTTATTGAACTATCAATGGATATGCACACATCACCAGATTCCAAATAATTTTCCCAAATTATTTCTTTCCCAAAAATATCTTTACTAGATATATAATTTCACACTTCAAAAATAAACCAATATTTATTTTTTTAGACAAATTTCCCTTTTTTATTCATAAATTCCATAGTGAATTTTCATTCCAAAATATCCATGCATATACGATTTCAATTATTCATTTCAATTTATCTTCAAAAAGATAAATTCCCAAAATATTCATTTTATATTGGAAAACATTTCCATACTTATTTATTCATAAGTAATTCACAAATTTTATTTATTTTCAACACTTGGAAAATATTCAATATACTTAAATCGAAATTAAGTATATATTTCATTCTTTAAGGAAATCATTCTCTTAAACATATTTATTTGGGCCAAAACGAATGTTGCGTAAAACATTGTTACGACAACCCAAAATCACTAGTATAGGGATTCGAATTTAAGATAGATATATAGATCCCAATACTACACAAAACATTTCCTTTCGGAAATCATTTACTATAACAACAGTGTTATAGTCCACCATTTCCTTCTATTTCTCGAAAATGTCTATTTCAACAATAGATGTTGAAATCTATGGTTTCGAATCTCAACACATTTTAAAACATCGTTAGATCGTTTTAATTCAATTTAAAACATCACATTCAAAACAATTTCTTTAACATATTATTCACTATTCAAAAACGTGAATATACTACGTTAACAAATTTCATCCTTTTATTCATTTTATTTCAAAGGATTATTCACTGTCAAAAATGTGAATATAACTCCATTAATAGGTTTCAACAATTTACTTATCAAAATAAGTCGTTTGCGGATTTATAAAACAACGTTTATAAATTCCATTTCTATTTATTTTATAACTACTTTCTTTATAAATTTTCTTTATTAACCTATTCACTTTATATCTCAATTATGAACCAAAAGTCCATATTATAAGTTAAATACTTATAAAACGATTATTTTACAAAATCGTTCCTTTTAAGACTTTCTAAATTATAAATCTTATAACTTATAAGATTCATTTATTTATCCAAATCTATTCTTTTAACAATTTTTATGAATTTTATAAACCTACTGCTTATAAAATTCCGTTTATAACTTCACCGTTTATAATTCTATAAATTTCATTCATTTATGAAATTCATTCACAATTCATTCTAACACTTATAAAAACTCATTTTATAACTCAAATATTTTTAATTTATGAATATCAAATTTATAAATTCTTTTATATAAATCAATTTATATTATTATTCTTTTAAAACATCTTTAATCCCCTTTATAATTTCACCATTTTGATTTATAAAATAATCAATTTTCATAAATCCTATATTTAAACTTTTCACAATAATTTCAAAAATCCCGATTAAACTATTTTATAAAATCATTAGCATCATATTCTCAAAAATCAGTTTTTAACTATATTTCTTAAAAATATAATTTTTATATAACATTAAAATTATACGTTTATTTATTTAAAATGGATCAATTCCAAACATATAGTATATTTTCAAAAATCACTTTAAAAATCATTTTAAAGTTCCAAAACTTGGTCCAATGATGCTACACACCAAATAGTCAATCACGACAAACAACGATATCATATATAAATATGATAGTCAACGAATATCAAAATATCCATAATCAAATAAATACTGTTGAGGAATCCAGTTGGATCCCTCCAACCTGTTTTCCTGCATCCAAAAACATTAGCACAATACCAATTTCGCTCCAGTACGAAATTATCGCGGTATATGGGATTTAAGATATTATCCGCTTAATAACGGCGCAATAGGGTCTCATCCGCTATACAAATGCGGGAAATCAATAACTCCAATATATACCTATGCCAATATATATATATATATATATATTGCTATTATATATAATACCAATTTCACTGATATTCGCGGTATATGTTTTTAATAAATAACATCCGCTTACTAACGGCGCATAATGTCTATTTTAACAATTAATAAATAACAATCATCATTCAAACATGCATTCAAATATTTTAAATCTAACTATTTAAAATAAAATCGAAACTGATTCGATTGAGTGAGAAGTTCTCACCTTGATTCCAATTTCGTTTTAGCGATTTATTTCGAATAAAATTAAACGGACGTTTAATTTTACCCGAAATTATCACTAACTCCAAACGACTCCAATCCAATTTCATCGCATAGTGCTCGTCCATACGATTCCAACGCAACTGGTTTCGCGCGTTTTCGACCTCGTATGAAAAAGTTATTATTTTTACAAGTTTTCACAAATTTATATTCATATTTTTACAACAATATTAAAAATTTTAAACCCACACAATCCATAGCCGTAGGATCCAAACCCAGCATCAAGACCGTCCCTTTTCTTTCTCCTTCCCCCTTATTCACGTTTCCAGTACGCACTTGAACCCATATAGGCCGAACTAGGGTTAGCTTTTGCTCCTCCAACACTTGACGAAACTTCATCAAACTACCCTCATTCGAACGCCTCCCACATGCTCCATGCTCGGCTCCATCCCCATGAAGCTCGGCCCTCTGTAGATCTCGGAATTCGTGCGCAACATCGGCCCAAACGCGAGCAATATGAAGCTCCTACACTCCACCATTTCAGATCTCTACCGTATAGATTTAAAGATCTCATCTCACTCTTCAATTTTGTAGTTGAAACCCTAGTCTAATTTTGCCTAGATTTGGAGGATTTGAGGGATGAACGAGATTGAATTTTGGCCATTCACTGTTGTAGGTGGCGGCTGCATAGAAATTAGGTTTAGGTTTATATATATATTTTTTTTAATTTTGTGAGGGTTATTGGTCTATTTATAGGAAAATCGATCGACACTATTCATTTCGATTTTCCAAACTCCGATTTACGCGCCGAAACTGACGTTCCTAGGGTTTATCCCGCGTTCCGGACACAATGGAACAGGTATCGGAAGCTAATTTGGACATCTGTGCAAGTTATGGCAACAAACGTTCGATTTAAATTAAACCGATTTAAACGATTTTCTAGGCGTTTTAATTCGTACCGGACAAACGGTAAATCCAATTGACACGAAATTTGAAACCTTACAATAATATCACATTACGGATCCGATGAAACTAGTTTCGTCGAAATCCGAGACTTTTTGAAAAATGGCTATTTTAACTCGCCAAATTAAAATTAAAAATAATTCGATGCGTTTCGAGCTGCCACGATCAAACGATAGCTCCGATTGACACGAAAATTGAAATCCGGTAATAACTAACTATTACGGATCCAATAGAACTGGTCTCGTCCAATTCTGAGACTGTTCAAAAATTGACTATTTTCACTAGTCGATTAAATATTAAAATATTCAATTTTCACAAATAAACTTTTAATTCGATTTTAAAAGTTCTAAAATATCTTTCTAACTCCAATATGATAAAATAAAATTTTACAAATCATTTTCAATCATATTTAACCCAATTTTCAATTATTTCCATAATTTCACATATTAAATTATCGATTTAATTATCCAATTAAATCCAATTATTCGAAATAAAATTTATTTAACTTATAAATTCACTTATTAATATTTAAAATTAATTAAATATTCAAATTTTAATAAATTAAAATTCTGGGTCGTTACATTTTGTTTCGGTATATACAGGATAATTAAATATCTTTTATTAAATCCTTTGGTTAATTAAAACTCCTTATTAACTTTGGAAATACCAAAACATTTCATCTTTAATTTAAATCTTAATGAAGATTTCAACTTTCCAAAACATATTTTTAATGGGCCAAAACAATGTTATTTAAGACAACGTTTACTGTAAACCTAAACCAGTTAGTATTAAATAAAAGGGATCCTTAAATTTTAGACTGATTATACCCAATATTAATTACCGTATTCAATCTATACTATCTGAAAATCTCCTTTTAAAGTCATACGGATAGTACGCCTTTTAAAGTCAACCTATACTTTTGGAAAGCTCCAAATCTCTTTTTATCTTAGGAAGATGTGGTCCGAGTAAATCAAATTTACTGTCCCCTACGTCAGGCCAGTCTAGATAGCTAGAGAGGGACCTTGACACTGTCCAAGCTTGGGACTAGAGACTATCTCTCAGTCACCCATAAGGCAGTCAAGTTATTTGATCAACTCTAATCTCTTTCATATGATCTTTCAGAGATGATTTTCATTTATTTAACACAATTCCAAATATTGTTTAATAAAGATTTCCTTTTGACCATTTACTTAAAGCTCCTTTAAAATAATTATAAAACTTTCAAATCGTCATCCAAATACTTAATTATTTATTTGAAAATATTACTAAAAATATTTGGGAAGAAATCTCAAATTTAAATCTTAATTTTAAAAGCTACCAAAAAGTGCTATGAATAGTGTTTTCTAAAGCTTTCTTAATCAAAATATTAACTTCATTCCAAATATATCCATTTTTATAACTCAAATCCCTTTCAAAATATTTGTGGAATTTATTTCATACTTTTAAAGATTTAAAAATATTAATTTTAAAGAATTGGCCACTTTGGTTTCCAAAACTTCCAAACCGTGATGTTTTTGACATAACTCAAACTATATTCAATAATATCTTGATTTTTCTTCTTCATTTGAAAATTATAGTTATAAGAGTTCGAAAAATTCTTATTTCGAATAGTTCCGATCTATATTCTATTTGACACATTGTTTAACATTTATGGCGCGAAATCGCGAACTGCCGTTACGTGATGTGCTTATTTTGACAACATTTTCAAATCTTTTTCAAACTTTATCGAAATGAGTTTTAATGTTTATAAAACATTAATAAACCATTTTAAACCATTTTATTTATGTTTAAAGAGGTTTAACAATTCCGTAATACTTTTATAATTCATATGGGAAAGTGTTTTCCTTTTTGTAAATTCGACGTGTATTTAACACGAATTATTTACACATCAAGCAAGAATATAATCAACCAATCATAATCCAAACATATTAAATGACCATTGTAAGCAATCATTTTAGCATATGATCAAGATTATAACTTTAAGTAGTTAATGTCTGTTGTTATCGCTAATAGTAAGCAATATTTAAGTGATTAATAAGAAATATTAATAAGCGATTATCAAGTGATTCATAGTGAGATTAATTCACTTTTACCAAACCAAACTCCATCCTCTTCCTACCAACATTCATGCACATATCACCACACTTCATATCATCACTTCCTTCTCCATCCCAAACTTTTCCGAAGCTTCCTGAAATCAAACTGGCAACATTCTGGCAGCATTTCCTTCTCTTTTCTTCACTCTGGAGCTTCTGGATCTCCACCTTGACTCCATGTTGGTTCTTCCATGCTTCTTTGAGTGGTGGAGCTCATCCTTAGTGTTTGGAAAATGGGTGGCTATGGGTTTTGGAGGTGGCAGGGAGTGTTCAGACTTGGTTTTAGAGGTGGCATGACATGACATATATGTATGTATATATATATTTCTTTTGGCTATATATTTTTATATATTTTTATAGAGAAGGGGCTTATTAGGAAGCCATTAGAGATGAGCTAAAGAATAAGTAGAAGCTTGAGTTTTGAATGATAGAAATGTAAAGGAGTGGGTATGTATTTATAGAAAGAGGGGACTTAACCCTTAAGCAACCTTAGGAAAATATCTCTTACACGCAACTATGTTTGTTTACATCATCCATGAATATCTCACACCCCTCTCCATCACACATGCATCACCTTCTCCCATGCCCCTCCTTGTTCAGTTTTGTAAGGTGTAAGGTGATGTGGAGTTTTGTTTTATTTTCTTCAGGAAAATATCTAGATATTTGAAAATAAATATCATGATATTTTGTTTAATTTACCATTAGTAAATATGATATGTAAATAGTGATTTTCCTGTGTATTTATGTCTTCATGGATGTGTGTGTATGTATGTCACATATAACATATAATGTTTCACAATTTCCTCTTGTCAAACCGTTACAATTCATGAATCTAATTTTTGATCATATTTTTACTTCTTAATTAAATTACATATAAATGTAAAAGAAATTTGAAAAATAATTTCTTATCATTTTAAATAAATTAAAATGATCACTTTTGAGTTATAAAACCGTATAAACTAATATTAAACAAGTGTTTACAAGTTATAAGATATTCAATGGATGCTCCCCTGGCGATTTCGCCCTCGTTCATTTCTTTCGAAGTCTGACTTCATCCCCTTGTACGTGCCCCGTCTCCCCCTATGGAAAAGAAGAAGCGATAAAAGCTGATCTAGAACTTTCCCTTACTCACTCTAGTGTCGTCTTCAACGCTGCATCCAGTGAGGTTGGGCCTCAATGTGAAGTTGCAACTTCTTCGATTCCAAATACTATGTGCGATCCACCATCGCAAGCGTTTGACAATGATAGTCCAATTTCAGGGCTTCTAAATGACATTAACATGCCTCGTCTCTCTATGCCTTTGCTTGGAAATCTTTTGACAATGGGTGAAAACCTACCGACTCCTTTTTCAGCTGCTGCCTATCATAAACATTGGTCGTTTGAGGATGTTGATTTGCCTGTTGAGGTAGATTTGGGTTATGTTGAATCAGAGATTAATGACAATAGGGGTGGTGCTGGTATTTCAGCTGTGGTAGTCGTTGCTATGACTGTTTTGTTTGTATCGGTGTGACAGTTGATCTAGGTGTTGGTAATGCATCTGTCATTGTGACCGAAGGGAACAATTCTACCGGCATTGGCCTGTCAAGTTGTAGCTCACCATGTGCTCGAAAAAATACCCAGCATAACTTCCACTCTCCCTGTATATTTCCTTGCTATTCTAAGCCTACACCAGAGGTTGTTTCACTACCTGGACCTGTCCCTTTGTGGACGTCTTTGTTCTCCAAGTTTCCTATTAACGCAGGTGTGCATTCTCCCCATTGCTTTGAAACAGTAGAGACAGAGGGTGTTATGATTCCACTGGTGGAAGTTCTCGAGGTCGATGTTGACTTTTGGAAGGATTATTTGGTGGTATTTTTTCTCGACTCCAATCCTCCCTATCAGCATGTTAAAGCGCGATGCAATCAGGTATGGAAGCCAAAAGGTGGAGTAAGTGTTCATTTTGATAGTGCAATGTTCTACTTTAAATTCACGCGTAGTGACGAAAGACAACGTATTCTAGAGGCCGGTCCTATTCTCCTTGCAGGGAAACCTTTTACTATTACAACTCGAAGTCCATCTATTAATAGAGCTAAGGATCGGGTATTGTCTATACCTGTTTGGACCCACTTCTTGCACATTCCATTTGTTCTTCAACCCCTAATCGGGATTGATTGGTTAGCGGGCCTTGTTGGTAAGGTGATATGTTATGATTCTAACACTGTAGCCAAAAAGAGATTAGTGTATGCCAAAGCCCATGTTGAAATAACACATGCCAAACCATTTCCTTCTGTTTTGAAAGTCAAACTTGCTGCGGGACTTATTGTTCGTTCTATCAGTCTTTTAGGCACCTATCTGATGCTTATCATAGATCTGCCATTGCTATCCCTGTTCCACTATCTGCTCGGGTTCCTCTCCCTCGTCCTTCTGCTAGGAAGTGCGTTCTAAAGGTTACTTCTACCCCTACTAGTCCTCCTTCTTTTGTTGGTACTGCTGATATTGCTCCTTCTGTGGTTGTTCCTGATGGTGTGGCCCTGGTAAAGCCATTATCTTCTATGCTGACCGATGAGGTTGCTTCTCCTGGTGTTGCACCTGTACCTGTTGGTACGGCTCAGGTTGAGCCTAAAACTTCTATGTTGACCGATACTGTTGATCCTCCTGCTCCAGTTGGTGTGGTCCTGGCTGAGCCTGAAGCATCTATGTTGATTGATTCTATTTCTTGGAATTCTGAGGAGCGGGCATGGATACATGATCCTTCTGAAATGAGGTATTCGCCTGAGACTGACACTTATTATGCTTTTATCAATGACATGGAGGGAGAAATGACGGTGAGGGTCTGTCCTTCACTAGGATTGGTGAGATAGGTGATGAGAACAAAAGTAAGTTTTATAACGTCAGTTGGGATAGTAAATTTATTTTTTCACCTTCGTCTGAAGGTTTTGATCTGAACCTAGACACTCTTTTCTCTGGGTATGTTCATGTTATTCGCCCGTCTTCTGATGTTGGCAGGGGTAGACCCTCTTTGGAGGGTGCGCGGTCCTATTTGTTTGTAGTTTAGGCACCTTTGCTAGCTCCCAATGCTTTATTTTTCTTTGTGGTTTGGGTTCCTCCTCCCATTTAGCTATTCTATGCATGTACAGAACACTTGTTTCTCTCATTATATATACAGTGGCATGACCCATTACAAATCCGGCTAGTTTTGCTAAAAAAGGTTATTGTCGTATTGACAAAGCGTTATCAATTTCCTTATATCTTCAAATCAAGTATATTTTTATAAAATTATTATAAATGATTTATTACCGCCATATAACTAATTAAAATGAATTATTATCATTCTAAAACAATTATTTGATTATTTAAACTTGATTTAAAATTACAGAAAATATATAAAATTGATGGCATCCCTGATGATGTCATAAATATATTTTATTTTCAGAAATAAAATAGATAATTTTTATTTCATATTCTTGTTTAAATGGATAAATAAGTGTATGTATCCAATTTCGTGCACGCTAATATTGAGAAAATCTCGATATTACCGAAAATTGATTTCCATCATTTTTCTAATGAAAACCCCAAAATATCCATATTTGTCAACACACATTTAAAATAAGTTTACTATCATTATTTATGGTTCAAAACAGTATAATTTATGTTATAAAATCTTCTATTTGAATATTTCAAATACAAATATAATTTATCAAAGTGATAAATTTGCAGGTCGTTACAACTTTATAGTTTTCACATTCCTTCCATTCTAGTGGTAGTCGAATATTGAATGCATTTATATATTAAAAAGATACAAATTATCTAGTCACATTTTCAGTGGTAGTTAATCAATTTAATTTCTATCATACATCTATAATATTTTAGGCAATTAAAACAAAAGAAAAAAAGCAATGTATGATGGAAATTAAATTGGTCTAAATGAGAATAAGGTTGCCTTATTTGCGAAGCTAGCGGAGAGTCTAAGCGAACTATGTGAATGGGGAATTTGAGCGGAGAATTTTGATGAATGGAGAGTACTTTGTGTGCTCCGAGCGAAGAATCTGAGTGGAATATTTGAAATGTATTTTTAAAATAAAATTGATTTATATTTAATTAATTATTTGTTGTTAATGAATAATATGTATCAATAATTTGCAAAAATAATTAATTATATTGTATAATCTTAAATCATTTGGATTTTGTTCAAACCAACTCCATAAGGTAAAGCACTTTAATATGACCGCAACACAAATCATATTTCAAGCGGGCTTCATTTGCACAAGTTATTAATTTTAGAAATTTATAAAAACATAAAAACAACAACAGCAAAGTCATTATTCCCAAACAAGTTGTGGTCGGCTATTTATAAAAATATAAATTTCAACTAATTAATTTAGAGCTTGGTGAGTTCTCTGCTTGTGAGGGGTAGATTTGAAAGAACCCTTAGTTAGTTTAAATTTATATTTTTATAAATTTTTAAAATTAATTACTTGTGCAAATGAGGTCCGTTTGAGATGCGGTTTTTTTCATTGCAATCATATCAAAGTGCTTTACCTTTGATATGCTTAATCTACGTATCAAGGTCACTACCTTGGAATCAATATTATTCCTTAATATCGGATTGTCTTGCCAGCATCAAGGATGAATGAGAAGACTTTTTCATTTAACGTTCCTGTCTTGCACCAGTAGTCTGTCCCTCTAAATCTATCATGTGAGTTGTAATGAGGCGGGGGTCAGAAAAACATTTTGATGACTAGAAAATTATATATTTTATCCACAACACTAGTTTATGCCTATTGATACCGATTTGTGTTATTTTTGTTATTCATGGCTTATCCGCTTAATTCCGCCTGTGCGTATGGTATGTCCAACATTCTTCGAGGTATAACAATATATGTGTTGTGTGTGTGTGTGTGTGAGTGTGTATATAAGCATTAACTACCCAAAAAGAAACCCCGGCCACTTAATAATTCTTAAGTAGAAAGGTGGCAGACCCAACGACCATTTAATACCTCAACCCCGAAGTGTGCCCTTCGTAACATAATCGTTAGTCAATCGATCCTAACTACAGAGACCAACGACTCCTAGATCTGACTTTATAATTTAATTTTCCTATTACTAATGCATATCAATTACTCGTCTATGGGTTGACTAGCCTACTTCTGACAAATAAACAGTAAATTAAACTTTGAGACTTGGAGTATCCCACACGAATTTTACCCTAGTAGAAAGCGAAATCCATCAGGTATAACCCATGTCTATGCCAACGAACGCTCTGGGATACTGGTGGTTAAAGCCTATATGCTAGATCTACTACTAAATACTGATATAACAACAACAACATTGACATAGCCTACTGATCTCCTACAGCCGGAATCCTGTTTAGACTAACCTAATGTAAGTCAAGGAAAATACTCATCCTAATTGCTTAATACCTCTTATTAGAAATGTAGCAGACCCTATTTTCCTATTAAGTAATGCTGTAGGTTATTTAAGACTTCTGTATAGGAAGGAGGAAGAACTAACAACAATTTAATACCTTCTACCTCAAAGCAAACCCTTTGACATCCCTAAAGGTACTAAGTCGTTTAATACTTCAAATTCGTGGTGAACCTTTGGTGTATTTTCCGACATCTACACGCAAACTCATATCCCTTTCCTACGGGTCATATGGTTGTAGATGTTCTACATCAATAGTACATATACACAACGGCTAGTAGCCTTTAGGTGAAGAACATACTTCTATTGTGTAACACTCTTACCTCACATCCAAACCATACTAATGAATAATGTCATTTTATTTATACAATTTTTTTTATTAAATTCAATAGTTCACACCCATCATAAATGCATACTTGAGGCTATGTATATAACACACACACCCACGCACATGCGCGCATGCATATATGCATTCATCTTTTTTAATTATTTTGCCTCTACAATTCACTATTGACCATAAGCCTTTACTTCGTTATGCGATTATATCTTGCTTACTTTAAGGTTATTGACTGCTTTCTTTTCAAAAGATTTATAACGTCTTTTCTATTCCTTTACCCTTTTTACCATTCTCTATTTCTATTCTATTTTTACCCTTTTATTCGTTCTTGCCTACACTTACATTCCTATTTATTTAATTCCCACCTTTATTGGTATCATGCATCTTTTCTTTAGAATGTTCTTATCACATTTATATCTCTTTATTCAACACTTTATCATTTTCCGCATTCTAATGCATAGGAACTACGTCGTTACCATGGAAATATTAACACTGTAAATTTATATATTTTAGCCAAAAGGAAAGTTTGTATGGTGTCTGGAATTATAGGGAATTATCTTTTCATAGTTATTGAAATAGATAGTAAAAAATACAATAAATATCCATGTTTTATACATCTCTTGCTTTTTAGGTGCATTCCTTGTTATTTCAAACAACACACTTTTATATATGTTAGACTTGATAATGTATAAAAATTCATATTGCAATACTAAATTCCAACGAATTAAAGTATCACTAAACCCTTAAAATCTTACCATGATTTCTTTATTTTACATTCTTATTATCCATTTAAATATAAATTTGGAACTATTACATTAAACAAAATTCTTGGTTTACTATTTTCAACAATAAATTTAAGGATTCTAATATCCCAAACATTTTCTAGGTTTGCATTCATATAATATATATGAATATCAAGTTAACAATTGCAGAATAGGCAGGCAAGGTTATCAATTTCATTTCATGTGTATAGATTTAACTTACAACCCAGTTTAACATTTTAGGTATATAGGAATATATTTACAAGGATATAAATCTAATATTATGCATCAAATCCATGTTATTCCACTTTGACTCTCTTATTCTACCTATTTGGATATTTATACTATAAGCATATAAAGATCCGTTAGAAATCTAAAATAGAAAAGAAATTTGGATTTGATTCGTATTTATCATCTGGATTTACAGTTTACCTCGTCTTTGACGATTTGATTTGACCATGTTCCCTTTCTCTATCAACTTCTACAATTCTCCAATTGTATGTATACGTATAACTAGAACATATTTAAGAATTTGTGGTGAAGAGAAAGTGGTAGAGCATCCGTGTCCATTGTACAATATAAGTTTGGAAGTGGGGTCCAGATTTTTATTTATAGAGGTTCAAATCAATGAAAGTCGTTCGATTAAAATGTTTTAAATCTGGGCCGTTTTGGCCTCTATATACTGTCAATTCAGCACTAGAAATGGTCGACCGCCCAAGCTCTTTGGTCTACCACTACTGGTTGACCTAGGAACATCTCGGGTCGACTCATGTTGTTTTATGGTGAATTTTATTTCTGTGTTGATTTGTTTGTTTAATCGATTGTTATAATTTCTTTTCTGTTAGCACTTTCTTAACATCTAAGCTATCATTAAGTTTATCTATTTAAAACTAATATTAATTAATTATTATTTGTTTCCTTAATTACATATATAATTATTTTTAATTTCAAAACTTAAAATGTTAATAACTTTTTTCTTTAAAGTCCTATTGAAATTTTTTATATATGAAAATTGACTAGAAAATTGCCACGAACCCAATAGTGTAAGTTTCATGGCCAAATTATGAAATTTACAAAAATTCCATTTTGCGGCGTTATCATTAATTAGTTATCATGAAAATTATGGAGTGTTACATTCTCCCCCTAAAGGAATTTCATCCTCGAAATTCTTTAAGAGTTGAACAATGTAACATAACGTACAACCATTCTAAGCTAACTAATCAATTAGTGTGTAACCAATTTTTTTGCATTAAATCATCTATAGGTGCACGGTTGCCATAATACATATGATACGCATGTAGAATTATTCTATTCGATGCCTCCTATTCAAATGCATTCTTTTAAATCAGTTTTGAAAACTTGGTGCATACATCCTGAACATACTGGCAGTTTTATATATTTGCAACTTTTGAAAATCAAAAATTTGTTTTTATGTCCAAATTTTCCTGCACTTCTATGAATAGAAGCATAGTTCAACAGAATTTCATCCAATTCCTATCATTCAAAAACCTAGTACACCGTTGCTAACAACCAAATTTGAAAATTTTAATTTTCTAAACCTATTTTTTTAGCGGGGAAAAGGGTTTAAAAATGGAAATTTTCATATTTCCATTCTTTTTGTCTCATATACCCAACTTCCAACTGTACTTTGATAACTTCACATATGCCCAGGCATCTTTTTCCAACTTTTCTAAGACAGTTTGCATAAGTAAAATTTTATTTGTAAAGTTTTAGAATAGGGTTATTTCAAAATCAACTTTTTGGTCACCTATCGACAAGATATACTAAAAACAATTTCATAACTAAAACTACTTCCTTGTCACTAATCGTACTTTATTTACTGCCACCTCAACTCTGTAAAATTTTACCAATCAACCTATCGACTATTCTCCCATATCACATATGTGGCATTTTCAAAATATGGAAATTTCTTAATTTTCAATTCAAAAATAATTATTATTACATTTTAATATATCATTAAAAAGTTTCCTAACACAAATATTTTTAGTTTTTTTTGCAAAAGTATATTTATTCTAAATACATAAGTATATAGGTTTTTCAAAATAATTTTTTCAACACCTTTTGAAATTGGGGTTTAGTCAACCCTTTAGCATGCATAATGGACTTTATTCGATTACGCGGTAAATTTTAAATTTTTGAAAACCTTTCTTTCTTTTATAATATCAACCAACATACAAGTTCCCTTATAAATTTCAGCCTTTAAGGCGCATGGGTACTGATCTGTGGTTGCGCAGCATCCTTTTTCATCCTCCGTTTACTACAATTTTTTTCCCAAATTTTTTTCCTATTTTTTGTGACTTTCAATCTTATTTTATTTTTATCTTAGCAGTTAGTTAAATAAGTTTTCTTAATTTATTTCTCAACTTCCAAACTCTATTATTTTCTTTTTTTTTTGCATTAGTTAAGTGTATTTCTTGAAATTTCCTTGTCTTAATTGTCTTTCCATAATACTGCGGTCCGCACTAAAAATGTAGAAAGGAACATCTTCTATAATACCATATATGCTTTTATATCAATAGAGATAGCTAGTACTTGCAACCCAAACCTTAAAGAAACAACTGTATATTCTAACCACTTTTGCAAGAAATGATGTCAACTTTACAAAGAAACAATTGTATTAAGATGAAGATCAAATTGCCGCTACAAAGTACTATCAGTCATAGTGTCTATGTCTAGAGGTATAAAGTTGTTAAAATCTCTTCTATGTGGTATACAAACACACACACATGATTTTCAGAAATTGAGTTTTCAAAAACATCAGAACAAATATGAAATTCAACCGGCCGAACCACCCAGGTCAGCCGATTGAATCTGTGCATGTACACATAAATATCTTTGAATATTCTGCCATTTGAATGACTATACTTGACTGGCTGAAAATTGCTAAAATGAACTATTTCCTTGCAGATTTTAAAATCATTGATTTTGGTGGCTGCTACATTCTATTCAGCCGGTTGAATCCGTATAACGGCTAGTTTTTTGAAAGGGTACCTCTTCTTCATGAAGGGTTACATCTCTTAAATTAAGAGTTTCAGTCCTAACTTTTCACCATTTCTTTTCATGAATGATTGCCACTATTAAACTCTATATAAAGAAAATCATTTCATTGTTTTCATATCAATTCTATTTGCAATTCTCTCTATCTTTACTATTGAGTTCTCAAGCATTCAATTCCAAAATGCTTTATATTTTTGATCACACGATCATTTAAGAATATTTTCTTGTGATAAAAATTACTTCCTTTCTTCATAAACTACACAATATACCACAAAGGAGAAGATTATAGAAAGGGTGTATGTTATTGACTTATCAGTGCAATTCAAGAGCATACTCAGTCAAATACATTTCTGCTATTTATAGTTGAAGTCCCATTGTAGTATCCTCAGGCAGTTGAAATCCTATTTGGTTGTTTAGGCAATTGAAGTCCTGTTCAGTTACTCAAGTAGTATAATACATGTTCTTCTAGGTTAAGTGAAGGTATCGATTAAATCCAGAAGGAGTCTGGGATTAGTTGTAGAACGGAAAGTTCGAACCAGTATAAAAATCCCTGGTGTCATTTCTTAGTCTTTGAGATGATGGTTTTGATGACAACAACCTTAGGAGTTGTTATAAAATATAAATACCAACAATATAGTTTATATATATATATATATATGTATGTATGTATATGCAGGATATAAACATATAGGTACCAAAAATGAAGACTGTATGGTATAGAGATTCAAGAGCGAAGATATCAAGATTGGAGACTCATGAGTATCAAGATACCAATATTTCAAGATTTCAAGAGTACAAGATAAGAATTGAGTCTAGGATTATGTTAAAACTTCTTGAAAGCACTTACGTCTTTATTAGAAATTTGTTCGTGGAATGGAATCCACTTTGAGCCTATTAAAGGGATGGAACCCTAGTAGGATGGAACCCACAACAATATCTAGTGGAACATATAGTGGTCCTATTTTTATATCTACTAATTTTATAAAAATTCTTTTCAAAAAATACATCTCTTGTTTTTAAAAATGTTTTCAAAACATTCTTTTCAAAAAGACATATCTCTTGGTTTTAAATATTTTAGCCTCAAAACTATTTTTATCATTTATAATATTTTGATTTCAAAATTGTTTTTGTTTTTAAAACATCTCTTGTTTTAAATATTTAGCTTTAAAATATCTATACTCAGATTTTAAATCACTTTATAGATTAATATTAGATATATTAAAAATTACTTTCTAAACTCTTTTATATGTTTAAACTATATTCAAATATATTACAAAGTTATAAATTGTTTTGACAAATTATAGAAACCAATTTTAGTAAGAAAATCAAAACACCAATTTTTACCTCAAGCATGTCGACATCCCTTAACCCCCCATGCTGACAGGGTATCCGTTCAATTCAAAATTCAAGTTTTCAAAAGAAGTGTCGACTCATCGTAACCTTTCGCAAAGAGATATGACAGTTGCTCTACTATTTATACTTGTTGTTTTAAATGAATTTTAATTAGATTTCATTTATTTTCTCTCCTCTTCATTTTCCACATTTATTCTAAAAGAATTCTAAACTATACTCTGTCGAAATACCAAGTGAATCAAACTTGATTATCTCTTGTTTGATTCTCTGCCACACTCTCCATAAGGTATCAGTGCTATTTAGAATTATATAATCTTTTGTAAATCAAACTGTTAAGTAAAAGGTGCAGTTGAGCCTTGAAATCAATTGGGTGTGATTGTAGCCCCGAAAATCAATTAGGTGTCTTGTAGCCTGGTTAGATCAAGAGAGTTTGCCCTGGACTCGAATACAGGAGGGTGTATCTCGTAGCCTTGAAACCGTGGGTGTAATCTGAGAGATTATTTTGATAAGAAATCCATACGATTGTACGGGACTGGATGTAAGGTGACTCCGAACCAGTATAAAATCCTAATGTGTTCTTTTCCTTTACTGCTTTTATTTGGTATTTGCATCTGTATGTGATTCTGTGATTATATCTGTGTTTGTGAATTGCATTTGTTGGTGATTAAAATACATAAGTTTTAAAAAGATTTAAAAAATCCATAAAACACTATCACCCCCTAGTGTTATTCCAGCCTTAAGATTCGTAATCCACATTTCTCACATTTGGTATCAAAGCATTGGTTTTCAAAGTTCTCGTAATCTGACTTTTGAAAAAGTTTTTTAAAATGGCTATTTTTGAGAATATTGTTAACACTAGTTTAAAACCGTTCAAATCATCACTGTCTCATAAGTGTGCATATAGTTATCATAGAAAATCAAGTTATCTACCAAATTGTATTCTGTGCTGAAATAAAAATGTTATATGGCCTTTGAACAATCAACTCTCAATGGACAAATTGTGCAAATCAAGAAGAATAAGTGGATACTTAATAGTGGTTGTTAAAGACATACAACTGGTAATCCAGATATGCTAAGTGATATCATTTATAAAGATGGAGGATTAGTTAATTTTGGAGACAACTCAAAATGATATATGATTGGCATTGACAATGTCCGTAACTCTAAGACTCCTACTATTTCTAATGTTTTATTAGTTAAGAATCTGAGACACAATCTTCTTAGCATTAGTCAACTTTGCGATAAAGGATACAAAATTATATTTGAAAAAGACAAGTGTCACATCAAAGATAGTAATTCAAATATTATATTTGAACGAATTAGGAAGAAAAATATTTATAGTTTTAGTATGAAAATCTCAAATGATAATCTATGTTTTTTGGCTAATACAAGTGACCCTTGGATTTGGCATAAAAGATTTGGACATTTGAATTTTGTAGTCTTATCTAGACTTTCTAAACTTGATCTAGTAAGAGGTCTTCCTAGAATGAATTTTAAAATAGATAGTATATGTGATGCTTGTCAATTTGGAAAACTTAGGAAGAGTTCTTTCAAATTAAAAGATATGATTTCAACTTCAAAACCTCTTGAGTTACTTCATCTAGATTTGTTTGGCCCATCTCAAATTCAATCAATAAACCCTAATAAATATGTCTTCATAATTGTAGATGATTATTCTAGGTTTACATGGACAATTTTTATGAAACCTAAAAGTTGTACTTTTGGTTCATTTAATTTTTTTTACATAAAGACGTCAGAACCAACTTTCTTTAAAAATTATAACTGTTCATAGTGACCACGCTAGGGAATTTGAAAATGACAATTTTGAGTGATTATGCAATAAAAAGGGAATAAGTCATAATTTCTCTTTTCCAAGAACTCTACAACAAAGCAAAGTAGTGGAATGTAAAAATAGGACAATTCTAGAGTGTGTTAGAACAATGCTTTCATATACTAATTTACCAAAACATTTTTGGGCTGAAGAAGTCGCTACAGCTTGCTCCATTTTAAATAGAATATTAATTAGACCGTTAACTGATAAACATCTTATGAACTTATTTACAAGAAGAAACCAAAGGTATCTTATTATAGAATCTTTGGAAGTAAATGTTTTATCCTAAATACAAAAGACAATTTGGATATATTTGATCCTAAATCCGACAAAGGAATATTTATCGATTTTTTAATAGAAGTAAATCATACAGAGTTTTCAATTTAAGAACTAATATCATTGAAGAAACAATGCTTGTTTCGTTTGATGAAAATTTCAAAGATGTTGAACAAATTAATGATGAAGAAAATTTTGCTACCCAAAATAATGAATCAGTTGAAACAAATAATGAACTTACTCATCCAAATAAAAAGGTTAAGCTTTTAAAAGATTATCCTATAGAATATACTAGGAGATATTGAACCTGTTATTAGAACTAGAAACCAACTAAATAACATGAGTAATGTAGCTTTTATATCATCTATTGAACCTAAAAATCCAAAGGAAGTATCGTCTGATGATTCATGGATTTTAGCTACGCAAGAAGAACTAAATCAATTCACCATAAATGGTGTTTGGGTACTTGTTCCTAGACCCAAGGATAGAACTATAATAAGAAATAAATGGGTTTATAAAAATAAAATGAATGAACTAGGTGAGGTTGTTAGAAATAAAGCTTGATTAGTTGCACAAGGTTATTGTCAAGAAGGAATAGATTTTGACGAAACCTTTGCACCCGTAGGAAGATTGGAAGCCATTAGAATTCTACTTTGTTTCGCACACTATAATAATTTTAAATTATTTCAAATGGATGTTAAAAGTGTATTTCTAAATGGATTTGTGAAAGAGGAATTTTATGTTGAATAACTCACTCTTTGAAGATGAAAAATTTTCAAACCATGTTTTCAGACTTAAGAAAGATCTATATGGTCTGAAACAAGCTCCTAGAGCATGGTATGATAGACTAAGATCTTTTTTATTACAATAAAATTTTGAAATTGGTAAAGTAGATAATACTCTTTTCATTAAAAGAAATTAAAATGATATCCAACCAGTATAAGTTTATGTAAATGATATTATTTTTGGTTCAACTAATCATGAAATGAATAAAGAATTTTCTAAAATAGTGACAAAAGAGTTTGAGATGAGTCATATGGGTGAACTTACTTACTTCTTAGGTTTACAAATGAAACAATTAGATAATGGTATTTTTATTAGTTAAGAAAAATATGCTAGGGATCTAGTTAGTAAATTTGGTATGACTACTAGGAGTGGAAAACCTACTCCCATGGCAACCAATGAAGCTTTAAATAAAGAAGATCTTTCAAAAGATGCAAATCAAAAACTATATAAGGGAATGATTGTGTTAGCACCAGAATTGGTCACTAACACCCAAAGAAGGATTTGTGTAGAGAGATTAATGAAGACAGAAAATCAAAATAGAGGGTTATGTGCAGAATTAATTGCAAAAACTAGAACATCAGATTTATAGTGGTTCGGCGTAAATGCCTCCGTACACTTTTTGTTTAATCTTTATTGCTTTTTCAGGTAATTGAATACAGATACAATCTGCACACCAACAACTTGAATACCAGTTCTAAATGAAAAGGTATAAGTCTTGGAAATGGAAGTCTCCCTAGTGTTCTCAAAAAATCAGGTCCATTTCACTGTGCCCCTGCCCTTCTATTTATAGCGAAGAAAGGTTGGACTTCCCTTACGGGCCCAGGAATAAGGTATCTCGACCTACAGTAGGTGACTTCTGGGCACCGGGCTAGGAATTCCGAAGGAGTCGTGCCGAGCGAGGAATGCCAGTCGAGAATTGTCTGGTCGATCATCAAGTGACTCGAAGTACTCCCTCAGGAGAACCGAAGCAATTAGTGAGCTAAATCGAAGTAAAGTTACGCCGAACGCCCTTACTTTGTTGTAGGCTTGACAACTAGTTAACAGCTCTAGTATGCACCGAGCCAGGGATGCCGAACGGAAGTTGCCGAGCGACCTTGCTGAGTGGCTTTGCCAAACGATGTTGCCAAAGAAGGCTACCAAATGGTATTGGCCGAACGATTGATGTCGAGTGGCGATAACTGGGATGTTTGCGCTTCTAAGGTTGGAACAATTTTACACCGAGCGGTAATTGACAGAACGTTTGAACTTTGGGTAGTTGACTCGAAGCTAGATCATGCCGAGCGATGGAGCTTAAACTTAAGATGTCAAGCCAAAGAATGCCAAGCTGTGGCACTTGAACTCAGGATGCCGAGCGATAGCTTTTGAACCAAAGAATGCCGAGCGGTGGTGCTTGAATCAAGATGCTGAACGATGGACTTAAGCCAAGCAGCACTTAGGCCGAACGATACCTAGGCCGAGCGATACTTGGGCCGAACAATACTTACAGACCGAACGATACTTACAGGCTGAACGACACTCAATATTTTCCTCTCATTGCCGGGCCAAGCAACCGGGTAACACTTTCCCCCCAAAGCGTATCGTAAGAGTCAACCATGATATGCTTTGAACCATAAGCAAACCATGCCTCCCACTCTTCTCCTCCTATGGAGTGGAATTTGTTTCTTCATCCCACCATGTCTTTAACATGGGTCGATCGATATTCGCGCACCGAGCCACCCGTTCAGCAAGTTCTCATTCGCTCGGCATAACTGCTCACCGAACCACTGAAATGCCTTGACCGGGTTGACTGGTTGATGCCTGTTCACCTCCTCTTCTTCACATATAAAAACCGACACTTCTCCTCATTACTTTTTTACTTTCACTTCGAACCTTCAGGAACCCTTAACTTACCTTCCCTCGAACTTTGGCTACTTCTCTAACCTTCCCTCCTTACCCTGAATCTAGTAAGTTCTCCCTACAGCTCCTCCCCTGATCGAGTCTAAACGATTCCAATTTTAAACCTAACAGATCCTTAAGCCTCGGTCATCCTCTTAGGTAAGAATTTCTCCATCAAACATTTTTTAGAACTAGGAAGTTTAGCACGAAATTCGAAACCGCGAATTTTCTTTAGATTATGGATGGTAGAAGGCGTGTAGATGAGGAAGACGAATCCAGATTAAAACATGTCTCAGGGCTAGAACTTAGTATGACTTTAACCGATTTCAAGGCTGGTGGAATGGGAAGGAAAAAGGAAAGGGACACCGGTGGTCTCTAGGTTGTAGGTTCCTGCTAGGTCATCGAGCATTAGAGTTAGGTTGTTGAAGTGGAACTAGATTGTTGGCCGAGCGTTCAGCACTTGTATTTTGGGTGGAAACCTTCCAACTATGTAGTAGGTGGAGTCCTTAATGATGTTACTGAGGCAGGAAGTAAGTAGTTCAGAGTAGTCTTCATGTGAGAGTGGTGTTAGGGAGGTAGGAAGTAAGCGGCTCTGTGCATCTGGTTTAGGTGGCCATTCGGCCGTATGTTTTGAGTGTCGCTCGGCATTGAGCCTCGAAGTAGGCAACAACAGTCAAAATCGTTCCAGCTCGAACACAACTCATGTCAAAGTCACTTACTTCCCATGCCTAATCATATGACAATGAACAAGGACAAGGACATAAGCAAACAAGCATATCGAACTAATCCAGACTAATAACTCCCCTATCTCAACAACTATAAACTTGAGTTTAACTCGATAAAGCAGACAATATCTTCAACATATAGTGCCAATGTTCGAGTTCAAAACTAAAACCGTCATAGGGCAGGCTCTTGGAGACGGTCAGCGATGACGGCCTTCGAAGATGACAGTTCAATGCTTAACTTTTACTTTATCAGCTTTGTGACTTTTAATTAGTTTACATTTGCAATCGAACGATTGCACTAGTCCACACACCACACGAGGGGAGCACTTTTGTCGTTATGTCTAATATTGATTGTTTTCAAGTATAGTTCAAACTGGTTTTTATCCAATCTTCGACGCTCATTGAAGATGTCCAGAAAGTCGAGCTCTGCTACAGTCTCAGATAAACCTGAGCCAAGTTTTCAACAAGAAGTATTGGGAGCTTCAAATCCATCGACAACACCTGTATAGAACATCCCGAGTCCAATGACTACATCTATTGGCTTGGCCCCTGATGCCATAGATGCAGCAATCATCCTAGACGATCCTGCTGATTCTCAAGCTTCGAGAATCAATGAAAACGCTCTTTGCCGACTATGCTCAATCCACGGAATTCCCTTTGACGATGTATTGGTTCCATCGGGACAAGATTGTCCTCACCTACTCCTAGCTGGATATTGTAACGACCCAGAATTTTTGATAATTTAAATTTGGATATTTAATTAATTTTGAATATCAATAAGTGAAATTTTTAAGTCGAACAATTTATTTATCGAATATTTGGATTTAATTGGTCAATTAAATCGATAATATAATAGTGAAATTCCAGAAATAATTTAATTTTGGGTTAAATAAGATTGAAAATGATTTGGAAAATTTTGTTATATCATATTAAAGTTATAGAAATGTTGTAGAACTTGTAAAACTGAATTTAAAGTTGATTTGTGAAAATTGAATATTTTAATATTTAATTATCGATTGAAAAATAGCCAATTTTTGAACAGTCTCAGAATTGAACGAGACCAGTTCCATTGGATCCGTAATAGTTTGTTATTATTGGATTTCAATTTTCGTAGCAATCGGAGTTGTCGTTTGACCGTGGCAGCTCGAAACGCATCGAATTGTTTTTAATATTAATTTAGCGAGTTAAAATAGCCATTTTTCAAACGGTCTCGGATTTCGACGTAACCAGTTTCATCGGATCCGTAATGTGATATTATTGTAAGGTTTCAAATTTCAAGTTGATTGGATTTGCCGTTTGTCCGGTACAAGCCAAAACGTCTAGAAAATCGTTTAATCGGTTTAAATTTAAATTGAACGTTTATTGCCATAACTCGCACAGATGACCGAATTAGCTTCCGAAACTTGTTCCATTGTGTCCGGAACGCGGAAAAACCCCAAGATCGCCTGTCGAAACGTGTTGTTTGGAGATCGTTTGAGAAAATGGTTTATAAGTGATTTGGTATTAAAATAATAATAATAATTTGTTATATAATTTTCTTTCCAAAACCCTAATCCACTATAGCCGGCCGCCATTCATACCATTCATGACCGAAAACTCATCATGCTCTCCTTCAATTTTCTTCCAATCCACTCAACAATTTCAAAAACTTCCAACATGAAAGTTGGAGAGCGTCCCGAGATCTCGAAATCCAACGGTCATGATTTAAAACGAAGCATCGTAGAGGCCAAATTTCTGATGTGAAGTAGCCGTGTTCACTCACGTTTTTCGAAGGGAATAGGCAACCGAGTGGGGCCGTATCCAGGGCGCTGGCGTGGTGGAGCTAGGCGAGCAAGGTGGTGGTTCCTGATTGGAGTATCGATGCATGTTGGTGGTCGTGTGTATTAGGGCTTGGGGCCGGCCATGGGTTTCAAGTCGCGTGTTTTCACCTGGGGGTTCTTGCGTGCGCGTAGAGAAGAAGGAAGGGTGGGGAGCAACACGTGCGGCCTGGCAAAAAAAAAAAAAGAATGTAAATTTATTTATTTAAATCGTGTACACACTTATAAATGTCGTATCTCTTTCGTACGAGGTCCGATTGGGACAAAACAAATTGCGACGGATCCGTATGGTCGAGCTCTTCGCAATGAAGCTGATTTGGAGTCGTTTGGAGCAAGAGGAAATTTTGGGTAAAATTAAACGTTCGTTTAATTTTGTTCGAAACGAACGCTGAAATCGGAAATAAAACCAAGGTGAGAACTCCTCACTCAATCGAACAGATCGATTTAAATTTTAATATAGTTAGATTTAAAAAATTTTGAATGATAATTGCAATTATTGATTGCTGCTTGATTGTGATAGTAGATATAGTAGGATATACTATATGTAGCAATATATATATATTGGCATATGTATATATTGGAATTGATTTCCCGCCTTGTATAGCGGATGAGACCCTATTGCGCCGCCTATTAAGCGGATATATATTTTATAAATCCCATATACCGCGATATTCCACCCTGAAGTGGAATTGGTATTGTGCTAACGTCTGTGGATGCAGGGAAACAGGTTGGAGGGATCCAACTGGATTCCTCACAAATATTTATATGATTATAGATATTGTGTGATTATTGATTATCATATCGATATATGATATTTATGCCGTGATTGACTATTCGATGCTGTTGCATCATCGGATTCATTTTTAAAGTTAAAAATAACGATTTTGAATTTAAAAGGGTTTTTAAAGTGATTTTTCAAAGAATATGTTTTATTAAATTTTTGTATTGATTCATTTTAAAATAAATAAACTTATAAATTTTTATGTTATAAAAATTAACATTTTTATGAAATATGATAGAAAGGAAAATTTTAAAATAAATAGATTTATAAAATAGATAAATTAGGATTTGTGAAGTATTAAGAAAGAACGATTTTTGTGAATTAAAGGATTATAAGTAATTAACTTATAATATGAACCTTTGGTATGAAATTGAGTTATGTAAATTTAATTGGATTAATAAAAGAGATTTATAAATCGAAGTTATAAATAGGGTTGGAATTTATAAACATTGTTTATAAATTCGAAAAATCAAATTGAATTTGATAAATTTAATATTAAAATTTATTAAAGGAGCTATATTCACAATTTTGAACAGTGAATATATTACTAAAGAAAATGGATATGTTTTAGGGAAGAATGTTTTAAATAGAATTTAAAACGATTTAAAGATGTTTTAAATGCATTAAGTATCGAAAATATAGATTTCAACATTCATTGTTGAAATAGATGTTTTCGAGAAATAGAGGGAAATGAAACATAGATTTCAACATTCATTGTTGAAATAGACGTTTTCGAAAAAATAAGGAAATGGTGGACTATAACACTGTTGTTATAGTAAATGATTTCCGAAAGGAAATGTTTTGTATAGTATTGGGATTTATATATCTATTTTAAATTTCGAATCCCTATACTAGTGATTTTGGGTTGTCGTAATGATGTTTTAAGCAACATTCGTTTTGACCCAAATAAATGTGAATAAAAGAATGATTTCCTTAAAGATTGAAATATATACTTAATTTTGATTTAACTATATAGAATATTTTCAAATGTTGAAAATAAAATAGATTTGTGAAATACTTATTATCAAATAAGTATGGAAATGTTTTCCCAATACGAAATAAAACGTTTTTAAGAATTTATCTTTTTGAAGATAAATTGGAATTTGAATATTTGAAATCTATTGAAAAATGTAGATCAGTAGATATTTTTGAAATATAAATTCACTATGGAAATTATAAATGAAAAGGGAAAATTGGTTTCAAAATAAACGTTGTTTATTTTTGAAGTGTGGAAAATTATATATCTTGTAAAGATATTTTGGAAAATTAAATAATTTGAGAAATTATTTGGAATCTGATGATGTGGCGCATCCTTATTGATAGTTAAATAACCGACTATCAATATTTACCCTTGAATGAGTATTTGTTGTGATTGTTTGAATTGGATGCCACACTTATTTTTAAATAAGCGCTCACTATTCGGGTTAACCGGGAAAGGACTATGGGGTCGTATAACCCACTCCGAATATGCGATACGTCGTTATGAATTGCAATTGAAGACCGGTGTTGAAGACCGGATATTTGTGAAAACGGATGGATTACCGTCGAGTTACTCTGCATCGGCTGATCTCCGATACAGAGGTTTTATCACCCTTAGTGACGGGTTGTCCGGACGTGATTAGTGAATATCCGGATTGCAAGGGCTTCTTTGGAAGTGCCTTCGGTTCCGTTCGATCCCGGAACGGACTTGTATGGATTGTATATCTGACGTTACAATTTGAGATGTAAAGCTGGTTTCTATCAAATATATTTCTGTTGGTGGCGGAGAATTTATTCTCTTAGCTTAACACCCTTCTCTGAGACGTACGAGCTCAGAGGTTATATAGTTGATGGTTACTAGTGATACATTCCCGAATTGGTAATGTGGCATACTGAGTGATGCTGTGAAATGATCATTGGTTGATCGTTTGTGATAGGATCATTTGTTTGATCGTTTATCTTGATAATCATTTCTTTGATCATTTGTTGACCCAAAGCACGACTTTTGTATAAAGCGTGGCTTTGTGGACGAGACTTCATCGAGCCTCACACCCCGGAAATGGTCAAAACAGGAAAGATGCGGCAAGGTTATTAGGGGGTAGCGCCCCTTTAGTGTATGTCATTCCTTCTGGATAGAGGTGGTATCTTGGTATGGAGCCCAGATACTTAACCTATGTGGTTACTGCAAATTTATTACTTTGTGGTTGTTGGAAATCGGGGTCCTCTGATATAGATCGGTTACGATCGGGGAATGACATATCCGTGTCAGTAGTTACCCAGTTAGGGGTAACCCAACCTTGTGTTGGCAGAGGTCCGGTTAGGTTCTCGGGACGTCATTCCAGAGGCGTTTCCATGTGGCAATGGGAAGTTCCTTGGCCTGACCATTTGTTGGAAATCCAAAGAAACAATACGAGCCTTGTACGGTTTTAGTTGCATTACCTGCTATGGAATGTGGCGGTAACCTGCTATTGAACATAGTAGCTATCGTAGGCATAAGTGCGGAATGCCTATGTTGGCTAAGATTTATATTCTACTTTCGAAATTGTTTTCTACACTATGCACTAATGATAATATCAAAAAAAATGATTTGATTTTAATGCGTATCAAGCATCTTTGACTATCATAAGGAGAAATCTCCTCCGATTCTGCGATTGCATTGTATGTGTGTGCGGGAGGCCTTATGGTAGTCTCATTTTCTAAAAAGCATTGCGAATTTATTTAAAAATTATCCTATTCTTTGTTTTAAAGATAAATAACTGTTTTAAGTTCTCACACCAGTCCCATGACTGACCTGGAGTTTATTGTTCCCTTCCTAAACTCTGGGTGCCCACCAATTTCCACACGGGCAGTCTAGAGTTTGGTTATCAGGTTATTCTGGATTTAGGAGTGCTATGGAGCTCAGGAGGCGAGCTGCATATCGAGACGTACTACTTGTATATGATATTTTACTATGTATTATTCCGCTGTGTATTCTGTATGAGGACAAGTTTATATAACTGTCCATTGATGTATTACTCTGTTGTCTATTGTTGTTGTAAACTCTGATAATGATGTAATGTATAAAATGTATAGTTCTTGGTTTTAAAGATTATTCATTTATTTATTATATGTTGTTCCGCTGCGACTGTGAGATTCTGATATTGTCTGTTGTTCTTCCCTGTTCTGGTATTTGTTTTTCTTTTTTTCTTTCTTTCTCTCTCTTCTTCTACCTCTTTCTTCTTCTTTAACCATAAAGATTCGGAAGTTTGTTCCCCTTTGGCTGGATTGTTGTGGAATGTTGCCAGCTCAAAGGAGTATGGATTTTCGGGCCTTTACATGTGGTATCAGAGCATATGGTTAAGTGACAACCATGGCTCTGTTGGGTATTACTCATTAGAGATAGAGTCAGTAGTACTCTAGAATGAGTTTGAGTGTAATAATAGATATGAGCGCGTATTTGTTAGTAAATATAAAATTTGTTTTATATTGTGATGATTGGTTTATTGAGTGGCATATGAACCTTCGTCGGCACAGTCTGTACAACTGGATCGAAGGGGTTTCTAAACACTTGAATAGAACAATTCAACACGATATTGTTTAAAAATAGGGTAAATGAAATAATTTTGCCCAAAACTATTTTTGTATATAAAAGAAATAATTTTCTGTATATTATTATAGTATATGGATGCATGGTTGTTAGGTAGTAATAATATTAAACCATTACCATTGAAATTGAAAGAGAATTGAAATCATTGTTATATGAAAATTGAGAAAAAAAAATAAGAAAATGAAATCCATATACAAATGAAATTTGAGAATGTAAATTATAAATGTGATTTATAATTATAAATAGAATTCCAGAGAAGTTTTGGAAATGTTTTTGAATGAAATTGGAAATTTTAGGAATTAAATTCCTTTTTGATTTGAAAATGATTTTCAAAGGTTTTTGGAAAATTATTTTGAAGGAATGAAAAGCTCTAAACTCTTTTGGTCGCTGGAAAATAATTCCGATAGTGATCGCGACACTATCGGTGTTCATTTTCGGGTTTCCAAAGAGAAATTGCTGCCAAATTGTTTTAAATAAAAGTTGTTTGGAAAATTTGGATTTGGTTTTGGAAAAGCTGAAAAGACTCTGGAATGCTATATAAAAATATTTATGGAATATTATTAAGTTGAAAATAAATTTGGAGTAATTAAAATGAATTGGAATTGAATTTGATTTAAGCAAAGCGAAGTATTGAAATGGAAATTAGTAAGCTAAACTAATTGAAGGAATGAAAGTAAATATGATTTGTAAATGAATTGAATTAAATGGAAATGGAAATGAAATTGAAGATTGTTTACAAGGAAATGAACTTGAGTTGGAAGTGAAATAGCTTAAGTAAATTCAAGATGAATATGAATATGGAATGTAAACAAAATTGAATGAATATGAATTCGTTTGGCTTAGAAACAAATAGAATTGAGATTATAAATTGAATTCAAATAAAAATTGAAATTGTAAATTGAATTCAAATGAAATTAAAATGCAAAATTGAATGAAAATGAATGTATAACTCCAATAGTAAAGTAAAAATGATATAAGAAGTATATATCGAAATTTTGTAAAGGAAATGTGCAAAATGGTTTGAATATTGTAATTGGATACTACTACTAGCAGGTTATACAGGTGTACTAAAAGAAAAGGAATTGGGATTTTGATTTCAGAAGATAAAAATTGAATTGCTCGACAAAAAGGTACGTATTTCAATTTTAGTATGGGATTTGATGATTTTCTTCTCCAGCCACTTGGCTTTCTCTTTTCTTTTTGATTCTGAGGGGCCGTAGTGCCGTTTTGTAGTCGTACTGATCGAGCCGCGCAAAGGAGACGCTGACGAAATTTTTCGAAAATCTCGGGTGTTAGAAATTTTTTGAGAAATTTTGAAATTTAAATTTGGATTATTAAGAGAACAATGTTCTTTGAAAATTTATAATTGAAGTTGGAAAGCTAGTTGAAATGATAATGAATCTTTAATAAAAAGATTTCTGTTAGAAAGTTGATATAACTATTTGAATTTTGAAAAATAATAAACGGTTTAGGATCATTCTCCTTAACTTGCAATTTCGGGACGAAATTCTTTTAAGGGGGGAAGATTGTAACGACCCAGAATTTTTGATAATTTAAATTTGGATATTTAATTTATTTTGAATATCAATAAGTGGAATTTTTAAGTCGAACAATTTATTTATCGAATATTTGGATTTAATTGGTCAATTAAATCGATAATATAATAGTGAAATTCCAGAAATAATTTAATTTTGGGTTAAATAAGATTGAAAATGATTTGGAAAATTTTGTTATATCATATTAAAGTTATAGAAATGTTGTAGAACTTGTAAAACTGAATTTAAAGTTGATTTGTGAAAATTGAATATTTTAATATTTAATTATCGACTGAAAAATAGCCAATTTTTGAACAGTCTCAGAATTGAACGAGACTAGTTCCATTGGATCCGTAATAGTTTGTTATTATCGGATTTCAATTTTCATAGCAATCGGAGTTGTCGTTTGACCGTGGCAGCTCGAAACGCATCGAATTGTTTTTAATATTAATTTAGCGAGTTAAAATAGCCATTTTTCAAACGGTCTTGGATATCGACGAAACCAGTTTCATCGGATCCATAATGTGATATTATTGTAAGGTTTCAAATTTCAAGTCGATTGGATTTGCCGTTTGTCCGGTACAAGCCAAAACGTCTAGAAAATCGTTTAATCGGTTTAAATTTAAATTGAACGTTTATTGCCATAACTCGTACAGATGACCGAATTAGCTTCCGAAACCTGTTCCATTGTGTCCGGAACGTGGAAAAACCCCAAGATCTCCTATCGAAACGCGTTGTTTGGAGATCGTTTGAGAAAATGGTTTATAAGTGATTTGGTATTAAAATAATAATAATAATTTGTTATAAATATAATTTTCTTTCCAAAACCCTAATCCACTATAGCCGGCCGCCGTTCATACCATTCATGGCCGAAAACTCATCATGCTCTCCTCCAATTTTCTTCCAATCCACTCAACAATTTCAAAAACTTCCAACATGAAAGTTGGAGAGCGTCCCGAGATCTCGAGATCCAACGGTCATGATTTAAAACGAAGCATCATAGAGGCCAAATTTCTGATGTGAAGTAGCCGTGTTCACTCACGTTTTTCGAAGGGAATAGGCAACCGAGTGGGGCCGTATCCAGGGCGCTGGCGTGGTGGAGCTAGGCGAGCAAGGTGGTGGTTCCTGATCGGAGTATCGATGCATGTCGGTGGTCGTGTGTATTAGGGCTTGGGGCCGGCCATGGGTTTCAAGTCGCGTGTTTTCACCTGGGGGTTCTTGCGTGCGCGTAGAGAAGAAGGAAGGGTGGGGAGCAACACGTGAGGCCTGGTAAAAAAAAAAAAAGAATGTAAATTTATTTATTTAAATCGTGTACAAACTTATAAATGTCGTATCTCTTTCGTACGAGGTCCGATTGGGACAAAACAAATTGCGACGGATCCGTATGGTCGAGCTCTTCGCAATGAAGCTGATTTGGAGTCGTTTGGAGCAAGCGGAAATTTTGGGTAAAATTAAACGTTCGTTTAATTTTATTCGAAACGAACGCTGAAATCGGAAATAAAACCAAGGTGAGAACTCCTCACTCAATCGAACAGATCGATTTAAATTTTAATATAGTTAGATTTAAAATTTTTTGAATGATAATTGCAATTATTGATTGCTGCTTGATTGTGATAGTAAATATAGTAGGATATACGATATGTAGAAATATATATATATATATATATATATATATATATATATATATATATATATATTGGCATATGTATATATTGGAATTGATTTCCCGCCTTGTATAGCGGATGAGACCCTATTGCGCCGCCTATTAAGCGGATATATATTTTATAAATCCCATATACCGCGATATTCCACCCTGAAGTGGAATTGGTATTGTGCTAACGTCTGTGGATGCAGGGAAACAGGTTGGAGGGATCCAACTGGATTCCTCACAAATATTTATATGATTATAAATATTGTGTGATTATTGATTATCATATCGATATATGATATTTGTGCCGTGATTGACTATTCGATGCTGTTGCATCATCGAATTCATTTCTAAAGTTAAAAATAACGATTTTGAATTTAAAAGGGTTTTTAAAGTGATTTTTCAAAGAATATGTTTTATTAAATTTTTGTATTGATTCATTTTAAAATAAATAAACTTATAAATTTTTATGTTATAAAAATTAACATTTTTATGAAATATGATAGAAAGGAAAATTTTAATATAAATAGATTTATAAAATAGATAAATTAGGATTTGTGAAGTATTAAGAAAGAACGATTTTTGTGAATTAAAGGATTATAAGTAATTAACTTATAATATGAACCTTTGGTATGAAATTGAGTTATGTAAATTTAATTGGATTAATAAAAGAGATTTATAAATCGAAGTTATAAATAGGGTTGGAATTTATAAACATTGTTTATAAATTCGAAAATCAAATTGAATTTGATAAATTTAATATTAAAATTTATTAAAGGAGCTATATTCACAATTTTGAACAGTGAATATATTACTAAAGAAAATGGATATGTTTTAGGGAAGAATGTTTTAAATAGAATTTAAAACGATTTAAAGATGTTTTAAATGCATTAATTATCGAAAATATAGATTTCAACATTCATTGTTGAAATAGACGTTTTCGAGAAATAGAGGGAAATGAAACATAGATTTCAACATTCATTGTTGAAATAGACGTTTTCGAGAAAATAAGGAAATGGTGGACTATAACACTGTTGTTATAGTAAATGATTTTCGAAAGGAAATGTTTTGTATAGTATTGGGATTTATATATCTATTTTAAATTTCGAATCCCTATACTAGTGATTTTGGTTGTCGTAACGATGTTTTACGCAACATTCGTTTTGACCCAAATAAATGTGAATAAAAGAATGATTTCCTTAAAGAATGAAATATATACTTAATTTTGACTTAAGTATATAGAATATTTTCAAATGTTGAAAATAAAATAGATTTGTGAAATACTTATTATCAAATAAGTATGGAAATGTTTTCCCAATACGAAATAAAACGTTTTTAAGAATTTATCTTTTTGAAGATAAATTGGAATTTGAATATTTGAAATCTATTGAAAAATGTAGATCAGTAGATATTTTTGAAATATAAATTCACTATGGAAATTATAAATGAAAAGGGAAAATTGGTTTCAAAATAAACGTTGTTTATTTTTGAAGTGTGGAAAATTATATGTCTTGTAAAGATATTTTGCGAAATTAAATAATTTGAGAAATTATTTGGAATCTGATGATGTGGCGCATCCTTATTGATAGTTAAATAACCGGCTATCAATATTTACCCTTGAATGAGTATTTGTTGTGATTGTTTGAATTGGATGCCACACTTATTTTTAAATAAGCGCTCACTATTCGGGTTAACCGGGAAAGAACTATGGGGTCGTATAACCCACTCCGAATATGTGATACGTCGTTATGAATTGCAATTGAAGACCGGTGTTGAAGACCGGATATTTGTGAAAACGGATGGGTTACGGTCGAGTTACTCGGCATCGGCTGATCTCCGATACAGAGGTTTTATCACCCTTAGTGACGGGTTGTCCGGACGTGATTAGTGAATATCCGGATTGCAAGGGCTTCTTTGGAAGTGCCTTCGGTTCCGTTCGATCCCGGAACGGACTTGTATGGATTGTATGTCTGACGTTACAATTTGAGATGTAAAGCTGGTTTCTATCAAATATATTTATGTTGGTGGAGGAGAATTTATTCTCTTAGCTTAACACCCTTCTCTGAGACGTACGAGCTCAGAGGTTATATAGTTGATGGTTACTAGTGATACATTCCCGAATTGGTAATGTGGCATACTGAGTGATGCTGTGAAATGATCATTGGTTGATCGTTTGTGATAGGATCATTTGTTTGATCGTTTATCTTGGTGATCATTGCTTTGATCATTCGTTTACCCAAAGCACGACTTTTGTATAAAGCGTGGCTTTGTGGACGAGACTTCATCGAGCCTCACACCCCGGAAATGGTCAAAACAGGAAAGATGCGGCAAGGTTATTAGGGGATAGCGCCCCTTTAGTGTATGTCATTTCTTCTGGATAGAGGTGGTATCATGGTATGGAGCCCAGATACTTAACCTATGTGGTTATTGCAAATTTATTACTCTGTGGTTGTTGGAAATCGGGGATCCTCGGATATAGATCGGTTACGATCGGGGAATGACATATTCGTGTCAGTAGTTACCCAGTTAGGGGTAACCCGGCCTTGTGTTGGCAGAGATCCGATTAGGTTCTCGGGACGTCATTCCAGAGGCGTTTCCATGTGGCAATGGGAAGTTCCTTGGCCTGACCATTTGTTGGAAATCCAAAGAAACAATACGAGCCTTGTACGGTTTTAGTTGTATTACCTGCTATGGAATGTGGCGGTAACCTGCTATTGAACATAGTAGCTATAGTAGGCATAAGTGCGGAATGCCTATGCTGGCTAAGATTTATATTCTACTTTCGAAATTGTTTTCTACACTATGCACTAATGATAATATCAAAAAAAATGATTTGATTTTAATGCGTATCAAGCATCTTTGACTATCATAAGGAGAAATCTCCTCCGATTCTGCGATTGCATTGTGTGTGTGTGCGGGAGGCCTTATGGTAGTCTCATTTTCTAAAAAGCATTGCGAATTTATTTAAAAATTATCCTATTCTTTGTTTTAAAGATAAATAATTGTTTTAAGTTCTCACACCAGTCCCATGACTGACCTGGAGTTTATTGTTCCCTTCCTAAACTCTGGGTGCCCACCAATTTCCACACGGGCAGTCTAGAGTTTGATTATCAGGTTATTCTGGATTTAGGAGTGCTATGGAGCTCAGGAGGCGAGCTGCATATCGAGACGTACTACTTGTATATGATATTTTACTATGTATTATTCCGCTGTGTATTCTGTATGAGGACAAGTTTATATAACTGTCCATTGATGTATTACTCTGTTGTCTATTGTTGTTGTAAACTCTGATAATGATGTAATGTATAAAATGTGTAGTTCTTGGTTTTAAAGATTATTCATTTATTTATTATATGTTGTTCCGCTGCGACTGTGAGATTCTGATATTGTCTGTTGTTCTTCCCTGTTCTGGTATTTGTTTTTCTGTTTTTCTTTCTTTCTCTCTCTTCTTCTACCTCTTTCTTCTTCTTTAACCATAAAGATTCGGAAGTTTGTTCCCCTTTGGCTGGATTGTTGTGGAATGTTGCCAGCTCAAAGGAGTACGGATTTTCGGGCCTTTACAGATATACTTCCTACAACAAATTCATGTGCTGGGTTGTAGCGTGCTACCATTCAACTCCTTCCTCCGTGATCTGTTGCAGTATATTGAGATCGCCCCATCATAGTTACATCCCAACAGTCACGCAATTCATATATGGCATGTGCATTCTTTTCATGAGCATTCTATTCAGGCTCCCCACTCTCGATGACATCCGCTATATTTATCATTTCAAGAGACGATCCGACAGTCCATCTTTCATATTCTTGGAGCCACATAACAAGTGCCAAATCTTGACGGGGTCGTGGAGAAAATTCGCCCAATATAAGCAAGAATGGTTTTATATGCGCCGTCCCGTAGGCTTTGCGAGGAGATGGCTAGAAGGGAGTAAGTTTCTTTTCTGCATCAATACTTGTATGTCGCAGAAGTGCATCCTTTCCAAATCCTTTCTCTACTTTTATAGGTATCAACCCATGTCCCGAAACTTTGGATATTATGAGGCCGTCGAAGCTATTCGACCCGTTCCCTCGGAAGACCGGGATATCAGATCCATCATTACCAATGAATTGCTCTCAAAATTTGGGCTATTGGCGGAAGGTCGCCGAATAATTCTTCCCCACGACGCTACTATAACTGGACCTGCCTTAGACAAAGGAAAAGACAAGCTGGGCCTTCGACACGTGGTGCTCCCAACACACAAAAGGATGGTGAGATTAGAGAAACTGAGCTGTCAGAAGGACTGGGTGAGAATATAAGTCCTGCTCTGGAACTGGTGGTTGAGGCAAACAACACTGATTAACGCCTCCCCCTTCGAGGGGAAAAAGAAACTGGCTTACAAGCTGAGGAAAAACACAGTAGGCGGAACCTCAAAAGTCATGATTACTCCAGTGGAGAAAGAACCGTCTCCACAACACTTAGAGGGTTCTCTGAAAGGCTTATCTGACCAAACTATTCCTGATGACTTGCTCAACTATGGCTTTAATGATCCAGAAGCCCTAAAATTCCATTCACCCGCGAGAGGCAATGAAGGCGTTCAAGCCCTTAACCAAAGAGAAAAAACTTCGATAAGTAAAGCCAAAGAAACTGGTCCATCGGGGGAAAGCACTAGGACACACACAATAACACTTACACCTCATCTTGCACTTAAAATTTAGCCATCATGTGATTCTGGCTAACTCGTGTTTACTTAATTTCTGTGCATGTGAGATGGGACACTCTTATGGATTTGACCGCCTTCGTGGGTCTTCTCTTTTTCATTATTCTGGCTGGGATTCGGTCTTCGGGAAACGCCATGATAGAGACGATGACAGTGATAGGGACTATCGCTCCCGGGATTCATCATCTCGGAGAAAAACTTACCATCAGTCTTCATACCTTCACGATCCTCCCTCTCAACTAGAGCAAGGCAGAGAGAAATCCGGTCATAAGGGGTCCCAGTTTGATACTCACCACAACCAACACTCTGCTCTCTCTACCACCAGGAAATCTCAAGAACTTGACCAAATACCAGTTTTCTCTAAACAAACTTCTTCTTCTCCCACACATGATCCGTCGATAGCGGAAAAGCTAGCCGAGCTTAAGGCCATGTTCCCAAAAATTTGCTTCGACGGTCTGAAGTTTCTCTTAGCAATTCATCACATTCCGGGACACGTTAAGCAAAGTGCCATTGTGTGCAATAATGATGTCTATGTTCGACACAATGCATCTGTACATTTGGTAGAAAAAGTTTCAGAAGTCTCTATCGAACGCCAACATGAAATTGATCGACTGAAACATGAAGCCATCCACAACAAAGATATCATTAAAGCCTAGGATAAAGAGCTTTTCTTATACAAGTCTTAGCTTGAAACTGCTCAAAAAAATGCGAGAGGCACAGCTGAGGCAGTTAATCATCTGGAGGCCACACATAAGAAAGAGATCGATGAAGCGGTTCAATGCTGCGGTGCCTTAGCTTTGGAGAAAGACTTCGTTCAGAAGAAGAGAGATGCGTTCGCTCAACGAGTCAAAGAGTTGGAAGAGCTACTTTTCAAAGAGAAAGAAGAAAAGACAGCTGCTCATGAAGAGTCACAACGATACTGCGATGAGATTGTTGCTACACGACTCCTGGAAATAAAGCTCGATGAAGAACTCTCCATGTCTAAGACGCTGAAGGATGAAGCCCATGAGGAGGGCAAAAGAATAACACTCACAGATTTGATTCTCGCCTTGATGTGGCTGCCTAGGCTGGTAGAGAGGAGATTAAGTGCATGTTTGATCTGCTCATAGCCGAGTACAATGCTCGAGTTCTCGTGCATCGCGACCTAACATTTCTTGGCAAGGGTTACCTCAAATCTTTGACCGAAGCGTGGGGGACTTTGATAAAGATCAAAAAAGGTTGAGTCGGGCACTGAAGAGATTGACGAAGAAGCTCTAGTGAAGGATTTTCTCTAGGAGAATGAGGCTTCGGACTTGTCTACATCAAAGGCTCTTTATAGAAGAGACTCCTCCTCGTCAAAAGGAAAGAATGACATTGCCGGCCCATTCGAAACCGAGTCTCCCACTCCTCCCCCTACTCAACCGACTGGTCGTCCATCACTTGACCCCTTCGAGCAACACATTGGCTATGACCCAAAAGATCCTGGCCTTGATATTCATGTTCTATCTCCCATTCTAGAGGGCGAAACTCCCCGACAGTTGAGAGCTAGCCGGAAACCGGTGCATAACTTTTCTTCTCGAAATTCAAATGGCTGTCATTTTCGACGAGTGGTTAATGTATTCTAACATTTGTCTCTTATGATTTTGTGTATGCCGTTCTGATCCCGAACCAACTCTAAGGAGCGATGTCGCCACGGAGAAGGAGGAGATCACATGAGTGGCAATTCAAACGGAAGAGACTCCTGGTCCTGACGCTCAAGTGATAGAGGCACTTAATGAAGACAAATTTGAAAATCCATCACCCGTCGAGGAACACGATGAAGCTGAAATTACGGGCACCTTCGGACACACTTCATAATTGAGCATGAAGGAATAACTTATGGAGGAGAAGAAAGTTGAAATCAAGGCCGAGTCCCAAGTAGTGGAACTAGACGATCCTTTGAACAAGCCTTTGAAAGTCATTCTCCCCGGTGGGTCCAGGCCGCTGGAAGTTCCTCTTCTCTCCTCGAACGTCACTTCCCTTGCAAGCAAAGTGTCCAAGCGAAAAATACGTGGAAGAGGAGTCATCTGAGAGACCGAGGAAGAGAAGAAATCAAAGAAGTAACTACCAGGCCTCGTTCAATGAGATTAAGTTTAGATTATGTAATTATTTCTATTTATTTTCATATCCAATGTAAATAGACTTTTGACTCCAAGTCTAGGAGGGATTGTAGTGGAACCTTGTTTTGGGATGTAATAAAACTTAGTTTCTTTGTTTTTTCGATGACTTTTGCTTTTTAGCTTATTGTTGAACTTGTTGCCATAACTCAGAATTTGGTGGGTTACACAAGCTCCAGTTCACCTCCATGCGGCTTGGGTATTTTTTGAGAATCGTTGATACTCGATTCCACGCTTTGGTATTTAGAATACTTTTAGTCCGCATACTCGGGACTTAGCTATTTTGAAGTCGCTTATACTGTAGCCCGCATTCTAGGGACTTAGAGTACTCCATTCTGCACTTCGGGGACTTGGAGATTTTAAACCGTTTATACTCTAGTTCACCCTCTGGAGACTCAGAGTGCTCCAGTCCACACTCCGGGGACTTGGAGATTTCATGTCCTTTATACTCTAATCCGCACTCTGGGGACTTAGAGTACTCTAGTCCACACTTCGGGGACTCGTAGATTTCAAGTCGTTTATGCTCTAGTCCGCACTCTGGGGACTTAGAGTACTCCAGTTCACACTTCGTAGACTTGGAGATTTCAAGTCGTTTATACTCTAGTCCACACTCCAAGGACTTAGATTACTCCAGTCCGCACTCCGTGGACTTGGATAATTTAAGTCGTTTATACTCTAGTCCGCAATCTGGGGACTCGGAGTACTCCAACCGCACTCTGGAGACTTAGAGATTTTAAGTCATTTATACTCTAATCCGCACTCTAGGGACTCGGAGCACTCCAGTCCGCAATCCAGAGACTTCGAGATTTTAAGTCGTTTATACTCTTGTTCGCACTCTGGGGACTTAGAGTACTCCAGTCCACACTTCGAGGACTTGGAGATTTTAAGTTGTTTGTGCACGTTCATACGCCAGACAGAATAATGTAACTTTAATTTTTATCATAGAATTATTACACACCGAAACATCAATAATCCATGGAAAAGATGGCTTCAAGCCTTTACTACTGAAAACAAACTGGATTGTCTTATTACATGCTGAAAACTAAGAATCAACGAAATAAAATATATACTGGAAATAATTGCAACTAAAATGCGAAGAAATAGACTAAATATAATAACGTCGCAGATGCTCACTATTTCATGCTGGGAGAGTGTCCCACCATCAACGATCGCTAGCTTGAAAGTTCCCTCTACAAGCCTCCATTCAATAACGTATGGACTTCCCAAGTTGGATTCATATGCGATGGGACTGGGAAAACTCGCTTCAAAACGAGATCGCCCACATCGAAGATTCTTGGTCGGACTTTTTTATTATAATATCGAGAGACTCGGTGCCTATATGCAGCCGCCCTTAAATTAACTTCTTCACGTTTTTCATCAACGAAGTCCAACGATTACAGTAATAGATCCTGATTCGTCTTGGGGTCATAATGAGTTACCCGATGTGAATGAACTTCAAGTTCCATGGGTATAACGTCTTCCGTGCCATATGTCAATGCAAACAGAGTGCGGTCAATCGTGGACTTTTGGGTGGTTCTGTAAGCCCAAAGTGCTGCTGGAAGCTCATCTACCCACTGGCCTCTAGCCTTTTCCAAATTTTTTTCAATATGGACTTGATTATTTTGTTTACGGCTTATACTTGTCCACTGGCTTTTGGGTGAGCAACTACTGCAAACCTTTTTCCAATGTCATACTTTTGACAAAAGTCTATGAACTCCCTACTTTCGAACTGAGTTCCAATGTCCTAAAGATAGTTCGCGGGAGGCCGGAACGGCATATAATGTTTCGTACAATTAATGACCTTCTTGGTAGTGATTGTGGATAAGGGCTCTGCTTCCGCCCACTTGGTAAAGTAATCGACTGCAACTATTGCATATTTTTCACCGCCTCTTGAGATAGGTAAGGAACCGATTATATCAATTCCCCATATTGCAAACAGCCAGAGACTAACCATTTGTGTGAGTTCTGTTGGCGGAGCTCTCGAGATTTTCCTGTATTTTTGACACTTGTCACATCTTCTTACATAGTCTGCAGCATCCCGATTTACAGATGGCTAATAGTATCCATAGCGGAGGATCTTCCCCCCGTATGGCCACCATATTCTCCTTCATGAACTTCCTTCAAGACTTGTTTTATCTTACCATGGGCAATGCACCTGAGTAAGGGGACCGAGAATCCCTTTCGATACATTATTCCGTCATGCATTACATATCACGAAGCTTTACAAATGACTTATTGTCTTTCGCTCTTTCTTTCGGGCAAAACCCGTGTAGCAAGTATTTTTTGAATGGGGTTATCCATGACACCTTCTCGATTTCTGTTTCTAACACGAAATCTACCTCCATCACATTCAAACTCGAAGCACGTAAGGTTTCAACGGGAACCAATCCCATTTGTTGTGCATCGCCAGTACTTGCAAATTTGGCCAATGAATCGGCTTCTCAATTTTGTTCACACGAGACATGAGAAATATCATAATACTCAAGGTCTGCTAATAGTTCGTGAACCCGGGCAAGGTACGGAGTAAGCCTCTGCCCCTTTGCTTGATAATCTCCTCGCACCTGGTACACCACCAATTGTGAGTCACAAAAGATTTCAACCGATTTTACTTCAAGTTCCTTGATAAGTTTCAAGCCAGTAATCAATGCTTCATACCCGACTTCGTTATTTGTAGCTGGGAAACTGAGCTTCAAAGCATAAACCGGTTTTTGGGAGTCACAAGAATTATACCAGCCCTAGAACAACGGTCGTTGGATGCCCTATCGGTGTATAGTTTCCATCGAACACAGAGAATAACACCATCACTATTTGGTTCATCTGATACAGTAAATTCAGCGACGAAGTTCGCTAGCGCTTTCCCTTATATGGCCCTTCGTGACAGGTAGGTAATATCGAACTGACTCAACTCAGTATTCCATTTTAACATCCTTCCAGAGGTTTCTGGTCGGTGGAGTACCTGCCGCAAGTGTTGATCGATATAAACACTAATCGAGTGCGCCTGAAAGTACGAACAAGTTTGCGTGATGCAATAACCAAGCAGTCGGCCAGCTTTTCAATTTTAGGATAATTTCTTTTTGCCCCCGTTAGACATTTACTGACATAGTACATCGGCTTTTGAACTCGGTCCTCCTTGCGAACCAAAAAACGTACCGATGGCATGTGTGGATACAACCAAGTATACATACAACACTTCATGGTCTACAGGCTTCGACATCACCGGGGGACTTTCCAAATGCCTTACCAGAGCTCGGAATGCGTCCTAACAGTCAGATGTCCATTCGAAATTTCTCTTTCCTATCTTTATGACATCGAAGAAGGGAATATACTTATCCATCGCTTTGGATATGAATCGACTCAACGCGGCTACTTTTTCGTTCAAGCTTCGTACTTACTTTGTAGTTCTGGACACTTGTATGTCTCGAATAGCCTGAATTTTTTCTAGATTAGCTTCAACTCCCCGTGCATTAACAATGAAACCCAGAAACTTCCCCGACGCAGTGCCAAAGGAACACTTCAGAGGATTGATCTTCAATCCACAATATCTTAGTATATCAATCATTTCCGCTAAGTCCCGAATGTGGTCGTTTGACTGTCGTGACTGCACGAGCATGTCATCCACATAGACTTCCATTGTTCTACCAATCTGGTTTTTAAACATTCGATTCACTAGGCGCTGATAAGATGCTCTTGCATTTTTTAGTCCAAAAGGTTAGAGTAATCTACGCAAGTTCTCCATTTCCCATTTGTTTTCTCACTCGCATGGGGTTAGACACCCATTTAGGGTAGAAGGCGTCATTGACGAACCCATTGGCTTTGAGTTTGCCACCTCCTCTCTGAGAGCCGCAGACCTTTCTGGGTCCATGCCTCTCCTTTTTTGCTTTACTGTACATACCTCGGTCTATGTTCAACATATGACTCGTAATGGCGGGAGAAATCCCGCACATATCAGAATATGTCCAAGCGAAAATATCCAGATTCTCTTGGAGGAAATCAGTGAGATCCTCGACCATTGAGGGGTTGAGTTGTGATCCAGTCTTAAGTGCTCGTGATGAGTCATCTCGGCTGACTGGAATGTCAATCATCAGTTCATCTGGTGCTGCTTTTGCTTCCCTGGGTTCCTTATCATCATTTCTCGGATCTATGTCTCTATAGATCCGATCATGTTGCCTGAGCCAGGGCTCGGGCACTACTTGTCAATTTTCAGTGACTCGGGTGCGGACGGAGCTGTTCGCAACCTTTCCTTTCTCTCTTTGCTAGGCCCCTCTCAGCTTAGCCACATAACATGCAACCCCAGTCGTTTGATCGCCATGCACAACACCAACTCCTTTGTCTGTCGAAAATTTCAAAGTTAAACACCAAGTGGCCAAAGCTGCCCTAAACTCTGCCAGGGCCAGTCAACCCAGAAACCCATTGTATGGAGAATCGATATCCAAAAAAATGAAAGGCAAGATTCGTACCCTTCTATGTTCACCTTATCCAAGTTCAACTGGCAATTCAACATAACCCACTGCATCTGTAGCTGCACCATTAAAGCCATGGGCACGGGCTTTAGTTTTAAATCCTTCGTCTCCATCTTTATTTGGTCATATGCTTTTTGAAGATAAACTTCCATAGTCAATCAAAATTCTTTTCATAAATGCTGGGCCGATTGTCGTGGAGATGACCATCAGGTCAACGGTAGGAACCTCCACCTGATCAGCATCTCTGCTCCTGAATACTATATCATCCGTCATCGTTCGCTGCAGCTTAGCCGGGGACCCATCCTTCGTATTTGAGCAACATTCAAAACATGCATTCCTTAGGAAGTTAGCATACTGCTCCATTTTCTGCCAATTCTTATCGGTAGGGTGAGGTCCACCGATTATCGTGTTTATGACTAGTCTACCCACAGTTCGAGTAGGTTCCTCTGGATGGCATGGAGCTTGCCCGTAACTGGAGTCTGATGTTCCTTGTTTACCTTTCTACGGTTCTTGACAAACTCCTACAACTTTTTCCATCAAATCGGCTTTTCTATGGCATCGTGGAGGTGTCTACACTCCTCGGTATTATGCCTGTAAGTCTCATGGAAGCGGCAATACTTCCCAGTCCGCTTTGTTCCTCTGTTGACTCTTTTGGGCGTGGCTTTCAGTATTGTAAAGTGTTATAGGTTGACAGGTAAATATTTTCCAGAGATGCATTTAAAGGAGTATATTCGTTGTAAGTCGGTATCCTTGGCTCTCATTTTTCTACTTCCCTTTTCTTTTCAGGATTTCCTCCTCCGGACCCTTTAGATTGACCAGGCTTATTCTGGACATTGACCTGGACCTTCCCCGAGTCATCACTGTATTGTTTTAGAGCAATTTTTCTCTTCACAGTCTCCTTGCTAGGCCCTAGTGCATTATCTTGCCTCGTGCATCTGACTTCCTCCCTTCTTATGAATTGATGAGCCTTTGAATAAAAACGCTCGAGCATAGTCGAAGGCTTTCCTGCCAGCCAATTGCCAAACTCCAAATCCGGATCTACCCCTCGCATGACAACCATCAGAATGGCATGGTCATTTGGGTTGCTAACTTCAGTAGCCGCAACATGAAATCTCTGTAAGTACTCCTTTAACGACTTCTTTGAAGCCTGAATCACACTGGACAAGGACATCACGTCCTTTGGATGAGTGGCATGAATTCTTAACTGTTCGACAAATTTCATCGCTAATTCATCAAAGTTGGAGATAGACCGCAGAGGAAGTTGAGTGAACCATATAGCAGCGATTCCAGATAAAGTTATTGGGAAGCATGTACACTTAGTTGCATCATTCGCCCTAGCTGAATCCATCATCTATTCATATCTCATCACATGCTGTCTGGGATCATTCTTCCCTTCGTAGGCTGGAATAGTTGGGATGTTAAATTTCCTGGGGTACACGGCCTATAGAATAGTATCTGTGAATGGAGTATGACTCTTAGATATCCCCCAATCATCATTAGTCAAGCCTTGATTTTCTCTCATCAACTGTCTGACTATAGCCGATAGGTCCAAGGTTAGTATGAATGATGGCAGTTGGAATCTGTCCTATGAGACCGTTTTGGTTAGTGTCTTCTCTGTTGGCGATCTGCCAAACACGTATTGTGGGGTCCAGCTTCATTAGGAACTTGGTAGGCTGCCTTCCAGCTTCCACTCGTGCTCCAGACCCTAAGTTTCCTTGATGTAAGTGAGGTGCCATAGGAACCTGAACCATCTCTGGTTGATCGATCAGTAACACCTGCTTATATTGTTTCTATTCTGCGGTGCCTATGCCTGGGAGGCTCATCGGACGAAGTCGAGCTGTCGGATGAGGAGTAATGGGCAGGGCTACCTCCAACATTTTGATGCTATTATTGAGTTAGCTGAGTCATGAGGTTGGCGTTATCTTGAATTTGTTCGTTAAGTTATCTCCTGCTTTCTATGAGTTCTCTCATCAGCTCATTGAACTCCATTCTGTTGACAACCTCCGCTTGGTCTTGGGCGGCGGTAGTCCCTGCGCCTGGATTAACTTGTTGATTGCTGGGTCCTACTTGCTGAATGCTAGTAGTCTCAAGGATGTCTGCGTTGTGAGAGGCTGATCTGGTACGAGGCCTTCCCATTGTAGAGTTATTGGTAGGAACTATGAGTAGAATCAATGGACTTCCTGTGAATGACTTAGATCTCCTTCGGGGGAATTCTTCAATCCAATAGTTACAAAGTAGATCCTAATAATCTAAGGATGCACTCTCGGTAAAAGCACCAAAATGTTAGCACCAGAATTGGCCACTAACACCCAAAGAAGGATTTGTGTAGAGTGATTAAGGAAGACAGAAAATTAAAATAGGGGGATATGTGCAGAATTAAATGAAAAACTAGAACACCAAATTTATAGTGGTTCCGCGTAACTGCTACGCTCACTTTGTGTTTTATCTTTATTACTTTTTAGGTAATTTAATAACATATAAAATTCGTACACCAACAACTTGAATACCAGTTCTAAATGAGAAAGAATAAGTCTTGGAAATGGTAGAGTCTCCCCAGTGTTCTCCAAAAATCAGGTCCATTTCACTGTGCCCTTGCCCTTCTATTTATATGCGAAGATAGAATGGACTTCCCTTACAGGCCCAAGAAAAGGTATCTCGGTCCACAGTAGGTGACTTTTGCGCACCGGGCTAGGCATACCAAATGGGTCTTGCCGAGCAAGGAATGCCGGTCGAGAATTGTTTGGTCGAACATCAAGTGACTCTAAGTAAGCCCTCAGGAGAATCGAAGCAAGTGGCAAGTTGACTCAAAGCAAAGTTACGTCGAACGCCTTTACTTTGTTGTGGGCATGACAATAGTTAACACCTCTAGTATGCACCGAGCCAGGGATGCCGAACGACAGTTGTCGAGCGACCTTACTGAATGGCTTTGCCAAACGATGTTGTTAAAGAAGGTTGCCAAACGGTATTAGCCGAACGATAGATGCTGGGCGGCGATAGCTGGGATGTTTGCGCTTCTAAGGTTGGAACAATTTTACACCTAGTGGTAATTGACCGAACAATGAACCTTGGGTAGTTGACTCGAAGCTAGATCATGTCGGGCGATAGCGCTTGAACTTAAGATGCCGAGCGATAGCGTTCGAACCAAAGAATGCCGAGCGGTGGCCATTGAACTCAAGATGCCGAGCGGTGGCGCTTGAACTCAAGATGCCGAAAGATGGACTTAGGCCGAGCGGCACTTAGGCCGAACGATGCGGTCAAGCTGAACGATACCTAGGCCGAGCGATACTTGGGCCGAACGATACTTGTAGGCCGAACAATGCTTGCATGCCGAATAACACTCAATATTTTCCTCTCGTTGCTGGGCCAAGCAACCGGGTAGCACATTGGATCCCTACTCTATATCACTGCGAGTAAACCTGATATCATGCATAATGTTTGTCACTGTGCAAGATACCAATCTCAATCCAAAGAGACTCACTTAAATGCTGTGAAACGTATCATAAGATATGTTAAACATACTTTTGACTATGGTTTATTTTACCCTAAAAATGATTCATTTGATTTAGTCTCTTATTGTGATGCTGACTATGTTGGTTGCAAATCTAACAGAAAAAGTACAAGTGGAACTTGTCACTTTTTGGGGCATTCTCTGGTTTCATGGTTTAGTAAAAAGAAAAACGTTGTTTCTTTATCAACAACTGAAGCAGAATATATCTCTGTTGCTTTGGCTTGCTCTCAAGTCATTTATATGCAACAAACCCTAAAAGATTTTGGATTAATAATTTCGAAATCACCAATTTATTGTGATAATACTAGTGTAGTAAATTTATCTAAAAATCCTACCCGTCATGTTAGGACTAAACATATTGATATCAAACATCATTTTCTCAGAGATAATATAAGTAAAGAGATTATTTTTCTTGAATTCAACTCCGAGAATCAAATTGCCGATATTTTAACCAAACTCCTAAATCAACCTGTATTTAATAAGTTAAGAAGAGAACTAGGCATTTGTTCAATAATTGGGATATAGAATATAGATATAGTAATATATTTTTTTAATAAACATAGATATAGAAGAAAACCAATTTTTTCATAGGGATGTCGACATGCCCCTACCACCCAGTCGACGTACAACGTTAAAATTTGAAAACTCAATTTTCCCTCTAAAAATCAGTTACGTAGTTATATAAACCTATGCATTTCGAATTTTTTTCTTCTCACTTCTCTTTCTCTGAAATAAACGTCTCAAATAAAATTAAAGGCCTTCTCCACTAAATTAAACAAAAATGACACGATTTCTTTCCCTTATCCTCATTCTGGTCCATTTCAACATACTACACTGGCACATGTGATAAAGGTTGAAGAATCTATAAAGGATGCCATGCAAATGTTGACTAAAATCCAAGTTGTGCAAATAAGGATGGAAAAAAAACTAGAAAAGCAAGGCAAAATTCTTCGGAATTTGCAAAAATTCGTAATGGATAATCATGCAAATCCTATTGAGATTGAAGAAGATTCTCCAAACATTCAAGTGCATAACCCCTTAAAGCACAGTGAAGAGGAAGAAGAAGAGGAGGAAGAAGAAGAAGAGGAAGAAGAAGAAGAGGAAGAAGCATATATGGAAGAAGGCGACAACGTGGTCTGTGTAGACCAAATCTGTTTTGACAAAGATGAAAATTTGATCAAACAACGTGGAAATTTTTGTCTTCATTATCTAAATTGTTCGATTCACAAATCTCCAATTGTCAAAAACTCTCTTTAGTAGTGTTATTCTATAATTTATGTACTTAAATATATTTGTGTGCTTATATATATATGTAAATATAACATCGTGTAAAATAAAAATTTTGTTTCGTTTATTATACTTCCTTATTAGTTTTTAGTTTGGATAGTATTAGATTAAAGGAGAGTTATATTAGTTTAGGATTAGTTTTGTTGATGACAAAGGGGAGAAATATAAAATAGAGTACTAAGAGTAGTTAGGCTTAGATTAAGGGGGAGTTATTAGTTTTAGGGGAGACATTGTAAAGGAGAAGTATATTTTATAAACATAGGTTGTCATCATCAAAAATGGGGAGATTGTTAGTCCTTGAGATGATGATTTTGATGACAACAACCTTAGGACTTGTAATAAAATATAAATACTAACATTATAGTTTAGATATATGTATATGTAGGATATAAACATGAAGGTAGCAAGAACGAAAACTGCACAATATAGAGATTCAAAAATGAAGATATCAAGATTAAAGACTCATGAGTATCAAGATATCAAGAGTTCAAGATTTCAAGAGTACAAGATAAGTATTGAGTCTAGGATTATGCTAAAACTTCTTGAAAGCACTTACATCTTTATTAGAAATTTATTCATGGAATGGAATCCATTTCAAGCCCGTTAAAGGGATGGAACCCTAGTAGGATCGAACCCACGATAATATCTAGTGGAACATATAGCGGTCCTATTTTGATATCCACTAATTTTATAAAAATGCTTTTCAAAAAATATATCTCTTGTTTTTAAAAATGTTTTCAAAACTTTCTTTTCAAAAAGATATCTCTCTTGGTTTTAAATATTTTAGCCTCAAAACTATTTTTATCATTTTTTATATTTTGATTTTAAAATTGTCTTTGCTTTTAAACCATCTCTTGTTTTAAATATTTAACTTTAAAATATTTATATACTTAGATTTTAAATCACTTTATAGATTAAGATTATATATTAAAAATTACTTTCTAAAATCTTTTATATGTCTAAACTATATTCGAATATATTTACAAAGTTTAGAAATTGTTTTGACAAATTATAGAAACCAATTTTAATGAGAAAATCAAAGCATCAATTTTAGCCTCAAGCATGTCGACATCCCTCCCATGTCGACATGGTGTTCGTTGCATTCAAAATTCAATTTTTCAAAAGAAGCGTCTATTCTTCGTAACCTTTTGCGAAGATACAAGACAGTTGCTCTATTATATATACCTGTTGTTTTGAACGAATTTTAATTAGATTTTATTTGTTTTCTCTCCTTTTCATCTTCCACATTCATTCTAAAATAATTCTAAACTATACTTTGCCGAAATACCAAGTGAATCAAACTTGATTATCTCTTGTTTGATTCTCTTCGACTCTCTCCATAAGATCTCAGTACTATGCAGAGTTATAGAATCTTTTGTAAATCAAACTGTTGAGTAAAAGATGCAGTTGGGCCTTGAAATCTATTGGGTGTGATTGTAGCCTCGAAAATAAATTAGGTGATCTTGTAGCCAGGTTAAATCATGAGAGTATGCCCTAGACTCAAATACAGGAGGGTGTGCCTCATGGCCTTGAAACCGAGGGTATAATCTGGAAGATTATTTTGATAAGAAATCCGTACGATTGTATGGGACTGGATGTAGGGTAACATCGAACCAGCAAAAAATCCTTTTGTGTTCTTTTCTTTACTTCTTTTATTTAGTATATTCATCTGTGTCTGATTCTGTGATTATATCTGTGTGTGCGAAATCATTTTTTGGTGATTAAATTACAAAAGTTTCAAAAGACTTAGAAAATCCATAAAACACTATTCACCCCCTCCCTCCAGTGTTATTCCAGCCTTAAGATCCGTAATCCGCATTCCTCACATCATTTACTTTATTACTTTTACTTTTGTATTTATATTCCGTACAAGTAAATAGTTTAGTTAATATTTCATATTACACAAACCTTAGTCACTTTCATTTGGTATCAGAGTAAGTCATCATATAACCGCAAGTAATATGGAAAATAACACAACATTAAGTTTTGTTGAAGGTCAATCCACTGCACGACCACCATTATTTAATGGATTAAAATATAATTATTGGTCAACTAGGATGAGAATTTACATGCAAGCAAATGGATACGACATTTGGAGTATTACTCAACAAGAATATTTTGTACCTAACACTCCTTATGCACAATGGTCAAATACACAAAAATTAGATGCAACTGCAAATGCTAAAGCTATGAATATGTTATTTTGTTCCTTAGATTAAAATGAGTTTAATAGGGTTAGTATTTTTACTTCAGCATATGAAATTTGGCACACTCTTTAATTTACTCATGAAGGTACTAATAAGGTTAAGCAACGCAAGATATTTATGCTTAAAAATCAATTTCAGAATTTTATAATGAAGCAAGATGAAAATAAATGAGATGTATTCTAGATTTCAATATACATATATATATATATATATATATCACTCTTTTTTGGCATTAGGAGAAAAATATATTGATTTTGATATTGTTTCAAAACTCCTAAACCATTTAACGGATGAGTAGGAATGAAAAGTCTTAGCAATTAAAGAAGATAGCGACATTTCTAGCATTAAAATCGGAATTGTTGATAGGAAAATCTCATGTCATATGAAGTTAATTTGCAGGCAAAACGAGTTCAAGCTCAAGTTAAAAAAACAATAGCATTCCAAGTCGAAAAAGAAGAATACGAAGAAGATGAAGACAATATGGAATTTATAGCAAAGATTTTCAAAAAGTTTCAGAAATTTAGAAAGAATGGATAGTTTACAAATAACAAAAACAACAAACCACCAACCTCAACTCTTAAATGTTATGAATGCCATAAAAAGAGGCATATGAAGAAAGACTGTCTAGATCGCAAGAAAGATAGAAATAACTACAAAAGTAAGAGCGGTAGATATAAAAAGAAACAAGCCTTTTCGGTTATATTGGATGATTTAGATTCAACTTCCTCATCATACAACGACAATGACAGCGATTCAAAATAAGCCAATGTATGTTTTATTGCCACAAACGATGATGTAAGTGATCTTATGTAACGACCTGGAATTTCACTAGTTTCATTTATGAATATTTAATTAATTTTAAATATTTGTTTTATAATCAAAATAAAACTCTTTTAAATGATAAATAATAATGGTGAAATAGTTTTCAAATTTAATTTATAAAAGTATATAGTTCGATGAAAAATAGAAAATATGACCGGAAACCATTTTTCGAATTTTCGACGTTTCATCGTACAGAAGTTATTTGAAATGTTGCGTACTCATTTGTAAATGCATATGCACATATATGCAAAACATATATTAGTAAATTAGTTAGGATTAAGTATAACTAAATTAAGTTAAGTAAGTTATATATATATATATATATATATATGTCACATCATGGGAGACATGATTAGACTTAATGGAAAATAAAGGACATTTAGCCATCTTTTCATGTTTTTCATGATAATTTAGAAATTAAGAAAGGGAGACATGGAGACATGGCATGGTGAGGTGGTGTGAGGAGGAAGGCAAAGTATGAGGGGTGGTTTGGTAATTAAACATGTTAACATAATATATAAAAAAAATTCTAATTTTTATTTCACTTTCTCCTTCTCATTCTCATTTCCATTTGCAAAACTTATAAGGCTTCTCCATTTAGGTTTTAGGTTTAGAGTTTTTAAAAATCAAATTCTTACTTTAAAATCTTATTTTAAATCACTTGTTTTAAGCTCCACTTTCTCCATTTTTACCCCAAATTCACCCAACCAGAATGTCTTCTAAAATGCTCCAAATAAATATTATATATTTGCCAAACCATTTAAATTTCAGTGGATACAACTTTTATGTAGATCACTTTTTCAAATTTTGGGTCCAGTTACGTCGAAATCTCGTTTATTTGCAAAGTGTTTTTGGACTCAAAAATCCAAGTCCGTAAATGGTCCTTCTTATTTCGACCCTATCTTCTTCAAGAATAACCTAAATTCAGTATTTATTTTTTTGAAATTGTAGAGGAAAGAATTTCCTAAAACATTCCCGCTGACCACGTTTTCAAATCCGAGAATTACATGTCAGAAAAATCGAGGGGAAGTTGACCTATTTTTGAGTATATTTTGTGATTGTCCAAACTTTTCGAAATCTAGAATGTTTCAAGTTTTGAAAAGATTTTTGTGAGTAAACTTCTTACTTTTTGGAAAAGTTTTTACCTTTATATATATTGACTAATTGTTGGTAAAATAAGTCGATTGTCTGGTTGGATTATTGTGCGGTTTGAATATATGTATGGGTTGCTAGTTGTGGTTTAGATTTTGACTTATGAATCGAAGGCTTAAATGATGTGTTTAATTATAAAGATGTGATATTTAGTTGTGTTATGATGGTGATATGTTTATGGATGGCTAGACATGTGTATGTGATGTATGCTAAAAAAATAACACTTGAACTTGTTAAGTGACATGGAGATTCCTTGGCTACAAACTTGTTTTAATCACCTTGTTTTAACAAAAAGGTTTATAATGTTTTCTAACTTTAGTTTTGCTCCAAAAATTTTATGCTATGTTAGTAAAGTAATTTAAAGTAAAGGTAAGAATTTTATAGGATATTTGAAATGTGAAACAAGTTTGAAAGTTATGGTATTCGGAGCGATAGTTGCTTCGGATCTAATTTCGTTTAAAAATTCAATTTTTGCAAAATTTAGTTTTATTAACTTAAAGTGTTTTGAAATTGTTTTATAAACTTAATAACGATGTTTTATAAAGTTAACTAAGTTTTTAAATAACTAAATTTTTATTAATTAAGTTTAAATAATTAATAATAACTAAGATTAAACAGGGTTTATTAATTATAATTAAGTAAATGTTAGTTATTAAATAATTATCTTTTAAGGATAAGATTAATTTTAATTAATTATTAATTAAGTAATATTAATTTTTAATATAATTTAATTATATATGTTTTATTTTTAATTAATTATTAATTAAGCATAAGGTTAACTATTTAAATAAACCAATTATTTAAATTATTTTTAATTAATTATGGATTTAATTTAAAATAATTATGTATTTAAGGTTTAATTTATTATTTAAGACTTAATTAAATATTATTTAATTGGGATTAACTAATATTAAATTATTAATCATGGTTTAAATAATAATAATTAATAAAGGATGAATTAGTGTTTAATTATTTAATAATTGATTATTATATAATCATTTATTTAATGGTTTAATTGTTTATTAATTTATTTATTTAATTAAATTAAGTTCAAATTTAATGAAGATTAACTATGATTTAATAAGAGTTTGACTTATAATTAAACATTTTACTATGAATGAGTTATGATATGATTTGTTTGCGTTTGTGTGGACTACTATTAGCAGAATAAATCCCCATTCTACCATAAATTGATTGTTTCATTGTGTGGACATCTGATAGCAGAATAAATTCTCATTCTGCTATAAATAGATTGAATTCTTTGGACTTCTATTTAGCAGGACAAATCATCATCCTGCTATTATGTTATTTGGACATATTTATACTGGTCGGTTTACGTTGACATGTTATTTCTTGATTTGGACATGAAGTGCATTTACATGTATGTTGACTTATGTAAATAAGTTGTTGAATGACATGAAAATGGAATTGAAATTAAATGGTAACTTAAATTAGTACTATTGGGATTGCTAAGCTTCTTTTTGAATTTATGAATTATGATTTTGAATTAACTTCAACTTTTTATTAGTTTGGGGTTTTAAAGTTTGTAAATGATTTTCACGTTATATAATTATTTTATAAAGGTATTTATAAATAATAACTTGCTATAATAAAAGGGTTTTACTAAATAAAAGGGTTTATTTTAAGTGATTTAAAAATGAAATTTTGTAAATGAGATTTTGTAATGTCAAAGATATTTTATGAAGGAAATTTTATAAAGAGTTTTATACATGGAAAGAGATTTTATAAATCATTTAGATATTTTAAAAGAAGTTTGAATCTAGTTTGAAAATTTATAAGGAGGGTTGAAATATGAAGAAAACTTATAAAAATAAATTTTATAAGAGATAAGTGAACGAGTTTTATAAAGTGAATGGGTTTTATAGTAAGTGGTATTTTGAAAAGGGAATTTCATGGCAATTTAATATGGAATTTGAGAAAAGGGAATTTTCCAAATGCTTTTGGTGAATACTTATATTTTTGAGATAAGTCAAAATGTTTCCCAAGTATAAAAGGGACGCAAAGGGTTTTGGGAATAGTGTTTTAAAAAGATCTTTTGATCAAGTTTTGCAAAGTGTTTTAATTAATTAAAGATTAATTAATAAAGGCTTAGTGGATCCCATATGGAATCAATCAATTTTGAATGATTGTTTATTTGAGAATTAAATAACCAACTATCAAATATGGACCTAAACGTAACCATGGAAATATCTAGGAGAAATACGTGAGTTATATGGTACAGTCATTCCCAATGATACTATATTGTGCATATAAACCTCGTTTCGTTCTTTTAGGATAAATGATAAAGAAATCCGTCCACAACAGTTAGGAGGTGAACTCCATTCTTATCTTTGTCTGTTTATTTCCTAAAGAACTGGGGTTAAGTTTCTCGAAATATCAAAAGTTGTTTCAAAGAGACTGGGGTAGGATATGTTATGCGAAAACCACTTCGATCCAACTCAAGCATTTCGAACCGAAGACATCTTTAAGAATATGGAATCGAAGATCGAGCTGCAAGGGTTGTTTGCTACTACTCCTGAGGGTGAGTCCAAAATGGATGTAGTAGAAGTAGTGTATTCGGTTTGCCCTTAACCTGGACAACATGTATGGATGAATGCTGGCACTACATTACTGCCTGGAAGGCAGTGTTAGCATTCCAAGTGGGATTGCTATTTAAAAGGTAAGCATAGCCTCAAGCCTCATCAATCAGGAATGGTTAAAATTAGGGGAGATGCAGTAAGACTAAGTGGGTCGCTCCCATTAGGGTGTCCTATCACCTTTCTAGACACATCTACATATTTATGGATTGGTTGAGATCTCAAATAAAAAGGGTTGCAAAGCAACCGGGGTGATGGCATATTCGGTACTATCCAGTCATAGGTAGGCTGGTCTTTTATTGGCAGGGGTTCTCGGTGAGGTCTCTGTTACATTTTCTAGACGTGTACATTGATGGGTGGTACCCCAGTGGCTTGTCATAGAATGGAATCCCATCTCTAATATGTGCCTCTATGGTTTTGATTATAAAGCCTAATATGCTAGAATTTAATAACAGTAACAATTTCGGCTATTTTCGTATATATATTTTGAATGCTTAGGCATTAGTATAATATTACTATATTTTCTATAAAAAGTGTTTTGGTTTATCGTAAGGTAAAAACCTGTCTTTGTTTATGTGCGTCATGGTCTTACGAGACACCTTTGATTTTAAAAGGGTTTTAAAACATAATAATTCAGTTGTTTGCGTTTCTTACACTAGACCTGCATCTGACTCGGGGTTTTATTTTCTTTTCCTAAAAATCATGGGTTCTCAAATTTTTATGGGTAGCCAAGTAGTTCAGGTTTTTCCAACGAATGCATTTTAATGGAGCTTAGAGCAGAAGGCTTCATTGATAGCTGCTTATTGTCTTGTTTCTGCTGTATTATATGAATCTGGTATTAGTTAGGTAGGGACAGACTGTTATAATTATCCTAGGGTAGAATTTGTATTTGTATGACTCTGATGTATCATTTTTGAAATGACTTTGTAAAGTATTATGTAAATTAACATATGTTATTCCGTTGCGTTGTAAGATACTGTGATTGTTTAGTTTCTTCTATCTTCTATCTCTTTTCTTTTTCCTAACAATCTGTCTTCCTGACACTTAGTTGTTTGATATATGAATACCAAGGATGTATTAGTGTCGACCTTTGGGGTTCGAAAAGGCTGTTCGTTACATTATGGTATCAGAGCGCAAGGTTAAGCGATAACCTTAGCCCTGGTGGGGTAAACTCATTTGAGATCGGTAAGTGAGACCCCAGAATGAGTATGAGTATGAGTGTATTATATAAGAGCGTGTATTTGTTAGCGACATCAAATGCTTTATATTGTATTGATTTATCTGTTGAGTGGCTTAAGAGCTCTGGTCGAAATGTGGGATGCCACGGTGTCGATAAGGGTTCCTAAACGCTTGAACAAGGCAAACTGACACAGTATTGTTTTAAAACTGGGTAAATGAAATAATTTTACCGAGGAAATATTTTATATACAAAGAATGATTTTCAAAAATAGTATAGTATAATATTTTGAGGTATTGTTGTTAGGAAATGATAATATTTATTATTATCATTTAGGGTTTGTTTAGTCATGCTCATCTAGTTGAGCATTTGACTATTTTTAGTGTGTATAGATAGTTTTCCTTCTTAAGATTTGGGTTGGGTAAGTAAAAATAGGGAAAACATTGAAGCAAACACTTTGTGAATTAAGTTTCATAATTTGGTTATAAGGCGTTAGATTGATAATCGGGGGTTAAATTTGATTTAATAAAAGATGTTATTAAAAGCTAGAATATTTGAAATAAATATTTTGAAAATGTTTTATAAAGGTTGATACTAAAAAATGAATTTATTAGAAGGTGTATTTTAATTTAAAAAGAATTTAGGTTCAAAACTTGAGAACTTAAATCATGGTGCTTTTTAAAACGACTTTCAAGGTTTTGGAAAATAATAATAGTATAATTTGAAAATATTTTTGGTTCAAGTATAAGATTTTGGGAATGAAAAGGTTAAGTAAGAAGTGTTTTCTTTGGATTAGTTTTGGGAGAACGAGTCTTGATTGTTTTGTGATGATCTGAATAATCTTCTTAGTGATGATCGGATGTTTTCCTAGGCGAACGTTGTGGGGTACTTAGTAAATTATTCTCTTTATCATTGTATAATCGAAACAAGTTTAAATCCGAATGGAACCAAAGGGAGTTGGTGATAAATGTTTTGTTGGAAAATGTAAAGTATTGTTTCAAAAAATAGGATTTTGAAATAAGAGAGATATTTTAAAGTTAACTAGTTCGATTGGCTCAAAAATTAACTTAAAATTGGGGAATGGATGTGTTCGGATGGTAAGCACTTCTCTTGAGTATTATCCTTCTTAGTAAGGGAGTGTATGGTATTGTTTGGTAGTACCCAATTCCTTAGTATCATTTTAGATTTACCCAAGCTATATATATTTTCTATGATTAATACATATAAAATTTTCATTTCAAAAATTTATTGAAATAGGACCGGATATTTGGCTCTTGAGTTTTCTTAGGAAAATAGATGTAAAAAGGAATAGTTGAATCAAACAAGGGTATATACTCTTAGGATGTAGTGGAGTATTATACAAGTTGAATCTAAATTTAGTTTTTATGAAATGTTTTCATAAATAATTTAGTGGAAATAAAATTGGTATTAGGGAGAACCAATTAAGTAAGTGTTTAGGTTGGACGTAGATCATTTCTTGTTCCATATAGTTATGATCTAAGATCGAGTACATGACTTTAAGGCGATCCACACCATTTTGAATAAAGATATATTACTCGATTTTTGATGATGAACACTTGATAAGGGTTTTTGGTATGAGACAAATGTTTTCTATCATAGTCACAACTACGTAAGAAGGATAAAGGTTCTAAATCAAGGAGCCTAATCGAAGTCCGCCCTAGAAAATCGAATGAGCGATACTAGTCCAGAGGAAAAGTTATGCATTCAACTAGTGATCGAATCAGACTTTGCATATGAATGATCTATGTACATCGTACGAACTGATATATGGTGAAAAGTGTTTTCTGGCTTAGGTTGTGGTGTACTTTCAAGGACGAAATCCTTTTAAGGGGGAAGAATGTAACGACCCAGAATTTTACTACTTTCATTTGCAAATATTTAATTAATTTTAAATATTAAAATAATAAGTTTTATAATCAAAATAAAACTCTTTTAAATGATAAATAATAATGGTGAAATAGTTTTCAAATTTAGTTTACAAAAATATATACAGATCGATGAAAAACAGAAAAAGTGACCGGGAAGCGGGAACCATTTTCCAAAATTTCGACGTTTCATCATGTAAAATTTGTTTGAAATGTTGTGTACTAATTTGAAAATGTATATTCACATACATGCAAAGATTATGAACATATATTAGTAAATTAGTTAGGGTTAAGTATAACCAAATTAATTTAAGTAAGTTATATATATATGTCACATCATGGAAGACATGATTAGACTTAATGGAAACTAAAGGACATTTGGCCATCTTCTTATGTTTTTTATGATAATTTAGAAATTAAGAAAGGGGGAGACAAGGATACATGGCATGGTGAGATGGCGTAAGGAGGAGGAGGGAAAAGTACGAGAGGTAGTTTGGTACTTAAACATGTTAACATAGTATTTGAGCTAATTTTCCAAATTTTTATTTCACTTTCTCGTTCTCATTCCATTTGCAAAGCTTTCCTAAGCTTGGAATCAAATCTCTCATGGCTTCTCTATTCAGTTTTAGGTTTTAGTTTTTAAAAATCAAATTCTTATTTTATAAACTTTAAAAGCTTAGTTTTAAATTACTTGTTTTAAGCTTCACTTTCTCCATTTTTACCCCAAATTCACCCAACCAGAAAACCTTCTAAAATGCTCCAAATAAAGATTTATTTTTTTCAAATCATGTAAAATTTCAGTAGCTAACACTTTTATGTAGATCACTTTTTCAAATTTTCGGTCCAGCTATGTCAAAATCTCGTTTATTTGCAAAGTGTATTTGGACTCAGAAATCCAAGTCCGAAAATGGTCCTTCTTATTTCGACCATATCTTCCTCATGAATAGTTGACATCGAGTATTTCTTTCTTTCAAATTTTAGAGGACAGAATTTCCTAAAATATTCCATTCGACCACTTTTCCAAAATCCGAGAATTACATGTCAAAAAAATCGAGGGGAGGTTGACATATTTTCGAATAGATTTTGTGATTTTCCAAGCTTTTCGAATTCCAAAATGTTTCAAGTTTTCGAAAGATTTTGGTGACTAAACTTCTTACTTTCTGGGAAAGCTTTAGCTTTATATGTATTGACTAATTGGTGGTAAAATAAGTTGAATGTTTAGTTTGAATATATGTGTGGTTTGCTAGTTGTGGTTTAGATTTTGACTTATGAATCAAACGCTTAAGTGATGTGTTTGGTTATAAAGATGTGATGTTTGGTTGTGCTATGATGGTGATATGTTTATGGATGGCTAGACATGTGTATGTGATGTATACTAAAAAATTAACACTTGAACTTGTTAAGTGACATGGAGATTTCTTGGGTTCAAAGTTGTTTTTGTCACCTTGTTTTAACAAAAAAGTTTATAATGTTTTCTAACTTTAATTTTACTCCAAAAGCTTTATGCTAAGTTAGTAAAGTAATTCAAAGAAAAGGTAAGAGTTTTAAAGGATATTTAAGATGTTAAAGAAGTTTGAAAGTAATGGTATTCGGAGCGATAGTTGCTATGGATGCAATTTAGCTTAAAAATTCCATTTTTTGCAAAGTTTGGTTTTATTAACTTAAAGTGTTTTGAAATTGTTTTATAAACTTAATAATGATGTTTTATAAAGTTAATTAAGTTTAATTATAATTAAATAAAATTTAGTTATTAATTAGTTATCTTTTAAGGATCAGATTAATTTTAATTAGTTATTAATTAAGTAAGATTTATTTTAAATATAATTAAATTATATGGCTTATTCTTAATTAATTATTAATTAAGTACTAGGTTAAATATTTAAATAAACCAATTATTTAAATTATTTTTAATTAATCAAGGTTTTAATTTAAAATAAATGATTTATTTAAGGTTTAATTTATTATTAAGACTTAATTAAATATTGTTTAATTGAGATTAATTATAATAAATATTAATTAAGGTTTAAATAATAATAATAATAATTAATAAACGATTAATTAGTGTTTAATTATCTAATAATTAATTATTGTTCAATCATTTTTAAAGGTTTATTTATTTATTTATCTAATTAAATTAAGTTCATATTTAATAAAGATTGATTATGATTTAATCAGAGTTTAACTTATTATTAACCATTTTAAAATAGAGTTTTAAGTTTTAATCATTGTTTTCCAAGGATCAAATTGTTTTATATTAAATTAGCAAAAATCTCTCTTTTTCAATTTTAATGGTAGTTGATCCAAATATTCCCGCCATGTCCCCTCTCAACTCGTCCTCTTTTCTTTCCTCGTCTATCATCCCTCCTTTACCGAATCCACCACCACTGCCTCCCTCTCGATCTCCTGACCCAACTCCAGCTGCTTCCTATCCTCCTACGATTTCTGTCTCATCCACTCTTATCACATCTTCTCAATCTCCCTTAGCTCTATACCTTTTATCGAGCTTCCATATCTCCTCCAACCAACTTTCTTCTCCTTCAAAAGAATCTGAATATGCATGGATTTCCCTTTTCAAGAATCTCCCTCGTAACATGGGTAAGTACATGCCTATTCAATAGAATCTAACTTTCAATGGTGATGTTATGGTGCCACCATCATCTGTAATTGCTGTTGGAGAAAAAATATGGAAAGACTTCATGGTTGGCTTCTTCCTTGATAAGCCATTGTCATACTCCTATGTAATTGAAAACTTGAAATATAGATGGCGATTAAGAGGTAATATAAAAGTCAAGTCAGATGGAACCATCTTTCTATTTCTTCTATTTGACGCTTCTGATAGAGATAGGATAATAAGAAGTGACCTCATAGTAATGATGAACAAACTGTTCATAATAAAACAATGGTATCCTACAACAAGTAATGTTTATTGATTGATTCGATCGGTTCCAATCTGGGTGCATCTCTCTAACGTACCACTATATCTATGGTATCCATTGAGATTAAATTGGTTAGCTCATAGGTTGGGAAACTTAGCGTGTTTAGATGAAGCAACTGAATCACTTTAAAGAATACAACATGCTAAATGCCTTATTGAAAGATCTCCTAACCAAGAACTAGTTGCTTCCTTCCCTATCCTGAATATAGATGGAACAACATAGATTATAAACGTATCTTATCTCTGAAAACCAGATACATGCACATATTGCAAAGTATTTCAACACAAAAGCTTGAACTGCCATTTTTTGCCAATTCAAGAGGAACCGGTAGTTAATGGTGATGATAAAGAAGAGGTATAGTGTGTGAAGACAGATGTTGCAATTAAGAAGCTGTTTGTACTAAAAACGGGCACAACAATCTTCGGAAGTTTTTGAAGAGATAAAAGTGAAGAATATAAATGTAAAATGAAGATTATCCAACAAAAACTCTAGTAAATAGTTACACAAATGCATAAACACACAGTTTTAGAGTGGTTCGGCGTGTTGCCCACGTCCACTATGAAGTTTTTAGGATTTTATTGATTCTCTTTCAACAATTACATGCAATTACAGCGAACTACAGTAAAGTACAGCTTGGAATTCGAATTCAACAACAATCGTATGATGCAAATCTCGATCCGACAGAGTCTGGGCACTTGAGAATCAAAAGATCCTTTTTCTGTTGGCTTCAGGGGCTATTTATAGGCGTAGGAGGCTGATATCTCGCTCAAACTTCAGGAGACTCCTTCTGGCACGTGAGTGGGCCCACGCGATCGATCCCACCAAGTTTCGACTCGAACTGTGATCGATACGAAGCGATTTCCTATCGATTAAGAATTTCTCTAATTGAGCTGAAACTTGGCAGCAACATTTCTTGGCTTGTACGTAAGCTCCTGTGAAAATTTCATAGTATTTGGATCAGTGGATCTTGAGTTATGATCGATACGAGATGATGTTCCTCGGAGTATTGTTTCGTTCGAATCCATGGCTCGAATCGACCCACTTCGAATCGATGAAGCACGTGATGCTGCGGCTACGTGGTGCGCACTCTTTGGATTGATCCATTCTTTGCTCCGGTTTGACCATGTTGCATCTATAGATCTCGCCTTGTTTGTATCGAGTGCCATTATTTCATTTGCATTGATAGGTATGAAACTCGATGGATACGAACATCAGTTCCACCGATTGATACAAACTAATGAAGACCGATGCTTACGAACAGGATTTCCCTTGAGGGACATGAGTAAGGCAGACACTTGGTGGGTACGAATTAGGCCTCAGCCGATCGGTACTAAATGAAAGCTCCGCTAATGGATACGAACTGAAGCGAGTCAAACTGAGGCTCCCTGATGGGTTCGAACGAGATCGAGTCGAACTGAAGCTATAGGATTGATGAGAGGTCGCTGCCGCTCTAATTGATACAAAAATGATGGATTCGAACCGAGGTTCGATGATGGATGCGAAAATGGGATTATTTTCTTTAATTTGCATCGATCGTAACTTGAGAATACGAACTCGGATTGACTTGAAATTTGAAGTGCTAGCTTTTATGGCTTCATTTGTCGTGTCTTGTCGGTTGTAGCTTGATTCGGACTTGGAAAAAATTCATCGACATCCATAGCGAATCTATGCATGCTCAATATCAGGAGATTGATCCTGAGCTTGTAACCAGTTCTTTGATATCTAGGCCTTGCCAAAAGACGGGTAAACATTTGCCCCCCAAAGTACATCTTGTGGAAACATGACGTGCTTTGAAAAGCTGCAGTCTTCACTCTGAATAGTCATTGATTTTTCGTTGAAGGTTGTAACCTGCTTTGCTATAACTGATTACTGTTTGAATATCCAATTCCTGTTAATGCTAAAAATTGAATATGTGTTTGATATAAATGTGTATACGTTAATATGACTCTCATTAACGTTACATGTTCACGAGTCGTTGTCGGTTTTCCTATATCGAATTCTGTATCGATCCTCTCCTGAACCGATGTGTAACTCGAGTTGCAACAACGTTTGATGGTCATCTTTGGGTGTTCCTTCGTATTGATCCTCTCCTAAATCGGTAAAGAAGTTGGGAAGGTTGCTCTCACATTGGTCTTTGCATTTGATGGATGCAAATTTTAACAATTCGCATCGGTATGTATGAGTCATGATGGATACAAAATGACCGTTCGTATCGATGGTTACGAACTTCAGTAGGTCCTCATGGAGCCTTTCGTATCAATGAAGCATTGTGCTGTTGGATTCGTCCAGCTAGTTGGTATCGATGTGTATAAACATTTGGAGGTCATGCACCGATGGGCCCACTGATCACTTCGAATCGATTGGAGCAGCTGACCGTCTCGACTCGATGAAACTTCTGGCCTGATGGATACGAACAGAGTGTTCGCTCGATTCGAGGGTTGACCTGCAATGGCCGGTCATGCTGACTGGGAGGCGAATTGTTTTTCGCTCATACTTTGGTTCGTATAAATACCAAGGGCTCGGCCATTTTTTCACTTTTTACTGCGGCTTTTATTATCTTCCTGCTTTCGTATCGATCTAGAAACTTGAAAAAAGAGTTGCACGCTTCCTTCGAATCGATTACATTAAGTCCCTTAATTCTTCTAATTTCAACTTCTAACTTAGGTAATTAATCAGTTACAGCTACATCTTGACGACGAAGTTCGAATCTCAAATCCATCCCCTCTTCACCGATTAACAATTCTGGCAATATTTAAGGTCAGATCTGGGTCGGAGCTTGATCGAGGATGGCCATGGCGATGCCCTTGATAATTGGAGAAGAAGGAGTGCAGAGAAAAGATAAAATGAAGATGGCTCGATCCATATTTCGTGTCGATTTGGGGGCCTATGCTTGAATCGATACAGGCGATAAATGCTTTTCCTTGGAGTTTGTATCGGTCTCAGGGATTTATATGGTAAATGACATAGTTCGTATCGACCGAGATGGCGGTAAATCATGTCGATCTATAATGATCGATGCGAAAAACAGGTGAGTGATCGGTACGAAACCCTTGGCTTCAGATCGGCTCGAAATGTACACTTGCGATCGATAAGAAAAGTATTGACTCGAACGTGATCGATGCGAAGCCGAGATTTTCTTGACCGATGTGAACCTGAATGCCAAGGATCGATCCGAAGCTATTGACCTTGATCGGTATGAACCCAAGTGTTGACGATCGATTCGAAATATGTTCCTGGTGATCGATACGAACTTGGATCCTGATGATTCGAATATGCTTTCCATGATCGATTTGAACCCTCCTGTGATGGATACGAAATTTTGAGTACTTGACAGCATGATTCCGACGAGCTTCATTCTTGCATATCTGGACTTGATTGTTAAACTGCATACTTGACTGCCTTTCGAAGCTCATTGATGGAACCCTAACAACTTTAATTTGGATCGAATTCTAACATCCGGATGGTATGGTGGTGACGGTCAGCGATGACGGTCACTCCGACTGGTTTCCGATTATCTTCGTTGTTGGCAAATTTTCTTTAACTCTGCAACAATTATTCAAGCAATGCACAACACTGCACTGCACAACACACACTTTACACGAGGGGAACACACGGGCTCTTTGTCATCTAATGATGGTTTCTCGTGAGTTAGCTAGTTATGGAAACTCCAAGCTCGCAGTCGTAGGAAACTCAGAGTTTAATTCCTCCCGTGCTTGAAATACCAGAGATTAAGGTCGGAGTTATCGATCCAGTCCCGGAAGAGGCACCAGACGCATCTCTTATCAATAGTCCGCCAGACTCTGTTCCGTCCAACATTTCAGAAGATATGCTAGGGAGAATATGCCTAAGGCATGGTTTGTCGATGGATGACATGCTATTGCCGGGACCAAATGATAGACCACACAATCCACCGAAGGGGTATACCGCATTCAATCGACATGCGTGCGCAGCTGGGACACACCCCCCGTTCAATCAGTATATAAGAGAAGTGCTGTCTTTTATTGGGATCGCCCCATCTCAGCTACACCCAAATGGATATGCTTTATTGAATAGCTTATTCATTGCATTTATGGAGCACCTCTATCGACCACCCTGACTGACCGAGATAAGATACTTGTTCAACTTCAAGAGTCAAATAGACAGTCCATCTTTCACATTTCTAGAGGCCATGAGAAATTGTCACATAATTACGGGGTCTTGGAACAGGCTGAGCTACTTCAAGACGGAGTGGTTCAACGTTAGATGCCTTCAGGATTTTCCAGGCGATGGTTATTTAGACGTGAGTATTGCTATTTTCTCGAGTGGTCAACAAGACAGTTGTAAATGAAACCAAACTCATATCTCTTTTTCTCTACAGCGATAATTCAGCGACTCGAAGGCGGATATTACAAGGAGATAGTTCGGGTTCTTCAAGAGGTCCCAAGCGAAGATAGGAATATTGACTTGGTCCTGACGGATAGGAATCTCAGAATTCTTGGGCTAATCGAGTGAAGACAAAGTATAAGGCTCGATGGTGCATTAAGAACTATCTCGAGTGAGCGAGTTAAGCGTAAAAAGCCTAGAGTTGTTATAGTCGAAGAGGCTGACTCTGAAAGAACCCCTACTGACGAGGAACCATCGGGCGAACCTACGGATGCAGCCGAGGATGCTGAAGAAAAGAGAAAAGGCAAGGCAGCCGTTTTCAAGCCATCCAAAAAGGGGAGATGGAAATCTGTGATCATGTCCCGGTCCGCCTTTGGAATTAGAATTTCGGAAATATCTCCCCCGAGAATAGAAAATCTTTACGAAGAGCTCGCCGATCTTCCAATTCTAGACGATGTGTCCATGCAGCATGATGCCGAATTGGGTGAACTCTAACACGCCTTAGTTTTAAGCGAATCTCTGCCCACTAGCGTTGTTGATATATCTGGTTGGTCGGGGGATTGCACATACATTCACACTTCACAGCACTACATGATTTCTAAATGTAATACGTCCGCCATGACAGATTGCTAACTTTGTTTCTGTTTTTGCCTTACAGGCACCATGTCCGGTCGAGGTTCAATGCTTGGTACTCTGTGCAGCAAACGAAAATCTTCGTCATATTATGAGTCACATAGGAGGGAAGGAGATAGGGATCATGATCAAGGCTATTCCAGCCAGGAGCGGTCTGATAGGGATAGGGATATGTACGCCAATCCCGATCTCTCATACCCCCTCCCAGAGCTCCCGCACCGCCTCCGGTTCATGTTTCGAGGCCGCCAAAAACTTCATTGCACAAGCCATCTTCCTGCTCTTCAAGGTCCGACTCTCATCACCAAACTAAAGTGGTAGACCCTTCAACTACTGCACAGGCCCTCATCGAGCCCATTGGAAAAGGAGCGATGAGGCTCGCTTAGCTGAAAAAAGATTTTCCTGATATATGTTTTGATGGGTTCGTCTTTCCCCCACGCTTGAAAAAGATACAACGTCGTCCGAACATACTGTGCACGATTATGTCATGGATATATTCTTTCAGTATCAGGAGTGGTCGAAAACAGCGAAAAAGGCATCGAAGGTGGCCTTCGACCAGACAACCATGATTGAAAAGTTAGAGAAAGACTTGGTCAGAAAGACTGGATTATTCAAGCGCTTAATAGTGAGGCCGAGTCTTCTTGCCAATCTGAGATTGAGGCTCTTAAGAAAGCCGACGAGGCCCAGGTGGCGATGGATAGAATGAAGCGGGAGCATTATGCCACAGTGGAGGACATGGGCCATCGGAACACCATCGTAACCGCTGAGCGGGATGCATCCCTAAAAGAGCTAAACGAGCTTAAAGCCAAAGTCTCGAAAATCATGAAAGAGCGCTGCTAATGTTTCCGCACAAGAAGTGTGTGATCAAGCGGTGGTGCTCCGGAGGGAGAGGGATGCAGCCATGGAAAAGGTTAGTGAGGTGGAGGCTGGAGTTGATGAGAAGGTTCGGCAAGAAGAAACCAGGCTTGAGGCGGACATAGAGGAGCTTCTCGTCACTTACAATGCCAACGTACCGAGACATAGGAACTTGGCATGGCTCGACGATTACTCTACACATTTATACAATGCCTGGAATTTTCTGGTCGAAGAAGAGAAGGCAGTGCTATCGAGTGGTACCTTTGACGAATTTGAGCTGAAGAACCGCATATTGAGCGAAGACGAAAAGAAGGTTCTTCATGACTCTATGATTTCTCATGCGAGAGAGAGACTGGGCACCCAACATTTTGAAATTGGGGAAGGATCCGGAGTTGAACATCATGCTACTAGTTCCGAGATTGTTACTTCATCTCTCTGAGCCTACTCCAGTGATCGAGCCCCAGCCCATTCCGGCCTATGACCCTGAACAACCACGCCTATCTCCTATTAAGGAGTATTCATCCAAGGCTATCCAGCAGACCGCAAGCTGAACTAAGGAAGGTACTCTGAAAAAATTTCATGTAAATCTAAAATGAAGGGCTCGTTTTTGAAGTGTGTTCTAACAACTTCTTTTCTTCCTTCTCCAGTGATCAAAGTTACATTGATAGCGCCTCCTGCAATCCAAGAATCACATCAAGTGCAGGAGGCCGTTATTACTGAGGCGATTACCACGACTACGGCTGTACCAATTGAGGTGACACAGGGGAGCTCAATTTCCTTTGAGGAGCAGACGATGAATGAGCTCCTAGGCTGACATAGCGACCCTTTTGCGGACTTACCATTCGTCCTTGGTGGGCTTCCGCCTGCATCTAGCGCCTCAACACAATTCACTACTATCCCCAGCAAAGCTCGTGCTATTCGAGAAGCCGAGATATTGTCTGAGATCAATGCTGAGATGGAGGCAGCGGCACATGGCGGTAGTTCTGGGATTGTGACGACGGCGGTTGGCCCAACTCCACTTAGGGTGATATCTCTTGGGGGCACACTCGTCAATACTAGCATGCGCATTCCACCCTCGGTTGTAGACCCGACTCCTCTGACTCCTCCCGAAGAGAGTATTCATTTAAGTTCAAGTTTAGAGGAGGACGTTTAGATATCATGCCTTCGTCAGAGGATGACCCGCCGAAGGGTAAGGGCTCAAAGCGAAAAACTGCTAGCGGTTCCAGTGGTTCCACATCGAAGAGAAGGCTGAAGAAGGAAAAGTAGATAAGCCCCCTCTGGCGCATTTTTGGCAGCTGGGAATGTACTTTTTTCTTTCATAGGCCACGTATAGATGTAGGCTCGGCCCCCTGCTAGTAGAATTTTTTTGGAATAACTTGTATATGAATCTTCACATACAATTTAGTTGAAATAAAATTTAGTTTCTTAGCTTCAACTTTCATTTCTTTTATTCTTAAGTATTGCAGTTTTTGAATTTTAGTTCAGTGTACTTGTGGAGTCTCAGCCTTCGAGTCGAGTTTGTTTTATTTGCCAAGTCTTAAAATCATGATCACAAGTCATAACTGGGGATCGAGTCGGACTTCGACGTTGCACTATTTCAGTCAACTATTAACACTTAAGCTTTGCCCCCAGTCCAGCGGATGAGTTATAAAGATCGGCTAGCAATTGCAAATTGTTTATGTCCCTTTGGGTTTTGCATCGTCGGACCGATGCTAAAAATAAGTGAGAATTGAGCGGTTGAATCACGCTTGTTTATTAATAAACAGTCTCATCCACACTCTGAGGATCAACACTTGTATTTAGGCGATCAGTCGTGCATGTCGAAGTTTTTAAGCACATGTCCACACTCTGGGGACTTAGAGGTTTCGTAATCGATTATCTGGTTTGCATTCTAGGAATCCGAAAATTGTCGATGTTCGTAACACAGTTCGCACTCCAGGAACTTTGACTTGGTATTTATACACCAATTCACACTTTTGGAATTTAGAGTTAGCATTCATATTTCGGTTCGCACTTCAGGAACCTGGAATTGAATTGATGTTTATACTCCAATTCACGTCCTGGGAATTTGTAGTTGGTCGACAGATGGTCAGTCACATCTATTTAGGATTTTTAAGAATTCGTTCACACTCTGGGAACGATGGATTTATCGGGATCGTGGATGGTCGGATCATGTCCACCCCGAGTTAATAAGCGAGGTCGTTAGACGAACGGGTCCATCCTCCTTGAACATGGTTAGGATACGGCCGAAGTCGTTAGGCGGACGGGTCTACACTTTCCGAAACCGCATTTACATGTTTATACTCCAACTCGCACTCTAGGAGTTTGGAGTTAGTGTTTATACTCCAACTCGCACTCTGGGAGTTTGGAGTTAGTGTTTATAACCGGTCCGCACTCCGGGAAGCTAGAGTTGATGTTTATACTCCAATTCGCACTCTAGGAATTGGGAGTTGGTGTTTATACTCCGGTTCACACTCCGGGAACTTAGAGTTGATGTTTATACTCCAATTCGCACTCTGGGAATTTGGAGTTGGTGTTTATACTCCGGTTCGCACTTCGGGAACCTAGAGTTGATGTTTATACTCCAATTCACACTCTAGGAATTTGGAGTTAGTGTTTATACTCCGGTTCACAATCTGGGAACCTAGAGTTGATGTTTATACTCCAATTCGCACACTGGGAATTTGGAGTTAGTTATAAGATTGTCGTGTGTCGGTCCAGTTCAGCCTTTAATGTGACGGCTTGCCCTCGAGCTGAGGTTTCACTTAGTGAGTGGCCCGTCATATCACAGTCACTCACTATTTGAATAAATTCCATCGTACGATAGAACTTAGCTCTTCATGCGTCGTGATAGTTGAGTGTCACATTCGGTGAATCATAGCTCTACCTTGAAGAGATGGTAATTTATCAAAGTCAGTGCCTTATTACAAATTTGAACTTCAAAATGCAAAGACAAATTGCAAAGTATTTATAGACTAAATAAATAAAGCCTGTCATGTATAACAGTGACGAAGATCCTCGTCGTTTTAGGCTCTGGACAAAGTGGGTCTACCACTAACGGCGTTTATCACTAATCTCCCGCCGGTATGGGCGGAGTCCTCCTGTCTCGGCCCATCGGGCGTATTATTCTGGTTTGACGGGCCCGCTCCTCCAGGCTGCGGCGCCCGCACAAACTGTTCCAACTTCCTTTCTCTAATCAACTTTTCCACAAGATACTGCAAATGACGACATTCATTCGTATTGTGCCCGTAGCTTTCATGAAACCTGCAAAATTTTCCCATCTGGATTTGCCTTTCTGACGACGGTTTTGGTGCAGGTTTTTTGTGTTGAATTGTATTACAAGTTTGTAAATACAAATTCTCCAGTGATGTATTCAAGGGAGTGTAGTCGTCAAACATAGGATTCTTGCTCTGTGGTCCACGATTATGATCTCGCTTTCTATTTTGATGCAAGTCCTCCCTCCGCTGAGTTTGTTTGTTTTGAATGTTGAACTGAACTTTTCCGGAGCTCTCACCAGACTTTTTGACCGCAACATTGCTTTGGATCCCTTCCATACTTGGCCCTGCATCATCTTGCTTTCTATACCATTTCGCATCTTCCCTTATCAGGAATTGAGCCGCCTTGGCATAGAAACGGTCCACTGATGCAGGTGGTTTCGCGGCCAGCCAGTTATCGAATTCAGAGTCAGGGTCAATCCCTTTAGTCAACGCCATAAGGATAGAGTTATCGTTCGGATTACTAATTTCCACATACGCAGCATAAAATCTCTCTAAGTAATGTCTGAGTGTTTCTCCAGGAGCTTGGGTGACACTAGATAGAGTGTTGACATCTTTTGGCCTTGCGACGTGCATGTGGAATTGCTCAACAAATTTAGTGTCCAACTGGTTAAAGGAGGAAATGGATCGTGGTGGCACTTGGGTGAACCACATGGTAGCGATGCCCCCCAAGAAATAGGAAAACTACGGCACTTCACTGCATCGTCGGCCCTAGTAGCGCTCATCGACCATTTATATTTCAGAATATGTTAGTTGGGATTGGAGTTTCCTTTGTACATGGATAGTGTTGGCATCTTGAATCGCCAAGGGAGTTCAGCAGTAAGTATATCGTCTGTAAAAGCAGTGTGACTTCGGGAGATTCCCCAGCCATCATTCGTGAGACCCTGGCTCTCACGGATCATATGACGTATCATGGTCGGAAGATCCGGCATTTGTACGTTCTGTGTGGTTCGAGCCAAAGTGTGGTTAGGTTCCACATTATAAGGTTGGACCGGATGCTGTCGATGGTCCACGCCTCGCTTTCTTGGCTCATAGTCCTCTGGGATGTATGGTTCAGGAGTACGCCCATGCCAACGACGGTCCAGGTTCAACTGATTTCGGGCACCGACCCCTGGTTCAATCGCGGCGGTCATAGTGCAGTAGCCTATGGTGTAATGAGGAGCGGTACCCCCTCGTGAGGAGGGTCCGGTCTGGAAACTGGCCAATGGACCAACTCTCGGCTGTCTAACGGTCATTGCCGGTTGATGTCTAGCAGTTTGTATATGACTCCCATCCTGTCAAGGTCGTGGAGATCGATGATGAAAATCAGAAGAGGAAGAACTTTTGGTGGAGGAGCGAGAAGCTTGATCTCTCCTAGATCTCCTTCGCTTCTGGCGATTCAGCTGGCTGGTCAGCTCGGCATTAGCGCGTAGCTGCTCTGTTAGTTGTTGCCGACTCTATGTCAGCTCCTAAAATAGAAACCGGAACACTTGTCGGGTAACCGGACCTGATGGTTCCGAGGGTCCGGTAGCGTCTTAGTTAGACAGAGGTACTTGTGCGGGGTTCTGTCTATCCCGGTCTTCTTGATCGACAGCGTTGGAGGTAGTCCTCGTGCTAACCATGGCAATAAATGAGATCCTTTCCCAGACTTTATGCAAATCTGAATAGGTTGGAAGGAATTTGGATTAGAAATTTGGATCTTTCTCTAAGATTTATGCAATCCGGTATCGACGATAGATCCAAGGAGTAGGAGAAAATCTGGGTTTTCTCAATGAAAGCACCAAAGTGTTTGTACCAAAAATGGTCTTTGGAAGTTCTTGAAGAGATAAAAGAGAAGAATATAAATGCAAATGAAGATTATCTAACAAAAACTCCAGTAAACAGTCACACAAATGCAAAGACACGCAGTTTTAGAGTGGTTCGACGTGTTGATTACGTCCACTATGAAGCTTTTAGGATTTTATTGATTCTCTTTCAATAATTACATGAAATTACAGCGAGCTACAGTAAAGTACAGCTTGGAATTCGGATTCAACAACAATCGTTGGATGCAAATATCGATACGGCAGAGTCTGGACGCTTGAGAATCAAAAGATCCTTTTTCTGTTGGCTTTAGGGGGCTATTTATAGGCGTAGGAGGCTGATATCTCGCTCAAACTTCGGGAGACTCCTTCTGGAACGTGAGTGGGCCCACGCGATCGATCCCACCAAGTTTCGACTTGATCTGGTCGATACGAAGCGATTTCGTATCGATCAAGAATTGGTCTAATTGAGATGAAACTTGGCAGGAACATTCCTTTGCTTATACGTAAGCTCTTGTGAAAATTTCATCGTATTTGGATCAGTGGATCTTGAGTTATGATCGATACAAGATGATGTTCCTTAGAGTATTGTTTCGTTTGAATCCATGGCTTCGAATCGACCCACTTCGAATCGATGAAGCACGTGATCCTGCGGCTACGTGGTGTGCACTCTTCTCATCAATCCACTCTTTGCTTCGGTTTGACCGTGTCGCATCCATAGATCTCGCCTTGTTTGTATCGAGTGTCGTTATCCAATTTGCATTGATGGGTACGAATGAATAAGAACTCGATGGATACGAACAGCAGTTCCACCGATCGATACAAACTAATGAAGACCGATGGTTACAAACAGGATTTCCCTTGAGGGACATGAGTAAGGCAGACACTTGGTGGGTACAAAGTAGGCCTCAGCCGATCGGTACGAAATGCAAGCTCCGCTAATGGATACGAACTGAATCGAGTCGATCCGAGGCTCCCTGATGTGTTCGAACGGGATCGAGTCGAACTGAAGATATAGGATGGGTGCGTGGTCGCTGCCGCTTTGATCGATACGAAAATGATGGATTTGAACCGGGGTTTGATGATGGATGCGAAAATGGGATTATTTCCTTTAATTTGCACTTGAGCATACGAACTCGGATTGACTCGAAATTTGGAGTGCTGGCTTTTATGGCTTCGTTTGTCATGTCTTATCGGTTGTAGCTTGATTTAGACTTGGAAAAAATTCATCGACATCCATAGCGTATCAATGCATGCTCAATATCCAGGACGATTGATCCTGAATTTGTAACCAGTTCTTTGATATCTCGGCCTTGCCGAAAGGCGGGATAACAGAAGCAATTTAACAGACCACAGCCAAATATGGTACAAAACAGAGTGTGGAAAAAAGCATATATAGGAAAAAGAAAGGAAAATGCAAAGAAAAGCACAACTCCGGCTGATGAACACTCTAAAGAAATAAGAACTAAAAATGGAAATATTGAAAAGGACAAAACTGAGAAGGAAAGGCCAAAAGGTTGTAGACAGATTGCAAAATGAACTGTAAATGAGTTTTTGAATGTGAAGGATATTCATATGAGAAATAAATACACTGTCCTTGATTTCATAGAGGAAGGAGAAATAAATGCGGATGAAGAAAACATGAGTGATGATATAGCAAAAGCGTATAAAGAAGTCGATGTTAATGTCGGTGGAAAAGATATAAATGCAACAGAAGGAACAAAGATAAATGAAGGAGCGAAAGAAAACACACTGACGAATTTAATGTGAAACGCATAAAAAAGTAAAAAGTGTAAAAGAAAGCCTCAATGCTAATGCAATAAACCAGCTCAATAAAAACAGGCAACCTGCTACTGAATGCATGCATGCAAAAAAAATAAAGACTTGGTGTTAACCCAGTTTCCTCTACGAGTTAAGGAGTCTACGAGATAAGGATCTACGACTTAAGGCCTCTACGAGTTAAAGAGTCTACGAGATAAGGATCTACGACTTAAGGCCTCTACGAGTTAAGGAGTCTACGAGATAAGCATCTACGACTTAAGGCCTTCACAACCTAAGAACATTACGGCCTAACGACCTAAGGTCTGCACAATCTTACTAGTTAAGGATGGCACGACTTAAGGAAGTTTACGACTTAAGAAATTACAACCTAAATGACCCAAGGGAGTAACGGTCCAACAACCTAAAGGGACTATGACTTAACGACTCAAGGGACGAGGAGTTAAGACGACTACACCTAAGTCGTGACGGACTTACGACCTTTGCTAGGTCGTTCACGACCTAAGGCTACAGAGGCAAATTCAATACCGCACCATGATTCGTTAACTCCAGTTAAGCCACAAGCCGAGAATCAGTTTAGGTCGGTCACGACCTACGACCTATGGTAAGTCGTACACGACTTAAGACTACGAAGTTAAGGTTCAATGCCACATCGCTTATGAGAGGACCGGTTGACTCATTTGCGACTTAGGACTTGTGATATATCCAGGGTTCAGCAAGGATGCCTTTAAGAAGTCTCGACCCAGCATTTAAGTGGCAACTGATCCACGACTTAGTTTAAGTCGTCCACGACCCAACTTAGGTCGGTTACGACTTAGGACTTGGTAATGTTTCCTGCCTAGAATTCTCTATAAATATATTGCCATATCCAACTTTCAAGGGACTTTTGGGGGCTCATTTTCTTAAAACGCCGTTACTCTGCTGCATTCCAAACCAATCCAATCCAACACTTGAAGCTCTCAAGACATTAAGAACGCTACAAACAACTTCAAGAAGAGATCACATACATCCAACATGGATTCGAAAACTCTCATCTTCATCGAAGTTTAAGCTACTTGTTCTAAGTCTCTTGTAATTCAAAGTGTATTGTATTTGGGAAGAATTGTATCAGCTTGTAACGAGGTTATTAATAAAAGTACTTAAAGTGGACGTAGGCTATACCCTTAAGCCGAACCACTATAAAATTGTTGTTGTTTACCGCTTTTCTGCTATTATCTGCTTGTAATCTGTTCCCGAGTCGTCGGGTGGTGCTTTCACAACTGCAACTCATACACCGGGGTGTTAGCATTCAAATTTTAGCGTTAACATTTTTGGTGCTCCCGATGAGGATTGAACTCAGGCAAGTTATCATCATTGCTTCACAGAGGTTTGTAGAGAGAATTTCCCTGAAAACCAGAAGTCTATCCGAGATAATGGCTCCTGGAAGGAAGAGTAGATCTGTCAGATCTGGGAATATTCAAGAGGGAACCTCCGCTTCTCCTGTATCTAATCAACCCACTCCGTCTGCTGGGGTTACAAAAACGGAGTTGGATGCTGTAATATTAGGGCTGAACCAGCAGATAAACGCCCAGAATGCACAATTAGAGGCTCAGAGTGCCCAAAATGCTCTAATTCTGAATAAGTTGAATGATTTGCTCGGGGCAAACAATCAACCGGCTGGTAATGGAAGGAATTATGCTGGCAACATTCATGATGCTAATGAAAGGAATGCTCCAGAAAGGGCTGCCAGTCCCTTTGAGCAAACGCTTCCTGAGGTTGGTGGATCTGGAACTCGACATGATGAGGAGTATCTTTCTGGAATGGTCCGGCATATCATGAGAGAAAGTATGCAAAGGGTTGAAGATGAGAATGAATGGGGTTTCGCCCCAAGTAAAACTCCATTTACTGAGAAAATCTTAAAGGCGGAATTTCCAAGGAAGTTTGTCCCTCCAACTATCCCATCTTACAAAGGGACAAGTGATCCGAATGAATTCTTGTATAAATATGATTGGCACATGACAGGCGCCAGAGCCTCAGACGAGATAAAGTGCCGATATTTCCCCGTATACCTTGAAGGTGTGGCTCTACTGTGGTTCACCAAGTTGCCAGTCCGATCTATTGATCAGTTTTCAGACTTGACCCGAAAGTTCAAGGAACAGTTCAGACTATATGCTTCAAAGGCCAAGGACATCATGTTGTTGTCAAGTATAGAACAGAATCCTGGTGAATCTATCAAATCTTTCTTGAACCGCTTTAATATAGCGCTGGCAGAGGTGGACAATGCTGAACCGCGAATGATATTGACTTATCTGATGAGGGCTATTGATAAGTCGAGCGAATTTGGGAAATGGCTAAACATGAAGGAGCCAACCTCCCTCGAAAAGTTCTACATAAAGGCAGATGAATTCATACGCCTGGAAAGCCGTCCTGTACCGGTAAAGGCAGTGTCGGAAAAAGCTGAAGACAACACTGTTGCTCCACGCAAGAATGAATCTGTAGGGCAAAAAAGGGAAAATAACAATGGGAAGAAACAGAGTAATCTGAAGAAGCCCCGATCCTTCAAGCCATCAGAGTATACTCCTTTATCAGATACGCCGGAGCATATCTACCTTGCCATTAAAGATTCTGTTGACCTCCCTAAACCTATCCCTTTGAGGACCGGAAAAAAGGCTGTACAAAGTGGGAAGTTCTGCCGCTTCCATAATCAACCCGGTCATGAGACCGATGAATGCCGCCAGTTGAAAAATCTGATTGAAGAATTGCTAAGAGAAAACAAGCTGCAGCAATTCGTGAAAAAGAATAGCAACAATCCTGCATCGTCAAGTCAGGGGCAACAGGCTCCTGTTCATCAGCCTAGGATAGGTGAGAAAGCTACGGGGCATGAATCTGGAAGGCCCATTATCAATGTCATTACAGGAGGACCTCACCCAGCTGGCAAGAGCTGGGGTGAGATGGAGAGATATACCAGGGCTTTGAAATATGTTCCAGCCGAAGAAGACGTCTTTGTTTTAGAAGACACTACGCCCCTGAAACAACAGAAAACTTTCAGTGATGATATTATTTTCAGAGCCACAGATTCCTCAGGTATCGAAGCTCCTACCCTAGATCCCTTGGTCATCTCAGCTGGTATCGGACCGGCCATTGTCAGAAGAGTTCTCATTGACTACGGAGCATCATGTAATATCCTCTTCAAAAAGACATTCGACCAAATGAAAATCCCTATGGTCGATGTACAAGCCTCATCGCAGAAGATCGCTGGCTTCACCGGGGAGCCAAAGCAACCAATAGGAACCATCGATCTGCTTGTAGAACTTGGGGAAGGAGAAAGGAAAGTAGTCCGCAAACAAACATTTGTGATTGTCGATGAATTTTCTGCTTATAATGCTTTCCTTGGCCGTCCAACGCTCGCAGCGTTCAAAGCTATCCTAGCCCCGTGGTGCCTCACTATTAAATTCCCTACAGACAATGGAGTAGGAGTTATAAAAGGGGATCAAAATGCTGCGCGAGAGTGCTATTTGACAGAGTTGCGAGAGTCAAGAAAAAGGGAAATGGGAAAGGATGCGGCCACCCCGGTCCGCATCAAAGAGCCAGCCTTGTAGCAATTACGGGGCGGACCCTGCACTGGCGAGCATAGCGGGGCACGGAAAGAGATGGATCCCAGAAAAGCCAGTGCAGGGGAGAATAGAGTGGTGCCGGTTGAAACGATGGTACCGGTACCTGTTGACCCGAAGGACCCAAATAAGGTGTTGAATGTGGGTTCACAACTTAATGTGTCAATTCAGAATATCTTGATATCTTTCCTGAAAGCAAATCTGGATGTCTTCGCTTGGACTCATGCTGATATGTGTGGAATATCTCCAGAAGTTGCAGTACACGCTCTGAATATTGACCCAAAGTTTACACCAGTAAAACAGAAAAGAAGAACCCAAGGTCCAGAAAGGTCAGCAACATTAAAAGAGGAAATTGATCGACTCATGGAAAATAACTTCATCAAAGAATCTACATATCCGAATTGGGTTTCAAATCCTGTGTTGGTTAAGAAAGCTAATGGAAAATGGAGAGTGTGCATCGATTTTTCAGATCTGAACAAGGCCTGCCCCAAAGATTGCTTTCCTTTACCCAGGATCGATCAACTGGTAGATGGAACAGCGGGACATGAATTGTTATCTTTCATGGATGCCTACTCCGGATATAACCAGATCATGATGCATGAACCGGATCAGGAGGACACGAGCTTTATCACCGATGTTGGTCTTTATTGCTACAGAGTTATGCCCTTCGGATTGAAGAATGCAGGGGCAACCTACCAAAGACTTGTTAATGCTATGTTCAAACCGCAATTGGGCAAAACTATGGAAGTCTACGTCGACGACATGTTAGTAAAGTCTAAGAAAGCAGCGGATCACATTGAACACTTGGCAGAAATGTTCGCAGTCCTCCGGAAATACAGAATGAAGCTTAACCCTCTGAAATGCACGTTTGGGGTCGAGTCCGGAAAGTTCTTAGGGTTTATCGTCAGCGCTAGGGGCATTGAGGCTAGTCCAGCTCAAATTACTGCCTTGAAAGAAGTCAAAGCTCCTAGAACAAAGAAGGAATTGCAAAGTCTCAATGGAAAAGTTGCCGCCTTGAGTCGGTTCATTTCCAAAGCCACAGATAAATGCATCCCATTCTTTGACGCCCTAAAGAAAGGAAAGAAAAACTTCAATTGGACTCCCGAATGCCAAAAAGCCTTTGATGAATTGATTCGCCATATGGAGACGCCTCCAATACTTTCTAGGCCTGGCGATGGCGAAGATCTTCTTATATACTTGGCAGTATCATCACACGCTTTAAGTGCAGCGCTGATACGGGAAGACAAAAGGATTCAACATCCAGTTTACTATATCAGCAAAAGACTCACTGGGGCAGAGGTGAATTACTCTAAGTTGGAAAAACTCGCCTATTGCTTACTAATTGCGTCTAGGAAATTGAGGCAATATTTTCAAGCTCATCCTATCAGAGTCCTCACTGATCAACCTTTAAAGAAAGTCCTGTTTCGCCCTGAAACTTCGGGTCGTCTTCTAAAGTGGAATATTGAACTCAGTCAGTATGACGTCACTTATCATCCCCGGAAAGCAATCAATGGACAAGCTTTAGCGGATTTCATTGCAGAATTTACAGATAAGGGTAACAGTGAGGAAGAAACGTTCGACAATTCCCCTATCTAGTGGAAGTTATATGTCGATGGTGCAAGAAATGATTACTGTTCTGGAGCCGGAGTTGTACTTGAGACTCCTGAAGGTCGGTCATTATGCTATGCACTAAGATTGGAATTTCCTTCAACAAACAATGAAGCAGAATATGAAGCTCTTATCGCAGGACTGAAAATCGCTAAAGAACTAAATATACGAGCGTTACAGATCTTTAGTGATTCTCAGCTTATTGTATGCCAAGTCAAGAAGGAATTTCAAACGAAAGGGGGAAACCTGCCCGCTTACTTGTCAAAGGCTTGGGAACTTCTGTGTGAGCTCGATCACTATTCAATAAGCCATATTCCTCGGGAAGAGAATATGAAGGCAGATTCCCTCGCAAAGTATTCAAGTTTTGGTGAAGCTCAACTATTGGGATTGGTCCCCGTAGAAGTCTTTTCAGCACCAAGTATAGACGAGATGGATATTGACTGGATTATGAATGTATCTCAAGAACAAGAGTCATGGATGACTCCAATACTGGACTACCTACTCAGAGGTTCTCTGCCAGAAAATTCGATAGAGAGACGGAAGCTACTAAGGAAAGCCTCTCGCTATGTAATTCAGGATGGCCGATTATACAGACGGGGATTCTCAATGCCATTGCTTCGATGTGTATCCAGGGAAGAGTTCAAAACAATCCTAGCTGAGGTACATGGAGGAGAATGTGGTGATCATTCAGGTGGTCAAACATTAGCAAAGAAAATTCTCCGATACAGATATTTTTGGCCAGAAATTAATCATGATGCTGCAAGCTATTCCCGAAAGTGTGACAGATGCCAAAGATTTGCCAAAATTCCTAGAGCGCCTTCAACTGAACTCACACAAATGGTCAGTCCATGGCCATTTGCAATTTGGGGAATGGATCTCATTGGGCCGCTACCGACTGCCAAATCAGGGATTAAATATGCTATTGTTGCAGTTGATTATTTTACTAAATGGGCTGAAGCTGAACCATTGGCTACTATCACCTCTAAGAAGATGATAAGTTTCATGACCAAGAATATCATTTGCAGGTATGGTGTGCCTCAGAAAATAATCACAGACAATGGTACTCAGTTTGAAAGCGAGGAATTCCAAGATTTTTGCAGGCGATTCAAAATCCAGAAAAGCTTTTCAGCAGTTGCTCATCCGCAGGCAAACGGGCAAGTGGAAGCAGTAAACAAGATCATCAAATCAACCATCAAAAAGCAACTTGAAAAAGCAAAAGGTGGTTGGGTCGATAAGCTACCACTTGCATTATGGGCATACAGAACCACTCACAAAACTGCGACTGGACACACTCCTTTCTCATTAGTATACGGGTCGGAAGCAATGATCCCGGTAGAAACAGAGGTTCCTTCACACAGAAGGATCCATTTCAACCAAGCAGAGAACGAAAGGCTACAACTTGAAGCGCTAGACTTCCTTGATGAAAAAAGAGATGAGGCTAATCTTAGAATTGCAGCTCATCAGCAAAGAATAGCCAGACATTTTAATTCCAAAGTTCGCCAACGCAGCTTTGAGATTGGAGACCTAGTCCTGAAGAGAATTATGACAGCGACAGGTGTGTTTGGGCCAAATTGGGAAGGACCGTATGTAATAGGTCAGAAGCTTCTTGACGGCACATTCAAACTCACTACTGTTGATGGAGATCAAATTCCAAGGGCGTGGAACAGCAACCATTTGCGTCCATACTTTACTTGAAAATTTTGTTGAAATATTGTAAAAAGAATTATGAATGTATGATTCTTGTAATTGAGAGAGTAAATAATGAAAGAATATAAAGTGGATGTAGGCCCAATTTCCTGGCCGAACCACTATAAATCTTGTGTTCCTTATTATTATTACATATTTGCTTTATTTGCGATATGAAAAGTACATAGAATGTATTGCTGAAATGTCGATTTAAATTTTTGCAGACAGTGGAAGTGAAACTTGCACATAAAAAGACCGAGTGATTCTCGCCAAATTTCAAGTCACAAAAGCCCCGAATTCAAATCCTAGATAGGAAGTACTTCAATTGAACGGCCTATGATTTTGACAGAAACGGGTCTTTGCTAATAAATTGAGATCGTTTGAACAAACAAACGTCCAATTAAGAAGCTAGTGCTCGTTCTCACGAAATTGCCTGACAATGAAGCGCACTTCCTTGGATTAAACAAGTTACTTAAAAAAAAAAAAAAAAAAAGAGGAGGCAGAGGATCATTGAAAAGGCATAAGCAAGTGAACAGAGGAACAACCAAAGCCATCATCGACAGCACAAGTCCTCTTCGGAGACACAACTCTTCGGAGGATAAAGACCTCTAATGGGTCATACGCCACAAAAAAGAAAGTTCTCTACTCAACAAAAAAGATTGGAGGAGTCATGACCCTCCAACCATGAGAGAGTAACTTCCAGGCGATGAAAACCCTCTCTGAGGCACATTTCACCAGGAGTTGAAGTGTTATGACCGCTCTTCGAGATTTCACTTCACCAGAGTTGAAATGCAAACAAAAATCAAAGCCCTCTTCGGAGGCCCATTTCACCAGGAGTTGAAGTGTTATGACCGCTCTTCGAGATTTCACTTCACCAGAGTTGAAATGTAAACAAAATAAAAGCCCTCTTCGGAGGCACATTTCGCCAGGAGTTGAAGTGTAACAACCGCTCTTCGGAATTTCACTTCACCAAAGTTGAAACGCAGAGACAAAATAAAGACCTTACTGAAAGCCCACGTTTCACCGAGATTGAAATAAAACTTCCAAGTATTGAAACGTGAAAAGGCTTTCTTCGAAGGCACAACTCTTTGGAGGTACACGTTTCACCAAGATTGAAATAAAACTTCCAGGTGTTGAAACGTGAAAAATCCCTCCTTAGAGGTACAACCCCCTCCCGGGGACACAATTCAAAGGAAAGACCTCTTCAAGGGCACAATCAAGAAGAAAGACCTCTTCGGAAGCCCACGTTTCACCAAGATTGAAATAAAACTTCCAAGTGTTGAAACGTGAAAAGGCTTTCTTCAAAGGCACAACTCTTTGGAGGTACACGTTTCACCGAGATTGAAATAAAACTTCCAAGTGTTGAAACGTGAAAAATCCCTCCTCAGAGGTACAACTTTGTATATATATAAAAAGAAGAAGAAGTTAAAGTGCCCTTCAGAGGTCCGCTTTACCACATAGAAGAATTCACTTGGTAAAATATGCACATAAGTAAAAGAAAAAAGTAATTTCTTCGAACGACAAAGCGTAGAAACTTATACGAAGGGAGTTGTACTCTACAAAAATTTTCTTTAAAAAGAATAAAATAATTATTCTTTAGCAAATAAGAGTGCAAGTCCCCTCGAAGTATAAAATATTGCAGCAAGCTTAAGGTATGGGGGCAACATGGTATAATGGTATAGCTGCATCAGTAAAGTAATACTCAAACAACATACCATAAGCCTGCTGCAATATCATATAAATAAACTTGTGCAAAAATGAATAATAAATGCATTCAAACAGAAGTCTGTACAAACAAAGGATCATTTTATTCAATTGAAATGCAGGTACAGGTTTCAAAATAAAGAAAAGCGGGGGCCGGTACCCGCACAATTCTCGACCAGTACATACAAAAGGCAAAAAGCTAAAATGTTCACTTCTTTTTACTACCTTTGGATCCTTTTCCCGGCCGAATGATTAGCTTTTCAGGCCGGTCAGTTGGCACAAGGGAAGAAGGAGGGGTAGGCGCAGCTGGTCCAACTTCTGGCTCCCCTTCAGTAACAGTGATTATCTTCCCCCTCCTCTTTGACGTTCCGTGCGTTTTCCTCCTCTTTGAGGAAGACTCACTTCCCGGAGTGGCAAGTTTAGACAAAGTTATGTCATTAGAAGGGGTCCGCTCCGGAGATATCTCACCTCCCTCAAGTCCCTCGTCTCTATGCTCTTGCGAAGCGATGGGATCGTCTAAACCGTGAAGGGCTTCTATTTGTTCCTCTTGCGACCCGGGCTGAGAAGCAGAAGGAGGAGCCACCTGGAGAGACGGAGGAGGGATAACCGGAGGAGGAGAAATCTGAGCGGTGCTTGATACTTTCTCTGTAGAAGAAAAGAGGTTAAAGTCAGTAAAGAGAGGAGATGAAGGCTCATCAAGGTTGAGAAAATAGTCAAGGAGCTCATTAAACCCATGTGAAATAAATGAGCAATCCACTTGAGCGAAATTTACAGTGGAATTACCTGCAGAAGTTGTCTTTATTACATCAATTTCATAGTCCGGGGCTTCAGCACTCTCTTGCGATTCATCTGTAACTTGAGTAATTTTGGCCCCGGTATCAGTTTGAGCAGGGATCGGTACATAAGAGCTAGAGCCAATAATGCCAGCATCGGCCGAAGTTGAAGGAGGGACAGGAACAGTCAAATTTGTTTCTTTTTCTTGATGCTCTTCCCCCACTATTTCAACCCGCGATCTGGCGAGTTGCTCCTTCCCTCTGGCAAGGGCTGCTTGAGCCTCAAAGTCTAAGTAGTGCACCTCCAACTCCTCTTCAGTGTACCCGGCCCCTTTAAACATATCTAGTGCGGCCTCCCACACTTCGGCCAGGGTAATCTCATACTTGGGGCCCAGGAATGCAAGACTGCCACGCCCTAATATACATTGCAAGTAGAAATCAAATAGTGTCGAGCCAATATCAGCTTTGGTAGCTTCATGGGCCTCTTCAGCTGTAATTCTACCCGCAACAGCCCCATCCCGCTCTCTCTCGACTTTGGATAACTGGGCTTTCAATTTTTCAATCTCTGCAGCCTGAAGGCCAGTTTGTCCTCGTAACTGAGTAATATCAGTACGGTTCCCCTCTATAATCTGCTCCAACTCATCAGCCTTGGCCTCAGCATCCCTTTGCGCGGCATGAGCATCCCGCACCTGTTGAAGAAGCTCACTCTCCCTTTGAGAATAAGAAGTGGAAGAAGTAGCAAGCTCCTCTTTAAGTTTCCCAACTTCTGCCTCAAGTTTCTCATTATAATCGGCGATACTCCTCATTTCTGCATCATGCTGTTTAAGGATCTTTTGCCATTCAGTTTTGTCGTTCTCCATGGTAAGCATAGCTTCGAGATTGGCCCTATTCACCCTTTGGAGCTCATCAACGAGTTTCTGCCAAGATGACATCCTCTCAATATCGGTTCTGACTGCATCAAGGTTCCGTAGCATAGCACTTTTATCTATGGGAACCAGATCGAGGTCAAAGCGAACTCCTTTTAAACACCAATTAAGAAATCGGCGTTGAAGAGTGGCTGGACCTGGTCCAACTTGGTAAGATGGCCTATTGATGATTGCTTGGATATCAGTAGGGGAAGGGGCAGGAGATTGAGAAGAAGTAGGAGCAGTAATCTTCTCTGAAGGCACAGGCATTGGCTCCTCAATAACTTTGGCTCGTTTGCTCGAGTCATCAGTTGTGTGACTCTTCCCTCTATCATCATGAGATTTGCGTTTAAGGGTGTCACTCTCTCTGTGGGAGGAATCATGTCGACTATCTGGTCTTCCAAAGCGTTCTTCATAATCACGTCTTTCCCGAGCCTTCCGGGCTGCCCTTTCTTCATCAGTCTCTCTATGAACAGGAGGATAGGATTGATAGCCATACTGGCTGCGTTTCCCATATCGCTGAAAGTCATCATAGTACGAGCTGCCTCGCCTCATTGGTAAACCTAAAATTTAAAAAGAAGAAATAAAACTTGAGAATCCTTCAAACGTTAAAAAAAGAGAGAGCATAAAAGTGCCAGGAATTCTAAGTGTGTGTGATGTGCAAACTACACGCATCAATCTACGAACCACTCTTTGATTGGGGAGTAGTTGTGGGTGTAATAGATAGCGTCAACTCTTGAGTCGACGGCGACTGTTGCAAAGTAGAAGTAGCTTCAACTACTAAAGAAGAAATCCCGGCAGTGATAGGATCTTCTTTAAAGATCTCTTGTGAAGTAGCAAAAAGGTCGCTCAGTCCTTCGAAAGTATCGTCCCTGCTCTGCTTAACAGGACTGGATTTCTCAGCTTTTTCACCAGATTCTTGTGAATGATGGGAAGATCCCTGAGGCTCTTCTTCCTCGATAACCGGGCAAGTTTGTCAGATGGCCCCGCAGCATCAACAGAAGTGGAACACTTCACTAGCGAAGCCTCAGGAGCAGGTCCTTTAGATATGGATGTGCTAGTAGAAACTGAGGCATCCAACACTCTAGCTGGGGAGTCTGGAATTTCATGAGGACGCGTAGAACGAGAAGTATGCAAAAGTCCGTACTGATGCAAAAATTCATCTTTCAACAGAAATTGAATATCTCTCTCCTCAACCGGCACGGCCTTAAGCCTCTCAAGAGTCGACTTGTGACTGGGATTCCTAGAGGGAGGAGGCAGCGCTGAAAATAAGAAGAAGCAGAGTTAACACTTAGCAGGTCAGTCTCACAAAGGCCAGATAACAAACGAAGCAAGGATGAGTGATCTTACTTCCTTCCCTCCACAGAGCATAAAACCCCGGGGGGCAACGAACGAAGAAGAACTGGGTTAGAAACCCGTGAGCAGTGTCAGGAAGGCCAACAATTAATTTGCGGTTTCGGGCGCTTCTCACAACAGTAATAGAAGGATGATCTTTGGTCCGGGTAAAGGAGCATAAGTAACAAATTTCATCAAAGCTCGGAAGTCGATCAAGTGTTCTCCTAAATAGCACACACAATCCCATTAGAATGGCGTAGCCATTGGGGTGTAGTTGGGATGGAGCAATGGCCAATTGATGAAGAAGTTGTTGGAAAAAGTCATTGAAAGGAGGAACGCCCCCACTTAGGCACATTTGTCGGTTAACTGTCACAAAGCCAGAAGGTGCTATGTCAGCAGTGTTACTTCTCTCAGGAAGAATGGAATCTGATTCAGCAATGCCAAACTGAGCACACAGCTGGCGAAAAACTTTATATGATAGTGTAGTAGGAACTCTTTCGGGAGGATTAACTAGTGGAGCTGGAAGAACAGTTGCCTCTCCCGTCTGAACTGTTGCATCTTCTTCCTGAGAAATTCTACACAAGTAACTGGATATTCAAATATGAAGGTGCACGTTTCCTAAAAGTGTGAAGTGTCGTGCAAAACTGATAAAAATAACAAGTAAATATAACTGGAATTAAACTGGTCGACGATTGATCGACTATGGTAATTTCAGAACTTGTTAATTTAAAGTTCAAGCATAATATTAGTGCAGGCTGGTCAGTTTCAATTGACTATTTCAGTGTTGCTTTAATATTCTACTTGAAATCGATAGCACTTCGTTCACACAATTTATTTAAGTTAATTATCTGTTATTAACTAATCTGTCATTTGATGTGGGCGGTCGATGGCAGTATATTCGTCCCAATTTTCTGTAAATATCATATTAAACAGATTGTTAACCCACAAGTTAAAGTAATCTGTAAAAGAATGCAGCAAAGTTCAACAGTTCAAAATCCATGCAACAGTTCAAGGTCTAAGAAGAGTTTAAAAATGCAAGTGCTGAGTCGTAGACGACTCAAAAGCTAAGTCGTAAACGACTCAAGTGCTAACTCGGCAACAACTTAAGTGCTAACTCGTCTACGAGTTAAGAATTTTTCCTTCGGGTTAAGTTAAGTCGTTGGTTCTCTGGTTGACTCGTCCACGACCTAAAGGATTATGAGGAGAGACAGGATAGGTCGCTTCACTTTTGAGTCGTTGATGCCTTGAGTCGGTAGTCCTTTGAATCGTGAGTCATAAGAGAGAGACAAGACTTCAAGTCAGAAAGATACGAATTCTTCTAAGTCTTAACTCAGTTACGACCTAAAACTCTTGCCTCAACTAGTCGAATAACCTTATCTCCACTCCTAAACCCATAAACCGTCTCACCCCTAAACCGATGAACCCACTAACTATTATCTCGTCTTCTCCAAACCCCTAACAGCCTTAAAAATATATATATATATATATATATATATAATATATTGAAACCCATTATCTTCTCCTCGCGAATTATCCAAAACCTAATCAAACTTCCTCGAGCTCACCAGCAATCGATCGTGGCAACAATCGTGATGAAGCGTGGTATAAGGAACTGGATTAAAGTTGTCAATGAGGAGTCCAGATTCGCAAGTTAATGGCTATCGCGGAATCAAATGATTTGCGGATTTACTTACGCGATGCGATGATGAGGATTATAGGGACTGAATCAACGGTAGGATGAACTGGTTGAATTTGTTTCCGAAAGCTCGAGGACGTGTTAATGGCAGAAATAGCTCAGGGGTAAGTAATGAGAAGAAGGAAATAGGAGGAACGACCCAAGCATTTTATACCTCAGGAAGGTGGAACTCGAACCGACACACCCGGGTTATGATGAGTCGAAGCACACGACTTACGACTTAAGGCATGTGCTTCGAGGGGCAAGTGTTAACCCAGTTTCCTCTACGAGTTAAGGAGTCTACGAGATAAGGATCTACGACTTAAGGCCTCTACGAGTTAAAGAGTCTACGAGATAAGGATCTACGACTTAAGGCCTCTACGAGTTAAGGAGTCTACGAGATAAGGATCTACGACTTAAGGCCTTCACAACCTAAGAACATTACGGCCTAACGACCTAAGGTCTGCACAATCTTACTAGTTAAGGATGGCACGGCTTAAGGAAGTTTACGACTTAAGAAATTACAACCTAAATGACCCAAGGGAGTAACGGTCCAACAACCTAAAGGGACTATGACTTAACGACTCAAGGGACGAGGAGTTAAGACGACTACACCTAAGTCGTGACGGACTTACGACCTTTGCTAGGTCGTTCACGACCTAAGGCTACAGAGGCAAATTCAATACCGCACCATGATTCGTTAACTCCAGTTAAGCCACAAGCCGAGAATCAGTTTAGGTCGGTCACGACCTACGACCTATGGTAAGTCGTACACGACTTAAGACTACGAAGTTAAGGTTCAATGCCGCATCGCTTATGAGAGGACCGGTTGACTCATTTGCGACTTAGGACTTGTGATATATCCAGGGTTCAGCAAGGATGCCTTTAAGAAGTCTCGACCCAGCATTTAAGTGGCAACTGATCCACGACTTAGTTTAAGTCGTCCACGACCCAACTTAGGTCGGTTACGACTTAGGACTTGGTAATGTTTCCTGCCTAGAATTCTCTATAAATATATTGCCATATCCAACTTTCAAGGGACTTTTGGGGGCTCATTTTCTTAAAACGCCGTTACTCTGCTGCATTCCAAACCAATCCAATCCAACACTTGAAGCTCTCAAGACATTAAGAACGCTACAAACAACTTCAAGAAGAGATCACATACATCCAACATGGATTCGAAAACTCTCATCTTCATCGAAGTTTAAGCTACTTGTTCTAAGTCTCTTGTAATTCAAAGTGTATTGTATTTGGGAAGAATTGTATCAGCTTGTAACGAGGTTATTAATAAAAGTACTTAAAGTGGACGTAGGCTATACCCTTAAGCCGAACCACTATAAAATTGTTGTTGTTTACCGCTTTTCTACTATTATCTGCTTGTAATCTGTTCCCGAGTCGTCGGGTGGTGCTTTCACAACTGCAACTCATACACCGGGGTGTTAGCGTTCAAATTTTAGCGTTAACACTTGGCAGACCATACTGTTAGAACCTTTGCATATAATATAACCACAAATGATGCTCAAGACCGGGAATGTTAGACTTTCAATATACTCACATCTAACCATATAAAAACTGCACTTATAGTAGTCTACCCACATCCTATATCTCAGTTACATGCTTTCTTTTCTAATTTGCTTCCATTGTTGCCTACTCTAACTATTCACAATCCTGCTATGTGCACATCCCATAACATGCACACATGCACATGGAGATTAACCTGATATTATCCCAACCTAATGAAATGATGAGAATTGGAATCAATTGCATCTTCTCCCCTATAGATTGTCCAATTATTTCTGAACCTAAACAACCTTTACCTGCCATGATTGATAATCCCACCGTCACATCTTCCAATCCATCTATAGTAACCTCTACCTCTTCAAAAATCTCAAAAAAGAAGCATAATTCAAACAAAAAGAAACCTACATTCTTGATTGGATCTACCATGGAAAAAAAAGGAAAAAGACTACGGTCAACATGAAGAATAACCTACCACATATACCTCTCACACTTTCACCCCCGGATTCAGATAATGGATCAGACACAACCCTGAAATATTGCCCAGAAAATAATGTATCTTCTACTGTTAGAAGAACAAGAAGCTTGAGCAAAAAACCCTTTAAGTATAATCAATGATGAGCAACCTTTCAGCATGAAATATAAGGAGAGGACACAAAGATGCAAAACTTGATCAAATAAAGTCTCTAATCCAAAATCATAATCTTTCCCTAATCTCAATCTCTGAAACAAAATTTGATCCAAAATCTCTCTTTCGGAGCAACAAAATATATAAATACAAAATGGAAATGCTTTACCAATCATTCCCATGCCATATATGGTAGATTGCTTATACTGTATGATCCATCTATATTCACCTTTTCTTTAATCATTACTAACAGCCAGTTCATTCACACTCATGATATACACTTGCCATCTGCGACATCTATGTATTTTGTATTCATATATGCTAATAACTCTCCTTATATTAGACAAAAAATGCATGACTACATTCCTCATTTCAATCAATCTACACATCCTTGGATAGTGATCCGAGATTTTAATTGCTCATTTATTTCCTTGCATAAAAGTGGTGGTAATACATAATCTATTTCTGACCTCTCGTCTTTAAACAATACCATGCACAATGCTTCCTTGATTGATATTCCATCCTACGGCTCTTCTTTCACATGGAACAACAAAAGCCATAGTAGGCCTCGTACTCTCTCTAAGATTGATCATGGCTTTATGAACTATAAAACTCTTTGAAATGGTCATCCACACATATATATATCCCTATGCCTCTCCTTTCTAATCACTGCCCATTAATCCTTTAAATTGGATCAACTACCATTCACAAACAAGTTAATTTTAAATTTTACGATGAATGGACTCAAAATATCGATTTAATGCAGGTAGTAAATGATGCTTGGAAAATATCAACTTTTGGAAATCCTATGCTCATCTTGCAAAAGAAATTGAAGAATACAAAAGCAGCATTAAAATTATGGGATGGAAGAATATATGGTGAAGGTAACAAACTATCTACTGATTTAACAAATAAACTTGAGCAGGAAGAACAGGTGAAACTAAATTCAAGCTCATATCCAGACTTAAATCGAAAAGAAAATGTACTCATCACTCTGCTTGAGCTGGCCTTGAATACAGAAGTCAAAATGGCCATGTAAAAAAATAAACAAAATCGGTCAACGTATGAAGATAGGAACACAAAACTCTTTCACGCTTCCTTAAAAATCAGACAAGCTAAGTCAATAATACATCAGATCAATGACATGCAAGGAGTATCTCATGCTTACCCCCTCTGGATGATGCTGCTTTCCTCAACTATTATACATCTTTACTTGGTGGTCTACCCTCTAGATCAAACATCACTTTTCTTAATAACCTTCCTATACTCAAACTTTCCTTAGAACTGCAATCTGCTTTGAAAAATCCTATCTCCGATGAGGAAATAAAGAATTCCATATTTACAATGAGGAAATCAGCTTCTCATGGCCCTGATGGTTTCACCATAACCTTCTATACCCATTGCTAGTCTATAATTTCCATTGATGTGTATAAAGCTGTCCATAATTTCTTCAATAAAAGCAAAATGATTTCCTCAATAAATTCGACCAACCTTGCCCTTGTTCTAAAGACAACTAATTCAAGTGACGTTTCTCAACTCAGACCAATAGCTTGCTGCAATGTCTCCTATAAGTTTATATCTTGGATCTTGGCCTCTAGACTTAAAAAGCTCCTTTAAACAATGATATCTCCCAACCAAGCAGCCTACCTCCCTAATAGAAGCATCCTAGACAATGTCCTTTTGACTCATGAATTATTGAATGGTTACTCCTCTCCATATCTATCTCTTAGAGTTATGCTAAAAATAGACATTAAAAAGGTTTTTGATATAGTCAACTGGCCAACCCTGATGACCGTTTTAAATATGGTGAATTTCCCTACTACATTCAGCAATTGGATATATCAATGTATCTACACTATCAGATATACTCTTGTCTTTAATGCTCATGTTGTTGGGTATTTCAAAAGCAATAATGGATTGAGGCAAGGAGATTCCATGTTTTCTTATCTGTTCATAATGATTATGGAAACATTTACATTATCTATTGAGCAGCAAGTTGAACTGAAAAACGTTGATCTCCATCCTAATTGTAGAAAGCCTATGGTGACATCATTAGCGTTTGCTGATAACTTGTTAATATTCTCCAATCCAACTGCTAAGTCCCTTCAAACAATAATGGACACCCTTTCCTCCTTCTATAATTTTTCTGGACTCCAAAGAAATTCATAGAAGTCTCACATTTTAATAGCTGCCTTGCCTTGTCATCAAATCTCAGAATGCTTGAATATCACAAAAATGCTACCACTTTAATCTAACATGGCTTACTTAGACATACCTCTTGCAACAAAGAGAATTACCGTTGCTCAATGTGTCCCTCTGTATGAAAAAATAACCGCTGTTTTCAATAAATGGGAAAATTGTTTCATATCTCAACTTGGCAGGCTTGTTATTATTAATGCAGTCATACTCTCTATGACAATATATTGGAGTAGAACTTCTCTACTGCCTGCAAACTAGTTGCTATGATTAGATTTGCTATTATAAAATTCTTATGGTCTGGACCTATACATACAAATTAACTGTCTCCTATAGCTTTCTGAAAAGTGGAAATTCCTAAAAGTAAGGAAGGGCTAGAAATTAAAAAAATAAAGAATTGGAATATTGCTGCTTCGTCCAAGCACTTTCAAAATCTTGTTACTAGATCCAATTCGCTGTGGGTTGAATGGAGCATCATATACAACTTTAAAGATGATGAAATATGGCTTGCTACTTCAAAACAAGCACAGAGCTAGGTATGGAAAATAGTGATTAAAATACGAGATATTTTGCTCCCTTATACAAAACATCTCCTGTCCTCTAATAATATGTCTAAATTTTGGACTACATCATAAAGAAAGGCATGATACTTCAAAGAATGCTCTCATATGAAAATATAACTTAGAGTGGAATATCTTTAAATGCTAGAGCTACTTCCTATATAACCAATGGAAAAATCACTCTACCTCACTCTAGTAATTCCTCCATAAATGCTTTATGTCATTTATTTAAAGATAATCCCTATATATTTAACCAAAATGAAGAATATAAATGGACAAATGACATCAAAGACCACTCAACACATAATGTCTACACTAAGATTACGAGAGATATACATCTTAACAACTTCCCATGGTATAAAAGAATCTAGAATTTGAATGCTGATGAAAACCTATACTTTATGATCGAGAAGGTACTCAAGAATGCTCTGCACTCCTTGGGAAATTTTGCATTGAAAGGAATATTAGTCTTGACCTCATGTTTGTTTTGTTCCTCTACCATTGAAAATATTCATCATTTATTCTTTAGTTGCTCCTTTACTCACTTCTTGTGGCCAAAAATAAAGTCAAGAGGTGGATATGGTTCTCCTAAGATAGATAATAAGGTAGAATGGATGAATATATACAAAGTAACTAGGTGGAAGCAATCATCAACATACGAGCTCTTAATAGTAATCAAAGTAATGGTCAGAGAAATATGGAAGGAAAGGAGTCAAAGAATTTTCAGTCAAAAGCACAAGAATCGAATGCAGATTTATTTTGGCATATGTACAGATATGCACTCTACGATCTCTTTGTCCTCTTACCCCTTCGGTGCATAAACATTGGTTAGGTGGTCCTAGATTATTATGATGTGTCCTTCTTTTATACCTTTTTGTTCTATTTTGCTTTTTGTTTTCCTGCCTTCTACCTTGTAATCCATGTAACTCATTTATATTGTAAGGTTTTCTTATAGATATAAATATATGGTATGGGCTATTCAACTCTGCAGGCTTTGCCAAAAAACAAAAAAAAATTGGTTTAAAGGGAACTTCTTTTCAAAGATGATTTTGAACATAAGAGATTCAAATGTCGATACCATTAAGTAGACAAATGACCATGAGTGAGTTATGATGTGATTTATTTGTATTTGTGTGGACAACTATTAGCAAAATAAAACCTCATTCTATCATAAATTGATTGTTTGATTGTATGGACATCTGATAGCAGAATAAATTCTCGTTCTGCTATAAATTGATTGAATTGTTTGGACATTTATTTAGTAGGACAAATCACCATCTTGCTATTATGTTATTTGGACATATTTATACTGGTTTATTTACATTGACGTGTTACTTCTTGATTTGGATCTGTATTTACATGTACGTTAACTTATGTAAATAAATTGTTGAATGATTTGAAAATGGAACTGAAATTAAATGGTAACTTAAATTAGTACTATTGGGATTGCTAAGCCTCCTTTTGAATTTATGAAGTATGATTTTGAATTAACTTCAATTATTTTATCAGTTTGGGGTTTTAAAGTTTATGAATGATTTTCACGTTATATAATTATTTTATAATGGTATTTATAAATAATAACTTGCTTTAATAAAAGGGTTTTACTAAATAAAAGGGTTTATTTAAAGTGATTTAAAAATGAGATTTTGTAAACGATATGTCGTAAAGTCAAAGATATTTTATGAAGGAAATTTTATAAAGAGTTTTATACATGGGAAGTTATTTTATAAATCATTTAAAGATTTTAAAATAAGTTTAAATCAAGTTTGAAAATTTATAAGTAGGGTAGAAATATGAAGTGAACTTATAAAAAGAATTTTTATAAGGGATAAGTGAATGATTTTATAAAATGAATAGGTTTTATAGTAAGTGATGTGTTATAAAGGGTACTTTTGGCCATTTAATTTGGAATTCGAGAAAAGGGAATTTTCCAAATGTTTTTGGTAAATACTTATATTTTTGCGATAATTAAAAATGTTCTCCAAGTATAAAAGGGATGTAAAGGGTTTTGGATATAGTGTTTTAAAAAGATCTTTCGATCAATTTTTGCGAAGTATTTTAACTAATTAAAGGTTAATTAATAAAGGCTTAGTGGATCCCATATGCAATCAAATCAATGTTGAATGATTGTTTAATTGATAGACCTAAACATAACTATGGAAATTTCTAGGAGAAACACGTGGGTTATATGGCACAGTCATCCCTAATGATACCGTACTGTGCGTATAAACCTCGTTTCGTTTTTCTAGGATAAATGATGAGGAAATCCGTCCACTAATGGTTAGGAGATGAACTTCGTTCTTATCTTTGTATGTATATTCCCGAAAGAACCGAGGTTCCTTTGGGTAATCATTTGCTTTCAGATATTTACAACATATGGATTTTTATTTTTACTTCATCTGGACCTGCTGTACATCATCAATTGGCATCATACGGGGATTTACAATCGTTAACTATTAGGAGCCCAACTAGGGAGTCACGTACTATCCAATCTCAGATACCTTCAATATGCCGCACTCATTCTCTTTTAAGTCAACGTCTTACCATATGATCTATTTCTGCTAGGGTAGTCGAGTAGGTGTACCTCTTCCATTATTCCAACTCATTATCAACTTATCCATATTTTTGTGTACGATTGCAACTACTCTATAGTCAGAATTTATAAGGTTTAGCATATAATGTATTTATGTTTATAGGCAAAACAAAAAAATATACTCACTAAACGTTTCCCCTTTTTTTAAGATCGACTAACCTAAGTTTTGATATCACATGTAACAACCGGCACCCTATTGGGCCAGAATTTTCACTAAATCAAAAACCCAAGTCCACCAAAGTATAGATTGTTGGTTTGGTATCCTACAAATAAAAAATGAACACATATCAGAGCACTAACGATATAACTCATAAAGGAGTAACAAAATATAACAAGTCAAATAGCTACTGACCAATATTTGACACTACCAAAGTCAGTGTCCCTGTCAGCACTGAACTCGCCTAGTACCAATATGTGTCCTTCAAGATATCCTGTGGATTATAATAAGGAGGGTGTTAGAACAACGTTCCTGTGACTGGTAAATTATACACTTTGTACATAACACTAGTTTATGCCGACTTCCTTCTATCTCTTATTATGTCTTTTCATTTCAATTAGTCATCTCGACTTTACATACGCGTACCATATTTCCCACCAACCTTAGTAGACTATAGCTACATACATATATATAAATATAAGTACCATGGTCCCTTATTAGACCTAGATACTATCCCTACTAGTATCTCTACATCACCACCCCGTCAGGATCAATCACTTGTCGTATGACGATCTCGTCGCTGCGCATATCGAGGAACTCCCGTAGTGTCTACTAATGGCTTTACAATAATTTATCCATACTCTGACTTGCATTTTTAGGATTTTCTTATCTGCTTCCTAGTTGAAGAATAAGCTCTTCGAGCTATAAATATGGTGGATTCATCCCCACTCGCTGTGGACTCAGTTCCATGGACTATCCCATACAAGATTTGAAAGATCTAGTTAATAGGGTTAACTAACCTTGCCTCTGTAACGACCTACTTTTCCATATAGTTTAAGCGGCCAATAAACCACACATGACACACTCAAATTGAATGGAAGACAGATATTTAGTGGAAAGAAGGAAGAAAGAAGACAAGAAGAAGCTAAACAACACAAAATCTCACAACGGGATGAATGATCTATAATATATAACAACTCTTTACACAAAGACAAAACTGTATTATATGTATATATAGACACCAATCAGAGTATACTAACATATTTCAGCCCAAAAATTTATAACAACATATGCTCACAATTGCTGACAAAGACAACAATGAATGAAAATGAAAAATAACCATGTATGTGAATATGTGTCTGGGTCTCCAGCTCGTCTCCTGAAGCTTCAAAACATCCAACAAAACTTGGAAATATGCTCGGCCTGACCCGAACATTACAGGAAAACAATGCCTAGGTCAGTCTAGTAAAACCAGCGTGAGAAACTCAAATCACAAGGAATCTTACTTATTATAGCTTGTAAAATCCTTTAAAGTCAAAGGTATCACATAAGATTATGCCGCATATAAACACAGACATGTTTTTACCTTACGATAACTAAAACATTCATATCAGAAATCAAATGATATTATAATAATGTCTAAGGGTGAAAATAATAATAATCAAATAGCTATAATGCTCGTGAGTGTACATCACAACAATACTAGATATATAATCGAAACCGATAAGGCATGTCCACTAATTGTGTAGGATTTCCATGGAAGTGACCTCAGTACTTCGAGAAAGGTCCTTCTGCACAAGGATCATAGATATTATTCTAAAGTAGCATATATCCCTAGTGATGTACCATAGAAAAAATTATAGTTGGTCATAAGACCGAGTGCATCTCCCCATGCATGATAAAAAATGTAAGTAATGTCTTAGTAGAGCCGACTACACCTGTGGGTTTGCCAACCCTACTGGTCATGCCTTCTAGCTCTGGTTTTTGTCATTACTGCTGGTGAGACTACGTCGGTACTCCAGCTCATGCACCACCATCAAAATAGGTCATGGAGTCCCACATGGATTCTAATACCCTAATGGGTCTCAGAATCACACATGGATTTCCATATCTAAAATAGATCTTGGAATTGCGCATGGATTTCCATAAACTAATGGGTCTCGAAACCACATATGAATTCCAACATCTCAATATATCATGAAACTCCTTCATAGAACTATATGGTTTTTGGAGTGGTCGTGGTTTTCGAATCATCTCTTACAAGTACACCCTACCATTTCCTGGGTGCTCCAAAGACCAATCGTCGGTTTTCTGGAATGCTCGATACCAGTTTTTTAGTAAATAATCAAACAATATATAAGAGCGGGGATCACCCCCTAACCATTTAAGTGGACCAGTCTCCTTACCATTTGTCCTAGAAGAACAAAATGAGCTTATACGTCCAGTACAACACTACCGACGGTAACTGTAACGTATAATTCCCGTGTTTCTACTAGATATGTCGAGAGTTAAAATCCTTCGGTGTTAACTAGGGAATATTTTAGACCCATCAAAATTAAGAAGGATTACATATTTAGGCCAAGATTTGATAGTCTATAACTATCAAATAAACAAACGTTGAAAAAAAATATTTCATTTCCATGGAAATCGCTAATCCTCATTAAGGTTTCCAATATTTTAAAATCACATTTCAAACACCTCGGAAAACACTTCCATATACTTATCTCAACATGATAAGTATATTCACAAACCATTTAAATTTTAAAACTTGGAATTTTTTTAAAATAGATGTGGAGAGTACCATTCAATATCAAATCATGGAACGTAATTTACTCAATGGTTACGTCTTTATACCAACGAATTGGTAGTAAAATATAGGCAACCCATGCACCTCGAATTTCGCTATGAAAATTAACAATTTCTTTCCAAATTCCTTTATCTTATAAATATCTCCAAATCTATTTATAAACCATCTTTATAAACGTCAAATCTATTTATAAACATTCTTCCTACATCTCAAACACTATTTATATAATTTTTCCTTTTTAAACCTTTAAAATTCCTTGCTAAATTCCTTTATAAATGTCCAAAAACCATTTATAAACTCTTTCCATATTTAAAACAACTTATTTACTAAACTTTCAAGTCAGTAGGATTCCCTTGAAAAACCATAAATTATTTAAATAACTTAAAATAATAAGTTATTACTTAAACATCCTTTTTTTAATTTTAATTAAATCTCATCTATATTAATTTAATTTTTAAACACAATTATTGTATTAATAAGTTAACTTTAAAACAATATTAATATAACAATTAATTAACTCTAAAATGTTACTAAAACAATAATTAATTAACCTTAAACTAATATAAGTATGATAATTAATAAACCTATAAATATCATTAAATAAATTAAATCAATATAATTAATTTACTTTAATTAAAAATTAAAGTATAGTTAAATCATTTAAAGTAAATAATTAAATTAAAACATTTTAAAATAATAATTAAATAACTTTTAAAATAATAATTAAATATTCTTGAATAACTTTAAGAAATAACCTTTAAGGATCATATATTCATATAATAATTAACTTTAAAACATTATTTAAAACAATTATTAATTATCTTTAAAACATTATCAATAAATAATTTATTACTCTTAAAATCTCATTACAAAATAGTAATTATCTCTAAAACCTTATAATATATAATTATTATTCTCAAAATAACTTTCAAATCCATAACTAACATTTCAATTTTGAGAGAGGCTTAACGATCACAATGGTACTTAAACAAACTACAATATTATTCAATTTAATTTTTCAAGTTAATAACTGATATTTACATAATCAATGACTATGTAAATAAATTCAATACTTAACCATTATGGTTTAACGTATCACATATTCTAAGTGGCATATCAATTAACCTCATATGATCAAATGTTCAAATCTATAAAATAGCAGAACATAGATTTATTCTGCAAATAAAATTCAAGTTAATCTAATAAGTAGAATGGTGTTTTGTTTCGCTAACCAAATGTCCAATTACCATATTCGGTCCAATTTAACTCAATAGTAATTTATTTGGCTAAATAAACATCAATATTTAAGGTATATAAATTTAAACGACATTATTCAAATTAAATAACGTGATTTAAACTCGGTCCGTTTAAATATGTCATAAATTTTTACATGTCCAAAGCTACCCACAACATTGTACTTGTCAATATGAGTACAACGCAAAAATCCACGTCTTAATCGGATTTTAAACGAGCACGTTATGGAATTTCAAGGATTGGAGCATAATAATATAATTAAATTTATATTTTAAACAAGAATTTCTCAGTTGGAAATGGGCCGAAGCCTATCTTCCTCTTCTTCCACTTTCACCTTGAAATACCTGCAGCAATTCTTCCACGCACATTTCCATGCATGCATGCGCCCACACAATACCTCCTTCCCCATCTCCATGCGCTACTACCTCACGCATCCCCTCCCCGTTTCATTCTTCCACACTTCAAACCATCACCTTCCCATCTTCAAACACATCACCACTCACCAGGCAGCACATTACACAAAGCCACCTCACTCATGCGCACGCACACACCCACCGTACACTTTTATGCTCTGCCAGCACCTCACATCACCGCCCAAGCTACAACACCCTAAGCATCTTTAACACCTTCTGCATCCCCCTACTACATCCGAGGTCCATACACGTGCAAACCCCGGCCCGGTAGTACACATGTATGCATGAATACATACGTAAGCTACAACTCCAGCATTTACATCATAAAATCTGCATCTCCCCTATGCTTCTTTGCTTGTTCATTGATGGCCAGAATATGGGTGGTTATAGTGTGAAGTATAGAAGCATATAACATAATTTTTTCATGAATAGAAGATAAAGTTTTGATAGAAACAGAAAATTGTCTTTATTGAATTGAGGAAAATGATATTACATTTCATACACTTCTGTTACAATACAATATGTATATATAAGAGTGATACAACAAGCAATACGGCCCAATATGTAAATGGGCTTAAATGTATTTGTATGAAGACTTTGAGGTGATTGGGCCGGGTCTTCACTATCTCACAAAAGCACTGCATATACTGTTATACTGTGAGACTTTTGTTTCGCCCCCTCAAACCCTACTTCAGTTAGGGTTTGCGAGAAATAGGAGAAATTCAGCGTGACTGATGTCAAAAATCTGCTAATGTCTATCATCTGCTCTCTTTGATGTTGCTGCGATTCTCTGATTAGCTTCAGCAAGATGAAGTTTTGAGAGAAATACTCAGATAAGTTGACAAAACTTTCACGCATTGAGATCAACTAGAAGTATATCCACTGACGATAACTAATTTTGTTAAAAATTCTTGGTTGAGCCTAGATAGAGATGAATATAAGGCATGACTCTGAGAGATCTTCGACTGCATGACAGATCTGGTAAGTTTTCTTTCTCCAGACTTCCCTTTCCTTTGCAAATTATCGTAGTTAACAGATTTCCTGTTTGTTATTTGAGGTGACGATCTGACAGCATCGGGATCTTACTCAGAGAGAAATGCATAAAGTGTTGAGCTTTACTTCCTGTTTGAATCGACAGAGAGTAAAGTCTTTGTCTTTGGCTCAGATTTAGTCATTATTTGTCGACAGTACAAACTTTTAGCTTCTGCTTGAAAGTAGAGAAATTTTTCTTGGATAATGGCTTCGTCAGTATGTCGGCAATTTGGTAAGGTGCAGGTATATGACTTACTCTTAATTTGTTGCTGGTAACTTGTTCTCTAACAAAGTAGATATCAATCTCCATATGTTTAGTACGACTGTGTAGAACTGGATTTGCACTAAGTAGAACAGTACTAAGGTTGTCACACCAAATTGTAGGTTTACTGTCAATTTTGACTTTTAGTTCACTTAAAAGTGACTTTATCCATATTAACCCTGCTGTAGCATTCGCTACACTTCTGTATTCTGCTTCAGTACTAGATCTAGAGACAGTGGGTTGTTTTTTTGAACACCACGATATAGGATTTGTGCCTAGGAATATACAGTATCATGTTGTAGATCTTCTATCATCTGGATCTGTAGCCCAATCTGCATCTACATAGCCATTAATATTTAAGTTGTTGCATGCTTCTAAGATCAATCCATGTTTCAGTGTGCCTTTTAAATATCGTAGAATTCTTTTAACTGCTTTCCAATGCTCATCCAGTGGGTTTTGCATAAATTGACTAACTTTATTTACACTGTAAGCAATTTCTAGCCTTGTGATTGTTGCATATTGTAGAGCTCCAACTATGCTCCTGTAGTGCCTTATGTTCTGTATAGCTTCACCTTTATTTTTGGATAAATGTAAGTTGGTTGCCATTGGTGTGGAAAGTGCGTTTGCTTTATCCATTTTTGCTTTCACAAGGATCTCTGATATATATTTTTCTTGACTTAGTTGAATCATTGATGTAGATATTCTTTTAACTTCTATTCCCAAAAAATAGTTTAAACATCCTAGATCTTTGATTGAGAACTCTATATTAAGGTATTCAGTGAGTTTGTTTATCTCTGCATTGCTGTTGCCTGTGACAATAAAATCATCAACATATATTAGTACATACGTAGTTTCAACTAAATAAAGAGTTATCAGATTTAGTTGATGAATAGCCAAGTTTGATCAGTGTTGACTTCAGTTTGTCTAACCAAACTCTAGGTGCTTGCTTGAGTCCATAGATTGCCTTGTTTAGCTTGCACACAAGTTTTTCATTGCCATTTTTTTTGAAGCCTTGTGGCTGTTCCGTGTATACTTCTTCCTGCAAAACACCATTCAAAAAGGCATTATTTACATCAAGTTGCTTAATGGTCCAGTCTCTACTCAAGGCAATAGTGAGAACTATTTTGATAGTAGAAGGTTTCACAACTGGTGAAAAAGTTCCATTGAAATCAAAACCATTTTGTTGTGAATAACCTTTTGCTACAAGTCTTGCCTTGTACTTAGAGATTGAACCATCAGGATTCTTCTTGACTTTATATGTCCATTTACATCCAACAATATTTTTGTTTGATGGTAGAGAAACTAAAGTCCAGGTTTTATTTCGAATCAGTGCATTATATTCTTCCTGCATTGCAGTTTTCCATTTTTCATTTTGCACTGCTTCGAAATAAGTGACTGGCTCTCTGATATCAATGACTGCACTATAATTTTTTGGCTTAAAAATTCCACTTTTAGCCCTTGTTATCATGTGATGGCCAGTTGTTGCAGGTTGTTGATTGTTACCATGTGTGGCTTCACTGTTATCTGATGGTTGTGAGTCATCTATTGATTGATGACTGCCTGATTGGATGTCAGGATCATTCTGAGCATCTTCAACTTGACCTTCATGTTCCAACTGCTCACGACCTGGTTCATCTCTGATCATTGTGTGATGTGAGCCATCACTGTCCTCAGCAGGAGTAGTGAATTGAGTGCTCTGCCTTGTTCTTGAATGAGATTGATTATCAATCTCAGAGCATTCTGGTATCTCAGGTATTGATACCCTTGGATTGTAAATTTTTTGTGATGTTTTCACATCTGTTTTGCTATAGGGGAAGACATTTTCATTGAACACTACATGTCTTGATATAAATATTTTTCCTTTGTCATCTAAGCATTTATACCCCTTTTTGTTTGTAGCATACCCCAGAAAAGTACATGGTGATGATCTGAAGTTTAATTTATGTCTGTTGTAGGGTCTTAGATAAGGAAAACATAAACAACCAAATTTTTTTAAAGCATTATAATCTGGTTTGATTCCCTGTAACTTTTCTATGGGACTTTTAAAATCTATAGCCTTAGTGGGCAGTCTATTGATTAAGTACACAGTAGTAGAGAAAGCATCTGGCCAAAATTTCAATGGTAATGATGCTTGAGCAAGTAAAGTAAGACCAGTTTCTACTATTTGTCTATGTTTCCTTTCAACCAGACCATTTTGTTCAGATGTATATGGGCAAGTTGTTCTATGAATTATTCCTTTCTTTGAAAAAAATTCTTTTAGAGGATGGAACTCTGTCCCACCATCTGTTTGTATAATTTTTACATTGCAATCTAGTTGATTTTCAGCTTGAACAATAAATTGTTGAACTGCTTTGCAAGTTTCAGATTTAGATTTCAGGAAATAAATCCATACATATCTAGTGTAAGCATCAACAAATGAAATATAGTAATTGTACCCATAATCAGTGTTGATGGGTGCTGGTCCCCACAAATCTATAGCAATTAGTTCTAGGGGTTTACTATATTTTGTTTGTGAGTCTGGAAATGCAAGTTTGTGGCTTTTTCCCAGTTGACAGTGTGTACAAATATATGGCAGAGAGATTTTTTCAAATGCAATTGCATTATTCTTTAGCACATGTTTAACAACATTAACATTTGGGTGGCCTAGTTTATAGTGCCACATATCAAAGGTCTTACAATCCTCTTTGTAATTGATTTCAGAAACATTACAGCATTTTCCTTTAATTCCAGAATTTCTTGATTTAGCCACATCAAATTTGTACAGTCCTCTAAATTCTCTACCCTGCAATAGAATTTCTTTTGTTAGAATGTCTTTAACTAGACAATACTGAGGGTAAAACTCAAAGAACACATTATTATCTTTTGCAAACTGGGATACACTTAATAAATTTTTTCTAATTAATGGGACTCTTAAGAGATTATTGAGATAAAGTTGTTTCTTGCCAATAAAGCTTGCATTTCCAGTGTGTGTGATTTTAATGGATTTACCATCCCCCATAAGCATAGTATGTGTACCTTTGTACTCTCTGTTTCCCAAGTTTAGCTTGCTCAGGTCACTTGTCACATGATTTGTAGCCCCTGAATCTGGATACCAGCATTCATCATGTATGTCTTCTAATTTTTCTGTGTCACAGTCAGCAATTTCTGATTGACTTCTCTGATTTGGTTGTGTGTTGACCATGTTAGCATTTGGTTGATAGTTCTTTGCATTACTTTGTTGTTGTGGCACATAATTGCTATCATATCTGAAGTAGCATCTGCTTGCTATATGGCCATACTTCTCACATATCTGACATCTAATTCTGTTATTATTATTATTCTGTCTGCCACCTCCTCCTCTTGCTCTGTTTGGCTGACTGCCTCTTTGACTGTTAAATTGATTTCTGTTGCTGTTGTTCTTTCCTTGATTCCTGTTTCTACTATTACTAATATAATTGACAGTGAAGTCTGAATTAGTAGACTTCTTTTGTTCTATTCTGCCTTCATATGCAAGAAGCGTGACATGGACATATTGAATTGTAGGAGTTGTTTCTTTGGAAGAGATGACTGCCACAACAGCTTCATACTCTTCATCTAGGCCATTTAGTATTGACAATATCTGTTCATAATCAGATATCTTGTGTCCTGCTGAGGCCAATTAATCACAAAGCATTTTGACTTTAGACAAGTAATCTCTCATTGATAGTGCATCTTTCTTTAAATTTTGCAGCTGTCTTTTATAGAACATAACTTTTGCAGCAGATTGAGTATTGAAAACTTGCTCAATAGTAGACCAGATCTCATTTGCAGATTTACATCCAATCAATTGTGGTAGAAGATTGGAACTGATTGTAGAAAGTAGCCAAGAACTACTAGACTATCTTATCTTTGATGAGATGTGAATTCTTGATTGCTTATTAGTTTTCCATCTTTATCTGCTATAAATCTGGGAGGCGTGATTAATGTTCCATGAACATAGTCCTCTAGACCATAGCCTTTAACTGCTGTTTCAATCTGGAATTTCCAGAGTAGAAATTTGATTCATCCAGTTGAACGTTGATGATTTGACTTTGTGGTTTAACTAGAGCTTTAATCAAATCTTGTGTTGCAGATCTCTGAACTATTGATTCAGTGTTTCTTGCTGTGGATGATGATTCCTCTTCAGTCATAGAGTTGAATTATGTGAATCAGAGTAAGTCTTGAATTTGCAGTGGGTTGATCTTAAGGTCAAGAAACAGATGCAAGAACTTAAAGATATTAAAGAACCTCTGATGCAGCTTGAAGTGGCTGAGTGATGAGTACAGATCTGACAGTTGCTTCTGGCAAGGCACAGGTTCGAGGCAAATCAGAGAAAAATTGATATGAATCTTGATAACTGCACAGGTATGACCGATCTTTTATCAATCAGATGATGAGAATCACAATTCTCTAATGATTCTTGGGTGCGCAGCCTGATCTCGATGATGAAATCAATTCTGAGAGATTAATGGCAAGGCGTTAACCTTGTTACTGCTATTAAGCAGATTCTGTGCTCTGATACCAAGATAAAGTTTTGATAGAAACAGAAAATTGTCTTTATTGAATTGAGAAAAATGATATTACATTTCATACACATCTGTTATAATACAGTCTGTATATATAAGAGTGATACAGCAAGCAATACGGCCCAATATGTAAATGGGCTTAAATGTATTTGTATGAAGACTTTGAGGTGATTGGGCCGGGTCTTCACTATCTCACAAAAGCACTGCATATACTGTTATACTGTGAGACTTTTGTTTATAGAGAATATATTTAAGCTGAGTTGTTTGGTTAGATACGAATTGAAAATGGAAAGGTAGCTGCGTTCATATTGAAATTTCTAGAGACGAAATATATAGAATGTCCACTTTTGCATTTGCAGTGAAAGAAATATAATAAAATAAAATAAAGATTGCGTCTTACTGTGTTCTCACCCCTTGCGTGAATGTATTCAAGTATATAAATAGGCAAAGTTTATATGTGTTCCCTCACTAGTGTGTTGTGTGTAGACAAGAAGGACAATAGTTAAATGCAAGCAACCAAAGATCACATGCAAATGATAATGAAAAGACATTAAGAAGATTGTGTTTGCTAAATCTTTGTTTTGAAAATTTGATTGTTGAAAAGTTTAGGGTACCTCGCTACACAATATTCTGTTCGCGTACGAGCAGCGAATGACGGAAAATAATATACGATCACGTATAGAAATATGACGTGATTTCAAAACAATAATAAAATAGACAAATAAACTTACTTTATGAAGTTTCAAAAGCGCCGACGTTTACCGTAAAAAGCGTCAAACGAAAATTTAATTATTTTACAAATTAAAAATTATGGAAAAATCCTATGAATTAAATTGAAAATACATTATTAAAAGCAAGTCTAAATTTGAGATATAGATTTTACTATAATTTAAATTCAAATATGAATCTTTAAACAAATTAAATTTTTAAATTCGAAGGCTCAAAAATATGGGTTGTTACAGCCTCTTAACAAACAAATTAGAAAACAACATGGCGATGCATGACCCAACGTGGTCCATACACTACTATCAGTGTAGCTCGTCAGGTGTGACCCCTTTCTTTCTCATTAACCGTTAAGGACTGATGACATTCTCGACCTATGTACAGTCATACTTCTTTATTTGGTACCAATACATGCTGACATAGTATCCTTCTTCACTCATCATCCGATTTAGATTGCCTATTTAAATCAAGGCAAAATCTCCTTTCCAATTATTGAAGCAGACACGTATATCTATTGGGGTATTCCTTCATTTATACATAAGAGTATACTCTCCATAGGTCATATTGTTGGATATTTCTCATATAATGTACACACAACTACTGGTAGCACCTTGTGGTGGGTAGACTTCTATTGTGTAACACTACTGTCTTTGCATTCCAATCCATACTAATGACTAATGTCATTTTATTCGTATAGTCATTTATCAACTTAAATAGTTCACATTTGTCATATATGCATACTTGAGGCTACGTATATAAAACACACACACACTCATCTTTTTTAGTCATTTCGCCTTTACAATTTACTATAGACCATAAGTCCTTACTTCATTATGTGTTTATATCTTGCTTACTTTAAAGTTATTGGCTGCTTACTTTTTAAAAGATTTATAATGTCTTTTCTATCCCTTTTCCTTTTTTACCATTTTCTATTTTTACCCTTTTATTTGTTCTTGCCTATGCTTACATTTTTTATTTAACTCCCACTTTTATGGGCATCGCACATCTTTTCTTTTAGATTGTTCTTATCACATTTATATCTCTTTATTTAACACTTTGGGATTTTCTGCATTTTAATGCATTGGAACTACATCTCTACCAAGAAATGTTAACACTGTAAATTTTGTATATCCTATCCAAAAGGAAAGTTTGTATAGTGTTTTCACTACTACAAAAATACCCTTTAATAGCATTTAAAAAACGCTATACACGGCTTTTACAGCGTTTTTATAAACGATGTATATCAACATGTTGTAATAAATCAGTGACCTATTATTGCAACAGAAGAAACGCTATAAAAACATGTATTTTAATAGCGTGTTTTGCATGCTATAAAAAATCTTATTAATGGCGTTCTTAATATGCTATAAAAGGCTTTTACAACGTTTTTATAAACGCTGTAAATCAACATATTGTAATAAATCAATGACCTATTATTGCAACAGAAGAAATGCTATAAAAAAACAGCATTTTGAACATGAAATAAAAAGTCTTATTAATGGTGTTCTTAATAGCGTTTTAAAAATCATTTTTGCAATATGTATATATCCATTATCACATTACAATCGATATATTTACATAAACACAATGTATCATTTCACATAATCATATATATCACATTAAACGAAAAATAACTAACCGTTCAACATTCACATAGAATGAAGCATAGCATATCATAATATTTAATGAACATTACTTTAGAAGTAGCAATAGCAAAACAAAAGCAAGTAATACATACGTTAAAACCAAAAAGTAGTTCTAGCAGCAAAAATAACTTTGATCCGTAACTCGTTGCAACCTTTTTTTGCATCACAGTCATCTATCTACCTGTAAAGCAAAAGTAATTCTTGATAATCAATTCATCAAAAAAGTGTACACAAAGTTAAATCGTATTCATAATGCAAACACTAAATATTCATCACACAAAAAAGGTAAAGTTTTTCTATCATCTTGAATAAACATCCAAAAATTGTCAGCGGTCTTTGTTTGATCATCAACAAATAGATAACTAGAAGATATATACAGAACTGAAAACATCTAAAATATGGGAATTTGTTACCAAAACCAACAAGTTTATCTTACTTGTATTTTCTGTAATTCAGATTTTTGAATAAAATCTTTCACGGCTCTTAGTGGTCATCATCTCATCTTTATTCTGCTACAGTGAAAGTAGGGCAAGTGAGTTTCCAATATGCATATTAGTATCATATACATATAAAACTGCAACTGAAGACAAGTCATTGTTCAACTTGCCTTGGTGCCGTCCATCGCCGATGCCTTAATTAAATCAATACCATCATCGAATATGTACCTAAGATTACAAATAGCAAGCATAGAATAAGCTAAGGTTACATATGAAAATCAATGGCATGTTATTTTGATTTCTAAAATATGATAGATGATATACATGGTGTCTGATGATGATACAGCTTAAGGGTGCAGTCTACTGGATGAAGAGGAAATAATTAATATGTTTAAAAGTGTACTAATACATGTACAATGTCATTAAACAAAGTTTCATGGCATTGAGTTAAGAAAGGAAGCTTTTACTTACTGAAAATCATCAGCACAACTCATAAATTTTATTGCATGCCCGCTCATAAATTTTGACGTTCGATTGTTTTACAACACAGCTCAACGCCGTGTATATTTTCCTGTACGTTAGACAGATGTAATAATTGCAACCAACGATTAAACGCTGTTACTCGTTGCAATTTATAAGCTGTTTTCTTGTAGTGTTTTAGAATGCTTCTTTACGATCATTTAGTTATACTTCAATAGTTTAATTTCAGTGAAACTTTTCTAGTTCGAGTTACTATGCTTAGGTTTTTATTTTTATTATGCTCACTTTTAATGTTGATTATGATGGTGACGGGTTATAGTACCATTTTTAGAGTATGAAATAATTTTATCTGAATTACTTTAAGATCTGGACACATGAATTGTGGATTAGACAAAGTGCACGTGTTCATTTTTTTATTTAGTAGCTAAATTTAGAGCTTCCCAAGTTTGTGAACTTACATAAGATAAGTTCTATAAGAAGAAGGTAAAAAAGATTAAAAAACTACAAACCTGTATCCATTTAATCTAATATTGCTGAAGCATTACTGAGTTTTGAAACCACATAGTTTTCCTTTTGTTCTTCATACTTCTTCATTGTCCTGAATCTGCTGTCACTGTAGTGTAAAGGTGCAACCAAGAATGTCAATTATCACAAGTTTGACAAAAAGAAGCAAATGATACATAACTAAGGGAATAGATAAATTTAGTAGTAGATATATAAAAATTAAGCTTACTAATCATCAATAACATGGAATCAAGCACCTTTGGCCATAAGTAACATGTCCACATAAACGCATGAGAGCCAAAATAGATCCCTAAACGAAGGAAAGAGGTACTTGAAACCTCTACATCTACTGACCAAAACCATGAGAACGATGAAAATCCGATCAACTTTGAACAACCTGAAGTTAACTAGACAGAAGAATCAGATACTAAGAATGTTTATACTGAAGACCAGCTCCAACCAGATAACAAATTCACTGATAATTTGAATTTCCTTAACCCAGACTTACAAAAAACATGAGTTATCTACATGTTGACAAAGGAAAAAAAAACTACTACACAAATTGCTCCTTCTAAAAGAATACTAAGGAGCAATTCAACCATTGAATGAGTCCGCTCACATGGAATGCTAGTGGTATGAACACATCACGTTGAGTGGATGATGTGTTCAAACTCCTAACACAGTTTAAACCAACAATTGTTGGTTCAGTAGAACACAAATTGAATTCCTTTGATCTTCATTTATTTAGTAATAAATCGTCAAATAATTGGAACCTTATTACTAGTAACTCTGCTCAATGCTTAGGAAGGATTTTGGTCATATGGGATACTACTGTATGGAGTTTGTCTACTCTATCTTCTTCGACCCAACATATCACTATGGCAGCTACAAATCAGGTGGTTTCATGATGATATGTACCGTAGTTTACAGTAGTAATAATGATATAGAAGAGAGACACTTGGAATCATATTAGTCAAGAGGCGCCAAATATAACTTATGCATGGATGTTAATAGGGGACTATAATATGTATACATGCGGTGTATTTATATGGACTCACGCAGGAAAACACCCAGCAGTACACACGCGCTATATATATTCTTATACATGCATACATACACACACATACTCACATAACATAAATGAAATTATTGTATGTTTTTTAAACTTCAATTACTAGACTAAGTAAAACAATGATGCCTTTAACAAGTCTTTGTTCATCATCTTCTTCCTAAATGACATCGGATTATAGCATAACTCTAATATGTATACATTCTTATTCTCATGACATGTACCCCTATTATATATTATATATACGTATTCCATACATATATTTCACTTCATCATTGATATTTATTTTATTTTCTTAATAAATTAAGAACTTCTATTCAAAGACACAGGTGCATAAGTGTCTAATGCTTTTCGGTCGCATATGTGCCTGATACCTAAGATCGAACATCAATAAAAGGCCCATTCAATCTGATATTACAGCGTGAAAACAACACGAGGACACACATCTTCATTCATCCAAATACATACTGATTTCAATATCCAAACATGCCTATACCTCTAAATGATAAAACGGAGAATATTGTCTAATACCTAAACTGAATATCAATCTATTGCACAACACGTTTTCAAAAAATTTGATGAAATTCAGAGTTAATTTAGACAAAGATGTGAGTATTTCACTTACCTGGAAATTATTAACACAAGTTAGTTGCTTTAGCTCCCCCTTCTTGCAATCCCACTTGCTATAAATTTTTCAATGCATAGAGCAATATATTAAAGTAGAATTTATTATTGCTAAGTAGAATAGATACATACCAGGAAGCTCTCTTTCAAGTTTTATAATATTTAGTAATTCATTTGAATTTTTTGAAAGTTTTAAAATGAGAAAGTGGTGAGGTTTTATGTTAAAGAGGAAGATTTACCCCTCTTTTCAAAACATCAAAATATGGTGGAGTTACATGTTCATAACAAAATTGCTAATTTGAATAATACTCTGACCAAAATATATGGATCATCGATTCAGTTATAGTTGTAGGACGAAGACCAGGTTTTCCAATAGGAGTAACTCTAGGACCGCACGAGTATCGCTTTATTATCATCATTGCCTAGTATCAAAAATACGAAGTTATAAACTGGTTTCATTCATTTTAGTGTATTGGATAAGGTATACTTAAATGTTAGGAATAATAAGAAGTAATTTATGAACTTGCACATCCAAACATTTTAGCGAAAAATATATATGTAACAGATATGAAGAAAAGAAAAGGTGGTTACTTTGTATATATACAGTTAGAGTTGACAGTAATAGAAGCGGGAAAGTTTGCTAAAGAATTTATCCCTTGTTGTCTTTTGATATATTTGCTATAGTTAATTAATGTTTCACTTGTATTCAAGTAGTGAAAAAAAACTGTGCTTATGATGCATACGAAACTGCATAATGAAGAAATAAAATAACTATACATCCATGCTTCACTGATTATATAGGCCTGCCTTTTTATTTGAAAAAGTAGTAGTGGGTTTCATCAATTCATTTGTAAATAGCAAATGCCTATCAACCGTAATAGTAAAAGTAGCATAGGGGTGGAAAAAAAATTTGGTTAACAATTCAATGGTTATGTTTATAGTAGGCCTAAAATAAATAATCTTTGATCAAATATCAAAGATACTTGAGACACAATATAGTAAATATAACTAAACTCCTGAATGGTATCATCAAAATGATTATATTATAGAAATTTTTTGTAACAACTAAATGATCAATTAAACAAGGCTATAATGTAGGTAAGGTACAACAATACATAGTTTATTCTCCATGGCATAATGGCAGTAAACATTAAACAATAAGATATACAAACTCATTTATAAATCACGCACACATCACTATACCCTATTCGCACTAATATAAAAACATACAACATTAAAGTAAAAATGTAAGGAAATGTAGAAACACAAAAAGAATACACACAAATGGCCATATCACCCACGCTCACAGTAATATACAAGTTAACACATGCATATGTGCACCTATATGCGAATGCATGCTCTTGGATACAACATCAACCATAAACGCTAATGCCCTATATGTTACTGCATGCAACACCAGGCATATATATATATATATATATATATATATATATAAATATGTATATATATAAATATGTGTGTGTGTATGTGTATATATGTATGCTGACTCGCACACACGAAACACACGTAACTTAGTCCAATATATATATTTAGGCATGCACTACACAAATATACTACACAAAGATTAATGCTCAAATGGAATAACATAGGGTGAAGTATAATAACAGGCTATGAAATAGAGATGATAAAATGGAAAGTGCTGCAACCCAGGTATATTCACAATTAAGTGTGTCCATTCATGTGCAAGACCCAACATTTTATGAAGAAAACATGGCATATTTATGATTATAAATAAATATATATACTCACGCAGCCATAACCCTTACTCCATGCACGCAGTGAATACACAGCAAAGGCAGCAACATAGGGTAAATTATAACATACAAGCACATACATGGCTGCATGCACACATCTTTGCAAACATACAATACTCGGCACTCACAAAAACTCATATGTAGCTTGCATGAAATACACAACAGAACATACTTGACTATAAACACACACTACACATTAACATTTATAAAAAAACATTTACATTTTCCTCCAAAGTCTGAACAAGCCACACAAACTAACACATATAATTATTCTTTAACAAATCTAATTAGCTCAACATATGGCAGTCATATATTTATATAGTAAAGCATGGACATAAGAGAAGCATATACTATGAAAAATATACATAACATATGGGCGAAATAGGTGAAATTAGCTACAGCTAATAAAAGAATATATGTTAGAGATGGTAAGCAAAAGAAAGCTCAAAGTCAAAATGACAGCCAGTGTCAAACTGTTCACAACACCTCTAAAAAATCCACTACTGGAATCCAAACAACTATGGAGCACTGAAAAAATTGACCTTAAACCCAAAATTGCAATCCCATCAACTTTTCCAAATTGATTAGATAATTTATACGAGATGTCATTTTAACCGTATGTTTAGTAGATAGTTTCAGTAATACATTGTGAGTTCAAAATTCAAAATGTTTCTCCAACACACAGTTAAACCAATAATTACTAGTTACTTAGCCAAAGTTGCAGACAATAATATAGCCGGTCAGCGGCTTTAATGTTGACCAACTAAAATGTCGTGTATATCCTAGGATGATAAAAACCTTTATATGCACTGTTAAAGTATGAAACAAAATATAGAATTAACCTAAATAAGCATATATGACACATACCTTATTTAATCTATTGTTTCAAAATGCAACCTAAGTTCTTGTTTCCTATAAGCCTCATGCAAATCTGGAACCGTGTTGATGCATATTAAGCCAAAAAAGCATGATTGAAATTATAATCTTCATTAAATTAAGGGATGAAACTAACAGATTCAACAAAATCATCGGCAATCTTTATAGATCGTCTTCAGCTTCAGGAAACATAGTTTTGAATAGGTAAATAACTAGACCAATTAAGAGTCATCTTATGATTATACAAGTTCACAAGTTACCCTACGTACTAGAAAAAACCACATAAAATTTCCAAATCAAATCTTCTTTTGTTTATAATCCTACTACTAATAAAGGAAGCACCTTCTAGAAGTTAATTAACATCTGAAATCCATAAAATAATATCAAAATATTAATAGTGGAGTTAAACAAATTCCAATCGATTAGAGTGGTAAATATATACTAAACCAATCAGTCTAGCAAAGATAAAATAGTGCAAAACTTATTGAATTGGTTAAATCACGCATAACGACAAAATAACATACCTGAGTTAGGGTTAACAGAGTAAAGCCAAAAAAGAGAGGGGAGATAGAGTTTCCAAGTCGAGTTTGGTTGTGATGATTTAGAGTTCGAATTGGGGAAGAAAGGAGGAAGATAGGGTTTTCTGAGAGAAGTCGAAAAAATGGGCTTCGGTGAATAAAAAAAACGAGAGGGAACGAAAAGTTTTACCGCTCCAGTTTTTCGTTCTGATACCCGGCATAATAATATAGCGTGTATCAGTGTATTTTTACAGAACTAATAATAGAAAGACAGCGAGATGGCTTCCTATGCTATCCTATGTTGCTATCAAAAGCATATTTTCTTGTAGTGTTTGAATTACAAGGTATTATCTTTTCGTAGTTATAGTAGTAAACAGTACAAAATATGGTAAATATTCGTACCTTATATATTTCTTTCTTTTTAGGGGCATTCTTGTCATTTCAAGCAATGCACTTTTATTTACTTTTGAATTGGCAATGTATAGAAATTACATTGCAATATCCTAAATTCCAATGAATTAAAATACCACTTAAACTCATAAAATCTTACCATGATTTCTTATTTTACACACATATTATCCATTTAAATAAAAATTTGGAATTATTACATCAAACAAAAATTCATGGTTTACTAATTTCAGTAATAAATTTAAGGGCTGCTAATATCCTAAACATTTTCCTAGTTTGCATTCATATAACACATAGATATATTAAGTTAACAATTGCAGATTATGTAGACAGGGTTATCAATTTCATTTCATGTATATAGATTTAACCTATAACTCTAATTTAACATTTCGGGCATTTAGCATTAGATCTACAATGATATACATCTAATATTATACAAAAGCATATAATCTCCTCGCTCACCTTTTTAGCATTCCAAATTTGTGGATTCAATCCCTATTATTCCACTTTGACTCCCTTTTTCTACCTATTTTGATACACATACCATAAGCATATACAAGTCTATTTGAAACCTAGATTAGAAAAGAGATTTGGATTTGATTCGTATTTAAGATCCGGATTTACAGTTTACCTCAGCTTTGACAATTTGATTCGACTCCATTCCCCTTCTCTATCATCTTCTACAATTCTCTCATTGTGTGTATTTGTATAACTAGAACTAATTTAAGAATTTAGAAATTTGCGGAGAAGAGAAGTGGCAGTCCGTATCGATTAGAAAATATGAGTTTGGAAGTGACGGTGGAGGTATATATTTATAGAGGTTCAAATTAATACAAGTTGTTCGATTAAACTATTTTAGTCTGGACCATTTAGGCCTTTGTTTACCGTTGATTCAACACTGGCAATGGTCGACCACCCAAGCTGTGACGACCCGAACTCGATGTCCGACAAACACATCAAATTCGCATCGCTGAAGCTTATAACAACATCAGATGAATATAAAACAGCGGAACAGAATGAATATTATAAATATCATCACAGATACAACATCAACATAATATCCATACTACATCAGAGTATATAATACATACACCACAACTCCAAATACAACATCATGATAATACAATAGTGATCATATATCCAAAAGAGTCCTCAATGAGAGAGGTGATAATGAGCTTCCAAAAAGTTAAACACCTGAGATCTCCAAAAAGCTCCTAAGAATATCTCCAAGATAAGAGCTCCAAAATACTGCTGCTCCAAAATACAGAAACCTGATACTAGGCTGCCCGTGTGGAAATAATGGGCACCCAGAGTTTAGGAAAGAAAACAATAAACTCTAGATCGGTCATGGGACTGATATGAGTAAACAAAAACAACAGTTACTTTCAAAGAACTAGATTTATCAAAGAATTTTCGGTATGCTTTTAAAAATGGGACTACCATAAGTCCTCCCACCACACACACAATGCAAATGCAGAATTGGAGGAGATTTCTTCTTATGATAGTCAAATATGCTTGGTACGGGAAAATTTTCTTTGATATTATTACTAGTGCATAGTGTAGAAAGCATTTCAAAAATATAATATTAATCTTAGCCAGCATAGACATTTCGAACTATGCCTACTATAGCTACCATGTTTTGTGGCAGGTTACCGCCACGCTGCATGGCAGGTTATACAACTGAAACCGTACAAGGCTCGTATTGTCTCTTTGGATTTCCAACAAATGGTCAGGCTAAGGAACTTCCTACTGCCACATGGGTACGCCTCTGGCGGGACGTCCTGAGAACTTAACCAGCTCTCTGCCAACACAAGGTCGGGTTACCTCTGTAACTAGGTAACTACTACACAAATATGCCACCTCCCGGTCCTTTGGGACCTTTATCAGAGGGCCCTCTACCCAAAGAAACAACCACACAGTAAATGAGATTGGAGCTACCACACAGGTAAATATTTGGGCTCCATATCATGACATCACCTTTTTCCAGAAGGAAATGACATACCCTAAAGGGCACGACCCTCATAACCTTGCTGCATCTTTCCTGTTTCGACCATTTCCGGGTTGTGAGGTCCGATGAGGTCTCGTCCCCAAAGCTATGCTTTACACGAAAGCCTTGCTTTGATCACAAATGATCAACCAATGATCATCAACACACAGCAACACTTAGTATGCCACACTACCAAATTGGGAGTATATCGCTGATAACCTTCAATTACATAACCTCTGAGCTCGTACGTCTCAGAGAAGGGTGTTAAGCTAAGAGAATAAATTCTCCGCCACCACTGATACGTATTTGGAAGAAATCTGCTTTATATCTCAAAGTGTAGTGTCAGAAACACAACCATACAAGTCTGTTCCGGGTTCGAACAGAACCGAAGGCACTTCCAAAGAAGCCCTTGCAATCCGCGTATCCACAATCCCGATCGGACTTCCCATCACTTAGGGAATCTCTATACCGGAGCAACTTAGTGCAGAGACAATCGATAGGTTATCCTATCATTTTCGAAGACACCCGGTCTTCACCACCGATCTTAAAATGCTCCCCATTTCGACGTATCACTATTTGGAATGGGTCAAGTGACACAAAGGTCCTTTCCCGGCTAAACCGAATAGTGAGCGCTTAATTTTTTAAAACACGTGGATATATCAATCACAAAGATTCATATTCAGGGTTCGATGTGGGTTTCGGATAGCAAACTGAAATCCAACTCCCTGTCGCATCGAAGTTTAAATGCCGTTTTACGGGCAAAAAGTTTCCACATCCATATAGGAACAAATCACAAATCACTGTTCATCACAAAACAATCATAGTATCACAATAGCAATATCAATCCAGTACAGAATATTTGATGATAGTAAATCACCTTTGATTAAGATGGTCGTGATTAAAGTGAATTGACCATAAAATTATCTTTATTAATTATTTTAAATAAATGTTTAAAATTTCACTTAATTATAAATTTATTAAATTTTAAACTGGCTTTATTAATTATTTAATCTTTAATTAACTATCTTAATTTATTAATTCTTAATGGTTAATTAACTAAATCTTAGTTACTTTAATTTGCTAATTATTCTTTAAATTAATCAACCTTTAATTACAAAGTAATTTTAATCATTAATTATTTAATCATTATTTAACCATTATAAATATATTTGTTTTAAGTTAATAAATTTGAATATACTTCTTGAATATTTTATTAAGTAAAAAAAAACTTTACATTAGATTAACCAACTATCCTCATTTATGAAGAACAAATTAGAAAATCATTTAAACTTTATTGCAAAACTGGAATTTGTTATCTTCAGGTCCAACCCGAGGGGGTCTTCGAGTCATCCCCGATCAAAACGGCACCCTGCTTCGAGTTTAAGCTAAATCCGACCCGAGTATAAATTTTCCAACCAAAATTTAGTTCAAGTAAAATGACTCGGAGCGCAACCAAATTTACTCGAGTTTGACTTCGAGTTCCTGCCCCAGTTTCATGCGCGAGACTTTGAGTCACGCTGCTCCTCTCCGATATTTAACAACTGACACACAACCAAGCACGTACACGTGCACGACCACCTTCGCCGTCGTTGGTCAGTGCTGCAGCCATCCACGAGTCGCCTACCATCCCCCAAATCGATTCGAACACCCATAAACTTGAATTGACCTCGAGAATGAAATCGAGACATCTCGATCAAATTGAACCCCACAGCACACCACCAGGAAACGATCCCGCGCCACCTCCTCTGGCCATCAAAGGCTGCGAAAACTCGGCTGAAGCTTCGCCTTGACCAGATGCTCCTATCCCCACCGGAGGCTCGAAGTCCGATCGCCTATTTATGGCGCAGCACCATCCTTTCTGAAACGAACGCGAATGGGTTCTTAAACCCTATTTCCATCTCGTGCTCAAGTTCCACCTAATAAAAAATTTAATTTACATTTTTCCTAACATCATGAATGGTTATACTTGCTTCAACTCAAGTTTCAGCAATTTAAATCGATTCACTTACAAGAACTTGGTAAAAACTCAGTTTTTATTCAAATGCAAATTGCTCTTTAAATACTAATCTAAAATTCTTCATTTTTGTTTTAGAAATCATAAATTTCAGTAGGGATTCCAGTTATGATCTTGAATCAACTTTTTATAACAATCAAATTTATCACTTTTTTACTTGATTTCCTGTAAACCATGTTTCCTGCAGTAATATTTACTAATCATGTTTTAATCTACTTCTAAAATCTTGTTTGATGTTCTAACATCTTGTTTGATAAAAAAAATAAAATCTTTACAATGATTTAGTTGAAAACAAACTTAAATTTGAATATTTATCAATCCTGATACATAACAGAGAAGAAAATATGCATAGTGATATATACATATACACAGAATCATATCTAAAGACAAAGCATATACAAGCTATACTGTTAAGGCATCATGAACTATTTTGATTAACTTAAACTTTTTTTTTCTAAAGTAAAATCTTGTTTACTCACTTGTAAATCTGGAAACAGAGAGCACTTTGGTTTGGATAATAAATGCAGTTTTGATACTTCTTGGATCTTCTTTCCTTCAGTAAATTGCTTTTTCCAAATTTGAATATAAGTGATGTTTTTTCTCCTTTTAAATTTCTGTTCCTTAATGATTTATTTGAACGAAAATAAAACAGAGAGATGTTCATGTATATATAAAAGAGGTGGGCAGGTTTAAGCAAAGTACTGAAATTAAATTTTGTATAGTTGCTTTATACAGTATTTGTACAACACATGCTTGAATTGGCTGACGTATAGTTGTGTATGGGCTGAGGAGTAATAGCATTTAATGAGAGCATTAAATGAAGCATTACTGACCATACTTCCTTGTATGTTTAAACAGGTAATGTTACTTTATTTTTTGTAAGTACAAAGTTTATTTTACTTTATAAATTGTCTTCTTTGCTATGGACGAATGGAGATGATGTAAATGAAAGATAATGTACATGTTTTATTTTAATTGAGGCTTGCATACCTTATTTTCCTGGTTTGTATATTCCTTTTGCAACTTGTTTGTTTACTTTGTTTTTCTGGTTTATGAATTCAACTTGCACATGTATGTCATATGTCACTTTATAACAATGTGATTTTATTTTATAATTTTTTTTCACAACTTACATTCATAATTTCTTTTTAGTTCTATTCAAAGGTTTAAAAAAATTTAATTTGTACATATCTTAAATTATTGTTTTAAAAACAATTTCTTATTTATAAAATGTTTTTTTTTCATTTATTTATACTTAACCATCAATATTTCTTTTTATTTAATTCTATATAAATGTGTAATATTAATATCAACAATTTTTATTTCTTTTTGGAATTCTCAAATTAATTTTTTTTAAAGTTCAAACAATTTAACGAATTTAATTTAACAAAATTTCTGGGATGTTACACAAGCCCTTCGGTCGACGCTATCGATCGACCTGGGAGCATCTTGGGTTGAACATTCCTATTGTTTTACGGTGAATTCTATTTCTATGTTGAGTCATTTAGTTTTATACTTTGATCGACTGTTATAATTTGTTTCCTGTTAACACTTTCTTAAGGTTTGGGCTACCATTAAATTTAATTATTTGTAATCAACGTTAGTTGAATATTATTTGATTTCTTTAGCACATATATAAGCACATATATAATTATTTTCGATTCTATAACTTTAAATGTTAATAATTTTTTCTATTGAGCTCCGATCGAGAAAACTTTATATATGAAAATTGATCGGTAAATTGCCACGAACCCAATAGTGCAAGTTTCATGGCAAAATTCTGACGTTTCTGAAAATTTCATTTTGCGATGTTGTCATTTATACATTAATTAATTACCGTAAAAATTCCTAGCATTATGTGGTTAATATTAGATTTGGAAAACCTTTCCTCTTACTTCAAAGAAACAAACGACATACAAGATATTTATAAATTTTAGTTTTTGAAGCTTAAGGATAGTAACACATGATATGGCAACAACCTTTTCTATCCTTCGCTTGCTAAAATCTAGTTTTTCCAAAATTCTTAGGATTTTGGGATTAATGCATTCTTTATTTCTAGTCGCTAATTTAATTTCCTATTTTATAAAATTCCAACTTTCATTACACTTATTGCTAGTTAAGTATCCTTATAAGATTTTCTTATTTATACTGTTTCCATATATATATATATATATATATATATATATATATATATATATATATATATATATATGGAGCGGTCAGAGCCCATCCAAAAAATCAAATATAGTAATAAATTAGAAATATATCTCATATCATATCGTACGCTTTTTCATTATTCGATGAGAGATAACTAGCAATTACAAACCAAATAACCTAAAAGAAACTATTGTTGGAAGCTACCCTTCAACATCAACTAGTGTTAATAATGTTGTGGCCATATCACTTCTTACTCCATTAAGATGGACATTTCTAGTATGTCATTCTACTATAACCCACATGTTTTAACTTACCCCTTGGCTTCTAATAAATAAGTCTATCCACTACTTCAATCATTACAAATTATTACAGAGTAAACTGTGCATTCCCACACTATAGTGGGTCAGAAATATAAATTATGCACATTTAAAATAATTCATCGAAAAACCGGCTAGTGGAATAAATTTTCTACCACACATTTTCTTTCTTTAGCCTTTAGTCAACCCACAACCTTTTTATGTGTTTGCCCTCTCATTACCCTCTTCTCTACTCATAATACCATCTGCTTTTAATCAAAGTATCTTGATAGTATTCTCAAAGTTTGGTATTTACTTCTTTTATCCTTAATATTTCATGCAAATATACTGTAGGACTCACAAAAGTGTACTTTGATACCACTTCTCATTTCTTCGTGGGTTCTTCTTATGACTTTTACATATGTCTAATCAAATAGTCCTATGAGCATTCGTGGATATTTTATTCATAGCGTCAGCCTTATCCCCATTGTACATAGACAGTCATTTTTATCTACTTTATATTAAAAATTGGTTTGGTTTTCACCACTCTTTATAAAATTAAAACTTCATAATTATGAAGTACTTACTCCAAAACTTTTATCTTTGAAAACATAACTTAGAAACCTTTTAATTAGATCCAAAAATTTCTTGGTTTTCGAAAGGAGCCATGAAAAATTTCCCTATTCTAATCAACTCTTCCATTTTAAGGACTTTCTACAACAAAGACTCACCTCTGTAAAATTAGGATTTTTAACTCAAAACATTTATTTACATTCAAAAGCACAACTTCCATACCAAACCATTTTCCAAAAACATCTTTTAGAACTTTAATCAATGAATACTAGAGTAGACAAGGATAAGTTCTATCCTATTATTTTCCTACTACTCATAATGTTTCCGTTTTCAACTTTGACAGAGATTCCAATAGCCTATGAGGAAGATTTCTAAAAGATACGTTCAAAGATGGCACATGTGTTTTACCCATTTTTGTACGCTTTTCCTTACATTCCTTACATTGTTCTTAACTAGATTAGTAACACTATTCTAATATAAATTCCTAATGTTGTTCCTATTTAAATTTCCTAGTTTTGCTACCATCTATATTTCTCCTACCTAAATGGCTTCTACTAACATATCTCTTTTCTTCTTTTATTATTTTCCTTATTGACTTATTGTAGTACATTCGCCTTTAGCTTTAGCCATTGAGATTTCCTTCATTAGCGTAAAAAGAGACGTGTATAAATCTATTTCAGTTGTTTTTCTCCGTATTTTCCTTGTACGGGATTATTCTTCAAATCTCCACTATCGAGCATTATTACCCTTCTATTCTCTTAATCCCATTTCAATCAAGTATCATTTCCATTTATTCACCCTTAGAAAGAATTTTAAAAGGAACTGCTAAATTTACAAAAATAAGGAAAATCGTCGAGCCAAACATACACTCTCTTTTTCATTTAAATGAAAAACCCCCTTACCAAAAACCTTTAGATTGAATTTTTTGACCTAACCCGTTTTAAACTTCACTAGGAATTTCTAAATAGATCCTTAATTTAAAATTTGCAATTTTTTTTGTTTTTGAAAACAACAACTTTCCATTGATACGGACCTTTTACTAAAATAAATCCTTTTAGAAAAATTCAAAAGTTTCAAAGAATTTTCAAAATCCTTTTTATCAAATTCTTTCACATAAAGTTAGAATTAAGAATGGACTTTAATTATTATTTCTTTTGGACCTTCCTTTTTTTATCCATTCTTAAATCATCTTCATTAAGAATATATAAAAAATTCGGCTATCATCTTATGGTAGTCTAAGCACACCTTCTTGTGCGAACTTGCTCAATCCTTTTCCACATCATACTTTCAGATGCTTACAACATATAGATTCATTATTTCCCATTTTTCTGGATGAACTATATGTATTTAATCGGTAATCCATTGCAATCCATCATCATAAGGCAGCCTAAGCCCAACAAAAGAGTCAAGTACCATCCAATTTTCGATGCCCTTGTGTATATCATGCTCATGCTCTTCTTGGTCAATGCCTTTCAGTGCGGCCTACACTCCATGGGGTAATCAGGATAGGTGTATAAATTTAATTCTATTTACTATTCCAACTCATATTTGCCTCATCCATCTTTTTAGAATATGGTCGCATCTACTTCTATAGTTGGAATTCATAGACTTTGGCGTATAATGTATATATAATTATAGGTAAAAATAATTATAGGCAAAAATAAAAATATGTTATCTCAGCATATCTTAATTCTACGATTGACTAACCTCAACTCTGATACCAAATGAAACAACCTGCACCTTAATGGGCTCGAATTTCGACTAAGTCGAAAACCAAGTCCATTAGAGTACAGCTCGCTAATTTTGGTAACTTGTAATAAACATAAGTATATCAAAGAATGAACTCACGGTGGAATAGTAAAATACAATAGAACATATATAATGACTAAGGCCACTACCTTGGAATCAATATTATTCCTTTAGTATCTAATTGCCTTGCCAATGCTGAGCATGACTGAGGAGACTTCTTCATCTGATGTTCCAGTCTTGCACCAGTAGCTTATCCCTCTAAATCCATCATGTCGATTGTAATGAGTAGGGGGTTAGAACAATGCTCCGGCGGCTGGTAAATTGCATAATTGATCAATAACGCTAATTTATGCCTATTGATTTCTATTTATATGTTATATCAATTATTCATGGCTTATCCATTTGATTCCACATATGTATACGATAGGTCCAACCTTCTTCAAGGTATAACTATATATATGTGTATGTACATGTATATTATATATATATGCATGTATGTATATAAAAGAATTCACTACCGAAAAATAAACCCCATCTAGTTAATACTTCTTAAATATGGAGTAAGCAGGCCCAATGTCTATTTAATACCTCAATCTCGAAGCAAGCCCTCTGTACCTTAATCGGTAGTCAATCAGCTCTAACTACAGAGACCGATAACTCCTAGATATGGCTTTATAATTCAATTTGTCGTAATACTAACGCATCTCAAATACTCATCTAAGGGTTAACTAGCGTACCTCCAATAAATAAACAATAAATAAAACTTTGAGGACGTTGCATACCCTATATGGATTCTATACTGTTAAAAAGCAAAATCCATCAGGGCAAAGCCTCTATATTAGCTCTACTACTAAATACTGATCCAACAACAACATAGACATAGCCTACCGATCTCCCACATTTGAAATCCCATTTAGACTAACCCAATGTATGTCAAAGAAAATACCCATTCTAATTACTTAATATCTCTTGTTAGAAATAAAGCAGACCTCATTTTCCTATTAGGTGCCATCTTAGGTTACCTATGACTTCTTATATAGGGAGGAGGCGGACTCAATGATCAATCTTCCACCTTGAAGTATACCCTTTGAAATCCCTAAAGGTATTGAGCTATTTAATACTTCAAATCCAAGATGAACACTAGGTATATTTCCCACACCTATATGCAAACGCATATCCTTTCACCATGGGTCCTATGGTTGGAGATGTCCCATTATTATTAAGTTTACAAAACTGCCAGTAGCCTCTAGGTGAAGGGCGGACTTCTATTATGTAACTCTACTGGCCTTGCATTCCAACCTATTCTAAACCAAACCCATTATCCTAAGCCAAAATATTGGGCTAGTCCCACTAATCAATGCTCATCCTAAACATATTATTAAGGTTATAATTTCTTACTATGAAAATTATTATATTGCTTCCTAGCATTTAACTCACTTATTCACCGCGAACCTATTCCTACCTTATATGCTTATTATGAATATTCTAATTTCCTTATTACGACCCATAAATATCAATTGTCTATAATGAACAGTTATTATTATTCAAATTGGAGAATCACTAACGACATTTATTTATTCGTTCTAATTCAACCTATTATGCTTATTTCATCCCCCCACAAATGCAATATTAAATTCTTTAATCAGTCCTATTAAATGCATTTATTTCCCTTTTAATTTCTATAACTTCCTATTAACTGCACATTCATTGCCTTGCTAATTTTGCAATCATCATTCCAAATTTTGGAGCAACAACCTTTTTCCATTTCAACCTCTTAGTTCTATGATTTACTACGCTATCAATAATTAGTTGTCCTAAAATATTTATTTACCATGCTTTATTTATTTTTGAAAGAAAAAGTTCTTTATTACTACCAATAGAACCATACAATAGCAGGATTCACCTCTTTAAAAAACCTGGCCATTGTGGTAAGGAAAAAGAATGTGAAAATCTCTATATCCCAAACTTTATTACAGTAAAACAATACTACTCAAACAAGAGCAAAATAACAAGTGGGAAATTAAACAAAAAACAAAGAAAACAAAATGCTATCGGCCTACTAAGGCAATCATGACACCTCCCCCATTAAAATGCTAACCAAACTGGCCCAATAACAAACGAAGTCAAAAACCCTTAAAACCCTTTCTCTCCTCATTACGCCGCCACCAACAAAAAACAATCAGCCATTATCCACAAATTCAATCCCTCATTCTTCAAAGAGTTTTCTTTCGTTCGATGTTAGTTTACTCCGTCGAAATCGTCTCCTGAGTTGTAGACGAACATCAAGCTCAATTAGTGTGCTCCTCTATTCCTCCGTACATGTCTTCTCTTCAAATCTCCTTCAAACATGCTCCACCCAAATATGATGAGTTATGGTGACAATCGCCACGTATGCCAATCGCTGAGCTTCTGATTTACGAGCGAAGCTCCACCGTATCATCTCCAATTGCTAATGCAAAGAACCCTTAACCTCAGGTCGCAACTTCAATTTGATGAGTATGTGAGTCCATAGATAAGTACTAAATTTACATTCAGTAAATAGATGCTTGTTAGTTCCATCCTGCTATTTGCAAAGATCACACTGCATATTGACTATCATTTCGCATGCCGCTAATTGATCTGTAGTAGGCAATCATTATATGTATGCCATATAAGAAGTGTAATAGAATTTTCACATAATTTTATGGAACCATATGAGTCTGAATATATCATCTTGTTGAGCTAGGATACGAATTGCATTCCATACTGTATAGAAAATAATTTTTTTATTTTGAGCGATGGTCTAATAATCAATATGTTGATCAGTAGCTAATTGCACCTACATAATGTGGTCTACAACCTCGCTTGTATGTGAGTAAATTTATGGTTGTAGTTGTCCCCCCTTTACGATGAAACTAACTTGACAGTTATGATCATTATAAATGCCTACTCAGCCCCATCCTATTAAGTCAACAAGGTACTAATGGTTGATCCATGGGTCATACCACAGATTTGTTGTCTCCCATTAACTATGACTCGATTCATGATAGCAGCTGCTTCATCCCGTTGTCGTAAAATAGATTTCATAGTGTCAGAAAAATTATTGTTAATATGCATTACCCAAAATTTGTTTTAGACAAATATTTGATTTTCATCCATCGAGATCACAAGCAATTAGATGTTAATAGTTTCCACAAAAGCTTTATTCTGGCAGTAGAATTGGGATCCACAAACTTATGGAGGCGTATTCGTCCCTCCAATTTAGGCCTTCAAAAGGTACCCCTTGATATTCTATGCATCCTACCTCTCTAGAAAAAATATATGCATATAATCTTTCAATTTTATGAATGACTGCAGTAGGGAGCTGATATATAAACAGCCAGTACATAACCATTGGAGTTATTGTATTGTGTATCAATTCAGTATGACCTGATGTAATTAAGAACTACTATCTCATCCTACTAATTTTGTTCTAATTCTTTGTAATAAGGTTGAACAATGAGTGTCGTGTATGTAATCAATGGACAGTGGCACGACAAGATATTTGATAGGTGATAGCTTCTCTGCTATATTTAATATTTGCGTTATTTCCGACTTCCACATAGCGTCTTTACTGAAAAACATCTGTGACTTTGCTTGATTAATTTAAAGACCCACCGTTTCCTCAATTTTTTTGAAAATATAGGTCATATACTTAACATTACGAATAATGGCTGCTAAGAAAATCATTACGTCATCAACATATAGTAGGTGTGATATATGGGGCTGTAACTTATTAGTCGCCTCCAAATACTTTTCATTCATGCCCTCTTGCATAAGTAATGAAAAATAATCCATAGCTACACAAAAATAAGTAAGGAGATAGAGGGTCGCCTTGTCTCAAATATCTAACAGACATAATAAATCCTTTCGGCCTCCCATCAATCATAATAGAGAAGGTTGGTGTCGAAATGCATTCGTAACAAGGTCTACCAAGGACAGAGGAAAATCAAAACACCGTAACGTGTGACAAAAAATACTCAATTAACCATATCATAGGCCATTTGCAGATCTATTTTAATATGCTTTTGCTCCTTACCATATTTAGTAAAGCCCCTTAGTTGTTCATGAGCCAATAACACATTTTCACCAATATTTCTACACGTTATGAAAGAAAATTGATTTTCTGTGATTAATGATGGTAGAAATCATTTAATTCTATTGCATATGATTTTAGAAATAATTATATATATATAACATTAGCACAATAAATAGTGCGGTAATCAGAAATTAATTGTGGCTTACCTTTTTTGGGGATCAATGTTATGTATGTGTAATTAACTCCCTGAGGCAGTTTTGCTATTTGAAATGTTTCTGAAACAGCTTTGAGTATCTTGTCTTGTAGGTCTACCCAGTGAAGCTTGTAGAATTTGGTAGAGAAGCCACCTGGCCCTGGGCTTTTAGCATCGTCGATTGAGGAAATAGCCGCTTTAAAATTTTCCATTGTAATGGGTGAAGATAAGTATTTCTACCCTTTGCATTGATTTTCATAGACGGTTCTATATGCTAAAATTATGTTGTTTAGTCTCTATTGAAAAGATCTTGGTAGAACTGAATAGCTGCTAATTTGATAGTATTATAGTCATAAATGTATTTCCCTGTAGCATCAAGCAAGGCCTAAATTTTATTTCTATGCCTTCTCATATTCATCTTAGCATAGAAAAACTTGGTGCTACATTTCCCTTATTGTTCCAATAACACTTTACTTTGTTGTCTAAGAAACCCAGCATATTGCTGCGTAGCTTCATTAAGTCTCTGCCCAACTTCACACAATATGTTGAAGAGTGTGTAGTTTTGTAGATTTTCACCAGTCTACTGGAAGAGTGAGTCAAAGTCAGTTTGTAGTTTAGAAAGATGATTGGCTTTAGCACTCAACCTATGCCATTGCTTCAGCTCTTTTTTTACTGCTTTCAGTTTGTAAATGAGTTGCTCAAAAGAAGTGCCCCATGTGTTAGTGGACATACCCTTGTAATGCAGTGACCATACCCCTGGGAATAACACCAGTAGTTAGTGTATCGAAAAGGAGCACGTTTCAGCCGATTATTATGCAAGCTGAAACACGTTAAGGGTGGGATATGATCACTCGTTGACAATGGCAAAGCAATAGTGCAGAGTTGAGGAAACATAGTGTGACGATCCAGAATTTTGAACATTTGAAAATGAAATATTTAATTAATTTTAAATATCTGGAAGTTATTTTAACTTGAATTCCAAATATTGCTATGAATTTGGCAATTAAATCATTGAATTTAATTGTGTGAAGTTAGGTAAAAAGAATTTATCTTCAATTTTAAGATGATTATTTAAAAGGCTTCGAAATTTATATTGATAATACTGAAGCTAATGGAAGCTTCAGAATTGGATTTGAAAGTGATTTGTTCAGTTTTGAAATTTTATCGTTCAAATCAATATTTACAAATAGCCTTCCGAGGCACAGTCTCGGAATTCGAAGAAACCAGTTCCATTGGATCCGTAATATTGTATTATTATCGGATTTCAATTTTCATATTTTTTGGAGTGATCGTTTGGCCATACGTAAGTGATCATTTGGCCGTATGATAAGCAAATGCATTGGAAATTATATCGAAATTTAGTTTAATAACTGGTTCAAAAAGCTATCTTCTCCATACGATCAAATTTGGACTCGGCACCTTTTCCATTGCCTTCGGAACAGGGGTTAAACATTATAAACGCCTGGCGGCATGCTTCGATAGGAGTTTGAAAATTTAAGTTGCATTTTTAAGATGATTTGAATTTGAATTTAAATTTAATATGTATATATATATCTTTATTCATTCAAGCGACAAATTTAACTCGTACTAAAATTGTTAACCACGGTTCCTTTTGTTCTGTATATCTCATGCGCATCTTCCTCTTTTAAATTTTTTATTTTAACCAAGTATTTTAAAAAGAAAAATCAAATTAAAAGAAATTTTTATCTTCATTCATTTATATACAAAAATGGCCGATTAATTTTCATTTTCCCTCTTTGTCTCAGAGAAAGAAATCATGACCGCTCCCTATTCAAAACGAAAAATTCATGTAGTTAAATCAAATCAAAGTATTTTCGGGATGTGCGTGTTCGAGTTTCGCGAGGGCTAGGAGTGATGGTGGCGACGTCTTGTGTGGCGACTTCAATAGGAGCTCGAATTCAAGGCTCGAACTTGAGGCGACAATTGATCGGTGGCGACATCAGCATCACAAATGGTGGTGGTAGCTCGCGAATTGGAGGCACGCACGTGGAGGCTCGCGCGAAGTCAGAGAAATCAAAGCCGTGGTCGATGTTGGGCTTGGCGAAAGGATTTGATGATCGCGATTTTAGTAGGGTTTTGCTCGGCAGTAAGGCTAGGTCGTGGTTGCGATCGAGGTAGTAGCCTGGGCTATTTTTCTGTAGTAAGGTATTTATTTTTAGTTAGTTAAATATAATTTAAATTTATATATACAGATAACGTTTTAAATTTTAAACAGTAAAGTGAATTTTTGTTTTCACTTAAGAATATATGTGCATGCGAATGTAAAAGAAAAAATTGATACATGTAGTGACTTATAATATGCAGATTTCTGGTAATATATGTATATAAATTATCAGTGAGGAAAATATGGGTAATTTGGGTTAAAACAAATCATTAGTTAATTGATTTATTAAATAAGATTAATTGTTCAGTTGATTCAAATATTTATGAAATCTTATATAATTGTTTACAAGGTCTAATACAATGAAGAAAACAGTATGGAATGGAAATGAGTTGAATGCGTAGGCAAAAAGGAGAGATCTTCTCACTCAATCAGATTTTTCTTATTTAATATTAAATAGTTGAATTTAAATTATTGAATTTGTACTTGGATGATAATTTATTATCAATTGTATTGGATTAGACCCTATGTGCCACATAATAGTAGATGATATTATATAAAACCCGCATACCACGATATTCCACCTCGAAGTGGAATTTGTATTATATATGTATTTGTAGTGATTGATTTCCCACGTTATATAGCGGATGAGAGTCTATGCGCCGCATACTAGCGGATGATATTATATAAATCCCATATACCGCGATATTCCACCTCGAAGTGGAATTGGTATTTAATTGTTGTGCTAATATCTGTGGATGCAAGGAAATAGGTTGGAGGGATCCAACCGGATTCCTCAAAATATTTGAATTTGTTTCAATGTTATGTGTTGATTATTTATAATCTGTGTGTGATCATATTTGTGATTGAAATCGCTGAAAGCTATAGTTTAACCAAATATATTTTTGATATCGTAGAATACCAGAAATAAATAAAATTGGATTTTTAAAATTCAAGTTGAAAGTTACGGTAAAATTTATTTTTGAAAATTAGGTAAATTTAAAAGAAGGAATTTTAAAAGGATAAAGTTTATTTTTGAATCCGACTGAATAAATTCCATGATAGGGGAAAAGGTTTAATAAATGGATTTTAGGTAATATTATTCAAAAGTTAAAGAATTTATTTAAAATACGGATTTTAAATAGTGTGGAAGAGATAAAGGGATTTATTTTTAAAGGAAAATAAATTTTAGAACTTAGATTTGGAATTTAATTTGGAGTTTGAAAAGATTTTAGAAATCAATTTGAAAATTAATTTGGTGTTTTTAAAATAAACCTTTGGGAAATCGACATGAAAACTGATTTGGTGATTTAAATAAATTTAGAAATCAATTTGGAATCTGATTTGGTGATTGAAATAAATTAGAAATCAATTTGGGATTTGATTTGGTTTGGAAGGGATATTTGGAAGATTTGTATATCGTATATCAATGGGTATTTGAAAATTTAAATTCACAATGGGAATTTAAAAAAGAAAGGGATTTTTTTTTAAATAAACACTGGTTTATTTTTAAGTGTGGAAATAAAATTATGGATTTGGAATGTAAATTAAAATAAATTGAGAAGATTTATTAATTGATATAAATGGACCATTTTGAAATGGTAAGAATTCTTCCGTGGAAAGCCGAGTATATTTTTTTAAAGTAGCTTTTAAAGTATAAATTAAAAGTTCTAGAGATTGATTAGAAAGATATTGTTGGAGAAATTATTTTTTGGAATTGTTTTAAATCTTTTAAAGTAAAGATTCATTTAATAAATTATAGAGGGGATTATTTTAAAGATTAAATTGATATTTGATTTAGAAAATATTTATTTAAATATTTATACTCTATCTACTAATTTTTTTATTTTAAAATTACTTTTGGACTTAAAGTATTATATGAGATATTAGTATAATATTTCCATAACTAATATTTAAGCAAGTGTTTTAAAATAGTTTTATTTTAAATGTTTTCAAGTATATTTTGGATAAGTATTTTAAATTATTTTTAAAAAGTATTTGAACTCGGCAAATTTTCAGTGGAATTAAATAAATATTTGGCACGCGAGGAAAGTGATTTGAAATTTGTTTTTAAAGGATTGAAGTGTGAAAAGTGATTTGAAATTTGTTTTCAAATGGTTGAAGTGTGAAAATGTATGTCTTGCGAAGATATTTTGAAATAAATAATTAGGGAAAAGATTATTTTAAATATGGTGATTGTTGTGAATATTGATTGATAGTTAAATAACCGACTATCAATATTGGCCTTTAAATGGAATTTGAATTCCGATGCGACCGAGGGTCGGATTCCAAATGGATATTCGAAAACCACATCGAACCTTTGTGATAGATCGTTTGTTTAAAAGATCAAAGTGGAAATTGTTGTGATTTGTTTGAATATGAATGTAACACTTTTTAAAAAAAATAAGCGCTCGTTATTGGATTAGCCGGGAGAGGACTTTGTGTCATAAAACCCACTCCGAATAATGATATGACGAAATGGGAATTGCATTTGAAGATGGTGTTGAAGACTTGGTATTTTCGAAAGCGAAAGGATTACGTGTCGAATGTCTCTGCACCAGGTTGCTTCGGTATAGAGATTTTATCACCCTTTGTGATGGGGATTCCGGACGTGATTAGTGAATATCCGGATAGCAAGGGCTTCTTTGAAGTGCCTTCGGTTCCATTTGATCCCGGGACGGACTTGTATGGATGTGTCTGACGTTACACTTTGAGATGTAAAGCTAGTTTCTATCAAATACATTCCTGTTGGTGGCGGAGAATTTATTCTCTTAGCATAACACCCTTCTCTGAGACGTACGTACAAGCTCAGAGGTTATGTAGTTGATGGTTACTAGTGTTACATTCCCAATTTGGTAATGTGGCATACCAAGTGTTGTTGATTATTTGTTGATTGAATCATGGCTTTGTGAAAAGTATAGCTTTGTGGACGAGACTTCGTCGGACCTCACAACCCGGAATAGTCAAAACAAGAAGGATGCAGTAATGTTATTTAAGGGTAGCGCCCTCTGAGGGTATGTCATTTCCTTCTGTAAAGAGGTGGTATCATAATATGGATCACAGATATTTAACCTATGTGAATGCTGCAAATTTATTACTTTGTGGTTGTTGGTATTGAGGATCCTCGGATAAAGGTCGGTTACGACCGGGGGATGGCATACCCGTGTCAGTAGTTACATGGTTATAAAGGTAACCTGGCTTTGTGTTGGCAGAGAGCTGGTTAAGTTCTTGGGGTATCCCTCCAGAGGCGTACCCATGTGCCAATAGGAAGTTCCTTAGCCTGATCATTTGTTGAAAATCTAATCACCAATACGTGCCCTTTACGACTGCCATTGTGTAACCTACCATTCTTGAATGGTAGCTATAACAGGCATAATATAATGGTACCTATGTTGGCTAAGATTAATATTATACTTTCAAAAGGTTTTCTGCATTATGCACTAATAATAATAATATTAAAAAGAATTTTGCGTATCAAGCATGTTTGACTATCATAAGGAGAAATCTCCCCCAAGTATGCGATTGCATTATGTATGTGTCGGGAGGCCTTATGGTAGTTTCATTTTCCAAAAGCATAGCGAATTTCTTTTTATTTTCTTTATGAAAATAACTATTTCTAAGTTCTCGCACCAGTCCCATGACTGACCTGGAGTTTATTGTTCCCTTTCTAAACTCTAGGTGCCCATAATTTTCCACACGGGCAGCCTAAAGTCAGTTTATCATTATTCCAGAGCGAAGAAAGAAAAGATGCTGTGGAGATCTGAAGTTCAAGATGGATGGCGAGGCGTATCACTAGTATATGTAATATTTCCTTTCTCCTATTGTGTTGTTGTAGACTACGATAATGTGATGTATTGTAAAAACTGATATAGTGCTTTTGTTTTAAAGATTATTCATTTATCTATTACATTTGTTCCACTACGAAATGTGAGATTCTGTTATTGTTTCTGTTTCTTCTTCTATCTTCTTCTTCTTTAACCTTAACGGCTCGGTTTTCTGGCATTCGATTGTGCGGCATTTGGTACAGTGGACGTATTGATGTCGACTTTCGGAAGTCGAAAAATTGGGTCGTTACACATAGACATGAAGTCGTAGTTTAGTAAGACTTTGCCTATGTTTGTTGCAATTCCACATCGTCGCCATGTATATTTACATCCCTGCAATGGAGATTCAACTAAACCACAAGTATATAAGCTATTTTTAAAAGAGTTCGTATAGGAAAAAGGGATAGTCAACCCCTTTTTTTATCCTTCGTATTGAGTGCATTATTAAAATCACCCAAGCAATCCAAGGAGACCTTATAGTTGCCGCGTCATGGCACAGCAAATCCCATAAGTGTTGGCGCTCAAAGAACGAGTTACTAGCGTAAACACAAGTATAGTACAATTGCAGCTCTCCTTGATTATGCAGCAGTATGGTGATATGTTGTTGAGAAGAGATCTCAACAACATGTTGCCACACTGTTTTATCTAGCATGATACAAATGCGGCCTATAGCGCTGGTGTCGTTATTGTGAATAATATTCTAAGAGGAAAACTTTGGTCGCAAGTCGTCTATCTTTTGTGTAGTAAGCTTGGTGTCAACTAAGCCTAACAAACTAAGCTTGTGAGTGTTAAGAAGCGTGAATACGTGACAAATTTTATCGTTTGTTTTCATGCCTCTAATGTTCCAGCTCATTACATTCATATACCCTTTAAGGAGCTCCTAGTTGATCTTTTAGGAGGAGCAAATGCTGAACACTTAGGGTTTGTGTGCACTGACTCGCCAACTCGTGTGCGCAACCAACAAGAGCAAGTGTGCAAGTGCAAATCACAAAAAACAAAGCATCATGAGTTGAACAACATGAAAAATGCCATCAGATCAGATGCATTCAAAGAACAGCAACCAACAAAAGAAGCAGTGACAATGATTATTGCAGTAATGGATGCAAAGATACCAAATGGTAACAATGCACAAGTGACACAACGACCATGAAGCAGTGCAAACTCAAATAAACAATTATCCAGACTAAATACAAATGCCAGACCAAGCTGATACTAAATACACATATGCAGACTCGACTACAAGAACACCACAAGTATATCAACTCAACAACAAGCAGTGCAGTAATGGGTGAACAGAAGACAATTGAACAACTACAAGGTTAGGGAAGCAACAAGTGTACAAGTGACTCGAGCAAATACACATGCACCAGTGATGCAAGCTACAGATTTGAAGAAATGAAACAACATCAAAACATCACATATGAAATGACCAGAACACTAAGTGCAGGCAGAGAAATGACACAACAGTCATGAACACAGAAACACCAATAGAGGTGAAGCTCAATAGTAACCACAAGATGCAGACATAAACAAACAAGTCTCGACCAAACTCAGTGAAACTCAAGCACGTGAGTTCAACAATCCAATATACAATGAAGACTAGACATGAGTATCAAGCTACAACTAGAATGAGGAAGTGCAACAGAGAATAGCGTCAATACATAAATGACTACAGAACATCAAGATGAATCAAAACAAGTTCGATCAATATCAATAACCAAAGTCACAGTGAAATCAACATCATCAGAGAAGATGGCCAGAGACGAAGCTCACCGGGATGAACACAAAGATGGCCGAAGCAGTGGCAATCAACTAAAGTAATTCACAGTAAAAGTCGAAAGATTAAAAGTGCAGAGATAACCAAGTCAAAAAATTCAAATGCGTATCTTTGAAAAAGTCAGAAATTAAAAGAGGAAATTTTGTTTCGTATGACTCAAGTAAAATCAAACGTTTGAAAATCAAGACCGTATGCATCAAGTAAGTCACTATATCAGGAAAGCGAAAATTAGGAAAGTATCAAATTGATACGAACGAATTATAGGGTTTCAGAATTCATATAAATACGTCACCCAAACCATCATCGAAAGGGGGGTGTGGAAAAACCGAATCAAATCCAAATATTCACCCAAGTTCATCATCGGCTAAGCAGTGAATAAAGAACAATCGAATTCAAGCAATCAATTCAGAAAGCAAAAAATAACATACCAGAAGAAAAATCAGATTCGATCGTTTCGAAGCAACTAAGCCCTAATTTCACAAAGCGATCATCAGAGAAGCAGCGAGCAAGAGCAACGCAGCAACCAGAGAATCGAATTTGAACAAAAGCCCTAATTCAGATCGAACGAAGAATCAAAGCCGCCATTTTTCTCTCAAAGAAAATAGAAGAGGATCGGGTAAAAGAACACTAGAGGGCCGACTTTGTTTTTATAAAAGGGGCCTTGTTTTTTTTAAAAGGGGACTTAGTTTATATTTTAGGGTTTTTATGTTTTAAATTGTTTTTTTTTAAGTGTGTTTTAAATTCTCTTTTAAGGTTCAAGTTTTGGTAAATCACCACATAGGTTGTAGGTAGTGTCAGATTGTCTGGTTAGAATTAGTTAAGTGAGCAGGGTCTGCGAGTTTGCAAAACTCTATAGGCGGTAGCAGGGTGTGCGAGTCTGTTAGAGTGTTTGTAAGTGGGAGACTGTTTAATTCTAATAGAAATCTGTGAATGCAGCAGTAGGCAGGGGTTGCCGAAGCTGGGTAAATTTTATGTGTGATTTACTTTTCAGCATATTTATTTCTACAGTTTGTTTTGCATTTAAATTCGAGAAAATTTGCTATAACCCTATTCACCCCCCTCTAGGGTTAATCTAGATCCTACAGTTTGTTGTACTATCATGCCTATGCTTCACATTAGGGTTCTTCATAATCATGGGGGAGACATTTATATGTGTAGTGTTGCTGATGCATAATTCCTGAATATGTGATGCTACATCAGTGATTAATTCTTTTGCAGTTTCAAAATTGTCAGCAATAAAGGTAGATTTTCCTTTATCCATTACTGGTAATTGCTTTGTCTCTATTTCAAGCATAGTCAAAGTTGCTTCTGAAGGAGAAGATGAAGCAGGATCAGTCTGCCTATTATCAGATAGGTCTTCCACTTCTGAAAGAACTGCAAAAGGATTTCGAAGCTGGACTTCATTCTGTTGATCTACATAGGACTGTGCCGCTTGTACAATATTATTTTCTCTTGTATTAGTATTAATGTTATTTAAATCATCTGTAACTTGAACCGTGGACTGTTCTGTAATTGACTGAACATTATTCTTAGGTCTCCATTCCTTTTACGATTGAATGGCGCAATTAAATTTTGAATGTCCATATGTCATACATTGTGAAAAAGGTATAAATTTGCATTCATATTCCACTGTAACTTCATCAATAGCGCCATTGTATAATTGTAATTGAATCATGCGTGGATATGTAAAACTCACATCTACTTCAACCAAAACACGAACGTAGTTCGTTGAGTTTAAATGGTAGTATTGGTATCCATATGGATTTGATGTCCGAGCACACTAGAAATACATCTTATGCCTTCGTTGCCCCAATATTCTAGTTTCAATTTAGTCAGTCGAATGCAAATCGGTGTTGTAGAAAATGCCTCCTTATTCATATTGATTCCTGGTTTCCACATCTTAATAATCAAAATTCGAGATCTAATAGTATGAGGCCCTGATCTAATAATTTTGGAACAGTCCTCTGGATTGTAGAATTTAACGACAACAAAGCCATTTTTCTTGTAATATAATTCATATGTACCAGTTGGTTTCCATGTTTTTTCAATAAAAGTTTTAAAATTAGCATACACCGATCTTCTACTCAAGATGTAAATAACAAGATTGTTGTTCCATTTACAAGAAGACACTTTAAAAACAGTTCTGGCATGAGTCCTGACTTATTTACTCCTTTAGTCAGTGGTGGAAAATATTTAAGATTCGTGATGTCTTCCTCGTTATGAACAGCAAAATCTCGCACTGTGTTAGCCCAGGATCTTTGCCATGAACACATTTTAGTTGAAATGGGCGATTGTTAAGATTCCAAACTTGGGCATGTGACTTTAGAGGATACCTGCCTATGTTCCAGACCCTCGTCAGTTCAACTATGAGGAAGGACCAGTGGATCATCAGTGCTCCAGGAGGAACTTGGCGGTTTAGGTGGGGATGGGTGCTCGGTAATGGTTCCCGCTTCTAGGCCTTCTTTCACCATGATACTTCTGTTAATATTTACTATGCTTTATATATATATAATCGATAGGTATGGTTATCTATATGTGTGTGCGTATGAATTCCTATTTTTAACTCATTAATTCCTACATTTAGAAATTTTAGAATATATACTTACATGTACAATCTGTAAAGAACATTTATTTCCACATTTTAATATATTAAAGCTATCCTTTCCAAAATGGATTACCATTATCACTTTCCATAAATTTCCCAAAAGTGAGACTTTTGCTTCGTTTGAAATTACAAGGAACTATCTCTTTTCTTTTATTGAAATATATAGTGCAAACTATAGAGGAGAACATTTATTCTTTACACATTTCTTTTCTTTTTGGTATATTCCTTATTATTTTAAATGACATACTTTTTTTACATAGTTGTAGAATTAGATAATTTATGGAAATTAAATGAAAATAGATATAACTAAATTATACCCACAACACTCCTAGTGAATTAAAACATAAAAATTCCATTGCAAGTCAAATTAGGGCAACCTAAACCAATAACAACAATTGACAACCTAATTATCATAAGTCTGGTATAAATCTTCCAAGCTTATCAATTATCATAAATCAAATTAGGGTTTAAATAACATTCTATTTCAATTACCTAACTTACATAATATATAGGAGAGATTTTTATTGAATACGTCCTTTCTAAGCCTACAACTTTACAGATCTTGCATGGACATAATGATTAAATAAAACTCAAAGGTATAAATTTCAATGTTATATATAAATCATATAATTTCTCATTCACCATTCAAGCTTTTCAAATCTCCCAAATCCGAATTCAACCCTTTAATTGTCTCTCCTTTTCCTTTTCAATTCAAAAAATGTATATAACTAGATATAAACATACCCATTAGAATTTCAGACATGAGAGGAGATTTGAATTAAGTGGAATATGGATTAAAAATTATAAAATTCACCCTTTTCTGCTGTTATGATTTGCTCTTTCTCTTATTCTTTTTTATTTTCTACCCATATCCGATTATATACATATATATTATAATATTTTATAATTAATAGAAATAATTGAGAAGGAAAAATGGTAAAGCATCGTTGCTTTGTTTAGAAAATACGAGAAGAGAGATGAGGGGCCGGCTCTGTATTTATAGATGCTCGAATTAATTTATCCTTTATATTTAAATTAGTTAAATCTGAGCCGTTCGACTAAGGTTCAACCCTAGCTGAAACTACCTAAATCGGTCGATTGCTTCCCTCTAGGGGGTCGACCGATAGCGGTCGACGGCCCAAGGAGGTAGGTCAACTAGTGGGGTCCATGCGGTTATATTCTTTGTTTACTTTTAAATTCTTATTTAATTATTTTCATTTTGAAAACTTCAAATGCTAATAACTTCTTCATTTGAAACTCCATATATAAAAGTTGCTCACAAACTCAGCACGGACACAATGGTGCAAGTTTCGTTGCCAAATTCTGATATTTGCTCGAATTCCATTTTTAGGCATTAGTAATTATTTATCAATTATCGTTAATTTTACAAGTGTTACATCTGCCCTCCATGCGGGGATACCATCGGTTGTGTGTACGTACAACTGATGTGAGATATCTTCAACTGTAGGATGCATAAGGATATATTTTCACGTGTAGGGTTGAGGTATTAAATGGCCGATTGTTCTGCCTCTTCCCTATTTAAGAAATATAAAATGGCTAGAATTATCTGTTAGTTGCGTTAATGAAATCTCTTAGGGAAGGTTCGCGTCAGGGATGAGGTATCAAATGGCCAGAGTGTTTTCTTCTTCCTTATCTAAGAAGTATTAAGTAGCTTACAAGGGATTTTATATGATGGCTATTAGGAAGCACTAGGAGGGGTTTGCCTTAGGTAGAACTTAAATAGCTAGAGAATCTGCCTGCGGTCTAGGCATTAAATAACTAAAGAGTTTGCCTATTTCTATATAAAAAGTCTTAAGTGACCCATGTACTTTCTCTCGCATCGTCAGGATATGATTGGACCCAAGATGGGTTGTCGAACCCAATGTACTCCATAGTTACAAGGGGGAGAGAGTTGGTTCGAGACTGAGGTATTAAATGACCATTATGTCTGCATAAACTAGTGCCATGGATAGTGACACACCTATATATTTTAGAAGTATTAAGTGGTCAAAGTTTTCTTTTAGAAAGTATAGTCACACACCTGTGTGTGTGTGTATATTATGTATGTATGCATGTATGTATGTTTATATAATTAACCCAGTTTCAAAAAAAATGTATGTATGTATGTCTATGTATGTATGTATATACTTATACCTCGGAGTAGGTTACGCATACTTATATCTTAGAGTAGGTTATGCATACAGATACTTATACATTGGAGTAGGTTAACATATAGATATTTATACTTAGGAGTAGGTTACACATATAGTACGTGCATATGGAATTAAATGACTAATTCTTAAATAGTAGACATAACAACTAAATGAAAATCAATCAGCATAAACTAGTGTCATGGATAAAGTATGTAATTTACTAGTCACAACCCCCTCATCATTACAACCATAAGGTAGATTTAGAGGATATGATTCCAGTACAAGACAAGAACGATAGGTGGACAGGTCTTCTCATTCATGCTTTGCATTGACAAGGTGACTAGATATCTAAGGTAATTGCCTTAGCTAATATATATGTTTTATTATATTTTACTATTCCACCATAAGTTCTTATATAGATGGCTCTTTGATATACTTATGTTATTTATAGGTTACTAACACCAACGATTTATACACTAATGGACTTGGAGTTTTTCAATTTAATCAAAAAATTTGCGCATTAAGGTGCGAGTTGTTGCATTTGGTATTAGAGCTTAGGTTAGTTGATCTTAGGAATCAGGATACGCTGACTGAACATATTTGTATTTTTACCTATATTTACATATGTGTGTATGTGTATTTACATATATCTATGTATATTACATGCCAAACTTTACAAATTCTGACTATAGAATTAGTTGCGATTATATTCTGAAAAGATGGATAAGATAACTATGAGTTGGAACAATAAACCGAGTTAGATTTATACACCTACCCTGTAACAACCCTAGTTTTAGCTATTTATTCTATTTAGTTATTTGAATTTTTGAAGTCTATATTATATAATTTATGTTTAAAAATATAGTCTAATTATTTAAATTGGAGATATATTTTATAAAATTGTCCATGTCAATAAAATTAAATAAAAACTGTGAAAATTTAATCTAAGATTGAACAGTAAAATTTCACGTTTGAAAGACACGTAAATTAGAGAGTATAAACAACGTAATAAAACGTGTGTTTTTAAAATGTTTATTTTATGAAAATTTCTGAAGTTTTAAACTGCGTCTGTCTAGCGTAGTGTAAAAATCATGTTTTAAATATTTTTGGACATAAAATATCAGTCAGTGTTTTGACGAACGGTACGTATTTTATTTGTCAGCTGGTTTTATTTTGGCATGCGCTTCTATTTAAACTGACTACATAAAAACTTTACCATTTACATTTAACAATATCAAACTAAATCAAAGGAAACTTTAACCAAAATGAATCACACAACATTTATATATGAAACGTTCGAACTTTATAAATTGTTTCCTCTTCTCTCTGCTTGTTCCTGTGCACGTGTACACATCCCCTTTAAAACTGGAACGTACACATTCATCTGCGGCCAAGCTAAAAAAAAAAAAATCAAAACATATATAAATGAATTAAAGAAACCCATGGAATTAACGTTCGAAAAAAATTAAATATACACTTGAAAAATAAAACTGGGAACTTGCATCAACCCTTTCCTTTCCTTCAGCATTCAGTTATCAAAGCTTTTATCTCGCAAGCCTTTATCTATGGCCAGTTTCTCTTCAAATCAAAGCAGCCATTTAATTGCTTTTAAAAGCATCAAATAGCCTTCAAGGATTTGAAACTGCTCAGCCTTATATGCGTTGATAAATTTAGGCAAGAACTTAAACGTTTGCTTAGGAATAAAAGCTCTGGCTTGCCATTTATCTCCCCATCTCACCATCAGTTGCTTCAATCACGCAAATCAGAAATTTCATCTTGAAACTGATGGACCACTTGCTCGCATTTCACCAGAGTTATGACAAAGGAAACTGATCCTTGATTTCCTCTGCATAATTCAAGGCTCTTCCTATATATTATTCATCTTCCCCTACATTATTTTCCTCTGCATCTCAGTCCATTTCCTTTTGCTCAAGATCAGGTAATAGTGTTTCTTTTTCCTTCCTATTCTAAGTTTCTCTCTGTCATTTTTTGTGTCTTGCTCGGCCAGGCCATTCTTGGTATAAGATCTGTATGTGTACTGTCTATAGCTTTACAAAATGGACATATAGGATAGGCAGTCAATAGTTGATAGCCAGATCTGGTGAAAACATGATATCTGATTGTATGAGACATATAGATCTGGGGAGATATGAACAAGTCTGGGTGTGTGTTCTTTTGATGAAGCCTGCAGTGGAAGGAGTAGGCTATAAATTGGTATAGGAGCTGTCTGCAATTACATTAGGCTTGTTTATAAGAATCATAGTAGTAGTCAATTTAATCTGGATAGGATGATTTTAGTTTGCATCAGGTAGGCAGATGATTTCAGTTGCATCTACATACATATTTAAGTGTTCAAGACCCACCATTCATATAATTTTGTATAAGAGTTGTCTGCATCATGATAGGGTATATGTATAAATCATATTAGTAGTTCAGACAGTGCATATGAATATGGTGTCAGTTGCATATGTAGGCATGTTTAAGTTCAGATCTACCTTCATAATTCAGTCTGCACACATACTAGATGTAGCACTGATAGATGAGAGATAGGGTAGCATGTAAACTGAAGTGTAGTTGAATATGGCTGAGGTTGGTGGAGCTGCCAGGTCTGAAAATCTGGAAGGGGAAAGGTTTGAATGAAGACTGGCAGATCTGAAAGGTGCATCTGGTGAATGTTGTTTGGTGATGCAGTTAAGGGTGAAGTTGGTTAGCAGTAGAAAGTTTTGGGAAGAAGTGGGAAAATGATGCCACAGTTGCATATTCAAGTGTGCACGTGCACAAGTTTTGTGCACAGCAGATGCACTCAAGTGCAGGGCCAAGGTTGATGGGTCTGACACTATAACTTGGTGTATAGGAGGTGGATGGACTAGTGAAGGCAGTGGTAGGAGGTAGCAGGGGCAGTGAAGGCCAGAGAAGGATGAGTGCCTCGAAATATATGTGGTTTAACATTTCCAGATTTTTGACTCGAAGCTGAAGCATAAATGACCCGAAGCAGAAGGTGTCTTGACTCGAAGAAAACCCTGTTTTGTCTCGAAGCAAATGAAGGGAAACTCGGGTTGGAGACAAATATTGTTGAGTTGTTATGCAGTGGTGACCTGGGGCATAAATTGAGTTTGGAAATCATTTGTGAAAAAAAAAAAAAAATGATGAAAATGATGAATGAATAGGTATGGGATAGGCATGAACAAGTTAGGGGTGCACTCGTATTCATTTTGCAAATCGTGTTTTAGAAAAATTTTGGGTCGAGCAAGTCAAAAATTTCTCTTCCTTATCTTTGAATTTTCTTTGACTATAAAATCTAAGTCGCGTTCCTATATTTTGAAATTTTGTTCTAGATCTAAATCTAGGCGACGCCCGGGAAATTTGACCGTTACTCTCTGTCAGTCTGTACCGGTGGATTGTCATTTTTGAATTCAAATTTTCTGCAACATCCAAGTGAGTATTTCTCACCAGACATACGTATTTATATTTCGTAAATTATTGCAAGTGTATGTGTATGATTGCATTTCACTATTATCTGTCTGTAGTGTAATATAGAATGATGGACCCGTTTAAAATTGACATCTCATCAGTATTATCTGTTATATTATTTCTGCAGTTATGTTATTGTTTATTTACTGCTTAAATCACCACTGCAAGTTCCCTGTTATTATAGATGGTATGGGCTGAAATGATAGGCCTAATTGGTTATTATTGTTCACTTGTTCGGTTAACTGCTGTAAATTATCTTGGGATTGCGGGTTCGAAATGATAGAACCCGGAGTTGTGTAAATATCGGATTGAAATGATATAGATCCGTTTCACTTGACCTAGGCTAGAAAATCTTATACAGGCCCGTGGTTTATATATATTATTTTCTGGAAATATTTTAAATTATTTTTAAGAAATTGAGGATATTCTAGTAAAATTTTTATAATGTTTTAAATGTTAAAAATAAATAAATATAGAATAAAATTTTAGTATAACTTGTTCCAAAAATTCTGGAGTTTTGAAAGGATAAGATTTAAATTTAGAGAATTATATATATATAACAAGTTATATTTAGAAATAGATTTTAAATCTAAAAATCTACAACCGCATTTAAATGCTATCTTTTGAAATTTGACTAGGTTAAACTCATAACTTTAGACAGCATTTCCTGAATGCTGTAGAAATTAAGATGGATTTATTTGAGAATCTATGGAAGATTTTTGAGAATAAGTTAAACTTTGGAATTTAAATATGTAATAAATAAAAGAATCTAGAAATTGAGTTTGGATAGATTTTAAAGGAAAATATGATTTCTATTATAAAAGAAATAAATTCCAAATTTGATTGAATAAATTGAAATGGTATATTTTTTAAGAAAATGTTTAAATCAAGGATTTGAAAATTTAAGGTATTTGAAATATATATTGATTTGGAAAAATAAATACCATTTTTCAAACTATAACCACGGGTTATAATAACGTTTGGTTGGCAAAGAGACCGGGATCGGATATGGACATACTCTCTGTCGATACCGAAAACCACTTTGACAACCGTGTACGCGGTGGAGATTCCAGAATGAAGTAGGTTGGTGGTGACGGTCTCTTAAAGGTATATACGTGGACCCGACTCCCGTGAGTTGGCTTAAGGTGGCTAAAACAGGAGCGATTCTCGGATTAATGAGGTAGCTCCTCTGATCGAACGCACTTCTTCGTATGCCATTCTATTACTCTTGTGATTGTTTTGGTGTGCACCTTTGATTTGGGAGTGTTGTTCGAGGTGGGCGGTTGCTGCGGCTTCGCGTTACCACCGGTCCGGATAGCAATTGGTATATCTACCCTGGCATTGCCTAGTTGTGCCGTGTCACCTACCATATCGAGCCTTGTACGAGTTTGGTTTTCTCCCGTAGCCCGTGTGGTATCCTCTAGTTGCTTCCCGATCAGGAGGAGCTATGATATTGGATGGACTACTGGGACTATTACGTGTTAAGGGCTATATGGGTAACCCCTTAACGCTATTAAAAAGTAAGTTTATTTTAATATAGACACTATTATAATAGCGCAATATACTATATAGTAAATAGTTTAACGGATCCTTAGAGGATGGGCGATCCCAAGCATCCTTTAAGTTACTTGCTCTTTACATTACAGTACACTTGATTTAGCTTACATTATATAAGTATGTATGTCCTGACTCGAGTGTTTTGTTTTATTGTACGCTCGGGTCAGCCTGAGTTGCAGATTCAGCTTTTCTTTCTGGAGCTAGGACTAGATCACTCTTGCTAGTTGGAAGCTTCTTCGTCTTTATATATTTTGTAATTCAAGACATTTGGGAACTATTTTTGCTTATGGCTTAAAAATTGTACTAAAGATTTGTAAACAATGTATTTCTGTTGGTAATGGTTTTCAGTGGCTTCATGAACCACTGTATTATTTTATATTCCGCTGTGAGATTCTGATATCTGTGTCTGTGATTCTGTGTATTTGGTTTCATTTGTTCCGTAGCTATATTTACAATCTATTATTTTGAACTATTCCAGCTTGACATGTTCTATTATTGTCGAATTCGAATAGTACAAAATAGTGGGTCGTTACAGTTGGTATCAGAGCCAGGTTATAAACCATAGCTTAAGGAACAAAAAACTCATTAGAGATAGAGTAGCAATACTCTAGAATGAGTGAAGTCAAATTCCAGAATCTTTCCTTGTGAGAGAGCGTATTTTCAAAGTATTTTGGTATAAAACTTCCTAGGTTAAATAAGTTCCAAACACTTCTTCCATTTCTCTCCATCGTTATATTCAAGCTTTTGTTAATTGCTTAGACTTTATCGTATCCTAGAACATCTTAATATTTTCCTCTATCCTTAGTATCCATCCTTAATCTTTCAGGATGAATAGAAGAAATAATCAAGGTCGAGGGCAAGTCGCTCCTCCTCCTGCTGCCCCTGTCCGTTTCACTAAATTGTGCAAGGACTATGTTGAGCTAGGTGGCACAAAATTTATGGGGACAGAAACCATCATAGAAACTCAACAATGGCTTCGGGACTTAGAAAGGATTTTCTCCTGCCTCGAGATTACTAATGCCCAGCAAAGGCAACTCGCAGCCTGGCAGATGAAGGGCGCTGCCTTGAATTGGTGGCTATCTATTACTGCTCAGACAAATGAGGCTGACCTCACTTGGGAGCAATTTAGGTATCTTTTGGTTGTCAAAATTCGGATTTGAATTCCATCTTTGAATCTATCTTTTAAACTCTTATCGTGCTTTAGGGAGGCCTTTCTGGCCAAGTGGATGCCCGAAGCAGGCAAGTCTCAACTCTATAGGGAATTCATGGATCTTAAGCAAGGCAATATGACCTTCACGGAGTATGAGAGGAAGTTTAACGAACTCTCACAGTATGGTCTGAACCTGATTGACACCCCGCTCAAGCTGAACGAGAAGTTTATCGCTGGAGCTCGACCTGAGTTCTACGATCGACTCGTTACTCATGTGCATGGGACATTTATGGCATTGATGGATATGGCTCTCCGGTACGAGAACCCTACATCTAAGAACACTCCAGCTGCCCAGTCTGCATCAGCTCGGTTTTCCGGTAATTCAAGAAAGAGGAAATCAAATTTCTACCGTCATAAGAGGAACAAGGCTCAAGGGTTGGGATCATCATCATCTTCCGTTTCTGCGAGGCCACCTGTAGATCTGTCCACCATCACTTGCCACAGATGCCACCAGAAAGGACATTTTGCCAATCGCTGTCCTACCTTGGGTGCTTCCATTCCACCACCAGCTCAGTTTGCTCGGAGAGATCTTTGTCATATCTGCCTCCAGCCAGGACATTTCAAGAAGGATTGTCCCACTCAAAAGAGAGGCACAACATCCGGAGTCTTTGCAGTAACTTCTGCATCTTCTACGGCTCCGCAGCCTGCACCTGCACCAGTATCAGATCCAGCCCCAGATGATTCTCAAGGTACTCTTCAAGGATCTTTTACTTTGTTCAAATTACCTGTTCGAGTTTTATTCGATACCGGAGCTTCCCACAGCTTCATTTCATCTGATCTCTGTAATAAATTTGAACATCGCCTTTCTCCTGAACTTTCTCCCATACCTTTATGTGTCACAAACCCCATCGGTGGTCCTGCGAACCTTAGTAAAGTTTGTAGGGATGTGAAGCTCCTCCATTTCCAACAATGCTTCACTGGAGACTTTTATGTTTTGGGTTTCGACGCTTTCGACCTTTTACTCGGAGGCGATTGGTTAGATAGGCATGGTGCAGATATCTCTTGTAGTTCTCGTACTGTTGTTCTTAAAGATGATTTAGGGAATCCATTAGAGATCCAGTGTAAGCTGCCTCAGGAGTTTGCTGGTAGTTTCATCTATTCTCTTGACACTTTTCCGGATGATATCCATTCTACCCCTGTAGTCAAACTGTTTCCCGACGTGTTTGGGGAAGTCACTTCTTTACCTCCAAAACGGGAAATTGATTTCCGTATCGATCTTATCCCTGGAGCACGACCAGTAGTCCTTCCACCTAGAAGAATGGCACCACGGGAAAAGACCGACTTAAGGAGTCAGATTCAAGACTTATCTTCCAAAGGTCTGATTAGACCTAGCTTCTCTGAATGGGGAGCAGCTGTTGTCTTTGTCACAAAATCTGATGGTTCTCTCAGGATGTGTGTTGATTACAGAGAACTCAACAAGCTTACCATGAAGAACAGATATCCTATGCCCCGCATAAACGATATGTTCGATCAACTCTTTGGAGCAACTGTTTTCTCTCAGCTTGATTTAGCTACAGGTTTCCATCAGCTTAGAATTGCTGAGGAGAGCATCCCCAAAACTGCTTTCCGAACTGAGAACGGCTTCTTTGAATGGCTAGTTATGCCTTTTGGCTTGACAAATGCCCCTGCTTTCTTCGTCGACTTGATGAACCGAGTTTTCCGCGATGTGCTCAATAAATTTGTCCTTGTCTTTATTGATGACATCCTTGTTTTCTCCAAGTCTGAGGAAGAACATAGAGTTCATTTGATGTATGTTTTAGAGACTCTCCGGAATCACCAATTGAAGGCTAAGTTCTCTAAATGCCATTTCTGGGAAGAAGAAGTCCGATTCCTTGGACATATTGTCTCTAGAGAAGGAGTTTCTGTTGATCCAGTCAAGATTGCTACAATCCAAGATTGGGAAGAACCTAAGACTCCTACCGATATCCGTAGTTTCCTAGGCCTTGCCGGCTACTACCGAAGATTCATTGAGAATTTTGCTCGGATTTCGGCACCTCTGACTGCTCTAACTCGGAAGAATGTCAAGTTTGTATGGAGCGATAAGTGTAAGGCTGCTTTCAAAGAGTTAAAGGATAAGCTCACCTCCGCCCCAGTACTTATTGTACCAAATGGAAGTGAAAGATTAACGGTATTCACCGATGCTTGTCGAGAAGGATTGGGAGCAGTGTTGATGCAAGATGGGAGAGTAATTGCTTATGCTAGTCGTCAGCTGAAGACACATGAAGCTAATTACGCTGCCCACGATTTAGAATTGCTGGCTGTTGTATTTGCTTTGAAGCTTTGGAGACACCATCTCTTGGGAGCTAAGTTTGATCTCTTTACTGATCATAAATCTCTGAAATATATCTTTACCCAGAAAGATTTAAATCAGAGACAAGTGCGATGGCTCGAGTTCCTTGCTGCATATGACCTCGACATCAACTATACTCCTGGGAAAGCCAATGTAGTGGCAGATGCGCTAAGCAGGAAGAAATCTTGGTTATGTCAGATTTTTGTATCTTCCCCTCTTTTGGATCGTATCGTGGCTAAACAAGATGAAGACGAGATGCTTAGGCGTATAAAAGGAAGTGTTCGTAGCAGAATTGGTGGTAATAGCTCTGATGGAAAGGGAGCTCAGATCGATGATAAAGGAGTTTTAAGGATAAATGGAAGGATTTGTGTGCCGAATGTTGACGGTTTGAGGCAGGAATTACTTCGGGAACATCATCAGTCCCGACTTTCTATCCATCCCGGCGTAGCTAAAATGTATCAGGATTTGAAGAAGCTATACTGGTGGAAGGGTATGAAGCGAGATGTCTCCATCTTTGTCAGTAGATGTGCGACTTGCCAGCAAGTTAAGGCAGACCATCAGAAAACACCCGGTTTATTGCAGCCTTTGGAAATTCCAAACTGGAAGTGGGAACAAGTTTCTATGGACTTTATTGATGGATTGCCGAGATCTCGGAAGGGAAATGAAAGCATCTGGGTCATTGTGGATAGATTGACTAAGTCCGCTCATTTTATTCCAGTCAGATCTACCCGCACAGCTTCGAGTTTATCTGAGATTTATATGAGGGAGATTGTTCGTCTCCATGGCGTTCCTCTTAGCATTGTCTGCGATCGTGACCCCATTTTCACTAGTCAGTTTTGGAAAGCGTTCCAAGAGTCCTTGGGTACTCGTTTGAACCTGAGCACTGCTTACCACCCACAAACTGACGGTCAGACGGAGAGGGTAAATCAAATTCTTGAAGATCTTCTTCGTGCTTGCATCTTAGACTATGGAGGATCTTGGGAAGATCATCTCCATCTTGTGGAATTCACCTATAACAACAGTTATCAGGTATAGATTCCAATCCTTTGTTCTTATTTTATCTTAGTTCTCTATCCGTATCTCATTCTATCTTTTCAGGCTAGTCTTAAGATGTCCCCTTTTGCTGCTCTATACGGGAAACCGTGTAGATCTCCTTCTTGTTGGATTGAGTCTGGTAACCGCTTAGTCCTTGGTCCGGAGATGATTCTAGAAGCTTCAGAGAAAGTAGAGGAGATTAAGAGGAGATTAAAGGTTGCTCAAGACAGACAAAAGAAGTACGCTGATCGGCGTAGAAGGAGGTTAGAATTTGATGTTGGTGATTTGGTGTTTCTGAAGATCTCTCCTTTAAAGAATGTAGTCCGGTTTGGTCGGAGAGGAAAGCTAGCACCTAGATTCATCGGTCCATTCCGTATCTTGGAGAGAATTGGATCTCTGGCATATAGACTGGATCTACCAGAGAAATTTGCCGGAATTCACAATGTCTTCCATGTATCTCACCTTCGCCGCTGTCTTCACGATCCATCTTTAGTCATCCAGCCTACTGCTCTCGATGGTCTGGACATCGAACCCGATCTAACTATTGAAAGAAAGCCGCTTCGTATCGTCGATCAAGGTACGAAACAACTCAGAAGAAAATCCGTCCCGTTGGTCAAAGTGCAATGGAGCACCGATGAGCGAGATTGCACATGGGAAACGGAGGAGAGCATTCGTGCTTCAAATCCGGAACTATTCGTTTAAGGTACTTGTTTATCTAGCTTATCTTCTTTTGTTTCTCTTCTTTCGTTCCTTTTCGAGGACGAAAAGTTCTTAAGTGGGGGAGAGTGTAACAACCCTAGTTTTAGCTATTTATTCTATTTAGTTATTTGAATTTTTGAAGTCTATATTATATAATTTATGTTTAAAAATATAGTCTAATTATTTAAATTGGAGATATATTTTATAAAATTGTCCATGTCAATAAAATTAAATAAAAACTGTGAAAATTTAATCTAAGATTGAACAGTAAAATTTCACGTTTGAAAGACACGTAAATTAGAGAGTATAAACAACGTAATAAAACGTGTGTTTTTAAAATGTTTATTTTATGAAAATTTCTGAAGTTTTAAACTGCGTCTGTCTAGCGTAGTGTAAAAATCATGTTTTAAATATTTTTGGACATAAAATATCAGTCAGTGTTTTGACGAACGGTACGTATTTTATTTGTCAGCTGGTTTTATTTTGGCATGCGCTTCTATTTAAACTGACTACATAAAAACTTTACCATTTACATTTAACAATATCAAACTAAATCAAAGGAAACTTTAACCAAAATGAATCACACAACATTTATATATGAAACGTTCGAACTTTATAAATTGTTTCCTCTTCTCTCTGCTTGTTCCTGTGCACGTGTACACATCCCCTTTAAAACTGGAACGTACACATTCATCTGCGGCCAAGCTAAAAAAAAAAAATCAAAACATATATAAATGAATTAAAGAAACCCATGGAATTAACGTTCGAAAAAAATTAAATATACACTTGAAAAATAAAACTGGGAACTTGCATCAACCCTTTCCTTTCCTTCAGCATTCAGTTATCAAAGCTTTTATCTCGCAAGCCTTTATCTATGGCCAGTTTCTCTTCAAATCAAAGCAGCCATTTAATTGCTTTTAAAAGCATCAAATAGCCTTCAAGGATTTGAAACTGCTCAGCCTTATATGCGTTGATAAATTTAGGCAAGAACTTAAACGTTTGCTTAGGAATAAAAGCTCTGGCTTGCCATTTATCTCCCCATCTCACCATCAGTTGCTTCAATCACGCAAATCAGAAATTTCATCTTGAAACTGATGGACCACTTGCTCGCATTTCACCAGAGTTATGACAAAGGAAACTGATCCTTGATTTCCTCTGCATAATTCAAGGCTCTGCCTATATATTATTCATCTTCCCCTACATTATTTTCCTCTGCATCTCAGTCCATTTCCTTTTGCTCAAGATCAGGTAATAGTGTTTCTTTTTCCTTCCTATTCTAAGTTTCTCTCTGTCATTTTTTGTGTCTTGCTCGGCCAGGCCATTCTTGGTATAAGATCTGTATGTGTACTGTCTATAGCTTTACAAAATGGACATATAGGATAGGCAGTCAATAGTTGATAGCCAGATCTGGTGAAAACATGATATCTGATTGTATGAGACATATAGATCTGGGGAGATATGAACAAGTCTGGGTGTGTGTTCTTTTGATGAAGCCTGCAGTGGAAGGAGTAGGCTATAAATTGGTATAGGAGCTGTCTGCAATTACATTAGGCTTGTTTATAAGAATCATAGTAGTAGTCAATTTAATCTGGATAGGATGATTTTAGTTTGCATCAGGTAGGCAGATGATTTCAGTTGCATCTACATACATATTTAAGTGTTCAAGACCCACCATTCATATAATTTTGTATAAGAGTTGTCTGCATCATGATAGGGTATATGTATAAATCATATTAGTAGTTCAGACAGTGCATATGAATATGGTGTCAGTTGCATATGTAGGCATGTTTAAGTTCAGATCTACCTTCATAATTCAGTCTGCACACATACTAGATGTAGCACTGATAGATGAGAGATAGGGTAGCATGTAAACTGAAGTGTAGTTGAATATGGCTGAGGTTGGTGGAGCTGCCAGGTCTGAAAATCTGGAAGGGGAAAGGTTTGAATGAAGACTGGCAGATCTGAAAGGTGCATCTGGTGAATGTTGTTTGGTGATGCAGTTAAGGGTGAAGTTGGTTAGCAGTAGAAAGTTTTGGGAAGAAGTGGGAAAATGATGCCACAGTTGCATATTCAAGTGTGCACGTGCACAAGTTTTGTGCACAGCAGATGCACTCAAGTGCAGGGCCAAGGTTGATGGGTCTGACACTATAACTTGGTGTATAGGAGGTGGATGGACTAGTGAAGGCAGTGGTAGGAGGTAGCAGGGGCAGTGAAGGCCAGAGAAGGATGAGTGCCTCGAAATATATGTGGTTTAACATTTCCAGATTTTTGACTCGAAGCTGAAGCATAAATGACCCGAAGCAGAAGGTGTCTTGACTCGAAGAAAACCCTGTTTTGTCTCGAAGCAAATGAAGGGAAACTCGGGTTGGAGACAAATATTGTTGAGTTGTTATGCAGTGGTGACCTGGGGCATAAATTGAGTTTGGAAATCATTTGTGAAAAAAAAAAAAAAATGATGAAAATGATGAATGAATAGGTATGGGATAGGCATGAACAAGTTAGGGGTGCACTCGTATTCATTTTGCAAATCGTGTTTTAGAAAAATTTTGGGTCGAGCAAGTCAAAAATTTCTCTTCCTTATCTTTGAATTTTCTTTGACTATAAAATCTAAGTCGCGTTCCTATATTTTGAAATTTTGTTCTAGATCTAAATCTAGGCGACGCCCGGGAAATTTGACCGTTACTCTCTGTCAGTCTGTACCGGTGGATTGTCATTTTTGAATTCAAATTTTCTGCAACATCCAAGTGAGTATTTCTCACCAGACATACGTATTTATATTTCGTAAATTATTGCAAGTGTATGTGTATGATTGCATTTCACTATTATCTGTCTGTAGTGTAATATAGAATGATGGACCCGTTTAAAATTGACATCTCATCAGTATTATCTGTTATATTATTTCTGCAGTTATGTTATTGTTTATTTACTGCTTAAATCACCACTGCAAGTTCCCTGTTATTATAGATGGTATGGGCTGAAATGATAGGCCTAATTGGTTATTATTGTTCACTTGTTCGGTTAACTGCTGTAAATTATCTTGGGATTGCGGGTTCGAAATGATAGAACCCGGAGTTGTGTAAATATCGGATTGAAATGATATAGATCCGTTTCACTTGACCTAGGCTAGAAAATCTTATACAGGCCCGTGGTTTATATATATTATTTTCTGGAAATATTTTAAATTATTTTTAAGAAATTGAGGATATTCTAGTAAAAATTTTATAATGTTTTAAATGTTAAAAATAAATAAATATAGAATAAAATTTTAGTATAACTTGTTCCAAAAATTCTGGAGTTTTGAAAGAATAAGATTTAAATTTAGAGAATTATATATATATAACAAGTTATATTTAGAAATAGATTTTAAATCTAAAAATCTACAACCGCATTTAAATGCTATCTTTTGAAATTTGACTTGGTTAAACTAATAACTTTAGACAGCATTTCCTGAATGCTGTAGAAATTAAGATGGATTTATTTGAGAATCTATGGAAGATTTTTGAGAATAAGTTAAACTTTGGAATTTAAATATGTAATAAATAAAAGAATCTAGAAATTGAGTTTGGATAGATTTTAAAGGAAAATATGATTTCTATTATAAAAGAAATAAATTCCAAATTTGATTGAATAAATTGAAATGGTATATTTTTTAAGAAAATGTTTAAATCAAGGATTTGAAAATTTAAGGTATTTGAAATATATATTGATTTGGAAAAATAAATACCATTTTTCAAACTATAACCACGGGTTATAATAACGTTTGGTTGGCAAAGAGACCGGGATCGGATATGGACATACTCTCTGTCGATACCGAAAACCACTTTGACAACCGTGTACGCGGTGGAGATTCCAGAATGAAGTAGGTTGGTGGTGACGGTCTCTTAAAGGTATATACGTGGACCCGACTCCCGTGAGTTGGCTTAAGGTGGCTAAAACAGGAGCGATTCTCGGATTAATGAGGTAGCTCCTCTGATCGAACGCACTTCTTCGTATGCCATTCTATTACTCTTGTGATTGTTTTGGTGCGCACCTTTGATTTGGGAGTGTTGTTCGAGGTGGGCGGTTGCTGCGGCTTCGCGTTACCACCGGTCCGGATAGCAATTGGTATATCTACCCTGGCATTGCCTAGTTGTGCCGTGTCACCTACCATATCGAGCCTTGTACGAGTTTGGTTTTCTCCCGTAGCCCGTGTGGTATCCTCTAGTTGCTTCCCGATCAGGAGGAGCTATGATATTGGATGGACTACTGGGACTATTACGTGTTAAGGGCTATATGGGTAACCCCTTAACGCTATTAAAAAGTAAGTTTATTTTAATATAGACACTATTATAATAGCGCAATATACTATATAGTAAATAGTTTAACGGATCCTTAGAGGATGGGCGATCCCAAGCATCCTTTAAGTTACTTGCTCTTTACATTACAGTACACTTGATTTAGCTTACATTATATAAGTATGTATGTCCTGACTCGAGTGTTTTGTTTTATTGTACGCTCGGGTCAGCCTGAGTTGCAGATTCAGCTTTTCTTTCTGGAGCTAGGACTAGATCACTCTTGCTAGTTGGAAGCTTCTTCGTCTTTATATATTTTGTAATTCAAGACATTTGGGAACTATTTTTGCTTATGGCTTAAAAATTGTACTAAAGATTTGTAAACAATGTATTTCTGTTGGTAATGGTTTTCAGTGGCTTCATGAACCACTGTATTATTTTATATTCCGCTGTGAGATTCTGATATCTGTGTCTGTGATTCTGTGTATTTGGTTTCATTTGTTCCGTAGCTATATTTACAATCTATTATTTTGAACTATTCCAGCTTGACATGTTCTATTATTGTCGAATTCGAATAGTACAAAATAGTGGGTCGTTACATACCCTGATTAATTCATGGAATGTAGGTTGTACCATAAGGTGTTGACTTAAGAAGAGCTTGAGCATGACATATAGAAAGGTCTTGGAAGATGGATGGTACTTGACTCCTTTTGTCGGGCCTAGACTGCCCTATGATTATGGATTTTGCTGGATTGGAAGTTGATAATGTACATTTCATCCAGATAGATGGGAAGTAACAATTTGTATGTCGCAAATATCCAGAGGTAAGGTATAAATAGGAATGAGCAAGTTTCAACAAGAAGGTATACATTAATTCCCATAATATGATAGCCGAATTTTAATATGTTCTTAACGAAGATAAGTTAAGAATAATGGAAAAAGAAGAGAAGTCCAGAAAAAATAACAAATAAAATTCCATTTCCGAGTCCAACCTCATGTGAAAGAATTTAATAAAAGATTTTAAATTTTCATAAAATATTTGAAATGACTTTCAGAGAATTTATTTAAAATAAAAGAACCCAATTACTAAAGATTGATTGTATTATTAAGAAGTAAGTAAATATTAAATTTTTTTCTGCATAAAATATCCTTTGAAATATAGATCCTAAAAAATAAGAAAATTTAGAAATTTCAATTAAAAAAGGCATCTAGAGATTCCAAGTTGAAATTAAGACTGGTTAGATTTAAAAATATTAATAAAGGGTTTTTGATAAAGAAACTTTTTTCAAATACTGGAAAATAGAGCGTATGCTTGACTCAATGATTTTTCTATTTCTATAAATTCGAAGTTTTAAAATTCTTTTCAAGGGGTAGATAAATAGAAATGGTACTTGATTTAAATAGGGTAAAGAGAATGAAAGGGTAAAAAAATACCGATAATGATGATAGAAAGAATATTCCACTATAAGAAGAATACAAAGAAAAATAACTGAAATATATTTATACAAAAAATGTAAATTGTTTCATGTTAATGGAGAAAAGCCCAATGCCTAAAGAAGTAGGCGAACATACTACGATGATCCAATGAAGAAAATAATCGAATAAAATAGTTATATAAAGGGAGAAATTTGAGCAAGAGAAATTTAGTTTGGAGAAATTTAAATGGTAGCAACATTAGCAAATTTCAATAGCAGCACCATTAGGAATTTGTACTAAAATAATATTAGTAATCTAACTAGAAACATGTAAGGAAGTAAAGGCATAACAAAGAAAAATAGATGGTTTCCATAAGTATGTGCAGTAATTGCAGATATCTTTTAAAAGTCCCCCTTATATGCTATTAGAATCTCCATCAAGGTTGAAAGTGGAAATAGCATAAGTAATAGGAAAACAACGGAATGACAGTTGTCCTTGTGTACACCAATTTTTATTCATTTTAAAGCTATAAAGATGTTGTAGAAACATTGTAATAGTGCACTTTTAATAAATGGTTGAGTTATAAATCTTACATTTTTAAGAAGTAAATTTCTATTGTAAAAAGGCCTTAAAGGAAAAATTGATTGATGAGTATTCGCACAATAAAAACTTGACTCTTACTGTTTCAAAAAAAATGAAATAATGTGTTGTTTAAAGGAATGGATTTTTTTAAATTCAATTGATGACATTTACTTTTGAACTTAATAAATAAACATACTTTATAAATCCTAAATTATAGTTTTAAAAGTATTACACCTATAGTTAAAGTTGATAAAAATGAGCAATTTTTCTTGGTCCCTTTTGGAGACCAAACAATTGCTGAATTTAATAATAAGTTTCCAAGTTTTATATTTTCAAAGATAAATATTAGGTTAAGTACTTAATAACTGTAACGATTAATAATTTTGTGAAGAACGGTGAAAACCAAACAACTTTGATATGGAGTAAATAAGGAAGACTGTCCAGGTAGACGATGTGAATGTTAAGGTTTTGAATAAAATGGCAACGAATGCTTATAGTGCAGAAACTAAGAAATTCCATTGAATGTAAGAAATATTGGTATCAACCTAGGAATGTTTTATTAGACATGTGTGAAAGCCATAGAAAAACCAACAAATGAATAACGAATGGTATTAAAGTACATTTCTACGAGTTTTAGAGTTTACTCGCATGAAAGACCAAAGATAAAGAAAATAAATATCAAAGGAATACTACCAAGAGACTTTGATTAAAATGAGATGGTAATATAAATGGAGAAGGAGGTAATGAGACGACAAACATACATAGAGGATGTTTGTTGGCTTAGGATTAAAGAAGGCAAGATTGGAGGTAGGAAAGTTATTCCATCAAGCCAATTTTTCGATGAGTTATTTGAATGTTCATAGTTTATTTTTCTTACCCACTATAGTGTGGAAATGCACGGTTTATCTTATAATTGGTTTTGATAATTGAAGTAATGGATGTACCTTATTTACTAGAAGACAAAAAGGTAAGTTGAGACCTATGGGTTATAGTAGAATGACATAATAAAAATCTCCATTTTTTTAGTATGGTGTAATAGGCCTACAACATCATTAATTCCAGTTGATGTTGAAAGGCAGCTTTTAGCAATTGTTTCTTTTAGGTTATTTGGGCTGTATCCGCTAGTTGTCTTCTTCCGGGTGTTGAAATTGTGTACGATATGATATGAGATAAGTTCCTATTTTATTATAGTGTTGATTTTGTGGATGAGCTTTGACTGTTATATATATTGAAAAAAAATATAAATAAGAAAATATCATAAATACAATTAACTAATTATGAATGAAAAGTAAGCCTAGAAGTTTACAAAATAAATTAGGAAATTAATAGCAACCAAGAATAAATAATGCTTAATCCTAAAAAAATTGACTTATGGGAAAAAATAAACTTTAGCAAACGATGGATGGGGAAGTTTGTCACGAAACCCATGGTCACTATACCTATGTCTTAAAAGCTAAGATTTATAAATATATTTGTGTGATGTTTGCTGTTATGAAATAAAAGGAAAGATTCAAGTGTTAATATGAACTATGTAATATGCTAGGGTTAATCGTATGCATTACCTCGTTGACTGAATCCCGATTACGTTAAGATGTGACTCGATTTGTTTTAAAGATGAAAAGGCAAATACTTAAGAAATATTGATCAAAAAATAGTTTCAAATTTTTTTAGGAAACTATTTTGCTTTAATTGGAACGAAAAAATATCTTTTGAATGAAAAATGAGATATTCAAATGCCACATGCTTAGTGTAGGGAGGGTTGATGCATTAGCAAACATGAATTTTACTGCTCGATAAGAATGTTAGTTTATAAAACACAAATAAGAATGAAGGAAAAAGATGTTTTAGCTTTGGAATTTCCGCTTTCATACCTTTTAGACAATAAACAAAATCAGTTTGTAAAAATAATTTTGTTTTATTTTAAAATAAATCTTCTTATGTGAATTGTATTTGGAAAAGATTTAAGGGAAAAATGAAAGGTTCCAACAAACACCAGAATTGTTATACAAAAGAAGGGAAAGAATATAAAATTCTCCATTTAAATTCCTCTTCCAACATAGGAATATACATTTAGAAAAATTGGATTTTCAAAATTTTGAAAGTTAGACATGGTGTATTGGGTATTGAATGGTAGAGATTGAATGCAAAATTGGTTGAACCATACTTCTATTCACCAGAATATGGAAATTGTTTTGTGAAAAGAAAGATTTTGGTTTTTGAAAACTTGTACACATATAGAACTGCGAGTACATATAGGTTGTTTGCGCCATATTTTTAAAATTATTTTAAAATATGCATTCATATACGAGGCACCGATTGAATATTATTCATTATACATATAATATGTGTTGTGATACACAGTGCGTTTGTACATGATTGGCTGCAAAATTGGTTGGATAGGTCATAATGGTTGTACGCTATGTTATATGATGCACTACTTAAGGAATTTCGGGGATGAAATTCTTTTAAAGGGGAAGATCGCAATACCCCGTAACATAAACAATAATTTATTAAAATAATTAGTAAACAAATTATAAGGCTCAAAAATGAAATTTGTGTTGGATCACAGGTTTTGATTGCTGACAATACACAACGGTTCACGAATCTACGACTACGATAACTTCCAGACTCATCGGCTCAATATATGGTTTGTATAGTTATATAGTTTAACAAGAGTCATCAAATATGTATATAGAGTCTAGTTTAGTGCTTTGTTAAAATCTTTCCTCAAGAATCATCATTCACATTCAAATAAACTTGCTTGCATATTTTAATCAAAATCAAGTTTTCAAAAAATGCATGAAGCGGGGCTCGAACCTAGGTCACTAGTTTGGAAGGCATGTACACTAACCAAATGAGCTACTGCTGTTTTTGTTTAACAACAGAATTCAGTCGACTGAATAACCTGAGTCAGTCGACTGAATCTGTGCAGTTTAACATACATGCACAGTTTCAGTCGACTGAATTTCCTGCACAGTCGACTGAATTTGGTCCCGAAAATTTTACTTCATATTTTCAGTTGACTGAATTCCCTGCTCAGTCGACTGAATTTGAACCTGCGAATTTTCTCTGAAAAGACACCTTCTTCCTCCCAAGAGTTGCAACCTTTCATCAATGGAAATGGAAGCATCTCTTGTTTGCAACCTTTGACAACATATGCATCTCTTCTACAAGTATATATACATGATTCTAACATCATTTAATTAACCGAATTCTCTTGCTTTAATCTTATTATTCTCTTGTTCATATTCTCTAGATATTCTCAAAGCAATCACCAATCTATTGCTTGAATCACTGTTTTTGTTTATAACATTCTTTTGATTCATAGCAATTCACATTTCCTAAATCTTCACAAACACATTGCATATTCTCGAGGATAAGATTATAGGAATATTGTACTACATTAGACTCATTAGTGTTGACAAGAACACAACAAGTCGAATATTGTATTTTAGTAATTGAGTTAAAGTCCTCTTCGGTAGTTGAGGCAAGAAATCCCGTTCGGTTGTTCGGGTAAGTTGTAAACCTATTCCTCCGGGTGAAGTGAGGGTGTTAGTTAGTGAAATTCCTAAGAGAAGCTTAGGGACTGGACGTAGGACGAGAGGTCCGAACCAGTATAAAATCTTGGTGTCACCTTGCATTTACCTACTTTATCTATCTAGACTTTTTCATTATTCCATATTACACGATCCTACCGTATAGCCCCACTCTTTCAATTTGATCAAACTTCGTAATTTGGCCATGAAACTTGTACAATTGTGTTCATGGCGATTTTCTGAATAACTTTTATATATAAAGTTTTATGATTGGAGCTCAAATAAGTTATCCGCATTTTGAAGTTTTTGGATTGAACATAATTCATAATGAATTAAGATAATAAATATTAGTAAACTTAACATTAAGAAAACGTTAATAATCGATATAATAACTTAATATTTAAATAAATGGCTGGGACACTCACTGATCGACCCTTAGGAAGAGCCGGTTGACCGCTCATATCGACTAATCGATTAGCGTCGGCGCTTATTTGAACCTCGGCCTAATAGCCCAAATTATATAAATTATAATCTAGCTGACATAATTGATTAGCGCCTATAAATACAGGTCTAGCCCCTCACTTTTCTTCTCATATTTTCTAAATTGAGCGGCAAAGCTCTGCCTTTCTCCTTCTCCACTACTTGTAGAAATTATAAAAATATTATATATATATGTATATGCATATATATATATATATATATATATATATATTAGAGAAGGATAGAAAATAAAAGAGAAGAAAAGTAGGAGTGAATCAATTATGTGAAAAGGATAAATTGTAGAATTTACAAATTCAGTCTCCACTTTGTTCAAATCTCCTCTCAAATTTTAAATTCTAATGGGTATGTACATACTTTTACATACATATTTTGGTTGATAAGGAAATGAGTCAAGTAAGAGGAATAGATTTGGATCCAGAGATTTGAAAATCAAAAAGATGAGTGGAAAATTATGCAATTTATATAATACTAAATTTATTTTGTTGAAATTCTATTTTTGTTGTTATGCCTATGTGAAAGCCATTGAATTATAGGCTTAAATTAATAAATCCAAATTGAAATCCTTACCTACATGTTCCAAAATTATATAACTTTGATGAAATGATATATACACCATAATCTGGAAGTATGGAATAATCCTAAAAACTTATGGAGGACAATATGGATAAAATTGAGTAGTTAATTCTAGAATTTTGTTAATTGGGTTGTAAATTGTTAAACTTAATCACCAATTGGAGATGCTTTAATTTTGTTTAGGATTTAAATTTTTATATTTTAATTCATTGGAACAGTAGAATCTCCATGGGATTTTCCATAAATTTTCCAACCTCATAATTATATATGGCAAGTGCATCATTTGAAATAATAAGAAATATGCCTAAATGAAAGAGATATGCAAAGTAGACATGTTTTTCTACAGTTTGTGCTGTCTATTTCAGTAAAAATAGAAAAAATATAATTCCTTGAATTGCAAACACAACACAATCCCATCTTTTGGTATAAACTAAGTATAAGTTTAAGAATAAATAAATAAATGACTGTTTACATAAATACATACATATGGTAATGTGCAATTAATTATACATTATCATATTAATTACAAATAAAATGCTGAAATATAAATAATGTAATAAATTAAGGAGTTAATGGGAAGTAACAATAATTACGTTATATACGTAAGATTGAAAGTAACCAAATCCTATTTTCCAAAACCCTACCCGATATTTCATTCTATCCACCAGTGTTCCCTGGTCATCGCCAGTGACTTCTTCCACCCACACCCCTCCTCCGCCTTTATTCTACCTTCCTCCTCACATGCTACAGTGCGAATGGCGACCTCCAACCACAAACCTTGTCATCCTCCCTATCCTCCAGATCCACCATCTATAGACGCAGACCACCCACCTAGTTTCCCCCCTTTGGAGCCGACTCCCTTCCCAATAGAGATCGATGGTGGATTCACACAGGTCAGATGCAGAAGCTGGAAACGCCAAACTAATACTATATAACAAAAACCCTTACCAAAACAAGCTTCCACAAATGTTCAGTATAAGAATTTACGCCCTCCGCCTCAGGAGACATTCAATCATAATCCTGGCCAAATCAACAATAACTTTAATCACCCCTCGCAGCTTGAAAAAAGAAATCCAGATTCCAAATGGAATTTATCATCTTCGTCGAGCCGGGCATGGAATAAAGTTATTGAGGGTACTAATGTTCCAGTTTCTATCACTCTAAAATTTCACTCTCCTTGTGAATTCGATTCGTTGAAATGTGCCAAAATGTCGGTTGATGTTGTCCAAGATGCTAGGAAACAATGGGACAATGCTATTGTGATCTACATTATTAGCCATAAACCTTATTATCCTTTATTTCAAGGATTATGTTATTAGAGTATGAAAACCGGAGAATGATTTTTCTACTTTCTCTAAGGAAAATGGTTTTTATGTTATTAAATTTAAGGGAAAAAAGATTGTGATAGAATCTTGGAAGGTGGTCCATACTACTACAACAAAAAGCTGATGATGATGAAAAGGTGGCCCCTCGGTATGCAACTTAATAAAGATATACTAAACTCCATTTCGATTTGGGTTAGATTTCCTAATTTGGCTCTTGATTATTAGACTGAAGAAGGAATTAGTCGTATTGCTTCAGTTCTTGGATCCCTTATTAAATTGGACAAATTCACGGAAGGTATAATTAAAATAACATATGCTAAAATTTTAATTGAAATTAATAATTTCTTTGATTTCCTAAGTAAAATTCCTATCCTTTTTGAGAAAGATGAAATTAGTTGGCAGGACATGACATATGAATGGAAGCCATCTATTTGTTTCAATTGTTCGAGTTTTGGTCATAACGAAATTTTATGCCAATTTCATAAGGTTTGGAGACCTGAACCTTCTCAATAAACTCAAGCAACTAATAATTCGAAAATGAATATTGATACAAATGGTCGAACTAAGAGCAAAGAGATACCTTCTCAATAGAACCAAGCAACTGATAATTCAAAAATGAATATTGATACAAATGGTCGATGTAAGAACAAAAGGATGGGTAATCCTAATCTTAATGACTCTATTATGCAATCAGTCAATACAGATCAGACATTGTTTCATAATAAAGAAGTAAACGCTAATAAAAATGTATCGATGGAAGAAAAACAAATACATGAAGATAATAATGTCCAGTCCGAGTTGTTAGATTCAACTGCTTATACAAACTTAATTCACAATTCTCAATCTTTAGATTAGAATATTGAAATACAACCAATGAATGCTTCACATGATATACATAACAAAGAAGCTGCTGAGATAGCCACTGCGCCTCTGGATGCTCATCCCCGTTCTCGGAAATTTTAACTACTACTAGAACTAGAGCTACTCCCAAGATCAGAACAGAGGAAGTCCCGTTTGAGTGTAAGGCCACCATGTCTTTAGATGTTGTAGAGAATCCAGCATGGGCCATTTTGGTAAATCAGCTAAAAAGTAAAAAAAAAACAAAAAAACATAGATTTTAGGGGCTACTACTTCCCCTAGTGACAGTTGCAACACAGAAAACAACTCTTAGATGGAGTTCCTATTTTGGAACATTCGAGGCTTCAATGCCCCCTCTAAACAGATAAGGATTTTAAATCTGATAAAAGGTAGAAAGTTTTCTTTTCTTGGTATCTTAGAAAATAAATCATCGACTGATAACATCGATAGATTTATGAATAGAGTCGATAATATATGGAAGCACTCTCATAATATATCAAATGACCTAAAAAGTAGAATTCTAATTATTAGGGACTCTTCTCAATGGTCTAGTATCATTCTCCACACTAATGACCAATTTATTTCTTGTATATTACATAATATGAATGGCCTCGGTGTCTTATGCACTACCGTTTATGCTTTTAATGATGAAGATAAGAGACTGGAATTTGGAACTATATTAATGAATAGTCTAGAAATTTTAATCTTCTTTGGATCATGGCGGGTGATTTTAATGTATTTCTATCTTCTGGTGATAAAATTAATAACGGTCTCTATAATTCTATGGGAGATCAAAATTTTATTGACTGTATTTACTCAACCAAGCTTATGAAACCAGATTTTACGGTGAATTTATCTACATGGAGAGGATGTCTTAATTTTTCTATACATAGCAAAATAGATCGGGTTTTTGTTAACTCGATATGGATGGATATATTTTCTCAATTCGGTATAAATTTTGGTAACCACTCATTAAGTGATCATATTCCCATTTTTATCAAAATTTTACCTCATAACAAAAATAAGAAAAGATTACCTTTCAAATATAACAACTCCTAGCCCCTACAAGTAGATTATCAATCTGCTCTTCAAGATGTTTCGATGTTTACTGTTCCAGGTAATCCTCTATATCTCCCTCTATGCAAGATAAAAGCTGCTAAAAATGCTTTAAATTCATGGAGCAAAAGCAAAAACCATATTCAGAATAAGGTTGCTCAATGAAAATTAAGGCTCATAATTTATATCAACTTTTGGTAAATAATCCTCTGAACAATAATCTGATTGATTAGTATTCAGCTAAATACGACTAGGTTCATTCCATAATGAGACACATAGCTGATAAAAATGAACTGGTTGATTTGAGGGATAAACCTAGTAATTTTCGTACACAAAAGTGGCTGACACTTTACCTAAACGAAGGAGTAATTTTATTCTTAACACGTATGGTTCTTCGGTTTTAGCATTAGATAAACTTGCAAGCGAAGTAATAAATTATTTTTATTCTCTATTTATTTCATCATAGGCTATAAATCAATTTCCAGACAATATTTGCAAGAAATACTATCTGAACAAGCAAGGAAAAATTTATGCAAACCATTTTATCTAGAAGAAATCAAAACAGCCATATTTCAGACCAATGACAATAGCACACCTAGGCCAGATGGCATTAATTCTAAATTCTACAAGGTGATTTGGAATCAAATCAGTTCTGATATACTTAATGCTATGAATGACATTCTACTTTCAGGTAAAATAATCAGAGAAATCAACCATACTTTTATTTGCCCATTCCAAAAAAATCTACAATGGTTGATATGACTGATTTTAGACCAATTTCACTATGCAATGTCTCCTATAAAACTTTAGCCAACCTTCTTTGTAACCGAATGAAAGAATATATGAATGAACTTATTTCATATAATCAAAATGCCTTCATTCCTAGGAGAATAATTACTGAAAATTCTTTACTAGCATATGAAATGGTTAGAGGATTCAGTAGGAAAAATTCTAACAATTTATGCTTGAAAATTGATTTACATAAAGCTATGATAAAATTAATCGTAGGTTTATTCATCATATGCTGATTTCTATGGGTATTCTATTGACTTTTGCTGATCTCATTCATGAGTGTATTTCTACTCCTTCGTTTTCGGTATTAATTGATGGATTCCCCATTAGATTTGTAGAAAGTACAAGGGGATTAAGACAATGTATCCTCTTTCACCTTATTTATTTTCCATGGCTATGGAATTTCTCACTATTAATCTTGGAATGAAATATCTAAAAGGTAATATCGCCCCCATATATAAAATTGAGCCTAAGTCACTCATTTATTATATGCAGATGATATTTTAATTATGGCAAAGGCAACCATTGAAAATGCTGAGAGTATACAACAGATATTTCAATAACTGAAAAAGTTATCTGGACTGGACCAAAATGAAAAAAAATCCACTTTGTTTTTTAGTAAAGGAGTAGTTAACAAATAACAAACTGTAGACGTGCTAAACATCAATATTTCTCAACTTCCCGTGGTCTGTTTAGGCATCCATTATCAAACAATCAACTTAAAGCCAGAGATTTTGGATGCTTAATAGATGAAATTAACAAAAAATTCAACCATTGGAACAACAAATTACTCAATATAAGTGGTAGAATAGAACTAGTTAAAACTGTCATTCATCCATTGATTCAATTTTTGATGCAATTTTCACAATTCTACTTCTGTCATTCAGAGAATTAACTCTATTTGTGCCAATTTTATATGGAAGTCTAAACCTCATAAGTTGTGCGAAGATGATGTTTGTAAAGATAAAAATTAGGGTGGTCTTGGTATCAGAGAAATTAATGATATTGCTAAAGCTATTGCTATCAAACTATGATGGAAATACATTCAGGGTGACACATTTTTGTCCAAGTGGATGAATAAAAAATACTGCCATAATAAAACTTCTGGACAATTGCAATGGATAATAATTCCTCTGCTATTTGAAAATCTTTACTTCGAGCTAGAAAATGGTGCAGAGGATTAATTAATAAAAGAATAGCTACTGGTGTTAATACTAATACTTGATTTGACCCATGGTTAAATGGCTACTCTCCACTGGACAAATTAGGATGGAATTCCATGACAACCGCTAATAGTTATAATAGGAAAGTCCCATCCCTTATAACAGACAACAAATGGAAGACTCATCTTGATGGTATTCCCATCCAAATGCATCAAACAATTCATAACATCAAAATTCTCAATCATATACAGCATGATTCTTGGTTCTAGATGCCTAACAATAATGGTCAATTCACCTTGAAATCGGCATGGAACCAAGTTAGATACAAACATGCAGAGATAAATTGGACCAGTATAATATGGGACAAATTTTGTGCTCCTAAAATGTATGTTTGTGCTCTTTTGGCAAAATTAAATATAGGATTAACAAATGGAATCCTGGTGTTAATCTATCATGTGTATTGTGTCAAAATCAAGAGGAAGACGGAGACTACTTATTCTTCAACTACAACTATTCGAGGCATTTAATTGATGAAATTAAGAATAAGTTTAAAATTAATTTCGGAAATACGTATGGCATCAACCAAATCATGGAGGCAATGTGCCAACATCAGAATAATAGTGTTATTCATAATCATCTCATTAACATAGCATATACTTCTCTGATTTGGCATATCTGGTGTGAATGGAACAACCTTATTTTTAAAGGACTTGAAATGAAAATTCAAGTACAGAAATTGCTTATAATACAAGACTACAAACTTTTACTTCAGTAAGAAGTGGATTCTACTAAGAAAAGCAAAGAACATGAACTAATCTTGGATTGTACACTAATGGACTTGGATTTTTTCAATTTAATCAAAAAATTTGCGCATTAAGGTGCGAGTTGTTGCATCTGGTATTAGAGCTTAGGTTAGTTGATCTTAGGAATCAGGATACGCTGACTGAACATATTTGTATTTTTACCTATATTTACATATGTGTGTATGCGTATTTATATATATCTATGTATATTACATGCCAAACTTTACAAATTCCGACTATAGAATTAGTTGCGATTATATTCTAAAAAGATGGATAAGATAACTATGAGTTGGAACAATAAACCGAGTTAGATTTATACACCTACCCCCTGATTAATTCATGGAATGTAGGTTGTACCATAAGGTGTTGACTTAAGAAGAGCTTGAGCATGACATATAGAAAGGTCTTGGAAGATGGATGGTACTTGACTCCTTTTGTCGGGCCTAGACTGCCCTATGATTATGAATTTTGTTGGATTAGAAGTTGATAATGTGCATTTCATCCAGATAGATGGGAAGTAACAATTTGTATGTCGCAAATATCCGGAGGTAAGGTATAAATAGGAATGAGCAAGTTTCAACAAGAAGGTATACATTAACGCCCATAATATGATAGCCGAATTTTAATATGTTCTTAACGAAGATAAGTTAAGAATAATGGAAAAAGAAGAGAAGTCCAGAAAAAATGACAAATAAAATTCCATTTTCGAGTCCAACCCCATATGAAAGAATTTAATAAAAGATTTTAAATTTTCATAAAATATTTGAAATGACTTTCAGAGAATTTATTTAAAATAAAATAACCCAATTACTAAAGATTGATTGTATTATTGAGAAGTAAGTAAATATTAAAAAAAATTCTGCATAAAATATCCTTTGAAAATATAGATCCTAAAAAATGAGAAAATTTAGAAATTTCAATTAAAAAAGGCATCTAGAGATTCCAAGTTGAAATGAAGACTGGCTAGATTTAAAAAAATTAATAAAGGGTTTTTGATAAAGAAACTTTTTTTAAGATACTGGAAAATAGCGCGTATGTTTGACTCAATGATTTTTCTATTTCTATAAATTCGAAGTTTTAAAATTCTTTTCAAGGGGTAGATAAATAGAAATGTACTTGATTTAAATAGGGTAAAGAGAATGAAAGGGTAAAAAATCCCGATAATGATGATAGAAAGAATATTCCAGTATAAGAAGAATACGAAGAAAAATAACTGAAATATATTTATACACAAAAAGTAAATTGTTTCATGTTAATGGAGAAAAGCCCAATGCCTAAAGAAGTAGGCGAACATACTACGATGATCCAATGAAGAAAATAATCGAATAAAATAGTTATATAAAGGGAGCAATTTGAGTAAGAGAAATTTAGGTTGGAGAAATTTAAATGGTAGCAACATTAGCAAATTTCAATAGCAATACCATTAGGAATTTGTACTAAAATAATGTTAGTAATCTAACTAGAAACATGTAAGGAAATAAAGGCATAACAAAGAAAAATAGATGGTTTCCATAAGTATGTGCAGTAATTGCATATATCTTTTAAAAGTCCCCCTTATATGCTATTAGAATCTCCATCAAGGTTGAAAGTGGAAATAGCATAAGTAATAGGAAAACAACAGAATGACAGTTGTCCTTGTGTAGTCCAATTTTTATTCATTTTAAAGCTATAAAGATGTTGTAGAAACAATGTAATAGTGCACTTTTAATAAATGGGTTGAGTTATAAATCTTACATTTTTAAGAAGTAAATCTCTATTGTAAAAAGGCCTTAAAGGAAAAATTGATTGATGAGTATTCACACAATAAAAACTTGACTCTTACTGTTTGATAAAAAAAAGAAATAATGTGTTGTTTAAAGGAATGGATTTTTTTAAATTCAATTGATGACATTTACTTTTGAACTTAATAAATAAACATACTTTATAAATCCTAAATTATAGTTTTAAAAGTATTACACCTATAGTTAAAGTTGATAAAAATAAGCAATTTTTCTTGGTCCTTTTTGGAGACCAAACAATTGCTGAATTTAATAATAAGTTTCCAAGTTTTATATTTTCAAAGATAAATATTAGGTTAAGTACTTAATAACTGTAACGATTAATAATTTTGTAAAGAATGGTGAAAACCAAACAACTTTGATATGGAGTAAATAAGGATGACTGTCCAGGGAGGACGATGTGAAAGTTAAGGCTTTGAATAAAATGGCAACGAATGCTTATAGTGTAGAAACTAAGAAATTCCATTGAATGTAAGAAATATTGGTATCAACCTAGGAATGTTTTATTAGACATGTGTAAAAGCCATAGAAAAACCAACATATGAATAGCGAATGGTATCAAAGTACATTCCTGCGAGTTTTAGAGTTTACTCGCATGAAAGACCAAAGATAAAGAAAATAAATATCGAAATTTGGGAATACTACTAAGAGACTTTGATTAAAATGAGATGGTAATATGAATGGAGAAGGAGGTAATGAGACGACAAACATACATAGAGGATGCTTGTTGGCTTAGGATTAAAGAAGGCAAGATTGGTGGTAGGAAAGTTATTCCACCAAGCCAATTTTTCGATGAGTTATTTGAATGTTCATAGTTTATTTTTCTTACCCACTATAGTGTGGAAATGCACGGTTTATCTTATAATTGGTTGTGATAATTGAAGTAATGGATGTACCTTATTTACTAGAAGACAAAAAGGTAAGTTAAGACCTATGGGTTATAGTAGAATGACATACTAAAAATCTCCATTTTTTTGTATGGTGTAATAGGCCTATAACATCATTAATTCCAGTTGATGTTGAAAGGCAACTTTTAGAAATTGTTTCTTTTAGGTTATTTGGGCATATGAACTATGTAATATGATAGGGTTAATCGTATGCATTACCTCGTTGACTGAATCCCGATTGCGTTAAGATGTGACTCGATTTGTTTTAAAGATGAAATGGCAAATACTTAAGAAATACTGATCAAAAAACATTTTCAAATTTTTTTAGGAAACTATTTTTCTTTAATTGGAACGAAAAAAATATCTTTTGAATGAAAAATTAGATAACCTTTGATTTCAAATGCCACATACTTAGTGTAGGCAGAGTTGATGCATTAGCAAACATGAATTTTACTGCTCGGTAAGAATGTAAGTTTATAAAACACAAATAAGAATAAAGGAAAAAGATGTTTTAGCTTTGGAATTTCTTCTTTCATACCTTTTAGACAATAAAAAAAATCAGTTTTTAAAAATAATTTTGTTTTATTTTAAAATAAATCTTCTTATGTGAATTGTATTTGGAAAAGATTTAAGGGAAACATAAAAGGTTCCAACATACACCAGAATTGTTATACAAAAGAAGGGCAAGAATATAAAATTCTCCATTTAAATTCCTCTTCCAACATAGGAGTATACATTTAGAAAAATTGGATTTTCAAAATTTTGAAAGTTAGACATGGTGTATTGGGTATTGAATGGTAGGGATTGAATGCAAAATTGGTTGAACCATACTTCTATTCACCGGAATATGGAAATTGTTTTGTGAAAAGAAAGATTTTGGTTTTTGAAAACTTGTACACATATAGAACTGCGAGTACATATAGGTTGTTTGCGCCATATTTTTAAAATTATTTTAAAATATGCATTCATATACGAGGCACCGATTGAATATTATTCATTATACATATAATATGTGTTGTGATACACAATGCGTTTGTACATGATTGGCTGCAAAATTGGTTGGATAGGTCATAATGGTTGTACGCTATGTTATATGATGCACTACTTAAGGAATTTCGGGGATGAAATTCTTTTAAAGGGGAAGATCGCAATACCCCGTAACATAAACAATAATTTATTAAAATAATTAGTAAATAAATTATAAGGCTCAAAAATGAAATTTGATTAAACTTCATAATTTGTCCGTGAAACTTGCACCATTGTGTTCATGGCGATTTTCTGAATAAGTTTTATATATAAAGTTTTATGATTGGAGCTCAAATAAGTTATCCGCGTTTTGAAGTTTTTGGATCGAACATAATTCATAATGAATTAAGATAATAAATATTAGTAAAATTAACATTAAGCAAACATTAATAATAGACATAATAACTTAATGTTTAAATAAATAGTTGGGACACTCACTGATCGACCCTTAGGAAGAGCCGGTCGACCGCTCATATCAACCAATCGATTAGCGCCGACGCTTATTTGAACCTCGGCCTAATAGCCCAAATTATATAAATTATAATCTAGCGGACATAATTGATTAGCGCCTATAAATATAGGTCTAGCCCCTCACTTTTCTTCTCATATTTTCTAAATTGAGCAGCGAAGCTCTGCCTTTCTCCTTCTCCACTACTTGTAGAAATTATAAAAATATTATATATTTATATATATATCCATATATATATATATATTAGAGAAGGATAGAAAATAAAAGAGAAGAAAAGAAGGAGTGAATCAATTATGTGAAAAAGATAAATTGTAGAATTTACAAATTCAGTCTCCACTTAGTTCAAATCTCCTCTCAAATTTTAAATTCTAATGGTATGTACATACTTTTACATACATATTTTGGTTGATAAGGAAATGAGTCAAGTAAGAGGAATAGATTTGGATCTGGAGATTTGAAAATAAAAAAGATGAGTGGAAAATTATGCAATTTATATAATACTAAATTCATTTTGTTGAAATTCTATTTTTGTTGTTATGCCTATGTGAAAGCCATTGAATTATAGGCTTAAATTAATAAATTTAACTTGAATACCTACATGTTCCAAAATTATTTAACTTTGATGAAATGATATGTACACCATAATCTGGAAGTATGGAATAATCCTAAAAACTTATGGAGGACAATATGGATAAAATTGAGTAGTTAATTCTAGATTTTTGTTAATTGGGTTGTATTTTGTTAAACTTAATCACCAATTGGAGATGCTTTAATTTTGTTTATGATTTAAATTTTTATATTTTAATTCATTGGAACGGTAGAATCTCTATGGGATTTTCCATAAATTTTCCAACCTTACAATTATATATGGAAAGTGCATCCTTTGAAATAATAAGGAATATGCCTAAATGAAAGAGATATGCAAAGTAGACATGTTTTCCTGTAGTTTGTGCTGTCTATTTCAATAAAAGTAGAAAAAATATAATTCCTTGAATTGCAAACACAACACAATCCCATCTTTTGGTATAAACTACGTATAAGTTTAAGAATAAATAAATAAATGACTGTTTACATAAATACATACATATGGTAATGTGCAATTAATTATACATTATCATATTAATTACAAATAAAATGCTAAAATTTAAATAATGTAATAAATTAAGGAGTTAATGGGAAGTAACAATAATTACGTTATATACGTAAGATTGAAAGTAACTAAATCCTATTTTCCAAAACCCTACCCGATATTTCACTCTAGCCACCAGTGTTCCCTGGTCATCACCAGTGCCTTCTTCCACCCACACCCCTCCTCCGCCTTTATTCTACCTTCCTCCTCACATGCTACAGTGCGAATGGCGAACTCCAACCACAAACCTTGTCATCCTCCCTGTCCTCCAGATCCACCACCTATAGACGCAGATCACCCACCTAGTTTCCCCCCTTTGGAGCTGACTCCCTCCCCAGTAGAGATCGATGGTGGATTCACACAGGTCAGATGCAGAAGATGGAAACGCCAAACTAATACTATTTAACAAAATCCCTTACCAAAACAAGCTTCCACAAATGTTCAGTATAAGAATTTACGCCCTCCGCCTCAGGAGACATTCAATCATAATCCTAGCCAAATCAACAATAACTTTAATCACCCCTCGCAGCTTGAAAAAAGAAATCCAGATTCCAAATGGAATTTATCATCTTCGTCGAGCCGAGCATGGAATGAAGTTGTCAAGGGTACTAATGTTCCAGTATCTATCCCGCTAAAATTTCACTCTCCTCGTGAATTCGATTCGTTGAAATGTGCCAAAATGTCGGTTGATGTTGTCCAAGATGCTAGGAAACAAAAGTAAATCTCATATTAATATTGCTGGGGTTTCTGATAATATTTACCAGAATATTCTTCGGACTTCTGGCCTTATTGCCATGGATCAAAATGTTATGTACCTTGGTGCTCCTATGTGTAAGTCCAGAATTTCTAATGCTCAATTCCTGCCATTATATGAAAAAATAACCAATAGACTCAAAAATTATAATGGTACTAAATTATCCCAAGCAGGTAGGCTGGTCATCATTCAAAGTATTGCTACTGCTATGTGTGTATATTATTTTAAGCTTTTTATCATCCCTAATAAAGTTATTAACATGTTAAATCGTGCTTTCAATCATTTCCTTTGGCATGGAAATATTTACTCCACAAATCTCATCCCAATTGCTTATAAGATAATTACTTTTCCTTTTAAAATGGGTGGTCTTGGTATAATTAATCTTAAACTGTGGAACATAGCAAGTACTTCCCACCATGTTAACAGACTTCTTAGTAGTAATATGGGATTATGGGAGGTTTGGAATAGACAATACAACCTTAAGGGTGGCAATTTTTGGACTATGGAGGTTAATAAAAATGCCAGCTTTCTATGGAAAAGAATTATGACAAATAGAAGACATTACCTGCCTATGGTTCAATGCAACATTATGAATTCCTTCTGGTATTCACCATGGAGTGCACAGGTAAGATTCTGTCACACTGTACTGATAATAATCTCATATATAACTCTAATATTCCCCTTAATGCTAAGGCTAATTCGTTTTTTATCAATGAGGTTCTTCATTTGCCTCAAGTTTGTTCGACTTCTCTGAACAACCTCTGGACTTCCATTTCTGCCTCCTTTGAGAACATGGATCATGATGGGCTCAGATGGAAAGGCAAACTTCACAGTATTTATGTGGTTTACAATGCTTTAGTTCAGAACCACAACTCAGCTCCCTTTCCATGGTATAATCGCATCTAGAAGTCTGGTTCGAAGCAGAAGCACAATTTTCTTCTTTGGAAATGCCTGATGAATGCAATTCATACTCAGGATAATCTCGTTAAAAGTCATTTAATCGATCATTCTCAGTGCATTCTGTGCAATCGTGCTGCTGAAAATGTTGGACATTTGTTTTTCAATTGCCTGTTCTCCTACCATGTCTGGAAAGAAGTTCTTCAGCATATTCAAGAGAGACCTCCCATCAGAGAATTCAAACGCGAATGGGTTCGTATCTTCCATTTAACCAGTAGGAAATCAATGGCGTCTAATCGCATTCTACAATATCTTAAGCTTACGATTGCAGTGATTTGGGAAGAAAGGAATTTGAGAAGATTTGCACGGTCTTCGTGCTCTATTTCGGCGGTGATTTTTAAAATTTTGTCATGACACTGTCCTGTTGTAATTTAGTTGAGGGGTTGTATTCCTCTGCTTAGTTGCATTGTTTTTTTTTTCCCGTTGTACGTTAGTTGATTAATAAAGAGTGGACTGGCCACTATAAAAACAGGCTGGCATTGCCAAAAAAAAAAGATGCTAGGAAACAATGGGACAATGCTATTGTGATCTACATTATTAGCCATAAACCTTATTATCCTTATTTCAAGGATTATGTAATTAGAGTATGGAAAACCGGAGAATGATTTTTCTACTTTCTCTAAGGAAAATGGTTTTTACGTTATTAAATTTAACAGTAAAAAAAGATTGTGATAGAATCTTGGAAGGTGGTCCATACTACTACAACAAAAAGCTAATGATGATGAAAAGATGGTCCCTCGGTATGCAACTTAATAAAGATATACTAAACTCCATTTCGATTTGGGTTAGATTTCCTAATTTGGCTCTTGATTATTAGACTGAAGAAGGAATTAGTCGTATTGCTTCAGTTCTTGGATCCCTTATTAAATTGGACAAATTCATGGAAGGTATAATTAAAATAACATATGCTAGAATTTTAATTGAAATTAACAATTTCTTTGATTTCCTGAATAAAATTCCTATCCTTTTTGAAAAAGATGAAATTAGTTGGCAGGACATGACATTTGAATGGAAGCCATCTATTTGTTTCAATTGTTCGAGTTTTGGTCATAACGAAATTTTATGCCAATTCCATAAGGTTTGGAGACCTCAACCTTCTCAATAAACTCAAGAAACTAATAGTTCGAAAATGAATATTGATACAAATGGTTGAAATAAGAGCAAAGAGATACCTTCTCAATAGAACCAAGCAACTGATAATTCGAAAATGAATATTGATACAAATGGTCGATGTAAGAACAAAAGGATGGGTAATCCTAATCTTAATGACTCTATTATGCAATCAGTCAATACAGATCAGACACTGTTTCATAATAAAGAAGTAAACGCTGATAAAAATGTATCGATGGCAGAAAAACAAATACATGAAGATTATAATGTCCTGTCAGAGTTGTTAGATTCAACTGCTTATACAACTTAATTCACAATTCTCATTCTTTAGATTAGAACATTGAAATACAACCAATGAATGCTTCACATGATATAAATAACAAAAAAGCTGCTGAGATAGCCATTGCGCCTCGGATGCTCATCCCCGTTCTACTTATGAAGAGGTTAGCTCGGAAATTTTAACTACTACTAGAACTAGAGCTACTCCCAAGATAAGAACAGAGGAAGTCCCGTTTGAGTGTAAGGCTACCACGTCTTTAGATGTTGTAGAGAATCCAGCATGGGCCATTTTGGTAAATAAGCTAAAACGTATAAAAAAACAAAAAAAACATAGATTTTAGGGGCTGCTACTTCCCTTAGTGATAGTTGCAACACAGAAAACAACTCATAGATGGAGTTCCTATTTTGGAACATTCGGGGCCTCAATGCCCCTCTAAACAGATAAAGATTTTAAATCTGATAAAAGGTAGAAAGTTTTCTTTTCTTGGTATCTTAGAAAATAAATTATCGACTGATAACATCGACAGATTTATGAATAGAGTCGATAATATATGGAAGCACTCTCATAATATATCAAATGACCTAAAAAGTAGAATTCTAATTATTAGGGACTCTTCGCAATGGTCTAGTATCATTCTCCACACTAATGACCAATTTATTTCTTGTATATTACATAATATGAATGGCCTTGGTGTCTTATGCACTACCGTTTATGCTTTTAATGATGAAGATAAGAGACTGGAATTATGGAACTATATTAATGAACAGTCTAGAAATTTTAATCTTCTTTGGATCATGGCGGGTGATTTTAATGTAATTCTATCTTCTGGTGATAAAATTAATAACGGTCTCTATAATTCTATGAGCGATCAAAATTTTATTGACTGTATTCACTCAACCAAGCTTATGAAACCAGATTTTACGGTGAATTTATTTACATGGAGAGGAAGTCTTAATTTTTCTATACATAGAAAAATAGATAGGGTTTTTGTTAACTCGATATGGATGGATATATTTTCTCAATTCGGTATAAATTTTGGTAACCACTCATTAAGTGATCATATTCCCATTTTTATCAAAATTTTACCTCATAACAAAAATAAGAAAAGATTACCTTTCAAATATAACAACTCCTAGCCCCTACAAGTAGATTATCAATCTGCTCTTCAAGATGTTTCGATGTTTACTGTTCCAGGTAATCCTCTATATCTCCCTCTATGCAAGATAAAAGATGCTAAAAATGCTTTAAATTCATGGAGCAAAAGCAAAAACCATATTCAGAATAAGGTTGCTCAATGAAAATTAAGGCTCATAATTTATATCAACTTTTGGTAAATAATCCTCTGAACAATAATCTGATTGATTAGTATTCAGCTAAATACGACTAGGTTCATTCCATAATGAGACACATAGCTGATAAAAATGAACTGGTCGATTTGAGGGATAAACCTAGTAATTTTCGTACACAAAAGTGGCTGACACTTTACCTAAATGAAGGAGTAATTTTATTCTTAACACGTATGGTTCTTCGGTTTTAGCATTAGATAAACTTGCAAGCGAAGTAATAAATTATTTTTATTCTCTATTTATTTCATCATAGGCTATAAATCAATTTCCAGACAATATTTGCAAGAAATACTATCTGAACAAGCAAGGAAAAATTTATGCAAACCATTTTATCTAGAGGAAATAAAAACAGCCATATTTCAGACCAATGACAATAGCACACCTAGGCCAGATGGCATTAATTCTAAATTCTACAAGGTGATTTGGAATCAAATTAGTTCTGATATACTTAATGCTATGAATGACATTCTACTTTCAGGTAAAATAATCAGAGAAATCAACCATACTTTTATTTGCCCATTCCAAAAAAATCTACAATGGTTGATATGACTAATTTTAGACCAATTTCACTATGCAATGTCTCCTATAAAACTTTAGCCAACCTTCTTTGTAATCGAATGAAAGAATATATGAATGATCTTATTTCATATAATCAAAATGTCTTCATTCCTAGGAGAATAATTACTGAAAATTCTTTACTAGCATATGAAATGGTTAGAGGATTCAGTAGGAAAAATTCTAACAATTTATGCTTGAAAATTGATTTACATAAAGCTATGATAAAATTAATCATAGGTTTATTCATCATATGCTGATTTCTATCGGTATTCTATTGACTTTTGCTGATCTCATTCATGAGTGTATTTCTACTCCTTCGTTTTCAGTATTAATTTATGGATTCCCCGTTGGATTTATAGAAAGTACAAGGGGATTAAGACAATGTATCCTCTTTCGCCTTATTTATTTTCCATGGGCTATGGAATTTCTCACTATTAATCTTGGAATGAAATATCTAAAAGGTAATATCGCCCCCATATATAACATTGAGCCTATGTCACTCATTTATTATATGCAGATGATATTTTAATTATGGCAAAGGCAACCATTGAAAATGCTGAGAGTACACAACAGATATTTCAAGAACTGAAAAAGTTATCTGGACTGGACCTAAATGAGAAAAAAATCCACTTTGTTTTTTAGTAAAGGAGCAGTTAACAAACAACAAACTGTAGACATGCTAAACATCAATATTTCTCAACTTCCTGTGGTCTGTTTAGGCATCCATTATCAAACAATCAACTCAAATCAAGAGATTTTGGATGCTTAATAGATGAAATTAACAAAAAATTCAACCATTGGAACAACAAATTACTCAATATAAGTGGTAGAATAGAACTAGTTAAAACTGTCATTCATCCATTGATTCAATTTTTCATGCAATTTTCACAATTCTACTTCTGTCATTCAGAGAATTAACTCTATTTATGCCAATTTTATATGGAAGTCTAAACCTCATAAGTTGTGCCAAGATGATGTTTGTAAAGCTAAAAATTAGGGTGGTCTTGGTATCAGAAAAATTAATGATACTGCTAAAGCTATTGCTATCAAACTATCATGGAAATACATTCAGGGTGACACATTTTTGTCCAAGTGGATGAATAAAAAATACTGCCATAATAAAACTTCTGGACAATTGCAATGGATAATAATTCCTCTTCTATTTGAAAATCTTTACTTCGAGCTAGAAAATGGTGCAGAGGATTAATTAATAAAAGAATAGCTACTGGTGTTAATACTAATACTTGATTTGACCCATGGTTAAATGGCTGCTCTCCACTGGAAAAATTAGGATGGAATCCCATGACAACCGCTAATAGTTATAATAGGAAAGTCCCATCTCTTATAACAGACAACAAATGGAAGACTCGTCTTGATGGTATTCCCATCCAAATGCATCAAACAATTCATAACATCAAAATTCTCAATCATATGCAGCATGATTCTTGGTTCTAGATGCCTAACAATAATGGTCAATTCACCTTGAACTCGGCATGGAACCAAGTTAGATACAAACATGCAGAGATAAATTGGACCAGTATAATATGGGATAAATTTTGTGCTCCTAAAATGTCTGTTTGTGCTCTTTTGGCAAAATTAAATATAGGATTAACAAATGGAATCCTGGTGTTAATCTATCATGTGTATTGTGTCAAAATCAAGATGAAGACGGAGACCACTTATTCTTCAACTACAGCTATTCGAGGCATTTAATTGATGAAATTAAGAATAAGTTTAAAATTAATTTCGGAAATACGTATGGCATCAACCAAATCATGGAGGCAATGTGCCAACATTAGAATAATAGTGTTATTCATAATCATCTCATTAACATAGCATATACTTCTCTGATTTGGCGTATCTGGTGTGAACGGAACAATCTTTTTTTCAAAGGACTTGAAATGAAAATTCAAGTACAGAAATTGCTTATAATACTAGACTACAAACTTTTACTTCCGCAAGAAGTGGATTCTACTAAGAAAAGCAAAGAACATGACTAATCTTGGATTGTTTCGACATCGCGTCTGATCCCAACTCAAATCACCGACCCTCTTAAGATTGGTGATGTTATTGCCCTCTGTATTTCATTTCCAAGATCCTTTTTCCTTCAGCGTTCGTTTACTTAGTCAAATCTGCCATCTTGATTTGGAGCTATAGTTTGTCAGATCTGAAAATTAAATTTCGTTTACGAGAATTTAATTTCTCTCTTTAGAAGATACGGTGAAATGGAACTTAGTTTTGATGATGCCGTCCTTTATTGCTTGTGACTCTGATCTTCCTACGTGGCATCTTGTTTTATTTATTTATTTTGTTTTCTTTATTGTATTTTATAGCCCAAGTTTGCACATATGGATGGTTTTGAGTGTGGCTCCACTTTATTTACTCCTCCATCTATTTGACAACTTGGTCCTAGCTTTGTTTTTTCTCTTTTCATTATATTGTTAACATACGGACATGGAATGTACTTTTTTTCCTGGCAAGGCACTCATTTAGGTTAGGGAATTACAAGGCTTTAATGAGGCATATTGTGGAAGTATATACTTCTAGTTTGTTAATCAAGTACCTTTTTTCCAAAAAAACAATTATTAAGCTATTATGGGTATGAACCCATTTCATGAATTTAATTACCGAGACCAAATATGATATTGATGAAGTAAATAAATAAGCATGGTAAATTAATTCTAAAACATACATATAAATGGCATTGACATGTTTCTAATCCAAATGTAAAAGACCATTTATAAAGGGCATTAATTGGAGGTAAAAGAAGAAGTAAACGATATTTAGTATCACTAATGAAATAAGAAGTTGAAGATAGTAAGCTTCATAGAAACTAAATAAATAATTAATAATAAATGATCTAAGGTGTGACGATCCAGAATTTTTGGATATTTGAAATTGAAATATTTAATTGATTTTAAATATTTGAAAGTTAGTTTAACTTGAATTTCAAATATCACAGTCTATTTGGTTATTAAATTATTATTGAATTTAATAATTGGAAATTGGTCAAAATAGTGGATCTTGAGTTTTAAGTTTGTTAAAAATATTTTGTAGGCTTGGAAATTTTATATTTATAATGCTGGAGATAATAGAAGTTTGAAATTTGAATTTGAATGTATTTTGTTAAGTTTTAAAAATATATTGTTTAAATTGATATTTAAAAATAGCATTCCAAGGCACAGTATCGGAATTCGATGAAACCAGTTCCATTGGATCCGTAATAGTATATTATTATCGAATTTAAAATTTCATAGTGTTTGAAGTTTTCGTGTGATCGTACGGTAAGTAAACACGCTGAAATCTATATCGAAAATTCAATATTATAACTGGGTTCAAAAAGCTATCTTCTCTATACGATTGATTCATAACTAGAAACCTTTCCCATTGTGCTTGAAATAGGGGTATAACATTATGAACGCCTAGCGACACGCCTTGATAGGAGATCGAGATTGTGAGTTGCTATAATCGGGATGATTTAAATTTAAATTTGAATTTAAATATAAATATAAATAATATCGTTGCATTAAAAAACTGTGTCAATCCCTTGCATACATGTATAGAACTTTTAAGCACGCGTTCTTCCGATTATACACGCGTCTCCTTCTTCAATTAATAATCATAGCCGAGCATTTTTATAAAAAATATATACAAATCAAAAAAGAAGAAGAAATCAAATTCCTAGAAAAAAATGGCCGCTTCCTATTCGAAATCAAATCTCATTTTGTTCGAAATCAATCTATAAAAAAATGGCATCGAACGCGATTGTCTTGAATCGACAAGTTCGTGATTTGTCGGGGAAGGAGGGGAGAGGCTCGCGAGGGTTGAGTTTTCTCTGGCGCATGCGCGGCAGCTATGAGGCGAGGGGTGTGGTTTTCGAAGGGGATGGCGGTGGTTGAGCCTCTCAAATCGAAGGCAATTCGAGCTAGGGGTTCGTTTAGAGGAGTATGTGTTCGAGGGCGAGGACAGTAGTCGGCCGGATAGTTCGAGTTGCGAGGAGGGCTACGCGGCAATGGTTGGAGTCATGATGGCGACTCTTGCAGGTCGCGATGGTGGCCTTGGTTCTCTAATTGCAGTGAGGTAGTTTTACTTATTTATTTATTTATAGAATATGTATATAGATGAAAGATAAAAATATATAAGGTTTAAACAGAAGTTTAAAAAAAGTTTTGAGTCAGAAAGAATGATAATATAATACATATATATATATATATATATATAGGAAGATTTTGAAGTTATATATATAATAGGAATTTTAAAATGTTTTAGAATTATAAATTTAATTTTTAAATATGTATGTAGGCTATTTTTAGTATATATGGTTTTAAAGGAAAACGGTTTTTAAATATGTGTATATATATAAATTATTTTATATAGATAAGAGTTTGAAAATAAAACGGATTTTAAAATATTATGGAGTTTGTAAAAAGTAAATTTTTACATGTATATAGTTTGCTCTTACGTATAAGTAGTTTATATTTATATGCCTATTTTCATTTACATATTTTAATTTGCTAGTATTTTGAGATAATGGATTTGGTGCATAAATTGTTAAGTTAACTTATTTAATTAATTTCAATTACTAAAGATTTCAAGGGAAAAATTAGTTTAAATCAAATTTATAAGTTAAAAATTAAATAAGTAAATGGTGATTAATTATTTGATTAATTCAAATAGCAATATATCGTGAATTGTTTATACAAGGTCAAAAACTTGAAGAAATGGTCGAAATGGAATCGATTACAAACAAAACCAAAGGTGAGTTAATCTCACTTATTTGGATTACCTGTTAAATTTAAATTCGTTAAATTTAAAATATTGGTTGATTTCTTGAGTTGATGATGTGATATTATATATAGTGCGTACACACACACACACACATATTGGAGCGATTGATTTCCTGCATTATATAGCGGATGAGACCCTATGTGCCCCGCATAATAGCGGATGACCCTTTATACCGCGATATTCCACCTCGAAGTGGGATTGGTATTTTATTTGTTGACTATCGTCTGTGGATGCAGGGTAATAGATTGGAGGGATCCAACTGAATTCCTCAAATGTTTGAATTTATTTCATATTTTGTGATATGATTTATTGATAATCTATGATAGGTTATATTGGTAATTGAAATTATTGAATGTTGTGGCATGGTTAAATATATATTGGCATTTCGAGAAAATGAAAAATATATATAAAGTTTGGATTTTTAAAGGAAATAAAAAGGAAAATATTTAAGTAAAATAATTATAGTGAACTTAGGTAAATTAAAGATTGAGTTTGGAAAAAAAATACAAAAGTTTGATTTTTAAATTCTATTAAATAAATTCTAAGCATGGGAATAAAGATAGAGATTTTAAATAAATGAAAATAAAAGTGTTTTGGAGACTTAAGTGACATTGTCTAAAAATTTAAAGGATTTTATTTTCAAAATTTAAGATTTAAAATGTTTGGGAAGAAATAAAAGGGCAGGATTTTGAATGAAGTATGAGGTGGATTTTTCAGTTAAAAATAAGATTTTAAACCAAAAATATAGACGTAAATATGGAATTAATGGGCTTTAAATAAATTTGGGTAAGTAAAGGAATATGTTTGAAAATGGAGTTGGTTTTGGAAATCGATTTAAAAACCGACTAAGTTTTGAAACTGTGAATAAAGGAGAATGCGATTGTGAAATTTATAAACAGGGTTTATAAATAAAGTGAAATATTTATTAGAGGATAATTTGGAAGTATAAATTCAGAACGAGAATTTATAAGGAAAGGGTGATTTGTTTAAAAATAAATAGTGGTTTATTTTTAAAGGTGGGGAAAGGAAAGCGTATTTTCCTGAAAGACAAGTATATTTTCAAAGTAAGTTTTTCAAGTATAAGTTAGAGGTTTTAAAGTGGTTTAAAAGAATGTTTGGAAAGAAATTATTATTTAGTTATTTCAAAATTTTTAAAAGTAAATATTTATTAAGTTAATCATATAAGTAAATTATTTTAAAAGTTTTAACTAGTATTTGTTGGAATCTCAATTTTGATTATAATAAGCTATATAAAATATTCTGTATATTCTAATCATTTTTGCAGGAGCTTTGTTGCAGATTCCTTTTCAGATGTTTAAAGCTGAGTACGGTGGGTTTAGAGTCTGTACTTTACATAGAAATTTTTGAAAATCTCTCCTGAATTGGTATATCAATAAATATATGCACACACATGCACAAATGTCTGAATTTGGACGTCTCAATACGTTCATTCAGATGTCTGAATGCTGAAACCTGAATATTGTTTCACAATATTCAGACGTCTGAATGAAAATTTTCAAACGTCTGAATTTGGTCAAAATTTGCTTAAATGCTTGCTGTTTGCGTTTTAATCCAATTCAGAAGTTTGGATTATTTTATTCAGACGTCTGAATATCTCTAGCTTCTTTTTTTTCTTGAATAGTCACTTCTCTTCACAGAAGAGAAACGTTTTCAAAATCAATGGTTGCACCTGTTCTTTTCAATATAACTTTTCGTCTATAGTTGCAACTCTTTATACACTATAAATAGATTACAGAATTTAACAAGCAATTCGCCGAATTTACTTTTAACATTTTTGAATTCTCATCTATTCTCAAGTTTTCAAATTGCACTCAAATTGCTAACATACTTTGATGATTGATCACTTTATCTTCCACAATTCTCAAAGCACGTCGCACTATATATCATAAAGGAGAAGATTATAGGAAGATTGTACTTGATTGACTTATCAGTGTTACTTAAAGAACACACTGCAGTCAAATACTTTTGTTATTTGTAAAGAAGTCCTATTCGGTTTCTCAGGCAGTAGAAGTCTTATTCAGTTGCTTAGGCGATTAAAGTCCTGTTCGGTTGCTCAGGTGGCGTAAACCTATTCCTCTGGGTTAAGTGAGGGTTGTTTTAGTGAAATTCCAGAATGAATCTGGGAATGGACGTAGGATGGTGCTCCGAGCTAGTATAAAAACCTCTGGTGTCATTTACTTTACTGCATTTACTGTTTATTTACTTATTCCACACAAGTTGTTTATTCATATCACTCAATCCTATAGCATAGCTTCTTTTCATTTGGTATCAGAGCAAGGTTTCATCTAACCGTAACATAGTTATTTGATTCTTTTCTAATATGGATAGTAACACTAGCACTTGTTCTATAAGCGCTAGCACTATAAGCACTAACATCAGTTTTATAGAAGGTCAATCGACTGCACGACCTCCATTCTTCAGTGGTTTGAACTATTGGGCTACTCGTATGAGAATCTATATGCAATCAAATAGTTTTGAATCATGGAATATCACACAAAATGAATACACTCTTCCTACACGAGAATACTCCACATGGACAAATATACAAAAATTAGATGCCACTGCCAATGCTAAAGCTATGAACATGTTATTTTGTGCACTAGATAGAAATGAATTTAATCGTGTTAGCATGTGTCAAACTGCTTATGAAATATAGAGAACACTTAAAATCACACATAAAGGAACTAACAAAGTCAAAGAAAGCAAAATCTCCATGCTCAAAAATCAGTTTCAAAATTTTAGAATGAAGCAAGATGAATCCATTAATGATATGTACTCCAAATTTCAAGATATCTATCATTCACAGTTAGGATTAGGAGAAAAGTTCACTGACTTTGATATTGTATCAAAAATTCTAAACTCTTTAACGGATGAATGGGAAAGAAAAGTCTTGGCTATTGAAGAAGTTAATGATCTCTCTACCATAAAACCAGAAGAGTTTATAGGAAATCTAATGTCCTATGAAGTGAATTTGCAGGCAAAACGAGTACAAGCACAGGACTAAAAGAACATAGCTTTCCATGCTGAAGAAGAAAAAGATGAAGATTCAAATAAAGAGGATCTAGCATTAATTGCCAAAAATTTCAAAAAGTTCTTGAAATTCCGGAAAAACAGCAGAAACAATGGAAAAAGGAACTTTCCAAGCAAACCATCATCTTCAGTACTAGAATGTTTTAATTTCCATAAGAAAGGTCATATCCAGAAAGAATGTCCAGAACTAAAGAAAAAATACTTCAACAAGGGCAAAAGATAAGAAAAAGAAAGCATTCTCTGTGACATGGGATGATTCAGATACCTCTTCATCAGATAGTGGCAGTGGCAGTGACAGTGAAAACGAGCAAGCTAATGTTTGCTTCATGGCTACTGAAAACGATAGTGATTTTACCTTTAATGATATGATAGAGATAAATTTAGAGCTAGTTGACACTCTTAAAAATCTCAAAAGAAAATATAAGGAGACTCCTGAACATCAAAACAAAGCAGAATTCGAAAGAGATATGCTTAAAGATGAGAAGAAAATACTAGAGGAAGAACTTGAAAAACTACAAGAATCATTCTCTAATATTAATCCTCAACTCACTCTTTTGAGTCGAGAAATTGAAAAAAAAAGAATGACGCTCTTGTTTTTGAATATCATGAAGATAATACTAGTCTCAAAAGTAAGTTAGAAAGAATCACCAAAAATGTTTCAAACTTTAAAAAAGGAAGATAAACTTTGTCTAAAATTATTGATAGCTCTCAATCCGTTTCAAGTAGGAAAGGACTAGGATATGTTAAGAAAACATAAGCTCCACTTAAAAAGGAAATTAGGAGAAATATTAATCCTACTGCAAAACAGTCAAAAAGAAATACATACCCGAAAAACATAAAAATTTGGATTCCTAAAACAAACAACAGTTTGATTAGGAAGAAATATATTAACACCTTTTTGGAAACTGTTCATAAAAATAATGATTATATTTTCAAACGGGATACTGAACCTTCTTGGGTTTGGTTTCCTCAGATCTAACTCTTAAGACCCTAACAAAAGGTGGGTACCAATATAATTTCTTATTTTTACAGGTCCCACTTAAAAAGAGTGGAAAATGGATACTCGACAGTGGTTGCTCAAAACATATGACAGGAGACAAAGATATGCTATCAAACATTATTTACTCAGATGGAGGATCCGTCACATTTGGAGACAATTCCAAAGACTATATCACCGACAAAGGCAATGTGAGCAACAACGATAATTCAAATTTACCTCTTATTTCAAATGTTTTACTAGTCAAAATTTAAAACATAATTTACTTGGTATCAGCCAATTATGTGAAAAAGGATCCAAAATCACATTTTCTGAAAATAAATGTAGTATTTCTGATCAAAATTAAAATCTTATCTTTGAAGGAAATAGAGACAGAAATATATATGTTCTGAATATGACAATAAACCATAAATCAGATATGTGTTTAATAGCCAAAGAAAATGATCCATGGTTATGGCATAAACGATTCTGTCACATTAACTTCAAAGCTATAAATAAGCTTTCTAAAAATGATTTAGTAAAAGGTCTACCAAAAATTAGTTTTAAAATTGATCATATTTGTGATGCAAGTCAGTTAGGAAAATTAAATAAGTCATCTTTTAAATCTAAAAAGGTTATTTCAACTTTACAACCACTTGAATTACTGCATATGGATTTATTTGGACCAACAAAAGTACGATCCATTAATTACAATAGATATGTGTTTGTAATTGTTGATGATTTTTCTAGATATACCTGGATTATTTTTATGAAAACTAAAAGTGATACTTTTGATAATTTCAAAATTTTTGTCAAAAGAAATCAATATTTTAAGGGATAAAATGTTAAAAACATAGGAGTGATCATGGAGGTGAATTTGAAAATGAAGCCTTTGAACATTTTTGTAAAAAGAAGGGAATATTCCATAATTTTTCGTTTCCTAGAACTCCACAGCAAAATGGAGTTGTAGAACGTAAAAATAGAACCTTACAAGAATGTACAAGGACTTTGTTAAATGGAAGTAACTTTCCAAAACATTTCTGGGCTAAAGAAGTTGCAACAGCTTGTTATGTTTTGAATCGTGTTTCTATTCGACCATACGAACAGGTTCCGATTGTTCCACCTTCAACTCATACTGGATATACTCCACCGAAATAAAGAACGAAACGGTCTCTCTTTTTTGGTTTGCCATCTACAAAAGAGAAAATAGATGATATTCATCACTACCAGAGAGCAACATTAGAATTATAGCGCGTTTTATACTATGAACAAAAAGTTAATGCCAAATAGTTGAGCTTTTTGGAACAAGTCGCGTTAAACTTCTGTGATTCTTCCTCCAAAGACACAGTTCATCAACCATCTCCTGTTTGCACTCCAAATCTTCATAGTCCTTGGGAACCATCACCACTTCGTCCACCACATCACCAAATTCTTGCGAACGTGGCAACAAATGGTCTCTACTTCGACCATTTGTAGAGAATACTAAAATTGAAGAAGACGCATATCATACTCCAAACTCTTCTTCCAAATCTCATTAATTTTTTGTTGTTTATATTCTATTGTTAATTTGCTATTTCTTTATGATAGTTCTAAACTTGTATTATTCAAAATATTTGATTATATATATTTCTTTCTATATTTAATAAAGCTGATATGAGCCTCTGTGCAAATTCAGACGGCTGTTTTATTTAAAACAGACGTCTGAATATTAAAGGTAAGAATTTTTTTACCCAGATTCAAACTTCTGAATCATACAAAACAGATGTCTAAATTAGGTCGAAATTGAATTATTTCCTTGCAGGTTGCAACTCAGAGCAATTCAGACGTCTGAATCAAATAATTCAGACAGCTGAATTCTCTCTGAGCCATTTTTTCTCCTTGCCTCTTTTATTTTCTTTCCACTAATACCCTTGCTTTTTAACCCACTATATATTACCTTTTTCACTTCATTCCTAATTATTTCAGAACCCTAGCCCCCATTTTCAAGTCTTCCAAAATTTTACCTTTCCTCTAAGTCTCTAATGGCACCAAGATCAAAATGTACTAGAGAATCAACCTTCAGACCATCCAAAGACCAAATTCGGCAATGGCTATGGAACGATGTTGCTGTTTTTAGGTACAATTCTATGAAGAATTTTAACATTTTCGAAGGAGCATTCATGAAATTCTCGGATTTTGCAGCTTACCGTATTAGAGAGTTGGCGGAACAATTCCACTTCGATAGCTTAATTGGGTATACTCCTAACAATTTCAAGGTTAATCATCTTATGATCAAACTTTTTCTTGCAAATTTAAGTTTGGATCATCATAATCCCCAAAATCGACAAGATTGTGTTTGGTCAATAATTTGTGGCGTAAAAATCTTTTTACCTTTACAAAGACTAGGTAATATTCTAAATCGTCCTTATCAAGGAATTGATATTAATGATATTGAAGTTGATATGGATCATCAAGATGAAGTTTCACATCGTTTCTTATCCGATCAACTTATAAATTTAGGTAATTTAAAATCTACCTTCTTAAGGCCACAAGCTAGACTTATTCATCGTGCATTTATTCGTTCTTTGCAACCAAGGACGGGGAGTTATGAAAAAGTTTATAAAGAAAATTTCCAAGCTCTTTATTCAATCTACTCCAACCAACAAGTGAATTGGGGCAAAATTATTTTGGATGAATTTCAAGACATCACAATCCGGACAAATATAAAACCATTCATTATGGTGCTTATATAATGTGCATCCTCCTCAATCTCGACGTACCAATGCTCGACTCTGACTTTACAACTATTAGTGAGTTAGGTGCTAAAACTTTAGTATTGATGGGTCTTCCACCATGGCCTCCTCATCAACAAATCATCTTCTTCCATCAATGGTCCCAAAATGTTCAACAAGGTGTTACTCTACCTCGAGACACTAGTATTGCTCCTTCTTCTCATACTCAACATGAAGAAGAAGAAGAGGAGGACGATGATACCATTCATGTGGCCCGGACACTTCTTAAGACAAGCCATTACCACTCTCTCCCGAAATTAATCAAAGATTCATTAGGACATTAAGGCACTTGAGAAGAAGATGGAAAGAAAATTCGGCTCGATCAAAGGCTTTCTCAATAAAATATGGGATCAGATTTCTTGCTCTGGTTCTTCATCAACTCAAGCTTACAACCCATCCCCATTTCAGTGTCTTCCTCAAGTTCAAGTTCTAATCATGATGATCCGTCTATTTCTAGTCAATTTTAATTGTCTATCTCTGTTTTGAATTATGTTTGATTTAATTATGCTTTAACTTTTCTTGTCAAGTTGTATGAAATACTTTTAACTCTTATTCCTATTATTCCTCCATGTATTCATTATTATTCATGCTTTTATGAGATGATCTGTCTATTGTTATCTATACTCTTTCTTTTTATCGATGACAAGGGGAGAAATCTAAAAATTGTGCACATTGACAGGGGGAATAACAATATTATGAATATTTATATTATTGATTATATAGTTGTCATCATAAAAAAGGGGGAGAATGTTGGAATCTCAATTTTGATTATGACAAGCTATATAAAATATTCTGTGTATTTTTATCATTTTTGCAGGAGATTTGTGACGACCCAACTTCCAAACACCAGGAAGACGCATCACTAATAAGAAAAGAAAGGGATAGAAAAGAGAAAGAAAGAGAAGAAAGAAGAAACAACACAACAGAATCTAAACAGCGGAACGAATAAATTATATTAATAACATAAAATATTACATAGTTTACAACCACTATAAGAGTACACAGATAATACAACACATACTAGACAGTTATAAACACTCGTCTAGTATTTACAACATAATACAACTCAGAGACAACACAGAACACACAGCGGAATATTATATATCTAACGCAGAAGCCTCCTACTCCATTGCTCCTCCAATATTCGTCAAAGCTAACCTGAATCCCTTGGTTACTCATAAAAATTTGAGTACCCAAGAGTTTATGAAAAAACAAAAATAAACTCCGGGTCAGACATGGGTCTGGTGTGAGTAACAGGTTAAAGTTGCTTAACTTTCAGAAAAAAAAACCTTTTGAAAAGAAAGGTATCACGTAAGACTTCCCACACATAAACATGGAAAAGCTTTTACCTTACGCTAACCAAAACATTTGATAGGAAATCCAGTGATATTATAATAGGTCTAGGGTTTTCAAATAAATATGAAATAGCCGAAATTGTTACATTCATTAAATTCCAGCTACTAGCCACAAAAGTGGGTAATACAATCAAAACCGTTGGCACTTATTGGATTTTGGATTCCATACAATGGCAGGGCTACTAGGGTACCGCCCGTCACAGTACGTGGCCTAGATCAACGTACCGAGGAGTACGCCCGCTCCCCTGCAACACAAGGCCGGACCCATTCCTTACTGAACAATTCCAAACAACACAACCCCACAGTTGGTGCGCAATTCCAACTGCCCATACAGACGAATAAAAAGGGACTTCTAGACAGGGGAAAATCTTGCTCTCCAGTGGGAGCTACCCACGAAGCCTTGTTGCACCTCCCCTGTTTTAGCCATTCCCGGTTGATGAGGCTTGAGGCTACGATTACCTTTAGAGAACAAATCTCTTAGAATGCTCATCATCCACCTGACGATGTTCTGAAAGCATTCAATCCATACAAGTTCGTTCCGGGTTCGAACGAAACTGAAGGCATTATCTCGTTACACTCGTTTTGGAATCACCCTCAGAGTTAACGAAGATAACCCTTGCACTCTAAATCTCCATCTCGAGCTTATAAGTACTATTTCCGTCAAACTCATCACGGAATCACCCCTAGAGTTATACTGACTAATAGTCCTTACACCTCGAGTCTTCAATCTTCACATAAGATTCACGACCTATCGTTAATTTGGGTCGATGTGGTTTTTGGATATCTAATTATGGAAACCCGATCTCGGTCTCATCGAAATCCAAAGCGTGTCTTTTAGGTCCAAGTTGTTTTAAAGTTTTAAAACAATTTAATAACATTGTCTATATACACACAGATAGATAATTCACAGATTCACAACAGATAATTATCATTATCATAACCATAGATAATCCATACTATCATTATCGAAAGATAATCCATATCATCATCACAATGCAACCAATGCATCCATATCAATCAATATTATTAATCTCATAGCTGAGATTCAAAACCATTTAAAGCAACCAATAACAACCATTCATAAGCAATGATCTATAATCATACTATCTATAATTAATTTAAATTAAATTAAATTAATTGCATCATCTCTAATTAATTTAAAATGAATTAAATTAATTACTTAGACAATATAAATCTTGCTTCCATCATCATTAATTAATTACAAATTAATTAATTAATTAACCTCTAATTTATCATCTTAATTAATCAATCCTAATTAATTATACTTTAATTAATTTCACAAAATTAATTACCCTAACCAAATACAGTAATTAACCTTTAATTACCTCATTAATTAATTAACTATAATTAATTACATTAAACCTTAATCAATTATAATTAATTGCTTACACTCAATTACTTATTATTGATTAATTAATATTAATTAAACAATCTTAATTACATCATTAATTATATTAATTAATGATTCTTAATTATATTTAATTAATTACTCAGTTAAATTAATTACTTTCAGTAATTAATCTCACTTAATCCGTAATTATTAATTACTTTTGATTAATCTCAATCTGTAATTAACTACCCTTAATTACTTATCAAATTAATTACCTCTTAAATTAACTTCTTAAATTAATCCTTTGATTAATCATACAAAATAATTTAATCTAAATTATTTTCACAATCCAAACATCATTTATTAATTACCTCCAGTAATTATCTTTAATTACTTCATTGAGTAATTCTATTAATTACATAAAGTAATTATTATCAAATCCAATGTTCAAAATTAATTAAACTTAATTAATTAATTTAAACCAATCTCAGTACCCTATTAATTACATTAAATAATTAATGTCTTAATTACTTTTGTTTAAGTAATTAAACTTAAATAAATTTCATAATTTATTATCATTAATTTATCAATCTAATCAATTATTAAAAATTAATCATATTAATTAATTACTAAATAAACTTTAGTTAATGATCATCATTAACTATTATTGATTCTTTAATTACTTTTCTTTAATTACTTCTTAATAAATCTCTAATTTAAATTAATCCAAATTATTAATTAAATAAATAAGTTATTCCTTAATTATCCTATTTATTTAATTATATTTAATATCTTATTAATTTCTAAGAAAATCCATTCCTTATTAATAATTTCATAAATTTAAGTGTACCTAGAACATTTCATCTTTATAATTTAAATTCAAATTCCATTTTGAACTAAAATTCAAAATCATATTAAGAATTAACCAATTTAAATTTCAGTTATTATTCTTTAAAATAAATGTAAATAACATTTATTACTTATTTTTAAAACTTATATAGGATAAGTCTTAATTTACTTAATTTAATTAAAAATTAAGTTTAAGTACATTATTAATTTAGATTATAAATTCAAGTTAACAATCATTTAACTTCCTCTATAAACCATTTATAATGATTTCATTCAAAAAGGAAAATCAAATTAAAATTTTTGTTTAAAAACAAATTTACTTCAAATAAACAATTTAATTTTAACTTGTTTGAAAACATTCAAATTTCAAAACTTATTCAAATATCAGATTTAAATTCAATATATTTGAATCCATTCCTTATTTGAAATTATTTGAATTAATCTTGAATTAAACCTTTGATTTGAACCTTGATTTTAAAACTTTTTATTCAAAATTCAAATTCCACTTTAAAAAGAAACTGAAGATTCAAAACCCTTAAGAAAACCGAACTTAAATTTGAAATTAAAATTACTATTTAAAATTTTGTTTTAGGTTCAAAAGTGAAAATCTCAAATTTCAGAAACTGCCAGGTTCCCTTCTTCTTTTTATTTTTAAAACTGAAAACCCTCTTTTAAAAATTTAAAACGTATAAGATTTCATACTTTTTGAAACTAAATTTATTCTGCAGATTTAAATTTTGTTTAAATCTTTTCATAACAATCTATTCATCTGAAATTTGATTTAAATTTAAAACTGCAGACAGTTTTTCAAAAAAAAACTGTAATATTTAAATTACCCGAGCCATCCTAAAAACTGCTTCGAGTCATCTAGTTCATATCTTCGAGAAAACTCAGCAACCACTCGAGTATTACTTCGAGTTAAAAATTCTGCAGTATCCAGAAAACATCAAAACTCAAATTTTCTACACGGTGCACGTGCACCGTGCCTCCAGCCACCATCACCACCTCCGGTGACTTCCTGACATCGACTACCAACCCCACTATCAACCTCCACCCTCAAGTTCTCCTTTCAGAACTCAAATTTGGAATTTGAGTTTCCTTCTCCAAACCTCAAAACTGCAAGGACAGGTTTTTACACCAAACCTGTAATACCCTCATCCTCCACCTTCTGACCACCGGCAAGTCAGCGCCTCCGGCCACGAGTTCATCCCTCAACCTACTATCATCCCCTAGAAACTCAATCAACTCGATCACTGCTTCATGATGAACTGGCCAAAGCGACCTACCTATCTTAAACTAGGGTTTCAGGAAGAATATCACCACCACAGTCCCTATATTGATTTGCATCAACTCCTCACATTTTTCCAATCATCAGTGATTGCTCATCCATCTACTAGAAGAATCCCGACCAGATCCCCCAAAATTTCAAAATTTCCCTCAACAGTTCAACACAGAACAATACCATACCCCTCCACTAAAAATCCCAATTTTTTGTTCTAAAAATCAAGTTTTGATCTTGGTATTTAATTCTTAATACTGAATTTATACTTTATTCAATATAAATTTTCACATATTTAAACTTGATTAATCAAATTCTGGTTTACAGAGATGTTTACAAGTTATTCCAGCTTAACTAAAATCTTAAACTAAAGCTTATCATAAACAAATAAGTTCGATTAAATCCAAGTTGAATCAGAGGTACAAATCTATAGATTTTTATTTTAAAATAAAACCTGAACATATGATCTATATAAAAACAGAGAGTACCCTTTAGAAATCACAAACATATTATAGTCACAGCATATTGCATTCAAATATGCCTTCAACACATTTTATCACAGAGATTTAATCATGCAACTTATTTATAAATTTAAACTTTAAGAAAATAGAGAAGTTACTCACCTAATAATTTGAAAACAGAGCCCCTTTTTGTTTTTCTTTAAAATTTTAATGCTGAAATCCCTTTTGAAAACTTGAATTCCATTAAACTAAAAAGCTCCTACTATGAAAACTAAATATACTGCTGATTTCCAGATTGAAATGAAAAAGTTGTTGCTGGAGCTTGCTTCTTAAAATTTGAAATTGCATGCATGCTACCACAGGATTTCCAGATTTTGAAATAAATGCAGGCTCAAACAAAATTTGCTTTTTCAACTTGAAAATGTGCAGGCTATTGATGCAGGCTTCAGATTTTTGAAAAATGCAAGCATGCTTTGATTTGAAAACAAATGGTTTGCATGCAGGCTTGAATTCCAGAAATGCAGAATTCTTGCTTGATTTCATGCATTTGATTTAATTTTGAAAAAAAAGGGTAGGCATGCCTTTGGTTTGAGAAGTGGATTTGAATATGTTCCAGATTTTTGTTTTCCATTGTTTCTTAGCTTTAGATTTCTAAAAGAAATAAGATGGAAGAAGGTTTGTTTATAAAAACTGAAATCATTAAAAATAAAATCAAAAGAAAATGCTAATTAAATTTTTGACACTTGTCCCTTACATTAACATTTGTCATTTTAAATGTCTTATTTTCTAACACATGTTAATTTATGTTTCTAAAAAGTTTACGCTTGTTGTTAATGTTAATAAGCTATAAATTTAGTTAGCTTGTATTTTAAATTAGATGTTTAATATAACATATGTTTAGTTAATTTGTTGACATGCATTTATTTACATGTATATAGATTTTAAAATGAATAAATCAAACTATATTTATAAAATTAAACTTATACAAATATTTCAAAATCAAAACAAATTAAAAATATTTATACTTTAAATTTTAAAAACTTTGAATTCAAGTTCAAATTAAAATTTTGAAATCCAGTTTATTTACAAAGATAATTACACAATTCAAATTTTGGAAAACAGTTATTTTTATTAAAAATTTATTTGTTAAAACAATGTATAATTATATTTAAAAATAACCACATTTAATAACTATAAATAACTTATTAAAAGAAATAGTCTCTTTATTCATAAATTATTTATTTCATCACATTATATTTAAAAGATAATCAAAATAACCTTATTGCTATTTATTTAAATTTTAAACTTGAGTTAAACATATTTTAAATTATTTTCAATATTTCTCTTATGTATTTAAAACCATATTTATTTATTAAATACCCTTTTTAAAAAATTTAACCTTTAAATAAAATCATAATTTCCAATTTTACTAAATATATATATTTTTAGGAAACAAGATTTGTTTATTAATTAAATTTAAAACAATATCTATTCACAATATATACAATATTCTATATATATTATAAATAGTAAACAATTTATTAGATTTAAAAAGATAAAATCTATCAATTAACTATTTATTTTATTGGATTATTAAATTATTTCAAATCTTGTTACAAAGATTGTCAAATCAATTTAATTTTTATTTCAGATTATTAAATTGATATTACTTAAAATTCCGGGTCATCACTTTCCTCCCCCCTTAAAAGAATTTCGTCCCCGAAATTTAAAACAAAGGTAATTTAATAATCTATTTAAAAGATTAAATTTTAAAACACAAGCATATACCAATGATATGCTAACAACCATAGCAATCAATTCACCAATCAATCAAATCTAATTATCCATAAAAATTCTGGATAAAACTTTCGCGAGTTTCCCCGGTAAAAAAATATCGGGATACTCGCTCTATAGATTCCAAACAATCAATAGTATTAAGTTATAGAGCTCCTATTCATCTAGATCTACAAAACTAGACAGCATATCTGACTACAGACGAGTCTGACTCAACAACCAACCTCCATAACTGCTGGTTCTAAAACCAGATATAGACCATGCACGTACTCCCTCAGAGATACGTGAAACTCATCGAATTCCAGTTATCCAAACTGGCAATTCAATTCTAAAAACCAAATACCAATCCAACCAAAACACAGATAAAAGATCCAAACATCACCGAGCTAGCTTTCCAGGTTTACCAAAACTTATAGCTCCTGAATCAGAGAAAACTCCAACAATAACGAAGTCTCCAACTTCGAATTCCAAATTTCTCCGTCCCTCCACAAAAGTTTTCAAACAAATTCCGTCTGCCAACATCCAAACTGATCAGCTCAACCCCTTGCTGATTCCTCTAGAATAATCAGAACCAAAAACAACCTAACATAATGATCACCTTAAGATCAATCCAAAACCAAAACACAATTCTACTCCATAAACAGCAGAAGACTACAAACTTCTCCTAATCCGGAAAAGAAAAATCAAAAACACCTCCAAACAGCTTCCGCTGCACCACTCTGATCCGAAGTAGATAAGAAAATGCTGACGAAGAATACAAGCACCAACTGGACATCACTTTCCAGAAATACGGTTCAACAGATTCATAAAGAAAACTCAGAAATTCCTCGGAAACCTGAGTTGCAACATCAAACTCTATCTCTAGGAATCATTCTCCAACTAAATTAAACCACCGGTTCCACTCCTGAAATACTAGTCGATAAGAAAACTCAATCTCCAGATGCTGACAAATCTCTGTCTTCCCAGAAGACATCCAGAAAAATTTCCAACCATCCAAGAGAACACTCAAACAATCGCAAGTCACTTTTACGATCAACCCAGATAAATTTCCAAATAAAACGGTTCTCTCTTTACCAAAAAGAATAGCTTACACTGGTCTAGCCAATCCATTGAAGAAACGGATTCACTCTGCAGCTTCTGAATTCCATCTTCAGAAAAACTTCTCAGCTAAGACCTCTCTGTCGGCTCACAGAATACTCCGAGCTGCATTGCTGACACCAATGCCAAAACTTCCTAATCCAAAACTCTTCGAGAAACTCGAACTTCAAAGCCAACCACCACATCCTGCTGAATCCAGCCACAACATTGAGGCAGACACACTTCCCAAAACTTGTTCCAAAGAAAACATCTTCGGAAACAATCCATAGTCGCTGCATCTCATCGTGCAGTTATAACTTCCTAAGGTATCAAAATACCATCACTTACTCCAGCTCAACCGAACAAATCAAACTCAACTCACCAAACTCTGTACTTCAAAGATGACTCCGAACCTTAACAGGTTTCTTCAAAGATTGATGAAATACTTCAACACAACAAAGCTTACTCGAGACGGTATTAGGTCCACAGTCTCGACAAATACACTTCCAACCTCAAACACAGACTCTAACCAATGGTAGTAATTGTGTTGCAAACACTACTACCTCATCTAACTTTATAGCCTATATTGGAAAACCTGAACAGGTAACCCAACAGATAGGTAGAAATAGATAAAAATATATAAATATTTATAAAATTACAAATACGCTCTCTCAAGAAAGACACCACTCCAGAGCCTAGGTATTCACTCAACCTAATGCTCTGATACCACTTGTGACAACCCAACTTCCAAACACCAGGAAGTCGCATCGCTAATAAGAAAAGAAAGGGATAGAAAAGAGAAAGAAAGAGAAGAAAGAAGAAACAACACAACAGAATCTAAACAGCGGAACAAATAAATTATATTAATAACATAAAATATTACATAGTTTACAACCACTATCAGAGTACACAGATAATACAACACATACTAGACAGTTATAAACACCCGTCTAGTATTTACAACTTAATACAACTAAGAGACAACATAGAACACACAGCGGAATACTATATATCTAACGCAGAAGCCTCCTGCTCCATTGCTCCTCCAATATTCGTCAAAGCTAACCTGAATCCCTTGGCTACTCATAAAAATTTGAGTACCCAAGAGTTTATGAAAAAACAAAAATAAACTCCGGGTCAGACATGGGTCTGGTGTGAGTAACAGGTTAAAGTTGCTAAACTTTCAAAAAAAAACCTTTTGAAAAGAAAGGTATCACGTAAGACTTCCCACACATAAACATGGAAAAGTTTTTACCTTACGCTAACCAAAACATTTGATAGGAAATCCAGTGATATTATAATAGGTCTAGGGTTTTCAAATAAATATGAAATAGCCGAAATTATTACATTCATTAAATTCCAGCTACTAGCCACAAAAGTGGGTAACACAATCAAAACCGTTAGCACTTATTGGATTTTGGATTCCATACAATGGCAGGGCTACTGGGGTACGGCCCGTCACAGTACGTGGCCTAGATCAACGTACTGAGGAGTACGCCCGCTCCCCTGCAACACAAGGCCAGACCCATTCCTTACTGAACAGTTCCAAACAAGACAACCCCGCAGTTGGTGTGCAATTCCAACTGCCCACACAGCCGAATAAAAAGGGACTTCTAGACAGGGAAAAATCTTGCTCTCCAGTGGGAGCTACCCACGAAGCCTTCCTGCACCTCCCCTGTTTTAGCCATTCCCGGTTGATGAGGCTTGAGGCTGCGATTACCTTTAGAGAACACATCTCTTAGAATGCTCATCGTCCACCTGACGATGTTCTGAAAGCATTCAATCCATACAAGTTCGTTCCAGGTTCGAACGAAACAGAAGGCATTATCTCGTTACACTCGTTTTGGAATCACCCTCGGAGTTAACGACGATAACCCTTGCACTCTAAATCTACATCTCGAGCCTATAAGTACTATTTCCATCAAACTCATCATGGAATCACCCCTAGAGTTATACTGACTAATAGTCCTTACACCTCGAGTCTTCAATCTTCACATAAGATTCATGACCTATCGTTAGTTTGGATCGATGTGGTTTTCGGATATCCAATTATGGAAACCTGATCCCGGTCTCATCGAAATCTAAATCGTGTCTTTTAGGTCCAAGTTGTTTTAAAGTTTTAAAACAATTTAATAACATTATCTATATACACACAGATAGATAATTTACAGATTCACAACAGATAATTATCATTATCATAACCATAGATAATCCATAATATTCGAAAGATAATCCATATCATCATCATAATGCAACCAGTGCATCTATATCAATCAATATTATTAATCTCATAGCTGAGATTCAAAACCATTTAAAGCAACCAATAACAACCATTCATAAGCAGTGATCTATAATCATACTATCTATAATTAATTTAAATTAAATTATAATTAATTACATCATCTCTAATTAATTTAAAATGAATTAAATTAGTTACTTACATAATATAAATCTTGCTTCCATCATCATTAATTAATTACAAATTAATTAATTAATTAACCTCTAATTTATCATCTTAATTAATCAATCCTGATTAATTATACTTTAATTAATTTCACAAAATTAATTACCCTAACCAAATACAGTAATCAACCTTTAATTATCTCATTAATCAATTAACTATAATTAATTACATTAAACCTTAATCAATTATAATTAATTAATTACACTAAATTACTTATTATTGATTAATTAATATTAATTAAACAATCTTAGTTACATCATTAATTATATTAATTAATGAATCTTAATTATATTTAATTAATTACTCAATTTAATTAATTACTTTCAGTAATTAATCTCACTTAATCCATAATTATTAATCACCTTTGATTAATCTCAATCTGTAATTAACTACCCTTAATTACTTATCAAATTAATTACCTCTTAAATTAACTTCTTAAATTAATCCCTTGATTAATCATACAAAATATTTTAATCTAAATTATTTTCACAATCCAAACATCATTTATTAATTACCTCCAGTAATTATCTTTAATTACTTCATTGAGTAATTCTATTAATTACATAAAGTAATTATTATCAAATCCAATGTTTAAAATTAATTAAACTTAATTAATTAATTTAAACCAATCTAAATACCCCATTAGTTACATTAAATAATTAATGTCTTAATTACTTTTATTTAAGTAATTAAACTTAAATGAATTTCATAATTTATTATCATTAATTTATCAATCTAATCAATTATTAAAAATTAATCATATTAATTAATTACTAAATAAACTTTAGTTAATGATCATCATTAACTATTATTAATTCTTTAATTACTTTTCTTTAATTACTTCTGAATAAATCTCTAATTTAAATTAATCCAAATTATTAATTAAATAAATAAGTTATTCCTTAATTATCCTATTTATTTAATTATATTTAATATCTTAATAATTTCTAAGAAAATCAATTCCTTATTAATAATTTCATAAATATTAAGTTTACGTGGAACATTTCATTTTTATAATTTAAATTCAAATTCCATTTTGAACTAAAATTCAAAATGATATTAAGAATTAACCAATTTAAATTTCATTTATTATTCTTTAAAATAAATGTAAATAACATTTATTACTTATTTTTAAAGCTTATATAGGATAAGTCTTAATTTACTTAATTTAATTAAAAATTAAGTTTAAGTACATTATTAATTTAGATTATAAATTCAAGTTAACAATCATTTAACTTCCTTTATAAACCATTTATAATGATTTCATTCAAAAAGGAAAATCAAATTAAAATATTTGTTTAAAAACAAATTTGCTTCAAATAAACAATTTAATTTTAACTTGTTTGAAAACATTCAAATTTTAAAACTTATTCAAATATTAGATTTAAGTTCAATATATTTGAATCCATTCCTTATTTAAAATTATTTGAATTAATCTTGAATTAAACCTTTGATTTGAACCTTGATTTTAAAACTTTTTATTCAAAATTCAAATTCCATTTTAAAAAGAAACTAAAGATTCAAAACCCTTAAGAAAACTGAACTTAAATTTGAAATTCAAATTTCTATTTAAAATTTTGTTTCAGGTTCAAAAATGAAAATCTCAAATTTCAGAAACTGCCAGGTTCCCTTCTTCTTTTTATTTTTAAAACTGAAAACCCTCTTTTAAAAATTTAAAACTTATAAGATTTCATACTTTTTGAAACTAAATTTATTCTGCAGATTTAAATTTTGTTTAAATCTTTTCATAACAATCTATTCATTTAAAATTTGATTTAAATTTAAAACTGTAAACAGTTTTTCAAAAACAAACTGTAATATTTAAATTACCCGAGCCATCCTAAAAACTGCTTCGAGTCATCTAGTTCATATCTTTGAGAAAACTCAGCAACCACTCGAGTATTACTTCGAGTTAAAAATTCTGCAGTATCCAGAAAACATCAAAACTCAAATTTTCTGCACGGTGCACGTGCATCGTGCCTCCAGCCACCATCACCACCTCCGGTGACTTCCTGACATCGACTACCAACCCCACAATCAACCTCCACCCTCAAGTTCTCCTTCCAAAACTCAAATTTGAAATTTGAGTTTCCTCCTCCAAACCTGAAACTGCAAGGACAGGTTTTTACCCCAAACCTGTAATACCCTCATCCTCCACCTTCTGACCACCGGCAAGTCAGCGCCTCCGGCCACGAGTTCATCCCTCAACCTACTATCATCCCCCAAAAAATCAATCAACTCGATCACTGCTTCATGATGAACTGGCCAAAGCAACCTACCTATCTTAAACTAGGGTTTCAGGAAGAATATCACCACCACAGTCCCCATATTGATTTGCATCAACTCCTCACATTTTTCTAATCATCAATGATTGCTCCTCCATCTACCAGAAGAACCCCGACCATTACATTTTCCCAGGTCCCCAAAAATTTCAAAATTTCCCTATACAGTTCAACACAGAACAATACCATACCCCTCCACTAAAAATCCTAATTTTTTGTTCTAAAAATCAAGTTTTGATCTTGGTATTTAATTCTTAATACCGAATTTATACTTTATTCAATATAAATTTTCACATATTTAAACTTGATTAATCAAATTCTGGTTTACAGAGATGTTTACAAGTTATTCTAACTTAACTAAAATCTTAAACTAAAGCTTATCATAAACAAATAAGTTCGATTAAATCTAAGTTGAATCAGAGGTACAAATCTATAGATTTTTATTTTAAAATAAAACCTAAACATATGATCTATTTAAAAACAGAGAGTACCCTTTAGAAATCACAAACATATTATAGTCACAGCATATTGCATTCAAATATGCATTCAACACATTTTATCACAGAGATTTAATCATACAACTTATTTATAAATTAAACTTTAAGAAAACAGAGAAGTTACTCACCTGATAATTTGAAAACAGAGCCCCTTTTTGTTTTTCTTTAAAATTTTAATGCTGAAATCCCTTTTGAAAACTTAAACTCCATTAAACTGAAAAGCTCCTGCTATGAAAACTAAATGCATTGCTGATTTCCAGATTGAAATGAAGAAGTAGTTGCTGGAGCTTGCTTCTTAAGTTTTGAAATTACATGCATGCTACCACAGGATTTCCAGATTTTGAAATAAATGCAGGCTCAAACAAAATTTTCTTTTTCAACTTGAAAATGTGCAGGCTATTGACGCAGGCTTTAGATTTTTGAAAAATGCAAGCATGCTTTGATTTGATTTGAAAACAAATGGTTTGCATGCAGGCTTGAATTCCAGAAATGCAGAATTCTTGCTTGATTTCATGCATTTGATTTAATTTTGAGAAAAAAATGGTAGGCATGCCTTTGGTTTGAGAAGTGGATTTGAATATGTTTCAGATTTTTGTTTTCCATTGTTTCTTGGCTTTAGATTTCAAAACGAAATAAGATGGAAGAGGGTTTGTTTATAAAAACTGAAATCATTAAAAATAAAATCAAAAGAAAATGCTAATTAAATTTTTGACACTTGTCCCTTACATTAACATTTGTCATTTTAAATATCTTATTTTCTAACACATGTTAATTTATGTTTCTAAAAAGTTTACACTTGTTATTAATGTTAATAAGCTATAAATTTAGTTAACTTGTATTTTAAATTAGATGTTTAATATAAGATATGGTTAGTTAATTAGTTGACATGCATTTATTTACATGTATATAGATTTTAAAATGAATAAATCAAACTATATTTATAAAATTAAACTTATACAAATATTTCAAAATCAAAGCAAATTAAAAACATTTATACTTTAAATTTTAAAAACTTTGAATTCAAGTTCAAATTAAAATTTTGAAATCCAGTTTATTTACAAAGATAATTACACAATTTAAATTTTGGAAAAACAGTTATTTTTATTAAAAATTTATTTGTTAAAACAGTGTATAATTATATTTAAAAATAACCACATTTAATAACTATAAATAACTTATTAAAAGAAATAGTCTCTTTATTCATAAATTATTCATTTCATCACATTATATTTAAAATACAATCAAAATAACCTTATTGCTATTTATTTAAATTTTAAGCTTGAGTTAAACATATTTTAAATTATTTTCAATATTTCTCTTATGTATTTAAAACCATATTTATTTATTAAATACCCTTTTTAAAAAGTTTAACCTTTAAATAAAATCATAATTTCCAATTTTACTAAATATATATATATATATATATATATATATATATATATATTTAGGAAACAAGATTTATTTATTAATTAAATTTAAAACAATATCTATTCACAATATATACAATATTCTATATATATTATAATTAGTAAACAATTTATTAGATTTAAAAAGATAAAATCTATCAATTAACTATTTATTTTATTGGATTATTAAATTATTTCAAATCTTTTTACAAAGATTATCAAATCAATTTAATTTTTATTTCAGATTATTAAATTGATATTGCTTTAAAATTCCGGGTCATCACAAGATTTGTTGCAGATTCCTTTTCAGATGTTTAAAGCTGAGTATGGTGTGTCTAGAGTCTGTACTTTACTTAGAAAATTGCTAAAATCTCTCCTGAATCGATAAATAAATAAATATATGCACACCCATGCACACACATGCATAAATGTCTAAATTTAGACGTCTGAATACGTTCATTCAGACGTCTGAATGTTGAAACCTGAATATTGTTTCACAATATTCAGACGTCTGAATGAAAATTTTCAAACGTCTGAATTTGGTCAAAATTTTCCTAAAATCTTGCTGTTTACGTTTTAATCCAATTCAGAAGTCTGAATTATTTTATTCAGACGTCTGAATATCTCTAACTGCTATTTTTCTTGAATAGTCACTTCTCTTCACCGAAGAGAAACGTTTTCAAAATCAATGGTTGCACCTGTTCTTTTTAATATAACTTTTCACCTATAGTTGCAATTCTTTATACACTATAAATAAATTACAGAATTCAACAAACAATTCATCGAATTTATTTTTAACATTCTTGAATTCTCATCTATTCTCAAGTTTTCAAATTGCACTCAAATCGCTTACAAACTTTGATCATTGATCACTTTATCTTCCACAATTCTCAAAGCACATCACACTATATATCATAAAGGAAATGATTATAGGAAGATTGTACTTAATTGACTTATCAGTGTTACTTAAAAAACACTACAATCAGATACTTTTGTTATTTATAAAGAAGTCCTATTCGGTTGCTTAGGCAGTAGAAGTCCTATTCGGTAGCTTAGGCGGTTGAAGTCCTGTTCTGTTGCTCAGACGGTGTAAACCTATTCCTTCGGGTTAAGTGAGGGTTGTTTTAGTGAAATTCCAGAAGGAGACTGGGACTGGACGTAGGACGGTGCTCCGAACCAGTATAAAAACCTCTGGTATCATTTACTTTACTGCATTTACTGTTTATTTACTTATCCACACAAGTAGTTTATCCATATCACTCGATCCTATGGCATAGCTTCTTTTTAGTATTATTATTTAAAGATAATTATTTAATATTTATACCTTATAGAGTAACTTTTATTTTAAAATTAGTTTTGGCATAAGTTTTACATGAGAAATTATTATAAAATTTCATAACTAGTATTTTAAATAAGCGTGTAAGTAGTTTTTATTTTAAATGTTTTAAAGTAAATATTTTTGGATAAAGTGATTAAATTATTTAAATCTAAAGTATTTAGACTTGGTGATTTCAGTGGAAATAAAACAATTTGGTGAATATTTATTCCACGAGAGAAAAAACGATTTGAAAACCATTTTCAAAGGGTAGAAATGTAGAAAAATATCTTGTGAAGATATTTTGAAATAAATAATTTGGCAAATTATTAAGGCCTGATGATTGTTGTGGATGTTATATGATAGTTAAATAACTGACTATCAATATTGGCCAATGCGCTGATCGTTTCGAAGAGACTGGGATCAGGATTAATTTCTCAAAAACCACTACGATCCGGTTTGAACGTTTTCATGTAGAAGACAAGAGCTTGGAGTCGAAGATGGAGCCGTGAGGTGCAAGGGCTAATCGCTTCTAATCCTGAAGGTGATTCCAAAATGGATGGTTCCAAAATGGATGTAGTAGGAGTAGTGCCTTCGGTTTCGTTCGGACCCGAAGTTGACTCGTGTGAACGAATGGTATTAGAACACCGTCAGGAGGACGATGAGCATTCTAAGTGAATGTGTGCTAAAAAGGTACTGCATAGCTTCGAGCCTCATCAACCGAGAATGGCTAAAATATGGGAGGTGCATGCAAGGCTAAGTGGCTAACAACCAATTAGGGTAAGATCATCCTTGTCTAGATGTCCCTTTTTTCGGCTATGTGGGCAGTTGTTGATCCCAACCGCGGGGTGATCTTATTCGGACTATCCAGTAAGGGGTAGCTCCGATCTTGTGTAGCAGGGGATTAGGGTGGATTCCTGGTATGGTGATCTAGACCACGTACTGTGATGGGCGGTACCCTAGTAGCCTTGCCATTATATGGAATCCAATCTCCAATAAGCGCCTGTACGGTTTTGATTGTGCCCAACTATTGATGTACGTGAGATGCCAGCATTTCAGCCAGATTCTATTTTACATTCTATAGACACTATTATAATATCAGACGAATTTGATAAAAATGTTTTGATTATCGTGAGGTAAAAACCCGGCATGTTTATTTGTGGCATGGCCTTACGAGATACCTTTGATTTTAAAGGATTTTGAAAACTTTAATAACCCAATTGGGTGTGTTTTCTCACTCTGGTTTTCCAGACTGACTCGGGTGTAATTTTTCTATAATGCTCAGGTTAGACCGAGTACTATAGATACAGGAAAGGACGTTGTAGAGCTCAGGAGGTGAGCTGGATGGCGAGACGTATCATACGTATTTGATGAATATTCCGTAGTGTATGATTAACTGCATACTCAGTTTTGTGTGGACATGTTGTTATAACTGTCCAGTTGTGTGCTACAAATTTTGTTGAACTCTGATGATGTAATGTATGAACATATATAGTTCTTTTTGTTTAAAGATGAGTCATTTATCTATTATATATTATTCCACTACGATTGTGAGATTTTGATATTGTTTCTATTTCTTCTTCTACCTCCTTCTTCTTTAACCCTAATGGTTTGGTTTTCCGACATTCGATTGCTCGGCATTTGACGCAATGGACATTTTGATGTCGATTTTCAGGCATTGAAAAATTGGGTCATTACACTTGGTATCAGAGCTGAAGGTAAAGCGAGAACCTTGGCTCTTGTGGGGATTACTCATTAAAAATAGGGACCATAGTACTCTAGGATGAGTTTGAGTGTATTAATAGATATGAGCACGTATTGACTAGTGAATATAAAAATTATTTTATATTGTGTTGATTGGTTTGTTAAGTGGCTTATGGATTCTGATCAATATGAGTAATTAACGTTATTGATAGGGATCTCTAAACACTTGTACAGAACAATTCGACACGATATTGTTTTAAAATAGGGTAAATGAAATAATTTTACCTAAATTATTTTTGTATATAAAAGAAATAATTTTCCGTAAATTATTATAGTTATATATGGTCGCTTGGTTGTTAGGAAATGATAATATTAAATTATTATCAATGTATATGAGAATTGAATAAGAAATTAAGGTAATAACCAAAGGTTAAGGAAATAATTTCGGATAACAGAATGGAGTTTGTAAATGTGAAATTATAAATGGGACTTATAATTGAAAATGAAATAAAAATTCCAGAGTAATATTTGAATATGAATTGAAAGGATATTGAATTCGAAATTTCGGAAATTAAATTCCTTTGAGTTTGAAAATGATTTTCAATGGTCTTGGAGGAATAATGGTGATATTATTTGAGAAACTTTTTTGAATTGAATTTGAAACCTGGTGAGATTTGGAACTTAAAAATATTTGAAATGTTTATGAAGGGATAAAAGCACTGAACTCTTTTGGTCGTTGGAAAATAGCTTCGGTGATGACTGCAGCATCATCGACGTTCATTTTCGAATTTTCAAGGGAGGAATTGCTACCTGAATGTTTTTAATTAGAATTGTTTGCAAAAGTTGGGTTTGATTTTAGAAATGCAAAGGATTGTGGATATATTTGATTTCAAAGGTGATTTTGAAATGATGAGAAATTGTTTAAATTTATGGAAGTGAAATGGAAATGTTTATGGAATTATGAATGGTTTGATAACTTATTAAATTTGAAATTCGTTGGAATAGAAAATTTTACATTAAAATAGAATTGAATAAAAGTAGGTATTGATGAATTAAGTGTAACATCCCGCCTTTTTGTACGTTTAAGTCGACAATAAACCACACACGTCAGACTCAAACCATACAAGAGAGCGGATTGTTATTGGAGTAAATAAGAAAAGCAGAGAAAGAAATAAAACAAAATAGAATCTCACAGCGGAATGACAAAATATAATAATCAAATAACAGTTCATGAAGTTGTTTTTACAAAACAGTTGATTATACTTGTACAACACATATCAGAGTTACACATTCCAGAGAATAATAAATAATGCAGCGGAACAATATGAATTAGTGGAATGATATAATAAATAACAGTAATACAATCTTCGTCTTCATCCTCCAGAAATAAAGTCTTCGAATCCTGAAATGCTCAGACTGACCCAAGCGAATTGAAAAGACAAAACACTCGAGTCGGAACTAAAAGATCTTGTGTGAGTTAAATCAACAGAAATAAATATGAGTGGAATGACGTCAGAAATGTTTACGGGATTTGACATCTCCTATCCAGTGTCTTACGTGAGTGCAGTAACTTAAGAGATGCTCAAGATTCACATCTTCTAAGGATCCGTTAAACTATTTACTATGTAGTAATATTTCGCTATTATAATAATGTCTATAGTAAAATAAACTTTCTTTTAAATAGCGTTAAGGCTTTACATTTTCCACCTTAACACGTAATAGTACCAATAGTCCATCCAGTATCATGGTTCCTCCTGATCGGAAGCCACCAGAGGATACCACACGGGCTACGGGAGAAAACTAAACTTGTACAAGGTGCGCTAGTATAGGTAACACGGCACAACTAGGCAATGCCAGGGTAGATATACCAATTACGCTTCCGGGCCAGTGGTAACGCGTAGCGTGCAGCTATCGCCCACCTCGAGCCACACCTCCTAATAAAAAAAGAAATCAAAAGTGGCCACCAAATCAATCCAAAAGTCCGAGTATAATATCGAAGGGATGTGTCCGATCAAAGGAGCTACCTCATTAGCCCGTCAATCGATCCTGTTTTAACCACCTTATGCCAACTCACGGGAGTCGGGTCCACGTATAAACCTCATAGGAACTCCGCCACCATCCTACTTCATTCTGGAATTTCCACCACGTACACGGTTGTTAAAGTGATTTTCGGAGTTAGCAGAGAGTATGAAAACTTCCGATCCCGGTCTCTTTAACAACCAATCGTTATTATAACACTGTGGTCATTTTCAAAATAGTTTATACTTAAAAACCAAATATCAATGCCTTTCAAAACCAAATCAATACGATATCATTTTCATTTCAAATATATCCATTTTCTAAAATCATAACACTTTCAAAGTTATACATTTCGAAATCAAGACACTTGAAATATACACTTTCAAATCATAATACTTTGAAACTCATAACTTTGAAACATGACTTCCACCGCTTAAATGGTTTAAATATTTAAAATACTTTATATAATAAGATAGCTTCTTCAATTTCACAAATCAATTCCAAAACAACTCGAATTTCTAAATTTCAAATTTAACCAAATCCCAAATCATAAATTTCAATACAATTCAGTTTTCAAATAAACTATTCCAGTTCAAAACAGATTTGATCCACAGAATAAACCATTTCAGATTTAATATATTTCAAACTTCAAGTATTCAATAATTTCAAAACTAAGTTTGGTAATTTCATATATATATATCTGTGTGTGTGTGTGTGTATGTATATCAAATTCAATTTCTGATTATTTAGTTTTGAAACATTTTACTTACTAAATCCATTATCATTTAAATAAAACCCAAATTTCAAATAACAAAATATTTCCTTCAATCTATTTATACTTGAAATATTCATTTAATTCACCTTAAACCAAAATCAAGTTATAAAATCCTATCTTTTAAAATTTAAATTTAATAAATTTCACAACAAACTTATTTGAGTTTAATTCTTAAATAAATCCAATTTCAAATAAATTTCCAACTTATCTTCCAACCTCAATTTATTCAAATCATTATAAACTCTACATTAAAATATAATTTAAATACTTAACCATATTCTCTTCAATACAAATCAAACTTATTATTAAACTTATTCTATATTAAAACAACAAAAATCAAGGATAAAATAACACTTATATAATATCTAAAATCAATATTTATCTAAAACCATATATTTCTTTACAAAACCAAAGAAATCATTTCAAAATATTTTTATATATAGACCACTGTGTCTGTATATAATTTTCTATCCTATGGTCAAGTGATACAGATATTTATCATTTCAATCCGTAATTTAAAATATAAATACGGTTATATATCATTTCAAACTACAATCTCGAATGGAATAAAAATCCATAACAACTTGCAATTTATAACAATATAAAACACAACATCCATTCATATAATATCAATCATCAAACATTTATCACAATCATCATCCAATTCAATCAGTAACATCAATATAGAACAGATAATAAACAACAGGTATTTACTGGCAATTATATTCAATAATAAATTAAATACTATTTTATCCAAATAAATTCAATTAAACTGAGATGATGATTCAAAATATGCCAAATAGTCATAAATAAGTTCCTAATCACATCATAAATCAGTTTGACAAACATAAGAAATTTTAGAAGTTGTGAGTGGGTTAAAACACTCACTTTTTGAATTTAAATTGAATTTAAATCCAATTTAAACGCAAAATTTGAATAGTCTCAGAATCCATCCAAACAAGTGCCAAAATGTTCGGAATTTTATTACGATCCCAGCGGAGAAAACCGTGCGTGAATCTGAGTCCGTATGCAAAAGTTATATGAATTAGAAGATTCGACTTTGAAAATTAAATTAAATAAAATAAAAAAGGAGCTACCACTAACAGTCTGCCACGTCAACCTCTATCATCTAGAACACGAGAACCAGAATCAACAAAAACCCAAACCGGAGCCGTCGCATTCGTACCACCCTCCCCTGTCGCTACTGGCCATCGCGACCACGTCCTGATACGTCGCCGACCTCTCTAAGACCCTACGACCTCTCGCTTCAGCCACGGCGTCGATCGACGACGTCCAGTTTCCAACAGCCGCCGAATTTTTTTTAAACCCTAATCGAATTTTTTTGCTCAATCTGACCATCATCATACCCAATGAACTGCAGCGATGTGATGTACTCATCAATCTCTATGCAACGTAACATCCAGCTGACGATCAGGCGAAGTTGATCGCGACTCGATGGACGGCCGCAAATTGTTCCCAATTTTCTAGACAGACAGAGGCTCGGATTGGAAAACGAATTATAGATCTGAGATGCGCTCGCCAAGAGCTTCAAATTGATAAATAATTCGATATAATTTGTAGAGTTTGAATTTTTGGCTTTGAATTTTATTTGAAATTGCAATTGGAATTTTGGTTTTGTCTGCCGTTGGAATGAGGAGAAGCAACAACTGAATTCTATGTACAGAATAATAAACATAAGAAATAGGCTAGGGTTTATAACTGTATATATATAGGTAGAATAAAATAGAAAGGAATGGACTCAATTGGTTCGAAAAATTGAACGATAACGACCCAAAAAGCCCAGTCTGACTCCGGAACGAAATTGGGTCAGCCCATATATCAAAATAGATGTTTTAAAATATTTTAAAATCAATGGAACATGTTTCAAGTCCAAATTCCATCGTATGAAGAAGTTATGCTAAAATCAAGTTATTTCAAATTGATTTCTATTGATTTCAATTTCATTGATTTCTAGGCGTTTCGAGCCCGTGCGATCAAACGATAATTCCGATCGTTACGAAACTTAAATCCTACAATAATTCACCGTTACAGATCCGATGGAACAAGTTTCATCGAAATCCGAGTCGGTGGCCAAAATGGCTATTTTCCAGTTAATTAAATTAATTAATATTAAATTAATTAATATCAAATTAATTAAATCACTATTTAAATTCAAATTTTATAATTTATAATTTTAGCATCTTGGATTACTTTAGTATTTATAATCCTTTATATCCAATTTCCATATCAATTTAAAGTTAATAAATTCACCAATTATTGTACTAAATTCCAATTCCATTAAATTCATAAATTATCGATTGAAATTCCAATGAATCTATTTATTTGATTTCTCAACCTAGTCATCAGATCAATTATTAACTTGTGGGTATAATTAACATTGGTTATATTTATTACATTGGTATTACCCAATTCATTTATTTATACAACACTTACCCTAATTTACTTATTTTCAAATTTATTCTCAAATATAACAGTTACAACTAAATTGATAGGCCAATTAAATAATAATATACGACCGTTACTATTGCTTTAATTCACATTAATGAATTCATTATTATTTACAAATCGAATATTACAATTACTTAATTAACATTGATTTTCTTCAATTTATTTTAATCATATATTATCTCATACATGATTCAACATTCACACTTGTTTTCTTATATCCAAATTTATAACTAAGTGCTACAATTTACATTATTTCATTATTAGGATTTCACTTCAATTGTCAATAATTAGTTTTAATTACCATTGCTACACTTCATTTTTAGCATTCATTTCATTATAAATTATAAAGTTTTATTTCTTTCTAAATTTAGTTACAAAAAATCTTATTGAATTAACCAATTTAATTATTGAAATTTACGGGTCGTTACACTCTCCTCCACTGAAAACTTTTCGTCCCCGAAAAGGAAAAAGGAGGGAAAGATGGGATTAAGTAATCAATATATCTTATTCAAAAATATTAAATTTATAAACAGATAAATCCACAAAGCGTAATAATTTAAATAAAATATATCAATTTATAACCATTAAACCTTTTTATACTTAAATTAATAAAATTTGGAAAACATTTTCAAAAAATTTCTAAGTCCAAAATTTATGAAAAATTTCGGCAGTCTTCTTTGTACGGTGAGGCTCGAAAGCAATTATAATATCAATATAACAATATATAACATATATATTTCAAAATAATATATACCAACACGGGAAAAATAATATAATAGCGTTATAAACCGTAATCCAAGAACATGCCTATTTATCGGGCAATTTACGCTTATTTTATGTAACCAAAAGCAATAGCAATTGCTTCCAAAACCGGTATTTCACTTATATAATCCAGGAGAGTTAATAATTATATGAATGAAATATTTAAAGTTGTTTCAACCACTAACAAACAAATCAATATAAACAATAATCACTTGCAACAAAGCATACAACCATCACATAAAATCAACACAAATCAATTTTCCATTCATATCAAACGAAACAAATAGTTGTTCGGGTTTAGAACTATAAATGGTAAGGAATGAAAAATAAACTACTAAGTGCACCATTTACTCAACAGTCTTAGATGAAACTAAATAGATTATTCATACATCCAAACAAATTTAAAGTATCCTTGCCCAAACAACCACAAACCAAACAAACAACAATTCCAAGCATAAATTAAGTTCATTCTTATTAATTTCATTTCATATCATTTATTGTACAAACTCCTTTTTATTCATATAATGATTCATTTTTTTCATTTCTTCTTACAAATTTTTATTTCCGTTTATTAACATTTATTTATTTATAGTATTCGTGTTTAATTCAAGTTCTTAGCAAATCAATTCATCTACTTAGCTTTATAATCATTTATTTATAACACTTAACTTTCTATTATATTAATTTAGAAGCATTTTCAATTATAATTAAGTTTATAACAATTAGAACATCAAATTTTTATTTATTACAGAATTTGATTGAATACTTTCATTACTACAAGTTTACTTGTATAATATCCATTACATTTTCTTAGTAAACATTAGAACTTTTAATATTTGGTAAGTTATATATATGCTATTAATGATTTAATTGAAATTTATACAAGTTTATTTTATTTCTTTTAATTAACTTAATGTTCAATAATAATATCTTTTTTTATACATTGTAAATTTTAACTTTCTTGTTATTTCATTGATAACCTAGCATTTAATCTCTTATTTCATTTAGAGGCTCCAATTCTTAATTACTTACATTCCATTTCACTACAATAATCGAAACTATTAATTAGCGAAAACATCATTTTTTTAAAAATAATAGATAAATGTATATACTTACAACTTATATATCCAATTATATTTAAAATAATCAAAAATTTATATTTGTTTATCCAAATAAATCTGCAGTAAAACTACTACAGTGGCCATCCCACCTAGAAAATCGAAAATTAATGTCGATGATGTGTGCGCTCATCACCAAAATTATTTCCCAACGACATAGAGAGGAGTACAGAACTTATTTCTCTCCAAAGTTTCTTTAAAACAAATTTTTTCAAATTATATTGGAACATTTATATCAGAAAATACTTATAAAAAATATTATTATATTCCAAAATCCTTCGAAAGAAATTTTCAAAACCTTGGAACTTAAGTTCTAAATTTCCAATTCTTATATATTTTATTTTCAAATCTTATTTCCAATCAATATTTGACAACCATTATCTTACAACCAAATATATATCATTTATTAAAAAATTTATTTTATATATAGAAAATATAATAGCCAAAATTATTTCATTCACCTATTCAAAACAAATATTGTGACGGTCTGTCCTATTAAGTGTTCAGAAATCCCTATTGATGTCATAGCGTCCTATGCACCAACCAGAATTTATAAATACAAAACGGAACAAATTAACACAATATTAAAACCTTTTTATAACACTAACAAATACGCTCTCATATATATATATATATACATATATATATAGACACACACTCAGCGACTCATCATAGGGTACTACTACTCTATTAATAAAGAGTCAGACCCCACAAAACTAAGGTTTATCACTAAACCAAAGCTCTGATACCAACTGTAACATCCCGCCTTTTTGTAAGTTTAAATCGACGATAAGCCACACGCATCAGAATCAAACCATATAAGAGAGCGGATTGTTATTGGGTTAAATAAGAAAAGCAGAGAAAGAAATAAAACAAAATAGAATCTCACAGCGGAATGACAAAATATAATAATCAGATAACAGTTCATGAAGCTGTTTTACAAAACATTTGATTATACTTGTACAACACATATCCGAGTTACACATTCTAGAGAATAATAAATAATGCAGCGAAACAGTATGAATGTAGTTGAATGATATAATAAATAATAGTAGTACAATCTTCGTCTTCGTCCTCCAGAAATAAAGTCTTCGAATCCTGAAATGCTCAGACTGACCCAAGCGAATTGAAAAGACAAAACACTCGAGTCGGAACTAAAAGATCTTATGTGAGTTAAATCAACAGGAATAAATATGAGTGGAATGGTCTCAGAGATGTTTACGGGATTTGACATCTCCTATCCAGTGTCTAACGTGAGTGCAGTAACTTAAGAGATGCTCAGGATTTACATCTCCTAAGGATCCGTTAAACTATTTACTATGTAATAATATTTCGCTATTATAATAATGTCTATAGTAAAATAAACTTACTTTTAAATAGCGCTAAGGCTTTACATTTTCCACCTTAACACGTAATAGTCCCAGTAGTCCATCCAGTATCATGGTTCCTCCTGATCGGAAGCCACCAGAGGATACCACACGGGCTACGGGAGAAAACCAAACTTGTACAAGGTGTGCTAGTATAGGTGACACGACACAACTATGCAATGCCAGGGTATATATACCAATTACGCTTCCGGGCCGGTGGTAACACGTAGCACGCAGCTACCGTCCACCTCGAGCCACACCTCCAAATCAAAAAAGAAATCAAAAGTGGCCACCAAATCAATCCAAAAGTCTGAGTATAATATCGAAGGAATGTGTCCGATCAAAGGAGCTACCTCATTAGCCCGTCAATCGCTCCTGTTTTATCCACCTTATGCCACCTCACGGGAGTCGGGTTCACGTATATACCTCAAAGGAACACCGCCACCATCCTACTTCATTCTGGAATCTCTACCGCGTACACGGTTGTTAAAGTGGTTTTCGGAGTTGGCAGAGAGTATGACAACTTCCAATCCCGATCTCTTTAACAACCAATTGTTGTTATAACACTGTGGTCATTTTCAAAATAGTGTATACTTTAAAACCAAACATCATTGCCTTTCAAAACCAAATCAATACGATATCACTTTCATTTCAAATATATCCTTTTTCTAAAATCATAACACTTTCAAAGTTATACATTTCTAAATCAAGACACTTGAAATACACTTTCAAATCATAATACTTTGAAACCTATAACTTTGAAACTTAAATGGTTTAAATATTTAAAATACTTTATATGATAAAATAGCTTCTTCAGTTTCACAAATCAATTCCAAAACAACTCGAATTTCTAAATTTTAAATTTAACCAAATCCCAAATCATAAATTTCAATGCAATTCAGTTTCCAATTAAACTATTCCAAATTATATCGATTTCAAAACAGATTTGATCCACAAAATAAACCATTTCAGATTCAATATATTTCAAACTTTAAGTATTCAACAATTTCAAAACTAATTTTGGTAATTTCATACACACACACACACACACATATATATATCAAATTCAGTTTCCTATTATTTAGTTTTGAAATATTTTACTTACTAAATCCATTATCATTTAAATAAAACCCAAATTTCAAATAACTAAATATTTCCTTCAATCTATTTGTACTTGAAATATTCATTTAATTCACCTTAAACCAAATTAATGTCATAAAATCCTATCTTTTAAAATTTCAATTTAATAAATTTCAAAACAAACTTATTTGAGTTTAATTTTTAAATAAATTCAATATCAAATAAATTTCTAATTTATCTTCCAACCTTAATTTATTTAAATCATTATAAACTCTATAGTAAAATATAATTTAAATATTTAACCATATTATCTTTAATACAAATAAAACTTATTATTAAGCTTATTCTATATTAAAACAACTTTATACATAGCTTAAAAATCAAGGATAAAATAACACTTATATAATATCTAAAATCAATATTTATCTAAAACCATATATTTCTTTACAAAGCAAAGAAATAATTTGAAAATATTTTTATACATAGACCATGGTGTCTGTATATAATTTTCTATCATATGGTTAAGTGATACGGATATTTATCATTTCAATCCGGGATTTAAAATATAAATACGGTTATATATCATTTCAAACCGCAATCGCGAATGAAATAAAAATCCATAGAAACTTGCAGTTTATAACAATATAAAACACAATATCCATTCATCTAATATCAATCATCAAACATTTATCACAATCATCATCCAATTCAATCATTAACATCAATATAGAACAAATAATAAACAACATGTATTTACTGGCAGTTATATTCAATAATAAATTAAATACTATTTCATCCAAATAAATTTAATTAAACTGAGATAATGATTCAAAATATGCCAAACAGTCATAAATAAATTTCTAATCACATCATAAATCAATTTAACAAACATAAGAAATTTTAGAAGTTGTGAGTGGGTTAAAACACTCACCTTTTGAATTTAAATCCAATTTAAACCCAAAATTTGAACAGTCTCAGAATCTGTCCAAACCAGCGCCAAAATGTTGAAATTTTGTTACGATCCCAGCGGAGAGCAACGCGCATGAATCTGGGTCCGTATGCAAAAGTTATAAGAATTAGAAGATTCAACTTTGAAAATTAAATAAAATAAAATAAAATAAAAAAGGTGCTACCACTAACAGCGTGCCACGTCATCCTTTATCATCTGGAACACAAGAACCAGAATCAACGAAAACCCTAATCGGAGCTGCCGCATTCGCACCACCCTCCCCTACCGCTACAGGCCATCGCGGCCACGTCCAGATGTGCCGCTGACCTCTCCAGGACCCTACGACCACTCGCTTCAGCCATGACGTCGATCGGCAACGTCCAGTTTCCAGCAGCCATCGAATTTTTTTAAACCCTAATCCAATTTTTCGCCTCAATCTGACCGTCATCAGACCCAACGAATTGCAGCGAGATCCCTACGCAACAGTAACATCCAGTTGACGATCAGGCGAAGTTGATCGCGACTTGATGGACGGCCGCGAATTGTTCTCAATTTTCTGGACAAATAGAGGCTCAGATTGGAAAACGAATTACAGGCCTAATATGCGCTCGTCGAGATCTTCAAATTGATATATAATTCAATATTATTTGTGGAGTTTGAATTTTTGGCTTTGAATTTTATTTGAAATTGCAATTGGAATTTTGGTTTCGTCCGCAATTGGAATGAGAAGGATTAACAGCTGAATTGTACGTACAGAATAATGAACATAAGAAATAGGCTAGGGTTTACAACTGGATATATATAGGTAGAACAAAATAGAAAGGAATTGACTCGATTGGTTCAGAAAATTGAACGATAACAACCCAAAATCCCGTTCTGACTCCGGAATGAAATTAGATCAACCCATATATCAAAATAGTCGTTTTAAAATATTTTAAAATAAATGGAACAGGTTTCAAGTCCAAATTCCATTATATGAAGAAGTTATGCTAAAATCACGTTATTTCAAATTGATTTCAATTTCATTGATTTCTACGCGTTTCGAGCCCGTGCGATCAAGTCTGATCATTACGAAACTTGAAATCCTACAATAATTCACCCTTACGGATCCGATGAAACTGGTTTCATCAAAATCCGAGTCAATGGACAAAATGGCTATTTTCTAGTTAATTAAATTAATTAATATTAAATTAATTAAATCACTATTTAAATTCAAATTCTATAATTTATAAATTTTATCATCTTAGATTACTTTAGTATTTATAATCCTTTATAACCCATTTCTATATCAATTTAAAGTTAATAAATTCACCAATTATAGTATTAAATTCCAATTCCATTAAATTCATAAATTATCGATTGAAATTCTAATAAATCTATTTATTTGATTTCTTAACCTAGTTATTAGATCAATTATTAATTTGTGGGCATAATTAATTAACATTGGTTATATTTATTACATTGATATTACCCAATTCATTTATTTATCCAGCACTTACCCTAATTTACTTATTTTCAAATTTATTCTCAAATATAATAGTTACAACTAAATTAATAGGCCAATTAAATAATAACTTACGACCATTACTATTACTTTAATTCATATTAATGAATTCATTATTATTTACAAATCGAATGTTACAATTACTTAATTAACACTGATTTACTTCAATTTATTTTAATCATATATTATCTCATATATGATTCAACATTCATACTTGTTTTCTTATATCCAAATTTATAACTAAGTGCAACAATTTACACTATTTCACTATTAAGATTTCACTTCAATTGTCAATAATTAGTTTTAATTACCATTGCTACACTTCATTTTTAGCATTCATTTCATTATAAATTATAAAGTTTTATTTCTTTCTAAATTTAATTACAAAAAATCTTATTAAATTAACCAATTTAATTATCGAAATTCATGGGACGTTATAATAAGTCAGAAAGGCAAACCAATTAAGAAAAGAAAATCAAAGAAGATTAGTGAATGTAATAAAAATAAATAAGAAAACTTATAGAAGTTTAAAGTTGAATTTAGTTGGAATGTAACTGTATCTAGTTAAATAAAAAGTGAATTTGAGGAAAATTCTAAGTAAACTAAATAGAATGGTTATTGAAATAAAATTTATTAGTTGGAAATAGATTTGTAAATGAACAAATGAATTTACATTTGTAAGTAAATGGGATTGAAATTGAATATTGGGATGATATTTAAGTTAAATTGTGTAAAGTACAATGAAGTTGTAGAATTAATTCAAAGTGGACTAAAAATAATTAAAGATTGGAAATAAAATCCACTAAAATTTAAAATAAATCAGTAAGTGGAACTAATTAAAGAAATGGTTAGTTATATATGGTTTGGGATAAGGTGAATAGAATTCAATATTTAAAATTGGAGGGTAAATTGAATTCAAATGGAATTGGAAATGCAAAGTTGAGTGGAAATGGATATATAACTTCAGTAGTGAAGTGTCGATAAATATTTAAGTGTGTAAAAATTTACATCGAACTTAGGAAGAAATAGTGAAATTCTTAAGTAAAATTTAGATTTGAGGAAATATTCTAAGTTAATATTTGAATGGAGATTAGTGTGTGAAATGATAAGGGTGAATAAGTGAATGGAAATCAAAATAAATATGAATAAAAAGAGAATTGATATAGCTAATAATCATCTGAGACAAATACGTGGCATGTACACATATTATTTATTCTCTTAACGATTCGATCCAAATTCGAGCATAGAATTTCGAGGTAGTTATACCGATTGAAGTTGGGATTTTTCGCTCGATTTTCGACGGCGAACCCTGGATATGGATTTTTGATTGATTATGAAAATTCTCTATCATAGTATGTGGCTATGCAAGGAGAATGACGGTTTCCGATCAAGAAATCAGATCTGAGTCCGCACTACGAAGTGGGGTGGACGATACTAGTTCGGAAGTGAAATTGTGTGTTCGAGTGAGCAATCAAAGTTGGTATTGCGTACGATGATATATGTACATCGTACGTGCTTGAATGAAATAGATATTGAAAATTTTGTAAAGTAATGAGTAAAATGATTTTGAAATCTGTAATGATAAGTAGGATACCCAAGTGTTTAAAAGCAAAGGAGAATCGGTGTTTTCGCATTCATAAGATAAATTGAATTGCTCGACAAAAAGGTAAGTATTTAATTTATCGTATGAAATTCGATGATTTTCTGATCTAGCCACTTGGCTTTTGTTTTCTTTTTGAATTTGGGATCCCGTAGAGGCATTTTGTAGTTGTACCTAGCTAGCCGTGCAAAGGAAACGCTGGCGAAGTTTTTCAAAATTTAGGGAGTTCGAAAATTTTTGAGAAAATTTTGATAATTTAAAATTTGGTTTTAAATTTAAATTTGAATTTTTGAGTAAGTAACATTGTTTGGAACTTATGGATGAGTTTGGAAAGTTAGTAGAGTGGTAGTGTGTCTTGAATAAAAGATTTGTTTTGGGAAGTTGTTGAAACTATTTGGATTAGGAAAATAGTTAACGGGTTATGGATCATTCCTCTTAACTAGTAATTTAGGGGACGAAATTCTTTTAAGGCGAGAGGAATGTGATGGCCCAGAATTTTTGGATATTTGAGATTGGAATATTTATTTGATTTTAAATATTTGAAAGTTAGTTTAACTTGAATTTCAAATATCACTGTATATTTGGCTATTAAATTATTATTGAATTCAATAATTGGAAATTGGTTAAAATAGTGGATCTTGGGTTTTAAGCTTGTTAAAAATATTTTATAAACTTGGAAAATTTATATTTATAATGCTAAAGATAATAGAAGTTTTAAACTTGAATTTGAAAGTGTTTTGTTCAGTTTTAAAAATATATCGTTTAAATTGATATTTAAAAATAGCCTTCTGAGGCATAGTCTCGGAATTCGACGAAACCAGTTCCATTGGATCCACAACAGTATATTATTATCGGATTTTAAATTTCGTAGTGTTTGGAGTTGTCTTGTGATCATACGGTAAGCAAACGCGCTGAAATATATATCGAAAATTCAATATTAGAACTAGGTTCAAAAAGCTATCTTCCCCATACGGTCGATTCAGGACTCGAAACTTTTTCCATTGTGCTTGAAATAGGGGTATAACATTTTAAACACCTAGCGACACGCCTCGATAGGAGATCGAGATTGTGAGTTGCGATAATCGAGATGATTTAAGTTTGAATTTAAATTTAAATATAAGTAACATTGTTGCATTAAAATACCGTGTCAAGCCCTTGCATACACGTATAGAATTTTTAAGCACGTGTTCTTTCGATTATACACGCATCTCCTTTTTCCTTTAATAATCATAGCCGGGCATTTTTATAAAAAAAAATATACAAAACAAAAAAGAAGAAGAAATCAAATTCTCAGAAAAAAATGGTCGCTTCCTATTCGAAATCAAATCTCATTTCATTCGAAATCAATCTATAAAAAAAGAGCGCCGAATGTGATTGTCTTGAATTGACAAGTTCGTGATTTGTCGGGGAAGGAGGGGAGAGTCTCACGAGGGTCGAGGTTATTTTCTTTGGCGCACGCGCGACAGCTTCGAGGCAAGGGGTGCGATTTTCGAAGGGGATGGCGGCGGTCGAGGCTCTCAAATCGAAGGTAATTCGAGCTGGGGGTTCGTTTAGAGCAGTATGTGTTTGAGGGCCCGGACGGTAGCCAGTCGGAGTAGTTTGAGTTGCAAGGAGGACGATGAGGTATTGGTTAGAGTCATGATGGTGACTCTGGCAGGTCGCGATGGTGGCCTTGGTTCTCTGATTGCAGTGAAGTAGTTTTATTTATTTATTTAGAGAATATATATATATATATATATATATATATATGAAAGATAAAAATATGTAGAGTTTAAACAGAAGTTTTAAAAAAAGTTTTGATTCAGAAAGAAAGAAATATTATATATATATACAGGAAGATTTTGAAATTTTATATATAATAGGAATTTAAAAATATTGTAGAATTATAAATTTAATTTTTAGAAATGTATTTAGGCTATTTTTAGTATACATGGTTCAAAGGAAAATAGTTTTTAAATACATATATATATATATATATAATTTTATATAGATAAGAGTTTGGAAATAAAAGGGATTTTAAAATATTGCGGAGTTTATAAAAAGTAGATTTTTAAATGTATATAACTTGTTCTTTAGTAAATTAAGTTTATATATATATATATATGCCTACTTTCATTTACATATTTTAATTTGCTAGTGTTTTGAGATAATGGATTTGGTGCATAAATTGTTAAGTTAACTTATTTAATTAATTTTAGTTACTAAAGATTTCAAGGGAAAAATTAGTTTAAATCAAATTTATTAGTTAAAAATTAAATAAGTAAATGGTGATTAATTATTTGATTAATTCAAATAGTAATATATCGTGAATTGTTTATACAAGGTCAAAACCGTGAAGAAATAGTCGAAGTGGAATGGAATGCAAACAAAATCAAAGGTGATTTAATCCCACTCATTTGGATTACCTGTTAAATTTAAATTCGTTAAATTTAAATTATTGTTTTATTTCTTGAATTGATGATGTGATATTACATATAGTGTGTGTGTCTCTTTCTCTCTCTCTCTCTCTCTCTCTCTCTCTATATATATATATATATATATATGTATGTATGTATATATATATATTGGAGTGATTGATTTCCCGCATTATATAGCGGACGATACCCTATGCGCCCCGTATGATAGCGGATGACCCTTTATACCGCGATATTCCATCTCGAAGTGGGATTTGTATCTTATTTGTTGACTAACATCCGCGGATGCAAGGAAACAGGTTGGAGGGATCCAAATGGATTCCTCAAATGTTTGAATTTATTTCATATTCTGTTATATGATTTATTGATAATCTATGATAGGTTATATTGGGAATTGAAATTATTGAATGCTATGGCATGGTTTAATATATATTGGTATTTCGAGAAAATGAAAAATATATATAAAGTTTGGATTTTTAAAGGAAATAAAAAGGGAAATTTTTAAGTAATATTTTTGCAGTGAATTTGGGTAAATTAAAGATTGAATTTGGAAAAATATAAAAGTTTGATTTTTAAATTCTATTAAATAAATTATGGGCATAGGAATAATGATAGAGTTTTTAAATAAATGAAAATAAAAGAGTTTTGGAGAGTTAAGTGATACTGTCTAAAAATTTAAAGGATTATATTTTCAAACTTTAAGATTTAAAATGTTTGGGAAGAAATAAAAGAGTAGGATTTCGAATGAAGTACGAAGTGGATTTTTCAATTAAAAATAAGATTTTAAATCATAAATATAGAAGTAAATATGGAATTAATGGGTTTTAAATAAATTTGAAGAAGTAAAGGATTTTTTTTAAAACGGAGTTGGTTTTGTAAATCGATTTGAAAACCGACTAAGGGTTGAAACTGTGAATAAAGAAGAATGCGATTGTGAAATTTATAAACACGGTTTATAAATAAAGTGAAATATTATCAGAGGATAATTTGGAAGTATAAATTCAGGATGGGAATTTATAAGGAAGGGGTGATTTGTTTAAAAATAAATAGTGGTTTATTTTTAAAGGTGGAGAAAGGAAAGCGTATTTTCCTGAAAGCCAAGTATATTTTCAAAGCAAGCTTTTCAAGTATAAGTTAGAGGTTTAAAGAATGTTAAGAAAGAAATTTTATTTAGTTATTTCAAAAATTTTAAAAGTAAATATTTATTGAGTTAATCATATAAGTAAATTATAAGTTTTAACTAGTATTATTATTTAAATATAATTATTTAATATTTATACCTTATAGAATAACTTTTATTTTAAAATTAGTTTTGACATAAGTTTTACATGAGAAATTATTATAAATTTCATAACTAGTATTTTAAATAAAGCATGTAAGTAGTTTTTATTTTAAATGTTTTAAAGTAAATATTTTTGGATAAAGTGATTAAATTATTTAAATCTAAAGTATTTAGACTTGGTGGTTTCAGTGGAAATAAAAAAAATTGGTGAATATTTATTCCGCGAGAGAAAAAGCGATTTGAAAACCATTTTCAAAGGGTAGAAATGTAGAAAAATATCTTGCGAAGATATTTTGGAATAAATAATTTGGGAAATTATTGAGGCCTAATGATTGTTGTGGATGTTATATGATAGTTAAATAACTGTTTATCAATATTGGCCAATGCGGTGATCGTTTCGAAGAGACCGGGATCGGGATTAATTTTCCAAAAACCACTTCGATCTAGTTTGAACATTTTCATGTGGAAGACAAGAGCTTGGTGTCGAAGATGGAGCAGTGAAGTGCAAGGGCTAATCGCTACTAATCTTGAGGGTGATTCCAAAATGAATGTAGTAGGAGTAGTGTCTTTGGTTTCGTTCGGACATGGAATGGACATGTATGGACGAATGCTATCAGAGCATCGTCATGGGGACGATGAGCATTCTAAGTGAATGTGTACTAAAAAGGTGACGAATAGCCTCGAGCCTCATCAACCGGGAATGGCTAAAATAGGGGAGGTGCACGCAAGGCTAAGTTGCTAGCAACCAATTAGGGTAAGATCATCCCTGTCTAGATGTCCCTTTTTTCGACTGTGTGGGCGGTTGTTGATCCTAACCGCGGGATGACCTTATTCAGACTATCCAGTAAGGGGTAGCTCCGGTCTTGTGTAGCAGGGGATCATGGTGGATCCTCGGTACGGTGATCTAGACCACATACTATGACAGACGGTACCCCAGTAGTCCTTCCATTGTGTGGAATTCAATCTCCAATAAGCGTGTGTACGATTTTGATTGTGCCCAACTATTGCTAGAACATGAGATGCAAGCATTCCAGCTAGATTCTATTTTACATTCTTTAGACACTATTATAATATCAGATGAATTTGATAAAAATGTTTTTGGTTATCGTAAGGTAAAAACCTGACATGTTTATTTGTGGCGTGGCCTTACGAGATGCCTTTGATTTCAAAGGATTTTGGAAACTTAAATAATCCAATTGGGTGTGTTTTCTCACTCTGGTTTTCCAGACTGACTCTGGTGTTATTTCACTATAGTGCTCGGGTCAGACCGAGTATTATAGATATAGAAAAGGATGCTGTGGAGCTCAAGAGGCGAGCTGGATGGCGAGACGTATCACACGTATTTGATGAATATTCTACTGTGTATGATTAACTGCATAGTCAGTTTTGTGAGGACAGCTTATGATAACTGTCCAGTTGTGTGCTATGAATTTTGTTAAACTCTGATGATGTAATGTATGAACAGATAGAGTTCTTTTTTTAAAAGATGAGTCATTTATCTATTATATATTTTCCGCTACGATTGTAAGATTCTGATATTGTTTCTATTTCTTCTTCTACCTCCTTCTTCTTTAACCCTAATGGTTCGGTTTCCGGCATTCGATTGTTTGGCATTTGATGTAGTGGATGTATTAATGTCGATTTTTGGACGTCTAAAACTCGGGTTGTTACATAGGAGGTATAATAATTTCCACAGTTGAAATTATACGTCCTCAATAATCATTTGCGGCGAGTGTGAATTAGTGGGCTTAGCCCAATATTTAGATTAATTATAAATGAGTTGGTTTTGTATGGGTTGGTTTGGGAGGTCAGTAGAGTTACACAATGGAAGTATGCCCTTAGCAATGGGCTAACAGCAGTTGTGTGTATGTACTACTGATGTGGGACATCTCTAACCATAAGATCCATAGTGATATACTTTCGTCTATAGCAAATGGCTGATAGTTCTACCTCTTTCCTATTTAAAAAACATTAAATGTTCGAATTATTTGTTTGGTGCATTTGGGAAGGTCCGTGTCAAAGTTGAGGTATTAAAGGACTAGAGTGTCTGCTTCTTCCCTATCTATAAAGTATTAAGTGGCATAAAAGGGATTTTATATGACGGCAGCTAGGAAGTACCAGGAGGGTTTCGCTTTGGGTAAGTCCGAAATGGCTAGAGAGTCTGCCATCGTCTAGGTATTAAATGGATAGAGAATCTGCATATTTCACAATTTAAAGGCTTAAATGACGTACCTCGCATCATTAGGATATGATTGGAAGAGTGATGAGTTGCTCAACCCAATATACTCCGTAGTTACGGGGGCTTGGTTCGGGATTGAGGTATTACATGGCTATTGTGACCGCCTCTTCCCTATTTAAGAAGTATTAAGTACCAAGTCTTCTTTTGGGAAGTGCAGTGATGCGCCTATATACATACATATATACACATATATAGATACTTGTACCTCAGAGTATATTGCTTGTACATAGTTATACCTCATAGTAGGTTATGCATATAGATACTTATATCTCAGAGTAGGTTATGCATAATTATACCTCAAAGTACGTTATGCATGTAGATACTAATACCTCGGAGTAGGTTAGACATATCGTACATGCATATGGAATTAAATAACTAATCTGTGAATAGTAGATATAACATCTAAATGAAAATAAATCGACATAAACTAGTTTTATGGATAAAGTATGTAATTTACCAATCACCTGAACATTGTTTCGACCCCTCCTTACTACAACCCACATGATTGATTTAGATGGACATGATTCTAGTACAGGAATGAAATGGTAGGTGGACAAGACTTCTCATTCATGCTTTGCACTAACAAGGCGACTAGATATCCAAAGTAATAGCCTTGATAGGTATGTATGTTTATTATATTTTACTGTTCTACTGTGAGTTCATATACATAGCTCTATGATATATTATGTTTAATATAGGTTACCACACCAACGATCTGTGTCTTAATGGACTTGGGTTTTCCGATTAATCGAAAAATCGAGCCTATTAACATGCGGGTGGTAACATTAAATGTTTGTATTCATAATGCAAACATTATAATATAGTAAATAAATGTTATTTGTAATCCATCGCTTACAAATATATAAATATGAAATGTGCTAATAACCATTGGGATCTATGTCATAATTAAGGGGATAATGTCAAGGTATAACGATTTTAACATAAGCAATATCACATGTGCACACACAGATATATATATATATATATATATATACACACACACACACACGTATGTATGTATGTATATATGTACATAATATATGAATAAATTTTTTCATCCATAAAACAATTTAAAATATATTTGAACATTAATACTTTGATAGTTAAAAAAATGCATATATTTATATATGTTCGCCATTTATAAAAAAATTATTTTTATCATTATATTTTATAAATATATGCTGAAATAAATGAAGGAATAAATAAATATGTTATGATATAATTGGTTTGTCTAAAATTTAAACTTAAATGTTTTTACTTACTCAAATATTTTTTAAAACATTAAAATCTTGATTTTTTAAAACAAATTTGAATGGAAAATTATAATATATGTATAATTAGTTTCCGACCGTGAGTTAGTGTATACATATATTTTAAATCCAAAAGAACTTTTTAGAAAAAAACCGAGTAACAAAATTAATTTTTTTAAACCATAAAGAATATATATATATAAACCTAAAACCTAAATTAATTTTATATATAACCTACAAGTAAATTTTTTTTTTCATGTTATAAAATCGAATTGTATATGTATATAATTATTATATAAATATAAACTATTTTAAATAGTTTAGTTTTATAGTTATTATTTTACTTTTATTTTCATGGTTAAAATTTTTTTTAGGCAATAAGAATTTAAATTAAATATATTTAAAAATAAAAGTTTACCTTTTTATGATCTCACTGGTTAACTACGCGTCGGTGTTTAGCTATTTCTTCTCTGAATCACTTATTCCTTGTCTTTGAATATGGTGTGCAAATCCCCGCTTGTAGGCTTCCACTAAGTCTTAAATGGATTATAGGGTTTTATCTCTATGTATCTAGAATAAGAGAGCATGAGGCTATTTATGGCCATTTGGGTATAAATTATCTAGCATCTTTCTTTCTGGATCTAAAGACCAAGACTTTTGCACGCTCATTGCTCCATCTATGGCTAGCCTAGGCATATCTGGGCTTCCAAACTTTGGGCCTAATTAATACATCTTACATGTTAATAATTTATTAATTGTTTAAGCCAATATATTTAATTAAATCAATATAGAACAAATATATATTATTTTAATTGATTTTAAGGCTTTGCTTAAATAAATAATTAAAATGCTATAAAAATTGAATACAACATTGGTATTAATTTTATTATTAATTTTAACATTTATAAATTAATGTTGATTCATTTGAACTTACAAATTAGCTAACAACAAAGTTTAACTGTCTCATGATGTGAACTCGATCCTCGGTCAATAATTAAACAATTTAAATACTGAAGCTTGTTTAGACTTTGCAGAAATACCATATTGTTCACAAGTTCAGTTGTTAACTTCTAATTTTTGATATGCTACACCCTATATCAATATTTCATGCATGTTTTCCTTTTGTCATTACAATACTATTAAGATACTGATATCTGGTTTGGTAAACCATCAAAACTCTAATAATATATATAGTTAATTGCATAGATCACTTTAAAGTCATTGGTTTAATACGATAAAATTTATTGATTAACTATTTTACTCTGGTAAGAGTTTTTACCTTTAATTTGCCTACCAATTACAGTGATACTTCCCTTTGCAATGAAGGAGATGAATCTTCTGTTAAATATTGTTTCACCTCAAGTATTTCAATGTATACACTACTATGGTCATAACAAGGTCACAAGTCATGTGATTGACCCTAATTAAAGTATAGTCTAGTTACTTAAGATCCATAGTACTCTCAAGTTTGAAGAATACCGCACATCATTAAATGGGATCTTCTATTTTGTCTTAGTTTTATTAACCTATAGTAAAAGACTCTCGTTGAGTCATTCTATGATAGTTACAAACAACCATAAGTGCATAGTCGCTTGGTGTCCTCAACGGTCATTAGTAATTCACTATCTAACATACGAAGAGTATTACATATACTAGACTCACTGGATGTATCGATATCCTTTTATCAATATATGTTGACCTAGAACATATAAGTATTTGAAATATAAATTCAAAACTCATGGTTATGAAAATATTCGTAACTATAATTGATAAAATATTTTTTGTAAGAATTTTCTACTTATATATGTTTGATATCTTATGTGACAACCCCCTTTTTAGACAGTTTAAATCGACAATATACTACATATGTATAACTCAAACCATTCAAAAGGGAGGATTGTCAATGGGATTTAATAAGAAAATAAGAGAAAAGAAGGAAAACAAAATACAGAGTCTCGCAGCGGAATGACAAAATATAATAATCTAATAAACAGTTCATGAAGCTGTTTTACAATATACATTTGATTACACAAATTTTACAACAAAATCAGAGTACACTTAAAAAACATAACAAAATAATGCAGCGGAATAATAATAGCAATTACAATCTAGCAAACTCCATCTTCATCTTCAAGGAATAATGTCTTCAACACTGAAATACTCAGGCTGACCCGTGCGTAATGAAAAATGAAAACACTCGAGTTGGAACTAAAGTTCTTATGTAAGATACATCAATAACAAGTAAATATGAGTGTAATAGCTTCAAAGATGGTTACGGGATTCTCCATCTCCTATCAAGTATACAACGTGAGTGCAATAACTTAAGAGATGTTACGGGATTTTCCATCTCCTAAGGATCCCTTATACTATCTATATGTAGTAAAATACGCTATATAAGTAGTGTTTATCGGTAATGTAAAGTATTAAAATAGTGTTAAGGATTTACTTTAGTCCTCCTTAGCACATTTTTAAGTAGGTAGTCTATGCAGATCCTGTAATACAACTAGTAACGTCGATAGCCAATGAGTCCCTATAGGTACCATACTAAACAAAATCGTAATGGGCGCGAATAAGAATAAAAGTATGACAAGGCACGTGAAACGATGCCTAAGATATGATACTACCGTTTTGCATTTCCTGACTAGTGGTAACCCCTAATGGCGCACCGTGAACATCCATCCCATAATCAAATCAAGGTGCACCAATCAAGTCAAAATTAATAGTAATACGAAAAATAGATGTTGCTAGAGGTAGCTAGCCGCATTGGTCAGGTATGGCTCCTGTTTTAGTCATTTCAAATTGACATAAGTGCCAAGTCATCGATAACGTTATCTTTCTTCAAATCCAGCAAATTCCTCTAATTCAACAATTTCATTCGGGATAACATCCACCTCGTACACAGTTGTTAAAGTGGATGCAATATTGACATAGAGTATGCCAATAAGAGGCCCTGGTCTCTTTAACAATAAAATGTCGTTTTTCACACCGGTTGGCTCTTTTACATTTCGAAACTGATTCACATATGATATCAAAATATCATATTCACTTCAAAAATATAACTTCATTTCAAAATACCATATTTACTCGAAATATGTCATTTTCACTTGAAAATATCATTTCAAATTCCAACTTAGGTTATAATCTAATTTGACCACGTTCGCATTTAAATCAACGATTTAAATATAACATTCCAACTTTGCACAATTTGAATTTTTAGAAAATAGTTTGAATAATTTTAAACAGTTTAAATAACTTAAAATAGTTTAATAGTTTAAAGATTTAAAATGGTTTACATAGTAAGATAGTTTGCAAAATCTAAATAATTTGAATATTAAAAAGATAGATTTTAAACAGTTCATATTAAAATAATTTATTTTCAAATAATATTAAAAACAAACCGTTTCTTTCCATTTCAACAAATTTGGACCCATATCTAAATTTCAAATCAACAAAACTCAAAATCCAATCTTCAATTCAATTGACTCAATTTTGATTTAATTTCAAATCAGCTTGATTTTAATTTCAATTCGAATTAACTTCACTTTTAGAAACGTTCATTTTTAACTTCAAATTCGATTCGATAACTTTAAATTTCAATTCAATTCTTATTTTAAAACATTTCAATTTATATCGATTTCAAGCCCAATTTCAATTTACTGGTTCAAATCCCTTAAACTAATTTAATCTTCATTGTTCAATTTAAGGTTCAAGCTTGAAAATAATCAATTTTCAAAATTTAAGTCATACATCAATTATAACTTCACACTTCAATTTTAATTCGTTAAAAAAAATTCTTTTAACCAATTTCGATTCCAACATTTCAGATTTTGGATTAGAAATAATTCAATTCATATAAATCCAAAATTTATTTCCTTTAACCAAAATCTAAATTCATGATTTTAAAACCATTAATTTAACTAATCCAGTGTTCGTATATAATTTTCTACCCGATGGCTAAGTGAATAGTTATTTCAATTTTTAATTTCAAGGATGGATAAATATTACCTCAATCCAAATCAAAGTGTCATAGGTATATATCATTTCAACCTATTTCATAATTTATTAGAAATAATTCCAATAATGTTTATAGGTTGTCACTTAATATACAAAGTGATAATAAGGATATATAAAAATAAATAAACATCCAATCATCCAAAATGTCAACAAATAGACATCCATCATAGTCAACATCCAAATCAGCCAATAAATCATAACAAATAACTAGTTATCAATATCAGGTATTTAACTAGCTATTTAATTTCAATTTAAAATTTTACTGTCAATTTAGTTCAATATAAAATTCAATTTCAATTAAAATGTCAATTTAACTACCAAACGACAATCAATAAAATTCTTATCACTACATAAATTTAATTCAACTAAAATAAGAAGATTTAGTACTGCGTGAGTGGGTCTAATCATTCACCTTTGATTTATAGTCCATTAAAAATCCAATAAAAGCCCAAAATTCAAACAATCTCCAAATCGAACCAAACCAATTTCATATTATTTGGAATTTCAATACTTATCCAACGGAAGAAACCGCACATCAATCAGGGTTCATTTGCAGAAGATAATCAAGTTATAAGAATATTATGAAAATGAAATATAAAAACATTTACACACATTTTAATAATAAAATAAAACAAATTAGATACCCACGTTAAGAATTTTGAAGCCTACTCTTGCTTGTAAAGCCTAGGAAATCAACGGAAAAAAATGACATGATGGCTTACGCGTGTAGGAAGGAGGCTTTAGGAAATTTATTTACAAACAAATGGAAAATATTGGCTTCATGAAAATAAGTTGCTCACATTTGTTTTTTTAAGAAGAGAAAGAATAACTTCAAAAAAAGAAATAATGGCAGCATGTTTTGGAAATGAAAAGTTAGAGGAAGAGATTTATGAAATAAGAAATGAATAAGAGCAAAGCACGTTTGGAAATTGGAATATAAAAGGAAAGGATACAAGAAAATGTAAATTTGCAAAATGAAAAGAGACTAACATGCAGGTAATTAACAAAGGATGGAAGACACATGTTGGAATTTGAGAAGACGTGTTTATATGGCAAGCAAATCTTTTGGTATAAAATTTCTGAACATGCGCTACCTCAATTAATTTCATTAACATACAGGAAATGTTTCAAGGCAAGGCTCACGTGTAAATAAATAAAACTTAATGGAAAACCCAAAAAGACATGTATTTAATAAAAGAAAGCAATAAAATAAAATAAATGATAGCAATGATTTAAATTTGAGAAGGTAGACTGTACATGGAAAGCAAAACTCGAATATACTCAAATTTAAAAACGTTCATTTTAACCTAATTTAAGATTAGCATTAAAACTACTTTCGTACCATCTCCTACTGCTATTTAATGATCGTAAAAAGTTGTTTCAAAATTCGATTTTTCTCTTTACACACAATTATACTTAATTACAAAATCAAAACATTCATTTTATTTTATTTTCCAAAACATTCTTTTAGTTTGATTAAAAATATTCCTTTTATTATATCAATTTCCCTTTACAATTAAAACATATGTTCCATTTTTATTTCCTCGGCTTTCTCTTTTACTTTAATTCAAACGTATGATTATATTATTACATCCATTAATTAAAATAATTGTAATTAATCCCAAAGTTAAATTTTAAAATGGACTGAATAAACGGAATGAACAATAGAACAATTGTTTTCTTTTTTTATAGTAATCTAAACATGTTTATATACTATTGGATATAACAGGAGTTATACATTTCTTATTAAATAATAGTTTCTCATATCTATAATCAATCTGTAAGCTAAAATAAATTTCAAACAAGTAAATATATGTTTACTCCTTTACTAAACTTTTTCATTTTATTCTTTATTAAATTAACACTTATTCATAATAATTGAATCTTATTCATATAATAAATCTTTCAGCTACCAAACGTTCCAAATAAATAAAAATATGATTTCTTCTTTAATAAAGGAACATTTATTATTCCGATCAATTGAAAATTTACATTCAGACGGTCATTTATTTCATTCAAACCAATGTCATTAAAATACTGACTAACATATATCATTTTTACGTTATTGCAAAACATATCTCATCAATAGAAATTTAAATTAAGTTCATACCTTATATTATAATTTAATTTATATTAATACAATCTTAAATTCTTTTTTCTAACAATTTTATTCAAAAATCTTATTTAATTTAATACTTTTAAATTGTTAAAAAATATGGGCCGTTACAATCTCCCCTACTGAAAACTTTTCATCCTTGAAAAGGAACAAGAATGAATCAATTTATAAAACAATTTAAAATTACTTAGCTAGTTTTAATATAAATTTGAAAATACCCCAATTTCAACGAAAAAATTTCCAAGTCCTATATTTAAGAAAAATTTCAGCAGCATCTCCTTTGTGCGGTTAGGCCCGAAAAATAACAATATCAAAATTTCATTATATACATCATATTTCAATAATAAAGCATCCCAACCATGGGAAAAATGATAAAATACCATTCCAAAAACTGTAATAAAAAACGTACCTATTTGTCGAGTGAACAAACTTTATTTATGAAACCAAAAGCAACCTCTATTGCTTCCATAAACCTGTATCTTACTTACATAACCCAAAAGAGTTAAAACTACGTAATAAGAGTAATATATTAGTTGTTTCAATTAATAGAACAAGCAATATACAATATATAATAATCATATGAAAACAAAAGTAGTATGACCATTACATGCAATAAAAGAATCCATTACACATCCTAGCAACCAAAACTAATGGTTTGTACAGGTTCAGAAACTTTTCATCGTACAAGAGTAATAAATAAATGACCATGTGAACCTTACGCTGAACGGCCTTAGATAGTTACTTAATAGATTATTCATACAACCTTACCCAATTTGAAGTATCATTTCTCAAACATTCCATCAATCGAACAACAAAGAATTCAAATATTGTTTAAGTTTGTTCTATTGGTTTGTTTAACACGTCATTTACTTTCCATTTATTCTCAATTATTATTCATTCATACAAGATTATCTTATATTAATTTACATTCATTTAGTTACATAGATTGTTTTCCATTCCAGATTTAAAATAATCAATGAATAAATTCCTAAGGTATTACATAAGTTTCTTGCAGTTTAATTCACATTTATTTACTTATATAACTTGATTTCCATTTAATATTAATATTCATAAATGAACCATTTCATACTTAAGTTTCTTTACTTTTTAAATTCACATTTATTTCTTTCATATATGGTATCATTTAATATTAAATATATTTATGAACCATTTTGGTTACTTAAGATTTTACTTGCATAATATTTTATTACCTATTCATATTTAACATTTCAACTTTTTTAACATTTCTGGTAGGTCTATATATGTTTTTAGAATGTAATTGAATGTTATACAAATTTATCTTATTCATTTTCATTAGCAAAAATGTTCAATAATTTACAACTATTAATATGTAACTTCTCATATTTCATTTAAACACTTAGCTTCAATTTTTTATTTCTCATTTTAGAAGTTTCCAACTATTAATCTACAACTGAAAATCATTAATTAACAAGAACTTAAGAATTCAAATACCAGGTTCATTTAACCATTTTACAATAATATATGCACTCATATCTTTGATGTATATCAAATCATATTTTGACGTTTTTAATTAAATCTATTTATCGTAACAAATACGTAACAAAGCTACTAAGTGGCCTCCCCCACTCTGAGACTCAAAAATGAATGTCGATGATGTGGCCATCACCACAAAAATTATTTTCCAGCGACAGGAGGAAGGAGTATAGAAATTACTTCCTTTTTAAAATTCTTCTAAAACATTTCTTTCAATCTTATTGAAAATATTTCTATTCGAAAATACTTTCTAATGATACTAATATTATTTTTCAAAATCTTGAAACCCAATTTCAAAATACTGGAATTTAAATTCTCAAATTGCCAATTTAAATTCATTTTATATGTAAATTGTACATTTTCTTATAAGATATAATGGTCAATAGTTTTAAGAATCTTGACTAACCAAACAATAAATGACAATAATTAAATATTATCATTTACTAACACCCGACATAACAAATAAAAAAAATCAATTTATGAAAAATTATATATATATATAGATAAAAAAATATAATACTATGTAAAATTATTTCGTTTACCTATTTAATAAACAATATTGTGTCCGTCTACCCTGTTCAGGTGTTTAGAAACCTCGATCGATGGCATAATGTCCTATGTACCGATCGAAATTTATAAATACTCAATAGAACAAATCAACACAATATAAAACATTTTTATAGCACTAACAAATACGCTCTCTCGTGTATATATATATACACTCAGACTCATTCTAGGGTATTAGTAACCCTATCTCTAATGAGTTTAAAATCCAATAGGCTAAGGTACCTCTAAACCAAAGCTCTGACACCAACTGTGACGACCCACCTTTTTGGATGGTTTAAATCGACAATAAACCACACATGTCTAACTCAAATCATAAAAAAAGGATTGTTAATGGGATATAATAAGAAAATAAGAGAAAAGAAGGAAAATAAAATACAGAATCTCGCAGCGGAATAACAAAATATAATAATCAAATAAACAGTTCATGAAGTTGTTTTACAATATACATTTAATTACACAATTTTTACAATAAATCAGAGTACAATCAACAAATATACCAAATTAATGCAACGGAATAATAATAGTAATTATGATCTAGCAAACTCCATCTTTACCTTTAAGAAATAATGTCTTCAACATTGAAATACTTAGGCTGACCCGAGCATGATGTAAAGACAAACATTCGAGTCAGAACTAAAAGTTCTTATGTAAGGTACATCAATAACAAGTAAATATAAGTGTAATAGCTTCAGATATGGTAAAGGGATTCTCCATATCCTATCAAGTGTACAATGTGATTGCAGTAACTCAAGAGTTGTTATGAGATTGTCCATCTCCTAAGGATCCATTAAACTATCTATGTAGTAAAATACGCTATATAAGTAGTGTCTATCAGTAATGTAAAATATTAAAATAGCATTAAGGCTTTACATTGATCTCTCTTATACATTTTTAAGCAGGTAGTCTGCATTATGCAGATCCTATAACACAACTAGTAACATTGGTAGCTAGTGAGTGCCCTATAGGTACCTTACTAAAATAAAATTTTAATGGGCACGAATAAGGATAAAGAGTATGACAAGGCATGTGAGACGATGCCCAAGGTAGGATACTATTGTTTTGCGTTTCCTTACTGGTGGTAACCTCTAACGGCCCACCCGAACATCCATCTCATAATCAAATCAAGATGCAACAATCAAGTAAAAATCAATAATAATACGAAGAACAGATGTCCCTAGAGGTAGCTTGCCTCATTAGTCAAGTATGTCTCCTTTTTTAGTCATTTTAAATTGACACAAGTGTCGGGGTCATCCATCATCGTTCTCTTTCTTCAAATCGAGCAAACGCCTCCAATTCAACCACTTCATTCTGGAACTGCGTACACAGTTGTTAAAGTGGTTCCAATATTGACAAAGAGTATGCCAATAAGAGGCCTTGGCCTCTTTAATAACCAAATGTCGTTTCTCACACCGGTTGGTTCTTCTACATTTCGAAACCGATTCATATGTGATATCAAAATATCATATTCACTTCAAAAATATCACTTCATTTTAAAATACCATACTTACTCGAAATATGTCATTTTCACTTAAAAATATCATTTTAAATTCTTACTTAGGTTATAACCTCATTTAACCATATTCGCATTTAAATCAACGATCTAAATAAAAACATTCCAACTTTGCATAATTTGAATTTTTAGAAAATAGTTTGAAAAGTTTTAAATAGTTCAAATAGCTTAAAACAGTTTAATAATTTAAAGATTTAGAATGGTTGATATAAAATGGTTTGAGTATTGTAAATGGTTTATATGGTAAGATAGTTTGGAAAATATAAATAATTTGAATATTAAAAAAGATACATTTTAAATAGCTTATATTAAAATAATTTATTTTGAAAATAATATCAAATAAAATTGTTTCTTTCCATTTCAACAAATCTAGACCCATGTCCAAATTTAAAATCAACAAAACTCAATATCCAATCTTCCATTCAATTGACTCAATTTCGATTTTAGTTTCAAATCAACTTGATTTCAATTTCAATTCCAATTAACTTCACTTTTCGAAACATTCATTTTTAACATCAAATTCGATTCGACAATTCGATTCAATGATTTAAAGTTTCAATTCAATTCTTATTTTATACCTTTTAAATTTATATCGATTCTATATCCAAATTCAATTTACTGATTCAAATCTTTTAAATTAATTTAAAATTCGTTGTTCAATTTAAGGTTTAAGCTTTAAAAAAATCAATTATCAAAATTTAAGTCATATTTCCCTTATAACTTCACATTTCAATTTTAATTCAATAAAACAATTTCTTTTAACCAATTTCGATTCCAACATTTCAAAACTTGAATTAGAAATAATTTAATTCATATAAATCCAAAATTTATTTCGATTAAAATAAAATACTTTAACCAAGATCCAAATTCGAGATTTTTAAACCATTTAATTTAACCAATTCGGTGTCCGTTTATAATTTTCTACCCTATGGCCAAGTGGATAGTTATTCCAATTTTCAATTTTAGGGATGGAAAAGTATTATTTCAATTCAAATCAAAGTGTCATAGGTATATATCATTTCAACCTATTTCTTAATTTATTTGAATTAATTTTAAATTTTTTTTATGTTGTCACTTAATTACAGAGTGATAATATGGATACATAAAAATAAGTAAACATCCAAGCATCCAAAAAGTCAACAAATAGGCATCATCACAGTCAACATCCAAACCAGCCAATAAATCTCAACAGCTAACTAGTTATCAATATCAGCTATTTATCTAGCAATTCAATTTCAAATTTAACTGTCAATTTAGTTCAATATAAAATTCAATTTCAGTTAAAAGTAAATTTAACTACCTAACGACAATCAATTAAATTCTTATCGCTTCATAGATTTAATTCAACTAACATAAGAATATTTTGTATTGCGTGAGTGTGTTTAATCACTCACCTTTGATTTATAGTCCACTAAAAATCAAATAAAAGCCTAAAATTCGAACAGTCTTCAGATTCAACCAAATTAGATTCATATTGTCCAGAATTTCAATATGAATCCAACCGAAGAAACCACGCATCAATCGGAGTTCATATACATAAGATATTCAAGTTACAAGAATATTATGAAAATGAAATATAAAAACATGTACACACATTTTAATAATAAAATGAAAAAATTAGTTACTCACATTAAGAATTTTGAAGCCTACCCATGTTTCTAAAGCCTGGAGAATCAATGGAAAAAATGACATGATGGCTCACGCATGTAGAAAGGAGGCTTTAGGAAATGGATTTGCAAACAAATGGAAAAGACCGGCTTCATGAAAATAAGTTGCTCACATTTGTTTTTTAGAAGAGAAGAAAAACTTTAACAAAAGAAATAATGGCGGCAAGTTTTGAAAATGGAAAGTTAGAGGAAGAGATTTATGAAATAGGAAATGAATAAGAGTAAAGCACGTTTGGAAATTGGAATATGAAAGGGAAGGATACAAGAACATGTAAATTTGAAAAATGAAAAGAGACTAACATGCAGGTAATAACAAAGGATAAAAGACACACATTGGAATTTGAGAAGATGTGTCTACGTGGCAAGCAAATCTTTTGGTATAAAATTTCTAAACGTGCGCTACCTCGATTAATTTCATTACTTACAGGAAATGTTTCAAGACAAGGCTCATGTGTAAATAAATAAAACTTAATAGAAAACCCCAAAGAGACATGTATTTAATAAAAGAAATCAATAAAATAAAATAAATGAGAGCAATGATTTAAATTTGAGAAGGCAGACTGTACATGGAAAGCAAAACTCTAATATACTCAAAATTAAAAACATTCATTTTAACCTATTTCATCGTTGTCAATACACTCAAACTAGTGCGAACCCGTGCTTCGCATATGGACCGCCCTCAACCTCTTATCATCATAACATGTTTAAATGATTTATATGGTTTATTGATTAAGAAATAGTGATCTTTTTTTTATCAATTTTCAAATAAGTTTGCATTTTGTCTAAAACTTGTGTATAAATCTTTGAAAACAGTAATGCAAATAGTACTGGTGCTTGATAAACAATTGCAAAATATTGAGCAAAAATGATTTCAAAGATAAAATTGCCACACAATACACATATAAATTTATTGTGTGCATTAGCTATCGCTCCATGCATCAGCTGTATTATATGTAACTTCATTTGGTGTAACGACCCGATTTCCTATCTTTAGGAAGACGCATCGCTAATAAGAAAGAAAGGGATAGAGAATAGAAAGAAAGAGAAGAAGAAGAAAACAACACATCAGAATCTAAACAGCGGAACGAATAAATTATATTGATAATCAAAAGTATTACATAGATATATTACAACAATCAGAGTTACACAGATAATACAACACATACTAGATAGTTATAAACACCTGTCTAGTTATTACAACTCAAATCAGTACAAGAAACAACTCAGAGAAAACACACAGCGGAAAGCTATATATATCTACGCGCAGAAGTCTCCTGCTCCATTGCTCCTCCACAATTCGTCAAAGCTAACCTGAATCCTAACCTGAATCCCTTGGCTACTCGTAAAAATTTGAGTACCTAAGAGTTTATGGAAAACAAAAATAAACTCCGGGTCAGACATGGGTCTGGTGTGAGTAACAGGTTAAAGTTGCTTAACTTTCAAAAACCTTTAAAAGAAAGGTATCACGTAAGACTTCCCACACATAAACATGGAAAAGTTTTTGCCTTACGCTAACCAAAACATTTGATAAAAAATCCGATGATATTATAATAGTGTCTAGGGTTTTCAAATAAATATGAAATAGCCGAAATTGTTACATTCATTAAATTCTAGCTACTAGCCACAAAAGTGGGTAATACAATCAAAACCGTTGGCACTTATTGGATTTTGGATTCCATACAATGGCAGGGCTACTGGGGTATCGCCCGTCACAGTACGTGGCCTAGATCACCGTACCGAGGAGTACGCTCGCTCCCCTGCAACACAAGGCCGGACCCGTTCCTTACTGAACAGTTCCAAACAAGACAACCCCGACAGTTGTCGCGAATCAACCGCCCACACAGCCGAATAAAAAGGGACCTCTAGACAGGGGTAAATCTTGCTCTCAAGTGGGGGCTACCCACGAAGCCTTGCTGCACCTCCCCTGTGTTAGCCATTCCCGGTTGATGAGGCTTGAGGCTACGATTACCTTTATAGGACATCAAATCTTAGAATGCTCATCGTCCACCTGACGATGTTCTGAAAGCATTCAATCCATACAAGTTCGTTCCGGGTTCGAACGAAACCGAAGGCATTATCTCGTTACACTCATTACGGAATCACCTACAGAGTTAACGACGATAACCCTTGCACTCTAAAACTCCATCTCGAACCTATAAGTACTATTCCGTCAAACTCATTACGGAATCACCCACAGAGTTATACTGACGTATAGCCCTTACACCTCGAGTCTTCACTTGCTCCACTTAGATTCACGACCTAACGTTAATTGGAATCGATGTGGTTTTTGGATATCCAAATATGGAAACCCGATCCCGGTCTCATCGAAATCCAAAGCGTGTCTTTTAGGTCCAAGTTGTTTTAAGTTTAAAACAATTCAATCTAATTATCCATATACACACAGATAGATAATTCATATCATCATAATAGATAATCAATATTATCATAAATAGGTAATCATCACAAATTGATAATCTATATTATCATCACCAACAGATACTTATATCATCATTACAATGCAACCAATGCATCCATAACACACAACACTATTTATCTCATGTCTGAGATTCAACCATTCAGGGTAAACCATATCATTCTTTCATAAGCAAAGATCTATAATCACACCATCTATAATTAATTTAAAATGAATTAAATTAATTACTTCTATCTCTAATTAATTTAAAGTGAATTAAATTAATTACTTATTCTTTAACTAAATTTAAAATGAATTAAATTAATCACTTCACCATTTAAAATTTGCTTACTTAACCCTTAATTGATTATCAATCAATTAAATCATTATCCTCAAATTAATCACCTTAATTAATCACCCTTGATTAATTATCCTTTAATTACATTCAAGTAATTATCTTTAATTAATTTTACAAATTAATTATCCTTAACCAAAATTAGTAATTAACCTTTAATTACTTCATTAATTAATTAATTATAATTAATTACATTAGTCCTTAATTAATTACATTAATTAATTACTTCCTTAATTACTTCTAAATTAATTACATTTAATAATTAATTATATTTATTAATCAATCTTGATTAATCTCATTAGTAATTAATCACTCTTAATTAATTACATCACTTAATTATTTCAAATAACTTAATTAATAAATGCTTAAATTAATTGCATTAAGTAATTAATTATTAATCACTTCATAAAGAAATTATCTTCACATTAATTACACAAAGTAATTAATCCCAAAATACCATACTTCAATTAATTATCTTCAGTAATTTACTTATCTTAATTACTTCTCTAAGTAATTATTTTTCACTGATTACTCATCAACCCATCTAAAGACTATTCTGAATTAATTAAACTTAACTAATTAATTTAAACTAATTCAATTAATAAATTAATTACAATGAGTAATTAATATCTTTAATTATTTCCATAAAGTAATCATACTTACTTAAATTTCATAATTGATTATTTAAATTAATTAATCCAATTAATTATCAAAATTAATTACATTAATTAATTAATAAATAATCACAAGTTAATGATCTTTATTAACTTTTCTTTAATTCTTTTAATTAACTTCCTTAAGAAATTAACTTAAATTAATTAATATTAATTACAAATTTAATTAACCTTAATTAATTTATTTCAAATCCTTAATTAATTAAACAAATTAATCAATTAAATTATTTAAATTATCTTACTACTTTTAATGAAACAAAGATCAATAAATCTTTAATTTAATTTAAAATAAAACATTTCTTATTAATGATTACTTAATCATTAACAAAGTAATTTAAAACAATTTAACTTAAAATTGTTTTCAAATTACATTTTAAATTTAAAATTTAAAAATGAAATCAAACTTAACTTAAATAAAGTTTTAGAAACATTTCAAAAACCCCCTTTAAAAACTTATGCTAAAGATTTTCTTATTTTATAAAGAAGTTTAAAAACCCAAATTCATTTTAAAATACAAACCATAATTTAAATTAACTTTAACATTCAAAGTTGTTTTTAAACAATTTAAATTTAACAACTTCCTTTATTTCAAAACTAAAATACAGATTTGAATTTGAATCCAGATTAAACTTAGATTTAAAACCTACTTACATTTAAAAGCTTCATTTTTAAATTCAAAACTATTTAACATTTTAAAGTTGTTTAAAACGATTTAAATTTCAAAAAAGTTACATTATTTCAAAACTGAGATTCAAATTAGACTTTGAATCCAGATTTTAAAACCTTGATTTAAAATTGGTTTAAATCTCTATTTTACATTTTAAATTTCAGTTTTAAAAATTAAAACACTTACAGGTTTAAACCTGTAACTTACATTTACTCGAGACATCATAAATCTGCTTCGAATAAAAACCCTACATACTTCGAGCAAATATTCTTATTACTCGAGTATTACCCGAGTACCAAACACAGCAACCTAAAACAATACCCTGACACTCCTTCTTCACCGTGCATATGCACGGTGGCTGTAGCCACCTCCGGCCACCACCCAGTCAGCTATCATGTCGACGCAAATCCCTGCATCACCTCGCTAACATCAAAACCACCCAATTCACTCGAAAACGAAATCGATTTCCCCCAATTCAAACCTGGCAACAACGGCAAACTCCACCCCCAAAACCTGAAAACCCCACGTCATCACTCCTCCGGTCACCGACGGCCTAGGAACTCCGTCCAACTCTTCACCCATAACCAAACCACCACCTTCCCAAAAATCAAGACACTCGGTCACCTGTAGTCTCCTCACCAATCAATCAAAACAGTGCCTAAAAACTAGGTTTACAACTTTCCCCTTTTTCACTCCCAGAAGAAAAACAGCAATACATATAAATCTCAACATTAAAATTTGAAATTTTGGTTTTAAGAATCACAATTTAGTTTTAACTTTTGATCCAAACACCTGAAACTAAGAATAAATCATCTTACTTTTGTTAGATTTCAGTTTACTTTGCTATTACCTGTTTCCAGAAACTACAGGTATATTTTTTTTATTTTTTTTCATGAACAAATCTTAATTATAATTTATACATACATTATAAGCATACATTGTTTAGGTCTCATGTATTATTACAGATTGATTCAATAGAAATTGAATCATTTACTAAATTATGAACCTGAAGAAAACTGTATGAGCATAACAGTCATCTATATTCATACATTCAAACATTCATATGCATATATATAATACTACATTTACAATCATACACACAAGCATACTACTCAACATGCAATCAGCTAATCATATTCAGAGCATACTTATTTAAGCAACCAATTTATACTTTTTTTTAACAAAAAATGTTACTCACCTGGTATATCATGAACAGAGCACAGACCTTCCAGAAAAAAAAAACTTTTACTTCTTTGATTATAAATTAGTTGCTGAAGCTTGATTTAACTTGCATGCAGGTCCAAAGTTCCAATGCATTTGAATCTTTGAATTGAAAAAGCTTTAATTTGCAGTTATATGCTGTGATGGCTTGAACAGTTGAAGGAGAGGAAAATGCAGGCTTTACATTAAGCTTGATTCCCACATTTTAAAGAAATGCAGAGGCTTTACATTTTCTTTTTAAATGGAATTGCAGGTTGCAGGCTTTTCATTTGATTCTCAGATTCAAGGAAATGAATTTTAGGTTTGATTTTGAAAACAAATTGTAGGATGTGGATTTGGTTAGAGAGGTGAGACAAAAGGTTTACAAGGTTTTAAAGAAAATGCAGACATGAGCTTTTGATTTCCAGATTTTTGAATTTGAGGAAGGGTTGCATTGCATTTGAAAAACCAGATTTTGAACATGATTTAAATTTTGTTTTTGAGAGTTTGAAAACAAATTTGTTTTCAGCTGAGATTTATCTTTGGAAAACGAAGATTAGAAAAGGATGGGAATGAAGGAAATATGCTTTTATAAGATAAAAATGATTTATTTATAAATTAAAGAAAAACAAAAGTGAAAAGGACACTTGTCTCAAACTTATGCTAATACATGTATTTAAGAGGTTAGAATCTTAACACTTGTCATTATACATCTTAATATAATAACATTTGTTTTATAAATGAATTTTTTTATATTTTAAAAGTAAATAAAACTCTTTCTTTGTTTATTAATACTTATGTATATAAAATTTTCATAAGTAAATGTATATGCATTTCCTTTAAAAGACAATGAAATAGAACAAATCATAAAAATATGAAAGCTCACTTACAAAATTTAAATATGTTTATTCATTTGAATTCAAAATAAATTCAAATTCAAATTCTATTCATACATTTAAAAATCCAATTTAAACTAGTTTATATTAACATATTTTTATTTTTTTTAAATAATAATATTGCCTTATTAAAATCTATCTATATTTATAAATTTATCATTATTATTTGAAAATAACATATTTATCCAGTTTAAATCATTTATAAAAGAAATTATAAATTACTTATCTTATTTATCTTAATTACATACATTAATGTTTAATGTTTAAGGGTATTTTAAATTTTTAAATAATTCCAAATTATAATTATTAAGCTATATTTAAAAAGTTATAAAATAAACTTTTGTTTTATCTTATTAAAATTTAAACGATGTTTAAAATACAATTATACAATTTAAAACAATTTCTTTAAGTATTTTAAACCAAATAGTTATTTATTTAATAAAATAATAATCTTCAAATTATCAAATGAATATTAGAATTTTAAAAACAAGATTTTATTTGTTTATTTAACTTCACCTCAAAACTTATCTATGCACAATATATATATATATATATATATATATATATATACACATACATACATCATAAATAGAAAAACAATTATTAGCTTTTAAAAGATAAAATTCATAAATTACACATTTATTTAATTGGATTATTAAATCAAGTAAATTTTTATTAAATTTTTATCAAATCAATTTAATTTTAAATATAGATTATTAAATTGATATTGCTAAAATTTCCGGGATATCACATTTGGTGAGATACCTTTATCAATCATTTCCTTTAGTACTTGATGTCGTTGATTCCATTTGCTGCTTCGGTAATAACTATCTATAAGAGCAGTGCAGGTAACAACATTTGGTTTACACTTGACCATTGATCCAAAAATGCCAAAAGCAATGTTGACATGATTCATGAGAACGCAAATGTTGACAATGATCCCATAACTGACTATGTCTAGGAACACATTATGCAGCATCATATTATTGTAGAATGATAAGATTAGAGTATAAAGAGATTTCTTTCTGTTTTGAATGATTCTTGTGAAAAATATGTTAAATCTAAAGCATACATATTTTATGTTTGAAGTGTTGGAACTGACAACCATTATTCAACAATATTTATTTTAATGTGAGGAATATCATTGTATTTCTTTTACAGTCAAAGCAAATTCAACATAAAAAGAAGCATATAATTGTATTTAATGCTTTTGAGCTTTCTGGTTGGATTCTTAATTCCATCTAACATTGTTGCTGTATTTTGGTAATGTTGGATTTCACCAGACTTGACTACAATTGGTGAAAGCAGAATTAGAGGCTAGAAATTTTCAAAACAATCGATGACATAGATTAGTTAAAAGAAATATAGTCAAACACATTTAATAACTTTAATAATATGAATAATCCAAAAAACTACGATTTTAAAAAACTTATTTTTAGCTATCAACAATGGATATCATTGGAAATCATATTAAATTTGAGATTTAATAGTGAAATTGATTCTTAAGTCCAATTAATGTAGGAAAAGTTATCATATTTCAAAGTTTGAAATAGGAAGAAATTAAAAATGTGACTGTTCATTTCCCAAAATATGAAGGAGGCCTGTATGCTCTTGAAATCTAACTCAATAATAATATTATAGTATAGATTTACACATTTATATGTCTTTATTTAATGCACACTAAATAAAATTAAATATTGCAGTTATCATAATAGGGACCGTCGCTACACACAATAAAAGATATCTCGGGGCTCCAAACTCAAATTTAAAACAATTTTTCTCAACGCACAATTATGAACTTAAATATTTAATTTATTTTAAAATTTAAGGTCAGCTTTAAAACTACTTTCGTACTGTCTGCGACTGCTATTTAATGACCGAAAAATGTTGTTTCAAAACTCAATTTTTTTCGTTTCACACAATTATACTTAATTACAAAATGAAAACATTCATTTTATTTTATTTTCCAAAACATTCTTTTAATTTGATTAAAAATATTTCTTTTATTACATCAATTTCCCTTTTCAATTAAAACATATATTTCCTCAACTTTCTCTTTTATTTTAATTCAAACACATGATTCTATTATTGCATCCATTAATTACAATTAATGTCCACTTTCCTTTTATTTAAATGATTTCGATTACATTAATTGTAATTAATTCCAAAGTTAAATTTTAAATTGGACCAAATAAATGGAATGAACAATAGAACAAAATTTTCCTTTTTTATAGTAATTTAAACATGTTTATGCACTATTGGATATAATAGGAGTTATACATTTCTTACTAAATAATAGTTTCTCATTTCTGCAATCATTCTGTAAGCTAAAATATATTTCAGACAAATAAACATACATTTACTCCTTTACTAAACTTATTCATTTTATTCTTTATTAATATTTATTCATAATAATTGATTTCTTATTCATATAATAAATCTTTCAGCTACCAAACATTCCAAATGAATAAACATATGATTTCTTCTTTAATAAATGAACATTTATTATTCTTTATTAACATTTATTATTCCAACATTGGAAATTTACATTCAAGCCGTCATTTATTTCATTCAAACCAATGTCATTAAAATACTGATTAATATATGTTATCATTCTTATGTTATTGCAAAACATGTCTCATTAATAGAAATTTAAATTAAGTTTATTCCTATAATTTAATTTGTATCAATATAATCTTAATTTTTTTTTCTAACAACTTTTTCAAAAATCTTATTTAATTTAATATTTTTAAATTGTTAAAAATATGGGTTATTACATCTTATTATCACACTTTATCAAAATTAACAACACATATAATAGGGACTAATACCAAAGCATACTTTATTTCAAACAAGATTCTTTTACAAGAGTGAAGTTACATAACTACTTACGTTTGCTCTAAGGCACATCCTTAAGTCTATCAGATATAGGATTTAATACTATATCATAAATGTTATACTTAAATAAAAGAACCTTACCTAATGTATATATAATATAAAAATAATATGATTTTAAATGTAAAATCAAATAAAAATAATTGTAGTCATACGGAACGAATAAATATGTACATATTCGTATATACATAGAAAATGGAAAATAATCATCGAGCATTTTGAATACATTCCTTATAGACGTTAATACTTAATTTTTTTTATATTATAAATCAAAAATAATTTTTCTCTCTATCATTTACAATACCAATAGAATGCAATACATACTTAAGGTTGTTAGGCACCCTTGGACCATAAACTATTTATGGCGATGTTTAAATTGTTTATAAATTGGTAAGAATATTGTGTAACTTTGTTGAGTACCCTTAAAGGTACAAAAATTTCCTCAAGCAATTGCAAAATAATTGGTTATGAGTATCTTATGTACTTTAGATTTGTTAAGCATCCTTAAGGTCATAAAGATGATTAAGAGCAAATAGCATACTATAAGGAGTTATATACAGGATATAACAAAAAAACATGTTATTTACCATTTATTGGGACCGCAAATTGTTGAGCACCCTTAAAGTTGTAGTAACATGATAAATTAATGCTAACATATATTAGAAAAATCTGCCCACAACTCATTTTGGGTTTTGAAGAGATGTAGAATTTAGAAAAAATATAATAAACCACTATAGTAAGTATGAGAACATATGTAATGTAAAAGTAATATACTATAATAAATTTTCATAGACAATTTAACCGATAAATTTATTTCTCAATTAAAATATAGTAAACAAATGGAATTAAAGGCTGAATAAGAAATGTAAGAATTTACCTTTGGTATATTGTTACTTTAACACTCATGCAAGAAGCAAACCATATAATATTGAAACTTTTAAGTCTTGGTTACTTAAATGTGAATTTTCTAAGGATGCATGTCGTCTTCTATGGATTTTAAACTCTTAAACAATAAATAAGTATGCATATTCAGTCAATATTTGATCACATACAAAAGTTGTATAGTGAGTAGATATATTATGCAAGATATGAATTTGATGGAATTGTTTTGTTCGAAATGAGTGAATAAACTATATTATAATATCATGTGTTCAATATGACCGAATACAATGAGGATCCTTATGTGGGAAATAACATTAGACTAGGGACTACACCTAGGAATTCAATTATTGAATTTTTGTTTTGATACGTTTACTCAAGTGTGGCTTGTTTCATCTTGTTAACATGTTAAGGATGGGTGAATGTATTCAAAAAAAAAATCTGATGCAGTCTTGTAGTAAAGGGTTTTTCTTTTGAATGGACCGATCATTAAAAAGAGACGGCGAGAGCCTAAGAATGGAAGTAACATAAGCACAACTGCGATGACTGGATGGTGAATAATCACCATACTTATGAGGAGATGTCAGAAATGAAATTGTATAAAGTATTTGTAGATGCTTAGTAAGGAACAAGAAATATAATTTCAATTCCAAATTTGTTTTACTTATAGATAATTGTTCTTTATAAGATCTATTTGTCGAGTTTGAGATGCTTGATCTAAAATCTCAACTGTAAATTAGTTATAGTAGAAGAAATGGTTTGCATATAGTAAGTGATTAAATGGAACTTTGTATTTTAAATGTTGTTATTACATTAATAGAAGTAGTAGGAGCATACCATATAACATTTTCTACTGGTCATTAAGTTTTGAAAAATTACTGTTATGTATACCAAATATTATTTATGAAATAATAACCAGTTTTGGTTTTGACCAAACTAAATGCAACTTTGATTTATATGAATATTATTAATATGTATTATAAAACATATATGTTTTTGGTATTTCAATGGTGGTATCTATTTTTAATAATAGTGATGTTTTAGCTATAGAAAACCAATAAGCATCTAAAATATTTAGCACTTACTTTGAAATCGTGGACTAAGCCATAGCTTTGAGAAAATTTTCTTTAATCATATGACTGTGAATCATATGGTACCCATGAAGTGTGTCTCAAAGATAAAAACAAAGCAACCATTTAATGAGAGCGGCAAAAGAGTCAATGAACTCTTCGGATTGATACATATAGATGTATGGAGCCCACAATCTAAATATACCAAAACCAAACCAAATTACTTTGTTACATTTACCGATGAATTTTCTAAGATATGAAAATGCGTATTTGAAATACATGTTAGATATCCACGATAAGTAGAATATTATAACAAACAAAAGAATTAGAATAATCAAATATGTGAGTTTCTTAGATAAGAGTTCCAAAAATACCTATAAGAGAATACGATTCACTCTCAAAGTCACTCTTCCTTATGCTACTTACTGATGTATAATAAGAAGGGATCAAACTTTGTCGGATGTATTTCAATTAATAATGAGTGAAGTCAAGTTACCTCATTCTTTAAGGATACTTACATAGGAGTAAGCACAAATGTCGAATTTAGCTTATCTAAAGCTGAGATTACGATTTCGCATATTCAAGGAAGAAACCTCATCTTAAATAGTTTAAGATATGTGGTTGTTCGACTTACTTTGTGAACATAAGTTATGTGAACTCAAAGCTAAATCTGATTTATGCAAGTCAAAAATAAGTTCAAAAAAATGTTCATGAATGTCTATTCCATTGCAGTGAAAAACATTTTTGTTTCATGACACTCCATCTCCTTATCATTAGAATTTCTTTCTAAGAAAATTAGTGTTAACATGACAGACTCGAATGTGATCCAAGATTCCAACATGGAAATAGATTACATAGATGATAAACATTTAACCAAGCCCAAAAGTATAAAGATTGCTAGAATGTTCAGCAGAAAATTGCGTATGTTCAAGAGAAATTATGTGTTATTTATCACGATTGAGAAAAGGGAATGTTTTTAATGACAACTTCCTTAGATTAGACAAGCCATATAGAGTATAGAATCTGCCACATGCATGATGCTTCAAATTAGAAATGGATTCAAGTTTCATTGAAAATTGATTTTGAACTTATACCCTAAATTATGTGATCCATCGGCCATAAGTGATTCTTTGAGTAGAAGATCAATGTAGTGGGAAATGACCTCATCAATCTAAAATTCTAAAATTAGTGTAGTAATGTTTCCAACCAATATTCTTAGGTCCATTCGAATTACACTCACTAATTATTACACGGTAAGATTTTGAGTTTTGGAAATTATCGATGAAACTGAACTAATAAATAATAATTTAGATGAGATGGTTCGCAAACTATAGCCAAAACATCTCAAAGTCGGTGGGAGAAAAAATAAAGCTTATGGACATTTTAAGATCAGTATATGATATCAAATAAGCATATATGGTTAAGTAAGTATTTGATAGAGAAATCAAATTGTTTGATTTGCAAAGGGAACATGTGTCTATAAGAAAGAAATAAATAATATGTACTAAAACATTACTACCACTACAAATAAAAAAAATACTATGACGACTCAGAATTTTTAAATGTTTGAAATTAGAATATTTAATTGATTTTAAATATTTAAAAGTTAATTTTTAACTTGAATTAAAATATCACCATTTATTGGGTAATTTAATTATTAAATTAAATAATTTGAAGTTGGGTAAAATGTTGAATCTGGACTTTTAAGCCTGTTAAAAATAATTTGAAGGCTTGTAAAATTTATATTGATAGTGCTAAGGATAACAGAAGTTTTAAAATTGAATTTAACAGTAATTTTTCAGTTTTGAAAATATATCGTTTAAATTGAATTTAAAAATAGCCTTCCGAGACACAATCTCGGAATTCGACAAAACCAGTTTCATTGAACCCATAATAGTGCATTATTATCGGATTTCAATTTTTGTAGTGTTTGGAGTGATCATTTGGCCATACGGTAGATAAACGCGCTGAAAATCTATATCGAAAAATTTAATATTAACCGGATTCAAAAAGCTATCTTCGCCATACGACCAAATTAGGACTCGGAATCTTTTCCATTGTGTTCGAAATAGGGGTTTAACATTATAAACGCCTAGCGGCACACCTCGTTAGGAGGACGAGATTGTAAGTTGCGTAATTGTAACGATTTAAATTTAAATTTGAAATTAAAATAATATATATAATATTTAATATAATACCATTTCTTTTCAAGGCAATTACATGTTTCATATATTAGAACATGTGTCTACCACTATCTCTGATTTCGTACCAGGTGTTCCTACTCCCTCGATCAAAATCAATTTGGCCGAGATTTCCCGAGAGAAATCTAGATAAAAAAAGAAAGAAGAAAACCTTCTTTCGTTCATGAGATAAAATCAAACTAAAAAAAAGATCAAACGAGATAATAATAATGGCCTCAGCAAATCATATTCCCATAAATAAAAAAATCTCTTCCACTTTCAAATCGCGGATAGGCTGAGGTGAGAGGTGGTTTCCAACGAGCATGTGCGTTTGAAGTCTACGACTCTCGTTTCCGCAAGGGGGAACGACGCGTCATCGATCGTGATGACTGGTTGTAGGGGCATTGGAATTCGCGATCTCAATTTGGGTGGCGGTCAGCTCGACGGAAAAGTAGAGCTGGCTCACGCGAGTAGATGAGTGCGTAGGGTTGTAAGATGGGTGGCGTGTCTTCGCTTGCAGCTAGGTGTTCGACTGCATGCGGCAGTGGGTCGTGATCTTGAGCGGGGCCGGTTCGTATGGTTATTTAGGTATTGTTTCTGTTTTCTTTTCATTTCAGTAATCTAGGTTAGACTGCTAATTTAAAACTATCCAGTTAAAACATTTTAGTTGCAAAATTAAAAGGAAATATATGCATGTTTTGATATATAGAGGATAGTAGAAATATAATTTTTAGCTAAGTTTGTTTTGTTGAAAAATAGATAAATAAAATAAATAGTAGTAAGAATTTTTAGTGTTGAGAGTTTTCAACTCTTTATATAGATTTATTAGGTTAATTTAAAATAGTGTATTAATGGAGCTAATTTATTTAATTAACTTATATAAACAGTTGGTTACAAATAAAAAGTTAAAGGAAAATTAGTTTAAATTACATTATTTAAATATATTAATGGTTGTTCGTATAGCATAAATTAAATAATTGATTTATTCAAGTTATTTAAGTGATAAATTGATTACTCGATTTATTCGAATATTAATAAAACATATAATGTTGTATAAGGTCCAAAATTGTAGAGAAGACAAGTCGGATTAGGCTGGGTTGCAAGTTAAATCAAAGGTGAGTTAATCTCACTCATCCGGTTGCTATTTAAATTTAAATGGTTAAATTTAAATAATTGGTTGAATGATTGAGTTGATTTGATATGCTATATTATATATAGTAGTATATAGTATATATTGGGTGATTGATTTCCCCCATTATATAGCGGATGAGACCCTATGCGCCGCATAATAGTGGGTGATATTATACTAATCCCATATACCGCGATATTCCACCTCGAAGTGGAATTGGTATTATGCTAACATCTATGGATGCAAGAAAACAGGTTGGAGGGATCCAACTGGATTCCTCAAAATATTTAGATTTGTTAAAATATTTTGTGATATAATTATTTGCTATCCTGTGATGAATTATATTGATAATTGGAAATGTTGGATACTATGGTTGATTTAAAATATTTCGGTGAACTGAGTTATCAAAATATATAGAATTGGATTTTTGAAACGAAAAAATAAAAGAGTGAATTTTTTAGTAAAATAATCATTGAGAATTTGAATAAATTTAAGAATGAACTGGAAAAGAATAAAAGCGATTTTAAAATTCTAATAAATAAATTCCAAGTATGGAAAAAGGGGATTTTGAATAAACAGAAAATAATGAATTTTAAACTTAAGTGATATTATTTAAAGGAATAAAGAATTTATTTTAAAAATTCAAGTTTTAAATTTATTGAAATTGATAAAGAAGGAATTTTGGAAAAAAGGTATGAAATTGGTAGACTTTAAATCATAATTAAGGAATAAAATATTAAGTTAATGGATTTTGAAATAAATTGAGTAAGTAAAGGAATTTATTTACAAAATGGAGTAATTTGGAAGTCAATTTGAAAATTGATTTAAGTGTTGAAATTGGAATTTTAAAAGAGAAGTGAGACTTGAAATTTATAAACTGGGTTCATAAAAGCAAAGTAATATATCAGTGGATATTTGAAGAATAAATTCACGATGGGAATTTATTAAAGAAATGGGAAAATTTTGTTTAAAAATAAATAGTGATTTATTTTTAAAGGATGTGAAGAGAAGTATATTTCCTTGAATAGCCAAGTACGTTTTCAAAGTAAATTTTTAAATATAAGTTAAAAGCTTTAATGTTGTTTTAAAAAGCATGTTTCAGAAAATTTATTATTTCTAAATGTTCAAATTACAGAGTAAATATTTTTCACATCTATTATCGTAGTAATTATTTAAAGATGAATTGGTAGTTTGTTTTAAAAAGAGAAAATCTAGTTTTATATTTTATAAAGTAACCTCATTTTCAAATATTCCTATAGTGTATATTTTAATAAAGTATTGAAGTAGTTTTCAATTTAAGTGTTAAAGTATATTTCATAATAAATTGTTTTAAATTATATTAAAAATCTAAAGCTTTATACTTGGTATTTTCAGTGGAAATAAATAGTTGGGAATTTATCCCATGAGAAGTGCGTGGTTTGAAATCTGTTTTCAAAAGGGTTGAAAATAGAAATATATCTTGTGAAGATATTTTGAGGTTAATAAATAATTCAGGAGAAATTATTTATGTTTGATGGTTGTTGTGAATGTTAATTGATAGTTAAATAACCAACTATCAATATTTGGCCAATGCGTTGATCGTTTCGAAGAGATCGGGATCGAGATTAATTTCTCGAAAACCACTTCGATCCTGTTTGTACGTTTTCGTGAGGAAGACGAGTTTGGATTTGAAGATGGAGCAGTGAAGTACAAGGGCTAGTCGCTACTAATCCTAAGGATGACTTCAAAATGGATGTAGTACGAGTACCGCCTTCGGTTCCGTTCGAACCCGGGACAAACTTATATGGATGAATGCTTTCGGAACATCGTCAGGTAGACACGATATTCTAGGTTAAACGTTCTAAAAGGTAACGCTTAGCCTTAAGCCTCATCAACCAGGAATTACTAAAAATCAGGGGTTATGCAGCAAGGCATAGTGGACAGCACCCATTAGGGTGAGGTCATCCCTGTCTAGATGTCCCTTTTTATTCGGCTTAGTGGTGCGGTTGCTGATCCCAACCGTGGGGTGATCTTACTCGGCATTATCCAGTAAGGGGTAATCCCGGTCTTGTGCTGCAGGGGATTGGGAGTAATCCTCGGCATGGTGATCTAGGCCACATACTATGACAGGGGTACCCCAGTGCCTAGTCATTAGTTGGAAATCCATTCTCCCTACGTGCCTGTACAGTTTTGATTGTGCCCAACTATTGCTGATCCCAACCATGGGGTGATCTTACTCGGCATTATCCAGTAAGGGGTAATCCCGGTCTTGTGCTGCAGGGGATTGGGAGTAATCCTCGGCATGGTGATCTAGGCCACATACTATGACAGGGGTACCCCAGTGCCTAGTCATTAGTTGGAAATCCATTCTCCCTACGTGCCTGTACAGTTTTGATTGTGCCCAACTATTGCTGAAATGTGAGATGCAAGAATTTCATCTAGATCCTATTTTACTTTCTATAGACACTATTATAATATCAGAGGGTTTTAATAAAAAATGTTTTAGCTATCGTAAGGTAAAACCTGACATGTTTATTTGTGGCATGGTCTTACGAGATGCTTTTGTTTTCAAAGGATTTTGAAATTTTAATAATCAATTTGAGTGTGATTTCTCACGCTGGTATTCCAGATTGACTCGAGTGTTATTTAACTATAATGCTCGGGTCAGACCGAGTATTATAAAATACAGGAAATGATGCTGTGAAGCTCAAGAGACGAGCTGGATGGTGATACGTGCTTTCATACTTGATTATTGTTCCGTTGTATATTCAGTTTTGAGGGCAAGTTTATATGACTGTCCAGTTGTATATTATTGGTGTTGTTGAACTCTGATGATGTATATATATAAAACATATATAGTTTTCTTTTGTGTAAAGATATGTTATTATCTATTATATTTTATTTTGCTGCGATGGTAAGATTCTGATGTTGTTTTCTATTTTCTTCTTCTACCCCTTCTTCTTTAACCCAAATGGTTCGTATTTCCATTCATCTTGAGTTGATTGATGGAGAATAGTGTCGACTCAAGGGGTACGGGTTTGCGGGCTGTTACATTTGGTATCAGAGCTGAAGGTTAAGCGAGAACCTTGGCACTGGTGGGGACTACTCATTAGAGATGGAGTCAGTAGTACACTAGAATGAGTTTGAGTGTATTAATAGATATGAGCGCATATTTGTTAGTGGATATAAAAATGGTTTTATATTGTGTTGATTGATTTATTGAGTGGCATACGAACCTTCGTCGGCACAGTCTGGACAACTGTATTGAAGGGGTTTCTAAACACTTGAATAGGATAATTCGACACAATATTGTTTTCGAAAGCGGGTAAATGAAATATTTTTGACCCAAAAATATATTTTGATGTAAAAAGGAATATTTTTCTTAAATTGTTATATAACTTGGGTGTTTGGATGATAATATTTTAAAAAAATGAAATTATAAAATTAATATGAATTGTATAATCAAATAGAAAAAGAATTGTATGAGCATAAATTATACAAATGGATTATCGTTAAAATTGGATACAAATTAAAATTGAAGATTTAGATCTCGGGGATTTTGGAATTTTTTTCCGAAGTATTTTGAAAGGAAAATAATAATATTATTTTGGAGGTATTTTTGAAAGAAAATGGTTTTAAATAGGTTTTGGAGATGTCATAGCACTAAAATCACTTCGATCACTGGGAAATAATTCCGATGATGACCGCGACATCATCGGTGTTCATTTTCGAGTTTCTAAGTGATGGATTGCTGTCGTGGTCATTGTTTTGGAATGTTTTGGGAAAAAAAGTTTGTTTTTGAAATTTCAAAGGAAATTTGTTGAGTATAGAAACCAGGATCGGTTTAAAAATTTGAGAAATGTGATTTTGAGATAATGGTGATTCCAAAATGATTTGAAACAAAAGTCGGGCATTTAAAAATCCTGAAATCCCTATTTAAATAATTTAGACATCATCAGGAGATAAGTTATAAACTTATAAATATTAAATGATTTTGATGAGGAATATGGGGATTGGATTTTGGAATTAAAATTAAAAGTGAAAGTTAAAAAAATGAGAATTTAACTTGGGTTAAGATTAAACTTTGAAATTTAATGGATGATTGGAAGAATAATTAGTAAATCTTGAATGTGATTGGAATGGAAAAATAAAAAATAAATTTGGATTGAGAAGCAAAATTAGGTTGAAATGAATGAACTTAAGCTAAGTTTAATATTGAGTTGGATTTGAATTAAACTGAAAATGGAAATGAACTTAAGTTGTTAACTTAAGTAAATTGTTAAAAGGTTGTTGGTGAGCTTTATGGAATGGTTTTGAATGGAACCTGTTTGAATAATGAAATGGAATGTAAGAAAATAGATAAAATTAAAAATATAGTGAAAATGAGAATGCGTGGATTAGAAATGGAATGAAATTTATATAAATTGAGTTGGAATCAATTTAAAATGGTCATCGGCTTAAGTGGTTATTTACTTGGATGAATATCACCAATTTGCATGAGAATAATTGGTCGTTGGACGAAACGGAAGAAAATAAATTCTATGAATCATTGGAAGTAAATAAAATTGATTTTTGAATCAACTGGAAAAATATGAGTTTGTTTTGCTTAGAATGAATTGAATGAAGGGAAGTGAATTGTAAATCACTTAAAAATTGAAATAATAGTTTAAGAATTGGTTGTAAGCAATTGAAATTAGTGTCGAAATCTTATAAATTGCATTCGGGTATTTTTTGGTGTATATTGCTTATGAAATGCATGTGTCTAACTATTGAAAGTAAGTAATTGTTAGTGAGTTGCATATATTTTATACTTATATATTTAAATTGAGTAAGTACAGGTTCAGGGAGACCGTATGGCTGGATTTGATTGTGCAAATTGCTAATTAAATAAGACGCTTGCTTAAAAATGCTAAATAAAGGTACACCTATGCAATAAAAATAGGAAATATGAACTGTTTTTGTTTTTCCGACTGGGTGGGTCGATGTATATATATCTATATCTCTTGTCAAATTGCAAAAGCTCCTCTGTACAAAGGAGACTCTGCCAAAAAAATTCAAAAATTTTGGGAGTTAGAAAATTTTTGGGAAAATTTTTGTTAGTGACAAAACGATTTCAAATTGGAAATTGAAATAAATTAGTGGATGAAACTAATTTAAAATAATGATATGAATAGATATAAATGGAAGATAAAATTCAACATTCAGAGTTGAAGATAAATTGAATTCATATGGAAATGGGAGAACTAATTTAAATAGAAGTAGATATAAACTAAAGTGGTGAATTGAAAATAAATATAAGAAGCGTATAAAATACTTATATTGAACTTAAGAAGAAATGGTAGAATTCTTAAGTAATATGGGTGTCGGGAAAATATATTGAATAAGCATTTGAGTGAAGATTTAATAAAAATATGTGAAATTATAAGCGTTGATAAGTGAATAGAAATCAAAATGAATGTGAATAAAAGAGAATGGATATAAATACCTAAGATGTACGTATATTATTTTATTCGCATAGTAATTTGATCCAGATTCGAGCATAGAATTTCGAGACAGTTATACCGATCCGAGTTAGGATTTTTCACTCGATTTTCGACGAAGAACCCTGGATATGGATTTTTGATTGATTCTAGAAATTCTCTATCAAAGTTATGACCATGCAAGGAGAACAACGGTTTCTCATCAAGAAACCAGATCTGAGTCCGCACTAGGAAGTCGGGTGGACGATACTAGTTCGGAAGTGAAATTGTATGCTCGAGCGAGTGATCGAATTTGATATTTCGTACGGATGATATATGTACATTGTACGGGCTTGAATGAATAGATATTGAAATTTTTGTAAGGAAGTCAATAAAATGTTTTTGAATGTTATGATTGGATATTATTGCTATGTAGGATATACAGGTATTATAAAGGAAAAAGGGAAAATTTGTTTGATTTCAGAAGGTAAATTTGAATTGCTCGACAAAAAGGTATGTGTTTAAATTTCTGTATGAAATTTGGTTGAGTTTTTGGATCTAGCCACTTGGCCTTTTGTTTTCTTTTGGAATTTGGGAGCCCGTAGAGGCATTTTGTAGTTGTTCCGAGCTAGCAGCGCAAAGGAGAAGCCGGCGAAATTTTTCGGAAATTTAGGGAGTTGGAAAATTTGAAGAAAAATTTAATAATTTAAAATTTGGTTTTAAACTTTAATTTGAATTATTGAGTAAATAATATTAATTAGAATAGATGGATGAGTTTAGAAAGTTAGTGAGGGTAATAATGTGTCTTTAACAAAAAGATTGTTTTGGGAAGTGTTTGAAACTGAATGGTTTTAGGGAAAATAGTTAACGGGTCGTGGTCTATTCTTCTTAACTAGTAATTTCGGGGACGAAATTCTTTTAAGAGGGGAGGAATGTGACGACCCGGAATTTTTGGATGTTTGAAATCAGAATATTTAATTGATTTTAAATATTTAAAAGTTAATTTTTAACTTGAATTCAAATATCACCATTTATTGGGTAATGTAATTATTAAATTAAATAATTTGAAGTTGGGTAAAATGTTGAATCTGGAGTTTTAAGCCTGTTAAAAATAATTTGAAGGCTTGCAAAATTTATCTTGATAGTGTTGAGGATAATAGAAGTTTTAAAATTGAATTTAACAGTGATTTGTTCAGTTTTGAAAATATATCGTTTAAATTGAATTTAAAAATAGCCTTCCGAGGCATAGCCTCCGAATTCGACGAAACTAGTTTCATTGGACCCGTAATAGTGTATTATTATCAGATTTCAACTTTCGTAGTGTTTGGAGTGATCGTTTGGCCATACGGTAGATAAACGCGCTGAAAATTTATGTCGGAAAATTTAATATTAACCGGATTCAAAAAGCTATCTTCTCCATACAACCGAATTAGGACTCAGAATCTTTTCCATTGTGCTCGAAATAGGGGTTTAACATTATAAATGTCTAGCGGCACACCTCGTTAGGAGGACGAGATTATACATTGTGTAATTGTAAGATTTAAATTTAAATTTGAAATTAAAATAATATATATAATATTTAATATAATACCATTTCTTTTCAAGGCAACTACAGGTTTCATATATTAGAACATGTGTCTACCACTATCTCTAATTTCCTTCCAGGTGTTCTTATTCCCTCGATCAAAATCAATTTGGTCGAGAGAAATCTAGATAAAGAAAAAGAAAGAAGAAAACCTTCTTTCGTTTATCGGATAAAATCGAACTAAAAAAGAAGAAGAAGATCAAACGAGATAATAATAATGGCCTCCTCAAATCGTATTGCCATAAATAAAATATGAAAAATTCCTCTTCCACTTTCGAATCGCGGATAAGCAGAGGCGAGAGGCGGTTTCCAGCATGCATGTGCGTTTGAAGTCTGCGAATCTCTTTTCCGCGAGAGGGAACGACGCGTTGTCGATCGTGATGACTGATTGTAGGGGCATCAGAGTCCGCGATCTCGATTTGGGTGGCGGTCGGTTCGACGGCAAAGCAGACTTGGCTCACGCGAGTAGATGATCGCGTAGGTTTGTAAGATGGGTGGCGTGTCTTCGCTTGCAGGTAGGTGTTCGACTGCGTGCGACGGTGGGTCGCGATCTTGAGGAGGGCCGGTTCGTTTGGTTGTTTAGGTATTGTTTATGTTTTCTATTAATTTCAGTAATCTAGGTTAGACTGTTAATTTAAAACTATCCAGTTAAAACATTTAGTTGCAAAACTAAAAGGAAATATACGCATGTTTTGATATATAGAGGATAGTAGAAATATAATTTTTTGGTAAGTTTGTTTTTTTGAAAAACAGATAAATGAAATAAATAGCAATAAGAATTTTTAGTGTTGAAAGTTTTCAACTCACTATATAGATTTATTAGGTTATTTTAAAATAGTGTATTAACGGAGTTAATTTATTTAATTAACTTACATAAATAGTTGGTTACTTAAAAAAAAGTTAAAGGAAAATTAATTTAAATTACATTATTTAAATATATTAATGGTTGTTCGTATAGTTCAAATGAAATAATTGATTTATTCAAGTTATTTAAGTGATAAATTGATCATCCGATTTATTCGAATATTAATAAAACATATAATGTTGTGCAAGGTCCAAAATCGTAGACAAGACAAGCCGGATTGGGCTGGATTGCAAATTAAATCAAAGGTGAGTTAATCTCACTCATCTGGTTGCTATTTAAATTTAAATGGTTAAATTTAATAATTGGTTGAATGGTTGAATTGATTTGATGTGCTATATTATATATAGTAGTATATAGTATATATTGGGTGTTTGATTTCCTGCATTATATAGCGGATGAGACCCTATGGGCCGCATAATAGCGAGTGATATTATATTAACCCCATATACCGCGATATTCCATCTCGAAGTGGAATTGGTATTGTGCTAACATCTATGGATGCAGGAAAACAGGTTGGAGGGATCCAACTGGATTCTTCAAAATATTTAGATTTGTTAAAATATTCTGCGATATAATTATTTGTTGTCCTGTGATGAATTATATTGATAATTGGAAATGTTGGATGCTATGGTTGATTTAAAATATTTCGGTGAACAGAGTTACCAAAATATATAGAATTGGATTTTTGAAAAGAAAATAAAAGAGTGAATTTTTAAGTAAAATAATCATAGAGAATTTGAATAAATTTAAGAATGAACTGGATAAGAATAAAAGTGATTTTAAAATTCTAATAAATAAATTTCGAGTATGGAAAAAGGGGATTTTGAATAAACAGAAAATAATGAACTTTAAACTTAAGTGATATTATTTAAAGGAATATAGAATTTATTTTCAAAATTCAAGTTTTAAATTTATTGAAATAATAAAGAAGGAACTTTGAAAAAAAGGTCTGAAATTGGTATTTTCAGTTAAAAAGGACATTAAATCATAATTAAGAAATAAAATATGAAGTTAATGGATTTTGAAATAAATTGAGTAAGTAAAGGAATTTATGTACAAAATGGAGTAATTTGGAAGTCAATTTGAAAATTGATTTAAGTGTTGAAATTGGAATTTTAAAAGAGAAGCGAGACTTGAAATTTATAAACCGGGTTTATAAAAGAAAAGCAATATATCAGTGGATATTTGAAGAATAAATTCACGACGGGAATTTATTAAAGAAATGGAAAAAAATTAAAAAAGAAATAGTGATTTATTTTTAAAGGATGTGAAGAGAAGTATATTTCCCTGAATAGCCAAGTACGTTTTCAAAGTAAATTTTTAAATATAATTTAAAGGCTTTAATGTTGTTTTAAAAAGCATGTTTTAGAAAAAAATTATTTCTAAATGTTTAAATTCTAAAGTAAATATTTTTCACATCTATTACCGTAGTAATTATTTAAGGATGACTTGGTATTTTGTTTTAAAAAGAGAAAATCTAGTTTTATATTTTATAAAGTAACCTCATTTTCAAATATTCCTATAGTATATATTTTAATAAAGTATTGAAGTAGTTTTCAATTTAAATGTTAAAGTATATTTCATAATAAAGTGTTTTAAATTATTTTAAAAATCTAAAGCTTTGTACTTGGTATTTTCAATGGTAATAAATAGTTAGGAATTTATTCCATGAGAAGAGCGTGGTTTGAAATCTGCTTTCAAAAGGGTTGAAAATAGAAATATATCTTGTGAAGATATTTTGAGGTTAATAAATAATTCAGGAGAAATTATTTATGTTTGATGGTTGTTGTGAATGTTAATTGATAGTTAAATAACCGACTATCAATATTTGACCAATGCGCTGATCGTTTCGAAGAGACCGAGATCGGGATTAATTTCTCGAAAACCACATCGATCCGGTTTGTATGTTTTCGTGAGGAAGACGGGTTTGGATTCGAAGATGGAGCAGTGAAGTACAAGGGCTAGTAGCTACTAATCTTGAGGATGATTCCAAAATGGATGTAGTAGGAGTAGTGCCTTCGGTTCTGTTCGAACCGGGGACGGACTTGTATGGATGTAGGCTTTCGGAACATCGTCAGGTGGACGATGGGCATTCTAAGTGAAACATTCTAAAAGGTAACGCTTGGCCTCAAGCCTCACAAACCAGGAATGACTGAAAATCAGGGGTTATGCAGCAAGGCTAGGTGGGTAGCGCCCATTAGGGTGAGGTCATCCCTGTCTAGATATCCCTTTTTATTCGGCTTAGTGGTGCGGTTGCTGATCCCAACCGTGGGATGATGATTATCCAGTAAGGGGTAGTCCCTATCTTGTGTTGCAGGGGATTAGGAGTAATCCTCGATACAGTGATCTAGGCCACGTACTGTGGCAGGTGGTATCCCAGTGCCTAGTCATTAGTTGGAAATCCATTCTCCCTACGCGCCTGTACGGTTTTGATTGTGCCCAACTATTGCTGAAACATGAGATGCAAGCATTTCATCTAGATTCTATTTTACTTTCTATAGACACTATTATAATGTTAGAGGGTTTTAATAAAAAGTGTTTAGCCATCGTAAAGTAAAAAACCGACATGTTTATTTGTGGCATGGTCTTATGAGATGATTTTGTTTTCAAAGGATTTTGAAACTTTAATAATCAATATGAGTGTGATTTCTCACGCTGGCATTCCAGACTGACTTGTGTGTTATTTAACTATAATGCTCGGGTTAGACCGAGTATTATAAAATACCGAAAATGATGCTATGGAGCTCAAGAGACAAGCTGGATGGCGATACGTACTTCCGTACTTGATTATTGTTCCGTTGTGTATTCAGTTTTGAGGGCAAGTTTATATGACTGTCCAGTTGTATGTTATTGATGGTGTTGAACTCTGATGATGTATTCTGATGATGTATATATATACAAAACAGATATAGTTTTCTTTTGTGTAAAGATATGTTATTATCTATTATATTTTATTTCGCTGCAATGGTAAGATTCTGATGTTGTTTTTTATTTTCTTTTTCTATCGCTTCTTCTTTAACCCAAATGGTTCGTATTTCCGTTCATCTTGAGTTGATTGATGAATAATAGTGTCGACTCAAGGGGTACGGGTTTGCGGGCTGTTACAAACACAGTTGATTAGTAATGATGTATCGTGTTAAAATCAGTTAAAGCTTAACTATTTAAGTCTCGATAAAGGATATAAAAGAAGCATCCTATATATATGATACAAAGGGATGTTCAGGTTGTCCTAATTGATATACACAAACACCATACTAAATGTTTGATATGGAGAATACGAGATAGATTTCTTATGCATCGGCAATAGAAACCATCATGTATGCTATGTTATTTACTAGACCAAAATCCGCTTCTGCACTTGGTGCAGCGAGAAAATATCAAATATGAGTTTCACTGAATAGCAGCTAAAAGTACAAAATACTAGAGATTTATTTATGGAAATAAAAAATTTCTTATGAAGGAGTATTCAAACTCGAACTTCATTATTGTAGCGACCCATAATGTTGAACACTTCATCATTGAATATCATAACTTTTTGAAATATAATTAAGTGTTCTGAATGTGATTTTATAATCTTGTTAAACATGTTCTAATTAATGAATAGTGATAAGAAACTTGTTTAATAAATTTATTTACAAAAATAAATCATTTAAAGAAATATCAATAAGCTGACCAAAAAAATTTAAATCGATAAACAATTTTTTTATTGAATATAAGTCGTTCCAACCTTTTCTACATATACTAAAATACTTAGGAAATCATTAATAAGTAATAAAAATAATTTGCACTAAATTACTTTAAAGCATTTTCTAGGAGCTTCTAGAAGGTTGAATGAGATATTTTCTAAAGATGGAAAATAAGCATATGGAAGCATGAAGGGGGAGTGAGCCTTCTTGGTCGAAAATGGGGAGTGAGGGAGAGCTTAAAGCACACCACTTAAAGCCTATATAAAGAAATCCACAGTTCATGAACATAATTTTACATCTTTACAAAGTTAAACTAGCTCATCATCTCCTTCTTTTTTCATAAATTTCCTAAGCGTAATAAATTCAAAACAACTCCAAATCAACCCAAACTTGGCCAAGAACCTTAGAACAACACTACAACAATTCTTAGAAACTCAAAGTTTGACAATTTGGATCACACATCCCAAACCATCTAGAGGTCGTGAGCATTATAAGGGATTTTCAAGCCTAGATAAAAGCAAAGCAAGGTTGTGATATGAAGTTTATTGTTTGCAAGGTTGAGGAAGGAAGTGGAAGCTTAAACTTGAGTTTTTGCTTTTCTAAGGGTGAGCTAACTCAATATTTTAATGAATATGAAGTGTATATATGCTTGTGTTCGATTGTTTTTATGTGCTTGAATTTATATTGCTTATATATGTTGTGATTCGTGCTTTGGAAAGCTCATGGAATATGTAAATGATGTGTATGGACTTGAATGGATTTGTATCAACGTGCTTCGAAAATGCCTTGTGTTTGGCATTTTCTATGAATTTTTGTAAAGAGATCCTTAGGGGTTTCTCACCATAGTTGTGATGTATTATGGTATAATAATTACTATAAAAGGATTGGATGATAAAAGGTTTTTTTGCATATCAAAAATCAACCAAACTTGTAAGGTATCAAAAATGGTCTAGTTCAAAGCCTTTTATAACAGCCAACCGCAGGACTTCAAAAGCACCGTCTTTGCCTGTAAATGCTTCGTTTCTGTTTGTGATTTTAAATTACTTCGAAATGACTTTAAATTATAAATTATATATTTTTAAGAAATATTTTAAATAAATGTTTTAAATATATTAATTATTTTAAAGTATGTTTTAAGTATATATAGTTTTTAGAAAATTAGTTAATTATTATTTTAATAAAGTAAATCAAGGCTTATGCAATACAATACCTTTTAAGTTGTTTTTATTACTAAATATCTTTTCTTATCAAATAAGTTAGTATATAATTATATATCGTTTCCAAAAGGTTTATTAATTATAAATAAATATTTTATAAAGAGGTTTAGGAGTACTCAAGTGGCTCAATTATGTTTGTTTGTTTAAACTTATGGAAACTCATTAATACTACACTTAACACTAAAAGCCAACAAAGGAGGCTTATCTATTTGTTAGAGTTAAGAATGTTATTTGAGTAGGGTTTAGAAGTAATAGTGCTCTAACCTATCGGCTTCACTCTTGACCGAGGAATAGTTAAGTTGAAAAGGTCGGAAACGTGTTAAGTATACGAAACTTGATTTCCATAAGCGATCGATTTTTCGAACTAAATAGTTGACTAGTCAACTGTCAAACTTGACCAAATATTAAATTAGGAAGTATCTAAAAGCTTCATAGCTTCATTTGGTTTAATACCACCTAAGGAGGAGAATTCGTATGAAACGTCTATAACATTAAGAACTTATATATACGTGATCCCCTGAGGAGGACTCCTCTTTGTATAGTTTGCGTACCTCTAAAAAAACCGAAATTGGGTTTACGAAAAATTCATCAAATTAGTTTTAAAGAGTCCAAGATCGGTAAATGTTTTACTTACCGAATACCACTTCAAAACTAGTATACGAGTCTATGTTTTGGAAGTGGTTGTGAAGTGGAATATGATGAAGTTGAACCGTCTATCCTAAAGTTAAGTCCTAAGAAGAGGCCGGCGTTAGTATTTGTCAGTCTACTTATGCTGGGATTCATAGAAAGGATTCATGTTCTGTTCAACCCGCAAAGACTTGTGTGAAAGATGCCTATTAATATGAACTTGACATCTGAAATGGCTAAAGATAGTGTAGGATGCACAATTTGGGGTTTAGCTAACCCACGATAGGGTATATCAACTCCATATCTAGAGTATGCTTATCGATATTGCTAGCAGGAGCTGTTGATACTTATTCAATGTGTTAGGGTGTGGGCTAGTTATATTTACCTTATTATATATTTTGTCTGGAAATATATGACACTCGAAAGGTGGTATATAAATGTTGTAAGATTTTTTTTATAGATTTTAGTTATTTGTTTAGAGTCTTAGAATTAATGAATAATATATAATAATAATATAATAATTTAATTAAGTATATGAGTTGAAACAAAAATTTATTTAATTAATATAAGTGATGGTAATCAGGCCCATATTATTGGATTAGATCCTTGGGGATTAGCCAAAAATAAAAGGATATGAGGATTTTGAATGTTTTTTAAGAGTAGATGCGGTCTAGGGTAAAGAAAATAGCAATAGCATGGATATTTGTGTTATTTGATGGCTACAAATACCACTTCCTTTTCATGTTCAAAAGACAAAAAAATAAAGCGCTAACCTCTCATTAAACTAGTTGGAATCTATATTTAAGATTTGCTCACCAAGCTAGAAGGAAGAAGTAACCATACCACGAAAGGAATGGTTAACACCATGACATGTAGACGTGTCAACGAATATTTTTGAATGCGGATAGCGTTATATCTACATCCACATTCAAAATTATTTTCTAATATCGGATATCCACATACGTAGATACAGACAGATATCGAATAATTATCCTATCTATTAACAATCAATAAATTAAGAAACATAAATAGAAAATTTGGATTTAACATACTTCTTTATTCAATTCCACAGATTACAAAATTATTCAAAACCAACAAATATAATGATAATAAATATTTTTAAGTAGATAATATGCATTAAATGCATGTAATATAAAGTATTAACTTAATAAATCAATAAATACTTAGTAAATATGCATTAAATATTTTTGAGCAATTTTAGATTTGAGAAATTGCTCACCTCTCTCTCCTTTTCCTTTTCTTTTGGCGACATCATATATGTAGCCCTCACTTCCCAATCTATTGCCCTTTTTTCATGCTTGCTTTCCAGCTCTCGCTATCCAGTTTATGCTCCACCTGCTCGTGTTTTCCACGGCCAATAGATGTTTGGGGTTGCTCTTTGTCTAGACGCCATTGATGAGTTTCCTACTCTACATTCGAGGATGGGTGCTTGTCTTGGTGTGGAGATTGGCTATTCTAACTTGGTTTTTAGGACATGTGGGTATGATGTTTGGCTTCGAAGCCTGAAGCTGTGGGCTCTCAGTTGAGTGCTAATTCACTACAACCAATGGTAATTTATGGCTCTAGCGCAAGTACGGGTGGCGTTTGGATTGTGGCCTAAAATCTAAGCTGCAAGCACCATCCTTCCCTTTGCACTCACAGGTAATCCCTCGTACTTTTCTATTTTTCAATCCCAGTTCCAAGATTAGTGTTGATAATTCCAAGCTTGTAAGTATCATCCTTATTTAAGAAATGGCCTGGAAATGCTGGCTTTTTCTCCCCCAAGAAATATGTTGTTGATTTTTCTGACTAACCGATACCCCGCCGAAGGAATCCATTGATGCAGGAATTGCGTTTTGGAAATAATACCTAGTTGGCTTATTTTTTTATGAGGTTCCTTGCTTCCCATTTGTGGAAAATCATGTTCTTGGTTTATGGCGCTTAAAGGGAATGGTAAATGTCAAATGTGATAACTCTTTGTACCTTTTTAAAATTCTCATGCCCTCAACAGAGATCCTGTATTTTAGGATCTGATCCTATTATTATTGAAGGTAAAATGTTTATTATTACCCAATAGAGCCCTTTTGTTGATCTTGGATGTGAGCAGGTCCTCTCCATTCTTGGTTGGGCGCATATCTCAAAAATTTCTTTGGTATTCTAATCTCTCAATGGAGTAAACTGAATATCCAATTATATTAGTTAGCTAATTTGTTTTGACATTTCCAGCAAATGTCAGCAAATCTTCCGTTATGCTAAATTGCATTTAGAAATCACCCTTTCTAGGCAATTGCCATCTTGCATTACTATTTCCCTTGTTGAGGGTAGGGTAGCCTATATTGTTGTCACTTACCAGGGAAAACCACCTATTTGCAACATTTGTCACTTCTTTTGCTATGTTATCTCAGCTTGACCTCATTCTAATGCCGAATGTCCATCTTTCCCCTTAGGAATCCCCTCTCGAAGCCTCCATCTAAGTGCTAGAAGGTCAGAGTTTCCCATCCTCCTTAACCCTTATCTCCAAATCCTTCTAATTCCACTTTCGCTCCACTAACTGTCCAACTTCTCCCCCACTTGATCCTTCTTTCAGCACCCCCTAGCCAACCTTAGCCTACCATGTGATTCCCATATTACTGCCCTTAAGAAGAAAATTTTCCATTCTATAATTTTCGATCCTCTAAGTGCTGAAGGCATTACTCAGGAGATCTTTGAAAAATTGGCAAAAGATACATGGTTGATATAGAGAAAAAAGGATGGGACTTAGTCCTGCAAGGATAGCAGTTTGTGCTTCCACTCATAACTAAGAATTTTCTCAAAGTGGGTTCCAGATAATGTAAAGGATAAGCAGAAACTCTTTTATAGGCTTATGGATAACGAGCTTGTCCTTTGTAATGATGGTGAATTTGGTGCCCACAATGAAGGGATATTGGCTGCACCGGACTAGGATCAGAAATATATCTTCTTGACAAACATTCTCGATTATTGCTTTGAGCTCATTGGCCGGTTTCGTAGATGCACAAGAATTTAGTTTTGCTGCCTTCCCGGTTATATTCTGATTGATTATTCTATCATTGTTGGTTATATGTCATCGCATTTTTTTGATGTAGTTAGGCTTGGCCGGTTTTGTTGCGCTTATTTGATGATATTTGTTATCTGACTAGGCATGTTGGCAGTTATTTTCTACTATGGGTTTCATGCATGGTACTTATGTACCTTTTTTTATATACATATACATATATATACATATATATATATATATATGTCTAGTACGGTTGTATGATCTTTGGATCATGCATCCTTTACATAAAAAAAATCAATAAATACACGTCTTATATTTTCATTAAATACACATAATAAATAATAACGTGGACAAATACTAGATGGATGATTTTAGGAAGCGGTTCGTATTCGTATCCATATTTGTTTTTGAATATGGGAAATTATCCGCTTTTCGAGCATAGATGCAGATGAATTTGGCATTTTTCAGATATCCAATGATAAGCTTAACGACGCGACAACAACTTGCCAGATCTAAAGGTAAATTTAAACATATTTATATAAATATACTTCTCTTTTCTATTTTTAGCCTTAACATAATTCATTTTTCAAATTAAGATATATATATATATATATATATAATCACAAATATTTATAAATATTAAATCTAAATATGCACATATATATGCATATCACATATTCTATATATTAACTTCGATCAACATATTTATTTGAAATAATAATATATAGTATAATACTTTTTATATAGTTTGAGTTAAAAAATTAAGTATTTTTCAATTATTTTCTATTAGGAATTTTGTAGATCCAAATATATATATATATATATATATATGTATGTATGTATGTATGTATGTATGTATGTATGTATGTATGCATATATGATTAAAATTTTAGTGAGTTTTAAAGCCTGAAATTTAAATATGCATATTTTATGCAAAATTTTCTCTTTGTGTGTATTAAAATTTAAATGTGTATATTTTATGCGTAATGAATATATATATATATATATATATATATTAAAATTTAAATGTATATATTTTATGCGCAATGAATATATATATATATATATGAAATTAAAAAAAATCTAAAAATATAGTTAAATTTTGTATATAAAAAATGTAGTTAAATTATGTTTATATAATGTTTATATGAAAAACATTTAAAAAAATTTATGTGACGTTTATACAAAAATATACTTAAATTTTGGTTATATAATATTTATATATATTTACACATAAACATATTTAAACCTAAAAAACCTTATTTTTTAAAAGGTCACGAGCCTCTAAAAAAGGTTACTTTTACGAATATGGGTCGTGAGCCTTCTACTATATATAGCATTTTGTATAGAAAATATAGTTAAATTTTGTTTCATTATGTTTGGCCCGAAATAAAGATATTACATGTGCACATACATACATATATTATACATACATATAATATATATATATATATATATATATATATATGTATGTGGGTATGTATGTATGCATATATATATATATATATATATATATATATATGTGTATGTGGGTATGTATGTATGCATATATATATATGCATACATACATACCCACATACATACATATATATATATATATATATATATATATATATATATATATATATTGAAAACCCAGGAGAACTCAATGGACTGGTAAAATCCTGAGGAGGGTATAATAAAGTCGTCCGCTTATCCAATCCCCCATGCCCCTGGTAAACTTATATAGGATAAGGAAGTAAATGATAGGAATCGAAGCTGGATCTTTTTACCAGAACTCAGGCCTCCTTTCCACTGCGCCGCATATATACATTTATACATGCATGCATATATGTATATATAAGGAAAATAAACATTTCATATATGATGTTATCACAATTCCCAATGATTATGTATTATCCTCATATTATTTATTTCATGAATTGTTTATTCAGTATATTTATTTCATGAATTGTTTATTCAGTACGTGTGTATGTATGAAAAATATACATTTCATATATGATGTTATCATAAATCCCGATGATCATTTATGATCCTCATATTATTTATTTCATGAATTGTTATTTCAGTACACACACACGACACATAAAATAACGTCGACAGCTAAAACCTTTCCTGAAACCCTAGGCGAACAGAAGGATGATGACGGAGGAGACTGGAAGGAGATGAAAGGAAAGGGGAAGTAGACTTTTGCAGAGCTGTCAAGTGAAATTCCAAGTCCTCCAACCTTGTTCTTGAAACAAACCTAAAACCTTGGTTTGAGGCTTTGGGCAACAAGATCAAAATCGAGGGTAAAGTTAACTTATTTAAACCTATGTTAGATGGCAAGGAGTCGTATCAGGTGATTGACAACGAGGATTATGAAGAAGCTAACTCTATATGGAAGAACTCAATCTATGTCAGTATGGCAGGAAAAATACCATATTTTGTGTATTCCGATGTGTACATCAAAAGGGTTTGGACCTAAGGGGGCGTGGGATGTCTTTTGAAGAGATAACATATTTTTTCTAATCAAATTTGAGAGAGAGGATGACTACGAGTGAATCCTAAAAGGCAGAACGTGGTTTATGGATAGTAAGCTGACTTCATGATGAAATAGGAAGAAGATTTCAACTTTAAAAAGTTATGTTAACTACTTATCCAGCTTAGATCAAATTCAACAACTTAAATCTGGCCTTATGGAACATGAGATGCATCAGTATACTTGCAAGCCTAATTGGCAAACCATTGGAAATCAATGAAAATAATAGACTAGTAAAGTGAATTAAAATTGCTCATGTGCTAGTGGAAGTTGATGCTAGTTCTGATCTTCGAAAAACTATAGAAGCAATAGATAAACATGGGAATGTTTATGTGCAAGAAGTAGAATATGAGCTCGTGCCTCTTAGGTGCGGTGAATGCAAATGTTTTGGACATATTAATCAACAGTGTAATATCAATATAGATAAGCCTAAGAAAATTTGGGTGTAAAGGGCAAAAAAAAAAAACACCACACCAACAGTAACTACAAGTTATCAGACCCATGCTAGTTCTCCAAAAAATGATGCAGCAACAAAAATTAATACACAAAATGCTACAGTTAGTGATTCAACCCTAATTCAACCTCACCTTATATACAACCTAATCTATCGCTAGCTAATGTGTTGGACTCTGAAGGAGAGATAGTAGCTCAGCCAATCAGGATCAGAGAACAGAAATGGATCCCATTAATGTTGAGCAACCTCTGGCCGTGGATAAGGCACTTATGATTCCATCTTATTGCAGTAAGATGGTAAAGGATGAGGAGTTTCCTGATTCAATATTAGAGATTTAAAATATGAATATTCAGATGGAATCATCAGATGAAGAAGAAGAGGAAAGTTATTTAAGCGTATGTATTGAGCCAAATGAAGAATATGAAAAACAGTTTATTTCAAAAAAGGAGAAAGTGCTACTTCTTCAGCTAAGGTAATGTTCGCTCCTATCACAAGGAGTAAATCTATCAAACCTTAATGTCTATTATTTATTGGAATGTTAGAGGTCTTAACAATGACACTAGAAAGTTAGACCTCTACAATATTAAGGCTAAGTATAAGCCTACTACATTAGTTGTTCTTGAATATAAATTTAATGAAGATAATACCGATATATCTAAAGGCCAAATGGGTGACCAAATGAATAGTGTGCACAATAGTTCTAGCTTTACTAAAGGTAGAATTATGATTCTTTAGGAAGATAAAATATGATTAGGTACGGTTCTAAACTTAGATGATCAGAAAATTACATTTCATATCGAAAAATATTGGAGGCTTGGATATTTTCATCTCATTTGTTTATGCAAATAATTTAGCTTTTGAAAGAATAAAGCTACGGAAACACTTGACAGATAATTCTAAATTAATCCATATTCCTTGACTTGTCATTGGTGATTTAATGCTATTTTAAGATCGAATAAAAAAGAAAGGTGGACTTATATTTAGAGTATCCCAATTTGTTGAGTTCAATAATTGCATACAAGCTAGTTGATTAGCGGAAGCATTCTATACTGGCCTGAAATTTACATAAAGTAGTGAGGCAAAGAAAATAACATCTAGACTAGACAAAGCACTAAGCAATGCTTATCTCTTTGATAAAACTCCTAATCTTAAAATTATTGTGCTTCCTAGTCCTAGTAGTGAACACTGCCCTTTATATATTCAATTTAATGATAATGGTCTAAGTCAGAAGGGGAGGACATTTAGATATGCTAATTATTGGTATCATATTGATGGTTATAATGTTGATGTTGGTTTTAGTTCATTTCAAATTCCTCAAGGTACCAATATGTATCAGTTTGTAATGCTTGTCAAAGTCATGAAAAATCATCTCAATGACCGAATCTTGAAAATGCCCAAGACTGGTGATGAAAGTCAAAAGATCCAAAGCTAACTAGAAACTATTCAAATACAACTTGATGAAAATCCTCTTCATGAAGGCTTAAATGCCGACTTCCACTTTATCCAAAGGAAACCAAAAAAAAAGAACTCAAAAAGCAGGCTATTGAACTCAAACTGAAGGCTAAGGAAAAATGGCTAATTGAGGGAGATAAATGCAGTAAAAAAATTTCTCAAAGTAATCATCATAATAACTTAACTAATTAAATTAATGAGCAGGAGACGCATCAAAAAATATTAAAAACATTAAAGACAAAGAAATTTCATATTTTCCGAACCTATATAATAGGGAGTTTGACCAAGACCTACCACTTAAGCATAGAAGAAGGAGAATATACAGTGAAGGATGTTAAATGCTGGCAGCTCATATTTAAAAAAGGGAACAGAAGTAAGCTCTTTTCTCCATTCATAACGACTCCAGTTAAAGAACGGATGGAATAGGGGCAAGATTCTTCAAAGCGTACTAGATACACCTGAAAGATTACATGTTAAAAGCTTATCAAGGGTCTTTGGACTCTGATGAGTTTGTTCAGGAAATAAATCATACTCTTATTTCTCTCCTTCCTAAAGTTAACAAACCAAAGAGAATTGAAGATTATAGACCTGTTACCTGTTGTGATGTCACATATACAATTTTAAGTAAAATCATATGCATGAGACGCAATAAAGTGCTACCTGATTTAGTCACTTAATGTCAAAATGCATTCATTAAAGGTAGGTTTATTTCTAAGAATTCATTGATGACACATGAGCTGGTTAGAGACATCGACAAAAAGACGGCAGAAAAATTTTTGTTTGAAAATTGACTTGCACAAAGCCTTTGATAGAGTTAATAGCACTTTATAATTCACATGCTAAACTCTATGGGTATTCTCAAAAAGTTATTAAAGCTGATAACCCATTGTCTAAATACTCATACTTATTCTATTCTTATCAATGGAATTCCTAAATGATACATTCAAAGAGCTAGAGGCATCGGGCAAGGGGATCCCCAATCCCCTACCTCTTTGTAATTACCATGGAATGGTTCTCGCTTCAAATGGAACATGCTTGTCACTAGCATTTAATAAGTCCCATTTATAATATACAACCACATGTCACTCATCTAATCTATGAAGATGATTTCTGTTACAACCCTGTTTTTTTGTAATTACTTTAATTGTATATTTTGATTATTTTAATTTCATGATTTAAAAACTTTATTTTATTTATTTAAAATGAATAATTTTTTTATTTTAAATATAAATTTTGATTTTTGTGTGAATTATAATTCCAAACCTGAATAAATGGAATATTTCCAAAAAAGTAGATTTCTGGTCAAAATGGTCAAACTTTGACTTTTAAATTTAAAATTTAAATTTTTGAATTTTTGAATTTTATATTTTATTATGAAAATAGATTTAATTTCAATAATACTCCTTTTCGTTTCGTTGAAATCGGATTAATATTGTGAAAGTTATGCTTTTTACAATATTGTGTATAAATTGTTTTATTTAACAAATTTGTTTATTTTAATATATATAAATAATATTTTTGTCCGTAAAATCATGTTCTAATTTATGTAACATGATGTTTTTTGCATATATTTTATTTTTAAAACATTTTTGAAGTATAGTTATAATGTTCAAATGTTGATTGTATATTGTTTTCAATCTTTAATTCTAGTTTCCATTAAATAAAATATTTTCTTTATTTATTTCCTACTTTTTCTAAAACCATTTATTTATTCTTCATAATATCTATCTCTACCTTATTTTTCTTATTTATACATTCATTTAGTAATTAAATAGATAAGTATTTAGATCCCTATTTATTTCTTGGAAAGAAATCTCAAATACACACACGTGTTATTGTTTTAAAAGGCATACCTTTAAATGTTTATATTAATTAATATAAGTAATATTTTTGGTTGATATATCATGTTATAATTGTGTATATATATGTAACATTACATATTATGTATATATTTACAACATTTTTCCGTTTTTGTTTCATTTAATTTGGATATATACTTTGTAAGTTAAGTAACATACAAAGATGTAAATAGCAATTAATTTATATGTTTCTATAACTGTTTTCTTATTTATTTACATAGTGTTTATGTAACAGCCAAAAATTTTTGATAAATATTTTATTCATTTTATTTAAAAAAATTGGTGTCTAAAAATTTAAAAAATAATTAAATTTTTGGAAATTTCCTGAATTGGTTATAAATCATTGCCCAATTTTATTTTATATAAACAATTTCTGTAATTTTAGATTTTGGCTCTAATTGAAACTTTTAAATTCTAACTTCCAATCTTTTATTATAAACTGTATATATATTGACAACAATTATTCTGTTTTTGTTTCATGTAAATTGGTTATATACTTTTTAAATTTAGTAATAAATAATGTGTAAATAGCTATTTAATTATACGTTTTATTTGGTACATTTTATACCCGTTCTTGTTTAATTATTTGGCGTTATATAAATGGTACGTTATTTTCTGAAATATACTTTAGCATATATTTTACTAAATAAATAAGAAACAAATAAATTCAAGATGCGTTACTTTGTTAATTTTTGTGGGCATACGTTTTGATTTATTTATTTCCTCTATAATACGCACTCTTTTTGATTTCTTACCTTAACTATTAAAATCATCAGCCGTGAATTTTAAAAGGAATTTAAAATCTTACCTTACACTTCATGTGTAAAAAATTTATTTCACCTTTTTTTCCACTTTCCATTTGCCTCTTTGTAATTAATAGGAATAAAATCCTACAATTCCTCTACCGTTTCAAAATTTTATTTCTTGCGTTCCTTCCCACTTAATCAACGCAAGCCTATATGTTAAATTCAAAATCCCCATACACAATACCCCGCATATCAATTTGCCTTCATCTTCTCGCGTGAGCTTTCCCATCAGTAAGTAATGGCTACACTTTTTTTATTCTTTTCTTCTTTCTTGTTTTCCTTTTGTTTCCAGTTTTGCTTTATTAAAACTTGATATATGCGTATGTGTCTTAGCATACTTAGATTTTCTTTATTTTGATTTCAAGATTTGAATCTAGTTGTCGCATCCTCTAAAATCTATCGTGCTTTCTTTGCGCTTTTCGGTGTGGATATCGTTATTTTTGTACCAAATCTCCAGCGTCGTAGAGTGAGTAATTCACACATGACATATATGCCAACATAATTGTGAAGTGACACCAAGGGAATGCGTAGAAACTTTTATATTATGTTATACCTGCCTGTGATCATTTATATGATGTTAAACGTTGCTATTAACTTGTCACGTCATCTAATATATTCTATTCTGCTATATTGTTTATTTATTTCTGTTTCTCACACTGCAAGTTTCTTGTAGAATAGAATCACTATGGGTTGAAATGATACATACTCGAACGGACTTTAGAATAGGGAAAAATTATTACGGGCTGAAATGATAAGCCTGGGTGATTTTTATTTATTTGTATTTGACTTGGGATTGCGGGTTTGAAATAATTAAAACCATGAAATTTTACTGATTACGGATTCAAAAGATATTTTGCGTATCACTTGATTTAGGTGTGAAATATTTTTCGCACCCGTGGTCGATTTCAAAATATGATTTCTTATAAATTTCATGTATTGAAATTGAAAGAATAAAAAAAATGAAATTTGACTCATATTGGATTTAAAATGCTTAAGCAGTGATTTTCTATAAAGTTAGATGTTATAAGTTAATATATGGTTTCAGTTATAGTGTGAAAGTTTGTTTTAACTTAATAATGGGAATTTAAGTAAAAATGGAACTATAAGCTCAACTTGGTAATTAAAATAATTGAGGTATGAATTGGATAAATTTAAAGTAAAAGAAAACATCAAGTTATTGTAAAGTAAAGTAAGCAACTTATAGTAGATTTTGACTGTACGTAAAGGAATTATAATTAAAATTGGATTTTCATCTAATAAAGATGTTAATTATTAAAATTATAGGTTAAATGGTATTCAAAAATGAATTTTGAAAAGTAAAATAAATTTGATTAGTAAAGGTGAGAAAAAATGAATTGGTTTAAAATGTTAAATAAATGGATAGTTAAATGGAAATTTGGAATATAATTTAATTTGGAAATTTGTGATTTGTTTTAAATTGGAAGTTTAAGTAAATTAAATAAAATGGAAATTAAGTTTAATTTATGAAATGGAAGTATAAAAATTTAAATGTTAAATAAATTGTTAAAATGCAAAGAATAGGAAAATTGTACACTTGAATGTAATAAGTGAATTATTGAAAATTTGATATTTATTTGTGAAATTTACTTTATAAAAATCATAAGTTCAAGGGTATTTAAATGACCATTTTTAAAGTGGAAAATACGAAATTTTATAAGTTAAAAATGGTTTTAATTGAAGTTTATTTGTTGGGCTGAAATTTCAATGTTTATAGTTTTGCTTGAATAAATGAACTCTGAAATGTCTAAAATTTTGGGAATTGAATATTTGATTTGAAAGTATAATAACTTCACTTTTAAATGGTTTAAATGATTTATTTTTTTTACAATATAAACCATTTTGGAAATGTAATTGGAATGGTATTTAATATAGTAAATGAATGATATACTTGAAATTCAAAGGTATTTAAATTTGAATTCAAATATTGATTTGATAATGAGATTTTGAAAGAATATGATATTTTGAAATGGTTTGGAAATGGTTTGATCCTTATTTTGATTAATATTTATATTTGAAATGATATTATATTTTTGGAGTATGAATACTATTTTGAAATTTATAACCACGGGAACACTTCTTTGTGTGCAAAGTGATTTCCTTGTGATTGTTTGATACACACCTTGAATTTGAGAGTGTGGCTAGAGGTGAGCGATTACTGCAGCTCTGTGCCACCCTAGTCACATTAACACCGCTATTTGCATTAATTACTTAAATATGGGTATTTCTGTGATAGTGTTTATTTCTGCTTAATTGATGGTTTACCGGATCCTTAAAGGATGGGCGATCCCAAGCATCCTTTAAGTTATTGTGCATTGCTATTACAGTTCACTTGAGTTGGTTTACATTGTATAGGTATGTATGTCCTGCCTCAAGTGTTTTGTGTTTTACTTTACGCTCGGGTCAGCCTGAGAATCACAGCTTTGGATTCACCTTCTGGAGCTAGAGTTTAGCTTGAGCTTATCTGTCTATCTATTCGTCTACTTCTTCCAGTTAGTTCCTATTCGGTATCTGTCTTTGTATTATTCATTTATGTATCCAGACTTCTATTGTATCCATTTTTAAACTATGATATTTTGTATATGTTTTGAGAGTTTGTATATAGTAGCTTCATGAACTACTATGGTATTTTATTTCCGCTGTGAGTTATTCTGAGCTTTCTATGTCTGTGATTCTGTGAATGATTTTATTTGTTCCAAATTTTATTACAATCCGTTATTTTGAATTATTCAATTCTGACATGTGTGGATTATTGTCGATTTGAATGGTCCAAAATAGTGGGTCGTTGCATTCGGTATTATAGCTTTGGTTTTAGAAAACCTTAGCCTGAGGAGAAAAAACTCATTAGAGATAGAGTAGAAATACCCTAGAATAAGTTAAATCAATCTCAGAATCATTTCCTTGTGAGAGAACTTATTTTCGAAGTATAAAATGATTTCCAAATGATTTTTAAAGGATTTTCAAAGATTATATTGGTATAAATTTTCTTATTTTGAAATCAAGAGTTTCTGTACTTCATCCCTTCTGTATCCACCTTGTTAGTAATCTCTTTGGGTAGGATTCTTGTCGATTAGGATTCCTTGAATTTTAGAACACTCCCACTTGTTCTGAAATCCAGTCTTGTCTTCCCTATTTTTATCCTTTTGATTTTGGGCATTCCATAACTCCACTTTGGAATGACCTCTATAAAGATTGGTGACTTCACAAATTTTTGAATGATTTGTAAAGGTGTGAAACTCCTTTACAATTGGCACTGATTCACCGGAGATTTCTGTATCCTCGGTTTACGATGCTATCTACTTTCTGCTATACCTGGATTCTATCTCTGGCGATCCAATGTCGATTTTCCTTAGATTTTCGCATTGATTATATTCCTAAAGTCACGGTTGACCCGGTTAAGGTCGCCCACAATTTATTTAGGCTTATCCATCTTCTATTTAGTAATTTAATTATCTTATCTTCATTCAAGCTTATCTTTGAATCAGAATTCTATTTGATTATGGTTCCTCTAAATTGAATCTCTGTTTTGTTTTTAAATCTATCCTTGAATCATCCATTGAAAAAAATTTGTTGATTGTATTTTGAAATGATGTAACATCGAAATTATTATTTTGATAAGGATGATCGTATTTTTATATAAAAGGGAAATGTTTTCGATAAGGATTATATACGTTTTAGAAAGAAGAGTCTGAAATTTTGAAAGGATTTGAAATTTTGAAAATTTATAAGGAATTCGATTATATAGAAGGATTTATAACTGAAGGGATTTAAATTTGAATTTCGAGGAATTGAACTCCGGTATTTTGAAATTTGGTTTTGAGATTTCAAAAATATATGATAATAATATGATTTAAAAGTATTTTTCGAATAAGAAATGTTTCAAAAGAGTTCAAATGAATTCCAATGATTTAGAAGAGATTTCAAAGAAGTTTCAAGAAAATAGAAGTCCAAATCTCACTTATGTCGCTAGAAAATAATTTCGGTGATGAGTGCACGCATCATCGACATTGATTTTCGAGTTTCAGAGTGGGGGAGAGGCCAGTCTAGTAGCTTTGCTATGCGAGTGATTTTGTGAAACCAATGTTGATTTCAAATTCTGAAGTATGATTTGATATTCAAAGGATATATGTATATATTTGAAATGATTTGAAGTGAGCCCGGTGTTCAGTCCTCGAGATTCAGATTTGATTTAGAATAACTCTTTTTATAAAATTGATTTACTGATTTGCTGCTAATTTCCAACTCTTGGATTTGAAATTTGATTTCACCAACTATTTTGAAGGTTCGAACACTTCCAAATCAATGTTAACTTTTCAAAGCTAAGAAATTTAGAAGAGTATAAAATATTTGATAAAGAATATAAGTTTAGTTTTGTATCTTTAAAGTATAAAGAGTATGACTTGATTAAAATTGAAACTTTTGTTAAATAAATAATTTGAAAAAGGAAAATTGGATTTTTCATATAGAAATAAATAGTTTAAAGGTTTTAAAGGGATAGTTATAAATTTGGAAACCATTTTGGGTATAGTTGATTTTGAGAAAATACTTGGTTTTGAAAATAAATTGGAATGTAAAACCCAGTATTTATATGATGAATTTGGAAATGAATTTTTTTGACTTGAATGATGTTAATTTGGAAACTGGGATTATTTTCTAAACCTGTCATTTTGGAAACTTTGAAATTGAGATATTTAATTTGGAAGAAAATTTGGTGAAATCATATATGATTTTGAAACTGAATCGATATTGAAATGATTTGAAATTGGGAACCTTATATTATTAGGTACTTGATTTGGGAGTTGTCGAACTTATATAAATTTTATTTATATAAGTATGAAGTTGATTTGACAACTATTGATTTGAAAGATACTCAATTTGAAAAGAGAAATCTTATATAATCGAAGTCTATATAAGTGTGATTTGATATACTATTGATTTGGAAAGTATTCGATTTGAAAGTGCAATCTATATATAATGGACTTTATATAAGTATGATAGTTGAAAGTGATTTGAAAAGGTACTATATGATACATATTTTCGAAGTAAAGATATAGAAAGTGCCTTCCGCTTGATATCCGCTCTGTGGCCACATTATGGATTCATTCTATCGATATTATTCTCTCTAATTTTTGGTTTTCCGGATGTGATACTCGAGTGTCCCACCATGGCGTAACCCATGGTTTTTTTTCGAGCGCGACTGCATAGCGCAATTCACCTGGCTGAGCTGGCCTAAGGGTACGGATTATTTCCTGAGGGATCTAGGCGTAATCATTGTGTATCCTATGAACTATGTAGGTCGCATTAGTAGCGAAATCCGCCTAGCTGAGATGGCCTAGGGGGACGGATTGTTTCCTGGGGAATCCAGGCGTAATCATTGTGTATCCTGCAGTCTACTAGTCATCATGGCATAACTCGTAGGGCTGAGAAAGCTTATGGATAAGGATTGTTTCCTGGGGGATCCAGGCGTAACCATTGTGTATCTGTGAACCATGGTTAGACAAAGGTTTTGGTTAGGTTGTCTTCTTTGGATTGTACTTTCCATATCTGTTTTTAAAAGTTTTTTAAGTATTTTCACTGAGTGTTATAACAAGTCTACTAAGTACTTGGAGAATTCTAGCTTTGTGCCTGATCAACGCACTGCCAGAGTCTATGGGAACGAGGATAAACTTGTTAAGACATCGAGTATAAAAGTATTTGGATAAAATATTATATAAAGGATATTTTGATCATTTATTTTACCCTTTCAAATAATTAAAATTTATATAACTTTAAAATAATGGTTCATCCTTGTCTTTCAACCTATTTTCCTTCCTAGATATTTCTATCCACCTATTTTCCCTTCTAGCTATTCATATTCTCCACTTTGTTAAACTTACCTATAACAACAGTTATTAGGTATAATTTTAATCTTCTTGTCATCTTGTCTTGGTCCTATTTCATTCTATTTTTTTCTGTGTTTTCCCATACCGCGTTCCTTTTCGAGGACGAAAAGATTTGAGTGGGGGAGAGTGTAACAACCCTGTTTTTTTTTGTAATTACTTTAATTGTACATTTTAATTATTTTAATTTCCTGATTTAAAAACTTTATTTTATTTATTTAAAATGAATAAGTTTTGTTATTTTAAATATAAATTTTGATTTTTGTGTGAATTATAATTCCAAACCTGAATAAATGGAATATTTCCAAAAAAGTAGATTTCTGGTCAAAATGGTCAAACTTTGACTTTTAAAATTAAAATTAAATTTTTTTAATTTTATCTTTTATTATGAAAATAGATTTAATTCCAAAATTATTGCTTTTTGTTTCGTTGAAATCGGATTAATATTGTAAAAGTTATGTTTTTATAATATTGTTTATAAATTGTTTTATTTAACAAATTTGTTTATTTTAATATATATATATATATAATATTTTCGTTTGTAAAATCATGTTCTAATTTGTGTAACATGATGTGTTTTGCATATATTTTATTTTTAAAACATTTTTAAAGTATATTTATAATGTTCAAATGTTGATTGTATATTGTTTTCAATCTTTAATTCTAGTTTCCATTAAATAAAGTATTTTCTTTATTTATTTCCTACTTTTCCTAAAACCATTTATTTATTCTTCATAATATCTATCTCTACCTTATTTTTCTTATTTATACATTCATTTAGTAATTAAATGGATAAGTATTTAGATCCCCATTTATTTCTTGGAAAGAAATCTCAAATACACACACACACGTTATTGTTTTAAAAGGAATACCTTTAAATATTTATTTTAATTAATATAAGTAATATTTTTGGTTGATATATCATGTTATAATTGTTTATATATATGTAACATTACATGTTATGTATATATTTACAACATTTATCCGTTTTTGTTTCATTTAATTTGGATATACACTTTGTAAGTTAACATACAAAGATGTAAATATCAATTAATTTATACGTTTCTATAACCGTTTTCTTATTTATTTATATAGTGTTTATGTAACAGACCAAAATTTTTGATAAATATTTTATTCGTTTTATTTTAAAACTTTGGCGTCTAATTATTTAAAAAAAAAAATTGGAAATTTCCTGAATTGATTATAAATCATTGCCAATATTATTTTATATAAACAATTTCTATAATTTTAGATTTTGGGTTAAATTTTGGCTCTTATTGAAACTTTTAAATTTTAAATTCTAGCTTCCAATCTTTTATTATAAACTGTATATATACATGTACAACAATTGTTCTGCTTTTGTTTCATGTAAATTGGTTGCATACTTTTTAAATTTAGTAATAAATAATGTGTAAATAGCTATTTAATTATACGTTTTATTTGGTATGTTTTATATCCGTTCTTGTTTAATTATTTGGCGTTATATAAATGGTACGTTATTTTCTGAAATATACTTTAGCATATAATTTACTAAATAAATAAGAAACAAATAAATTCAAGATGTGTTACGTTGTTAATTTTTGTGGGCATACGTTTCGATTTATTTATTTCCTCTATAATACGCACTCTTTTTGATTTCTTACCTTAGCTGTTAAAATCATCAGCCGTGCATTTTAAAAGGAATTTAAAATCTTGCCTTATACCTCATGTGTAAAAAATTTATTTCACCTTTTTTTCCACTTTCCATTTGCCTCTTTGTAATTAATAGGAATAAAATCCTACAATTCCTCTGCCATTTCAAAATTTTATTTCTTGCGTTTCCTTCCCACTTAATCAACGCAAGCCTATATGTTAAATTCAAAAGCCACGTACACAATACCCCGCATATCAATTTGCCTTCATCTTCTCGCGTGAGCTTTCCCATCGGTAAGTAATGGCTACACATTTTTTTGCTTTTTTTTATTTCTTTTCTTATTTCTTGTTTTTCCTCTTGTTTTTAGTTTTGCTTTATTAAAACTGGATATATGCGTATGTGTGCAACATACTTAGATTTGCTTTATTTTGATTTCAAGATTTGAATCTGGTTGTCGCATCCTCTAAAATCTGATCGTGCTTTCTTTGCGCTTTTCGGTGTGGATATCGTTATTTTTGAATCAAATCTCCAGCGTCGTAGAGGTGAGTAATTCACACATGACATATATGCCTATATAATTGTGAAGTGACACCAAGTGAATGTGTAGAAACTTTTATATTATGTTATAGCTTCCTGTGATATCATTTATATGATGTTAAACCCTGTTATTAACTTGTCACATCATCTATTATATTCTATTCTGCTATATTGTTTATTTATTCTTGTTTCTCACACTACAAATTCCCTATAGAATAGAATCACTATGGGTTAAAATGATACCTACCCGAACGGACTTTAGAATAGGGAAAAATTATTATGGGCTGAAATGATAAGCCTGGGTGATTTTTATTTATTTTTATTTGACTTGGGATTGCAGGTTTAAAATAATCAAAACCCGAAAATTTTACTGATTACGGATTCAAAAGATATTTTCCGTATCACTTGATTTAGGTGTGAAATATTTTTCGGACCCGTGGTTGATTTCAAAATACGATTTGTTATAAATTTCATGTATTGTAATGAAAGAATAAAAGAAAATATGAAATATGACTTATATTGGATTTGAAATGCTTAAGCAGTGATTTTCTAAAAAGTTAAATGTTATAAGTTAATAGATGGTTTGAGTTGTAGTGTAAAAGTTTGTTTCAACTTATTAATAGGAATTTAAGTAAAAATGGAATTATAAGCTCAACTTGGTGATTAATATAATTGAGGTATGAATTGGATAAATTTAAAGTAAAAGAAAACATCAAGTTATTGTAAAGTAAAGTAAGCAACTTATAGTAGATTTTGACTGTATGTAAAGGAATTATAATTAAAATTGGATGTTCATCTAATAAAGATGTTAATTATTAAAATTATAGGTTAAATGGTATCCAAAAATGAATTTTGAAAAGTAAAGTAAATTTGATAAGTAAAGGTGAGAAAAATTGAATTGGTTTAAAATGTTAAATAAATGGATAGTTAAATGGAAATTTGGAATATAATTTAATTTGGAAATTTGTGATTTGTTTTAAATTGGAAGTTTAAGTAAATTAAATAAAATGGATATTAAGTTTATTTATGAAATGGTAGTATAAAAATTTAAGTGTTAAATAAATTGTTAAAATGCAAAGAATAGGAAAATTATACACTTGAATGTAATTAGTGAATTATTGAAAATTTGATATTTATTTATGAAATTTACTTTACAAAAATCATAAGTTCAAGGGTATTTAAATGACCGTTTTTAAAGTGGAAAATATGAAATTTTATAAATTAAAAATGGTTTAAATTGAAGTTTATTTGTAGGGCTGAAATTTCAATGTTTATAGTTTTTTTCTGAATAAATGAACTCTGAAATGTCTAAAATTTTGGGAATTGAATATTTGATTTGAAATTATAATAACTTCACTTTTAAACAGTTTAAATGATTTATTTTTTTATAATATAAACCATTTTGGAAATGTAATTTGGAACGGTATTTAAAATAGTAAATGAATGATATACTTGATTTATTTTTTTTATAATATAAACCATTTTGGAAATGTAATTTGGAACGTTATTTAAAATAGTAAATGAATGATATACTTGAATTTCAAAGGTATTTAAATTTGAATTCAAATAATGATTTGATAATGAGATTTTGAAAGAATATGATATTTTGAAATGGTTTGGAAATGATTTGATCCTTATTTTGATTAAGATTTGTATTTGAAATGATATCTTATTTTTGAAGTATAAAATACAATTTTGAACTTTATAACCACGGGTACACTTCTTTGTGTGCAAAGTGATTTCCTTATGATTGTTTGATACACACCTTGAATTTGAGAGTGTGGCTAGAGGTGAGCGATTACTGCAGCTCTACGCCACCCTAGTCACATTAACACTGCTATTTGCATTAATTACTTAAATATGGGTATTTATGTGATAGTGTTTATTTCTGCTTAATTGATGGTTTACCGGATCCTTAAAGGATGGGCGATCCCAAACATCCTTTAAGTTATTGTGCATTGCTATTATAGTTCACTTGAGTTGGTTTACATTGTATAGGTATGTATGTCCTTACTAGAGTGTTTTGTGTTTTACTTTATGCTCGGATCAGCCTGAGAATCACAGCTTTGGATTCACCTTCTGGAGCTAGAGTTTAGCTTGAGCTTATCTGTCTATCTATTCGTCTACTTCTTCCAGTTAGTTCCTATTCGGTATCTGTCTCTGTATTATTGATTTATGTATCCAGACTTCTATTGTATCCATTTTTAAACTGTGATATTTTGTATATGTTTTGAGAGTTTGTATATAGTAGCTTCATGAACTACTATGGTATTTTATTTCCACTGCGAGTTATTATGAGCTTTCTATGTCTGTGATTACTGCTGAATGTGGAAAATTGGAAGATAATATAAGAGAGAAGCTTCAAGGTTGGAGGTCCAAATTCTTATCTTTTGCAGGTAGAATCGAACATGTACACTTAGTAATTACTTCTAAAGTTAGATTTTGGCTCCATACCTTTCAAACCCCGTACTGTTCCATTTCCAAAATCAACCCTGTCTATGCAAATTTTATATAGAGGGGTGGTCTTTATAAGGTCAGTTACAAGGATCTTTGCAAGACAAAAAAGAAGGTGGGGTTAATCTTAAAAATCTTTTTGAATTGAAAGAGTTATGGCTTCAACCTTGCTTGGAAAATTTTGGAGTGTAATATATTATGGGTCGGATGAGGGCCGGATATCTTAAAGACAATTCTTGGACCATTAAAACTGAGAATAATGCATCTATTACATGGAAGAATATTACGAAGCAAAGGGAGAAAATGAAAATTTTAATTGAAAGGAAAATTGCTAATGGGGAAAAAGCCGATCTCTAGAAAGATCCTTGGCTAAATAGTAAAAGTTTTATTGAAAGACTGGGTTGAGATGGGTATTCTACAAATGGTACCCCTTCTTGTAAGTTTGCTAGCATTATCAGGGATTCCAGCTGGGATTTTTATAGATAATTAGTTACCAGGAACTTGAGATGGGAAATTCAGGCCAAACCCTTCTTCTTTGAAAGAAATGAAGACATGTAGGCTTGGAAAAGCAACATCAAGGACAATTAAAACTAAAGGATCCTTCGAAAGACTCTACGTCTAAATATCCTATTGTTCCTTAACATGACATTATCTGGAGTAGGTCTAGCAACCCTAAAATGGCACAAACTACTTACAAAGCCTTACTATTCAGGTTGCCTACCAAAGACAGACTACATAACCGAGGCATTTTGGATGATGTTACTAGCACTTGTGTTCCTCGGCTATTGAAACACAAGACTATCTATTATTTGACTGTAATTACAGTAAGTGGGTTCAGGCTATATAAAAAATGATATGTATGTAAACAGATGAAGTAAAATCTACGCAGGAGGAAGCAAGATACCTTCACTTGAGGGGTGACATGTCGCACTTAATGAAGTAGCTGTGAAAAATTAGCCTGACAACTACCATCCAGGACCTCTAGAGAAAGGAACGGTTGGGCTTTTAATGGTAAGAAGAAAGATGTATTAGCTCTATCAAGTCAAATCAATAGAGATATAGTGATAATTAGTGGTCGAATTGCAAAAAGGAAGCTTGCCGACTTAACGGTACCAAAAAAGTGCACTGGAGAGCTTGAGCTAGATGAGAGCGAACAGAGAAACTCAAGCAGAGAATTGGAGGCCGCCATGAATTTCGCCTATTTCTTCCCTAAATTTGGAATGTTTTAGTTTAAAGTGGAATGTTGACTTTGTTGGTAAAGCTATGTTCTGTGTCGATATGTATTAGTCGGATCTGTTGTTTTTGCTTGGGTCGCAAAACCCAATGAGTAGTAATAAATCATTAACCTAATTTCAAATATATATATATATATATATATATATTTGTGTGTATGTATGTGTGTGTGTGTATCTGTGTGTGTGTCTATGTGTGTATCTGCATGTCTGTGTATGCGTGTACGAGCTAGTATCAATAACACCCTCTATTTCGAACCATTTTGTAGCCTCTTATGTCAGCCATAAGTGTCTATTTAAATATTTGTTCTTTCTCTCCCCTGTAAAATGGACCAAATATTTAGATTTAAACTTATGGTTGATATTAATGGGCTACAAATGGTGTTAAATAAAGGACACGACTACACCAAGAACAAAATAAAATTCATGTGTTGAAAATGAAATTAAGATTCAATTTATTTCAAAACATTAAATTATTTTTAGAGAGACAGTAAATATTATTTAATATGACTACTTATTTATAATAAACAAAAATTATAATCTAGTGCAAACTTGATAAAAAGAAGAAAATTTTGAAATTTCACTTTTCACCCTGATGTTAATGCACCTGATGTCATCAAGATAGAAGTTTTATGGGTGAAGCTTGGTGTTGGTAGTTTTTTAGGTACAACTAATGCCATCGGATGAAAAAGCTAGATATTGACATTGAGAAAATTTGAAACTTCATGATGGATCTTCACTGTTTGCAAAAGGGCCTTGCGGTTGAAGGTTCCAATGGCGTCCATGAACGTAGCCTTAAAAAGGAATTTTGTGAGTGGATGGAGAATACGAGTGGAACTATGCAGCTGGTCCTTCTTGTTTATGAAAGAAGTGTAAATAACTTCCCAATTAAAGGTAATTTGGAGTTGTAACAAATTAATTAAAGAAAAGTAAGAGGTAACCCATGAATATGATAATAGCATTATCCAATTTGAGCAAAATAATTATATGAAGTAAATTATGTGGATTGAAAGTCTAGGATGTGTTATTGCAATCATGAGAGGAGATAATTAAGCATATGATCGTGCAAATTTAGTGTGCTCGCAAGGGATGTAAGATTGTAGAAGGAGGCAATGATCACAAGTGGTATTTTTATCAAAATGTAGAGCATGGTGACTGCTAAATGGTTGGAGTTAGATATTATAGACTGTTGTATATTGATGGTGTAGTAGTAACTGTAGATATTGGTTCGGTGATGTGTTTGATGGAAATTTTTTTGGATGAGGCTAGAATCTTTTGTTTCAATGTTCAGTTGTGTGATGACTAGATCAATTTGTATATTTCACTTGATCTTGAAAACGATATATAGCCAAAGGTGATGCTTGGAGTAGTTAAGGAGAGTAGATGGTATGTGCAAACTTTTCTTAGGTCGGAAGATAAAGTCATGGATTCGCAAAATGATAATTGGAGCATGGGATCATGATTCAAAAGCCATGGGAATCAGATTTCTAAGAGAGTCGTGGGTTTTATAAACATAAGTGGAAGAAGCTTAGAATATGCAAATATGAAAAAAAAGGTTTTGCATGATTAATAATGACATGGCTTGAGATAGTTTGGCTATAGTAATTGTGCCTGGTTATGTTAATTGTACAATAGTACAACTAATGGAGTGTAAATTTCAATACTTATGGTAGTGAGTAGGCCAATAAATGGGTTAGGTTCGGTCCGGGTGTCTTAAAACCTAGAACCAATCCCGGTTACAATAATCAAAACCGAAACCCGATCTGAAGCTGTAAAGTATTTCAAAGCCAATACCCAAGCCTAATCGATCAGGCTTTTCAAGCCCATTGGGTAATACACATATATCGAACACATAATATTTGTGTTAAAATCATACTTTAAACTTGCATTTCTAATAAAATTCATACACAAATATGCTAACATACATATTAGTCTTAACAACCCGCATATTTTACAATTATATATTTAAATATTTTATTTAAATATCGCATCATTAGTCGGATTAAAGTCTGAAATGCTACTTTTTGTAAACAGTCGAATTAGGACTAGAGTCCACTTCCATTGAGTCCAAAATGGTGTTTGTGGCCTTTTTAAGTATAAACATGCATATGTTTGGAGTTGATTAGAATTTTGGTATTTTCTAATTAGACTTTGGGTTTGGATTTCAGCCCACTAACCCAATAAGGTAACCCAACTCCTCTACCAAATACCCTAACTCCACTCATCTTCATTCATTTCATTTCTAGTTCCTAACACTCTCAAGCTAAAAGGAAATGGGTGAAAAGATGGGAAATTGAAATTCCTAAACCCTATTTTTATTAGGAAATTCAAATTCAAGTCCAAAATCAAAGAGAAGCTTAGGAAAACATCCTCTTTATCATCTCCATCTCAGTTCCTCTCCAATTTTCAGAAATTTTCCATAACCTAATTTAGGAAATATTTTTCTATGATCATAGATTGAAGGTTCTATAGGTGTATTAAAGAGGAATTGATCTTACCTTGTTTTAGAGCTTCTTATTCGTTGTTTTTGAGTTTAAAGGTGAGCTCTTGAACTCGCATCTATGTTTATACCTTTGATAGTCATTAGGTATGAATTTCTAACATCTATTTCATGTCCTTTTGCTTTTGAATTGAACTGGTTTAGCGAATTTTCCAATTTTTGGCATTTTGAAGTCAAAATCTATGAAAATCCTTATACGGAAGTTTGGACATGTTGCTCGGAGTGTATTGATGAGTCTATAGGGCTGGGTTGTTGCTTGGCATAAATCTTTACCCATCGTTTCTCGATCGCTTCCGATATGATTTGGTCATCAATGGCCTAAGCTGATATTTTCCCTGAGTTTAGCCCAGACGTTTGGTAGAACACTCAAACGTCTGGGCCATCGAAATAAAAATTCCAGATGTACAGCTCAGACGTCTGAGGTTACTCCCCAGAGTTTGGGCAATCTGGAAGAAAATTCCAGACCTTCAGCTCAGACGTTTACGGAAACCACCAGACGTCTGACACTGTTAAATTCAGGGAAATTGCCTATTTCTATGTGGCTTTCCATTTATATCGATTTTTGTTGATCCGGTTAGTTGATGTCACTTATTATCAACTTTGATAACTTCTTTTCTGGATTTTTAGGTATATCCATTTGGTGGATTTGATATTGATTTTCATGGTTTTAATTTACGTTGTCGAATGTGGACTTTTGGTGATAGATTATTTTTACAATCGTTTCTGTGATTTGTCACTTTAAAAAACAAAGGTTTCTATACTAGTAGTAAATACTCAAACTCTTTCACAAAAACGATTTCAACATTACTTTTAATACAAAGCTCGTTTTTAAAACCATTTTCAATCTATTAGTATATACAAACCTTTACCTCATTCGTATGAGAAATCTAATTAAACGACTTAGCAAAACAAGTGGTATGAAACGCTTGTGTTTACTTCGTCGGTTAATTTTTGGACTTGTTCGATTGAACTCTTTGACAATTTTCGAGTGGAAATCTACAATTTTCTCGTAAATATTTAAGGTAAGCTAGAGGTTATGGGACATGAAGCCTAACTCATATATTTACTAGCTTAGTGTACTTTACATTTTTTTGTGACAATTTTCGAGTGGAAATCTACAATTTGTTTGTAAATATTTAAGTTAAGCCAGTGCTTACGAGACACGAAGCCTTACTTCTATATTTACTAGCTTGGTGTAACTTAAACTTCTGTTGATCAAAGATAATCATTTTTATGGGCTAGCGACCCATGGTCTTTTGATCGTTCGTGGAGCAATCGGCTCTTTCATCCGCGTGGGGGAATATGCCACAACAGAGTCTGTGCATGTGGCGTATCTTTTTTGGTGGGTCGATGTTCAGGTCTTTCGTCCATGTAGGGGACTGTACCACGACGGAGTCTGTGCATGTGGCGTATCTTTTTAGGTGCGTCGATGTTCGGCTCATTCGTCCACATGGGGACTGTACCATGACAGATTCTGTGCATGTGGCGTGTCTTTTTAGGTGCATCCAAGTTCGGCTCATTCGACCACATGAGGGACTGTACCCTTTACTTTTATTGGTTAGCGACCCATTGGATAGAGACCCGTTCGTGATACATGTGTTGGTGAGTTTTCATGCTCCCATTTGTGATAGACATCCCCCTTTGCGTTTTTGGATTTCTAATTATCGATTTTCGAAATTTGTCATCCACCATTTATTGCGAATTGGCATTGATATGTTTTGCCAATATTTGAGGTTTGGTGAATAAGCTAAAGAATACGACATTCTTTTTTGTGCTTGAGAAGATTTGAGATATTCTGTGATTTTGATTGTCATTCGTATATTTTTGTTATATCTATTATCCTGTCTCATTTTACATGATATTTATAGCTTGACTAATCCATTTATTATTTTTCTTCTTAAATAATATTCGGCTCAGACTGAGGTGTTTCAGGTGCTTCCACTTGACTTTTGACTTCTTAACAGAGACTAGATTTTGAATTTTGGCTAACTACTTTAGTTTAATAGTTTTTGCTTTTATACATTCGAGATAAAGACTCCTTGATGTATACTTATACTTTTGTGATGTTGTGGATCTTGTTTAACCACTATTTTGATGTGCACTTCTATGTTTTATATTCATATCTGTTTCCGTGTTAGTGATAAGAATATCTGTGACTGATTTTGTGTTGTGCTTATTTTATATTAGTTTCCGAAGGCCACATAGCCACTGTGTAGTAGCTTTGAGTTTGTATTTGATATGTCGGATTTCCTCTTGAAATGAAATGCATGTTATACTATCGGACATATCAGTACTTGCACAAATCAATTACACAGATGGTCGCTCCTCAACAACCTTGTTCTTCGTGCTAGTCGACGACATTACCCAGTAATGTCCTTGGCTAGTATGAGTATAGAGGTCGGGCGCCACATTAGTTGGTGACATAATCAATGACAACAGATGTAAGCAAAATCATCTACCCTTAAATAAATATAATGGAAAACAAATAATATAAACACTCATGTTTCGATACTATGGAAAACTAATAATCGGTATGGGTCTGACCGGTCCAGCTTTTGATAAAACGTTACCCGACCTTACTATTATCCAGGTTAGGCCTAGAGTGGGCCCGAATAGTTAGGGAAGAATCCATACTCATATTAGCAGGAAGGGTTTGGATCGGACTCGAGCCGAAACATATACCATTGACAGGCTTAATAGTAAGTGCTCATGAAATGATGAAGAACTTATGCACTAGAAAGTGATGTGGATCTCACTAGTGAAAAGGACAATTTACAAATTGTTGGTTTTAATAAATTGGAGGGTGGTAAAAAATGATTATTGAAATGTAAGTAACGTAGGCAGACCATGGAGTGAGGTAGATTTGATTTCATATAACATAGCATGAAAATGTGAAAAAACTACAACTCTATCTTATCCGGAAGATAAAAAAATACAACAATATCATGGGATGATCCATACATAGATTTTTTTTGTCCTTTGGAGGAAATCAGAAGTATTTGTGCATGTTTAAACAAAATTTTAAAATTAATTTCAAACCTCATCCATATATTTACATTTAACATTTTTGGGCTAAAGGAATTAATTTATGCATATTTTTCTTTTCATCAATTAAATGCACATTTTAATGAAAATATAATTTTGTAGACATTTAAGTCCAAATTTTCAATGTTCTCATTATATTTATTTGTGTATACAAATGAATGATGAAGAAGAAGAATGACCACGGACTTTGATGAAAACAAAATCTTATACTAATCAATTCTGTATATTTTTTGATAATAAGAGTGATATTTTATTCAAATAGAGCATTCATTACGATGCCTCAGATGTCCGAACCCATGACCTATTGAAGCTTTGTCTAAAGAGCTAAACTTCTAATCACTTGAACTAGAGGTCCTTAACTAATCAGTTCTATGTTTGAAGCCCAAAAACAAAGCTTTATTTCTACATGGATGAGGCTGATGCATCTATTTCATAATAAACCATAAATTATTAAAGAAAGCAATTTAAATGTAGAATTAAATATACATTTCATGGTTACTATAGAAAATACCTTTTTATTGTTATTTTGTGTATTTTATGATTACTTGGAGTGTACACTTTCCTAAGGGTTATTTTGGGTATTCTTTAAAGGAGAGTTAACGTTTTGAGCATGTATAAATACCCTTTTATGTAATATGAAGAGAGAGTTTCTTTTTAAATAAAAGATTTGGTCATAAAATCATAATTTAATGACCCGTAATTTCGAATACTTCATCTTCGAATATCGTAACATTTTGAAATATAGTTCAGCGTTATAAATGCACTTTTATAACCTTATTACACATATTATAATTAACGAATAATGATAAAAAGACTTATTTTTGAAATTTGTTTACGGAAATAAATACTTCAAAGAAATATTGATAATGTGACCGAAAATCAATTTATCGATAAACAGCTTTTTAATCGATATAAGTTATTCGAACTCTTTTGTATTTTTCTAATTAACATATGAATACATTAGTAACTAATTAACATACTTTACTTCATAAAGTAATTAGAAGCCTCTAGAAGATAAAGAAATATTTATGTAAAGAGTACTAAGGCAATGTGCTAAATAAGGAGCTGGAAAGGAGAAGTGATGGGGGATATGGGGGAAGGGGTGAGCCTTCCATGGCAAGGCCAAGGGGGGTGAGAGCAAGGGCGAGGCTGCCATTTGAAGCCTATAAAAGAAGGTTCTTGGCTCTTGAGTTCCCTTCTGTTGATTTACAAAATAAATCAAGCTCTCTTCACATCTTCCTCTTCATAAATTTCCAAAGACTAATAATTTCAAAGAAACACCAAATCAACTTAAAATTTGGCCTAGGTTCATAGGACAAAATCACAACTACTCTTGGCTACTTTGATCTTAAAGAATTAAAGCACAATTCCCAAATCCAAGTAAGGCCATGAGCAATAGGTAGGGTTTTTGACAAAGGCAAGTGCAAAGTAAGGTTGAACGGAGGAAGTTAGGCGTTTGTAAGGTTAAGGTAGGGAGTGGAGGCTTGGAGTTGCTTTTTTACTTTATTAAAACTCAGCTAACTCACCATGCAATGAATATAAATGTGTATATGTGCTTATGTTTTATTATGTATTTGTTGTTTGAATAGATTTTTCTAATATGTTGCAATATTAGGATTTGGTTCTTACTTTGAAAGCAAATGGCATACATAATCCATAGTGTGAACTTGAATGGAATTATATGACTTTTTATGACTTGTTATATAGCCTTTAATCAAAGATCATAGGTTATAGTTGGCCTTTGGTTTAGACTGGACTTGGATTTGAAGTGCTCTTATAGTGATAGTCACTATAGATGCACTTAGGATTGCCTTGTGTTCAACAAATTCAAAGGAACTTTGTAGAGAGATACTTTGGGGTTTCTCATCATGTTTATGATGTATATTGTGTATACTTGCTATTAAAAAAAGCTTGAATGTTAGAAAGTTAAGTAACATATCTAAAAGTGTCCAAACTTTCGCTTATGCAAAACTTCCCCGTTTTATCCTTTGTTTTGAACTTTCAAGGATTGAAAATGGCCTTAAAATTAAGTATTTTGTTTCATTATTTCTACAAGGTTTTAATTAACATATATAAAGTATTTTAAAAGAGGTTTTTGATTTTTATATATTTACAAGAATCAGGTATGTACTTTTAAAGTAAAAGGTTTTATTTTTGAATATAAGGAAAACATGGTTTTTTCATGTTTTTAAATAAATTATAAACATGTTATTTTTAAGTAATATTTTGAATGAATGTTTAAAAACTTATTATAAGTATTTTAAAGTATTAAAAATAATTTTTATCTATGTATAGTTTTTTATAAAAATTGTTAATCGTTTTATTAATGTATAAGTATCTTATGATATAATATCTTTTAAACTGTTTTATAAAATGTCTAGCTTTATAAATAAATTGGTACACACACAATATATCACTTTTAAAAGAGGGTTTTAAATTATACAAAAATTATTCTAAAAGGGATTAGGAATTGTTTAGTGGTTAAATCATGATTTATTTAATTACTTGTTTGAAAATTAATCGACTATGCTTAACACTGAAAGCCGATGAAGTAGACTTATCTATTTGTGAGAGTTAAGACTAATGTTCAAGCAGGGATAGAAGCAATAGTGCTCTAACCTACCGTCTTCACACTTGACCAAGGAATAGTTAAGTTGAAAAGTTCGAAAACGTGTTAACTATGTTGATTACTTACTCCTTTATGAAAAGTTGTTAATACTATACTTAACACTAAAAGCCAACGGATTATGCTTATCTATTTGTGAGATTTAAGATTGATGTTAGAGTAGAAATAAAAGCAATTGTGCTCTAACCTACCGACTCCACTCTTAACTGAGAATAGTTAAGTTGGGAAGGTTGGAAATGCATTAAGTATACAAACCTCGATTTCAATAAGCGATCGTTTTGAGAAATAGATAGCTGATTAGTTAACTGTCGTACTTGACGAAATATGACTTAAGAAGTTTCTAAAAATTTCACGGCTTTAAAGGATTTGAGATCCCTGGAGAGGAGCAGTGGTATGACATGTCTCTAGTTGTATTAACTCATATATACGAGATCACTCGGGGAGGACTGTTGTTTATATAGTTCGCTTACTTCTAAAAGAATCAAAATTAAGTTAATCGAAAATTCATCGATTGGTTTTAGAGAGTCAGAACTCGGTAAGTGTTTTACTTATCGAAGACCACTTTAAAACTAGTATACGAGTCTATCTCTTGGAAGTGGTTATGAAGTGGAATGTTATAGAGTTGAACTATCTATCCTAAGTTTAAGTCCAAGGGAGAGATCAACGTTAACATTTTGGGCTTATGCTATAGAGTTGAACTGTCTATCCTAAGGTTAAGTCCGAGAGAGAGGTCAACATTAGCATTTGTCAAAAGGGCTTATGCGGAATCCATGTAGTGGTTCTTGTTATGTTCGAGTGATGAGGACTCATGTGAGAGGTGCCAAACGTAGCCTCAACATCGTTATAAATGACTAAAACCAAAGAAGGGTGCATAGCCATGATATATTTTGCACGCCCAATAGGGTATATTAACTCTATATCAAGAGATGTTTATCGATATTGCTAGTACGCGTTGATGATATTTGGTGTAACTTCTTTGGGCATTGGTCAGTTATGGCTTATCTTATAGTATATGCTATCTAGGTATATACGATGATTGGAAGGATATATCTGATTCTTGTGCAAGAGATCCGCCTCGATGTATTGAAGGTGTCTCCATGAAAATCCTTACACATATACGAATGCACCTTAGCGGTATTGATTGTATACCAATTACTGTTGTGGTGTGCACAGAACGGCTATTTTCTGATTTGCATTCTACACCCTAGATATTATCTATTATATTATTATATTCACTCTTCAGAGGGTTTGCTTATTTTGAGGGGAAAACTATTACAGTAATCCATACAGTCTCAAGAGTTACTGTTACATGTATGCATGTATCTTGGGTTTTTTATATCAGACTTATGTCTAACATATGGTTTTTGTTTTTCCAAAATTCCTTGTGTACTCTTTCGAGCAGGCTAAGTAACGTAGGTTTTACTTTGGACACTTCAGGGTTCAGGAGACAAGCTAGAGGCTTCCCTTATCTATTTATTTCTATTTCCGTTGCACTATACTATGTATGTATGTATGTATGTATCTTTATTGTGAGGACCTGAGGTTATAACTATTCAAGATGATGATAGTATGTAGGTTTAGTAACTTTGAAACTTTTTTATATTTGGAGTAACCATTTGTACTATCCTTTTGATATTATATGTTAAAATTTATGGTTAGTGCTTTGTGAGCGAAATAGGGGTACTCACACTAGTGAACTATGGTAAAGCTTTGTCTCTTACCTCATACATATCCCTTTATGGGTCGGTTATGCAGTCGAGAGGTTGGCCATAAAATCAGATACGAGGTTTCCATTTATAGTCACACCCCAAAAAAGGGAATCGTTACGTTTGGTAGCAGTGCCTAGGTTTAGCAAACACATTAGCTTTGGTTGGTATGACTCGTTAGAGATAGGGTCAGTGACGCCCAAGAATGAGTTGAGTGCACTATATTATATGAGAGTGTATCTGTATTTTCTCTGAACCTATCCCTTTATAGTATTTTCTTAGAAATAACTCTTTCTTTGAAATAACTCTATCCTTAAGCATTCTAAAAGAAGTTTGCTTTAATTATTTAGTAATACTTATGAATACTAGGGCCTCCAATGCTGTGGGAAATGTAGTAGAGGAAGGGGTGCAAGTTCAACCACATAAGGACTTTGCTTCGCTATATCGAGACTTCAAGACTTTGTGTAGGAAGAGGTTCAACGACATGGAGACTATCATTGAGGTCCAGGATTTGCTTAGTTTGTGTGACCGATTATTTAAGGATATATTAAATCATATCCAAGGAGAATTTGCATATTTAGTAGGTAATGCTTTACGGTTTGTGGGTTCGGCTCCAAAGCCATCGGTATCTACACTGGCCAGAAGCAACAAGCGCAAGTTTCTACCACTGAAGGATGTTCCCAAATTAGCTTGCTATAAGTATTGGTAGAAGTCGCACTTTACTACAAAGTGTAAGACGGGTAGAGGAGGACGAGTAGTGTAACGATCCGCAGTCCTGTGCCCCTTGAGTCGACACTATTGTCTATCAATCAACTCAAGATGAACGGAAATACAAACCATTTGGGTTAAATAAGAAGTGTTAGAAGAAAAAAATAGGAAACAACATCAGAATCTAACCATCGCAGCGGAATAAAATTTAAAAGATAATAAATGATCTTTACACAAAAATAAATCTGTTTATACGTTACATCATCATAGTACAATAACCACAATACACACCATTGGACAGTTATCACAACTTGTCCTTTGTGACGCCCCACCTCTATACCCACGCTAGCCAAGAACATTACGGTGAATGCTGTCAACTACCACGGAGAATAAGGCTGTTGAGGAGCGACCATCCGTGTAATTGCTTTGCGCGAGCAACGATATGTCAGATAGTATACATGCATTTCTTTATCAAGAGGGAAATCCGACATACCGACACAAACTCAAAGCTACTACATAGTGGCTATAATAATCTTCGGAAACAAATATAGAAATAAACATAACATAAATCAGTCACGGATAATTCATATCACAAAGGCGGAATAAGATATGAATATTACACATGAAAGTGTACATCAGAGTAGTGGTCAAAAAGATCCACAATAATACAAAGGAATAGATGCAAGTGCTAGACAAAAATATGTATACATCAAGAAGTCTGTATCTCAAATGTATACAACAAAAACTACCAAACTAGAGTAGTAAGCCAAAAGTCAGAAGATGGTTCCAGATAGGAAGCCATGAGGAAGCACCTGTAAAATCTCAGTCTGACCCGAGTATTATTTAAGAAGAAAATAATAAACGGATCAGTCTAGCTATAAATATCAGATGAAGTGATATATAATAAGAGATATGACATAAACATATAATAATCACAATGCCAAGCTGTGATAAATAAGTAATTGAAAATCAACTAGAGATTAATCAATATCACAATAATCTACTCAAGATAAAAAGGAATGTCATACTCCTAATTTCATTCACCAAGCCACAATAATTGACATATATATATCGATGCCCATCGTAAAAGTTGGTGAAACATAAATTCTAGAAATCAACACACGAAATCCAGAAATCACAATAAAAAGGATGGCCAATCCATAAAAATGAGCCAGAGCTCCTCCAGACAGGGTATAGTTCCCCATTGCGGACATTGAGTCGAAGCTCCTCCTGGTGAACCGAAGTTCCTCGTGACAGGGTATAGTCCCCCATTGCGGACTTTGAGCCGAAGCTCCTCCTGGTGAGCCGAAGCTCCTCGTGACAGGGTATAGTCCCCCATTGCGGACATTGAGCCGAAGCTCCTCCTGGTGAGCCGAAGCTCCTCGTGACAAGGTATAGTCCCCCATTGCGGACATTGAGCCGAAGCTCCTCCTGGTGAGTCGAAACTCCTCCTGACAGGGTATAGTCCCCCATTGCGGACTTTGAGCCGAAGCTCCTCCTGGTGAACCGAAGTTCCTCGTGACAGGGTATAGTCCCCCATTGCGGACTTTGAGCCGAAGCTCCTCTTGGTGAGTCGAAACTCCTCCTGACAGGGTATAGTCCCCCATTGCGGACATTGAGCCGAAGCTCAATAAAAATGACATACAGTCCTCTACGTGGACAAAGAGACATTGCACAATGCTAGTCTAAACCATAAAATGATCGTCATGATCAAAGAGAAGTGTCAATTACAATAAGCTAGTAAATATATGAGCTTAGCTTCATGTCCCATAACCACTAGCTTAACTTAAATATTTACGAACAAATTATAGATCTCCACTAGAAAATTGTCACAAGAGATTCAATCGAACAAGTCCAAGAATTAACCGACGAAGTAAACGCAAGCGTTTCATACCACTTGTTTTACTAAGTCGTTTAATTAGATTTCTCATACGAGTGAGGTAAAGGTTTGTATATACTAATAGATTGGAAAACGGTTTAAGAAAAGATCTTTGTTATTGAAAATAGAGTTGAAATCGTTTGATGAAAGAGTTTTGATATTTACTACTAGTATAGAAAACCTTTTAATTTTTTAAGTGACAAATCACAAAGAAGATTGTAGTAACAATCAATTCAGTAAAATTCACATTCGAAGACGTGAATAAAATCCAAAGAACCGATAAAGAATCCATCGAAATGGATATTCAAAAATCCCTAAAAAGGAGTCATCAAAGTCATAATAAATGATAACAACAAATAGGATTATCACGAATCGATTTAAATTGGAATTCTCAAACAAAAGGCAAGCAGGCAAAACACTGCTGATTCAGACGTCTGAAACAAGTGGTTCAGACGTCTGAATCTGGAAATATAAAAATTTTCAGAACACAATTCAGACGTCTGAATCAAGTGTTTCAGACGTCTGAAATAGGCATATTTTAGCCTATTTCCTTTCTGGTTCCAAACGAACCAATTCAGACGTCTGAAACCATATATTCAGACGTCTGAATCTGGGAATAGAAAATTTCCCAGACAATATTCAGACGTCTGAATATTACGTTTCAGACGTCTGAATCTGAGGTTCAGGGCATTCCCTGAACCTAGGCCAAAAATGGCCAAACGAATATCGGAAACGATCGATCGAGCAAATGGAGATGACTAAGGAATTACGTCGAACGACAACCCAGCCTAAACGGCTCTTCGATACGCCTCAAATATCAATATCCAAATATCCATAATAGGATTTTCATAAATTAGACCAAATCACCAAAAATTGGAATATACACGAAATCAATCCAAACCAAAATCAATTGCACATGAATAAGTGTTAGGAATTCATACCTAACAATCGAAGATAATTATAGGATAAGATGTGAGATAAAAATCTCACCTTTGAACCCAAATCAATGAAGGAGAAGCTTTAAAAACAAGCTAAGATCAATTCTTCTTCAATAACAACTCAAGGAGCTTCAATCTAAGCTTAAAACACATATTTTCCTAAATTAGGTTTAGGATATTTTCTGAAATTGAAGAGGAGAAGAGATGGAGAAGATGGAGAAGTTGCTTACCAATGGGTTCTCTTGAGTTTGGAGCTAGAAGATGGATTTGCTAATGGAAACTAGGGCTTAGGAATTTCTATTTCCTATTCTCTTCCACCATTGTTGCTAAAGCTTGAGTGTTTAAGCAAAGAGGAGAAGTTATGAAGAGAAGGGGGTTGGGCTGAGCTAATAAGGGTGCAGTCCAAACCAAAGTCATAAGCGGGAAAAAGTAGCAAAAATCAACTATCTCCAAACATATCGAAGGTTATACTCAAAAAGGTCGCAAACGACATTTTAAACTCAATGGGGGTGGTCTCGAGTCCCAATTCGACTGTTTGCAAAAAGTAGCTTTTCGGACCAAAATCCGACGAACGATAAAATATTTAAATAAAATATTTAAATATAAAATCGATAGATATGCGGGTTGTTACATCCTTACAAAACTGAAACACAGCTAATCGACATAGCGGAATATTTCATACAAGTACGGAAGTACGTATCGCCATCCAGCTCGTCTCCTGAGCTCCTTAGCATCTTTTCCTGTAATCTATAATACTCGGTCTGACCCGAGCATTATAGTTAAATAACACCCGAGTCAGTCTGGAAAACCAGCGTGAGAAAACCATACTCAATTGGATTATTAAAGTTTCAAAATTATTTTGAAAACAAAAGCATCTCGTAAGACCATGCTATAAATAAACATGTCGGGTTTTTACCTTACGATAGCCAAAACACTTTTTATCAAATCCGTTCGGTATTATAATAGTGTCTATAGAAAGTAGAATAGAATCTAGCTGAAATGCTTGCATCTCATGTTTCAGCAATAATTGGGCACAATCAAAACCGTACAGGCGCGTAGGGAGAATGGATTTCCATCTAATGACTAGGCACTGGGGTACCACCTATCACAGTACGTGGCTTAGATCACCATATCGAGGATTACTCCCAATCCCCTACAACACAAGACCGGGACTACACCTTACTGGATAATCCCGAGTAAGATTTCCCCGCGGTTGGGATCAGCAACCGCACTACTAAGCCGAAGTAAGATTTCCCCGCGGTTGGGATTAGCAACCGCATTACTAAGCCGAAAAAAGGACATCTAGACAAGGATGACCTCACCCTAATGGGTGCTACCCACTTAGCCTTGACCCCTGATTTTCAGTCATTCCCAGTTGACGAAGCACGAGGCTAAGCGTTACCTTTTTAGAACACATCTCTTAGAATTCTCATCGCCCGCCTGACGATGTTCTAAAGGCATTCGTCCATACAAGTCCGTCCCGGGTTCAAACGGAACTGAAGGCACTACTCCTACTACATCCATTTTGGAATCACCTCAGGATTAGTAGCGACTAGCCCTTGCACTTCACTGCTCCACCTTCGAATCCAAACTCTTGTTTTCCACACGAAAACGTTCAAACCGGATCGAAGTGGTTATCGAGAAATTTATCCCAATCCCGGTCTCTTCGAAACGATCAGCGCATTGTCCAATATTGATAGTCGGTTATTTAACTATCAATTAACATTCACAAACATCCATCAAACATAAATAATTTCTCCTGAATTATTTATCTCAAAATATCTTCGCAAGATAAATTTCTACTTTCACCCCTTTTGAAAACAGTTTTCAAACCACACTTTTCTCATGAGATAAATTTTCAAATATTTGTTTCCACTAAAAACACCAAGCACAAAAACTTTAGCTTTATAAAATAATTTAAAACTCTTTATTATAAAATATCCTTTAAAACATTTAAATTAAAAATTACTTTAATACTTATTCAAAATATATATTTTAAGAATATTTAAAATAAAACTACTTTGTACAATATAAAACTGAATTTCTAACTTTTAAAACATAATACCAAGCCATCTTTAAATAATTACTGCTATAATAGATTAAAAGAAAATACTTACTTTAGAATTTAAACATTTAGAAATAATAAGTTTCTAAACATACTTTTTAAACAACTTAAAACTCTTTACTTATACTTAAAATCTGTTTGAAACATACATGGCTATTCAGGGAAATGCGCTTTCCTTCCACATCTTTTTAAAAATAAATCACTATTTATTTTTAAACAAAGTTACCTATTCCTTTAATAAATTCCCACCGTGAATTTATTCTTTCAAATCCCACCGTGAATTTCATAATCACATTCGTCTTTAATTTCCAATTTCAAACACTTAAATCAATTTCCAACTTGATTTCCAATTTACTCCATTTGAAATATATTCCTTTACTTACTCATTTGTTCCAAAACCCATTGACTTCAGATTTTAATTCCTTAGTTATGATTTAAAATATTTTAACTAAAAACATCAATTTGAGATTTCCCCAAATTCCTTCTTTATCCTTTTAAATAAATTCAAACCTTGAATTTTAAAATAAATTCTTTATTTCTTGATATAACATCACTTAAGTTTAAAATTCGTTATTTCTCTGTTTATTCAAAATCCCTTTTTCATACCCGGAATTTATTAGGATTTAAAAATCACTTTTATTCCTTTCCAATTCATACTTATTTTTGTTCAAATTCTCTATAATTATTTCACTTAAAAATCTACTCTTATATTTCTTTCAAAAATCCAATTTTATATATATTTTGAGACTCAGTGTACCGAAATATTCAATCAAACCATGGTACCAGATATTCCAATTATCAGTATAATTCATCACAACATATCAAATAATCATAACACAGAATTATTAGAACAAATCTAAATATTTCGAGGAATCCAGTTGGATCCCTCCAACCTGTTTCCCTGCATCCATAGATGTTAGCACAATATAAAATACCAATTCCACTTCGAGGTGGAATATCGTTGTATGGGATTTATATAATATCATCCGCTATTATGCGGTGCATAGGGTCTCATCCGCTATAATGCGGGAAATCAATAACTCCAGTATATACTATATACCACTATATATAATATAGCACATCAAATCAATTCAATCATTCAATCAATTATTTAAATTTAACCATTTAAATTTAAATAGCAATCCAGAAGAGTGAGATTAACTCACCTTTGATTTTTGTAATTGCAATCCATTCCATCTCGACCTGTTTCCTCATGAATTTATACCTTGAACAAACAATTCAAGATTTATTTATATTTTGAATTAACCAAAACAATTTATGTGATGACCCGCCCTTCTCGACCCTCGAAAATTGACACAAAATACTCCACAGTATAATATGTCAATGATCAAGTGTCGGAAAAGATAGATTGTTGAGGAAAAAGAAAGAAGATAGAAGAAAGAAGGAACTAAATTATAACAGAATCTCACAATCGCAGCGGAACAAAATATAATACATAATATCAGATCTTTACACAAAATGAAAACTATATCTGCTTTATACAATATATCATCAGAGTATCACAACAAACAACAATTACCAGCCTGACAACATCAACAATCATAGCAGCGGATATAAGCAAGTACAGATAATACGTCTCGGACTCTAGCTCCTCTCCTGAGCTCCATAGCATCCTTTCCTGTAATCTATAATACTCGGTCTGACCCGAGCATTATAATGAAATAACACCCGAATCAGTCTGGAATACTAGCGTAAGAGAAATACACCCAAATTGATTATTAAAGTTTCAAAAATTCTTTGAAAATCAAAAGCATCTCGTAAGACCATGCCATAAATAAACATGTCGGGAGTTTACCTTACGATTGCTAAAACATTTCTTACAAAATCCTCTGATATTATAATAGGGTCTATATACAAATACTTATTAAAATAGTCGAAATTGTTACATGATTAAATTCATGCTACTAGCCACAAAGTGGGTTATACAAACAAAACTCGTAAAAGGCGTGTAAGGAGAATGGATTTCCAACTAATGACTAGGCACCGGGGTACCATCTGTCACAGTATGTGGCCTAAATCACCGTACCGAGGATTACCCCCAATCCCTGCAACACAAGACCGGGACTACCAATTACTGGATAATCCCGAATAAGATAACCTCACGGTTGGGATCAGCAACCGCACCACTAAGCCGAATAAAAAGGGACATCTAGACAGGGATGACATCACCCTAATGGGCCCTACCCGCATAGCCTTGCTGCATATCCCCTGATTTTCAGTCATTCCCGTTTGATGAGGCTTGAGGCTAAGCGTTACATTTTTAGAACGTTTCACTTAGAATGCCCATCGTCCACTTGACGATGTTCCGAAAGCTTTCATCCATACAAGTCAGTCCCGGGTTCGAACGGTTCCAAAGGCACTACTCCCACTACATCCATTTGGAATCATCCTCGGGATTAGTAGTGACTAGCCCTTGCACTTCACCGCTCCATCTTCGACTCCAAACTCGTTTCCAATGAAAACGTACAAACCGGATCGAAGTGGTTTTCAAGAAATTAATCCTGATCCCGATCTCTTTGAAACCATCAACGCATTGTCCAGTATTAATAGTCGGTGATTTAACTATCAATTAATATTCACAAATATCCATCACACAATAAATAATTTCCCGCATTATTTATTTTCCCCAAAAATATCTTTGCAAGATATATTTCCATTTTCAAACCCTTTTCAAAACAGTATTCAAACCCAACTCTTCTCATGGAATAAATTCCCATATCTTTACTTCCTCTGAAAACATCCAAGTGCCAATCCTTTAGATTTAAAATAATTTAAATCCTTTATTCTTGTAAATACATTAAAACATTTATATTAAAACTACCTACATACTTAATTTAAAATATATATATATATATATATATATATATATATATACTTTAAAAATATTTCGAATAAAACTGCTTTATAAAATATAAGCTACTTTTCTTCAAAATAAAAGTTAAGTCTTACTAAATTTTAAAATAAAGTCATGAAATCCTATACAAGTTTTTCAAATAAAACTTTAACCAAACTATCTTTACAATAAAACTATTTTATAAAATATAAATATTAATGATATTCTTTTAAAGCATATACCAATTAACCCTTATAAAATAATTACCTTATTAAATATTCACCTTTAAAATTTTTACAACTTAATTAAGAATTTTCTTAAAAACATTCTTTTAAAATCTAATTTAAAACCTTTAACTTTTACTTAAAAATCTGCTTTAAAACGTACTTGGCTTTTCAGAGAACTACATTTCCATTTCAGAATAAACCAAAGAATCTTTTTGTAAATCCTACACGATTTAGCTCAATTCAAATTTATGTTAAATCCCGTAAATTCCTTTCCACACTTTAAAAATAAAATCCATTTATTTTTAAACACATTTCTGTTTCCTAGAAATCATTTTCAAAATGTACTTAAAGTATTCAAAATATGATTACTAAATTCTTTATCCAAATTATACTTTTGAAAATCCACACAAGTTTCTTGAGTAACTTAAATCAAAAATTTCCTTTTATATAAAGTTATTATACCAAGTATTTATATTAAAAGTTTCCTTTAGAAAACATAATATTAATTTAGCTTTAAATGCTTAAATACCATAATTACTTAATTAAATATTTACTTCCACTAAAAAAATGATTAAAAATATATTTTTTATAAAACATTCTAAAAACACCTTTAAAATTTTCTAATTTATGCTTCGAAAACTTTCCTTTGAAACATACTTAGTTTTCAAGGAAAAATACACTTCCCATCCTAAAAAAAAATATCACTATTATTTTTAAAGCAAATCACATTTCCTTTTTAAATCACAATTTCAAAACACTTCAAATTTCAACTAATTTCTTGAATTTAATTCCCTTAAATTCATTACTCAAAATTTCCCTTTCTATTTTCTTTTAATTCCAATTTATTTTATTTATATTTTAAAATCCCAAATTATACTTATCCAATCATAACACAGCATAATTTAATTTCCAAATCAATCTATCACAGTATATAAATAAAATGCATCATCAATTATGAAAATAATTTCTATACTGTGAGGAATCCAGTTGGATCCCTCCAACCTGTTTCTCTGCATCCACAGATGTTAGCACAACAATAAATATCGATCAAATCTGATAATAATTGTCACGCAACTAATCAACCATTAAATACTAGCTATTTAAATTTAAAACGGCATCCAGATGTGAGTGAGAATAACTCACCTTGAATTTCGAAACGCTGAGCGTTTAAATTTTAAATTAAATCGAATCGTTCGATTTAATCCAAAATTTTCGCTTGCTCTGATCGTTCACAGATCTGAATTGCAGCGCAGAGTTCCTTGCTGCGGTTCCAATGCCGCCAATTTCGTCAAATTCTGACAACGTATGCACCAGATATAAAATATTATAGTTTGAACTATAATTTAAAACAGTTTCCTTTAATTATTATCATACCAAACAAGATCAGGCCATCAATTTCACTATCGAAATCCAGGCCGTAGCTTCAATCTTCTTCTCCCGCTCGTCCCAGTACGAGATCAAACCCAAAATGCCCATTGGGGTTCATGACAGCACCTCCCACGATCGCCTATACAACGATCGGCGGCCCCCCGCGTCGCCATAGCCACTAGACGCCTCCACCCATCATCGTGCCTGACTCGGCATCGTCCTCTTCGCCGAAAATACCTTCGAACGCATGGCTAATGCGGCCCATAAACTCCTCCTCCGGTCGACGAAAACCAATCTCCACCGTCCAATTTAAAGAACTCGAGATGCTCTACGATCTTCATGTTGGAGCTTCCTCGTATAGATGCATAGATGGAGAGATAATTTAGGGAGAAGGTGATAGGGTTTCAGCCACAGATTCAAGTAGTGGCGGCCGCGTTGAGAAACTAGGGCTTCGGCCTGAAAACGTGAATATATATATACATTTTAGTATAATAGTTTATTAATATTCTAAATTTTAACAAACTTTTACAGACGAATTCCAAATCACACGTAGCGCCTGGTGTTTATACGTTTTACTCGCTTTTCGAACATAATGGAACATGTTTCGGAGGCTAATTTGATCATATGTGGAAGATAGCTTTTTAAATCGAGTTTAAATATTAAATTATCGATTTTAATTTCAATGCGTTTCTCACCCGTACGAGCAAACGGTAACTCCAAACGCTACCAAAATTGAAATTCGATAATAATTAACTATTACAGATCCAATGGAACTAGTTTCGTCGAATTCCGAGACTGCCTCGGAAGGCTATTTTAATTCGTCGATTTATTCGAGCGATTTCCGAAATTGTCGAAATCACTTAAAATTTCACTTTCAAAATTTTTCTAACTTTATTATAAATCGTATAGAATTTATATTCACCTTAGAAATTATTCTGATTCATTTCGAATCAAAATCCGATTATTTACATTATTTAAATATTAAATTCCATTATTAAAATAATATAAAATTCCAAATTTTAACCTAACGACTTTGGATTACATCCAAAGGTCCAGTATTAAAATTTAAATCAAAAAAGATCAAAAAGAAATCTTAGAAACCATTTTCATAACCATTTACATGCAGATTCACTAATTATCCCAATTCCAAATATTTAATTATTACTATTCAAATCCAATTGAATTACCATACTCGATATTTTAACTAATTATATTGATTTAACCAAAATCTTCTTACTTCAAAATCCATTCAAAATCCACATTTAACATTTAAAATGAATTAAATGTTCAAAATCTAACGACCTAAATTCTGGGTAGTTACATTCCTCATCTCTTATAAAAATTTCGTCCTCGAAATTTGCTAAGGTACAAAAATGCTACTAAACTCATTTACTTACCCCAAAATTCATTCAATTAGAGCTCACATTTACTCCTCAAAACCTTTTAGCTCAATCCAAAACCATTTGCTTTATTTATACTCAAAAGCTTATGTTTCAACATCATTTCAAAAATCGACCCTTTCTTATTAACTCAAAATTTTCAAAATCCTCAAAAAACTTCTAACTCCTAAAATTTTTGACAGCGTCTCCTTTGTACGGAGAGCGTTTCTCAATATCACAATATATATACATCGACCCACACGGTTGGAAAACAAAATACCATAATATATATATATATATACCATTTTCCAATTTTATTACGTAGGCGTACCTTTTGATTAGCATTTTAAAAGCAAGCGGCTAATTATATTGCATATACGTGCTCCAACTCTATCGATTGCCTCCCGTACCTATACTTACTTACACAAACACATTAGTTTTTAATAATATGAGAATTTAGCAACATTCCATTCATTTGTCTTAGCCAAACATATTAATTATATACCCAAACAAACAAATTTCATAGTCCTGCATGTAATCCATCTTTTATAAAAAATCACAACGTTTCAATACTACTTTAGTTTTCTTTACAAGTCCAAACTTCATTTTATTCCACTCGAATGATTTACATTCAAGTTTTCTACATATGATTTATATTCAATTCCAAATTGATTCACGATCAAATTTTATTTTCAATTTGATATATTTGAATTTCTTTAATGATCCACTTTCATTTATATGCAAATCTACTTAATATGATTTCAATCCATTCCAATTGATTCAAAAACCAATTTTTATTTACATCTTTTAATTCATTTACTTTATTTACGACAATCGACCAATTCCTATGCAAATTTTAATGTTATTCATGCAAATAACCATTACTTAAGTTTATAACCATTTAAAATTTATTCCAACTCAATTTATATTAATTTTATTCAATTCTGCATTGTTCACAATCCAAACATTCTTATTTCATTGGAATTACTAAATTAAATCCCTATTCTTATATTTAATTTCGTTATCCATACAGATTCATTCAAAACCATTTTATAAGCTTGACAACAACCATTTCAAAAAATTTCTTAAGTTGTCTCAACTATATTACATCCCATTTCTTTCATCCAATCAATTTTATTTCATTTTAATTTGATTCTCAGTCAATCAAATTCTCATCCATTACAAATTTTAATTCAATTCGTTTACTTACTCATTCCATTTTAACCTTAATTCACCTTCTTAATTCATTTCTGAATTTATTAATAACATAACCATTCCAATTATTCTAAACCAGAACTGGGTTTTATTTTGCTTTTTAAATTTTTAACAAGCTACCAAAATTTTATTCATCCCATTACCCTTTTATTTAATTTAGCCTACGCTAAATTCGTCTTCATTCAATTCCATTGAATTTAGTTGAGTGAGAATTTAATTCATTCAATATCATTCTTACTTAATTTAAATTCCATTTAATTCAATTCTTTTCCAAATTTAATTCAATCCCAACTAAATTTTATTTATCCAACTAAAATTCATTCCATTTCCTTTACTAATTAAATAAGAATTTAATTCTATTCAATATTATTTATAACACAACTGAATTTTGATGTCAACTCCATCTAAATTTAACTCAATCTCTCTTAATCTAAGTTAAACTCAATTCGATCCAATTTTATTTCTCCATTCAATTTAAATTTTTACTTTCTAATATATAAGTTTTAAAACTTATTTAGTAACCTAAGTTCATTCACATTTTATATTTCACTTTGCCTTATCACACTTTACATTTCATTTAGGATTTAAATTTTGAATTTCCCATAAAATTCCAAACATTTTATTTTGATTTTACAACTTTCATTTCCCATTCTTAAGTTCACTAACATATTTACTTAAAAGCTTATATTGCTTGGTTGAGTCCATTTTCATCTTAAAACCACAATTCCAAATTATATATATATATATATATATATATATATATATATATATATATCACTTAATAGCTTAAGTGTATAAATTTTCATTACACAATTTTAACTCACAGTTATGACCATTTTACATTTCAACTTTAACCAATTTAATTCGATTTCAATTTCAATTTTTATTTTATATTAACTTATCTTGAGTTAAATGCAAATATATTTTATTTACTACCATTTACTCAAGTTAAATTTCAATTCTAGGATTAAAATTTCATTTTCCCTTCTTATTTAAATCAACTTCACTTTATAAGTTCAATAGTTGATTCATTTTAACTTTACACATTATCTAAATAGAATTTTCCAGAATTCAATTACCCGATTTTATTTCAAAACTATTTTGAAATAATAATCAACACGTACCCACTAGGTATATCAAATCTCCAGATCCTAAAACAACTTGTTTTTATCAAAACAAATTTCCCTTTTGAAATTTCTAAAACCACTTATATACCCAACAAGTCCAAACAAATATCATAACCAATTTCCATGGAAGCAATCCATCACTTTAGAAACTCGAAAATGAATTCTGATGATGTGGACATGATCATCGGGATTATTTCCCAGCGACTGAAGTGAGTTCAGTGCTTCCTTACTTCCACAAATCCCTTTCAAAACAATTTCCATTCAGAAATATTTCCTAAAATAATACTCCATTATTTCCTTCAACCCTTTGGAAAACATTTTAGACATTCCCAAGATTTCAAAATTTTCCAATCTTCTGTTTAAATTTATTTGAAACCCCTTTTTAAAATTTTCAGGATTTAAATTCTGGTTTACTTCAAATTTAGTTATTCTTCTTTTGGTTAAATCATACTTATAGAATTCTATTTGGTTATAGCCATTTCAAATTTTGGATTCTTATATTTGATTATAATATTAACAACCAAACATCCAAATATATATAATAATTTAGATATCGTTTCTTTCATATCAAAATAAAATTTTGGGTAAAATTATTTCATTTACCCACTTTAAAAACAATACCATGTCGGTTTATCTTGCTTAAGAGTTTCGAAACCCCTATCGATACGGTTGTACTTCCCGTACCGAGCAGAATTCATAAACACTCAACCGGTAAGTCAACACTGTATAAAAACAATTTTTATATCCACTAACAAGTACGCTCTCATAGTTATTAACACACTCAACTCGTTATAGAGTACCATTGACTCTATTTAATGAGTAATTTCCCCACCAGAGCCAAGGTTGTCGCCGGCCTAAGCTCTGATACCACATGTGACGACCTACCCTTCTCAACCCTTGAAAATCGACACAAAATACTCCACAGTATAATATGCCGACGATCAAGTGTCGGAAAAGACAGATTGTTGAGGAAAAAGAAAGAAGATAGAAGAAATAAGGAGCTAAACAATAACAGAATCTCACAATCGCATCAGAACAAAATATAATATATAAGTCGGATCTTTACACAAAACGAAAACTATATCTGCTCTGTACAATATATCATCAGAGTATCACAACTAACAACAATTACCGGCCTGACAATATCAACAATCACAGCAGCGGATACAAACAAGTATGGATAATACGTCTCGGACTCCAGCTCCTCTCCTGAGCTCCACAGCATCCTTTCCTGTAATCTATAATACTCGGTCTGACCCAAGCATTATAATGAAATAACACCCGAATCAGTCTAGAATACCAGCGTGAGAGAAATACACCCAAATTGATTATTAAAGTTTCAAAAATCCTTTGAAAATCAAATGCATCTCGTAAGACCACGCCACAAATAAACATGTCAGAATTTTACCTTACGATAGCTAAAACATTTCTTACAAAATCCTATGATATTATAATAGGGTCTATATACAAATACTTATTAAAATAGCCGAAATTGTTACATGATTAAATTCCAGATACTAGCCACAAAGTGGATTATACAAACAAAACTCATAAAAGGCGCGTAGGGAGAATGATTTCCAACTAATGACTAGGCACTGGAGTACCATCTGTCACAGTATGTGGCCTAGATCACCGTACCGAGGATTACCCCCAATCCCCTGCAACACAAGACCGGGACTACCCCTTACTGGATAATCTCGAGTAAGATCACCCCAGGGTTGGGATCAGCAACCGCACCACTAAGCCGAATAAAAAGGAACATCTAGACATGGATGACCTCACCCTAATTGGTGCTACCCACATAGCCTTGCTACATATCCCCTGATTTTCAGTCATTCCCGATTGATGAGGCTTGAGGCTAAGCATTAACTTTTTAGAACTTTTCATTTAGAATGCCCATCGTCCACCTGATGATGTTCCGAAAGCATTCATCCATATAAGTCCATCCCAGGTTCGAACGAAACCGAAGGCACTACTCCTACTACATCCATTTGGAATCATCCTCAGGATTAGTAGCGACCAGCCCTTGCACTTCACTGCTCCATCTTTGACTCCAAACTCGTTTTTCCACGAAAACATACAAACCAGATCGAAGTGGTTTTCGAGAAATTAATCTCGATCCCGGTCTCTTTGAAACGATCAACGCATTATCTAATATTGATAATCGGTGATTTAACTATCAAATAATATTCACAAACATCCATCACACGATAAATAATTTCCCAAATTATTTATTTTCCACAAAAATATTTTTGCAAGATATATTTCCATTTTCAAACCCTTTTGGAAACAGTTTTCAAACCCAACTCTTCTCATGGAATAAAATTCCAAATCTTTACTTCCTTTGAAAACATCCAAGTACCAATACTTTAGATTTAAAATAATTTAAATCCTTTATTCTTGGAAATACATTAAAACATTTATATTAAAACTACTTACATACTTAATTTAACATGTATATATATATACTTTAAAAGTATTTCGAATAAAACCGCTTTATAAAATATAAACTGTTTTTCTTCAAAATAAAAGTTAAGTCTTACTAAATTTTAAAACAAAGTTATGAAATCCTATACAAGTTTTTCAAATAAAACTTTAACCAAACTATCTTTACAATAAAACTATTTTATAAAATATAAATATTAATGATATTCTTTTAAAGCATGTACCAATTAACCCCTTTAAAATAATTACCTCTATTCTAATTTATTAAATATTCACCTATAAAAAATTACAACTTAATTAAGAATTTTCTTAAAAACATTCTTTTAAAATCCAATTTAAAACCTTTAAATTTTACTTTAAAATCTGCTTTAAAACACACTTGGCTTTTTAGGGTACTACACTTCCATTTTAGAATAAACCAAAGAATCTTTTTGCAAATCCTACACGATTTACCTTAATTCAAATTTACGTTTAAATTTCCTTTCCACGCTTTAAAAATAAACTCCTTTTATTTTTAAACACATTTCTATTTCCTGGAAATCACTTACAAAATGTACTTAAAGTATTTAAAATATGATTACTAAATTCTTTATCCAAATTATACTTTCGAAAATCCACATAAGTTTCTTGAGTAACTTAAATAAAAAAATTCCTTTTATATAAAGTTATTATACCAAGTATTTATATTAAAAGGTTCCTTTAGAAAACATAATACTAATTTACCTTTAAACGCTTAAATACCATAATTACTTAATTAAATATTTACTTTCACCAAAAAAAATGATTAAAAATATATTTTTTCTAAAATATTCTAAAAACACCTTTAAAACTTTCTAGTTTATACTTCGAAAACTTTCCTTTAAAACATACTTAGTTTTCAGGAAAAATACACTTCCCATCCTAAAAAAAATCTCACTATTATTTTTAAAGCAATTCGCATTTCCTTTTTAAATCACAATTTCAAAACATTTCAAATTTCAACCAATTTCTTGAACTTAATTCCCTTAAATTCGTTACTCAAAATTCCCCTTTCTATTCTCTATTAATTCCAATTTATTTTATTTATATTTTAAAATCCCAAATTATACTTATCCAATCATAACACAGCACAATTTAATTTCCAAATCAATCTATCACAGTATATAAATAAAATGCATCATCAATTATGAAAATAATTTCTATATTGTGAGGAATCCAGTTGGATCCCTCCAACCTGTTTCTCTGCATCCACAGATGTTAGCACAATAATAAATATCGATCAAATCTGATAATAATTATCACACACAACTAATCAACCAATCAACCATTTAAATATTAGCTATTTAAATTTAAAACGGCATCCAGATGTGAGTGAGAATAACTCACCTTGAATTTCGAAACGCCGAGCGTTTAAATTTTAAATTAAATCGAATCGTTTGATTTAATCCAAAATTTTCGCTTACTCCGATCGTTCACAGATTTGAATTGCAGCGTAGAGTTCCTCGCTGCGGTTCCAACGCCGCCAATTTCGTCTAATTTTGACAACGTATGCACCAGATATAAATTATTATAGTCTGAACTATAATTTAAAACAATTTCCTTTAATTATTATCATACCAAACAAGATCAGGCCATCGATTTCACTATTCAAATCCAGGCCGTTGCTTCAATCGTCTTCTCCCACTCGTCCCAGTATGAGATCGAACCCAAAACGCCCATTAAGGTTCACGACCGCACCTCCCACGATCGCCTATACAGTGATCGGCGTCCCATCACGTCGCCCTAACCACTAGAGGCCTCCACCCACCATCATGCATGACTCGGCATCGTCCTCTTCGCCGAAAACACCTTCGAACGCAAGGCTAACGCGGCCCATAAACTCCTCCTCCGGTCAACGAAAACCAATCTCCACCGTCCAATTTAAAGAACTCGACACGCTCTACGATCTTCGTGTTGGAGCTTCCTTGTATAGATGCACAGATGGAGAGATAATTTAGGGAGAAGGTGATATGGTTTCGGCCGTAGATTCAAGTAGTGGCGGCTGCGTTGAGAAACTAGGGCTTCGGCCTGAAAACGTGAATATATATATAAACACACATTTTAATATAATAGTTTATTAATATGCTCAATTTTAACAAACTTTTACAAACGAATTCCAAATCACACGTGCCGCCTGGTGTCTATAATGTTTTACCCGCGTTCCTAACACGTTGGAATGTGTTTCGGAGGCTAATTTGATCATATGTGGAAGATAGCTTTTTAAATTGAGTTTAAATATTAAATTATCGATTTTAATTTCAACGCGTTTCTCACCCGTATGAGCAAACTATAACTCCAAATTCTACAAAAATTGAAATCCGAAAATAATTAACTATTACGGATCCAAAGGAACTGGTTTCGTCGAATTCCAAGATTGTGCCTCGAAAGGCTATTTTAATTCGTCGATTAATTCGAGCGATTTTCTAAATTGTCGAAATCACTTAAATTTTCAATTTTAAACTTTACTAACTTTATTATAAATCGTATAGAATTTATATTCACATTAGAAATTATTCTAATTCATTTCGAATCAAAATCCGATTATTTACATTATTTAAAAATTAAATTCCATTATTAAAATAATATAAAATTCCAAATTTTAACCTATCAACTTTGGATTCCATCCAAAGGTCCGGTATTAAAATTTAAATCAAACAAGACCAAAAAGAAATATTAGAAACTATTTTCATAACCATTTGCATCCAGATTCACTAATTATCTCAATTCCAAATATTTAATTATTAATATTCGAATCCTATTGAATTGCCATACTCGATACTTTAACTAATTACATTGAGTTAACCAAAATCTTCTTACTTCAAAATCCATTAAAAATACACATCTAACATTTAAAATGATATAAATGTTCAAAATATAACGACCAAAATTCTGGGTCGTTAAAATTTATTTCCATTTAACAAATATAATTCACTAATAATTAAATTCTAACTAGTAGTTTTAAAACCAATTTTCTTGTAATAAATATTTTTAGGAACAAAATAATTAAATAAGTTTATTAAACAAATTAATCTCCAAAAAGCATTATTTAAAATTAAACTAGTAACTTAAGATATTTATATATGTATATTTATTTTATTTATTTTTCTTTGAAACTACATATACTAAGAAAATAATCTATATAAGTCTAGAAATCTAATTTTCTAAATAAACATTTATATTTTATTATTATATATATTTTGAAAAAAAATAACTAGCAGATTAAAATAGGTATATGTACTTTTTTTTTCTTATGCTGTAAAAACCTCTTCTTTAACATACATACATACATACATACATACATACATACATACATACATACATATATATATATATATACATATACATATACATATATATATATATATATCTTCGTACAATAAAGAATCTAATACAGATCTCCTTCCTTTGTAATACAATATATATATATATATATATATATATATATATATATATATTACAAAATCAAAAACAGAAAGTTTTACCTATATTCTTTTTCTGTATAATCATATATGTAATATTAAATTTCATAAAAAAAAGAACTGAAAATACCTCTCAGCAAAATCCCAAATCCAGGCTACCATCGCCGTTCACCCGTAACAAGCCATCGCGACCACGGCCTCATAATCGATCGCGAGCTTCCTCCCGATATCGACGAACCCAAACGCAGCTACTCCTCCCGCCTTGGCCACCAATTTCGAACCTGCGACCCAAACCGCCCCTATCTCGTTCACGCATCCTTTAGATCGAGCAGGCCTACGACCATCGAGCTTCACGAGTGCACAGCCACGCATCTCCTTCCTCTGACTAATCGAATGCAGTCATGTTCATCTCCCCTCCTTGAATCGATTTGAAAACAAAGTCGCCATCTCTCTTCTTTTCTCTGCTCGAAGTCGTGAGGGTTAGGCTAGCTTTGATTCGAATTCCCCTTTCGGCTTGCGATTTTTCTGCGTTTCGAATTCGATTTCATCCTTCTTTTTTTTTAACAAGGAACGAACTGTCTTGATTTTTGAGAGAGAGAGGAAAGCTCGGTTTTGATTTATGAATATGAATCGAGAAATGGAATGGAAACATATGGAGACAATTTCTAACGCTCAGCCATTATTTTCTTTATTTCTGTTTTTAAAATGATCTGCCTATGCTTTTGTAAAGAAAAGGGGATACATGAGTAGATAGTTGCGTGCTTCACCCAACATGCTATAGTGACTACGAGATGAAAGCAAAAAGGCCTCACGTGAAATTATTTCAGCTGAGGTTTGACTGGTGTATATGAATATATATATATATATATATATATATATATATATATATATATATATATATATATATTTAAAATTTAAATCATCTCGATATCGCAACTTAAAATCTCGACCTCCTATCGAGGCATGCCGTTAGGCGTTTATAATGTTATACCCCTATTCCAAACGCAATGGAAAAGGTTTCAAACCCTAATTCAATCGTATGGAGTAGATAGCTTTTTTGGACCCAATCATTATATTAAATTTCCGATATAGATTCAGCGCGTTTATATGTCGTACGCTCACACAACAACTCCAAACGCTACGAAAATTGAAATACGATAATAATACAATATTACGGATCCTATGGAACTAGTTTCGTCGAAATTCGAGACTGTGCCTCGGGAGGCTATTTAAATATCAATTTTAAATGATATATTTTTAAAACCAAACGAATCACTTCCAATTTCAATTTAAAAGCTTTTATTATCTTTAGAACTATCAATATAAATTTTACGGGCCTTCAAATTATTTTTAACAGGCTTAAAACTCCAGATTCAGCATTTTACCCAACTTCAAATTATTTAATTCAATAATTTAATTTTTAAATAAATAGTGATATTTGAATTCAAGTTATAAACTAACTTTTAAATATTAAAATCAATTAAATATCCCAATTTAAATTGTCCAAAATTCTAGGTCGTCACAAGTAGTTGAGGCGTCGATTGCTAAAGTTTCGAAGCTAGAGGCATAAGCAGCAAAAGCTTAGTTTACACCGAGGTTTTGCTATAACTACCATTAGCTGAGTTATATTGTTAGGAATTGTCCGATGCTTCAGAAAGGACAACAGCCTAGGGTTTTTGCACATTCTTTAGCACCTTCCACTTTTGCAGCTGTGAAGGGAAAACGTATTCTTGATGGTATACTATTTGTTTATGGCTTTCCTATTTGTGTTTGGTTTGATACTAGTGCCTCTTATAGTTTTACATCTCATATCCTTGATGATTATTTAGACATGCTCAGCCAGTCAAGAGCGTTGATTATTGTTTGCTAATTGTTGTTCGTACTCTACCAGTTTGGGAGTAGATTACCTTTTACTACTTGGGTTGGGTGGGCAGTATTTGTAGATATATTGAAACGAAACACCTCATGAATTGAGTTTCACAGTTTAACTATAAGGAATTTGGTGATAATGTTGGATTAAAAGTCAAATTTAGTAAAAGATGTTTATTATGATGTAAAGGAAAGATGGAATATTTTGGAAATAAATACATGTGAAATAGTTTTATATAAGTATGATTTATGAAATATGTTAGTAAATAGAGTGGATTTAAATTGATATTCGAAAACCTTAAATCCCAGTGTTTATGAAATTGTTTTTTTTTTTTTGAGATTTTGGAAGAAAATTATAGTGGTGTTATTTTAAAGTATTTGAGAATAATAATGTTTGAAAAGAGTTATTAAGATTTTTTCAAGTTCAAGGTTGCTCTCGGTGTCGACAAGTCAATTTAGGATAAAATATTTTTATGTTATCTAATTCAAGTGGCTTAAAAGTGACAAAAATGTGCAAGAGATGTGTTTAGTTGGTAAGCACTTCTTGTAGGCATTTTCCTTCATAGTAAGAGAATATCTGGCATGACATGGTATGACCCATTTCCATGGTATCACTTTTGGTAACTTGATCTATATATATATTTTCTAAAGATATTAAATTAAGTATTTTGGTAATTGGTTTATGAAATTGAGATCATGATACTTAGTACTATTATACGAAGTATTTGATACCGCTTTGAAAATGATTTTGGTTAAGTCTCAAAAAGTATGATTAAGTGTACTAAAAATCACTTCTATCATTTGAAAAAAAAATTCTGATGATGCCGTTCATTTTCGAGTTTCTAAGTGGAGAATGCTACAGAGTAGTTTTGCAAAAAAAAAATTTGATTTAATCTCGAAAATATGATTTGATACAAAAGGATATATGCATATATTATTATTTCAAATGATTTGAAATGAAACCCGATGATTGGTTCTAAAGTCTTCTTTAATGATGTTGATATAAAATATAAAGTAGTTTAATAAAGATTTTAAAATAAGCTTTTTGTATGGAAAAGATTTGTATATATGCTATGTATGGTACCCAAGTGGTAGAGGTATAGCTCGAATAAATATGAAATAATTAATTGCTTTCTCTTAGTTGTAAGGTTGTCTAATAAATAAGTTAAACTTTGTTAAGTTATATTGTGGATGCATGTATCATATGAATTAGGACAACATGGTATGTGCATCATGTTATAATATATTGTTCGGTAGTTTTCATTTGTCAAAATGAAATGGGATTTTCAGCGATTTTGGACAGTCGGAAATTCTTAAATAATCAAAGAACTTGAAGCAATGTGTTTCGTGAAATTATGAAAGATGATTTTTTGTAACTCTTGAATTGAGAAGGTAGTAAGTTAAAACAAGTATAAATTTTTTGGACATCTTTGTTAAGTAAAATGAATGATGTTTCATATATAGGAGATAGTGGAGTATTATATGAGTATGAACTTAAGTTATAAATGTTTATAAACTTGAAGTTATGTTTTATGAAATGATTTATAAATGATTTATAAGTATTAAATGAAATACTATGTGAACATGAATGTGATTTAAAAGGAAATTGATGTAGTTAAGAATCCAAAATAATAAGTACATAAGTTGTACGTGGACCTTTTTATATGCATAACTATTCTTAATCCAGGATTCGAGTACATGATTTTTGGGTGATTTGCACTAGTCTGAAAAGGGATTTTTCACTTGATTCTTAATCATAAGCACCAGATAGGGATTCTTGATAAAATCCCGAGGTTTTCTATCATAGTATATGACTGCATAAGGAAAACAGAAGTTTCAAGTCAAGAAACTTGATCAAAGTAAGTACTAGAAAGGTCAAGTGATATATACTAGTTTGGAAGTGAAATCTATGTGATAGAACAAAAGATCAGAACACATATTGAATAGGGATGGTCCATGTACATTGTACGGGCTTTAATAGATTTTCATGATATGTTGTGTTGGCTTATAAAGAGTTTGAGGAATGACTCTTCGATTTGTTATAAGGTAGCATTAATAATCTCTAAGAAATAACCTGAGGCTGTTGAGCGTAAGGTACGATTAGTAGATTATTTATCGTCCTTGGATGATGAGAGAGTTTTGAACCTAGGCAAACCGTCAGCTTTGTTTTCTAGTGATTGTGAATGCTATCGAGTATTAGCGTATGCTTGTTTCTTTGATAGGTTAGTTAAAGTGCGGTAGAACAAGGATGCTCGGGATTGTATAAGGAAGACGGAGTACTGTTTGAGGGAGTTTTATCTGGAGTTGCTTATAGACTAGGGGTTCCTTTTTACCTTTGTATCATTTATCTTTTGTAATATGCCCACAATTTGAGGTGGAGCCACTTAGTATGCATTTTGGTTTGCAGTTTACTTTGTATCTTGTTTCTTCTATCTTCTTTGATTATCGTTCTTGTTTGAATTTCGAGGTCGAAATGTTCTACGTGGGGAGAATATAGCAACCTGTAATTTCGAACAATTCGCCTTTGAATATCTTAACTTGTTGAAAACATGATTAAGTATTATAAATGTGATTTTATAACCTTTTTAAACATCTTTTAATTAATGAATAATGATAAGAAACAAGTTATAGAATTTGTTTAACAAAAATAAATACTTCGAAGAAATGTCAATAATGTGACCAAAAATCGGTTTATCGATAAATAGCTTTCTAATCGATATAAGTTGTTCGAACTCTTTTATACTTGTCTAATTGACATATAGAGGCGTTAATAACTAATTAACACACTTTGCTTCATAAAGTAATTAGAAGCTTCTAGAAGATAAAGAGATAATTGAATGTAAGGGATTAAGGTAATTTTCTAAAAAAGGAGGTGGAAAGGAGAAATGATGGGGCATGTAGGGGTAAGCCTTCCATGGCAAGGCTAAGGGGTGAGAACAAAGGTGAGCCTACCATTTGAAACCTACAAAAGAAGGTGCTTGGCTGTTGAATTCTCTTTTGTTAATTTACAAAATAAATCAAGCTCTTTTCACATCTTCTTCTTTATAAATTTCCTCAGATAATAATTTCAAAACAACTCCAAATCAACTAAAAACTTGGCTTAGGATCGTAGGAAAACATCACTACAACTCTTAACTACTTGGATCTTGAAGAATCAAAGCACACTTCACAAATCCAAGCATGGCAGTGAGCAATAGGCAGGCTTTTTGGACAAAGGCAAGTGTAAATCAAGGTTGAAGGTAGGAAGTTTGATGTTTACAAGGTTGAGGTAGGAAGCAGAGGTTTGGACTTGCTTGTTTACCTGATTAAGGTTAAGCTAACTCACCGTTGAATGAATAGAAATGTGTATATGTGCTTGTCTTAGATTGTGTGTGTTATTTTAGTTGGTTTTGCTATTTGTTGTAATATTTAGATTTGATTCTTGTTTTGAAAGAAAAGGACATATGTAATCTATATGTATAGACATAAATGGACTTGTATGACTTGTTATATAACCTAGAAAACAATGCTCATAGGTTGTTGTAGGATTTTTGTTTAGATTGAACTTGGATTTGAAAGCGCTCTTATAGCTATAGTCGTTATAAATGTACTTAAGAATTGTCTTGTGTTCGACAAATTTGTAACGACCCAGAATTTCTGTCATTTGAAATTTGTATATTTAATTGATTTTAAATATTCAGATGTTAATTTTATAAGCTGAATAACTTATATTTGAAATATCTGGATTTAGTTAGATAATTAAATCGTTAATTAATATTTGAAATTGCAAAAATAATTGGAAATCGGATTTAATGTGAATGAAAATGATTTATAAAGTTGAATTAAATCTTATTTGAATTAGGATGATGATAGAGAACTTTAAAAAATTAAAAGTCAAATACAGAAATAGAATATTTTAATATTTAATTAACGTGTAAAAATAGCCATTTTTCATACAGTCTTGGATTTCAACGAAACTAGTTTCATTGGATCCGTATGTTATATTATTGTAGGATTTCAAACTTCGTGTCAATCGGATTTACGGTTTGTCCGGGGCAAGATAAAATGCATAGAAATCTGTTTAAGTGAATTTTAAATTTAAATAGTCGGTTTGAAAACCTATCTTTTAAATGCGATTGAATTGGCTCCCAATATATATTCCATTGCATTCAAAATAGGGGTAAAACATTATAAACGCCAGGCGGCACGCTTCGTTTCGAGTTCGGAAATTTTCTGGATGAATAATGTTTTGGAAGACGTGATTTTCTCTAATTTTCATCGAACCCTAACCTAATTAGGGCTGGCCACCATTTTTATTTCGATTGCCAGAAATTGCCAATCATCTTTATCGATCATCTTCAAATCTATGCATCTATATGAAAAACATTCAACTAAAATGTTGTAGAGGGCGACGAGATTGTTCAATCCAACGGCTACGTTTGAATTTCACGCAACGGATCAACGGCAATCCTTATTCGAACGTATGTCGTTCACGCACGTTTATCCATGCAAGGGGATGACCGAGTTTGCCATTTTCATGGCTAAGGGTGGAGCTCATGATGCACGTTCAAGTGATGCTGGTCGATTGCGTTCAAGTGGGTCGTAGGGTTCACGAAGATTCAAAGAAAAAAGGGTGGCCATGGGTTATCTTCGTTCGATTTTGCCTGGGTGAGGATGAAAGAAATGAACGGCCTTAATTCTAGGGTTGAAAACGTGCGGCTTTGATGATTTCAGATTTAAAAGGGTTTAAAAAAAAATGAAATTGCTTTATTTATTAATTCGTATAATGTTTAAAATACCGTAACTTTGTCATACGAGGTCCATTTTTTACGAAACGAATTGCTTTGGGTTCGTATTGATGAGCACTATATTTTCGAGCTAGTTTGGAGTTGATTGGAGCTAGTGTGAATTTTGGGTAAAATTAAACAGCTATTTATTTTTATTCAGAATAGAACACCACATCTGCTATTGGAATCAATGTGAGTACAACTCACTCTTTCTGACTCACTGATATTTTTATATAAGTGAAAATAAATATTATTTATGACGATTGATGATTATTTGAAGGATATATGATATATTGATTGGCATTTGGATATATGCCTACTTAGTGGAGCAGATGACCCCTGTCGTTCCTGTGTATGAGTGGATGACCCTTTGTACGCACATCTGCCTCGAAGCAGACATTGTACGCATATTCTAATATGTATATTTGTTGCAGGTGACAGGTTGAAGGGATCCAACTGGATTCCTCACCCGTGTTGATTTATTTACAGATATTGTGATATATGCTGTTATCATATGATATATGATATTTTGGATGCCGTGATTAATGTATTTGGTGCTGTTGCAGCATCGGGCCTATTTTTGATGATTTAAAAATGTTAAAGTGATGATTTTCGAATTAAAAGGGTTTTCAAGTGATTTGAAAAAATATATTTTTGAATGGTTAAGTAAATGAATTTATTTTGAATAAATAAAAATTAAAATTTTTATGTTATAAAAATTATGATTTTTGGGAAATATAATAAGAATATGATTTTTGAAATATGGAGTTATTTATTTTATAAATGGTTTAAAATTGAGATTTTGATTTATTATAAACTGTTTATAAATAAGATTTAGAAAATTGAATTTTTATAAATCAAAATGATGGAATTGTAAAGGAGTTTTGTAAATGTTAAATGAGGATATAAATGGATTTTGTAAGTGAATAAATTTTATAAATTTTGTAGTGTTATAAAAGAATGAATTTGTAAATAAATAATTTATAAGAAATTAACTTATAAATTGGATTTTTTAATGTAAATGAGATATAAATAGAAATTCTTAATTAAGGGATTTTATAAGTTGAAGTTCTTATAAAATAATAAATGGAATTTGATTTTATAAATGGAAGTTTTTATAATATATATATGGATTGTTTTATAAATCCGAAATCGACTTATTTTGATAAGTTAATCATTATACCCTATTAAAGGAGATATATCCACGATTTTGACAGTGGATAATCCTTTAATTTAGTTTGCAATAGCAATGAATTTGGTTAGAGAATTATATCCACGATTTTGGACAATGGATAATCTTGTAATAAAGGTGTAAAAGTTTTGATTTGTATAAACAATTTATATTAACGATTTTGGATAGTGAATAATAATATATTAAATAAAATAAATGTTTTGGAAGTGATATTTTGTAAATGGAGTTAAATGTTTTAAAGATGGTTAAAATGTGTTAAGTATTGAAACCATAGATTTCAACATTCATTGTTGAAATAGACGTTTTCAAGAAGTAAGGAAATGATGGACTATAACACTATTGTTATAGTAAATGATTTTGGAATGAAATATTTTGTATTGTATATGGGATTTATATATCTATCTAATTTTCGAATCCCTATACTTGTGATTTTGGGTTGTCGTAACGATGTTTTACGCAACATTCGTTTTGACTCAAATAAAAGATGTTTAAAGAGAATGTTTTCCTTACAGAATAAAATATATAGTTAATCGTGATTTAAGTATATGTAGTATTTTCTAAGTGTTGAAAATAAATCAATTTGTGAATTACTTATTATTAAATTACTATTTGGAAATGTTTTCCAATGTTGAAATGATCTTGAGAATATATCTTTTTTAAAGATAATTTGAAGAGAATATTTGGCAAGTGATTTAATTAATAAAAGATTAATTAAAAGGGCCTAGTGATTGTTATAGTGCTAAATATTTGTTTGTTTGTTTTAATAGTTAAAGAACCGACTATCAAATTTGGCAAATTTTTGTTCCTCGACTTGATGTGGGAACTATTTAGTCGTACACTTAGTACGCAGCCTTCTGTGTAAGCTTGATTGTTGTTTGTGTTGAGGATGTTGATTTGCATAGTGCGGGGTATTACTTCAATTTATCGAGCTTCCTTCTTGGCCCAAAGGATAGCAAATTGAAAGTTGGAAACATGATAAGTCTATAAGACTTAGTTGCCATGTGAGGTTGAGAAATGCTTTTGCGTTGTTGGTGCGAAGAGACCGGGATCAAATTTATCTGAAAACCACTTCGAACCAATGTGTATGCGGCGATTGTGCAGGTTGCTTTGTGATGATATTGATATTCCGGATTTTCATTGTGGAAGACCGCTTGTTGATCGTTTGGGGTTAAAATCCCAATATACATCCAGTAGCAGTGGTCTCTTCATTATGAAATATCCAATGCAAGGACTATTCGATACCATTCCTAGGATTTCCCGACAGGATGTGGTAGAAAAGTACATTCGGTTTGTCCTATTCTTGGACAATTTGTATGGATGTTTGTCTGATATTGCATTTCTAAAGATTACGTAAATTGGTTCTTACAAACGTGCATCAGTGGTGGCGGAGAAGGCAACTTCTCTTAGCTTAACACCCTCCTTGAGATGTATGAGCTTAAGGGTTGTACTTTTTGTGGAAGGCAATTAATATTCAATGGAAATGGTCATGTGGCATTCAAAGTGATGTGATATGTGATTGTGAAAGGTAATCGTTACCTCAGGCCTCATCAACCAGAAATGACCAAAACAGGGTTAGATGAAGCAAGGCTAAGTGGGTCATTCCCAAGTAGGATATGATCATCCTCTTCTAGATATATCTTTACATGCTATGATGTCATGTGTGATATCATGGAATTTTAGGCAAATAAATATGTGATAATCTTCTTTTATAAATTATTTAAAATGTGCAAAATTAATCTTTTTCAAACAAATAAAATATGTGTTGTTTATGTATGTATATATACAAGTAGATTTAAATAGAATTTCAATTTGAATTTGAAATTCAAAAGATAAATATCTTAAATATAAATTAGATTTAAAATAATATATATGATTTTTATTAGTATATAATTAGTTTTATATCGTTTTCTTTAAAAGATTTTATAAATATAAGTAAAGGAAATATATTAAACTAAATAGAAAATGAAATATAAAATTTTGTGAAAACATATATAAAATAATTAACACATGCAAAATAACAAGTGTAAGATTAATAGCATGCAATATAACAAGTGTCACCTTATTAATTCCTTTCCATTGTAAAAGAAAAATTAAAATCAGGTTATATATATATATATATATATATCTCTCATCTCTTCTACACCTTCATTTTCTTTCCTATCTTTATTTTCAAATTTTTGTCAAAACCTGTAAACAAACTAGAGAAAAAAATCGTCAAGCAAACAACTCTTTACAAACCTAAAGCTTGAAATACTAAGCAACTAATTAGATCAAATCATCTCAACAAAGTTTTCCAATTTCAAGTTATCAAAAGATCAAGCATTCCAGTTCAAAAGTCCTCTGTTCAAACATCATGTTATAGTGAGTAAACAACCTGTATAAAGCTTTAACCTGTTCAATCTTGATGCGTGTGAATAATATTTGAAATGATGATGTGATAGATGTTTGCATGAATGAAATTATGCTTGCATGTTCATAAATACACAGATGTTTGAGTGTACATGTCTGTACACACACACACACACACACACACACACATATATATATATCCCTATTTTTGTATTTACAGGCTAAAATCTAGATCAAAATTCAAAATCTCCTCATTTAATCTCGTATAGTGTGTGATATTTAAACAAGTTATGTTTGTTTTAACATAAACTATGTTTTAAAAATATTTCTAGGTAAATTGAGTTTGAGTATCTCCTAGAATTAGAAAATACATTAAAAAAAGCCAAAGTATGTCAAATTTCGATTTCAATAATTTATTATTTCATATACATAATCTGATTTGCTTTTGAAAACTATGATTTTTGAACGAAAAATCATGATTTTTAAGTATGTAATTTGAGAGAACTTGCGGGTTGATCAAAGTTTGTGTTTTGGGCATTTTCTGGTGATCGGAGGGATCTGGGTGGTCGGGATCACTGCTGGAGGTAGCGAGGAGGTAAGCGATCTCGGGAAAAATGGTAGGTGGATCTATCGACCACTGTGGCGGCGGTGCATTGACAAAGTAGGGTTTAAGCTCAAGTTTTGGTCGAGGTTGAAAATTAGGCTGATGCATCATCACTGGACCACCAGAGTTCATCGGAGGTGGGGGAATAGGTGCGAGGTTGGTCGATGAAGCTATGGACGGAGTTTCGAAGGGTCCGGTGGTCGGAGGCGTCGGGTCGAGGTGGTTTTTTGGATGATGGGTTCTGTTCCAGTTAGATCACATTTGCTCGATTTCGATTTAATGTTTATGTTGAAGATTAAGTGGTCAGAATCGAAGATGGAGGTGGTCGGCGACGTGTTGGAGGTAGCATCGGTGGTTGAAGTCACTTTGTTCATCGGTGTAGGTGCATGAGTTTCAGGTGTCAGTGGGGTTGGAGGAGAAGAGGTTGCCTCGGGGAAGAGCTCGGGGTAGCAGTGTTGCGGCTCGAGTAGGGTATCGGGTAGATGTGTGAGAGTTTAGCATGTTAACAGTTTTAAAAATTTAAAACCAAACTAGGTTAAAAAAAAGTTCTTGGGTCTGGGCTCGGGTAGGTACCGGGTTGGACTTGGGTATATTTTAATAACAATTTAAAATTTAAATAAAAGCAAGTTTTTAAAATTTAAAATAAATCAAGCTTTCACTATTTCTTAAAATTAATTTCTTTATATAATAAATGTTTTAAATAACTGGTTTAAGAAAAGTTGTATGATTTATTTAACTTAAATTAATTAATGTAATTCTTAAGTTTATTTTAAAACTTAAATTAAATGGTTTAATCAAGTAGTTAATTAAAGGGTAAAATGTTATTAATTAACTTTAAGGTTTTAAGTTAATTTATATGTTAATGATAATAAGTTTCAAGATTTATTAAATAAGATTTTAATAATAATTAAGTAATTAATAAAGATAAATGGTTTAACTTAAAATTAATTAGAGTCTTGGGTAAATAAATATTAACTAATTAATTAATTAGCAATTAAGGATTAATTAAATTAATGAAGCAATTAAAGAGAATGTTAATTAATCAATTAGTAATTAAGAATTAATTAATTAGTAATTAAGGATTAATTAATTTGTAATTTATATTAATTAATTAGTAATTAAAGATTAATTAATTTGTAACTAAAGATTAATTAATTAGTAATTAAAGGATAATTAATTAATAATTAAAGGGATTAATTTATGTATAATTATAAGATAATTAATTAATGTAAGTAATTAAGGATGCTTAATTAATTTCATTAATTAATTAGATAATAACAAATGGTTTGTAATTAATTAATGTTAATTAAGCAGGGTTAGGTGATTAATTCATAAATAATTTATTTATTTATTTTGAGTTAATTAAATTAATTATAGTTATGGATTAATAAGTCTTGCTTATTGATGATTGATTGTATAGAATGTTTGGATTGATTAATATTTATAGTATGTTAATCTGTGATGTTCTGTGATGTGCAATGCTTTGGATACAGCTGTGATAAATGTAAGTTATTTATCTATGATGAATGCTATGTAAATTCAATGTTTTAGATTAAATTAAATTGTTTACTTAAACAACTTAGCCTTAAAAGAAACATTTGGATTTCGATGAGACAGAGATCAGATATCAAGTTTGTTATCCGAAAACCACATCGATCCAATTTAAATGATACGTCGTGAAATCTCAAATGAAGATCAAGATGAAGTTTCAGAGTGCAAGCGCTATTTGTCGTTAACTCTAAGGGTGATTTCAAAACAAGTGTAACGGATGTAGGAAACTGGGGTGGCTATAACACAATGTTGGACCTTAAGGCTATTCAGACACTAGAAGTGATGAACTGTGTATTAACTACTTACTTATGAATATAAAACTATATTTACTCAAATTGAAAATAGAAAGAAGTAATCAGAGAATAAGTAAGTAATAAAGTAAAATGCAGTAATGTAAATAACACCCGGATTTTTGTACCGGTTCGGAGTAACAAATCCTACATCCAGTCCTGCACTCTATCGTGCAGAATTCCACTATAATCGCTTGCTTTCCACGGGTGGCAAGAACACCTTTACAATCTTGGTTTCACGGGCTACAAGTGTAACGACCCGATATTTTCAACCATTCGCATCCATTATAAGTGTATAGGTAGACACTCATGCCGGAATTGAATTGCTCAAAATACCGCGTTGTAAATAAAATTTGGCAAAACTCAGTATATACAGTAAATAAAAATCACATATCACAGACACAGAGTAATAATAATGCAGCGGAAGTAAAAGAGATAGTAGTTCATGAAGCTACTATATAAATATATCAGAGTTACATTAGATACAACGGAAGAAATAAAGTACAAAGGGAGTCTCACTACATAGAAGTCTACTAATACAAGAGCTGAAAGGAACAACAGACTACAAAAGATAAAACTTGACAAGTAGATAATCTCCAGCGATTCCAATCTCCAGAAAATGGAAATCCAAATCTGTGAATAACTCAGGCTGACCCGAGTGTAAATAAAAATACAAACACTCGAGTCGGGACATACATACTTATACAATGTAAACCAACTCAAGTGAACTGTAGTAAAGGTACAAGTAACTTAGAAGATGCTTGGGACCGCCCATCCTCTAAGTATCTGTTAAACTATTTACTATGTAGCAATATACGCTATATATAGTAGTGTCTAATAAGTAAAGTATAATCTTATACAAAATAGCGTTAAGGGGATGGTGAACCTTAACGCGGTCGGATCTTTAAAACCAAAATCGTAGTAGGCTCGATATAAGGATATGACACGGTACGCGGGGCAATGCCAGGGTGGATACACCGTTTGCACTCCCGGACCGGTAGTGACGGCAAGCCAGCAGCTTCCGCCCACCTCGAACAATACCCCCGAATCAAAGTGGCGCCACGTATCAAATCACAAAAGTAATAGAATGGTTTCCGATGGAGCATGCTCGATGAAAGGGTGCGAACCTTTATGTAGCCCGGTATAGCTCCTGTTTTAGTCATATATGCCAACTCACGGGAGTTGGGTCCACGTAATATACCTCGAGAACGTCGCCGCCATCCTACTTCATTCTGGAATCTCCACCGCGTACACAGTTGTTAAAGTGGTTTTCGGTATTGGCCGGCTATAAGACAATATCTGATCCCGGTCTCTTTAACAACCAACCGTTATTATAACCCGTAGTTATAACTTCAAAATAATATTTTATTCTTCAAAATAAAATATCATTTCAACCCAAATCTTTATCAAAATAAAGATTAAATCATTTCCAAACCATTTCAATATATCATCATACCATATCTTTCAATTCAAATATTTATCAAAATAAATATCAAGTCATTTCTAACCATTTCAATATATTAAATTATCATATCCTTTCAAAACTTCCTTTCAAATCATTTCAATATCTCAAAATATCATAACCTTTCAAAGCTTCATTTCCAAAATATCATATTTTCAGAACTTCTTTCAAATCATTTTAATATCAAAATATCATATCTTTCAAAACTTCGTTTCAAATCATTTTAATATATCAAGATATCATATCTTTTCAAAACCACATTTCAAATCATTTTATTATATCAAAATAGCTATATTTTTTCAAAACCATATTTCAAATCATTTCAATATACCAAAATATCATATCTTTCAGTACCACATTTCAAATCATTTTAATATATCAAAATATCATATCTTTTCGAAACCACATTTCAATCATTTTAATATATCAAATAGTTATATTTCAAAACAAATTACTTCATTTTAAATCATAAAAATGAAGTTATTACATTTAATAATTAAATTATTAAATTCCAAAAATTTAAATTTTCAATGTTCATTTATGCACTTAAATTTATTAAAACAATGAAAATTCAAGTTTCGCAGCATTTGGAAAATGCTACAGAAAGTTACATTCAAAACAATTTAATTTAACAAAAGACAGCATTTAAAATGTTGTTAATTAACTTCAAATATTCAATAGAATTTCACACACACTTATTGTTATCCCATTTTTGGTCAAAACTGGAATGTCAACAAATTGGCAAGGAATGTTGAATATCGGGGTTGGAGATCGATTGGGATCAAGGCTGCGATCGACATCGCCAAAATCTGGTTGAGCTACGATCGAGACGAAATTGATTGGAAATGATGATAAGGACTAGGAAAGGCTATGTTTCCAATTTCAGGTTAATCGGAGTTCGTATGAAGTAGATATAACCGAGCCAAATGAAAGGAAGCACTGCCGGACCATCCATCCTCCACTCCCAAGCACTGCCGGTCCAAACTTCACCTCCAAGCATGGCCGAGCCAGCTACCTCCTCCCACTGCCGAACCAGAAGCAAGGTAGACCACCACCGAACCAAGCTTCGTCCCCATCACCAAACCAACCTACTTCCCTCCTACTACCGAACCAACCATCTTTCCATGCACTCCCGAACTGGCATACCACCGAGCCAACATACTTCCGAACCAACTGCCGCTCCAACCCTCACCGGACCAACTCACCACCGAGTCGACCTCCACCGGTCCAAGGCCTCACCGGACCAACCCCTCCAACCATCTACCACCGGACCAAGGCGTACCGAACCAACACTTCCAGGCCAGATTGCATCAGCCCAGGCCCACCAGCAGCTATATACATCCAAGACCCCTGCCCCCCAGCCTCACTCTATAAATAGAGGGGCAGGGGTACAACAATGGAGGACAAGTTTGAGAGCTCAAACACGGAAGGAACTTTCAAACAACTTATATACGCTTGTAATCAAGGCCTTGGACTTGTAATCTGAAAAATAAAGGAGAATAACATATAAAGTGGATGTAGGCACATTCTGGCCGAACCACTATAAATCTGTGTGTCTTTTACAGTCTAGTCCCTGCTTTTTACATATTTGCATAAACCACCCAAATCACTAAGAACAATACAAAATCAACTGAATCATACGACTTGGAGGTGTTTGCCCATTTTTTGTGCAAACATTCTTATATTTTTTATTTAAATCATTTTTAACTAGTAAAATCATACATTTTCACATTCATAAGCATCATTTAATTTTCCTTGAATTCATGATTTTATAAAGTTAAGTTTCCTTTCAAAAATCAATATTTATTAATAATTTACTTATTAAATTTCAACATTCAAATTTAAATTCATTACATTAAATTTCAACTTAACACTTAAGTTCAAATTCTCAAATATAACTTAGTTTTATTTTTATTTACTTAACTAAAATTTCACTTTTAAGTCAATTTCATAAATTTCCAATTTTAGTTATATTTCAAAATTTCAACTTAAATATTCATTCATTTCACATTTCAACTTTATTAAAATCATTAATATGATTAAAAAAATCACTTTAAATTCATTTAAATTCAAATTATCATAAATTTATCATATTTCCAAAGTTAATTTAAATTCCATTAAAAAATTAAATCAAAATTTCCAAAATAACTTACATTCAAAATTTTCTAACTTTTTCATTAATTCATTTCACTTACAATTATTCAAAAAATCAATAATATTTACAAAAATCCTTTTTAATTAGATTTAAATCAAAATATTTTAATATTTACATTTCTAAAATAATTTTAAATTTTTTAGAAAAACATATATTAACTACGGGTCTGTATATAATTTTCTACACTAGGAAAAATGGTATGGGTAATATATCATTTCAACCCGTAATTTACAAAGAAAATCTGGGTTTTATCATTTCAAACCCGCAGTCCCAAGTAAATGAAATAAACTGAAAATTATTCAGGCCTATCATTTCAGCCCATAACAATTTTCCCTTATTCTAAAGTCCGTTCGGGTATGTATCATTTCAACCCGTAGTGATTCTAATCTAAAGGGAACTTGCAGTGTGATGAACAGATAAAATAAACAGAATAGCATGAAATAACAGTAACACGTAATGTAATAGGTGTAATAACAGGTGTGAACATCATATGATAATAATATAAGCAGTTATAACATGATCATATAGTTCTACAGATTCACAGGGTGTCAATTTACTACTTATATAAGTACATAATGTCTGGTGAGAAGTACTCACATGTTCAAAGCTGAAGATCGCTGCCAAAGCACACATAACGACACTACGAAGGCACGACAACATGGATACAACAAGAAAGTGGAGAGCCAAAGCTAATAGCCTTGTTCAAACATTTACACAAAACAATAGAATAGATATAAGTTTTCGACTCAAATTATCACTAAACAATGCTAGAATTGGATGTACAAAACAAAGCCAAAGTGTTTGCACTTGCTTTCTACCTCTTACGCTTCAACTATGATCTGAAATGGCATGGCTACAGCATGGTTTTAGATCAGGTTTGGGTTCCTAAAGGTCGGCCATAGAATGGGCAATGATGGAGCAAAGGTTTGTGACACATGAATTACAAGTCAATGCAACTACATGGTTTTCTAAGCAATAAAAAGGCTCGGCCACAAGCTAGCATGGCCTGTCCAGGTCTGGGTGGGGTGGAGGATGACGTGGAAGAGGTGTCTCAGCTTAGCTAGGGTGGTGGTGGTGGTGTATGTGGCGGCCAAAGTGGAGTTTTGAGGTGGTGGTGCTAAGGTAGGCTCGGCTAGGTGCATATATGTGGTGTATGTTCATATTTTAGTGGATCTAGTCAACACAAAGGCACGGCCATGGCTTGGCTGTGGGCTGAAGGAAGTGTTGACCAAATGTGGTGGTGGTGGAGGAGGCCAAGGTGGAGGAGATGGAAGGAGCTTAGCCTTGAAGGTGAAGAAAGCAAGGGCAAAATCATAAGAAAACAAGAAGAAAATGAGTAGAAAGAAGAAGAAGATTACCAACTCTTTGCCTAAGGAATGGAGGTCATGATTTTTGTGATTGAGAAGAGTTTGTATACAGGAATGGATGAGAAAAAATGTGCAGCTGAAAGAATTAAGGTCGGCCAAGCAAAATGAATGCATGAGTTTGGAAAATGAAGAGGTGGAAAGCAAAGAGTCACAAGCAGCTAAAGAGTCACAAAACCTTTCATATTTCTTATATATATTTATATAACTTGATATTTCTGGAAATAATAATAATCCCAGATAAAATTTCGAAAATTTATCAAAATATAAAAATATATATAATATTTATTAATTATATAAAGTTAAATCAAGGAAAAATAGCTAAAATAGTAAACTAGTCTAGGAAATTTGAAATTAAATGAAATAAATTTTAGAAAATTCATATGAGCTTGTAATATATTTTTAAACATAAATAAAAATATAAAGTAAAATTACATTCACAAATAAATATAAAAAAATTTAAATTTAAATATAATTTTAATGAAGAAAATAGCAGAAAATAAGAAAACAGCCTTAAAAAAAAATCAACACGGTAAACTTTGGAAAAATTATAACATCACTTTAAAAAAATATTAAAATAAAAAATATACTTAAAATAACATATTAACACATAGAAAAAAATTAAATTAAAGAAAATAGAAAAAGATTTAAAGAAATTGCTTAAAAATCCAAAACGGTGTCAAGAAATTACAAATAAATCACCATTGACTTTGGATAATTATTTACTTCATTTTAAAATTATTATAATACAAAAATATACATAAAATAACATATTAAAGTAAAATATGAAAAAGAAAATAAGATTTATATAATTTAAAATAGACAAAATTGTTAAATAAATCAAATTACACTCAAAATTGAAATGTACATAACTTTTACAGTTTAACTCTGTTTTCAGCGAAACGAAAAGCAGTGTTCAAGTTATTACATCTATTTTCATAATAAAAGATAAAATTCAAGATTTAAAAATGATTTAAATTTAAATTTTAAAATTCAAAGTTTAAACAATTTGAGTAGAAATTCACTTTTTAGTAAAATGTCCAATTTATACTATTTTGAACTATAGATCACTTAAAAGTCACATTTATATTTAAAAATGAAATGTTTGAAATAAAAAAAACTTAAAATAAAAATAAAGTCAATTTAAAAATATAAGCAAAATTTAGGGTTGTTACAACAAGACACACCCTCTTGATTTTACAGGCTACAAGAACACCTTCTTATCAGCACCAACAAACTATGGCAAGTACTCGTATCTTCAATACAGATTCTTGCAGATTCGGTACAATGATCCTATAGACCTCCAATGGCAATATATCTTTGAATTCTTTGAGGAATAGGATGAAATCAGAGAGAGAATGACGTGAATTAAAGTACAACTCTCTGATATTGTGTGTCTTGCAAATCAGTGAAGAATTGGAGTGAAATAGTATCGATTTGCAAGGTGATTTGAAGAGTATGCAATGGATTTCTTTTGCAAATGTTTGGAGAAGAAGGAGTTAGAGAAAATATGAATTCTTGATGTGAAAAATTCATTTTCAGAGGCCTTTATATAGTGGTTGAAGAGACGTGCCTTTTGGTGAAGAGGTGAAGGGAAATGTCTCTTCATTTAAAATTTGAAATTCTGAATACTACAAGAATGTCGACATACTAGGTACCCCCATGTCGACATGGGTGTGTTGCAAAATGAACAGCAACACTAATAAGTGTTGCAAATTTTCAGCATTTCAAATACCTTATATTTGTGGATTTTTGTGATTCGGTTGAGGTCAATGGTTGATGATCTCCAAGAATAATTGCCATGAGATCTTTAACAAGATATTCTAAGGTTCAACTAACTCCTCATCACTTCAAACACCTTTATCCTTCAGCATTCTTCTCTAATTTGGTTTTGTTCTTCAATTTCTCTGATTAACCTTCTTCTATAATTCATTTGCTTCCACTGTAATCTTGTTTATCTCTATAAGTGTTTCCATAATCTATCTGATATGACTGCATAACTTGAAGATATGTTAGTAGTAATATTTATATGTTGTTGTCATCAAAATCAATACCTAGGGTATTAACAATCTCCCCCTTTTTGATGATGACAACCATATAAATATTTGAGAGAGAAAATAAAATATTTTTATATTTGACTCCCCCTTACTCTATGCGCTCCCCCTATCATTTTGCCTAGTATATTTATATCTTTTCTCCCCCTTTGTCATCAACAAAAAAAGGCGAAAAAGAGTCACTTAAATCACTGCTAGACAATATTTAGAGTTTGTATATAGAGATAAATACATATAAATAAAACATTTGAGGGGAAACCAAATCAATTCAAAACATGAAATAAACTTATCAAATAATAAGATGAGTTTTAGAGTTACCGACTTTGCCAATGCTAATAACAAATCATTTTCATATTTATCCAATGTTCAATAGATTTCTTGTCATATCCTTTTATCATCTACTATCTGATATACATTGTTTGGTACCTGAAAAATTGTAAAATATGCACACTGGTACCCTTTTTATTTTGGGGTCCGTGGGGTTAAGTTTTGGGATGCCAAACTCATAAAGAGTTTGAATGTCCCTTCAAAATATAATCATTAGATGAATGAACCTTATTAATAAAATTATCAATATATTTTTCCTTTTCAATATCATCCAACCTTTTTGGAACCCATAAGTTAATGAACCTATTTGGAGGTTTTAACTTTAATTTCCTAGGTTTTGGTTTGAACTTGGTAGCTTTAACAAACTTAGTACTTTGAGTACTATTTTTCTTGATTTAGCCTTAGGGGTGTATCCAAGTCCATGTTTATTCCTAGTGTGTTTAGATGCAGATAATAATTTTTCTAGATTATCCTTCCTTTTGTTAAATTTATCAATATCAGTTTTCATTTTGTCAAAATCCTTATTATGGTTAAGAATAACATTGTCCAGAGATGTTATTTTGTCATTCAGATAAGTGATCTGTGACTTCATTGAAAGATTTTCTAATTTTAAGGATTCATTTTCACTTTTTAGTTTTTCAAAACTTCCAAGTGTCAACTCCTTTTCATCATTATACCCATTAAGTCTTTCAATTTCATCTTCTAGACATTGTTTTTCTTTGGTTAACCTTTCAATAAATATTTTTAATCTATCTATCTCTGCCAAACTATTGTTGTACTCTTTCCTAAGTATTTTATATCCCTGATTCATATCATTCAAAACATTAGTAATTTCTTTATTAAAATTCCATACCTGGTCATCCTTTGCCATGAAGCACATGTTGGCGTTTTCTGTTTCTGAATCACTATCACTTGATGATGTATCTGAATCATCCCATTTTACATTGAATGCCTGTTTCCTCTCCTTATTGAAAGTGTTTGACTTTGATTTCATCAGGTTGGGACAGTCTCTTTTCAAATGACCCGGTTTTTCACATTCGAAACACTTAACAACATTTCCATTTCTAGAATTATTGTTGTTAGTTTTTCGAAGTTTGTTTGTTATCCAATACTTCAAGAATTTCTTGAACTTCTTGGTCATAAACCCGATATCATCATCAATAGCATCATCATCTGGTTCATCTTTGTCGATCATAGCATTAAGTACTGGTGATTTCTTCTCATTTGTCTGATTCTCTTTTCTAATCTGCAACTTTACTTCATAAGAAATTAGGTTACCAATTGAATCTTCTATTTTCATAATACTAATATCGTTGGCTTCTTCAGTTGCCAGAGTCTTTTCATCCCATTCACTAGGAAGTGAATTCAAGATCTTTCTGACTTGATCTTCTTCGGTAATTTTCTTTCCTAATGATATTAAAGCATGTACTATATCTTGAAATCTAGAATACATATCAGAAATAGACTTATTTGGTTTCATTTGAAAAGGTTGAAACTGGTTAGATAGCATAGATATCTTTGTTTGTTTTACTTTATTGGTGCCTTCGTGTGTGACTTGCAGTGGTTTTCAAATTTCATATGTAGAATTACAAATAGACACTCGATTAAATTCATTTCTATTTAAGGAGTAAAATAAAATGTTCACGGCCTTAGAGTTATTAAGTGCTTGTGTCTTTTGGTCTAGTGTCCATTTTGAATATCCAGTTTGAGGCTCTATATACTCTATTTGGGCAATGTTCCAAATATCCAAACCAATAGACTGCAAATAACATTTCATCCTACAAGCCCAACAAGCATAACTACTACCATCAAATAGAGGGGGTCTAGTGGTAGATTGCCCTTCTACAAAAGTGTTAAAATTTGTGTTACTAGTGTCATTAGCCATTATAATTTTCAAAAACCAAGTTATGAATTTTTGAAAACCAACGCTCTGATACCAAATGTAGGAAACTCGGGTGGCTATAACACAATGTTGGATCTTAAGACTATTCAGACACTAGAAATGATGAACTGTGTATTAACTACTTACTTATGAATATAAAACTGTATTTACTCAAATTGAAAATAGAAAGAAGTAATCAGAGAATAAGTAAGTAATAAAGTAAAATGCAGTAATGTAAATAACACCCGGATTTTTATACTGTTTTGGATTAACCAATCCTACATCCAGTCCTGCACTCTATCGTGCAGAATTCCACTATAATCGCTTGCTTTCCACGAGTGGCAAGAACACCTTTACAATCTAGGTTTCACGGGCTACAAGACACACCCTATTGATTTTACAGGCTACAAGAACACCTTCTCCTTATCAGCACCAACAATCTATGGCAAGTACTCGTATCTTCAATGTAGATTCTTGCAGATTTAGTACAATGATCCTATAGACCTCCAATGTGACGTTCCTATTTTTCGACGCTCGAAAACCGACATCAATACGTACACTGTATCAACTGCCGAGCAATCGAATGCCGGAAAAACGAAATGTCAGGGTTTAAAAAGAAGAAAAAGATAGAAGAAGAAAGAAAAGATAGAACAGAACAGAAAGAAAACAACAAAACAATATCAGAATCTCACAATCGCAGTGGAACAACATATAATAAATAAATGAATAATCTTTAAACAAAGAACTATATCAGTTATTACATTACATTACATCACATTACCTTATCAGAGTGTACAACAATCAAACAACAACAAACAGCGGAAAAGAAATACTATATACTAAAGGATACGCCATGCCATCCATCTTGCCTCCAGCAACTCCTGAATTCCAGAATATCCTGATAAACCTGACTCTTGACTGCCCGTGTGGAAATTGGTGGGCACCCAGAGTTTAGGAAGGAAAACAATAAACTCCGAGTCAGTCATGTGACTGGTGTGAGAACACAAAAACAGTTTATCTTTATTACTATTTTTAAAACAAAACAGAGGAATATTTTTAAGGTCAATTCGCAATGCTTTTAAAAATGAGACTACCATAAGGCCTCCCGCACACACACACAATGTAAACGCAGAATCGGAGGAGATTTCTCCTTATGATAGTCAAAGATGCTTGATACGCATTAAAAAGAGACATTTGATAATATTACTAGTGCATAGTGTAGGGAAAATCATTTCAAAAGTAAAGATATAAATCTTAGCCAACATACGACCATTATCGTATGTCTACTATAGCTACCATGTTCAATAGCAGGTTACTGCCACATTCCATGGCAGGTTATACAACTAAAACCGTACAAGATCGTATTGTTTCTTTGGATTTCCAACAAATGGTCAGGCCAAGGAACTTCCCATTGCCACATGGAAACGCCTCTGGAATGACGTCCCGAGAACCAAACCGGATCTCTGCCAACACAAGGCCGGGTTACCCCTAATTGGGTAACTACTGACACGAATATGCCATCCCCCGATCGTAACCGATCTACATCCGAGGATCCTCGATTTCCATCAACCACAAAGTAATAAGTTTGCAGCAACAACATAGGTTAAGTATCTGGACTCCATACCATGATACCACCACTATCCAGAAGGAATGACATACACTAAAGGGCGCTACCCCTAATAACCTTGCTGCATCCTTCCTGTTTTGACCATTTCCGAGGTGTGAGGTCCGACGCAGTCTCATCCACAAAGCCACACTTTATACAAAAGCTATGATTTGGGTCAACAAATGATCAAAGTAATGATCACCAAAATAAATGATCAAACAAATGATCATATCACAAATGATCAAACAATGATCATCACAACAGCAACACTCAGCATGCCACGCTACCAAATTGGGAGTATATCACGAGTAACCTTCAATTACATAACCTTTGAGCTCGTACGTCTCAGAGAAGGGTGTTAAGCTAAGAGAATAAATTCTCCGCCACCAACAGAAATGTATTTAAAAGAAATCAGCTTTATATCTCAATTTGTAATGTCAGACATACAATCCATACAAGTCTGTTCCGGGCTCGAACAGAGCCGAAGGCACTTACAAAGAAGTCCTTGCAATCCAGATATTCACTAATCACGTCCGGACTTCCCATCACATATGGAATCTCTATACCGGGGCCATTCGGTGCAGAAACATTCGACGTAATCCTTCAGTTTTCAAAAATATCTGGTCTTCAACACCGGTCTTCAAATGCAATTCATAACGACGTATCACATATTCGGAATGGGTTATACGACCCCAAGGTCCTTTCCGGCTAACCCGAATAGTGAGCGCTTATTCAAAAATAAGTCTGGCATTCAAATTCAAGCAAATCACAACAAATACCCATTCAAAGGTAAATATTGATAGTCGGTTATTGAACTATCATTGGATATGCACAACATCACCAGATTCCAAACAATTTTCCAAATTATTTATTTTCCAAAAATATCTTTACAAGATATATAATTTCCACACTTCAACCATTCCAAAACAATTTTCAAATCACTTTTCATCTCTACCACTTTTGAAAACAAATTTCAAACATTTTCCTTACGCGGAAGTACTTTCATTTCAACATGGTTCACTTAAACCAATTTAAATAAATCCTTAACGATTTACTTTATATTTACGCTCCAAGTCCGTAAATTTATTCTCACACTTCAAAAATAAATCAATGTTTATTTTCAAACCAATTTTCCCAATTTCATTTATAAATTCCATATTGAATTTACATTTCTAAAATATCTGTGAATATACGATTTTCAAATCGATTTCTAATATTCATTTCCAATTTATCTTTAAAAGATAAAATCTTAAAACATTCACTTAATATTGGAAAAACATTTCTGTACTTATTTAATAATAAGTAATTCACAATCTTTTTTTATTTTCTACACTTGGAAAATATTCAATATACTTAAATCGAAATCAAGTTATATTTCATTCTTTAAGGAAAACATTCTCTTAAACACACTTATTTGGGCCAAAACGAATGTTACGTAAAACATCGTTACAACGACCCAAAATCATTTGTATAGGGATTCGAAATTAAAATAGATATATAAATCCCAATACTATACAAAACATTTCCTTTCGGAAATCATTTACTATAACAACAGTGTTATAGTCCACCATTTCCTTCTATTTCTCGAAAACGTCTATTTCAACAATGAATGTTGAAATCTATGGTTTCGAATCTTAACACATTTTAAAAACATCGTTAGATCGTTTTAATTCTATTTAAAACATCACATCCAAAACACTTTCTTTAACATAATATTCACTATCCAAAAACGTGAATATACTTCGTTAACCAATTTCATCATTTCTATACGTTTTATTTTAAAGGATTATTCACTGTCTAAAACGTGAATATAACTCCATTAATAAGTTATAACAATTTGCTTATCAACATAAGTCGTTGGCGGATTTATAAAACAATGTTTATAAATTCCATTTCTATTTATTTTATAACAATTTCCTTTTATAAATCTCCTTTATTAACCTATTTCAATTTATAACTCAATGATATACTAAAAGTCCATATTATAAGTTAAATGCTTATAATTTATTTGTTTACAAAATCGTTCCTTTAAACTTCCCAAATTATAAATCTTATAACTTATAAGATTCATTTATTTACCAAAACTATTCTTTTAATAACTTAACAAATTTTATAAATCTACTGCTTATAAATTTCATTTATAACTTCACCGTTTATAATTCTATAAATTTCATTCACTTATGAAGTTCATTTACACTTCATTCTAACACTTATAAAAACTCGTTTTATAATTCAAATATTTTAATTTATAAATATCAATTTATAAATCTTTTATATAAATCAATTTATACTATTATTTTAAAACGTCTTTAAACTCCTTTATAATTTCATCATTTTTGATTTATAAAATAATCAAATTTTATAAATCCTATATTTAAACTTTTTACAATAAATTGAAAAATCCCAATTTAAACTATTTTATAAAATCATTTACCCCATATTTTCAAAAATCAACTTTTTACTATATTTCTTAAAAATCATAATTTTTATAACATTAAAATTATAACGTTTATTTATTTAAAATGAATCAATTCAAAAATATTTTATAAAACGTATACTTTCAAAAAAATCACTTCAAAATCCATTTAAAATTCCAAAATTGGCCCAATGATGCTACACATCAAATAGTCAATCACGACAACAAGACATCATATATCTGTATATGATAATCAACGAATATCAAAATATCCATAATCAAATAAATACTGTTGAGGAATCCAGTTGGATCGCTCCAACCTGTTTCCCTGCATCCACAGATGTTAGCACAATACCAATTCCGTTCCAATACGGAATTATCGCGGTATATAGGATTTAAAATATTATCCGCTTAATAGACGGCGCAATAGGGTCTCATCCGCTATATAATTCGGAAAATCAACTCCAAGTACATAAATAATACCAACTTCATTGTACTGTGAAATATTCGCGGTATATGTTTTTAATAAATAACCTCCGCTTACTAACGGCGTATAATGTCTATTTTAACAATCAATAGATAACAATCATCATCCAAACATACAATCAAGAATTTTAAATCTAACTATTTAAAATTAAAATCGAAACCGATTCGATTGAGTGGGAAGTTCTCACCTTGGTTCAATTTCGTTTTCAGCTTTTATTTCGAATAAAATTAAACGCGCGTTTAATTTTACCCGAAATTTTCACTAACTCCAAACGACTCTAATCTAGTTCCATAACGTAGTGCTCGTCCATACGAACTCAACGCAACTTGTTTCGTAATTTTTGGACCTCGTATGAAAAAGATATGAATTTTTAAAGTTTACACGAATTTAAAACATATAATTTTTTTTTTATTTATTTAAACCTAAATTACATCTCAGCCGTCTATCTCATCTGCTGCAAATCACAGTCGCACCATCTTCATCTCCCCCAACCAGTAAACCCTACGCGTCTCCAAACCCATAGCCGTCACCATCCCCAAATTAACGCGACTCATACATCGACTTTCACATCGATCAACTAGCGCCATATTGAAGTCCATCCTGTCCTCTACCTTCGGCATGAGCCATGTCGAGCTCGGCTCCATGATGGTCGTGAAAAATGCGTGCGAACTGACCATGTTTCGCCCCTATTTGCTATCAATCCACTCAACTATATCCAATCATAGCCGTTGGATATGTAGTTCTCATCGTTGTCTACAACTCTCTAGTTGGAAGTTTTTCGATTCGATTAACGGATCTGAAGAAATTAAGGGATGAAGATAGGAAGATTTCGACCACTGGAAATATAAGAGGCCTGCGGCTCTGAATTTTGATCTAGGGTTTTAGAATTTTTTGCAAAATGAGATATAGAGGGGCTTATATAGAAAATTTCTCAAACACTATTCATCCCGAATTTTCCGAATGCCAAATGAAGCATGCCGGTTGGCGTTCCTAAGGTTTACCCCATGTTTCGAACACAATGGAATGTGTTTCGGGAGCTAATTCGATCATCTGTGCAAGTTATGGCAATAAACGATCAATTTAAAATTAAATCGGTAAATCAAATTTCTAGGCGTTTTAGCTTGCCCCGGACAAACGGTAAATCCGATTGACACGAAATTCGAAACCATATAATAATATAACATTGCGGATCGGATGAAACTGGTTTCGTCGAAATCCGAGACTGTTTGAAAAATGGCTATTTTAACTCGTCAATTAAATATTAAAATTTTCAATTTTCACAATTCAACTTTAAATTCGATTTAAAAGTTCTATAATACCATTCTAACTCCAATATGATAAAATAAAATTTTATAAATCATTTAATCATATTTAACCCAATTTTCAATTATTTCTGTAATTTCAACTATTAAATTATCGATTTAATTATTCAATTGAATCCAATTATTCGAAATAAAATTTATTCGACTTATAAATTTCACTTATTGATATTTAAAATCAATTAAATATACGAATTTTAATTAATAAAAATTCTGGATCGTTACATACTTCTCCCCTTAAAAGAATTTCGTCCTCGAAATTACCAAGTAAGAAAAGTTACAGAATCTATTAATTTTTCCAAAATCCATAGTTAAACTTCTTACAATAACTTTACTAAGTTTTCAAATCATACTTAGTTATCTTTTCAAAAAAACTATTGTTTAACTTTCAACTCCAAATCAAAATTATAGTTTTCAAAATTTTCCGAAAATTCTCAAACTTTTCTAACGCCTTAAATTTTCGAAAAAATTCGCCATAGTCTCCTTTGCGCGGCTCGATCCGGAAAAAAAAATGACAGTATATATATCACAAATATACATCTCATCAAGTGATGAGGCATCCCGCAGGGAAAAAAGTATAAAAGTACGATATTTAATCCGAGATATGTGCCTTATTTATTATTAGCGCGCATATACGGCTAATATAGCGCGAAAGCGAGCTCCAAATGCGAAGCAAACGCGATCCGCACCTACTAAACACTTAAAAAATAGATGAGAAACATATATAGACAATAGTATCGATATACAACATATAGCAACATAATAACTATATATGCCAACATAGCAAATGCAGTAAAAGCAATATATTCAACCATCAACCAACTGTCATCCAACTAGCATCCATAACCAATAAATATTCATTCATATTCTCATTAATATTCAATGAATTGGGTTTTCAATTTAATCACATTTGATTCATTAACAGTGGATGTTTTTACTAACATTCATTTTCAATTAGTTTATATTCACTAATTCATATTCAAGTTGGTTCACTTCCAAATCAAATTCAATTTTATTTAAGATTCACTTAACTTCCAATTGGATTTCAATTACTTTAGCTTTCAATTTCATTAATACTTAATGAATTATATACAATCAACTAATAATCATATAAAAATCAATGTATATTAATTACAACCAAATTCCTTTGCTTATATTCCTTCAATTTGGTTTAACACCTTTACTTTCAACTGGTTTAATTAAATTGATTTTCATTCAATTATTCAATTTTCCAATAACATTAGATTTTAATGAATTGACACTTATATTCATTATTCCATATCAATTATTTACATTTAATTGATCAACATTCAATTCATTTAACCACAAAAGTTGAATTTCATTTATATAACTCAAGTTCATATCCATCACTTAACTTTATTATTTTACTTCGATACCAAAATCAACTTCATTCAACATCACTTAAGTTATATTTCATTTAAACATCACTTGGTTTTATTTAATTTAAATTTCCACTTATAAATCCAATTTAGATTCCAATTCTAAGTAAATTTTTATTTAACCTTTACCAAAGTCAAATTTCATCACTTATTCAAACTCGTTTTTTTTTATTTACATCTCATATTCATAAATATATTCATATAGTTTCACTTCTTATATATATAAGTTTATTTCACAATTGTAAATCACTTTAATTATAATTCAATTCTTATAATTCATTTGCTTATACAATTATTCCTTTTATAACATGTTTTTATTTAACTTTTTCAACAACCAAACAATCAACTTATATACACTTTAATAATTCTGAAAAATTATTGTTTTATATATATAAAATATAATCAAGGTAAAAATTATTTCATTTATCCAATTTAAAACAATATCGTGTCGATTTATCTTGTTTAAGAGTTTAGAAACTCATATCTACGATAGTTAGCCAGACTACATCGATCGGAATCTATAAACAATCAACCGATAAGTCAACACAATACAAAACAACTTTATATTCACTAACAAATACGCTCTCATAGCTATTATTGCACTCAAACTCATTCTAGAGCACTACTGACTCTATCTCTAATGAGTAATACTCAACAGAGCCATGGTTGTCGCTTAACCATATGCTCTAATACCAGATGTGACGAACTAGGCTTTTCAACCATCGTCGGCGGCTAATAACCGCCGTGGCTTACACTGATATCCCAAACTTGCTTTTACGGCCAGCCTTTCGACTGTCACGGCTTACGCCTAACCAACCCCTATTCACTAAGAGAGGACATGTAGGGGTAAGAGTCTCCCGTTAGCCACCTAACCGTGGAGAGAGAACCCCCATGACATTTCACTAAGATGAGCAAGACTGGTGTGAAAACACAAAAACAGTTTATCTTTATTACTATTTTTAAAACAAAACAGAGGAATATTTTTAAGGTCAATTCGCAATGCTTTTAAAAATGAGACTACCATAAGGCCTCCCGCACACACACACAATGTAAACGCAGAATCGGAGGAGATTTCTCCTTATGATAGTCAAAGATGCTTGATACGCATTAAAAAGAGACATTTGATAATATTACTAGTGCATAGTGTAGGGAAAATCATTTCGAAAGTAAAGATATAAATCTTAGCCAACATACGACCATTATCGTATGTCTACTATAGCTACCATGTTCAATAGCAGGTTACTGCCACATTCCATGGCAGGTTATACAACTAAAACCGTACAAGATCGTATTGTTTCTTTGGATTTCCAACAAATGGTCAGGCCAAGGAACTTCCCATTGCCACATGGAAACGCCTCTGGAATGACGTCCCGAGAACCAAACCGGATCTCTGCCAACACAAGGCCGGGTTACCCCTAATTGGGTAACTACTGACACGAATATGCCATCCCCCGATCGTAACCGATCTACATCCGAGGATCCTCGATTTCCATCAACCACAAAGTAATAAGTTTGCAGCAGCAACATAGGTTAAGTATCTGGGCTCCATACCATGATACCACCACTATCCAGAAGGAATGACATACACTAAAGGGCGCTACCCCTAATAACCTTGCTGCATCCTTCCTGTTTTGACCATTTCCGAGGTGTGAGGTCCGACGCAGTCTCATCCACAAAGCCACACTTTATACAAAAGCTATGATTTGGGTCAACAAATGATCAAAGTAATGATCACCAAAATAAATGATCAAACAAATGATCATATCACAAATGATCAAACAATGATCATCACAACAGCAACACTCAGCATGCCACGCTACCAAATTGGGAGTATATCACGAATAACCTTCAATTACATAACCTTTGAGCTCGTACGTCTCAGAGAAGGGTGTTAAGCTAAGAGAATAAATTCTCCGCCACCAACAGAAATGTATTTAAAAGAAATCAGCTTTATATCTCAATTTGTAATGTCAGACATACAATCCATACAAGTCTGTTCCGGGCTCGAACAGAGCCGAAGGCACTTACAAAGAAGTCCTTGCAATCCAGATATTCACTAATCACGTCCGGACTTCCCATCACATATGGAATCTCTATACCGGGGCCATTCGTTGTAGAAACATTCGACGTAATCCTTCAGTTTTCAAAAATATCTGGTCTTCAACACCGGTCTTCAAATGCAATTCATAACGACGTATCACATATTCGGAATGGGTTATACGACCCCAAGGTCCTTTCCCGGCTAACCCGAATAGTGAGCGCTTATTCAAAAATAAGTCTGGCATTCAAATTCAAGCAAATCACAACAAATACCCATTCAAAGGTAAATATTGATAGTCGGTTATTGAACTATCAATGGATATGCACAACATCACCAGATTCCAAACAATTTTCCAAATTATTTATTTTCCAAAAATATCTTTACAAGATATATAATTTCCACACTTCAACCATTCCAAAACAATTTTCAAATCACTTTTCATCTCTACCATTTTTGAAAACAAATTTCAAACATTTTCCTTACGCGGAAGTACTTTCATTTCAACATGGTTCACTTAAACCAATTTAAATAAATCCTTAACGATTTACTTTATATTTACGCTCCAAGTCCGTAAATTTATTCTCACACTTCAAAAATAAATCAATGTTTATTTTCAAACCAATTTTCCCAATTTCATTTATAAATTCCATATTGAATTTACATTTCTAAAATATCTGTGAATATACGATTTTCAAATCGATTTCTAATATTCATTTCCAATTTATCTTTAAAAGATAAAATCTTAAAACATTCACTTAATATTGGAAAAACATTTCTGTACTTATTTAATAATAAGTAATTCACAATCTTTTTTTATTTTCTACACTTGGAAAATATTCAATATACTTAAATCAAAATTAAGTATATATTTCATTCTTTAAGGAAAACATTCTCTTAAACACACTTATTTGGGCCAAAACGAATGTTACGTAAAACATCGTTACAACGACCCAAAATCACTTGTATAGGGATTCGAAATTAAAATAGATATATAAATCCCAATACTATACAAAACATTTCCTTTCGGAAATCATTTACTATAACAACAGTGTTATAGTCCACCATTTCCTTCTATTTCTCGAAAACGTCTATTTCAACAATGAATGTTGAAATCTATGGTTTCGAATCTTAACACATTTTAAAAACATCGTTAGATCGTTTTAATTCTATTTAAAACATCACATCCAAAACACTTTCTTTAACATAATATTCACTATCCAAAAACGTGAATATACTTCGCTAACCAATTTCATCATTTCTATACGTTTTATTTTAAAGGATTATTCACTGTCTAAAACGTGAATATAACTCCATTAATAAGTTATAACAATTTGCTTATCAACATAAGTCGTTGGCGGATTTATAAAACAATGTTTATAAATTCCATTCCTATTTATTTTATAACAACTTCCTTTTATAAATCTCCTTTATTAACCTATTTCAATTTATAACTCAATGATATACTAAAAGTCCATATTATAAGTTAAATACTTATAATTTATTTGTTTACAAAATCGTTCCTTTAAACTTCCCAAATTATAAATCTTATAACTTACAAGATTCATTTATTTACCTAAAACTATTCTTTTAATAACTTTACAAATTTTATAAATCTACTGCTTATAAATTTCATTTATAACTTCACCGTTTATAATTCTATAAATTTCATTCACTTATGAAGTTCATTTACACTTCATTCTAACACTTATAAAAACTCGTTTTATAATTCAAATATTTTAATTTATAAATATCAATTTATAAATCTTTTATATAAATCAATTTATACTATTATTTTAAAACGTCTTTAAACTCCTTTATAATTTCATCATTTTTGATTTATAAAATAATCAAATTTTATAAATCCTATATTTAAACTTTTTACAATAAATTCAAAAATCCCAATTTAAACTATTTTATAAAATCATTTACCCCATATTTTCAAAAATCAACTTTTAACTATATTTCTCAAAAATCATAATTTTTATAATTTTAAATTATAACGTTCATTTATTTAAAATGAATCAATTTAAAAATATTTTATAAAACGTATACTTTCAAAAAAATCACTTCAAAATCCTTTTAAAATTCCAAAATTGGCCCAATGATGCTACACACCAAATAGTCAATCACGGCAACAACGACATCATATATCTGTATATGATAATCAACGAATATCAAAATATTCATAATCAAATAAATACTGTTGAGGAATCCAGTTGGATCCCTCCAACCTGTTTCCCTACATCCACAGATGTTAGCACAATACCAATTCCGTTCCAATACGGAATTATCGCGGTATATAGGATTTAAAATATTATCCGCTTAATAGACGGCGCAATAGGGTCTCATCTGCTATATAATGTAGGAAATCAACTCCAAGTACATAAATAATACCAATTTCACTGTACTGTGAAATATTCGCGGTATATGTTTTTAATAAATAACCTCCGCTTACTAACAGTGTATAATGTCTATTTTAACAATCAATAGATAACAATCATCATCCAAACATACAATCAAGAATTTTAAATCTAACTATTTAAAATTAAAATCAAAACCAATTCGATTGAGTGGGAAGTTCTCACCTTGGTTCAATTTCGTTTTCAGCTTTTATTTCGAATAAAATTAAACGCGCGTTTAATTTTACCCGAAATTTTCACTAACTCCAAACGACTCCAATCTAGTTCCATAGCGTAGTGCTCGTCCATACGAACCCAACGCAACTTGTTTCGTAATTTTTGGACCTCGTATGAAAAAGATATGAATTTTTAAAGTTTACACGAATTTAAAACATATAATTTTTTTTTATTTAAACCTAAATTACGTCTCAGCCGTCTATCTCATCTGCTGCAAATCACAGCCGCACCATCTTCATCTCCCCCAACCAGTAAACCCTACGCGTCTCCAAACCCATAGCCGTCACCATCCCCAAATTAACGCGACTCATACATCGACTTTCGCATCGATCAACTAGCGCCATATTGAAGTCCATCCCCTCCTCTACCTTCGGCATGAGCCATGTCGAGCTTGGCTCCATGATGGTCGTGAAAAAGGCATGCGAACTGACCATGTTTTGCCCCTCTTTGCTATCAATCCACTCAACTATATCCAATCATAGTCGTTGGATATGTAGTTCTCATCATTGTCTACAACTCTCTAGTCGGAAGTTTTTCGATTCGATTAACGGATCTGAAGAAATTAAGGGATGAAGATAGGAAGATTTTGGCCATTGGAAATATAAGAGGCCGGCGGCTCCGAATTTTGACCTAGGGTTTTAGCATTTTTTGCAAAATGAAATATAGAGGGGCTTATATAGAAAATTTCTCAAACACTATTCATCCCGAATTTTCCGAGCTCCAAACGAAGCATGCCGGTTGGCGTTCCTAAGGTTTACCTCGCGTTCCGAGCACAATGGAACGTGTTTCAGGAGCTAATTCGATCATCTGTGCGAGTTATGGCAATAAACGATCAATTTAAAATTAAATCGACAAATCAAATTTCTAGGCGTTTTAGCTTGCCCCGGACAAATGGTAAATCCGATTGATACGAAATTTGAAACCATACAATAATATAACATTATGGATCCGATGAAACTGGTTTCGTCGAAATCCGAGACTGTTTGAAAAATGGCTATTTTAACTCGTCAATTAAATATTAAAATATTCAATTTTCACAATTCAACTTTAAATTCGATTTTAAAAGTTCTATAACACCATTCTAACTCCAATATGATAAAATAAAATTTTACAAATCATTTTCAATCATATTTAACCCAATTTTCAATTATTTCTGTAATTTCAACTATTAAATTATCGATTTAATTATTCAATTCAATCCAATTATTCGAAATAAAATTTATTCGACTTACAAATTTCACTGATTAATATTTAAAATCAATTAAATATACGAATTTTAATTAATAAAATTTTGGGTCGTTACATCCAGTGGCAATATAGAATTGAATTCTTTGAGGAATAGGATGAAATCAGAGAGAGAATGACGTGAATTAAAGTACAACTCTCTGATATTGTGTGGCTTGAAAATCAGTGAAGAAGTGGAGTGAAATAGTATCGATTTGCAAGGAGATTTGAAGAGTATGCAATGGATTTCTTTTGCAAATGTTTGGAGAAGGAGTAAGAGAAAATATGAATTCTTGATGTGAAAAATTCGTTTTCAGAGGCCTTTATATAGTGGTTGAAGAGACGTGTCTTTTGGTGAAGAGGTAGAGGGAAATGTCTCTTCATTTAAAATTTGAAATTCTGAAAACTGCTAGTATGTCGACATACTAGGTACCCCCATGTCGACATGGGTGTGTTGCAAAATGAACAGCAACACTAATAAGTGTTGCAAATTTTCAGCAATTCAAATTACCTTATATTTGTGGAATTTTGTGATTCGGTTGAGGTCAATGGTTGATGATCTTCAAGAAAAATTTCCATGAGATCTTTAACAAGATATTCTAAGGCTCAACCAACTCCTCATCATTTCAAACACCTTTATCCTTCAGCATTCTTCTCTAATTTGGTTTTGTATTTCAATTGCTCTGATTAACCTTCTTCTATAATTTATTTGCTTCCACTGTAATCTTGTTTATCTCTATAAATGTCTCCATAATCTATCTGATATGACTGCATAAGTCGAAGATATGTTAGTAGTAATGTTTATATGGTTGTTGTCATCAAAATCAATACCTAGGGTCTTAAAACGGAGATAGTGCCTTCGGTTTCGTTCGAACCTTGATGGAACTTGAATGGATGAATGCTATCAGACCATCGTCAATGGAGGACAATGAGAATTCCAAGATAAGTGTTCTAAAAAGGTAATCGTACCCTCAAGCCTCATCAACCGAGAATGGCTAAAACAGGGGAGGTGCATGCAAGGCTAAGTGGGTAGCATCCAAGTAGGATAAGATTTTTCCCTATCTGGAGATCCCTTTATTCGGCTGTGTCGACGGTTGTTGGCCACAACTGTGGGGTTGTCTTATTCGGACTATCAAGTAAGGCGTAGCTCCAGTTTTGTGTTGCAGGGGATCAAGGTGGATCCTTGGTACAATTATCTAGACCACATACTATGACGGGCGGTACCCCAGTAGCCCTGCCATTGTATGGAATCCAATCTCCAATAAGTGTTCTCGGACTTGATTGTATACCCGTGTATGCTAGAATTTAATGAATGTAACAATTTTGGCTATGTGAATATTTATTTGAAAACCCTAGACACTATTATAATATAACCAGATTTCCTATCAAATGTTTTGGTTATCATAGTGGAAAAACTTGTCCGTGTTTATTTGTGGAGAGTCTTACAAGATACCTTTTATTTCAAAGGATTTTCAAGTTAAACAACTTAATCATTTACTCACACTAGACCCATGTCTGACCCGAAGTTTATTTTTGTTTTTCTTAAGCTCTTGGGTACTCAAATTTTTATGAGTAGCCAAGTGATCAGGTTGGCTTGATGAATTTTGGGAAAAGCTTGGAGCAGGAGTCTTGGCGTATCTATATATATATATCTATTTCCGCTGTGTGGGTATCATTTGTCTATTTGTATTTTGGAATGTAATGGATAGACAGGTCTTCACGACTATCTACTGTGATGTTGTAACTGTATTGACTCTGATGTGTAATGACTATGTAATAGCTATGTGATGTATTATATATTTTTCTGTTTCCGCTATGAGATTCTAATATTGTCGTTTCTTTCTATCTATTCTCTTTTCTACCTATTTTTTTCTTACGTCTTTCTGTGGAATGAATGGCGGGTCGTCACATCGTGTATCTGATTATTATGGTTTGTATGCTTAGAGGGCCTTCGGTAAAGGTCGTTAAGGACCAGAGGATGATATATTTGGTACCATCTGATTATAGAGGTGGGTCGGTCTTGTGTTGGTAGTGGATCCTTTGTGATGGTCCTCGGTACATTCTTTTAGAGATGTACTGCCAGAAGGTAGTCCCTTCACTTAGTCATTTGTATGGAAATCCAAACTCCACTACGTACCTGCCATTTTATTTGTAAAGCTTAGTATGCTAGAATTTAATAATGGTAGCAATTTCGCCTATTTTGAATATTATTTCTATACTAGACAATAGTATAATATCAGATGAATTTGATATGAAATGTTTTAGTTATCGTAAGGTAAAAACATGTCTGTGTTTATATGTGGACTTGTCTTACGATATACGTTTGTTTTGATAAAGGACAAGTTTGGTAATTCAGTTGAGAGTGTTTCTCACGCTGGTTCACCAGACTGATCCGGGCATTCTTCCCTTTCAAAGCTCGGGTCAGACCAAGTATATTTACAGGTTTAGATTTGGTGCTTTTGGAACTTCAGTAGGAGAGCTGGAGATCTCCATTTCGTATACACATACATGTTTTGGTTGATTATCAGCTACATTGTTGCTTAGTTGTTTATATTATCAACATTTGTGAGGACATGTTGTTATAACTGTTCAGGCTGATAATTATTGTTTGATTGTTGAACTCTGATTGATGTATGTATATGCAGTTTCTGTTTTGTAAAGATCATTGATATGATACTATATGTTTTTCGTGCGATGTGAGATTCTGTATTATTCTATTTTGTTCTATCTTATCTCTTTCTTCTTTTTCTTCTTCTTTCTTCTTTTCTTTCTCTTGACTTTCCGTCAGTCTGTGCTTTTTGGGTCGGACATGTGTGGTTTATTGTCGATTCAAAGGGTACGGATTTGCGGGTCATCACAAAATTCTAAAAAACTTTGTAGAGAGATTCTTAGGATTTCTCACCATATTTGTGATGTATATTATGTGTACTTGCTACCATAAAAAGTTTGAATGTTAAAAAGATAAGTAACATATTGAAAGGTGGCCAAACTTTCACTTGTGCAAAACTACCCCATTTTAACCTTTCTTTTGAACTATGAACGTTTGAAAAGGACTTTAAAATTAAGTATTTTATTTAATTTTTTTACAAGGCTTTGGAAATTCATATTAGAGTATTTTAAAAGTGGTTTGGGATATTTATGTGTTTTTAAGAATTAATTATGTATTTTTAAAGTGAAAGGTTTTATTTTGAACATGAGGAAAACATGGTTTTTCCAAGTTTTTAAATAAATTATAAACTCGTTATTTTAGGTAATATTTTAAATGGATGTTTAAAACCTATTATAAATATTTTAAAGTGTTTTAAAAGCATATTTTAAGTACATATAGTTTTTTTAGAAAAGTTGTTAATTATTTTATTAAAGTGTATATATATCTTATGTAATATAATATCTTTTAAATTATTTGATTAAATATCTAGTTTTATAAATAAGTTAGTGTGTGTGTATATCACTTTTAATAAAGGGTTTTAAATTATAAGCAAATGATTTTAAAAGGGTTTAGGAATTACTTAGTGGCCAAATCGTGATTTGTTTAATACCTTGTTTAAATAATAATTAACCATGCTTAACATTAAAAGCCGATGAAGTAGACTTATCTATTTGTGAGAGTTAATATTAATGTTTGACTAGGGATAGAAGCAATAGTGCTCTAACTTACCATCTTCACTCTTGATCGTGGAGTAGTTAAGTTGGGAAAGTCGAAAATGTGTTAATCATGTTGATTACTTACTCGATTATGGAAAGTTGTTAATGCTACAATTAACACTAAAAGTCGACGAAGTAGGCTTATCTATTTGTGAGAGTTGAGATTGATGTTTGATTATGGATAGAAGCAATTATGCTCTAGCCTACTGGCTCCACTCTTAATCGAGGAATAGTTAAGTTTGGAATTTTAGAAACATGTTAGGTACATGAACCTAGATTTCTATAAGCGATCGTTTTGAGAACTAGATAGTCGATTAGTTGACTATCAAACTTGACCAAATATAACTTAAGAAGTATCTAAAAGCATCACAACTTTATACGATTTAAGATCCCTAGGGAGTAGCGTTGGTATGAAAGGTCTCTAGCTTTATGTACTTATATATATGAGATCCCCTAGGTAGGACTCCTCTTTATATAGTTCGCTTACTTCCAAAAGAACTAGAATTGATTTAACCGAAAATACAACTTTAAAACTAGTATACGATTCTATGTTTTAGAAGCAGTTGTGAGTGGAATGTTGTAGAGTTGAATTGAGAGGTCAGTGTTAACATTTCAAACTTATGCTATAGAGTTGAACTGGTTACTCTAAGGTTAAGTCCAGGGGAGATGTCAACCTTACCATTTGTCAAATGAGCTTATGCAGGAATCCATATACTGGTTCGTGTTCTGTTTGGGTGATAAGGACTCTGTGATAGGTGTCGACCATAACCCGATATCAGTAAATGACTAAAACCAGAGCAGGGTGCATAGCCATGACAGGTTCAGTGAACCCAATAGGTTATATCAACTCCATATCCACAGATGCTTATTGATATTGCTAACGCGAGTTGATGTTATTCAGTGTAATATCTCCGGGCATTGACCAGTTATGGCTTACCTTATGGTATATTTTATCTAGAGATATGCGATGCTCGGAAGGATATCTTTGATTCTCGTGGAGGAGATCCGCCTTGATGTACCGAGGGCATCTCCATGGAAATCCTTACACATATATGAATGTACCTTAGTGGCACCGATTGTATACCTATTATTTTTGTGGCATAGACACAAAGGCTATTATTTTATTTATATTCTACACCCTAGACACTGTCTATTACACTATTATCTTCACTCATCGGATGGTTGGCTTCATTTGAGGAGAAAACTATTGTGGTAATCCATAAGGTTTCAAAATTTACTGTTACATATATGCTTGTATTTTGAGTTTTCTCATACCTGACTCATGTCTGAAACGTGGTTTTGGTTTTCCCAAAAGTCCCCATGTACTCTTTCAAGTAGGCTGAGTAAAGAAAGTTTTACTTTGGACACTTCAAGGTTCAGGAAACAAGCTAGAGGCTTCCCTTATCAATCTATTTCTATTTCCTTTGCACTATATTATGTATGTATGTATGTATCAACATTGTGAAGATAGACGGTTATAATTGTCCAAGCTGATGATAGTATGTAGGATTAATAACTCAAAAATGGTTCTATATTTTGAGTAACCCTTTGTATTATCCTTTTGATATTATATGTTATCATTTTGGTGGGTACTTTGTGCACATGATAGGGGGTACTCACAGTGGTGAACTGTGGCTAAGCTTTGTCTCTTGCCTCTACATTTCCCTTTATGGGTCAGTTATGCAGTCGAGAGGCTGGCCGTAAAATCAGATACGAGGTTACATTTGTAATCACACACCAAAAAGGGGAATCGTGACATTTGATATCAAAGTCAAGGTTTAGCAAACACCTTGGCTTTTCTTGGGTATGGCTCAATAAGGATAGGATAAGTGAAACTCTAGAATGAGTTGGGTGTATTATATTATACGATAGCGTATTTATATTTTTTTCTATGAACCTATCCCTTTATAGTATTTGTGAAGTCCCGGAAATTTGGGCAATATTTATTTAATAATTTCATTAATAATTGTTTTAAAATGTGAAATATTGATTTAATAATCTAATTCAAACAGAATTTATCTTCTGAAAATTAATAATTATTTAGTTTGTTAAATGATATTCTTTTCAAAGTTAAAATATTTAAATGGTAGAATTTTCTTTCTAAGCTTATTAAAGAATATTTTATTTATAATGTATATTTGTGTATACATTTTAAATAGAGAATTTGATTTTTAATTGGTTAATTTGATTTAAAATTGGTATTGAAAACTTTTCAAAAAGTTAACCTAAAAGTCTATCTTATATTTTCATAAGAGATTAAAGTAAATATTTACTTTGTTTAAAATTGTATTATTATAATTAAAGTTTAATTTGTTTATTTTAAAAATTGTTTTTCTTTTGTAATAGATTTAGTTCAATTATATTAGAATATAATTTGGTTTGAAGCTTTGAAGTAAAAAGAATTCAACATTTATTTTTCTTTTAAAAAAATTCTTCTCTTTGGAAATTAGTTTTAAAAGGATATTATTTTGAGAACATTCAAATAAACATTAAAATGTGTAACTTTATAAAGGAAATTTATATGTAAACATTTAAAGGCTAAATGTAAATAAACATTTAAAACATAAGAAGACACTTGTAAAATAATCAACATCTCCAAGCAACAAGTGGCATTTGTTTTATTTATTTTTAAAAACATTTTATAAGAGAACATAGCATATGCATTTGATAAAAAAAACACATTTATCTTCAAAATAAAAACTGAGATCAGTTATGAAACAAATTCAAAAACCAACTCATGTCCAACTTCAATTCAAAACCCAAATCTGTTTAAATTCTTCAATGCAAATCTATTCAAAGCCTGTAGCTTTAGCATCAATATGCATGTTTTAACCTCTGCATACGACTTCAATCTGCAATCTATCCAAAGTCTTATCTTCAACATCCATATAAAGATCATCTGCAAACCAAACAACTTCAATCAAAGTCTGCATACTCAATTACAACCTCAAATCTGCAAATCATTTCTTCAAAATACAACTTCATATTTGCAACCTATCTTCAAACTTCAACCAAACCTAAATATCTGAATAACAAAATGAAGTCCAATTTAAAGTCTGAACTATTAGATGAGTCTGCATGCATCATAAGACAGAAAAGCAACTTCAACTTCAAATTTGCATCTCTGGAACAATCTGCATATCTGAAGCTAAGATTCAGTGATCAAATTGGAAGTCCAACATCAACTTGCTAATGGCATTCAAGTTCATCATGCATTTCAAATGTAAGCCCTGGAAATGAAGTCTGCACCTAAGATTTGCTCTGCATTCTTCAATTTAATAAGGTGAGTAAACCTTTACTTTTAAAAACAGTTTCTTTTTAATCAAACTGTTTACAAGATTGTTCTGTTTTGTTTCTAAAAATAAAATAAAAATAAAGTGAATAACCCCACATGCACCAAAGTTTGAGATATCAGAGCATATGAATTGAATAATATGAGCTTGTAGAATGATGACTGTTCTGTGTACAGGTTTGATTGTGTTTAAAAGTTGCTTTTGCCTGTAGCTTTATATCTTGTAAATTAAGATTTTCTTTTACATAAAATCTTTACCACTTGAATTGATTCCAGTTAGTAATTTTTGTGAAATAAGATATGTTGTTTGGTATAGCTTAGATTTATAAATTTTCTGTTAGTTTAAGAAAATGTAGTCTCTGTAAAACAATGGAAATCAGTTATATTCAAATAACCAAATCCAAACTCATAATGATTGGGGCATGCTGTAATCTGTATGGAGGTAGAGGGGTTGATAGGGGAAGATGGTCAGTAATTTATGTCAGAGGAGATGGTGATTGAATTGGGGTTTCCAGGTTTTCAAAAACCTGATTTTAGTATGCAGTTCTTAGTATCTGCATATGCTCTATGTAGCATTAAGTAGGTTAGGAATTTGGGAGGTTGAGAAGGGAGTGTAAAGGAAGCTATATCCAAGGTTGTGTCGATGATGGTGGCTGGAGGTGGAATTTATGGGTGTTGACACATTGGTCTTGGTTGCAGTGGAAACTCAGGGGAATTATTTGGGTTGTGCAGGGTTTTGACCCGAAGTAGAACTCGGGTAGTTTTGCTTCTGACTCGAAGAAACAGGTGTAGTCACTCAAAGTAAATCAGGGGGTTACTCGGGTAGCATGGTTACAGTTTTTTTTTAACAGAGAGCCTTTACAGTTTTTTTTTTTATGTTGAATGGGAATCAAACTCAAGTGCAGGAGTTTGATTCATGTATAAGTAGAAACTGAATCTCAAATGTAGTTTGTGTTCAAAGTTTTTAAAGATAAGAATCTTAAATTTAAACAAGATTTAAAAAAAAATTTGTTTTAAATCAGGAGTAAAACAGTTTGCAGGTTTGTAAGCCAGAGAGCATTTGCAGTTTTAATTTTAATAGAATTCATATGTTAAGTTGGAACTTGGATTTAAGTATGAATTGGAATTGAATCCAAATAAAGTTCTGAGTTCAAAGTTTTAAAGATGAAAATTTTAAATTTTAACAAAGTTTTAAATTCTGTTTAATCAAGAAATTTTAAAACTGTTTCAGGTTTTATAACAGAGAGTTGCAGTTTTTAATGTTTAATGAAATTCATGTTTTAAGTTGTAAATTTGATTTAAATGCAAGTTAAATTTGTATTCAAATAGAGTTTGGAATTCAAAGTTTTCAAAAATGAAATATGTTAAATTTAAACAAGTTTTAAATTTGGTTCTAAATCAATATTAAAACAGTTGCAGATTTATTGAACCTGTACTTTTGCAGTTTTAAAGTATTAAATAAAATTCATATTTTAAAGATTTTAAATTAAATCAAATGCAAGATTTAACTGAATTCAAATGAATTTTGAATTCAAAGTTTTAATTCTGTTTTTAATCTAGATTTAAGCCTGAGAGATTTGCAGTTTTAAACTTTTTGAATAAATTCATATTTTAAAGTTGCAACATGATTCAAGTGTAACTTGAATTTGAATTCAAATTTTATTCTGAATTAAAAGTTTTAAAAATTCAAATCTTAAATTTAAACTAGATTTAAAATTCAGTTTTAATCAAGTTTAAGAATAGTTTCAGGTTGTTTTTTTTAAAACCAGAATTAGATTTAAATAGTTTTGTAAGTTTTAGAAGTATGATCAAATTTAAATATTTTCAAATTTGATTTAAACTGGTTTGAAATCAAATTAAAAACAGTTTCAAATTTACTTTGAAACTCAGTCTTGATTTCAAACAGTTTATAAATTTAAAGAAGAATGAATGAACATATTTCAGTGTTTAATATAGATTTGAAAATAAAATTTGATTTCAAATAAGTTTAAACTTGGAAGAAATTAGTTCCTTAGTATTTGAATTTAAAATATGAAGTGTTAATTTAGATTCATGTTTAAATGGTTAAACATTTTAAAATATCAAATTTTTAAAATGGAATTTGAATTTGAATTTAGAAATGTATTGTTTTAATACATTTTGAATGTGAAGGAGTTATTTGATTAGTAATTAGAATATTTTGAAAATATTTAAGATAATTAAGAATTTACTTAATTATCTGATTTGAAATAATGATTTAGATTAATTTTAATTAGAAATGATTTATTAATCTGATCCAGATTTCTTAAGTATGTAATTAATGAAATGTGTTAAATAATAATGATGATAATTATCTAAGGATAATTTAGTAATTAATTAAGGAAATTTATTTTGGGTAATTAATTAGATTAATTGATTGAATCTAATTAATTGTAATTTGTTAAGTAATTAAGTAATTAATTACTTATTGTAATTTATTTTGGATTGTGATTTATTTTAGTTAATTAATTTAGTTTAATTAATTTAAATAAATCATTTGATGATTTTAAGAATGTAATTACTTAATGTAATTAGTGGAGCAGGATTACTTAATGAAGTAATAATGTTAATTACTGGAATGTAATTAGTAATTTGGATAATTACTTTTGTAATTAATTAAGGAATTAATTAATGATTAATTATTGGTTAATTAATTTGTTAATGAGTAATTAAAGATAGTTAATTACTTAATTGAATATTAATCAAGGTGATTAATAATTAGATTTAATTACTAAATGTAATTAATTTTAATTAAGTAATTTATTTAAATGTTAGAGATCATTAATTATTTTAATTAATGATGTAATTAATGATTGTTTAATTAATTATTAATTAATTAAGTGATTAATTAATTGTAATTAATTAAGTGATTAATTAATTGTAATTAACTAAGGATAAATATAATTAATTATAATTAATTAATAAATGAGTAATTAAATGTTAATTATTTATGATTAAGGTTAATTAATTAAGGACTAATTACTTATTGTAATTAGTAAATGATTAATCAGGGTTGTTTAATCAAGTTAAATACATAGTGTATAATTAATTAACTGGGTTAATTAATTAATGGATGTTAAGCAGGATTTAAATGTGTTAATTAATTTAATTTATTTTAAATTAATTAGAGGTGATTGTAATTAATTTAATTCATTTTAAATTAATTATAAATTGTTGGTTAGTAAATCATTGCTTATGGATGTTATTGATTGAATGGTTGTGATCTCAGTAATGAGATGAGTTGTATTTGTATGATATGAATGTATGGTTTAAATATGATGGTTTGTGATGGATTGTTTGGTTGTGATGATTATCTGTTTATGGATGATACAGATTATCTGTTATGATATGAATGTGGTTATCTATTGTTAGATGTAGTTTATCTATCTGTGTGAAATAGATAACAATGAAATAAGTTATTTGTTAAAACCCTTAAGTACAACTTGGACATTAAAATGGCGTTTGGTTTCGGTGAGACCGGGATCGGGTTTCCATATTTGGAATTCCGAAAACCACATCGATTTCAATTAAACGTTAGGTCGTTATTCCAAGTGGAGCAAGTGAAGACTCGAGGTGTAAGGGCTATATGTCAGTATAACTCTGTGGGTGATTCCGTAATGAGTTTGATGGAATAGTACTTATAGGTTCGAGATGAAGGTTTAGAGTGCAAGGGTTATCGTCGTTAACTCTGAGGGTGATTCCAATACGAGTGTAACGAGATAATGCCTTCGGTTTCGTTCGAACCCGGAACGAACTTGTATGGATTGAATGCCTTCCGAACATCGTCAGGTGGACGATGAGCATTCTAAGATTTATGAGTCCTATAAAGGTAATCGTAACCTCAAGCCTCATCAACCGGGAATGGCTAAAACAGGGGAGGTGCAGCAAAGCTTCGTGGGTAGCCCCCACTTGAGAGCAAGATTTACTCCTGTCTAGAGGTCCCTTTATATTTCGGCTGTGTGGCAGTTGGTGACGACCAATCTGCGGAGTGGTCTTGTTCGGAACTGTTCAGTAAGGAACGGGTCCGGCTTTGTGTTACAGGGGAGTTAGGGTGGCTCCTCGGTACGGTGATCTAGGCCACGTACTGTGACGGGCGGTACCCCAGTAGCCCTGCCATTGATGGAATCCATAATCCAATAAGTGCCTGTACGGTTTTGATTGTGCCCAACTATGTTGGAACGTGAGATGCAAGCATTCCAGCTATTTCTGTATTTTATTTTGAAAACCCTAGACACTATTATAATATCACTGGATTTCCTATCAAATGTTTTGGTTAGCGTAAGGTAAAAACTTTTCCATGTTTATGTGTGGGAAGTCTTACGTGATACCTTTTGTTTTCAAAGGATTTTCTAAAGTTAAGCAACTTTTTATCCCCGATTACTCACACCAGACCCCTGTCTGACCTGAGTGTTTATTTTCTGTTTTATTAAACTCTTGGGTACTCATATTACGTATGAGTAGTCAAGTGTTTTCAGGATTGCTTTGACGAGTTCTGGAGGAGCTTTGGAGCAGGAGGCTTCAGCGTGTAGATATATGTAGTAGTTCCGCTGTGTTTGTGTTGTATTGATTCTCTCTGATGTACTTGGATTGTAATAGCTAGACAGATGTTTATAACTGTCTAGTTTTGTGTTGTATTAGCTGTATTACTCTGATGTATAAGATACTATGTAAAGTTTTATGTGATATATTATAATTTATTCGATTCCGCTGTGAGATTCTGATGTTGTTTGTTCTTTCTTTCCTTTCTTTTCTCTTTTCTATCCCTTTCTTTCTTCTTAACGATGCAACTTTCTGGAGTATGGAAGTTGGGTCGTTACAACGTGGTATCAGAGCATTAGGTTGAGTAAATACCTAGGCTCTGTAGTGGTGTTTTCTTGAGAGAGCGTATTTGTAATTTTGAATATATATATATATATATATATATATATGTTTGTTTATTTCTGCCTATTTGTTGGGTTACCTGTTCAGGTTTTCCAATATAAGTAATAAAGGTAGATAGGGTAGTGGTGTGTGTAACACAACTACCAATGGTTGGAGTTCGAGTGTTTGAGATTGGAGGTGGTCTGCTAGGGCAGTTTGGGCATCTTGAGTAGTTCTGCAGTTGGTGAAGGATTTCACTAATCTCTGAAGGAAATCTTTTCAAGATTCGGAGTTCATCTTTGGATTGTAAGCTGGGTTGCACTCGTATGAATGGATTTTCTTGAGTCTGGAAGCAGTTGGGAGTACTGAAGCCAGCATGGTATCTTGGCAACTTCAGGAAGGAGTTCTGTCTGTTTTTGAGTTTGAGACTCAGTATGGCAAAAAGTTTTGAGCTTGGTTTGGGAGCGAGTTTCCTGAGAGACATCTGTCTATCTGGAAGGCTCTTTTGTGAAGAGGCTGGTGTAGCTTTGAGGTTCGTTGAGATTTTGGATAAGAAGTCTTTGGCAGCAGTATCAGCTTGGAGGTGTTGAATGTGCTATCAGGATAGTTTCTTGGCTTAGCTGTATCTTAGATGTGGAGTCCGGAAGCGGTAGAGTGGCCTGTTCTTCAAAGGTTCAGAAGTCTCTTTGATTCTTCTATCAGAAGTCCGGGAAGATGGTGGAGCTTATCCATTTCTTCTGGAGCTCAGATGGGTGTGAGGTCAGTGGTTAAGAGGTGGACCACTAGTTTCTTCTTTTGAAGGCTTTAGCTGTTCTGATTGTTGAGGTGGGGACGATTTCTTGGAATCTGAACTAAGTGGAATCGCAAAAGTGACTTGCGACAGTTCGGAAGTTCTCTAAGTGACCTTTGTTTGGATTGAAGCATCTCTAGAGGATGTTTGAATTATCGAAGTGGTTTGATTTTATGGATGTCTTCGAAGGAATTAAGGTTTGCATCTGCATCGAGATATTTGTGACCGAATCAGATAAGTCACTGAGATTTTATGGAATTTGATGATCAATATTCCGGGATAAGTTGATCAAGTTTGGACTTGTGTTCATCAACAGCATTCTCAAATCAGAGTTGCGCAGTGGAAGCATGGTGGCAGCTATTCCAGAATAGAAGGAAGCCCAGGATCGACAGGAGATATGTGTGGATAAGAGATTGGATCTTTCTGTTTCTCTTGAGAGTTAAGTGTTCGATCTACAGGATTGAATTTCCAGTTCGGATAACTGGAATTTGTTATGTTTTTCACGTATCTCTGAGGGAGTACGTGTATGCTTTATCTCTGGTTTTAGAATCAGTAGTTTTGGGAGATTTAGAAGTTGATCAGGACTTGTCTGTAGTCCTGTATCCTGTTTAGATTTATAGATCTAGATACATAGGAGCTCTAGATCTGAGTGGTATATCTAGTTTAGATTCTATAGGACGAGTGTCCCGGTGTTTGTAACTGGGAAACTCTAGAGAATCTTATCCAGAATTTTATCTGGATAGTTAGAATTGATTGTTGAATTGGTTGCTAGTATTTGGTTGATAGTATATGTTGCTCTTTTAAAATTAAAAATCTGTATGAGATTATTAAATTACCTTTGCTTTTAAATTTCGGGGACGAAATTCTTTTAAGGGGGGCGGAATGTGAAGTCCCGGAAATTTGGGCAATATTTATTTAATAATTTCATTAATAATTGTTTTAAAATGTGAAATATTGATTTAATAATCTAATTCAAACAGAATTTATCTTCTGAAAATTAATAATTATTTAGTTTGTTAAATGATATTCTTTTCAAAGTTAAAATATTTAAATGGTAGAATTTTCTTTCTAAGCTTATTAAAGAATATTTTATTTATAATGTATATTTGTGTATACATTTTAAATAGAGAATTTGATTTTTAATTGGTTAATTTGATTTAAAATTGGTATTGAAAACTTTTCAAAAAGTTAACCTAAAAGTCTATCTTATATTTTCATAAGAGATTAAAGTAAATATTTACTTTGTTTAAAATTGTATTATTATAATTAAAGTTTAATTTGTTTATTTTAAAAATTGTTTTTCTTTTGTAATAGATTTAGTTCAATTATATTAGAATATAATTTGGTTTGAAGCTTTGAAGTAAAAAGAATTCAACATTTATTTTTCTTTTAAAAAAATTCTTCTCTTTGGAAATTAGTTTTAAAAGGATATTATTTTGAGAACATTCAAATAAACATTAAAATGTGTAACTTTATAAAGGAAATTTATATGTAAACATTTAAAGGCTAAATGTAAATAAACATTTAAAACATAAGAAGACACTTGTAAAATAATCAACATCTCCAAGCAACAAGTGGCATTTGTTTTATTTATTTTTAAAAACATTTTATAAGAGAACATAGCATATGCATTTGATAAAAAAAACACATTTATCTTCAAAATAAAAACTGAGATCAGTTATGAAACAAATTCAAAAACCAACTCATGTCCAACTTCAATTCAAAACCCAAATCTGTTTAAATTCTTCAATGCAAATCTATTCAAAGCCTGTAGCTTTAGCATCAATATGCATGTTTTAACCTCTGCATACGACTTCAATCTGCAATCTATCCAAAGTCTTATCTTCAACATCCATATAAAGATCATCTGCAAACCAAACAACTTCAATCAAAGTCTGCATACTCAATTACAACCTCAAATCTGCAAATCATTTCTTCAAAATACAACTTCATATTTGCAACCTATCTTCAAACTTCAACCAAACCTAAATATCTGAATAACAAAATGAAGTCCAATTTAAAGTCTGAACTATTAGATGAGTCTGCATGCATCATAAGACAGAAAAGCAACTTCAACTTCAAATTTGCATCTCTGGAACAATCTGCATATCTGAAGCTAAGATTCAGTGATCAAATTGGAAGTCCAACATCAACTTGCTAATGGCATTCAAGTTCATCATGCATTTCAAATGTAAGCCCTGGAAATGAAGTCTGCACCTAAGATTTGCTCTGCATTCTTCAATTTAATAAGGTGAGTAAACCTTTACTTTTGAAAACAGTTTCTTTTTAATCAAACTGTTTACAAGATTGTTCTGTTTTGTTTCTAAAAATAAAATAAAAATAAAGTGAATAACCCCACATGCACCAAAGTTTGAGATATCAGAGCATATGAATTGAATAATATGAGCTTGTAGAATGATGACTGTTCTGTGTACAGGTTTGATTGTGTTTAAAAGTTGCTTTTGCCTGTAGCTTTATATCTTGTAAATTAAGATTTTCTTTTACATAAAATCTTTACCACTTGAATTGATTCCAGTTAGTAATTTTTGTGAAATAAGATATGTTGTTTGGTATAGCTTAGATTTATAAATTTTCTGTTAGTTTAAGAAAATGTAGTCTCTGTAAAACAATGGAAATCAGTTATATTCAAATAACCAAATCCAAACTCATAATGATTGGGGCATGCTGTAATCTGTATGGAGGTAGAGGGGTTGATAGGGGAAGATGGTCAGTAATTTATGTCAGAGGAGATGGTGATTGAATTGGGGTTTCCAGGTTTTCAAAAACCTGATTTTAGTATGCAGTTCTTAGTATCTGCATATGCTCTATGTAGCATTAAGTAGGTTAGGAATTTGGGAGGTTGAGAAGGGAGTGTAAAGGAAGCTATATCCAAGGTTGTGTCGATGATGGTGGCTGGAGGTGGAATTTATGGGTGTTGACACATTGGTCTTGGTTGCAGTGGAAACTCAGGGGAATTATTTGGGTTGTGAAGGGTTTTGACCCGAAGTAGAACTCGGGTAGTTTTGCTTCTGACTCGAAGAAACAGGTGTAGTCACTCAAAGTAAATCAGGGGGTTACTCGGGTAGCATGGTTACAGTTTTTTTTTAACAGAGAGCCTTTACAGTTTTTTTTTTATGTTGAATGGGAATCAAACTCAAGTGCAGGAGTTTGATTCATGTATAAGTAGAAACTGAATCTCAAATGTAGTTTGTGTTCAAAGTTTTTAAAGATAAGAATCTTAAATTTAAACAAGATTTAAAATTTTTTTTGTTTTAAATCAGGAGTAAAACAGTTTGCAGGTTTGTAAGCCAGAGAGCATTTGCAGTTTTAATTTTAATAGAATTCATATGTTAAGTTGGAACTTGGATTTAAGTATGAATTGGAATTGAATCCAAATAAAGTTCTGAGTTCAAAGTTTTAAAGATGAAAATTTTAAATTTTAACAAAATTTTAAATTCTGTTTAATCAAGAAATTTTAAAACTGTTTCAGGTTTTATAACAGAGAGTTGCAGTTTTTAATGTTTAATGAAATTCATGTTTTAAGTTGTAAATTTGATTTAAATGCAAGTTAAATTTGTATTCAAATAGAGTTTGGAATTCAAAGTTTTCAAAAATGAAATATGTTAAATTTAAACAAGTTTTAAATTTGGTTCTAAATCAATATTAAAACAGTTGCAGATTTATTGAACCTGTACTTTTGCAGTTTTAAAGTATTAAATAAAATTCATATTTTAAAGATTTTAAATTAAATCAAATGCAAGATTTAACTGAATTCAAATGAATTTTGAATTCAAAGTTTTAATTCTGTTTTTAATCTAGATTTAAGCCTGAGAGATTTGCAGTTTTAAACTTTTTGAATAAATTCATATTTTAAAGTTGCAACATGATTCAAGTGTAACTTGAATTTGAATTCAAATTTTATTCTGAATTAAAAGTTTTAAAAATTCAAATCTTAAATTTAAACTAGATTTAAAATTCAGTTTTAATCAAGTTTAAGAATAGTTTCAGGTTGTTTTTTTTTAAACCAGAATTAGATTTAAATAGTTTTGTAAGTTTTAGAAGTATGATCAAATTTAAATATTTTCAAATTTGATTTAAACTGGTTTGAAATCAAATTAAAAACAGTTTCAAATTTACTTTGAAACTCAGTCTTGATTTCAAACAGTTTATAAATTTAAAGAAGAATGAATGAACATATTTCAGTGTTTAATATAGATTTGAAAATAAAATTTGATTTCAAATAAGTTTAAACTTGGAAGAAATTAGTTCCTTAGTATTTGAATTTAAAATATGAAGTGTTAATTTAGATTCATGTTTAAATGGTTAAACATTTTAAAATATCAAATTTTTAAAATGGAATTTGAATTTGAATTTAGAAATGTATTGTTTTAATACATTTTGAATGTGAAGGAGTTATTTGATTAGTAATTAGAATATTTTGAAAATATTTAAGATAATTAAGAATTTACTTAATTATCTGATTTGAAATAATGATTTAGATTAATTTTAATTAGAAATGATTTATTAATCTGATCCAGATTTCTTAAGTATGTAATTAATGAAATGTGTTAAATAATAATGATGATAATTATCTAAGGATAATTTAGTAATTAATTAAGGAAATTTATTTTGGGTAATTAATTAGATTAATTGATTGAATCTAATTAATTGTAATTTGTTAAGTAATTAAGTAATTAATTACTTATTGTAATTTATTTTGGATTGTGATTTATTTTAGTTAATTAATTTAGTTTAATTAATTTAAATAAATCATTTGATGATTTTAAGAATGTAATTACTTAATGTAATTAGTGGAGCAGGATTACTTAATGAAGTAATAATGTTAATTACTGGAATGTAATTAGTAATTTGGATAATTACTTTTGTAATTAATTAAGGAATTAATTAATGATTAATTATTGGTTAATTAATTTGTTAATGAGTAATTAAAGATAGTTAATTACTTAATTGAATATTAATCAAGGTGATTAATAATTAGATTTAATTACTAAATGTAATTAATTTTAATTAAGTAATTTATTTAAATGTTAGAGATCATTAATTATTTTAATTAATGATGTAATTAATGATTGTTTAATTAATTATTAACTAATTAAGTGATTAATTAATTGTAATTAATTAAGTGATTAATTAATTGTAATTAACTAAGGATAAATATAATTAATTATAATTAATTAATAAATGAGTAATTAAATGTTAATTATTTATGATTAAGGTTAATTAATTAAGGACTAATTACTTATTGTAATTAGTAAATGATTAATCAGGGTTGTTTAATCAAGTTAAATACATAGTGTATAATTAATTAACTGGGTTAATTAATTAATGGATGTTAAGCAGGATTTAAATGTGTTAATTAATTTAATTTATTTTAAATTAATTAGAGGTGATTGTAATTAATTTAATTCATTTTAAATTAATTATAAATTGTTGGTTAGTAAATCATTGCTTATGGATGTTATTGATTGAATGGTTGTGATCTCAGTAATGAGATGAGTTGTATTTGTATGATATGAATGTATGGTTTAAATATGATGGTTTGTGATGGATTGTTTGGTTGTGATGATTATCTGTTTATGGATGATACAGATTATCTGTTATGATATGAATGTGGTTATCTATTGTTAGATGTAGTTTATCTATCTGTGTGAAATAGATAACAATGAAATAAGTTATTTGTTAAAACCCTTAAGTACAACTTGGACATTAAAATGGCGTTTGGTTTCGGTGAGACCGGGATCGGGTTTCCATATTTGGAATTCCGAAAACCACATCGATTTCAATTAAACGTTAGGTCGTTATTCCAAGTGGAGCAACTGAAGACTCGAGGTGTAAGGGCTATACGTCAGTATAACTCTGTGGGTGATTCCGTAATGAGTTTGACGGAATAGTACTTATAGGTTCGAGATGAAGGTTTAGAGTGCAAGGGTTATCGTCGTTAACTCTGAGGGTGATTCCAATACGAGTGTAACGAGATAATGCCTTCGGTTTCGTTCGAACCCGGAACGAACTTGTATGGATTGAATGCTTTCCGAACATCGTCAGGTGGACGATGAGCATTCTAAGATTTATGAGTCCTATAAAGGTAATCGTAACCTCAAGCCTCATCAACCGGGAATGGCTAAAACAGGGGAGGTGCAGCAAAGCTTCGTGGGTAGCCCCCACTTGAGAGCAAGATTTACTCCTGTCTAGAGGTCCCTTTATATTTCGGCTGTGTGGCAGTTGGTGACAACCAATCTGCGGAGTGGTCTTGTTCGGAACTGTTCAGTAAGGAACGGGTCCGGCTTTGTGTTGCAGGGGAGTTAGGGTGGCTCCTCGGTACGGTGATCTAGGCCACGTACTGTGACGGGCGGTACCCCAGTAGCCCTGCCATTGATGGAATCCATAATCCAATAAGTGCCTGTACGGTTTTGATTGTGCCCAACTATGTTGGAACGTGAGATGCAAGCATTCCAGCTATTTCTGTATTTTATTTTGAAAACCCTAGACACTATTATAATATCACTGGATTTCCTATCAAATGTTTTGGTTAGCGTAAGGTAAAAACTTTTCCATGTTTATGTGTGGGAAGTCTTACGTGATACCTTTTGTTTTCAAAGGATTTTCTAAAGTTAAGCAACTTTTTATCCCCGATTACTCACACCAGACCCCTGTCTGACCTGAGTGTTTATTTTCTGTTTTATTAAACTCTTGGGTACTCATATTACGTATGAGTAGTCAAGTGTTTTCAGGATTGCTTTGACGAGTTCTGGAGGAGCTTTGGAGCAGGAGGCTTCAGCGTGTAGATATATGTAGTAGTTCCGCTGTGTTTGTGTTGTATTGATTCTCTCTGATGTACTTGGATTGTAATAGCTAGACAGATGTTTATAACTGTCTAGTTTTGTGTTGTATTAGCTGTATTACTCTGATGTATAAGATACTATGTAAAGTTTTATGTGATATATTATAATTTATTCGATTCCGCTGTGAGATTCTGATGTTGTTTGTTCTTTCTTTCCTTTCTTTTCTCTTTTCTATCCCTTTCTTTCTTCTTAACGATGCAACTTTCTGGAGTATGGAAGTTGGGTCGTTACAGTATTTCCTTACGAATAAATCTTTCTTTGAAATAACTCTATCGTTAAGTGCCTTAAAAGAAGTTTTGCTTCGATTAAGTAGAAAGAACAATGAATACCAGAGATTCTAATGTTGAGAGAAATATAGTGGTGGAAGAGGTGCAAGTTCAACCACAAAAGGACTTTGCTTTGCTATATCGAGACTTTAAGGTTTTGAGAAGGAAGAGGCTCAATGGCACAGAAACTATCATCGAGGTCCAGGTTTGGCTTAGTTTAAGTGACGGATAATGTAAGGACATGACCAATTATATCCAGTGTGTGTTCATGTATTTAATGGGTATAATTTTACGGTTCAAAGGTTTGGCTCCAAAGCCGTCTAATCTACACCTACTTAAGCAATAAGCTCAAGTTCCAGCCACTAGGATATTTCGAAGTTAGCTTGTTTTAAGCAAAGGAAGAAGGGGCATTTTGCTAGGAAGTGTAATACGAGTAGAGGAGGAAGAGTAGCTGAGGCATTGGTTGCTAAAGCTCCGAAGCTAGAGCCCCAGGCAGCTAATGCTCAGTTTGCATGGAGTAGTTTCTATAATTGCCATTAGTCGGATCATATTGTTTGGGATTGTCTAATGCTTCAGAAAAGATAATGGCCTAGGATTTTCACACTTGCTTTCGAAATTTTTGCTTTTGCGGCTACGAAGGGAAAGCAGATTCTTGAGTGTATACCATTGTTTATGGCTTTCCTATTCGTGTTTGGTTTTATACCGGTGCCTCTCATAGTTGTGCCCCATAACATTAATGATTGTTTAGTCATGCTCAGCCAATTACGAGCATTGATTATTGTTTGTTAATTATTGTTTGTACTCCACCAGTTTTCTAGCAGCTTACCTTGTTACAACTTGGGTTGGGTTGGCAGTATTTGTAGATACATTGAAATGTACACCACATGAATTTGGTTAGACAGTTTGACTATAATGCATTTGATGACAGTGTTGGGTTAGTAGTTAAATTTAGCAAAATATGTTAATTATAATCTAAAGGAAAGATAGAATATTGCGAAAATAAATATTTGTGAAATAGTTTTATATAAGAAAGCTGTTTTATATAAGTATGGTTTATAAAATATGTTCGCAAATAGAGAAGATTTAAACTGATATTTTGAGAACTTAAATCTTTGAGTTTTTGAAATTGGTTTTCTAGGATTTTGAAAGAAAATAATAGTAGTATTACTTGAAAGTATTTGTGAACAATAGAGTTTGAAAAGAGTTTTAAGATTTGTTCGAGTTCAAGGTTACCTTCGGAATCAACGAGTCAATTCTAGAATAAAGTATTTTTATGTTAACTAGTTTGAGTGACTCAAAAGGTACTAAAAGTGAGCAAGAGAGGTGTTCGTTTGGTTAGCACTTCTCATAGGCATTTTCCTTTGTACTAAGGGAATATATGGCACGACTTGGTAGGACTCATTTCCATAGTATCACTTTTGTGTTACTTGGTCTATATGTATATTTTCTATAGATTTTAAATTCAGTGTTTGGATAATTGATTTATGAAATTGAGATTATGAGACTTAGTACTAATATATGAAGTATTTGATACGCTTTGAAAATGATTTTGATGTAGTCTCAAAAAGTATGATTAAGTGTATTAAACTTACTTCTGTCACTTGAAAAAAATATTGGCGATGGTTGTAGCATCGTTAGCATTCATTTTCGAGTTTCTAAGTGGAGAATGCTACAGAGTATTTTTGGAAAAATAGATTTCATTTTAATCCTGAAATTTGACTTGATATAAAAGGATATTTGTATATATTATTATTTCAAATGATTTGAAATGAAACCTATTTTTGGTCCTAAAGCCTTCTCTAAAGAAGTTGGTATTAGATATAGAATATTTTAATAAAGATAAAGGTTTTGAAATAATCTTTCTTTATGGAAAATTTTGTATATCTGTAAGGTACCCAAGTGGTAGAGACATAACCCAAATAAACATGAAATAATTTTATTGTTTTCTCTTAGTACTAAGGGTGTCTAATAAATAAGTGAAACTTTGTTCAGTTATTTTATGGATGTATATATCCTATGCATTAGGATATTATGGTACGTACATCATGTTATGATATGTTGTTTGGTAGTTTTTATTTGTTAAAATGAAATGGAATTTTCAACTATTTTAGACAGTCGAAAACTTTTAGATCATTATAGAACTTGAAGCTAAGTGTTTTGTGAAAATATAAAAGATGAGTTTTTGTAGCTCTTCTATTGAGAAGGTAGTAAATTAAAAAAGCTTCAATTTGTTGAACATCCTTGAAAAGTAAAACGAATTCGATGTTTCGTATATACTCTTAGCAGATAGTGGAGTATTATACAAATATGAAATTAAGTTATAAAATGTTTATAAACTTGAAGTTATGTTTTTATGAAATGATTAATAAATATTTTAAGTATTAAATGAAATATTATATGGACATGAATGTAATTTAAAAAGAAAATGGCATAGTTAAGAAACCAATAGGATAAGTACGTAAGTTGTTAGATCATTTTATGTGCGTAATAATTCTTGATCCAAGATTCGAGTACATGATTTCTTGCTGATTTGCACTAGTCTAAACAAAGATTTTTCGCTCAATTCTCGACAACAAACACTCGATATGGATTCTTAATTTGATCTCGAGGTTTTCCATTATAGCATATGGCTATGTAAGGAAAATATAAGTTTCTAATCAAGGAACCTTATCGAAGTCCGCACTAGAGATGTCAAGTGATCTATGCTAGTTTGGAAGTGAAATTTATGCGATTGAGCAAGAGATCAGAACATGAATTATGTATAGGTGATCCATGTATATCGTATGGGCTTTAGTACATTTGTATGATATGTTATGTTGGCTTATAAAGAGTTTGGGGAATGACTCTTTGATTTGTTTTGAGGTAGGATGAATAATCATCTAAGTAATAACTTGAGGTTGTTGAGTGTAAGCTAAACTTAGTTATAGCCTATAAAATATTTTCAAGTTCAAAATGGTCAGATAGGAATTCGAAACAAATCATAGATCTGTAAAGCATCCCTAAGAATCATATCCTAAAATTATAGAATCATATGACCTCAAATAGATAAAATATAAATATTTTACGATCCTTCGATATGTAAAATATAGATCATTGCATTCCCCCTTAGAATTTTGCCCTCGAAATTTGAAAACAAGCCAAAGGATAAACAACCATGGTCATCCCGCATGCCTATCAATCATAAGCAATATCAAACATATCAAACAAGCAGTCATGCAATCAATAGTATATGTGACATATCCTAGAATGTAGAGTACTAACCTATCAAATATAACATACGATGGTGAAAGTAAACACGACAAGTGATGGGTCTTACTATTCAAAGTGCTTCGGATAAGAAGCCCACATGCTTTCTTCCATCTCCCACACACAATGTTCCTCGCTTCTATTCCATTGTATCTTAACTAACTTCAATATTTCCTTCTAAACTATTTCGTATTGTACCCAACAATACGAAGTGGCTTACAAGATATAGAAACTTTTGGTTCTACCTCCACAAATTCTAGCTAATCCAATGTAGTCTTCATGTGACGCCCCACCTCTATACCCACGCTAGCCAAGAACACTACGAAGTAATGCTGTCAACTAGCACGGAGAATAAGGCTGTTGAGGAGCGACCATCCGTGTAATTACTTTGTGCGAGCATCGACGTGTCAGATAGTATAACATGCATTTCTTTATGAAATCCGACATACCGACACAAACTCAAAGCTTCTACACAGTGGCTATAATATCTTCGGAAACAAATATAGAAATAAACATAACATAAATCAGTCACAGACAATTCATATCACAAAGGCGGAAATAGATATGAATATTACACTAGGAAGTGTACATCAGAGTAGTGGTCAAAAGGATCCACAATAATACAAAAGAATAGCAACACGTGCTATACAAAAGAATACATCTATGAGTCCATATCTCAAGTGTATGCAACAAAATAAACTACTAATCTAAGTAGTTAGCCAAAAGTCAGAGAAATCAATCCCAAGTGAGAGGTCAAGCTGAAGCACCTGTAACATCTCGGTCTGACCCGAGTATTATTTAATAAGAAAATAATAAACGGATCAGTCTAACTATAGATATCAGATGAAACGACATAGAATAAGAGATATGACTAAACACATAATAATCACAATTCCAAGCTGTGATATATATATAAGTAATTGAAAATCAACGAGAGATTAATCAATATCACCAAATCTACACAAGAATCAAAGAAACGCCATACTCCTTATTTCGTTCATCAAACCACAAATATTGACGATTATATCAGTGTCAATCACAAAAGTCAATGACACACAAATTCACCAATACACAAATATCGATATAGCTTATCGATGGAAATCACGAAAATTGGTGAAACACAAATTCTAGAAATCATCTCAAGAAATCCATAAATCACAAAAGTCAATGACGCACAAATTCACCAATACACAAATATCGATATAGCTTATCGATGGAAATCATGAAAATTGGTGAAACACAAATTCTAGAAATCATCTCAAGAAATCCAGAAATCACAAAGAGGGGGAGGTCTATCACAAATGGGAGCATAAAGCTCGCCAACACGTGTATCACAAACGGAACGCTAATTCCATGGTTGCTAACCATCACAAATTGAGCCGAAGCTCCACAAACGGCCCGAAGACCATGGGTTGCTACCCCACCAAATTTGAGTCGAAACTCCATAAAATGGGGTTTAGTCTCCCTCGCAGACAAAGAGACATCGCACATTGCTAGTCTAAATCACAAAGATGATCGTCATGATCAACGAGAAGTGTCAATTACACTAAGCTAGTAAATATATGAGTTTAGCTTCATGTCCCATAACCACTTGATTAACTTAAATATTTACGAACAAACTGTAGATCTCCACTATAAAATTGTCACAAGAGATTCAATTGAACAAGTCCAAGAATTAACCGACAAAGTGGACGCAAGCGTTTCATACCGCTTGTTTTACTAAGTCGTTTAATTAGATTTCTCATACGAGTGAGGTAAAGGTTTATATATATACTAGTAGATTGAAAAAAACGGTTTTATAAACGAATTTGGTATTAAAATAGTATTGAAATCGTTTGAGGAAAGAGTTTTGTTATTTACTACTAGTATAGAAAACCTTTATATTTTTAAAGTGACAAAACACAAAGAAGATTGTAGGAACAATCAATCACTAAAATTCACATACGAAGATGTGAATAAAAATCCAAAGAAATCGATACCGAATCCATCGAAATGGATATTCACAGAATTCCCAAAGAAAATAAGTCATCAAAGTCAATGACAACTGATAACAACAAATAGGGAAACAACACAAATCGATTAGAGTTGGAAATTCAAGCAATTAGGCGAAAATAGGCAAAATTGCACAGGTCGGTCGACCGGCCTCAGGTCTCGGTCGACCGGACCTTGTTTTCTAAAAAACTTCTCGGCATCAGGTCGGTCGACCGAGCCAGGGGGGTCGGTCGGCCGAACTAGAAACAGAAGTGCAACCTGCACTTTTACAAGCAGGTCGGTCGACCGAACCAGGGGGGTCGGTCAGCTGAACCTGATGCTCTGCCCAATGATGCCCATAAATTTATATGCAACCTCCACCAATTCGCATCCGATCGAGCACGGACGCTAGGGAATTATGCCTAACGGCTACCCGGCCCTATTGGCTCCTCGATGCATCACCAAAACACATGTTCAAACATCAAAGTTATGATTTTTAAAGGATTGAACCCAAAACACCAAAAATTGGAATATTCACCAAATCAATCCAAACCAAAAGCAATTGCACACGAATAAGTGTTAGGAATTCATACCTAACAATCGAAGATAAATATAAGCATAGATGTGAGATAAAAATCTCACCTTTTCACAAAATCGAGCAATGAAGAAGCTTGAAAGCAAATGGAGAACCAACCTCTCTTCAACACAACCCAAATGAGCTTGAATCTATGCTCAAAATAAGAACATTCCCAAAATTAGGTTTAGGAATCTCTGAAATTGGTAAGAGAATAAGTTGGAGAAGAAGAAGAGAATGCTTACCAATGGGTTCTCTTGAATTTGGAGCTAGTAATTTGAGGTTGCAAGAGGAACTAGGGTTTTGGAGTTTTTAATTTCCAATCTCTCCCACCATTATTGCCTTAGAACTGAAAAGAGAAGAAAATGAGGGTGAATGGGGAAGAGTGGTTCAGTTTTGAGTATAAGTTGGCTAGTGGGCAGAACCCAAACTCAAACCCAAAGTGAAAAAGGTCAAATTTTTGACTAACTCCAAATATATCAAAGTTTATACTCAAAAAGGTCGCAAACGGCATTTTGAACTCAATGGAGGTGGTACCGAGTCTTAATTCGACCGTATGCAAAAAGTAGCTTTTCGGACTAAATTCCGAGTATCGATAAAATATTTAAATAAAATATTTAAATATAAAATCGAAAAATATGCGGGTTGTTACAGACTCCCCTCCTTAAAGAAATTGCGTCCTCGCAATATTTCAAGAAGAAGATATATAGTAACAACCATAAAAGCATATTCAACACAAAAGAAGTTTGAAATAAGAAGTTCACCTCAAAGAGCACGAGAAAGTAAGTCCGGATGTGTTCGCTTAATGTACTCTCTAGATTCCCAAGAACAATCCTTAGGATTTGAAGACCATTGGACTTTAACAAGCGGGACATCTTTATTTCGAAGGCGTTTGACCCTCGAAGCAACAATTCGAATAGGATGCTGCTCATAAGTTAAATTAGGCGAAATTTCAATCTCTTCCACAACATCGGGCTCAAGAATAGAATCGGAATCTCGAAGACATTTCCGAAGTTGAGAAACGTGAAACACGTCATGGATAGCAGAAAATTGAGCCGGTAATAAAAGGCGATAAGCCATGGAACCAACACGTTCAGTGATAGGAAATGGCCCAATATATCGAGGCGCCAATTTTCCCGATCGACTGAAACGTACAACACCTTTCATAGGTGAAACACGAATGAACACAAGATCTCCCACAGAAAATTCCAACTTCCTTCTCCGGTTATCGGCATAGGATTTTTGTCTACTCTGGGCTTCTTTCATCCTATGACGAATAAGATCAATCTTTTCTGCGGAATCACGAATAAAATCTGGACCTAAAACCAGCTTCTCACCGGCCTCAAGCCAACAAGAAGGAGATCGGCATGGCCTTCCATAGAGTGCCTCGAAAGGTGCCATACCAATACTAGATTGGAAGCTATTATTATAGGAAAATTCAACAAGTGAAATATGATCTTCCCAACTTCCACCAAAATCAAGCACACATGTACGAAGAAGATCTTCAAGAGTTTGATTCACACGCTCGGTTTGTCCATCGGACTGAGGATGATAAGCGGTGCTAAAATCAAGCTTCGTTCCTAAAGATTTTTGAAGACTCTTCCAAAATCCACTAGTAAACAATGGATCACGATCACTAACAATAGAAGTAGGAACTCCATGCAATTTAACAATCTCTTTGATAAAGAGCTTGACCAAAAGAGGAACGGTTCGGTTAGACCGAACGGGTATAAAATGGGCAGATTTAGTAAGTCTATCAACGATCACCCATAAGCTATCATGACCCTAACGAGAACGGGGAAGGCCATCTATAAAGTCCATGGAAATATTGTCCCACTTCCAAATTGGAATTTCTAAAGGCTGCAATAACCCACCGGGCCTTTGATGTTCGGCCTTAACGAGTTGGCAAGTCATGCAACGCTTAACGAAGTTAGCGATGTCAAGTTTCATTCCCTCCCAATAATAAAGTCGCTTCATATCTGCGTACATTTTACTACTACCGGGATGAATGGTGAATTTAGAACGATGAGAATCTTCTAAAATATCCTTACGAAGATCAATAATATTTGGTACGATAAGTCTACCAAATTTTCGAATGCCGCCACGAGAATCGATATCAAATTCTTTCAATCCTTCAATATCAATTTTATCCCTAATATTTTGGCCAAGAAGAGCCATTTCAGGATCTAGCCTTTGAGCTTCAAGAATGCGGTCTAAAAGAGAAGGATGAGCCTCAAAGCTACATAAAACAAGAGATGAACATAAATCGGATACGCGGCCTCGAATCTCACAAGTGGATAAGATCTCGAGATCGTTCCATTCGGATATCATCATAGGAACAACAGCTTGTTGTTTACGGCTAAGAGCATCGGCGACACGATTACCCTTACCGGGTATATAAAGAATATCAAGATCATAAGGAGCAAGGAACTCGAGCCAACGTTGTTGACGTAAATTAAGTTCCTTTTGAGAAAATAAATATTTCAAAGACTTATGATCCGTGTAAAGAACAAATTTCTCTCCTAAAAGATAATGACGCCAAATACGAAGGGCGAAAACAATAGTCGCGAGCTCTAAATCATGAGTGGCATATCTAGTCTCGGCTGGCTTCAATTGCCTAGAAGCATAAGCAATAACATGTTCTTTTTGCATAAGAACGGCACCCAAACCAACGCGACTAGCATCGGTATAAACAATAAAATCTTGGTTTCCCTCGGGAATCACAAGAATAGGAGCATCAGAAAGGAGTTCTTTTAATTTCTGAAAAGAAGCTTCACATTTGTCCGACCAAATGTATTTAACACCTTTCTTCGTCAAGCTAGTGAGAGGCACGGCAATCTTAGAAAAGTCTTTGATAAAACGACGGTAATAGCCCGCCAATCCGAGAAAACTACGAATCTCTGTCACACTCTCCGGTCTCTTCCAATCTTGAATCGCTTCAATCTTTGAAGGATCCACGGAAATTTCGGATTCGGAAATAATATGACCGAGAAACTTCACACGAGATTGCCAAAAATGGCATTTAGAAAATTTTGCTTTCAGTTGATTACTCCTAAGAGTTTCCAACACAATCCGAAGATGTTTTTCATGCTCCTCCTCGATTTTAGAATACACAAGAATATCATCGATAAAGATGAGAACAAACCGGTCGAGGAAGTCTTTGAAAACTCTATTCATAAGGTCAACGAAATACGCCGGAGAATTCGTCAAACCAAATGGCATGACAAGCCATTCATAAGATTCATAACGAGTACGGAACGATGTCAAAGGAATACTATCCTCTGCAATATGAAGCTGATGAAATCCAGTAGCTAAGTCTAATTGTGAAAAGACTCTAGCACCACTAAGTTGATCGAATAGATCATCAATCCGAGGTAAAGGATATTTATTTTTGATAGTAAGATCATTAAGCTTGCGGTAGTCAACGCAAAGCCTAAGTGTACCATCGGATTTCTTCACGAAAATAGCCGAAGCTCCCCAAGGCGAGGAACTAGAGCGAATAAATTGCTTCGTCTCCAATTCAGATAATTGTTTATGCATCTCCTCGTTTTCTTTATTGGACATACGATACGGAGGATGAGTGATAGGTTGAGCTCCAGGAATAAGATTAATTATGAACTCAATTGCTCGCTTAGGTGGTAATCCTAAAACGGGCTCGAATATGTCGGAAAATTCACGAACGACGTGAATAAGAGAAATAATATCACCCTCATCATCATCATCGTCATCACGAGGGTTTAAAGAATATAAAGATGCAACCAAAGCGGAGTCCGAATCTTTAAGATTAATAGAAATCTGCTTAACAGATTGAGGATGTTGAAGATGAATAGTCCGCTCAGGACATAGGATATGGGCTTCATAACGGTTAAGCCAATCCATTCCCAAAATCATTCCAAAGCCTAAATAACGCATGACATGCAAATCGGCTAGGAAAGGAAAATCACACAAAATAATCTCGACATCTTTACACAATAAACTGATTGTTGCGGATCCACCAACCGGATTCGCAATTCTCAAAGAAGTCATTAAACACAAAACATCCAAAGAAAAAGTATCAACAAGTTCTTTTGATATAAAAGAATGGGACGCACCCGTATCAAAAAGAACTCGAATAGGATGATCACGAAATAAAATAATTCCATCCAGAATAGAATGAGAAATACCTTGGCCACGAGATGTGTTGCCAGGGGCTTGAGCAACATTAAGTTTTCCCTCCTTCCTGCCCTGAAGCTTGGGGCATGAAGATATAACATGACCGGGAACTTTGCAGTAGCGACAAGAGAGAGACCTTGGGCACTTGTTCGCATAATGGTCCTTCGAACCACAATTATAGCATTCCCCACGGCCAAAGGAAGAAGTCTTTGCCACGGAGGTTGCTTGCTTCCCTCTCTTATCGGGATAAGGTCCTTTGAATTTATTTGGCCTCTTCTTGTTGTTGAAGTTTGGTTTGGAACCCACCACTTCAACATCGTTCTCCCTATCAGCCTCTTCAAGACGAAGAGCGATATCAACGAGTTGGTCGAAAGAAACTTCTAATTTTAGAAGTAACGGCTTCTTGAGATTTTTGTTTAAGCCATAGACGAACCTCTGGTTCTTCTTTAAAGGGGTGTTGATGTATTCAACCCCATATTTGGAAAGCGACTCGAAGTAGGCGACGTAATCAGTCACGGAGGACTCACCTTGAACAAGGTCTATAAATCGTCGATCCAATGTCACTTTCTCAGCTTCTGGTACAAATTTCAACTCGAAGCGTTCTCGGAATTTCTCCCAGGTGAGATCCGCTTCATTAGTTTCAGAAATAAGAAGCTCGTACCAGTCCAATGCTCTTTCTCGGAGCATACTTGAGGCCACCTGAACTCGGTGAAGGTCAATAAGATTCATGCAAGAAAAGATTCGATCGCATGACCCTTAGCCAAGCCTGTACTTCGATAATAGTTTCGGAACCTTTGAATGGCTCCCCACCCAAATTAGTGTAATCGCTGTACAAGCGTGCAAATCCCGACTTTGGGTGAGTAGGTTCCGGGTTAGCTCCAGCTGCTTGAGCATTTGTCACTAAATCAAGAAGTTGTTGAGCAGTCATAAAAACTCCATCTTGGGGTGGAACACTAGATGGTCCAGCTCTCGGACGGCCTGGTCTAGACATTCCTCTTCCTTAGAAAGAAAGAAGAGCAAGAAGAAGATTATTCACTAATGAATATCAAGCAATCTTGATAGACAAAACAAGGAATCATAAAAGAAAATAGGATAGAACGGTACGTAGATCCGAATAAAATCCTAAAGCATGACTCCTAAGATGGACTTATGACGATGATCCTTGTTATAATATTCCATATTGTTCCAAAGTTTGGCTCTGATACCAAGCTGTGACGCCCCACCTCTATACCCACGCTAGCCAAGAACACTACGAAGTAATGCTGTCAACTAGCACGGAGAATAAGGCTGTTGAGGAGCGACCATCCGTGTAATTGCTTTGTGCGAGCATCGACGTGTCAGATAGTATAACATGCATTTCTTTATGAAATCCGACATACCGACACAAACTCAAAGCTTCTACACAGTGGCTATAATATCTTCGAAAACAAATATAGAAATAAACATAACATAAATCAGTCAGAGACAATTCATATCACAAAGGCGGAAATAGATATGAATATTACACTAGGAAGTGTACATCAGAGTAGTGGTCAAAAGGATCCACAATAATACAAAAGAATAGCAACACGTGCTATACAAAAGAATACATCTATGAGTCCATATCTCAAGTGTATACAACAAAATAAACTACTAATCTAAGTAGTTAGCCAAAAGTCAGAGAAATCAATCCCAAGTGAGAGGTCAAGCTGAAGCACCTGTAACATCTCGGTCTGACCCGAGTATTATTTAATAAGAAAATAATAAACGGATCAGTCTAACTATAGATATCAGATGAAACGACATAGAATAAGAGATATGACTAAACACATAATAATCACAATTCCAAGCTGTGATATATATATATAAGTAATTGAAAATCAACGAGAGATTAATCAATATCACCAAATCTACACAAGAATCAAAGAAACGCCATACTCCTTATTTCGTTCATCAAACCACAAATATTGACGATTATATCAATGTCAATCACAAAAGTCAATGACACACAAATTCACCAATACACAAATATCGATATAGCTTATCGATGGAAATCACGAAAATTGGTGAAACACAAATTCTAGAAATCATCTCAAGAAATCCAGAAATCACAAAAGTCAATGACGCACAAATTCACCAATACACAAATATCGATATAGCTTATCGATGGAAATCATGAAAATTGGTGAAACACAAATTCTAGAAATCATCTCAAGAAATCCAGAAATCACAAAGAGGGGGAGGCCTATCACAAACGGGAGCATAAAGCTCGCGAACACGTGTATCACAAACGGAATGCTAATTCCATGGTTGCTAACCATCACAAATTGAGCCGAAGCTCCACAAACGGCCCAAAGACCATGGGTTGCTACCCCACCAAATTTGAGTCGAAACTCCATAAAACGGGGTTTAGTCTCCTTCGCAGACAAAGAGACATCGCACATTGCTAGTCTAAATCACAAAGATGATCGTCATGATCAACGAGAAGTGTCAATTACACTAAGCTAGTAAATATATGAGTTTAGCTTCATGTCCCATAACCACTTGCTTAACTTAAATATTTACGAACAAACTGTAGATCTCCACTATAAAATTGTCACAAGAGATTCAATCGAACAAGTCCAAGAATTAACCGACAAAGTGAACGCAAGCGTTTCATACCGCTTGTTTTACTAAGTCGTTTAATTACTCATACGAGTGAGGTAAAGGTTTATATATATACTAGTAGATTGAAAAAAACGGTTTTATAAACGAATTTTGTATTAAAATAGTATTGAAATCGTTTGAGGAAAGAGTTTTGTTATTTACTACTAGTATAGAAAACCTTCATATTTTTAAAGTGACAAAACACAAAGAAAATTGTAGGAACAATCAATCACTAAAATTCACATACGAAGATGTGAATAAAAATCCAAAGAAATCGATACCGAATCCATCGAAATGGATATTCATAGAATTCCCAAAGAAAATAAGTGATCAAAGTCAATGACAACTGATAACAACAAATAGGGAAACAACACAAATCGATTAGAGTTGGAAATTCAAGCAATTAGGCGAAAATAGGCAAAATTGCACAGGTCGGTCGACCGGCCTCAGGTCTCGGTTGACCGGACCTTGTTTTTTAAAAAACTTCTCGGCATCAGGTCGGTCGACCGAGCCAGGGGGGTCGGTCGACCGAGCCAGGGGGGTCGGTCGGCCGAACCAGAAACAGAAGTGCAACCTGCACTTTTACAAGCAGGTCGGTCGACCGAACCAGGGGGGTCGGTCGGCCGAACCTGATGCTCTGCCCAATGATGCCCATAAATTTATATGCAACCTGCACCAATTCGCATCCGATCGAGCACGGACGCTAGGGAATTATGCCTAACGGCTACCCGGCCCTATTGGCTCCTCGATGCATCACCAAAACACATGTTCAAACATCAAAGTTATGATTTTTAAAGGATTGAACCCAAAACACCAAAAATTGGAATATTCACCAAGTCAATCCAAACCAAAAGCAATTGCACACGAATAAGTGTTAGGAATTCATATCTAACAATCGAAGATAAATATAAGCATAGATGTGAGATAAAAATCTCACCTTTTCACAAAATCGAGCAATGAAGAAGTTTGAAAGCAAATGGAGAATCAACCTCTCTTCAACACAACCCAAATGAGCTTGAATCTATGCTCAAAACAAGAACATTCCCAAAATTAGGTTTAGGAATCTCTGAAATTGGTAAGAGAATAAGTTGGAGAAGAAGAAGAGAATGCTTACCAATGGGTTCTCTTGAATTTGGAGCTAGTAATTTGAGGTTGCAAGAGGAACTAGGGTTTTGGAGTTTTTAATTTCCAATCTCTCCCACCATTATTGCCTTAGAACTGAAAAGAGAAGAAAATGAGGGTGAATGGGGAAGAGTGGTTCAGTTTTGAGTATAAGTTGGCTAGTGGGCTGAACCCAAACTCAAACCCAAAGTGAAAAAGGTCAAATTTTTTACTAACTCCAAATATATCAAAGTTTATACTCAAAAAGGTCGCAAACGGCATTTTGAACTCAATGGAGGTGGTCCCAAGTCTTAATTCGACTGTATGCAAAAAGTAGCTTTTCGGACTAAATTCCGAGTATCGATAAAATATTTAAATAAAATATTTAAATATAAAATCGAAAAATATGCGGGTTGTTACAGACTCCCCTCCTTAAAGAAATTGCGTCCTCGCAACATTTCAAGAAGAAGATATATAGTAACAACCATAAAAGCATATTCAACACAAAAGAAGTTTGAAATAAGAAGTTCACCTCAAAGAGCACGAGAAAGTAAGTCCGGATGTGTTCGCTTGATGTACTCTCTAGATTCCCAAGAACAATCCTTAGGATTTGAAGACCATTGGACTTTAACAAGCGGGACATCTTTATTTCGAAGGCGTTTGACCTTCGAAGCAACAATTCGAATAGGATGCTGCTCATAAGTTAAATTAGGCGAAACTTCAATCTCTTCCACAACACCGGGCTCAAGAATAGAATCGGAATCTCGAAGACATTTCCGAAGTTGACAAACGTGAAACACGTCATGGATAACAGAAAATTGAGCCGGTAATAAAAGGCGATAAGCCATGGAACCAACACGTTCAGTGATAGGAAATGGCCCAATATATCGAGGCGCCAATTTTCCCAATCGACTGAAACGTACAACACCTTTCATAGGTGAAACACGAATGAGCACAAGATCTCCCACAGAAAATTCTAACTTCCTTCTCCGGTTATCGGCATAGGATTTTTGTCTACTCTGGGCTTCTTTCATCCTATGACGAATAAGATCAATCTTTTCTGCGGAATCACGAATAAAATCTAGACCTAAAACCAGCTTCTCACCGGCCTCAAGCCAACAAGAAGGAGATCGACATGGCCTTCCATAGAGTGCCTCGAAAGGTGCCATACCAATACTAGATTGGAAGCTATTATTATAGGAAAATTCAACAAGTGAAATATGATCTTCCCAAGTTCCACCAAAATCAAGCACACATGCACGAAGAAGATCTTCAAAAGTTTGATTCACACGCTCGGTTTGTCCATCGGACTTAGGATGATAAGCGGTGCTAAAATTAAGCTTCGTTCCCAAAGCTTTTTAAAGACTCTTCCAAAATCCACTAGTAAACAATGGATCACGATCACTAACAATAGAAGTAGGAACTCCATGCAATTTAACAATCTCTTTGATAAAGAGCTTGGCCAAAAGAGGAACGGTTCGGTTAGACCGAACGGGGATAAAATGGGCGGATTTAGTAAGTCTATCAACGATCACCCATAAGCTATCATGACCCTAACGAGAACGGGGAAGGCCATCTATAAAGTCCATGGAAATACTGTCCCACTTCCAAATTGGAATTTCTAAAGCCTACAATAACCCACCGGGCCTTTGATGTTCGGCCTTAACGAGTTGGCAAGTCATGCAACGCTTAACGAAGTTAGCGATGTCAAGTTTCATTCCCTCCCAATAATAAAGTCGCTTCATATCTGCGTACATTTTACTACTACTGGGATGAATGGTGAATTTAGAACGATGAGAATCTTCTAAAATATCCTTACGAAGATCAATAATATTTGGTACGATAAGTCTGCCAAATTTTCGAATGCCGCCACGAGAATCGATATCAAATTCTTTCGATCCTTCAATATCAATTTTATCCCTAATATTTTGGCCAAGAAGAGCCATTTCGGGATCTAGCCTTTGAGCTTCAAGAATGCGGTCTAAAAGAGAAGGATGAGCCTCAAGGCTACATAAAACAAGAGATGAACATAAATCGGATACGCGGCTTCGAATCTCACAAGTGGATAAGATCTCAAGATCGTTCCATTCGGATATCATCATAGAAACAACATCTTGTTGTTTACGGCTAAGAGCATCGGCGACACGATTACCCTTACCGGGTGTATAAAGAAAATCAAGATCATAAGGAGCAAGGAACTCGAGCCAACGTTGTTGACGTAAATTAAGTTCCTTTTGAGAAAATAAATATTTCAAAGACTTATGATTCGTGTAAAGAACAAATTTCTCTCCTAAAAGATAATGACGCCAAATACGAAGGGCGAAAACAATAGTCGCGAGCTCTAAATCATGAGTGGCATATTTAGTCTCGGCTGGCTTCAATTGCCTAGAAGCATAAGCAATAACACGTTCTTTTTGCATAAGAACGGCACCCAAACCAACGCGACTAGCATCGGTATAAACAATAAAATCTTGGTTTCCCTCGGGAATCACAAGAATAGGAGCATCAGAAAGGAGTTCTTTTAATTTCTGAAAAGAAGCTTCACATATGTCCAACCAAATGTATTTAACACCTTTCTTCGTCAAGCTAGTGAGAGGCACGGCAATCTTAGAAAAGTCTTTGATAAAACGACGGTAATAGCCCGCCAATCCGAGAAAACTACGAATCTCTGTCACACTCTCCGGTCTCTTCCAATCTTGAATCGCTTCAATCTTTGAAGGATCTACGGAAATTCCGGATTCGGAAATAATATGACCGAGAAACTTCACACGAGATTGCCAAAAATGGCATTTAGAAAATTTTGCTTTCAGTTGATTACTCGTAAGAGTTTCCAACACAATCCGAAGATGTTTTTCATGCTCCTCCTCGGTTTTAGAATACACAAGAATATCATCGATAAAGATGAGAACAAACCGGTCGAGGAAGTCTTTGGAAACTCTATTCATAAGGTCAACGAAATACGCCGGAGAATTCGTCAAACCAAATGGCATGACAAGCCATTCATAAGATCCATAACGAGTACGGAACGATGTCAAAGGAATACTATCCTCTGCAATACGAAGCTGATGAAATCCAGTAGCTAAGTCTAATTGTGAAAAGACTCTAGCACCACTAAGTTGATCGAATAGATCATCAATCCGAGGTAAAGGATATTTATTTTTGATAGTAAGATCATTAAGCTTGTGGTAGTCAACGCAAAGCCTAAGTGTACCATCGGATTTCTTCACGAAAATAGCCGAAGCTCCCCAAGGCGAGGAACTAGAGCGAATAAATTGCTTCGTCTCCAATTCAGATAATTGTTTACGCATCTCCTCGTTTTCTTTATTGGGCATACGATACGAAGGATGAGTGATAGGTTGAGCTCCAGGAATAAGATTAATTATGAACTCAATCGCTCCCTTAGGTGGTAATCCTAAAACGGGCTCGACTATGTCGGAAAATTCACGAACTACGTGAATAAGAGAAATAATATCACCCTCATCATCATCATCGTCATCACGAGGGTTTAAAGAATATAAAGATGCAACCAAAGCGGAATCCGAATCTTTAAGATTAATAGAAATCTGCTTAACAGATTGAGGATGTCGAAGATGAATAGTCCGCTCAGGACATAGGATATGGGCTTCATAACGGTTAAGCCAATCCATTCCCAAAATCATTCCAAAGCCTAAATAACGCATGACATGCAAATCGTCTAGGAAAGGAAAATCACATAAAATAATCTCGACATCTTTACACAATAAACTGATTGTTGCGGATCCACCAACCGGATTCGCAATTCTCAAAGAAGTCATTAAACACAAAACATCCAAAGAAAAAGTATCAACAAGTTCTTTTGATATAAAAGAATGGGACGCACCCGTATCAAAAAGAACTCGAATAGGATGATCACGAAATAAAATAATTCCATCCAGAATAGAATGAGAAATACCTTGGCCATGAGATGTGTTGCCAGGGGCTTGAGCAACATTAAGTTTTCCCTCCTTCCTGCCCTGAAGCTGGGGGCATGAAGATATAACATGACCGGGAACTTTGCAGTAGCGACAAGAGAGAGACCTTGGGCACTTGTTCGCATAATGGTCCTTCGAACCACAATTATAGCATTCCCCACGGCCAAAGGAAGAAGTCTTTGCCACGGAGGTTGCTTGCTTCACTCTCATATCGGGATAAGGTCCTTTGAATTTATTTGGCCTCTTCTTGTTGTTGAAGTTTGGTTTGAAACCCACCACTTCAACATCGTTCTCCCTATCAGCCTCTTCAAGACGAAGAGCGATATCAACGAGTTGGTCGAAAGAAACTTCTAATTTTAGAAGTAATGGCTTCTTGAGATTTTTGTTTAAGCCATGGACGAACCTCTGGTTCTTCTTTAAAGGGGTGTTGATGTATTCAACCCCATATTTGGAAAGCGACTCGAAGGAGGCGACGTAATCAGTCACGGAGGACTCACCTTGAACAAGGTCTATAAATCGTCGAGCCAATGTCACTTTCTCAGCTTCTGGTACAAATTTCAACTCGAAGCGTTCTCGGAATTTCTCCCAGGTGAGATCCGCTTCATTAGTTTCAGAAATAAGAAGCTCGTACCAGTCCAATGCTCTTTCTCGGAGCATACTTGAGGCCACCTGAACTCGGTGAAGGTCAATAAGATTCATGCGAGAAAAGATTCGATCGCATGACCTTAGCCAAGCCTGTACTTCGATAATAGTTTCGGAACCTTTGAATGGCTCCCCACCCAAATTAGTGTAATCGCTGCACAAGCGTGCAAATCCCGACTTTGGGTGAGTAGGTTCCGGGTTAGCTCCAGCTGCTTGAGCATTTGTCACTAAATCAAGAAGTTGTTGAGCGGTCATAAAAACTCCATCTTGGGGTGGAACACTAGATGGTCCAGCTCTGGGACGGCCTGGTCTAGACATTCCTCTTCCTTAGAAAGAAAGAAGAGCAAGAAGAAGATTATTCACTAATGAATATCAAGCAATCTTGATAGACAAAACAAGGAATCATAAAAGCAAATAGGATAGAACGGTATGTAGATCCGAATAAAATCCTAAAGCACGACTCCTAAAATGGACTTAGGACGATGATCCTTGTTATAATATTCCATATTGTTCCAAAATTTGGCTCTGATACCAAGCTGTGACGCCCCACCTCTATACCCACGCTAGCCAAGAACACTACGAAGTAATGCTGTCAACTAGCACGGAGAATAAGGCTGTTGAGGAGCGACCATCCGTGTAATTGCTTTGTGCGAGCATCGACGTGTCAGATAGTATAACATGCATTTCTTTATGAAATCCGACATACCGACACAAACTCAAAGCTTCTACACAGTGGCTATAATATCTTCGGAAACAAATATAGAAATAAACATAACATAAATCAGTCAGAGACAATTCATATCACAAAGGCGGAAATAGATATGAATATTACACTAGGAAGTGTACATCAGAGTAGTGGTCAAAAGGATCCACAATAATAAAAAAGAATAGCAACACGTGCCATACAAAAGAATACATCTATGAGTCCATATCTCAAGTGTATACAACAAAATAAACTACTAATCTAAGTAGTTAGCCAAAAGTCAGAGAAATCAATCCCAAGTGAGAGGTCAAGCTGAAGCACCTGTAACATCTCGGTCTGACCCGAGTATTATTTAATAAGAAAATAATAAACGGATCAGTCTAACTATAGATATCAGATGAAACGACATAGAATAAGAGATATGACTAAACACATAATAATCACAATTCCAAGCTGTGATATATATATATATATAAGTAATTGAAAATCAACGAGAGATTAATCAATATCACCAAATCTACACAAGAATCAAAGAAACGCCATACTCCTTATTTCGTTTATCAAACCACAAATATTGACGATTATATCAATGTCAATCACAAAAGTCAATGACACACAAATTCAACAATACACAAATATCGATATAGCTTATCGATGGAAATCACGAAAATTGGTGAAACACAAATTCTAGAAATCATCTCAAGAAATCCAGAAATCACAAAAGTCAATGACGCACAAATTCACCAATACACAAATATCGATATAGCTTATCGATGGAAATCATGAAAATTGGTGAAACACAAATTCTAGAAATCATCTCAAGAAATCCAGAAATCACAAAGAGGGGGAGGCCTATCACAAACGGGAGCATAAAGCTCGCGAACACGTGTATCACAAACGGAACGCTAATTCCATGGTTGCTAACCATCACAAATTGAGCCGAAGCTCCACAAACGTCCCGAAGACCATGGGTTGCTACCCCACCAAATTTGAGTCGAAACTCCACAAAACGGGGTTTAGTCTCCCTCGCAGACAAAGAGACATCGCACATTGCTAGTCTAAATCACAAAGATGATCGTCATGATCAACGAGAAGTGTCAATTACACTAAGCTAGTAAATATATGAGTTTAGCTTCATGTCCCATAACCACTTGCTTAACTTAAATATTTACGAACAAACTGTAGATCTCCACTATAAAATTGTCACAAGAGATTCAATCGAACAAGTCCAAGAATTAACCGACAAAGTGAATGCAAGCGTTTCATACCGCTTGTTTTACTAAGTTGTTTAATTAGATTTCTCATACGAGTGAGGTAAAGGTTTATATATATACTAGTAGATTGAAAAAAACGGTTTTATAAATGAATTTGATATTAAAATAGTATTGAAATCGTTTGAGGAAAGAGTTTTGTTATTTACTACTAGTATAGAAAACCTTTATATTTTTAAAGTGACAAAACACAAAGAAGATTGTAGGAACAATCAATCACTAAAATTCACATACGAAGATGTGAATAAAATTCCAAAGAAATCGATACCGAATCCATCGAAATGTATATTCACAGAATTCCCAAAGAAAATAAGTCATCAAAGTAAATGACAACTGATAACAACAAATAGGTAAACAACACAAATCGATTAGAGTTGGAAATTCAAGCAATTAGGCGAAAATAGGCAAAATTGCACAGGTCGGTCGACCGGCCTCAGGTCTCAGTCGACCGGACCTCGTTTTTTAAAAAACTTCTCGGCATCAGGTCGGTAGACCGAGCCAGGGGGTCGGTCGGCCGAACCAGAAACAGAAGTGCAACCTGCACTTTTACAAGCGGGTCGGTCGACCGAACCAGGGGGGTCGGTCGACCGAACCTGATGCTCTGCCCAATGATGCCCATAAATTTATATGCAACCTCCACCAATTCGCATCCGATCGAGCACGGACGCTAGGGAATTATGCCTAACGGCTACCCGGCCCTATTGGCTCCTCGATGCATCACCAAAACACATGTTCAAACATCAAAGTTATGATTTTTAAAGGATTGAACCCAAACACCAAAAATTGGAATATTCACCAAATCAATCCAAACCAAAAGCAATTGCACACGAATAAGTGTTAGGAATTCATACCTAACAATCGAAGATAAATATAAGCATAGATGTGAGATAAAAATCTCACCTTTTCACAAAATCGAGCAATGAAGAAGCTTGAAAGCAAATGGAGAATCAACCTCTCTTCAACACAACCCAAATGAGCTTGAATCTATGCTCAAAACAAAAACATTCCCAAAATTAGGTTTAGGAATCTCTGAAATTGGTAAGAGAATAAGTTGGAGAAGAAGAAGAGAATGCTTACCAATGGGTTCTCTTGAATTTGGAGCTAGGAATTTGAGGTTGCAAGAGAAACTAGGGTTTTGGAGTTTTTAATTTCCAATCTCTCCCACCATTATTGCCTTAGAACTGAAAAGAGAAGAAAATGAGGGTGAATGGGGAAGAGTGGTTCAGTTTTGAGTATAAGTTGGCTAGTGGGCTGAACCCAAACTCAAACCCAAAGTGAAAAAGGTCAAATTTTTGACTAACTCCAAATATATCAAAGTTTATACTCAAAAAGGTCGCAAACGTCATTTTGAACTCAATGGAGGTGGTCCCGAGTCTTAATTCGACCGTATGCAAAAGTAGCTTTTCGGACTAAATTCCGAGTATCGATAAAATATTTAAATAAAATATTTAAATATAAAATCGAAAAATATGCGGGTTGTTACACTTCATGCTTGAGTCATGCATAAACTTCCATAGATAAGAGACATGAATAACGTTGTGCATGCCCGCCATCTTCTGAGATAAGTCGACCTTGTATGCTAGCTTATCGATTCTCTCAACTACTGGAAGAGATCCTATGAATCTCCATGCTAACTTCCCTTTTCTACAGAATCGAACTACATTCTTTGGAGGAGAAACCTTTGTAAATAACATATCTCTAATAGAAAACTTCAAATCTCTTCATCTTTTACCTACATAGCTTTTCCGTCAATCCTAAGCAGCTTTTATTTATTGCTGGATGACCTCAATCTTCTTTGAAGTCTCTCTAATCATATCCGGCCTAAGTATCAGCTTCTCGCCGCTTCCCACTGATGTGAATGAGCCTTACGTCGTCGGCCATGTAATATTTCATATGGTGTCATACTAATACTCGATTGATAAGTATTGTAGTATGTGAACTCCATCAAATGCATTTGATCATCACACGATCCTCCAAATTCCATAATGCATACTCACAAAGGATCTTCCAATGTATGATTTACTCTTTTGGTATGCCCATTCATTTGCGAATGATAAGATGTGCTAAGATGCAGCTCTGTCTCTAACGCCTCTTATATGCTCTTCCAAAACCCACTAGTGAACAACAAGTCTCGATCACTCGCAATGCTCTTTGACACACCATGAAATCGTATTATCCACTTTACATATAACTCTGCGAGCTTGGATGTCGTTCTACTTGACTTGACAGGTATAAACCTAATACTGCTGGCTAATTAACTACTATGACCCAAATGTCATCGTACCCTCCTCAAGCCCTCGACGGTCCATCTATAAAATTCATCGATATTTTCTCCCATTAACATTCAGGAATCTCTAATGGTTGCAATAATCCACAATGTTTCTTCTGCTCTTCCTTTATCAACTGTGTTAGTATAAATTTTCGTCTACATCTACACTCCGAGATCTGAAGGTGTATCTCCGGGAGCCGATTGGAATGTTGGACCCGACTAAGTAGTTGCCAAGACGTGACGTAATCAAGCTTTGAGTATGAGATGTTGAACTGTAGGGTAATGAAGCATATGCAAAGGAGGTAAAGTATGAAAGGTAAATAACACCGAGACTTCTATAGTGGTACAAGCCAAAAGTCCCTAAGTTCACCGTCCTTTATTTATTTAGTCACTCTTATATAGCCGAGAGGCTTATTACATTGAACCTAGGCATTTCCACCATTAATGAGTTTGTGAATAGAGCTCTAATATAGGAAAGTGCATCATGATTTTATATTAGTTCTTTTTCATGCCCGAAGATCCCTTATGCCTTGGGATTGCTACCTATTTATAGCTAATATGTCATAATGCCTTTGGAGGAGAGCCTTTTCTTTGGATTGATGACTTGGCTTGCTATATGCGGCTTAGATTTGAATGCTTGTTATCATCTGGTTGATTGCATTTTGACACGGATTGCTGATGTGATATTTTTATATATAGCTTCTTTGATTCTTTTCATTTATCCTAACCGTTGATCTCATTCTGAAGCTATTTGAGCCATTGAAAGGCTTTTGGCTTCGACAACTGCTAGCCTTATTTAAGCTTCTTATTTCAGCTGAACAACAATCTCGACCTTGGTTGACGCTTTGATTCATGCTCTCGGATCACATGTGCTCGGGTACTGAGTTCCGTACTTATGCTTTCATTGGAAACTAAAGAATGGGTCTTAGAATTACAAGCCAAGAAACCTTCTTTTCAAATATTCATAATTTATACTTAGTAGACATTATGGTGTAACATATGCCTCCCAAATTCCACCTTATATGGTTGATATGAGGTGGACTTTGGAAAGAATAGTGTCATATCGAGTTTGTTGCTTGGCTTGTTTGTTCCATCTCATCATCCAAGTTGACCATGAATTTTTGAGTAAAGTAGTATCTTGAGAACTTTTATAAATACTGCTTTTCCTAAATAACTTATAAAGATCTAACCTTATTTGGAGAGTTTTGGAAGTAATTTGGAATTTACCTTTGCCTAGAGGCATTTTGGAAATTGAACCTAGTGCCTGGAGGTGAAAATACTCAATACCATGCTGCAATCATTTAAATCCGGTCTTACATAGGAGTAGGGTTTGAAAACTATTAGTCATAGTATAATGCCTATATTTGCTTGTTATGTTAAGAAAACTGGCTATTTTTCTTGAAATTAATAATTAGGCTGTTAAGCATGGTTTCAACTAGACGGTGAGGTCTAAACTTTTGAAAGCTTGCTTATCACTTGAAACCATATAACCTAAGTGGTAAGTGAATTTTTATGGTACCAAAAGACAAAATCTACTTCGAGATCATGAGGTCAAAACTTTTTGAAATCGTGCTTATCACTTGAAGCCATCTACGCTACAAGGTAAGCAAGATTATAACAGTGCCAAAAGGCAAAATCTACCTTGAGACCATGATGTCAAATTTTTTTGAAATCGTGCTTGTCACTTGAAGCCATCTAGGCTAAGTGGTAAAGTGCTTAAAGGAAAAATATACTTCGAGACCATAAGGTCAAAACTTTTTGAAATCGTGCTTGTCACTGGAAGCCATCTAGGCTAAGTGGTAAGCGAAATTATTACAGCACTGAAAGGAAAAATCTACTTCAAAACTGTGAGGTCAAAACTGTATTTGTAGCCTGAATTCATAAGTCATCATTTGAGACTAGACCTTTGAAGAGGAGGGTTCTGATTTTGCATTAAATGTGACTCCTGATGATGGCAGTTGATTGGTTATCCATAAAAAGCGTTTCACTTTTTCTGTACCAAGATGAATTTGGCATCTGGTGGGGTGACCCCTTGATATTTTTCTTATGTACACCTGTTAAAATAAATACGTAGTGGAAAGCTTTTTTCTTCTAAATCTATGTCGTCCCTTTTTGATATAAACACTCTTTCCCCTTTTCTCTCCTCTTTTCACCTATTTGAATTGTAAAACCACCATTGATACTTTCAAACTCTCTCTGATTCTTCTTTTGATATCTACTCTTGAATCAGTAAGTCCTTCCCAAAAATTTCTTTTTATTCTTGTTAAGATTTCCTATATCATTATTTATACTCCTCCATTTACAGCTTAATCAAGAATTAGACTTAGGTTTTAACCTGCTTAATTCTTATTTTGGGGGTAATGCCAATTTTCTTTCAATAATTAGACACCTCATTTCTCCCCTTCCTTAGGTCGGAAATGGATGCTCCAATCAAGGTCTCTATGAAATTTTATTGTCTTACAGGATTATAGGATTTGAGACAATCGCTTTTGGTCCCGGGATGCATTTTAGCAATCCTCCAATGGGTTATTTTATATAGTTCATCGAGCATTAGAACATAGGATCTTCTTGCCTCTTTCCCCTTTGTTTGTCGATGTTATCAATCCCTTTCAACTTTTGGCTACTTCCTATTTCCTTATCTTCCATGATGATTCTGTACTCCAAAAAATGCTATCAAGATATATCCATTTTCGAAGTCAATTACATGTTCAACCTACTAGAGCCCAAATCCCTTGGGGACTTTCCCATGTATTTCCTCAAATATTTAAAGCCATCTATCTTACAAGATCCACTCAACAAAATAACACCACACCGGTGGTTCATTGCTAAAGCTTCTTCCGATCGAATAGCCACTTCTTTCAATAATGCTGGTATGTTCTTGGATTTTTCACCTTCTTTTAGCCTTACCCGTATTCTAGGTTGTGTTTTCTTATTTTATTAAGTCTCAGACAGTGAGACCTGAGAAGAGTGGTAACTCAACTATCACCAATCAATATAACGATAGTTATAAGGAAGTTATGAAGATTCCTTCCTTACATTGATACCGACACTTGGTTCTTACCGAAGGAGAAATGAAAACTCAAGGTTACTCCTTCCTTCTGCTAGATTTGGCAGACCAAAACCTTCTAAGAAGTAAGAGACAGCTTCTACCATAGTCATTGATATCAGAGAGGAAACCAAATCCAATTCTGGAAAAAGCGAGACCGAGGGTTTTACCATTTAACCATTATACTAATTTATTTTAGGCTCTTAGTACAACTTAATCTTAATTTTGTTTTTAACCATGTCCTTTTCTTCTCATTACAGTGACCTCCTTTTCTAAGAAGGCCGACTTCCTAGATAAGAAAAAGGGGACCAAGAAAAGATCTATGTTTTTGCTTCTTGACAAAGTTACTCTTAGCTCAAAGAAGAAAAACGTTTCCTGGTCTCCTCAAATCGAAAGCTCTAAAGGAAAGGGTTCTGATCCTCTTGCCGAGACAAGCAAGCAATTGGGATCACTTTATGCCGTCACAGAACCACATGCTAGACCTTCAACCTCTGTCTTGGAAATTCGAAAAACAATCAACTGGAGAGCATCAAGGTAAAAATTCTTATGTTAGCTTATGATTTCAATATGTGTCCTTGCTCTGTTTACTTCTTTCTAGACTCTGGTGGAAATCTCCGCCTTTCAGCATGGGTGATTAAAAATGAAGGAGATGATGGTTGCTGCCGAAGCAACGAAAAAGAGTTTGTGAAATTGAATGCTAAAATTCGGGAGTTGAACACTCAAGCAGAGGAATTAGGTAGAACTGCTGGAAAAAGGGATCGTAAGATTGAGACTCTCAAGAAAGCCTTGAAGGAAAGGGACGAGTGGTTAAAGAAAGCCGAGGCTAGGGTGATTGATAATGAACATTATATCTCTAGAGACAAGCTAGAAGAAAGGCCATTAGATGGATTTTTCAAGTTTTATTTGATGCTTATGCTCACCATCTAGATCAAACACACGAGTTTCTCTTTAGCCTACCTTGGGAACAACGCTGCCACAGTAGAGGCTAACTTTTCTAAGAGGTATGAGGAACGTGAGAAGGAAAAAGAAACCCAGGCCATGATGATGGAGAAGCGAAGACCCTGGTAGAGGAGGAGGAGGAGGAAGCGGCTTCTTCTGAAAAGGAGGTACAAGAGGATCATTCTGATGATATGCTTAATGAAGAAAACATTTTGTAGCTTGTCTTTGTAATATAACTTTTGGCACAATCTAGTGTTTTGTCTCATTATGATTTTATGTTTACCTTTACCCCTTTTGGCTTACCGAGAATCTACTTGATGTCTTAACTTAGGAAGTTTTCCCTAACATTCGATCCATATTGGAGATCTGCCTAACATTCTAATCTAACTAGGAATCTACCCAACGCATGGCACTTCTCGTCCACGGCTCACCATCACTGGAAATTTGCCCAACATTCTAATCTAACTAGGAGTCTACCCAACGCATGGCACTTATCATCCATAACTCACTACCATTAGGAATCTACCCGACATTCTAATCTAACTAGGAATCTACCCAATGCATGATATTACTTGACCATAGCTCATTATTATTGGGAATCTACCTAATATTCTAATCTAATTGGGAATCTACCAAGCATATGGTACTACTTGACTGCAACGACCCATATTTTTGATAATTAAAAATATTAAATTTTATATGACTTTGAATTTAATATTGTCAGAAATTAAAATATATGATTTATTAATGAAAAAAATTATTAGAATAGAATTTAATATATTAATTGGATGTAACTGACAACTGTTTTGATATAATTTCAATCAATTGTTATAATAAAGGTTAATAAGGGATAAAATTAAATGATGTATTAAAAAGATAAATCATATGTTATTTAATTAAAATTGGTTTTATTATAGAAAAAGAAATCAATTATTGGGTAAGTAAATCGATTAACCTTTGTTTGTAAATAATAAATTTAGAAATGTGTTTAAATTACTAAGATGTAACGGTTGTTTTATTTCTCATCTCTATTTAATCCACTTCAAAATTAATTTTTTTAATAAATTGAATTTAATGTAATTGAAATATTGCAGTAATATGAGCAAAGACGTTAACTGTAGAATTTGAGTGTAAAAAATGGAAACTTATGTCTAAAATATTACATAACGGAATCGTTGATTTGATATAAATAACTTGTAAATCAAAATAGAAAATTTTGTTTGAAATTAAAATATAATGAACAGAGATTTTATTACCGCTGTAATTTAATGTTGAAATTAATTTAATATTTAATCTTGGATTTAACATTGAAAATATAATTTAAAAGATTATTAATTCCTGTTTAATTAAGAATAATGATAGAAATTTTTTAATTTAGAATTTAAAAGTGATTAAACCAATTTAATAATAATTCGTTTAATTAACGCAGAAAAATGAATATTAATTCGATTCTAAAAACTAACTTCTATATACAATAGAATTAGGGTTTGAAATTTATTCCATTGAGTTTAAATATATTGAAAACCTATATTTCGACATATAAGATGACCTATTTTCATTTTGGAACTAAACGGGCTTTTCGAGCCTTTGTTATCGCTTTGGCCCAATCAATCTGTTCCATCTATTCATGTCCATCTTTGTATATATATGTTGTTATAAACCCTAGAAGCCTTCTGTTCTATTTTCCATTTGTATATTTCAGTTCTAATCTGCTCCTCCTCAATAGTCATTATCCTGAAACCCTAATTACTAATTTCAGATCAAACTAAAAAAATCCAAACAACTCAAATCCTATCATATAATATATCGTCGCGAAGCTCTCGATGAATGGAATCTATATCTGCAATTCGTTTATCGATTGGAGTCCTCGTTTGTCCAAAATTTTGTGAAACAGTTTCAGCCGACCATCCTAGGGTTTTGGATTTAACAGTAGATCGTCGACTATACGACGATCAGAGGCTACTGGAGTGTAGAGGGCGATGAGGCGAGTACATCTATAGGTTTGGATCATGGCAGAAGCGTCGAAATTGGCATGGAAAGGTGATAGCGGTGGAACTCTCCAGGTGGCAGTGGAGACTGTCGCGTGGGGCCCAGAAGGGGCGCCCAGAGGTGGCGAGGCAGTTGGTATGGTCTGATCTGGGTTGTAATATTCAAGGTAGCGGCGATATTGACTTGAACGTGGTAGTTGAAGCACAAGTTCAGGTTCGATGTTTTGCATTAGGGTTGGGGAAGGTATGGGTATATACATATTTGCCTTTGTTTAATTTTATTTAAATTTTAAAATTCAAATCTTCTAACTCGAATAACTTTTGCATACGAACTTCGATTGACACACGATTTTAGATTTCTTCCACTGGACTCGTATCGAAATTTCGGACAACATGAAACTGGTTTGGCTGATTTTGGAGACTGGTGAGATTTTGGGCTTTTATCTGATTTTTAATGGGTTATAAATAAAAGGTGAGTGATTTAACCCACTCAAGAAATACTAAATTTCTGATGTTAGTTAAATTGAAATCATGAAGTGATAAAAATTTATTGGTTATTATTTGGTAGTTTAAATTGACATTTAAATTAGTTTGAATTTTATATTGAATTAAATTGAAATTGAAATTGAAATTGAAATTAACATTGAATTTAATTGCTAGTTAAACACTGACAATTGATAACTAGTAACCGTTGTGATATATTGGTTGATTTGGATGTTGATTGTGATTGGATGCCTATTGATTGATATATTGGATGAATGATTGTTGTTTATTTGGACATATTCCTGTTATTACCTTATTTATTATTTGACATCATATAAATTATCACTTGTAATATATGAACTAAAAATAGATTGAAATGATATATACCTATGTCATTTAATCATGGGTTTAAATGATATATGTCCATCCATGTAATTAAACTGAAATAATTGATCACTTGGCCATATGGTAGAAAACTATATACGGACAACGGATTTGGTTAAATTAAATGGTCTCTAAAGCTTAAATTTGAATTGGTTTAAATGAGATTATTTTAAAGATAATAAAATTTTGATTTATATAAATTAAATTATTTTCTAATCGGAGATTTGAAATGTTGAAATTGAAGTTGTTTAAATGAAATTGTTTAAGGATTTAATTTGAAATCTTAAAGTGGATACTAGAATATGATTTGAATTTATTAGAAGTGAATACACCTTGAATTTAGTCTAATTAAAATGGTTTTAAATGGGTATTTCCATGTTTTGGATGTGAAATGGATTTAAACTAAATTATTTAAAAATGAGAATTTGAATTGAAACTTTCAACCATTTGAATAGAACCGTTTAAATTGAATTTGAAGTAAAGTGAAATCATTTTGAATTGAGGATGATTTAAATTGAATTTGAACATGAAGTTGACTTGAATTGGGAATTGAAAATTTGATTTTGTTGTGATTTGGAACATGAGTTCAAATTTTCGTGAAAGAAAGAAACAGTTTTAATATAAACTATTTTAATATATAAACTATTTTTAATAACCAAATTATTTTTATATTTAACGATTTTATTTTCAAAACTATTTCCAATCTTTAAAACTATTTTAATTATTCCAAACTACTTTTCAATATTAAAACTATTTTAATTGTTCAAACTATCTTCAACATTCAAACCATTTTGATTATTCAAAACCATTTTTCAATACTCAAACTGTTTTAAAAGTTGGAATTATTTAGATTTAAACCATTGATTTAAATACGAATGTTTTGACATGAGGGTGTAACTTATTTTTGAATCCAAAATGATTTGAAGGGAGTCTGATATTTTGATACAAAATATGACTTGTTCTTAAGATTTAAAAGAACTAGCCGTTGTTAAAAATGACGTTTGGTTGTTAAAGAGACCGAGGCCGAATATTGGCATACTCTCTGTCAATAGCGAACCACTTCAACAATTGTGTACGTAGTTGATGTTATCCAGAATGTAGAGGTTGAATTGGCGACGATTACTGGAATGCAGAAAGAGAACGCATATGGATGACCCCGACACTTGTGTAAATTTGAAATGACTAAAAAAGGAGCCTATTTTTGGCCAAGGGGTTAGCTACCTTCAGGGCCATCACCTCCTCATATTACTATATTGATTTTGATTCCATAGGTGCACCATGATTTGATTTTGAGGCTGGTGGACTCGGTCGACAGTTAGGGGTTATGACCAGTCAGAAAGGGTAAACTAGTAGAACCCATATTGGGCATTGTCTACGTGCCTTGTCATACTTTTATCCTTACACGCGTCCATTACAATTTTGTTTTAGTATGGTACCTATAAGTGAATCACTAGCTACCGACGTTGTTGGTTGTGTTACAGGATCTGCATAGACTACCTTCTTAAAAATGTGTTAAGGGGGATCAATATAAAGCCTCAACGCTATTTTAATACTACTTTACTGATAGACACTACATATATAGCGTATTTTACTACATATTGATAGTTTAACGGGTCCTTAGGAGATTGAAAATTCCATAACATCTCTTAAGTTATTGCACTCATTTTGTACACTTGATAGGAGATGGAAAATCCCGTAAACATCTCTGAAGCTATTAGACTCATATTTACTTGTTAGTGATTTAATTTACATGAGAACTTTTAATTCTGACTCGAGTGTGGTGTCTTTTTATTACGCTCGGGTCAACCTGAGTATTTCAATGTTGAAGACATTTTTCTAGAAGATGAAGATGGGGTTTTCTAGATCGTATTTACTATTATTATTCCGTTGCATTATTTTGGTATGTTTGTTGATTGTACCCTGATTTTGTTGTAAAAATTAAAATCGAATGTATATTGTAAAACAACTGCATGAACCATTTATTTGATTATTATATTTTTTCATTTCACTGCAAGATTCTGTGTTTCTTTTTTTTCTTTTCTCTTATTTTCTTATTAAAATTCCACTGATAATCCACCATTTTGAATAGTTTGAGTTAGACGTGGGTGGTTTATTGTCGATTTGAATCGCTCAAAAATGTGGTTCATCACATTGACCATGGCCCACTATTATTGGGAATCTACCCAACATTCTAATCTAAATAGGAATCTACCTAGTGCATGGTATTGCTTAACCATGGCTAATTGTTATTAGGAATCTATCCAATATTGTAATCTAACTAGGAATTTACCCGATGCATTATACTACTTGACCATGGTCAGTATTATAGGGAATCTACCCAACACTCTAATCTAACCGGGATCCACACAGAACATGATTCCATTTGACCATCAACATGCATTCTACTTTTCGACGTCTTTTTAAACCTAGTGAAATGGCCTTACACTTTGTAGCGCATCACTATGGGGGTGCTCTTATGGAGAGGTCTACCAACTTATCATTGGCTCTAAATATATAGCGACTTTTGACAGGCGTAGGCCATCTACAACCACTTTTGTCGGTATTAACCATCTACAACCACTTTTGGAGGGTATCGACCCATCTACAACCTCTTTGGCGGATGCCAGCCATCAAAATCTATTTTAAGTTAATGGCCATATGAAAAGCTAGTTGTAACAAGGAAAAAGGAAAATATGAATCCTTTGAAAAGAATGCTTTTGGACCATTTTATAAAGATTTTTAAAATCATATAGTTTTTAAATCACGTTGTTCAATAGAAAGTTTGATCTGAGTTTGAGAAAGAAGATTATTGATGGAATCGGTATTACTATTACATATATATGTATGTATGTATGTATCTATATATTTTAGGAAAATGAAATTCTTCGTTGATCTCGTCACATCAATGGAGAGTTTCATTCCTTAAATATTAAATACAAGTATGATATGCAAGAGTTCTTAAAGGGAGAGGACATACCAAATGACATATCATAAATATCGAGACCTGCTGATTAAGCTTCAAGAAATACGAAACCATGGGGTGCTCTCTTAGAGTTGAAACTTTGGCAAGAGGTTGCTATCAAAAGGAGTATGTTAATAAAATTAGCATCTTCTATTTCATTATGGAAGTTTGACAAAAAGGATTCCTCTTGCAACCTCATCTTTGCAGAGAAGTGCTATATGCATTCATTGGGCAAGAGTTACACGTAATTCTCCTAGAGTTGTAAAAACGGAACAAAGTAAATAATTTTGAAACTAAATATTCAAACTAATGTTAATAAACTTCGTTAACCTCCATCTTTGTATAAACTTCTCGATCTCATAAGAAAGCTTTCAGCATTTATCCATCTCATTCCCATTAATTAAATGATGAACACAATACTTCTTACTCTATGGGTCATCTTTCTTTGAGGGGTAATCTGGGTGGAAGAAGTCTTCATGAGTGTCCAAGAATATCCGAAACAAGCTCTGATTGAGTAGGGAAAGGACCTGATCATGCTTCAACTTCTTCTAAGACCCCCCATCTTGACCATTCGGGAGGGATCTCTTATCGAAAGGAATAAACCTAAAAGATTTTACAACATGTTAAAACTGTTGTAAAAAATCATTGCAGTAAACATTGTTAGTCCTTGAGATGATGGTTTTGATGACAATAACCTTAGGACTTGTTATAAAATATAAATACTAACGTTATGGTTTAGATACATATATGTATATGCAGAATATAAACATGCAGGTACCAAGAATGAAGACCGTACAGTATAGAGATACAAGACTGATGAATCTAAAGATTGAAGATATTAAGATTGAAGACTTGTGAGTATCAAAAAAATCAAGTTATCAAGAGTTCAAGATTTAAAACGGTACAAGATAAGTATTGATTCTAGAATTATGTTAAAGCTTCTTAAAAGCACTTACATCTTCATTCAAAATTTATTCGTGGAATGGAATCCACTTCGAGCCCGTGAAAGGGATGGAAACCTAGTGGGATGGAACCCATGATAAAAACTAGTGGAACATATAGTGGTCCTATTTCGATATCCACTAATTTCATAAAAATGCTTTTCAAAAATATATATCTCTTGTTTTTAAAAAATGTTTTCAAAACTTTCTTTTCAAAAAGACATTTCTCTTGGTTTTAAATATTTTAGTCTCAAAACTATTTTATCATTTTTAATATTTTGATTTCAAAATTGTCCTTGTTTTTAAACCATCTCTTGTTATTTAGCTTTAAAATATTTACATACTTAGATTTTAAATCACTTTATAGATTAAGATTATATATATTAAAAATTACTTTCTAAACTCTTTTATATGATTAAACTATATTCAAGTATATTTACAAAGTTTAGAAATTGTTTTGATAAATTATAGAAACACATTTTAATAACAAAATCAAAACAACAATTTTGCCTTGAGCATGTCGACATCCCTCAACCCCCCATGTCGACATGGTGTCCGTTACTTTCAAATTTCAATTTTCAAAAGAAGTGTCTATTCGTCATATCCTTTCATGAATAGATATGGATGTTGCTCTACTATAAATACCAGTAAGTTCTAAATGAATTTTTTACTAGAATTCATTTATTTTCTCTCATCTTCATCTTTCACATTTATTCCAAAGAATCCTAAACTATTCTCTGCAGAAATACCAAGCGAATTAAACTTGATTATCTCTTATTTGATTCTCTGCCACTCTCTCCATAAGATCTCAGTGCTAATCATAGTTATAAAATCTTTTGTAAATCAAACTGTTAAATAAAAGGTGCGGTTGAGCCTCGAAATTAATTGGGTGTGATTGTAGCATCGGAAATCAATTAGGTGATCTTGTAGCCTGGTTAAATCAAGAGAGTTTTCCCTAGACTCGAATACAAGAGGGTGAACCTCGTAGCCTTGATATCGAGGGTGTAATCTGTGAATTATTTTGATAAGAAAACGATTGTACAGGATTGGATGTAGGGTAACTCCGAACCAGTATAAAAACCTAGTGTATTCTTTCCTTTACTATTTTTATTAGTGTTTGTGTCTGTGTCTGATGTAGGATAACTCCAAATCAGTATAAAAACCAGTATAAAAGCCATGAATATTTTATTTTGTTCGCTTGATAGGAATTAATTCAATAGAGTATCTGTTTGTAAGTCTGCATATGATATCTGAAAAACTTTGCTAGTTAGTCATGAAGGAGAAAGCAAAGTCAAAAAGACCAAAATATCCATACTCACAAATCAGTTTCAATAATTCAAAATGAAATCTAATTAGTCCATTTTAGATATGTATAGTAGATTTCAGGATATTGCGCCTTCTCTAATATCATTGGAAAAAAGTTTTTTCGAAGAAGATCAAGTCAGAAAAATTCTAAATTCTCTTACTTCAGAATGGGATTAGAAAACTCTTGCAATCGAAGAACAAAATGATATCAGTACTTTAAAGATTGAAGAATTGATTGGAAATCTAATGTTGTTTGATGTACAAATGCAAGGGAGAAGAGATAGCAAAGCATTCGAAAAGAAGTCAGTTGCGTTCAATGCATTAACAGATGGATCGGACTCGGGAAGTGATGATGATGAAGAAATAGCTTTCATGACAAAGAATTTTCGAAAGTTTCAGAAATATAGAAAGATGAACCACTTCAAAAACAATGATCACAAGAATTCTGAAAATCATAATGAAGTACCAAACCACGTCAAATGTTTCAACTGTGACGAACCAGGCCATCTCAAAAGAGACTGTCCGCATCCTGATAAGCAAAAGTTTCCTATAAGCAATGATTATACAAAGAAAAGGAAAAGAGCGTATACCACTACACTAAACAATTCAGACCCAGACTCATCCTCAAGCGATGATGAGAAGACGGAAAATTCAAATATGTGCTTTACGGCTATTTATGATTCTGATGATCTTAGAGATACGAATCTAGAAAAGGTACACGTTTACAATATATTGGTTGAAATTGTTTGCTTAAAATTGTTTGATTGTTTGATTTTTTTGAAATTATGTGTAGTTTGAATTTTAAATTTTTTATTATTATGTTTATTTTTATTTTAAATATTATAATATTTTTATTAAAAGAGTATTATTATAATATTACTCTAGAAAATATATAGACATTAAAAACAATATATGTATATAGATATTAGAAAATATAAGTCACATGAATTCTCTGACCTATGTTGACATGGCCCTACCCATGATGTCGACGTCCCTGTCAGAAATTTGAAATTCAAAATCGAATTCAAATCTATGAATTTCCGTCTACCTTTTCATCAAATCCAATGTTCTGGAAATGTACCTCCTGACCAGAGAACATGTTTATTGAATATCTATTTATTTCCATTATCTTATCATACATTTTCACTTTCATTTTAAAATTCAAACTCTCCTTCACTCTTTCAAACTTTCTACTCTCTTCAAAAATGGCTTCTTCAAGCACTCCATCCACAATGAGACTATCTAAAACCATTAAAGAGTATCTCTATAATGATCCGGAAGCAATCAAGGCTTATATAAGCTATGCTAATTTCGGAAAAGTTTATATGGAAAAGTTTGCTATCTTTAGCGATTTCTCTACATATGAAATCAATACTCTTCTTGAAGAGAATCATATCCTTAGTCTTTTTGACAATTCTCAAAATGATTCTTTTTGTTACCCAAATCTTGTTAAAATGTTTTATACGAATTTGAATCGCGGTTTTTATGAAGGAAATGAAGATGAAATTTGGAGTAGTGTTAAAGGCACTAAAATTGTTTTAAATTGTGAAATTTTGGGCAACATTCTCGATTGCGAGAATTCAGAAATAAATCTTTCTATTTTAATATTGATGAACATGATCATGAGACATTTCATCATATTTTCGAAGGAGATGACAACTTTGAATTTAAAATTTGTAGCTTTCATCCGAAAGCTTGTATTGTCAATCTTCTTTTGCAACATACTATCACTCCTAGATCAGGAAATTTCAATAACCTAACTTTAAAAGTTTGTAAAGCTCTTTTTGCTATCTTTGGTCATTATGACATTAATTGGAAGCAGCTGATTAAGGATGAACTTTGTCCTAAGAATTTGAAAATGGGTGAGAATACCTTATATCATGGAATCTATCTCACTTGTATTTTTAATTATTTTGGCGTTGATTACAAAAGGGAAGAATTTGTTTCAAGAAAAGTATTTAATCATGCCAACATTTCTCTCAAAAAAATTCCTTTCATATTTCAACAATATGAATCTCTTGCCAAAAAGGATGAAAGGTTGGCACATGAAGATATAGAGGAAGAAGATGAAGAAGAAGAAAGGGAGGAAATGGAAATTAAAGAAGATAATGCCTCCTTAGAAAGTATTGAATATCCTACCAATACTAACAATCCTTGTAACAAAACTCTCCTCAAAAATCAAAAGATTATAGTGGAAAATCAACGAATTCTCAAAAGATTCGTTAGTAAGAAATTGGATAAAATGTCTAATAATATGAATAAATTCTTTGCTAAAGTTGGTTGGAAACATGGCTTATCATCATTCTCCTCATCCTCTAGCACATTCTAAGAACTAGGTTGTGATGTATTAGTTTGTTTTGTGTGAGCTTGTATTGTTCTTTTTATCATATTATGTAGTATCTTACGTATCATCTCATCTATTTATAAAAATCATCTATCATATGTTTTTCTATCTTGTCGTGTCTCTAGAATAAATGTTAGTATAGTATATGAGTTTATATGTATATACATACTTATTCATAAAATAAATAAGATACGTGAATTAACAGACCCATGTCGACATGCCTCTACCTCCTACGTCGACATATAACTGTCAGATTTGGTTATTTTTTAAATTCGGAAATTAAAATAACTAACTCATGTCCATTCATTTTAAATAAATTTCTGCCTATTTAAACACTTGTTTCTTCCAGAAATTTGTAATCTTTTCATTTCTACTTATCTCTATCTACATGTCTTCACTATTTATCAAAAATGGCTTCCTCCTATCAAATTCTAAGTGATAATCTTGAAGAAACTCTCAATTCATTCAAGAATATACTTACTTTTATTCTCCACAATCAAAGGCGCTTAGAACCAAGTCAAATGCATATGATAAAAGAACAAGAGAAGTATTTCGATGCCCTCCGTTGAATGATTTCTGCCCTCAACAAAGATGATCTTGATGCAAATCCTATAGGAACTTTGATTCAAGATAATGAAGATTGGAAAGTTATTAAAAAGGATCCTATCTTTGGAGAAGAAGGATGGGTTTAAGTTCCCAGAAATATTTGATCTCCTTATGGTTTGAATTGCTTGTTTTGAATTGTGTGATTTGACTTGATTTGATTAGAATTGATTTGGATTGTATGGATTGTATAACATTATATAAAACATAGTGTATATTTATTGGGTTTAAACTTTCATATTTGTCATGTCTTTATTATTAACTCATGTTATTACACACACACACACACTTCATCATAATTTGTCACAGGTACTCCAGTATAACATTAAGGAGAAGTTATATTAGTTTAGGATAAGTTTTTGTTGATGACAAAGGGGGAGAAATATAAAATAGAGTAGTTAGGCTTAGATTAAGGAGGAGTTATTAGTTTTAGGGGGAGTTATTGTGAAGGAGAAGTATATTTTATAAACGTAGATTGTCATCATCAAAAAGGGGGAGATGGTTAGTCCTTGAGATGATGGTTTTGATGACAACAACCTTAAGACTTGTTATAAAATATAAATACTAAGGTTATGGTTTAGATATATATGTATTTATAGAACATAAACATGCAGGTACCAAGAATGAAGACTGTACAGTATAAAGATACAAGACAGATGAATTCAAAGATTAAAGATATCAAGATTGAAGACTCATGAGTATCAAGAAATCAAGTTATCAAGAGTTCAAGATTTCAAACAATACAACATAAGTATTGAGTCTAGAATTATGTTAAAACTTCTTAAAAGCACTTACATCTTTATTCAAAATTTATTCGTAGAATGGAATTCACTTTGAGCCTGTTAAAGGGATGGAACCCACGACAATATCCAGTGGAACATATAGTGGTCCTATTTTGATATCCACTAATTTTATAAAAATGCTTTTCAAAAATATATATCTCTTGTTTTTAAAAAATGTTTTCAAAACTTTATTTTCAAAAAGACATTTCTCTTGGTTTTAAATATTTTGGCCTCAAAACCATTTTTATCATTTTTAATATTTTGATTTCAAAACTGTCCTTGCTTTTAAACCATCTCTTGTTTTAAATATTTAGCTTTAAAATATTTATATACTCAGATTTTAAATCACTTTATATATTAAGATTATATATATTAAAAATTAGTTTCTAAACTATTTTATATGTTTAAACTATATTCAAATATATTTACAAAGTTTAGAAATTATTTTGACAAATTATAGAAACCAATTTTAATAAGAAAATCAAAATATCAATTTTGCCTTGAGCATGTCGACATTCCTCAACCCCACATGTCGACATGGTGTCCGTTATTTTCAAATTTAAATTTTCAAAAAAAGTGTCTATTCGTCATATTATTTCATGAATAGATATGGTTGTTGCCATACTATAAATACCAGTAAGTTATAAACGAATTTTTTTACCAAATTTCATTTATTTTCTCTCCTTTTCATCTTCCACATTTATTCTAAAGAATCCTAAACTATACTCTGCCGGAATACCAAGTGAATCAAACTTTATTACCTCTTGTTTGATTCTCCGCCACTCTCTCCATAAGATCTCAGTGCTATTCAGAGTTATAGAATCTTTTGTAAATCAAACTGTTAAGTAAAAGGTGTGATTGAGCCTTAAAATCAATTGGGTGTGATTGTAGCCCTGGAAATCAATTAGGCGATCTTTGTAGCCCAGTTAAATCAATAGAGTTTCCCTTGGACTTGAATACAGAAGGGTTTACCTCGTAGCCTTGAAACCGAGGGTATAATCTGGAAGATTATTTTGATAAGAAACCCGTACGATTGTATGCGACTGGTTGTAGGGTAACTCCGAAGCAGTATAAAATCCTGGTGTGTTCTTTTCTTTACTGCTTATATTTAGTATTTCCATCTACGTCTGATTCTGTGATTATATCCATGTCTGTGAATTGCATTTGTTAGTGATTAAATTACATAAGTTTTAAAAAGATTTATAAAATCCATAAAATACTATTCACGCCACTCTAGTGTTATTCCAGCCTTAAGATCCGTAATCCGCATTTCTCACAAACATGTTTTACAATGTGCTATAATCGTTGCAATATGGTCTTTTACAATGATAATTGCATGTTGTAAATATGTAACATTTCTCTGCAAAGCCAACAGGGTTGGCGCAGTTGGTTGATGGTCCGGACTGCGTGATTGAATGTCACGAGTTCGAGCCCCGAAACTGACAACCCTGTAACAAGTATCCGAAGTATGTGTTTTGCAGGCACATACTTTTCTAGAGTTTACAAGCGAAGCTTGGTTCTCTAAATAATTCAAAAAAAATACATTTCTCTGCAAAGCATGATATTGCGATGCGTATTGACCATTGCAGTAGATTATAATACAACCGAGGCGGCCTGTTGTAATAGGCCTCAACTACAGCAGAGCTGGCCCGTTGCAATATGCCCTAGCCACACAGGCATTAATCGTTGTCGTTTTATCTTTTGCAACTGTTTACAACCGTTGTAAAATTTAAAAAAGTAACAATTAGTTGCAGCTTCAATATAATATATCTGTATCAATATTTAATAGTTTAATGACTAACAAATATTATCATAAAACAACCAAAATCACACATACAAAAAGACTAAATAAAGCTACATTTACAAATTTCTAACACATTCCAAAATGATAGATAAGGTTACATTCACAGAGTTCTAATGTACAACACATAATCCATAAATACATACGCAAACGACAGCTCCAAAAAACTAAACAGTTCCAAAATACATATCAAGTTCTAAAATAGAGTACTAACACATAACCCATAAAACCAAAATACACATACATACTAGGCCAAGGAGGTGAAGTGTTTGTGCCAGGTGTCAGTTTACTAAGTGAACCATTAAAGAATGTGTATGTTAGTTCCTTGACAGTTCAAGCAAACACGCCTGCTTCTTCAAGCAATTGCTTCAACAACAACAATCTACCATAATGTTTCTAAATGCTATTATTCTATAATTGTGTGAATCGATACAATATGTGAAGGTTTCTAAACGCTAGAGAAACTTCATCAGAAACAATCTATCATAATGCAAGGCTAAAACATATATTTATACTCGGCATAACAACTGAATGATTCTTAATGTTAAGAGGTAACTACGGAAAATAAGCCTTCTGATATGGATTCTGGAATAGACATGCCGTTAAACTTGTTACAAATGTAGGGTTAAACTTGTTACAAATGTAGGGCTTACTTTGAGGTGCTAAAAAAATGCAAGTACGCATATGCATCTTTTGAACTTGTACAAAATTGAAAAAAGGTACGAGAATGGAGTGTGATCTTTGTATTTTGTTTCTCCATATTTATTTAAAGAGAAATGGCATGACATTTTATTTTTTGACAACAAGAAATATATATAATAAATAACAGAAACTGTCAACAAGCCGATAGGTAACCCACAGAAAAAGAAAACCAAAACCGGCGAAGCTAGCCGAGAAAGAGAAAACCAAATAAAGCAGTAAAAACCTAACAAATATGCCAACAGAAGGCGAAAATACAAAATACGGCGAAGAAGCCCTTTAAATAAAACAACAAAATCAGATATGGCGGAGTTAACTGCCGAAGGTTCCTCCCAAAAGGGAAGCAAAACAAAAGGATGAGATCCAACAAAGCAATCTGAAAAAGAGAGCGGCGAAACAAGAACCAGAATAGCGACCGTCCAAATCCAAGCATAATAGAAGAAAGAACAGACCCCATAGCAAACCTATAAAACCAGAGCCTGCAACCAGAAGCCATTAAATCAGAGAAAATTAGGGGGGAGGGGAAACGAAGACGGTTAAGCCAGAACAACCTGGCTTAAGGACGGTCATCGACCAACTCCCGTCCTGTGGGGAGGCTGAGCACAGATAATAGATAACAGAGCCACAAGACGACTAGAACGAGAACTAATCGATCCCTTGAAAGGTCTGCCACGAAAAGCTAGAAAAACATCATTCCTAACCCGGCGAATAATGGAGACGAGATCCATGGGAATTTCCTCAAAATAGTCTTATTCCGCGCACACCATAGATGCCAGCAGATAAGACAAGAAATTAAACGCAAAACAACAGAACGGAGAGATTTACCTTTGATCCCGTTCCACCAGGTCATCTGTAAATCCTTCGAAGAGTTGTTGGTACCTCTAATACCTAAAAGATTACCGAAATAATTCCAGCAGGAATTGGCAGAGAAACCGGAAAAGATTAAATGATTCAAAGATTCAGAATTCCCGTTACCGTAACATCTGCAACGGGAAACAAAAGGAATACCAATCCGCTGGAGATTTTCATCAACTGGCAATCCCTTATGAAGGGTTCGCCATATGAACAGAGACACTTTAGGAGGGATTCTGGCATCCCAAATGAAGGAGAATATAGGTAGATTGGGGGAAAATAGACGAACCGAACTCCAAGCTTTCATGATGGAAAACGAACCACCATCCCAACCGGATTGGCCGCCGTGGGAGTCAGAGAAAGGTTTGACCGATTGCATGTGCTTCCAAGTTTCACTGGCGAAATTAGGAGATCCGGAAAAGCCTGCGGAGGCCAGACTCTCGTACTTGGTTCGAAGAAACTTCAACCAAAGGGAATCGCTAGTCCCAAACCTGTACCACAGCTTACAAGCAAAAGCCGAATACAAATCCTTAGGATTTCGCAATCCTAGCCCGTCCTCGTCCTTGGGACGACACACCACGTCCCACGACACCCAGTGAAGACGGTGGTTGCCAACCTTTGACCCTCAGAAGAAAGAAGAAGCTAAAGATTGGAAAGACCTGAAAAAAGAGGCGGTAGGAGTCATCGCTGTGAAGACATGAGTTCCCAGCGAGCCTAATACCGACTTGATAAGAACCAATCTTCCAGCCTGAGATAGAAGCGAAGCATTCCACCGAATGATCTTTCCCCTAACCTTATCCGTCAGAGGATCGAAAAGAGCATTAATTTTCCGGCCCCTGTAGAGAACAATACCCAAGTAAGAAAACGGAAGAGAAGCCTCCTGAAAGAAATGGCATGACATAATTGCAGCTGGAAAGATATATTCGAAAATTAAAATAAAAAAACAAAAATACCTAAATTGGATCCAAAAATTCATCAAGCATATCACCAAGGATGGCCTTCAGCATCCATTGCTTCAGAAGCTGCAGCTTTTGCTTTAACTCCAAGCTGTATAAAATCATTGTACAGATTACTATCACAAAAGCATATCCTTTTCTTATTACGCAGAGTTTATAAGTAAAACTTGATTGTTTGTTCTTCAACAAAAAATGGGGGAAAATACAAAAGAAAATGAAAAAAAAAACATTTCCTTTAAAATTATATATATGAAAAATAAGAAACATGACAAATCTGAAATCCAAATAATAAAAAAAAAATTAATTACAATCAGAACACAGATAAAATTTAAAATTAGAATATAGAACAAACTTCAACAAAATATTGAATAATGATGTTTACATTATCAACACTCATCAACAACTTTTGTTCATGCATTTATACAAATTGTTATAGGCATTATAGGAGGACATATATTTATACTAATGAAATATTCAAAGCATTACCGTTAGTAAATCATTAATTATGCATTGATTTATAAGCAATCATTAATAAGATTCACGAATACCACCTTTTCAATTATGAATTAATAGTGTGCAAAAATAGTATGAATTCAGGTTCATGAATGATTCTACTGGTGAAGAACCATCTAGAACGAGATAAATTAAATGGCATGCAACAGAGTTCCACGGAACAAAAATAGAAACTCGAATAAGAAAAGGTTCAACATCAATACTCCATTTAGTTCTAATCAAGCTGGATTTAACAATAGACAATAAATGCAGAAACACCATAACATGCGTTTCAAAATTTTCATAACTGAAACATTTATAAACGCAAGGGATTAATAATTTATACAGACACGGTCATAAAATAAAAGTAGTGTCATATAACGTGATAATCAAAACTACACTGTTCGTAATTTGTTAACCAATGTACAGACTGTTTATAATCATGTCACATGCCAGAGTATGCACAGACTATAAACTGTTGCACACCATGCCACTAATATAATTTGTATCTTGACTAATAACAAAATGATCTACAGGGTGTTTAACTGTTGCACATCTAATAGTATTTTGCTAATTTAAATCCCGTAATGTAAATGGATGTTTGCATTTCACGTTTCCATAGATAAGACATTGGAACCAAAAGCAACAAAGAGTGTATCCAAGCCACTTTAACACTCTTAACTCAACGGGGATCACGAGATTGTATATTGACCATTAAAACGGCATAGCAATTGAGATAAAATTCTAAAGTATTAACACAGAAGGTGTTTAAATTATTTATGTTTCATTTGCTGGAGAAACTTATGTTTTTGCAAAGCTAGTACAAATGATTACAACCTAAGAAAAAAGAAAAATAGAAGAAGCCAATCGTAACACATCTAGGTTGCATGAGTTTATTTTTATAACAATTCTAGACTGGTTGTTCATGATACAATAAATACTTGTTTAAGATATTGTTTACTCCAAGGCTGTGTTTGGAGTTAATAGTTGTTTTTACGAATTTGTATGTTTCATGGGGTGAAAGGTTTCAAGCCTGTTCAGTGTGCAGGATACTTGGAGTTACTTTGCAAAACCATATATATGGTTTTATTTTTTGTACATCAGATAGATTCATATAAGTCCCAGTTAATAAGAGTTTGAAATTCATCACACGCTTATAAACTTCTACAGCTACAAGTAAAAGAAATTACAATAAATTATCTCCCAATCCATTTCTATCAAATAAAGCATTATAACTAAACTATTCGTTCAAAAAACCACTATAAACCTTACTTAACTTTTGCAATTGGATGTTGCTTGTAATACATGAATGGTAAGGTATAAACAAACAAAATCAGTGTTGGATAATCTATTGATGATTCGAGAAAGACGAAGATGATAACTTCTGACTTTAAGGATCTACCGCGTAGATTCTTTTAGACAATAGTTCAACCAAACAAGTATAAACGGGTAATCGAACTATCGATTTCAGGATTCAATGAAGCTTTGAAACAGCGAAATCAGATTCAAAAGTTGTACGATTTTGATCCGACCAAGAACACTCAAACTTGATCTCTGATGATGCAATTTAACAGAGAATACAATGAAGAAGAAGAAGAGAATAGTTCTACAACATTTTTGCGTTTGTAACACTATGCAGGCGTTGCAAACTGTGGTGGAAATAACTGTGTTTTGCAACACTTTCTGGACGTCACAGATCTAGAGGAAGAAGAAGAAGAGACAAGCAAAAAGATTGATCTCTGAAATGGTTCTTGAGCGTCACTATTTATAGTAGAAGAGGATGTGTCCATTCGTCAAGCGTTGCATCCTTCCAACAGTTCGAAACCGTTACAAACGGTCGCACTTTTTCGCAACGGTTTAAAACTGTTACAAAACGGTCGCGTCTCTTCATTCAAATGACCCGCCAAAAATCTTTCCGTTCAAATTTTGGATCCAGTCCGTTAACAAAATTAATTCTTTTATCTTAGACCCGTACTCATACCCGAACCCGGCCCGGCCTATTGACAGACGGCGATGGCGGCGCACGTGTGTGGTGGTAATGCATAACTTCCCTCCTCACATCAAAGCAAAGCTTTGGGCGTTCAAAGGGCCCAACCTTTCTTACAGAATCATATATTTAACTAAGTATAATCCCCTATTTTTCAAGATGTGGGACTGTACATTCCACCTTTCTTCTTCCATCTTCTTCCCACTTCTTCTCTCTTCATAAACAAACCCAAACTAATTTTGAAAATTTCCAACAATTTTCTCCCATTTTCAAAATAAGTAAAATAAATAAAATAGGCGGCTGCATCACTAGAGTGACTACCTACATACCCAAGTGGGATCAAGCCAATGTAGTTCCAAGATCAAGTTTTGCATCATCGTGGAAACCAATACATAAATGGTAAGTATCTTTCAGATTTGAACCTTTACTTAGTGTAAACCATTCAAAAATCTATCAAGGTCTATGGTGAACGTACCTTGAACCAAATACCCCTAGTGATAGCACTGGAACAATCACACATGCTGATTTCCGTATATAGAGTGCTCTATATGCTCAGCACATTAATGGCCATGTGCTTAAATCCTGAGTACATGAGTCTACTTTAGAAAGCGGTCTTACTTTCTTAGAAAACGACCTGATTTCCATACTCATATAGCTAAGTCTCTTAAGGTGTTTCTGCGATACACCTTTTCAAGGAAACTAGACTTATTAAGGATATATTATCCATCCTTTATTCTTGTAGAATCCAACAATAAGTATTTTTGAATTATTGATTTAGTATTCCATAATCATTCTCTTAACTTGTTGGTACCCATTGAACTTTGTCTATCCTTTTTAAAACATAAATTAGATTTATGTTAAGGATGATCAACCTTCATTCACAGACATTAGTCCCATTTCTTTTGATTTTATAGAAACCAATGCTTTTGGAAGACTCTTTGTGAGTGGGTCAGCCAAGTTTTTCTTTGTTTCTATGTAATCAACAGTTATTACTCCACTTTTGAGTAACTGTCTTATCATTCGATGTCTTAGACTCACATGTCTAGACTTCCCATTATATGTCTTATTAGAGACATTGTATATTGTAGCCTGATTATCACAGTTAATCAAGAGACATTGTATATTGTAGTCTGATTATCACAGTTAATCAAGACTGCTGGAGATGGTTTCTTCCATAATGGAATTTCTATTAATAAATTCCTAAGTCATTCTACTTCCTTACAAGCATCTGCTAATGCAATCAACTATGACAGCATTTTTGAGTCAGATATACAGGTCTATTTCTTGGAAACACAAGACATGGCAGCACCTCCTAACGTAAAGATCCATCTAGTCGTAGACTTAGATTTTGATTCCACATTGTTCCAGGTTGCATCACTATATCCTTCTATTACAGTAGGATATCCTTTATAAGATAAACCATAGGTAACGGTTACTTTCAAATAAGCTAAAACTCTGGAAATAATAGTTTTTCAATGTTCGAAACCTGGATTACTCGTAAATCAACATAACATGCTTATAGCATGCGCTATGTCTGGTCTAGTCAATGCATAGCATACATAAGACTCCCAATAATACTGGAATACTCAAGTGGAGAAATGGTACGTCCAATATTCTTTTCTAATTTAATATTAGGATCTAAAAGAGTAGGTGTTGGTTTGTCATTATAATGACCATACTTTCGGAGGAACTTCTCAATGTAATGAGATTGTGTTCATAACAACTCCCCCTCTTTCATAATAATTTTAGTTCTTAGAATTACCTCAGCTTCTCCTAGATTTTCCATATCAAATTTAGAAGATAGAAACTTCTTAGTTTCATTCACACAGGATATATTGGAACCAAATATTAATATGTCATCAACGTATGAACATATTATAACATAATCGTGGTTGTCCGATTTGTTATAAATACATTTATCAGCATCATTAACAATAAATCCATATGACAATGTTATTTTATGAAACTTCTAATGCCATTGCATGAGAGCTTGCTTCAGGCCATAAAGAGACTTCACTAATTTGCAAACTTTCTTTCCTTGGCCTGGGGTTTTGAAACCTTCAGGTTGTTCCATATATATCTCTTGTTCTAAATCTCCATTTAGAAATGCAGTCTTTACATCCATTTGATGTATGACCAATTTATGAATTGATGCAAGTGCTATAAAACAACGTATAGAAGATATGCGAGCAACTAAAGCATATGTATTAAAATAATCTACTCCATGTCTTTGCTTATATCCCTTAGCAACTAATCTGGCTTTAAACTTATCAATGGATTCATTTGTATTCAACTTTTTCTTAAATATCCATTTACATCCTATAGGTTTAGCACCAGGAGGTAAGTTAGTTAAAACCCAAGTTTGGTTTAACAATATAGATTTCATTTCATCATTAATAGCTTCTTTCTAGAATATTGAATCTCTGGAACTCATTGCCTTAGAATAAGTATTGGGGGTCATCATCGACGTTCATGACATATATAGTCACATTAAAGACTTCGTCCTTACTACCATATATAAGATATGTAATGAAGTCGGGACCATAGTCCTTCTCTATTCTTGCTCTTTTTCTTCTCCTTTGTTCGGTACTATTATCTGGTATTGATACTTCCTTGCTGTTTTGAGTAGGAGCATAGTCATCATCATTGATATCATCAATCGTATTTGGTTCTGGACTAGATGATCTCAATGGAATCTCAGCAATTTGATTTTCAAAGAATTCTACATCTACGGATTCTATAACTTCTAAGGTGTCAAGAATTAGGAATCTATAAATTATATTATTAAGTGAATATCCTATGAAAGCACATTTAAATGCCCTATTTCCTAACTTTGGTCGCTTATGTTCTGGTTTTCTAACATATGCTAAACAACCTCAAACTTTAAGCTTTGTAAGATTAGGTTTCCTATTAAACCATAATTCATAAGGGGAAACATTATTCTTTTTAAGTGATACTCTATTTAAGATATAATATGCAGATAACATAGCATCACCCCATAGGTTATAAGGTAAATTTGAACTTATGAGCATGGAATTGACCATTTCTACTAAAGTTCTATTTTTCCTTCCAACAACACCATTTTGTTGCGGTGTATATGGGGCGGTGCATTGGTGAACTAAGCCATGTTGCTTACAAATTAAGGTGAATTCATTTGAGAAATATTCACCACCTCGATCTGAATGTAATACTTTTATTTTAACTCCCAATTGTATTTCGACTTCTGCTTTGAAAATTTTAAATTTATCAAAAGCCTCATCTTTAGTTTTCATTAGATATACATATGCATATCTAGTATAATCATCAATAAATGTTATATAATATTGGTTACCACCATAGGTGATATGATTTTTTAAGTCACCGACATCACTATATACTAAATCAAGAAAGTCGGTTTTCCTTTCTATAGATTTAAAGGACTTTCGATGTATTTTTGCTTGAACACATATTTCACATTTAGAGATAGTACCGAAATCACAATCAGAAATTAATCCTACTTTATGCATATTTTTAAGGGAATTATAATTAACATGTCCTAGTCTACCATGCCATAAACTAACAGAATCAATAGTATAAACAGAAAATTTATTTATTACATTCATCTTAATCATGTCATTACAAGAATATCTCTATCCAATGAACTTTCCGTTTTTGGACAACACTAGTTTGTCAGACTCATACACTATCTTGAATACTCCTTTGTTAAGAAGGTATCCAGAGACCAAATTCTTATAAATATCAGGTATATGATATACATTAACCAAAGTAAGAGTCTTTCCAGAAGATAACTATAGTTCTATAGTGCCTTTGCCGATCACCTTACTGCGAACATTATTTGCTCCAGTAACCTGATTCTCATCTCCGCTAACATCTTCGTAGTTCTTTAGAGACTACGGTCCTTGCGTATATGAATGGTTGCTCCAGTATCAAGCCACCAATCATTTCCCATGTTCTCAATGGTGTTTGCCTCTTGCACTACTGCAACCAATTTGTCTTCGACCATATTCGCCTTTAATTGTTTCTTTCGTAGACGACAGTCACGAGCATAATGGCCAAACTAGTTATAGAAATAACAAGCACCTTTTTTTTATCTTTCTTAGAATAAACCGTGTCTCATTCTTAGGTTTTAGAGAATTTGATATTTCAACATTATTTGCCTTAGAATGAGACCCCGTTTGTGGATTATCATTTAGTTCTCTTTTACGAGAGTCCTCTTTTATACAAAGATGGCGCTGTAAATTCTCTAAATCATAATCCGTCTTCGCATGTTTTAGTTTCCTTTTATAATCATTCCAAGTGAGAGAGGGTCTACAAATAATAACTCCGACCACAAAGGATTCAGGGAGTTCAATCTTGGCATCTTTCAGTGGATTGACTATATATATTATATCACTAACTTGTTCAATAATGACTTATTATCATGCATTTTGAAATCCACAAAATTGCATACCAGGAATTTCTCGTTGCTTGCCTTAGATATTCGATATTTTCTCTCCAGGGAAGTCCAAAGTGCTTTGGTTGTTTCCATACTTCTATGTGCGTTATAACTGATGTAGATAATGTGTTGAGAATGTGCCCTCTTCACAGGAAATCATCTTCTTTGCGCTTTGCTCGTTTTTCTTTCAATTCGTCAGTATCTTTATCAGTTTCCTCTGCCATTTCCTCCAAGTTATCTTCAAGAATATAGAACAATTTGACAGTGATCAAAAAGAATTTCATCATCCCTTTCCAACGAGTGAAGTTTTCACCATCAAACGCTCCAATCGCGTCAAATGTTGATCCATAACTTGAAGAGCATTAATATTGCTTGAACTCGAACCATCCATGGTTGAAATATTATCTAAAAATTATTGGACAATATGTCGATGATTCGAGAAAGACGAAGACGATAACTGCTGTACTTTTGACTTCAAGGATCTACTGTGTAGATTCTTTTAGACAATAGTTCAACCCAACATGTACAAATGGGTTATCGAACTATCAACTTCAGGATTCAATGAAGCCTTGAAACAACGTAATCGAATTCAAAAGTTGTAAGATTTTGATCCGACCAAGAACACTCAAATTTGATCTCTAATGATGCAATTTAGCAGAGAATACAATGAAGAAGAAGAAGAGATAGATCTGCAATGTTTCTGTGTTTGTAACACCTTACCGGCGTTGCAAACTGTGGTGGAAACGACTGTATTTTGCAACACTTTGTGGACATCACAGATCTGGAGGAAGAAGAAGAGACAAGCAATAGAGATTGATCTCTGAAATGGTTCCTGGGTGTCACTATTTATAGTAGAAGATGAAGTTTCCATTCGTCAAGCGTTGCATTCTTTCCAACAGTCCGAAACCGTTACAAACGGTCGCGCCTTTTCACAACGGTTTAAAACTGTTACTAAACGGCCGCATCTCTTCATTCAAATGACCCGCCAAAAACCTGTTCGTTCAAATTCTAGATCTGGCCCGTTAACAAAATTAGTTCGTTAGTCCCGAACTCGGCCCGGCCATGCCGGACGAATAACGACGGTGGCGCGCGTGTGTGGTAGTGATGCATAACTTCCCTCCTCACATCAAAGCAAAGCTTTGGGTGCCCAAAGGGCCCAACCTTCCTTACAGAATCCTATATTTAACTAAGTATAATCCTCTATTTTCCAAGATGTAGGACTATACATTCCACCTTTCTTCTTCCATCTTCTTCCCACTTCTTCCCTCTTCATAAACAAACCCAAACTAATTTTGAAAATTTCCAACAATCAGTACATAAAGTGGATAAAAATCGATATTTTGACATATTATTTGTATACCATTTACGTGCTGTTAAATTCAAAACTACATCAAAATGACCATTTTCTCATTTCTCATCCAACTAAAAATCACATATACAAAAATACAAGCACATATAATGCATGGGACTGGTTTTCAAAATTTCAATATCAATCGTGTTTCAATCCCCATATTCTATCACGGCTATATTCAAATATTAATGGATTCAAGATTTGTGTCAGCGTTGAATACAAACATTAACGGACAAAAGGAAACTATAAATTATAAATTGATACATAAAGAGAACTGTTGTATTTAGTACATTCAAAACATTATTGTTTATTTAGTTATGATGGTAACAAAATAGTAAATCCGTTCATTTATATAATTTGTTGATGAAATTGTACTAATATGTTTTTACTAAAATATATTATATAATGAATGTACCCAAGAAGCTTCTACTGCTTGTTAAACTAACATTCAAAAAAATTCAAATGTCAATCCTGCACACAGATCATATTTATCAACCATGATCCATCAAGCTGTTTTTACCTACACTATTTCATTCACTAATTGGAATCTCCCAGCTGAAACCAGTAACATAAAATATAACAATCAACTTGCTACTAACATAGCCAACCATTGTCACTGAAATAACACAAAAACATCAAACAATTATGACCTAACCCACAACAGAGAAAATTAAATACACAAGCATAATGTACATTGGCAGCTTATATCAACAAAGCATATAATGAAGAAGAAATCCTTTACTGCAGTATCATAAATAGTTTAGTCAGTTCAGGAAATAATAAAATGAACTTAGGGTGTAAAACTGAAGATTTTTTATCACAAAAAATTAAATACCTATCACAAAGGTGGCACCATTCGACCTACAGAACAAAGTTATGCTCATATTTATCAACTACGAACCAAAGTTTAGAACCAAAGATGGAACTCGATCTGGCCAGTATGTTCAAATTCATGAATTCATGAAGTTAGGAATATATAAAGTCTGGAACTCGAATTCACGAAGTCTAGAACTCTAATTCATGAAGGTCAGTGGAACTTTATCTGGCCACTATACTCAAATTCATGAATTCTAAAAGCAACGATTGTTGGAAAATTTCAATATGCAGGCCACATACGTAAAATAAACATGTCGTGCTATTTTGGTGTAAAGTCTGATTGAAGTGATCAAATTATGAATTAAAGTTAAAAGGCTTACAGGTATGTCATGGTATTAATGTATAGATACTAGAGCAATTCTATTTTGTTGAAGGGCCAAATTAGAAAATGCCAACATTATAAATAAGAAGCTATGCTTCTCAAGTTACATATGCTCTAATTATTCTCCTAATATCTTCTATAGATATAATTCACATATAGGATTTATGTAAATTTAGAAGATCAGATCCAACTCTCATCTTTTGGACATATCTCTTTCTCTTGATTAGTTAATGAAAGCAGCAACTGTGGATTCAGATTTAATATAAGATATAGGGCTTGTGTTAATATGGAAAACCAAATTAAATTCACCTTTCCAATCAGCAACTATGAATTCGGGTATGTCTTCCGCTAATTTGTTTACTTTTCTCTAATTTCTTCTCAATCAAATCAGTAGGGATCACCTATTCAGATTAAGGGTTTCATGATTAATCAGTTTTAAGGTATAATGAAATCCTAACAAGTGACCGTTATTGATTTCATTGGGAAAATTTTTATGCATTTTTTTATGAGTAAGTTTTGAGTTGAACTTCTTTTAGAAGTCATGTGATTTCATACTCATGTTTTAGATCTGTTTGATCTATATATCAAGGATTTTATGTTAATGATTTTGGATTTGACTTAGTTTTTTTCTAATATTACAAATTTAAAGGCTGATTTGTGAAACTATTTCGATGTAGAAAAATAGGTCTAAATGATTTGTATGTCATTTTGAAACAAGTTATAATTTTGTAATCATTAAATTATGAGAAATAATCTAACTTTCTCTAAATTTTGAAAAATAACTTCTATTGGTTAAAGCATTCACATGTTTATTATTGTATGTTTTGTAAATAAGTTATGATTTTTAAGGTGAGGAATGTTTTGGATCTGATATGTATAGTTATTTTTTTAATGTTTATAAATGGTATAAATAGATACATATAGTTTAGAACCATTTATGCAAGAAATATAAATTTGGTTCTATGGTTATTTTACCTTACTTAACTTTTAAACAAGTAATTTGGATATTTATAAAAGATATATGAGTTATTTCAGAATTTTTGGTTAACTGAAAATAAAGTATGCTCTTTTAATGTGTTTATGTTTATTTTTTTATTGAAATAAATTTTAACATGACACTAGTTTACACTTTAGACCACATGACGGTCAATTGCATTTATGTTTATCATTACTGAATTAAATGTGGTTATTATAGTAATAAATTAATTAATCACAAATGTAGTAAATGCATCGGTTGCAATAGATTTAACGATGCAGCATGTTTGTATTTGGAATAAGAAAAGACATATTGTTCATTATTTGATACATTTATATTTGATAGATACAGATATTTTATATTCATGACCCGCTCATTAAAAATAAGTTTCACTTTCATGTTTTGGTTATCATGAAATAAAAGGAGCGGCAGTTTTCATTTTTTTGCCGAAATGCATGGTTATTGACCTTAATTAAGTATTCAAATAATAAACTAAAGATAAAGTAGTATAGTAGCATATTATATAGCTATATTATGGTTTAGATGTACATTATAGCTACTGCATGTTATTTAGTACAATAGTTACTATGTCATTTAATTCTGGCATTCATCTATGACATTTATTATGTGATTTATTTATGATATTTTGTATCATACTTATTTAGAAAATTTCATAAATGTAACCATGTACTTAAGTAAAAGATTATAACAGCTATGATTAAAACATGTTGTGCCACAGTTATAATTTTGAGATTTTCAAGTGTCATATAGATTTAAAATGCTCTTGAAAGTATTTTATAGCACTTGAAATATTGTACGTACACTAAGAAATAAATTCAAATATATTTTTGGTGTCTTTTTGCAAACTAATTGTAAATATCCTACATTCCAAGTGAGCTAAGTGAAATAACAGTCATCAAAGTGACCTCTCTTATTTCAGTTTTTCATGAAAATGTTTGATATTTGTGTATATTTATTCATGCGGACGTTAGCCAGCTCAAAGGAAGACTAATTTTTAGTCGAGCAACTTACACATATATGGTGATAAATATATGATAATTATAACGTTTCACCGGTGAATAACTAATCTGTCCAAAGGAAAATTGTTATTTAACTTGAATTTATTGTCAGTATTTGATCAATACAACAAGAGTACCACTTACAGTTAATATTACTGTCCAAGGCTTGATATTGATATTGTGTTAGATATCCTGAGAAGAGACTTATTAATTATCTGAATTCACTATGGCTGATATTTGAATATGGGCATATACGTTCAATCCTTAATTTTTGTTCAATTTTCAACTAATTTGACTAAAATGTCTGCCAATTTTAATGTTATCATCTTGTTTAGACTAACTCAAAGAATTTTTAAGAAAACATGTTGTTCATTCTTAACTTTATGGGTCTAGCTCCTGTGATTAGGAGGGTCACACTTACTCATATTATGGTTGAATGCTCTTATAATATCATGAAAAACATTCAAAGATGAGACAATTCAAAATGAAAGAGTCAAAAGATCATAAACTAAAATATTTCAGAATTTTTCAAGGATGTGATATCCGTAGGGATAACCAATTTTAAGGATTTCTTTATTGAGAATGAAAAGCGTTTTGTTAAAATGATAAGGAGACACAAGCATGCTTTGTATTGCTTGATTCCATAAAGTCGAAATAAAGGAAACATAAATAAGTACTATATGGAAAATATTGCTTCAAAAGTTAAAGGCACTTAAGTTATTGTAGCACTTCGATATTTTAGGAGAAAAATAATTAAAAAGGAATTAAAATAGAAGAAGTTTTTGTTAAAAGAAAATTTAAAGGAAATGTGTAAATTAAAGTACACCTCACGTTTTTTACACTAATTAATTAATGGAATATAATTAATAAACTTAAACAAGTATGAAAAATGGACATTTTGCAAATATTGGAATTTAGCCACAAAACTTATACCATTGTGTTCATGGCAATTTTCAAATTAATTTTCATATATAATGTTTTCCAAACGGAGTACAAATGTTATGACCGTTTGAAGTTTTAGCATCAGAAACAATTACATAATTACACGTATGAAATTGGTTACTTATATTAATTATAGTCGATTAGTTAATTGCCGATGTGTGTTAAATTACATATGTACACATTCAGCAATGCGTCAGTAGAATTTATTAAAAAGAGAAACATATTATATACACAAAGTTAGGAATTATTTCAATAGCTTACGCGTTTATGCGCACATTTAAACGTTTGAATTTGATTAATGAAATTAATTGGAAAGAAGAGTATTGTATTAATAGGCATACATTATAAGGAGAAAAATGGTAAAAAGATTTATTGACAATAAATGCATATTATTAGTAATTAATGTACGTTACAATTGTAATTAACATGCGTCGCAACATTTACTAATGTAGACTAATTGAAAATTAATGTAGATTGTAAAATGTAAGATGAGGAAACTAAATTTGTTTATAAAATATATATTCTTGAAGTTTAGATTTTTAATGTTTATAAACAGAAGATTTAGAAAGAAGGATAAAACGTTAACAAATAAATGTTGTGACGGACAAGAATCGATGAAGAATGGTTAAAATTAGTAAGCAATCGATTAAGAAAATTAATTATGAATGAATAAAATTAAACATGGGATTGATTATTTTATATTATATATGTATATATACATATATCCTAATTAATTATACACGTTCAAAAATGTAAATAAATGTGTAATATACCCAATTGATGAATATATAAGGATTGAGAATAACTTGATTGGCTAAATTAATGACATAATTAACATTAATGAGAATGTATGACAAAGGAAATTATTATGGAAGAAAATTTGACAAATTAAGATGGATTGATTACTAACAAATGCAAATATTTAAAATAAAAGAACTAATGAGATTTATAAAACGGGAAACAATTTGTAAAGTCAACTAAGAGGTAGAGTATAATCTCTCGCAAAATGTAATTTTACATGCAAATAACAAAAATGGAAATTTTGCAATGCAATCAATTAATGGGAATAATTAATGAACGTTGATTTATTTTCTAAAGTGGCAGTTTTCTATCTGACCGAGTGATGTGTTTTTTTGATTTCCCAGCGTTCTATTGGTCTAGTGACGTGTATGAGCCAGAGTGGATAACCATGAGGTATTCTGATGAACATGATTTAACCTAGGAAAATCTAATAGATTATATGCACTCACACTATCTATAAATAAACCATCTAACCTAAAACCTATTCTTTTATTCAGCCGTCACCATAGGTCTACAGAAAAATTTGTGTGTATTCTTCTTCCTCCTTTCTCCACTAAATAACTAATTCTCTTCCAAATAAAATTATAAATATATATACGAGTTATTTGAAGAATTCTAAAGAATTTATAAATAGAAAGATAAGAAGAAGAAAAGCTTTTCAAATTTATACAAGCTTAAGTGCTAGGTGAGTGGGAATTAATATAAAATAGAAAATAAAGTAGTTTAATTTTAGTTATTTTCTGGCACGATAATATGAATTAATTTTTGTTAATAATTGAGGTATAATGCAAATTATTGTAACTTCTTCTTCTACCATTTCTCAATTCTAATTCATATTTGGTTTAAAATATAGAACGTATAATTGCTCATTCACGTTTTATAGCGTAAATGAGATTGGTTTAAGTAAATTGAATTAATCGTTATTCAATTTTTAATGGCATAACTGGTTAGTTGGGTAAATTCAGAATATGTTATTTGAATAAAATTGGAAATTTAGTTGGTATAATTACAAAATTATGAATATGGTTATGGAACAAAATTGGGAATTTTAATTGGTATATGTGTATTTTCCAAATGCCGCCTTAAACTTAAAAAGTGGAATTTTATGCAACTAATTGTTTATGGCTATTGGATAAATTTTTATACAGATTAAATCTATAAAAAGGATAATATAAATTTGGGTGAAAAATGTGAATTAAATGGACCCTAAAGGTAAGTATAAATTTGTAATAAAACGGTAAAAAAAGTACAGACAAACCATACGGATTGAATGACCATGAAATTGAGACACCATTTATATAAGAAAGGGGAAATTGTGAAATAACCAAATCGGATGTAAAAATGGCCTAAAGCAGATTAATGGAAATAAATAGTATGTAAACAGTAACAGTAAAATTAATTAATATGGAAGCGATTTGGTAGACAGACCTTGTAAAGGTTTGGATAGATGTTCCATGTAGTTAAGACCAAAATATAGTTTTGGTTGTACGTACTAGGAGCGGGCAAGTAGGTTCGTAAGGATGTTTATTACCTTATCTAGGTTGTTAGTACGTAGGATAGATAACATCCGCAATCATAGGCTTCTTCAGACAGATCGACACGGACGGAACATGACAATTGTGCTCCGACGTAGGCTTCTTTAGGCATATGTTAGAGGAATTTGCACAGCCGACCCAACTGTGGGTGCTCTTTCGGAGGACCACACTTTGGATAGGGGTAAGTCCACATTGCTGACCGAGAATACAAGAGGATAGGAGTCCAGTTTGGCGGAACCTAAGCGCAACTTCGGAGTCCTGCGAGATTGTTTGAGTCGGCGTCGATCAAACGTAATAGGCATTTAGTCACAGTGCACGGGTAAAGAGCATGACTTTCACGCTGTAGCACGTGGATAGACAGTCACAATGCATGGGTGCAGAGTATGACTTTCATGGTGTAGCATGTGGGTAGGTAAGGACAGCAGGTCAACAGGCCCATTGACGATTAGTATTACTGCATGGTTGACTTTCCTAGAATGACCATGGAATTTGGCTTCTTAGAAACTGTATCTAAGAAGGATTCATTGCATTATATTATTCATCCTCTGCGATATCCGAGAAAGACCTGAAATTAAACTGTTTTGTTCTTTTTGCTTCATTCTATTTCTCATTCAACAGACTTTATGTCTGACCCATTTTTAGTTTTTCTATTTTCCTCAAATCACAGGAAGATGATTTAGTAACTATTGGGAATTAGTAAAAAGGCAAGTTTCACTCCTAGGTTCAACACTGTTGGATAAGTAGCCTAATCCTGATTAGTAACCATATGTTGAATACTTTATCATTATTCCTTTGTGAGATTTTACAAACATTACTCTGACAGGCCTTTGTTATTTGCAGGATAACCAAACTAGCAATTCATGCTTTAGTGGACTTGGATTTTCGGTTCATCGAAAGTTTAATTGGGTGCAGTTGTCACAGTTATTGTTATTTTTTCTTTTACTCTCTTTATTCACAGTATAACCATTTTAAGGTTATTGTTATTTATCTTAAGAATAAATGACCTTTATTGAACTCATTTGACATTGTGGTAAGAAGAAGAGAGATTGAAGCGTGGTAAGATAGAAAGTACCTATTTATCATACATTGTAAATAAATTTATAAATAAGGATAAAGAAGTCACTAAGGATCTGTAAGAAAAGAAATAACATATAAATATATTTATAATTTTTTCTTTAATAAGATATACAGATGTACAAAGTAAAGTTTACTAGATATTTTTAAGACATTACTGAGATTTCGGTAATATTGCTTAGATTTATTTGATATTTTTTGTTATGTTGTCATTTAGATAGATTTCAGTTTTCTGTTTTTAATATGAAGAAATTGGGTTATTATTGTTCATTTAAAATATAGCTTATATAAATCTACTTATGTTAAATATCTTTTATAATGAAGTCTCATATTTTGGTTCGGTGATTAATATGATTGTCTGTTTCAGCTTACTAAATAATTGTAGATTGAGGCACTAAAGATAGCAAATACTTTATTAGTATTCTAAGCGACTTAAAAGCTACAAGTTATATAAACCTATACTAGGAAAAAATTATAAGATGGAAAATGCTACAATTTTTTAGGATGTTGAGTTTGGGGGAAGAAGTAAAGTACGGATCATTGTCTTTAAGGAGAATCATTATCTTCGATTCAACTGCAGTTACTTCTTCGGATAATGTATATAATTTGTTTCCTTTCATTAATAAGTAAATTAAGAACCATAATAGGACAATGTTAAACAAAATTTTAAGGTATGTATCATTGTCTTTAAAGAGAATCATTATCTTTAATTCAACTACAGTTACTTCTTTGGATAATATATAAGACTTGTTTCCTTTTATTAACAAAAAGTAGATTAAGAACCACATTAAGACAATGTCAAATTAAATTTTCTTCAATTTAAGGTTATTGTTTCAAGAAAACAAACACATCAAACTCAAAGTGCAAGGTCACTAAGGAAATCCACTTGAAATGAAGAAATACTATTCCAATGGCTATATAGTATTTTTTTCATAAAGATAAATATTGGATTGGTGAAGATGATTTTTTTGGACATGCATCAATCCATATAAGGTGCTAAGTTGAAATGTGGATTTAAGATATGAATATATAACGTAAACCTATAAGGACAATATAGTTTGAGACCTTTCCCATCACCTTATGATAATAAAATCATTGGTTATGAATAACTATTCAAAATAAAAAGGGATCAAGTAGGTAATGTGAAAAGGTAAAAAGCACATTACAGAAAAGACCATGCTCAAAAGGAAACAATGTTTTATTTTTAAAGAGACTTTCTCCTTGGTTTTACTGAAAGACTCTTTAGAATTATTTTGAAACTTGTTGTAGATTATGATTTTAAGCAATATCGGAGGGATATTAAAGTCGTGTTACTCAATGGAGGCATTAATGAAACAACTAAGATAACCACTTATGGATTATCTTTTTGTATTAGAGATTCAAATACACCATCACCATTCATGGAGTGCTATTTGGATTATCACAAAAGGGCTGGGCAGATAAGGCTTAAAAAAATGGGGGGGTTGGTATGCAAATGGCAAATCAATTCTCTTTTGCCAAATCAGACAAATGTTATCTTATATAGTAATACAAGAACATCCTTGAAGCTAAAGAAATGCAAAAGATTCCTCATGCATTTATTATGTGAAGTCTAATGCATGCTAAAGCATATACATATATGGATTTGCGTTTATTATTTGGCAAATATTTTACTGACATTAAAAGTGGATCAATTGTTAGTAACCAAAATGGTTACAAGATATCTTTAAGAAACAAAGGATTATATGCTCAAGACTGATTGGTTGGAGATCATAAGACATTACGATTCGAATATTTTAGATGCCAAGAGTACATAACATCAACTTCAGATAACAATAATATTATTGTTGTCACGACCCGAACTCGATGTCCGACAAACAACATCAAATTCGTATCGCGGGAGCTTGCAACACCATTAAATGATAAATAACACAGCGGAAATAAAAGATGATACCACTGATATAACATGAATACAATATCCTATACATCAATTTGATACAATGATAATCATCAACATCAGAGAATATACAACATAGAATACAGCAAAACATGTTACAATATGAGATAAGTCTTCACAGATATCCAATACTGCAACTCTGATGCAAAATCTCCAAGGACAGAGCTCCAAAACTCCTAGCTCGATCCACCATCAAGATTGCACCAAGACAAGCAAGTCTCGTCCATATCCAAAGACTGAACTAGCTCCAGATAATCTACTGAACCTAACTATCTGAAAAAAAACCAAACTATAGACTGCCCGTGTGGAAAAATTTTGAGCACCCAGAGTTTAGGAAATAACAATAAACTCTGGATCAGTCGTGGGACTGGTGTGAGCAAACAAAAATAGTTTGTCTTTAAAAACAATCAAAGATTTAGATTTTTTTTATCGCAATGCTTTTGGAAAATGAGACTACCATAAGGCCTCCCGCACACACACACAATGCAAACGCGGAGTCGGAGGAGATTTCTCCTTATGATAGTCAAAGATGCATGATACGCATTAAAAAGGAATATTTGATATTATTACTAGGGCATAGTGTAGAAAAAAATCATTTCACAAGTAAAGATATTGATCTTAGCCAGCATACGACCATTATCGTATGTCTACTATAGCTACCATGTTCAATAGCAGGTTACCGCCACATTCCATGGCAGGTTATACAACTAAAACCGTACAAGGCTCGTATTGGATGAATGGATTTCCAACAAATGGTCAGGCCAAAGAACTTCCTATTGCCACATGGGAACGCCTCTGGCGGGACGTCCCGAGAACCAAACCGGATCTCTGCCAAACAAGGCCTGCTACACCCTTTCCCGGGGAATACACAAAACCTCAGATATGCCACCCCCGGTCCTTTGGGACCTTTAAACGAGAGCTCTCTAACCAACAACATCACACAGTAAATAATATAGTGTGTCCACATGAGTAAGTATCTGGGCTCCATACCATGATACTACCCTTTTCCATAAGGAATGGTCATGCCCTAGGGAAGCTACCCTTGAAACCTTGCCGCACAATTCCTGTTTCGACCATTACCGGTTTGTGAGGCTCGACGAAGTCTCGTCCACAAAGCTACGTTTTTACAAAAGCCACACTTTGATCAACAAATGATCAGCAACACTCAACATGCCACATTACCAAGTTGGGAATATATCGCTGATAACCTTCAACTATATAACCTCTGAGCTCGTACGTCTCGGAGATGGGTGTTAATGCTAAGAGAATAAATTCTCCGCCACCAACAGAAATGTATTTGAAAGAAATCTGCTTTATATCTCAAAATGTAATGTCAGACATACAATCCATACAAGTCTATTCCGGGTTCGAACAGAACCGAAGGCACTTCCAAAGAAGTCCTTGCAATCCGGATAATCCCTAATCACGTCTGGATTTCCCATCACATATGGAGTCTCTATACCGGGGACCAGTCGATGCAAAGACATTCGACGAGAAACCCTTTCGTTTTCGAAAATATCCGGTCTTCACCACCGGTCTTCAAATGCTATCCATATCGACGTATCACATATTCGGAATGGGCTATATGACACAAAGGTCCTCTCCCGGCTAAACCGAATGGTGAGCGCAGTATTTAAAAACATATGGATATGGAATTTCAATTAAGTCACAACTTATTACCCAAAACCTTTATTGCAAATGGTTTAAACAAATTACCATTTTAAATCTTTAAACAAAAAGATTCATTTCACAAATTTCACCCAGTTTCACAAAGATCCATTTACGGGTTTCAAAACAATTTCCATTTCAATTGGATTAATTCATTTAAACCCTTAAATCAAAGATTTAACTTATAGCTTTCAAATCATTTTCATAACTTGGAAATTATCTTCATTTCAAACAAGAAATCATTTTAACTCAAATTGGAAGTTCATTTCTTATGTGAAAGCTTTTATTGTTTGAAAACAAACAGTTTTCATTTCAGAAAAATCCAATTATATTTGCACGAGTTAAAGCCTTTGAATATAAATTTACATCCCCATATCAATACTTTTAAAATGGTTTTACTCATATATAACTAGTATAATATCGTTAATCCCTAGTTTCAAATCATAGAATTCAATTCCAAATTTTGAATTCAAATTTAAATCCAATTATTTAAATTTCAGGGCGAAATCAAGTTATTCAAAAATAAATGTCATCTTTGAAATTCCATCTCAAAAGCTTTTCACTTTTAAACCCAATCCATTTCCAAAACATTCGAATTTAAATATTCAACTTTAAAATCATTTCAAAATCTGTGACTTAATCAATTTCCTCGTGAAATCCATATTGGTGTGTGTATAAGTGTGGTCCAGGGGTTTAACACAATAGTGAAACATCATTCAATCATGACAGATCTAATACAACAATATATCTGATAAGCGATATAAACTATAACGCTTATCTTCATTCCAGATCACAGATATATATATATATATATATATATCATAGATAATTAGTTTCATTACAGATCACAAAAATAAATCAGGATACATCACAAAGCATCACATATCAGGGATATCAAACAATTTAACATCCAATAAAATCCAAACATCCATAAATAGGGTCAATTTAATTATCTGATGGGTTTAAATCAGATTAATTTCTATGAATAATTTGCTAGTCATGGTAAATTAACAATCAATTTATTACAAAATATTTAATAAATTATCCTTTAATTAATCATTAATTAACTCTTCATTAATAATTAATCCTCAATTTATTATCTATAATTAATTATAATGACTAATTAATTACTCCTTAATTTATGATTATTTCTTAATAAATTACACAGGTTAATTTATCACATTATCCTTCAATTGATTTATTGCTTACTCACTTGATTAATCAACTATAATCATTAATTAATATTTAATTGATAACCATTAATTTACAAATTAAATTATCCCTTAATTAATAAATCTTTAAACCTTAATTAATTCATTTAAACATTTAATTACTTATTTAATTAATCCAATTCATTAATATATTAATTAAATAGATTGTCCATTTTAATTGACTTAAAAATTAATAAATTTCAGATCATCATTATATCTTCATCACTTAAGTTAAAACTCGTTCTTAGTGGTAATTTAAATAACATATACAAACATGTTTTGAAAACTTTTGTTTTCAAACTTTTCTTTTAATTTCATTCTAAATCCAAGGTTTTAAAATAATTCCTTATTTATCTTTAATAAAGTTTGAAAACTAATTTCCCTGATATTTTTAAATTTACATGTTAAAGAATATTTTGTTATAAAGGAAATTTATATGAGCTTAACCAAATTTCTTTTGAATTTAAAATATTTTAAATATACTTTATACCCTTCAAGTTGTTTAAATATTTAAATTTATAAAACTTCCTTAAATTTCAAACTAGGTACACAAACTAATTTGTATTCATCTTTCAATTTCTGATTTTAGATTTTATTTAAAATCTAGGTTTTAAACATCAAATTTTGTTTAAAAAAAAAAATCAAACAGACAGGTTTTTCTTTTTATTAAAACCTGTAACAAAGCAACTACCCGAGCAAACCAAAATTTTGCTTCGAGTCAAAATATAAATCCCTTCGAGTTAACGCACGAGACAATCACGCGAAAAACCCTGTTCCACCCCAGACAAAACAAATACCCAGTCCATCAGAAAATAAATAGTACCGTGCACATGCACCATCAGCGCAGCCGACACCGATCAACTGCGACAATCTCCTCACATCAACGAACATCCTCACATGCCAGACCGATCAACAGCCCATCAGTTTTTCCTCGAATTTTAATTCGAGTATTAAACCCAACCTGGAACGAATACAAACAGGAAACCCAAAACCTGGAACTTTGACGTTCTTCCAATTCCGACCACCGGAGAATCACCGCCACCGGCCACGACTTCGCCTACCAACCCTTTACGCATTCCCAAACCTCCGTTGAACTCGACGCCTCATGGCGTTTGAACAGACCCAAAAACTCCACTCGGCTAAAACTAGGTTTAGAAAATAAAACTAGCCACCATCGTCACCTCCGGCTACTGATCAACTTCCTGCCAATTTTCCTGGCCTCACCATTCAATTCTCTTCCTCCAAAAGAAACTCCAACCTCACCAATCCCAGAGATCACCAGATTTACCCATATTTACGTTTTCAGTTCAACAATGAACTGCTCCCTGCCTACTCAACTAAAACACACCATTTTAGTTTTAAAAATCATATTTTTGTTGAGGAGTCAATTTACATCCCTGAATTTAAAAATCAAGATGTTTAAATTTTTGACTTATATTAAGTTCATACTGTGATTTTGTATTTCCAGAACGATACTACTTTGTTTTTAACTTAAAAATTTTTTTAAATTAAACTCTATGGTTTAACTAACATGTTTCATTTAATACTTAAATCCAAATATAGATTGGATCAAGAGATATTGATTTTCAAATAAGTCTTTAGCTTGAAATTTTGGTAGCAGAAATGTTACAGGCAATGCAAATACACATATACACACATTCATATATACATATATATATATATATATACAGAGAGGTTGCCAAACATTTATATATATATATATAGGAAGCACATACTTTCCAGACCACTACATAAACAAGAGTCTACTCAAAGATTTTAAAAGTGTAAGGTTACTCACATTGCAGTTTGAACAGAGAGAAGGTTTATGCCTGGAAATGATGTGTTTGAAAAACTGGAAATTGCATTTGAATCTTTACTTTGGGTTTAAACTTTGAAACTGATTTGTTTTCCTGATGTTTGAATGAGTTGCTTCAGGTTGTAGCTTTGATTTTATTTTATTTTTTTCCTCTTTCTTGGCTTTCATTTTGCTGAGTTTTTGATGAAAATGAAATGGAAAGTTGATAAAAGAAGTTGATATATAGGAGGGAGTTTACAGGGATGATACAAATTGTACAGCAGGTCATGGCTGCTAAGGAATGGAAGCATTAAATGCTATGTGCTTTGTGATCTTACTTCTTGCTTTGACCATGTTGAGATATGTTGCATTTATTGTTAAGTACTTTATGTTTTATCTTGTATTGCATATGAATTTACAGCAAACATTTGTTAATATTATACTTGTATGTTATTTCTTGTCTTGTTTTTTTGTTAATCAACTTGATTATATTTTTATCCCTTTTTTTTGTCTTACTTCATTAATCTCACATTGATTATAATTAGTATTTTTATGTTAAAGACTTTAATATAGTTAAACCCTCATTTTATTTTAATTTATTTCTTGCTTAAAAATAACTAAATGACATTTGTTTTTGTTATGAATCAAAAGCTTTTAAATAAATTTTATATTACATTTTCCTTATTTTATAAATACAATCTTCTTAATCATACATATTATTTAAAAGAAATGTTATTAAAACTAACTACCCATAAATCAATTTACCTAAATAATATTTTCAAACCCAAATCATTCTTTTCTATGTCAGGAAATAAAACTTAAGTACAAATTTTAATATTCAAATTCAAATTCCAAAGTCAAATTCAAATTTTATTCCAAAATTTGTTCAAAATTTACATTAAATATCAATTTAATATTAATTCAAAATTGGGGTCGTTACAGACTTCCCCCCTTAAAAGGAATTTCGTCCTCGAAATTTGCAAGCACGGAAACAATCAAAGATAGATAAAAGATAGAGAAATATCTTTTCAGATCAAACTGGATATCAATTCTGCATGTGGCTCACCAAATCAGAATATCAACAATATATATGAGAACAACTCAATCAATTACGAAACAATTGGGTTATCTGATCTACGAAGTATACAGGGGTATTGGTTAGTCCGAAGGGATAACTAACCATTCGTAGATTTTTATCGAAACCCAATGAAATAGATAGAAATAGATTCGATTACGATTTCAGATTCAAGATTTAACTTATTTACGATTTGCGGAAAAATAAAACTATGTGTAGTTTTCTTGTCGAACAAAATTCAAACAATTCAATCGTAAACGAGAAGGTTACCTTATAAAATTTCTTTTCCTTAATTAACTTTTGAGGTTGAAGAATCATCTCTGATTGCATACACTTTCTTTTCTAGAGTTACTTCTTTGCTGGACAGTTGTTAATCCTATGTCCTGGCTTGCGGCATTTATAGCATCCAGTAGATTCCTGATCTGGCCTCATAAATGGCTCTCTCATTCCTGGCTTCCAAGAATTCTTACATTTATCCGAGTAGTGACCTTTCTCCAAACAATTGAGACAAGTAACATCCTTCGTTTTCTTCTGTATACTCTTCTTTCCTTTATTTTTCCTCGATTTCTTTCCGCCAAACTTCCTTTTTCTCCAATTCAGATTACTTGCATTTCCAATTATCTCCAGATCTTTTTTGCTTTTCCAGAGTATCGTATCGATAGCCCATATCAATCAATTCAGAAAAAGATTCCTTGACATGAGTAGTCATCCTTTCCTGAAACTCCTTGTTCATTCCCCGAATAAACTTTTCATTCTTCTTTAACGGTGTATTCATCGATTCTGGACCAAATCGAGATAATTCATTAAATTTGTTCAAGTACTCCTCAAACGATAAACTTCCTTGCTCTAAATCCATAAACTCCTGGTACACTCTAGAGATACCAGCAGACGTTATATATCGCTTCTCAAACACTTCCTTGAAACGACTCCAAGTAAATTCATCCGCCGACTCTTCCACGGTAACTGTTTCCCACCAAACTAAAGCCTCTTCCTGGAGTTGCCAAGAAGCTATCAACCGCATTTGATTATCTTCTAATTTTAGTCCTTTGAAAATCTTTTCACACAATCGAATCCATGCTTGTGCTTCGATAACGGTTTCTTTTCCAGTGAACGGCTTTCCACCAAGTCTAGAAAAACTTCGATATAAATCAGCCAAATTCAATTGAGATTGAATAGGAATATCTGTCGTTGCAGGGTTTTGGCCAGCTGAAATAGTACTTTCCTGTCTCCTATTTCGTCCTCTTCTTCCACTCATTCTTACTATCTGTAAATAGTAAGAAATACGATTTAGGCATTCGGACGAAATATCTTAGAGAATAACAACAGATAAAGAGAATAGATTAAGAAATTTGGGTTTTGGTTCCACTGGTTGTACTCATTCTAAGGTATACTGCACCCTATCTCTAATGAGCCATCTAAGGTGTTACACTCCGTAGCTAAAGTTCTTACTCAACCTTCAGCTTTGATACCAATTTGTCACGACCCGAACTCGATGTCCGACAAACAACATCAAATTCGTATCGTGGGAGCTTGCAACACCATTAAATGATAAATAACGCAGCGGAAATAAAAGATGATATCACTGATATAACATGAATACAATATCCTATACATCAATTTGATACAATGATAATCATCAACATCAGAGAATATACAACATAGAATACAGCGGAACATGTTACAATGTGAGATAAGTCTTCACAGATATCCAATACTGCAACTCTGATGCAAAAGCTCCAAGGACAGAGCTCCAAAACTACTAGCTCGATCTACCATCAAGATTGCACCAAGACAAGCAAGTCTCGTCCATATCCAAAGACTGAACTAGCTCCAGATAATCTACTGAACCTAACTATCTGGAAAAAAACCAAACTCTAGACTGCCCGTGTGGAAAAATTTTGATCACCCAGAGTTTAGGAAATAACAATAAACTCTGGATCAGTCGTGGGACTGGTGTGAGCAAACAAAAATAGATTGTCTTTAAAAACAATCAAAAAATTAGATTTTTTCTTTTATTGCAATGCTTTTGGAAAATGAGACTACCATAAGGCCTCCCGCGCACACACACAATGCAAACGCAGAATCGGAGGAGATTTCTCCTTATGATAGTCAAAGATGCATGATACGCATTAAAAAGGAACATTTGATATTATTACTAGTGCATAGTGTAGAAAAAAAATCATTTCACAAGTAAAGATATTGATCTTAGCCAGCATACGACCATTATTGTATGTCTACTATAGCTACCATGTTTAATAGCAGGTCACCGCCACATTCCATGGCAGGTTATACAACTAAAACCGTACAAGGCTCGTATTGGATGAATGGATTTCCAACAAATGGTCAGGCCAAGGAACTTCCTATTGCCACATGGGAACGCCTCTGGCGGGACGCCCCGAGAACCAAACCGGATCTCTGCCAAACAAGGCCGGCTACCCCCCATCCCGAGGAATATATAAAACCTCAGATATGCTACCCCCGGTCCTTTGGGACCTTTAAACGAGAGCTCTCTAACCAACAACATCACACAGTAAATAATATAGTGTGTCCACATGAGTAAGTATCTGGGCTCCATACCATGATACTACCCTTTTCCAGAAGGAATGGTCATACCCTAGGAAAGCTACCCCTGAAACCTTGCCGCACAATTCCTGTTTCGACCATTACCGGTTTGTGAGGCTCGACGAAGTCTCGTCCACAAAGCTACGCTTTTTACAAAAGCCACGCTTTGATCAACAAATGATCAGCAACACTCAACATGCCACATTACCAAGTTGGGAATATATCGCTGATAACCTTCAACTATATAACCTCTGAGCTCGTACGTCTCGGAGAAGGGTGTTAATGCTAAGAGAATAAATTCTCCGCCACCAACAGAAATGTATTTGAAAGAAATCTGCTTTATATCTCAAAATATAATGTCAGACATACAATCCATACAAGTCTGTTCCGGGTTCGAACGGAACCGAAGGCACTTCCAAAGAAGTCCTTGCAATCCGGATAATCCCTAATCATGTCCGGATTTCCCATCACATATGGAGTCTCTATACCGGGGACCAGTCGATGCAAAGACATTCGACGAGAAACCCTTTCGTTTTCGAAAATATCCGGTCTTCACCACCGGTCTTCAAATGCTATCCATATCGACGAATCACATATTCGGAATGGGCTATATGACACAAAGGTCCTCTCCCGGCTAAACCGAATAGTGAGCGCAGTATTTAAAAGCATATGGATATGGAATTTCAATTAAGTCACAACTTATTACCCAAAACCTTTATTTCAAATGGTTTAAACAAATTACCATTTTAAATCTTTAAACAAAAAGATTCATTTCACAAATTTCACCCAGTTTCACAAAGATCCATTTACGGGTTCCAAAACAATTTCCATTTCAATTGGATTAATTCATTTAAATCCTTAAATCAAAGATTTAACTTATAGCTTTCAAATCGTTTTCATAACTTGGAAATTATCTTCATTTCAAACTAGAAATCATTTTAACTCAAATTAGAAGTTCATTTCTTATGTGAAAGCTTTTATTGTTTGAAAACAAACAGTTTTCATTTCAGAAAAATCCAATTATATTTGCACGAGTTAAAGCCTTTGAATATAAATTTACATCCCCAAATCAATACTTTTAAAATGGTTTTACTCATATATAACTAGTATAATATCGTTAATCCCTAGTTTCAAATCATAGAATTCAATTCCAAATTTTGAATTCAAATTTAAATCCAATTATTTAAATTTCAGGGCGAAATCAAGTTATTCAAAAATAAATGTCATCTTTAAAATTCCATCTCAAAAGCTTTTCACTTTTAAACCCAATCCATTTCCAAAACATTTGCATTTAAATATTCAACTTTAAAATCATTTCAAAATCTGTGACTTAATCGATTTCCTCGTGAAATCCATATTGGTGTGTGTATAAGTGTGGTCCAGGGGTTTAACACAATAGTGCAACATCATTCAATCATGACAGATCCAATACAACAATATATCTGATAAGCGATATAAACTATAACGCTTATCTTCATTCACAGATCACAGATATATATATATCACAGATAATTAGTTTCATTACAGATTACAAAAATAAATCAGGATATATCACAAAGCATCACATATCAGGGATATCAAACAATTTAACATCCAATAAATCCAAACATCCATAAATATGGTCAATTTAATTATCTGATAGGTTTAAATCAGATTAATTTCTATGAATAATTTGCTAGTCATGGTAAATTAACAATCAATTTATTACAAAATATTTAATAAATTATCCTTTAATTAATCATTAATCAACTCTTCATTAATAATTAATCCTTAATTTATTATCTTTAATTAATTACAATGACTAATTAATTACTCCTTAATTTATGATTATTTCTTAATAAATTACACTGGTTAATTTATCACATTATCCCTCAATTGATTTATTGCTTACTCACTTGATTAATCAACTATAATCATTAATTAATATTTAATTGATAATCACTAATTTACAAATTAAATTATTCCTTAATTAATAAATCTTTAAACCTTAATTAATTCATTTAAACCTTTAATTACTTATTTAATTAATCCAATTCATTAATTTATTAATTAAATAGATTGTCCATTTTAATTGACTTAAAAATTAATAAATTTCAGATCATCATTATATCTTCATCACTTAAGTTAAAAGTCGTTCTTAGTGGTAATTTATATAACATATACAAACATGTTTTGAAAACTTTTGTTTTCAAACTTTTCTTTTAATTTCATTCTAAATCCAAGGTTTTAAAATAATTCCTTATTTATCTTTAATAAAGTTTAAAAATTAATTTCCCTAATATTTTTAAATTTACATGTTAAAGCATATTTTGTTATAAAGGAAATTTATATGAGCTTAACCAAATTTCTTTTGAATTTAAAATATTTTAAATATACTTTATACCCTTTAAGTTGTTTAAATATTTAAATTTATAAAACTTCCTTAAATTTCAAACTAGGATACACAAACTAATTTGTATTCATCTTTCAATTTCTGATTTTAGATTTTATTTATAATCTAGGTTTAAAACATCAAATTTTGTTTAAAAAAAATCAAACAGACAGGTTTTTCTTTTTATTAAAACCTGTAACAAAGCAACTACCCGAGCAAACCAAAATTTTGCTTCGAGTCAAAATATAAATCCCTTCGAGTTAACGCACGAGACAATCACGCGAAAAACCCTGTTCCACCCCAGACCAAACAAATACCCAGTCCATCAGAAAATAAATAGTACCGTGCACATGCACCATCAGCGCAGCCGACACCGATCACTGCGACAATATCCTCACATCAACGATCATCCTCACATCCCAGACCGATCAACAACCCATCAGTTTTTTCCTCGAATTTGAATTCGAGTATTAAACCCAACCTGGAACGAATACAAACAGGAAACCCAAAACCTGGAACTTTGACATTCTTCCAATTCTGACCACCGGAGAATCATCACCACCGGCCACGACTTCTCCTACCATCCCTTTACGCATTCCCAAACCTCCGTTGAACTCGACGTCTCGTGGCGTTCGAACAGACCCAAAAACTCAACTCAGCTAAAACTAGGTTTAGAAAATAAAACTAGCCACCAACGTCACCTCCGGCTACTGATCAACTTCCTGCCAATTTTCCTGGCCTCACCGTTCAATTCTCTTCCTCCAGAAGAAACTCCAACCTCACCAATCCCAGAGATCGCCAGATTTACCCATATTTACGTTTTCAGTTCAACAACTAACTGCTCCCTGCCTACTCAACTAAAACACGCCATTTTAGTTTTAAAAATCATATTTTTTGTTTAGGAGTCAATTTACATTCCTGAATTTAAAAATCAAGATGTTTGAATTTTTGACTTATATTAAGTTCATACTGTGATTTTGTATTTCCAGAACGATACTACTTTGTTTTTAACTTAAACAAGTTTTTAAATTAAACTCTATGGTTTAACTAACATGTTTCATTTAATACTTAAATCCAAATATAGATTGGATCAAGAGATATTGATTTTCAAATAAGTCTTTAGCTTGAAATTTTGGTAACAGAAATGTTACAGGCAATGCAAATACACATATACACACATTTATATATATATATATATATATATATATATATACATACATAGAGGTTGCCAAACATTTATATATATATAGGAAGCACATACTTTCCAGACCACTACATAAACAAGAGTCTACTCAAAGATTTTAAAAGTGTAAGGTTACTCACATTGCAGTTTGAACAGAGAGAAGGTTTATGCCTGGAAATGATGTGTTTGAAAAATTGGAAATTGCATTTGAACCTTTACTTTGGGTTTAAACTTTGAAACTGATTTGTTTTCCTGAAGTTTGAATGAGTTGCTTCAGGTTGTAGCTTTGATTTTATTTTATTTTTTTTCCTCTTTCCTGGCTTTCATTTTGCTGAGTTTTTGATGAAAATGAAATGGAAAGTTGATAAAAGAAGTTGATATATAGGAGGGAGTTTACAGGGATGATACAAATTGTACAGCAGGTCATGGCTGCTAAGGAATGGAAGCATTAAATGCTATGTGCTTTATGATCTTACTTCTTGCTTTGACCATGCTGAGATATGTTGCATTTATTGTTAAGTACTTTATGTTTTATCTTGTATTGCATATGAATTTACAGCAAACATTTGTTAATATTATACTCGTATGTATTTTCTTGTCTTGTTTTTTTGTTAATCAACTTGATTATATTTTTATCCTTTTTTTTTGTCATACTTCATTAATCTCCCATTGATTATAATTAGTATTTTTATGTTAAAGACTTTTATATAGTTAAACCCTCATTTTATTTTAATTTATTTCTTGCTTAAAAATAACTAAATTACATTTGTTTTTCTTATGAATCAAAAGCTTTTAAATAAATTTTATATTAAATTTTCCTTATTTTATAAATACAATCTTCTTAATCATACATATTATTTAAAAGAAATGTTATTAAAACTAACTACCCATAAATCAATTTACCTAAATAATATTTTCAAACCCAAATCATTCTTTACTATGTCAGGAAATAAAACTTAAGTACAAATTTTAATATTCAAATTCAAATTCCAAAGTCAAATTCAAATTTTATTCCAAAATTTGTTCAAAATTTACATTAAATATCAATTTAATATTAATCCAAAATTGGGGTCATTACAATTGTTGTTGTTGATTTTTTTTTGGATGAAGCTATATAAAGAAAGATGTCATACAGATACTTATAGCCTTCTTTGCTATTTTCCGTTATGGGCCATCCAACGATGGAAAATAATTGTAAAACTCTGTCACAAATTTTAGACTACTGAATTAAGAAATTGAAAGATATTTAATGTAATATTGTGACAATAAACAACATATTATTTTTCAGTAAGGGGAGAGTGCAAAATAGATTGTAATTTATAGAGCATATTGTGACAAACTCCACTATGGCAGATCCGCTTACAAAAGAATTATCACCCAAGGTCTTTCATGAGCATCTTGCTCAATTGGTGTAACTTTTATATAAGAATATTTTGGTTTAAGAGGAGTTTGCATTTGGTACTTTCATATGACACATTGCTCTATACTTTGGTATAGATACATATCAAGTTTTTTCTAATCAGAAATAAAGTACTAAAGTTTTATTTGCACTCTAGGTTGTTCAAATACTGAACGTTTCGATCTCACTAAAGTAGGACCAAATGGAAATAGACATGTATAGATCACATCTCCTGTAATTTCCATGCTACGCATCCATGATTGATCTATGTCATTTGATTGTGTTGGTATATGTGACCATTGATTGGTTTAGTTACACTGAAGGTAACGAAAGCCACTTTGATCCTTTATCAGCATAGTTAATGAATGAGATTGTTTTAGAAAACTTTATGTTATAAATAGTAAATTTTGGAGTTCATAAAGTTACACACGTTCATAAGGTTATTACATATATGGCTGAGAGAGAGATTATTGGAAAATTTCAAGGTGTGCCACATATGTAAAATAAATATGTCATGCTATTTTGGTATAAAGCCTAATTAAAGTGATTAAATTATGAGTTAAAGTTAAAAGTGTGATGACCCAGAAATTTTGAACATTTGAAATCAAAATATTTAATTGATTTTTAAATATTTGAATGATATTTTAACTTGGGTTTCAAATTTAACTCTGAAGTTGGCAAATAAATTATTGAATTTAATCATAGAAATTTGGGTAAAATTTTTGAATCTTCAATTCTAAGCTTGTTAAAAATAGTTTGATGGCTTAGAAAATTTATGTTGATAAAACTGAGGTTAATGGAAGCTTCAGAATTTGATTTGGAAATACTTCATTCAGTTTTGAAATTATATCGTTTAAAGTGATGTTTAAAAATTGCCTTCCGAGGCACAGTCTCGGACTTCGACGAAACCAGTTCCATTGGATCCGTAATATTGTTTTATTACAGGATTTCAATTTTCATAGCATTTGGAGTTATTATGTGGCCGTACGACAAGCAAACGCGCTAAATTTAAATCGAAAGTTCGATATTTTAACTGGTTCAAAAAGCTATCTTCTCTATACGATCAAATTTGGACCCGAAACCTTTTCCATTGCATTCGGAATAGGCGTATAACATTATAAACGCCTAGCGACATGTCTCTAAGGGATTCGAGATTGGAAGTTGCATTTATTAAGATAATTTGAATTCAATTTAAATTATATATGTATATTCTCATACACGCAACCTTCACCAGCCGACATTCCTTCACATCAGCGTTTTTTCATCTCCTTTCACATCACTGTACACACAGAACATAGCCGACCTAACTTTTCCCTTCGTTCAAATCGATGTCCCTCCTTTCTTTTCTATTCAGATCAAAATCACGTCGTTTCTTTTTATTTTATAATGGCCGAAGCCTTCTTCTCGAAATCAGATCGCCATTTTCTATTTTCTCTATTTGTATAGAAATTAACTCAAATCATAATAATGGCGAACGAAACACCCCAGTATTCGACTGTAAATTTATATTCTTTGTTCTTTTTTTTTCTTTTCAAATTCGAACAAGAACCCAGATTGATTAGCAAGATAATTTTTGGCCGATGCTTGAGCATTCGAATTCAAGCTCATTTGTCCCCCTAATTCGAACTCGAAGTCGCGATGAAGAAGGCCGACGTTGGGTTTCTGTTTAGGATGGTGACGGCTTTGAGGGCGGACTGGGCAAAGTTCGTTTCAACTAGGGTTGGTGTGCGGCACAATCGAGCAAGGAGGACTGGGGTAGTAAGGCATCGTCGAGAATGAAGTTTGTTCATGACTTGGGAGGCGAATTTCGAGTGAGGGCCGCGACTGGTGGCTGTAGTCGTTCTCGACATATTCAAGAAGGCTTCGGCTGGAAGGTGTTGGCAGTAGGTATAAGATTCTTTTCATATTACTATTTAAATTTAGCATATGTATGTATATTATACATATGTGTGTGGATTGAATATACAGTAAAGTAGGTATATATGTAGATTTTATATCTATATGTATAGAAAAAAAATATGTTTACAGTAAAGTAGATTGCTCTGAGGCAAAAAACAAAGTTTTCAAATAAAATATACATACATATATAACTCACTCACATATTAATGGGAAAAACAGAGATTATTTTATATAGTTAAATTTAAGGGAATTTAAAATATTGAAGGTTATTTATATTTGATTTTTGAAAATCTATATAGAATATTTCTATAAGTGTGTGTGTGTGTGTGTATAATTTCAAAGGAAAAGTAAATATACATATTTATATTTTCAGTTACGGGTTTAGTTCTGAAATGGTGAAAATTTATTTGTTTAATTAAATCTAAGTTATTTTAGTCATTAAGAATAATTTATTAAAGGAAACTTGTTAAATAAATTTTTGATTGGTTAAGTTATTAAAAAAGGGAAAATTGACTGTTCGGTTAATTCAAATGTTAATTAATCATAAATTATTTTTACAAGGTCTAAAATGGAGAAAGCAAGTCTGGATTGGAAAATTGTTGCATGCGTAAGCAAAAGGTGAGATCTTCTCACTCAATCGGATACCCGATTTAATTTAAATAGTTAATTTAAATTATTGATTGTTTGCTTGGATGATGGTTGTTATTTGTTGGATTGAAATAGACCCTATACGCCGCATAATAGAAGATGATATTATATTTAAACCCATATACCGTGATATTCCACCTCGAAGTGGAATTGGTATTATATATGTATTTGGAGTTATTGACCCGCATTATATAACGGATGAGTCCCTATGCGCCGCATAATAGCGGATGATATTTTATAAATCCCATATACCGCGATATTCCACCTCGAAGTGGAATTGGTATTTAATTGTTCTGCTAACGTCTGTGGATGCAGGGAAAACAGGTTGGAGGGATCCAACTGGATTCCTCAAATATTTGAATTTGTTTCAATATTGTGTGTTGATTTATTTAAAATCTGTGTGTGATTATATTGTGATTGAAATCGTTGAAGGCTAAAATTTAGCCGAATATATTTTTGGTATCGTAAGATACCGGAAATAAATAAAATTGGATTTTCAAATTTAAGTAGAAAATCTATAGTGAAATCCTATTGAATAAATTCAAAAAAAAAAATGGGAAAAGATTTAATAAAGGAATTCTTAGTAATATTGTTTAAAATTGAAGGATTTATTTAAAATTCGATTTTTAAATAGTTCTGAAAGAGACAGATGAATTTATTTTTAAAGGCAATAAATTTGTAAATCAAATAAAAAATTGATTTGGTGTTTTAAAATAAATCTTTGGGAAATCGATACGAAAAATTGATTTGTTAATTGAAATAAATTTAGAAATCAATTTGGAATTTGATTTGGTGATTGAAATAAATTTGAAAATCAATTTGAATTTGATTTGGTGTTGAAGGTGAATATTTGAAAAACGATTTGAAAAATCATATATCAGTGGATATTTGAAAGTTTAAAATTCACAACGGAAATTTTATAAAGGAAAGGGAATTTTGTTTTAAAAAATAATTATCGGTTTATTTTTAAAAGTGTGGAAATAAATTTATGGATTTGGAACGTAATTTTAAAATAAATCCAGAAGGATTTATTAATTGATTAAAAATGATCCATTTTGAAAAGGAAAGTGTATTTTTCCTAAAAAGCCAAGTATGTTTGTAAAACAGTTGAAAATAAATAATTAGGAAAAATTATTTAAATCTTGGTGATTGTTGTGAATGTTGATTGATAGTTAAATAACTGATTATCAATATTGGCCTTTTAATGGCATTTGAATTTCGATGCGATCGGGGGTCGGATTCCAAGCGGATATCCGAAAACCACATCGAACCTTTATGATTGTAATGGATCTTTTATTTAAAAGATCAAAGTGGAAATTTGTTGTGATTTGTTTGAAATCTGATTGAACGCTTATTTTTAAAAATAAGCGCTCATTATTCGGATTAGCCGAGAGAGGACTTTGTGTCATAAAACCCATTCCGAATAATGATACGACGAAATGGGATTACATTTGAAGATGTGTTGAAGACCGGGTATTTTTGAAAACGAAAGGATTACCTGTCGAATGTCTCTATACCGGGTTGCTCCAGTATAGAGATTTCATCACCCTTTGTGATGGGGATTCCGGACGTGATTAGTAAATACCCGAATTTGCAAGGGCTTCTTTTGAAGTGCCTTCGGTTCCATTCGATCCCGGAACGGACTTGTATGGATGTGTGTCTAACGTTACACTTTGAGATGTAAAGCTGGTTTCTATCAAATACATTTCTGTTGGTGTCGGAGAATTTATTCTTCTAGTTTAACACCCTTCTCTGAGACGTACGAGCTCAGAGGTTATGTAGTTGATGGTTACTAGTGATACATTCCCAATTTGCTAATGTGGCATACGAAGTGTTGCTGATCATTTGTTGATCGAAGCATGACTTTGTGAAAAGTGTAGCTTTGTGGAGGAGACTTCGTCGGACCTCACACTTCGAAAATGGTCGAAACAGGAAAGATGCGGCAAGGTTATTTGGGGGTAGCGCCCCATGAGGGTATGTCATTTCCTTCTGGAAAAGGGTAGTATCATGGTATGGAGCCCAGATATTTTACCTATGTTGATGCTGCAAATTTTATTATACTTTGTTGTTGGTTGCTTTCTGGTTGAGGATCCTCGGATAAAGGTCGCAAACGACCGGGGGATGGCATACTCGTGTAGTAGTTATCTAGTTACAGAGGTAACTCGGCCTTGTGTTGGCAGACAGCTGGTTAAGTTCTCGGGACATCCCTCCAGGGGCGTACCCATGTGGCAGTAGGAAGTTCCTTAGCCTGATCATTTGTTGGAAATCCAAAGAAACAATACGCGCCCTATACGGCTTTAGTTGTATAACCTGCCATGGAATGTGGCGGTAACCTGCTATTGAACATGGTAGCTATAGTAGGCATACAATAATGGTTGTATGCTAACTAAGATTAATATTATACTTTCGAAATGCTTTCTGCACTATGCACTAATGATAATATTAAAAGATTTTGCGTATTAAGCATGTTTGACTATCATAAGGAAAAATCTCCTCCAATTCTGCGTTTGCATTGTGTGTGTGGCGGGAGGCCTTATGGTAGTTTCATTTTCCAAAAGCATAGTGGATTTCTTTTCCTTTTCTTTGTGAAAATAACTGTTTTTAAGATCTCACACCAGTCCCACGACTGACCTTGCTTATCTTTGTGAAACGTGATGGGGGTTCTAGCTTTTTGTTTGGTGGCGAGCAGAAGACTCTTACCCCTACACGTCCTCTTTATGGGGTTGGTTAGTCGTAAGGCATGACAGTCGAAAGGCTGGCTGTAAAAGTAAGGGCAGGGTACTAGTGTATGCCATGGCTGGGCTGGGATGGCTGAAAAGCCTACCAGTCGAGATTGGTCGCTGTCGATGGTTGAAAAGCCTAGACCGTTACAGATTGGTATCAGAGCTTTTGGTTAAGCGACAACCTTGGCTCTGTTGGGTGTTACTCATTAGAGGTAGAGTCAGTAGTACTCTAGAATGAGTTTGAATGTAATAATAGATATGAGCGCGTATTTGTTAGTGAATATAAAATGGTTTTATATTGTGTTGATTTATCGGTTGATTGTTTATAGATTCTGATCGGTGCAGTTTGGCCAACTGTGTCGATAGGGGTTTCTCAACTCTTAAACAAGATAAAACAACACGGTATCGTTTTAAAATTAGGTAAATGAAATAATTTTACTCAAACTATTTTTGTATAGAAAAGAAATCATTTTCCATAAATTATTATAGTATATGGTTGCTTGGTTGTTAAGAGAATGGTAATATTAAACTATTATCATTATTAATAAGAAATTTAAATGATAAACAAAAAGTTAAGAAATAAAATCCATATGCAAATAGGATTTGAAAAAAAAAATTGAAAGAGTGATTTATAATTTGAAATAGAATTTCAGAGAAATGTTTTGAAAAGAATTGAAAGGGTTTGAAAGTTTTGGAGTTTGGAAAAGATTGGAGATTTGGGAAAATTTAAATTTCTTTGAGTTTGGAAATGATTTCCAAAGGTTTTGGAAAAAATATTTTGAAGGGATAAAAAGATCTAAACTCTTTTCGATCGCTTGAAAATAATTCCGATGATGATCGCGACATCATCGGTGATCATTTTCGAGTTTCCAAGAGAGGAATTGCTGTCAAATTGTTTTAAATTAAAGTTGTTTGGAAAACTGGGTTGGTTTTAGAAATTTAAAGGGATAATTTTAATTGATTTCAAAAATGGTTTTGGATTGTTGAAAAGACTCTGGAATCTTATAAAAAATAGTTATGGAATAATAAGTTTGAAAACTTAGAAAATTCAGATCAAACTGAAATTAACTTGAGCTAATTTGAATAAATGTGAATTTGAGAAGTCTTATAGACTAAATGATTGGAATAAAATCTATAAAGGTGGAAAATAAAAGTGTGAATGAATGAGTAAATTTACAATTACAATTAAATGAAAGTGAAATTGAATGTTGAAATTCATTTCGAATTTATAAGCAAATAGAATTGAATTGGAATTGAATTTGATTTGTTATAAGCAGAGCGAAGTATTGAAATAAAATTAGTAAGTGAAACTAATTGAAGAAAAGACCAAATAGATATGGTTTGAAATGAATTCAATAACTATAAACAAAAGGTAAATTGAATTCATATGGAATTGGAAATCCAGTTTAAATATACGTGGGTAAAAACCAAAATAGTGAATTGAATTGTGTTTGGGAATGAACAAAAGAATAAAACTGGAATTGGAATTGAATATTGAAAACCAATTTGGGTTGTGTGAAATTGCAAAATTAGTTTGAAGTGAACTAAAGGTAATAAAAGGGGAGATAAAATGAATTGGAATTTGTAATGAATTAGTAAATGAAACTAATTTAAAATAATGATACGAATCAGTTGTGAATAAAAGATAATGGATAGAAAATTCAATATTCAAAAGGTAAACTAAATCCAAATAGAGTTGAAAGTGTAAATTGAATTCAAATGAAATTGAAAATGCAAGATTGAATGATAATGGATATATAACTTCAATAGTGAAGTAAAAATGGTATAAGAAGTATTCAAACTTTTGTAAAGAAATGTGCAGAAAATGATTTTTGAATGTTGAAATTGGACATTATGCGTATCAGGATATACAGGTGTGTTAAAGACAAAGGATAAATTGGATTTTGATTCTGAAGATAACTTAAATTGCTCGACAAAAAGGTATGTATTTAAATTTCAGTATGAAATTTGATGATTTTCTTGTCCAGCCGCTTGGCTTTTTGTTTTCTTTTGAAATCTGGGGGCCGTGGTGCCATTTTGTAGGGAGTTAGAAAAATTTTGAGAAAATTTTGAAAATTTAAATTCTGAATTTGAATTTGAATTTGAATTGTTGAGAAGACAATATTGTTTGGAATTTATGGTCAAGTTTGGAAAGTTAGTTGAAGTAATAAGGAGTTTTTAATAAAAAGATTTGTATTGGCAAGTTGATAAAACTGTTTGGTTTTGGGAAAATAAAAACGGGTTAAGGATCATTCTTCTTAACTAGTAATTTCGGGACGAAATTCTTTTAAGGGGGAAGGATGTGACGACCCGAAAATTTTGCATATTTGAAATTGAAATATTTAATTGATTTTTAAATATTTGAATGATATTTTAACTTGGGTTTCAAATATAAATCTGAATTTGGCAAATAAATTATTGAATTTAATCAAAGAAATTTGGGTAAAATTTTTGAATCTTCAATTCTAAGCTTGTTAAAAATAATTTGATGGCTTAGAAAATTTATGTTGATAATACTAAGGTTAATGAAAGCTTCAGAATTTGATTTGGAAATACTTTATTCAGTTTTGAAATTATATCGTTTAAAGCGATGTTTAAAAATAGCCTTCCGATGCACAGTTTTGGACTTCGACGAAACCAGTTCCATTGGATCCATAATATTGTTTTATTATCTTATTTCAATTTTTGTAGCATTCGGAGTTATTGTGTGACCGTACGATATGCAAACGCGCTAAATTTAAATTGAAAGTTCGATATTTTAACTGGTTCAAAAAGCTATCTTCTCCATACGATTGAATTTGGACCCGAAACATTTTCCATTGCGTTCGGAATAGGCGTATAACATTATAAACTCCTAGCGGCATGTCTCGTTAGGGATTCGAGATTGGAAGTTGCATTTATTGAGATAATTTGAATTCAATTTATATTATATATGTATAATTCTCATACATGCAACCTTCACCAGCAGACATTCCTTCACATCAGCGTTTTTTCATCTCCTTTCACATCACTGTACACACAGAACATAGCCGACCTAACTTTTCCCTGCGTTCAAATCGATGTCCCTCCTTTCTTTTCTATTCAGATCAAAAACACGTCGTTTCATTTTATTTTATAATGGCCGAAGCCTTCTTCTCGAAATCAGATCGCCATTTTTTGTTTTCTCTATTTGTATTGAAATTAACTCAAATCATAATAATGGCAAACAAAACACCCCAGTATTCGACTGCAAATTTATATTCTTCGTTCTTTTCTTTCTTTTCAAATTCGAACAAGAACCCAGATCGATCAGCAAAGATAATTTTTGGCCGATGCTCGAGCATTCGAATTCAAGCTCGTTCGTCCCCCTAATTCGAACTCGAAGTCGCGACGAAGAAGGCCGATGTGGGGTTTCTGTTTGGGATGGTGATGGCTTCGAGGGCGAACTGGGCAAAGTTCGTTTCAACTAGGGTTGGTGTGCGGCACAATCGAGCAAGGAGGACTGGGGCAGTAAGGCATCGTCGAGAGTAAAGTTTGTTCATGACTTGGGAGGCGAATTTTGAGTGAGGGCCGCGATTGGTGGCTGTAGTCGTTCTCGGCATATTCAAGAAGGCTTCGACTGGAAGGTGTTGGCAGTAGGTATAAAATTCTTTTTGTATTACTATTTAAATTTAGCATATGTATGTATATTATATATATGTGTGTGGATTGAATATACAGTAAAGTAGGTATATATGCAGATTTTATATCTATATGTATAGAAAAAAAATATGTTTATAGTAAAGTAGATTGCTCTGAGGCAGAAAACGAAGTTTTCAAGAAAAATATACATACATATATAACTCACTCACATATGAATAGGAAAAACAGAGATTATTTTATATAGTTAAATTTAAGGGAATTTAAAATATTGAAGGTTATTTATATTAGATTTTTGAGAATCTGTATAGAATATTTCTATAAGTATATATATATATAATTTCAAAGGAAAAGTAAATATACATATTTATATTTTCAGTTACGGGTTTAGTTCTGCAATGATGAAAATTTTTTTGTTTAATTAAACCTAAGTTATTTTAGTCACTAAGAATAATTTATTAAAAGGAAACTTGTTAAATAAATTTTTGATTGGTTAAGTTATTAAAAAAGGGCAAATTAACTGTTCGGTTAATTCAAATGTTAATTAATCATAAATTGTTTTTACAAGGTCTAAAATGGAGAAAACAAGTCCGGATTGGAAAATGGTTGCATGCGTAAGCAAAAGGTGAGATCTTCTCACTCAATCGGATACCCGATTTAATTTAAATAGTTAATTTAAATTATTGATTGTTTGCTTGGATAATGGTTTCTATTTGTTGGATTGAAATAGACCTTATACGCCGCATAATAGCGGATGATATTATATTTAAACCCATATACCGCGATATTCCACCTCGAAGTAGAATTGGTATTATATATGTATTTGGAGTTGTTGATTTCCCGCATATATAGCAGATGAATCCCTATGCACCGCATAATAGCGGATGATATTTTATAAATCCCATATACCACGATATTCCACCTCGAAGTGGAATTGGTATTTAATTGTTGTGCTAACGTCTGTGGATGCAGGGAAAACAAGTTGGAGGGATCCAACTGGATTCCTCAAACATTTGAATTTGTTTCAATATTGTGTGTTGATTTATTTAAAATCTGTGTGTGATTATATTGTGATTGAAATTGTTGAAGGCTAAAATTTAGCCGAATATATTTTTGGTATCGTAAGATACCAGAAATAAATAAAATTGGATTTTCAAATTTAAGTAGAAAATCTATAGTGAATTCCTATTGAATAAATTCAAAAAAAATCGAAAAAAGATTTAATAAAGGAATTCTTAGTAATATTGTTTAAAATTGAAGGATTTATTTAAAATTCAATTTTTAAATAGTTCTGAAAGAGATAAAGGAATTTATTTTTAAAGGCAATAAATTTGTAAATCAAATAAAAAATTGATTTGGTGTTTTAAAATAAATCTTTGGAAAATCGATATGAAAAATTGATTTGTTAATTGAAATAAATTTAGAAATCAATTTGGAATTTGATTTGGTGATTAAAATCAATTTGAAAATCAATTTGAAATTGATTTGGTGTTGAAGGTGAATATTTGGAAAACGATTTGAAAAATCGTATAACAGTGGATATTTGAAAGTTTAAAATTCACATTGGAAATTTTATAAAGGAAAGGGAATTTTGTTTTAAAAAATAAATGTCGGTTTATTTTTAAAAGTATGGAAAGAAATTTACGGATTTGAACGAAATTTTAAAATAAATCCAAAAGGATTTATTAATTGATTAAAAATGATCCATTTTGAAAAGGAAAGTGTATTTTCCTTGAAAAGCCAAGTATGTTTGTAAAACAGTTGAAAATAAATAATTGGGAAAAATTATTTAAATCTTGGTGATTGTTGTGAATGTTGATTGATAGTTAAATAACCGACTATCAATATTGGCCTTTCAATGGCGTTTGAATTTTGATGCGACCGGGGGTCGGATTCCAAGTGGATATCCGAAAAACACATCGAACCTTTATGATTGTAATGGATCTTTTATTTAAAAGATCAAAGTGGAAATTTGTTGTGATTTGTTTGAAATCTGATTGAACACTTATTTTTAAAAATAAGCGCTCTTTATTCGGATTAGCCGGGAGAGGACTTTGTGTCATAAAACCCATTCCGAATAATGATATGACGAAATGGGATTACATTTGAAGATGGTGTTGAAGACCGGATATTTTTGAAAACGAAAGGATTAACTGTCGAATGTCTCTGCACCGGGTTGCTCCGGTATAGAGATTTTATCACCCTTTGTGATGGGGATTACGGACGTGATTAGTAAATACCCGGATTTGCAAGGGCTTCTTTTGAAGTGCCTTCGGTTACGTTCGATCCCGAAACGGACTTGAATGTATGTGTGTCTGACGTTACACTTTGAGATGTAAAGCTGGTTTCTATCAAATACATTTCTGTTGGTGGCGGAGAATTTATTCTCTTAGCTTAATACCCTTCTCTGATACGTACGAGCTCAGAGGTTATGTAGTTGATGGATACTAGTGATACATTCCCAATTTGGTAATGTGGCATACGAAGTGCTGCTGATCATTTGTTGATCGAAGCATGACTTTGTAAAAAGTGTAGCTTTGTGGACGAGACTTCTTCGGACCTCACACCCCGGAAATGGTTGAAACAGCAAAGATGCGGCAAGGTTATTTGGGGTAGCACCCCCTGAGGGTATGTCATTTCCTTCTGGAAAATGGTAGTATCATGGTATGGAGCCCAGATATTTTACCTATGTCGATGCTGCAAATTTTATTATACTTTGTGGTTGAGGATCCTCGGATAAAGGTCGCAAACGACCGGGGAATGGCATACTCGTGTAGTAGTTACCTAGTTACAGAGGTAACCCGGCCTTGTGTTGGCAGAGAGCTGGTTAAGTTCTCGGGACGTCCCTCCAGAGGCGTACCCATGTGGCAGTACGAAGTTCCTTAGCCTGACCATTTATTGGAAATCCAAAGAAATAATAAGCGCCCTGTATGGTTTTAGTTGTATAACCTGCCATGGAATGTGGCGGTAACCTGCTATTGAACACGGTAGCTATAGTAGGCATACAATAATGGTTGTATGCTGGCTCAGATTAATATTATATTTTCGAAATGCTTTCTGAACTATGCACTAATGATAATATTAAAAAGATTTTACATGTTACGCATGTTTGACTATCATAAGGAGAAATCTCCTCCAATTCTGTGTTTGTATTGTGCGTGTGGCGGGAGGCCTTATGGTAGTTTTATTTTCCAAAAGCATAGTGGATTTCTTTTCCTTTTCTTTGTGAAAATAATTGTTTTTAAGATCTCACACCAGTCCCATGACCGACCTGGAGTTTTTGTTCCCTTTCTAAACTCTGGGTGCCTACAATTTTCCACACGGGCAGCCTAGAGTCAGGTTAGCATTATTTTGGAGGGAAGTCAAGAAATTGCTATGGAGATCAGAAGCAAGCTAGATGGCGAGACGTATCTCTAACTATGTATTAACCGCTGCGTTGGGATTGCTGTAAGTTTAGTTTTAATATGCATTAGTTGTTGTAAATGCCTAGTGTTGAATGATGTCGTTGTAAACTTTGACGTTGTATTGTAATAACAGATATAGTGCTTTTGTTTCAAAGATTATTCATTTATCTATTATATTTGTTCCGTTGCGAAATGTGAGATTCTGTTATTGATTTTTATTTTCTTCTTCTATCTTCTATCTTCTATCTTCTTCTTCTTTAACCCTAACGGTTCGGTTTTTCGGCATTCGACTGTGCAGCATTTGATACAGTGGACGTATCAATATCGACTTTCGGGCATCGAAAAAAAATCGGGTCGTTACAAAAAGGCTTACGGGTATAATTGTCATGGTATTAATGTGTAGATACTGGAGAAATTCTATTTTTTTGAAGGGCCAAATTAGAAAATGTCAACATTATAAATAAAAGGTCATGGTCCCCAAATTACACAAGCTCTAGTTATTCTCCTAATCTCTTTTATGAAAAAATTCAATATCTAGGGTTTATGTCAATTTGGAAGATCAGATCCAACTCTCATCTTTTAGAACTATCCCTTTCTCTTGATCAGTTTATGAAAGCAGCAACTATGGATTCAGATCTAATGTAAGATCTAGGGCTTGTGTAAATATGGAAAACCAAATCAAAATTACTTTTCCAGTCAGCAACTATTAATTCGGGTATGGCTTTTGCTAATTTGTTTGCTTTCCTTTGATTTCTTCTCAACCAAATCAATATAGGTCACCTATTTAGATTAAGGGTTTCATGATTAATCAGTTTTAAGGTATAATGAAATCCTAACAATGGATTCCCAATTTCTTTGTAAGTGGATTAAGGTTCGGGTTGGATTTAGAGCTGAGGGAGAGGAGAGTGAAGCGGAAGGAGGAGAGGGCGGAGAGAGCTCGTGATGGAGAAAATTATTTACGAGGAAGGAGCTTGGATTTAGATTAGATTTTGGGGGTTTGGGGTTTAGGAAAGCATGATGTTTGATTTTCACTGAACGTTTGGAACTTTGGAGGCAAATCGAAATTTTGAATGATTAGTGAAGTAGGACGGTGAAAATACAAAGTAGGAAACCTTATTAACAATAAATTAGTTTTTACCAGTATTACTAATTTATTCTTAATTATTTAATACTAAAATTAATTATTAGTTATTTAATAGTAATTATTGATTATTAAATATTTAATACTAAATATTGAATATTAATTAGTAGAATTAATAAGTGAAACTATTAATTAGTCTGATTTTCACCAAAATTTGTAAAAATAAATATTTTAAGTTTGAATCATTAAGTGAAAATTTATATAAACATGATATGAATTTCTTGAAAATTAATATTCATCAAAATATTATATATTACTTCATAATTATTATTAATTATTGGTTATTGCTTCTTAGTTATAACTGAATGCTATTTATTAAAAGTTAATTGCTATGTATGTATAACTAAATGTTAATCATTAAATATTTAACAAGTATTGTTAAAAACTAACTGCTATTTATTAATTACTTAATATTAATTATTATTAATTTGTAAGGTTATTGTTAAATATTAATATTATTAATAATTAATTATTAAATATTAAATATATTATATAATAATTATAATTAATATTCCTAAAAAACATTGTAATTGTTAGTTATTAATTATTAAAAATTACTTATTGAATATTACTTCTTAATTATTAATATCAATTATTACTTTTTAATTATTAATTATTGAAAATTAATTCATATTTATTAATTATTAATAATTAAATATTAATTCATATTTATTAATTATTAATGATTGAATAATAATAATTTTTTATTTATTAATAGTTATATTAGTTATTAATTATTGAATAGAAATTATTAATATTAATTATTAATAGTAATTACTTCATATGTCAAATTAATTATTAATTATTGTTATTTAATATTATTTATTATTAATTATTTAATTATTAGTTATTAAGTATTATTATTTAATTATAATTATTTACAATTGGAAACAGAAAAGGTTGCGATATGCATCTATTACAACTGACAAAAATATCAGTTCTTAAAAGTTAATTATTAATCATTTAATAGTAATTATTTAATATTAATAATTAATTATTTAATATTAATTATATTTACTAATTATTAATAGTATTTATTCATTATAAATCATAGAATATTAGCTGTAATTTACTAATTATTAGTAATTAACTATAATAAACTATTAAATATAAAAAATAAATATTGATTCTAGACAATAATTAATATTAAAAATTATTTATGAGTAATCATTAATTATAAAGAATGACCTATGTATGTTGTCATTTATAATTATTAATTATAAATTGCCATTTATAAATTATTAAGTACGTATTCATAAATAATTGAAGATGATGATGATCGGTTGGGAGTTGTTGAAAATTGGTATTTATTATAACTGGTAAACTAAAAAGGTTGTAATATTTTATCTATTACAACTAGCAGAAAAAAGAGTCGTGAAAATTGCCATCTATCACAATGGACAAAAGAAAATCGTTGTAATAGGCATCTATTACATGGGCAAAAATGAAAGAGATATAGACGAAAATTGGCATCTACTAGAACAGGGAAGAAACAGTAGTAATAAACATCTATCACAATGAACAGATAAAAAACATTGTAATAGTTATCTATTACAACGAGTGAAGAAAATGAGTTGTTGAAAAGTGATATCTATTACGACATACAAGATAAAACCATTGTAATAGGTTTCTATTATAACAGGCATTTTTTGATCATTGTAAAAACGCTGTTGTAATTGGGTATTTTTGTTGTAGTGGTTAGATAAGCTTATCAAATTTAGCCATAATTATAACTACATCACATAAATGTAATTAAAAAAATGCATTATCATTATACTACATTTTGTTCATCAAATGCAATCATTGCTGCATTTTTATTTGCATAAAAAATTATTTTTATGAACCAAATCAACGAAAACAAAAAAATGCATTTAAATTTAACTGCATTTTCATAGTGCAGTTAAATTATAACTGCATATATGAACTAGTTTAAATATAAACTAAAAAAATGTGTTTTAAGATAACTTAAAAAACCAAGAAATAAACCAAAATATGAAGTCCTGGTTTATACATGATGTCTCAAACAACTCTTTACAATAAGACATCAATATTATTGAGACTACACAAAACACTGATGGATAAATAGATGACAACATTACACATATACAATGGGGAGAAGATATTACGACAAACAAGGTTGCTACAACTACAGACAACCCTAATGCATCAACTGTATATTGCAGGATGTCAATGACTTTACCAAACCACCTCTTAGTTCAATCAAAAGAAGTTGAAGAATACCTGGAAAAGCAAAAACAATGTACTTACTTTGCACTGCAAGACAAGCTCAAAACTTTGGACATAATGCAATAGTGGTGTAATGATCTATTGTCTATATACAACTTGCAAACCGTGTGGTAAAAATGATAAGAATAGAGATCACCTATTTTACACTTGTGGTTACCAAAACAATGACATGTTCAACTTACATAGTCTCTTTTTTGTCACACTTGTTAATTTTTCTATGATTCATTTGTTGAACATTAGTTCTTACTGCATATACATGCATAATTTAGAAATTATAACCCAATATTATATTCATTTAAATTTTTGTTGTAAGCTTGGAAGAGATTGAAAACCAAGTTTTTTAAAGCAATTTCTTTGTTTATTAATTTAATTGCATTTTATTAATGCAGTTATAATGGTATTTTCTTAATGCAGTTAAAACTGCAGTATGCAACCAAACTTAGTATTGTGAAATATAAATGTAGCCTAAATTGAATATAAAAAATTGGCGGTTATAACTGCATTTTCTTAATGCAATTTAACTGGAGTTTATTAATGCAATTATACCCGACGATTGATATCTAATACACATGATGCAGCTGTAAGCTTATTTTTCAAAGTTAGAAAAGAAAAACTAACCCACTTGTGCTTTTCAGAAATTCCATTAAATTCAATAATGTTAAATAATGGAGTTATCTAGTAAAAACACCTACACTTACTTTAAAATGCCCATAAGTTTATCTAAGAATAAAAGGTTACTTTGATTTTTCTTAGAACACAAATAACAAAAACTAGATACTCAAGCTCTGTTAGAGTATTTCCAGTCTACATAAATTTATAATGCATAGTTAATGTCACATATTTTGAGTTTGTATATCCAATGGTAATTTAAATTTATTATGAAGAATGATGTGACAAATTTTATAATAGACATTATGGAACACAATGTTGATAACCAACACTATTATCATGTTACATAACCAAAATTAAACAAATTAGTAGTAATAATACACTTGCAACGGAGTGAATAAATATATTTTTGTCATCTGAAATATATAAAAAAAATCATGAAATAATCCATGTCATATAATCATTATATAACATTACAATTGAAGAGGACTAGAGATGCTCTCAGTGTTTTCCAACTTACATTTCTTAGAGCATCTTCAACGCAAATAGGTGTAATATGAAGTGAAGTTTAGGTGTACAAAACAATTGTACAATGCAAATGTTTGTATATAAACAAATTTAATCTATTTGTACATTAAATAACATAATTTATAAGAATTACTCCACTCTTCAAATTTATAAAGTGTAATATCTAAAACTAGACATTGCAGCTGGCAATGTCTAGTTTATTTTTTGTCGACTAATTTCACAATTTAATCACATTTGGAAAACAAAGTTCAAGAAAAACTATTATTTTAAACAAAACTGTTATCTAATGATGCATAACTCACTTTACATTATATTCACAAGTGGATGGGCTGAAAATGCTCTTAGAATATCCATTTCTTAAAATGTTATTTGATGGCATGTAATTTCAGTCGTATCATGTGAAGAGAGAGAAGTGGAAAAAGATATTAGCAAGCGAATTAAGTATGAAAGTTTCAATTAAAGAATGGTAAAAGTTCCATTCTTTCAATTAAAACATGTCCATTAATTCATTTTTATATACAATTCATTCTTTCTCATTCATTTTTTCTCTTCTCTCCTCCTAACCTTCTATGGTAGAGAATAAAAAAAAGTTTTAAAATCTTTCAACTTCAACTCGAAAAATAATGTCAAATAAAATAAAACGTAAGTGGTTCATCTATCTCTTGCAAGGATTGGTTGTGGATACTGTAGTTCTAAGGAGATTTCTTCCTTCAAGATGCATTCTCTTGGCAACATCTCAAGTAATAATTCTAGTTTATTTATTCACATTCATCTTGTTTATATGATTTGGATCTATCACATATTTCATCTCATCTGAATATTTGTTGTATTTGGCTACATAGATTAAATCTTGTTTGGCTGCATCTTAATTAACTATATATGTTTGCCATGTTATTTTGATTTGGATCCGTTTTATGATATACTTTGATTGCTTACATATTCGTCTTGTAATCGTTTGATCCACATCATATGATTTCACATTTTATTAATTTTCATATTGTTCATATGGTCTAGATCTAAAACCTTTGCAACATATATATGTGTGCTTGATTTGTCCTATCTATTTTTGTTATTGTTTTAAAATTTCTGTTTAAATAAAAAAATTGATTGAAATATAAGTTTTGATTAATAATTGAATTCTATTACCGATTCAAATAGAAAACATATGTAGTTTATTAATGTTTGTATATATACGTTTTATGTTTATTATTTTGAATACAATCTTTTGATCATTGCATACTTCTGTTTGAAAGTTAAAAATAAGCCTTTATAAACATCGCTGGACTTTTGTGCAAAATATCACAAACCCATGAATTTCCTTTTCAAATTAAAGTTAAGCTTCAATTTATTTTAAAGTATATACCACATTATAAATTTTATTATACACATGTTTTAAGTTTAAAACATTATTTACAATGATTTGTGTATCTGTTAATTTAACTTCAGATTCATAAAATGGAATTTTATGTAAAATCGTCTTAAACCCTTCTTAACTTTGAACCAAGATTCAAAATTGTTGTTCTTAGTTTCAAACTTATGAAATAGTGAAACTTAATTTTAACACATTTATATATATTTATGTGCATATATAAGCTCTTTTATATATGTATTTATGTATGTACCAAATTCAAACTCTTTCACACTAATCAAATAAAATAAAGGGTTTTATTTAAAACAGCTTTTAGATTGGATCTAAATTATTTTTAGACTTCATCAGCCCAATAGATCCGTAAATGATTTTTTTTGAAATTTTAACTTTGCTAAAGGCTGGCTCAATTCCTCCAACAACAAATGTAGAATGCTTTTTTTGTGTGTAATGTTTGGATGTTTAAAAACTCTAATGTTTAGATTTTATTATTCTTGAGAGAAATGAGCAATTGTATAGAATTAGGCGAGCATATCGATGATCAGGTTCGATTCGAGTAGCTTAAAACGAACCTGACCTCAGTACTATAATCTAATCCAAATTCGGTGCTTATTTCATGCTCATTATCAAAGCCCAATCCATCAAGCTTTTCAACTCCATTGGGTTAAAAAAAAATCATATATTCGGTCAGAAATATCGACGTTAAACCATAATATTAGCTCATAAGTTTTTGGAAATGATGCACATAACAAAGTGGATAGCGATGGAGTTACGTTCACAAACAAAAGTGCTTAGAACATTGTACATGTAAATAAACAAAACGATACCCAAATAGTTATACACTTATAAAGGATAAATAATAATTAAATCAAATTCAAACTGGATCTAATGGCGACGAAACCGATAATAATAATAGGATCAAATATGGGTTTTGGCCCAGATATTAAAAAATATTAAAAAATGGATTCAGAATTCAAATTACTCGCAAGTATTAATTAATCACAGCCTAACCCAATCCATGCCAGCCCGGCACATCTAAGCACAGTCAATCCATGCCAGCCCAAACTCAGTCTGATCCCAAGCCATCCCACCTACTCAGCAACCCTCCTGGTCTATTGCCAATCGACTCAACTTAAGACAAGATGATTTCAACAACCAACTCATCAGACAAGGCTCAACTTGAGCGTGATCCGTGTTGGGGCCAATTTCATAGTCCACCTTCGGCCGGTCCAAGGCAGCCCATCTCGTCATCCCTCAACTGACCTGGCACATTCCTTACAACTTGGTCCTGAACAACATTCAGTATTGCTCGGCAAGCTTCGATAACAAGCGACCGATGGCACAACCCGAAAGAAGCTACTCATCTGCCTTGCCACACAGACATGCAAAAGTAAACGTTAAGTTGTACAGCCAATCATATTAGGCACTATAGCAGATCTGCCAAAAGGACACCTATTCTTGAAGCACGCGCCACATTATATGGGCATTAAATGCAAGATATGTGCCCGGTACGGAGGGACAATTGGCATAATTCTCAGTCACATGTTCCCTTCCACTTTTAAAGTTGTCTTCCGTCAGCCCAAGCGACCAAATTAATGGCCAAACATGCTTTTCGTCTGTTTTACTGTGCAATCTCAGCCTTCTATCATCCATCTCGGCTACTATATACTACATCAAAGGAGTTAGAATTTAGTTGATCTCTTGTTATTCACTTACAGAAATTAAATCCCCTCAAATTTTTTAAGTTCAGGACCATTCTAAGCTTAAGGGCTAGATTTTTTATTATTCTCTTATAATTCCTTGTAATTTTAAAAGATAAATGTATCAAGAGATCTTCACAAAGGAGTAGGCAAATCTCAGTCAAACCACTCTATATCTTGTGTCATTTACATTATTTGTTTGTTTTACTTCTCGTTTTACATTTTCAAGTCTAATATTAGTAAGTAATATTTTGCTGATATAATGCATGTCTAATTTCAAAGTTGGCTAATTTATCAGTAACGGTACCCATATGATTGACACGTCTATTACATATGATGTGGTTGTAAGCTTATTTGTCAAAATCAAAAAACAAAAACTAACTCACTCGCGCTTTTCGAAAATTTCATTAGTTTAATAATGTTAAATAAATGCACTAATCTAGTAAAAACGCCTACACATACTTTAAAACCATTCTTCGCCAATATGTTTATCTAAGAATAAAAGGTTACTTTGATTTTTCTTGGAACACAGAAAACAAAAACTTAATACTCGAACTATGTTAGAGGATTTCCAATCTATACAAATTTATAATGTAAAGTTAATGTCATATACACAATTGATATTATTTTGTGAGTTTGTATTAATTTAAATACTGTGATGAATGATGCGGCAAGTTTTATAATAGACATTGTGGAACAAATGTTAATAACCAATACTATGATACACTATTATCATGTTACATAACCAAAATTAAACAAGCTAGTTGTTTTAACATACTTGCAATGGTGTGAATAAATATATTTTTGTCATCTGAAGTAGATTTAAAAAATCCATAGGATAATCCATGCCACACAATCATCATATAACATTACAATTCAAGAGGACTAGAGATGCTCTTAGTGTTTCCCAACTTATATTTTTAGTGCATCTTCAATGCAAAGACGAAAAGATGCAAAGACGAAAAGAGGATGTAATATGAAATAACATTTAGGTGTGCAAAACAATTCTACAATGCAAATCAAGCTTTATATAAGAAAAAAAATAGGAAAGGCATAAAAAAATTAAAAAAAAATCCAATGCAAATGTTTGTAAATAAACAAATTTGATCTACATGTACAATAAATAACATAATTTATAAGAATCACACCACTCTTCAAATTGTGAAGTGCAAATGTTCAAAAAATAGACATTGCAGTTGGCAATGCCTGTGTCTGCTTAATTTTTTGTTCACTTAAAGTTCACAATTAAATGACATTAACATTGAAAAACAAAGTTTAAGACCACTATTTTAAAGAAAACCATCATTTGACGATGTATAATTCATTTCACATTAAAGTGGATGATTTGAAGAAGATTTTAGAAACCTATTTCTCAAAATGGATTTAACGCATAAAACTCAAAACTATTTTTTCTTGTTTGGAGTGAAGACAGTTCGTTCCTTTTGGAAAAACAAAAATAATAAACAAATATTCTTCCATTTTGACAAAAGTGGAAAACCGGGAGGAGGAAAAATATAAAAAAAAATTGACGCAAGGACAGCACGTTTTATATTTAGTACGAAGGCCAAACTTCCTATAAAAATACATCGCGAGGCCAAACTTAAGATGCGATTAAAATGGTAGTGCCTTGACAGGCGACGCGATAGGGGGTGAGGCTTAGAAGGCGATGAGGTGGCTGGGGCATAGGATGGTGACGGTGGATGGTTGATGCGATGTGATGGTAGCAGCCTAAGAGGCGACGAGGTGGGTGGTCGAGGTGGATTGGAAGGCAATGGAAGAGAAGATTGTTGGTGGCGTAGCGGCGAAGCATGTTGTCGATGATGGCGTAGCGGCGAAGCATGGCGTTGACGATGGAAGAGAAGACGGCCGAAGCTGGTGCCGATCGATTTTTTTTTGAACAGTTAACATTCGAAAATGCTAAATATAACTAGCATTATCTTTAAGTGAAAATGAATATAGCATTATATGTGTGTACAATGCTAATTCAGTTTAGCGTTTTTTAAACTATAAAAAGGAATGATAATGTTAGTTTATTTTATCATTTTTAAACTGACATTTTAGCTGTGAAATACAATAGCATTTTTAAAAATGCAAAAATGATAGTTTAATATAACATTTTAGATACAAAGTTTAGTAGCATATTAATGATATTTGAAATGATAGATTGATGTAGTATTTTAAGTATGAAGTACACTAGCATGTTTAACGTATGCAAAACGATAGCAAAATTTAGCATTTTTTGAATATAGCATTACAATGATATCATGCTAATTTAATTTAGCATTTTATAATGTTATTGATTTTTTTAAAATTCAGATCGAAGATGATTTCATCTGCTTCGTAGCTAACGCCGACGAAGACGGAGCAGGGTGCAGTGCAGGTCAAGTCAAGGCAATGACGCTGTGAAGAGGATAGCGGCAATGACGATGGGAAGAGCGGCGATGAAAAACCAACAACAGATCGACGAAGACGATGAAGGACGAAGACGATGAAGAAAGCGGCAATGACACCGGCGAGGCGGAGCGGGGCATAGTGCAAGTTGGGACTGCGTGGGTCGAGGTCGAGCTATTGAAGACGATTGAAATTTGAGGAGAAGGGGCTACGAGGATGTAGTATTGACGGAAGAATAAGAGCGACAGTTGAAAGAAAGCGAGATTCACGTAGAAAAGAGAGAAAACGTAGTTTTGTCCTTTAAGCCTAAATTTGAAAACTTCTGAACTGCATCTAAATTTTTTATTAATGTTTGTCCTTTTGGCTAATTACCTCTTGACAAAATATATGTACAAACACGTTTTCCAAACTCAAAATCTCAATTTTGAAATGAAAAATGGACATAAAACCTAAAAACTTTGGCAACATACGCTGAGATTATACTAAATACAGAATCAATAAACAAGAGCTAATCCTCAATATAATGTTGAGATTCTCATAATAAAAGAAAAGAAAAGGGTAAGGTTACAAAAATAGACATATAAATAGATCAACCACTGATGACAGTGTCCATACTTGTGACTCCATTTATCTGATCTTTAAACACAATGCGCAATTTTCTCAAACTCGAAACCTTCATCCCATTTTTTTCTACCATACCGCTAACATGCACCGTGTCTTTTGGAGTTTTGTCCATGAGATCAAAAAGAGGAAGCTCTAGATTGGATCTTGTCATTTTTTCAAGAACTGGAGGAGCTTGCATGTAAAGACTTTTTCCTCGATATCTCACACTTGGCTTAGATACTCGGAGACTGTCGTGTTCTTCAACTATGTTGATAAACTGACGATGAAGATTTCATTAATAATGTGGAAAACATGTAAATCAAAGCTTCAGGAGTGTGAGTGCTTGTGGGGTGGTTTTTTTGTTTTTGGGGGGGGGGGGGGGGGGGGGCTTGTTAAATAGACACATGCACGCACACGTATGATATAGATAAACTAGACTAATCCATCAAACACAGTTGCATATGCCGATATATTTAGAAACTGAGGTCATACGACTCCTATGCCAGTTTGCCCTAAAGCCAAAACATATACACAATGCAGTTGACAGGTTCATGAAGAAAACTAGCACCCTATTCCACTCATGGTAAGCAATGGAATATGATATTCAATACAATTTGCAAAAATTTCAAATTTAGTACATGTTATACATGAGAGCATTTTGTGCATGTATTTGGATGGTGGCTCTAAATTCATAAATACAAGCTATATGGTTCGAGTATTCACTTCAACCAAGAATAATATTCTAAATAAGATGAAATTGTGAAGGTTAAAAGGAGGTCATGGATAGGAAAAGGACCTTTGAGAGTGTAACTGAAGAGTCCAGCTCAATGAGAGTGCCAGGTCCACAAACAAGACAATCTTTGTCTCTAACAAAGTCAGTTACTTTAATATGAGTCCCCTCTAGACCGTTATACCTACATAGGCAGAATAAGTTGACACATGTTATGAAAACCGAAAGTATTTAACATGTGGAAATGATTGGTTTAATCAATAATCAATTGACAATAATTAATCAATGTTAATTAATGTTCATAAATACATGAGTTTAATGGATGAAATTGATGCAAGCAATGTACTAGATTTAGGGTTGCTAGAAGAAAATTTACGTCATATAGTTGGACATTGTTTTGCTGCAACCAGACACAAGCTTTAGGACTTCTAATGCGCAAGCGGCTGATACAATTGCATTTGTAGAAGCTATAGCAGGTATTATATTTTTTACAACGCCCTGTAAACATGAAAATGATGGTCTTTAGTTAAACAAGGATATGAAAAATAAAAAAATTCTAAAATTTGACTACAATCCATTGTTGATCAAGTAGAACCATTTCCATCAAGTGATCATTTGAAAACACAAGATAAACCATCTGATTAGTTCAAAGTGCAAAACACTATCCCATACTTATGATTCGTAATGATAAATCGTATGGCTAGGTGCTTTTTGTCAAAAAAGTTTGTTTTGATAAAAGCATGTATATTTGCTTTTGGAAAACACTTGCTTGCCATGCAAAAAAAGTCAAAAGGCAAACCCAATTGACCATGGTTACTCATGATAAGCAACATACACAAGTTGGGAGAAGATGATTCGGCTTCCTTCAATAGTTTAATAGGACATTTCTAAAGACTTTTTATTTGATTTCTAACAAAGAGCTAAAACACAAATCTCCAATGCTATAACTCTCAAATAAAGAATAGTGCGACACTATAGATCAAAGTAAAAAGTGTGGTGTGATAATGGCTTAATTGCAAAGCCAAATTATCAGTATACATGTAAACAAAAAAGCGTTGCAGTTATAAATCTCCAGAAATACATCTATAAGCTATCTACAATATACCAAGTCTAATGTTGGTGCTGGAGCTGAGATACCTGAGTTAGAGAATAAGTAACACCAGATATACCAAATAGCTCGGCTCTTTTTAGTGCCTGGATAAATTTATGTCCATCAATGTAAATTCAATCATTCGCAGAAAGGCAAACAAAATAAGCAAATGAAGGTACATACTTCATTGTAAATCCACTGCATATGGTCAGGATCATCTGCATCAAAGGCTTTTCCACTGTGAACCTCATCCCACTTAATCAAATGAGCATACTCGATGCAATGGGCAGCAGTTCTCGGGGTTTCAGCAAGAGTACATAATGGAAACTTGACCTGGGGAGGAAAAAGCCAAATGTTGCACTCAAAGCAAGGTGTAGTCCCAGGCATGATCACTCTAGCATGACCTTTAAAGCCTTCAGTTCCACCATCAACCATAGGCTTAACAGTTTCAAGCTTAGGGGTGTCATCAACATCGTACTCTAAAAAGCTACAGGCAACAGAATTGATGTAGCTTCGAGCTTCTATGGAATCAAGGCCAAGGACTATGATGCAGAAGTCGCTGTAGAAGTCTATCTCTTTGTCCTCAATCCTGCAGAAGTGAGGGACTATCGAAACGCCACTGACTCTCTCCATGACACGCTTAGCAGCCACTTCGGCCTTTGATTTGCCGACATCCTGAAAGCGGAAGAGGAACTGACGGTTGAGATTGGAGACGTCGATGGTGTCCATGTCGATGACGTGAATGTTTCTGAAACCGGATAAAGCTAAGTCTTTGAGCAATTCGCACCCTAATCCACCGGCGCCGACCACTAATACTTTGGCGAACTCGCCTAATTCTTCCCTCAACTGTTCGTTATAATTAATTGAATTATACAAAGGACCAAATAGTTAGACTGATCATGAGAAGAGTCCGATACTAAAATCAATAGACAAGGGGTAAAAAAGTAGAAAAAAACAAAATTTTGAGTAAAAATAACCTCAGGAGATGGTTCAAAATTGGAGGAAACGATGTTCCCAGGGCGAGAGAGAAGACTGTCGAGATCTTTCCATCTTCTTCTTTCTTTCTCCTCCATGTCAATTGCATCCGCCATTGATTGCAGAAGAAAGACGAGAAACCCTACTTGGGCTACACAGTTTTGTTGTTTTGTTCCTGAAGAAAAGGCCTATGCTTAAGATGAACTTTTTAAATTTGTTTTATTAAAGGCCCATTCGTGGAGAACATGGTAGTAGAGTTCGTTATACCCAGGCCCAACAAGAGTTTACGATCAAAGTGTAGATAAACTTATGGTTTGGGCCGTGGCCCAGACCCAATAAACGTGCCACTTATCTAACCGCTTACCTCCAAATGTTACATACCATCCTATTTATGGTCAAAGAATAATAAAACTATAGCACGCGTAGATTTTCCGTTGTGTAACGAGTAGTTAGGAATGTATTGTTCATAGTAGTTGAATGTTACTCATGCTACTAAAGAAGATTCAACATATCTCCGTCCTCCATGGGAAACCATTGTTTATTGGTTCTAGTTATAAGATTAAAATTGGTTATTATCGCTTTATCACATTAAACGATATCACATTTAATGTTTTTGGCAAACTCATAATATTCTAAAATCCGAGAAAATGATCTTCAATGCCTACTACTTAAGTTTGTGCATGGTTATCGGAAGGTACTTGGAACATAGAAATGGAAACAAAAGTTTATGAAACATCCAACATATAATTTTGGAAATAAGTATAAGAAAGGAGAACAAGGATGATGTCAAGTATAGGAAGTTTACCAATAAGACGTGACGCAGCGGAATAACAACAAGTTGTCGCCAAATGATGCAACAAACAACGATGGAACGACACAATGATGAATCGATGGATTGATAATACCCAACATAAATGCACAAATCCGTTGATCTCGCGAGATACCGGATTCTAGCTATCTTTAACACGTTGATCGCGCACGATAGCGTGTTAGAAGATATACGATTCTTCGACGTTGATCTTGCGCAAGAGATTCCATGAACCGGCTTCAAAATCGTTGATTCGAGCGCACTCGAATAACCGAAAATGGAGAAAGAAGATAACACTCAACTTCCAATTTTAAAGAGGCACAGAGCACTCAAACAAAAGTTTTTTTCAAAATCAACCCCTCAAATGATACAACTCACCCGCTATTTATAGGATTTACACACAGCAGCACACGACCTAGCACAGGTCGTTAACGACCTAGCAATCACGACACACGACTTAACATGTACAAGTTAAACATCACACGACTTACGATTTACAGTATACACGCGACATAACAGAGTTACAATACAACAACAATGACTTAACATATACAACATTACGCGATTTAACGACATAAGAGATCATTGGCTCAAGAAGATAGCGGCATCAGTGAACTAAGCTTCTGGAAATCTTCATGCGACCTAAACTTGAGCGACATAAGGAACTGCGGCTTAAAAGATTGTTCGCGACTTAACTTCTCGCGATCTAAAGAATTCTGGAGCGACCTAGGCTTCGTGTCATATGGATCTGCTCGCTAGGTCGTAGCTCGGTTATGTCGTAACGACCAAAGGGAAAACAGGCACTTTGAAGCATCGCTGCATCTTTCTTCCCTCTTATCTCGTTATTCTTTACTCCGTTAGGTCGCTGGCGACTTATTAACTCGTTAGGTCGCTCGCAACCTAAGGCAACATTAGATTGCGCTGCATCATCCTCCCCCGATTGCAAAGAATTCGTCCTCGAATTCGCACTTCCCTGTTCTTCAACACGCTCCTCCTTATGGTACGGAATCAAGTGTTTAACGTTGAAAACGTCTGTAGTGTGAATATGATCCGGTAATCTCAACCGGTATGCATTATCATTGATCTTCTTCAAGATCTCTACTGGACCAATCTTTCGAGCTTTCAATTTATTGTAAGTTCCAACTAAAAAACGATCTTTCGTCAATACTGCGTAAACAAAATCACCTTCTTTGAAGTCCGCACTCCTTCGCCTTTTATCTGCCAGTTGCTTATACTTCTCATTTGACTTAAGCAATCGTTCATGAACAATCCTGTGACACTACTGCAACTCATGCACGAAATCACAATGTAACGGAAGCGATTTTTCGTTGCCGAAAAACCGAACCATTAGGGTTTTAGAAAGAATTTAAGAAAAGAAAAGGGAAGAAAAGAAGAGAAGAAGATAGAGGGGAAATAAGATAGAAAATTTTAAAATAGAAAGAAAGGAGAAAGAAAAATAGAGAATTTTAAAAATAGAACGGGAAAGAAAGGAAACAACAGAACAACATCAGAATCTCACAATTCGCAGCGGAACAACATATAATAATAAATGGATAATCTTTAAACAAAGAACTATATCAGTTATTACATCACATTATATTACATTACATCAAATCATCAGAGTGTACAACAACATACAACAATGCAGTGGAAAAAGAAATACTATATACTAGTAATATGCTACGCCATCCAGCTTGCCTCCAGCAACTCCTGAATATCCAGAATTTCCTGATAAACCTTAACTCTTGACTGCCCGTGTGGAAATTGGTGGGCACCCAGAGTTTAGGAAGGAAAACAATAAACTCCGAGTCAGTCATGTGACTGGTGTGAGAACTCAAAACAGTTTATTTATCTTTAAAATCAAATAGAGGGATATTTTTAAAATCAATTCGCAATGCTTTTAAAAATGTAACTACCATAAGACCTCCCACCACACACACAATGCAAACGCAGACTTGGAGGAGATTTCTTCTTATGTTAGTCAAAGATGCTTGATACGCATTAAAAATAACATTTGATATTATTACTAGTGCATAGTGTAGAACAAATTCTTTCGAAAGTAAAGATATAAATCTTAGCCAGCATAGGTACCATTATATTATGCCTACTAATAGCTACCATATTAAATGGCAGGTTCTACAACTAAAACCGTACAAGTCACGTATTGTTTCTTTGGATTTCCAACAAATGGTCAGGCCAAGGAACTTCCCATTGCCACTGAGAATGCCTCTGGAAAGACACCCCCGAGAACCAAACCGGAACTCTGCCAACACAAGGCCGGGTTACCCCTAACTGGGTAACTACTGACACGAGCACGCCATTCCCCGATCGTAAACGACCTTTTTCACGGGATCCCGATAACCAACAACCACAAAGTAATAAACTCGTAGTAACCACATAGGTTAAATATCTGGGCTCCATACCATGATACAACCTCTATCCAGAAGGAAATGTACATACCCTAAGGGGAGCTACAGCAACCCCTAATAACCTTGCTGCATCTTTCCTGTTTTGACCATTACCGGGATGTGAGGCTCGATGAATTCACGTCCACAAAAACACACTTTGTACAAAAAGCCGTGCTTTGGGTCAACAAATGATCAACACAATGATCACTAAGATAGACGATCAAATAAATGATCCTATCACAATAATCAACACAATGATCATTTCAGCATCACTCAGCATGTCACATTACCAAACTGGGAATATATCGCTGATAACTTCAACTATATAACCTCTGAACTCGTACGTCTTAAAGAAGGGTGTTAAGCTAAAAGAATAAATTCTCCGCCACCAACAGAAATATATTTGAAAGAAATCGGCTTTATATCTCAACTTGTAATGTCAGACATGCAATCCATACAAGTCTGTTCCGGGCTCGAACAGAACCGAAGGCACTTACAAAGAAGTCCTTGCAATCCGAATAATCTCTAATCACGTTCGGATTTCCCATCACTTATGGAGATCTCTATACCAGGGATCAGCCAGTGCAGAGACAATCAACAAGAAATCCTTTCGCTTTCGAAAATATCTGGTCTTCAACACCGTTCTTCGAATGCAATTCATAACGACGTATCACATATTCGGAATGGGTTATACGACCCCATGGTCCTTTCCCGGTTAACCCGAATAGTGAGCGCTTATTTTAAAAAAAATAAGTGTGGCATTCAATTTCAAACAATTCACAACAAAGACCTATTTAAAGGTAAATATTGATAGTCGGTCATTGAACTATCAATAGATATGCCAACATCACCAGATTCCAAATAATTTTCCAAATTATTTATTTCCAAAAAATATCTTTAGAAGATATAACTTTCCATATTTCAAAAATAAATCAATATTTATTTTAAACCTATTTTCCCAATTCCTTTTATAAATTCCATATTGAATTTATATTTCCAAAATATTTATGAATATATGATTTCAAATATCCATTTTTCAATTTATCTTCAAAAAGATAAATTCTCAACATATTCACTTTATATTGGAAAACATTTCTATACTTATTAAATAAGTAATTCACAATCTTTTATTTTCAACACTTAGAAAATATTCTATATACTTAAATCGAAATTAAGTATATATTTCTTTCTTTAAGGAAATCATTCACTTAACCGTATTTATTTGGGCCAAAACGACGTTGCGTAAAACATCGTTACGACAACCCAAAATCACTAGTATAGGGATTCGAAATAAAATAGATATATAAATCCCAATACTATACAAAACATTTCCTTTCGAAAATTATCTATTATAACAACAGTGTTATAATCTATTATTTCCTTCTATTTCTCGAAAACATCTATTTCAATCATAAATGTTGAAATCTAAAATTTCGAATCTCAATACATTTTTAAAACATCGTTAGATCGTTTTAATTCTGTTTAAAATATCACATTCCAAATAATTCTTTAACATAATATTCACTATACAAAAACGTGAATATATATTATTAATAAATTTTATTTCTTCTATTGCCTTTATTTTAAGGAATTATTCACTGTTTAAAACATGAATATATCTCCATAAATAAATTAGATCAATTTACTTATTAAATAAGTCATTTTGAATTTATAAAACAACGTTTATAAATTCTATTCTATTTATTTTATATCAACTTCCTTTTATAAACTTCCTTTGTTAACCTATCTCAATTCATATCACAATGATATACTAAAAATTCATATTATAAGTCAAATACTTATAATTTATCTATTTACAAAATTATTCCTTTAAACTTCATAAATTTTATAAATCTTATAACGTATAAGATTCATTTATTTACCCAAATTCCATTCTTTCAAATAACTTTACAAATTTTTATAAACCTACTGTTTATAAAATTCCATTTATAACTCCACCGTTATAATTCTATAATTCCAATTCATGAAATTCATTTACAAATCATTCTATCACTTATAAAAGCTCGTTTTATAATTCAAGATATTCTAAATTTATAAATATCAATTTATAAATCTTTTAATACAAATCAATTCATATTATTACTTTAAACATCTTTAAACTCTTTTATAATTTCATCATTCTGATTTATAAAATAAAAATTTTATAAATCCTATTTCTAAACTTCTTATAACAAATTCAGAAGTCCTCGTTCAAACTATTTTATAAAACCACTAATCCCATATTTTCAAAAATCAATTTTTAACTGTATTTTTCAAAAATCAAAATTTTTATAATATTAAAATTATAACGATTATTTATTTAAGATGAATCAATTCCAAAAATATTATATAAACGTATATTTCCAAGAATCACTTTAGAAATCAAAAATCGTTATTTTTAAACTTCAAAATTGGACCCGATGATGCGACACATCAATATTCAATCACAACTTTCAAACATCATATATCATCCATGATAACAATCAAATATCACAATATATGAAATTAAATAAATATTTGTGAGGAATCCAGTTGGATCCCTCCAACCTGTTTTCCTGCATCCACAGACATTAGCACAATACCATTCCGTTTCAAGACGGAATATCGCGGTACATGGGATTTTATAAATATATATCCGCTTACTAACGGCGTATAGGGTCTCATCCGCTAAAAGAAAATGCGGGAAATCAATCAACTGCAATATATACATATGCCAATATATATATATTGCTATATATATAATATAATACCAATTCCACTTCGAGGTGGAATATCGCGGTATATGTGTGTAATAAATAACCTCCGCTTACTAACGGCGTATAGGGTCTATTCACATCCAATAAATATATATAACAATCATCATTCAAACATTCAATCAACACAGTCAAACAATTTTAAATCTAACTATTTAAAATTTAAATAAACAATAAAATTCCTTTTGAGTGAGAAGTTCTCACCTTTTATTCCTGTTTGCCATCCACTTCCAATTCAACTTGTTTTCTTCATTTATACCTTGTATAAATATTTACACATTTTATTAATATTCGAATCAATCGAATAAATTAAATTTTCATTTGATTGTTAAATAAATCAATAGTTTTATTTAAATCCGTTCCTTCTTTAAAAATTTTATTTCAACAAATTATTTTACTTTTAAAAATAATTCTAACTAGAAATTTTCAATTGAACTAAATTCCCTTTTTAATTTTAAACAGATTACTCTTAAACATTTTTATTTGAGGAAATTTAAATTTCAACTAAATTTACTTATCAAAAATAAATTTATTTAACTACAATTAAATTTTAAAACCAAATTTCCTTCTTTTAATAAATTATTCTTAGTAACTCAAAAATGAATTTAGATTAAATTAACTCACCCTAAAATTTAAATATATCCAACTAATTATTTCAATCTCGAGTTAATGATTTTTATTTTTAAACTAAAAATTAAAAATTCAAACTGATTTTCTTTAAATTAAATTTGTTTAACTAAAAATTTAAATTTCTTTTAATAACTTTCTTAACTAACTATTTATTTAAGTAAATTTCCTTTGATAAAATATCCTTTAGTTATTAAAATAAACAGATAAATTTTGTTAAAATAATTAATCCTCATATTATGTATTATTTTAATATAAACTTAGTAAATTTAAAATCTATCTGTACATTTATTTTACATTTCTAACTAATGACTTATTTATTTATAAGTTAAATAAATCATTCTTTTAAAATCTACTTTAAGTTTAAACCTTGTTTTAAACATTTAAATATTTATTTCAAATTAACTTCTCTTTTTATTTTAAATCAACTAAATTTTTTCTCTCTTTAAATCTAATGATTTAATTTTAAACAAAGCATTAAATTTTTAAACAAATTTCTATTAAATAAATTTACGTAGCCAAATCTAAATTTAAAACTAAATTTTCTTTAATAATTGCTTTCACTTTTCGAACCATACATACAAAAAAAAAAAAAATAACGTATGTATATATCTCACATAAACTGCATTGACATATGTATATAATATACTTTTCTGTTTTTTTTTTTTTTTTTTTTTTATACGTTATAAGAAAAATATAAATGAATAAATAAAATTACCTTTACTGCATCACCTCGATCCAACCCACAACCCAAAATCACCCACCGTACGCAACCCAAACCCTAGCATCGCCACTGCCCACCATCAAATCGCCGCGCGCCCCTCGCGCTAGCACGCGCGTGCGCTACGTTCAACTCGAATCGCTGCTGCCTTCATCGATCGAGCTAGCGAATGCCTCCACCATTAATCGTGTCGCCTTTGAATCGCCGCCTTCACCTCCACGAAAAATCGCGACGCCGGACCTATTGCGCGCGCGTGCTCGCGTCCCCCTCCTCTTCAGTTGCTTGAACCCTAAATCACTCGCGAATTCGAACGCGACTTTGATTCGAATTCATTCAATCGGCCATTGATTTTGTTTCTTTTTTTTTTGTATACGAATGAACGAATTTATTCGGATTGGGGAAGATGGAATTGAAGAAGGCTTCGGCCATTTGATTTCTTCTGAGATTCGATTCTGAATAATAAAGGAAGGGGAAATGAGTATTTAAAATCGTGAAAAGGCATGCTCGGCCATGCTATCACGATTTCTTTCCTTGATTCTGTGCGTGATTTTAGGCGAGTTTAAAGGAGAGGAAAGTAGCTGAAAAGATTATAGCAGTTGTGATTATTATATTATTATTATTATTATTTTTTTTTTTTAAATTCAATTTGGTTCGATATAAATTTTCTTTGACACGTTTACATGTCGTATGCTCGCATAACAACTCCGATTAATACGAAATTTGAAATTCGGTAATAATTCAATATTACGGACCCCATGGAACAGGTTTCGTCGAATTCCGAGACAGTGCATCGGACAGCTATTTTTTAAATATCGATTCAAACGATTAAATTTCAAACTGAGCAAAGCAGTTTCAAATTCGATTCTGAAACTTCTATTACCTTCAATATTATCAATACGAATTTTACAAGCCTTTGAAATATTTTAAATCGGCTTAAATTTGAAGATTCAAATTTTTATTCGACTCTCAATAGATTGGACTCTATAATTTAATCGTCGAATTCAAAGTTATATTGAAAATTCAATCCAAACCATCATTTAAATATTTAAAATAAATTAAATATTCTCAAATTAAATTATTCAAAATTCTGGGTCGTTACAATCTTTCCCCCTTAAAAGAATTTCGTCCCGAAATTACAAGTTAAGAAGAATGCCCTTATCCCGTTTATCATTTTTCACAATTCAAATAGTTTTATCAACTTGCTAACCTAAATCTTTTTACTAAAGATTTACTATCATTTCAACTAGATTTCCAACTTCATTTATAGGTTTCAAACAATATTGTTTTACTAACCATTCAAATTTAAATTCAAATTCAAATTTCAAACTTTCAAATTTTTCTCAAAATTTTTCTAACACCCTAAATTTTCGAAAAATTTCGCCAGCGTCTCCTTTGCGCGGCTCGATCGGTACGACTACAAAATGGCACCACGGCCCCTCAGAATCAAAAAGAAAAGAGAAAAGCCAGGTGGCTAGAGAAGAAAGTCATCAAATCTCATATTAAAATTGAAATACGTACCTTTTTGTAGAGCAATTCAATTTTATCTTTGAAATCAAAATCTCAATTCCTTTCTAATCCTGTATAACCTGTATAATCTGCTAGTAGTAGCATCCATATCCATCATTCAAACCATTTTGCAAATTTTATTACAAAATTTCCAATATATGCTTCTTTATATGTTTTTACTTCAGTATTGAAGTTACATATTCAATTTTTCATTCAATTTCACGTTTCAATTCAATTCACAATCTCAAATTCATTCGAATTCAATTCTCAATTTAAATTCTATTTGAATTAAATTCTAAATTCTAAATATTGAATTCTATCAATTACTTTTATTTAGTAATTCATATTACTACCTTAAATTAGTTTCTTTTACTAATTTATTTCAAATTTCAATTCATCTCGAATTTACTTAATTACTAACAAAGGGAATTTCAATTTATTTCTTTTAATTACTTGAACTTATATACAAATTCAAATTTATCTTCAAATTTAGCTCACGACTAAATTTTAATTTAACCAATTCAAATTCCAATTCATTAGTCCATGAATTAATAATTTATCAAGTTAGTTTACTTGAATTCAATTTATTTTATTCAATTCCATATACTAATGATAATAATTCTATATTATCACTTCTTAACAATCATGCAACCATATACTATAATAATTTATAGAAAATCATTTCTTTTCTATTCAAAAATAGTTTTGGACAAAATTATTTCATTATATAAATCAATTTTATATTCACTAACAAATACGCGCTCATATCTATTATTACACTCAAACTCATTCTAGAGTACTGCTGACTCTATCTCTAACGAGTAATACCCATCAGAACCATGGTTGTCGCTTAACCAACAGCTCTGATACCAACTGTAACGGAAGCGATTTTTCGTTGCCGAAAAACCGAACCATTAGGGTTTTAGAAAGAATTTAAGAAAAGAAAAGGGAAGAAAAGAAGAGAAGAAGATAGAGGGGAAATAAGATAGAAAATTTTAAAATAGAAAGAAAGGAGAAAGAAAAATAGAGAATTTTAAAAATAGAACGGGAAAGAAAGGAAACAACAGAACAACATCAGAATCTCACAATTCGCAGCGGAACAACATATAATAATAAATGGATAATCTTTAAACAAAGAACTATATCAGTTATTACATCACATTATATTACATTACATCAAATCATCAGAGTGTACAACAACATACAACAATGCAGTGGAAAAAGAAATACTATATACTAGTAATATGCTACGCCATCCAGCTTGCCTCCAGCAACTCCTGAATATCCAGAATTTCCTGATAAACCTTAACTCTTGACTGCCCGTGTGGAAATTGGTGGGCACCCAGAGTTTAGGAAGGAAAACAATAAACTCCGAGTCAGTCATGTGACTGGTGTGAGAACTCAAAACAGTTTATTTATCTTTAAAATCAAATAGAGGGATATTTTTAAAATCAATTCGCAATGCTTTTAAAAATGTAACTACCATAAGACCTCCCACCACACACACAATGCAAACGCAGACTTGGAGGAGATTTCTTCTTATGTTAGTCAAAGATGCTTGATACGCATTAAAAATAACATTTGATATTATTACTAGTGCATAGTGTAGAACAAATTCTTTCGAAAGTAAAGATATAAATCTTAGCCAGCATAGGTACCATTATATTATGCCTACTAATAGCTACCATATTAAATGGCAGGTTCTACAACTAAAACCGTACAAGTCACGTATTGTTTCTTTGGATTTCCAACAAATGGTCAGGCCAAGGAACTTCCCATTGCCACTGAGAATGCCTCTGGAAAGACACCCCCGAGAACCAAACCGGAACTCTGCCAACACAAGGCCGGGTTACCCCTAACTGGGTAACTACTGACACGAGCACGCCATTCCCCGATCGTAAACGACCTTTTTCACGGGATCCCGATAACCAACAACCACAAAGTAATAAACTCGTAGTAACCACATAGGTTAAATATCTGGGCTCCATACCATGATACAACCTCTATCCAGAAGGAAATGTACATACCCTAAGGGGAGCTACAGCAACCCCTAATAACCTTGCTGCATCTTTCCTGTTTTGACCATTACCGGGATGTGAGGCTCGATGAATTCACGTCCACAAAAACACACTTTGTACAAAAAGCCGTGCTTTGGGTCAACAAATGATCAACACAATGATCACTAAGATAGACGATCAAATAAATGATCCTATCACAATAATCAACACAATGATCATTTCAGCATCACTCAGCATGTCACATTACCAAACTGGGAATATATCGCTGATAACTTCAACTATATAACCTCTGAACTCGTACGTCTTAAAGAAGGGTGTTAAGCTAAAAGAATAAATTCTCCGCCACCAACAGAAATATATTTGAAAGAAATCGGCTTTATATCTCAACTTGTAATGTCAGACATGCAATCCATACAAGTCTGTTCCGGGCTCGAACAGAACCGAAGGCACTTACAAAGAAGTCCTTGCAATCCGAATAATCTCTAATCACGTTCGGATTTCCCATCACTTATGGAGATCTCTATACCAGGGATCAGCCAGTGCAGAGACAATCAACAAGAAATCCTTTCGCTTTCGAAAATATCTGGTCTTCAACACCGTTCTTCGAATGCAATTCATAACGACGTATCACATATTCGGAATGGGTTATACGACCCCATGGTCCTTTCCCGGTTAACCCGAATAGTGAGCGCTTATTTTAAAAAAAATAAGTGTGGCATTCAATTTCAAACAATTCACAACAAAGACCTATTTAAAGGTAAATATTGATAGTCGGTCATTGAACTATCAATAGATATGCCAACATCACCAGATTCCAAATAATTTTCCAAATTATTTATTTCCAAAAAATATCTTTAGAAGATATAACTTTCCATATTTCAAAAATAAATCAATATTTATTTTAAACCTATTTTCCCAATTCCTTTTATAAATTCCATATTGAATTTATATTTCCAAAATATTTATGAATATATGATTTCAAATATCCATTTTTCAATTTATCTTCAAAAAGATAAATTCTCAACATATTCACTTTATATTGGAAAACATTTCTATACTTATTAAATAAGTAATTCACAATCTTTTATTTTCAACACTTAGAAAATATTCTATATACTTAAATCGAAATTAAGTATATATTTCTTTCTTTAAGGAAATCATTCACTTAACCGTATTTATTTGGGCCAAAACGACGTTGCGTAAAACATCGTTACGACAACCCAAAATCACTAGTATAGGGATTCGAAATAAAATAGATATATAAATCCCAATACTATACAAAACATTTCCTTTCGAAAATTATCTATTATAACAACAGTGTTATAATCTATTATTTCCTTCTATTTCTCGAAAACATCTATTTCAATCATAAATGTTGAAATCTAAAATTTCGAATCTCAATACATTTTTAAAACATCGTTAGATCGTTTTAATTCTGTTTAAAATATCACATTCCAAATAATTCTTTAACATAATATTCACTATACAAAAACGTGAATATATATTATTAATAAATTTTATTTCTTCTATTGCCTTTATTTTAAGGAATTATTCACTGTTTAAAACATGAATATATCTCCATAAATAAATTAGATCAATTTACTTATTAAATAAGTCATTTTGAATTTATAAAACAACGTTTATAAATTCTATTCTATTTATTTTATATCAACTTCCTTTTATAAACTTCCTTTGTTAACCTATCTCAATTCATATCACAATGATATACTAAAAATTCATATTATAAGTCAAATACTTATAATTTATCTATTTACAAAATTATTCCTTTAAACTTCATAAATTTTATAAATCTTATAACGTATAAGATTCATTTATTTACCCAAATTCCATTCTTTCAAATAACTTTACAAATTTTTATAAACCTACTGTTTATAAAATTCCATTTATAACTCCACCGTTATAATTCTATAATTCCAATTCATGAAATTCATTTACAAATCATTCTATCACTTATAAAAGCTCGTTTTATAATTCAAGATATTCTAAATTTATAAATATCAATTTATAAATCTTTTAATACAAATCAATTCATATTATTACTTTAAACATCTTTAAACTCTTTTATAATTTCATCATTCTGATTTATAAAATAAAAATTTTATAAATCCTATTTCTAAACTTCTTATAACAAATTCAGAAGTCCTCGTTCAAACTATTTTATAAAATCACTAATCCCATATTTTCAAAAATCAATTTTTAACTGTATTTTTCAAAAATCAAAATTTTTATAATATTAAAATTATAACGATTATTTATTTAAGATGAATCAATTCCAAAAATATTATATAAACGTATATTTCCAAGAATCACTTTAGAAATCAAAAATCGTTATTTTTAAACTTCAAAATTGGACCCGATGATGCGACACATCAATATTCAATCACAACTTTCAAACATCATATATCATCCATGATAACAATCAAATATCACAATATATGAAATTAAATAAATATTTGTGAGGAATCCAGTTGGATCCCTCCAACCTGTTTTCCTGCATCCACAGACATTAGCACAATACCATTCCGTTTCAAGACGGAATATCGCGGTACATGGGATTTTATAAATATATATCCGCTTACTAACGGCGTATAGGGTCTCATCCGCTAAAAGAAAATGCGGGAAATCAATCAACTGCAATATATACATATGCCAATATATATATATTGCTATATATATAATATAATACCAATTCCACTTCGAGGTGGAATATCGCGGTATATGTGTGTAATAAATAACCTCCGCTTACTAACGGCGTATAGGGTCTATTCACATCCAATAAATATATATAACAATCATCATTCAAACATTCAATCAACACAGTCAAACAATTTTAAATCTAACTATTTAAAATTTAAATAAACAATAAAATTCCTTTTGAGTGAGAAGTTCTCACCTTTTATTCCTGTTTGCCATCCACTTCCAATTCAACTTGTTTTCTTCATTTATACCTTGTATAAATATTTACACATTTTATTAATATTCGAATCAATCGAATAAATTAAATTTTCATTTGATTGTTAAATAAATCAATAGTTTTATTTAAATCCGTTCCTTCTTTAAAAATTTTATTTCAACAAATTATTTTACTTTTAAAAATAATTCTAACTAGAAATTTTCAATTGAACTAAATTCCCTTTTTAATTTTAAACAGATTACTCTTAAACATTTTTATTTGAGGAAATTTAAATTTCAACTAAATTTACTTATCAAAAATAAATTTATTTAACTACAATTAAATTTTAAAACCAAATTTCCTTCTTTTAATAAATTATTCTTAGTAACTCAAAAATGAATTTAGATTAAATTAACTCACCCTAAAATTTAAATATATCCAACTAATTATTTCAATCTCGAGTTAATGATTTTTATTTTTAAACTAAAAATTAAAAATTCAAACTGATTTTCTTTAAATTAAATTTGTTTAACTAAAAATTTAAATTTCTTTTAATAACTTTCTTAACTAACTATTTATTTAAGTAAATTTCCTTTGATAAAATATCCTTTAGTTATTAAAATAAACAGATAAATTTTGTTAAAATAATTAATCCTCATATTATGTATTATTTTAATATAAACTTAGTAAATTTAAAATCTATCTGTACATTTATTTTACATTTCTAACTAATGACTTATTTATTTATAAGTTAAATAAATCATTCTTTTAAAATCTACTTTAAGTTTAAACCTTGTTTTAAACATTTAAATATTTATTTCAAATTAACTTCTCTTTTTATTTTAAATCAACTAAATTTTTTCTCTCTTTAAATCTAATGATTTAATTTTAAACAAAGCATTAAATTTTTAAACAAATTTCTATTAAATAAATTTACGTAGCCAAATCTAAATTTAAAACTAAATTTTCTTTAATAATTGCTTTCACTTTTCGAACCATACATACAAAAAAAAATAAAATAACGTATGTATATATCTCACATAAACTGCATTGACATATGTATATAATATACTTTTCTGTTTTTTTTTTTTTTTTTTATACGTTATAAGAAAAATATAAATGAATAAATAAAATTACCTTTACTGCATCACCTCGATCCAACCCACAACCCAAAATCACCCACCGTACGCAACCCAAACCCTAGCATCGCCACTGCCCACCATCAAATCGCCGCGCGCCCCTCGCGCTAGCACGCGCGTGCGCTACGTTCAACTCGAATCGCTGCTGCCTTCATCGATCGAGCTAGCGAATGCCTCCACCATTAATCGTGTCGCCTTTGAATCGCCGCCTTCACCTCCACGAAAAATCGCGACGCCGGACCTATTGCGCGCGCGTGCTCGCGTCCCCCTCCTCTTCAGTTGCTTGAACCCTAAATCACTCGCGAATTCGAACGCGACTTTGATTCGAATTCATTCAATCGGCCATTGATTTTGTTTCTTTTTTTTTGTATACGAATGAACGAATTTATTCGGATTGGGGAAGATGGAATTGAAGAAGGCTTCGGCCATTTGATTTCTTCTGAGATTCGATTCTGAATAATAAAGGAAGGGGAAATGAGTATTTAAAATCGTGAAAAGGCATGCTCGGCCATGCTATCACGATTTCTTTCCTTGATTCTGTGCGTGATTTTAGGCGAGTTTAAAGGAGAGGAAAGTAGCTGAAAAGATTATAGCAGTTGTGATTATTATATTATTATTATTATTATTATTTTTTTTAAATTCAATTTGGTTCGATATAAATTTTCTTTGACACGTTTACATGTCGTATGCTCGCATAACAACTCCGATTAATACGAAATTTGAAATTCGGTAATAATTCAATATTACGGACCCCATGGAACAGGTTTCGTCGAATTCCGAGACAGTGCCTCGGACAGCTATTTTTTAAATATCGATTCAAACGATTAAATTTCAAACTGAGCAAAGCAGTTTCAAATTCGATTCTGAAACTTCTATTACCTTCAATATTATCAATACGAATTTTACAAGCCTTTGAAATATTTTAAATCGGCTTAAATTTGAAGATTCAAATTTTTATTCGACTCTCAATAGATTGGACTCTATAATTTAATCGTCGAATTCAAAGTTATATTGAAAATTCAATCCAAACCATCATTTAAATATTTAAAATAAATTAAATATTCTCAAATTAAATTATTCAAAATTCTGGGTCGTTACACACAAGCTCGTTTAACAACCCATTTCTGACGTGGAATTATCGACAAATCCAACGGTCCATTCAGAATTGCTGAATATACTACTTGAAATGGACTGAATCCAGTACTTCGATTAACAGCATGATTATGTGCGAATTCTACCTGATAAAACTTCACATCCCAGCTCTTCAAATTATCATTCACAACACATCTCAACAGGTTTCCCAAAGATCTGTTCAGCACTTCCGTTTGCCCATCCGTTTGTGGATGATAGGCGCTAATTCAGCTTAGTTCCAACCATCTTTCACAGACTCAACCAAAAATGACTTAGAAATCGAGTATCCCGGTCAGAAACAATGGTCTCAGGTAGCCCATGTAGTCGATAAACCTCTTTAAAGAACAATTGAGCAACACGGAGTACATCAGTGGTCTTTTTACAAGCTATGAAATGTGCCATCTTCGAAAATCTATCCACCACAACATATATAGAATCGTTCCCTCATTGAGTTCTTGGTAAATCCAAAACAAAGTCCATGCTAATATCAACCCATGGTCTAGTAGGCACGGGCAATGGCATACACAATCCTGCATTCGTAGCTGTCCCTTTGAAAACTTTACATATGTGACATCTCTGCACAAATCTTTCAACTTCTTTCCTCATGGAAGGCCAAAAATATGATTGAGAAATCAACTGCAAGGTACGATCTCTTCCCACATATCCTTCTTCATGCAATTCCTTCACAATCTTCATTCGCAAACTGCACTCTGGTATACACAATCGATTTCCTTTGAATAGACAACCATCCACCAACACATACTCATATGTCTTCCCTTTCTCGACTTCATCTACAACCTTAGCAAACTAAGAATCCTCAACAAACAATTCTGAAAATACTTCAAAACCCATCACTTCAACTCTCATCATAGTCAACAAATGATTTCTTCTACTCAATGCGTCTGCCATCCGATTTGTAACTCCCGACTTATGCTTTACAACAAATGTAAACTGTTGCAAGTATACGATCCATGAAGCATGCATGACTGCAATCTTATCATGCCCCTGCAAATGCTTCAACGCTTCGTAGTCCGTGTATAATACAAACTCTTTATGAAACAAATAGTGTCTCCAATGTTTTATGGCTTGAACAATAGCATAGAACTCCGAGTCATAGGTACTGTATCTTGTCTTGGCTCCAGAAAGGTTCTCGCTAAAATAAGTAATGGGACGACCCTTCTGACTTAATACTCCACCAATTCCAACCTTAGACGCATCAGTATCCAGCTCAAAGAGAAACTGAAAATCCGGGTATCTAAGAATCGGTGTTGTAGTCAAGAGTGTCTTGATCTGTTGGAAAGCAGAATTAGCTTCTTCGGTCCACACAAACTGCTTTCCTTTCATGCAATCTGTCACTGGTGCCATCACGCTACTGAAATGTGGAATAAACCTTCGGTGGAATGATGCTAACCCATGGAAACTTCTCACTTCAGTTACAGTCCTGGGTTGTGGCCAATCCTTGATTGCTTCAACTTTACCTTGATCCACGTGGATTCCTTCCTTGGACAACACATGCCCCAAAAACAAAACACTATGTGTCATGAACATGCACTTCTTTGTTGCCGCGTAAAATTGTTCCTGATGAAGTATCATTAATACTTCCCGCAAGTGTTGTAGATGTTCTTCTATGCTTCCACTGTATGTCAATATATCATCAAAGTATACCACCACGAACTTTCCAATAAACGGTCGAAAGATCTGATTCATCACTCCATAAAAGTACTAGGTGCATTCGAAAGACCAAACGACATGACCAGCCACTCATACAACCCTTCTCGTGTCTTGAATGCGGTTTTCAATTCATCCCCTCGTCGAATTCGAATCTGATGATACCCACTCTTCAGATCAATCTTTGAAAAAATAGCAGCTCCGCTCAACTGATCTAACAAGTCATCCAATCTTGGCATCGGAAATCTGTACCTCACTGTAATCTTTTTTAGTGCGCGACTATCCGTACACATTCTCCAAGTTCCATCCTTCTTTGGCACTAACAAAGCTGATACTGCACAAGGACTTAAACTTTCTTATACGCGCCCTTGTTCAAGTAACTCCTCCACTTGTCTTCTCAACTCTTTGTGCTCCTTTGGACTCATTCTATAGTGTGGTGTATGTGGTAACACAGCTCCCGGAACAAGATCAATCTGATGTTATATGTCTCTCAATGGTGGTAACTCTTTTGGTAATTTTTCAGGAAATACATCTTCAAATTCCTTCAACACCGGCTTAACCTCCTCAGGAATTTCAACCGTTCCACTACTTTCACGTCCAATCAACAGAAAAACTTCAGGCCCATCCTGTACTTCTTTGACAAACTCCTTCAAAGATAACAGAGTCTTTAGTTCCTCGATTTCCTCCAACTTGCTTTCACTTTGTTGTCTCTTTTTAGGAACTAAAGTGATTGTAGTGCCCTCGAACATGAAACCATAGCAGTTGGTCCTTCCATCGTGTTGCACAGGTCTATCGAATTGCCACGGTCTCCCCAACAACAAACGACATACATCAATATCTATCACGTCACACCAAATTTCATCCTTATACTTCTTTCCAATGGAAAACGTTACACAAGCTTGTTGACTAACCTTCACTTCCCCACCTTTCCTCAACCAAGCTAATTTGTAGGGTTTGGGATGCTTCTCTGTCTTTAACGCCAACTTCTTTATAGCTTCTGTAGAGATGATGTTATCACAACTTCCTGCATCGATAACAAACTTACAAACCCTTCCCAAAATAGTGCACGTTGACTGAAAGATGTTACTCCTCAACCAGCTAGTCTCCCCTTCCTGCTTTGGCGTCAAGCAAGATCTCCTCATCATTAAAGAATATCATTCATCTCCCGCCAATAATTCTTCTTCTTCTCAACTTGTGGTGAATTGGAACATTCTATTTCTGCATCCTCATCCTCAACCTCAGCAACCATCGCTCGCTTCTTAGGTTCCGGGCATTCATTGCTCTTATGACCAAACTCCTGACAATTATAACACTTGAAATTGTTATTGACCTTGGTCTTAGCAACTCCATTGACAACCGGTTTACTAACAACCTTGAAAATATTAGTATTGCTACTAGCCCCTTTTACCTGATTGATCGAACTTGTAAGCATACCACCTCCTCTTCTACCTTGCTTCTCCCAATCGAGAGCCTTCTGGTGTGCTTCAGCAACGGATCTTGGATCAAACATATTCACCATTTTCTGAATTTGCATTCTCAATCCTCCAACAAATCTAGATGTCAACTGTTCCTCCGTTTCCATGATATCGTTTCTAGCAGTCAGTTGATAAAATTCATCTGCATAATCATTTAGCGACTTTGTCCCTTGTCTCAAATTCTGTAAGGGCTGATACATAAGAGACCGATAATTATAAGGCAAGAAAGTTGCCTTCATCAACTTCTTCATCTTTTCCCATGAAACAATCTTCGACTTTCACATACTCTCCCATGTAAGTTTAGTTTATTGCCACCATGTCATAGCTCTTCCCCTCAATCATGTAGCAACCAACTTAACTCTACGATGCTCGGGTACTTCCTTGAAGTCAAAAATTTCCTCAACATTTGATAACCAATCCAGAAACTCTTCCGCTATCATTCCTTTTTTGAATTCTGGAACCTCTGTTTTCATCCTCGACTCCCATCGACGATCATCATCTACATTCCGATATTGACTTCGTACTCGGTCTCGATAATGAATACTACATCTGTCACCATCCTCATCATAATCAAATGTACTTCGATATCGATCTTGACTATCAACATCCCACGATCATGCATGGTCCTTCTACACTGTCTTTCAATATCATGATATGATTCATTTTCAAACCCCCGTGGAGTTCTTCTCTCTTCATTTCTGTACTCATGGTGTTCTCGTCTCATTGAAACTGATGATTCTCTTTTTTCTCGACAAGATTGTGGTGACACCCTCCTCGCTTCCGAAATCGATGGCGAAACCATGTTTCCTCTATGGTTCGAGATTGGTGACCTTCTCCTTTGACTTTGATTCATGTCATTCATCAATTTCTCTAACTTCCCAATACCTTCATCGAACTTTCCATTGATACGTTGTTCCATTTGCTCAGCTTCTTGTCTTCGATACACATCTTCAACATTTTGAAATCGGTTAGCACTTCTCGGAGGCATTGTCGAATCTTCAACAAATCCAAACACATACTTCAACCAGCACAACTTTAACTCAAATCTGAACTTGACTTCTCTCGGCCTGCACTTAGCTTGGCTCGGCTGTAACAGCTCTGATACGGCTCCAACTTCTATAACTCTCGACCTTGATTCAACTTCTCTACTCGGCTCAAACTCCAACACTTCAACTCGGCTCCCAATAGGCTCGGCTTAGCTATGATTGGCTAAGTCTAGCTCCAATCCAAACTTGACGCAGCGGAATAACAACAAGTTGTCGCAAATGAGGCAACAACAACAAACAACGATGGAACAATACAATGATGAATCGATGGATTGATGATACCCAAGATAAATGTACAAATCCGTTGATCTCGCGAGATACCGGATTCTATCCATCTTTAACACGTTGATCGTGCACGATCCCGTGTTAGAAGATCTACGATTCTTCGACGTTGATCTCGCGCACGAGATTCCGTAAACCGGCTTCAAAATCGTTGATTCGAGCGCACTCGAATAACCGAAAATGAAGAAAGGAGATAACACTCAACTTCCAATTTTAAAGAGGCACAAAGCACTCAAACAAAAGTTTTTTTCAAAATCAACCCCTCAAATGATACAACTCACCCGCTATTTATAGGATTTACATATAACAGCACACGACCTAGCACAGGTCGTTAACGACCTAACAATCACGACACACGACTTAACATGTATAAGTTATACATCACACGACTTACGACTTACAGTATACACGTGACATAACAGAGTTACAATACAACAACAACGACTTAACATATACAACATGACGCGATTTAATGACATAAGAGATCATTGGCTCAAGAAGATAGCGACATCAGTGAACTAAGCTTATGGAAATCTTCACGCGACCTAAATTTGAGCGACATAAGGAATTGTGGCTTAAAAGATTGTTTGCGACTTAACTTCTCGCGACCTAAAGAATTCTGGAGCGACCTAGGCTTCGCGTCATATGGATCTGCTCGCTAGGTCGTAGCTCGGTTATGTCATAACGACCTAAGGCAAAACAGGCACTTTGAAGCATCGTTGCATCTTTCTTTCCTCTTATCTCGTTATTCTTTACTCCGTTAGGTCGCTGGCGACTTATTAACTCGTTATGTCGCTCCGACCTAAGGCAACATTAGATTGCGCTGCATTAAGACGTTACTCCAAGATACGCGGCCGAGTGTCTTTTTCTTACATTTTGGATGATGATGTTATGGTAACGGTAAATTTCTCATTACCAGTTAACCAGTAATCATTTTTGATTGAAATTGGTATACCAGTTTAATCGGTGTTGTAACGGTAAATTATCGATAACATTTCTTTAAAACCAGCGATGATGGTAATTTTACCATTCAATTAAAAAAAATATTCATATGATATGTTTCATTATAGATACTTAGACCCAAACAAATGATCAAGTTAGTTCAATGATCAAGTGAAATAATATCAAATACACTTCTTTTCTTTTTTATTTATGTCTTTTATTAAGAGACATTATAAATAGTATAATGAAGATGTGTTACAGTGTAAAAAGATGTCAAATTACAGACTTTTTAGGGAAACGGTAATTTACCATTACCAGTATAACGGTTATCAGATTATCAGTATACCAGTTTCTGATATATCGACGGATCGGTAACGGTAACGGTAAACAATTTTAGCTTATCAATAAAAACGGTACGTAGATATGTAAAATGGTAATGAAGGATGATGTTGTTGTTGTAGGTGTTTTCACCCACTGTGCAACAAATACAAAAGGACGTTAAGGATCCTAGAAACAGTTGAAAAGTTCTTAATTACGGCGTCATTATTAAAACTGGTATGTTCGGCCGTGGGTGAAACTGGTAAATTTTTCAAAACAATCTTTAACTAGATCGTAATGGCTCTTAATTAGCATTAGATCCAATATATACGTCAAAATAAAATCATATTTTATTTTAAAATATTTTATATTTATTTGATTAATCATGTTAGTTAAATTATTTAATATTGATTATACATATTTCGTATACATCCTTAGACTAATATGATAACATAATAGATTTAAACATGTGTATAACAATATATATGTATATCTGTGTGTGTGTGCGCACGCGCGTGTGCTTATAGAAGTTGGAATTTATGCATATTGCATACACATATATATTATACTTATATACGTACAAGTATAAACCGCATGTACATGCATCTAGTAGCTAGAGCAGATGTGTGTTGTAAGTGCAAAGTTTTAGTAATCACAACGTTTTTATTTCAAGTTGATTTGTTGTTGGTGTCGGTCGTAAATTGGTAGTAAAATTCCGTTAATGGGTAGTTGAGAAGAGATGGTGGTGTTGCGAACCGATGGTGGGTATCCGTTGATGGATAACGGTATTTTCAAATTTTCAAAATGACACCGTTGAAGTGCTAGTTGTTGAATTTTCTTTGTTAGCGATAATGATGTGTAGACACACACGCATGCACACACGCGCGCTGGCGCGCACGCACACGCGCACACACACACACACACACACACATATATATTGTAAATAGGTAAGGATTTTATTAAGGCATTTCAGCCCATAACATTAGCTCAATTTGGCACAATATAAGGTACAGACAAAACCAAACTATTAAGTAAACCAAGTGAACACTTTCCATATTAAAACAACTTCTTCTCCTTCCTCATACGACCTTCGCGAAATCATGGTAGCCGATACAGATAGCTCGTACATGGGTTTCCTACCAATGGAGAGCTCAAATCCACTCCTACAGTTCGAACTGCACCTCATTCCAGTCTGGTAAGGGGGAAATCTCTTTTGTATTATCTGCATGTCTCCAATCGCAAGCTTACTGACCTCAAAATGGCTTCTTTGTTTACCATGAAATACCCGACGATTCCTCTCTCTCCAAATGTTCCAAACAGCTATAGTGATGGCGATTTTGTTCAATTTGGCTTCCAGATCTTTGTTGTGACCGCGCTAAATCAGGTGAGTAATCTGTTCTTCTAAGTTATTTGAGTGGGGTGGAGAGTTTAACATATTATTGCACGAATTCCACACCAGATTCGAGTAAATACATTCAAAAAATATGTGCTCATGTGTTTCAGTGTTCTGATTACATAAGACAAAAACAGTTTCATTTATCATTCCCCATTTCGATAGCCTGTCTCTGGTAGGTAATCTTCTCAATATAGCTTTGTAAGCAGTGAAGGTCATCTTCGGATTATTAATATGATCCCATATAATTTTACTCTATCCAGCTTTACTGTCTTTTTGCCTAATTTCATTCCAAGTAAACTTAGTGGTATATTCATTTCCAGTAGGCTTCCAAATCCATATGTCATTCTCTCTACCATTATAAATAAGCATAAATTGAATTATTTCCTTCTTAGCTTGATGCAAGGAGGAGAAATTCCACCTATTATTGTTAATCACATCTTGAACTCATTTATCCGAACAACCGAAGTCAGAAAAAGCATTGAGGCCCAAAATGTCAATCAGTGATTCACCTTGAATCCAAGGGTCTCTCCAGCCCTTCCTATAGCTATTTCAGGAGTGCAGAGTGTTGCTAAGGTGTTTCTTACTTTCATAATTGCCTTCCAGTTGGCTGAGGCATTGTTGCATATAGGCATTTGCCAAAAATTGCCTTTAATGTACCTTTGTCTCATCCATTTTCCCCTAAACCTTCACCATTGATTATTCTCCATGCTTGTTTCAGAGTATAAATTGTTCTCATGTCTTTAAGTCTTTTAAGTCCCACACCTCCTTCATCTTTGGATCTGCATAGTTTGTCATATTTGATCTTATGAATACCACCCTTGCATATGAAGTCCGCACAAACCTTTTCAATTTTTTGTATTGAAGCATCAGGCAATTGAAAAGTTTGCAGCCAGAAATTAACTTTAGAGTGTATAACAGTATGCACCAGTTCAACTCGGCCAGCAAGGGACAGCAGTTTAGAGCTCCAACCATGCAATCTATCTCTAATGGAGGAAATAAAGACTGTACATTCTTTGTCAGTAATCTTATTTGAAGATAATGGAAATCCTAAGTATTTTACTGGCAGATTGCCTTCCTTCACATTTAAGAGATCCAACACCTCTGTTTTCCTGTTACATGTTTTTGTTAAAATAGCATTTGGTTTCTGTTCATTCAGTTTTTAGACCAGTATATTTTCCTAACTTAATGAAAATGTTTTTAACTGCTTTCGCTGATTCATGGCTGGATTTTATATAGATGAGCAAGTCATTTGCATATAGTAAATGACTCAAAGTAGGCTGGATGTTAAAAATAGACCGAATAACCTTATGATGAATAGCCAACTCCATTTGTAGCGAATAGTATTCCATCGAAATTGCAAACAAGTAAGGGGACAGTAGATCACCCTGCTGGATGCCTCTATTGGACCTTACACAACCTTTTGGAATGCCATTGATCAGGATAGAGAAGGTAGGTGTAGACATGCATTCTTTTATAAGACTCACAAATTTTATTGGGAACCCCATAGCAATGACCATATGAATAATAAAGTATTTATTAATTTTGTCATATGCTTTGTGGAGGTCGACCTTTTAGATAGAATTTTTCAGCTCTTGGTTTATTAAAATTCCTTACCAGTTCATGTGCCACAAGAGAATTTTCAGAGATACTTCTACCCTTAATGAAAGCGCTTTGACACACACGCACACATATATATAAGCACATTTGGTTTACAACCATCTAAATATATACACAACATTCAAACAAGCATCGATAACATCCATCATCATCCAGACATACATGAAATCATTGACATCATCTCAAAATACATCTATAACATAACCTAATATAGATGATCAGTTACACATTAAAACAACATGATTACATCACTTTTAAATCATTTAAGTCTTGTTTTTTACTTTTGGTTGGCTTTCAAAACAATATAAAAACGTAATTACGACTTTGAAAATGGATCCAAAATATGTATATGTAAGTGTGTGTGTGTCGGTAATATGTCGTGAGAGAATAAATTGCTCACAAAGTGCCCAAAAATCAAAGATTCACACGTAAAATGAGGCAAATCTAAGAATTGACTACAAAGCCCCAAAATTTCCTTTTTAAATATGTAGATTTGAAAGTCTAGCTAATTCACTTGATAATTTACTGTTATTCTATTAATTTGGCTTGATTTGGAAGAGATTAGAGATAGTTTTGGCTAAGATGAAGTTTACGGAGGTTTAGATCTATTTTGAGATAAAGGAAAATGATTTGGGAATGGCCAATTAGCCAATATAAACTCTAAACTCGAAATGAGTTATTTGGCCTCACCTAAACCTGACTAATTACCCACCAGGCAATCTCAAAAACTATCAAACTATAAACATTCATATTTCTCAAACTTTAAGTCCAAATGGCTACTATGACCATTTTAAAGAGAGGGAAACCATTATATCTTTCCAACAAAAGTGGTCTCGGTTCCTAATTAGGCTCGTATTAAAAAAAGTTATAGTGGTTACGAGTTTTCAAGGGTAAAATCATCCAATAAAATTACAAAGGGTCAAAAATATCATTACTCAACATTACCCAATATGAATTTAAAAACAATATTTCACGCTTTATACGTAAAATATTGATTGTTACACTCTCCTTCTCGTAGAATTTCGCCCTCGAAATCTAATCACACAGGGTAAGTTAAACAACACAGTTATCCCGCTTACCTAACAACCATAAGCAATCATATCAACATCAAACATGCACACATAAGCAAAAATGATACCTACGCCTATCCTAACATGCATGATACTAAACTACCTAATATAAGCATCAATTGTGACATCAAATGTGAAAGCCAATGCGATAAATAGGAAGTCTTACAAAGTGAAGAGCTTCAGATAAGCGGTCCTCATGCTCTTCTCAGCCTCTCAGGCACTACCGCTTTCTCCTTCACTCTATCGGACCTTAACCAACTTCACTGTTTCCCTCCTAAGTCATTTCTTATTATATTCGACCGCACGAATAAGCTTATGAGGTTATAGAGCTTTTGGTCCACTCTTGATATCACATAGTCAAATTCGGTATCACCCTCCCTAATGCCTCTTATAAGCTCTTCCCAGAATCCACTCGTAGATAACTGGTATTTATTGCATACAATGCCCCTTGGAACACCCCTATAATCGTACAACCTACTTCTCCTAGCACTTAGTCGGTTCCCCTACGTTCAACTTGACTTCATGGGTATAAATTTGGCATTCTTTATCAATCTATCAACTATGAATTAGATGATATCATACCCTTATCTAGCCCTTGACAGTCCATCCACACCCATTCCCCTTTCCACTGGGGAATCCCTAGCGGTTGAAACAATATGCTAGGCTCTTTCGCTCAGCTTCCACTACTGGCAGCTAATATAACTCAATTATGAAATACACCATAATCCCTTTTAAAAAAAATGTTTTTCCCATGCATTCTATCCCTACTGGGATGTATATCAACCTCGAATGATGGTACACTCACAGTAGCCCATTCCTAAGTCCATCAGTATCAGGTATAATTAATCTACCATCTTCACGGAGCTAACCTTCTTGGCTGAGTTCGCACTACTTCATCTCCTCATACTCTAACCCATCTCTAACTTAGTAATTATCCTTACTAGTCTAGCATCTTGCCTCTAACTAGCTTCGACCTACTCGATCAAAGTAGACTTAATCACTTATCTTGCCAACACTTCTACCTCCATCTCTTTCCTCTATTGGAAATCATAACTTGTGATATACTCAAAATGTATCTACATTGGAAAACTACTCCGAAACTGGTGCATCATCTCCATATCGCCTGCGCCATCCTTAAGTGCATCTTGTACTTTTCTTTCATTGGAGTATCACCTAGGAATACCAGTAAAGGCTCACCTAGCTCTTGACACTCCTCACTACCTCAAAGAGTCGTTTGTTCTATATGTGAATACTATAGGTATGCCCGAATAAATTCCTACAGACGAACCTACTTTTCTATAGGTCATTCACTAACACCTCTATCCCTCGTTGCTCTTTGAGCGTCATGCTCCAAAAAGGTATAACAACTTGCCACTAAGTAGATACATAGCTCAATCTCCCTACGTGGTGATAGTCCGATCACCCTTGGATATTCCCTCAAAATGAGCAAGAAAACAATTCCTTGTATGGGATCTCGAGCGGATACACCAGGCTAGCCATAATTATATTTTTAGGCATATAGTCCAACTTTAACTTCCACCCTCCTCCTGTCCCAATCGTCATCTCACCATCTCATCATTCACCATAACTCTGTATTCTTTCGATCGCTCCATCCCCAAATGATACAAGATCCAAAAAAATCCAAACAAAGAAATTCACATTAAATAAATCCATGACTTGAGAACACTATTTCATGACAAACTACAACCAGGTTGGCCGAACCATCACCAAGTTCAAAAAAACCTAAAGGTCTACCTATATCAGGACACCACCCTAACCACTCACTAAGTCACTGGGTATAAAGGGTCTAGCATATCGATCTTAAATAAAATACAAATAGGTACAGTACAATGGAAACATATCTCAAATAATGATTCCCTTTCCTTTCTCATTTACCAATGGAACAGAAACGAAGTAGGAATGACACTCAGTTCATAAGCAAACACATCCTTCTTGTTCCTTTACAACTCTGGACAATCCTACTTCATGAGTCCTATCTCAATTGAGACACTTTATTTCCCCACACTTTGGGGCCCTATATGTTTTTCTTAAATGACCCTTCTTATTGTAATTAAAGCACATTGGTTCCCACTTGCCTTTCTTTTGGTCATCTTCCTCCTGAGACCGCTTCCTTTTCTTATCGTTATTATTCCACTTTTTCTTGCCTTCCCCGCTCACCTATGGCTTTGGCTCTCCCTCAAAAACAACAACTTTAACTTTTGGTTTTGGGTATAGTCTCTCATGCCTTAAACCACTCTCTATGACCTTCTTGAAGGCCAGATTGATGTGGCCAATTATCTTCTCACCTAGGTATTCATCAGGCCGACTATGAACTTCTCATTCTTCTTCAAATGAGTGTCGACAAAGGACAAACCATACTTCGAAAACATGTCGATTTCACCACATACTCAGAAATCGTCTTCCCTTTTAATTTCAACTCAACAAACTTTTTAAACAATATTAACTTTTGGGTAGTTGATATGAACTTCTCCTCAATTCGAGCTTTGAATTGCTTCTAAGTAAACTAGTCTTCAGGGTAGCAATCTTAGTATCATTCCACCATCCCATAGCCCAGCCCTAAAGTTTTCTAGAAGCTAACTTCCTCATTGTTGCATCTTCCAACTCTAGGTCCTCGAAGATGCACTTGTAAGTGCCCGACCAATCATGCACCTCCACAACCGATTCCGTTCCAAGGAACCTAAGGCCAGAATAGTCCTTGTTCACCTTAGCGAAGTTGGCTCCGGACTTTTACGTTAGAGCACCACCATCTACAGCAATAGCAAAAGCAATAACTTAGGCATGTTGGTGCAAGTTCCTCATCATGTCAGCGAACATGGTTTACATTTTGGGGTTAGCCAATCCCAAGCCTTCTCCTTCTCCCTCTACTCCTAAAATGGAGTTTCCAACAACGTTCTTCGTATATCGGCTCATTCTTAAAGTTTTTAATAAGAATGATCGGTTTTTCATAAAGGAAACTGCACCAATTGTACTTGTATGTGCAATGCGACTCACTTTATATATACTACTAATATACAATTTTGGAAAACCAAAAAATATAACAAGTGCACTCTCTTATGTTGCTCGATCCACTCTAAGGTGATAATTGTTGGAACTGGACCAGCCCACAGCGGAACTTATGGGTGAATTTCAAAAAAAAAAAAAATTCCCTTATTGGTTCTTTATTGGGCCTATGAAGTCTATTTTATTTAGAACATCTCTAAATTTTGTTTAAATAAAGTCTTTTATTTTATTTAAATTTGTAAATTGATATGGTTTATTTAATTTATATTATGATACACACACATATCTGTGTGTGTATCATATACACACACATGTGTGTCCGCATATGTAATATATCAATTCGTGCAAGGTATACCATGTCCATGTATAGATGCTGGGATTTACATCGCAACGGACATGTTAGCTCATCCAATATTCAAATATATTATCTGAATATATGTATATATAAATATATATAGTATTATTTGTACATAAAATTATAAATGTTTATATATATATTATAGTTTTGCTTAAATAATTTTATATAAGTGTGTGTATGTGCGTATGTATGTGTGTGTATATATATATAATTATATAAATAAAATATTAATATTGCATATTATATAATAAACTTATCTAGATATAAAGAATTTCATAAATGATTATAAAAAAGTTTAATTAAAAACCGTACGTAATACACGCACATTTATATATGTATATTAAAAATATTATGGTAAATATTTATATGTATAAATATATGCATAATATATATATATATATATATTTTTTGATAAAATGCTAATAAATATATTTCATAAATATAATAAACTAAGTACTATGCATGGCTCTGTAAATATCTTTTTAATTTTAATATATATATATATATTTAAATATACACATAAAAATATTAAAACATTAATTAAAAATATATTTCAAATTTTAAATTTTTAATAAATCCTAAAAGATATTTTAAGCTTTGAAATTATTTTTGACAATTTTTCGATTTAAAATTAATTTTAAAATGATTTTTTTATTTTCAGCTACAATATGAAAATTAATTTAAAAATTTTAAAAAATTGTTTTTTAACCTTTTTGGAGATTTCTTATTACTATAATTATTTTATAAAATATAAAAATAATTTTCTTATATATTTGAATTAATATATTTGATTTATGTAATAAATTGATTTAAATAACATTTAAATAATATATATATATATATGTGTGTGTGTATTATATTTTATAACTGTGGAAAATTATTACAGCCCGAATAGTTTACATATAAAATAATATGATCACACTTGATTGAAATATGATGTTATAATTAATTATAAACTATATATATATATATATATATATTTAGATACTATATATTGCTCTAATAAAATAAAAAAATATTTTTTTAACTATAGGGCCATGCTAACCTAAGACATATTAGATACCAAAAATATCTTTTTTCTCGTTTATTGTAACACCGCATATTTTTAGTAACATTATTTAGGATATCTAATTAGCTAAATGAAACAAAATAATGTAATGTGATGATTAAGACATTGAGTTTTGTGATTAATAGGGTAGTCGTGCTATGTTAATGAATAAATCAAAAGGAGATAAATATGAAATAAAATAGACAAAGGGAATAGATAATGACAAAGTTGGAATAAGAATATTCTTATACCGTAAACCCTTAAGAATCCATTCATACGTTCTTTTCATTATCAAAAGTTAAACTAAGAGGCCAGCCACCATTAAAAGCAACTAGAGGAAGATAAGAGAATCAAAGGGAAGCTTAATCAACTTAAATTCATTCAAATCTCAAATCCTTATTCTCAAGAGCTAAGGAAAATAATGACTACATCTCATTTTTCTAATTGTTTTTGATTTTAATATGAATCCAAAGTATTTTGCATGATTATGCCATATTTTTGAATGATTAATTGTTTATATACGCTTATTAATGGTTTATGCTTAATCATATAGGTTTTATGATATGTTTTAATGTGAAAACCCTATTTAATGACATCTAAATGCCTTGCGATTTTAGGTCTAGGTCAGAAATGATATTTTAGAGATTGGTTTCAATTTTCATAATTTTTTGAATTAATGTGGATTTTATATTAATTTTCTTATGAGAAAATGGTTATTTGGGTTTTAAATTATATAGGGCTAAATAATTAATATTTTGGGTCTGGAATTAATATATATTAAGAAACATATTTAAAATGATTTTTTGAAATTTTTGTAGAATTTTTCTAAGTGTTTTGATAGATGTATAAAATTATTTAAGTTTGAGTGTTGGAAGTGATCTGCTAGGGCAGTTTGGGTATCTTGTTTAATTTGGCAGCAGTAGCAGCAGTGAGTGGCCTGTTCTTCGGTGGTTCAGAAATCTCTGTGATTCTTCTGTCAGTAGTCCGGGCAGATGGTGGAGCTTGTCCATTTCTTCTGAAAGCTCAGTTGGGTGTGATGTTAGTGGTTAAGAGGTGGGCCACTAGTTTCTTCTTAATGATGCAACTTTCTGGAGTATGGAAGTTGGGTCGTTACAACATTCTGTTGCAAATCTGTTCCCTGGATTCTTCTTTAAGGTGAGTAAACTTCTTTATTTAAAAACAGATCTTTTCTTTTAAAATCAATGCCAAGGTAAATTTCAGAACTTAAGCTTCAAATGCAAACAGTTTGTTTAAAGAGAAAAAAAAGAGAAAATCAAAACAGTGGTAAACTAAAAATAATAACAACTGCACTGTTCTTTCTTTTAGAAGCAACATCACTATTTATAGGTTGTTTTAAATTATCTATGTTGTATTGGCTGTATAACTCTGATGTATGTGATACTATGTAATGTTTTATGTGATATAATATAATTTATTCGTTCCGCTGTGAGATTCTGATGTTGTCTGTTTCTTCTTTCTCTTTCTTTTCTTCTTCTATCCCTTTCTTTCTTCACTAGCGATGCGATTTCCTGGAGATAGGAAGTTGGATCGTCACAGTTTAAATTTCCATTTTAATTTGAAACTTCAAATTTTAAATCTTCTTTAAAATTTAAAACTGCTTTTCAAATTTTTAATTTTAAATTTCCAGATTTAAATAACTTTAAATCTACTCACACTTTTAAAACCTTATTATCAAAATGTTTAAACTATCCTTTCAACATGATATAGTTAATAAAGTTAAATTTTTAAACTTAAGTTTCTGTTTTTAAAAACTGGAATTTAAAATCAGATGAGAATTTTAAACTTACATTTAAATTTGAATTTAAATTTTACTTAAAAGATAACTGCAGATTTAAAAAGATTTAAATCCTGATTTGCAGAAAACAGAAAATACACAGGATGTGACTTAAATGTTTTATATATTTATAAAAGAGAAGGGATATTTTATAAATGAATTAAATTATTCATTTATGAAATATTGGCAACAATTTTAGAAAACAAAATTTGAAACCAATAATATTCTAACAAGTAAGGCAGGTTATTTGAAAAGAAATACTTTTTAAAGTACAAATCAATTTTTACATGCTTTTAGCATGTTTTGCCACTTTCGGCACAAGGATTCCTACCAATTACTGTCACCTCCATGCCATCAAAACCAATGCACATAGTATCATTAATGTGGTACAAAGTGAATTGGACTAAGGTGGAAGGCATTAGGTCAAGACCAATGGTTCCAAATGGGTCGAAGCATGTCTTTGCTTTTAAATGAAAAGTGCGTTTGCTTTGCTTTCGACGGTATAGCTTTCGACTTGGTTGCCTTTCTGCTGAGTCAAATGTTTTAAATTAATGGTTTCAAATGGGTTGCGCCTCTTGTTTTAAGTAAATGCTTTCATTGGGGTTGAAGCTCGCTTTTCTACCCGTCAACGCCAATGGTTTCGAAAGGTATACTTGCTTTTAAAAACTTGGTCGCTTCTCCAATTCTTTTGAAAGGTTGGTTTCGATACTATCACTTCTTTGCTTAGGGAATGCTTTTGAAAGAGTGCTTTTGACTTAAATATTTTATAATCCTTTTGCTATGTTGAAGGTAGAACCCAAATGGTTTCGAAGGAGTTAAGTTTTAAATGGTTTCGAAAGGTGTTTCCACGTGTTTTATTTGAATCCAAAGGCTTTCGAAAGGTTTGATGTTTAATTGCTTTCGAAAGGTTTTAAAGAATGGTTTCGAAGCGGTGGTTCCCTAATGGTTTCGAAAGGTTTGAAAGGAAAGGTTTTTCAATGTTTTCGAAAGGCAAAGTTTAAATGTTTAAAGATAGGATGTCTAAGGTTTTAGTATTTTCGAAGGAATGGTTTTTCAATTGTTTTGAAAGAAGGATTAAATGGTTTCGAAAGGATTGTATTGGCCTTTCGGCCTAGGTGAAAGAAGGGTTTTACTTGGTTTTGAAAGGGGTACTTTCAATGGATTCGAAAGGGGTATTTTCAATGATTTAAATGTTTTCATCAATAAAGATTTGAGCAAAGTATGTATAACATGGCAAGATGATTTTGTGTAAAGCATAGAGTATATATTTTCCTTGTTTAAGTTTGGTTTAAAGGTTTTAAATCAATTTGAGATGAAATGGTTTTCAAGGAAAATTTAAGGGAAGATTACCATAAGTAAAATGACTCAGATATTAGAATACCAAATGTAACTGGTACAGGATCGCGCCCTATACATTAGCTATTAGCCCCTGCTAATTTAGTCCAATATTCCAGTGTGTAGGGCTTCATCACAGATAAGACTAAAATTATGATTACACACAAAAGGGAGTATATTGTATACAGATTGGTTATTGGTGAGCCTGCAAAACCATTAGGATCAGATGATCCTGTGAGATGTTAAGTTAGGGACAGACCGTCCAGAAGAGGAGCATTTAATAGACAGTTAGGGACAAACCGTCAAGAAAAGGAGTGTCTAACAGGTGTTAGATTATTTTAATTATATTGTCTGGTAGCCTCGTGTCAGCCAAAGGTTTGTAGTTAGCCAATAGTGTTCAGACAGATAGTTCATTTATTGCCTGATATGTATGTTTACATAATATTATTTACAGTTTTAACCAGTTTTGATTGCAGGATAAAGGTTGGTAAAAGATATGTTTCAAAAGAATATTAGTGAGGAAAAACCCATTTTGCTAAGCGGCGCGATCTCACTTATTATCAAATAACCGAGATGTAAAGTATTATTCACACCAGGCTTTATGTCTGACTCAAAATTTATGTTTTCTCCTTACACTCTCGGGTGCTCAAAATTTATTTGAGTAGGCCGAGGGTTGAAGTTTTACAGGTTTTAGTAGGTTGACGAATAAAGCTTCCGGAGACGAGCAGGCGGCTGACAGATAGCTATTTAGCAGTTACTGTTTTGTTTTGTTTATTCCACTGTGTTGTATTTAAGACAGTTATGTCTATATATGGTCAACCAAGGGGGCATCATCATACGTCGTTCTTAGCGTATTTATGTAATAATTATATTTTGAACCTGGGAAGCGATTATGAGATTATGTAATTCAGATGTGAAACATGTGTTTTGAAATGTAATAAGTAAAATGTTGTTATTTTTGAAATCTGTGATTTTGTTTCATATTCAAGTGCTTCTGGTATTATGGATACCATTAACATAGCTGTATTTATCTGCCTAAAGTTAATACTATGAATGAATGCAGCATCTGTAACGCTTAGCTTTGGGCCTCTAAATAGGGGGTGTTACATTTATATATACATATAACCAAACAACTTTGTGCCAATATCAATGTATGTAAGAATCGCTATCTAACTAATAATTTAAAAAAATGTGTATAATAAAATATAATAATTGAGCATATATAATTGAATCATAATCAGAAATGTATCTCATTCCTAATGCCTTAAAGTACACCTTGGACTGATTATGTCAACCCCTTGAAATAGTTTCCGCCAATAGAGTGCTAGTTCTTGAACCGTTGACTAACGGCTATCAAATAGAATATGATGTGATTTGATTTGAACTTGAATTAATGGAGTATGGAGGAGTTAATTTTGGCCAGAAATAACAAGGTTCGGAGGCAAGCCAAAAGTTACTAATATGTGTGGGTTGAGATGTTTATATAGAGGAAGAAAAGGAGAGAAGTTAGGATCTAGACCTTTACCTATTCTCCCTGCCTTATCTCTATCAATCTTGCTCACCAATAAGCCATCATATGGGCCTCAAACCCATTTAAATCGCAAAACATTATTTTGTATTTAAATCCAATTTAAATGCGTATCAATATTGCATGTGGATTAAAACATTTATAACTATTATAAATATATTTAATAATATTTGTTCATCATATCAAAATCAAATTTTATATTCATAAATTAATTAATTTATAACAATTACAAAAAATTTAAGTCGCTTGGTCAAAGGAGAATTCACCGTTTCAGTTATGTGATTCGTTAAGTGTAAATTTGGTTAGTGATTAATATCAAACTATTCGAATATTAATATTCACACATCCCTTAGCAGGTAGTGTGACATTTTAGCAAAGTTTATCGGTTACTTGGTTTCGGTAAAATCCAATTTTACTTTATTAACCATTACCCTGTTGTGATTTTTCTTTACATCATTTCTCTTCGTCAAAAGTATATCACTTTGGACTTATGGAACTTGTTAATGGTTAAGATTTCAGTATTATCGACCTTTAACTCTATAGCCCAAACACAAAGTTCTTGGTTCAATAATAATAATAATTATTAACCGAAATGCTTTGGATAGAGAATCTGACTTTGAGTTGACTTCAATTGACTATGATACTAACCTGACGAGATTGAGAAGACGAATCCTCACTTGAATAGTGTTTCACTTCCAATACTGCAACTCGACCAAACTATAGTCACTTGATGGAAGTTGTGCTATAATTTAACTGTAATCAAAGTAGAGCTTTCATATTGAAGACCAACAGTATTCTCAAGTCGAGAGAACCATGTAAATCGGTCACACGATATTTTTCGTTTAACTTTAGCTATACTAACTAACTGAAAACTATCAAGTGATTCATTCCATGATTATCCAATAATTATCAGTACGTAACCCAAAGGTGCCCCCAACAGTCATGAGTAATACACTATTCAATTGTAGAGTGTTATATACTCTAATCTTAATGGATACATTGATATCCAATCTCGATGCATCTTGACTAGGAACATTTAAAATGGTATATTTATTTTCATTGCGATAAATTGCTCACGGTCACAACGCTTTGTAACTACTGCCATAAAATGTACCATTTATGAATATTTTATTAAATATATTTTAATTAATTAATATAACACATTATATTAAGTATATAATAGAAAGAAAAAACCTTTTATTTTGAACAAGTTGTATCGAGTTAGATATATGTTACAAATTACATAATTGCCCATAGGCCATACCCCTAACTTTATCAATATCCTCCTTGCACTTAGGGTCAATTATGGACTCTTATTCCAACTTCTCTGATCAATTTCCTAAAAACCAATTGGGTCAGTCCCTCAGTGAATGAGTATGCTATTATGTTTCAATTATTTACTTTAAACTCTCTCTGGTCCTAATAAACTACCTCTATTATGTAGAACGATTTTGAGCATGTCTCTCGATTTCCAGTGAACTCTAAGTTCGGTTATGAACCATGTCATGATTTTGTTATTATATAACAATTCTATAGGAAAAACATTTGAAATCATCCTTAGCTCAGTTATAAATTTGTGTATTTATATATACATTGCTTTTATTGTGGCACTATTCAAGACAATGTATTTACCCGTTTTCATTGAATCGACCACAATCTTTATAAATTTGGAACATTTCCAGCTTAAAGGGTCTTAACTTGAATTTATTATTAACATATTATACTCAACATCACTTATGGAAGTTTAAGTCTGAACACTCCTTCGTAAGTAATTTATTATTTTTGTAAACAATTCTCTAATATTTGATAAATACACGAGAACATCTCAAACAACCATTTAGTGATATCTATTTGGATTTGATATTTTCTTTATACATAAAACACATAAACAAAGCAAGATATCGTAGACAAGATAATATATATATATATATATATATATATATATATATATATATATATATATATATATGATAAATCCTATTGCCTACTGCATAAGGAATCCATCTTACATATCCTGTATGAATCATTTTAATAAGGTGTCCTTGTATATCATTTGTGACATTTCCAATATCTTTTATACTTACTATAAAAGACATTATTTACAAATCAAACATCGAGTGTTAAAACAACTGAAGCTGACTTAAAAAAATACATCGTTAGCAATCAGTAGTGTGTTGTTTACTTATGGTTTAGAAATATCAATGTACCTTTTAACGTTCTTTCTTACAAACATACGCTTCCTCTGCATTTTAATTGATAATCAAACTACTTGATATTTCTATCAAAACACTTGTTCAATTTTGATGCTTATCGAACGAAACTTTTGTATCTGTTTTTGGATCATATCTAAAAACTTAAAAACTCAATATCACGCTCACTAACTTCGATACACTTTGGTTATTATATGTAAACAGTTTACTCTGAATAATTATTTAGAATTTTCCGTTTCAACACATATGCACCAAAACATCAAGTCATGCTAGGTGACAATTTTGTGAGTAAAATCCAAACCAACTCGAGAACATCGAATGGTAAATATATTACGTTAATTTCAATAGTTGAAATCCACAGTTTAATTTTTATCAATGTAGTTCACTATATTCCAACTGCATTAGTCTTTCTCATAAAGACACATTTATGGCCAATGAATCATATCGGATACAACTATCAAAATCAAATTTTGATTATGTACTTGGAATCTATTTCAGACCAGCCCAACGTACCATATCATAGAGTCAATACTCTTAATGGTTTAATTAAACAACCAAGGATTATTTATTCTTAACATTGATAAGAAACTCATTGTTGCTCTTTAATGTACAAGACTACTCATTAGACATTCTAATGCCTTTGTGTTAATTTAGTTTTGATCAATTTTATTTCATCCCTCGTAATTAGTTTTATCATTGGATCACATCTGTATTCGTTTTATACAAATAATTTCTTAAAGAAATTCCTTTTCTACGAAGTTGGTATTTCTTGAAATAACAGTTATTTCTCAGTGCAACAGAATGGACATTCATAGACATTTTATGAATTGCCTTATATAAAATCGATTTTGCAGTAGTTCACAATATAAATTAGTTATCTAACGACTATCATTTCTAAAATTCGCTTGGGATGGTTCATGTAAGATCTCTTATGTACAATTATTACGTCTAGTCTTTCGACTTGCACAAACTGCTAACTCCTTAGCCTAGGATATATAGGGGTTCTTATAAATCCTTATCTTATGTAGTTTGTAGAATATTCTTTGGATGACATTAATTTTAACCTTGCGTACTCTTCTTAATTGCACACCTTATAGAAAGAATTTTAACTCAACTTCATCATCGTTAATCGTATTTTGTTCAACAAAGTTCGATTACTTCTTATCGATACATCAATATGTATCATAGGAAGGAGTGACTTTTTGAAGTGAATCTTTATTCATTTTAAATACGTTCAGAACTTTTTCCAATATACTCACTCATTCGATCAAATCGAATCTACCTCCGTTTTATATTATATGAGCTTATCATAGACTTATACAAGCGTATGAAATACACATGTCTATGTTTGTGATAACTCATCGACAAATATGAAAAAGTACATGGAACCTTTTTGGTATTCATAAACTTATGATTGCATACATCTATACGCATCGATCTGAAGAGTTTATCAACTCTTATGATGCCCCCACTAAATGGGTGCATAGCCCTTAATTATTTGAGATATAATTAACTAGTATCACATGATTCATAATTATATAACTAAAATTTATTTCTCAAATGTATGGCTTAGTCTATAGTTCCAAAATAGTTATACATAATTTTAGATGCTTCTTTATTTTCCAATACATCAACTAAGAAAACAAATACCACACCATAGTTTTATTTCATAATGAATATTCATAATATTTACATTGAAATAAACTATATCTATTCTTTAGTCATCATCGAAGAATATATATTATATCATAAATAATGTGCGGAACGTCTCACAAAAATAATTTTCATAACTTGATTCAAACAGCAAGTGTTATATGGCAATGCTCGCACTATTTTGGCCATTACTACAATAGCATACCGAATACGGAGGTCCATCATCCACTTCATATAAACTGTTTATTTCATATACTACAACTAGTTTATAGTGGAGAGTTCTTTTATCAAATATCTTGAACTCATAGAAATAAATCTCATATAAACAATTATCTATACAGAAATACATTTCAGAATAGGAATTATATTTATTATTCCAATTTTAAGTATCATATCATTATTATTACAACTGTTGTTTTTGATGTTTCTTTATGAACCAGAAGTGACCATTTACTCTTTTCATCCCAACTGTACTTTAAATCACATTTACTGTTATACATTCATTTCCCTTTCTAAATGGTCAAACCAATCAAAAGAAAACCCTTACTACAATATCATAACGAACTCTTTACAAAAGCGCATTCGATTATCCTTAACATTTAAGGACATCAAAGGTGTTGTACTTTATGTAAACTGATCAAACATATATTCGACGATCAAATTCTTATATTTTTCTTATAGTTTTGGTCTAGTGTTACATTTAATACAATACGTTACTTTTGTAATCAATCAAATTGAATACTCGATCTCACGATACTATTTATTGACTTATTTGGAATGAACTAACTTCATCAAAGTATCGTACATTATGAACTATGACGTTCCCCATATAACACTTTTATGCGATAGTATATGGATTAAATATCCATAGTCTCTTGCTTTTAGAGTTTGAAACTCATAGAATGCAATCTACAGTCTAGACCCAATAATCACTTAAGGGACCAAGTTAAGTACATACTGAGTAGCTATAATAGTAGGCACTTGCATGGTATAGAAAACATCAACATGTAAGAAGCATTTAATAGTAAGAACATGTTATATTCCTATATGTCAATCTTAAATTCAATTCATTTGTATATCTTAATTGATAAACGTTTTGTCAATCATATTAAATACATAAATTTATCAATGTAGATTATTATAACATTATATATCGTATGTTCTTACAATATAGGTGTGACGCCCCACCTCTATACCCACGCTAGCCAAGGACACTACAAGGTAATGCCATCAACTAACACGGAGAATAAGGCTGGTTAGGAGCGACCATCTATAGCCTTGCTCTAACTATCTATTGAATACACCGACAATAAACATACCAAGCAGGTCGACATACTCAATGAATACTTAAAACAAAACCATAGGTGGTTGGATCTATCAGAAGAAAATATAACAACTCAAATGTAATTCACATCACAGAACAGTCGATCATAATATACACATAAACGGATACACAACAGAGTATATAAAATAATACATGTCAAGTGGTACAGGAGACCACAATATACAGACGAGACAAAAAGAGTATAAATAACAGAGTTACAACAGATAAGGACCACAAAATACGCTACAACAAAATGAAGCTAGCGAATAGTCCATGCGGAAGCAAAATAGGCTAAGTCCAAAAGCACCTAACCTGAAACAACTCGGTCTGACCCGAGTATAAAACACACGGGTCAGTCTAGATAACAAATCAGTTAGATAAACTGAACCATAATAAACCTGCAAGGTCACAATATATATCAAATATCTCTAAAAGAGATAACCCAATCATCTAACATAAGATGAATCATATCATAACAAACAAGCCTCGTATCATCGGCAACTCATAGAAACAAAGGATAGGAATATCCCAAAACCAGCCAAAAAGGCAAACAACAAATACCAATAAATACGAGTTCCACAAGGTAGACGCTATATTTCGTGTGGCTCCAAAGAACCAATACAGAAAACCAATACCTAGGGAATATACATATAAATGAAACATCACGAGCGGTGGTGAATAAACCACTCTGTTATCTCTTGAGCGGTGGTGAAGAAACTACTCCAATATCTCTTGAGCGGTGGTGAAGAAACCACTCCATTTTCTCTTGAGCGGTGGTGAAGAAACCACTCCGAAAGAAATACTAACGATAACCGACAACCCCAAATATTTTTGCGAGTCGGGGCAAAGGACCAACTCCAAAGGCGATATTTAAAGGAAACAAGCCAGAGGAGACAGTCCGAAGACACTATCCCAAAGGCAGCATGTGTCACAAACTCCCAGAGAGGAATCCGAAAAATGGTAACGTGAGTCCCATAACCACCCGTTCGCACTAAACGGTTTACTATCCGTTAGTTTATTCACACTCAAAGCGGTACAAATTTACCTCATATCATCGATAAACCAAACCCGAAGGCCAAAACGATCAATCGAATAGGTCGGGCATTAATCAGAAGGATAAACGCACAGATTCATGGTATGTGTTTTGCCCAACCATTTAATCATCCTTCCACTTCGCTCGAAGTGCGAAAGTGTGTGTTTTAAACAGAATTTATGAATTGGAGAAACGAGCCTTTAAATGCGATTTGAGAGATTATTTTATAAAAACCCGTGGATGAAGTCAAGAGTAAGTTATCAAAGCCAAATATGCAATAACAACCACTAAAAAGCAACTTGAATCGATAAAGTCCGGAAAAATCAATCAAATATGCAAAAATAAGCAAACCAGGCAAAACAAAGCAGGTCGGTCGACCGGACTGCAGGGCTCGGTCGGCCGGCCAGATGCAGGGAGCAAAATAAGACTCGGGGCAGCAGGTCGGTCGACCGAAGCCTGCACTCGGTCGGCTGAATGCTGTTTTCCAGCACTTCTTCCCCTATTTCAATGAAATACAAATTCTTTCCAATTCCAAAACAATGGCACATGCATACTTGTTAGGAATTCATACCAACAGCCATGAAATCAAGAGAAGTAGATGTGAGTTCAAAACTCACCTTTTAACCTCACAAACAAAGATGATGAAGAAGCACAAAAGCAAGGAATCAACCAACTACACTCCACTTCAACACTACAAGCTTCAATCTAGAATCAAAGCAAGTATTTCCTAAGTTAGGATTAGGAAAATTACAGAAATTGAAGAGGAGAAGAGATGGAGAAGATGGAGATGAACTTACCAATGGATTCTCTATGAATTTGGAGCAAGAAATCAAGATACAAAGGAGAACTAGGGCTTGCTAATTTCTAATTCCTCTTCCTTTCCCCCATTTCAGTTCTAAGCTTAAGAAATGAAATAAAATGGAGATGAATGAAGAGAAGGGGCTAAGCTAGAGGGTTAGTTAAGCTAGTGGGCTGAACCCAAACCTAAACCCAATAGAAAAGGTAGCCAAAATTCACAAACTCCAAACATATCAAAGATTATACTCAAAAAGATCGCAAACGCCATTTTGGAACCAATGGAGGTAGTTTCAAGTTCCAATTCGGCCATTTGCAGAAAGTAACATTTCGGACCAAAATCCGACTAACGACGCTATATTTAAATTAAACATTTAAATATAAAATCGTTAAATATGCGGGTTGTTACAGATCTCCCCTCCTTACAAAATTGCGTCCCCGCAATTCCTAGAGACGATATTTGTAACAACTACATACAATTAAAAAGAAAAGAAAATAGGCTTGAGATGAAAAGACATACTCACCGTTCAAAGCAAGGAAAGAAAACCCGGATAAGATCGCTCAATAAATTCTCTGGTTTCCCAAGTACAGTCATTGGGATTAGCAGACCGTTGAACTTTAACGAGCGGCATGTCCTTGTTCCGAAGGTGTCGCACCTCCGTGTCAAGCACGCGAATAGGTTGCTGTACAATCGATAAGTCCGGTGAGACCTCAAGCTCTTGCAAATCAGGAGAAGTAATAACAGAATCCAACTCCCGAAGACACTTCCGAAGTTGCGAGACGTGAAACACGTCATGAATGCCAGATAAATGAGCTGGAAGTGAAACTCTATAAGCCACAGGGCCAATACGTTCAGTAATAGAAAACGGTCCTATATAACGAGGAGCCAATTTTCCAGTCGTACTGAAACACATAACCCCCTTCAAAGGAGAAACACGAATAAAAACAAGATCGCCGATCGAGAACTCGAGAGGCTTCCTACGGTTGTCCGCGTAGGATTTCTGGCGACTCTGTGCCTCTTTCATTCTCAACCGAATAAGATCAATCTTCTCAGAAGAATCACGAACAAAATCTGGACCAAGAATAAGCTTCTCACCAGATTCTAACCAACAAGAAGGTGATCGACATGGCCTTCCGTATAAGGCTTCGAAAGGAGCCATACCGATACTAGATTGAAAACTATTGTCGTAGGAGAACTCTACAAGAGGTAGATGATCCTTCCAACTACCACCGAAATCAAAATTACAAATACGGAGAAGATCTTCCAAGATACGATTCACCCGTTCAGTCTGTCCGTCAGATTGCGGATGATAAGCTGTAGAAAAATTAAGCCTTGTTCCCAAAGCTTGCTGAAGACTCTTCCAAAAATGACTCATGAATAAAGGATCACGATCACTCACAATAGAACTAGGAACACCGTGAAGTCTCACGATTTCCTTGACATACAACTTAGCCAAATGTGAAGCAGTCCTACTAGACTTAATAGGGACAAAATGAGCAGACTTGGAAAGGCGATCAACAATAACCCAAATGCTAGAATGGCCAGATCTCGAACGAGGTAGGCCGTCAATGAAATCCATAGAAATTTGATCCCATTTCCACAATGGAATCTCAAGAGGCTGAAGAAGACCCGAAGGACGTTGATGCTCGGCCTTGAAACGCTGACAAGTTATGCAATTGCTCACATAACTCGCAACATCGCGCTTCATGCCTTCCCAATAATAAAGACGACGCATATCCGCATACATCTTACTACTACCGGGATGAATGGTATACTTAGAACGGTGACAGTCATCAAGAATGTCATGCTTAAGTGCAAAATCAGAAAGTACAAAAAGACGGTTCTTCTTACGAAGACACCCATGAGAATCCATGCTAAGATCTTGCAACACCTCATCACAAGATCTAGACTCACAAAGCTGAATAAGATGCAACAAATCAGGATCACGCCGTTGGGCATCGGCAATCCGATCCAATAAAATAGGTCGAGCTCCCAAACTAAATAATAGAATAGGAGAATCGGAAGATGAACCTCGATCACGAATTTCACAAAAAGATAGAGTTTCAAGAATACTCCATTCGGCAAGCATCATAGAAATAACAGCCGAATGTCTGCGACTAAGCGCATCAGCAACACGATTACCCTTACCAGGGGTATACTGGATATCAAAGCATAAGAAGCAAGAAACTCGAGCCAACGCTGTTGTCTCATATTGAGTTCCTTCTGAGTGAACAAATACTTCAAAGGTTTATGATCGGTATAGAGAATGAAGCGCTCGCCCAATAAATAATGTCGCCAAATCTTCAAGGTGAAGACAATGGCGGCTAACTCAAGATCATGAGTGGCTTAGCGAATTTCATTCGGACGCAGTTGCCTAGAAGCATAAGCAACTACCCGATCCTTCTGCATAAGAACAGCACCGAGACCACTACCACAAGCATCGGTGTAGACAACAAGATCATGATTCCCTTCGGGAACCACTAGAATAGGAGCATTAGTGAGAAGTTCCTTCAATGACAGAAAGGAAGCTTCACACTTGTCGGACCAATCAAAATGAATGCCTTTCCGAGTAAGGCAAGTGAGAGGAAGCACAACATGGGAAAAATCCTTAATGAACCGACGGTAATAACTCGCCAATCCAAGGAAACTACGCATCTCATGAACATTTTCAGGCCTCTTCCAATTCTGGATGGCTTTGATCTTTGAGGGATCGACAGAAATGCCATCGAAAGATACAACATGGCCTAAAAACTTAACCTTATTCTCCCAAAAGTGGCACTTGGAGAATTTGGCTTTAAGCTGATGATGACGGAGAGTACTCAAGACAACTCTCAAGTGATTAGCATGCTCGGCTTCAGACTTAGAATAAATAAGGATATCATCAATGAAGACAAGCACGAACTTATCGAGATATTCCCGGAATACCCGATTCATGAGATCAACAAAGAAAGCAGGAGCGTTCGTCAAACCGAACGGCATAACGAGCCACTCAAAAGAAGCATAACGAGTGCGGAAAGCGGTAAGAGGTATGCTATCCTCCGCGACTCGTAACTGATGGAAACCTGTGGCAAGGTCAAGCTGAGAAAAGACCTTAGCACCACTCAATAGATCGAACATGTCATCGATCCTAGGCAATGGATACCTATTTCTAATGGTCAACTCGTTAAGCTTGCGATAGTCAATGCAAAGCCTAAGAGTTCCATCGGATTTCTTCACAAAGACGACCGCGGATCCCCACGGAGAAAAACTAGATTGAATCAATTGCTTGGATTCAAGCTCTAAAAACTGCTTCTTGAGTTCCTCATTTTCCTTTGTAGACATCCTCGTGGGAGGACGACTAACTGGCTGCGCGCCTGGAATGAGATCAATGCGGAACTCAATTGCCCGTTTGGGTGGCAAACCCGATACAGGCTCAAAAACATCAGAAAAGTCACAAGTAATAGGAATATGAGATATATCATCATCATCTCGCGAATCAAGAGAATACAAATCCATCTCGGAATTATCCACATCCCGAAGAACAAGAGATAACTGAGAAGGCGAATCAGGATGACAAAGATATAAAATTCTCTCGGAAAAAATAATCCTGGCATCGTACCTCACTAGCCAGTCCATACCAAAAATCATATCAAAACCCAAATGAGAAACAACGTGCAGATTCGCACGGAAAGAAAAGCCACATAAAACAATCTCAATATCACCACAAAACAAGCTAAGGGTCGCGGATCCCCCAATAGGATTCGCAATCCTTAAAGAAGTAGCCATACAGGAAACATCCAAAGATAAATCATCAATGAGCTTCTTCGATACGAAAGAATGTGAAGCACCCGTATCGAAAAGAACTCGAATACTATGATCATGAAATAGAATAAAACCTTCCAAAATAGATGGAGATATACCTTTGGATTGAGAAGGACCTCCAGAAGCATTCGCTACATTTAACTTGCCAGATGAAGAATTATTCGGAGCAATGGGACAAGTGGAACTACGATGACCTTCCCTCTTGCAGTAACGGCAGAAGAGAGGCTTTGGACAAGCTCGAATAATATGATCCGGAGAACCACAATTGAAACACTTTCGAACGAAAGGTGTTTCGGAAGATTGAGGCTGAGAGCTAGGACCACCGGTCTTCTTCTTCTTAGAAGGAAAAGGCTTCTTCTGAATTGGAAATGACCTCTTGTTGGGGTTCTTAGAAACCTCAACATCTACATCACTATCACACTCCTTCTCGACGGTCTCGAGATGAAGTGCCGAATCCACCAATTCCTCGAAAGAAAGTTTAAGCTGGAGCAACAAGGACTTCTTAAGATATTTCTTAAGACCAGAAACAAACTTCAAATTCTTCTTGTAAGAAGTGCTGATGAATTCAAGACCATACTGAGATAAAGCCTCGAACGATGCGACATACTCAGAAATAGAAGATTTCCCTTGCTTCAACTCAAGGAAGCGACGGGTCAATAAAACTTTTTCAGATTCAGGAACGGACTTGAGTTCAAATCGTCCCCGAAACTGAGTCCAAGAAAGAGTAGACTCATCAATCTCGGCTACAAGAAACTCATACCAATCAAGAGCACGCTCTTGTAATAAGCTAGAAGTCACAAGAACTCGATCATGGTCAGAAAGATCCATGCGAGAGAAGGTATGCTCGCACGTGCGAAGCCAAGCTTGGACTTCAAGAACAGACTCGGAGCCCTTAAACGGTTTTCCTCCAAGATGAGCAAAATCACTGCACTGACATGCAAAAGCAGACTTGCGAGGTGGAGACACTCGAGGAGGAACGGGAGGCTGAGTGCTCCTGAACAACTCCATAAACTGATCGGCAGACATATAAACGCCATCCGGATGTGAGCCACTGGACTGCCCAACACCCGAACGTCGACCTCTGCCTCTTCCAGACATAAGCTGAAAGTCAAGATAAGGAAAGGATTATTCACAAGGTAGATATTGCAATATGGAATAGTACGGAATTAAATGCATTCCTAGACGTATTCCCAGACTCTATCTAACCTTGATGGAATAAAGAGACACGATGATTCAAAGATTTGTATCACTTATACACTTTGATGTACCATAATATGTGCATCTATTCTGTGTTTATCATATTTTGTCCTGAACTTAGCTCTGATACCACGCTGTGACGCCCCACCTCTATACCCACGCTAGCCAAGGACACTACAATGTAATGCCGTCAACTAACACGGAGAATAAGGCTGGTTAGGAGCGACCATCTATAGCCTTGCTCTAACTATCTATTGAATACACCGACAATAAACATACCAAGCAGGTCAACATACTCAATGAATACTTAAAACAAAACCATAGGTGGTTGGATCTATCAGAAGAAAATATAACAACTCAAATGTAATTCACATCACAGAACAGTCGATCATAATATACACATAAACGGATACACAACAGAGTATATAAAATAATACATGTCAAGTGGTACAGGAGACCACAATATACAGACGAGACAAAAAGAGTATAAATAACAGAGTTACAACAGATAAGGACCACAAAAGACGCTACAACAAAATGAAGCTAGCGAATAGTCCATGCGGAAGCAAAATAGGCTAAGTCTAAAAGCACCTAATCTGAAACAACTCGGTCTGACCCGAGTATAAAACACACGGGTCAGTCTAGATAACAAATCAGTTAGATAAACTGAACCATAATAAACCTGCAAGGTCACAATATATATCAAATATCTCTAAAAGAGATAACCCAATCATCTAACATAAGATGAATCATATCATAACAAACAAGCCTCGTATCATCGGCAACTCATAGAAACAAAGGATAGGAATATCCCAAAACCAGCCAAAAAGGCAAACAACAAATACCAATAAATACGAGTTCCACAAGGTAGACGCTATATTTCGTGTGGCTCCAAAGAACCAATACAGAAAAGCAATACCTAGGGAATATACATATAAATGAAACATCACGAGCGGTGGTGAATAAACCACTCCGTTATCTCTTGAGCGGTGGTGAAGAAACCACTCCAATATCTCTTGAGCGGTGGTGAAGAAACCACTCCATTTTCTCTTGAGCGGTGGTGAAGAAACCACTCCGAAAGCAATACTAAAGATAACCAACAACCCCAAATATTTTTGCGAGTCGGGGCAAAGGACCAACTCCAAAGGCGATATTTAAAGGAAACAAGCCAGATGAGACAGTCCGAAGACACTATCCCAAAGGCAGCATGTGTCACAAACTCCCAGAGAGGAATCCGAAAAATGGTAACGTGAGTCCCATAACCACCCGTTCGCACTAAACGGTTTACTATCCGTTAGTTTATTTCACACTCAAAGCGGTACAAATTTACCTCATATCATCGATAAACCAAACTCGAAGGCCAAAACGATCAATCGAATAGGTCGGGCATTAATCAGAAGGATAAACGCACAGATTCATGGTCTGTGTTTTGCCCAACCATTTAATCACCCTTCCACTTCGCTCGAAGTGCGAAAGTGTGTGTTTTAAACAAAATTTATGAATTGGAGAAACGAGCCTTTAAATGCGATTTGAGAGATTATTTTATAAAAACTCGTGGATGAAGTCAAGAGTAAGTTATCAAAACCAAATATGCAATAACAACCACTAAAAAGCAACTTGAATCGATAAAGTCCGGAAAAATCAATCAAATATGCAAAAATAAGCAAACCAGGCAAAACAAAGCAGGTCGGTCGACCGGACTGCAGGGCTCGGTCGGCCGGCCAGATGCAGGGAGCAAAATAAGACTCGGGGCAGCAGGTCGGTCGACCGAAGCCTGCACTCGGTCGGCCAAATGCTGTTTTCCAGCACTTCTTCCCCTATTTCAATGAAATACAAATTCTTTCCAATTCCAAAACAATGGCACATGCATACTTGTTAGGAATTCATACCAACAGCCATGAAATCAAGAGAAGTAGATGTGAGTTCAAAACTCACCTTTTAACCTCACAAACAAAGATGATGAAGAAGCACAAAAGCAAGGAATCAACCAACTACACTCTACTTCAACACTACAAGCTTCAATCTAGAATCAAAGCAAGTATTTCCTAAGTTAGGGTTAGGAAAATTACAGAAATTGAAGAGGAGAAGAGATGGAGAAGATGGAGATGAACTTACCAATGGATTCTCTATGAATTTGGAGCAAGAAATCAAGATACAAAGGAGAACTAGGGCTTGCTAATTTCTAATTCCTCTTCCTTTCCCCCATTTCAGTTCTAAGCTTAAGAAATGAAATAAAATGGAGATGAATGAAGAGAAGGGGCTAAGCTAGAGGGTTAGTTAAGCTAGTGGGCTGAACCCAAACCCAAACCCAATAGAAAAAGTAGCCAAAATTCACAAACTCCAAACATATCAAAGATTATACTCAAAAAGATCGCAAACGCCATTTTGGAACCAATGGAGGTAGTTTCGAGTTCCAATTCGGCCATTTGCAGAAAGTAACATTTCAGACCAAAATCCGACTAACGACGCTATATTTAAATTAAACATTTAAATATAAAATCGTTAAATATGCGGGTTGTTACAATAGGAAAGATCAAATATTATCATTCATTTTTCTAATAAGGATCCCACTAGTCTTTTATGTTTCATCAAACCCTAAATGAAACATAGAAGTCTTTCGACTTCACTAGTGGGTATTAGGACTCGTATGCCTTTAGATTTTGACCTCGAGAAAAGCTTAACAAATTATAGACCCACGTACGATGGATAACTCCTTATTGGTTGCATCACATACAACTCCTAACCCATGGTTCCTTGTCCTAATCACGTCTGTCTTGAGGAAAGCTCAACAAGTAAACTGAGATTTTACTCAGACTTATCATTTTATGATGGCTTAAGTATAATGCACGTACCTTGAGGAAAGCTTAACAAATACGTGCAGTTATCTTACCTCTATATTCAATATATTAATACTACAAATAACATTCTATCTTGAGGGAAGCTCAACAACTAAACAGTATGCAAGTAATCTATTAATATATAAATGAGAGTGAAGAATTTTATATTAAAGATTCATAATCTTCAATATATTATGTCAAGATCGACTAATGGAATAATGTATTTTTTATGAAATACCTTTGTGATTAAGCGTCGGACACATCGAAATCATGTTATATATACATTTAATTATGTATTTATTTGTTAAGTCCTTTTAGGGTTTTTCAAAGTTCCACCTTAAGTTTATACATTCATATTATATGAGTTTTATTATTATTATATAACTTTTACATTTCATATTACTTATATATTAGTCTTATGTATTGTATTATATTAATGAAATCTTATTTAATTAGTTATAATTAATTAACATTTTAATTAATACATTATTTTAATAAAATATTTATATTTAATAATTATTATATATTATAACCTCCATAGTATAACATATATATGAGAGATATATCTGTATTATTTATTTAATTAATTAACCTTTAATTAATTTTAGTTATTTAAGATTTGATTAATTTTTTAATTAATTAACCTTTAATGAATTTATTTAATTGAACAATTTTAATTAAATTATTTTAATTTAAAAAAAATCATATCTATACATATATGTATATTTATAATACCTTAAACATTTTGAAATATCATAACGTATCTAAAAAATATAATACATGTATATATTTTTCATTAATTAACTTATTTAATTAATTTATTTTCTTAATCATATTAATAAATTTAATTTTTTTGAAATTAATTTATTTTAGTTTTCAAACGTTTTAAATTTTTTTATTACCTTATATCTTTTATAATATATTATATCTTATTTTAAATTTAACTTTTAAGTTTAAAATCTTATAGGTTAAATTTTCAAACAATTTTGAAAATTATCCCAAGACCTAATTTAAATTGGACCTTTTCTATTATGGCAAAACTTTAGGTTCACATAGCTATTTAGGCCAGTTTGTAGCTTGGTAGGACAGAGTACTTAATTACCCAAACTCAATCCTTCGACAATACCTTTCTGGACGCCCTACCATCTAGGCTGTAAGCTTAATTAGTTAAACCTAACATGACTAATTTAGACCGCATAGGCAATTGGACTCTGATACCATTGTTGGAATTGGCTCTCCCGTAGTGGAAGTTATATGTGAATTTCTAAAAAAGTTCCCTTATTGGATCTTTATTGTGCTTAAAAGTCTAGTTTGTTTAGAATGTTTCTAAATTTTATTTAAATAATTTTTTTATTTTATTTGTATTCATAAATTGATATAGTTTTATTTAATTTATGTTATGATACACATATGTATTTATGTATGATTGTATGTATGTATGTATCTATGTGTGTCCTTTCAAAAAAATATGTATGTGTGTATCATATACACATATATATGTGCATCCATGTGTAACATATTAATCCGTGAAAGATAAAACATGCCTGTATATAGATATTAAGGTTTACATTGCAACAGACATGTTAGCTCATCCAATATGCAAATATATTATCCAAATATATGTACGTATAAATACATACTATTATTTATACATAAATATTATATACATACACACACAGTATAGTTATGCTTAAATAATTTTGTATAAGTATATATGTGATTGTATATATAATTATATAAATAAAATATTAATATTGTATATACATATTATATAGTAGACTTATTAAAATATAAATAAATTATTTTTAAGTGTTTATAAATTTTTTATTAAAAATCATAAGTAATACATACACATACATACATACATACATACATATATAAATGTATAAATATATTGATTAAAAATTTATTGTTAAATATTTATTTGTAAAAATATATGCATATATTAATAAAATACTCATAAATATTTTTGATAAATATAATAGACTAAGTCTTGCACACGACTCTAAATTTTTTTATTTTATTTTAATATATATTTGTTTATTTAATTATTTAAATGTCCATGTAAAAAATATTAAACATACACTAAAATAAATTTCAAATTTCAAATTTCTAGTAAATCCTAAAAGATATTTTATGCTTTGAATTTTTTTTCATAATTTTTCGATTTAAAATAAATTTTAAAATGATTTTTCTATTTTCAACTATAATATAAAAATTAATTTAAAATAATATTTTTTAATTTTTTGAGATGTTCTATACCGCTAATTTTTTTTATCAAATATAAAATATAATTTTCAAAATATAGTTGAATTAATATAACTAATTTTAATAAATTGATTTAAATAATATTTAAGTAATTTATGTGTGTGTGTGTATATATATATACTATAAAAAAGGTGGAACCCAATACACAAGGCTCCCACATGCTAGCGGACTCTAGGAAGTCAATAATGTACGCAGTTTTCCCTCGCATTGCGAAGAGGCTATTTCCGGACTCGAACCTGGGTGCCCAAATCACCATGCGGGTGACCTAACCATTGTGCTAGGGCTCCACCTCATACATATAAATATTTTATAATCATGGCAAATTATCACAGCTCTAATACTTTACATATAAAATGATATGATTACATTTGATTAAAGTATGATATTGTAATTAATTATAAACTCTATATTTATTTATGTAGATATTATATATTAAGTTAGTAAATAAATAAAATGATTTATTTTAATTACAGAGCCATGCTAACCTAAGACATAATAGATAAAAACAACTTTTTTTAAAATTTATATATACATATAACCAAATAACTTTATAACAATATCAATGCATATCACATTCATCTATTTTATTAAACAACTGATGTGATGACCTACATTTTAGGAGGTTTAAATTAAGAATAATCCACACATGTCCAACTCAAACAATCTGAAACACAAATAATCAATAGGGTTAATTAAGGAAAATAAAAAAAGAAGAAAACAAATACAAAATTTCACAGTGGAATGACAAAATATAATTAATCAAATAAACGGTTCTTGTAGTTGTTTATGCTATACATTTGATTAAAATTTTACAATATCTATCAGAGTTATATATACAACAGAACAATAGAATACAGCAGTGCACCAAAACAACATGATGCAGGGGAATAATACTAGTAATAATAATATACCAAGTCTTCGTCTTCGTCCTCCAGAAAATAACCTTCAATGCATTGAAAACTCAGAGCTGACCCAAGTGTAATGAAAAGATAAAACATTGGAGTCAGGACTAAAGTATCCTAATGTATGTCGAATGAATATCACATACAACAGGAGTGTAATGGCGTCAGAGATGTTTATGGGATTTCAGATCTCCTATCCAGTGTATAACATGAGTGCAATAACTCAGAGATGTTATTGGATTTTCCATCTCTTAAGGATCTGTTAAACTATATATATATATATATATGTGTGTGTGTGTGTGTGTGTGTGTGTGTGTGTGTGTGTGTGTGTGTGTGTGTAGTAGAATATGCTATATATGTAATGTCTAATCAGTAAAATAAATATTTTTCTTAGCATTAAAGGCTTTACATTAATCCTCTTAACGCGTTTTTAAGCATTGTCCTATAGTTTGCATATAACGCCCTAGTAGCATATCGAGGGATAGAGATGTGCCGTGATATGACAACACTAAACCAAACTCGTAGTGGTATCGTATAAGGATAAATGTATGACAAGACATGTGAGGCAATGCCCAAGGTAAGATACTACCAGTTCGGCTCGCAAGGCTGGTGATAACGCATCGTAACCACGACCGCCCACCGCGTCCATCCATCTCATATCGAGTCAAAGGGAGCTCATCCCAAATAAGGGTGAACAAATCGAAACCAACATCAAAAGTAATAGTATGAACCAAGTCCAAGAAGAAAGTAGAAAAACGGATGTCCGTTAGGGGTAGCTAGCCCACTTGGCCCTATCAACCTGTTCTGTTTTTATCATTTCAAATTGGCACAAGTGTCGGGTTCTATCCACCATCGTTCTCTTTCTTCAAATCCAGCAAGCGTATGCCAAATCCAACCACTTAATTCTAGAGTCTCCATCACGCACACAGTAGTTTAAGTGTTCCAACATTGACAAAGAGTATGCCAATAAGAGGCCCAGTCTTTTTAACAACCTAACGTCGTTTTATACACCGGTTGGTTCTTTTACATTTCGAAAACGATTCTTACTTGATATCAAAATATCATATTTACTTCAAAATTAATTTTCACTTCAAAATATCATATTTACTTAAAATATGTCAATTTCACTAGGAAATATCATTATCGCCTCAATATTCAATTTCACTTCTAGAACTGTTTTGAATTTTGACTTAGGTTATAAATTTATCTTAAACCAATTCGCATTTAAATCCATGATTTAAATATACATAGTTCACACTTTGACTAGTTTGAATTTTTAGAAAATAGTTTGAATAATTTCAAATAGTTTGAAAAGTTAAGATTGTTAAAATAGTTTTGATAATAAAATAGGTTATATATTAAATGGTTTGGAAATTTAAATAATCTAGAAATTTAAAAAAATGAATTTTAAAACAGTTTATAGTAAAATAGTTTATAGTGAAAATAATGTCAAATAAACTGTTTCTTCCCACTTCAATAAACCTGGATTCAGGTCCAGATTTAAATCAAACTGATTCAATTTCGAATCTTCTAATTTAGATTATCTTAAATCTCAAATCAGTTCAAGTCAACTTAATTTCGATTCTAACCAATTCAATTTTTATTTCATTTTGAATTATTTAAATTTTGAAACGTTTATTTTAACTTCAATTTCGATTCAACAATTCGATTTAATGGTTTAAATTTCAGTTCATTTCTTATTTTAATACTATTTCAGTTTATATCAACTTCGAGCACAATTTCAAAATACCGATTTAAATCACTAAAATCAATTTAACTTAAATGTTCAAATTTTAGATTCAAATCTTTAAAATAATTCAATCTTAGTCCAAATTTGAAATATTGATTCATATCACTTTTACTTAAATGACTTCGAAGTTCAAGTAAAAGTTCAATCCTTTTAAAACAATTCAATGTCTATAATTCAAGTCATATTTCAATCATAACTTCAAATTCCAAATTAAATTCTTTAAAATAATTTATTTTATTAATTTTAATTTCAACATTTCAAGCTCGAGTTCGAAAATAATCCAATTCTCGTATTTTGGTTCAATTTAATTTTTATAAAACAAAATCATTTGAAAATTTCAATCCAAGAATTTAAATTTATTTAATTTAACCAAGCCGGTATTCGTATTTAATTTTCCATCCTATGGCCAAGTGATCATTTATTTCAATTTTTAATTGTGGGGATGGATATATATCATTTCAATCCAAATCACAATATCATATGAATACATCATTTCAACATATTTCTTAATTTATTTGAAATAATTCAAATAATAGTTTATACAATGTCAAATAAAATGCAAGGTATTAACATGGATATATATAAAATAAATAAACACCGAAAATATCAACTAGCAGCCATCCATCACAATCAACATCCAAATCAGTCAATATATCACAACAGTTAACCAGTTGTGAATAATCGAGAATTTTATTAGCGGTTTAATTCCAATTTCAATTTAAATATTAATTTAGAATTTCTAACATGTAAATTTCTATGTCGATTTCCATGTCAGTCAAGTACCAAATAATAATCAATAAAATTATATCACTTTGTGATTTTAATTTAACTACCATAAAATATTTTTAGTACTTAGTGAGCAGTTTTAAACACTCTCCTTTATTTGAAACTAAAAAAAATTCCAGCTTTAAATAAATTCCACTTCAACTCTATGTCGTAGATGACATCGATATGACTCTGATGCAACTTATTTCACTCGAATTGGACTTCGTATGAAACGGTTGCATAATTATAAACATTTGGATAAAATTAAGTTTAGTTAACAAAGTTAACAAAAAATAGAAACAAAACCCAAACTTTCATCCTCTCGTATGCACCTCTTCCCAACCCATTCCTCCTAAGCAACACACGATTCGCTGTTCGTTCTTTTTTTAATGATCGAATGCAACCATCTCATCGTCGCTGACATGCCACGACGCCTTGTCGCTTCCAGCGCCTCCCACCTCCAGTCGCACACGCATCACAACTTGAAAAAACCCAAATTGCAGTGCCTCGAATGCAGGCGAATCCTGGTGATTTTGAGCCAATTTGCCTCGATCCAATCGTTGGATGTGTAGAGGGGAACGAGCTCTACACTTTTCCTTCTAGAATCGTTTTGTAACGACCTGCCTTTTTGGATGGTTTAAATTGACAATAAACCTCACATGTCAAAATCAAAGCATTCAAAAGGGAGGATTGTTATGGGGTAAATAAGAAAAACAGGGAAAGATAGAAAAACAAATGCAGAATCACACGGCGGAATGACAAAATATAATAATCTAAACAGTTCATGAAGCTGTTTACAAATAACATTTGATTATACTTTTACAATATAGATCAAAGTACATGCACCAGTAATAAATAAATAATGCAGGAGAACAACATGATGCAGTGCAAAAAAAATATAATTAATAGCAATAATACTAAATCTTCGTCTTCGTCCTCTAGGAAGATTTATTCAATACACTGAAAAGCTCAGACCGACCCGAGCGAATTAAAAAGACAAAACACTCGAGTCAGAACTAAAAGATCTTATGTAAGTTAAATCAACAGTAAATAAATATGAATGTGACGGCATTGGAGATATTTACGTGGTTTGATATCTCCTATCTAGTGTCCAACGTGAGTGCAATAACTTAAAAAATCTTCGAGATTACCATCTCTTAAGAATCCGTTAAACTATCTACTATGTAGTACAATACATTATTATAATATGTATACAGTAAAGTAAAATATTAAAAAGGCATTAAGGCGTTACCCATAATCCCTTTAACACATTTTATATATTTCCATGGTCTATACAGTACCGTAATTCCTCCATAAACTAGAGGGCTATCAGAGGGCATTCCATAGGTATGACATAAACCAAACTCGTAGAAGGTGCGATAAGGCATGTGAACACTACACTTGAGGCAAAGCCAGGGTAGGATTATACATTTGCATATCCGAACTGGTGGTAACACATAGCAGCTACTACCTCCCACCTTGAAACAAACTCCCATAATCAAAATCGAGGGGTGGCCACCAAATCAATCACAAAGTCATAATATGGCATTAAAGAAATGTGTCCGATAGGAGGTGCGACCTCACTTGGCCCCGTGGCTCCTGTTTTTATCACATCTAAGCTGACTCACGGGAGTCAGAGCTACGTAAATACCTCAAACAAAATCGTTCACCAAACCATCATACTTCATTCTTGAATCTCCACTATGTACACAGTTGTTATAGTGGTTTTCGGTATTGGCAGAGAGTATGACAATATTTGATCCCGGTCTCTTTAACAACTAAGCGCTTATTACATACCAGTTGGTTCTTTTACATTTTCAAAACCATTTCATATTGACATCAAAATATCATATTCAATTCAAACCATATCACTTTCGAAATCTTATTCACTTTCGAAATCATATTTTCAAAATAGGTTAAACCCTCATTTCAAAATCATCATATTTACTCAAAATGTGTTATTAAATCCCGAATTACGTTATTACATCATTTAATCATATTATCTTTTAAATCACGAATTTAAATATAACCACTTCCACTTTAGTTAGTCTGAAATTTAGAAATAGTTTAGATAGTAATGAATAGTTAAATAGTTTACCATAGTAAAAGTAAATTTTTAAATAGTTAAGATACTCTAAAATAGAAAAAATATAGATTAAAATAGTTTAAATGGATTTAAGATAGTTTAGTAGATTTAAAGTAGATTAAATAGATTTAAAATAGATTAAATAGATTCAAAATAGATTAAATAGATTTAAAATAGATTAAATTAGTTTAACAATTTGAAAACCTTAATAATCATTATTTAAAATAATATATTTTTAAGAAGATTATATTAAAATAGTAAATTTGAAATTAATTTCAAATTAAACTATTTCTTTCATTTCAACACATCTGGACTATGTCCAGCTTTCAAATCAACAAATTAAATTTTATCCTTCAATTCAAATTCTCATTTAAACCATTTAATTAATATCGATTTCAAATCCAAGTTCGAAAAATAAATCCAAACTATTTCAAATTTAGTAGATTTCAAAGTTACATTTTTAATAACTCAATTTCGATAAATTTCATTTATAGTTCAAATCTAGCTTTAAAATTTCAATTTTAAACCAATTCCAATTTCAAATTTAAAACTCGGATTTTCAGAAGTATTTCAGATTATATAAATCAATTATTTTTTCAAAATATCATTTAACAAAATTAAAAATTCAAGGATCTAAAATCATTTGATTTAACCAATCCGGTGTTCGTATATAATTTTCTACCCTATGCTCAAGTGATACCGATATTTATCATTTCTATCCGCAAATATTTTGTATTTATGGATATATATCATTTCAACCCGCAATTCCGAATAAAATTCAAAATTCATAAAATCGCTTGGGTTTATCATTTCAACCCATAATGATTTTTCCCTAATCTATAGATTGTTCGGGTATGTATCATTCCAACCCAAAGGGAACTTGCAGTGTTATAACAATATAAAAATATAACATCCAGTCATACAATATCAAGCAATCAAACATACATCACAATCACCATTCAGTTAACCAATAAATAACATCATATAACTGATTATCATCAACAAGTATTCAATCGACAATTAAATCAATATTAATTAAATGACGATTAAATGCAATAAAATTCATATTTAATTGGAATGTCAATTTAAATATACCAAACATCGAATAATCAATTTCTAATCACATCATAAATTTAAATTAACCAACATAAGACAATTTAATAGTTGTGAGTGGGTTAAAACACTCACCTTTGATTTTAGCCCATAAAATCCAAATAGAAGCAAAAAAACTCAAAAGTCTCTAAATTCATCTAAATCAATTTCATGTAACTCAACAGTCTCCAAATTCAACTAAATCAATTTCATGTTGTCCGAAATTTAAATATGAATCCAAAAGAAGAAATCACGCATGAGTCAAAGTTTATATGCAAAAGATATTCATGTTATAAGAAATGTTATTAAAATAATAATTAGTATGCATAAAAAATAAAAAAATAAACAAATTTTAATATTTTACGTTTTCTTAAGATGAGGATTAAGGAAAATATTGAAGAACAACTAACAGGAGGACAGAACATGTTCAAAAAATGAAGAAAAATCATGTTTCATAAAAGAAAGCTTTTGGATTTGCAAGAATAAGAGCTTTTGAATATGAGGTGTCAGGAGAAACAAAATGCAAATAAAGAAATAAGCTGTAAATTATTTATAATTATAAAATGAAGGTGGAGGGATAAAAATAAATGTTACATTTTATTTTGAAAGCTCTAGGCATTAATAATGCATAAGAAAATGTACGTAGGAATTGAAAATGTTTGCAAACCAAAGGAAAGTAAAATTTTGTATACATGAAAATGAGTTGGCAAGAATTAAGTACAACCTAAAAGTCTAGGCTCAGGTATTAAATGGAAGAAGAAATGAACGGATCAAGTATTAATAATAAGGCAACTATTTTAAAACGTTCATGCAACAATTAATAAAAAAAAAAATGAAGGGACCATGTACATCATACAACCTTTTGAAATTCAATTTTTTTTGAAACGTAACCAAATTAATTTCATTAACTCAAATAATATTCAAATTTGTGCGCTTTTAGGTTTTATCTGCACATTATTTTTTTAATACTTACCTTAAAAATGAAAACATTCAATTTGATTTTCCCAAAATGATCCTTTATTTCCATTAAAGCACCTTTTTTGTTTAACACAAAATGTGCGTTTCTTTTATTGAATCTATTAGTTGCAATCAACATTTCTTTCCTTTTAATTAAAATATTTGAATTACATTAATTACAGTTACTTACAAAGTTAAATTTCAAAACACACAACTAAAATGGATGAAAAATAGAACAATTGTTTATTTAAACACATTTATAAATTTGTTATTTATACATAAGAGTAATAATTAACTTACTGAAATAGATTATATTCATATTGTTGTAATCAATCTGTGAGCTAAAACATAGTTAAAATAAACATATATTTCTATCTTTAAAATCAATCATATTACTCTTTATTTTAATGAAATTAAACTTACATTCACAAATGAAACATTCATTTTATTAGATGTAAATGTTCTTTTCATATTTCCTTATATTTTTACAAAACATAGGCTACTTTTAATTACACCTATTAATTTACAATTTAGTATTCTTTCTCCTATTGATTGAAAATTTTCAATTACACTAATTTCAGTTGACTAAGTTTCAAAATGAACTAAATGAATGTAATGAGAAGTAGAATAATTATTTCCTATCTAATAGTAATTTAAACATATTTATATACTACTGGATACAAAAAGTAATTACACATTTCTTACTAATAGTAGTTTCTCGTCTCTACAATCAATCTTTTAGCTACCAAACTTTTCAAATAAATAAACATATGTTTACTCCTTTACTAAACTTATTCATTTTTATTCTTTTATTTTGATTTACACTCCTACTATTAAATCAACTAATAATTTATAAAATTATTAACATAGGTTTTATCTTTTTATCCTCATTTTCTACAATTGATGCATTTTCTTGCATTAACCACAATATTTAATTACATTTAATTCCAATTAATTATATTCTAATTCCAATAAATTAATTTAATTGGATTTCAATCTTTTTATTCAATCAATCATTACTTTATTGACATAGTTGATATTGATTTACATCTTATTGTATTAATATTCTACAATTTTCATCTTTACCATATTAGTTGCATTATTTCAATTATGTTGAAATTTTGTCGATTTTCACATTAATTATAATTTAAAGTCCCACTAAATTTATTTATCTTACTTTCACTTTTATTATTAAATCAATTATTGCCTTATGCATATAATTGAAATTTCTATTCATTTAATTACATTCACATTTCCAGTTATCATCTTAACTCATATTAATGTAATATTTAATTATATTTAATTGTAATTGATTTCCAATTTAACTCAACAGATTAAATAAATTGGTAACAAATAACAATTGTTCCCTTTTCTAAATTTAATCACATTTGTAAGTTTATTATCTACCAACAAATGTTATAACTACATACACAACGCTGATTTTATCCAAATACAATAGATTAACTATTGTTTCACCAACTAATGTAACATTTAGTTCATTTCCTCATTTACAATTTATTGCCAATTATAACTTTCCAATTCTTTCAATTACTTGAGATTACATTCAAATAGTCATCCATTACCTTAAATTAACATTATTAAAATTACATTCTAGTTATTTTTTCTCATTATTAAATCTTAAAATTTTAATTTTCACAATAATAAATTCCAAAACTTATTTAATTAACAAATTTAATTATCAAAAATTACAGATCATTACACTCTTCCTCGCTCAATACTTTTCGTCCTCGAAAAGAAAAAAGAAGAATTTAAGGAATTCATATATCTTATTTAAAGTATTCAATTTATAAACAAATAATTTACATAATTAAATAATTTAAATAAAATACATCAATTTGTAAAAATTAAATCCTTCATATACAAGTAAATAAAAGTTAGAAAAACATTTTTACTTTCATAAAAATTTTCTACTCCAAAATTCATAAAATTTTTCAGGAGTTTTGTTTGTACGTAGAAGTCTAGGAGAAATAATAATACCAATAATAATAATAATAATATATCATATTTTGAAATAAATATCCCAAACCATGGGTAAAACAATATAATATCGCAATAAAATCATAATCCGAGAACGTACATATTTGTTGGGAAAACAATGCTTTATTTTATGAAACCAAAAGCAGTAGCCACTGCTTCCATAAACCTATATTACACTTTTATAATCCAAAGAAGTTGATAATTGCGTAAAAGAGATATATTAAGTTGTTTCAATCAACGACAAACAAAACAACACAACATATAACAATCATCACTTGCAAACAAATCATACAATCATCACGTGCAATTAAAGTAATCAATCATACATCCATAGCGATCAAAACAAATGGTTTATTCGGGTTCATAAACTTTTAATCATATAAAATGATAAATAAACTACTAAGTACACCATACACTCAATAGTATTAGATAAAGTTTAATGGATTATTCGTACATCTTTTTACATTTAGAAGTATCCTTTTCCGAACATCTCATGAGCCAAAACAAACAATAATTTCAAATATCATTTAAGTTTATTCGTACAAATTTCTTCTCGTATCATTTACTATTTGTCTATTTCCATTCATTCATATAAAGCTTATTTTCGTTAAATTATGTTCATTACTTACAAAAGTTTGTTTCTCATTTATTCATACAATGCCATTCTCATTAAGGTTTCAGTCAATTACTTATATAAGTTATTTCCATTCAATGATTTAAAATAATCAATAAATTCATTATTGAAGGATTGCATACATTTTATTTCAGTTTACTTCACATGTATTATTTACTTTGATTTCCTTTTTACATCAAAATTCATTTGTGAAGCAACCCAACTTAGAATTTTTAGTATTCACCTTTACTATTCACTTTTACTTTATAAATGGATTCAATCATTAACTTAAGTTTATAATCATATACTTTAAATGTTCACTTTTTTTTCTCTATTAAATTTAATTACTAGCATCTCAAATTATTAACTTAAGTTTACAATATCCTTATACAACTTAATTCTTCGTTATAAGCATAATTTCATTGAACACTTTCATTTCCTAAGTTTTACTTGTATAATATTCTATTACATATTCTTTTTAACACTTCAACTTTTAATAGTTTGGTAAGTTATATATATATATATATATATATATATATATATATATATATATATATATTTGTGTGCGTGTATTTTAAGAATGCAATTGAAAGTTACACAAGTTATCCCATTCACTTTAGTTAACAAAATATTTAATAATTGCATCTTCTAAATTCATTATTCTTAAACTTACAAGTTTCCAATTTCTTATATATTTCATAAATCATTTACATCAAATTTCTTATTTCTATTTTTAGAAGTTTCGAACTATTAATATAGCCAAAATTTCATTTCATTATAGTAATTGAAATTTCTAATTTACGAAAACGTAAGAACTAAATACCAGGTTCCATTTTCAAATCATTTCAAAATAAAATATATATAATCATATCTCTTATATAACCAAATCCTATTTGGAATTTAAAATTAAGATTTGTTATTAAAACAAGTGTGTAGTAAAACCACTGTAGTGGCCTTTCCACTTTGAAACTTGAAAATGAATGTCGATGATACGTGCGCTCATCACCGAAATTATTTTCTAGCGACAGAGAGGGGAGTACAGAACTTATTTCCTTCCAAAATTCTTTTAAAACATTTCTTTCAAACCATATTGAAACATTAATATCAGAAAATACTTCCAAATAACAATATTATATTCTAAAATCTTTTGAAAGAAATTTCCAAAATCCCAAAACTTAAGTTCTCAAATTTCAATTTATATTGATTTTATTTGTAAATCTTATTTTACAACCAACTATTCATGGAGTTTCACTTCCTAACAACAATTATATCACATCCAATTATATTGCTTTAAAAATTATTCTTTTATATACAAGTATAATACTAGGCAAAATTATTTCATTTACCCATATTTCTATAAAATATTATGTCGATTTGCCCTATTAAGTGTTTAGAAATCCCTGTAGGTGTCATAACATCCCATGTACCGATCAGAATTTGTAAATACCCAACAGAACAAATTAAAAACCTTTTATAACAAATATGATCTCTCATATATACACTCAACGACTCATTCTAGGGTATTACTACCCAATCTTTAAGGAGTCAGACCCCACAAAGCTAAGGTTATCGCTAACCCAAAGCTCTGATTCCAAACGTATGACCAGCCTTTTTGGACGGTTTAAATCGCCAATAAATCTCACATGTCAAATTCAAACCATTCAAAAGGGAGGATTGTTACGGGGTAAATAAGAAAAATAGGAAAATAAAGAAAAATAAATAAGAATCTTGCAATGGAATGACAAAATATAATGATCAAATAAACAATTAATGAAGCTGTTTACAAATAACATTTGACTTTACTTTTATAATACAGATCAGAGTACATATAGTGGTAATAAATAAATAATGCAGCGGAACAACATGATGCAGTGAAAAAATAAAAAATAGTAATAGTACTAAATCGTCGTCGTCGTCCTCGAGGAAGCAGTCTTAAATACACTGAAAAACTCAAACTGACCCGAGCGAATTGAAAAGACAAAACACTTGAGTCAGAACAATAAGATCTTATGTAAGTTAAATAAATAGTAAATATATATGAGTCTGATGGCGTCGGAGATGTTTATGGGGTTTGACATCTCCTATCCAGTGTCTAACGTGAGTGCAATAACTTAAAAGATGTTCAGGATTACCATCTCCTAAGGACCTGTTAAACTATCTACTATGTAGTACAATACAATATTATAATATGTATATAGTAAAGTATAATCGTTTTAGTCTCTTAGCATCTTGGGACAAAGTATTAAAACAACGTTAAGGCGTTACCCATATCCCCCTTAACACATTTATATATTCCCATAGTCTATACAGTATTGTAATTCCTCCATAAACTGGAGGGCAATTAGAGGGCACTCCATAAGTATGGTACAAACCAAACTCATAGAATGTGCGATAAGGCACGTGAACACGGCACTCGAGGCAACGCCAGGGTATGATTCTACCATTTGCGGATCCGAATTGTGGTATCGCATAATAGCTACTACCGCCCATCTCGAAACATACTCCCATAATCAAAATCGAGGGGTGGCCACCAAATCAATCACAATGTCATAATATGGTATCGAAGAAATGTGCCCGATAGGAGGTGCGACCTCACTTGGCCCGGCTGGCTCCTATTTTAGTCACATCTAAGCTAACTCACAGGAGTAAGGACTACGTAAATACCTCATACAGAATCGTTTACCAAACCATCCTACTTCATTCTAGAATCTCCAATGTATACATAGTTGTTAATGTGGTTTTCGGTATTGGCAGAGAGTATGACAATATCCGATCCCGGTCTCTTTAACAACTAAACGCTTATTACACACCGGTTGGTTCTTTTACTTTTTCAAAGCCATTTCATATTGATATCAAAATATCATATTCAAGTCAAATCATATCACTTTCGAAATCATATTCACTTTCGAAATCATTTTTTCAAAATAGCTTAAACCCTCATTTCAAAATCATCATATTTACTAAAAATATGTTGTTTAAATCCTGACTTAGGTTATTACATCATTTAATCATATTTGCTTTTAAATCAAGGATTTAAATGTAACCACTTCCACTTTACTTGGTCTGAAATTTAAAAATTGTTTAAATAGTTATAAATAGTCAAATAGTTTACCATAGTAAAAGTAAATTTTTAAGTAGTTAAAATACTCTAAAAATAGAAAAAAATAGATTAAAATAGTTTAAATGGATTTAAGATAGTTTAAACAGATTTAAAATAGATTAAATAGATTCAAATAGATTAAACAGATTTAAAGTAGGTTAGTTAATAGGTTGAAAATCTTAATAATGAGGATTTAAAATAATGTATTTTTAAGCAGATTATATTAAAAAGGCAATGTAACAACCCTGGTTTGGAGATTACATATCAATATCAAATTATAATTACATATGAATTTGTAATTAGTATCAAATTAACCATTTCTTTCATTTCGACACATCTGAACCATGTCCAGCTTTCAAATCAACAAATTAAATTTTGTCCTTCAATTCTAATTCTCATTTACTCCATTTAATCAATATTGATTTCAAATCCAAGTTCGAACAATAAATCCATACTATTTCAAATTTAGTAGATTTCAAAGTTACATTTTCAAACATTTTTGATAACTCAAATTCGATAAATTTCATTTACACTTCAAATCTTACTTTAAAATTTCAATTTTAAACCAATTCCAATTTCACATTTAAAACTTGGATTTTCAAAAGTATTTCAGTTTATGTAAATCAAATTTTCTTTAAAATATAATTTAAAAAAAAAATCAAAATTTAAGGATTTAAAATCGTTTAATTTAACCAATCCGGTGTCCGTACATAATTTTCTATCCTATGTTCAAGTGATATGGATATTTATCATTTCAATTCGCAAATATTTTATATTTACGGATATATATCATTTCAACTCAGAATCCCAAATAAAATTCAAAATCCATAAAATCACCCGGGTTTATCATTTCAACCCATAACGATTTTTTCCTAATCTATAGATAGTTCAGGTACATATCATTTCAACTCATAGGGAACTTGTAGTGTTATAACAATATAAAAATATAACATCCAGTCATCCAATATCAAACAATCAAACATACATCACAATCACCATTCAGTCAATCAATAAATAACATCAATTAACTGATTATCGCCAACTGATATTCAATCGATAATTAAATTCAATATTAAATTAAATGACAATCAAATGCAATAAAAGTCATATTTAATTGGAAATATAATTTAAATATACCAAACATCAAACAATCAATTTCTAATCACATCGTAAATTTTAATTAACTAACATAAGACAATTTAGTAATCGTGAGCGGGTTAAAACACCCACTTTTGATTTTAGCCATAAAATCCAAACAGTAGAAAAAAACAACTGTCTCCAAATTCAACTAAATTAATTTCATGTTACCCGGAATTCAAATATGAATCCAACAGAAGAAATCTCGCGTGAATCAAAGTTTATATGCAAAAGATATTCATGTTATAAGAAATATTATTAAAATAATATTCAGTACGCATAAAAATAAAAAAATAAACAAATTTTGATACTTACTTTTTTTTAAGATGAGGCTTAAGGAAAAGAATGAAGAACAACTAAGATGAGGACAGGACGTGTACGAAAAATGAAATAAACCATGTTTCATAAAAGAAGGCTTTTGGATTTGCAAGAATAAGAGCTTTTGAATATGAGATTTTAGGAGAAAATAATGCAAATAAAGAAATAAGCTGAAGATTATTTATAATTAGGAAATGAAGGTGAAGGGACAAAAATAAATGTCACATTTTATTTTGAAAGCTCCAGGCATTAATAATGCATAAGGAAATGTAATGGAATAGTTTGCAAATGAAAGGAAAGTAAAATTTTGTATACGTGAAAATGAGGTAGCAAGAATTAAATACAACCTAAAAGTCTAGGCTTAGGTATTAAAAAGAAGGAGAAATGAACGGATCAAGTATTAATAATAAGGTAACTATCGTTCATGCATCAATTAATAACAAAAGAAGTGAAGGGACCATGTACATCATACAACCTTTTGAAATTCAATTTTTTTTGAAACGTAACCAAATTAACTTCATTAATCAAATAATATTCAAATTTGTACGCATTTAGGATTTTACACGCATAATTTTTTTATACTTACTTAAAAATGAAACTATTCAATTTGGTTTTCCCAAAATGACCTTTTATTCCCATTAAAACACCCTTTTTGTTTAACACAAAATGTGCGTTTCTTTTGTTAAATCTATTAATTGTGATCAACGTTTTATTTCCTTTTAATTGAAATATTTGAATTACATTAGTTGCAGTTACTTACAAAGTTAAATTTCAAAACAAAATACTAAAATGGATGAAAAATAGAACAATTGTTTATTTAAACACATTAATAAATTTGTTGTTTATACATAAGAGTGATAAATAACTTACTAAGATAGATTATTTTCCTATTCTGATATTCGATCTGTAAGCTAAAACATAGTTCAAATAAACATATGTTTATTCTTTTAAAATCAATAATTCTATTCTTTATTTTAATGAAATTAAACCTACATTCACAAATGAAACATTCATTTTATTTGATGTAAATGTTATTTTCATTAAATCAAACTTTTCTTGCACTTTCAAAAAAAATAAGCTACTTTTAATTACATCCATTAATTTACAATTTAGTATTCTCTCTCCTATTAATTAAAATTTCCAATTACATTAATTTCAATAGATTAATTTTCGAAATGGGCTAAATAAATGTAATGAGAAGTAGAACATTTATTTCCTATCTAATAGTAATTTAAACGTATTTATACATTACTCGATACAAACAATAATTATACATTTCTTACTAAATAATAGTTTCTCATCTCTACAATCAATCTTTCACCTACCTAACATTTCAAATAAACAAACATATGTTTACTCCTTTACTAAACTTATTCATTTTTATTCTTTTATTTTGATTTACACTCCTACTGTTAAATCAACCAATACCTTATGAAATTATTAGCATAGGTTTCTACCTTGTTATCTTCATTTTCTACAATTTACTCTTTTTCTTACATTAACCACAATACATTTAATTCCAATTAGTTATATTCTAATTCCAATAAATTGATTTAATTGGATTTCAATCTTTTTATTCAATCAATCATTTCTTTATGAGCACAGTTAACATTGGTTTACATCTTATTGCATTAATATTCTGCAGTTATCATTTTTTACCATATTAGTTAGAACATTTCAATTATATTGAATTTTTATTGATTCTCACGTTAATTGTAATTTAAAGTCCTACTAAATTCATTTATCTTAATTTCACTCTTATTAGTTAATCAATTATTGCCTTATGAATATATTGACATTTCTGTACATTTAATTACATTCATATTTTCAGTAATCGTCTTAACTCGTATTAACATAATATTTAATTATATTTAATTGTAATTGATTTCTAATTTAACTCAATAGATTAAATAAATTGGTAACATATAACAATTGTTCCCTTTCCTAAATTAATCACATGTACAATTTTATTATCTGCCAATAAATGTTATAACTATTTACACAACACTGATTTTATCCAATTACAATAAATTAACTAATATTTCACCAATTAATGTAACATTTAGTTCATTTCCTCATTTACAATTTATAGCCAATTATAACTTTCCAATTATTTCAATTACTTGACATTAAATTCAAATAGTCATCTGTTACCTTAAATTAACATTATTAAAATTACATTCTAGTTATTTTTCTCATTATTAAATCTTAAAATTTTAATTTTTCACAACATTAAATTCCAAAACTTATTTAAGCAATAAATTTATTTATCGAAAATTAGGGGTCGTTACACATTTGATTTCATTGAGTGGATGAGGAGAAAATGAGAAGAGAAGGAGAATGATTTTCGACCATTAACATGAACGAGAGCAGCCGCGCGAAAATGATTCGGGTTTTTGTTTGCGTGAATGAAGATAAATGATGGTCTATTATATAAATATTTAATGCTACTCGCACATAAATTTTCCAAGCTTCAAACGAAGCGTGCCACCTGGCGTTCTATATATTATATCCCTATTTCGAACTCAATGGAATGTGTATCAAGAGCCAATTCCATCATATTCAAAAACAAAATCTAATTATTTTAATTAAATTCCTTTAATTAATTTCTACGCGTTTCAAGTTCGCACGGACGAACGATAAATCCGATCGCTACGAAATTTAAATCCTATAATAATTCACTATTACAGATCCGATGAAACTAGTTTCGTCGAAATTCGAGACAGTTCCCAAAATGACTATTTTTACGCATTAATTAAAATATAAAATTTTCAATTTCTATTTATTCAATTTTAAATTCAATTTTAAAATTAATCAAGATTTATTCTTGTTTAAATAAAATTAAATAAACTTTCGAAATCATTTTCATTCATATTAAATTTAGAATTCAATTATTTAAACAATTTCTAATTTTAAATTTAAATAATTTAATTATCCAATAGATCACCATATGTTAAATATAAGTTATTTAACTTATAAAATTTAACTTTTAAAATGGATTCAAATAACAAAACAACCACTTCCATTTTACAGTAATTTAATGTTCATTATTCAATTCCAATCGTTGATTATAAGCACATTCAATACGTAGAATTTCATTTCAATACTTGTTGCCAAAATCATCGAAATTGGTTATTTCAAAATTTTATTCAAGTTTATTTTAAATAAACTACATTGATAAATCATTAAATTTTTATTTCTAACCATTTTTTTCAATAATCATTATTAAATTCAATAATTTAAAATATTTAAACTATTTAAAAATACGGGTCGTTACAATCTCCCCCACTCAAAAAATTTCGTCCTCAAAATGGGGTTAAGGAATCAAACATTTGATATATTTTACTCAACATATAAAACATTAAAATATTATTTACAAAACCCTTACCATACTTCCAATAAGTCACTCTGATATCGGTCAATTTGTAAACAAGTTATAAATTTCAAAATCTCAAAAAGTTTCTAACACATAGATTTGAGGAAAATTTTGACAGCGTCTCCTTTGCGCAGCTCGATTGAAAAAATTTACAATACAATATATATACTAAATATACATCTCATCACAATGATGAAGCATCCTATAGGGAAAAATATAAAAATACGGTGTGTAATTCGAGATATGTACCTTACATTAAATATGAGCCAATTTGCTCATATTAAACAAGCAAAAGCAAATCAAACCACGTATACGTCCAAATGATCTTTGTATGTACCTATCTCAACTCAAATTAGAATAGTAGTTGCATATAAAAGATATAGAAAGCATGTATGAGTTTAATAGAAGAATATAACACGAATTCTGAATCCATATCATAAGCACAAGCACTAATACCCAACAAAACAATACGAAGACAATTATCCAAAAGCAGTCATAACAATAATTTTCAACAAAAGTAACCATTCAACAGTTAATATTCATCAAATTAATCCAAACTATGTCAATTTGCATTATCCAATGTCCATAGTTAATTTATACACTTCATTTCTTGTTAACATCCAATTTACAACATTTAATTAGTTTACTTCCAATTTATTCACATCCGTTTCATTTACATTCAATTTATTCAAAATTCGATTATTTCACTTTTTGTTTAACATATCCAATCATTTCTGGATCATTTTATAAATCATTTCATTTAACCTTATTTAAGTTAAATTTTATTTCATTATCACTTAGTATATTCTATTTAACACTAAATCATTTCGTAAAACCATTTCATAAAACCATTTAAGTTTATTATAAACATTTTATAAAATGCAACTCATGTTTATTATTACTTCATAACTTAAGTTCATATTGATTCGTTATTCATTTCATTAGTTCATTTCATTAATTCATATCATTAACTTTACTTAAGTAAATTTTATTTTATAACTCAAATTCATACTAAAAATAATTTTTCTCTTTTTATGACAATCAATTTCATTCAACTTTTCTTAAGTTAAAAGTTTCATTTCATAATTAAAATTTCAACTTTCTTATTTCATTAATCATTTCTTAAGTGTATAATCATTTTAGATAGATGTATCTTCTATTATACAATATTTTTCAAATTATAGTTATCTTAGAAAGCTACAACTAAATCACAAAGCATTCTTTGCAAATTTATTATTTTTATTTTATAAATAATTTACAAAGGTATGATTTAATTTTTTATTTGTTTACCTTCTCTTAAGTTTATATCTAAATAGTATTTTCTTTTTACTACTCAAATTATTCATTTAACATTTCTTAGAACATTAACTAAGTGTATAACATTTTTTATAGCAACTTAATTTATTTTTATAAACATTTCTTTAACGTAAATTCAATTCGAAACATTTTTATTACTTAAGTTCAAACTTGTATAATATAATATTACATATTCACATTTAAAATTTTAACTTTTTAAACATTTCTGGTAAGTTTTATGTATGCTTTTAGAATGTAACTGAGTGTTATACAAATTTATCCTTTTCATTTTAGTTTATAAGGAAGTTCAATAATTTACACATGTTTAAATTTTTATTATCTTAAAATTTAAGAGTTATAATATTTAATTCTCATATTTCATTTAAACACTTAGCTTCAATTTCTTGTTTCTTATTTTAGAAGTTTCTAACTATTAATAAAATTCACTTTATTTCTACAACTAAAAATCATTAGTTAATAGGAACTTAAGAAGTCAAATACCGGGTTCATTTCAAATCTTTTTAAAATAATATACATACTTATATCTTTCATATATATCAAATCATATTTAGAAATTTTTAAATCAAAATCTGTTATCGAACCAAATGCGTAGCAAAGTTACTAAGTGACCTCCCCATTTTGAGACTCGAAAATGAATGTTCAGGATGCGGTCGTTATCACCGAAATTATTTTCCAATGAAAAAAGAGGGGAGCACATGACATATTTCCTTTTAATTCCTTTTGAACCACTTTTAATCATAAATATTTTTAAATAACACTAATTATTACGTCACAATCTTAGAAAATAATTTCAAAAGCATCGGGATTTAAGCTCTAAAATTCTCAGCTTTTAAATCCTTCTTATTTATAAGCTATATTATAAATATAGTTATACAATTCCATTATCTTATTATGAAAACATTTTGTTAAATTACATCTTTGTTATTGCAAACAATACTTACTGTAGTTAGATTTCAATTCAATTTAATTCCATGTCGACTTGCCTCGTTTAAGTGTTTAGAAACCCCCATCGATAACAAGGCATCCCACGCACCAACCATAATTCATAAAGAACTCAATGGATAAGTAAACACAATATAAAACATTATATAACAATAACAAGTATGCGCTCTCAGACACACACACACTCAAACAAACTCATTCTAGTGTATTTCTACCCTATCTCTAATGAGTCAACCCCACAAAGCTAGATTATCACTAAACCTCGCTCTGATACCAACTATGACGACCTGCATTCCGGGAGGTTTAAATTGACAATAATCCACACATGTCCAACTCAAACAATCCGAAACACAAATAATCAATAAGATTAATTAAGAAAAATAAGAAAAGAAGAAAATAAATATAGAATCTCGCAACGGAATGAAAATATATAATAATCAAATAAATAGTTCATGAAGCTGTTTATACTATGCATTTGATTAAATTTTTACATCTATCAAAGTTATATATACAACAGAACAATAGAATACAATAGTGTAGCAGAACAACATGGTGCAGGGGAATAATACTAGTAATAATAATATTCCAAACTTTGTCTTCGTCCTCCAGAATATAATCTTCAATGCGCTGAAAACTCAAGGCTGACCCGAGCGTAATGAAAAGTGTAACATCCCTGAAATTTTAGTTAAAAAAAATTGATAATGAATTTGAATTTTGAAATTAAGTTGTGAATTTAATTATGAAATAATTAGAAAATTTTAGAATAAATAAATTTTTTGGATTATAAATATAAATTAAAAGTTTAAAGATTTATAAAATATATGTGCTGTTATTTATTTTTATTATAAATTTAGTTTAAATTAAATCTTGGAATTAAAATTCAAAATTAAAATCTTATAAATATATTGGGTTTGAAATCAATATATTTTCAATTAATAAAGATTTGTTTTCCAAATTTTATTAAATAAATATTTTTGATTTGAAGTTCAAAAGTGAATATTTTATAAATAGATTACAATTTGAAAATGTGAATTTGAAATTCAAATGTTAATATATTGAAATTTAATTGGACTTAAAGAAATTTACATTTGGAAACAAAAATATAATAAGTATGATTACTTATGTTTAAAATGAAAATTTTAAAATAAGTTTAATATCTCAAGTTCATAATGTATTGAAAATAAAAATTGTATTTACTAACTTATTAATATTTATTAGTAATGTATAATTTAATTTCAAACCATTTTTCTTTAATTTGTATAAGTATAAATAATACATAAGAAAGTATTAAATAATTGTTTTTAACATTTAAAACATAATAAGTGTGATTTGAATAAAATACATATGCGAGTATAAAGTAATTTATAAAATGATAAGGTTAAAACAAAATTTATGATTAAATTTAACAAAAGGGTTTCAACATAAAAAGTTTATATGATAACAAGTGTAACCATTTTGAATTATATTAAGACATTTGTAAGGTTAATAGTTAAGGTTTAAAACATGCATTATAAATAAATCTAAGTTAAGGGTTTAAAACAAATTCTATAAACTAATTTAAGATAAAGGATTTAAACATAAAATGCTTACATTTTAACATTTGTAAAATGATAATACAAGAAACTTACAAGTGTTAACATGAATTTGACAAGTGGCAAATTTTTCTTTAAATTTAATTTTAGTAAATATAAGAGAGAAAATTAAAAAAATTCTGAAAAACAAAGAAAAACAGAAATAAAATCAATTCTAAAACCTAAAATCAAAGCTAGAAGCAAATTCCAAGATCATCTCAAAGCAAGAGCAGATTCAACATCAAACAACAATTTCAAAAGCCTGAAAACAAATTAAAATTCAAGATTCAATTTCAACTAAAGATCAAAGCTTTAAGCATGACAGTTTAATCATCTCATCATCAACAACAAAAATCAGATCAGAGGATGAATTTCCAGTTTTTTTTTTCAAAATTAATCTACTTCCAGTGCAAAATTGATTTCCAAGTTTTCCAGACCTGATCTCTGCTTCTCTTTGCAACCAATAACAGGTGAGCAAACTCACTTTTCCCTGATTTTATCTTGATGATTCATGAAGTATGATAGTGAGAGTGTTTGAATGATGTGTATATTGGCCTGCATGTGTGTATATTTGCGAATGACTGGGTGCATTTATCTGTATATAGGAAAGTAGGTTCTGTTCTTGTTCACTTCTTAGTTACAGGGTTCCAAATCTAGGCTTTAAATTCAAATTCACTTTGTGTAATAAATATTAAGCTTAGAACTTTGAAGAGAAAATGTTTATAATAACATAAACTTATTTTTAAAAAATATCATCAAGTGGTTTTACTGTAAGGCAAGGATATGCAGTGAAACGTTGAAATTTGTCAAAATTTAAGTGTTTTAAATTCTTGATTATATATAATAAGGTTTGTTTTCGAAAGTTATGATTTTAAAGGAAAAATCATGATTTTTAAGATTTGGAATCACGAGCAATTGCGAGTTGAACGCAGAATGGGTTTTCACATTTTTCTGATGATCGGCAAATTTTCAAGGATGAATTTTGGCATGGAGGTGCTAGCATGATCATAGATTATAGGAAAAATATAAGAAATTTTTTAAATTCATTATAGTTTGAGAATTGAATCAAAATAGGGTTTAAACCCTACGTTTTGCAAATGTTAGTTACGAGGAATTTTCATCAAAACCACGGCAATCTGGGCGATCGCACCAGGGGGAAAGGCTGCGTGGGTGATCAACGGAGCTTTGGCTGGAGTCGCGATGATTCTGTGGTCAGGACAGTGAGGACGAGGAGGATTGTGGTCGAAGTTTCCAGCTCCAGTTCGAAGCAAATGTCTCAATTTTGATTTTTGGGGAATATCGTTAATCGGGGTTCTCTGGTGGTTTGGCATGATGAATTGCGAATTGTTGACGATCAGAGTTTTGGTCGAAGTCGACCAGATGGTTCGTGCACGTGCACGTGCACGTTTAGGTTGGTGGGGCTGCAAAATTGGGGAAGAAGGTTGTAGGATCGAAGATGAGCTCGGGATGGAACGAGGGTAGCTCGGGTTATTACTCGAGGCAAGATTTTGATGTGAAATAAAAACACTTAGAAAAATTTTTAGATTGAAATTTTGGGGAACTCGGGTAAAAATTTAGGAAAACTCGAAGTAGAGCTCAAGTTCGTGGGTGTTTAGCTCGGGGAAACACTCGGGTTCGCCTAGGAATTGTTATATTTGCAGTTTTAAACTTTACTGGATTAGTTAAAGGAATTTATGGAATTATTCTTTTTGATAAATGATGATTTATTTATTGAGTAGGAAGTATAAACTAAAAGTTTCAAAATTTCAAAATTTTATGTTGGATATTTAAAATTGATTTGTTTATTTATTTTTTCTAACACTTTCAAATAGAATTTTATAATTAATTATTAAGGTAGGTTATTAATTTATCAATATGATTAATTAAGGGATTATTTGTTTCAAATCAAGGCGATTGATTTAATTTTGTTAATCAATCAAGAACTAAGGTAAAACAATTATTAATTAAATAATGATTTAAAGATAAATTAATTAATTAACGAAAGTATTTGAGGAATGATTTTTTAATATAGGTAATTAATTGTTAATTAAGTAATCAAGGTAATTAATTGCTCGGAGGTAATTACTTAATTAAAAGTAATTAATTTATCATTGAAGGTTGATTAATTAAGTGATCAAAGAATAAGTAATTTAAGGAATAATAATTAATTAATGTGATTAATTAGTATAGGTAATTAAATTAAGAATAATTAATTAAAGGTTAATTAATTTAAAATGATTTAGAAATCAATATTAATTAAGGGATAATTTACTAAGGATTTAATTAATTACAATTAAGGATTAATTAATTTAAAATAATTAATTAATAAATGATTAATTAATGAAGGTGATTAAGACTTAATCAATTGTAATTAATGATAATTAATCATTGATTAATGATAATTAATGAAAGTAATTTTGTGGTTAATTAATTTAAACCACACGATTTATTCATCTTAATTGAAGATGTTTGATTGTTATTGAATGTTGTGTATTGAATTGATATCTCTGCTTTGTGATTGTGATGCTATATAAAATGCTTTGTGCTGAGCTATTATATCTGCGATGAATATACTGTTGTATGAATATGAAAATCCCTTGGGCCGTAAAACGACATTTGAATTTCGATGCGACAAGGAGTCGGATTCCAGTTGGTTATCCAAAACCCGCATCGAATCGTAACAATGAATCTTTGTTATTGATAAATTTACTTATCTATGAATCTATGAATGAAGATAAGCGTTATAGTTTATACTGCTTATTCATATTTATGCGCTTTAATCTGTGATGTGATGATTGTTGTCGCACTATTGTGTGTAAACCCTGGACCACACTTATACACATACAAATATGGATTGCACGTGGAAATCAGTTAAGTCACAGATTTTTAAAATAGTTTTGAATTTGAATTTTTAATCCAAATGGTTTTGGAAATAGAATTGAAAGCTTCTGAAAATAAATTTCAAAAAGATAAAAGTTATTTTGAATAACTGGTTTGAGTTTTGAAATTTGAATATTTTGATTTAAATTTGAATTCAATATTTGTAATTGAATTCTATGATTTGGAAACTATAGTTAAAAAGGTATTCAACTTGTAAATGGGTTTATATCAAATAATAATAGCTTTTATATAAGGAAAGAATTTTCCAAATTATGATGAAAAGGTTTCAAATTTGAAATGGAATGATTTTGAAAGCTATATCTTTGTGAAAGATAGTTGAACCCTATTTTAATATTGAAGGGGATTTTAAATGATGTATCTTTTATATGTAAAAGATTGAAAGGGGAATTGTTTTGAAAACTATGAAATGAGTCTTTGATTCAAAGACCGGATGAGTTAATCAAATTTGAAATGGAATTGTTTTGAAAAGCTATCAATGAATCCTTGTAAAAGATTAGTGAACCTTGTTTTAAATTGAAAGGGGTCTTAAAAATGAATCTTTTGTTTAAAATATTTAAATTTGGAAATTGTTTAAACCATTGAAGGTTTATAAAATGAATCCTTTTGTTTAAAAGATTGAGAATGGTAATTTGTTTTAGCCATTTGAATGAAAGTTTGGACTTTAAGCTGTGACTTAACTGAGATCCCATTATCCATATGTTTTTAAATATTGCACTCATTATTCGGTTTAGCCGGGAGAGGACCTTGTGTCATATAACCCATTCGAACAATGATACGACGTTATGGATAGCATTTGAAGACCGGTGGTGAAGACGGGTATTTGCAAGAATGATAGGATGACCTATCATTTGTCTCTGCACCGAGTAGCTACGGTATAGAGATTCCCTAAGTGATGGGAAGTCCGATCGGGATTGTGGATTCTCGAATTGCAAGGGCTTCTTCGGAAGTGCCTTCGGTTCTGTTTGAACCCGGAATAGACTTGTATGGATGTGTGTCTGACATTACACTTTGAGATGTAAAACCGATTTCTATCAAATTCATTTCTGTTTGGCGGTGGAGATTTATTCTCTTAGCTTAACACCCTTCTCTGAGATGTACGAGCTTAGAGGTTATGTAATTTATGGTTACTGGTGATACATTCCCAATTTGGTAATGTGTGATACATTCCCAATTTGGTAATGTGGTATACGAAGTGTTGCTAAACATTTGTTGATCAAAGCATGGCTTTGTGAAAAGCGTAGCTTTGTGGACGAGACTTCGTTGAACCTCACAACCTGGAATGGTCGAAACAGGATGCGGCAAGGATATTTGGGGGTAGCGCCCCCTGAGGGTATGTTCATTTCCTTCTGGATAGAGGTGGTATCATGTTATAGAGCCCAGATACTTAACCTATGTGATTGCTGCAAATTTATTACTTTGTGGTTGTTGGTGAATCCCGGGATAGGGGTTGGTTACGATCGGGGGATAGCATACTCGTGTCAGTAGTCAACTAGTTACAGAGGTAACCCGGCCTTGTGTTGGCAGAGATACGGTTAGGTTCTCAGGGCGTCCCTCTAGAGGTGTACCTATGTGGCAATGGGAAGTTCCTTGGCCTGACCGTTTGTTGGAAATCCAATTACCAATACTTTCCTTGTACGGTTTTAGTTGTAGAACCTGCCATCTAACATGGTAGCTATAGTAGGCATACTATAATGGTACGTATGCTGGCTAAGATTAATATTATACTTTTGAAATGTTTTCCACTATGCACTAATAATAATATCAAAATGGTTTTCGCGTATCGAGCCTGTTTGACTATCATAAGGAGAAATCTCCCCCAAGTGTGCGACTGCATTGTGTGTGTGCCGAGAGGCCTTATGGTAGTTTCATTTTCCAAAAAGCATTGCGGATTTCAAATTTAAATTCTTTTTTGTTTTTAAAGATAAAACCGTTTTTGTTTGCTCATACCAGTCCCTTGACTAACCCGGAGTTTATTGTTCCTTTTCTAAACTGTGGGTTCCCACTATTTTCCACATGGGCAGTCTAGAGTTGGGTTTTTCAGATAATAGATATAGATATCGATTCAGTAGCTTTTAGCTTTCTCTTTGGTATTCTTTAGAGATCCTGGATATTGCAGTCTTTGGATTCATGGACGAGACTTGCTTATCTTGGTACAATTTGATGGTGGTTCGAGCTACTGGCTTGGAGTTTTTGCATTGGTGCTTTGGAATTAAAGTCGCTGTTGCTGTTTGGAGTTTTTTGGTTCCGCTGCTATATCATATTGTTATTCCGCTGTAGCATTTTTATTTTGTATCTTTGATATTGATTCATTGTTATATCGAATGTTGTAAATCAATGATGTTCATTTCTTTTCTTCCGCTGTGTTGTTATACTTGACGTGTCATAAGTTCCGGTACGACTTGAATTTCAACGTTTGGATCTGCGAAATTTAAGTACAGTGGAGTACGGATGTCGATTTTCGAACGCTGGAATTTGGACCGTGATAATTTGGTATCAGAGCTGAAGGTTGAAACTTTAGCTCAGGAGTATAACACATTAAGTAACTCATTAGAGATAGGGTGAAGTATACCCTAGAATGAGTATATCCCTTAGATATCCATCTGCGTGCCTCAGTAAATTCTCTTACTATCCACTGATGGTAAGTATGAGTGCAAGAAGAGGACGAGATAGGGGACAGAGGAGTACCATTATAAATGGTCGATACCCTGCTATAGCGGACACAACTTTCTCTATCAATCTCCTTTGATTCGTCTTTTCAATTCTTTGGTTCCTGGCAGTTCTAGGAAGAAGCTTTGATATATTTACATGGGACACAAACTCCAGATGGGTCAGAATTGTTTGTTTGGATGAATTGTTTGCTTTGGTTGCTATGGTTGATAAATATATTTTGGTTGTTTAACTTAAAAGTTTGGGACTGTATCCATATATCTGTCTATTTTTTGGGGTCCAAATATATTCTACGAATGGTTAAGTTATCCCTTCAAACTAACCAATCACCTGTATATTTATAGATTTGGAGACCCAAGTATCTTGTATTGAATGAGTTCGTTCTTGTATCCATTATTGATATTCTGATTTGAAAGCCAAATGCAGAATAGATACCCAGTTTGATTTCGAAACTATCTCTTTGTCTTTGTGTGTCCATCCTTTGTTGTCTCCCTACACAAATTTCGAGGACGAAATTTTCTTAAGGGGGTATCTGTAACATCCCTGAAATTTTAGTAAAAAAAGTTAATAATAAATTTGAATTTTGAAATTAAGTTGTGAATTTAATTATGAAATAATTAGAAAATTATTAGAATAAATAAATTTTTTGGATTATAAATATACTTTGAAAGTTTAAAGATTTATAAAAGATATGTTTTGTTATTTATTTTTATTTATAAATTTAGTTTAAATTAAATCTTGGAATTAAAATTCAAAATTAAAAATCCTATAAATATATTGGGTTTGAAAACATTATATTTTCAATTAATAAAGATTTGTTTTCCAAATTTTATTAAATAAATATTTTTGATTTGAAGTTCAAAAGTGAATATTTTATAAATAGATTACAATTTGAAAATGTAAATTTGAAATTCAAATGTTAATATATTGAAATTTAATTGGACTTAAAGAAATTTACATTTGAAAACAAAATTATAATAAGTATGATTACTTAAGTTTAAAATGAAAATTTTAAAATAATTTTAATATCTCAAGTTCATAAATATAAATGTATTGAAAATAAAAATTGTATAACTTATTAATATTTATTAGTAATGTATAATTTAATTTCAAACCATTTTTCTTTAATTTGTATAAGTATAAATAATATGTAAGGAAGTATTAAATAATTGTTTTTAACATTTATAACTTAATAAGTATAATTTGAATAAAATACATATGTGAATATAAAGTAATTTATAAAATGATAAGGCTAAAACAAAATTTATTATTAAATTTAACAAAAGGATTTCAACATAAAAAGTTGATATTATAACAAGTGTAACCATTTTGAATTATATTAAGACATTTGTAAGGTTAATAGTTAAGGTTTAAAACATGCATTATAAATAAATCTAAGTTAAGGGTTTAAAACAAATTCTATAAACCAATTTAAGATAAAGGATTTAAACATAAAATGCTTATATTTTAACATTTGTAAAATGATAACACAAGAAACTTACAAGTGTTAACATGAATTTGACAAGCGGCAAATTTTTCTTTAAATTTAATTTTAGTAAATATAAGAGAGAAAATAAAATAAAAAAAAAGTTCTGAAAAACAAAGAAAAACAGAAATAAAATCAATTCTAAAACCTGAAATCAAAGCGAGAAGCAAATTCCAAGATCATCTCAAAGCAAGAGCAGATTCAGCATCAAACAACAATTTCAAAAGCCTGAAAACAAATTAAAATTCAAGATTCAATTTCAACTAAAGATCAAAGCTTTAAGCATGACACTTCAATCATCTCAACATCAACAACAAAGATCAGATCAGAGGATCAATTTCCAGTTTTTTTCCTCAAAATTAATCTACTTCCAGTGCAAAATTGATTTCCAGGATTTCGATACCTTATCTCTGCCTCTCTGTGCAACCAATAATTGGTGAGCAAACTCACTTTTCCTTGATTTTATCTTGATGATTCATGAAGTATGATAGTGAGATGTGTTTGAATGATGTGTATATTGGCCTGCATGTTTGTATATTTGCGAATGACTGAGTGCATTTATCTGTAAATAGGAAAGTAGGTTCTGTTCTAGTTCACTTCTTAGTTACAGGGTTCCAAATCTAAGCTTTAAATTCAAATTCATTTTGTGTAATAAATATTAAGCTTAGAACTTTGAAGAGAAAATGTTTATAATAACATAACTTATTTTTAAAAAATACCATCAAGTGGTTTTACTGCAAGGCAAGGAAATACAGTGAAACATTGAAATTTGTCAAAATTTAAGTGTTTTAAATTCTTGATTCAATTATATAATTTGGTTTGTTTCCAAAAATTATGATTTTTAAAGGAAAAATCATGATTTTTAATATTTGGAATCACGAGTAGTTGCGAGTTGAACGTAGAATGGGTTTTCGCATTTTTCTGATGATCGACAAATTTTCGAAGGATGAATTTTGGCATGGAGGTGCTAGCATGATCACAGATTATCGGACAAATATAAGAAATTTTTTAAATTCATTATCGTTTGAGAATTGAATCAAAATAGGGTTTAAACCTTACGTTTTGCAAATGTTAGTTACGAGGAATTCTCGTCATAACCACGACAATCTGGGCGATCGCACCGGGGGGAAAGGCTGTGTGGGTGATCAATGGAGCTTTAGCTGGAGTCGCGATGATTCTGGTAGTCAGGACAGTGAGGACGAGGAGGACTATGGTCGAAGTTGCCTATTCCTGTTCGAAGCATATGTCTCGATTTTGATTTTTAGGGAATGTCATTAGTCGGGGTTCTTTGGTGGTTTGGCGTGATGAATTGCGAATTATTAACGATCAGAGTTTTGGTCGGAGTCGACCAGATGGTTCGTGCACGTGCACGTTTGGGTTGGTGGGGCTGCAAAATTGGGGAAGAAGGTTGTAGGATCGAAGATGAGCTCAGGATGGAACGAGGGTAGCTCGGATTATTACTCGAGGCAAGATTTTGATGCGAAATAAAAATACTTAGAAAAAAATTTTAGATTGAAATTTTGGGGCACTCGGGTAAAAATTTGGGAAAACTCGAAGTAGAGCTCGAGTTCGTGGGGGTTTAGCTCGGGGAAACACTCGGTTCGCATGGGGATTGTTATATTTGCAGTTTTAAACTTTACTGGATTAGTTAAAGGAATTTTTGGAATTATTCTTTTTGATAAATGATGATTTATTTATTGAGTAGTAAGTATAAATTAAAAGTTTCAAAATTTTAAATTTTTATGTTGGATATTTAAAATCTATTTTTTTATTTAATTTTTATAACGCTTTCAAATGGAATTTTACAATTAATTATTAAGGTAGGTTTTAATTTATCAATATGATTAATTAAAGGATTATTTGTTTCAAATCAAGGTGATTGATTTAATTTTGTTAATCAATCAAGAACTAAGGTAAAACAATTACATGATTAAGGTTAATTAAAAAATGATTTAAAGATAAGTTAATTAATTAACGAAAGTATTTAAGGAATGATTTTTAGGTAATTACTTTTTAATTAAGTAATTAAGGGTAATTAATTGCTCAGAGGTAATTACTTAACTAAAAGTAATTAATTTATCATTGAAGGTTGATTAACCAAGTGATCAAAGAATAAGTAATTTAAGGAATAATAATTAATGTGATTAATTAGTAAAGGTAATTAAATTAAGAATAATTAATTAAAGGTTAATTAATTTAAAATGATTAAGAAATCATTATTAATTAGGGGATAATTTATTAAGGATTTAATTAATTACAATTAAGGATTAATTAATTTAAAATAATTAATTAATAAATGATTAATTAATGAAGGTGATTAAGACTTAATCAATTGTTAATGATAATTAAACATTGATTAATGAAAGTAATTTTGTGGTTAATTAATTTAAACCACACGATTTATTCATCTTAATTGAAGATGTTTGATTGTTATTGAATGTTGTATATTGGATTGATATCTCTGTTTTGTTATTGTGGTGCTATATAAAATGCTTCGTGCTGAGCTATTATATCTGCGATGAATATACTGTTGTATGAATATGAAAATCCCTTGGGTCGTAAAACGACATTTGAATTTCAATGCGACAAGGAGTCAGATTCCAGTTGGTTATCCGAAACCCACATCGAATCGTAACAATGAATCTTTATTATTGATAAATTTACTTTATCTATGAATCTATGAATGAAGATAAGCGTTACAGTTTATACCGCTTATCGGTATTTATGCGCTTTAATCTGTGATGTGATGATTGTTGTCACACTATTGTGTATAAACCCTGGACCACACTTATACACACATAAATATGGATTGCACGTGAAAATCGGTTAAGTCACAGATTTTTAAAATAGTTTTGAATTTGAATTTTTAATCCAAATGGTTTTGGAAATAGAATTAAAAGCTTTTGAAAATAAATTTCAAAAAAATAAAAGTTATTTGAATAACTGGTTTGAGTTTTGAAATTTGAATATTTTGATTTAAATTTGAATTCAATACTTGTAATTGAATTCTATGATTTGGAAACTAGAGTTAAAAAGGGTATTCAACTTGTAAATGGGTTTATATCAAATAATAATAGCTTTTATATAAGGAAAGAATTTTCCAAATTATGATGAAAAGGTTTCAAATTTGAAATGGAATGATTTTGAAAGCTATATCTTTGTGAATGATGGTTGAACCCTATTTTGAAATTGAAGAAGATTTTAAATGATGTATCTTTTATATATAAAAGATTGAAAGGGGAATTGTTTTGAAAACTATGAAATGAGTCTTTGACTCAAAGACCGGATGAGTTAATCAAATTTGAAATGGAATTATTTTGAAAAGCTATGAATGAATCCTTGTAAAAGGTTAGTGAACCTTGTTTTAAATTGAAAGGGTTCTTAAAAATGAATCTTTTGTTTAAAAGATTTAAATGTGGAAATTATTTAAACCATTGAAGGTTTTTAAAATGAATCTTTTTGTTTAAAAGATTGAGAATGGTAATTTGTTTTAACCATTTGAATGAAAGGTTTGGACTTTGAGCTGTGACTTAACTGAGATCCCATTATCCATATGTTTTTAAATATTGCGCCCATTATTCGGTTTATCCGGGAGAGGACCTTGTGTCATATAACCCATTCCGAATAATGATACGACGTTATGGATAGCATTTGAAGATCGGTGGTGAAGATAGGGTATTTGCGAGAGCGATAGAATGACCTATCGATTGTCTCTGCACCGAGTAGCTACGGTATAGAGATTCCCTAAATGATGGGAAGTCCGATCGGGATTGTGGATTCCCAGATTGCAAGGGCTTCTTCGGAAGTGCCTTCGGTTCTGTTCAAACCTGGAATAGACTTGTATGGATGTGTGTCTGACATTACACTTTGAGATGTAAAACCGATTTCTATCAAATACATTTCTGTTTGGTGGCGGAGTTTTATTCTCTTAGCTTAACACCCTTCTCTGAGACGTACAAGCTCAAAGGCTATGTAATTAATGGTTACCAGTGATACATTCCCAATTTGTTATGTGGCATACAAAGTGCTGCTGATTATTTGTTGATCAAAGCATGGCTTTGTAAAAAGCGTAGCTTTGTGGACGAGACTTCGTCGAACCTCACAACCCGGAATAGTCGAAACAGGAAGAATGCGACACGATTATTTGGGGGTAGCGCCCCCTGAGGGTATGTTCATTTCCTTCTGGATAGAGGTGGTATCATGGTATGGAGCCCAGATACTTAACCTATGTGGTTGTTGTAAATTTATTACTTTGTGGTTGTTGGTGAATCCCGGGATAAAGGTTGGTTACGAACGGGGGATGGCATGCTCGTGTCAGTAGTTACCTAGTTACAGAGGTAACCCGGCTTTGTGTTGGCAGAGATCCGGTTAGGTTCTCGGGGCGTCCCTCCAAAGGCGTACCCATGTGGCAATGGGAAGTTCCTTGGCCTGACCATTTGTTGGAAATCCAATTATCAATACGCGCCTTCTACGGTACGCGCCTTCTACGGTTTTAGTTGTAGAACCTACCATCTAACATGGTAGCTATAGTATGCATACTATAATGGTACGTATGCTGGCTAAGATTAATATTATACTTTCGAAATGTTTTCCACTATGAACTAATAATAATATCAAAATGGTTTTCGCGTATCGAGCATGTTTGACTATCATAAGGAGAAATCTCCCCCAAGTGTGCGATTGCATTGTGTATGTGCCGGGAGGCCTTATGGTAGTTTCATTTTCCAAAGAGCATTGCGGATTTCAAATTTAAATTCTTTTGTTGTTTTTAAAGATAAAACTATTTTTGTTTGCTCATACCAGTCCCATGATTGACCCGGAGTTTATTGTTCCTTTCCTAAACTCTGGGTGCCCACTATTTCCACACGGCCAGTCTAGAGTTGGGTTTTTCAGATAATAGATATAGATATCGATTTGGTAGCTTTTAGCTTTATCTTTGGTACTCTTTGGAGATCCTGGATATTGGAGTTTTTGGATTCATGGATGAGACTTGCTTATATTGGAACAATTTGATGGTGGTTCGAGCTACTGGCTTGGAGTTTTTGCATTAGTGCTTTGGAATTAAAGTCGCTGTTGTTGTTCGGAGTTTTTTTGGTTCCGTTGCTATATCATATTGTTATTCCGTTGTAGCATTGTTATTTTGTATCTCTGATATTGATTCATATTGTATCATTGTTATATCGAATGTTGTATATCAATGATATTCATTTCTTTTCCTCCGCTGTGTTGTTATACTTGATGTGTTATAAGCTCTGGTGAACCAGATTCGACGTTTGGATCTGCGGCATTTGAATATGAGTGTCGAATTCAGTGCCAATTTTCGAAGGTCGAGTTAGGGTCTGTTACAAAAAGACTAAAGTATCCATATGCGAGTCAAATCAATATTACATATAACAAGAGTGTACTGGTGTCAGAGATGTTTATGTGATTTCAAATCTCCTATCCAGTGTATATCGTGCGTGCAATAACTTAAGAGATGTTATGGGATTTTCCATCTCTTAAAGATTCGTAAAATTATATATATATATATATATATAGTAGAATATGTTATAGATGTAATGTCTAATCATTAAAATGAATATTTTTCTTAGCGTTAAGGCTTTACATTAATCCCCATAATGCATTTTTAAGCATCGTCATACAATTTGCATATAATGCCCTAGTAGCACGTCGGGGGATAGGGATGTGCTGTGATACGAAAACACTAAACCAAACTTGTAGTGGTCTTGTATAATGATAAAAATACGACAAGGCACGTGAGGCAATACCTAAGGTAGGATACTGCCAGTTCAGGTCGCAGGGCTGGTGGTAACATATCGTAGCCACGACCGAGCACCGTGTCCATCCATCCTATATCGAGTCAAAGGGAGGTCATCTGTGACGACCCGGTATTTTAGCAGTATTATTTTAATAGATATTTAATCTAATTTGAATAAAAAGTAAACTTATCATTTTATAATGAATATGACTTTTGGAATAATTGCCATTTATTTGTATGGATTTGTATTTTTGAAAGGTAATTGATTTGAAGATTTAAAATAAAATCTTTATTATATACTTAAATTAAAATGCTTACCTTGTTAACATTTGGTAAATAAATATACATAAGGATAATAATGTTTGAAATAGAATCAGATTCTATCAATATAAAATTTAAGCATGAAATATTGTGTAAAGGATATGAATGCAATTTAAGTATGGATGGCTAAAACACAAAATAGAAATGAATATAAATAAAAACAAGTGTATAAACAACTATAACAATTTTAAGTGAAACAAAAAGTATAGAATAAAATAAAACAAAGTATTACATAATACCAGACAAAACATGTATATTGAAGTTCAAGCTAGAAGTTGATAAGTCAAACATTTGAATCAAGCAAGAAGACAAATATTTTTATACAAACTATCTTCATACCAAAGCCTTGTCTACCAGCAAATGCATACTCACATACAAATATTTATATACAAAAAAGGTAATAATAATGTGTAAACAAATATGGAAACCAAGGCATTAAATGCCATCATCTCAGCCTAATATTTTGTCTATTCAAAATATTTACAAATCTTTACTTTTCAGAAAGAAAAAAATCTGATCAAGTTAAAAACAAAATAAAGAAAACAGATGACCAGTTAAGCCTTCCTTTATACATCTTATTATCTTCTATATATATATGTATCTTGCCGTTCCAATTCGTTCTACAACCATAAAAAAACCTGGGAAAAACAAAAAGAAAATAAACTCAAATTCAACAAAAAAAACAAACAGGGATTTCAGAGCAGATTCAAAGGCAGATTCAAACTTCAGGTTTTCAAAAATAGGAATTATTCTCTGTTCAAGAGCTTGTAGGTGAGTAAACATAAAATTTCCAAGCTTAAGTTTAATTAAAAACAGTAAGATGATTCATGGAATATATGGTGTTGTATGTGTTTTATTTTGATATGAATCTGTGTTTACAAACAGGCTGTTCTTTGAATATTGAATCTGATGTTTCTCTGCTATGTGTTAAAGGATTGAAAACAATTAAATCTTGAATTGTTTTCATTTGATCATGGTAAAGTTTTAAATTTTCTAAAAAAATTAGATGCTTGAACTTCAATCAGAATCTTTAAATTTGTTTTAAAAACATAATTAGAAAAATATACTTCTGGAACCCTTGATTACAGGCAATCAAGAAATAAATTGGTAAATTCGATTGTTACAAAAATCTAATTCAAGTTTATATCTTGAATTCTTATTGAAATTTATGATTTTTAAAATAAAAATTAAGATTTTTAGATGAGTATTTTATGAGCAGTTTGCATTTGAATAAAAATTTCATTTTCACAAATTTAAGATAATTGAATCAATTTAAATTGTTGAAATTTGAATTGGAGCAAGTATAACCATCCATGATCTCGGGAAAATGTGCAATAATTTTTTTATTGTGTGAAATTAGGAGACGAGATCATATTAGGGTTTTAGTTGGAGTTCTTATTCATGTCCGTAACGAGGCGAACGTGACTTCTTTATGTGATCGAGTGGCATGAGTTTTTGGAGGTTGGTGGTTTAGCGTGTTGTCGTCGTGTGGGCGAAAGTTTAGGTGCCGCAGGTGGCAGGAGCGGCGGTGGCGGCGAAGAATTTTGCCGAAGGAGTTAGTTACAGTTTTTTGAGCGAATGCCTAAATTTCGATTCAAAAGTTTTAGGGCCGAGTCGAGTTTGATTTTCGAGCTTGCTGGAGATCTGCGACCTGCCGATGGTCTTGGGAGTTCACCAGAGCCTAACGTGTCGCCGTGCGCGTGTACGACGTGGAGGAGATGGTGTCAGTGTCATTGAGGGTGCGTCTCGAGTTGTGCTCGAGTCTTGAGGTTGATTGCTTCGGGGTTTTGTTCGAAAGCGTGAATATGAACCTAATAGTATAACTCAAGTTAAAACTAACTACTGGAAACAAAATTAAAAAAAGGGAAGAAGAAGAAGATGCATGGGTGAGTGTCTTGGGTGGAAAGCTAGAGCAACTCGAAGTATTATTCGAGTTGAACGAGGAGATTCTCGGGTATGTATCAAACTGCAATATTATATTATGAATAAAAATAAAGTTAAGTACTTATTTTTTTTCAATCAGTTTTAAGCACTGTAAATTTAAATAGGTGTTTAGCAATTGAAGTTAAAACTTTAACACAAGCTTAAATTATTTTGGTTAATGCTTAACCATGTTTTAACACTTAGTAAATATTTTAATTAAATAATTAGTATAAAATAAGTATAAAATTTATTAACATATAAGTTTGTAATTAGTAATAAATTGATTTTCAAAAGTTAAAGAAGATTTCTTTTAAAAATGTTAATCAAGTTGAATAATTAATATTAATTGATTTATTTTTAGAAAGTGATTAAGAATAATTACTTTTTAATTGTAATTAGTGATGGATTAATTGATGATCATGTGATTAATAAATTTGTAATCATCTACTTAAGTTAATTAATGTATGATTAGTAGTTAATTAATTAAGTAATTTAATTACGAATTAATAATTGATTAAATAAGTAATTAGTGAATAATAAATGGGCAATTAAGCCTTATTGGTTAATAATTCATAATTGTTCTTAATACTTTGCTAATAATACTTCAATCGTAAGTAAGAATAATTTTTATCTTAACATTAAGTAGGATTTGAGATTTATTAAATTATCCAGGTAATTAAAAGGGATAATAAATTAATGTAATAATTAAGAATTTAAGCTAATCAATTAAAGTTTAAGATTAATTAATCGAGGATAATTAATTTGTAATTAATAATGGTACTCTAAATTTAATAACTATATAGAAGTAATTAAAGAATTGTTAATGAAAAGGATTAACTGAAGTTTATTATACAATTAATTACGTTTAATTGATTAATTAAGGATAAACATTCATGGAGTGGTTAAGTATAATTACTTAATGGAAGTGATTAGATAATAATGATAATCTTAATGTAACTAAGGAACAATTAATCAAAGAGCATTAAGTAAGATGAATGATTATGGAATGGTGAATCAATTGGGTTGTAATTAACCAATAAGCAGGACTTAAAGGTAATTAATTCAATTATGGCTAATTGGGTTTATTCGAGATGGTGTGATTGATTTATCTTGCTTATGTATGATTAAATGATGATTTAATGCCTTGAATTGATTGATATCCTTGATATGAAATGGTTCATGATATGATGTGTTGGATGGGCAATGATATGTGGTTATCTGTCAATGATAAATTGCTGAGTAGAATGGGTAACATCTTTTATTTAAAAGTTGAATTGCATTCCACTAGAATAACATGTGTTAAGATGAACTAAATTCGAAGAGATCGAAGTCGGGTATTAGTTAATACCCAAAACCACTTCGATTCTTACAAATTGATACGTGGAATCAATAGGGTGTAATGGAATGATTTTAAGTGAATTGGACCATAAAATCTAAGCTCTGGCACTTAGAAATTGATGTGTGAAATAAGTGATGTCTATAACGACTTGTGAAGTGAAAATTGATATAAGTTACCCGGGTTTATTGAGTTGTATACTTTTGTATTCCATGTTAGATAGGTTTACTCACGCTGGTTTCCAGCCTGACCCGGGTGTTACTTTGATGTAATGCTCGGGTCAGACCGAGTATTACAGATTTCCAGGTAAGGACGTTCTGGAGCTCAAGAGTCGAGCTGGATGGTAGGAACGTATGGAATGTTTCCGTTGTATTATATTATTGTACATCTGAGGTATGATAATTGTATATATCTAGTGTCTGTATACATGTGAACTCTGATGTATTAAAATGTAATCGACAGCTGTAGTATTCTTTTATAAAATGTTATTATTTGATATTATATTTTATCCGCTGCAAATGTGAGATGTTGATGTTTCTGATCTTCTTTTTCTTCTATCTCTTTCTTCTTTTCTTCCTAACTATCTGGAATTTTCGGGATCAGAAATTCTGGGTCGTTACAGTTGGTATGTAACGATCTGAAATTTTCGATTCCGAAAATCCCAGATAGTTATGAAAAAGAAGAAAGAGAAAGAAGAAGAAGATCAGAAACATCAACATCTCACAATCGCATCGGATAAAATATAATAACAAATAATAACCATTTACCGAAGGAATACTATATTTGTCGATTACATTTTAATACATCAGAGTTACTCATATATACAAACACTGAAGATATACAATCATCATGTCTCAAATATACAATAATATACTACAGCGAAAATACTCGGTACGTTCTTGCCATCCAGCTCGCCTCCTAAGCTCCAGAACGTCCCTATCTGGAAATCTGTAATACTCGGTCTGATTAATTAACCTTTAACTATATTAAACAATTTTCCTTTAATTAATTAACCAATTCCATTGATTAACCTTTAATTAATTTTATTAATTACATTAATTAATGATCCTCAAATTACTTATTAATTAACTATCATCAATTAATTATATTGATTAATTATCCATTCATTAATCAAGACCTATACTACCTTAAGATAAGTCATTATCTTACTTAATTGTCATCACTAAGTTTTTATTTGAATATACTTTTGAATAAAATTAGATAATTAACCTATTATAGAATTTTTTAAAACAAAAAAATTAAAAAAAACACTTTTAAAACAACTGTAATGACCCGAAATTTTCGATCCCGAAAATCCTAGATAGTTATGAAAAAGAAGAAAGAGAAAGAAGAAGAAGATCAGAAACATCAACATCTCACAATCGCAGCGGATAAAATATAATAACAAATAATAACCATTTACTAAAGGAATACTATGTTTGTCGATTACATTTTAATACATCAGAGTTACTCATATATACAGACACTGAAGATGCACAATCATCATGTCTCAAATATACAATAATATAGTACAGCGGAAATACTCAGTACGTTCTTGCCATCCAGCTCGCCTCCTGAGCTCCAGAACGTCCCTACTTGGAAATCTGTAATACTCGGTCTGACCCGAGCATTACATCAAAGTAACACCCTGGTCAGGCTGGAAACCAGCGTGAGAAAACCCATCTAACATGGAATACAAAAGTATACAACGCATATAAACCCGGGTAACTTATATAAATTTTCACTTCATAAGTTGTTATAGACATCACTTATTTCACACGTCAATTTCTAAGTGCTAGAACTTAGATTATATGGTCCAATTCACTTAAATCATCCCATTACAACCTATTGATTCCACGTATCAATTTGTAAGAATCGAAGTGGTTTCGGGTATTAACTAATACCCGAGTCCGGTCTCTTCGAATTCAGTATTATCTTAAACATAGTTATTTAAGTTTTAAACAATTCTATTTATACTCATAGCATTAGATTCACGAAGCAACTCCATCCCAGATAGATAATCCATATCCAACACCATATCACATAGCATCACTATCACATACCAAGAATAACAATAATCCAAAGCATTCCATAATATCCAGCCATCCATAAGCAAAGATTTAATCATACTATCTCTAATTAAATCAAAATAATTAAATTAATTACTTCCATCATTATAAATTCTGCTTACTTAACCATTATATAATTATAATCAATTAATTATTCCCTAAGTATCCATCTTAATTAATCACCCTTGATTGATTATTCTTAATTAATTTAATTAAGCTCCAATTAAATTAATTACTAACTTAAAGCACCTAGCTTATCTTAAATCTGGCTTACTTATCATTAATTTATTACAAACTAATTATTTAATCTCCCATAATTTCTTCCTTGATTAACCATCCCTGATCAATTAACCTTTAATTATATTAAACAATTTTCCTTTAATTAATTAACCAATTCCATTAATTAACCTTTAATTACTTTTATTAATTACATTAATTAATGATCCTAAAATTACTTATTAATTAACTATCATTAATTAATTATATTGATTAATTATCCTTTATTAATCAAGACCTATACTACCTTAAGGTAAGTCATTATCTTACTTAATTGTCATCACTAAGTTTTTATTTGAAAACACTTTTGAATAAAATTAGATAATTAACCTATTATAGAATTTTTTAAAACAAACAATTTTTTTTAAAATTTTTTTGGCATTTCAACTTATATTGAGATTTGTTTGATAACTTAACTCACTATTTTTTTTAAAAGAAAACTTGTTCAAAGATTTATTATAAAACTTGCTAACCGACCTATACATGTAAATTTGCTGAATCAAATTGCTCATGCTTTAAAGCTTTGGTCCATGTTTTAATTTTATACCCAGGTTAATTATCCTTGAAAAAAATCTTGGCGAATACCTTATTAATTTAAAACTTGATAACTCCCTGGTTTGCAGCTTATACAAATTCATCATTTAGCTTTAGGTCAAAGAAACCCAAACCAACGATAAATCACGGGAATGCCTCGCGAACAATATCGAGCTCCATCCCAAATTTCCCGAGCTTCTCTTCGTGTAACGAGTCGAGTTTTTGCCCGCTCGAAAATCGACATCCATACTTCATATCGTATTCGAATGCCATAGATTCGATCGTTCAAATCCGATTCGCCGGAGCTTATAACAAAATTAAGTAAACAACACAGCGGAATAAAAGAATAATACATTGATATACAGCTTTGATACAATATCTGATACAGATAATCCAATAGATATCAATATACATCAGAGATATGATACAATAAAATAGCAGCGGAAAGAAAATAGATAACATCTAGCAGTGAAACAAATAACTCTAAGATAGTCTTCAAAAGAGAACTCTGAGAACTGCAACTCCATTTCCGAGAATCAATCCAGCAGAAGCTCGAACTCCCAATAACATATCACCAAGCTCAGCAAGACTGGTGTGGTCCAAAGACTGAACCAACTCCAGATAATCCATTATATCTAACTATCTGTAAAACCCAACTCTAGACTGCTCGTGTAGAAAATAATGAGCACCCAGAGTTTAGGAAAGAAACAATAAACTCCGGATCAGTCGTGGGACTGGTATGAGCAACAAAAACAGTTTATTTTTCTTTAAAATCAAAACAGAGGAATATATTTTAAAATCAATTCGCAATGCTTTTGAAAATGTAACTACCATAAGACCTCCCACCACACACACAATGCAAACGCAGACTTGGAGGAGATTTCTTCTTATGTTAGTCAAAGATGCTTGATACGCATTAAAAAGAAACATTTGATATTATTGCTAGTGCATAGTGTAGAACAAATCATTTCGAAAGTAAAGATATAAATCTTAGCCAGCATAGGTACCATTATACTATGCCTACTATAGCTACCATATTAGATGGCAGGTTCTACAACTAAAACCGTACAGGGTTTCGTATTGGGAATTGGATTTCCAACAAATGGTCAGGCCAAGGAACTTCCCATTGCCACATGAGAACGCCTCTGGAAAGACATTCCCGAGAACCAAACCGGAACTCTACCAACACAAGGCCGGGTTACCCCTAACTGGGTAACTACTGACACGAGCACGCCATTCCCCGATCGTAAACGACCTTTCTCACGGGATCCCGAAAACCAACAACCACAAAGTAATAAATTCGCAGTAACCACATAGGTTAAATATCTGGGCTCCATACCATGATACCACCTCTATCCAGAAGGAAATGTACATACCCTAAGGGGAGCTACAGCAACCCCTAATAACCTTGCTGCATCTTTCCTGTTTTGACCATTTCCGGGATGTGAGGCTCGACGAAGTCACGTCCATAAAAACACACTTTGTACAAAAAGCCGTTCTTTGGGTCAACAAATGATCAACACAATGATCACTAAGATAGACGATCAAACAAATGATCCTATCACAAATAATCAACACAATGATCATTTCACAGCAACACTCAGCATGTCACATTACCAAATTGGGAATATATCGCTGATAACTTCAACTATATAACCTCTGAGCTCGTACGTCTCAGAGAAGGGTGTTAGGCTAAGAGAATAAATTCTCCGCCACCAACAGAAATATATTTGAAAGAAATCGGCTTTATATCTCAACTTGTAATGTCAGACATACAATCCATACAAGTCTGTTCCGGGCTCGAACAGAACCGAAGGCACTTACAAAGAAGTCCTTGCAATCCGGATATTCACAATCCTGATCGGATTCACCATCACATATGGAGAACTCTATACCGGAGCAACTCGGTGCAGAGTCAATCGACAGGTCATCCTATCGCTCTCGCAAATACCCGGTCTTCAACACCGGTCTTCAAATGCTATCCATAACGACGAATCACATATTCAGAATGGGTTATACGACCCCATGGTCCTTTCCCGGTTAACCCGAATAGTGAGCGCAAATATTTTAAAAATATCTGGATATTGGGATTTCAATTAAGTCACAACTTAATAATTCAAAACTTTTCTTCAAATGGCTTAACAAATTACCATTTTCAATCTTTAAACAAAAAGATTCATTTTCACAACCTTTAACGGTTTAAACAGTTTTCACATTTTAATCTTTTAAACAAAAGATTCATTCACAGATTTTCCAAATCAATTTCCATTTCAATTTGATTAACTCGTTAAATCTTTAAATCAAAGATTTAACTTATAGCTTTCAAAACAATTTCATTTCAATTTGATTTAAACAAATCATCAATTTAAATCTGTTAAAAATAAACAGATTTAATTCATAGTTTTCAAAAAGAATTCATTCATAACTTAGGAAAATCATTTCTCTATTCAATCTTGAAATTCCCCTAATTAACTGGAATCTCAGTTCCTATCTAAAAGTGTTTATCATTTGGAAACAACAGTTTTCATTTTGGAAATCTGATTCATTTATACGAGTTGAAATCCTTAGGTTAAATTCAAACTCCTAAAAACGATACTTAAAAGTGGTTAAATCCCTATATAACCAATATAATATCTTTAATCCCTAATTTCAAATCATAGAATTCAATTTCAAGTATTGAATTTAAATTTAAATCAAATTATTTAAATTCTAAAACTTAATCATGTAATTTAAAAATAAATTTTTATTTTGAAATTCCATTCCAAAAGCTTTTCACATTTATTCCGATTCCATTTCCAAAACATTTGAATTTAAAAATTCAAATTTAACTATTTCAAAAATCTGCGACTTAATCGATTTCCTCGTGAAATCCATATTTGTGTGTGTATGGTGTGGTCTAGGGGTTTAACACAATAGTGCAACATCATACAATTATCACAGATCAGAATACAGGAATATAATTGATAAGCGATATAAACTATAACGCTTATCCTCATTCACAGATCACAGATATATTTATCACAGGTAATGAAATTCATTACAGATAATAAATCACATTATGGATCACCACACAAATCAGGATATATCACAAAGCATCAAACATCGGGAATATCAACAATTCAACCATTCGATAAGATCTAGACATTCATAGGTAAAATTTATTAGTCAACTGATTAATCTAGATCGGGTGTATTACTTGTTGTTAATTCTGGTTACTTAACACAAGTTAATTTCAAATCATTTGAAATAAATTTCCCTTTTATTATTTACTAACCATCTTTAATTTATGATCTTTAACTTCTAAATTAATCTTAGTTAATAACCTTTATTACCGATTAAAATTCCTTTAATTATTTTGCTAAATTTACTCCTATTGATCATTTTTTTATATTACAAATTGAGTAACCATTTAGAACACATTAATTAATTCTAATTATATAGTAAATTAAGTACCTAGCAATAGCTAAATAAATTCTTAATTACTTGATTGGTTTATTTCCAATCAAAATTTAATCCTCTTAACTTATTTAATCTTATCCAATTTATAATCCTTAATTACATTCCTTAATTAATTAATTATAAATTATTTATTAATTAACTTAAGTAGTTAATTACAATTTACTTATCACTTAATCATTAATTAATCTCAAATTACAATTATCCTGTAATTATTCTTTATAGAAATAATTAGCTGGTATTAATCATTCAACTTAATTAATCATTTAAAATTCTTCTTTTAAATTTGAAAATCAATCTAATATCAACTACACTTTAATGTCAATTAATTTCATACTTAACATAACTTAATTATTAATGAACAACTTAATTAGTAATTAATAAAGGTTATTTACTTATTTAATTATCACAAATTATTTTAATTAATCATTTATTATCAATTAACTAATCATTTATTCCTTAATTAATCATTAAGTTGATTACCATTTATTAATTAGCTTTAAATAATCAATTAAATTTTCTTAAGTTAAATGGATCAAACACCAAATTAATTTCTAGTTACAAATTTAATTAAGGTCATTAATTTTATTTATATCAACCTTTAAATACACACTTATTAAATATAATTACAATTATAATTTAGTTACATTCTCAATTAACTTTCCATATAAATTAAACTAGAAATCAAATCCCTTTTTATGATTTTAAATCATATCTTAGCTTTAATTTTGTTAACATGATTTGCTTAACTAATACTAAACCTTTATTTAACAAAATAACATAAGAGTTAATAGGCTAACTTACAAAGCAATAAACCCGAGACAACTACTGGATTAACCCGTGAAAACTCGCGTCCTCCTGTTCGTTCCGTGTTCCATTCTCCCTCACTCTTCTTCTTCTTCTACCACCTGATCCTTTCTACATTTTTTTTTTTTTTTTTTCGATGTTGAAATTTAAAAACTGCAGTTACACAATCACTCTCGCGCACGTTCTCAGAAACCCGAAGCAACCCTTCCATCCTACTCGAGTAACACTCGAGTCGAAACCACCCACTACCCTACTGACACACCCACGCCACCGTGCACATGCACGGTGGTTCGCCGCACCTTCGGCGAACCTCGCCACTACCCACAAACCACAAATCGTCCCCCAACTCGAAATCGAAGCTCAAACCCCCCTACATGAATTCGAATTCGAAAATAAGATGTTTGGGCAAAAACTGAAAACTTAACTATCACTAAATCGACTCGCCACTACCGCCTAAGCCACTGGAGGTGCTCGTACTTTGCCCATACCACAGCCACACGACCTTCGTCCACCTCCTTGAATTTCGTAGAACTCGATCATGCGTAGATGCCGTACGCGATGCAATAACAGAGAAGCACAAAACTCCAGTAAAACCCTAATTTAGTTCGTTCATTTAATCTATACATTCGAAAATTTTTCTGATAATTTTCTCATGATCCACTATGTTAATACTTACTTCAATTCAAATTCCAACATCTGAAATTGGATTGACAACCTGAAATTGACAAAAATGCAAGTTTTGTTCACAACCAAACTGCACCTTAATTACTACCCTAAAAATCTTTATTTTTGTTTTAAAAATCAGCAATTCCATTCAGGATTCCGAATAAAATCTTGATTCAACTTCTTGTAATACATGAATTTATCAATGAATTTCTTGATTCACTATGAAACTATATTACAGTATCATGCTTACAGAGATGTTTGAACTAGTTTACTAATCTTGGTTTTAACTTCGATCTCTTGTTTAGTTGGTAATTTAAATTCTGATATGGTTTAGCATCAATTGACCTTGAGTTTGATTCAAAATTTTATCCTGTATCTACTTAACGAAAAACTACATAACAGAGAACTATATACAACTTACAGAATCATATGTCAAAATACACATATATCACAAGATCATAAAATCATCATAAGTGTTTGGTTTAACTTTAAGTTTTAGGAATTTAGTTTACTCACAGTTTTGCCAGGAAAGAACAGAGCTTCCTTTTTATTTGAAACAGGTTTTTTTGCAATCTTGTTGAAACCTTCTTTGTTTGTATTGTTTTTCTTAGCTTTGTTTTAAATGAAACAAACTGGAATGAAGAAGCTTGATATAAGAAAGAAAGCAAGTGCACAAGGTATTCAAAATTTGTACAGTGATACTTGTTGTACAGGCTGATGGTTTCCTTCAGTATGGTTGAGATGTTTGTATTAAATGCTAGAGGTGTATTGCATTTATTGCCTTTCTTTGTACTTCTTTATTTCAGCCTGCATTTTCTTGCCTGCATATACTTTCCTCTCCATACTCCATTTCAGCTGTAGCATGTTTGAAGATGATAATGATAGCTTTCTTTTGTTTATTTGTATTTATCAATTTGGCTTCTACATACTTATATTTTTATCCTTTATTTGCTTGTACTTGTTTATACATATAAATGTATTTGTTTGTTAATTTTACTTTGTTTTTGTTTACTTTGCTTATTTATTTGTACTTTATTTTATTTTTAGTTTACTATGGATACTTACTTTCCTTATCTTATACTTTAATAAATATGTTTCTATGTTAAATTTTTAATCATTTATTTTAACTTGGTAAGTGCATTTGTTTCTTATTTTGTTTACATGCATTGTTATTGTTTTATATATCAATGTTCTTATTTTTATTCATAACTTAAAATTATTATTACTTTACAAAATAAGTGGACTTCTATTTTTATTTTGAGTATTTATTTTATCTTACATACAAATTGTTTTGTATCTTTCTATATATTTATTTCAATAATTTATATTTTAAAAGATATTTTGTTTTGTTTATGTTTGTGTTTTATTACTTTATAGTATGAATAACTTCTGTTTTAACATGTTGTTAAAATTTATTTATGAGTTACTATATATATATATATTTCTTAATTTATTTTATAACCCAAATATTTATTAAATCATGCATCTAAGATTTAAATTCAAATCAAAATATATATATATATATACACACTCAAGATTTTATAATTTCAAATTGACTCATATATATCCAAATATACATATACAGATATATATTCACATATATACATATATATATATATATTTAAAAATTTAAATGATTTACATAGAATATATTTGAACTCGGGGAAACTCACTTCCATTTATAATTAATTTTATAAATTTTTATTCAAAAATTCATTTAATTATCAATTTAAATTAAATTAAAATCTAGGGTCGTTACACTTCGAGACCCAACCCGAGGCACCCTCCATCTCCAAAACACTGACACATCAATCCTTGTCGTGCACGTATACTGATGCTCCACGCCGCCATGACCTTCGCCGATACCTTTCACATGTCGGCGACGAACTCGAGAGTCGACTTCGACCATCAATTCAACACCACCAACCTCAAATCGAATTCGAGTATTCTAGTCGAAATCGGAACCTGACCTCACCAGAAAATTAACCCTAAACTACCGTCGCCATTCACCAGAGTTCTCCAAACTCCGTCCACGGTCTTGCAAGTCCCCATGTCATCTTTTCCCAGAAGCACTTGCAACTCGATTCACCAATGAAGCCACAGTGATCAATCTCCCTAACTTCGACAGAACTAGGGTTAACGACTCAAATGAACTATCGCCGACGCCTCGGCGATCTACCCAACTCCCTGCCATTTTTCCCAGCCTCAACGATCACCAGGCTAGCTCCAGCCAAAACCTCAACCTCCAAAATCTTCCCAGTCACCAGAACTTGATCGAAAATCGAAATCTGATCATTTCCAAATTGCAAACTCTATACCAAACTAAAACTCATAAAATTTGTTTTAATAATCAAGTTTTCCAGAGTTGAATCAACTTACATGCTTGAATTTACAAATTAGATTATTTAAATTTTCATCAATTTTGAAAAAAATCAGCTGTTTTACTGATTCCAGGTGAATTTTAAACATATAATACCTAACTTATTTTAAAACCAAAATCTCATCTACACAAACTTAATTTATTTAGAATTTAAATCCTAATAACACATAGATAAAGAGTTGATTTTTGCTTTGTTTTAATTCTGCAGTCTAGAGAAGAACAGTTTAAATCATTATGCATAGAACATATACATACATATATCCAGAGATTCATGCAAACATATACACTTGCAAAGTACAAATATAATCCAGGAATCCATATGCGTAAATTCAAATCTACTTAATCTTTTAAAATATACGGAATTACTCACCTGAAAAACAAAGTTTTGTAACAGAGAGCAATACTGTTTGAAACTGTAGTTTGATCCGCCCTTAAAACTTCTTGCTTTGTTGTTTCGAATTTGAGTTGTAAAAATGGTGATGTTTATTATTTTTTTCTTTCTTCTTCTGGCGTGTTAAATTTGAACGAGTAGGAACTAGAAGTATGTATATATAAAGAGAAAGATTTTGCTGAGGTAGGTTATTTCTGGAACAAGCTTTTCTTGTTTTTGATCAGATTTTTTTCTTTTGCTAGCTTCCTTCTTTGACCAGTCTATATTTAGTTCCAGAACTGAAATGATTTTAACACACTTCGAATGACCTTGTTTTTGGGCTGAGATGATATCATTAAATGAATGTGTTTCTTTTCTTGTTGACAGCATATCTATTTGAATCTTGTATGTACATATTTGTTTGCACATTATTATTATGTTTTGCTGTGTATAGATATTTTGTATAAAAATATATACTTTGCAGGTAGACATTGGCTTATAAATGAAGATATTTGTTTTGTTATTTTCTAGCTTGAACTCATGTAAATATTTGTCTGGTATTACTTTTTATGCCTTGTGCTTATTTTTATACTTTGTTTTTATTCTATTCTATACTTTGTGCTTCACTTAATTCTTATTTACTTCTAGCTTGAACTTCAATATACATGTGTTTGTGTCAGGTCTTATACTCTTGTGCTTTTATTTATACTTTGTTCTTACAATTTTCCAGTTTATGTTGCAAGCATACACTAATAACTTAATTCTTATTTTTATTTTAACTATCACTATTTAAATTATATTCAATATGGTTTACTTACATTTTGTACTTATATTTTATATTGACAGAATTTGATTCTATTTTAAACATTATTACCTATATATATTTTTATACCAAATGTTAACAAGACAAAGTATTTTAATTCAATTATATAAAATAAATTTTATTATAAATTTTATTGAGAGATTTTATTTTAAATTTTCAAAAGTCATATTTATTTTAAAATGATGAGTTTACATTTTATTTAATTGGATTAAATATTTATTAAAATAACGTTGCCGAAATATCGGGTCATCACATTCCTCCCCCCTTTGAATCTTTTTGTCCTCGAAAAGGAACGAAGCCAGATTTATTAAAATGCTTAAAATCAAATAAATTTCTTTGATCCTTTTTAAACTACTTTAAAATTGTATATAATATTTCTAAAATAGTTTTTATAAAAATACTTTTATAACTCAATGTTTCGACAAGTCCATTCTTGTTCTCATAGAAATTCGATCATACGTTGATCAGGCGTATGACTGAAAATCTATAAGTGCTTGGCAGACCCGCTTTTGTCATCCAGTGAAAATACTTGGGAAAATAATTTTATTGAAAATATAGAAAACAGTGTTTTGAAATTAGAGGATATATCTATGGTGAGAATGCTTTGGATTACGTTGCCATCCAGCAAAAGTCCATGTAACTGTAGGCACTCCGCGCCCCTCGATTACACCATGGAACCCACAACATGTCGCAGTCTACCGATATAAAATCAAACGCAGACTGTTGGTTCTCAGCGACACACACAACCTTCACTATGTTACCATAGGTCGCAATCTACCGATATAAAATCAAACGTAGACCGTTGGCTTTTAAAAAAAGGTTGTATATATTAAATAGCTTGGAAAAATAAGTTTATAATAAAATAATTTATAATGAAAAAAGTCCAGAGTAAAAAATGTTCACTTTCCATTTTACTTACCGCCATAAAGTAAGTTTCTATTATAGAAATATCCAATTTCCACTTTTTATCATTATATATTTCACAAAATATACCTTTCATTCCAAAAACCATTGCATATTTCTTATTCACAAATTTCAATATTAATTTCATTCAAATCCGTATGATGTACACTCATCATCAGTACGCCATACCAATCTGATCGCTCACTTGATCACACAATTTCACTTCCGAACTAGTATCGTCCACCCGACTTCCTAGCGCGGACACAAATCTGGTTTCTTGATCAGAAACCGTCATTCTTCTTGCATAGCCATAACTATGATAGAGAACATCCAGAATCAATCAACAATCCATTTTAAACTTGTTTCAAAATTGAAACAATATTTCAAATCTCTTTTAAACAACTAAATCTTGAAATTCAATTTATCACCAAACTTAAACTTTTATGACCCAACTTTTGAAGTTTTATCTTAAACATTTCAGTCTTAAGTCCAAAATGATTCCATACATTACTTTACTACATACTAGTAGTTCATACATTACATACATTTATCCAAACTAAGAGTCTTACAGAAGTCATAACTCTAGATGCCTTCCTATTACCTAGAGGTTGGGAAAGAACAGAACCCTAATACGTCTAATTCAATTCAAATTTCAACTTTAAACTATCCCGAATTATATGAATTTGAGTTAATTTTTTTTAAACGCTGAATTAAATCCTTCAAATCAACTTAATCATATGATTCTGAATCCAATTTCCATTTTAACCTATTTCGAAGTTCAAATAATAATTCAAATTCTTTTTAAACAACTAATTTTTTTCAACTATTTTACAAATTAATTACTATTTTACAACTATTTTGCAATTATCTAAAATTTCTATAACCATTTAACTATTTTTCAACTAATTTACAGCTATTTTGCAAACTAATAATTATATTTCAACTACTTAATCTATTTTTAAATTCTCAAGCTATTTTCTAAACATAACTGGTCAGAGATCAAACTGTTATTGATTAAATACCCAACTGAGATAAGGATTGAAGTGATAATCCAATGGAATTGAGGCAATTGTAGATAAGTGAATGAAAATTTAAGTGAATGTGAATGGAAAGAGAAATTGATATGGCTAATAATCAATGAAGTTAAATACGTAGGATGTACGTATATTATTATATTCGCATGGTGATTTGATCCAAATTCGAGCATAGAATTTCGAGATGGTTATATTGATCCGAGTTGGTATTTTTCACTCGATTTTCGACGGCGAGCCTGGATATGGATTGTTGATTGGTTCTAGATGTTCTCTATCATAGTTATAGCTATGTAGATCTGTGTCCGCACTAGGAAGTCAAGTGGACGATACTAGTTCGAAAGTGAAATTGTGTGATCAAGTGAGCGATCAATTGGTATAGCATACGGATGACATGTGTACATCGTACGGATTTGAATGATATTGGAAAGAGTAATCAAATTTGAATATTTGATTTTGAATAAACAAAGTTATATATCTTTGTTATATAAATCTCCCCTTGTTGAATCTATTGTTGGAAGAAAAGGATTTTTGAAAGTGTTTGAAGTATAAAAGGAGTTTTATACGAGATTGAAATGATCCAAAGTTTAAAAATATATATATATAAAGGATCTTATGAGGATTTTGGAAAAAAGGTTTTGGGACCTTTGGAATTGGAAAGGCTTTTGATTTTTGGGTAAAATCAATATTGAAATTTGTAAAGCCTAGTTTGAGAATTATCGATCTTGGGATAATCGATTTTGTGTAAAGGAGCTTTGTATAAGATCATACTAGGTGTATGATTTGAAAGATACTATATGTGTATAGTATAAAGTGTTTTGATAATGGCTCTGGGGAAAAAGACGCTCCCTTGAAATGAACTTCTCAGGAGTACCATAGGTTGGTACTGCCTTGAGCCTCAAAGGGGGAGGTTCTAAAGTTGATTCTATGAGGAGTTCGGACAAACTAGTTCCTGAGGATTATTGGGTAGCAAAAGTCGAGGGCGCTGATGCCTACGCGGGCATTTGGGTTATGCTGCGACGATAGTGTAACTCGATGTTGCTGCGATCTACTATGGACCATAGCGGAAATCGTGGGGAGGTGAATGTAACGGTCTACGTTTGATTTTGCCGGGAAGGCAACGCAACATAGGTAGACTGCGATCTATGGTCGAGTGGAGTGGAGAAGTTTCATTCTTTTGGCAGCGGAATTCGAGGGCGCCGAGGCTTGTAGTTATATGGGTTTTTGCTGTGATAGCTACATAACCCTAGTTGTAGCTGCGATCTGTAACGGGTTCCATGGTGTAATCAAGGGGCGCGGAGGCCTACAGTTATCTATGGATTTTGTCGGGATGGCAACGTAACCATCGGGTTAACTGTGACCATGAATGTGGGTGATGATTTCCAGAGCATTCTAACCAAAGATATATCCTCTATTTTCAAAAACTGTTTTCCATATTTTCAATAAAATTATTTTCACAAGTATTTTCACTGGACGTTGGAAACGGGTCGGCCAAACACTTATAGATTTTCAGTCGTACGCCTGATCAACGTATGGCTGAATTTTTGTGAGGACAAGGACTGTCGAAACATCGAGTTATAAAAGTATTTTATAAAAACTATTTTAGAAATATTATATAGATTTTTAAAGTAGTTAAAAAATGATCAAAGAAAATTTATATGATTTTAAGCATTTTAATAAATCGGTCTTCATTCCTTTTCGAGGACGAAAAGATTCAAAGGGGGAGGAATGTGACGACCCGGTATTTTAGCAGTATTATTTTAATAGACATTTAATCTAGTTTAAATAAAAAGTAAACTTATCATTTTAAAATGAATATGACTTTTGGAATAATTGCCATTTATTTGTATGGATTTGTATTTTTGAAAGGTAATTGATTTGAAAATTTAAAATAAAATTTTTCTTATATAATTAAATTAAGATGCTTACCTTGTTAACATCTGGTAAATAAATATACATATGGATAATAATGTTTGATATAGAATCAAATAATATCAATATAAAATTTAAGCATGAAATATTGTGTAAAGCATATGAATGTAATTTAAATATGGATGGCCAAAATACAAAATAGAAATGAATATAAATAAAAACAAGTGTATAAACAACTATAAAATTTTTAAGTGAAACACAAAGTATAGAATAAAATAAAACAAAGTATAACATAATACTAGACAAAACATGTATGTTGAAGTTCAAGCTAGAAGTTAATTAGTCAAACATTTGTATATGAATCAAGCAAGAAGACAAATATTTTTATACAAACTATCTTTATACACAAGCCTTGTCTACCTGCAAATGCATACTCACATACAAATATCTATATACAGAAAAAGGAAATAATAATGTGTAAACAAATATTGAAACCAAGGCATTAAATTCCATCATCTCAGCCTAATATTTTGTCTATTCAAAATATTTACAAACCTTTACTTTTCAAAAAGAAAAAATCTGATCAAGTTAAAAACAAAATAAATAAAACAGCTGACCAGTTAAGTCTTCCTTTATACATCTTATTATCTTCTATATGTATGTATCTTGCCATTCCAATTCGTTCTACAACCATAAAAAAAACCTGGGAAAAACAAAAAGAAAATAAACTCAAAATCAATAAAAAAACAAACAAGTATTTCAGAGCAGATTCAAAGGCAGATTCAAACTTCAGGTTTTCAAAAATAGGAATTGTTCTCTGTTCAAGAGCTTGTAGGTGAGTAAACATAAAATTTCCAAGCTTAAGTTTAATTAAAAACAGTAAGATGATTCATGGAATATACGGTGTTGTATGTGTTTTATTTTGATATTAATCTGTGTTTACAAACAGGCTGTTCTTTGAATATTGAATCTGCTGTTTCTCTGCTATGTGTTACAGGGTTGAAAACACTTAAATCTTGAAGTGTTTTCATTTGATCATGGTAAAGTATTAAATTTTCTAACAAAATTAGATGCTTGAACTTCAATCAGAATCTTTAAATTTGTTTTAAAAACATAATTAGAAAAATATACTTCTGGAACCCTTGATTACAGGCAATCAAGAAATAAATTTGTAAATTCGGTTGTTACAAAAACATAATTCAAGTTTATATCTTGAATTCTTATTCAAATTTATGATTTTTAAAATAAAAATTAAGATTTTTAGATGAGTATTTTATGAGCAGTTTGCATTTGAATAAAAATTTCATTTTCACAAATTTAAGATAATTGAATCAATTTAAATTGTTGAAACTTGAATTGGAGCAAGTATAACCATCCATGATCTCGGGAAAAATGTGCAATAATTTTTCTATTACATGAAATTAGGAAACGAGATCATATTAGGGTTTTAGTTGGAGTTCTTATTCATGTCCGTAACGAGGCGAACATGACTTTTGTATGTGATCGAGTGGCACGAGTTTTTGGACGTTGGTGGTTTAACGTGTTGTCGTCGTGTGGGTGAAAGTTTAGGCGCCGTAGGTGGCTGGAGCAGCGGTGGCGAGGTGTTTTTGTAACAGCCTAACTTAAAATATCGGGTATGTAAAATTTTAGAAGTTTAAAATATACTATCTACACCATCTCTATTTTATTTATATTTATGTATGCTTTTAAATAATACAAAAGGTATAAGTATGTATACATTTATAAGTATAGGATAAGTGGCATGACATGGTGAAGACAAGTGGCATAATATGGACCATACACCTATCTTAAGATGAAATAGAATTATGACACATATATCACTTAGGTGTACACTTCTAGAACACCTTAAATGGTTACTAAATAAGGTATGTGTCATGAAGTAAAGCTTGCATAAACAAATGAAGGACATGTGTCACAAGATTAAATAAGATAGTGACACATAACCCCATTAGGTGTCCATGTGTAGAAACATCTTAAGGCACCTAAGTAGATATGTGTCAACATTCTAAAGCTTGTGCAAAGAGAAGTAGACAAGTGTCCAAAACTAAAATTACCAAACTAGCCTTTAAAATTATTATATAAAGAGTGGAAATGTTCACTTATGTTTCATACTTTCACAAAGCAAAAACAAAAGTAAGATAAAGTGAAAAAGCTTGGAGAAAGCTAAGGAAAAAGATTCAAGTCAAATACATAAGTTTAAGATGAGAAAAACTATTTAAATTTCTAGTATTTATGTTATTCTTGAAAAGATGATAGTTGTAAGAAAAAGTGGCTCGGTTCTATCAAAAACGCAGTTTAGTAATTTGACCATAACTTTCTCAATTCTTAACAAAATTTCAATTTCTTGTATGTTCTGAAAAACTTATTTCATGTTCTACAACTTTTATGTTTTGTTTTTTTTATAATTTGGAAGTTAGCTAGGTCAAAATTGGATTTTTCTACTGTAATCCCGAGAGAAAAACCAATATCAGCTCTGTGCTTAAGGCTGAAACTAAATTGGCCATAACTTGTTCGTTCCTCAACCGATTTCGATAAATTTAGATGTTCCAAAAAGCTTAGACTTTGTTCTAAAACTTTTATGTTTTGAGTTTTCCAAAATTTTTATGTTATCTTGGTCAAAATTGTAATTGTTTATCGCTGTCCCGAGACAAAATGACAGAAGTTGTGAAATTCAAATCTTAGAATTGTTTTATCCATAAATTTTACAATTCTTGTCAGAATTTGGTAACTTTTAATGTTTAGGAAATCTTATAAACTAAACTACAACTTTTGCTTTATTCATTTTTCCTGATTTCGATGTTTTCTACGCTAATATTGCAATTGTTGGTCGCTGTCCTGCAAATGCATAAGTTCAGGCTAAGTTTAATGTTTTTAGTAAAATGGTCATAACTTTTGAACCGTTGATCCAAATTCGAAGATCTTGGTCATTCTGAAAAGCTAACACAAAGGCCTATAACTTTTATATGTATTAATTTCCGAAATTCATTAATTAAAATGTTGAAAAACCTCTTGCAAACTCGCTGTCCTGTTGTTGTAGAGTACTCGGTGTTTTGCGCAAACCTGAGCTAGTATTTTGTGCATAACTTTTGCGTTTCTTACCTAAATCCTATAATTTTAAAGTTTTGGAAACTGCAGGAAGAATGTGATAACTTGCATTTGTATCACTTTTTAAAATTTGGCCATCGATATATATAAATTTGAGGTGCAAGCTCGGGTTAAATTTCTGCCTGCAATGAACATGTTTGTTTCTAAGAAAATGCCTTACTTGTGAGATTTTTATCATCGATTTGATAAATAATTTAATGGGTTCCTTTTCATGGTAGTTGAATATACTAAGTAAATTACTTTAAAGAAGTATTTTCACACAATAGAATTAATCGAGGATGCGGTATAAGACCATAGATTTTGGGTGGTGCACTATTACTCTATGGGGTATCGAGCCAGTAGAGTACATCCCTACTTGATGAGGGGATGCCGGCCGCAATCGAGGAAGCGGTATAAGGTAATAGATCTTGGGTAGTGCACTATTACTCTATGTGGTATCGAGCCAGTAGAGTACATCCCTACTTGATGAGGGGATGCCGGCCGCAATAGGATAAAATATCCTAGAATATAAACCAAATTGAGGGAGTGATTTAAATTTATATAAAAAAAATACTTGATTTTAGATGAAGTTCATATATTTGAAGTTTACCTTGAATAGTGTTTTTGATCTGGATTATTAAAACTTAAGAAGTAGTGATTTGGAAAGAAATGATGATATAAAAATTATGGTTTTTTATAACCCTCCATGACATGACTTGAAAACTATAGATTAAATAGCTATCTCACTGGGTCAGCGTTGCTCATGATGCTACACATAAACATTTCAGGTTTAGATGGTTAGTTGTTCAACTCAAGATGACTGATGAATACCATGACTATGAAGTGAAGACTTTTATTTCAGTTTATCAACTTTCATGTGTATAATTATGTTGAATCTCATGATCCTATGTATCTGTGTAATTATGATGATGTGATTGTATAATAACTCCTCCGCTTGAAATCATGTAATCTGAATGATTTTATGTTCCGATATATTTTATTTAAGTTGTGATACTATTCTATTAAGCACCGTAGTTTCTAGGTAACATCTTTGCCTCTGGGTAAGCTCTCAGAGTAGGGTGTTACAATTTAGTGGTATCAGAGCCTAGGTTTAAGGGGTGCTTTTAGAAATTATATAGCATTACAATTTAATTTATCGGAATAGGAGGCTTATACAATTCACTAACTCATTATAACTATTTGCATAACCAAACTAAGTAACCCCTTGGTAATAGAAAATTTAGTAGAAGGACAGATTAAACTTACTTTTGTGTGTAGAAATTGTATCCTTAATTTTGGAGGTAAGGATATGGTGGCTAACTTGATTATCTTTCCAATGAAACATTTTGATATCATCCTTGGGATTGATTGGCTTTCTCAACATAGAGCCATCATAGATTGTCATAATAGGACTATATGTTTCACGATTCGAGAACATGAAACCTTTGTGTATTCATGTGTTAAATCTGAAGATGCTTTTATATCTGGATATGTAGCACATATCAATATTGGGGATAAGGGTCAATCGGTAGACCAAATCTCAATCGTAAGAGAATTTAAAGAAGTCTTTCAAGATGTGCCAGGATTACCACCGAAAAGAGAAATTGATTTTAGTATCGATTTAATCCCTGGTACCACCCCTATTGCTAAAGCAGCTTATCGTATGTCTCCTACGGAGAATTAAGAGCTGAAGAGACAAATTAAGGAGATGCAGGATCAAGGATTTATTAGACCTAGTAAATCTCCTTGGGAGCACCTGTGTTGTTTGTAAAGAAACATGACGGAACGTTACCGAGAACTTCATAAAGTAACAATTAGGAACAAATACCCATTACCTCGAATTGATGATCTATTTGATCAGCTCCAAGGAGCTGCAGTATTTTCAAAAACTGACTTGAAATCTGGGTATCATCAATTAAGAATAAAAGAAGAAGACATTCCAAAGACAGCTTTTCAAACACGGTATGGACACTACGAATTTTTGGTGATGCCTTTTGGCCTTACCAATGCCCCAGCAGTATTCATGCATTTGATGAATCGTGTGTTCCGTCCATATCTTGATCAATTCATAATTGTATTTATTGATGATATCCTAATTTATTCTAAGACAAAGGAAGAACACGAACGTCATTTGTGTTTGTGTCTCCAAACATTGAGAGATCATTAACTTTATGCAAAATTAAGTAAATGTGAATTTTGGTTGGCGGAAGTAAAATTTCTTGGGCACGTTGTTTCAAAGAATGGAATAGGAGTAGACCCATCAAAGGTTGAGGCGGTGTTGAAATGGAATCCTCCGACAACACCAACAGAAGTTCGAAGTTTTCTTGGATTAGCTGGTTACTACCGAAGATTTATTCAAGATTTTTCAAAGATAGCATCCCCATTAACAAAACTAACTCGTAAGGAAACTAAGTTTATTTGGGATGAAAAATGTAAGATAGCATTTGAAACCTTAAAGAAAAGATTGACAGAGACACCAGTTCTGTCTTTGCCAAGAAGTGGAGTCCCATATAAAGTATATTCCGATGCATGTGGACAAGGATTAGGATGCGTATTGATGCAGGAGGACAAAGTTATTGCTTATGGCTCTCGTCAACTAAAGCCACATGAAGTCAATTATTCAACCCATGACTTAGAATTAGCTGCAATTGTATTTGCTTTAAAAATTTGGAGGCATTATCTTTTTGGGGAACAATTTCATGTTTACTCAGACCACAAGAGTTTAAAATATTTGTTTTCCCAAAAAGAACTAAATATGAGACAAAGGAGATGGATGGAATCTCTAAAAGATTATGATTTTACATTGCATTATCATCCGAGAAAAGCAAATGTAGTTGCAGATGCGTTAAGCCGAAAACCCTATGGCATAATAGCCAATCTGATGATAAGAGAATGGAAAGCTCTAGAGACCCTAGTAGAAATGAACATCTACACAAGGAGGATTAGTGGAGAAATGAATGATAAGGTAGCACTTTCATGTAATGTTATTATTCAGCCAACTCTACAAAGTAAAATATTGCAAGCTCAAGGAAAAGACGAGGAGTTGAAGGAATTATTCATAAAAATGAAGGACAAGGAACCTACATATTGGAACATTGGTAATGATGGGGGTTACAGATTCAGAAATCGACTTTGTATTCCAAGTCAACCTCAATTGAAAAATGAAATTCTAAGTGAAGCACATTGCTCAAGGTTTACAGTGCATCCAGGAAGCACAAAAATGTATAAGGATCTTAAGCGTCAGTTTTGGTGGCATGGAATGAAGAAAGATGTCGCTGAATTTGTGGCAAAATGTTTTACATGCCAACAAATTAAAACCGAGCAGCAACGACCGGCAGGACTTCTACAACCGCTTTCTATTGCTGAATGGAAATGGGAGCATATAACTATGGATTTTATTATGGGATTACCAATGACAAGACAAGGTCATGACGCCATATGGGTAGTAGTGGATCGCCTAACAAAATCAACCCATTTTATACCTTACAATATGACCTACTCAATGGAGAAATTGAGTAGACTTTATTTGAAAGAAATTGTTCGACTACATGGCATACCAGTTACCATTGTTTCAGATAGAGACTCTCGATTCACTTCAAAATTTTGGAGAAATCGTCAAAATGCATTAGGAACATCATTGAACCTAAGTACGGCCTTTCATCCACAAACAGATGGACAAACTGAAAAAGTAAACCGAATAATAGAAGATATGCTAAGATTTTGTATCATGGCATTTGAAATAACATGGGAGACTCATATACCGTTAATAGAATTTGCATATAACAATAGTTATCATGCAAGTATTGGTATGGCCCCATATGAAGCTTTGTACGGAAGACCTTGTCGTTCTCCAGTATGTTGGGCGGAAGTTGGAGATCGTGAGCTTCTTGGTCCAAATCTAATAAAAGAAACGATAGAGAAAATTTCTATCACAAAGGAAAGATTGCAAGCAGCGCAATGTAGGCAAAAGAGTTATGCAGATCACAGAAGAAAAGATTTGGAATTCGAAGTAGGGGATCAAGTTCTCCTTAAGGTTTCTCCAATACGAGGGGTAATGCGATATGGGAAGAAGAGGAAAAAGTTATCACCAAGATTATTGGACCATGTCGTATTTCCAAAAGAATTGGCAAAGTGGCATATCAACTTGATTTACCTGAGAAATTATCAGATATTCATAATGTATTTCATGTATCAATGTTACGAAAGTATATTTCTAATCCATCTTATGTGATAGATTTAAGCAGCATTGAAGTTAAAAAGGGGACTAAGTACATTGAAAGACCTGTTCGAATTCTTGACAGAAAAGTTAAGAAATTAAGAACAAAAGATATTTCCTTGGTGAAAGTTCAATGGAACCATCATAACGAAGACGAAGCATCATGAGAGGTGGAGTCAGAAATTCGTAAAGATTATCCAGAATTGTTTGAAGCCTAGATTTCGAGGACGAAATCTTTTTCTAAGGGTGGTAGAATGTAACAGCCTAACTTAAAATATCGGGTATGTAAAATTTTAGAAGTTTAAAATATACTATCTACACCATCTCTATTTTATTTATATATTTATGTATGCTTTTAAATAATACAAAAGGTATAAGTATGTATACATTTATAAGTATAGGATAAGTGGCATGACATGGTGAAGACAAGTGGCATAATATGGACCATACACCTATCTTAAGATGAAATAGAATTATGACACATATATCACTTAGGTGTACACTTCTAGAACACCTTAAATGGTTACTAAGTAAGGTATGTGTCATGAAATAAAGCTTGCATAAACAAATGAAGGACATGTGTCACAAGATTAAATAAGATAGTGACACATAACCCCATTAGGTGTACATGTGTAGAAACATCTTAAGACACCTAAGTAGACATGTGTCAACATTCTAAAGCTTGTGCAAAGAGAAGTAGACAAGTGTCCAAAACTAAAATTACCAAACTAGCCTTTAAAATTACTATATAAAGAGTGGAAATGTTCACTTATGTTTCATACTTTCACAAAGCAAAAACAAAAGTAAGATAAAGTGAAAAAACTTGGAGAAAGCTAAGGAAAAAGATTCAAGTCAAATACACAAGTTTAAGGTGAGAAAAACTATTTAAATTTCTAGTATTCATATTATTCTTGAAGAGATGATAGTTGTAAGAAAAAGTGATTCGGTTCTATCAAAAATGCAGTTTAGTAATTTGACCATGACTTTCTCAATTCTTAATGAAATTTCGATATCTTGGATGTTATGGAAAGCTTATTTCATGTTCTACAACTTTGATGTTTTGTGTTTTTTATAATTTGGAAGTTAGCTAGGTCAAAATTGGATTTTTCTACTGTAATCCCGAGAGTAAAACCAATATTAGCTCTGTGCTTAAGGCTGAAACTAAATTGGCCATAACTTCTTCGTTCCTCAACCGATTTCGATAAATTTAGATGTTATAGAAATCTTAGACTTTGTTCTAAAACTTTTATGTTTTGATTTTTCCAAAATTTTGATGTTATCTTGGCCAAAATTGTAATTGTTTATCGCTGTCCCGAGACAAAATGACAGAAGTTATGAAATTCAAATCTTAGAACTGTTTTATCCATAACTTTTACAATTCTTGTCAGAATTCGGTAACTTTTAATGTTTCGGAAATCTGAGAAACTAAGCTACAACTTTTGCTTTATTCATTTTTCCTGATTTCGACGTTTTCTATGCTAAAATTGCAATTGTTGGTCATTGTCCTGCAAATGCATAAGTTCATGCTAAGTTTAATGTTTTTAGTAAAATGGTCACAACTTTTGAACCGTTGATCCAAATTCGATGATCTTGGTCATTCTGGAAAGCTAACGGAAAGGCCTATAACTTTTATTTGTATTTATTTCCGAAATTCATTGATTAAAATGTTGAAAACCTCTTGCAAACTCGCTGTCCTGTTGTTGTAGAGTACTCGGTGTTTTGTTCAAACCTGAGCTAGTATTTTGTGCATAACTTTTGCGTTTCTTACCCAAATCCTATAATTTTTTAAGTTTTGCAAACTGCAGGAAGAATGTGATAACTTTCATTTGTATTACTTTTTAAAATTTGGCCATCTGTATATATAAATTTGAGGTGCAAGCTCGGGTTAAATTTCTGCCTGAAATGAACATGTTTGTTTCTAAGAAAATGCCTTACTTGTGAGATTTTTATCATCGATTTGATAAATAATTTGATGGGTTCCTTTTCATGGTAGTTGAATATACTAATTAAATTACTTTAAATAAGTATTTTCACACAGAAGAATTAATCGAGGATGCGGTATAAGACCATAGATCTTGGGTGGTGCACTATTACTCTATGTGGTATCGAGCCAGTAGAGTACTTCCCTACTTGATGAGGGGATGCCGGCCGCAATCGAGGAAGCGGTATAAGGCAATAGATCTTGGATAGTGCACTATTACTCTATGTGGTATCGAGCCAGTAGAGTACATCCCTACTTGATGAGGGGATGCCGGCTGCAATAGGATAAAATATTTTAGAATATAAACCAAATTGAGGGAGTGGTTAATATAAAAAAATACTTGACTTTAGATGAAGTTCATATATTTGAAGTTTACCTTGAATAGTGTTTTTGATCTGGATTATTAAAACTTAAGAAGTAGTGATTTGGAAAGAAATGATGATATAAAAATTATGGTTTTTTATAACCCTTCATGACATGACTTGGAAACTATAGATTAAATAGCTATCTCACTGGGTCAGTGTTGCTCATGATGCTACACATAAACATTTCAGGTTTAGATGGTTAGTTGTTCAACTCAAGATGACTGATGAATACCATGACTATGAAGTGAAGACTTTTATTTCAGTTTATCAACTTTCATATGTATAATTATGTTGAATCTCATGATCCTATGTATCTGTGTAATTATGATGATGTGATTGTATAATAACTCCTCCTCTTGAAATCATGTAATCTGAATGATTTTATGTTCTGATATATTTTATTTAAGTTGTGATACTATTCTATTAAGCACCGTAGTTTCTAGGTAACATCTTCGCCTCTGGGTAAGCTTTCAGAGTGGGGTGTTACAATTTAGCCGAAGGAGTTAGTTACAGTTTTTCAAGCGAATGCCTAAATTTCGATTCGAAATTTTTAGGGCCGAGTCGAGTTTGATTTTCAAGCTTGCTAGAGATTTGCGACTTGCCGATGGTCTTGGGAGTTCACCAGAGCCTAGCGTGTCGCTGTGCGCGTGTACGGCGTGGAGGAGATGGTGTCAGTGTCGTTGAGGGTGCGTCTCGAGTCGTGCTCGAGTCTTGAGGTTGGTTGCTTCGGGGTTTTGTTCGAGAGCGTGAATATGAACCTAATAGTATAACTTAAGTTAAAACTAACTACTGGAAATAAAATTAAAAAAAGGGAAGAAGAAGAAGATGCGTGGGTGAGTGTCTCGGGTGGAAAGCTGGACCAACTCGAAGTATTATTCGAGTTGAACGAGGAGATTCTCGGGTATGTTTCAAACTGCAATATTATGTTATGAATAAAAATAAAGTTAAGCACTTATTTTTTTTCATTCAGTTTTAAGCACTGTAAATTTAAATAGGTGTTTAGCAATTGAAGTTAAAACTTTAACACAAGCTTAAATTATTCTGGTTAATGCTTAACCATGTTTTAACAGTTAGTTAATATTTTAATTAAGTAGTTAATATAAGATAAGTATATAATTTATTAACATATAAGTTCGTAATTAGTAATAAATTGATTTTGAAAAGTTAAAGAAGATTTCTTTTAAAAATGTTAATCAAGTTGAATAATTAATATTAATTGATTTATTTTTAGAAAGTAATTTAAAATAATTACTTTTTAATTGTAAGTAGTGATGGATTAATTGATGATCATGTGATTAATAAATTTGTAATCATCTACTTAAGTTAATTAATGTACGACTAGTAGTTAATTAATTAAGTAATTTAATTACGAATTAATAATTGATTAAATAAGTAATTAGTGAATAATAAATGGGTATTAAGTCTTATTGATTAATAATTCATAATTGTTCTTAATACTTTGTTAATGATACTTCAATCATAAGTAAGAATAAGTTTTATCTTAACATTAAGTAGGATTTGAGATTCATTAAATTATCCAGGTAATTAAAAGGGATAATTAATTAATGTAATAGTTAAGAATTTAACTAATCAATTAAAGTTTAAGATTAATTAATCGAGGATAATTAATTTGCAATTAATAATGATACTCTAAATTTAATTACTATAGAGAAGTAATTAAAGAATTGTTAATGAAAAGCATTAACTGAAGTTTATTATACAATTAATTAAGTTTAATTGATTAATTAAGGATAAACATTCATGGAGTTTGGTTAAGTATAATTACTTAATGGAAGTGATTAGATAATAATGATAATCTTAATGTAATTAAGGAATAATTAATCAAAGAGGATTAACTAAGATGAATGATTATGGGATGGTGAATCAATTGGGTTGTAATTAATCAATAAGCAGGACTTAAAGGTAATTGATTTAATTCAATTATGGCTAATTGGGTTTATTCGAGATGGTGCGATTGATTTATCTTGCTTATGTATGATTAAATGATGATTTAATGCCCTGAATTGATTGATACCCTTGATATGAAATGGTTCGTGATATGATGTGTTGGGTGGGCAATGATATGTGGTTATCTGTCAATGATAAATTGCTGAGTAGAAATGGTGACATCTTTTATTTAAACGTTGAATTGCATTCCACTGGAATACATGTGTTAAGATGAACTATATTCGAAGGACCGGAGTTGGGTATTAGTTAATACCCGAAACCACTTCGATTTTTACAAGTTGATATGTGAAATCAATAGGGTGTAATGGAATGATTTTAAGTGAATTGGACCATATAATTTAAGCTCTGACACTTAGAAATTGATGTGTGAAATAAGTGATGTCTATAACGACTTGTGAAGTGAAAATTGATATAAGTTACCCGGGTTTATATGAGTTGTATACTTTTGTATTCCATGTTAGATGGGTTTACGCACGCTGGTTTCCAGCCTGACCCTGGTGTTACTTTGATGTAATGCTCGGGTCAGACCGAGTATTGCAGATTTCTAGGTAAGGACGTTCTGGAGCTCAGGAGTCGAGCTGGATGGCAGGAACATATGGAGTGTTTCCGCTGTATTATATTATTGTATTTCTGAGGTATGGTAATTGTGTATATCTAGTGTCTGTATACATGTGAACTCTGAAGCATTAAAATGTAATCGATAGCTATAGTACTTTTGTAAACTGTTATTATTTAATATTATATTTTATCTGCTGCGAATGTGAGATGTTGATGTTTCTGATCTTCTTTTTCTTCTATCTCTTTCTTCTTTTCTTCCTAACTATCTGGAATTTTCGAGATCGGAAATTCTGGGTCGTTACATCATCCAAAATCAAGGTTCACAAATTGAAACCAACATAAAAATAATAGTATGGACCAAGTTCAAGAAGAAAATCAAAGAACGAATGTCCTCTAGGGGTAGCTAACCCATTTGTCCCTATCAAGCCGTCCGGATTTCGTCATTTCAAATTGGCACAAATGTTGGGGTCTATCCATCATCATTATCTTTCTTCAAATCCAGCAAATGTATGCCTAATCCAACCACTTCATTATGGAGTATCCTCCGCATATATAGTTGTTAAAGTGGTTCCAGTATTGACAGAGAGTATGCCAATAAGTGGCACCGGTCTCTTTAACAACCAAACATTGTTTTACACACCGGTTGGTTCTTTTACATTTTTAAAATGATATATATTTGATATCAAAATATCATATTTACTTTAAAAATCTTTTTCACTTCAAAATATCATATTTACTTAAAATATGTAAATTTCATTTGAAAATATCATTTTCGCCTCAATATCTCAATTTCACTTCCAAAACCCTTTTAAATATTGACTTAGATTATAACTTCATTTTAATCCAATTCGCATTTAAATCCAACTATTTAAATATACATAGTTCCCACTTTGACCAGTTTGAATAATTTTAAATAGTTCAAAAAGTTAAGATAGTTAAAATAGTTTAGATTATAAATTAGGTTATATATTAAATGGTTTGGAAATTTAAATAATTTAGAAATTTAAATAATTTGGAAATTTAAATAATTTGGAAATTTTAAAAAATGAATTTTAAAACAGTATAGTAAAATAGTTTATAGTGAAAATAATTTAAAATTCAAAACCGTTTCTTTCCATTTCAATAAACCTGGATTCAGGTCCAGATTCAAATCAAACTGATTCAATTTCAAATCTTCCAATTCAGATAATCTTAAATCTCAAATCAATTCAAATCGACTCATTTTCAATTCACATTCAAATCAACTCAATTTTTTATTTCTATTCGAATTACTTAAATTTTGAAACGCTCATTTTAACTTTAATTTTGATTCAATTATTCGATTTAATGGTTTAAAATTCAATTCAATTCTTATTTTTAAACTGCTTCAATTTATATCAATTTCGAGTTCGGTTTCAAAATACCGATTTAAATCACTAAAATCAATTTAACTTCAATGTTTAAATTTTAGATTCAAATCTTTAAAATAATTAAATTCCAAGTCTAAATTTGAAATATCGATGTATATCACTTTTACTTAAATAACTTAGAAGTCCAAGTAAAAATTCAATCCTTTTAAAACAACTTAATTTCTATAATTTAAGTCATATTTCAATCATAACTTCAAATTCCAAATTAAATTCTTTAAAACAATTTATTTTAACAATTTTTATTTCAACATTTCAAGTTCGAGTTCGAAAATAATCCAATTCCCATATTTCGATTCAATTTTATTTTTATAAACAAAATCATTTGAATAAGTTCAATCCAAGAATTTAAAATTATTTAATTTAACCAACCCGATGTCCGTATATAATTTTCTACTCTATGGCTAAGTGATCATTTATTTCAATTTTTAACTGTAGGGACGGACTTATATCATTTCAATCCAAAATTGAGTGTCATAGATATATATATCATTTCAACCTATTTCTTAATTTATTCGAAATAATTCAAATAACAGTTTACATACTGTCAAATAAAATGCAGGGTGATAATGGAGATAAATATAAAATAAATAAACATCCAAAATATCAACCAATAGCCATCCATCACAATCAACATCCAAATCAGTCGATATATCACAACAGTCAACCAGTTGTCAATAATCAGGAATTTTACTAGCAGTTTAATTCCGATTTCAATTTATTTGTTAATTCGGAATTTCTAACATGTAAATTTCTACCATGTTAGTTAAATTACCAAACAACAATCAATAAAATTAAACCACTTCATGATTTTAATTTAATGAGCATAAAAATATTTTAGTACTTCATGAGCAGTTTAAAATGCTCACCTTTATTTGAAATCAAAAATTTTCCATCTTCAAATAAATTCCACTTCGACGATATCGATACGAATCCGAAGCGGCTTGTTTCGTTCTAATTAGACCTCGTATGAAAAAGTTGTGTAATTATAAACACTTGAATAGAATTAAGTTTAATTAGCAAACTTAATTAACAGAAAAACAAAACCCAAACCTTTATCCTCTTGTACGCGCCTCTTCCTAGCCCGCTCCTCTTAGGCAACACGTGACTCGTTGTTCGTTCTTTTTTTAACGATCGAACGCCACCATCTCATCGTCGCCGATCTGCCATGATGCCATGCCGCTTTCAACGTCGTCCACCTCTTGTTGTGCGTGCATCAAATCCCCAAAAATCAAAATTGCAATGCCTCGAACTTGGACGAATCCTGGTGATTTCGAGCTGATTCGCCTCGATCCAACCTTTGGATGTGTCGATGGGATCGAGCTCCACACTTTTCCTTTTAGAATCGTTTGATTTCGTTGAGTCAATAAGGAGAAAATAAGGAGAGAAGGATAATGATTTTCGAAAATTAATATGAAAAAGAGCAGCTGCACGAAAATGGTTAGAGTTTTCGTTTGCGCGAATGAAGATAAACGATGGTATATTATATAAATATTTGACGATTTTCATTCATAAATTTTTCGAACTCCAAATAAAGCATGTCGTCTGGCATTCTATATGTTATGCCCCTATTCCAAATACAATGGAATATGTATCGAGAGTTAGTTCCATCATATTCAGAAGACAGATTTTCAAAATCAAATTATTCTAATTAAATTCCTTTATGCGTTTCAAGCTCACACGACCAAACGATAGTCCGATCGCTACGAAACTTAAAATCCAATAATAATTCAGTATTACGGATCCGATGAAACAAGTTTCGTTGAAATCCAAGATAGTGCCTAAACGACTATTTTTACCTGTTAATTAAAATATAAAATTTTCAATTTCTATTTATTCACTTTTAAATTCAAATTTAAAAGTAAACAATCTTTATTCTTGTTCAAATAGAATTTAAATCAACTTTCAAAATCATTTTCATTCATATTAAATTCAGAATTCAATTATTTAAATAATTTTCAATATTTAATTTAAACAATTTAATTATTCAATAAATCAACATATTTTAAATATAAGTTATTCAACTTATAAAATTTAATTTTTAAAACGAATTCAAATAACAAAACAACCACTTCCATTTTGCAGTAATTTAACATTCATCGCACAATTCCAGCTATTGATTATAAACATATTCGGTACATAGAATTTTATTTCAATACTTGTTATTGCCAAAATCTTCGAAATTGGTTATTTCAGCATTTTATTGAAGTTCATGTTAAATAAACTATATTGATAAATCATTAAGTTTTTATTTGTAATCATTTTTGTTCAATAATCATTACTAAAATCAATAATTTAAATAGTTAAAAATATGGGTTGTTACAGCTGACATCCAAGTTTGAGTTAAGATAGTTTTCAGTGACAAAGATTGCTTATTGAAATATAACACCAAACTTAAATATAGAGCTAAGGTTTTAAGGTTGTATATACCGCTGATAATGTGAAAGATAATGGCAAAATATATAAAATTAATGCTTACTTGAAAAGAGTGCAAAAGAAGGAATCACAAATGATTTCTAGGTAGACCAACAAGAATTGCCTTGCCCTGAGATTTAAGCAAAAGCAAGAGCGACATGATTTCATGGCCTGTTGACACTGAGTCAAGATTACCATCCAAAGTGCCAGCAGCAGTCTATAAAAAACATAGATTATATTAAAAAACTAAATAATATAACTTAATTTCAAGAACTAACTTGCGAATTTCAATTTTAATACCCTTAACTAGTAACATTGCCAACTAATTTATGCATGTTCAAAAGTTATCATTAGAGAATAAGTATACTATCACTCGAAAACAAATATCATTTATACCTGTATACATGCAACTAAATCGAAAATGATATGGTAAAGCTTATATAAATACCTATATTTGTTGAGGATTGTGCTCACGGTGAAATAATTATCCCCTAACCTTTCAATTACTTCCTTCTCATTACTAGGCGAAGTACTGATAGCAGTAACTTCCATTCCAAATCCCTTGGAAAATTTAACCACAACATGTCCTAACCCAAAAAATTCTATACCTCATTAAGCCTAAAATTCTTCATAAGGATAAAACAATAATCCCTATAGACAATAAAGCTGCACTGTTAGTGAGATTTTTCGTTCTTGCAACACCAACTTAGTAATGAAGTAATTACGATGCTGAATGCTTTGGTATTTAGGAATTAACAAATTTAATTGATTTTAAATTTGCCTTAAATGAGGTAATTATATTGCTTAAGCTTACACAATTAGGTAGATGCACTTTAACTATTTGTTAAGTGTCTACTTTAATTGAATCAAAATCAAATAAAATCTAGTATGTAAAAAAAGTAATAAATGCTAAAAGTAAAGGATGCAAAGATTTACAAGGGTTAGAACCTTAAGAAATCCGACGTCCATGGGTTCATTTTTAATCTCTAATATTCTTCCACTTACAAACATTTTTAATGGCAGAAAATACAACTTTTTATAGTATATAATTCAAAGAGAGTAACAAAAATGTGATCCTCTTTCCTTGCTAAGGTGTTTTTCCTTTTATAGTAACAGAGGAGGTCAATAGACTACTGACATTATAAACTCATATTCCTCCTTTGCTTTTAAATCTTGCTATATGTTATTCATCCGTGAGCTTGGCAAATTATGCACGGATTGCCGATATGGATACATGTAGAAGAATGTGCCGGAAAATTTAGCTATAAGTTGGAACTTTAAATTTGGCTTTAGGCGGAAACTTTGACTTTAACATGTGGAGACTGGGGTTGATTTTGTGAGCGGTCATGCACTCACTTATTAAGTTGCCTCGTTATAGTTTGTAGGCACAACAAAGTTAGCATAGGATGCGAAGATGCTTGACTTGACTATAGTGGTAAACACTTTGTTCCCTACGTACGATGTTGGTGCAGTTTTGTTAAAAGGTAGCAAAGTGGTTTGTCTTTAAAGTGGCGGTGTAGTTCGACACTGAAATGACAACGCAGTTCATTTTTGAAGCAGCAGTGTAGTTTGACATTAAAATGGAAACACGGTTCATCTTTGAAGTGGCGACGCATTCTTGTTTAGGTATGGTGAATTGCTTTGCAAAAAGAGGTCATTATGGCTCTACTGTTGCATTTTGGGTCATGCTGACTTCTGTTAAAAAAGTACAATTTGTTTTACCAGTCAATGTAATTCTTTGTTGTATTTTCACTCTATATCATGGCAGTGCTAGATCTTGTGTATAAATTTGCAAGTTGTGCAGTTCCTTACAAGAGCCTTATTGGGTACTTGGTGTTGGCGTGTGCGGTTTCTTTCTAATGTGAAGGCCCTTTTTTGATCCCCCTACCACTCTGGGTTGTTTGCTAATTTTGCTCATTTGAACTTACGTTAAATATATTATAAGAGAAAAAAATAGGAGAAACGCTTGCTCTTCAAGTCTGCACTAATGCATATCAGATAGACTTTTTACTTCTTATCCATCCTTAAAAAAATAGTATTGTCATCTGTCTTTCACATTTAATGTTTTCTTACATGTGGCATAATGAGGTTGGATATTTTTCTTACTTTCTTAGAAAAGTTTTCTTTGTTTTTTTGTGAAAGCTTTTCATAGTCATTAACATATGACTATCCCCACTTTTTCATGTCTTTTGAATTTGATGGTTAGAATCATCATTGGAAACCTATATATCCCTAACTCTTCCTTTGTTTCCTTTTTGTACTTGGTCTTAAAATTCCCTTTTCACTATATTGTTATCTTGTGTAATTAATTCATTGTTCCATGGGAATTATACCAGATATTGTAAGTAAATCTCATATTTCTCTCTCTCTCTCTCTCTCTCTCTCTCCTCTCTCTCTCTCTCTCTCTGTCTCTCTCTCTCTCTCTCTATTTTATGTACATATATGCATAGAAGTGTTAGACAAATGTTTATGTTAATTTTCTGGTTTGCAATCTCGTTGATCTAATGAATTTTCATTGTATCTGTTTATTTCCTTTTCCTCATCATTCTTGATTTTAATTAATCATGTTATATGCATTTTCTGTTTAGTTGATTATGGATGCTGATGGTCCTCCTTGTTCTTCTAACGAAGAATCTTCTTCTTTCTATGATATGGTATCAGCTATTTGTAATGATAAACATATGAAACTTGTATACATATAAAATATTAAAAATTTATTATTAAAATACTTTAATTTAAAAATACACTATTTACTCAAATAAATAGATAAAACCTTATTTTCAACTTGTAAAATTCAACAAAGATATATTTCTAAGTGAGAAAAGTATTTTTGTTGAATTTTAGAAGTTGAAAATAAGGTTTTATCTATTTACTTAGTAAACAATGTATTTTGTAAATTAAAGGATTTTAATAATAAAAATGTTTTATTATATATATTCGTGGCTGGGTTCATATTATCCTACATTGGGATTATTTATTGCCACTTTAGGTTTCTTACTCCTTCTGGATGCATACATTTACCCCTAGAGGGGTATAGTTCTTTGACTTTGGAGCACATTAGGTGCGGTCTATATTTTCCCTTTCATCCTCTTATCAATAAATGGTTGGATATTATAGGGATTTCTCCTATTAAATTTTCCCTTCACATTTTCTCTTGATCTGCACATACACACTTTTCGGTAAGCATATCAATTCTCCCCCTTCATGTCGTGAGTTTGTTTTTCTTTATTCTATCTATAAAAGTGGTTCCTCGGGCTCTAACAAGTTCCATTTTATCCATGCTACCAAGTCTCTCTTTGTTATCTCTCCTCATAAGACCCTAAGGCGGGATGATCGATTTTTCTATGTTTCTAACCAAGATGGTTTCATCCCTTCCTTCCAAAAGCCTAGTATTTATTATCTATGTATTTTTTTTGAATTCCTTCTTTATTTTTTGTTGACTTATTCCATCCTTTTTCCTGTAGTTGGACATCCTATGCTTTCTAAAACCGAGAGGGAATTATTTGTTATGTGAAGGGAAATTGCATTAATGCTTGTTGAGGACGGTCAGAAGTGTTCTTGCCTCTTCGATGACCCTCTATTTCATAAATATAATTTTGGCACCTACTTCATCTTCTTTCATGTTCTATTTTTTCTTGTGTTTTTGATCCTACCGCACCCAAGGGTAGGTATTTTGGCTATTAAATTTATCCACTTTGATCAATTGCTGACCTTTAGTCTAATGTTTTAAATGTCACTTGTTTAATTTATTCAGTTGTTGTTAAACTGCACAGGTACGGTGCCAAATCTTCTTAGTGCTTTTGCTAAGTAGCAACTTGTCAAGAAGTCTAAAGAAAGAAAAATGTCTAAATGTGATCTTATTGATTCCAAGAACCCCTCCAAAAAGGATAAACATGTCCGCTCTTTTCACTATATATGTGTTTCCCTTATTATGGCCATTCATGAACAAACTTTCTCATCTACTTCTCCCTCTCACATTTTTGCCTTTGTCAAAGGATGATGTAAAGTTTCAGCAGATAAATTGAATAAGAATTGAAGAAAAATGAAAACTGTATTATATTGATTTTGATCTCACAGAATGTTACAAATACAGAGTGTATTGATTCAGAACAGAGAGATGAAAAATGAAGAATTCACATACTCATAAGTTCTCTGTACAAATGACAAACGATATATATAAGTTGATATGGGCTATAGCCCAACAGGCTTTGATACAATGCAGAAATAAAGGGTTGCAAACAGATGGCCAGGATGTGATCAGAAGAGATGAACGGATGAGACGTCTTCACAAGGAAACAAAAAAGGAAGACTTCAGCAGCCACGAGATTGTTATTTCATTTATCTCCCCCCTTCGAACCCTAACCCGATTTCTAGGGTTAGAGTTCGTAAGACAAAATTACTCAGATCTTTGCATAAATTGATGCAATCCACTGAATTCTTGCCTCTTCTCCAATCTGTGCTCTTCTGATGTCTGATTTGAGATATTGGCATGTGTCTCTTTTCTGAGCAGTTGTGATTTGAGCTGAGACTGATTTGAGTTGAGCGTAAGTTGATCCTTTGGGTGTTCTTCCCTCTTCTGCTCTTCAATCTGAGCATGATTTTGATTATCAAGCTGGTGAGAGGGCTGAACCTCAGTTACTCCCAGTTCGGACCTGAATCTCTCGAAGTTCCTCTTTGATAGAGATTTCGTGAGGGTGTCTGCAATCTGGTAGGTTGCAGGTATGTGATTAACTTGTAGATTTCCTTTAGCAACTTGGTCACGAACAAAGTGTAAATCTATCTCGATATGTTTAGTTCTGGAATGTTGTATAGGATTGACTGTCATGTAGACCGCACTTTGATTATCACACCACAGTGTTGACTTGACATCTGATTTTAAATTTAATTCACCCAATATTGATTGTAGCCACATTATTTCGGCTGTAGCACTTGCCACACTTCTATATTCTGCTTCTGTGCTTGATCTTGAGATGGTTGATTGTTTTTTTGAACACCATGATATCAAGTTTTTGCCAATGAAAATGCAGTAGCCAGTAACTGATTTTCTGTCATCCACATCTGTTGCCCAGTTAGCATCTGCGTACCCAGTTAGATTGAGATTTTTGCTAGCTTTAAGAGATAAACCATGATTTATTGTTCCCTTTAAATATCTGATAATCCTCTTGACTGCCTTCCAATGTTGGTCCAGTGGATTCTGCATAAATTGAGAAAGTTTATTAACACTATATGCAATGTCAGGTCGTGTTATAGTAGCATATTGTAGTGCTCCTATAACACTTCTACATTGCTTGACATTATTTATGACTTCTCCACTGTTTTTTGATAAACTGTGGTTGCTTATCATTGGCGTTGGCATAGGTTTAGCATTTTCCATTTTTGTTTTAGCCAACAATTCAGCTATGTATTTTTTCTGGCACAATGTCATTTCAGAATTTGTTGTTCTGTGAGCTTCAATTCCCAGAAAGTAACTGAGATTTCCAAGATCTTTAATTGAAAACTGCTTGTCTAGATAGTTGATAATCTGATTAACTTCATCCTGATTGTTACCTGTAATTATAAGATCATCAACATAGATTAGAATATAGATGGTTGATAACTGACTGACTTTAATGAACAATGAAGTGTCTGATTTGATAGACTGATATCCCTTTGATACTAAAGTTGTTTTCAGTCTATCAAACCATACTCTTGGTGCTTGTTTAAGACCATATATTGCCTTATTTAATTTGCACACAAGGTTTGTACTTTGTTCATAGCCAGGTGGTTGCATCATATATATCTCTTCTTCTAATATGCCATTAAGAAAAGCATTGTTGACATCTAGTTGTCTTATTCTCCAGTTTTTGTGCAAAGCAATAGTAAGAATAAGTCTTATTGTAGAAGGTTTAATTACTGGAGAAAAAGTTTCAGTAAAATCAAACCCATATTCCTGTGTATATCCCTTGGCAACTAATCTTGCCTTATACTTATTGATAGTTCCATCAGGATTTCTTTTTATCTTGTATGTCCATCTGCACCCAACAATGTTTTTATGTGCTGGTGGACATACAAGATTCCATGTCTTGTTCCTTAAGAGAGCATTATACTCTTCATCCATCGCTGTTCTCCAGTTTTTGTGCTTTGCAGCTTGTTCATAGCTTGATGGTTCATCATGACTTGTGCTGGCAGTATAAACTTTTGGCTTAAAAATGCCACTTTTGGCTCTGGTTATCATGTGATGACCTGACTTGGCAGGAGAACCAATATGAGGTAAACTAGCACTACTGTCATTTCTGGAATTGTCAATTGAATCAGTTTGTTGATCTTGAATTCTTTGACTTTCTTCATTTGTCTGATGTGCAGGTGATTGACTGGCATGACTGGAATCATCAATCCAATCAGAAGCTTGTTGAGCAGAGACTACAGGTTGAAACTGATGATTTTCAGTAGTCCTCATCACCTCTGCTTGATTCTCATCTTCAGAATATATGGGAAGTTCAGGTATAGATACACTTGGGTTATATACCTTGCTTGATGTTTTAACTTCTGAGTTTTTAAAAGGAAATTCATTTTCATTAAACACAACATGTCTACTAATAAATAATTTTCCACTATCATCTAAACATCTGTAGCCTTTTTGATTTGTGGCATACCCAAGAAATGTACAAGGCTTTGATCTGAAGTTTAATTTGTTGTTGTTGTAAGGCCTTAAGTATGGAAAGCATAAGCACCCAAAAGTTTTAAGACTATGATAATCTGGCTTCACCCCCTTGTAATTTTTCTAAGGGTGTTGTACCCTCTAAAATTTTGGTTGGAAGTCTATTAATAAGATAAACTGCAGTACTGAAAGCTTCTGACCAAAATTTTAGGGGTAGATTTGCATGAGCCAGTAAGCTAAGCCCTTTTTCAACTATGTGCCTATGCTTTCTCTCAACTAAACCATTCTGTTCAGATGTATAGGGACATGTGATTCTATGAATTATTCCCTTGTTTGTAAAATAATTTTTGAGAGATTTATATTCTGTTCCACCATCTGATTGAAAAGTTTTAACATAAGAACTAAATTGTTTTTCAACCATGGTGATAAAATCCAGTACAACTTTGTGTGTGTCAGACTTATTTTTTAAAAAATATATCCAAGTATATCTTGTGTAGGCATCTACAAAGGATATGTAATACTTATAGCCATAGTCTGAACATGTTGATGCTGGTCCCCACAGATCAGTAGCAACAAGTTCTAGTGGCTTTGTGTATTTGGTTGAAGAGTCATCAAAGGGTAATTTGTGACTCTTACCCATTTGACAGTGTGTGCATATGTAAGGAAATGTAACACTATCGTAAGATATGCAATTTTCAGCAAGAACTTGTTTGACAATTTTAGTACTGGGGTGACCAAGTTTGCGATGCCAAAGATCAAATATACTATTGCAGTTTTTCATTTCACATTGATTACAACAGTTTTGCTCCTTTGTAGGATTTGTACAATCGACTGATTTGAATCTGTACAGTCCCTTTTCAGCATCACCCTGTAATAAAACATCTTTAGTCAGTATGTCTCTAACAACACAATGCCTAGGATAAAATTCAAAGTACACTTTATTGTCATTAGCAAATTGAGAGACACTAATAAGATTCTTTTTGATCTTTGGAACTCTTAACAAATTATGTAGAAATAATTGTTTCTTTCCTTTAATAGAGGCATTTCCTACATGAGAAATTTTGATGCACTTACCATTACCCATGCAAATGGACTGTTTACCTCTGTACTCCTTGCTGCCAAGATTTAGATTTTCTAAGTTGTTTGTTATATGATTGGTTGCCCCTGAGTCAGGATACCAGTAGTCGTCATTCGCATGTTCTGATTGATCATGTGCACTTGAGCAGCGATCTTTGTTCTCTGCTTGACTACTTGAACTTGCTTGAGCCACATTTGCACTATGATTATCATTTCTTGAATTGTTATTATTCTGATTTGAATACCTAAAATAGCATTTTACAGCTGTATGTCCAATTTTTTCACAAATTTGACATCTTGGTCTGTTATTGTTATTGTATCTTCCTCTTCCCCTTGATCTGTTGGAGTAGCTTCCTCTCTGTGGCTGTTTATCACCTCTGTTGTTACTTTGACTCCTGTTTCTTGTATTGGTTGTGTAGTTGACAGTAAATTCAGATTCTTGGGGTCTCTTATTGTCTATTCTGGCTTCATGAGCCAGTAGAATAGAATGGACATCATCTACTGAGGGTAAGATCTTATGAGATGATATGACTGCTACAACTGCTTCATATTCATCGCTCAGGCCATTCAGTATGGTTAGAATCTGCTCAGAATCTGATACTTTATGGCCTGCAGCTTCAAGCAGATCACAAATTGTTTTGATTTTGTATAGATATTCTCTCATGGAACAATTTTCCTTTCTGATACTTTGCAGCTGTCTTTTGTGATACATAACCTTTGCTGCTGATTGTGTATTGAAAACTTTTTCAATAGTTGACCAAATTTCACAAGCTGATTTACACCCAATGACATGTGATAGGAGATTGGTGTTTATAGATGATAACAGCCATGAACATATCAGTCTATCTTGTCTATGATGTTTGATGTATTCTTCATTGTTGACAACTTTGTTTTCTGAATCAGTGATGAATTTTGGTGGTGTTGGTATGGTGCCGAGAAGAAAGCCTTCAAGGCCATAACCTTGCATAGCAGTTTCAATCTGAAGCTTCCACAGCAGATAGTTATTCTCATCAAGATGTACTGTAATCAATTGACTCTGTGGGCTCGTGACAGATCTGATCAGTTTTGTTGTTGCATCAGATTGTTGTTCAGAAGTGGGATTATTAGATGTCGCTGAGTGATCATCAGTCATGATGAAACAGTTGCTGTTTGAGATAACAGAGAGCTATAGAAGAGGTTCTTGAACAAGAAAATCTTCAAGATAATGATGAAAAACAGGTATGATGCAGCTAGATCCAAATGATGATTATTATCTGATGGATCTTGGCGTGGCACTGATCTTGTTTTTGAATTCTGCTATGATGATTTTCAGACTTCTTGAATCTGATTTCTTGTTGCTTTCTTGATCGAGTTGTCTTTGAGGAAGATCTGAGTGCAGCCAGTTCAAAGCTTGGCAAGGCACTAGATTGGAGAAGATTAACTTGCCTTACCCAAATGATGATTGTGAAATCTGATGGGTAAGAAATTATTCGCCAAATGATGATATATCTCTGATGGCGAGATCTTGGTATTGATGATATTGTGCTGTTAAGCTTTTAGCTCTGATACCATGTAAAGTTTCAGCAGATAAATTGAATAAGAATTGAAGAAAAATGAAAACTGTATTATATTGATTTTGATCTCACAGAATGTTACAAATACAGAGTGTATTGATTCAGAACAGAGAGATGAAAAATGAAGAATTCACATACTCATAAGTTCTCTGTACAAATGACAAACGATATATATAAGTTGATATGGGCTATAGCCCAACAGGCTTTGATACAATGCAGAAATAAAGGGTTGCAAACAGATGGCCAGGATGTGATCAGAAGAGATGAACGGATGAGATGTCTTCACAAGGAAACAAAAAAGGAAGACTTCAGCAGCCACGAGATTGTTATTTCATTTATCTGATGACACTATTTATTATTTGGTATCACAAATAGGGCATCTTCTTATCGATGATTTTACTGCTCTGCCTCCTACTTCCTTACCTTCTTCTGATTTGTCCATCGAGGAGGTCTTTGCTAGCTTGCATCGCTTTATTTATCAAGTTAGCACTCACTCATTATCATTTTGTATTTGGTTTGCTTTTTTTAGATTTGGACGTATTTTTGTGTGATGTAGCATTTATAACCCTTGCGTTATTCTCTTTTTCGGACATTTCCTTGGCTTTAGAACTGAATTGGCATGTTGTATCCTTTGAAACTGCATTAAAGACACTTGAAAACGAAGTTTTTGACATGAAATTCAAGTTGGGCAAGGCTTTCCTAGACCTTGATGCATGCCAAAAAAGGAAGGATGATATAAAAAGAATGTGAGGGAGGCCGATTCATATAAGGAGAAAATTGAGGATGCTAAAGAAATATTAAGAGCATGGAAAAGAAACTAAATAAAGGGTGTCTACCTTGGATCAGAAATCATCTAATACACTAGAAACAGCTAAAAACACCATCTACAACGTTCATTACTCTTATGCAAAAGTGAGGAGGCAGTTCTTTGCTAAGCATCTTTATGATGAGGACGCGTAGGTGAGCTTGGATTTTTTGGAGGATGATAACCTTATTAGCAAATGCTTGGATTACTGCCATGTTGAATGGGTCAAGTATCATCAACCTGAGCTCTCCTCCTCATCAACCACCATGCAGGATGTTCCAGATGCTTTCACTTCAGAGTGGGTTTTAACTTATGTGCTTCAATCAGACCCTACTCATGCTCATAACAATGTAACTAATGGCTCCATTTTCAATGAAGTAAGTCCTCGACTTCTAGAATGGTCTTTTCTTTTTCCCGAGGTTCTATTTGGTACATGTAATAACTTTAATACTTACACTTTTTTTAATGTGGAGGGTTTAGAACTTTGTAAATGAAATCAGGATCTACCTATGAGAAAAATTGACGTTATACTTTGCCCTTTACATTTCTCACTATCGTATATAACAAGATTTCTTCCCACTTATATATATATATATACATATACATATATATATATATATACACATATACATATATATATATACATATACATATATATACATATACATATACATATATATACATATACATATACATATATATATATATATATATTTTTTTTTTTTTTTTTTTTTTGTAAACTGACTCTTTTATTCCTTTAGGTTTATCAAAAGCTGTCAACAGGCCTGACAGGTAACCCAAACAAGGAAGAATAAAACTATAGCCACTAAAAGAACTATACAACCACAAACAACAGATCTGAACCTACGGCAAATGTAACAGAATACAAAAAAGCGAGCACCACTAAACTGGCACCAAGGATCCAAATACCAGAGAAGATCAACCAGCATCGTCTTCGAACTCCGGCAAGGCCACCGCCCGAAGACAATGTTGGCATACAATATAGAATAAAGAATACCCTCCACCCGATACGACAATGGAAAGAAGAAGCCGATCACCCCCACCAACAGCAAATCTACCATCCCAAACTAAACTGATATGGCAAAACGAGACAGCAATAGCACCAGGCAAAAGCAATATCAGAACGAGACAGCAATAGATGACATAAAACCACGCCACCACAGCCTGAACCTGAAAGCAAACATCACAGACGCGCACCATTAAAGTTTAAAAGGGGGGGGGGAGGGGTAGGTGGCAAAAGACTAAGAAGCATGATTCTGCAAAGCAATACACACCAAACCGCAGCATCAACATCAACCAATTCCCGCTCGATCAGAAGATTGCGAGCAAGAGATAGATAAAAGGCTCACAAAGCGACTCGAGCGATGACTGACCGAACCGCGGAAAGGGCGACCACGGAAGGCCAAGTAAACATCGTTTCGAACCCGACGGATAACAGAGAAACGATCCATAGGGCAGTCTTCAAAGATTGCCTTATTCCGAGCACACCAGATGTGCCAGCAAATAAGATAAGGAATCAGACGATACAGGATAGACCGAAGAGACTTACCTGTGCTGCGAATCCACCAAGTGGACATTAAATCAATAGCCGACGAGATGTTGCCCCGAACACCCAGAAGATTGCCGAAATAATTCCAGCAAGCTCTGGCGCACCAGCCCGTAAAAAGCAAATGAGCAACAGATTCTGTATCCCCATGACCACAACATCTACAACGGGAAACAGTCGGTAAACCTATCCGCTGGAGGTTCACATCGACCGGTAGACCACCGTGAATACATATACATATATATATATGTACATATACATATATATATGTATATGTATATATATATATACATATACATATATATATGTATATATACATATACATATATATATATGTATATGTATATGTATATGTTTATATATTCTTTCTTTTAGGTAGAATACTCACTTCCTAATAAGAACCTCTCCTCATTATCACATAAGATTAACACTTCCATTGAATACTTAAAGAAAATGGTTAACCATTTGGAAGCTCATACTTGTGAGAATCTTATAATAAATACTGATATGATTCACAAACATGAAAAGGAATTGGATGAGTCATTTGCGCAGTTAAAGGAGAAAATATAGGGCTTATGACTAAGAGAGCCTTACTAGTTTGAGAGAAAGAACCATTGAGTGGCTTCGCACTATGCCACTGGTTTCCTACTTTAGGAGACAAAAAATTATTCCCCTTAGACGATCCTAATTTACAATAGTTTAAGGAAAAGTTAGCGTCAAGTAGGTAGCCTGTTTAGGTTTTGTGTTGTATTGTCATATTTCTATAATAAAATTATTTTTTGTTTCTCAATGCAATTCGGTTTTTTACTTGGTATTTCCTTATTTATTCATGTTAAGTCATTTATTCTTTTAGGCCATCTTTATTCCACAACGTGATATGCAGTTGGGCACCTTACCATTTTGTGAATCACATGAATTCTTCGATGCTTCTTGACCTCCCTTAACCCGCCGGTTAATGACCCAGCCTCCATTAATATTACTGAGTTACACGGTGGCATGGTTGATAGGCTAGAATTTACTGAAGGTATCATGGTTAGGAAGGAAACATAGGAAGTCAACATTAGGAACCTTTCTCATGAACTTAAGGAAGGCAAAGAAGCTTTAGTTTGCCAACATAGCTAAGCAGCAATGCAGCATGCTGACTGACATAGTAAAGGAGAAGATACAAGAGATAGATACCGAGTTGAAATTTTCGTAGGAAAAGGTAGTTGACTTGGAGAAGTTGTTGAAGGAGGCTGAATGGTTGTACACCACTTCTTATAAAGAAAAGATCGGAAAGCTTTAAAGTACTATAGAGGAATTGTCTTAGCAAGTTGCAAAGTGGCTAAACGAATAATAAAATCGTCCCATTGGCACAGCCTTGCTAAGAGTGTCAACTCCTAGTGTAGTTCCTGTACCTTCCCTTGTTTTGAATAATGAAATAGTCTCCGAATGTAAAAAAGGTAATAAACTATGATTGAATGTTGCTTAATGAGCTATACCTATGAGAGGGATCTGGGGAGCTCCAAGAGAAATAAAAGCAAGGGAATGCTCAACTGCGTATAAGTTATTTGATGCTTTTTTGACGAAGTCTAAGAAGACAAAAGCAAAACTATTAAATGACGAGATTAGGTGAGACGTGCTGCTACTGAGGAAATAAATGAATATGAAGACCAAGTCACTTATCTGGTTTCACTAACACAGTCTCTAGCTCTAACTACCTCGCATCCCCATTCCTTTTTTCCCGTTGTTTTCGGTTCTACATTACTAATTTAGTTGAGAAACTTCATCAAGAGAAGGTAAGGGGTGTCATGGCAGATAAAGCTATGTTACACTCAATTAACGTTTCTAATCTGCCTAATTAGGTGAAAACTAATTTTTATTCTTTACTTAATTGTGACAACTATTGTGACGACCCGGGATCCGACGCTCAAAAATCAGCATCCAATACATCACCCGTATTCGAATGCCGGAGATTCAAACGTTGGAGTCTGGTTCACCGGAGCTTATAATACATTAGGTGAAAACAATACATCGAAAAACAAAGAAGAATTTTATTGGTACACAAATGGATGCAACATGATACAAATGCCCAACAATATCAGAGCCAAAATACAACATCAGAACAGAAATAACAGCAGATGATAACATCAACATAGGAAAAGAAATAACAACTTCAATAAGGTCATCAAGGAGAGAGAGAGAGAGAGCGCGAGCAAGAATCCAACAGACTGCATCTTCATCGCCAAAGCTCCAAAACTCTAAACCAAAAGCTCAAAACCAAAAGCTAAAGACCAAAAGCTATCATGTTGCAATGAAGCAAATGCGATCCCAAATCCATAGATTTCAAAGACTTTCAAAATATACATCCACTATCTGACTATCTCAGAACCTACTAATAACCTGACTCTAGGCTGTCCGCGTGGAAAATTATGGGCACCTAGAGTTTAGAAAGAGAACAATAAACTCCAAGTCAGTCGTGGGACTGGTGTGAGCAAACATAAAACAGTTGTTTGTACAAAAAGAAACTACAAAAAGAAATAAAAAGAAATCTGTTATGCTTTTTGAAAAATGAAACTACAATAAGGTCTCCTGACACACAATGCAATCGCACACATGGGGGAGGTTTCTCCTTATAGCAGTCAAACATGCTTGATACGCGAAAATCCTTTTGATATTATTATTAGTGCATAGTGTGAAAAACATTTCGAAAGTATAATATTAATCTTAGCTATCATACGTACCATTATAGTATGCCTACTATAGTTACCATTTTAAATGACAGGTTCTACAACTAAAACCGTACAGGGCGCGTATTGAGTGATTGAGTTTCCAACAAATGGTCAAGGCTAAGGAACTTCCTTTATGAATGGGTACGCCTCTAGAGGGACGCCCCGAGAACCTAACCGGATCTCTGCCAACACAAGGTCGGGTTACCTCTGTAACCAGGTAACTAACTGTCACGAGTATGCCATCCCTCGGTCGTAACTGACCTTTACCGAGTGCCAACACAAATTCCAAAAAATCCACATAAGTAAAATATCTAGGCACCATACCATGATACCACTTTTTATCCACAAGGAAATGCACATACCTTGAGGGGCACGACCCCCATAACCTTGCTGCGTCCTTTCCGGTTTCAACCATTTCTGGGGTGTGAGGTTCGATGAAGTCTCGTCCCACAAAGATACGCTTTTCACAAAAGCCATGCTTCGATCAACCAATGATCAACACTTAGCATGCCACATTACCAAATTGCGAATATATCACTAAAAACCATCAACTATATAACCTCTAAGCTCGTACATATCAGAGAAGGATGTTAAGCTAAGAGAATAAATTCTCCGCCACCAAACATAAATGTATTTGATAGAAACTAGCTTTACATCTCAAAGTGTAATGTCAGACATACGTCCATATAAGTCCATCTTGGGTCTGAATGGAACCGAAGGCACATTGTCCGATTAAGGAAAAAGTCCTTGCAAATCCAAATATTCTCTAATCACGCCCGGACTCCCCATCACTTAAGGTAATCTCTATACCGGGGCAACTCGGTGCAGAGACAATCAACATGTAATCCTTTTGTTTTCGAAAATACCTGGTCTTCAACCACCATCTTCAAATTCTATCCCATTTCGTCGTATCATTATTCGGAATAGGTTTTATGACTTAATGTCCTCCCCTGCTTAACCGACTAATGAGCGCTTATTTAAAAATATGCGGATATATTTAGATCTAAATTAAGTCACAACACATTTCCATTTTTAATCTTTTAAACAAAAGATCCACCTTTAAGATTCGATGTGGTTTCGGATAACCATTTGGAATCCGATTCCCGGTCTCATCGAAATTCAAATGCCACTTTAAAGGCTAAGTTGTTTAAGTAAACAATTTTTAATTTAATTCAGAAGTTCACATTCACACAGCAATTTATCACAGATAAATATTTATCACAGCTCAATCCAAAACAATTCATATCACAACACATTACATATCAAAGATGTCAAGCAATTAAAGGCATTTAATATAATCCAATCATCCATAAACAAGATTAATTAATCACATGATTATAATTAACCAAATAAATTAATTGACCTTTAATTAACTAATTAACTAACCCTTAATTAGTTGCATTAATTAACTATCCTCTAATTAATTAATTAACCTTTAGCTATTAAGTAATTAACTTCTAATTATTAATTAATTAACCTTTAACAAATTAATTATCCTTTAATTACTTACATTAAGTAATTATTCCTTAAGTAATTATCCTTTAAGTAATTATCCTTTAATTACTTTAATTAATAATCTTTTATTCATTACATTAAGTAATTATCCTTAATTAATTTCATTAAGTAATTATCCCTTAATTACTTATATTAATTAATTAAACTTTAATCAATTAATTATCCTTTAACTAATTACATTAAGTAATTGTCATTAATTTACTAATTAATGATCCTTCAATTACCTTAAGTTCTTAATTAACTTTTAAGATAAACCATTTATGTTAATCAATTATTGAATTCCTTAATTAATGTAATTTAATCACCAAATAAATTAAATTAATTACCTCTAAATCCTGCTTGATTAATAAATTGACGATCCTTTAATTAATCACATTAATTAATGATCCTTTAATTACATTAAGACCTTAATTAATTAAAGATAAACCACTTATCTTAGTCATCTACTTAGTCCAATCATTATTAGATTCCATTTTAAAATACTTAAGGATTAATTTATTATAACTTAATATATAATTATTCCAAAATCAAATCAATTAACTTTTAACAACATTTAATCTTTAAAAAAATTAATCTTTGAAACTTGTTTGAAAATAACCTTTGAAATTGGTTTATCATTAACACATGAATTAACTTAAGACCTTTAAGTTAATTTATAATTAAAAACTTTTCATCTTCTTAATTCACTATTTAATTACATTGTTTAAATTTTTAATTTAAATAAACTTAAGAATTAACTTAACTAATTTTAAGTTAAAATAAATTATACAACTTTTATCAACCAAATATTTAAATAAACATTTATTATATAAAAGAAATTGTTTTAAGAATATAGTTTAAAACTTGTTTTATTTTAAACTTTGAAATCTTGTGTTATTTAAAATTTTAAAACTTGGTTTTAACCTGACCCGAGCCTAAACTTCAAAATATCCAAGCCAAATACAAATATTCCCAAGCAACAACCCGAGTCACTCTTCTTTTTTTAAAACTTTTTTAAATTTTTATTAAAAACTGATACCCTGGAAAAATACATGCGAACAAACCGAAACCAACCTCGAGCAAAAACTTCATCTCCCCGAATATAAACCCAAGGCTCAACTCTTCTTCTCGAATCCATCAGCAACTACCCAAAATCCAATGTACACCTGCCACTCGTGTATGTGCATGGAGGATCGACGCTGCTCCGACCATCATCACCATCGCCAACAAGACGACTTCGACTATCTCCCTCGATTTCGATCACCGGATCCTCGAACGAACTCAAAAATAAAAAAAGAGCTACAGAGACGACCCACGTGAATGACCTGATCAATATTTCCTCCTCGTGTGGCCACCTCCGGTCACCAGAAGGTCTGAAACTCGGACCATAGCCTCGTCGTAGAACCACGCTCCTATCCCCCTTGTTCCAACCATCCCGATACACCATCGACGATGCATTAGCCTCGAAATCAACCACGACCCAAACCAAAGCTTAAACCCTAGTTCACTATCGTCCAGCCACCATGGCGATCTAGAATTTCACCGATCATTTTTCCTAGGATCCCAGATCTTCGAGCAACCTTCGGTGACAATCATGATGCACCACTATTTCCCGTTCGCCGTAGATTGACAAAAACCCAAATCCTGTTCATCTCTCGATTCCTCATCATTTACAAGTTTAAAAATTATGATTCAATCGCCAAAAATCATCATTTTCAAAAACGAAACCAATTATATAATTGAATCTTGCAATCATGAGGGTTGAATTTTTTATACGACTTCAGTTTCACTGTAAATTCCTCTTCCCAGTTAAAGCTACTTGTTATTTATACTTAAAAGTATTTTTAAATTTTTGATATGGTAAATTTAAACTCATTTTGTTTTAAACATCAAAGCCTAAAAGAATTTGGGAGGAGATTTTGAGTTTAAAACCTGTAAAACTAGAACAAAGGAATGTACAAACATGCACACACACAATCTACATACACACACACACAGATATATATATATATATATATATATATACACACACAGACACACACATGTAGATATATTTTACATCCATACAACATTCTTCACCACATACTTCAAGTATCAATCTCAAAACATCAAGATATATCAACATGTTCAAGTAGTTTACTCTCATCTGTTTGATGTTGAACAGAGAAGCGGGCTTTTGAAAGAAAACTGGAAAGTGATCTTTGCCTTTGATCTGAAAATTGTTTTATACTTTGAAAATCTGGACCTTGATGTTAGATCTAAAGCTGATAGTTGAGTTTGAGATGATCTTTGCTTGATTGTTGATTTTTAAACTTGAATCTGATTCGCTTTAACTTTGCTCAGGTTTTTAGATTTTGGGAAGGTTGTTATTTTCTTTTGATTCTTTTCTAGTTTTGTTTCTTTCAGGTCTGGTTTTTCGTTCAGATTTTTTTCTTTAGTTTGAAAGATTTTTAAAAACGAAGGATGAAGAAAATAAGAGAGTAAGGGTAGAGAGATATGTATATATAATCTTAAAACCCTTTTATTTATTAAATTTAATTTAAAGAATAATTTTCCACTTGTATTTATGCATGTTAAATTTAACATACAAATGTTAAGTTGCATTTTAAAATACTTACACTTGTTATAATTTTCACAGTTGTCTTTTGAATTTTATTAAATGTTTTCTATATACTTTTATATTATATTTATTATTTAGTTCTATATATATGTAAATGTTTTTATATTTTTATTAATTCATTTTATATTATTTATACTTATATAACTTTTAAAGGAAATGATTTTAAAATCTAATCATACATTAATATATATATATATATATATATATATATATATATATATATTAGAATTTAACCCTTAAATAGCTTTTGAAAATTATTATATTAAGTTCGAAATATAACTTCCAAATCACAATACACACACACACACATATATATTAAAATTAGAAAACATATTTTTATTATTTTTAAAATATAGAATTTTAAATCCAATTTATGTTTAAGATATTTACTTTTGAATTTCAAATCCAAATTTTATTTAAAATCTATTTATATATAAACACATATCTTATTTATTTTTGAGAAAAAATTCGAATTAATTCACAAATTAATTCCAAAAATAATATTAATTTCAAAATTAAATTTGGCTTAAAATTGGGATCGTTAAAAATTCCCCCCTTAAGAAAATTTCGTCCTCGAAATTTGATAGATAGGGAGACAAATAAAGAACATATCAACACATAGAAAGATAGAGAAATGGCTTATCAGATCAAGCGGAAATATCTATTCTACATTTGGGATTCCAGAATATCATCAATAAATATGAGAACGAACTTATTCAATACTACACGAAATACTCAGGTCATCAGTCTATGAAATATGCAGGGGCATTGGCTAGTTTGAAAGGCATAACTAACCATTCATAGAATGTATCGAGACCCCAAAAACAGACAAATGGATACAATCCCGCAATTCTCAGCTGATGGAATCCTTGGGCTAGATCCATCTTGGAAAAGAACTAAGCACCTTGTAATTGATTGAACAGGTCATCGATTCAGGGTGAAGAAAATTTATTCTTAAGAGTTAACTTATTAAGATCACGATAGTCTATGTACAATCTCAAAGATCCATCGGACTTGGCTACAAATATTATAGCTGAACCTTACTGGAACGAATAGGTTGTATAAATCCTTTCTCCAGTAAATCTTGTGTCTGCTCAACTAGCTCTACTCTTTCCCTTGGTACCATCCTTCGACTTGCACGCACAACTGGACAAGCATTGGAAACTAAGTTGATTCTAAATTCGATTTCCTTATATGGAGGTAAGATTTAACTTCTTCAAATACGACAGAAAATTCTTGAACAATAGGTATGAGTTTCAAACTCAGGTCGGAATACCATAATGTATACATTAACTTGTCCCTCTTCGAACTTGGATCCTTGTATGAAATCACAACAAAATTTTGGTTTTGACTGAAATCATTTTATTGATACAATCTAATTTAGCTTCATATTTTTGTTAACCAATTCATTCCAAGTAAAATTTCAAATTTATTAAAGTCAAGAACGAAAAGGCTGATAGGAAACTGATGAAGAGACTATGAAATAGGAACCCAAACAAAGATTCATAGGGCCTCCTACTGGGTTCTTCACACAAATAGTTTCGTCTACGAATTCGGGTTCGAGATTTAACCTTTTTACAATTTGCTGGGAAATAAAACTCTAATAATTTTATCATAAATAAGAAAATTACCTTACTTCTTATTTACATCCTGGAAATACTAGTGGAAAACATATAACGCTGCTCAAATACTCGCTTGAATCTATCCCATGTGAACTCATCCTTCGATTCGGCCAAAGTAATGGTCTACAATCATGCCAAAGCTTCTTCTTATAGCTGCCAGGAAGCCATCAAAGAATTGAAATCGGATGATGATCAAAAGAGGTTGATGGGAAAAGTTGTTCCTACCATTGTTGTTGCTGCAGGGTATTGACCATTTGTAGTGGTACTCCCCCTTCCCCTACCTCATCCTCTTCTTGCAGTCATTCTCACTATCAGCGAATAGTAAGAGAATTGACTGAGGCATATGGAAAAGATTTCTTAGGAAATATACTCCTTCTAGGGCATTTCTAACTCTATCTCTAATGAGTCACCTAATGAGTTATACTCCAAAGCTAAAGTTCTTACTCAATCTTCAGCTCTGATACCAAATGTGATGACCCGGGATCTGGCGCTCGAAAATCGGCATCCAATATATCACCCATATTCGAATGCCGGAGATTCAAATAATGGAGTCCAGTTCGCCGGAGCTTATAACACATTAGGTGAAAACAACACAGCGGAAAACAAAGAAGAATTTTATTGATACACAAATGGATACAACATGATACAAATGCCCAACAATATCAGAGCAAAAACACAACAGCGGAACAGAAATAACAGCAGATGATAACATCAACAGAGGAAAAGAAATAACAACATCAATAAGGTCATCTAAGAGAGAGAGAGAGAGAGCGCGAGAATCCAGCAGACTGTATCTTTATTGCCAAAGCTCCAAAGCTCCAAACCAAAAGCTCAAAACTAAAAGTTGAAGACCAAAAACTATCATGCTGCAATGAAGCAAATGCGGTCCCAAATCCATAGACTTCAAAGACTTTCAAAATATACATTTACTATCTGACTATCTCTAGTATCTACTAATAACCGGACTCTAGGCTGCCCTTGTGGAAAATTATGGGCACCCAGAGTTAACAAGGGAACAATAAACTCCGAGTCAGTCATGTGACTGATGTGAGCAAATATAAAACAGTTGTTTGTACAAAAAGAAATTACAAAAATAAATAAAAAGAAATCCGTAATGCTTTTTCGGAAATGAAACTACCATAAGGTCTCCCGGCACACACTCAATGCAATAGCACACATGGGGGAGGTTTCTCCTTATAACAGTCAAACATGCTTGATACGCCAAAATCCTTTTGATATTATTATTAGTGCATAGTGCGAAAAACATTTCGAAAGTATAATACTAATCTTAGCCAGTATATGTACCATTATAGTATGCCTGCTATAGCTACCAGTTTAAATGGCAGGTTCTACAACTAAAACCGTACAGGGCACGTATTGAGTGACTGAGTTTCCAACAAATGGTCAAGGATAAGGAACTTCCTTTCCGAATGCGTACGCTTCTGGAGGGACGCCCCGAGAACCTAACCGGATCTCTTCCAACACAAGGCTGGGTTACCTCTTTAACTAGGTAACTAACTGTCACGAGTATGCCATCCCCCGGTCGTAACCGACCTTTACCGAGGAGCCAACACAAATTCCAACAAATCCACATAAGTAAATGATCTGGGCTCCATACCATGATACCACTTTTTATCCAGAAGGAAATGCACATACCCTAAAGGGCGTGACCCCCATAACCTTGCTGCATCCTTTCCTGTTTTGACCATTTTCGGGGTGTGAGGTTCGATGAAGTCTCGCCCACAAAGCTATGCTTTTCACAGAAGCCATGCTTCGTTCAACCAATGATCCGCACTTAACATGCCACATTACCAAATTGGGAATATATCACTAATAACCATCAACTACATAACCTCTGAGCACGTACATCTCAGAGAAGGGTGTTAAGCTAAGAGAATAAATTCTCCGCCACTAAACAGAAATGTATTTGACAGAAACCAGCTTTACATCTCAAAGTGTAATGTCAGACATACATCCATACAAGTCCATCCTCGGTCTGAATGGAACTGAAGGCACTTTGTCCAATTAAGGAAAATGTCCTTGCAAATTCGGATATTCCCTAACCACGTCGGGACTCCCCATCACTTAGAGTAATCTCTATACCGGACCAACTCGGTGCAGAGACAATCAACAATAATCCTTTCGTTTTCGAAAATACACGGTCATCAACCACCATCTTCAAATGCTATCCCATTTCATTGTATCATTATTCCGAATGGGTTTTATGACTTAATGTCCTTCCTCGACTTAACCGAATAATGAGCGCTTATTTTAAAAACATATGGGTATATTCTAATCTAAATTAAGTCACAACACATTTCCATGTTTAATCTTTTAAACAAAAGATCCACTTTTAAGATTCGATGTGGTTTTCGGATAACCACTTGCAATCCGATTCCCGGTCTCATCGAAATTCAAATGCCGTTTTAAAGGCCAAGTTGTTTAAGTAAACAATTTTTAATTCAATTCAAAAGTTCACATTCACATAGCAATTTATCACAGATAAATATTTATCACAACTCAATCCAAAACAATTCATATTAAAGCTATCAAAGATGTCAAACAATTCAAGGCTTTCAATATAATCCAATCATCCATACGCAAGATTAATTAATCACATGATTATAATTAACCAAATAAATTGATTAACCTTTAATTAATTAACCCTTGATTAATTACATTAATTAACTATCCTCTAATTAATTAATTAACCTTTAACTATTAAGTAATTAACCTCTAATTATTAATTAATTAACCTTTAACAAATTAATTATCCTTTAATTACTTACATTAAGTAATTATTCCTTAAGTAATTATCCTTTAAATAATTATCCCTTAATTACTTTAAGTAATAATCTTTTATTGATTACATTAAGTAATTATCCTTAATTAATTTCATTAAGTAATTATCCCTTAATTACTCATATTAATTAATTAACCTTTAATCAATTAATTATCCTTTAACTAATTACATTAACTAATTGCCATTAATTTACTAATTAACGATCCTTTAATTACCTTAAGATCTTAATTAATTTTTAAGATAAACCATTTGCCTTAATAAATTACTTAAATTCCTTAATTAATTTAATTTAATCACCAATAAAATTAAACTAATTACCTCTAGATCCTGCTTGATTAATAAATTAATGATCCTTTAATTAATCACATTAATTAACGATCCTTTAATTACATTAAGACCTTAATTAATTAAAGATAAACCACTTATCTTAATCATCTACTTAATCCAATCATTACTAGATTCCATTTTAAAATACTTAAGGATTAATTTATTATTAGCTTAATATATAATTATTACAAAAGCAAATCAATTAACTTTTAACAACATTTAATCTTTAAAAAATTTAATCTTTGAAACTTGTTTGAAAATAACCTTTCAAATTAATTTATCATTAACACATGAATTAACTTAAGACCTTTAAGTTAATTTATAATTAAAAGCTTTTCATCTTCTTAATTCACTATTTAATTACATTGTTTAAATTTTTAATTTAAATAAACTTAAGAATTAACTTAATTAATTTTAAGTTAAAATAAATTATACAACTTTATTAACCAAATATTTAAATAAACATTTATTATATAAAAGACATTGTTTTAAGAATATTGTTTAAAACTTGTTTTATTTTAAACTTTAAAAACTTGTTTTATGTAAAATTTAAAACTTGGTTTCGACCTGACCCTAGCCCAAACAACAAAATACCCAAGCCAAATACAAATATTCTCGAGCAACAACCCGAGTCACTCTTTTTTTTTTAAAAAAAACTTGTTTAATTTTTATTAAAAACTGATACCCTGGAAAAATACACGCGAAGAAACCCGAAACCAGCCTCGAGCAAAAACTACATCTCCCCGAATACAAACCCGAGGCTCAACCCTTCTTCTCGAATCCATCAGCAACTACCCAAAATCCAATGTACGGCTAATGCTCGTGTACGTGCATTGAGGATTGATGATGCTCCGACAATCATCACCTTCGCCAGCAAGATGACTTTGACTACCTCCCTCGATTCCGACCACCGGATCCTTGAATGAACTCAAAAATCAAAAACGAGCTACAGAGACGACCCACAGGAATGAATCTGATCAACATTTCCTTCTCGGGTGGCCTCCTCCGGTCACCAGAAGGTCTAAAACTCAGACCATAGCCTCGCCGTAGAACCACGCTCCTATCCTCCTTGTTCCGACCCATCCCGATACATCGTCGACGACGCATTAGCCTCAAAATCAACCACGACCCAAACCAAAGCTTAAACCCTAGTTCACCGTCGTCCAGCCACCACAGCGATCTAGAATTTCACCGATCATATTTCCTAAGATCCTCGATCTTCGAGCAACCTCCGGTGACAATCACGATGCACCACTATTTCTCGCTCGCCGTAAATTGACAAAAACCCAGTTCCCGTTCATCTCTCGATTCCTCACCATTTATAAGTTTAAAAATTATGATTCGATGGCCAAAATTCATCATTTTCAAAAATGTAACCAATTATATAATTGAGTCTTGCAATCATGAGGGTTGAATTTTTGATATGGCTTGAGTTTCACTGTAAATACCTCTTCCCAGTTAAAGCTACTTGTTATTTATACTTAAAAGTATTTTTAAAATTTAGATCTGGTAAATTTAAACTCATTTTGTTTTAAATATCAAAGCCTAAAAGAATTTGGGGAGGAGATATAGATTTTTGAGTAAGTTTAAAACCTGTAAAACTAGAACCGAGGAATGTACGTACATGCACACACAATCTAAATATATATATATATATATATAGACACACACACACACACGCAGATATATTTTACATCCATACAAAATTCTTCACCACATACTTCAAGTATCAATCTCAAAACATCAAGATATATCAATAGTTTCAAGTACTTTACTTACCTGTTTTGATGTTAAACAGAGAAGCAGGCTTTAGAAAGAAAACTGGAAAGTGATCTTTGCCTTTGATCTGAAAATCGTTTTATACTTTGAAAATATGGAACTTGATGTTAGATCTAAAGCCGATAGTTGAGTTTGAGATGATCTTTGCTTGATTGTTGATTTTAAAACTTGAATCTGATTTGCTTTAACTTTGCTTAGGTTTTTAGAATTTGGAAAGGTTATTGTTTGCTTTTGATTCTTTTCTAGTTTTGTTTCTTTCAGGTCCGGTTTTGCTTTCAGATTTTTTTCTTTAGTTTGAAAGATTTTAAAAAACGAAGGATGAAGAAAATAAGAGAGTAAGGGTAGAGAGATATATATATAATCTTGAAATCCTTTTATTTATTAAATTTAATTTAAAGAACAATTTGCCACTTGTATTTATGCGTGTTAAATTTAACTTACAAATGTTAAGTTGCATTTTAAAATACTTGCACTTATTATAATTTTCACACTTGTCTTTTGCATGTTATTAAATGTTTTTTAATATAATTTTATATTATATTTATTATTTAGTTATATATATATGTTTTTATATTTTTATTAATTCATTTTCTTTTACTTATACTTATATAACTTTTTAAGAAAATGATTTTAAAATCTAGTCATGCATTAATATATGTATATGTGTATATATATATATATATATATATTAGAATTTAACCCTTATATAGCTTTTGAAAATTATTATATTAAATTCTAAATATAACTTTCAAATCACAATATATTTACACACATATATATTTATATATTAAAATTAGAAAACAAATTTTAATTATTTTTAAAATATAGAGTTTTAAATCCAAATTATTTTTTAGATATTCATTTTTGAATTTCAAATCCAAATTCTATTTAAAATTTATTTATATATATATATATAAATAAACACATATCTTATTTATTTTTGAAAAAAAATTCAAATTAATTCCAAAAATCATATTAATTTCTAAATTAAATTTGGCTTAAAAATGGGATCGTTAGAGCCATGTTTTTAGAGGAAGCACATGGGTAATCTTTGGGCTAGTGCCAATTATGACCCAAGATCTCTAGTCATTGATGCACCTCGATGTTCTTCAGTCATCATAACCAAGATATCCATAATCTACTGTTCAAACTTCCAGTAGAAAAAGGAAGCGGCTATTAGTGGAGAACTCAAAATTTGATTAGAAATTATCTTATTAGTATATGCGGTTTAAGCAGCCATTGTTTTTTATAATCAACATATATGTGTAATATTTCATGATAAGTAATGGGGAAATTCATAGAGAGCTATGGATTACATGTTCACCTTTTGTGTAGGCTCTGGGTTCATATCTTTATATTGCATATATTGTTTTCTCTAGTCCTTTCCCATAACCTTTAATTCTAAATGTGAGTTTTTCTATATCCAGTTGATGCTTTTTGAACCTTTTTTTAGCAATTATATTTGGACATGTGCTTGGCATGATCTGCTTCGTTTGTGGTGTAGATCATTTGAGTTATATTTGGACTAAGAAGTTGGGTTGTGCATTTGCAACCATTTTTTATCCATGCACATGGTTTTTTATACTAGTTTGGAACCTTTATTATCCTTATGTCCAGTGTAGTATTGGCTAAATAGCCGAGCTATGTATTGATAACTCAAATTTTGTGTGTAAGTATATAACATTGATGCATAGACTTTTATACTGGCTGACCATCTAATTTCCCTACGGCCAGGTTATTATCTTACCGGTCTTTCATAACTATAAGTTCCATAATACATTTTGCTACAAAATAAGTATTAAACAAAGTATGGTCAAAGGTGCTCTGATTCTGCGTTCTTGGGATGAGATTCCTATCCGACTTAAATAAGTGATATGTGCCATTTTCAAGTGTCTCGGCGACTGCTTGAGGTCCTTTCCAATTTGTTCATAGTGCACCGTTGGTTGGATCCTTTGTGTTAGTAATCACTTTCCTTAGGATAAATCCCATTTGTGGAACTTTCTTTCTTTGAGCCTTGATTTATAACTTTTTTCCATCCTAACCACTGCCTCATCTCTTATTTCTTGTATAAAATGCGACGCAGCTTTGTTAAGTTGCATATTATGTTAATTATATATGATAAATGCCGATGTGGTAGAACATCTACTTCGACTAGGAGCATAGCTTCATAACCATACATTAAAGAGAACGGGATATGTCCTATAGGTGACCTAGTGGATGTTCAGCTTCTACCTTTTCATTTGCATGTTAGTGAGCTACTGAAGAGAAGTTTTTGACTATGCCATTTTTCTCCCAAAGGTCATAAACTCCTTACTTTCAAACCGCATGCCATTATTAGAGATTATTTTGTATGGAGTTCCAAACCCGATGATGATATTTATAACCATAAAGACAACTATTTTCTTTGAGGCTACGGTTATTGGCCCGACTTCTACCCATTTGGTGAAATACTATTGCCATGCTTGCATAACTTACCTCCCCTTTAGGCATCGAAAGTGGCCCAATGAGGTCAATACCCCATATGTCAATTGCATGGACTGGTCATGAGGGTAAGTTTATGTAATGCAATCTTGGGATACTAGTGAATCTTTGGTATCTAACACATTTCAAATGAATTCCTATGCATCACATAGCGTAGTTAGCTAATAATGGCTTGTCTCAGCATTTACTTATCTAATTTTGTTCCTTCTGGCCTTCTTAGTATCCCTTATTAACCTCCCTCATGACTTTGACTCCATCATATTTGGTGATGCATTTAAGGCAAGGGGTAGAGTATCCCCTTCAATAAATTATTCTGTCAAAGAATATATCTATTTTCTCTTACCATATTCTTACCTATTGGTAATGTCCTTTCCAACAAGAAATGATTAATGGGGGTCATCCAATACTCCACATCAATATGATATACCGATGGAAAAGTTGGGTTGTTTTGGTGTACATCTAGCTCACTATGATTTGTCTCGATTTGATCTTTGCAAGTTGGGCTTGCATTGGTACTAAGATTTAAGTTATTTTTGAAATGCTAGGTTCGGCTAGTTTCTTTATAAGAACTGCCTTCATTTCTTAAGCGACCTTAGTGCTTTCAATCTTGGCTAAAGAGTCTGTTAATTCTCTTCCTCGAGAATCTTCTCTAGATCAAACTATTCATACTAAGCTAGTAATTCCTTGGAAAGTCTACATATTTGGCTAAAGTTAGTTCTGTGGTTCGATAACTTCCCTATACTTGATTTACAACAAGTTGTGAAACACTATGGACTTTAATATGCGTTATTTACATTACCTATGTCATTTTGAGCCCAGTAGTGAGTGCTTCATATTCCACGACAATATTCATGGCACCGAACTTAAGTTAAACTGCACCGTATAATTTCTATCTATTTGGAGTGACAAGTACATATCTAAAACCTTCCCCTTGTTCATTTGATGTTCCATCAACATAAAGTTGCCACAACTATAAGGGCTCTTTTGCTTCTTCACTTTGTTGCACTATTGGTGCTGTACATTATACTATGAAGTCAGAAAAGGGTCGACCTTTGATTGCGTGTCACGAGCAGTAAGAGATGTCATGTAGACTGAGTTCGATTGCCTGCTTCAATAGATAGCCTGACGTTTCTAGCTTTTTTGGTATTTTTTTGTTGGTCTGTCTGTTACCACTTATATGGGAGGCATTTGAAAATATGGTCTTAGTTTACTTGTCATGAGTAGTAAGTTATAAGCTAACTTCACTATAAGGGAATAGTTTAGCTCTGCCATAGATATAAGTTTTCTATCATAGTATATTGGTCTTTGCATTCCTGTATTTTCTCATCCTATAGTTGTGCATTTGGCTTGATTAGTTATAGTTAAATATGCAAAAAATCCTCACCTAGAATAGTTTTTGAGAGTATATGCAGATTGGCTAAATGTTCTTTCAATATTTGGAACATAGCTTTGCATTGTTCGGTCCACTTGAAGTTTCTACCTTTCTTGATTTAATAGAAGAATGGAATACACTTGTCAATAGCCTTAGAAATAAACCTACTCAAGGAAACCACATTTCCATTTGAGATCATGACATCTTTAGGTTTTTTTTGGAATCTTCATTTTTTCTGGTGGCGTTAATTTTCTTGGCGCTTGCTTCTATTCCTCTTGCACTCACAATGTAATTAAGGAACTTTCCTTATTGAATTGCAAAGGCACAATTATAGGGTTCAACTTCATTCTGTATTGCCTTAATGTTGCAAAGGTCTCTTCCAAGTCCTTCACATGATTATAGGCTGCTTTGGACTTCACAAGCATATCATAGATGTGAACTTCAACATTCTTCCCAGTCTAACCTACGAACATCATATTGACTATCCTTTGGTATATTGCCGTTGTATTTTCTAGCCTAAATGGCATCATCTTGTCGCAATACAATCCTTTATCTATAATAAAACTTGTGTTCTCTTGATCTAGTTCGAATATGGCTATTTGGTTTTTACCTAAATAAGCGTCCATAAATGTTTGCAGTTCATGCTCGCTAGTTATGTTAACTAACTAATTGATTTTGGGTAGGGAAAAATTATCCTCGTGGCAAGTTTTATTGAGGTTAATGAAGTCAATGCAGATTCTACATTTCCTATTAGACTTCTTTACTAAGACTGGATTTGCTATCCATTTTGGGTAATATACTTCTCGGAAGAAATCGTTTCCCTTAGTCTTTTTCCTTCTTCATGCAGAGCATTATATCTTTCTTGATTCAATGTGGGCAACTTTTGTCTTATAGAATTTGCATTTAGGTCAATGTTGAGAGTGTGCAGATAATGGCCCGATTAATCCTAACCATATCTCAATAGGTCTAAGAAAATACATCAGAGGGTCTTTTTAAGAAATCTACCAATTATAAACGCAGTTCGTTGCTTAACTTCTTTCCAATCTTCATCAGTTTGGCAAAGTCTGGAGGGTCTATTAGATCTTCATCAGTTTGGTAGAGTCCGAAGGGTCTATTAAAACATCTTTTAAATCATCTACTAGCTTTAGATCCTTCTCCTTCATTGTTAGCTAGGATCTACTTCATCTCCTATTTTATGCAGCTTTGATGAACCAATGCTTTCCTGGTTTTAGAGTAGCATTGAAGAAGTATTATGAATAGATTAAATCATATTCTTCTTTTCGTATTATGTGCAAATAAGCTCTTTTTTCCTTCCTTGCGGATACTCCGATTGTTGATTGACCTGTTTCAGTATCTTCCTTAGTACCGAGTACCGATGAAGTTCTTTGAACTGACTTACTATTCATTATTACAAGAATTATAGGGGACAACAATATAATTTAAATAGATTTATTGTCAGAACTCATAATTACATTATACATTTCTCTAGCTAATAATTATTCTCCCTTTCTAATAATTATTCTCCCTTTCACTTTCTATTATCGATAGGGTGTGAAATTTCATAAGCAAATCCTTTTGAGAAATAACTGCTTCTAAGTCTATCAATGACACATGCCTTTTCAAAGATGCATTGTATGGAGACTACTGGTCTATGATAAGAAAGTTCACATAAAGGACCTATGTAATGGCATAGCTCCATCCATAACAAGATGTCAGCCTATGCTTATTGGAATAGTTGCAGTATTGTTGAAGTTGTATATCAGTTTTATGCTAGGGTTTAAAATTTTAGTTAAAGCTTCATTTTTTTATATGTAGACTTAAAAATGACGTTCATTAAACTTCCTGAATCGACAAGGACTTTTTTCATGGTGTAGTTGGACATTATCACAATTACCACTACTGGATCTTGATGTTGGAAAATAATTCCAGTTGCATCTACAGAAGTAAATGTGATATCTGAAACCGGCTTTTGCTTTATGTGAAACATAGTCCCAGGCTTAGTTCGAGCCTCCTAGATATATATTTCTTGCACTTTTTGCTTTGACCAAAGAGGCAGGGTCCTCTGTGGATTGAAGCGATGAGGTTGATGGGATTCTTTCCAAGTCTACATGTGGGTTCAAGGACTGACTAAGTATCGAAGCTATAATGCTTTCTTTCTTAAAGTTACATTGATAGCCTTTGCATATTTATCTTTCAATTTTATTCTTTAGGTGAAGACAGCTGCCGGTATGGTTGTCCTTCACCCCGTAAAAGCAATAATATGCGACTACTTTATTCTTCTCTAGCATTTTTGCCTTATTGGGGACATTGTAGACCAGCTCTATCCTATCATCTCATAAATCTGCCCAGCATTATGCATTAAGGGAAATTTTGTTACGAAGTTAAATTCTCTTTGTCTTTGGAAGATTGGTTTTTGTAGTTGTTTGCTCCATGTTTTATTTCATTTTGGGTCGGGGAAGTTTTTCCTAGAGGTATTCCTTCTATAACTCTAGCTTATTCAATTCATATGTATCCACTGGCCCTTTTATAAAAGCTTACATTCTTTTGCAGGGTTTCCATTTGTTTTTGTCCCACATGCCATGTTATTTTTTATCCCAGAATGGGATGCAATTAGAAGTGATTCCTCACTGATCTCTCCTATCCTCATTGGCTTTGATTTGAAATACTTAATGAAACTACATAGTCTTTCATTATCCTTATGTTTAACGTAGGACAAAATGTTAGGATTGGGGGAGATCCTTTCTCTACAGCTGTGGAAGTTAGTTGAAATTTGTGTCCAATAGTGGATCTCCCTAAGCATGTATCTCTTGAACCTTCAAGAGGCTGCTCTACCGAGATATACTGAACAGTTTGCATTAGGCTAGCCTTCCAACCCTTAGTATATCCATATAGTACTCAAACATGCATAGATGCTCTTTTTGGTTAGATGATCCATCAAATCTTTCAATACGAGGGGATCTAAAGCTATTTCGGAAGTTTGATTATATGGTAGCTTGGTTGAATGAATAGGAACTGTGATGACCCACCTCCTCGACTCTTAGAGATCGATACTAACATATCCTCGGTATTCACATGCCATAAATCCAAGTGTCGGAGAGGCATATTATTATATGATAAAGAAAATAAAGATAGAAGACAAAATAGTAATAGAATCTCACATCGTGTTCAACATATAATTATACATTTGAGTAGTACATGCAATTACTCCAAATTGCTCTATAAGAGTTCTAGTAGGTACTAATCCAGCTGGGATAGTTATAACGACCTATCCTTATAAGTGTTAGTAATACATAATACAAAATATAGACACAATAGAAAGTTATAGATAACTTCAACAAAAGACTCAAATGCTCCATGTCCAACACTCCAAACAATCTAACTACTTGGATTCCCAAAAAATAGGGCACCCAGAGTTTAAGGGAAAACGGAAATAAACTCCAGGTCAATCATGGGAATCGTGTGAGAAATTCAAATACAGATCTTTGTTAATAAAGGTATCTCATAAAACCCCGCCGCACATAAATATGGAATGGGTTTTTACCTTATTATAACCGAAACATTTGCTAAGCAAAATTTGGGAACATTATTTTCAATAACATTCTTTTAAAAATACTTTTCAAACAAAACTTATGAATCTTGGCCAAAATTGTTGCGTTGATTAAATTCCACCATACTAATTACAAAGTAGGTTCTATAATCAAACTCTTACAAGGCTCGTATTGGGAGTTGGATTCCATACAATGGCAAGGTGAAGGACTACCTTTCGTACACTACATCTCTAAAGGAATGTATCAAGGATCGACATCTTCAAAACCTCGACGTCAGAAGCGGCCTATTCACAGACCCATCTGGTGGAGGATAGAACGAATATGACATCACTCCGGTCGTAACCGACTATCCGGGATCCTATAACATATAACACGTACTCAACATATAGAGAGTAATCTAGAAAGGTGATGACCATACCTTAATGGCTGCGAACCGCGTAGCCTTGAAGCAACCCTGTTTTAGCCATTACCGGCTGATGAGGCCTGAGGTAATGATTACCTTTCACATAGCACACCTTCCACTTTGAATGCCACATTGCTATTCCATGATCGCACAACTGATTTCTACAAACATATAACTCCTGAGCTCGTATGTCTCAAGAAAGGATGTGAAGCTAAGAGAAGCTTTCTTCTCCACCACCAAACAAATGATACGTTTATAGAGATTAATCAATGTGATTAGAAATGCAATGTCAGACATTGGTCCATACAAGTTGCCCAGGAACAGGACAAATCGAAGGCAGTCTCCCTCCATGTCCCATCGGGAATTACCCCTAGGATTAGTAGCGAGAAGCCCTTGCATCAAAGATAGCAAATGAAGAACTACTACCACTTAAATATATAATATGGGAAAATTCCTCCGAGGATCAGTGGCAAGAAGCCTTACATTCCATCTTCCAAATAGATAGCAAATCATGTCAGTACCGTCGAACATGTATATTTGTTCGAAAGGGTTTTCGGATAGGAATCACCCAAATTCCACCCCGGGTCCTTCAAACCAATCATCGATAAAAAATATTTTAGTAAATAGGGAATTATTTTTTGATTGATTAATTTATTTTTTCCAAATTATGTTCAAGAGATATATATCTTTAAAACATTTCTTTCTGGTATATATAAAATCATTAAACCTCTCTTTAACTTTTAAATCATTTTCATAAATCACTTTAGAAAACATTATTGAGTAAATAGGATCATGGAAATTATACTAATTCTACTCAATATCAGTTTTTGTATTCAACCTTTACTATCTCTCAAATAACGGCGAAGTCACCTTGTAAATTCATGCTGATAGTATAGGTTTCCTCCTCAGAATTTAATACCAAGTATAAGAAGAATATTTCTATGTAATCTAAGTTGTTTAAATTTGGAAAATGTAATCTTTTATACTTAACTCGTTTCTGACATTTCTACCTATCTATCCCTCATACAGGAAGAGGCCAAGTGAGCCAGGGCACTGCTTGATTTTGAACATCTCATTAGTTTTAAGCATCTTAACCATGATCTCACAAATAGAAAAAATCCAGTCTACCCGTCTGCTTTTAGAGCCAAGATTAAAATATTTGCTTATAACAGCTTTTCCTGAAATCATTTATTTAAACTCTTTTAAACCTTAAAATTATTTTTTAAACACTTTATTAATCATTTAAAAACATTTATAAAAGATTGGAAAAGAATAGTTAAATTTAAAACCTTATTAGAAAAGTTATTGAAAAGAGCTGCAAAAAGTGCCGCGAATAGTGTTTTAAAAGCTTCTTTAATCAAAATGACTTTTCTATCATTTGAAAATCCATTTATATAACTCAAAATTATTTTAAAACATTTTTAAAGATCCATAGAATTTATTCCACCTTTTTAAATAATTTGAAAATATAAAATTTAAAGAATCCCTTTTTGGATTCCGAACTGCAAAACCGCGATTATTTTGAAAACCGGTTTTGGACTTATTTGAAAATCTACAAGGCGAAATCTAGATTTTCATTCTTCGTTTGAAAAATATAGATAATAGTTTAGAAAATTCTTATCATGAAGTATTCAGAGCTATATTCCATTTTATATACTCGTTTAACTTTACGGCACGAAATCGCGAACTAGTGCTACGCAACACGCCTAGTTTTGACTTATTTATCATTTTCTATTCAAATCTTATCGTAACAAGTTTATGTGTTTATCAAACATTATTAAATCATTGCAAAACCATTTCCAAAAGTTTTAATAGGTTCATATCACATTTTAACTTGATTCGAAAAGTGATTTCCTTGTGTAATATCGATGTGTATTCATCGTGACTTGTTTACACAATTAACTATTATAATAAACATCCAATACTTGATGATCAAAGAAATGCAAACAATAATCATATCACATTATCCAATGTGTGTGTATGTGTGTGTGTATAGTTTCTTACATTGGTTTATAATGGGAAAAAGGACATAGCTTTGCTAACATATGACTTTAGGTCACGAACTCTTACACCTTGGCTCCTAGGTGGCTTGACCCTTGCATGGGATGGTGAGAGGTGCTCATGGCCTTGGCTAGTGAAGGAGGAAGGCTCGACCTTGGGGGCTTAGGGTGGTGGTCGTGGAGAATAAAGGAGGAGCGGAGGAGTTTGCTTTGAGTTTTGAAGTGTTCCGATGCATATACATACATACATACACACACATATATAATATAATTTATATTTGAACTATGTTCTTCCATTATTTTGCTACGGCTAGAGGACATTAAAGTGGAGAGGAAGAGGCTTAAAAATGAAGAAGGAGAAGTGATGGAATGAAGTGGAGACGGTGTGGTATTTATTGGGAAAGAAGAGGGAAAAAATATCTTAGATATTATATGCTCTTACATCATCTCCTTCATCACTAACCACATTCCTCGTTACATCTTTTACACGGCCATGTACTCCCCTCTCCATGTGCTTGTACTTTGATGGTAGGTGTTGACTTGGAAAAAGCTTAGTGTTAACAAGTTTTAAAAAATATCTTACATATTTTAGGTTATGTACACAAGAAGGGCAACCACGTAAATGTGCCAACTTCATAAAGTAGGAATAATATCAACGTGTCGGAATACTGAAGCCAGCTATTACAGTGGCAAAGCCTGAGGCTGGACACGTATAATATAATATTAAAAAAATAAAATTGCCGTGAATATTTCTGTATTCCGCTTACGCAAAAAGAAGCGATAGAAGAATTCCTTGTAAACACAATAGAACCTTTATTTAATATTTTAAAACCCCAATCCTGCTATTATTTCACACTAGAATAGGCCCGTGCTTTGCACATGGGTTGTTTGTATTAGTGTTTACGTTGATATTTTGTTTGAGTGCAAACATATAAACGAAAAGCAATGACATTTCTGGAATTTCAAAAAGACACCGAGTAAATTAGTTCAACCAATTTTCTTTATTAGTAGTAGAGATATGTATATATATCTGTATATATGTGTTTTTAGGTGCATGTGAATGTCCTCATGTATGTGTACATGTATAGGTGCATATGTATGTCACATTACATTTACAACATTGCACAACTTCTACACTTTGGGCCGCTACGAATTTGGATTTTGATTTTCGATCATATTTTCACTTCTTATTTAATATTTATATATTTGTAAAAAAAGTTTGATAATAATGTTCCTACAATTATAAAATAATTAAAAAGGCTTATTTAATAATTAAAATAATTATTAAATCATTTAAATTCAAAAATCAATTATTCAGAAATGATGACAATATTAATGATGTCACAAATATATTTTATTTTCCTAAAATAAAATAAATTAGTTTGTTACATATTCTCAGTTATATAGATAAATGAGTATATGTATCCAGTTCCGTGCGCGATGTTGTATGGTCAGAGAGCTATTTATCGATGAAACCATTTTTGGTCATTTAATCGATAAATCTTCTGAAGTATGTATTTTTGTAAATATTTATTCAAAATAAGATGCCGATATTATTTATTGTTCAAAACATTATCATTTATATTATAAGATCTTATATTTGAATATTTTAAAATTTTCTAAAGTGACGAATTTGCGGGTGGAACTTTCCTCTCCTCTCCCTTTTTTTGTTATTTTACTGACACAATTCCACAAACTGCTCTATACGGGCTTTGAGCTCCCATATTTCCTCATCTTTGGTAGTTACTCGATGAGCTACCTTTTATTTTATGTTAGGGCTGATTATCAATCAGCAATAGGCAAATGTTTGCTGGCTTGGCCTTTATGTTAGGGTTGATTTGGGCTTAAATTCGACTTTGGTCCCAATCTCAATAAACTAGCCTTATCATTCTTATTAATGAGAATGCCTTGCTCGTTCACCACCTGTGTAGACTATTGAACAAGAGAACATTGGCGGTGAACTGTCAAGCTATGGAAGTTAGCTGGTCTAAGTGGAGGATATTGGGATATGAGCTTCTTAATCCCAGTAATTTTGTCATTAATTTGGGTAGCAAAGGTGTTGAGGGCTACAAGTAAGGGGTAAGTTGTGATTTTTTTTGGTGGTGGGTCCATTGGTTTAAAGGATGAGGTGAAGATTCTTTTACCGTTCTTAGGAGCTACATGGTCAGCTTCTACTATGGGAGGGGTAGAGGAATTTTCAGGTTGCATTTTGGACTAGAGGGGTTGTGGTTGTCAAGTACAAGGAATTTCTTCAAAAAAAAATTTTCCTGGGGCTTGCCCTTCTTCTAGTGCAAAAACATTAGTAAGATTTTTTTAATTCCCACAACTTCAACTTTGCTATGAAATAATTACGAGCTAAACGCTTTTGTAATTAGGAATTAAAAATTTAATTGATGTTAAATTCACCTTAAAATAAGGAAATTAAGTTGCTTAAGCTTACACAATTAGGTAGGTGGACTTCAAATATTTGTTAAAATGACAATTTTAATTGAATCAAAATCAATATGAAAAACAATGTAAGAAATGCAGAAAAGTGAAGGACATAAAGATTTACGTAGTTCAGATGCTAAGGAATCCTATTTCCATGGGTCAATTCTTTATCCTTTATATTCTTCCGAGTACAATCTTTTTTGGATTTAATGCCAGAGAGTGCAACTTTTTATAGTATGTAATTCAAAGAGAATAAAAAATGCAATCCATTTTGCTAGCTACAGTGTTTTCCCTTATATAGTAAAAAGTGAGGTCACACGGGTTCCTGACATCGTATCCTCATATTCATCCTTTGCCCTTAGATCTCACACATGTTACTCATCCGTGAACCTGATAAATTGTGCATCGATTACTGACATGGATATAGGTTGGAGAATTCACATTAGGCTAGAAAATTTTCTTGCAAGCAGGAATTGAATTTGGCTTTAGGCGAGAACTTTGAATTTAACATTTGAAGACTAGGTTTAGTTTTATAGGCTCTTTTGTGCCCACTTGTTAAGTTCTCTCAATGTAGTTTGTATTAGCAGCATAGTTAGCATGGGATGTGATGATGCTTAATTTGATTGCAGTGGTAAACACTTTGCACCCCATATACATTGTTAGTGCAGTTTTATTAAAATGTGCAAAGCGGTTCATTTTAAGGTGGCGATGCAGTTTTGACATTGAAATGGCTGCGTAGTTCATCTTTAAAGTGGCAACGAGGTTTGACATTGAAATGGTGGAATAATTCGTCTTTGAAGTAGCGGCACGGTCTAGTTCAAGTATATGACTCATTTTGCGAAGAGGAGTCTTTGTGGCTCTATAGGTATATATTGGGTCGTGCCAACCTTCCGTTATTAAGACAGTGCAGCTAGCTTTGCTGGTTGATGCCATTCTTTGCTGTATTTTCACTTTGTATCCTGAGCGGTGACCATTGGTATAAATTTCCAAGTTGTGCAGTTCCTTGCAAAAGCATTTGTTGGACATTGGTTGTTGATTTGTTGGGTGTGAATATTTTCTTTCTAATATGAAAAGCAGCCTGTTTAGTCTCCTTTCTTCGTGCCGTTCATTAATTTTATTCATTCGAAACTGCACTGAACGTGTTATAAGAACAAAAAATAGGTGTAACATGCACCATTATCCAGAGGTAATATTACACCTACATTACTAATATATATAATCAAACATGTATTATTCTTAAAATACATGAAAATAATGGTACTAAAGATATCTAATTACTAGGAAGAAACTACTGAAGATGTAAAATAATCTATGACATGATATGTTAAATAAACTTAGGATGTCAGATCAATATTTTTCCTTCAATAAGAATATAATCAATAACACTCCAGTTGAAATGTTTTTTCAATAACCATATAGCTTAATATATAGTTTGTAAACTAGATCTTAGATTATAATAAATATTCAATGTAATCAAACAAAATAGCATAAATTCCCTAAAATTATAGTTCGTGTCAGAATACTTACTTGGCTTATTAAATCGATTTAGGTATCTAGACATAAGTAGCACTCAACCCTTAAAAACACAAGTAGATTAGAGTAAGAATATTCAAAGGAAAATTATCAATTAGACTTAGGGTTAGTGGATGTCATGGAAAGTGCTGAGAAATTAGGGTTCGGGTTTTAGGTTGAGGTCAAGTGGAGCAGTTGTTGTTGGAGTTCACCAAGGAGCGAAAAGAATTAGGTCTTGGCTCCTTGTAGAGAGACTATGATTTTAGTGTTTTGTTTCTTTTTTTTGAAAAATGGATGAAGAAAATATAAGATTTAGAGGATAAAGTTTCTGTCCCTAAAAGATTCAATGATCGCCTTAATTTTTTAAATACACATCATTTATTCTATTATTTTTCTATTAATATTACGTTATTAAGAGGAACTATAGCATGTAATCTCCAAACGTAATATTATGGTGCTATAAATAGCAATATATCTTGTACTTCCGTTAGCCAAAATCTATGGACTTGTCAACCTTATTTCTAACTATTGTCCTATTTTATTAAACTTGCTTGATCAATTGCTTGAAAATAAGTCTTCTAGATTTGAAAAAATACGGTTCAAAGAAAATAATTTTGAAGATCTTGTATTCTCAAAGTGGAAATCTATAGGAAACTGTACTTTTAACAATGCATCAAAAAAATGTTTTTCAACCTACGAGAACTAAGAACGTATTAATGAATTGGAAACAAACATGTCAAGTAATAATAAAATGAAAAAAGATAAGACTTTAAATTAGATTTTGGAATTAAATATAATAGGAGAAAATATATCTTTAAATAGTGAGGAGAAAGTAAATAAATTAACTTAAAAATGGACTTAAACAAAATGATGGATCAAGAAGAAATTATTTGAAGACAATGCTCCCATATCCAATGTCTCAAGGACGTGGACAATAACACTTAATTTTCCACTGAATTGCTATGGTTGGCGGTGAAATAAAACTATTAAATCAATCAAAGATAAAAATTAATGGAATACAAATGACAAGCTGATCTTAACAATACTTTTACCAAACACTACATGGAAAAATATTGTAATAAACGTAAGCATAAAATCCAAGCAGATTGGTCTACCTTATACCTGAACTTAAATACTTCCCTTAGTGATTTGAATTCACAATTAATGGTGGAGGAAATTTGGTTGGCAATAAAGGTTATGTTTAATGGTAAATCCCCATGGCCCGAAGGTTTCTCGATGTTTTTCCATCAAAAATTCTAGCATATAATTAAAAATGATATAGTGAACATATTAGGTGAAATGTATTCTAGGAAGCTCCAATTAAGTAGGTTTAACTTTGCTGATGTTATTTTTATTACTAAAAAAGAAAATCCGAAGGAACTTATAGATTTCAGGCTTGTTAACTGGGTGTTTAACCTATCAGAATTCAATAGGAGTTAGAACATTTAGACTATTGTTAGTACCAAAATTGGGCACAACACTCTTCGAAAGTGTTTGAAGAGATAGAAATAAAGAAAATAAATGGAAAAAGAGGATTATCTGACAAACATTCCAAATAATAATCAGAAAAATAGCAGAGGAACATAGAGATTTAGAGTGGTTTGGCATATGGCCTACGTCCACTATGAAATGATTACTTTTAATAACTTTTGCTTGCTGGCTACAATGAATTACAATAGTAAAACTCAAATACAACAGTGATTTTGGCAGAGTCTGGACGTAGAAGAGCTCGAAAGTCCCTTTTTTGGATGCATATGGCTGCTATTTATAGGCTTAGGCTGAAAATATCTCGCTCAGATCTCGTAGGACTTCTTCTCTCATGTGGGTGGGCCCACGGGATCGAGTTCATGTGGTTTTGACTCAATCTGAGAGCGATACGAATGGAATTCATATCGATAAAGAATCGATCCTTTTTGGATGAAATTTATCTGGTACATTCTTAACGTTGTAGGCGAGATCCTATGAAAATTTGGTGGCATTTGGACTTGTAGATTTCGAGTTATGATCGATGCAAGTTTGGATTGTATGACATTGTCGTCTTCGTATCGATACTATTTCGCATCGGTCCTGCGTGGCTCTATTCGTATCGATGCTTGCATGCTACTTTGTATCGATGGTTGGAGGCCGCCTTCGTATTGATGCCTCATATTGTCTTCTTCGTCGATCGGTGGTTGTTGCTGTTCGTATCGATGGTGGGAGATCGATACGAGATGGATGGAGGGAGACCAATATGAAATGGACATTGGTTGATGGATACGAAGTGTTGTTAACATGATGGATACAAAGTAGCTTCATTTTGATGGATACAAAGGAAGTTAGTGGGCGATGGATATGAACTGAATCTCTCTTGCGGAATGGATACGAAATTGGATGGATATGAATAGAGTTGGATTTCTCAACCTTGATCGATCAATATCTTGAGCGTATGAACTCCGATTGACTTGAAATTCGGAATGTTGGCTTTCGTAACTTTGCTGGTCCTATCATATCAATTGTAGCTCGATTCGAACTCTAAAATTTTTTTTCGGTATCCATAGTAGATCCATGTATTAACGATCTCTAGGAAGAACTATCCTTGGTTTTCAGTCAAGTTCTTGGTGTCACGGCCTTGCCAAAAGGAAGGATAACAACTATGCCGAGACTCAACCAAAACAGCCAAGCGAACAAGTCAACAGGACTCGAGGAAAATTAGCCAATAAAATACTAAGTAGATGGATCACTAGTGATCCATCACCCATGGATCGCGGATCGCTAGAAATCCATAGGGAAGCATCATGAGTTGCCCAAACCTCTTGCATCATGATTCATTACCATTTCTAAGCACACTTGCCAAAGTTTCATAGCACCCCATACAATTTATCTCGAGAAGTAAAGACTCATCTAATTCAAGCTGTTTGACCAAAAATAGCTAACTTAAAATGGACCTAGAGAACTCTTATAAAGTCGAATTGACTTGAAATTTTGAAAGAACACTTAAAATAAATAAAAGAAGGCTCATAGAAAATATGGGATCATTTGGAGATAGTTTGATGGATCTCTAGCGACCTAATTAGATGGATCGCTAACGATCCATGTAGAGTGGGCCCCACCATCTGAAATTTCTATGGTAGGTTGCACACACCCTCAAAAAGTACCAACAAAGTTTTAGTTTTGTTAAGTTTTGAGCGAGATATGGATGATTCTTCTAGACCAGATGACCCATGAAGATGGATGATCAAACTTTCCAAACGACTTGATATTTGGACAAGGTACTTAAATAGAAGATAAGAAGACAACAAAACTAGGATCACTCAAAAATATGTTAAGCGGATGGATAACTAGCGATTCATCCCCTAGGGATAGCTAGTGATCCATCCTCTATGGATAGCTAGTGATCCTTAGAACTGGCTCAGATTGATTTGAGTATTTCGATGATGACTTAGCATAACAACTGGACCCTTCTGCACTTCAACTTCTAGCCCAATACTCATTAAATTCCCCTATAAATACTCACCAACCTACAACTAGAGATGGTTCATTTTTGGGGAGTGGGCCGCCATTGCTCTACTGGAATTCCTTCCTTCTTCAACTTTCTTCTCCCTTATAGCAGTCATCGAGGGGGATACTGTGATTCTCCAATCAACACTTGTACCTACGACTGTTCTAACTCATTGTAACTTAGATCTAAGGACTAACTAGTCGATATCTAGAGAGATTCTACTTGTATAATCATAATAAAGATTGATTAAAGTGGAGTAGGACAGAGTCAACTGGATCACTATAAAAATTCTATGTCTTTTTTCTTACTTCTTCTTTTTATTTACTGTTTATCTGAGATTTGTTCTACTGATTATCTGCACTGATGCTTTCATACTCGATCTAGGGCATTGATCCATTTTTTGGGTAAACATTTTGGTGCTTTCACTAAGAACCTTTAATGAGATTTGAAGAATTAAAGTTTGAATCTAAGATTTAGAGAAGTGAGTAGGCCTAATAATAGACCTAGAGCTTTAGCAAGTCAATTGAAGCCTAGAGCAGCCGGGAGGTGTCCTTGAATTCTCATCAACCCAACTATGTGATTAGAGAGGAGATGGAAAGGATGATGAAAGAGATGCAGGATGGAAATCTTAGCTAGACAACATGAGATGATGGATGGGTTCTTTTAGAGGATGGAGCAGTAAGGGATGGCTAGATCTATAGGGAATAAGAATTAAACTCCTAGAAATAACAACAAGAGCCATTGGAGCTAGATTGAAACTAGTTGGAATACAGCCTCCACACCCAGAACAACCGATACTTGTGGATAGCATTGGAATCAATAATAGGACCCAATGCAGGAGCATCTAAAGTTAGAGCAAAACAAATTGAAATAATGCCCACAAGACCGCATGAGCCAAAACCAGAAGCCCATAGTTGGAATAGGGGGAAGGTTCGTCCCTTACTCTCTGCCTTATGTTTTTTTGCCTTCAATAACCTCGGACCGCTTACACGTGTATGTGGCCCAGATCGGTCTCTAGGCATGCTCTGAGTTAGATGTCTGGGATGAACATTAAACTGATTGCCTTAGAGTCCCGACATGGGACCGGAGTGCAAGGTACAAGTCTCCTTGGATGGACTTGCATAATATTGATCGCCTCAGAGTCCCAACCGGAGAGATGAGACTAGAGTGCAAGAAGTAAGTCCCCTCACCAGAGAGTGAGCGGATGGGCTTACTTAATCCCCCTTAACTTAAAAAACAAACGATCCGTAGAGATCGTCCCCTTAACTTAAACATTAAACGATCTAGAGAGATTGAACATTAAAATAAAATTTAAATGATCTGGAGAAGTCGCGCATTAAATGATAAAGAGAGATCGATCCTTAAAAACAAATTTGATTTAATAAAAGAATTTGAATGTCATATAAGTAGAATAAAAATGATAAATCCTGGATGAACACAAGATGATTGCGATGTATGATGTGATTCTGATATATGATATGATTTTGATATATAATGTGATTTTGATATATGATGTGACAACTCTGAATGAGAAGAATAAACTAATAGTGATGTAAATCCCGAATGGACATGGGACAATTAGAGATATGTAATGTAAATGGAGATATGTGATGTAAATGGAGATATGTGACGTAATTGGAGATATGTGATGTAATTGGAAACATGCGATTTAATTAGAGATATGTGATGTAATAACTCCCAATGAAATCAGAATGATTGTGGTGTATAGATTACACTTAAGCACAATCCAGAGTCTTAGGATATAACATGTTTGGAATGACTTATGATTGGCAAGAGAATCCGCATGAACTGAACGATTCAAGAAGGCTAAAGTAGCTGGAAAGCTCAATTATCGAAGATTGTAGACATGAACTTGTTCTTAAGCAAAGTACACCTTTCATCCAAAAGGCGTACTTAAAGGGGTAAGTGTTAACCGGGTTTTTAACCTATCAGAATTCAATAGGAGTAAGAACATCAAGACTATGCTAGAATAACTCAAGATTAAACCAAAACAACCAAGCGAACAAGTCAATAGGACTCAAGGAAAATCAGCTAATAAAATATTAAGTAGATGGATCGCTAGCGGTCCATCACCCATGGATTATTAGCGATCCATAGGGAAGCATCATGAGTGGCCCAAATCTCTTGCATCATGGTTCATTACCATTTCTAAGCACGTTTGCCAATTTTCATAGTATCCTAAACAAGCTACCTCGAGAAATGGAGACTCATCTAATTCAAGCTACTTGACCAAAAGTAGCTGACCTAAAATAGACCTAGAGAACTCATAGAGTCATACAGAGTGTAGTTTCGTTAAGTTTTGAGTGAAATATGAATGATTCTTCTAGACCAGATGACCCATGCAAATGGATGATCAAACTTTCCAAATGATTTGATATTTGGACAAGGCACTTAAATATAAGATAGGAAGACAACCGAACTAAGATCACTCAAAAATATGTTAAGTGCATGGATAGCTAGCGATACATCTCCTATGGATAGCTAGCGATCCATCAAAATAGGTCGGATTTCCCTCAAACTTTCTGATTTCCTTCGTGGCACTAAGTAAAGGCTTCTGGTAGAAAAATGTGCTAAAGTGATGGATAGCTAGCGATCCATCCTCTATGGATGGCTAGTGATCCATAGAAATGGATCAAATATATTTGCGATTTTTGTTGATGACTTCGCATAACAACTAGACTCTTATGCACTTGGACTTCTGGCTCAATAATCACTGAATTCCATTATAAATACTCACCTACCTGCAACTAGAGATAAATCTTTCTGGGGAGAGGGTCGCCATTACTCTACTAGAATTACTTTACTTCTTCAACTTTCTTCTTCTTGATAACAATCATCAAGGGGGTTACTGTGATTCTTCAATCAAACCTTGTACATGTGACTATTCTACCTCATTGTAACTTAGATCTAAGGACTAACTAGTCGATGTCCAGAGAGATTCAACTAGTATAATCATAATAAAGATGATTAAAGTGGAAGTAGGCCCGAGTCAGCCGAACCACTATAAAAATTCTATGTCTCTTTTCTTACTTCTGCTTTTTATTTGTTGTTTATCTGATATTTTTGCTGCTGGTGCTTTCACACTCAATCCAGGGTATTGATCCATTTTTTGGGTTAACAAGGCTTATACATAATCAATTTCTCCATAAAAAAATCTAAAGTGTTCAATAATAGTTGAAAAATAAAATGTATAAATTAATCAGTAAATCCCAAACGACATTCATATAAGGTAGATTCATAATGGACAAAGCGGTCACCTCATAAAAGTTTATTAACTATTTCCATAAGAATCATGTTATGTGCACTCTCCTTAAAGTGGAAATTTCTAAAAATTTTAACTTAATCTATCGTGACTTCCTGCTAGGTGTATTGAGAAATAGAGGATTCATTGATAGGTGGATCTCCTGGATCGATCTCATCTTGAAATCCAATGTATCATCCATTCTAGTCAACAGTACAAAGGGTAATAAACTTCAACCAAATTGCAGTCTCCATTGTAGCGACTCTCCCGCACCCTTATAGTTTAATTTTGCTGCCAATGTTTTAATAAAATCATTAATTTTTCATCGAACAATGATATTTTGACTAGGATAGAGGGAGATATTACTTCTGATAGAGTATTTACCCTTCAGTATGCGGACGACACTATTATTCTGTCCTTATCTTCCATGCTATATTGTGTCGCTTAAACTAATCTTATACAACTTTGAACTATTATCAGGCTTTAATGTTGGTTTTCTCAAAATCTCGGTATTAGTCATTATTGACGATTCAAATGCTACAAATGATGTGGCTAGTACTTTAAATGGTAAAACCATGCAATATCCTATAAACTATATGGGCATTCTGATTTGATAAACAAATTCGAAAAGGAAGATTGGTACATTATCATTGATAGGTTAAGCAGAATAACTATCACATTGGAAAGGTAACCATCCCACGAGAGCAAGTAAGAAAGTCCTAATTAACTCATTTTTATTGGCAATCCCTATTTATTCTCTATCTTACTATTAATTCCCTACTTAGGAGATTAAAAAATCTATAATATTGGAAGGAACTTTTCCCGGAGTGGTAGACCTAAAAGCTCCATTTTAAATCATCTTATTAACCGAGGTCAGGTTTGTAGACCTAAAGTCCAAGATGGTTTGGCGATTATTAATCAAATCTATCTCTTCTACATATATAGATCTGGAAATTTTTGGATGATGATAAAGTAGCATGGAAAGAAATAATTGGAAACTTCTATTATAATGGCATCAATAACTTATATAAACCCCATAACCATTGTATCTCCTTCTTTTGGAAATACATTTCCAATCTCTTCTATATATTTGGACTAGGTCTCAAGTTTATCACTCACTCAAAAGACAAAACTCCCTTTTGGTATGATGAAATCCCCACTTGCATTGAAAAAAGAACTCCATGATCTTTTTCTGGCCTATAATAATAATAATAACAGCCTTGTCATGGGCATCTTTTGATTACATGTTAAATTCAAATGGAATCTTTCGTTTAATAAAAATGTTGTAGGGAAGACACTTTGGCAATTTCAAATGCTTATAAATAAATTTGAATATATAAATTTTGACAAATAATATGATATTCTGGATCCATGTGCCTAAATTTTGACGAACAATGCATTGGATTTAAAGTCAATGTATAATTTTTTAAACTTCTTGGGTAATCTTTATGGATGGTTCATGCGCCTAAAGCAAAAATATATGTGTGGTAGTAGATAAACAAATACTATCACTGTAATAAACTCAAAAATAACAAATTAGTACAATAGTATTCTATATGTAAACTAGACTTTAACACCACTAAACACTTATATTATGAGTGTCACCACACCCAATACATAATTAGTAAGTTAATAAATATTTTAGGCCTCCACATAATTACTACCATTGTAACGATCCAAAATTTGACCACTTTAAAATATACCATTTAAAGTGATTTTAAATGTAAAAAATTAAGGTTATATGATTCAAAAATATTAGATAGGATTTGGAAAGAGAAGTATGCACAAAAATAGTAACATTTACCTATATCGACAAAAGTGACAAAATGCTGATTTTAGAAAAGTAAGTTTCAATGGTTAAATAAATTATTTTAATTTATTTATGAATGTTTAAATTTTTAAATAACACTATATAAGCTTATTTTTAAATTTTGTTTACATAAACTAAATAGTTTAACTAAAATTTCTACTTGTGACCGTAAAACATTTTGTCGAAAATCAATGTTTTGTCGATTAAAAGTTGCCGCAAAGTTGTTGCAACTTTATTTTCTTATATAGAAACATATATTCAAATAATATAAGTATTAATTAATTCACTAATCATGTTTACTTTTACTAAACATACTTAGAAAATTCTACAATATAATTAAGAAAAAGTAAGCACAAAAGGGCAAACATGTCATTTCAATGCAAAAAGTAAACATCAAATCAAACCAACATAATTATTATATTCCTTACTTACTTCTTAAGTGAAAATGACATAAAGCAATGATTAAAAATGTGATGTTAAGTATTGAAAAAATAAGGTTGCTTAAAGGTAAGTAAATGTTATTTTGGTCTTTTTACAAAATATTATTCTAATGCAAAACTTTTTTCTATAAATAAGCATCCACTTCCTCACTTTTTTACACTTCTACTTCTTCCTTTTTCAAGCTTTTCTTCCACTTTCTAATGGCTTCTTCTCTTCTCTTTCCTTACTAGCTTTTTCAAAACCATATCAAATAAAGTCAAAACTCTACCAGACTTTGCAGAAGACCGTAGAATATCACCTAAACATGGTTTAACATCTAAAAAGTTGAAAAGTGATGGAGGATGGTGGAGACCCTGTTGTGGCTGAGCCTTATGGATGTTTGGAGGTGGTGGTCAAGCACTTTGAAGCATGGTTGTAGAGTTTACGTGATGATTTGGTGTAGTTAAGAGGATTTAGTGAAGCGTTGTTGCTTATGAATGTTGGTAGGAAGAATTGTTTAAGTTAAAGGCGAGTACTCAAATTTTAGTTTTATTTTAATAAAACTTAAGTTCATAATACACATGTTAAATTAGAAATTAATATGTTGAAAATTGGTTAATATTATGATTGATTATACGTTTGTGATATGGATGATAACTTGGTTTGATAAATGATAAGAGAAATGGTTAGTAAGTATAGTTAATGCAATGGAAATTATATCCATATAAATGTGTGTATGGAAATTATTTAGCCTCTTAATGATTTCAAAATATCTAAAAAAGTTGGAAATGATATTATAATAATATAATATTATATTATGAAGTGAAGTGAAAAATATTGTTTAAATGAGTTTAAAATGATTTAACAATGTTTTATAAACACTTAAAAGTGTTTCCAAGAAGTTCGAAAAGAAATTGAAAAAAAGTCAAAACTAGACGCGTCGCGTAACGGTAGTTCGCGATTACACACTATAAAAGTTAAATGAGTACAAAGTGGAATATATCTTGGAATTCTTCGAGATAATAATTTTTTGGTCTATTATATCTATAGTTTTCCAATGAAGAAAGAAAATCAAGATTTCATCTGGTAGAGTTTGAAAAATATATCCAAAATAATTTTCTAAAAACATCGCGGTTTTGCAGTTCGAAATCCAAAAAGGGATTTCTTTGTAAATGATATTTTTAAATGATTAAAAATATGAAATAAATTTGATAAATCTATCAGAAGGGTTTAAAAGAGATTTGGAATAGAAAATATGAATTTTCAAATACTAAAAAGTTGTTTAAATCAAATAAGCTTATAAAGCACTTTTCGTAGAACTTTTCTGCTACCGTTTCTACGACTTTTTAAAAGAAGATTTAAATGTAACGATATTTCCTAGAATCAATTTTGAATGCTTTTAAAAGGAAAATTAAGAGTTTAAAAGATAATTTGGAATCTTATAATCAATTCCAAAATAAAGCTAATAACTGAGTATGCGAAAACGACTAGTATATTTGTCCCGCTTGTGAGATCTGGAAAGATAAAATAAGGTGTCTAACTAAGGTTAGGGATGGAGCAATTGGTGCCCTGAACTAACTGGCCTAAGTTTTCCCTTTTTAGGCGAGGGGTGGAATAGATCGAAAGGAAAGCCCTGATGCTTTAAAAGATCATATTTAGGTTTTTCCAAGATAAAAGAAAAGAAACAAATTCTTTGAATGTTAGTTAACCACTTAACATCTTTTTTATTCGATGAGTGGTACGAAGGAACCGTGATCAGATTTAGGTGATTCCTATACAAAGAACCGGGATCAGATTTGGGTGATTACTATCCGAAAACCCCTTCAAACTAATTTTTGAAATAAAACATATTGAAAACAAGGTCATTGAAGACGAAGATCTTCATGACGTATAATTACTTACCATTAGTCCCTGGAGGTGAAATTTACCATATTTAAAGAGGAAATAGTACTATGTTATGAAAATCTTCGATTTACAAGAATATGATTTGAAGTTAAGAAGAAATCCTTGATTAAGATTTAATGATTGATTTGGGAATATTTTCCCTAAGTTAAAAGTTATAACTTGAATATAAAAAATCTTTGATTAAGATTAAAAAACGATTTGGAAAAGTTTTCCTAAGTAAAAGAGAAAATGATTTGGAATTATTCTAGGATTTAAGAAAGGTTTAAATAAATCAGGCTTAATGATTTCATATACTCTTGAAAAGAAAATGGAATAAATTAAAAGGAATATATCTAAGAAAGATATTTGATTTAAATAAAGATGAAGTGATTGATTGATGATTGATATCCATATATGAACTTAACATTGTTTAAAGTGATGATTGGCTTGGAAGGAATCGGGGTCGAATTTGGGTGATTCCTATCCAAAAACCACTTCGAACCAATGTATACATTCGAAAGTGAAGATATGTTGAAGATGATGATTATTGAAGACCGTGGACCTTCATAGCGTGAGGACTGCTTGTTGACATGCTTTGGATCACTCCCATTATAGCGTATTTATAGCAGTGTTCACCTTGTTGTGGAGATTTTTTCGGACTTCAAGGAGTATTCGCTACTAGTGGTAGTAGGAGAGTTCCTTCGGTTTCATTCAGTCTCGGAATGAACTTGTATGGACAAATGTCTGACACTGCATTTCTGAGACACAACGCTTGACTTTTACAAATGCACATCTGCTTGGTGGCAGAGATGACAACTTCTCTAAGACATACAAGCTCAGAGCTTGTACGCTTGTGGGAGTCAGATAGTGATCAAAGAATGACGGTGTGGCATTCAAAGTGAAAGAAGATGTGTTATGTGAAAGGAAATCGTTGCCTCAAGCCTCATCAATCAGAAATGACCGAAACATGGTTAGATGCAGCAAGGCTAAGTGGTCATTCCCAATAAGGGTATGATCATCCCCTTCTAGATATATTTCTTCCTGCTATAACGTTCGGGATGTAAATTAATGTGGGGTATGGAAAACGAGCACTCGGTTAAAGGTCGGTAACGACCGGGGGATGATATATTCGGTACTATCTAGTTACAGAGATAGGCCGATCTTGTGTTAGTGGAGGATCCTTTGTGATGGTCATCGGTACATTCCTCTAGAGATTTACTGCTGGAAAGTAGTCCCTTCACCTAGTCATTTGTATGGAAATCCATTCTCCAATAAGAACCTACGGACTTGATTGTAAACCTATTATGCTAGAATTTAATCAATGCAATAATTTCGGCTAAGATTAATAAGTTTATTTACAATTTTTTTGGAAGAATGTCATTAGAAATAATATCAAATGTTTTGATATATAAAAGTATTTTAAGTAATCATAAGGTAAAAACCCGTATGTGTTTATGTATAGGCGTGGTCTTACGAGATACTCTTTCTTTTCAAAGGATTTTATTGAAAGGCTGATATATGACACTGTCATTTATATTCAGTTTTCTCCCGTTGGTTTATCAAGCCTGATCTGGGTATTTTCAATATTCGGGTCAGATCCGAGTAGTTTCAAGTTTAGTTGAAGATGGTTGGAGTTTCCAAAGGAGAGTTGGAGATTATCATCATCGTATGGACGTATTCTATTATTTACTACACTTATTGCATTTGTTTTGTTTGTTTCAGGATTTGTAAGGAAAGAGGTTTATAACTGTCTAGGCTGAATCTAGGTTAGACCTTGATATTGTATTTTAAAATTTTCCGCTGTAAAGATTATTATTAATATATGTTATTCCATTAGTGTGAGATTTTGTTCTGTCTTTATTTTCTTTCTACCTTTAATGATCCTTATTCATGCAATTTGAGTTGGACATGTGTGATTTATTGTTGATTCAAACGTACCAAAAAACGGGCCACTACAACCATTCTACTTCAATACGAATTCTTCACTTTTTTTGGATTTAACTATAACTACACACACATAAATTTATTGGACTTTATTTACTCTATTACCAACTGGAGTCTTTAGAATGAAAGAAATCAATGAGTTTTTAATAACATTGTAGAAGTAACCATCTCTTCCTATTTTTTATTGCAGGTATATTTCTCTTTGGAATGTGATAAGCAGAAGGAATCCATAATGGAAGATTCGACACAATTAGATCATGCATAACATTCTAACATGCACCGATCATACTCTTCAACTCGCACGTTAAGAGTCCCCACCCCTTCTTCTATGGAATTAGCACACTTTGATGATCAGTAGCTCTTTATCCTAATTTTACTCTTACTAGGCTTTCGACAAGCATGCTACATCAACCTCAATTCTAAAAGACCATGTTGTTTCTATCTTTGCTGAAGAATGTCAAATTTGATCTTAACACACTTTTTTTTTGCTATACTGCCTTGCCACTATTGTTTCTTAGTCCACATAGCTACATATTTAACACCCAACTAACTTTACCAAATAATTCTAGCATCTACCATCATTTTTTATTAGCTTTTGGTTTTTGCAGCGATTTGATTGTGATCTGTCTGCTCACTTTCAATGCAACTAATTTACCATATCTAATTGGCAGCATCAACCTGTTTGCAGTTATTTGCACTCCATTTCTTACCAGCATTAGCAACATCTTGATCACCATACAACAAACATAGTTTGAACTTTAGTTATATGCCACAGTTGCACTTTAGTTATATGTTGAGCATATGTTGCACTTTAGTTATTTTACACAGTTATAGTTTGACCTATAATAGCTGCGGCCTAAGCATTCATAAAACTACTGCATAAATAACCCTTACCAATCTTCTTGCACATTTATCCAACTCAACAGGCCAATTTCACTTTAAATATATCATTTACAACTTTGGTGATACATAGCACTTCATATGATGTAAGCCTCTTCAACTCATTTTAGTTTATATATATATACTTTGTAGCAATTTTTATGCCATAAGTTAGGATATCTTATGCTTTCGTTAGTTGGCTCTATAACTTTTGTCGATCATCAAATCAGTAATCTTTTAATTTAACCCCTACCTTGATTGTGATTGCTATATTACTTTATTTTATTAAATTTAGTCATCAAACTTGTTGGTGGTCCTTAAATTTGATAATAATATAATTATAAGTGCTCGCCTCATTTTAAGGACTACTTTTCATCAAAAATTATAAATGCTATAATAATTAAATCCAAATTATATGAATTTAAAATTGAAATTTAAATAATGATAAATATTAAAAAATAATTATAAATTAATATTGTTAAATTTATATAAACTCAAAATTATTTGAATTAAAAAGAAGTAAAAAAATAAATAATATATGTGTTTCCATAATTTTTTGAAATACTTATAGGCTATAAATGTTTGAACTTAATTAATTAAAATAAATAATTTATTAAGTTAAAATTGTATTTAAATATCACAAAATAATAAACCCATTAAGAAATAAGGGATGTGTGTGTTATATCGTGTTATGACATGTCATTAGATGCTACATACTCATCATCACTATTATCAATAACACTCAATTTCGTTTCTATAAATTATGAATTTATAGACAAAAGTTGCTCTTTGCCATTTAAACAAAAATCAACATACTAAACGCATAGATGGTTATTGAGCACGCTCAAGCTATTAATATGCTCTAAAAAAAACTTTGTATATCTTTAAGATAGATAATACAAACTATACGGTTCTTTTGATCATAGTCAAGGGCCATATACTTGTATTTATGCATTGCAAAATTATAGGTCATGAGTGTCTAGTATACTCAATGGCTTGATAAACATACTCAAGTTCACAATAATGATTAGGAGAAGTTCATATAATGTTAGGGGTTCTATATTATATAACCAATGATATGTTATTTACCATCTATGGATACCATGAATTGTTCAGTGCACTCAACGTCGCGGCTACTTAGTAAATGGGTCCTAACACCACTAAAGTAATTATATGAACTCTTTCATCTTCCTTATGGTTTGCAAACATGTGGAAAATCTTGTGGAAACCTTATTAGAAAAATATGTTAAACTATCTTAATAAGTATAAGAGCATATGCAATTATTATTTATTGCACTTAACAAATTTGTGAGTTCTTGAAAATACATACTAATTAATTTGAACCATAAAAGACTAACAAATAAATGTATACTCTCTGACAACAATTTACCATATTATTACCTTAATTTTCATATATGAGTCGAATGATACTGTAACGACCCAGGATTTTTATTAATTAAAAATTTAATATTTAATTAATTTTAAATGTTAATAAGTGAATTTATAAGTCGAATAAATTTTTATTTGAATTATTGGATTTAATTGGATAATTAAATCGATAATTTAATATGTTAAATTATGGAAATAATTGAAAATTGGGTTAAATATGATTGAAAATGATTTGTAAAATTTTATTTTATCATGTTGGAGTTAGAATGATATTTTAGAACTTTTAAATTAGAATTAAAAGTTAATTTATGAAAATTGAATATTTTAATATTTAAATCGACTAGTGAAAATAGTCAATTTTTGAACAGTCTCAGAATTGAACGAAACAAGTTTCATTGGATCCGTAATAGTTAGTTATTACTGGATTTCAATTTTCGTGTCAATCGGAGCTATCGTTTGATCGTGGCAGCTCGAAACGCATCGATTTATTTTTAATTTTAATTTGGCGAGATAAAATAGTCATTTTTCAAAAAGTCTCGGATTTCGACGAAACTAGTTTCATCGGATCCGTAATGTGATATTATTGTAAGGTTTCAAATTTCAAGTCAATTGGATTTACCGTTTGTCCGGTACAAATTAAAACGCCTAGAAATCGATTTAAATCGGTTTAATTTAAATTGAGCGTTTGTAGCCATAACTCGCACAGATGATCGAATTAGCTTCCGAAACTTGTTCCATTGTGTCCGGAACGCGGGATAAACGCTAGAAACGTCAGTTTCGGCGCGTAAATCGGAGTTCGGAATTTCCGGATGAATAGTGTTCGTTCAAATTCCTATAAATAGACCACCCCTCTCTCTAAATTAAAAAAAATATATATATATAAAAACCCTAACCCTAGTAGCCGCCAGCACCCCCATGAACGGCCATAAACGTTCGATCTTCCCTCTCGTTTATCTCCTCATCCATCGACATTTACCAAAAACTTTCAACTAGAGAAATGAAGAGGGCAACACGAACTACAATCTGAACGGTGGTGATGGGAAATAGTGGAGCGTGGAGGCCAGAAATTGGCCGCGTTCGGCTATGATTGCGCGCGGTTTTCGAGGCGCTGGGGACCACCGAGCTCACTAATATTCACGGCGAAGGAAGGTGTGGTGATGGGCATTCGAATGGCACTTGCTGATCGTGGTGGAAAGCATCGAGGTTGTCGCGAAAATTGGAAGAAGGGGGAGGGCGGCCGATGGGTTGCCTTTGCATATGGACTGGGGAGTAGAACGTGAGAGGGAGAAAGAAAGGTTCAGCCAGGATTTGCAGAGGATGGAATCTACGGTGATGATCAATTAGGTTAAAGAAAATAATTGAGTTATGTTGTAAATATATAAATAAAATTCGTATAACTTCGTAAATTCATATCTTTTTCATACGAGGTCGAAAACGCGCGAAACCAGTTGCGTTGGAATCGTATGGACGAGCACTACGCGATGAAATTGGATTGGAGTCGTTTGGAGTTAGTGAGAATTTTGGGTAAAATTAAACGTCCGTTTAATTTTATTCGAAATAAATCGCTAAAACGGAAATTAAAATCAAGGTGAGAACTTCTCACTCAATCGAATCAGTTTCGATTTTATTTTAAATAGTTAGATTTAAAATATTTGAATGCATGTTTGAATGATGATTGATATCTATTGATTGTTAAAATAGACATTATACGCCGTTAGTAAGCGGATGTTAATTAATAAAAACATATACCGCGAATATTTCATAAACAGTGAAATTGGTATTATATATAATAGCAATATATATATATATTGGCATATGTATATATTGGAGTTATTGATTTCCCGCATTTTTTTGTTTAGCGGATGAGACCCTATTGCGCCGTTATTAAGCGGATAATATTTTAAATCCCATATACCGCGATAATTTCGTACTGGAGCGAAATTGGTATTGTGCTAATGTTTTTGGATGCAGGAAAACAGTTTGGAGGGATCCAACAGGATTCCTCAACAGTATTTATTTGATTTCAGATATTTTGATATTTGATGGATTATCATATCGATATATGATATCGTTGTTGTCGTGATTGACTATTTGGTATGTAACATCATTGGACCCAGATTTTGGGATTTTAAAATGATTTTTAAAGTGATTTTTGAAGTATAAAATATTTTTGGAATTGATTCATTTTAAAATAAATAAACGTATAATTTTTAAAGTTATAAAAATTATGATTTTTGAGAAATATAGTTAAAAACTGATTTTTGAGAATATGATGCTAATGATTTTATAAAATAGTTTAATTTGGGAAATTTGAATTTATTGTGAAAAGTTTAAATATAGGATTTATAAAATTTAATTATTTTATGAATCAAAATGGTGAAATAATAAAGGAGATTAAAGAAGTTTTAAAGAATAATATAAATTGATTTATATTAAAAGATTTATAAATTGATATTTATAAATTAAAAATGTTGGAATTATAAAACGAGTTTTTATAAGTGTTAGAATGAATTGTGAATGAATTTTATAGATGAATGAAATTTATAGAATTATAAATGGAGAAGTTATAAATGAGATTTATAAATAGTAAGATTTATAAATTGTGAAGTTATTAAAAGAATAGTTTTGACTAAATCAATGAATCTTATAAGTTATAAGATTTATAATTATGAAGTTTAAAAGAACGATTTTGTAAAATAATCGTTTTATAAGCATTTAACTTATAATATGGACTTTTAGTTCATAATTGGGATATAAATCGAATAGGTTAATAAAGGAGATTTATAAAGGAAGTTGTTATAAAATAAATAGAAATGGAATTTATAAACGTTGTTTTATAAATTCGCAAACAACTTATTTTGATAGGTTAATTGTTGAAACCTATTAATGGAGTTATATTCACGTTTTTGACTGTGAATAATACTTTAAAATAAAATGAATAGAAGTGATGAAAGTTGTTAACGTAGTATATTCACGTTTTTGAATAGTGAATAATATGTTAAAGAAAATATTTAGAATGTGATATTTTAAATAGAATTAAAACGATCTAACGATGTTTTAAAATGTGTTGAGATTCGAAACCATAGATTTCAACATTTATTGTTGAAATAGACGTTTTCGAGAAATAAAAGGAAATAGTGGACTATAACACTGTTGTTATAGTAAATGATTTCCGAAAGGAAATGTTTTGTATAGTATTGGGATTTATATATCTATCTTAAATTCGAATCACTATACTAGTGATTTTGGGTTGTCGTAACGATGTTTTACGTAATATTCGTTTTGGCCCAAACAAATATGTTTAAAAGAATGATTTCCTTAAAGAATGAAATATATACTTAATTTCGATTGAAGTATATTGAATATTTTCTAAGTGTTGAAAATAAATAAAATTTGTGAATTACTTATAAATAAGTAAGTATGGAAATGTTTTCCGACATAAAGTGAATATCTTAAGAATTTATCTTTTTGAAGATAAATTGAAATGAATAATTGGAATCGAATATTCATAGATATTGTGAAATATAAATTCACTATGGAATTTATAAAAGGAAGTGGAACTTGTTTAAAAATAAATATTGATTTATTTTTGAAGTGTGAAATTATATATCTAGTAAAGATATTTTGGAAAATAAATAATTTGGAAAATTATTTGGAAACTGGTGATGTGTGCATATCCATTGATAGTTCAATAACCGACTATCAATATTTCCCTTTGAATGGGTAATTGATGTGATTTGTTTGAATTTGAATGCCACACTTATTTTTGAATAAGCGCTCACTATTCGGGTTAACCGAGAAAGGACCATGGGGTCGTATAACCCATTCCGAATATGTGATACGTCGTTGTGAATTGCATTGAAGGTCGGTGTTGAAGACCGAGTATTTGTGAAAGCGATAGGATGACCTATCGATTGTCTCTGCATTGAGTAGCTCCTGGTATAGAGATTCCTTAAGTGATGGGAAATTCGATCGGGATTGTGAATACCCGGATTTGCAAGGGCTTCGTATGAAGTGCCTTCGGTTTTGTTCGAGCCCGGAACAGACTTGTATGGATTGTATGTCTGACATTACAAATTGAGATATAAAGCAGATTTCTTTCAAATATATTTCTGTTGGTGGCGAAGAATTTATTCTTTTAGCTTAACACCCTTCTCTGAGACGTACGAGCTCAGAGGTTATATAGTTGAAGTTATCAGCGATATATTCCCAAATTGGTAATGTGACATGCTGAGTGTTGCTGAAATGATCATTGTGTTGATTATTTGTGATAGGATCATTTATTTGATCGTCTATCTTGGTGATCATTGTGTTGATCATTTGTTGACCCAAAGCATTGCTTTTGTATAAAGTATGTTTTTGTGGACGTGACTTCGTCGAGCCTCACACCCCGTGAATGGTCAAAACAGGAAAGATGCGGCAAGGTTATGAGGGGTAGCGCCCTTTAGGATGTGTGCATTTCCTTCTGGAAAAGGGTGGTACCATGGTATGGAGCCCAGATACTTACTCATGTTGAAAACACTTTGTTATGATTGTTTGAATTGATTACGAGCGCTCGGTAAAAAGGTCCCAAAGGACCGGGGGATGGCATATTCGGTCAGTTGTTACTCAGTTAGGGGTAACCCGGCCTTGTGTTGGTAGAGATCCGGTTTGGTTCTCGGGGATGTCCATCTAGAGGCATTCTCATGTGGCAATGGGAAGTTCCTTGGCCTGATCATTCGTTGGAAATCCAAAGAAACAATATGTGACTTGTACGGTTTTAGTTGTATAACCTGCTATGGAATATGGCGGTAACCTGCTATTGAACATAGTTAGCTATAGTAGGCATACGATAATGGTCGTATGTTGGCTAAGATTTATATTCTACTTTCGAAATGAATTTTCTCTACACTATGCACTAGTAATAATATCAAATGTTATTTTAAATGCGTATCAAGCATCTTTGACTATCATAAGGAGAAATCTCCTCCGATTCTGCGTTTGCATGTGTGTGTGTGCGGGAGGCCTTATGGTAGTCTCATTTTTAAAAGCATGGCGAATTGATTTAAAAATATTCCTCTATTTTGATTTTAAAGATAAATAAACTGTTTTGAATTCCCACACCAGTCACATGACTGACTCGGAGTTTATTGTTTTCCTTCCTAAACTCTGGGTGCCCACAAATTTCTACACGGGCAGTCAAGAGTTAGGTTTATCAGGATATTCTGGATATTCAGGAGTTGCTGGAGGCAAGCCGGATGGCATGGCGTATTATTAGTATATAGTATTTCTTTTTCCGCTGCACTGTTTGTTGTTGTATGATGTTGTACACTCTGATGATATGATGTAATGTAATGTATAAAATGTAATAACTGATATAGTTCTTTGTTTAAAGATTTTTCATTTATTATTATATGTTGTTCCGCTGCGAATTGTGAGATTCTGATGTTGTTGTCTTGTGTTTTGTTCCTTCTGTCCCGTTCTATTTTTCTGTTCTCCTTTTTCTTCTATTTTAAAAATTTCTATTTTCTGTTTTCTTTTCTCTCTCTCCATCTTCTATCTTCTTATCTCTTCTATTTCTTCTTCTCTCTGTTTCTTTTCCTAAATTCTTTTTAAAAACCCTCAGTGTTCGGTTTTCCGTCGTTCGATTTCTCGACAGTCGATAAAGTGAGTATCGATGTTGAATTTTCGGAAGACGAAGAATCGGGTCCTGACAGATACGACCTCTATTAATAAGATTAGATCTTTTGATTCTCGGTCGCTTGATGGAAACTTAGCTAATGCATTTGTTGACTACTATGAGACAACATAAAATTATGGATCCTTGTTCCATATTTTATCATAAACAATAGTTGTATGGTAAAATATCACATTTTGTAAGGTACAAGAGTTTGAAATAATTTATTTATTCAAAAAAGGGGTAAGGAAGAGCGGTGTAAGTTCTTGTTCTTCGTGTGATTGAGTAAATCGAGAATCGTTGAGTCAAAACTTGACTCTAGACCAAAACCTATAGATGGATCTTATTTATGGATCAAAATGACTTAGTTTGATCTATTTATATTGATGAACTTGCTCAAGTGTGGTATAGTCGATCCTCTTAAAACATTAAGGGTTATCGAAAAGCACCTATTTTAAAGAAGTGTGATCTATTGATTATATTCTTTTATAGGTTTGATCATATAAGAGAATGAAAGAAAGCTTAAAGGTGGTCGTAATCAAGTAAATATCAAGGAAATGGAATGGTCCAAGTTATTTAAGCATGCTTAATGAGAAAGGAATATGATTCCCTTTAAAAGAAGTTTCTTATAAAACATTGTCTTTCTATGGGTTCTACTTCATGAGTTGTATATACTAGATCTAGAACTCACTTCTATATTGTTACAGATATTTAGAACTTTAAGAAACATAACATAAGGTCTATTGTAGCTTTATATTGCAAATGATGTTATCGTAGCGTTTAAAGCAGTGGGAGAGTACAATGAAATAATTCTACTGAACACAGCTAAATTTTAAACTATGGTCGCTATATGCCAATATTATTTGTGAAATAATATTTATTTCATTTTCAACCAAAAAGAATATATTTTTATTTTAATTAGAATATTGTGGATATTCTTTCTAGAATACAACCTTTTTGGTATGCTTGAATAGTGACATTTGATTTGAAAATAATGATGTGTTGGCTATTGGAACTACAAAAGAATCCAAAAAATGGTAATTACTTTTAGCAAGGTAAAATAGACCACGCCGTTAAGAAACAATTTTTTTAATTTAGAAATTAAAGTTATCTCCCCTCATATGATTTTGAATCATATGATATTTGTGAATCTTGACTCAAAAGGAATATAGATAAGCACCTATCCAATGGGAGCTATAAAAGAGTTATTAAACTCTTAGGACTAATGCATATAGATGTATGCAGTCAAATGTTTATGAGCATCCAAAGTAGATTAAATTACTTCATCACATTTACCAATGATTCTCTAGATATGAGTATGTGTCTTATAAAAAATAAATAAGAGACCTATGAGAAATTTGGAAAATACAAGACAAAAATAGAAAACATAACATGCAAAAGAGTAAAATACTTCGATCAAATCGATATAACACTGTGATGACCCAGGATTTTGGACATTTGAAATTGGAATATTTAATTGATTTTAAATATTTGGAAGTTGGTTTTGATATGAATTTCAAATATAACCATTTATTGGGTAGTTAAATTATTGAATTTAATAATTGAAAATTTGGTAAAATATGAAATCTGGAGTTTCAAGCTTGTTAAAAATATTCTTAAGGATTATAAAATTTATATTGATAATACTAAGATAATATAAGTGTTAAAATTGAATTTAAACGTGATTTGTTTGGTTTTAAAAATATATCGTTTAAATTGACATTTAAAAATAGTCTTCCAGGACAGTCTCGGAATTCGACGAAACTAGTTCCACTGGATCCGTAATAGTGTATTATTATTGGATTTCAAATTTTATAGCGTTTGCATGTGATCATACGATAGGTAAACATGCCGAAATTTATATCGAAAATTTAATATAATATCTGGGTCCAAAAAGCTATCTTCTCCATATGATCGAATTAGAACTCGAAACCTTTTCCATTGTGTTCATAATAGGGGTATAACATTATGAACGCCTGGCGGCATGCATCGATAGGAGGTCGAGATTTTTAGTTGCGTAATTCGAGATGATTTAAAATTTAAATTTAAATATAATATTTGACCAAATTCATATCCACATCCTTTCTTTCTTTACTCCAGCCACCCTACCATCTACTTTGTTTTCAAACATGTCTCCTGCCTTTTCAAACACATGTCCTCCCTAAAGACACGCGTCTATTTTAAAAAAAAGAAAGAAACGGTCAAGCATTTTAAAAACAATCGATTTCTCCTTCGAAACAAAATCTATGGCCGCCCTCATTCAAAATCAAATCGATAACATTTTAAAAAAAAAAGGCTGATAATGAAGGAATCTTGGTCGCGTTCGAAGTTCCCTCGAATTAGGTTGCGGGTCGTTCGATCGAGTAAGGGAGCAGCTCGATCTTAGTCGAGACTGGTGCTTGACTTTCGGGAAGAGGCCGATTTCATGGTCGAGGGTGGGTTCAAGTCTGTCGATGTTGGATGCGAGTGGGTCAGGGAGGGACGACAGCGATTTGCGAGATGTCTAGGGTTTGAGTGTTGGCTCGCCGTACGCATCGATGACTCGATGTGGGGTCTGGCAACGAATTGGAATCGGCCAAGGAGGGTGCTTTGGCGATGGTCAAAATTAGGGTGGAGGTCTCGAGCTATGGCAGAATTTCGAAGTCTTATCGGTGAGTCGCGATCTTGCTGGGGGGTTCTCATGTTAACAGTAAGGCAACGATTCTTTTTCTTATAAATTTTAAATCGAATAAATGTCTATATATACACAGAGAAAAAATGAAATGATAATATAAATATGCACATATTTTAGTATATATGAAGTAAACAGAAAATATATATATATATATATATATATATATATATATATATAGAGGAATTTGGAAAAAAAAAAATAATATATAAGGGTTTATGTAGAAATTATATTTTTAGACTTATATGGATTATTGTTATATGTAGTTCGAAAATGAAAATAAAATATACACATACACATTTTAAAACCTTCTAGCCTATTTTGAACAAAGTATTTGGTGATTAACTTTTTTAATTTAACTTATTTTAATTATTTTAGTTACTAAAAGATTTAAGGGAAAATTAATTTAGATCAAATTATTAGTTAAAATTAAATAAATGGTGATTAATTGTTTGATTAATTCAAATAGTAATAAATCATGAATTGTTTATACAAGGTCTAAAATCAGGGGGAAACAAGCTGGTTTCGATCGGATTGCAAGTCAAAAATTAAAGGCGAGTTAATCTCACTCATTTGGATTACCTTTTTAATTTAAATAGTTAAATTTAAATTAGTGGTTGTTTGCTTGAATTGATAATTTATTATCAGCTTGGATGTGATATGTTATATATAGTGTGTGTGTATATATATCTATTGGAGTGATTGATATTCTCGCATTATATAGTAGATGAGACCCTATGCGCCCCGCATAATAGCGGATGACCCTTTATACCGCGATATCCCCCTCGAAGTGGGTTGGTATTTAACATTGTGCTAAGATCTGTTGATGCAGGGGAAACAGGTTGGAGGGATCCAACTGGATTCCTCAAAACATTGAATTTATTTTATATTCAGCGATGCGATTTATTTGATGATCTGTGATAGATTATATTGATTATACTGGGGATGGAAATTATTGAATGTATGCTTGGCTGAATATATATGGGTATCTTGAGAAATGGAAAAATATATAAATAAAGTTTGGATTTTTAAAGGAAATGAAAAGAAAATTCTTAAGTAAATAATTATTAGGAATTGGATAAATCGAGTAATAAAATTTAAAGGGAATTCAAACCAGGAAATCAGTTTGAAATCGATTTAGCGTTTTGGAAACTGTGATTTAAAGGAAAATGAGAAATGGAAATTTGTAAACTACTTTATGAATGAAGTGTAATATTTATCAGTGGATAATTTAAAAGTATAGATTCCAGTGGAATCTATAAGAAAAGGTGCAATTCATTTTAAAAATAAAAGGTGATTTTATTTTTAAAAGTTGGAAAGTATATTTTTCTTGGAAAACTAAGTATATTTTCAAAAAAAAGATTTCAAAGTATAAACTAGAAGTTTAAAAAAACGTTTTAGAAAAATTATTATTTTTACGAGAAAAGTAAATATTTATTTAGGTTAATTATGGTAGTTAATTATTTTTAAAGGAAAATTATTACTATGATTTTTTAAAAAGGAATTTTAGCATAAATATTTGATATAATAACTTTATTGTAAAAGGAAATTTTGGTTTAAGTTTTACATAGAAACTCTAATAAATTTCTTAAGTATTATTTTTCTTTAAGTAATTTTAGTAGCCTTAATGTGAATAATTTAAGTATATATTTTTAAAGTGAATATAAGGAGATGGAAATGTGTTTTAATAATAAAAAGTGGTTTTATTTTTAAAGTGTTGAAAGAAATTTACGGGATTGCGACGTAAATTAAATTCGGATAAATTGAGCAGGATTTATAAAGGATTTCATGGGTTACACTGAAATGCAAGTGTATTTCCCTGTAAAACTAAGTATATTTTCAAAGGAGATTTTTTGTATATATAAGTTGGAAGTTTAAAGTTATTTAAAAAGAATGTTTTAGGAAAACTTTTATTTAATCATTTTAACATTTTAAGTAAATATTTATTAAGTTAATTATATAAGTAAATTATTTCAAAGGTTTAACTAGTATAATGGTTTAAAACATGATTATTTAATATTTACACCTTATAGAATAACTTTTATTTTAAAATTTGTTTTGGATTTAGTTTTACATGCGAAATTATTATAAAATTTCATAACTAGTATTTTAAATAAAGTGTTTTGAATAGATTTTATTTTACAATGTTTTAAAGTATGTATTTTTGGGTAAAGTGATTAAATTATTTAAAAAACTAAGGTATTAAGACTTGGTGATTTTCAGTGGAAATAAAACAATTGGGTGGAAATTTATTCCATGAGAGAAGAAGTGATTTGAAAACTATTTTTCAAGGGATTGAAGTGTGGAAAAATATATTGCGAAGATATTTTGAAATAAATAATTTGGGAAATTATTAAGGCTTGATGGTGGTTTGTTATTTTATTTGATAGTTAAATAATCGACTATCAATATTAGCCAATGCGCCGATCGTTTCGAAGAGACCGGGATCGGGATTAATTTCCCGAAAACCACTTCGGTTCGGTTTGAACGTTTTCATGAGGAAGACAAGAGCTTGGAGTCGAAGATGGAGCAGTGAATTGCAAGGGCTAATCGCTACTAATCCTGAGGGTGATTCCAAAATGGATGTAGCAGGAGTAGTGCCTTCGGTTCCGTTCGGACCAAGGACGGACTTGTATGGATCAATGCTATCAGAACATCGTCAGGAGGTCGATGAGCATTCTAAGTGGGACGTGTTCTAAAAAGGCAACGCATAGCCTCGAGCCTCATCAACTGGGAATGACTAAAACATGGGAGGTGCAGCAAGGCTAAGTGACTAGCAACCAATTAGGGTAAGGTCATCTCTGTCTAGATGTCCCTTTTTTCAGCTGTGTGGGCGGTTGCTGATCCCACCATGGGGTGATCTTATTCGGACTCTCCAGTAAGGGGTAGCTCCGGTCTTGTGTTGCAGGGGATCAGGGTGGATCCTCGGTATTCTGATCTAGATCAGGTACTGTGATGGGCGGTACCCCAGTAGCCTTGCCATTGATGGAAACCCAATCTCCAATAAGTGCCTTCGGATTTGTTTGTATACCTATTGTGCTGGAATTTAATGAATGTAACAATTTCGGCTATTTGAATAAGTATTTGTATATAGACACTACTGTAATATCCGAGGATTTGATAAGAAATATTTTGGTTATCATAAGGTAAAAACCCGAAATATTTATTTGTGGCATGATCTTACGAGATAACTTTGATTTTAAAGGATTTTGGAAAATTTAATAATCCAATTGAGTGTGTTTTCTCACGTTGGTTTTCCAGACCGACTCGAATGTTATTTCAATATAATGCTTGGGTCAAACCGAGTATTATAGATACATGAAAGGATGCTGTGGAGCTAAGGAGACGAGCTGGATGGCGAGACGTATCACACGTATTTGATGTATTATTCGTTGTGTATGGTTTGCTGCATAATCAGTTTCTATGTGGACAAGTTATCATAACTGTCGAGTGTTTTGTTTTTGTTTGATGTTGTACTCTAATGAGGTATATATAAAACAATTACAGTTCTTTTGTATAAAGATTAGTCATTTATCGATTATATATTGTTCCGCTGCGATTATGAGATTCTGATGTTGTTTTTTTCTCTTCTTCTACCTCCTTCTTTCTTTTCCTCAGCAATCTATCTTTTCCGACACTCGATCGTTGGCATATTATACAGTGGCGTATTTTTGTCAATTTTCGAGGGTCGAGAAGGGGGGTCGTCACAATGATACCAGAGCTGAAGGTTAAGCGAGAACCTTGGCTCTGGTGGGGATTACTCATTAAAGATAGGGTCGATAGCGCCCTAGAATGAGATCGAGCGTATTAATAGATATCAGTGCATATTTGTTAGTGAATATAAAAAAATTGTTTTATATTGTGTCGATTGGTTTGTTGAGTAGTTTATAGATTCTGGTCAATATGAGTAATTAACATTATTGATAGGGATCTCTATACACTTGTACAGAACAATTCGACACGGTATTGTTTTAAACAGGGTAAATGAAATAATTTTACCCAAATTATTTTTATTTATAAAAGGAATAATTTTCAGAAAAATTATTATAGTGTATATGGTTGCTGATTGCTAGGAAATGATAATATTAAATTATTATCATTGTTGTGTGGAATTAAATAAGAAATTGAAATCATAATCAAAAGCTAAGGAAATAAATTCATATTACAAAATGGAATTCATAAATGTGATTTATAATTTGAAATAAAATTCTAGAGTAATATTTGAATATAGATTGAAAGGATTTGGAATTCGAAATTTTGGAGCTTAAATTTCTTTGAGTTTGAAAATGATTTTCAAAGGTTTTGGAGAAATAATAGTGATTTTATTTGGGAAATATTTTTAAATCGAATGTGAAATCTGGTGAGATTTGGAATTTAAAAATATTTGAAATGTTTTGAAAAGAGTAAAAGCACTAAACTCTTTTTGGCCGTTGGAAAATAATTTCGGTGATGACAGCAGCATCATCGAGGTTCATTTTCGAGTTTCCAAGAGAGGAATTGCTACCAAAATGTTTTAAATTGGAGATGTTTTCAAAACTGGGTTTGGTTTTAAAATTCAAAAGGATAATTTAATATGCAAATGAATTATGTATATAAAATTGATTTCAAAAAGGATTTTTGAAATATTGAGTAGTCGTTTTAAAAGACTCTGGAATCTTAGTTAAAAATGTTTATGGGATATAAATGGGTTTGATAACTTATAAAATTTGGAATTGTTAGGATACAATCTAACTTGAAGAAGAGCTAAACTAAAATAAGTGTGAAAATGAAAATAAGTTAGAAAAGCAAGTTGGTTTAATGAAGTAAATTAAAGGAGATTAGTAAATGGAATGTAAATAAGTTGGAAAACCTATAGAAGTTTAAAATGTAAATTGAATTGGAATGTAACTAAATCAAGTTAAATAAAAGTGAATCTGAGGAAAAGGCTAAGTAGACTAAATGGAATGGCTATTAAAATGAATTTTTTTATTAATTGTAAATAAATTTGTGAATGAACAAATGAATTTACATTTGTAAGTAAATAGAATTCAAACTGAATATTGGAAATAAATTTGAATTGGGTTAAGTAAAGTGAAGTTATAGAATTAGTTCGAAGTGGACTAAAAATAATAAAGGTTTGGAAATAGAAAGTATTTGAGATATGAATAAATTTGTAATTGGAAAACAAATTTAAAATTTGTATACAAGTAGATATAAACCAAAGTGGTAAAGTGAAAGTAAATATAAGAAGTGTATAAAATATTTATAGTGAACTTAAGAAAAGTAAAGGGTGAAATTCTTAAGTAAATTTGGAATCGAGAAATATTCTAAGTTAATGAATGAAGGTTTAATAGGGGTGTGTGAAATGATAATTGTGAATAAGTAAATAGAAATCAAAATAAATGTGAATAAAAGAGAATTGATATAGCTAATAATCAATTCAAATAAATACATAGGATGCACGTACATTATTTTATTCACATAACGATTTTATCCAGATTCGAGCAAAGAATTTCGAGATAGTTATATCGATCCGAGTTGGATTTTTCACTCGATTTTCGACGACGAACCTGGACATGGATTTTTGATTGATTCTGAAATCCTCTATCATAGTTTGTGGATATGCAAGGAGAATGATGGTTTCTGATCAAGAAACCAGATCTGAGTCTGCACTAGGAAGTCGGATGGACGATACTAGTTCGGAAGTGAAATTGTGTGATCGAGTGAGCGATCAGAGTTGGTATTGTGTACAGATGATATATGTGCATCGTACGACTTAAATAAAGAAAATATTGAAACTTTTGTAAATAAATGTATAAAATGAGTTTGAATGTTGTAATTGGACATTATTGCTAAGTAGGATACAGGTGTTTTAAAAGAAAATGGAAATTGGGATTTTTGATTTCGAAAGATAAATATGAATTGCCCGACTAAAAACGTATATATTTAAATTATCATATGAAATTTGAGGATTTTTCTGATCTGGCCACTTGGCTTTTTTTTCTTTTGAAATTTGAGGGCCCGTATAGGCATTTTGTAGTTGTTTCGAGCTAGCCACGTAAAGGAGACGAAGGTGAAATTTTTCAAAAATTTAAGGAGTTAGAAATTTTTTGATAATTTAAAATTTGGGTTCAAGTTATAATTTGAATGGTTTAGCAAATATATTTGTTTGAAACCTATGGACGGGTTTTGAAAGTTAGAAAGAGGGTTAGTGTGTTTTTAATAAAAAGATTATTTTGGGTGTTGTTAAAACTATTTGGTTTTGGGGAGTTGTTAAAAACTATTTGGATTGGGAAAATAGTTAACGGGTTCTGGATCATTCTTATTAACTAGTAATTTCAAGGATGAAATTCTTTTAAGGAAGAGGAATGTGACGACCTGGGATTTTGGACATTTAAAATTGGAATATTTAATTGATTTTAAATATTTGGAAGTTAGTTTTGATTTGAATTTCAAATATAACCATTTATTGGGTAGTTAAATTATTGAATTTCATAATTGAAAATTTGCTAAAATATGAAATATGGAGTTTTAAGCTTGTTAAAAATATTCTAAAGGCTTATAAAATTTACATTAATAAAACTAATGATAATGGAAGTGTTAATATTGAATTTAAAGGCGATTTCTTCAGTTTCAAAAATATATCGATTAAATTTACATTTATAATAGCCTTCCGGGACACTGTCTCAGAATTCGACGAAACTAGTTCCACTGGATCCATAATAGTGTATTATTATCGGATTTCAAATTTTATAGTGTTTGGAGTTGTCGTGTGATCGTACGGTAGGTAAACGCATTGAAATTTATATCAAAAATTCAATATAATAACTGGGTCCAAAAAGCTATCTTCTCCATATGATCGAATTAGGACTCGAAAACCTTTTCCATTACGTTCATAATAGGGGTATAACATTATGAACGCCTAGCGGCACGCATCGATAGGAGGTCGAGATTTTTAGTTGCGTAATTGGAGACGATTTAAAATTTAAATTTAAATATAATATTTGACCAAATTCATTCCACATCCTTTCTTTCTTTTCTCCAGCCACCCTACCATCTACTTTGTTTTCAAACACGTCTCCTGCCTTTTCAAACATGTGTTCTCCCTGAAGACATGCGTCTTTTTTTCGAAAAAAAGAAAGAAACAGTCAAGCATTTTAAAAACAATCGATTTCTCCTTTAAAACAAAATCTATGGCCGCCCTCATTCCAAATCAAATCAACAGCATTTTTTTTAAAAAAAGGCTGACATCGAAGGAATCTTGATCATGTTCGAAGTTCTCTCGAATTAGATTACGGGTCATTCGATCGAGTAAGGGGAGCAGCTCGATCTTAGTCAAGACCGGCGCTTGACTTTGGGGAAAAGGCCATTTCATGGTTGAGGGTGGGTTCAAGTCTGTCGATGGTGGACGCGAGTGGGTCGGGGAGGTACGATAGCAATTTGCGAGATGTCTAGGGTTTGAGTGAAGGCTCATCGTAGGCATCGATGACTCGATGAGGGTCCTGGCGGCGAATTGGATACGATCGAAGAGGGTGCTTCGGCGATGGTCGAAATTGGGGTGGAGGTCTCGAGCTATGGGAGAATTTCGAAGTCTTATCGGCGAGTCGCGATCTTCCTGGGGGTTCTCGTGCTAATAGTAAGGTAGCGATTCTTTTTTTATAAATTTTAAATCGAATAAATGTTTATATAAATACAGAGAAAAAATGAAATGGAAATATAAATATACACATATTTTAGTATGTATGTAGTAAACAGAAATTATATATATAAGACTTCGGAAAAAATAAATAATATACAAGGGTTTATATATAAATTAGATTTTTAGACTTATATAGATTATTTTTATATGTGGATCGAAAATGAAAATAAAATATACATATACACATTTTTAAATCTTCTAGCCTATTTTGAAACAAAGTATTTGGTGATTAACTTGTTTAATTTAACTTATTTTAATTATTTTAGTTACTAAAAGATTTAAGGGAAAATTAGTTTAGATCAAATTATTAGTTAAAATTAAATAAATAAATAAATGGTGATTAATTGTTTGATTAATTCAAATAGTAATAAATCATGAATTGTTTGTACAAGGTCTAAAATCAGGGAGAAACAAGCTGGTTTCAATCGGATTACAAGTCAAAAATTAAAGGTGAGTTAATCTTACTCATTTTGATTACCTTTTAAATTTAAATAGTTAAATTTAAATTAGTGTTTGTTTGCTTGAATTAATAATTTATTATTAGGTTGGATGTGATATGTTATATATATATATATATATATATATATTGGAGTGATTGATTTTCCCGCATTATATAAAGGATGAGACCCTATTCGCCCCGCATAATAGCGGATGACCCTTTACACCGCGATATCCCTCTTGAAGTGGGATTGGTATTTTATATTGTGCTAACCTCTATGGATGTAGGAAAATAGGTTGGAGGGATCCAACTGGATTCCTCAAGACGTTGAATTTATTTTATATTCAGCGACGTGATTTGTTTGATGATCTGTGATAGATTATATTGATTATATTGGGGATGGAAATTATTGAATGCTATGCTTGGCTGAATATATATGGGTATTTTAAGAAATGGAAAAATATATATAATGTTTGGATTTTTAAAGGAAATGAAAAGAAAATTCTTAAGCAAATAATTATTGGGAATTGGATACATCGAGTAATAAAGTTTAAAGGGAATATAAACGAGGAAATCAGTTTGAAATTGATTTGGTGTTTCGAAAACTGTGATTTAAAGGAAAAATGAGAAATGGAAATTTGTAAATTGGTTTATAAATGAGGTGGAATATTTATCAATGGATAAATTTGAAAGTATAGATTCCAGTGGAATTTATAAGAAAACGTGCAATTCATTTTAAAAATAAAAGGTGATTTTATTTTTTAAAAGTTGGAAAGTATATTTTTCCTGGAAAACTAAGTATATTTTCAAAAAATATATTTCAAAGTATAAAGTAGAAGTTTAAAAAAAATGTTTTATAAAATTTATTATTTTAATTATTTTTAAGAGAAAAGTAAATATTTATTTAAGTTAATTATGGTAGTTAATTATTTTAAAGGTAAATTAGTATTATGATTTTTAGAAAGGATTTTAACGTAAATATTTGATATAATAACTTTATTTTAAAAGGAAATTTTGGCTTAAGTTTTACTCAGAAACTCTTATAAATTTCTTAAGTATTATTTTTATTTAAGTAATTTTAGTAGCCTTAATGTAAACAATTTAAGTATATGTTTTCGAAAGTGATCATAAGGAGATGGAAATGTATTTTAAAAATAAAAAGTGGTTTTATTTTTAAAGTGTTGAAAGAAATTTACAGGATTGGGACGTAAATTAAATTTGGATAAATCGAGCGGGGTTTATAAAGGAATTTATGGGTTATATTGAAATGGAAGTGTATTTCCCTGTAAAACCAAGTATAGTTTCAAAGGAGATTTTTTATATATATAAGTTGGAAGTTTAAAGTTATTTAAAAAGAATGTTTTAGGAAAATTTTATTTAATCATTTTAACATTTTAAGTAAATATTTATTAAGTTAATTATATAAGTAAATTATTTTAAAGGTTTAACTAGTATTATGTTTTAAAAGATAATTATTTAATATTTACACCTTATAGAATAACTTTTATTTTAAATTTTGTTTTGGCTTTAGTTTTACATGAGAAATTATTATAAAATTTCATAACTAGTATTTTAAATAAAGTGTTTTAAATAGATTTTATTTTAAAATGTTTTAATGTATATATTTTTGGATAAAGTGATTTAAATTATTTAAAAACCTAAGGTATTAAGACTTGGTGATTTTCAGTGGAAATAAAACAATTGGGTGAAAATTTATTCCGCGAGAGAAAAGGTGATTTGAAAACTATTTTTCAAGGGGTTGAAGTGTGGAAAAATATCTTGCGAAGATATTTTGAAATAAATAATTTGGGAAATTATTAAGGCCTAATGATGGTTTGTGGATATTATTTGATAGTTAAATAACCGACTATCAATATTGGCCAATGCGCCGATCGTTTCGAAGAGACCGGGATCGAGTTTAATTTCCTAAAAACCACTTTGATCCGGGTTGAATGTTTTCATAAGGAAGATAAGAGCTTGGAGTCGAAGATGGAGACGTGAAGTGCAAAGGCTAATCGCTACTAATCCTGAGGGTGATTCCAAAATGGATGTAGTAGGAGTCGTGCATTCGGTTCTGTTCGTACCGGGAATGGACTTGTATGGATGAATGCTATCTGAACATCGTCAGGAGGACGATGAGCATTCTAAGTGAGATATGTTCTAAAAAGGTAACGCATAGCCTCGAGCCTCAACAACAGGGAATGGCTAAAACAAGGGAGGTGCAGCAAGGCTAAGTGGCTAGCAACCAATCAGGGTAAGGTCATCCCTGTCTAGATGTCCCTTTTTTCGGCTGTGTGGGCGGTTGCTGATCCCAACCGTGGGGTGATCTTATTCGGACTATCCAATAAGAGGTAGCTCTAGTCTTGTGTTGTAGGGGATCAGGGTGGATCCTCGGTACTCTGATCTAGACCTGGTACTGTGATGGGCGGTACCCCAGTACTGCCATTGATGGAAACCCAATCTCCAATAAATGCCTTCGGATTTGTTTGTATACCTATTATGCTGGAACTTAATGAATGCAATTTCGGCTATTTGAATAAGTATTCGTATATAGACACTACTATAGTATCAAAGGATTTGATAAGAAATGTTTTGGTTATCGTAAGGTAAAAGCTCGACATGTTTATTTGTGGCGTGGTTTTACGAGATACCTTTGATTTTAAAGGATTTTGGAAACTTTAATAATCCAATTGAGTGTGTTTTCTCACGCTGGTTTTCTAGACTTACTTGGGTGTTATTTCGCTATAATGCTCGAGTCAAACCGAGTATTATAGATACAGGAAATGATGTTGTGGAGCTCAGGAGACGAGCTGGATGGCGAGACGTACCACACATATTTGATGTATTATCCACTGTGCATGGTTTTCTGCATAATCAGTTTCTATGTGGATAAGTTATCATAACTATCCAATGTTGTGTTTTTGTTTGATGTTGTACTCTGATGATGTATATATAAAACAATTACAGTTCTTTTGTGTAAAGATCAGTCATTTATCTACTATTTATTGTTCCGCTGCGATTATGAGATTCTAATGTTGTTTTGTTTTTCTCTTCTTCTACCTCCTTCTTTCATTCCCTTAACAATCTGTCTTTTCCGGCACTCGATCATCGGCATGTTATATAGTGGCATATTTGTGATGATTTTCGAGGGTCGAGAAAGGCGGGTCGTCACAAACACTTGAAAAATTTATATAAGACTAAACAAATATTTGATGAGGGTAAAACAGTAATGTTACTAAAAGGGTAAAATTGGAATTCTAAAATTAACGAATGAAGTAATGAACCTTATATCATTGCAAAAGCATAATTTGCTGGTTAAATTTCATTACATGAATGTTTAACTCTGACACGTGGATTAAATATTTTAATGGAATTGATTGTTGGGTTGGAATTGGGCTAATGGCCCGCTAGTACCAAACACGGTACTAATAATCGTTTCCAAAATTATTAAGAAAGCACAAATAATTATTCACTAAGCTTTCTTCATCTTCCCAAATGGGATTGGTCTAAAAGCCTAAACCTAGATTTACAAATCTAAAGCCAATTCCCCATCAATTTCAACAAAATTTGATATGAAAAAATCTAAACAAAAAAGCAATGAAAGGACATCAAAATTAAATAAATAAATGGAGTTTAGAGCTAAAGCAATTTCGGACAATGTGAGAGGTGAGGATTTTAATCTAAATAAGTGATATCTTGGTTAACTAGCACATGGGGATTTATTTACTTTGTTATATAACACCGTACATGCTTTTATTTTATCTTTATAGCCTATGTTAGTGTAATCATTGAATTTGATATGAAATATATTGGTATGTTCACTTTGGAATATAAACATTTAGCAGGTGGTTAAGAATGATAATTATCTATCAAAGATGAATATAATCTTACTTGAATAGGTTAAGAAGGTGGTTAGAATGTGCGTATGAATAATAAGAAAGATAAGCAAATCAAATTGAATATGAGTGATATATGAACTCTGAAGTTGATATGAATGATATAAGAAGAAAAACCATTATTCTAACAATATGATTATAATTAGGACAAATCAGAAATAGACAAAATATATTAAATTGATAAAATGACTATCAAAGCATTGAAATATGAGCAGGTAACGTGTAGTAAGAGATAGCAAAGTCCAAACAAAGTATGATGTAAAGAAATAGTGAAAAACTCAAGGAAATAATGAAAATCCAAGATTCATAAAGTTTCAAATATCTGAAATTTAACAGAGTAAACCCCCGTTGAATACATTAAATTTTCACCTATTTCAAATGTCTGAAAATCAGGTTCAGATGTCTAAGATATTGGTTTTGATGGCTGAATCAATGTGTTGGACATTTGGAAAGCTGATGAAATTTTCCATTATCAAGTCGTACTTTTAGTGGTATAATCAGATGTTTGAAAGGACATTCAGATATCTGAATGATAGAAAAGGATGTTTGAAAGTCTGCAGATTGTGCAAGTTGAACATAGAACCACCGAGGCCAATATAAATGATCGAGGGTGTTTTATCTCGATCGAGTAACAACGTTATGTCGTTGTGTGATGTATGTAGGAAAATATATAATAATACTCAAATTGATGATTATCGTAAATATCTATCGATGTAAGTACATTTTTAATGATAATATATTCGATATGGTTGATATGAAATGAGTTTGCTACTATATGTGTCAAGGTCCTATCAGATAGGCGTATAGGCCCTTGGAGATAAAAGACGTTTATCTAATTCACTATAGTGACGTACTAGAATCTTAGCTTTCATCGGCTGTAGTAGGAACAAGGTATGACATATGATCGATCCTTCTTATGGAGAACATGGTAAAAAATAAAGATATTATGGTACGTTAAATAGTTGTAAAGTGTGTCAATTTGGAGGTGTTGTTGGCCTTTGTCGCGGCCTCAATGACGAGTACTAGGATGTTGTCGGCCTTTGTCGTCATCCTTATGTTATACGATGGTTTTAGTTATATAATAAGGTCCTGAGAATGATACGGTAACAATGCTATAAACAGTAGATTAAATTGACAACGATAAGTAACTTTGAAATTTGTAAGTGTGGTATTAGTCTATTGAAATGTTTTATCAACATATTGGTGTCGTATACTTAGAAATACATTCTCACTCACCAAGCTTATGTCTGAACCCCTCTATATTTATGTTTTATACCTATTTATGATAGATTGATATAGGATTAAAGAGTTCTTGAGATGAGGAAATGATGATAGCTAACCGGTGTAGCTATATTGTTAATATTGCTTAATCTAACTATCTAGTAGTTTAGTACTTTGTGTTATGTTGAACTATGTATTCTAGAGTGTTGTTTAAGGTTAATGTAATAACACTTGTTAGCACCAGAATTGGTCATTAACACCCTTGAGTAGAGTAATGTAGAGTGATTAATGAAGAGATTAAGTTAAAACTGAGGAATTACACGGTAGAATACAATAATAATTGTAAGAAACAAGAATACCAGATTTATAGTGGTTCGGCGTAACTTCCTACGTCCACTTAGAGTTTAATCTTTATTGATTTTTCCACCTATTTAATACAGACATAATCCGTACGCCAATGACTTGATTATAAGTTTGAATAAAAAATAGACGAGTCTTGAAAATGGTAGTCTCCCCCGTGTTTTCGAAAAAAAGGTCCTTTACATTGTGCCCTTGCCCTTTTATTTATAGACGAAGATAGACTGGTCTCCCAGCACAGGCCTAAGGACAAGGTACCTTGGCCCACAATAGACAACTCCTGTATACCAAACCAGGTATACCAAATGGCAGTTGCCGAGCGACGTCGGTCGAACGAAGCTGGCCGAGCGATGAGTGTACCTTCCAACCGAACGACGAGTCTGCCTTCTAGGCCAAACGAGGGGTCTTCCTTCCAGGCCAAATGACATTTTAGCAGAGCCGAATGAGGATACGCCGAACCATAATGGCCAAACGAGGCTTTACGATCAACTCAGACCGAACGAGGCGTCCCCTCCTTTTGATAGAGCCATACAAAAGCGCTGCCATACACCGAATGCACCAAACCCTTTACACCACCATCCTTTCCATGATCAGGATCTTATATGGTGTCAACTATGACATCTGCAACTATCATCTTGTAGCTAGGCCAAAGTGCCAGGTAACATTTGTCCCCCAAAAGTGTGTCGGGTAAAGCAACGCGACATGCTTTGAATCAACGAGTATTCCTTGTTTCCAAAAAGAAATCCATCATGTTTCCAGAATAGTCATTATCCTTCAATTTTATCCTCCCAAAGTGTCGTATCCTTCTTCGGTCGTCATGACGCTTGGTCGATTCCCAATATTATAAATCCAGGGTTGTAGTTCATCAGTAGCCATCCGTGTCCTGTTCTACAGGGCTAGTAAGCTTGGGCTATTGGAATGACCCTAATTCTTAAGCAAAATTTTTTTTTTTGCTTACATACTTAACTAAGACTACCTAGGGTCATCCTTACCTATTCTCATATTATCCAGGATCTTTCTCAATATAAAAATATTGTTTTAAATCTAAATCTTTCCTAACATACATATATGAAGATATCTATGTTATATCCTACTAGAATCAGAGCATAATAATAATAGGGAAGTAGAAATCTTTTTAAATCTATTAAAATGTGATAATTCCCTAATAAAAGATTTATTTTCACATTCTGATTATTGACCATAGAATCCACTGTAAACATGTACTTTGGTCTGTTATTCTAATTAAGGAATGATTAAGTAATAATCTAGTGTAAGAAAGCTTTTTAATATGGATGTTTGTGTTAAAATCTGCATAGTTTCAAACTCAAGCTAAAAGAAAGTGGATCCTAAGTGAACACAAGCAACATCTAGGCGTAATGGAAACGCGCCTAACTTACACATGAGAGGTCACGAGTTCAAGTACTATGCTGGTCAGTTCAAACTCAATTTTTGCTTTCTTTTTTTTTTCCTGCAGGGTTTTAAAATCTGATACCTACCTATCTCTATACATATACACTTAAGTTTTGCCTATAATCTAACATACAAAACAATATTTCTTGCTTTATTATTTTCAAAACCCATTCCTACTACTTTTCTAGGAATTTGTATTTATTTTGTTGCCTAAATATCAACATGTACACAGATATACAGGTACATGTCTATGTTTTTGTTCATTTTCCAGAAAAACTGGGTTCAAATGGTTCCTAGCTCCATTTTTTTTAAAGTGTGTATGTGGCCTGACCTATGGTCTAACTGTTTGGTTAAAGAAACCATTCTTTTACTTGCATTTGGACAAGTTTCAGTATCAAGACATGAAAGTGTAACAGTTATAATTCTTTCTGGATTTTCCCAATATAATTTCCTATATATCTATCTTTTGAAAAGATTTAGGATTAACTAAAACCATCATAAAGTGATCATACTTATAAAATCCAGTTTTTCCTTTAATCAAAACAACTTTAGCAAATAGATAATCAATTCAGCTTAACTTCAATATTCTTAATACATACCAAACCAGAAAACAGAAATAACATAACACATATCTCTTGCAAGTTCTTCCTACTTAATACATCACTAGATTCATTTAAAATAACTGAATAATTCCAAACTTTCAAGGTTTTGCATAACAGCCTAAACAGAACTATCAAATTTTCCAGATTACATGCAAATATCTCATTCTAAGTTCTTATTTAACTCTAGTTTAGCATGCTTATCCAATCATTCTCATTAGCCATAGCAGCTTCCTATTTAGAGCCAGCATTCCCTGAAAAAGCATTAAGGGCTGCCCCATTTTAAATGAGACACCCCAGTTGCCATAAGCAAACAAGGGTCAGATACAAGATCTGGTATGAGCATCATCAAAAATTCCATGATATTAAGTAATTAAGTAAGACCTAAACATTTTGTATAGATTGCATTTACCAAATTTCTTCCTAGCCTCATCTGCCATAAGGAATCATGGGGACACATTGCAATAAAATAATTCACAATATTGCACAAAGATCTCAGGGCTTAAACAAACCATGTGTCAACTTGCATACTTTAAATACAACAAGCATTCCAGCAGTTCTCTTGGCTCACAATCCTTTGTTTATTTACTAAGTGTTCATGTTTGATCCTATCATGAGATAGCTAGGTGACTGAATCACAGTGTACATGAAACATTATATAGAGCTCTCAAGCATAATTCCAGAACAAGCTAACTTTCATATCCAGGGAATTCATATCTACAAGTATTCTGGTTTAAAAGAAAATACAAGAATATTTGTAACTGGGAATAAAGACTAGGCATGTGGGTTATTATTGTTTCACAAGCAACCATGTTTGAACTAAATTCAAGATCTAGCTTAAACAAGATTTCTGGCCCATGGTTTTCTATTTGATCAAAGGTTCAGCACATTAGGAATTTCCATTGCAACCTTGAATCTTTCATTTGAGCCTCAGCACTTACACAAGTGTAATGCAACTCATATACATATGTTTGTCATGCCATAACTAAACCAGCTACAAGCATTCTCTATTTACTATTACATTTTCATACTATAACATTTCTGGGTATAAACAATCAGAGCATAATACTCACTATCAAAACTAAAAGCATTTAGAAACACCCATTAAAGCATCCATTAAAACCATAGTAATAAAATCCAAAATATGCAGAAAAATTAGCATAAGCTAGGCTGCCTCATAACAGGACTTAATGCCATGGATTAGTGAGATTACTCACAGAAAAATGCTTCTCCTGCTTAAATCAGAAAGAAAACCTTTTAAAACTTGCTTTTCTGCTTGCAAATATTTTCCTCTTTGTTTTCTTAAATGTTTTGGGTAGCAAAATGATTCTTTTCTGGTTTATACTTGAATTTATAAGAGAAGTTTTCTAGGGTTTATCATTGTAAAATCCCATTCCTACCCTGGCCAAGACTCATGCATTTTGCATTTCAGATTTGTTCATTTTCACTTTTGATACCCCGGCCATATGTGGTGCTTACTTTCCCTTATATTTTTTTTTCTTTACCTTTTCAAAATATATCCTATTCTTACCAAGTCATGAAAATTGTGTGACATTGTCACTTGTTTATTTTCTAGAAATCCTCCTTTCTATTTCTGCCTAAAGCAATTATTCTGCTTGCAATTTGTCTTTTGCCATTTTAGTATTACAGTTTTCTTTTACTTGCTTATTTCTTTTTAACATTTTCTATTCTTACAGAAATGTACATTTGCATACATATCCTATCTAGGCTTATTTAACTCCTCCTTAATTTCAGAAAGATATGCACCTATATGTGCATACAGACTTTTAAATCCCTGTAATATTTTCTTTTCTGGGTTTAAATAAAATATGTTTACTGATTCAAAACAAAACTTACTTTTCCTTATTTTCTTGGATGATTCATATAATTCCAGAGATCAAATATCCATATCACAAAATTATGTTTGTAATACTTTTTAATTCTTGTTTTGATTTCAGTGGATTTGGAGTTCTTTCATGTGCCATATCAGTGTGCACACACTTGAACACTTTATTTTTTTTTTTCATGTATTCTTATACAAATGAATTCATATATTTTCAAAATTCAACCAAATAAGATTCTATGAATTTCTGGGGCATTACAATCACCCCACCTTTTTAGGAATTGTGTCCTCACAATTTTCTCATTCATTTTTTTTTTTTTTTTTTTTTTTATATTTCTAGATTCTCCTAAAATCTATCAGACATTGCATAAGCAAACAATTCAGTCAAAACAACCATACATATTAAACTTTTAGGAATTTAGTTTTTTACCTTCCACTACAAAAAGTTTAGGGTAATCCATCTTTATTTTATCCTCCAATTCCCATGTACAGTCCTTAGGGTCTAGGCTCCATTGAACCTTTACCAATTTTAAAGTTTTGTTCCTCAACTTTTTTTCCTCTTTAGCCAAAATCCCCATGGGTTCTTTCTCATAGACCAAATCAGAATTTATTTGAACCTGAGTGGGTTTCTCTAAAATCTCTTCTTTTTCATGTACCCATCTTCTAAGTTGTGATACATGGAATACATTGTGCATTGCACTCATCTCTTCAGGCAGCTCTAGCCTATATGCTAATGAACCTATTCTTTCCAAAATCTTGTAAGGTCCAACATATCTTGGGGTAAGTTTTCCTTGCTTGCCAAATCTTAACACCTTCTTCATAGGTGAAACTTTGATGAAAACATAATCACCAACTTCATATTCTACCTGCTTTCTCTTTTTATCTGCAAACTTCTTTTGCCTATCTTGAGCTGCTGCCATTCTTCTCCTCACCAGTTCAATTTTCTCTGTGGTCTCTTTTATATACTCAGGCCCTAAGACAGCCTTTTCTCCTGCTTCAACCCAACATATTGGTGACAAACATGGTTTTCCATACAAGGCTTCAAATGGTGCCATGCCTATGGTGCTTTGATAACTATTGTTATATGTAAATTCAGCCAAATGGAGGTGATCTTCCCAATTACCTCCAAAGTCTAGTATACATGCCCTCAACAAATCCTCCAAAACCTTATTTATCACTTCAGTTTGACCATCTGATTGGGGGTGGTATGCTGTACTCAAGCATAATTCACTCCCTATGGCTTTTTGAAAGCTCTTCCAAAATCTGGAGGTAAAGATTGTGTCCCTATCACTCACTATAGTTTTAGGGATTCCATGCAACCTTACTACTTCTTTCATGAATATCTGAGCTAGTTTAGGGGCATTTCTTTCTGCCTTTACTGGTATAAAATGTGCCACTTTGGTCAATCTATCAACTACTACCCAAATGCTTGTATTTCCTCTCTTTGATCTAGGCAGACCATCTATGAAATCCATAGATATATCTTCCCACTTCCACTGTGGTATACTTAGAGGTTGTAATAGGCCTGAGGGTCTTTGGGTTTCTGCTTTGACTTGTTGGCAAGTCATACACTTTGCAACATATTTGGCCACATCAGCTTTCATCCCTGTCCACCAATAATCCCTCTTCAAGTTTTGGTACATCTTGGTGCTACCTGGGTGTATAGAATACTTGCTTCTATGATATTTATTAAGTATCTCTTCCTTCAATCCTATATTCTTTGGAACACATATCTTACTCTTATTCCTTAAGTAACCATTCTTATCAATGTGGTAGTTTGGTACTTCTTCTCCTTTTTCTATTAGAGATTTCTTTTCTAACAAATCTGGATCTTCCTCTTGCATTTTTCCCACTTTCAAAATTAAATCTGATTGCAAAGTTATCAAACTTAATTTTCCCTTTTTCCCTTCTTCAATCATCTCCATGTTTACCTCATTGTCTTCCTCAATTTCCAAATCAGTAAGTAGGGATAAATTTTTAAACTCTTCTATCATTAACATGGCTACTTTTGCGTGCTGCCTGCTCAAAGCATCTGCAACCTTATTAGCTTTTCCTGGAGTATAAAGTATGTCTAAATCATATGCTGCTAAAAATTCAACCCATCTATGTTGCCTCATATTCAGATCTTTTTGTGAAAAAAGATATTTCAATGCCTTATGGTCAGTGTATAAAATGAACTTTGCACCTAGAAGATAATGTCTCCAGAGCTTTAGTGCATATACCACTGCTGCCAATTCAAGATCATGGGTTGCATACTTTGATTCATGCGGCTTCAGTTGCCTTGATGCATAGGCTATAACTTGGTCTTGCTGCATCAATACAGCTCCTAGCCCAGAGCCACTTGCATCAGTATAAACAATCAAATCCTCATTTCCTTCTGGTACTCTCAACACTGGTGCATTGACTAAAGCCTCTTTGATTTTACTAAAGGCTTGTTCACATTTCTCAGTCCATCTAAAGGGTTGGTTCTTTCTAGTTAGGTTGGTAAGAGGTGATGACATCTTAGAAAAATCTTTTATAAATCTTCTATAATACCCTGCCATTCCCATAAATGACCTAACTTCTCCCACTGTGCTTGGCCTTTTCCATGCTTGGATAGCCACAATTTTATTAGGGTTCACTGAAATGCCTTTGGCAGATACAACATGCCCAAGGAAATGCACCTCTTCTTTCCAAAATGCACACTTAGAAAATTTGGCTTTTAAATCTTTTTCTCTTAATCTTGACAAAACAAGGTGTAAGTGATTTTCATGTTCCTCTACTGTTCTAGAATAAATCAAAATATCATCAATAAAAATCAATACAAACTTGTCTAAATAATCCCTGAATATCCTATTCATTAAGTCTACAAAATATGATGGGGCATTTGTCAACCCAAATGGCATGACAAGAAACTCATATAAACCATACCTAGTGTTAAAGGCTGTATACTTAACACTTGAGTCTTCAACCTTCATCTGATGGAATCCAGATGCCAAGTCTAACCTAGAAAATATTTTTGCTCCACTAAGTTGATCAAAAAGATCATCAATTCTAGGTAAGGGGTACTTGTTCTTGATAGTGACTTTGTTTAACTCCCTGTAATCTATGCACATTCTTAAAGTACCATCATGTTTCTTTACAAATACTACTGGAGCACCCCAGCAAGAGTTACTTGGTCTTATAAATCCTTTGCTTTCTAACTCTTCTAACTGTTTCTTTAATTCCTTCAACTCATTTGGCCCCATCCTAGTGGGTTTCTTAATAATTGGACTTGCTCCTGGTATCAGACTAATCTGAAATTCCACTGGTCTGTGGTGTGGAACCCCCTCAACTTCTCCAAACACATCTATGTATTTGTTAATTATGGGGATTTCTTCAATAGAAGGCTCACTGGAATCCTTATTTAAGTCAATCAAGTGATATAATTTTCTTTCTTTAGCTGCTTCACACAAAATTGTGATTCTTTGACCTCTAGAATTTTGTAAGGATATGGTGGATGAGTCTAAATTAATTATGGCTTTGTATTGCCTTAACCAGTCTACACCCAATATAACACCTATATTTGGGTAATTTAAAACATATAAATTGGAAATAAAAACATTTCCTCCTATGTTTAATCCCACATCCACACAAATCATGTTTAAAACACTAGAACTTCCCAATGGGCTTTGCACTAACAAAGGAGTTTCAACCAATATGCAATTTAATTTAAGCAATGCAACTAATTCATGGGAAATCATAGAATGTGTTGCCCCTGTATCATACACTACTGATATAGGTAAGGTACAAATAAATAAGGTACCTTCTACTTGACCATGATTTTCTGCAATAGTCTCTACTGTGGATTTGCCCTTGCTCTCCAAACTTGCTAGCTTCCCTTGCTGTTTATACTCAGGGCAGTTTCTCTTGATATGTCCCTCCTTTCCACATAGATAGCACTTGAAAGCTCCTCCCTTCAATTCTGGGCACCTTGGTTTGATATGTCCTTCTTTTCCACAATGATTACATGTTATTTTCCTTTTTGTATCAGTGGTCTTAGTATCATTAGTTTTCTTACTTTCTATCTCCTCCTTCCTCTTGTCATAGGGGTGATATCTTCCCTTATTCTTCTTATTGTTGTTATTCTTAAAACTCCTATACTTCTCCCTTTCCTTGTCATGTTGCTCAAATTTTAAGGCCAGATCAATGACTTGATCAAAAGTTTTATCTACATATGGCAACATGGCCCTACTAAGCCCTGGATTTAAACCCTTAATATACCTATCATTCTTTGATGCCTCATCAGCCACAAGCATAGCTCCATACTTAGACAAGCCTTCAAACCTATGAGTATATTCAGTCACATTAAAAGTTCCCTGCCTAAATCTGATGAATTCTTCAAGCAGTAGAGTCTTGGCTGATGCTGGAACAAATCTAGCTTCCAACATCTCCTTGAATTGATTCCAAGTGATTTCATTCTCAATCCTCCCAGCTATGACTACCTCCCACCAACTTAAAGCCACACCTTTCAGTTGTCTTGAGGCCACTTGCCTCTTCCTTTGATCATCCAACTGCATGTCATTGAAAATTCTATCCAGTGTTCTCAACCATGTTTGAATTTCCATCACATTTTCAGTCCCTTCAAAGCTCTTGCCTCCTAAATTGGTATAAGTCTTTAATAGTTTGGAAAGTTCCTCATGTGGATACTCAAGTCTCTGCCCTACTCCATCCCTTAAAGCCCTCATAAAGTCTTGCATATCAAGCATTTGTGGTGTACTTGATCCTACATTGTGTTGAGATCCTCTTCCTACCATAATTGGACAACTACAGTATGGGTAGATAAGGTTAGTTTATCATGAGAGTATATATATATATCTATATATTTTAACTTTCTATCTATATTATTATTTTACTCAAACAGTACATACATATGATTATAGTACTTCAATCAATCAATACAATCATTCTTAGCTATGTGTAAATTTAACATAGCTCTGATACCAAAATGGAATGACCCTAATTCTTAAGCAAAATTTTTTTTTTTGCTTACATACTTAACTAAGACTACCTAGGGTCATCCTTACCTATTCTCATATTATCCAGGATCTTTCTCAATATAAAAATATTGTTTTAAATCTAAATCTTTCCTAACATACATATATGAAGATATCTATGTTATATCCTACTAGAATCAGAGCATAATAATAATAGGGAAGTAGAAATCTTTTTAAATCTATTAAAATGTGATAATTCCCTAATAAAAGATTTATTTTCACATTCTGATTATTGACCATAGAATCCACTGTAAACATGTACTTTGGTCTGTTATTCTAATTAAGGAATGATTAAGTAATAATCTAGTGTAAGAAAGCTTTTTAATATGGATGTTTGTGTTAAAATCTGCATAGTTTCAAACTCAAGCTAAAAGAAAGTGGATCCTAAGTGAACACAAGCAACATCTAGGCGTAATGGAAACGCGCCTAACTTACACATGAGAGGTCACGAGTTCAAGTACTATGCTGGTCAGTTCAAACTCAATTTTTGCTTTCTTTTTTTTTTCCTGCAGGGTTTTAAAATCTGATACCTACCTATCTCTATACATATACACTTAAGTTTTGCCTATAATCTAACATACAAAACAATATTTCTTGCTTTATTATTTTCAAAACCCATTCCTACTACTTTTCTAGGAATTTGTATTTATTTTGTTGCCTAAATATCAACATGTACACAGATATACAGGTACATGTCTATGTTTTTGTTCATTTTCCAGAAAAACTGGGTTCAAATGGTTCCTAGCTCCATTTTTTTTAAAGTGTGTATGTGGCCTGACCTATGGTCTAACTGTTTGGTTAAAGAAACCATTCTTTTACTTGCATTTGGACAAGTTTCAGTATCAAGACATGAAAGTGTAACAGTTATAATTCTTTCTGGATTTTCCCAATATAATTTCCTATATATCTATCTTTTGAAAAGATTTAGGATTAACTAAAACCATCATAAAGTGATCATACTTATAAAATCCAGTTTTTCCTTTAATCAAAACAACTTTAGCAAATAGATAATCAATTCAGCTTAACTTCAATATTCTTAATACATACCAAACCAGAAAACAGAAATAACATAACACATATCTCTTGCAAGTTCTTCCTACTTAATACATCACTAGATTCATTTAAAATAACTGAATAATTCCAAACTTTCAAGGTTTTGCATAACAGCCTAAACAGAACTATCAAATTTTCCAGATTACATGCAAATATCTCATTCTAAGTTCTTATTTAACTCTAGTTTAGCATGCTTATCCAATCATTCTCATTAGCCATAGCAGCTTCCTATTTAGAGCCAGCATTCCCTGAAAAAGCATTAAGGGCTGCCCCATTTTAAATGAGACACCCCAGTTGCCATAAGCAAACAAGGGTCAGATACAAGATCTGGTATGAGCATCATCAAAAATTCCATGATATTAAGTAATTAAGTAAGACCTAAACATTTTGTATAGATTGCATTTACCAAATTTCTTCCTAGCCTCATCTGCCATAAGGAATCATGGGGACACATTGCAATAAAATAATTCACAATATTGCACAAAGATCTCAGGGCTTAAACAAACCATGTGTCAACTTGCATACTTTAAATACAACAAGCATTCCAGCAGTTCTCTTGGCTCACAATCCTTTGTTTATTTACTAAGTGTTCATGTTTGATCCTATCATGAGATAGCTAGGTGACTGAATCACAGTGTACATGAAACATTATATAGAGCTCTCAAGCATAATTCCAGAACAAGCTAACTTTCATATCCAGGGAATTCATATCTACAAGTATTCTGGTTTAAAAGAAAATACAAGAATATTTGTAACTGGGAATAAAGACTAGGCATGTGGGTTATTATTGTTTCACAAGCAACCATGTTTGAACTAAATTCAAGATCTAGCTTAAACAAGATTTCTGGCCCATGGTTTTCTATTTGATCAAAGGTTCAGCACATTAGGAATTTCCATTGCAACCTTGAATCTTTCATTTGAGCCTCAGCACTTACACAAGTGTAATGCAACTCATATACATATGTTTGTCATGCCATAACTAAACCAGCTACAAGCATTCTCTATTTACTATTACATTTTCATACTATAACATTTCTGGGTATAAACAATCAGAGCATAATACTCACTATCAAAACTAAAAGCATTTAGAAACACCCATTAAAGCATCCATTAAAACCATAGTAATAAAATCCAAAATATGCAGAAAAATTAGCATAAGCTAGGCTGCCTCATAACAGGACTTAATGCCATGGATTAGTGAGATTACTCACAGAAAAATGCTTCTCCTGCTTAAATCAGAAAGAAAACCTTTTAAAACTTGCTTTTCTGCTTGCAAATATTTTCCTCTTTGTTTTCTTAAATGTTTTGGGTAGCAAAATGATTCTTTTCTGGTTTATACTTGAATTTATAAGAGAAGTTTTCTAGGGTTTATCATTGTAAAATCCCATTCCTACCCTGGCCAAGACTCATGCATTTTGCATTTCAGATTTGTTCATTTTCACTTTTGATACCCCGGCCATATGTGGTGCTTACTTTCCCTTATATTTTTTTTTCTTTACCTTTTCAAAATATATCCTATTCTTACCAAGTCATGAAAATTGTGTGACATTGTCACTTGTTTATTTTCTAGAAATCCTCCTTTCTATTTCTGCCTAAAGCAATTATTCTGCTTGCAATTTGTCTTTTGCCATTTTAGTATTACAGTTTTCTTTTACTTGCTTATTTCTTTTTAACATTTTCTATTCTTACAGAAATGTACATTTGCATACATATCCTATCTAGGCTTATTTAACTCCTCCTTAATTTCAGAAAGATATGCACCTATATGTGCATACAGACTTTTAAATCCCTGTAATATTTTCTTTTCTGGGTTTAAATAAAATATGTTTACTGATTCAAAACAAAACTTACTTTTCCTTATTTTCTTGGATGATTCATATAATTCCAGAGATCAAATATCCATATCACAAAATTATGTTTGTAATACTTTTTAATTCTTGTTTTGATTTCAGTGGATTTGGAGTTCTTTCTTGTGCCATATCAGTGTGCACACACTTGAACACTTTATTTTTTTTTTTCATGTATTCTTATACAAATGAATTCATATATTTTCAAAATTCAACCAAATAAGATTCTATGAATTTCTGGGGCATTACAGCTATCTGCTCCAGTCTTTTCTTAATAACCTTAAGTGAGAATTCTATTTCTGTTGATTTCAAGAAGTTGAACTTTTTCGAATGTACCATGCATGTTCGGGTACATGTTCTTGCCATTGACTCTCGGAGGGGTTTTACATGCTCATAAGTCATCACCAATTCCATCTAGTTTAACTGCAATTTAATTGCGATTCCTTGTTTGTATTTTTTTTAAAATAAGGGTTGCAATCAGCTACTTGATGAGAGGGGACTTCAAGTTTTACATGGATGATGACCTCAGAGCAGTAAGCAAGGGCGAGTGGAGTACGACCAGTCACGGACCCCTGGGTAGTTCTATAAGCCCATAATGCTGTTGGGAGTTCACCACTCATTTACCTCTAGCCTTTTCTAAACCTCTCTTCAGAACAGACTTTATGATTTTTTTCACAGCTTCAACCCTTCCATTTGCAGTTATAATGGATCACGGAAGGTCATAAGGACATATGACGTTACGGACAATGAAGATGATTATTTTCTTCATCTTGGTCGTGATTAAATGTTCTTCATCCGCCCATTTGGTGAAGTAATCAACCGCTATGATGGTGTATTTCACACCACCTTTAGGACCGAAAAAAAAAATGATGTCAATGCCCCCAAGGGGCAAACAGCCATGGACTAGCCATTTGAGTAACTTCCATCAGCGGGGCCCCCGGATTATTTGCAAACATCTTGCATTTGTCGCATTGTTTAGCATGATCAATCGCATTTGGATTGATAGTTGGCCAGTAATACCCATAGCAGAGTATTTTCTTTATCAAGGTTTCCCTCCTGATGTAATTGCTGCATTCTTATTCATAGACTTCGCTCAAGACTCATTTGATATCATCATGGGTGATACACCGAAGCATGGGAATGGATAAACTCCTTTCTACACATGACTTCTTCTTAGATGATTTGGCAAGAAGCTATGAGAAGGATCTGTAGTCTTCCATTCCTCCGTTCAGTAAGAATTCCTCATTGTAGATAGTCTTTGATAGGAGTCAACCATGACCCCTTTTCTGGCTCTGTCTCCAAGATCTAGCCGATCTCCATCCGTCAATGCTTGGAATATTAAGTATTTCAATCGAAATAATGTATGTCTTTTGTGTGTCCCTAAAACTGGACAGCGACTGGACTCTTTTCATTCTGTTTGTCGAGTATGTGTGTAATGATGTAATATGCGAAGTTGATTAGTAGCTCTTGGACCTGGCCGAGATAAGAAGCAAGATAATGCCCCCTAGCAAGATCAACTTCCTTAACTTTTCATACTATTAATCAGGAAGCACAAAAGATATGTAAAATTTCCACTCCAAATCCTCTAGCAAGTGTGAGGCTTGAGGTCGAGGCTTCATACTAAGCATCGTTGTTTGTTACAGGGAAATCGAGTTTCAGGACGTAGCGGATCGATTGTTGTGCAGGAATCATTACCATGACTCCTACGACATAACACTGATCACTGGATGCTCCATCCACGCACATTTTCCATCTGTTGGTTGGTTCTCTACTACTCTTCGAGTAGTCATCTGATGTAGTGAATTCTGGTATGAGGTCTGCTAATTTCCGTGTTTGGATAGCCCTTTGAGGGAAATAAGTGATATCGAATTGGCTTAGTTCGGTATTCTATTTAAGTAGTCTTTAAGACGTCTCAGGTCGTTGTATGCCCTGTCGCAACGGCTTATAGGCATAGACGTTGATGGTTACTCTAGTCGAATCCTAGAGTCTTGTCATGAGTTATTAAGTCTAATAGTGAAGGGATTTGAATGCTCTAATCAATTATCTACAAATGGCGAAAGATCAGGCTTAAAAGCACGTTAAAGGAAATGTCAAGTAGGGGTCAGCCTCGAGTTGCGTGCAGCTGCATAGCTGGATCTTGCTATGAGTTTGAATTTGCTTGTATATTCGAGTAACGCACTTTCTATTAAATGCATTCATGATCCTTTACCCATGCTTCGGTTGGAGTGACATTTAGTTGCCCACGAGCTTAGGTATCGATTTAATGATTCTTTCTCTAGGCATTCTTTCGGTCCTAGCCTTGAGTAGCTGTAAGCACTATATATAAGTTTCAATATTGAGCTATCACAGGCAGCCTTTGGTTGACCATGTGTCTGCTCCCAGTCTCAGGTTGAAAAATGCACTACATGGATGGTTGAGTCTCGCTCTAGCTATGTTTATATTCCCACCTAAACTCCAAAGACATGGAGTTGATTGGTGAATAGTTGGTTCACATTCATCTTGCTTCTCGCTCGTTCGCCCAGGTCTGGGGCATATAACGATAAGTACGAAGGTCAGCCATGCCCATATTAGCTTTACTCTCTTTCCCATTAAATCGTGGGATCAAGTCAGTCGATGGGAAACTAGGTCTCACCTGTTTTAGATTTTATTGTGATTTTTCATTTCAAGGGGAATACTTTGATGCCTCATCAGTTTTAGGGCATAATTTGGAAACTGGATGGTCATCCACGTCCACTTTGGTTCATGTTCTGTAATCATATCTCGAGGTAAAGTTGGCTACAAATACAGTCAGGTCATGCTCATCCAGTTTCATACTCCTCCTGACAGATCGAAGGAGGGTGCTGGAGAATTTTTGACCAAGTCTTCATGGTTAACTCTCCTTTCCACACTCTGGAGGTCATAGTTTTTCAAGGAACATCCGAGTCACATAAATATGTGCTTGGTGTGGATCGGTATTGACCCTCGATCTGAGGTATGATATAGTCGCTTGCCCATTGCTTTGGATGTCGTTTCGATTGGTTTTGTATTGAGGCCTCCCTGTAGTCGTTGCCTTAAGTTGTAAAGAATGCCAAGATAGAGCTATAGTAGCCATCGTATTCAGCTTTTAGTGATTTGTACTCCTGCTCCCAACATTAATTTTGCCAGGCCACTGGTCAGATGGTCGAACTCCATCCTTAGCGAGTTAATAATCCTCCTATCGATTTCTAGCCGAAGTTTGTGGAATAGAGAACGGTCGGAATCCACTCGTCTATTTATCAATGTTTATACACCACTCTACATTCTGGTGACTTAGTGTTATTCTCCCCCGGTAGACTCGCGCCTAATTTGTGTTCATGCTTCGGTCCATGCTTCGAGGACTTAGAGATTGTTGGACGGTTTATGCTTTAGTCCACAGTTTGGGACATAGGGTTTTTCGTCAATTCATTTATACTCCAGTCCACACTCTAGGGATTTAGAGCACTCTAGTCCGCTTATGGGACTTAGAGATTTTTCTCAAATCATTTATACTCTAGTCCGCACTCCGGGGACACACAGTACTCTAGTCTGCACTCCTGGGACTTAGAGATTTTTCAGTCGTTTATACTTTAGTTCGTGCTCAGGGGACTCAGAGCACTCTAGTCCACTCTGGGGACTTAGATTTTCTTTAAGTCATTTATACTCTAGTCCACACTCAATGGTCTTAGATTACTCTAGTAATTCAGGGACTTAGAGGTTTTTAAATCGTTTATACTTTAGTCCGCACTTAGGGGACTTAGAGTACTCTAGTCTGCTTTAGGGACTTAAAGATTTTTGAGTCGTTTATACTCTAGTCCATGCTCTGGGGACTCAGAGTACTCTAGTCTGCACTCTGGGGACTTAAGGGTTTTTAATTCATTTATACTCTAGTCCACACTCAAGGGATTGAGAGTACTCTAGTCCTTTAGGGACTCATAGGTTTGTAAGTCGTTTATGCTCTAGTTCGCACTCAGGGGACTTAAAGTACTCTAGTCCGCTTTGGGGACTTAGAGATTTTTGAGTCGTTTATACTCTAGTCCACGCTCTGGGGACTCGGAGTACTCTAGTCCACACTCTGGGGACTTAGAGGTTTTTAAGTCATTTATACTCTAGTCCGTACTTTGGGGACTTAGTGTACTCTAGTTTGCTTCAGGGACTTAGGGATTTTTAAGTCGTTTATACTCTAGTCCACGCTCTGGGGACTCAGAGTACCCTAGTCTGCACTCTGGGGACTTATATGTTTTTAAGTCGTTTATACTCTAGTCCACACTCAGGGGACTGAGAGTACACTTGTCCGCTTTAGGGACATAGAGGGTTTTAAGTTGTTTATACTATAGTCTGCGCTATGGGGACTTAGAGTACTCTAGTCCGCACTCTGGAGAATTCAAGGTTTTAAGTCATTTATACTCTAGTCCGCACTCAGGAGACTTAGAGTACTCTAGTCCGCACACTGGGGAATTAGAGGTTTTTAAGTCACTTATACTCTAGCCCGCACTTAGGGGCGTTAGAGTACTCTAGTCCGCTTCAAGGACATGGAGATTTTTGTTGAGAGAAGTTGTATTTCCACCCGTTTAATTTGTATTTCATTTACCGTATCGAGGCTAATGCTGTCAAATGAACGATCAGGCCACGTTTGCTCATGTACTGGGACTCTGCCCCAGCACGAAGGATGAAACTTGAAGGATGGATGGTCGATTCTTGTTTGCTTAGTGATTATAGCTCTTCCAATCAAGTCAAGGAAGGAAGTACATAACATGGTTGGATCACATCCATGATGGGTTAGATAATCAAATCTCGCACAATTTGCTTCGTATCTCTTTCTAGAAAATAAGGATAAATGATTATTGAGTAGACAAAGTAAGTTGCATACGTTTATAGATGCAGTCGTGTCCATGTATTGAGAGCGATGGATGGCGAGTAGGTAGTCCATTATAACTACTCCAAGTCTGGCTTTTGAACAACCTTTTGTGCGCAGGGTAAGATTTGATGTGTAGATGATCAAAACACATCTACTCTAGATAGATCTCGGTGTCACTGAGCTTCAGGAGTGGCATTTGTATTTTGTCGAACTTTTTTTTACTCGATTTGAGTGAATAATTGGGCCATATTCATTCCAAGTCTTGCTTAGGTCTTCAAGACAAATGTGGAGGTCGACGAATGGATGATCGTTCGTGTTCACTTTGTATTAGGCTCTGATCGTGACGAGCTTTTCAATCTCTAGTCCATAGCCCCAAATCGAAGGAATATGGTTAATGGTGAGCAGTCGAATCATGCTCGTCTTGATGAAACTCCACAGGTCCGATCACGATCTGCGTGGATTGGTTGGTGGCCAAATCTGAGTACTCGGTCACATGGTAGAATGTAATAATAAATGTAAGAAACAAGAACACCAGATTTATAGTGGTTTGGCCTAACTCCTATGTCCACTTTGAGTTTAATCTTTATTGCTTTTTCCATTTATTGAATACAGACACAATCCGTACACTAATGACTTGATTACAAGTTTGAATAAAAATAGATGAGTCTTGACAGACAGCTGATGAGAGAAATCAAGGCTTGACCAATGAAGATTGGGGGATATCCAAGAGTCATACTCCATTCACAAATACTATTCTATAGGCCGAGTACCCCAAGAAGTTTAGCATGCCAACTATCCCGGCCTGCGAAGGGAAAACTGATCCCCGACAGCATGTCATGAGATATGAATGATGGATTCAACTAGATCAAATGATGCAGCTAAGTGTAGATGCTTCCCAATAACCTTATCCGAAATTACGACCATGTGGTTCACTCGACTTCCACCACGGTCTATATCTACCTTTGACGAATTGGCGACGAAATTTGTAGAATAATTCAGGATACATGCCCACTCGTCCTAAGGACGTGATGTCCCTATCTAGTCTAATCCATGCTTCAAGGTAGTCGTTGAAGGAGTACTTATAGAGGTTTCACGTTGCGTCTACTAAAGTTAGCAACTCTAATGACCATGCAATTCTGATGGCTATAATGCGAGGAGTGGATCCGGATTCAGAGTTTGGAGATAAGTTGGTAGGAAAACCTCCGACTACGCTAGAGCATTTTTATTCAAAGGCTCATTAGTTCATCATAAGAGAGGAAGCCAGGTGGACAAGGTGAGATAAGGCACCAAGACCTATTCAGGAGACAGTGAAAAGCAACTTCGCTGTGAAACAATCAGCTGACGGTTCGGAGAAGGTTCAGGTCAATGTCCAGAACAAGCCCGGGCAATCTAAAGGGCCCGGAGGAGGAAATCCTGGAATGAAAAGAGAAGCAGGAAAATAGAAGCCAAGGTTTCCAAATTACAATGAATATACTCCTCTGAATGCATCTCTGAAGAATATTTACCTATTAACTTGTAATACTTTTCAATACAGAAAGCTGCGTCCAAAGGAGTCAACAGAGAAATGAAAGCGTACTGGGAAGTACTGCCGCTTCCATGAGACTTACGGGCACAATACCGAAGAGTGTAAACACCTCCATGATGCCATAGAAAAGCTGATTAGACAGAAAAAGTTGCAGGAGTTTGTCAAGAACCCACAGGAAGGTAGGCAAGGAACATCAGACCCCGGACACGGGCCGGCTCTGTGCCATCTAGTGGAACCTGCCCGAACTGTAGGTAGACTAGTCATAAACACTATAGTCGGTGGACCTCATCCTGCAGACAGAAACTGGTAGGAAATGGAGCGGTAAGCTAACTTCTTAAGGCATGCAGATTATGAGTATTGTTCGAATGTGGAGGATGGGACTCCTGCTAAACAGCAGCGCATGATGACGCACGATATAGTATTCAAAAGCCGAGATGCTGACCAGGTGGAGGCTCCTACCGTTGACCCGATGGTATATCCGCGACAATTGGGCCATCACTCGTGAAGAGAATTTTGATTGATTGCGGAAGTTTTGTTAACATCATCTTCAAGAAGGCATATGACCAAATGAAGATGGAGACGAAGGATTTAAAGCCATCTGAAGCTCGTATCCATGGCTTTAATGGTGCAGCAACCTGTGTAGTGGGTTATGTTGAATTGCTAGTTGAACTTGGGCAAGATGAATGCAGGAGGGTGCGAATCCTACCTTTCATAGTTTTGGATGTTGATTCTCCATACAATGTATTTCTGGGTAGACCGGCCCTTGTAGAGTTTACGGCAGCTTTGGCCTCGTGGTGTTTAACTTTGAAATTTCCAACAGACAAAGGAGTTGGTGTTGTGCATGGCGATCAGGTGACCGGTCGTGCATGTTATGTGGCTGAGCTAAGAGAGGCCCGACGGAGAGAGAAAGGAAAGGTTGCGGACAGCTCCGTCTGCATCCGAAACACCGACAATTGACAAGTAGTGCCCGATCCCGGGCTCGGACAACATTCTCAGATCTATAAAGACATAGATCCGAGAGATGATGATGAGGAACCCAGGGAAGCAAAAGCTACACTGGCTGAACTGACGATTGACATTTCAGTCAGCCGAGATGAACTATCTCGAGTACTTAAGATTGGATCACAACTCGACCCCTTGATGGTCGAGGATCTTACTGATTTCCTCCGAGCAAATCTGGATGTTTTCGCTTGGACACATTCTGATATGTGTGAGATTTCTCCCCTATTACGAGTCATATGTTGAACATAGACCCGAGGTACATACCAATGAAGCAGAAAGGAAAGGCATGGACTCGGAGAGGTCCGCTGCTCTCAGAGAGGAGGTGGAAAAACTCAAAGCCAATGGGTTCTCCACGATGCCCTCTACCTTGAATAGGTGTCTAACCCTCTGCTAGTGAGGAAAGCAAATGGGAAATGAAGAACTTGCGTAGATTACTCTGATCTAAACAAAGCATGCCCTAAGGATAGTTTCCTTTACCCAGGATTGACCAACTGGTTGAGTCGACAGTGGGACACGAGCTACTATCATTTATGGATGCGTACTCGGGATATAATTAAATCCCTGTGCACATTCCAGACCAAGAACACACCAGTTTTGTCACAGATGTCGGGCTATATTTCTATGTGCTGATGCCTTTTGGATTAAAAAATGCGGGAGCGACTTATCAACGTCTGGTGAATCGAATGTTTAAAGACCGGATAGGTAAAACAATGAAAGTCTACATGGATGACATGCTCGTGAAGTCACGACAGTCAAATGACTACATTCGAGACTTAGCTGAGATGTTTGATATACTCAGATATTATGGAATGAAAATCAATGCTTTAAAGTGTTCCTTTGGCGCTGCGTCAGGGAAGTTTTCAGGTTTCATTGTTAATGCATGGCGAATGAAGCTAACCCGGAAAAGATTCAAGCTATACGGAACATACAAATGCCCAAAACAATAAAGCTAGTACAAAGCCTGAACGTAAAAGTAGCCACGCTGAGTCGATTCATATCCAGAGCCACAGATAAATGTATTCCCCTCTTTGATGTAATAAAGAAAGAAAGGAGGAATTTTGAATGGACGCCCGACTATGAGGACACATTCCAAGCTTTGGTGAGATATTTGGAAAGTCTCCCGGTGCTGTCGAAGCCTATAGACCATGAAGTATTGTATGTGTACTTAGGTGTATCCCCACATGCTATCAGTACGGATTTGGTTCATGAGGAAGACCGAGTTAAAAAGCTGGTTTATTATGTGAGTAAATGTTTAACGGGGACAGAAAGAAATTATCCTAAGATTGAGAAACTGTCCAACTTATTGGTGATTGCATCACGCAAGCTTCGTCCATACTTTCAGGCACACTCGATGAATGTTTATACTGATCAACCCTTGTATCAGGTAGTTCAACAACCAGAAACTTCTGGAAGGATGTTAAAATGGAATATTGATTTGAGTCAGTTCGATATTATCTACCTGCCAGAAGGGCCATACAGCCAACAGCCACGATGTTAAAATGAAATATCGAGTTGAGTCAGACGAACAAAATAGCCACGATGTTATTCCCCCCATTCGACGGAAACTGTACACCGATGGGGCATCTAACGACCGTTGCTCTAGGGCTGGTATAGTTCTTCTGACTCCCGAAAACCGATCAATTTGTTACGCTTTGAAGCTCGATTTCCCAGCAACAAATAAGGAAGCCAAGTATGAAGCAATGATTGATGGCTTGAAACTTATCAGAGAACTAAGGCTAAAATCGGTTGAAATCTTTTGTGATTCACAATTGGTGGAATACCAGGTGCGGGGGGACTATCAAACAAAGGGACAGAGACTTGCCCCATACCTTGCACGGGTTCAAAAGCTGCTAGAAAATCTAGAATATTATGATATTTTTCATGTCACGCGTGAAGAAAACAGAGAAGCTGATTCATTGGCAAAATTTGCAAGCACCGGCGATGCACAGTAAATGGGATTGGTTCCCGTCGAAACCTTACATGCTCCGAGCATAAATGTGATGTAGATAGATTTTGTGTTAGAAACCGAAATCGAGAAGGAATCATGGATGACCCCATTCAAGCAATACTTGCTACATAGAGGTCTTTCCCGAAAGAAAGAGCGAAAGACGACAAGTCATCCGTAAAGCTTCGCGATATGTAATGCAGGATGGAATAATGTATCGGAAGGGATTCTCGGATCCCTTACTCTGGTGCATTGCCCATAATGAGATAACACGAGTCCTGAAGGAAGTCCATGAAGGATAATGTGATGACCATACTGGGGAGCAGACGTTAGCAAAGAAAATCCTCCGCTATGGATATTATTGGCCGATTGTAAATCGTGATGCTGCAGACTACGTAGGGAGATGTGAAAAATGCCAGAAGTGTGCAAAAATCCCAAGAGCTCCACCGACGAAACTCATACAAATGGTTAGTCCCTGGCTATTTGCAATGTGGGGGATCAATATGATCGGTTCTTTACCCATATCCAAAGATGGTGCAAAATACGCAACAGTTGCGGTCGATTATTTTACCAAGTAGGTAGAAGCAAAGCTCTTAGCCATGATCACCACCAAGAAGGTCATTAACTTCGTTGTACGAAACATTATATGCCATTTTGGCCTCCTACAGACTATCATTACAGATAATGGAACTCAATTCGAAAGTAGAGAGTTCAATGAATTTTTTCAAAAGTATGGCACTGAGAAAAGGTTTGCAGCAGTTGCTCATCCAAAAGCCAATGGACAAGTAGAAGACGTGAACAAAATAATCAAGTCCATATTGGAAAAAAAGATTGGAAAAGGCTAGAGGCAAGTAGATGAGTGAACTTCCAAGAGCACTTTGGGCTTACAGAACCACCCACAAGTCCGCAACTGGCCACACTCCATTCGCATTGGCTTATGGCATGGAAACTGTTATACCCATGGAACTTAAAGTTCCATCACATCGGGTAACTTATTACGACCCTAAGACGAATCATGATCTTTTACTGGAATCACTAGACTTCGTTGATGAAAAATGTGAAGAAGCTGATTTAAGGGCGGCTGCATATAGGCACCGAGTCGCTCGATATTATAATGAAAAGGTCTGGCCGAGAACCTTTGATGCAGGCGATCTCATTTTGAAACAAGTTTTCCCGGTCCCGTTGCATATGAATCCCACATGGGAAGGTCCATACGTCATTGAACGTAGGCTTGGAGAGGGAACTTTCAAGCTAGCGACCGTTGATGGTGCGACACTCCCTCGAGCATGAAATAGCGAGCATCTGCAGCATTATTATACTTAATCTATCCCTTTTGTATGTTTGTTGCAATTATTTCCAGTATGTTTTTATTTCGTTGATTCTTAGTTTTCGAAATGTATTAAGACAATTTAGTTTGTTTTCATTAATAAAGGCTTGAAGCCATATTTTCCATGAATTATTGATGTTTCTATGTATGATAATTCTATGGCCAAAAACTAGAGTTACATTATTCTATCTGGCGTACGAACACGCACGAACATTCAAAATCTCCAAGCCCCGGAGTGCGGAGTGGAGTACTCTAACATCCTAGAGTGCGGACTAGAGTATAACGACTCAAAATCTCCAAGTCTCCAGAGTGCGGACTGGAGTACTCTAAGTCCCCAGAGTGTGGACTAGAGTAAAAATGACTCAAAATCTCCAAATCCCCAGAGTGCGGACCGGAGTGCTCTAAGTCCCCATAGTGTGGACTTTGGTATAAATGACTTAAAAACTCCAAGTCCCCGGAGTGCGGAATGAAGCACTCCAAGTTCATAAAGTACGGACTAGAGTATAGACGACTCAAAATCTCCAAGTCCTCGGAGTACGGACTGGAGTACTCTAAGTCCCTAGAGTGCGGACTAGAGTATAACGACTCAAAATCTCCAAGTCCTCGGAGTGCAGACTGGAGTACTCTAAGTTCCCAGAGTGCGGACAAGAGTATAAACGACTCAAAATCTCCTAGTCCTCGGAGTGTAGACTGGAGTACTCTAAGTCCTCAGAGTGCGGTCGTGGACTAGAGTATAAACGACTCAAAATCTCCAAGTCCCTGGAGTGCGGACTGGCGTACTCTAAGTCCTCAGAGTGCAGACTAGAGTATAAACGACTCAAAATCTCCAAGTCCTCAGAGTGTGGACTGGAGTACTCTAAGTCCCTAGAGTGTGGACTAGAGTATAAATGACTCAAAATCTCCAAGTCCCTGGGGTGCGGACTGGACTACTTTAAGTCCCCAAAGTGCGGACTAGAGTATAAACGACTCAAAATCTCCAATTCCCCGGAGTGCGGACTGGAGTACTCTAAGTCTCCAGAGTGCGGACTAGCGTAAAACGACACAAAATCTCCAAGTCCTCGGAGTGCGGACTGGAGTACTCTAAGTCCCCAGATTGCGGACTAGAGTATAAACGACTCAAAATCTCCAAGTTCCCAGAGTGCGGACTGGAGTACTCTAAGTCCAAAAGATCATTGATTTTATCTTATAACTGCTCATTTTCTTTTTGTAGGAAATCCTTTTGTAAAACTAGTTCTTCTACGGTATTTTCAAAACATTATGTTTGTTTTACCAAAAAATTATTTTCCTCTTTTAAATTGGAAATTTCTTAATCACAATCTATTAACTTAACTAAAGCAATTCTATTAACTTTATTTAAAGTTTTACAATCTTTTAATAATCCATCATGTGCTAACAGAAGATCTTTATATAAAGAATCTATGCATACTGAATGTGCTCAGAGTTTAGCCATGAAGCATTTGTTTGTTTGCTCCTTTGATTTTTCTTTATTGCTCTTCCTCTTCCTATTTCCTTAAATAGATCTCTTTGTAGCCATTTATTCTAAGATGTTGTTACGATCTCTGGAATCCCAGGCTTTGATACCAAATGAAAGTGACTACTGTGTAGCTAGTTATCACTTAGGATTATGTAATATGGAATGTATTGTAATCTAAATGCGGAAATAGATAATAATAATAGTAAAGTAAATAAGAAAAAGCATACCAGGAGTTTTAATACTGGTTTGAACTTCCCGTTGTATGTCCAGTCCCAGACTTCCCTCTGGAATATCACTCAATAACCCCTCACTTGACCCGGAGGAATAGGTGAACAACACATGAGCGACCAAACATGATTTTTCTACCTCAACAGACGAAGAGGACTTTTACCGCTTGAACAACAGAACATGACTCTACCACTTGAGCAACAGAATAGTTATTTACCGCATGGCAACCGAACAGGACTTTACCACCTGAGCAGCCGAACAGGACTTTGATTACAAAGTAGATTGTCTTGACCTTGTGTGTTCTAATAACATGGATTTGTCACTTGTAGTACACCCTTCCTATAATCTTTTCCCCACGTATGATGTGTATAGTTGTGTGTATATGAAGATTAGGAAGTTTCAAATTGCTTTAGAAATATAAAATTGTGATTGTAAGCAATGAATGTATGAACTGTAGAGAGTAGTTGATTCACAAAATATGATTCAAGTATAAGCAAGTAAGTCAAGTAATTTGATCTTGAAATTCATGCATACATATAGTAGTTAAGGAGTTGCCACTGCTGGTGAAGAGTTCTCAACGAATAGCAATGGCTGCAACTCTTCACGAGGAAGAAGGCTATTCGAAAATGAAGTGTCTTTTCAAAAAATAGCAGTTGGAACCAGGTCAATCGACCGAGCAAAATCGATCAGTCGACTGAATATTCGAAGATAGTAAAAAATAGTGCATGTCTGTGTACTGACCATGGTCAGTCGACTGGTCTTTTTCGATCAGTCGACTAAATTTGAAAATATAAACATGTATACGTATGTGCACAGTTCAAAAGACTATTTATAGATATTCAGTCGACTTGTGGATTTGTTCAGTCGACTGAATTCTATTGATAATCAAAAATCACCACAGCTCATTTGGTTAGAGCACTTGCCTTTTAAACTAGTGACCCGGGTTCAAGCCCCGCTCCATGCTTTTTTTGAAAACTTGATTTTGATTAAAATATGCATGCAAGTTTATTTGAATGTTAATGATGATTCTTGAGAATGATTTTAACAAAGCACTAAACTAGACTCTGTATACATATTTGATGACTCTTCTTAAAATATATAACTATATAAACCATACTTTGAGTCTTTGAGTCTGGATGTTGTCATAGTCGTAGATTCGTGAATTGTTGTTTCATGTCAGCAATCAAAACTCAAAATCCAACATTCTTCCCCTTTTTGATGATGACAACTCCATTTTCCATGGACGAATCTTCGACAAGCTTTGTTGACTTATCTCTCCCCTGGAATATATTCCTGTAATTGTATTATAGATTTCTTCCCCTGAATCTATGCTATATATTCCTGTAAATAATAAATCTTTTCTCCTCCTTAATCTGTGCTTGCATCATTTATTCCTGCAAATAGCGTTAGAGCAATATCTTTCTCCCCCTTTGTCATAGACAAAAAGGAGATTTTATATGATGACGTAAATTATATTTCACATAAGTGTGGCCATAGAACAATATATAACAAACTAACTACTACTTATAATGTAAGGTATCGGAAAAAAAATTAACATTTAAAGCATGCGATGCCCAAGGTTCTTATAATTTCCTAATTTTTAGGAAACCATACCCATGTGGGTGTGACTGAACTTTTATAGATATAGTTTTCATTACAAATCACATTCTTATAATAGTTGCTAATATAAAGTTGTTTATCATGATCAATCATATTAGCTGGAATTCATATCTTAATACTATTATTCATTAGCTTAGTACTTGAAGAATAATTTTTATCATTTCTAAACAAAGTACTATTATTACTATAACTGGTTTAAAACTATCTTGGTTACTAGTACTAGCACTAAAATTAGTATACAAGAATGCATATCTGGTACTATTTTTACTTTTAGCTTGTTTGTAGCCTAAATCGCTTTTATCATTGTGAGATTTTGAATTTATAACTAAGGAAGATAATATATCTTTACCTTTGTTAAAACTTATGATTTTTGAATATAGTCTTTCAAATTTTCTTTAGAATCACAAACTTCTTTTTAAAAATATTATTATTAACTTTTAAAATCTCACATTCTTTAGACAATTTTAAATTCTTTTTAATTAAAGCTTCATTCTCTTTTTCAAGAGACAAAATTAAAGAACTAGAATTATTTAGAGAATTTTCCAAAAAAGTATTTTTATTTTGCACAACATTGATTTCATCCAAAAGATCATTGTTCGTATCTTCTAACTGCTCATTTTCTTTTTGTAGGAAATCTTTTTGTAAAATAAGTTCTTCTACGGTATTTTCAAAACATTTTGTTTGTTTTACAAAAAATTTATTTTCCTCTTTTAAATTGGAAATTTCTTGCTCACAATCTTTTAACTTAGCTAAAGAAATTCTATTAACTTTATTCAAAGTTTTGCTATCTTTTAGTAATTCATCATGTGCTAACAGAAGATCTTTATATAAAGAATCTATGCATACTGAATGTGATCTGAGTTTAGCCATGAAGCATTAGTTTGTTTGCTCCTTTGATTTTTCTTTATTGATCTTCCTCTTCCTATTGCCTCGACTAGATCTCTTTGTAGACATTTATTTTAAGATCTTGTTACGATCTCTAGAATCCCAGGCTTTGATACCAAATGAAAGTGACTACTTTGTAGCTAGTTATCACTTAGGATCGTGTAATATGAAATGTATTATAATCTAAATGCGAAAACATATAATAATAGTAAAGTAAATAAGAATAAGCATACCAGGATTTTTTATACTAGTTCAAACTTACCATTCTACGTCCAGTCCCAGACTCCCTTTGGAATTTCACTAAATAACCCCTCACTTCACCCGGAGGAATAGGAAAACAACACCTGAGCAACCGAACAAGATTTTTCCGCCGCAACAACCGAAGAGGACTTTTGCCGCCTGAACAATAGAACATGAGTTTACTGCCTGAGAAACAGAACATGACTTTACTGCCTGAGCAACCGAACAGGACTTTACCGCCTGAGAAACCGAACAGGACTTTGATTACAAAGTAGATTGTCTTAATCTTGTGTGTTCTAATAACACGGATATGTCACTTGTAGTATACCCTTCCTATAATCTTTTTCTCAAGTATGATGTATATAGTTGTGTGTATATGAAGATTAGGAAGTATCAAATTGCTTTAAAAATATAGAATTGTGATTGTAAGCAATGAATGTATGATATCAAGAGAGTAGTTGATTCAGAAAATATGATTCAAGTATAAGCAAGTAAGTCAAGTAATTTGATCTTGAAATGCATACATACATATAGTAGTTAAGGAATTACAACTGCTGGTGAAGAGTTCTCAATGAATAACAATGGCTGCAACTCTTCAGGAGGAAGAAGGCTATTCGAAAAGGAAGTGTTTTTTTCAAAAAATAGCAGTTGAAGCCAGGTCAGTCGACTAAGCAAAATCGATGAGTCGACTGAATATTCAAAGATAGTAAAAAAACAGTGCATGTCCGTGTGCTGACCATGGTCAGTCAATTGGTTGTTTTTGGTCAGTCGACTGAATTTGAAAATATAAACGTGTATACATATGTGCACAGTACAAAAGACTGTTTATAGATATGAAATCGATTGGTCAATTTTGTTCAGTCAACTGAATTCTGTTGATAATCAAAAATCACCATAGCTCGTTTAGTTAGAGCACTTGCCTTCTAAACTAGTGACCCGGGTTCGACCCCCGCTCCATGCATTTTTTGAAAATTTAATTTTGATTAAAATATGCATGCAAGTTATTTGTATGTTAATGATGATTCTTGAGGAAAGATTTTAACAAAGCACTAAACTAGACTCTATATACATATTTGATGACTCTTGTTAAAATATATAACTATATGAACCATACTTTGAGTAGTTGAGTCCGGATGTTGTTGTAGTCGTAGATTCGTGAATTGTTATTTCATGTCAGCAATCAAAACTCATAATCCAACATCTATGTCCCCAGAGTGCAGACTATAGTATAAACGACTCAAAATCTCCAAGTCCTTAGAGTGCGGATTGGAGTACTCTAAGTCCCCAGAGTGCAGACTAGAGCAAAAACCTTTCCCTTGTCCACGTTGACCGATTTTAGACACTGATTCTTGTAATGCCAAACTTGATCACAGTAGAATCACTTCACGTTCTTCTTATCTGCAGCCGTCTTCCCCTTGCCTGACCAACACTCATGAGCATAATGACCCTCGTCACATTTGAAGCAGTCTAAATCAGCCTTTGCCTTCTTGGCAGCATCTCTCTTCTGGGATCCCTTATTCTTAAAGAACTTCCTCTTCTTTCCCCGAGGACTCTGCATTTCAACTGGCTTCTATCTAGCATAAATAGTAAGAATCTCTTCATGGCTGATTGCCATCTCTACAACTACATTACTAGGATCACAGAGATATAGTAGGGTTTCCCTAGCAATCTCGAGTCTCAGCCCCCTAATGAACCTCTCATTCCTTCTAACGACGGTGTCTATGGTTTTATATTCATAACGGGACAACTCATTAAACTTAGTGGCATACTCAACAACCGACATCTCTCCCTGCTCTAGATCCAAAAACTTCCTCAACAGCGCTGATTTAGCAACCTCATACATAAACCTCTGCTCATATCTCCTTCTAAATCAACCCAAGTTAAATCCTCCTCTGGAATTCCGATAGTAACGTTGTTCCACCAATGAAGTGCTGATCCTTGCAACTGCCTAGAGGCCAGTCTCATCTCATCATCTAAACCCAAATTAGGAAAGATACGCTCATAACGCAACAACCAATTCTCTGCCTCTATGGCATTCTCCATCCCCATAAATGGCTTCCCACCAAGACTGGTTTAGTCTCTGCTTAGCTTAGCATAATTATTCCCAACTGAAGCCATAGGATTAGATCCTCCAACATTTCCAGCTACTCCAGCAGCAACTCCTACTTGGATCATATTAACAAAAAACTGATACATCACCCCGATATCCACTGGTGGATTTCCAACACCCACATTAGCATCAACATTTTGGTTAGCATTAGCTTGTCGACCCGGGTTCCTCCTGGTGGGTCAAGCATTTCTGTTGGTTGTGGTGCATCCTCCATCGAGATTTCCTTCTCCCTATATCTTCTTTCTCGCAAATCTACATACGAGCCTTAGTAAGATACAAAAGTGGTCTAAGAGAGAGGAGAATACGTACTTATATATATATATATATATATATATATCAAATACACATACGTTATTATAGCGTTAACCCAAACCCCGATCTCGTTTTCTGATTCATTGGATTATCTTTTAAAAATATTTAGGTTTAAATTTCTTTTAATTTCATAAACCTATGCTCTAATACTAAGCTGTAACATTCCACGCTAGGAGCCCTAAAATTAACGGCTACGGATGCTACAGTCATCCATAGTTATTAATCTTCAGCGACCAAATATGGTTATATTAGATACATTGATGTAACAGAAACACATGAATATGGAAAAAATTAAAAATCAATAATCGACTTTCTCATTCCATTTCAAAGCAATTTAAATTCATTACATAATCCCACAATCATTAACCAAGTTCAAAGAAAATATATTTATTACAATATATGCCAAGAGCGACATATGAAGATTCCCCCTTGGTTGATCAGAGTATAATATAGGCACGTAAACAAATTTGCCATTACAACAATTACACAGCGGAATAAAAAAAAAGAGAACTCTAAGTGGCTATCATGCCTCCTGCACATCTCCGTAAGCTTATACATCTAAAGTGGTACCTGGAAACCTCAACTCTCAAACCACTCAAAATCTATTGAGCACCCAAGAGTTTAAGAGGAAAACATAAACTTCAAGTCAGACATAAAGCCTAGTATGAATAATAATCTACCATTTCGAACCATTTAGATATCTAAGGAGACCACGCCGCTTAGCAGAACAGGTTTTCCCTCACTAGTATCCTAAAACTTTATAAAACCATATACCATGCTCCTGCATTCATAATGGTTAAAATATAACATTTTAGAATAATATTTGACTAACTGTCTTAGTTATATTTTCTAGGGTCACTATTAACCTAATAGTTTCATGGGCCGACTAATAACCTATTTAACACTTTGGACTCCCTGTCCAGTTTCACAGTTTTCATGGGATCACTAAGAACCTATTGGCCCCTGCCAATAACTTTACAGTTTCGTAGGTTCTTCCTGAACCTATTGGTAACTACAATAACTTCCCTCTTATTCTAATTTTCATTGGTTGACTAGGAATCTATTGACAATTGTCAATTACTTAATGCGGATATAGTTTTCATGGGTCCACTACAAACCTATTGGCCCCTGCCAATAACTCAATCTAATCATAGTTTTCATGGGATCACTATAGACATATTAGCCACTGCCAATAACTCAATCAAATCATAGTTTTCATGGGTTTACAATAAACCTATCTATTTGACAACTTCACTATTTAGGCATCCTACATTTTGGTCTATCTGACCTCCTGGATGCAATTCTACTCATTCAGAAGTTAATTTAATTTATATTCACTACTGGGTCAACCTAGTTGGTTTTCTATCCCTTTTTCCTCAAAATGCAGTTGTGGGTCCATTAAAATGTAAATATATTAATGTAGAAAGAAGTAAACATATTAACATATAATACAAACACATGTGGTTTATTATCCTTGATATCATTTTATAATAAACTTGGTTAATTCGTTTAACCTATTAATCAAGGAAAACTTCTTTAAAAACTCCATATTTAAATCATTTTAGAACTCTTTATTATGCCACGGTTCTCCTTTAATATTTGAGATTGGGTTCTTTGTTTTGAAACTTAAAGCTTTCGACACTTTAAAACATTACTTTTGAAACCCCTGGATAACCTCCTTCGAAAGCATAGAAAACTTATTTTCAAAACGCTAAATATATACCTTTCGAAGCTCTTTAAATTATCTTTTCAAAATTAAAGGGTTCCGTTTGAAACCACCAAAGCATTAATTAATAGTCCTTAAAAACATAGCTTCAAAACCAATAAAAGTAGCTCTTCTGAAACCATTAGGTTTTGATATAAAAACATCTTTTGGGTCAAAGTGAATATATACGAAAGTATCCCTTTCAAAACATTTAATATTTGTATAAATGTTTGGGAAAGTTTGATGGCGTCGGCGCCATCCTTTTGAAAGCTTCAAAACGTTTAAGTAAAACATTGAAGGTTAGCATTGAAACTCCCTTTTGAAACCATTGCCTTCGAAACCCTTGAACCCTTTCGAAAGCATTTAGGAAGTGGGTTAGTATAAGTTTAAAACAAAGTCCACTCATTAAAGGCATTGATGACTTCAATACACTCGAAAGGCAAAATAACGGAAGCAGGGTTACGACTAGGATGGAACCACTTCTTTCGAAAGCATTATTTTATACTCGTAGGAACTCATTCAAAAATTCTTACTTAAAAATGAAAGATGGCAACCCCCTTCGAAAGCTAGTTAGAAAACCCCTTTCGAAAGCATGTGTTTCAACTACATCAAAAGCTTTCAGTAAAATAAAGCAGGCACTTAACATTTGAAAACAAAGTAAAGGTTTAGCCCCATTGGAAGCTAAGGTTTTGACATTATGCCTTCCGCCTTCCTCAAATCCACTACATACCATCAATGTGATACCTTATGTATTGGTTTCGACTTGGTTGGTTTCGGTATGGTTGGTTTCGACTAAGTCGAAGGGAAGGCATAAGGTCGAAAGGGCTTCTAAAAGAGGTGGAACTTACTTTTCTGGGTAAGGCTGAATTAATGCTATATTTAGTAATTACTTTATAATTAACCTGCCTATTTCTAAACCTTTGATTGGTTTCCTTAAAAATTTTCAAATCCTTTGAAAATAACTGTTGCTTATTTTCAGATCTAAATCATAGTTTAATTAACAAATAAGCACTTCCATTAAGCAAAACCAATATTGCTTATAAATCCTTCTTTCGAAATAATTTAATTTACATAGAAAATCACTTAGGAAAAAACCCCAAAAATTACAAAAATTTGCTTTCAATATGTTATCTAACATACAAAAATTTCAGACCCAAATTTTTCCTGAAATACTCGAATAAATTTTTTAAACCCAATTATAAAAATTCATGTCAAATTTTCCATAGCTTGGAAAATTACAAAAATTGAAACCCATCCCCAAAATCATATTCTACATAACATATAATTTTTCCATGGCATTTGAAATCACTAATAATCAGATTTTCCCTAAAACCGTATGAACCCATATTTAAACAATTTGATTTAAATCAAACATGTTATAAATACAAGCATATCATCATCCAAAACATCATAAAATGGTTTTAATCTTAAACCCAAAAACATTTGATTAGAAACAAAATAAAAATGGTATAAATTATTATTCACCTTGATTATGATAAGAGCTCTGAGATTTGATTTGAGATTAATCCCCTTACCTTAATTCCTTAGCTTGATTAAATTTTCTCCTTTTCTTCCTTGTAATAGCCGGCTTCCCCTAGGTTTTCGTTCATTAGATTTTTGAGAAATGAAAATGTACGTGAATGGGAAAATGAAACATGAATGGATGTATAGCCGTGGGTGTATAAGGGTTATGGTAATAAGATGTGGCTATTTCTCGATATGCACTTATGTAAATTAACTAGCCTATAGGCCATTCTTAAGCCTTTTTATATAATTAGCACGACTCAAAATTTTATTTTCAAATCTCAATCCCCTTATCATTCTGATTATTTACATTATTCTATTTAATTTATCTAATTAGATCTCCTGAATAATATTATTAAAAACAGGGGTGTTACACATGTCAACCATCTAACATCCTTATAAATAGACCTCCATTGACACCAAGTGGAGGTGATCATTTCTTTCCTATATTTAAAATTTAAAGTTTTAAACCCTAAATTGAATTGGGGATTTTAAGTGCCAATTGTATTCTTATGACTTTTGCATATAGGGGCTTGAATAATTAACTTTTCATAGCATACTACTATCAAACGAGAATATTTGACTATTATTGAACTTTTGATGTGCACATGACTCATATTTATATTTGGATTTGGACAATTGACATTTTTACGATTTATCATTGAACTTGGACTCAAACTTGAACTTGCATATACTTCCAAGCTTGCATAAGGCCACTTAAGCCCTTATCCAACACAATCTTAACTCGCCTTGCACATTTTGGTTAGCGAAGAAATTTACTAATATTTTGGTGCTAGAAGAAGAGCTAGAACCTCCGTCTCTCTGCATATCCCTATAGAGGACTTGAAGACTTTTTGCATCCTGCATATTCCTATAAGAAATTTTTAAGGAGTCTTTGTATCTTGCATATCCCTTTTGAGGTTTTTGTCTTACATTATCCGATATATTCCTATTGAGAACTTTCTGTATCCTACATAACCATTTAAACCGCATAATGACTACCTCCGAGAAAGGACCCTTCAAACCTTACTTTCCTAAGTCAACTTATCAAGTGAACCACAATCTTCAATTCTATGAGGAACAAGTGTTAAGAGAATTGGCACTGATAACTCTATTTGAAAAAGATGAGTAAATCCTTATGATTCAGATAATTGGAGTGTAAACCTATTCCACATAGGATCTAACTAGGTTTTTGCCTATTATACTACTCTAGGAAAAGAAAACAATAAAAGGAGTGATCCGTTCTCGAAAATGAGAAAAAATATGCAGCTCCAAGCTAAAGGAACCATCTGTGTTAATAAAGTAACAAAGGATTTCGATAAGTTTGCCCAAAGTGGAATGTCAATTGCTATCCTACACCAATTAGAACTTGAGAATTTTCAAAGAGAAAACCTATCGTTAGAACTGACGAGACTATCTAATATTACAAGAAAGCCAAATGGTGACCAAGGATACAATTCCTTAGAAAATTCCATTCTGCAAAAGACTATCCTCTTACTACCTTTTATGAAAACATCTATCTTCTAACCAAAGAAAGTTCGGACTATTAGCCTACAAAAAAGAAGCAATAAGGAAACGAAGGAAATTTTGAAGGTTCTTATTGCCAATATTATTGAACGAATGGATATGAAACTAATCAGTGCCGTGCCCTTAAAGAGATGATTGAGAATTTCTTTGAAAAAGGAGAAATCCAAGGGTTTGTTTACAAAATTTAAGCAGAAATATCAAATGTATCTACCAAAATCAAGTGCTTAATAAAGGGATACATCATAAAAAGGATTCACAAAATAAAGGAAAAGTCTTTGATCCCGCCACAAGGGCCTGGTCAAAGAACATCCTAAAGGGAGGTCAGAGCAAGCCTCTGGTCTCGCCTGTAGGCCTGGCTAGAGTGCTACAAACCTTCGGTTCCGCCTATCTAGCTTGGCCTGACCGCCTCCTAAACGGAGGATAGAGTAAGCCATTGGTCCCGTCCAAGAGGCTAAGATGGCCTGGATAAAGCACCAAGTAGCCTTTGGTTCCACCTGTAGGGCATGACTAGAGCACCTCCTAGAGGGAGGACCAGTAAGACGTTGGTCCTGCCTAAGATGGCCAACCATACACATCGACCGACCTAAATCATTACCTGTAGGGTAATAAGGGGCTTAATTAAAGCCTAAATCATTACCCACAAGGTATCAAAGGGCGAAAGAGGTCAAAGCTTAAATCATTACCTATAAGGTAATAAGGGGCGAAAGAGATTAAATCCTAAATCATTACTTAAAAGGCAATAAGGGGCAAGAGATATCAATTAGGCAAGTGTAATTTCGTTTTGAGAATGGATCAAAGAATTTTTCTAAGAGGAAATGTAATTAAACACAACCAATCTGGCTTCAAGCTAAAATCAGTGTAGCCTTCGAAGGAAAAGGCCAAGAACTATTTATTACCTAGAACCAAGGGTTTGGCGTCACATATGGACATTTGAGAAATTCTAAATTTCCTTGTCATAAATATTCTTATCAAATAATGGAAATCTCCATTGTCGATCAAATTTCCATTATCCTATTAGTTGAAATGTGAATCTTACCAGATGGATTTATGGCCTTCTTATTAATTGAATTTGTGGTCTTCTTATCGAGTCAATTTCTAGTCTTCTATTAAACTGACAGGTAACTTTTCATGCTTATAAATTTCATATGATAATCATCCAATATACCTTGATAGAGGGAAGGAAATTTATGCGATGAGGATCCATTTATGAAATCATTCAACCGGGAAATATGAGAAAACATACTAATTCGATTTGTCTGAAATTCTGCCAATTCAATAATAATTACAAAGGATAAAATTCAAAACCGAATTTTCAATGTTTTAAAGATCAATAAGGAAACTTTTTCATAAATTTCTATGGCATTTATGAAACAAAATGACCGACTTAAGAAAGAAGTAATTTCTCAAAATTATGGAAATAACAATTATTTACTTTATTCTTTTCCAAAAGAGAAAGGGAAAGCCTCATCAAGGAAGGCGGCAAACAAATACAATTACGCCCGGCGAGCAACTCTCAAATCAAAGCCTGTCTACAACATTTTTCGAGGAAAAAAAAATCAACGACCATAGATAATGTTGAAACCCTAAAGTAAGTCACAAATCTCTAACAACTCAACAAGTACAAATGCATGACAAGAATAAAAAAATAAAAAGGTAAAGTTTATTCAAAATATCAACTATTCAGGTACAAAGTTATTTATCAATTTATATAGAAAGAGTTAAAAATATCAAAGAAATCATTCAGCTCTTCCTGATGAGGAGGAGGAGGAAGCTGATAATGTTGATATACTCTCTCTTTCCCCTTCCCCTCAACCTCAAACAGGAATGGATGATTTTCACTTGAAGCAGGGGCATCTCTAAGAAAAAAAGGTCGGCCTCCACTATTCTTGAGATGGTCAGAACACTCATACATAAAGAAATGTTGATACATATTTATCCTACCTATTCTGCTCTGCCCAACCTCTAATTCGTTTTTATACCTAAGAAAGAATAGACAATTTTTAAGCTTAAGGCCATAATAGGTTCAAGTATATAATCTACAAGCTAATCCAATCGGGAGTTCTCAAGTGACACCACCTCGATTATTTTTCTATTGAGATTCAAGATCTTCCATCTTTTCCTTCAAGACATAAAAGGCCGAGGAAGTTCAGTAATATAATGAATTGTTACATCTAGTAGTTCTTTAGGTTTCTTCTCCTTCTTTCGGATGATGTTTGAATCATTAATGTACCTAATTTTAATTTTAATGTGTGATTGAGCGTCTTATTGGCTACTTTGAGAGTCTTGACCTTTTGCTCAAGAGCATATTTCTCGTGTCCCTATTACTTAACTAGACTATGATATGTATTTGAGATGTTACAAAACCTTTATGTCCTATTTTCCTTTTTGAAACTGGGTACATTCATATTTTCATTCTTGACGCGATCTAGCAATCTCTCCATTATCCAAACTTAGAAGCGGGTTTTTAAAGGAAGAAATTTTCTTTTTACTGGCTAAAACTTGCGACCTAGTTGTCCTTGCAGGAGTAGGAGCAGGGAAGCTGGGTTTTCCTCCACTTGCAATAAGTTCCGAAGATGGAGTCAGTAGTACTCTAGAATGAGTTTGAGTGTAATAATAGATACGAGTGCGTATTTGTTAGTGAATATGAAATTGTTTTATATTGTGATGATTGGTTTGTTGAGTGGCATATGAACCTTCGTCAGCACGGTATGCACAACTATGCCGAAGGGGTTTCTAAACACTTGAATAGAACAATTCGACATAATATTGTTTAAATTGGGTAAAAGAAATAATTTTACCTTGATTTTATTTCTATATATAAAGAAATAATTTTTCAGAATTATTAAAGAGTATATAAGTTGATTGTTTGGTTGTTGAATAAGTTGTTTGAATAATCTAAATAAAAGAATTATTGTACAAGCAAAAGAATTATAAGAATTGAATTATAATTAAAGTGATTTACAATTGTGAAATAAACTTATATATATAAGAAGTGAAACTATATGAACATATTTATGAATGTGAGTTGTAAATAAAAAATGAATTTAAAGTTAAATGGAAATTTACTTTAGAATTTGGAAGCTGAATTGATTTATAAGTGGGAATTTAAGTTAAGTAAAACCAAGTGATAAATGTGAACTTAAGTTATATAAATGAAATTCAACTTTTGTAATTGAATTGAATATACGGAATTGGATTGGAGTCGTTTGGAGTTAGTGAGAATTTCGGGTAAAATTAAACGTCCGTTTAATTTTATTCGAAATAAATCGCTAAAACGAAATTGAAATCAAGGTGAGAACTTCTCACTCAATCGAATCGGTTTCGATTTTATTTTAAATAGTTAGATTTTAAAATTCTTGAATGTATGTTTGAATGATGATTGTTATCTAATTGATTGTTAAAATAGACATTATGCGCCGTTAGTTAGCGGATGTTATTTATTAAAAACATATACCGCGAATATTTCATAAACAGTGAAATTGGTATTATATATAATAACAATATATATATTGGCATATGTATATATTGCAGTTATTGATTTCTCGCATTGTATAGCGGATGAGACCCTATTGCACCATCTATTAAGCGGATAATATTTTAAATCCCATATACCGTGATAATTCCGTACTGGAGCGGAATTGGTATTGTGCTAATGTTTATGGATGCAGGAAAACAGGTTGGAGAGATCCAACTGGATTCCTCAACAGTTTTTATTTGATTTCAGATATTTTGATATTTGATGGATTATCATATCGATATATGATATAGTTGTTGTCGTGATTGACTATTTGGTATGTAGCATCATTGGACCAAATATTTTGGAATTTTAAAAGGATTTTAAAGTGATTTTTGAAAGTATACGTTTATAAAATATTTTTTTGGAATTAATCCATTTTAAAAAAATAAACGTATAATTTTAATACTATAAATTTTTTTTTTGATTTTTAAGAAATATAGTTAAAAGTTGATTTTTGAAATTATGGGGTTAATAATTTTATAAAATAGTTTAAATTGGGATTTTTGAATTTATAATAAAAAGTTAAAAAAATAGGATTTATAAAATTTGATTATTTTTATAAATCAAGAGAATGGTGAAATTATAAAGGAGATTAAAGATGTTTTAAAATAATAGTATAAATTGATTTTATAAGGATTTATAAATTGATATTTATAAATTAAAACAATTGAATTATAAAACGAGTTTTTATAAGTGTTAGAATGAATTGTAAATGAATTTCATAAATGAATGAATTTTATAGAATTATAAACGGTGAAGTTATAAATGGAATTTTATAAGCAGTAAGTTTATAAAATTTATAAAGTGATTAAAAGAATGGTTTTGGATAAATAATTGAATCTTATAAGTTATAAGATTTATAATTATGAAGTTCAAAGGAACGATTTTTCAAACAAATAAATTATAAGTATTTAACTTATAATATGAACCTTTGGTATATAATTGAGTTATGAATTGAATATAGGGTAATAAAGGAATTTATAAACATTGTTTTATAAATCCGCAAACGACTTATTTTGATAAGTAAATTGCTATAGCATATTAAAGGAGTAATATTCACGTTTTAGACAGTGAATAATCCTTTAAAATAAAATGTATAGAAATGATGAAATTGGTTAACGAAGTGTATTCACGTTATTGAATAGTGAATATCATGTTAAGGAAAATGTTTTGGATGTGATGTTTTAAATAGAATTAAAACGATCTAACGATGTTTTTAAATGTGTTAAGATTCGAAACCATAGATTTCAACCTTCATTGTTGAAATAGACGTTTTCGAGAAATAGAAGGAAATGGTGGACTATAACACTGTTGTTATAGTAAATGATTCCCGAAAGGAAATGTTGGTATAGTATTGGGATTTATATATCTATTTTAATTTCGAATCCCTATACTAGTGATTTTGGGTTGTCGTAACGATGTTTTACGTAACATTCGTTTTGGCCCAAATAAATATGTTAAGAAAATGATTTCCTTAAAAGAATGAAATATATACTTAATTTTGATTTAAGTATATTGAATATTTTCCAAATGTAGAAAATAAAATTTGTGAATTACTTATTGAATAAGTATGGAAATGTTTTTCCAATGTGAAATGAAATGTTTTGAGGAATTATCTTTTTGAAGATAAATTGAAATGAAAAATTGAAAACGTATATTCATAGATATTTTGAAATATAAATTCACTATTGAATTTATAAAAGAAAAGGGAATTTGTTTAAAAATAAATATTGATTTATCTTTGAAGTATTGAAATTATATATCTAGTAAAGATATTTTGGAAAATAAATAATTTGGAAAATTATTTGGAATCTAGTGATGTTGTGCATATCCATTGATAGTTCAATAACTGACTATCAATATTTACCTTTGAATAGGTATTTGTTGTGATTTGCTTGAATTTGAATGCTACACCTATTTTTAAATTATTGCGCTCGTTGTTCGGATTACCCATTCCGAATAGTGATACGACGTAATGGATAGCATTGATGACCGGTGTTGAAGACCGGATATTTTTGAAAGCGAAAGGACAACTCGTCGAATGTCTTTGCATCGAGTGGTCCCCGGTATAGAGACTCCATATGTGATGGGAAGTCCTGACATGATTAGTGAATATCTGGATTGCAAGGACTTCTTTGTAAGTGCCTTCGGTTCTGTTCGAGCCCGGAACAGACTTGTATGGATTGTATGTCTGACATTACAAATTGAGATATAAAGCTGATTTCTTTCAAATATATTTCTATTGGTGGCGGAGAATTTATTCTCTTAGCTTAACACCCTTCTCTGAGACGTACGAGCTCAGAGGTTATGTAGTTGAAGGTTTATAGCAATATACTCCCAATTTGGTAATGTGACATGCTGAGTGTTGCTGTGAAATGATCATTGTGTTGATCATTTGTGATAGGATCATTTGTTTGATCGTTTATCTTTGTGATCATTTCTATGATCATTTGTTGACCCAAAGCACGACTTTTGTATAAAGTGTGTCTTTGTGGACGTGACTTCGTCGAGCCTCACACCCCGAAATGGTCAAAACAGGAAAGATGCGGCAAGGTTATGAGGGGTAGCTCCCTTTAGGGTATGTGCATTTCCTTCTGGAAAAGGGTGGTATCATGGTATGGAGCCCAGATGCTTACTCATGTTGAAACACTTTATTTATGATTGTGTGATGATGGTGACGAGCGCTCGGTTAAAGGTCCCAAAGGACCGGGGGATGGCATACTCGTGTCAGTAGTTACCCAGTTAGGGGTAACCCGGCCTTGTGTTGGCAGAGATCCGGTTTGGTTCTCGGGGACGTCCTTCCAGAGGCGTTCTCATGTGGCAATGGGAAGTTCCTTGGCCTGACCATTTGTTGGAAATCCAATTCTCAATACGAAACCCTGTACGGTTTTAGTTGTAGAACCTGCCATTTACTTATGGTGGTCACCACTGTTTAGATGGTAGCTATAGTAGGCATACGATAATGGTCGTATGTTGGCTAAGATTTATATTCTACTTTCGAAATAATTTTTCCTACACTATGCACTAGTAATAATATCAAATGTTCTTTTTAATGCGTATCAAGCATCTTTGACTATCATAAGGAGAAATCTCCTCCGATTCTGCGTTTGCATGTGTGTGTGTGCGGGAGGCCTTATGGTAGTCTCATTTTTAAAAAGCATTGCGAATTGACTTTAAAATATTCCTTTAATTTGATTTTAAAGATAAATTAACTGTTTTGAGTTCTCACACCAGTCACATGACTGACTCGGAGTTTATTGTTTTCCTTCCTAAACTCTGGGTGCCCACCAATTTCCACACGGGCAGTCAAGAGTTAAGGTTTCTCAGGATATTCTGGAGTTGCTGGAGGCAAGATGGATGGCATGGCGTATTACTAGTTTATATAGTATTTTTTTTCCGCTGCATTGTTTGATGTTGTTTGTTGTTGTACACTCTAATGTAATGTAATGAAATGTAATGTAATGTAATAACTGATATAGTTCTTTGTTTAAAGATTATTCATTTATTATTATACGTTGTTCCGCTGCGATTGTGGGATTCTGATGTTGTTCTGTTGTCTTCTGTTCTGTTCTGTTCTGTTCTATTTCTATCCTTTTCTCTCTTCTTCTGTCTCTTTCTTTTCTTAAAACCCTAAGTGTTCGGTTTTTCGGCATTCGATTGCTCGGCAGTTGATACAGTGAACGTATTGATGTTAGTTTTCGGCAGTTGATACATGTGACGAACAGGATTTTTCGCGTTCGAAAATCGACATCCATACTTCATATCGTATTCGAATGCCATAGATTCGACCGTTCAAATCCGATTCGCCGGAGCTTATAACAACATTAAGTGAACAACACAGCGGAAGAAAAGAATAATACATTGATATACAGCTTTGATACAATATCTGATACAACAGATAATCCAATAGATATCAATATACATCAGAGATATGATACAATAAAATAGCAGCGGAAAAGAAAATAGATAACACCAGCAGCGCATAATCTCCAAAACAGCCTTCAAAAGAGAACTCCAAGGCACCAATCCAAAATAGCTCGAACTCCCAAAAGATAAGAAATTTCAAAGTTACACGAATTTTATATAAACTAATTTACAACATAAATTAACTATTTTCAACCTAACTAAATCATAGCCGTAGGATCCCATCACCCTCAACATCAGGCCGTCCCTTGCTTCTCCCCCAAACTCATGTGTTTCCTCTCCCAGAAACAAAAACACGCAACAAGAACCCATAGCACAAAAATTAGGGTTAATTTATGCAACCTCCCTGCTTGCTTCTACCTCGATCAAAAGCTTCCACCTTGAAGAGCATCTTCTACTCCATGCTCGGCCCAAGCATCACTAAACTCGTCCTCCCCCATGCATAGAAATGCGTGCACGACTGTGGTGCCTTCTCGAGCCAATTGCCGTTAATCTAAAGCTCCAAACGTGATCATGACCGTTGGATAGGTAGTTCGCAACGTGATCTACAACTTTCATGTAGAAAGTTTCTTGTAAATGTTGATGGATGAAGAGATACTTGAGGATGAAGTTGATAATTTTCGGCCATTCATTCAGAAAGTAGCGGCTACTGGTTTCTTAAACCCTAGGGTTTGATAATTTGCAAAAATGAAGAGAGGGGGGGGGGGGGTTATAGAAAATTTTCCAATTTACTATTCACCCGGAATTTCCGAACTCCAAACGAAGCGTGCCGGTTGGCGTTTCTAAGGTTTACCCCGCGTTCCGAACACAATGGAACATGTTTCGGGAGCTAATTCGGTCATCTGTGCGAGTTATGACAATAAACGTTCAATTTAAATTAAACCGATTTAAACGATTTTCTAGGCGTTTTAGCTTGCACCGGACAAGCGGTAAATCCGATTGACATGAAATTTGAAACCATATAATAATATCACATTATGGATCCGATGAAACTGGTTTCGTCGAAATCCGAGACTTTTTGAAAAATGACTATTTTGACTCGCCAAATTAATATTAAAATAATTTCGATGCGTTTCGAGCTGCCACGATCAAACGATAACTCCGATTGACACGAAAATTGAAATCCGATAATAACTAACTATTACGGACCCAATGGAACTAGTTTCTTCCAATTCTGAGACTGTTCAAAAATTGACTAATTTCACTACTCGATTAAATATTAAAATATTCAATTTTCACAAATAAACTTTAAATTCAATTTTAAAAGTTCTAAAATATCATTCTAACTCCAATATGATAAAATAAAATTTTCCAAATCATTTTCAATCATATTTAACCCAATTTTCAATTATTTCTGTATTTTCACATATTAAATTATCGATTTAATTATTCAATTAAATCCAGTTATTCGAAATAAAATTTATTCGACTTATAAATTTCACTTATTAATATTTAAAATTAATTAAATATTCAAATTTTAATTAATAAAAATCGTAGGTCGTTACATACTTCCCCCCTTAAAAGAATTTTGTCCTCGAAATTACTAAGTAAGAAAAGTTACAGAATCTATTAACTTTCCATAAATCCATTGTTAAACTTTTTACAATAACTTTACTAAGTTTTCAAATCATACTTAGTTATCTTTTCAAAAACAATTACTATTGTTTAACTTTCAATTCCAAAATCAAAGTTAAAGTTTTTAAAATTTTCCCAAAATTCCCAAATTTTTCTAACGCCTTAAATTTTCGGAAAAATTCGCTAGAGTCTCCTTTGCGCGGCTCGATCCGAAAAAAAAATGACAGTATATATATCACAAATATACATCTCATCAAGTAATGAGGCATCCCGCAGGGAAGAAGTGTAAAAGTACGATATTTAATCCGAGATATGTACCTTATATTTTATTAGCGAGCATATACGGCTAATATAGCGCGAAAGCGAGCTCCAAATGCGAAGCAAACGCGATCCGCACCTACTAAACACTCAACAAACAACATGAGAATCATGCATATATGAAAATAGTATCGATATACAACATATAGCAACATAATAAGTATATATGCCAACATAGCAAATGTAGTAAAAGCAATATATTCAACCATCAACCAACTATCATCCAACTAACATTCATAACCAATAAATATTCATTCATATTCTCATTAATATTCAATGAAATGGGTTTTCAATTTAAATCACATTTGATTTATTAACAGTGGATGTTCTTACTAACATTCATTTCCAATTAGTTTATATTCACTAATTCATATTCAAGTTGGTTCACTTCCAAATCAAATTCAATTCTATTTAAGATTCACTTAACTTCCAATTGAATTCCAATTACTTTAGCTTTCAATTTCATTAATTCAATTTCATTAATACTTAATGAATTATATACAATCAACTAACAACCATATAACAACCAATGTATATTAATTACAACCAAATTCCTTTGCTTATATTCATTTAATTTGGTTTAACACCATTACTTTCAACTGGTTTAATTAAATTGATTTACATCCAATTATTCAATTTCCAATAACATTAGATTTTAATGAATTAACACTTATATCCATTATTCCATATCAATTATTCACATTCACTTGATTAACATTCAATCCATTAATTCAATTCAATTGCAAAAGTTGAATTTCATTTATATAACTCAAGTTCACATTTATCACTTCACTTTATTATTTTACTTTGATATCAAAACAACTTCATTCAACATCACTTAAGTTATATTTCATTTTATAAACATCACTTGGTTTTACATAACTTAAATTCTCACTTATAAATCCAATTCAGCTTCCATATTCTAAAGTAAATTTCCATTTAAGTTTAAATTCATTTTTTATTTACAACTCATATTCATAAATATATTCATATAGTTTCACTTCTTATATATATAAGTTTATTTCGCAATTGTAAATTACTTTAATTATAATTCAATTCTTATAATTCATTTTACTAACACAATTATTTCTTTTATTTAGATTATTCAAACAACTAAACAATCAACTTATATACACTTTAATAATTCTGAAAAATTATTCCTTTATATATAAAATATACTCAAGGTAAAATTATTTCATTTACCCAATTTAAAACAATATCGTGTCGAATTGTTCTATTCAAATGTTTATAAACCCCTTCGGCATACTTGTACAGACCGTGCTGACGAAGGTTCATACGTCACTCAATAAACCAATCATCACAATATAAACAATTTTATATTCACTAACAAATACGCTCTCATAGCTATTATTACACTCAAACTCATTCTAGAGTACTACTGACTCTATCTCTAATGAGTAATACCCAACAGAGCCATGGTTGTCGCTTAACCATATGCTCTGATACCAGATGCGACGAACATGATTTTTCGCGTTCGAAAATCGACATCCATACTTCATATCGTATTCGAATGCCATAGATTCGACCGTTCAAATCCGATTCGCCGGAGCTTATAACAACATTAAGTGAACAACACAGCGGAAGAAAAGAATAATACATTGATATACAGCTTTGATACAATATCTGATACAACAGATAATCCAATAGATATCAATATACATCAGAGATATGATACAATAAAATAGCAGCGGAAAAGAAAATAGATAACACCAGCAGCGCATAATCTCCAAAACAGCCTTCAAAAGAGAACTCCAAGGCACCAATCCAAAATAGCTCGAACTCCCAAAAGATAAGCAATTTCAAAGTTACACGAATTTTATATAAACTAATTTACAACATAAATTAACTATTTTCAACCTAACTAAATCATAGCCGTAGGATCCCATCACCCTCAACATCAGGCTGTCCCTTGCTTCTCCCCCAAACTCACGTGTTTCCTCTCCCAGAAACAAAAACACGCAACAAGAACCCATAGCACAAAAATTAGGGTTAATTTATGCAACCTCCCTGCTTGCTTCTACCTCGATCAAAAGCTTCCACCTTGAAGAGCATCTTCTACTCCATGCTCGGCCCAAGCATCACTAAACTCGGCCTCCCCCATGCATAGAAATGCGTGCGCGACTGTGGTGCCTTCTCGAGCCAAGTGCCGTTGATCTAAAGCTCCAAACGTGATCATGACCGTTGGATAGGTAGTTCGCAACGTGATCTACAACTTTCATGTAGAAAGTTTCTTGTAAATTTTGATGGATGAAGAGATACTTGAGGATGAAGTTGATAATTTTCGGCCATTCATTCAGAAAGTGGCGGCTACTGGTTTCTTAAACCCTAGGGTTTGATAATTTGCAAAAATGAAGAGAGGGGGGGGGGGGTTTATAGAAAATTTTCCAATTTACTATTCACCCGGAATTTCCGAATTCCAAACGAAGCGTGCTGGTTGGCGTTTCTAAGGTTTACCCCGCGTTCCGAACACAATGGAACATGTTTCGGGAGCTAATTCGGTCATCTGTGCGAGTTATGACAATAAACGTTCAATTTAAATTAAACCGATTTAAACGATTTTCTAGGCGTTTTAGCTTGCACCGGACAGGCGGTAAATCCGATTGACATGAAATTTGAAACCATATAATAATATCACATTACGGATCCGATGAAACTGGTTTCGTCGAAATCCGAGACTTTTTGAAAAATGACTATTTTGACTCGCCAAATTAATATTAAAATAATTTCGATGCGTTTCGAGCTGCCACGATCAAACGATAACTCCGATTGACACGAAAATTGAAATCCGATAATAACTAACTATTACGGACCCAATGGAACTAGTTTCGTCCAATTCTGAGACTGTTCAAAAATTGACTAATTTCACTAGTCGATTAAATATTAAAATATTCAATTTTCACAAATAAACTTTAAATTCAATTTTAAAAGTTCTAAAATATCATTCTAACTCCAATATGATAAAATAAAATTTTCCAAATCATTTTCAATCATATTTAACCCAATTTTCAATTATTTCTGTATTTTCACATATTAAATTATCGATTTAATTATTCAATTAAATCCAGTTATTCGAAATAAAATTTATTCGACTTATAAATTTCACTTATTAATATTTAAAATTAATTAAATATTCAAATTTTAATTAATAAAAATCCTGGGTCGTTACACCTAAATTCTCTGATATATTTCTATATCAATTTTGATTCGTTGGTATTAGGATCTGGATCAACCTAGTGCCCCTATGTTCTTTCTTAGTTCTTCGACCTCTTTGTCCTTTTCTTTGATTTGCTCCTCTAGACTGCTTAATGTTGATTTCAACTTGTTGTATTTTTTATACCATTTGCATGCTTCCAGGTTGTTTGGAATTGGTATAACTAAAGCGCCTTAAGATGAGCACTTCCCAATATATAACATTAGTCTGGTTTTGAGTTTATCCAGTTGGGATAAGAGTTCAGGACCGCTGGATGCATGCATTAACTGGCTTTCCTACTTAAAATAAATAAAAGAAGATGAAATCGATCTATAGGAATGTGTTCATTTACTAAAAATAATAAGGTTTACAAGCATAAATAAGTTCAAATTACATTAACAATCATGGTTTTATACATTCAATTCTTAAGTTTTGGAGTAGCAATTTGATCCCTTTTTGGTGAACCTACGAACATAGGGAAAGTAGAATCAAAGGATGTGTTAAACCCAAGAGGAGTAATGGCAAATGGAAACTAATTATAGTCCCATCTCTTGATATGGGGACTAGAATCACCGCATAATAGTTTAGCAAAATTAGATCAAATTTCCTAAAGTAAACTATCTTTTTCATCACCGAAGAAATCAAAATATAAGTAGGGAAGTTGTGTGTAAATTTCTTTAAGGTCCCTAAGAAAGCAATATTTTGCTAGTGAGGAAGATTTAAGGGTCATTTTTTTCACCTTAAAATCCCTTTTAACTTAATAAATTTACTTTAGAGTTCTTTTGAAATAGGTGTGCTCAACGGTTTCTTAACATGTGCATTTTGAGAAAAACAAGCTAAGCCGCAAAAATAGAAACACTGAAATTTATAAAAAAATATACGAATTACATAATACAACCACAAGATCACCTAGGTTCATACAATATGGACCCCTTATAAAACTCAGAAACGAATTTCTCTTTGTTGAACTTGACCTTCTTAGGAGGAAGGGTGGTAGAGGAAAGAGGAATGGTCACGATCCTAAGAAGATTTCGACATTCCTTAGGTAGAGGATCGATCCCATGATCATTCAAGTACCTACTATGAAGATGCCTAAGAAGACCCCTACTCTATTTCCCTACGATGGAAAATTCTGTAAAAGGATTCATAGAACAGATTTTAAAGAGAAATTCCACTAAAGTATCCCTACTTTAATAAGCATCTAAGCGAGTGTGGTTAATTCCACATTCTCCTTTAAAACTCTTTCTTAATGAAGGTGGGATCTTTCAAAAAGCAAGGCAACTCATTTCTTTTTGAAATATTTTAATCGTTTGATATAAGTGAGAAGGCTCCTATATTTTTTAGACTGTTGTGGTCTTCAACCAATTTCTCAATTTCTCTATTAATTCCAGCATATTCTTCAAGCTCATCTTGTGTAAAATTTCAAAGTGATGTTTGTTTCCTTTCATTAATTAAACTAAGTAGATTTTACTAAATTTAAAAAATAATTGTAAGCATTTAAAGATAGAAACTTTATACTTGTATCATAGGAGCATGTAGGTGGAAGATCGAACTTTCTCTTTGCCTAGATCTTTGCTATAAAGGCCAAGGTCATGAATGCCCTTTGGCGTAGTATTTTCTCGAGGTGCATTCTAAGACTTAGGAACTTTCAAGAAGATCAAAAAATTCAACATCATGGGAAGACGTGCCCAAATTATGACCACCTGACCTATCACCATCCTTTCCAAAATTATTAGCGTCATCATCATCTACATCATCATCGTAGTCATCGTCATCTTTATCTCAATCCCCTTCATCATCATCAACACCCATACCTTTATCAGGCAGAGGATCATCAATAGATAATAAAATCATCAACACTCCAGAGGATCATTAAAAGATAATAACTCGTGAGGATCGATGGCTCCCTATTCTGAAAATTCATCTTAGAAAGACTTGAGAGCTGTCCACGGTTTAAGGTTGAATTTCCTCTCGAACTATTCTTTTAATGTTGGCAGCGAAGGGAAGTCTAACTCTGGATAAATTTCTATATTATTGTAATATGCGACAAAGAGGGACTTCTCATAACACTTCTCTCTTATCTTAGAGAGGGCTTGTTCTATGAAAAAGGTGACTTTCTTTTTAGCATCTTTAATAATGTTATTTATACAGAAACGAGAAACCACCTTGCCTTCCAGACTATCCTTTAAGGCGGTAACTTGTGCAGCCATTTGAGTATTTTTTAGCTTTAGCCTATTCAAAGTTCCTTTTCTAGCAATTTCACCCTCTCCTAAGTTGATTGCCTTATTCTTTTCTCTTCATCTAAATAGGAGACAAGTTTATTCTTTTAATTGTAACCACATCACTAATTCTATAACTTCAAAGAGTTGGCCCTCAAGGAACTTAAGCCTCTTTGTTAAGATGAAATCTGCTTCTTAAAATTTGGAATTTGATCAATAGAATCATGGGAAGATTGTTGAAGAAAAAACATGTGCTTGGCCACCTAAAATATAAAAAATATATGATAAATAAAGATTCATGAAGCCAAAAGTTTTTGTTAGCTAGACACGTAAGGATATGTATTGCAAGAAGCGGCTGAGAATACAGAGATGATCCCTAGAGAAAGTTAAAGGCTATAGTGGCATTAGAGAGGTAATGGATGGGGACTAGATAACTAAATGAACAAAGTCATCAAAACCTGAATGGAGAGGTTGAGCCATAGCTTTAGATGGAAGAGATTCAGTGGTAGGAGCAGTCAGTCCTAACTCCTGGTACAAACATAGTATGGCAGTTATAGATGAAGGAATTGTAATGTCAATAGCAGGACTTGGGGTGCCAGCAACTTCCATTTGATCATGAGGATCCTGGTCCATTAAAATTAAATCAAAAAAACCAGAGTCTTGATTAATAGTGGTTATAGCTGTGTTCGGATCCTCAACAACAGCAGGAAGAATTGATCTTCTACAAGTTTTGCTCTTTTTAGCTGGGGAAGGAATTGGAATACTGAACTAGTTTTGCTAGAATCCGTCTTTCTCTTGCAACCCTCAATAGCCTTAAAAGCATGAGTGATAAAATCCGTAATGGGATTAACTTTGGTAGTCGTAGCTAAAAAAGAGGTAGAAGTCTTTACTTTCTTAGACTTATCGGATAAGATGAAAAGAGATGAAACTAAGTCAAGGAAAGAATCATAAGATGACGATTTAAGATATTTCATAAAAATCATGGTAAAAGATTAATAGATTACCGAAAGAATAGCGTAGATAGGGGAATTAGGAGAAAAAGCGTTTTGTCACCAACAACCAAAGCTTGTTTCTCATGATCATCTTTCTTGATCATTAGGGGCTCTTCGAGCAATTTGTGACTTTTTAGGATTAAGTAATATTTTCTAAGGTTGGCTTCGGTCAAAGATTATCAAAGCTTAAGCATATCTCCCATATTTTGAGAAACCAAGTTCAAAGCACTGATTGTATCAAAAATAGAAGACTTCCTTCCTTTACGAGCAGGTTCTAAAAAAGAATAAGTATTATATAAGAAAGCGGCAGAATATAGTATGAAAACTAGAGAGAAAGCATCAAGTTTTACTAGGAGTAGAGAAAGTCCCCTAGACTCTAGGGATATGGCTCTTAAAATAAAAGAATTGGTTTCTCTGGTCTTTAGCTCCGTTGATCAAGTTAATGGCTAAGCTCTTTGGATGAGGAAGAAGGCGCTATATAGAATTCATTGGTTCCTTTCCCGCTTTAACATGATTTACCAATGAATAAAGAGTTTCAGCATTGAGTGAGGGGAGATTAGCTTCCCTAGCTAGTATCTCAAGGCAGCTTAGATATGTATAAGAGTTAGACAACAATTGAATTGGAGCAATCCCTAAGTGATCCAAGAATCGAGTGAAGAATTCCGAGAGGGGAAGGTAAACCGAATGCTAAATATGGATCTAGATAAAGGCAAAGGTACCTTCCGAAGGATCACCTATTCTTCCAAAGGGACCCGCCACTCTAGCCTCAACATTTGAAATGCCAAACTATTGAAGAATAGCGTCCACCTCATCTTGAGAAGTTATCCAAAATATAATAAGTCAATGTTCCCTCTTTTAAGTAGCAGGAGAAGATTTAAAGTCCTTATCAACTTTTTTGCCAGCCAATTTCCTGTCAGGTAATATCATGCAGAAATTAGGGAAGTATCTAATATTTATAAAAATTTGATTGTACTTAAGAAAATGCTAAAGAAAAGGTTAATTTTAGAAAATGGACGGGTGTATAATAAGATATCGGTTCACGACTAGTTGACGATCCTCCAAATAGATACAGAATTTGTAACTAGTTATCGAGTTCATAGTATGTCGAACTCATAGCTAGTTAATAAGTTCATAATAAGACATCGAACTCATAAATATTTAGATAGATCATGATTGGATGAAGATTCTTTAACCAGTTAATGAATCCATAAGAAGGTGTCGAAATCATAAATAAATAGTAATTTCATGACTGGTTGTAAATTCCTTAATTAATTATTGAGTTCATAACAAAGTACCGAACTTATAAATAAGTTATCGAGCTTACAACAGGGTGTCAAACCCATAAATAGTTGGTGAGTTCATAACCAGTTGAAGGTTCTTTTCCATGACTAGAAGACGAACCTATAAAAGACATCGAATTCATAGCAGCTATCTAACCTATAAAAGAATTGTTGAATTTGTAACTAGTTAACAAAACCCTAATAGGATGTTGAATTTGTAACTAGTTAATGTTTCAATAATAAGTTGTCAAATTCAAAATGAGATATCAAACCTACAACTTATTGTCGAGTTTATAACCAAATGTCAAATTCACATCTTGTTATTGAGTTCAAAACCAAGAATCAAATTAACAAATAGTTAATGAGTTTGAAACTTGACACAAATTCTTGAATAATTATCGGGTCTATGATTAGATATCAAATCCATAAGAATTATCAAATTCATAATTTGTTAACAACTCTAAACGGATGTTGAATTCAAAACTAATTGGCAATTCTTTCATAAACGTCGAGTTTATGACTAGTTTACAACTCATTAAATGGATATCACTCCTATAACTAGTTAGTGAGCCTCTAATTGGGAATCGATTCTCTAAGAGATATCAAGTCTTTAGCAATTATCAAAAACCTAATTAATTTTTGAATTCCTAGAAATTTTTTGGGTTTATGATAATCCTTATAGCCCATTAATCATCAACTTCTGTCAATCATTAAGTATACGAATTGCTTATAGCTTTTGAATTCAAAACATGAGAATGCCCAAATCACAAAAGTATCTGGATCAAGTTCCCAAATCAAACCCAAACAATTTGCAAGTACCCAATTTATAAAACCCTAGTTTAATAATCGAAAACCCCCTTTTCTATATTAAAATATACCGAAATAAAAATTAAACCTTAAATCATGTTTGAATATGGAAGAACTCAAAAACTTAGGAATGAAAAGAGAAATTATAATTGAAATTTGAATTCTTGAGTTTCAAGTAAAGATTTTAGAGAAGGAAGAACATGTACTTGTAGAAGAGGAGAAGAACAGTAAGGCCATTCAAATGAGCAGACAAGATTAAAAACATCGAAACACCAATAGGAGGTAATGTGAAGTGTGTAATTATACTAAAGTATAATATTCTTCTTCCAAAGAGGGCTGGTAAATGTTAATTCATTTTTCGACTGTCGAGGCACTAAAGAAGGATATGTCAAGCTTGGAAACAAAGAGAGATGTCGAGCCTGAAGAAAAGTAAAGCTTTCAAGCATTCAACCCTCAAGAAAAGATGCCGAGTCTCTAAGGGTGTCGAACATTTAACAACAAAGAGGTATTGAGACTCTAAGGATGTCGAATGTTCAAAGTGATTAACAAGCAGTGGAGAGATGCCGAACCTTTAAGAGTAGCGATAGTTTATAATAGCAATTGGTATCAAACATTAGAAATAAAGAAGGGTATTGAGTTTGTAAAGGGATAAGGATGTCGAATTTGTGGGTACTCAAAAATGTTGAACTACAACAAGCTTAGAAGAATAAGAGATGTCGATCTTCTACGACATAAAGGTTGTCAAATCTAAAGATAATAGGGATTCCAATCCTTTACAACACAAAATGTTGTAGAGTATATAACAAAGGAAGGATATCGCACCATTGAAGGATGTCGAATGTCTAACCGTATATGGAGAATATCGGGTTTCTATGAATAAAAAGCTAATGATGCATCAACTATTATCGAGCCTCTACAATAATAGCTGTTGTAGGGCTTTACCGATAAATGTTATCGAGCTTCAACATAATATTTTAACAGTATAAGGGGATTTTGAGTTTTTATAGATAGCAAAATGACGAAGCCCTAAAGATGTAAAGGTTATCGAGTTTCAACAAGCAAGATTGCGCTATCGAATTTCTATTAAAAAGTGATTTCGGGTCACACAAAGGATGTTGAAATTTCGTTAAGATAATGCTACCGGAACCCTCCAATTCAATGCCATTACACGTGTCAACCATCCCACATGGTTGACACCTTTATAAATAGACCACATCGACACCAAAAGGGAGGGGAGGGGTGATCATTCTTTCTTATTTCTCAAATTTTAAATTTGCAAACCCTAAATTGAATTAGGGATTTTTAGTGCCGATTTTATTGTTGTGACTTTTGCATATAAGGGCTTAAATAATTAACTCTGCAAAGCACATTACTATCAAATGAGAATATTTGACTATTATTGAACTTTTGACATGCACATGGCTCATATTTATAATTGGACTTAAAACAATTGATATGTGTATGACTAATCGTTGGACTTGGACTCGAACTTGAACTTGCGTATACTTCCAAGCTTACAAAAGTCCACTTAAGCCCTTATCTAACCCAGCCTTAACTTGCCTTGCACATTTTGGTTAGTGAAGATATTTGCTCGTCTAGCCTCATTTTAATCTAGCACTTTTTGGATTCGTTCCCCTACTACTAGATCCCTGATTCCTTTTCTTTTGGTTATTAGAATTCCTACAATTTATAGCCATATTACCGGAGCTCTCAATATTCTATTTAATTGCTACGTTGCTTTAAATCACCTCTTTCGATCGCTCACCGTTAGCCTTTCCAACAACTCGACTTACTTTTTCCAACCGCAAGAAACGATTAGTATTTTGGTGGAATTCCTCCATGGTCATTGATTGTTTCATCGTCACACATTTACTAAAGTTCATGTCTAGATGTATGCTCTGGACCAAAGCATTAAACATCCCGATCTTCCTTTGGGTTGTCAACGTCCATTATTATAATGTTAAACCTAATCAAGAACCCCTTCAACGATTCCTTAAGTCCTTAAGAAAGGATCGACAAGGACATCATATTCTTAGGTCGAGCGGTAAGGAGCTTAAACTGCTACACAAACTTCTTGGCCAACTTATTAAAAGTTGATATGGATTTTGGCATGATTCAAGTGAACCATATCAATGCAACTCCATCCACAAAGATAGGAAAACATCTATATCGAACAGCGTTCGTTGCTTTTGCACCATCTATATGTGATTCATATTTAAACTAGTACTATCTGGGATCGATAGTCCATTATACGATGGCATTGTGGGCATCATAAACTTCTAGGGATACTCTTCCCTTGGAATCTTATTAGTGAATTGAGATTTTCTTGATGTAGAACCCTATTCATCATTCTTTCTCCATTTATTTCTTCGATAAACCGCTTAACCATATCCGCTATATACTCCACACTAGGACTGTACTCTGAAGGTCGACTATCAGGGGCTATACCGAATGTTTAGCTTGGTAAACAGCCTCTGTTTGCCTATCGACGTCTTGGTTCTCCACTCTTTAGGGGAACCACTACCTTGATTTTTTTGTTGACGCGTAGTTGTCTCTATTACGGTTGTCTAAACTCTAGTTCCTTGAACTCCAACATCAAGCTCATAATCATCACCATCGTGCTATGGATCATCCTTTGAATCAGAGAAGTCCACAATATCAAATCCTTATCTCCCCCCCCCTAAAGTGCCCTAATTCTTCTCGGTACCAACCTGATTCTAGTCGGTACCGAGTTGAATTCCTTTGGAGGGGACCCACCAACTTCCTCCAAGAATTCCCCAGTTGCCCCAGTGGCCTTTTCCTTCTCCTTTTGTTTTCTATTTAGCCCATTCTTTCTATTTTCAGCTCTGCCTGTAAATAGATCGTTATAAACCTAGGTTATTTCCTATTTCTAATTTCAGTATGTATAATTCCATTTTCTTCTTTCTTCCTAATGGTTGCAAACCCAAATTTCCAAATTTGCAAGTCAAAATCAAAAATCAATTCCAAAATCAAACTCCTCCAAACTATATCAAATTATATATCGGTTTGAAACCCTCGACGAGTGTAATTCACTGGTGTGATTCTTTTTTGCAATCGAATCACCATTTGGTAAAATAAATCAACAAATTATTCCTAGCCGTTCATGCTAGGGTTTGAATTTGGACAGTGGATCTTCGACGAGGGTCCGATCGGGTAGGATGGGAGCATAGAGGAGGTCGAGGCAAGATGATCCAAGGTTTTACTTCATATCGTAGGCGTCACAATCGCCTGATTTTGGGATTTTTCATTGGCGGCGACGTGTTTTAGGATGGTCGTCGGAGGTGACTCCGTGGTGGCCGGGGGTGTGACTAAGGGTGGGGAGTGCGACGCTGCTGGTTGATCGTCATCTAAGCGTGTCAGGCGATGGCGATTTTAGCCGAAGTGGTAGCGGCCGGTCCTTGTTTCAGCGCGATCAAGTTTGCGCTGTAGGGTTTTTGTGCTTACGTGTTGGGTGACGTGGTAAACGTTTTAATTTTTTATTTGTTTATTCTATTTATTAAATCACAAATCGTCCAACTTCTTATTGTCATAACTTTTACATATGAGGTCCAATCCACGCGCGGTTTCTTGCTTTGGGATTGTATTGAAATTTCTTAACATTTTGGTGCTGGTTTGGAGGGATTTTGAGATTGTTTGAATTTAGGGCTTAAATTGGATTTTATTCGATTTAAAATCAAAGGCAAGTGTTTTAACCCACTCACAACTTCTAAAATTACTTATGTTAATTAAATTAAATTTATAATGTGATTAGAAATTTGTCGATTGCTATTTGGTATGTTAAATTGTCATTCTAGTTAAATTTGACTTTTATCACATTTAATTATCGTTTAATTTAATATTAAATTTTAATTGTCGAATATAATATCTACATTGATTTCCAGTTATCTATTGATGTTTATTGATTGAATTGGATGATGATTATGATGCATGTTTGATCGTTGATATTGGTTGAATGGATGCTGTATTTTATATTGTTATAATACTGCAAGTTAACTATGGGTTGAAATTATACATACCCCGAACGATCTATAGATTAGGGAAAAATCGTTATGGGTTGAAATGATAGACTCGAGCGATTTTATGGATTTTTGATATAATTCGGGATTGCGGTTTGAAATGATATATAACCGCAAAATTTTAAATTGCAGATCGGAATGATAAATATCCGTATCACTTGACCCTAGGGTAGAGAATTATATACGGACACCAGATTGGTTAATCCTTAATTTTTGAATTTAATTAAATGATATTTGGAAATAAACTTTGATTTATATAAATTGAAATTATTATCAAAATCCAAGTTTTATGTTAAAATTGGAATTGGTTTAAAGGAATTGTTTAAAGGAATTAAATTAAAATTTTAAAGTTGATTTTGAAGTATAATAAGAATTTATCGGAATTGAGTTATTAAAATCGTTTGAAATATAACTTTGAGAATATTGAAATTGAGGTAATTTAAATTGATATTTCAAACATGAATTTGGAAGCGATATAGAATTAAATATTTTATTGGGAAATTGTTGAAAGATTTAAAATTGGTTTTTTTTGGAAATTGAAGTAGTCCAAATGTGTTGAAAGGAAATGGATAGTTTAAATTGATACTAAATTCAAATTCATATTTTTAATACAAAGTGTTTTAGAATATATTATTGTAAAGATCCTAAATTTTAAGATTTTCAAATTATTAAACTATTTTAACCTATATTACCTATATTAAATCAACCTAACCTACTTAAACCATTTAATTTATTTTAAAACTAATTAACCCATTTTTACTTATTTTAAGTCTAATTAATCTACTTTAAAGCTATTTAATATATTTTAATTATATTTAACCTATTTTAAATCTATTTAACTATCTTAAATCAATTTAACAGTATCTTTAATCCCTAATTAAACCACTTTAAAGTATTTAACTAGTTATAAATATTTAAACTATTTTCTAATTTTTTAGACTAATTGAAGGGAAGTATTTATATTCAAATCCATTGGGTTAAAAGCAAATACGGTTAAATGATGTTATAACTTAAGTTGGGATTTAAATGTTATAGTTAATTGAATGTGATGATTTTGAAGTGAGGATTTAGCCTAATTGGAAATATGGTTTTTGAAATAAATTATGATTTCGGAAATAATATGATTCAAAGTGAATATGATTTCGAAAGTGATATGGTTTTGAGAATATGATATTTTGATATAAATTGTGAATGGACTTTTGAAAGGTAAAGAACTGTCTGGTGTGAAATAAACGTTTGGTTGTTAAAGTGACTGGGATCGAATATTGTCATACTCTCTGCCAATACCGAAAACCACTTTAACAACTGTGTACGTGGTGGAGATTCCAGAAATGAGGTAGGATGGTCTGGCAAACGATTTCTGTATAAGGTGTGATGTAACCCTGACTCCCATGAGTCAGCTTAGATGTTATTAAACAGAAGTTATACCAAGCCAAGTGAGGTCATTCCTCCTTGCGGGTGCACTTCTTCGATACTATACTTTGACTTTGTGACTGATTTTGGTAGCTACCCCTCGATTTTGATATGGGAGTGTGTTCCGAGATGGGTGGTAGCAGCTTCTATGCGTTACCACCATTCCGGGAGTGCAATTGGTATATCTACCCTGGCATTGCCTCGAGCGCCGTGTTCACATGCCCTAGCGCGCCTTCTACGAGTTTGTTTTGTAACATACCTATGGAGTGCCCTCTGATAGCCCTCCAGTTCATGGAGGAATTACGGTACTGTACAGACTACGGGAATATATAAAAATGTGTTAATAGGGATATGGGTAACGCTTTAACGCAATTCTAATACTTTTAATTTACTGTAGACATGTCATAATAGCGTATTGTACTGCATAGTAGATAGTTTAATAGATCCTTAGGAGATGTGAATCCCGAACATCTCTTAAGTTACTACACTCACGTTAGACACTTGATAATAGATGTCAAACCCCGTAAACGTCTCTAACGCCGTCACACGCATATTTACCGTTGATTTAACTTACATAAGATCTTTTAGTTATGATCCAGTGTTTTGTCTTTTCAATTCGCTCGAGTCAGCCTGAGCATTTCAAGATTTGAAGACCATATTTCTGGAGAACGAAGACGAAGGTTGTACTATTATTATTTATTATATCATTCCACTGCATTCATACTGTTCCGCTGCATTGTATATTTGTTCTCTGTTGTCTGTAACTCTAGTTTTGTATTGTATAAGTATAATCAAAGGTTAGTTGTAGATATCTTCATGAACTATTATTTGATTATTATATTTTGTCATTCCCCTGTGAGATTCTGTTTTTTTTTTCTTTCTCTATGTTTTTCTTATTTACCCCAATAATCATCTGCCCTTATGTATGGTTTAAGATGACGTGTGTGTCTGCTTAAAACATCCAAAAAGGCAGGTCACTATAGTTGGTATCAGAGCCAGGTTTAACGATAACCTTAGCTTTGTGGGGGTCTGACTCACATGAATAGGGTAGTAATACCTTAGAATGAGTTGCTGAGTGTATGTATATGAGAGAGCATATTTGTTAGTGGTATAAAGGTTTTTATATTGTGTTAATTTGTTCCGTTTTATATTTATAAATTTTGGTTGGTGCATAGGATATTATGACGTCGATAGAAATTCCTAAACACTTAATAGGGTAGACCGACACAATATTTGTTTTGAAATATAGGTAAATAAAATAATTTTGCCTATTATATATTTTTGTATATAATAAATAAATTTTATAAATGATATATTTGGTTGTAATATATTTGTTTATTAGGTAGTGAAATTTATAAATATTGGTTGAAAAATTTGTAAATAAAATATACATAAATTGGAAAAAAAATTAGAACTTAAACTTGGGATTTTTTGTGAATTTTTCTTTCGAATGATTTTGGAATATAATAATAGTATTATTTAGAAATAATTTTTGATATAAATGTTTCAAGATGAATTGAAAGGAATGTTTTAAAAGAAAATTTTAAAAGGAAATAAGTTCTGTACTCCCCTCTCTGTTGGTGGAAAATAATTTCGGTGATGAGTGCACGCATCGTCGACGTTCATCCTCGAGTTTCAAAGTGGGAAGGATACTATAGTAGTTACTACAATTTGTTTTGATAGATAAATATTAAATTTTATTTCTAAATATGATTTGACATATATATATATATAGTTATATGTATTATTTTAAATGATTTGGAACTAAACCCAGCATTTAGTTCTTAAATTTCTATAAATTAGAGATTTCAATTATTGTAATGGAATGAAAATTTTAATCCTTTAATAATTGGAACTTCTAAAATTGAATAAGAAAGTAAATGCTTAAGTATAAATGAAATATACAAGAAATTTGAAAATTTTAACCTGTAAGTTAAAGGATGAAAATCTTGAAGATATGATTATTGAACCTTTTTGTTAATCAAAATAAATGAGATAAACTTGTGTAATATTCAATTTCATTCTTAGAAGCGCGCGCACACACACACACACACACATATATATAACTTACCAAAATATTAAAAGTTGTCCTGTTAAATAGGATATGTGATGGAATATTATACACGTAAAACTTAAGTAATGAAAGTGTTCAATGGATTTTTTTATAAGAACTTTGATATTAGAGTTGTTATAGACTTAAGTTATAATTGAAATGTTACTAAAATAAAATGTAATAGAAAGTGAGTACTGTAAGTAAATAATTATAAGCTTAAGTAAATGAATCGATATGCTAAGTAATTGAACTGAACATGAATACTACAAAAAAATGAATTATAAACTTAAGTTAATGTTTGAAGCTACTGATAATTAAAGTGAATAATTAAAATGAATACTATATTAAGATTTAATTGTTATAATTTCAGAAATTATTGAAATGATTTAGAAAATGGATTTAATATCCAATGACATTGTATGAGAAAGGATGAATGTAAATTAAAATAGTTAGAAACTTAAGTATGAATTTATGCACTAATGAATATTAATATCTAATGGAAATCAAGTATATAAAGTTATAAATGTAAACTAATCTGCAATAAAATGGATTTAAAACTTAAATAACGAATTCATTGATTTCTTTTATAATCAACTGAATAGAATTTACTTATGTCAGAAATGAATATAAAGTAATTAAAAGGAATTTTGCATCATAGGAATAAATGAGAAAAATTAATTTGTAAGTAATGAATAGAAATAAATGAAATAAATACTGAATGAATGAATGTGAAATTATTTACAAATAAAATCATATAGTACTTTAAGAATATGCTTACATATGGTTTAAAAAAATTTGTATATGAGTAACATATGTAAGAAAATGTAATTAACATATGTAATGAATGAATGTAAACAAATAAAATTAAGTAATGAATGAATCAATGAAAAATTGAATTTCATAAGAAATAATTGTAAACTAAAGAAACGTTCATTGAGAAAAGGAATTAATAAGAATAAAACTAAAACGATATTTGGAATGTGTTGTTTGTTTTGGCTTTTGGGTTGTTTGGGAATGGATACTTTAAAATTTTGGATGTATGAATAATCTATTGATTTTTATCTAAGACTTTTGAGTAGATGATGTACTTAATAGTTTATTTGTCATTCTATGTGATTAAAAGTGTCTAAACCCGAGCGAACCATTTGTTTTGCTTGCTATAGATGGATGATTGATTTCTCTGATTGCATTTGATGATGGTATGCTTATTCGCAAGTGATTGTTTAATGGTGCATTGATTTGTTTTGTTATTAGTTGAAACAACTTAAATATTTCACTTTTTATAATGATTAACTTCTTTTGGATGATATAAGTGAGATATAGGGTGAGGGAGTAATTGCTACTGCTTTTGGTCTCATAAAAATAGCGTTATTTGCGCGACAAATAGGTACTTTACCGAATTACGATTTTATGGCGATAGTATATTACTTTCCCATTGTTGGGATATATTATATTGAAATATATATATATATATTTATTTATTTATTTATTATTGATATTTTTATTTCTTCCGAGCCTCTCCGTACAAAGGGGATTCTGCCGATATTTTTCATGAATTTTGGACTTAGTAAATTTTGTGAATTGTATTCCAAATTTTTACTAATTTAATATAAAAAGGATTTAAATTGTTATAAATTGATATATGTTATTTAAATTATTTTATTTTGTATGAATTTGATATTTTGAATAAGATATATTGATTTCTTAATTCCTCTTTTCCCTTCTCTTTCCTTTTTGGGGACGAAAAGTTTTTGAGTGGGGGAGAGTGTAACGACCCGTAAATTCCGATAATTAAAAATTGGTAATTTAATAAGATTTTATTATTTAATATTGGAAGAACTGAAAATTTGTGATTTATTAATGAAATAATAACTAAAATGAGATGTAATAATGCTAATCTAAGTTAATAATCAACAATTTGAATGAAATTGTAATTAATTGAAATAATATAAATGTTATACTTCAATATAAATTAAATATATGAAAACAAATGTAAATGTTGATTAATTAATATAAATATGTGTAATAAATGGAAATTGAATAGAATTAGTGTAATATGAGTTGTTATAACAAATGGTGGCAAATAATGAACATACAAATGTTATTAAATACAGTAATAGCGACAAATTGTTGTCTGTTACCAATATACTTAATCCATTTCAATTAAAGGTGATAAATGTTACATTTATGTGAATCAAGACAATAATTGAAATTGTGAATGAAATAAAAGGCATATAAATGTAATTTTTATTTACATGACAATAGTTGATGTAATAAAAAAAGAATGAAACTAAGATAAAATAATTAATTGGGATTTAAATTATAATTAATGTGTAAGATTTGAAAATTTTTCAATATAATTGAATTATAACAATTAATACTAATAAAAGAAGGAAATGTAGCATATTAATGAAATAAGACATCAACAAATATTAACTATGTCATTTGAATAATAACTGATTGAATATAAAGTCTGAAATCTAATTTAAACAATTTTTTGAAATTAATTTATAATTAATTGGATTTAGTTACAGTTGAAATTGAACACTGTAGTTAGTAAATTTTTAAACACTGAATGGATGTATAAACTTGTTTTGAATCATTACAATTGTCTAAGTAATCAAAAATGACGAAATTTGTTGATTAATAAATATGGAATTAAAAAGTGAAATAATTAATTTAATTTTAATTTATTTAAATAACGTGAAAATAGCCATTTTGGCCACTGACTCGGATTTTGACGAAACATATTTCATCGGATCCATAACAGTGAATTATAGTAGGATTTCAAGTTTCGTAGCGATCGGACTTGTCGTTTGATCGTACGGGCTTGAAACGCCTAGAAATTAATTTAATTTAATTCAATTGAAATCAATTTGAAATAAGTTGATTTTAACATAACCTGTTCATACGATGGAATTAGGACTTGAAACTTGTTCCATTGAGTTTAAAATCATCCAAAACATCTATTTTGATATATGGGATGACACATTTTTGTTCAGGAGGCAAAACAGGCTTTTCGAGTCGTTCATCGTTCAATTTTCTAAACCAATCTAGCCCATTCTTTCTATTTTCAGCTTTGCCTATAAATAAATCATTACAAACCCTAGGTTATTTCCTATTTCTAATTTCAGTACGTACGATTCCATTTTCTTCTTTCTTCCTAATGGCTACAAACCCTAATTCCTAAATTTGCAAGTCAAAATCAAAAATCAATTCCATAATCAGACTCCTCTAAACTATATCAAATTATATATCGATATGAAGCTCTCGACGAGCGTAATTCACCGGTATGATTCGTTTTTGCAATCAAATCACCTTTGACAAAAAACAACAAATTATTCCTGATCATTCATGCTAGGATTTGAGTTTGGAAGGTGGATCTTCGACAAGGGTTCTATCGGGTTGGATGGGAGTGTAGAGGAGGTCGAGGCAAGACGATCCAAGGGTATACTTCATGTTTAGTAGTCGCAATCGCCTGATTTTAGGATTTTTCATTGGCGGCGGCGTGTTCTGTGGTGGACATCGGAGGTGACTCCGTGGTGATTGGGGGTGCGACTAAAGGTGGGGGTGCGATGTTGCTAGTTTATTGTCTTCCAAGCGTGCCAGGCGGTGATGATTTTAGGTGAAGTGGCGGTAGCCGGTCCTTGTTTCAACACGATCAAGTTTGCGCTGTAGGGTTTTCGTGCTTGCGGGTTGGGTGACATGGTAAACGTTTTAATTTTTATTTGTTTATTATATTTATCAAATTATAAATCGTCCAACTTCTTATTGTCATAACTTTTAGATACGAGGTATAATCCACACACGGTTTCATGCATTGGGATCGTGTTGAAATTTCGGACATTTTGATGCTGGTTTGGATGGATTCTGAGACTGTTTGAATTTTGGGCTTACATTGGATTTTCATTCGATTTAAAATCAAAGGTGAGTGTTTAATCCACTCACAACTTCTAAAATTTCTTATGTTAGTTAAATTAAATTTATAATATGATTAGAAATTTATCGACTGCTATTTGGTATGTTAAATTTTCATTCTAGTTAAATTTGACTTTTATCACATTTAATTATTGTTTAATTTAATACTGAATTTTAATTGTCAAATTTAATATCTATATTGATTTACAGTTACCTATGGATGCTTATTGGTTGAATTGGATGATGATTGTGATGCATGTTTAGTCGTTGATATTGGATGAATGGATATTGTATTTCATATTGTTGTAATACTGCAGGTTCACTATGGGTTGAAATGATACATACCTGAACGATCTATAGATTATGGAAATATTGTTATGGGTTGAAATGATAGACTCGAGCGATTTTATGGATTTTTAATATAATTCGGGATTGCGGTTTGAAATGATGTATAACCACAAAATTTTAAATTGCGGACCGAAATGATAAATATCCGTATCGCTTGACCCTAGGGTAGAGAATTATATACGGACATCGGATTGGTTAAACTAAATGATTTTAAAATCCTTAATTTTTGAATTTAATTAACTGATATTTGGAAATAAAATTTGATTTATATAAATTAAAATTATTATCAAAATCAAAGTTTTATGTTAAAATTGGAATTAGTTTAAAGGAATTAAATTAAAAAAATTGGGTTGATTCTGCGGTATAATTGGAATTTATCGAAATTTAGTTATTAAAATCATTTGAAATATAACTTTGAGAATATTGAAATTGAGGTAATTTAAATTCATATTTCAAACACGGATTTGGAAGCGATATAGAATTAAATATTTTATTGAGAAATTAAATTGAAAGATTTGAAATTGGATTTTTTTTGGAAATTGAGATAGTCCAAATGTGTTGAAAGGAAATGAATAGTTTAAATTGATATTAAATTCAAATTCATATTTTTAATATAAACTATTTTAGAATATATTATTGTAAAGATCCTAAATTTTAAGATTTTTAAATTATTAAAATATTTTAACCTATATTAACTATATTAAATCAACCTAACCTATTTAAACCATTTAATTTATTTTAAAACTAATTAACCCATTTTTACTCATTTTAAATCTAATTAATCTACTTTAAAGCTATTTAATATTGACCTATTTTAAATCTATTTAACTATCTTAAATCAATTTAATAGTATCTTTAATCCCTAATTAAACCACTTTAAAGTATTTAACTAGTTATAACTATTTAAACTATTTTCTAAATTTTCAGACTAATTGGAGGGAAGTGTTTATATTCGAAGCCATTAGGTTAAAAGCAAATAAAGTTAAATGATGTTATAACCTAAGTTGGGATTTAAATGTTATATGTAACGATCCCGAATTTTTATTAATTTTAAATTGATAATTAAATTAATTTTTGAATAAAAAAAATGTAAATTGATCAAATTTAGTAAATACATATATGTAATTCCTTTGATATGTATTAAATTTCAAACCATTGTCTTTTAAATGATATGTATACATACAAACAAAAATAATAAAAATAAATATATATGTAGAAAAGGAAAAGAAATAAAACATAAAATGAAACACATTTAAACAAATTAGTTAAGATTCGAACAAACAAATAAAACAAAACAAATAAAGTAAACAAAATAAGAAATAACAATAACCAGGCAAAAGAATAAAAAAATGTATGCATAAAACAAGTATGTTGCGGTGTAAAACATAAACAAAGTATTGCTAAACAAAACAAAAAAAATACATACAAGTATGTAGCTTGCAAAAGAAAGAAAAAAATATATCTAAGTACAAAGAGTCAATACAGACAAATAAAAGAAGTAAGTAATAGCCAAAAGAAGAAAATCATTCAAAAGCAAAATGCAATCAGCCGAGTTAAAGGAGGCAAGATATAAGAATAAACAAAGATCTGCCATACCTCTAAAATCATGTCAGCCCATAACACAAGCAACTCAACCATACCTTTTGTACAGAACAAAACAATGTTCACACTGTACTAACTATACCAATATGTAAGCTCCATTCTCGTATATATCGATCTATTTATTCCAATTTGTCCATCAAAACCGAGTAAAAAAATCTGAAGAAAATCTCATCACAGACTTAAACAAAAAGCTTCAATTTAAAAACAACTTAGCAAAGATCAAAAAAAAAAAAAACAAACATCACTTTATACACAAGCTTGAAAACAATTTGCTGAGAAAAAAAAGGAAAAGGAAAAGAAGATCAAAACTGCAATTATTCTCAAAACCAGAGTCTCTGTTTTCCCATATTTCAAGGTGAGTAACTTTTGTTTTAAACTAAAAAGTAAATCTGTTGAATACTTATCTGTGAGTAACTTCACCTTTAAACTTTAAATATAATTTGGGTTGAAAGTCATTGCCGTGTTAAATATTGTAGTGTGAAGTATAGTTGTGAATTTATATTGTTGAACTGCTGAAAGTATGATGTATGCACGCATCTGAATATATATGTAACCCCTGGTTTTTTTTTCTTTTTCTTTTACAGTAAAACTTGTTAGAAAATCCAATATTATCTTAGTTAGATAATATCAGGGTTCATTCTCTAAATGAAAGATGATCCTAACTATGTAAAGCCAAGTTTAAAAATAGTTCCGAGTATAATTATTGTATAAATAATTTACAATTGGGAAAATTACAGTGAAATCTTATGTATGTCCAAAAATTGATGATTTTAAAATTGGACTTTGGTTACGTAGCCTAATTCAAATTTCAAAATGAGAAATTTTAATACAAGTTTCAAGATTTTTAAGCTTGAATTTCAAGAGTAATTGCTAGTTGAAGGGAAAACATAAATCGAGCAGTCTTTGATGAACGAGGAAATAACGGGCTTCGATATTTGAGTTGAAGGTAGCTCGAGTGCTGTAGATTATGGGAAAAATATGGATTTAATTTATCAATGATGAAATTGATGTTACGGGGTTAAAATAGGGTTTGGTTGCATGTTTAGTTGGACAGTGTTTTCAAGGTGAATTCGCCGCCGTAAGGACGCTGCAGCAGATCGCGATGGGGGTAAACGACTTATCGAGGTGTGGCGAAGTTTGGGTCGAAGTCGCATGACCTCCGGTGGTCAGTGGCGAGGGCTATGGTGAGTTTCCAGGTTTGGATGGCGATGGGTTTTGTTGTTCCAAGTTTCGACTGCGTGCGCGAATCTTGATTTTTAGGCAACAACGAAATTTTGATGGTCAGGGAGAGGTTCTTGGGTGGCTGTCGACTTGTTCAACGTAGTGGTGTTGACCGAAGGCGAGCGGCGGCGGTGTGCACGTGCACGGCAGTGGATAGTGTACGCGAGTGTTCTTTCTGTGTTTTTGTTTGGAAACTTAAGTAAATTTTTACTCTAACTAACTGGAAGAAAAAAAAAAGGAAGAAGAAGAAATATGTGAGGCACGAAAGAATGTTCCGGGGAAAGATGGTAGGAACTCGAGTGGTTACTCGAGTTAATCAGGGGAGTTCTCGGGTTGTCCTCTTTCGAACTGCAATATTATAAAATAAATTGTGTTTCATCAAATTTTAAGCACGGACAATATAATAAAGGTTTAATAAATTGAATTAAAACTTTAATTCAAGTTTTGATTATTTTAGTTAAAGCTTAACAATGTTCTTAAACTCTTAATTATTTTAAGTAAGCAATAAATTTAAGTTAAGTATAAAATTGATTGACATTTAAGTTTTGTAGTTAGCCATAATTTCATTTCAAAGTTATTAAAGAAGATTTTGAAATGCTAATTAAGATAATTTATATTATGGATTAATTATTTTTAAAGCAATTAAGAATGATGAACATATAATGATAAGTAAAGATTGGTTAATTGATTTGTAATTGTGATTAATTAGGGTTATCGATTTGTAATTAATAAATTGGTAATTAGGCGCTTAATTTATTTGTAATTAAGAATTGTTAATAAAAATTAATTACAAGGATGATTAATTAAAGAATAATTGAAAATTTTAAGGTTAATTATTTAAAAATTTAAGGTTGATTAATTTAATTAAATAAATAATTAAAGGACAATAAATCAAATGATTTAGAATTGATTGATGTTAATTAACCAGATTGATGACCCATCTGATTACCCATCTGATTTAAATGATTAATTAAGCTTACTTATGAATGTTTGAAATCTATTAATTGTTGGACTGTTCGACATCTCTGATATGCTATGCTTTGTGCTGTGAATTGTTTCAGTGTGATCGGTTATGAATGTAATTTAAGTATTTATGACGCATTCATATTTTCTATCTGTGAATCTGTGTATATATAAGCGATATTGGAATATTCCGCTTATCGATATTGTTGTGATTGCAATCTGTGATGATGGATGATGTTGCACTATTGTGTTAAACCCTGGACCACACTTATACACACACAAAGATGGATTTCACGAGGAAATCGATTAAGTCACAGATTTTGAAATGATTTATAAAATTGAATATTAAATTCAAGTGTTTTGGAAATGGATTGGGTTTAACGTGGAAAGCTTTTGAAATGGAATTTTAAAGATGAAATTTATTTTGAATAACTTGATTAAGTTTTAGAATTTAAATAATTTGATTTAAACTTGAACTCAAAATTTAAAATTGAATTCTATGACTTGGAACTAGGGATTAACGATATTATACTAGTTATATATGAGTCAAACCATTTTTAAAGTATTATTTTTGGGAATTTGAATTAACCCAAAGATTGTAACTTGTATAAATGAAATAAGGGTTTTCCGAAGTAACACCGTTGTTTCTAAATGATAAAAAGCTTTTATAGGAGAAATGAATTTCAAATTGTATTAAAGGGATTACAAGTAAACTGAAATAGTTTCCAAGTTATAGATGAATATTTGGAAACGAATTGTTTTGTGAATATTTTGAAAGCTATGAAACAAATCTTTGACTTAAAGATTTAATGAATTAAATCCAATTGAATTGGAATTGTTTTGAAATCCAGAAGTGAATCTTTGAGAAACTAGGTGAACTTTATGAAATAAATCTTTTTGTTTTAAAAGATTGGGAATGGTAATTTGTTAAACCATTTGAAAGAAAAACTTTGGATTTTTAAGTTGTGACTTAATTGAAATCTCATATCCATATGTTTTAAATGTTGCGCTCACTATTCGGGTTAGCCGGGAAAGGACCTTTGGGTCGTATAACCCATTCCGAATATGTGATACGTCGTTATGGATAGCATTTGAAGACCGGTGGTGAAGACCGGGTATTTGCAAGAACGATAGTATAACCTATCGATTGTCTTTGCACTGAATTGCAACGGTATAGAGACTCCCTAAGTGATGGGAAGTCCGATCGAGATTGTGGGTACCCGGATTGCAAGGGCTTCTTTGGAAGTGCCTTCGGTTCTGTTCGAACCCAGAACAGACTTGTATGGATTGTTATGTCTGACATTACAATTTGCGATATAAAGCAGATTTCTTTCAAATATATTTCTGTTGGTGGCGGAGAATTTATTCTCTTAGCTTAACACCCTTCTCTGAGATGTACGAGCTCAGAGGTTATGTAGTTGAAGGTTATCAGCGATATATTCCCAATTTGGTAATGTGACATGCTGAGTATTGCTGTGAAATGATCATTGTTTGATCATTTGTGATATGATCATTTGTTTGATCACTTATCTTTGTGATCATTTCTTTGATCATTTGTTGACCCAAAGCATGGCTTTGTACCAAAGCGTGGCTTTGTGGACGAGACTTCGTCAAACCTCACAACCCGAAAAATGGTCGAAACTGGAAAGATGCAGCACGGTTTTCAGGGATTGCGTCCCTAGGATATGTCCATTTCTTCTGGATAGGGTAGTATCATGGTATGGAGCCCAGATACTTACTCATGTGGATACACTATATATTACTGTGTGGTGTTGTTGGTACCGAGCGCTCGGATAAAGGTTGGTTACGACCGGGGATGGAATATCTGAGGTTGATACTCTCGGGCAGGGAGTGCACCGGCTTTGTGTTGGCAGAGATCCATTTGGGATGCTCGGGGATGTCCTTCCAAAGGCGTTCCATTTCGGGGTTTGGGAAGTTCCTTTGCATGACCATTTGTTGGAAATCCATTCTTCAAATACGTACCTTGTACGGTTTTAGTTGTATAACCTGCCATGGAATGTGGCGGTAACCTGCTATTGAACATGGTAGCTATAGTAGGCATACGATAATGGTCGTATGCTGGCTAAGATTTATATCTTTACTTTCGAAATGACTTATACTACACTATGCACTAGTAATAATACCAAATGTTTCTTTTTAATGTGTATCAAGCATCTTTGACTATCATAAGGAGAAATCTTCTCCGATTCTGCGTTTGCATTGTGTGTGTGTGCGGGAGACCTTATGGTAGTCTCATTTCTAAAAAGCATTGCGAATCTATTTTAAAATATTTCTTTGTTTGTTTTTAAAGATAAACTGTTTTTGTTGCTCACACCAGTCCCATGACTGATCCGGAGTTTATTGTTTCTTCCTAAACTCTGGGTGCTCAAAATTTTTCTACACGAGCAGTCTAGAGTTGGGTTTTTCAGATAGTCAGGTTTAGTAGATTATCTGGAGCTAGTTCAGTCTTTGGATGTGGACGAGACTTGCTTATCTTTTGGGAGTTCGAGCTATTTTGGATTGATGCCTTGGAGTACTCTTTTGAAGACTATCTTTAAGTTATTTGTTACAGTGCTAGATGTTATCTATTTTTCTTTTCCGCTGCTATTTTATTGTATCATATCTCTGATGTATATTGATATCTATTGGATCATCTGTTATATCAGATATTGTATCAAAGCTGTATATCAATGTATTATTCTTTTCTTCCAACTGTGTTGTTTACTTAATGTTGTTAAAAGCTCCGGCGAATCGGATTTAAACGGTCGAATCTATGGCATTCGAATACGATATGAAGTATGGATGTCGATTTTCGAGCGCGAAAAATCCTGTTTGTTACACGTGGTATCAGAGCTAAGGTTGAACTTTAGCTCAGGAGTATAGCACATTAAGTAGCTCATTAGAGATAGGGTGAAGTATCCCTAGAATGAGTACAACCAGTGAAACCAAAACCCAAATCTCTCAATCTATTCTCTTTATCTGTTGTTATTCTCTAAGATATTTCGTCCGAATGCCTAATCAGATTTCTTACCATTACAGATAGTAAGAATGAGTGGAAGAAGAGGACGAAATAGGAGACAAGAAAGTACCATTTCAGTTGGTCAAAGCCCTGCAATGGCAGATATTCCCATTCAATCTCAACCAAATTTGGCTGATTTATATCGAAGTTTTTCTAGACTTGGTGGAAAGCCATTCACTGGCAAGGAAACTGTTATCGAAGCACAAGGCTGGATTCGATTATGCGAAAGGATTTTCAAGGGATTAAAGTTAGAAGATGATCAGATGCGATTTATAGCTTCTTGGCAACTCGAGGAAGAGGCTTTAGTTTGGTGGGAAACAATTACCGTAGATGAGCCGGCGGATGAATTTACTTGGAATCGTTTCAAAGAAGTATTCGAACAGCGATATATGCCGTCTGCTAGTATCTCTAGAGTGTACCAGGAGTTTATGGATTTGGAGCAAGGGAGTTTATCATTTGAAGAGTACTTAAACAAATTTATTGAGTTATCCCGATTTGGTCCAGAATTGGTGAAGACACCATTGAAGAAGAATGAAAAGTTTATTCGGGGAATGAACAAGGAGTTTCAGGAAAGGATGACTATTCATGTGAAGGAATCGTTTTCTGAATTAATTGATATGGGCTATCGATACGATACTCTGGAAAAGCAAAAAGATCCGGAGGAGAATAGAGGTACAACTCATCTGAATTGGAGGAAAAAGAAGTTTGGTGGAAGGAAACTGAGAAAGGATAAAGGAAAGAAGGATATACAGAAGCAAAGGGTGAAAGATGTTACTTGTTTCAACTGCTTCGAGAAAGGTCATTACTTGAACAAATGTAAGAATCCCAGGAAACAAGGCTGAGAGAGCCATTTATGAAGCCAGAACAGGAATGTAGAAAATGTTGTCATTGCCACAAGCCGGGGCATAGGATTATGAATTGCTCAGCACTGAAGCAAGTTCAAGAAGCGAGGGCTTGTGAAATCAAAGGTGATTCTTTAACCTCAAAAGTTAATTAAGAAAATAAACTGTATAAGATAACTATCTCATTTATGATTAAAAAATTTCTAAATTTGTTCGGCATGAGAACTACCCTTAGTTTTATTCCTCAGCAAATCGTAAATAAGTTAAACCTTGAATCTAAGATCATAATCAAATCTATTTCTGTCTACTTCATTGGGTTTCGATATAATTTACGAACAGTTAGTTATCCCTTCGAACTAACCAATACCTCTATGTACTTCGTAGATCAGGTAACCCAATTGTTTCATAATTGATTGAGTTTGTTCTTGTATTTATTGTTGATATTCTGATTTGGTGAGCCAAATGAAGAATTGATAACCAGTTTGATCAGAAAAGATATTTCTTTATCTTTCATCTATCTTTGTTATCTCTCTGACGAATTTCGAGGACGAAATTCCTTTTAAGGGGGGAAGTCTATAACGATCCCGAATTTTTATTAATTTTAAATTGAAAATTAAATTAATTTTTGAATAAAAAAAAATGTAAATTGATCAAATTTAGTAAATACATATATGTAATTCCTTTGATATGCATTAAATTTCAAACCATTGCCTTTTAAATGATATGTATACATACAAACAAAAATAATAAAAATAAATATATATGTAGAAAAGGAAAAGAAATAAAACATAAAATGAAACACATTTAAACAAATTAGTTAAGATTCAAACAAACAAATAAAGTAAACAAAACAAGAAATAACAATAACCAGGCAAAAGAATAAAAAAATGTATGCATAAAACAAGTATGTTGCGGTGTAAAACATAAACAAAGTATTGCTAAACAAAACAAAAAAAATACATACAAGTATGTAGCTTGCAAAAGAAAGAAAAAAATATATCTAAGTACAAAGAGTCAATACAGACAAATAAAAGAAGTAAGTAATAGCCAAAAGAAGAAAATCATTCAAAAGCAAAACGCTATCAGCCGAGTTAAAGGAGGCAAGATATAAGAATAAACAAAGATCTGCCATACCTCTAAAATCATGTCGGCCCATAACACAAGCAACTCAACCATACCTTTTGTACAGAACAAAACAATGTTCACACTGTACTAATTATACCAATATGTAAGCTCCATTCTTATATATATCGATCTATTTATTCCAATTTGTCCATCAAAACTGAGTAAAAAAATCTGAAGAAAATCTCATCACAGACTTAAACAAAAAGCTTCAATTTAAAAACAACTTAGCAAAGATCAAAAAAAAAAATAGAAAAACAAACATCACTTTATACACAAGCTTGAAAACAATTTGCTGAGAAAAAAAAGGAAAAGGAAAAGAAGATCAAAACTGCAATTATTCTCAAAACCAGAGTCTCTGTTTTCCCATATTTCAAGGTGAGTAACTTTTGTTTTAACATAAAAGTAAAACTGTTGAATACTTATCTGTGAGCAACTTCACCTTTAAACTTTAAATATAATTTGGGTTGAAAGTCATTGCTGTGTTAAATATTGTAGTGTGAAGTATAGTTGTGAATTTATATTGTTGAACTGCTGAAAGTATGATGTATGCACGCATCTGAATATATATGTAACCTCTGTTTTTTTTTTCTTTTTCTTTTACAGTAAAACTTGTTAGAAAATCCAATATTATCTTAGTTAGATAATATCAGGGTTCATTCTCTAAATGAAAGATGATCCTAACTATGTAAAGCCAAGTTTAAAAATAGATCCGAGTATAATTATTGTATAAATAATTTACAATTGGGAAAATTACAGTGAAATCTTATGTATGTCCAAAAATTGATGATTTTAAAATTGGACTTTGGTTACGTAGCCTGATTCAAATTTCAAAACGAGAAATTTTAATACAAGTTTCAAGACTTTTAAGCTTGAATTTCAAGAGTAATTGCTAGTTGAAGGGAAAACATAAATCGAGCAGTCTTTGATGAACGAGGAAATAACGGGCTTCGATATTTGAGTTGAAGGTAGCTCGAGTGCTGTAGATTATGGGAAAAATATGGATTTAATTTATCAATGATGAAATTGATGTTACGGGGTTAAAATAGGGTTTGGTTGCATGTTTAGTTGGACAGTGTTTTCAAGGTGAATTCGCCGCCGTAAGGACGCTGCAGCAGATCGCGATGGGGGTAAACGACTTATCGAGGTGTGGCGAAGTTTGGGTCGAAGTCGCATGACCTCCGATGGTCAGTGGCGAGGGCTATGGTGAGTTTCCAGGTTTGGATGGCGATGGGTTTTGTTGTTCCAAGTTTCGACTGCGTGCGCGAATCTTGATTTTTAGGCAACAACGAAATTTTGATGGTCAGGGAGAGGTTCTTGGGTGGCTATCGACTTGTTCAACGTAGTGGTGTTGACCGAAGGCGAGCGGCGGCGGTGTGCACGTGCACGGCAGTGGATAGTGTACGCGAGTGTTCTTTCTGTGTTTTTGTTTGGAAACTTAAGTAAATTTTTACTTTAACTAACTGGAAGAAAAAAAAAGAGGAAGAAGAAGAAATATGTGAGGCACGAAAGAATGTTCCGGGGAAAGATGGTAGGAACTCGAGTGGTTACTCGAGTTAATCAGGGGAGTTCTCGGGTTGTCCTCTTTCGAACTGCAATATTATAAAATAAATTGTGTTTCATCAAATTTTAAGCACGGACAATATAATAAAGGTTTAATAAATTGAATTAAAACTTTAATTCAAGTTTTGATTATTTTAGTTAAAGCTTAACAATGTTCTTAAACTCTTAATTATTTTAAGTAAGCAATAAATTTAAGTTAAGTATAAAATTGATTGACATTTAAGTTTTGTAGTTAGCCATAATTTCATTTCAAAGTTATTAAAGAAGATTTTGAAATGCTAATTAAGATAATTTATATTATGGATTAATTATTTTTAAAGCAGTTAAGAATGATGAACATATAATGATAAGTAAAGATTGGTTAATTAATTTGTAATTGTAATTAATTAGGGGTTATCGATTTATAATTAATAAATTGGTGATTAGGCGCTTAATTTATTTGTAATTAAGAATTGTTAATAAAAATTAATTACAAGGATGATTAATTAAAGAATAATTGAAAATTTTAAGGTTAATTATTTAAAAATTTAAGGTTGATTAATTTAATTAAATAAATAATTAAAGGACAATAAATCAAATGATTTAGAATTGATTGATGTTAAATAACCAGATTGATGACCCATCTGATTACCCATCTGATTTAAATGATTAATTATGCTTACTTATGAATGTTTGAAATATATTGATTGTTGGACTGTTCGATATCTCTGATATTCTATGCTTTGTGCTATGAATTGTTTCAGTGTGATCGGTTATGAATGTAATTTAAGTATTTATGACGCATTCATATTTTCTATCTGTGAATCTGTGTATATATAAGCGATATTGGAATATACCGCTTATCGATATTGTTGTGATTGCAATCTGTGATGATGGATGATGTTGCACTATTGTGTTAAACCCTGGACCACACTTATACACACACAAAGATGGATTTCACGAGGAAATCGATTAAGTCACAGATTTTGAAATGATTTATAAAATTGAATATTAAATTCAAGTGTTTTGGAAATGGATTGGGTTTAACGTGGAAAGCTTTTGAAATGGAATTTTAAAGATGAAATTTATTTTGAATAACTTGATTAAGTTTTAGAATTTAAATAATTTGATTTAAACTTGAATTTAAAATTTAAAATTGAATTCTATGACTTGGAACTAGGGATTAACGATATTATACTAGTTATATATGAGTCAAACCATTTTTAAAGTATTATTTTTGGGAATTTGAATTAACCCAAAGATTGTAACATGTATAAATGAAATAGGGTTTTTCTGAAGTAACACCGTTGTTTCTAAATGATAAAAAGCTTTTATAGGAGAAATGAATTTCAAATTGTATTAAAGGGATTACAAGTAAACTGAAATAGTTTTCGAGTTATAGATGAATATTTGGAAACGAATTGTTTTGTGAATATTTTGAAAGCTATGAAACAAATCTTTGACTTAAAGATTTAATGAATTAAATCCAATTGAATTGGAATTGTTTTGAAATCCAGTAGTGAATCTTTGAGAAACTAGGTGAACTTTATGAAATAAATCTTTTTGTTTTAAAAGATTGGGAATGGTAATTTGTTAAACCATTTGAAAGAAAAACTTTGGATTTTTAAGTTGTGACTTAATTGAAATCTCATATCCATATGTTTTAAATGTTGCGCTCACTATTCGGGCTAGCCGGGAAAGGACCTTTGGGTCGTATAACCCATTCCGAATATGTGATACGTCGTTATGGATAGCATTTGAAGACCGGTGGTGAAGACCGGGTATTTGCAAGAACGATAGTATAACCTATCGATTGTCTCTGCACTGAGTTGCAACGGTATAGAGACTCCCTAAGTGATGGGAAGTCCGATCGGGATTGTGAATACCCGGATTGCAAGGGCTTCTTTGGAAGTGCCTTCGGTTCTGTTCGAACCCAGAACAGACTTGTATGGATTGTTATGTCTGGCATTACAATTTAAGATATAAAGCAGATTTCTTTCAAATATATTTCTGTTGGTGGCGGAGAATTTATTCTCTTAGCTTAACACCCTTCTCTGAGACGTACGAGCTCAGAGGTTATGTAGTTGAAGGTTATCGGCGATATATTCCCAATTTGGTAATATGACATGCTGAGTGTTGCTGTGAAATGATCATAGTTTGATCATTTGTGACATGATCATTTGTTTGATCACTTATCTTTGTGATCATTTCTTTGATCATTTGTTGACCCAAAGCATGGCTTTGTACCAAAGCGTGGCTTTGTGGACGAGACTTCGTCAAACCTCACAACCCAGAAAATGGTCGAAACAGGAAAGATGCAGCACGGTTTTCAGGGATCGCGTCCCTAGGATATGTCCATTTCTTCTGGATAGGGGTAGTATCATGGTATGGAGCCCAGATACTTACTCATGTGGATACACTATATATTACTGTGTGGTGTTGTTGGTACCGAGCGCTCGGATAAAGGTTGGTTACGACCGGGGATGGAATATCTGAGGTTGATACTCCCGGGCAGGGAGTGCACCGGCTTTGTGTTGGCAGAGATCCATTTGGGATGCTCGGGGATGTCCTTCCAGAGGCGTTCCATTTCGGGGTTTGGGAAGTTCCTTTGCCCGACCATTTGTTGGAAATCCATTCTTCAAATACGTACCTTGTACGGTTTTAGTTGTATAACCTGCCATGGAATGTGGAGGTAACCTGCTATTGAACATGGTAGCTATAGTAAGCATACGATAATGGTCGTATGCTGGCTAAGATTTATATCTTTACTTTCGAAATGACTTATACTACACTATGCACTAGTAATAATACCAAATGTTTCTTTTTAATGCGTATCAAGCATCTTTGACTATCATAAGGAGAAATCTCCTCCGATTCTGCGTTTGCATTGTGTGTGTGTGCGGGAGGCCTTATGGTAGTCTCATTTCTAAAAAGCATTGCGAATCTATTTTAAAATATTTCTTTGTTTTTTTTTAAAGATAAACTGTTTTTGTTGCTCACACCAGTCTCATGACTGATCCGGAGTTTATTGTTTCTTTCCTAAACTCTGGGTGCTCAAAATTTTTCTACACGAGCAGTCTAGAGTTGGGTTTTTCAGATAGTCAGGTTTAGTAGATTATCTGGAGCTAGTTCAATCTTTGGATGTGGACGAGACTTGCTTATCTTTTGGGAGTTCGAGCTATTTTGGATTGATGCCTTGGAGTACTCTTTTGAAGACTATCTTTAAGTTATTTGTTACAGTGCTAGATGTTATCTATTTTTCTTTTCCGCTGCTATTTTATTGTATCATATCTCTGATGTATATTGATATCTATTGGATCATCTGTTGTATCAGATATTGTATCAAAACTGTATATCAATGTATTATTCTTTTCTTCCAACTGTGTTGTTTACTTAATGTTGTTAAAAGCTCTGGCGAATCGGATTTGAACGGTCGAATCTATGGCATTCGAATACGATATGAAGTATGGATGTCGATTTTCGAGCGTGAAAAATCCTGTTCGTTACATTATAGTTAATTGAATATAATGATTTTGAAGTAAGGATTTAACATAATTGGAAATATGATTTTTGAAAGAAATTATGATTTCGGAAACAATATGATTTCATAGTGAATATGATTTCGAATGTGATATGGTTTTGAGAATATGATATTTTGATATAAATTGTGAATGGACTTTTGAAAGGTAAAAGAACCATCCGGTGTGAAATAAGCATTTGGTTGTTAAAGAGACGGGGATTAGATATTGTCATACTCTCTGCCAATACTGAAAACCACTTTAGCAACTATGTACGTGGTGGTGATTCCAAAAATGAAGTAGGATGGATTGATAAACGATTTCTGCATATGGTATGACGTGAACCTGACTCCCGTGATTCAGCTTAGATGTGACTAAAACATGAGCTATACCGGGCCAAGTGAGGTCATTCTTCCTAGCTGGCACATTTCTTCGATACTATACTTTGACTTTGTGATTGATTTTGATGGCCACCTCTCAATTTTGATATGGGAGTGTGTTCCGAGGTGGGTGGTAGTAACTGCTATACGTTACCACCAGTCCGAGAGTGTAATTGGTATATCTACCCTGACATTGTCTCGAGTGTCGTGTTCACATGCCCTAGCGTGCCTTCTACGAGTTTGTTTTGTACCATACCTATGGAGTGCCCTTTGATAGCCCTCCAGTTTACGAAGGAATTACGTTACTGTATAGACTATGGGAATATACCGAAATGTGTTAAGGGGGATATCGGTAATGCCTTAACGCTATTTTAATACTTTTACTTTACTGTAGACGTATTATAATAGCGTGTTAGACAACCAAGTAGATAGTTTAACGGATTCTTAGGAGATGTGAATCCCTAACATCTCTTAAGTTACCGCACTTACGTTAGACACTAGATAATAGATGTCAAACCCATAAACATCTCTGACGTCGTCACATACATATTTACCGTTGATTTAACTTACATAAGATTTTTAGTTCTAACTCGAGTGTTTTGTCTTTTCAATTCACTCGGGTCAGCCTGAGCATTTTAGGATTTAAAGAACTTATTTCTGGAGAACGAAGACGAAGATTGTACTATTATTTATTATATTATTCCACTGCATTCATATTGTTCCGCTTCATTTGTATATTTATTCTCTGTTGTTTGTAACTCTGATTTTGTATTGTATAAGTATAATCCAAGGTTATTTGTAGACAGCTTCATGAACTATTATTTGATTATTATATTTTGTTATTCTGCTGCGAGATTCTGTTTTATTTTTTTCTTTCTCTATTTTTTTCTTTACCCCAGTAACCATCTGCCCTTTTGTATGGTTTAAGTTGGCTTGTATGTCTGCTTAAAACGTTCGAAAATGTAGGTTGTCACACCACTCCAGCAACCATCTCATGAGGGGTAGATGGTTCGGGTAACACCTGCTGGTTGCTAACATCCATATGATGAGAAGTTCCTTCATTTGCTTCTGCTACTGCTCTAGATGATCTTCTAACTCTCTTAGATGCCATTGATTCCTGTGTGCAAATTCTTCAAGTTTCTTAATGAAAATCTTCTGCAGCTAACCTCTGGATGCTCTAATCCAAAGTAATAAGCTAGATTATGCCTAAGAATCTTCATTCTCTATGAAAGCATCAAAATGTTGAGCTTAAAACTAGCACAGCACCCAAAGCCCTATAGAGATATAGAAATCTAACAAAGAATTTATGAATAACAGAGAGAACACCAAGATTTTTAAAGTGGTTCGACAATCCCTGGCCTACATCCACTATAGCCTTATTGATTTATGGATTGTAAGTCAAGGGTTTGATAGATCTAACAGCCTAAAATAGCCAAGAATAGCTTTTGCGTTGGCTATGGTGAGGAGGGATAGAAGATGAAGAGACTAAAATGGAAAAAGTCCATTTTCAAATGCCATAGGTGTCGTGTTTATAGGGAAACCATGCAGCAGAGTCAAGAATCTATGAAATAGGCGGTCTAAATCTGGATCCAAGAGTGCAGAAGGGGAAGACAGGGTCCCCTGGGCTATAAAATCCACTCGGTATCGACCAGAAGTGGTTGATATTATAACAACCCGCACCTTAATGAGCTCAAACTTCGAGTAAAAACCTAAGTACATTAAGGTACAGATCGCTGCTATTGGTAACCTGTAATAAACATAAGCATATCGGAGAGCTATCTACATAAAATCATAGCGGAATAGAAAATATAATAGAACAATCCTAATGTAAGTAAAAAAAAATACTAACATAGCCCGCTGATCTCCCACAGCTAAAGTCCAGTTTAGACTATCTTGATGTAAGTCAAAGAAAAATGCCCAACCTAGTTACTTAATACCCTTGTTAGAAATGAAGCAAACCCCGTTTACCTGCTAGGTACCGCTATAGGTTATTTGAGATTTCTTATATAGGGAGAAGGCAAACCCAACGATAATTTAATATCTTCCACCTCTAAATAAACCTCTTAACATCCCTAAAGGTACTAAGCCATTTAATACTTTAAATTTGAGATGAAATCTTGGTATATTTTCCCATTCCTTTACGGAAACATATATCCCTTCCCTGTGGGTCCTATGGTTGAAGATGTCCCACATCAGTAGTAAGTATACCTAACTGCTTATAGCTTCTAGGTGTAGGGCGGACTTCTGTTGTGTAACTCTACTGACCTCGCATCCCAATCCATTCTAAACCAAACCAATTATCCTATGCCTAAATAATAGGCTAGGCCCACTAATTCATGCTCACTCTAAACTGAGGCTACATAATTTCCCATTATGAAAATTATACTACCTCATAGTATTTAATTCACTTATTCATTGCGAGCCTACTCCTATCTTATATGGTTACTACATATATTATCTATTTCTCTCTTACGTCCCATAAATGTTAATTTCCTGAAATAAAAGGGTCATATTATTCAAATTGGACAATCACTTATGATATTTATTTATTTATTTATTCTAATTCAACCTATTATGCTTATTTCATTTCTCCATGAATTCCATATTAAACCCTTAATCGGTCTCATTAAGCATAATTATGTCCCAATTCATTACCTGTAACTCCCTATTAACTGCACATTTGTTGTCCTATTAATTTGTTGTTCATAATAATGGAGTTACTATCTCTTTTCAATTTCAACCTCGTAGTGCTATGATTTACGATGCTACTAATAATTAGTCATCCTAATTATAACTAATATGATAAGAATATCATATATATGTGTGTGTATGTGAGTGTGTGTGTGTGTGTAGGCACGGTTATACGTGTACGTGTGTGTACGTTATTTAATAGGCAGGCACAGTTATACGTGTATATATGTGTGTGTGTATTTAATAGGTAGGCACAGTTATATGTGTATTTGTATACATATACATACATACATACATATATAATCTTCCTACTTCTAACTCATTAATTCCAACGCTTACGAGTTCTAGAGCATACACTTATATGTACATTCTATAATGGACATTTATTTCCATATTTTAATACATTAGAACTATCCTTCCCAAAAAGGATTACAATTATAACTTTCCATAAATTTTCCAAAAGTGACACCTTTGCTCCATTTAAAATTATAAGGAATTATCTTTTTTTATAGAAATAGATAGCGCAAACTATAAAGGAGAACCTCCATGCTTTACACATCTTTTTCCTTTTTGGTATATCCTAATTATTTCAAACGTTGCACTTTTATATATAGTTATGGAACTAGATAATTTACGAAAATTACATGGAAATAGATACTACTAAAGCGTACCCACAATACACCCAATAAATTGAAACAAAAACTCACATCCCAAGTCAAATTAGGGCAATTTAAATTTATTTTAACAAAATACAACCCAATTATCATAAATATGGAATAAATCTTGCAATCTCATCAACATTCTACTTTAACAAATTTTGGGACTGATTTCCAAATTTCTTGATTAGGGTGTAAATACCATGCTTATTCCAATTACCCAACTTATAGAATATGTAGCTAGGATTTCAATTGAATTCATTCTTCCTAAGCATACAACTGCATAGATCTTGCATACGCATAATAATTAAATAAAACTCGATGATATAAATTTCGATAGTATATATATATATATATCATATAATTTCCCACTCACCTTTCATGCTTTTCAAATCTCCCAAATCCTAATTCATCCCTTTAACTGACTCGTTTAGGGTTAAGTGGAATATAGTTTTAGAATTATGAAATTTACCTTTCCCGCAATCTCGATTCGCTCCTTCTCTTCTTCTCTTTTATTTTCTGCCTGTAACATCCTCTATCTTAAGGCCCGAAGCTAAGCGCTACGGATGTTACAATCATCCATTGAATTAACTTTCGGTTAAAAAATACGGTAATTTTAATGGTATCCATAATATTAGAAGCACTTGAATATGAAATAAGATCAACACAGATTCAAAACAACTTTTCTGATTACATTTCAAATCAATATTTCATATTCAGATACAAAATCCCAAGCGATTCCCAGGTTTTGATCAAATATAATTATTAAAATTTATGCCATGAGCGACATATGAAGATGCCCCTTGGATGATCAGATTACTAAATAGACATATTAGTCTTAATACATCACAGCAGAAACAAAAGTAACTAGCTCTTATATAGCTAGCTTTGCCTCATGCACGTGTTTGGAAGCTTTATTCGTCCTACCTACTAAACCTGAAAAGACCCTAACTCTCAATCTACTCAAATTAATTTTGAGCACCCGAGAGTTTAAGGGGGAAAATATAAACTTCAAGTCAGACATAAAACCTAGTGTGAATAATACTATTACATCTTGGTTTACTGTTAGTAAGTGAGACAACGCCGCTTAGCGGAATGGGTTTTTTCTCACTAATATCCCTTTAAAACATATCTTTGGAAAATCAAAATCCTGCAACCAAACCGCTAAAGCAATAATAAGAATATCATATATGCATACAAATCAGGTAATAAATGGACTATCTGTCCGAACAGTATATTTTTGTTTGGCTAACTACTAACTATTAGCTGATTTGTGCCGACCAGACAAAATAGATATTCTAACATCTGCTAGACAAACTTCTGGATGGTTTGTCCCTAACTTACCTCTCCCAGGGTCACCTTATCCTAATGGTTTTGCGGGCTCACTAATAACTTTTCCTCCTTCTATCTATATATTCCTTTCTTTGTAACCATCATTTAAGTCTTCCCTGTGACTAAGCTCTACGCACTGGAATTTTGGAATAAATTAGCGAGGGGCTATAGCTAATGTATAGGGCGCTACCCATACCAGTCGCATCTGGTATTCTAATATCTAATCCATTTACTTAGGGTCAACTATCCATCAATTTTTCCTTGAAAACATTTCTTTCAAATTGATTTGACCTTATAAATCATACTTAAACAAGTAAAATATACTCTATGCTTTACTCAAATCACTTTGCCATGTCATACATATACTTTACATAAAACGTTGTTGATGAAAACATTCAAAACCTTTATTTCAAACCTTTAAACAATCTCCTTCTAAACCATTGAAAGCACCTCTGTCGAAACCATTGAAAGTATCCCTTTTGATACAAGTAAACTGCTACTTTATAACATTAGGCCAAAAGGTCAAAACATACCTTTTGAAAACATTGAAAATATGTCTTTCGAAAGCTTTATAAACCTTAGATGTCCTCTTTCCAAAACACTTTAAACATGCTTTCGAAATCATTGGAAACCCTTCATCTAAACACTAAGGTAACTTTTCAAAAACCTTGGGAAACCACCTCTTCGAAACCTTTATCATATACCTTTTGAAAGCGTTAAGTCCTTTATATAAATCAAACCTTTCAAATACATTGGGTTCAAGTAAAATGCATGGAACATAGTTTTGAAACCATTTAAAACCATTCCTTTTGAAACCTTTGGGTTTAACTTTAAAAACCTCAAAGGGTCTTAAAAAACAAAATCGAAAGCAACTCTTTTGAAAGCAATTTCCTAAGTAAAAGAAGTGTATAGTGTCGAAATCAATCCCTTCGAAAGCATTGGAGAAGTGACTCAAGGTTTAGAGCGAAAGAAACCTTTCAAAGGCTGCGGCAACATGGGTTTCGATCTGTTCGAAAGCATTTTCTTAAAACAAAGATGGAAACCTCTTTTGAAATCTCTTTTCTTTTAAAACACTTAACTAAGTCGAAAGTTATCTCATTCAAAAGCATTCTTTTCGAAAGCAAAGCAAGCGACATTTCCTTTTGAAAGCAAAATAAGGTCTCGACCCCTTCAAAAGCCCTATTTCGACTTATACCTTTCGCCTATGTTCAATCCACCACGTACTAAGTCTTTGATACCATATGTATTGGTTTTGACTATGATGAAGGCAGAAGTGTGTTGTCGAAAGGTAACCGCCGAAAGTGGCGAAAAAAAAACCTTGTTAATTTTTTTTAACTTTATAAAGTAATTTCTTTCAAACTAGCTTGCTTTGTTTGTCAACATATGATTGGTTACCAAATACTTTTCCAAAATCTTTTCTAAAAATGCCGCCGAATTTAAGAAATTAGTAATTTAAAACATTTACAAATTGCTCCTTCTCCTTTAATAAACATATAAATCATTAAGTCTCATCCCTTAAATAATTTTATATACTTAAACATTTGGGAAAATTCTACAAAAAATTCCCATAAATCACTTTAATATGTTTTATAACATATTTAAATTTCTTACCCAAAGCTAACATATAATAGCCGTAATCAATTTTAAACCCAATTAACCATTTTCTTCACTAGAAAAACATAATAAATCCACATTAATTTAGGAAATTGTGAAACTTGAAACCCAACCCTAAAATAATATTTTTGATCGTATATCAAAATTGCTAGGCATTTGGATGCCATTTGATGTGTTTTTCAAATCAAAGATGGTCATAAAAATCAATATGAGTAAGCTTAATTCATCAACAAGCATATATCTACATGTTTAACATTCTAAACATGGCAATATACTTTACAAAAATATTCGAATATAATCTAGAAACCGAAAGCAAGAAAATATGAGAGGTAACCTATTATTCACTTTTAGCTTGTGATTAAGGAATTTGAGATTTACTTCTTGAATGAATTGATTAAGCTTCCTTCTTTTGATTATTGCTTAATTTCCTCTTGCTTTTCCCCTAATGGTGGCCAGCCTCTTTTTAGATTTAGTTCTAGTTTGTGAACGTGTAAAATGAGAGAGGTATGAGGGTTTCGAGTATAAGAATATTACTTATTTCTATTTTGCCCTTATTTGTTAGCCTTAATTATTTCATTTTAATTCCTTTTAGTTCATTGTTTAACTAGGCACGACTACCCATTACTATTTAAATCTTAATTCCTTTAATCATTTACATTATTTCATTTAATTTAACTAGTTAAATGTCCTAAATATTGTTAATCAAAATTAGGATCGTTACAGAATCCCCTCCTTAAAGAATTTCAACCTCAAAATTATGATAAGGCACACATCAAATCAATCATAATGGTAAAAAACCATGAAATAAGTCAGGATAACCATCCCTAATCCCGCTCTCAGTTTCCCAACTACAATCTCTCTCGTCGTGGCTCCACTAGACTTTAAATAATCTAACTGTCTTGTTCCTTAGCCTCTTCTCATCTCTTGCGACTATGTGAACTGGCTTTTTAAGTATAGTCAAGTTCGGTTCCACTACTAAGTCCTATAATATAGTTGGTGCTATAGTAGTCTCCAGATCTCGAATACACTTCCTTAGATGAGAAATATGAAAAACATCACGGATTCCTGCTAAACTGTTCGGCAACTCTACCATATAAGCGAGCTTTCCGATCCTTTTTATAATAGAAAATGGTCCAACGAATCTCTATTCCAATTTCCCTAATTTACCAAATCAAATTACACCTTTTATTGGTGATACCTTGACAAAATCTTGATCTCCAATTGAGAATTCTAAGTTTTTCTGTCTTCTATCAGCATAGTTCTTCCGCCTAGACTGAGCTTCCATCATTCAAGCTCAAACTAAATCAACATTTTATGCAGCTTCCCTAACCAAATATGGACCAATAACTAACCTATCCCCGTTCTCTAACCAGCAAACTGGAGATTTGCATGGCCTTCCATAAAAAGCTTCAAATGGTGTCATCCCTATACTAATCTAACAATTGTTGTTTATATGAAAACTCGACTAAATGTAGATGGTCTTCCCATGATCCTCTAAAATCGAGCACACAAGCTCGTAACAAATCTTCTAAGACTTTGTTAACTGCAGATGGTAAGTGGTACTCATCTTGAGCTGGTTCCTAATGTCTCCTGCAGACTCTTTCAGAAATTCGCTAGTGAATAAGGAATCTCCATCGCTTACTATACTACTAGGAATTCCATGAAATCTAACTATATTCTTTATGAATAACTTAGCCAAAACACGTGCTGTCCTGGTTGTCTTAACTGGAATGAAATGGACACTCTTGGTCAACCTGTCCACTACAACTCATATACTTTCATTTCCTCGATTTGACCTAGACAACCCGTCAATAAAATCCATTGAGATAGAATCCCACTTCCATACAGGAACATCTAAAGGCTAAAACAACCCACGTGGTTTATGATGTTCGGCTTTCACTTGTTGATAGTTTGCACATCGCCTAACCCACAAGCCAACATCCCTCTTCATACCTTCCCAGTAGAAGCTCCTCTTTATATCTTGATACATCTTGGTTTCTCCCGGATGAATCGTGAACTTCGTATGCTGGTACTCTTCCAGAAATTCTTTCCTAATGCTTCCTATATTTGGAACACATAATCTTCCTTTCCTCCTTAACCATCAATTCTGGTCAAGACTGAAATCTTTCAAGTCATCGCTCTCTGTTTGATCTCTTAACTTTTTGATCCGTTCATCTAATAATGGATCCTCCTTCTTCTTAGAAGCAATCTTTTCGATCAAAACTGGTCGAAACTCTAAATATGACAACATAGCAGTTTTTATCCTAGAACCGCTCTTAGATCTCCATTGTACTCTGAATGTAGTCAATGCTTCTAAATCTTTCCACTCAGCTATCATTGCTAACACTGCATTCTGATGTTTTTTGCTAAGTGCATCCGCAACCTTGTTGCCTTTTCCTGGTGTATACTCAATGCCAAAATCATAAGTGGCTAAAAACTCCAGCCACCTATGTTGTCTCATATTCAACTCCTTTTGAGAGAATAAATACTTCAGCAACTTATGATCTATATATAACTTAAATCTCTCTCCTAAAAGGTAATGTTTCCATGGCCTCAATGCAAAAATTACCGCAACTAATTCCAAAATGTGTTGGACATCTAACCTCATGAAGTCTAAGCTGTCGAGAATGCATAGGCAATCACTGTACCCCTCTACATTAACACAGATCCTAATCCTATTCCACATGCATCTGTATACACTGCTGAATCCCGATTCCCTTCTGGAACAAGTAACATAGGTGCATTCGATTAATAAGTGTTTATGCTACTGGAATACCTCCTCACGCTTATCAGTCCACACAAACTTCACATCCTTTTATGTTAGTTTGGTCATTGGTGCCGCTATCTGCGAGAAATTCTTAATGAATCAACGATAATACCCAGCTAATCCAAGAAAACTCTTTATCTCAGTCACTGTCTCGGGTCTCTTCCAATTATTCACTGCCTTGATCTTAGCCGGATCTACTGACAATGCTTTCTCTGAGGATGCATGACCAAGAAATTTTATTTCCTTCTTTCAGAAATGACACTTTGAAAATTTCACCCTCAATGGTGCTACCTCAACGTCTCAAGCACCACTCTAGGATGAATTTCATGCTCTCTTTCATCCTTAAAGTATATTAAAATGTCATCTATGAATACCAACACAAACCTATCCAAGTGCACTCTAAAAACTCAGTTCATCAAATTTACAAAGAATGCCGGCACATTATTTAGTCCGAACTGCATTACTGACCATTCGTACGATCCACATCTGGTTCTAAACACCGTCAAAGGAATACTATCCTTTGCCACTCTAAGATGATGGAACCCTGTTGCTAAATCCAACTAGGAAAATACTTTGTCTCCACTCAACTGGCCGAATAAATCGTTAATTCTAGGTAACAGATATCGATTCTTTATCATCTTCTCTTTCAACATACGATAATCGATACATAACCTTAACGATTTGTCCAGTTTCTTGGCAAACACTACGGCTGCTCCCCAAGGCGAACTACTTGGTCTGACAAAAATTTTTCCTTCCAAATCCACCAATTGCACCATGAGCTCCCTCATCTCGGTAGGTGTCATTCTACCTGGCGGTCTACTCACCGGTTCTACTCCTAGTACCAAATCTATCTGAAACTCAATGGCTCATTTCGGTGGCAATCCCACTACAAGTTCAAAGACATCAGCAAATTCTCTAACAATGAAAACTCAATTCAACTTGTCTTCTACCTTCACAACACCCAACAAATCGTTAACCTCAAAACTAGGGTTTCTACGGAGTATATGATCCGATCATAATAGTCAGGGTATCTAAGTGATATTTTTCTATCTTGACAAAATATCCTAGCATCATATTTATTTAACCAATCCATACCCAAAATAATTCCAAACCCTACAAAATCAAACACATGCAAACTGCAAGCAAATGTATGATCTAACAATTCAAACTCTAGGTGGTCAAATCTTATCCCAAGAGTCGCATAACCTCCTATCGGATTTGCAAGCCTTAAGGAAGTAACTAGGTATGAAGGTTCTAGGTTAAGCTTATCTACCAAACAATGAGATATAAAAGAATGCGATGCCCTAGTAACAAATAGAACTCTAACTGATACACCATGAATCAAAAGCGTACATCCCAACACAGTTTTTCCCTCATCCTTTGTAGTTGGCCCTGAGGCAGCTGGCTCCATTGCAAAATCTTTGCCTTCCCATCCTTGGCTGGCCCCTTGCACTGGTTCTTATAGTGTCCATTCTGATCGTAATTGAAATACCTCACCACTTTATTCTCATCAGCTTTCTTCCCTTTTCCTATCCAGCATTCATGAGCATAATGTCCTTTATTATCACACTTATAATAGACAATTTCTGCCTTCCCTTTCTTAGTAGCTCCACCCTTATGAACTTCTTCCTTATGGAAGAACTTTCTCTTCTGACTATGCCATCGTTGAGCTTCTTTTACCTTATTTCCTTCAAGATAAGCAAGCATCTCTTCATGCCTCAAGGCCATCTCCATAATAACATCACATGGATCCCAAATATGCGATAATATAGCCTTAGCAAGCTCTGGCTTCAACCCACAAATGAACTTCTTATTTCTTTTAATCACATTATCAACTGTAGCATATATATACCTTGCTAGTTCCTCAAACCTAGTTTCATACTCGAGTACTATCTTGTCAACCTGCTCTAACTTAGCAAACTTCCTAAGCAGAGTAGACTTAGCAATCTCCAACACAAACCTTTCTTTAAATCTTCTTCTGAACTCAGCCTGAGTCATAGTCTCCTTATTGACTCCAACAGTAACATTGTTCCACCAATACAGTGCTGCTCCTTGTAGCTGCCTAGAAGCGAGTCTCCTCTTTTGCTCATCACTGAGCCACAAATCAGCAAAAATCCTCTTGTAGTGAAGTAACCAATTCTCTACTTCACATGTGTCTTCAGTACCAATAAACGGCTATCCTCCCAACCGAGCATAATCTCTACTCAAAACAGCATAGTTATTCACCATTGGTGCTTCTTGATTTCCTCCTCTAGCATTTCCTCTGCTTGTGTCATGTTTACGAAGAACTGATACATTGTTCCTATGTCGACTTGCGGGACTCCAGCACCCACATTTGCAGCTTGTGCCAGACCTAGATTCCTTTCGGTATTAGGTCCGGCATTTTCATTGCTTATGGTGCTTCCCCCACTAAGGTTAACTATTCCACTTTTGGAATCCATGTCTGCATTCGAGCCTTCGTAAGATACAGAAGAATAGCCTAATGGAGATAGGAGAATAGAGATAAAGCATATACTTATATATAGAAAATATAAGTATGTTACTATAGAGTTATCCCATACCCCGACCTTTTCTCTAATTCCTTAGCATTATGTTTTTCAAAACCATTTTAAGTTTAATGTTTTTCATAAACCTATGCTCTGATACCAAGTTTTAACATCCCCTACCTTGCGCCTCAAAGCTAGCGCTATAGATGCTACTGTTATCCTTAGTGTTAACTTCCAGTGACAAAATACAGTAGTGTTAATGGTATCCATAATATCAAAAGCACTTAAATATAAAATAAAATCAACATAGATTTAAAATATCTTTTCTAATTACAATTCAAGTCAATATTTCATAATTAGATACATAATCCCAAACGATTCCCATATTTTGATCAAATATAATTATTACAAATTAGACCAAGAGCAACATATGAAGATGCCCCATTGGATAATCAGAGTACTAAATAGATATATAAGTCTTAATATATCACATCAGAAATAAAACTAAATAGCTCCTATATAGCTAGCTTTGCCTCATGCACGTCTTCATAAGCGTTATTAGTCCAACCTACTAAACCTGAAAAGGCCCTAACTCTCAATCTAATCAAATTAATTCTAAGCATACGAGAGTTTAAGGAGTAAAACATAAACTTCGAGTCAGACATAAAGCCTGGTGTGAATAATACTATTACATCTCAGTTTACTGATATTAAATGAGACCATGCCACTTGGCGGAATGGATTTCCCCTCACTAATATCCCTTTAAAACATATATTTTGCAAATCAAAATCTTACAATCAAACTGGTCAAAGCAATAATAACAATATCATGTATGCATGCAAATCATGTAATAAATGGACTATCTGTTCGAATAATATTGTTTTGTTTGGCTATCTACTAACTATTGGCTGACTCGGGCCTACCTGACAAAATAGGTAATCTAATATCTGTTAGACAAACTTCTGGACGGTCTATCCCTAAATTACTTCTCCTAGGGTCACCTGATCCTAATGGTTTTGCAGGCTCACCAATAAATTATCCTCCTTCTTTGTATATATATTCCTTTCTACATGTAACCATCATTTAAGTCTTATCCATGACTAAGACTACACTCTGGAATTTTGGACAAAATTAGCTAGGAGCTACAGCTAATGTATAGGGCACGACCCCATACCTGTCTCATATGGTACTCTAATATTTGAGTCATTTACTTTGGGTCAACTATCCCATCAAATTTTCTTTGAAAATATTTCTTTCAAATTGATTTAACCCTATAAATCATACTTGAACAAGGAAAATATACTATACTTTACTCAAATCACTTTGCCGTTTCATATATATACTTTACACAAAACATAGTTGATGAAAACGTTCTAAACCTTTGTTTAAAACCTTTAAACAATCTCCTTCTAAACCATTGAAACTATCCCTTTTGAAACCATTGATAGTACCCCTTTCAATACAAGTAAACTACTTTACTTTATAACCTTAGGTCGAAAGGCCAAAACATACCTTCCAAAACCATTTACACTAGACCTTTCGAAAACATTGAAAATATTCCTTTTGAAAGCTTTATAAACCTTAGACATCCTATTTTAAAAACACTTTAAACATGCCTTTCAAAAACATTGGAAACCCTCCATTTAAACACTAAGGTAAACCTTCAGAAAACATTAGGGAACCATCTATTCGAAACCTTTATCATATACCTTTCGAAAGCATTATGTCCTTTACATAAATCAAACCTTTCGAAAGCATTAATTTCAAGTAAAATACGTGGAATATAATTTCAAAACCATTTAAAACCATTCCTTTCAAAACCTTTGGGTTTAACTTTCAAAATCTCGAAGGGTCTTAAAGGAACTAAACCGAAAGCAAATTTTTTGAAAGCAATTTCCTAAGTAAAAGAAGGGGATGGTGTCGAAACCAATTCCTACGAAAGCATTGGAGAAACGGCTCAGGGTTTATAGCGAAAGAACCCTTTTGAAGATATTTCTTTGAAAGATAAAATGCATCAGTATGGGTTTCGAACCCTTCGAAAGTATTTTCTTAAAGAAAAGGCGACAACCTCTTACAAAAGTTCTCTTCTTTTAAAACACTTTATTAAGACGAAAGCTATCTCATTTGAAAGCATTCTTTTCAAAAGCGAAGCAAGCGAATTTCCTTTTGTAAGCAAAACAAGGTCTTGACTCCTTCCTAAGCCCTGTTTTGACTCAATATCTTTCGCCTATGTCCAATCCACTACGTACCAAGTTTTTGATACCATGTGTATTGGTTTTGACTATGGTGGAGATAGAAGTATGGTGTCAAAAGGTAACTGCCAAAAGTGGTGAAACAATAAAACCTTGTAAAACATATTTTTAACTTTATAAAGTAATTTCTTTCTAACTAACTTGCTTTGTTTGTAAACATATGATTGGTTACCAATACTTTTCCAAAATCTTTTCTAAAAATGCTATTGAATTCCATAGATTAGCAATTCAAAACATTTACAAATTTCCTCTTCTCCTTTTATAAATATATAAAATATTTAAGTCTCATACGTTAAATAATTTTATATTATTATTAATACACTTAGGAAAATTCCACAAAAATTCCCATAAATCACTTTTAATATGTATTCTAACATATTTAAATTTCTGAGGCAAAGCCAACATAAAATAGCCGTAATTAATTTTAAACCCAATTAACCATTTTCTTCACTAGAAAATTTTGAAACTTGAAACCCAACCCTAAAATATGAGTAAGCTTAATTCATCAACAAGCGTGTTTTATATATATATATATATATATATATATATATATATATATATATATATATATATATATATAACATTCAAAACATGGCAATATATTTCGCAAAAATATTCGGATTTGATCTAGAAATCGAAAGCAATAAAATATGAGACGTAACCTATTATCCACCTTTAGCTTGTGATTAAGGAATTTGAGATTTGCTTCTTGAATGAATTGATTAAGCTTCTTCTTTTGATTATTGCTTAATTGCCTCTTGCTTTTCCCTTTAATGGTGGCCCGCTTCTTATTAGATTTAGTTTTGGTATGTGAATGTGTAAAATGGAAGTGGTATGAGGGTTTAGGGTATAAGGATATTACTTATTCCTTTTTTATCCTTATCTATTAGCCTTAACTATTTCATTTTAATTCCTTTTAGTTCGTTGTTTAACTAGGCACGACTACCATTACTATTCAAATCTTAATCCCCTTAATTATTTACATTATTTCATTTAAATTAACTAGTTAAATGTCCTAAATAATGTTAATCAAAATTAGGGTTGTTGCACTGCCTTTCATCGATTATATATATATATATATATATATATATATATATAATATTTTATAATTAGTAAAAATAGTGGAGAATGGAAAATGACAAAGCTCTACTGCTTTGATCAAAAAAAATGAGAAGAGAAGTAAGGGGCTAGGCCTATATTTATAGGTGCTTGAATCATTCTTATCGATTAGATTTAAAATAATTAAATATGGATCTTTCGGCCAAGGTGCAACCGTAGCCACTACCATGTCAACCAGTCGATCGTTCCCCTATAGGCCGTCGATCGACCCAAGGAGGGGGTCAACCGGTGGGGTTTACATGATTAATATTGTTTATTTTCTTTTATTCCTTTTTAGTTATTTTCATTCTAAAAACGTCAAATGTTGATAACTTCTTTGATTGAACTTCGATCGTAATACTTCAAATATGAAAGTTCCTCAAAAGATCGCCACGAACACAATGGTGGAAGCTTCATGGCTAAATTATGAAGTTTTCTAAATTTCCATTTTTTGAGCCATAATAATTATTTATTAATTATCATTAATTTTTTTAGGGATGTTACAGGTACCAACCTGATTTTGAAGGGGAGCTACTCTTTCTTACCTCATTCAGTCTTCTATCTTCGATCCACTATATTCTTAGCACTTTTCCATATAGATCTTATTGTTTCTGAGAGGTTCTAACATCACTTGTACTGGTTTTCTCTTCTTTGGAACTTCCTTAAATTTGTTCATCTATTCCTTATGAAATGCACATTAAGCCGATCACGTAAGCCATTTATCTGTAAACCTTAGCTTTGGTGGCACTAGGGTCAAAAAAGGTTGATATCAAGTAGACCATCTCGGTACTGAATATTGTCCTTAGTCCCATTTGTGTTGCAATCTCTCTAGTCCATTCCTATGGTCCCTCCAAGTATATTCCCTAATATATGAATCGTTTCATCTTCATCTTGATGTTCAGAATCATTTAAAAGCCTACTTGTTTAAAAAAATAAAATAATAGATACATAGTGAGACTACTCGACTGAATGTTTTTCCCTTTGCTATTACTTTAATTATCAAAATGGAAAAAATAACACTCATTAAATATAATAAGACGGGCCTAACAACACACTTTTCTCTCCTAATCCACCTGCAACCATAATGGTTATAATATTAAATAAGCATCATATAAATGGTTAAATTTGAATAGGTTAATAATGAATAGGGTTCAAGGATTACGCATTCCCCATGTCTACATATCCCATTAGGTGTCAACACATTGATATAGTTTCCATAAGGTCACTAAAAACGTATTAGTTTTCACATAACAACTTAAACCCTATTAGATTTTCTCTGACAAGACCAGATAAAACAAATAGCTTCCATTCCCATAAGGACACTAGGGTATCCCAATGACAGAAAAATTAATAAGTGTCCCTATTACATCCCTGATGCGTACAGATAACATTTAGTGATGTTGGCAAAGCCCTATGCGTTAAAACCGTTGACCTGATAATCAAGGGGCTTAAGCAATCATAGTGTGGGTGCTACCCTGATACTAATCTACAAAACTTAATATGGTTTTCTAGACATCAAACAAGTCATATCACTTGATCGGTTTGAGAATCCTAATAAAATATGAAGTTCCTGATCTGTTTAATGTAATTCTACTCACAAACGAGCTTAACTTGAAGGTACCCACTAATGGAACAACCCACATAGTTATCAGTTTCCAATCCCAGTGCCCTCAATGTTTGGTGATTTTGTATAAGTCAAAACATCAACAATTCGCATAGGTAATAATATAAATGATCAAAATATATAATACAACATATAAAGTTATTATCAATAATATAAATATGTTTGCAAGATATCAATTTACATATATATCACATGTGAGTAAACTTGTAGTTGATTTCATGTAAATGTAGTGACTTTTGGGCTAAATTTCATTTTCTTTCATTTTCGAAAATTTTATTCATAAGTTTCCTTCTCTTAAAACTTCTTAACAGTATTTTATGATCATAAACCCAAACTACGGGTGGCTCTTTATCCTCATCCTTCTAAGGGTGGATTTATCCAATGGCGGGGGTACATAACTTTGTGTTGGCTCACCTTGGAGGTTTACCCCCAACCGTCTGCAGATAGCAGTGAAAAGATGACAATAGGGGAGGTAGCTCCTCCGAGTCCCTACTTATGAGCCCGAAATGGGCCATGATCTCCCTGGCATGGTTTACCCCGATACCACCTATAATGGCATAGGAGGCCTTCTAGACTAGGGGTAAATCTAGCATAGCTTCATTTTTTAGGATCATGTCGTGTTGGATAATGCAGGTGACTAGACGAGATTACGCCCGTAGGTTCTCTGTAAGCCAAATGCTTGCCCTCTATAGAAAAATCTGAATTAGTATGGTAGGATCAATAGCCTCAATATCATCTAAATCCGCTCCTACTATTGTGATATGTAGGATCCCTCCAAAATATGCATCCATCGTCTGAATCTCTATCCGCTTCACTTTGAATGTGAAGCTAGCCTCATGCTCGTCGAATATAGACACCAAATTAGTGTCAAATAGATGCATACACACCGAAAAGCACGCCCACTCATCCATACCATGGCATAGAATCTGTAGCGATCCAGAGACAGCAAATAGGTTGTAACAACCCTGTATTTTGTAATTATTGTATATTTTAATTATTTTTAATGTAAGATTTTGATTTAAAAACTTATTTTACTTATTTTAAATGATTAAATTTATTATTTAAATATAATCTTGATTTTTATATGAGTTATAACTCCAAAATTTTGTAAGTTGAATATTTGCCTGAAATGCTGATTTTGGTCAAAATAGTCAAACTGTGACTTTCAACTTAAAATTTTAAAAGTTTAAAAATTAAAATTTTTCTTTTATTATGAAAGTACATAAAATTATAAGAACACCACTTTTCGTTTCGTTGAATTTGGATGTAAATTGTGAAAGTTATACCCTTTACAATATTGTGCGTATATAGGGTTATTTAACAATGACTATTTTAAATTGTATAAATTACTTCTTCTTGGTTATATTTTATTTTAATATGTGATAATATGTTTTATTATGTATATTTTGACTTTTAAATATTTTTAAATGATAATAGAATTTTTCCAAAATTTACTGTATTTATTTCCTACTTTTAAAGGCTGTTTTCTAATTTTCTGCCATTTTCTTCATATAAATTATATTTAATAAATTTTTTTTGTGAATGCACTTTTATTTTTATTTTTTATTTTATTTGTTATAAATATTTTACAAGTCCATGAAGATTTTCTAAAGTTCATTTGGATTTATTTCTAATTTTAAAGCCCAGTCTACAATTTTAAGCCATTTTCTTATTTTAATTATATATAATTAAAATTTATTTATTTATTTTATGCACTCACTTTTATTTGCTGTGTTTTACTTTATTTTATTCATTTTACATGTATTTAAATTTAAGTAATTTTTCCAAAGTGTATTGAAGTTATTTCTAATTCTTAAGTCTAGTTTTCATTTTTCTGTGCTATTTTTCTTATTTAATCATATCTAATTAATATTTAATTTTTAATATTTTGTTTATCTGTTATATTTTCGAATTTTAACTGAGATTTTAATTATTTTCAGTTATTTGGATGTATATAAATATATATGAGAAATTTGAAAGGGTTAAGAGCTAAGAAACGGAAAAAACGTTTTATCCGTTTCTTTTGCAGTTTCTTCTGTCATTAATACATCAATTCATCTTAGCCATTCCTTTCCCCATCCTTTGCAACCGACTTCCTCTTGTCATTCATGAATTTTTGAAGCCCCAAAACCCTAAAAATCATGGCTTCCACCTTGAAGAAAAAAAAATTAGGTAAATCCCTCTCTTCTTTCTACTTTTCCTACTTTTCTATGCAATTTTGCCTTGTTTCTCTTCTAAGTTTGGATCGGCCTCTTATCCATAGCCGCAGCCACAAACTCCTACATCTCTTCCATGCCTCCAACACCATCTACTCCACCAACCATGACCATGGCCGAGCCATCTATGGTGGCCAAACCCTTCAAATTGCAACCTACATGCCTAAAAACAATGTTTTTGACCATTGTTGCCTCATTCCCTTCATCTCCACTTGTTGCCTTGCCTATATGATGTTAAACCTGACCTATATGATGTCATACCTGAGCCAAAGCATCATCATAGCCAAGCATAAGTGTCCCTTAGGTCAAACATTGAAGTGGTTGAAGCAAGGTCCAATCTATCTTGTTCATTTTGCTTTGTATTTCAAAATTGTTTCAATGTTATTTTATGTTGAATGTTTATATATTGTCTTGTTTGTTTTGTTTTGGGTTGTTGATACAAAATAATATCTTGGCTATCTTTCAACTCAAATCAAAAGTCGTGCAATTGTGCTTGTCGTGCCTTTGGAGTCGTGCTTGTATGTTGTTTTGGTCTCTAGCTTTGAAAAATGTGAGTCTTTCTCACTCTGACATTTATACTTATGAAAAGTGAATTGATGACAAGTGTTTAGTAATATAAAATGTTTATTCAAATTTATGATGATCATATGATATGCTATGCCATGTTATTGCCATGTTATTACCATGTTTAAACTGTTAATTTTCACCTGACATCTGATACATGACTGTATATTGTGATATTGACATTGTTTATATTATTTCTGTATATGATCACACTGCAAGTTCCCTGTTAGGATAAAAATCATTATGGGCTGAAATGATAGGCCTGAGTTATTTTATTTATTTATTTAAACTTGGGATTGCGGGTTTGAAATGATAGAACCCGGATTTTTACCTTTTAAACTGCGGATTGAAATGATACATATCCATATCACTTGACCTAGGTTAGAAAACTATATACAGACCCATGGTTATTCTATAAAGTGTTTTGAATATTTTAAGTATTTTAAAAATTATAAATTTATGAAACTTGGTTTAAATAGTTTTTGAAAGGTTTTAAAATAAATAAAATATGATTTTTCTATGTGTTTAAAATGTAATTTATGAATTGTTTAACTGGATTTCTGAAATATAACTTATGTTTGAAATTTGGAATTTTGACTAAAAATGATATTTAAGTTATATGAATAAAATGGACTTTAATTATATTTGAAAAATGGTAAATATGATAAATTGATTTATATTTGAATTTAAGTGATTTATTAAAGAATTTTTGATTTTTCTATAAATTTAAGTGGTTGAATAAATGACTGTTGAAAAATGAAATTTTAAAAGATAACTTGACTTGAAAATGCGAAATTTGAGTTTTAACTAAAGATGTTAAATTAATTAAATAAATTGGAAGTTTAGTTAAATTTGTGAAATGGTAATATAAATCTGAAATGTTAAGTTTATTTGTTGAAAAGTGAAGAAACGTATAAGTTTTAATTTATGAAGGAAACGTATAGGTTTTAATTTATAAAAGAAACGTATAGATTTTAATTTATGAAAGAAACGTATAGGTTTTAATTTATGAAAGAAACGTATAAGTTTTAATTTATGAAGGAAACATATAGGTTTTAATTAACAAAAGAAATGTATAGGTTTTAATTTATGAAAGAAACGTATAGGTTTTAATTTATGATAGAAACGTATAGGTTTTAATTTATGAAAGAAACGTATAGGTTTTAATTAATGAAAGAACGTATGGTGTTCTAATTAATGATAGGAACATGTAAATTCCTAATTAATGAAAGAAAGGTATAAGTTTTAATTAATAAAAGAAACGTATAAGTTTTTAATTAATGAAAGAAACGTGCAAAGTCCTAATTAATGAGAGAACATGAAAGTTTTAATTAATGCAAGAACGTATAAGTTTTAATTAATGAAAGAAACGTGTAAAGTTTTAAGTAGTGTGGTATTGATTTAATTAATAAATGTTCATTATTGTAATAGGAATATAAAATTTAAAACGTACATTTGACACGTAGATTTTAATCAATGTAATGGTGTATTTTAAATTGATTAAAATGATAAATGTTACTTACTGTAATAATAAAATGTAAGTTGATAACGTACATTTGATAAGCAAGTTTTAATTTATGTGAATGGCATACTTTAAATGATTAAAATAACAAAGTTTCTTTATTGTAATAATAATGTAAGTTAATAAGGTGCTTTTAACTTAACATAAGATTTTCGGTTTAAATTGTATATTACAGTAAGAAAGTTTATTTAACTTTAAGGCTATGATAAATTGACATGTTAAAATTTTAAGCTTATCAATACTTTGAATTATATACAATGTAAAGTGGAAAGTAGTACATTCCAAAAATGTTATGATTCCTTAAGGTAACATTTCCAAAATGCTATGATAATTTAAAGCAATATTTCAAGTTTAATAAACTTAAAGAAATATTCAATGATTTGAAAATTTGGGTTTTATTTGAATGATATAATATTGAATTATTTTTGAAATGGAAATGATACAATTGTGATATTGTTTTGAAATGAGTATGATATTTTGGTCTTGAAAGTATAAATTATTTGAAATAAATATCCATGGGTTATAATAACGATTGGTTGTTAAAGAGACCAGGATCGGATATTGTCTTATAGCCGGACAATACCGAAAACCACTTTAACAACTGTGTACGCGGTGGAGATTCCAAAATGAAGTAGGATGGTGGCGACGTTCTCGAGGTATATTACATGGACCCAACTCCCGTGAGTTGGCATATATGACTAAAACAGGAGCTATACCAGGCTACACAAAGGGTCGCACCCTTTCATCGAGCATGCTCCATCGGAAACCATTCTATTACTGTTGTGATTCGATTCGGTGGCGCCACTTTGATTCAGGGGTATTGTTCGAGGTGAGCGGAAGCTGCTGGCTTGCCGTCACCACCGGTCCGGAAGTGCAAACGGTGTATCCACCCTGGCATTGCCTCGCGTGCCGTGTCATATCCTTATATCGAGCCCACTACGATTTTGGTTTTAAAGATCCGACCGCGTTAAGGTTCACCATCCCCTTAACGCTATTTTCTATGTGATTATACTTTACTGATTAGACACTACCGTATATAGTGTATATTACTACATAGTAAATAGTTTAACGGATACTTAGAGGATGGGCGGTCCCAAGCATCCTTTAAGTTACTGATGCATTTTGTTACTGTTCACTTGAGTTGATTTACAGTTTATAAGTATTTATGTCCTGACTCGAGGGTTTTGTGTTTTGCTTTACGCTCGGGTCAGATTGAGTGAGTTAGCATTCCAGATTCACCTTCGGCGTTGGAGCTTTCCTTGAAGATCCAGCCACCTATTTTGTTTCAGTATCCAGTGGTTCAGTGATGTATCTGATTTGTACCTGATGTATCCTGTTACTCTTCTGTTGTATCTTATTTAACTCTGATGTACCTCTTTTTCTTCCGCTGCATTTTTTATATACTCTGTGTCTGTGATCTGTGATTTTTATTTACTGTATATCCAGAGATTTGCCAAATTTTTATTTACAACGCGGTATTTTGAGCAATTCAATTCCGGCATGAGTGTCTACCTATACACTTACAATGGATGCGAATGGTTGAAAATACCGGGTCGTTACAGTTGGTATCAGAGCTTTGGTAGCTCTAGGAAAAACTCAGCATATGGAGTGAATGTATTTACAGAATCACTTTCATTCGAGTTTGAATCTCTCCCTTTTGACTCGATTCCTTTGAATTTTGGAACATTCCCTGCGGTTCCAAAGTCCATTCTTATTCCCTGTTATTCATCTTCATTTGATTCTGGAGTATCCCACAACTCCACTTCGAATGATCTTTATAGTGAATTGGCGGTCCCGCCAATCTCAAAAAATTTCTTGTAAGAGGGGTGAAACTCCATTACAACAACATCGATTCACCAAAGATTTTATATCCTCGGTTTAGATGCTAGTATCTCCTATTATCCCAAACTCTAACTCTTGAGATCAAACGTAGATTTACCCCAGAAAATCCACTTCGATCTTATACTTTAAGTCACGGTTGACCCGATTAAGGTTGCCCGTGATTTATTTTAGCTTATCCACCTCCCTACTCTGTATTTAATCATCTTGTCTTTTGTTTCCAACATATTTTCAAACATTTTGAATTGTATTTGTCAATCTATATTTTTTTTTATTGTGTTGTTGGAGTTGTTGATGTTGATTTGGGTTTCCGATCGATTCGTCTGATCAACACTGTCGATAGGATTTCTAGAACACTTTGACAGAACAAACTGACACGATATTATTTTAAATTTTGTTTTGGTTAATGAAATAAAATTTTGATATATATATTTATGGAACTTAATAAAATGATTCAAATTGATAATTTGAAATGATAATACTTGATTTATCATTTATTGTTCTATAAATGAATTTATAAATAATTGTTTATAAATTTATATGGGAACTTAAATGAATTTAGAAAAAGAAATTTGAGGATTTAATTTCCGATGGTTCCAAACCTTTTGTTTGAAATTTTAAAGGGATATAATATTTAAAATATTTTCAAATAGAAATTTGTTTCCAAAGAATTTTAAGTTTAAAATTAGTACTCTTCTCTTTGTCGTTGGAAAATAACTTCGGTGATGACTGCAGCATTATCGACGTTCATTTTCGAGTTTCGAAGTGAAGAGACTGTTCTGTAGTCTTGCTACAGCTTTGTTTTGGGAAATTAAATTGATTTGAATTTCTAAAATATGACTTAATTTATAATATATATAGATATATGATTGAAATTTGATTTGACATATTATATATATATTATTACTTATCTCTAAATGGTTTGAAGAAATCGGAAATTTAATTCTTAAATTTTATTTTTAACCATAATTTCAATTATAAAAGAAATTTTTTTTGGATAAATGATTAAACTTGAGATAATTGAATTGGAAAGTTTTATTTGTATGACACAATTTCATTCCAATATACTTACCTTAATTTCAGAAGTTAACAATGTAATTGCGTAATATACAATATAAAAAGATTTTATAAATAAAATTTTGGTGGTTATAATAAATGTTATACACTTAAATTTTAATTATAAAATGATTAACAGAGGTAAATATAATAAAGGGTAATTGAATAACTTACAATAAAATGATGTTAAAAGAACTAAGAATAAAAGAAAGCAGTTATAATAAGTGTAAGTATATTGAACATGAGTGATAAATATATTGAGAGGAATAAATTTAATTTTTATTAGGAATAAAGAAGAATAAAATTTATTAAATACATTGTGAGTATAATAAATGACTATTTTTCTAACCCATGGTTTTAAAAAAAAATTGTTAATTTAAGATGATTGGATAATAAGATAATGAAATTTGAGATAGTTAAGATTTATGTAACTTGTGTAAAAGTTTATTTTCTATTTAAACTGAAATCTCCATGCTTTCAAATTCATTTCCTTATTTTGTTTTTCAAACTATCTTTTGGTTGTTCTTATCATCCTTATCTTGCTATAGACTGGTATATGCATCTTTCTACGATCTTTCTGTTTAGAAATCTTTCTATAATCTTTGATAATCTGCACCTTGGGAAACTTACCTATAACAACAGCTATCAGATATAATTTCAATCTCCTTGCCATCTTTTCTTAATCCTATTTCACTCTATCTTTTCTGTGCCCTTCCATACCTCATTCCTTTTCGGGGACGAAAAGTTTTGAGTGGGGGAGAGTGTAACAACCCTGTATTTTGTAATTATTGTATATTTTAATTATTTTTAATGTAAGATTTCGATTTAAAAACTTATTTTACTTATTTGAAATGATTAAATTTATTATTTGAATATAATCTTGATTTTTATATGAGTTATAATTCCAAAATTTTGTAAGTTGAATATTTGCCTGAAATGCTGATTTTGGTCAAAATAGTCAAACTGTGACTTTCAACTTAAAATTTTAAAAGTTTAGAATTTTAAATTTTTCTTTTATTATGAAAGTACATAAAATTATAAGAACACCACTTTTCGTTTCGTTGAATTTGGATGTAAATTGTGAAAGTTATACCCTTTACAATATTGTGCGTATATAGGGTTATTTAACAATGACTATTTTAAATTGTATAAATTACTTCTTCTTGGTTATATTTTATTTTAAAATGTGATAATATTTTTTATTATGTATATTTTGACTTTTAAATATTTTAAAATGATAATAGAATTTTTTCAAAATTTACTGTATTTATTTCCTATTTTTAAAGGCTGTTTTCTAATTTTCTGCCATTTTCTTCATATAAATTATATTTAATATTTTTTTTTTTTGAATGCACTTTTATTTTTTTTGTTATTATTTTGTTATAAATATTTTACAAGTCCATGAAGATTTTCTAAAGTTCATTTGGATTTATTTCTAATTTTAAAGCCCAGTCTACAATTTTAAGTCATTTTCTTATTTTAATTATATATAATTAAAATTTATTTATTTATTTTATGCACTCACATTTATTTGCTGTGTTTTACTTTATTTTATTCATTTTACATGTATTTAAATTTAAGTAAAATTTTCCAAAGTGTATTGAAGTTATTTCTAATTCTTAAGTCTAGTTTTCATTTTTCTGTGCTATTTTTCTTATTTAATCATATCTAATTAATATTTAATTTTTAATATTTTGTTTATCTGTTATATTTTCGAATTTTAACTGAGACTTTAATTATTTTTAGTTATTTTGATGTATATAAATATATATGAGAAATTTGAAAGGGTTAAGAGCTAAGAAACGGAAAAAACGTTTTATCCGTTTCTTTTGCAGTTTCTTCTGTCATTAATACATCAATTCATCTTAGCCATTCCTTTCCCCATCCTTTTCAGCCGACTTCCTCTTGTCATTCACAAATTTTTGAAGCCCCAAAACCCTAAAAATCATGGCTTCCACCTTGAAGAAAAAAAATTAGGTAAATCCCTCTCTTCTTTCTACTTTTCTTACTTTTCTATGCAATTTTGCCTTGTTTCTCTTCTAAGTTTGGATCGGCCTCTTCTCCATAGCCGTAGCCACAAACTCCTAAATCTCTTCCATGCCTCCAATACCATCTACTCCACCAACCATGACCATGGCCGAGCCATCTATGGTGGACAAACCCTTCAAATTGCAACCTACATGCCTAAAAACAATGTTTTTGACCATTGTTGCCTCATTCTCTTCATCTCCACTTGTTGCCTTGCCTATATGATGTTAAACCTGACCTATATGATGTCATACCTGAGCCAAAGCATAATAATAGCCAAGCATAAGTGTCCCTTAGGCCAAGCATTGAAGTGGTTGAAGCAAGGTCCAATCTATCTTGTTCATTTTGCTTTGTATTTCAAAATTGTTTCAATGTTATTTTATGTTGAATGTTTATATATTGTCTTATTTGTTTTGTTTTGGGTTGTTGATACAAAATAATATCTTGGCTATCTTTCAACTCAAATCAAAAGTCGTGCAATTGTGCTTGTCGTGCCTTTGGAGTCGTGCTTGTATGTTGTTTTGGTCTCTAGCTTTGAAAAATGTGAGTCTTTCTCACTCTGACATTTATACTTATGAAAAGTGAATTGATGACAAGTGTTTAGTAATACAAAATGTTTATGCAAATTTATGATGATCATATGATATGCTATACCATGTTATTGCCATGTTATTACCATGTTTAAACTGTTAATTTTCACCTGACATCTGATACATGACTGTATATTGTGATATTGACATTGTTTATATTATTTCTGTATATGATCACACTGCAAGTTCCCTGTTAGGATAAAAATCATTATGGGCTGAAATGATAGGCCTGAGTTATTTTATTTATTTATTTAAACTTGGGATTGCGGGTTTGAAATGATAGAACCCGGATTTTTACCTTTTAAACTGCGGATTGAAATGATACATATCCATATCACTTGACCTAGGTTAGAAAACTATATACAGACCCGTGGTTATTCTATAAAGTGTTTTGAATATTTTAAGTATTTTAAAAATTATAAATTTATGAAACTTGGTTTAAATAGTTTTTGAAAGGTTTTAAAATAAATAAAATATGATTTTTCTATGTGTTTAAAATGTAATTTATGAATTGTTTAACTGGATTTCTGAAATATAACTTATGTTTGAAATTTGGAATTTTGACTAAAAATGATATTTAAGTTATATGAATAAAATGGACTTTAATTATATTTGAAAAATGGTAAATATGATAAATTGATTTATATTTGAATTTAAGTGATTTATTAAAGAATTTTTGATTTTTCTATAAATTTAAGTGGTTGAATAAATGACTGTTGAAAAATGAAATTTTAAAAGATAACTTGACTTGAAAATGCGAAATTTGAGTTTTAACTAAAGATGTTAAATTAATTAAATAAATTGGAAGTTTAGTTAAATTTGTGAAATGGTAATATAAATCTGAAATATTAAGTTTATTTGTTGAAAAGTGAAGAAACGTATAAGTTTTAATTTATGAAGGAAACGTATAGGTTTTAATTTATGAAGGAAACGTATAGGTTTTAATTTATGAAGGAAACGTATAGGTTTTAATTTATGAAGGAAACGTATAGGTTTTAATTTATGAAGGAAACGTATAGGTTTTAATTTATGAAGGAAACGTATAGGTTTTAATTTATGAAGGAAACGTATAGGTTTTAATTTATGAAAGAAACGTATAGGTTTTAATTTATGAAAGAAACGTATAGGTTTTAATTAATGAAAGAACGTATGGTGTTCTAATTAATGATAGGAACATGTAAATTCCTAATTAATGAAAGAAAGGTATAAGTTTTAATTAATAAAAGAAACGTATAAGTTTTTAATTAATGAAAGAAACGTGTAAAGTCCTAATTAATGAGAGAACATGAAAGTTTTAATTAATGCAAGAACGTATAAGTTTTAATTAATGAAAGAAACGTGTAAAGTTTTAAGTAGTGTGGTATTGATTTAATTAATAAATGTTCATTATTGTAAAAGGAATATAAAATTTAAAACGTACATTTGACACGTAGATTTTAATCAATGTAATGGTGTATTTTAAATTGATTAAAATGATAAATGTTACTTACTGTAATAATAAAATGTAAGTTGATAACGTACATTTGATAAGCAAGTTTTAATTTATGTGAATGGCATACTTTAAATGATTAAAATAACAAAGTTTCTTTATTGTAATAATAATGTAAGTTAATATGGTGCTTTTAACTTAACATAAGAATTTTGGTTTAAATTGTATATTACAGTAAGAAAGTTTATTTAACTATAAGGCTATGATAAATTGACATGTTAAAATTTTAAGCTTATCAATACTTTGAATTATATACAATGTAAAGTGGAAAGTAGTACATTCCAAAAATGTTATGATTCCTTAAGGTAACATTTCCAAAATGCTATGATAATTTAAAGGAATATTTCAAGTTTAATAAATTTAAAGAAATATTCAATGATTTGAAAATTTGGGTTTTATTTGAATGATATAATATTGAAATATTTTTGAAATGGAAATGATACAATTGTGATATTGTTTTGAAATGAGTATGATATTTTGGTCTTGAAAGTATAAATTATTTGAAATAAATATCCATGGGTTATAATAACGATTGGCTGTTAAAGAGACCGGGATCGGATATTGTCTTATAGCCGGACAATACCGAAAACCACTTTAACAACTGTGTACGCGGTGGAGATTCCAGAATGAAGTAGGATGGTGGCGACGTTCTCGAGGTATATTATGTGGACCCAACTCCCGTGAGTTGGCATATATGACTAAAACAGGAGCTATACCGGGCTACGCAAAGGGTCGCACCCTTTCATCGAGCATGCTCCATCGGAAACCATTCTATTACTGTTGTGATTCGATTCGGTGGCACCACTTTGATTCGGGGGTATTGTTCGAGGTGAGCGGAAGACGCTGGCTTGCCGTCACCACCGGTCCGGGAGTGCAAACGGTGTATCCACCCTGGCATTGCCTCGCGTGCCGTGTCATATCCTTATATCGAGCCCACTACGATTTTGGTTTTAAAGATCCGACTGCGTTAAGGTTCACCATCCCCTTAACGCTATTTTCTATATGGTTATACTTTACTGATTAGACACTACCGTATATAGCGTATATTACTACATAGTAAATAGTTTGACGGATACTTAGAGGATGGGCGGTCCCAAGCATCCTTTAAGTTACTGATGCATTTTGTTACTGTTCACTTGAGTTGATTTACAGTTTATAAGTATTTATGTCCTGACTCGAGGGTTTTGTGTTTTGCTTTACGCTCGGGTCAGATTGAGTGAGTTAGCATTCCAGATTCACCTTCGGCGTTGGAGCTTTCCTTGAAGATCCAGCCACCTATTTTATTTCAGTATCCAGTGGTTCAGTGATGTATCTGATTTGTACCTGATGTATCATGTTACTCTTCTGTTGTATCTTATTTAACTCTGATGTATCTCTTTTTCTTCCGCTGTATTTTTTATATACTCTGTGTCTGTGATCTGTGATTTTTATTTACTGTATATCCTGAGATTTGCCAAATTTTTATTTACAACGCGGTATTTTGAGCAATTCAATTCCGGCATGAGTGTCTACCTATACACTTATAATGGATGCGAATGGTTGAAAATACCGGGTCGTTACATAGGTCCTCTAAACCATAAGTTGTAAAGTCCTGTATATTCACGGGTCATCCTTGCAGAAATCTGAAGCGGGCTTATTCCTCATAATTCTTAATAATATTCTCGTGATTATTACACCTCGCTATCTCCACAGGGTTAGTCCTGGATGTTAGAAGGTGATGGTGTCGTGAGAAGGGACCACAAATTTTGATTTGGGGTAGATTCAGGGCTTTGGGAACCATCGATTCTTGGGGAATGGATGGGTCACGTTGCTACTTAGAGATGTTAGATGTTATCGTCGTCGATGCTAGGTGGTGGTCAACGGCCTAAAGGAAGAGGAAGAGTCGCAAATCATTTTGAGAGAAGGGGGAATTTTGGTGATATGATTCAATTCAGCCTGGATGCGATATAAATCACTTCAGAAATTGATTGGTCGACCTCTAGGGTTCGACAGTGGACCTCTAGGGTTCGACGGTGGACCTCTAGGGTTCGACTGTCGACTACAACTGGTCAACCTTTAACACCTTATGGTTGATTGCATGTTATTTTTGGGCCAGGTTTAATCTGGACCCCTTTTGGCCAAAACGATTTACTAACTATTAACTACCATTGCTTCATTCTATCTCTGTCTTCTACGCCTATACTCTAGCTAGTCTAAGAAACTCTTTTCTAGCTATCATGGTGCATCAGCCTACCACTTTGTTCTATTTTTCTATAGCTGGGTTTTAAATTTCCTATCCCATCATTATTTACCCCACTAAAACTGCCACCACTTCTTATTGTCCGCCTCAAAAAGTAATGTCTTTAATTTAAAATTTTCTTTCTACTTAGAGAAACCAGCGAGCTATATACACCGTATATTTTTTACTAACGAGTAGCTTTTGTAAAACCCATTTATGAACATTTTCCAACTTAACTATATATACACATATATACAAAAATTTAATAATTAATTACTTTTTTAAAAATAGGGTTTTTCTACCTTTAGTTAACCTTCTTGAAAATCTTTTCATATATATTATTTATATATTTTTCTCAACTTTTAAAATTATTATCTATTGGGTCGAACTAAGAGTGGATTTTTATTTTCCATTATTTTGAACTCTTCCTCTTCAATTTACCGACTTACCTTCCTTCAAATACTAAAATTCGGTTATCAACTTAGAGGGACTACTATACGCCATCCTTCAAGAACATAATCAATTTTTGCTTTTAGATATCTACAGCATATGGACTCTTACTTTACGTTTATCTGGACCTACTATACATCATTAATCGGTAAGCCTACGAGGATCTACACCAGTTGGGCTATCGAGGGCCCAACTAGGGAGTCACATATAATCCAGCTTTAAGGACTAACCTTATGCTGCACTTATGCTCTCCTTAAGTCAATGCCTTTCCGTATAGCCTATTTTGTATGGGGAAATCAGGGTAGGTGTACATCTTAAACTTCATCTATTATTGTAACATCCCCAACTTGAAGGTCCAAAACTAATGACTACGGACGTTGTAGTCATCCATAGTTATTAATCCTCGGTGACCATATGCGGCGATGTTAGATATATTGATATAACAAAAACACATTGATATGGAAAATCATTAAACAACTTTGTTATTCCATTTCAAATTCATTTCATAATCCCAAATTCGAGAACCACATTTAGAGAAAATATAATTATTACAAAATGCATCAAAAGCGAGATATGAAGATGCCTCCTTGGTTGATCAGAGTCTAAACATAGGCAATTAAACAACTTTGCCTTTATATAAAAAAACAATGGAATCAAAATAAAAAGAACTCCTAATAGCTATCTAGCCTCCTACACGTCTCTGGAAGCTTATTCATCTAAAGAGGTACCTTAAAACCTCAACTCCCAAACTATTCAAAGTTAATTAAGCACTTGAGAGTTTAATGGGATAAACTTCGAGTCAGACATAAAGCTTGGTTTGAATAATTACCTACCATCTCAAACCATTTAGACACCTAGTGGGACATCGCTACTTAACGGAATGGGTTTTCCCCTCACTAGTATCTTATCAGAAAATTATAAGAACCATATAATGTGCTCCTACATCCACATAGGTTAAAACATAGTAATTTAAAATATTATGATGATATGCAAACAAGTAGATCATTCTTGATTTCTCATCCCCATTCATTTGACTATCTGTCATAGTTATAGTTTCTAGGGTTACTATTAAACTATTAGTTTTCATGGGCTAACTAATAACCTAACTAAAGAGTTGTTATTATAAATTGAAGTAAAACCCGAAGATTTCGAAAGAGTTGTTTTAAAGGATATGTTTAAAGCTTTCGAAGCAGAACTTTCGACAAAGTCGAAAGGTAGCTTCTTGTGGTTTCGAAAAAATTTAGTTGAATGTTTTCGAAAGGTTTAGTTTATTGGCTTCAAAAGGTTTATTGAATGGTTTTGAAAGGTTTTAGTTGAATGATTTCGAAAGGTTTAATTCAATGAATTCGAAAGGTTTAAACGGAAGGTTTTCCAACATTTTCTAAAGCAATGTTTTAAGATTTTAAAGAAGCATGTTTAAAAATTTATAGCTTTCGAAAGGTTTTCTTTTCAATGGATTCGAAAGGTTTGATGTATGATTTAAAAAGGTTTGGGGAATGATTTCGAAAGGTTTGATGTTGGTTTTGAAAGAGATGATTTCAAAGTTTTAGAAAAAGGTTCTTCTAAATGGTTAAATGTCTTCATCAACTAAAGTTTGAGTAAAGTATATGTATATGACATGGTGATATGATTTTAATTAAATATAAAGATTATATACTTTTCCTTGTTTTAGTTTGATTTAAAGGTTTTAAAACATTTTGAAAATGTTTTCAAGGAAAATTATTTGAGGGGATCCTTAAGTGAAAATGAATCGAATATTAGAATACTAGATGGGGCTAATATGGGGTCGCGCCCTATACATTAGCTAATAACCTCCGCTAATTATTTGTCTAAAATTTCAATGTGTAGGGCTTTGTCACAAATAGACTAAATTTATGGTTATACACTGAATGGAGTATGTGTTTATATACTAGTAGGTTATTGTGAGCCCAAAAAATACTTAGGATCAGGAAGACCGGGGAGATGATTAAGTTAGGGACAGACCATCCAGAAGTGAAGTATTTAACAAATATTTAAGGATAGAACGTCTAGATAGGAAATTTTTAATAGATATTTAAGGATAGATAATCCAGAAGAAGATACCTAACATGTGTTAGGTTAATTTCGATTGTATTATTTGGTAGGCCCGAGTCAGCCAAAGGTTAAAACTTATCCAAGTAAAACTTGTGTGTTTGAACGGATAGTTCATTATTACCTGATATTTATGTACATTTACATAATGATTGCTTTATAGTATTTGACCATTGTGGATGCAGGAGCACAATATATGGTATTATGAAAGGTTTTGCAAAGATATGTTTTAAAAGGATGTTATTGAGGGTAAACCAGTTCCGCTAAGCGGCGTGGTCGCATGTAACATACCGAGATGTATAATACTATTCACGTTAGGCTTTATCTTTGACTCGAAGTTTATGTTTTCCTCTTAAATTCTCGGGTGCTCAAAAATAATTTGAGTAGGCTGAGGAATAATAGTATTTTTCAGGTTTTAGTAGGATGACGAATAAGCTACCAGAGGCATGCAGAAGGCAAACAGATAGCTATTTAGGAGTTACAGTTCTTGTTATATTTTATTGGATTTTCTGCTGTGTTGTTTTGTATTAGGTCTATTATGACCATATGACTCTGATCAACCAAGGGGGTATCTTCATATACCGCTTTTGGCATATTTTGTAATAATTTTATTTGATCTGTGCCTGGGAAATATTTGGGATTATGTGTTGTGAATGTGATACAATTGGTTTTGAAATGTAATGAAGTAAAATTTATTTTTGAAATCTATATTTGGTTTCATATTCAAGTGCTTTTGATATTATTGATACCATTAACATAGCTGTATTTAGTCTCCGAAAGCTAATATTGTAGATGACTGCAACATCTGTAGCGTTTAGTTTTGGGCCTCTAGATATGGGATGTCATAGAAAGACTGTGGCTGGTCTTGAGTTGAAGCATAAGAAGTGAAATCAAAAGATAATTCGTCTTCTCGTTATATTGGGTTATTATCATAGTCAACTGTGGTCAACTCAAAGTCAATGTCTCTTGCTAGAATAGTATGGTTAATAGTGATTGTTATTATCAAACCAAGGGCATTTTATTTGGACTAATAAAGTTACATGTAGACGACATCGGAATTTCGACCAAAACCAAATTCCATAATTCATAAAGTGTATAGTTTTGACAAAGAGAATTGGTATAAATAATAGTTACTAATGGGTATCTTAAATGGTAAAATAGGGTTTTATCTAGAGGATGTGTAAGTGATAAATTCATCTAAAATGTCACACCACTAGCTAAGGTAACATGTAATGTTCATATCTAAATTTTTCGACGTTTGTCGCGGATTGACTTAACACCCTTGAATCGCACAACGTAATAATAAATACTCCAAATAAAGCACAGATTTAACTAATTTACAATCCTTGAAATTAATTAAATTAATTAATATTTATGAAATATTAATTATTAAAATTTATTTGACGCTTGAGCACCTTTAGTATTCAATGAAATGCATATATATATATAAAACAGTTATGTATATGCATACCGATATATGATATAGATAGAATATTTAAATTAGATTTAAATAGAATAAACACTAAATGCGTTTGGGAAATTTTAAGGCCCACTGTGCCTTGTTTTATGGCTAGCCAAGGTGGGGTGGGAGAAAAATGGTTTTCAAATGGAAATTGAAAAGGCAAAAGAGTAATTAAAGAAAGAAAAAAGATCTCTAGCCTTCGATTATCTTTAATTACCTTCTTAATAGATTTCATTCACTCAGTTTTTACTCTCTCTCCCTTGTCTCTCTGCCAAAATATTCCATGGTATCCATGGAATAACAATTCTCAAAACAAAACACAAATTCTTTAAGATTAACACTAGAGAGGGGTGAATAGTCTTTAAAGGGTTATATGAATATTTTTCAAATTCTTTATGATTATACCTGGAATGGTACAATTAACAATCACAGAATGAAAGAGTAGATAAAAGTAAATGCAGTAAAAGTAAAAAGGAGAGAACATACCAAGATTTAGACTGGTTCGAAGTTACCCTATAACCAGTCTCGCACAATTCCTTTTATGGATTATTTTCAACTAGTAAATGTAAATACTATCTCAATTTAAAGCTACTAGACACGCCCTCCAGAATCCCGACTTTTGGGTAGATTCGCTTGATTTCCAAGCTACAAGCACACCCACTAGCTTTACGGGCTACCAAGCACACCCAATTGATTTACAAGCTATAATCATACCCACAAGTATAGTAGTATGATTCGATAGAGTTTTACAGAGTTAGATCTTCTATCTTGATTACAATTGATCCTATAACTCTTGAATAGCACTTTGATCTTGACTTGAGTGAGAGAGATGAGAGAAATCAAAGAGTAAATGAAGAAGAATCGAACTAGTAATGATTGAATTTGATTTTGATTGAATTTCGGCAGACTGTGCATGGAAATTAATTAAGAAATCAAGAGAGTGAAAAGAGGAGAGAGGAATAAGAAAGTAGATGATTAAAATTTGTTTGGAAGTCGGGTATATATTGTTATCCCACCTTTTGATCAAGGCTGGAATATCAACAAATTGGCAAGGAATGATGGATATCGGGATTGGAGATCGATTGGAAACAAGGCTGCAATCGATGTCGTCAAAATTTGGCCGAACTCCGATCAGGACGGAATCGATTGGAAATGATGATAAGGACTAGAAAAGGCTACATTTCAAATTTCTGGTTAATCGGAGTTCGTATGAAGGAGATATGATCGATACGAGGTAGGAAAAATATACCGTTCGTATCCATCAAAGAGTCGAGAAGATGTTCTGTTCGAACCCATCGGATTCATATCCATCAATCTTTGCTTTGTTCGAATCCATCAGGTTATACATACTTTGGATCGATCGAGCTCGAATCGATCAGTAACATGATATCGATCTGTTCGAATCGATTGGTTTCGAATCGATCAAATGGGCGTCGCCTCATTCTGTTTGAATCCATCGGGTTCGTATCCATCAGGGAATCATGGCATTGGCTTGTTCGAATCGAGTGGTTTCGTATCCATCAGAATGGCGCCACCTTCATGCAATTCGTATCCATCTTATTCGTATCATGCTGATGCATCGATATTGTTTGCATCCTTCTGAACCACGCATTTCGTATCGATCCCCAGACCCATTTCGTATCGATCGATCGATGCGAAACAAAACCACCATTGATCGATGCGAATAAGACAACGAACGATGCAAATGCTATCGACAGAGTCAACACGAACAAGGTGCAATATGAATTAAACCTTGGAACGAACGAAGCGCAAGCAACCCAGTCAACACGCCACAGAGATCGGATCAATCCAGGAAATTAGCGCCACGTCACTGCGCGCGCGTGCTTCTGATCAATACGACAGGAATGGATACGAAATCATGGTTTTGAACTCGGCAACATACGAAAATTGCAATTTCGTATCGAACATATCTCCCAAACCACGGATCCAAATGCAACGAAATTTTCACAGAAGCTCAAGCACAAGGTAAAGAATGTTCCTGCCAAGTTTCAGCTCGATTGGACTAATTCTTGATGGATACGAAATCAATTCGTATAGATCACAGATCAAGTCGAAACTTGGTGGGGTCGGTCGCGTGGGTCCACTCACGTGCCAGAAGAAGTCTCCCAAAATTTTAGCTCGATCTCAGCCTCCTACTATAAATAGCCCCTTGAAGCCTATAGAAAAAGGATCTTTTGACTCGGAAGCGCCCAGACTCTGCCTATAACGATCCAGAATTTCTATTAATTAAAATTTGTATATTTAATTGAATTTAAATATTAACAAGCAAGATATATAAGTCGAATAATTTATTTTTTGAATATCTGGATTTAATTAGATAATTAAATCGATAATTTAATATTGAAAATACAGAAATAATTGAAAATTGGGTTTAATATGATTGAAATTAATTTGTAAAATTTTATTTAATCATATTGGAGTTAGAACGATATTTTAGAACTTTTAAAATTGAATTTAAAGTTAATTTGTGAAAATTATATATTTTAATATTTAATTGACGAGTTAAAATAGTCATTTTTCAAACAGTCTTGGATTTCGACGAAACTAGTTTCATCGGATCCGTAATGTGATATTTTTGCAAGGTTTCAAATTTCATGTCAATCGGATTTACCGTTTGTCCGGGGCAAGCCAAAACGCATAGCAATTGGTTTAAATCGATTTAATTTAAATTTGATCGTTTATTGTCGTAAGTCGCACAGATGATTGAATTGGCTCCCGAAACCAATTCCATTGTGTTCGGAACGCGGGGTAAACCCTAGAAACGCCAGCCGGCACACTTAGTTGGGAGTTCGAAAAATTTCGGATGAATGGTGTTTTGGCTATTTTTCTATAAAAGCACGTTAACTTCTTCATTTGCAAAAGAAAAAAAACCCTAACCCTAACAACCTTCTTCAGCCGCCACTTAAAAACTTCAATGGCCGAAAATCACTAAAGTTCCTCCTCTATTTTCTCACAATCCATCAGCTTTTAGCAAAAGCTTCCAACTTGAAAAGTGTAGAACTCGTCGAGAGCCACGTATCCAATGGCTGAGATCAAATTTAGGCACGTAGATCAATGACAATTCGAGCTTAAACGCACACGGGTTGTGCATGAAATTCGAGGTGAAAGCTCGACCGAGCTTCGATTCCTTCTGGCCGATGGTGGTGCTTGGGTGGAGCTTTGATGTGGCGGTGTTCGATCACCTTCGAGTTGCCTAGGGTGGTTGCGAAAATTGCTTGATTGGAGGCGACTATAGGTTAGTTTGTACGTGCTTTTCACGTATGGAGGAAGAAAGATGTGGAGCGGCCCGGATCTGATGGCAGTAAAATGAACGGCTAGGATCTGTTAGGTTAAAAATTTAAAAATAGAAATTGTAAATATGTATATATTAAATTCGTTTAAAGTTTAAAATGTGATAACTTTGTCATACGAGGTCGGAATTTCACGAAACGAATTGCAATGGAATCATATGGACGAGCACTACGCTATGGAGCTGGTTTGGAGTCGTTTGGAGCTAGTTTGAATTTTGGGTAAAATTAAACGCGCGTTTAATTTTATTCGAAATAAAACGCTGAAACTGAATTGAAAGCGAGGTGAGAACTTCTCACTCAATCGAATTGTTTCGATTTAAATTTTATATAGTTAGATTTAAAATTGCTTGAATGTACGTTTGAATGATGATTGCTTTCTATTGATTGTTAAAATAGACATTACACGCCGTATATTAAGCGGATGTTATTTATTAAAAACATATACCGCGATAATTCCATCTTGATTGGAATTAGTATTATTTATGTACTTGGAGTTGATTTTCCCGCATTATATAGCGGATGAGACCCTATTGCGCCTCACAATAGCGGATAATATTTTATAAATCCCATATACCGCGATATTCCGTATTGACACGGAATTGGTATTGTGGTAACATCTGTGGATGTAGGAAAACAGGCTGGAGGGATCCAACTGGATTCCTCAACTGTATTGATTTATTTACAGATATTGTGATATTTGTTGATTATCATATTGATATATGATGTTTGGATTGTCGTGATTGATATATTGTTGTTGTTGCAGCATTGGCCTATTTTTGGATTTTTAAAAATATTAAAGTAACGATTTTGAATTTAAAAGGATTTTTAAAGTGAATTTTGAAGGTATACGTTTATTAAATTTTGAATTGTTAAAATAAATAAACGTTTATTGTTATAAAAGTTATATTTTTGGAAAATAATACTTAAGTATGATTTTGGAGTTATATATAAGCTTTAATAACGATTTGTAAATTATTAAAAAGAATGGTTTAAATTGAGATTTTTGAATTATTATAAACGATTTATATAAAAGATTTATAAAATTGATATTTATAAATTAAAATATTGGAATTATAAAACGAGTTTTTATAAGTGTTAAAATGAAGTATTGAACGATTTCATAAATGGATGAAATTCACAGTTGTATAAATTGTGAAATTATAAAATGAATAGATTTTTGTAAAATAAAAGATTTATAAGCAATTAACTTATAAATTAGATTTTAGGAATAAAATTGAGTTTTAAATTGAATTGGTAAATAAAGGAGATTTGTAGATCGAAGTTTTTATAAATACAAATGGAATTTATAAACATTGTTTTATAAATCCGAAACCGACTTATTTTGATAAGTCAATTATTTTAGATTTCTAAAGGAGATATATTCACGATTTTGGACGGTGGATAATCCTTTAAACGAAATGGGTAGAAAAATGTTGAATTTGGTCAACGAAGGATATTCACGATTTTGGGACAGTGAATAATATATTAAAGTGTTTTGGGGAAGTGATATTCTAAATAGAATTAAAACGATTTGAAGTTGTTTTAAAATGTATTAAGTGTCGAAACCATAGATTTCAACATTTATTGTTGAAATAGACGTTTTCGAGAAAATAAGGAAATGGTGGACTATAACACTATTGTTATAGTAAATGATTTCCGAAAGGAAATGTTTTGTATAGTATTGGGATTTATATATCTATCTAAATTTTGAATCACTATACTAGTGATTTTGGGTTGTCGTAACGATGTTTTACGCAACATTCGTTTAGACCCAAATAAATGTGTTTGAAAGAATGTTTTCTTTAAAGAATGAAATATATATACTTAATTTCAATTTAAGTATATTGAATATTTTCTAAATGTTGAAAATAAATGGATTTGTGAATTACTTATTATTAATAAGTATGGCAATGTTTTCCAATATGAAGTGAATATTTTGAGATTTTATATTTTAAAGATAAATTGAAAATGAATATTAGAAATCGATTTGGAAATCGTATATTCATAGATATTTTGGAATTGTAAATTCACTACGGAATTTATAAAAGAAAGGGAAATGAATTTTACGGATTTGGAACGTAAATATAAAGTAAATCGTTAAGGATTTATTTAATTGGTTTAAATGAACCATTTTGTAATGAAAGTATTTCCGCGTAAGGAAAATGTTTGAAATTTATTTTCAAAAGTTGTAAAGGTGAAAAGTGATTTGAAATTTGTTTTCAAATGTTGAAGTGTGGAAAATATATATCTTGTAAAGATATTTTGGAAATTAAATAATTTGGAAAATTATTTTGAACTTGGTGATGTTGTGCACGCCTATTGATAGTTAAATAACCGACTATCAATATTTACCTTTAAATAGGTATTTGTTGTGATTTGCTTGAATTTGAATGCCACGCTTATTTTCAAAATAAGCGCTCACTATTCAGGTTAGCCGGGAAAGGACCTTGGGGTCGTATAACCCATTCCGAATATGTGATACGTCGTCATGGATTGCATTTGATGATCGGTGTTGAAGACCTGATATTTGTGAAAACGGAAGGATTACCGTCGAATGACTCTGCATCGGCTGGTCTCCGATATAGAGGTTTTATCACCCGTAGTGACGGGAAGTCCGGACGTGATTAGTGAATATCCGGATTGCAAGGACTTCTTTGGAAGTGCCTTCTGTTCCGTTTGATCCCAGAACGGACTTGTATGGATGTGTGTATGACATTACAATTTGAGACCTAAAGCTAGTTTCTATCAAATATATTTCTATTGGTGGCGGAGAATTTATTCTCTTAGCTTAACACCCTTCTCTGAGACGTACGAGCCCAGAGGTTATGTAGTTGATGGTTACTAGTGATACATTCCCAAATTGGTAATGTGGCATACGAAGTGCTGTTGAGCATTTGATGATCAAAGCACAACTTTTGTATAAAGCGTGGCTTTGTGGACGAGACTTCGTCGGACCTCACACCCCGAAAATGGTCAAAACAGGAAGGATGCGGCAAGGTTATTAGGGGGTAGCGCCCCTTTAGTGTATGTCATTCCTTCTGGATAGAGGTGGCATCATGGTATGGAGCCCAGATACTTAACATATGTTGTTGCTGCAAATTTATTACTTTGTGGTTGTTGGAATCGAGGATCCTCGGATATAGATCGGTTACGATCAGAGAATGACATATTCGTGTCAGTAGTTACCTAGTTAGGGGTAACCCGGCCTTGTGATGGCAGAGATCTAACCGTAACGTTAGGTTCTCGGGTCGTCTTTCCAGAGGCGTACCCATGTGGCAATGGGAAGTTCCTCGGCCTGATCATTTGTTGGAAATCCAAAGAAACAATACGAACCCTGTACGGTTTTAGTTGTATAACCTGTCATGGAATGTGGCGGTAACCTGCTATTGAACATGGTAGCTATAGTAGGCATAAGTGCGAAATGCCTATGCTGGCTAAGATTTATATCTTTACTTTCAAAATGATTTTTCCTACACTATGCACTAGTAATAATATCAAATGTTTCTTTTTAATGCGTATCAAGCATCTTTGACTATCATAAGGAGAAATCTCCTCCGATTCTGCATTTTCATTGTGTGTGTGTGTGCGGGAGGCCTTATGGTAGTCTCATTTTCCAAAAAGAGTTGCGGATCTATTTTAAAATATCCCTTTGTTTGTTTTAAAAGATAAACTGTTTTAAGTTCTCACGCCAGTCTTGCTCATCTTGGTGAAACATGATGGGGGGTTCTTGCTTCGCGGTTAGGTGGCGAACGGGAGACTCTTACCCTTACGTGTCCTCTCTTAGTGAATAGGGGTTGGTTAGGCGTAAGCCGTGACAGTCGAAAGGCTGGCCGTAAAAGCAAGTTTGGGATACCAGTGTCAACCACGGCGGTTATTAGCCGCTGACGATGGTTGAAAAGCCTAGTTTGTTACATTTGGTATCAGAGCTTATGGTTAAGCGACAACCTTAGCTCTGTTGGGTATTACTCATTAGGGATGGAGTCAGTAGTACTCTAGAATGAGTGTGAGTGTAATAATAGATATGAGCGCGTAATTGTTAGTGAATATAAAAATGTTTTATATTGTGTTTGCTTATCCATTGAACTGTTTGTGAATTCCGGTCGGTAGATGGGACTACATATTATCGATAGGGGTTTCTAAACTCTTAAACGAGGTAGATCGACATAGTATCATTTTAAATTGGGTAAATGAAATAATTTTACCTTTATTATATTTAATATATAAAGGAATAATTTTTTAGAATTATTAAAGTGTATATGAATTGATAGTTTGGTTGTTGAATAAGTTAAATGAAACATATTGTAAAAGAAGGAATTACATAAGCGAATGAATTATAAGTATGAAGTTATAATTAAAATGATTTACACTTGTGAAATAATCTTATATATAAGAAGTGAAATTATATAAGTAAAAGATTTATAAATGTGATTTATAATCTAAAGAAAAAATTCCAGAGAAGTGTTTTGAAAGGATTTGATATTGTGTAAAATTGTTTTGGAGAAATTAAAGCTCTAAACTCTTTTTGGTCGCTGGAAAATAATTCCGATGATGATCGCGACATCATCGGTGTTCATTTTCGGGTTTCCAAAAGAGGAATTGCTGCCAGATTATTTTAAATGAAAGTTGTTTGGAAAAATTTGGATTTGGTTTTGGAAATTCAAAAGGTAATCTGAATTGATTTCAAAAAATGGTTTTGAAAGGTTGGAAAGACTCTGAAATCCTATTTAAAATATTTATGGGAATGATAAATGAGTTGATAACTTATACAATTTGAATTTTAATAAAATAAATTTAACTTAAAGGATGGAGTTAAATTAAAGGAAGTGTAAGTGAATCAATAAAAATCCAAGTGGTAATTGTTGAATATAAGTTGTATAACTTATGAAATGAGAAAATTTAAGTGAAACCAATTATTAAAATGGTTAAACAATTTGTTAAGCAAAATAAATCTGAATTTGATAGTGATATGAGATAATAAATTTGACTTGCTAAAGGTTAAATAAAATTTTCTTCAGGATTTGAATCTGAATTGAATTTATAAGTGGAAACTTAAGTTAAGTTAAACAAATGATGTTTGAAATGGAATATAACTTAAGTGAAGTTGAATAAAGTTGATTTTGATATTGAAGTAAATTAATCAAGAGAAGTGATGAATATGAACTTGAGTTATATAAATGAAATTCAACCTTATATTGTTAAAGGAATTAGCAATTGAATTGATAAATGGATGAAATATTAATCAATCGAATGTAAAAGAGTTGATATGAAATAATGAATGTAAGTGTAAATTCATTAAAAGCTAATGTTATTGGAAGTTGAATAATTGAATGGAAGTCAATTTAATATCAACCAATTGGAATTAAAAGTGTTAAACCAAATTGAATGAATGTAAGCGAATTAAATAATTTGGTTATGTTGAATATACATTGGTTGTCATATGGATGTTAGTTGATTGTATATAAATTCATTAAATGTTAATGAAATTGAATTAGCGAAATTGGAAGCTAAAGTAATTGAATCCAACTTGGAAGAAAATGAACTTGAATAAAATTGAATTTGATTTGAAAGTGAACTAATGTGAATTTAGTTAGTGAATGTAAACTAATTGGAAATGAATGAATGAATGTTGATAGAATCCAATGTTAATGAGTCAAATGTGATTAAAATGGAAAACAATTCATTGAATATTAATGAGAAGTGAATGTATATTGATTTGATATGTATTTGTTGGATGATAGTTGTTTAGTGGTTGCATTTGTTGCTTTTGTTGCATTTGCTATGTTGGCACATGTAGTTGTTATGTTGCTATATGTTGTATATTGATATTACTTTTATATATACATGTTTCTCATTATTTGTTGAGTGTTTAGTAGGTGCGGATTGCGCTTGCTTCGCATTTGGAGCTCGGTTTCGCGCTATATTAGCCGTATACGCTGCTAACAATAAATAAGGTACATATCTCGGATTAAATATCGTACTTTTACATTTTTTTCCCTGCGGGATGCCTCATCACTTGATGAGATGTATATTTGTGATATATACACTTTCATTTTTTTCGGATCGAGCCGCGCAAAGGAGACTCCGATGAATTTTTCCGAAAATTTAAGGCGTTAGAATATTTTTGAGAAAATTGGGAAATTTTTGAAAACTAAGTTTGGATTTGGAAACTTAGTAAAGATTTTGTAAGAGGTTTAACTATTGGATTTTGGGAAAGTTAAACACTCAAATGAATTTGAAATTTAATTCGAACCAATTGTTTTGGAAAGTTAATGGATTCTGTAACTTTTTCTTACTTGGTAATTTCGAGGACGAAATTCTTTTAAGGGGGGAAGTTTGTAACGACCCAGAATTTCTATTAATTAAAATTTGTATATTTAATTGAATTTAAATATTAACAAGTAAGATTTGTAAGTCGAATAATTTATTTTTCGAATATCTGGATTTAATTGGATAATTAAATTGATAATTTAATATTGAAAATACAGAAATAATTGAAAATTGGGTTTAATATGATTGAAATTGATTTGTAAAATTTTATTTAATCATATTGAAGTTAGAACGATATTTTAGAACTTTTAAAATTGAATTTATAGTTAATTTGTGAAAATTAAATATTTTAATATTTAATTGACGAGTTAAAATAGTCATTTTTCAAACAGTCTTGGATTTCGGCGAAACCAGTTTCATCGGATCCGTAATGTGATATTTTTGTAAGGTTTCAGATTTCGTGCCAATCGGATTTACCGTTTGTCCGAGGCAAGCCAAAACGCATAGAAATTGGTTTAAATCGATTTAATTTAAATTTGAACATTTATTGCCGTAACTCGCACAGATGATCGAATTGGCTCTCGAAACCTATTCCATTGTGTTCGGAACGCTGGGTAAACCCTAGAAATGTCAGCCGGCACGCTTCGTTTAGAGTTCGAAAAATTTCGGATGAATAGTGTTTTGGCTATTTTTCTATAAAAGCACCTTAACTTCTTCATTTGCAAAAGAAAAAAACCCTAACCCTAAGAACCTTCTTCAGCCGCCACTTAAAAACTTCAGTGGCCAAAAATCACCAAAGTTCCTCCTCTATTTTCTCACAATCCATCAGTTTTTAGCAAAAACTTCCAACTTGAAAAGTGTAGAACTCGTCGAGAGCCACGTATCCAACGGCTGAGATCAAATTTAGGCACGAAGATCAACGGCAATTCGAGATTAAATGCACACGGGTCGCGCACGAAATTCGAGGCGAAAGCTCGACCGAGCTTCGATTCCTTCTGGCCGATCGTGGTGCTTGGGTGGAGCTTTGATGTTGCGGTGTTCGATCACCTTCGAGTTGCCTAGGGTGGTTGCGAAAATTGCTTGATTGGAGGCGGCTATGGGTTAGTTTGTACGTGCTTTTCACTTATGGAGGAAGAAAGATGTGGAGCGGCCCAGATCTGATGGCAGCGAAACGAACAGCTAGGATCTGTTAGGTTAAAAATTTAAAAATAGAAATTGTAAATATGTATATATTAAATTCGTTTAAAGTTTAAAATGTGATAACTTTGTCATACGAGGTCGGAATTTAACGAAACGAATTGCGTTGGAATCATATGGACGAGCACTATGCTATGGAGCTAGTTTGGAGTTGTTTGGAGCTAGTTTGAATTTTGGGTAAAATTAAACGCGCGTTTAATTTTATTCGAAATAAAACGCTGAAACTGAATTGAAAGCGAGGTGAGAACTTCTCACTCAATCGAATTGTTTCGATTTAAATTTTAAATAGTTAGATTTAAAATTGCTTGAATGTACGTTTGAATGATGATTGCTATCTATTGATTGTTAAAATAGACATTATACGCCGTATATTAAGCGGATGTTATTTATTAAAAACATATACCGTGATAATTCCATCTTGATTGGAATTGGTATTATTTATGTACTTGGAGTTGATTTTCCCACATTATATAGCGGATGAGACCCTATTGCACCGCATAACAGCGGATAATATTTTATGAATTCCATATACCGCGATATTCCGTATTGATACGGAATTTGTATTATGCTAACATCTATGGATGCAGGAAAACAGGTTGGAGGGATCCAACTGGATTCCTCAACTGTATTGATTTATTTACAGATATTGTGATATTTGTTGATTATCATATTGATATATGATGTTTGGATTGTCGTGATTGATATATTGTTGCTGTTGCAGCATTGGCCTATTTTTGGATTTTTAAAAATATTAAAGTAACGATTTTGAATTTAAAAGGATTTTAAAAGTGATTTTCGAAGGTATACGTTTTTAAATTTTGAATTGTTAAAATGAATAAACGTTATAATTTTTATTATTATAAAAGTTATATTTTTGGAAAATAATACTTAAGTATGATTTTGGAGTTATATACAAGCTTTAATAATGATTTGTATATTATTAAAAAGAATGGTTTAAATTGAGATATTTGAATTATTATAAACGATTTATATAAATGATTTATAAAATTGATATTTATAAATTAAAATATTCGAATTATAAAACGAGTTTTTATAAGTGTTAAAATGAAGTATTGAAAGATTTCATAAGTGAATGAAATTCACAGTTGTATAAATTGTGAAATTATAAAATGAATAGATTTTTGTAAAATAAAAGATTTATAAGCAATTAACTTATAAATTAGATTTTAGGAATAAAATTGAGTTATAAATTGAATTGGGAAATAAAGGAGATTTTTTTTTTTTGAAAATAAATAAAGGAGATTTGTAAATCAAAGTTTTTATAAATACAAATGGAATTTATAAACATTGTTTTATAAATCCGAAACCGACTTATTTTGATAAGTCAATTATTTTAGATTTTTAAAGGGGATATATTCACGATTTCGGACGGTGGATAATCCTTTAAACGAAATGGGTAGAAAACTGTTGAATTTGGTCAATGAAAGATATTCATGATTTTGGGACAGTGAATAATATATTAAAGTGTTTTGGGGAAGTGATATTCTAAATAGAATTAAAACGATTTGAAGTTGTTCTAAAATGTATTAAGTGTCGAAACCATAGATTTCAACATTTATTGTTGAAATAGACGTTTTCGAGAAAATAAGAAAATGGTGGACTATAACACTATTGTTATAGTAAATGATTTCCGAAAGGAAATGTTTTGTATAGTATTGGGATTTATATATCTATCTAAATTTCGAATCCCTATACTAGTGATTTTGGGTTGTCATAACGATGTTTTACGCAACATTCGTTTAGACCCAAATAAATGTGTTTGAAAGAATGTTTTCTTTAAAGAATGAAATATATATACTTAATTTCGATTTAAGTATATTGAATATTTTCCAAATTTTGAAAATAAATGGATTTGTGAATTACTTATTATTAATAAGTATGGCAATGTTTTCCAATATGAAGTGAATATTTTGAGATTTTATCTTTTAAAGATAAATTGAAAATGAATATTGGAAATCAATTTGGAAATCGTATATTCATAGATATTTTGGAATTGTAAATTCACTATGGAATTTATAAAAGAAAGGGAAACGAATTTTACGGATTTGGAACGTAAATATAAAGTAAATCATTAAGGATTTATTTAATTGGTTTAAATGAACCATTTTGAAATGAAAGTATTTCCGCGTAAGGAAAATGTTTGAAATTTATTTTCAAAAGTTGTACAGGTGAAAAGTGATTTGAAATTTCTTTTCAAATGTTGAAGTGTGGAAAATATATATCTTGTAAAGATATTTTGGGAATTAAATAATTCGGAAAATAATTTGGAACTTGGTGATGTTGTGCACGCCTATTGATAGTTAAATAACCGACTATCAATATTTACCTTTAAATAGGTATTTGTTGTGATTTGCTTGAATTTGAATGCCACACTTATTTTCAAAATAAGCGCTCACTATTCGGGTTAGCCGGGAAAGGACCTTGGGGTCGTATAACACATTCCGAATATGTGATACGTCATTATGGATTGCATTTGATGACCGGAGTTGAAGATCAGATATTTGAGAAAACGGAAGGATTACCGTCGAATGACTCTGCATCAGCTGATCTCCGATATAGAGGTTTTATCACCCTTAGTGACGGGAAGTCCGGACGTGATTAGTGAATATTCGGATTGCAAGGACTTCTTTGAAAGTGCCTTCGGTTCCGTTCGATCCCGGAACGGACTTGTATGGATGTGTGTCTGACATTACAATTTGAGATGTAAAGCTGGTTTCTATCAAATATATTTCTGTTGGTGGCGGAGAATTTATTCTCTTAGCTTAACACCCTTCTCTGAGACGTACGAGCCCAGAGGTTATATAGTTGATGGTTACTAGTGATACATTCCCAAATTGGTAATGTGGCATACGAAGTGCTGTTGAGCATTTGATGATCAAAGCACAGCTTTTGTATAAAAAGTGGCTTTGTGGACGAGACTTCGTCGGACCTCACACCCCGAAAATGGTCAAAACAGGAAGGATGCGGCAAGGTTATTAGGGGGTAGCGCCCCTTTAGTGTATGTCATTCCTTCTGGATAGAGGTGGTATCATGGTATGGAGCCCAGATACTTAACCTATGTTGTTGCTGCAAATTTATTACTTTGTGGTTGTTGGAATCGAGGATCCTCGGATATAGATCGGTTACGATCAGGGAATGACATATTCGTGTCAGTAGTTACCCAGTTAGGGGTAACCCGGCATTGTGTTGGCAGAGATCTAACCATAACGTTAGGTTCTCGGGTCGTCTTTCCAGAGGCGTACCCATGTGGCAATGGGAAGTTCCTTGGCCTGACCATTTGTTGGAAATCCAAAGAAACAATACGAACCCTATACGGTTTTAGTTGTATAACCTGTCATGGAATGTGGCGGTAACCTGCTATTGAACATGGTAGCTATAGTAGGCATAAGTACGAAATGCATATGTTGGCTAAGATTTATATCTATACTTTCGAAATGATTTTTCCTACACTATGCACTAGTAATAATATCAAATGTTTCTTTTTAATGCGTATCAAGCATCTTTGACTATCATAAGGAGAAATCTCCTCCGATTCTGCGTTTACATTGTGTGTGTGTGCAGGAGGCCTTATGGTAGTCTCATTTTCCAAAAAGCATTGCAGATCTATTTTAAAATACCCCTTTGTTTGTTTTAAAAGATAAACTGTTTTTAGTTCTCACACCAGTCCCATGACTGACCTGGAGTTTATTGTTTTCCTTCCTAAACTTTGGGTACCCACCAATTTTCTACACGGGCAGTCTAGAGTCGGTTATCAGGATATTCTGGAATTCAGGAGTTGCAGGAAGCAAGCTGGATGGTATGGCGTATTCACTAGTATATAGTATTTCTTTTCCGCTGTTTGTTGTTGTTTGTTGTTGTACACTCTGATGATGTAATGTGATGTGATGTAATGTAATAACTAATATAGTTCTTTTTTAAAGATTATTCATTTATCTATTATATGTTGTTCCGCTGCAATTGTGATATTCTGATATTGTTCTGTTGTTCCTTTCTGTTCTTTCTATCTTTTTCTCTCTTCGTCTATTTTTTTCTTCTTCTTTAACCATAACGGTACGGTTTTCCGGCATTCGATTGCTCGACAGTTGATACAGTGGACGTATTGCTGTCGGTTTTCGAGGGTCGAAAAGCCTCGCTCGTTACACTGCCGGATTCATTTCTACACTTCAATACAACTATTGTACTCGAAATTCTCCATTGCTACTGCTGTAATCATCTGTAACCAGCAAGGATAATGAATAAAAGATAAAACTTTGAAGTGGACGTAGGCCGAAGATAGCCGAACCACTATAAATCTCGTATCTTTGTCTGTTATTACTGGATTGCTGATTTGTGTTCATACACTGGTGCTTTCATGGTATTTGGGGTTTGTGACCAATTTTGGCGCAAACACTTTAGTGCTTTCACTGAGAAGGACTAGCACCCGCTACATCAGATTGGAGTTTGGATTTGAAAAGCATGAAGAGTTTAGATTTGAAAGGGAATGATTCGAAAAACCAGTAGAAGACAAAGGGCTGAGAGAAGCCAACAGGAAGGAATTCAAGAAGCATCCTTCGGAGCTGTGGAAGGACAAGCTTCGATCTACAAAACCAGGGATGAAATGGAGGCTATGGCCAATTCATTGCAGGAGAGACTGTTGAAAAGTCAGCAGGACATGATGCAAACTTTCTTTGGACAAAATGAGAGCTGTAGGAACACAGAATCTTGGACCAACTACGGCGGCTACAAGTGCAGGACAAGGAACTAGGGTCGCGGAACCCGATGGAGGATAGAATACAGAACCAGAAGGTAATCAACCAGGGCTTAGGGGCAGGCCCGCAGGATCTGACACTGGAAGACCTTTGGATAGAATCCAATAGGCTAGAATGAATGCTGATGCTAATGTACCACATGAGGAATATGTGCCGGAGTTCCCTCGGGGGCATGGGGGGAAACCCTTGATAGAAAATGCTGGATTAGTGGAAACCATTAGGAAAACTATGCGTGGAGGTTTGACTAATAGAGATATGGAAGGAGTGAACAGGAGTCCGTTTACTCGGGAAATCAGGATAGCTCAGAATCCACCTAAGTTCAAGCTACCTAGCGTGGAAGTATATGATGGCAAGGCTGATCCGACTGATCACTTGATGAGGTATACTAGACACATGGAAGTGCTGGGGGCATCGGAGGAAGTGATGGCCCGATGCTTCCCTTTGTACTTGACGGACTTGGCTGCAATGTGGTTTAGGCAGTTGGAGGAAGGGTCTATCAGGACTTGGAGGGAATTGGTGGATAAGTTTTTAGGACAGCTTCGGGTTCATATCAAGAGACCAAAGAACGTAATGGCGTTAACGTCAGTAAAGCAAAGGACGGATGAATCACTTAGAGCTTTTCTAACTCGATTCAATGCGGCAGTCGCTTCGGTGGATCGACCGGATCCATCGATGGTTTTGATGGCGGCGGTATCGGGAGTCAGAGAGGACTCGGATTTTAAGGTATTTTTAATACGAGACCCACCACTGGATCTCGGGGAATTCTTTCACGAAGCTGAAAGATTTCTTTGGAAAGAAGATGCGAGTATGGATTTAAAATTAAAGGAAGTGAATGCGACTGAGGGTGGAGAACCATCCAACGTAAGCTCGGATAAGGATAAGAGAAAGAGGAAGCTGGATGACGATTCAGGAAAAGCCAGAAAGCGATGGAAGGATCCAAAGTTTTCCACATACATAGGATTGAACGAGACGTTGGAGCGAATATACATGGAAACTTGAAATTGCCTTTCTTACCTAAGGCCGGCTAGGAGAGAACCATCTGAATAGGAAAGGACATCAGTAAGGCACTGCCTCTTCCATGATTTAGATGGGCATGATACCAACAGTTGCATGCACTTAAAGGACATAATCGAGGAACATGTGAGGAATGGACAATTGAGGCAGTATGTTGGGGAATGGAATGCAGCGGTGGAGCAAGAGCAGCCACCGTCTACCTCACACCATGAGGATGTGAGGCCCAGGAATGATGGTCGATTGATAATCAATTGACTTGGATAATATAAAATAAGTAACAAACCTTTGGCGAGCGACCAAGTCATTTACACATGTACAGGGACGGAGATAGCCCCTAGGCATGCTCTGAATGATGACAAACCGCGAATGTGAAATCTGTCTTTGTTTTTGGATTGGATACTCGATTTTTCTGGTTTGGTTTTGGAGTTTGGATTGAACTCCTGGTTTTGTATGCTTTCTGATTTGGATTTTCGCTTAGATGATTGTTTTCTGTTTTGGATGCTGGTTTGGATTTCTGATTTTCTGGTTTGATTTGGATTTTGGATTGGATTTTGATTAGATTTTTATCTGGATTTTGGTAAATGGTCGCCGGGTATGGATTATACCTGGCAAGGGGTAAGTCTCTTCGTCCACATGTGGCGAATTGGCTTATTCAGGTCGCTGAGTATGGACTATGCTCACCAAGGGTCCGGAGTGACCAGGATTCGGCCTAGGACTTAGGCCCCATATTATCGATTATTGTTTCAGGTCGTCGAGTATGGACTATGCTCGACAAGGGTCCGGAGAGACCAGGATTCGGCCTACAACTTAGGCCTTGTATTATCAATTGTTATTTTTAGGTCGTTGAGTATGGACTATGCTCAACAAAGGTCCGGAGTGATCGGGATTCGGCTTAGGACTTAAGCTATGGCATTATACAACGTCCAGGGACACTGGACCATGGTCGTCAAGTGTGGATTGCACTTGGCAAGAACCCGGTGAGGTTAGCTCAACGTCCAGGGACACTGGACCATGGTCGTCAGGTGTGGATTGCGTTTGGCAGGAGCCCGGAGTGGTTATGGATTTGGATATCGACCTGGAGAGGTCCTGGATACGGTTATTGGCTATTGGATAAGGATGGATTAGAACTCGGTTATCGGGTTCAGACGAATACGGAATTGACTAAAGGCTTTGGTTATTGGATTTGGAATTGGGCATCGACTCGGAGCAGTCGAGGATGATGTACTCTGACGATATGGCTATGGACTTCGAATATCAGGTTCGGAATTATTCAAAACACGCCTTATTATCACAAGGCATGTCTTGGGGGGCAAATGTTATCCCACCTTTTGTCATGGCTGGAATATCAACAAATTGGCAAGGAATGATGGATATCGGAATTGGAGATCGATTGGAAACAAGGCTGTAATTGATGTCGTCAAAATTTGGCCGAACTTCGATCAGGACGGAATCGATTGGAAATGATGATGAGGACTAGGAGAGGCTACATTTCAAATTTCAGGTTAATCGGAGTTCGTATGAAGGAGGTATGATCGATACGAGGTAGGAAAAATATACCGTTCGTATCCATCAAAGAGTCGAGAAGATGTTCTATTCGAACCCATCGGATTCGTATCCATCAATCTTTTCTTTGTTCGAATCCATCAAGTTGTACATACATCGAATCGATCAAGCTCGAATCGATCAGTAACATGATATCGATCCGTTCGAATCGATCGGTTTCGAATCGATCAAATAGACGTCGCCTCATTCTGTTCGAATCCATCGGGTTCGTATCCATCAGGAAATCATGGCATTGGCTTGTTCGAATCAAGTGGTTTCGTATCCATCAGAATGGCACCGCCTTCGTGCAATTCGTATCCATCTTGTTCGTATCATGATGACGCATTGATATTGTTTGCATCCTTCTAAACCACGCATTTCGTATGGATCCCCAAACCCATTTCGTACCAATCGATCGATGCGAAACAGAACCACCATTGATCGATGCGAATAAGATAACGAACGATGCAAATGCTATCGATGCAGAGTCAACGCGAATAAGGTGCAATATGACTTAAACCTTGGAACGAACGAAGTGCAAGAAACCCAGTCAACACGCCACAGAGATCGGATCGATCCAAGAAATTAGCGCCACGTCACTGCGCGTGCGTGCATATGATCGATACGACAGGAATGGATACGAAATCATGGTTTCGAACTCAGCAACATACGAAAATTGCAATTTCGTATCGATCGTATCTACCAAACCATGGATCCAAATGCAACGAAATTTTCACAGAAGCTCAAGCACAAGGTAAAGAATGTTCCTGCCAAGTTTCAGCTCGATTGGACTAATTCTTGATGGATACGAAATCAATTCGTATTGATCACAGACCGTGTCGAAACTAGGTGAGGTCGGTCGCGTGTGTCCACTCACGTGCCAGAAGAAGTCTTCCAAAATTTTAGCTCGATCTCAGCCTCCTACGCCTATAAATAGCCCTCTGAAGCCTACAGAAAAAGGATCTTTTGACTCGGAAGCGCCCAGACTCTACCGGATTCATTTCTACACTTCAATACAACTATTGTACTCGAAATTCTCCATTGCTACTGCTATAATCATCTGTAACCAGCAATGATAATTAATAAAAGATAAAACTTTGAAGTGGACGTAGGCCGGAGATAGCCGAACCACTATAAATCTCGTGTCTTTGTCTGTTATTACTGGATTGCTGATTTGTGTTCATACACTAGTGCTTTCACAGTATTTGGGGTTTGTGACCAATTTTGGTGCAAACATATATAGGGAAACAATGGTCATGTCCATTCGCAAAGAGATACGACGAAAAAGCACTTCTATTCAAATTTGAATTTTGAAAAGTACGGCCAATATAACGACATGCATGGATAGGATATGTTGACATATCCCTTATTTATTTTGAAAAACACTTTAAAAATATTATTTTGAAAATTCATTGCTTTGTAAAATAATTTGATACTTTAGTAAATCATTTAAATATAGTTTGTGCATATTTTAGTCAAGATATAACTTAAAAACTTTATAAAATAATTTCGAAAGATCTATTAAGAGTTTCAATAATATATATAAAATCAATATAATTATAACTTACTTAAGTAGCAACAAAAATTCAATGTATAATATAAATTTAGAAACACTAAAATAATATCCTTATAAGTATAAGAAATTGAAAATCATTTTGGATAATATTTTGAAAAGATTATTTTAAAACCAGAATATTTGAATAACAACTTAAAACAATATTAGAGAAGGCGAGAAAGATTAGGAAAGTGCTATCATGGTTTTAACATAAATTCCATGACTCTATAACTTATCTGGAATATCTTGAAATCTTGACCTCTTCAATACTCATGAGTCTTCAATTATCATCATCTTGAATCTACTTTTGATACTGCACAGTCTTCTTTAATCAACGCCTATCTAATATCCTTCACTATATATATATATATATATATATATATCTTGATAAAACATTAATATCTATATTTATATAATGTCACATGGTTGTTATCATCCAAATCAAAACCTAAGGTTCTAACAATCTTTCCTTTTTTGATGACGACAACTCTGTATATAAAATATAATATAACTCCCCTTGGGTTACAAAACTTCCCCTAAATCTATGCCTGATCTTATATATTTCTCCCCCTTTATCAAGAACAAAAATAACTAACTAAACTATAACTCTAATAGTAACCTTTTCCCAAATTTTAACTCTAACTCCCCCTAAATAAAATACTAATCGATATATATAATAATTATAATAATGAGAAAGATTGTATAAAACATTAAGTGATATCTAAAATTAGGTAAGCATGAAATAATCATAATCAGTCCAAATATTCATCCAATCCAAGAACGTTAGTATCACACAGCATTCAAACAAATCAACACAAATCAATCCAATCAAATCCAAACAATTCGAGTGTTATTGTTTATATAAAATCAAATTATTTAAACCAGACATTTTGAGGAACTTCAACCCATCCATCAGTGCTAAAGATTGAATCCGTTTTGATAGCATCTCAATCTTCATCATCTTTTTCGATGGTACACTCTGGATTAGTGGTTGTTTTTTGTTTGTTCAAGGAAGAAATCATCCACCAAAATGCATCGAACTGTCTTTTTTGCTCCTTGATCATCTGCATTTGACTAAATTCTAAGTGTCTTTGGTTTCTTAGGATGAAAGAAAGAATGCTCCTGAATGATTTAAGAGTTTGTTCGAGGTTTTCGGTTAGTTTTTGGATAAGAGAGGCCATTGAATTTTATTAAAGTTTAGGAATTAAAAGGAGTTAAGATAGAGACCGAAAATAATGATTTTTTGGAGTGAATACATATATATAGAGGTAAGAAGTCGTTTGAAATGAATTGGTGTTGGGTAGCTATTATTTTTAATTTTCAATTTTTTTTGAAAACTGGCAGTTGTATGTCGACATACTTTTTCAAAACCCTTTTATTTTACTTTTCCATTGTATTTAGCCTATATAATTATATTTATATGATTTTCCAGAGATAATTGATAATGTATAACAGTATCTAATAGAATTTTAATTGATAATAAGGATAGTAGAAGAAATAAAAGAAAGATGCATGAGATTCAACATAAACTAAAACTAGAAAATCCAAATACAAAGATAGTTTAATCAAACAACCAGAAAGATGTGGATGAAGATGAAAAAGAACCACCAAGCTTGCGGGTGATCTTTCCAAAGAATTTATTCATTTTGTTGGAAATTGAGGTAAACCTCTTCGAAAATGATTTCTTAAGCTTCCTTTGGTTATGAATGATCTTCTCTTCATTTTTGAGAAGAACTTTTTGGATGGATTAGGTGGCATATTGGTACTTTCCAATGAAGTATCCTCCTCTTCTTGTTTTTCCTCCTCAGATTCCATTTCCTCACCTTCCTCTTCGTCCTCTTCTTTTATTTCTTCGTCTCTTCCCAAGCCAACCTTTATTCCTTTTTAGCAAGTGTTTTATAAGGCTCGAAAAAGGGTGAATTATGCATAAATGAAATGTTGGCCTTCTTAAGAAAATTAAGGAATTGTTTCCTCTCTTTTAAGGTCAATACCCAATAACTGAAAACATGAGTAAGGTACACACCATGAAATAGTGTGATTTTATGTTTAGAAATATTTTCAGGAAAAAATTCTTCCAAAATGGCATGAGACCAATTGATGTCATATTGACCATAAATGGCAAAATGAGCTTTGAAATTTTTTCGTGTCGGGTTATTATAATTACCGTTCTAGGAGAGATACTTTGTTGCAAAAGATGGCTTAAATTTCTTGCTTTTGGAAGCAAGTTTTTGTTTTTAAACTCAAAATAATCATCACTTTCAAAAATATCGTGGATTACTTCACGATTTTGTAAACCAATTTGAAAATTGAAATGTCCATTCCATTAGATTTGCATCCAACAATATGACCCAAAAGTTCATAATTTAAAACAATTTGTCTGCCCATGACACTACTCCAAACTTCTCCTTCTCTTCCATCATAAAATTTTTCCTTTAAATTTTCGTGAAACGTCTTCATCAATTTTGGATGATAAACGAAATCATTTTAAGAAGCATCGATTAAACCAAGAATTTCATTTTGCAAACAAAGATTGAAAAGATCATAAGTAGGAAAATCTTCAAAAACAGAAAATCTTCCATGAAAGACTTTTTCAAAAGATAAATAATCAATGTAGGCTTGCATGACTTCATGATCATTAAAACGATATCCTTTTATTTTCTTAAAAAGCCCCATGGGTGCCTTAGTAGTGCTTGAGGATGCCACCGAAGAGTAGTTTGAAGAGATAAGAGAGTTCATGATTTTTGAATTTGAAAATTAAAGTGAAAAATGAATGGATGGAGATAGAGTAAGTAAATAGAGAATCAAAGGACTGTTCTTTGGTCAAAAGACAACTTTTTAGAACATAAAAGTTGGTGAAAAGGTGGAGGTAAATTCAAATTTTAAATTGGAATTTGAAATTCAAAATCTATCTACATATGTCGACAGATGCATATGGGGTATGCCGACATATAGGTCGAAATTTTCAAAAATGATTTTTGTTTAACAATATCCTATTTTATTTTATATATCTACTTAATGTTATTTTATATTTAGAAAAATAATTTTAAATATATGTTATATTATTATAATATATAAATTATTTAAATTTAAAATATAATCACACAATATTCAACCAATATTATTAACAATCTATAGGATATTCCTAACAACCGATAAAGCAACCAAAAAAATTCATTTAAGAATTTAAAACTTTTGATATATTTAAAGCGTACCTTTTTCTGATCCATTTCACCATTTTGTTATGAATTATGTATTGCTATGAGGCATATGTTAGCAATTTATGTATTTGATTCATTATCACTTAAGGATGTGTCTGAATTTTCTGATGTTGCAGTATAGGCTCTTCTCCATTTTCTGGATGAATCGGTATTTGGTGCAGTTTTCAATTTATTAGGATGAAGGCAGTCTCGTTTTAAATGGCCATGTTCTTTATAGTTATAACTAATGCCATTTCTGCTTCCACTTTCGCTTCTTGGATTTTTATTGTTATTTCTTTCCAAATCGTTCATCTTCCAATATTTTAGAATTTATTTGAAATTCCTTGTCATGAAAGAAATTTCTTCATCATCACAGCTGTCTGAATCCATATTATCCATCATTGCATCAAAAGCTATAGATTTCTTCTCTATTGCTTTGCTTTCCCTCATGCCCCACATTTATGCTTCAAAAGACATTAAATTGCCAATTAACTCTTTAAGTTTTAGAGTGCTAATGTCATTAGACTCTTCGATTGCAAGATTCTTTTGATCCCATTCAAGAGTAAATGAATTGAAGATTTTTTTAACTTGATCCTCCTCAGAAAAACTTTTTTCCCATTCAATAAGCGAGTGTACTATATATAAAATATACTCTATATATATATATCAGATGTGGACTCATTTAGACTCATTTTGAATAACTGAAACTGGTATGTTAACATGGAAATTTTAGGCTATTTAACTTTATTACTACCATTATGTGTAACTTGCAAAGTTCTCCAAATTTCAAATGTCGACTTATATATAGATACTCTATTAAATTCATTTATATCTAGCGAACAACATGATATATTTATAGCATTAGAGTTATTTTGTGTAACTGCCTTTTGGTTAGCAGTCCGCTATGAAAAATTAGTCTCAGGTTTAGTGCACTCAGTCTGTGTGATAATCCAAGTGTCTAAACCAACTGACTTTAAATAAATTTTCATTCTATATGACCAATATGTGTAATTACTGCATTAAAAAGTGGAGGCATAGTATTAGATTGTCCTTCAACAAAAGAATTATTAACAAGTGTATTAATAGTGTTATTAACGGTACTATTACCAGCGTTGGTAGCCATTTAAACTTTTTCAAAAATTAGATGAAGAGTACTTTGAAAACCAATGTTCCGATACCGAATGTGAGTCAGCAATAGGGATCTTGAGTGTAACGATCCCGCGGAATAGGGATCTTAAGTGTAACAATCCCGTTTTTAAACCAAATTTAATTTAGTAATTAATATTAATTTGAGAATTAATTTAAATTTTTCCAAAACAAATAGGATATGTGTTTAATTCATATATATATATATATATATATATATTGTAAATAGAATTTTTAATTTGAAATTCAAATATAAATATCTTAAAAAGAAAATAATTGGATGTAAAAATAACATATATTATTTTTATTTAGTGTATAATTTATTTTAAATTCATTTTCTTTAAAAAGTTACATAAATAAATAAAGGAAAAGTATAAATATAAATATAAAACATATATATATATAACTAGATAGTAAATATAATATAAAAAATTAAATAAACATATTAAAAATATTATTAACATGCAAATTACAAATGTTAGTATTATAATATGGAAAATAACCAGTGTTAAAATTATAACATATAATTTAACAAGTGTTAGCTTAAGAAAACATGAAATTGAACGAGTGTCAAGTTTTTAATTTTATTTTATTTTTAAAAGTAATAAAATCAAAGTTATATATTCATCATCTCCTACTCTTTTATTTTCTTTCATGTAATTCAAAAAAAAATTCAGGACAGAAAAATCAAAACAAAAGAAATAAGCAAACAACCTCTTCAAATCTTAAAACCTGAAGTAGTCAAAGAAAACAAAGAAAATCAAAGATTCAAGTTCAAAATCAAAGCGTTCTAGTTCAAAACAAAATCAGGTTGAAGATCAAAACCAAAACAATTTCCAGTTTTAAAGTTTTCAAATTCAAAAACAACTTCTAGGCTCTCTATTTTCAAAATATACAGGTGAGTAAACTATATATTAAAACTTGAATTTGCTTATATAACTTGATGTTTGTGATCATACTTGAAGTGAATTCGTAAATATGTTAACATGTATACAAATTGTGTATATATATGCAGACATGGGTGTGCGTGTTTGGGAACAGGCATAATTGCCTCTGTTTTTGTTTACATGTTTTTAAAACATGTTCAAAATTCAATTCCACTCCCCTTAATCTTCTATATCTTGTGATGTTTAAACAAAATGTGCTTAAAATTACTAGATCTTAATTTTAAAAATACTTTAAAGTATAAATAATAGGTGGATTTACTGGGAAGAAGAAAACACAGTAACACACAAAACTTATCAAAATTTCGACCAGCAAATTCCTTGTTTCATTTATATCATCTTGTTTATTTTTGAAAACCATGAATTTAAAAAATGAAATGATGATTTTTAAGTTTGGAAATCATGAGCATTTGCGAGTTGAATGAAAAGAGGATTTCGGGCATTTTCTGGTAATCGGCGAGGTGAGGGTTATTGTGGTCATGGCTGGAGGAAGCCGCAGTGATGGCGATTCATGGAAAAATGATGGGTGGATGATAATCCACCGTGGTGGCCGAATGACGTTGATGTAGGGTTTTAGACCCAGGTTTGGTTGACTTCAGTTTACAGGCGATTTCGACATCGACGATGTATCAGACTTGCCCGTTCGAGGGGGAATTAATCCGTGGATGATCGACGAAGCTATGGTCGGAGTAGCGAGGTCTCTAGTGACCTGAGGCGGCGGGACGAGGAGGATTTGGATGAACCAGTTTTGTTCCAGTTGAACCCATGTTGCTCGATTTCGAGTTCGTTAACATTTCGAGAATTTAGGTGGTCGTATGGTTAACATAGGTCGTCATCGTCATGTTGGAGGTGGTCTCGATGGTCGGAGCTGCTTCGATCACCTGTGCACGTGCACATGGTTGGTATGTATCTGTAGTTATTTGGATACTATTAGTTTTGGAAAGAAGGCATTTGACTTGGGTTTGCTTTCGGGGAAAAGAGGATCTGGCTCGGGATTGTGATTGGGTGTTCACGAGTGTGTATCAGGTTTTAAAACTTGAATCAAAACAAAGGAAAAAAAGGTGGCTCGGGTTGGACTTGAAGAAATTTGTATTTAGCTTGGATTAGCACTCGGGTTTGTCTCGGGTATGTGAAGTTGCAGTGTTCAAACTTTGAAACAGAACCAAATTTAAATATTTCTTAACTAATTCTTTTAAAATAATAATTTTTGCTAAGTTTGGAAATAGTTAAAGGTTTTGAAATAAATTATTTTAAATTAATTAAGTTTAAAGTGTTTTAATATTTATAACCTTTATTTTAAAGTTTATTTTAAATAAATTTAATATTGTAATTAAGTAGTTGATTAAGGAAATGAAATGTATTCAATTATTAATTAACTTAAGAATCTTAAGTTAATACATAAGTTAATAATAATCAATTTTAAAGGTTTATTAAAACAAAGATTTAAATGATAATTAAGCAATTAATTATGATAAATGGTTTATCTTTAAATTAATTAAGGTTTTGGGTAATTAAAGAATAATTAATTAATGAAAGTAATTAAAGGATAATTACTTAAAGGATAATTACTTAATGTAAGTAATTAAAGAGTAATTAATTAATTAATTAATTAATAATTAAGGATAATTAATTAATAATGATTAAGGTTAATTAATTAATAATTAAAGGTTAATTAATTAATGATTGAAGGATAATTAATTTATAATTAAAGGATAATTAATTTATAATTAAAGAATAATTAATCGGTAATTAAAGGATAATTAATGAAAGTAATTATGTGATTAATTAATTCAATAATTAATTAAAATGGTTTGTGAATAATTAATGTTAATCAAGCAGGGTTAAGTGATTAATTCATAAGTAATTAATTTATTTTGAGTTAATCAGATTAATTATAATCATATGATTAATTAATCTTGCTTTTGATGATTAGATTATATTGAATGCCTTGAATTGTTGATATCTCTGATATGTGATGTTCTGTGATATGAATTGCTTTGGATTGAGTTATGATATTTGTGATATATTGCTGTGTGAATGTGAACTTCTGAATTGAAGTAAAATTGTTTACTTAAACAACTTGGCCATTAAAATGTCATTTGAATTTCGATGCGACCGGGAGTCGGATTCCAAATGGTTATCCGAAAACCACATCGAATCTTAAAGGTGGATCTTTTATTTAAAAGATTAAAAAATGGAAATTTGTTTCCACATGTTTTTAAAATAAGCGCTCATTATTTGGTTAGGCCGGGGGAGGACATTAAGTCATAAAACCATTTTGAATAATGATACGATGAAATGGGATTGCAATTGAAGGCAATGGTTGAAGACCGGGTATTTTCGAGAACGAAAGGATTGCCTGTTGATTGTATCTGCGTCGAGTTGCTCCGGTATAGAGATTTCCCTGTGTGATGAGGAGTCCGGCCGGGATTGGGGATATCCGGATTTGCAAGGACTTTTTCCTTAATTGGACAAAGGGCCTTCGATTCCATTCAGACCCAGGATGAACTTATATGGATGTATGTCTGACATTACACTTTGAGATGTAAAGCTGATTTCTATCAAATACATTTCTGTTTAGTGGTGGAGAATTTATTCCCTTAGCTTAACACCCTTCTCTGAGATGTACAAGCACAGAGGTTATGTAGTTGATGGTTATTATTAATATATTCCCAATTTGGCAATGTGGCATGCTAAGTGCTAATCATTAGTTGATCGAAGCATGGCAATTGTGAAAAGCATAGCTTTGTAGGACAAGACTTCATCGAACCTCACACCCCGGAAATGGTCGAAACAGGAAAGGATGGAGCAAGGTTATGGGGGTCTCGCCACTCAGGGTATGTGCATTTCCTTCTGGATAAAAAGTGGTATTCTAGCATGGAGCCCAGATATTTTGCTTTTATGGTTGTTGGTGTTGAGGGCCCTCGATAAATGTCGGTTACGATCGGGGGATGGCATACTCGTGACAGTTAGTTGCCTAGTTATAGAGGTAACCCGACCTTGAGTTGGTAGAGATCCGGTTAGGTTCTCGGGGTGTCCCTCCAGAGGCATACCCTTTTGGATAAAGGAAGTTCCTTAGCTTTGTCCATTTGTTGGAAATCCAATAAATCAAATACGAGCTTGTACGGTTTTAGTTGTAGAACCTGCCTTTTTAAATGGCAGCTATAGTAGGCATACTATAATGGTACGTATGCTGGCTAAGATTAATATTATACTTTCGAAAAAAATTTCACACTATGCACTAATAATAATATCAAGAGGATTTTTGCATATCAACCATGTTTGACTACTATAAGGAGACACCTTCCCCATGTGTGCGATTGCATTGAGTGTGTGCTGGGAGGCCTTATGGTAGTTTCAATTTCAAAAAGCATGAACGGATTTCCTTTTGTGATTTATTTTATACAAACAACTGTTTTATTTTGCTCACACCAGCCCCATGACTGACCCGGAGTTTATTATTTACCTACTCTAAACTCAGGGTGCCCCTAATTTTCCACATGGGCAGCCTAGAGTCAGGATATCAGTAGGTTCTAGAGTTAGCTTGGATAGTAGATGTGGACCTAGAAGTCTTTAGAAGCTTTTGGCCTTTAGCTTTTTGGTTTGGAGCTCTGGAGCTTTGGAATAAAGACGCAGTATGTTGGATTCTCTCTCTTTTGGAAGAATATGTTGATGTTGATGTTATCTTTTCCACTTTTGTGTTGTTTCTGCCGTGGTGTTGTATTATGTTGTTGTATCTTATATATAATGCTCTGATGTTGGTGATTATTTGTTATATCTATGTTGTATCCATGTTGTGTATCAATGAGATCATTTTTTTCCGCTACGTTATTATTCATCTAATGTGTTATAAGCTCCAGCGAACTAGACTCCAACGTTTGAATCTCCAGCATTCAAATACGGGTGATGTATTGGATGTCGATTTTCGTACTCTGATTTCGGGTCGTCACATTTGGTATCAGAGCTATAGGTTGAGTAAGAACTTTAGCTTTGGAGTATAACTCATTAAGTAACTCATTAGAGATAGGGTTAAAAATGCCCTAGAATAAGTATATTCCTTAAGATATCTCGTCCATATGCCTAAATCAATTTTCTTACTATTTACAGATATGAGAGTGAGTGCAAGAAGAGGACGAGGTATGGGAAGAGGGAGTACCACTACAAATGGTCTAGACCCTACAACAACAGCAATGGAAGGTGCAGCTCTTCCCATCCAACCCCAGCCAAATTTGGCAGAATTATATCGGAATTTCTCAAGACTTAGGGGGAAACCATTCACAGGCAAGGAGACTATTATAGAAGCACAAGCTTGGATTCGATTTTATGAGAGGATTTTCAAAGGATTGAAGTTGGAGGATGATCAAAAGAGGTTGATGGCTTCCTGACAGCTCCAGAAAGAAGCTTTGGCATGGTGGGAGACCATTACTTTGGCCGAGTCGGAGGATGAGTATACGTGGGATAGATTCAAGCAAGTATTTGAGCAGCGTTATATGCCCTCTGCTGGTATCTCTAGGATGTATCAAGAGTTTACTGACTTGAAGCAAGGGAGTTTATCTTTTGAAGAATACTTGAATAAGTTTAACAGTTATCCCAATTTGGTCCTGAATTGGTGAATACCCCTCTTAAGAAAAATGAGAAGTTTATTAAAGGGATGAACAAGAAGTTTCATGAAAGGATGACAGGCCATGTGAAGGAGTCTTTTGCTGATTTTGTGGATATGGGATATAGATATGCCACCCTAGATAAACAAGAGATTCCAGAAGAGAAAGGAAGTGGAAGTGATCCAAATTGGAAGAAGAGAAAGTTTGGAGGAAAGAAGCCTTGGCAAGGTCAAGAAAAGAAGAATACTCAGGAGAACAAGGCAAAGAATGTTACATGTTTCAACTGTTCGGAGAAAGGTCATTACTCAAGTAGTTGCAAGAAGCCTATGTAGAAAGGAAATAAGGATCAACCTATGAAGACAAGACAAGAAGTCAGGGAATGTTACTATTGACATAAGCCAGGTCACATAGTTAAAGAATCCCCGACAATGAAGTAGGTCGAAGTAGCGAAAGTATATGCAATCAAGGATAAACCTTCAGCCTCAGAAGCTGATAAAGGGAAAGGAGTTTTGGAAGGTAATCTTCTTATTTATGGTAAAATTGTTAGAGTTCTATTCGACACTAGAACCATGCATAATTTTATTTCCCAGCAAACCATAGAAGAATTAAATCTTGAATCCAAATTCGTAGACGAACCTATTTGTGTGAAGAACCTGGTTGGAGGCCCTACGAATCTTTGTTTATGTTGTAGAAAGTTTCCTATCTTGTATTATCATCATCAGTTTCCTATAAGCCTTTTCGTTCTTGACTTTAATGAATTTGAAATTTTACTTGGAATGAATTGGTTAACAAAATACAAAGCTAAATTAGATTGTACCAATCGAACGATTTCGGTCAAAACCAAACTTGGGAATTTTTGTGATTTCTTGTGAGGATCCAAGTCTGAAGAGGGATAAGCTAATGTATACTTTAGGGTATCCTGACCCAAGTTTGGAATCCATATCTATTGTTCGAGAATTTCCTGACATATTTGAAGAAGTTAAGTCTTTACCTCCACACAGGGAAATCGAATTTAGAATCGACTTGGTTCCCAATGCCCATCCAGTTGTGCATGCACGTCGTAGGATGGCACCAAGGGAAAGAGTAGAGCTAGTTAAGCAAACCTAAGATTTACGGGAGAAAGGATTTATACGACCTAGTCGTTCCAGTTGGGGTTCAGGTGTGGTATTTGTATTTGTAGCTCAGTCTGATGGATCTTTGAGACTGTGCATAGATTACCGTGATCTTAATAAGTTAACTTTTGCGAATAAATTTCCTTTGCCCCAAATCGATGACCTGTTCAATCAATTGCATGATGCTTGATTCTTTTCCAAGATGGATCTAGCCCAAGGATTCTATCTGCTGAGAATTGCGGAAGATTGTATTCATTTGACTGCTTTTAAGGGTCCAGATATATTCTACGAATGGTTATATGCCCTTCGGACTAACCAATGCCCCTGGATATTTCGTAGACCTGATGAACCAAGTTTTTCTTGAAGTATTGAATAAATTCATTCTCGTATTTATCGACGATATTATGATCTATTCCAAAACTAAAGAAGAGCATGCCAAACGCTTAAAAATAGTTTTGGAAACATTAAGGATGAATATTCTTTTTGCCAAGTTTTCTAATTGTCATTTTTGGGTAAAAGAAGTTAGATTTCTGGAACATATTGTAACGGAAGAAGAAATTTGTGTTGACCCTGGTAAAGTTTCCGCTATCCTAGATTGGAAGCAACCCACAACTCCAAAGAAGGTCATAAGTTTTCTAGGATTAGCCGGATACTACCAAAAGTTTGTCCAGGATTTCTCTAAGTTAGCCAGTCCATTAATTGAACTAACTATGAAGAATGCCAAATTTATTTGGACTCCAAAGTGCGATGAAGCATTCCAGGAATTGAAGAAAAGGTTGACCACTGATCCCGTTCTTGCTATTATTAACGGGAATAAAGGTCTATATGTTTACACAGATGCGTGTTGTGAAGGTGTGGGTGTTGTTCTAATGCAAGAGGGTAAAGTGATTGCCTACGTGAGTAGGCAATTATGACCACATGAGAAGAACTACCCGACCCACGATCTTGAGCTTTTGGCAGTTATTTTTGCTTTGAAAATCTGGCGTCATTATCTTTTGGGTGAAAAATTTGAATTGTTCACCGTCCATAAATCTTTGAAATACTTCTTTACAAAGAAGGATTTGAATCTATGACAACAACGTTGGTTGGAATTCCTAGCGTCATACGACCTGGATATTCAGTATACACCCGGTAAAGCTAATGTGGTAGTTGTTGCTTTGAGTAGAAGACATGTTGTTCTTGCTTATCTTGTTGTCACCCCCACTCTTCTTGAGAAAATTTCTAGTAAGCAAAAAGAAGATAGGTTTCTCCGAGAATTTTATAGAATAATACGTCGAGGCAAAGAGTTCCAGTTTTGAAACAGATAATAGTAGAGTTGTAAGGTTGAAAGGGAGGATCTGTGTCAAGCATCACAGATCTCAAACGAGAAGTATTGGACGAGTATCACAAATCCAAATTTAGTATCCATCCAGGGGTTAACAAAATGTATCGAGATATTAAGAGGACCTTCCGGTGGAAAACTATAGAGAGGGATATACCCATTCATGTTAGTCGTTGCACAACGTGCCAACAAATTAAGAGTGATCAAATGAAGATGGCGGGTTTACTCCAACCTCTGGAAGTGCCAAAATGGCGATGAGACCAAATGTCTATGGATTTCATAGATGGTTTGCCACAAACTCGAAAGGGTAATGAGGCAATTTGGGTTATTGTGGATCGTTTGACCAAGACTGCCCAATTTATCCCAGTGAAATCCACCCGAACGGCAGCGAGTTTGGAAGAGTTATATGTAAAGGAGATTGTTCGACTCCATGGAATACCAAGTAGTATAGTGAGTGATCGTGATCCGAACTTCACTAGCAGATTTTGGGTGGCATTTCAAGCCACACTAGGAACCAAGTTTAACTTCGGTACTGCTTTCCACCCGTAGTCTGATGGGCAAACGGAGAGAATAAATCGAATCTTGGAAGATCTTTTGCGTTCTTGTATTCTTGATTTTGGAGGCCCATGGGAGGACCATTTGCATTTAGTTGAGTTTTCGTATAATAATAGTTGTCAGGCCAATATTAGAATGGCTCCTTTCGAAGCATTGTATGGTCGTCCTTGTAGATCACTTGCATGTTGGATTGAGTCTGGTGATAGGCTTGTTCTTGGTCCGGACATGATAAGTGAAGCTTCTGGGAAGGTAGATTTCATTCGGAAGAAGTTAAAAACTGGGAAGAGTTGACATAAAAGTTATGTTGAGCGTAGGAGAAGAACCTTAGAGTTCCAGGTTAGAGATTCAGTTTTATTAAAGGTTTCTCCAATACGTGTAGTTTTGAGATTTGGAAAGTCGGGTAAGCTGGCACCGCGATACATGGGTCCTTTTCCTATACTTAAGAGGATTGGTCCTTTGGCTTATCGAGTGCAGTTACCTAATTGGTTAGTTGGCGTACATAATGTATTCCATGTTTCACACCTTCGGAAATATGTGCACGACCCAGATCATATCATTTAGGAGGCAGCTCAATAGGATTTAGAGATCACACCTAACTTGGCAGTGAAAAGAGAACCATTGAAGATTATTGATCGAGATGAAAATCAGTTAAGGAATAAAGTGGTGAAATTGATGAAACTGCAATGGAGTGGAGATCCGAATGATTGTACTTGGAAAACAGAAGAAAGCATGCAGAAGTCTTATCCTAAGGGTAGAGTAGATATTTATGCTTGATCTGGTAAGCCATTTTTCTATATTTTTATGTGTTCATATGTTCCTTGTTTGTCTCCTTGTCTATCTAATTTCGAGGACGAAATTTTCTTAAGGGAGGAATCTGTAACGATCTCGTTTTAAACCAAATTAAATTTAGTAATTATTATTAATTTTAGAATTAATTTGAGAATAATTTAATCTTTTCCAAAACAAATAGGATATGTGTTTGATATATATATATATATATATAGTAAATAGAATTTTGAATTTGAAATTCAAATATAAATATCTTTAAAAAAGAAAATAATTGGATTTAAAAATAATATATATGATTTTTATTTAGTGTATAATTTATTTTAAAATCATTTTCTTTAAAAAGTTACATAAATAAATAAAGGAAAAGTAAAAATATAAAATGTAAAACAAATATATATAAATATAAAACTAAATAGTAAATATAATATAAAAAATTAAATAACCATATAAAAAATATTATTAACATGCAAATTACAAATGTTAGTATTATAACATGGAAAATAACAAGTGTTAAAATTATAACATATAATTTAACAAGTATTAGCTTAAGATAACATGAAATTAAACAAGTGTCAATTTTTTAATTTTCTTTTATTTTTAAAAATAATAAAATCAAAGTTGTATATACATCATCTCCTACTCTTTTATTTTCTTTCATGTAATTCAAAAACAAAAACAAGGAAAAGCTTAAAACCAAAAAAACAAAATAAAAGAAATAAGCAAACAACCTCTTCAAATCTTAAAACCTGAAGTAAACAAAGAAAACAAAGCAAATCAAAGATTCAAGTTCAAATCAAAGCATTCCAGTTCAAAACAAAATCAGGTTGAAGATCAAAACCAAAAAAATTCCAGTTTCAAAGTTTTCAAATTCAAAAACAACTTCTAGGCTCTCTGTTTTCAAAATATACAGGTGAGTAAACTAAATATTAAAACTTGAATCTGCTTATATAACTTGATGTTCGTGATCATACTTGAAGTGAAGTTGTAAATATGTTAACATGTACACAAATTGTGTATATATATGCAGACATGGCTGTGTGTGTTTGGGAACAGGCATAATTGCCTCTGTTTTTGTTTACAGGTTTTTATAACCTGTTCAAAATTCAATTCTTCTTCCCCTAATCTTCTATAGCTTGTGATGGTTAAACAAAATGTGCTTAAAATTACTAGATCTTAATTTTAAAAATAATTTAAAGTATAAATAATAAGTGGATTTACTGGAAGAAGAAAACACAGTAAAACTTAAAACTTATCAAAATTTCGACCAACAAGATTCCTTGTTTCATTTATATCATCTTGTTCGTGTTTGAAAACCATGAATTTTAAAAATAAAATCATGATTTTTAAGTTTGGAAATCACGAGCGTTTGCGAGTTGAACGAAAAGAGGATTTCAGACATTTTCTGGTGATCGGCGAGGTGAGGGTTGCCGTGGTCATGGCTGGAGGAAGCTTGAGTGATGGAGATTAATGGAAAAATGGTGGGTGGATTTATCATCCACCATGGTGGCTGAACGATGTGGATGTAGGGTTTTAGAAACAGGTTTGGTTGACTTCAGTATCCAGGTGATTTCGACGTCGATGATGTATCAGACTTGACCGGACGAGGGGGAATTAATGCACGGATGGTCGACCAAGCTATGGCTAGAGTTGCGAGGTCTCTGGTGACCTGAAGCGACGGGACGAGGAGGATTTGGATGATCCAGTTTTGTTCCTATTGAACCCATGTTGCTCGATTTCGAGTCCATCAACATTTCGAGAATCTGGGTGGTCGTCCGGTTAGTATAGGTCGTCGTCATCATGTTGGAGGTGGTCTTGATGGTCGGAGCTGCTTCGATCACCTGTGTACGTGCACATGGTCTGGTATGTATCTGTAGTTATTTGGATACTGTTGGTTTTGGGAAGAAAGCATTTGACTCGGATTTTCTTTCGGGGAAAAGAGGATCTGTATCAGGTTTGTGATTGGGTGTTCGCGAGTATGTACTAGATTTGAAAACTTAAATCAAAACAAAGAAAAAAAAGGTGGCTCGGGTTGGACTCGAAGAAATTTGTACTTGGCTCGGGTTTGTCTCGGGTACGTGAAGTTGCAGTATTCAAACTTTAAAACAAAATCAAGTTTAAATATTTCTTAACTAATTCTTTTAAATAATAACTATTTATTAAGTTTGGAATTAGTTAAAGGTTTGAAATAAATTATTTTAAATTAATTAAATTTAAAGTGTTTTAATATATATAACCTTTATTTTAAAGTTTATTTTAAATAAATTTAACATTGTAATTAAATAGTTGATTAAGGAAATGAAATGTTTTCAATTATTAATTAATTTAAGAATCTTAAGTTAATACATATGTTAATAATAATCAATTTTCAAGGTTTATTAAAATAAAGATTCAAATGATAATTAAGCAATTAATTAAGATAAGTGGTTTATCTTTAAATTAATTAAGGTTTTGGGTAATTAAAGAATAATTAATTAATGAAAGTAATTAAAGGATAATTACTTAATGCAAGTAATTAAAGATTAATTAATTAATTAATAATTAAGGATAATTAATTAATAATGATTAAGGTTAATTAATTAATAAGTAAAGGTTAATTAATTAATGATTAAAGGATAATTAATTTATAATTAAAGAATAATTAATCAGTAATTAAAGGATAATTAATGAAAGTAATTATGTGATTAATTAATTCAATAATTAATTAAAATGGTTTATGATTAATTAATGTTAATCAAGCAGGTTTAAGTGATTAATTCATAAGTAATTAATTTATTTTGAGTTAATTAAATTAATTCTAATCATATGATTAATTAATCTTGCTTATAGATGATTGGATTATATTGAATGCCTTGAATTGTTGATATCTCTGATATGTGATGTTCTGTGATATGAATTGCTTTGAATTGAGCTGTGATATCTGTGACATATTGCTGTGTGAATGTGAACTTCTCAATTGAAGTAAAATTGTTTACTTAAGCAACTTGGCCTTTAAAACGACATTTGAATTTCGATTCGACCGGGGGTCGGATTCCCAATGGTTATTCGAAAACCACATCGAATCTTAAAGGTGGATCTATTATTTAAAAGATTAATAAATGGAAATTTGTATCCACGTGTTTTTTAAATAAGCGCTTATTATTCCGTTAAGCCAGGGAGGACATTAATCATAAAACTCATTCCGAATAATGATATGATGAAATAGGATTGCATTTGAAGACGGTGGTTGAAGACTGGGTATTTTCGAGAACGAAAGGATTGCCTGTTGATTGTCTCTGCACCGAGTTGCTCCGGTATAGAGATTTACCTATGTGTTGGGGTGTCCGGTCGGGATTGGGGATATCCTGATTTGCAAGGACTTTTTCCTTAATTGGACGAAGTGCCTTCGGTTCCATTCAGACCCAGGATGGACTTGTATGGATGTACATCTGACATTACACTTTGAGATGTAAAGCTGATTTCTATCAAAAACATTTCTGTTTGGTGGCGGAGAATTTATTCTCTTTGCTTAACACCCTTCTCTGAGACGTACGAGCTCAGAGGTTATGTATTTGATGGTTATTAGTAATATATTCCCAATTTGGTAATGTGGCATGCTAAGTGCTGATCATTGGTTGATCGAAGCATGGCTTTTGTGAAAAGTGTAGCTTTATGGGATGAGACTTCATCAAACCTCACACCCCGAAAATCGTCGAAACAGGAAAGGATGCAGCAAGGTTATAGGGGTTGCGCCCCTCAGGGTATGTGCATTTCCTTCTTGATAAAAAGTGGTATTCTGGTATGGAGCCCAGATATTTTTCTTATGTGGTTGTTGGTTTTGAGGGACCTCGATAAAGGTCGGTTACGACCTGGGGATGGCATGCTCGTGACAGTTAGTTACCTAGTTACAGAGGTAACCCGGCCTTGTGTTGGCAGAGATCCGGTTAGGTTCTCGAGGCATCCTCCAGAGGCGTACTCTTTCAGAAAAAGGAAGTTCCTTAGCCTTGGCCATTTGTTGGAAATCCAATCAATCAAATACGATCCCTGTACGGTTTTAGTTGTAGAAACTGCCATTTTTAAATGGTAACTATAGTAGGCATACTTTAATGGTACGTATGCTGGCTAAGATTAATATTATACTTTCGATAAATTTTTCATACTATGCACTAATAATAATATAAAAAGAAATTTCACGTATCAATCATGTTTGACTACTATAAGGAGAAACCTTCCCCATGTGTGCGATTGCATTGAGTGTGTGCCGAGATACCTTATGGTAGTTTCATTTTCAAAAAGCATGAACGGATTTCTTTTTGTGATTTCTTTTATATAACCAATTGTTTTATGTTTGCTTACACTAGTCCCATGACTGACTCATAGTTTATTGTTCCCCTTTTCTAAACTCTGGGGGCCCTTAATTTTCCACGGGCAGCCTAGAGTCAGGATATCAGTAGGTTCTAGATCTAGCTTGGACAGTAGATGTGGATCTGGAAGTCTTTGGAAGCTTTTGGTCTTTAGCTTTTTGGTTTGGAGCTCTGGATCTTTGGAATGAAGACACGATATGTTGGATTCTCTCTCTTTTGGAAGACCATGTTGATGTTGATGTTATCTTTTCCACTGTTGTATTGTTTCCATTGTGGTGTTGTATTCTGTTGTTGTATCTTATACATAGTGCTCTGATGTTGGTGGTCATTTGTTGTATCTATGTTGTATCCATGTTGTGTATCAATGAGATCATTTTGTTTCCACTATGTTATTAATCATCTAATGTGTTATAAGCTCCAATGAACCGGACTCCAACATTTGAATCTCCGTCATTCGAATAAGGGTGATGTATTGGATGTCGATTTTCGAACGCTGATTCCAAGTCGTCACATTAAGGCTAGATTAACACTAGAGGGGGTGAAGAGTGTTTAAAGGATTATATGAATAATTTTCAAATTATTTATGATTATACTGAATGATACAATTAACAATCATAGAAACAATCATAGAATCAAATAGCATATACAAATAAATGCAGTAAAAGTAAAAAAGGAAAGAAGACACTAGGATTTTATACTGGTTCGGAGTTATCCTACATCATGTGTCTCACAATTCCTTGTACGGATTTCTTTTCAACTAGTAAATGCAAATACAATTTTGATTTCAAGGCTACGAGACACAACCTCCAGAATCCCAAACTCTGGGTAGATTCACTTGATTTCCAGGCTACAGGCACACTCATTGGATTTACGGCTACCAAGCACACCCAATTGATTTACGGGCTACAAGCACACCCACAAGTATAACAGTATGATTTAATAGAATTTTACAGACTCAGATCTTCGATCTTGATTACAATTAATCCTATATCTTTTGAATGGCACTTTGATCTGAGCAAGAGAGATGAGAGAAATTAGAGAGTAGATAAAGGAGAATCAAACTAGTAATGATTGAATTTGATTTTGGTTGAATTTTAGCAGAGTTTGGGTAGAAAGTGATCTCGAAATCAAGAGACCGAAAAGAGGAGAGAGGAATAAGAAAGAAGATGATTAAAATTCATTTGGAAGTCTGGTACATATAGGTAAACATGTCCATTCAAAGAGCTAAGATGAAAAGACACTTCCATTCAATTTTGAAGATTGAAAAGTTCGACTACTATGTTGACATACATGGAGAGGATATGTCAACATGTGCCCTTATATATTGAAAACAAAATCTTTAAAAATATTATTTAGAAAATTCGTTGCTTTGTAAAATAATTTGATACTTTATAGAATCGTTTAAATATAGTTTATACATTTCTTAATCAAAATATAAATTAATAAAAACTTTATAAAATATTTTTGAAATATTTAATAAGAGTATTCAATAATATATAAAAAATTAGTATCATTATAAATTTATAGCAGGAAATTATTGTCAAGGACAAAATTTCACGGCTTTTTAGCCTCAAGGACAGACCTTCAATATTTTATCCTGAAGGACAACTTTCTGTAGGTATCAGTTTTTAATTATTGATAGCAGTTTTAGGTATCAGTTTGTAGTAATCAGTAGTAGTTTTTAGGTATCAGTTTTTAACTCGGTAGCAGTTTTGTTGCCCTTATGAATAATTTTGAAAATTTTTGTCCTTATGAATAATTTTTAGAAGAATGTTTGTCCTTGTGGTAAAAATGTTGAGGTCGTGTCCTTGAGGCAAAAAATATACAAATCTTTGTCCTTTAAATTAATTCTCCCAATTTATAGTACAAACAAAAATTCAATATATATATATATATAAAAAAACTTAGAAACACTAAAATAATATATTTATAAGTGTAAGAGATTGAAAATCGTTTCGGAAATATTTTGAAAAGATTATTTTAATACCAGAATATTTGAAAAATGATTTAAAACAAAATAAGAGAAGGCGAGAGAGATCAGGAAAGTGCTATCAAGGTTTTAACATAAATTCTATGACTTTATGACTTATCTAGAATATCTTGAAATCTTGAACTCTTCAATACTCATGAGTCTTCAATTATCATTATTTTGAATCTACTCTTGATACTGTACAGTCTTCTTTAATCAACACATATCTAATATCCTGCACTATATACTATATATCTTGATAAAACATTAGTGTCTATATTTTATATAATTTCCTATAACTATTATCATAAAAACCAAAACCTAAGGTACTAGCAATCAGAATATTTAAGGTAGTGACGGTTTCTAGATTATTGTAAAATCTATAGTCAGATTTAACCAAAGCTTTGAGTTCTATTCTTCATTCAACATGCGATGTTGGCTACATCTATAATGTCATTTTAGTTTTTTACTATGAAATACATGATGATAATATAGTTAGATCTCATACATGTTGTATCTCTTTTGATTATTTGTTTGTCTTGTATGTATAGCTTTGATTCCTATCATTCTTTAACGAATTTATATAAGCCTAAGTTGTCCGATCTAATTTTGTTATTTTAAATTGATGTTTATAAAATACCTTTTGTGTGAAAAATAATTTTAATTAATTGTTGTAATTTTGTAATTATTATATACACCAATATAAGTATTGAAACCATGTTGAAAGTTCATTTAACATATTATATGTTTGTTGATTTTTAATATGTATTATCTTTGTTATTATTTGCGCATGTTTTAGGTTGTTTTGATTTAAAATTTATAAATGAACTATTATGCAAAATCACAAACTTACTTTGAATCCTCCTTAGTTTAAAACTAGTTTTCAATATGTTAGATCAAAATTTAAAAACATATTAAAACTACAATTATCATATACATATGTTATTTTAAATTCAAAATATAATTTGCAATTATATATGTGTGTGTGCGCGTGTGTGTGTGTCATTTCACCTTAAAGTTTAAAATAGGGACCGTTGTGTAAAATATTTAATTTTTTTTCTAAATTAAGACTAGATTTGAATTGTTTATTTTAATTTTCAAAACATGTGTGTTACCCCCGCCTTTTAGCAAGGCCGAGATATCAAGGAACTGGTTCGTTATGGATATCAATGAATTTTATTCAAGTCCGGATCGAGCTACAACTGGCAAGATATGACAAACTAAGCCATGGAAGCCTGCATTCCAAATTCCAAGTCGATCCGAGTTCATATGCTCAAGTTACAAGCGATGCAAGCCAAGAGACCCATCTACTTCGTATCCACCATTTCGAATCAATCGGAGTCGCGACCCCTCATCTCGCATCGATCGTCTTCGTATCCATCAGAGCGGCAGCGCTTTCGTACCCATCGAGGAAACCAAGGTCGTAACGATCTCCTTCGAGTCCATCAACTTCGTATCAATCAGTCAGTGACCTCTTCGTATCCATTAATGGTGGTGGGACACTAATTCATGTCCATGGAGTAACTGTCCAGTTCGTATCCACCAAGCATCTAGAGTTTGCCACTAGTTAGTTCGAATCATTCAAAGCAGTGGCACTTTGTATCCATCAAATACCCGATATTCGTATCCATCAGATGGTTACGTATTATACGTGAAGACCTCAGCTCGAATCCATGAATAACTGCTTGTTCGTATTGATCAAGTCAAATGGACCAGAGATGATGCGTTAGTTATGGATGCGAACGCGGTGAAATACTCAAAGTGACTCGATCAAACCGGAGTGAAAAGCAGATCGACACGAAGAGTGCGCACCACGTCAACTTACGCACGCGCGTTACCATTGAATCGAAGTGATCGATTCGAAGTCAGAGGATTCGAACCAAACAGCCGTCGAGCAGCCCAATTTCATATCGACCATAACTCGAGATCCGCTGATCCAAATGCAACGAAATTTTCATAGTAGCTTGCATACAAGGTAAAGAACGGTCCTGCCAAGTTTAAAGTCGATTGGATCATTTTTTGATGGATACAAAATTGCTTCGTATCGATCACAGATCGAGTTGAAACTTGGTGGGACCGGTCGCGTGGGTCCACTTACGTGCTAGAAGAAGTCTCCCGAAGTTTGAGCGCGATCTCAGCCTCCTACGCCTATAAATAGCCCCCTGAAGCCTACAGAAAAAGGATCTTTTGATTCTCAAGCGTCGAGACTCTGCCGGATCAAGACTTACATCATATTTTTGCTGTTGAATTCGAATTTCAAGTTGTAATTTGTTGCTGCTTGCTGTAATCACTTGTAATCGACAAAAGAGAATCAATAAAGTTGCAAAAACTTCATAGTGGACGTAAGCAACACGCCGAACCACTCTAAATCGCTTGTCTGTGCATTTATATTCCTGTTGCTTGGAGTTTTTGTTAGATAATCCTCATTTTAAATTTATATTCTTCACTATTATCTCTTCAAAAACTTTCGAAGAGTGTTGTGCCCAATTTTGGTGCAAACACTTTGGTGCTTTCACTGAGAAAACCCTGATTTTCTCCTGCTCGTTGGATCTGTCATCGATACCGGATTGAATAAATCTAAAAGAGAGATCCAGATCCCTAATTTGAGTTCCTTCCTTTCTATTCAGGTTTGTATAAAGTCTAGGGAAGGAGTTCAACCCCAAGATGGTTAGAACAAGGACCACCTCCAACGCTGTCAATCAAGAAGACCAGGATAGACAGAATCCTACGCCACTACCTCCCTATAACCAAGACGCTACCGAACATTCGGAACCATCGGGTCCGTTTACCCGACAAGAGTTTCAGCTGTTGCTTAAAGAGCTGACCCAAAGTCGGTAACAACTAACAGAACAGCTACGCGCCAATGCCGAGCTGACCAACCATCTGAATCGCCAAAAGCGGAGGAGATCCAGGAGAGATCATGCTTCTCGCTCCTCCAGCGAAATTTCTTCATCTTTTGATTATCATCATCGATCTCCATGACCCCGGCTAGATGAGAGTCACATACAAATTGCTGGATATCAACCGGCAATGACCGAAGGACAGCTGAGAATTGGTCCATCAGCCAGTTTCCAAACCGAGCCCTCCTCTCGAGGGGGTACCGCTCCTCACAACACCGCAGATTACCGTGCCACGGCAGTCGCGGTTGAACCAGGGGTCGATGCCCAAAATCAGTCGAACCTAGACCATCGTCATCATGGACGTACTCCTGAACCATACGTCCTAGAAGACTATGAGCCAAAAAGGCGAGATGTGGACCGTCGACAGCAGCCGATCCAACCTCATAATATGGGACCCAACCATATTTTGACTCAACACACTCAGAACGTACAAATGCCGGATCTTCCGACCATGATGCGTCAGATGATCCGTGAGAGCTAGGGTCTCACGAATGATGACTGAGGGAATCTCCCGAAAACACACTCCTTTTACGGACGATATACTTACTGCTGAACCCCTACGGTGATTCAAGATGCCGACTCTACCCATGTACGAGGGAAACTCCAACCCTAACCAACATATTTTAAAATATGAATGGTCGATGAGCGCTGCTAGAGCTGATGATGCAGTGAAGTGTCATAGTTTTCCCATTTTCTTAGGGGGCATCGCTACCATGTGGTTCACTCGACTGCCACCTCGATCCATCTCCTCATTCGACCAGTTGGCCACAAAATTTGTTGAGCAATTCCGCATGTACGTCGCCAGGCCAAAAGATGTCAACACTCTGTCTAGCATCACCCAAGATCCTGGAGAGACGCTCATACACTACTTAGAGAGATTCCATGCTGCATGTGCGAAAATCAGCAATCTGAACGATAACTCCATTCTTATGGCGCTGACTAAGGGGATTGACGCCGATTCTGAGTTTGGCAACTGGTTGGATGGAAAACCACCTGCATCATTGGACCATTTCTACGCCAAGGCGGCTCAATTCCTGAGAAGGGAAGATGCGAAACAGTCTAGGAAGCAGACTGATGCAGGGCCAACCACGGAAGGGATCCAAAGTAATGTCGCGATCAAACAATCCAGTGAGAGTTTCGGAAAAGTTCAGTTGAACGTTCAAAGCAAACAAACTCAGCAAAGGGAGAACGTGAATCAAACTAGAAAGCGAGATCAGAATCGTGGCCCACAGCGCAAGAATCCTATGTTTGACAATTACATTCCTTTGAATACATCACTGGAGAACTTGTATTTACAAACTTGTAATACAATTCAATACAAAAAACCTGCTCCAAAAACGTCGTCAGAAAGGCAAATCCAGACAGGAAACTTTTGCAGGTTTCATAAAAGCTACGGGCACAATACGAACGAATGTCGTCACTTGCAAGATCTCGTAGAAAAATTGATTAGAGAAAGGAAGATGGAACAGTTTGTGCGGGCGCCGCAACCTGGAGGAGCAGGCCCATCGAATCAAAATAATGGACCTGATCGACCGAGACAGGAGGACTCTACCTATCTCGGCGGGAGATTAGTGATAAACGCCGTCAGTGGCGGACCCACTTTGTCAGGAGCCTGGAACGACGAGGATCTTCATCACCTGTTACACATGACAGGCTTTATTTCGTCTATGAATACTTTGCAATTTTCTTTGCATTCTGAAGTTTGAATTTGTAATAAGGCACTGACTTTGCCATGTTTTTCCGTTCTAGCAATAAATTACTATCTCTTCAAGCTAGAACTGTGATTCACTTAATGCCACATTCAACAATCACGATGCACGAAGAGCTAAGTTCTATCGCACGATGGAATTTATTCAAATAGCGAGTGACTGTGATACGACCGACCACTCACTAAGTGAAACCTCAGCTCGAGGGCAAGCCATCACATCAAAGGCAGAACTGGATCGACACACGACAGTCCTATAACTAACTCCAAATTCCCAGAGTGCGAATTGGAGTATAATCGTCAACTCTATGTTCCCAGAATGCGAACCAGAGTATAAACACTAACTCCACTTTCCCAGAGTGCAAATTGGAGTATAAACATCAACTCTAGGTTCCAGAGTGCGAACCAGAGTATAAACACTAACTCCACTTTCCTAGAGTGCGAATTGGAGTATAAACATCAACTCTAGGTTCCCAGAGTGTGAACCGGAGTATGAACACTAACTCCACTTTCCTAGAGTGCGAATTGAAGTATAAACATCAACTCTAGGTTCCCAGAGTGCGAACCGGAGTATAAACACTAACTCTAAATTCCCGGAGTGCGTATTGGAGTATAAACATCAACTCTAGGTCCCCAGAGTGCGGACCGGAGTATAAAAACCAACTCCAAACTCCCAGAGTGCGAGTAGGAGTACAAAACTTACAAATACGGCTTCGAAGAGGGTGGACCCGTCCGCCTAACGACTTTGACCATATCTTAGACAAGTTCGAGGAGGATGGACCCGATCATCTAATGACTTCGCTTGGTAGCTTGGGGGGATGTGATCCGACCATCCCCGATCCCGATAAATCCGTCGTTCCCAAAGTGTGAACGAATTCCTAAAAAGACAAAACAGATGTGAATGACCATCTGTCGGCTAACTCCAAATTCCCAGAGCGTGAATTGGAGTATAAATATCAATTCCAGGTTCCCGAAGTGCGAACCGAAATATAAATGCTAACTCCAAGTTCCCAAAGCGTGAATTGGAGTATAAATATCAATTCCAGGTTCCCGGAGTGCGAACCGAAATATAAATGTCGACTCCAAATTTCCAGAGTGTGAATTAGAGTACAAATACCAAGTCGGAGTTCCTGGAGTGCGAACTGTGCTACAAACATCGATAACCAGAGTGCGAACCAGATTATCGATCACAGATTATCCTAAGTCCCCGGAGTGTGGACATGTGCTCAAGATTTGCAATAGGTACGATCGACCACCGAAATACAAATGCTGGTCCCCGGAACTGGGGGAAAAAGCTTAAGTGTTAATCACTAACTGAAGTGATACAATGTCCAAAATTCAACTCATTCATCAATTACGACTTGTGATCACGATTTTCAGACTTGTCAAATAAAGCGAACTCAACTTAAAGGTAAAAACACCACAAGTGCACTGGACTGAAATTCAAGTACTGCAAATACTTAAGCACAAAAGAAATGAAAGTTGAAGCAAAGTAACTGCATTTCATTTCAACTAAATTGTATGTAAAGATTCATGTACAAGTTATTCCAAAAAATTCCTACTAGCAGGGGGGCGAGCCTGCATCTATACATGGCCTATGAAAGAAAAATAAAAGTAACTTCCTAACTACCAAAAATGCGCCAGAGAGGGATTATCTACGTTTTCTTCTTCGGCTTTTTCTTCGACGCGAAACCACTGGAACCGCTAACAGTCTTCTGCTTCGAGCCCTTACCCTTTGGTGGATCATCCTCTGATGAAGGCATGATATCGACATCTTCCTCCGAACTTGAACTTAAAGGAATATTCTCTTCGGGAGAAGTCAGAGGAGTCGGGTCTACCACCGGGGGCGGAATGGGCATGCTGGTATGAACGAGCGTATCCCCGGAAGATATCACCATAAGAGGAGTTGGGCCAACCGCCGTCGTAACACTCTCGGAACCACCACCGTGTGCTGTCGCCTCCATCTCTGCGTTGATTTGAGCCAGTATCTCAGTTTCATGAGCGGCACGGGCTTCACGATAGGCAGTGGTGGACTGTGACGAAGCAATGGAAACAAGTAGAAACACGCCAAGAACGAATGGCATGTCTGCAAAAGGATCGTTGCTTTGACCTAGGAGCTCGTTCATCATCTGCTCGTCCAAAGACAGCGAGCTCCCCGGTGTTATCTCCATCGGCGCGACCGCAGTTGTGGTAATCGCCTCAATAATAATGGCCTCCTGCACTTGATGTGATTCTTGGCTTGCAGGAGGCGCTGTCAGTGTAACTTCGATCACTGGGCAAGAAAGCAAAGAAGTTGTCAGTGCAAGCTTCAATACAAGTACTTCATTTTGGACACACACTAGATTTGTGCAGAGTGCCTTCCTCAACTTGGCTTGTGGCCGCCTAAACAACTTCCGAAGAGTGTTCCATTATAGGAGATAAGTGTGGCAATTCCGGGTCATAGCCTGGGACCGGCTGCGGCTCAATCGCTGGCGTCGGCTCGGATCCAGATGAAGTAAGCATCTCAGGACTTGTAGCAGAATGCTCAACTCCAGAACCTTCCCCAATCTCTAAGTGCTGGGTTCCTAATCTCTCTCTTGCATGATAAATCATAGAGTCGTGGAGAAATTTCTTTTCACCTTCGCTTAAAATACGGTTCTCTAGCTCGAATTCATCAAGGGCACCACTCGACAGCACCGCCTTCTCTTCCTCGACCACCAAGTTCCAAGCGTTGTATAAATGTGTCGAGTAATCATCAAGCCAAGCCAGACTCCTGTGTCTCAACACATTGGCGTTATAAGTGATGAGAAGCTCCTCTATCTCCGTCTTGAGCTTAATCTCAGCCTGCCGAAATTTCTCATCAACTCCGGCCTCCACCTCGCGGACCTTCTCCACGGCCGCATCTCTTTCCCTTCGAAACTCCACCGCCTGATCGCACGCTTCCTGTGCGGAAACGTTAGCGACGTCCCTTTCCTTCATGATTTCCGAAACTTTGGCCTTAAGCTCATTTAGCTCTTTCAAGGCCGCATCCCGCTCGGCGGTTACGATGGTGTTTCGATGGCCCATATCCTCTACCGTGGCGTAATGCTCACGATTCATCCTTTCCATCGCCGCTTGGGCCTCATCGGCTTTTTTAAGGGCCTCAATCTCAGATTTGCGAGAAGATTCGGCCTCACTGCTGAGCGCTTGGATGATTTGGTCTTTTTGACCAATTTCTTTCTCCAGCTTCTCAATCATGACCGCCCGGTAGAAGGCCACCTTTGACGCTTTTTTCGCTGTTTTCGACCATTCCTGATACTGGAAAAATATATCGACGATGTAATCATGCACTATGGGTTCGACCGATGCTGGCACCCTTTTTAAACGTGGAGGGAAGATGAACCCATCAAAGCAAATGTCGGGAAAATCTTTCTTCAACTAAGCAAGCCTCGCTGCTCCTTCCCCCGAAGGCTCGGTCATTTTCTGCTCTGTTGTTGTGGGGGCCACAATCTCAATCCTACGGTGGGTTTCAAACCTTGACGATTGGGAGGACGGCTTGTGTCGTGGAGCCTCGGAAGGTCACGAGGCATGGGCAGGAGGTTGTGCAGAGACTCTGGGAGGTGGCATACGAGATCGAGACCGACGCCTATACTTTTTATCTCTGTTAGAGCGTTTATGACTTGAATACCCCTGGTCATAGTCTCTGTCTCCTTCTCTCCAATATGATTCATAATATGATGAAGACTTGCATTTGCTGCGAAGACTACCAAGCATCGAGCTTCGACCAGACATGGTATCTGCGAAGCGAAAACATAAAACGAAGTTAGTTATCTCTCACAGTGAGCGTATTACATTTAGAAATCGTGTAGTGTCGTGAAGCGTGTATGTATGTGCAACCCCCCGACCAACCGGATGTGTCAACCGCGCTAGTGGGCAGAGACTCGCTTAAAACTAAGGCCTGTGAAAGTTCGTCCAATCCGACATCATGCTGTAAGGACGCATCGTCCGGAATTGAAAGATCGGCGAGCCCTTCATAAAGATTCTCTGTTCTTGGGGGAGACATCTCCGAAATTCTAATCCCGAAGGTGGGCCGAGACGTGACAACAGATTTCCATCTCCCCTTTTTTGATGGCTTAGGAACGCTGCCTTGCCTTTTCTCTACTCTTCAATGTCCTGGACTACATCCGTAGGTTCGCCCAACGGTTCCTTATTGGTGTGAGTTCTCTCGGAGTCAGCCTCTTCGATTATGACAACTCTATGCTTTCTTCGTTTAACTCGTTCTTTCAAGGCAGTCCTTAATGCACCGTCGAGCATTATACTTTGTCTTCGCTCGATCAACCCAACAATTCTGAGATTCCTATCCGTCAAGAGCAATTCGATATTCCTCTCTTCGCTTGGGATTTCTTGGAAAACCCGAACTATCTCCTTGAAATATCCACCCTCGGGTCACTGGATTATTGCTGAAAAAGAAAAAGAGATGTAAGCTCAACTTCATCTATATCTGTCTTATCAACTACCCGAGAAGGTGGCAATACTCACGTCTAAATAGCCATCGCCTGGCAAATCCTGGAGGACATCAAATGTAAAACTACTCTGTCTTGAAGTAGCTCAGTCTAGTCCAAGCCTCTGTGACCACCTGCAGTTCCTTACTGCGTCCAGGAATGTGAAAGATGGACTATCATTTCGAATCTTGAAGTTGAATAGGTACCTAATCTCGGTCGGGTTCGGTGGTCGATATAAATACTCCATAAATGCAATGAACAAGCTATTGAGAGAGGCTTATTCGTTCGGGTGTAGCTGAGAGGGGGTGATCCCCAAAAACGACAATACTTCTCTTATGTACTGGTTAAACGGAGGGAGTGTCCCAGCTGCACATGCATGATGATTGAATGCGGTATATCCCTCCGGTGGATTGTGCGGCATGTCGCTTGGTCCTGGCAATAATACATTGTCCATCGACAGACCTGCCTTAAGCATATTCTTCCTAGCATGTCTTCCAAAATATTGGACGAAACAGAGTCTGATGGGTTACTGATGAAGGATGCATCAAGTAACTCGTCCGGGGCTGGACCGATGACTTCGGCCTCGACGTCCGATATTTCAAGTCTGGGAGGAGTCGAACTCCAAGTTTCTTGCGGCTGCGAGCTTGAAGTTTCCATAACTAGCAAGCTCACGAGAAATCATCATTAGACGCTGAAGAGCCCGTGTGTTCCCCTCATGTAAAGTGTGTGTTGTGCAGTGCTGTGCATTACTTGGATAAATTTTGCAGAGTTGAAGAAAATATGCAAACGACAAAGCTTCGAAGTCCAGTTATAATGACCGTCATCGCAAAATCATCTAAATGTTGGCGATCGATCCGGATTAAATTTGTTATGGTTCCATCGACGAGCTTCGGAAGGTAGTCTAGTATGTAGTTTAACTATCAAGTCCAGATATGCAAGAATGAAGCTCGTCGGAATTGTGCTGAAAAGTGTCGAAATTTCGTATCCATCATAGGAGGTTTCGAACCGATCACAGGAAGCTCGTTCGAGTCCATCAGGATACAAGTTTGAATCGATCCCAGGGAGCGTGTTTCGAATCAATCGTCAAGGGCCGAGTTCGTATCGATCATAATAGGATGGCTCCGAATCGATCCTTGATTGCTTAGTTCGTACCGATCAGGGAGGTCTCAGCTTTACATTGATCACGTTCGAGTCGATACTTTTCATACTGAGCATAAAGGTAAACTTTGTATCGATCTAAAGCTAGTACTTCGGAGCGATCGTTAACTTATTTTTTCGTATCGATCATTTCTTATCGATACGATCCACCACCATAGCAATCGGTACGAACTGCATCACCTCCATTGGAATATTCTAGGGATCGATGCGACATCCAAGGAGAAATATCATTGCCTTCATCGATTCGAACGCAAGCCCCCAGATCGATTCGTTTTTTGCCTTTTTCATTCTTTCTTCTCCAATCTACAGGAGCGTCGCTATAGCCATTTTTGATCGAGCTCACACCCAGATCTGACTTTAAGAATTACCAGAATTGATAATCAGTGAAGAAAAGAGGGATCTGGGATTCGAACTTTGTCGTCAGGATGTAGCAGAAATCGACTAATTACCTAATTTGAGATTAGGATTTGATGAATTAAAAGGTTAGGTTAAATTGAGTCGAAAGCACGGCGCTGTTATTCTCCTTTCTCTTCGAGTCGATACGAAGATTAAAGGCGGCAGTAAAAAGTGAAAAGTAAAAAAGTGAAAATGGCTAAGTCCCAGGTATTTATATGAAACCTAGAAGGAACCGGGTCGATTCGCCTCCCGGTTCACTTGACCGGTCGTAACCAGTCAACCCATGGATCGAGACGAATCCCTAGTTCGAATCCATCTGACCAAAGATTTCCATCGGTTCGAAATGGACAGTGAAAACATCAACTCGAAGTCCATGTTCGCATCAACAAGTTCACAACTCCATCCAATGCGCATCGATACGAACCACGATTTCGAGTCCATCATAACTCAAACATTAGCATCGATGCGAATGAGCATTTCGTATCCACCGAATTCTCCATTTATCGATGCGAAGTCAGTCTTTCAACATTCTATATCGATTTGGGAGAGGATCGATACGAATGAACTTCCTAAAACAACTGACAAAAGTTGTTGCAACTCAAATTTCGCATCGGTTCAGGAGATGATCGATACGAAGTTCGGTACAAGAAAACAAACAACGACTCATGAGCGTGCAACGTTAGCGAGGGTTAGGTCAACATATATGCGTCTGAGTGCTATTATGCAGCAGTCAGTTATAGCAGTGCAAGGATACGACCTTCGACAAAAGAGCAATGACTGTTCAGAGTAAAGACGGAAATTTATCAAAGCACGTCATGTTTCCAAAGACGTACTTTGGGGGGAAAATGTTATCCCGCCTTTTGGCAAGGCCGAGATATCAAGGAACTGGTTCGTTATGGATATCAATGAATTTTATTGAAGTTCGGATCGAGCTACAACTAGCAAGATATGACGAACTAAGCCATGGAAGCCTGCATCCCAAATTCCAAGTCGATCCGAGTTCATATGCTCAAGTTACAAGCGATGCAAGCTAAGAGACCCATCTACTTCGTATCCACCATTTCGAATCGATCGTAGTCGCGACCCCTCATCTCACATCGATCGTCTTTGTATCCATTAGAGCGACAGCGCTTTCGTACCCATCGAGGAACCCCAGGTCGTATCGATCTCCTTCGAGTCCATCAACTTCGTATTGATCAGTTAGTGACCTCTTCGTATCCATTAATGGTCATGGGACACTATTTCGTGTCCATGGAGTAACTGTCAGGTTCGTATCCACCAAGCATCTAGAGTTTACCACTAGTTAGTTCGAATCCATCAAAGTAGTGGCACTTCGTATCCATCAGATACCCGATATTCGTATCCATCAGATGGTTACGTATTATACGTGAAGACCTCAGCTCGAATCCATGAATAACTGCTTGTTCGTATCGATCAAGTCAAACAGACCAGAGATGACGCATTAGTTATGGATGCGAACGCGGCGAAATACTTGAAGTTACTCAATCAAACCGGAGTGAAAAGCGGATCGACACGAAGAGTGTGCGCCACGTCAACTTACGCATGCGCGTTACCATCGAATCGAAGTGATCGATTCGAAGTCAGAGGATTCGAACCAAACAGCCACCGAGCAGCCCAATTTCGTATCGACCATAACACGAGATCCGCTGATCCAAATGCAACGAAATTTTCACAGTAGCTTGCATACAAGGTAAAGAACAGTCCTGCGTTTCAGCTCGATTGGATCATTTTTTGATGGATACTAAATTGCTTCGTATCGATCACAGATCGAGTCGAAACTTGGTGGGACCGGTCGCATGGCCCACTCACGTGCCAAAAGAAGTCTCCCGAAGTTTGAGCGCGATCTCAGCCTCCTACGCCTATAAATAGCCCCCTGAAGCCTATAGAAAAAGGATCTTTTTTATTCTCAAGCGCCGAGACTCTACCGTATCAAGACTTACATCATATTTTTGCTATTGAATTCGAATTTCAAATTGTAATTTGTTGTTGCTTGCTGTAATCACTTGTAGTTGACAAAAGAGAATCAGTAAAGTTGCAAAAACTTCATAGTGGACGTAGGCAACATGCCGAACCACTCTAAATCGCTTGTCTGTGCATTTATATTCCTGTTGCTTGGAGTTTTTGTTAGATAATCCTCATTTTAAATTTATATTCTTCACTATTATCTCTTCAAAAACTTTCGAAGAGTGTTGTGCCCAATTTTGGTGCAAACAATGTGAAATAGTCAAGGTCTATCTTAAGGTATACACACACATAAAGATAAAAGATGAAAGGTCATCGAAGGACAAAGGAAGATTGCTCATCCTTGGAAGGTATAGAGAATCCCAGTCTGCACCGTATTAGTCCCCTTGGACCTCTACTACACTGGATTAATTTTGTCCGGGGGATAGTTGCCTAGGGTAGGGATCAAATCGTGTCTTACACATATAAAGATATATATATATATATATATATATATATATATATATATATATATATATAATTTTGTTTATATGTTGTATAAAGGTATCTGTAACGACCAACCTTTTTGGATGATTTAAATTGACAATAAACCACACATGTCTAATTCAAACCATTCAAAAGGGAGGGTTATTGATGGGGTAAATAAGAAAATAATAGAAAAGAAGGAAAAAACAAAACACAGAATCTCGCAGCGGAATGACAGAATATAATAATCAAATAAACAGTTCATGAAGTTGTTTTACAAATGACATTTGATTATACTTTTACAATTCAAATCAGAGTTATACATACATCAAAAAATAAAAAAATAATGCAGCGGAACACAATAAGCAGTGGAATAATAATAATAATAATAATAATAATAACAAAATTAGCAATAATATACTAAATCTTCATCTTCGTCCTCCAGAAAATAAATTGGTCTTTAATACACTGAAAAAGCTCAGAATGACCTGAGCATAATGAAAAACAATACACTCAAGTTAGAACTAAAAATTCCTATGCAAGTCAAATAAATCTCAAATAAAAATATGAGTGCAATGGCTTTAGAGATGTTATGATATTTTTCATCTCCTATCAAGTGTACAACGTGAGTGCAGTAATTTATGAGATTTCAAATAATTCAAAATACCAATTTTAACCATGTTATTTAAAATAAATCCGAAGTTTAAATTAAAATTTAAACTTTTTAAATAATTCAGTTTCAATAAATAATCCAAATTCAAGAAATTATATGGGTATATATCATTTCAACCCATAATTTAAATGTCTTGATTACCCAATTCTAAAATGATTCAGAGGACCACTTAAATGATGTCAATAATATACAAGGTAATAACAGGGACATACTAGAATAAATAAACAACCATACATCCAACATATCAATCAATAAGCATCCATTTCAAACAACATCCAAATCAACCAATATATTTCAACGTATAATAATTATCAATATTGAGGTTTAACTATCAATTAAATTCCAATATAAAATTAAATGTCAATTCAGATTCAACATCCATTCAAATATCAACTTAAATCAACAGACAACAATAAAAAAAATATCACATCATATATTTTATTTAACTTCCAATAGAATTTTTAGTATTGCGTGAATGGGTTTTGAATCACACACCTTTTGCTTTCCTTTTTCTAGCCAGATTTGGATCTACAACCACTTTCTCATTTTGTTTTGTTTCCTTGCTATCTTAATCGTTTTTTATAGAAAGTTTTGTAGAGAATATTATATAGATCTGATTTGAAGAAAAAGGCATGGAAAGAAGTGAAGTTTTGAAAAAGAAAAAAAATTAAAGAAGAAGAAGAATTGAAAAAAAAAGAAAGCTTTGAAAAAGAAGAAGAATAAGAAGAAGAAAAGAGAAAAAAAAGCTTTGGAAAAAAGGAGGGAAAGGAGATTTAAAGAAGAAACATGAAAAAAAAAAGAAATGAGGAAGGTGAAGAGAGACAAAAAATGAAGCTATAAAAGATGAGATTTAAAAAAATAAAATGAAGCTACAAGAATGAAGATTGAAACTAGTGAAAAGCTAATAAAGCTAAATATAAACAAAGTAGAAATTGAAAGAATAAATAAACAACCAAACATCCAACATATCAATCAATAAGCATCCATTTCAAACAACATCCAAATCAACCAATATATTTCAACGTATAATAGTTATCAATATTGAGGTTTAACTATCAATTAAATTCCAATATAAAATTAAATGTCAATTCAGATTCAACATCCATTCAAATATCAACTTAAATCCACAAACAACAATAAAAAAACTACATATCACATCAAATATTTTATTTAACTTCCAATAGAATTTTTTAGTATTGCATGAGTGGGTTTTGAATCACACGCCTTTTTTCTTTCCCTTTTCTAGCCAGATTTGGATCTACAACCACTTTCTCATTTTGTTTTGTTTCCTTGCTATCTTAATCGTTTTTTATAGAAAGTTTTGTAGAGAAGATTATATAGATCTGATTTGAAGAAAAAGACATGGAAATAAGTGAAGTTTTGAAAAAGAAAAAAAATTAAATAAGAAGAAGAATTGAAAAAAAAGAAAAAAAAGCTTTGAAAAAGAAGAAGAATAAGAAGAAGAAAAGAGAAAAAAAGCTTTGGAAAAAAGGAGGGAAAGGAGATTTGAAGAAGAAACATGAAAAAAAAGAAATGAGGAAGGTGAAGAGAGATAAAAAATGAAGCTACAAAAGATGAGATTTAAAAAAATAAAATGAAGCTACAAGAATGAAGATTGAAACTAGTGAAAAACTAATAAAGCTAAATATAAACAAAGTAGAAATTGAAATAAGTAAAAATATGAACAACCCTAAAAAATGGTAGGTATTAAAAGAGGTGAAGGAAAGTATTAAAAATATGAAAAGTAAGTAACGTCCATGAAATGAAAAGGCTTTAGACAATGTAAATAGAAATGAGTAATGAAACAAATGAGGAAACAATGAAAAAAAGTGTGTCAACTATTAATTAGAAAGGGAATGAATGGACAACTCTACTCTATAAACAAACTTTTGGAATTCAAATTTCAAAAAATTTGTTCGCTCAATTAATTTTGTTAACCCCAAATGTAACGACCCAGAATTTTTATTAATTAAAAATTGAATATTTAATTAATTTTAAATATTTATAAGTGAATTTTTAAGTCAAATAAATTTTATTTTGATTTATTGGATTTAATTGGATAATTAAATCGATAATTTAATATGTTAAATTATGGAAATAATTGAAAATAGAGTTAAATATGATTGAAAATGATTTGTAAAATTTTATTTTATCATATTGAAGTTAGAATGATATTTTAGAACTTTTAAAATCGAATTAAAAGTAAATTTGTGAAAATTGAATATTTTAATATTTAATAATCGACTGTAAAATAGCCAATTTTTGAACAGTCTCAGAATTGAACGAAACCAGTTCCATTGGATCCGTAATAGTTAGTTATTACCGGATTTCAATTTTCGTGTCAATCGGAGTTATCATTTGATCGTGGCAGCTCGAAACGCATCGAATTATTTTTAATTTAAATTTGGCGAGTCAAAATAGCCATTTTTCAAAAAGTCTCGGATTTCGACGAAACCAGTTTCATCGGATCTGTAATGTGATATTATTGTAAGGTTTCAAATTTCAAGTCAATTGGATTTACCGTTTGTCCGGTACAAATTAAAACGCCTAGAAATCGATTTAAATCGGTTTAATTCAAATTGAACGTTTTCAGCCATAACTCGCACATACTTCCGAATTAGCTTCCGAAACCTGTTCCATTGTGTCCGGAACGCGGGGTAAACCTTAGAAACGCTGGTTACAGCGTCTAAATCGGAGTTCGGAATTCCCAGGATGAATAGTGTTTACGCTAGCTTTTTCTATAAATACACCTCTCTCTTCATAAATTAAAATAAAAATAAAAACCTAACTAACAAACCCTAGCCGCCGTTTCTTCCTTCAATGGCCAGAAATTGTCAATTCTTTCTCCCTCAAATTCGCTCAATCCATTAACAATTACGAGAAGTTATAAACTACAAAAATGGAGAGCACGCAACGAGCTTTGGATCCATACGGATATGATGGAGTTTAGCGTCGCGTGGAGGGAGATAGGGGGGCCGAAACCTTGAAGCCTGCGCACGTTTTCCCATGCAAAACAAGTGGCCGAGCATGGAGAGCTTCAGGCCGAACATGTGTGTGGGTGGGGGTTTCGCAACGGCGCGTCTTGATCGGGTTTTCATCGAGCATAGGAGGAGAATTGTTTAACCCTAATTGGGCATGATGGGTTCGGTTTGTATAGGAGGTGACGGCCTGTAGAAGATGAAGAAGGAAGGGAGTGCGTTCAAGGGTGGAGATCAGGGGGTGCAAGGATCCAATGGCCCATGTTTGCATAGGTTTATAATTTTAAGTTTATATTGTAAAATTAGTTATATAAAAACTCGTGTAACTTGTAAAATTAATAACTTTTTCATACGAGGTCGAAAAAATGCAAATCCAGTTGCGTTGGAATCGTATGGACGAGCACTACGCGATGGAGTTGGTTTGGAGTCGTTTGGAGTTAGTGAGAATTTTGGGTAAAATTAAACGCGCGTTTAATTTTATTCGAAATAAAAGCTAAAACGGAAATTAAAATCAAGGTGAGAATTTCTCACTCAATCGAATAGATTTCGATTTTATTTTAAATAGTTAGATTTAAAATATTTGAATGCATGTTTGAATGATGACTGTAAATTATTGATTGTTAAAATAGACATTATGCGCCGTTAGTAAGCGGATGTTATTTAATATAAACATATACCGCGAATATTTCATAAACAGTGAAATTGGTATTATATATAATATCAATATATATATATATTGGCATATGTATATATTGCAGTTGATTGATTTCCCGCATTTTTTGTTTAGCGGATGAGACCCTATTACGCCGTTATTAAGCGGATAATATTTATTAAAAACATGTACCGCGATAATTTCGTACTGGAGCGAAATTGGTATTGTGCTAATGTTTTTGGATGCAGGAAACAGGTTGGAGGGATCCAACTGGATTCCTCAACAGTATTTATTTAATTTCAGATATTTTGATATTTGATTGATTATCATATCGATATATGATATCGTTGTGGTCGTGATTGACTATTTGATGTGTAGCATCATTGGACCCAGATTTTGGGATTTTAAAATGGTTTTAAAGTGATTTTTGAAAATATACTATATTTTTGGAATTGATCCATTGTAAATAAATAAACGTTATAATTTTTAAAGTTATAAAATTATGGTTTTTGTGAAATATAGTTAAAAGCTGGTTTTTGAGAAATATGAACTAATGATTTTATAAAATAATTTAGATTGGATTTTTGAATATATGATAAAAGTTTGAATATAGGATTTATAAAATTTGATTATTTTATAAATCGAAATGATGAAATTATAAAGGAATTTAAAGACGTTTTAGAATAATAATATAAACTGATTTATATTAAGAGATTTATAAATGGATATTTATAAATTGAAATATAGACATTTTAAAACGAGTTTTTATAAGTGTTTGAATGTAGTGAAAATGAATTTCATAAATGAATGAAATTTATAGAATTATAAACTGTGAAGTTATAAATGAAATTTATAAATAGTAAGATTTATAAATTTGTGAAGTTAATTGAAGAATAGATTTGGTTAAATAAATGAATCTTATAAGTTATAAGATTTATAATTATGAAGTTTAAAGAACGATTTTATAAAATAATCGTTTTATAAGTATTTAACTTATAATATAAACATTTAGTTTATAATTGAATTATAAACTGAAATATGTTAATAAAGGAATTTATAAAAAAGAAGTTTTTATAAATAAATAGAAATGGAATTTATAAACGTTGTTTTATGAATTCGCAAACGACTTATTTTGATAAGTTAATTGTTATAACTTATAAATGGAGTTATATTCACGTTTTAGACTGTGAATAATCCTTTAAGTTAAAAAAAGTATAAAAAGGATGAAATTTGTTAACATAGTATATTCACGTTTTTGAATAGTGAATAACATGTTAAAGAAAATGGTTTAGATTTGATGTTTTAAATAGAATTAAAACGATCTAACGATGGTTTAAAATGTGTTGAGATTCGAAACCATAGATTTCAACATTTATTGTTGAAATAGACGTTTTCGAGAAATAAAAGGAAATGGTGGACTATAACACTGTTGTTATAGTAAATGATTTCCGAAAGGAAATGTTTTGTATAGTATTGGGATTTATATATCTATTTTAATTTCGAATCCCTATACTAGTGATTTCGGGTTGTCGTAACGATGTTTTACGTAACATTCGTTTTGGCCCAAATAAATATGTTTAAGAGAATGATTTCCTTAAAAAAAATGGAATATATACTTAATTCGATTTAAGTATATGGAATATTTTCTAAGTGTTGAAAATAAAAGATTGTGAATTACTTATTTATAAATAAGTATGGAATTGTTTCCAATATGAAGTGAATAATTAGAATTTATCTTTTTGAAGATAAATTGAAAATGGATAATTGAAATCGTATATTCATGAATATTTTGAAATATAAATTCATTATGGAATTTATAAATGAAAAGAAGGATTTGTTTAAAAATAAATGTTGATTTATTTTTGAGGTATTGAAATTTAATATCTAGTGAAGATATTTTGGAAAATAAATAATTTGGGAAAATTATTTGGAATCTGGTGATGTATGCATATCAATTGATAGTTCAATAGCCGACTATCAATATTTCCCTTTGAATGGGTATTTGATGTGAATTGTTTGAATTTGAATGCACACTTATTTTTGAATAAGCGCTCACTATTCGGGTTAACCGGGAAGGGACCATGGGGTCGTATAACCCATTCCGAATATGTGATACGACGTGAATTGCATTTGAAGATCGGTGTTGAAGACCGGTATTTGCGAGAGCGATAGGATGACCTATCGATTGTCTCTGCACTGGGTCGCTCCTGGTATAGAGATTCCATAAGTGATGGGAAATCCGATCAGGATTGTGAATATCCGGATTGCAAGGACTTCTTTGTAAGTGCCTTCGGTTTTGTTCGAGCCCGGAACAAACTTGTATGGATTGTATGTCTGACATTACAATTTGAGATATAAAGCCGATTTCTTTCAAATATATTTCTGTTGGTGGCGGAGAATTTATTCTTTGCTTAACACCCTTCTTTGAGACGTATGTGCTCAAAGGTTATATAGTTGAAGTTATCAGCGATATATTCCCAGTTTGGTAATGTGACATGCTGAGTGATGCTGAAATGATCATCGTGTTGATTATTTGTGATAGGATCATTTATTTGATCGTCTATCTTAGTGATCATTGTGTTGATCATTTGTTGACCCAAAGCATAGCTTTTGTATAAAGTATGTTTTTGTGGACGTGAATTCGTCGAGCCTCACATCCCGGTAATGGTCAAAACAGGAATGATGCGGCAAGGTTATGAGGGGTAGCTCCCTTTAGGGTATGTGCATTTCCTTCTGGAAAGGGTGGTATCATGGTATGGAGCCCAGATACTTACTCATGTTGAAACACTATATTTTATTACTGTGTGGTGTTGTTGGTGACGAGCGCTCGGTTAAAGGTCCGATGGGACCGGGGGATGCCATATTCGTGTAGTAGTTACCTAGTGATAAAGGTAACCCGGCCTTGTGTTGGCAGAGAGCTGGTTAAGTTCTCGGGACGTCCAGCCAGAGGCGATCCCATGTGGCAGTAGGAAGTTCCTTAGCCTGACCATTTGTTGGAAATCCAATTCCCAATACGAAACTTGTACGGTATTAGTTGTAGAACCTGCCATTCACTTATGGTGGTCACCACTGTTTGGATGGTAGCTATAGTAGGCATAGTTCGAAATGTCTATGTTGGCTAAGATTTATATTCTACTTTCGAAATGAATTTTTCTCTACACTATGCACTAGTAATAATATCAAATGTTATTTTAAATGCGTATCAAGCATCTTTGACTATCATAAGGAGAAATCTCCTCCGATTCTGCGTTTGCATTGTGTGTGTGTGCGGGAGGCCTTATGGTAGTCTCATTTTTAAAAGCATTGCGAATTGAATAAAAAAAAATATATTCCTATTTTGATTTTAAAGTTAAATAAACTGTTTTGAGTTCTCACACCAGTCACATGACTGACTCGGAGTTTATTGTTTTCCTTCCTAAACTCTGGGTGCCCACCAATTTCCACACGGGCAGTTAAGAGTTAGGTTTATCAGGATATTCTGGATATTCTGGAGTTGCTGGAGGCAAGCTGGATGGCATGGCGTATTACTAGTATATAGTATTTCTTTTTCCGCTGCACTGTTTGTTGATGTTGTATGTTGTTGTACACTCTGATGATATGATGTAATGAAATGAAATGTAATGTAATAACTGATATAGTTCTTTGTTTAAAGATTATTCATTTATTATTATATGTTGTTCCGCTGCGAATTGTGAGATTCTGTTGTTGTTCTGTTGTTTCCTTTCTGTCCGTTCTATTATTCAAATGCTTCTATCTTCTATTTTCAAATTCTCTATTTTCTTTTCTGTCTTTTGTTTTCTTTTTCCTCTATTCTCTTTTTCTTTCTATTTCTTCTATTTTTAAAATTTTCTATCTTCTTGTTTCTTCTTTTTCTCTCTTCTTCTCTTTTCTTTTCTTAAATTCTTTTTAAAACCCATAACATCTCGGTTTTCGGCCTTTGATTTCTCGGCAGTCGATAAAGTGAGTATCGATGTCGAATTTTCGAAGAACGAAAATCCGCGACGTTACATTTGGTATCGGAGCTGATGGTTAAGCGACAACCATGGTTCTGTTGGGTATTAATTCATTAGAGATAGAGTCAGCAGTACTCTAGAATGAGTTTGAGTGTAATAATAGCTATGAGTGCGTATTTGTTAGTGAATATAAAATTGTTTTATATTGTGATGATTGGTTTATTGAGTGGCATATGAACTTTCGTCATCACAGCCTCGAAACTGAGCCGAAGGGGTTTCTAAACACTTGAATAGAACAATTCGACACGATATTGTTTTTAAATTGGGTAAATGAAATAATTTTGCCTTGATTATATTTTATATATAAAGGAATAATTAAAAAAAATTTATTAAAGTGTATATAAGTTGATTGTTAGGTTGTTTGAATAATCCAAATAAAAGAATAATTGTATAAGCAAAAGAATTATAAGAATTAAAGTTATAATTAATGTGAATTACAATTGTAAAATAAACTTATATATAAGAAGTGAAACTATATAAAATATGAGTTGTGAATAAAAGTGAATTTAAAGTTAAATGGAATATAACTTAAGAGATATTGAATTAAGTTGATATTGGTATCGAAGTAAATAATCAAGTGGATTAAAAGAATATGAACTTAAGCTATGTAATAGAATTCAACTTTGTAATTGAATTGAATGAATGGCTTGGCTGTTAATCAATTGAATGTGAATAATTGATATGAAAAGATGAATATAAGTGTTAATTCATTAAAATCTAATGTTATTGGGAGTTGAATAAATTGGAATGGAAATCAATTTAATGTTAAACCAAATTGGATGAATATAAGCAAAGGAAATTTGGTTGTAATAAATATACATTGGTTGTTATATGATTGTTGATTGATTGTATATAATTCATTAAGTGTTAATGAAATTGAAAGCTATGAAATTGAATTCAAACTTGAAGAAAATAAGTTGAATAGAATTGAATGTGAATTAGATTCAATTAGTAAATGTAAACTAATTGAATTGAAAATGAATGTTGATAAAATCCAATGTAAATAAATCAAATGTGATTTAAAGTGAAAACCAATTCATTAAATATTAATGAGAATATAAATGAATATTGTTGGTTATGGAATGTAGTTGGTTGATGGTTGAATATATATTGCATTTGCTATATTATGTAGTTGTTATGTTGCTATATGTTGTATATTGAGATTATTTGCATATGTGCATGTTCTCATGTTGTTTGTTGAGTGATTAGTAGGTGCGGATCGCGTTTGCTTCGCATTTGGAGTTCGCTTTTGCGCTATATTAGCCGTATATGCTTGCTAATAAAATATAAGGTACATATCTCGGATTAAATATCGCACTTTTACACTTTTTTTCCCTTCGGGATGCCTCATTACTTGATGAGATGTATATTTGTGATATATATACTGTCATTTTTTTTTCGGATCGAGCCGCGCAAAGGAGACTATGGCGAATTTTTTCGGAAATTTAAGGCGTTAGAAAAAATTTGAGAAAATTTTGGAAAAATTTTGAAAACTTTAAACTTTGATTTGGAATTGAAAGTTAAACAATAGTAGTTGTTTTTAAAAAGATAACTAAGTATGATTTGAAAACTTAGTAAAGATTTGTAAGAAGTTTAATTATGAATTTTGGAAAGTTAATAGATTTTGTAACCTTTCTTACTTGTAATTTCGAGGACGAAATTCTTTTAAGGGGGAAAGATTGTAACGACCCAGAATTTTTATTAATTAAAAATTGAATATTTAATTAATTTTAAATATTTATAAGTGAATTTTTAAGTCAAATAAATTTTATTTTGATTTATTGGATTTAATTGGATAATTAAATCGATAATTTAATATGTTAAATTATGGAAATAATTGAAAATAGAGTTAAATATGATTGAAAATGATTTGTAAAATTTTATTTTATCATATTGAAGTTAGAATGATATTTTAGAACTTTTAAAATCGAATTAAAAGTAAATTTGTGAAAATTGAATATTTTAATATTTAATAATCGACTGTAAAATAGCCAATTTTTGAACAGTCTCAGAATTGAACGAAACCAGTTCCATTGGATCCGTAATAGTTAGTTATTACCGGATTTCAATTTTCGTGTCAATCGGAGTTATCATTTGATCGTGGCAGCTCGAAACGCATCGAATTATTTTTAATTTAAATTTGGCGAGTCAAAATAGCCATTTTTCAAAAAGTCTCGGATTTCGACGAAACCAGTTTCATCGGATCCGTAATGTGATATTATTGTAAGGTTTCAAATTTCAAGTCAATTGGATTTACCGTTTGTCCGGTACAAATTAAAACGCCTAGAAATCGATTTAAATCGGTTTAATTCAAATTGAACGTTTTCAGCCATAACTCGCACATACTTCCGAATTAGCTTCCGAAACCTGTTCCATTGTGTCCGGAACGCGGGGTAAACCTTAGAAACGCTGGTTACGGCGTCTAAATCGGAGTTCGGAATTCCCAGGATGAATAGTGTTTACGCTAGCTTTTTCTATAAATACACCTCTCTCTTCATAAATTAAAATAAAAATAAAAACCTAACTAACAAACCCTAGCCGCCGTTTCTTCCTTCAATGGCCAGAAATTGTCAATTCTTTCTCCCTCAAATTCGCTCAATCCATTAACAATTACGAGAAGTTATAAACTACAAAAATGGAGAGCACGCAACGAGCTTTGGATCCATACGGATATGATGGAGTTTAGCGTCGCGTGGAGGGAGATAGGGGGGCCGAAACCTTGAAGCCTGCGCACGTTTTCCCATGCAAAACAAGTGGCCGAGCATGGAGAGCTTCAGGCCGAACATGTGTGTGGGTGGGGGTTTCGCAACGGCGCGTCTTGATCGGGTTTTCATCGAGCATAGGAGGAGAATTGTTTAACCCTAATTGGGCATGATGGGTTCGGTTTGTATAGGAGGTGACGGCCTGTAGAAGATGAAGAAGGAAGGGAGTGCGTTCAAGGGTGGAGATCAGGGGGTGCAAGGATCCAATGGCCCATGTTTGCATAGGTTTATAATTTTAAGTTTATATTGTAAAATTAGTTATATAAAAACTCGTGTAACTTGTAAAATTAATAACTTTTTCATACGAGGTCGAAAAAATGCAAATCCAGTTGCGTTGGAATCGTATGGACGAGCACTACGCGATGGAGTTGGTTTGGAGTCGTTTGGAGTTAGTGAGAATTTTGGGTAAAATTAAACGCGCGTTTAATTTTATTCGAAATAAAAGCTAAAACGGAAATTAAAATCAAGGTGAGAATTTCTCACTCAATCGAATAGATTTCGATTTTATTTTAAATAGTTAGATTTAAAATATTTGAATGCATGTTTGAATGATGACTGTAAATTATTGATTGTTAAAATAGACATTATGCGCCGTTAGTAAGCGGATGTTATTTAATATAAACATATACCGCGAATATTTCATAAACAGTGAAATTGGTATTATATATAATATCAATATATATATATTGGCATATGTATATATTGCAGTTGATTGATTTCCCGCATTTTTTGTTTAGCGGATGAGACCCTATTACGCCGTTATTAAGCGGATAATATTTATTAAAAACATGTACCGCGATAATTTCGTACTGGAGTGAAATTGGTATTGTGCTAATGTTTTTGGATGCAGGAAACAGGTTGGAGGGATCCAACTGGATTCCTCAACAGTATTTATTTAATTTCAGATATTTTGATATTTGATTGATTATCATATCGATATATGATATCGTTGTGGTCGTGATTGACTATTTGATGTGTAGCATCATTGGACCCAGATTTTGGGATTTTAAAATGGTTTTAAAGTGATTTTTGAAAATATACTATATTTTTGGAATTGATCCATTGTAAATAAATAAACGTTATAATTTTTAAAGTTATAAAATTATGGTTTTTGTGAAATATAGTTAAAAGCTGGTTTTTGAGAAATATGAACTAATGATTTTATAAAATAATTTAGATTGGATTTTTGAATATATGATAAAAGTTTGAATATAGGATTTATAAAATTTGATTATTTTATAAATCGAAATGATGAAATTATAAAGGAATTTAAAGACGTTTTAGAATAATAATATAAACTGATTTATATTAAGAGATTTATAAATGGATATTTATAAATTGAAATATAGACATTTTAAAACGAGTTTTTATAAGTGTTTGAATGTAGTGAAAATGAATTTCATAAATGAATGAAATTTATAGAATTATAAACTGTGAAGTTATAAATGAAATTTATAAATAGTAAGATTTATAAATTTGTGAAGTTAATTGAAGAATAGATTTGGTTAAATAAATGAATCTTATAAGTTATAAGATTTATAATTATGAAGTTTAAAGAACGATTTTATAAAATAATCGTTTTATAAGTATTTAACTTATAATATAAACATTTAGTTTATAATTGAATTATAAACTGAAATATGTTAATAAAGGAATTTATAAAAAAGAAGTTTTTATAAATAAATAGAAATGGAATTTATAAACGTTGTTTTATGAATTCGCAAACGACTTATTTTGATAAGTTAATTGTTATAACTTATAAATGGAGTTATATTCACGTTTTAGACTGTGAATAATCCTTTAAGTTAAAAAAAGTATAAAAAGGATGAAATTTGTTAACATAGTATATTCACGTTTTTGAATAGTGAATAACATGTTAAAGAAAATGGTTTAGATTTGATGTTTTAAATAGAATTAAAACGATCTAACGATGGTTTAAAATGTGTTGAGATTCGAAACCATAGATTTCAACATTTATTGTTGAAATAGACGTTTTCGAGAAATAAAAGGAAATGGTGGACTATAACACTGTTGTTATAGTAAATGATTTCCGAAAGGAAATGTTTTGTATAGTATTGGGATTTATATATCTATTTTAATTTCGAATCCCTATACTAGTGATTTCGGGTTGTCGTAACGATGTTTTACGTAACATTCGTTTTGGCCCAAATAAATATGTTTAAGAGAATGATTTCCTTAAAAAAAATGGAATATATACTTAATTCGATTTAAGTATATGGAATATTTTCTAAGTGTTGAAAATAAAAGATTGTGAATTACTTATTTATAAATAAGTATGGAATTGTTTCCAATATGAAGTGAATAATTAGAATTTATCTTTTTGAAGATAAATTGAAAATGGATAATTGAAATCGTATATTCATGAATATTTTGAAATATAAATTCATTATGGAATTTATAAATGAAAAGAAGGATTTGTTTAAAAATAAATGTTGATTTATTTTTGAGGTATTGAAATTTAATATCTAGTGAAGATATTTTGGAAAATAAATAATTTGGGAAAATTATTTGGAATCTGGTGATGTATGCATATCAATTGATAGTTCAATAGCCGACTATCAATATTTCCCTTTGAATGGGTATTTGATGTGAATTGTTTGAATTTGAATGCACACTTATTTTTGAATAAGCGCTCACTATTCGGGTTAACCGGGAAGGGACCATGGGGTCGTATAACCCATTCCGAATATGTGATACGACGTGAATTGCATTTGAAGATCGGTGTTGAAGACCGGTATTTGCGAGAGCGATAGGATGACCTATCGATTGTCTCTGCACTGGGTCGCTCCTGGTATAGAGATTCCATAAGTGATGGGAAATCCGATCAGGATTGTGAATATCCGGATTGCAAGGACTTCTTTGTAAGTGCCTTCGGTTTTGTTCGAGCCCGGAACAAACTTGTATGGATTGTATGTCTGACATTACAATTTGAGATATAAAGCCGATTTCTTTCAAATATATTTCTGTTGGTGGCGGAGAATTTATTCTTTGCTTAACACCCTTCTTTGAGACGTATGTGCTCAAAGGTTATATAGTTGAAGTTATCAGCGATATATTCCCAGTTTGGTAATGTGACATGCTGAGTGATGCTGAAATGATCATCGTGTTGATTATTTGTGATAGGATCATTTATTTGATCGTCTATCTTAGTGATCATTGTGTTGATCATTTGTTGACCCAAAGCATAGCTTTTGTATAAAGTATGTTTTTGTGGACGTGAATTCGTCGAGCCTCACATCCCGGTAATGGTCAAAACAGGAATGATGCGGCAAGGTTATGAGGGGTAGCTCCCTTTAGGGTATGTGCATTTCCTTCTGGAAAGGGTGGTATCATGGTATGGAGCCCAGATACTTACTCATGTTGAAACACTATATTTTATTACTGTGTGGTGTTGTTGGTGACGAGCGCTCGGTTAAAGGTCCGATGGGACCGGGGGATGCCATATTCGTGTAGTAGTTACCTAGTGATAAAGGTAACCCGGCCTTGTGTTGGCAGAGAGCTGGTTAAGTTCTCGGGACGTCCAGCCAGAGGCGATCCCATGTGGCAGTAGGAAGTTCCTTAGCCTGACCATTTGTTGGAAATCCAATTCCCAATACGAAACTTGTACGGTATTAGTTGTAGAACCTGCCATTCACTTATGGTGGTCACCACTGTTTGGATGGTAGCTATAGTAGGCATAGTTCGAAATGTCTATGTTGGCTAAGATTTATATTCTACTTTCGAAATGAATTTTTCTCTACACTATGCACTAGTAATAATATCAAATGTTATTTTAAATGCGTGTCAAGCATCTTTGACTATCATAAGGAGAAATCTCCTCCGATTCTGCGTTTGCATTGTGTGTGTGTGCGGGAGGCCTTATGGTAGTCTCATTTTTAAAAGCATTGCGAATTGAATAAAAAAAAAATATATTCCTATTTTGATTTTAAAGTTAAATAAACTGTTTTGAGTTCTCACACCAGTCACATGACTGACTCGGAGTTTATTGTTTTCCTTCCTAAACTCTGGGTGCCCACCAATTTCCACACGGGCAGTTAAGAGTTAGGTTTATCAGGATATTCTGGAGTTGCTGGAGGCAAGCTGGATGGCATGGCGTATTACTAGTATATAGTATTTCTTTTTCCGCTGCACTGTTTGTTGATGTTGTATGTTGTTGTACACTCTGATGATATGATGTAATGAAATGAAATGTAATGTAATAACTGATATAGTTCTTTGTTTAAAGATTATTCATTTATTATTATATGTTGTTCCGCTGCGAATTGTGAGATTCTGTTGTTGTTCCGTTGTTTCCTTTCTGTCCGTTCTATTATTAAAATGCTTCTATCTTCTATTTTCAAATTCTCTATTTTCTTTTCTGTCTTTTGTTTTCTTTTTCCTCTATTCTCTTTTTCTTTCTATTTCTTCTATTTTTAAAATTTTCTATCTTCTTGTTTCTTCTTTTTCTCTCTTCTTCTCTTTTCTTTTCTTAAATTCTTTTTAAAACCCATAACATCTCGGTTTTCGGCCTTTGATTTCTCGGCAGTCGATAAAGTGAGTATCGATGTCGAATTTTCGAAGAACGAAAATCCGCGACGTTACACCAAACATACAAAATTTGATATTTATTAAAGATTTAATTACCACAACATAACTAAATTTGAACACACCAACTTACACAACGGGGACCGCCGCTACATAAAACAAAATATGAACCATGATTTAAAAATTCAAATTTAAAAACAATATTTTTCTCGCCACGTAATTATGAACTCAAATATTTAATTTATTTTAAATTTCAAGGTTAGCAATAAAATCACTTTCGTAGAAGTTATGCCTGCTATTTAACTACCGTAAAATGTTGATTAAAAATTCAATTTTCTCTTTTTACAGCGTCATATTTATATTCAAAATGGAAAGGTTCACTTTATTTTCCTCAAACATTCTTTTGTTTTCCTTAAAATGCTTATTCGTTACTTGAAATTCGTAAATGTAAACATTCTTATATTCTAAAATGATCAACTTAAAGAATATTAAATTCTTTCTTATATTTCCAAATAATGTACATTCCAAATGAAAACATTCTTACATTAAATTTATTAATTGCACTTTGTTTCTTTTTCCTTTTTCAATTGAAAGATTTTAATAAATTTATTTCCAGTTAACTTTAATCTTCCACTTCAATACAGACCCTAATTGATGAAATCAATTAAATAAATACATGAACATTGTAATCCTTATTTATAGTCATGCAAACACATTTATAAAATTACAGTATCCAACAATCTTTAAATTACGCACTAAATAATTTTTTTTTCTCTACCAATCAATATTCATTTTACTCATCATTAAATTGACATTTATTACTCCAATTCCTGTTATTAAATTATATTCTAATACACGTTAGAACCTTCCACTTTATTGCTTCATTGTAGTTTGTTGTTTTAGAATTTTATTTATGGTCCAAACTTATGATCTAATAACATAGTTAACATTTATTTTACATTTCATTTCGTTAATATACTCCAATTTCCATCCTTTATTTGTATTAATTACCATATTTCCATTTTATTGAATTTTGTTTAATTTCACACATTAAATATAATTAAAGTCTCAATTAATTATTTACCTTGGTTTCATTCTCTTATTAAGTCAATTATTACCTTACATACATAGTTAACATTGTTATATCTTCCATTACATCAATATTTTACCATTTCATCTTACCTTTCACTTACGCAACTATGACAACCCAGAATTTTTGGATATTCGAAATTGGAATATTTAAAATATTTTGAAGTTGGTTTAACTTGAATTTCAAATATCATTATTATTTGATAATTAAATTTATTGAATTTAATAGTTAGATATTGGGTAAAATATTAAATCTTGAGTTTTAAGCTGGTTAAAAAAAATTAAATGGCTTATAAAATTTATATTGATTATAATGGAGGTAATAGAACTTTAAAAATTGAGTTTAAAACTGTTTTGTTTAGTTTTCAAAATATATAGTTTAAATCGATATTTAAATAATAGCCTTCCGAGGCACAGTCTCGGAATTCAACGGAACCAAGTCCATTGGATTCGTAATGTTGTATTATTATTGAATTTCAATTTTCGTAGCATTTGAAGTTGTTGTGTGAGTGTTCGATAGATAAACGCATTGAAATTAAACCAGAAATTTCAATATAATAACTGGATTCAAAAAGTTGTCTTCTCCATAAGATCGAGTTAGGACTCGAAACCTTTTCCATTGTGTTTGGAATAGGGGTTTAACATTATAAACACCTAGTGGCACGCCTCGATTGAAGATTGAGATTGTGAGTTGCGGAAATCGTAACGACTTAAAATTTGAATTTAAATTTTAATATAAATAATAAAATCAAGTTACTGTGGCAGGCTTAGACACGTTGTGAATTTTAAAACACGCGTTCTCTCAAGATCAACACACATTGTTTTTTTTAAAACCAATAAATAAAAGTTCCTCCATTGAAACTCTTCTTCATTTTCTCCACTTCCCAGTTCTTCATCTCGGACGACAGTTTTAAAAAAAATTATAAGAAAGTTCTGTTTCCATTTCAAGATGGTAAACACCTTCCTTCATTCGTCCCTAACCACCTAATCCAAAAACATGATCGGCAAATAGATTTGAATTCAAACCTAATCTCGCCCAAATCAACAGAATCTCTCATTCCCATGGCAGCTTATGCTCCTTCGTCTTTATTTTCCATTTACTCTCTCCTCACTCCGACTTGCCATTTCGAATCAGCTACAAAGGATTCGCTTCGCCTCCCATTTTTCTCACCACACAACTCGGTCCGATCACCTTCTAATCATCACACAGGATTCTCGATTCGAGATGAGTCGTGACAGATTTCTTCTTCTCCGTCGATCGAGTTGGTGAAGGAGCAGCATCAATCGATTAGGGTTGCGAACAGGCGCACGATGGTTTGGGGGTCGCGGTGACACTTAGCGATAGGAGGTAGGGTCGTGAGGCACCAGAGGGGAGCGCGTGTTTGCACGACGAAGTGAAGAAGCCGATGGTGATTTGGCAGCTAGATGCGACCCAGGGTTTAGAGTCGTAGGTGGGGTCGACGATCTGTGGCCATCTCAATTTTGATTAGAGGTAACTAAATTCTGTTTTTATCTAATATATAAATTCAGATCATATTTTTTTAAACCTAAAAAACTATAAATATATATAAAGATGAGATTTTGAAAATGAAAATTATTGTAGGGTTTATATAAAAATAAAATAAACAGATCTTTAATCTTGTCGGTATATGCATGTATTCATAATTTTGAAAATAAAATTTTAAATATTGTAAAGGTTATTTAAGATTTGATTTTTAAAATCCATATAGACATTTTTCAAAATAAATGTATATATATTGTCCTAAAGGAGATAAATATATATTTACATATCTTAGTATACTAGCTATTTTAAATAATGAGTTTAGTAAATAAATTGTTAAATTAACTTATTTACTTTTAAGAAATTAGTTTTAAATTAAATAATTTGTTAACTAAATCTATGGAAATTAATTTTCCAATTAAATCGAATATTAATAAATTATATAATGATTGTACAAGGTCTGAATCGTGAAGAAAACAAGCTGGTTTGGTTTCGACTGCAATTTAAAAATCAAAGGTGAGTTAATCTCACTCATCTAGCTATTATTTAAATTTGAATAGTTAAATTTAAAATATTTGGTCGAATGAATGAATATATTGGGTGTGGTATATTATATAGTACTATATATATTAGAGTGATTGATTCCCGATTATATAGCAGATGAGACCCTATGCGCCGCATAATAGCGGATGAGATAATATGATCCCATATACCACGATATTCCACCTCGAAGTCGAATTGTATCATTATATTATGCTAGCATCTGTGGATGCAGGGAAAAACAGGTTTGAGGGATCCAACTAGATTCCTCAGAATGTTTGAATTTATTTTATATATTCAGCGGAATGATTATGTGATGGTCTGTGATGAATTATATTGATCGTAATGGGAATTTGAGTTTATTGAATTCTCTGGCTTGGTTAAATATATATATATTGGAATTGTGAGAAATAATATATATATATATATATATATATATATATATGAAGTTTGGATTTTTAAAGTAAGTAAAAATGTAATTTTAAATAAAATAAAAGAATTTGGTTAATGAAAATGATTTGGAAGAATAAAAGTTAATTTTTAAATTGTAACAAATAAATCCACAGTATGGGAAAAGAGATATTTTGAATAAATGAATTCAAGAGATAATATTTAAAGGAGTAAAGAAATTTATTTTTAAATTTAAGGTTTAAATTTGTTTGGAAAAGATAAAGAAGAAATTTGGAAAGTATGAAATTTGTATTTTTAGTTTAAATAAGATTTTAAATCAGGATAAAGAAGTCAAATCTGAAATTAATGGGTTTCGAATAAATTTGGATAAGAAAAGAAATTTATTTTAAATGGAGTAAATTTTGAAAAATCAATTTGAAGATTGATATATTGATTGAAACTGTGTTTTTAAGAAAGATGTGGCTATGGGATTTATAAACTGGGTTTATAAGGTGAAAGAAGATATCAGTGGATATTTGGAAATATAAATTCACGGTGGGAATTTATAAAGGAATGGGTAAATTGTTTTAAAAATAAATAATGGTTTATTTTTAAAGGTATGGAAATGGGAAGTGTATTTTCCTGGAAAGCCAAGTGTATTTTAAAGGATATTTTTATGTATAAGCTAAAGGCTTTAAAAATTTGTTTTAAGGAAATGTTTTAGAAAATTATGTTTTAATGTTTTAAATTTTAAAGTAAATATTTTTCAAATTTATTTTAGTAGTAATTATTTAAAGGTTAATTGGTATTATGTTTTAAAAAGATAATCATTAATATTTTATAAAGTAATTTTATTTTAAAGACAGTTTGGGTAAAGTTTTATTTAAAAACTTGTATAGAATTTCGTAATTCTTATTTTAAAATTTAGTTCGGCTTAAATTTTATTTTTTAAAATTAGTTTTATATTTTGTAAAGTAGTTTTACTTTAATTATTTTTTTAAAGCATATATTTTTGAATAATTAAGTAATTTAATTTAAATGTTTTTAAGTATATTTTATAATAAAGTGTTTTATATTATTTTAATATCTAAAGTATTTGTACTTGGTGATTTCAGTGGAAATAAAAAATATTTGAGGAATTTATTCCGTGAGAGAAAGATGGTTTGAAAATGTTTTCAAAAGGTTGAAAAGTGGAAAAATATCTTGCGAAGATATTTAAAAATAAGTAATTTGGGAAATTATTTTGGCTTAATGATTGTTTAAATAGCCGACTATCAATATTGGCCAATGCGCTTATCGTTTTGAAGAGACTGGGGTAGGGATTTATTTCCCGAAAACCACTTCGATCTAGTTTGAACGTTTTCGTTAGGAAGACAAGAGTTGGGAGTCGAATAGGGAGCAGTGAAGTGCAAGGGCTAATCGCTACTAATCCTGAGGGTGTTCCTAAAATGGATGTAGTAGGAGTAGTGCCTTCGGTTCCATTCGAACCCGGAATGGACTTGTATGAACGAATGCTTTCAGAACATTATCGGGGGACGATGAGCATTCTAAGTGATTGTGTGCTAAAAATGTAAATCATAGCCTCGAGCCTCATCAGCCGGGAATGGGTAAAATAGGGGAGGAGCACACAAGGCTAAGTGGCTGGCAATCAATTAGGGTTAGGTCACCCTTGTCTAGATGTCCCTTTATATTTCGGCTGTACGACGGTTGCTGATCCCAACCGCGGGGTGAACTTACTCGAACTATCCAATAAGGGGTAGCTCCGGTCTTGTGTTGCAGGTGATTTAGGGTGGATCCTCGGTACAGTGATCTAGACCACGTACTGTGACGGGTGTTACCCCAATAGCCCTGCCATTGATGGAAATCTATTTTTCCTACGTGCCTTTACGGTTTTTGTTTGTAGAACCCACTTTGTGGCTAGTAGATGGAATTTAATAATGTAATAATTTCGGCTATTTGAATAAGTATTTGTATATAGACATTATTATAATATCAGAAAATTTTATAAGAAATGTTTTGGTTATCGTAAGGCAAAAACCCGACATGTTTATTTGTGACGTGGTCTTACGAGATACCTTTGATTTCAAAGGATTTTGAAACTTTAATATTCCAATTGAGTGTGTTTTCTCACGCTGGTTTTCCAGACTGACTCGGGTGTTATTTAACTATAACGCTCAGGTTAGACCGAGTATTATAGAATTCAGGATAGCGTACTGTGGAGCTTAGGAGACGAGCTGGATGGCGAGACGTACTTCCGTACTTGATTGTTTTCCGCTATGTATTCAGTTTTGAAGACAAGTTTATATAACTGCCTAGCATTTGGATATTGACTATGTTGTTGAATTGAATTGTACTCTGATGATATAATGTATAAATCAGTACAGATTTCTTTGTATTTTAAAGCTATTGTTATATATTATATTTAATCTGCTGCGTCTATGAGATTCTGATGTTGTTCTACTTTCTTCTTCTACCTTCTTTTTCTTTTAACCCTAATGGTTCAATTTTTCGGGGGTCGAAAAATCGGGTCGTTACAGTAACCTTTTATTTCATTGATTGTAATAAATTCACTTATTAAAATTTCCAATTCCAATAAATTTGAGTAAACTGATTTCCATCCTTTTATTCAAATCAAAGGTCATACTATGATAAAAATTTACATAGATTACATTGTATAGAATTAACCTTTTTACCATTATCAATTAAACCTACATTAACTGCACTAATTAAGAGAATTAATTGCCATTTATTTCCAGTTAAATTTAATAGACCAAATAAATTGGTAATATATATAATAGTTGTCACCATTAGCCTTTAATTACATTTATAAGTTTATTACTTACAAACAAATGTTACCATTTCTTTCATAACACTAGTTTTATTCAATTTCCATTAATAATATATTATTTCATTAATGAATTCAATAATTACGTTCTTTTTCCTATGTTCACTTTATAACCACGTATAACCTTACACTATTTCAATTAATTGAAATTTCATTCAAGTTGTTAATAACTAGCTTTAATTAACATCGTTGCATTTCAATTTAGTATTATTCTAGTTATAAATCTTAAATTTTAATTTCTTCTGACATTTAATTACAAAAATCTTATAAAATTTACTGTTTCTAATTACCGAAACTTACGGGTCGTTACACTATAAAGGGACTAATGTATGGTCACATTAGAGTTCACTACGGACCAAAAAAGTATGTATAAAGAGACAAATGAGTTCAAAGCAGCGTAAATCAAAGCACCAATGTATGGTCACATTAGACATGTGCACTACTTATATGTTGCACTTGCAATTTACATACATGGGTGTATTTGATACACTTCTTACAATACACATCTATGTTTAAATTAAATTTAAACTCTTTTAAACAAATGAAATAAAAAAATTATGTATAATATTATATATCAAAAATCTATTTAGACTTCATAGGTCTAATAAAGATATAAAATGGATTCTCTTTTGAAATTCATCCATTTGACCCGCCTCTGACTTACTGAGTTCATTCATAGGCAATCTCAATATCAAATGACAAAAGAAACTCCATCCATCTTTATTTCCTCAAATTTAAGTTCTTATGCAAAAATATGTACTTGAGGTACTTTTGATATGCGAACAGCTCGAATCTTAGTGCCTCCAAGATTTCAATGCAAATATGATTGTAGCTAACTTAAGGTCATGCGTTAGGTAATTTTTCTTATGTACCTTCATTTGTTGGCTAGCTTATGCTGTCAACTTCCATTCTTGCATCAAGACAGCACTAAGATCGATTTCGTAAGCATCAGTGCAGACAGTAAATGGCTTGGTACTGTCATGGAGGGTTAATACTGATGCCCTTGTTAATAGCTCCTTTAACCTAACGAATGCCTTCCCACAATCGGGTTCTAAGAAAATGTATATTCTTCTTAGTAAGCATAGATAGACGTACCAAGATCCTTGCAAAGCCCCTGATAAACTTCCTATAGATAGCCAAACCTAGGAAAGCTACAAACAACTAACACATTCTTCGGTGTCTTCTTATCCTCGTTGCTTCTACTTTCCAGGATCCACAGTCAATACTTCTTCATAATATGCCTAAGGAATTTGACTCGCATCTTCCAAAAATGGCATTCTGAGAATTTTTCTCTCAGCTGGCTCCTTCCCAAAACTTTTAATACCTCCTTCGAATGATGTTTGTGCTCTTATTCACTTCTAGAGAATACTAAGATATCATCCACAAACACCATAATAAATTTATGTAACAACTTTTGGAAAACTCTTCTTATCAAATTCATAAAATATGTAGGAACTTTAGTTAATCTGAATGTCATGACTGTCCACTTAAATAGTCCATTAGGATTTTGTAAATGTTGTCTTCTTTATACTATCCTCCACTTCCCTCAACTGATGGAACCAATAACCAAATCAAGCTGAGGGAAAACTTTAGCTCCGACTAACTGATTGAAAAGGTCATCAATGTGAGGCAAGGGATATTAATTCTTTCTCTTCATTTTACTCGGCTCCTTATAATCGACGCACAGCCTAAGAGAGCTGTCGGCTTTAGTGGAAAAGACGACCGGAACTCTCGATTCTGAAATACTTCTTCAAATAAAATCTTTCTTCAATAACTCTAAGACTTGCTTATCCAATTCCCTCCTTTTGTTCAAAGTCATGTGCCTAAGTAGCAATATTATAGGACTAGCGCCTTAACAAGATAAATTCTGAACTTGTCTCCCTTTGGGGTGGAAGACTAGAAACTTGAAATGAGGATGTCTGGAAAATCTTGCACTATGGGGATCAAGTCAGATTGTTATGTGATGCATTGAGAGAACACAAATAAGTAGTCATCAAGGAATCATCGGGACTTTAACAAATAAAAAGGTCCTTCCCTACATCATTCCTCAATCATACAACTCTTCTATTACAATCCAAAACTACCCTATAGCACATCATCTAGTCCATTTCTAAAGTCGTTCCATACACCGAGAAGCTAAGGACATATGAGTCACAAAGTAATAGCACACCATGTATCACCAGCTTAAGGTTCTAACAAACCATAGATAGATGAGTCGATCCCCTAAAAGGATTAAGCATGAGATATAATCAAAGATAATTTAGGATCTAAGGCTCAACTTATCTATTATTACATGACTAATAAATGAATGCGATGCACCAGTATCGAAATGAGTTCTGATAATAAATCTAGATAAATAACATGTAACATCCGTTAATTTCATGACAAATAATTAAAAAGAAAAATTAATTAATAAATAATAAAGCCAAACAATAGAGTTTTTATAAACATCTCAATTTTCATATATAGAGTTTTTCGATCAGAGTTTAAACGAAAAACTTATTAATGTTTGAAGTTTTAGAATTAGAAATAATTATATATGTAATTAAGAAAATATGAATAATTAACTAATGTTAATTATTTACTATCAGTTATAATTAACATACAGTTAACATTAGCTTAAACGTTAAGAAAACTATTAAAGGAAATAAATTACACATTGCTAAAATGAGGAAGCAAATTAAACAAATCAAGCAACGATAATTAACCACGACTAAAACAAACAACAGGTTGACCCTTTATGCACCTAGGTCTACCAGTAGCATTCGATCTAAGGTCTAGAGCGGTCGACCCTCAGGTGTGAAAATTTGACAGTTATACATGGCCTAACAGTCTAAATTTAATATAGATTCATCGAACATCTAACATTGATTTGAACCCCTATAAATACAGACCTTGATCCTCACTTCTAAACTCATATTTTTGGAGCAGTGCCAGAGCCCTGCCATTTTCTCTTCTTCTCCAAATTCTAAATTGTTAGAAATAGTTATAGATTATACGTACAAATAATTGAAGAATCGTAGAAAATGATCGAGGAAGAGAATTGGGTCAAATCAAATCATCGAAGCTAAGGTAAATTGTAAATTCGGATCTAAATTGTAAATCAAATCCAAATCTCTTTTTTAATCTAGGTCTTTGATAAATATGTGTAGGCTTACGATGTATATACCCAAATAGGGAGTCAAACTTGAATAATAGGGATTAGAGCTAGAGATTTGAAGAGCCAAAAAGGTCGGGGGAAATTATATAGTTTTGTATAATATTAGATTTATATCGTTGTAAATCTATGCATGTATGCCTTAAATGTAAATTCGAGTTATAGGCTAAATTAGCATAATTATAAACCCAACATAAATATTTTGTTAGCGATAATTTGAATTGTATAGTGCATGAATGTAACTCTAGAAAATATTGGGTTTTAGTATTCCTTGAAATTTATAACATATGTGATTATCCCAAATTTATAAATTTAGAATGACTTGTGTAAATAAAATGTAATTTGAGCTATCACAGTGAATCGTAGGGATTTAAGTTATGTTTTAATTTTTGAATTATATAGCGTGTTGCAATGTGAATTTCTATGGATTGTCAAGTTTTTGATTTATAGATAAGAAATAATAAAGAATACGCCTAAAAAGAAAGAGATGTATAAAATAAGGATATTTATCGTATGTTGTACTGTCTATTTGAATAACTATGAAAAGGAGAGAATTTCTTATAATCCAAACGCAACAAAAATTCCCCTTTTGGTAAGATATAGAAATTTACAGTGTTAATCATTCTACTTGAGAGAAATGTAATTTCAATGCATTAAAATATAGAAATCTCTAAGGATAAATTAAAAGAATTATAAATGTGATAAAAATGGTCTAAGAAAATAATATTCTCAATATAAGTAAAACGGAGGTGAAATAAAAAGAAATATAAAGATAGAGAAGTCATGATTCAAAAATAGAAAGGGTATAGATAGTCCTCTAAACAAGGTAGGAAGTAAAGGTTAAAAATGAATAAAAATAGAAAGTAGAATAGTGAGGAAAAAGGAGAAGTAAATGGAAAAAGGTATTTGAATCTTTTAAAATAAAAGCGGTAAATGACCTTAAACTAAATAAGATGTAAACACATAAAGAAATAGAGAAATATTGTTAATAGTGAACAGTAGAGACACAAAAATTAATTAAGAAAGAATGAAGATATATATATATAAACAAACATACTTACATACATACATATACATACATACATATATATATATATATATGTGTGTAGCCTCAAGTATGCATTTATGACATGTGTGAATTATAAAAGTATGTAAGTAACTTAAATTGACAAGAATGAATGTGAGGTCAGTAGTGCTACACAATAGAAGCTTGCCTACCATAAAGGGCTACTAGCAGTTAAGTATACATTATACTGATATGGGACATATCCAACTGTAGTACCCGTGGAGTTATATACGCTTGCATATAAGTGAAGGAATACCCTCACTAGTGTTTGCTTCAATAAATTAGAGGGTATTTCCTTGATTTCTTTAACCGATCTAAATAGGATGGTGAGAAACTTGATGCTATATCAATATGTGTTAGTACCAATCAAGAGTAGAAGCTGTACATATGTTGAGTGCATCATCGGTCCTGCACGGTCAATGGGAAAGACAGGGTTACATCTCCTGCTAGTGTAGGTCATGTTGGATCATGCACCGCCACAGTTATTTCCTAGATTGTTTGTTAGGGGCAAGGCTCGTTAATCCATAAAAGAGATCTTTCAAAATGAATAGGGTATTCCAAGGAGCTAAGTCCTCTATAGTCCGGGAGCTGAGTCCACAATAGAAGAAGACAAGTAGTAAATCCCCAAGGCGATATAGAATATGGCTAAGCTATTATGACTCCATTTTTTGGCACTGCAAGATGCACGACAAGGTGTAAACTACTATTGAGAGGTGGACACGAATGAAGATGATGAGACACACGACGAGTCGACATTTTAGGTTTCCTGCCTCAATGCATAGTTATACGAGTTGTAATATGGGATATAGTTCTATACGGATGTGATACTATGTTTCTAATAGATCCTGATGAGAAGTCGGGTTACGGATACAATGGGAATAGTATCTTGGTCCAAAGTGGGACTGTGGTACTTTTATTTTATATATGTACCTATGTAGTTATGGTCTATTTCGAGTAGAAGGGGCATTTCATACGCGTACGTGGGTCAAGACAACTAAGTAAAATAAAGGACATAACATGTGATGGAAGACAATTGGCATAAACTAGTGTTATGTATAAAGTGCATAATTTACCAGTCACCAGAACGTTATTCTGACCCCTCCTCATTACAACCCATATGATAGCTTTATGGGAATGGGTAATGTATTATGGCGGGAACAGTAGAAGAACAGGTTGCAATATACATGCACGGCACTGATAAGGACACTTAATTTTAGAAGTATCAACCTTGATCGGTAACTATATGTTTAATTATATTTTGCTATTCTATTGTGAGTTATATCGATATTTCTTTAATATGCATTTTTTATTTATTTGCAGGATACCAAACCAATAATCCAAACTTTGGTGGATTTGGGTTTCCGATTAAGCGAAAATTCTAGCCCAATGAGGTGCGGGTTGTTGCGTTAGGTATCAGAGCTTAGGTTAGTCGATCCTGAAAAACTATGAACGTTGAGTGACATATCTGTATTTTCCTATAAAGTATCATATGCCAAGTCCTAAGAATTCCAACTATGGAGAAATTGCAAGCATACACTGAAAAGATGGGTAAGTCGATTATGGGTTGGAAAAATGGACGAAGTTGAAGATGAATACCTACGTTGATCATCCCATGGAAAATAGCTCATTTGGAAAGGCATTGACTTAAGAAAAGCATGAGTGCAGCATATGGAAGGTCCCTGAGCTAAATAGTACGTGACACCCTAGTTGGGTCCTTGATATCCTAATGATTGTAGATCCTTGTATGATTGATGAATGATGTTGTGCAGAAGGTCCAGATAAGGGGAAAATAAGAGTCCATATGTTGTGGATATCAGGCAGCAATTGAGGTCCAAAGGAAAGTGCGAAGTAATCATTCCAAGATGATAGTTGGATTTTAAATGTTTAGAAAAAAAGGATAAATTAGAAAGTAAGTGGAAAAGAAGAAAAGTCCAAAAGAAGGGATGAATAAAAAACCACTCTGAGTCTGACCCCATATAAAAGAATTTAATACAAAATTTGAAATGATTTTAATATAAAAGTTTGGGAATATATATATATAATATATTTGAAATGATTATCAAAGGAATTATTTGAAGGTAGAAAACCCTATTTTTGAAAAGAAAATAGTAAATTTTGGAAAATACTAAATGTATAATTATGTTATATGAGATAAAAAAAAGTTTTAGTAGAAAGTTTAAAATTTGTTGGATAGAAAACAATAGTAAAGAGGTGTTAATAAAAAGGTTACTTATTTCAAAAAAAATCATAGAGCATCTATAGCTCGTTGATTTTTCCAAGATGAAGATTTTTTAAGTTGTAAAATTCCTTTTAGTGGTGGACAATAGGAAGTAGTACAAGTTTAATGTGGGGTAAATAGTACGGGAAAGAAGTAAAATCATTTTGTGAATGCACTGCATGGTTCAATAAGAAGGCCGTAAATTGAGAGAAAGCATTGTATAAAGAAGAGCGACTTAAATAAGAGCAGTTTAGATAGAGGAAAGTTGAATAGTAGTAATATTATGAAAAATAAATAGGAATAATATTATAAATTTGTATAAAATAATATTAGAAATTAAAAATAATGTTAGGAGATTAAATTAAAAAATAATACTAGAAATCTAATTAGAAACAATATGGGAAATTAGAGGCAAGATAAAGGATTCGAAATATTAGAAGTGGAGATAAAATGATATTAGAGACTCTGTAAACGATTAAAAGTGGAGATAGAATGAGTAAAATGAAAATAATAGACGAAAGCATCCTTGTCTACTCCAGTTTTTATTGTTTAAAAATGTAAAAGATGTTTTAGAAACACTGTAAAGTGTACATTTTTTAAAAATGATTTGGTATAACAATTGAGTTTTTAAAGGAAAAACTTAATAAATGGTTTGGGTTAAAAATTTGAATTTTTAAAGTAAAAGTTGAAAAAGGTATTTAAAAGGAAAAGAACTTTCAAAATTTAAGCTATAGTTTTAAAATTTAAGACACCAAGTCATTTTTGAATTCGCTAAAAAGTTTCTAAATTGTGCTTTTAAAGATAAAACTTATGGAATTAAGTACTTTATAACTGTGAAGTTTTAATTTTAGAAAAAGGGGCGATATCCAAATTAATTTTTTAAATATGGAGTGGATAAGGGATAATTACGTTGGTAAGACGGGGTAAAAGATAAGACTATAATGTAAATAGTGATGCTATTCATAGAGTAGCTATAAGGAATCCCCATAGAGTGTAAGGAAATATTAGGTGAAAACCTAGGAATGTTTTATTAAACATATGTGCAAGCCATAAAAGGTCGTACATAGGAATGATGAATGGTATTAATGTATATATACTTCTATGAGTTGTAGGGTATGCTCGTGTGCAGGATCAAGGATGAAGAAAAATACCGATGGATTAAAAGAAGATGGTAACAGAAGCTAATGAGATGGAAAACACACATAAATAACATTAGTAGACTTAAATCTAAGGAAGGCCGGATAGAGAGTAGAAAAGTTATTCCGCCAAGCCAATTTGCCAATAAGTTATTCTAAATGTGCATAGTTTGTATTTCTTACTGACTACGGTGTGTGGGTGCACAGTTGTTCCGTAATTGGATGTGGTAGTGGAAGTAATGGATAGACCTTATTCATTGGAAGTCATAAAGAAGAGCTAGAGTATGTGGATTGGAGAATGATGGCACGTTAGAAAGGTCCATTTAATTACCCGTAAGAAGTGATAGGTCCACAACATTGTTAGTCAGTTGATGTTGAAAGGCAGCATCCAACAATAATTGTTGAGGGTTTGGGTTGTAAGTATTAGTTGTTTCTATAAAATGAATACAATATCATGAGAAATGTTCCTTTTGAAAAATTTTTTTTAGGCGAACCGCTATATTATTAGAAAACTATGTAAGTAAGGAAATCTCATGTAGACACTTAACTAATGCAAAATAAATAAATAAAACGCTGGAAATTTATAAAATAAATTAGGGAATCTATTAAATTAGCTACTAAAAAAGAAAAATTGAGTCCCAAAAGCCTTAAACTTTTGGGAAGGTAAATTTTGGGGAGCGAAGAACAGGGGAAGTTTGTTGCGAAGCCACGAGTTAAGGCGCCTGTACCTTAAAATCCATTATTTACAAATGAACTTGTGTGCTAGTTGTTAATATAAATAACAAAAAAGTTTTGGAATTTGAAATTTATCGTGTTTTAGATTGATTCCACTATAAACGTTAAGCTATTGACTAAACCCCAATTCCATGTAGTGTGGTACAATTTGTTTAGAAAAAAAGGTATGCTTTTAAAAAAATTATTCAAAATTCTTGGTTGTGGAAAATAAAATAACTTTGTGAAAAGTTTTTGAAAATTTCTCTGATGAAATTTTTTGAAATTTGGAATCTTTATCGATATTTCAACATGTTATATATAAAGATTTTTGAGCGGAAAAAGAAGAAATTTTCTAATTTTCAGAATGCCACATACTTAGCATGGAGGAATGTTTATGGGTTAGATAGTATAGATATTGTTGTGCTGTAGAAGTGACAGTAAAATAAATTACAGTTAGAGATAAGGAAAAAGGCTATTTAGCCATGAAGTCGCTTCCTCCATACCCTATTGGTAGGTGAACGAAATTGGTTTTAAACTATTTCTGTTTTAAATTTTAGAGATTTAAAATAAAATTTACTTATGCGATCTGTACTTAGAAAAATTACGAAAAAGTATTGAGGACAAAAGAGAAGGTTCTAGGTATAGTGGAAAAGGATTACATAAGAGAAAGATGAGAATATGGAATCTTCTATCTAGACCCTTTTTCGGTATAAGAATATAGGTTTAGAAAAATAGACTTTTCTAAAATTTGGATGTTAGCAATGGTGTGCTAGGATTTTGGATTGTAGGAATTAGATGTGACATTGGTTGAACTTTACTTCTATTCATAGAAGTAAGGGATAATTTGGATGCTATTATCTGGCATTTTGACCTGGCTATATCCGAATTGACTGGACAAGTTAGACTCGACCGTCATCAAGGCCAATAGCCTAGAACGATGATTATGTGGTTCAAAAATCAAGCGTAGACGATAATATGAAGCAGAAGCATGAAAGCCTGTTACTCCCCGAAGATGGATCAATACGATCCATGTTTAACACTATGAATTGTATCGTATCCATTCCACAACTCAATTTTGCAGCGATGATCTGTCTATAACTCAAAATCAACATATGCTATCAGCATGAAACTTGGAGTACAAGCTTATTCCAAAATCTGGAACACCCCTTAGGTATATCATTCCAATTGGAGGAAGTTGAAGCGATCAGCATAACTCCCTTTGGAGGGATCAACAAAAATTAGAATTCAAGCAACACTACTTCATGGAAAATGTAATATCTCACAAACTATACTTAGAATTGCACAAAATTTGGTGAGCAAGTAGCTAACATCATGGGACACCCCTCTAAGGGATCGCAACCTTTTTGGACATAGTAATAGGGATTGGTACCGATCCTATTGTGGGCCTCGATGGGCCTGGAAAATTTTGGGTGGCATCGTCTTAGTCTCCCGAATCTTCTACCGATATTTCAGTCCGATTCGTGCATGTCTTCCCCTATAAATACAGCGAGCATAGCGTCAGAAAAGGGATCCTTTTTCTGGGTGCAAAGGCTCGTCCATTTTTATTCTTCATTCTTGTACTAATGAATCCCAACTGATCTAAACATTCTTGTAGTCATAATCAAGTACAAGATCAATAAAAATATGAAGTGGACGTAGGCCAAGATTACCAAACCACTATAAAAATTCATGTGTTCATTTTTTATATTTGCTCTTTTTTAATTTCATTCTTCATTTAATCTCCACTAGATTCCATTGTGTGTTGATGCCCATTTTTGGGTCAACTTTTTGGTGCTTTCACTAAGAATCGAATTCTCAGCTTGATTGGATCTCTACATCTACTTGTGGATTTCCATATTTGCGAGACAAATCTAGTGTTCTACCGGTAAACTTCCTATTCTACTCAGATTTGAAGGAAATCTAAAGGAAGCTAATAGCCATGGTTCGAAGAATTAAATCAACTTCCCATGGAGCTAAAAGAAATGATGATGCTAGTGTTCTTATTTAGAGTTGTTGATGTGATCATGTCCATTTGGAACGGATCGAATTCATTCACGTATGCAAGTTCTTAGGATCGGATGCTGAAGTTTGTACTCAAGTTATCAAGAGGTCGTTCCCTCTATCAATGCCAAAATGGTCGATCACTCTCTCAAGGTCAAAATGGACGATCCTTCTCTCAATGCCAAAATGGCTTATCCTTCTCTCAAGGCTAGAATGGTCGACCCCTCTATCAAGGCCATCATGACTGATCCCTCTTTCTTAGGGCCTAGCACCGGTCCCTTCATGACGGACCCCTAAATACATATACATGCTCAATACCGACCGCTCCAAAGACATCAATATCGATCCCTCCAAAATAGCCATACCGGTCCATCATATATGTATACCGATCCCTCTAGCATATACACCGATCACTCCAAAAAGTATATATACCGACCCTCTACAAGGTGTGTATACTGATCCCTCTGCAAAGTATATATACTAATACCTTTGCAAGGTTTATATATCGATCCTTCTGTAAGGTGTATATACCGATCCCTTTGTAAGGTATATATATCGATCTCCCTGTAAGGTCTATATATCGATCCCTCTGCAAAGTCTATATATTGATCCCTGTACCACCGATCCCTCCTTAGCATTGCAACCGATCACATGCCAACCATCGTCTTCATGAACGATCCCTTTCGGCTATCAATTATAGCAATCCTTACATTAACTATCGATCTCTCCATACTACGTATGACCGATCCCTCTCATAAAACACTCAATGTCGATCCCTATGTCGCATTTGTCCAGAACTAAACCCTTGTTCAACGGATCCCTACACCACACTCAACTACAACCGATCCTTCCAGCCGATCCCTTTTGCATTCAAAAAGGGAACATAATCGAACCCTCCTTCCTAGGGAAAAAAGGGATCGGGACCGATCCCTCCTTATCGCACATAAAATATATGGATCGAGTACTATCCATTTTTTAAAAAAAATAGCTCGGTGCCACAGCACAGTGCCCTTGCATTTTGGATTCAAAACCCAACTTAAAGATGGTGCGTTCTATTCGCTTCACTTACATCTTATGACAGACCGAGGCATAGGGGATCAAGAAGCAGCTGTTGAATTGCAGCCAAGTAATAGACAAGGAACTGCTACTCAAACGGTGCATCCAAAAGCTGGAGAACCAAGATGATATAACATGAATTGGGATCGGTTATTGGATCAGGCTTCTAGGGTAGATTACGAATACTCTCAACTGACCATCTTCCAAATGCCTAACTTACCAGCTTTGATACGATGGCTCGTGTGACGACCTCCATACGCCGCTTATTATGCCATCTCAAATTATAGCTATCCATCATCAAAGTCGATTCACCCATTCGACTCGAAGAAAACCTAAGAAATTCTTGCCCAAGGTCAAACTCGGATTAAACTAAGATTTTCTCTAAGTGAACACCAATATGACTCCAAGCACCGCAAATAACAAATTTTCTTGGGTCGGACTCCAAGCAAGTTATCACCAATCTGTCACACGTTGGACAATCATGCATACAACATTCACAAGCATTAAAAACAACTATAACTTGGAAATGGACTGAACTAACGACGATTGGAGCATTTCCCACAGCCGAAGCCCATTCACTGAAGCCATTTAACATGCAGAATATCCCAAGAGATTCAATATGCCAACTATGTTGGCGTATTTTCGAGCATCTCATGAAATATGAAGGGCACATGAATTCCACCAGAGCGATGAACGCAATTAAATCTCGATTCTTTCCCATATTCCTTGAGGGAGTAGCGAATGATCATGTATTTATACGATCACCACCCAGGTCCATCTCCTTGTTAATCAACTGGCTAGGGAGTTCACTGAGCAATTCAGTATGCATTCAACTCACCATAAGGATGCAATGTTGTTATCCCCAACTTATCCTAAGCACAAGGTGAGCCGCTTAAATACTTTTAGCAGAGATTCAACACCGCTGTCACTGAAGTGAGCAATCCCAGCGAGAATATCATACTGATGGCGTTGATTAGGGGATCGACCTCGAGATACACTTTCGTGGTTGGTTACCTGGAGAGCCTCGTATGACCTTGAATCATTTATGTTACAAAGTGAACCAAAACATAAGTAAGGAGCTAATAGAGCAGACTAGGAGAAAGAACGATGCAGGCCCGTTGGCTGAAGGAAGTGAAAGCGAGGGCAGCATTGACGCCTTAGATGAGTACTTAGATTCTAGGAGACGACACGAAATCCCAAAATCCAACTCATATACTACTTTGAACGATTCAATCAAAAACATTTACTTAGAGACTCACGACTCGGAGCAGTATTGGAAAGCAGCCTTGTGAGAGTCCACCGAAACCCAAAAGAAACTATAAAATGTTGTATATTTCAAGATACATATGGTGATTACACCATATGTTATAGACACCTCCGAGTCATGATTGGAAAGCAGATACGGAAAGGAAAGCTTCAACAATGTGTGCAAGCCCCGCAGAACAACGGGTAGGGAACATCTGACCCTTACCAATAATGACCTTTGATTATCAATTGGACCACATACGGTCGACTTCCAACTGAGGAGGGCAAAGGCAAAGTAGAATAGCAAGCATTCGACTCTACTTAATAATATTTATTTCATGTTCAGTTATGTTGCGAAATATGACCAACCTGAACTAAACTGCTTCCAAACGATGCAGGCGACCAAGTAATTAGATTCGGGTGCCTACCAACCCCCATGGCCATGATCAGACCTTTGGAGGATCATCAAGATGAGCGTGATTCAACCACTCATTAGCTACTATATGCCCTGACTTGGGGGAAGTATTCAAAATGGAAAGGGGGTGTGACTCGACCATCCACTTCCTATTCTATGCTTTAATTCTGACAGAACATCTATGCCTTACTCAAAGCCTAACAAGGTCGGAATCAAATACAAAGTGGACATGACTGACCATCTACTCATCAACCTCCATGCTTGACTTAAAGACCGGAGAAACACTTGGAGTGGATGCAACCCGACCATCCACTCATAGCTCTTACTTGAAGTTCGCCAAAATACTTATGCCTCTTCCGAAGCTTAGCATGACCGAGGTCCAACTAAAGTGGATTCGATTTGACCATCAATACATTAACTCCTGCCCTAGAAATAGAAAACAGTCTGGAAGCTCAACTTAAAGTAGGTGTGACTGACCGCCTACTCATCAACACCGCCCTCAACACCTGGACACAACTACATCTTGAGTTGGATGTCTTGATCATGCATATGAAAGCTCTTTCCCTTAACTTGCTGGGAGGAGTACTAAGCAAATTGAATGAGAACTGACTGTCCAACACAGGCATGGATGCGATCTATCCATCCATTACTTATTCCCTTTGTTGACTTGATTGGAAGAGCTATAATCACTAAATGGACGTGGATCGACTGTCCATTTGTCAAGTTTTGCCCTTGATGCTAGGGGCAAAATTCCATTCCAAGGATGAATATGGTTTGACTATCCATTCGACAACTCTTACCTTAACTTGAAAACTAGAGTATAAATCAAAAATGGGTGTGACTAACCACCTATTGACTAACTAGAGTATAAATCAAAAACGACCGTCCATCGACCAACTCTAGTCCCTAGAGCGTGAGCTAGAGTTTAGACACCAAATGGGTGTGACTGACCACCCATTGACCAACTTTGGTGCCCAAAGCACATACTAGAGTATAAACAACAAATGGGTGTGACTGACCATCCATTATAAAATTCTGGTCCCCAAAGCATGGATCGAAGTTTAAATACAAAAGGATGGACGTAGTTCGACCGCCTATTGATTAATTCTAGTCCCTTAGCGCGGTTTGGAGTATAAATACCATAAAAAGTGAACGTGGCTCGACCGTCTGCTCCTTAACTCTTGCCCTTGACTTGGAGGAAAACACAAGACTCAAAGTGGGTGCAATCTGACCATCTTATTCCCTGCTCGAGCTCAAAGTTCTTTAGAACACTCATCTTACTCGTAAGGCTCAGAAGAAATAGGATCCAAATGGAAGTGGATGTGGTATGACTGTCCATGCATTGACTCCTGCCCTGGGTGCAAGGGGCAGTTTGAGAGCCAAGCCTAAACGGAAGTGGTTCGACCATCCAATCCAAAGAGGATGTGGTACATTCATCCACAACCATGTTTTCACAAGAGGTATGACTAACTATCTAAGCCTTGCTCGAACATCGGCAAGCCCAAAATATAAACCAAGACATGGACGCGTTTCGACCATCTAGCAAATAACTCTAAGCCCCCTTTGCGGATTGGAGTATAAGCACAAATTGGGTGTGTTTCTACCACTTGCAAACAAAATCTTATCCCCATAGTGTAGATATGAGTATAAAAAAATAGATGAGTGTTTTTCGACCACTCAATATTCCATAAACTCTAACCTAAACTCGATAGGAGGAGTACAAACTCACTAAGGATGGAATTCGATGGTTCATGAACTAATTCTGCTAACCTAAGAATGGGAACGAGATTACAAACTACTACAAGCTGAGTATGACATCTTACTATAGCTCCGATACAAAACCAATCGGAATGATATCCGAAGTTACGAGTGACCGACTATATAGTACCATCAAATCGAGGGTCAACTCGATATGCACCAACCACAAATGGATGTGACCCGAACGTCCATCGAATAACTCCAGTCACCAGAGCATGGTTGGGAGAATGAACCATGGATGAGTATGACTTGATCATTAATTATCTAGCACCCTCCTTCAATCTATCAGGAGGAGTATGAAATCGGATAAGCATGACCCGACTGCACTCGAACAACCTCTATCCCTAGATCTGGCGGGAGAAGATGAATCAAAAGAGCGCAACTGACTGTCGAGCTCCGAATGAATGCGACGTGACCTTTCAGTCGTTGACTCTTACCATGATCCGACTAGAAGAGAAATACGAAACGGACGTGGCTCGACCGTCCGCATACTGATCCTTTCTTTTGGTCTGGTAGGGCAAGCATCAATCACTAATTAGACATGAATTACCTTCTTACTTATTGACGTATGCCCTAGACACGGGGGATGAGGAGAAACAAGATGAATGTGAAACGACCATTCATTAGTCAACTCTAAGTCTTTGGAGCTTAGGTGGGAGTATAAACACGACTAGGACGAGACTCGACCGTCGATGTAGTACATTTATCATCCTGAGATAGGGGTGGAAGTGTGATCATCTAAAGACTGATTGTGATAGCTCAATACTATTGTTCATACCTAGTGTTTACAACGACTCAAAGCTATGACTGAAAGGATGTCTAGATATAGAATCATCTAATAAACGCCCAAGCTCATGGGCAACTGATCATCATTCCAACCCGAACGATGAGTTACAGATCATGAGACGTTGAATGGAAAGCATATATAAGAAGATTCAAACTCAAAATAAAGGCTAGCTATGTAGTTGCATGCAAAATGAGGCTAAACCCAACTTGACATTTTATTCAACGTGCTTCTAAGCTGATCGCTCAAAGCATTTAGAGCCCTTCACTATCAGAATCAGTAAATCATGACAAGACATTGGGAATCGATCGAAGTAACCATCGTCGTTGACCGTCCGAACCGGATTTCACATTGATTGTTATGCAAAATATTATATTTGAAATTAAGGAGTCCAAGGCTGCATCCATTGAGCTAACAATCGATATTACAGTCAGTCATGGCAACTAATCATGGATACTGAAAATCGAATCATCACTTCGTACAACAATGATGAAGGAATTAGCTGTATTTCTTCGAATGAATCTTGATGTGTTCGGTTGGACCCATTTTGACATCATGTGATCTCAACGACTATACGGAGCCATGCATTGAATATCGACCCGAGACATCTCCCGATGAAACAAAAGCAACATGGCATGGATCCAAAGGGATTTGCTGCACTTAATGAGGAGGTGGATAAACTCAAAAACAATAGGTTTACCCGTGATGCCCTCTACCCAAAATGGGTATCCAATCCAGTTCTTATGAGAAAAGCTAACGGAAAGTAGCAGACATGCGTCGACTACTCAAACCTTAACAAGGCGTGCCTGAATGAAAGCTTTCAACTTCTGAGGATCGACCAGCTGGTAGACTCAACTGCTGGATATGAACAGTTTTCATTTGTGGATGTGTGCTCCGGATACAACTAGTTCTCAACGCACATCCCCAACCAGAAGCACACCAGTTTCATTATCGACTTAGGGCTATATTGTTATGTTGTGATGCCGTTTGAACTAAATAATGTTGAAGATACTTACCAGAGATTGGTCAATAGGATGTCCAAAGACCAGAATGAGTGATCGACATGTGGATGATATGCTCATGTTAGTCAAACGATTTCTCTATCGGTTAGAAAATCAACGAAAATATAATAAAAATGACCGCAAGCGCACGGCATACAATTAAGTACGTGGCGAGTATGGGGCGATCCAAAGGGAAATGAATTAAATTTGAATTCTATTCAATCAAATTAACCCAATGTTTGAAGTTGTTTTAAGCTAAAAAATATAAAAGCTAACTAAAACAACATGAATAGAAACATGAGATTAAAAGATAACTTAGAGGCAAATCCACTCTCATACTCTCACATAAATCAACAAAAAATCAATCTATAATCTCTCATTTTAATCTAAGTAGAATTAGTAATGGTTATCTTAAGTATGGTCTATTGATGTTATTAATCAACATAACTTAAACCATCAAACTTTAATACAACAACTAAAACTACTTTGTTAAATGTCATGAAAATGAATATGAAACTAAAACTAAATCTATTTTAAGAATGATCTATTTACTAATTTGATTAGTTACATAGATCATCAAATTTTGATTCTATTTTAATTCCATGATCAAAATTGCTTAGTTGGATGACGATGTAAATTGTGCTTATGTTGGATTAAGCATAGCCCATTTGCGATTACAACGTAGGCAATCAAATTCCCTAATAAACTTACATCATAATCCAATTTTTCATTAAGCATTAAAAGAGATCATAAAGTAATGAAATATGTTGAATCTACATAATTTGAGAGAGCTTCATTACCTCTAAATTGAAAGGATTTAGCTTCTTATTTGTGTTATCATTTCAACACTTGTAGATTGCAACATTAAAAAGCAAGGAAAGTGCAAGCTAATTAAACTAAAAGAGAACTAAACTACGAGCATAAAAATAAAACAAATTGTAATGAAATGAAAGATAATCTACTAACATGAAATAGAAGAAAGCATGTAAATAAAAATAAGCATGGAACGGAAAAGCATGTAGAAAAATAAGAAGAGGCTTAAGAAGCCAGTTTATTTCTCATTTAATTTTGTGGCTACAACTCATATGATAAGGTGATAAAACTCCATTACATGAACATAAGAGGGTTATTTATACATGACTAAAGCCCTAATTCATTTTTAGGTGACTATCTAAAATGCCCTTTAGGAAGTGTAACCCCCAAGTAATCATTAGCATTAAATTAATCCTCCATTAAACGTACATGTTCCTTTAATCCCCACTAACATGTGCATTAGCTATGAATTGTGATTCATGGTTAGTGGGTATGTGGGGTCCTCCATGATTACATGAATTCTTTTATTTCTTCATCTCTTTGGCTTCCTTCTCTTGTTCATGTATGCATACATAAAACCACTTCCAAGTTGAATCGAAATTCCTATAAAATAACATTAAAATTTCCAAGTAAACTTTTTCAAATTAAATCATACACAAAAATGACCATTTTTCCTCAATATGAAGATGAATAAATGATAATTTGAAAACAATTTAAATTTTGGTTCAAATGTGTAAAATACCCTAACATGCTCATTTATTAAATAAAAGTAGATTAAATATGGAATTAAAAACATGCAACTTTACGTGCACATCAAATACCCCACGCTTATCTTTTTATTCATCCTTGAATAAACTAAAACTAAGATAAATCCCTTTTTCTAGGAAACACGATTGCATTGTGCATATGCAACAAATTATTAAACCTCTAGGTGTCCTAAATAGGACGTGCATTGTCCCTTGAAGGCTTTCAGCGGATACTACCTACAAAATCCTAATGCAACATTAAAGATTTCTAAATGCAAGATTTATTTACAAAGATATGAATGCAAGTTTTTGAAAATATTTACAAATAAAGAATTTACTTTTAAATTGACACGAATAAGTTAAATATAAGTTCTAGTCAATATTAAGAAATTTAAGTCCTTCAACTCATCAATACTTCCGACAAAAATTAAGTTATCATCACAATCATACTTTGTTTTGGCTAGTTATTTCGGTTGATAAAATAGTGCAACTATGTAATTGATCCTTAGTTTATTATCAAAGTTTTTCAAAGTAGTATTTTTGTTTCTTTTGAATAACAAGTCGAATAAAATAAGTGATAATAGTGCTTGAATTTCAGTTACTTGCTCTCTCTGTTTTTGAAAAGTATTAGCATTATTATTATTTGCACACTTAATTCAGATAAACGGAGAACAGATATACTGATCATGCACTGCCTTTCAGACTCACGTGAAAATGGTATAGAGCATGGCAAGGGTGTACACTTGCGTATGAAGACATGACTCTAGGTGGCTATTTTTTATAAAAAATTATTTACGTGCATATAACTCGAATAAACTGAGGCCAGATATATCGATCATGCATTGTTTTTCGGTCTTACGTGAGAAGGGTACAAAGCAAGGCGAGTGTGCACACTTGCATGTGAACACATGAGTTTAAGTGTTCCTTATTTTTATAAAAAACATACATACATATATATATATATATATATTAAAGAGAGAGTGTTACATAAAATCATCTTAGCACCACTTAACTTTGAAGATCAAAAACATTATCGCCTTTACTTTAAATCAACCACTCATTTAAACAAAGATTTCAATTAGGATATACTTTAAATTATCTCCTATGGACCTTCCTATATACTAGTTAAACCATAGTAACTTGTAATCAAACTTTATTTTATTTTTTTGTTGAGACGGAAAAATTTTCAGATTTTTCCATTTAATAACCAAAAACATATACTTAACCTATAGTGTTTCTTCAAAAAGTAAATCAATATGCTAAAAAGAAAATTTGTTTAGGGATTTTTTATTTTTGATTTTTGATTTTTGATTTTTTTCTATTTTGAGTTTTTGAAAGAAAATGCAAAAAACTAAACCATAAAAAATGAACATGAGACTCTCCCCCACACTTAATTTACTGTGTCCCCATAGTCAATGCATGATATAATGAGTGTAACAGGGAAAAGTATGTACATATTTACAAGAAAGGGTTAAGATTTCTTACTAGATGTAGTATGGCTGATGAAGAATTCTAAGCTCCTCCACTCGATCGCATGCCAACTCCAATTAAGGCTTTAGATGATGACCATTGACTTTATAAATCGAACTATCCCTAGGGTTTTTTTATTTCAGTGGCACCGTATAGAAAAACAATACATATAGTATATGGTCTGATCCATCTTGATTTTAATTTTTAAGGAATAACTAAAGTCTAAAGTCATACAAAAGAATTTTTGGTTTGGCGAAAACGTTTCTCTTAGGATAGACTTGTCATGAAAAACTTTTGTTCTTTCAAATTTTCTCATTTACATACGCATCATTCCTAATTTCCTCTAACTCTTGAGTTGCAATTTTCTTTTTTGGCCAGCTTTTTCAAGATCAAAGTTTAAGTTCTTCACTTCCTACAATGCTTTATGTTTGAGTTCAATGGGTAAATGGAACGCTTTCCCGTAAAATAAACGAAATGGGGACATCCCAAGGATAGTTTTAAAAGTGATACAGTAAGCCCAGAGTGTGTCAGTCAATTTCTAAGACCAATGTTTTCAATTTTTATTAACAGTATTCTTCGAAATTTGTTTTGTTTGTCGATTTGAAACTTCAACTTGACCACAAGTTTGAAGATGATATGGAGTGGATAACATGTAGATTATCGAGTATTTCTTCATTAGAGTTTCAAATGATCGATTGTAAAAATGGGTTCCGTTATCGCTTCTTATTATGAGAGGTATGCCGAACCTTCAAAAGATGTTTTCTTTAAGGAATTTCACAACAATTCTATGGTCATTGGTTTTACACGAAACGACTTCGGCCCACTTGTATACGTAATCGACAGCAAGGAGAATGAACAGATTTCCAAAAGAGTTTGGGAATGGTCCCATAATGTCAATGCCCCAAACATCAAAGATGTCGATTATAAGAATGGGTTCAAAGGCATCATGTTTCGTCGAGAGATTCTTCCTAACATTTGGCAGCGATCGTAAGTTTTACAAACTCGAATGCATCTTTAAAAAGCGTAGGCTAATAAAAATCATATTGAAGCACGTTTTCTGCAGTTTTCTTCAGACCAAAGTGACCACCACAAGCTTGGTGACAAAACAAAAGGAAACTCTTGATTTCACAATTTGGGATGCAATGTCGAATGATTTGGTTGGAATAGTATTTAAACAAGTATGGATCATCCCATTAGAAGTACTTGACTTGGAAAAGAAATTTATCTTTATCTCGTTTCGACCAAAATGAAGGAGATTCCTTAGTGACTAGATTTTTCACTATGTCAGCATACCATGGATCTACAGAAACAAAAAGGAGTTGTGCATCGAGAAAGTTCTCGTTAAAGATTGATAAAGAAGAAGGATCCAATAGATCAAACAAGAATTAGCATCCCTTTTAAGCAAAAAAAATACCTAACAGCAGAGTGGTCAGTATAAACTGTAATATGTAAGCCAGTCAAATAAGGTCGGAATTTTTCGAGCGCAATGACTACTACTAGAAGCTCTTTTTCAGTAGTTGTGTAATTGAGTTGAGCAGTTTAGAGTCATACTAGCGTAGTAGATAACATGAAGAATTTCGTTGATGTGTTGCCCTAGGACAACACCAACGGCAAAGTTAGAAATATCACACATTATTTCAAAGGGAAGATCTCAATTAGATGAGTAAATGATGGGAGTGGAAATAAGTTCATTTTTGAGACATTTGAAAGCAGAAACATAGTCAGAATTGAAGTCAAATGGAACTTTTTCCAAGAAGAGTCTTAAGAAGTCGAGTAATTTTACTGAAGTCTTTCACAAAACGTTGATAAAAACTGGCGTGTTCAAGAAATGAACGAATGTCCTTAACAGATTTGCAATTATGTCAACTTTTGCTTTATCTACCTCAATGCCTTTAAGAAAACATTCAATCATGTTGGAAAAGATGTTGACCATGCATCTTTGAAAAGTAGTAGGAGCATTGCAAAGGTATGCAAAAGTGCCAAAGGGACATGTGAAAGTTGTTTTCTCTTAATCTTCAAGAGCGATTGGAATTTGGTTATATCCGGAATAACCATCAAGAAAGCAATAGAATTTGTGACCGACTAACCATTCAAGCATTTTGTCGATGAAAGGAAGAGGGAAGTGATTCTTACGTGTTGCAGCATTTAATTTTCAATAATCAATGTGTAACGACCCGCCGCCCTGACCTTGGATCGAAGGACGAAGAGGAACGAAGGCTGCCATTAATTTTATTTTCTTTTTCTTTCGTGATTTTTCTTAGGGTTTGTGAAAATGGATAATGGAGGAAACGGGTCGAATTGAGGTAAAAAGGAAACGGCATTCAAAGGTAAATGGACCGAGATTCACAATTTCAAAGCCCAACAACACTTAACCAAATTTTATTATATATTTTTTTCATTTTGAATTTCAATAAATTTTGTTATTTCTTTGCTTTGTTTTGTTGAATTATGTTGTTATAACTTTTCCAATGTAGTCACTTCATATTTTACGAAGTTTACAAATATGTTGTTTTAAATTTTAACTATGTATATTTACTTATCTATTTTGTATTGAATAAAATTTTATTCCTTTTTATTTTAAAGAAAAGGAAAAATGTTATTTAAAACTAACCATCCATTTATAAATTTACATAAATAATACTTGTATCCAAATTATTTTCCTAAGTCATTAGTTTGAATTAAAAATACAAATTCAATATTCAATTTCAACTCCAAAGTCAAATATAAATTTTATTCAACTTTTTCTAGATTAAATTCTCAAATTTGATCGCAAAATTCATTGTTATATTGGAAATTCAATTTAAATCATCATTCAAATATTTAAAATTAATTAAATATTCACAATTTAAATTGTTCAAAATTTAGGATCGTTACAATCTCCCCTCCTTAAAAGAATTTCGTCCCGAAATTACAAGTAAGGAAAAATGATTGTTAAAATTTCACCGATATTTATATTTTACTCAATTTTATCAAGTTCAACACTTATTAAAGATGAATGAATATAGGATTCATTCTATTTGTTTTATCTCGCTAGCTTTGCTAATTAACTCTTTTGTTTATTATTTTCTACAATCAAGACACAAAAAAAATCTTTACTAAAATTTTCAACTTACAAAACCCAAATTTTAAATTTGAAACACTACATTTAAGAAATTTTACATATTATAACTTTTCCAAAGCTGTGGATTTTTCAAAACATTTCAAAAATCCTCTTCCTTAATTCATTAGGTTGGAATTTACATCACTTTAATTTCAGATAATTGATTTGCTATTTAAAGTTTGAAAATACTTGCTAACTCGAAATTTAACAAGTCTACTGTCGTTCTTAAAGACATTAGGCATACGCTGGCCAGGCGCAAGTCTAACAATCTCCAAGTACTAAATATACTTGCTTCAATTCCCAGTGAAAATACTTTAAAAATTCTTTTAAAAATGGATATGGAAAGCACATTCCCCCATGGATCACAGTTTACTCGGCGGTTCCGCTACTATCCCAGTAGAGTCGCTTGTAACTGTGGATATCTCATCCCTTGAATTTCGCCATGGTTGTTGCCAAAGATCGCGGTTCACACGGCGGTTACGCTACTATCCCAGTAGAATCGCTCGTGACCGTAGGCATCTCGCCCCTCGAATTACGCTTTGGTTTGTAGATTGCAGTTTACACGGCGGTTACGCCACTATCCCAGTGGAATCGCTTGTAACTGTAGGCATCACGCCCCTCAAATTACGCTACCACCCGAGTGTAACTAGATCGCGGTATACTCGGCGGTTACGCCACTATCCCAGTGGAATCGCTTGTAACCATAGGCCTCTCGCCCCTCGAATTACGCTAGCACACTATACCAGTCCAAAAGGACATTCCAACTAATGGAAATACAAAAGGTCATCCAACTAATGGAAATATAAATGGTCATCCAACTAATGGAAATATAAATGGTCATCCAACTAATGGAAATACTACGTAGCTACGATTTTTAAATGGATACTCATCTCGAGTTCCATCACCATCACACAGTCACACAGGATAAATGGAAGGTACCTTTCCATATCCTCAATTTGGAAAACATAATATTATACATACATATATAATATTTCATTTCACATTTAGTACATATCATACTCATGTACTTACATAAGTTTTCCATAACAATTACTTTTCCAAACTAATTGGTTTTCGAATTTATCGTATTCACACATATACGTTATGAAAACCACAACATTTCATACCCATAACAAATAGAGGATTCACCATTTTCCATTTCATTATCCATTTAAAATTTTCCTCTAAGTCGATTTGGAATTTTAAGGTTATCTCAAACCTAATTCACATTCATAATCCAATTTATTATCGACTTCACACTCGATTTGGATTTCACGTTACATCGTCAATCCTCAACACATAATTGACGTCTATCGATATATAACCTCTGAGCTCGTACGTCTCAGAGAAGGGTGTTAAGCTAAGAGAATAAATTCTCCGCCACCAACAGATATATATTTAATAGAGATCAATTGATATGTCGTCAATTCACGACGTTAGACATACAATCCAAATCATCCATTTAAAATTCAAAGTTCAACTTAAATTGTTTTTGGGCGTCAAAGTTAAACTCAATTTAACTCAAAATTCAATCACTTTGAAAATTTCCAAATTGAACTAATTGTTCAAATTTCCCAAAAATAATATCTTTACAAGATATAAAATTTTTCACACTTAACCATTTGAAACAAATTCAAATCATTTTGCACCTTTTAATCTTTGAAAACAAATTTCAAAGCAATTTCCTTAAATGGAAACATTTCCAAATATTTATCCATTTTAAACTTCAAATGGTTCACTTAAATTAATCAAATAAATCCTTACCGATTTATTTTAAACTTACGTTCCAAATCCGTAAATTTATTTCCACATTTCAAAAATAAATCAATATTTATTTTTAACAAATTCCCCTTTCTTTTATAAATTCCATAGTGAATTTACATTTCCAAAGTATCTATGAATATACGATTTTCAAATCGATTTCACAAATTCATTTTCAATTTATCTTCAAAAGATAAAATTTCAAACATTCACTTCTCACTTTATCTCTAAAAGATATAATTTCAAACCTTTCATTTCATATTGGAAAATATTTCCATACTTATTCAATAATAAGTAATTTACAAATCAATTTATTCTCAATACTTAGAAAATATTCAATATACTTAAACCAAAATCAAGTATATATTTCATTCTTAAAAGAAATCATTCTTTTAAACACATTTTAAAAAAACTTAAAATGGATTTACTCCATTTTATATAATATTACTTCCCCAAAAATTCTCATTTAAGTTTTTTTTTCAACTTCAACTTAATTCATAGTTTGAATTCTGCACATTTCAAAATATTGGTTTTAACCCAACTTCAAATTTCCAATATTAAGTTTTCCACTTAACTTAATTTCATGCCATACAAATTCAAATTCATTATTGAATCTATTAAACCTATTATGTATTTACATGTTGACAAACATCAGATTTGAAATCTAAATCTCATTTGAACTTTGCATTTTCTTTCTATTTCAAAAATAATCAACTAATTCTTTAGTAAACCACTCATCGACTTGATTCCATTAGATTTATATCTCCATATTAACTATTTTAGTCATTAGTCTAAACTTGAAATATAGGCTTTACATCAAAACTGGTTTGATTCATACAATTAAGTTGACAAATAAATTTCCTATCAAAATTTTGCAATCCTTATTAGCGAAGGTCGGATTATTCAATCATTCTCCCTAAAACATATCCGTTTTATTCAATAATATATTCACTGTCTAAAATCGTGAATATGCTTTGTCAACTAATTTTATCATTTCTACAACTTATTATTTATTTTTAAAGGATTACCCACTGTCCAAAATCGTGGATATATCTCCCTTAATAAGTTACAACAATTTACTTATCAAAATAAGTCGTTTGTGGAATTTTACAAACATCTCTAGAAATTCCATTTCTATTTATAAAACTTCGTTTTATAATCTCCTTTCTTAATTTGATTCAATTCAATTTATATAACTTAGTTATATACACCAAAAGTCCATATTATAAGTTAAATACTTATAATCCATTCATTTACTAAATCGTTCTTCACCACATTTGAAATCAATTTCAAAAGAATTCAAAACCAAATTCCCAAGTTACAATTCAATAACCCATTTGATTATAAATCAAATTGACATATCATTCTATTTCCCAATTACTACTTGGAGATATTCTAAATATTTGATTTAAACCAATTTAAACCAATTCATTAATTCAATTAACTCATATTTTCAGTTTCCATAAATCTCAACAATTTGATAATGAGTTTCCGAACGATCGAAACTCAAATCTAACGAGACCTCACCGAATAGAAACTACCGCAATCCTAACTTTAGAGAGGGGAATTTCCAAAAATAATTTCAAATTTCAAAATACCTTTTATTTTAAAGAAAACAATCTTAAACTTCTTTAGATTTGAAAACACTTTCTTTAAAGTGATTCTAGTAACTATTCATATTAAACGCCATAAACTAAGCTTTGTATAAACCAAAGCTCTGATACCACTTTTGTAACGACCCGCCGCCCTGACCTTGGATCGAAGGACGAAGAGGAACGAAGGCTGCCATTAATTTTATTTTCTTTTTCTTTCGTGATTTTTCTTAGGGTTTGTGAAAATGGATAATGGAGGAAACGGGTCGAATTGAGGTAAAAAGGAAACGGCATTCAAAGGTAAATGGACCGAGATTCACAATTTCAAAGCCCAACAACACTTAACCAAATTTTATTATATATTTTTTTCATTTTGAATTTCAATAAATTTTGTTATTTCTTTGCTTTGTTTTGTTGAATTATGTTGTTATAACTTTTCCAATGTAGTCACTTCATATTTTACGAAGTTTACAAATATGTTGTTTTAAATTTTAACTATGTATATTTACTTATCTATTTTGTATTGAATAAAATTTTATTCCTTTTTATTTTAAAGAAAAGGAAAAATGTTATTTAAAACTAACCATCCATTTATAAATTTACATAAATAATACTTGTATCCAAATTATTTTCCTAAGTCATTAGTTTGAATTAAAAATACAAATTCAATATTCAATTTCAACTCCAAAGTCAAATATAAATTTTATTCAACTTTTTCTAGATTAAATTCTCAAATTTGATCGCAAAATTCATTGTTATATTGGAAATTCAATTTAAATCATCATTCAAATATTTAAAATTAATTAAATATTCATAATTTAAATTGTTCAAAATTTAGGATCGTTACACAATGCAGACACACCAACCCATTTGAGTACGAGTTGGATTGAGTTTGTTAAAATCGTCCTTGATAACAGTAAGTATAGACTTTTTAGGCACCACATGAATTGGGCTAACCCATGAACTATTAGAACTGGGTATATGATTTCGTTATCGAGGAGTTTAAGAATTTTGTCTCGAACCGCATCCTTCATTTTTGGGTTAAGCCTTCGTTGTGCATCACGAATTGGCTTGGCATCATCAAATAAATGGATACAATGTTGAATGAGAGCGGGACTAATTCCCTTTATATTGATGATCGACCATCCAATTGCTTCTTTTTTTTCACAAAATTGAAAGTAAGGAAGTTTCTTAATCAAGAAAGAGAGTGGAAGAGATTATGATAGGAAATGTTTCGTTGTCACCTAAGTATGCGTACTTAAGGTAAGGTCCAACCTTGGGGTTGCTCAATCAAAGAATTCGTTGAAGTTCTGATTCAACGTGAAGGGGTTCAAATGGAAGGACATTTGTAATTTTGTTAAGCTCATCTTGAAACAGTTGTTTGTATTCGGTCTCGTGTTCATTTTTTAGGTCAACTGTGTCATTATCAAAATTTTCTTGAATGAAGCTAACTTTCAACGTTTGGTCATGTGGTTAATTCGGTTGATTTTCAAGATTGAAAATGTTAAGATGCAAAGTCATGTTTTCAAAAGAAAATTTCATCGAACCATTTCGACAATTGATTAAAGAATTTGAAGTAGCCAAGAAAGGTGAGCCTAAAATCAATGGAATTTAATTCATCGGATTATTCATAGGCTGAGCTTTCAAAACGATGAAATCGATGGGAAATATGAGTTGACCGATTTTGATGAGTAATCCTCAATTTCTCCCATGGGTTCCTTTATCGAACAATCGGCAAATTGAAGTGTTACTTTCATTTGTTTTAGTTCACCTAAGCCAAGTTGTTGGTAAACGGAATAAGGAATCAAATTGACACTCGTACCCAAATCTAGTAAGCACTTGTTAATCGTTTTGTCTCCTATCACGCGCGAGATTGTCGAACATCCAGATTGATTGGGATAAGACTTTGCTAAGTCCGGCGGCTAAGAAAATTTTCTTGGGTACATGAGTGTGTCGTTTTTGAGTACATAAGTCCTTGAGAAACTTAGCGTAAGTTGGGACTTGTTGTTGAATGATATCAAGGAGCGGGATGTTAACTTTGACTTGTTTAAAAATTTCCCACATCTTTTCCATTTGGTCAGAGTGCTTCTTAGGTCGAAGATGATGTGGAAATTGAACACGACACTTATTAGGTGGGTCTACTTGAGTAGAATAAGAATTTGGAGTGGAATTTGATTCGGTGTTTGGCTCAACGTTTTGTTTAGATTCGCTTGTCATTTCAGAAGTGTCAAGAGGGTTTTCGATAAATCATTTAGATTAATGACTTGATTGCCGTAATGCAAAGTCGTGATAGCATTCATTGGGTTACATTATTATCTTGAAAAACATGGGCTTGATTCGAATCCATGTTTTGATTTCTAGGATTTAGAACTGGATGACTTGGAAATATGCCTCATTCATGTTCATTCACAGACGTGGCTAATTGACTCATTTGCATTTCAAGTTTTTCAATCGACTGACTCATATTCTGCATGTACGAGGTTAACAAATTTTGCAAATTACTATTTGATTGGAGGCTTTGAGTGGTTGCCTTAGCCAAAGTTTCATGACTTTTTCAAGTGAACTTAATCGTTGATCGTCTTAGGGAGCAAAAGATTGTTGTGGTTGATTTAGAGACGAACCCGTAAAATTTTGTTGAAAATGATTGGGTTGAAAGGGTGGATTTGAAGAATTGTTCGAAAATGCTTGAAAATTGGGATGAACCAAATTTGTGTTGGGATTATTTTGGTTCCAAGCAAAGTTCGGATGATTTCTCCAACCAGGATTGTACGTTAAAGAAAATAGGTCATTCTTAACCTTATTGAAAGCATTGAGTCGTTCAGTCAAATTAGGGCACTAATCGACTATGTGATTCGAATCGTTACATTTATAACACATGGTTGGGAAGTTTGATTCATTTGGTTGGATGAGAAAATGTTATCGAATTTATTAATCATTGCATCGGTTTTAGCTTCCAAAGCCAAAGATGATCCTGTCAAGTGTGCGCTCGATCGTGAGTAAATGGATTTTTCGTTAGAATGTTCCCATTGGGATGATTTTTCAGCCAAGTTTTCAAGAAATTTCCAAGCATGGTCATGATGTTGGGCTAGGAAATTGGCTTGGCACATCGACTCAAGCATGGTTCGTGAGCTGTTTTCAAGTCCATCGTATAAGATTTGGCGAAGAGTCCATTTTTCGAAATTATGGTGTGGACATTTTATCATAAGCTCTTTAAATCTTTCAAAATATTTTCCGAATGGTTCACCCCTGAATTGATGAAAATTGACAATTTTGTTTCGGATTTTAGTTGTTTTTTCCAAGGGGTAAATTTTTTTAAGAAAACCTTAACGAATTGTTCCTAAGTTTTCATCGAGTTCAATGATAAACTGTACAACCATTTTTAAACGTAATCGGTAAGAGAAAATGGAATTAATTGGAGTATAATTCCATCATCACAAAGTTTTTGAAGTTAAATGCTTGCACAAATTTATTCGAGTTTTGTTAAGAAAATGTACGGGACATCATGTTCAGAATTCCCAAATTTTGGGAGCATGGAAATATGATTGGAATGAATTTCAAAATGGTTACCCGTTGGGGCGGGTAGCATGATGCAAGAAGGAATAAGAACTCCATCATCAAAGATTCTATCCATGAGAGTTCACGGACATTTGCATTTGCTATTGTCGGAAGGTCATTTGTTCGAGTTAAATGATTTGTAGAAGGGTCAAGAGTCCAATGATTCGTAGAAGTGTCACGAGTCTAAATACTCATGCACTAGCGTGAAGAATAAGGATAGAGAAAGAAGTGAGAATCGAGTTAAGAGAATGAAACAAGGTTTGGAAAATGAAGTGTAAATTTGTTTTTTATATGTTTTTTTAGAAGGGCCAAATAATTACCACAAAGGATTCATTTTTCAAATGGGAGATCTGATTTTTGTTTTTTTTGGAATTTTCGAAAGAAAAAATTTAGTTTTTGCCCTCTTTTTTTTGTTTTTTTTTTTGCATTTTTGAAAGAAAAAATTTATGTTTTTGCCCACTTTTTTTTTATTTTTTTAGTTTTTGTTTTTTTGTAAAAGAATATATTTTTTAGGATTTTATTTGTTATTCTAAAAAATATTTTTGGATTTTTGATTTTGTTTGAAAAAAAAATTTACAGGAAAAGATTTAAAAAGATTTTTTTTTCTTTTTTTGGATTAAAGCGGAACTAAGTTAAGTAAAATTTACAATTTTTTTAGTTTTAGATTTTGATTTTTTTTTTCTTTTTTGAAATATGCATGAACTAATGCAGCTAAATGAATGGAAGGACTTAATTACAAATTTTCTATTCTTAGTAGCGTCTAACCCAAAATTATATAATCACACTTTGTCTTATTCCAACAAAATATTTCTTAACTAGGTAACGGATAGGAGTTATAGGTGCACCACGAATCACCATAGCAATGCAACCGAAGGTTTAAGTACCTTTAGAGAAACAATCACTATAATATTTACGAATCACCGTAATATTTATATATGATTATTACTCTACCGTAGCCTAGACACCAAGAAATTAAATTGTTGAAAGAAGATAACTGTCAATATACAATTGAGCCCTAGGTTAGCTCGCGACACCCTTAAGTCCAAAGTATAACCGTTATTATTAATAAATTATACGATGATATACAATTTATGTACCAAGGAAAGGGTGATGAAATCCCCTACCTTATGTGGATTTGAGTGTTGCCCTTATAAAAGAAATAAGATGAGATGTATGTAAAACAGAAAATAAATGTGAATTAATGATGCAACTACAAATGAAATTTGTTTTGTTTTTGTTGTTGAAATGTATAAAATTCAAGCAACCAACAATGCAAAGTGAATAAAAGCAAGAGATGGGAGCACGACACCAAAGCGTGCAAAATTATTTATTTTCAAAGCAGCAATTTTTTTAAGCAATCAATTTGGCAAGCAGAGCGAACTAACAAGTGGTTCTTTCTTTTTTAAATTCCTACTTTTGCAACATGAAAATATACTGTTTTTTTATTATATATATATATATATATATATATATATATATATATATATATATATATATATCAAAAAATAAACTAAAACAAATGAAATTAAAACAAATGAAAACAACTTGTTAGTTGGATTTTTTTTTATCAACTCCACTAGGGCCCGGCCCAGTAAGCACTCAACAATCCAAACTATTGCAAATAAAATAACTCAACAAGCCAAGTGAATACAATTCTTCCACGAACTAAAAAAACTTTTTTCACTCAAAGTTCACCATCGTAGGAAATAAAAAATTCGCTCAAACTCGAATTTCACTTTTAGTTTAAGTTTATTGTTCGATTAATGTTCGCAGTATCTGGTTATGGTCACAGTTGTTGTCGATTCGAGGATCGCCGATTTGGGTTTCAAAACGTTGTTGGTTTGGGTTGTGGAGATTATAGTGGCTTTTGTTGATGAAGCAGATAGCAGAGGAGGAAAGTTGGCAGAAGAGGCGGGCGGTGGATTCGATTTAGGGGTAGATTTGTGTTCGAGTAAGGTAGAGGAGGTGAAGTGTAGTAGGTTGCAGTGGTAGGTTGGAAAGGAGACGGAGCAATTCGAGGATTGGTAGAGGCTATAGTAGCGTGATGGTAGGAGGTTGAAGTGGTTCAGTTATGTAACAATGAGGTTTTTTTGGTGGATGCAGTGATGGAGGTGTTGTTTTGTATGGACTTGCAGGTGGTTGTTTTTGGTTGAGTAGAGAAGTTTTGGCAATGGGAAGTAGGATGAAGTTGTGTTGTGGAGGTGGTGACTGGTAGTATTGATGATAGATTATGTAGAAGTGGATAAAGAATTGGAGGTTGTTGCAGCAGTGTGGATGAAGTGGAGTTGAAGTGGTGAAAGCTGCTGGGTGTGGATGTTACATGTTAATGGAGGAGATGTGGAGTTGTAATGGAACAGGTAGAGGAGTATGGAAGTGTTATGACTTGGTATGAAAAGGCAGAGGGATAGTGGAATTGCATGTTGATGATGATGGAGGAATCTTGATGGCAGGCTATATGGAGGCAGGTGGATAATGAAGTGATTACTGTGTAGTTAGAAGTGGCAGTTTGGGGAGTTGATGATGTAGATAAGCAGGCAGAGGATTGTGCAGTGTTGCTTGCAGTTGGTTTGTGATATTTAAGAGTGTGCAGAGAGGTTCAGAGGGAGGTTTGGACAGTGTTGTTGAGAGGGGAAGTGGAAGGCATGAGGAGTATAGGTGAAATTTACTGGGATTGTGAATGTAGATAGTGGAAGTTGATAATGCAGTGGGATGGGGTTGCAGTTGAAAGTTAAATGATAAATAGAAGGTGGCAGTAGTGATTGGGTTGGAGGGTTTGGATGTAGTTGTTGTGATGTTGTGGCAGTATGGATGGATGTGTGTTGGCAGAGTGACAGTTTGTTGTTGTGGTGATATTGTGAGGCTGGTGGCAGTATGGTTGTGAGGCTGGAGGTTGAAGTGTGGTTGGAGGCAATTTTTGAATGAAGTGGATGTTGTAGCTTGATGATGGCATGCAGGGGGATGAAAGTGTTGTTGCAAATGTGTTTGAAATGTATGCTGCACAGTGGTGTTTGAAGTGAAAACACAGAGGGGGAAGTCTGAATTGCAAAGAAATAAGCAATTGTAATACAGCAATGTAATAAGCAGTTGTAAGCAAAGGAAAATAAAATTTTCTGTTATTTACAACAGAGAATGTAATGGAAGAAATGAAATGGAATTGTGTAAATAATTTTTTTAGAAATGCAAATGCAAACAGGAAAACAACAAGCACACAATCAAATGAAAGCAAAAATCACACAGCAGACACACACAACACAAAATATTCTTTTGAAAAAAATGCAATTCAACAAGCAAAATTAAAACACAATAAAATAAAGTAAAATAATTCGAAGAGTTAAACTAAAATCAAATCTACTCCGCGGCAACGGTGCCAAAAACTTGTTAGTCGAACGATTTCTCTATTGGTTAGAAAATCACCAAAAAATGTTATTAAAATCACCATAATCGCACAACGTACAATTTCAGTACATGATGAGTATGGGTCGATCTGTTGGGAAATTAATCAAATTTAGATTCTACTCAATCAAATTAACCCGAAGTTTGACGTTGTTTTAAGCTAAAAAATGTAAAAACTAACTAAAACAACATGAATAAAAATATGAGATTAAGCGACAATTTAGAGGCAAATCCACTCTCATACTCTCACGCAAATCAATACAAAACCAATCTATGATCTCTCGTTTTAATCCACGTAGAATTAATGATGTATTTATCATAAGTATAGTCTATTTACATTATTAATTAACATAACTTAAACCATGAAATGTTAATACAACAACTAAAACCACTTTGTTAAATGTCATGAAAATGAATATGAAACTAAAATTAAATATATTTTAAGCATGGTCTATTTACTAGTTTGATTTGTAACATAGATCATCAAATTTAATTCTATTTTAATTCCATGATCAAAATCACATAATTAGATGATAATGTAAATTGTTTTTTACGTTGTGATTAGAACATTAGCTATCAAATTCTCCAATAAACTTATATCATAATCCAATTTTTCATTAAGCATTAAAAGAAATTATAAAATAATAAAATGTGTTGAATCTACATAATTTAAGAGAGCTTCATTACCCATAAATTGAAGGGATTTAGCTTCTCGTTTGTGTTATCATTGTAACACTTGTAGATTGCAACATTAGAAATAAGGAAAATGCAAGCTAATTAAACTAAAAGAGAACTAAACTAAAAGAGAACTAAACTAGTTGCATAAAAATAAAAATAATTGCAATTAAAAGAAACTAATCTGCTAACATGAAATATAAGAAAGCATATAAATAAAAGTAAGCATGAAATGGAAAAGCGTGTAAAAGAAGAAGAGGCTTAAAAAGCCATTTTATTTCGCATTTAATTTTGTGGCTACAACTCATATAATAAGGTAATAAAACTCCATTATCTGAACTTAAGAGGATTACGTATACATGACTAAAACCCTAATTCATATTTTAGGGGACTACCTAAAATGCCCCTTAGGAAGTGTAATCTCCAAGTAATCGTTAGCATGAAATTAATTTTTCATTAAATGTGCATCTGCCTTTTATCCCCACTAACATATGCATTAACTCTTAATTGTGATTCATGGTTAATGGCTAAGTGGGATCCTTCATGATTACACGAATTCTTTAATTTCTTCATCTCTTTGGCTTCCTTCTCTTGTGCATGCATACATATATGAAACCACTTCCAAGCTGAATCCAAATTCCTAAAAAACAACATTAAAATGTCCAAGTAAATTTTCTCAAATTAAATCATATACAAAAATGACCAATTTGCTCCAATATAAAGATGAATAAATGATGATTTGAAAACAATTTAAATTTTGTTTTAAACATGTAAATACCCTAATATGCTCATTTATTAAATAAAAGTAGATTAAATATGAAAGTAAAAATATGCACTTTTAAATGCACGTCGGCTCGTGAAGTCATGACGATCAAATGACCATATCGATGACTTAGTGGAGATGTTAAGTGTTCTACGAAAATATGGAATGAAACTAAATTTCTCGAAACGCTCTTTTGGCGTTGCATCAGGAAAATTTAATGGACGTAATTCAAAGCATCCAAGTGCTAAAGACGATTAAGCAGGTACAGAGCCTGAATGGGAAGGTTGTTGCCCTAAGCCTCTTCATCACCAAGGCCACCAACAAGTGTATTCCTTTTTTCGACTTAATTAGAAGAGGGAAAAGGAACTTTTAATGGACACGGGATTGCAGAGATGCATTTAAAGTTCCGGTAGATCACTTAGAGAGACCTCCCATCCTATCCAAGCCGATGGATCGTGAAGACTTATACATCTATTTAGCGGTGTTGGTACATGCTATAAGTGCCACACTATTACGTGAAAAGAATCAGATCCAAAGGCCTATATATTATGTTAGCAAGTAACTGAGAGGTGCTGACAGAAATACCAATGTGGGAAAATCTCACGTACTGCCTGTTGATTGCGTCATGAAAGCTTCGCTATTACTTACAGGCTCAACCCACAAAAGTCTACACCGACCAGCCGTTACGACAGGTCCTACAGCATTCTTAGACATTTGGAAGGCTGCTCAAGTGGAATATGGAGCTAAGCCAGTTCGATATCACTTATCTCCTTTGGGGAGCTATCCAAGGATAAATATTAGCAGATTTTAAATCTAAATTCATTGCGTCAGACGACTATCCAAAAAGCAGTGAAGAACCGACCAACCGATGGAAAATGTGCACGGATGGAGCTTCCAATGATTGGTGTTTTGACATCGGGGTTGTGTTAATGACTCTTGAGGAATGATCGATCTGTTATGCCCTGAAACTCGACTTCTTTGTAATAAATAACGAAGCTAGGTATGCCTTGATTGCCAGGCTCAAACACTCTAGAGAACAGGGAGTGGAAACTTTGCATATCCTTGGTGATTGTCGGTTAGTAGTATGTCAAGTCAGGGAAGATTATCTTGCTAGGGGTCAGCGTCTTGCTCCTTATCTCGGCTGGGTCCAAGAGCGACTAGTCAACTTTGAGTATTACACTATTACACACATCCTTAGAGAACAAAATGAAAAATTAAGTCACTGGCCATGTTGGCCAGTTCTAGGGATGCGCAACAAATAGACTTTGTCCACATTGAAGTACTTAACATTCCAGGCATTGACAGATGGAGATCAACTAGATCTTAGAGACAAAGATAGAAAAGGAGTCATGGATGACTCCTATAAAAGCCTATCTACAATGAGGAATCCTTCCTAGATGGAGGAATGTAAAACGACATATCCTTCCCAAAGCTTCATGCTATATCATTTAAGAAGGAGTCTTGGATAGAAATGGTTTATTCGTTCTCCTACTTCAGTGCATCGCCCATGATGAATCAAACGAGTCTTAATAGAAGTCCATGAAGAAGAATGCAGCGATCACATCAGCGGTCAAACCCTAACAAAGAAAATACTCCGCTTTGGGTATTTCTGGCCAACTGTCAATCGAGATGCAGCTTGTCATGCTAGACAATGCGATGAGTGCTAGATGTTTGCCAAAATTCCAAGAGCCCCACCGATAGAAATTCAAATGGTCAGTCCAAAGCTATTTGCCACTTGGGGTATTGACATCATCGGCTTCTTGCCGATTCTAAAGGTGGTGTGAAATACGCCGTTATAGCAGCTGATTACTTCACTAAACGGGCTGAAGCAGAACTTTAAACCATAATCACGATGAAGAAAATAATCAACTTCATTGTCCATAACATCATCTATCATTTTGGCATTCCATGAACTAATATAACTAATAATGGAACCCAATTCGATAGCTCTAGTTGATGACTTCTACCATCAACATCATATTGAAAAGAGATTTGTGGCCGTTGCTACACCCGCAAGCAAATGGACAAGTTGAAGCTATGAACAAAATCATAAACTCCATTTTGAAAAATCATTTGGAAACGGCCAGAGGAAAGTGAGTGGATGAACTCCCAATAGCATTATGGGCTTACAGAACCACCCACAAGTTCACGATTGGCCATACTACATTTGCCCATGCTTACAAATCCGAGGTCGTCATCCTTATAAAACATGAAGTCCCCTCTCATCGAATGACTTATTACAACTCGTATTTCATTATAAAATAATATATAAAACAGGAATTGCAATCCAATTACAATTAGACTAGAAGGAATTGGTGACGACTTATGAGCATATAAACGCATCCAGGAGCCAATGATAAGAACGTGTACCTGAACATGCACGTGTATATTCAAAAAAATCGATTTCTTGAAATTGACAGAAATTGAATTCTCACCTGGAGTTAGCAAAGAAAAGACGATCAAATAGCCAAAGCTTATTAGCCCTATAGAACCGGATAAAGATAGCAACTAATGGAATACATCCTGAATTTATACTATAGGAAATCGGCCAAGCGATCAAAGAGGGATACAACACTTTGGGAAGATAATTCAATGGAAGGATGGCGACTATTTAGGAAATTGGATGGATTTCTTCCCGGTGACTCTAACTTGCTTCAATTCAAAGTACGTCATGTACACAACAAAACATACTTTGGAGGATAAATGTTATCCGACATTTTGTCCCGGCTATATCAGAACTAATTGGACAAGTTTTACTCGATTGTCATCAAAGCCAGTAGCCCAGAGTAATGATTGTGGGGTCTAAAAATCAAGCATAGTTGATAATATGAAGCAAAAGAATGAAAGCTCAATACTTCCTGAAGATGGATCAGGTACGATCCATATTCAGCACTATGGATCATATCGATTCCACAACACAATTTTACAGCGATGATCGGTTAATAACTCAAAATCTACACATGCTATCAATATGAAACTTGGAGTACATGCTTACAACATGTGGAACACCCCTTAGGAATCTCATTCCAATTGGAGGAATTTAGAGGGTTCAACATAACTCCCTTTGAGGGATAAGCAGAAATCTGAATTCAAGCAACATTACTTCATAGAAAATACGATATCTCATAAACCACATGTAGAAATTGCACGAAATTTGCAAAAAAAGTAGCTAACATCATGGTACACACCGCATAGAGATCATAGCCCGTTTAGACACACTGATAAGGTTCGGTATCGATCCTTATTATGGGCTTCGATGGGCCTGTAAATTTTTGCGTATCCTAGTCTTGGTCTCTCGAATCTTCTGTCGAAATTTTAGTCTGATCCATGCATGTTTTCCTCTATAAATACAGCAGACATGACATCAAAAAAGGGATCCTTTTTACGGCTGCAAAAGCTCTTCCATTTTTATCCTTCATTCTTGTACTAATGGATCCCAACTTATCCAAATGTTCTTGTAATAATAATCAAGTGCAAGATCAATAAAAATACAAGATCAATAAAAATACAAAGTGGACGTAGGCCAAGATTGTCGAACCACTATAAAAATCCATGTGTTCATTTTTGATATTTTCTCTTTTTTAATTTCGTTCTTCATTTAACCTCTACTGGATTATATTGGGTGTTAATGCCCATTTTTGGCATCAACAGATGCAAAAACAAAGTTTTTTGATTTTCAAATTTTGCATACATATAGAATTGCCAGTATATTTAGGTTGTTTGCATTGTATTTTCAAAATTGACTTAAAAGGATGCATTCATATAGGAGGAGCATATTAGAATTATTCTGCATACACAACTATGTATTGAGAGACACTATGCACTTGTACACGATTGGTTGTAAAAAAAAAAATTGTACACTAATTGGTTGGTTAGTATAGAGTGGTTGTATGTTATGTTATATTGTTTGATCCTTGAAGAATTTTGGGGACTAAATAACTACAACAAAAATACCCTAAGATAGTGCCAAAAAACGCTATTAAAGCCTATAATAGAGGTTTAATAAACGTTGTATAACGACATGTTATTAAAAATAGGGAACAATTTAAAACGCAGAAAAAGCGCTATAAAAAGTTTTATTACAACAGCGTAAAATATCCGCTATTTTAACAATTTTACAGCGGCAAATTATGTGTTATTGATTACTATAATAGCGCTATGTCCCTGCTATGAAAATCGTTATTAGCCACAAAGTATTTTTTGTTTTTTCTAAGATAGCGCCAAAAAATGCTATTAAATACTACAGCGGTTAAATAAATGCTGTATAACGACATGTTATTAAAAACAGCGAACAATTTATTGCGCTATAAAAATTTCTAACATAATAGTGCAAAACATCTGCTACTTTAAACATTTTATACCGGCATATTCTGTGTTATTGATTACTATAATAGCGCTACTTTTTCTCTATGAAATTCATTATTAGCCACAAAATATTTTTTGTTATTTCTAAGATAGCACTAATAACTCGCTGTAAAAAATATTAATATCTGATTATTAGCGATGACAACACTAGTATGTCGCTATAAAGATTCAGCTACAATAGCGCTTATGCTATGTTATGATATTTTTTATAGCACTTTTTATAATACGATAGTCTTTTTATATTGTGCATCTTTAATACTGAAAGTTTTAATAGCGTTCACCCGATGCTATAAATATTTATAGCGGTTTTCAAGTGTTATAGTTTAGGTACACAATTCAAATATTTTCTGCATCCTATTTATAAGCTACAGTATTAAATACCAATATCAAAACGCACAAGAATAATCATTTTAAACATAAAATCATTTAAATAACGCAAGAATCGTAAAAGAAAATAAATACAGAGATGTAATACATTATATTAAACATATCAAATATTCATACACATAATATCTTATAGCTTAAACCACATAAATTAAAACATAATAGCAAATGTTTTAAGCACACTCCAAAAAATAGTAGCAAAGTTAAAAAAACAAGTACATATTTAGTTGTTTGCATTAAAAAGAATACCACAATTTTCGCATCCTAAAATAAAATAAAGTAAAATAATTCGAAGAGTTAAACTAAAATCAAATCTATTCCCCGGCAACAGTGCCAAAAACTTGTTAGTCAAACGATTTCTCTATCGGTTAGAAAATCGCCAAAAAATGTTATTAAAATACCATAAGCGCACAACGTACAATTTCAGTACATGATGAGTACGGGTCGATCCATTGGGAAATTAATCAAATTTAAATTCTACTCAATCAAATTAACCCGAAGTTTGATGTTGTTTTAAGCTAAAAAATGTAAAAACTAACTAAAACAACATGAAAAAAAAAATGAGACTAAGCGATAATTTAGAGGCAAATCCACTCTCATACTCTCACACAAATCAACACAAAATCAATCTATGATCTCTCGTTTTAATCTACGTAGAATTAATGATATATTTATCATAAGTATAGTCTATTTACATTATTAATTAACATAACTTAAACCATCAAACGTTAATACAACAACTAAAACCACTTTGTTAAATGTCATGAAAATGAAAATGAAACTAAAATTAAATATATTTTAAGCATGATCTATTTACTAGTTTGATTTGTAACATAAATCATCAAATTTATTCTATTTTAATTCCATGATCAAAATCACATAATTAGATGATGAAGTAAATTGTGTTTTATGTTGGATTAAGCATAGCCCATTTGTGATTACAACATAAGCTATCAAATTCTCTAATAAACATATATCATAATCCAACTTTTCATTAAGCATTAAAAGAGATCATAAAATAATAGAATGTGTTGAATCTACATAATTTAAGAGAGCTTCATTACCCATAAATTGAAGGGATTTAGCTTCTCGTTTGTGTTATCATTGCAACACTTGTAGATTGCAACATTAGAAACAAGGAAAGTGCAAGCTAATTAAACTAAAAGAGAACTAAACTAGTTGCATAAAAATAAAAATAATTGCAATTAAAAGAAACTAATCTACTAACATGAAATAGAAGAAAGCACGTAAATAAAAGTAAGCATGAAATGGAAAAGCGTGTAAAAGAAGAAGAGGCTTAAGAAGCCATTTTATTTCGCATTTAATTTTGTGGCTACAACTCATATAATAAGGTGATAAAACTCCATTATCTGAACTTAAGAGGATTACATATACATGACTAAAACCCTAATTCATATTTTAGGCGACTGCCTAAAATGCCCTTAGAAAGTGTAACCTCCAAGTAATCATTAGCATGAAATTAATTTTCCATTAAATGTGCATGTACCTTTAATCCCCACTAACATGTGCATTTACTATTAATTGTGATTCATGGTTAATGGGTAGGTAGGATCCTTCATGATTACATGAATTCTTTTATTTCTTCATCTCTTTGGCTTCCTTCTCTTGTGCATGCATACATACATGAAACCACTTCCATGTTGAATCCAAATTCCTAAAAAACAACATTAAAATGTCCAAGTAAATTTTCTCAAATTAAATCATATACAAAAATGACCAATTTGCTCCAATATAAAGATGAATAAATGATGATTTGAAAACAATTTAAATTTTGGTTTAAACATGCAATTGCCCTAATATGCTCATTTATTAAATAAAAATAGATTAAATATGGAAGTAAAAATATGCACTTTTAAATTCACGTCAGTTTGTGAAGTCATGACGATCAAATGACCATATTGATGACTTAGTGGAGATGTTAAGTGTTCTACGAAAATATGGAATGAAACTAAATTTCTTGAAACGCTCTTTTGGCGTTGCATCAGGAAAATTTAATGGACGTAATTCAAAGCATCCAAGCGCTAAAGACGATTAAGCATGTACAAAGCTTGAATGGGAAGGTTGCTGCCCTAAGCCTCTTCATCACCAAGGCCACCAACAAGTGTATTCCTTTTTTCGACTTAACTAGAAGAGGGAAAAGGAACTTTTAATGGACGTTGGATTGCAGAGATGCATTTAAAGTTTCGGTAGATCACTTAGAGAGACCTCCCATCCTATCCAAGCAGCAGGATCGTGAAGACTTATACATCTATTTAGCGGTGTTGGTACATGCTATAAGTGCCACACTGTTACGTGAAAAGAATCAGATCCAAAGGCCTATATATTATGTTAGCAAATAACTGAGAGGTGCTGACAGAAATACCAATGTGGGAAAATCTCACGTACTGCTTGTTGATTGCGTCATGAAAGCTTCGCTATTACTTACAGGCTCAACCCACAAAAGTCTACACCGACCAGCCGTTACGACAGGTCCTACAGCATTCTTAGACATTTGGAAGGCTTCTCAAATGGTATATCGAGCTAACCCAGTTCGATATCACTTATCTCCTTTGGGGAGCCATACAAGGATAAATATTAGCAGACTTTAAATCTGAATTCATTGCGTCAGATGACTATCCAAAAAGCAGTGAAGAACCGACCAACCGATGGAAAATGTACACGGATGGGGCTTCCAATGATTGGTGTTCTGGCACCGGCGTTGTGTTAATGACTCTTGAGGAATGATCGATCTGTTATGCCTTGAAACTCGACTTCTTCGTATAAAATAACGAAGCTAGGTATGCCTTGATTGCCAGGCTCAAACACTCTAGAGAACAGGGAGTGGAAACTTTGCATATCCTTGGTGATTCTCGGTTAGCAGTATGCCAAGTCAGGGAAGATTATCTTGCTAGGGGTCAGCGTCTTGCTCCTTATCTCGGCCGGGTCCAAGAGCGACTAGTCAACTTTGAGTATTACACTATTACACACATCCTTGGAGAACAAAATGAAAAATTAAGTCACTGGCCATGTTGGCCAGTTCTAGGGATGCGCAACAAATAGACTTTGTCCACATTGAAGTACTTAACATTCCACGCATTGATAGATGGAGATCAACTAGATCTTAGAGACAAAGCCACAGAAGGAGTATTAGATGAATCCTATGAAAGACTATCTACAATGGGGAATCCTTCCTAGATAGAGGAATGAAAAGCGACAGATCCTTCCCAAAGCTTCATGCTGCATCATTTAAGAAGGAGTCTTGGATAGAAATGGTTTCTTCGCTCCCCTACTTCAGTGCATCGCCCATGGTGAATCAAACGAGTCTTAATAGAAGTCCATGAAGAAGAATGCAGCGATCACATCAGCGGTCAAACCCTAACAAAGAAAATACTCCGCTTTGGGTATTTCTGGCCAACTGTCAATCGAGATGCAGCTTGTCATGCTAGACAATGCGATGAGTGCTAGATGTTTGCCAAAATTCCAAGAGCCCCACCGAAAGAAATTCAAATGGCCAGTCCAAAGCTATTTTCCACTTGGGGTATTGACATCATCAGCTTCTTGCCGATTCTAAAGGTGGTGTGAAATACGCCATTAAGCAGTTAATTACTTCACTAAACGGGCTGAAGCAGAACTTTTAACCATGATCACGATGAAGAAAATAATCAACTTCATTGTCCATAACATCATCTATCATGTTGGCCTTCCATGAACTATTATAACTAATAATGGAACCCAATTCGATAGCGCTAGTTGATGACTTCTACCATCAACATCATATTGAAAAGACATTTGTGGTCGTTGCTACACCAGCAAGCAAATGGACAAGTTGAAGCTGTGAACAAAATCTTAAAGTCCATTTTAAAAAATCGTTTGGAAAAGGCCAGAGGAAAGTGAGTGGATGAACTCCCAATAGCATTATGGGCTTATAAAACCACCCACAAGTTCACGATTGGCCATACTGCATTCGCCTATGCTTACAAATCCGAGGTCGTCATCCCTATAAAACTTGAAGTCCCCTCTCATCGAATGACTTATTACAACCCGTATTTCATTATAAAATAATATATAAAACATGAATTGCAATCCAATTACAATCAGACTAGAAGGAATTGGTGACGACTTATGCGCATACAAACGCATTCGGGAGCCAATGATAAGAACGTGTACCTGAACATGCACGTGTATATTCAAAAAATCAATTTCTTGAAATCGATAGAAATTGAATTCTCACCTGGAGTTAGAAAAGAAAAGACTATATCAAATAGCCAAAGCTTATTAGCCCTATAGAACCGGATAAAGATAGCAACTAATGGAATACATCCTGAATTTATACTATTGGAAATCGGCCAAGCGATCAAAGAGGGATACAACAATTTGGGAAGATAATTCAATGGAAGGATGGCGACTATTCAGGAAATTGGATGGATTTCTATCCCGTGACTCTAACATGCTTCAATTCAAAGTACGTCATGTACACAACAAAACGTACTTTGGAGGATAAATGTTATCCGACATTTTGACCTGGCTATATCAAAACTAATTGGACAAGTTTTACTCGACTGTCTTCAAGGCCAGTAGCCCAGAGTAATGATTGTGGGGTCTAAAAATCAAGCATAGTTGATAATATGAAGCAAAAGCATGAAAGCTCAATACTTCCTGAAGATGGATCAGGTACGATCCATATTCAGCACTATGGATCGTATCGATTCCACAACTCAATTTTGCAGCGATGATCGGTTAATAACTCAAAATCTACACATGCTATCAATTTGAAACTTGGAGTACATGCTTACAACATGTGGAACACCCCTTAGGAATCTCATTCCAATTGGAGAAATTTAGAGGGTTCAGCATAACTCCCTTTGAGGGATAAGCAAAAATCTGAATTCAAGCAACATTACTTATTAGAAAATACGATATCTCATAAACCGTACGTAGAAATTGCATGAAATTTGCAATGAAAGTAGCTAACATCATGGTTCACACCGCATAGAGATCGTAGCCCGTTTAGACACACTGATAAGGTTCGGTATCGATCCTTATTATGGACTCCGATGGGCCTGTAAATTTTTGCGCACCCTCGTCTTGGTCTCTCAAACCTTCTATCGAAATTTCATTCTGATCCATGCATGTTTTCCTCCATAAATACAGTAGATATGACATCAGAAAAGGGATCCTTTTTACGGCTGCAAAAGCTCTTCCATTTTTATCCTTTATTCATGTACTAATGGATCCCAACTTATCAACATGTTCTTGTAATCATAATCAAGTGGAAGATCAATAAAAATACAAAGTGGACGTAGGCCAAGATTGTCGAACCACTATAAAAATCCATGTATTCATTTTTGATATTTTCTCTTTTTTAATTCCATTCTTCATTTAACCTCTACCGGATTATATTGGGTGTTAATGCCCGTTTTTGGCATCAACGGATGCAAAAACAAAGTTTTTTTATTTTCAAATTTTGCATTCATATAGAATTACAAGTATATTTAGGTTGTTTGCATTGTATTTTCAAAATTGACTTAAAAGGATGCATTCATATAGGAGGAGAATATTAGAATTATTCTACATACACAACATATGTATTGAGACACACTATGCACTTGTACACAATTTGTAACGATCTCGAATTTCAATTTATTTTAAATTGATAATTAAATTTATTTTTGATTTAAAATTGTGAAATTAATTGGTGATTATATAAAATATCAGTTAAATTATGAATTTTTGAAAAATGCATTTAAATTTAATTTGAATTGGGATTTAAAAATATTGTAAAGTAAAATAAAATGCAAACAAATGTACTACAATAATAATAAATTTATATTGACATACAACAAGACAACCAAAAAATACACATAAGCAAGAAAATAAGTAAACAAGATAATTTAAACAAGCAACCAAATATAAATATAAGTATGTTCAGACAAAGGCAAAAGAGAATACATAAGACAAGTATGCAACATAAGCTAAACTAATACAAAATAACACAAACAAAAGTATTACAGTACAAAGTAAATAAATAAACAAAACCAAGTATATAAAGAAAAATAACAATCAAAACAAAGTAAAAAAAAAAGCAAACATGCAAATATATATATAAGTAAACCATATTTAACAAACTCCAACAGCAAATTTAATATAGAACTACATTCAAATTATAAAGCAAAGTAATACAACATGGAATACAAACTAAAGATATATGTATTTATACATCAAACTAATATGCTTGTAAACAAATAAGGCAAACCAGGTTTATACAAATAGGAGTAAGACCTGTAGATAAGTATGCAGGCAAGTGAAAATATAAATAAACTAATATTTAACTTTATATCTATGTACACATAGAACAAGTGTATGTAAACTTGTACATGATAATTGAAGCAGTCACCAACATATCATCTCTCAGTCGAACTAATGAAAGTATAGGAAAATATAATAAGTATGTAAAAGAAAAGCAAGAAACAAAAGAACATATAAACAAGTACAAATAAGAAAACAAAAAGGACCAGGGAATTAAATGCCATATTCTCTTGCATGCAAAAGAAGATACTATCAGCCGAGTTTAAATAAGCATAGGCATTTAGTGGATATCACTTCAGCCCCCATAAACATCTGCTAGTCAAAATAAGCAAAGAAAAAAAAATATCTCTGATGGTTGTACCAATTATAATCAACCTGTAGACTTGCTTCCTATATATCAGTATCACCTTCCTCATTCCATTTCGTTCAGAAAGATTGAATATTACAGGGAGATAAACATCATTATATCTAATAAACTTAAACAAGTTCAATTTGTTCAACAAAGTAAAAAAAGAAAAAAAAAGTAAGAGAAGTTCAGCTTGCAATCTTCACAGCTTGTTTCAAGAAAAGTGGAAGCTCTGATCATTTTCTGGAATCCACTGTGAGTAACATCATTTAAAACCTAAGTATATGAATCTGGATTTTGTGGTTTAAATTCTGAAATAAGTGAGTTTTGTTTGTATTTATGTTTCTGTACATAGATGTATTGTTTTGTGGAAACTTTATCTACCTGTTCTCCTCTGTTTTGAGTTACAGAGTAAATAGTTTTTTTAAAAATTTAAAACTATCTTTATCAAACCATTATAAAGCCTGAAATTTTCCAACAAACAATATGTCTAAACTTAAATCAGGATTTTTAAATCTGTTTTTTTTTTTAAAAAAACCTAATAGTAAACTATACTCTGGAATCACGCTGTACAGGCAAACAAGAAATATTTTGTTGAATTTGATTTTTATAAAATGCAAATTCAAGTTTACAACTTGAATACTTACTGTAAGATAAGATTTTTAAAACCAAAATGGGAATTTTTAGTTGTGTAGGCTTTGAGCAGTTCATAAATGAACTGGATACACTTTTTGATCAAATTCTGGTAATCAAAGAAATATTGAATGTTGAATTTATGTTTGAAGCTTGCCTGGCCGTCAATGATTTTCGAAAAAATGTTCAAAAAAAATTTCTATTGCAAACAACGATTGAACGAGGCAACATTAGGGTTTAAGGCCTGTGAAACTTACGTCGAAGCATTGGGGTTCGTTCTCACTCCTTGTTGCATCGAGCGTGGTCGGACTTGGAGAGGATACGCTTGGGACGTGGACGAAGGGCTGGACGGTGGGGCGGCGATGCTGCTGGTCGGAGGCGCAGCGACGAGACACTTTTCTGGTCGCTGTTTGGGTCGCGGTGGCTCGAGCTATGCTCGAATTTGATTGAGGGCATGTTTGGGTTTTTGGGTCGAAGGTGTGACCGATCGTGGCTTGCTGGAGCTAGTGGAGATCGTCAGAAGTTGGTCGAGGTCCGGTGCACGTGCACGGTCAAACGTGTGCACGTGTATGAAGGATGAACAGAGGAAGAAGAAGTGTTGCTTGAGTATTGGTTTGCATGGGAAGTAACTCACCTGATGTTGAAACTTTAAAAACTTAACAGAAAGAAACAAGAAGAAGAGAGAAGTGCACGCGAGATGGCTTCTACCTGGGAAAATAGTTTGGTTCAGAGCTTAAAAACAGAAGCCTGATTTGTTTGGAAAGTTGAAAACTAAACTAAACATTAAATCAAGTTTTTTTTTAAATCTGGTTCAAAAGCAAATGTTTTGAATTTCTTTAAGCCTGAGATTAAGAAGTTAAGTGGTTTCTGGAAAACTTTGTTAAAACTCATTTTAACCCTTAAGTTTAAAATGAAATATGTGAAATAAAATTTGAAACAAATTGTTTAAACTTGCTTTGTGATGATAATTAAAACATTAGATGGAAAATGTTTTAAATTTGAATTAGTAAAGATGAAATGATATGCACTCATTAAATTAGTTCAAGTGAATAATTGATTTAATTATTTAATCAAGAAATTAAGATTTGAGTTAAATTAATTAAGGTCAAAATTAAATTGTAATTAAGAATAATAAATTGAGGATTAATTATTAATTAAGTTAAATTAACTTGCAAATAAGATTCATTTATTTTAATAAGAATTGTCTTTTAAACAAATGATTAAAGTTAATTAATCCAGTGATCAAGATATAATTACAATTAATGTAATAAAAAGTTGAATTACTTATAAAGGTAATAAATTACTTAAAGAGAGTTATTTAATGAAATTAATTAAGGTTAAATGACTATGTAATTAACTTAAGGTTAATCTATTTAATTTATAGATTAAGAATAATTTAATTTATTAAAGTATTTGGTAAATTAATTTATATCAAATGATTTGGAATTAATAAATCTGAATTGAATAATAAATTCATAAGTAATCAATTTACTAGGAAATAAATTGAATTGATTAGGATTAAACAATTAATTAATCCTGCTTACAAATGTTTATTGAATGCTTATGAATGATTGTATTGTATGAGATGCCTTGAATTGATTATCCTATCTGATTTGTGATATTTTGTTCTATAGATTGAACTGTGTATATTTATTGCATCTGTATATTATCTGTGAATCTGTGAATGGGCGATGAGCGTTATACTTTATATCGCTTATCAACTATATTTCTGTGTTGTTAATCTGTGATGATTGAATGATGTTGCACTATTGTGTTAAACCCCTGGACCACACTTATACACACACAAATATGGATTTCACGAGGAAATCGATTAAGTCACAGATTTTTGAAAATAGTTTTAAATTTGAATTTTTAAATTCAAATGGTTTGAAAATGAGATTGGGTTTAAAGTGAAAAGCTTTTGAAAATGGAATTTCAAAGATGAAATTTATTTTTAATAACTTGATAAAGTTTGAAATTTAAATAATTTGATTTAAATTTAAATTCCAAAGTGTGAAGCTGAATACTATGATTTAAAACTAGGGATTAAAAATGTTATACCAGTTATATATGGGTTGAATCATTTTAAAATGTATTAATTTGGGAATATGAATATGAATTAAGAACTTTAACTCAGGTAAATATAATTGGATTTTTCTGAAAACGAAAACTGTTTGTTTTCAAATAATAAAAGCTTTCACATAAGTAATGAACTTCCAATTTGTGTTAAAAAGACTTCTAGTTTAAAATGAAAATGATTTCCAAGTTATAGAAACAGTTTGAAAGCTATAAGTTAAATCTTTGATTTAAAGATTTAACGAGTTAATCCTATCGAAACGAAATTATTTTGGAAATCTATGAATTGATCTTTGTGAAATAAATCTTTTTGTTTAAAGATTTGAAATGGTAATTTGTTTAAACCATTTGAAGGAAATGTTTGAATAATTAAGTTGTGACTTAATTGAAATCCCCATATCCATATGTTTTTAAATATTGCGCTCACTATTCGGTTTAGCCGGAAGAGGACCTTTGTGTCATATATCCCATTCCGAATATGTGGTACGTCGATATGGATAGCATTTGAAGACCGGTGATGAAGACCGGATATTTTCGAAAACGGAAGGACAACTCGTCGAATGTCTTTGCATCGACTGGTCCCCGGTATAGAGACTCCATATGTGATGGGAAGTCCGAACGAAATTAGTGAATATCCGGATTGCAAGGGCTTCTTTGGAAGTGCCTTCGGTTCTGTTCGAACCCGGAACAGACTTGTATGGGTTGTGTGTCTGACATTACAATTTGAGATATAAAACAGATTTCTTTCAAATACATTTCTGTTGGTGGCGAAGAATTTATTCTTTTAGCTTAACACCCTTCTCTGAGACATACGAGCTCAGAGGTTATGTAGTTGAAGGTTATCAGCGATATATTCCCAATTTGGTAATGTGACATGCTAAGTGTTGCTGTGAAATGATCATTGTTTGATCATTTGTGATATGATCATTTGTTTGATCATTTATCTTTGTGATCATTACTTTGGTCATTTGTTGACCCAAAGTATGGCTTTGTACCAAAGCGTAGCTTTGTGGACGAGACTTCGTCGAACCTCACACCCCTTAATGGTCGAAACAGGAAAGATGCGGCAAGGTTATTAGGGGGTAGCGCCCCTTTAGGGTATGTACATCTCCTTCTGGATAGAAGTGGTATCATGGTATGGAGCCCAGATACTTACTTATATGGACATCACAAACTTATATATATCTTGTTTTGTGATTTGATGTTGGGGCCCCGGTTAAAGGTTGTTACAACCGGGAGGTGGCATACTCGTGTCAGTAGTTACCCAGTTAGGGGTAACCCGACCTTGTGTTGGCAGAGATCCGGTTAGGTTCTCGAGGACGTCCTTCCAGAGGCGTTCTCATGTGGCAATGGGAAGTTCCTTAGCCTGACCATTTGTTGGAAATCCAAAGAAACAATACGAGCCTTGTACGGTTTTAGTTGTATAACCTGCCATGGAATGTGGCAGTAACCTGCTATTGAACATGGTAGCTATAGTAGGCATAAGTGCGGAATGCCTATGCTGGCTAAGATTTATATTCTACTTTCGAAATGTTTTCTGCACCGTGCACTTATAATAATAATATCAAAGAAATTTTCTGCGTATTAAGCATGTTTGACTATCATAAGAAGAAATCCCCTCCAAGTCTGCGTTTGCATTGTGTGTGTGGTGGGAGGTCTTATGGTAGTTTCATTTTCAAAAAGCATTGCGAATTTACTTTAAAATTCTCTTGTTGATTGTTTTTAAAGATAAACTGTTTTCGTTGCTCACACTAGTCCCATGACTGATCCGGAGTTTATTGTTTCTTTCCTAAACTCTGGGTGCTCATTATTTTCTACACGAGCAGTCTAGAGTTAGGTTTTTCAGATAGTCAGATTAGTGGATTATCTGGAGTTAGTTCAGTCTTTGGTTCGCACCAGTCTTGCTTAGCTTGGTGCATCGTTATTGGGAGTTCGAGCTATTTCTGGATTGGTGCTTGAAGATGGAGATTATCCGCTGCTAGTGTTATCTATTTCTTTTCCGCTGCTATTTGTTGTATCATATCTCTGATGTATATTGATATCTATTGAATCATCTGTTGTATCAGATATTGTATCAAAGCTGTATATCAATGTATTACTTTATTTTATTTTTCGCTGTGTTATTTACTTAATGTTGTTATAAGCTCCGGCGAATCGGATTTGAACGGTCGAATCTACGGCATTCGAATACGATTTGAAGTATGGACGTCGATTTTCGAGCGGCCAAAATTCGTTTCGTTACAAGTGGTATCAGAGCTAAGGTGAAACTTTAGCTCAGGAGTATAACACATTAAGTAGCTCATTAGAGATAGGGTGAAGTATCCCTAGAATGAGTAATCCCTAAGATATCCGTTTGAATGCCTCAGTAAATTCTCTTACTATCCACTGATAGTGAGTATGAGTCCGAGAAGAGAACGAGATAGGGGACAGGTAAATACGACTATAAATGGTCAATAACCTGCAACAGTGGAAACAACTTTCTTATCAATTTCCTTTGATTCGTTTCCAAATCCTTTTGATTTCTTCGTGATAGCTCCAGAAAGAAGTTTCGGTGTGATGATGGCCCTACGTATCGTTGTAAGAAATTTTTACTTCGTATCTTCATTGGTTTTTGATTTTAAATCTTAATGAATATGAATTGGAAATTTGAAACTGAAATTTGAAATAAATTGGAAATTTAAATTGAGTTAAACTGATCAATAGAATATGAAGGATAAATTGAATTGTATCAATAAAACGATATCATTTAAACCCAAATTTGAAATTTTATTATAATTTCTTGTATCTATTGTTGATATTCTGATTTGGTGAGCCAAATGCAGAATATATATCCAGTTTGATCTGAAAAGATATTTCTCTATCTTTCGTCTATCTTCGTTATCTCTCTCTGGCGAATTTCGAGGACGAAATTCCTTTTAAGGGGGGAAGTCTGTAACGATCTCGAATTTTAATTTATTTTAAATTGATAATTAAATTTATTTTTGATTTAAAATTGTGAAATTAATTGATGATTATATAAAATATCAGTTAAATTATGAATTTTTGAAAAATGCATTTAAATTTAATTTGAATTGGGATTTAAAAATATTGTAAAGTAAAATAAAATGCAAACAAATGTACTACAATAATAATAAATTTATATTGACATACAACAAGACAACCAAAAAATACACATAAGCAAGAAAATAAGTAAACAAGATAATTTAAACAAGCAACCAAATATAAATATAAGTATGTTCAGACAAAGGCAAAAGAGAATACATAAGACAAGTATGCAACATAAGCTAAACTAATACAAAATAACACAAACAAAAGTATTACAGTACAAAGTAAATAAATAAACAAAACCAAGTATATAAACAAAAATAACAATCAAAACAAAGTAAAAAAAAAAGCAAACATGCAAATATATATATATATATAAGTAAACCATATTTAACAAACTCCAACAGCAAATTTAATATAGAACTACATTCAAATTATAAAGCAAAGTAATACAACATGGAATACAAACTAAAGATATATGTATTTATACATCAAACTAATATGCTTGTAAACAAATAAGGCAAACCAGGTTTATACAAATAGGAGTAAGACCTGTAGATAAGTATGCAGGCAAGTGAAAATATAAACAAACTAATATTTAACTTTATATCTATGTACACATAGAACAAGTGTATGTAAACTTGTACATGATAATTGAAGCAGTCACCAACATATCATCTCTCAGTCGAACTAATGAAAGTATAGGCAAATATAATAAGTATGTAAAAGCAAAGCAAGAAACAAAAGAACATATAAACAAGTACAAATAAGAAAAAAAAAGGACCAGGGCATTAAATGCCATATTCTCTAGCATGCAAAAGAAGATACTATCAGCCGAGTTTAAATAAGCATAGGCATTTAATGGATATCACTTCAGCCCCCATAAACATCTGCTAGTCAAAATAAGCAAAGAAAAAAAAATATCTCTGATGGTTGTACCAATTATAATCAACCTGTAGACTTGCTTCCTATATATCAATATCACCTTCCTCATTCCATTTCGTTCAGCAAGATTGAATATTACAGGGAGATAAACATCATTATATCTAATAAACTTAAACAAGTTCAATTTGTTCAACAAAGGAAAAAAAGAAAAAAAAAGTAAGAGAAGTTCAGCTTGCAATCTTCACAGCTTGTTTCAAGAAAAGTGGAAGCTCTGATCATTTTCTGGAATCCACTGTGAGTAACATCATTTAAAACCTAAGTATATGAATCTGGATTTTGTGGTTTAAATTCTGAAATAAGTGAGTTTTGTTTGTATTTATGTTTATGTACATAGATGTATTGTTTTGTGGAAACTTTATCTACCTGTTCTCCTCTGTTTTGAGTTACAGAGTAAATAGTTTTTTTTAAAATTTAAAACTATCTTTATCAAACCATTATAAAGCTTGAAATTTTCCAACAAACAATACGTCTAAACTTAAATCAGGATTTTTAAATTTGTTTTTTAAAAAAAAACATAATAGTAAACTATACTCTGGAATCAAGCTGTAAAGGCAAACAAGAAATATTTTGTTGAATTTGATTTTTGTAAAATGCAAATTCAAGTTTACAACTTGAATCCTTACTGTAAGATAAGATTTTTAAAACCAAAATGGGAATTTTTAGTTGTGTATGCTTTTCATAAATGAACTGGATACACTTTTTGATCAAATTCTGGTAATCAAAGAAATATTGAATTTATGTTTGAAGCTTGCCTGGCCGTCAATGATTTTAGGAAAAATGTTCAAAAAAAATTTCTATTGCAAAAAATGATTGAACGAGGCAACATTAGGGTTTAAGGCCTGTGAAACTTACGTCGAAGCATTGGGGTTCGTTCTCACTCCTTGTTGCATCGAGCGTGGTCGGACTTGGAGAGGATACGCTTGGGACGTGGACGAAGGGCTGGACGGTGGGGCGGCGATGCTGCTGGTCGGAGGCGCGGCGACGAGACACTTTTCTGGTCGCTGTTTGGGTCGCGGTGGCTCGAGCTATGCTCGAATTTGATTGAGGGCATGTTTGGGTTTTTGGGTCGATCTGGGTCGAAGGTGTGACCGATCGTGGCTTGCTGGAGCTAGTGGAGATCGTCAGAAGTTGGTCGAGGTCCGGTGCACGTGCACGGTCAAACGTGTGCACGTGTATGAAGGATGAACAGAGGAAGAAGAAGTGTTGCCTGAGTATTGGTTTGCCTGGGAAGTAACTCACCTGATGTTGAAACTTTAAAAACTTAACAGAAAGAAACAAGAAGAAGAGAGAAGTGCACGCGAGATGGCTTCTACCTGGGAAAATAGTTTGGTTCAGAGCTTAAAAACAGAAGCCTGATTTGTTTGGAAAGTTGAAAACTAAACTAAACATTAAATCAAGTTTTTTTTTTAAATCTGGTTCAAAAGCAAATGTTTTGAATTTCTTTAAGCCTGAGATTAAGAAGTTAAGTGGTTTCTGGAAAACTTTGTTAAAATTGGGATTTACTCATTTTAACCCTTAAGTTTAAAATGAAATATGTGAAATAAAATTTGAAACAAATTGTTTAAACTTGCTTTGTGATGATAATTAAAACATTAGATGGAAAATGTTTTAAATTTGAATTAGTAAAGATGAAATGATATGCACTCATTAAATTAGTTCAAGTGAATAATTGATTTAATTATTTAATCAAGAAATTAAGATTTGAGTTAAATTAATTAAGGTCAAAATTAAATTGTAATTAAGAATAATAAATTGAGGATTAATTATTAATTAAGTTAAATTAACTTGCAAATAAGATTCATTTATTTTAATAAGAATTGTCTTTTAAACAAATGATTAAAGTTAATTAATCCAGTGATCAAGATATAATTACAATTAATGTAATAAAAAGTTGAATTACTTATAAAGGTAATAAATTACTTAAAGAGAGTTATTTAATGAAATTAATTAAGGTTAAATGACTATGTAATTAACTTAAGGTTAATCTATTTAATTTATAGATTAAGAATAATTTAATTTATTAAAGTATTTGGTAAATTAATTTATATCAAATGATTTGGAATTAATAAATCTGAATTGAATAATAAATTCATAAGTAATCAATTTACTAGGAAATAAATTGAATTGATTAGGATTAAACAATTAATTAATCCTGCTTACAAATGTTTATTGAATGCTTATGAATGATTGTATTGTATGAGATGCCTTGAATTGATTATCCTATCTGATTTGTGATATTTTGTTCTATAGATTGAACTGTGTATATTTATTGCATCTGTATATTATCTGTGAATCTGTGAATGGGCGATGAGCGTTATACTTTATATCGCTTATCAACTATATTTCTGTGTTTTTAATCTGTGATGATTGAATGATGTTGCACTATTGTGTTAAACCCCTGGACCACACTTATACACACACAAATATGGATTTCACGAGGAAATCGATTAAGTCACAGATTTTTGAAAATAGTTTTAAATTTGAATTTTTAAATTCAAATGGTTTGAAAATGAGATTGGGTTTAAAGTGAAAAGCTTTTGAAAATGGAATTTCAAAGATGAAATTTATTTTTAATAACTTGATAAAGTTTGAAATTTAAATAATTTGATTTAAATTTAAATTCCAAAGTGTGAAGCTGAATACTATGATTTAAAACTAGGGATTAAAAATGTTATACCAGTTATATATGGGTTGAATCATTTTAAAATGTATTAATTTGGGAATATGAATATGAATTAAGAACTTTAACTCAGGTAAATATAATTGGATTTTTCTGAAAACGAAAACTGTTTGTTTTCAAATAATAAAAGCTTTCACATAAGTAATGAACTTCCAATTTGTGTTAAAAAGACTTCTAGTTTAAAATGAAAATGATTTCCAAGTTATAGAAACAGTTTGAAAGCTATAAGTTAAATCTTTGATTTAAAGATTTAACGAGTTAATCCTATCGAAATGAAATTATTTTGGAAATCTATGAATTGATCTTTGTGAAATTAATCTTTTTGTTTAAAGATTTGAAATGGTAATTTGTTTAAACCATTTGAAGGAAATGTTTGAATAATTAAGTTGTGACTTAATTGAATCCCCATATCCATATGTTTTTAAATATTGCGCTCACTATTCGGTTTAGCCGGGAGAGGACCTTTGTGTCATATATCCCATTCCGAATATGTGGTACGTCGATATGGATAGCATTTGAAGACCGGTGATGAAGACCGGATATTTTCGAAAACGGAAGGACAACTCGTCGAATGTCTTTGCATCGACTGGTCCCCGGTATAGAGACTCCATATGTGATGGGAAGTCCGAACGAAATTAGTGAATATCCGGATTGCAAGGGCTTCTTTGGAAGTGCCTTCGGTTCTGTTCGAACCCGGAACAGACTTGTATGGGTTGTGTGTCTGACATTACAATTTGAGATATAAAGCAGATTTCTTTCAAATACATTTCTGTTGGTGGCGAAGAATTTATTCTTTTAGCTTAACACCCTTCTCTGAGACATACGAGCTCAGAGGTTATGTAGTTGAAGGTTATCAGCGATATATTCCCAATTTGGTAATGTGACATGCTAAGTGTTGATGTGAAATGATCATTGTTTGATCATTTGTGATATGATCATTTGTTTGATCATTTATCTTTGTGATCATTACTTTGGTCATTTGTTGACCCAAAGTATGACTTTGTACCAAAGCGTAGCTTTGTGGACGAGACTTCGTTGAACCTCACACCCCTTAATGGTCGAAACAGGAAAGATGCGGCAAGGTTATTAGGGGGTAGAGCCCCTTTAGGGTATGTACATCTCCTTCTGGATAGAAGTGGTATAATGGTATGGAGCCCAGATACTTACTTATGTGGAGATCACAAACTTATATATATGTTGTTTTGTGATTTGATGTTGGGGCCCCGGTTAAAGGTTGTTACAACCGGGATGTGGCATACTCGTGTCAGTAGTTACCCAGTTAGGGGTAACCCGGCCTTGTGTTGACAGAGATCCGGTTAGGTTCTCGGGGACGTCCTTCCAGAGGCGTTCTCATGTGGCAATGGGAAGTTCCTTGGCCTGACCATTTGTTGGAAATCCAAAGAAACAATACGAGCCTTGTACGGTTTTAGTTGTATAACCTGCCATGGAATGTGGCGGTAACCTGCTATTGAACATGGTAGCCATGGTAGACATAAGTGCGGAATGCCTATGCTGGCTAAGATTTATATTCTACTTTCGAAATGTTTTCTGCACCGTGCACTTATAATAATAATATCAAAGAAATTTTCTGCGTATTAAGCATGTTTGACTATCATAAGAAGAAATCTCCTCCAAGTCTGCGTTTGCATTGTGTGTGTGGTGGGAGGTCTTATGGTAGTTTCATTTTCAAAAAGCATTGCGAATTTACTTTAAAATTCTCTTGTTGATTGTTTTTAAAGTTCGTTGCTCACACCAGTCCCATGACTGATCCGGAGTTTATTGTTTCTTTCCTAAACTCTGGGTGCTCAATATTTTCTACACGAGCAGTCTAGAGTTAGGTTTTTCAAATAGTCAGATTAGTGGATTATCTGGAGTTAGTTCAGTCTTTGGTTCGCACCAGTCTTGCTTAGCTTGGTGCATCGTTATTGGGAGTTCGAGCTATTTCTGGATTGGTGCTTGAAGATGGAGATTATCCGCTGCTAGTGTTATCTATTTCTTTTCCGCTGCTATTTGTTGTATCATATCTCTGATGTATATTGATATCTATTGAATCATCTGTTGTATCAGATATTGTATCAAAGCTGTATATCAATGTATTACTTTATTTTATTTTTCGCTGTGTTATTTACTTAATGTTGTTATAAGCTCCGGCGAATCGGATTTGAACGGTCGAATCTACGGCATTCGAATACGATTTGAAGTATGGATGTCGATTTTCGAGCGGGAAAAATCTGTATCGTTACACAATTGGTTGTAAAAAGAAATTGTACACTAATTGGTTGGTTAGTTTTGAGTGGTTGTATGTTATGTTGTATTGTTCGATCCTTGAAGAATTTTGAGGACTAAATCACTACAACAAAAATACCCTAAGATAGTGCCAAAAAAAACGCTATTAAAGCCTATAATAGAGGTTTATTAAACGCTGTATAACGACATGTTATTAAAGACAGGGAACAATTTAAAACGCAGAAAAAGCGCTATAAAAAGTTTTATTAAAACAGCACAAAATATCCGCTATTTTAACAATTTTATAGTGGCTAATTATGTGTTATTGATTACTATAATAAGGCTATGTTCCCGCTATGAAAATCGTTATTAGCCACAAAGTATTTTTTGTTTTTTCTAAGATAGCGCCAAAAACGCTGTTAAATCCTATAGCGGTTAAATAAATGCTGTATAACGACATGTCATTAAAAACAGCGAACAATTTATTGCGCTATAAAAATTTCTAACATAATAGCGCAAAACGTCCGCTACTTTAAACATTTTATAGCGGCATATTCTGTGTTATTGATTACTATAATAGCGCTACTTTTTCGCTATGAAATTCATTATTAGCCACAAAATATTTTTGTTATTTCTAAGATAGCACTAATAACTCTCTATAAAAAATATTAATATCTGATTATTAGCGATGACAACACCAGTATGCCGCTATAAAGATTCAGCTACAATAGCGCTTATACTATGTTATGATATTTTTTATACCCCTTTTTATAATACCATAGTGCTTTTTATGTTGTGCATCTTTAATACTGAAAGTTTTAATAGCGTTCACCCGACGCTATAAATATTTATAGCGATATTCAAGTGCTATGGTTTAGGTACACAATTCAAATATTTTCTACATCTTATTTATAAGCTACATTATTAAATACCAATATCCAAACGCACAAGAATAATCATTTTAAACATAAAATCATTTAAATAACGCAAGAATCGTAAAAGATAATAAATACAGAGATGTAATACATTATATTAAACATATCAAATATTCATACACATAATATCTTATAGCTTAAACCACATAAATTAAAACATAATAGCAAATGTTTTAAGCACACTCCAAAAAATAGTAGCAAAGTTAAAAAAACAAGTACATATTTAGTTATTTGCATTAAAAAGAAGACCACAATTTTCGCATCCTTCTTCTTTCACATATCTACAAATAAGATAAATATTTACATTAGTAACAATATGAAGGAAGCTTGATGAGTTCAAAGTGCCATTCTCACAATATATGAAATCTCAATATATAACTTTCGTCTTTACCTACCGGTTGTTATGTTTCATTTTCTTCAGGTATAGAATTATTTTTATGTTTCCAACTTAATTTATTGATTTGTGTGTTTGAACAGTCTATATCTATGTGCTTAGTCTGTAACTCTACTATTGTGAAAGAAAAAATATGGGAAACTATTTAAGTTTGGTTCTACTTTCAATAAAATGCATCTTTTATTCTATCAGTCTTTGCAGTTCTTATACTGACAATGATTGCCCGTCTATCATATTTAAATTTTCAAGTGCTAATGATATAGGAGTTATATCAAAACAAACACTCATTTTTTATATTGAATTTTCTACTTAGATAGTCCAGTCAATTTTCTTTAATATCAAAATAAACACTCGACTTTTTTATATATTGAAGTTTCCACTCAGATAAAAAAGTCCAGTTAATTTTTTATTGAAGATTCTACTCAGATAACAAAGTCCATTCACTTAGTTATATTTTTTCTGTGCATGTAACGCTAATTTTTTATTGAACTTTCTTTTGTGACTTACGTGTAGCCTAAAAACAGGAAAAGGAAATCAAAGAAGACCTAGCATACATTCTATATTTAGTTATGAATTACTAGGAAGACATTAACATAGAGATAATGATACAACAAGATTTTCTCCATGTCTTCAGTTGTTAACTCATTAGCTGCATATTATACTCCTTAAGCATGATTTTTTTATATTTGTTTTTAAGAACATTTAAATTTAATGGTTATCATCAAAAGCCAACACACTGACTGTGGCAATTTGTCAAAATTCATAGGGTTTTCTTTTTAAAGTTTTTACTTTGGAATGACTTATAATAATAGTTTGATATAATTGTAAATATCTGAGATCCTAAAATTCATTAAGATTATTAATTATACTGTAACAGTAACATGTCACTAACCACAAACCACTATCTATGTGGGATTAGTATTTTAATACATTCAAATGTTGGTGGAATACGGATGTTATTGGAAGACCTTTGTGCCAATTTCTGCAGAAAATAAAAGCAGTAAAATGCAACTTGATAAATTGGGCTACATGAAAGAATGATGCTTGCGAAGAAGTTGATATGATCAGAAAAGAATGCGCAAGAATTCAATTCCATTTGGAAAATGATAGACCAGACGAAGCCAAAGAACAATCTAACCATATTAATATGATTCCAAATCGCCGAAACCACCACTACCTCCAGAACTATCAAACTCTAACTACCCCTTCTTTATGCAATGCCAGCCCTATCACAAAATCGTGAAGAAAAAACTACACAAACTCATCTAAATATGATTCCAAAGTCCTCAAATTGCCATCGCACCATCGAGCAAGAGCAAACTCGCAACCCTTGAACACATCATCTAATCAATTCACAGCCTGAAATCGACGCAACCCTGCCAACCCAAATCACCCACATTCGATTAATTTTTCTTTTAATTTTGTGATTTCCCTATCTTCTATTTTTTCTTCTTAATGTAGAATTATTTGTTTGCTTATTTGTGTGGTTAGATTATAATAACCAATATGACATTGTAAATAACTGAGCTCGTGCCAGCAATATTGATACCGTGATTACTGTTATATTGTTCTACAATTTATGCCATTTGATTACGTTATGATTTTTAATTAACTTATTCATGGTTATATTAACATGGGCTGCACCCTCTCATCAACCACCAAAACCACAAACTTCCGCCACCAATAACCAAAATAGAACCACCAAACTGCACCCTACCACACTTCACAATCCCTTCCACCGTCGCAAACATAGATTATATAAATGATACATTCATATGCTAAGAAAGTGGTGTATCTGAAATTGAAAGAGTAAAATGCCATGATTGCATTGCATATTCATAAGAATAAAAGTTGTTTATCCATTCATAAACAAACAATACACTAAATTACACTAAATGATTTCTAATAATGTTTCACTGATGAAATTGTGCTTCAGGATATCACCCTCTTTTACCTTTTCATCTTCATTTTTTTTAAGGAGAAAAACAAACGTACATCACTTCCTTGAATACTTTCAACTATAAGTATTGATCGCATCCGTGTTTAAATCAATGCATAAATTATCTACATTTTAGGTTTCACGACAGTAACATGTGGTTCCTGTAATTAACCTTAAAAGATCATGTAAGGAGGTGCATGCCTAACCAAAAAATTATAGTGCACATTTCTAAAGTGATGCTTGACCTCGCTTTACTATACATCCTTATTTTTTTGATAAATTCAATATCAACTTTGTGGTTCATTAATTCATATTTTGTGCACATCATACTATTATTTTTTATCTCAACAATATTGATGTAGCTTCAAACTATAAATACACTTGAGGTACGTTATGGAAATTCTAGATATGCATAATTCATACTTTGAAGGAGAGAAAATTTAAAAATATTCGTCAATATGGTAAGTCGGCGTCTTTTAAAAAACGTTGAAGTTTTCGTAATTTGTGCAAACTGTGTAGAAAAACTTACCTTATGTATGTTGTTAATCAATTAATGAGTTGTGTAAACAAATTTTGGGGAATTTAGGGTCATAGTATGTTCTATAATCCAGAATGCTTTATCTTTAAATTACACAATAGTTACAACAAGCTTTGCAATTAGAATTTATAGGAAAATCATTTTATTGTATAGTTTTTGTTACTTTTAGAACAGAGTAGAATCTTGCCTCCAAATCATATGTTGTTTTCCATATATTGGTTAAAGTATATTTTTATAAATTTATTGGTCAAAATTAATTTACTATAATTTTAGAAGGAAATTTCTTTTATTTACTTACTATAGTATCTGCAGCTATCATATTCACTAGTTCACCATTTTTCCATGTGCGAGATTTGATCCAAACTTGACTTCTAGTGACGGAAGAACAATCACCATTTTTCTTTTTTTACATTCAAAAGAACATCAAATAACAAATTGTATTAAGTAATAAGTTCATAAATATTACAGTAAATAAAATTACTCTTTTTCTTACCATATCTTCAGCTAGTAGAGCCATTCTTTTACGACTGCATGTATGTGGTAATCATTTGTCTCTAATAGCTTTGTTCTTTGTTCTTCACGCTTAATACCTAAAATAAGAGATTTAAATATATTATTTATATCCTTTATGCTCTTATATTTCATAAAAAGAAATAAACAACAAAAATAAAAAATTACTTGAAATTTCAAACTTTTTTTTGACTTTATAAATTTCTTCCACTCATTTATACTTTTGATGTTACTTGGCTTCAATTGAAGCTTTTCTTCCATGGACTTTGATTTAACTATTTGCGAACTAGTCTACATTTTGATGCGCACCAAATACCTCCCGTTTGCTTAAATATTAGTGTTATTTGCCAATCTACATCCAGTTTAAACCTCGCCTACAACATTTTTCATAACAAGTGTTAATACACCTAGACTTAAGAACACAATATTATAGTATTTGTTGATATCTTTAAGAAAACGTAACGGTAACGAAAAATTAATTAGCATTGGTTTCAAGACCGGTATCAAGTAACTACCTTTTATCTAACTATTAAATACATTCATACAAGCTACCCATGACCCAACTAAGGTCACGTAATGTTATTTCAAAAATTACTAAGTAAACTTAGGCAGGTAGGTTGAATGATCATCATTTGCAGATACACAACCAGACAGTAATCAAAGTAATAATCCATAAACAATCTACATATAATGGTATTTGCAAGTTAAAAATATGATTAAAATTTAACCGCTAAACCTTTGGGATTCAATGTGCAGAAACCTAACTATAAGGTGCGTATTAAAAATCAAAAGATTGCTTCAATGTTTTGTGGGTTACCCACAAATACATAAAAATTTAGCAAAACAATAATATATAAACGTAATTTTATCCACAAATCATGGACTTCTAAATGAAATGGTATTTTCAAATATATTACCTAGTTTTTGTGTAATGATTTGGAAATTTTTGTATTTTTTATAAATTTACAATTTGGTTTCTATATAGATAAGTTAAAGGGTGACCAGATTGGCAGGAAAGGCCACTTATCTGTAGCAACAGAGGTAGTAAATCAATCTTGCTTTTGTTTGCTCAGTTATAAATTATTTAAAAATAGATGTAAAGAAGTAACTTTGTTTACATGCTTGAGTAATAAATCAAATTTTATTGTGAAGCAAAAAACAAAACATAAATACAGTACAATACAATAAAATAAAATCTAAAAGTGTGTGCACTGGAGAATGAATTTATTGATAACCTTCAACTCCTATGTATGTATTACTATTACTTCTCACTCCAAGAAAACAATTTTCATTTGTCATTAAAAATTATTTACCAAATTTAATTGCATCTTATTTGCATATGTGATAAACTATCTAAAATATGATCCAGTACTTCAGAAAAAGCTAGATTAGTTATTAATTTGCTAAGTTTGACCTAAGTTTTTTAGGTACCTCCCAGTCTACATATGGTAGAGCTCAGTAAAACAGGAGGCAGCACTTTGGAGTTTCACAAGGCATGCAAATATTTCACAAGACATTGATTGGGTGAATGTCTTTGGATAGCTTGCTGCCTAAATGTTGGAATTCGATTGATACGATCCAGATAAGAAGTCATTTTATTTGATAATATTATATCTACATAAAATCTTATTTCTACACTTCTTTCTTAAAAAAAATACTTATTTGGCCTGGTTCTAGTTTATTTAAGTTCATTAATAAAGCTGTTAGTTATTGTATGTTGTCCACCAATAATTAATTATATTAATTTACTGCTCCACTAGGGACATCAATGCATGGAACATTGAGTTTTCTTAATTTTTATCCCAAACCTAAAGATTGACCGATGGAACGTTTGAAGCCGAGACTCATATAATATAAAAATACAATCACTTTTCACTTGAGAAGTCTTCCACTCTTCTACATTCTAAATGGGTAAATATAATTTTTCTCTTCTTGGTCATCTTCAATCTTGCCGCCATTTAGATTATTAATTTCTACTTTTCACCTTTGATGATAAACATTTTGGTTTTTACTTTTGAATTTCCATTGAAGTAATGATGTAAGCTCCTTAATTATATGAACCTTATAATTAGCCAAATAGCAATAATTCATACAGATATTTGTCTGTTATATATATGTACATAAATAATTATTCAGTGATTTATTTAGTGGTGCTACTATGGGTAGGAAACTGATTTGTGATTCTTTTTTGTTATTTAATTTAATGCATTCCAAAAATTAAAAAAATTGAGTATTCGAATTCCAATAGATTGCTTTGCAGTTTTTTTATTGTATTTTTTTTAGAACAAAAGGAAAATTGGGCTATCGAATGCTGTTGAAAATTTTCATATTTTTTTTGTTCTTTTTTCAATCATTTTTAAAAGAAACCTGAGTTTTTTGCATAAGTTCCAAGTTTTCTAACTTATTTGTTTTTTTAAATGTGTAAAAAATGAACTTTTCTAAAAAACTTGTTACTTTCTGCAAACTTTTGATTTCTCTTTTAAAGAAATTGAGATATTGACTATTTAATTCAGAAATATATGGCTAAATAAATTAATCATGTAAGATACTTTAGTCCGCCCTCACTTATTTCTCTAGGTGGGTAAGAATAACATGTACAGTTCAAAATAGTACTATGCCATCTAATTATATGAATATTTACAAGTGAGGCATTAATATTACCAAATGATACTTTGGATGATACGATCAGGAAATGTGAGTCACCGACCACATCCAGAATCAATAAACCACAGTGTATGCTATGTATGAAAAGGTAACCAAGAAACTATGCACTTGGCAAAACCGGCTTACAAGTAGGATGACTAACAATTATCAACTCCGTAACAACAATAGTGCTTAATTACTGGACAATGCACTACATTTTACCAGCTAAACTACTCTATTAGTAAGCAGTAACACATCAGTCACTTTTAGAGAATTGAAACACAAATCCCAGACAAAGCTGATGCACGTTCCTATATCAATGATGGTTATCAACATTTCCTAACACTGAACTATGGAAAAACCAAATGTATCTATGAAGCTGGTGTTGAAATGAAAGAAAATTTGAGTCATATAGTAAAATTCTTCAAGGAAGAAATGTCATAGCATTATCTAAAGAAAGCTATATTGTAATAAAAAAAAGAAATATACACCCTTGAAGCAAAGAATGGAAAAATTGATAGGAACTGCAATTTAAAAAAAAAAAACAAATTTTCACATAAAAACTATAAATATTTATATCTATGTTTTATATGTGGTACTTGATGAAAAATTTATTTACCGGGAAGTGTAGTGGTTGTGAAACCAACCATTGCAAATAATACTCTATTTGAATATTAAATCATATACAATTTGATATATTGAACGATAAAAAATTTGAGAATTTAAGTAATATCAGAATACAACTGATATTTATCATATAAAATTTAGAACCATCCCATTGAAATAACTATCCTTTTCTACTTTAAATTATTTGATCTACCTGATATAATGAACACTTGATACACTAATTTCAGTCCACTTTAAAGATGAATTATGAGTTACTTGTTAGACGTTTGTCGTGGCTCTTTTGAACCCCCAGAAAATCAGACTTTCACAATAGGCCAAAGGAAATTCATTCTTGGTTTTGTATAGATATTCCTTCTTTCCATTGATGTTATGTATATGTGATGTCATGATCTAATTACGCATAATAGGCCGATGATTTATTTTAGCTGCAGCACATATGCATCTCGATATAAGGAATAGAAACATCTATATGCAATAAATTCTAATCCAATATGGTCGGTATAACAACGGTTAAATTACAATATATCATAAATTGATATTATGCTGATATAGCTGATTCAATTAACTACAAACTTGGTGATAAAACTGAAGCAAGAATTCACAAAATTTTATTAGATTGGTAAGAATTAGTATTAGGTTGGTAAGAAAGATATGTCACCTAAATGTTTTACCATAAAACATCTCTCAAATCATCACTAAGGTGCCTCCAGTCATTTAATGTGATCGGAACCACTTCTTGTACAAGCGGCCTAAAAAGAAAGATAACTTGATTGAACCATCTCCTATTGGTTCACCGACGCCCTTAAATTTAACTTTGATTACCTCCAAAGAGTTGAATGGAATCCTTCAAGCTTTAGTTGGCCCTCTACTTTTTTTCCCACATTTAGACTTTCACTTCCACCATGCATATGTCTCTCGCTAGCCATTGCACCTTCAGAATTTTCTTACAATTGAATTGCATTGTCTTCGTCTATTTGTGAGTTATCTTGTAGTTAAGCATTGTTGTTTTGTTTGTTTTGTAACTGATATTTGTCTAGTCCTTATGGATTCTGTTTGTTATGAATCTCATTGTCTACCTCAAACTACTCATCTCTTGCAATGCGTTTGTTAGGCGTAGATTTGGGCTCTTCGACTTCTTTTGCATGTCAGTAAGTTTTCTCCTTTTCATAGTCCTGCCCATTTTCTGTTACAAAAATTGATCATGTTACAAAAAGGTGTGAGATTACATGAAGTAAGAATAGGCAAGCATACAATAATGAGAGAAACTCATAGATGCTACTCTCTAATTCTGCAGTTAAATGTATAAAGTCATTCGCACACAATTGGTCATATGACTAGTAGAATGCGCAGTTGATGGATTTAGTTCCAACAAGTATTTTATTTACTATGAATGGTGAAACGTTAGTTTGACAGAGATCAATTATCTCACTTAACTTAAAATAAGGACAGCAAAAGCAACATAACAAAATGAATGAGTTATAAATAACATCACAACATCGTGGTGAAATCATTAATAAACTCATTATCTAGAAACTTGAAAAATGCATTAAGGCAAACCAAAATTAAAATGAGTGTTGTAAGAGACCATGTTATCAAATACATATATTTACCTATGATAAATAAGCAAACCAAAAAGATTACGTAGGTCTGAGAGCATAAGTCAAGAGAAACATAATTCTTGTAATCAAATCTCATGGAGGTGGCATGAAACTATCATAGTAAATTAACAAACGACTTTGAAGCATACTTATCATTTGAAAATTAATAGATGCTAACGATTTTTTTTTAAATAGATAAATTTGCACCAACTAAATATCATACATATCATGCCGCAAAAATAGATGGTGGTCCAGAAAGATCATTAGTAAATTATAGTTTGTATTCTTTCAGTGGCTTCCTATTATTGTGCAGAAAACATAAATCAAATCAGAATCCAAAGATACGGTATAAAATTATTCAAAACATAATATGTGGCCAACTTGAATCATGGAATGAAGCTTGCTCACAATAATTGCTAATCTTCATTCAAAAATCTTAATATATAGCCAACTATAATCATGGGATAAAGAAGCTTGCTCATAATAACTACTAATCTTCATCCAAAAATCCATGAACAATGGCAAAATAACAAGAATACTTAGCAAATGTTATGAAGAGAAGATTACCACATCACCCTAAATGACTGCAGATTAGTAATTTTAGCTTCACTAGTAAGCAGTGAATTGAGAAATATATTCATGTCAATATATAAGCTTTACATGTTAAAGCAACAGAAGTCATTGAAAATATCTTTTAACTGCTATAGATTTGACAATTTGAAAATATTTCAAAAAAGTCTCAACAGGCAGAAAAAGTATCAACGGGTTAGAAAAAAGATTTTGGAATATTTTGTACTTTCTACTTTTACACACATTGATGATCAACTAGAGATTGAGGAAGAAATAAATATCATCGGATTCATTACAAGCTCTCTTTTTTAACTGTTTTCAACATGGGTAATTTCCACAGTTACTTTTTATACAATTCTTTTGTATTCTCCATTCGTTTGTGAGTTTACTTTTTCAGTATTTTCATTTGTTTTCCTTTAAATAAGTAGAAATCCCTTTCTTTATAACCTGTAAATTTAGGTTAACCTATTAACTTGGCACTTATTTAATTCATCTCTACAAAAAATATAGAATCTTTTTGACATATGCCTCGGACAGAAATCCCCTGGAGTCTGGGATATCAACGGCAATAGGCATAAAAAAAACTTAAAACTAGAGTCTTTTAGGCTTCAATCCACAATATGACTTTATTTGATGCGCATTATAAACACTAAGGTATCAATGAGTATACTTGTATGTGCTAATTATATACGATGAAGGAAAAAAGTCGGTCTTACGGAATCCATGCATAATTCAGGATAACAACTTGCAAAAGCAATAGTGAATACAACTAAAAGAAGTAAAATTGAATCCAAGTGGTTATACACTAGCATGTCGGTAAATTTTAATAGTTTAACATAAAGAATTTAGTATATCAAACATTTATTGTTATCACAATATTTCAAATACTTTGTCTAGTTACTTTCAAAAAATTATTGAAAGAGTTGCACTTATAGTTATGTGTCATGCAAAGATATTTAAGGTACCAAATTAACGAACAAAATAAAATGTTCTGTAATTATATTTACCATAGTTATCCAATTTATAAGTAGTTTATTCTATCGTTATTTCTACTATTTCATTTATCTTGATACCGAAATCAACGAAGCATATACCTCCATGTTAAAACAAAGTAATAGTTAATAAAAAAATTGATAGCTCACAACTAAAAAGTAAAATAGAAAATTACCAATCAATTATTATTAAGAAGCCAGACATAAAACATCTTATTTGCACGAGCAACATGAGTTATAATTATGATTCCAATCCGTAGAATACAAATCAATAAATTAATATTTACATCTGAAAATGATACTACCAATCATGCTTCAACAAGTTCAATGAAAGAGAAAGAAAATAATGAACCTAATCAGCCAATAAGATTGCTAGCAATGATACATGAAGGGAAAGTGCAAGTTAAGTGAAATCAGGTTTCAATGTCATAACTATATATTAACAAAAAAGCATAAATAAAATAAACAACATCTGTTACAGCTCTGCAAATTCAAAATGATGCAGACAATCAACTTAATAAAGAAGTTAGAGAAGTTGAAAATCTAATCATAACAAGAATAAACAAGCCAAACACTCACAACAAGCCTCTTAAACAAATAAGGTTGAAAATCTACTCAAATATGCCTTCAAAATCTTCTCTAACATAACTAATATTGAAATCAATATCCATATCAGTTTCTTCATAATCTATCCTAACAAAGCTAACTTCCATAACATGGTCATCGATCTCTAATTCATGAAAACCTCTTGGCGGTGCCTTCATTACAACATAGCAGTTAGAATGATCATTCTCTCTTGAATAAAAAACTTGTTTTGCTTGAGATGCAAGAATATATGGATCATTTAAAAATAAAGCCTGATTTTGATGTAAATTGACAAGAGTGAATCCGTCTTCGACCTTCACCATGTTTCCTATATTTGGCCAATAACGCTTAAATATGGGAATATAAAAAACATGATAGTTTAACAAGATTATGTCAGTCACTATCCCATAATGAGTGACCACATCAACTCTTTGAGAAGTATCTTTTGCACTTGTTCTACACATGATAGTCGCACCATAAGTCATCCCGTAATTTTGATTTTCCCTCTCATGTCTTTTGTGTGAAAATGTTGTCCATTAATTACATATCCTTTATAAGACAATGCACTTCAACTCGTACCAAAGGCAATCTATTTTAACATTTCATTATTTCTTGAGTGAATAGGTATCTGCGAAAAATTCAGTGTGCATAAATTTTTTAAAAATGAATTCTTTCCAATGAAAGGATAAATTAAAATTAAACTAACCTTCTTTTTAATCCAATAGGAGAAATTATTTGTATGTTTTTTCCAAAGCAACGTTGCATTTTTTCTACACGCCTATCTAATTTTTGTAACTCCTCCAAATACGTACAGATTTTTTAAAAAATTAAGTAATATTTAATAATGCAGTTTCACCAAAAGATAGAATCAAAATATAACATGTACTTACTCTAAATATGGTTCCACCGCAGCCATATTCATTAGCACGGTCAAATGAGCAATGTTTTTTTTTTCATTAGATGATAATTCAATTGTCTTCGGCTTCAAAATTGGATGTCCTTCGAGTATCACATTGTTCTCATAATCTTCTTTTCGAACTTGTATCTCCTCTATTTGTACTTTCTTTTTTAGAAATTCAATAAAAAATATCATTGGCTTTCTGCAAGATAAGATTTGACAATACACCCTTCAGGTCGTGCATAATTCCTCACGTAATCTTTAAGTGTTATCATGTATCTTTCGAAGTGGTACATCCAAAGAAAATGAACTGGACCATACAGCAGTGCTTCTCTTCCAAGATGACTTGTCAAAGTATCATTACAAAAAAAGATGGTGGAAAATATCGTTCAAGCTCGCACAAAATTCCAATAATCTCATCATCAAGGTGCCGCAACTTCTCTTGTTCAAGAACACGTTGGCATATTTTATTGAAAAAAGAACATAGATGAATTATTGTTGTTCTGACCTTCTTTGGCAGTAATCCTTTAATTGTAGTGGATAACAATTGTTGCATTAGAACATGATAATCATGAGATTTCAAACCACTAACTTTGTAGTCTTCTAAAGATACAAAATCTTTTGAATTTGAGCAATCACCATCAAGACTCTTAAAATCATATAATCTTTTACAAAATAATTTGTTTTCAGACAAAGACAATGTATACAGAGCTGGTGGAAGATATGTTCTATTTCCATGAGGTTGCACATAAAGACTTTGTCGAATCCTCCAATCCTCCAAATCCTTTCTGGAATTAGTACCATCTTTCGATTTATTATCAAGCAAAATTGTGCCTAATAGGCTTTCAGCAACATTTTTCTCCACATGCATTACATTTAAATTATGCCGCAAGAGAAGTTCCTACAAATATCAACAATATGATGGTTCAATGAGATAATTTTTTTATTGTTAGGCTAATGAGAAAAAAGTATAATTTAAATACTAACCTCGCAATATGGAAAATCAAAGAAGATTGTTCTTTTTACCACCTTAACAACTCATTTTGCTCATCATCTTCATCTTTTTTATTGTGTTTACTCTTCCTCATTTTATTTGTTATCTTCGTACTCAACTTCACATTTAACTTCTTCTTGATCTCCTAATTTTTGGTTTCTTCATTCTTATTTTTCCTAAAAACATTTGGAAAGCCTTTCAAATTTATATAAATATTTCTTCCAGTTAAAATTCTAGGCTTGTTGCCTTTCTCCATGGTGTTTTCAAACTAAGTTTTCTGTTTCCAAATCTTCTATGTCCCATATAAACAATTTTTGACTATGTTTTTACCATCGATGATGCGTTTTGATGCCGCATAATGGACAAGCTTTTTTTCCCTTTCGCACAACATCCTACAAGATTTCCATGGGTCGAAAAATCATTTATTGTCCATAGTAAAATTGCTCTTAAATTGAAAATGGTTCTACTAAATGCATCATAAATAACAGTTTCATTATTCCACAAATGATTTAAGTCTTCTATCAATGACGCCAAATATAAATCAATATCATTTTCGGGCTGCTTTGGATTTGGAATTAGTAATTTTAGCATAATATTATCCTTCTTCATACACAACATAGGTGAGAGATTATATGCCACAAGCATGATGGGCCAACAAATATATTTGGAGCTCATCGAACCAAATGGATTGACACCATCTGCAGCAAGACCAAGTCTGGGATTGCATGGATCAGATGAAAATGATATCCACCTCTCATCCACTATATTCCATATAACATAATCTATAGGGTGACGCATTTTTTCATCACTACTGTTATTATTGAAATGCAACCTTAGGTCTTCCACCATTTTTTGAGATCTATACATTCTGCTAGATCTTGAAATGATTGGAAAGTATCTCAACACTTTAGCTGGAACTCCTTGCATAATCTCCTTTAAGTCTTCATTTATCTTCCATCATGAAGAGTTACATTTTGAACAACCATCTAAATCTTGGTACTCTTTTTGAAAAGACAACAGCCATTCTTACAAGCATGAATATTTTCGAATCCCATATCGAATACTTTAAGGAATTTATTTCCATTGTATAAAGTCTTTGGAAGTAAATTATTCTTTAGCTACAACAATTGTAGAAAAGCCAAAAGCTTATCAAAACCATTAACGGATAATCCAGTCTCACATTTTAGATTGCACAAAGCAGTTATGGCAGATATCTTAGTTTGATCCATACAATCAGGATACAGGGGGGTTTCTGCATCTTCCAAATTTTTAACTAAATCCTCCTCCTTCTTTTGCACATCCTCCTTTTCTTTATCATCGAAAAAAGTAGTATTCAAAAATCTTCATCTTCATACTAAATGGCTTTAAGTAAGTCATATGTATTATCCAACTTGATTTCATTGCCTGCATTGATTTGTTCGCCATGATTATACCATCTACTGCTCTAGTACTTAAGATTCATCCCTCTTATAAACAAATGTTCAACGATAATGTCATCATGATGTAGATTAAGATTCTGACAATCTATATAAGGGCATAAAAGTTTCTCTACATTTCTTAATTTTCTCCTTGCAGCATCAACAAAACAACTATTCCCTTTCCCGTACTCCTTACTTGCTCTTCAATGAATAAATATAAAAATGGCATAATATTAATATTTACTATCAAATATTTTTTAGTTTTGAAATTAAACATGACTTAAAATATTGTATTATCGATTTACCTGTGTAAATGAACCCAACCATTTTCCATCAGCGTATAAAATGTGGAAAGAAGCAAATTTCTAGAATATAAAGCATATGCATTAATAGTTAAATATAAAATATGATGGTAAAGTACAAAATATCAATTTAGACATGACAAAATAGGGTTTTTTATAGACAATAGCTTGATATATGTTCAGATGTAAAGCTTTATGCTAGGAAATATAATGCAAAGGTCAGTATTATGTTCCAAATTGAAATATAATTCTATGATAGCTACCTTATTACAAGCGCAAAGAAAAGGCATAAAACAATCAAAAACCTAAACGGATCATCTAGATTAGATTAGATTAAAATGAGAATTATGAACTTTACTCATTTCTTTCATTCTCTTTTTTATTTTATTTTTTATTCAGCGATAACTGGATGAAAATATGTGTTATTTTGTTTGTTTTTTTAAATCAAATCCATGGATGCATATATCAATATTCGCATCATTACTTGTAGTGCATGGACTAAGTTGTGCTAAATTAGGAATATAAATGCAAATTTATAGATTATTTAGACTTTCATATTTGGATTAGTCTGGCTTTATGAAAACTTAGTGCTAAGTGGTAGGTATGAGGCAGTCCGTGATCTATCAAGGAAATAGTTAAGGCAGCTAGATGTTTGAATATGGCATCTATGAAATTTGTAGCTTTCATTTTGGTTTACATGGAAAGAAATAAAGCAGGTTTATTGTTGTTCTTATTTGTGAAGTTGTAGTTGAAATGAAAAGATTCATTTTTTTATTAAATTAGAAAGAACTAATGTAGTGTGTTCTCCTCTATTATACATTGACATAAATTGAACGAAATGTTCCAATATTAGTTTTTTTAACGAATCAACTGTTAGCAGGGACATAATATGCGAGGGCTTTGATTATGGTCAAGCTAGATAGATTGATCAAAAGTGTACTTGTTAGGGAAATAACAGTTGAATGTATTTATCTATTTGAATCATATTGATCATCTCACTTTTTTGCCCTTTTGACTACATCCATACTTAAATTTGATCAAATAATGCTTATACACTGGATTATGCAGAACACAATATCTATTTGATGACTATACACTGAAATCATAGCACATCCATCTAATAAAACTGACTACTATAGAAATTTGGGTGTTTACACAAAAGACGTTAAGAACTAAGATATATACTTGTGATTTGGAATTCATGAAGATCATAAGATGATGTGATGATTTCACACAATGCACAATTCATTCCATTTGACACAAGAACAAGTTTCAACTTACATTAAGGTGTTACCAACTAAAGTTCAGAAGAAAACATTGCACATTTGTAGTAATACAAGTGCAAGCAAGCAATGTTAGACCTGTAAACTTATAACGGTCATATGAACACTTCTTCTTCGTCGAAACTGCTTTATATTATATTTATGAATGTATACAAGCATATTTCTTTATAAGGACTAATGATAGATGCAAATGGTTGGATCATGAAAATTTATGCATTAAGCATAGCACAAATTAAGCTCCTCATCCGAAATATATTGATGAGTTTGGTTGAGGTGATAAAAAATACAACACATCATCAAGAGGTGCTCCATGTTTTGTAAATTTACAATTTTGATTTGTAACACTAGGCAATAGATGACATGAATGTAGTCTGAATTATTTCCTACATAATTCAATTTGTCAAAGATGGATGGTGAAAATTTATGAGTAAAAGTTAAATAAACTAGCTGTCGCCTTACATAATATTTGCCAACTTATCAATGCAACCTCCTTTTTGTACATAGTTTCTATGGATCAAATACGAAAACATGACAACATCAACAACAAAAATTGTATTTTTTTCAACAATGTCTGTTACAATTGTATATTTTAAAAATACTTCATATTCGCACTTTTATTGTTCACAATTTAGGCCAAATGGAATTAGTTTCCCACGTAAGTTTCCATTTTCAGTTGCAAATCTCTTAGTTGGTTTCATTTTCATCCAGAAATTGTTTCACAGATAATAATATACCATTTCATTCAAATAAACTGAAGGTGCATGAATTTGCTAGTACAAGGGTTTAGGCTTCTGCGATGGACTTTTAGGATTATATTCTGTTCACAGTATATGTTATTTGCAATATTATTTTTCCTTAAAGAAATGGTAATTGATGACTCAAAGCGTCGAAGCCAATATCTTTGATCACATTGGAAAAAGTCCAGAGCAAACAGATGTGACGCGTACAGGTTGTGTGGCATTTTATTTATTTTTAAATTGAAATTGAGCATTAGTCTGCCTTTTTGTTTTTTAATATTTCAAGACAATATGTTCCGTTAGTTGTTGAAAATGAACAAAATGCTAATGCAATATGATCAACAAAATCTATCGCGTTATATATCAATGCATATACTAGGTAAGAATGGTGTTTATCTTACTACTGTATGAAAGTATATTGTGATTATATTTCTAAACCAAAATATACATCCATAATCACATTTTCTCTTTTGCTTTGAGAATTTAATTTACCTTACTTCCTAATCACATCGATACTCATTTCTTTAAGAATGCATTGATATATGTATTATAGATTGAAATGCCTGATTCACGTTTAATATATATATATATATATATATATATATATATATGCATGTACTTACTAACGAAAATTGACCATATATTTTCAATTTGAAAAAAAGAACGTTTCTGTATAGTGGGAAAAATGACTATTTAAAAGATCTTAGAGAAGACGAAAATACCATGTGCTGCTTAATTATTTAGACCAATATGTTTCAAGAAAATATATAAAGCCTAATTAAAGGATACAAAATTATATATGTGTGTGTGTGCGCGCGCGCGCGTTTGTGTGTAACGGGACTAGTTGTTGAAATAAAGAAACAGGTACTAAAACTATTAAAGAGTTAAAGTGTAATTACATGATGAAAGATATTGACTTGTAAAGTCTAAAAATATGAAGAGTATGACACAATCCTAACTACACGACTTATTGTTTCATTGTATATACTAATATAATTATATTGCAACCATTGATGATCCTAGCATCATGGTGGTTTTAATAATGCGTCTACATTGAATTTTCGTAGGTCCAGATTGTTAAATATATCACATAATTTAATAAATCAGCTCGATTTGATTTCTTGCAAAGATTGAGTGACATATAAGTATTAATTAACAACTAAAACCTTGTAGAAATTGCCTTTTCAGTATAGCCAAAAATCAACATCAGCTTTCATTCCTCTGATCTGATACATAATCATGGCAATAGAAAATTTTCAAATAACATATATTGCTAAACTAGCAATGCCAAGTGTATAAAATTTGATAAATAAACAATATGAAAATTATATATTTTGCAAGAAAACAAACATTAAATTGGTGTACACATAGACTTTGTGAATTATATAGGAAGAACATCAATCTAACAGCAAAGACAAGCTAGAAAAATATTCCAAAAGGGAAGAGAATACAATATATTGTCATTATAATAGCTGTCTTTAGACTAAAACAACTTGTAAATTTTCTATTAACTATGTATTATAGATTGAAATGAGTATTGATGATATATTTGATTAAGAAGTAAGGTAAATTGACATGTGTTCATGCTAGTCTCAGTTTCAATTTGCTATTGATTTAATAACTTGATCAAAATCAATAATCTATTAACTTTGTCCATGAATGCCTGATGTGCAACCCAAAATCTTATGTAAAACAATGCCTGATATCTCAGTTTCAAATGATCTAGAATAGTATTGGATGCAAGATGGCCTAGTTCCATTCGGACAGCTAAGCCTATCATTTTACATAGGTACTTAATTCAATATTGTGTAATTCAAATAGAGTCATGAACGTAATAATTAAATTTTCATGAACATCACAAACTGAAACATGAATTTTGTTACTGATGAAACAATAACATTACTAATGAAACATGAATACCGGTTAAGTAACACAACTTTGCATGCGTTTATTATGTTTTTAGGCTTTCATAAAACATGTCTATTAGTAATACACTAGAAACAAAAACACGAACATAATAATGCCAATGAGCACATGCCATACTAGCTAGTAAAAACACTAAACAATAAAAACCCAAAGTCACTGTGCCTACCAACTCCAGCTAGAAAATGGATCTATGTTTATCTACGCACTAGCTTTGAAACATGCCATTAAGGAGATGGCGTACTTGTAGCTTGGATAGGTACAACCTATGCTGTACTTATATACGTTATGATTAAAGACTCGTAAATAAATTTTGAACATGCATTATGCTTGAAAACTGTTCAAACTTGATAAACTAAAAAACAGAGGACAAATGGCTATAATGAAATTAAGGATCGGTAATAGTGATTTTAACCTTAGTACTAGGTTCAATATCAATAAAGGTGATATCATTTACCATAATAAAATATACCTATATTAAAAATAAAGTATAGAAAGTAAAATATATAGGACAAACACAATATCTTTAGGAGCTCTTGTAGTATTAAACAAAATTATGAATTCCTTAAACCTTGAATTCAAACTCAACAAACTGGTTCAACTAACAATCATTTAGTTAACAAACTGGTTCAATTATGAATTCTGAATTATGAATTAAACAAAATTATGAATTCTTTAAACCTTGATTCAAGCTCAACAAACTGGTTCAACTAACAATCGTATGAATAAAGAAGAATCAATTAGTTCGGAGATTGATCAAGAGCAAAATCGATTATAAGAACATGTTTGATAATGTACCTTCGAGTTTGTTCCTGAGCGAAATTGAAGTCGGAAATTGGAGAATAGGGTTGTTGAAGTCATCGACTTCTCAACTGCTAAGCGAGAGAGACGAAATGGAGGTGGAAATAGAGTAGAACGTGGATTAGGGCTTTTTTCGTTTTGGGAGAGAGACGAAAAGCGTTAAGCAAGGGAGACGAAATGGTTAAATGTTTTTGGAGAGAGTCAAAATTTTTGGGACTAAGCGTTACATAGCTACAGTACAAATTAAACAAGTACAAAACAAATCAAAAAGCTAAATACTAATGCTTAGAATAATGCGTTACTAAATTGCGTTATCAATAACATATTTTCTTGTAGTGAATTCTTTTAAGGGGTGATGTAACACCCCGTAATTTTACAATAAATAATTAAAAGAAAAATTAATTAACAAATAATAACACCGAAAAATAGAATTCTTGTAAACATAAAAATTGGCTAGGAAACTTGCACCGTTGAGTTTGAGGCGATTTTCTGATCAATTTTCATATATAGTGTTTTCCACTTGGAGTTCAAACAAAAAAGTTGTTAACATTTGAAATTTTAAAATCGAAACTAACTATATACGTAATTAAGGAAATAAGAATAATTAACAAACGTTAATTATTTACTGTCACTTCACTATGCCACAAAGTGAATCATATAATAGTGATCACACAACATAAGGTAGATTTTCTGTTATCCCAATATTTACTAATGTTTCACATAACATATGGAAAGATAACATGTTGTTTGACATAGCCCATAAAATCTCAATGTTCATGTTCAGACAACATTTTATTTGTTGTCTAATTGAAGTTAAAAAAAATTAGTTTTGGCTCCACCTATATGTTGGTTTCCCTTTCAATTATTTTTTGGCCCCCCATTCTTTTAATTATTTCCCTCTTCTATTTCTCTCAGTCCATTTTTCCCTCTTCGAAGTCAAATAAATGATTAAACCCCTCATCCCCTTTTCTTCTCTCCATACTCTCTCAATCTCAAAACCAAACCAAATCTTTTGGAATTGGGTTTCAATCAGAAGAACCCTAATCTCTCCTTGTCGATTGATCTACTGCCTTCAATCGAAAGTACCCTAATCTCGCCTTGTCGATTGGTCTTATGCAATTAGGGCTTCAATTGGTCTAGTTCTTTTGATCTAAGTATATGTTTTTCCTGATTTGGATTTGGATTTTTCCCTTTTTGAACTCAACAAATTATTGTCGATCATGATAAAGGATATTTATAGGAATTTGACTTGTTCATCCTTCGACTCCTAATATTTGACTTTGGTTGATTTCCCTAACTTTGGTCTTGACTTCAGTTTGCTGTTTTGGTTGATTTTCTTGACGCTGAGTATTGGTTGATATTTTTTTTGTTTGTTTATTGATGAGAATCATATAAATGTTATCTTGTTCTGGAAGTTAAGTTTGACTGGTTTGGTTTGTGACTGATTTTGTTTCCAACTGGTTATCTTTGAGTTTTCTGATAATTTTTGAAATGTATGCTCTACCCTGTTCAATGTGAATACTTATAAGTATGAATATATGTGTGAATGCTTGCTAAGCCTATGCATACATGTATATATTTACTTCCATGTATATACATAATTTATGGCACTTTGATGGCTCGAATCTCATGTTTGCGCTTTGATCTCGAACTTTAACTACCTGGACTTATTATTATGTGATGATGATCCATGTTGCTTTTGCACTGTGATTTCTTGTTATGCTGCCTTGGTTCATCCATACTCACGTATTTGTATGTTTATATCCGCATATCACTACATATGTGTGTGTTAGTCGCTATGCACATGATTGAAGATTACTAATAGTAAAAAACAATGTAAATGCAGCGAAAATAGTAAAGCAGATCACATAGTCAATTTTATACTGGTTCAAACCTCGTCCTACGTCTAGTCCTGAAGCTCCCTTTCAGTATTTTACTTTCAATACCCTCATTTCACCCAGAGGAACAGGTTTACAAACTCAGCCTGAATAATTGAATAGGACTTCAATAATAATTACAAGCAGTGTAACAAATGTAACTTTCTGACACAGCGTATCTTGAAATACAGAATTTCATTTTGATATACAATATCTTCTACAACCAAAAAAACTATATTTACAGGAGATGTAGAGGCTAAGGAGTTTATATGACTAGAATATGGGATGTGGAGATGAAGCATACTAGTCGAAATCTCTGAATCACACGAATTCCTTGGAATTCAGAGTATTATTTAGGAATTGAGAGTTTGAGGCCTAGAATTCAAAGCATAAAATTATGTTTCTGTTGAATATGCGCTTTGCGCTATATGATTTTTGTTTGATGATAATAAACATATATACATTCGCTTAAATGTATTTGTTAACGTACTATTTTAATCTTCACAGAATAAATAAATATTTGCTGAATAAAAATAAATAACACAGTTTTTGAATTCAAACGAATATTTTATTCAAACAAATATTTATTACAACTTTGATAGTACAATTTCAAGCTCTCACTATATATATACAATTTTGACTACAATACATGACATTTCACTATTTTACATCAGCACCTCACTACATATCACTCACACTCGTATTTATCTTCAACTGCATTCAAGTTTGAATCCAGCATCTGAGCGATCTGCAAAAATATAAACTAACGCAGTAAAATTGAAAATAAAATATTTTTGCGATATAAAATAAAACGTGAATTTTGAAAATGATATTTGCCTCAGTTATTTGGGTTGTTCGTCATCATTTAAATTTGAATTCATCATACACGAACAACTTGTGACATACACAGTATATTACTGTATATGCCACAAGGCCGTGCACGCCAATATATACACTTGATTGATTTACAGGGACAGGCAAGCACAGGTCAAACCCAAATGAAAAACCGGGTTTCAACTCACGTGCAATATATTTAAAATCACGACACGAGCACAAGGTCAAACCCGAGCTGTAAAACTGGATTCAACACAAGGCGACATGACAGGAATGCTATGTTCAAACATGACACAGCCTCAAACCAGCAGTATACAAGTACAAGACCACCAAGCAAAATCAGTACAACATGTCATGAATGAACTAGCAAAGGTTAGCCATCAACATAACAGCAGCACCAACCAGAAAAGAAGCAAACCAAACATGCAAATGCATCAACATGCCACAAGACATAGTAATGCAACAGTGGCTAACCAGAAGTGAAGATTGCAGCAACATCAAGTGACAATGCAAGCAAAAACTCAAGAGCAACAGTGAATGGGGCAAAGCACAAAAGTGCACAATGACACAGTGAACCAAACAGTCGAAGACATGAATGCAACAAAGTTCACAAGTGCAGACACAAGGGCAGTAATACAAGATCAAGTGACAACACAGAGCAGTGATAATGAAACAACAGTACAACAGATGGCAGTGGACAGTACAAGCCTGCAGAATGCAAATGGACTCGACCAATGCTACAAGCAGCAATGTGAAACTGCAGTGATACATAGGCAACATGAAGCAATGCACATGTCACCAGTACATTGAAGACTCCAGCACAACAAAGTATGGAGTGTACAAATGCAAATGTCCAAACAACAACATGAAGTGAACCAAGTTCAAGCCACAAGTACAACTCGACTGCAACAGTACAGTCAAAGTGCAAAAGTGCATGAACATAGGATCAGTACAGCAACAATGAAACTGACTCAAAGCACAACAGTGAAGTGACAAATATTCAGTGGTGAAGCAACAACAATGAAGCAGTTCAAATCCAAATTCAAGAATATATACAATGCAAATGTACAGGCCAGTGAACATAAAAGAAAAATGGCAGAGTCGAAGCACAAAGAACAAAACAGTTCATGTATGCAACAGTCAACAAGGCAACAATACTGATGAACAACAAAGGGTACATGTCAAATTATGATATGAACACAAGCCAGTGCACGACCATGTGACAGTATCAAGTTCTTACCAAATCAAGAAAACATCAAGATGATCAATGACCAAACTTATACATGAATCTGCACTAAAACAAATAATGGCCAGAACCAAACCACAAGACTACAGATGAGCAAGTAGATCAAACGAAGAGTGCAGGTGAACAAATGTACAAATGAACTGCAAATATCCAAGTACAGCATGAACAAGTCAATTACTACATAACACAGCAGTGCAAACACTTCGAGTATGACACAGCAACACTTGCAACAGTGAAGTCGAAATCATGTAAAGGACACAGCTGTATACAAGTACAAGCCACAATATCAAAGCTGTGCCGTGGATAGCAAGAATATACATGCATATGAACAAGTCAACTTCAAAGCCGTGGGACACAAGAAATGAAATTATACGCATATGACAAAGTCAGAGTTTATCACAAGCATCCAAGTGTAATCGAGTGGCCGAGATGAATAAATTGACGAATTCAAACGAACGTAATTCAAGGAATACGAACGCATATAAAAGCCCCAAATCATCATCGGCATAAGGGTGAGTTCGAGTACGAAAATCAAAGAGGAACAGAGCCAAAAATCTTACCTGAAGCAAATTCGAACTCATCAAAGCGAAGCCAAGCCAAGCCGATAATCATCTCAACCCTAATTTGAAATCGAATCCCCAAATCCATAAACCCTAAATCACAGTACCACGACAAAGCAAAGCCGTGAATTCAAGAGCAACGAAGATTGAGCAATAGCCAAGATTAAAGAGCATCGAAACAAAGTCGCCACTCATAATATCTCATATCGAAGGAACGAAGAAAGAAACGGCCACCATTATCAAGAGAAAAAGGAACCGGCCTTGTTTATGTTAGAAAGGGGAATTAAAAAAAAAAATATACTATATTTGGGCCGGCCTTGTTATTAAAAGGAGAGGCTTTAATTTTATAATAGTGTCTTTTTTGTTTTTAGTTTTATAATAGTTTTTTTTTAGTTTGAGCAAAAATCACGTGTCCAAAAGTTCATATTTTAATTTTTTTTTTGCTCCTGGTTGTTTTGAAGTTGTTTTTTTTTTTCAAGTCAAAGAAGTAGTAAATCACCACCTAGGTTTAGGTAGTGTCAGATTGTCTATTTTGAATTAGTTCAGTGAGCAGGGTGTGCGAGTTTGCAAAGCTCTATAGGCGGGAGCAGTGTTTGCGAATAAGCGAAACTCTATAGGCGGGAGCAGGGTGTGCGAGTCTAGTAGAGTGTTTGTGAGCGGGAGCAAAAGGGTCTGCGAGTCTAGTAGAGTGTTTGTAAGCGTGATACTGTTTAATTCTAATAGAAATCTGTGAATGCAGCAGTAGGCAGGGGTTGCCGAAGCTGGGTAAATTTTGTGTGTGATTTACTTTTCAGCATATTTATTTCTGCTATTATATTTCTGTGTTTAATTCGAGAAAATTTGCTATAACCCTATTCACCCCCCCTCTAGGGTTAATCTAGATCCTACAGTTTCAATGTATGTTGATTTAGGAATGGTTAGGGGATTATATAGTTGTTGTAGAGATGTCAATGTAGATGTGCAACCTTCCAAATTCACCATTGATGAAGAGAAGTGGTTGTAGAAGCGAAGTGATGCAACTTCTGGAGTTAAGAGACATGAAGGCACCAATTCAAAAGAATAGCAATTTTTGCACTAGCTCATTCGACGGAGGATAAAATTCAGTCAACTGAAAATGGCCAATTTTGGCCTGAACTTCGGGCTTGATTCAGTCAGCTATTTTTTATAAGTTAGTCAATTTAGGCTAGATCAGTCAACTGAGCAAGGATTTCAATCAGCCGAATAAGCATAATTTCCAAAAGCTTGCTTAGTTTAGTGGTAAAAGCATGTGCTCATCTCTTAGCCCACCTGGGTTTGAGTCCCAACTTCACATATTTTAGCCAATTTATTTTTTACCTTTTCCATCATTGTTTTGACCTGAAATAACTTAATAAATATAGTAGCAGCATTGTTGTATGGTTATTATCATCAAAACACCATATATATGGTTCTAACAATCTCTCCATTTTTTATTATGACAACCACACAACCTTATAATATAAAATAATAGCTCCTTCTAAATATATGTTATGTATAATAAGTTTAATTCCCCCAACTTTATATAGATGCTAATATAAATATTTAAAGCACACATTCTTCTCCCCTATTATCATCAACAAAAAGGGATAAAAGCATTGGCATACTATATGATAAAAAAATCCCCTTAAGTATAATGTTTCTCTTTAACTTTTAACTATGTACTCCCCCTATCAATATGCTCATTATTTCTCCCTATTTGCAATTAACAAAAAACATGAAAAAATTAAAAATAAATGGAGAATATCATAGAGAAGTCATAAATAATTTTTTTTAACATTGTTATAAAGCGAAGAGTATCCAATAGATATGTCAAATGTAAGTAAAATGATACTCATTTTACAATAAATATTAGGTTTACAACTTAGAAAACCTTATCCAGTTGGATGTGACTGATCTCTTAAAAATATAATTTCCACTGTTAATCACAATGTCGTAATAATTGCTAATGTATGATTGTCTATTATAATCACTTAGATTAGTAGGGACCTATATATCAACATTCGTTGTCACTGATTTAGCATTTAAAGGATTTTTTCAATTTCTAAGCATAATACTATAATGACATGAATTAGTTTTAGAACTATCTCTACTTTTAGTACTAGCATTAAAATGTGTATACAGGGATGCATATCCAATACTTTTTCTACAATTATCTTGTTTATATCCTAAACCAGTTCTATTATTGTGAACTTTGCGATTGGCAGTTAAGGAAGATAAACCATCTTTTTCTCTATTAAAATTTGTGATTTTCTCATTTAATTTATCAAAAACAGCTTTGGAATCACAAATTTCTTTTTACAACATAATATTATTTTCTTTTAAAAATTCACATTCTTTAACTAAATTCTAGATTCTTATCAATGAAAGCCCTATTCTCTTTTTCAAGGGACAAAAGTTTAGAATTAGAATCATTTAAAGAATTTTCCAAAAATATATTTTTATTTTGCCAAACTTCGATTTCCTTTAAAAGATTAGTATTTTTATCGTTTAAGCGCTTGTTATCTTTTGATAACTTTTTGTACAATAAGTTATTCTAATGTATTTTCAAAATTTTCAGTTTGTTATACTAAAAAATTATCTCTTCCATTAGAATACTAATTTTACGCTCACAATCATCTAATTTAGCTAAAGCAATTGAATTGACGTATTGTGATGCTTTGAAATCTTTTAATAACTTCTCACGCGTTGTAAAAGATCGCTATATATAGAATCTAAGAGTATCAATCTTGATCTGAGATTAGCCATAGAGCACATATACCTTGATTTTATAAAAAAAAAATCTCACTTTCAGGAATTTTATTTTTCACAATTGACTTTGAGCTCTGATTGGACCTTCACTTTCTGGCCATTGTTCTGATATATTGTTACAATCGTTAGAACACCAGGATCTGATACCACTTGTTAGTCGATATGCACTGGATCGAAAATGGCCTATAGTAGTAAACAATGTAAATGCAAAGGAATAGTATAGTAGATCACACAATCGATTTTATAACGGTTCAGACCTCCCGTCCTACGTCCAGTCTCGAAGCTCCCCTTTATTATTTCATTATCAACGCCCTCACTTCACTAGGAGGAACTGGTTTTCAAACTCGGCATGAACAACTGAACAGGACTTCAACAACAATTATAAGTAGTGTAACTAATGTTCCTTTCTGACACAACGTATCTTGATATACAGAATGTCACTTTGACGTACAGTAACTTCTATAACCAGAAAAAACTATATTGAGTGGAGGAGTAGAGGCTAAGGAGTTTGTTTGACTAGAATATGGGACTTGGAGATGGAGCACACTAGACGAAATCTGTGAATCACATGAATTTCTTGGAATTCAAGGAATTACTTAGGAATTGAGAGTTTGAAGCCTAGAATTCAAAGCATAGTGTTATGTTTCTATGTATGTTGATTTAGGAATGGTTAAGGGATTATATAGTTGTTGTAGGTATGCTAATGTAGGGGTGCAACCTTCCAAATTCGACATTGATGAAGAGAAGTGGCTGCAGGAGCAAAAGAGATGCAACTTCTTGAGCGAAGATGTGATATCCAGGAATTTCAAACCAAATTTAAATGTGATAATCTCCATTATAAATTAATTAAAATTGATAAAATTGATATTTTAAACAATAATAATAATTGTTGTATATATATATATATTGATTTTAAATAGAATTTTTATATACAAATGGAATTTGGATTTGTTAAAATTATATGTACATATTAAATTGATTTATAATTGAATTTGAAATTTAATTTGAATTTGAATATTTAAATTGAAATTCGAAGATTGTTATTTATATCTTAAATCATACTTTGGTTTTAAAGTATATTTTCATGATTTTATTTAGGATTTAAAATTGTTTTATATTAATTTCTTTTTAAACAGATTTATTTATGTAAATTAAATATGTGTTTATAAATTGGAAAATTTATTTTAAAAGCTTTTAAAAATCAATTTTTGCATGTAAATTACATATGTTAACTTGTAATCACTCCTAATAACATGTGTTAAATAATTAGGTAAGTTTAGTGACAAGTGTCACATTTTTATTTTATTTTCTTAATTTTAATAAATCAAAAATTAAATCTATATAGCTTTACTTCTTCATCTTCTTTCATTTTTCCATCTCATATTCTAAAAGCAACGAAATAAGCCGTTAAATTACAAATCAGAAAATTTTATCAACCTTCACCTTTTTAACCAAAAAAAATAAAAAATAAAATCAAGATTCAAGCTACCTTCTTTTCAAAAACTCAAAGAACCAATAGCCTGTACATTAAAAACCTATAGCACAAATTTCAGTAAAAATTTTCAAAAATCAAGTCATCTCAACAACTTCAAATCCCAGTCTAAGGATCATCGTCAATTTAAAGGTTTCCAGTCGCAAAGCATAGCATTTTAACTTTCTAGCATTTCCAGTTTTAAGGATCGGCAATTGAAAGATTTCTAGTCTGCAAAATTATTTTTAGTCTCTGCTTCAAATAGTTAGGTGAGTAAACTACACTTTGTTTTAATTTAAATACTGGATGCATGAATAGAAGCTTGATGTAAAATGTGTTTGAATGCTGCTGTACTGAATGTATTTGAATAAATCTGGTTGCATGTGTTGAGATATCATAGTTTATCTCTGTTTAAAAATGCGGAGTAAAAATTTCAATTTCTCTTGTTCTAATCATTGTTAGGCTAGGGTATTTAAACAAAATATGTTAGTTTAAGATCAAACTATGATTTAAACATATTTTAAAGTTTAGTAAATAAAAATATTGTCTGGAAAATTAAAAAAAGAACAGAGGAACTGTAGTTTTGTAAAAATCAATTACACTGATTTGTTAATTCACATTTATCGTCTGAATCCACTTTGCAAAATATGATTTTTAAAACAAAAATCATAAGTTTTAGTTTGGAATTGATGAGGCATTTATGGATCGACCTGAAATGAGTTTTTGAGCAAAATCTGGCAACTTGGGTGATTCTGGAAGACGGGGTTGTGTCTGAAGATGGCATGGTGATCAACGAAGATGGGAAAACTGGTGGAAGCGGTGTACAGTCGCCGTGGCGTCGGCGATTGGCAATTTGAGTTTTAAACCCTAGTCCTGTCGAGGCTTGAAAATTTTTCGCTGTGATTTCTATGATGCATCGAGTTGCACATGGTTCGGGAAAGAGCTGGCGTGGAGTCTAGCTTGGTCGTTGGCGAAGTCTCGGGGGATCCGGCGATAGGCGGTGGTGGATCGAGGAGTTTTTACGGTGGTGGTGAGTTTCATGTTTTCAACTGGAAGGCTCGTTTTCGTTTTGGGCTTCGCGACAGTTATTCGAGTGTCGGAATTGATCAGGGGTTCGACGTCATCATGTGGAGTGAGTCGCCGGAGGTGACGGTGCCATTGATGGACTGTGCACGTGCACGGTGTAGCTTCATGTTTGGGTTTTGTTTCGAGAGCAACTCGAAGGGTTTCTCGAGTAGGAAGAAGGGTATATCGAGTTGGAGCTCGAGTTCGTGTGAGTGCAGCCTTCTCTATTTTGTTTTTTACCTTAATATTTGACTAAACTAAAAAAGAAAAGAAAAGGGAAGATGAAGAAGAGAAACTCGAGTCAATACTCGAGTCGGTAACGGGTTAAACCCGAAGCAAGGTTAGAAACGTTTTAAAAAGATTTTATGAAAGCTAGTTTTAAAATTAAAATTAAAATTTGGTTTGAACTATTATAGAAGTAATTATGGATTTATTAATTTGTATTGAGAAATATTGATTAATAATTAAGGTTATTAATCAATAGTTAATGGATAATTAATCAGTTAATTTAAGGTTAATTAATTGATTATAAAAGTAATTAAGGATTGATTACTTTGTATTGAAGAAGATTAATTGATAATTAAGGTTTATTAATTAATAATTAAAGAATAATTAATCTATAATTAAAGATTAATTAATTGGTTTATAGGATAATTAAGGGATGAATTACCCGGTTGGAATTAATGAGATAAATGTGATTAATTAATTTGTTAATTAATTAAAGATAATCGCTTGATAATTAATTAAGTAAATTACCTAATGAGATTTAAGTGTAATTACTTAGTGAAGTAATTAATGGATAAATTACTGGATGAAATTAATATAAGGGAAATTACTTAATGGGAAGTAATTAAAGGTTAATTACTTAGAAGAAGTAATTAAGAATTAATTACTTGGTGTAATTAATTAAAGGATTAATATAATCAATTAAGGAGTTAATTAATTAAGATAAGTAATTACAGGATGGTTAATTACTATTTATGATTGATTAAGGCTGATTAATGAAAGTAATTAATTAAGGATTATTAATTAATGTAATTAATAAAAGTAATTAAAGATTAATTACTGTAAATGGTTAAGGATAATTAATTTGTGTAATAAATTAAAGGATAATTACATTATGTAATTAAAGATAATTAATCAAGGATGATTAATTAAGATGGATAATTAAAGGATAATTTACTAATTGATTTGTAATTAATTAACGATTAAGTAAAGGTAATCTAAGTGGTTAAAAGATTAGTAATTAATTTAATTAGAGATAAATTAAATTAATTTTGGAAATGGTCCATCTTGCTTATGAATGATTAAATGATGATTAAGCGCCTTGAATTGATTGATATTTTTTATATGAAATGTTTTGTGATATGATATATTGGGTGGACAATGATAATGCGGTTATCTCTCGATGATGAATTGATGTGTAAATAGTGACATCTTGTATATAAAGATTTAATTGTATTTCACTTGAATAACTTGGGTTAAGATGGTATTGAATGCGAAGGGACCGGAGTCGGGTATTAGTAAATACCCGAAACCACTTCGATTCTTTATAGATTGATATGTGAAATCAATAGGCTGGAATGGAATGATTCAAGTGAATTGGACCATTTAATCTAAGTTTTGGTACTTAGAAATTTATGTGTGTAATAAGTGATGTCTATAACAAATTGAGAATTTGTAAATTGATACGAGTTACCTCGGGTTTTAAATAAGTTCTATGCATTAGAACTTCATGTTAGATGAGTTTACTCACGCTGGTTTCCAGCCTGACCCGGGTGTTACTTTAATGTAATGCTCGGGTTAGACCGAGTACTACAGATTTTCAGGTTAGGACGTTCTAGAGCTTAGGAGGCGAGCTGGATGGCGGGAACGTATGGAGTGTATTCCGCTGTGAGATATTGTTGTATATCTGGGACATGTTGATTGTATCTGTCTAGTATTTGTACATATGTTGTAACTCTGATGTATTAAAATGTAATTAAATGATACAACTTTCTTTGTGTAAAGACTATTATTTGATATTATATTTTATCCACTGCGAATGTGAGATTCTGAGTTTGGTTTTCTGTTTCTTCTTCTTCTATCTCTTTTCTTCTTTTCCTAACTATCTGGAATTTTCAGGATCGAAATTTCCGGGTAGTTACGTTTGGTATCAGAGCAAGGTTAAGCGAGAACCTTGGCTCTGGCGGGTGTACTCATTAAGGATAGGGTCAGTGTTACCCTAGGATGAGTTGAGTGTGTGTGTGTGTGTATATATATATATAAGAGCGTACTTGTTATTTTCTTATATAAAGGTTTTAAAATGGTTTCAAAAGTAAATGAATCTTATATAAGGTTATTAAGCAATAGATTTTCTATTATATTAAGGAAATTGGTTGTTGTATTAATTGAATTAAAAGTAATAATGAGAATTAAGTAGTAATAAAATACAACCAAACTGAAATTTAATAAAGATAAGTTTGAAATGGATTCAAACTGAAATTAAAATCTTGAATTTGGGAAGGAGTTTCAGAATTAGATAATAATGAATTGGTCCAGATATGATAATCTTGGTTATTATCATAAATGATTGTTGTGTTTAATAATAGAATGTGTATTAATGAGTAAGAAAAATGAAATGTTTTAGGGAAGTAAAACATTTAGGGAAGTATGACTTATTAATTGGAATTAAAGATGATCTAAATTGTGAAGTTTTAAATCTGGGTCTAGAATTTGAAAATTTGTTTCAAAATAATAAAGAAACAATATATAATGTTATTTAATGTATTTGAATGAAGGGTCCTATTTCAAATAAGAGTTGTTTGAAAATTTAAAGGAATTTGTTTTGAATTAAAAACCAAAGGGTGTTTTAAAATTTAAGGATAACTTGGTGTGTAAAGAAAATAATATGTATAAGGAATATACATAATATCAAAGGTGATTTGAAATAAACTCTAAGGTTGAGTTTTGAATTTTATTTTGACTGTGATGTGAAAACTCAAAGTGATAAGCTTTTAAACTTATAAGTGGGGAGATTATTTATGAGAAGTTTAAAATTTGAAATGGAAATTCAAATTGGATAAAATTGACTGGATTAAATAAATTGAAATTTAACTTAGGAAGTTAAATGGTTAATTTGAATTGGGAGTTTGTGTGATCTCAAAATGGGTTTGAGATCTAGAAATTAGAAATGGATGGATGTTTTAAAATAATTTGAATGATACCATCCTGTTGTTATTAATAATCTTTAAGCTGCATTTGGATTCAGAATTAAATGTTTTAAAGATATAAGTTGATTTAATTTAAAGGATTAAATCAACATTTAAAATTTAACTCGAATTTATATAATTCGGGATGGTTTAAATTGAAATTTGAATTGACTTAGTTCAAATTGAATTTGATTTGAATTAATTGGAATTGTGATTAGAGATGGATAAGTTTAAAAATTCAAATGGAAAATTTGAATTGGATTAATTTGAAATGAAATTGAAGATGAATGTGTTCAAATTCAATTGGGGATTGAGGATTAATTCAACTTGAATTGGAATTAAATCAATTTCAATGGAAATTGAAGTTATTTAAATTGGAATTGAGTCAATTTAAATGGAAGTGAAAATGTAAATTGCATTGATGGGAATGGAGGTTGGGAATTGAACGGTTTGGCTCTGGACTATTTTCAAAATAAATTATTTTAATATAAACTGTTTTAAATTTACTTTCCAAGCCATTTACTATATACAACCTTTCTTTTTAAAGCCTAATTATCTTATACTTATTTTACAATTATTTTTGGAACTATTTAATAATTTTTCAAGTGTTTTATAAACTAATTATTGCTTTTCAACTACTTTATAACTAATTATTACTTTACAACTATTTTGCAATTATTTAACTATTTTCCAACTATTTTACAATTATTTAACTATTTTACAGCTATTTTACAAACTAATAATTATTTTTCAACTACATATCTATTTTAAAATTTTCAAGCTATTTTCTAAATTTAAGCTGGATAGAGATTCAAATTGTTTATAATTAAAGTAATAATCCATATGGGATTAGAACAACTGTGAATAGGTAAATAGGGATTAAAGTGAATGTGAATAGAAAAGGAGATTGATTTGGCTAATAACCAATAAAGATAAATACGTAAGATGTACGTATACTATTCTATTCGCATAATGATTTAATCCAGATTCGAGTACAGAATTTCGAGATAATTATATCGATCCGAGTTGGGATTTTTTACTCGATTTTCGACGGCAAACCTGGATAAGGATTGTTGATTGGCTTTGGATATTCTCTGTCATAGTTATTGCTATGCAAGGAGAATAACGGTTTCTGATCAAGAAACCAGATCTGAGTCCGCACTAGGAAGTCGGGTGGACGATACTAGTCCGGAAGTGAAGTTGTGTGATCGAGTGAGCGATCAGATTGATAAAGTGTACGGATGGTATGTGTACATCGTATGGATTGGAATGAAATTGATATTGGATGTTTGTGGATAAGAACTGTAAAATTGTTTTTGAAGTGAAAAATATATTTTGTGAAATATATGATGAACTAAAATGTAAATTGGATATTTCTACGGCAGAAATTTACTTTATAGAAGTAGGCATTTTGGTAAGTGACTTTATAGAGTAATCAAATTTGAATATTTGATTTGGAACAAATAAAGTTATATATCTTTGTTATACAAGATAAATCTTCCCTTGTTGAATCTATAGCCAGAAGAAAAGGGTTTTTGAAAATATTTGAAGTATAGAAGGGGTTTTATACAAGTTTGAAATGATCCAAAGATTTTTCAAGGTTATATATCTATATATATATATAAAGGATCTTATGAGAATGATTTTGGAAAAAGGTTTGGAACCTTTGGATTTGGAAAGGCTTTTGATTTTTGGGTAAAATCAATATTGGATTTGGAAAGCCTAGCTTGAGAATTATCGATTATGGGATAATCGATTTTAAGAAAGGAGATTTATATGAGATTCATACTAGGTGTATGATTTGGAAAATACTATATGTGTATAGTATAAAATGTTTTGAAAATGGATCTGGAGAAAAAGGTGCTCCCTTGAAATGAACTTCTCATGAGTGCCACAGGGTGTTACTACCTTGAACCCTAAGGGGGAGTTCTAAAGTTGATTCTGTGAGGAGTCCAGACAAAACTAGTTTCTAAGGATTATGTGTAGTGTGTAGCGGAAGTCGAGGGCGCTGATGCCTATAGAGGCATTTGGGTTATGCTGTGACGACAGTATAACTCGATGTCACTGCGATCTACTGCAGACCATCGTGAAAGTCGTGTGTGCTGCTGAGAGTCAACAATCTGCGTTTGATTTTACATCGATAGACTACGACCTATGTGGGAGTGGAGAAGTTCCATTTTTGGCAGTGAAAATCGAAGGCGCCGATGCCTACAGTTGCATGGACTTTTTCTGTGATGGCAACGTAACCCTGGAATGTAACTGCGATCTGTTGTGGGTTCCATGGCGTAATCGAGAGGCGCGGAGTGCCTACAGTTACGTGGACGTTTGCTGTGATGGCAACGTAACCCAGGATGTAACTGCGACCGTGGATGGGGGTGATGATTTCCAAAGCATTCTCACCAAAGATATTCTTCTATTTCAAAAATGTTTTCTATATTTTCAATAAAATTACTTTCCAAGTACTTTCACTACATGTTAAAAATGGGGTTTAACAAGTACTTTTAGATTTTCAGTCTTACGCCTGATCAACGTATGACCGAATTTCTATGAGAACGAGGACAGATTGGTTGAGATATCGAGTTATATAAGTATTTTTATAAAAACTATTTTCGTACTATTATATAGATTTTAAAAGTATTTTAAAAATGATCAAGGAATAATTTATCTGATTTTAAGTTATGGAATAAATTCTGGCTTCGTTGCTTTTCGAGGACGAAAAGATTCAAAGGGGGGAGGAATGTGATATCCCGGAATTTCAAATCAAATTTAAATGTGATAATCTCCATTATAAATTAATTAAAATTGATATTTTAAACAATAATAATAATTGTTGTATATATATTGATTTTAAATAGAATTTTTATATACAAATGGAATTTGGATTTGTTAAAATTATATGTACATATCACATTGATTTATAACTGAATTTGAAATTTAATTTGAATTTGAATATTTTAATTGAAATTCAAAAGATAATAATTTATATCTTAAATCATACTTTGGTTTTAAAGTATATTTTCATGATTTTATTTAGGATATAAAATTGTTTTATATTAATTTCTTTTTAAAGAGATTTATTTATATAAATTAAATATGTGTTTATAAATTGGAAATTTTATTTTAAAAGCTTTTAAAAATCAATTTTTGCATGTAAATTACATATGTTAACTTGTAATCACTCCTAATAACATGTGTTACATAATTAGGTAAGTTTAGTGACAAGTGTCACATTTTTATTTTATTTTCTTAACTTTAATAAATCAAAAATTAAATCTATATAGCTTTACTTCTTCATCTTCATTCATTTTTCCATCTCATTTTCTAAAAGAAAATAAATAAGCCATTAAATTACAAATCTTAAAATTTTATCAGCCTCCACCTTTTCAGCCAAAAAAAATTAAAACATAAAATTAAGATTCAAGCTATCGTCTTTTCAAAAACTTAAAGAAGCAATAGCCTATACATTAAAAACCTGTAGCACAAATTTCAGTAAAAGTTTTCAAAAATCAAGTCATCTCAACAACTTCAAATCCCAGTCTAAGGATCATTGTCAATTTAAAGGTTTCCAATTGTAAAGCACAACAATTTAGCTTTCTAGCATTTCCAGTTTTAAGGATCGACAATTCAAAGGTTTCCAGTCTGCAAATTATTTTTAGTCTCTGCTTTAAATAGCCAGGTGAGTAAACTATACTTTGTTTTAATTTAAATACTGGATGCATGAATAAAAGCTTAATGTAAAATGTGTTTGAATGTTATTGTACTGAATGTATTTGAATAAATCTGGTTGCATGTGTTGAGATATCAAAGTTTATCTCTGTTTAAAAATGCAGAGTAAAAATTTAAGGAACAATTTCTCTTGTTCTAATCATTGTTAGACTAGGGTATTTAAACAAAATAGTTAGTTTAGGATCAAACTATGATTTAAATATATTTTAAAGTTTAATAAATAAAAATATTGTATGGAAAAGTAAAAAAAGAGCAGAGGAACTGCGGTTTTGTTAAAAATCAAGTACATTGATTTGTTAATTCACATTAATCGTTTGAACCCCCTTTGCAAAATATGATTTTTAAAACAAAAATCATAAGTTTTAGTTTGGGATTGATGAGGCATTTCTGGGTTGACCAGAAATGATTTTTTGAGCAAAATCTGTCGACTTGGGTGATTTTGGAAGACGGGGCTATGTTTGGAGATGGCATGGTGATCATCGAAGATGGAAAAAATGGTGGAAGCAGTGTACGGTCGTCGTAGCATCGGCATTGGCAATTTGAGTTTTAAACCCTAGTCCGGTCGAGGTTTGAAAAATTGGTCGCTGTGATTTCTATGATGCATCGAGTTGCACATGGTTTGGGAAAGAGCTGGCGTGGAGTCTAGCATGGTCGTTGGCGAAGTCTCGGGGGCTCCGGTGACAGGCGGTGGTGGATCGAGGAGTTTTTACGGTGGTGGTGAGTTTCCAGTTTTCAACTAGAAGGCTCATTTTCGTTTTGGGCTTCGCGATAGTTGTTCGAGTGTCGGAATTGATCAGGGGGTTCGACATCGTCATGTGGAGTGAGTCGCCGGAGGTGACGGTGCCGTTGATGGACTATGCACGTGCATGGTGTAGCTTTGTGTCTGGGTTTTGTTTCGAGAGCAACTCGAAGGGTTTCTCGAGTAGGTAGAAGGGTATATAGGTTGGAACCCGAGTTGGTGTGAGTGCAGCCTTCTCTATTTTGTTTTTTACCTTAAAACTTGACTAAACTAAAAAAAAGAAAAGGGAAGATGAAGAAGAGAAACTCGAGTCAATACTCGAGTCAGTAACGGGTTAAACCTGAAGCAAGGTTAGAAACGTTTTAAAAAGGTTTTATGAAAGCTAGTTTTAAATTTTAAATTAAAATTTGGTTTGAACTATTATAAAGTAATTATGGATTTATTAATTTATATTGAGAAATATTGATTAATAATTAAGGTTATTAATCAATAATTAAGGTTATTAATCAATAATTAATGGATAATTAATCAGTTAATTTAAGATTAATTAATTGATTATAAAAGTAATTAAGGATTGACTACTTTGTATTGAAGAAGATTAATTGATAATTAAGGTTTATTAATTAATAATTAAAGAATAATTAATCTATAACTAAAGATTAATTAATTGGTTTATAGGATAATTACCCGGTTGGAATTAATGAGATAAATGTGATTAATTAATTTGTTAATTAATTAAAGATAGTCGCTTGGTAATTGACTAAGTATAATTACCTAATGAGATTGATAAGTGTAATTACCTCCTAAAGTAATTAATGGATCAATTACTGGATGAAATTAGTATAAGGGAAATTACTTAATGGGAAGTAATTAAAGGTTAATTACTTAGGAGAAGTAATTAATAATTAATTACTTGGTGTAATTAATTAAAGGATTAATATAATCAATTAAGGAGTTAATTAATTAAGATAAGTAATTATAGAATGGTTCGTTACTGTTTATGATTGATTAAGGCTGATTAATGGAAGTAATTAATTAAGAATAATTAATTAATTGTAATTAATGAAAGTAATTAAAGATTAATTACTGTAATTGGTTAAGGATAATTAATTTGTGTAATAAAGTAAAGGATGATTACTTTATGTAATAAAAGATAATTAATCAAGGATGATTAATTAAGATGGATAATTAAAGGATAATTAATTAATTGATTTGTAACTAATTAATGATTAAGTGAAGGTAATCTAAGTGGTTAAAAGATTAGTAATTAATTTAATTAGAGATAAATTAAATTAATTTTGGAAATGATCCATCTTGCTTATGAATGATTAAATGATGATTAAGTGTCTTGAATTGATTGATATTTTTTATATGAAATGTTTTGTGATATGATATGTTGGGTGGACAATGATAATGTGGTTACCTCTCGATGATGAATTGTTGTGTAAATAATGACATCTTGTATATAAAGATTTAATTGCATTTCACTTGAATAACTTGGGTTAAGATGGTATTGAATGCGAAGGGACCGGAGTCGGGTATTAGTAAATACCCGAAACCACTTCGATTCTTTATAGATTGATATGTGAAATCAATAGGCTGGAATGGAATGATTCAAGTGAATTGGACCATTTAATCTAAGTGTTGGTACTTAGAAATTTGTGTGTGTAATAAGTGATGTCTATAACAAATTGAGAATTTGTAAATTGATACGAGTTACCTCAGATTTTAAATAAGTTCTATGCATTAGAACTTCATGTTAGATGAGTTTACTCACGCTGGTTTCCAGCCTGACCCGGGTGTTACTTTAATGTAATGCTCGGGTCAGACCGAGTATTACAGATTTTCAGGTTAGGACGTTCTAGAGCTTAGGAGGCGAGCTGGATGGCGGGAATGTATGGAGTGTATTCCGCTGTGAGATATTGTTGTATATCTGGGACATGTTGATTGTATCTGTCTAGTATTTGTACATATGTTGTAACTCTGATGTATTAAAATGTAATAAATGATACAACTTTCTTTGTGTAAAGACTATTATTTGATATTATATTTTATCCACTGCGAATGTGAGATTCTGAGTTTGGTTTTCTGTTTCTTCTTCTTCTATCTCTTTTCTTCTTTTCCTAACTATCTGGAATTTTCAGGATCAAAATTTTCGGGTCGTTAAAGAAGAGACACAAAGGCACCAATTCAAAAAAATAGCCATTTTTGTACCAGCTTAGTCGATTGAGGATCAATTTTAGTCGACTGAAAATGGCCAATTTTGGTCCAGAACTTCAGACTTGATTCAATCGACTGTTTTTTATAAGTTAGTTAACTTAGACTAGTTTAGTCGTTTGAGTAAGGATTTCATTCGATTGAATAAGCATAATTTCCAAATGCTTTCTTAATTCAGTAGTAAAAGCATGCAATAATCTCTCAACCCACCTGGGTTCGAGTCCCAGCTTCGCATATTTTTAACCAGTGTATTTTCTAAGAGATGAGCATATGCTTTTACCATTGATTTAAGCAAGCTTTTGGAAATTATTCTTATTGAGTCGACTGAAACCATTGCTCAGTCGACTGACTTATAAAAGCAGCCTATTAAATCAAGCCCTGCTCTCTAGACCAAAATATGCCACTTTCAGTCGACTGATTCGGGTCCTCAGTCGATTGAGCTAGTACAAAAATGGCTATTTCTTTGAATTGGTGCCTTCATGTCTCTTAGCTCCAGAAGTTGCATCCCTTCACTCCTACAGCCGCTTCGCTTCATCAATGCCGAATTTGGAAGGTTGCACCCCTACATTAGCATCTCTACAACAACTATATCATCCCCTAACCATTCCTGAATCACCGCGCATTGAAACACAACTCTGTGCTCTTAATTCTATACCTTAAACTCTCGATTCCTAAGTAATACTCTGAATTCAAAGACATTCATGTGATTGATTTCGACTAGTGTGCTTCATCTTCACATCCCATATTCTAGTAGAATAAACTCCTTAACCTCTACACCTCCACTCAATATAGTTTGATCTGGTTATAGGAGTTATTGTACATCAAAGTGACATTTTCTATATCAAGATATGTTGTGTCAGAAAGTAATATTTGTTACACTTATTGTAATTGTTATTGAAGTCATGTTTAGTTGTTCAGGCAGAGTTTGTAAACATGTTCCACCGGGTGAAGTAAGTGTGTTGATAGTGAAATACCGAAGGGGAGCTTCGGGACAGGACATAGGATGGGAGGTCTCAACCATTATAAAATCAATTGTGTAATCAACTAAGCTATTCCGCTACCTTTACATTCTTTACTACTATCGGCCATTTTTGATCCAGTGCATAGCAACTAACAAGTGGTACCATAGCCTAGTGTTCAAATGATCGTAACAATATCTTTGAACAATGGCCAGAAAGAGAAGGTCCGGTTAGAGCTCAAAGACAGTGGAGAAAAAGAAAATTTCAAGAAGCGAGCAACAATCTATAAAATCAAAGTACATGTATTGTGTGGCTAATCTCAGATCAAAATCGATATGCTTAGATTCTATGTATAGTGATATTTTACAAATGCATGAGAAGTTGTTAAAAGATTTTAATGCATCGCAAAATGTCAATTCTATTGCTTTAGCTAAATTTTATGATTGTGAGCGTAAACTTAGCATTCTAACAGAAGAAAATAATTTTTTAGTAAAACAAACTGAAATTTTTGAAAATACATTAATAGAACTTATTTTACAAAAAGATTTTCTGTTAAAAGATAATGACCGCTTAAACGATAGAAATACTAATCTTTTAAAGGAAATCGAAGTTTTGCAAAATAAAAATATATTTTTGAAAATTCTTTAAGTGTTTCTATTTCTAAATTTTATCTCTTGAAAAAGAGAATATGGCTTTCATTGAAAAGAATCTAGAATTAATTAAAGAATGTGTATTTTTAGAAGATAATAATATCATGTTGCAAAAAGGAATTTGTGATTCCAAAGCTATTTTTAATAAATTAAGTGAGAAAAGCACAAATTTTAATAGATAAAAAGATGATTCATCGTACTTAACTACTAATAGCAAAGCTCGCAATAATAGAACTGGTTTAGGCTATAAACAAGGTATTGTACAAAAAGTACTAGATATGCATTCCTGTATATGATATTACTAAATGTAGAGATAGTTCTAAAACCAATCCATGTCTTGATAGTATTATGCTTAGAAATAGAAAAAATCCTTTGAATACTACATCAATGACAATTAATATTGATATATGGGTTCTTGCTAATCTAACCGATCGTGGTAGCTATCATACAATAGAAACTATTATGGCACTATAATTAATAGTGAAAATTATATTTTTAAGGGATCAACCACATCCAACTGGATATGGTTTCCTAAGTCCTAAACCCTGTATTTTTTAAATGAGTATCATTTTGCTTGCGTTTGACAGATATATTAGGTACTCATTACCTTGCATTAATGTTAAATTATTTAATTTGTCTGTGATACTTCCTATCTTTTTTTACAAATTGGGAGAAAAATTGTACATATTTATAGAACAAATACATAGAATCATTTCTTAAGAGAAATATCATATTTAGGGTCAGTATTTAAAATATAATATGATTATGCATTTAATCCTTTTTGTTGATGACAAATGGGGAGAAGAACTTATACTTTACATATTTTATATTGGCATTTATATAAAGTTAAGGGAAATAAATTTATGATATATAACATACATTTAGGAGGAGCTATTATTTTATATTATAAAGTTGCGTGGTAGTCATCATCAAAAAAAGGGAAGAATGAAAGAACCATATATATGGTGTTTTGATGATAACAACCACACAACAATGCTACTAAATATATTTGTTAAGTTATTTCAGGTTAAAACGATGATGGAAAAGATGAAAAATAAATTGGCTAAAAAATATGCAAAACTGGGACTCAAACCCAGGCGGGCTGAGAAATGATCACATGCTTTTACCACTGAACTAAGCAAGCTTTTGAAAATTATGCTTATTCAGTCAACTGAAACCCTTGCTTGGTCGACTGAACCAGCCTAAGTCGACTAACTTATAAAAAACAACCTACTGAATCAAGACCCACTCTCTGGACCAAAATTGGCCACTTTCTGTCGATTGAATTTAGTCCTCAGTTGACTGAGCTAGTATAAAAACAGCTATTTTTTTGAATTGGTGCATTCATGTCTCTTCGCTCCTACAGCCTCTTCACTTCATCAATGGTGAATTTGGAAGGTTGCACTCCTACATTGGCATCCCTACAACAACTATATAATCCCTTAACCATTCCTAAATCACTATACATTGAAACACAACTCTATGCATTGAATTCTTGGCCTCAAACTCTCAATTCCTAAGCAATACTCCGAATTCTAAGAAATTCATGTGATTTAGAGATTTCGACTAGTGTGCTACACCTTCACATCCCATATTCCAGTCGAATAAAATCCTTAACCCCTACACCTCCACTCGAATAGTTTGGTCTGGTTATAGGAGTTATTGTACATAAAAGTGACATTTTGTATATCAAGATACATTATATCAAGAAGTAACATTTGTTACACTTCTTGTAATTGTTATTTAAGTTTGTTCAGTTGTTCATGCAGAGTTTGTAAACTTGTTCCTCCAGGTGAAGTGTGGTTGTTGATAGTGAAATACCAAAAGGGAGCTTCAGGACTGGATGTAGGAAGATAGGTCTAAACTAGTATAAAATTGAATGTGTGATCTACTATACTATTCCTTTGGATTAACATTGTTCTCTACTATCGGCCATTTTCGATCCAGTGCACAGCGACTAGCTGTGTGAACTTCCATGTATATACATCCACACACACATATATATATATATATATGTATACATGTGTGAATGTTTTTATATCAACATATATGTGTGAACTACCTTTTGTACTTGAGTCTGATATGGTTTATATCAAGTAATTTAAGACTTCCATGTATATAAATACATACGTATGTATGTATATATGCGTCAGTGTTGCTTTTGCACTATGGTTTCTTGTTATGTTGTCTTTGTTCATCCATACTCATGTGTGTGTGTTTATATATATATATATATGCATATTATTTGCGAACTTCCATGTATATACATACATATATATATGTTTATATGTACGAATGTTCTTAAATCTGCATATATATGTGTGTGAACTGCCTTTTGTACATGAGTCTGATCTAGTTCAATTGCAAATCTTGTTCCAATTCAGTTCTTTTGTATACTTGTATGTACTTATAGTGCTTGTATATACTTGTATATACACTTGTATATACTTGTATATACACTTGTATATACTTGCATTCTCATATGCACACTTGAGTTGCCTTAAGCTTGAACCATTTTGAGGTTTAGTTAAACTTGTTTTCAGTTCTGAACCATTTTGAGTTTCTGAACCATTTTGAGTTCTCAGTACATAAATAATGTATGCACTGAGTTAGTCTCCTGATGTATATGCTATCAAGATGTAGTTGTGTGTATCTCCTCTTGATACACTGTATTGTCTGCTTGAATCTGATTTCCATCTTGTTGCTTTGTTCAATCTGAATCACAATTCATGCTTGCTGTTGCATTACTATTGACCAAATACACATGTACATGCATTTTTGTTTATGTCTGAATTCATATTCTAGCCTGAATCTAATTTCCATTTTGTTCATTTTTGTTGACTAATGTAAGCTTATGCACTTGTGTTCACTGCAACATATTCCAGTCTTCACTTCTATTGAACTAGGTAATGTTCGCTGCACCATATTTCAGTCTTCACTTGTGTTCACTGCACCATATATATACATGCATACATATGTATGTATATATTTGTGACTGTGTAATGTCGAACGCCTTATGTACACTGCTTGGTCTTATGCACACTTGTCCGTAAGATTGGATTGAGGCTCGGCCTTGTGATATTCACAGTGATACACTGTGCATATCATAAGTTGTCCGTGCATATATATATATTTGTCTCTATATATAACATGAAGAAAAACAAACCCATAAATTTGGGAAATATTATTATTCAAATTCAAATTTATTTTTGCAATATAGGTTTGTTTCCTTTTCTATTTTACTGCATTGTTTATTTGACAGGTGTAAGAGACGGCTGGATGCAAGCTGGAATAAGCAAATCAAGATCAACATCAAAAATAAACTCATGTAAGTGTGAGTGAGTTTGAGTAAAAGGATGTTGTATATGAGAGCATATATAAATGTTGTATATATGAGAGTGATAATGGAAGTTGTATTTGAAAAATGTAAGTAGGGTTATAGTGGAAGTTGTGTTGTATTTGAATTTGATTTGAAATAAAATATTTTTGAAACAAATATTTGAATTTTATTTTGTGAACAGTTATTCATATCAGTCATTATATATATGTTGTCTAATAAGAATTTCTAGAAACGATACTATAACATCAAACAACATATGGTTTTGTTGTCGTGCTAATGCATGCCATTAAAATGGGCATCTCTGTGGTCTGATATGCAATGAGACAACATGGGATTTAACGATAGATAGATATGCAATTAGACAATAGCGCATATCCGTTATCTGATGCCTTTTTCCCATATTTCTTAAAGTTAATGGACATTTAACATTAGCTTAAACGTTAAGAAAACTGTTAAAGGAAATAATTTACATTGGTCGCTCGAATGAGGAAGCAGATTAAACAAATCAAGGAACAATAATTAATCATGGCTAAAACAAACAATATGTCAACCCTTGATGCACCTAGGTTGACCAGTAGCGATCGACCTAAGGTTTAGAGCGTTCGACCCTTGCTTATGTAAATTTGATAGTAATATATGGCCTAACGTCCCCGATTTAATATAGTTTCATCAAACAGCTAGCATTGATTTGAACCCATGTTAATAACGACCAAGACCCTCACTGCTACACTCATATTTCCGAAGCGACACTAGAGCTCTGCCATTTTCTCTTCTCCTCCAATTTCAAAATTCTTAGAAATAGCTATAGATTATATGTACATATAATTAGATAATCAAAGAAAATAATTAAGGAAGAGAATAAGGTCAAATCAAATCACCAAAGCCAAAGTAAATTGTAAATCTGAATCTATACTGTAAATCAAATCCAAATCTCATTTTAGTTTAGATCACTGATGAATTTTTGTACGCTCGCGATGCATATATCCAAATAGGGAGTCAACCTAGAATAACAGGGATTAGAGCTGGAGATTTGAAAAGCTAAAAAGACGAGTAATAAATTATATATTCTTATATAATATTAGATTTATATCATTGTAGATCTATTCCTGTATGCATGAAATGTAAACAGAGTTATAGGCTAAATTAGTATATGCAAAATAAAATTACAAACCCTGCCTTTATATTCTACTGGTGATAATTTGAATTGTATTGTAATATCCCTCCTTTTTGTACGCTTTAAATCGACGATAAACCATACACGTCAGGCTTAAACCATACAGAAGGGTGAATTATTATTGGGGTGAATAAGAAAAAAGGAAGAAAGAAATAAAACAAAATAGAATCTCACAGCGGAATGACAAAATATAATAATCAAATAACAGTTCATGAAGCTGTTTTACAAACATTTTATCATACTTATATAACATATATCAGAGTTACACATACCGGAAAATAAATAAATAATGCAGCGGAACAGTATGCATGCAGTGGAATAATATAATAGATAATAGTAACACAATCTTCGTCTTCGTCCTCCAGAAATAAAGTCTTCAAATCCTGAAATGCTCAAGCTGACCCGAGCGAATTGAAAAACAAAACACCCGAGTCATAACTAAAAGATCTTATGTGAGTTAAATAAATGGTAAAATATGACTGGAACGGCGTAAGAGATGTTTACGGGATTTGACATCTCCTATCCAGTGTCAAACGTGAGTGCAGTAACTTAAGAGATGCTCGGGATTCACATCTCCTAAGGATCCATTAAACTATTTACTATATAGTAATATTTCGCTATTATAATAATGTCTATAGTAAAATAAACTTACTTTTAAATAGCGTTAAGGGGTTACTCATATAGCCCTTACCACGTAATAGTCCCAGTAGTCCATCCAGTATCATGGTTCCTCCTGATCAGGAAGCTACCAGAGGATACCACACGGGCTACAGGAGAAAAACCAAACTCGTACGAGGCACGATAGGTTGGGTGACACGACACACAAGGCAATGTCAGGGTAGATATACCAATTACTACCGGACTGGTGGTGACGCATAATGTGTAGCTACTGCCCACCTCGAGCCACAACCCCAAAATCAAAAATCAAAAGTGGCCACCGAATCAATCTCGAAGTCAGAATATAATGGAATGGTATCGATGGAGTGTGTCCGATAAGAGGAGCTACCACACTGGCCTGGAATCGCTTTAGCCACCTTATGCCTACTCACAGGAGTCAGGTCCACGTATATATCTTAATAGAACGTCGCCACCATCCTACTTCATTCTGGAATCTCCACCGCGTACACGGTTGTTAAAGTGGTTTTCGGAGTTGGCAGAGAGTATGACAACTTCCGATCCCGGTCTCTTCAACAACCAAACGTTATTATAACACCGCGGACTTTTCGAAATAGTTTATACTTTAAAACCAAATATCATTTCCCTTCCGAAATCAAATCAATGCGATATCATTTTCATTTCAAATATATCCTTTTCTATAATCATCACACTTCCAAAGTTATAACAATTCGAAATCAAAACACTTAAAGTATAACACTTTCAAATCATAATACTTTGAAACCCATAATTTTGAAACATAACTACACCACTTAAATGGCTTAAACATTAAATTACTTTGTATAATAAAATAGCTTCTTCAATTCCACAAATCAATTACAAATACAGATTTGAACCCCCAAATAAAACATTCCAATTTCCATATATTTCAAAGCTTTAAATATTCCACCATTTCAAAACTAATTCCTTGATCGTTCCATATATATCAAATTCAATTACTATTATTTAGATTTGAAATGTTTACTTAATAAATCCAATATCATTTAAGTAAAACTTTTAAACATCAAATAACTGGATATTCTGTCAATTTATTTAACTTGATATATTCATTTAAATCAACTTGATATTCATTTAAATCACTCTAAACCAAAATCAAGTTATAAAAATCATGCCCTTTAAAATCTCAATTTTATTTAAATTCCAAATCAAATTTATTTGAGTATAATTCTTAAATAATTTAATTCAAATCAATTTCATGTTTATCTTCCAACCTTAGTTTTATTTAAGTCATTATAAACTGTATATACAATATAATTTAAACAGATACTTAACCATATTATATAAAACAATCAAACTTTATTATTTGGCTTATTTTATATTTCAAAACAAATTTACACATAGCTAAAAATCAGTAATAAAAATAACATTTATATAACATCTTAAATCAATATTTATATAACCCATATATTTCTTTACAAAACCACAGAAATCATTTCTCATTATTTTTATATATAGACCGCAATGCTTGTATATAATTTTCTATCCTATGGTCAAGTGATACAGATATTTATCATTTCAATCCATAATTTAAAACATAAATACAGTTATATATCATTTCAAACCGCAATCCCGAATGAAATAGAATCCGTAACAACTTGCAGTTGATAACAGTATAAAATATAACATCCATTCATCCAATATTAATCATCAAACATTTATCACAATCATCATCCAATTCAATCAATAACATAAATATAGAACAAATAATAAATAACAGGCATTTATTGGCAGTTATATTCAATAATAAATTAAATAGCTATTTAACTGGCAGTTTATATGCAATAATAAATTAAATAACAATTTAATTCAAATAAATTCAATTTAACTGGGATGATGATTAAAAATATGCCAAACAGTCATAAATAAATTTCTAATCACATCATAAATCAATTTAAAAAACATAAGAAATTTTAGAAGTTGTGTGTGATTTCAAACACTCATCTTTTGAATTTAAATTGAATTCAAATCCAATTTAAATCCAAAATTTGAACAGTCTCAGAATTCGTCCAAACTAGTGCCAAAATGTCCAAAAATTTATTAGGATCCCAGCAGAGAATACCACGCGTGAATTGTACCCTGTATGCAAAAGTTATGGAAATAAGAACGCTTGAAATTTTGAAATTTAAATAAGTAAAAAGGAAAAAAACCACCACTCATCGAACGCCACGTCAAACATCCCTCCCTCTCTCCTCACGCGCTACAGCGCTGGCCCCAAACACTACAAGCCGAAGAAAAGAAAACCGCGACCTCCTCCTTGAAGCCGTCGTCAAAACCGAGCCACGTCGCCTACCTTCGACGCCGCACTCTTGCCAGAACCGCCGCGCCGCCTTCCGGTCCTTCCATCCCCTTCTCGCGACGAACGATGTCGCCTACCGACGCCAAAAACCCACAGCCGCCGCCCCTTTTCATGAACCCTAATTCAAAAATTGCCGAGCATCCCGCCGTTGGTTTAACGCAAAAACTATGCCGATGAACTCCCCTTCGTCCACTCTACAAAACCCATATATCAATTCGCCGATCAGCCGACGTTCATCGACGCGCAATGAACGGCCATGAATATTTCCTCGATTTTCGGCCACATCGAAACTCAAATTGAAATAAGAATCATATATCTAACTTGCGCTCATCGAGAGCTTCAATATCATATATAATTTGATATAGTTTGTGGAGTTTGAAATTTTGACTTGAATTTGATTTTTAAACTTGCAATTTGGAATTTAGGGTTTGTCTGTCATTGAGAAAGAGGAGCAACATAAATTTCTGTACGTACAAAAATGAGAAATAGAAAGGTTGCTAGGGTTTGTAACGAGGTATATATAGGCAGGGTTGAAAATAAAAAGAACGGATTAGATTGGTTTGGACCGTTGAACGATAAATGGCCCGAAAAGCCCGTTCTGACTCCGGAACGAAATTGGGTCAACCCATATATCAAAATAGATGTTTTTAAATATTTTAAACGTAATGGAATAGGTTTCAAGTCCAAGTTCCATCATATGAAGTAGTTATGCTAAAATCAACTTATTTGAAATTGATTTCAATTAAATTGATTTCTAAGCGTTTCGAGTCCGTACGATCAAACGACGAGCTCGATTGTTATGAAACTTGAAATCCTATAATAATTCACTGTTACGGATCCCATGAAACTGGTTTCGTCGAAATCCGAGCCAGTGGTCAAAATGGCTATATTTTACATAAATTAAAAATTAATTAATTAAATCAATTTTTCAATTTCAATTCTATAATGACAAATTTTTATCGTTTTTAAATTTCTTAATCTTTTACACTAATTTAAATAAATTTGGATTTAAATTTAGAATTGGTTAATTTATTAATTTCAGTGTTAACCTCAGTTTCACTAAATTCAGAAATTATAAATTAAATTTCCAATAATTCCATTTAATTTGCTTTTCATTTTATTATTCAATTCATTGTTGTCAAATGGATGAAATTAACATTGGATCCATGATCTATTACATTAATATTCTAAAATTCCATCTTAATTTCAATTAACGTAATAATTAAATATTAAATTTCATTTAGTTGCAATTAATCTAATTATTAAGTTTGAATTCCAATAAATTAATAAACCTTGATATCCATTATTTTCATTCAACCAATTGTCATATTATAAATAAAATTAACATTATTTCCAATTATTTCCTTAATTTACACTAACATAACCTTGAATTGAGATTCATTGCAATTGATTACAAATTTTGATTTAATGGACTAAATAAATGATTAACTTATAATAATTGTTATCATTAACTCTCAATCACATTTTTATAAGTTTATCATTTCCAAACCAATGTTATAATTTCTTACTAAACATTGATTTTATTCAATTACCATTCAATATATATTAATTCATTAATTAATTCAATATTTACGTTTGTTTTCTTATATTCGATTTATAACATAGTATAACATTTACATTAATTCCATTAATTGTTACTTCATTCAAATAGTTAATAATTAACTTAGATTAGCATTACTACATCTCATTTAAGTTATTATTTCATTAATGAATCACAAATTTCTGTTTTTCCAGTATTAGATAACAAACATTTAATAAAATTAACAATTAAATTATCGAAAATTTTACGGGTCATTACACTCTCCCCCACTTAAAACTTTTCATCCCCGAAAAGTAAAAAGGAAGGAAAGAATTGAGTAAACAATATCTTATTCAGAAATATTAACTTTATAAACAAATAAATTTACAAAATTAAATAATTTAAATAAAATATACCAATTTATAAGCATTAAAAATTTTATACTCAAATTAATAAAGTTTGGAAAACGTTTTCAAAAAATTTCTAAGTATAAAATTTACGGAAAATTTCGGCAGAGTCTCCTTTGTACGGAGAGGCTCGGGAGAAAATTTAATATCAAATATAACAATATACAACATATATTTTCCAAAATGATATATATCCCAACACGGGAATAACAATATAATAACACTAGAAAACCATAATCTGAGTACGTAACGGTTTGTCGGGCAATTAACGCTTAATTATGAAACCAAAAACAGTAGCAATTGCTTCCATTACCTATATTTCTCCTATATAATCGAAAAAGAGTTAATAATTATATAAAATGAAATATTTAAAGTTGTTTCAACCACTAACAAACAAATCAATAATAATTACTTGCAATCACAACATACAACCATTATATGAAGCCAATAAAATCAACCATCCATATATCCATTGCAAACAAACAAATAGTTGTTTAGGTTTAAAACTTTAAATTGTACAAAATGGGAAAATAAACTACTAAGTGCACCATTTTCTCAACAGTCTTAGATGATCCTAAATAGATTATTCATACATCCAAATAATTTTAAAGTATCCTTGCCTAAACAACCATAGACCAAGCAAACAACAAATTCCAAGCAGTAAATCAAATTCATTCCATAACATTTGTTGTTTGATTTCCTTTTCATTCATATAGTAGTTTATCCTTTTATTTTACATTATTTCTTGCAAATTTTCATTTCCATTCGTTGATTCAGTGTTTATTTCATTTATTTTCATTTATTACTTACAAATATTCGTTTTCATTTATTTATTGTATTCATGTTTAGTTCAATTTCTTTGCATATTAATTCATTTACTTAAGTTTATAATCTTATACTTACAATACTTATTTCCTATTACCTTTATTACAGTAATTTTTCAATTATAACTTAAGTTCACAACAATTACAGCATCAAATTCTTATTTATAAAAGAATTTCATTAAATACTTTCATTACCTCAAGTTTATTACTTGTATAATATCCATTGCATTTTCTTATTAAACATTAGAACTTTTAATATTTGGTAAGTTACATATATGCTTTTAAGGATGTAATTGAAAGTTACACAAGTTTATTTTTTTTCTTTTAATTATCTTAATGTTCAATATAATGTCCTTTGTTTCATAGGTTACAAATGTCAAATGTCTTTTAATTTCCTTTATTACTTAGCATTAAATGTTACGACCCGAAATCCAATGTTCGAAAATCGACATCAAATACCTCACTTGTATTTGACTGCCAAAGATTCAAACATCGAACTCCAGTCGGATGGAGCTTATAACAACATTAGATGAATATAAAAACAGTGGAAACGGAATGAATATCATTAATCCCATATACAACATCATCATAATATCCATTACAACATTTAACATCGATATCAGAGTGGAACGTACATATTGATACAACAACGAATAGAACATCACAATAGAACAACAAGTGATCACATTACCAGAAAATCTTCAAAGAAAAAAAGCGAAAGCGAACTTCCAAAACTAAGCACCTTGAGATCCAAAAGTGTTCAAAATATCTCCAAGTCAAAAGCCTTCAAAAAACGATAGCCTCCAAACCAAAAGACTTCAAAATCCAGCTAGCACCAAAACACGAAAAACCTGCTACTAGGATGCCCGTGTGGAAATTATGGGCACCCAAAGTTTAGAAAGGAAACAATAAACTCTGGGTCAGTCATGAGACTGGTATGAGTAAACAAAAACAGTTCTTTTAAAAAAGACAAATTTATTAAAGAAAATCGATATGCTTTTTGGAAAATGAAACTACCAAAAGACCTCCCGCCACACACACAATGCAATCGCAGGATTGGAGGAGATTTCTTCTTATGGTAGTCAAATATGCTTGATACGAGAAAATTTCTTTGATATTATTACTAGTGCATAGTGTAGAAAACCATTTCAAAAGTATAGTATTAATCTTAGCCAGCATAGATATTTCGTACTATGCCTACTATAGCTACCATCAAAACAGTGGTGACCACCATAAGTAAATGGCAGGTTATACAACTAAAACCGTACTGGGTTTGTATTGGGAAATGGATTTCCAACAAATGGTCAGGCTAAGGAACTTCCTATTGCCATATGGGTACGCCTCTGGATGGACATCCCGAGAACCTACCCGGCTCTTTGCCAACACAAGGTCGTGTTACCTCTGTGACTAGGTAACTACTACTCGAGTATGCCATCCCCCGATCGTTTGCGACCTTTATCCAAGGGCCCTCAACCACAAAGCAACAACCACACAGTAATGAGATTGCAGCAAGCACATAGGTTAAGTATATGGGCTCCATACCATGATACCACCTTTTTCCAGAAGGAAATGACATACCCTAAAGAGCACGACCCTCATAACCTTACCGCATCTTTCCTGTTTCGACCAATTCTGGGGTGTGAGGTCCGATGAGGTCTCGTCCACAAAGCTACGCTTCACACGAAAGCCATGTTTGATCACAAATGATCATCAACACACAACAACACTTAGCATGCCACACTACCAAATTGGGAGTATATCACTGATAACCTTCAACTACATAACCTATGAGCTCGTACGTCTCAGAGAATGGTGTTAAGCTAAGAATTCTCCGCCACCAACAGATATGTATTTGAAAGAAATCTGCTTTATATCTCAAGGTGTAGTGTCAGATATACAACCATACAAGTCTGTTTCGGGTTCGAACAGAACCGAAGGCACTTTGTCTAATAAAGGAAGAAGCCCTTGCAATCTGGGTGTCCACAATCCCTATCGGACTTCCCATCACATGTGGAGATCTCTATACCGGAGCAACTCAGTGCAGAGACATTCAATAGGTTATTCTATCGTTCTCGAAGACACCCGGTCTTCACCACCATCTTCAAATGCTATTCATTTTGTCGTATCACTATTCGAAATGGGTTATATGACACAAAGTCCTCTCTCGGCTAATCCGCATAGTGAGCGCTCAATTTTAAAAACATGTGGATATATCATTCACAAAGATTTACTATCAAGGTTCGATGTGGATTTCGGATAACCAATTGGAATCCAACTCCCTGTCGCGTCGAAATTCAACTGCCGTTTTACGGGTCAATGGGTTTTCATAATCACACAGAACGAATCACAAATCACAGTTCGGCACAAAGCAATTCGCATCACACAGTATCACAATCATAAACAGAAATATCAATCCAGTACACAACATTTGATAATAGTCAATCATCTTCAATTAAGATGAATTAATAGTGTGATTTAAATTAATTGACCACATAATTATTTTCATTAATTATTTTTAATCAATGGTTAATTATTCTTAATTATAAATTAATTAAATCTTAATCAACTTTATTAATAAATTATTCCTTAATTAATTATCTTGATTTATTAATTCTTAACTTTAAATTAATTAAATCTTAATTACTTTTATTATTTAATTATTCTTTAATTAATTCATTATTAATTACAAAGTAATTACAAATAATTAATTATTTAATCAATATAAATAAATTTGTTTTTAAGTTAACAATTTATATATTTGATTAACTTCTCAATTATTTTATCTAGTTAAACTTAAAACAACTTTATTTAAAAATATAAGTTTAAAACATCTTTGAACTTAATTAATTTCAAATAATTATTTCAATACCATAAACTTCACATTCCACTTGACAAACAATCATCATTTTATAAAGAGTGAATTAGAAATGAATTAACTTATTATTTTTAAAATTTTAAAACTGGAAATGCTGTTTCAAACAACCAACCCGAGGCTATCTCGAGTCACACCCAAGCAAAAGTGCTCATTGCTTTGAGTTTTACCAAGATCGACCCGTATAAAAAAAATTCCCACTTAAATTTGTTTAAGTACTGAATCTATTCGGCACATACGCAAATTTCTTCGAGCTATAACTCAAGCTAACACCCGAATTTCACTAATGCCCCTTCGAGTCCGAGGCTTCTTCCCCAACCGTTGCCACCTGACACCATTTTCGTCATTGTGCACATGCACAACCCCTCCGGCTGCCTCTAGTTGAATTTCTGGTCATCGACACATCCACTACGATGCTTTCGAACCTCACAAACACTCAAAGTTTCGAAACAATCGCGATTTCGTATTCGAGTCCCCCAGACCCAAAATTGGAACGAACTAGAGCCTCAAACAATTACCTCGCTCCCCCTCTTTTGATCATCAGAATTCGCGACACCCCATCCAAAGCTCCACTAGTCTCCCACGCTTCTGATGGTCCCGGTCCTATGACTTCCGATGGCCTATAGACGGCGCGGCGATCACGTTTCTAACCTTGACTCGTTTTTCACCTTAAACCCTAACTTGATCAAAATCAACATCCATGTTGATCTAGAATTTAATCCAACATTTTTCTCAAACTCCACAATCTTCCATCAAGCCTCGACCACGATTTCGAGCACTCGAACTCTACCGATCGCCAGAATTTCGAAAAAATGACAGCTCCGTTCATCTCTTATTTTCTCAGTGAACACTTGATAAAAAAATTGATTTTACTTTCAAAAATCACTATTTTCAAAGACGATTCGATCGATATTCCTGAAACCAAAAATTATGATAATCAAATTTTCAACAAGTTTTAAATTTGCCTGTAATTTCGATTTTTCAAACAACTCTTCAATTTAATTTGCTTGAAACCATTTTTAGTACTTGAATTATGCCTAAACAAACAACTTTTGTTTAGATATTAAGGTTTAATATAGATTGAGGAAGAAGAAATCAGATTTGAGCCTGTCAACTTGGGACAAAACCCCACTTTCAAGTGCACAGACATGCACAACCCAATTTTCATGTTTTAATATACACGCATCACACATTTTCAATTTAAATTTCCATATTTTCACAACAAAAAGATTCAGTTCAAATTAAAAAAATGTTTACTCACCTTGTTGCCTGAGAACAGAGAATAGAAAAGCTTCCCGACTGGTTTTAAAATTTTGAAATCTGGATATTGATTTTTCTTACTTTGATCTTGAAATTTCTATCTGCAACTTATTAATAAAAATTTGCTTAATCTCTGTTGTATTTGTTTACTTAATTCATCAATAACAAACAAAAATTCAATTTACTTACAGTTAGTTTTAATGAAAACAGGGAAAGACTTTGGTCTGCAACTTGAAATCCTAAAGCTAATTTAGTCTTTGAAACTTGATTTTTTCTGCAACTGATTGATACAACTTGCTTAGTTCTTGCTTTATTGCTGATCAACAAATTCAAATTTAAATTTTAAAAAGAACTTACTTGCCTTAAATTTATTTCCGAAGAACCCTACTCTGCTTCTTGGGGAAAACTGAAGCCTGGTTTAATCTGCAGTATGAAATTTAGTGTTAAAACTTGATTTTTTTATTACCGATTCACTTAATTCTGAAGGTCAAAACTTACCTGAGATATGGAATTAAAACTCCTACTTTGATGTTTGAGATGATTCTCAGGTTTTAGACTTTGGATTCAAGAAGATGTTGCAGTTACAGATTTTTTATTTATTTTCTTTGGTGTTGAGGTTTGTAATGTTCACAATTTTTTCTTTTCTTTCAGAAATTTGAGAAGCTAAAGAATGAAAAAGAGGAGCTGAAAGGTTTTTATGAATTTAATTTTTTTATTAATTACCTAATTGAATGACACTTGTTTATTTTGATGATGAGATTACTACACTTGTTAATTCTCTTGTTGCATGTTAAACACTTGTACATTTTTCATGAGAAATATATTTATATTATTTCTTCTTAACTTCATATATTAATCTATTTACTTATATTATGATTTTTTTTTTTACTTGTATGTATTTTAATAAAATTTCATACCCTTATCAATTACATTACCTTTGTTAAATATTTATATAAGTTAAAAGAAAATGTTCTAAAACAAATTTATACACTAAAAAAATCATATATATATATATGTATGTATGTATGTATGTATGTATGTATGTATGTATGTATGTATGTATGTATGTATTACTTTCAAATCCAATTATTTTTAGGACTCTTATATTTGAATGTTACATTCAAATTTTTATATACAATTTCCTCACAAATATGAATATATAAACAAGCACCATTTTTTAAAATTGGATTTGGAAAATTCCAAATTACTTTATTAAGACATTTATTTAAATAATTAAATTCAAATTCAAATCTATTCATATATAAATTATATATATATATAATTTAAATTCAAATGATTTTAAAACCATTTGTTATCTCAAATTTTTATACTCAAATGAAATTGAAATTATATTCCTATAAATTATCACTCATTTTATTTGTTTTGAAACTTTTCATATTAAATTCCAAAAATAAATTATCAAATTTAAATTGATAAATTTTGGGATGCTACAGATATCCTCCCCTTAAGAAAATTTTTTCCTTGAAATTTGAAAGAGAGAGAAAAACAAACAGAGAATATACGAATTCAGAAAAGGATAGAGAAATGGCTTACCAGTCTAAGCCGAGATATCCACCCTACAATTGGGATATGATATATGCATGCTATCTTCAGTTTCCCAAGTACAATCCTTTGGATCGCCACTCCACTGTACTTTAACCAGTTTTACAATTTTGTTTCTTAACTGCTTTTTATCTCGATCCACAATCTTTATCGGTTCTCTTTTAACCGTTAAATTGGAAGTGATTTCGAGATCCTGTTGAGCAGCTTCTTTAATAATACTATCTGGATCGTACACATATATCCGGAGGTTAGAAATGTGAAACACATCATGCACGCCAGACAACCAGCTAGGCAGCTGCACTCGATAGGCTAAAGAACCGATCCTCTCCAGAATAGGAAAAGGACCAATATACCGTGGTGCCAGCTTACTGGTCTTCCCAAACCTTAATACACCAGGCATTGAAGATACTTTGAGAAAGCTAAAGTCTCCAATCTGGAATTCCAAATCCCTTCTTCTGCGATCATAATAACTCTTTTGACGACTTTGAGCCGTTTTCAATTTCTTCCATATAAAATCAACTTTCTCTATGGCTTCCATAATCATGTCCGGTCCAAGGACGAGTCTATCACCTGCCTCGATCCAGCATGAAGGTGATCGACACGGACGACCATATAAAGCTTCAAAAGGAGCCATCTCTATACTGGCCTGATAGCTATTGTTATATGAGAATTCGACCAGATGTAAATGCTCCTCCCAAGAACCACCAAAGTCAACTATACAAGCATGCAATAGGTCTTCTAATATTCGATTTATCCTTTCAGTCTGCCCATCAGACTGTGGGTGATAAGCAGTGCTGAAATTCAGTTTTGTTCCCAATGTGGCTTGAAACGCCTTCCAAAATCTACTAGTGAAGGTCGGGTCATGATCACTCACTATGCTGCTAGGTATACCATGGAGACGGACAATTTCTTTCGTATATAACTCGGCTAAACTTGCTGCCGTGCGGGTAGATTTCACTGGCAAAAAGTGGGTTGTCTTAGTCAAACTGTCCGCAATGGCCCAAATTGCTTCATTGCATTTCCGAGTACGAGGCAACCCGTCGATGAAATCCATCGATACTTGGTCTCATTTCCACTTGGGTACCTCTAAAGGCTGAAGTAAACCTGCCATTTTCTTTTGATCGCTTTTAATTTATTGGCAAGTAGCACAACAACTCACATATATGGATATCTCTATACATTTTGTTAACTCCTGGATGGATACTGAGTTTAGATTTGTGACATTCATTTAAAACTTCACGTTTCACATCAGGGATGTCTGGGACACATATTCTGCCTTTCAATCTTATAACTCCTCTATTACCAACCTCAAAACTAGTGTCTTCTCCTTGGCATATTCTCTTATAAATTCCTCAATAAACTCGTCTTCATTCTGCTTACTTGCGATCCTCTTAAGAAGAGTAGGAGCGATAACAAGATGGGCAAGAATAGCATGCTTTCTACTCAAAGCATCGGCAACTACGTTGGCTTTTCCAGGCGTATTGTAATATCCCGGAATTTTCAAGAATTTAAAATGTGATAATCTCTTAATTTAAATTATTTGAACTGATAAAATTGTTCTTTTCAAAAATAAATAACCAAGTAATAATAATATAATGTCTTAATTATGGTTATAGATTGGCTTTTTAAAATAATAATTATTTTGGTTGTATAAATTAATTCCAAATCGACTTATTGTTTTCATAATTGATAAGTGTGTTTAAATATATTTATATCTGTGTATTTAAAATTGATTTTAAAATAGGATAAATTATTTATAAATAATAATGAGCTTATTTAAAAATAGATATTATATTTATTTAAATTGATTTTAGATTTGGATTTCTAAATTTGAATTTGAATCTGAATATAAATTTGAATTCAAGGAAATATACATACATATTAAAATAAAATGATAATATAGTTTGAATTTAAAATATATTGATAATGTTTTTAATTTAAAAATAAGATTTGTTTTATATTATTCTTTTTATAGAAATTTATCTATAGAAATTTGGAATTGTATTTATTTAATAAAAATAAATACAAAGGTTTTTGAAATAGCATTTTAAAAATGAGTTTGTAATATTATATATAATTTTATTTAAATTATAATTACTTTTATTTTATTTTCTTTTTAAAGGTTGTAATTATATAAATTTAGAAAGTGTTTATAAATTATTAAATGTATTTGTTAATTAGGAATTTAATTAGAAAAGTATTTATAAATTAAGAAAACATATTAGTAATTAGAAAATTTTATTTAAAACATTTTTAAAATTCTTTTAGGGTAAATAAAAATAAACTAGGACAAGTGTTAAGTCCTAAATCACTTTGACAACAAGTGTTAAAACATTTATGTAAATTAAAGACAAGTGTCCATTATTTTTAAATTTTCTTTTAATTTAATAAATCTGAAAACTGCCTATATAAACAGCATCTCTCTTCACTTTCTTTTTCTTTAAATTTTGTGATTCATTCCTAAGGAAAACAATGGCAGACCCAAAATCTAAAATTTTCCTCTAGTTCAATGAAATCTTTACTCTTCAAAAAAAAAAAAGAAGATCCTCAAAATCAAACCTGAAACCTCCTCAAAAATCAAATCTGCAAATTTATTTTCCCTGTAAAACTTTTTCCCAAACCTGCCATCAATTCCTCAAATTTAAACATCAATCTCTGTTTACCAAAACCTGAAACCTAAGTGCAAATCTAATATGCATTTCCATGTCTATAACTTCCTTATACCAGATCTGCAGCATGTTTTCAAAAATTCAAACATTTCTGGTTTTCAAAGCATGCAAGAACTCCAATTTTTATACCTCAGTCATTTCAAAATTCAAGCATTTGCAAGTGAATCTGGGTTAGGGAAAAATTTGAAGCATTTCAGTTTAAAGAGCTTTTCTGTTTCAAAAGAGACTTCAGTTTCAAAGTTCAAATGTTTTGGCAAACTTTCCAGCTTATCATCACCTCTGCACTTCATTTTAAAAGATGTGAGTAAACATTTTACAAAAATTAAAGTAGTAATTATCTATTGCAAATAAGTTAGTGATGATGTTTATTATATATATATATATATATATATATATATATGAGTTTGCCTTCATGTAGATAAATATGCAATAGGTTTTGTTGTATGGCTTTGAATCTGTGCATGCTTGATCTTCTCTGTTTATTTTTCCTTACTGCAAAATTTAGGAAATAATCAGAACTTCAAGCTCTTTTTTTTAAACAACTATTAGGACTCAGATGCAAACAAAAATAGGTTAGTTTATTTATAAACTAAGAACCAGGAACAGAACCATGTATCTTATGTTTGAAATTTTCTGGAAACAACAATGTAGTGACACTTAATCACCAATGATTAAAAAAGAATGTTGAAATTTGATGAAATAATTATGTAATCTGGATTGTCACTGGGAAATGTGAATTTTAAAAGAATATCACAATTTTTAAAATTTAATTGAATGAGAAATTGGGGTTTTTCTGAAATTTGGGTTTTTACAAAAATCTGATGATCTATGCATCTAGGGTGCTCGGTGTTCTTGATAGAGCTAGAGGTAGGATTGGGGAGTGTGGCAAAAATTGTTGAAGGGTTGTTAATCCATTGTGGAGTTTGGATTTGCTCGAATTTGGTTTTAAACCTAATTTTTGGGTCTTGCTGCAAATTGAATCACTGCCTTGCTTATGGTGTTTCGAACTGCATATAATTTTGGGAGAAGGAAGCATGGTGGGTCAGAAATCCATAGCCGAAGTGGTAGGGGTTATCGTTGATCGGAGGCGAGGTTTCTGGGATTTTTCTGATGATGGTTTAGGTCTCAAGTTCATCCTGGGTTACTCGATTTTGAATCGAGGCATGGGACGATGTTTGGTTGATCGTAGGTGCTTGAAGGGTTGTTGAGTGACATGTTGGTGGGTTCGTCGTTGACCGGAGGTGGTTCCGACAATGGTGCAGGTGCACGCGACATTTTGGGTGTCAGTGGGTTATTGTTTTGGGTTTGTTTGTTTTTCTCGAGTAGGTCTTGGGACATAGGGTGGATGACTCGGGGGAAAACTCGCGTATTCTTGGTTGTGGCTCGAGCGATTTTCTGGGTCTTTTGCATGTTTGATTTAAACTGTTAAGTTTTACAGTTTTTAAATTTTTAACTAAAACGGTTTTTTAAAATTTCAGGTAAAATTGTTAAAAAAAGGGATACTGTACTTGTTTCTTGGTTCAAGTATTCATGGGTTGGACCCAAATTGAATATTTAACCAGATTTTTAATTTAAAATGAAGTAAGTTTTAAACTTTAAATAATTTAAGCTAAATTAAATTCTTGAAAACTTATTTCTTTAAATTGATTTGTTTATATGAATGAATTTGAATGAATGGTTTAAAATGTTTTAAGTTAAAACCTTAATGTTATTTTCCAACTTATTTTGTAATATAAAAGGAAATTATAAGGAAATGTTTTATTTAAATTAGTTAATGAATAGTGATTTATTAATAAACAATTAAAGTTTTAAGTAATTTATTAACTGGAAACTAAGGAATTGTTAATTAATAATTAAGGGTAAGTAATTGATGATTACTTTATATCTTAAACTAATTAATGAGTTATGTTAAGTAAAGTTTTTTTCAAGGTTAATTTAAGGTAATGTTTTATCCTAAAGAATAATTAAGTGTTAATGAATAATAATTAATTAGTTAATTAAGAATTTTTAAATTAATTTAATTTAATTAATTAAGTATAATTATTAATTTAATTAACTAATTATTATGATGATTCAATTAATGACTTATGATTAATTAAATTGTAATTACTTATTAATTAAGTAATTAAGGGATAATTAAATACTAATTAATACTTAATAAAGGTTTTATTAAGTAATAATTAAGTTTTCTTGATTAATAATTAAAAGGTTATTAATCTATATGCAAGTTAATTAAGAATTAATTAACTATTATTAAAGGTTAAATAATTATAATTAAGGATTGATTAATTTTAATTATGAATTAATTAATTTGTAATTTAGGTTGTTAATTAATAATTAAGTTTATTAATTAATGATTAAGAGATGATTAATTAGTTAATTAATTATAAAAGTAATTAGTGATTGATTACTTTGTATTAAAGGATTGATTAATAATTAAGGTTTATTAATTAATAGTTGAAGATAATTAATCTGTAAATTAATGATTAATTTGGTTAAAGAGTAATTAAGGGATGAATTACTCGATTTTGATTTATGAGGTGATATGATCAAGTTTAATTAATTAATTTGTTAATTAATTAAAGATAGTTACATGATAAATGGTTAAGTATGTTTACTTAATAAGTTTTGATAAGAGAAATTACTTAAGATAAGTAATTGATGAATAAATTACAGGGGTAATTGAGATAAGTGAAATTACTTATTGGGAAGTAATTTTAAATGGATAACTACTTGTTAAAGTAATTAAGGGTTTATTACTTGGTGTAATATATCAAAGAATTTATAAAAGTAATTAAAAGTAGTTAAGAATAATTAATTACTGTTTATATTTATTAAAGTCGATTAATTGAAAACAATTAATTTAAGCATGATTCATTAATGTAATTAATTAAAAAAATAATGTGATTAATTATAGTTAATTAATTAATGGAAGTGATTAATTAAGGTTCATTAATTAATATTATTAATGAGAATAATTAAGGATTAATTACTTGATTAAGAGTTAATTAATCAAGGTTGATTAATTAAGATAATGATTAATTAATTGGTTTAATTAATGTTTATGTAAGCAAGATTTATTGTGATGTAGGTAATTAGTTTAATTAATTTTAAATTAATTAAGAGATGAAGTAATTAATTTAACTCACCTTAAATTAATTAGAGATAGAGATAGTTAATTTAATTCATTTTAAATTAATTATCTTGTGATTAAGTAAATCATTGCTTATGTATGAATGGATGACATTGATTGTCTTGAATGGATGTAATCTCAGAAATGAGATAAATAATGTTGTGTGGTATGAATGCTTGGTTGCATTGTGATGGTAATATAGATTATCTATTGTGATGATGATGTGGATTACTTATTTTGTTATGGATCATCATTTTATTTTGATAATGCGATTATCAATTGTGACTTGTGAATTATCTATCTGTGTGTACATAGATAGTGGAATTGAATTGTTTAACCTTAATCAACTTGGACCTAAAAGATACGTTTTGGATTTCGATGAGACCGGGATCGGGTTTCCATATTTGGATATCCGAAAACCACATCGATCCAAATTAACGATAGGTCATGAATCTCAAGTGAAGATGAAGATTCAGAGTGCAAGGGTTATTGTCGTTAACTCTGAGGGTGATTCCAAAATGAGTGTAACGAGATAATGCCTTCGGTTTCGTTCGAACCCGGAACGAACTTGTATGGATTAAATGCTTTCAAAACATCGTCAGGTGGACGATGAGCATTCTAAGTGATGTGTTCACTAAAGGTAATCGTAGCCTCAAGCCTCATCAATCGGGAATGGCTAAAACAGGGGAGGTGCAGTAAGGCTAAGTGGGTCATGCCCAAGTAGGATGAGATTAATCCCTATTTCGAGTCCCTTTTATTTCGGCTGTGTGGGCGGTTGAATAGCTACATCCGTCGGGGTTGTCTTATTCGGAACTGTTCAGTAAGGAATGGTTCCGGCCTTGTGTGCAGGGAAGCGGGCGTACTCCTCGGTACGGTGATCTAGGCCACGTACTATGACGGGAGGTACCCCAGTAGCCCTGCCATTGTATGGAATTCAAAATCCAATAAGTGCCATCGGATTTGATTGTATTACCCACTTTTGTGGCTAGTAGCTAGAATTTAATAATGTAACAATTTCGGTTATTTCATATTTATTTGAAAACCCTAGACCTATTATAATATCATTGGATTTCCTATCAAATATTTGGTTAGCGTAAGGTAAAAACTTTTCCATGTTTATGTGTGGGAAGTCTTACGTGATACCTTTTCTTTCAAAGGTTTTTAAAGTTAAGCAACTTTAACCGTTTACTCATACCAGACCCATGTATGACCCGGAGTTTATTCTGTTTTTCTTAAACTCTTGGGTACTCAAATTTTTACGAGTAGCCAAAGGATTCAAGTTGGCTTGACGAATTCTGGAGGAGCAATGGAGCAGGAGGCTTCTGCGTATAGCTATATAGTATTCCGCTGTGTGTTCTCTGAGTCGTTTGTCTTTGTGTTGTATTGAGTTGTATAACTAGACATGTGTTTATAACTGTCTAGTATGTGTTGTTTTAGCTGTGTATCTCTGATGTATATGATACTGTGTAATATATTATGTGATTAATATAATTTATTCGTTCCGCTGTTTAGATTCTGATGTTGTTTCTTTCTTCTTCTCTGTCTATTCTCTTTTCTATCCCTTTCTTTCTAAACATGATGCGATTTTCTGTGGTGGGAAAGTCTGGTCGTTTCAGTTGGTATCAGAGCGTTAGGTTGAGCGAATACCTAGGCTCTGTAGTGGTGTCTTTCTTGAGAGAGCGTACTTGTAATTTTTATATATAACTATATATATGTATATATTTCTACCTATCTGTTGGGTTACCTGTTCGGATTTTCCAACATATGTTATATAGGTAGATGAGATAGTGGTGTGTGTAACACGACTACCAATAGTTGGAGTTTGAATGTTTGAGGTTGGAAGTGTATTTGTCGAGACTGTAGACCTAATACCATCTCGAGTAATCTTCGAAGTTTGGTGTAAGGATTTCATTGATCTCTGAAGGAAACCTGTTAAGGTTCGAAGTTCATCTTTGAAGTGTAAGTTTGATTGCGCTCATGTGAGCGGATTTTTGAGAATTTCGATCTGTCGGGTAGGCAGAAGCGAGTGATGGTATCTTGGCAACCTCAGGAAGTAGTAGTTGCGTGATGAGATGCAGTGACTATGGATGTCTCCGAAGATGTTTTCTTTCGGAGCAAGTATAAGGAAGTGTGTCTGCTTCGGGGTTGTAGCTAAGTTCAGTAGGATGTATGTGTTTAGTTGGAGGTCCAAGTTTCTCAAAGAGCTCTGGATAAGAAGTCTTTGGCATCTGTGTTAGCAGTGCAGCTCGGGAGTGTTCTGTGTTCCAGCAGGAAGATCTTTTGGCTTAGCAGTTCCTAGAGGTGGAATTTAGAAGCAGTATAGAGGATCTGTTTCTTCGATGGATTAGTTGCTCGAGGATAAACTGTTCTGATTTGGGAAGAGAGAGCAGTATTTTTGGAAATTTAGGTTGGGTGAATCGCAAAAGTGACTTGCGATGGTTTGGTGATTATCTTAGATAGTCTTTTGCTTGGATTTGTGGCATTTCTAGAGGATGTAGAAGTTATGGAATCGTCGAAGATTTTCTGGATATATCTTCAGGAAAGTTAGAGATTTGCCCGCATTGGAGATTGAGTTCTGAATCGACTTGATGTCAGGAGTGATATTGGTGATTCAGCTGGGTAGAAGGATGTCTCCTAGATTGATTGTTTGGTGAAGCAGCTCTGTATTTCTTGGAATTTCTGTTGAACCTTATTTCCAAGATGTGACGTTTAGTCTGTGCAGCGAAAGCAAGGTGGCAGCTGTTCTTGAGTAGAAGCAACTGGAAGTTGCAGTGTTTTGGATTAGGGAGTTTCTACTAAATTTATTTATCAGGATCCGAGGCAAGTTGGCGAGTGATTATGTTCTGTCTTTTCCAGATGGGAGAAGTTGTTTTCTACCGTTGATAGTAAAGTTTGGTTTTGATTTTGGATTGATCTTGTGAGGATCAGTTTGTTGAGTTGATTCGGTTTGTTTGTAGGAGTATCAGCGAAGGTTGAGCTAATTAGGAAGGATTTGTAGGCAGCCCGGATCATCTGGAAAGTTTTGAGGTTAAGTAACGGAAGAATTTGGAATTCGAAGTTGGAGGCTTCGATGTTGTTAAGGTTTTCTCTGGTAAAGGGAGCAATAAGATTTGGTGAGCTCTGAGGTATATTGGATTCTTATGAATTTTTGTAAAGATCGGTTCTTTGGTTTGAAGAGTTGAATTGCCAGTTTGGAAGACTGGAATTCAAAATATTTCACGTGTCTCTGAGGGAGTACGTGTTTGGTCCATCACTGGTTTTGAGACCAGTAGTTCTGTGAAGGATTTAGTTATTGATCAGACTTATCTGTGGTCTGGTATCTTGTGCAGATTATAGATCTAACTGAGTAGGAACTCAGTAGCTTAGCAGTATAGCTAGTTTGGATTTAGTAGAGCGAGTGTCCCTGTGTCTGTACTTGGGAAACTCGAGATAATTTTAGGAAGCTTATCCGGATCTGTGTCCGGATAGCTAATGTTATTTATTTGAATTGGTTATTTGGATGAAATTGTTTATTTGATTGATAGTGTATGGCTGTTATGTATGTTTGAATTGATTGAAATAAAATAAAACTTTGGATTATCTTTGTTTTAAATTTCGAGGACGAAATTCTTTTAAGGGTGGAGGAATGTACTATCCCGGAATTTCCAGGAATTTAAAATGTGATAATCTCTTAATTAAAATTATTTGAACTGATAAAATTGTTCTTTTCAAAAATAAATAACCAACTAATAATAATATAATGTCTTAATTATGGTTATAGATTGGCTTTTTAAAATAATAATTATTTTGTTTGTATAAATAAATTCTAAATTGACTTATTGTTTTCATAATTGATAAGTGTGTTTAAATATATTTATATCTGTGTATTTAAAATTGATTTTAAAATAGGATAAATTATTTATAAATAATAACGAGCTTATTTAAAAATAGATATTATATTTATTTAAATTGATTTTAGATTTGGATTTTTAAATGTGACTTTGAATCTGAATATAAATTTGAATTCAAGGAAATATACATACATATTAAAATAAAATGATAATATAGTTTGAATTTAAAATATATAGATAATGTTTTTAATTTAAAAATAAGATTTGTTTTATATTATTCTTTTTATAGAAATTTATCTATAGAAATTTGGAATTGTATTTATTTAATAAAAATAAATACAAAGGTTTTTGAAATAGCATTTTAAAAATGAGTTTGTAATATTATATATAATTTTATTTAAATTATAATTGCTTTTATTTTATTTTCTTTTTAAATACTGTATTTATATTAATTTAGAAAAGTGTTTATAAATTATTAAATGTATTTGTTAATTAGGAATTTAATTAGAAAAGTATTTATAAATTAAGAAAACATATTAGTAATTAGAAAATTTTATTTAAAAAGTTTTTAAAATTCTTTTTGGATAAATAAAAATAAACTAGGACAAGTGTTAAGTCCTAAATCACTTTGACAACAAGTGTTAAAACATTTATGTAAATTAAAGACAAGTGTCCATTTTTTTAAATTTTCTTTTAATGTAATAAGACTGAAAATTGCCTATATAAACACCATATCTCTTCACTTTCTTTTTGTTTAAATTTTATGATTCATTCCTAAGGAAAACAAAGGCAGAACCAAAATCTAAAATTTTCCTCTAGTTCAATGAAATCTTTACTCTTCAAAAAAAAATCAGAAGATCCTCAAAATCAAACCTGAAACCTCCTCAAAAATCAAATCTGCAAATTTATTTTCCCTGTAAAACTTTTTCCCAAACCTGCCATCAATTCCTCAAATTTAAACATCAATCTCTGTTTACCAAAGCCTAAAACCCAAGTGCAAATCAAATCTGCATTTCCATGTCTATAACTTCCTTATACCAGATCTGCAGCATGTTTTCAAAAATTCAAACATTTTCGGTTTTCAAAGCATGCAAGAACTCCAGTTTTTATACCTCAGTTATTTCAAAATTCAAGCATTTGCAAGTGAATCTGGGTTAGGGAAAAATCTGAAGCATTTCAGTTTAAAGAGCTTTTCTGTTTCGAAAGAGACTTCAGTTTCAAAGTTCAAATGTTTTGGCAAAGTTTCCAGCTTATCATCATCTCTACACTTCATTTTAAAAGATGTGAGTAAACATTTTACAAAAATTAAAGTAGTAATTATCTGTTGCAAATAAGTTAGTGATGATGTTTATTATATATATATATATATATATATATATATATATATATATATGAGTTTGCCTCTATGTAGATAAATATGCAATAGGTTTTGTTGTATGGCTTTGAATCTGTGCATGCTTGATCTTCTCTGTTTATTTTTCCTTACTGCAAAATTTAGGAAATAATAAGAACTTCAAGCTCTTTTTTTTAAACAACTGTTTGGACTCAGATGCAAACAAAAATAGGTTAGTTTATTTATAAACTAAGAACCAGGAATAGAACCATGTATCTTGTGTTTGAAATTTTCTGGAAACAACAATGTAGTGACACTTAATCACCAATGATTGAAAACGAATTTTGAAATTTGATGAAATAATTATGTACTCTGGATTGTCACTGAGAAATGTGAATTTTGAAAAAAATGTCACAATTTTTAAAATTTAATTGAATGAGAAATTGGGGTTTTTCTGAAATTTGGGTTTTTGCGAAAATCTGATGATCTATGCATGGGGTGCTCGGGGTTCTTGATGGAGCTAGAGGTAGGATTGGGGAGTGTGGCAAAAATTGCTGAAGGGTTGTCAATCCATTATGGAGTTTGGATTTGCTCGAATTTGGTTTTAAACCTAATTTTTGGGTCTTGCTGCAAATTGAATCACTGCCTTGCTTATGGTGTTTCGAGTTGCATATAATTTTGGGAGAAGGAGGCATGGTGGGTCAGCAATCCATAGCCGAAGTGGTAGGGGTTATCGTTGATCGGAGGCGAGGGTTCAGGGATTTTTCTGATGATGGTTTAGGTCTCAAGTTCATCCTGGGTTACTCGATTTTGAATCGAGGCATGGGACGATGTTTGGTTGATCGTAGGTGCTTGAAGGGTTGTTGAGTGACGTGTTGGTGGGTTCGTCGTTGACCGGAGGTGGTTCTGACACTGGTGCACGTGACATTTTGGGTGTCAGTGGGTTTTTGTTTTGGGTTTGTTTGTTTTTCTCGAGTAGGTCTCGGGACATAGGGTGGATGACTCGGGGGAAAACTCGTGCATTCATGGTTGTGGCTCGAGTGATTTTCTGGGTCTTTTGCTTGTTTGATTTAGACTGTTAAGTTTTACAGTTTTCAAATTTTTAACTAAAATAGTTTTTTAAATTTTCAGGTAAAATTATTTTTTTTTAAAAGAAAAGATAGTGTACTTGTTTCTTGGTTCAAGTATTCATGGGTTGGACCCAAATTGAACATTTAACCAGATTTTTAATTTAAAATGAAGTAAGTTTTAAACTTTAAATAATTTAAGCTAAATTAAATTCTTGAAAACTTATTTCTTTAAATTGATTTGTTTATATGAATGAATTTGAATGAATGGTTTAAAATGTTTTAAGTTAAAACATTAATGTTATTTTCCAACTTATTTTGTAATATAAAAGGAAATTATAAGGAAATGTTTTATTTAAATTAGTTAATGAATAATGATTCTAAGTTTTAAGTAATTTATTAACTGGAAACTAAGGAATTGTTAATTAATAATTAAGGGTAAGTAATTGATGATTACTTTATATCTTAAACTAATTAATGACTTATGTTAAGTAAAGTTTTTTTCAAGGTTAATTTAAGATAATGTTTTATCTTAAAGAATAATTAAGTGTTAATGAATAATAATTAATTAGTTAATTAAGAATTTTAAGTTTAATTAATTAATTTAATTAATTAATTAAGAGGGTTAATTAAGTAATTAATTAAGTATAATTATTAATTTAATTAACTAATAATTATGATGATTTAATTAATGACTAATGATTAATTAAATTGCAATTACTTATTAATTAAGTAATTAAGGGATAATTAAATAGTAATTAATACTTAGTAAAGGATTTATTAAGTAATAATTAGGTTTTCTTGATTAATAATTAAAAGGTTATTAATTTATATGCAAGTTAATTAAGAATTAATTAGCTATTATTAAAGGTTAAATAATTATAATTAAGGATTGATTATGAATTAATTAATTTGTAATTAAGGTTGTTAATTAATAATTAAGTTTATTAATTAATGATTAAGAGATGATTAATTTGTTAATTAATTAATCATAAAAGTAATTAGTGATTGATTACTTTGCATTAAAGGATTGATTAATAATTAAGGTTTATTAATTAATAGTTGAAGATAATTAATCTGTAAATTAATGATTAATTTGGTTAAAGAGTAATTAAGGGATGAATTACTCGATTTTGATTTATGAGGTGATGTGATCAAGTTGAGTTAATTAATTTGTTAATTAATTAAAGATAGTCACATGATAAATGATTAAGTATGTTTACTTAATAAGTTTTGATAAGAGAAATTACTTAAGATAAGTAATTGATGAATAAATTACAGGGGTGATTGAGATAAGTGAAATTACTTATTGGGAAGTAATTTTAAATGGATAACTACTTGTTAAAGTAATTAAGGGTTTATTACTTGGTGTAATAAATCAAAAATTTATAAAAGTAATTAAAAGTAATTAAGAAGTAATTAAGAATAATTAATTACTGTTTATATTTATTAAAGTCGATTAATTGAAAACAATTAATTTAAGCATGATTAATTAATGTAATTAATTAAAAAAATAATGTGATTAATTATAGTTAATTAATTAATGGAAGTGATTAATTAAGGTTCATTAATTAATATTATTAATGAGAATAATTAAGGATTAATTACTTGATTAAGAGTTAATTAATCAAGGTTGATTAATTAAGATAATGATTAATTAATTGGTTTAATTAATGTTTATGTAAGCAAGATTTATTGTGATGTAGGTAATTAGTTTAATTAATTTTAAATTAATTAACAGATGAAGTAATTAATTTAACTCACCTTAAATTAATTAGAGATAGAGATAGTTAATTTAATTCATTTTAAATTAATTATATTGTGATTAAGTAAATCATTGCTTATGTATGAATGGATGACATTGATTGTCTTGAATGGATGTAATCTCAGAAATGAGATAAATAATGTTGTGTGGTATGAATGCTTGGTTGCATTGTGATGGTAATATAGATTATCTATTGTGATGATGATGTGGATTACCTATTTCGTTATGGATCATATGTTTATTTTGATAATGTGATTATCAATTGTGACTTGTGAATTATCTATCTGTGTGTATATAGATAGTTGAATTAAATTATTTAACCTTAAACAACTTGGACCTAAAAGATACGTTTTGGATTTCGATGAGACCGGGATCGGGTTTCCATATTTGGATATTCGAAAACCACATCGATCCAAATTAACGATAGGCCGTGAATCTCAAGTGAAGATGAAGATTCAGAGTGCAAGGGTTATTGTCGTTAACTCTGAGGGTGATTACAAAATGAGTGTACGAGATAATGCCTTCGGTTTCATTCGAACCCGGAACGAACTTGTATGGATTGAATGCTTTAAGAACATCGTCAGGTGGACGATGAGAATTCTAAGTGATGTGTTCACTAAAGGTAATCGTAGGCTCAAGCCTCATCAACCGGGAATGGCTAAAACAGGGGAGGTGCAGCAAGGCTAAGTGGGTCAAGCCCAAGTAGGATGAGATTAATCCCTATCTAGAGTCCCTTTTATTTCGGTTGTGTGGGCGGTTGAATAGCTACATCCGTCGGGGTTGTCTTATTCGGAACTGTTCAGTAAGGAATGGTTCCGGCCTTGTGTTGCAGGGGAGCGGGCGTACTCCTCGGTACGGTGTCTAGGCCACGTGCTGTGACGGGCGGTACCCAGTAGCCCTGCCATTGTATGGAATCCAAAATCCAATAAGTGCCATTAGATTTGATTGTATTACCCACTTTTGTGGCTAGTAGCTGGAATTTAATAATGTAACAATTTCGGCTATTTCATATTTATTTGAAAACCCTAGACCTATTATAATATCACTGGATTTCCTATCAAATGTTTAGTTGGCGTAAGGTAAAAACTTTTCCATGTTTATGTGTGGGAAGTCTTACATGATACCTTTTCTTTCAAAGGTTTTTAAAGTTAAGCAACTTTAACCGTTTACTCATACCAGACCCATGTCTGACTCGGAGTTTATTCTGTCTTTCTTAAACTCTTAGGTACTCAAATTTTTACGAGTAGCCAGAGGATTCAGATTGGCTTGATGAATTCTGGAGGAGCAATGGAGCAGGAGGCTTCTGCGTATAGCTATATAGTATTCCGTTGTGTGTTCTCTGAGTCGTTTGTCTTTGTGTTGTATTGAGTTGTATAACTAGACAGGTGTTTATAACTATCAAGTATGTGTTGTTTTAGCTGTGTATCTCTGATGTATATGATACTATGTAATGTATTATGTGATTGATATAATTTATTCGTTCTGCTGTTTAGATTCTGATGTTGTTTCTTTCTTCTTCTCTGTCTATTCTCTTTTCTATCCCTTTCTTTCTTAAAAATGATGTGATTTTCTGTGGTGGGAAAGTCGGGTCGTTTCACGTATAAAGAACATCTAGATCATAGGATGCTAGAAATTCCAACCAACGTTGTTGTCGTAGATTTAAATCTTTTTGGGTGAAGAGGTATTTCATAGATTTATGGTCGGTGAATAATTCAAATTTTTCACCTAAATAAGAAGAATTTATTTAGTATATATTAAGTTAAGTTGAACTTTTAAAATTTTCTTTTAGAAAAGCTGAAGGAGGTTCTTACCCAGAAGATAATGACGCCATATTTTCAGAGCGAAAATAACAGCTAAGAGTTCCAAATCATGTGTTGGGTAGTTTCTCTCATGTGGACGTAATTGTCTACTAGCGTAGGCAATTACCTTCCCATTCTGCATTAGTAACGCACCCAAACCATCACTACAAGCATCGGTATAAACAGATAAACCCTGGTTCCCATTGATAGTAGCGAGAATAGGAGCAGTGGTTAACCTTATCTTCAACTCCTGGAAATCTTCGTCACATTTCGGTGTCCAATTGAATTTTGCATTCTTCATTGTTAGCTTAGTCAACGGACAAGCTATCTTAGAAAAGTCCTTAACAAACTTCCGGCAATAACCCGCTAAACCTAGAAAGCTTCGAACTTCTTTTGGGGTAGTGGGTTTTCTCCAATCAAGAATAGCGGAAATTTTGCTAGAATCAACAGAAATTCCTTCTTCATTTACAATGTGTCCGAGAAATTTAACTTCTTTGACCCAAAAATGGCATTTGGAAAATTTGGCGAACAGAATATTTCTCCTTGATATCTCCAAAACGGTTCTAAGATGCTCGGCTTGCTCCTCTTCGGTCTTGGAATAGACCAAAATATCGTCAATAAACACGAGCACAAATTTATTCATTACTTCCCGGAACATACGGGTCATAAGATCTACGAAGTATGCTGGAGCATTGGTTAGCCTGAAAGGCATGACTAACCATTCATAGAACATATTAGGACCCCTGAAGGCGGTCAAATGTACACAATCTTCGGCAATTCGCAACTGATGGAATCCCTGGGCTAGATCCATCTTCGAAAAGAAACGAGCGTCGTGCAATTGATCAAACAGATCATCAATTCTAGGTAAAGGAAATTTGTTCTTGAGAGTCAGCTTATTGAGATCACGGTAATCCACACATAATCTCAAAGATCCATTCGATTTAGCAACAAACACTACTATTGAACCCCATTCAAAAACACTAGGACGAATTAACCCTTTATTTAGCAAATCATTGGTTTGCTTGACTAATTCAACCCTTTCCCTGGGTGCCATCCTACAACTTGCGTGAACGACGGGACGGGCATTGGGTACTAGGTCAATTCTGAATTCTATTTCTCGATGTGGAGGTAAGAACTTTACTTCTTCAAACACGTCTGGAAAATCTCGAAAAATGAGTGTAGACTCCAGACTGGGTTCGGGATAACCCAAGTTATACATCAACCCATCTCTTTTAGGACTAGGGTCCTCACAAGAAATCTCAATGAAAACTCCAAATTTGGTTTTAATCGAAGTTAATCGATTGTTACAATCTAATTTGGCTTCGTATTTGGTTAGCCAGTCCATTTCGAGTAAGATTTCAAACTCATTAAAATAAAGGACAAAGAGACCGGTAGGGAATTGGTAACAAGAATATGAGATAAGAACGTCTCTACATCGAAGACAAAGGTTCGCGAGTCCTCCAACTGGATTCTTTACGCATATAGGCTCGTCAACAAAATCAGGTTAAAGATTTAATTCATTTATAGCTTGTTGAGAGATAAAACTATGTGTAGCGACCGTGTCAAACAGAACTCTAACAATTCTATCATAAACAGTAAGGTTACCATCCAGAACTCCTTTCCCTTTTTCTACTTTGGAGGATGCAGGTTTGTCTTTGAATGTGTACACCTTTGCTGTCTGAGCTTGCTTCATGGTTGGGCAGTCTTTAACCTCGTGTCTCAATTTCTTACAGTAATAGCATTTTATAGGTTTTGCTTGTACGGATTGATCTCTCTTTGGCTTCTTGCAACTGTTTGGATAGTGGCCTCTTTCTAAACAATTGAAGCAAGTAACATTCCCTACCGGGCTTCCCTGATTGCTCTTCTTTTTCTCCTTACCCTGCCATGGTTTCTTGCCTCCAAATTTCCTTTTCTTCCAATTTTGATTACTCGTATTTCCTTTCTCCACTGGGGATTCCTGCGTATCCACTGTAGCATATCTGTACCCCATATCATTCAGATCTGGAAAAGATTCTTTGATGTGGCTAGTCATCCTTTCGTGGGACTTCTTATTCATCCCACGAATGAATCTTTCATTTTTCTTTAAAGGTGTGTTTACCAATTCTGGACCGAAACGATACAATTCATTAAAATACAATTCATTAAATTTGTTTAGATACTCCTCAAATGACAAACTCCCTTGCTTTCAATCCATAAATTCCTGGTACATTCGAGAAATTCCTGCTGAGGGCATATAACACTTCTCAAATACTTCTTTAAATCTATCCCAAGTAAACTCGTCTTCTAGCTCATCTACAGTGACTGTCTCCCACTATGCTAAGGCTTCTTCTTGAAGTTTCCAAGAAGCTATGAGTCGCATCTGATCGTCTTGCAGCTTTAGCCCTTTAAAGATTCTTTCACATGATCTGATCCATGCTTAGGCCTCGACAATCGACTCCATGTCGGTGAATGGCTTACCACCAAGCCTTGAGAAGCTCTTATATAAATCAGCTAGATTTGGCTGATGCTGAGTAGATAAAGCTGCTTCTGCTATTGGGGGAACCTGACCAGCTGTTGTGGCATTTCCTCGCCCCCCAGCTCTTCCACTTCGTCCGCTCATTCTTACTATCTGTAATTAGTAAGAAAACTTGATTTAGATATACGGACGAGATATCTTAAGGAATATCAATAGTTAAAAGAACTAGACGAAGAAAATTTAGGGTTTTGGCCTCAGGTTATACTCATTCTAGGGTATACTTCACCCTATCTCTAATGAACCATCTAATGTGTTGTACTCCATAGCTAAAGTTCTTACTCAACCTTTAGCTCTGATACCACTTATCACGACCCGAAATCCAATGTTCGAAAATCGACATCAAATACCTTACTTGTATTTGACTGCCGAAGATTCAAACATCGAACTCCAGTCGGATGGAGCTTATAACAACATTAGATGAATATAAAAACAACGGAAACAGAATGAATATCATTGATCCCAGATACAACATCATCATAATATCCATTACAACATTTAATATCAATATCAGAGTGCTACATATTGATACAACAACAAATAAAACATCACAATAGAACAACAAGTGATCACATTCCAAGAAAGTCTTCAAAGAAATAAAGCGATATCGAACTTCCAAAACTAAGCACCTTGAGATACAAAAGCTTTCAAAAATTCTCCAAGTCAAAAGCCTTCAAAAACCGATAGCCTCCAAACTAAAAGACTTCGAAATCCAGCTAGCACCAAAACACGGAAAACCTGCTACTAGGCTGCCCGTGTGGAAATTATGGGCACCCAGAGTTTAGAAAGGAAACAATAAACTCCGAGTCAGTCATGGGACTGGTATGAGTAAACAAAAACAGTTGCTTTTAAATAAAGACAAATTTATTAAAGAAAATCGATATGCTTTTTGGAAAATGAAACTACCATAAGACCTCCCGCCACACACACAATGCAATCGCAGAATTGGAGGAGATTTCTTCTTATGGTAATCAAATATGCTTGATACGAGAATTTTTTTTTTGATATTATTACTATTGCATAGTGTAGAAAACCATTTCGAAAGTATAATATTAATCTTAGCCAGCATAGACATTTCGTACTATGCCTACTATAGCTACCATCTAAATAATGGTGACCACCACAAGTAAATGACAGGTTATACAACTAAAACCATACTGGGTTCGTATTAGGAAATTGTAACAAGTCCGATTTCTCGACGCCCGAAAGTCGACATCAATACGTCCACTGTATCGAATGCCGCACAGTCGAATGCCAGAAAACCGAACCGTTAGGGTTTAAAGAAGAAGAAAAAGATAGAAGAAGAAACAGAAACAATAAACAGAATATCACATTTCACAGCGGAACAATGTATAATAGATAAATAATCTTTAAAACAAAAGGCCTGTATATGTTATTACAATACAACATCTGAGTACAACAACAGCACACAATCACTGGCAGTTATAAATGACTTGCCTACATAGAAATTTGTCTCACACAAACCCGAACGCAGCAGATACTACATAGTATAAATAATACGCCTCGCCACCCATCTTACCTATTGAGCTCCATAGCAACTCCTGAATTCCAGATCACTTGATAACCTGACTCTTGGCTGCCCGTATGGAAATTGGTGGGCACCCAGAGTTTAGAAAGGGAACAATAAACTCAAGGTCAGTCGTGGGACTGGTGTGAGATCTCAAAAACAGTTATTTTCACAAAGAAAATAAAAAGAAATCCGCTATGCTTTTTGAAAATAAAACTACCATAAGGCCTCCCACCACACACACAATGCAAGCGCAAACTTGAAGGAGATTTCTCCTTATGATAGTCAAATATGCTTGATACGCAAAAACCATTTGATATTATTATTATTAGTGCATAGTGAGGGAAACCTTTCGAAAATATAATATTAATCTTAGCCAGCATAGGTACCATTATATTGTGCCAGCTATAGCTACCATTTTAAATGGCAGGTTCTACAACTAAAACCGTACAGGGCTCGTATTGTTTTGTTTGGATTTCCAACAAATGGTCAGGCAAAGGAACTTTCCACATAAAATGGAACGCCTCTGGAGGGACGCCACCGAGAACCTAACCGGATCTCTGCTACACAAGGTCGGGTTACCTCTGTAACTAGGTAACAACTGACACGAGTATGCCACCTCCCGTTCGTTACCAACCTTTATCCGAGGGACCTCAATCCAACAACCACACAGTAAAGTATCTGGGCTCCATACCATGATAGCACTTTTTATAAAAAATCACATAAGTAAATATCTGGGCTCCATACCATGATATCACTTTTTATCCAGAAGGAAATGGTCATACCCTTAGGAGGAGCTACCAGCAAATAACCTTGCTGCCATGATTCCTGCTTCGACCATTACCGGGTTGTGAGGCTCGATGAGGTCTCTTCCACAAAGCTACGCTTTACACGAAAGCCATGCTTTGATCACAAATGATCAACAAATGATCATCAACACACAGCAGCACTCAACATGCCACACTACCAAATTGGGAGTATATGACTGATAACCTTCAACAACATAACCTCTGAGCTCGTACGTCTCTGAGAAGGGTGTTAAGCTAAAAGAATAAATTCTCCGCCACCAACAGATATGTATTTGAAAGAAATCAGCTTTATATCTCAAGGTGTAGTGTCAGACATACGACCATACAAGTCTGTTCTGGGTTCGAACAGAACCGAAGGCACTTTTGAAGAAGCCCTTGCAAATCCGGGTATTCACAATCCCGATCGAACTTCCCATCACTTAGGGAATCTCTATATTGTAGCTACTCAGTGCAGAGACAATCGACAGGTTATCCTTTTGTTCTCGAAAATACCCGGTTTTCACCACCGATCTTCAGATGCTATCCATATTGACGTATCATTATTCGGAATGGGTTATATGACATAAAAGTCCTCTCCCGGCTAATCCGAATAATGAGCGCTTATTTAAAAACATATGGATGTGGGTTTTCCGTTAAGTCACAACTTATTATCCAAACTTTTCTCTCAAATGGTTTAAACAAATTACCATTTCAAATCTTCTTAAATAAAAGATTCATTTCACAAAGTTCACCCAGTTTCACAAAGATCCATTCACGGATTTCAAAACAATTTCCATTTAAATTGGATTAACTCATCTAATCTTTCAGTTTAAGATTTAATTTATAACTTTCAAACCCTTTCCAATTCAAATCTTGTATATCGAAGATATACCATTTAAAATCCTCTTAGATTTCAAAACAAGATTTAATCGTCTTCACAAAGGTTAATTCATAGTTTTCCAAACTATTTACAATTTCATTTCAAAATTGAAATCTTTCGACATAAATTGGAAATCCTTTCTTTTTATGAAAGCTATTATTATTTGAATAAAAATAGTTTTCGTTTAGGGAAAAACCGATTACAAATTATATAAGTTAAACCATTCAAGTATAAAACTTGGATTTATATTTTAAATTTCCAAAACCATACTTTTTAAATGGTTAAAAACCTATATAAACATCTTTATAACTTGTATAATCTTTTTAGACCATAATTTCCAAATCATTCCTAACTTGGAAAACCATTTCCAATTCAACTTGAACTTCCTTTAATACAAATTGGAAATTCATTTCTTATATGAAAACTTATATCGTTTGAAAACAAATAGTTTTTATTTCGAAAAAATCCGATTTCATTTATAGAAGTTAAAATCTTTGGGTTAATTTAAATTCCCAAAGCAACATTTTCTAAAATGGTTTAAATTCATGTAAACATATATAACCTTTTTAAAATCATAGGTTCCCAACATAGAATTCAATTTCAAATTTTTAATTCATATTTAAATCAAATTTCAAAACTAAATTAAGTTATTCAAAAACAACTCTTTATTTTGAAATTCCTTTTCAAAAGTTTTTCCACTTTAATCCGACTTATTTCCAAAACCATTTAGATTCAAAAATTCAATTCTAAAATTATTTCAAAAACCTATGACTTAACCAATTTCCACGTGCAATCCATATTCATGTGTGTATAGTGTAGTTCAGGGGTTTAACACAATAGTGCACAACATCAACCATCAAAAATTCAATCATACCAACCTCGATAAGCGGTATAATCCATAATGCTTATCTTCATTCACAGACTCGTAGATAAAATAAATTTGTCAATGAGATATATCACATAATATAAATTAAAATTCCTATTTGTATGGAATCCAGTGGGATCCCTCCAACCTGTTTCCATACATCCACAAATATTAGCACAACTAATAAATATCGATTCAATCTGATAATAATTATCATATTCAGCCAAACAACCAATCAAACATTTAAATATTAGCTATTTAAATTAACTGATATCCAGATTTGAGTGAGATTACTCACCTTGAGACTGTTGAGCGTTTAAATTTTGAATTAAATCAAGTCCGTTCGATTTAACCCAAAATTCTCACTAGCTCCAAAGCGCTTCCGGATCTGCACCACAGCGGGCTGCTCATCGCTGCAATTCTGGCGCTTCCTGTTTCATCGAATTTCGACAACGTACGCAATAGCTATGAATTTACGAAGTTCGTATAATTTTTTTTAAAACAAATTTTCTTTTAATTAATATTTTTACCAAGCAAAATCTGAGCCGCACGAACAAGAGAAATCATGGCCGCAACTTCCTTCTTCCTCTCTTTCACGCGTACGTTTGCTTCAGGCCTCATTCGAACCCAAAACTGCCCTTTTGGGTTTCGAAACGCACCCTCAATGACCAACTTGAACACGATCAGGACCCACCGCTCCGAAGTCCATTGCCGCCTCAACCATCACCCCAGATGCGACGAAGCTCGGTGCTCCCAATTACTCGAATTTCGTGCAAGAAACGAGCACAAACGCGGGCCCAAGGCTCCCTCTCCAGTCGACGAAAATCAATCTCCACCGTATGGATGTGAAGCCCTCGTCGAGTACTTTGATTCTCTAGTTGAGAGCTTCTCGCGAAAACTTGTGGATTGAGAGAAAAACGAGGGAGAACGAAATGAGGTTTCACCCATTGGAACATTTCGTGGCGGCTGATAGAGGTGGGTTAGGGTTTTGCCGATAATGTGTGTGTGTGTATATATATGTATAACATATTATTTTAATTATTTAATTCACTTTAAAGCAACTTTTTCACACGATCTTCAAATGACGCGTGCCGACAGGCGTTTCTATGGTTTCACCCACGTTCTGAACACAATGGAACGCGTTTCGGAGGTTAATTCGATCATATGCGTGAGTTACGGAAATAAACTATCAAATTTAAGTTAAATCGATTAAAATAGTTTCTATGCGTTTTGAGCTGCCAGGGTCAAACGACAACGACGATTGCTACGAAAATTGAAATCCGATAATAACTAAATATTACGGATCCAATGGAACTAGTTTCAATGAATTCCGAGACAGTACCCCGGAAGGCTATTTTAACTCGTTGATTAATCCGAGCGATTTTCACAATCGTCGAAATCAACTTAAAATTTCACTTTTAAAACTTTACTAACTCTATTATAAATCATACAGACTTTATAATTACATTAGAAAATATCCAGATTCACCTCGAACCAAAATCTGATTATTTGCATTATTATATTATTAAATTCCCTTATTAAATTAATATAAAATCCCAAATTCAACCTATCGACTTTTAATTCCATACAATAGTCTAGTATTACAATTCAAATCCAAACAGACTAAAAATAAATTTTAGAAACCATTTTCATATTTATTTATACCCAGATTCACCAATTATTCCAATTCCAATATTAAACTAGTATTATTCAAATTTCAACTGAATCTCCATATTGAAAATTATAACTAATTCTATTGATTTAACAAAATTCTTATTTCAAAATCAATTCAAAATCCACATTTAACATTTAAAACGAATTAAATGCTCAAAAATTATGACTAGAAATTCTGGATCGTTACAGAAATGGATTTCCAACATATGGTCAGACTAAGGAACTTCCTACTGCCACATAAGTAAGCCTCTGGAGGGACGTCCCGAGAACCTACCCGGCTCTCTGCCAACATAAGGCAGGGTTGCCTCTGTAACTAGGTAACTACTACTCGAGTATGCCACCCCCCGGTCGTTTGCGACCTTTATCCGAGGGCCCTCAACCACAAAGCAACAACCACACAGTAATGAGATTGCAACAACCACATAGGTTAAGTATCTGGGCTCTATACCATGATACCACCTTTTTCTAGAAGGAAATGACATACCCTAAAGGGCCCGACCCTCATAACCTTGCCGCATCTTTCCTGTTTCGACCATTTCCGAGGTGTGAGGCCCGATGAGGTCTCGTCCACAAAGCTGCGCTTCACACGAAAGCCATGATTTAATCACAAATGATAAACAAATGATCATCAACACATAGCAGCACTTAACATGCCACACTACCAAATTGGGCGTATATCACTGATAACCTTCAACTACATAACCTCTGAGCTCGTACGTCTCAGAGAAGGGTGTTAAGCTAAGAGAATAAATTCTCCGCCACCAACAGATATGTATTTGAAAGAAATCTGCTTTATATCTCAAGGTGTAGTGTCAGACATACAACCATACAAGTCTGTTCCGGGTTCGAACAGAACCGAAGGCACTTCGTCCAATAAAGGAAGAAGCCCTTGCAATCCGGGTTCCCACAATCCCGATCGGACTTCCCATCACATGTGGAGATCTCTATACCGAATGAACTTACTGCAGAGACATTCGATAGGTTATCTTATCATTCTTGAAGACACCCGGTCTTAACCACCGTCTTTAGATGCTATTTATTTCGTCGTATCACTATTCGGAATGGGTTATATTACACAAAGTCCTCTCCTGGCTAATCAGAATAGTGAGCGCTCAATTTTAAAAACACGTGGATATATCATTCACAAAGATTTACTATCAAGGTTCGATGTGGGTTTCAGATAACCAATTGGAATCCGACTCCCTGTCGCATCGAAATTCAATTGCCGTTTTACGGGCCAATAGGTTTTCATAATTACACAGAACAAATCATAAATCACAGTTCAGCACAAAGCAATTCGCATCACACAGTATCACAATCACAAACAGAAATATCAATCCAGTACACAACATTTGATAATAGTCAATCATCTTCAATTTAGATGAATTAATTGTGTGATTTAAATTAATTAACCATATAATTATTTTCATTAATTATTTTTAATCAATGATTAACTATTCTTAATTATAAATTAATTAAATCTTAATCAACTTTATTAATAAATTATTCCTTAATTAATTATCTTGATTTATTAATTCTTAATTACTTTTATTAATTAATTATTCTTTAATTAATTGATTATTAATTACAAAGTAATTACAAATCATTAATCATTTAATCATTATTTAATCAATATAAATAAATTTTTTTAAGTTAACAATTTAAATATTTGATTAATTTCTTAATTATTTTATCTAGTTAAATTTAAAACAACTTTATTTAAAAATATAAGTTTAAAACATCTTTGAACTTAATTAATTTCAAATAATTATTTCAATACCATTTACTTCACATTCCACTTCACAAACAATCATCATTTTATAAAGAGTGAATTTAGAAATCAATTAACTTATTATTTTTAAAATTTTAAAACTGGAAATGTTGTTTCAAACAACCAACCCGAGGCTATCTCGAGTCACACCCGAGCAAAAGTGCTCATTGCTTCGAGTTTTACCAAGATCGACCCGTATAAAAAAAATCCCACTTAAATTTGTTTAAGTACTGAATCTACTCGGCACATACGCAAATTTCTTCAAGCCACAACTCGAGCTAATACACGAATTTCACTAATGCCACTTCGTGTCCGAGGCTTCTTCCCCAACTGTTGCCACCTGACACCAATTTCATCATTGTGCACATGCATAACCCCTTCGGCCGCCTCCAGTTGAATTTCTGGTCATCGACACATCCACGACGATGCTTCTGAACCTCACAAACACTCAAAGTTTTGAAACAATCGTGATTTCGTATTCGAGCCCCTCAGACCCAAAATTGGAATGAACTAGAGCCTCAAACAATCGCCTCGCTCCCCCTCTTCTGATCACCAGAATTCGTGACACCCCATTTAAAGCTCCACTAGCCTCCCACACTTCTGATAGCCTACAGACGGCGCGGCGATGACGTTTCTAACCTTGACTCGTTTTACACCTTAAACCCTAACTCGATCAAAATCAACATCCATGTTGATCTAGAATTTAATCCAACATTTTTCCCAAACTCCACAATATTCCAACAAGCCTCGACTACAATTTCGAGCACTCAAACTCCACCGATCGCCAGAACTTCGAGAAAATGACAAATCCGCTCATCTCTTATTTTCTCAGTGAATACTTGATAAAAAATTGATTTTACTTTCAAAAATCACTATTTTCAAAGACGATTCGATCGATATGCCTGAAACCAAATTATGATAATGAAATTTTTAACAAGTTTAAATTTTGCCTGTAATTTCGATTTTTAAGACAACTCTTCAATTTAATTTGCTTGAAACCATTTTTAGTACTTGAATTATGCCTAAACAAACAACTTTTGTTTAGATATTAAGGTTAAATATTGATTGAGGAAGAAGAAATCAAATTTTAAATCAAATTTGAGCCTATTAACCTGGGACAGAACCCCACTTTCAAGTGCACAGACCCAATTTTCATGTTTTAATATACATGCAGCATACATTTTCAATTTAAACTTCCATATTTTCACAACAACAAGATTCATTTCAAATTAAAAAAAAAAGTTTACTCACCTTGTTGCCTGAGAATAGAGAACAGAAAGCTTCCTGACTGGTTTTAAAAATTTGAAACCTGAATATGGATTTTTCTTACTTTGATCTTGAAATTTCTATCTGCAACTTGTTAATACAAATTTTCTTAATTTCTGTTGTATTTGTTTACTTAATTCATCAATAACAAACAAAAATTCAATTTACTTACAGTTTTTTTAATGAAAACAGAGAAAGACTTTGGTCTGCAGCTTGAAATCCTGCAGCTAATTTAGTCTTTGAAACTTGATTTTTTCTGCAACTGATTGATACAACTTGCTTAGTTCTTGCTTTATTACTGATCAACAAATTCAAACTTAAATTTTAAAAGGAATTTACTTGCCTTAAATTTATTTCAGAAGAACCCTGCTCTTCTTTTTGGGGAAAACTGGAGCCTGGTTTAATCTGCAGTTTGAAATTTAATGTTAAAACTTGATTTTTTATATTACCGATTCACTTAATTATGAAGGTCTAAAGTTACCTGAGATATGGAATTAAAACTCCTACTTTGATTTTTGAGATGATTCTCAGGTTTTAAACTTTGAATTCAAGAAGATGTTACAGTTTCAGATTTTTTTTTATTTTTTTTGGTGTTGAGGTTTGTAATGTTCACGGTTTTTTCTTTTCTTTCAGAAATTTGAGAAGCTAAAGAATGAAAAAGAGAAGCTGAAAGGTTTTTATGAATTTAAATTTTTTTTATTAATTACATAATTGAATGACACTTGTTAATTTTGATGATGAGATTACTACACTTGTTAATCCTCCTGTTGCATGTTAAGCACTTGTACATTTTTCATGAGAAATATATTTATATTATTTCTTCTTAACTTCATATATTAATCTATTTACTTATATTATGATTTTTCTTATACTTGTATGTATTTTAATAAAATTTCATACCCTTATCAATTACATTACCTTTGTTAAATATTTATACAAGTTAAAAGAAAATGTTCTAAAACAAATTTATACACTAAAAAAATCATATATATATGTGTGTGTGTATTACTTTCAAATCAAATTATTTTTAAGACTCTTATATTTGAATCTTACATTCAAATTTTCATATACAATTTCCTTACAAATATGAATATATAAACAAGCACCATTTTTTTAAATTGGATTTGGAAAATTCCAAATTACTTTATTAAGACATTTATTTAAATAATTAAATTCAAATTCAAATCTATTCATATATAAATTATATATATACATATAAAATTTAAATTCAAATGATTCTAAAAACATTTGTATCTCAAATTTTTATACCCAAATGAAATTGAAATTTTATTCATATAAATTATCACTCATTTTATTTGTTTTGAAACTTTCAAATTAAATTCCAAAAGTTTCAAATAAATTACCAAATTTAAATTGATAAATTTTGGGATGTTACGTTAAATCTCTTATTTCATTTAGAGGTTTCAATTATTAGTTAATTCCACTTCACTACACTAATTGAAACTATTAGTTAACAGAAACTTAAGAACTAAATATCGGGTTTAATTTCAAATCTTTCTAAAATAATAGATAAATGTATATACTTACAACTTATATATCCAATTGGATTTAAAACAATTTGAAATATATATTTGTTTATCAAAATAAATATGTAGTAAAACTACTACAGTGGCCTTCCCCCTTTGAAACTCAAAAATGAATGTCGATGATGCATGCACTCATCACTGAAATTATTTTCTAGCGACGGAGCGGGGAGTATATAACTTATTTCTTTCCAAATTCCTTTGAACAATTCTTTCAAATTATACTGAAATATTTATATCGAAAAATACTTCTAATAATATTATTATATCTAAAAATTATTTGAAAGAAACTTTCAAAACCCCGGAACTTAAGTTCTAAATTTTCAATTTTCATTTATTTTATTTACACATCTATATTTTAACCAATATTTTTTATTTTTAGTACCTAACAAACAAATATATAACAGCCAAATATAACCTTTATGAAATTTATTACTTCATATACAGAAAATATAATAGGAAAAATTATTTCATTCACCTATATTCAAAACAAATATTGTGTCGGTCTGTCCTATTAAGTGTTTAGAAATCCCTATTGATGTCATAGCGTCCTATGCACCAACCAGAATTTTTAAATACGAAACAGAACAAATTAACACAATACCAAAACCCTTTTATAACACTAACAAATATGCTCTCTCTCATATATATATATATACACACACGCTCAGCAACTCATCACAGGGTATTACTACCCTATAAATAAAGAGCCAGACCCCACAAAGCTAAGGTTTATCGCTAAACCAAGCTCTGATACCAGATGTAACATCTCTCCTTTTTGTGCGCTTTAAATCGACGATAAACCACAACGTCAGGCTTAAACCATACAGAATGGCGAATTGTTGTTGGAGTGAATAAGAAAAAGGAAGAAAGAAATAAAACAAAACAGAATCTCATAGCGGGATGACAAAATATAATAATCAAATAACAACTCGTGAAGCTGTTTTACAAACATTTGATCATACTTATACAACACATATCATAGTTACACATACCAGAGAATAAATTAATAATGCAGCGGAACAGTATGAATGCAGTAGAATAATATAATAGATAATAGTAACAAAATCTTCATCTTTGTCCTCCAGAAATAAAGTCTTCAAATCCTGAAATGCTCAGGCTGAGCGAATTGAAAAACAAAACACTCGAGTCAGAACTAAAAGATCTTATGTGCGTTAAATCAACGGTAAAATATGAGTGGAACAGCGTCAGAGATGTTTACGGGATTTGAAATCTCCTATCCAGTGTCAAACATGAGTGCAGTAACTTAAGAGATGCTCGGGATTCGCATCTTCTAAGGATCCGCTAAACTATTTACTATGTAGTAATATATTTTTATTATAATAATGTCTATAGTAAAATAAACTTACTTTTAAATAGCGTTAAGGGGTTACCCATATAGCCCTTACCACGTAATTGAGATGACCCTACTTTTCTAGTGGCCAAATCATGGGCTAATTTGTTTTTTTTTTTTTGGCATAAAGAAATATATGCTAAATGAAAACACAGGGTCATCTACCTTCAAAACCAAAACCAGGATCCACTATTACCAATATAGAAATATTGGTATATTCTTAAAACATAGATTAATATATATGAAGATATACCAATCTCTTTAGTTATTAAATCAGAGTTTAAGAAAATTTAGCTAAAGCATTCACACATAGCATTTTAATATAAAGATAAACCCATTTCATAAAATTTATTTTCAATATGACACAAAAGATGCACAAGCAGACAAGAAACATCAGAATTCCTGATTATATCATAAAAATCATAGAGATCCTTTACTCAACTCAACTTTTGCTATAGCACAATTGTAGGTGTGGCTGCGCGTACACACACATATAAATACATGTGTGCACGGCCTCGCCAACACACAAGCTCAAGCAATAATAGTAATGAGTAGGCAATGAAGCCTTGGCACCAACAAAATATTAATAATTATATGTATAAACAAAAGATTACCAATCCAACTATATAAAAAAATGAGGTCATCGAGTTTCCTCTTTCTCATTTATGCAAGTTATATTCCGACATAAAAGATGAATTTACATCAACTATCCTTCTTTAAAACAAAACATGTCACTGATGCAAGAACAAAAGCTATTCTGCATCATACAAATATTTTTAACACAAACAATTGGAAACTAACAAGTTCCTTTTATAAAATCTCAAGATAATACATAGAATTGTAATCCATTTCTAGAATACTTATGAATATGAAACAGTTTACTTTCTTTTGCAAAACTTATCCAAAACTGTGTTTATTCATTTTAGAAATGTAAAGTGAAGGCATGCACGTATTTTAATTTATATGGCAAGTGCTCAATATAATTCCAGAATCTATCACATGAACATATATTAGCTATATGCTGTATACAGATTCGAATAGCAACAGCCACTTAGCATAAAAATTTCATTTCCCAAAAATCATAATGCATTTGAAAGCATCAAAACAATCCATCTTTCCTTCAAAGATTTGCGGCATCAAATATCTCATCTTTGCTTTTCACAGATCCAATATCAAATATCAAATAGCAAATATCAAATATCAAATATCTCATCAAAAATCAAATATCACAGGACTAAGTAACTTGAACTCAGAAAAGACCATAACATAGAGGAAATATATATATATATATATATATATATATCTCATCTTTGCTTTTCACATTCAAGGCATTCAACTTGCCAAAACAAATATATATATATATATATATATATATATACATTCTCAGATATGATAAATTACATACAAAAATCAAACTCCAGATCCATATATGCTTGTGCATAAATATGGAAATAATCCATCAAGATAAGTTTATAAAAGTTTTTCCCAAAACTTCTGAAAGGAAACTTGAACAAAATCCATAAAAAAAAAATCCTTTAAATCACAAAACTCAGCAGTTCTATGGGTCTGCACATATACACAAGTGTAAACACTTGTGTATACTGCCTTGACACCAGTATTTCTCTAAATACAGATTTCAGGAAATATATACAAACTGAGTAATCCAAGTGTTTCAGTTTCAACTTGCAATTACACATAAGACAATACAGTTTTCAAGATTATATACAAATCAATCTAACACATAATGGTTCACTGTTCATGGCATTACATACATATTTTAGTTCAGCAATACATATGAAGTGACAATGAAAATACTTAAATACTTTCTTCATATCATCTATATGCAGTATAAATCATTCTAACTCCATCTCTTAAGTCATCATCTCATCAATATGTGCATAGCAACCTGTAAAAACATCATCCCGAACTGCCTCGTTGAATGAGACACCCCAGGAGATTGTCGAGACAATCAACAGGGTCAGACATAATACGTCTGGTATGAGTGTGCTTAAGCAATTCATTTGGCAATAATACAAGTGTTAAATCAGTGTATCGTGACTTAATAGTGAATAAATATCATCTCAGTACAGATATGAGCATAATCAGACTTAATCATCACCAATATATGAATACGCAAGCAACCAAGATCAAACAATCATTAACAAGCATCAATACACGCAAAGCATCCATACACACAAATTAATTTACGGAAAATATAACCACGGCTGCCTGAGATAGGTCTTATTGCCAAATCATGATTAAGAACCTCACGTAGCTATATGAGATGTCGATCCCCTAGATATTGCCGTAGCTTTCCCCCTTTTTCTCACGAATCCAGCGCCATTTGATACGGCAAAAATAATTTTCCCCCCAATCTGATTTCTAGGGCTTCGGCCATTTTATTTTTGTTTTGAAACGAGAAAGTTAAAATGAAAAACAGCCGGCCACATCTTTCTTTTCTTCTCTTTTTTTTTTATTTTTTATTTTTATTTTTTAATCCATTCACGGCTAGGGTTTTAACCATTGGGGAATTACAAATTTACCCCCAAGTCCAAATGTGCACAAATATACTTCAATACTTTATACTTGTTTAAATCACAACATCATAGTTGTGTAAATATTGCGGGTCATTACAAATACCCCACCTTTTTGGAATTGTGTCCTCACAATTCACTCTTACTCGTTCTAGCATCCCAAATATTCATTAAATTTTACGGAGTGGCTGCAATACACACATGTATAAATATACACGTGTGCACTGCCTTGCCAACTCGAGTGCACCAACAAATTTCAATCAACATGTTTCATCATCAAATGAACCAGCACAAGGGTAACTGCAACTGTCATACAGACAGCACATAAATAAGAAAGCAACATATTCAACAGCTCAGTGCATTTGAAAACAGCAACTTCAGATGGATGTGTGGGAACTTACACATAGACTTGGCAAATGCAAGGCAACAACACAAAATGACAACAACAGAAGTGATCAAGACAAAGCACAAGTGTGCAGCATCAAGTTATTTCAAGTACATGGACATATATGTATATAGAACTGCCACTGCATGCAAACAGCAAAATCAAGTCTAAAATCTCAAGTGCAACAGCAGATTTCAGATGCAACAGTGTTTGGACTAAATCTATGCATACAGTGTAACTCAGGGGTGCACACAGGATGAAGTGAATATGCATACCTATGGCAGTGTACAAATGAGAGAAGGAAACAGTGCCATTGCATTCATCATAATAGTGTTCACATTCAGTTTTAAACTAAACCCTATTGGCAAATTGGTTTAGTACATTTTAGAATCAATACAGAATTTACTTTCTGCTTTTCAAAGCATTTCTAATGTCTCAAACATATTTATACACCAAGCTTACTCAACCAGAACTAAACAATTATTAATTCAGTAACAGTTTATAGGTTTTGTAATCAAGTTATATATTGCTTACAAATGCATTCCTACTCATGATTCATATTGAAGTCATTTTAAATGTAATGCTCATTCATCCATGGCTATACACACCATCTTCAGGCAATACATATCATCTATATGCAAGTCAAAATAGAGATCAATACCCTTATACAATCTGTCTTTATTTAAATGAATTTTTAATCCAAAACAGACCCCATTCTTGGCAATCAAAGCAAAATATCATAAACATATGTATGAATTAAGTTTATACAAATAATACTCAATCAATACAAACAACAAACAACCACTTAATACTGGTGTGTGTATATATATATATATATATATATATATATATATATATTTATTTTTGGTTCCAAAAAGAAAACCAGACATCTATAAAAACATCAACTAATTGCCTGCCATCAGAAATCATCCAACAAGTATCTTAGCAGAAACTCTTATTTCAAGAATTCATAACAACCATCACCCAAATCACACAAACATCTCATAAATATGAACAAGCAAAACCCACAACATTGAGCTAAGGCATCAAAACTGAGTCTGCATACCAGAACTCACCATACCCCTAGCCTAATCACTTCTGCTTGTAGGTTCATTTCATATTATTATTATTATTTTTAAGGTCCAATATCACATTCATGGTTGCACTGGTGCACACTGCCTGGAACACCTGTTTGATTTCCAGCACACTACAAGCTATTTGGACATGAACATGCCATGTGCAAACTCACACCCCACCCTTGATGCAAGCCAACCACTATGTCATACCCACTTCCCTCATACCCAACCTGATAGAGGTGACCCAATTCCTTAGTTTAATTACTAAGTTTTCCTTTCATGTGTGCAGGTCTCAACTATACTGTCTCATGCTCAAAAATCTTTATGTACATAACCAGTAAATGCAAACAGTTTTCATGCATCCATGAAACAGTCATCCATTCATACATTTCAACAATCAATTAATCACATCTGTATATCATTTCAAGTCAATTTTTTTTCAGAGACAGGCCTTTGACTAAAACATAGATCAAATATTTTAGGAGATAAAATATCACTGGGGTTCCCAGTAACAAGATACTTGCAGTCAACTTATATATATTTTCTTTTTTCCAGTGAATCTTGTCCACAAAGGTTTCACATCTATATTATTTAAAGCAACATAAACTGTTCAGGTTATTGTTACTGGCATTAAAATAGTGAACATGGAGGTCATAAGAACCAAATCTAACAACCAGCAAGGCATCAAAACATTTCACATAGATTATATCACCACAAAGAAACTCATCCAACACATATGTGGTTAACAAAACTCATTTTCATTCATATAAAACTAACATACACCTAATCATAAGTAGCTATAAGTGTTCCTTTTGTCTTCACTTATATCATTGGGCTATATGAACTTGCAGGTAAAGCACAGGGATTTTGCATATCAGAAAATTCTTATGTTTTTCATATTTTATATTACAATCAACATGTGACCAGAGATGTTTATATGTATATATATTTTTTTTTTTTGAGGAAATACTTTGGCAACTAGAGCTCAGCACATGGTCAAACCATTGCACTCTTATCCCCTTATTAAATACCAGACATAAGCAAAAGAACTTCCCTCCTTTTACTGCCTTGTACTTAACCAATCTTAGATCACACTTGACTGTACTGATTATATAATCCATTTTTTTCAGGTTATATTCATAAGAAATTTTATCTTCCTCTAAGGGACCTGTTTTATAAACTTCCATCACAAAGTTATATGCAGTTATCAAACATATTCAAGAAATGCAGCTTAACAATTATGCATCCAAATCAGACAATTCACTTTTCAATGTTTATTCATATAATGACCTATTGCAATTGATACTGGCATTTGATATTTATCTTTTTTTATTATTTGAAATTTTACCAAATATCAACATCACTTGCATCAGCTCATTATTGTGTTTATCAAGTTCTCAAACATATACTTATTAGTTATGGTGTAACAGTGGTGATTTCAGATTTAAATCAAAATAAATAAATACACCATCTATATTGAAACAAAGGAACATCCATGAAGTCCACAAAGAAGTAAAACTGTAATTTTAGCCATCTTTTAGATCAGATATAAACATAGGTGTCTTAATCCAACTTTTCTTGTATTAGAAAACATTTATAAATTCAAATTCCCTCATTTTAAATTTCTTACTACAGAGATTTACAATAGGTTTGTGGGCTTTCCAAAATAATTTAGGCATTCATGATTCTACTGTATTATTGTAAAGATATGGACAGAGGTGTTTGTTAAGAAAATTTCACCAAAAACCCAGAAAACCTCATAACTTATTATTTAGAAAATAAGCATGAGCCAGATTTCTATCTTGCTGCCTATGTTCTAAATAATTTAAATCCATACTTGACAATAATAAGAATAGAATAATAAAAATGCTCAAACCATTTTAACTTGGAAATCTGACATACAAAACTCCAAATAGAAATGCACAAACAAACATCCATCTCATCCATAATAACCACTTCATAAATTTAAATAATTTTCATAATACTTCTTTGTTCATAGCAAATTTAGATGAACTAGACATGAGCATAAACCTCTCTGTTCATACTGCCTAATCCATTATTATTCAATACCCTACTTCTCAGTAAATTAATCAAATTATTTTCTTATAAAAACCGAGTCATAAACTCATTTCTGTAATCAGGTTATTTGATTGATTAAACAATTTTCAAAACAAAGTAGTAGAAAGGAGAAACATCATTAACACTGATGTAATCCAAATAAATCATCCAAAGCAATCAATTCAAACAATGCAACCAAAGCAGTCAATACAAATAAATTCACACAAATTAAATTTTTGCTATGTTCTCTACCAACCTGGCTCTGATACCAAATGAGATGACCCTACTTTTCTAGTGGCCAAATCATGGGCTAATTTGTTTTTTTTTTTTTGCATAAAGAAATATATGCTAAATGAAAACACAGGGTCATCTACCTTCAAAACCAAAACCAGGATCCACTATTACCAATATAGAAATATTGGTATATTCTTAAAACATAGATTAATATATATGAAGATATACCAATCTCTTTAGTTATTAAATCAGAGTTTAAGAAAATTTAGCTAAAGCATTCACACATAGCATTTTAATATAAAGATAAACCCATTTCATAAAAATTATTTTCAATATGACACAAAAGATGCACAAGCAGACAAGAAACATCAGAATTCCTGATTATATCATAAAAATCATAGAGATCCTTTACTCAACTCAACTTTTTCTATAGCACAATTGTAGGTGTGGCTGCGCGTACACACACATATAAATACATGTGTGCACGGCCTCGCCAACACACAAGCTCAAGCAATAATAGTAATGAGTAAGCAATGAAGCCTTGGCACCAACAAAATATTAATAATTATATGTATAAACATAAGATTACCAATCCAACTATATAAAAAAATGAGGTCATCGAGTTTCCTCTTTCTCATTTATGCAAGTTATATTCCGACATAAAAGATGAATTTACATCAACTATCCTTCTTTAAAACAAAACATGTCACTGATGCAAGAACAAAAGCTATTCTGCATCATACAAATATTTTTAACACAAACAATTGGAAACTAACAAGTTCCTTTTATAAAATCTCAAGATAATACATAGAATTGTAATCCATTTCTAGAATACTTATGAATATGAAACAGTTTACTTTCTTTTGCAAAACTTATCCAAAACTGTGTTTATTCATTTTAGAAATGTAAAGTGAAGGCATGCACGTATTTTAATTTATATGGCAAGTGCTCAATATAATTCCAGAATCTATCACATGAACATATATTAGCTATATGCTGTATACAGATTCGAATAGCAACAGCCACTTAGCATAAAAATTTCATTTCCCAAAAATCATAATGCATTTGAAAGCATCAAAACAATCCATCTTTCCTTCAAAGATTTGCGGCATCAAATATCTCATCTTTGCTTTTCACAGATCCAATATCAAATAGCAAATATCAAATATCAAATATCTCATCAAAAATCAAATATCACAGGACTAAGTAACTTGAACTCAGAAAAGACCATAACATAGAGGAAATATATATATATATATATCTCATCTTTGCTTTTCACATTCAAGGCATTCAACTTGCCAAAACAAATATATATATATATATATATATATATATATACATTCTCAGATATGATAAATTACATACAAAAATCAAACTCCAGATCCATATATGCTTGTGCATAAATATGGAAATAATCCATCAAGATAAGTTTATAAAAGTTTTTCCCAAAACTTCTGAAAGGAAACTTGAACAAAATCCATAAAAAAAAATCCTTTAAATCACAAAACTCAGCAGTTCTATGGGTCTGCACATATACACAAGTGTAAACACTTGTGTATACTGCCTTGACACCAGTATTTCTCTAAATACAGATTTCAGGAAATATATACAAACTGAGTAATCCAAGTGTTTCAGTTTCAACTTGCAATTACACATAAGACAATACAGTTTTCAAGATTATATACAAATCAATCTAACACATAATGGTTCACTGTTCATGGCATTACATACATATTTTAGTTCAGCAATACATATGAAGTGACAATGAAAATACTTAAATACTTTCTTCATATCATCTATATGCAGTATAAATCATTCTAACTCCATCTCTTAAGTCATCATCTCATCAATATGTGCATAGCAACCTGTAAAAACATCATCCCGAACTGCCTCGTTGAATGAGACACCCCAGGAGATTGTCGAGACAATCAACAGGGTCAGACATAATACGTCTGGTATGAGTGTGCTTAAGCAATTCATTTGGCAATAATACAAGTGTTAAATCAGTGTATCGTGACTTAATAGTGAATAAATATCATCTCAGTACAGATATGAGCATAATCAGACTTAATCATCACCAATATATGAATACGCAAGCAACCAAGATCAAACAATCATTAACAAGCATCAATACACGCAAAGCATCCATACACACAAATTAATTTACGGAAAATATAACCACGGCTGCCTGAGATAGGTCTTATTGCCAAATCATGATTAAGAACACTCACGTAGCTATATGAGATGTCGATCCCCTAGATATTGCCGTAGCTTTCCCCCTTTTTCTCACGAATCCAGCGCCATTTGATACGGCAAAAATAATTTTCCCCCCAATCTGATTTCTAGGGCTTCGGCCATTTTATTTTTGTTTTGAAACGAGAAAGTTAAAATGAAAAACAGCCGGCCACATCTTTCTTTTCTTCTCTTTTTTTTAATTTTTTATTTTTATTTTTTAATCCATTCACGGCTAGGGTTTTAACCATTGGGGAATTACAAATTTACCCCCAAGTCCAAATGTGCACAAATATACTTCAATACTTTATACTTGTTTAAATCACAACATCATAGTTGTGTAAATATTGTGGGTCATTACAGTAATAGTCCCAGTAGTCAATCCAGTATCATGGTTCCTCCTGATCGGGAAGCCACCAGAGGATACCACACGGGCTACAGAGAAAACCAAACTCGTACAAGGCGCGATAAGGTAGGTGACACGGCACACAAGACAATGCCAGGGTAACTATACCAATTAGACTGGTGGTGACACATAACGCACATCTACCGCCCACCTCGAGCCACACCCCTAAAATAAAAAATTAAAAGTGGCCACCGAATCAATCTCAAAGTCAGAATATAATGGAATGGTATCACAAGAGTGTGTCCAATAAGAGAAGCTACCTCACTGGCCCGGAATCGCTCCTGTTTTAGCCACCTTGTGCCAAATCACAGGAGTCGGGTCCACGTATATACCTTAATAGAACATCGCCACCAACCTACTTCATTCTTGAATCTCCACCGCGTACATGGTTGTTAAAGTGGTTTTCGGAGTTGGCAGAGAGTATGACAACTTCCGATCCCCATCACTTCAACAACCAAACGTTATTATAACACCGCGGTCTTTTCGAAATAGTTTATACTTTAAAACCAAATATCATTGCCCTTCCCAAATCAAATCAATGTGATATTTCAAAGCTTTAAATATCATTGCCCTTCCCAAATAAACCATTCCAATTTCCATATATTTCAAAGCTTTAAATATTCCACAATTCCAAAACTAATTCCTTAATAGTTCCATATATATCAAATTCAATTACTATTATTTAGATTTGAAATGTTTACTTAATATATCCAATATCATTTAAGTAAAACTTTTAAACTTCAAATAACTGGATATTCTTTCAATTTATTTAACTTGATATATTCATTTAAATCAATTTGATATTCATTTAAATCACTCTAAACCAAAATCAAGTTATAAAAATCACGCCCTTTAAAATATCAATATTATTTGAATTCCAAATCAAATTTATTCGAGTATAATTCTTATATAATTTAATTTAAATCGATTTCATAATTATCTTCTAACCTTAATTTTATTTAAGTCATTATAAACTCTATATACAATATAATTTAAACAGATACTTAACCATATTATATAAAACAATCAAACTTTATTATTTGGCTTATTTTATATTTCAAAACAAATTTACACATGGCTAAAAATCAATAATAAAATAACATTTATATAACATCTGAAATCAATATTTATATAACCCATATATTTCTTTACAAAACCATAGAAATTAATTTCAAATTATTTTTATATATAGATCGTGGTGTCTGTATATAGTTTTCTATCCTATGATCAAGTGATATGAATATCTATCATTTCAATCCATAATTTAAAACATAAATACGTTTATATATCATTTCAAACCACAATCCCGAATGAAATAAAATCCATAACTTGCAGTTGATAACAGTATAAAATACAACATCCATTCATCTAGTATCAATCATCAAGAATTTATCATAATCATCATCCAATTCAATCAATAACATTAATATAGAATATATAATAAATAACAGGCATTTACTAGCAGTTTATATTCAATAATAAATTAAATAACTATTTAACTGGTAGTTTATATGCAATAATAAATTAAATAACAATTTAATTCAAATAAACTCAATTTAACTTTGATGATGATTAAAAATATGCCAAACAGTCATAAATAAATTTCTAATCACATCATAAATCAATTTAACAAACATAAGAAATTTTAGAAGTTGTGTGTGGGTTAAAGCACTCACCTTTTGAATTTAAATTGAATTCAAATCCAACATAGACCCAAAATTTGAGCAGTCTCAGAATCCATCCAAACTTATGCCAAAATGTTCGAAAATTTATTATGATCCAAGCGGAGAAAATTGCGCGTGAATTGGACCTCGTATGCAAAAGTTATGGAAATAAGAACGCTTGAAATTTTGAAATTTAAATAAATAAAAAGGAAAGTAAACCACCACTCACCGAACGCCACGTCAAACATCCCTCCTTCTCTCCTCATGTGCTACAGTGCTATCGCCAAACCCTACAGGCCGAAGGAAAAAACAAATCGTGACCTCCTCCGTGAAGCCGCCGTCAAAACCGAGCCACGTCGCCTACCTTCGGCGTCGCATCCTTGCCAGAATCGTCGCGCCGCCTTCCGGTCCTCCCAGCCTCGTCTCACGACGAACGATGTCGCCTACAGATGCCAAAAACTCATAGACGCCTCCCCTTTTCATGAACCCAATTCGAAAATTTCCAAGCATCCCACCATTGGTTCGACGCAAAAACTATGTCGATGAACTCCCCTTCGTCCACTCTACAAAACCCATATATCAATTCGTCGATCAGCCGACGTTCATCGACGCGCGATGAACGACCTTGAATATTTCCTTGATTTTTGGACACATTGAAACTCAAATTGAAAATGAATCATATATCTGACATGCGCTCGTCGAGAGCTTCAATTCCATTTATAATTCAATATAGTTTGTGGAGTTTGAAATTTTGACTTGAATTTGATTTTGAAACTTGCAAATGGGAATTTAGGGTTTGTCTGTCTTTGAGAAAGGGGAGCAACAGAAATTTCTGTACGTACAAAAATGAGAAACAGAAAGGCTGCTAGGGTTTATAGTGAGGTATATATAGGCAAGGTTGAAAATAAAAAGAACGGATCAGATTGGTTTGGACCGTTGAACGATAAATGGCTCGAAAAGCCCGTTCTGACTCTGGAACGAAATTGGATCAACTCATATATCAAAATAGACGTTTTTAAATATTTTTAAACGTAATGGAATAGGTTTCAAGTCCAAATTCCATCGTATGAAGAAGTTATACTAAAATCAACTTATTTCAAATTGATTTCAATTAAATTGATTACTAGGCGTTTCGAGTCCGTACGATCAAACGACAAGCCCGATCGTTATGAAACTTGAAATACTATAATAATTTACCATTACGGATCCGATGAAACTGGTTCCATCGAAATATGAGTCAGTGGCTAAAATGGCTATATTTTACATTAATTAAATAAATTAAAAATTAGTTAATTAAATCAATTTTTCAATTTCAATTCTATAATTGACAAATTTTTATCGTTTTTAAATTTTTTAATCATTTACACAAATTTAAATAAATTTAGATGTAAATCTAGAGTTGATTAATTTATCAATTTCAGCATTCACTTCAATTTCACTAAATTCAGAAATTATAAATTAAATTGCCAATAATTCCATTTAATTTCCTTTTCATTTTATTATTCAATTCATTGTTGTCAAATGGATGAAATTAACATTGGATCCATGATCTATTACATTAATATTCTCAAATTCCATCTTAATTTCAATTTACGTAATAATTAAATATTAAATTTCATTTAATTGCAATTAATCCAATTATTAAGTTTAAATTCCAATAAATTAATAAACCTTGATATCCATTATTTTCATTCAACCAATTATCATATTATGAATAGAATTAACATTATTTCCAATTATTTTCTTAATTTACACTAACATAACCTTGAATTGAGATCCATTGCAATTGATTACAAATTTTGCTTTGATGGACTAAATAAATGACTAACTTATAATAATTGTTATCATTAACTCTCAATCACATTTCTATAAGTTTATCATTTCCAAACCAATGTTATAATTTCTTACTAAAAATTGATTTTATTTAATTACCATTCAATATATATAATTCATTAATTAATTCAATATTTACGTTTGTTTTCTATATTCAATTTATAACATAGTATAACATTTACATTGATTCCATTAATTGTTACTTCATTCAAATAGTTAATAATTAACTTAGACTAGCATTATTACATCTCATTTGAGTTATTATTTCATTAATGAATCGCAAATTTCTGTTTTCCTAATATTAGATAATAAAACTTTAATAAAATTATCATAAATTTTACGGGTCGTTACATGTATTGTGCATGTATGTAAACTCATAAAATATTAGGTATTAATAGTCCTTGAAATTTATAATATATGTGATGTTCCCAGATTTGTAAATTTAAAATGACTTGGGTAATTAAAAATGTAAATTGAGTTATCATAGTAAATTGTAGGGATTTAAGTTATGTTTTAGTTTATTGAAATATACAATGTGTTGCAATATGAATTTCTATATACTATTAAGTTTTTGATTTATAAATAAAAGTGTAAAAGTTGAAATAATAAGGAATACACCTAAAAATAAAGAGATGTATAAAATAAAGATATTTATCGTATATTATACCGGCTATTTCAATAACTATAAAAAAGAGATAATTCCTTGTTATTCAAAACATAACACAGATTCCCATTTTGGGTAAGATATAGAAATTTATAGTATTAACCATTCCATTTGGGAGAAACATAATTACAATCCATTAAAATCCATAAGGATGAGTTTAAAGAATTATAAATGTGAAAACGGTCTAAAAAAGAATATGTGCAATATATGTAAAAGGGAAGTGAAATAAAAAGAAATGAAAAGATAGACAATCATAATTCAAAAATAAAAGGGTGTAGATAGTCCTCTAAAACAATATAGGCAAACAAAGATTAAAAATGAATAAAATTAGAAAGTAAAATAGTGGGAAAAAGGGGGAAGTAAATTAAAAAAGGTTTTTAAATTTTATTTTTAAAAAAGTGTTAAATGACCCTAAACTAAATAAGATGTAAACACATAAAGAAATAGAAAAATATTGTTAACAGTGAACAGTAGAGACACAATAATTAAATAAGAATGAATGAAGATACACACACGCACACGCACACACACACACACACACACACATATAGCTTTAAGAATGTGTTTATGATGGATGTAACAACCCAACCTTAATAGGTCTAAATTTCAACAAAAATCGAAACCCAAGTCCATCAAAGCACAAGTCATTGGATTTAGTGCCTGCAAATAGCATGAGCATTATTGTAGATTGATTGAAATCTACACTCATAATGGAAACGATAATAGGATAAGAATATTGATTGTAACGACCCAGAATTTTTGGTTATTAGAAATTGTTTATTTAATTGATTTTAGATATTGAAAAGTTTAATAGGTTGAATTTCAAATATAATGATTTATTGATAATTTAATTATTGAATTAAATAATTGAAATCGTTGAAATAATTTAAATCTTGGATTTCTATTTGGAAAAATAGTTTAAAGGTGATTTACTCGATTTTAAAAATAACTCGTTTAAATTAGCATATAAAATATCCTTCTAAGGAACAGTTTCGGAATTCGAGGATACTAGTTCCATTAGATCAGTAATAGTGTATTATTTTTGGATTTCAAATTTCGTAGCATTTGGAGTTATCATTCGTACGGTATAGAAACGAGTTGAAATTAATATCGAAAATCTAATATTATAATTGGGTTCAAAAAGCTATCTTCCACGTACGATCGAATTAGGCCTCGAAACTGTTCCATTGCGTTTGGAATAGGGGTATAACATTATGAACGCCTGGCGGCATGCCTCGATTGGATCCCGTAATTTACAGCTTGATATTTTGAAAATTTAAAATAATATATATACATATATACATACATATACATATACATATATACATATACATATACATATATGTATGTATGTATGTATGTATGTATGTATGTATGTATGTATGTATAATTGACTTTGACCAACCTACATTCTACCACCATCAACCACCCTATTTCTGAAGCAAGCCCACTCTACTCTTCCTACCACCACCCTATCATCCCTTTTCTATTTAAATTCAGTGATCAGTGCAGAGAAGAGGGAAATAAAAGAAAAGAAAATAGAAAACTTTTAAAACTAAAATCTGGGCATATATTAATCAAAAAATCATGAAATGAACTTTAAAATTCATGTTTTTAGTTTATCTACGACTTGGCATTCGTTTTTGAGGGTTACAACCTAGTTTTTGGTGGTCGACAGTGATGGCATAAGCAGGTCGTGAGCTAGGGTTTCGATTTCTAATCAATTAAGGTGGTTTTTGTCGAACTGGATAGTGGGAATGAACTCGTCATCGAATTTAGCGACTTTCGTAGGAAATTCGTGAAGCTCGATGCCCTTTTGATACTCGCGTTGCTAAAGTTTAGAGCGGAGGAAGGATACGATCGCGACTCATATGATGGCTCTGGAGTGGTCGACTAGGCTGCAGACAAATGGAGTTCGCGAAGGGATGGAAGTTATGGCTTTGACTTGTGGATTTGAAAAATTCTTGGTCGTATCAGTGATAAACGTGCATGGGCTATGGGTTTTATCGCGTGTATAGGGAGGGGATTTCAAATTGGAAGAAGTAGTGGAGTGGGCTTGCAAGTTGATTTCTTGGACCAGGTTGTATAATTTGGGTAAGGAGGGGGAAGTATTAATTTATTGTTTAAAATAAAATGTTAGATTGTAAATTTAATATCTCATTCGCTTTAGATCCAAATCCAACGCGGTCAATCGCATTGGGTTCTTATTAATGAGATCTTTGCAATGGAATCAGTTTGATTGAATTTGGAGCTTCTGGAATTTTCAGTTAAATTCGAACGCGTTCGAATTTAATCGGAACCAGCACATGAAAGCGACAACAGAAAATAAAAGGTGAGTGTTTTAAATGCCCATGACATACTATAATATTTTTTATGTTCGTTAAAATTGAATCATGAAGTATTTAATTTTATTGACTATTAATTGAAAATGAAATTGATATATGAATTGACTATAGGTATTAAAATAGACAGTTAAATTTGAAACTGGAATTTAATTTCCAATAAACCACCTGATATTGATAACTATGAAATTATTGTGAATTATTGGCTGATTTGGATGTTGATTATGATGGATGCTATTGGTTGATATTGTGGATGATTTTGATGTTTGTTTATTTTGATACATTTTGTTATCACCCAGAAAATTATTTACAGTATATAAAACTGTAAATTGAATTATTTTGAATAAATTAAGAAATAGGTCGAAATGATATATACCTATGGCATTTATTTGGATTGAAATGATATATATCCATCCACGAAATTAAATCGTAACTATTCACTTGGCCAAAGGGTAGAAAATTATATACGAACGTCGAATTGGTATAATTAAATATTTTAATTTTTTTTAAGAAAATGAAAATTGAATTTATGGAAACCAAATTATTTTCAAACTGGAGCTCGAAATGTTGAAATTTAAATTTGGCAAACGAAATGTTTTAAATAATTGAACTTCGGATTTTTAAGTTATAATCGAAATATGATTTAAATTTCAAAAATTGATTTGTTTTAAAAGATTGGATTGTATTTGAACTTTGAATATTGCCAAGTAAAAGTGATTTAAAACGATATTTCGAAATTGAGCTCGGGATTGTATTTTATTTGAAGATTTGGATTATTAAATTGGATATTGAAGATTAATTGGATTTAAGTGTTTTAAATCAATATTTTGAAAATCTAACTCGAGATTGATATAAATCGAAATGGTTTAAATTTGAAATTATTTTGGAATTTAAATTGAAATTAATCTTGAAATATAATTGAAATTTATTTGCAATTGGAATTGAAATTAATTGGGAATCAGTGTAAAATTCGACTTGAAATCAAAATTGAATCGATTTAATTGAACTGAACATTTAAAGTGATTTGAATTGGAAAATTTGAAAGTGAATCGGTTTGACTTTGAAACTATTTTCAAATACAATTATTTTAGTATAAACTATTAAAAATCTATGTTTCAAACTACTCAAATTATTTTGATTTTCCAAACTATTTTACTGTATAAACCATTTTAATTCTCAAACTATTTTCTATGAAACTATTTTAACTATTTAACCATTTTAAAATTATTTAGACTATTTTATAAAATTCAAACTGGTTAAAAGGATGAAATGTTTATATTTAAATCTTGGCTTTAAATACGAATTGGGTTAAAATGAATTTATAACCTAAATTGAAATTCGAAACAATTTTGGAAGCAAAATTGGGTTATTAAGGAGAAAATGATTATGAAATACAATGGTATATTTTGAGTAAATATGATAATTTCAAAATGGATTTGGTTTTGAAGCGAATATGATATTTTGTTATCAAATACAAATTGTTTTCGAAATGTAAAAGTACCAACAGGCGTGTAAAATGACATTTAGTTATTAAAGAGACCGGGGACACTTATTGGCATACTCTCTGTCAATATTGGAACCACTTTAACGACTATGTACATGGAGTGATGGTCCAGAATAAAGTGGATGGATTTGGCGTACGTTTGCTGGATTTGAAGAAAAAGAACAATGATGGATTAGCCTGGCACTTGGGCCAATTTAAAATGACTAAAACAGGAGCAGTACCGGCCAAGCAAGATAGCTACCCCAAGCGGACATCCGTTCTTTGATTTCCTTGGACTCGGTCCATATTATTACTCTTGTTATTGGTTTCAGTTGGTGCACCTCGATTTTGGGATAACCTCCCCTTGAATCGATATGGGATGGAAGTATGCGGTGGGCGATCATGGCTATGACGCTTTACCACCAGTGGGGAAGGATACACTAGTAGTAGCCTACCTTGGGCACTGCCTCATGTGCCTTATCATACTTTTATTCCTATACGAGACCCATACGATTTTGGTTTAGTGTTGTCGTATCATGGTGCATCTCTATCTGATACGGTGCATTCCTATCCACTGACGGATTATTGGTGTTTTGTATGCAAACTGTACGAGAATGCTTAAAAACGCATTAAGGGGGATTAATGTAAAGCCCTAACGCTAAGAAAAATATTTATTTTACTGATTAGACAATATATATGTAGCATATTCTACTACATACAAATATTTCGAAGGATCCTTAAGAGTTGGAAAATTCCATAACATCTCTTGGGTTATTGCACATACGTTATACACTGGATAGGAGATGTGAAACCCTGTAAACATCTCTGACGCCATGACACTCATATTATATGTGATATCGATTTGACTCGCATAAGAATATTTTAGTCCTGACTCGAGTGTTTTGTCTTTTCATTACGCTCAGGTTAGACCTGAGTTTTCAGCTTATCGAAGATTATTGTCCAGAGGAAGAAGACGAAGATTTAGTATATTATTACTAGTATTATTCCATCATTGCTTGTTCCGCTGCATTATTTTATTCGTATTGTTGTATATATATATATATATATACCTCTAATAAATGTTGCATAAATTATAATCAAAAGTATAGTAAACAACTGCATGAACTATTTATTTGATTATTATATTTTGTCATTACACTACAAGATTCTGTGTTGTTTCCTTTTCCTTTCTTATTTTTCTTAATTAACCCATTTGATTATCTATGTTCTGGATTGTTTGAATTGGATATGTGTGGATTATTGTCAATTTAAACCTTCCGAAATGTGGATCGTCATAGTTTGTATCAAAGCCAGGTTTAGCGAGAACCTTGGCTTTGAATGGGTAACTCATTAGAGATAGGGTCAATAGTACCTAGAATGGGTTTCAGTGTATTAATATATATGAGCACATATTTGTTATAAAATTGTTTTACATTGTGTTGGTCGATCTATTGAGTAGCTTATGGATTCTGGTCAATACGGGTAATTAACGTTATTAATAGAGATCTTTAATCACTTTAACAGAACAATTTGACATAGTACTATTTTGAAATTGGGTAAATGAAATAATTTTACACCAATTATTTTTATATATAAAGGAAAAATTCAAAAATTACTATGTTATATATAGCTTGCTTGGTGGCTAGGAATGATAATATTGATTATTATCATTAATTGGTTGTTATGCCTTAATAAAAGATGTTGATTATAAAATAAACGGTGATAAAACATTTGTGAAATATTGAAGTGAATTCTTGTGAGTATAATTTATAAATGCAACTTATAAATTATAATGGATTTAAATTGAGAAGTTTTGAATCTAAGTCCCAGAAATTTTGAAATGTGTTTCAAATTTTTTTGGAAAAATATTATTGATATTATTGTTTTGGAAGTATTTTTGAATAAAATATTTAAAAATGGTTTTTAAAAGAAATAAAAGTACTGAACTCACTTCGGTCGTTGGAAAATAATTCCGAAGATGATCGCGACATCATCGATGTTTATTTTCAAGTTTCTAAGTGATGGATTGCTACCGAAATGATTTGCTAATGGGGTTTTATTTTGATAATTAAGTTTTTTTTTATTTTATGAAATTTAAAATTTTGATTTGATATAAAAGTGAGATATGTGTGTGTGTATGATTTTGAATTGATTTGAAATAAAAGCGGGTGTTTAGATTTTAAAATTTGCTATATAAGTGTTTCTGAGATGAATAAAGATAGGTTTTGAACTTATAAATTTGAGAAATGATATAGATAAGAAAATAAATTATGAAATTGAGATGAGGGATTAAATTTAATTTAAGAAAAGTTAAATGAAGCGATTGAGGTAGTAGAATAAATTAGTGAAGTGAAAAAATTAAGTGAATTGATTTGAACTAACAAAGTGAAATTTGGAAATTTAGCCTAAGTGGGGCTAAATAAAATAAATTTTGGAAATGGAATTTATTGGGATTCAAAATAATTAATGAAATGGACTAATTGAATTAACTAATTTAATTAGTGAGTAAATATGGTTTGAGATAAGGTTGACAAAATTCAATATTTAAAATTAGGAGATAAATTGTAACGAACGCAACTTTTCGACGCTCGAAAACCGACATCAATACGTTCACTGTATCAACTGCCGAGCAATCGAATGCCGGAAAACCGTACCGTTATGGTCAAAGAAGAAGAAAGAGATAGAAGAAGAGAGAAAAAGATATAATAGAACAGAAAGAAACAACAGAACAATATCAGAACCTCACAATCGTAGCGGAACAACATATAATAGATAAATGAATAATCTTTAAACAAAGAACTATATCAGTTATTACATTACATCATATTACATTACATTACATCATCAGAGTGTACAAGAACAAACAACAACAAACAGCGGAAAAGAAATATTAAATACTAGTAAATACGCCATGCCATCCAGCTTGCCTCCTACAACTTCTGAATTCCTGAATATCCTGATAAACCTGACTCTTGACTGCCTGTGTGGAAATTGGTGGGCACCCAGAGTTTAGGAAAGAAAACAATAAACTCTGAGTCAGTCATGTGACTGGTGTGAGAACTAAAACAGTTAATTTTTTAAAACAAAGAACAGGATAATTTTCAAATAGACTCGTAATGCTTTTTAGAAAATGAGGCTACCATAAGGACTCCTGCACACACACACAATGCAAACGCAGAATCGGAGGAGATTTCTCCTTATGATAGTCAAAGATTCTTAATATGCATTAAAAAGAAGCATATGATGTTATTACTAGTGCATAGTGTAGGAAAAATCATTTCGAAAGTAAAGATATAAATCTTAGCCAGCATAGGCATTCCGCACTTATGCCTACTATAGCTACCATCCAAACAGTGGTGACCACCATAAGTGAATGATAGGTTCTACAACTAAAACCGTACAAGATCATATTGTTTCTTTGGATTTCCAACAAATGGTCAGGCCAAGAAACTTCCCATTGCCACATGGGTACACCTCTGGAAAGACGACCCGAGAACCTAACCGGATCTCTGCCAACACAAGGCCGGGTTACCTTTCAAACTAGGTAACTACTGACACGAATATGTCATTCCCCGATCGTAACCAATCTATATCCGAGGATCCTCGATTTCCAACAACCACAAAGCAATAAATTTGCAACAACAACATAGGTTAAGTATCTGGGCTCCATACCATGATATCACCTCTATCTAGAAGGAATGACATACACTAAAGGGGCGCTACCCCCTAATAACCTTGCCGCATCCTTCCTGTTTTGACCATTTCCGGGGTGTGAGGTCCGACGAAGTCTCTTCCACAAAGCCACGCTTTATACAAAAGCTGTACTTTGTTCAACAAATGCTCAACAGCACTTCGTATGCCACATTACCAATTTGGGAATGTATCACTAGTAACCATCAACTACATAACCTCTAAGGGTGTTAAGCTAAGAGAATAAATTCTCCGCCACCAACGGAAATATATTTGATAGAAACCAGCTTTACATCTCAAATTGTAACGTCAGACACACATCCATTCAAGTCCGTTCCAGGATCGAACGGAATCGAAGGCACTTACAAAGAAATCCTTGCAATCCGGATATTCACTAATCACGACCGGACTTCCCATCACAAAGGGTAATAAATTTCTATATCGGAGATCAACCGATGCAGAAATATTCGACGGTAATCCTTCCGTTTTCATAAATATCCGGTCTTCAACACCGGTCATCAAATGCAATTCATAACGACGTATCACATATTCGGAATGGGTTATACGACCCCAAGGTCCTTTCCCGGCTAACCCGAATAGTGAGCGCTTATTAAAAAAATAAGTGTGGCATTCAAATTCAAGCAAATCACAACAAATACCTATTTAAAGGTAAATATTGATAGTCAGATTATTTAACTATCAATAGGCGTGTTCAACATCACCAAATTCCAAATAATTTCCCAAATTATTTACTTTCCAAAATATCTTTACTGGATATATAATTTTCCACACTTCAACCATTTGAAAACAAATTTTCAAATCACTTTTCACCTTTACCACTTTTGAAAACAAATTTCAAATCATTTCCCTATACAGGATATATTCACAAATCTTTATTCATTTTCATTTCAAAATGGTTCATTTAAACCAATTAAATAAATCCTTAACGATTTACTTTATATTTACGTTCCAAATCCGTAAATTTATTCCCACACTTCAAAAATAAATCAATGTTTATTTTTAAACAAATTTCCCTTTCTTTTATAAATTCCATAGTGAATTTACAATTCCAAAATATCTAAGAATATACAATTTTCAATCGATTTCAAATATACACTTACAATTTATCTTTAAAAGATAAAGTCTCAAAATATTCACTTCATATTGGAAAACATTTCCATACTTATTTAATAATAAGTAATTCACAAATTCATTTATTTTCAACACTTGGAAAATATTCAATATACTTAAATCGAAATTAAGTATATATTTCATTCTTTAAGGAAAACATTCTCTTAAACACATTTATTTGGGTCAAAAACGAATGTTGCGTAAAACATCGTTACGACGACCCAAAATCACTAGTATAGGGATTCGAACTTAAAAATAGATATATAAATCCCAATACTAAAATAAAACATTTTCTCTCGAAAATCATTTACTATAACAACAGTGTTATAGCCCACAGTTTCCTTCTATTTCTCGAAACGTCTATTTCAACAATGAATGTTGAAATCTATGTATTCGATACTTAATGCATTTTAAAACGTCTTTAAAACCATTAACTTCTTTTCATAATATCCTTTCCCCAAAAAAATATCCGTTTTATCTAATAATATATTCACTGTCCAAAATCGTGAATAAAATTCACTAACCAAATTCAATATTTTCTACACATTTTATTTCAAGAATTTATTCTCTATGCGAATATATTTCATTTTATAAACTTCTATATACAATTTATCAAATTCAATTGATTTCGAATTTATAAACAACGTTTAGAAATTCATATATATATATATATATATATATATATATATATATTCATTTCATAAAACTTCAACTTATGAAAATCACTTTTATTTACCAATTCAATTTATAACTCAATTTTATACCAAAAATCTAATTTACAAGTTAACTACTTATAAGTCCTTTATTTTACAAAAATCTATTCGTTTTTATAACTTCACGATTTATAAATCGATAAACTTCATCCACTTAAGAAACCCAATCATTCTTCATTTTAACACTAACAAAAAAACTCGTTTTATAATTCCTATATTTTTAATTTATAAATATTAATTTTAGAAATCTTTTATATACACCGTTTATAATAATTCAAAAATCTCAATTTAAATAAACCAATCCTTTTAATAATTTACAAAACGTTATTTAAAACTTATATAACTCCAAAATCATATTTAAGTACTATTTTCCAAAAATATAACTTTTATAATAATAAAATTTATAACGTTTATTTATTTTAACAATTCAAAATTTAAATAAAATGTATACTTCCTAAAATCACTTTAAAATTCTTTTTAAAAAAAAATCATAAATCATTATTTTAAAACTTCAAAAATGGATCCGATGATGCAACAGCACCAAAAAGTCAATCACGACATCCAAATATCATATATCGATATGATAATCAACAAATATCACAATATCTGTAAATAAATCAATATAGTTGAGGAATCCAGTTGGATCCCTCCAACCTGTTTCCCTGCATCCAAAGATGTTAGCACAATACCAATTCCATTCCAGTACGGAATTATCGCGGTATATGCGATTTATAAAATATTATCCGCTTAATAGACGGCGCAATAGGGTCTCATCCGCTATATAATGCGGGAAATCAACTCCAAGTACATAATTAATACCAATTTCACTATACGGTGAAATATTCGTGGTATATGTTTTTAATAAATAACCTCCGCTTACTAACGGCGCATAATGTCTATTTTAAAAATCAATAGATAACAATCATCATTTAACATACAATCAATAATTTTAAATCTAACTATTTAAATTTTAAATCGAAACAATTCGATTGAGTGAGAAGTTCTCACCTTGATTTCAATTTAGTTTCCGCGTTTATTTCGAATAAAATTAAACGTGCGTTTAATTTTACCCAAAATTTTCACTAGCTCCAAACGACTCCAATCCAGTTCCATAGCGTAGTGTTCGTCCATACGAACCCAACGCAAGTTGTTTCGTAATTTTTCGACCTTGTATGAAGAAGTTATACACGTTTAAAGTTTGTACAAATTATAATTACAAAACAATTAACTTTTTATTTAATTTTTAAACCCCCTCACATCAGAGCCGTTAGTTTCTATAGTTTGCATCTGGGCCGCATCTCCCCTCCTTCACCCTCACGTTTTCTTGCTTCAGGTCATAAACGTTGAAACCAAACCCAACATCACCATTTAGGGTTTGAAATCGCGCCACCTACATCGCTCGAAACTTCATCATTCCACCACCACGCTGAAGACCATCATGCGAGCTACCCATGCCTGCAAGGGTGTTGAACTCGGCCCCATATTTTCCCTCGAAAGTCGTGCGCAACCGGTCACGAACGCGGCCATTTTGACGATGCCGTGGTGCTCCATTGTTCATCATCCCCTTATGGATTGAAAGCTCTCTTCAAGCTCTACGTTTCTCATGTTGAAGGTTTTCTGTAATTGGTTGTGGATTGGAAGTAATTGAGGAGGAAACGAAATTTATTTCTCGCCGTATAAAATGGTAGTGGCAGCTGGACATTTAAATTAGGGTTTGCCTTTATTTTGAAAAAAAGAAAATAATGAAGTGCTTATATAGAAAATATTCAAAACACTATTCATTCCGGGTTTTCTGAACTCCGATTTACACGCGATAACCAGCGTTTCTAGGGTTTATCCCGCGTTCCGGACACAATTGAATAGGTTTCGGAAGCTAATTCGATCATCTGTGCGAGTTACAGCAATAAACGATCGATTTAAATTAAATCGATTTAAACTAATTTCTATGCGTTTTGGCTTGCCATGGACAAACCGTAAATCCGATTGACATGAAATTTGAAACCATACAATAATATCACATTACGGTTCCGATGAAACTAGTTTCGTCGAAATCCGAGACTGTTTGAAAAATGACTATTTTAACTCGCCATATTAATATTAAAACAATTTCGATGGGTTTCGAGCTACCACGGTCAAACGAAAACTGCAATTGCTACGAAAATTGAAATCCGATAATAACAAACTATTACGGATCCAATGGAACTAGTTTCGTCCAATTCTGAGACTGTTCGAAAAATGGCTAATTTCACTAGTCAATAAAATATTAAAATATTCAATTTTCACAAATAAACTTTAAATTCAATTTTAAAAGTTCTATAACATCATTCTAACTCCAATATGATATAATAAAATTTTACAAATCATTTTCAATCACATTAAACCCAATTTTCAATTATTTCTGGAATTTCAAATATTAAATTGTCGATTTAATTATCCAAATTAAATTCAATTATTCGAAATAAAATTTATTCGACTTACAAATCTTACTTGTTAATATTTAAATTCAATTAAATATACAAATTTTAATTGATAGAAATTCTAGGTTGTTACAAACTTTCCCCCTTAAAAGAATTTCGTCCTCGAAATTACCAAGTAAGAAAAGGTTACAGAATCCATTAACGTTCCAAAACAAACCATTCAAATTAGATTTTACAAATCTCTTAAGTGTTTAACTTTCCCAAAATTCATAGTTAAACTTCTTACAACATCTTTACTAAGTTTCCAAATCCAAACTTAGTTTTCAAAAAAATACCAATTTTCTCAAAAATATTCTAACGCCTTAAATTTTCGAAAAAATTCGCCAGAGTCTCCTTTGCGCGGCTCGATCCGAAAAAAAATGACAGTGTATATATCACAAATATACATCTCATCAAGTGATGAGGCATCCCGCAGGGAAAAAAGTGTAAAAGTACGATATTTAATCCGAGATATGTACCTTATTTATTATTAGCGAGCGTATACGGCTAATATAGCGCGAAAGCGAGCTCCAAATGCGAAGCAAGCGCAATCCTCACCTACTAAACACTCAACAAACCACATGAGAAACATGTATATATGAAAGTAACATCAATATACAACATATATCAACAACTATATATGCCAATATAGCAAATGCAATAAAAGCAACAAATGCAACCATCAAACAACTATCATCCAACTAATAAACATCCAACAATCAATGTCTATCCAAATCAATTCATAACCAAATCAATATTCTTTCATTTCTCATTAATATTCAATGAATTGGTTTTCCAATTTAAATCACATTTGATTCATTTACATTGGATTTAATTAACATTCATTCATTCGTTTCCAATTAGTTTACATTCACTAATTAAATTCACATTGGTTCACTTCCAAATCAAATTATATAGCTTTCAATTTTATCAATTCAACTTCATTAACACTTAATGAAATATACACAATCAATTAACAAGCAAATAACAACTAATGTTTATCCAACATTACCAAATTATTTAATTTACATTCCATTTGGTCCAACACTTTTAGTTCCAATTGGTTGATATTAAATTGACTTTCATTCAATTATTCAACTTCCAATAACATTAACTTTTAATGAATTTACACTTACATTCATTATTCCATATCAATTATTTACATTCTATTGATTAACATTCAATCCATTCATTAATTCAATTGCTAATTCCTTTAACAATATAAAGTTGAATTTCATTTATATAACTCAAGTTCAAATTCTTGATGACTTCACTTCATTAATTCACTTATTAATTTACTTTGACACCAAAATCAACTTCATTCAACTTCACTTAAGTTATATTCTCTTTCGAACATCATTTGTTTAACTTAACTTAAGTTTTTCACTTATAAATTCAATTTAGATTCCAATTCTAAAGTAAATTTTATTTAACCTTTACCAAAGTCAAATTTATTATCTCATATTATAAGTTCAAAACTCTTTTCACTTATATTCAATTCAGATTTATTTTGCTTTACCAAATTGTTTAACCATTTTTAACAATTTGTTTCACTTTCATTTTCTCATTTGATAAGTTATACAACTTATATTCAACAATTACCACTTGGATTTTTTATTTATTCACTTATACTTCCTTTAATTTAACTCCATCCTTTAAGTTAAATTTATTCTATTAAAATTCAAATTATATAAGTTATCAACTCATTTATCATTCCCATAATATTTTAAATAGGATTCCAGAGTCTTTTTAATCTTTCAAAACCATTTTTGAAACCAATTCAATTATCCTTTGAATTTCAAAACCCAAATCCAAATTTTCCAAACAACTTTCATTTAAAACAATTTGGCAGCAATCCCTCTTTTGGAAACCCGAAAATGAACACCAATGATGTCGCGATCATCATCGGAATTATTTTCCAGCGACCGAAAAAGAGTTTAGAGCTTTAGTTTCTCCAAAATAATTTTTCAAAATATCGAATCCCTTTCAAAACACTTCTCTGGAATTTTGTTTTTTTAGATTATAAATCACATTTATAAATCTTTTACTTATATAATTTCACTTCTTATATATAAGATTATTCACAATTGTAAATCACATTAATTATAATTTCATACTTATAATTCTTCGCTTATACAATTATTCTTTTACAATATGTTTCATTTAACTTATTCAAACAACTTTTATTAACTTGCATATATCTTACATTTTCAACTACCAAACAATCAATTGATATACACTTTAATAATTCTGAAAAATTATTCCTTTGTATATAAAATATAATCAACGTAAAATTATTTCGTTTACCCAATTTAAAATGATACTATGTCGACTTGCCTCGTTTAAGAGTTTAGAAACCCCTATCGATTACGGTTGTACACCCCGCACCGACCAGAATTCATAAACAGCTCAACGGATAAGCAAACACAATATAAAACAATTTATATTCACTAACAAATACGCATTCATATCTATTATTACGCTCACACTCATTCTAGAGTACAACTGACTCCATCTCTAATGAGTAATACCCAACAGAGCCATGGTTATCGCTTAACCATAAGCTCTGATACCAAATGTAACGAACGCAACTTTTCGATGCTCGAAAACCGACATCAATACGTCCACTGTATCAACTGCCGAGCAATCGAATGCCGAAAAACCGTACCGTTATGGTTAAAAAAGAAGAAAGAGACAGAAGAAGAGAGAGAAAGATAGAACATAACAGAAAGAAACAACAAAACAATATCAGAATCTCACAATCGCAGCGGAACAACATATAATAGATAAATGAATAATCTTTAAAACAAAGAACCATATCAGTTATTACATTACATCATATTACATTACATTACATCATCAAAACAACAAACAGCGGAAAAGAAATACTAAATACTAGTAAATACGCCATGCCATCCAGCTTGCCTCCTGCAACTTCTGAATTCCTGAATATCCTGATAAACCTGACTCTTGACTGCCCGTGTGGAAATTTGTGGGCACCCAGAGTTTAGAAAGGAAAACAATAAACTCCGAGTCAGTCATGTGACTAGTGTGAGAACTAAAACAGTTAATTTTTTAAAACAAAGAACATGATAATTTTCAAATATATTCGCAATGCTTTTTAGAAAATGAGGCTACCATAAGGCCTCTCGCACACACACACAATGCAAACGCAGAATCGGAGGAGATTTCTCCTTATGATAGTCAAAGATGCTTAATACGCATTAAAAAGAAACATTTGATATTATTACTAGTGCATAGTGTAGGAAAAATCATTTCGAAAGTAAAGATATAAATCTTAGCAAGCATAGGCATTCCGCACTTATGCCTACTATAGCTACCATCCAAACAGTGGTGACCACCATAAGTGAATGATAGGTTCTACAACTAAAACCGTACAAGATCGTATTGTTTCTTTGGATTTCCAACAAATGATCAGGCCAAAGAACTTCCCATTGCCACATGGGTACGCCTCTGGAAAGACGACCCGAGAACCTAACCGGATCTCTGCCAACACAAGGCCGGGTTACCTTTCAAACTAGGTAACTACTGACACGAATATGTCATTCCCCGATCGTAACCGATCTATATCCTAGGATCCTCGATTTCCAACAACCACAAAGCAATAAATTTGCAGCAACAACATAGGTTAAGTATCTGGGCTCCATACCATGATACCACCTCTATCCAGAAGGAATGACATACACTAAAGGGGCGCTACCCCCTAATAACCTTGCCGCATCCTTCCTGTTTTGACCATTTCTGGGGTGTGAGGTCTGACAAAGTCTTGTCCACAAAGCCACGCTTTATACAAAAGCTGTGCTTTGTTCAACAAATGCTCAACAGCACTTCGTATGCCACATTACCAATTTGGAAATGCATCACTAGTAACCATCAACTACATAACATCTAAAGGTGTTAAGCTAAGAGAATAAATTCTCCGCCACCAACGGAAATATATTTGATAGAAACCAGCTTTACATCTCAAATTGTAACGTCAGACACACATCCATTCAAGTCTGTTTCGGGATCGAACGGAATCGAAGGCACTTACAAAGAAGTCCTTGCAATCTGGATATTCACTAATCACGACCGGACTTCCCATCACAAAGGGTAATAAATTTCTATATCGGAGATCAGCCGATGTAGAAACATTCGACGATAATCCTTCCATTTTCATAAATATCTGGTCTTCAACACCGGTCATCAAATGCAATTCATAACGACGTATCACATATTCGGAATGGGTTATACGACCCCAAGGTCCTTTCCCAGCTAACCCGAATAGTGAGCGCTTATTAAAAAAATAAGTGTGGCATTTAAATTCAAGCAAATCACAACAAATACCTATTTAAAGGTAAATATTGATAGTCGGATTATTTAACTATCAATAGACGTGTTCAACATCACCAAATTCCAAATAATTTCCCAAATTATTTACTTTCCAAAATATCTTTACTAGATATATAACTTTCCACACTTCAACCATTTGAAAACAAATTTTCAAATCACTTTTCACCTATACAACTTTTGAAAAGAAATTTCAAATCATTTCCCTATACGGGATATATTCACAAATCTTTATTCATTTTCATTTCAAAATGGTTCATTTAAACCAATCAAATAAATCCTTAACGATTTACTTTGTATTTACGTTCCAAATCCGTAAATTTATTCCCACACTTCAAAAATAAATCAACGTTTATTTTTAAACAAATTTCCCTTTCTTTTATAAATTCCATAGTGAATTTACAATTCCAAAATATCTATGAATATACAATTTTCAATCGATTTCAAATATACACTTTCAATTTATCTTTAAAAGATAAAGTCTCAAAATAATCACTTCATATTGGAAAACATTTCCATACTTATTTAATAATAAGTAATTCACAAATTCATTTATTTTCAACACTTGGAAAATATTCAATATACTTAAATCGAAATTAAGTATATATTTCATTCTTTAAGGAAAACATTCTCTTAAACACATTTATTTGGGTCAAAAACGAATGTTGCGTAAAACATCGGTACGACGACCCAAAATCACTAGTGTAGGGATTCGAACTTAAAAATAGATATATAAATCCCAATACTAAAATAAAACATTCTCTCTCGAAAATCATTTACTATAACAACAGTGTTATAGTCCACCATTTCCTTCTATTTCTCGAAACGTCTATTTCGACAATGAATGTTGAAATCTATGTATTCGATACTTAATGCATTTTAAAACGTCTTTAAAACCATTAACTTCTTTTCATAATATCCCTTCCCCAAAAACATATCTGTTTTATCTAATAATATATTCACTATCCAAAATCGTGAATAAAATTCACTAACCAAATTCAATATTTTCTACACATTTTATTTCAAGAATTTATTCGCTATCCAAAATCGCGAATATATTTCCTTTTATAAACTTCTATATTCAATTTATCAAATTCAATTGATTTCGAATTTATAAACAACGTTTATAAATTCACACACACACACACACACACAGATATATATATACATATATATATATATATATATATATTCATTTCATAAAACTTCAACTTATGAAAATCGCTTTTATTTACCAATTCAATTTATAACTCAATTTTATACCAAAAATCTAATTTACAAGTTAACTACTTATAAGTCCTTTATTTTACAAAAATCTATTCGTTTTATAACTTCACGATTTATAAATCGATAAACTTCATCCACTTAAGAAATCCAATCATTCTTCATTTTAACACTAACAAAAAAAATCGTTTTATAATTCCTATATTTTTAATTTATAAATATTAATTTTAGAAATCTTTTATATACACCGTTTATAATAATTCAAAAATCTCAATTTAAATAAACCAATCCTTTTAATAATTTACAAAACGTTATTTAAAACTTATATAACTCCAAAATCATATTTAAGTACTATTTTCCAAAAATATAACTTCTATAATAATAAAATTTATAACGTTTATTTATTTTAACAATTCAAAATTTAAATAAAACATATACTTCCTAAAATCACTTTAAAATTCTTTTTTTTTAAATCAAAAATCATAATTTTAAAACTTCAAAAATGGATCTGATGATGCAACAGCACCAAATAGTCAATCATGACATCCAAATATCATATATCGATATGATAATCAAAAAATATCACAATATCTGTAAATAAATCAATATAGTTGAGGAATCCAGTTGGATCCCTCCAACCTGTTTCCCTGCATCCAAAGATGTTAGCACAATACCAATTCCGTTCCAGTACGGAATTATCGCGGTATATGGGATTTATAAAATATTATCCGCTTAATAGACGGCGCAATAGGGTCTCATCCGCTATGTAATGCGGGAAATCAACTCCAAGTACATAATTAATACCAATTTCACTATACGGTGAAATATTCGCGGTATATGTTCTTAATAAATAACCTCCGCTTACTAACGGTGCATAATGTCAATTTTAACAATCAATTGACAACAATCATCATTCAACATACAATCAATAATTTTAAATCTAACTATTTAAAATTTAAATCGAAACAATTCGATTGAGTGAGAAGTTCCCACCTTGATTTCAATTTAGTTTCCGCGTTTATTTCGAATAAAATTAAACGTGCGTTTAATTTTACCCGAAATTTTTACTAGCTCCAAACGACTCCAATCCAGTTCCATTGCGTAGTGTTCGTCCATACGAACCCAACGCAAGTTGTTTCGTAATTTTTAGACCTCGTATGAAGAAGTTATACACGTTTAAAGTTTGTACAAATTATAATTACAAAACAATTAACTTTTTATTTAATTTTTAAACCCCCTCACATCAGAGCCGTTAGTTTCTATAGTTTGCATCTGGGCCGCATCTCCCCTCCTTCACTCTCACGTTTTCTTGCTTCAGGTCATAAACGTTGAAACCGAACCCAACATCACCATTTAGGGTTTGAAATCGCGCCACCTACATCGCTCGAAACTTCATCATTCCACCACCACGCTGAAGACCATCATGCGAGCTACCCACGCCTGCAAGGGTGTTGAACTCAGCCCCATATTTCCCCTCGAAAGTCATGCACAACCGGTCACGAACGCGGCCATTTTGACGATGCCGTGGTGCTCCATTCTTCATCATCCCCGTATGGATTGAAAGCTCTCTTCAAGCTCTACGTTTCTCATGTTGAAGGTTTTCTGTAATTGGTTGTGGATTGGAAGTAATTGAGGAGGAAATGAAATTGATTTCTGGCCGTATAAAAAGGAAGTGGCGGCTGGACATTTAAAATAGGGTTTGCCTTTGTTAGAAAAAAAGAAAATAATGAAGTGCTTATCTAGAAAATATTCAAAACACTATTCATTCAGGGTTTTCTGAAATCCGATTTACGCGCGATAACCGGCGTTTCTAGGGTTTATCCCGCGTTCTGGACACAATTGAATAGGTTTTGGAAGCTAATTCGATCATCTGTGTGAGTTACAGCAATAAACGATCGATTTAAATTAAATCGATTTAAACTAATTTCTATGCGTTTTGGCTTGCCACGGACAAACCGTAAATCCGATTGACACGAAATTTGAAACCATACAATAATATCACATTAAGGTTCGGATGAAACTGGTTTCGTCAAAATCCAAGACTTTTTGAAAAATGACTATTTTAACTCGCCAAATTAATATTAAAACAATTTCGATGCGTTTCGAGCTGCCACGGTCAAACGAAAACTCCAATTGCTACGAAAATTGAAATCCGATAATAACAAACTATTACGGATCCAATGGAACTTGTTTTGTCCAATTCTGAGACTGTTCGAAAAATGGCTAATTTAACTAGTCAATAAAATATTAAAATATTCAATTTTCACAAATAAACTTTAAATTCAATTTTAAAAGTTCTATAACATCATTCTAACTCCGATATGATATAATAAAATTTTACAAATCATTTTCAATCACATTAAACCCAATTTTCAATTATTTCTGGAATTTCAAATATTAAATTATCGATTTAATTATCCAAATTAAATCCAATTATTCGAGATAAAATTTATTCGACTTACAAATCTTACTTGTTAATATTTAAATTCAATTAAATATACAAATTTTAATTGACAGAAATTCTGGGTTGTTACATAAATTGAGTTAAATGGAACTGAATTTGAATTTTAATAGAAGTGGTAATAAACATAAGAACTTTTGTATAAAATGTTTGTAGCTGACTTAAGAAAATTTGATGAGAATATTCTTAAGAGATAATTGGTATTGAAAATGTTATGACCTGGAATTTTGGGCAATATCAATTTAATAATCTATATTAATAATTAAATTGATTTGATAATTTTCTCTTATAATTGTAATTTAAGTTGGCTAAATTTATTCTTTTAAAAGCAAATAAATATTTAATTGGTAAATTTTATCTTTTAAAGTTGATAAAATGTTTTCTATTTATAATGTATATATATATTTGCATATATTGTAAATAAAATAGCTTTGGTTTGAATAAATAAATTAAATCATGTTTTCAAATTCTAATATATACTTGGCAATTCGGAAATTATGGTTAATTTAATATAAAACTTTTCAAAGCTATTTAAAACGTTAATTTTATAGTTTTAAAATATTTAAGGTAAATGTTAATTGTTTAAATTATATTTAGCTTAAGTTTAAATTTAAATAAAATTAACGTAAAGGTTTGTTTCATTTTCTTTTTAAATATTGCTTGATAAATATGAAACATTAATTCCTTTAAATAAAATAAGTAATTGGTAAATAATGAAATAATCTCCTTAATAAATTATTTAAAATTAAAAAAAGTGTAATTTTCAAACGATATTAATAATATGTTGTTTTTATATATATAGATATAAATAAATTCTAATAAAAATAGAATTGTTATTTCAAAATGAATGTGTTGTTATAAAATGACTTTAATTTGGATTTTTTAATCAAATTTGAATTTGAATTTGGATTTAATTTTAAAATTCAAAAAAATAAATATTTTAAAATATTTTGGATTGTAAAATATATGAATAAGATCATATTTATAATTGGTTTTATTTTCTTTAAAGTAATTTATATGTATATAAATTTAGATAAGAATTAGTGAATTAATATAAAGATTTTATTAACATTTAAAAATAAATATTAAATAGTTAATTGACAAGTGTGTATATATATATATATAAAGGCTTAATGTAACAAGTGTAAAGTAATAAATAATATTATATGACCAATGTTGAATTTTTAACAAGTGTCATTTTAAATTTTCTTTTATTTTTAATAAACCACATTTCACTTATATAAGCATTTTTCATTCTCTTCTATTCATTTTCCTAAATTCAAAAGCTAAGAAACTAAAATCCAATCAGTAATCAAGCACTTCTTTAAACCAGAAATCAAAATCCAATAGCCTGTATATCATCTTTAAAATCAAACATCAAAACCTGAACATCATTACTCAAACCTGAAACAAAATCAGTATCCTGTACATTTTCAAAATCAGACCAAAAGCCTGCATTCTTCAAACCTGAAGCAAGCTTAGGAAAACAAAATATTTTCTTCAACAAATCAAGTTTCGGCAACAAAACCCATTCACAAGCATTACAGTTGCAAATCAAAGCAACTTTCTTCAGCACTCAAGTTTTTAAGTCAAACATTTCCAGCAATTCAAGTTTAAAGTTTCAAAAAACTATTTCAAAGTAAAAGACTATGTTCATCATCTTTTACTGGTGAGTAAATTTTTAATTTAAAAACAGTTTAAATCTGGGATTAAAACTTTGATGCATGAACGAAAATTCTCATGGTAATGCAGTGTTAATTGTTTGTATGTAAGAATATGAATGCATTGTATGTATTTATGATATGTCTGTGAAAATGTCTGTAATTTTGTATATGTATAAGCCTCTGTTGTGTTATAGGCTCAACTTCCCTAAAGAAAATTTAATTTCACTTCATACATTTAGTTTTAGGCTTTGATTTATAAATGGAAAATGATGTTAAGACTGTAATACTATTTTTAAAAATAAACTCAAGTGTTTATATTAAGGGATTTTTTTTCAAAAATAAGAAATTACAGTAAAAGTAAATTAAAGTCAGAAAATAAAAGATCTTAATTTTTATTTTTAACTTCATAACTAGGTTTGTATCTAGAAATGATGAATTTAGATAGTAAAATCATGATTTTTAGGGAAGTATTCATTGAGATATTCATAGTTGATCAGGTTTGGGTTTTTGTAAATCATCAGCGATCATGGATGATTTGAGGCTCGGGATTGTGATCGAGGGTGGCTTATGGGTTGTCGATCACTGGAAAATTGATCGAAAATGTTGTAGTATGTTATGGAGGGCAGGCGAATGTGATTTAGGGTTCGAAGACCTGCTTGGCCGACGAGGTAAATGGGGCTCATGTAACGTCGTGGGATCATCGGAGATGATCGTGAGTGTTGGGATAGTGGCGTGGATCGATGATGATGTTGTGGTCGGAGGGACATGGGTTCTGGTCGCCTAGATCATCGTGGCGAACCATTTTGGTCGAGGTGATTTGGTTCTGCGATTGTTCGATTTGCTCGATTGGATTTTGTGGTGAGATCTTTGGATTTTGGTGGTCTGAAGGGTAGTGGGGGTCATCGACGATAGGTCAAGGCTGTCGTCGTTGGTCGGAACGACGAGAAGTCACAGTGCATGTGCACAGTGCACCTTTGATTATCTGGTGATGATTAAGGTTGGGAAGAAGGGGATGCTCGGGATCGTTCTCGTGTTGATGCGTGTTTTTCTCGAAGTAGAGTGGAAGGGGGGAGGTCTCGTGTGTTAGACGTGGTAGGCTCAGGTTTATTTTTATTTTAATCTGATTTCAAAATTTTTGTAAAAGAAATCAAGTCAAAGTTTATAAGCAAACCAAAAACAAGTATTTTTCAAGTTTAAAGTTATTTAAAAAGTAATAAAGTGTTTAAGAAATTTATTTAATCAAGTTTTTAATGATTGATTTTTCAAAAGGTTGTTATAAAAACAAGTTTTCAAATTTAAATAAAGTAAGTTTTAAATTTTGAAATGAATCTTTTTTTTTAAATCTATTCTTTATAAAAATAAATGTTTTTACTTAATTAATTTGAGAAAATTATGTGAGTGTTTAACTTGAATTTGTTAAGTTAATTTTTAACTTATTTTAAATCTTAATTTAAAGGATTTAATAAGGAAGATAATTTTAAAGGTTAAATGATTTTTTTTATTTTATAACTTAATTAATGATTTAATTAAGTAAAGTTAATTTTTAAGATAAAATGTTTTAATGATAATCAGGTCATTAATAAGGATAATGTTTATCTTAAGTTAATTAAGATTTAATGATTTGAAAATTATTTAAATAATAAGGAAATTAAAGAGTAATTGATTACTTCAATTAATTAATGATTATGGATTAATAAATAAGTAATTAAGGGTTTAAGTTAATTAATTAAGGGTTAACTAATTTGAAATTAAGGATCATTAATTAGATAATTATAGATTATTAGTTAATGATTTGAAATTTATATCAAGTAATTAAAAATTAATTAAGTTACAGTTAAGCACTTAATTAATTGGTAATTAAGAATTAATTACCTTGTAATTAATAATGGTTAATTAAAGTTCAATTACTTAAGGAAAGTAATTAAAGAATTGTTAATAGTTAATGAAGATTATTAGCTAGGGATTATGAATGATTAATTAATGTGATTAATTTAAGATAATTAATTAGATTAATTAATTAATGATAATTATTTGTGGAATTGGTTAAGTATAATTACTTAATGAAAGTAATTAAGGGGATTAATTACTCAGTGTCATTATTAAATTAATGTGATTAGTTTAAGTTAATTAATTAGTTTAATTACTTTAAAATAATCACTTGATGATTTAATAAGAATAAATTACTTTATGTAATTTATAAAGTGTAATTATGTAGTGAAGTAATTGAAGGGTAATTACTAGATGTAATTTATTGTAGAATGGAAGTAATTTGGGTTTAATTACTTTGTGTAATTAATAAGAAGAATACTTACTTAGTGGAAGTAATTAAGAATTAATTACTTAGTGTAATTAATTAAAGAATTATTTAGTAAAATTATTTAGAAGTTAATTAAGTAATGTAATTAATTAAGGGTAACTAATTAGTAAATGTGATTAATCAAGGTCGATTAATGAATGAGATTTATTAAAGATTAAATTATTAAATGTGATTAATTAGAACAATAATTAATTAAAGAAGTAATTAGAGTATCATTAATTAATATAATTAATGAAGTAATTAAGGGTTGATTTATTAAAGGATAATTAACCAATGAAGTGATCATAGAATAATGATTTAATGTAATTAATTAAGGATTAATGTAATTAATTATAGTTAATTAATTAATGAAAGTAATTAAAGTTTAATTACTGTAAATGGTTAAGGATAATTAATTTGTATAATTAATTAAAGGCTAATTACTTAAAAGTAATTAGAGAATAATTAATCAAGGGCGATTAATTAATATGGAAATTAGATGATGATTAATGAATTGGTTTGTAATTAACTAATGGTTAAGTAAGCAGGATTTATAATAATGGAAGTAATTAATTTAATTTAATTTAAATTAATCAGAGATGGAAGTAATTAATTTAATTTATTTTAAATTAATTAGAGATGGTGTGATCAATAGATCTCTGCTTATGGATGGCTGAAAGTTATTGAATGCCTTGAATTGTTTATCTCTGATATGAGATATGTGATGATTTATGATATTGGATGCTTTGGATGAATTGTGATGATATGAATTATTTATTTGTGAGATGTGAATTGTCTATCTGTGTGAATATAGATAATGAATCAAATTGTTTTAACTTTAAAACAACTTAGCTTTAAAATACGGCGTTTTGGATTTCGGTGAGACCGGGATCGGATTTCTAGATTTGGATATCCGAAAACCACATCGATCCAAATTAACGATAGGCCGTGAATCTTAAGTGAAGATGAAGATTCAGAGTGCAAGGGCTATTGTCGTTAACTCTGAGGGTGATTCCAAAATGAGTGTAACGAGATAGTGCCTTCGGTTTCGTTCGAACCTGGAACGAACTTCTATGGATTGAATGCTTTTAGAACATCGTCAGGTGGACGATGAGCATTCTAAGATAGATGTGTTCTATAAAGGTCACCGTAGCCTTAAGCCTCATCAACCGAGAATGGCTAAAACAGGGGAGGTGCAGCAAGGCTAAGTGAGTCGCGCTCAAGTAGGACAAGATTTTCTCCTATCTAGAGGTCCCTTTTTATTCGGCTGTGTGGGCAGTTGGAATTGCGCACCAACTGCGGGGTTGTCTTGTTCGAAACTATCCAGTAAGGAATGGTTCCGGTCTTGTGTTGCAGGGGATTTAGGGTGGATCCTAGATACGGTGATCTAGGCCACGTACTGTGACGGACGGTACCCCAATAGCCCTACCATTGTATGGAATCCAATCTTCAATAAGTGTCGTACATTTTAGTTGTGTCCAACTATGTTGGAACATGAGATGTAAGCATTCCAGATATTTCTGTATTTTACTTGAAAACCCTAGACCCTATTATAATATCACTGGATTTCCTATCAAATGTTTTGGTTATCGTAAGGTAAAAAAATTTCCGTGTTTATGTGCAGGAAGTCTTACGAGATACCTTTTGTTTTCAAAGATTTTCAAAGTTAAACAACTTTAACCCGTTCAGTCACACCAGACCCATGTCTGACCCGGAGTTTATTTTTTGTTTTATTAAACTCTTGGGTACTCAAATTTTTACGAGTAGTTAAGGGATTCAGGTTAGCTTGACGAATTCTGGAGGAGATATGGAGCAGAAGGCTTCAGCGTTTGTAGAGGTATAGTGTTTCCGTTGTATTGGTATCTCTGTGTTGTATTACGTTGCAATGACTAAACAGGTGTTTATAACTATCTAGTATGTGTTGTATAAGCTGTGTAACTCTGATAGATGTTGTATATTATGTAATATTTATGTGATTAATATAATTTATTCGTTCCGCTGTTGAGATTTTGATGTTGTTTCTTTCTTTCTTCTCTATCTTTTCTCTTTTCTGTCTCTTTCTTTCTTAATAATGATGCGTCTTTCTGTGAGATGAAATGCGGGTCGTTACAGTGGTATCAGAGCCAGGTTGAGTGAATACCTAGGCTTTGGAGTGATTTCTTTCTTGAGAGAGCGTACTTATATATATATATATATATATATATATATATATGTGTGTGTGTGTGTGTGTGTGTGTGTGTGTGTGTGTTCGGGATTTCCAATATAAGTACTAGAGGTAGGAAGGGTAGTGGTGTGTGTAGCACGACTACCAATGGAAGAAGTCTGAGTGTTGAGGTTGGAAGAGGATCTGTCGAGACTGTAGACCCAATACCGTCTCGAGTGAGCTTTGCAGCATGGTGTAAGGATTTCATCAATCTCTGAAGGAAACCTGTTAAGGTTCGGAGTCCATCATTAAAGAATAAGTTTGATCGTGCTCATGTGAGCGGATTTTCGATAGTTTGGATCTGTCAGTTAAGTAGAAGCGAGTGATGGTATCTTGGCAACTTCAGAAAGGAGCAGCTGCGTGGAGAGATGAGTAACTATGGATGTTTCTGAAAATGTTTCTTTTGGAGCAAGTTTAAGGAAGTGTGTCTGCATCGGTGATGAGACTGTGTTCAACAGGGTGCTTGTGTTTGGTTTGAGGTCTGAGTTTCTTGAAGAGATGTATGCCCATCTCTAGGCTCTATGTGGGATTGGATGATATGGCTTTGAGGATCAAGGAGCTTTGGATAAGGGTGTCTTTGGCATCTATGTCGGCAGTGCAGCTCAGAGGTGTTCTGTGTGCCGACAAGAAATTCATCAGGTTAAGCAGCTGAATTGATCCATTTCTTCGATGAATTGGCTAGTTAAGTATAAAGTGTTCTGATTGGTAAAGAGAGAACAGTATCTTTGGAAATTAGATAAGGTTGATCGCAATAGTGACTTGCGATAGTTGGGTGTTCTCTTGGATAATCTTTTGCTTGGGATCGAGGCATCTCTAGGAAATGTAGGAGTTATCGGAGTTATCAGAGATTTTTCCGGATGTCTTCGTAAAAGTCAAGTTCTGCCATAACATCCAGAGATTGAGTTTTCTTATCGACTAGGATTCCATGAGTGATACCAGTAATTCAGCTTAGTAGAAGGATGGTTCCTAGAGAGAGGGTTTGCTGAAGCGGCTCAGAATTTCATGGTACTTCTGAGTTTTCTCTTTATGGATCAGATGAACCGTGTCTTCCAGAATGTGTTGGACAAGTTTTTGCTCGTGTTCATCATCAGCATTCTCATCTATTCTAGATCAGAGTTGTGCAGCGGAAGCAAGATAACAGCCGTTCTAGAGTGGAAGCAACCTTAGACTCTTTGAAAGTTTGCAGTTTTCTTGGATTAGAGGGTTTCTACAAGAAGTTCATTCGAGATTTGAGGCGAGATTGGCGAGTGCTCCTGTTTTGTCTTTTCCAGATAGGAGAGGTAAGTTTGAAGTCTACTGATGTTTGTGGAGTAGAGTTTGTATTCTTGATTTTGGTTGATCTTGAGAGGATCATTTTGTTGGGTTGTTTTTGGTCCAGTTTGTTTTTAGAAGCATCAGCGAAGGTTGAGTTGATCAGGAAGGATAAGGCAGCCCAGGATCATCAAAAGAGTTTTGTGGATAAGAGTCAGAGATTTGATTTTGGATAAGTTTTCTCCGATCAAAGGAGCTATAAAAATTGGTAAGACTGGGAAACTAGCTTCGATATATATTGGATCTTTCTGTGTTCTTATGAGGATAAGTGATTTGGTCTACAGGGTTGAATTGCCAGTTTGGAAGACTGGAATTCAAAGTGTTTCACGTATCTCTGAGGGAGTACGTGTATGATCCATCTTTGGTTTTGGGAACCAGCAGTTCAGGAGGATTTGGTAGTTGAGCATGACTTATTTATGGTCTGATATCCTGTTCAGTTTTGTAGATCTAGATGAATAGGAGCTTTGTAGCTTAGTAGTGTAGATTGTTTGGATACTGTAGAGCGAGTATTCCAGTGTCTATACCTGGGAAACTCTAGGTAGTGTTAGGAAGGTCTATCCTGATCTGTGTCAGGATCATTAGATTTGTTGATTGAGTAAATTTGTTGCTATAGTTATTAGCATATGGTTGATAATATATGCTTGTGGTTTAAAATTAAAAATCTTTGATGGGTTATTAAATTATCTTTGCTTTTAAATTTCGGGGACGAAATTCTTTTAAGGAGGGAGGAATATGATGGCCTGGAATTTTAGGCAATATCAATTAAATAATCTGTATTAATAATTAAATTGATTTGATAATTTACTTTTATAATTGTAATTTAAATTGGCAAAATTTATTCTTTTAAAAGCAAATAAATATTTAATTGGTAAATTTTATCTTTTAAAGCTAATAAAAAAAATTCTATTTATAATGTATATATATATATATATATATATATATTTGTATATATTGTAAATAGAAAAGCTTTGGTTTGAATAAATAAATTAAATCACGTTTTCAAATTCTAACATATATTTGGCAATTCGAAAATTATGGTTAATTTAATATAAAACTTTTCAAAGCTATTTAAAAAGTTAATTTTATCGTTTTAAAATATTTAAGGTAAATGTTAATTGTTTAAATTATATTTAGCTTAAGTTTAAATTTAAATAAAATTAACATAAAGGTTTGTTTCATTTTCTTTTTAAATATTGCTGGATAAATATTAAACATTAATTCATTTAAGTAAAATAAATAATTTGTAAATAATGAGCTAATCTCTTTTATAAATTATTTAAAATTAACAAAAGTGTTATTTTCAAACAATATTAATAATATGTTGTTTTTATATATACAGATATAAATAGATTTTAATAAAAATAGAATTGTTATTTCAAATTGAATGTGTTGTTATAAATTGACTTTAATTTGGATTTTTAAATAAAATTTGAATTTGAATTTGGATTAATTTTAAAATTCAAAAGAATGGATATTTTAAAATATTTTGGATTTTAAAATATATGAATAATATTTTATTTATAGTTGGTTTTATTTTCTTTAAAGTAATTTATATATACATAAATTTAGATAAGAATTTGTGAATTAATATAAAAGCTTTTATTAACATTTAAAAATAAATATTAAATACTTAAGTGACAAGTGTATATATAAAGGTTTAATATAACACGTGTTAAGTAATAAATAATACTATATGACAAATGTTGAATTTTTAACAAGTGTCATTTTAAATTAAAAAAATTCTTTTATTTTCAATAAACCTCATTTCACCTATATAAACATTGTTCATTCTCTTCTATTCTTTTTCCTAAATACAAAAGCTAAGAAACTAAAACCAAATCCTCTCAAAAACAATCAGTAATCAAACACTCCTTTAAACCAGAAATCAAAATCCAATAGCCTATATATCATCTTCAAAATCAAACATCAAAACCTGAACATCATTACTCAAACCTAAAACAAAATCAATATCATGTACATTTTCAAAATCAGACCAAAAGCCTGCATTCTTCAAACCTGAAGCAAGCTTAGGAAAACAAAATATTTTCTTCAACAAATCAAGTTTCGGCAACAAAACCCATTCTCAAGCATTACAGTTGCAAATCAAAGCAACTTTCTTCAGCACTCAAGTTTTTAAGTCAAACATTTCCGGCAATTCAAGTTTAAAGTTTTAAAAAGCTATTTCAAAGTAAAAGACTCTGTTCATCATCTTTTACTGGTGAGTAAATTTTTAATTAAAAAACAGTTTAAATCTGAGATTAAAACTTTGATACATGAATGAAAATTCTTATGGTAATGCAGTGTTAATTGTTTGCATGTAAGAATATGAATGCATTGTATGTATTTATGATATGTCTGTGAAAATGTCTGTAATTTTTTATATGTATAAGCCTCTGTTGTGTTACAGGCTCAACTTCCTTAAAGAAAATTTCATTTCTCTTCATATATTTAGTTTTAGGCTTTGATTTATAAATGGAAAATAATGGTAAGACTGTAATACTATTTTTAAAAATAAACTCAAGTGTTTATATTAAGGGATTTTTTTCAAAAATAAGAAATTACAGTGAAAGTAAATTAAAGTGAGAAAATAAAAGATCTTAATTTTTATTTTTTAACTTCATAACTAGGTTTGTATCTGGAAATGATGAATTTAGACAGTAAAATTATGATTTTTAGGGAAGTATTCATCGAGATATTCATAGTTGATCTGATTTGGATTTTTTGTAAATCGTCGGCGATCATGGATAATTTGAGGCTCCGGATTGTGATCGAGGGTGGCTTATGGGTTGTCGATCACTGGAAATTTGATCGGAGATGTTGTAGTATGTTGTGGAGGGCAGGGGAATGTGATTTAGGGTTCAAAGACCTACTTGGTCGACGTGGTAAATGGGGATCGTGTGACGTCGTGGGATCATCGGAGATGATCGTGATTGTTGGGATAGTGGTGTGGATCGATGATGATGTTGTGGTCGGAGGGACATGGGTTCTGGCCGCCTAGATCGTCGTGGCGAACCATTTTGGTCGAGGTGGTTTGGTTCTATGATCGTTCGATTTGCTCAATTGGACTTTATGGTGAGATCTTCGGATCTGGATGGTCTGAAGGGTAGTGGGGGTCATCGGCAATAGGTTGAGGCTGTCGTTGATGGTCGAAACGACGAGAAGTCACCATGCATGTGCACGTTCTCATGTTGATGCATGTTTTTCTCGAAGTAGAGTGGAAGGGGGAGGTCTCGTGTTTTCTCGTGTGTTAGACGTGGTAGGCTCGGGTTTATTTTTATTTGAATCTGGTTCAAAATTTTTGTAAAAGAAATCAAGTCAAAGTTTATAAGCAAACCAAAAACAAGTATTTTTCAAGTTTAAAGTTATTTAAAATGTAATAAAGTGTTTAAAATTTTTATCTAATCTAGTTTTTAATGATTGACTTTTCAAAGGGTTGTTATAAAAACAAGTTATCAAATTTAAATAAAGTAAGTTTTAAATTTTGAAATGAATCTTATTTTTTTTAATCTATTCTTTATAAAAATAAATGTTTTTATGTAATTAATTTGAGAAAATTATGTAAGTATTTAACTTGAATTTGTTAAGTTAATTTTTAACTTATTTCAAATCTTAATTTAAAGGATTTAATAAGGAAGATAATTTTTAAAGTTAAATGATTTTTTTATTTTAAAATTTAATTAGTGATTTAATTAAGTAAAGTTAGTTATTAAGATAAAATGTTTTAATAATAATTAAGTCATTAATAAGTATAATGTTTATCTTAATTTAATTAAGATTTAATGATTTGAAAATTATTTATAGTAATAAGGAAATTAAAGAGTAATTAATTACTTTAATTAATTAATGATTATGGATTAATAAATAAGTAATTAAGGGTTTAAGTTAATTAATTAAGGGTTAATTAATTTGAAATTAAGGATCATTAATTAGATTAATGATAAGTATAGATTATTAATTAATGATTTGAAAATTATTAATCAAGTAATTAAAGATTAATTAAGTTACAGTTAAGAATTTAATTAATTAAGTAATTAGAGATGGATTAATTGGTAATTAAGAATTAATTACCTTGTAATTAATAATGGTTAATTAAAGTTCAATTACTTAAGGAAAGTAATTAAAGAATTGTTAATAGTTAGTGAAGATCATTAAATAGGGATTATGAATGATTAATTAATGTGATTAATTTAAGATAATTAATTAGATTAATTAATTAAGGATAATCATTTGTGGAATTGGTTAAGTATAATTACTTAATGAAAGTAATTAAGGGGATTAATTACTCAAAGTCATTAATTAAATTAATATGATTAGTTTAAGTTAATTAATTAGTTTAATTAATTTAAGATAATCACATGATGATTTGATAAGAATAAATTACTTTATGTAATTTATAAAGTGTAATTACTTAGTGAAGTAATTGAAGGGTAATTACTGGATGTAATTAATTATAGAATGGAAGTAATTTGGGTTTAATTACTTTGTGTAATTAATAAGAAGAATAACTACTTAGTAGAAGTAATTAAGAATTAATTACTTAGTGTAATTAATTAAAGAATTATTTAGTAAAATTATTTAGAAGTTAATTAGGTAACACAATTAACTGAGGGTAATTAATTAGTGAATGTGATTAATCAAGGTCGATTAATGAATGAGATCTATTGAAGATTAAATTATTAAATGGAAGTAATTAGAGGATCATTAATTAATATAATTAATGAATTAATTAAGGGTTGATTTATTAAAGGATAATTAATCAATGAAGTGATTATAGAATAATTAATTAATGTAATTAATTAAGGATTAATGTAATTAATTAATGAAAGTAATTAAAATTTAATTACTGTAAATGGTTAAGGATAATTAATTTGTATAATTAATTAAAGGCTAATTACTTAAAGTAATTAGAGTATAATTGATCAAGGATGATTAATTAAGATGGAAATTAGATGATGATTAATGAATTGGTTTGTAATTAACTAATGGTTAAGTAAGCAGGATTTATAATAATGGAAGTAATTAATTTAATTTAATTTAAATTAATCAGAGATGGAAGTAATTAATTTAATTTATTTTAAATTAATTAGAGATGCTGTGATCAATAGATCTCTGCTTATGGATGACTGAATGTTATTGAATGCCTTGAATTGTTTATCTCTGATATGAGATATGTGATGATTTATGATATTGGATGCTTTGGATGAATTGTGATGATATGAATTATTTATTTGTGAGATGTGAACTGTCTATCTGTGTGAATATAGATAATGAATCAAATTGTTTTAACTTTAAAACAACTTAGCTTTAAAATACGGCGTTTTGGATTTCGGTGAGACCGGGATCGAATTTCTAGATTTGGATATCCGAAAACCACATCGATCCAAATTAACGATAGGTCGTGAATCTTAAGTGAAGATGAAGATTCAGAGTGCAAGGGCTATTGTCGTTAACTCTAAGGGTGATTCCAAAATGAGTGTAACGAGATAGCGTCTTTGGTTTCGTTCGAACCCGAAACAAACTTATATGGATCGAATGCTTTCAGAACATCGTCAGGTGGACGATGAGCATTCTAAGATAGATGTGTTCTATAAAGGTAATCATAGCCTCAAGCCTCATCTAGCGGGAATGGCTAAAACAGGAAAGGTGTAGCAAGGCTAAGTGAGTCGCGCTCAAGTAGGACAAGATTTTTCCCTGTCTAGAGGTCCCTTTTTGTTTGGCTGTGTGGGCGGTTGGAATTGCACACCAACTACGGGGTTGTCTTGTTCGGAACTGTCCAGTAAGGGATGGTTCCGGCCTTATGTTGCAGGGGATTTAGGGTGGATCCTCGGTACGGTGATCTAGGCCACGTACTGTGACGGACGGTGCCCCAGTAGCCCTACCATTGTATGGAATCCAATCTCCAATAAGTGCCGTACGTTTTAGTTATGCCCAACTATGTTGGAATGTGAGATGTAAGCATTCCAGCTATTTCTGTATTTTACTTGAAAACCCTAGACCCTATTATAATATCACTGGATTTCCTATCAAATGTTTTGGTTACCGTAAGGTAAAAAAATTTCCGTGTTTATTTGCGAGAAGTCTTACGAGGTACCTTTTGTTTGAAAGGTTTTCAAAGTTAAATAACTTTAACCCTTTTACTTACACCAGACCCATGTCTGACCCGGAGTTTATTTTCTGTTTTATTAAACTTTTGGGTACTCAAATTTTTACGAGTAGTTAAGGGATTCAGGTCATCTTGACGAATTCTGGAAGAGATATGGAGCAGGAGGCTTCAGTGTTTGTAGAGGTATAATGTTTCCGCTGTATTGGTATCTATGTATTGTATTGCATTGTAATGACTAGATAGGTGTTTATAACTGTCTAGTATGTGTTGTATAAGCTGTGTAACTCTGATTGATGTTGTATATTATGTAATATTTATGTGATTAATACAATTTATTCGTTCTGCTGTTGAGCTTGTGGTGTTGTTTCTTTCTTTCTTCTCTATCTTTTCTCTTTTCTATCCCTTTATTAATAATGATGCGTCTTTTTATGAGATGAAAGGTGGGTCGTTGCAGAAAAATATACTAAGAAATTAAGCAATGTGAATAATGCAATGTGGATGACAATTGTGAATAATTGAACATAAATGAATGAATGTGAATGAAAAGAATTCGGTCTATCTAAGAATCAATTGGAATAAATACGTAAGTTGTATGTAAGTTATTTTACTCACATAACTATTTGATCCAAAATCGAACACGGTATTTCGATATAATTTATATGGATCCGAGTTAGGATTTTTCACTCAATTTTCGACGGCGAACCCTGGATATGGATTTTTGGTTGATTCTAGAATTCTCTGTCGTAGTATATGGATATGCAAGGAGAATGACGGTTTCTGATCAAGGAACCAAATCTGAGTCCGCACTAGAGAGTCGTGTGAACGATACTAGTTCGTAAGTGAAATTGTGTGATCGGGTAAGCGGTCAGATTTGATATTGCGTACCGTTAATATATGTACATCGTACGGGCTTGAGTAAAGCAAATATTGGAAACTAAAAATGCAAAATATAAAATGATTTTAAATTAAATGATTGGATATCATTGGTAAATAAGATGCAGATATTTAAAATCAAGAAAAAATTGCATTGCCCGACAAAGAGGTACATGTTTAGTTTGTCATTTGATCTGATGGTTTTATGATTGAGCCACTTGGCTTTTGTTTTCTTTTATTCGTTTGGGCCCGTAGTGGCATTTTGTAGTTGTTTTGATCTAGCCATGCAAAGAAGACGCTGGAGAAATTTTTCAGAAAATTTAGGAGTTAGAAAGTTTTGAAGAAAATGTTTAATAACTGAAATTTAGTTTTGGATTACAACTTGAAATGATTAAGTAAATAATATTATTTGGAAATTAGTAAAAATGATGATGTGGTTTCATCAAATTGATTTTGGAAAGTTGTTTCAACTAATTTGATTTGGGAAAGTTAATGGGTTTTGGGCCATTCTTCTGACCTTGGCAATTTTGGGTACGAAATTCTTTTAAAGGGGGAGGAATGCAACGACCCAGAATGTTTGGTTATTTGAAATTGATTATTTAATTGATTTTAAATATTGAAAAGTAAATTTTATCGATTTAATAGGTTGAATTTCAAATATAATGATTTATTGATAATTTAATTATTGAATTAAATAATTGAAATCGTTGAAATAATTTAAATCTCGAATGCTTATTTGGAAAAAAATAGTTTAAAGGCTTATTAAATTTATATTCATAGGAATGAAGATAATAGAACCTTTAAATTAAATTTAAAAGTGATTTACTTGATTTTAAAAATAACTCGTTTAAATTAGCATATAAAATAGCCTTCCGATGCACAGTCTCGAAATTCGACGAAACTAGTTCCATTGGATCTATAATAGTGTATTATTTTCGAATTTCAAATTTCGTAGCATTTGGAGCTATCGTTTGGTCGTACGGGATAGAAACGCGTTGAAATTAATATCGAAAATTTAATATTATAATTGGGTTCAAAAAGCTATCTTCCACGTACGATCGAATTAAAACTCAAAACTTGTTCCATTGTGTTCGTAATAAGGGTATAACATTATGAATGTCCTGCGGCACGCCTCGATTGGAGCCCATAATTTATAGCTTGACATTTTAAAAATTTACAATAATACACACACACATATATATATATATATATAATTGACTTTGACCAGCCTATAATCTATCGCCATCAGCCACCCTATTTCTGAAGTAAGCCCACTCTACTCTTCCTACAGCCACCCTATTGTTCCACTTTTATTTAAATTCAGTGATCGGTGCAAAGAAGAGGGAAATAAAAGAAAAACGGAAAACTTTAAAAACTAAATCTCGACATATACTAATTGAAAAATCATTAAACGAACTTTAAAATTCATGTTTTTAGTTTATCTACCACTTGGCATTCATTTTTTAGGGTTGTGACCTTGTTTTTGGTGATCGACAGTGAGGCATAAGCAAGTCGTTAGCTAGGGTTTTGATTTCTAATTGATTAAGGGGTTTTTTGTCGAATTGGATTGTGGGAATGAACTCGCCATAGAATTTAGCGCCTTTCATAGGAAATTCATGAAGCTCGATGCCCTTTTGATACTCGCGGCACTACAATTTAGGGCGGAGGAAGGAAACGATCGCGACTCAGTGGTGGCTCCGGAGTGGTCGACTGGGCTGCAGATGGAATCACGAAGGGATGGAAGTTGGTGGCTTCGATTTGTGGATTCGACAAATTAATGGTCGTATCAGTGATAAACGTGCACGGGCCATTGGGTTTCTCGCGTGTATAGGGAGGGGATTTCAAATTGGAAGAAGAAGGGGAGTGGGCTTGCGCGTTGATTTCTTGGGCCGGGTTGTATAATGTAGGTAAGGAGGGGGAAGTATTTATTTATTGTTTAAAATAAAATCACTAGATTATAAATTTAATATCTCATTCATTTTAGGTCCAAATCCAACGCGGTCAATCGCGTTGGGTTCGTATTAATGAGATCTTTTCTATGGAATCAGTTTGTTTTCAATTAAATTCAAACGCGTTCGAATTTAATCGGAACCAAAACATGGATGTGACAACGAAAATAAAAGATGAGTGTTTTTAACGCTCACGACATACTATAATATTTTTTATGTTTGTTAAAATTGAATCGTGAAGTATCTAATTTTGTTGACTGTTAATTGAAAATGAAATTGATATACGAATTAACTGTAGTTATTAAAATGGACAGTTAAATTTGAAATTGGAATTTACTTGCCAGTAAACCACCTGATATTGATAACTATGAAATTGTTGTGAACCATTGGCTGATTTAGATGTTGATTGTGATCGATGCTATAGGTTTATATTTTAGATGATTTAGATGTTTGATTATTTCAATATATCCTGTCATCACCTTGAAAATTATATACAGTATATAAAACTGTAAATTGAATTATTTCGAATAAATTAAGAAATAGGTTGAACTAATATATACCTATGGTATTTATTTGGATTGAAATGATATATATCCATTCCTGAAATTAAATCAAAATAACTATTCACATGGCCATAGGGTAGAAAATTATATACGGATACCAGATTGGTTAAATTAAATGATTTTAAAAATTTTGATTTGAAATTTATTTAAATGACTCAATTTTAAGAAAATGAAAATCGAATTTATGGAAATCGAATTATTTTCAAAGTGGAGCTCGAAATGTTGAAATTTAAATTTGGTAAACGAAATGTTTTAAATAATTGAATCTAAGATTTTTAAGTTGTAATCGAAATATGATTTAAATTTTAGAAATTGATTGGTTATAAAAGATAGGATTGTATTCTAACTTTGAATATTGCCAAGTAAAAGTGATATAAAATGATATTTCGAAATTGTGCTCCGAATTGTATTTTATTTGAAGATTTGGATTTTTAAATTGGATATTGAAGATTAATTGTATTTAAGTGTTTTAAACCGATATTTTGAAAATCAAGTCGAAATTGATATAAATCGAAATGGTTTGAATTTGAAATTATTTTGTAATTGGAATTGAAATTAAAATTAATCTGGAATTGTAATTGAAATTTATTAGCAATTGGAATTGAAATTAATTGGGAATTGAAGTAAAATTCGACTTGAAATCGGAATTGAATCGATTAAATCAAAATGAACATTTAAAGTGATTTGAATTGGAAAATTTGAAAGTGAATCGGTTTAACTTTGAAACTATTTTCATATAAAATTATTTTAGTATAAATTATTAAATATCTATCTTTTTAACTACTCAAATTATTTTGATTTGCCAAACTATTTTATTATATAAACCATTTTTAATACTCCAACTAATTTTCTATGAACTATTTTAAGGCGAAATCGAGTTTTAAGGCGAAAATGATTTCGAAATGAATTGGTATATTTTGAGTAAATATGATCATTTCGAAATGGATTTGGTTTTGAAGGGAATATGATATTTTGACATCAAATATGAATTGTTTTCGAAATGTAAAAGTACCAAACGATGTGTAAAACAATGTTTGGTTGTTATAGAGACCGGGGCCTCTTATTGGTATACTCCCTATCAATATTGGAACCACTTTAACAACTGTGTACGTTGAGTGATGGTCTTGAATGAAGTGGTTGAATTTGGCGTACGTTTGCTAGATTTGAAGAAAGAGAACGATGATGGATTAGCCTAGAACTTGTGCCAATTTGAAATGACTAAAATAGGAGCCATACCAGCCAACCGGGCTAGATACCTCTAGCGGACATCTGCTCTTCGATTTTCTTGGACTCGGTCCATATTATTACTCTTGTTGTTGGTTTCGATTGGTGCACCTTGAATTTGGGATAACCTCCCATTGACTCGATATGGGATGGATTTATGTGATGGGCGATCATGGCTATGATGCATCACCATCAGCCGAGAAGGGTAAATTGGTAGTATCCTACCTTGGGCATTATCTCACGTGCCTTGTCAAACTTTCATTCCTATACGAGACCGATACGATTTTGGTTTAGTATTTTCGTTTCACGGAGCATCCATGTCCAACGACATACTAGTGTTTTATATGCAAATTGTACGATAATGTTTAAAAACGCATTAAGGGGATTAGTGTAAAGCCTGAACGCTAAGAAAAATATTTATTTTACTGATTAGACATTATATATGTAGTGTATTCTAATACATATAAATATTTGACGGATTTTTAAGAGATAGAAAATCTGATAACATCTCTTGAGTTATTGCACGCACATTATACAATGGATAGGAGACGTGAAACCCGTAAACATATCTGACGTCATGGCACTCATGTTATATGTGATATCGATTTGACTCACATAAGAATATTTTAGTCCTGACTCGAGTGTTTTGTCTTTTCATTACGCTTGGGTCAGACCCGACATACAGCTTATCGAAAATTATTCTCTCGACCACGAAGATGAAGATTTTGTATATTATTACTAGTATTATTCCATCATTGCTTGTTCTGCTGCATTATTTTATTTGTTTTGTTGTATATATATAACTATGATAAATGTTGTATAAATTATAATCAAAAGTACAGTAAATAGCTTCATGAACTGTTTATTTGATTATTATATTTTGTCATTCCACTACAAGACTCTGTGTTATTTCCTTCATCTTTTCTTATTTTTCTTAATTAACCCATTTGATTATCTATATTCCAGATTGTTTGAATTGAACGTGTGTAGATTATTGTCAATTTAAACCTTCCAAAATATGGATCGTAACACTGATTATGACTACTATCTTGGAATTAATGGATTCCTTGGGTATCAAGCATGAGAAAAAAGAGACTTCTCCAACAACTAAACACATCCAGCTCCATTGACATGTTCGTCTAATTCTATCCTGTGGGTTGTAATGAGGAGGGGGTTAGAAAAACTTTCTGGTGACAGGAAAATCTATAAGATATTTATAACAAACATTTATACCGATTGGTTTTCATTTAAGTGTAATGTCTATTAAGGTTAGCAATTCTAATCTAACCTTGCATTGCACACACGATTACTTATCTACCCCTTCCGAAGGTATAAAATACCAACGAAGCCTTATCAACCACCCAATAATTCCAAACCCATTTGCCCCTTAATACTTCTAAATATGAAGTGGACTTCTATAATCACCACATAATACTTTTAAAAGAGAAATAAGAAGACTCTTCCATTTAAGACCTCAATCAAGGTAGACCCCAATGTTTAAGACCTATTCCCAAGGTGGTTTCCTAACGATGTTGTCAATGGTCGGTGGGCCCTGGCTACAAAGACTTCTAACCACTATTTAGGCTTCCAACATTCAATGTCCAACTATTACTGCATCTATCGCCAATAAAATCGTAGCCATGTAAGAGACAGTACCCAAGCCACTTAATACCTTTAAAAGGACTAGGCGGACTTCTGAAAATTTAATACCTATATTATAGGCAGGTCCTACATCACTTAATACATATTCCCATGTGGACTTCTCATTAGTACTATTGTCATTACGGTCTTACCAATATGAGAGACTATACCCAAGCCACTTAATACCTCATTAATTAGGACTAGGAAAACCCCTGACTATTTAACACCTACTTATAGGTAGGCCTTTGTCATTTAATACCTAACGCCAAGGCGGACTCCTCACTAGTACTATCTAGCTGACATCGCTTGAAATATCACTAGGTTACTTAATACTTCTTTTTTAAGAGAAAGGCAAACCCTAAATCAGTCACTTAATACCTCAAACCTAAAGTGATCCCTTCCTAAGATATGCACTATCACTCTTAATTATTAATTTGGAACCTCACTAGGTTAGTTCTTTTGGTAGGGAGGCGGGCCATAAAATAGCAACTTAATACATCAACACTGAAGTAAACCCTTTTAGAGACATCCATATTTATTTAGAATCTCACTAGGTTACAAAATACTTCCATTAAGGGTAGAGGCGGACGCTACATCTATTTAATACCTCAAACCAGAAGCAAACCCATATGGAGATATCCATCATCGCTTCTAATTCCAAATTTAGACATTTAATATATTTTAATTGGAAAAGAGGCAGACCCTCAAACAACCACTTAGTACCACTGACCTTAAAGTAGGTCCTATCTCTTGCAAAGTCATAGGTCCTAGGATTAGTGATATCTCACATCAGTGGTAAGTGCACCCGACTGCCGGTAGCCTCAAAGTAAAGGGCAGCCTTCCATCGAGTGACTCTACTAACCTTATGTTATTAACCTACTGTTAACTCAAAATATGAATCAACACCCTGAATTGAGCGTGAAAACACCAGCCCTGTTTTTGTAGACCAATAATGTAGAATACATACATACATACATACATACATATATCAAAAAAACAGAAGTAGTAAAAAGACAAGAAGATTTCTATAGTGGTTCGACTATTAATGAAGCTTATGTCCACTTCATAAATTTATATTAAATGATTGATGTTACATGTTGAACCGGATTTCAGTATGATTGAATTTCTCAAGTTAGATCAAGTCACTAGTGCCAGTGTTCACTGGAGAATCATAGTGAGCCCCTAATGACTGTTATGAGGGAGGAGAAGACTGAACCATAGTTTCTGCAGAGTTCCAGTAGCCAGTCCAAAAGATCATATTTATGTTGCAGGTAGGATTTTATTTATAGGGGTTTGAGAGCTATTGGCATGGCCACTTTGCTAGGAGCTTGCATTTGAAGGTACGAAGATTTTCCCAAAGTTTCTTTTGAGAGAAATGTGTGATCCTCTAAAGTAGAGGAGAGCACACGCTTACATACATACATACATACATACATACATACATACATACATACATATATATATCACCGACGAAAACGGAGCTGCCAACATTCCTGGCAGATGACAAATCATAACACAAAAAAATCTAAGATAACAACATCAGGTAACTTCTTGAATGTGCTTCGGCAAGGCCACCGCCCATTACACCTTAGTATCGAACTCCAGCAAGGCCGCCGCTTGATAATGAAGTGTTAGAAGTACCCAATATAAACCATAGTGCATCCAAATGAACAAATAAGATCAATAAGCAGAACCATTAAAGAATGAATGCCTCACAAATAGCGTGGATGATCCAGATCTAAAATAAGAAATCTCTCCACACAACGATCCTATGAAAAGCAACCCTGCAACCCTACAAACCTGGCAACAGCAACCCTGAAACCCTGCGGATAGTTTTCTAGCACCATTTATAGCCTAAACCTGTACCTGTAAATGGAACTAAACAAAAATATAAGAGTAATTTAAATATATATGTATATAAATGAAATACATATATATATATGTGTGTGTGTGTGTGTGTGTGTGTGTATTAATGCAATAAAAGTAATAAAACTAGAATTAGAACTTTAAGACGGCAAAGAAACTATAATAAGAGTTAGACTAATAAAAGATCAAGCTCATTATGCAACATCTTAACTTACATTTATGATATAAGATAGTGATCACGAAATCAAGAGGCATAGATATTAATAAAATATGTAATTATATAATTTATAAAATCAAAAAATTATTAACATTATGCTCCTTTTATCAAAAGAACATTATGATGATCCGAAAAATCTTCATACGAATTCGAATAAATGCTAACGCTTTTTAGTTATTAATGTTAAATATATATTTTTTATTTAAATAATTCAATGCTTTTTCTAACCTTATTAAGATATTCATTAAAATGGTTATTTTTAGCCAATTTATATTTTGGATTTGAGATCCAATTGAAATAAAATGGTGCTACAATAATTGCCAATCATTAATATAACTGTAGTTATTATTAAATAGCCTCTGATCTCAAACTAAATATACCAACATATTGTAGTGAATAAAGTATCTAGTACAAATCTATTTCCCTTTTTAAACATAAATCTGAAGTTATTCTAGTAAAAATCACAATCTATAACTTTAATTATAAGAATAAAGTTAAAGATTTTAAGAGTATTATTAAGAATGTAACAAGTATCCATACAATCATAATATATATGATTAATATTTTCAAAATACAAGTTACAAAACATACATTTATTATCAATTGGCAAATTCTTTCTTTTTAAAATTTCACTGGTATTTAGCTTCCCATGCATGATTAACCGCATATCAATCTTAGCTTTTGGTGGTGCAATTGCTTTCCAAATAAGATTAAAAGTTTTGTTAGTAACTCCCGAGAAATTAAGAAATTTATAAAATTAATTAGAAGTGAATTTCTGCTTTTATCCCAATCCCAGTTGATAATATCATTTTTATTATCAATATTATATAAATTCAGTCTTGCACATAATAAAGAAAATTGTCTGAGAGCTGTACCTTCTGGGAATCTATTAAAACTAAAGTTCAAAGGGGGTTCATTATCCGAATAAAAAACATCTCTAATTAAAGTGTTTTTAAAGTTACAAATTTTGAGAAGTTCTTTAAATTCGATCCTAAGAGGAATGGCTGATAATAAACGATCATGTTAAAAAGTTGTATTATTTCCTGAATGAATGATCGTATTAGTACCAGGGTTATAAATGTCATGACATTTTAAAACTGATTTCCAAAATTAAACAATCTACTGCTAACGAAGGTGTAATTTGGTATAAATTATTGCTACCATTATAATAATGTTTAGATAAAATTTCTTTTCAAATAGAATTATCATTTGTATTCTTGAGTTTCCACAATCACTTCTCTAATAAAGATAAATTCATGTTACGTAAATTAATAACACCTAATCCTCCTTCTTTTTTTGATTTACGAATGGTTTCTCAGTTAACTAAACATTTTAGAATACTGCTAGGATTATCGCTATTCCATAAACTGGAAAAAGATGCATAGACATCCAAAAATCGAAAGCGCGGATAAAACAGAATTGATGAGAACTAATGTACCCACTCTCAATAAAAATCTTCCATTCCAATTGGAAATTCTATTTTTAATTTTATATATTATAATTATCTAGTCATCATATTTAAGTTTAGTTGGTCTAATTATAAAACCAAGATAATGAATAGGAAAATTCATGGTTTTGCAATTTAATATATTAGCAACTAGGCCCTCAACCTTATCAACATCATTTAAAACTAAAACCGAACTTCTGTCACAATTAATTTTTAGTCCTGAAAGTAGTTCAAAGCTGTATAAAATAAATTTAAGGGTAATGACGTGATTAGGCAAATGAGAAGTAAATAATAAGGTATCATCCATAAATTGAAGAACAGAGAAACGATTACGTGAAATTTCGCTACCAATGGACCATAAAGATCCATTAACAATGGCTTTTTTAATTATCATAATAAAAACATCGGCAGCTAAATTAAATAAGAGAGGTGATAAAGGATCTCACTGACGTAAGCCCTATTTAGACTGTATTTTATTCCCTAAAATCTCGTTAGACCTTTATAGTAGAATTACCAGTTTTAATCACTGTCATAATCCAAACAATCCATTTACGACTAAAATTTGTAGCTAGTAACATATCAGTTAGAATATACCAATCAATCAAGCCAAAAGCTTTCACAAAGTCAAGTTTTAGATGCGCACATGTAACGTTATTCTTACAATAGTGATTAATGTACACTTGAACAAAAGCCACTCCATCCGTGATGTTTCTACCCTTAATGAAAGCTGTTTGTGAACAGTCAATGAAATCATTCATTCTTATACTAAGTCTATTCGCTAAAACTTTTGAAATGATTTTAACAAAATAATTAGTTAAAGAAATAGGTCTAAAACCTTTCAAATTATTAGCACTAATTTTTTTATGTAATAGAATGATGTTTGCAAAGTTAAATCTTTCTAATTGCAGTTTTCCATTATAAAATTTGTTGAACATGTTAATTAAATCAAATTTTAATACATTCCAAAACAGTTTGTAAAATAAAATAGGAAAACATTACGCCTCAGGGCATTATCACTAGGCATATCATTAATAGCCTTCAAGATCTCCTCTTCAGAAAAAGGATTATCAATGTCATTAAGATTAATTATAGACTCTGTAGGATATAGTTCATTCCATCTAACGTTTATTCTATGCTTGTTTTTATTACCAAAAATATCTCTGTAATAGTCAAGAAAAAGCCTTACTAAGATCTCTTTTTCAAGCAGTTCCATATTATTCAGGAAAATAGAATTTATTTTATTACTACGTTTTCTACCATTAGCCATATTATGAAAAAAATTATATTATTATCACCTTCATTAATCCATTAGATTCCAGATCTATGTTTCCACGTAGCCTCTTCTTTTTCTAAAATTAATTAAGTTCTTCTTTTAAACTACCAAGTTCATTACGCTCTCCAAGATTTAATTTCAAGTCTCTTCTATCTTACTGATTTTAAGCATTTCAGAAAGTAAATTATCTTTTTTAATTTTAATACTGCCAAATACGTTCTTATTCCAATTTTTAAGAAAATTTCTAAGGCCTCTAAGTTTTAAAACAAAGTTTTTTGCTGAGTTATTCATATTTTTGATATTATAAAAGTTCATTTATATCCATTTATTTATTATAAGATTAGAGAAGATAGATTCTCTCGAAGTTTCATAGCGAGACGACGTATTATGATTGTTCGCTACGATCGATAAGGCATGTATCGCTAGTAATCCATGTAATTAGGGTTTTTTTAGCTCATTTTGATTGGATCTTATTCCTTACCCTATGTAGGTACTCTCCATGCAATTTCATGACTAGATGCCTTGTTTTGATGATGATTCATGTACAGATGGCATTAAACTATTACTGGAATCAGATGAATGCCCACTTCTCGAAATAGCTTGCTTGGAATATCATGAAACTTGGCAGACATCCCTAGAAAACATATTAGATCATGATGCAAGAAGAATGGTTGTCCTAAGAGTTATATACATGGATCGTTGGCGACCCATGGGTGATGGATCGCTAGTGATCCATCCCCTTAAGTTGTTTTTGTTTTTTCGTCTCTTGAGCCTTTCTTGGTTCCTTCTCCCGGTTCTTTTGGTTGATTCTTAAGTTGTTTTTTCTGCTATATATGTTTTAGCTCCCTTTGAATTCTACTGGGTTAAGAACCCGGTTAACATTAGCCCCTTGAGTATTCCTTCATTGGAAATAAGGCATGCTATGGAAGTAATTGCTTTTGAGTTTCCCTTTAGCGAGGTTCAATTGATCGCATTAAGGCCATCATGCGAATTTCGGCTTTGGCTATTCAGTTATCTATTGAGTTTTGATGTGAATTTTCATTATTCATAATAATGAATCAATTTCGATCCCATAACTTTCCAAATGCTTGCAAATAACATTTGGATCATACCTAGCGAGTTTGGAGAATATTGGTTGCAAGTTGATGGATCGCTAGCGATCCATAGTCCATGGATCACTAGTGATCCAAGGACTTAGTAGAATTCATTTTGTGCAATCTCCTATTTAAATTAAGACGAACAAACTTCCCACCATTCTACACTTTCACTTGTGAGCCGAGCCTGTTACCTTGTAGCACGATCCAAAGTCCTCAAACCCTAATTTCGCTTCCACCATCGCCGTCGTTGATCTCCACCGTCAACGCTTCTTGCCATCAACCCCACTGGACTTCATCATTGCCTTGACCTAAACCTTAGATTTTGAAACTTCGTCTATTTGGATCGTCGCCAACCTGACCCGCTTGGATCGTCGTCGATCTTATCTGCTCTGGGTCGCCAACAGCCTAAGTTCAACCATGTTTTCCTTTTTGACTTAAGGTGGGTAATGTTGATTTGGCATTTGTTTAACGATTTGGTGATGTGGGTGATGGATGTAATGGAGAATGTAGGTTGATTGCAATATCGTGGAAGAAGATAGTAAATCGAGTCTTGAGTTCTTCATGGAATGAAGCTCGGGTCTTGCCCTGTTGCTTGACACGTTTTGCTATCTTCATCCACAGAATTAGAATTAACTTGAATAGAGTCACATAATTTATCTGTACGTCGTCTTGTGAATTGATTTTGGTATTTTTTTTTTGGAGGTAATAATAGCTTAGGTAAGTGTCTTGTATGTAACTCATGATGTTATCCCTTTCTCGAAAACCGAAACCTACTAATGCTGAGAATTCTCTGCTTAATTCAGACCCATTGATCTACAATTGCTCACTTTGGATTGGCCCTATCATTGCATGGTCAATGTACCTAGAATAGGAAGAGCTTTTTGTGCCGCTTCAATTAGCGGATTCATTATTGATCGTTGGTCGATAATGGGCAAGTGTAGGAGAAATGACTTTAATGAATGATACGAAAAGCTCTTTTTTCTTCACTACGAGTGAACTATTTACACATGATAGAGCATTTTTAGTGTTTAGCACACTGAGCCCATCCCATAAAATAACAGACTGCACTTGCCTCAGTCAACACTTGAAACCCGATGTGTTGGCACAAATCGATATTTTTATGGAATTCAAGTGTTAAGCATAGAGGGACTTTTAGTTAAAAATAGAATTACCTGACTTTGTAAGATACAAATTCTATTGTATAGAATGAAGCACTTATCATCCCATCGTAAATCCAGTGGAGGAAGTCCGGCACTCTCAGAAGTCGAATCGACATCAGTTGCACCTTCAAAAATGGCTTCAGTAGCACCTACTTCCTCAGCACTGCTTGCTAAATATGGTCAATTGGTTTTGGTTGGTCCGGTTATAAATCAAACTCCTCCAAACTTTAGAGTTCTACTCAACTCTCCAGAGAGAGCTTACTCCATAATCTCTGCTAAAGTTCTGCATAACATTTTTTACAGCATGGCATTCCGGACGATGACATATTCCTTCCATCGAAAAATGAATTTGCACATTTATCACCTTAGGGGTCACTTTCCACCGGTACATGTGCTTGAATGAAGCAGTGCCCCATTTCAATCGCTTCTTGAGAGAAACCCGTCAGAACTTAGGAATTGCTCTATTTCATATTCACCCCAACGGATACATAATTTGGCTTGCCTTTACGTTTTATTTATGCGGACATTCAATCAAGCCCCAAGCTTTGATGAGTTGAGATATTTCTCTCATTCACGAAGAGAGATGAATGTCTGTCCCTAGTGATCATCGAGGTTCTGAGGAACCATAGAATCTTTCCATAGCTTCAAAGCAGCCTGTCCCAATTCAAAACCGAATATTTTTCGTCAGGTGTCCTAAGCGATTTAATCATCTTTGGACAACGAGGCATAAATCTTTTATTTTACTCGTTGAGATTTAATAGGTTGTTCTGGGGTTTTTGGTAGATGGAATATGCCTTGCCATTATTCCAAGACCAAATAAAGATCCATCACTCGACCAGTCTTCCATACCTTGAAGACCATAGATGTTAAAGAGAGATCGGATAAGTTTTTGCTAACGAATAAGAATTTGTTTCAGCTATTCCAGAATCTGAACACGCTCCATTTCTTCATCATACAGCTCCAAAGAGGACGATCTTCCTAAAAGAGAAGGTCCATCTATGTAGGATTGTTTTCACCCTAGAGGGGGGTGAATAGGGTGATACTAAAATTAATACGGAAATAAAAAAATAACAGAAAATAATGCAGAAGAGATCATACACAAATTTTCCCAGCTTTGGCCAATCCCTGCCTACATGCAACCCCTAAGGTTTCTACTAGAAATTAAGTTGCCAGACGCTTACACACGTAAACTTGCGACACTCGTAACTTGACTAACCTAACTCTAAGCTCAAAACCCAGCCCCCACTTAGCCATTGAGTTGCGAATTCTCAAACTATTTCCCGTAGTCTGTACCTAGTTACATAACTAGAAAGTTATACAATTTTAAAAGGAAAATTACAAATGTAAAATAAAAGACTAAACGAAAGGCCCTATTTAAAAATAACCCCAATAGAAATGAATAAGGCTGGCCCAAGTATGTAATTAATATGAAGAAGTCTTCCTCTTTTTATTTGCGGTTGCCTCTTTTCTTTTCGTTCTAGAACTACGGTTTCTTCCAAATTGAAGTCTTTGATTCTAATTATTCGATCGCAGTGATTAATTTGCTTTGAATGTATTCATCAATCGACTCCTAGCTTTGATAACTTGCAGCCGCTTTAATTTTGTCGAGTTTGATTCATGCTATGAATTGGTACATGTTTTCTCATTTTCGATTTATAATTATACTCGACTTGATTCGAGTTCTAGATTTGTTCATGATTTATTTTGATGTTTGCTCTATGATTTTGCTTGAAGTCGAATGCTAATTTGCCGATGATGAATTTGGGTCAAATAGGGACCGAAACCCTATTAATTTATTCGTATTCAAATTTGAATTTTTCGTGAATTTCACTTGTCCATTCAATCTTTGCTTGAGCGCTTGTGATTATCTGACTTGTTCATATCATACGTATCACTCCATGAATTTGAATTTTGCTCCGTTCTTTTCTCTAATTCCATTCTTTGTTGGCAATGATCGAATTTTTGACCAATTTTAATGATGTTGTTCATTTGTTTTTGAAACCATTCCTTGACGTGTTTGAATTGCTACTGGTATTTACTGTAAATATGTAAACTGCTTCCCTGTTATAACATTGCTTGTTGCATATCACCATTCACTGTTTACTTGGTTCATGTTGAATGAAGTCCGGTTTCCACTGCATATATATGTTTGTGTTCAAGCATGTATATATGTATGCTGCTTCTGGTGTAAAATGTTGCATGTTTGGTTACGTTGAACGCTGTCTACATCACTTGATATTTCTGGTTTGAGTTGATACTTCATATGTACTAAATGTTGTTCATGGGCTTTCACATGTGGTCTGGTGGGCTCCTTCACTAGCTTGTTAAGTTACCCTGATCTTGTGCACCTTTGTCCATGGTTTGTTGTGCGTGTACATTTGTTTGGTCTTGCTATTTCATTGATCTGGTTTTTTTCTTGTATCATTGGAAGTCTTGTTGCACTTACATGTGTTGAGTACGTTTATGTGTATCTTCATGTATGTTGGTTTAGTGTCTAGTTTAATGTCTATTTGCATTCATGTGTGGTTCTCTTGATTGGCCATTGATTTTTTTATCTGCATGCTCTAATGTGTACTTGTGTGCACCCCTTGTGTCTGAACCTTTTACTGCATCCATGTTGGTCTAAAGCTTTGCTTTGTGTCTTTGTAACTGTAGTCTCTTGAACTGCTTGTATTCATCTATGTCCAGTTGCTTGGTTGAATATATATATATATATATATATATATATATATATATATATATATATATTCTTGTCACTGTTTGGTGCACCACTTTATAGATGTTGAAGTTGAACTTGCATATGTCTCTGGTTTGAGTTCCGAACCTGCATTTGCTCATTGATTTTGAAAAACATGCATATATTCATGTATATGCATGCATACATATTTATGTATGTATGTGCAGTTGTATAATACATGTGCCATATCCATTTATACTAGATTTATACACGTGTGCATTTGCACTAGTTTGTGAGATAAAATTGGGAAACAACCTTGCGATATCCACAGTGACACACTGTGAATATTACAAGTTGTTCATGCACATACATTTGGTTATTGTTAGAAAATATGAAAAGAAACAACCCAAGTACTTGAGGCAAAAACAAATTTTAAATTCAATTATATTTTTGCAATTTAAATTTGTTTCTTTTTCAGTTTACTGCGCTATTTATTTAACAGGTATAATAGATGGTCGGATACAAGCTGGAGCTAGTCAAGATCAAATATATGAGTGTTGAGTGAATTTTGTAGTGAGGTAAAATATGTATAAAAATGTATATTTGAAAATTGTGTTGAAATTGTAATGCAATTGAAAAATGTGTAAATGTAGTGAGAGCTCAAATTTGTACTATTTGAATTTGTAGTAAAGTATTTGTTTGAATAAAATATTTGTTTAAATATGAATTCTAAGTTATTTATTTTATTCAACAAATATTTATTTAATTATGTGAAAAATAAAATAATACAAAAAATACATTTAAACGAATATATATATATATGTTTATTATCATCAAACAAAAATCATAGGCTATTGTATTCCACAGTTTGGAGAGTCAACCAAAGAAATTTATAAAGTAAGAGGTTTTATGACCGAAGCTAGTTGCCCCATTAGGATAACCCCGATCTCGAAAGAGGGGAAGAATAATTCAAGTGGCGTGAGGGCAAGGCTGCGGTGATAATGGAAATGGAGGAGGGTGAAATTGAGAACAACAGCACGCACGATTCCTCATCTAGTGATGATGAATTCGATGCAAGTTATAGTGAAGGAAACATCGAATCGTGCGATGAAACTCCAGAAATGAGTCCTATTTTACCGAATTCTCCTCCCCAAGAGATTCATGATAAAGATGCTCCTCCAGCAGCCGTGCGACTTTATGGTCCTTCACCTAAGGAAATCAGTATTAGCTTTGGGGACTTGAGCAACGTTTATGTAGACATTGATAAATTCATGTGAGAAGATTTAGAGTTCAAGGGATTGTCTCCTCGCCTCAGTCATGATGCGTCTAGAGTTAGCCAGATTCCCACGGTGGTGATTTTCTGATCCAGTTTGTGAAATCCTTTTAGGCCGCCTATGACAGGTTACACATTTCACTAGGGTCATGTTCACATACATATGCGTTATTTACGTTCATTTCCTATTGCTAAAGCTCTTTATTTATTTTTTATATCAGATACTATAAGAGGCTGTGGACTTTATGAGGACTTTGAACAATTTACTGACGCACAACACTGGTCGAGATGGACTTCAAGCCACCATCAGCCTCGACATATCGAGGAAGAGTGGAGAAGGAGGAAAGATTTGGAAGCCGAGTTTATGTCAGGATGACAGGGAATAAGGCAGAGTTTACAGGAGTGGTTATTAGAAGAGAAAAAACTCCCAACGACCGAGAACAGATATCTAAGAAATCGAAGGTAGATCGCGGTTCTCATCCTTCTAAGCACTAAACATTTGCTCCGGCTCTAGAGTCTCTGTTGGAATTGAAGTTCCGACTTCTATTGTTCAAGTTTCACCATTATCCCAAGCTCTATCAACTCACGTGGTGCCTGTTTCTGGTTCCTCATGTCCCCGCTGGAGGCGGCTTATATTCTATCGTCTGGTCCTCCTAAGCTTGAAGCTACGCTCCCTAGATGGTTTCTAAAGAGAGTTAAATTTGATCGTAACCAACGCCCAATCCATAACGACTCTTACATGCCCCATCTCCAAGTGATTCAAAGCGGTTTAGATCAAGCTAAAGGATGGGATAAGTTATGCAAGAACCTATCATACATAAACCGCAACAACTACTAAGAGATCCTTTTATTTAAAGTTAGAAAAGGACAATTATGAGAATACGTTAACGAAATGTGATGTTGGAATCGAGAAATTGTCAAAGGAGATGGACGCTGCACTCCGAGAGAGTAAGAGCAACGTCGAGCAATTGTCAAAGGAGATGGATGCTGCACTCCAAGAGAGTAAGAGAAATGTCAGCTTGTTGAAGGACCTGAAAGAGGCCCACACAAAAATAGAGATATGTTTAGAGATGAAATTAAGAAGGGCCATGCGTATAAGGTTAAGCTGAAAATGGAACTTGAACCCCGTGATGAGATTATCGAAGCTCAAAAGAAAACTATTGCTGGTCATGACGAAGCCGTCGAAGCATATAAAAAGATAATTGCTGATTATACGAGAATGATGGGATCGCACATCTTAACTCTGAAAATACCCAAGTTGAAATTGAGAAGGCTGCCGTGACAGTGGACTACTTGGAGTTGCATGATACTTTTGGAAGGAAAATGGAGAAGATGGATGACACCATCAGGATACTTTTGGAAGGAAAATGGAGAAGGTGGATGACACCATCTTGAATTTCTATGTTAACTCCTTTTTGTATCAGGGTAACCTCAACTATCTAGGCCCCAAATTCACGCATACTCTTGCTATGGTTTGGGAAGAAGTTCTACCCCATTTTCAAAAGAAAGAGGATGTATACACCAAGCAAGAGGTAGAGGAAACCTATCTCAATAAAGAGTCGAAGAAGGTTTTAGTTGAGGATCGGGAGATCATTCGGATTGAGAGGAAACAAGAGGCCGCCAATACAGCTGCAACTACAACTGCTAAAGTGCCATCAGAGCCTTTCATTTTCGAGCCTAGCGAATCATCAAAACAGCAATGAGATTAGTTAGGAACCATTTCAGGTTTAGCCAGTATAGCTTTGTTGTCTACCCTTCCAGCAGCTATCTCGGAAGCCTCAGGTAGTCCTGGAACTTCTTCAAAGATCATGCAACCATCCAAAGAAGGAGAAGGTGGGAGGTATGAGAATGAAATTCTCGGCCACTCATCTGATGTAGGGAACCTTCTTGTTTCCACCAAGTTTGAGTGTTTTCAGCTCACGCTGCAAGAACAAGATGAATTGAATGATTTCATTTTTGATCTTATAGGTCCATCTTCTTTGCCTACTGACCTGCCATCTTTTTGGTCCCTATGCTTGTTGCTTTTCAACTGCGTCGATGATTGTTTCTATAGCCACTTTGATTGCTGCACCCGTGTCTGGTTCACATCTAGGGCCGGATTCCGAGAAGATTGCTATGTTGCATGGCCTGGACGATCGTTTGAGTCTCTGGAGGGCGATTTCATAACAGTTGAAGCTCGAGAGCAGGAAGACCAAGCTGGCCATCTAACTAAGACTGAATAGCAGATGGTGGCCATGAAGAAGGAAAAGATTAAAGAGAGGAAATCTTCAAGGAGCTCCCCCAAGTCTCAAAAGCACAAGACTAAGGGGGAGTCTTCCGAGAAGGTTGAAGAACAAGGAGGAGATGCTGGCACGGAGGCCATGGTTGATATTTCTGGCAGTGACAGAACTCGTGGTAGGGATTTTGAAATGAAGAAATTTCTGACCAAAGGTGGAAAGAGAAGCGGTGGAATGAAACATTAATAGGCTCGAGTAACAGTGGAGCCAAATGTTGGGACATTCTGATTTGTTTGATACATGTTTGGTACGAGTGTAGAGTCTGCACTTATTACTTTTGCTATTGTAGCATATGTATTTTCTTTTTGTTTGTCAACATTGTGTGGGTATGGCCTCCACATTTTGAATTTGTATAGAAAATGTTATAAGGAACGAAAAGATTAATGTTTCCACTGTCATCTCTTCTGTGTTCTTCCTAATTTTTCATTTACTTAACTTTCTTTTTCATTATTCATGTATGCATATGGCACGATTGCTTACCCCGTAGTTTTTATACTTCACATTGTCATGCCATTTTTTTGGGTATGCCACGCCTTTATTTCTGCGATTTTATGCAATACGTATGCACTTTTTTAACTTTTATAACTAGATCTATTGCGATTCCCGTAACTCTTTGTTTGGAGAAACATGTCTGTGGAGTAGTTTTCCTTTCAACTAAATGTTGATATGTATATGCACCCTACAGGGTTGTTTTCTTCGAACACTTGACAAAAGACAAGTTGATCCAAGCGATCCCTCAAATGTTTGTATCCAAATCTACCTTATGGTTCCTATCTTCTAGAACTCGTGACCCGAGCTTCTTGATTCCGGGGATTTTGCCACTATGCAATCGGAATTTTTTGCCGATTTTTAGTTGTACGATATTGTTGGACATATGTTGATTACTTTTGATAGTAGGAGTGGATTCTTGTTAATCCTGCAACAAACGAGTTTTCTGGCATTGCCAGGACAATACTGGTACTTATTGGTGTGCGCGGCTTATGAAATGCATGAATTTTTAAGAGTGTGCGTGGCTTATGGGATGTGTGGCTTTTGGTAATGTGTGTGGCTTATGGGATGTATGACTTTTGGTTTCGATATGACCCATCGATCTGGAAAGGTTTAGAATTTCTTGACGTCACCAATCTTTGGGCAATGTGAGAAGTTCATGTTTCGAGAGCATGATTCCACGACTTAAGAAGCAATGCACTGCTTATGGAAGTGTGCGGCTTTGATTGGGGCCTTCCCATTGTTGCTGGAGTACCACTGGTTCTCAAAAGGTAGGGACTGAGTTCCATCGATCCAATGGTTTGAGTCAATTTGCTTCCATCGATTCAGCGGGTAGATGATGTGTACTTGAGTGCGATTCCACTATCTCAAGCGGCAATTGGATGGTTTTGAGTCGATTTGACCCCGTCGACTTGGTAGTTTACTTTTGTGAACACAGTATTATTGGTTTAGATAGATAAGAAATTTTATTAATAAAAGTTGGGCATGTTTTGCTTATTTACAATGCCTCCGGTATTTCAGGATGACTTATTTACGGGAAATAGGAAATATATAAGTGTAACACCCCTAATTTTTTGATAATTATTCAGAAGATTTAAATAGATAAATTAAATAGAATAATTTAAATAATTAGAGTGATAAGGGGATTGAGATTTGAATCAATGATAAGGAGACCGTGCTTAATTAATTAATTAAATGGGCTTAAGAATGGTTTGTAAGTTAATTAATTTACACAAGGGCATATTGGGAAATAGCCACACATAATCCCTCACCCTTATATATTCTCATTTCTTATAGTCTCATTTCCCATTCACGTCATTTTGCAAAAACAAAATACAAATGCAAACATAAAAGAGGAGCCGGCCATTATTAAGGAAGAAAAAGAAGAGAAATTCAAATCAAGCTAAGGAATTAAAGAAAGGGGAAAAAATCTCCATCTCAATCCAATCTCCTTATCCTAATCAAGGTGAATAATGGTTTATACCATCTCTATTTTATTCTATGAACATAAGTTTTTAGATTTAAGATTAAATTCATTCCTATGATGTTTTGGATGATGATATGCTTGAATTAAATTTTGTTTGATTTAAACGAGATTGTCTAAATGGGGATTTATGCTGTTTTAGGGAAAAACAATTGAAATTGATTTTCGAATGCCATGAAAAAACTATATGGTATGTAAAACATGATTTTGGAGTTGAGTTTTAATTTTGATAATTTTTCAAGCTATGGAAAGATTATTATGAATTTTCCAAGGGAAATATTGTTAACTGGGTTAAGAAAATTATTTCAGAAATTATATTGAGAATTTAGGTTTCAAATTTGGATATATTAGATAACATGTTAAATTGAATTTTATTTATTTATTTTTTCTAAGAGATTTACTTTGGAAAATAAATTCTTTTAGAAGAAGGACTTAAGTGCAATGTTGGTTTTGCTCAATGGAAGGGCTTATTTGTTAAATTAATGTTAATATAGATCTGAAATTATGCGGTAGTTATTTTGGAAAAGAATTTGAAAAGTTAAGGCAACCAATCACATATTTACATGCGGGCAGGTTAGTTAGAAAGTATTTGCTTTGATTGACATTAATCAGCTTTTACCCAGAAAAGCGAGTTCTGCCTTTATTAGAAGTGCCTTTCGACTCATAGCTCCCACCTTCAATCAAATCGAAACTCCACTAAGCCGAAACCAATACACAAGGTATTAGCGTGGGTACGTAGTAGATTGGAGGAAGGCGAAAGGCATGATGTCAAGAGCGTTGCTTCCAATAGGGTCGATGCCTTTGTTTGTTTTAAAAATGTTAAGCGCCTGCCTTTGTTTTACTAAAGCTTTCGAAGGAGTCAAAATGCAAGCTATCAAAAGGGCTTTTTTCTAAATAGCTTTCAAAGAAGGTTTCCATCTTTGATTTTAAGTGTAAGCTTTCGAAAGTAGTGGTTTCGACCTAGTTGGGACCATGCTGACATTCTTTTGCCTTTCGAGTATATTGAAGTCATCAATGCTTTTGAAGGGAAGCTTTTGTTTTAAAGATGTACTAAGCCACTTCCTCAATGCTTTTAAAAGGGTTCAAGGGTTTCGAAGGTAATGGCTTCGAAAGGGGGTTCTGATGCTATCCTTCAGCGTTTTGCTTAAGTGATTTGAAGCTTTCGAAAAGATGGTGCCGGTGCCATCAAACTTTCCCCAAATAATTTTATATGAAGATAAAAGGTCTCGAAAGAGATAGTTTCATGTGTTCTTTTTGACCTAAAAGATTTTTTGAGTAAACCCAATGGTTTCAAAAGGGGCACTTTCATTGTTTTCGAAGCTATATTTATGAAGACTATTAAGTAATGGTTTGATGCTTTCGAAAGGTATATTTTGGTTTCGAAAGCGATGATTTAAAGAGCTTCGAAAGGTATATATTTTGTGTTTTGAAAAGAAGTTTTCTATGCTTTTGAAGCAGGTTATCCAGAGGTTTCGAAAGTAATGTTTTAAGGTTTCAAAAGCCTTATTTTTCAAAACAAATAACCAGTCTTATTTTGAAAGAAGACCATGGCATAAATAAATAAAGTATTTTAAAATGGAGTTTTGAAGAAGTTTTCCTTGATTAATCGGTTGAAGGGATTAACCAGGTTTTATGTAAAATGATTTCAAGGATATTAAACCACAGGGGTTGGTATTATTATGTTTGCTTCTTCAAGTATGAATTTGAATATATTCATATTGTAATGGACCCATAACTGTGATTTGGGGAAGGGCAGAATAACCAATTAGATTAACCCAATAGTGAATATCAACTACATTCACTTTTGAATGAGTAGAATTTCATCTAGGAGGTCGGGAAGATCAGAGTATAGGATGTTAAAATATTAAAAGAAGATATTGGTAGGGCCAATAGGTTCATAGTAAGCCCATGAAAACTGTGTATAGGAAAACATTTTGGCAAGGGCCAATAGGTTCATAGTAAGCCCATGAAAAGTATGTATAAACAAAGATGTTAATAATATAGATTCACAGTTAGCCCATGAAAATTGTGATTGGATATTGGTAGGGACAATAGGTTTATAGTGAACCCATGAAAACTATACTGGATTACGATATTGACAGAAGTCAATAGATTGCTGATCAACCCATGAAAACTAGGATAAGAGGGAAGTTATTGGGGTTACCACTAGGTTTAAGGAGAACCCATGAAACTGTAAAATTGATAGGGGACAATAGGTTCTTAGTGATCCCATGAAAACTATGAAATTGGACAGGGAGTCTATAAACATTAAACATGTTATTAGTCAGCCCATGAAAACTAATAGGTTAATGGTTACCCTAGAAACTATAAATGAGAAAGTTAGTCAAAATGAAAGGTGATGGGAAATCCAACGTTGATTTACTTGTTTTGCGTATAATCATATTGTTTTGAATTGTTTTAACCATTATAGATGTAAAAGCACAATATATGGTTTTATAAAAAAATTTAGGATACTAGTGAGGGGGAAACCCGTTTGGCTAAGCGGCGTGATCTCACTAGGTATCTAAATGATTTGATATGGCAGATTATTATTCATACCAAACTTTATATCTGACTCGAAGTTTATGTTTTTCCCTTAAACTCTCTGGTACTCAATTGATTTTGAGTAGTTTGAGAGTTGAGGTTTTCAGGTACCTCCTTGGATGAATAAGCTTCTGGAGACGTGCGGGAGGCATGATAGCTACTTAGAGTTCTCTTTTATTTTGATTTCGATGTGTTGTTGTTGTAAAGGCAAAGTTGTTTAATTGCCTATATATACTCTCATCATCCAAGGGGGCATCTTCATATGTCACTCTTGTCGTATATTGTAATAAATATAATTTCTTCAAATGTGGTTTTCGTATTGGGATTATGTAATGAATTTGAAATGTTTTGAAATGGAATGAGAATCTTGTTTGATGTTTTAAAACTTTTCCATATTCATGTGTTTCTGTGTATTAATGTATTTGACATTACTGTATTTGGTCGCCAAGGATTAATAACTATGGATGACTGCAACATCCGTAGCAGTTAGTTTTGGGCCTCCAAGTAGGGGATGTTACTATAAGATAGTCTTGGATAGAGTAATGATGCAGCGATTCGTTGTTCCAAGCTCAAGGAATTTGTGTTCTATATACAGTTGTTAGCTTGAATGTGTCATCCCCTGGCTTCTAGCTGATCACATAGAGTTCTTGTTGAATATGCAATTATATGATTTTTGTTTGATGATAATAAACATATATATATCTTCGTGTAAATGTATCTGTTAATGTACTATTTTATTTTTCATAGATTAAATAAATATTTGCTGAATAAAAATAAATAACACAGAATTTGAATTCAAACAGAATTTTATTCAAACAAATATTTATTACAATTTTGAATAGTACAAATTCGAGCTCTCACTATTCATACACAATTTTGATTACAATATAAATTCAATTACATCACAATTTCACATTTACCGTTGACCTTACTGCATATCACTCACACTCGTATTTTATCTTCAACTTCACTTCAAATTGAATCCGGCATCTGAGAAATCTGCAAAAATAATTTTTGACCCAGTAAAATTGAAAAGGAAATATTTTTTGCTGTATAAAATAAAAAGTGAATTATGAAAATAACGTTTTCCTCAGTTATTTGGGTTGTTCGTCATTATTTAATTTTGAATCCATCATACACGAACAACTTGTGACATACACAGTGTATCACTTTATATGCCATAAGGTTGTGCACATCGAAATATACACTTGATTGATTTATAGGGACAAGTGAGCACAGGTCAAATCCAATATACCGGATTCGACTCAAGTGCAATAAAATAGTGTCACAACTTTCAGCACAAGGTCAAATCCGAGCTTAAGCTGGATTCAACTCAGTCTCAAGTGAAAGTGCTCGATCAATATGAAAAAGGGCAGTGGACAGGACAAGTGACTGCAACAACTAAATGAAGACAGCAACTAGTAAAGCAGGGTCGAATAACTAAGTGCACCACTGGCCATACATCAAAGACTCGGCAATCAAGTGACACAACAATGCTCAAAGACTCAGCAATACTCAGTACACAAGTGACACAACAACAATAAAAAAAAGAGGACAAACCATACATGTGAACTCACATGAAGTCTGCAAATCAAACTGCAAGTCCAAACCAATGCACAGTGCAAACTAATGCACTAAGAAAATGACACAGTCAGTTCAAACATGTATCAAAGAGCATGTGCAAGGGTCGAGCATGTGAAATATGCAAACAGACCAATGAATGCAACAGATATATGGTGATGCACAAGCAAGAAAATGCAAACAATACACGACAGTAAAGCATGTACATGTGTAAACAGCATCTACAAACTGCTTATGTACACAACAGACTCAAGAGCCAGAAGGAGATGCATCAGAAGAATCATGGCAAATTCGAAGTAATATAAATATACAAAGGGCAACAACAATGAACCAGAGCCAAGAATACATGAACAAGACAAAACTGAGTCAATGATGAAGAAATCCAATTATGCCACAGAGAAACCAGTCTCAACCACTTCAACAAAACACACATGCACATCAACCAAACAGCAAAGGTTCAAGTAATGTCGAACAAGACTATGACAAGAGAACCAGATTCAAGTTCAAACTACTCCAGACAGAGATGTACAAATTCGTCGTAGCCAATATCAATGCACAGACTCAAGGCAATAGTGAATGGCAAATACAACATGAATGAACTAGCATAAGCCTGGCAACATCATTATCAAAGTAAACTACAGTACTCAAAGCGACAAACTGGACAATGCAAACTACAACATGAATGACCAGTTTCAACCAAGAATGTAACCAAGTGTAAAACTGCCTAGACTCAAAGATAAATGTATGCATACACATATATGAAGACCACAAAGTCAGTGCACAACAACAATTGAACACAGCTGAAATGTCATCGGAGGATGCAGACACAAAATGAAGGAACAGCAGTGCAAATCAAATACAATCAAACTGAATATTGCAGTGACAACATACATGAATAATGCAATGCAAACAGCAGATCGAAAATGCTTAGGGACGAACACAAAGATGGCCAGAGCCGAAGTACATAGGGGCCACAAAATCAAAGCGATAATGATCAGTGAAGACAGAAATTCAGTGAACAAAATAAATTCAAACGACCAGAGTTCTCATGAACCAAGTCAGAAATCAAGTATGTGTAAAAATGGAAAAGGTCAAAAATCAAATCCAAATAAAATAGGAAAGTAGCTGCCGTAACGATCAAGGAAGGATCGAACGGTTTCAAGCTAAAACCGTGACAGTGAAGTAAGGGAAAGATACGATATGAACAAGTCAGAAATATCCAAAGCGTTAAAACAAAATCAAATGGCCAAGAATACTCAAGTGACGAATTCAATCAAATGAATACGAACAAAAATTCAAGGGCATCGAATTATATATAAGCAACATCATTGGCAGTTCTCTAATCATCAAGTTCAAGCATTAAAACCCCAAAAGTCATCATTGGCAGATTATAAGAGTTCAATCAAACATAACAGAATAGCATAAACGAAAATCACATACCAAATCGAAGTTGAACTCCATCGAACAGAAGCAGCCAAAGTGAGCAACGAGAAACAATCGATCAAAGCTACTCGCAATTATTCTCGCGATTGATCAACTAAAATCAGGCGCTTCAAAAAGCCCTAATTACAGATCGAAGAAGAAAAAAAAAGGAACGGCCACCGTTTTCACAAAGGAACGGAGCAAATAAAAGAGGAACGGGCCAAATTAAAAAAAAAGGGCGGCTTTGTTTTATTAGGGTTTTTCTTTATAAAGGGCTTTTTATTTTTGAATTAGGGTTGTTTTTAATTTAAAGTACTTTTAATTTGTACTTTTGTTTTTAAACCGTTGTAATTTCTAGTTGTGTGACTAGGGCACAAACTACGTGGCGTAGTTTGAGAATTCGCAACTCGGTGGCTAAGTTGTGGCAGGGTTTTGAGCGTAGAGTTAGGTTAGTCAGTAGCGGGTGTCGCAAGTTTACGTGTGTAAGCATGTGACTACTTAATTTCTAGTAGGAACCTTGGGGGTGGCACGTAGGCAGGGTTTTGCCGAAGCTGGGTAAATTCTGTGTCGTTCTATTTCTGCATTTTATTATTCTGTTATTTTTCTATGCTGCTATTATTCTGTGATCTGTGTTGAAATTATTCTAAAAGCTTCCGCAATTAATTTTTAAAATTAATACTATCACCCAATTCACCCCCCTTCTAGGGTGAAATCGATCCTTCAAGTGGTATCAAAGCTAGGAATAGAAGTCGGTTTTTGGTTTTAAAAATTTGATTTTTTTTCAAAATCAACTTTTGTTTTAAAAAGTTGAATTTTTAAAATGGCTTCTTAATAATGCTTTTACTGAGGGTCAGTCAATAGTTAGACCACCAAAATTCAATGGTGAGTACGCCTACTGGAAAAATAGAATGAATATTTTTCTGAAAACCATTGACGCTTGGAACATTGTTGAGACAGGTTATAGAGCACCAACTATAATTATAGATAATCAGGAAATAGATAAACCAATGGATCAATGGACAGAGCTAGAAAATAAATTACAAAATGCTAATGCTAGAGCTATGAATTCTATTATCTGTTCATTGGATCGATTTGAATTTAATCGTGTCTCACATTGTCTAACTGTGCAGGAAATATGGCACACACTAGAAGTGACTCACGAAGGAACATCTCAAGTCAAAGAATCTCACCTTGCCATGCTAAGCAGCGAATACGAGAATTTCACAATGGCAAAAGAAGAAAATGTCAAAGAGATGCATGGAGACTTTCCAATATCGTATATAAATCAAAAGCTCTTGGAAAATCATATACAGAGTTGGAGATAGTCTGCAAAATCCTCAGAGTCCTTCCACGAAGTTTTGAAGCCAAAGTGACTGCCATTCAAGAATCAAAAGACTTGAAACAAATGAAAGTCGAAGAACTCATCGGAAATCTCACCTCTTATGAGCTAGAAATGAAATACAAGGAAGAGCGTGAAGGAGGTGATATTCGAAAGAAATCAATAGCTCTTAAAGGAACAAGAGAAAGTGATAGTGATGATAATGTTGACGGAGCTGCAGAATTGGAGCTGATAATAAAGAAAGTCAAAAGGTGGAATTACAAATACGAAAATCCAGCTCTAAATTGAAAATTGAAAAGCAGAATAAATAAAATATCGGACAATCCAGAAGAACAAAAGATCATCTGTCATAAGTGCAACCAACCCGGACACATCCAGCCCAATTGTCCTCAAAATCGACGCGACTTTGAAAAGAAATCAAAAAGGAGAAGTTTTGCAGCCACGTGGAATACAAGTGATGAAGATAATCAAAGTACTAATAGTGAGAATGAAAAAGCAGACATGTGTCTTCATGGTGAAATAACTGACAGTGATGATGACGAGCAAAGTGAGGTATCAAAACTTTCTCATTCAGAATTACTTATATATTTTCACGAAGAGAATGGCTGTTTTGAACGACTTAGGGAGAAGTATGCCAAACTTGAAACACAAAAAGATACTTTGATAGATTTAAATAAACAACTTGACCAATTAGTTAAAACCTATCAAAGTAGGATCCCTAAGTGTGATAAGTGTCCAACATTCGAAGAAGAAATCAAAAAATCAGAAATTAATATAAAATCACTTGAAAATGAAATTCTGATTTTGAAAGAGAATGAAAATACTAGAAGAGAGAATTCTATTAAAAAGTGCACACAATTGTTAAACGAAATTAATCTCTCAAAATACAAGTCCAGCAATTGTCAACAACTTTAGATAAATTTTCAAAAAGTGAAAAATCGTTGAATATGCTATTAGGGAAGCAAACTGTTAATACAGCTAGACAAGGACTTGGATATAATCAATCTAAAAATGTTGAAAGCGATATTAATCAAGAAAATTATATGTGCACAATTTGTAGAAAATATGGACACAATCACAATAATTGTTGGTATAGACTCAAACATGTGAAAACTATACCAATTTGGGTTCCAAAAGGCACAAATATAAAATCTCTCAAAGTTAAACAAATTTGGGTGCCAAAAGGAACATATATAAATAGTTTTGGGTCTCCACAAAATTACTTTTCTAAATATTCTGCCACTAACAACCATGGACCTATAAAAACAAATAGGTCACAAAAATCTTTTCCCGTGTAGGTGTGGTGGCAGGCTAAGGAACAACAACAGTGTTATCTGGATTCTGGCTGTTCCAGAAACACAATGGGCGACAAAGCAAAGTTTCTTAGCCTACTATAAAGGTGACAGAATCACATTGGACAATAACGAAAAATATCGTAAAGGTAAAACAGGTAAAGGTATATTTATTTGAACCATATATTAATTGTGATAATCTGCACCGAATTCTGAATTAAATCAGCCAATAATGAGATAATGAAAAGATGATGATTTAGATTCTGACTTATTCAAAATAGTTGACCAATTATATTCTTATGCCAAAAAACACTATAAAAATCTCTAGATTCTTTGAATTACTTCATATATATCGGTTTGGATTAAAAATAATGTTTTGTTGGATAATACATTTGGTTATAATACGGCTAACTCTATATTCACGTTTTTTTGATTTTTTACACGGCTTCAATCCAAATTCAAGAGAATGTCATTTAAAATGCTGTTAAAAATCGAGTTTAATTTTTTTATCAACACTTCATGGTCTGGTCTATCAAATTTAATTAGTGATATTTTGGAGTGAAAGAGAAATTCAGATGCAGATCATACTGGTAATCTAGTTGAACGTGATTTTTAGTAACTGCATTGTTTTTTTGGGAAATGTCTGCATATTTTTAAATTCAAATAATTTTCAAATAGAAGAAATTTTTCCTTATATAACCCCTTCGAGAAAATCATTTTTGACCATATTTTCAAAATTTTATTTTATAATTAATTTTGAATTTGATTTTAAATGACAATTTCGACTAGTCTGAGTCCCTAATAATTATCGAAAAGATAAATAGTGATTGAAAAAGTGATGAGTGTTGATATTTATCATACATTACTCAAGACAGTATATTTGGAAAATTTCTTTAGGAATTCAAACAAGAGTTATAAAAACTTTTTGTTGGGTAAAGATTCCATGACCATTTCTATTTCTATCATATTTATATCGACCATCGCTCATCAAAATTCAATATAGTTTGTCGATATGTGGTACTTTAAACAGGAATCATTCGTTTTTTATTTTATAAAATAAAATAAAATCCAAAGCATTCACTCTCATTTAAAAGTCCTCACGGTTATGCATGGGTGAATTACTTGGAATTTGTTATGTGCTTCCATGCTCATTTAAAAGTCCTCACGGTTATGCATGTATGGAACGCATATCAAAATTGATTCATTAAATAAACAAGTTGATTCTAATCGCATTTAAAAGTCCTCACGGTCATGCGTGGTTAGAAGATACTTGAATTCATTTTTAAAATTAAATTGGAATACTACTAATCTCATTTAAAAGTCCTAACGGTTATGCATGATTAGTAGATATATTCAAATTCCTGATATAAATGTACCACAAATAGATACAACCGTATGGTTTTATATGGGAACATCATTTCCATTATTTCTAAAAGTGGAATATGCGCCTAACAAGGGTAGTTATGATTTTTGTTTGATTTTTTATTGAAATTTAATATTTATATTCAATTGAGTTTTTAATGTGGAATTAATATCGATCGCTTTATCTCTATTTTCTCTAACACTATTACTCTTTTGCTGATAACAAAAGGGGAAGAGAAAAGTTAAGATTTTGTCAAATAAAATCAAGCAAAGGTCAAATAATTTTCCATTTGCATCTAAGCTCATTTGCATATTTTTATTTGCATGCATATTTTTATTTGTATGCATATATGTAGGGGGAGCCTTGTGTAGAGAAGAAGCATTTAAATAGGGGGAGCAATTAGAGTATACCTATGATCAAATACATTTAACTTGTTCAAAATCTTAAATATATGTTTGTTATCATCAAAAGGGGGAGATTGTTGAATATGCGATTATATGATTTTTGTTTGATGATAATAAACATATATATATTCGTGTAAATGTATTTGTTAATGTACTATTTTATTTTTCATAGATTAAATAAATATTTGCTGAATAAAAATAAATAACACAGAATTTGAATTCAAACAGAATTTTATTCAAACAAATATTTATTACAATTTTGAATAGTACAAATTCGAGCTCTCACTATTCATACACAATTTTGATTACAATATAAATTCAATTACATCACAATTTCACATTTATAGTTGACCTCACTACATATCACTCACACTCGTATTTTTATCTTCAACTTCACTTCAAATTGAATCCGGCATCTGAGAAATATGCAAAAATAATTTTTGACGCAGTAAAATTGAAAAGGAAATATTTTTTGCTGTATAAAATAAAAAGTGAATTATGAAAATAATGTTTGCCTCAGTTATTTGGGTTGTTCGTCATCATTTAATTTTGAATCCATCATACACGAACAACTTGTGACATACATAGTGTATCACTGTATATGCCACAAGGTCGTGCACATCGAAATATACACTTGATCGATTTACAGGGACAAGTGAGCACAGATCAAATCCAATATACCGGATTCAACTCAAGTGCAATAAAATAATGTCATAACTTTCAGCACAAGGTCAAATCCGAGCTTAAGCTGGATTCAACTCAGTCTCAAGTGAAAGTGCTCGATCAATATGAAAAAGGGCAGTGGACAGGACAAGTAACTGCAACAACCAAATGAAGACAGCAACTAGTAGAGCAGGGTCGAATAACCAAGTGCACCACTGGCCATACATCAAAGACTCAGCAATCAAGTGACACAACAATGCTCAAAGACTCAGCAATGCTCGGTACACAAGTGACACAACAACAATAAAAAAAAGAGGACAAACCATACATGTGAACTCACATGAAGTCTGCAAATCAAACTGCAAGTCCAAACCAATGCACAGTGCAAACTAATGCACTAAGAAAATGACACAGTCAGGTCAAACATGTATCAAAGAGCATGTGCAAGGGTCGAGCATGTGAAATATGCAAACAGACCAATGAATGCAACAGATATATGGTGATGCACAAGCAAGAATATGAATGCAAACAATACACGACAGTGAAGCATGTACATGTGTAAACAGCATCTACAAACTGCTTATGTACACAACAGACTCAAGAGCCAGAAGGAGATGCATCAGAAGAATCATGGCAAATTCGAAGTAATATAAATATAAAAAGGGCAACAACAATGAACCAGAGCCAAGAATACATGAACAAGACAAAACTGAGTCAATGATGACGACATCCAAATATGCTACAGAGAAACCAGTCTCAACCACTTCAACAAAACACACATACACATCAACCAAACAGCAAAGGTTCAAGTAATGTCGAACAAGACTACGACAAGAGAACCGGATTCAAGTTCAAACTACTCCAGACGGAGATGTACAAGTTCGTCGCAGCCAATATCAATGCACAGACTCAAGGCAACAGTGAATGGCAAATACAACGTGAATGAACTAGCATAAGCCTTGCAACATCATTATCAAAGTAAACTACAGTACTCAAAGCTACAAACTGGACAATGGAAACTACAACATGAATGACCGGTTTCAACCAAGAATGTAACCAAGTGTACACCTGCCTAGACTCAAAGATAAATGTATGCATACACATATATGAAGACCACAAAGTCAGTGCACAACAACAATTGAGCACAGCTGAAATATCACCTGAGGATGCAGATACAAAATGAAGGAACGGCAGTGCAAATCAATTACAATCAAACTGAATACTGCAGTGACAACATACATGAATGATGCAATGCAAACAGCAAATCGAAAATGCTCAGGGACGAACACAAAGATAGCCAGAGCCGAAGTACATAGGGGCCACAAAATCAAAGCGATAATGATCGGTGAAGATAGAAATTCAGTGAACAAAATAAATTCAAACGACCAGAGTTCTCATGAGCCAAGTCAGAAATCAAGTATGTGTAAAAATGGAAAAAGTCAAAAATCAAATCCAAATAAAATAGGAAAGTAGCTGCCGTAACGATCAAGGAAGGATCGAACGGTTTCAAGCTAAAACCGTGACAGTGAAGTAAGGGAAAGATACGATATGAACAAGTCAGAAATATCCAAAGCATTAAAAAAAATCAAATGGCCAAGAATACTCAAGTGACGAATTCAATCAAATGAATACGAACAAAAATTCAAGGGCATCGAATTATATATAAGCAACATCATCGGCAGTTCTCCAATCATCAAGTTCAAGCATTAAAACCCCAAAAGTCATCATCGGCGGATTATAAGAGTTCAATCAAACATAACAGAATAGCATAAACGAAAATCACATACCAAATCGAAGTTGAACTCTATTGAACAGAAGCAGCCAAAGTGAGCAACGAGAATCAATCGATCAAAGCTACTCGCAATTATTCTCGCGATTGATCAACTAAAATCAGACGCTTCAAAAAGCCCTAATCACAGATCGAAGAAGAACAGAAAAGGAATGACCACCGTTTTCACAAAGGAACGGAGCAAATAAAAGAGGAACGGGCCAAATTAAAAAAAAGGGCCGGCTTTGTTTTATTAGGGTTTTTCTTTATAAAGGGCTTTTTATTTTTGAATTAGGGTTGTTTTTAATTTAAAGTACTTTCAATTTGTACTTTTGTTTTTAAACCGTTGTAATTTCTAGTTGTGTGACTAGGGCACAAACTACGTGGCGTAGTTTGAGAATTCGCAACTCAGTGGCTGAGTTGTGGCAGGATTTTGAGCGTAGAGTTAGGTTAGTCAATAGCGGGTGTCGCGAGTTTACGTGTGTAAGCGTGTGACTACTTAATTTCTAGTAGAAACCTTGGGGGCGGCACGTAGGCAGGGTTTTGCCGAAACTGGGTAAATTCTGTGTCGTTCTATTTCTGCATTTTATTATTCTGCTATTTTTCTGTGCTGCTATTATTCTGTGATCTGTGTTGAAATTATTCTAAAAGCTTCCGTAATTAATTTTTAAAATTAATACTGTCACCCTATTCACCCCCCTCCCTCTAGGGTGAAATCGATCCTACAGTTCTTCTCAATTTGGTCCAAATGTTCTTAGTATAGGGTAGACCTGTTTAAGGACAAGGTATTCCACTTTGAAAGTGCGGTTTGAGATTTTGGAACTGAAATATTGTGTGACCTTTTTCTGGTGAGCAGGAATCCTTAAATCGGCTTCTTCCCTCTTCGCGTCGATCAAATCGAGCGACTTGAGCAGGAGTTGCTCATTTTACCTTTGATTGAAGTTTTTCCTTCAATGAGAGGGGAGTTTTATCTTGACTGGGATCATTGCTTCGGAGCCATATGCCAGGGCAAATGGGGAATACCGGTTGCAGATTTGGGCATTGTCATTTATGCCCATAGTGCGAGTGGAAATTCATCAACCCAATTTTCTTTATATTTACTTAGCTGCTTTTTGACGGTCGACTTGATGATCTTGTTCACTGCTCCCACTTGCCCATTTGCCTGTGGATGTGCAACAAAGGAAAAGCTCTCGATTGGGAAGCATTTGCAAAAGTCTTTGAAATCGGGGCTTTCGAACTGAATACCGTTGTGAGTGATGATCTTTTGTGGCCCTCCAAACCTACAATTAATGTTTTCAGAGACAAAATTAATAACTTTCTTTATGGTAATAGTGGCCAGCGATTCCACTTCGGCCATTTGGTGAAATTGTCAACAGCAACTATAGCATATTTGGCTCCTCCTTTAGCCATTGGTAACACGCCAATCAAATCAATTCCCCATATCGCGAATGATCACAGGCTGACCATCTATGTTAACTCCGTCAAAGGAGCTTTTTTTATCTTGCCGAATCTTTGGCATTGGTTGCACCGTCTGGCATAATCTACTGTGTTATGGTTTATTGTTGGCCAAAAATACCTATATCGGAGGACTTTCTTTGCGAGGGTTTCCCCCCAGTGAGATCTCTACAGACACTTCCATAAACTTCCTTGAGGATTATTCGGGCTTCATCGTTGGTTACACAACCGAGCAAGGGGGTAGAGAATCCACTTCGGTGGAGCATCCATCCTATACTACAAACTGTGGCGCCTTTCGAAGGAGCTTCTTTTGTTGATTCTTGTCTATAGGGAGTGTTCCTTTGAGTAGGTAGTCCTTGGTTGGATTCATCCATGATTATGGCTCTTCATTTGTCTCAAGAATCTAATCTATACCCCTCGCTTAAGCATGGAGCGGTCAGGGTTTTGACTGGGACTAGCCCCAATGACTGAGCTTCTCTGGAACTGGCCAGATTAGCTAAATAGTCTGCCTTTGTGTTTTGTTCTCTTGGGATATGAGTTATGTGTAGTGTTTTATGTCATTCAACAATTCTTGGACTTTGGATAGATATAGGGCAAGGTTTCCTTCCCGAGCTTGGTATTCGCCTTTCACCTGGCAAATGACTAGCTAAGGGTCGCTATAAATATGCATTGACTTTATCTCGAGTTCCTTTACAACTTTTGGCCCAGCTATCAGTGCTTCATACTACGCTTTGTTATTTGTTGCAGGGAATTCCAAGCATAAGGCATAGCTAACAGATTCCCCTTTAGGTGTTTCAAGAACTACTCTATGTTCCGAGCAGAAATTGTTAGATGCTCCATCGAAGAACAGTTTCCAATGTGTTTCAACATATGGTTCTATTTCTTCTTTGCTATCTCGTATCATAAACTCGACGATGAAGTCTACTAACGCCTACCCATTGATCGCCCTCTACGGATGGTAAGTATTTTTGTATTGACTCAACTCAATGTTCCATTTGATTGGCCTTCAGAGGTCTCAGGGTGGTATAACACTTGCTTTAATTATTGATCTATCAACACTTTGATCATGTGTATTTGGAAGTACGATCGTAACTTTCTAGACACGATCAAGAGGAAATATGCCAGTTTTTCCAATTTCAGATAGTTCTTCTCTACTCCAGTGAACCATTTATTGATGTAATATACGGGTCGCTTGATCTTGGCTTCTTCTTGTATGAGCGCGGTACTTAATGCATAGGACGAGACTGCTAAGTAGATGTACAAATCTTCTCCATCTGCCGGCTTGGACAGGATTGGCGGGGTTTCCATATGTCGCAACAGCTCTTCAAATGCAGTTTGACAAGCTCAATTCCATTTGAAGTTCTTCTTTCCCTTATTTACCACGTCAAAGAACAATATACCTTTTTTGGTTGCCTTTGAGATGAACCGGCTCAGCACTGCAACCTTTCCATTCAAGCTTTATAACTCTTTCTTGTTCCTTGGGGCCTCAACTTCCCGTAAAGTGGTAACCTGTTTGGGATTTTCTTCGATGCCTCTGGCACTAACTATGAATCCCAATAATTTTCCAAAAGCAACCCTGAAGTGACATTTAAGTGGATTGAGCTTCATTCCATATTTGCATAGTATTTCAAACATTTCGATGAGATTTTCCAAGTGATTTGCCGCTATGCGTGATTTAACCAACATATTGTCTATATAAACCTCCATAGTCTTCTCGATCTGATGTTTAAACATGGCATTCACTACTCGTTGGCAGGTTGCCCCAGCATTCTTTAAACTAAATGGCATCACTTTGTAGCGGTACAGTCCCAGAACAATAATGAAACTAGTATTCTCCTGGTCAGGTTCACGCATCATTGATCTAGTTGTACCCTGAATAAGCATCCATAAATGATAATAGTTCATGTCTAGCTATCCCGTCCATAAGTTGGTCGATTCTAGGTAGAGGAAAGATGTCTTTTGGGCAAGCTTTGTTTAGATCCAAGTAGTCGATACAAGTTCACCATTTTCCATTGGACTTCTTGACCAAGGTCGGGTTGGATACCCATTCAGGGTAAGTTGCATCATGGATAAAACCATTCGCCATTGGCTTATCCACTTCTTCTCTCAGAGTTTTGGATCGTTCGGGTCTTAGGCTATGTCTCTTCTGCTTCATTGGTGTATACATGGGATCAATATTAAGTGCATGGCATGCAATCTTCGGTGAAACTCTGCACATATCGAAATTTGTCCAAGCGAACACATCTATGTTGCTGCAAAGGAATTTGAAAAGTTCCAGTCGCATCTTGTTTCCAAGATGTGATCCAATTTTCAGGACTCGTGTTGGTTCATCCACACTAACTAGGATAGAAACCATCAATTCTGCCATTGCTGCCCGTTCCTCTCCGGAACTCTTTTTTCTAGGATCTAAAGCCTTACCGAATCGGTTATGGTCACCAAGCCAAGGGTGGATTTGTAGTTGCTACTCGGTATGTTCACAAATGTGGGGAGTTCTCCCCACATTATTCCCCTTTTCTTTTCTTCTAAACTCGCGTAGTTCTATGATACAACACTCTCTGGCAACACTTTGGTATCCTTTGATCATCCCAACTCCATTCTCTGTTGAAAATTTCGTGGTTAGACACCACTGAGCTAAAACAATCATGAAATCTGCCAAAGCGGGCGGACCCAAGAAAGCATTGTAGGTGAACATTTCTTCTAAAATCATAAAGGTTTGGATAAGGATGACTCTCTGGTCACCTTCCCCAAGTTCTATGGGTAAATCGATTGTCCCGACAGGCTGCATAGGTTCACTGGTGAATCCCTGGATCTTTTTTCGGCAAGTGGACACGTCTTTCATCCTAATCTTCATCTGGTCGAACATGTATTTGAAAAAGATATTTGTAGAATTTCCACTGTCCACCAATATTCGTCGGGCCATGACTGGTACAATTCCTACTGTCACGACCATAGGGTCAAGTGTCAGAGCCTTTATTCCTTCAGTGTCTCAATTTTGAAATGTTATGTCGTTGTTCAAGGTCTTCTGCTACTTGACTTGAGCTCCATCTTCGATCGCAAAACAAGAATCTTTCAAAGCATGTCTTAGTGAGCTCGCATATCTTTCCATTTCTCCCTAACTCTTTTATGCGGAGTGAGGTCCTACAGATATTGTTCCGATAATAAATCTCTAATCAATCTATCTGGATCCCTCTTTGTTGATTCCATCTTGATTTCCTCGATCCTTGAGAGCTTGGGGTGCTGCAGCCTGGTTAGAATTTTGCGGCTTCCTCACATATTGTTGAAGTTTGTTTTCCCAGATCAGTTCTTCAATCATTTTCTTTAAGTGACGAAACTCATTCGTGTTATGACCATGTGTTTCATGGAGATGGAAGTACACTTTACAAAGCGCTTTCGTTGTTCAGTCGCTTCCTTTTTAGGAGGCTTCTAGTACTCCTCCGTCCCTTGTGTCGCAAGCCAGATGTTCTATGGGGTGTCATTGAGTGGGGTGTAATCTTCGAGCTTGAAGCCTTTGAGTCACTTTCTAATTCTGTTTTTCTTGTTGGAACTTTGACTCTTCCTTTTCCAATCCTCATCCTTTCCTGCATTTCTAAACGGTGGTCCCAGAGGTGTTTGTGTTTTAGTTCATCACCATAACATTCTGCCCAATGTTGGTTGGTTATAGGTTAACAGGTCTTCCTTCTAGCTCTTTTGCTTCTTTCAATCTCAAGTACTAGCTTGCCTTTCAATGAAAGTCCTTCTAAGTGGTCGGTTGCTTCGTTTTGATCCATATCTTGAATTCAGTGTTGGGATAGATGGCACGGACCAGATCCATCAAGACCACATCTTTTTTTGGATTACTTACTTCAGTGACTATGGTGTTAAACTGACTCATGAATGATTTCAAAAATCCATTTCATCCCTGAAATAGGCCTGATAAAGACGTCATGTCTTTTTGGTTGTGCCATGTGAAGCTTAAACTGATCAAGGAACCTCGTTGCTAATTCACCGAAAGTGGAGATGGATTAAGGTGGGTGCTTGGTAAATCATGGAAGCGATTCCCTCCAAAAAGATTGGAAAACATCTACATCGAACAACATTCGAAGCATTTGCTCCATCCATGTACCAACTGTACTAATATAAGTGCAGTTTCAGGTCCCTAGTTCCATCGTAGGAAGGGATAGTTGGCATAGTGAACTCTTTAGGATATTGTTCATTCAAAATGTCATCAGTGAAGGGAGTTCGGCTTAGAGAGGATCCTTATTCAACATCTCTCCTATTCTTGCTTTGTCCATTGGGCGGTTGACCATGTCCGCGATATATGCTTTAGATGTCCGGTAATCCATGGGTTGGCTATCAGTGACTGTACCAAGCGTTTGATTTTGCAAACGGTCTTGGTTAGTGGGCTGAAGCCTAAGCTCCCCTATCTTCAGGAGAGCCACTCCCTTGGAGTTTCGTTGGCTTGCGGTTGGTTGTATGGGGGCAGTTTGGACCTCTCTGCCGATATTTAGTATGTTAGTGTTCTCTTTTACCTTATCATCATCAAGTTGCTCTCCATCTTCAGAGTCGGAGAGATCGAATGTTATATCTTCCTACAGGGTTTTTGTCCTCAGATTCAAGTTTACGGTGGGCTGCTTTGCAGTTGGTGGAGTACTTTCATTTCCTTCTATGGTGATTTCTATAGCTCCACCTACTACTCCACTTTTTTTTGCTTTTCGTTTCTCCTATTTAGGCCAGAAACAAAAGAGTTTTCCTGCTCTATGGCAACAGCAGGCTCTGGCATGTTCTCGGAGAAAGCAAGAGATTGCAAGGTTAGGAGGAAATTTAATTTTTCCATAAGATCTTTTTGGCTATTCTCCATCTTTTGATTAATTTCATCAACCATCTTCTTTAACTCGCCTCTAGTGATAACTTCATGCTGGATAAAAGATCCTAACATCTGATCCCCTATGGTGGCGTCGTTGACCTCAATTTGCTAATGATTGGTTTCCTCTCCAGCTATTACAACTCCTATGGATCTTCCGAAAGCAGTTCTCTTTCTTCCTGGGGCCATTGATTTTCAATAGAAAATTTTCTAAGTAGAGACCGAGGATCTAACTTTTGAGCTTGTTTGATCTAAAGTAGATAACTAGATTTGAGCTTGAGTTGGCTTCTCGGTGAAAGCACAAAAATGTTAACCCAAAATGGATCAAAATCCTGGTTTGAGCATGAAAGCACCACCCTATTTTTACACAGCAATAATATAGAAAATAGATATCAAAAGAATAGAAGTAGTAAAAAGACAAGAAGGTTTTATAGTGGTTCGACTATTAATGAAGCCTTTGTCCACTTTATAACTTTCTATTAACTGACTACTATTATAAGTTGATTCGGATTACAATATGATTGAATTTCCTAAGTTAGATCAAGTCACTAGTGCCAGAGTTCACTGGAGAATCATAGTGAAATTCTAGATGACTGTTATGAGGGAGGAGAAGAGTAAGGAATAGATTCTACAAAGTTCTAGCAGCCAGTCCATAAGATCATGTTTATGTTGCAAATAGGATTGTATTTACAGGGTTTCGAGAGCTATTGGGTAAGGCTACTTTTCCAGGAGCTTGTTTTTGAAGGTATAAAGATTCTTCTTAAGTTTCATAACCAGACAACCTAATATGATGGATCGCTAGCGATCCATAGGGCATGGATCGCTAGCGATCCACGCAATGAGGGTTTTTTTTTAACTTTTTTCGATTGGATCTTATTCATTGCACTATGTAGGTATTCTCCATGCAAAATCGTAATTGTATACCTTGTTATGATGGTGATTCATGTACAGGTTGCATTGAACTATTACTGGAATCAGATGAATGCCCACTTCTCGAAATAGCTTGCTTGGAATATCATGAAACTTGGCAGACATCCCTAAAAAACATAATAGATCATGATGCAAGAAGAATGGTTGTTCTATGAGCTATGTACATGGATCGCTAGAAATCCATGGGTCATCACTAGCGATCCATGGGTGATGGATCGCTTACGATCCATCCTCTTAAGCTGTTTTTGTTTTTTTGTCTCTTGAGCCTTTCTTGGTTCCTTCTCGTGGTTCCTTTGGTTAATTCTTGAGTTGTTTCATTGGTTGTAGATATTTTAGTTCCCTTTGAATTCTACCACGTTAAGAACCCCGTTAACACCTACTAAGTCCAATTAACTATCCTAAGTCTTTAATACTATCTTAGGTTAACAGTGGACTTAGCTTATTAATTCCCTTTTTATTCAAGCAATAAGATTTGCCTTAAATACTTATCTACCCATAAATCCCCTTTTAATGCTCATAAATGTAAATTTGTCCGTTAAATCCTAACCTGCATTTCCTAAGACATTTATGTATGATTACTAATTTCAAATTAGTAACCTTTCATAACATTCTAATTTATTAGTCCCATTAATTCACTTCTACCTATTAATTTTAACTCTTAACTCATTTCCATTAATTGCCCATTAATTGGAATTATGGTCTTTAATTTCCATACTAACCAGTTGTAACCCCTAATCTAATCATATCCATTTATTTCACACTAGTTACCCATTAATTGGGGTTATAATCTTTTATTTCTTATTAATTGTTGGCAATTACTAATTTATTGCCTATTAATAAGAGTTGCTACATTTCTTAATTTTACCTATTCGCCTCCTTAAACATAATAATAACAAACGAATGCTACGCATAAATAATATACGAATAAATGTTGTTCTTCTTTAGTAATGCAATAGATGTGCATAAAATTCCTAATAAAACTACCTATTCATAACCAAATATATTCTAGTCTTAAATATGTAATTAGAGTATATTTTACATATTTCATTTGCTGGAATTAAATTTCTTAGGAAAATTATCCGTTATGATTTCCATAAACTAGATTAACACAAAAAAGAAAGATTTACTACGTTTGAAATTACAAGGAATGGATAATTTCTTTTTGTTTGAAATGGATGGTATAAACTACGGAGAATAAGTATGTACTTTACATATCTTTTCTCTTTATTTTATTTCTTGTTAAATCAAGCATCGCCTTTTTGAATCAAAAGTGGAAAAGGTAAACAAATCTATAAAAATCAAACGAATGTTCTTCCCAAAAATTAAACTATAGAAAATCTATAAGTTAGCACAAATTTGGGCAATAATCCAAAAATCCTGGTTTCTTCCATTTAAGCTAAATATATCTAATTTTTGACATATAATTTATACGAATTATTACTAATTCACATGAAAATAATTTTTAATGTCTAAAACATACTATCTTATTCCAGAATCATTTCATAACAATTTTTTTGATTTTATCATAGTATTTACATATATTATAGGTATATATGTCTCAAACACTCATTTTCAATCATCTTCTTTATTTAAGTCGTTACATATGTAATATGTATATAGTATTAATTTCAAAATTATTTCTCTAATCGTAATTTATCCATTTTAATTTCTAATTTCATTAATGCATACATTTCGTATGTATCCAACAATTTTTTTTTTTTTTTTGCAGATTAAGCGGGGTTAAACTGGGCCCTTACCAGCTTTATTAAAAACAAAGAGGAAGAAACAACTCACAAGAAACAACACAGAACGAAAAAGGAAAAAAAGAAGAAAAACAACAACGGCAACACAAGAAAAACACAAACAAACAAACAAAAGGAGAAAAAAGAAAAAAAAAACAACGAAGGAAGAGACTATGGAATCCATGGCTCAATGTGATCATCACAAAAAGTGTGCGGGCTGTCGCGCATCCCCTTGAAAATATCATTCTTCAAAACAGCCCAAACGACCTCCTTGCTACTACTTGTACCTTCAAAACACCTTTTGTTTCTTTCCCGCCAAATCACCGTCATCAGTTTTTTCAAAAAAAAGAAAAAATGCTGCTTATTATCTTCACTCCACCTAATTGCACTGTCAATAAATTCCCAGAGGTTAGTTCCAACAGTATACGCAGAAACCCAACGACAGGAGACAACCAATTTGTCCCAAATATCAGACGCAAATGCACAGTCGAAAAACTAGTGCTGTACACTCTCACCATGCTGTTGACATAATTCACAAATGGGATTGACTGGCATCCCATAACTGATGAGTTTATCCCTAGTCATCAAAGCTTTATTTGAAACTTTCCAAAACATTAAATTATCACTGCTAGAAGATATAGAACTCCACATCACCTTGCTCCACTTACGTTTCGGCATTAAATCCACTCCAATCAAAGCATTAAAAACAGCAGAGATGGCGTGAGCCTTACCATTCCACTGTACAGTATCATGTTCTTTAAAGGCAAAAGTGTTTCCATGATATTTGCTCCAATATAGCCTGACAACCTGATTGCTTGAGTACGGTAACATAAGCTTACTATTCTCAATATGATGTACTGCAAGAGCATTAATCCCAATGCCTGATTGATACTTCTGCTGGGAAGAGAGAATCTGATCAAGAATGATGCCTTTATCAATCCAAGGCTCAGTCCAAAACTTACACAAACTACTAGCAGATAGTCGTATTTGAACAAGAGGCTTGAAACTGGACCTCAAGTTTAACAAACTCCTCCAAATCCAACTGCAAGATTGCGGTACTTCCATTAGCCAAAAGTTTCTATCACCAACATTATATATGAGAGTCCATCTCACCCAAAGAGTGTTCTTTTTGCTAAGCAAGGCATTGAAATGGTGACTGAACGCAGCCTTATTCCAAATCTCAATGCTATGCAACCCCAATCCTCCTTTGTTTTTTGGTTTCTCAAAAGTAGTGCAAGAACATGGGAACGCTTTCTTTGTATGTATCGAACCAAACCAAAAAAAATCTCATCATTGCCCTTCTTATCAATTTCAACAGCTTAATAGGAAGAATGTAAGCTCTTGCCCAATAAACCATAATGGAGAAACTTACTGATTGAACCAGAATTAACCTACCTGCATGTGACAGGAATCTGTTAGCCCAACAGTCCATGATTGCAGTAATTTTTTCATATAGAGGCAAGCATTTGGCATAGGAAATTCTTGAAGAACAAAGAGGCAACCCAAGGTACTGCATATCAGCCGCCATGGGCTGCATACCAGCACTGGAAGAGAGAGCAGATTGTTGCAAGCTGGAAATGCCAGAGTACATAATACTTGACTTATTAAGATTGAGTTTTAGGCCTGTGCTTCTGAAGAAATTGTGGAGAGCTCCATTAATAGAATCTATGGAAAGCAGATCGGGTTCGGTGAAGATCATTATATCATCAGCAAATAGTAGGGAACTAATCTCTAGGTCCTTGCATTTTGGGTGGTAATGTATTGCTTATTTTGATACAACGGTCTCAGCATGCAAGTGAAAACTTCCATCACCATGATGAAGATGTAAGACGACAGTGGATCCCCCTGCCTAATGCCCTTCTTGGAAACAAAGGTGCCCTTACTAGATCCATTGACTATGAGAGTGAAAGAGGGGGTGGAGATGCATTCATATATCCAAGATACAAAATTTTTTGGAAAGCCCATGAGAGACATTATTCTCACAACCGACTTCCACTGTAATGTATCATATGCCTTCATTAAGTCAAGTTTCATCATGGCTGCAGGCGTAGCATTAGCACAGGGATACCCTTTTAAGAGTTCGTGGGCTAGCATTACATTGTCAAGAATATTTCTGTTTGGTAAGAAGGCCACCTGGTTGCTGGAAATAATTCTCTGCAAAACAGCCACAAGTCTTGTTGCAATAATTTTCGAGATACACTTATACACCACATTGCAACAAGAGATAGGCCTGTAAGCTGAAACAGACGTAGCATGCTTGGACTTGGGGATTAACACCAGGTTGGTAGCGTTCGCAGTCTTGAGCATCTTGAACTTATCGAAGAAGTTATGCAAAGCTTTGCAAAATAAAGCACCCACATTGTCCCAACTAGCTATAAAGAATACAACATTGAAACCATCTGGACCACCAGAGGAGGTCCTATTCATTGCAAATAGAGTCTTCTTAATTTCGTCATTTGTCACTTTTGCTACCAGTTGAACTGCTTCCACAGGATTAATTTTTGGCAGTTGGATGCTAGAAAGCAGATCCAACTCCGGTTCAAATTGATTACCATTCCCAAGAAGGGAGGAAAAATACGTGTGAAAAGCCCTGTCAACTGTGTCAGGTGTAGTGTGAAGGGTTCCTGCTTCATCAAAAATGGAAGTTATGTTATTAACAGAGTGTTTAACCTTTATGGACGCATGAAAAAACTTAGTATTTCTATCGCCTTCAGCAGCCCATTTGATCCTAAGTTGCTGCTTCTTCATGTCACATTCCAATATTCATCGTTAAACCGCTGGTTTGGCCATATTTAATGATTTATCCATTCTTTTGATCATATAAACCAATTCTGTATTTTTATTTTCATATTTATACTATTTAATTAGGGCAACATTCCAATAATCATCCATATTAACCCCAATGTCTAACCTAAATCCATAATCATCTTAGAACTAAGAGAGATTGACTAGCAATATAGTAAATCGGGCGAAAACCAACTAAGATTCCCTTGATTTTCTCATTGTCCAGAATTGGCCTCCTCTCTAAATAGTAGTATTCATGAAGCTAATTGGTAAAAGTCTGTTTCCCTCACCTTAAGCTTCAGTTTGGTGCTTTGTTTTTTGGAATTTGATGAGATATTGAGCGAGTAATTGTTGTTGATTTGATTTAAGTTTTATGGTTTCAGAAAGATAAAGGGAGAAGAATGCGCATAGAGAAAAATGAAATTGAATTCTCCAAAAGGAATGAATGGCCTATTATTTATGAGAGAAGCTAAGTGTCCATTCAACTATGTTAAGATTAACCTAATTTGAAATTCAAAATTTTGATATACATAAACATCTATAACTCCATCGTTCAGACTCCAACTATGACAAATCAATATACGATACACATAACAAAAACGAGATCGTCACAATGGTGCTAGTTTCATTTCCAAATTTCATTTTTGGGAGTGATGATTTTTCCCCCTTTGAAGTCAAAATTATTGAGTTTATTTGTTTTTTATTATCACAGAATATAGGTTATTATAGATCCATTAGAGATAAGGAGGAGTTATCATCGTAGAATGAATCGAGTGATGAATGAGATCAAAAATATACAGTAGTGTGTATACATACAGTATTAAGTCGCGTTACACACACGAGTACCACTTATGTTGCTCCGTTATGAAAATCGATGATTCTTATTATAGATTGTAAATGAGCAGTAGACAAGAAATGCAGTGAGAAACTCCATCTTAGGAGTAGAAGTAAAGCGATCTCAAGGGCACAAGCTAACCTTGACATACAGACCATGTTCAATACAATGATGAGGAACATGGTGTAGAATACCTATAGAGATGCTCTATCTATTGTTAATGGTGGTGCCGTAGTGCAACCGCCAAGTGCTAAATTTGCTAAGTTGGATAAAGATTACTCTAGCCATATGAGTAAACCATTTCTTTGAACAAAATCAGTTTTTGAAGTGCAAAAGTGTCTTGACACCTGCAAATGTATCTTTAAGGATCTTGAGTTAGAAAATGCGATAAAGAGGAAGTTGGCCACTAGGAAACTTCAAGAAAGAGCCATGGGTTGGTGGAATGCCCAAAAAATTGCTACTCCCAAGGACTATTTTACTTGGATCAATTCAAGGCTTCGTTTAAGGAGAAGTTCATAATGGCCGCTCAAAAGTTGGTGTTGCTTAGGAAATTTTCTGACTTGAAACTAGGCAAGATGATTATTTCAAAGTATGTTGCTGAATTCGACATGTTGACATATAGGATGCATTTCATTAACTTTCCCTTAAAGAAGAAAATGAAATGTATTATGGGCTTGAATGAATATCTTGAACAAAGTTTAATGGCATATATTGATGAGGTCTTCAAGAAGCTTGTTAAGAAGGCTCTATAAGTTGAGAGTCTATATCTTAAGTCTAGAGATGTTATTGTTTCCAAGAAGGAGCCTAAACTACAAGTGAGTATGCGCGTAAAAGGAAGTGGAATAACAATAAAGGGAAAAAGCGGTTCCGAGGAAAATGCAGTCAAAAAAGGAAAATGGGAGCCTACTTGCTATGACTATGAGAAAAAGGCCATCTTGGTAAGGGCTTTAAAAGTGGGAAGACGGGATGCTTCAACTGTAATAAACCGTATATGTGAAGAAGAATTTTCCTAAGCCATTGAATAATAAGCAGGTTGTGTTAGCTTATATTTTGAATGATATTCTGATTTCATCGAGTGCTCCATTGACGAAGGATTAAAGCCTGACTTAGTGGACAGATTGCCGGTACTGACGAACCTTGTGAGTAGTTCGAACCTGTTTGTGTACGGTTTGCCATGACATTGTGTTGTTAATTCATGCATGTGTATTTTCTTTCGGTTTCTTTGTGCTTAATATTATCGATGGATAGGCTATAAAAGCATGGAGTTGTGGCTGATTGTGAGAAGATATTAATGACAATAGGGACAGACGATGAGCGTAGGCTAGGGTTGAGTTGTATAATTGATGACGTAGTTATGATTAGCTTTGTGTATTTGCTCGAGATTATGTACAACGATATGTCACCAGTTCCCATAGTAAATGAATATCTAAATGTATTTTTGGAGGTGATTAGACTACTGCCGTATAAAGAGATTGAGTTCTGTATTGATTTAGTAAAATATATGAGGCCAGTAGTTATGATATTAAGGAAAATGGCACCTAAAGAGCAGCATGAACTATATGTGCAAACGAATGATCTATTGAGGAAGGGGTTCATTCAAGGAATATATATTAGTGGGGGGCACTGCGACGATCCACCTTTTCGACCCTTGAAGATCAACACTAATACATCCACAGTATTCATGTGCCACAAAATCAAATGCAATAAAGATAAATAATTAGTGATTTATAAGAAATAAATATAGAAAATAGAATAATAACAGAATCTCACATCGTATTAAGCAACATAATTATATAGGTGGAACGTACATATAATCACTCCAAGTGATTCATTAGAGTTACGATAAGTACTAACCTAGCCTAGCCTAGGATATTTATAACTACATATCCTTGAATGGGCTGGTAGATAAAAAACACATGATACATGATACAACAGAAAGTTGAGAATAGATAACTATAGACAAAGGACACTCAAGTCTTCGTGCTTCGTGCTCCTTCCAAAATGCTCTAAGCTACTTGACTACTTGACTGCCCGAAAAATAGGGTATCTAGAGTTTAAGAGAAAAGAAAAATAAACTCCAGGTCAGTCATGGGATTGGTGTGAGAAACTTTCAAATGTGTAAATTAGTTCGAAGTGGTTTGCGGATAGAGATCACCACAATCCGACTTCGGTTTCGACGAACCAATAATCGATAAAAAGATGTTAAGTGGGTGGTGATTAATATTCCATTTTTTTGCTTTCTTTTTATCCAAAGATAACATTCAGAGATTTTTTTTTTATCTTTTGAAAACCATTTATTTTTAGTATATACGGAATTCATTAAACCTCCTTATAAAAATTTATTAAATCATTTTCATAAATTATTTTAGAATACATTATTGAGTAAAATAGGGTCAAATAGAAATTGCACTACTTTTACTAAATTTTAATTTTTGTGTTCGATAGGTAATATGGGCTGCCTTTCAAATGCTAAGAATAATACGAGTTCCCTCTTTAGAATTTAGCACCAAGTATAAGAAGATTATTTCGCTACGATCCAAGCTATTTAAATTTGAAAAGTGTAATGTTGTATACTTAACTTGTTTCCGATATTTCAACCTTTTCTATCCCTCGTCTGGGGAGGCCAGGTAGCCAAGGCACTAGTTGCTCCTAAAATTCTTCTTAGCTTTAGTATCTCAACTAGATCTCACGAATAGAAAAATCAGGTGTACTCGTTGGCTTATTAGAGCCAAGATTAAATCATTTGTTTATAATAGCTTTTCTTCAAATTAATTTATTTAAACTCTTTTAAATAAATTATAAAACCTTTAATCAGTTTTAAGACACTAATTTATCAAAAAACATTTATAAAAGTTTGGAGAAGAATTGTGAAGTTTGAAATCATAATTTTAAAGTTACTGAAAAATTGCTTCGAAAGGTATTTTAAAAGCTATATTGATTAAAAAAAATCATATCATTTTGAAATTTATATATATAAATCAAATCTCTTTTAAAACATTTTAAAAGATTTATAAGATTTTCCATATTTTTAAAACTTTTAAAAAATAATAATTTTAAAAACCCCATTTCGGAGTTGGAACAATAAACCCGCAATTATTTTGAAAACTTGTTTTAAATTTATTTGAAAATCTATAAGATGAAAACTTGATTTTCTTTCTTTGATTGAAAAATATGGGTATGATAGTCTAGAAAATTCTTTTTATGAAGCATTCCGAGCTATATTCCACTTTATATACTCATTAGACTTCTACGGCGCGAAATCACGAACTGCCGTTACGCGGAGCGTCTACTTTTGACTCGATTTTTCAATTTCTATTTAAATATTAAGACAATTTTAAATGATTATAAAACATTTCTAATCATTTTAAAGGGGTTTAATGATTCCATATTCGATTTTATAACTTGATTCGAAAAGTGATTTCCGTGTGTAATATCGACGTGTATTTACCATGACTTGTTAAACAAGCATATTTAACAATTAATACTTAATGAACAAAATACTAATAAGCATCCATGACAACCATTTCTCATTATATATATATATATATATTAAATAGAGTTTTCTCACATTGGAATAAAACGACTAACAAGAAAATGGATTAGCTTCTCTAGCTCGAATCGAAGCTCACGAACTCTCTTCTCGAAGCTCCTATTGGGCTCGGACAAGCTTATGAAGTAGGTAGGGGTTCACGGCCTTAGTTTGTGAGGATGGTAAGCTTGACAGGGTGGTTAGCCGTGGGTTTGAAGAGAAAGAGGAAGGGTTTAGGTGGGTTTTGAAGTGCTGCCCACATACACACACTTTAAAATAAATTTAGATATAATCTGCTATAATTTTCATCATATTTTTTCTTAGATGGAAGCCATTAAAATGTGGAGGAAGTGTTGAGAAAAATGAAGAAGATGTAGGGTCATTTTCACCCTATAGGGTGGGTGAATAGGGGGGTAGTAATAAAAAATTAAAATTAATGTGGAAATAAAAATAATAACATAAAACAATGCAGTAGAGATCACACACAAATTTACCCAGCTTCGGCAATAACCTGCCTACGTGCTGGCCCCAAGGATTCTAGTAGAAATTAAGTAGTCAGATGCTTATACATGTAAACTTGCAACACCCACTAACTTGACTAGCCTAACTCTAAGCTCTAAACCCTTCCACAACTCGGCCACTGAGTTATAAATTCTCGAACTACAAAACCGTAGTTCATACATAGTTACACAAGTAGAATTTCACAAAAGTTTAAAAGAGAAAATTACACAATAAAAATAAACAACTAAAACAAAACACTATTATTATATAACTAAAGCCTAATTAAGAAAATAAAGACCGACCCACTAAATAATTAAATGAAGACGTCTCCCATTTCTTATTTTCATGGCCGCTCCCTTTCTCTACGTTCTAGAATTTAGGGTTTTGTTCTAAATTGAAGATGCCGCTTAATAATCGATCAATTGAAGAGATTATGTTGCTTTGATTGGCTTCGCCAATCGGCTCCTTACTTATGATTGCTCATGGCTGCTTCAATTTCGAGTTCGAATGAATAGAAGTTGGTATGTGATTTTTTACCCCTTCTCGACTTTAATTATGATTGGTTGATTAGTCTATTGATTTGTTTGGCACGAACTCTACTGCTGATGATGAATTTTTGGGTTTAATTTAGAGGGGTCGAATACCCTATACTATCATTCATATATACTGGTTTGAATCTTTCAGTTGCTTTTCTCGACCATGCATTTTTGCTTGAATGATGTGATGAATTCTTGACTTGTTCAATAGTTGATGAATTTGAATCTCTTTGAATCGGTTCCATTCATTGCTCCTTTGAGTTTGGCATTTAATTTTTGAGATATTCTGATTCTGCAGCTATGACTTGTTCTTACTTGATGTATTTAACTCTGCTTTGCATTCTTTCTCCTATGATTTCGTTCATGTCCCATGGCTTTGAATTTTTATATGTTGTTTTGTACATGTTTGGTTGCATTGAACTTCAAGTGCTCATGTTTCGAGTTAAATTTGCAGTTTCGAGTGTCATTTCATTTATGATATATTGCTTGCCCTCTTCTGCGTTCAAACGTTAGTTATTCATGTGTGTTTTAGTGATCTTGTTTCACTGGAAGTCTAGTCTCATTGATTATTTGATTGCGTTGTATTGCTATTTACTTCATTTTTGTTTGGTTGCCACTGTTGCTAGAATCGAGTTGTGCATTTTGATACTTGATTGCATTGTTAAATCTGAACTGGACTGTTCTGGTTGTCATTGCACGTATATATGTATACATGTGTGTTCATGCATGTATATATGTATGCTAGCTTGTTGTATGTGGTTCCATTTTTCTTTGCACTCATGTACATATGCACTAAAGTATGGTCTCATGTCTTTGTACATTTGAGCTGATGTCTAGTTCCACTTGAAGTCTGGTCCATTGTGTTAATGAGCATTGTATCCGATTTTGATCCTTTTTTCATGTTTATCTCTTCATACCTAAACTGATAAACGTAAACTATGGTACATGTTGATATGTTGTGTTCAATTGAAGTCTGCACTGGGTGATTTGGTCTTACTTCATCAATATATAAACACACACACACACTCATGTGTATACATATATATGCATATATGTATACATGTGTTTATGTACTGTCATGTTGTATTGCTCTGACCAATGTCTGATGGTCTGCATTTTCTGAAGCTTGTTGTCTCATGCTTGAATTGAAGTCTTCATGTGTTTTCCTTGTTTGGGTTGCTCCTGACCATTTCATTAAACTTATACGTCTGGAGTTTAGTTGCATGTGAACTGGTCATTACATTGAGTCATACTTTCCCAGTTGCATTACGGCTGGAAGGTCTGGTGCACTTTGTACATGTCTTGATTTGAGACTTCATGCGTACTGAACTGACATGTGTATGTATATATGCATATATATATATATATATATATGTGTGTGTGTGTGTGTGTGTGTGTGTGTGTGTGTGTGTGTATATGCATACATGTGTATCTTCATGTATGTTGGTTGTTGCTTTATGTGTGGTTCCATATGCTCCGATCTGCATTGTTTTGCATTGCACTTGAGTTGAATCCAGATTTTGCTTTGGTTTGACCTTGTGCTCACTTATCCCTATGATTTTAACAAGCAAGTATATATCGATGTGTATGACCTTGTGGCATGTACAGTGATACACTTTGCATGTCACAAGTTGTTCGTGTAAGATGAATTAATAGAAAATGATGACTGACAACCCAAATAACCGAGGCAAATATTATTTTCAAAAACACACACTTTGTTTAGCACAGCAAAATATTTTCTTTTTCAATTTTACTGTATTTGTGTTTATTTTTCAGATAGTTCATATGTTAAATACAGGCTGAAGCAGAGTTGAAGATTAAATACCAGTGATGGGTGAATATATGCAATGAGGTGAAAATTATACGGTGAAAAATGTGTTGTAATTAAAATTGTATTGTAATTAAAAATGTGCAACTGTAGTGAGAGTCCAAATTTTTACTATTTGAATTTGTAATAAAATATTTTTTTGAATATGATTCTGAGTTATTTATTTTATTCAACAAATATTTATTTAATTACGTGGAAAAATAAAATAGTACAATAACAAATACTTTCAAACGAATATATATATGCTTATTATCATCAAACAAAAATCATATACTAGCATATTCTACAATCTTCCCTCTTTTGATGATAACAAACATATATTAAGATTTTGACTCTATTAAATGTATTTGGTCTTAATGAATTCTATTAGCTCCCCTATTTGAATTCTCTCCCTGCAAAAAAGCTTTCCCTTCACATATGCATGAACTTAAAAAAATATGCAATGAATCTAGATGGGAATATGCAAATAAAAAATTTGGACTTATTTGCCAAAATCTAATCTTCTCTCCCCCTTTTGTTTATCAGCAAAACAGTAATAGTGTTAGATAAGAGTGATAAAGTGATAAACGTTAATACAACATTAATTCCTAATCGAAATATTAAATTTCAATAAAAAAATCAAACAAAAATCATAAATACTCTGTTAGGCGCATATTCCATTTTAGAGTGATAGGGGTAATGTCGGCATAAAAAATCATATAGTCATGTCCATTTGTGGTATATTTATGATAGGAATTTGAATACTTACTAACCATGCATAACCGTTAGGACTTTTAACTGAGATTAGTAGTATTCCCAATTTTTATTAAAAAATGAATTCCAAGCATCTTCTAACCACGCATAACCATGAGGACTGTTAAATGGGGTTAGAATCAACTCGCCTATTTCAACCAATTTCGATATGTGTTCCATACATGCATAACCATGAGGACTCTTAATGAGCATAAAAGCACATAATCAAAGATTCTAAGTAGTTCACCCATGCATAACCATGACGACTTTTGAATGAAAGCGAATACTTTTGGATGATTTTATTGCTAATTAATTAAAAAAATGAATAATTTTTTGTTTAAATACCATATTTTGGCATACTATATTGGATTTTGATGAGCGATGGTCGTTAAAAATATGATAGAAATAGAGATGGTCATGGAATTTTTACAAAATCAAAGTTATTCCAAATTTTGTTTAAGTTTTTAAAGAAATTTACTAAAAATACTATCTCAAGTCATAATATATGATTAATATCAACACTCGTCACTTTTTTAGTCACTATTTAACTTTTCAATAATCAGTAGAGAGTCAGATTAGTTAATTTAGTCATTTAAGATCAAATCAAAAAACATAAAATCATGTTTCTAAAAAGCCTAATCTGAGACGAAGTCGACAAAAAAAACTATTTTCTCGAAGGGGATTTTGTAAAAATGTCTACCAATTAAAAATCAGTTGAAATGAAATTTATGCAGATATTTTGTGAATGTGATGCAACTAATGAATGTCCCAACATAAAACACATTTTACTAGTAATTTTTCTATCAACTAGACTACAGCAAAATATGCATCTGAATACCCCTTTAAATCAATGATTTCATAAGTTGGATACCATAGACCAAACCGTGGTGTATGCAACAGATACCTTATAATCCTTTTACAGCTTTTAAAATGAGATTCTTTTGGATTTGATTGAAACCATGTACAAAAGCAAGTAGAGAACATAATGTCGAGAACCGATAAGATGAAGAAGTGATCAATCATACCTTATTTCTTTTAATCAACTATCTTACCTTTTTTCATCCTTGTCAAATTTAATTATAGTGCTCAAATTGTCTCGGTTGATCACTGGCAGACTGAAATCAGATTATGGTGCAGATTTTCAACATATAATTCATCGTTTATTACACACTTTGATTCTGCCACCACTGAACTTCTCTAGGCTAAGTGAATTTGGTTTTTTGTCCGTCATGTGCCTGGAACAGCCAGAATCCAAGTACCACTGTTGTTGTTCCTTAGCCTGCCAACACACCTACACGAGAAAATATTTTGTGACCTATTTGTTTTAGTAGGTCCATGATTGTTAGTGATAAATAATTTTAAAAAACAAGTTTGCCTAGAACCAAAACAGTTTATGTTTGTTCCTTTTGGCACCAGGATTTATTTGATTTTAAGTGATTTTAAATTCATGCCTTTAGGAATCCAAATTTGTATTGTTTTCATATGTTTGGGTCTGTACCAGCAATTGTTGTAAGTATGTCCAATTTTCCATAAATCGTGCAATGGGAATTGACATGATTAGTTTCACTTCTACCCTTTTTAGATTGAGTATACCCAAATCTTTATCTAACAGTATTAACAGTTTGTTTCCCTCTTAGCATATTTAGTGATTTTTCTCCTTTGGAGAATTTTTCTAAAGTTGTAGACAATTGTTGGACTTATGACTTGAGAGGTTCATTTTCTTCAATAACAAAGTGCACTTTTTAATAGAATTTTCTCTCCTAGTATTTTCACTTTCTTTCAAAAATCAAAATTTCATTTTCAAGCTATTTAATTTTAATTTTTGATTTTTTTTAATTTCCTCTTCAAACGATGGACACTTATCACACTAGGGCTCTTATTTCGATATTTTTTAACCAATGATCAAGCTACTTATTTAGTTCTATCGAACTATCTTTTTGTTATTCAATTTTAGTGTACTTCTCCTTATGTATTTCAAAATAGCCATTTATTTCATGAAAATATGTAAGTAATTGAGAGTGAGTAAGTTTAAATACCTTGCTTGGCTCGTCATCATCGTTGTCACTTGTTTCTCCTTGAAGACACAGATTTGCGCTTTCACTCTCACTGCCAGTGCTTTTTTCACTTTCACCCCAAGTAGCTGAAAAATTTCTCCTTTTCAGTTTCTTTCCTTTGCTGAATTGATTTTGAGGATAATTTGGCTTGATATGACTAGGTTTATTGCAGTTGTGACGAATGATCTCCTACTCTTCCGAGTTGTCTAGAACTTTGATGATCTGTTCTTCAGTTGTTGATTTAGGGCAGGATTTCCATATTTACAGTTCCACCTTTTGAATCTCTTTATTATCAGTGCCATTTCAGCTGCTCATCATCATCATCATTATCATCACCTTTTATTATTCCTTTGAGAGCTGTTGATTTCTTTCATGTATCTCCTCCTTCACGTTCTTCCTTGAATTTGATTTCTAGCTCATAATTGGTGAGATTTCCGGTGAGTTCTTCGACTTTAATCTGTTTAAGATCCTTTGATTCTTGAATGGCAGTCACTTTTGCTTTAAAATTTCATGGAAGAATTTTGAGGATTTTTCGGACAATTTCCAGTTTTGTGTATGGTCTTCCTAGAGATTTTGATTTGCATACGAGATTAGAAAGTCATCTATACATTTCTTTGACACTTTCATCATTTTCCATTGTGAAGTTCTTGTACTCGCTACTAAGCATAGCAAAGCGTAATTCCTTAACCTGGGAAGTTCCTTCATGTGCTACTTTATGTGTGTGCTAAATTTCCTACATAGTTAAACAATGTGAGACGCGATTAAATTTAGATTGATCTATTAATAAATAATAGAATTCATAGCTTTAGCATTAGCATTTTGTAGTTTATTTTCAAGATCTGTCCATTGATCCATAGGTTTTTCAACTTCTTGATTATCTACCATTATTGTTGGTGTGCTATATCTTGTCTCAACATTATTCCATGCATCTATGGTTTTTAGAAAAAAATTCATTCTATTTTTCCAATATGCATATTCACCATTGAACATGGATGTTCTAACTATGGACTAACCCTTGGTAAAAGCATTATTAAAAGAAGCCACTAAAAAATCAAACTTTTAAAATAAAAACTGGTTATCGTTCCTAGCTCTGATACAAAATTAAAATTAATGTGGAAATAAAAATAATAACAGAAAATAATGCAGCAGAGATCATACACAAATTTATCTAGCTTTGGCGATAACCTGCCAACGTGCTGCCCCTAAGGTTTCTACAATAAATTAAGTAGTCAGATGCTTACACACATAAACTTGCGACACCCTCTAGCTTGACTAACTTAACACTAAGCCCAAAACCCTGCCACAATTTGGCCACTGAGTTGCGAACTCGAACTACAAAACAGTAGTTCATACCTAGTTACACAACTAGAATTTTACAAAAGTTTAAAAGAGAAAATTACATAATAAAATTAAACAACAAAAACAAAACCCTATTATTATATAACTAAGCCTATAAAAAATGAAGACCGACCCGCTAAATAATTAAATGAAGACGTCTCCCCTTTTTTTATTTTCATGGCCGCTTCCTTTCTCTTCGTTCTGGAATTTAGGGTTTTGTTCCAAATTGAAGATGCCGCTTGATAAACGATCGATTGAAGAGCTTATGTTGCTTTGATTGGCTTCGTCAATCGACTCCTTGCTTATGATTGCTCACGGCTGCTCCAATTTTGAGTTTGAATGAATAGAAATTGGTATGTGATTTTTTTCCCTTTTCGACTTTAACTATGATCGACTTGATTGTTCTGTTGATTTGTTTGGGCCCGAACTCTACTGCTGATGATGAATTTTTGGGTTTAATTTATAGGGGTCGAACACCCTATACTTTCGTTCGTATATATTGGTTTGAATCTTTTGGTTTCTTTTCTCGACCATGGATTTTTTCTTAAACAATGCGACGAATTCATGACTTATTCAATAGTTGATGAATTTGAATCTCTTTGAGTCGGTTCCATTCATTGCTCCTTTGACTTCGGCATTTAATTTTTGGGATATTTTGATTCTCTGGCTATGACTTCTTCTTACTTGATATATCTAAATCTTCTTTGTGTTCTTTCTCCTATGACTTCGTTCATGACCCACGGCTTTGAATTTTTATATGTTGTTTTGTACATGTTTGGTCCATTATGTTCATGAGCATTACATCCTGTTTTGATCTTGTTTTCATGTTCATCTCTTCATACCTGAACTAATATACGTGAACTCTGGTTCATGTTGATATGTTGTGTTCAATTGAAGTCTGCACTAGGTGATTTAGTCTTACTTAATCAATATATACATATATATATATATATATATATGCATGTGTATACATATATATATATATATATATGCATATATGTATACATGTGTTTATGTACTGCCATGTAGTATTGCTCTGATCAATGCATGGTGGTCTGCATTTTCTGAAGCTTGTTGTCTCATGCATGAACTGAAGTCTTCATGTGTTTTCCTTGTCTGGGTTGCTCCTGACCATTTCATTAAACTTGTACATTTGGAGTCTAGTTGCATGTGAGCTGGTCATTACATTGCTTCGAGTCATACTTTCCCAGTTGCACTATGGTTGGAAGGTCTGGTGCACTTTGTACATGTCTTGATTTGAGACTTCATGTGCACTGAACTAACATGTGTATGTATATTCATATATATGCATACAAGTGTATCTTTATGTATGTTGGCTGTTGCTTTATGTGTGGTTCCACATGCTCTGATCTGCATTGTTTTTGTATTACACCTGAGCTGAATCCATCTTCTGCTTGGGTTTGACCTTGTGCTCACCTGTCCCTGCGATTTTAACAAGCAAGTGTATATCGGTGTGCATGACCTTGTGGAATGTATAGTGATACACTGCGCATGTCATAAGTTGTTCGTGTAAGATGAATTAATAAAAAATGATGACAAACATCCCAAATAACCGAGGCAAATAATATATTCAGAAACACACACTTTAGTAAGCACAGAAAAATATTTTCTTTTTCAATTTTACTGTGTCTGTGTTTATTTTTCAGATAGTTCAGATGTTAGATACAGGCTGGAGCAGAGTTGAAGATTAAATACGAGTGATGAGTGAATATATGTAGTGAGGTGAAAATTATAGAGTGAAAAATGTGTTGTAATTGAAATTGTGTAACTGTGGTGGGAGCTCAAATTTGTACTATTTGAATTTGTAATAAAATATTTGTTTGAATAAAATATTTGTTTGAATATGAATTCTGAGTTATTTACTTTATTCAACAAATACTTATCTAATCATGTGGAAAAATAAAATAGTACAATAACAAATACATTTAAACGAATATATATATATATGTTTATTATCATCAAACAAAAATGATATACTAGCATATTCTACAAAAGAAGATGAATGAATGAAGTAAAGAAGTGAAGTGATATTTATAGGTAAATGAAAGAGTGTAAACATCTCATTCTTACATCACCATACATCACTATGCCACCTTCTCCTTCCATAACCATGTCTCGGCTACCACCCCCTAAGTACAGTCGTGGATCACATCATATAGGGGAAAAGCCATGTGCCCCTTTGAATTGACATTTGACGGTGACAATATATGATAAATAGCTTAGATTCTTACTCCATGACCATATGCTCCACCTCCTTCCACCACCTTAGCTCAGCCATGTCACCTCTTAGCTCGGCCATGTTACATCAAAGCATGTTCTTGCATCGCTGGGATGTTTGATTGTAAGGGTTGCTTGCTTAAGTGAAAAGGAGTTGTTTATATGTTTATATATTTAAGATACATGTATATGTGTGTATATATAAGCGTTCATGTACATATGCACATGTTTTCTTGGATAGGTAGATGTATGTGTTCATTTGGATGTCACATAGAATTCGCAACGTTCCACAACTTATGTACGTTGAATGGTTATGAATTTTGATTTCGATTTTGGTCATATTTTCACTTCTTATTTATAATACGTGTATTTGTAAACAAAGTTTGAAAATAATATTTTTAAATAAAGAGATTTTAAATTTGATTTAAAAACCATTATTTAGTCACTTAAACTAAAATTTTAAATTCAACTTTTTATAAGTGATGATTTTGCGGGTCATTACAAACTCCTCTCCTTAAAAGAATTTTGTCCTCGAAATTGAAGATGAGAAGAAGAAAACTCGAAAAATATATCATATATGATGAAATATATATAAGATATGATAACTACACCACAGGCGGGGAATACACTATATCGATATAATATACACAATATATTCATTCATCCTAAACTCGGGATAGGCTTTCTTCGTTCTATCCTCTATTTCTCATGTACAATCATTAGCGTCACCACTCCATTGTACTTTAACTAACCGCAAAACCTTCCTCTTAATTTTCTCATCTCGATCAGTAATTTGATTGGGTTATCTGATGACGGTTAGATTTGGTACTACTTCCTAGTCTTCTTAGGCTGTTATTTCTACGACTTGGTCTAGACCATATACATGCTTACGTAAATGAGATACGTGGAAAATATTGTGTATGCCCGACAACCTTTCGGGTAGTTCTATTCGATGGGACAATGGGCCAATTCCCTGAAGAATAAGAAAAAGACCAATATATCGAGGAGCTAGCTTACCACTCCCCTCATCGAAGAGATTTTCTAAAATACTAAGTCCGCAAATGAGAATTCAAAATTTCTGTGCCTTTGATCAGCGTAATTCCTCTGTCTACTCTATGCCTCCTTTAGCTTCTTTCTGATCATGTCTACTTTCTCTACAGCTTCTAAAATCATGTTGGGGCCAAGTATCAACCGATCTCCGATTTCTATCCAACATGTCGAGGATCTGCACGGACGATCATACAAGGCTTCATAAGATGCCATATTTATGCTATCATAATAGTCGTTATTATAGAGATCTCTACTAAATGAAGGTAGCTTTCCCAAGATCTTCCAAAGTCTAATACACATACTCTCAAAAGATCTTTCAACACCATATTGACTCCCTCTGTTTGCCCAACGATTTAGGGATGATAGGTGGTGCTTACATCCAGCTTCGTTCCCAAAGCTGTCTGTAAAGCATCCCAGAACTGACTAGTAAAGGTTGGGTCTCGATCGCCTATGATGTTGGTAGGAACTCCATGTAGTCTGACAATCTCCCTCATATATATCTCAGCTAAGCTTGTGGCTGTTCTTGTGGGTTTTACTAGGATGAAGTGTGCACCTTTTGTTAATCTATCTATGATAACCCAGATGCCTTCATTCACATTCCTTGATCGAGGCAAGCCAACGATAAAGTCCATGGTTATCTGGACCCATTTCCACTTTGGAATCTCAAATGGTTGGAGTAGTCCAGGAATCTTTTGTTGGCCACTTTTCTCTATTGACAATTTACGCATCTACTCAAGTGGATGGAAATGTCTCCCATTATACCCTCCTACCAGATAGTCTTTTTTATGTCTCTATACATCTTAGTAACTCCGAGATGTATTGCGAGTGAGCAATTGTGACATTTTGTTAAAGCTTCTTGCCTAATCCCATCAACATTGGGAACACATAACCTTCCATTCATCCATAGAATTCCTTGGTTATCCACTTTGAATCCTAACCATCTTCTTGGTATGTAACATCCCCCACTTGGAGACCCAAAACTAATGGCTATGGATGTTGTAGTCATCCATAGTTATTAATTCTCGACGACCAAATATGGTAATATTAGATAAATTGATATACCAGAAACACATGGATATGGAAAAAGTTTCAAATTTCAAAACAACTTTCACATTCCATTCCCAACTTGTTTCAACATTCTTTACATAATCCCACAATGTTAACCACATTTAAAAAATATAATTATTACAATATACTCTAAGAGCGACATAAGAAAATGCCACCTTGGTGATCAGAGTGTGTAATAGGCAATAAACAACTTTTCCTTAACAAAAATACATAGAAGCAATCATATGAGAAAGAACTTAAATAACTACATGCCTTCTGCACGACTCCAGAAGCTTTTTCTTCTTAAGAGCTACCTGAAAACCTTAAATCTCAAACTACTCAAAATTAATTGAGTACCCAAGAGTTTAAGGGGTAAACATAAACTTCGAGTCAGACATAAAGCCTGGTATGAATAATAATATAGCATCTCGAATCATTAGATATCTAGTGAGACCATCCCGCTTAGCGGAACGGGTTTCCCCTCACTAGTATCATAAAACCTTTATAAACCTTTTTTTTTGCTCCTGCATCCATAATGGTTAATTCAATTTAAAACATTATTATGTTATGATATGCAGAACAATTGAATTAATTCTGGATTACTCATCTCCAATTCATATTGACTATGGGTCATAATTATAGTTTCTAGGATTACTATTAACGTAATAGTTTTCATGGGCTAACTAATAACCGGTTAAACTTTTAAGGACTCTCTGTACAATTATATAGTTTTCATGGGATTGCTATGAACCTATTAGTAACTCCAATATCATTTATTTTATCCAAGTTTTCATGAGCATCATTTCTTTTATCCAGGTTTTCATGAGCTAACTAGGAACCTATTGACTAACAGCCAATATCTTTGTTTTACCCTAGTTTTCATGGGCTAACTAGGAACCTATTGACTATCTATCAATATCTTTCTTTTATTATCCGGATATAGTTTTCATGGGCTTACCATAAACATATCTAACTAACATCTTCAATTATACATAGTTTTCATGGGTTAACTATGAACCTATTGACCCTTGTCAATATCTTGTTCTTTATACAGTTTTTATGGGCATACTGTTAATCTATTGACCTCTTCCAATATCTTTTATTTATTCACTAGTAGGTCAACCCAACTGGTTATTCTACCTTTTTCCAAAGTATAATTTTTGGATTCATATAAAGTGAATATATACCTATATGAAGAAGAAAACAATATAACTAGGTTAATTGCATTAAACCATTTAGACTTCTTCATAAGTTCCATTTCAAAATACTTTGTTTATTAATATGCCATGGTTTTGCTTTTAAATACAATTGCGTTAATTGTTTTCAAAACTATACTTTCAAAACCTTTGAAACCTTTGAAACCTTACTTTTGACCTCACTGGATATCCTCCGTCGAAAGCATATATCTCTTTTCAAAACATTAGGCTTCTACCTTCAAAAACACTTTAAAATCCTTCTTTCGAAACCTTTCAACTATAATAAAGTGTTACTTATTAATTATTAGAAGCACAGCTTCGAAACCATTAGAAGTATCTCTTCCTAAAGCATTGAAAGTCCCCTTTTGACATCATTGGGTTTAACTTTTTTAGAATATCGTTTGGGCCAAAGTAAATATAAACAAAAGTATCTCTTTCAAAACCATTCTTCACTATATAAAAAAAATTGGAATTTATGATGGCGTCGATACCATCTCTTTCGACAGTGTCGAAAGCATACATTTAAAATGCTGAAGGATAGCTTTGAAACCCCTTTCGGAACCATTGCCTTCGAAACCCTTAACCCTTTCGAAAGCATTTAGAAAATGGATTAATATAGCTTCAAAACAAAGAATACCTTTCGACGATATTAATGACTTAAATACACTCGAAAGGCACTACAATCGGTTGTAGGGTTTCGACTAGGTCGGAACCCCTTTTTTCGAAAGAATTGATATATAATTAAAAGAACCCCTTCAAAAGCCATTATAAAACTTCCTTTAAATATATACGTATTGGCTAAGTCGAAAGCTTAGTAAAATAGAGGCAGGCGCTTATCTTTTCAAAACAAACTAAGGTAACGACCCTATCGGAAGCTATGCTTTCGACACCATACCATTCGCCTTTCTCCAATCGACTACATATCATCTAGATGATACCATGTGTATTGAATTTAACTTAATGGGGTTTCGATATAATCGTAGGCAAAAGGAAAGGTATTTTGATTAGAGGCGAAACCTATTTTTCTGGGTGAAATACAAAATTAAGTAACTTATATAAACTAACATGCCTATGGGTAAATTTCTTATTGGTTGCCTTTAATTTTCCTATGCTTTTCAAAACTAACTGCCTTATTAATTTGGATAAGTATAAAGCTTGGAGTTTTTTGCATAAACCCCTCCCTTGAAAATACAATTAAATCATTTAGATCCTCCTTTCAAAATAATTTAATGTGTATATCAAATCACTTAAGGAAAATCCCCAAAATTTGTAAACTTAGTTTGAACATGTTATATAACTTATCAAAATTTCAGACCTAAATTCTCAGTATATTTTCTAAAATAAATTATAAACCAACGCACTATATTTTCATTCAAAAATTCATAATAATCTTTCCATGGCTTGGAAAATTATCAAACTTAAAACCCAACTCTAAAATCATGTTTTGCATAACATATAATTTTTCCATGGCATTTAAACATCAAAATCCCTTGGTTTTGGCCCAAAACCATATAGATTCTTATTTAAACAATCTTGTTTAAATTAAACAACCATAAATTCATGCATATCATCATCTAAAAATCATATATATTAACTAAATCTTAAATTTGAAACATATATTCGGTAAATAGAGATGAAATTATTGTTCACCTTAATCTTTGATAAGGAAAGTGGATTGAGATGAGTTTGATTTCCTCTTTTTAATTCTCTTTCTTTGAATCTCTCTTCTTCTTTTCTTTTTAATGGCCGGCTCTATTCTTCTTTTACTTACGTTTTTGATTTGCTTTTAAAATGAAGTGAATAGGAAATGAAATGGTAAAAAAAATATTTATAAGGATAAGAGGTTATATAAAGCTTTTTCCCATTATACCCTTATGTAGATTGATTTACCTATAATCCATTCTCATGCCCATTTAATTTATTACTTAAGCACGACCACTTAATATTTATTCAAATCTCAATCCCAATATCACTTAACATTTACATTAGTCTATTTAATTTATCTAATTAAATATTCTGAATAATGTTATTAAAATTAGAGGTGTTATAGGCACCCCTCCTAAAAAAAATTTGTTCTCAAAATTCAATAAGGACTAAATACTAATAATAGCAATCATCTGTAACAACTCTTAACAACTATACCAGTCTATCGTACTAGCGATCGTTTGTTTAAATCTAATATAGACATACCATCAAAACAGATCAGGATATGTATCTTGAATCATGTCTTCTGTCTCCGAAGTACAGTCCTTCTCGTTGTCACTCCATTGAACTTTCACCAACTTGACTATCTTGGACCTTAATCGTTTCTCATCTCTCGCTACAACCTGAATTGGTTGTCTTACAATTGTCAAATTAGGCTCTACTACCAACTCATCCAATCCTATTAGAGGAATAATAGTCTCTGGATCATGCACATACTTGCAAAGATGAGACACATGAAATACATTATGGACAACTATTATATTGCTTGGCAATTCTACTCTATATGTGAGCTTTTAAATCCTTTCTACAATCTGGAATAGACCAACATATTTCAACAGTGCCACCTTCCCTGACTTTTCGAATTGTATCACTACCATCATCGATGACACCTTAATAATAACTTTGTCTTTAACTGAGAACTCTAGGTCTTTAAGCCTTCTATATGCATAACTTTTCTGTCTGGATTGAGCTACCTTCACCCGATCCCAGATCAACTCAATCTTCTCTGATGCCTCTCTAAACATATCTGAACCTAAGATTAATCTGTCTCCGGTCTCTAACCAACATGTGGGTGTTTTGCATTGCCTTCCATACAACGCTTCAAAAGGCGTCATTCCTATACTAGTCTGAAAACTATTATTATAGGAAAACTCAATCAAATGCAGGCGATCTTCCCAAGATCCACCAAATCATAGTACACAAGCCCTCAATAAATCGTCGATTACCTTACTGACTCTCTCAGTCTACCCATCCGTCTGTGGGTGATATGTTGTACTCATCTTGAGCTTGGTACCTAATACTCTCTGTAGACTTCTCCAAAACTCGTTAGTGGATAGTGCATCTCTATCGCTAACTATGCTACTAGGAATTCCATGAAGTCAAACTATGTTCTTCATGGACAACTTCGCCAAAAATGGTGTCGTTCTGGTTGACTTGACTAGAATGAAATGGATGCTCTTGGTCAATCTGTCCGCGATGACCCATATGCTTTCATTTCCCTTGTTCGACCTTCGCAACCTGTCTATAAAATCCATGGATACAGAATCTCACTTCCAAACTCTAAAGTCTGAAGAAACCTACTCGGCTTTTGGTGCTCGGCTTTCACTTGTTGGCAGTTAACACATTAACAAGCCAACATCCCTCTTTATACCTTCCTAATAGAAGCTACTCTTCATATCTTGATATATCTTGGTTCCCCCAGGATGAATCATAAACTTGAATCGATGACACTCATCTAGAACAACTCTTATTAAGTTCTCTATATTCAGAATATATAATTCGTCCCTTCTTCCTCAATATCCTTTCTAGTCAAGGCCAAAATCTTTAAGATCGTCGATCTTGGATCCCATCTCAAATCTTCTAATTTTCTCGGCTATTTTTGGATCCCTTTTCTGTTTAGAAGCTATCCTCTCGATCAGCACTAGTCAAACCTCTAAACAAGCCAACATAGTAGTATTCTAACTAGAAACGGTAGTCGGTCTCAACTTTATGCTACACGTAGCCAAAACTTCTAAATCCTTCCATTCTTCCAACATAGCTAACAGCACTTTCTGTTGTTTCCTGCTAAGGGCATCCGCTATCTTATTTCCTTTTCCAGGAGTATATTCTATACCAAAATCATAATAGCCAAAAACTCCAGCCACCTCTACTGTCGAATATTCAACTCTTTCTGAGAGAATAAATATCTTAAGGACTTATGATTCAGTTTATAGCTCAACTATCTCCCTTAAGAGATAAAGTCTCCAAATCTTCAATGCAAACATCACTGCAACCAACTCCAAATCATGAGTAGGATATCTACTTCATGCGGTCTAAGTTGTCGAGAATCATAGGCAATGACTTTACCATTCTGCATCAATACAACTCCCAATCATGTTCCATATACATCAGTGTACACCACCAACCCTTGGTTTCCATCTGGAATAACTAACACTAGTGCATTGGTCAACAAATATTTTAACTTAAGGAACCCTTCCTCACATTTGTTAGACCAAATGAACTTCACATCCTTCCTGGTCAACTTAGTCAAAGGTGCCGCTATCCGCAAAAAATCTTTGATAAATCTCCGGTAATAGCAAGAAAGTTCGAGAAAATTTTTGATCTCGGTTACCGTCTCTGGTCTCCTCCAATTATTGACAGCTTCGATCTTAACAGGATCTACTGCCAGACCTTCCTTCGAAACAACATGACCAAGAAACTTGACCTTCTTCTTCTTCTTCTAAAAACAACATTTAGAAAACTTCGTCTTTAGTTGATGCTGCCTTAACGTTTCAAGCACTACTCTCAGATGATTCTCATGCTCTCTCTTATCTTTTGAGTACACCAAAATATCATCTATGAATACTAACATGAACCTATCCAATTTTTTTTATAAAACTCAGGTTCATCAAGTCCACAAAGAAAGTATGTGCATTCGTCAACTCGAATGGCATCACTAAGCATTCATACGAACCACACCTAATTTGAAATACTGTCAAAGGAATATTGTCCTATGCCACTCTCAACTAATGGAAACTAGTCTCCAAATCTAATTCGGAAAACACTGGCTCCACTCAGCTGATCGAACGGATCATCAATTCGCGGCAAAGAATATTTATTCTTGGTCATCCTTTCGTTCATCTTTCTGTAGTTGATGCACATCTGCAATGACCTATCTAACTTCTTTACGAATATCACGGCCGCTCCTCAATGCGGACTGTTTGGTCAAATAAAGTTTCGTTCTTTTAGATCCACTAGCTGCACCTTCAACTCTTTCATCTCAGTCGGTGCCATTTTGTAAGGTGGTTTACCGACAGGTTCATCTCCTGGTAAAAGATCTATCTGAAACTCAATAGCTCGTTATAATGGTAGTCCTATAATCAACTCAAATATATCTGCAAACTCTCTTGCAACTCGAACCTGACTTAGCTGCTCCGCTGCTTCCAAGGTACTTAAAACAGCGAAAATACTTCAATTGGAATTCTCTACTGAGAAAATGATTTGGTTATGACTATCTGGATGCCTTGTTGATATTTTCCTATCCTGGTAAAATATCCTAGCCTCGTATCTACCAAACCAATCAATGCCTAAAATGATCCTGAAATCCATGAAATCATAAACGCACAAAATGCATGCAAACATATAACCTAACAAATCAAGTTCTAACTAGTCACATCTCATCCCTAGAGTTGCATACCCTCGTATTGCATTCACAAACCATAAGGAAGAAACAGGGTAAGTGAGTTCTAAGCATAACTTATTAACCAAATTTTAGGATATAAATGAATGTAATGCACAGGTATCAAATAATATCCCAATTGAATACTTTGAATCAAAAATGTCCATTCCATCACAGTCTTTTCCTTATGTGCCGCACTTGATTTGGAAGAAGACAGTGGTCCAATAGCACAAACCTACCCATTTTCTACCCTAATTGGCTCTGGACATTAGTTCTTGCAATGCCCAACTTGATCGCAGTTGTAACACTTAATATGCTTCTTATCCGCAGCCTTCTTCTACCCTTTGTCTGGCCGGCATTCGTTTGCAAAATGACCCTTCTAGTCACATTTATAGTAGACTAAATCAGCTTTTGACTTTTTACTGAATCTCCCTTCTAGGCTCCTTTCTTTTCGAAGAACTTTCCCCTCTTTCCCTAAGAACTCTGGGATTCAATTGGCCTCTCTCTAGCACAAATAGTAAGCATCTCTTCATGGCGGATGGCCATCTCCACCACCACATTAAAGGGATCATGGATATGAGTCAGGATTGCCCTAGCAAGCTCGGCCTCAGTCCTCGAATGAACCTTTCATTCCTTCTAATGTCGATGTCTATAATAGCGTTTCCATATCATGATAGTTCATCAAATCTATTTGCATACTCGGTAACTGACATGTTTCCCTTCACCAAATCCATAAATTTTTCTCATCGATGCTGACTTGGAAACTTATGAAATAAACCTCTATTCAAATCTCCTTTGCAAATTCGGTAGTCACACCATTCCACCAGTGAAGTGCTGACCCTTGCAACTATCTAGAGGCCAACCTTCTCTTCTACGCATCTTCTAAACCCAAATTAGAGAAAATCCTTTCATAGTGTAACAGCCAATTATCTACCTCTATAGCGTCTTCCGTTCCCATAAATGGCTTTCCACCCAAACTGGTGTAGTCTCGGTTTAGCTTAGCATAATTATTCCCAATGGTAATCATAGGATTTGCTCCTCCAACATTTCTAACCACTCCAGCAGTTCCTGCTTGCATCAAATTAATAAGGAACTTAAACATCATCCCCGCATCTATTGGAAGATTTCCAGCACCCATATTGGCTTTCGCATTATGATTAGCGTTATTCTGTCGACCTAGATTTCTCTGGGTGTTAGGTCGAGCATTTCCATCGGTTGTGGTGCTTCCTCTATCTATATTTCCTCTTCCATTTCCTGCTTCCATATCTTCTTTCTCCTAAATTTATACATGAGCTGAGTAAGATACAGAAGAACGGTCTAAGAGATAGGGGAATTATGTACTTATATATATATACACCTATATATATATCCAATACAAGTATGTTACAATCGCGTTAACCCAGACCCCGATCAAATTTCTGATTCATTGGATTACGTTTTGAAAATGTTTTAATTTTAAATTGCTTAAGTTTTCATAAACCTATGCTCTAATACAAATTTGTAACATCCCCACTTGGAGGTCCAAAACTAATGGCTACAGATGCTGCAGTCATCCGTAGTTATTAATCCTCGGCGACCAAATACGGTAATGCTAGACAAATTGATATACCAAAAACACGTGGATATGGAAAAGTTTAAAATTTCTAAATAACTTTCACATTCCATTCCCAACTTGTTTCAACATTTTTACATAATCCCGCAACGTTAACCACGTTCTGAAAAATATAATTATTACAATATAGCCTAAGAGCAAGATATGAAGATGCCCCCTTAGTGATCAGAGTGTATAATAGGCAATAAACATCTTTGTCGTAACAAAAATACCTAATGGAATCACATGAGAAAGATCTTAAATAACTACATGTCTTCTTCATGACTCCGGTAGCTTTTTCGTCTTAAGAGATACCTGAAAACCTCAAATCTCAAACTACTCAAAATCAATTGAGTACCTAAGAGTTTAAAGGGAAGATATAAATTTCGAGTCAGACATAAAGCCTCGTATGAATAATAATATACCATCTCAGATCATTTAGATATCTAGTGAGACCACACCACTAAGTGGAACGGTTTCCCCTAACTAGTATCATAAAACCTTTATAAACCATTTTCTGTGCCTCTGCATCCACAATGGTTAATTCAATTTAAAAATTTATTATTGTGATGATATGTAAAACAATTGAATTAATTCTGGATTACTCATCCCCAATTCATTTTGACTATCGATCATAATTATATGTCTAGGATTACTATTAACCTAATAGTTTTCATAGACTAAGTAATAACCAGTTAAACTTTTCAGGATTCCCTGTCCAATTATATAGTTTTCATAGGATTACTATGAATGTATTGGTAACTCCAATATCATTTCTTTTATCCTAGTTTTCATGGACTGACTAGGAACCTACTGACTAACAGTCAATATCTTTCTTTTACCCTATTTTTCATGGGCTAACTAGGAAACTATTACCTATTTGTCAATATCTTTATTTTATTATCTGGATGCAGTTTTTATGGGCTTACTATAAACATCTCTAACTGACATTTTTAATTATACATAGTTTTCATGGGCTGACTATGAACCTATCGGTCACTGCCAATATCATTTTCTTTACATTTTTTTTATGGGCTTACTATTAACCTATTGGCCTTTGCCAATATCTTTTATTTATTCACTACTAGGTCAATCCAACTGGCTATTCTACCTTTTTCCAAGGTATAGTTTTTGGATTCATTATACAGTGAATATATACATATATGAAGAAGCAAACAATATAACTTGGTTAATTCCTTTAACCCATTTAGACATCTTCATAATTCCATTTCAAAATACTTTTTTTATTAATATGCCATGGTTTTGCTTTTAAACAAGATTGGGTTAATTGTTTTGAAAACTATACTTTCGAAACCTTCGAAACCTTGCTTTCAACCTCACTAGATAGCTTCCTTCGAAAGCATATGTCTCTTTTCAAAACATTAGGCTTCTACCTTTAAAAACACTTTAAAATCCTTTTTTCGAAATCTTTCGACTATAATAAAGTGTTACTTATTAATTAATAGAAGCATAGCTTCGAAACCATTGGAATTATCTCTTCTTAAAGCATTGAAAGTCCCCTTTTCGACATCATTGGGTTTACCTTTTTTAAAATATCTTTTGGGTCAAAACAAATATAAACGAAAGTATGTCTTTTGAAACCATTCTTTACTATATATAAATATTGGGGAATTTATGATGGTGTCGATATCATCTCCTTCGACAGAGTCGAAAGCATATGTTTAAAATGTTGAAGGATAGCTTCAAAACCCCTTTCAAAACTATTTCCTTCGAAACCCATAATCTTTCGAAGTGGCTTAATAAAGCTTTAAAACAAACAATATCTTTCGACCGTATTGATGACTTAAATACACTCGAAAGTCACTAAAACCGGTGGCAGGGCTTCGACTAGGTCAGAACCCCTTCTTTCTTAAGAATTGATTTATATATAAAGGGACACCTTCGAAACCGCTTTTTCTTCTAAAACAAACATGGAAACCCCTTTGAAAGCCATTATAAAACTTCTTTTAAAAACATACATATCAACTAAGTCGAAAGCTTAGTAAATCAAAGGCAGGCGCTCATCTTTTCAAGACAAACTGAGGTCGCGACCCATCGGAAGCTATGCTTTCGACGCTATACCTTTCGCCTTTCTCCAATCGACTACGTATCATCTAGATGATGCCATGTGTATTGAATTTAACTTAATGGGGTCTCGGCATGATCGAAGGCGAAAGGAAAGGAGCGAAAGGTATTCTGATTAGAGGGGAAACCTATTTTTTGGGTTAAATACTAAATTAAGTGACTTATACAAACTAACCTGCCTACATGTAAATTTCTTATTGGTTGCCTTTACTTTTCCCATGCTTTTCGAAACTAACTGCCTTATTAATTTGGACAAGTGTAAAGCTTGGATTTTTGTACATAAAACCCTCCCTCGAAAATACAATTAAATCATTTAGATCCTCCTCTCAAAATAATTTAATTTGTATATCAAATCACTTAAGAAAAATCCCCAAAATTTGCAGAAACTTACTTTGATCATGTTATCTAACTTATCAAAATTTCGAAGCCAAATTCTCAATATAATTTTCTGAAATAAATTATAAACCCAACGCGCTATATTTTCATTCAAAAATTCGTAATAATCTTTCCATAGCTTGGAAAATTATCAAACTTAAAACCCAACCCTAAAATCATGTTTTGCATAACATATAATTTTTCCATGTCATTTAAACATCATAATCTCTAGGTTTTGGCCTAAAACCATATAGATTCTTATTTAAACAATCTTGTCTAAATTAAACAACCATTAATTCATGCATGTCATCATCATTCAAACATCATATATATGATCTAAATCTTAAATCCAAAACGTATATTCAGTAAATAGAGATGAAATTATTATTCACCTTAATTTTTGATAAGGAAAGTAGATTGAGATGAGTTTGATTTCCTCTTTTTAATTCTTATTCTTTGAATTTCTCTTCTTCTTTTCTTTTTAATGGCCAGCTCTATTCTTCTTTTACTTATGATTTTGATTTGCTTTTAAAATGAAGTGAACAGGAAATGAAATGGTAAAAAAGAATATATATATATATATATATATATAAGGATAAGGAGTTATATAAATCTTATTCCCATTATACCCTTATGTAGATTGATTTATTTATAATCCATTCTCATGCCCATTTAATTTATTACTTAAGCACGACCACTTAATATTTATTCAAATCTCAATCCCCATATCACTTAACATTTACATTATTCTATTTAATCTATCTAATTAAATATCCTAAATAAGTATTTAAATCCCTCTGAGTGATGAATTGGCTATCTTGGTGTATATAAAATATCTAAATCATACGATGTGAGGAATTCTAACCAACGTTGTTGCCTCATATTTAAATCCTTCTGAATGAATAGGTATTTCAATAATTTGTGATCCTTGAAGAGGTTGAACTTTTGAACTATTTGAAGAAGGATTATTACTTACTAGGGTCAAATTAAAGTTTATTAAAAATAAACCATAGGGACTTGTTACCCAACAAATAATGTCTCCACATTTTTAATGCAAACACCACGACCAATAACTCCACATCGTGTGTCACATAATTTCTTTCATGGATCTTTAGTTTTCATCTTGCATAAGTGATGACTTTCCCATGTCGCATTAGGACGGCACCAACTTCTTCTCCACAGGCATCAATATAAATGGTTAAACCACCACTTTCATCAGCTATAGCTAATACGAGAGCAGTAGTGAACCTCTTCTTGAGTTCCTGAAATGCTTCTTCACATTTCTATGACCAATCAAACTTAGAATCCTTCACAGTAAGTTTTGTCAAGTGAAAAGAAATTTTAGAGAAATCTTGAATAAATCTTCGATAATATCCAGCTAACCTAAGAAGCTGCAGATGTCCTTTGAAGTCTGTGGTTGCCTCCAATCCTGTATAGTTGAAATTTTCCTTAGGTCTACTGAAACTCCATCTTCTAACATATAGGAATCACACTTCTTTTTCCCAGAAATGACATTTTGATAACTTTGCTTTTAGAACATTCGTCCTTAATATTTCCAACATGATCCCCAATTGTCTTTCTTATTCTTCTTCGGTCTTTAAGTATATGAGAATGTCATCAATAAAGACTAACATGAATTTATTGAGTACAACCCAAAATACTCTGTTCGTAATGTCTATGAAATAGGTTGGTGCATTAGATTAGTTAGCCCGAATGGCATAACTAACCATTCACAGAAACTCTCTGGCCCTCGTAATGCAGTCTTTGCTATTCTTATCTAATGGAATCTCGTAGATAACTCCATCTTTGAGAATAATCGAGCAGCATGTAATCGATCAAATAAGTCGTTTATGCAGGGTAGAAGATACTTGTTTTTAACCATTTTCTTATTTAGGTCTCTATAGTCTACACAAAGTCTAAGAGAACTATTTGACTTTGCTATAAAAACTACAGCTACGCCCCTAAGAAACTTGGTCTGATTATCCCTTTCTTTAAAAATTCATCAGTTTGGTTTGTTAACTCAACTTTTCCCCTTCAAGCCATCCTACAAATAGGGTGTATAACTGGTCTGGCACCAGGGATTAAGTCAATTCATAATTCCATTTCCTTACATGGGAGCAAACTCTTTACTTCCTCAAAAATATCTTGAACTTTTTTAACAACAGATATCATTTCTAAGTCCATTTGATATGAATCCAATGCATACATGGAGCAGTCTTTTACTAGACTAGGTCATTCACATATTATTTTTGTCCAACATTCTTCTGTTTGTGGTTTTCAATATGACTACTTGATTGTTGCAGTCTAGAATAGCTCTACATTTGGATAGCCAATCCATTCCGAGTAAAATATCGAACCCAATGAAATCAAGGACGAATAGGTTGCAAAAGAATAGATGGGTTTGGTAGGTAAATCTTACGTTTTCACAGGACATACAGAGATTTGTCGTACCACCTATAGGATAAGATATGCGGAGAGGGTTTCTACTATTTCTTGGGTAATTTTTAATTTATTGACTTACTTCTTAGAAATAAAACTATGGGAAGCTCCAGTATCAAACAAAACTCTAATTGAAATATCATTAATGCGTATTATCTTCTAGGACTCCTTTTCCCTTTATGTCTTCAACGGTCGAAGGCTCGCCTTTTATAGCATAGACCATAATCTATTCTCCCTTCTTCATTAATGGACACTTATTCTTCTAGTGACCCAACTGATGGCAATGGTAAAAATACTTTTGTGAACCATATGAGAAATGTTTTGTTGTTTCTGCATCTTAAGACTCCTACATATTGTTGAGAGATGACCTTTCTTGTAGCAATTGAAATAAACTACATCCTTATAACGATGCTTTTGGGACCCTCTACCGTTCTTTCCTTGCCACGACTTCTTCCTCTTGTTCTGATTGCCGCTATTTCCTTAGGCTACCGCCGGTTTTCTTTTATCTAATGCTTCATATAGGAAACCCATATCTAGTAGGACAAAAAAGGTTCCCTTCGCGTGGCCAGTCATTCGTTCATGATATTGCTCTTTCATTCCAGCAATAAACATTTCATTCTTCTTCAAGGGCATGTCTATTAGTCCCAGCCCAGAACAAGATAACTCTGTGAACTTATTTGAGTAATCCTCTACAGACATATCTTTTTATCTTAAGTCCATGAAATTTCTATAAAGACGGGATTTTCTAGCTATGGGTATGATGCTCCTTGAATACTTCCTTAAATCTAGCCATGAGAAGTTGTCTTCAGATTCATTCAAAGTGATGGATTCCCACCGTGTGAGAGCTCCTTTCTACAACTGCCAGGAAGCCAAGAATTTCTTTTACTCGTCCCTTACATTCAATACTTTGAATATCCTCTCATAAGAGCAAAGCAATGCTTGTACTTTAATAATAGACTCGTTTCCTTGGAATGGTTTTCCTCCCAAGTTAGTACGGTTCTTGCAAAGAGTACAGAAATTTGTTTGAGGCTGTACTGGAATTACTACTTCTACCATAGCTCCAGCATTATGACCATTAGTGTTAGTCGTGTTGCTGCTTCCCCTTCCTCGTCCTCTACGATTTCTCATTTCTTACTATTTGAATATAGTAAAGAGGTAATTTAGAACATTTAGAAAATATTATCTTAGAGGATGGGTATTAAGATTTCAAATGATTTTGAATAGATTTATTTTGATAGATACGCTTTCTCATTGACTAAACACATTCTCGGGTATTGCTAACCATATCCTTAATGAGTCAACCCCATCAAGGCTTATGTACTCGCTAACCTAAGCTCTGATACCAGATGTGACGATCCACCTTTTTGACCCTTGAAGATCGACACTAATACATCCATGGTATTCACATGCCACAAATTCAAGTGTCGGAAGGACAGATAATCAAGGGTTTATAAGAAATAATGATATAAAATACAATAATAGCATAATCTCACATCATATTAAACAACATAATTATATAGATGGAAAGTACATATAATCACTCCAAGTTATTCACCAAAGTTACAGTAAGTACTAACCCAGCCTGGGATATTTATAACTGCAAATCCTTATATGGGTTGATAGATACAAAATACATGATACACAACAAAGCGGAAAGTTGCGAATATATAACTACTGACAAAGTACCCTCTAGTCTTCATACTCCGGGCTCCTTCCAAAATGCTCCAAGCTACCTATATACTTGGCTACTAAAAAATAGGGCAGTCAGAGTTTAAGGGAAAAGAAAAATAAACTTCGGGTCAATCATGAGATTGGTGTGAGAAACTCAAAATATGGACGTTTTGCAAACAAAAGGATATCTCATAAGACTACGCCGCACATAAACACGGAAAGTGTTTTTACCCTATGATAACCAAAATCTTTGAAACACAATTTTTTTTTTGAAATATTATTTTTAATGACATTCTTTTGAAAACATTTTCAAATAAACTTATAAATCTTAGCTGAAATGCTTGCATCACACATTTGAGTATTGGCACAACTAAGTCTGTATGGCACTTATTGGATATCTATTTCCAACTAAATATCAAGGTAAGGAACTACCTTCCATACAGTGGCCCTTATGTTGGTCCACATGCGAACTAAGACCGATGTATCTGATAATTACACAAACAACATCGAGTATTACGTCGCCCGACCGTTACCGACTTACCAGGATTCAAAGTATACACCACATAATTTGAACTCGACGTCACAGCAGATAGAAATTTTATCCGTCTAGAAGGTGATTTCATACACTGATTGGTTGCAACCCATTTTAGCTTTAAAGCATCTTCTATTTCACTATTCATGAGTGTGAGGCTTGAGGTAACGATTACCTTTTATATAGCACATCTTCCTCTTTGAATGCCACTTTGCCATTTCAATCGCAAAACTAATTTCTACAAACGTATATCTCTTGAGCTCGTACATCTTAGGAAAGGGTGTTAGACTAAGAGAGGTTGCCTTCTCTGCCAACAAATAGATGATACATTCATAGAGATCAATCAATATTATCTAGAAATGCAACGTCAAACATTCATCCATACAAGTGGTCTAGAAACAGGACAAACTGAAGGCACTATCCTACCACATCCTGTCGAGAATTATCTCTAGGATTAGTAGTGAATAATCCTCGTGTTTCAGAGATTTCCAGAATGAAGGGACCACTACTATATATTTATTTCGAGAGCTACCCAGAGATTATCAACAAGCAGTCCTTCCAAAATGAAGATCCTCCATATTCTAAATCATGGTTTTCAACATATTTTCTTTAGTTTCGAACATGTAAATTGGTTCAAAGTGGCGTTCTAATAGGGATTACCAAAGATGACTTTGGTTTAGATGAACCAATCATCGATAAAAAGATTTAACTAGGTGAATAATTAATATTCCATTTATTTGTTTTCTTTTTATCTAAAGATATCTTTTAGAGATAATTTATCTTTTTAAAACCATTTCTTTTCAACATATATGAAATTCATTAAACATCCTTATAAAAAATTTATAAATCATTTTTCATAAATATTTTAGAGTAAATTATTGAGTAAAATAGGGTCAAATATAATATTTTACTCAATTTTAGTTTCTGTATTCAACTGGTACTATGGGTAGAATAGCGGTGAAATCACCTTTTAAATTCCAGGAATAGCACGAATTCCCTCCTCGGAACTTAGTACTAAGTATAAGAAGATTATTTCTATAAGATCCAAGTTGTTTAAATTTGAAAAGTGTCATCTATTATACTTAACACATTTTCGACATTTCGACCTTATCTATCCCTCGTCTGGGAAAGTCCGGGAGAGCCAGGGTACTGGTTGCTCCTAAACATCTTCTTAGTTTAAGCACCTCAACTAGATTTTGCGAACAGAAAAATCAGGTGTACTCGTCGGCTTATTAGAGCCAAGATTAAATCATTTGCTTATGACAGCTTTTCTTCAAATTAATCAATTTAAAATCTTTTACATAAATTATAAAACCTTTAATTAATTTTTAAAACACTTATTTATTTATTGGAAAATATTTATAAAGGATTGGAGAAGAATTGTGAAGTTTAAAATCATAATTTAAAAGTTATTGAAAAAGTGCTGCTAAAATTGCTACGAAAGGTGTTTTAAAAGCTATATTGATTAAAATGACTTTTATATCATTTATAAATTTATGTATATAAGTCAAATTCTTTTAAAACATTTTAGAATGTTTATAAAAAAAATTCATATTTTAAAAACATTCAAAAATATTGAATTTCAAGAAATCCCTTTTTGGATTCTAAACTGCAAAACTGCGATTATTTTGAAGACTTGTTTTAGACTTACTTGAAAATCTATAAGATGAAAACTTGATTTTCTTTCTTTGAGTGGAAGTATGGATATAATATTCAGAAAATTCTTACTATGAAGAATTCTGAGCTATATTCCACTTTATATACTCATTTGAATTCTACGGCGCTAAATCGCGAACCGCCATTACGTGACGCGTCTCTTTTTGACTTGATTTTTTCAATTTTCATTTGAAACTTGTTAAAACAAGTTTGAATGATTATAAAACATTTCTAATCATTTTCAAGGGGTTAATGATTCCATATTTACTTTCATAACTTGATTCGAAAAGTGATTTCCTTATGTAATATCGATGCGTATTTAACATGACTTATTAAACAACCATATTCAACAATGAAAACTTGATGAACAACATATAAATAAGCATCCATGGCAATCATTTCACATCATCATACATACATACATACATATATACATATATATATATATATATATTAAATAGAGTTTTCTCGCCTTGGAATAAAACGATCGGCTAGAAAATGGATTAGCTTCTCTAACTCGAATCGAAACTCACGAACTCTCGTCCCGAAGCTCCTATAGTGCTCAGCCTAGCTTGTGAACAGGGTAATGGTTCACGGCCTTGGCTTGTGAGGGCGGTAGGCTTGACTAGGGTTGTTGGTCGTGCGTCTAAAGACAAAAAGGAAGGGTTTGAGTGAGTTTTGAAGTGCTATATGGATACACACTCATAAACACACACAAATATACATATATATATATATATATATATATATATATATATATATATGCTAAATAAATTTAGATCTAATTTTCTATAATTTTATTTTTCTTAGATGGAATCCATTAAAATATGGTGGAAACTTTTAGAAAAATGAAGAAGAAGATGAATAAATGAAGTGAAGAAGTGAAGTGGTATTTATAGGCAAATGGAAGAGTGTAAACATCTCCTTCTTACATCGCCATACATCACCATGCCACCTCCTCCTTCCATCACCTTGCACTGGCTACCCCCAAGGTATGGCCGTGGGTCACATCATATAAGGGCAAGCCTGTGTCTCTTTGATTTGACATCTAGTAGTGATAATATGTGATAATTAGCTTAGATTATTACTCCACCACCATATGCTCCACCTCCTTTCATCATTACCCTATGCATGGCTACCTCCTTCCGCCACCACCTTAGCTTGGCCGTGTTACCTCCATCATGTCAGCTCGGCTGTCACATCAAGGCATGTGCTTGCGTCGATGGGATGTTTGATGGTAAAGGGTAGTTGCTAAAGTGAGAAGAAGTTGTTTATTTGTTTATATGTTTATATATTTAGGTTATATGTATATATGTGTTTATATAAGTGTTCACATACATATGCACATGTTTTTTTAGATGGGTAAATGTGTGATTTCATTTGGATGTCACATAAAATTGACAATGTTCTACAACTTCTATACGTTGAATCAATATGGATTTTGATTTTGTTTTTTTTGGTCATATTTTCACTTCTTACTTACTATACAAATATTTTTAAACAAAGCTTGAAAATAATATTTTTAAATGAAGAGCTTTTAAATTTGATTTATAAACCATTATTTAGTCATTTAAACTAAATTTTTAAATTCAATCGTATTTTTATAAGTGATGAATTTATGGGTCATTATAGACTCTCCTCCTTAAAAGAATTTCATCCTCGAGATTGGAGATGAGAAGAATATAAGTCAAAAGAAATAACATATATGATTAAATATATACAAGATATGATAAGTAACTACACCACAGTTTTTGATGTTTACAATTTTGGTCTAGGTAGCGAAGATCTTACCAATTAGTTCGATTCAAGCCAAATCAGGATTCAGAGTGGAGAAATATAATAATCGAAAATTTGAACTCACTACAAATTGGATGGCATGTAAGTATATAAACTGAATGTTATATATTTTACATTATTTAATGTCCAGATCATTTATATGATTTATTTCCAAGTCTTATTATCTAACTTACAACATTTACATGATAAATGCCATGTCCGGATAATTGTTCATGGAGTGTAAATTCAAAACCTGTTATTCTTCTCACTGTTATTATTTTCCCTTTACTTTCAAGTGGATGCAATTTTAAGTTCCATATAATAATCCTGCAACTTTTACAGTCAAACTGTTTTTTGATGTTTATCCCTAAAAGCTGCTGATGCGTATGTTTTGCGAAAGAAATTTTGAAATATACGAGTGCATAGTCTCCATTCATAGTTACGCATATGTTTCAAACTAGCTGTGATAAGTTACCATTTTTACTTTCAAGTTGTTATTTGACAACATTTGCTTCCATGATATCTATGTGCAATAGCATTACTTTTGCTTACTAGCATTATTTAGTATATGCATCAGGCCTTGTTCGGTTTGTAAATCGTTGTTTTCTAATATACTATCTGTTGGAAAGCATATGTACAGTCATATAATATATGATATTTGTTTAGATTAGTTATTACACAAGAGTAGTGACCTCTTATAGACTAGTTTGAAATTTCATTCACTGCACAAGCGGCGATGTTGATTTATGGTTTAACATGTCTCTCTCTATGTTGTGCATGAGTTGTGATTGCATCGAAGTTAACGGAAAGTGAATATGGTAGATGCAACGGTGAACTTGTTGGCAAAGTGAAAGATCTATTCGGTATTGTTTGAAGCATTGCTTCTTCTAGCAACAAGAAATGCAATGATGCTGCTGAGCTTGAAGCTCCTTAAATTTCTAATTGTTGTCTTCAGGGGGTTTGTAACGTCCCGGAAATTTTCGACTTTCGAAAATTCAACATCGATACTCACTTTATCGACTGCCGAGAAATCAAAGGCCGGAAACCCGAAATGTTATGGGTTTAAGAAAAAGAAAAAGACAAAGAAAAAGAGAGAGAAAAGATAGAGGAAAGAGAATAGAAAAATAGAACTGAAAGGAAACAACAGAACAACATCAGAATCTCACAATTCGCAGCGGAACAACATATAATAGATAAATGAATAATCTTTAAACAAAGATCTATATCAGTTATTACATTTCATCATATTACATCATATCATCATTACATCAGAGTATACAACAACAACAACAACAAACAGTGCAGCGGAAAAAGAAATACTATATAACTAGTAATACGCCATGCCATCCAGCTTGCCTCCAGCAATTCCAGAATATCCTGATAAACCTTACTCTTGACTGCCCGTGTAGAAATTGGTGGGCACCCAGAGTTTAGGAAGGAAAACAATAAACTCCGAGTCAGTCATGTGACTGGTGTGAGAACTTAAAACAGTTTATTTATCTTTAAAATCAAAATAGAGGAATATTTTTAAAGTCAATTCGCAATGCTTTTTAAAAATGAGACTACCATAAGACCTCCTGCCACACACACAATGCAAACGCAGACTTGGAGGAGATTTCTCCTTATGATAGTCAAAGATGCTTGATACGCATTTAAATAGAACATTTTATATTATTACTAGTGCATAGTGTAGGAAAAAATTCATTTCGAAAGTAGAATATAAATCTTAGCCAGCATAGGTACCATTATATTATGCCTATTAATAGCTACCATATTAGATGGCAGGTTCTACAACTAAAACCGTACAAGTCACGTATTGTTTCTTTGGATTTCCAACGAATGATCAGGCCAAGGAACTTCCCATTGCCACATGAGAATGCCTCTGGATGGACATCCCCGAGAACCAAACCGGATCTCTACCAACACAAGGCCGGGTTACCCCTAACTGAGTAACAACTGACCGAATATGCCATCCCCCGGTCCTTTGGGACCTTTTCACCGAGCGCTCGTAATCAATTCACACAATCATAACAAAGTGTTTTCAACATGAGTAAGTATCTGGGCTCCATACCATGATACTACCCTTTTCCAGAAGGAAATGCACACATCCTAAAGGGCGCTACCCCTCATAACCTTGCTGCATCTTTCCTATTTTGACCATTCACGGGGTGTGAGGCTCGACGAAGTCACGTCCACAAAAACATACTTTATACAAAAGTCATGCTTTGGGTCAACAAATGATCATAGAAATGATCACCAAGATAGACGATCAAATAAACGATCCTATCACAAATAATCAACACAATGATCATTTACAGCAACACTCAGCATGTCACATTACCAAAATGGGAATATATCGCTGATAACATTCAACTACATAACCTCTGAGCTCGTACGTCTCAGAGAAGGGTGTTAAGCTAAAAGAATAAATTCTCCGCCACCAACAGAAATATATTTGAAAGAAATCTACTTTATATCTCAATTTGTAATGTCAGACATACAATCCATACAAGTCTGTTCCGGGCTCGAACAAAACCGAAGGCACTTACAAAGAAGTCCTTGCAATCCGGATATTCACAATCCTGATCGGATTCACCATCACATATGGAGAACTCTATACCGGAGCAACTCGGTGCAGAGTCAATCGACAGGTCATCCTATCGCTCTCGCAAATATCCGGTCTTCAACACCGATCTTCAATGCAATTCATAACGACGTATCACATATTCGGAATGGGTTATACGACCCCATGGTCCTTTCCCGGTTAACCCGAATAGTGAGCGCTTATTCAAAAATAAGTGTGGCATTCAAATTCAAACAAATCACATCAAATACCCATTCAAAGGGAAATATTGATAGTCGGTTATTGAACTATCAATGGATATGCACACATCACCAGTTTCCAAATAATTTTCCAAATTATTTATTTTCCAAAATATCTTCACAAGATATATTATTTCACACTTCAAAAATAAATCAATATTTATTTTTCTAAACCAATCCCACTTTCTTTTATAAATTCCATAGTGAATTTATATTTCACAATATCTATGCATATACGATTTCAATTATTCATTTCAATATTCCTTTTCAATTTATCTTCAAAAAGATAAATTCTCAAAATATTCACTTTATATTGGAAAACATTTCCATACTTATTTAATAAGTAATTCACTTTATATTATTTATTTTCAATACTTAGAAAATATTCAATATACTTAAATCGAAATTAAGTATATATTTCATTCTTTAAGGAAATCATTCTCTTAAACATATTTATTTGGGCCAAAACGAATGTTACGTAAAACATCGTTACGACAACCCAAAATCACTAGTATAGGGATTCGAAATTAAAATAGATATATAAATCCAATACTATACAAAACATTTCCTTTCGGAAATCATTTACTATAACAACAGTGTTATAGTCCACTATTTCCTTTTATTTCTCGAAAATGTCTATTTCAACAATAAATGTTGAAATCTATGGTTTCGAATCTCAACACATTTTAAAACATAGTTAGATCGTTTTAATTCTATTTCAAATATCACATTCAAAATAATTTCTTTAACATATTATTCACTATTCAAAAAAACGTGAATATACTACGTTAATCAATTTCATCCTTTCTATTCATTTTGTTTCAAAGGATTATTCACTATCTAAAATGTGAATATAACTTCATAAATAAGTTATAACAATTTACTTATCAAAATAAGTTGTTTACGAATTTATAAAACAACGTTTATAAACTCCATTTCTATTTATTTTATAACAACTTCCTTTTTTAAAATTCCTTTATTAACCTATCCGATTTATAACTCAATTATAAACTAAAGGTTCATATCATAAGTGAAATACTTATAATTTATTTGTTTGAAAAATCGTTCCTTTGAACTTCATAATTATAAATCTTATAATTTATAAGATTCAATTATTTATCCAAACCTATTCTTTCAATAACTTTATAAATTTTATAAACCTACTGCTTATAAAATTCCATTTATAACTTCACCGTTTATAATTCTATAAATTTCATTCATTTATGAAATTCATTTTCACTTCATTCAAACACTTATAAAAACTCGTTTTATAATTCAAACATTTTCATTTATAAATATCAATTTATCCATCTTTAATATAAATCAATTTATATTATTATTTCAATTTATCTTCAAAGTCCTTTATAATTTCACCATTTTGATTTATAACATAGTCAAATTTTATAAATCCTATATTTCAACTTTTCATAATAAATTCAAAAATCCCGATTAAACTATTTTATAAAATCATTAGTCTCATATTTTCAAAAATCAATCTTTAACTATATTTCTCAAAAAATCATAATTTTTATAACTTTAAAAATTATATCGTTATTTATTTATAATGGATCGATTCCAAACATATAGTATATTTTCAAAATCACTTTAAAAATCATTTTAAAATTCCAAAATTTGGTCCAATGATGCCACACACCAAATAGTCAACCACGACTACAACGATATCATATATCGATATGATAATCCATCAAATATCAAAATATCTGAAATCAAATAAATACTGTTGAGGAATCCAGTTGGATCCCTCCAACCTGTTTTTCCTGCATCCAAAAACATTAACACAATACCAATTTCGCTCCAGTACGAAATTATCGCGGTATGTGTTTTTATTAAATATTATCCGCTTAATAGACGGCGCAATATGGTCTCATCCGCTAAACAAAAAATGCGGGAAATCAATAACTCCAATATATACATATGCCAATATATATATATATATATTGCTATTATATATAATACCAATTTCACTGTTTATGAAATATTCGCAGTATATGTTTTTAATAAATAACATCCGCTTACTAACGGCGCATAATGTCTATTTTAACAATCAATAGATAGCAATCATCATTCTAACATGCATTCAAATATTTTAAATCTAACTATTTAAAATAAAATCGAAACTGATTTGATTGAGTGAGAAGTTCTCACCTTGGTTTTAATTTCGTTTTAGCGATTTATTTCGAATAAAATTAAACGGACGTTTAATTTTACCCAAAATTCTCACTAACTCCAAACGACTCCAATCCAATTTCATCGCGTAGTGCTCGTCCATACGATTCCAACGCAACTGGTTTCGCGCGTTTTCGACCTCGTATGAAAAAGTTATGATTTTTATAAGTTTTAACGAATTTTATATAAACAATTCACAACATAATAATAAAATTTTAAACCCACATCCATCATCCACCGTTGATTCCAACCCCAAGCCATCAGAGCCGCACCCTCCTTCTCCCTCACTCTCGTTCATGTACAGGAACACACGCACGCACTTGAACCCACCATCCACAAACTAGGATTCGACTTTGCAACTTCATTTCTCGACTAAACTTCATCACACCACCGCCATGTCGAAGCCCATTGCAAGAGCTACCTCCACCATGCACCACTTGAAGTTCGGCCTCATCATGTGCCTAGGGTTGCGTGCGCAACTGGCCACGGTCGGCCCCCCATATCTCCCAATTTATAGCTCCAATCCACATCTTAACCGTTGATCTTGTAGTTCTCTTCATGCTCTACCTCTTTGTAGTTGAAAGTTTCGTCTAATTGCTGATGGATTTGGAGAAATCGAGGGAGGAACGTGGGTGTTTTCTGGCCATTGGTGAAAGGGGTGGCGGCTAGGGCAAATAGATTAGGGTTTAGTTATTTTTTTTATTTTTATGAAGAGAAGGGTGCTATTTATAGGAAAAAAATCGAACACTATTCATCCGGAAATTCCGAACTCCGATTTACGTGCCGTAACCAGCGTTTCTAGGGTTTACCCCGCATTCCGGACACAATGGAACATGTTTCGAAAGCTAATTCGGACATCTGTGCGAGTTATGGCAACAAACGTTCAATTTAAATTAAACCGATTTAATCGATTTTCTAGGCATTTTAATTCGTACCGGACAAACGGTAAATCCAATTGACACGAAATTTGAAACCTTACAATAATATCACATTACGGATCCGATGAAACTAGTTTCGTCGAAATCCGAGATTTTTTAAAAAATGGCTATTTTAACTCGCCAAATTAAAATTAAAAAATAATTCGATGCGTTTCGAGCTGCCACGATCAAACGATAACTCCGATTGACACGAAAATTTAAATCCGGTAATAACTAACTATTACGGATCCAATGGAACTGGTTTCGTTCAATTATGAGACTGTTCAAAAATTGACTATTTTCACTAGTCGATTTAAATATTAAAATATTCAATTTTCACAAATTAACTCTTAATTCGATTTTAAAAGTTCTAAAATATCGTTCTAACTTCAATATGATAAAATAAAATTTTACAAATCATTTTCAATCATATTTAACCCAATTTTCAATTATTTCCATAATTTAACATATTAAATTATCGATTTAATTATCCAATTAAATCCAATAATTCAAAATAAAAATTATTCGACTTATAAATTCACTTATTAATATTTAAAATTAATTAAATATTCAAATTTTAATTAATAAAAATTCTGGGTCGTTACAGGGTTGGGGATCTAACTACGATCATGTTTAGCTTAATTGGTACTAGTATGAATGTTTGTATTTCTATTTGGTAATGTTGTTGTCTTAATTTTAATATCCAAAGCCATATATGATAGCTTTGTGTACTTGTTTATGACAATATTAAGGCTACTTATATCTATAAAGTTAATTTTGGGTTGCAAGTTTTATTTGCCACAGAGATATGATGCGTATGGCTTATCTAATTATTACTGACTTATATGCTCTGCCGATAATGGGTTCTTGTATAATATCAGTGAGATGCAAACAATGCTTGCAGTAGACGGAAGTCTCTTTCGAAGCTAAAATATGTTCTTATTTTTTTGTTCTTTGTCAACAAGTATGATATACTGGTCATAGAACAATATATTGATGGTTTCATAAAATGATTTTTTTTCTACCGCATACCAGTTTCTCCTCACTTTACTTATTAACCGTAGGATTCTTCATATACATATATGACAATACACATTGTTTCAACACTTAATTGTTAGTTATTATGCACTACATTTTCTTTAACTTTTAATTTTGTTTCTAGTTGTAAATAAATTTTTATCCGACACATTGATTATAAATTTAATTGAAATTACTAGAATAAATTACAATATTTTTTTTCTTTCAGAATTACCCTCTACAAAGGTCGGTTTTCCAACGGTCATACTAGTATTTAAAATATTATATATAGTGATATTTTGAAAGTTTGCGGCCGGATTAAAAGTTTGTTGTTTCAAGTCAACATTAATAAAGAAATAAAAATTACTAAAGATTTATTTACTTCAGTGTGTGTGTTCAGGGACATATTAATTAATAAAAATCAAATTCAACGCGTCTTAACGCGGATCCGGCTCAAATAAATATAGTCCGTTTCTTCGCATTCTCAATCCTCACTCAATCCTCGCTCTCTCAAATCTACGAAATCACCAAACCGCTTCTCACATGGAATCCAATACATGGAACCAATTATCCGCCCCTTCTATGCGTCACCAAACTACGCTTCAATCTCGATTCGGTATATTTCTTCTCTCTTTCACTCTTTTATCATTTTACGATTTTGTTTATTTCTATGCCGAGGTTGCGATATTATGAGGGTTAAGGTTGTACTAATAGGATATTTTGTGAGATAGATATTTGCTTTGATGAATTGGAAGAAGTGGATGGAGAGGTGAGTTTGGATTTCGCCTGCCCCTTTTGCGATGAGGATTACGATATTGTTGAGTTGTGCTATCATATAGATGAGGAGCATCCAGATGAAGCCAATTATGGGGTAGGCTCTCTTTTATATAACGATAGAATTTATTTTATTTTGATTTTGGTTAATTTTTCAGTTCTACGTGAAAAGTTTTTTATGGAAAAAATGATTATTTTGTTGTTCTAGTGTCAAGAGAAAATTGTTGTTGATTGATGTCTTGAAAGGGAAAAAAAATGGGCTTTTATTTCTCAAGGAGAAGAGTGCAAAATCACGCATAGATCCCTCATTTGGCTGTTTAAATAAATTTTACTGTTTATTTTTCGCATCTATGTTTAGAAATTCGAATCTTTTTGGCAATTTTTTATATCATAATTTGTATTTACATCACCCAAAATTTGAGACATCTATGTTTATAAATGTGGAAATTATTGATTATTTTTGGCAAAACGTTCTTAGGGTCCGTTTGTTTGAAAGACTGAAAGCTGAATGCATGAAATGTTGTTTGATTGTTGGTAGAATAGAGAATTGATTTATCAAACGAAATTGTTTTTTTGACAAAACTAGCCTAATATTTATTATGATTTATACTTTTACGCAAAAATATGGGTTCACTTATTTTTGAACAATAGCACTAAATTTGACGATGGACCTACGTTGTTCACATTATTCATCTAATTATTCAACAATGCACTAAACAGAACAAATCCATATTTAAACTGATGATGCAATATGGAAAATAAGCGGACGAGTTCTCGTTCGCTAAAGTTTTCACAAACGTTGGGTAAGTAAAAACCTCCATATTCTTGACTATCGATTTCTGTCATATATAATTCAACTTATCTGCTTGATGTCACATGTAAAAGAGATCAACTTGAGGAAGGTACGATTGTTTACCAGAAAACCGTGTACTTAATAAATTTCAAATGCTTCATAATATGAAATCTAAACACCGCAAATGAGGAATAAAATAAATTAAAGAAATGTGTGTAGAGAGAAAGACGCCTTAATTGTTTGTTTTATGACATCAAAATAGACGCTGCAAGTATATATTTCAATGGAAAAGTAACTTCCCTGCAAAATATTGTTCATATCTAAATTCTATGAGTAATAAATAGTTAGATTCAAAACAACATATACCTAAAAAGTAAAAAACCGCTGTATGGATTAGTAGGTCTTTAAAATTATGTTTCATTTGGCTAGACCTCTCTTTTCTGTGTAGACAACATGAAACCAAATCACATAACAAGATGGCTTTACCTTATAAATCAGATGAAAATATCTCTCATCATCATTAATATAAAGTAAAGATCATGAAGCTAATGGCCAATTAAAGACGGTCTGCAATTTCAAGTGAACTTTGAATGGGAGGGGAGAAGAAGATGAGCAGTAATGGAGACTGACTGTTTTTATACATAATATCAAAAGATTATTCAAGGAAGAAAACATACGTTCAGATCCAGAAATCGAAATAAAATTAGCTGAATTGACCTAGCATATCTGAATGAATTTTGGGTGCGAACAGCTTTTGATCCTCTTTAACTCTTATTGTTTTGTTTTCAGAACTTTAATAAGTGCTTCTTATTCAAAACACACATAACCTTGATATTTTTTAATGTATATTATCCGACCTTTTTGACATCTGTCTTCATTGAGGTGTAAATTTTACTGGGAACATTATGAGACACGTAAGAATTTATATAACATAGTTACATAAATTTATCATGCCAAACAATTTTGATATGATCTGTTAAGTTTCAGCATACCCTTTGCTTCCTCCATGGGCGGAGCTAGTGTATATGATAGGTAGGGTTCAAACCCTAGCTCGTTTTTACCATTTCTTTACAATAATAAGAAAAAGAGAGGTTATTTTACCATTTTTGCCCTACCTAAAATGATATGTTGGCCATAGTTGAAACCTTGCCCTATCTGGAGCTGCCAGCTAGCTCCACCACCTTGTTCTACCTATCACTAGACTACTGCTCCATCAGATGATGTCTGATTTATAAGAAACCCACTCACAAAAACACTGCAGCTGTTAGTTGAATCCAACTGATCATAACACATGAAATTGACACACAACTAGCTGTCAGCTGTGTTACCAAATCCCTATAAATACATCATACCCTCCTCCTTCCTTGCTGATGTGACGCTACTACCGATGCTACCAACTCCATATTACATATTACAACCTGCAGCTTCCTAGATGATGCCACACCATGCTCCTAATCATTACTTACTCCATCACAATAATACTCTCCATTTAGATTGCATTTACATTTGCATCCATTATACCTCGTAATGTCTTCTAATGTTCCATTGGAAACATAATTTTAACCTGTCTTTCAATTTCATTTGTCGTCCATTCCATTGAGATCTTCCTGAAGCCCATGACTGTTTAATCTACCCCATTTCATGTTACATGTGAGTTACATGCATCCTAATTCATCCACCATCTTCTTCCTTGCTTTTTTTCCAAAATGATTGTGGCTGTTCACATGAATTCTCATTTTCCATTGAAACTTAGTCTATTGCTTGTTGAGACTATTTAACACCATAACATAAATGCTACTACATTGAGCCATATATGTCCTCAATTTTCTTGTTTACAACCATATAGATTTCAGTTGGATTTTTCTAAGTTAATGTACTAACGCCTATATATGTTACAGCACAATATCCACACTCCTAGCCAACTTGGGACCATGTCCCAACCCCTTCAAACTTTTTGTCACATGCCAGACACACCACCTAATAGATCCATCCTTATTTTATGTAGTCTTCAGTGTGTTAAACACTTGCCCTGTGTTTCATGCGTGATCAACTAGACATTTTTGCTGTGCTGCTCTAATCTGAGTCCACTTCACATTCATTTTCTCCATATCGATTGTCATTCTTACGGTATATTTCACCTTTTACTACACAATTATGGTAATTGTTTCTATGAACTACTAAACAGAAGCTTCATTTGCATATGTTTGAGTATGCTATTATGCACATTGCATAAACATGTTAATGATACGAGTTTTCTTTGTTTTTTCCCCTTTGCAGATATGCCCTGTTTGTACAGCTGGGGTTGGAACAGACATGGTTACTCACATGACCACACATCATGCAAATATTTTTAAAATATCCTTTTATTTATTTGAAATAGTAACTTTTAATTTTTGGTTAGCTGTTTAATTACCAACCTCCCTTCCCCAACGCCCTCATTTCCTTCTACACATGTTACTAATGATGTGTGTGCGTGCGTGTGCATACATACATACATACGCACGCGCGTGCACACACACGCATACATACATACATACATATGTATGTATGTATATTTATGTATGTATGTATATACATACATATATATACATACATACATCTACATACATATATAGATACATACATAATGTATGTATATATGTATGTAGATGTATGTATGTAGATGTATGTATGTATATATGTGTATTTGTATATGTGTATGTGTGTATATATATATGTGTGTGTGTATTTGTATATGTGTATGTGTGTGTATATGTGTGTGTGTGTATCAGTTCCAACTTAAGGGCATTATAGAAAACTGCTTGTATTCCTTAATAAATTCTTACATGCAAAGTAAAATGAGATTGTCCAGACTCAGAGGTTCATCAGAGTCGTATTCTACCCTTTCTTTGCTGAGAAAAGAACTTGGCGAAGGGAATCTTCAGTCATTTATCGATGGATTGGATTTTAAGATCACTCCTTCAAACTCATCACCAGACCCGTTGCTATCTTCTTTTATTACCAATTTGCCATATGCTGAATCTCAAAAAGACAAAAAGCCTCTGTCCGAGGATGATGGCAAAGTGGTCACTGAAGCATCTGAGGAGAAAACAAATGAAAGGTAATATCAGATAGTATTTATAAATTTGTTAAAAAATTAATTTTCCTTCGTGCTTTTTGAATATTAAAGTACGTATACGTATCACATACAATCTTCCCTATTTTGCTAATTATGCTAGCAATATTCAAGTATATAATGAACTTAGATCAGTCAAACACACTAATTACCTACAACTAGGCTATTTAGCTCAGATACGATAACAATTCAAGGGATGCATATGTGATACAATCATCATTCAATTGTGATAAAAGATGTGATATTTTTGGGAATAGTCTTATATGTTTGGACTTTGGAGAATCATAGTATCATAGAATATGACACATATATGATACAGATAGGATATGATAAGTATTGGTGCTACACAGCAGTAGGCTACATCTGACAGTTGCTTTGCTGCATAAAACCGAGTCACCATGTGCATAATGTGTTAGTGCAAACTATTTTGTACATGCGTTCAGCGAGCTGATGATCTATATTTTTTATTTAGGTTAATGACAAGCTGGTTGCAAATTACTATGAGAAATTAGGTTAAATAAGCTGACGAACTCCCAATTTTTAAGTGATGCTCTGCGAGAATCTTTTATATGCAATGAATAATATAATATGCCATGTGGTATTATACCGTAACATTTCAATCATAGTGTAAGACGAAGGAAAGGTTGCAGTTCGCATGAATACATGATCATATGACAAGTTGGTAATACGAAGTTTTACAAATCATGTAAATATGGATCATCCTGTTGACCCCTTTTCGGTTATGAATATTCAATACTTTCTACTGTCCCAATTTACGCCGTCACACATGATATCCCTTTCTTATTTTGTACCAGTGATGTGTTTTTATGTTCCTGGTGGTGCATTATTTGTTTGATCATGATGGGAAACAATTTTATTTTCAACAACTCAGAGACCAAGACCGATACATGTATAATAAGTTTGTGCTTCCAGGAAGCAGGATATGAGTGTGTGATAATTTTATGATGGTTTAGCTTTCAAAAGCCTCGGTACGACACTGTAGTTGTTTTCCTTATCAAAGACGACTAATGGGTTTTGCGTGGCTATAAGAGTCAAAACTTATGCATGTTTTCAAAAGAAAAAAAAACTGTAAAAAGTGCCATCTTGTGTTTCTATGGTATTCAACTATTAGAATTATTTTTTGCCCATTATTTCCATTGAAACCTAGTTGATCTCTATTTTAATGCTTCCCACAGTTCGTCTGTGAATAATATTTGCAGAAGGAAGCATGGGAGGTAATAGGGTGGTCAATCACTTACCTTAGTGAAATATGCGAAATTCATGTCTGCATAGCTGGGTGCTATTATTCTTTTGGTGATTTCATATTTAGGATCAATGTTCCCTGGTATCGTTACTGTATTTTGTTTGCAATGGTTAAGAACTCCATTTAAAATTTTCCTTCTTTGGCTCTTTTATGCAAATAAAAAGAATTCCCAAAAAATAAGTTTCAAACCGTCTTTTTATTACTATTTTAAGGTTAATTTTCATGTATACTTTCATTTTCTACATTTTGAAGTCTACAGATAAGACAGTATAATTTTTACTTACCTTATCTGAAATTGGGGTTAGTAGTGTGGGAAAATAGGGTCTGTTATCAGCAAAGCTTGATTGTTTGAGATCTTCAAATTTTTGCATGGTTAAAGCCAGTGAATCTCTGATCAGGGATTTCAGATTAGTATTCCATCTCAAAATCAGAATATCTTTTTGTATGTTGTGTTATATACCTCATGTTTTATGCTCCCTAGGATAAAGTTACTAACTATGCCAATGTTGGTCCTATTTTCAGTGCTTATGTTCTAGGTCCAAACTTCCCTAAAGTTATAAAGAGCCATCTCCATCTGAACTGATTGAACATACAAAGATTAACCTAATTGACAAATTTATTGGAACCAATTTGCCAAGAGTAAGTAACAGGTGCTGGAAGCATAACATTCAGTATTGCTTCACACGTAGTTTTTTTTTTATGCCCAAGTGATGGGTAACATTGCTGAAAGTCAAGCGTATAATCAGATCACTGAATTTCTAGGAGCAGCAAGTCTCCTAATACATTATTCAACTAGTATAACATCCAAGTTTATGCTGTCAAACTTTTGAGTTACTTTCTTGGATTATTTGTCATTAGCAATAAACTAATACCTGTTTCAAAATTTACTCTACGATCACTGCCTGTTTCCATTATTTCTCATCAGTTTTTTCAAAGGATAATTTGCTTTGAAATTAGTCTAGTTGATGAAGTGAGTGAATCTGATACTGCCGTGCTGCTGCTGCTTCCTTTCTTTCAATGCACATTTTATATTTTACACATTAACATGCATTAGGCAGATGATTATAAGTTTTGTCTCTTTCTTTTTCAGCATCCCAACGACTGTTCTATCAAGCAAGGAACAGGAGGAGATGAGTAGAAAAAGCAAGTTCGTGCAAGGTCTTATTCTTTCCACAATATGTGATGATATTTTATGAAAGTTCCAGAATTCGAGGCTACAGAAATAATGACAAAAAAATCTGGCGGAGCCAGGAAGGAACCAAAAACTGTATAAAGAGCCAGGGCAGTCGGCTGATAATATATTTTTATATAAATTTGTAAGCAGAATCATTTTGAGAGAGCTAGAGTATGGGGATGCTGAAACAAATGTATTTATGTAATTTATTCATGTACTATGTTTAGCGTAATTTATTCATATACTATGTTTAGTGTTTGCTGGCCTTGTGTGCATCTTCATGTGACGTTCATTTGACATTCCAAGATAGATATACAATTGGTAAATGGCTGAATAATGCATCAAAGCTTATGCTGTAAGTCTAGTAGTTTTAATCTCGACTAGCTAGGCAAATTGTCTGTATTTTGTCATCAGGTGAATTTTCTTTCCGGTAATATTAATGATTTTAATGCTTATACGTTTTCATTGTTAGATCTGTTTATGCATCAGTTGCATATACACCGCACGCTTTTACACCTTGATATTTCTCCTCTACCAAACTTTAACATATCATTTTGGAGCTTGTAAAATGTAAACAATAATAAAAATTGCAAAAAATGATTATGAACGTGAATGCTCGGTCTGTTTTATAGCATATTATCAAATGAGTCGAATCATTCATTGATATATAGGTAAATGTGTTCCTATTCTTTAGCAAATTAGTCGTTTGTTAGTATAACGTAATCTTGTTGCTCTTCATCCTCGTTCGTTTTATAAATGTAAACCACCAGTTATTTTCAGTCCCAGATTATTCCAATTCTACAATTTCGTTGCTCTTTCTTAGATTCCCTAATTTCTCATTTAAACCATTGTTTTTCTCAGGTAAAAAAAAAAACAAAAAGAATGGAAACTTCTGCCTGGACACTCTAACTCAACAGCATAGATGACCCCACTTTAACAAAACATTATATTTCATATATTTACATGCACTTCCATAAACTAGCTGAATTTTCAAGCTACATACATTTACATGGAAATTCTTAAACTACATATATTTACATAGACATTCTTAAACCATCCTTAAACTACATATATTTACATTGACATTCTTGAACCATCCTTAACCTACATATATTTACATGCTCATCCTTAACTGCATTTTACACACAAACTGAGCCACCGACATATTTGATACTATTTTTTTTTTCAATGATAAGCATGTCTATTTTGAAGGATCATGCTTATATCAGATACCGGTCTCTAGATTTCCCATCACTCTAATTGGCAATGATATGTCATCCAAGCCTTCTTCGTTAGTTTCCTGATTTGCCTTTATGATATGAACCTGGTTATACAACACATCAAAGCACAGTGAATACTAACAATATACAAACAAACAATTGAAACAGATGCATATCTAGTTAATGTTTAGAAACTAAACAAAATCTAGAGCCACTCATAAATTGAAAGGTAGAATAAAATCTAATATTCTAAATTTGTTAGAAAGTTTATAAATTCAATTATTACTAATAAACTTCAAACAGATCATTAGATCCTTTTAAAATTTACCAACGTTTCTTTATTACATTCGTGCACAAAGTATCTTAACAATTATAATGCTTTTGTTTGTGTGTGTTGTGGAACCAACGATTCTTTTATTTTATTTTATTTTTTGTAGAACCAATGCGTTTATGTATAGTCTTCAGGGCTTAATAGTGTTGGGTTTAACTGTGTATTTAAAAAATATTAAACCTTTTATTTCCACTTGATAAAAACACTGATCGATTTTAAATTTAAAAAAAAAGCAATAGCTTCTTAATAAAGGGATTATACTAAGTGAAATTAACAACAGCAAAAATAACTTATCATATTTTCAGTTTAACAAATATTTACAGAAACACTACATTTTCCCTGTATTTTTATTTTTCTGGTGCACCTTCTTCCTCTTTTCTTTATTCAATGCGTATTTCTCAATCGACCTCAACTCTATTCCATTTTTTTTTATATTGAATGTAAAACTCAAAATATCAAGTGAATATTACTGAAGAACAAGTAAACCTCAATCCCCTATTGATTTCTAGAAGAAAATCTTACAGCCAAATACTGCATTTGAGGAGTATTTGAAGTCTTCTACCTTGAAGGAATTTTACGCAAAGATAAACAGTTAAAATTTTGATTGAACTTTACATGAATCTATAGTCAAGTTTGGTTTCATTTTTTTTTAGAATGTTATGTTTGATGACAGAATTCCAGATGTCAATCATAGTCTGACATCTATGGTTAGTCCTGAATAAGATGGCAAATTTTACAACCAGAGAGGTTATATATGTGCTTACAATTGTTTGTTTGTTATTCTTCTTTATACTTATAGTGATCTACTACTGTATAGGTAAAACTTTGACTCCAAAGATGCCTACATAAACGATCTTTGAAAATATGTAAACTCCGAATTATGTTATTGTGACCAAGGGATCGTCAATAAGAAATACAACTGGGTATGGCAGATGTTCATAGTTTGAAATACATTACAACCACGAACCAAATGACAAAAATAGTTTGATTTTGCTTAAGACCAAAAGCGAAGGGTCTTCCCTCCTTTTCTTCTTCTCCTCTCTCTTTGTTTGGATCGGAAATGTGGTTACATTTGTAATTTTCTGAACCAATAGTGTGTAGGGAAGCTCTAGAATGAAACACACTTGACATTTCATGTCAAAAGTAACAATTCAATTTTCTTAAATTACATCCAAAGCGATAATCCACTTTCCCAAATTGGGCCAAAAGCAGAAGAATAATCCAGACATAAACAATTGTCTAGATGGTTGGATTTGGACTTTCTTGAGCCATGCAGATGGCTTGAATTTAGTTAGATGTAATCTAAGCAATGTAGTTAATTTCAGGAAGTACCAGTTTGTCAATATATCATACTTTGGATTTCAATTGATATTTGTATAAAACTTAGATAAAACGGAGAAGGTAAAAACACCACCACCACCACCAACCCCACCCCCCCCCCCCCCTCTTTTTTAACTTATAAACACCTCCCCTTCTAAAATAAAGAAATAATGGTTATGTGACAGATAGTAAAAAAGAAATGTATTTATCCCTCCTCTTCAAGAATTGGTCAATGATATATTTGCTACATATAAATGACATATTGGAGATATTTAGACATTGAAATGACATTTGATGCAAGCATCGGTGGTTGCTATGGTAATGGTAACCGTTATCATTTTGCAAGTACCGTTACCGTACCCTTTTTATTGGTAAAATAAAATTGTCTACCGTTATCATACCGTACCGTTTTTAACTTATAAACACCTCCCCTTCTAAACTAAAGAAATAATGGTTATGTCACAGATAGTAAAAAAGAAATGTATTTATCCCTCCTCTTAAAGTATTGGTCAATGATATATTTGCTACATTTAAATGACATATTGGAGATATTTAGACATTGAAATGACATTTGATGCAAGTATCGGTGGTTGCTATGGTAATGGCAACCGTTATCATTTTGCAAGTACCGTTACCATACCTTTTTTATTGGTAAAATAAAATTATCTACTGTTATCGTTACCGATTTGCTGGTATACCGAAGACTAATATACCAATAAACTGGTAACCGTTACAATGGTAATGATTAATTACCGTTTTTCTAAAAAAGTCACTAACTTGACATGTTTTTGCACTATAAAGATGCTTCATCATACAATTTATAGTGTTACTTAATAAAATACATCAATAGGAAATAAAATAAATGCAGTTAGCATTATTTGATCTAAATTACTAAACTAAATTTAATCATTTGTTTGGCTCTAAATGTCTATGATAAAGCCTATTACATAAATATCAATGTGTTATAAATTGACCCATAAATTTACCGTTACCATCGGTATTGAAAAAATGTCACCAATGATTTACCGTAGAAAATGGTAAATTTACCGTTAGCATACCGATTAAACCGGATTTCACTTAAAAACAATAACCGATTGACTGGCAATGCTATACTAATGGTAAATTTACCGTTACCATAACAGCCCTAAAAATCACACTTTTGTAAGAATTATATACTCTCATGTTTCAACAGGACTTGTTATTTAATTGCAAAATTGTACAATATTCAATTAAACAATCTACCATTTCATGTAAATTGTAAAAAAGAGTATTTATATATTATGTAAATATCATATATTTTACAACCTGGTAACAAACATCACCAATATTACTTTGATACGATCTTGATTTTCTCACAATACCATGCATTGATGGATATTGTATTAATACTAATGCGAACTACTAGGAATCTAAATGCTAAGAATAATGCAGTTTAGATGTTAAGATGCATTAACATGTCAAACAGCTGATTATCATTCCATCATCCTAACATGCTTAGCTGGCATCAATATTCCTTAAAAGTTGTGATGGATCTCTTGTTATTCTCTCTCAAATATTTTGAATAGTCCCTCCAAAGCCAAACATACTCAATCATATCAATTTAGGAATCATTATAATCTTTCAATTTTACTTCATTGCGTTTTCTTGTTTGTCACTGTGTTCAGAATGGTTGTTTAAGATGGATTTTATTGATTTTGAATATGTTTTTCGTAAAAAAATCTTATGGCATTTTGCGTTAATTTTCTATATGATTTCAGGTTTAGAAAAATCCCTTAAAAAACTCTTCAAATACAATCTTCAAAGCAAACAAAATGTGCAAGAATGGTTAAATGTAGAGAACAAAAAGGCATTTTAACTTCAAATATGAAATGAAGAAGTTTAAGGGATGAATAACAGTAAGAGACTATATATGCTTATGCATATGAATACAAGAAATTATACAACTATACAATCAGGTGCATCAAATTTACAAAGGGAAATCTTAACAGCCATCATCAAGCTTGATCAAAAATCTTCCAGTGCATAGCACATAAAATGAACTGTGATGGATTCTATCGCATACTGTTAATTTTAAAATTAGTAACTCGCATACAAAAGTAGGTATAACAAGTGAGAAATACATGCTAAAAATAATCATACCTTGAATCTTGTTGCCTCTATCAGTTCAAATATTAGAACATCGCCAGTTTCCAATCCATGATTCTTTGCAAAATATACCCATCCACCACTAAATATACACTTACTATGATTTTGCCCAGGATGGTCCGTACTGAGACATTTGACTTCATACTCTAAACCATCCTCGCCTTCTAGTTTCATCAATGTCACTTTGTCCTCGTGAGAGAAGTTCTCTTTGCAAAATTTCGTTGGAATATTCTTAAGCATAATAGTTAAGAAATTAGTCTGATAATACAAATAATATCCCTATTTACTTCGAACTTGTTCTGGTTATATGTCCTTACCAAAGAAAAGCAATAGGCGACATTTGACTGAGTCATAGTTTTGATGAATGATTTGCGGGATTTCAAACTTCGCTGAAGTTTCTCTGCCTTCTTTTGTGCACGAATTTGTTGATTTGTCGTAGTTAACTGTCCCATATATGGCCTCGAAACTTCTACAGTCTGGTCCCTTATAATGGGAAAATAACAGAATTACTATACTACTTACTAGATACTCATAAATCAAACCAACTGGAATTAACAAGCGTTGTACCTTTTACGCTTTGTTTGACAATCTTTATTGAAAACCTAATATATGTGCAAAGGTCAGAAATAACCGAGCAAAAATTGAGTTTTTTCACATGTTCATGTGACTCTCAAAGGCGATGATTAGTATAGTACTACTTCGATTTCAATTTAACCAATAACCTTGAATAGACAACACATGGACACAATCCGACGCAGAAGTTAAAGAATTTGGGAATGATATCCATGTATGTATGACCCGGAATAGGATTTGCTGAACAACAATACCTGTTTTAAGTTTTATAAAGCCATAATCCTATTACCTCAGAACATCCATAAACTTGGTTATGTTCAAGTACACAATATTTCCTTCAACAAACAAGAACTAAGGAGGTATCTCTAAATAAACGGTTCAAGACAAATATTTACACAAGAAACTCTAACCTCCTTCGTGCATAACAGATTTGAAGTCATTATTATATGCATGTCCGTAGCAAAGGCTCAAAGAGGTATGGGCAAAAAGAAAAAGAATTCCAAATTGTTTAGTGTGAGAAAGGAAATGTTATGGTATCATTCTTCCACATTAAGTTTATGATGCACACACAAACATGTTGGCAATGTGATTATTACAAAGATAACTTATGTAACATAATCATATACCAAATTAAGATACGTGACATACTAGTTAGTTTTTTCCGAGAAGAGTAAGATAGATATATAAACAAGGTGAAGCCAAAGATCAAGTTTAGGAGGAACAAAGAATAATTTGTTTTAAACTTAAATGGGGACAAACTGTTAGAATTCTCCAAAATAGTGAATGAGATATATCCCACATCGCCAAAAATAAGTGTATTTTCTTGTTTATATAGTGTACTCTCAATCTCTATATTGGCCCTTAGGTCAGGTAATTTTATGCGAGAGGGAGGACCTATATGATCATGGCTTAACACGCACGCGTCGCCGCCCATAGGGCCGAACCGGATGTGGGTCCGGGTCCAATGAGATTGGGCCGTGTCATATATTTTTACTACATAGATAATGGACTGATTTTAAAACAGAAGTGTGTTTAAAAAGGTACAGATTTTTCAACGGTTGTGACCGTTGCAAACTGATGAAGAGACGTGATTTTTCTTCTTCAGATGACCGTTACAACGAAAAGCAACAGTTCTGAACCGTTGCAAATGAAAGGACGCAGCTGTTGCGAACAGTTACATTTTTTGACGTTGCAAATGAAAGGATGCTACTTTTCTCAACGGGTGTAGCCATTGGGAATTCGACTATAAATAAGGAGGAAACATGATCACTTCTGATACTTAGTTTTAAAAACCGAGTTGTCTTTTCTTTATCTTCATTTCTTAAAATTATAATCAGTCCTATCACACAGAAGATCATACACATCACGATCTCGAGAAGCTTATGTCTGTTGTATCTTGAGGGACTTTGAATAAAATCTTAAGAAAATTATTACAACAAAACTCAGACGAAATTTCCTTCTTCAACCGGTTAGATTTTCAGTTGATTTATATGTTTATATATATATATTGTTTTCTTTTCTACGTTGTGCTATTTCTTTAAATAGTATAACATTTGATTTATCGCCATAATTATTATTACTATAGTTGTTAGTTTATTATTGTAATTAATTACAACATACTTATTGTTAAAAATAGCTAATACAGAATTTCAATGTAGTGGAAATTTGATTTGTAAACTTGTGAGACGAATTTATTATGATTAGTCTCTGTTTTGGTATACTAGACATATAACATCTTAAGACTTTTCTGTTTTCACTAAAATAGAGATGGCAGCAATTGAACTATCAACAAAGGCTACTACTCACAACGGACCTGATCTGTTCAAAAAAAATGACGATGACTTCATAACATGGCAAAATCAAATGCTGTTTTATCTCACCACGCTAGGGTCGCAGAAGTGCATCGAGGAGGAAGAACCAAAGAATAAAGACGGACAAACTAGAGAAAAAGATGCAACTGTTTTTCTCAGAATTGACTCATGGAAGCATTCAGACTTCCTGTATCGAAACTACATTCTTAATTGTCTGGATAAAGTACTATATAAAGTATATCAGCTACACCAGACAGCAAAATCCTTATGAACTGCACTTGCACATAAATACAAAACGCAGAATGTCAGTTTGATGAAATTCATCGTAGATAAGTTTATGGAATATAAAATGGTTGACTCCAAATCCGTAACTAGTCAAGTGCAAGAACTCCAACTCATAATTCATGAACTTGAAGTAGAAGGACATAAAGTTGGAGAATCCTTCCTTGTTGTAGCGATAACATGAAAATTACTACCATCCTAGAAAGACTACCGCAATTATATGAAACATAAGAAAAAGAAGATTTCCTTAAAAGATCTTATTGTCAGACTTTGAGTCTGATAACCGCGGAGTGACAAAACAAAACAAAGAGGCATTTGTGGCAGAAGAGTCAAAGAACAAAGGGCATTTCGAAAAAAACAAGAAGAAAAAATTCCCGCAGAAGAGAAAAGCGTCTGAAAACAAACCCAAAAACAACAAATGAACCAAGAAGTTTAATGTCGAGTGTTGAGTTCGTGGAAAAGCAGGACACGCCGCTAGAGATTGCAGACACAAGAAGGAATGCAACTCAGAGGCAAATATGGTGGATAACATAGAAGTAGACGAGTCTAACTTTTCAGCAGTTATATCTAAATGCAATTTGGTTCAGAACCCTAACCAATGGTGAGTGGATACAGACGCTACTCGTCATGTTTGCTCTGACAAATCCATGTTTTCTACATACCAGAAATTCGATCAAGAAGAAAAACTCTATATGGGTAGTTCTACAGTTTCCGTGATCGAAGACAGTGGCACAGTAATTCTCAAGTTTACTTCTGGAAAAACTGTCAAGTTGAATGACGCGCTCCACGTTCCAGACATACGCAAAAATCTCATCTCTGGTCCAGTGCTATCAAAGAAAGGATTCAAAATGGTTTTCGAGTCAGACAAGATGGTTCTGTCCAAAGCTGTAATATATAAAGGAAGGGGATATTTATGTGATGACATATTTAAAACAAATGTAGCCGTTGTCGGCAATAAAACTATGTATTCTGATTATATTATTAATAAAATTGAAGTTTAATATTTGCTTGAATAGGAAATTTTACTATGGCATGATAGATTATGACACATAAATTTCCGAAAAATAAATAAACTACCAAACTTAGGATTAAATCTGAAATTCCAAGTAGATAAAAACTACAAATGTGAGACATGCGTAGAAACAAAAATGGTCAAAAAACCATTTCATATAGTCAAGGTTTTAAATATCGGATTTCGGTCGCGTTTCGTCTCGGAATTTTTACACAAGTTATCTCGTATCGGGAGAGATCTCGGACGAGATGAGTACGTATTGGGTGTACATCTCGGATTAACATCTCGGTTCTTGTAATGCATCTCGGGAATATCTCGGATGTACTAATTTGTTTAAAATTGATGTGTCAAAAATTTATTTAACGGTTATAACTTTCTCAGTAAAAATAAAAATGGTAACATACTTGATTTACATGGAAAAAGAAATATTTTTAAAAGAGTGGTAGCTTGATTAGCTTAACTGATTTAGTAATGATTGTATAATATCATTTTATTTGAACGTAATAAAGAAGTGAAACCTTTCGCTATGACTCTTAGGATAAAAAGTAAAGAATATGTTTAAGAAGTTGGTAAATTATAATTGGATTGAGTAGTTTCTTTTTAATCAATATGAAAATAAAAATTATTATGGAAAATAAGAAAAATGTATAACTTCGGGTGAGATCTCGGATTGAGATTTCGATCCATATATCGGGTGAGATCTCGGATTGAGATTTCGATCCATATATCGGGTGAGATTTGAATATCTCGAACGAGATGAGTGTCGAGGGAGATATGGAGGAGATTTGATGTCTCGTCTCATTTAAATGTGAAAATGAGATCTCGGGCGAGATATAGAAGATTTAAAACCATGCATATAGTCGATAGAAGCACCGAACCACTAGGTTTGGTTCATACCGATTTATGTGATTTCAAATCATCACCTACAAGAGGTGGAAAAAGATACTTTATTATTTTCATTGACGATTATACACGATATTGCTATGTATATCTTTTAAATAGCAAGGATGAAGCAATTACATCGTTTATGAAGTACAAAGCTGAGGTAGAAAATCAGTTAAATAAAAAGATCATGATATTGACATCTGATCGAGGTGGAGAATATGAATCACCATTTGAATAATTTTGTGTTGAAAATGGTATAATTCATCAAACAACAGCACCATACTCATCACAACAAAATGATATAGCCGAGAGAAAGAATAGAACATTAAAAGATATGATTAATGCGATGTTCTTAACTTTTGGCCTACCGACGAACTTGTGGGGGGAAGCCTTAAATATGTCTAATCACATATTAAAGAAGGTTCCCCACAATAAAACAGGAACAATTCCATATGAATTATGGAAATGACACACACCAAGTTTTAAATACCTCAAAGTGTGGGGTGTTTGGCAAAAGTTCCAGTTCCGCCTCCAAGAAAGTCAAACTTGGACCAAAAACAGTAAATTGTTACTATTTAGGATCAGCCTAAAATAGCAGTGCCTACAGATTTTTGGTATTCAAGTTTGATATAACTGATATTCATGTAAATACAATCATGAAATCAAGAGACGTTTCATTCTTTGAAAATTGTTTCCGCACAAAAGAAATGAAGGAAAATGCCCCCAAAAGGACAAGAGAAGAATTGAGTAAATCAAATGAAGATGAAATTCATCGTGAAACTGAGAAAGTTGAACTAAGAAGAGCGTAAGGGCAAGAACTTCCAAGACATTTGGTTCGGAATTTTTAACATATATGTTAGAACACGAACCTCAAACGTACAAGGAAGCAATATCATCTTCTGAATCCTCATGTTGGAAAGAAGCAATCCAAAGTGAAATTGATTCAATTCTGAGTAATAAAACTTGGGAAATAGTTGATATTACACCTGGAATAAAATCAATTGGTTGTAAATGGATCTTCAAAAAGAAGATGAAACCAGATGGCTCCATCGACAAATACAAAGCAAGATTAGTAGCCAAAAGATATCGTCAAAAAGAAGGTGTAGACTTCTTCCATACCTATTCACCAGTAATACGAATAACCTCTATAAGAATGTTAATAGCAATTGCATCCATCTATAATCTATAGATTCATCAAATGGATATAAAGACGGCATTTTTAAATGGAAATCTCGATGAAGAGATTTACATGGAGCAACCTGAGGGTTTTATATCCAAAGGGAATGAAAACAAAGTATATAAATTAGTCAAATCATTATACGGACTAAAACAAGCTCTAAAACAATGGCACGCAAAATTTGATAGTGTCATGATGAAAAATGATTTTCGTATAAATGAATGTGATAAATGTGTTTATTACAAACAAATTGGACAATCATACGTGATGATTTGTCTATACATAGACGATATGCTAATCTTTGGTCCAAATACTAAGGTAATAGAGACCATTGAGCAGATGTTAATCAACAATTTCAATATGAAAGACTTAGGAGTTGCAGATGTTATTTTGGGAATCAAATAATAAGAACACCTAATGTAATTGAATTATCTCAGTCACATTATGTAGAAAAAGTGATTGAATTTTTTTTAATTTTGGAATTAAAGGCGTACGAACGCCGTATAATCCATCGGAAGTACTGCATAAAAACACTAGTGAGAGTGTAATACAACTGGAATACTCTCGTGTAATAGGATGTCTCATGTATCTCATGAATTGCACAAGACCAGATATAGCTTATGTAGTAAGTCGGTTAAACAGATATACAAGCAACCTAGGTATACAAGCAACCTAGGGAAGGAACATTGGAAAGCACTAATGAGAGTGCTTGGATATTTAAAAAATACCACAAACTATTTCTTACATTATGGAAAATATCATACCGTCTTAGAAGCATATAGTGATGCAAACTGGATTGCTGATTCAGAGGAATCAAAATCAACGAATGGTTATGTATTTACCTTAGCAAGGGTAGCAGTGTCATGGAAATATACTAAACAAACAATATAGCTCGATCCACTATGGAATCGGAGTTCATCGCTTTAAATAAAGCAGGCGAAGAAGCAGAATGGCTTCGTCACTTTTTAGAAGATATTTCGTTTTGGTCTAAACCTGTACTTGCCATATGCATACCCTGTGATAACCAAGCAGCATTAAACAAAGCGCAAAACTTTGTGTATAATGGAAAGTCACGACACATTCGTCGACGCCATAACACAGACAGTTACTCTCAAATGAAAGTATTTCCATAGATTATTTGCGAACAAATGATAACCTAGCGGATCCATTTATTAAAGATTTATCAAGAGAGAAAATTAACTGCGCATCGAGTGTAATATGTTTAAAAGCCCAAAAACCAAGAAGAGTTATCTTATATGGAAACCTATCCTGTCGAGTGGAGATCCCACGAACTAGGATCAATAGGCAAACCAGTTCTGAATAACTCAAGACGTAAGGCATTTGTTTGGACTTAGTCCTACTCCATTTCTATGGTGCTAAATGCATGCTTACAGAAGTATTAAAAGGATAAAACTATATTTTTTAATGATGACCATATCTTGAAAATAAACAAGTGGAGTATATGTAGGATACTCTTAATGGTTGTGATCACCTATGTTAGTGTAAGCTGGGTCGTCTCTATGAGAATATTAAAGGCTTTTATTCTCTAAAACACTTGCAGAACCAAAAATTGTTCAGGACAAAAATGAACACAAGCAAGAGATTTGATGTAAAGGGAAATAATGCTTTGTAAAGCTTATTGTCCGGTTATACAATAACAGCTGACGGTTCAAGATGAAATAATTCACCGATTAGCCAAGTATATCCGATAAGTTTTAACTAGGAAAAGTTCAAAGCGAAATATTTACTTATCTTTGATATAGCATTATTTTCATATGAACTGTGTGATATTACACTTTGTGTGGGGGAGACATATATCGTTATTCATGTGGGGGATTGTTAGAATTCTCAAAAATAGTGAATGAGATATATCTCACATCGTCAAAAATAAGTCCATTTTCTTGTTTATATAGTGTACTCTTAATCCCTATATTGGCATTTAGGGTCGGGTAATTTTGTGCGAGGGGGAGGACCTATATGGCCATGGACTAAAACATGCCCGCGCCGCCGCCCGTCCGACCGACCGAATCGTGCCGGGTCGGGTGCGGGTAAGTTTGGACTATGTCGTATATTTTTGCTACCTAAATAATAGACTGATTTTAAAACAGAAGTGTGTTTAAAAAGCTATGGATTTTCCAACGGTTGTGGCCGTTGCAAAATGATGAAGAGACGCGATTTTTTTTCAGATGACCGTTACAACGAAAAGCAACAGTTTTGAACCGTTGCAAACGAACGGATGCAGTTTTTGCAAACAGTAACACTTTTTGGCGTTGAAAATGATGGGATGCCATTTTACGAGTGTAACCATTGGGAATTCGACTATAAATAAAAAGGAAACTTGATCACTTTCGATACTTGGTTTTAAAAACCGAGTTATCTCTTCTTTATCTTCATTTCTTGAAATCATGATTAGTCCTACCACACAGAAGATCATACACATCACGATCTCGAGAAGTTTACGTCTGTTGTATCTTGGGAGACTTTGAATAAAGTCTTAGAAATTGTTACAATAAGCCTCAGACGAAATTTCCTTCTTCAACCGGTTAGATTTCCAATTGATTTATATGTTTATATATATATATATATATATCGTTTTCATTTCAACGTTGTGCTAATTCTTTAAATAGTATAACTTTTGATTTATCGCTATAGTTACTATTACTATAGTTGTTATTTTGTTATTGTAATTAATTACAACATACTTATTGTTAAAATAGCTAATACATAATTTCAAAATAGTGGAAATCTGATTTGTAAACTTGTGAGACGAGTATATTATTGATTAGTCTCTGTTTTGGTATACTAGATTTATAACACAAGCCAAATGGATTTGATGACATTAATTAAATATGTCTTGTATATACAAGTTAACATGCTTGCTTTATTTTTATTTTATTTAAAAAAAAAATCTGAAAAATAATAATCAAAGATCGAATATTTTTTGGATAGAAATATAAATACCATGGTATCCACATTCGAAAAATATTCATCTCTACCAAAAATAATTTAAGTTGTTCATTCGAAATACTAAGAAACAAAAACAAGTCAAGATATCAAACCATTTCGCTGTTGGTGCATGATAGTCCTACAAAGAATATTGAAGAGGGAAAAGTTATCAAAAAACTGAATGCAATCACAATATTCAAGTCCGTGAAAGAGAAGATAAGCTTTAAGAATGTTAGTCTAAGGTATTGTGTTGCTTGCTCTAGTTGATAGCAGTGTTTCAAAATACATCACTCAAACTGCCTCAAGGTCAGACGGAGGCAAAATGCCTTGAGGCTTGCTTACAAAGACGCTCTGCTGTCTGAGGCATGTAAGCCTTAGGGTAAATTCTTTTTCGTCATCAACTGGTATAAAAACTGAATTTATCAAAAATCACAAATCCTATCATTTCACGGCGGGCAAAAAAAGTAAAAAAAAAAAAGAAAAAATTAAAAGAAAAGATCCAAGAAAATCAGCAGATAATTTTGCTGCTTGTAATAATCTGCTTTTAAACGGAAAGGCATTTAGGTTTTTCAGTAAACTGATGTTGTGTTCATGTATGTACAAAAAATGTACAAGTTAGAAAGCTTTAAAATCAGATGTCTGTCAGCGACTGTATTTTGTCCGGATCACTTTGAGTGTTTAATATTCTTTATTTTAAGGTTCGACATTTGATATGTATGTGTATAATGTACGTCCAGAAAACTTAAGCATCAATATTTCAAGATTTGCTCCACGTCTTGGAAGCACAAAAGCACCTTGTCTATGCCTTTGCATTTTGAAACTTTGGTTGATAGGCATTAATTTACTTAAAGTTAGTAAAAAGCACGAATAATTCCTTAGAATCATAAAATTTAGGAAGGTTTCATTTAGAATAAAATAAAAAATAAATTAAAACATAACATAAACATATACATATAGTTTAAGGGGGTCAGCTAATCCCCCTTACCTACACGTGGCTTCCCCAGTAAAGCATAGTTCAAAAAGAGAGATGCTAATCCCAAAATAATCCTGCTTGGATATACCAGGACAGAGTAAATAGGAGGGTCCATGCAATAGAAAGTCGCACCATTATCTTTGTCTCAAAGAAATCAAGTATAATTTTCCAGAATGCTTATAGTATTCTTGGTTCAAACCACATATCAAGTGTGAAAGCTTAACTAATGTTGAGCATGTAAACTATAAATTGTGAAGCCAGCTAAATTAGAACTCAGTTTCATCACTAACGCACGTTTAATGTTGTGGGGTTTTCATAACTGACACTTTGCAAAATGAAACCCATTCATAAGTGGAGATGGCCTTTGCAAACTGAATTAATGGAGAAACAACCTAATTTAGCTTTCCATTTTATTTTTCAAAAAGTATGTGTATAAAAAACACTGAAGATGTGCTTATAATAAAGTTACAACAATCTGGAAAAAACAAATGATTTTTTTTTTTTTTCATGTTCAAGAAGAACTATTCTTGATGCCAGGGAGGTCACCATCGCACCTATGCATAGTATATGCATATGCTAACATATTTTTATCACTCTATCCCCAAGCGTGGCGTCTATGTTGGATGCAGTGAGTAGATGACAAATAAAGATCAAGTACAATAAAATATATGCAAGACAAAGACAGAAAATTAAACAAACAAATGCACAGGTAGGCAAATTTGAGCTCTACGCAGCTCTCCAGAACTAGGCAAAGCTATCCAGCTAGGCAGAGCTCTTCAGTGCAAGGCTAAGCTCTCCAATGCTACATTGAGCTGAAGAGAGATGACCAATCCAGACTAGAGGAGAGTGGATTAGTGCAAAACCCATACTAGTCTAGAGCTTAGGGATTTTACGGCTGGTAGGAAGCAAGGCTATTCTTACTATTAGTCACTGCTGTCATGTGATACATAGAAGCGGTTTTAACCGCCAAAAATATCCATTTACAATGAAAAACCGATTAAAGTAAGAAGACATAAGAGAAATATTCTGCCAGACGACGGCAACATCAACAACAAAAAACCCTTAGTTTATCATGTACTTCTAAATCAATATCAACCACACTTAAACACCATCTATTTTTTCAAATAAAAGAGCTTATGAGAATCAAGAATGCACAATCAAATAAGCACCATCAGAGATCGGTTTTACATGTGTGAATTGGCTATATCAAGCTAAGTGTGGACACCATATCATTCCACATCCAACACATACATGAATAGTGGCAAAGCGCTGGAATTTTTTAGATGGGGCAATGTTTCAAATATGGCAAATTAATCATTCTAGTTGGGGTAAAATTGCTAAAATTAGATTTTTCTTAAAAGAAATGGAAAATTTTGAGCTAGGGCCTGGGCCCTCGCTGGCCTAGTGGTGTCCTCATTCTTGTACATGAAAAACCACACTTACCACGTGCAAACCTGAGAGATCGAACATGTATTTTAAAAATCAAATTCAAAATTAAAATTCATTCATAGAGGGAGTTCCATGAGTTAAAGGACATAAGTTTCTTTGAAGATATTCAAGGTTTAAAGAAAAGTTTAGAAGGTTATACTTACCATGCACTTTATAGAAATTTAAGGCTACATCTGTTAGAAGTTTGCAATAACTATTTCATTAATAATACGTCCATCCAAACACCAAACCAAATTTTCAAGAAATACTAACTATTTCATTAATAACATGGCCAAAACCGAATCAAATTTTCATGAAAAACTTGTTTGCCAAAACATAACTTTTGTCCATTTAGGAATGGGTCGAATCTATCCATACCCCACATTTTGCCTATCCCACCCTACTATTTGATTATTTTTTAATCACATATCATATTTCACTTTTTTCACCCCAATGCATACAAAAATTACTCTTCATACTTTTTACTTCATTTACTCTTTCGTTCTTTTGTTCCAAAATATTCTCGCTTCTATTTTAATGCAATATGGTTAGTTTTCTAACATTTCAAACTACTCTTGGACTAGTTTTCTAACAATCAAGTTACTCACGAACTAGGTTTCTCCCAATTCCTTGTCAGTTACAAATATAAAGTGCTAAAAACAAATACAGGAAGAAGAAAAAAGATGCATAAAGAATAAAATAAACGCAGATCTGAAACACAACAACATCATGATCTTTAAAAACATTGTGCTCATCATCTTCCTCTAAAATTTCATAGAACGATGAAGGGAGAAAAAAAAAGTCAGAACAAAATGGCTAGCCCTACCCAGACAAATCCCTTTCAAATTCAAAATTTTATAAAAGATTAAATTTACCTTGTTGTGATCCAGAACCAATGAATTTGGCAAATTTGCGTCCTCAGGGGACCTAATGTTGCAAACATCACCATCCAAATTTCGCATTTGGATCCCAACAAACTTCTCTGCGAATACCTTTTCCATCCTTTCAATCTTTTCTAACAAATTAATTATCCTCTCTTTATCCATTGCCTCTCTTTGTTTGTAAATTTTGGTCTCTTCTTCTACTCTACGCAGTTGTTCTTTCAGATACATGCATTCTCTTTTATGCTTATCAATTTCCTGACTCATTAATAATTTTGTGAGTTCTAATTCTGCTTGCAATGTGTGAAATCTCTCTTCCATTAACTTGCATTTGAGCTCCATGGATGCTGAAGGAAAGAAGATGCAATTATTCACTTTATATATTTCTCTTAGTTCGCATGGAATTGTGATTCTAATGCCATCTTGTAATGCTAGTTGGGTTTGGGTATTGCAGCTTGTAGGATATAATGTATTAATATTTGTCAGTGGATATTACATAAGACAACATTAAAACCAAACTTAAACATGAGAGAGGTTGGGACAAAAATTTGAGTTAAGGTTAGATATGAAGGGTTGTGTGTGTAAAGTGTTTAGAGATTATGTTGGACTCTACTCTCCAATTTGGAGAGTCCATATGGTTTGGTAACCTATGTCGGAAGTAAACCCTTTACGTCGGATGTAAACTCCACGGACTGCTTTTTCTCTAGCGTTTATGTTGTCTTTAAATGCACTTTAGGTATCAACTATGTAATGACCTATCTTTTCGATTCTCGAAAGTCGGCACCTAATACATCCATGGTATTCAAATGTCGAGTAACCAAATATCGGAAATGTAGATTGTTAGGATAAAAAGAAAAAGAACGGGGAAAACAGAATCTTACAGCGGAACGATCACATATAATTTAACAAATACCATAAAAGATGAAGATGCATGATATATCAGAGTTAAAAACAAACCTCATCAGCTTGAACGGTTATAACTTCCTAATCTTATAATTGATGATGAGTATACATAATAATAATACAGCGGAAGATAAAAGTACTACGGCAGGCGAACATCTAGTTCTACTACATGAGTTTCATGTCCCACCAACAACGATCTGAAAAAGTTCGATCTGACCCGAGCATTATAATAAAATAACGCATGGATTAATTTGGAAAATCAACATGAGAAAATTTAAGAAATACGATGAATATGTAAAAATATGTGAGACCACGCCGCTAAACATGGAACGCTTTTACCTCACAAGAACAACATCTATAAATGATAGAATGGAAATAAATCGTAAAAAAATCAAACTTGAAATGATGAACACAATTAAGATAGAAGTCTAATCTTAAAGAATGGACAAAAACAATTAAACATACAAGAACGCATAAGGCATTTTTCGATGCAGTTAAGAAAAGATTTATTTCAAGGTTCAAATCGTAACAAGGAGAATGAATTTATCCAACATAACTAGAAGGGTGCGCCCCCTAGACCGAAAGTATACTTCTAGATAAAATATGCTTGAAAGTCCATGCCAAACAAGCAACACTCTTGCGAACTTTCAAGCTGAACCCCGTTAAACTTTTGCGGGCATCTGAATATATTCACATCACCACATGCATGCTACCAACAAATTTCTAGATCAATGTGAGTATACCCTAGTAGGTGCGACCCACATGTCTTGGCTTCCACTCGCTCTTTGGTTTTAGTTATCCACGGTGTTGGATGTCAATGCTCAGAACGAGCTGCAAATCATCTTAGATTGACGGAGCACAAAGAATGACATCAAAATCGATAGTCGATGGATCAAGTATTATAAACAAACTAGTACTACTCCGAAGAAAACAATGAAGCCGGACAAGTTAGGGCAGTGTTGCTTCCTATCTTAACTCGACAACATTCTTAACTTTAAAAATAGCAAGAGTTTAAATGTCCCAAACTAGCAACAAAATCTCGTTGAATCGACTAACAAAAAGAGATAGCAGGATTGATAGTCAATAAGTCAACTATCGGGAATAATAAATGGTCGTATATGAAAATTAAATTTCTTGCACTTATCATAATTCGTCGATCATGAACTAGCACTACCTCGAGGAAAACGATGAAGCCAGACAAGTAAGGGTAATTTTGCTTCTCACCTTGTCATGAAAACATTCTTAACTTTGAGAATAACAAGAGTTCATTCAACATTTAGTGCTAAGTGTAAGACTGAATATTTTTAAAAAATGAATTAAACATTTTAAACACACACTTGTGCTTGCTTGTCACATCACAAATATTTGTAAAGCACTTTTAAAATTATTCTTCTAAAAGAGCTAATTACATTTCTAAGTGTATTAAAAAGGAAGGATAAAAAACAAATGTCATTAAACATCGTTTACTATAAACACAAAACAATTTACACTTAGCTTTATATTTAAACATTCCTTTTTAAAGATTTTCTTATTTATAAACTATCATTTATAACTTTAAAACAATATTTATTAGCCCAAAAGATAATAAATCAATCTAAAATATTTTTATAAATTTAAAACAATGTTAATCATCCCGAAAGATAATTAATATAACTCTTTTATAAAATTAAAATCACATTAATTATCCTAAAAAGAAAATAAATCAAATTCATAATCTTTTTGTAAATTTAAGACACCATTAATTATCCTAAAAGATAACCAATCAAATTTATAATCTTTTATATATTTAAAACAACATTAATTTTGATATCAATTCAATAATTTCTCACTCAATAATTTTAATGGCGACTATTTTCCTACTACTCCTCCTTTCTTCCATTTCTTCATCCACCCTTAAGCCTTCACTGCCTTTTATTCCATCTCGGTCTCCTCGTGCCGAAGAAGCATCATAAGTTTTCTACTTTCCTTCTTGATATTGCCTCGTCGAGCTTGATAAGGTCTAGAGGCGCCTTTAGATCCCCAATCCAACTTTCCAGGTCCCTATCTCCTCCGAGGCCGCTATTAGGATCGTTAGATGATTTCCCATTTCTCTCTACTGCAATTCATCCACAGGTCGCCACAACTAACTCCTTTGCAGCTCTATCTTTACCCATCATCATTGCAGATGTGATGTCTCCTCCAAGGTCGCCTTTGGGTACAATAGTTGATTTCCTGTCGTCTTATGCCTCTGTTGTTATTCGATCGCAAGTTGCCCCTAATTACATGTCTTTGCTTTGTTCTGTTCCTGGTAAGCTCCTAATATCTATAAATGTAACTTATATAATTGTGTCGCCTTTACTTGGTAGCAAGGATGACTGTATGGTTGGGCAGTTATTGGTTAGTGATTGTAGTTTGGCTGGCGATTCTGGGCCTTTGGATCCAAATGTAGTAGTTGTTAGTTCATGCACTAGTCATGTTTGACATATCGCTCCATTGGATAATTGCTTCCTGAACTTAATACTGCCCTATCCCATGGTTCTTTGGATAATATTCTGCCTTGTGAATGCTGGCCAGTCAGTAGCTCCTATGCCCAATCCTGTGTGTACCAAGCCTTGGTCATCCTCTTTCGCTCCCTGCCCCACAATGCAGATATCTACTGTTAGTCCTTGTAAAGGATGGTTTTGATGAGAACAACCTTAAGACTTACTATAAAATATAAATACTAATATTATAGTTTAGATATATATGTATATGCAGGATATAAATATGTAGGTACCAAGAATGAAGACTGTACAGTATAAAGATACAAGACTGATGAATTTAAAGATTGAAGATGTTAAGATCGAAGACTCATGAGTATCAAGATATCAAGAGTTCAAGATTTCAAAGTACAAGATAAGTATTAAGTCTAGAATTATGTTAAAACTTCTTGAAAGCACTTACGTCTTTATTCGAAATTTATTCGTGGAATGGAAACCATTTCGAGCCTGTTAAAGAGATGGAACCCTAGTGAGATGGAACCCACGACAATATCAAGTGGAACATATAGTAGTCCTATTTTGATATCCACTAATTTTATAAAAATGATTTTCAAAAATATATCTCTTGTTTTTTAAAAAAATGTTTTCAAAACTTTCTTTTCAAAAAGACATCTCTCTTATTTGAAATACTTTAGCCTCAAAATTATCTTTATCATTTTTTAATATTTTGCTTTCAAAATTGTCCTTGATTTAAAACTATTTCTTGTTTAAATATTTAGCTTTTAAATATTTATATACTCAGATTTTAAATCATTTTATAGATTAAGATTATATATTAAAAATTACATTCTAAACTCTTTTATATGGTTAAACTATATTCAAGTATATTTATAAAAGTTTAGAAATTGCTTTGAAAAATTATAAAAACCAATTTTATTAAGAAAATCAAAAATCACCATTTTTTGCCTAAAGCATGTCGACATACTCCTACCCCCCATGTCGACATGGTGCCCGTTAATTTTCAAATTTTAAATTTTAAAAAGAAGTGTCTATTCGTTGTATCCTTTCACGAATAAATATGGCTGTTAATCTCTATAAATACTAGACTTTCCAAACAAATTTTTACCATTATTTTCATTCACTTTCTCTCCACTCCATCTTCCACATGTATTCTAAAGAATCCCAAACCATACTCTGCCGAAATACCAAGTGAATCGAACTTGGTTATCTCTTGTTTGATTCTCTGCCACTCTGTCCAATAAGATCTCAGTGCTATTCAGAGTTATAGGATTATTTGTACATCAAACTATTGAGTGAAAGGTGCTGTTGAGCCTTGAAATCAATTAGGTGTGATTGTTGCCCCAGAAATCAATTAGGTGATCTTGTGGCTTGGTAAATCAAGAGAGTTTGCCCCGGATTCGAATACAGGAGGGTGTACCTCGTGGCCTTGAAATCGAGGGTGTAATCTGGGAGATTATTTTGAAAAGAAATCCGTACAATTGTGCGGGACTGGATGTAGGGTAACTCTGAACCAGTATAAAATCCTGCTTTGTTCTTTCCTTTACTACGTTTATTTATTATTTGCATCTATGTATGATTCTGTGATTATATCTGTGTTTGTGTATTGCATTTGTTGGTGATTAAATTACTTAAGTTTCAAAAAGATTAAGTAAATCCATAAAATACTATTCACCCCCTCTATTATTATTCTAGCTTTAAGATCTGTAATCCGCATTTCTAACATTTAGTATCGGAGCAAGGTTTTTAAAGTTTTCATAATCTGAATTTTGAAAAGTATTTAAATGGCTACCGACACTGATTCTATTAACACTATCACTAGTTCATTGTAGAGGGTCAGTCTACTGCCAGACCTCCACTTTTTAATGGCAGTAACTATGCATATTGGGCATGTAAAATGAAAATATATTTACAATCAATAGGATTAGACACTTGGAATATCACACAAACTGAATATTCTGAACCCACAACTAATTTTGCACAGTGGACTGCTGAGCAAAAGACTATTGCACAAAATAATTATAAAGCCATGAATATTTTATTTTGTTCACTCGATAGAAATGAATTCAATAGAGTATCTGTTTGTAAGTCATCATATGATATCTGGAAAATTTTGCAAGTTACTTATGAAGGAACAAGCAAAGTCAAACAAACAAAAATATCCATACTCATAAATCAGTTTCAATTATTCAAAATGAATTCAAATGAGCCCATCTCAGATATGTATAGTATATTTCAGGATATTGTGCATTCTCTAATATCACTGGGAAAAGTTTCTCCGAAGAAGATCAAGTTAGAAAAATTCTAAATTCGCTTACTCCGGAGTGGGATCAGAAAACTCTTGCAATCGAAGAAGAAATGTTATCAATACTTTAAAGATTGAAGAATTGATTGGAAATCTAATGTCATTCGAAGTTCAAATGCAAGGGAGAAGAGATAGCAAGGCATTGGAAAAAAGATCAATTACGCTCAATGCATCGACAGATGAATTAGAATTGGGTAGAGAAGGCGATGAAGAAATAGCCTTCATGACAGGGAATTTTTCGAAGTTTCTAAAATACAGAAAGATGAACAACCTCAAAAAGAATGATCATAGGAATTTTAGAAATCATAATGTATTGCCAAATCACGTCAAATGTTTCAACTGTGACGAATCAGGTCATCTCAGAAGAGATTGTCCGCATCCAGATAAGCAACAGTTTCCTGCAAGCAATGATTATACAAAGAAAAGGAAAAGAGCATATACCGCTACTCTAGATGATTCAGAATCAGATTCATCCTCAAGCGATGATGATCATAAGACAGAAAATTCAAATATGTATTTTACGGCTATTCATGATTCTGATGATCTCAAGGATACAAATCTAGAAAATGGTACACGTTTACAATATTTTGGTTAAAATTGTTTGTTTAAAATTGATCGATTGTTTGATTGCTCTTGAAATTATGTGTTGTCTGAATTTTTTAAAATTTATATTATTGTATTTTATTTTTTAATACTATAATATTTTTTATTTTATGTTTAAAAAGAGCATTATTATATTTAATAATCACTTTAGAAAAATATATAGACATTATTAATAATAATATATAGATATTAAAGTATTTAAATAGATAGGTCACATGAGACCCATGTAGACATGGTCCTACCCATGATGTCGACATGCCTGTCAGAAAGTTGAAATTCAAATTTGAATTCAATTCTTTAAACTTCCCTCCACCTTTTCACCAACTCCAATGTCGTGAAAAGGAACCTCTTGACCAGAGAACATGCCTATTGAATATTTATTTATCTCCTTTATCCAATCATATATTTTTAACTTTCATTTTCAAAACTCAAATTCTCTTTTACTCTTTTAAACTCTCTGCTCACTTCAAAAATGGCTTCTTCAAGCACTCTATCCACAATGAGGTTGTCAAAAACCATTGAAGAGTATTTTATAATGATCCGGAAGCAATCAAGGCTTATATAAGCTATGCTAATTACGGAAAAGTTCATACGGAAAAATTTGCTATCTTTAGCGATTTCTCTACATATAAAATCAATACTCTTCTTGAAGAGAACCGTATTCTTAGTCTTTTTGATAATTCTTAAAATGATTTTGTTTGCTATCCAAATCTTGTTAAATTGTTTTATGCAAATTTGAATCGGGGTTTTCGTGAAGGAAATGAAAATAAAATTTGGAGTAGTGTTAAAGGCACTAAAATTGTTTTAAATTGTGAAATTTTGGGCAACATTCTCAATTGCAAGAATTCAGGAATGGATCTTTCTACTTTTAATATTGATGAACATGATCGTGAGATATTTCATCACATTTCGAAGGAGATGACAACTTTAAATTAAAAAATCGTAACTTTCGTCTGAAAGCATGTATTGTTAACCTTCTTTTGCAACATATTATCGCTCCTAGATCGGGAAATTTCAATAACCTGATTTTGAAAGTTTGTAAAGCTCTTTTTTCTATTTTTGGTCATTATGACATTAATTAGGGGCAAGTGATTATGGATGATCTTCGTCTTAAGAATTTGGAAATGGGTAAGAATACTTTGTATCATGGAATCTCTCGGATTTTTAATTATTTTGGCATTGATTATAAACAGGAAGAATTTGTTTCAAGAAAAGTGTTTAATCATGCCAATATTTCTCTTATGAAAATTCCTTTTATATTTCAACAATACGAATCTCTTGCGAAAAGGATGAAAGGTTGGCATATGAAGAGATGGAAGAAGAAAATAAGGAAGAAGAAGGAGGGGAGGAAATGAAAATTGAAGAAGAGAATGAAGATACCTCCTTGGAAAGTATTGAATATCCTAACAGTCCTTCTAACAAAACTCTCCTCAAAAGTCAAAAGATCATAGTGGAAAATCAACGGATTCTCAAAAAATCCGTTGATTAGAAATTGGATAAAATGACCACTAATATGAACAAATTTTTTGGTAAAGTTGGTCGAAAACATGGTCTATCATCATCCTCCTCATCCTCTAGCACATTCTAAAAATTAGGATGTGATGTACTAGTTTATTTTGTATGAACTTGTATTGCTCTTTTATCATATTATGAAGTATCTCATATATTAGCTCATCTATCTATGAATTTTAATCTATCTTATGTCTTTCTATCTTATTGTACCTCTGGAATGAATGATAGTATAATATATAAGTTTGTATCTATATATACTTATGCATAAAATAAACAAGACATATAAATCAACACGCCCATGTCGAAATACCCCAATACCCTATGCCAACATGTAACTGTCTGTTTTAGTTATTCTTTTAAATTTTGAATTTAAAATAACAAACTTGTTTCTATTCATTTTAAACAAATTCTTGCCTATTTAAACACATGTTTGTTCTATAAATCTATAAACTCTTTATTTCTATTCATCTCTATTTTCATCTTTTAACCATTTATCAAATATGGCATCCTCTTCTCAAACTCTAAGTGAAATTTTGAAGAATCTCTCAAATCATTCAAGAATATACTTACTTTTATTCTCTCCAATTAAAGGCACTTAGAACTAAGTCAAATGCAAATGATAAAAGAACAAGAGAAGCATTTCGATGCCCTCCATTGGATGATTTATGCCCTAAACAAAGATTACTTCAATGAAAATCCTGAAGGAACTTTGATTCAAGATAATGAAGATTGGAAAGATATTAGAAAGGACCCTATTTTTGGAGAAGAAGGATGGGTTGAAGTTCCTAAAATTGTTTGATTTCCTTATGGTTTGAATTGCTTGTTTTTAATTGTTTGATTTGATTTGAATTGTTTGATTTGATTTGCTTTGATTAGAATTAATTTGGTTTGAATGAAATGTATAAAATTATATGAAACATAATATATGGTTATTGGATTTAAACTACCATATTTGTAGTGTTTTCATTAAGTAACTCATGTTATTATATATATATATATATATATATATATATTCCATCTTTATTTATCACAGGTATTCCAGTATTAGATTATAGGGTAGTTATATTAGTATACGATTAGTTTTTGTTGATGACAAAGGGGGAGAATTATAAAATAGAGTAGTTAGAGTAGTTAGGCTTAGATTAAGGGGGAGTTAGGCTTAAATTAAGGGGGAGTTATTAGTTTTAGGGGGAGTTATAGTAAAGGTGAAATATATTTTATAAACATAGGTCGTCATCATAAAAAAAAGGAGATTATTAGTCCATGTGAAGGATGATTTTGATGAAAACAACCTTAGGAGTTATTATAAAATATAAATACTAACATTATAGTTTAGATATATATATATATGTATATGCAGGATATAAACATGCAGGTGCCAAGAATGAAGACTGTACAGTATAAAGATACAAGATTGATGAATTTAAAGATTGAAGATGTCAAGATCGAAGACTCATAAGTATCAAGATATCAAGAGTTCAAGATTTCAAAGTACAAGATAAGTATTGAGTTTAGAATTATGTTAAAACTTCTTGAAAGCACTTACATCTTTATTCGAAATTTATTCATGGAATGGAATCTAACTCGAGCCTGTTAAAGGGATGGAACCCTAGTGGGATGGAACCCATTATAATATCTAGTGGAACATATAGTGGTCCTAATTTGATATCCACTAATTTTATAAAAATGATTTTCAAAAATATATCTCTTGTTTTTTAAAAAAATGTTTTCAAAACTTCCTTTTCGAAAAGACATCTCTCCTGTTTGAAATAATTTAGCCTCAAAACTATCTTTATCATTTTTTAATATTTTGATTTCAAAATTGTCCTTGATTTTAAACTATTTCTTGTTTAAATATTTAGCTTTTAAATATTTATATACTCGGATTTTAAATCATTTTATAGATTAAGATTATATATTAAAAAATGACATTCTAAACTCTTTTATATGGTTAAACTATATTCAAGTATATTTATAAAAGTTTAGGAATTACTTTGAAAAATTATAAAAACCAATTTTATTAAGAAAATCAAAAATACCATTTTTTGCCTTGAGCATGTCGGCATACTCCTACCCCCATGTCAACATGGTGCTCGTTAATTTTCAAATTTCAAATTTTCAAAAGAAGTGTCTTTTTGTCGTATCCTTTCATGAATACATATGGCTATTAATCTCTATAAATACCAGACTTTCCAAACGAATTTTTACCATTATTTTCATTCACTTTCTCTCCTCTTCATCTTCCACATTTGTTCTAAAGAATCCCAAACCATACTCTGCCAAAATACCAAGTGAATCGAACTTGATTATTCTTGTTTGATTCTCTACCACTCTCTCCAATAAGATCTCAGTGCTATTCAGAGTTATAGGATTATTTATAAATCAAACTGTTGAGTAAAAGATGCGGTTGAGCCTTGGAAATCAATTGGGTGTGATTGTTTCCCCGAAAATCAATTAGGTGATCTTATGGCCTGGTAAATCAAGAGAGTTTGCCCGGACTCAAATACAGGTGGGTGTACCTCGTGGCCTTGAAATCGAGGGTGTAATCTGGGAGATTATTTTGAAAAGAAATCCGTATAATTATGCGGGACTGGATGTAGGGTAACTGCGAACCAGTATAAAATCTTGATATGTTCTTTCCTTTACTGCTTTTATTTATTATTTGCATCTGCGTCTGATTCTGTGATTATATCTATGTCTGTGTATTGCGTTTGTTGGTGATTAAATTACTTAAGTTTCAAAAAGAATGAGTAAATCCACAAAACACTATTCACCCCCCCCTCTAGTGTTATTCTAGCCTTAAGATCCGTAATCTGCATTTCTAACATCTACATGCCTCTTGATTTTGAAATTGTGGATGTCAATGGAATAATGTTGCCTCTGCCTTATGCTATGCAGGTAGGGTTAGATATTGGTCAGGATTCTTGGTTTCTTTCTGGGTCCTAACCAAAAGATTCAAGATGCTAGAAGCATATGCCACCGTATTTGGAAACTCCATAGGGATCTTTGAGTAATCTATGTCGAAACTCAACGTATTTCTTCAAATTTTATTACATTGAGGAACATCAACATGTTTAGAAGCTGACCCATCCTTTATTGACGAGAATCCATGCAGTATCACCATGTGGTCTCCTTCCATGGCTAGTGTACTTTATGCACATTCTGTCTATTTTACAGTCATTAATGGGCTTAAATTGGTTAACATGCGCAATAGGTAACTTGAAATGTTTTGACTCTAATACGGTGACTTACAAGATATTGGTTTATGCCAAGCAGTGATAGAAGTAACCCTAGAAAAGCCGCTACCATCCTCAATTTGCTTTCATCTTGCTATTGGCTATGTAGCGGAAGTTCTTTTTAGACATGCTGGGCACCTGACATTTGTTTTGCTTGTCATTCTTTTGGCCACCTTGCTGCCTCTTTCAAGCACACAGACTCGGACTTGGAGGCTCCCCCTCGGCCCAAGATTCCACTTCCTTGTCCCCCTATGCGGAAGTGGGTTCCTAAGATTAGAAATTGCACTTTCGTGTCTATAAATCAGCATGTTAGCCCTATTAATGTACCTTCTCCTCCTAATTCTGAAGCTGGATCAATTCCTTCTATGATCGTGTCTCGTCCTGTATCCCCTTTAGCTGAAGGTATTGGTTCCCCTGTGATTTTTCCTTCTGATGCTATTGTTCGTCATGTGTCATCTAGTGAGCTGGTATATTTTCAGATCTTAGGTTCGGTCCATTTCCTTCATTCATTATTGTGTACTATACATATTCTTTAGATCTCCACATTAGATCAAAATCTTTCAAATCTTTAGACAAGACATTTTATCCTTCTTTTTAAATGATACACTTATCATTTCTTAGCTTCCCAAAACTTCACTCTTTTTGTCATTTTTTAACAAGGTATTATATTTTAACTTATTATTTTTCTTTATAATGTCTTCTTAAAGAAATTCAAACTAAACATCTTGGAATCTTACTTCTAAAATGCCGGTCAATTAAACAATAGATTTATTATCATTAACTATCACATATGTATAGATATCACATCTTTGAACCCATGCTATCGCATACCCATATATCACAAGTATATAACTATAGCAAGAAAAGTTTTTCGGGCCTACCACAGATATAAGCTCAAAGCTATAGTAGGAACATGCTCAAAGCTATCGCATGTATAATTTATAGCTATTGCAAGTATGAATTTGAGGCTAACGCATGTTTAACCCTAATAATTATCACATGTCTAACCAATAATTATCGCATGTCTAACCAGTAGCTATCGCATGTCTAAAATAGATATCGTACGTCTAGCTTTCAAAGCCATCATACATATCAATTTGAAGCTACCATATGTATCAATTTAGAGCTATACAAGTATCAATTTGGAGGTATCACATGTTTCAATTTAGTGTTATGCAAGTATCAATTTGGAGCTATCACATGTATACACATAGGCTGTCGCATATATAAACTTAAGGCTACCGCATGGATCAACGTAGATGCTATCGCATGTATAAACTTAGCCTATCGTATGTATACAACAAATTTGTAATTAAGTGAAAAATTGATATTTACTTCAATAAAGTAACTTCGTTTTGACTAATTCCTTACAGTTGTAATTATTTTATCTGTTACTTTTATATTGTGCAAAAATCTCCAAAGATAGTCGAAATTGATTTCTTTGACTATGCCTTAATAATTAGTTTCCTTAATTATTTTCATAAATTAAGGTACTTTCTACCGTACCATTTAATTCATAAACAATTGAAAATTTCTCAAAAATTCATAGAAATTCGAAAACACCACCCTTTATCTTTAGTAAAATTTTCAGATGCAAATATTAAATTGTAACATTTTTAAATATTAATCTACAGTCAGGATTATCCATTCTCAACTTAGAAAATAAAAATAAATATTTTCTCATTCGAAAATTATGAAAACTAAAACATATCTTTTTTTAATATTATAAATATCATGTTGAAATTTCAAAGCATTTAGAGATGATTAACTCATGTTTTCTCTTAAAACATATAAAAAATAATGTAGTTTAATATCCAAACATAGTTAAATTCATTAAACTATCATTAAACATGATTATCATCATTCAAAACATTAAAACGTATTAAAATCCAAACCCGAATATATTTTTATAAAATGGGATGAATATTACTCATGTAAGCTTAAAAACTTGATTATCTTTTTCTTCTTCTTTTCTTAAAAATGAGAGCTTTCATCCTTTGTTTGAGTTTCTCTCTTACTTTTCTTAACAATAATGTTCGGCTTGGTTGCTTTTGATTTGTTTTGTGAAATTAAAATACGAATGAAGAGAAGAATATGGTTAAGGGGTATACGAATTAATAACTTAGGAATGGGCAAAAATCTCTCACTTCCTTATCTTATTAATTCATTTCCTTTAATACGAATTCCTCTTCATTAAAACATTCATTTTGTTATTTATGGTCAAATTTAAATTAACATTTAATCTTTTAAGTGTCCCACACTTAATTAATTAAATTTCCCTTGAATAATCCCTTTAATTAAATTCTATTAATTACCATTCAATAAATTCTTATTGTTAATTTAAGTCTCATATCACGGCACTCCAAAATATGCGGTGATAAGGAAGATGTTGGATCAGGTGTATCAGATAGTGGGGTAAAGGGGGCAAGTTCGAAAAAAAATCATTTTAACTCATTATGCACTAGATCTTTTAATGTGTTGTCCTTAATAACGTGATTGACATTAAATTGTATTTAATGTTTGGTGTTTGAAAGGAAAATTTAATATTGTAATTAATTACGTTTTATTTTAGGTTTACTATTTTTTATATTAAAATCTATTATAGCTTAATTTTAACTTTCGTCTTTTTTAATTTAATTTTGGATTTGATCGATTTATTTTATTTATTAATGCAAATAACATTTATTCGAATGTGAAATTTTTTGAGATAATTTCATTGTTAATTCATAAGGTTTATTTGATGTAATATATACATATACATATACATACATACATACACACATATATATATTAAAATAATTTTATAATTAATTAAATAACATTTATTGCAAAATAATATTTAATAAAACATTTTTATTTGGATAATGTTTACTAAAAAATATTATACTAATAAATCATATATAATGTATATATGTACATATATACAAATATTTATGTACGTATAATAATAATTAAGTCATAATTTATTTTGAATTTGAATATAAAATAAGTGATATCCTACTTTATAATGTCATGCACATATATATAACGTACAATTTAAGTGACGTTAAAATGTCCAAAATTTTAATATGAACTAGACGATGCATGCACAAATATATAATGTACAATTTAAGTGACATTAAAATTTCCAAAATTTTAATATGAACTAGACGATGCATGTTGCGTGTGAAATCGAGCTTGTACATGAAAATTATAAAGATTACATGTTATAGGAGTCAAATTATAATTAATTATCTGGGGTCTAGAATAAAATAATACCTTTCTTCTTCTCCTTTATTTGCTCTAGGCACGCTTGTCTTATAAATGATGTGCGCACCACTGTCGGAGATCCCAACTTCATTGATTGCTCCTCTGCACTTCTCCCCATCAATAATAGCCTTGACCGCCCTTTATATGGAATCCAAAGATATCATCGCAGATCAGGGTTGAGACCCTAATCGTCCAAAGAGGATGAACTGTAATATAGTACATTGGCTCACAATCACCATAACTTCCATCCTTTTTGCCCAGTCAATAGACACCTTCGAATTAGTGTCTAGGGACGATGAGTTTATGGCCAGAAAGTATCATGCATGATGTGCACAAACAATAGCATGCATAAATTTATTTACTAAAAAACATTATTTTTTTAGAAAAAGGAAAATTTCATACAACAAATATATAAATTAGTTTTGAATCTAGAATAATTTTGATATTTCCTCTTGATAATCGTATGGTTGATTACAACTTGAACCATCAGCTTTGGCCCAAAGAGAACCTTTCTTTAACTCAACAGTGGAGTTGTGAAGTCCACTATTGTCCACTATTAAGTTATAAATTTTTTTATGGAGAGAAATAAATTTATATGTGTTAGAATGCGGTGTTTAGGTATATTTGTAACAATAGTAACGTGCGATGTAAAATATCTTACGTAGATCCACTATTCAAGATGTGACCAATTGTAAGTGAGATCTTATCTCACTTAATTAACTAAACTCATTTAATTAATTCATACCCACATATACTTTGGCTTATCTTACCTTAAAATAATTTTAAAATTTTCAACTACCAAAATAATATATACACATGCTTATACATATATACATATATATATATTATATTTATTTAAATTATTATATTAGCCTAAAAATAATTAAATAAATATATAACATATATCTATATTATTAATTAATTTTAGGCATATAATATAATTAAAATTAAAATAATTAAGTAATATAACCATTATATTAATTTTTCCGTAGCAATAATTTATAACTTCTATAAAATATTTCGGTAGATTATTTTTGGTCAAAAATTGAGCGTTGCATTTGTGTGGCTCGCAAGTGTGAACTCGACTCGTAGTATATCCAAGCAATTTAAATATCAAGGGTGTTACTGTATACACTCACTTTCCTCCTTTTCTTACCAACCTTTAGTCTCACCCACTAATATTTTGTAAAATATTTCTCACATCCATATGCACCCACCATTCAAATTCTTAGTTTTTTAAGCAAACAAGCATTCATTCTTAATCTTCGTAAAACTATAACCTTAAACACATTCATAAACCCAAGTCTAATTAACTCTAATCCTTTTCCAGTTCATTTCAATATTTGACTAGAAATATGTAGTTAATTTGGTTTTTTGAATCTAAATATAACCTAAATGTTAAATGATTTCACTCGAAATTCTTTTTCGGGCAATAGAAATTGAAAATACAGGAAGGAAGACCTATGAAGAAGCAATTGATTAAGTTGATAAATAAATTCAAAGAGGGATTCTATGTAAATTTTGTAGAATTTTAATTATTTTTGGTTAACAATAATAGTGAGTGTTTGAAGTGGTTTATTAACATAATTTTAGCATCTCATTAAGCAGCATCAAAGAGTATATTGGTGAGTATATATAATCACTCAATACTAAAGTCTCTATATAGTAGTGGAAACGAGTTCAGTTACTTAAAGATTATTTAGGTGAAATCCAATTTCTTGTCTTTTAAAGAGACACCTAAACAATGATATATTATGCATTTTTTCTCTTCATCATTAGTATATCACTTAGATTTTAAGAGCTTGGTCATTGGTCTAAACTATAACTCTATTAATATTTGTAGTTGATTGCGAAGTCCAACACTATAGTCCATGGTTAGTTTGATAATAGTTATCGATTAACCGATTTGTTTTGGCAAAAACTTTTGACTTTACGTTGATTACTAATTATGATGATACCAACCTTCTATTCAAAGGAGACAAATCCTCTCTTGAATAATATTTCTCTTCAGGTGGTTCGACTTATACCTAACCTTGGTTGTAGCTCAACCACATTGTCGTGTGATTTACCATAATCAAAATATAGTTTATACATTTAAAATTCATAGAAGTCAAAAGGCTATTGCATATCGTCATGTGAAATCTTCTATTTGAAGTTTAACATATAGATGACTCTCAATGGGTCGTTATGTAATTGTTCCAAACAACTACACGTATATAACCTCTTGATTCCTCTAATGGTTATGAGTAATTTATCATTCATCATATGGAGAGCGCTACGTACACTAATTTCCATAGATATATCGATATTTCCTTCTTGATATATATTGACTAGGAACATTTAAGGACAAGTATTTTTTTTATCGACTCAATACTCATCATTATGATCTCATTCATAACTACAACCGATTAAACACTTTTATAACATTATTTATAACCCAATATAGAAATATATAAAATTGATAATAAAACCAAAGAATTACTTTATTTAAAATAAGATTTGATATAAAAGAATTAAATTATATAATCAAATTACATATTGTCATAGGAACACCCTTAACCCAATTAGTCTCCCACTTGCATTGGGGCCAATTATGATGACTCATAAGCATACTCTTTATTAGTTTTCCTAGATAAAACCATGAAAGGGACTCGGTGAATGGATCTGTAATATTAACATTTTGTATCTACTTTTTTATGATACTTCTACATTATCAATAAACTATTTTATCATATGGTAATTGCAGAGAACATATCTTGACATCTTATTGAGCTGTCGGTTCTTACTATAATATATATTGCATCATTGTTATCACAATTCATTTGAATTTTCAATGGTGAGATCCATTCATGGCTTTTTCTACATTTGCGCACATATATTGATTGCAGCACTATTCAAAGAGATGTGCTTTGCTTTATAGTTGAATTTTCCATAATCTCTTGTTTGGAAATTTCCAACTTAAAGCTCCATTATTAAGAGTAAACGTGAATTTGAAATTGAATTGCTATTTTCAATGTCACTCGTGAAGTTTGAGTTTGAATATTCATTCATAAGAAGTTCATTGTTTCCATAATCAATTCTCTAGTAGTTCGTAAATACTCAAAATTACTCTTATCCTGTGCAGTTAAACCCCGCTAAATTCTCACTATAGCGCATAGCACTCTTGAACCGCTATGTTATTTCAGTTTAGCACTATTAAATAGTAGACCCGCTTTAAGCCCCTTTATTTTCATCTACACCTGCTAAATTTAGGCTTTTTATCATCCATTTTAGCAACTTTACTATACAAAAGTGATTTGGTTTGTTCTCTTTTAAACCAAATCAACGTCAGGGTAAGGATCTACTTTTAAGGCATAAGTGTTCAATATAAGTTAGAAACTATTATAGTCACAAAATTTAGTCATCATAAATCATGATATCCTTTGGTTTTTTATATAAGATTAATAATATTTCTTTTTCCTACTTAAATGATGTGAGAATAATGATAGATTAACACTAAATGTTTGATTTTATATATAATGAAGTTTTTTTTGTACCTTTGCTATATTCTCGCTTTATCCCTGCTATAACTTTTTTGCACTTCCATGCTATAAAACCGCTTAGCGCATTAAACGCGTAGCTCTTAATTACCATTCAGTGATTTTAATTGGGATTTGGTATTTTTGTAGTGCACAAAGTGTATAAGCGAATTTTGATTAATTACATAGCATAACATATATGATAATTCTTATTGTCTATACATAAGAAATATATATGCACCATATTAAACATTTTAATATGGTGTCTTGTATATTAACTGGGACATATAGGATTGAATTAACCTTGGGGAAGGGGTATATATGATTAATTATAAATTCATAGAATAATAAAAGCTACATCACATATATTTAATAATAGAGTAAACATAAAAATAAACGTAACACACAAATTTATCCAACTTTGGCAAAAGCTGCCTACTGCTACCCCTTATAATTCTACTAAGATTAAACAATCGACCTTTTACAAATTCCTTTTAAACCTGTGATTATCGCTAACCTTATACCTATAAATCCTGCCTCAACTCTATACTCGAGTTAGAACTTTCTCAAACTACAAATCGTAGGTCAATCCTAGTTAAAAAATAGAGTTTTGAAATTAAAATAAAATACAAAAATAAAATTAAAAGCCCTAATAAACATCGATCCAAATTGAAAAACACTTCCTTCTTTTTATTTTTAGGTCGTCCCTCTTTTCTTTGTTACTTTCTTTTAGGGTTTCTCTTCTACGATTTTGTAAGCCACTAACTTCAAAATTGAACATTGAATCCCTGCATCTTTTCCATTATCAGTTGATTCCCTCAATGGCTAGTGATTACTGGTTGCGGTTGCTTCCACTATCGAACTCCTTTGCAGTTGAAAATTTGATATGATCTCTTTGATTTTGTATGCTCTTTCGAACTCAACTCCATAACTTGCAGATGATTATAGGTTTTTATAATGGTTGATTTAGAAAAAATCTTTCTAGATTTTCATATATTGCAGGTTTGTCTATTTGAATTATTCAACCATGTGATTTAGGCTTTGATTTGGTTATTGTTGGCTTGGCTTTCGATTTTAATCTTTGGCTCAATTTTTTATGTGGTCTTTGGTCTGATATATTTGACTTGTTCAATATTTGTGATTTATGATGGCTTTGGACCGACATTGTTGATTATTTATACCTTCAGTTATGATGGCTTTGCCTGAAAATGTTGATTTGTTCGTACATGCTTTGGCCTGAATTTATAGGCTTGCTCGACTTGAAGAATTCTTCTGTACACTCAATAATTTTTCTGGAATGTTTATGCTGTATGTGTACCTATATACATGTGTGTGTGTGTATGTATGTATGCATGTAGTGGAGAGATGTTTTGGCTATTCACTTTATCATTGCACTTTAGCGCACATTTCTGATCTTAACTTCCTTGAGCACTTTTTTGAACCTCGTATGTGTGTGCATGGCTTTGCTGGTCTGTTACATTTTCTAGTACATTTAAGTTATGCGCATTGCCTGGTGTATGTGATTTGTGTTCTTGGATGTGTACTTGCTCTGTGTGATTGCCTATGTGCTTGTACTTTTGTATATTTGAATACCCTTTGTGTGTGTTGTATGCTTGTATGTGCTTGCTGTTCTATGTATTTATATATCTCTTGTATGCTTGCATGCCTGTGTTTGCATTGGCTATGCATACTTGGTCACTTGCATTTTAAAACTGATCTGGTTGTGCATACCTTATGTGTTTGATTGTTTTTTCTGGTCTAATTATGGCTTCACTTTTTTTTTGAAAATGATACTTAGATACAGCATGACACTGGGACAATAAACCACAAATCATGCGTTAATAAATGTTCGAATTACACTAGCAAGTTTCGAACTTATGACCTCTCACACCAAAGTCGAATCACTTAACCACCGGGACAATAGTGCTTGTTGCACTTCACTTTTTTCTGCCTTGGCACTTTTGATTTGGTATTGACTTGCCTTAAATGCTTGAAGATTTGTATGCATGCTAGTGTACATGCCTGATATGCTTTCTGTGCCTATAAGCTTGTGACCTTGCTTTAGCTTATGTGTTGTGTCATGTTGCTTTCATTTTGAGCACTGATTTATGCTTGTCCTTGCCGCTCGGGTATGTAAGTGTGCTTGTGCATGCCTTACCTGATCTTTTTGCTGCATGTTGTTTCACTTTGATGTATTTACATGCTTTTTATACTTGAATTTTGTGCTTGCACTTACATTTTATATCTGGACTTGAATTTAGTTTGTTTTATGCATGTGTTGTATTGTTGTTTATTTAGAATTTTCGACCTTAAGGCATGTATAGTGATACACCATGCATCTCTTAAGTGGCTCGTGCACAAATTGGCTTAAGTCTGAATTTTTGTCCTTTATGAATATGTTGTACTGGTTCTTGTGTATACCCGTTACACTAGACCATGTCATTGTATTTAGTCATTATTTGAAATACGAAGAGAAACGAAAACCAATAAACTGAGGCAATGTCAAGTTTAAATATATTTATATTTTTGCAATTTAATTTTTTCTTTTTACCGCTTCCTTGTTTGTCAGGTAAAATAGATTTCTATCTTGACATAGGCTAGCGCATTGTATTTGAGTAAGTGAGGATAAATGTAGAGTGATTATTGTATTGAAAGTGTTATGAGTAAGAGAGTGCAAATTAATGCATATGGAGTATGAAAATAGTGTATGTAAAATATTGTATTGAAAATATTATGGGAGTTCTTGTTGTAATTATTGTACTACAAATTTTTTTATTGAAATAAATATTAATTTGTTTATTTCTTTATGTGATGTTGTAATAGTACTACAACAAACACATTAAAACACACACACACACACATACATACACACACATGTATGTTTATCATCATCAAATAAATCATAGACTACTATATGCTATAATCTCCTCCTTTTGATGATAGAAAATATTAAGATTTTGTAACCATGGGCTGAGAAATATTTTGATGCACTGTGATCACAATCTCCCCCTATTTAGATGCTCCTCTTACAACGATACCCCCCCTACACAGATGCATGCATAAAATAAAAGGTGTCTGAATGCCAAAGAGAAAAGAAACTTGAGAAATACTTACTTTGAAACTAAAAAGGAGAAAATAAAAAATGAATTTCGCATGATTTTTACTCTATCACCAAAATCTTAACCTCTCTCCCTTTTGTTGTCATCAAAAATTTAAAATAGAAATCAACACCATGAAAGATTTTGATTGATGCTATAAATCATATAGAGTTCAGAGTATCAAAAATTTCAATCAATCAAACAAAAATCATAACATTTTATTAATTAGACGCATATCCCATTTTATAGTTATGATTGGATTGTGGTTTAGGGAGAATTTTATATAGTGATAGTAGTATGTCATTTTTTTAAAGGAACATTCTTAAAAATTAAATTAAGAAAAAGAAAACAAAGAACGTTAAGCACTTTCTAACCATGCATAACCTTAAGGAATTTTAAATGAGGTTAGTAGTTACTTAAAACAAGAATGTCAAGCACTTTCTAACCATGCATAACCATTAGAACTATTAATTATATTAGAAGTTACTTGATATATCCTTCTCTAATATAAGTGCTCCATCTATGCATAACCGTGAATGTAAGTACATATCTAGAGATGAAAAGTTATTAACCCATGCATTGCCGTTAGAACTTTTAAATGAGAGTGAATACTTTGGAATATAGTAAAATTTTAAAATCAAGTTAAAGAATATAATTTCATGTTTTCCTAAATACCAACTTTGTACCATATTAATTTTTGGTGTATGGGTTGCAAGAAGGATGATAGGAATAGAAATGATCATGGAATATGTAATAAATAAAATACACTGCAAAAATTTCAATTTTCAAGAATTTTTTAACAACTCTTTTCTTTGATTATGAATTATAATTTAATCATTATCTGTCACTTCCTTAATAACTATTAATAATTTTTGATAGATTTCATAATTTTCAAGTACTTAAGCATTATCTTTTCCAAAGTAAATTCCTTAATGGAAAATCAAAAATCAAAACCTGAAATGGAAAATGAGATTTAAAAAAAGTCATTTCTAAAATTCCTAATCCAATCGAAGTTGCAAAAATTTATTTTCTGGAAGTGGTTTTGTGAAAAATATCTACTAATTGAAAATCATTTGAAACAAATTCAATGCAGGTATATTCTGAGTCAGTGGTAGATAATGCAATATAATTTTGTTTTCTATTAACCATGAAACTAAATAATGTCCTAGCATGAAATATATATCACTTGTGCTTTTTCTATCAACAAGGCAGCTTGCATAGTCTACATTAGAGTACTCCACCAAATTGAAATTGCTACAAAATTTCATGTGACCAAAATATATCTCAAAATTCTTTTTGCAACTTTTAAACTTGTTTCTTTTTTACTTCCAAAATATCTTATTTCAAAAAAAAAAAATCATGAAAAAATATGGAAAGCAAGGAAAAATGTGTTAGATATCAATTAATTGTAAAACATACGATATATTAAAAAATCAAACTAATGTAATCTCAAAAGTTAGAAGACATGTCATATGATCTAATAAGAAAAGACAAGTTATACTAGTACAATATCAATTAAATTGGTTTAAAATTCAAGTTTCATAGCATAATTAAAAACTTTACGTTAAGCAAAGGCAAATTCGTTTATAGTGAACAAAGACATGAGTAACTAAAAACTCTCCCTCCAATGATCTGGTAGTCATCATTAAAGGTAATGAATGTAGAAAAGTAATTATCAAATATAGACATTCGGCCATTGTTGTTTTGAAAATTCAATCTATTTGAAAACTTTAAGTCCATAGTTTATTCTAGCACTAAACTTGGAAGGTTCAGATATTCAATATTGCTAATCAATAAAATTGGTTTTTAGTCAAAATTGTCTAAAATACTATAACTTGTTTGCATAAATCAAAAACACTTTTCGAGTAACGTGCTGATATGATTACTGTTTTTTAAGGTTTTATAAAATGAATCAACAAAAATTAAAAATATTAAAACTATATTGTTATCAGTTAGCATTTTAGAACTTCAATAATCTCAAAATTCAGATTAACAATGTTCAAGTTATGATCGATTTACTATAGCTGTGTCTTTTGAAGCAATTTTCTAACAGTATACTGAATTATTTGCAGTTTACCATTAGTTTAAGTTCAGATTTTAGGAAACAAAAAATATAGAACTTACAGAATTTTCTGTCTATTTTCTCGAAGATCATGATTTTGCAAATCATATGGAGATTAAGATATGGCAATTATACTACAGCAGTGTCCAAAAAAAAAAAAGAATTCATAACAAGAAGAGAAAATAGGGTTTAGAGATCACACTTTTATTTACCTTTAATATCATATTCCTATTCACTATTTTTATCCAAAGTATGTAGATCTCCACTTTATTTTCCTAGACTAAGGAACATTGGAATTACTCATTAAATATACATAGAACAACTTGAAGTATTTCGCTATCATTGTAGTTCCTTAGCCTATTTTTGTACTAAATATTAAAAGAAGTGAGTGGCTTGGCAAACAATGTAGGACAACATTCATTTACATTTGGAATCTTTGGTACCCAAATTTGTTTATATAGCAAACAGTTAATATTAACATTTGTACCATTGGAAACCCAAACTTGTTTATATTTAATAAACTTTACATTTATACCTTTTGGGACCCATAGCTGTTTAACGGTTTTATGTTTGTTCCTATACCAACACTTATTTTGTTTATGCCCAATTTTTCCACAAATTGAACACTTTGATAATTCTTTGTGAAATTTGATATTGTCACAATTCTTTTCTCTAATTTGTTCAACTCTTTCATATCCAATTCCTTGTCTGTTTTTGGCAATAGTCTGATTACCTAACAACATGAAAATTGGTTTTTATTTTTTGGTTTATTGTTGGATTTACATGCATTCTAGTCCATTTTTTGAATCACTTCATCAGTAGTGCTAACTCCGCTACAACATCATCTTCTTCCTCATAATCGATTGTACATTTTAAGGCAATTGACTTCATTTTCAATTCTCCACTTTCACGTTCTTCTCTGACTTTCAGCTCCATCTTATAGGTGATGAGATTTCCTATTAGTTCCTCTAACTTAAGCTATTTTAGGTCCTTGGATTCCTGGATTGTTGTCACTTTTGCTTCAAAACTTCTCGGGAGGATTCTCTGAATTTCTTAGACGTCTCTAATTCCATGTAAGCCTTTCCTAGTATTTTGGATTTGAATACTAGATTTGAAAATAGTCCCTACATCTCCTTTATATTTTTATCTTTTGTCATTACAAAGTTCTTATATTCATTGTAGAGCATGGCTAGATGAGATTCGTTGACGTGTGGTGTGTACCTTCATGAGTCACCTCAAGTGCATGCAAAATTTCCTATACAGTCACACAATGAGAAGCTTAGGAACTTCATGGCTTGATGTGGCGTTTGAATGATAAAGACTAAGTTCATTTGCATCCCACTTATCTTTAGGCTTAGGAACTTCATGATGATCTATTTTACTGTAGGTAAACTATAACCGATTTCAATTATATCTCATGCCTCAATAGTGTCTAGAAAAAATCTTCATCCTATCTTTCTAATATGAATTATCAGTGCCATTAAACATGGGTGGCCTAGTTATGGATTGTCATTTAGAAAAGAATTATTAAAACTAGCCATAGATTAAAAAGTGTAAATTTGACTACCTTGCTCTGATATCACTTGTAGGATTGAAGTAACCCTAAAGGAGGGTGAATTGATTAACTAAAAATTCACAGGAAAAAAAAATTATAGCACAAATAATAATAGAGTAAATGTAAAAATAAAAGCAACATACAAATTTACGCAACTTCGGCAAAACCTGCCTACTATTGTCCTCAAGATTTCCACTAAGATTAAATAATCGACAACTTTATGAACTTATGAATATCGTTAACCTGATTGTTCTAACCCAATGCCTAAAATCCTTCTCAACTCTATCCCTGAGTTGTGAATTTCTCGAATTATAGATCATTGTTTAATCCTTATTAAAAACTAGAATTTTTGAAATTAAAATAAAATGCAAAAATTAAACAATAAGCCCTAACAAAACATCGTCCCAAATTAAAAAACACGTCAACCTTTTTTATTTCAAGCCGTCCCTCTTTTCTTTTTTACTTTCTTTTAGGTTTTGTCTTCTTCGATTCTGGAAGCCTCCGACTTCAAAATTTAACGTTGAATCCCCACCTCTTTTCCTTTATCTATTGATTCCTTCAATAGCTCGATGATTATTGGTTGCAGTTGCTTCACCGTCGAGCTCCTTTGAAGTTAAAAATTTGGTATGATCTCTTTGATTTTTTACTTTTATTTTGTATGCTCTTTCGAACTTGACTCCGTAACTTACCGACGATGATAGGTTTTCATAGCGGTTTATTTGGAAAAAATCTTTTTAGATTTTATATATTTTGGGTTCATCTGTTTGAATTATTTGTTGGAATTCCTTAACAAACTAAATGAATGAAATATACAAAGTCCCACATCGCCAAATTATTGAAGCTATATTGGTTTATATATGGCTTTCTCATGAGGAGGTTGGGGGCCTGGGGCTCCCAAATGTATGCTTCGTTGTGAGGAGGGAGATCATGCATCTCCACCACACACGCGCGCGCGCGCCGCCGTCCGAACCGGGCCGGGCCGGGCTCGGGTACGGGTCTAAAATGACTATTCTTTTTGCTAGGCCACCGTTTAACGGTTTTGGGCTTCTGCTGAAACTGGGCTGGGACGGACGCGACTGTTCATAAAGCGGACTGAAGAGGCGCGGCCCATTAGATGCAAACAGAAGCGGGTGTGAGAAGCAGACGCGGGCGAATGGATGCGGCATGAGCGGGTGCGACCCGATTGAAGTGGCGCGGGCAGGCGGGTGCCACTGTACGAAGTGGTACAGACACAACTGTTTGAGCGAACAGGTGCAGACACGACCGTTCGGAAGAGATACGGACCAACTATGAATAAGAAGGAAAACTGATCACTTTCCAAACTCATTTTTCAGAATCCGAATCTTCTTCTTCTCTTCTTCTACCATGCTCTAAATCACAGAGTGATATACTCATTACAATCTCGAGCAGAATACGTCTGTTGTATCTTGGGAGAATTTTGAAATAAAATTCTTAAGGAAATCATTACGACGAGCCTCAGACATAATCCGGTTAGAATTCTAGTCTGATTGTATATTTATATACATTATTCTATATTCTATCCGTTATTCTGGTTATACTATTCATTCAAAATAGTACAACGCTGTTGTTGTAATTTATTTACAACGTTCATATTGCTATAATAATTACTACAGAATTCCAGTGTAGTGGAAATCTGAGTTATAAACTTGTGCGACGAGTTTATAATTGATTATTCTCTGTTTTGGTATACTAGACGTATAACATTATTCAACCACCTACTTTAGGCTTTGACTTGATTATTATTTGATTGACTTTCAATTTTAGTCTTTAGCTTGATTTATTATGTGGTTTCAATTTGAGATTTTTGACTTATTTGATATTTTTGGTCTGTGATGTCTTCGGCCTAACATTGTTGACTTGTTCGTACCATTGGTTTAAGATGGCTTCGGCTTGAGAATGTTGACTTGCTCATACTTTCTTTGGCCTGAATTTGTGAGCTTGTTCAACTTGAGGAATTCTTCTGTGTACTCCATAAATTTTTTGGAATGTTTATTTTATCTATGTACATATATACATGTATATATGTATATATGTATACATGTAATGAAGAGATGCTTTGGCTATTCACTTTATTATTGCACTTCAGTGCACCTCTTCTGATCTTAACTTCCTTGAGCACTTTTCTTGACCTGACATGTTTGCAAGACTTTGATGGTTTGTTGCAGTTCTCAATACATTTGAGTTGTGCGCATTGCCTTGTGCATGTGCCATGTATGCTTCCTATGTGCTTGCTCTGTCTACTTGCTTGTGTGCTTACTTATGTGCATGTACTTCTGTATATTTGAATATCCCTTATGTGTTGTTATTTTCCTGTATATGCTTGTGGTCCTATGTATTTGAATATCCCTCGTGTGCTTACTTGCCTCTATGTATGCATTGTATGTGCATACCTGGCCACTTGCGCTTTAAAATTGATTTGGTAGTACATGCCTTGTGTGTTTGAGTGTTTTTCCTAGTTGTGGCTGCACTTTATTTGTTTCAGGCACTTTTCATTTGGTATTAACTTGCTTTAGATGCTTTAAGTTTTGTGTGCTTACTTGAGTATGCTACATGCCTGATATGTTTTTTTGCCTATAAGCTTATGAGTTTGCTTTAGCTCGTGTGTTGTGTCATGTTGCTTTCATTTTGAGCACTAATTTGTGCTTGTCCTTTCTGGTTTGGTATGTGAGTATGGCTTGTGCATGCCTTGCCTGATCCTTTTGCTGCATGATGTTGCACTTTGTTATATCCGCAACCTTGTTTTATTCGAGATTGTGCACTTACACTTTAAATCTGAATTTGAATTTACTTTTTTTTGTGTGCATGCATTGTGTGCTTGTTTATCTGGAATTGCTCAACTTTAAAGCATGTGTAGTGATACACTGTGCATGTCTAAAGTTGCTCATGCACATATTGGCATAATTTTGAATTTTTATTCCTTACGACCATGTTGTACCAGTCCTTGTGCATACCTGTTGCACTGGTCCATGTTCATTATATTTAGTCCCTGTTTGAAAAATGAAGAGAAACAAAAACCAATAAACCGAGGCAATGTTGAGTATAAATATATTTATATTTTTGCATTTTCAATTTTTCCTTTTTTCCTTTTTGTTATTTCCTTATTTGTTAGGTAAAACATATATGTCTGGGCATAGGCTAGAGCAAGAAGGTAAAAATTGAATTTGAGTGAGTGAGGATAAATGTAAAGTGGTTATTGTATTGAAAGTGGTGTGAGTGAGAGAGTTGCAATTTGATGCATACAAAGGAGTATGAAAATAGTGTATATAAAATATCATATTAAAAATACTGTGGGCGTTCTTGTTGTAATTATTGTACTGTTAAACTTTTTATTGAAATAATTTTTTTTCTTTGATATTGTAATAGCACTACAATAAATACATCAAAAAACATATATGTATGTATGTTTATTATCATCAAACAAAAATCATAAACCATTATATCCTATAGGAAAATCCCAACATCCTCTTATACTAAGTATAAAGGATACCTCTTTCAAATCTTTCGTTGATAATTAAACAACCAAGCTTTAATTGATTTTAACACTGGTACATATTAGAAATATCTTAGTACCTTTCATTTTCTTTGTTATAGGAACACACTCCTTTTTTTTTTTAACTAAAGCCAAAATATTTAATTTCTTTGCCAAAATACCTTCTCAACCACTAGATGCTTGTTTAAAATCATATGTTAAATTTTTCCATAAGTTTTGTTATCGCTCCTACTGATCTAAAGTTGTTTTGGCTATGACATGAAAATAGTCGCCATTAAATCATTATTTAGAAGTTCTATTTCAACATTAATGCACCAAAACTCAGTCATAGTTGTGGTAATCTGCGAAGAGAATCCAAATGGACTTAAGCATGATGATTAGAAATACTTCATAATTTCAATATTTGAAATCGATGAGATAATTTCCCATCAACCTTGCTTTGTACAGTTCCAACTGCATTGATCTACTTCTCGAGGACTCACTTGCGATCGATGGATCATGTACGTTCAAAAATAATTACCAAAATTAAATCATGTCAATGTACTTGAAATCCTCTTTAGATTTAGAAATTCATGCCATGTGGTTGAGCCTTTGCTCACTATGGCTTGTTGATAACCGAGGAGATTGCCATTAAAACAATCCATTTAACCGTATCCATCAAACTCATAGTTTTTCTTCAATATGCGAGAGTTCCTATTAAGCATTCTAATAAGCCTATCCTATTAGCCTTAGTTAAATTTGTATCATCTACGTAATCTATTTCTATAATAGATTCTTGAGTCGTGTCCAAGTTGCATTACCATTAATATCTTTAGAAATAAATTCTTTTGATAAGAAGGTGGTGTATCTTAAAGCAATAGCTTGTCTTTCAGTGCGATGGAAAAGCCATTTAAAATTTTATAAGCTGCCTAAATTTAGTTAGTTTTGAGTTCACAAAACATAATTTCATAATGTAAATCGGACAGCCAAATATCTTAAACTATTTAAGATGGACACCACACCAAAATGTCCAATTTGAAATGGTAATAAAACGCTTGCTTGGGTATTCAAAACAAAATCGTGTAATGTTTGTCACCCCTTTATTTAATCTATTCTTCAAGTTCCTAAAACCTTTATAATATGTGCTCATTAAGGTTGAAAACTTATATGGCACTCGTACTATTATTGGCTATTTACTAACTATCTATGTTGTGAGTAAACAATAACTAAAAACTAATAGAAGGAGCAACAGTCAGATTCAAATAAGAAACATAGCATGTGAATACTAACAGTGACACATTAATAGTCAAAACTCCAGGATGGTGGCGTGATTTGAGGCATTCTTGTTGGAGCTTCTCAAGCAGTACCCTGCCTAATACTATTCCATTCAAGAGAAATTTCTACATCTTCGCATTTTGGAGTTCGTTGAATGGGATGCAATGCTTCACGCACATTCGCGATAGTTTACGTACTTGCAATTTCATTCTATTACACATATTTACTCAATAATCAACATAACACTGCACCATCATCCTACAATGTATACTTAGTCAACAACCAACATAACAGTGTAATAAAGAAGTCACCACCAAATCAAACCTCATGAAACAAGATAGCATGAATAGAGGCATTCTTAATGGAGTTTCTCAAGAGGTCTCACGCATATTACTATTCCAAGCAAGACAAAAAATGGTGCTTCGCTGCTTTTTGAAGTTTATATGGGACCAATTGCTTCACACTTAGTCCAAAGAAGTCGTTAAAATCCTACATAGCTAGTATTTTATATTTCATTTTTATCCAAATACCAGAAAAACTATAACAGTTAGCCTATGATTACTTAGCTGCAGTGAGTAAACTAGAACAAAACATGTGAAATATATTAAAATAAAACGATGTTCCTACATAGGCATAGTCTGTCAATGTATAACAAAAATCTTACCTATACAATAATAGTTATTGTGTAACAAATTATGTACAGAACCCGTTGCTAAGATGGAACTTAAGGTCATTCCACAAAGTGGATGAACATTCAGAATGAAAATCATTTAAAAGCATGACAAATCCCCATAAAGAATAATAATGTCTAATGAGTGATCCAGCGTGTGTTGTTTTACGCAAGATGGTTTCTTAAAAGCGGCACCATATTCTATGCAAGTGTATTCTCCTTTTGAGTGCTATTTTGTTCACACTATGTGAATAAAACATCACTCCCTATTGGTTGAAATCAGTGGGCTCCACATGGAGTCCGTTGATTTCACCCAATGAGGAGTCGTGTTTTTTCACACTAGTGTGAACAAAATAGAATTCTTCTCCTTTCTTTTCCACATCTTACTTTGAATCAAATTTAACAGCTTCAACACCAGTCATTTTTTCCTGTATTTTATGTCTTTACCAATGATTTGTAACCATATGTTAACCAATCACATTAACAAATTTTATTCATACCTGAGCCTTAAAGATTACATGAAGTGGATACAATAAACCTTTTTGGATCGGCTTTTACAGAAGCTAAAAATTTATCACACTTTTTTTAACACGCTAAATGATGGTAAAAAATGCTAGATATTATTTATCATTTTCCATTAAATGGCTGTAAAGATTAAAAATTAACCCGTCAGCATGATGTAGGTTATATGCAAGGCGTTTATATTGAATATGGCTTTGATTTGGGGAACCCCTCTTGGTGCTGAAGGGGTTTTATTGAATCATAAGCTTCATTCATGAGTTGCAGAAATCACCTGACCAATAAAGGAAAAGGAAACTCGAGCTTACGTAAATCTAAGCACAACAATTTGTTGAATTGAGCTGAAATTCAAGAGTGAAGATTGGGATCTAAATGTATTATCCGGCCTTTTAACCAAACTATATATCCAGGCTGACCAGATAAATTAGACTCGATGATAGACAGAGAAAGCAGTTTAGAGAGGTGGTAATAGAGTCCAGAGATCAAGCACATACGACAATATGAAATAACAATCAAGCGAAACCAAGAGATGAACCCTACAGAACATTCTAAGTATGGATAATAGTCTCAACTAGGCTAGGGATCGGGTATGATCTCTACCTCTATACAAGGAATAGAGTCATATCAGCTTAGTAGTTCAATTCAATGGAGATTGATTGATATGTCAAAATCTAGAAGTCAAATATGCAAACACTTTTGGTGAAATGGAGTTAACATAAAGGGGAACCCACCAGAGAGATCGCGAGACCCCACATGGTCGTTAAGAGGGATCATGGTCGGCTATTCCTTAGGTCTTAGGTCCAGCGATTGCTCATGTGCCTTATTTGCATTTGGTGATACCGTTGGCCATTTTTCAGGAAGATATTCGGCTATCTCCCTTTATAAATACAGGCTTCATGGTTCATTAAAGGGATCTTTAGGTTGTTAATTGTTTTGTACTCATTGTATTTACGGATTCGATCCGATCCTACTAGTACTCAAATTCAGATTCACTATAAAGCAATTTCATCAAAGTAGGAATATGCAATCGATGCTGAACCATTATAAATTGTTATGTTCTTGTTTTTGCTTATTTTCTGCTATTTAATTTTTTCCCCTCTATTTTCATTTAAATATCTTCAATTATTTCTCTACAAAAATCTATTGGGTATTTGTGACTAATGTTGGTGCAAACATTTTGGTGCTTTCACCAAGAAATTCTTAGTCTGATTGGATTTCATCATCTACTGTCGGACTCTTGTATCTATGAGATGGATCCAATTTTCTACCAACAAGTTTTTGTTTCAACTCAAATTTGAAGGAGACCTAAAGGAAACTAATAACCATGTTCAGAGGAACTTAGTCTGCATCTCGTATTGTTGAAGGAAATGAAGAAGATAGTGGTAAGCAAGTCGATCAAAATTTTCAACCAGTAGCTACAAAAACACGGAATTTGGGAGAATTTATCGCCAAAGCTGATTTCCAGAACTTTATGAAGGAACCGACGGACAACCATCAGCAACTTAACCAATAGATCCAAGCCAATATTGACCTAATGAACCAGTTGAAGGATCAGCATAGCAAGACAAGGATGGAGCCTACTTCGTAGTCAGGATCGAAGAATTCCTCTTCATTCGAAGATTATCATCGGAGCAAAAACTGCAAAAATGACGCATACAACATTAGAACATCATGGCAGAACCAAGCGGCTCACTACTGGTGACTGGCACCGATTGGCCTCGATCCCTATAGTGGGATCGTCACCGATCTCTCCTCTAATAGAGGGAATCACCAATCAGCTGGAGGGGCCCTCTCCGTAGGTGCTACAATTAATCAGGGTGCTGGAGCTTCGGTGAATGTAGTTGAACCACAACTGAGAGATAATGCTAGGACCACTACTTCAAAGATGGATCGAGAGCAAGAGGAGCTAAGGCAATATGGTACTACTCGAAAACATGGACCGATACATTCACGTGAGGTGGAACACGACTACCACTTGACACCAACTCTTCAAGCACCAGACTTAACACCTAATGTGAGGCAGCTTGTGAAAGAAAGTCAGGGCTTAACAAATGACGACTGAGAACTATCTAAGAGCCATACTCCTTTCACCTATAACATTCTACAAGCAGAGTATCCGTGGAACTTTAAAACGCCTTCGTTTCTTGCTTACACGGGAAAAACCAACCCAAGGCAGCATCTTATGAGGTACAAATGGCTTATGGACTCCACCAGAGCCCCTGATACCGTCAAATGTAGATGTTTCCCTATTTTTCTAGAGGAAGCTGCGACCACGTGGATCATTAAGTTACCACCGCAGTCTATTTCTTCATTTGATGCATTAGCGTCAAAGTTTTTGGAGCAGCTCCGCATGTATGCGCCTTGCCACAAAGTTGTTATGTCTCACTCTAACTTAGTACAAGCACCGGAGGAGTCGCTTAAAGATTACCTAGAAAGGTTCAATACAGCTGTTGTAGAAGGTGGTAATCCAAATGATGATGCAATACTTATGGTACTAACTAGGGAAGTCGATCCTGATTCTGAATTTGGTGATTGGTTGGTAGAAAAGCCTTCTTCTGTATTAGACCACTTTTTTCAAAGGTGGCTTGGTTTTTGAGAAAGGAGGAGGAAAAGCGAATTAGGAAGAGGGATGTTGTAGGCCCAAGTACCAAGAAAATACAAAGTAATGAGTAGCAACACCATTTGATGATAGTTCTAGGAAAGTTTAGATTAATGTTCAGAATAAACCGAATAAGCAGAAAAAAGACGGTGACAGAAACAATGACTGGAGATGGGATTTTAGGAGAGGGAAGCCAAGGATCCCTACGTACGACACATACATGCCTTTGAGCACATTGTTAGAGAACATCTATCTATTGACCTGTAATACCCTGCATTATCGAAAACCACCTCCAAATGTGTCGAGGGAGAAGCAAACAAGGAAGTACTATCGGTTCCATGAAACCTATGGTCATAATACAGATAAGTATCATCACTTGCATGATATCATCGAGAAGTTAATTCATGAGAGAAAGTTGCAGCAATTTCTTAAATCCCTATAGGATGGGGGCCATGGAACATCTGACCTTAATCAAGGACAAGCTCCATCTAGTGTTGAGGAATTTAGGCAGACCGGAGGAAGACCATTTATTAAAACCATTATTGAAGGACCACATCTAGCTGACAGAATCTGGCATAAAATGGAGCGTTATGCAAACGCGGTCAGGCATGTTGACTGTGAATGCTGTTCAAACATGGAGGACGATGTTTTGGCCAAGCAGCAACATACTATGATGGATGACATAGATTATGAAGTAGAGATGTGGATAAGATAGAGGCCCATATGATCGACCCGATGGTGATCACGGCTATGATCGGACCCGCCTTAGTGAGAAAGATTTTGATTGATTGTGGCAATTCTTTAAACATTATTTTCAAGAGAGTTTATGACCAGATGAGAATGGAAGCCAAAGACTTGAAACCAAGCAAAGCCCACATCCATGGCTTTAACGGTGTTCGCTACCAAAGCGGTAGGCTATGTTGAGCTATTGGTAGAGTTAGGGGACGGCAGCCGTAGGGGAGTGCGGATGCTGCCATTTTTTGTGTTGGATGTGGACTCTCCATACAATGCCTTTTCGGACCGACCAACCCTTATTGAATTCATGGAAGCTCTTTGGTGCTTGACATTAGAATTCCCATACAAAAGATATGGGAGTTGTTCATGGAGACCAAGCGACCGGACATGCCTGTTATGTGGCTAAGTTGAGGGATGCTAAGTGGAAGAAGAAAGGAAAAGGTGTGGCAAAGTCTCTTTACATAAAAACCAATGAGGTTTTGCAACCGGCATCCGAGCCTTGGCTTGGGCACCACAGTCAGTTCTATAAAGATATAGATCCAAGAGAGACGAAGAAGAAGAGCTCAAAGAATCCAAGGTTGCACCCATTGAGCCGACAATCGACATGACAGTTAGTCACGACCACCTCTCATGGGTCCTAAAGATCGGATTACAGCTAAGTTCAATGATGATGGAGTTAGCTGGTTTTCTCTGAGTGAGTCTTAATGTGTTTGCTTAGACCCATTATGACATGTGGGATCTCGTTGACTATCGCAAGCCATGCATTGAATATCGATCCGAGGCATGTCCCGGTAAAACAAAAGCGATGCGACATGAATCCAGAGAGACCTGCCGCCCTTGAAAATGAGGCGGACAGGCTCAAAAGCAATGGGTTTATCCACAATGCCCTCTACCTGAAATGGGTACCTAATCCTGGTCTCGTAAGAAAAGAAAATGGGAAGTGGCTGACATGTGTTGACTACTCAGACATAGACAAGGCATGCCCGAAGCATAGCTTTCCATTTCCAAGGATCGACCAACTAGCACTGGACATGAATTACTTTCATTTATGAATGCTTACTCCGAATACAATTAAATCCCGATGCACGTTCCCAACTAGGAGCACATCAGTTTCATTATCGATCTAGGACTGTATTACTATGTTGTGATGCCATTCGAGATAAAGAACACTGGGACTACCTACCAAAGACTGGTCGACTGGATGTTCGAAGACCAGATTAGAAGATTGATGGAAGTATATGTCGATGATATGCTCATGAAGTCATCGACGATTAAATGACCACATTGATGACTTGAGGGAGATGTTCATTGTTCTCCAAAAATATAGAATGAAACTCAATCCCTTGAAATGCTCTTTCGACTTTGCGTCAGGGAAAATTTTAGGTTTCATCGTTAACTCTCGTGGAACTGAGGCAAACCTAAGAAGATTCAAGCAATTTGAAACATCCAAGTGCCAAAAAAGATTAATAAAGAGCCTTAAAGAGAAGGTTATCGCCTTTAGAAGATTCATCTCTAAGGCCGTCGACAAGTGTATTCCCTTCTTCGATTTAATTAGGAAAGGGAAGAGGAACTTTGAATGGATGCAGCACTACATCGATGCATTTAAAGCTCTGGTAGGTTACTTAGAGAGACCTCCCATCCTATCCAAGCCACTAGATCATAAAGACTTATACATATACTTAGTAGTGCCGATACACGCCGCACTGTTACATGAAGAAAATCTAATCCAAAGGCTAGCATATTATGTTAGAAAGCAGTTGACAAGTGCTGAGAGAAACTACCCAAAGATGGAAAAGCTCACGTATTGCCTATTGATTGCATCGTGAAAACTCCGTACGACAAGTACTACAACGACCTGAGATGTTTGGAAGGTTGCTCAAGTGGAACATCGAATTAGGCCAATTCAATATCATTTATCTCTCTCAGAGAGCTATCCAAGATCAAGCATTGGCGGACTTCATAGCTGAATTCACCATGTCAGACAACTTTCTGAAGAGTAGTGGAGAACCGACCATCGAGTGGAAGATGTACGTGGATGAGGCATTTAGTGATTGATGTTCTGGCATCGGAGTTGTGTTAGTGACCGCTGAGGAATGATCGATCTACTATGCCCTGAAACTCGACTTCCCTGCAATGAATAACGAAGCCGAATATGAAGCCTTGATTGCGAGCTCAAACTAGCTAGAGAATTGGGAGTGAAAACTTTACAAATCTTTTGCGATTCTTAGTTAGTAGTATGCCAAGTCAGGGGAGATATCAAGTCAAGGGGCAACGATGTGCTCCTTATCTTGGCCGGATCAAAGAGCAAATAATTGACTTCAAGTAGTTCACCATTACACACATCCTCCCCTGAGAATAGAATGAGAAAGCTGACTCGTTGGCTAAGCTGGCCAGTTCCAAGGATGCACAGCTAATAGGCTTGGTCCCAGTTGAAGTACTTAATGCTCCAAGCATTGGCCAAACGGAGATCGACTGGGTCTTAAAGATGGAGCGGTAAAAAGAGTCATGGATGGTTCCTATCAAAGACTATCTACAACGGGGAACCTTCCTAAATAGGGGAATGAAAAACAACAGATCCTTTGCAAAGCTTCATGCTACAACATTCGAGAAGGAATTATCTTTAGAAAGGGTTTCTCCATACCCTACTTCGGTGTATCGCCCGTGATGAAATTAAGCGAGTATCACAAGAAGTCCACGAAGAAGAATGCAGTGATCACACTAGGAGGAAAACCTAGCTAAGAAGATACTCAGCTACGGATATTACTGGCTAATTGTCAATTAGGATGCAGCTGATTATGTCAGACAATTCAGTAAGTGCCAGTGTTTGCAAATATTCTAAGAGCTGCGTTGACGAAAATTACTCAAATGGTTAGTCCTTGGCTGTTTGCTATTTGGAGCATTAACATCATCGGCTCCTTGCCGATTTTTAAAGGTGGTGCGAAATCGCCATCATAGCAGTCGATTACTTCACTAAATGTGTTGAGGTTGATCCCTTGGCTATGACACAACAAAAAAAGTAATCAACTTTGTTTTTTTACACCGTCTATCATTTTAGTCTCCCTCTGACAATCATAATTGATAACGTAACCCAATTCGACAGTTCTAAATTTGAAGACTTCTACCGTCAGCATTATATTGAAAAAAGATTTGTGGTATTTGCTAACCCTCAAGCCAATGGATAGATCAGTTATTAATAAAATTATAAAGTTCATTCTGAAGAATCGTTTGGAGAAGGTCAGAGGCAAGTGGGTCGATGAACTCCCGTTAGCATTATGGGTATACCAAACCACCCATAAGTCCACGATTGGCCATACTCCATTCATCCTTGCATATGGCTCCGAAGCCATGATTTCTATGTAACTTGAAGTCCCTTCTCATCAAGTGACTTTGCATGACCCTAGAACTAACCAAGATCTCCTTTTGGAATCTCTAGACATGGTCGATGAGATGCGTAAAGAAGTTGATTTGAGGGCAGTTGCATATCGACATCGAGTTTCCCGATATTACAATACTAAAGTTTGAACTAGGACCTTTGAAATTAGCTATCTTGTCTTGAAATGATTTTTTCCTATCCTTGTCCCTTTCCACAAAGGTCCGAAATAGGATGGACTATATGCCATCAGCCATAAAATTAGAGATGGAACTTTCAAACTAAAGACCGTCTACAGCATTCCACTCCCAAGAGCATGGAATAGCGAGCATCTATGATGCTATTTCACTTAGTTTCATTTCTTTTAGTTGTATTTCGTTCAGCATTTTCTTTTTCATTTCGGCTCAAAACCATGTAATAAGACAGATTTTGTTGCTTCTTTTCAGTTGGCAATAGAATTCGAGATTTCTTCTACATATGTGAACCATTTGTGCATGATATAATATTTGTAATGTGCATCCAACTTACGTTTACATACGCCTAATATAAACTAACAAGTATCTATAGTTTGGCTCCGGCCAAGTTCTTGGGCCCACAATCGAATTAAACAAAGTGAATGTGACTAGACCGTTTACCCATTAACTGTCATTTACGATCCGATAGGCCGAAGTATAAGTATCAAACGGGTGTGATAGGCCACCCGTCAACTATCCCTTATCTCTGGACCATGAGTAAGAGTATAAACATACGAATAGTATGACCCGACCATTCATTCTTTAACTCTCACCTGAATCCGACAGGAGGAGTGTAAACTCATCATGGATAGGATCTGACCATCCATCCATAAGCTAACTCAGCTAACCCGAGATGGGAGGCATGAGTATAATTGCTTAAACACTTATAAAATCTACGAAAAAGTTGAATAGAAACAAAAGAAATTTTATTTACATACTAAACTTGGAATCTAAGACAAGTTTATGTCTAATATGCTAAAAAAATGGAAACTATTATTGTTCCAAGCTATAAAGAAGTGCAAACCCAGAGTTACTTCTTCGTTGATGACTTTTGTTTCTTCTTCCTAGAATTAGGATAATTCTCACTCAAACTCTCTTATCCTCTCTTCTTTCCTCTCCTACTACTCCCTTTACCCTTGAGTGGAGTGCTCTGGGTTGATCTAGTCGTGTGCCCTAGGCAGCTCCAGGCTGAGGAGTGGAAATTAGGATGCTTGAAGAGGACAGTGCCAAGAAACTCCCAATGCCTCTGGATAGAGAGATGTGAATGGGGCCAAAATGGTTTCCCAAGGCAGAATTATAGACAAGGGAGGAGGAATGACTTCTAGCTTTTCTTGTTTGATCTCTATTGCAAGAAGAACATCCGCCTTAAGTTTCTGCTCCTTTTCATGCATGGAAGGACCCGATAAGGAATGGGAAACCTTGATAATAACAACGTCATCATCAAATTGAGTCCTCTGATTCAAATCACATCCTTCCTTCAGCAAAGCATCTACTAAGAGCTTATCAAAGTCCATAACTTCCTCATTCGAAATATTACTAGTTGTTGCTGAAGTCATTACGGTTACAGACTCTGTCGTTGGGATTTGTAGTCCTAGTTGAGAGCCTGGGAGGGAGCAAACCAATAGCATGGGAATCTAAAGCTAAAGAAATACAACGAGAGGGGTTATAAATGTAGACCAAAGATACATCAAATTTTGAAAAATGGGAGAAGTCGATGAAATACCCTTTTCAGTTGGAACTTCCATGTGAGCCGGAGTACGGTTGGATGCTCCTTTTAGCATGGAAGAGAGGCCACTGAATTTCTAGAGCAGCGGTTCGTCTGGGTTATAACCAGTGTCGGTAGAAGAATCCACCTTGGAGCTAGGGACAGCTTGGATCCCTGGAGTTTGATCAGCCATAGCATCGTATTGCATGGATCTGGAACCCTCGTCTATCTCTTATTGAGAAGCTGCGATAGTTTCGTCTTTGATCGGGAGTAGACCCTCATGCAAAATTCTAGGTTCATCGCCCCTCAAGGCTTCTTTTTCCAACTACATCAGATCAATCTCTTTATCCCCAAGATCTCTTTCCTCATCTTCATCTATCTTTTTCTAAGCGCGAGCAAGATGGTAGGGGTACTCGCCTAGAGCTATTCTAAATTTCTAAACTTCAAAACATAAGCATTATAAGTGATAAGCAGTGGGTCCAACTCATCCATGACCTCCTCCATGGTACGTTTCTTTACAGCCTTTACTTCAATCTTTACGAGAGCCTCCTGGCTAACTTTCCATGCTTCGTCTTTCTATTTTATCTCATGCTCAAGCTTGGTCTTTAATTCGGCTGCACTTCTTCGAGCGGTATCTTCTCGATCACCACCATGTGATTTCGATGGTGAAATTGCTCAACCTCAATCAAGTGTCTTAATTTCTCCATTTTGAGTGCTTTGGCGGCTTCTATGCCTAAGATTTCCTTATGGCATCTAACCCACCATCAAGAGTGGAAATGATCCGTTTGCTTTGAGCTTCTTGGCAGTTCAGCTTTTCAATTTCCTACTACCTCTCTTTGGAGACTTCGGAGATCCACTTCACCCCTCTAATCCATTCATTGTATTGCTTATGAATATTCACCACACAGTCAATGACCATTTACTGGACCTTCTCAGGAACACTCTTTTGGTTAGGCACAAACATAAACCTATCAAAGCAAATAATTGGGAATTCTTTTCTAAGCTAGGTCATGCAGGTAGAATTATCGACCTTTTGGTCTTTAGTAACGACTTCATTGGTGATGCTCTCTTTTCCCGGCCTTTGCCGAGGAGCCTTGAAACCTACGACATCTGCAATCAGAAGATCGCCCAGAATGTGATGTTACAATACGTTGTGCTGGGACTGAAGTAGAGGGTGGACCTCGTGGAATGTCGGCCAAACGGATATCATTGAGCCGATCCAGCTCCTTATCTGGATCTTTCCACTAGATGTGGATCGATGCTTGGAAGCGAAATCATGCAAAGAGTGGTCCCTATAACCCCTATTATGATAGTCTTGATCTCGACTGGAATGGTAACTGGGATCGTGTTCAAGACAGCTACTCTGGTGATAAGAGCTCAATCGAGGCCTTTGAGTCCGACATGCTATATTTTGCAAAGAATGAAACATATGTTTCTTTTTTACCATGGGTCCTATAAGGAAAACAAAAGCAAGTTAAATTTTAGCAGTAAAGGGCATGTGATAAGCGTAATGCAGTGTTATAAAGTGTGTGTGGACGTCAGAGTCCTGGCATCCTCCAACGGACCTGATGTGAGAGCCTTGTTGACTGGAGTAGCCTCTCCCTTAATGTTGGGACGAATATCTGGACTAATTCTAATGGGAGAATCAGACCCACTCAATGCTCATATCGACAAAGTTATAAGTCTCGAATTGGAATATTCGATAGCTATTTTTTATTTTTTCTAAGGGATGAGAAACAGACTGTTCCGGAGCGACTTGAGGAGTGACAGATAGCTTGGGCTACGTGGCAACTCGGCCTTTGTGAAGATTATAGACAAATTTCTTCCTTTTTCTCTCCTTAGGTGTAGGAGGCTGTGTACTTAATGAGGATCTGATCGCAAGTTTATAGCTAGAACCTGCATCAACATGACCAGATTCACCATCATCGCCCCTTGCTTCGCCATCTATGGCGACATCCTGAGCCTCCTCGACTGGGGGCAAGATAGGACTGATACTGTCACCTCCTTACCCAATAGAATCTCCTCATTTTGCAGTAACCTCCTCATTTTTCATGGGTAGCCCGATGTTGTGACCCTCATTTAGTAGGCCAAAGGCAGAAAGGCGCTCGTCGATAATGAGAAACTTAATATCTCTATCTTCCGTAGGAATATCCCTAAGCGTTAAAACCGCTTCTGAGTTTCTACTATCATTGGGTTGTGGGTGACTACCTTTAATTTTCATAATAGCTACTTAGTTCAGGATATGGCTTGAAAAAAAGATCTCAGAGTTAAATTTGAAAAGATACTTACATCCTTCCAGCGACCATCCCGCAAAACTAGGTGGGCAATGCACATAGAACCACTCATTCTTGAAAGCGCTAAGTTTGTTCCAAGCACCGATTATGACCTGATAGTTAGGCGCTGCCTCGAGGAAGGTATATGAGAGGCTTCCCCTTCATCGCTTAAGATTATAGATGAACCCGATGTCTTTTGGAGTTGGCTCATGGTGCAAGATTTCCAAAAATATTATATATTAACCGTATAGGAATGCATAGTTTTTCAAACGCAGTTGAACTGAAGCCAGTCATAAATAATATAACATTTTTTAGACAAACAGATTGAAGGATGGAACACATCCCACCTAGAACATGAACTTATTGTAGGTAGTGTACCTCTCTAGGGCAAATGAGCTCTATCATGGCGATATGGAGCTAAGACATCATCATGTAGAATCTCGTGCAAAATGCGAATTATCCAAAGAGAAGCCTTATTGACTTTCAAAGTCACGGAGTCTGCCAGATCTTCCAAGAATACAACATCTTCTAGAGTATCAGGAGCTATCTTATCTTCTGCTTCAGGACTTTATGGAATTTCTAGTATTTAATGGGAGCACTTAAGTTGTACGGATTGGTGACCTGGAGTGCTTTGGGAAAATATAGTTGCCGAGCTAAATTTGGCATAGGAATTGACATATGGAGGAGTCTGTTCAGTAGCCATAGCAACTAAGCACTCTAGCGTCTGGAACCCATAACCATTAAACCTAGCAAATAATCATCATTAGAAAAATTAACCTTTTCCCTCCATGCAAAGTGTAAACTAGTGCAGTGCGGTATAGTGTTGTGCAATGATAAATAGTTCAGAATTAAAAAGTAGTAATGGATTTCAAGGATTCGACCGGAGTAAATGTCATTGCTAACTATCCCTACCATTTTTCACGTAAATGATTGTTCATTCTATCTAAGCTCTAGGATCAGTTATTGGCATGTTAGAATTTATTAGTTGCGTTCGAGTGCAAATCAGCATCCAAATCTATTTAAGGCATATGCTACAATTTAAAATTAATATTTAAGTTCAAAAGCTATGCAAATTCGCAATCAATCCGAGGTAGAGTACATTCAACTTAAGACTATATGTTGTGTGGTTGGTTTAAGTCCATTTTCAAATCAAAAGTGTTCATGTCCAAGTTCAAGGTCATATGCAAGTTTTAACTCAAGATCGAGTTCATGTGGCTAAATACTGGAATATTCCAGTTTGTAAAGGCAGGAAAATTGCATAAGTCCCCATAGGCGAAGGGATTGCACCCGATCACTAGCTTAGACAGTGCTGCTTAGCATAATTTCACACTTTGCCATGCCATATCCGATCGCTCCACTTCATCCAACAATCGATCCCTTTCCCCCATTCCATAATCTAAATCTTATGACCCGATCGCTACTCCTACATCCATAACCGACCCCTCCACTTTAGCACTTCACTTCACCTTCTACATGCTGCAACCGATCCCTCCATACAGCCGATCCCTTCAATCCACTTCATTTTCTTATGTCTACGTCGATCCCTTGCTTAGCCAGTATTCCCCTTTGTTTCTTTCCAGTCCAAAACTGAACCCTAGGTCATAACAAGCAACATGTTCAACTCCCACGTCTCATCACAAAATCCCATCCATAAATTGTATACAGCTAAAATGAAACTCACATATGTAAGGAGACGCGATTCGACCGAAGGAAAGAAGCTTGAAGTAGCTTGAAATGAATTGAGGGTTCAGGCATGAGCGATTTTGGATCAAATCGGTAAAGGTTAGACAATGGCGAGCTTGTGGAGGATGAAGAAGCGACGAATCAAAGAAGAAGTTGAGAGGATTGTTAGAATTCTTGGGCTTTGATTCGTTAATGGAAGAAGCAAGGAGAGAAGGGGGATCGGGTCGTTTCGTTGGATAAAGAAGCAAGTGAAGAAAGAAAAAACTAAGTGATTAGGTTATATACTGATGCTGCTCTCTCCTCTTTGGGTCCGAAGTTTTATTTCGTCCATATAGGTAGAGTGATGGGATCTGATCCCCCACATAGGAGATTCATACCAATCCCTTACCGATGCTAAAAATAGGGAATTTTTTTTGCAATGCAATGGCATTTGAGCTATAAAAAATTAGCGGCGACCCATAAGCATGTAAACGTGTTTAGGAACCATTAACAAAGTGTGTACGTGAACATGCATGTGTGCATACCCAAATTCGATTTCTTGAATTGACGGAGATTGAATTCTAACATAAATCTCTCAGAATAGGAATCACTATTGATAGAGCTACTATCTTAATTGACTAGCTTAATGGAACCGAGCATTGAACGTTATCGACAAGTTACAATCCAATATTTATGCTATTGAATATCGACTAAGCGTTATGATGAATAGAGAGAGATACAACTCTTTGAAAGGATAACAGCTATTCAGAAAAATGAATGGAATTCTTCCTACTGACTTTAACTTGCTCTGATTCAAAGCACGTCATGTTCTAAACAAGACGAACTTTCAAGAGCAAGCATTATCCAGCCTTTTGACCTAGTTATATATCTGGACTGACCGGGTAAGTTAGACTTGATGATAGATAGAGAATGTAGTTAAGAGTGGTGATAACATAGTCTAGATGTCAAGCATGGATGGTATTATTAAGTAATGATCAAGTGAAACCAAGAGATGAACCCTATAGAACATTCTAAATATTGATTATAGTCTCAACTAAGCTAGGGATCGGGTATGATCTCTACCTCTATACAAGGGATCGGGTCATATTAGCTTAGTAGTTCAACTCAGTGGAGACTGATCGATATCTCAAAATCCGAAAGTCAAATATGCAAACACTTTTGGTGACATGGATTTAATATGAATGGGGACCCACCAGAGGGATTGTGAGACCCCACGTGGCCGTTAAGAGGGATCGGGGCCGATCCCTATTCCTTAGGACATGGGCCCAGTGGTCACTCATGTGATCTCGTCTACATCTGGAGATCCCGCTGGTGATTTTTTAGGAAGATATTCGGCCATCTCTCCCTTTAAATAAGGGCTTCATGGTTCATTAGAGGGATCTTTAGGCTACTAATTTCTTTGTACTCATTATATTCATGGACTCCGATCTGATCCCTCTTGTAGTTAAAATTCAAGAATTCAAAGTCACAAATAAAGCAATTTCATTAAAGTGGACGTAAGAAATCAATGCCGAGCCACTATAAATTATTGTGTTATTGTTTTTGCTTATTCTTTATTATTTAATTGCTTCTTTCATCTATTTTCATTTATTTCTCTACGAAACTCTATTGGGTGTTTGTGATTAATTTTGGCGCAAACAAAAGTATTTGCCAGGTTGAAGATCGGATTGGGAAGATGCAATTTGAATCGTGCTGAGAAGATCAAGCTTTAGTTCAATTATGACAGACTGGATAATGAGAAATGGATCAGTTTTAAGGTTCATTTTTTTAGAAGTATGGATTAAACTGAGAGAAGGGACGGGAACAGTCATCCAGTAGAATTCCAAAAATGGAAGAATTCACTTATTGCAATTAATTTTTATATATTTAATAATTAAAATTATCAAATTAAGAAATATTTTTTTGAATTGATTGACTTAGAAACACTTTTAGATCTTGAAAAATAATCTAAGTGTTTCCACCTATAAATTTCATGTTTTTCTAATTTTGCATTTGGCTATAGTGAGAGTTTATTCCCATTTCATATCTTATATAAAATCATAACTCGACTTTAAGTGAAAACATATTCAAGATATGTGCTTACTCAAGTATATATATCATAGAAGGAAGTAGCTCAACTTCACTCGTTACTAATAGTATTTTGTATAACATAGTGTGCTTTCGATACATCATTATTAACATTGGGAGGAGTGACTTTGAGAATAAATCTTAGTCTATTTTAGGTACTCTTTGAACTCTTATCCAAGATGCTCACATATTAGATCAAATTGAATTATTTTAGCTCTTTTGCATGATATAGATTTTCTACTTTTATTTTATATTCCATGAATTTATCATAAATATCTATCTTGTGTATAAAATACGGATGTTCATATTTGAGAAACTTCATCGACGAATTTAATAGACTAAGTGGATCCACCTTTTTGTTTCATTAGACCCAGGAGTGCATGCATCCATATGTTTTAACCCAAAGAGTTCATTAACTCTTTTGTTGTTCTCACTAAATGGGTGTTTTGCCCTTAAGCATTCGTGACATAATTCATAAGTACCATATGATTCACAATCATATGATCAAAGAATTATTTCTCATTATTATCCGTCTTCTTGACAAAACTACTTTCAATCGAATTTGGATGTCGAGATTAAGATAAAAGGATTCAAGGATCTGGGAATATGCTTGGAAGTGAAATAGGAAGTGGAATCAAGAGTTGAGAGTACAAAAGGATTCAAGGGAACATATCGGTACCGACCTGTTTAGGTCGATACTGGTCACTTCTTGGGCATCTCCTTTGGTTTTGGAGCTTAAGCATAGGGATTTCTGGCTAGAGTGATCATTTTGGGGCCCATTTCTAAAGGATTAGGCAAACAAATCCATGAAAGTTATGAAGGAAGGAAGTTAAGTACTAGAGATATCAAAATCTCTTAGAAACATCATGATTTCTAAGGAAAAGAGCTTGAAGCTTGATAGATCGAAGATAAAAGACCAAGGGAAGGAATATGGAACAACTTCCCATCATAAAATTAGATTGGCTATGATCACTTCTGATCGGTACTGGGATGATTTCTTAGCTTTGGAGACTTTGTCTCCCTTCCTATATTCTTATATCTGATGTTAGAACTGATATTTCATAGTCCAACGGCTTCATAAGAGCGATTTCCCTATAAATACAAGACTTAAAGCATTTGGAAAATGAATTTTAGCATTTCATCTTCTTCACTCTCTTTCTCTACATTACCCTAGTCACAAAGTCAATTACTTTTTTTTCCTATTCTTGGCTATTAAAACTCAAAATCCTTTATACTTCTGACTAATATCTAAAAGCAATAATATTACTATGTATGTAATTCTTATATTTGTCAAACTACTATAAAAATTCTTTATCTTTCTTACTATATTTTGCTTGAACTCTTTATTTCAGTTCGTTTTGGTTGTTGTTCCATTTTTTGGCTCAATATCTTTGGTGCTTTCACCAAGAACGGTGTTAGGCATAGATCTAGCAATCTAATATGGATTGGGATGTCCAGAGGTTAGATTCGAAAGGTTTTCTATGAAAATTTTAAAGGAATTTCAGATTGGAATCTGTGATACCACCAAAGAAGTCTAGTAGATTGGGAGCGGTAACCGGCGCAGATGAAGGAGATTCTCACGGTATCGAAGTTAGGAACTGATCGACAATAACATTGCCATGACCATCTTCCCTCAAGAGATGGTCGTAAGAGTGGAATTTTAAAAGATGATGGCGGTGTTAAATCAAAAGATGGTAGATAGACAAAAGGCTTTATTGGATAAAGTGGATACTAGCATAACCTTGCTAACCTAGCAGTAACAAAGGATCCGAAGTAGCAAGAGGGAAGCATCACCTACTAGATCTGAAGAGGAGAACTCATCTTCTTCTGATTAGAATATGAGGGATGGAAAACAAAAATTAAAGGTACCGGCTACTAGAGCAAAAGTGCTTGTATTGTAAGAACTAGGAGAGTCCCTGCCAAGGGAATCCAGATCGGTACTGACCGAAAGTTGAGACCCTTAAGGAAGCCGAGGTAGTTTACTTATTTGACTTTAAGGATGATTTACAGCGCATCGATGATGATGATAGGTTGGATGTTGCAGTTCAGGATGCTGGTGTACAAACAAATGCTAAGAAGCCCATCAGGCATCAAAGAAGATCCGAAGGACCGGTTCTCCAAGAGATTGGAGAACCTAGACATTAAAGAGCAAGCCGAGGTTGTTTGTAGAGTCAAAGACTTGGCGCAATTCTTGATGGTCATCCTTTAAAGTAGCAAGCAAGTGAGGAACATATAACAAACATGATCAAGTGGTTGATGGAGGAGAATAAATGGGGAAACAATGAGGGATAGAGTTCTATGTCCGGTAGAACTACATTCACGGATAAAATTCTAAGGGAGTATATTCCTAGGAAGTTACAATGTCATCGTATAATGGGACTACCGATCCCAAGAAGTATTTATTTAAATATGGATGACACATGGATGGTGCCCCAGCAATAGAGGCAGTTTAGAGCAGATGTTTCCCTAACTTTATGGATGGAGTTATGTCAATGTGGTTTACTTAGCTCATGCTAAAATCTATGTTGACATTTGATGAAATAGCAAAGAAGTTTCTGGAGCAGTTTAGGTTCCACGCCACTAGGCCTAAGGATATGATGTCTTTTTCTGGCCTTCTTAGTGACCTCAAAAGTAGTTAAACAGGTTCTTGAAATGGTTTAAACATAGCAGTTACTGGGATTAATAATCTGAATGAGAATACGGGGTTGATGGTGCTGGTCCGGTGCATACATCTAAATATGGATTTTGGAAAATGGCAGAGAATGAAGCAACTAATGATTATGGAGGAGTTCAATCGGAAAACTAATCAATTCTTGTGGTTGGAAGAAGCAAGTTGGGTTGCTAGAAAGACTGGTGGTGGACAATCAAAGGAAGTGATTTAGAGTAATGTGGAAATTAAACAAATTGACAAGAGCTTTGCTACTGTAGCTTTGAATTTAAGAAATTCTGAGTATTAAAGGAAGAGAAATCAATGTGCTAGCGGCAGATGGAATGAAACCTAAAAGCGCCCAAGGAATATAAGGCCGGATGAATATACACTTTTGAATGATACATCTGAAAACATTTACCTTGCCATACAAGGCATGGAAAGGTATAAAAAGCTTCATAAGAGAGAGACGACTAAGGAAGAAAGGCTCTGAGGAAAGTTTCATCGATTCCATAAGACTCATGGGTGCAACAAGGATGAGTGCTGGCATCTAAGATATTTTATCCTACAAGACCCTAAGGGTCGAATGCCTAAGGGAACCAACCTGGACCCAATAAAGAGGGGCCCAGGCATACCGATGAAAATATATTTATTAATACCATAATTGGAGGACCTCATCCAGTAGAGAAAAGCTAGAATGAAATGTAATAGTACACGAGTTCATTAAGGAACGTACCGTAGGTAGTTGATTTGCTATAGAGCATGAAGCTCCGACTAAGCAATAAAGGATTATGAACGATGAAATTATGTTTTAGAGTAGGGATTCTAATGGGGTAGAAGTGCCAACCTTCAATCCCATGTTAATTTTGGTTGTTGTTGGCCCAATTACGATACAACAGGTCTTAGTAGATAGTGGAAGTTCGGCGAATATTTTATTCAAGAGGACATTTGGCCAAATTAGGATAAGTTTGAAGGATGTTAAGCCTTGTAAATCCAGGATTCATGGATTTATCGATGAAGCAAAGAAAGCTTGGGACAATTGATTTGTTGGTGGAATAAGGAGACGAAGACCGCAAGATCATGAGGGTTCAAAAATTTGTAATTATGAATGAATACTTGACATACAATGCCTTTTTGAGCCAATCGACCTTTGCTGATTTTAGGATAGCACTAGCTCCTTGGTGCTTGATGATGAAGTTCCCTATGGAAAATGGGGTTGGATCGATTAAAAGAGACCAGAGTGCTATTCGAGCATGTTACGTCGTTAAGCGAAGAGAGGCAAAATGATAGGAAAATTAAAGGAATGTGGATAAAGCTCTCTATGGTAAAATCTCAAAAGCATAGCAACTAAAGCTCAAGCCCTGGCTTGGGAACCATAGCAGGTTTGATAAGTCTATATATCCTAGGAAAAAATCAGTGGAAGTGTGGATAGCACTAGTTGAGTTGACGATTAACATTCTGATTGATATGGATGATCCTACTCGGGCTCTCAAGATCAAATTTCAGCTCAAAGCGGGTAAGGAAGGAATTGGTCAGTTTTATATGAGCAAACTTGGATGTGTTTTGACACATTTAGATATATGCGAGATATCGTTGTAAATAACGTGCCATGCACTGAATGTGGACCCAAAGTATCCATCGGTAAAACAAAAGAGATGTTGTCTAGGTCCAAAGCGACCTACTATGTTGAAGGAGGAAATAGATAAGTTAAAAGCAAATGGATTTATTCACGATGCTTTATACCCCGAATGGGTATCAAACCCAATGTTGGTTAAGAAAGCATACAGAAATTGATAGACATGTATTGATTATTCGAACTTGAATAAAGCATGCCCGAAGGATAGTTTCCCTCTGCCCAAAATTGACCAGCTAGTAGATGGGAACATAGGACAATGAGTTGCTCTCGTTTATAGATGCCTATTCTCGTTATAACTAAATACCAATGCATGTTTCGAATCTGGAGCGCACAAGCTTAATAATGGATTTGGGATTATATTATTATCGAGTGCCATTTAGTCTGAAAAACGCAAGAGCTACTTGCCAAAGATTTATGAATTCGATGTTTAGGGATTAGATTGGATGGACAATGTAAGTGTATGTGGATGGTATGCTTGAGAAGTCACAACTATGAAGGAATCAAATAGATGATCTTTTGGAGATGTTTGAAGTATTGTGGAATTACAAAATAAAGTTAAATCTACTGAAGTTTTCTTTTAGAGTTGCACCGAGGAAGTTTCTAGGATTTATTTTAATTTTAAGGGGCTTAAGGTTAATCTAGAACATAATAACAACTTAAGGAATGTAACTGGCCTGACCACGAAGAAGGAATTCCAAAGTTTGAATGGGAAGGTTGATGCAATGAGTTGGTTCGTCTCAAAGGCAATAGATATGTGTATACCGTTCTTCAATGCCTTCAAAAAGGGAAAGAAAAATTCCGAGTGGATGAAGGAATGTCGGGATGCCTTCGACAAATTACTAAGGCACATAGAACAACATTAGTTCTATCCAAACCATTGGACAAAGAGGATTTATTCATCTATTTGGCAGTGTCTGCTCATGCACTAAGCACAAAATTGGTATGTGAGGAGGCAAGGATTCAATGGCCAGTTTCCTATATCAGTAAGTGGTTCACTGGAGCAAAAAAAAACCCAAAGTTGGAGAAACTTGCTGATTGCGTCAAGGATCCGATTAAGGTGCTTGTAGATCAACCTTTGAAGTAGGTACTATATGGATCCGAGACTTCGGGAAGTCTATTAAAGTGGAATATTGAACTGAGCTAGTAGGTATCACTTACCATCCGAGGAGAGCGATAAATGGACAGGTGTTGGCCGATTTCATAGCTGAATACACAGTATGGGATGGTGAAGAGGAAGACGATACATACACACTTTCTCAATAGAGATTGTTTGTAGATTGAGCTTCTAATAATTGCGGTTGTTGGGCAGGAGTGGTGCTTGTAACTCTGGAAGGATGATCAATTTGTTATGCATTGAAGCTGGAGTTCCCCACAGCGAACAATGAGGCTATGTAGATACGTTGATAGCGAGGCTTTAGATAGCAAAGGAACTGGGGGTAAGGATGTTGCATATACTCAATGACTTCCAATCAGTGGTTTTCTAGGTGAAGAAGGAAATCTAGGCTACAGGTGCGATACTTTCTCCTTACTTGACAAAGGCATTGGAATTATTAGATGATATAGAACATTACATAATTATGCACATCCCCAGGGAAGAGAATGCAAAGGCCGATATACTGGCCAAGTTAGCTAGTTCTAGAGATGCATAACTATAGTAATTAGTTCCAGTGGAGGTATTATCGACTCCAAGTATCGGCCAGATGGATGTCGACTGGATTTTGGTGCTCAAAGAGGAGGAGTCGTCCATGACTTCAATTAGGACTGTCTTCTTAAAGGAACTCTCCTGAGTGGGAATAATGAACAACGGAAACTCCTTCGTAAAGTATTGCTAATTCTAATGCAAGGAAATGTGCTTTAGAGAGGATTATCGATCCCCATGCTTCAGTAGTGTAACAAGGATTAGGCGAGAAAAATCCTCATGGATGTCCATGAGGGTAGATGTGGTGAATACATTAATTGATAGATATTAGCGAAGAAGATACTTCGTTACGGATACTTCTGGTCAACAATAAACCATTATACTACTGAATGCACCAAATGTTGCAACCAATGTCAAAGGTTTGCAAAAATTCCAAGGGCCCCATCTATGGAGCTTACATAATTAGTTAGCTATGGCCATTTGCGGTTTAGGGAAATGATATAATCGATGTACTATCATGTCAAATGGAGGAGCTAAATTCAAAATTATTGTTGTGGATTATTTCATAAAGTGGGCTGGAGTATAATCACTTGCCATGATGATAATGAAAAAGGTGATCTACTTTGTGATGAGGAGCATCATCTGCAAATTTAGAATACCTTAAAAGATTATAACGAATAATGGAACTTAGTTTGAAAGTACCAAGTTTAAGAATTTTTGCAAATGATACAAGATCGAGAAAAGCTTTTCGGTAGTAGCACACCTATAGGAGAATGGACAAGTGGAGGTAGTGAATAAATCATCAAGTCGGAAAAATGGTTAAATAAAGCTAAAGGCAATTAGGTCAATGTAATTCCCTGTAAAATAAGCCATAGTTAATTAAAAAGAATTAATAAAAAACTATTAAAGCTTAAAAAAGAATTTTATAAACATCAGAACTTGGCTTTGAAACTTTCTTCATTATGTTCGTGGTGATTTTCTGATCAACTTTTATATATAAAGTTTTATGATCGGAGTTCAAAGGAAAAAATTATTACGTGTGAAGATTTCGAATCAAAAATAATTAAAAATGTATTAAGGTAATAAAAATCATTTTCTTAACATTAAAGTAATCATTAAATAAAATGTTAATTGACATAACTAAATCAAAATAAATCTAATTAAGGAAGCATGGAAGGAGATAAGTAAACAGACAATATTCAACATCCACCGATCCATAGTCAACATCCTCCGGACGACTACTGGCGTCAACTAGTCGAATGGTTCGGAAAGACTGGCGGTAGTTCGAACCTAGGCCTAGTGGTCTAGATTCAATATATTTTAATCTAGAAATACAATTGATTCGAGCGCTAAAAAATAAAGGCCCAACCCCTCACTTTTCTTCTCATATTTTCTAAATCAAGAAGCTAAGCTCTGCCATTTTCTCTTCTTCACTAGTTCTAGGAATTATAGAAATTATCAAATATTACACACACACATATGTGGAGGATAGCGAAAAATAAAAGAGAAGAAGAATAGGGATGAATTGATTTTGTGAAGAAGAGGTGAATTCTTAATCTAAATATAAGACTACGTTTGATTCAATTCTCTTCTCAAATCTATATTTCAAATAAATATGCATGTGGTTTTAATACATATTTTGGTAGAAAGAATAGGAGTCAACAAGGGTAATAAATTTAGATCTAGAGATTTGAAAGCTAAAAAGCGAGTGGAAAATTATATATTTATGTATAATATTGAATTTATATCATTGTGAATGTATTTCTTTTATGCCTGAATATAAATTATGGAATTATAGGCTTAAATATACACAAGCACATAGACACACATAAAATAAACTAAAGATCCTTGCCTACATATTCAGTGGATTGTTAACTTTGATTGAATGTTGTATACACGTAAATCTAGAATATAAGGGTGAAAGTATTCCCTAAAATTTATGAAGAAAATTCATTAACAAGATTTTGTGTTAAATCTAGATTTTTTTTATTTGGATATTATTAGTTGTTAAACTTGAATAAAAGATGGTGTCTAATTTGATTGGGATGGAAGTTTTACATTTTAATTGTCTGGAATAAAGAATGTTTCTTTGTGAATTTCTATAAATTACCTAACTCTACAATTATATATGAAAATGCATCATTTGAAATAACAAGGATACACCTAAAGGAAAGGATATGCAAAATAGGGATGTTTATCATATTTTGTACTATCTGTTTCAATAAAAAAGACAATTACTTATAATTTCAAACATGGCCCAATTCCTCTTTAGATAATTTATGGAAAAATTACAGTGATAACATTTCCTTTTCTGGAAGATATAGTTCTAATGCATTAAAATGTAGAAATCCCTAAATGTAGAACTAGAGTGTCATAAATAGAAATAACAACCTTGTTCGCAATTAAATATATGCGATTAAATAAAAGCTGGAAAATAAAGAAAAAGAGCTAAACATGAATAAGGCAACGAATTAAAGAATTACAAGCTTATAGCAATCAAGTAGAGTAGGCATTAATTGTAGGGAAACAACAAATTATAATGTATTAATTAGATAGAAGAGGTAAATAACATTTAATGGCACTAATAAAATAAGAAGTAAATTTATATAGGTAAATGAATACTAATAATTAAACTTAGGAGGCGTAATAATTTTCTGGCTAAAATTATACGGTCTCAAGGATACGTTTATGACAAGTGTATTTTTTGGGTCTAGCCAATATTTAGATTAATTATAAATAACGTGGTCATTAGTAAGGGTTGGAATGCGAGGTCGGTTATGTCACACAACAGAAGTATGCCTTCCTCAAGGGGCTATCGGCAATTGTGTTCACATTGTACTGATCTGGACATCTCCAAGTGTAGGACCTATGGGGATATACATCCGCGTATAGGTTTAGGGAATATACCAAAGTGGGCATGCCTCAGATTTGAGGTCTTAAATGGCCAATTGAAGTCCACTTCATTTCCAAAATGGGATATTATGTAACCAAATGGTCATTTCCTTGACTTGCATTAGACAATCTAATTTGGACAGTGGACCAACTCGACACTATGCCAGTAATGTTAGTACCGTATATTTTAGGGATGTATATATAGGTCGAAAGTGCCATCGGTCCTAAGCATTTTATAGCCTAGCACTAATGGGAGGTTCCTCGGTTTACACAAGCAATTCGACCTATACACTGTTGTTGGATGTTCGACGCTATGCAATAAGTGATGTTACCATTGAGGTGGACACAGATGCAGTGGACCGTAAGTTGTCTTTGACGCGAGTCGGCATTGTGGGCACCCCCTCAATGTATAATTACGATACGTGTAGCCATAGTTTGGTTATGCGAATTTGAAAATAAATATGAAGTAGTAAGATAAGTCTTTGAGATAGGTAAGTAATACGGGCAGTTAGTTAATTCCATTATTAGACACCAATAGGAGGTTCCCCTGTGTACGCAGCCAATACGACCTAGACACCGATGTGGATGGCTGACGTGGTCCGTAGTTGTGGATACTAGCAGGGAATGTTTCCTTGTCCATAGGGGGACAATGATGCTTACATATATACATATGTATCTATTTCATACCTCAGGTCGGTTAGGCGTATCGTATACATGTATGAAGTCAAAACGATGAACTTATGAATATTAGACATAACATGTAATGGAAACCAATCGACATAAACTAGTGTTATGGATAAATTATGTAATTTACCAGTTACTGGAATGTTGTTTTGATCCCCTCCTCATTACAACCCACATGATAGATTTATAAGGATAGATACTGGTACAAGGCGGAAATGATGAGAAGGAATGCATTGGCAATGATGTTATCCAAGGAATGATATTAATTCTAAGGTATTAGCCTTAGTCAGCATATATATGCTTTATTATACTTTATTATTCTGCTATAAGTTCTTACCGATGCTCTCCAATATATTTATGTTTATTTCAGGATACCGACACCAATAATCAGTGCCTTAATAGACTTTGGTTTTTCGATTTAGAGAAAAAAGGGCCTTTTAAGGTGGGGGTTGTTACATTTTGTATCAATGTCTAGGTTAGTCGATCATAGAAATTAGGATATGCTGAGTGCACTTATTTGTATTTTAACCTATAATATTATATATATATATGAAAAAGCTAAAAAATTACAATTGCAGAAGTAGTTGCGACCATTTTTTCAAAAGATTGATAAGGCAACTATGAGTTAGAACAAGAAATAGAGTTAAAAATATACACCTATCCCAATCACCCCACGGGAGATAAGTCGTACAAGAAGACGTTGGCTTAAGAAGCACATGAGTGTGACATATAGAAGGGTATCTGAAGTTGGATGGTATTTAACTCCCTTATTGGTCCTAGATTCCCTATGGTTATGAATCTCCGCTAGATTGTTGATTGGTGATGTAACAACCCGCTTTTTGACCCACGAATGTCAAAACTAAATACACCCACAGTATTCGTGTGCCACGCACCCAAGTGCCAAAAAGATAAATGGTTAGGGTAAAATAAAAGAAAAGAGTAGAACAAGAAAGAAATAACACAACAACATAATCTCACAGCGGAACGATAATATATAATATCAAAAGAACAATAATACTCTGAATGTAGAAATTTTAGGTTATAAAACCAAACTACTAACATCATCCTTGACAGGTATAACCGCATGTCCTTTGAACGTTGATATACATACATACATACATATATACACATATATATCTAGACACATACACACACATAATACAGTGAAATAGAAATAGATAGATAACGCAAGCCTCCAGCTCATCTTGCGAACTTTGAAGCATCCAAAGTAAAACCTGCTTTACTTAGCTTACTCAAAAGACTACATGAGAAATTTAAGGAAAACAAAAACCACGTGTTAGACATAAGTCTATTATGAAAAAGTTCGAGATACATGAATACATGCAACTGTAATAAATGAGACCGTTTGAATTACCATGACATTTTCCCCTCAAAAGAAACCAACCATTCATTGAGTTATTATAGTGACATAATAGATAATGTCTAGGGTGTAGAATATAAATCATCTTAAATAGCTATGATGCTTACATTGATCACACCATAACATATTTAGGGCGCAATCTAATTGGCTAAGGTACGTTCACATAATGGATTTTCCATGGAGATCCCTTTGCTCAAGGCGAAATTCAATCTCCTACACAAGGGTCAAAAACTACCTTCAAGCGTCGTATATCTCTAGATAAAATATACTACTAAGGAAAACACAGTTGATCCATGTCTAAACACATGATCTCGAATATCACCACTCCCAGTACCAACACATCGATATGCATACTCTAGATATTGAGTTGATAACCCTGTCGTAGGTTACAAAAACCCCAAGCTATGCCCCTACTCCATTTTATGCCATTTCTGACGTCGAGGTCATGTTCGGCATTTTTCAGATGAGTCTTCATTACTTAAACAGAACACGAATCACTCCATGGACTCCCTCATAAGTCGTCCGACGAATGTTAACGCTGACCTCTCCCTTGGACTTAACCTTAGGATAGACGGTTCAAATCTATAGCATTCTACTTCACAATCGCTTCCAAAACATAAGATTGGATAATAGTTTTAAAGAGGCATCTGATAACTAAAACACTTACCGATCTCGGTCTTTTCATAACCAATTCGATGAATTTACAACAAGCTCCATTCTGATTCTTCAAAAAGTAAGTGAACTATGTAAAGAGGAGTTGTTCCCGAGGGATCTCCTATATATAAGTCCTTAAATCTAGAGACGTTTCATATCAATGCTCCTCCCTAGGGGTTCTCAAAGGATATGAAGCCTTAAAACTTTTAGATAATTCTTATGTTGATTTTAGATCAAGTTCGATAGTCAACTAATCTACTATCTAGTCAGAAACAATTGCTTATACAATTCAAGGCTCGTATACTTAACCTGTTTATGACATTTACTTATACTATCCCTCGATCAAAAGTGAAGCCATTTAATTTAGAGCACTGGTAGAAAATCAAAGCCTTACCTAAACACTTCAATCTTGACTTTCATAGATAGACGAGTTCACTTCGTTGGCTTTTAGTGTTAAGTATAATATTAATGATTTCCATAAACGAGTAAGAAATCAACAAGATTAATAGATTTTCGACATTCAAACTTAACTATTCCTCAGTTAAGAGTGAAGTCGGTAGGTTAGAGCACTATTTCTTTTATCCCACTTGAACTTCAATCTTAACTCTCACAAATAGAGAAGTCTACATTGTCGGCTTTTAGTGTTAAGCATAATTAATCACTATTCAAACAAGTAATCAGACATACAACGATTTAGCCACTTAGTAATTACTAGCCCCCTTTTGAAATTATTTGTTTACTCTTTTAAAACCCTCATAGAAATGGTACACACACAAATGTATTTATGTATGTATGTATAGTAATTTATTTATAAAACTAGATATTTAATAAAATAATTTAAAAGATAAGATATTTTCATAAGATGTTAATAAAATAATTAACTACTTTTTTAGAAATATACATACCTAAAAATGCTTTTGAAATACTTTAAAATATTATAATAGATTTTAAAACATTTATCCAAAATATTACTTCAAAATAACAAGTTTATAAAATACTTTGAAACTTCGAAAACCATGTTTTCCTTATATTTTAAAAGTAAACCTCTTCTTTAAAAATACACAACTAATTATTAAAAATACATAAATATATCAAACCATTTTAAAAAAACTCTAATAATAGTTAGAAAACACTTATAAAAAGAATGAAATAAAATACTTAAATTTAAATATCCTTTCATACCTTTAAAGTTTGAAACAAAGGCTAAAACATGGTAGTTTTGCACAAGTGCAAGTTTGGTCACTTTTCGAATGCTTCCCGACCTTTTAACAATAAAAAATTTCATGGAAGCAAGAATAGATATAAAATATCACAAATTTAGTTAGAAATCACTGAGTATCTCTCTACAGAGTTCTGTTGAAATCGCCGAACACAAGGCAATTTCTACGTGCATCCATTGCGACTATCGTTATAAGAGCACTTTCAAATCCAAGTCCAACCTAACCAAAGTTCAATTACAACCTATGCGCTTGGTTCCAAGGTTATGCTACAATTCATAAAGTCTATTTAGGTCTATACATATGGATTACATATGCCATTTTCTTTCAGAGTAAGAATTGAAAGAATATTACAATCACATATCACTATCAGAACATATGTCTATCCATTCAATCACGAAGAAAAAATCAATCACAAGCAAATATATACAATATATTTTCATACAACATTGTGAGTTTGTTCACCCTTTAAGCAAGTGAAAAAGCAAGTCTAAGCAGCCACTTCCTATCTCTTCCTTGTAAACACTAACTTCCTAACTCTTCTCTAGCTTTTGTACTTGTTTCTAAGCTATTACAGACCTCAGTTGCTTACATCCTTTGAATGAGGGGTGAGATGTGCTTTTATTTTTCCAAAATCCAAGTAGCTAGAAGTTGTTGTGATGTTTTCCTAAGGCTTTCGTCCAAGTTTGAGCTGATTGGGAATTGGTTTGAAATTTATATTCTTGGAAATTAACAAAGAGAGAGTGAAAGAGTGATAACCTTTTTGTGTAAAAATTGCAAAATGGATTCAAAGGTTATGCCTCTCCTTTTATAGACTTCATATGGTGTTCCATAATCTTTCTCTTTCCTTTATCTTGCCATGGAAGGCTCACCGCCCCATATGCCCATCACTTCATCTTTACACCTCTTACCTTAATAAATAACTAAATTACCCCTTTCATTCAAACATCTCTTATCCATTATAAGCTTCTGGAACATTCTAATAAGCCCATGAATAAAAGTGTGTTAATTAGTTCCTAATGTATTTATATGTTCATTAGCTCAGTACAAAAGAGTTCGAACAACTTCTTTCGATGAATAGGTTGTTTATCGGTAAACTGGTTTTCGGTCACATTATCGATATTTCTTCGAAGTATATATTTTTGTTAAAAAATTTCAAAACATTTTTATTATAATTTTTCAGTAATTAAAAGGTGTTAAAAAAGATTATAAAATCACATTTATAACATTTAACTATATTTCAGTACATTTCGATATTCAAAGACGAAGTATACGAATTTGCGGCCCGCTACATTCTCCTTCACTTAGAATATTTCATTTACGAAATTCAAACAAGAACGATAATCAAAGAAAAGAGAAGATACAAATATATAGTACTACTGAAACTATATACAAACTAAACTGTAACCCAAATGCATATTAAATGACTCCACCGCAAACGATCATAACACTACAAAAGACATATGATACTTAGATAAGAAGGAGCCCTTAGTCTATATGCAACACTAGATAGAACTCTCTAAAAATTGCCCTCTGTTATCCTTGTACCATCCGAGCACTCTTGCTCTACTGCAAAGAAACAAGCATACATCAATACTCAATATTATTCACAATCATTAGCAAACAAGGCTCATGGGTTTCCCAGGTTTAAAACTCTCTCATCACCCAAGGACGATAAACAATCTACTAAGCATATCTTACGCTCAACAACCTTAGATTATTGCTTAGATGATTATTCATGTTACCTTAGAACAATCCGAAGAGTCATTTCCTAAACTCTCCATAAACCACAAACATAGCATACAAATGTACTAAAGCCCACACGACGTACATGGATCATCCATACATAATATCAATCTGGTCACTTGCTCGATCATATAAATTTCACTTCTCAACTAGTATTAATCACTTGACCTCTCTAATGCAGACTTTGATTTAGTTCCTTGAACAGAAACATTCATTCTCCTTGTATAGCCATATATTATGATAGAAAATCTCAGGCTCATGTCAAAAAATATGTATTAAGTGTTCGTCATCAAGAACCGAATGAAAAATATTGTTTGGACCTGCGTAAATCACATCGAAACCATACACTCAAATCGTAGATCAAGGATAGTCATGCGAATAAAATAATTTATGTATAACTTCTGCACTTATCCTATTGGTTTTTTAACTATACTAATATCCTTTCTATCATATTAAGTTACACTAATAGTATATCTCTTTAAATACTAAAATCATTTATGAAGTATTTCATAAAAACACAACTTCAAGTTTATAATCATTTTATAACTTAAGTTCATACTTGTATGATACTTTACTACATCCTAAGTGTATATACCAAAACATCAAATTTGTTTTACTTATCATGAATGTTCAACGAATTCACAACTTATTAAATTCTAATATCTTATAAGTTCAAGTGTTATATAAACTCATCTTTATATTTTCACAAAAACACTTAGCTTTAAGTTCTATAACAATTCGGGATTTTTCGGCTATCTAAAATCGGTAAAAATTCCATTTCATTTTAAAAATGAAAACTACCCAACAACATATCATAACATGACGCACATACCATACTGTCCTAATACATGCATCCATAAAATAACTTAACCACTTACTACAAAAGGGTAAATAATAATTTGTTTCATATTTATTTGGGTATGCCCCTACCACTTGGTTATCCAACATAGCATACATACAGATCTTTTCCACGTAGAAAGCTTATTTCCAAATCTTTATAAAATAACTCTATATTTTTGTACCAACTTTTTTTAAAGAAAACTTTAGAACCAAAAACCCAAGTTTAATTTTGAATCATTTGAAATAATAATATACTTAAACCCATTTTTTTTTTTGCAAATCACACTTTAGGGATTAAATCAAAATTCATTTTACCAAAACTACTCTATAACATTCCTTACGTAGAAACCCAAAAATGAATGACAATGATGTTGCATTCATCACCTGAATTATTTTCAAGCAAAAGAAGTAAGTTTAGTATACTTAATCATAACTTTTGGTACTTAACCAAAATCATTTCAAAGCAGTATCAAACACTTCGTATAATAATACTAAGTGTCCAATCTTAATTCCATAAACCAATTTCTCAAATATATATTTTACAATCTATAGAAGATATACGTATAGATCGAGTAACACAAAAGTGATATTATTGAAACGGGTCCTACCAAGTCATACCATATATTCCTTACTATGAGGGAAAATTCTTACAAGAAGTGCTCACCAACCAAACACATCTCTTGCTAATTTTTAGTCACTTTAGAACCACTCGAACTAAGTAACATAAAAATACTTTATTCCCGAATTGACTTGTTGACTCCGAAAGCTACCTCAAACTTAAAAAAGTCTTAAAACTCTCTTCAAATATTATGTTCACAAATACTTTGAAACAATACTACTATTACTTGCCAAATTCTCAGAAAACAATCTCAAAGACATCGAGATTTAAGTTCTTAAATTCTCTATTTAAATCCTTTCCATTTACAAACCATATATTTATAAACCACCATATATTTATAAACCATATTTATATAAAATTACTTTCTTATAAAAATCTATCTCATAAATATTTATTCCAAATTTTTTTATCTTTCCTTTAGATCATATTTAACAACTTTTATTAAATTTAATTGTTAACCCAACATTATCACCAAATGTTTTATAGTCAAATTATGAAACTCAACTCACAAGGTGTTTTTTTCCATGTATCTACAAATACTGTCTATCCAAATGTAAAATATAAGCTATTCACAAGTTTTTGGAGTATAAACAACAATTAGGAAACAAAAATCAATGTTCCAAACATTCCAAGCATGACTAAATAATCATCATGGTTATGATTTGTAAAACTATGTGGAGCATCAATATCCAACCGAGCACGAATAGGAAAGCCATAAAGAGATAGTATACCCTCAAGAATCTGCTTCCTCTTCTCAACTGCAGAAATAGGAAATACCTTAGGCCGCTTCCATTTCTTGAGTATAGGACAATCTATAACAAAATGGCCAGGCTGATGGCAATTGTAACAATCCTTCGGTGCTAACTGTGCATTAAGCTTGGCGCCTCCACGATCAGTGCTTTCACTATCTACACTCTAGCCACTTTCCCTTCTTTACCTGACCTACACTTACTTGCAAGCCGTCCCTCCTTCCTACACTTTGAGTAAATGAGGTTGGACCTATCCTTCAATGACTGAAACTTACACTTTTTGTTCCTGAATGATGCGTATACATACGACATCGGAGTAGAGCCCTCGAGCCGAAAAGCCATATGTATAATATACTTGAATGCTCCCTAGATATAATCCATCATGTCTTTACATACCATGTTGCACAAAGTAATCCATGCATGGACGTTGATGATAGTCTCGGTGCTGTTGAACCTCTTTCTGCCCAACACCTATAACTCATGCCATATCGAAGTAAAGACTTTCCATAGTCGAACATGCACCACTTCTTCTACCACATTTCCCTTAGCATTAGAAGCCCTAGTACCTATAGTTCTTATTAACTAATCAAAACAAACAACTTTAGGAAACTAAAGGATAGAGTTAATTCAAAGAAAGGATTACTAAGATAGAGATATTCCTAAGGAACAATTTAAAATTTCAGTTTTGAAATACAAATACGCACTTATAAGTATAATACACTTGGCTTATTTTAGGGTGTAGCTTACCCTACCTCTAATGAGCCATATCCAACCAATGCCAAGATGTTCGCTCTATCTTGAGATCAAATGCCAAATGTAACAACCTGATTTTTCGACCCTCGAATGTCGATGCAAAATGCATCTACGGTATTCATGTGCCACACACCCAAGTGTGCAAAAGATAGATAGTTAGGGTAAAATAAAAAAAATGAATAAAACAAGAAATAAAGAACACAACATTAGAATCTCACAGCGGAATGATAATATATAATATCAAAAGAATAGTCAAAGGGTTACTCCGAATACAGAAACTTCGGAGTTACAAAACCTAAGTACTATCATCTGCTTGGACGGTTATAACTGCATATCCTCACAATGCTGATATATACATACATAATACAATGCAATAGAAATAGAAATAGATCGATAACGAAAGCCTCCAGCCTAAATCTTGAACTTTGAAGCATCCAAAGTAAAGCCTACTTTGCTCAACCTACTTGAAAGAGTACATGAGGAATTCATAGAAAACTAAAATCACATGTTAGACATAATTTTGGTATGATAAAACTCGAGATACATGAATACATGTAATAGTAACAAATGGGATCATATGGATTCTCATAACGATTTTCCCCTAAAAAGAAACCAACCATTCATTGAGTTAATATAGTGATATAATAGATGATGTCTAGGATGTAACATATAAATCATCTCAAATTGCTATGATGCCTACATTGATCATACCACATCATATTTAAGGTAAAATCAAAACCGCTAAGGTACATTCGCATAATGGACTTTCCATGGAGATCCCTTCGCTCGAGCAGAAATCCAATATCCTGCACAAGGTTTAGAAATGACCTCAGAGCATCATATATCTCTATATAAAATATACCATTAAGAAAAACATAGCCGGTCCACATCTAAACACATGATCCTAAATATCATCAACTCACAGTACCAACATATCGTTCATCATACTCTATATATGGAGTTGATAATGCCCTGTCGTGAGTTTCTAACCCCAAGCTATGCCACTACTCTATTTTATACCATTTCCAATGTTGAGGTCACAATCAACATCTTTCACTTGAGTCTTCATCGTTCGAACAGAAAATCACAAATCACTCCATGGATTCCTGCATAAGTCGTCCAATGAATGCTAACATTGACCTCCTCTTTTGACTTAATCTTAGGATAGAAAGTTCAACTCCATTGCATTCCACTTCACAACCGCTTCCAAAACATAGGACTCATATACTAGTTTTGAAGTGGTATTTGATAAGTAAAACACTTATTGATCCTGGTTTCTTCAAAACCAATTCGATGGATTTCCGGTAAACTCATTTCAATTCTTTCAAACGCAAATGAAGTATATAAAAAGGAGTCCTCCTCAGGGATCTCGTGTATATAAGTCCTTAAAGCTAGAGACATTTCATACCAATGCTCTTCCTCGAGGGTTCTCAATGGGTATGAAGCCGTGAAGCTTTTAGATACTTCTTATGTTAATTTTAGGTCAAGTTCAATAGTCGACTAATCACCTATCCAGTAAAACATAATCACTATACAAATCAAGGTTTGTATACTTAACATGTTTCTGACATTCCAACTTATACTATCCCTCGGTCAAGAGTGAAGTCAAGTAAGTTAAAGCACGATTGTATATTAATATCTTGCCTAGATACTTTATGTTTAGTCATTTTCGATGTCAAGATTATGTTTGGCATCTTTCAAATGAGTCCTCATTACTCACACAGGACATGAATCCCCAATTGGGTTCTGACATCTCGAATAGATCCTGAAACCATGGATTCCAGCATCTCGAATAGATCCACTTCCAAGAGATAGAATACATATCTCAGATTTGAAGTGGTTTTCGATAAGTAAAACACTTACTGATCCGGGTCTCTCAAAGACCGAATCGGTGAATTTGGTCATATTCAATAAAAAATATTCAATAAAAATGAGGCATATGGAAACCAAGTCTCATATAATTATCACGTTTTCGATATTTTCATCTCACACTATCCCTTAATCAAGAGTGAAGCTGGTAGGTTAGAGCTCTATTCCTTATATCCTTACACGAACATCAGTTTTAATCCCACAGATAGACAAGCCTACATCATCGACTTTTGCTGCTAAGTATATGACTAAATACTTCCCATAAACAAGTAAACATACGAAGCACGATCAAGTCACACAAAGCATGATCAAATCGCATAATCGACTTCAAATCCCTTTTTTGTTTAATTAGTATTTCATCCTTGTTTATTAACAAAACTTCTTTTATCTAATAAAACATCATTTATCAATTTCTATTATTCATTTATACTCTCTTTTCAATACTTCATAAAGTATTCATACACTTACCTCAAATCGTATAAGTATATTCACAAATCATTAACAAGATTTCTTACTTTAAACTTTTGCTTTTCCTATCTTTTTCCAAAATATTCCTTACGTAAAATTTCCTTCCAAATATCCATTTTAAGGATCTAAGTACTTTCACAAGTCCATTCAAAAGGTTTAAGCCTAATGTTATTTAAATATTTCCACTACAAACCCAAACTCATTTCACTTATACTTATCTTTAAAACATTCTTTTAAAGATTTATTTATATTCATAAGTATAATAAAAAAGGGTTAAAGACAAATGTTATTAACACATTGTCACAAAAAACCCAAAACCAATCCATACTTAATATCATCTTGAAAACATTCTTTTTAAAAATCTAATTTAATAATAGTTTAAGTTTGATAGTCAACTAATTGATTATCTACTTAAAATAATTGCTTATACAAATCAATGTTCGTATCTTAACTCGTTTCTAACATTTCAACTTAACTATTCCTTGTTCAAGAGTGAAGACAGGTAAGTTAGAGAATTTGTTGCATCAAAACCTTGTCTAGACACTTCATTCTTGAATCTCACAAATAGAGAAATTTACTCGTTGATTTTTAGCGTTAAGTATAGTATATAATGATTTTCATAAACAAGTAACAAACAACATGATTAACCCATTTCTAACATTCCTTAGTTAACTATTCCTTGTTCAAGAGGGATGCCGATAGGTTAGAGCTGTGTTGCTCTATCCGTACTTGACATCAATCTTGATTCTCACAAATAAATAAGCTTACTTTATCGATTAGCATTAACAAAGTTAATTAACTTTTAAACAAGTACGTAAACAACAAGATTAACATGTTTTCGATATTCCAACTTAACAATTCCTCATTCAAGAGGGAAGCCGATGGGTTAGAGCTCAATTGCGCCATTCCCACTGGACAATCAATCTTCACTCTCATACATAGAGTAGTCTACCTCGTCGGCTTTTAGTATTAAGCCTGGTCAATTACCTTTTTCACTATATATATATAATTATTATAAATGTATTTAAACTTCAAACGAACTTTAGAATAATTCAAAGCATGTATTATAGAAAACTACCAAATTTAAATATCATTTTTAAGCACGTAAAACTATAAGCAACTTACTGCAGTATTTAAATGTTGTTAAAAGTTTTTGCTAAAAACAACATTGAAAAGCACAATCTTTGCGACTAGTTTTAACCACTTCAACAAAAGATTTTTAATTTGAAAATTTTATAGTAAGCCCTACCCTTAAGGTACATAAAAACCATGGAAGGAAACTCCTAATAGTACCTTATAATTTATTTATAAAAATGCCCCAAAACAGGCTATATTTACGAAATGTATTTATAACCACATTTTTGTTCTAAATTTCACAACTTTTGTTCACAATTTCTATAAATTTCTAAACCATTGATTTACTATCCAATACGACCAAATATATTTAGAGAAAACCAAATTAAATTATCCCTAGCAAAGATTATACATATCCAATTCACATAAGTTAAAGTTAAGGGATATCGAAGTGCACTTATAACGATTATTCTTGTTTCAAACACCTTCAGTTCAACACACAATCTAAACAACCATCTAAAAATCAATTCAAGGCCATAACACTGTTTAAGCACTTCCACCATTTCATTCTCATAATTTATTTGAAGCTTTAGTGAATTTGTGATTTTACTTCTTAGCTTAAGGGTGTATTTATGTAACGCCCCGTGATTTTCGACTTTCGAAAATTCAACATCGACACTCACTTTATCGACTGTCGACCAATCGAAGGTCAAAAACCGGAATGTTATGGGTTTTAAAAAGAATTTATGAAAAGAGAAGAGAAGAAGAGAGAAGATAGAAAATAGAGAGAAAAGAAAATAGAAAATAGAAGAGGGAAAAAATAGAAGAGAGAGAGGAAAGATAATAGAAAACTTTTAAAATAGAAGAAAAAGAGAATAGAACAGAACGAAAATAGAAGAAAATAGGACGGAACAGAAAACAACAGAACAACATCAGAATCTCACAATTCGCAGCGGAACAACATATAATAATAAATGAATAATCTTTAAACAAAGAACTATATCAGTTATTACATTTCATCATATTACATTACGTTATATCATCATTACATCAGAGTGTTACAACAACAAACAGTGCAGCGGAAAAAGAAATACTATATACTAGTAATACGTCATGCCATCCAGCTTGCCTCCAGCAACTCCAGAATATCCAGAATATCCTGATAAACCTAACTCTTAACTGCCCGTGTGGAAATTTGTGGGCACCCAGAGTTTAGGAAGGAAAACAATAAACTCCGAGTCAGTCATGTGACTGGTGTGAGAACTCAAAACAGTTTATTTATCTTTAAAATCAAAACAGAGGAATATTTTTAAGTCAATTCGTAATGCTTTTAAAAATGAGACTACCATAAGGCCTCCCACACACACACACAATGCAAACGCAGAATCGGAGGAGATTTCTCCTTATGATAGTCAAAGATGCTTGATACGCATTTAAAAGAACATTTGATATTATTACTAGTGCATAGGGTAGGAAAAATTCATTTCGAAAGTAGAATATAAATCTTAGCCAACATACGACCATTATCGTATGCCTACTATAGCTAACTATGTTCAATAGCAGGTTACCGCCACATTCCATAGCAGGTTATACAACTAAAACCGTACAAGTCTCGTATTGTTTCTTTGGATTTCCAACGAATGATCAGGCCAAGGAACTTCCCATTGCCACATGAGAATGCCTCTGGATGGACATCCCCGAGAACCAAACCGGATCTCTACCAACACAAGGCCGGGTTACCCCTAACTGAGTAACAACTGACCGAATATGCCATCCCCCGGTCCTTTGGGACCTTTATCACCGAGCGCTCGTAATCAATTCACACAATCATAACAAAGTGTTTTCAACATGAGTAAGTATCTGGGCTCCATACCATGATACCACCCTTTTCCAGAAGGAAATGGACACATCCTAAAGGGTGCTACCCCTCATAACCTTGCTGCTTCTTTCCTGTTTTGACCATTCACGGGGTGTGAGGCTCGACGAAGTCACGTCCACAAAAACATACTTTATACAAAAGCCATGCTTTGGGTCAACAAATGATCAACACAATGATCACAAGGATAGACGATCAAATAAACGATCCTATCACAAATAATCAACACAATGATCATTTCAGCATCACTCAGCATATCACATTACCAAATTGGGAATATATCGCTGATAACTTTCAACTACATAACCTCTGAGCTCGTACGTCTCAGAGAAGGGTGTTAAGCTAAAAGAATAAATTCTCCGCCACCAACAGAAATATATTTGAAAGAAATCGGCTTTATATCTCAACTTGTAATGTCAGACATACAATCCATACAAGTCTGTTCCGGGCTCGAACAAAACCGAAGGCACTTCTTACGAAGCCCTTGCAATCCGGGTATTCACAATCCCGATCGAATTTCCCATCACTTAAGGAATCTCTATACCAGGAGCTACCCAGTGCAGAGACAATCGATAGGTCATCCTATCGCTTTCGCAAATACTCGGTCTTCAACACCGATCTTCAATGCAATTCACAACGACGTATCACATATTCGGAATGAGTTATACGACCCCATGGTCCTTTCCCGGTTAACCCGAATAGTGAGCGCTTATTCAAAAATAAGTGTAGCATTCACATTCAAACAAATCACATCAAATACCCATTCAAAGGGAAATATTGATAGTCGGTTATTGAACTATCAATGGATATGCACACATCACCAGTTTCCAAATAATTTTCCAAATTATTTATTTTCCAAAATATCTTCACTAGATGTATAATTTCATACTTCAAAAATAAATCAATACTGATTTTTAAACAAATTCCACTTGCTCTTATAAATTCAATAATGAATTTATATTTCAAAATATCTATGCATATCATTTCAATTATCCATTTCAATTTATCTTCAAAAAGATAAATTTTAATTATTCACTTCATATTGGAAAACATTTCCATACTTATTAAATAAGTAATTCACGAATTTTATTTATTTTCAACACTTAGAAAATATTCAATATACTTCAATCGAAATTAAGTATATATTTCATTCTATTAAGGAAATCATTCTCTTAAACATATTTATTTGGGCCAAAACGAATGTCACGTAAAACATCGTTACGACGACCCAAAATCACTAGTATAGGGATTCGAATTTAAAATAGATATATAAATCCCAATACTATACAAAACATTTCCTTTCGGAAATCATTTACTATAACAACAGTGTTATAGTCTACTATTTCCTTCTATTTCTCGAAAACGTCTATTTCAACAATAAATGTTGAAATCTATGGTTTCGAATCTCAACACAATTAAAACTTCGTTAGATCGTTTTAATTCTATTTAAAACATTCACATTCAAACCATTTTCTTTAACGTGTTATTCACTATTCAAAAATGTGAATAAACTTCATTAAGAAATCTCATCCTTTTATTCGTTTTAATTCAAAGGATTATTCACTATTCAAAAAATGTGAATATAACTCCTTTAATAGGTTATGACAATTAACTTATCAAAATAAGTTGTTTGCGGATTTATAAAACAACGTTTATAAATTCCATTTCTATTTATTTATAAAAACTTCCTTTTTATAAATTCCTTTATTCACCTATTCTAGTTTATAACTAAATTATAAACTAAACGTTCATATTATAAGTTAATTACTTATAAAACGATTATTTTACAAAATCGTTCCTTTAGAGACTTTCCAATTTATAAATCTTATAACTTATAAGATCCATTTATCTAACCAATCTATTCTTCAAATAATTTCACCAAATTTATAAATCTTACTATTTATAAATTTTCTTTTATAACTTCACAGTTTATAATTCTATAAATTTCATTCATTTATGAATTTCATTTTCACTTCATTCAAACACTTATAAAAACTCGTTTTATAAGTCAATATTTCAATTTATAAATATCCGTTTATAAATCTCTTAATATAAATCAATTTATATTATTCTTTTAAACGTCTTTAATTTCCTTTATAGTTTCACCATTTTGAGTTATAAAATAATCAAATTTTATAAATCCTATTTTTAAACTTTTATAATATATTCAAAAATCCAATTTAAACTATTTTATAAAATCATAAATCCCCTATTTCTCAAAAATCAACTTTTAACTATATTTCACAAAATCATAATTTTTATAACTTTAACTATTATAACGTTTGTTTATTTAAAATGGATCAATTCCAAAAATTATTTTATAAAACGTATACTTTCTAAAATCACTTTTAAAAAATCATTTTAAAATCCCAAAATCTGGGTCCAATGATGCTACATACCAAATAGTCAATCACGACAACAACGATATCATATATCAATATGATAATCCATCAAATATCAAAATATCTGAAAATCAAATAAATACTGTTGAGGAATCCAGTTGGATCCCTCCAACCTGTTTTCCTGCATCCAAAAACATTAGCACAATACCAATTTCGCTCCAGTACGAAATTATCGCGGTATATGGGATTTAAATATTATCCGCTTAATAACGGCGCATTAGGGTCTCATCCGCTAAAAAATACGGGAAATCAATCAACTGCAATATATACATATGCCAATATATATATATTGATATTATATATAATACCAATTTCACTGTTTATGAAATATTCGCGGTATATGTTTTTACTAAATAACATCCGCTTACTAACGGCGCATAATGTCTATTTTAACAATCAATAGATATTAATCAACATTCAAACATGCATTCAAATATTTTAAATCTAACTATTTAAAATAAAATCGAAACTGATTCGATTGAGTGAGAAGTTCTCACCTTGATTTTATTTCCGTTTTAGCGATTTATTTCGAATGGACGTTTAATTTTACCCAAAATTCTCATTAACTCCAAACGACTCCAAACCAACTCCATCGTGTAGTGCTCGTCCATACGATTCCAACGCAACTGGTTTCGCGCGTTTTCGACCTCGTATGAAAAAGTTATGCATTTTATAAGTTTGTACACGATTTTATATAACATTTTCAACATAAATTTAAATTTTATAAACCTACACAACATGGGCCGTTGGATCTAACCTAAAGGCATCAGGGCCTTAGAATGCAACTCCCCCCTTTCTTCTTCTCCAGACAATCATACACGCATAGAACCCATACACATAGAATTAGGGTTTAAATTCACGCCTCAATCACTCGCCTATACTCGATCACATCACCACCATCGCGAAGCTCTCGACCACCACTCCACTCGGCTGAAGCACCATAGGGCTCGGCCCCCTAGATTGCACGGAAACGCGTGCGCAACTATCATACTTCAAGCTCGATTTGCCACCAATCCGTCCCGCCATTTACGATCATAACCGTTGAGAACGTAGAGCTCGTGATGCTCTATCTCTTTGCTGTTGGAAGATTTTCGAATTGCTTGATGGATTGAGAGATTTGGGGGAGAGAAATTGGGATAATTTCGGCCGTGGGTTTCACTTCTGGCGGCTAGGGTTTTGATTCATTTTTTTTTTTATTTTGTGATAAAATGGGCTATTTATAAGAAAAATTCGAACACTATTCATCCCGGAAATTCCCAACTCCGATTTAGGCGCCGTAACCAGCGTTTCTAGGGTTTACCCCGCGTTCCGGACACAATGGAACAGGTTTCGGAAGCTAATTCGGAAGTATGTGCGAGTTATGGCTGTAAACGCTCAATTTGAATTAAACCGATTTAAGCGATTTTCTAGGCGTTTTAATTTGTACCGGACAAACGGTAAATCCAATTGACACGAAATTTGAAACCTTACAATAATATCACATTACGGATCCGATGAAACTGGTTTCGTCGAAATCCGAGACTTTTTGAAAAATGGCTATTTTCACTCGCCAAATTAAAATTAAAAATAAATCGATGCGTTTCGAGCTGCCACGCTCAAACGATAACTCCGATTGACACGAAAATTGAAATCCGGTAATAACTAACTATTACGGATCCAATGGAACTGGTTTCGTTCAATTCTGAGACTGTTCAAAAATTGACTATTTTACAGTCGATTATTAAATATTAAAATATTCAATTTTCACAAATTAACTTTTAATTCGATTTTAAAAGTTCTAAAATATTGTTCTAACTCCCATATGATAAAATAAAATTTTACAAATCATTTTCAATCATATTTAACTATATTTTTCAATTATTTCCATAATTTAACGTATTAAATTATCGATTTAATAATCCAATTAAATCCAATAATTCAAATAAAAATTTATTTGACTTATAAATTCACTTATAAATATTTAAAATTAATTAAATATTCATATTTTAATTTCTAAAAATTCCGGGTCGTTACAATTTATAGGTTTATGCAAGAGGTTATTACCACCTTATACCTCCATGGTAGGTCACAAAGGAGCCGCCCTCTCACATGCACCTTTACCCTCTCTTCTTTTACTTAAAAGTTAAATCTTACCATAAATGCTCATTTCTCAAATATCTTTGATGACATCACCCATGACATTATCCGAAAAGTATATTTCCATAAACGACAAAAAAATCATTTCATATTACCGATTTCTTAATCAAATAAGCGTATATGCAAAAATCTGAAAAACTTTTAACAGTTAAAAAACTATTTATTGGTAAAATGATTTTGGTCATATTACATATTTTTCCAAAGCGTTTATTTTTGTAAATATTTTTCCAAAACAATTTTACTGCCTCACCAAAAGCCCAAAGTTCCAACCTTTAGCACTTTCAAACTAAGGCAATACCTCCCCTCCATCTCAATTGCTCAACTCTCATCCAAGATACCCCTTCTCCCTCTCACGTTCTCCCACTTTTTACTTGATATTCATGCTTTCCATGATGTTTTAGGCCTACATCCAAAGTTTAGAAGAGATTGGAGATGATTTAGTTAAAACTTGAAAATGTTTGAGAAGAACCCGTTGATTAGTGCTTAAGCACTTCCACCATTTTTATTCTCGCTCTTTATCTCACATGCACATTTATACCTTTCTTCTTTTACTTAAAAGTTAAGTCTTATCATTAAAGCTCATCTCCTAAATATCTTTGATGACATCACCCATGACATCATCCAAAAAATTTGTTTCCATAAATGGCAATTTTTTTAAATTCATATTAATCATTTCCTAATCAAATAAGTGTATGCAAAAAAATCTAAACAACTTCTAATGATTAGAGAGCTGTTATCGATAAAATAATTTTCGGTCATATTATTGAATTTTCTCGAAGTATTTATTTTTTAAAATATTTTTTCAAAACAAGTTTACTATCATCACCAAAAGCTTAAAGAACCAACATTTAGCGCTTTCAAACCAAGGCAACACCTCCATTCTCCTCTATTGCTTACGGCCCATCCAAGGTCCCCTCTCTTCCTCTCACATTCTCCCATTTTTTACTTGATATTCATGCTTCCCATGATGTTTTTGGACTGTAGAATTTTTTTAGAAGAGATTGGAGATGATTTGGTTAAAATTCGAAAAAGTTAGAGAAGAATTAGTGCTTAAGCACTTCCACCATTTTTATTCTCATATTTCATTTCAAGCTTTAGTGAATTTGTGATTTACTTATTAGCTTAAAGGTGTATTTATAGGTTTATGCAAATGGTTATTACCACCTTCTACCTTCCATGGAAGGTTACAAAGGAGCCTCCCTCTCACATGCACCTTTACAATAAAAGCTCATTTCCTAAATATCTTTGATGACATCACCCATGACATCATCCAAAAAGTTTATTTCCAAAAATGGTATAAAGTTTTTATTTCATAATATTGATTTCCTAAGAGTGTATGTAAAAAAATTTGAACAACTTCTAATGATTAAAAAGTTGTTTATGGATAAAACGATTTTTGGTCACATTATCGATATTTTTTCAAAGTATTTATTTTTACAAACATATTTCCAAAACAAGTTTTCCAAAATACGAAATGTCCAAAATTCCAGATCATTACATGTCCTAAAGTTCTAGTCCAAGTTTAAGTTGATTTGGAGTTGCTTTGAAATTTATTTTCTTAGGAAATTAATGAAGAGAAAGAATGAAAGAGTGGTAACTTTTTTGTGTAAAAATTGTGAAATGGATTCTAAGGGTATGCCCCTCCTTTTATAGGCTTCAAAAGGTGTTCATTCAACTCTCTCTCACCCCTTTATCATGCAGTGGATGGCTCACCCCTCGACAAGCCCATCACTTCTTCTTTACACCTCTTGAGTTTAGCAAATGACTAAACTACCTCTTTCATTCAAATATCTCTTATCCATTAAAAGCTTCTAGAAGAAAAGTGCGTTAGTTAGTTCCTAATGTGTTTGTATGTTCATTAGCTTGGTAAAAAAGAGTTTGAATAGCTTATATCGATGAAAAAACTGTTTGTTGATAAATCGATTTTCAGTCACATTGTTGATATTTCTTTGAAGTATATAATTTTGTAAACAAATTTCAAAAATAAGTTTCTTATCATTATTCATTAATTAAAAGATGTTTAAAAAGCTTATAAAATTGCATTTAAAACACTTAACTGTGTTTGAAAACGTTTCGAGTCGCTATAGGTGATGTTCATTAGATCAATATAAATGGGAAATAAAGAATCATATGTTATAGATATTCGAAAGCAAGAAATGATCAAGTTCTCAAAGGAAGGTGTGTAGTAATCACAAGATGGTAGCTAGATTTTTATTATATTCTAGATGAAAATAAGTTAGAAAATAAATGAAAAAGAAGAAAAGTCCAAAAGAAGGGGCAAATAAAACCCACTCTAAGTTTAATCCCAGATGAAAGAATTTAATAAAAAGGTTTAAAATTTTCTTAAAAATATTTGAAACGATCTTCAAAGGTTTTATTTAATTGTAGAAAAAGCCTATTTTTGAAAGCAAATAAATTTTAAAATTTTGCATAAAATAATATATCTTTTTTATATTTTATTTAAGAATTTCTAGTTAAAATTAAAACTATGTAGACCAATTTTTGTAGTTAAAAGTGTTTTTATAAAGAGGCAGTTCCTTTAAAGTAAATAGAAAATAGTGCATATGTATAGCTCGATGATATTTTTACTTCGATAAATAGAAGTTTTAAAATTCTTTTATGGAGTGGATAATAGGAAGTGATATTGGTTTTAAATTGGGTAAAGAGAGTGGAAGGGTAAGAACACCGATAGTGAAGATACAAAAAGTATATTCTCGTATAAGGAAAATATAGAGGAAAAATAGCTGAAATATATTTATACACAAATATGTAAACTTTATTGTGTTAATGAAGAAAAGCCCAATGGCTAAAGCAGGAAGTGTTTGCACCAAAATTGGTCACAAACACCCAATTGCAGATGAAACCACCAATTCACAATCTCAGATGACAGATAGACAAAATGTAGAGGATATAAATATGAAGAACGCTAAAAATTTAAAAGGAAAGCAGTAAAAGGGTTGGATTTATAGTGGTTCGGCAATGTAGCCTACATCTACTTTGAATGATTTGTTGTTTTATTAATGATTACTAACTGGTTACAACAGAGAATAACTCAAATAATCAAGTTACAATGGATCTCCAGCAGAGTAACGTCGTAATGGCATCCAAAAGTCTCTTTTCTGAAGGCATAGGGCTGTTATTTATAGGTGTAGTCTGAATATATCTAGCTTAGATCTCAAAATACCTCTTCACCCACGTGGGTTGGCCCGCTTGATCGATCCAAGGTCATTTGGATTGATCCCTGATCGATCACTACCTTATTCGTATCGATCAAGACGGTGTTCATTTGGGCTGAGATTAATCATGAATGTTCTTATGGTGTTAAAGAAAGCTATAGTGAAAATTTGAAGGCATTTGGACTTATGGATCTCGAGTTATGATCAATCCAAGATTGATTTTGCAATAAGTTGTTGAGTTTGTGTCGATCCATGTTCGGATTGATCACACTTCGTATCGATGCCATGCGTATCGATCGATCGCACTCCAATGACGTGGAGCAGCAATCACGTGAAGATCCACTTTTAGTGCCAAGATCACACTTCGTATCGATCTAACATAATTCCTTTCGTGTCGATCCTTGGATGTCATTTTATATCGATGTCTGCTGCTAGATTCGTATCGATAAATGTGTTCCGCTCCGTATCGATAGTGAATGGTGGCATTCATATCAATCTGCTACGTGCTCTTTGTATCAATTATTTAGTAAGAAGCTTCGTATCGATCATTAGCCGATCGATACGAACTGTGTGGATGGGAGGATCGATACGAAGAGTTTAGAGCCAAGTAGATGAAATCCGAACGATGCCAGCACTTTATGGATACGAGCGACATGGATAGATATGAAGGAGAACCGAAGTCGATGGATACAAACTAACTCTTCCTTCATGGATTTTGATCGATCAATAACTTGAGCATATGAACTCCGATTGACCTAAAATTTGGAACGTTGTCTTTCATAACTTTGCTTGTCGTGCCATGTGAACTGTAGCTCGATCAGACTCGAACAAAATTCCCCAGTATCCATAGTGAACCTTTGTAGTCGATTGGGTTAAATCCGTTTATGCATTGCCTTGCCAAAAGGTGGGTTAACATTTCGCCCCACAAAACATGCCTTGCGATAATTGGGTGTTTTACAGTGCCATAAGCTGGATGTTTGTATCTTGTTGCTGACCTATAAAAAGATTGATAATCTTTCCAGCTTGTGAATATTGACCGCTCGATGTTGGGTGCCATTCGAGACGAATTGTGACCGTTCGAGGTTGGATGCCGTTCGAGGTGAATTGTGACCATTCGAGGTCGGGTGCCATTCGTGGCGAATTGTGACCGTTTGAGATCGGGTGCCGTTCGAGGCGAATTGTGACTGTTCGAGGTCGGGTGCTATTCGTGGAGAATTGTGACCATATGTGGTCAAGTTTTGAAATCACAAACATCATATTTTACATTTAAATGAGTCTTACAATAGAAATGTCCAACTAAATCAAGTCCAAATGTAAAAGATAGAAAGCAAAAGCAAAACAGAAACATTGAAAATGCAAACACCTTCATTGTTGCGGTTTGTAGTCACCCAGAGCATGCCTGAGTTCGTGATCCCATACATATGTAAGTGACTTAACCATGTTAGTGTGTAGTTTGCTACTTATTCATCATTATTCCAATCAGTTGATGATAAGATGACGATGCCTAGATTCGGAGTTGTCCTCATTTGATGTAGATGATGGTCTCTTCTTCTCCACCATCACTGCTCGCTTTTCACGTACTGTAACAACATGTTGTTCCAGAGATGTCCTTCAATCTCATCCCTTAAGTGACTGCAATTGTTTGTACTATGGCTGTTTAGCTCATGGAATAGGAAGTACTTGTCTGATTTTCTTTCATTATTGATTGGATCCCTCCTGATTGGCCTTTGGTAGGGAGCCTGCCCCCTAGTGTCTTGGTAGATCCATTCCGAAGTCTCATTCAACTTCGTATAAGAGGTGAATCTTGGCTCCTTTCACGACCGCTTTAGCTCATCAGAGCCATCCTCTGCTTTTCATTTCCCTTTATCCTTGGCTGATATTTTTCGCGTAGATCTTCGCTTTTGACCGCATAAACATCAACTCCCACTCCTTCCTCTCTCTCAGCATTTGCATCATCTTGCTGTAGAAACCTTTCTGCCTTATGGTAAAATTCTCATAGATCCATAGGTGGATCTCTTGTCAATGAATTCTTGAATTCTGTGCCATCAGCTATGCCATACACAGCTGCTATCAAGACCATGGATGGATCTGGGTGATCCACCAATGCTTCTGCTGCATTAAACCTCATTAAAAAGTTCCTTAAAGACTCTCCGATCTTCTGCTTCAGTGTCATCAAACTCATCGTATTCTTAGGCCTTGAGATATGAACTTTCAACTGCCTTATAAACCTTTCGATTAACTCGATCTACATATCAATGGAGCCGCTTTCCATTTGCCTAAACCACAGTGCTGCTATATTCGTAAGATACAAAGGGAAGCACCAGGCCATGTCCTCCTTCGATGCCCCTAGTACTTCCACGTGCCTCATATACTTTGTCATATGAACAACTGGATCTGCCCTTCCATCGTATGTCTCCAATGTCGGCAGCTTGAATTTAGGTGGGTTCCTAGCCTGCCTAATGGTGGGAGCGAAGGGGATTCTGTTCATATCCTCTAGATCTTTATTTACTAATCCTCCTCTCATAGCCCGTCTGACCATTTTTGCCAACCTGTCACTGTCGCCAAGTGGTAGTCCTTGTCCTTTGCCTTCAATATGCCCTCGGAGTTCACGAGTGAATCCTAGAACCTGCTCTTCTGGATGAGCATCCATTCCTCTATCAACGCCATGTTGCATAGTACTGCTTGGCATCCTTCTCGGAATTGGATCAACATGCTCTGAGGGCATGGCCCTTACCTCAGGTGATGGTCTTGCTCTATTCTTATCCCGGTTGCTCCATGCTCCTAATACCTATTTTCAGCACTTCCTGTAGTTGCGTTCTCTTGATTCTACACTCTAGCTTGTCCAATCTGTTGGAGTAGGTTCTGCATCAACTCCTCCTGCCTTTTCAGCATCCCTTCCTACATAGCATCCTTCATAATCTCCATCTCATCTCTGGTGATGAAACTGAAGTTTGATTAGCTCATGAGGATGCCTCCTGCTTCCTTCATAGTGGCTCTTCTCCATTCTTTGTCTTCTGGTTGATTACTTTGTCACTGCTCTCCAGATCCAAGTCCTTGAACCTTCAGATCCAAAATCCAAGCTTTAGAATCCCTGAGCACTAGCCTTCTCAGTGAAAGAACCAAAATGTTTGTGCCAAAATTGGTCACAAACACCCAAATGCAGATGAAAGCACCAATTCACAATCTCAGAACACAGATAGACAAAATCTAGAGGATATAAATATGAAGAACACTCAAAATTTAAAAGGAAAGCAGTAGTGGTTTGGCGTTGTAGCCTATGTACACTTTGAATGATTTTCTGGTTTATTGATGATTACCAACTGGTTACAACAAAGAATAACTCAAATACTCAAGTTACAATGGACCTCCGACAGAGTAACAGCATAATGGCGTCCAAAGTCCCTTTTCAGAAGGCATAGAGATGCTATTTATAGGTGTAGTCTGAAGATATCTGGCTTAAATCTAGGAATACCTCTTCTTTCACATGGGTGGGCCCACTTGATCGATCCAAGGTCATTTGGGATCGATCCCTGACCGATCATTACCTTGTTTGTATCGATCAAGAGAGTGTCCATTTGAGCTGAGATCGATCATGAACGTTCTTCTAGTGGTAAGAAAGCTATAGTGAAAATTTGAAGACATTTGGACTTGAGGATCTCGAGTTATGATCGATCTAAGATTGATTTTGCAATAAGCTGTTGAGTTCGTATCGATCCACGTTCGGATCGATCACGCTTCGTATCAATGCTATGCATATCGATCGGTCGCGCTTCGATGACGTGGAGCGACAATCATACGAAGGTCCATTTTTAGTGCCAAGTGAACATTCCTAAGGTTGACCAAGCCATTTTGTATCGATTTAACATAATTCCTTTCGTATCGATCCTTGGACGTCATTTCGTATCGATGTCTACTGCTGGATTCATATCGATAACTATGGGCCACTTCATATCGATAGGGAACGACGACATTTGTATCGATCTGTTACATGCTCTTCATATCGATTATTTGGTAGGAAGCTTCATATCGATCATTAGCCGAACGATACGAATTGTGTGGTTGGGAGGATCGATACGAAGAGGGTTTAGAGCCAAGTAGATGAAATCCGATCGATGCCAGCACTTGATGGATAAGAGGGACATTGATGGATACGAAGGAGAACCAAAGTCGATGGATACGAACCAACTCTTCCTTCATGGATTTTGATAGATCAATAACTTGAGCATAAGAACTCTGATTGACTTGAAATTTGGAACGTTGGCTTTCATAGCTTTGCTTGTCGTAGTTCCTCGATCTGGACTTGGACAAAATTTGCCAGTATCCATAATGAACCTGCGTCGTCGATTGGGTTAAATCCGCCTGTATGTTGCCTTGTCAAAAGGCGGGTTAACAGGAAGCAAACACACTACAATAAAGAAAATAATCAAAGAGAGCTATATATGGAGAAGTCATTTAAATAAGAGCAATTTAGATAGAAGATATTTAAATAGTGCCAATAGTAGAAAATTACAATAGAAATAATGGTAGGAATTTATATAAATAATGTTAGTAATTAGAAACAATATAGGAAACTAAAAGAAAAGAACTAGATAGTTTCTATATGTGCAATAAATTGCACATATTTTTTAGAAGTCCCCTCCATATGTTATTAAAGTCTCTACTAAGGTTGGAAGTAGTACGAGTAATAAAAAAATAAAAAAAATGGAAGTTATTCCATTCTACTCTAGTTTTAATAAAAGCTATAAAAGATGTTTTATAAACACTGTAACCGTGCCTTTTTGAAAAATAGTTTTGTATAACAATTGAGTTTTTAAAATACAAAACTTTGTAAATGGTTTGAGTTAAAAATCCTACCTTTAAAGGAAATGAAAAAATGTTTGTTGTGAAAAGGCTTTAAAGGGAAAGATTGATTTGATGACTGTTCATGCCATAGAAACTTGACCCTTCGTTACAAATTGTTGGATTTAATACAATGTTACTAAATTTATATTTTTAAAGATAAAAGTTTTAGGTTAAGTACTTCATGACTGTAGGTTTAATAGTTTTATAAAGAGTGGTGAAAACCAAACCAACTTTAATATAGAGTAGATAGGGATGACTAAATAGGTAAGACAAGGTAAAAGTTAAGATTATGAATAAAATAGCTACAAATGCTCATAAAGTAGTAACAGCGAATCCCCATAGAATATAAGGAATAGTGGTATGAACCTAGGAATGTTTTATTTGATATGTGTGAAATCCATAAGAAGAAAACACAAAGGAATGATGAATGGTATCAAAGTACATTTCTACAAGTTCTAAAGTATACTGACATGAAAGATTAAGGATAAATAAAGTAAATACCAAGAATACCATTAAGAGATTTGGATTTAAAAAGATAGTAATAAAGGGAAATCAGATGGAAAACATACATAGAATACATTAGTAGACTCAAGGTTAAAGAAGGCAGGATAGATGGTGGAAAAGTTATTCTATCAACCAATACTCGAATGAGTTATTCTAAATATGCATAATTCATATTTCTTACCTACAACAATGTCAGGATGCAAAATTTATCCCAGAAGCGGGTTTAATAATTGAATTAATGGATGGACCTTATTATTAGAAACTAATAAGGTAAGTTAAGACATGTGGGTTATACTAGAATGACATCTAGAAATGTCAAACATAATTGAGTACAGAGTGATAGGGCTACAACATCATTAATGCCAGTTAATATTAGAAAGCGGCATCCAGTAATTGTTTTGTAACGATCTATCTTTTCGACCCTAAGAAGTCGACACTAATGCATCCCCGGAATTCATATGTCGAACATCCAAGTCTTTTCATATGTCGAACATCCAAGTGTCGAAGAGACAAGTTGTTAGGGTGAAAGAAAGAAAAGACGAAACATAATATCATCATTGTGACGAGAACAATATATAATATACACAAGATCTTTACAAAAAGAAATCGTCTTTATTATACATACAATATTAAAGTACACCAATCTATTATCAGCCTGGACAATTACAACAGTCTATTTTTACAGTTGCTGATAAATACAGGTAAGAATAAAACAAACAGAACAACAAAAGATAAAAGATACATGGATACGTCTTGGAGAATCCAGCTCGTCTCCTGTAGCTCCAAAGCATCCAGTTAAATCTAAAAAATATGCTTGGGCTGACCTGAGCATTATAAAAGAATAATGCCTGGATTGGTTTGATAAATTAGTGCGAGAATATTAGAATCAAACCACATCGATTACTATATTTGAAACCTTTTCAAAATAAAAGGTATCTTGTAAGACCACGCCACATATAAACACAGATGGGTTTTTACCTTACGATAACCAAATCATTTTTATTTTAAATCTATTGATATTATAGTATTTTTAGGGTTTTAATATAAATATAGAATCATAGCCAAAATAGTTACATTAACTACATTCCAGCATACAAGGTTCTACAATTAAAACCATAAGGATCGTATAAGGAAATGGATTCCAACATGGAAAGGTAAGGGACTACCTTCCGAAAGAACACCTCTAGAAAAATTGTACCTGAGGCTGCAACCCATTGCACCTCTGCTACATAGAGCCGGCTGCTCCTTTAACATGATAGGTCGAATTACATCATTACTCGACACCGAGACTGTCCTAATTTGCCTCTCGGTGTATGTGCACGTATCAACTTCGAGGAAACCGATCTAGATAGAGGAATGATGCTCCTAGTGGGAGCTACCCATATAGCTCTACTGCATCCTTTTTTTTTCATTCTCGGGCTGTGAGGCTTGTGAGGTTACACTTTACCTTTTCCTCTTAGTAATTCCCATTAGGAATGCTAACACTGCTCTCCGGGCATCAATGCATGCTAGCATTCATCCATACAAGTTGTTGAGGATAAGAACAAACCAATGGTACTGCTTCTACTATATTTATTTTGGAATCACCTTGAGGATTAGTAGCAATTAGCCCTCACACTTCAATAGCTTAATTCCATCAGCTTGAACCTCTTCCAAACTGCAGAACGTGCATATGGTTTTGGAGTGGTTATGGCATAAATTCATCTCATATAAGTATACTCTTCCCGCTTAATAGTTGCTCCTAAACCAAATCATTAGTTCTGGTGAACTCAATTCCATTTTTTCGAAAATAATCAGACAATACATAAAAGCCGAGATTACCTCCTAACCGTTTAAGCAGACTAATTTCCTTATCATTTGTCCTAAGAGAATAAAACGAGTTTATACATATAGTATAGCACCACCGATGATAACTTTACCATATAATCCCCGTGTTTCCCCTAGATATTTCCAGATCTATATCCTTCGGTGTTAAGTAGGGAAAGAATATTTCTCTACCACTAAAATCAAGAAGGATTATTTATTTTATTCCAAGTTGTTGATAGTCGGTTATTTAACTATCAATTAACAAATACTCAAACAGAAGTTACATTTCGCATGTAAACCACTAAGCCTCTTAAATTAATCTTTCAATAATTTGAAATCTGTTTTCAAATATTTATTAAAATAGTCATATACTTATCTCACCGGTATAAGCATATTCACAAACCATTTCTTTTTTAAACTTGACAACATTTTCCACATACTTATAAAATGGTAGAAGTATAATTAAAAAACATTTAGATGGGTTTCTTATTCCTAAAATCATATTCAAATGATCGAACCCAAATGTCATTAAAATGGATATATTAGTAACCCGAAATACTATTCCTTTTTATAAATCTCTTTATTTTATAAATATCTCCTTTATAAATTCCCAAATCTATTTATAAAACGCCTTTATAAATCTTTAATATATTTATAAAATACTCTTTATAAATTTCCAAGTTTATTTATAAAATACTTATAATAAATCTCAAAAACTCATTTATAAAACTTTCTCTCTAAAACCATTTATAAATCTTCTTTCTGAAATCATTTAAAAACCAAACTCCTTTTCCCGATACCAAAGTTTATTTCCAATTTATAAACCCCTTTGATAAATCCATTTTATAAAAAGGAATCCTTTATTAAACAATTTATTATTTAAAAACCCTTTAATAAAACAATCAGTTATCTTTAAACAACATTAGTGAAATAATAACTTTAAACAACATTACTATACTAATAAATTAATTTCAAAACATTATTAATATAATAATTAATTAAACTTTAAACAATATAAATAGAGTAATTAATTAACTTTTAAATATAATAAAATATAATTAGATAACTTAAATCAATATAATTAAATAACGTTAATTAATAATTAAAATATACTTAAATAACTTAAATATATAATTAAAATATTTTAAAACAATAATTAAATAACATTAAAACAATAATTAAATATTCTTAAATAACTTTATGAAATTAATTTAAAGAGTCATATTGATAAATTGATTAATTTTAAATCATTATTTAAAATAATTAACTATCTTTAAAACATTATTAATAAATAATAATTACCTTTAGAACCTTATTAATAAATAATAATTTTCTTTAAAATAACATTGATTCAATTATTAACTTTTCAAATTTAGAAAGAGACTTAGCGAACACTATGGTACTTAAACAAGTTACCATTTATTTTAATTAAACTTTCCAAGTTCCAAATATTTAGTATTACACCGGCATACATATGTGTAAATTAAAACCATAATTAACAATCAATTGTTAATACAATACTTATCCAATATTAACCAATTGGTATGTGAATAAGTGTCTACACTAATGTAATAGCAGAATTGTGTTTATTTCTGTTAAAGGGATGTCAAAATATAATATCTCCAGTTAATTATAGCAGAACAATGATTTATTCTGCTAAACATGTGTCTAATTAATTTAATTAGCGGAACGACGATTTTTTCTGCTAAACAGGTGTCCAAATTATTCTATTTGATTTACTTTAACAGAACGATGATTTATTTGGCTAAATAGATAATACCCGATCAGGTATAATTTATTTAATACCGTTATTTATTAAAATAATGTAATTGAATTCGATCTGTTTTAATATATTGTAATTTCAGACATTGCCAAAGCTATTGACAGCTTACACTACAATGTTGTACTCGTCCATATGAGTCCAACTTAACAATCCGTAGGTTAGTCGGATTTCATATGGGCGATATACTAGCATTTAAAGTTATTGATATACATAATAAAACTTAATAATCAATGAAATAATCTTCTCATCTCAAAAATCAATAGCCCAGCCCATATTCCCTACCCGACCCGAACGCAATAGTAACCCTTCCCCAATATCAAATTCCCATTTCATCATTTCTTGAAACAGCTTGACGTCACAGTCACCACCTCGCTCCGCCTACCCTGCTGACATGAATTTCACTGATCTTCGCTTTTAAGTTGAGCATGATGGCACCCAATCTCTACACAATTGAAGCCCATCTCGTTCCAAAACTGACGTGGACCCTCCCAACCACCACAACCACCTGACATGGTCGTACCCTTGCGAAACCATCATTGGAATTTGCCAAAGCGAGTTCACAGGTGCCTTGCTCCTCCTGTGACAACGCCTAGCATTGGTCAACGCCTACAACCTCCTTCTTTTGACCGAGAACTGCACCATGAACCGATAGCTTTAGCCACGAAGCCCACCATCTCCTTTCTCTTCTCGTCACCATGATTTTGTTGATGTCGGCCTTGCCGCGCTCGGTGATGATCACCAGAACACCCATTTTCACAACCGAGCTCACTGATTTCCCCCATGCCTTCCTCATGTGAAATAGTACAGGTTGGTGCATCCACTCCTTGTTTTAATGATGATGCTTTCTGGTTTGTAGCATGGTCGGAGATGACGTTATCTTCCTCCATAAAACATGCGTATAAAACATGCACCGTCGCCTTCATGTTGAAGTATATCCCCTTCTAATATCTTATGCATGTCTAAGTTTGCATAAATTACTCTCTGCTTGTATATGTGAAGAGAATGGGTAATATTTCATTTGTAGTGAGATATTCATGGAGGAAGAGTAGGAAGAAGAGAGAGAGAAATGAATATGCATGTTGTGTATAATTTTGTGCTGCTGTGTATATTTTCTATGCAGAGACGTGAAAAAGTGTCTATATTTTATGTGCGCTTCGGTATACATACATGAGGAAGATTACTCCTTAGCTAAGGAAGAGAAGGACAACCAATTAATGCAAAGACACTAAATTGTTGGGCAAAGAACAGGTAAGGATAGGAAAAAGGCGATTGTAAAATATTTTTGCTGAGTTGTTTTATATTCTGTTTTAAAAGTTTTGGGGTACGTCGCTATACAATATCTCGTTCGTATATGCGCTGGTAATGACAGAAACAAACATACGGTTGCACACAATAATGACGCTATCATAAAACAACAATAAAATATATTGGTTATCAGATTCTGTTAAATTCAAAAATCCCAACGTTCGACGTAAAATACGTCAAACAACAATTTAAATATTTTCTAACTAAAAATTATAGAAAAATTCTATAAATTCATTTTATTAACAAATTGATTTTTTCTTTTGTATTATAACCCCAAATCGAATATTTAAAATTAATTAAATATTCTGAAAATCAAAGTGAAAAAACTCAGGATCGATACATGTTTCTTTTAGGCTTTAGGCTGTAAGCATTAGTTGTTTCTGATTGTTTAAAAATGCATATGATATTTCATGAGAAATATTCATTTTCGTTACTATGTTGAATATATGGATTGACCGCTATATTGATTGGAAAACGGTATAACTAAGAAAATCTTATAAAGACACTTAACTAATGCAAATTAAGATTGAAAGTTTATAAAATAAATTAGTAAATTTATTGAATTAGCTACTAAAATTAAATAACGTTAAGTTCCAAAAGCATCAAAATTTTGGAGAGATGAATTTTAGCAAGCAAATGACACGGAAAGGTTGTTGTGGAACCACGGATCATTATTCTAATGTCTTAAAATCTGAAATTTATAAATGTACTTGTGTACTGATGTTGCTCTAAAATAAAAGAAAACGTTTTTGAAATTTACTGTGAAATAGGCTAAGTTAAATCATAGATGTTAACCCGTTGACTGAATCCCGATTACATTAGAAGGTTGCTTCATATTTATTGAAAAGCTAAAAACAAATACTTTTGAAAATTTTGTTCAAAAATCTTTGATTTTTAAAGTATAAAATTTTATGAAATTTATTTTTTGAAAAATGAGTTTTTTTTTAAATACAATTATTTCATAAATTTAGTTAAAAAGATTTTGAATGGAAAAGGAGAAAATTTTTGATTTTAGAAATGCCACATTCTGGACATAGGGAAAGTCGACGAGTTAGTAAATATTACTTTTACTGTTCAGTGGGAATGACAATATGTAAAACATAGATAATGATTTGGGGGCAAAAGAACATGTTTAGCTTTGGAATTTCTTTTCCCATACCTTGTTCACAGTAAAATAAAACTTGTTTATAAAAAAATTTTGTTTTAAAATTTTAAAAATAATTTTACTTGTGTGAACTATACTTGGAAAAGTTGAAAAAGATTTGAGGGCAAAAGAGGGGGTTTCAAGGTACATCGGAATGGGTACCCAAGAGAAGGATGGAAATATGCAATTCTCTATCTAAATCTTTTTTCTGGCATAGGAATTTAGAAAAACTTGATTTTTCAAAATTTTAGATGTTAGAAATGGTGTGCTAGGTATTGGATGGTAAAGACCGAATGCAAAATTGATTGAACCATACTCCTATTCATAGGAGTGTGAAAAATTATATGAAAAAACAAAGATTTTGATTTTTGAAAACTTTCATACATATAGAACTGCAAATACATGTATAGGTTGTTTGAATCATATTTTCAAAACTGTTTTAAAGAATGCATTCATATAGAAGGCACCGATTTAGCATTCTTCAGCATACATATCATGGTATTATGGTACACCATACACTTGTACATGATTGGCTGCAAGATTCATTGAACTCTAGTTGGTTGGATAATTTAGGTAGGTTGTGCATTATGGTACATGATTCAGTCCTTAAGGAATTTCGAGGATGAAATTCTTTTAAAGGCGAAGAATGTAACCCCCCCCCCCCTAAAATAACCAGTAGCTAATTAAAAGAATAAACAAATAATTATTAAAACCCAAAAATACTTTTTACAAACATCAGAATTTGGCTACGAAACTTATTTCATTGTGTTTTTGGCAATTTCGTGATCAACTTTCATATATAAAGTTTTACGATCAAAGTACAAACGAAGAAGATATTAACATTTGAAAATTCAAGACGAAAACAATTAAAAATGCATCAAGGCTGTGATGACCCCGTATTTTGACAACATTATTTTAATAAATAATTTAATCTAATTAAGTAAAATACAAGCTTTTAAATTTATAAACTGATAAACTTTTTGGCCCATTAATAGTTATATATATGTTTTGTTCAATAAAACTTAAAGATTCTATAATTATTAACATCTGATAATATATATACATGAATAGTAAACATAAGTATAGAATAATATATGGTTATAAACATAAATATATAAACATAAGAAAACTATAATGTAAATATAGGATATAAATTGTAATATAAAATATATAAATATAAACATATGTTATAAATCAAAGGTTTGAAAATTTAATTACAAATAGAATTAAAATTTATAATCAAGCATACCACATAAACTGAAAATTTGTAACAACAAAAGTATAAATAAGACAAAGTGTATATATAGGTATATGTGAAAACTAGAAGTAATACCAAATAAAACAAACATCTCTAGAAACCAGACATCTTCATCTACAAGTCATATGTATACCTGCTAAACGTATGCTTTCAAACAAAATATCTATACATAGAAAACATAATTATAATATGTGAGCATATTAAGAAACAAGACAAAATATCTTTGTACAAATTTTACATATCAGCCAATATGAATTATATGTAAACAAGTGGGAAGACAATTGCATTTAATGCTTTCATCTCAGCCACCAAAGCAACATATCAGCCGAAATAAGATCTTGCTTAGTCAAAGAAAGTAAGAAAAGGAAACAAAAATCTTTAGTCAATCAAAGAATAAACTACACCAGAACATACCTGCCTATACAAAAGCTTTTCTCCTTTATATACTAGCCTCTGCTCGTTCATTAACATAACTGGGCATTCTAGAAAAAAATATAAGCAACTCAATAAATTCATCAATCTGGAAAGACAAGAAAGGAAAAAAAAAAGAGGATCAAAGAACAAGTTGATTCAAATCTGCAGCATCTCAAACAAGATCAAGTTTCAAAATCATTCAAATCCGAATGTGTGTTCATAATCTAACTGGAAAGCAAAATAAAAAGGGCAGATTCAAAGTACAACCTTTAGTTCAGATAAAACCCAATAATAACTCTCAGTTTTCAAAAGTATAGGCTCTCTGTTCTTCGTATGCAGGTGAGTAATCATTTGCTAAAATCTAAATATATATATATATAGTTGAATCTGGTACGTGTGATAAATTTATATGATGAAATAATGTATGCATGAATAAATTCTTTTCTGGAAATTTGTTTGAATCTGCCTATATGTATATTAGGAGGAATATGACTGTTTATATCTTGTCTCTGTTATAATCAGAGCCTCAAACCTCCAAAACAAAACTCCTATATTCCATTTGAAATCCATTTAGATTTTATTACGGAGGAGAAAAGTTTTAAAATAAGGTAACATCATTTATAAAATGATTTTGAATTTAAATAATTGAGAGTTTATCTCTAAAATTAAGGTTACAGTAAAACTTTGAAATTTAGAGCAAAATCAAACATCTTGATTTCAGGTTTGGAATCCATAATCAGGTTTGTAGATATAAACCATGATTTTTAGTATAGATTTCGTGATTTTTATGTTAGTAGTTGTTGAGGAATCGCGAGACTACCGGAATTGGGAATATCATCAAATTACGGCAATCGAGTTGATCGGTGAACTCGCGATTATGGTCAAAGGAAGTTTGTAGGCGGGGGTCGAGAGAAAAATGGTATCTCATTTTTCTGAGCATCGTGGTTGATGGTGCGATTTAACTAAGGGTTTAAGACGAGCATTGTTCGTGTCTGGTTTCCTAGAAAAATTCTATCTCGATGTCGCGACGAACTCGATCGCATATGGGGAAAATGGAGGATGGGATTGTGATGCATCTCTAGTTGGGAGGGCGAATTTTCTGGTGAACGATTGGGGTGGCACGAGTTGATTCTTTTTTGGTAATGGTGGTTTCCTGGGAGTGGTCGAAAATGGATTTTGTTTTTTCTGGCGAAATTCAGAAAACTGTTTAGTCTTCCCATTTGAGGAGATGTTCGCGGGGATGTTGGAGTTGTCGTTGATGATCGGAACGGAGAGTTCCCACCGTGCACGTGCATGTGTACGTAAATGACTTGTATTTGGAGTATTCGGGAAGAAGAGGAATGGAATGGTTCTTAATCGATTTTTAGGGGAGGGTTTTCGCGTACGAATTGGTGTGAGGCCCAGGAAATTTAGTTTTGGGCTCGGTAAAGGTTAAGGCCCACAAAATTTAAGTTAAATAGTTTTAATCGATTTTTGAAACCGTTCTTTAAAATAATAAGGTTGTTCAAAATGATTGGTAAATTTAAGAGTTATGTAATTTTAACTTAAAATTTATTAAGATAGTTCATAAATTTATTTACACATTATCAATAATGTGTTTGAGTGGAAATTGAGAAGAAAAAAAGTTTATCATTAATCTAACTTAAGGGTCTTAAGTTAAGTTATCAATTAATGATAAATTAATTCCAAGATTATTTGATTAATTAGGTAAGTAATTGGGATTAATTAGTGGAATTAATTATAAGTTAATCATTTAATGAGATTCATAGATAAATTAATTGATGATGATAATAAAAGGTAATTATTGAGAATAGTTAATGTTTATTATTAATTTAAACTAGTGAATATGAGATGATAATTACTCATGAACTCAATTTAAGTGGGTTATCTCCTGTAAGTAATTAAGTGATAGTTAATTAAGAATGAAATTAATTAAGGTTTAAAGATAAGTCAATTCTAGTTAATTGAACTATGAGAGTAATTTAAAGATTTATTTAATGTGAATGGTTAAGGCTAATTTATTTATGTAATAAATTAAGGTTTAATTAATTAATGATCAAGGTTAATAAACTAAGGATAATTAACCAATGGGATAATTACTTGATGAAAGTAAATAAAGAAGAATTACCTAAGTGAAGTATTTAAGGACTAATCACTTAGCGTAATTAATAAAAGGGTTGATTAATTAATTAAGGAAATTTATTAAGGGTTAATAAATTAATAGGTATGATTAATTAAAGTATAATTAATCAATGTAAGTGATTGAAGAATAATTTTTGAGCGGTTAATTAAGGATCAATGTGATTAATATGATGGGTGGAGACTAATTAATTTGTGTAATTAATTAAAAATTAATTACTTATTGTAGTTAAAGGATAATTAGTCAAGAGTGTTTAATTAAAAATGGAAAGTAAAAGATGATAAATTAATCGGATTAAATTTAATTATTAATGATTTAAGATTGGTTATTAATTTAATTAGAGATAAATTAAATTAATGTTAGAAGTGTTAAATCTTGTATATGAATGATTTAATGATGATTAAATGCCTAGAATTGATTGATATCTCTGATATGGAAGGTTTTATGATATGTATGTTTGGATGGACAATGATAGTGTGGTTATTTATCGATGATGAATTGCTGTGTAAAAATTGACATCTTGTATTTAAAATTGAATTGAATTTCACTTAAAAAAAGCTTGTGTCAAGATGGAATTAAAGTCGAAGAGACCGGAGTCGGGTATTAGTAAGTACCTGAAACCACTTCGATTCTTTACAAATTGATATGTGGAATCAATAGGTCGAAATGGAATGATTTAAGTGAATTAGACCATTTAATGTAAGTTTTGGCACTTAGAAATTGATGTGTGAAATAAGTGAGGTCTATAACAACTTATGAAGTGTGAATTGATAGAAGTTACCCCGGGTTTATATGAGTTGTATACCTTTGTATTCCTTGTTAGATGGGTTTACTCACGCTGGTTTCCAGCCTGACCCGGGTGTTACTTTGATGTAATGCTCGGGTCAGACCGAGTATTACAGATTTTCAGGTAGGTACGCTTTGGAGCTCAAGAGGCGAGCTGGATGGCAATAGCGTATAGAGTATTTCTGCTGTATATATATATTAATGTTAACCCGAGACATGATCATTGTATATATTCGGTGACTGTATATATATGTGAAACTCTGATGTATATTAAATGTAATCAACAGATATAGTATTCTTTTATAAACTGTTACTATTTATTATTATATTTTATCCGCTGCGAATGTGAGTTGTTGATTTTTCTGTTCTTCTTCTTCTGTCTCTTTCTTCTTTCTCATAACTATCTGGAATTTTCGGGATCGAAAATTCCGGGTCGTTACAGTTGGTACAGAGCTGAAAGGTTAAGCGAGAACCTTGGCTCTGGTGGGGATTACTCATTGAATAGAGTCCCTAGTACTCTAGAATGAGTTGAGTATATATATGAGCGCGTACTTGTTATTTGCTCATAAAGATTTTAAATGATTTTATATAAAATATATATTTTGATATATAAAGCAGTATTTCCTTCTAATAAATATTTAGGTGATTGGTTGTTAAATCATTGGAATTAAAATTAAGGAAGTAATATAATACAATCAAATTGAAACTTGAATTGGAATTAAATTAAGTGGTAACAGAAAATACAACCAAATTAAAATTAAATTAACTAAAAAAAAATGAAATTCTGGGATTAGGACTCAGAAATTAAATTGTTTAAAAACTTTAAATGAGCAAAGTTAATTTGGTTTAAAAAGTTAAACCAACCTTTGAGAATTCAACTCGAATTTATATAATTCGAGATGGTTTAAAAGTGAGATTGAAATTGAACATAGTCTTATTGTAAAACAAGGAATGTTTGGAAGATTTTTAAGGGGTTTGTTTTGTAATTAAAACCAAGGGTGGTTTAAAATTTAAAGGTAATCTGGTGTGTAAAGGAAATAAATATGTATATATGTATGGATATACATGATATCAAGGATAATTTGAAATAAATTCTAAATTTTGAGTTTTGATTTTCCCTGAAGTGTGATGGAAAACCCAAAGTGATATAAGTTTTGAACTTATAAGAGGGAAAGAATTTGGAAATTTGAAGTGGGAATTCAAATTGAGTAAGATTGATTGGATTAAGCAAATTGAAATTTAACTTGGGAGAAGTTAAATAAGTGTGAATGAACCACTTGAATTGGAAATTTCAAGATGAAATTGAGATTTAACTTGGATAGTTAAATGGTTGATTTGGGTTGGGAATTTGTGTATCTCAAAACGGGTTTGAGATTTAAAATTGAAAATGGATGGATGTTTTAAAATAAATTGGATGATATCATCCTATTGTTAATAAAAATCTTTAAATTGAGAATGGTATTGTATAAATAAAATAAATATGAATAATTGAATTTGTAAATTAAACTAGTTTAAGAATTGGTTTCAAACTAGAAGATAAAATTGGGTAATAAATTAAATTTTTAAAATAAAATTGTTGAACTCTTATGAAAATTTTGAAATAAGTAAGTAAAGATAATTTAAAATGGAATTTGATTTAAATTCGGAAAGAAATTGAGAATTAATTCAACTTGAATTGGGGTTAAACCAATTTCAGTGAAAATTGAAGTTATTTAAATTGGAAGTTGGGAAAGTGAACAGTTTTGGCTCTGGACTATTTTCAATATAAATTGTTTTAATATAAACTTATTTTCCAAGCTATTACATATATACAACTCTTCTTTCTTAAAGCCAAAATATTTTATACTTGTTTTACAATTATTTTTGGAGCTATTTAACTGTTTTTCAACTGTTTATAAACTAATTACTATTTTTTCAACTATTTTACAAATAAATTACTATTTTACAACTATTTTGCAATTATCTAAGATTTCTATAACTGTTTAACTATTTTCCAACTAATTTATACTTAGGTAACTATTTTACAGTTATTTTGCAAACTAATATTTATTCTTCAACTACTTATCTATTTTTAAATTTTTTAAGCTATTTCCTAAATATAAACTGGACGGAGTTCAAACTGTTATTGGTAAAATACCCAACTGAGATAAGAATTGAAGCAATAATCCAAATGGGGATTAAGACAAATGTGAATAAGAGAATGAAAATTTAAGGGAATGTGAATAGAAAGGAAATTGATTTGGCTAATAATCAATGAAGTTAAATACGTAGGATGTACGTATATTGTTCTATTCGCATAATGATTTGATCCAGATTCGAGAACAGAATTTCGAGATAGTTATATCGATCCGAGTGGGATTTTTCACTCGATTTTCAACGGAGAACCTGGATATGGATTGTTGATTGGTTCTGGATGTTCTCTATCATAGTTATAGCTATGCAAGGAGAATGACGGTTTCTAATCAAGAAACCAGATCTGTGTCCGCACTAGGAAGTCGGGTGGACGATACTAGTTCGGAAGTGATATTGTGTGATCGAGTGAGCGATCAGATTGGTATAGCGTACGAATGATAGAGGTACATCATACGGATTTGAATGATATTGATATTGGAAAGAGTAATCAAACTTGAATATTTGATTTTGAATAAACAAGGTTATATATCTTTGTTATATAAGATTAATCTTCCCTTGTTGAATCTATTGCTGGAAGAAATGGGTTTTTAAAAGTGTTTGAAGTATAAAAGGGAATTTTATACGAGATTGAAATGATCCGAAATTTTAAAAATTATATATTTATATAAAGGATCTTATGAGGATTTTGGAAAAAGGTTTTGGAAACCTTTGGTTTCGGAAAGGCTTTTGATTTTTGGGTAAAATCAATATTGAAATTTGTAAAGCCTAGTTTGAGAATTATAGATTTTGAGATAATCGATTTTGTGTAAAGGAGCTTTGTATGAGATCATACTCGGTGTATGATTTGAAAAAAAAATATACTATATGTATAGTATAAAGTGTTTTGATGATAGCTCTAGGGAAAAAGGGCGCTCCCTTGAAATGAACTTCTCAGGAGTGTCACTGAGTGGTGCTGCCTTGAGCCCCATGGGGGGTTCTAAAGTTGATCCTGTGAGGAGTCCGGACAAACTAGTTCCTAAGGATTATTGGGTAGCAAAATTCGATGGCATTGATGCCTACATGGGCATTTGGGTTATACTGTGACGATAATGTAACTCGATGTCGCTGCGATCAACTGTGGGGACCATAGCGAAATCGTGTGGAGGATGAATGCCAACAGTCTACACTTGATTTTGCCGGGAAGGCAACGCAACATCGGTAGACTGCGATCTATGGTCGAGTGGAGTGGAGGAGTTTCATTCTATTGGCAGCAAAATTCGAGGGCGCTGATGCCTACAGTTATATGGGTTTTTGCTGTGATAGCTACATAACCCCAGTTGTAACTGCGATCTGTAGCGGGTTCCATGGTGTAATTGAGGGGCGCGGAGGCCTATAGTTAATCTATGGATTTTGTCGGGACGGCAACGTAACCATCGGGTTAACTGCGACCATGGATGGGAGTGATGATTTTCAGAGCATTGTCACCAAAGATATTTACTCTATTTTCAAAAAAAAAAAAAACTGATTCCTATATTTTCAATAAAATTATTTTCCAAGTATTTTCACTGGATGTTGAAAACGGGTTTTGCAAGTACTTATAGATTTTCAGTCCTACGCCTGATCAACGCATGACTGAATTTCTATAAGAACGAGAATGGACTTATCGAAACATCGAGTAATAAAAGTATTTTAATAAAAAAATTTTTTAGAAATATTATATAAAATTTTAAAGTATTTTAAAAATGATCCAAGAAAGTTTATATGATTTTAAGCATTTTAAATAAATTTGGCTTCGTTCCTTTTCGAGGACGAAAAGATTCAAAGGAGGGAGGAATGTGATGACCCGATATTTTGACAACATTATTTTAATAAATAATTTAATCTAATTAAGTAAAATACAAGCTTTTAAATTTATAAACTGATAAACTTTTTGGCCCATTAACAGTTATATATATGTTTTGTTCAATAAAACTTAAAGATTCTATAATATTAACATCTGATAATATATATACATGAATAGTAAACATAAGTATAGAATAATATATGGTTATAAACATAAATATATAAACATAAGAAAACTATAATGTAATTATAGGATATAAATTGTAATATAAAATATATAAATATAAACATATGTTATAAATCAAAGGTTTGAAAATTTAATTACAAATAGAATTAAAATTTATAATCAAGCATACCACATAAATTGAAAATTTGTAACAACAAAAGTATAAATAAGACAAAGTGTATATATAGGTATATGTGAAAACTAGAAGTAATACCAAATAAAACAAATATCTCTAGAAACCAGACATCTTCATCCACAAGTCACATGTATACCCGCTAAACGTATGCTTTCAAACAAAATATCTATACATAGAAAACATAATTATAATATGTGAGCATATTAAGAACAAGACAAAATATCTTTGTACAAATTTTACATATCAGCCAATATGAATTATATGCAAACAAGTGGGAAGACAATTGCATTTAATGCTTTCATCTCAGCCACCAAAGCAACATATCAGCCGAAATAAGATCTTGCTTACTCAAAGAAAGTAAAAAAATGAAACAAAAATCTTTAGTCAATCAAAGAATAAAATACACTAGAACATACCTGCCTATACAAAAGCTTTTCTCCTTTATATACTAGCCTCTGCTCGTTCATTAACATAACTGGGCATTCCAGAAAAAAATATAAGCAACTCAATAAATTCATCAATCTGGAAAGACAAGAAAGAAAAAGAAAAAAAGAGAAGATCAAAGAACAAGTTGATTCAAATCTGCAGCATCTCAAACAAGATCAAGTTTCAAAATCATTCAAATCCGAATATGTGTTCATAATCTAACTGGAAAGCAAAATAAAAAGGGCAGATTCAAAGTACAACCTTTATTCAGATAAAACCCAACAATAACTCTCAGTTTTCAAAAGTATAGGCTCTCTGTTCTTGGTTTGCAGGTGAGTAATCATTTGCTAAAATCTAAATATATATATATAGTTGAATCTGGTGCATGTGATAAATTTATATGATGAAATAATGTATGCATGAATAAATTCTTTTCTGGAAATTTGTTTGAATCTGCCTATATGTATATGAGGAGGAATATGACTGTTTATATCTTGTCTCTGTTATAATCAGAGCGTCAAACCTCCAAAACAAAACTCCTATATTCCATTTGAAATCCATTTAGATTTTATTACCGAGGAGAATTTTTTTAAAATAAGGTAACATCATTTATAAAATGATTTTGAATTTAAATAATTGAGAGTTTATCTCTAAAATTAAGGTTACAGTAAAACTTTGAAATTTAGAGCAAAATCAAACATCTTGATTTCAGGTTTGGAATCCATAATCAGGTTTGTAGTGTAAACCATGATTTTTAGTATAGATTTCATGATTTTTATGTTAGTATTTGTTGAGGAATCGTGAGACTACCGGAATTGGGAATATCATCAAATTACGGCAATCGAGTTGATCGGTGAACTCGCGATTATGGTCAAAGGAAGTTTGTAGGCAAGGGGTCGAGAGAAAAATGGTATCTCATTTTTCTGAGCATCGTGGTTGATGGTGCGATTTAACTTAGGGTTAAAGCCGAGCATTGTTAGTGTCTGGTTTCCTGGCAAAATTCTATCTCGATGTCGCGACGAACTCGATCGCATATGGGGAAAATGGAAGATGGGATTGTGATGCATCTCTAGTTGGGAGGGCGAATTTTCTGGTGAACGATTGGGGTGGCGCGAGTTGATTCTTTTTTGGTAATGGTGGTTTCCTGGGAGTGGTCGAAAATGGATTTTGCTTTTTCTGGCGAAATTCAGAAAACTGGGCAGTCTTCCCATTTGAGGAGATGTTCGCGGGAATGTTGGAGTTGTCGTTGATGATCGGAACGGCGAGTTCCCACCGTGCACGTGCACGTGTACGTAAATGACTTGTATTTGGAGTATTCGGGAAGAAGAGGAATGGCATGGTTCTTAATCGAGTTTCGGGGGAGGGTTTTCGCGTACGAATTGGTGTGAGGCCCAGGAAATTTAGTTTTGGGCTCGTTAAAGGTTAAGGCCCACAAAATTTAAGTTAAATAGTTTTAATCGATTTTTGAAACCGTTCTTTAAGATAATAAGGTTGTTCAAAATGATTGGTAAATTTAAGAGTTATGTAATTTTAACTTAAAATTTATTAAGATAGTTCATAAATTTATTTACACATTATCAATAATGTGTTTGAGTGAAAATTGAGAAAAAAAAGTTTATCATTAATCTAACTTAAGGGTCTTAAGTTAAGTTGTCAATTAATGATAAATTAATTCCAAGATTATTTGATTAATTAGGTAAGTAATTGGGATTAATTAGTGGAATTAATTATAAGTTAATCATTTAATGAGATTCATAGACAAATTAATTGATGATGATAATAAAAGGTAATTATTGAGAATAGTTAATGTTTATTATTAATTTAAACTAGTGAATATGAGATGATAATTACTCATGAACTCAATTAAGTGAGTTACCTCCAATAAGTAATTAAGGGATAGTTAATTACGAATGAAATTAATTAAGGTTTAAAGATAAGTCAATTCCAGTTAATTGAACTATGAGAGTAATTTAAAGATTTATTTAATGTGAATGGTTAAGGCTAATTTATTTATGTAATAAATTAAGGTTTAATTAATTAATGATCAAGGTTAATAAACTAAGGATAATTAACCAGTGGGATAATTACTTGATGAAAGTAAATAAAGAAGAATTACCTAAGTGAAGTAATTAAGGACTAATCACTTAGCGTAATTAATAAAAGGGTTGATTAATTAATTAAGGATATTAAGGGTTAATAAATTAATAGGTATGATTAATTAAAGTATAATTAATCAATGTAAGTGATTGAAGAATAATTTTTGAGCGGTTAATTAAGGATCAATGTGATTAATGTGATGGGTGGAGACTAATTAATTTGTGTAATTAATTAAAAATTAATTACTTATTGTAGTTAAAGGATAATTAGTCAAGAGTGTTTAATTAAAAATGGAAAGTAAAAGATGATAAATAAATCGGATTAAATTTAATTATTAATGATTTAAGATTGGTTATTAATTTAATTAGAGATAAATTAAATTAATGTTAGAAGTGTTAAATCTTGTATATGAATGATTGAATGATGATTAAATGCCTAGAGTTGATTGATATCTCTGATATGGAAGGTTTTATGATATGATATGTTTGGATGGACAATGATAGTGTGGTTATCTATCGATGATGAATTGCTGCGTAAAAAGTGACATCTTGTATTTAAAATTGAATTGAATTTCACTTAAAAAAAGCTTGTGTCAAGATGGAATTAAAGTCGAAGAGACCGGAGTCGGGTATTAGTAAGTACCCGAAACCACTTCGATTCTTTACAAATTGATATGTGGAATCAATAGGCCGAAATGGAATGATTTAAGTGAATTAGACCATTTAATGTAAGTTTTGGCACTTAGAAATTGATGTGTGAAATAAGTGAGGTCTATAACAACTTATGAAGTGTGAATTGATAGAAGTTACCCCGGGTTTATATGAGTTGTATACCTTTGTATTCCTTGTTAGATGGGTTTACTCATGCTGGTTTCCAGCCTGACCCGGGTGTTACTTTGATGTAATGCTCGGTTCAGACGGAGTATTACAGATTTTCAGGTAGGTACGCTTTGTAGCTCAGGAGGCGAGCTGGATGGCAATAGCGTGTAGAATATTTCTGCTGTATATATATTATTGTTAACCTGAGACATGATCATTGTATATATTCAGTGACTGTATATATATGTGAAACTCTGATGTATATTAAATGTAATCAACAGATATAGTATTCCTTTGTAAACTGTTACTATTTATTATTATATTTTATCCGTTGCGAATGTGAGTTGTTGATTTTTCTGTTCTTCTTCTTCTATCTCTTTCTTCTTTCTCATAACTATCTGGAATTTTCGGGATCGAAAATTCCGGGTCGTTACAAAGGCAATAGGCATCACATTACGTTAAAGCAACTGTTAAATATAAGTTTCAATTGACAGCATCAAATCAAACCAAATCTAATTAAGGAAGCATGAAAGAAATAAATAAAGAACAACAGTCAACATACACCGATCAATAGTCAATATCCACCGATTGATCGTTAGCAGTCGATCTTGGCGTTGAATCGGTCGACCGGTTAGGAAAGACTTGTTGTGGTATGAACCTAGGCTTAAAGGTCCAGATTTAATATAATTTAAAATAAGAGATAGAATTGGTTTGAGTGCCTGTAAATACAGGCCTAGCCCCTCTTTTCTTTTCATATTTTCTGAATTTGTAACGACCTGTAGTTTTTCGACAATTAAATTATTGAATTTAATAAGATTTTGTGATTTAATATTGGAAGAAATTAAATTTGTGATTTATTTATGAGAGAAATAACTATATAGTAATGTTAGTAATGTTAATTCAAAGCAATTGATAATTATTTTAATGCAATTTCAATAAATTAAAACTGTAAACATAAAATTTGTTATAGATTGTAAATAAGGATATAATTTAAATGGAATATTAATTGGTGAGAAAATATGCAATTAATTGTAATTGGATAAAATCAGTGTTGTTTAAGTATTTATAACATTTGTTTGTAAATATAAAACCATAAATGTGATTAAATTAAGTAAAAGGTGACAACTGTGATATGTTACCGATTTATTTAATATGTTGAATTAAATTGGAAATCAGTTGCAATTAAATGTAATTAAATATTACGTTAATAGAAACTAAGATGAAATTGAAGAATATTAATGTAAGAAGATATAAACCAATGTTACCTATGTCCATAAAGTAATGGTTGATTGAATAAAAAGATTGAAATCAAATTAAATAAATTTATTGAAATTAAATTATAATTAATTAGATCTAATTACTGTTGAAATTGAACACGTAATTAGTGAAATATTTAACACTGAATTTATATTTAAAATTGTTTTAAATTATTGTAAATGTCTAAGTAATCAAAAATAAAAAAATTGTTAGGTATTAAATTTGAAATTAAAAAAAAGATTTAATCAATTTAATAATAATTTATTTAATTAATGTGAAAATAGCCATTTTGGCCACTATCTCGGATTTCGATGAAACCAGTTTCATCGAATCCGTAAACGGTGAATTATTGTATGATTTCAAGTTTCGTAGCGATCAGACTTGTCGTTTGATTGTACGGGCTTGAAACGCATAGAAATAAATTTCATTGAGATTAATTTGAAATAAGCTGATTTTAAAGCTAACTTCTTCATACGATAGAATTAGAACTTAAAATCTGTTCCATTGAGTCTAAAAATATCAAAAAAATCTATTTTGATATATGGGATGACCCACTTTTGTTTTTGCGGAAGAACGGGCTTTTTGGGTCACTATTTGTCGTTCGTACAAATTTGATATGTGTTTAATTTCTTATTGACGACCCGCCTTTCATTCCACAGAAAGACGTATCATCATAAAGAAAGAAATAGGTAGAAAAAGAATAGATAGAAAAAAAGAACAATAATCAGTAGAATCTCACAGTGGAAACGGAACAAAATGTAATATATCACATACCTATTACATAGTCATCACACATATCAAAGTTAAACAGTTACACAACATCATCACATTAAACTGTCGTGAAGACCCGTCTATCCATTACATTTCAAAATACAATATGCAAAAGACTCAACACAGCGGAAATAGATAGATATAGCTACGCCAAGACTCCTGCTCCAAGCTTTCCAAAATTCGTCAAGAAAAACCTGATCACTTGGGGCGAATGCCGTTCGATTTAACCTAAATTTTGGAACGCTTGACGAAATTCAAGGTGAGTTAATCTCACTCACATCTGGTTAACTAGTTAATTAAATAGCTAAAATTTAAATTATTGATTGATTGGTTGAATGTGAATATTATTATCAGTTTGGATATGATATTATATATATAGTAGAATATATATATATATATATATATATTAAAGTGATTGATTTCCCGTATTATATAGCGGATGAGAACTTATGCGTCCCGCATAATAGCCGATGACCCCATATACCACGATATTCCACCTCGAAGTGGAATTGGTATTTTTATATTGTGCTAACATCTGTAGATGCAGGGAAACAGGTTGGAGGGATCCAACTGGATTCCTCAAAAATGTTTAAATTTATTTTCATAACTATGATATGTTAGTTGGTAGTCCGTGATAGATTTTATTGGGATTGATGTTATTGACTGCTATTGTTGAATGAATATATATATATATATATGTATGTATATATATATTTGGGTATTTTAAGATATAAAATATGCGAATGTGAGATTCTGTTATTGATTTGTTCCTTCTCTTCTTCTACCTCCTTCTTTCTTTCTTCAATAATCTATCTTTTCCAGCACTCGATCGTCGGCAAATTATACAGTGGCGTATTTGTGTCGATCTTCAAGGGTCGTGAAGGATGGGTCGTTACAGTGTGAGTAGCCAAGAGATCAGGTTTTGCTTGACGAATTTTGGAAAACTTGGAGCAGGAGTCTTGGCATAGCTATATCTATTTCCGCTGTGTTGAGTCTTTTATATGTTGTATTTTGAAATGTAATGGATAGACGGGTCTTCATGACAGTCTAATGTGATGATGTTGTGTAACTGTGTAACTCCAATATGTGTAATGACTATGTAATAGATATGTGATATATTATATTTTGTTCCATTTTCGCTGTGAGATTTTGATGATTGTTGTTCTTTCTTTCTATCTATTCTTTTTCTACCTATTTCTTTCTTTACGATGATACCTCTTTCTGTGGAATGAAAGGCATAAATTTAAATTTTAGTTGAATGATTGAATTGATTGGATGACGAGGCGTATTTCCATAGATTTTTAATCCGCTATGAAGTGTAAGCTGTATATTCAGCTTTTGAGGATAGGATATTATAACCGTCCTGAATTGTGATGTTGACCTGTATTCTACTCCGATGATGTATGTATAAAACTGATATATTTTCTTTTGTGTAAAGATTTGTTATTATCTATTATATTTTATTCCGCTACGATGGTAAGATTCTGTTGTTGTTTTGTTTTCTCTTCTTCTATCTACTTCTTCTTTAGCCCTAATGGTTCGGTTTTTCGGCATTTGATACAGTGGACGTATAAATGTTAATTTTCGGGCGTCGAAAAATCAAGTCGTTACACTTGGTATCCAAGGATCCAGAAGGAATTGCACATACCCTAAAGGGCGCGACCCTCTTAAAAACCTAATGAAAGGTGGTGATTACTCATTAGAGAAAGAGTCAGAAGTATTCTAGAATGAGTTTGAGTGTGATAATAGATATGAGCGCGTATTTGTTAGTGAATAAAAAAAAGTCTTATATCACTATAACGACCCAATTTTTCGATGCCTAAAAGTCGACATCAATACGTCCACTGTATCAAGTGCCGAACAATCGAATGCCGGAAAACCGAACTATTAGGGTTAAAGAAGAAGAAGATAGAAGAAGAAACAGAAATAATATTAGAATCTCACATTTCACAGTGGAACAATATATAATAAATAATGAATAATCTTTGAACAAAAGGTATTTATACATTACATCGTCAGAGTATTACAACAGCAAAACACAGCACTAGGCATTTATGACAACTTGACTAAGTGGAACTGAATTTGCATCAACCCATACGCAGCGGAAAATAATATTATAAGTGATACGTCTCGCCATCCAGCTTGTCTCGTGATCTCCATGGCATACTTTTCTGACTTTGCTCCAGAACTACTGATAACCTGACTCTAGGTTGACAGTGTGGAAAATTATGGGCACCCAGAGTTTAGAAAAGGAACAATAAAATCCAGGTCAGTCATGGGACTAGTATGAGATCTTAAAACAGTTATTTGCACAAAGGAAAAAGGAAAAAAATCCATTCATGCTTTTGGAAAATGAAACTACCATAAGGCCTCCCGCCACACACACAATGCAATCGCACAATTGGAGGACATTTCTCCTTATGATAGTCATACATGCTTGATACGCAAAATACTTTTGATATTATTATTAGTGCATAGTGTGGAAAACATTTCTAAAGTATAATATAAATCTTAGCCAACATACATGCCATTATAGTATGCCTACTATAGCTACCATGTTAAATGACATGTTCTACAACTAAACCGTACAGGGCTCGTAGTGGGTGATTGAATTTCCAACAAATGGTCAAGGTTAAGGAACTTCCTTCATTGAATCAGTACGCCTCTGGAAGGACGCCCCGAGAACCTAACCGGATGTCTGCCAACACAAGGCTGGGTTACCTCTGTAACTAGATAACTAACTTTTACGAGTATGCCATCCCCCAGTCTAGATCCACCTTTATTCGAGGCGCCTCATCAACCAACAACTACATAAGTAAATAATCTGGGCTCCATACCAGAATACCACTTTTTTATCCACATAAGTTAAATATCTGGGCTCTATACGAGATACCACTTTTTATCCAGAAGGAAATGTACATACCCTGAGGAGCGCGATCCTCATAACCTTGCCGCATCTTTTCCTGTTTCAACCATTTCCGGGGTGTGAGGATCGATGAAGTCTCCTCCACAAAGCTACGCTTTTCAAAAAAACCATGCTTCGATCAACAAATGATCAACACTTAGCATGCCACATTACCAAATTAGGAATATATCACTAGTAACCATCAACTACATAACCTCTGAGCTCGTACGTCTCAGAGAAGAGTGTTAAGCTAAGAGAATAAATTCTCCGCCACCAAAAGAAATGTATTTGATAGAAACTAGCTTTACATCTCAAAGTGTAACGTCTGATATACATCCATACAAGTCCATTCTGGGTTCGAACGGAACCAAAGGCACTTCCTCCAATTAAGGAAAGAAGCCCTTGCAAAACCGAATATTCACTAATCACGTCCGGACTCGTCATCATATAGGGTGATATAAATCTATATACCAGAGCAACTCAGTGTAGAGACATTCGACAGGTAATCCTTTCTTTTTCGAAAATACCCGGTCTTCAACACCATCTTCAAATGCAATCCCATTTCGTCCTACCATTATTCGGAATGGGTTTTATGACTCAATGTCCTCTCCCGGCTAATCCGAATAATGAGCGTTTATTTTAAAAATAAGTTGATTCATTCAGATTTCAAGTAAGCCACAACAAATTTCCACTTTGATCTTTGAAACAAAAGATCCATCACTAAGATTCCAAAATGGTTTTACCAACTATGACGACCCGCCTTTCATTCCACAGAAAGACGTATCATCATAAAGAAAGAAATAGGTAGAAAAAGAATAGATAGAAAGAAAGAACAGCAATCATCAGAATCTCACAGCGAAAACGGAACAAAATATAATATATCACATATCTATTACATATTCATTAAACATATCAGAGTTACACATTTACACAACATGATCACATTAGACTGTCGTGAAAACCCATCTATCCATTACATTTCAAAATACAACAGACAAAAGACTCAACACAGTGGAAATAGATAGATATAGCTACGCCAAGACTCCTTCTCTAAACTTTTCAAAATTCGTCAAGCAGAACCTGATCACTTGGCTACTCTTGGGTACTCAAATTTTATGAGTAGCCAAGTGATCAGGTTTTGCTTGACGAATTTCGAAAATCTTAGAGTAGGAGTCTTAGCGTAGCTATGTCTATCTATTTCCGCTGTGTTGGGTCTTTTGTCTGTTGTATTTTGAAATGTAATGGATAGACAGGTCTTCATGACAGTCTAATGTGATGATGTTGTGCAACTGTGTAACTCTGATATGTGTAATCACTATGTAATAGATATGTGATATATTATGTTTTATTCTGTTTCCGCTGTGAGATTCTGATGATTGTTGTTCTTTCTTTCTATCTATTATTTTTCTACCTATTTCTTTATTTATGATGATACGTCTTTCTGTGTAATGAAAGGCGGGTCGTCACACCACTTGTCATTAATTAATTAATCTTTAACTACTTAACTTTAATTAATTAATTAAAAGATAAATCATTTATTTTAATTAATCACTTAATTATCATTAAAATCTTCAATTAACAAACCTTGTAATTAATTAACATTAACCCATAAATTAAACTAAACTTAAGATATTTAGGTTAATTAATAATTGAAAACATTTTCTCTTAATTAACTCTTTAATTACATTTTTAAGTTAATTTGAAAATAAAGGTTATATATTATTTAAAACATTTTAAACTTAATTAATTTAATTATAAAAACCTTTCACTAATCCAAACTTAAACAAAACCTTAATTATTTAAAAAGAATAAGTTAAGAAAATTATTTAAATTGAAACTTATGGGTTATGGGCCCACACACACATATATATATATATACACACACACATAATTAAACAAACACAAATTTTATTTGTCTGAAAATAATATTTTTTTTATTTAAAATCGACTTATATCTATATATATATATGAACAATCATTATTATTTGTTTTAAAAGAATAATTTTTCCAATTTTAAATAATTTATAAAAGTGATTATCACATTTTTTAATTGCTTGAAATTTCCATGATATCACATTCCTTCATTTTACATACTTAATTACATTTCTAACTTAAGTTTTAAAATAACTTACAAAATTTAAGTTAAACAAATCATATAACTTCCTTCAATCAAATAATTTTAAAAGCATTTATTATATAATAGTTTAAACTATATCCATTTTAAATTTAATGTTAAAAGGTGACGACCCTGACTCGACCTTCGAAAATCGAAATCCATACTTCACTCGTATTCGAATACCGCAGATTCAAATGTCGAATCTGGTTCGCTGAAGCTTATAACAATACTTATAACAATAAACTCCAGGTCAGTCATGGGACTGATGTCAGCAAACAAAAACAATTGTTTAAACAAAAACAAAAAAAAGAATTTAAAAGAAATTCGCTATGCTTTTTGGAAAATGAAACTACCATAAGGCCTCCCGCACACGCACAATGCAATCGCACACTTAGGGGAGATTTCTCCTGATGACAGTCAAACATGCTTGATATGTGAAAATCCTTTTTGATATTATTATTAGTGCATAGTGCAGAAAACATTTCAAAAATATAATATTAATCTTAGCCAGCATAGGTACCATTATATTATTTTATGTTATACCCTTGTTTAATTAAGTATTTATGTTTTATATATATATAACTTATTTACATATGTATTATATTTTTAAATTTATACTTATTATGTTTTAAATGTTAGATACTTTTAAATACAAACCTTTTCAATTGTTTTTATTTTCTCACACCAGTCCCATTACTGGCCTAGAGTTTATTATTATAAGTTCCTGCGAACCAAATTCGACGTTTGAATCTACGGTATTCGAATATGGGTGAAGTATGGATGTCGATTTTCGAAGGTAGAGTCTGGGTCGTCACATAAAACATTCTTTTTAAATTAGATATAGTAGTAATTATTTTAAAAGGTTAATTGATATTATATTTTAAAAAGATAATTATTAATATTTATAATCTATAAAATAGTTTTACTTTAAAGATAGTTTGTTAAAGTTTTATTTGAAAAACTTGTATAGAAATTTGTAACTCCGCCCTTTAGGGTATGTGCATTATATAATACTTACGGTCTTTATTTGTATAACCCGCTTTGTGGCTAGTAGTTGGAAATTAATAATGTAACAGTTTCAGCTATTTGAATAAGTATTTGTATATATTTTTTGAAACTGCATATATATACTTATAAAAATAATCTTTATAGACTTCATAAAAACCTAATTTGTATAAATTCTTTTAACATTAAAATTCCTATTTTTTCTTTCCAAGCCTTACCTATAAATATGTATATATATATATATATTTGTTTATGATTGTTTGATTTAATTTAAAAATTGGAATACTCGGTGAAATTTAAGATGAATTAATCTCACTCATCTGGATGGCAAGACGTAACAAACGTACTTGATGTATAATTCCGCTGTGTCGTAAGTTATATTGTCAGTTTGGTGAGAACAAGTTAATATAACTGTCCATTTGGGTGTTATAGATGTTGTTGAACTCTGATGTTGTATTCTGATGATGTATGTATAAAACAGATATAGTTTCTTTTGTGTAAAGATCAGTTATTATCTATTATATTTTATTCCGTTGTGTTTGTGAGATTCTGATGTTGTTTTCTATTTCTTCTACATCCTTCTTCTTTAACCCTAATGGTTCGGTTTTTCCGGCATTCGATTGTTCGACATATCATACAGCGAACTGTATTGATGTCGATTTTCGGGCGTCCAAAAATCGGATCATTACCACCCGCCTTTCATTCCACAGAAAGACGTATCATCATAAAGAAAGAAATAGGTAGAAAAAGAATAGATAGAAAGAAAGAACAACAACCATTAGAATCTCACAGCCGTTCTCTCAAAAAAAACATCCATCAGAATCTCACAGCGGAAATGGAACAAAATATAGTATATCACATATCTTTTACTAGTCATTACACATATCAAAGTTACAAAGTCACACAACATCATCACATTAGACTATTGTGAAGACCCGTCCATCCATTACATTTCAAAATACAACAGATAAAAGACTCAACACAGCGGAAATAGATAGATATAGCTACGCCAAGACTCCTGCTACAAACTTTCCAAAATTGGTCAAGTAAAACCTGATCACTTGGCTACTCATAAAATTTGAGTACCCAACAGTTTAAGAAAAATAGAATAAACTCCAGGCCAGACATGGATCTGGTGTGAGTAAACGGTTAAGTTGTTTAACTTGAAAACCTTTGAAATAAAAGGTATCTTGTAAGACTCTCCACAAATACACACGGACAAAATTTTCCCTTACGATAACCAAAACATTTGATAGGAAATCCAGTTATATTATAATAGTGTCTAGGGTTTTCAAATAAATATTCACATAGCTGAAATTATTACATTATTAAATTCCAGTATACTAGCCACAAAGTGGGTTCCACAATGAAAAACATAAAGGGAACGTAGGGAGAATGGGTTCTACAATGAAAACCGTATAGATCATCGTACCGAGGATCTATCCTGATCCCCTGCATCACAAAGCCGGAGCTACCCCTTACTGGATAGTCCGAATAAGGCAACCCCACGGTTGTGGCCTACAACCGCTCACACAGCCGAATAAAAGGGACCTCTAGACAGAGGAAAATCTTATCCTACTTGGATGCTACACACTTAGCCTTGCATGCACCTCCCCTATTTTAGCCATTCCCGGTTGATGAGGCTTGCGGCTACCATTACCTTTAGAGAACACTTAACTTGGAATGCTCATCGTCCTCCATTTGACGATGGTCTGATAGCATTCATCCATACAAGTTCGTTCCGGATTCGAACGAAACTGAAGGCATTATCTCGTTACACTCATTTTGGAATCACTCTCAGAGTTAGCGACAATAACCCTTGCACTCTGAAACTCCATCTCGATCTTCACTTGAGATTTCACGACCTATCCTTTAACTTGGATCGATGTGGTTTTTGGATAATCAAATCTGATATACGATCTTGGTCTCATCGAAATCCAAACGCCATCTTAAAGGTCAAGTTGTTAAGGTTTAAACAATTCAATTCAAAATTTTGAATTCACACAGCATTCATCATAGATAAACAACACGCATTTATCACAGCTATATCCAATATCACATCATAGAATATCATAGATTATCAAACTATAGATATCAATCAATCCAGACATTCTATACAATCAATCATTCACAGCAAGACTTATTAATCCATATTATAATTAATTTAATTAACTCAAATTAAATTAATTACTTAATAATCACCTAACACTGCTTAATTAATCATTAATTAATTACAACCATTTGATTTAATTAATCACTCCTTAATTACTAATTAATTCATCTCTAAATTACTTACTTAATTAATTCTTAAATACAAATTAATTAATCTTTAATTACTTAATTAGTTAATCTCTAATTATAAATTAATTAATCTTAATTACTTAATTAATTAATCTTAATTACTTAATTAATTAATCTTAATTACTTAATTAATTAATGCTTAATTACAAATTAATTAATCTTTAATTTTTGAATTAATTAATCAATGTAACGACTCGTCCTTCACGACCCTCAAAGATCGACACAAATACGCCACTGTATAATTGTGACGATCCAGAATTTTTAACATTTGACATTGAAATATTTAATTGATTTTAAATATTTGAAAGTTATTTTATACTTGAATTTCAATTATAACTATGAATTTAGCAATTAAATTATAGAATTTACTTTATTTAAAGTGGGGTAAAATATTGAATCTTGATTTTTAAGCTGATTAAAAATATTTGAAAATCTTAGAAAATTTATATTAATGATACTGAAGATAATAGAAGTTTCAGAATTAGGTTTGGAACTGTTTGTTCAGTTTTGAAATTTTATCGTTTAAATCGATATTTAAAAATAGTCTTTCGGGGGACAGTCTCGGAATTCGACGAAACCAGTTCCATTGGATCTGTAATATTGTATTATTATCGAATTTCAATTTCCGTAGCTTTCAGAATTGTCGTGTGGTCGGACGATAAGCAAACATGCTGAAAATTATATCGAAATTTAATATAATAGCTGGTCCAAAAGGCTATCTTCTCCATACGATCGAATTTGAACTCGAAACCTTTTCCATTATGTTCAGAATAAGCATATAACATTATAAATGCTTGGAAATTTAGGGCTTGTAGAAAGGCACGAAGATACTTTGTTAGCATGCCTCGATAAGAAGCCAAATTTTTGAGCAACAATTTCGAGATGATTCAAATTTAAATTCAAGTAATATTATATATATTTATTTTGTTTGACCATTCAAAAAGGGTATTCACATCAGATTTTGGCTTTCACCACGTGGTCCCTATAGCCAAACATTTCAAACACGTTTCATCCCTTAAGAATACATGTCTATTGCTTTCTTTAATTACATTCCAGATGTTTTTTCCTCTTAAACTAAAACAAGATGGTCGAATAAAATAGTTCGTTCATTTGAAAATTTCTATGGCCTAGCATCGAAATCGAAATCAAATCTACACAAAAAAATAGCGAGCGATGAAATCGAACTCGACTTCATATCAAAATCGCGTGCACGAGGCAAGGGAGTTTGGGTGAGATCGACGAGCTCGAGATTTAGTCGCGATCGAAGACTTGGATGAAGGCGATGTATTTGAGGCGGCAGTTGATCGGAGACACGGCTAGGGTAGGCGAGGCGATTGGCTGCTTGTCGTGACTGGGCGCGTACGCGTGAGAGGCGAGCATTGGAAGCATGGTGATCTTTTCGTGTAAGCTGGCACTTTGATCAATTCTCGACAATGTCTCGTGTTCTGGCACCTCCGAGGGAGCATCCATGGTTGCAGTAGTGATTTTTATGGATTCGAAATCAATCGGTGGCCAAGGGTGTGGTTTTCGAGGCAGTGGCGGTTCGACGAGTTCGCTATCGCGAGGTGGAAGGCTCATTTTCGAGCATCCAAGAGCAGTAAGGTAATAAATTTTTAGTTTATTTTCGAAAATCAAAATCAAATGATATGTATTAAAATTAATTGATAGTAAAGAGAAAAAATATCTTATATAAACAAAGTGTTTTAAAATGGTTTTTATTTTAAATGTATCTAAGTATATAAATTCAAAAGGAAATAGATATACACAAACTAACTTTAGTTTAAAAATATGTAGATAGGCCAAAAATAATATATATATATATATATAGATAAGAAATAAATATAGATATTTTTAATGACAATATAAATCATTTTGATAAGTATATATATACGTAGTTTCAATAAAATTGTTTTTAAAGAAAAAGTTTTTGTTTAAATTAAATAATTAGGTTAAATAAATTATTTATTGGAAATATGTTTAAATAAAGTTATTTTAATAAATCATTAGTTAATTAAATTTATAAAATGGTAAATTTAATTATTAACTTTATTTCGAATATTAATAAAATCATATAATTGTTATGCAAGGTCAAAACTGTAAAATCAAGTCGGAATTGGATTGGATTGCAAATAAAAAGGGCAAAAAGGTGAGATTTTCTCACTCAAATTTAAATTGGAAATTCAGTTATTGATTGACTGTTTATTTGTGATGGTATATATAGTAGTGTGTGTATATGTATATATATATATATTAGGAGTGATTGATTTCCCGCATTATATAGCGGATTAGACCCTATGCGCCGCATAATAGCGGATGATTTTATATAATTTCATATACCGTGATATTCCACCTCAAAGTGGAATTGGTATTTAATTGTTGTGCTTACATCTGTGGATGCAGGGAAATAGGTTGGAGGGATCCAACTGGATTCCTCAAATATTTGAATTTGTTTCAATGTTGTGTGTTGATTTATTTATAATCTTTGTATGATTATATTTGTGATTGAAATCGTTGATGGCTATAGTTTAGCCGAATATATTTTTGGTACCGTAGGATACCAAAAATAAATAAAATTGGATTTTTGAAATTGAAGTAGAAAATTTATAGTAAAAATTAATTTTGAGAATTGGATATATTTAAAAGAAGGAATTTTAAAAGGATAAAGTTTTATTTTTGAAATCCTATTGAATAAATTCCAAAAATATGGGGAAGGAATTTAATAAATGGATTTGAGTAATGTTATTCAAAAGTTGAAGAATTTATTTAAAATTCGAATTTTAAATAGTTGGAAGAGATAAAGGAATATATTTTAAAAGGAAATAAATTTTAGAAATCGATTTGGAATTTAATTTGGTATTTGAAATGATTTTGGAAATCAATTGGGAGTTTGAATGAAAATTTATTTGGTGTTTGAAAATAAATCTTATGGAAATCGATTTGAAATTTGATTTGCTGTTTTGAAAATAAAATGGAAAATCGATTTGAAATTAATTTGGTGTTTTAAAATAAATCTTTGGGAAATTGATTTGGAAATCGATTTGGTGTTTGAAATAAATGTTTCGAAAATCAATTTGGAATTTGATTTGGTGTTTGAAAATGAATATTTGGAAATCGATTTGAAAATCGCATATCAGTGGATATTTGAAAATTTAAATTCACAATGGGAATTTTATAAAGGAAATGGAAATTTGTTTTAAAAATAAATATTGATTTATTTTTAAAGCATGGAAAGAAATTTACAGATTTGGAATGTAAACTTAAAGTAAATCAAGGAGGATTTATTAATTGATTTGAATGGACCATTTTTGAAAAGGAAAGTTTATTTTCCCTGAAAAGCCGAGTATGTTTTCAAAGTAGTTTTCAAATATAAATTAAAAGTTCTAATGTTGGTTTTAAAAGAATATATTGGAGAAATTATTTTCTTAAGTTATTTTGAAAATATTTAAAGTAAAGATTTAATTAATTTATTTAAAGATTAAATTGATATTTGATTTAGAAAATGGTTATTAAATAATTATACTCTATCTAATAATTTTATTTTTAAAATTAGTTTGGACTTGAAGTTTTATATGAGAAAATGGTATAATGTTTTCATAACTAATATTTAAATAAGTGTTTAAAAAATAGTTTTCATTCTAAATGTTTCCAATTATAATTTGGATAAGCAATTTTAAAAAGTATTTGAATTCGGCAAATTTTTAGTGGAAATGAATAAATATTTGGAAATATATTCCATGTGAGGAAAGTGATTTGAAATTTGTTTTCAAAGTGTTGAAGTGTTAAAAAATATATCTTGCGAAGATATTTTGAAAATAAATAATTGGGGAAAATTATTTAAATCTTGGTAATTGTTGTGAATATTGTTTGATAATTAAATAACCGACTATCAATATTGGCCTTTAAATGGCATTTGAATTTCGATGTGACCGTGGGTCGGATTCCAAACGGATATTCAAAAACCACATCGAACCTTTGTGTTGAATCTTTTGTTTAAAAGATCAAAGTGGAAAGTGTTATGATTTGTTTGAAATCTGAATGTAACACTTATTTTTAAAATAAGCGCTCGTTATTTGGATTAGCCAAAACAGGACTTTGTGTCATAAAACCCATTTCGAACAATGATATGATAAAATGGGATTGCATTTGAAGATGGTGTTGAAGATCGGATATTTTCGAAAGCGAAAGGACTACCTGTCGCATTTTTCTGCACCGAGTTGCTCCGGCATAGAGATTTTATCACCCTTTGTGATGGGGATTTCGGACGTGATTAGTGAATATCCGGATTGCAAGGGCTTCTTTGAAGTGCCTTCGGTTCTGTTCGATCCCGGAACGGACTTGTAAGGATGTGTGTCTAACATTACACTTTGAGATGTAAAGCTAGTTTCTATCAAATACATTTCTGTTGGTGGCGGAGAATTTATTCTCTTATCTTAACACCCTTCCCTTAGATGTACGAGCTCAGGCGTTATGTAGTTGATGGTTACTAGTGATATATTCCCAATTTGGTAATGTGGCATATGAAGTGCTGTTGATCATTTGTTGATCGAAGCATGGCTTTTGCAAAAAGCATAGCTTTGTGGACGAGACATCGTCGGACCTCACAACCCGGAAATGGTCGAAATAGAAAGGATGCAACAGCAAGACAATTTGGGGGTAGCACCCTCAGGGTATGTCCATTTCCTTCTGGAAAAGGGTTATATCATGGTATGGAGCTCAGATATTTAACCTATGTGGTTACTGCAAATTTATTACTTTATGGTTGTTGCTTTGTGGTTGAGGATCCTCGGATAAAGGTCGATAAAGACCGAGGATGTCATACTTGTGGTAGTTACCTATGTTATAGCTGTATTACAGCGTGAGATAACTCGGCCTTGTGTTGGCAGAGATCTGGTTAAGTTCTTAGGGACGTCCCTCCAGAGGCATTGCATTCGGTGTAGGAAGTTCCTTTGCCTGACCATTATTGGAAATCCAATCATCCAATACGCGCCTTATACGGTTTTAGTTGTATAACCTGCCATTTACTTATGGTGGTCACCACTGTTTAGATGGTAGCTATAGTAGGCATACAATAATGGTTGCATGCGGGCTAAGATTAATATTATACTTTCGAAATGTTTTCCACACTATGCACTAATAATAATATTAAAAGGATTTGCGTATCAAGCATGTTTGACTATCATAAGAAGAAATCTCCTCCAATTCTGCGTTTGCATTGTGTGTGTGGCGGGAGGCCTTATGGTGTTTCATTTCCAAAAGCATAACAGATTTCTTTTTATTTTCTTTGTGGAAATAACTGTTTTTAAAATCTCACATCTGTCCCATGACTGACTTGGAGTTTATTGTTCCCTTTCTAAACTCTGGATGCCCACAATTTTTCACACGGCCAGCCTAGAGTCAGGTTTTCATTATTTTGGAGCAAAGTCAAGAAGTATGCTTTGGATAAGGAGAAAGCTGGATGGCGAGACGTATCACTTATACTATGTATTTTTCCGCTGCGTATGGGTTGGTGCAGTTCAATTTCCATATAGTCAAGTTATAATAACTACCAGTGTTGTATTGTGTTGTTGTAAACTCCGATGTTGTAATGTATAATCGATATAGTTCTTTGTTTTAAAGATATTCATTTATCTATTATATATTGTTCCGCTGCGAAATGTGAGATTCGGCTTTTGTTTCTATTTCTTCTTCTGTCTTCTTCTTCTTTAACCCTAACGGTTCGGTTTTCCGACATTCGATTGTGCGGCATTTGATATAATGGACGTATTGATGTCGACTTTCGAAAGTCGAATAATTGGGTTGTTACAGATTGGTATCGGAGCATTTGGTTAAGCGACAACCTTGGCTCTGGTGGGGATTACTCATTAGAGATAGAGTCAGTAGTACTCTAGAATGAGTTTGAGTGTAATAATAGATATGAGCGCGTATTTGTTAGTGAATATAAATTGTTTTATATTGTGTTGATTGGTTTGTTGAATGGTATATGGATTCTGGTTAATACGAGTAATTAACGTTATTTACAGGGATCTCTAAACATTTGTATAGAACAATTCGACACAATATTGTTTTAAAACAGGGTAAATGAAATAATTTTGCCCAAACTATTTTCGTACATAAAAGAAATAATTTTTCGTAAATTATATGGTTGCTTTGATGTTAGGAAATGATAATATTAAATTATTATTATTGATTATTGAATAAGGAATTGAAATCATAACAAAGAGCTAAGAAATAAAATCCATATACAAATAAGATTTGTAAATATAAATTGTAAATGTGATTTATAATTTTGAAATAGAATTCCAGAGTGATATTTGAAAATGTTTTTTAAAGGATTTGAAATTTTTTAAAATTTGGAAAGGATTAAATTCCCTTGGAGTTTGGAAATAGTTTTCGAAGGGAATTTTTTTTTGAAGGCATGAAAGCACTAAACTCTTTTCGGTCGTTGGAAAATAATTCCGATGATGATCGCGACATCATCGGTGTTCATTTTCGAGTTTCCAGGAAAGGAATTGCTGCCAAATTATTTAAATGGAGATTGTTTGCATACTGGGTTTGGTTTTAGGAATTCAAAAGATAATTTGAATTGATTTCAAAAAAATAATTTTTGAAATGATAGAAAGACTCTGGAATCTTATTTAAAATGAGTATGGAATATGATTATGATTGATAACTTATGAAATTTATTAAGGTGAAGAATGAATTTGTAAACGAATAAATGAATTTACAATTGCAAGTAAATGAAATTGAAACTGAATGTTAAAATTCATATTGAATTTGTAAGTAAATGAAATTCTGGCTTAATATTGGAAATTGAATTTGATTTGTGATAAATTAAGTGAAATTGAAAAATTTATCAAATTGATCCCAATGAAGCAAAGTATTGAGATAAAATTAGTAAGTGAATCTAATTGAAGAAATGACAAATTAAATATGGTTTGAAATGAATTGAATTCAATATTTATAAATGAAAGGTAAACTGAATTCATATGGGATTGGAAATCCAGTTTGAATATAAGTAAATATAAAACCAAGTGGTAATTGAAAATAAATATACATATATAGAATACTTATATTGAACTTAAGAAATAATGGTGAAATTCTTAAGTAAAATTTAGAATTGAGGAAATATTCTAAGTTAATGATTGAGTGAAAGTTCAACTGGAAATTAGGAAATGGTGTTGTGAATAAGTGGGTAGAAACCAAAATAAATGTGAATAAGGAAATGAAAATCAATGTGGATAAAAGAAAATAAATTGATATATCCAATAATCAATTGGAATTAATACGTAGGATGTACGTATATTATTTTTCGCATTGCGATTTGATCCAGAATTTGAGCACAGAATTTTGAGATAGTTATATCGATCCGAGTTGGGATTTTTCACTCGATTTTCGACGATGAACCTGGGTATGGATTTTTGGTTGATTCTGGAAATTCTCTATCATAGTTTACGGCTATGCAAGGACAATGACGGTTTCTGATCAAGAAACCAGATCTGAGTCCACACTAGGAAGTCGAGTGGACGATACTAGTTCGGAAGTGAAATTGTGTGATCAAGTGAGCAATCGAATTTGATTTTGCATACGAATGATGTAAGTATATCATACGGATTCGAACGAAATAAATATTCAAACTTTTGTAAAGAAAGGTATAAAATGATTTTGAAAGCTATGATTGGATATTATTGCTAGTAGGATATACAGGTGTTATAAAGGAAAAAGGGAATTGGATTTTGATTTTGAAGATAAACAAAATTTCTCGTCAAAAGGTATGTATTTAAATTTCAGTATGAAATTTGATGACTTCCTTGTCTAGCCGCTTGGCTTTTCGTTTTCGTTTTGAAATCTAGGGGCTGTTGTAGCATTTTGTAGTCATACCGAGCTAGCCGCGCAAAAGAGACGCTGGCGAAATTTTTCGAAAATCTAGAGAGTTAGAAAAATTTTGAGGAAATTTTGAAAATTTAAATTTAAATTTAAATTTGAATGGGTAAGAAAACATTATTGTTTAGAATTTATGGAAGGTTTTGGAAAGTTACTTGAAGTGGTAATGGGTCTCTAATAAAAATATTGTTTTGACAAGTTGTTAAAACTGTTTGTTTTGGGAAATGATAAATGGGTTAAGGATCATTCTTCTTAACTAGTAATTTTGAGACGAAATTCTTTTAAGGTAGAAGAATGTGATGACCTAGAATTTTTAACATTTGAAATTGAAATATTTAACTGATTTTAAATATTTAGAAGTTATTTTATACTTGAATTTCAATTATAACTATGAATTTGGCAATTAAATTATTGAATTTAATTTATTTAAAGTTGGGTAAAATATTGAATCTTAATTTTTAAGCTGATTAAAAATACTTGAAAAGCTTAGAAAATTTATATTAATGATACTGAAGATAATAGAAGTTTTAGAATTAGATTTGGAACTGTTATGTTCAGTTTTAAAATTTTATCGTTTAAATCGATGTTTAAAAATTGTCTTCCGGGGCACAGTCCTGGAATTTGACGAAACCAGTTCCATTGGGTCCGTATATTGTATTATTATCGGATTTCAATTTTCGTAGCGTTCGAAGTTGTAGTGTGGTCATCGATAAGCAAACCTGCTGAAAATTATATCGAAATTTAATATAATAGCTAGTCCAAAATGCTATCTTCTCCGTGCGATCGAATTTGGACTCGAAACCTTTTCCAGCATGTTTGGAATATGCATATAACATTATAAATACCTGGCGGCATGCCTCGATAGGAAGTTAAATTTTTGAGCAACAATTTCGAGATGATTCAAATTTAAATTCAAATAATATTATGTATTTGTTTGTTTGACTGGTCAAAAAAGGTATTCGCATCATATTTTTGCTTTCACCATGTGGTCCCTATAGCCAAACATTTCAAACACGTTTTATCCCTTAAGAATACGTGTCTATTGCATTCTTTAATTACATTCTAGATGTTTTTTTCCTCTTAAACTAAACGAGATGGTCAAATAAAATAATTCATTCATTTGAAAATTTCTATGGCCGAGCATCCAAATCGAAATCAAATCTACACACGAAAAAAAATGGCGAGCGACAAAATCAAACTCGACTTCGTATCAAAATCGCGTGCACGAGGCAGGGGAGTTTGGGGGAGATCGGCGAGCTTGAGATTAAGTCACGATCGAAGAATTGGGTGATGGCGAAGTACTTGAGGCGGCAGTTAATCGGTAACGCGGCTAGGGTAGGCGAGGCGATTGGCTGCGTGTCGCGACTGGGCGCATACGCGTGAGAGGCAAGCATTAGAAGCTTGGTAATCTTTTCGTGCAAGCTGGCACTTCGATCTATTCTCGGCAATGTCTCGGTGTTCTGGCAGCTCCGAGAAGGCATCGTGGTTGCAATTGCGTTTTTGTAGATTCGAAATCAGTCAGTTGTCAGGGTTGTGGTTCTCGAGGCGATGGCGGTTCGACAAGTTCACTATCACGAGGTGGAAGGCTCGTTGGCGAGCATGCAAGGGCGGTAAGGTATTAAATTTTTAGTTTATTTTTGAAATTCAAAATTAAATGACGTGTATTAAAATTAACTGACAGTAAAGAGAAACAATATCTTATATAAATAAAGTGTTTTAAAATGGTTTTTATTTTAAATGTATCTAAGTATATAAATTCAAAAGGAAATAGATATACACAAACTAACTTTAGTTTAAAAATTATATAGATAGGCCAAATATATATATATATACACACACGCACATAGATAAGAAAAAAATATAGAAATTTTTAAATAATAATATAAATCATTTTATAAGTATATATATACGTAGTTTCAATAAATTTCTTTTAATGAAAAAGTTTTGGTTTAAATTAAATAAATTATTTATAGGATTTTCTAAATAAATTTATTTTAAATAAATCATTAATTAATTAAATTTATAAAATGGTAATTGAATTGTTCAATTTATTTCGAATATTAATAAAATCATATAATTGTTATGCAAGGTCAAAACTGTGAAATCAAGTCGGAATTGGATTGGATTGCAAATAAAAAGTGAGAAAATGTGAGATCATCTCACTCAAATTTAAATTGGAAATTCAGTTACTGATTGACTGTTTGTTTATGATAAATTTCCTGCATTATATAGCGGATGAGGCCTTTTGCGCCGCATAATAGTGGATGATTTTATATAATCCTATATACCGTGATATTCCACCTCGAAGTGGAATTGGTATTTAATTGTTGTGCTAACATCTGTGGATGCAGGGAAACAGGTTGGAGGGATCCAACTGGATTCCTCAAATATTTGAATTTGTTTAAATGTTGTGTGTTGATTTATTTATAATCTGTATATGATTATATTTGCGATTGAAATCGTTGATGGCTATAGTTTAGCCGAATATATTTTTGGTATCGTAGGATACCAGAAATAAATAAAATTAGATTTTTGAAATTTAAATAGAAAGTTTATAGTAAAATTAATTTTGAGAATTGGATAAATTTAAAAGAAAGAATTTTAAAAGGATAAAGTTTAATGTTTGAAATCCTATTGAATAAATTCCAAAAATAAGGGGAAGGATTTTAATAAATGGATTTGACTAATATTATTCAAAAGTTGAAGAATTTATTTAAAATTCGAATTTTAAATAGTTGGAAGAGATAAAGGAATTTATTTTAAAAGGAAATAAATTTTAGAAATCGATTTGGAATTTAATTTGGTGTTTGAAATGATTTTGGAAATCAATTTGGAGTTTGAATGAAAATTTATTTGTTGTTTGAAAATAAATCTTTGGGAAACCGATTTGAAATTTGATTTGGTATTTTGAAAATAAATTGGGAAATCGATTTGAAAATAATTTGGTGTTTAAAACAAATCTTTGGGATATTGACTTGGAAATCGATTTGGTGTTTGAAATAAATGTTTCGAAAATCAATTTGGAATTTGATTTGGTGTTTGAAAATGAATATTTGGAAATCGATTTGAAAATCGCATATCATTGGATATTTGAAAATTTAAATTCACAGTGGGAATTTTATAAAGGAAAGGAAATTTGTTTTAAAAATAAATATTGATTTATTTTAAAAGAGTGGGAAGAAATTTACAGATTTGGAATGTAAATTTAAAATAAATCAAGGAGGATTTATTAATTGATTTAAATGGACTATTTTTGAAAAGGAAAGTGTATTTTCCCTGGAAAGCCGAGTATGTTTTCAAAGTAGCTTTCAAATATAAATTAAAAGTTCTAGTGTTGGTTTTAAAAGAATATTTTGAAGAAATTATTTTCTTAAGTTATTTTGAAAATCTTAAAAGTAAATATTTAATTAATTAATTATAGAAGTGATTATTTAAAGATTAAATTTATATTTGATTTTGAAAATGGTTATTTAAATAGTTATACTCTATCTAATAATTTTATTTTTAAAATTAGTTTGGACTTGAAGTTTCATATGAGATAATGGTATAATGTTTTCATAACTAATATTTAAATAAGTGTTTAAAAAATAGTTTTTATTCTAATTGTTTCCAAGTATATTTTGGATAAGCAATTTAAATTATTTTAAAGTATTTGAACTTGGAAAATTTTCAGTGGAAATAAATAAATATTTGGAAATATATTCCGCATGAGGAAAGTGATTTGAAATTTGTTTTCAAAGTGTTGAATTGTTAAAAAATATACCTTGCGAAGATATTTTGAAAATAAATAATTAGGAAAAATTATTTAAATCTTGGTGATTGTTGTGAATATTTTTTGATAGTTAAATAACTGACTATCAATATTGGCCTTTAAATGACATTAGAATTTCGATGTGACCGGAGGTCGGATTCTAAATGGATATTCGAAAACCACATCGAATCTTTGTGTTCGATCTTTTATTTAAAAGATCAAAGTGGAAATTGTTGCGATTTGTTTGAAATCTGAATGTAACACTTATTATTTAAATAAGCGCTCGTTACTCGGATTAGCCGGGAGAGGACTTCGTGTCATAAAACCCGTTTCGAATAATGATACGACGAAATAGGATTGCATTTGAAGATGGTGTTGAAGACCAGGTATTTTCAAAAGCGAAAGAATTACCTGTCGAATGTCTCTGCACCGAGTTACTCCGGTATAGAGGTTTTATCACCCTTTGTGATGGGGATTCCGGACGTGATTAGTGAATATCCGGATTGCAAGGGATTCTTTGAAGTGCCTTCGGTTCTGTTCGATCCCAGAACGGTAAGGATGTGTGTCTGATATTACACTTTGAGATGTAAAGCTGGTTTCTATCAAATACATTTCTGTTGGTGGTGGAGAATTTATTCTCTTAGCTTAACACCCTTCTTTGAGACGTACGAGCTCAGAGGTTATGTGGTTGATGGTTACTAGTGATATATTCCCAATTTGGTAATGTGGCATACGAAGTGCTGCTGATCATTTTTGATCGAAGCATGGCTTTTGTGAAAAGCGTAGCTTTATGGACAAGACTTCGTTGGACCTCACAACCCGAAAATGGTCAAAACAGGAAGGATGCAGCAAGATAATTTGGGGGTAGCGCCCTCAGGGTATGTCCATTTCCTTCTGGAAAAGGGTTGTATCATGGTATGGAGCCCAGATATTTAACCTATGTGGTTACTACAAATTTATTGCTTTGTGGTTGTTGCTTCGTGGTTGCGGATCCTCGGATAAAGGTCGATAATGACCAGCGTCGGCATACTTTTGGTAGTTACCTATGTTATAGTTGTATTACAACACGAGATAACTTGGCCTTGTGTTGGCAGAGAGCTGGTTAAGTTCTTGGGGGCGTCCCTCCAAAGGCGTGCCATTCGGTATAGGAAGTTCCTTTGCCTGACCATTGTAGGAAATCCAATCATTCAATACGTGCCTTGTACAGTTTTAGTTATATAACCTGCCAATTACTTATGGTGGTCACCACTGTTTAGATGGTAGCTATAGTAGGCATACAATAATGGTTGTATGCTGGCTAAGATTAATATTATACTTTTGAAGTGTTTTCCACACTATGCACTAATAATAATATTAAAAAGGATTTGCGTATTAAGTATGTTTGACTATCATAAGGAGAAATCTCCTCTAATTCTGCGTTTGCATTGTGTGTGTGGTGGGAGGCCTTATGGTAGTTTCATTTTCCAAAAGCATAGCGTATTTCCTTTTATTTTATTTGTGAAAATAACCGTTTTTAAGATCCTACACTAGTCCCATGACTAACCTGGAGTTTATTGTTCCCTTTCTAAACTCTAGATGCCCATAATTTTCCACACGGTCAGCCTAGAGTTAGGTTATCATTATTTTAGAGCGAAGTCAAGAAGTATGCTGTGGAGATCAGGAGCAAGCTGGATGGTGAGATGTATCACTTATACTATGTGTTATTCCGCTGCGTATGGGTTGGTGCAGTTCAGTTTCCTTATAGTCAAGTGATAATAACTGCAATGTTGTATTGTGTTGTTGTAAACTCTGATGTTGTAATGTATAACTGATATAGTTCTTTGTTTTAAAGATATTCATTTATCTATTATATGTTGTTCCGCTGCAAAATTTGAGATTCTGTTGTTGTTTCTGTATCTTCTTCTGCCTTCTTCTTCTTCAACCCTAACGGTTCGGTTTTCTGGCATTCGATTGTGCGATATTTGATACAGTGGATGTATTGATGTCGACTTTTGAAAGTCGAATAATTGGGTCGTTTCAATAATATGCCGACGATTGAGTGCCGAAAAAGACAGACTGCTGAGGAAATAAAGAAGGAGGTAGAAGAAGAGAAGGAACTAATCAATAACAAAATCTTACATTCGTATATTTGATATCTTAAAATACCCAAATATATATATTGGAGTGATTGATTTCCTGCATCATATAACGAATGAGACCCTATGCGCCTTGCATAATTGCGAATGACCCCATATACCGCGATATTCCACCTAGAAGTGGAATTGGTATATTTATATTGTGCTGACATCTATGGATGCAGGGAAACAGGTTGGAAGGACCTAACTAGATTCCTCAAAAATGTTGAAATTTATTTTCATAACTATGATATGTTAGTTGATATTCCGTGATAGATTATATTGGAATTGATGTTATTGATTGCTATGGTTGAGTATAAGGTAATTAAGGAATGATTAATTAAAGCAAATGTTTGTAATTAATTAATGATTAATTAAGCAGGGTTAGGTGATTAATTCTTAAGTAATTAATTTAATTTGAGTTAATTAAATTAATTATAGTATGGATTAATAAGTTTTGCTTATGGATGATTGATTGTATAGAATGTTTGGATTGATTGATATCTATATTTTGATAATCTTTGATATTCTATGATGTGATATTGGATATAGCTGTGATAAATGGGTGTTGTTTATCTGTGATGAATACTGTGTGAATTCAAAGTTTTGAATTAATTGAATTATTTAAACCTTAAACAACTTAAGCTTTAAGACAGCGTTTGGATTTCGATGAGACCGGGATCAGATATCAGATTTGATTATCCGAAAACCACATCGATCCAAGTTAAACGATAGGTCATGAAATATCAAGCGAAGATCAAGATGGAGTTTCAGAGTGCAAGGGTTATTGTCGTTAACTCTGAGGGTGATTCCAAAATGAGTGTAACGAGATAATGCCTTTGGTTTCGTTCGAACACGGAACGAACTTGTATGGATGAATGCTATCGAACCATCATCAACGGAGGACTATAAGCACTCCAAATTAAGTGTTCTCTAAAGGTAATCGTAGCCTCAAGCCTCATCAACCGGGAATGGCTAAAACAGGGGAGGTGCAAGCAAGGCTAAGTGGGTAGCACCCAAGTAGGATAAGAATTTACCCTGTCTAGAGGTCCCTTCTTTTTTTTGGCTATGTAGGCGGTTGTAGGTCACAACTATGAGGTTGTCTTTTTCGGACTATCCAGTAAGGGGTATCTCAGGCTTTGTGATGCAGGGGATCATGGTGGATTCTCGGTACGGTGATCTAGGTCACGTACTGTGACGGGCGGTACCCCAGTAGCCCTGCCGTTGTATGGAATCCATTCTCCCTACGTGCCCTTTACGGTTTTGATTGAAGAACCCACTTTGTGGCTAGTATGCTAGAATTTAATAATATAACAATTTCAGCTATGTGAATATTTATTTGAAAACCCTTGACACTATTATAATATAATGGATTTCTTATCAAATGTTTTGGTTATCGTAAGCGAAAAACTTGTCCGTGTTTATTTACGGAGAGTCTTACGAGATACCTTTTATTTCAAAGGTTTTCAAGTTAAACAACTTAACTGTTTACTCACACCAGACCCATGTATGACTCGGAGTTTATTCTATTTTTTTAACTCTTGGGTACTCAAATTTTATGAGTAGCAAAGTGATCAGGTTTTGCTTGACGAATTTTGGAAAGCTTGGAGCAGGAGTCTTGGCGTAGCTATATCTATCTATTTCCGCTGTGTTGGGTCTTTTATCTGTTGCATTTTGAAATGTAATGGATAGACGGGTCGTCACATAATTAAATAAATTTAAATATTTTGAGGAATTCAGTTGGATCCCTCCAACCCCGTAAATTTTTTCAATACTTTAAAAATAAAATCACTTTTATTTTTAAAACCCATTTCCAACTCATTGTAATCACTTTCCAAAATATATGCTTAAATTATTTAAAATAAAGCTACTAAAATTACTTAAATAAAAATAATACTTAAGAAATTCTATAAGAGTTTCCAAGTAAACTTAAACCAAAATTCCCCTTAAATAAAAGTGATTTTATTTTTGAAGTATTGAAAAAACTTACGGGGTTGGAGGGATCCAACTGGATTCCTCAAAATATTTAAATTTATTTAACTATATACTCAGCCTAGTGTCTATATACAAATACTTATTCAAATAGCCGAAATTGTTACATTACTAAATTCCAGATACTATCCACAAAGTGGATTCTACAAACAAAAACCGTAAAGGCACGTAGGAAGAATGGATTTCCATCAATGGTAGGGCTACTGGGGTACCGCCCGTCATAGTACATGGTGACGGTTATAATATCCTATCCTCAAAAGCTGAATATACAGCTTACACTACATAACAGAATAAAAATCTACGGAAATACACCACGTCATCCAGTTCGTCTCCTGAGCTCCATAGCAATCCATCCAGAATCTGTACTCTATAATACTTGGTCTGATGTATGTATAAAACTGATATAGTTTCTTTTGTGTAAAGATCAGTTATTATCTATTATATTTTATTCCGCTGTGATGGTAGGATTCTATTGTTGTTTTTTTCTCTCTTCTTTTATCTCCTTCTTTTTTAACCCTAAAGTTTCGATTTTTCGACATTCGATTGTTCGGCATTTGATGTAGCGGATGTATAAATGTCGATTTTTTGGGTGTCGAAAAATCGGGTCATTACACTTTTATTAATATAAATAGTCCTGTTTTCCAAACTCTAGCAGTCATTTTTCTTATTTTGTACGTCAATCAATTTATGTCTGTTCCTTCTTCAATGGCAGAAGCAAAATTAAATTGCAAACCCTCAATCAAATTTCAAAACCAATTTCAAAATCAAACTTCCCAAAACCCTATCATATTATATACCGATTCGAAGCTCTCGACGAGCGCAAGCTAGATCTACAGTCTGTTTTTCGATTTGGGTTTCTGTATGTCTAGAATTTGAAGATCAAATCTCGGTCGTTCATCGTGTCGTGATCAACTTCGTCGGATGGTTGAAAGGAGGGTATGGTCGTATGGAGGGTGGCACGTGGAGTACATCTGAGCCATTAGTTGGGTAGATTGATGGTTGGATCGATCCTAAAAATTCAATATGGTTTATGTGACGATAACGAATTTTGCCCGCTCGAAAATCGACATCCATACTTCAAATCGTATTCGAATGCCGTAGATTCGACCGTTCAAAACCGATTCGCCGGAGCTTATAACAACATTAAGTATATAACACAGCAGAATAAAAAAAAATAAAACATTGATATACAACACTGATACAACAGAGTGATACAATGGATATCAATATACATCAGAGATATGATGCAACACATAGCAGCGGAAAAGAAAATAGGTAACACTGGCAGCGGATAATCTCCATCTTCAAGCGCCAATCCAGAAATAGCTCGAACTCCCATAGATAAGCAAGTGCAGTCCATATCCAAAGACAGAACTAGCTCCAGATAAAATCTACTGAACCTAAGTATCTGAAAAACCCAACTCTAGACTGCTCGTGTGGGAAATAATGAGCATCCAGAGTTTAGGAAAGGAACAATAAACTCTGGATCAGTCATGGGACTGGTGTGAGCAACAAAAACAGTTTATCTTTTAAAACAATCAACAAGATAATTTTAAAGTAAATTCGCAATGCTTTTTGAAAATGAAACTACCATAAGACCTCCCGCCACACACACAATGCAAACGCAGACTTGGAGGAGATTTCTTCTTATGATAGTCAAACATGCTTAATACGCAGAAAATTTCTTTGATATTATTATTATAAGTGCATGGTGTAGAAAATAATTTCGAAAGTAGAATATAAATCTTAGCCAGCATAGGCATTCCGCACTTATGCCTACTATAGCTACTATGTTCAATAGAAGGTTACCGTACAAGGATCGTATTGTTTCTGTAACGACCCAGAATTTTTAGAAATTAAAATTTGAATATTTAATTAATTTTAAATATTAATAAGTGAATTTATAAGTCGAATAAATTTTAATTTGAATTATTGGATTTAATTGAATTATTAAATCGATGATTTAATACGTTAAATTATGGAAATAATTGAAAATAGAGTTAAATATGATTGAAAATGATTTGTAAAATTTTATTTTATCATATGGGAGTTAGAATGATATTTTAGAACTTTTAAAATCGAATTAAAAGTTAATTTGTGAAAATTGAATATTTTAATATTTAAATCGACTAGTGAAAATAGTAAATTTTTGAACAGTCTCAGAATTGAACGAAACAAGTTTCATTGGATCCGTAATAGTTAGTTATTACCGGATTTCAAATTTCGTGTAAATCGGAGTTATCGTTTGATCGTGGCAGCTCGAAACGCATCGATTTATTTTTAATTTTAATTTGGCGAGTTAAAATAGCCATTTTTCAAAAAGTCTCGGATTTCGACGAAACTAGTTTCATCGGATCCGTAATGTGATATTATTGTAAGGTTTCAAATTTCAAGTCAATTGGATTTACCGTTTGTCCGGTACGAATTAAAACGCCTAGAAATCGATTTAAATCGGTTTAATTTAAATTGAGCGTTTGTAGCCATAACTCGCACCGATGTCCGAATTAGCTTCTGAAACCTGTTCCATTGTGTCCGGAACGCGGGATAAACCCTAGGTACGTCAGTTTCGGCGCCTAAATCGGAGTTCGGAATTTCCGGATGAATAGTGTTCGTTCAAAACTCTATAAATAGCCCTCTCTCCCTCACAAATTAAAAAAAAAAAAAAAAAAACCTAACAAAACCCTAGCCGCCAGCCCCCATGAACGGCTGAAGTGTTCCCAACTTCTTCTCCTCTTTTCTCTTCATCCATCAACATTTACAAGAATCTTTCAACTAGAAAGATGTAGAGCACATCAAGATCTACAAGATCAACGGTTATGATTTGAAACGGAGCTGTAGATCGATGGAAAATTGCGTTCAAAGACCATAGAGTCGGCCTCGAAATACGTGCACAGATGGGGATCGAGTTCTTCATGGCTTGGGCCGAGTGTTGAGGGGGAGATGGCGCTTCGATGGTGAGGAGATGATCGAGTATAGTCGAGTGATTTTGGTGAAAATTAAAACCCTAATCTATGGGTTTGGTTCGGCTTCCACTGTAAGGTCGCGCGTGTGAACAGGTTGGGGAAGATGAAGACGTGCGGCCAGGATCTCATGGATGTTGGATCTAACGGTGATTTGTTAGTGAGGGTTTAAAAATAATTATATATGTTGTAATTTTAGTTATTAAAACTCGTATAAACTTTGAAAAATCATATCTTTTTCATACGAGGTCGAAAACGCGCGAAACCAGTTACGTTGGAATCGTATGGACGAGCACTACGCTATGGAGTTGGTTTGGAGTCGTTTGGAGTTAGTGAGAATTTTGGGTAAAATTAAACGTCCGTTTAATTTTATTCGAAATAAATCGCTAAAACGGAATTTAAAATCAAGGTGAGAATTTCTCACTCAATCGAATTAGTTTCGATTTTATTTTAAATAGTTAGATTTAAAATATTTGAGTGCATGTTTGAATGTTGATTGATATCTATTAATTGTTAAAATAGACATTATACGCCGTTAGTAAGCGGATGTTATTTATTAAAAACATATACCGCGAATATTTCATAAACAGTGAAATTGGTATTATATATAATAGCAATATATATATATTGGCATATGTATATATTGGAGTTATTGATTTCTCGCATTTATTTGTTTAGCGGATGAGACCCTATTACGCCGTTATTAAGCGGATAATATTTAAATCCCATATACCGCGATAATTTCGTACTGGAGCGAAATTGGTATTGTGCTAATGTTTGTGGATGCAGGAAAACAGGTTGGAGGGATCCAACTAGATTCCTCAACAGTTTTTATTTGATTTCAGATGTTTTGATATTTGATTAATTATCATATACGATATATGATGGATCGTTGTAGTCGTGATTGACTATTTGGTGTGTAGCATCATTGGACCCAGATTTTGGGATTTTAAAATGATTTTAAAGTGATTTTTGAAAATATACTTTATTTTTGGAATTGATCCATTTTAAATAAATAAACGTTATAATTTTTAATGTTATAAAAATTATGGTTTTTGAGAAATATAGTTAAAAAGTTGATTTTGAGAAATATGGACTAAAGATCTCATAAAGTAATTTGAATTGGGATTTTTGAATTTATTATTGAAAGTTTAAAATTAGGATTTATAAAATTTGATTATTTTATAAATCAAAATGATGAAGTTTTTATAAAGAAGATTAAAGACGTTTTTAGAGAATAATATAAATTGATTTATATTAAGAGATTTATAAATGGATATTTATAAATTGAAATATGGACATTATAAAACGAGTTTTTATAAGTGTTTGAATGAAGTGAAAATGAATTTCATAATTGAATGGAATTTATAGAATTTTATACGGTGAAGTTATAAATGGAATTTTATAAGCAGTAGGTTTATAAAATTTATTAAGTTATTAAAATAATGATTTTGGATAAATGAATGAATCTTATAAGTTATAAGATTTATAATTTGGGCAGTTAAAAAGAACGATTTTGTAAAATAATCGTTTTATAAGTATTTAACTTATAATATGAACTTTTAGTTTATAATTGAGTTATAAACTGGAATAGGTTAATAAAAGAATTTATAAAAAGGAAGTTTTTATAAATAAATAGAAATGGAATTTATAAACGTTGTTTTATAAATTCGCAAATGACTTATTTTGACAAGAAAATTTGTTGAAACCTATAAATGGAGTTATATTCACATTTTTGAATAGTGAATAATCCTTTGAATTAAAATGAATAAAAGGATGAAATTGTTAATGAAGTATATTCACGTTTTTGAATAGTGAATAACACGTTAAAGAAATTGTTTTGGATTTGGATGTTTTAAATAGAATTAAAACGATCTAACGATGTTTTAAAATGTGTTGAGATTCGAAACCATAGATTTCAACATTTATTGTTGAAATAGACGTTTTCGAGAAATAAAAGGAGATGATGGACTATAACACTGTTGTTATAGTAAATGATTTCCGAAAGGAAATGTTTTGTATAGTATTGGGATTTATATATCTATTTTAATTTCGAATCCCTATACTAGTGATTTTGGGTTGTCGTAACGATGTTTTACGCAACATTCGTTTTGACCCAAATAAATATGTTGAAGTGAATAATTTCCTTAAAGAATGGAATATATACTTAATCTCGATTTAAGTATATTGAATATTTTCTAAGTGTTGAAAATAAATAAAATTTGTGAATTACTTATGAATAAATAAGTATGGAAATGTTTTTCCAATGTGAACTGAAACGTTAGAGAATTTATCTTTTTGAAGATAAATTGAAATGAATAATTGAAATCGATATTCATTGATATTTTGGAATTATAAATTCACTAAGGAATTTATAAAGGAAGTGAAATTGGTTTAAAAATAAATATTGATTTATTTTTGAAGTATGAAATAATATATCTTGTAAAGATATTTTTGTGAAATAAATAATTGGAAAATTATTTGGAAAATGGTGATGTGTGCATATCCAGTGATAGTTCAATAACCGACTATCAATATTTCCCTTTGAATGGGTATTTGATGTGATTTGTTTGAATGTGAATGCTACACTTATTTTTAAATAAGCGCTCACTATTCGGGTTAACCGGGAAAGGACCATGGGGTCGTATAACCCATTCCGAATATGTGATACGTCGTTATGAATTGCATTTGAAGATCGGTGTTGACGACCCGGTATTTGCGAGAGCGATAGGATGACCTGTCGATTTACTCTGCACCGAGTTGCTCCGGTATAGAGTTCTCTATATGTGATGGTGAATCCGATCAGGATTGTGAATATCCGGATTGCAAGGACTTCTTTGTAAGTGCCTTCGGTTTTGTTCGAGCCCGGAACAGACTTGTATGGATTGTATGTCTGACATTACAAGTTGAGATATAAAGCCGATTTCTTTCAAATATATTTCTGTTGGTGGCGGAGAATTTATTCTTTTAGCTTAACACCCTTCTCTGAGACGTACGAGCTCAGAGGTTATATAGTTGAAGTTATCAGCGATATATTCCCAATTTGGTAATGTGACATGATGAGTGTTGCTGAAATGATCATTGTGTTGATTATTGTGATAGGATCATTTATTTGATCGTCTATCTTGGTGATCATTGTGTTGATCATTTGTTGACCCAAATCATGGCTTTTGTATAAAGTATGTTTTTGTGGACGTGACTTCGTCGAACCTCACACCCCGGAAATGGTCAAAACAGGAAAGATGCGGCAAGGTTATGAGGGGTAGCACCCTTTAGGGTATGTACGTTTCCTTCTGGATAGAGGTGGTATCATGGTATGGAGCCCAGATATTTAACCTATGTGGTTACTACGAATTTATTACTTTGTGGTTGTTGGTTATCGGGATCCCGTGAGAAAGGTCGTTTACGATCGGGGAATGGCGTGCTCGTGTCAGTAGTTACCCAGTTAGGGGTAACCCGGCCTTGTGTTGGCAGAGTTCCGGTTTGGTTCTCGGGGATGTCTTTCCAGAGGCATTCTCATGTGGCAATGGGAAGTTCCTTGGCCTGACCATTTGTTGGAAATCCAATTCCCAATACGAAACCTGTACAGTATTAGTTGTAGAACCTGCCATTCACTTATGGTGTCGCAACACTGTTTGGATGGTAGCTATAGTAGGCATACGATAATGGTCGTATGTTGGCTAAGATTTATATTCTACTTTCGAAATGAATTTTTCTCTACACTATGCACTAGTAATAATATCAAATGTTTCTTTTAAATGCGTATCAAGCATCTTTGACTATCATAAGGAGAAATCTCCTCCGATTCTGCGTTTGCATGTGTGTGTGTGCGGGAGGCCTTATGGTAGTCTCATTTTTAAAAGCATTGCGAATTGATTAAAAATATTCCTCTATTTTGATTTTAAAGATAAATAAACTGTTTTGAGTTCTCACACCAGTCACATGACTGACTTGGAGTTTATTGTTTTCCTTCCTAAACTCTGGGTGCCCACCAATTTTCCACACGGACAGTTAAGAGTTAAGGTTTAATCAGGATATTCTGGATATTCTGGAGTTGCTGGAGGCAAGCTGGATGGCATGGCGTATTACTTATATAGTATTTCTTTTTCCGCTGCACTGTTGTTGTTGTTATTGTTGTACACTCTGATGATATGATGTAATGAAATGTAATAACTGATATAGTTCTTTGTTTAAAGATTATTCATTTATTATTATATGTTGTTCCGCTGCGAATTGTGAGATTCTGATGTTGTTCAGTTGTTTTCTGTTCCGTCCTATTTTCTTCTGTTTTTCTTTCCTCTTCTTCTTCTATTTTAAAATTTCCTATTTTCTATTTTCTCTTCTCTCTATTTTCTAATCTTCCATCTTTTTCTACCTTCTTCTCTTTTTTTTCTTTTCCTAAATTCTTTTTAAAAACCCCTAAGGGTTCGTATTTTCGTTCATCTTGAATTAATCAATGGAGATTAGTGTCTATTCAAGGAGTACGGATTTACGGGTCTTTACAGTTGGTATCAGAGCTTATGGTTAAGCGACAACCATGGTTCTGTTGGGTATTACTCATTAGAGATAGAGTCAGTAGTACTCTAGATTGAGTTTGAGTGTAATAATAGCTATGAGAGCGTATTTGTTAGTGAATATAAAATTGTTTTATATTGTGATGATTGGTTTGTTGAGTGGCATATGAACCTTCGTCAGCACGGTATGTACAACTATGCCGAAGGGGTTTCTAAACACTTGAATAGAACAATTCGACACAATATTGATTTTAAAATTGGGTAAATGAAATAATTTTACCTTGAGTATATTTTATATATAAAGGAATAATTTTTCAGACTTATTAAAGTGTATATAAGTTGATTGTTAGGTTGTTTGAATAATCTAAATTAAAGAATAATTGTTTAAGCAAAAGAATTATAAGAATTGAATTATAATTAAAGTGATTTACAATTGTGAAATAAACTTATATATGTAAGAAGTGAAACTAATGAATATATTTATGAATATGAGTTGACATAAAAGTGAATTTAAAGATTAAATGGAAATCAATTTAATGTTAAACCAAGATGAATATGAGCAAAGGAAATTTGGTTGAAATAAATATACATTGATTTTTATATGATTGTTAGTTGATTGTATATAATTCATTAAGTGTTAATGAAATTGAAAGCTAAATCAATTGAAATTCAAATTAGAAGTAAATAAATTTGAATGGAATTGAATTTGATTTGGAAGTGAACCAACTCGAATATGAATTAGTTGAAAATGAATGCTAGTAAATCCAATGTTAATGAATCTAATGTGATTAAATTGAAAACCAATTCATTGAATATTAATGAAAATATGAATGAATGTTTATTGGTTATGGATGATAGTTGGTTGATGTTTGCATTTGTTGTTTGTTTACATTTGCTATGTTGGCATATATAGTAGTTATGTTGATATATGTTGTATATTGATACTATTGTCTATATGCATGATTCTCATGTTGTTTGTTGAGTGATTAGTAGGTGCGGATCGCGTTTGCTTCGCATTTGGAGCTCGCTTTCGCGCTATATTAGCCGTATATGCTTGCTAATAAAATATAATGTACATATCTCGGATTACATACCGTACTTTTACATTTTTCCCTTCGGGATGCCTCATTACTTGATGAGATGTATATTTGTGATATATATATATACTGTCATTTTTTTTTCGGATCGAGCCGCGCAAAGGAGACTATGGCGAATTTTTCCGAAAATTTAAGGCGTTAGAAATTTTTTGAGAAAATTGGAGAATTTTGAAAACTTTAACTTTGTTTTGGAATTGAAAGTTAAACAATAGTAGTTGTTTTCGAAAAGATAACTAAGTATGACTTGAAAACTTAGTAAGTATTATAAGAAGTTTAATTATGAATTTTGGAAAGTTAATAGATTCTGTAATTTTTCTTACTTGTAATTTCGGGACGAAATTTTTTTAAGTGGGGAAGATTGAAACGACCCAGAATTTTTAGAAATTAAAATTTGAATATTTAATTAATTTTAAATATTAATAAGTGAATTTATAAGTCGAATAAATTTTAATTTGAATTATTGGATTTAATTGAATTATTAAATCGATGATTTAATACGTTAAATTATGGAAATAATTGAAAATAGAGTTAAATATGATTGAAAATGATTTGTAAAATTTTATTTTATCATATGGGAGTTAGAACGATATTTTAGAACTTTTAAAATCGAATTAAAAGTTAATTTGTGAAAATTGAATATTTTAATATTTAAATCGACTAGTGAAAATAGTAAATTTTTGAACAGTCTCAGAATTGAACGAAACAAGTTTCATTGGATCCGTAATAGTTAGTTATTACCGGATTTCAAATTTCGTGTAAATCGGAGTTATCGTTTGATCGTGGCAGCTCGAAACGCATTGATTTATTTTTAATTTTAATTTGGCGAGTTAAAATAGCCATTTTTCAAAAAATCTCGGATTTTGACGAAACTAGTTTCATCGGATCCGTAATGTGATATTATTGTAATGTTTCAAATTTCAAGTCAATTGGATTTACCGTTTGTCCGGTACGAATTAAAACGCCTAGAAATCGATTTAAATCGGTTTAATTTAAATTGAGCGTTTGTAGCCATAACTCGCACAGATGTCCGAATTAGCTTCCGAAACCTATTCCATTATGTCCGGAACGTGGGATAAACCCTAGGTACGTCAGTTTCGGCGCCTAAATCGGAGTTCGGAATTTCCGGATGAATAGTGTTCGTTCAAAACTCTATAAATAGCCCTCTCTCCCTCACAAATTAAAAAAAAAAAAAAAAACCTAACAAAACCCTAGCCGCCAGCCCCCATGAACGGCTGAAGTGTTCCCAACTTCTTCTCCTCTTTTCTCTTCATCCATCAACATTTACAAGAATCTTTCAACTAGAAAGATGTAGAGCACATCAAGATCTACAAGATCAACTGTTATGATTTGAAACGGAGCTGTAGATCGATGGAAAATTGCGTTCAAAGACCATAGAGTCGGCCTCGAAATACGTGCACATATGGGGACCGAGTTCTTCATGGCTTGGGCCGAGTGTTGAGGGGGAGATGGCGCTTCGATGGTGAGGAGATGATCGAGTATAGTCGAGTGATTTTGGTGAAAATTAAAACCCTAATCTATGGGTTTGGTTCGGCTTCCACTGTAAGGTCGCGCGCGTGAACAAGTTGGGGAAGATGAAGACGTGCGGCCAGGATCTCATGGATGTTGGATCTAACGGTGATTTGTTAGTGAGGGTTTAAAAATAATTATATATGTTGTAATTTTAGTTATTAAAACTCGTATAAACTTTGAAAAATCATATCTTTTTCATACGAGGTCGAAAACGCGCGAAACCAGTTGCGTTGGAATCGTATGGACAAGCACTACGCTATGGAGTTGGTTTGGATTCGTTTGGAGTTAGTGAGAATTTTGGGTAAAATTAAACGTCCGTTTAATTTTATTCGAAATAAATCGCTAAAACGGAATTTAAAACCAAGGTGAGAATTTCTCACTCAATCGAATCAGTTTCGATTTTATTTTAAATAGTTAGATTTAAAATATTTGAGTGCATGTTTGAATGTTGATTGATATCTATTAATTGTTAAAATAGACATTATACGCCGTTAGTAAGCGGATGTTATTTATTAAAAACATATACCGCGAATATTTCATAAACAGTGAAATTGGTATTATATATAATAGCAATATATATATATATATATTGGCATATGTATATATTGGAGTTATTGATTTCCCGCATTTATTTGTTTAGCGGATGAGACCCTATTACGCCGTTATTAAGCGGATAATATTTAAATCCCATATACCGCGATAATTTCGTACTGGAGCGAAATTGGTATTGTGCTAATGTTTGTGGATGCAGGAAAACAGGTTGGAGGGATCCAACTGGATTCCTCAACAGTTTTTATTTGATTTCAGATATTTTGATATTTGATTGATTATCATATACGATATATGATGGATCGTTGTAGTCGTGATTGACTATTTGGTGTGTAGCATCATTGGACCCAGATTTTGGGATTTTAAAATGATTTTAAAGTGATTTTTGAAAATATACTTTATTTTTGGAATTGATCCATTTTAAATAAATAAACGTTATAATTTTTAATGTTATAAAAATTATGGTTTTTGAGAAATATAGTTAAAAAGTTGATTTTGAGAAATATGGACTAAAGATCTCATAAAGTAATTTGAATTGGGATTTTTGAATTTATTATTGAAAGTTTAAAATTAGGATTTATAAAATTTGATTATTTTATAAATCAAAATGATGAAGTTTTTATAAAGAAGATTAAAGACGTTTTTAAAGAATAATATAAATTGATTTATATTAAGAGATTTATAAATGGATATTTATAAATTGAAATATGGACATTATAAAACGAGTTTTTATAAGTGTTTGAATGAAGTGAAAATGAATTTCATAATTGAATGGAATTTATAGAATTTTATACGGTGAAGTTATAAATGGAATTTTATAAGCAGTAGGTTTATAAAATTTATTAAGTTATTAAAATAATGATTTTGGATAAATGAATGAATCTTATAAGTTATAAGATTTATAATTTGGGCAGTTAAAAAGAACGATTTTGTAAAATAATCGTTTTATAAGTATTTAACTTATAATATGAACTTTTAGTTTATAATTGAGTTATAAACTGGAATAGGTTAATAAAAGAATTTATAAAAAGGAAGTTTTTATAAATAAATAGAAATGGAATTTATAAACGTTGTTTTATAAATTCGCAAACGACTTATTTTGACAAGAAAATTTGTTGAAACCTATAAATGGAGTTATATTCACATTTTTGAATAGTGAATAATCCTTTGAATTAAAATGAATAAAAGGATGAAATTGTTAATGAAGTATATTCACGTTTTTGAATAGTGAATAACACGTTAAAGAAATTGTTTTGGATTTGGATGTTTTAAATAGAATTAAAACGATCTAACGATGTTTTAAAATGTGTTGAGATTCGAAACCATAGATTTCAACATTTATTGTTGAAATAGACGTTTTCGAGAAATAAAAGGAGATGATGGACTATAACACTGTTGTTATAGTAAATGATTTCCGAAAGGAAATGTTTTGTATAGTATTGGGATTTATATATCTATTTTAATTTCGAATCCCTATACTAGTGATTTTGGGTTGTCGTAACGATGTTTTACGCAACATTCGTTTTGACCCAAATAAATATGTTGAAGTGAATAATTTCCTTAAAGAATGGAATATATACTTAATCTCGATTTAAGTATATTGAATATTTTCTAAGTGTTGAAAATCAATAAAATTTGTGAATTACTTATGAATAAATAAGTATGGAAATGTTTTTCCAATGTGAACTGAAACGTTAGAGAATTTATCTTTTTGAAGATAAATTGAAATGAATAATTGAAATCGAATATTCATTGATATTTTGGAATTATAAATTCACTAAGGAATTTATAAAGGAAGTGAAATTGGTTTAAAAATAAATATTGATTTATTTTTGAAGTATGAAATAATATATCTTGTAAAGATATTTTTGTGAAATAAATAATTGGAAAATTATTTGGAAACTGGTGATGTGTGCATATCCAGTGATAGTTCAATAACCGACTATCAATATTTCCCTTTGAATGGGTATTTGATGTGATTTGTTTGAATGTGAATGCTACACTTATTTTTAAATAAGCGCTCACTATTCGGGTTAACCGGGAAAGGACCATGGGGTCGTATAACCCATTCCGAATATGTGATACGTCGTTATGAATTGCATTTGAAGATCGGTGTTGACGACCCGGTATTTGCGAGAGCGATAGGATGACCTGTCGATTTACTCTGCACCGAGTTGCTCCGGTATAGAGTTCTCCATATGTGATGGTGAATCCGATCAGGATTGTGAATATCCGGATTGCAAGGACTTCTTTGTAAGTGCCTTCGGTTTTGTTCGAGCCCGGAACAGACTTGTATGGATTGTATGTCTGACATTACAAGTTGAGATATAAAGCCGATTTCTTTCAAATATATTTCTGTTGGTGGCGGAGAATTTATTCTTTTAGCTTAACACCCTTCTCTGAGGCGTACGAGCTCAGAGGTTATATAGTTGAAGTTATCAGCAATATATTCCCAATTTGGTAATGTGACATGCTGAGTGTTGCTGAAATGATCATTGTGTTGATTATTATGATAGGATCATTTATTTGATCGTCTATCTTGGTGATCATTGTGTTGATCATTTGTTGACCCAAATCATGGCTTTTGTATAAAGTATGTTTTTGTGGACGTGACTTCGTCGAACCTCACACCCCGGAAATGGTCAAAACAGGAAAGATGCGGCAAGGTTATGAGGGGTAGCATCCTTTAGGGTATGTACGTTTCCTTCTGGATAGAGGTGGTATCATGGTATGGAGCCCAGATATTTAACCTATGTGGTTACTACGAATTTATTACTTTGTGGTTGTTGGTTATCGGGATCCCGTGAGAAAGGTCGTTTACGATCGGGGAATGGCGTGCTCGTGTCAGTAGTTACCCAGTTAGGGGTAACCCGGCCTTGTGTTGGCAGAGTTCCGGTTTGGTTCTCGGGGATGTCTTTCCAGAGGCATTCTCATGTGGCAATGGGAAGTTCCTTGGCCTGACCATTTGTTGGAAATCCAATTCCCAATACGAAACCTGTACGGTATTAGTTGTAGAACCTGCCATTCACTTATGGTGTCGCAACACTGTTTGGATGGTAGCTATAGTAGGCATACGATAATGGTCGTATGTTGGCTAAGATTTATATTCTACTTTCGAAATGAATTTTTCTCTACACTATGCACTAGTAATAATATCAAATGTTTCTTTTAAATGCGTATCAAGCATCTTTGACTATCATAAGGAGAAATCTCCTCCGATTCTGCGTTTGCATGTGTGTGTGTGCGGGAGGCCTTATGGTAGTCTCATTTTTAAAAGCATTGCGAATTGATTAAAAATATTCCTCTATTTTGATTTTAAAGATAAATAAACTGTTTTGAGTTCTCACACCAGTCACATGACTGACTTGGAGTTTATTGTTTTCCTTCCTAAACTCTGGGTGCCCACCAATTTTCCACACGGGCAGTTAAGAGTTAAGGTTTAATCAGGATATTCTGGATATTCTGGAGTTGCTGGAGGCAAGCTGGATGGCATGGCGTATTACTTATATAGTATTTCTTTTTCCGCTGCACTGTTGTTGTTGTTATTGTTGTACACTCTGATGATATGATGTAATGAAATGTAATAACTGATATAGTTCTTTGTTTAAAGATTATTCATTTATTATTATATGTTGTTCCGCTGCGAATTGTGAGATTCTGATGTTGTTCAGTTGTTTTCTGTTCCGTCCTATTTTCTTCTGTTTTTCTTTCCTCTTCTTCTTCTATTTTAAAATTTCCTATTTTCTATTTTCTCTTCTCTCTATTTTCTAATCTTCCATCTTTTTCTACCTTCTTCTCTTTTTTTTCTTTTCCTAAATTCTTTTTAAAAACCCCTAAGGGTTCGTATTTTCGTTCATCTTGAATTAATCAATGGAGATTAGTGTCTATTCAAGGAGTATGGATTTACGGGTCCTTACAGTTTCTTTGGATTTCCAACAAATGGTCAGGCCAAGGAACTTCCCATTGCCACATGAGAACGCCTCTGGAAGGACGTCTCCGAGAACCTAACCGGATCTCTGCCAACACAAGGCCGGGTTACCCCTAACTGGGTAACTACTGACACGAGTATGCCACCTCCCGGTTGTAACAACCTTTTACCGGGGCCCCAACATCAATCACAAAGTAAGACATATATATATATATATTTGTGATATCCACATAAGTTAAGTATCTGGGCTCCATACCATGATACCACTTCTATCCAGAAGGAGATGTACATACCCTAAAGGGGCGCTACCCCCTAATAACCTTGCCGCATCTTTCCTGTTTTGACCATTCCGGGGTGTGAGGCTCGACGAAGTCTCGTCCACAAAGCCACGCTTTGGTACAAAGCCATGCTTTGGGTCAACAAATGATCAAAGTAATGATCACAAAGATAAATGATCAAACAAATGATCATATCACAAATGATCAAACAATGATCATTTCACAGCAACACTTAGCATGTCACATTACCAAATTGGGAATATATCGCTGATAACCTTCAACTACATAACCTCTGAGCTCGTACGTCTCAGAGAAGGGTGTTAAGCTAAAAGAATAAATTCTCCGCCACCAACAAAAATGTATTTGAAAGAAATCTGCTTTATATCTCAAAATGTAATGTCAGACACATAATCCATACAAGTCTGTTCCGGGTTCGAACAGAACCGAATGCACTTCCAAAGAAGCCCTTGCAATCCGGATATTCACAATCCCGATCGGACTTCCCATCACTTAGGGAATCTCTATACCGTAGCTACTCGGTGCAGAGACAATCGATAGGTTGTCCTATCGTTCCACAAATACCCGGTCTTCACCACCGGTCTTCAAATGCTATCCATAACGACGTATCACATATTCGGAATGGGTTATTTGACACAAAGGTCCTTTCCCGGCTAAACCGAATAGTGAGCGAAATATTTAAAACATATGGATATAGGATTTCAATTAAGTCACAACTTAATAATTCAAAACTTTCTTTTTCAAATGGTTTAATCCAATTACCATTTCAAATCTTTTAAACAAAAGATTTATTTCATAATGTTCACCTACTTTCATAAATATTCATTCTCGGATTTCAAAACAATTTCGTTTCAAAAAGCTTAATTCATCAAATCTTTAAATTCAAAGATTTGTCTCATAGTTTTCAAATTATTCCCAAACATTCATTTTCAAAATTTGTTTCCAAATATTCATTTATAACTTGGAAAACTATCTTAGTTTTAACTTGAAATCCCTTTCAATAAGATTTGAAACCAAAGCTTTTTATCATTTAGAAATAACAGTTTTATTTTTGGAAAGACTTGATTTCATAAAAGTTACAATCTTTGATTTAATTCGAATTCCCAAAACAATACTATATATATGGTTTCAAACTACTTAACATCTTTAATCCCTAATTTCATATCCTAGAATTCAATTCCTAATTTTGAATTCAAATTTAAATCAGATTATTTAAAATTCCAAAACTTAATTAAAAATAAATTTTAACTTGAAATTCCATTTCAATAGCTTTTCACTTTTATACCGATCCCATTTCCAAAACATTTGAATTTAAAAATTCAAAATCAAAACTTTTTCAAAAATCTGCGACTTAGCTGATTTCCTCGTGAAATCCATAATTGTGTGTGTATGGTGTGGTCCAGGGGTTTAACACAATAGTGCACGACCATTCAATCATTACAGATCAAATACGACAATATATTCGATAAGCGATATAAACTATAATGCTTATCGTCCATTCACAGATTCACAAATAATACACAAATGTACATAAATAAATGAGTAAATTTCACATAGCTCAATTCACAGAACAAGATATTACAGATCAGATAGGACAATCAATTCAAGGCATCACATATAATACGATCATTCATAAGTAAGGTCAAACATTCAATAAACATTTATAAGCAGGATTAATTAATTGTTTAATCCTAAATTAATTCAATTTATTCCCAAATAAATTTATTACTTATAAATTAATTATCAAATTCTAATTAATTAATTACAAATCATTTAATATTAATAAATTAATCAATCACCGTAATTAATCTTGATTTATCACGTTAATTTAATTAACCTTAAGTTAATTACATAATCATTTAACCTTAATTAATTTCATTAAGTAATTATTTTCCTTTATAAATAAATCAACATTTATTTACATTAAATGTAATCTTATCTTAATCACTTGATTAATTAACTTTAATCATTATTTATAAGAATTGATTTACCATTAATAATCCATTAATAAATCTTAATTATTTAATTTGGTGTTAATGGTAGCTGAATTAGTTCTTAATTACAATTAATTTCTAATCATAAAATTACCCATTTTCATTTCGAGTTGAAATTCCTTCGGCATAAATTTGAAATCTATGATTTCTAATTACTCATTAACTATCTCTTAATTAATTTACTTAAAACCTTAATTTATAAATTTAAAACTTTCTTTCAAATTGAATATTTATTTATTTCAATTATAAAGAGCTTTAACGTTGATTAACTTTAATACCTAACTCAAATTAAGTTATTTAGCTAAAGTATTAATTAGAAAAACTTTGTTAAGTATTTGCTTAAATAATTAAACTTGTCTTAAAATCTTAGCTTGATTTATTAAACTTTGTTAAGTATTAATTAGAAAGCTTTATGTTCATTCGAGTTGAAGCTCGACTTACTCCACCCTTCTTCCCATTTCCTTCTTTTTAGTTTATGTAGTTATTTAAGTTTCAACATCAGGTGAAACTTCAATAACCTTACGATTTAAATTCCCCAGGCAAACACACGCGACACCCCAAAGTCTCGAGTGAACCCAGGTTGGTTTGAGTCAATTTAAGAAAATCTCGAGCAACCTCCCGCGCTTTCCTCTCCTTTACACATAACCCTTTCTTAAGTGAGTTTAAACTTAAAACATTATTCAACAGGAAAGCAAGCTCAAGTTCTTGTTTCACTCACGTTTACTTATTGCTTCCTGCTTCCCCCCTCTCCTCTTCTTCTCCACCTCTTTTTTTTCTTTTTTTTTTCTTGTTGAAGACTAAGTTTAAACTTAAAATAACTGGTAAGCCTATACACGCACTCAGGACCATCATGAAAGGACTTTTCCAGTCGAATATTATTCGAGTCGTCTATCCCCAAACGTTCTCTGTTTCACTATGCTCTCCACTGACACGCAACGAGCACGTGCACGTGCACAGTCGAATTCGCCATCGTGGGTCGAATCGCCAGCCACCCTCAAGTCAGTGATCATCCCCTCATCAAGTTTTTGAACACCTGAACTCCACTTCTATTACAAATCAAAATCGAGCTTTAAAAGTTCGAAACCTGGAAGTAAATCCGGAACCACCCTTCACCTGGAAACGCGTCGCCTCCATGACCTCGACCACCAGAAAACCCATGACTTCGTCCATAGCACGTCGAGAGTTCATACTATCATCACCCCAGAGCATTCGCAACTCGATCGCCCCTACGTGATGGAATCATCACGCGTTCAACCCACTGGAAAATTTAGGGTTAAACCCTAAATTTAACTCGTCCCCAAAATCCCTTCAATAGATAATTTTTCTTTTATTTTTCCTAATATTATTGGGTACCAAACCAGCTTCACACGAAATTACAACATCCAAAATTCATTTGATTACAAGAAATTGATGAAAAACCATATCCTATTCATTTGTGAACCGCTCAAAGCATGCACCACTAAAAATCCCCATTCTTGTTTTAAAATACTTATTTTTCAGTTAGGATTCAAGTTGTATATTTGAATTAGCATTTTACAGAAATCAATTTTTTCCAAGTTGTACTTTTGTTTGCCTGTAACACTTGATTCCAGAGCATAGTTCACTATCATAATTTAAAATAAATGTTAAAAGTCTTGACTTGAGTTTTAAACATCTTGCTTTGTCAAAAAAATTTAAGCTTAATAATGATTGATGAAACAAATTCGAATTTGAGTAAATATTTAACCTTGAAATCAATAAACAGAGTACTAAAGAATGCAGAACATTCTATATATATACACAGGATTATTTTCAAAGATAGATCACAACAACACATATTATCCAATGAATAGCCTATACTGTTGTGATCAAAACTTAAACCTGAGAGTGTATGTTTACTCACCTTCCAGATCATAATTCAAAGCTTTCAAACTGATGTTGAGTTTGTTATCAGGTTTTTGATACTGAAGCCTCTTTGCCTCCTGATGCCCAGGCCTTGATTGCTTGGATATCAATTCTCCTCTACCAATCTATATGGTTGAAGTTTAACTTTTTGTTTGAGTTTTAAATGTTTCTTGACTTCAGTTTTTTTTTTCTTTTTCTCCTTTCTTAGTTTTTCCAGGTGAACGAAATGGTGAGGGGAGATATGCATAAAAGGAAGTATGCAGCTTGAAGTTCTTTGCAAGTACAGGATGCATTATTTTTATTTTTCTTCAGAGATTTTCTTTGTACAATGTTTGATACCTTTTTACAAAATCGTGGACACACATACTTCAATTGGAGGCTGAAGTATATTGGCATTAATTGCCTTGTACTTGTATCACTTTTTGTTTTGTTTTATAAGCTTATACCCATGAATATATATTTGTTTGGTGGCTGCAGCTTTGTCTTGCTTTTATATATATATTTTATGTCTTCCTTTCATATATCTGTTTTGCTTATGTTTGATATATATTCCTTTTACTTTATGTACAAATTGTAAAAGTTGTTTTAGTGTGTTTGTTCCTTAACAAATTTGTTTAATGCGTTTTATTCTATGTTTCATTTATTCTTAAAACCCCATATTTAAGATTTTATTTCAAATCCAATATATACATATATATTCACATATATACGAATTTTCAAATTCATATGACTTAACATATTTTCTATAATAATCGGGGAAACTCGCTGCCATTTATAATCAATTTTACAATTTAAATTCAAAAATTCATTTAATTATCAATTTAAATTCATAAAAAAAATCTGGGGTCGTTACATACTTTCCCCCTTAAAAGAATTTCGTCCTCGAAATTGTACAGCTCGTCTCTCGAATTATACACACACAAAATAGACTAATGGTAATTCAAATTATACTAGTAACACATGGATATTTTCAGGCCATTCATAATATATTTTATATTAAACACTACTCAAAATATTAGTACATGAGTTATAGTCATACATAACCTACTAACATCCAACCTTTACTACGATCTCAAGTCCAAAATACATATATAAATACCCCAAAATAAGTCAAACCGACCAACTACCAATCCTCACTGTCAGAACTCTCCCTCTCTGGCCCTGACAGGTCTATCACTTCAGCCTCATCGTCCGTCTCAAAAATCTCCTCCGGATCAGATTCTTCCAGAATAAGATACCCACCATTTAACTCCTCGTCCTCAATGGGATCATCATCATCCACGGCATTATCCAAATCCCAATGAATTGCTTCGTCACCTTCGGACTCTTCCTCCACTTCAGGTTCTTCTTCCGCCTCAACCTCTTCCTCGAATTCCTCCTCAACTTCTTCTTCGAATTCTTCCTCGAACTCTTCTTCGAATTCCTCCTCCTCATCTTCTTCTTCCACTTGTGGTTGGGGCTGCACTACAGGCTCCACTGGGAATTCCCTATGAACTGATGACTCACCTTCATCATCTCGTACCCTACTGGATGAAGCATAATCACCCACTCTCCTGACCTTTCCTCCTCGGCTAACGCTATTTGTTCTCTACAATTAAAATCAAAATCCAAATATTAAGATCTTAAGTTTAGAATTTTATAGGTTGTGAAATACATCAAAGTTTATATTTCATGTTTTATTCTACCCAAGAAGTTATAACAGAAATTCAAAATTTGTTTTCAACCAAAATCGTTTTATCAATACAATTCAAAGTTAGCTTCATATCCTATTAATCAAGTTAACTCAATTTTAAAACTTCCAGTTTATTCAAAATTTTCTAATTCATTAAAGTTTAAATCAAAAACTGAAAAGAAATCGATGAAAATACGAAATAAAAATTTCCTACAACGATTCGTAGGGCATCAACGCACCGAACTTCTTTCTGGAGTTGTCACGAATCAATCAAAGAAATTGGGAAAGACGAATCAAAGGAAATTGATAAGAAGGTTGTTTCCACTGTTGTTACAGAGTATCGACCATTTATAGTCGTATTTCCCTGTCCCCTATCTCATTCTCTTCTTGCACTCATACTCACTATCAGTGGATAGCAAGAGAATTTACTGAGGCGTTCAAACGGATATCTTAAGGATATACTCATTCTAGGGTTTACTTCACCCTATCTCTAATGAGCTACTTAATGTGTTATACTCCTGAGATAAAGTTAAACCTTAGCTCTGATACCACATGTGACGATAACGAATTTTGCCCGCTCGAAAATCGACAACCATACTTCAAATCGTATTCGAATGCCGTAGATTCGACCGTTCAAAACTGATTCGCCGGAGCTTATAACAACATTAAGTATATAACACTGCAGAATAAAAAAAATAAAACATTGATATACAACACTGATACAACAGAGTGATACAATGAATATCAATATACATCAGAGATATGATACAACACATAGCAGCGGAAAAGAAAATAGGTAACACTGACAGCGGATAATCTCCATCTTCAAGCGCCAATCCAGAAATAGCTCGAACTCCCATAGATAAACAAGTGAAGTCCATATCCAAAGACTGAACTAGCTCCAGATAAAATCTACTGAACTTAAGTATCTGAAAAACCCAACTCTAGACTGCTCGTGTGGGAAATAATGAGCATCCAGAGTTTAGGAAAGGAACAATAAACTCCGGATCAGTCATGGGACTGGTGTGAGCAACAAAAACAGTTTATCTTTTAAAACAATCAACAAGATAATTTTAAAGTAAATTCGTAATGCTTTTTGAAAATGAAACTACCATAAGACCTCCTGCCACACACACAATGCAAACGCAGACTTGGAGGAGATTTCTTCTTATGATAGTCAAACATGCTTAATACGCAGAAAATTTCTTTGATATTATTATTATAAGTGCATGGTGTAGAAAACAATTTCGAAAGTAGAATATAAATCTTAGCCAGCATAGGCATTCCGCACTTATGCCTACTATAGCTACTATGTTCAATAGCAGGTTACCGCCACATTCCATAGCAGGTAATACAACTAAAACCGTACAAGGATCGTATTGTTTCTTTGGATTTCCAACAAATGGTCAGGCCAAGGAACTTCCCATTGCCACATGAGAACGCCTCTGGAAGGACGTCCCCGAGAACCTAACCGGATCTCTGCCAACACAAGGTCGGGTTACCCCTAACTGGGTAACTACTGACACGAGTATGCCACCTCCCGGTTGTAACAACCTTTTACCGGGGCCCCAACATCACTCACAAAGTAAGACATATATATATTTGTGATATCCGCATAAGTTAAGTATCTGGGCTCCATACCATGATACCACTTCTATCCAGAAGGAGATGTACATACCCTAAAGGGGTGCTACCCCCTAATAACCTTGCCGCATCTTTCCTGTTTTGACCATTCCGGGGTGTGAGGCTCGACGAAGTCTCGTCCACAAAGCTACGCTTTGGTACAAAGCCATGCTTTGGGTCAACAAATGATCAAAGTAATGATCACAAAGATAAATGATCAAACAAATGATCATATCACAAATGATCAAACAATGATCATTTCACAGCAACACTTAACATGTCACATTACCAAATTGGGAATATATCGCTGATAACCTTCAACTACATAACCTCTGAGCTCGTACGTCTCAGAGAAGGGTGTTAAGATAAAAGAATAAATTCTCCGCCACCAACAGAAATGTATTTGAAAGAAATCTGCTTTATATCTCAAAATGTAATGTCAGACACACAATCCATACAAGTCTGTTCCGGGTTCGAACAGAACCGAAGGCACTTCCAAAGAAGCCCTTGCAATCCGGATATTCACAATCCCGATCGGACTTCCCATCACTTAGGGAATCTCTATACCGTAGCTACTCGGTGCAGAGACAATCGATAGGTTGTCCTATCGTTCTCACAAATACCCGGTCTTCACCACCGGTCTTCAAATGCTATCCATAACGACGTATCACATATTCGGAATGGGTTATTTGACACAAAGGTCCTTTCCCGGCTAAACCGAATAGTGAGCGAAATATTTAAAACATATGGATATAGGATTTCAATTAAGTCACAACTTAATAATTCAAAACTTTCTTTTTCAAATGGTTTAATCCAATTACCATTTCAAATCTTTTAAACAAAAGATTTATTTCATAATGTTCACTTACTTTCATAAATATTCATTCTCGGATTTCAAAACAATTTCGTTTCAAAAAGCTTAATTCATCAAATCTTTAAATTCAAAGATTTGTCTCATAGTTTTCAAATTATTCCCAAACATTCATTTTCAAAATTTGTTTCCAAATATTCATTTATAACTTGGAAAACTATCTTAGTTTTAACTTGAAATCCCTTTCAATAAGATTTGAAACCAAAGCTTTTTATCATTTAGAAATAACAGCTTTATTTTTGGAAAGACTTGATTTCATAAAAGTTACAATCTTTGATTTAATTCGAATTCCCAAAACAGTACTATATATATGGTTTCAAACTACTTAACATCTTTAATCCCTAATTTCATATCCTAGAATTCAATTCCTAATTTTGAATTCAAATTTAAATCAGATTATTTAAAATTCCAAAACTTAATTAAAAATAAATTTTAACTTGAAATTCCATTTCAATAGCTTTTCACTTTTATACCGATACCATTTCCAAAAACATTTGAATTTAAAAATTCAAAATCAAAACTTTTTCAAAAATCTGCGACTTAGCTGATTTCCTCGTGAAATCCATAATTGTGTGTGTATGGTGTGGTCCAGGGGTTTAACACAATAGTGCACAACCATTCAATCATTACAGATCAAATACGACAATATATTCGATAAGCGATATAAACTATAATGCTTATCGCCATTCACAGATTCACAGATAATACACAAATGTACATAAATAAATGAGTAAATTTCACATAGCTCAATTCACAGAACAAGATATTACAGATCAGATAGGACAATCAATTCAAGGCATCACATATAATACGATCATTCATAAGTAAGGTCAAACATTCAATAAACATTTATAAGCAGGATTAATTAATTGTTTAATCCTAAATTAATTCAATTTATTCCCAAATAAATTTATTACTTATAAATTAATTATCAAATTCTAATTAATTAATTACAAATCATTTAATATTAATAAATTAATCAATCACCTTAATTAATCTTGATTTATCACGTTAATTTAATTAACCTTAAGTTAATTACATAATCATTTAACCTTAATTAATTTCATTAAGTAATTATTTTCCTTTATAAATAAATCAACATTTATTTACATTAAATGTAATCTTATCTTAATCACTTGATTAATTAACTTTAATCATTATTTATAAGAATTGATTTACCATTAATAATCCATTAATAAATCTTAATTATTTAATTTGGTGTTAATGGTAGCTGAATTAGTTCTTAATTACAATTAATTTCTAATCATAAAATTACCCATTTTCATTTCGAGTTGAAATTCCTTCGGCACAAATTTGAAATCTATGATTTCTAATTACTCATTAACTATCTCTTAATTAATTTACTTAAAACCTTAATTTATAAATTTAAAACTTCCTTTCAAATTGAATATTTATTTATTTCAATTATAAAGAGCTTTAACGTTGATTAACTTTAATACCTAACTCAAATTAAGTTATTTAGCCGAAGTATTAATTAGAAAAAATTTGTTAAGTATTTGCTTAAATAATTAAACTTGTCTTAAAATCTTAGCTTGATTTATTAAACTTTGTTAAGTATTAATTAGAAAGCTTTATGTTCATTCGAGTTGAAGCTCGACTTACTCCACCCTTCTTCCCATTTCCTTCTTTTTAGTTTATGTAGTTATTTAAGTTTCAACATCAGGTGAAACTTCAATAACCTTACGATTTAAATTCCCCAGGCAAACACACACGACACCCTAAAGTCTCGAGTGAACCCAGGTTGCTTCGAGTCAATTTAAGAAAATCTCGAGCAACCTCCCGCGCTTTCCTCTCCTTTACACATAACCCTTTCTTAAGTGAGTTTAAACTTAAAACATTATTCAACAGGAAAGCAAGCTCAAGTTCTTGTTTCACTCACGTTTACTTATTGCTTCCTGCTTCCCCCTCTCCTCTTCTTCTCCACCTCTTTTTTTTTCTTTTTTTTTCTTGTTGAAGACTAAGTTTAAACTTAAAATAACTGGTAAGCCTATACACGCACTCAGGACCATCATGAAAGGACTTTTCCATTCGAATATTATTCAAGTCGTCTATCCCCAAACGTTCTCCGTTTCACTATGCTCTTCACTGACACGCAACGAGCACGTGCACGTGCACAGTCGAATTCGCCATCGTGGGTCGAATCGCCGGCCACCCTCAAGTCAGTGATCATCCCCTCATCAAATTTTCGAACACCTGAACTCCACTTCTATTACAAATCAAAATCGAGCTTTAAAAGTTCGAAACCTGGAAGTAAATCCGGAACCACCCTTCACCTGGAAACGCGTCGCCTCCATGACCTCGACCACCAGAAAACCCATGACTTCGTCCATAGCACGTCGAGAGTTCATACTATCATCACCCCAGAGCATTCGCAACTCGATCGCCCCTACGTGATGGAATCATCACGCGTTAAACCCACTGGAAAATTTAGGGTTAAACCCTAAATTTAACTCGTCCCCAAAATCCCTTCAATAGATAATTTTTCTTTTATTTTTCCTAATATTATTGGGTACCAAACCAGCTTCACACGAAATTACAACATCCAAAATTCATTTGATTACAAGAAATTGATGAAAAACCCTATCCTATTCATTTGTGAACCTCTCAAAGCATGCACCACTAAAAATCCCCATTCTTGTTTTAAAATACTTATCTTTCAGTTAGGATTCAAGTTGTATATTTGAATTAGCATTTTACAGAAAACAATTTTTTCCAAGTTGTACTTTTGTTTGCCTGTAACACTTGATTCCAGAGCATAGTTCACTATCATAATTTAAAACAAATGTTAAAAGTCTTGACTTGAGTTTTAAACATCTTGCTTTGTCAAAAAAAAATTAAGCTTAATAATGATTGATGAAACAAATTCGAATTTGAGTAAATATTTAACCTTGAAATCAATAAACAGAGTAGTAAAGAATGCAGAACATTCTATATATATACACAAGATTATTTTCAATGATAGATCACAACAACACATATTCTCCAATGAATAGCCTATACTGTTGTGATCAAAACTTAAACCTGAGAGTGTATGTTTACTCACCTTCCAGATCATAATTCAAAGCTTTCAAACTGATGTTGAGTTTGTTATCAGGTTTTTGATACTGAAGCCTCTTTGCCTCCTGATGCCCAGGCCTTGATTGCTTGGATATCAATTCTCCTCTACCAATCTATATGGTTGAAGTTTAACTTTTTGTTTGAGTTTTAAATGTTTCTTGACTTCAGTTTTTTTTCTTTTTCTCCTTTCTTAGTTTTTCAGGTGAACGAAATGGTGAAGGGAGATATGTATAAAAGGAAGTATGCAGCTTGAAGTTCTTTGCAAGTACAGGATGTATTATTTTTATTTTTCTTCAGAGATTTTCTTTGTATAATGTTTGATACCTTTTTACAAAATCGTGGACACACATACTTCAATTGGAGGCTGAAGTATATTGGCATTAATTGCCTTGTACTTGTATCACTTTTTGTTTTGTTTTATAAGCTTATACCCATGAATATATATTTGTTTGGTGGCTGCAGCTTTGTCTTGCTTTTATATATATATTTTATGTCTTCCTTTCATATATCTGTTTTGCTTATGTTTGATATATATTCCTCTTACTTTATGTACAAATTGTAAAAGTTGTTTAAGTGTGTTTGTTCCTTAACAAATTTGTTTAATGTGTTTTATTCTATGTTTCATTTATTCTTAAAACCCCATATTTAAGATTTTATTTCAAATCCAATATATACATATATATTCACATATATACGAATTTTCAAATTCATATGACTTAACATATTTTCTATAATAATCAGGGAAACTCGCTGCCATTTATAATCAATTTTACAATTTAAATTCAAAAATTCACTTAGTTATCAATTTAAATTCATAAAAAAATCTGGGGTCGTTACAGTTTAATACCCATAGGTGGTGGCTGCTCCATTGGGGTTCGATTGAGGCGCTATGACGTAGGTGGTCGCGTGAACGTGGGGTTGGCGATGGTCTGGGAGGCTGCGCCCGGCCGTTAGTGATATTCGAAGGTGTTAGGCGGTCGTGCATTGAACGAGGTAGGCGGCTAGGGCTTCTGAAGTTGAGCTACGTGCATGTGGTATAAGTAGAAGATGGAATGACATGTATTATAAATTAACTATTTTATTTATTTTAAATTCAAATCGTATAATGTTCTAACTTATATATTTTTCCCATATGAGCTTGGATTCATGCGCGGTTTGCTCTGCTGAGATCGTATTGGAATTTCGAACGTTATGGAAGTAGTTTGGACATATTCTGAGACTATTGAAATTTAGGACTTTATTTGGATTTCAAATCAATTTGAAATTCAAAGTTGAGTGTTTTAACCCACTCACAACTGTTAGATTATCTTATGTTAGTTAAATTGAATTTATGATGTGATTAGAAATTGATTGATTGATGTTTGGTATATTTAAATTTGTTATTCTAGTTAAATTTAACTTTTATTGCATTTAATCATCGTTTAATTTAATATTGAATTTAATTATCAATTTAATACATGTTAATGGTAATCAGTTCTCTATTGATGTTTATTGGTTGATTTGGGTGATGATTGTAATGCACGTTTAATTGTTTATATTGGATGATTCGATGTTATATTTATATTGTTATAACATTGCAAGTTCCCTTTGTTATTGTTAGAAAATCCATATGGGTTGAAATAATGCATACCCAAACTACCTATAGATTTGGGGAAAATTGTTATGGGTTGAAATGATAAACCCCAGCGATTTTATGGGTTTTGAATTTTATTCGGGATTATGGGTTGCAATGATATATATCCGTAAATATAAAATATGGAGGATTGAAATAATAAATATCTGTATCACTTGACTATAAGGTTGAAAGTTTATATACGGACACCGGATTGGTTAAATAAAATGATTTTAAATCCTTATATTTTTGAATTTAGTTAAATGATATTTTGAAGGAAAGTTTGATTTATATAAACTAAATTATTTTGAAAATCCGAGTTTAGATGTGAATTTGGAATTGGTTTAAATTTAAATTTTAAAAGTTAGGTTTGAAGCATAAATGAATTTTACTGAGATTAAGTTATTGAAAAATGTTTGAAAACAACTTTGAAAAGTATTTAATTTGAAGTGGTTTAAATTGATAATTCAAGCATGGATTTGAAATTGATATTGATTAAATGGTTTTAAATGAGAATTTGAATTGAAAGACAAAAGTTTAGTTGTTGATTTGAAAGCTGGACATGGTCGAGACGTGTTGAAATAAAATAAATAGTTTAAATTTGATATTAATTTCAAATTTAACATTTTATATAAACTGTTTAAAAATATATTATTCTTAAATCTTGATCACTAAGATTTTCAAACGATTAAACTAATTTAATCTGTTTTAAACTATTTTAATCTATTTTAATCAATTCAAACTGTTCCAGCTTATTTTAATCTATTTTGTATGTTTAAATCCAATTTAATCTATTTTAACCCATTTTAAACTAATTAACCAATTTTAATCTAATTTAAAATGTTTAATCTATTTTAAATTTATTTAAATTATTTTAAATCTATTTAAACTATTTTTAAATCTATTTAACACTATTTTTAATCTATTTTAAACTATTTTAGAGTACTTTAACTATTGGAAATTTATTTTTAGCTATGCTAAACTACTTAAACTATTTATAATTGTCTAAACTATTTTCTAAATTTTTAGAGCATGTAGAGTGAAAGTGTTTATATTTAAATCCTTGAATTTAAAGCGAATATGGAAAAATGATGTCATAACATAAGTTGGGATTTGAAATGATATTTGCCAGTGAAATGACATCTTTGAGTAAGTATGATGATTTTGAAATGAGGATTTAATTAACCCATCTTATCGATATGATTTCGAAAGTGAATATGATTTTGAAGTAAATATGGTTTCGAAAATGATATGGTTTTGAGAATATGATATTTTGATATAAATTATAAATTAGTTTTAGAAATGTAGAAGAACCATCCGGTGTGAAATAAGCGTTTGATTGTTAAAGAGACCGGGATCAGATATTGTCATACTCTCTGCCAATACCGACTTTAACAACTGTGTACGTGGTGGAGATTCCAAAATGAAGTAGGATGGTTTGGAAAACGATTCTGTAAGAGCTATTTACATAGCCCTGACCCCCGTGAGTCAGCTAAGATGGGACTAAAATAGGAGCTATACCGGGCCAAGTGAGGTCATTCCTCCTATCAGGCACATTTCTTCGATACTAGATTTTGACTTTGTGATTGATTTAGTGGCTACCCCTTGATTTGATTATCGGATTGTGTTTCGAGGTGGGCGGTAGTAGCTGCTATGCGTTAACGCCAGTCCGGTCCTGCAAAACGGTAGAGTCCTACCCTGGCATTGCTTCGAGACATGTCCTATCGCACCTTCTACGAGTTTGTTTTGTACCATACCTATGAAGTTCCATCTAGGTGTTAGTCCGTGAGATGATGGTTTTGATAACAACAACTTTAGAATAGTTTATAAAATATAAGTACTAATGGTATAAGTTTAGATATATATGTATATGCAAGATTTAACCATGCAGGTATCAAGAATGATGACTGTACAGTATAGAGATTCAAGATATCAAGATCGAAGACTCATGAGTATCAAGATTATCAAGAGTTCAAGATTTCAAGTAATTTACTTTTAATTAGAAATTTTGTTAAAACTCCTAGAAAAGTACTGGCATCTTAAAATCCAATTTATTCGTGGAATAGAATCCACTTCGAGCCTGTTAAAGGGATGGAACCCTAAGTAGGATGGAACCTACGAAAAATCTAGTGGAACATTGTTTTGTATCCGCTGACCTTTTATTCAAATGATTTTTTATATCTTGTTTTCAAAATGTTTTCAAAACCTTCCTTTTAAAAGCATCAAAAACATCTATCCTGATTTTAAATACTTTTAGCCTCAAAATCATCTTTATTTTCAAAGTCAAATTACTCCTGATTTTAAACTATCTTTTAAATATAATATATTTAAATTTTAAATATTTATACTTAGATTTAAATATAAAATTATAAGTAATTTTTTTATATATTATTCTTTATATTTACTTATGAATTTCAACTATAGTTAAGTATATTTATAAAGTTTAAATATAAAATAAAAGTTATTTTCAAAGAAAATTAAAACACCAAAAAATCCTTTGGGATGTCGACATGCCGAAGTGCCCCATGTCGACATGGTGTCAGTTGGTTTCAAAATTCAAATTTCAAAAGAAGTGTCTATTCATCATAACTCTTCACGAATGGACATGGCTGTTGTTACTTTATAAATAGGGGTTAGTTTCAACGAATTTTAACAGAAATTTTCTGGTTTTTCACACCACTTCTTTTTCCACATTTCTATATACAAATTCTTATCATTACTCTGCCGAAATCAACATTGAATCTAACTAGATTATCTCTGGTATGGTTCTCTATCACTATCTCAACAAGATCCTTAGTGCTGTTCAGAGTTATAGACTTTTTGTAATCAACTTAGCAAGAAAAGGTGTGATGTAGCCTTGAAAATCAATCAAGAGAGATAAGGTGTGATTGTAGCCTTGGGAAATCAATTGGGTGAACTTGTTGCCTGGGAAATCAAGTATCTCTACCCACAGGATTGTGATTCTGGAGGGTGTACCCCATTGCCTTGAAATCGAGGGTGTAATTGTAAAAATTATTTTTGAAAGGAAATCCGTACTTGTGTGCGGGACTGGATGTAGGGTAACTCTGAACCAGTATAAAATCCAGTGTGTTCTTTCCTTTACTGCATTTACTTTATACTTGCATTTGTGTTTGATTCTGTGATCATATCCGTGTCTGAATATTGCATACATTTGTGTTTAAATTAACAAAAACTCAAAAAGATTTAACAATTCTCTAAAACACTATTCACCCCTATAGTATTTATCCTTAGCCTTAAGATCCTTAATCCGCATTTCTCACATTTGGTATCGGAGCAAGGTTTTCAAAGTTTCATAATCTGATTTTTGAAAAAGTTTTAAAATGGCTATGTTTGTTAATACTAGTTTAGAAATATTCAGATCATCATTGTCTTTTGAGTCTGCATATAATCAATGTTAAAATTCTTGTCTATCAAAATTGTTTGATGTGCATGAATCATGTTATATGACTGTTAAGGAATCAATCCACAACAGACAAATTATGCAGATCAGAAAGAACAAATGGATACTTGATAGTGGATGTTCTAGACACATGACTAGCAATCCAGATATGCTGAATGATATAATATACAATGACGGAGGACTGGTTAACTTTGGAGACAATTCAAAAGGATATGCGATTGGCATCGGCAAAGTCAGTAACTCTGAAACTCCTATTATTACTAATGTCTTGCTAGTTAAAAATCTAAAACATAATCTACCAAGTATAAGTCAACTTTGCGATAAAGGATATAAAATTAAATTTGAAAAAGATAAATGTCACATTGAAGATAACAATTCAACCATAATGTTTGAGGGAGTTTGGAAAAAGAATATTTATATTCTTATTATGAAAGTTTCAAATGATAACTTATGTCTTTTGGCAAATACAAGTGACCCTTGGATTTGGCATAAGAGATTTGGACATTTGAATTTCAAACTCTTATCTAGACTATCAAAACATGATCTAGTAAGAGGTCTCCCTAAAATGAATTTTAAAGTAGATAGTCTATGTGATGCATGTCAATTAGGAAAACTTAGAAAAAGTTCCTTTAAATTAAAAGATATGATTTCAACTTCAAAACCTCTTGAATTACTTCACCTTGATTTATTTGGTCCATCTCAAATTCTGTCAATAAATCATAGTAAATATGTTTTTGTAACTGTAGATGATTATTCTAGATTTACATGGACAATATTTTTGAAACATAAAAGTGATACTTTTGAATGTTTAAAGAACTTTTCAAAAAGGATTCAAAATCAACTTTCTCTAAAAAATTATAACCATTCGTAGTGATTACGGTGGTGAATTTGAAAATGAAAAGTTTGAGGAATTCTGCAATAAAAAGGGAATAACTCACAGTTTTTCATTTCCAAGAACTCCACAACAAAACAGAGTAGTACGCAAAAATAGGACGATTCAATAGTGTGCGAGAACTATGCTTTCAGACAGTAAATTATCAAAGAATTTTTGGACAGAAGCAGTTGCTACTGCCTGTTATATTTTAAATAGAATTTTAATTAGACCTTTAACTAATAAGACTTCTTATGAACTTCTTCACTCAAAGAAAGCTAAAGTATCTTATTTTAAAATTTTTGGAAGTAAATGGTTTATTTTAAATACTAAAGATAACTTAGATAAATTTATCCTAAATCCAACGAAGGTATCTTTATCGGATATTCTAATAGAAGTAAAGCGTACAGAGTATTTAATTTAAGAACTAACACCATCGAAGAAACAATGCATGTGTCCTTCGATGAAAATTTCAAATTTTTTGAAGATACAAATGATGAAGATGATTTAATTACTCAAAATCAAGAGTCAACTGAAAGTAATAATGAAATTAATCATCCTAATAAAAGGACTAAACTTTCAAAAGATCATCCTTTTGAAAATATACTAGGAGATATGCAATCTGTAGTTAAAACTAGAAATCAATTAAGTCAAATGAGTAACGTATCTTTTATATCAACTATTGAACCAAAAAATCCAAAAGAAGCATCAACTGATGATTCATGGAATTTGGCTACGCAAGAAGAACTAAATAAATTTACTAGAAATGAAGTTTGGAAACTTGTTCCTAAACCTGAAAATAAAACTATAATTGGAACTAAATGGGTTTATAAAAATAAAATGAATGAACAAGGAGAGGTAGTTAGAAATAAAGCACGTTTAGTCGCTCAAGATTTTTGTCAAGAAGAAGGAATAGATTTTGATGAAACCTTTGCTCCCATAGCAAGGTTAGAAGCCATTAGGATTCTACTTGCGTTCGCAAATCATAATAATTTCAAATTATTTCAAATGGATGTTAAAAGTGCATTTTTAAATGGTTTTTTAAAGAAGAAGTGTATGTTGAACAACCACCACTTTTTGAAAATGATAAATTACCAAATCATGTTTACAAACTTAAGAAAGCTTGATATGGTCTAAAACAAGCTCCTAGAGCCTGGTATGATAGACTAAGATCTTATTTATTACAATTAAATTTTGAAATTGGTGAAGTAGATAATACTCTTTTAATTAAAAGAAACAAAAATGATATTCAACTAGTATAAGTCTACGTAGATGATATCATTTTTGGATCAATTAATTTTGAAATGAATAAGGAATTTTATGAAATAATAACAAAAGAGTTTGAGATGAGTCATATGGGTGAATTAAATTTCTTTCTAGGATTACAAATAAAACAATTAGATATTGGTATCTTTATTAGTCAAGAAAAATATGCTAAACACCTAATTAATAAATTTGTTTTGACTACTGGAAGTGGAAAACCCACTCTCATGGCAACCAATGAGTACCTTAGTAAAGAAGATCTCTCGAAAGATGCAGATCAAAAGTTATATAGAGGAATGATTGGATCACTACTCTGTATTACTACTAGTAGACCTGATATCATGCATAGTGTTTGTCTCTGTGCAAGATATCAATCCCAACCTAAAGAGACCCACTTAAAAGCCGTAAAACATATCATAAGATATGTTAAACACACCTCTGATTATGACTTGTTTTACCCTAAAAATGATTCTTTTGACTTAATATCTTACTATGATGCTGATTATGCTGGTTGTAAATCAGACCGAAAAAGTACAAGTGGAACTTGTCACTTTTTGGGGCATTCTCTGATTTCCTGTTTTAGTAAAAAGCAAAACATAGTTTCTTTATCAACAACTGAAGTAGAATATATTTCTGTTGCTTTGGCTTGTTCTCAAGTAATATATATGCAACAAAGTTTAAAAGATTATAGTTTAATTTTTTCAAAATCATCAATTTATTGTGATAATACGAGTGCGATAAATTTATCTAAAAATACTACTCAACATGCTCGAACTAAACAATTGATATAAGACATCATTTTCTCAGAGATAATATAAATTAGGAAGTAATTACTCTAGATTAACAAAACCATTAAATGAATCTATATTTACTAAATTAAGAAGAGAATTAAGTATTTGTTCAATAACTGAAATATAAAATATAAACAAACAAAGAGTAACTAAAAATTAAATCAAAATAAATCAATTAATAAAAATTTAAATGACCATGTCGACATACCCCCCAACCCATGTTGACATATAACGTTTTTAATTCTTAATTTTTTTTCCCACCAAAATTCAAAATAATTGGTTATATATTCTTCACATTTTTAAAATTTTATTCATCTCTTCTGTTATCTCTCTGTTCTTTTTTCTGAAATCAAATAATCAATGGCCTCCTCTTTCAAATCAAACATAAAATCAACATTTTCGTTCCCCTTTCCTACGTCTGGTCCATTTCAATGCACTACTCTCGCTCATGTGACTAAAATGGAGGACTCTATAAAGGATGCACTTCAGTTAATGATTAAAATCTAAGTAATGCAACCTCGAATGGCAAAGGAACAAGAGAGGCAAGGCAAAATCCTTAGGAATTTGCAAAAATTTCTAATGGACAATCATGCTAACCCAATCTTGATTGAAGAAGATCCTTCAGGAGATCAAGAACATGAGGCCAGCGAAGAAGAAGAAGAAGTAGAAGAAGAACCCATGGAAGAAGCACACGAGGAGGATGACGACCAAGTCGTGTGCATTGGAGAAATGTGTTTTGACAAGAATGGGAATCTTGTTGAACAACGTGGAAACTTCTGTTTCCACTATCCAAACTGTTCGATTCATAGATCTCTTATGTTCAAAAACACACATTTGCTTCTTCTCTTTCTTTACCATTGTTGTTTGTTCCTTCTTACATTTACAACGAAAATGTAAAAATAACTTTATGATTAATAAATAAATTGTGTTCTTATATGTGTTCTTCCCTAAATATATGGTTATCATATACTTAGAATAAATTAGTAGCTTAGGATTAGGTTTATTATTAGATTTAAGTGTTGATTATTTATGATAACACTATCATTATAATCACATATCATAGAGTATTAGATTTAGGGGGAGTTCTATAGTTTGGTGTATATAGTTTAGAGTTAGTTTTTGTTGATGACAAAGGGGGAGAAGTATAAAATAGGGAAGTTAGGCATAAATTAAGGGGGAGTTATTAGTTTTAGGAGGAGTTATTAGGATAGAAGTAATATTTTATAAACAAAGGTTGTCATCATCAAAAAGGCGGAGATTGTTAGTCCGTGAGATGGTGGTTTTGATGAAAACAACTTTAGAATAGATTATAAAATATAAATACTAACAGTATAAGTTTAGATATATATGTATGTGCAGGATTTAATCATGCAGGTATCAAGAATGAAGACTGTATGGTATAGAGATTCAAGATATCAAGATTGAAGACTCATGAGTATCAAGATTATCAAGAGTTCAAAATTTCAAGTAATTTACTTTTAATTAGAAATTTTGTTAAAACTCCTAGAAAAGCACTGGCATCTTAAAATCCAATTTATTCGTGGAATGGAATCCACTTCGAGCCTGTTAAAGGGATGGAACCCTAAGTAGGATGGAACCTACAAAAAATCCAGTGGAACATTGTTTTATATCCGCTAACCTTTTATTCAAAATGATTTTTCAAAATTATATCTCGTTTTCAAAATGATTTCAAAACCTTCCTTTTAAAAGCATCAAAAACATCTATCCTGATTTCAAATATTTTTAGCCTCAAAATCATCTTTATTTTCAAAGTCAAATTACTCTCGATTTTAAACTATCTTTTAAATATGATATATTTAACTTTTAAATATTTATACTTAGATTTAAATATAAAATTATAAGTAAAATTTTGCATATATTATTCTTTATATTTACTTATGAATTTTAACAATAGTTAAGTATATTTATAAAGTTTAAATATAAAATAAAAGTTATTTTCAAAGAAAATCAAAACACCAAAAAATCCTTTGGGATGTCGACATGCCCAAGTTCCCCATGTCGACATGGTGCCAGTTGGTTTCAAAATTCAAATTTCAAAAGAAGTGTCTATTCATCATAACTCTTCACGAATGGACATGGCTATTACTCTATAAATATGGATTAGTTTCAACGAATTTTAACAGAAGTTTTCTGGTTTTTCACTCCACTTCTTCTTCCACATTTCTATATACAAATTCTTATCATTACTCTGCCGAAATCAGCATTGAATCTAACTAGATTATCTCTGGTTTGGTTCTCTATCACTATCTCAACAAGATCCTCAGTGCTATTCGGAATTATAGGCTTTTAGTAATCAACTTAGCGAGAAAAGGTGTGATTGTAGCCTTGAAAATCAATCAAGCGAGATAAGATGTGATTGTAGCCTTGGGAAATCAATTGGGTGAACTTGTTGCACGGGAAATCCAGTATCTCTACCCAGAGGATTGTGATTCTGGAGGGTGTACCTCGTTGCCTTGAAATCGAGGGTGTAATTGTAAAAATTGTTTTTGAAAGGAAATCCGTACTTATGTGCGGGACTGGATGTAGGGTAACTCTGAACCAGTATAAAATCCGGTGTGTTCTTTCCTTTACTGCTTTTACTTTATATTTGCATTTGTGTTTAATTCTGTGATCATATCTATGTCTGAATATTGCATACATTTGTGTTTAAATTAACAAAAACTCAAAAAGATTTAACAATTCTCTAAAACACTATTCACCCCCCTCTAGTGTTTATCCTTAGCCTTAAGATCCTTAATCCGCATTTCTCACACTAGGTAACCCTCTAGTACTGTATAGACTAAGGGAATATATAAAATGTGTTAATGAGGTTATGGATAACGTCTTAATGCTATTTTAATACTTCACTGTAGACACTATTATAATAGCGTATTATACTATTTATGTGGATACTTTAATGGATCCTTAGGTGATGAATATTCCAAACATCTCTTAAGTTATTGCACTCACGTTTGACACTGGATAGGAGATATCAAACCCCGTAAATATCTCCGATGTCGTTACACTCATATTTATTTACTGTTGATTTAACTTACATAAGATCTTTTAGTTCTGACTCGGGTGTTTTGTCTTTTCAATTCCCTCGGATCAGTCTGAGCTTTATAGTGTATCGAAAACTGCTTTTAGAGGACGAAGATAAATATTTAGTACCATTACTATTATTATATTCATACCACTGCATTATATTATTCCACTGCATTTTTATTTATTTCTGATGTATGTAACTCTGATTCTGTATTGTAAAATTGTAATCAAATGTTATTTGTACAAACATCATCATGACTGTTTATTTGATTATTATATTTTGTCATTTCACTGTGTTATGTGTTTTATTTCTTTCTTTCTCTGCTTTTTCTTATTTACCCAAGAACAATCTGCCCTTTTGAATTGTTTAAGTTTGACGTGTGTGGTTTATCATCGATTTAAACCATCCAAAAAGGCATTTCATTGCAGAATCAATGAGCAAATATCTGCCACTTTCTCTTCTCCACTAATTGTAGATATCGTGGAAATTATAATATATATATACATACATATGTAGAGAATAGTGAAAAATAAAAGAGAAGAAGGATAGGGGTGAATCGATTCTACAGAGAAAAGGTAAATTCTTAATCTAAAATTAAGATTACTTTTAATTCAAATCTCTTATCAGATCTATAATTATGTTAAATGTGTATGCTTTTTGATACATATTTTGGTAGAAAGAAAGTGAGTCAAACTAGGGTAACATATTTAGAGTTAGAGATTTGGAACCTAATAAGCGAGTCAGAATTTATATATTTATATATAATACTGAATTTATATCATTGTGAATCTATTTCTTTTGTTCCTGAATATAAATTATGGAATGGCAGGCTTATATATATATATTGAATAAGAGATCCTTGCCTATATATTCAATAGGTTGTTAACGCTGATTAAATATTGTATATACCTAAATTTGGAATATAAGGATGAAAGTAGTCCCTAAAAGTTATGAAGAAAATTTATTAATAAGATTTTGTGTTAATTTCATATTTCTGTTATTTAGATACTATAAGTTGTTAAACTTGAAAATAAGATGTTTCTAATTTGATTAAGATTTAAGTTTAACTTAAAATTTTAATTCACTGGAATGAAGAATATTTCTATATGAATTTTTTTAAATTACCCAACTTTGTAATTATATATGAAAGTGTGTTGTTTGACATAATAAGGAATATGACCAAAGGAAAGAAATATACAAAATAAGGATGTTTACTATATTTTGTACTGTCTATTTTAATAAAAATAGAAAAGATTGGCACGATTCCTCTTTTAGATAATTTATAGGGTAACTACAGCGATTACATTTCCTTTTTAGGAAGATATAGTTCTAATGCATTAAAATGTAGAAATTCCTAAATATAGAACTAGTGTCATAAATAGCAATAACAACAACCCTAGTGGCATTAAATATATGCGACTGAATACAAGTTGCAAAATAATGAATAAGCACTAAACATGAGTTAGACAATGAATTGAAGAATTACAAAGTTATAGCAATCAAGTAGAGTAGGCATTAATTGAAATGAAACAACAAATTATACTTAATGTATTAATTATAAAGAATAGGTAAATGATATTTAATGGCATTAATGAAATTAGAAGTAAATTCATATAAGTGAATGAATACTAATAATTGAACTTAGGGGGCATAATAATTTTCTAGCTAAAATTATATAGCCTTAAGAATACGTTTATGACGAGTGAGTTTTTCGGGTCTAGCCAATATTTAGATTAATTATTAATAAAGCACTCATTAGTAAGGGTTGGAATGTGAGATCATTAATGTTACACAAAAGAAGTCTGCCTATCGCAAAGGGCTACCTGTATTTGTGTATAAACTGTAGTGATGTGTGACATCTCCTACTGTAGGACCCATAAGGACATACGTTCGCGTATAGGTTTAAGGAATATACCAAGGTGGGTTTTCCTCGGATTTAAGTCTTAAATGGCTAATTGGTGTCTATTTCAATTCCAGCATGAGGTATTAAGTAACCATGTGGGCATTTCCTTTATTTGCGTTAGGCATTATAAATTGGATAGTGGGCGAACTCTCGATGCTATGTCAACAATGTCAGTACCATATATTTTAGGGCTACATACATAGGTGAAGAGCCCACCGGTCCTGAGCATTTTATATCCCAACACTAAGGGGAGGTTCCTCGATGTAGGCTGGTAATTCGTCCTAGACACTATTGTTGGTTAACCAACATTGTGCAATATCTGGCTTTACCATTGAGAGGTGGACATGGATGCAATGGACCCAAGGTCGTCTTTGATGCGAGTCGGCATTACGGGATCCCCCTCAATGTGTAAGTACAATACGCATAGTTGTAATTTAGTTACGTGAGTTTGGAAATCGATACAAACGGGTAGATAAGCCTTTGAGACAGGTTAGCAATATGGCTAATTAGTTGTAATCTATTATCAGACACCCATGGGAGGTTCCTATGCAGGCAATTTGGCATAGACGTTAATGTGGATGCTCGACGTGATGCGTAATTGTGGATACTAGTGGAGAATGTATCATTATCAATGGGGGACAATGATGCTTATATATATATACATACATACATATGTATCTATTTCATACCGTAGGTAGGTTAGATGTATCATATGCATGTATGAAGTCAAAATAACAAATTTATGAATAATAGACATAACACATATTAGAAACCAATTGACATAAACTAGTGTTGTGGATAAAATATGTAATTTACTAGTCACCAGAATGTTGTTCTTACCCCTTCCTTATTACAACCCATAAGATAGACTTAGAATGTTGGGTATTGGTACATGGCGGGAACGGTGAGAAAGCAGATTCTCCCATGCATGTTCTACACCAACAAGGGCGCTAGATATCCCCAAGGTATTAGCATTAGTCTTTATATATATTATTATACTTTGTTATTCTACTATGAGTTCTTATCGATGGAACTTTGATATATTTATGTTTATTTCAGGATACCAACACCAATTATTTATACCCTAACAGACTTTGGTTTTTTGATTTAAAGAAAAATCAGGCCCTTTAAGGTGTAGATTGTTACAGTCGTTGGGTTCCACTTGCATTGTAGGCTTATAAGATGACTCATGAGTCCGCAACTGGACATACAGTATTCTCTTTAGCCTATAGATCAGTGACCATATTTCCAATTGAAACGGAAGTCCCTTCTCATTGAAAAAAGCATTACGAACCAAAGGTTGAAGAGGAACTCTTGCTTAAGTCCGTCGACATAATCGATAAAAAGATAGAAGTGGCAAAATTAAGGTTAGTTGCTTACTTGAAAAGAGTAGCATGGCATTTCAACACCAAGGTCCAAAACGATACATTCGAGGTAGGAGTTTCATTTTGAAACAAGTTCTCCTAGGTATGCGGGCACTTGGTCCAAATTGAGAAAACCTTATATGATCGAACAGAATCTGGGAGATGGGACTTTCAAGCTAGCTATTGTTGATGGAACCCCAATTCCATAGGCACGGAATATCGACCAGTTATGACGTTATTTTACTTAGCTTTGTTTAGTTTATTTTTCACAAATAAGCCTCCCAGGGATTCTAGGGAAATGTAATAAGGCAGGACTTTCCATATTTTTCATTTATTAGTGAAAGTTAGCTTCTTAAACAAATGGAATCATGTCTTACATGTAAAATCTTGCATTGCATGATTAACAGTGCAGTTAGGTACCCAAAGATAGGTACCGATTCTTTTAGTCCAAGATCCGGACAAAATAGTTTGATCATAATGGTCAATTAGATAATCTGACCTTATTCCTCTAGTATTGGGTATTACCTGAAAATAGGAAAAGTAGCTAAGAAATGTCTAAGAACAGGTAGTAAAAGCGACAGATTCCATAAACAGAAACTACTGCATGGATGGAAATTTGATAGCTACACTAAAAGTGACTATGGATCATGCAATATGAAATATTAACTAAACTATTTACTTATGCGGAATATAAAGTAAATAACACCAAAGATTTTATATTGGTTCGAACTTTCTATTCTACACTCAGTCCCAGACTCTTTCTGAAATTTAACTATCAATCCCCACTTAACCCGGAGTAATAGGTATTACACCGCCTAAGCAACCGAATAGGACTTCAACCGCTTGAGCAACCGAACATGACCTCTAATACAAATAGTAGAAATGTTTTCGACTGAGTATGCTCTTGAATAGCACCGATAAGTCAATAATGTATGCCCTTCCTATAATCTTCTCCTTTGTGGTATATCGTGCAATTTGTGAAGATGGGAAGTTTATTTAATCGCTAATGAAATTTGCTTGAATGTACAAGTGATTAGAACAAAGTATTGAATGTTTAGAGCATGAATATTGGTGATAGAAACAATGGAATTCATGGCTGTTTATAGAGATTGAAGTGTTATAATCGTTCTGAAAGATAGCTATCAAGAGATATGGAAGAAAATCTTGAATCAAGAGTTGTTTCTGTTCATTGAATTGAAGCGTCTTTTGAAAATATAGCTGTTATAAAGATTTAGCCATCTAAATGGAGTAACTCAGCCAGCTGAATCGGTTTAAAATTAAAACGGTAAGAAAACAGTGCAAAAATGATACAATTCAGAAAACTGAATTAGCATGCTCAGCCATCTGAATATTCAAATCAATTTGTGCATGTGCACAATATTCAGGCGGCTGAATCATGTTATTTAGTTGACTGAATTTATTGTTTTCTTGCATATCGACAATGTTTTTGAAAAACTTTAAATTGTATGTGCGTGCATATACCACTTTAGAGAGATTTTAAAATAAACTTACAACTAAACTCAGACCTTAAACTTAATACTATGCCGAAGATTCAATTCGAAATCTGGTCTGCAAATTGGTAAACTATTTCTTGAGTAAAAACAATATCTTCTCCTGCAAGTTTGGTTAGTTCATATAATATTTACTTACATGGTTGTCACAATCAAAACATCTAAATTCTAGGTTCTAACATACACTTGATGCTTAGTAGGATTTCCTAGGTCGAGGAAAAGCAAGAATGGTTAATGAATACTCTCAGTCAATACCCGAAGATAGGTAAGACCGAAGGCTAATGCCTAGAGATAGGCATCCAAAGCACCGGTATGTGATTATAATTTTTAGGGTTGCGCTTTCGACCCAGTAGGACATGCTCGATTGAGCATAAGCAAGGATGCTCGGTGAATGCTTTCTAACAACACCTAGAAACAGGTGAGATTTAAGCCAGAACTTATATATAGGTACCGTCATACTCCTTTGGTCCAGGATTAGGACTAGGAGAGTATAATCGAATTGGTAGAAAATAGATAACTTGCACCTCGTTATTAATATTTGACTGTATTTATAGGCAGGCCAGGCCAAGGAATGATGCTCGTATTCTGGCATCCGAAACACAAAGTCCTATAGACAGGACTCGGTATGTAATTCCAATGGAATTACAGAAGGTATGATCTCACTTATGGCCTGGCGGGATAAGCTTGGTTGAGGTTGAGTGATGGAAACAACTATATACCATCGATCATGCCTAATTATTGGCAAGATCGAAGATGTTAAGAAATGAACGTCTAATCCAATGTTTCCAAAGACGAGGAATGTCACAAAATTTGGTTTATTTATAACTTATCATTGTTTGAAGGAGACTCGACCTGGGATAAATAGAAATAACCACAAAATTGGTTAAATAATATTTTTGTCTAGCCAAATGGAAACCCTTTGGCAAAGTAAACAGAATTTGATTATAGAATATAGCTAGAGAAATTGCGGGAATTTTACTTATATGTAAAAGTTACAGTAAGTAAAAGCATTGCATAGACACAGGCATGTATAATATGGAAAAATGGTAGTGTAAGTAGTTATATTATATATGCAGGTAGTTGACTATAAGCATGAATAACATATATAGTGCAGAAATATAAATGGGATAGAGATCGAAACAGAAAAATAATCTTCCATTATATGTAGATTTATGCAAGATGGATGTGTGGGTTAGTCCCACATAATCATGGCCTAGGTACAGTAGGAAAAACAAAAAACACAACCCAAAAGGATATAATAGGAAACTGTCTCATCATCTTGGAAAGCTAAATCAAGGAGCCTACTTCTTATGTGTCTTCTCCTTTAGCTGCCCTTGCTGCCGGAGCCATCACGAGGCCCTTTTTGGCCCTTCTCACCCTTCAATTTGATGCGCTCGAATAGAGTGGTGTCTCCTTTGGTCATAATGGCGGCATGATGTTAGGGACGGTCAATGGAAGGCTTAGATGTCTCTATTTTAGTGCCGGTGCTATTGCCCTTCGAAGGCCTACAGATAATAGAAAGGATTCTCGTAGAGGGCTTCGATTCCTCAATGCTAGCAGATTTCTCAAGTCCGGGCTCGATCTTTATTTTGACTTGGAAACATCGATCTTTAGCCTCTCTACCACAGAGATAGAACCGGTCAGTCCATGGAGCTGGTGATAGAATGTCTTCCCTCAAGTAATGGGAAGCCTTGTCTAATCAATCTAGAGAAGTAATTTTTTCTACATCAAAATCGAGAATGAAGCTAGAAGGAAGGCTTGGAATGAATAGTCCTATGGTTATGGAGGTTGACTTGATAGTAATTGCAGCAGGTCCCGAGCCTCGAGTAATTGGTGGGGAAGGAGGTGGAAGAGAAGGATGACATATGAGTTCACAAACGGAGAAGAAAAGATTAGTTATAATCTACGGTGAGAACCAAAGGACCTCGAACATGCTGAAATAAGAATTATATCTTCATCAGGTACAGTCTCCTTGGCAGGAGATGCAGTAATCTCACCTTTTTATGGGGCAGACAGGATAGGCTGAGAGATGGAAACTGGAATGTAAGGCTCAACAGAAGTGGTAGCTGCGGAACCTAGAATAATTTGGGTGGCATTGAAGTTAGTCCCCTTGAATGTTGGAGTCTGTAATATAAGCTCTTCGAGTTTTGGAGGTGGATATTCTACATGGCCCGATGCACTTGGACTAGCAAAAACATCAGTAGAAATTTTAGCAACAACAGCATCCTCTATAGCCAGGATCACCCTTCCTTCTTCTAGTTTCGAAATGTTGTCGGTGTCAAGATATTTGGATTTTAATTCATTCTTGGTGAGTCCTTCACCAAATGCCTTAACATGACGTAATATTTCTTCCCAGACGTCGATAAGCGTAATGATATTTGTACTCCTCAACTACTTCAAGTGGATGACGATGGAAAAGAACCGTTGAAGAGCAGAGTTTAATTCTTCCTTTTATTTGGCATTCCATTCCTTTAGCTCATTTAAATCGTGCATAGCTACAGTGCAATTGACCTGAGCCTCCAGTCTGTTTATTTTCACCAGGAGCAATTCACATTCAAGCATATCCTTTTCAGGGTAGAGCTTCTAAATCCTGGCTTCCTAGTTCTTGATGGTCTTGCCTTTCTCTGGGAGGGCCAGATCCTTAGATGTTAGTTGCACTTTGAGAGTAGCATTGCCTTCCTGAGAAATTCTTATAATATTCTTTATTCCAATCTCGGCCTGATTATGAGCTTGTTTTATCTCTTTAACTAAGCTTTGGCTTTTGTCTTGAATTCCAGGCTGCATCTCTCTCTCTCATTTTCAACCTTCTCCAAGTTCCTCTTATATCCTTATATGAGACTATCATAGGTTTTCTTCTCTGGTTCAAATGGTTTGATATTCGTTTAATTTACTTGGTTGACATTAGAGAGGGCGAAGTAGAGTTTATTCTATTCATATCCTTGGTCAATATGCTCTTGGATCCGTCCAACCCGGAGGTTTTCCTCTTCCTTAGGAATGTCTTTGAGGTAACAGTTGAACATGACCTCAGTCAAGCAAAGTTCTAAGAAAGAAACCTACATTCAGCTAGATGGGCTAGAAGAGGAGCTGAATGAATGGAAACATCTTTGGATTGAATGCGAGAAGGAAGAATAGCGGATAAGCAGAATGATGCTAGAGTTTGTTGTTGTTGAGTGGGTTGTGGTTGATATTGAGGCAAAGGAATGTTAGAAGAGAAACCATGACAGTCACGTGAATCATTATGTCTCTTTCCATGGTCGTACGGTTGTCTCTCTTTGGTCTGCCTTGTTTTCATGTCCTTTCCACCCAGTGCTTGCTTTTTGCCTCACGTTCTTTCCTTCGAGCTCTTTCTCCATTTGTTTCTTGTTTCCATTGAGAGCTAGAACAAGGTGGATATGTATCAAGAGTATATTTCCTTTCCTTGGAAACACCATGATGAAGAAAGCTAAATCAGTCTTTGCCCATTGTATCGCGTATTGGTTTTGGAACATTAGAATATGAACGAATGCACGGAATGTGTGTTCATGGTCCTAGGTTTATGTAGAGTGTTGGTATCCCCTTAAGTACTCTATGGACCCTGTTCAAAAGGAAGTAAGGATAGAGTCTCGTCTCCTTCGACAAGGATGGCCTTAAAGGGGAAACCGAAGGCCAGAGAGCTCTCCTCGAGGAGATAGCAATCAGAATATCAAAGCCACTCAATGGGTCAAAAATATCGTCTAAAGATCCAGTTGGAGGGACCGCCTCAGTTATTAACATCGCACTTGGCTTTGCAAATTGCTGAGAAGTTTTGATAACTACTCGTTTTGGGCATAACAAGGTAAGAAGTTTGGTAACTTCTGGAGATGTCTCCCTATATGACTTGTCTCCTCTTTGATCAAGTCCCTCATCATCACCATTTTCTTCAACTCCTTCTTCTCCTTCTCTCTCTACTCCTTCTTCTTCTTTCCTTCCTCCTCCTCATGGATCATTTCCATTTCAAACCTTCCTACTACCCACGCTTGTATTTCACTACCAGCATGTACTTTCACTGCTCTATCAGTGGACTCATCAATGTTCGTCATGCTAGAAGGGCCTCCGATGCCCCCACACTAGAGTTGCGGATGGGGAAAAAGGCCTAGTTAGCATTCTTGAACTACTTGGTTAAGTTTTGGTAGGAACGTAAAATGATCTAGGTGTCGAACATTGCATCGACGAAGGTTCTCTTTTGTTGGAAGATAGGTGGTGTTAATCCAAAAAATGGATCAACACCCTGGATCAAGTGTGAAAGTACTAGTGTAGATAATCAGCAGCACAAATCCTAGATATACAACAAATATAAAGCAAAAGTAAGAAAAGAGACATGGAAATTTTATAGTGTTTCGGCTGACTCTAGTCTATGCTCGCTTTAATCAATCTTTATTATGATTATACTAGTTGAATTTCTCTAGATATCAACTAGTTAGTCCTTAGATCTAAGTTACAATGAGTTAGAATAAGTCATAAGTATAAGGATTGGCGGGAGAACAATAGTAACTCCCTTGATGACTGTTATGAGGGTGAAGGAAGTTAAAGAAGTGAAGGAATTATAGTAGAGTAATGGCGGCTCTCTCTCCGAAAATGATCCATCTCTGGTTGTAGGTATGTGAGTATTTATAGGTGAATTCAGTAAGTATTGGGCTAGAAGTCCAAAGTGCAGAAGAGTCCAGTTGTTATACCAAGTCATCACCGAAAACCTCAAATCAATCCGAGTCATTTGTATGGATTACTGGCTATCTATAGGGGATGGATAGGTAGATATCCATCAACTTAGCATATTTTTCTACTAGAAGCCTTCACTTAGTGCTACGAAGGAGCTCGAAAAGTTTGAGGGTGATTCGACCTATCTTGATGGATCGCTAGCTATCCATAGGGGATGGATTGCAGTTATCCATAGGGGATAGATCGCTAGCTATCCATCCACATAACATATTTTTAAGTGATCTTTGTTTGGTTGCCTTCTTATCTTCTATTTAAATGCCTTGTCCAAATATTAAGTTGTTTTGAGTTAGTTTGATCATCTATCTTCATGGGTCATCTGGTCTAGAAGAATCATCCATAAGTCGCTCAAATCTTAATGAAATCGAATGAAAATTTGCAGGAACACTCCAGAGGGTGTTAGGAACCCACCATAAAAATTTTAGATGGTGGGGCCCAATCTAGATGGGTCGCTAGCAATCTATCTAGTTATGTCACTAGCGATCCATCAAATCCACTTCAAATGATCACATTTTTTGTGAGCCTTCTTCTATGTTTTTTAAGTGTTATCTCAAAATTTCAAGTCAATCCGACTTCGTATGAGTTCTGTAGGTCCATTTCAAGTTAGTTGCTTTTGGTCAAACAACTTGAATGAGGCGGGTCTTTACTTCTCGAGCTAGATTATTTGGCATGCTATAAAATTTGGCAAGCATCTCTAGGGAGTATATTAGATCATGATGCAAGTGGACTGGAGGATCCATGGGCAAGCTTTATGGTTCGCTAGTGATCCATTTCCTTAGCCTCTTTTGCATTTTTCTTCTTTGGTCTTTTTCTTCTTTTCCTTCTAGTCTTCTTGGTCAATCCTTGAGATATTTTGACTTGTTATAGATGTTCTAGTTCCTTTTGAATTCTATTGGGTTAAAAAACCAGTTAACAGGTGGTAGAATGATATCAGATGTGGATACTCTTGAGGGTTTTAAGAAACATTATGCAATGGAGTTAGTCAGACGATAGAGTGCTTTTAACATGACAGTTCATTGAAAGAGAATCGTCCCATTTGGAGTTTAAACTGTGGTTTATGATTGGCCATGCTCGGGAAAGGAATGCCAAGAAGTGCACGTAAACTTGAATTTGTGGAAAAGGAGTGAAACCCGAAGCAAAGTCGAGAAAGGCCGATGGAAAACTCTAGAAAAACTTGGAGTTATTGCGATTCGAGTAGTGTGGAAGCAAATTTTGGGTCAAACTAAGGATTCAATAGGAAATATTTTGGGTTTAATTGGGTTTGTTTTTAGGGAAGTTCATCAATTTTCATTGACCAAGGAGTGGGGCAGAAGCCGATCACAAAGTTGAAGCCCTCAACCGTTCGTTGGCCGTAGATGACCTTCGACCATCATCAAACACAATCCAATAAACATCACCATGGAGAAAACTTAAGAAACCCACCTCAATGCGTTTGGATCTGGATGTCGACTAAAAGAGATTGTGTAACAACCCACCCTTCATAATACCCTAAAATTAGCAACGAATGACAACATTTGACTTCCAAATACCAGAAATGACAGATAATCGGAATAGAAAATTAAAAATATTATACTAAGGCATATCGACCGAATATCATAGCGAAATGATAGTATATAATATACTGAGTACGCATGAACAGAATAAGATAATAATATATATAAGATACCATACTAGTGGAAATAACTGATAAATGAATATTAATACAAAAAGTCAGAATTCATCATAATCTATACAAACAAAGTCCTGAATATAATATTTAATACATCAGGTATCATATATAAATATATATCTATCATATACTACTAAGGCACATCCGGTCCTCTCCATATTCCTGGCTCAGGGTTAACTCGGACTATACATAATTTAGTAAAGCAAACATATCCAAAAGATGAAATTATACAATAACCTACTCTTCTTCTGTAATCAACGAGTCAACACAGCTAATATAATGCGACTGATACATAACAACATACCACAAGAAGGTGATCCAATATACAAATGCAGAGTCAATATAAATATCACAATACAAGCATATCCTAGAATACACAACAATGTTATCAACCAACTAATATATAGCAGGCACAATCATAATGCTACATGAAAAATAGTGTGTGTAATTGATACTCATCATTGCTGGTGAATGAAGTCCAAAGTGGACATTAACCGAGATTCAATGATCCCTGTGTAGGGCCCATAATAAATAGAGTCGGTACCTAATTGCACCATAGACCTTGAGTAGCATCCAATGTACACCATATTGAGCATAAGTGATATATGACCTATTCTAGATATTTGAAACCTATATAGATCTCACTGCAATCTAGTAATTCCCATTGAGGGTTCATAATAAATAAAGTCAGTAACTAATCGTACCATAGACACCGAGTAACATCCTGATTAAACGAACCTGTGTAGACCTCACCATACCCTATATCGAATATGTGATATATGACCTACTCTAGATATCTAAAATCTATATGGACCTTACCATTTAATCATACACACTCATTGGACGTGATCACGTGACCAATTGCCATATCAGTCCCATGTCCTATCATTGTTGATCCATAGGAATCACTTAATGTTCGCATCCATATCTCAAGCGTCATCTTGTATTCTGCCTCCCCGAGTGGCCTATAATCTTCCTCGAAGTTGCACAAAGCTGCATACAAACCCGTAATCAATACCGAGGAAGAATCCCCACTTAAATGGCACCTGGCCTGGACTTTACTGCCCAGCTCAGTGCACCATCGATCCATCAGTATTCTGCCACCAATCGACCAATGGCTACCTTCATACCTTGTGTATTGTTCGTACGTTTGTTGATGTACCTATTCATGCATGCCTATGTATACATGTACCCACAAACCTACCACTATTATATGAATCATGTTTCAGGCTTCAACAGAATGGTTACTCGATCTAGTATTCTCTCACGCAACTTAGCGCACCCGGTGGTCGCTATAGCTATTTGAGATAGCCCACAACTCGATGATATACACATATGGATATTTCCATACATGTATACATATGAACACACACAAATTCTAAATTTCAATACAAGAGTTGTATCGATTATTATATAACCTCAAATATATGCATACACATACCCACTCGTGCATATATACGTACACATATATTCAAGTAAGTAATTGAATTATTACTTAAATCAAATCTTACTATTATTATCTAAATCTTTTCAATAAAAGTTCAATCTCTTTTCTATTATTGTATAAATTCATTCCATTACTTTATTAAATATAATATTAACTTATAAATCATTTTAAACCCTTTAAACTATTTTAAAAGTCATACTCTTATCTTCAATTACTAATAATATATATATAATAATGTTTCTATCATAAATATAATGAAGAACTAGAGTTTAATTAGTTTATAATACGCTATAAATTTATATCATCGTTATCCAGCTCTATTCAATACAAACAGAATAAAATATAAATATATGGGATTTTAATCAACTATCCTGGATATTTACTCAAACGTAACCAACCAAATAGGTAAATAATTTCATATTCTTTTTCTATCTCTACTGGGTGATAGTTTTCAATATATAAAATTATGGGAATCTATCTCTATTGGATGATAGTTTTCAATATATAAAATTATGGGAATTTATGCTGAAATATAAATCCAGAGTTATAATTCCACTCACCTGAACTCTAAGTTCACAAGTGTTCGAATCCAGTCGAAGCCCATACCATGTCGTAGATAATTATTACGAGTGCAATGGCGTAGACCACGTCTCAACCGAACCTTATATGGAAGAGATATGGGTTTTATAAGAAATAGGATTGATTAAAATAATTAAACAAATTAACAAACTTAATCCCTTTCTTTAACCATCTTCCTCAAAGTCCATTTCCCTATAATTTCATGCACAGGTCATAACCTCAAACTCCCTACCATACATGCACACCATGACAGGAGGCTCCACTCCTCAAAATTGAACACGGATTGTTCCAACGAGCTCCTTTGCACATGCTTCATCTAACAGACCCAAAGTTAACACGCCTGGCACCTCCTCCTGAATCACAAATTGCTCCTCCCCTATGCAGGTTCACATTGTCACATTTTGCCTAAGGCTATAAGAGCTTAGGTAATTGATTCGAAAAGGTCCTAGACGCTAAGGACAGTGCAACAGTGACCTTCGATTTGCCTAATACCTCCACCCTTAACGACAAAGATTAACCCTTGGTATTACTTCCAAATTTCACACGACCAAGCACGACCACACTCCACAATGGCCATATAGATTTGAAGCTCCCATCTATATGAGTTCAACAAATCTGGTCTCATGATTTATCGTTGACAGAAGCTCCTGGTTTTGATTTTTGAAGGTGGAGGCTTGATTTTTGTTTACTGGTGTAAGAAGATGGAGAAGAAAAGAAGGTGGAGAAGAAAAGAATTGGTAAGGAGGGACAGTCAAGCATGGTAATGTGTATGTATATATAAATATATATAATTTATTTGATTTCTCAAACAAATTACCATTCTTTTTGAGCTCGTACGACCTCACAACACAACAGATCCTACGAAACTCATCGGTGTACATCACCTCATGGTAATGTGTATGTATATATAAATATATATATAATTTGTTTGATTTCTCAAATAATCACCACACTTTTTGAGCTCGTACGACCCCACAACACAACAGATCCTACGAAACTCATCGGTGTACATCACCTTATTTTTCCAAGTTCAATGGCATAAATTTCATCACTATCTGAGAGAGCTCTCCGGGATGAAAATTTCATGCGTTTTGACATTGTTTTGGCCATCAGATCCCTCGATCCCAAAGTGATATTTATATTTATACATTTTGATTTGCAACGTTAATCCAGACTCAATGGAGGTGGTCCCATGTCATAATTTGATCGTTCGTGAAAAGTCATATTTCAGACCTTTAATTTAGTAACGAATCAATATTTAAATTAATCATTTAATATACTATCATTAAAAATACAGGTTGTTACAAATCGAGCACGATCTCTATGGAAGCAATCAGTGATAATTAAAATGGTTATTTACCAGTGGTGATGGCTTTGAGAAAGCGACAACGATCCGGTGGAGTCGTCGGCGAGCGGCTCGAGGCAAAGGGGGACGGTCGTAGGAGTTCTGCACCAAAGGTTTCATTAAGACAGGAAATTCAAAGTGAAAAAGTGTGAAAGTTTTCCTAAGTATTAGATACTTATAGCACCAAGCTGCTCATCTCGGTACCGGCCAAAAGTGGTCAATACCAACATGAATTTTTGATCCAAATCCAAAAGGAAAAGGGAGGAAAAGGAAAAAGAAGGTAGCGCTTACCTAGCAAAGGTGTGGAATGGTCTACAGAGTGAAAATCTTGCCCTTAGCACGGGGAATGAAATCGCTACTATTTAAAGCAATCGAATGAATATCCACAGAATAGATGTTACGCGTTGAGGTGACTGTTGGATAACCAACGCACTTGCATGGGTGATGGTATACGCTTATCTCATTCCAAACTAAGAATTGTTTCCAATAGAAGCATATCTAGACGACAAGTGTTATCCGACTTTTTGACCAAACGGGTTTCAACCAAATCTAGATGTCGAGATGAAGAAAAAAGGATTCAAGGACTTGAGAATATGCTTAGAAGAATAATAGGAAGTGGAATCAAGAGTTTAGAGTACAAAAGGAGTCAAGGAAACATACTGGTACCGACCTCTTTTAGATCGGTACCAACCACTTTTTGGACATCTCATTTGGTTTTAGAGCTTAGGGATAGGTATTTCTAGCCAAAATTATCATCTTGGAGCCCATTTCTGAAGGAGTAGGCAATCAACTCCAAGGAAGTTCGAAAGGAAGAAAGAAAAGTACTGGAGATATTAGAACCTTTCGAAAACAATATGATTTCTAAGGAAAAGTGCTCGAAGCTTGATGGATCGAAGATAAAAGACCAAAGGAAGGAAGATGGAACAACTTCCCATCATAAAATTAGATCGGTATAGATCACTTATGATCGGTATCGAGAACTTTCCATGGCTCTAGGAACTACATCTCCTTTCTTACATTCTCGGATCAGATGTTAGAACTGGTATCCCATAGATCTAGGGTTTCATAGGGGCGATTTTCTTATAAATCAAGACATAGAGCATTTGGAAAAGGACTTTTGGCACTTCAACTTCTTTACTCACTTTCTTTACATAACCCTAATCATAAGGGCAATTACTTTTTTTTCTATTTTAGGCTTTTAGAACTCGAAATCCTTTTTAGTTATGACTAAAATATAGAAGAAATAACACTACAGTGGAGGCAGGCCTTGGATTTGCCAAACCATTATAAATATTCTCTATCTTTCTTATTTATTTTTCTAGATCTCTTTATTTTAGTTCGTTTTGTGGTATTATGCCATTTTTCGATTCAACACTCAAAGATATGTCTTAGTCCATGATTCCAAAACCAGTTGTTAAATATTTTAGATGCTATTGTATTTTTACCAGCACATCACTATTGTTATGAAAATAAATAATATCACAGGTATAGTAAAAACTGAATTTATTTATAATAGATATTCATAATATTCATATCAAAACAAAACTACAACTATTTTTGGTCATAACCTAAAAGGTTATTATTTTATAAATAATATCTAATATATATAAGTAATTTTTCAAAACTTTATGCATGCATGAGAAATTGTATATATGGTATGCTTCCACTATTTTCTCTTTTAATTTACAAAATTTGAAATATGAAGCTCCATTCATTACCTAATTTGGTCTAATTATTTCTTCTACTATAGCTAATTTATAGTCGAGAGTTTCGTATCAAGTATCTTGAACTCAAAGACAGTAACCTTATAAAGAAAAATTTTCTATAAGAAAAATGCATTTGGAATAGAAATCATATTTCTTATTCCTTATTAAATGTCAATAAATATTTTACACAATCTTGTTATCGATGTCTCTTCTTGAAGCTTCACTCGCTCTTTATTCATCCAAACTATGAAAATATTACTTCCTTTCTCAAACATTTTCTCTCTTTTAAATGGTAAAACCATTCAATAGGAACCCTTTACGACATGAATGCATCATATTTCTTTACAAAAATCATTCATTCACCCTTGACATGTTTAGGGAATCGAATAAGTTGCACTTAAACATATCAAAACAGAGATTTCAATGATTGAATTTCTAGGTCTATCTATAGTCCTTAGTCTAGTGTTATTCCCAACACTACAGGATTCTCATCGTCTTCAATCATATTAAACACATGATCTTGCACCATGGTTTACTTGCTCAACTGAATGAGATGATTCATCTAAATTTTGTACACTATGAATTTGGCTGTTCGCCATGCAACTTTTTTATATAATGACATATGGTGGAAGCACCCATACTCTTGTATTATTTTAAAGTCCTAAACTTATAGAAGATAACATACAATCTAGGACAAAATCACACTTAACTGATCAAAATATGAAAGTTTTAAACGGTTGCATTATTAGGCTCTTTATGAAAGTGACAACATGCCAAACAATTAATTATTGGTCAGTAAATATTCACATTTAATTGTCCATTTTTAGTTCAATTCACTTAGTATATTTTAATCCATAAATAGTTTTATTAATCATACTATCTACGCAAATTTATTAAAGTATATTATTATAATATTACATGTGTTCTTGTACATATCAGAATGGTTTATTACATTTTTCTAATAAGGCTCCCACTAGATATACATCCCTTAAAAACACTAAATTAGACGCAAAAAATTAGTAAATTCCTTTAGATGGTGTTAGGATCCACTTATCATATTTCCACATCCTTGATGATGCATAACAAATTGTCCCCATAAACGGTAGATAACACATTATTAGTTATACCTTGTATATAACTCCTAATGATATATTTTTTTATCCTAATCATCTTTGTGACCTTGAGGATTCTCAACAAATTATAAAGTCAGTAAATATTCATAAACCATAATTTCATGATTGCCTACAAAAATTTTACAACCCTTAGGGGTGCTTAACAAAGTTACAAAATTTTATTATTGATTCAGGGATAATATACACATCACTATAAATATTTTATGGCTTCAGAGTGCTCAACAAACATAAGTATGTATATTACTCTATTTATATTGTAAATGATAGAGAGCCACACTATTTTAGGTTCTTAATCTCAAATAATAATAATGAGTATTATCGTCTATAAGGAATAATGGGTATTCACAACACTCAATGACATTGTCTTTCATTTATATATACAATAATATACATATGTATTTTTTTCTAATAATTATTATGTGTTTTATTATATAAATATATAATTATTATTGTCTATAAGAATTTATTCTTTATAACTATTCCTTATAACATTTATTAGCTACAATCCTCTGCCTTGTTTTTGGAGTCATTATTCATCTTCTAGCAAACCCATCTAAACCAAAAAGTCGGCCTACTTGGATCAGAAAGTGTGAACATATGGTAATAATAAAAACATGAATCAGATATAAAGCCATGCATAAGTAAACCTTATCATAATAAAAAAACAATGTAAGACCATGCCGCCTAGCAAAATTGGTATTCCCCTGACCGTTCTAACGATACCAAAGTCATCATATTGGGTAAATTGATTATCATACAGCGATCATAAACACAAGTCATTTTTTCATATATAAGTGTGCCCTACTCTTACCACTTCATCATGACTATGTTTTATGTTCATTTTCAAATTGTTGCTTTTCTCGTATTACCCCCATCACTTCAATTTAATGTCGAGTTTTGATATTTTAAGTTGACTGGGCCCTATACCATCTATAATACCCCATATTTTTGAATGCTATAATATAGGGGGAAATTATTTAGGTAAACGATTAATTAAATTAATTTATGAAGTGAAAAATCAAGACAAGTAAACTAAAAGAGAATGAGTTTAAAATAAACAGTTAAGGGAATTAATAAGAACATGTAGAGTGAGGTTTTAGCCCAAAGCCTAAATTACTAACTTCCCCTAACCCCTCCTTTTTCATTCATTCTCTCATTTTCCAAAAAACCAAAGAAAGAAAATAAAATTAAGGCCGACGATACATTCAAAAGGAAGGAGAAGGAAACTAAGACAAAAGAAGGAGATTTCATCAGTAAAATGACTTTTAATCAAGCTTGATCAAATCCAAAGGTGTGTAAAATTTCTATAAAACCCATCCTAACCCATTTAGGTTCGAATTTGAGTGTAAATGAATGTTTTCGATGATGATAAACATGCTTGAATGATTAAACCTTGCTTGGTTATGTTTAGCAATTTTAATAATGTAAATTTGTTCATGTTTTAGGGAAATCATGATATAATCATACGTTAATGATCTAAAAATGAGATACAATGCTTATTATAATGAAATATAGATAGGTTTTCAATTTCACAAATTTTAAATTAATGTGGAATTTCTATGAATTGTCTAAGTTGAGAAAATGGTTAACTATGGATAAACTAATTATTAGAAATAATAAAAATAATTATTTTAACTTGAAATTTCGATTAAGATAAAAGATAATTAATTGGATTTTTGGAATTTTTCCTATTACTTTTCGATTTTATATGAATTAATTGATGAAGGAAAGAATTAATCAACTAAGGATAATTAATTAATTAGAAATGTAATTAACAAGTTATGAAAAGAAAACTATAAAGTAAGGAATTAACCAATGAGAATTCGACACCATAAGGGATATGGTGTAAAGTAATTACTTAGGAAGGCAACCAATCAGTTTTCAAGTTATTTACTAGAACGGCATTTTAAACTTTCGATTGCCTATAAATAATCATCCCATGGTAGTGCTTAGACTATCAACCTTCAATGGCTTTTGGGAAAGTCGTGATGCGATAGCTCTTTTGAGCTCGACCCTCGAGTGCTATCGACTAGCAATAGCTAATGTTCTTCTACATACGAAGGCTAAATAGGATCTCGATCCACGATAGATTGGGAAGCCATCAACACATGATAGCTATTCATCACTCAACAGGCGATGACTTGGGAAGCCTTCAACACGCGATGATTACTAGAAGCTCAACACACGATGGCATGGGAAGCCATCAACATGCGATAGCTATTAAAAGCTCACTATGCGATGTCTTAAGAAGCCATCGACACTTGACAGCAATTAGAAGCTCAACACGGGATGGCATGGGAAGCCAACGTGCGACACCTATTAAAAGCTCACCATACGATGTTTTGGGAAACCATCAACACATGACAACTATTAGAAGCTCAATACGTGATGGCTTTGGAAGCCATCAGCATGCAACAACTATTTAGAGCTCAACATGTGATGGCTAAGGAAGCCATCAACATGCAATAGCTACTTGGAGCTCAACACGCAATGGCCTGGGGAGTCATTAACATGTGATAACTAATGAAAGTTATCAACATGCGATGGCACTAGGAGGCCAACATGCAATAGTCATGTAAAGTTGGTTTGAGATTATCAACAAAGCTAAGGAAATGCTAAGTAAAATGTGATGATCATTCCTAAAGATGAAATGACTTTGGGAAATGATAAGTTAAGGAGAAGTAACTTATTTAAGGAATAAACTGAAATTTAGCCTGATTAAGCTATGTGATGATGAGTTAGGCCATAAGAAATGATGAAATGTAAATATAAGTCCTTGGACGCAATAATATGTCTATGCATGAATGCATTCCATAAATTCTAATGGAAGGCCTTAGAGGCCACCAAATTTCTAAACATAACATTATATTTGGTAACGTTGACGGAATGCCTTAATGGTAAATATAGGTTTATTCACAACAATAAATGAGATTTATAGAGTAAGACTTTCATAGCATCCATTTTCTATTTACGACATTATATTTAATGGAATAAGGCTTTGTAGCATCCAAACTGTCTATTCATAATCCTATACGAGATTAATGGAGTAAGGCATTCGTAGCATGCAAATTATCTATTACGACACTATACGAGATTAATGAATTAAGAATATCATAACATTCAATTGTCTATTCATGTCAATATGCGAGATCAATAGAGCAAGGCCTTAAGAACATCCAATTATCTGTTCTCGATACTGTATAAGAACGTAGGCGTAAGGCTTTCATCTTGTCAAAATTGTCTGTTAGTGACTACAAGATTAATGTCCATTCAGATTACTATATTTTAGATGCAGATATGAGGCCTAGTGGAAACTTAATTATCTACTCACAATAAAATTGAAAGGTACAATAAGATAAAAAGCCTAAGTGAAATCTAAAGTGTTTGGTGCATTTATTGAACTGGTAACAATAAGGCTTGAGTGGCAATTTAAAATGATTTGATATAAAAACTAGTCCAAATTGTATGAAGGAAATCTCACACTTATGATGAATTAATGACTTATGTTTGTTCATGAGATGATGTTATTACGTTGCATGATGTAAACTGAAGATGATTGGAATAGTGAAGGGAAAAATCGTTTGGTGCTTTAACGACATGGTTTCACTATATGATTGTTTATTTAAGGTAAGGTTTTACTCATACTAGATCTGTGTTTTTATTATTCCCTATAAACTCATGGGTACTCATTCTACTATGTTGAGTTTATGGTATAGATATGTTCCTTTCTAGAAAGGAAAATAAAGACTTGATTGAAATAAAGACTTGGTTGTTGAACTAGGAGGCTTGATTTTGCAGATAAATGTATCATAGAAATTGCGCTATGTAAAACCCGAATTTATAACTGGTTAATTATCCATGTCAACATCTTCATATGTCAAGCATTACACACTATTTATATTCTATTTATATTAACCTCTATGTGGGAACAAGAAGGGTTAATGGTGGTGTAATAAATTATGTAAGACTTTTTGATAAAATAGAGGATGTTTAGTAATTCTACCTACTTAATGTTGTGGAAAAATATATACTGATCTCACTTTGTCACTTGAAAATAATTCTGGTAGTGATTGCAGTATCATCGACATTCATTTTTGAAATTGAAGTGGGGGATGTTATAACTTGGTACCAGAGCTTGTGGTAAAGGACACCTAAGTAAAATAGAGTTGAGTGTAAGTTAGATAACTAGAAAACAAACACCTTAGAGAAGGGTATATGCTGTATATATATATATATATATATATATATATATATATATATATAATTGTTTTGTATTTTGATATAGATATATTGGTAGGTATATCTATCCCTCTGCTATTGTTCTCACTCTTTATTACTTTCATTTCTTATGAACGCTTGTTTGCGCAGAAAGCCAGAATGGATCTGCGTAGTGGACGTTTGATGCTAACGGGATGAAGAATGAATGCTAGTAGAGGAACCACTAGTACCCAAACTGACGGACAAGGAAGGGAGGTATCCCTGGAGGTTTAGGTGGAAGCTAGAAATGAAATGCTTGCCCTAGCTGTATGGAATTTGGATGTGAATGCGGTCTTTCAGCAATTTTTAGAGAACTTTGTGCAGCAACAAGTACCACCGTCCGCCCAGAATGTACAAAGACGTCCGTTGTAGCTAGAAAGAAAAGACATTGCTAAGATAAACAAGGATTTCCATAGCTTGTCAGGAGAGAAGCTTGGTGGGACAAAAAAAGCATTGGAGGAAGTGATTAGCTAGTGATGTGTGGGAGGATTTGTGGGGATGTGGAGCTGACAAATGCTCAAAAGGTGATGCTTGCATCTAGATAGTCCAGGGGGTTGGCAATTGTCTGATAAGGAACTATTAGAGCTATGATTCCCGAGCAAAAAATTACTTAGGATGGGCTAAAGAAGATGTTTGAGGAATAATATATTCTAGGATCAGAGATGTCGGTGATATTTCAGAAGTTTGAAGAACTGCAGCAAGGGAGTTTGTCTATGCCGGAATATGTGCAGAAGTTCATAGCATTGCCTATGTATGGAGCTAAATTGACGAGGACCCCAAGGAAGAAGGTGGAGTAGTTTATCCTAGGGTTGAGGCCGAGATTGGGTGATAGCACGATGGCACATCTTGAACTTCCATTCAATGAAGTAGTAGATATGGCGAGGAGGTATGAGCTGATGTATGCTAAAAGGCGTGATGTTGGGAAGAAGGCTTAGGGTGAGAAGAAGAAAAAGTTTGCTCTACATCAGAAGGTTTAGAAGGGCCAACCATAAAAAGGGATGGCTTAGGGTGGAGGAGAGTGCAGGGATGTTACTAGTGTGACCTATTACAACTGTATTAAAAGGGATACAACGCTAATAAGTGTCTAGAGCCGGTTGAAGCAATGAAGGTGAAGTGCTTTGTCTATGACAAGCTCAGTTACAAAAAGAAAAATTGCCTTGAGTTAAAACAGCTGAAGATTTTTGCTCTTTAAGGATCGTCAACTAGGCTAACAGCTGTAGAGAATGGAAAGAAAGTTATGCTAGGAGGAATGATTTCAATCTCTAGTACTTCCGTTAGTGTTCTCTTTGATACTAATGCTACCCATTCTTTCATTTCAAAAGATGAGGTAGATAGGTTGATGTTACAAACTGCTTATTTGATGACGTTGTTACAGTGGGTATGCTACTCTAGGACTAAAGTGCACTGACCTTATGTTTGATTTGTGGGAACATATCTTTGTTTGTAACCCAAATGTGCTTGATTTCGTGGGATATGGGGTAATTTTAGGTATGGACTCGTAAGTGTGTAATGACAGTAGGAGCTTTTGTGCTAATCGAGTTATCACCTTATGGAATCCAAGTGATGGGGAAAGGATCATGGTACCGTTAGATGTAATGGATGAATATTTTGGATTGACGTTGTTAACGATGGAGGATCTAAAGGACGCGATAACTAGAGTTGCAACGACCCGCCCTTCGTAATACCTAAAAGTCGACGCCTACAACATCGCCTGCTTTGAAATATCTTAAAAGATAAATCGTCCATGTAAAAATTAGAAAAAAACACTAAACTGAGACATCGATAAGATCTCACAATGGAATAATAGAATATACTAAATATACGTGAACAGAAATAGAATAACAATATATAAGAGACCGCACTAGCTGAAGCAACTGGCAAATAAATATCAGTGTGGAATAGTCAGAATACATCAAAACCAAAAGCAAGAAGTTCTGATTAAATATCTGACACAACAGTCTCGTATATAAATAACAGGTCCGTCATATGCAATAAAAGAACAAGTATATGTACCTCAAAACATCGATGCCATGCCTCTAAAATGCTCCAGCTATGCGCTCTGCTAGCGTATCTCCAAAAGCACCAGACTCTCGAACTACTCAATCGAGCATCCAAGAGTTGTCATGACATAAGCAGATAAAGACAAACTTTGGTCAGACATAAAGCTTGGTGTGAGGGGAACTATATAAAAATACTATATAGTAAAACTATATACAAATAGACAAGAATAACAAAATCATAGCCAACCCTCTCCATAAATGTGGCTCAGGGGAAATCTGGATTGCCTATAAACAAGTACGATATATCCATCTCAAAATTAGGGGATCATACCATAATCCGCTCTTCTCCTGTAACAACAAGTTAGTATAATATCTAATCGCACTACACTAGCCCAAAAAGTACTAATAATATAGTACCAATAACATTATGATTAAACCATGATCCCAAAGCTACGATCCCTACTGCTAAGATCGATAAGATACGCCCCAACGTGTATAGTCCCTACGACTAAAACAAAATTGGTACGACACAATGCGTTTGGTCACTAGTGCTATGGCCAAATCGTAGATAACTCGCTATTAGGAAACTCTATGTCTCAGTTCGCTACTATCGAAATTGTAGATGACTCACTACCAAGGAACTCCATGTCCCATCCCGCTATCATCACAAATCGTATAAAAACCTAGATGACTCGCTATTGGGGAACTCTATGTCCTAACCCAATATCATCAAAATCATGGATGACTCGCTATTGGGGAACTCCATATCCCTGAAACACCCCCACACCCTTTAATATACCCAAAATGATACATTAAAAGGCTTGGTGCATTGTAGGTATAACTGAAACTAATAGAGACTAAGATTCACAAAATAGGTAAAAATAGCGAAAACTAAAATAATAAATTATTTAAAACAAAAGCTTCAGAATTGCTTCATAAAACAAATAAGTCAAAACCAAATACAACATACACGTCTCAAAACCCAACGTGTCTCATGAAATTAAAACTTATAGTCTCAACAAAAATCAGAGTACAAATATCCCACTTAAATGCCAGTAAAAAGAAAGAACCAAAAGCTGAAAAAAGTAGGGAAACCATAGTAGAATCTTCTCCAAGAAACCACCAAACAACTGTAATCTACTACCATCTCCCTTGATTGCCTATGGAAGAAAAATGGAAAAAATGGAGCAGTGGGTCAGACAAAAATTCTAGTGAATGATAGTAATTAGCAGTCTTTAAGCAAAGTAAAGTAATAGACTCTACAACAATTATAGTATATAAAGAGGAAACAAAGAAAATAGGAAAGAGATAAACTGGAAATAAATACTATTAACTATACGATAGGTCAATTTCGGTTGCTTGGACTTGTCCTTGATTTCTTCTTTGATTAGGCTGAATTCCTAATCTTGTAATTAGGATGTTACCCTAATTCTACCCTTTTTGATCGGACTGTTACTCCATAAACCTTACTGCGGACCAGACGCTATATAACTCCTTATATAGCAGCCAATGGTATCTAGATAAACGTACAAAGCACCCACTGTGGATCTGGACGACATATATAGCTCCCTACACAGAAGGCAATGGTGTCTACGAAAGACACCCATACTAAGCGCTTGGAACTCATAGCGATTACTGAGCACCAAAATGGAATTCACATGCGTAACTATCACCATGCCCATGCTACCTTTTGCTCCACCTATTGGATACCTCATACTCCAGCATAAGCATGCCCCTCATCCTACTTCAAGCTAATGTGAGATCACCGTGTGTCCATATAATCTATAGGGAAAATGTTGTTGGTACTGTTGCTTCATCCAAACAATATCTAGTTGCGCCCCTTATCCCATGATGTGGACTTCTATTTGACCAATTACTACCATTCTTAACATAAGCGTGCTCTCATCTCTCTTCAAGCTAATGTGAGACACCGTTTTGTCTAATAGGGAATGCTATATGGTACAGGTTCTACTTTCCCTTTGCTTATTAACTTAGATAAATTATTTAAATAAGCCTTTTTTATCATCTTTACTTTCTACGCTTATTAATTTATCCCAAGTCTTAAAATAAGCCTCATTCTATTCTTTTTCTTATTATAACCTATGTTATAATCGTGCTTATTACTTAACCCAAGGTGTAAGGGTGAAAATAAGCTTATTTCATCTTTTACTTTTTTTAATATAATTCTATGTTATAACTTAGCCAATTAATTAGTCCAATTCTAATCATAATCAGGCATAATTTCAGTCTTAATTCCATTTATATTACAATCCAATATCATTAGTTATTACAGTGTTTATAATTTACATCTTATTGTCTTCATTCAATATTCTTACTTATATAATCCATATTCGTGTTTAATTTATTCTAATACATACGTAAAGAAAAGGAGGAAGAAGAGAGTAGATGCTTGCATAAAATCCAAAACATAGAAAAAGATGTAAATAAGAAATAAATAACAGTAAATAAAATTAAATACTGTTAATAAACTACAAATAATAAAAAGTCATGCTTAACAGCAATAAATTATAATTAACTAAAAAGAATAACTAAAAGGGAATAGACTGAAAAATAGATTTAAAACTAATAAAAAGGCTATTCCGAAATTGTAGTAAAACTACAACTATTGGAAACCCTATTATTTTAAATTACTTAAAGAATTCTTAAAATAATTACACTTACTCACTTCTGATCCTTGGCGCTTCCCTTTAGGCCTTCACAAATCCACTTGGTTGTTAAAATATTTTTATTAAAAATATTTTCTCCTTGAAAAGTTATTCCATTTAGGGTCCTTCTTGAGAAGGTGAACCCAAACGGAGAAAATCCAGAATGAGAAAAAGTGTTTGACATAGGGTCTTATTTATAGGGGTAGAAGTGGATCTCGTACCGTTGGATTAGGGGATGAATATGGTGCAACCGCATCATAGGCTGAATAGCAGCCATCAGATGCGAGAATGGAGGTATCAGATTGGTTTTAAGAATGCAAAACACGCCATAGTCGGTTAAAAAAAATCGAGCCATCATTCGAACGAACGAACGATTGTTCGTTCGCTCCTAAAACAGCAGGCGGGTCGACCGGGAGGTCGACCGCCTGATGCCCAGGTCGACCGGCCTGTCGACCGGCCAGACATACACATACACACACATATTTTTTCATTTTTTAATTCCTATCTTGTTCATATTAGCTCAGTTTCTGACGTTCTATATGTGGAAATTGACCAAAAAATTACCATGAACATAATGGTGCAACTCTCATGGATCAATTTTGATAACTTTATAAAGTTATTTTATTACTTAATTAATTAACGGATTAATTATTATGGGTTAAATTTGGTGTTGTTACATTCTTCCCTCCTTAAGGGATTTTGTCCCCAAAATCTCTAAGGATAAAAGAATGTACTAAATGTTTTCATCCACTTCTACAACCAACTACTCAATCATCAACCATTCATCCATTGTCTGTAAGTTTTTCTAATGTAATATATGATACTTATGCAATTAGTGTAGTGTAAATGTCTCTAACTAATGCAAAAGATTATGCGGTCCACTGATTCATTTGACCTCCTTTTATGCAATCATGTCTGTGTCATGTATCCAAATAAATTCGGAAATTTCCTAATGATAACCGATAATTCTATACACATGCTACAAACATCATCCAAATGCAACAACCATGTGAAAATCATCCAATTATAGCAACCATGAAAAATAGAATAAAATGTGCACACATCCATATGCATATGCTCTAGTGTCTTAGTTAGGTCGGTTCCTAAAGAATAATAGTGCCTAGTGTACCTATATGCGTCCATTAGCATCCACTAGCAAACACTTGCAATCACTATCATACATCGTTTATAACATGTTCTATTAACATGTTTACATCAAATCCTACCATCCATAGGTTAAATCCTAAGTTCTACCCTTCTAATGGAAAATAAAGGAAAGAACCTATTCAAAACTAAAGATGGAAAAAGGAAATTCTGAATTCTATTATCAAAGAGACATGGATACAAGATACAAATTTTCTCCTAATCAAATTAGTATTCTTCGAAATCTATATAATCATGTTGGAACCAAAAAGCAACCTTTCCGTAGACTCCTACCAACATGAAGACGTCTTACACGACCTTCCTAAAAGAGCTTCAAAAGTAATCATTCCAATGCTAGCTTGAAAACTACTACCATATGAATACCACTAAAGAAAGATGCTCTTCCCAAGTTCTTCCAAAATCAAGAATGCTCATTCTCAACCATGCTTGTCTTACTATCTTACTAATTCATTTTACTAGTCTTCATGAATCTTATCAGTGTTCTATAACTTTACGGAAACTACCATTATTACTTCTAAAAGTAATTACTGCTATCTCCTTACACCTTTTCCGTTATTCCTAGGAAATGGTTCTTATCTACTCCACATTTAAGAGTTTGGTTTAGTATTTATCACCTTGTTTTAAAAACAAAGGTTTCTAAAAAAATTAAAACGTCAAATCCTAAAATCTTTGTCTTTAAAAGTGCTATCTTTTCAGTTTCTATTAATTTCAAAAATACTTGGTCACTTAATAATATTTCCCAAACCTAGAGGGAAAAACTTCCAAATTTTCAAGTCTAAAACTTATATCTCTCTTTCTTTTAAAGACTTTTACAGTTTTCTATAAAAATTTGAATTTTCAAATTTTACTTTGTTATGTTTTTCATTTCAAAAACTTATTTACCTTTTCACCAAACTATTTTCTTTTAAAATATCTTTAAAATATCCTTTATGTGTTTTCAAAACAGCTTCTTATTACACCTAACAGTCTCATACCTTAATGTATTGGAAATACTTTCCCTTATGAGAAATTATTAACACAAAAATCATCTATGAATGTTTTTAAAGAGGACTTCATGTTTTTGTGAAGTTACAAGGAATTTATTCTATATTTTCGAAATAGAGTATACAAAATATGGTACTTCCCATATCTTATACATCTCTTTCATGTATTCTTCGTAACTTGCACAAAACATTTTTATTTATTTCATAGAAAATCATACCATTATTCTTTTCATTCCAATAGATTAAAATATGTTTAAATTATATTCTTCCATGATAAATATTTTCTAATATCTAACTCACACATTTTCCTCTTAGGAATACTCATCTTCAAAACTATTTTAATATTTCCATAACTCCAAAAAAACTACCTTATACTTTATTAATAATAAGTGTACTTTACAAACCATTTTGCTTTTATACTTAGAAATTACTTTTTAAAATACATTTTTATTTGGGTTAAAACGGACGTCTCGTAAAACACCGTTACTACAACCTAAAAAAACACTAGTGTATGGATTCAATTAAATAAATACCAATAAACCCCATATACCTACGTAAAAATATTTCTTTTGAGAGTCACTTACTATAACAATAGTGTTATATCCTATGCTCTACTTGTTTTTCATGAAAAATTAATTGCAACAATAACAGTTGTAATCTATGTTTTCGATACTTGATACACTCTAGGTTTTATGTTTAAAATCTTTGTTTACTTATAATGAAACTAGTGAGTTATATATATACTCCATAATTCTTCAAAAATAATTCTAATTTTTTATTATATAAAAAAACCAACTTAAATTTCATACCATTCTTCAAAAACCCCATGTTTATTTTATGACAGAAAATATTAACAATGAAAATTTTCAATTCCAACAATTACAATTTTTTTCCAACTTTTTAAATTTTGAAAAGTTCATTTTATTGGGCCTAGCATAAAGTGGGTCTTCCTACTTCTACCCTCGGAGTGCTTTTCCTTGACTAAAGGCTTTTACTCCTATTCCTCTAGTACCTCATATTTATTCTAAGGCATCACCGTCAAATCCACTTGTCTAATACAATTATAATTTCTGCAATTACCTACACATGGACTTTTTTCTCTGCTTATCTACTGAATTTTATTGTGCACCTCTTACCTTTGCCCACCTCTCTTTGGATTTCCATAATCCTAATCCTAAATGTACAAAACTGTTTCTTAAATCCCTACCATGTGTAGACATTCTCTATGCCCCAATAAACGCGTTTCAAAAGTGATACTTCAAGAACTCTGCTCTCAACTGACGAACATGAAGCGTATAAAGAACCTCATTTAGTTGAATAACATGTTCTTTCATACTTCTTGGAAATCACCAAAATGTCGTCCACGAATGTCACTATGAACTTTATTTTAGGACATCTCTAAAAACATGGTTCATCAAATCTATAGAATAGGCTGGGGCATTGGTTAGCCCAAAAGTCATGACTAACCACTCAAAGAATCCGTATGTTGTCCTAAATGTGGTCTTAATAATGTTATCATTAGCAACCCTAAGCTGATGAAATCCAATGTCTAAATCAAGCTGGGAGAGTACCGAAGAGCCAATTAACTCATCAAAAAGATCATCTATCCTATGGAGTGGATATTGGTTCTTCTTTGGGAGCTTACTTAACTTTCTATGGTCCTCGTAAGTTTAGAGGGAACCATCTGTCTTAGTGGCGAAGTCGACTGGCACTCTCCACCCCGATGCACCTATCGAAAAGCTCACAGATCTACTTGCTCAATTCTTTTCTCTCCCTAGGTGCCACATGTCTCACAGGTAATGCTACTGGCTTGACATTCTAGGTCAAACAAAATCAATCTATTTCTTAGGGGGTAGTCCCCTAACCTTCTCAAAGACGTCTACAAAATCTCCGAAGACAGGATTCGAATGCAACTCTGATGAAGATGAATCGAGGGAATAAAGAAAACTTAACATAACTGATCCTTGTGGGGCGCAATATACCTCGAGAGTCCTACCACTGCATGTCTCTAATCTAATGACTCTCCACTCGCAGTCTAATATAGCCTCATATGTGGATAGCCAATCCATTCCCAAAATCATCCCATACCTCGAAAATCCAATATATAGGTGTAGTCAAATTTTATGCCTAGGATAAAATTTTCAAATCCATAAAACCATAGTCAAGTGTGTCGATCCTCCTATGCGGTCTGAAACAACAATGGGGTCTACTAAAGAAATGTCTAAGTGCAAAAGATCTACCAAAGAACTAGAGATGAAAGAGTGTGATGCTCTAGGATTGAAAAGAGTCCAAATGGAAAAAATCAGAAATAGAAATCAAATTTTCCTACCTTTATTTGGTTTACTGTTGGAAGGTACTGTATCCAAAGTCTGAATTTGTGATGCAGGTGCGCTTGTTGCCTGCCTCGCTTTCTGAGGACATACTTTACTAAAGTGACCAAGCTGTCCATAATTGAAACACCTTTCTTCCATACCTTCCTTCTTGCAGTCTTTTGCTTAACGGCCATTCATTCTACAACGTTTACATTTTCCATTTTTCTTGATTCGCTTATGAGATCCCCTTTCTTTCCACTTATCCTTCTTGTCCTTCCACCACTGTTTCTTAGAGCTTGTAGGAACCTCCTTAAGTTCTCCCTTCATCTTCCAATAAGCAGGTTGAATTCACTATCGATCCTCCAAGCCTAACCGCCTAAACTTTCGCTCCTTATCTTCCAACCTAGCTTATGTCTCCTTGAAATCCTTCGTACCAGGAAACGTTCTGTCCCCATGCTAGTGATGTCCTTGCATAGCTTAGAAATATCGGTTGGTGCAGGTGGATTAAAAGATTTCCACCTACCGGTGTTGTATTAGGCGCTTGCCCTTGCACCTCGATTACCGTAGTTCTACGGAACCAGTCAGCCATACTATGCAAAGAAAAAGAAACTAAGGCTCGAAAGGATCGAAAGAAGGTTGAACTGGACTTTGAGGGGATTTTATAAAAACTCTTTTATATTAAAAACTATTTCTAAGAGTTCTTTCTAAAAAATTCTTTTAAAATAAGTTGTTTTGGAAATTACTTTACTTTAAAATAAATTTTAGGGAATCATGTAACCATAGGCTCTTATACCAAGTGAAACAACCCACACCTTTTAACTTAAAAGGACACATTAAAAGGCGTGATGCATTGTAGGTATAACTGAAACTAACAGAGACTAAGATTCAGAAGACAAAATTAGGTAAAAACAACGAAAACTAAAATAATAAATTATTTAAAACAAAAGCTTCATAATTTCTTCATAAACCATATAAGTCAAAATCCAAATACAGCTTACACGTCTCAAAACCCAACATGTCTCATAAAATAAAAACTCGTAGTCTCAACAAAAATCAGAGTACAAATATCCCTCTTAAATGCCATTACAATGAAAGAACCAAAAGCTGAAAAAAGCAAGGAAATACATAGTAGAATCTTCTCCAACAAACTTCCAAGCAACTGCAATCTACTGCCCTCTTCCTTGATTGGTTATGGGGGGAAGGGGAAAATAGAGCAGTAGGTCAGACAAAAAGTTTGGTGAATGATAGTAATTGTTTGAGGCTTTAAGCAAAGTAAAAGTAATAGACTTTACAACAGCTCTACTATATAAAGTGGAAAAAAAGGAAATAGGAAAGAGATAAACTAGAAATAAATAAGATAAACTATAAGATAGGTTAATTTGGATTGCTTGCACTTGTCCTTGATTTGTGCTTTGATTAGGCAGAATTCCTAATCCTGTAATTAGGATGCAACCCTAATTCTACCCTTTTTGATCGACCTGCTATGCCATAAACCTTACCGTGGAACAGACGCTATAATACTTCCTACACAGCAGCCAATGGTATCTACGAAAAATGCACAAAGCACCCACTGTGGATCCAGACGACGTATATAACTCCCTAAACAAAAGGCAATGGTGTCTACGAAAGACACCCACACCAAGCACTTGGAACTCATAGCGATTACTGAGCGCTTAAATGGAAGTCGCATGCGTAACTGCCGCCACATGTTACCTTTTGCTCCACCTATTGGGTCTTCTTATTACCTCAAACTCCAGCATAAGCGTGCCCCTCATCCCATTGCAGGCTAATGTGAGATCACGGTGTCCATAGAATCTATAAGGGAAATACTTTTGGTACTTTAATGTCATCCAAACAATCGAATTGCGTCCTTTATCCAAATCTCTCGTGATTTGGTCTTCTATTTGACAAATTACTACCATTCTTAGCATAAGCGTGCTCTCGTCTCTCTTCAGGCTAATGTGAGACACCGTTTTGTCTAATAGGGAATGCTATATGGTACATGATCTACTTTCATCTTTGCTTATTAACTTAGATAAATTATTTAAATAAGCCTTTATTATAATCTTTACTTTCTATGCTTATTAATTTATCCCAAGTCTTAAAATAAGCCTCATTCTATTATTTTTCTTATTATAACCTATGTTATAATCATGCTTATTACTTAACCCAAGGTCTAAATGTGAAAATAAGCTTCTTCCATCTTTTACTCTTTTTTAGTTATAATTCTACGTTATAAATAAGCAATTAATTTGTTTAATTCTTTTTTTTTGGCAAAGCCAGCCGGTTTTTATAGTGGACCGTCCACTTTTATTATAGCAAATAATAAAACAATACAAAGCAGGTGATAAGCAGAATGCCTATCAACAAATACAAGGTTTTTAAAGTAGACCGACCACTAAATCTAAACTAGATTACAGCACAGGAGTCGGACAACACACCCGAACTACAAATACAAGCTGCACATGGCAGTCACAATCACCATGCAGGGTGAAAATTGAACAAACAAGCACAAAGAACAATAACAAGTATCAAAGATACCGAACATTGCAAAAAGCCAATGATAACCAACATCAACAGACATGCCAAAATTGGCAAATCAAAACATTAACATGAGAATCATTTCCAATAGCGAAATTCGACCATAAGGTTGAAGGGCACAACGGCGACAGAAACAAACAGTCGAACCCCAAAATTGCATAACAGAGATAGCAAATACATCCAAATGCAAAGAAATCTTGCCCACCTCCAGCAACAGACAAATAGAGAAACCACCACAACCATGACAACCAGATCCCTAAGAAAAACAATCAAGAATGACACCAACACCCGCGCATCAACAGAAGACGAAACACACATACACTTCGCAAAACAGAACAGCAAAAGCGACGAGACAACAACTAACAAACACCAAATAAACAAACCCCTGACCATAAACGATTTGAAACACAAGCATGACCAGCACATCATCGAAACAATCCACAGCCTTACTCCAACACGCGAGAGAAGAAAGGCCTGTCATTCAGAGGTGCAATAGGAGTCCAAATCAGATTGAAAGTAAACCGATTGACAGAGTTGGAGAAGTCGCGAAGTAGTGACAAGTCGCCTCACTGAACTGAGGTAGAAGGAGCGTGTAGGAACTCAGCGAGTATCATAGCAAGGCATTGCATCGATAACTTAGGAAGAAACCAGCGGAGAAAGGATGCCAGAGCCACAGCAGATCGTAGGTTGAAAGCAACCAGAGGAAAACACGAAGAGCTTCAAAACCACAGCAGGAAAAGCTAGGGAAGTAGGGAAGTTAAGAAAATGGAGGAATTGGGAAACGGAATGAAGCAGATATGAGAGCGAGGGATTAGAAAAGAAGAAATGGGTGGCGGCGCGAAGGAACCCTAGTCCCCATTGAGATTAGAAAGCTCACGAACCTGCTTTTTAATTTCTAATCATAATTAGACATAATTTCAGTCTTAATTCAATTTATATTACCGTTCAATATCATTATTTATTATAGTATTTATAATTTACATCTCATTTTCTTCATTCAACATTCTTACTTATATAATCCATATTCGCATTTAATTTATTCTAATCCATTCGCGAAGAAAAGAAGGAGGAAGAGAATAGATGCTTGCATAAAATCCAAAATGTAGAAAAAGATGTAAAAAAATAACAGCAAATAAACTTAAATACAGTTAATAGACTATAAATAAATAAAAAGCCATGCTTAATAGTAATAAATTATAATTAACTAAAAAAGAATAACTAAAAGGGAATAGACTGAAAATTAGATTTAAAAATGATAAAAAGGCTATTCCAAAATCGTAGTAAAACTACAAATACTGGAAACACTATTTTTAAAATTACTTAAAGAAATCTTAAAATAATTACAAAAACTCACCTCTGGTCCTTAGCTCTTCCCTTTAGGCCTTCATGGATCCACTTGGGGTTGTTAAAATATTTTTGTTAAAAAAATTTCTCCTTGAAAAATTATTCCATTTAGGGTCCTTCCTGAAAAGGTGAACCCAAGCGGAGAAAATCTAGAATGAGAAAAAGTGTTAGGCCTAGGGTCTTATTTATAGGGGTAGAAGTGGATCTCGGACTATTGAATTTGGGGATTGAATATGTTGCAACCGCATTGTAGGCTGAATAGTAGCCATCGGATGTAAGAAAGGAGGGGCCGGATTGGTTTTAAGAATGCAAAACACGTCACAGTCGATCAAAAAAAATTGACTCATCATTCGAACGAATGAACGATTATTTGTTCGCCCCCAAAACAGCAGGCGGGTCGACCGCCTGGTGCCCAGGTCGACTGGCCGGCCGACCTGCCATAGACATATATTGTTTAATTCCTATCTTGTTCATATTAGCTCGGTTTCTGATGTCCTATATATGAAAATTGATCAGAAAATTACTACGGACACAATGGTGCAACTCTCATGGCTCAATTCTGACAACTTCACTAAGCTATTTTATTATTCAATTAATTAACAGATTAATTATAATGGGTTAAATTTAGGGTTGTTACAATCCCACCCCGCTATCATCACAAATCGTATTTGATCACTATGCACGACTCCCGTCATCACGGCCTAAAACCCACTTGATAACTCTAACATCACACCATACTAATCCCAATTACATTCCAAATTGAAAGCATTATATGTCATAATACTCTTCTGTTATATCCTCCCAATCTGCCACAAAATCTATGGTTTTTGGAATACGTGTCAAGGTGGGTCTCACATTTGACTTGAAATGAGTATAATCCAAAACCTACAAAACTTTCCCAGATGGTTGCCTTCAAAAAACGACCACTGGTTCAAACGACACTTCAATGAGTCCATAAAGTTATCGCACTTTGAAATTTCAATCGATCGATTGATAAAATTCAAACAATAGACTATCAGACGTTTGCAACATCTATCAGACGTTTGAGATTTTGGGTCAGATGTTTGACATATGTTGCTGTTTGTTTTCAGGGCTTATCTAGATGTTTGAGACTTTGGGTCAGATGTATGGCTACCTGTTATGGGTAGAATCAACCTTTAAACACCCATAACTTTTGATCTATAGCTCCAAATGACTCGATGTTTCTTCTGTTACGATTATGGTGAAATTCTATTCAATTCAAAGACTTGAAATCACGAATTTACACAACTTGAGTTTTCTTCTATCCTTGTATATAGCTTATACATGTGTCGATACATTTATTCAGGCATGCCTATTCACATAGGTTCACACAAGAACACATTAACTTATCAATTCACATTTCTGAACCTCACCAAGGCAATTACTTAATCCGGTATACTCTTATGTAACTTAGTGCACATGGTGGTCGCTATAGCTACGTAAAATTCCCAAAATGAACTTATATTCAATAATACTTCTATATAACTAAACAATTGCAAACGAGCATCACCGAGACGATTACTCAACCCGCCACTTTCCTATGCAACGTAGCGCATCTGGTGGCCGCTATGTGTAACACCCCTAATTTTAAATAGCATTATACAGGAGATTTAATTAGATAAATTAAATAGATAATGTAGAGACTAGAGTGATAAATAAATTGAGATTTGAGATTTAATTAGGATCATGCCTTAGCTAAATGGATTTATAAGAATAATTTGTACGTTAAATACATAAGAGAATAAGGCGATGGTAATATGGGAATAGCTGAACCCCATAACCCCTAAAACGCTTACAACCTTTTTATTCTCATTACATTCTTACAAAAACAAAAAGAAGGCTGGCCATAACCTTAAAAAAATGAAGAGAAAAATCCACTTAGAAGCTAAGATTCAAGCTAGGAAGATTAAAGCAAGATCAAATCTGAAGTTCCCTAATCAAAAAATGGTGAATAATAATCTAAACCATCTCATATAAGTCTTTGTGAACGTTTAATTCAGGTATAAGGTTTTAAACCGTTTGGATGGATGAATGATGATATGCTTAGATTTATATGCCATGTTATAATTTAAATAAAGATTTTTGTGGGATAACATAATTCGATTTTAAGGTTAAAATCGTGCAAATAGATTTCCAAATGTCATGATGTTTGAATATATTATGTAAAACATTATTTTGGTGATGGGTTAAAATTCTCCTAATATTCCAAGCTATGGATAATTTATTATGAATTTTGAATGGAAGAAATAGATAATTTTGGGTTTAAATTATTTAAGGCAATCAAATATTGTTTTTCGGTCTAAAATTTATATATGTTAGAAAACATGTCAAAAGCAAATATTTTTGAATTTTAGGGATTTTCCTTAATGTTTTACTATGGTTATTAAATTAATTAAGTTAGAGGACTAAAATGTTTTAAATGTTTTGTTAAGGGGAAGGGCTTAATTGTTAAAATGATTTCATTTGTTAATTATTGAATTCGACAGCCTTTTGGAAAATATTTTTTATAAAGAATTGTAAACCAATCATATTTTGAAAAATTAGGCAAGTTAGGAAAAAATGAATTACTTTGAAAGGCATAAAAATCAGTTTTATTTCGAATTACAACTTTCCCACTTCCATTTGCTTGCTTCCAACACCATATATTCGCTAATGACCTTTCTCACCCATTTGAAACCAATGCACATGGTATCAAGCAATTGATACATAGTGCACTAGAAAAAGGCGGAAGGCACTATGTCGAAGGCATGCATTCGAAGGGGCAGAAGCCATTTTTATAAACTTTTGAACGAATCCAACTTGCCTTTTTTTATAAAGAAGCTTTTGAAAGAGTTGCCGCATTTTGAACTATAGCTGCCATATTCATACCTTTCGAATCAGTTAGAAGCCACTTTACTCTTTATTGTTCGAAAGGGAAGCTTTCATCCTTTTAAATTTTATAGCCGCTTCCTCAATGCTTTCAAAAGGGTTTTTTAACCACTTTTAATAAGAGTTTCAGAGGTAGTGGTTTTGAATGGTTGGTTATGAAGCTATCCGCTTCGCCAATTCTTTTACTTGAGATCAACTGTAACGACCCGCAATGTAACATTCCTGAATTTTGAACGAGTTTAATTTGACAATTTATTTAATTTTGAAATTAAATTGTGAATTTAATTATGAAGTGATTGAAATTATCTTTTGAGAATAAACATGACTTGTAATAAAATTAAAAACAAACATTAACAAGATAAAATTTCATTTGATAATACATTTTCTTTTAAAATTTATATGAACTAAGTTGTAAAATTAATTGAACTTAAGGACCAAAACAAAATTTATAAAATAAATTCAAGACAAGGTTAAAAACATAAATATACAAGATTCTAACAAATGTAAGCTATAAGACAAAGATTAACAAGTGCAAATGAATGTTACAAGTGGCAAACTTGATTTTATCTTCATTAAAAAAAAAAAAAAAAAAAAAAAGAAAAAAAAAAAAAACAAACAATAACAAATCTGAAATAAAAGAAAACAAATAGAAACCAGGCTATTGTTCTTCACTACTCAAACCTTGTTTTCCAATTCATTCTCAAACTGAAAAATATATCAAAATCTGAGAATGAACAAACTACAAAACCAGATCTGGAAACAGAAATAAGATCAAAGCAAGAAGCAAGTTAAAGTTTCTCAGCAACAAGAAGTAATCAAACAACAAGACAGTGCAGATTCTATCTAAAAAAAAAAAAAGAGATAAGTAAATTTTCTTAAACTTTGAATTTCATATCAGTGTTAAAGTATAAATTTAAAACAATTCAAACAAAAAAAATCAAAAAAAAAAAAATGCAGATTCGACTTGAAAGCCAATTTGAAATCTATTCTAAAGTCTGGAGCATGCAAGCATGCATCTTCATTTCAACCTGCGAATCTAATCAAGCCGGGAAAACAAATTCAGTGCAAAGAAAAAAAAAAAAAAGAAACTCAAACACTTCACTGTGTCTTCTCTGTCCCTCTCTGCCTCTGTTCTTCTCTGAGCAACAAAACAGGTGAGCAAACCCACTTTCCCCTGATTTTATCTTGATACTTTCTGAAGTGTGATAATGAAATGTGTTTGAATGATGTGTATACTGGCCTGCATGTTGTGTATATGCAAATATCTGAGAGTATTTCTCTATTTATATGAAAATAGGTCCTGTTTTTAGTTACAGGATTCCTCATCTAAGTTTTAAAATTTAAATTCACTTTGTGAAATCAATATTAAGTAGAACTTTGAACAACATAAACTTATTTTTAAAAAATAACCACAAGTAAAGTATGTGAAAAAAAAAATAGTTAATTGCAGAGATGGTTTTCATTACACTGTCTCTGTTTCAAACATACTCTTTAATACTGCATTGATGTTTAAAAGGATGTTCTGGAATGATTGTAAATATGCCTGTATGTTTTGAATATGCCAGTGCATGTTGTTATTCTGGTGTATATATACATATAGATATATAACTAATCTTGTGTAATTGGTTAGAGACAGAATCTTAAATCAAGATTTGAAAGTTTGAATGAAATTGTTTGAGTGAACCAAGAAGAAAAAAAAAAGGGGTTGACAAAGAACATCATATCTCAGATTTTAAAATAACTTGAGTATTGATCTTTAAAAAGGAAATTTATCATGATACTATATACAAATTCTACATAGTTTCAAATATATATTATGGAGTAAATATTAAGGAGATTAGAATATTATAGTAATAAACCATTATATCAGAAACTTAAAATCATAAAGTCTGGAATTTGTTGAAGCTAAACAGTGTAGCATGGTCTCTGCATACCAATTTCACTGTAAAAAGAACATTTTTATGTTAAATTCAAATGTTAAATTTTGTTGATTTGATTTTGTATCTAGAACAAATATTCAAAAACAAGATTTTTGAAACAAACATGATGATTTTTAGTGACGTATTTAAGGTGCGGTTTCGAGATGAACAAAAAAATGTTTTTGTCAATTTCTGATGATTAAAACAGAACTTGGACATTGAGATTTGTCTTGAAGCTAGCTTAATGGTTTATGAAGTGGGGAAAATGTTAGAAAAAAATTTTTATTTCGTGAATTTGGGGAACGAGATCAATTTAGGGCTTGTGTTCAAGTTTGATTTTGTCTGTAACCATGGGGTGTTCGTCGCCCTCACATGATCGAGTGTCTCGAGATTTGGGAAATGGATGCATCGTGGTCTGTTGCAAATCTTGGGTAAAAGGGCGAGATGGTCGGTGATTGGGATGGTCGTGGATGATGGGTTAGTTGCTTGAAGTTTGGTTCTGATGGAAGCTAATTTGCTCGATTTTGATCTATGGCAAAGTTGAGGGATCTGGGTGCTATGGCGAGTTGAGGGGATCATATGTGACTGGTAGAGATCGGCTACGATGAACGGAATCGCCACGATCGTGTGTACATGTGTACGCGTGGGTTGGGTGTATCAGTTGATTGGGGAGAAGAAGAATGATGGAAGAAGAAGAACGCGACTCGAGAACGAGCTCGGGAAGATAGTGATTTGGCTCGAGTTTCCTTTGCATTTGACTCGAGTAAAAATTTTCATAGGCTCGAGCAGGTTTTCTTCTGAAACCTGACTGTGTGCAGGTTTTAAAATTTAAAACTAAATTTAAAAATATGCTAGGCAAGTTTAAATCTGAGCTTAAAGCAAGATTAATTGATGAATTCAAATAGATTTTGAATTTCAGGTTTTGAAATAATCAAGATTTTCAGAAATATAATATTTAAATTTTTACAACCTACACAGTTTTTGATATTGAGTGATTTTTAAAATACGAAAATAAGTTATCAAAACAAGATTTAAATTCTAAGTTAAATCTGAAATTAGAATCCTGGATTCAAATTTGAATTTGAACCTGGAAGTTTCAAAAAGGAAAATAGGTTGACAAATTCAAATGTAATAATTTGGTTTGAATATTTTAAGTATGTTTAACATGTGTTTTATAAAATCTGTAATAAAATTTAAAACAGAGTCTAAATTTTAATCTTTGAATTTAAACCTGAAACATGATTTGGATCTTGGTTGTAATATAAATAAAAATTTGAAATTTATATGTTCAATATCCTTTGAATTATTTAAAGTATTTTAAACTTGTTAAGTTTGAATGTGGGATTAGTTTTATAATCTATAATCTAACTTAAAGATCTTAAGTTGATAAATTTATTGATGACGGTCTATTTCCCAAGGTTTATTAAATAAGAATCAAACGATAAAAAAAAAAAAGAAGAAGAAGAAGATGAATGGCTATCTTCTAATTGATGAAATTTTAAATAATTAATTAATGAAAGTACTTAAAGTAATTAAAGAAATTGATTAATAATTCAAGTTAATTAAATCAAGTAATGAATGATTTAAATTAAAATAATAACTACTAGGTAAAAGTAATTAAGAGTAGATAAATTTAAGATCAAAGATTGATTAATCAAATATTTGGGGTTAATTACTTTAAAGTAAATTAATTAATATGGTTAATTAATTAAGATAACTAATTAAGGTTAATTAACTTAAAGTGATTAAGAAGTTATTATTAATTAAGGAATAATTAATTGTTGAAATTAATTAAGGAATAATAAATCTATTTATTAAAGACAATTAATTTTAACTAAGATTTAATTAATCAATAATTAAAAGTTTATTTTTTTAAAGTAATTAATTGAGGAATAAGTAACTAAGATTTAATTAATTACAATTAAAGGTTAATTAATTACGAAAATTAATTAAATAAATGATTAATAAATGTAGGTAGTTAAAACTTAATTAATTACAGTTAATGATAATTAACCATTGATTTAAAAGAATACTAATAGAATTTATTATATGAATAATAAATTTATAACCACACGGTTTATTCATCTTAATTAAAGATGTTTGATTGTTATTGGATGTTCTGTGATGGATTGATATATCTGATACGTGATGTGATGCTATGTGATGTTTTGTGCTAAGCTGTCATATCTGTGATATATATATTGTTATGCAAACCCCTTGACACGTAGAATGACATTTGAATTTCGATGCGACAGGGAGTCGGATTCCAGTCGGTTATCCGAAACCCACATCGAATCATATTAGTTAATCTTTGTGAATGATATTTTACTTTATCTATGAATCTGTGAATATAGATAAGCGTTATGGGTTATACCGCTTATCGATATATTTGAACCTGTGATGATGATGTTGTGCACTATTGTGTTGAACCCCTAGACCACACCTGTACACACACAAGTATGGATTGCACGTGGAGATTAGTTAAGTCACAGATTTTAAAAATCGTTTTAAAAATTGAATTTTTCCAAAATAGTTTTGGAATTAGAATTGAAGCTTTTTGAAAATGAGTTTTCAAAAAATAAAAGTTATTTGAATAACTTGATTGAGTTTTGAAATGTAAATAAATTAATTTAAATTTGAATTCAATATTTGAAATTGAATTCTATGACTTGGAAACTATTGTTTAAAAAGTTATTCAACTTACAAAGGGGTTATATGGGTTTTAAACCATTTTTAAAGGTGATGTTTTGAAATTTAAATTCAACTCAAGATTTCAACTTGTATAAATTAGATTTGCTTTCTCATAAGAAATGGACTTTCAAGTTGTGTTAAAAGGATTTTCAAGTCTAAAAGAAAAATTGTTTTCCAAGTTTTAGAATGTGTTTTGAAAGCTATAAATCTTTAATTTAAAGATTTAATTGGGTTAACCCAATTGAAATGGGAATTGTTTTGAAATCTATGAATAGATCTTTGTGAAACTGGGTGAAACTTTGTGAAATAAATCTTTTTGTTTAAAGATTTAAATGGTAATTTGATAACCATTTGAAAGAAAAGTTTTGGATTTTATAAGTTGTGACTTAGCTAAAATCCCATATCCATATGTTTTAAAATATGGCGCTTACTATTCGGTTTAGCCGGGAGAGGACCTTGTGTCATATAGCCCATTCCGAATAGTGATACGACGTTATGGATAGCATTTGAAGACCGGTGGTGAAGACCGGGTATTTGTGAGAACGATAGGATAACCTATCGATTAACTCTGCACTGAGTTGCTCCGGTATAGAGTTCTCCTTAGTGATGGGAAGTCCGATCGGGATTGTGGATACCCGGATTTGCAAGGGCTTCTTCGGAAGTGCCTTCGGTTCTGTTCGAACCCGGAACAGACTTGTATGGTTGTATGTCCGACATTACACTTTGAGATGTTAACTGATTTCTATCAAATACATTTCTGCTTGGTGGCGGAGAATTTATTCTCTTAGCTTAACACCCTTCTCTGAGACGTACGAGCTCAGAGGTTATGTAGTTGATATTTATCAGTGATATTCCCAATTTGGTAATGTGGCATGCTGAGTGCTGCTGTGTGATGATCATTGGTTGATCATTTGTGATATGATCATTTGTTTGATCATTTATCTTTGTGATCATTGCTTTGGTCATCTGTTGACCCAAAGCATGGCTTTGTTGCACAAAGCGTAGCTTTGTGGACGAGACTGCATCAGGACCTCACTCCCCGAAAATGGTCGAAACAGGAAAGATGCGGCAAGGTTATGAGGGTCGCTCCCTTTAGGGTATGTCATTCCCTTCTGGTAAAGGGTGGTATCATGGTATGGAGCCCAGATACTTACCTATGTGGATACTGCAGATCTATTACTTTGTGATACTTTGTGGTTGTTGTTGCGAGCGCTCGGATAAAGGTCCCAAAGGACCGGGGGATGACATATTCGTGTAGTAGTTACCTAGTTACAGAGGTAACCCGGCCTTGTGTTGGCAGAGATCTAACCGTAACGTTAGTTCTCGGGACGTCCCGCCAGAGGCGATCCCATAGACAGTAGGAAGTTCCTTAGCCTGACCATTTGTTGGAAATCCAATCAAAACACTACGCGCCCTGTACGGTTTTAGTTGTATAACCTGCCATGGAATGTGGCGGTAACCTGCTATTGAACATGGTAGCTATAGTAGGCATACGATGAAATGTCGTATGCTGGCTAGGATTAATATTCTATTTTCGAAATGGTTTTTATGCACTATGCACTAGTAATAATATCAAAGAAAACTTTCTCGTATTAAGCATATTTGACTATCATAAGGAGAAATCTCCTCCAATTCTGCGTTTGCATTGTGTGTGTGGTGGGAGGCCTTATGGTAGTTTCATTTTCCAAAAAGCATTGCGGATTTCAAATTTGAATTCTTTGTTTGTTTTAAAGACCAAATGCTTTTGTTTGCTCATACCAGTCCCATGACTGACCTGGAGTTTATTATTCCTTTCCTAAACTCTGGGTGCCCACTATTTCCCACACGGGCAGTCTAGAGTTGGGATTTTCAGATAATCTATAGTAGGTGTAGATTCGATAGCTTTAAGCCTCAGGATTTGGCAATTGCATTTGGATCGAGTTGCTTATCTTCATGCATCATTATTGGGAGTTCGAGCTATTGCTGGATTGGTATTTTGAAGATGGAGTTCTTTCTTGAAGATTATTTTGGAGTTTTGTTCCGCTGCTAGTATTATCATTATCTTTCCGCTGCTATTCTTTGTATCTCTGATATATATATATTGGTGTTCATTGTACCATTCATGTTGTATCAGTTATTGTATCAAATGTTGTATATTGATATGCATATTCTTTTCCTTCCGCTATGTTATTTACTTAATGTGTTATAAGCTCCGGCGAACCAGGTTCGACGTTTGGATCTGCGGCATTTGAATACGAGTGTCGTATTCGGTGCCGATTTTCGAAGGTCGAGTCAGGGTCGTCACAAGTGGTATCAGAGCTGATGGTTAAAACCTTAGCTCAGGAGTATAACACATTAAGTAGCTCATTAGAGATAGGGTGAAGTATACCCTAGAATGAGTGATCCCTATGATATCCGTTCGAATGCCTCAGTAAATTCTCTTGCTATTCACTGATAGTAAGTATGAGTACGAGAAGAGAACGAGATAGGGGACAGGGGAGTACCACTACAAATGGTCAATACCCTGCAACAGTGGAAACAACTTTTCTCTATCAATCTCCTTTGATTCGATTTCGTATTCTTTTGATTGCTTCGTGACAGCTCCAGAAAGAAGTTTCGGTGTGATGGTGGCCCTACGAATCGTGTAGATAAGTCTCTATTTCGTATTCTCTTCATCCAATTTCCTATCAGCTTTTCGTTCTAGACTCTAATAAATTTGAAATTGAAATTGAAAATTTTAAATAAGTTAGAAATTTAAAATTAAGTAAATTGGTTAACTAATATGAAGATTTGATCCATCTATTTATTTTTTTGGGATCCGATATATTCTACGAACGATTAGTTATCCCTTCGAACTAATCAATGCCCTCGTATATTCGTAGACCGATGGACCCAAATATCTTGTGTAATAATTATATGAGTTTGTTCTCATATTGTTGATATTCTGATTTGGGAAACCAAATGCAGAATAAATATTCGATTCTGATCTGATCAATCATTCCTTTATCTATCATCTATTCTTTGTCGTCCCCTACTTACAAATTTCGAGGACGAAATTTCTTAAGGGGGGAAATCTGTAACATTCCTGAATTTTGAACGAGTTTAATTTGACAATTTATTTAATTTTGAAATTAAATTGTGAATTTAATTATGAAGTGATTGAAATTATCTTTTGAGAATAAACATGACTTGTAATAAAATTAAAAACAAACATTAACAAGATAAAATTTCATTTGATAATACATTTTCTTTTAAAATTTATATGAACTAAGTTGTAAAATTAATTGAACTTAAGGACCAAAACAAAATTTATAAAATAAATTCAAGACAAGGTTAAAAACATAAATATACAAGATTCTAACAAATGTAAGCTATAAGACAAAGATTAACAAGTGCAAATGAATGTTACAAGTGGCAAACTTGATTTTATCTTCATTAAAAAAAAAAAAAAAAAAAAAAAGAAAAAAAAAAAAACAAACAATAACAAATCTGAAATAAAAGAAAACAAATAGAAACCAGGCTATTGTTCTTCACTACTCAAACCTTGTTTTCCAATTCATTCTCAAACTGAAAAATATATCAAAATCTGAGAATGAACAAACTACAAAACCAGATCTGGAAACAGAAATAAGATCAAAGCAAGAAGCAAGTTAAAGTTTCTCAGCAACAAGAAGTAATCAAACAACAAGACAGTGCAGATTCTATCTAAAAAAAAAAAAAGAGATAAGTAAATTTTCTTAAACTTTGAATTTCATATCAGTGTTAAAGTATAAATTTAAAACAATTCAAACAAAAAAAATCAAAAAAAAAAAATGCAGATTCGACTTGAAAGCCAATTTGAAATCTATTCTAAAGTCTGGAGCATGCAAGCATGCATCTTCATTTCAACCTGCGAATCTAATCAAGCCGGGAAAACAAATTCAGTGCAAAGAAAAAAAAAAAAAAGAAACTCAAACACTTCACTGTGTCTTCTCTGTCCCTCTCTGCCTCTGTTCTTCTCTGAGCAACAAAACAGGTGAGCAAACCCACTTTCCCCTGATTTTATCTTGATACTTTCTGAAGTGTGATAATGAAATGTGTTTGAATGATGTGTATACTGGCCTGCATGTTGTGTATATGCAAATATCTGAGAGTATTTCTCTATTTATATGAAAATAGGTCCTGTTTTTAGTTACAGGATTCCTCATCTAAGTTTTAAAATTTAAATTCACTTTGTGAAATCAATATTAAGTAGAACTTTGAACAACATAAACTTATTTTTAAAAAATAACCACAAGTAAAGTATGTGAAAAAAAAAATAGTTAATTGCAGAGATGGTTTTCATTACACTGTCTCTGTTTCAAACATACTCTTTAATACTGCATTGATGTTTAAAAGGATGTTCTGGAATGATTGTAAATATGCCTGTATGTTTTGAATATGCCAGTGCATGTTGTTATTCTGGTGTATATATACATATAGATATATAACTAATCTTGTGTAATTGGTTAGAGACAGAATCTTAAATCAAGATTTGAAAGTTTGAATGAAATTGTTTGAGTGAACCAAGAAGAAAAAAAAAAGGGGTTGACAAAGAACATCATATCTCAGATTTTAAAATAACTTGAGTATTGATCTTTAAAAAGGAAATTTATCATGATACTATATACAAATTCTACATAGTTTCAAATATATATTATGGAGTAAATATTAAGGAGATTAGAATATTATAGTAATAAACCATTATATCAGAAACTTAAAATCATAAAGTCTGGAATTTGTTGAAGCTAAACAGTGTAGCATGGTCTCTGCATACCAATTTCACTGTAAAAAGAACATTTTTATGTTAAATTCAAATGTTAAATTTTGTTGATTTGATTTTGTATCTAGAACAAATATTCAAAAACAAGATTTTTGAAACAAACATGATGATTTTTAGTGACGTATTTAAGGTGCGGTTTCGAGATGAACAAAAAAATGTTTTTGTCAATTTCTGATGATTAAAACAGAACTTGGACATTGAGATTTGTCTTGAAGCTAGCTTAATGGTTTATGAAGTGGGGAAAATGTTAGAAAAAAATTTCTATTTCGTGAATTTGGGGAACGAGATCAATTTAGGGCTTGTGTTCAAGTTTGATTTTGTCTGTAACCATGGGGTGTTCGTCGCCCTCACATGATCGAGTGTCTCGAGATTTGGGAAATGGATGCATCGTGGTCTGTTGCAAATCTTGGGTAAAAGGGCGAGATGGTCGGTGATTGGGATGGTCGTGGATGATGGGTTAGTTGCTTGAAGTTTGGTTCTGATGGAAGCTAATTTGCTCGATTTTGATCTATGGCAAAGTTGAGGGATCTGGGTGCTATGGCGAGTTGAGGGGATCATATGTGACTGGTAGAGATCGGCTACGATGAACGGAATCGCCACGATCGTGTGTACATGTGTACGCGTGGGTTGGGTGTATCAGTTGATTGGGGAGAAGAAGAATGATGGAAGAAGAAGAACGCGACTCGAGAACGAGCTCGGGAAGATAGTGATTTGGCTCGAGTTTCCTTTGCATTTGACTCGAGTAAAAATTTTCATAGGCTCGAGCAGGTTTTCTTCTGAAACCTGACTGTGTGCAGGTTTTAAAATTTAAAACTAAATTTAAAAATATGCTAGGCAAGTTTAAATCTGAGCTTAAAGCAAGATTAATTGATGAATTCAAATAGATTTTGAATTTCAGGTTTTGAAATAATCAAGATTTTCAGAAATATAATATTTAAATTTTTACAACCTACACAGTTTTTGATATTGAGTGATTTTTAAAATACGAAAATAAGTTATCAAAACAAGATTTAAATTCTAAGTTAAATCTGAAATTAGAATCCTGGATTCAAATTTGAATTTGAACCTGGAAGTTTCAAAAAGGAAAATAGGTTGACAAATTCAAATGTAATAATTTGGTTTGAATATTTTAAGTATGTTTAACATGTGTTTTATAAAATCTGTAATAAAATTTAAAACAGAGTCTAAATTTTAATCTTTGAATTTAAACCTGAAACATGATTTGGATCTTGGTTGTAATATAAATAAAAATTTGAAATTTATATGTTCAATATCCTTTGAATTATTTAAAGTATTTTAAACTTGTTAAGTTTGAATGTGGGATAAGTTTTATAATCTATAATCTAACTTAAAGATCTTAAGTTGATAAATTTATTGATGACGGTCTATTTCCCAAGGTTTATTAAATAAGAATCAAACGATAAAAAAAAAAAAAAGAAGAAGAAGAAGATGAATGGCTATCTTCTAATTGATGAAATTTTAAATAATTAATTAATGAAAGTACTTAAAGTAATTAAAGAAATTGATTAATAATTCAAGTTAATTAAATCAAGTAATGAATGATTTAAATTAAAATAATAACTACTAGGTAAAAGTAATTAAGAGTAGATAAATTTAAGATCAAAGATTGATTAATCAAATATTTGGGGTTAATTACTTTAAAGTAAATTAATTAATATGGTTAATTAATTAAGATAACTAATTAAGGTTAATTAACTTAAAGTGATTAAGAAGTTATTATTAATTAAGGAATAATTAATTGTTGAAATTAATTAAGGAATAATAAATCTATTTATTAAAGACAATTAATTTTAACTAAGATTTAATTAATCAATAATTAAAAGTTTATTTTTTTAAAGTAATTAATTGAGGAATAAGTAACTAAGATTTAATTAATTACAATTAAAGGTTAATTAATTACGAAAATTAATTAAATAAATGATTAATAAATGTAGGTAGTTAAAACTTAATTAATTACAGTTAATGATAATTAACCATTGATTTAAAAGAATACTAATAGAATTTATTATATGAATAATAAATTTATAACCACACGGTTTATTCATCTTAATTAAAGATGTTTGATTGTTATTGGATGTTCTGTGATGGATTGATATATCTGATACGTGATGTGATGCTATGTGATGTTTTGTGCTAAGCTGTCATATCTGTGATATATATATTGTTATGCAAACCCCTTGACACGTAGAATGACATTTGAATTTCGATGCGACAGGGAGTCGGATTCCAGTCGGTTATCCGAAACCCACATCGAATCATATTAGTTAATCTTTGTGAATGATATTTTACTTTATCTATGAATCTGTGAATATAGATAAGCGTTATGGGTTATACCGCTTATCGATATATTTGAACCTGTGATGATGATGTTGTGCACTATTGTGTTGAACCCCTAGACCACACCTGTACACACACAAGTATGGATTGCACGTGGAGATTAGTTAAGTCACAGATTTTAAAAATCGTTTTAAAAATTGAATTTTTCCAAAATAGTTTTGGAATTAGAATTGAAGCTTTTTGAAAATGAGTTTTCAAAAAATAAAAGTTATTTGAATAACTTGATTGAGTTTTGAAATGTAAATAAATTAATTTAAATTTGAATTCAATATTTGAAATTGAATTCTATGACTTGGAAACTATTGTTTAAAAAGTTATTCAACTTACAAAGGGGTTATATGGGTTTTAAACCATTTTTAAAGGTGATGTTTTGAAATTTAAATTCAACTCAAGATTTCAACTTGTATAAATTAGATTTGCTTTCTCATAAGAAATGGACTTTCAAGTTGTGTTAAAAGGATTTTCAAGTCTAAAAGAAAAATTGTTTTCCAAGTTTTAGAATGTGTTTTGAAAGCTATAAATCTTTAATTTAAAGATTTAATTGGGTTAACCCAATTGAAATGGGAATTGTTTTGAAATCTATGAATAGATCTTTGTGAAACTGGGTGAAACTTTGTGAAATAAATCTTTTTGTTTAAAGATTTAAATGGTAATTTGATAACCATTTGAAAGAAAAGTTTTGGATTTTATAAGTTGTGACTTAGCTAAAATCCCATATCCATATGTTTTAAAATATGGCGCTTACTATTCGGTTTAGCCGGGAGAGGACCTTGTGTCATATAGCCCATTCCGAATAGTGATACGACGTTATGGATAGCATTTGAAGACCGGTGGTGAAGACCGGGTATTTGTGAGAACGATAGGATAACCTATCGATTAACTCTGCACTGAGTTGCTCCGGTATAGAGTTCTCCTTAGTGATGGGAAGTCCGATCGGGATTGTGGATACCCGGATTTGCAAGGGCTTCTTCGGAAGTGCCTTCGGTTCTGTTCGAACCCGGAACAGACTTGTATGGTTGTATGTCCGACATTACACTTTGAGATGTTAACTGATTTCTATCAAATACATTTCTGCTTGGTGGCGGAGAATTTATTCTCTTAGCTTAACACCCTTCTCTGAGACGTACGAGCTCAGAGGTTATGTAGTTGATATTTATCAGTGATATTCCCAATTTGGTAATGTGGCATGCTGAGTGCTGCTGTGTGATGATCATTGGTTGATCATTTGTGATATGATCATTTGTTTGATCATTTATCTTTGTGATCATTGCTTTGGTCATCTGTTGACCCAAAGCATGGCTTTGTTGCACAAAGCGTAGCTTTGTGGACGAGACTGCATCAGGACCTCACTCCCCGAAAATGGTCGAAACAGGAAAGATGCGGCAAGGTTATGAGGGTCGCTCCCTTTAGGGTATGTCATTCCCTTCTGGTAAAGGGTGGTATCATGGTATGGAGCCCAGATACTTACCTATGTGGATACTGCAGATCTATTACTTTGTGATACTTTGTGGTTGTTGTTGCGAGCGCTCGGATAAAGGTCCCAAAGGACCGGGGGATGACATATTCGTGTAGTAGTTACCTAGTTACAGAGGTAACCCGGCCTTGTGTTGGCAGAGATCTAACCGTAACGTTAGTTCTCGGGACGTCCCGCCAGAGGCGATCCCATAGACAGTAGGAAGTTCCTTAGCCTGACCATTTGTTGGAAATCCAATCAAAACACTACGCGCCCTGTACGGTTTTAGTTGTATAACCTGCCATGGAATGTGGCGGTAACCTGCTATTGAACATGGTAGCTATAGTAGGCATACGATGAAATGTCGTATGCTGGCTAGGATTAATATTCTATTTTCGAAATGGTTTTTATGCACTATGCACTAGTAATAATATCAAAGAAAACTTTCTCGTATTAAGCATATTTGACTATCATAAGGAGAAATCTCCTCCAATTCTGCGTTTGCATTGTGTGTGTGGTGGGAGGCCTTATGGTAGTTTCATTTTCCAAAAAGCATTGCGGATTTCAAATTTGAATTCTTTGTTTGTTTTAAAGACCAAATTCTTTTGTTTGCTCATACCAGTCCCATGACTGACCTGGAGTTTATTATTCCTTTCCTAAACTCTGGGTGCCCACTATTTCCCACACGGGCAGTCTAGAGTTGGGATTTTCAGATAATCTATAGTAGGTGTAGATTCGATAGCTTTAAGCCTCAGGATTTGGCAATTGCATTTGGATCGAGTTGCTTATCTTCATGCATCATTATTGGGAGTTCGAGCTATTGCTGGATTGGTATTTTGAAGATGGAGTTCTTTCTTGAAGATTATTTTGGAGTTTTGTTCCGCTGCTAGTATTATCATTATCTTTCCGCTGCTATTCTTTGTATCTCTGATATATATATATTGGTGTTCATTGTACCATTCATGTTGTATCAGTTATTGTATCAAATGTTGTATATTGATATGCATATTCTTTTCCTTCCGCTATGTTATTTACTTAATGTGTTATAAGCTCCGGCGAACCAGGTTCGACGTTTGGATCTGCGGCATTTGAATACGAGTGTCGTATTCGGTGCCGATTTTCGAAGGTCGAGTCAGGGTCGTCACACGCAAATCCATACCCCTTGAGTCCACACTATTTTACATAAATCAACTCAAGTTGCACAGAAATACGAACCATTTGGGTTGAAGAAGAAGAGGTAGAAGAAGAAAATAGAAATCAACATCAGAATCTAACCATCGCAGTGGAATAAAACATAATAGATAATAATGATCTTTACTCAAAAATCAAATATATCTGTTTATACATTACATCATCAGAGTACATCAATCACTGCTCAACATCAATATCATACAAATGGATACACAACAACTCAACACAGCGGAATATATATGTATATAAACAAGTATGAAATACGCATCGTCATCCAGCTCGACTCCTGAGCTCTGCGGCATCAAATCCTGTATCCTATAATACTTGGTCTGACCCGTGCATTACATTTAAATAGTACCCGAGTCAGTCTAGAATACCAGCTTGAGAAAATCACACTCAATTGATTATTAAAGTTTCAAAAATCCTATGAAAACAAAAGCATCTCGTAAGACCACGCCACAAATAAACATGTCGGGTTTTTACCTTACGATAGCTAAAACATTTTTATAGAAATCCTCTGATATTACAATAGGGTCTATATACAAATACTTATAAAATAGCCGAAATTGTTACATTATTAAATTCCAGCTACTAGCCACAAAGTGGGTAATACAAACAAAACTCGTACAAGGCTCGTAGGGAGAATGGATTTCCAACTAATGACTAGGCACTGGGGTACCACCCGTCACAGTACGTGGCCTAGATCACAGTACCGAGGAGTACGCCCGCTCCTCTGCAACACAAGACGGGGAATACCTCTTACTGGATAATCCTGAGTGAGATCACCCCGCGGTTGGGATCAGCAACTGCCCACTAAGCCGAAATAAAAGGGACATCTAGACAGGAATGACCTCACCCTGCTTGGGTGCTACCCACCTAGCCTTGCTGCATAACCCCTAATTTTCAGTCATTCCCATTTGATGAGGCTTGAGGCTAAGCGTTACCTTTTCAGAACGTATCCCTTAGAATGCCCATCATCCACCGGATGATGTCCCGAAAGCATTCGTCCATACAAGTCCGTCACGGGTCCGAACGGAACCGTAGGCACTATTCCTACTACATCCATTTTGGAAATATCCTTAGGATTAGTAGCGACTAGCCCTTGCACTTCACTGCTCCATCTTCGAATCCAAAATCGTTTTCCATGAAACGTACAAACCGGATCGAAGTGGTTTTCGAGAAATAAATCTCGATCCCGGTCTCTTCGAAACGATCAACGCATTTGGCCAATATTGATAGTTAGTGATTTAACTATAAATTAATATTCCCAAACAACCATCCAACGATAAATAATTTTTCAAATTATTTATTAACCTCAAAAATATCTTTACAAGATATATTTTCACTTTTCAAACCCTTTTGAAAACAGTTTTCAAAACTATCTTCCTTTTCTGAATAAATTTCCCAAATATTTTCTATTTCTTCTGAAATTACCAAGCACAAAACTTTAGATTTTTAAAATAATTTAAAACGCTTACTTTGAAATATACTTTTAAATATTTAAGTTAAAACTACTTCAATAATTTGTTAAAAATACATACTATATGAATATTTGAAAATAATGTTACTTTATAAATATAAAACCAGGTTTTCACTTTTTAAAACAAAATACTAAGTCACCTTTAAATAATTATTACAATAATAGATTTGAAAAATATTTACTTTAGGATTTTAAACATTCAGAAATAATAAATTTTCTAAAATATGCTTTTTAAAACAACATTAAACTTTTATCTTATATCTAAAAATTTACTTAAAACGTACTTGGCTATCCAGAGAAATATACTTCTCTTCACAACCTATAAAAATAAATCACTATTTATTTCTAAACAATTTTTCTCATTCCTTTAATAAATTCCCACCTTGAATTTTTTCTTCCAACTATCCAATTTCATACACTTAAATCAGTTTCCAAATTGATTTCCATTTTACTTCATTTATTCAAAAATCCTTTAATTTCAGATTTTATTCCTTAATTATGATTTAAAATACTTTTAATTGAAATACCAATTTATATTTCTCAATTTACTTCTTATTCCTTTAGATAAATCTAAACTTTAAGTTTTAAAATAATTCTTTATTCATTTAAATTAATATCACATAATTTGACAATTCATTAATTACTGTTTATTCAAACCCTTTTCTTTTCATACTCGAAGTTATTTATTAGTATTTAACATACTTATATTTCCTTTTCAATTCATTCTTAATTTATTAAATTTTATAAGATTATTTCATTTACAAATTTACTTCCTTTATTTTCTTTCCAAAATCCAATTTATATATTTTTGGTAATTCATTATACCCAAATATATCTAACCAAATCATATCATTCAATATTCCAATATATTCATCATAGAATATCAAGTAATCACAACAGAGAATATTAAATAATAAATGTTGAGGGATCCAGTTGGATCCCTCTAACCTGTTTTTTCTGCATCCACAGATGTTAGCACAATAATATGCCAATTCCAGAATATACCATACCATAGCACATCAATCAATTTCAACCATTCAAACAATTATTTAAATTTAATCATTTAAATTTAAATTTAAATTAACTAAGTGAGATTAACTCACCTTTGCTTTTATTTGCAATCCATTTCCATTCCAGCTTGTTTCTCGATTTTAGACCTTGTATAAATATTTACGGTTTAGTAATATTTGAAATAAATCGAACAATCAATTTCCATTAATATTCATTTTAAACTTTAAATCATTGGATTAATAAAATTCTAATTTTACTTTACTGTTAAATTTCTAGTAACAAGTTAAATGAATAGTTTTTATCATTAGATCAAAATGTTCAAAATAATCTAATCAACTAATGATTTAATTCAACTAATAGTTTGATAAAATATTTTAGTGTCTCAATTCATTAAATAGGTTAATCATCAACCTAATTACCATAATACATTTCTAGATGTATTTATATTTATAAATTTCTTTCCTGTAAATCAAATAATTATGTTTACCGTACAAACAAATGTACTTATTTATATTATGAATTGGAAAATAGCAAAATGTTGTCTTACTGTTAAATAATAATAAAAAATACCTTTATCTATATATATATATTTATAAAAATAGAGACTTTATATATATATAAAAACCCTACTGTAATATGTACATATTCATACTTATATTCTCTTCGAAATCAACACAGTAATTAAACTTATTAATTACGATATGATAACATAAGAATACCTCAAGCTTGAAAAAAAAATCGCCTCGCCTAAGCGATCCATCAACACTCGAGCGCAGCATCGAGCTTGCGAGGCTAACGGAGCCACCCACGAACCCCACGCGACCTCTACTGCCCAAACCCAGATTACCTTAATCAGCTCGAACCCTCAAAATCAACTGTCGTCGACACCCCTTCCAGATTAAACCCCATCCCACCTCACAAGAACGAACGCACGCATCTACTCCTTCTAGCCGATCGCCTAAGTTTGCCATCGCGAGGAGCGCGATTTCACGATGACCTCGGTCGCCTCGATTGTATAAAATGAGTTCGATTGAATCGAACTGCTTCGATTCAGTAGAAAACTTGAGGAAGAAGGCAGGCGATTTTCGAGCTTCCTCTTTTCTCTTCTTTTTTTTTAAACTGCTATCGGTTTTTGATTTGAGGAAGGGAAATGGAAGAGGAGGGAGACGGTGCGATTTGAGAATGGGGAAAGAAAGTGAACGAACGCGATTAGTCTTCGTTCGCCATTTTTGTTTTGAACGAAGAAAGAGAGGTTTCATATTTGTTTTTCTTTCTGCTTTGAAAAGAAGGGTTCGGCTGTAGATATTAAAGAGAAAGAGAGACACGATGATGATGGCATGTACGAGAGGAGACAACGATTTGAAGGAAAGGCAGCTGATAGTGATTAGCACGTGAATATATAAATAGAATTTTAAATAGAATTTTCGATGAAAATTTTCAACGCGTTTATATATCGTACGCTCACACAACAACTCCGATCACTATGAAATTTGAAATCCGGTAATAATACAATATTACATACTCAATGGAAATGGTTTCGTCGAATTCCGAGACCGCGCTTCGGAAGGCTATTTTTAAATTCAATTTAAACAATAAAATTTTAAAACTGAACAAACCACTGTTAATTTCAATTTTACAATTTCTATTATCTTCGGTATTATCAATATAAATTTTATAAGCCTTCAAGTTATTTTTAACAGGCTTAAAATCCCAGATTTCATATTTTACCCGATTTTAAATTATTTAATCCAATAATTTAACTAACAATTAATTAGTGATATTTGAATTCAAGTTAAAAATTTACTTTTTTTAATATTTCAAATAAATTAAATATTCCAATTTAAATTGCTTAAAAATTCCAGGTCGTCACATTCCTCTCCCCTAAAAGAATTTCGTCCCCGAAATTACTAGTTAGGAAGAATGGTCTAATACCCGTTTACTTTTCCCAAAACCAATCAGTTCAACATCTAACCAACTATCCTTTTTATAAAAGACCCATTACAATTCTTACTTACTTCCCCAACTTTCCCATAGTTTCAAACAATATTACTTACTCAATCATTCAAATTTCATTTTTTAAATCAAATTTAAAATTATCAGAATTTTCTCAAAAAATTTCTAACTCTCTAAATGTCTGAAAAATTTCGCCAGCGTCTCCTTTACGCGGCTAGCTCGGTACAACTACAAAATGGCTCTACGACCTCCAAATCTCAAAAAGAAAACAAAAGCCAAGTGACTAGATCCAAAAACCAATCAAATTTCATACAGAAATTTAAACACATATCTTTTTGTCAAGCAATTCTAATTTATTATCTGAAATCAAAACCAATTTTCCTTTCCCTTTTTCATACCTGCATATCCTGTTTAGCAATAATATCCAATCACAACATTCAAAAACATTTATTTGACTTCTTTCCAAAATTTCAATGTTCATTCCGTTTAAGCCCGTACGATGCACATATATCATCCGTACGCAATACCAAATCCGATCGCTCACTCGATCACACAATTTCACTTCCGAACTAGTATCATTCACCCGACTTCCTAGTGCGGACTCAGATCCGATTTCCTGATTAGAAACGTCATTCTCCTTGCATAGCTGTAAACTATGATAGAGAATTTATAGAATCAATCAAAATCCATATCCAGGGTCGCCGTTGAAAATCGAGTGAAAAATCCTAACTCGGATCGATATAACTATCTCGAAATTCTGTGCCCGAATCCGGATCAAATAGCTGTACGAATAAAATAATATACATACATCCTACGTATTTGCCCCAATTGATTATCAATTATATCAATTTCCTTTTTATTCACATTTATTTTGATTGTTATTCACTTATTCTCACTTTCCCTTGTCACAACTTCCAGTTTTAATCTTCATTCAATTATTCACTTAGCATATTTCCAATGCCAACTTACTTAAGAATTTCACCTTCATTTCTTAAGTTCAATATAAATATTTTATGTACCTCTTGAATTTGTTTTCACTTCACTATTGGAGTTCATATCCATTTTATTCAATTTTCCTTTACAATTCCATAAAAATTTCAATTTGCTTCACTTTATTAATTAATTTCAAATATAAATATTTTTGCCCAATTTTACTAGAATTCAATTCATTTTCAAACTTTGAATATTGAATTTTGATTCACCCTATCTCAATCCATATTTAATTAACCATTTCCTTTATTAGTTTTACTTACTAATTTATTTAAAATCTCAAATAAAAGTTTATTTGCAAACTTTTTTCCTTCCTTTAGTTTCTTTGAACAATTCTTCAGTTCATCTTACTTTACATATACAATTTAAATTAAATTTCAACATTCAGTTATAATTCTATCTGCTTAACAAATTTTAAATTATTTGTCGTTAGTGAAAATTTTCAAAAGATTCAAAAAAATTCTAACTCCCAAAATTTACGAAAATTTTTGGCAGAGTCTCCTTTGTACGGAGGAGCTTTTGCAATATGACAAGAGATATAAATATATATACATCGACCCAGACGGTCGGAAAACAGAAAAACAGTTCATATTTCCTATTTGTATTACGTGGGCGTACTTTATTTAGCATTTTAAGAAAACAACTTATTTATTTTAGCTGTTAGTGCGGGCAAAACCAGTCAACGGCTTCCAAAAACCTGTACTTACTCAATTTAAATAGGTAAGTGACAAATATACAAAGCGTATTAACATTTCAATTAATTTCAATAGCTAAACACATACGTACATAAGCAATATCCACTAAACACTTACCATATGCAAAATTTATTAGGCTCTAACACAAATTTAAATGCTTTCAATCCATATTCAAACCATCCTATTCAATTCAAATGATTACACAACTCTCTTCCTAACTCAATTTCATTCTTAGTCCAAACAAACTCATTTAAATTGAATTAATTTCAAAAGCAATCTTACTTCCATTTTATTCCAAGTCAAATTCTCATTAATATAACTTAAGTTAATTAACTCAATTACTAATTTCATTTACCAAACAAGTTTTACTTAAAATCATTTCATAAAACTCGACGCAACCATTTCACAATTTTACTTAAATTAAGCTTTAATTCAAATATTACTTAAGTTATTTTATTTTTCGTCAAGTTATTTCAACTTTAAAACTCAAGTTATATATATATATATATATATATATATATATATATATATATATATATTATAAGCACTTTCCAAATTAAATCCCTAATTTGATTTCAATTACCAACCAATTTCATCTACCAACTAATTTAAATTAGTTTATTCAGTCAACCATTTTGAATTTCATACTTCCAATTACATTCAATTCACCGACAATCCAAGCTGACTTCATTTACACTTCATTGCTTACATTCAATTTACTTTTCATCCAAACAAGCCCATATTTATTACAATTGATTTAAAAACCAATTTTATTGGCTTCTGTTAATCCATAGAATTTATATAATCTCGTTTACGTCAAACGACAATTATTTTTATGCAAATTCAGTGATATTTACTTAAAAGAATATCCATTTCTGTTTATAACTATTTTAAATTAATACCAATTCAATCTATACTTAATTCGATTCCATTTTAATCGATTCCGTTCAATTTACTTCGCATTCCATATCCTCATTCAATTTATTTAAATCCATTTATTAATCTTGGTACATGTCATATTAGTTACATCGAATACTCATTTCAAAATTTATTTGCAAACTAAACATTTGCCACATTGAATTGGTATTCAACTTTCATTTAACCAATTCAAGTTCCTTCTCCATATTTCATTACCAATTAATTATTAATTTGTTTATTCAAGGTTTATTCCCAATATTTTATTTTTATCTCGAACCACTTTAACTATTTTCCTGGAGGTCAATTTATTTTATAATTCAAGTTTTGGATTTCACTTCCCAATATTCAAATCAATTTTATTTTGGCTTATTTATTTCACTTCTAAATTTTATAAATCACACACTTATTTATTTTCATACTTTTATCTATTTATAATCAATCCCATTCACGCTCTACTTTTTAATCCGGAATTATAGATTTTATTTAGCCGATATATTTTCATTATTCCATAAACATTTAAAATAAGATTCTAGAGTTCAAACACTTTCCCATATTTCAAAATCACCTTTGAAATCAACTACATCCAAAATCCTTTGGAAAATTCAATTATCCCTTTGAATTTCAAAACCAAACCCAGTTCGCAAACAATTCCAATTTAAAATATTCAGGTAGCAATTCCTCTCTTGGAAACTCTAAAATGAACTCCGATGATGTCGCGATCATCATCAGAATTATTTTCCAACGACCGAAAGAGTTTAGTGGTTATCTCTTTAACAACATTTCAAATATTTTTAATTTCCAAATCTCACAAGATTTCAAATTCAACACAAAAATATTTCCAAAATATTACTATTATTCCTCCAAACCTTTTGGAAACCGTTTTAAAACCCAAAGGAATTTAAATTTTTCCCAAAAATTCCAAATTGCAATTCCTTTAAATCTATATTCAAATATTCTCTGGAATTTTATCTCATTTCAACTTCAAATGTTTCTCTAGAATTCTATTCCAAAATTATAATCACCTTTACAATTTACATTAACAAATCTCATTCGTATATGAAGTTCATTTCAATTTATAAATTCCATTTATAATCTATATTTCAAATTCCATTTTGTTATATAAATTTATTCTTCAACTTTGGTTATAAGTTTCCAATTTCTTATTCAATTTCTACACAATAGTGTTAATAATTTAATATTATCATTCCTTAACAATCAAGCATCCAAATACTATAATACTTTACAAAAAATTATATCTTTTATATACAAAAATAATTTGGGTAAAATTATTTCATTTTCTCCACTTTAAAACAATACTGTATCGAATTGTTCTATTCAAGTGTTTAGAGATCCCTATCAATAACGTTAATTACTCGTATTGACCAGAATCCATAAACTACTCAATAAACCAATCAACACAATATAAAACCATTTTATGTTCACTAACAAATACGCGCTCATATCTATTAATACGCTCAAACTCAGTCCAGAGTACTATTGACTCTATTTCAATGAGTAATTCCCACCAGAGCCAAGGTTATCACCAATCTAAGCTCTGATACCAATTGTAACGACCCGCAAATCCGTACCCCTTGAGTCCACACTATTTTACATAAATCAACTCAAGTTGCGCAGAAATACGAACCATTTGGGTTAAAGAAGAAGAGGTAGAAGAAGAAAATAGAAATCAACATCAGAATCTAACCATCGCAGCGGAATAAAATATAATAGATAATAATGATCTTTACTCAAAAATCAAATATATCTGTTTATACATTACATCATCAAAGTACATCAATAACAGCTCAACATCAATATCATACAAATGGATACACAACAACTCAACACAGCGGAATATATATGTATATAAACAAGTATGAAATACGCATCGTCATCCAGCTCGACTCCTGAGCTCCACGACATCAAATCCTGTATCCTATAATACTTGATCTGACCCGTGCATTACATTTAAATAGTACCCGAGTCAGTCTAGAATACCAGCTTGAGAAAATCACACTCAATTGATTATTAAAGTTTCAAAAATCCTTTGAAAACAAAAGCATCTCATAAGACCACGCCACAAATAAACATGTCGGGTTTTTACCTTACGATAGCTAAAACATTTTTATAGAAATCCTCTGATATTATAATAAGGTCTATATACAAATACTTATAAAATAGCCGAAATTGTTACATTATTAAATTCCAGCTACTAGCCACAAAGTGGGTAATACAAACAAAGCTCGTACAAGGCTCGTAGGGAGAATGGATTTCCAACTAATGACTAGGCACTGGTGTACCACCTGTCACAGTACGTGACCTAGATCACAGTACCGAGGAGTACGCCCACTCCCCTCAACACAAGACTGGGACTACCCCTTACTGGATAATCCCGAGTGAGATCACCTAGCGGTTGGGATCAGCAACCGCCCACTAAGCCAAAATAAAAGGGACATCTAGACAGGAATGACCTTAGCCTGCTTGGTTGCTACCCACCTAGCCTTGCTGCATAACCCCTGATTTTCAGTCATTCCCATTTGATGAGGCTTGAGGCTAAGCGTTACCTTTTCAGAACATATCCCTTAGAATGCCCATCGTCCACCTGATAATATCCCGAAGGCATTCGTCCATACAAGTCCGTCACGGGTCCGAACGGAACCGAAGGTACTATTCCTACTACATCCATTTCGGAAATATCCTCAGGATTAGTAGCAACTAGCCCTTGCACTTCACTGCTCCATCTTCGAATCCAAAATCGTTTTCCATGAAACGTACAAACCGGATCGAAGTGGTTTTCGAGAAATAAATCTCGATCTCGGTCTCTTCGAAACGATCAACGCATTTGGCCAATATTGATAGTAGGTGATTTAACTATCAATTAATATTCCCAAACAACCATACAACAATAAATAATTTTCCAAATTATCTATTAACCTCAAAAATATCTTTACAAGATATATTTTCACCTTTCAAACCCTTTTGAAAACAGTTTTCAAAACTATCTTCCTTTTCTGGATAAATTTTCCAAATATTTTCTATTTCTTCTGAAATTACCAAGCACAAAACTTTAGATTTTTAAAATAATTTAAAACGCTTACTTTGAAATATACTTTAAAATATTTAAGTTAAAACTACTTTAATAATTCGTTAAAAATACATACTATATGAATATTTGAAAATAATGTTACTTTATAAATATAAAACTAGGTTTTCACTTTTTAAAACAAAATACTAAGTCACCTTTAAATAATTATTACAATAATAGATTTGAAAAATATTTACTTTAGAATTTTAAACATTCAGAAATAATAAATTTTCTAAAACATGCTTTTTAAAACAACATTAAACTTTTATCTTATATTTAAAAATTTACTTAAAACGTACTTGGCTATCCAGAGAAATATACTTCTCTTCACAAACTTTAAAATTAAATCACTATTTATTTTTAAACAATTATTCTCATTCCTTTAATAAATTCCCACCTTGAATTTATTCTTCCAACTATCCAATTTCAAACACTTAAATCAACTTCCAAATTGATTTCCAATTTGCTTCATTTATTCAAAAATCGTTAATTTCAGATTTTATTCCTTAATTATGATTTAAAATAATTTTAATTGAAATACCAATTTAGATTTCTCAATTTACTTCTTATTCCTTTAGATAAATTTAAAACTTTAAGTTTTAAAATAATTCTTTATTCATTTAAATTAATATCACATAATTTTACAATTCATTAATTACTGTTTATTCAAATCCTTTTCTTTTCATACTCGAAGTTATTTATTAGTATTTAACATACTTCCATTTCTTTTTCAATTCATTCTTAACTTATTAAATTTTTTAAGATTATTCCGTTTACAAATTTACTTCCTTTATTTTCTTTCCAAAATCCAATTTATATATTTTTGGTAATTCATTATACCCAAATCATAACATTCAATATTCCAATATATTCATCATAGAATATCAAGTAATCACAACAGAGAATATTAAATAATAAATGTTGAGGGATCCAGTTGGATCCCTCCAACCTGTTTTCCATGCATCCACAGATGTTAGCATAATAATATGCCAATTCCAGAATATACCATACCATAGCACATCAATCAATTTCAACCATTCAAACAATTATTTAAATTTAATCATTTAAATTTAAATTTAAATTAACCGAGTGAGATTAACTCACCTTTGCTTTTATTTGCAATCCATTTCCATTCTTTTCCATTCTAGCTTGTTTCTTGATTTTTGACCTTGTATAAATATTTACGGTTTATTACTATTTGAAATAAATCGAACAATCAATTTCCATTAATATTCATTTTAAACTTTAAATCATTGGGTTAATAAAATTCCAATTTTACTTTACTGTTAAATCACTGGTAACAAGTTAAATGAATAGTTTTTATCATTAGATTAAAATGTTCAAAATAATCTAATCAACTAATGATTTAATTCAACTAATAGTTTGATAAAATATTTTAGTGTCTCAATTCATTAAATAGGTTAATCATCAACCTAATTACCATAATACATTTCTAGATGTATATATATTTATAAATTTCTTTCCTGTAAATCAAATAGTAATTACGTTTACCGTACAAACAAGTCTACTTATTTATATTATGAATTGGAAAATAGCAAAATGTGGTCTTACTGTTAAATAATAATAAAAAATACCTTTATCTATATATATATTTATAAAAATACAGACTTTATATATATATAAACCCTACTGTAATATGTACATATTCATACTTATATTCTCTTCGAAATCAACACAGTAATTAAACTTATTAATTACGATATGATAACAGAAGAATACCTCAAGCTTGAAAAAAAAAATGATAATCGCCTCGCCTAAGCGATCCATCAACACTCGAGCGCAGCATCGAGCTTGCGAGGCTAACGGAACCACCCACGAACCCCACGCGACCTCTGCTGCCCAAACCCAGATTACCTCAATCAGCTCGAACCCTCAAAATCAACGGCCGTCGACACCCCTTCCAGATTAAACCCCATCCCACCTCACAAGAACGAACGCACGCATCTACTCCTTCTAGCCGATCGCCTAAGTTTGCCATCGCGAGGAGCGCGATTTTTTGATGACCTCGGTCGCCTCGATTGGATAAAATGAGTTCGATTGAATTGAACTGCTTCGATTCAGTAGAAAATTTGAGGAAGAAGGCAGGCGATTTTCGAGCTTCCTCTTTTCTCTTCTTTTTTTTTAAACTGCTATCGGTTTTTGATTTGAGGAAGGGAAGTGGAAGAGGAGGGAGACGGCACGATTTGAGAATGCGGAAAGAAAGTGAACGAACGCGATTAGTCTTCGTTCGCCATTTTTGTTTTGAACGAAGAAAGAGAGGTTTCAGATTTGTTTTTCTTTCAAGCTTTGAAAAGAAGGGTTCGGCTGTAGGTATTAAAGAGAAAGTGAGACACGATGATGATGGCATGTACGAGAGGAGACAATGATTTGAAGGAAAGGCAGCTGATAGTGATTAGCACGTGAATATATAAATATAATTTTAAATAGAAATTTCGATGTAAATTTTCAACGCGTTTATATATCGTACGCTCACACGACAACTCCAATCGCTACGAAATTTGAAATCCGATAATAATATAATATTACGGACCCAATGGAACCGGTTTCGTCGAATTCCGAGACTGCGCCTCGGAAGGCTATTTTTAAATTCAATTTAAACAATAAAATTTTAAAACTGAACAAACCACTGTTAATTTCAATTTTACAACTTCTATTATCTCTAGTATTATCAATATAAATTTTACAAGCCTTCAAGTTATTTTTAACAGGCTTAAAACCCCAGATTTCATATTTTATCCTATTTTAAATTATTTAATTCAATAATTTAACTAACAATTAATTAGTGATATTTGAATTCAAGTTAAAAATTTACTTTTTTTAATATTTAAAATCAATTAAATATTCCAATTTAAATTTCTTAAAAATTTCGGGTCGTCACATCAACACTTTCGAAAGCGATACTTTCACTTCTGTTCTCTTTGACCCAATAGTTATATTTAATGCTAAACCACGTGATTTCGAAAGAGATGCTTTCAAATGGTTTCGAAGTCGTGCTTCCATAAATTCTTACTTGAACTAAATGCCTTCGAAAGATATGTTTTAAGTGGTTCGAAAGGCATTTTTTTAGTGTTTTAAAAGGAAGATTTCCAATGCTTTTGAAAGATATTTTTTAATGGTTTCAAAAGAGAAGGTCTAAGATTCTAAGTAATTCTTTCGAAAGGGAGAGTAGCGGATGGTAACTCATGATGTCACAATAATCTGAAGGATCTAGTCGAAAGCCTAAGCTTTTGAATAAGAATACCCAAATTCATTTTTAAAATGCAAACCTATGGAAATGTAAAAGAATTTTGAAATGGCGTTTAAGCATGGAATTTTAGTGGAAGCTTTTCTTGATAAAGTTATTTGGTTAAGGGTATTAAACATATTTCATTAGAAAAATGATCATAAGGAAGTTAATCATGGATGTTTATATTATTATGTTTTGATCAGTTATCATGTATGCTTCTGTAATCATATTCACTTCATAATTAACCCATAGCTGCATTTTAGGGTGTTAAGGCCAGAATAACCAGCTAGGTTGATCCAGTAGTGAATATACCATAAATTAACTCATGCGTGAGTAGAATTGCATCCAGGAGGTCAGATGAACCAGAATATAGGATGCCCAAAGTTGATCAAAGATCATCGGCTTAGACCGGTTCTTAGTTAGCCCGCAAAACCTATATTATGGAAATTGTTATTGGCAGGGGCCAATAGGTTCTTAGTGATCACATGAAAACTATGTCCAAAACAAGTTATTGATAGAGATCAATAGGTTCATAGTTAGTCCATGAAAACAATGACATGAGAGAAGTTATTACAGGATACAATATGTTCATAGTAAGCCCATGAAAACTATGGTTGGATAATTTTGTTGGTAGATACCAATAGATTCTTAGTGATACCATGAAAACTATGTAACCTGACACATAGTTTGTAAGCTTGGAATAGGTTATTAGTTAGCCCATGTAAACTAATAGTTTAATAGTGGCCCTTGAAATTAAATTTAAGATAGATAGTCGGGTAAACGGGGATGGGAAATCCAGATCATATTGCATGTTTTCATATCATCATGATACATTTTATTATGTTATGTCTAACTATTGTGGACGCATGTGCACAATATATGGTTACTATAATTGGGTTAGGCTACTAGTTAGGGGAAAATCCATTCCACTAAGCGACATGCTCTCACTATATATCTATATGGTTCGAGATGGTAAGTTATTATTCATACCAGACATTTTATCCGACTCGAAGTTTATGTTTTCCCCTTAAACTCTCGGGTACTCAATTGATTTTGAGTAATTTAAGAGTTAAGGTTTTCAGGTTCTTCTTTAAACAAATAAGCTTCTGGAGACCATCTGGGAAAGGTTTGTAAATTTGTGATTGACGCGGGAAGTTGTGACAATATTATTTCTACAGAAGCTGTGAGAAAGTTGAAGCTGAAAATGGAGAAACATCCTAATCCTTATAAGTTAGCGTGGTTGAGAAAGGGAGGAGAGGTGAAGGTGGACAGGCGAGTTCATGTTCCATTTTCTATTGGGAAGAAATATAAAGACGAGATTTGGTGTGATGTGGTGGAGATGGATGTTTGTCACTTACTTTTGGGAAGACCATGACAGTATGATCGAGCAGTGCAGCATGACGGTTGGAACAATAACTACAGTTTTATGTTTGAAGGTGTTAAGATCATTTAAGTACCAAAGAAGAGACAATAAGGAGAAAGCAAGTCAGAAGAGATTGAGGAGCTGAAGACTTTATTGACTTTGAAGGAATTTATTGAAGAAGTAGAGGAGAGTCCAGAAGTGTTTTTGTTGATTGGACATGATGCCACTGAATCTGTAGAAGTTCCAGAGGAAGTAAAGCCGGTATTGGAAGAATTCAGAGATGTGTTTTCAGAAGAATTGCCGAAGGAGTTACCACCGTTGAGGGACATTCAACATCAGATTGATCTTGTGCCAGGATCAGTATTACCTCACAGGCCACATTACAGGATGAGTCCTAAGGAACATGAAGAACTAAGAAGGCAGGTGGAGGAGTTGATAGAACAAGGGCGTTTTCAGGAGAGCTTGAGTCCTTGTGCAGTGCCAGCCTTATTGGTGCCGAAGAAGGATGGTTCGTGGAGGATATGTACGGACAGCCGGGCTCTAAACAAGATTACGGTGAGATACAGATTTCATATGCCGAGGTTTGATGATTTGATTGACCAATTGAGTGGCGCTGTTGTGTTCTCAAAGATTGACTTGAAGAGTGGATACCATCAAATTCGTATTAGACCGGGTGATGAGTGGAAGACTGCTTTCAAAACCAGGGAAGGTTTATACGAATGGTTGGTTATGCCGTTTGGTTTATCGAATGCACCAAGTACTTTTATGAGAGTGATGAACCAGATTTTCAGACCATACATTGGGAAGTTTGTTGTAGTTTACTTTGATGATATTTTGATCTACAGTGGGAGTATGGAAAAGCATGTCCAGCATTTGCGTGAAGTACTGTTGATTCTACGACAGAAGAAATTTTATGCTGCAACGAAGAAGTGTGTGTTCACGACGCACAGTGTTCTGTTTCTGGGATATGTTCTGTCAAAGGAAGGCATTCAAGTGATGAGAGTAAAGTGGAAGCTGTCAGGAGTTGGCCACAACCCAAGACAATTACTGAAGTGAGAAGCTTTCATGGGTTGGTTTCATTTTACCGAAGATTCATTCCACATTTTAGCAGTGTAATGGCACCTGTAACCGATTGTATGAAAGAAAAGAAGTTCGAGTGGTCAGGGGAAGCAGAGGTTGCTTTTGAGAAGATCAAGACACTATTGACGTCAGCGCCAATTCTAGTTTTGTCGGATTTTCAGTTGTTGTTTGAGTTACATACTGATGCCTCGAAGGTCGGGATTGGTGGAGTCTTGAGTCAGAAGGGAAAACCAGTTGCTTATTTCAGTGAGAAGTTGTCTGGAGCTAAGTTGAGATATAGCACTTATGATGTTGAGTTTTACGCAATTGTTCAAGCTGTGAAGCACTTGAGACGTTATCTGTTTCAGAAGGAGTTTGTTCTCTATATGGATCATGAAGCTTTGAAGCATTTGCAAGGGCAGCATAAAATTTCAGCTAGGCACGCTTCATGGGTCGCGTATCTACAGCAGTTTACTTTTGTTGTTAAACACAAATCAGGGGTGACGAATCGTGTAGCTGATGCATTGAGCAGGAGGAATCATTTGTTGACAACGATGAAGGTTGAAGTGACAGGATTTGAGCTATTGCCAGAATTGGTTGAAGAGGATCCTTACTTTGCCAAGTTTGTTGAGAAAGTTAAGGATGGGAGTACTGATGAGTTTGTGTTGATAGATGGATTCTTATTCAAAGGGAAACAATTATGCGTACCAGATTGCAGCTTGATAATGAAAATTGTGAAAGAGTTGCACGAAGAAGGGCATGTGGGTAGAGATCGAACATTGCAGTTGATTTCTCAGTCTTATTATTGGCCGTCAATGAGAAGGGAAGTTGAAAGGTTTGTGCGTAGATGTCATGTTTGTCAGGTTTCGAAAGGGACAGCTACAAATGCGGGATTTTATATGCCATTACCTGTTCCTACAAAACCGTGGGTATATATTAGCATGGATTTCGTGTTGGGTTTGCCGAGAACTCAAAGGGGGAATGACTCTATATATGTTGTGGTGGATCGTTTCTCGAAGATGGTACATTTTGTTGCTTGTAAGAAGACGGCGGATGCAGTTCATGTAGCACAGTTGTTCTTCAAAGAGATCTATCGTTTACATGGTTTACCAGAATCTATAGTTTCAGACAGGGATACTAGATTTCTGAGTCATTTTTGGCTGAGTTTGTGGAAGATGGTGGGAACAAAGATGAATTTTAGTAGCGCTTATCATCCGCAAACAGATGGGCAAACAGAGGTGGTGAATAGATCGTTGGGAAATTTATTACGGTGCCTTGTGAAAGATAATCTGAAGAGCTGGGATGTGAAGTTATGTCAAGCGGAGTTTGCTCATAATCATGCAGTTAACCGAAGTACAGGTTTTAGTCCATTTCAGATTGTATATTCAAGCTTGCCAAAGGGACCGTTGGATTTAACGATAGTGCCGCAACCGCAGGGGATAGTTAAACGAGCTGCTGATTTTGTTGATGGTTTGACAGAATGTCACAGAATCGTGCAAGAACGATTGGAAAAGTCGAATGAGAAGTATAAACGATCTGTGGATTTGAAGCGAAGAAGTGTTGAATTTAATGAAGGAGATTTCGTATATGTTGTACTAACAAAGGATCGTTTTCCAGTAGGAGCATATAATAAACTTAAAGCTCGAAAGATTGGTCCTGTAAAGATTGTGAAACGGATCAATGAAAACGCTTATAGGTTGGAGCTGCCGGAGGATGTATATACTTCTGACGTGTTTAATATTAAACACCTTAAACCTTATTATGGAGATGAACAATCTAATGGGGAAGAACTTTTAAATTCGAGGACGAATTTTTCTCAACCAGGGAAGGATGATGCAGCCCAGCTGGAAACTAGGTCGTTTTCCATAATTCACTCCGCCTTAAGTCGCCAGCGACTTACCAAGCTCTGAGTTAAAGAGCCACGACCAAAGGAAGGTCGCTCGCGAGTCAGCGGTTTAAGCATTAAGGAGTTCCAACAACAGAGCGAGTTATGGGATATCGAGTTAAGCATTCCAATAGGTCACTCACGACCTAGTGCAGAAACCTTAGCTCGCTTACGACCTAACGGAGTGAAGAGTTATGCAAGAAAGAGTGGTCCAGTGACCTATGATAAGTCGCGACCTAGTGCCAACGAGCTACGACCTAAGTTAGGTCGCAGGAACGAGTTACGACTTATGTTAGGCCGCTCAACGTTATGCCGCATCCAATCTCCTTAAGTCGCTACATTCCTTAAGTCGCGAAGGACTAGGTCGTATGAAGATATGCCTGAAGCTCGAACCGTTAATTTTTAAGTCGCTGCTGCATTCTGCTCTAAACCGTTGCTTCCTTATGTCGCCAGCGACTTAGCAACTTAAGTTGTTTTCCATTAAGTCGCTCACTCCAGTTTGCAAGCTTCTGATGTTGAGTCGCGTAATGATGTTATGTCGTAAGCCGTTGTATATACTGTGTTGAAGTTGTATTTTCTTTAAGTCGTATGTCGTTTGTACATATGTTGAGTCGTTTATCGCGTTGTATTGTTTAAGTCGTAGGTCGTTTGGGTCTGTTAAGTCGCGTGTCTTTGAGGTTAAGTCGCTCGTTGATAGGTCGCTACCGACCTATGCTGGGTCGTGCATGTTGAGTCTTGTACATGTTGTAACCCTATAAATAGGGGAGGTCATGTCACTTTGTAAGGTTGTTGATTTTGGAATAAACTCTTGTTTGTTAGCTTTGTGCTTTCATCAAATTGGTAGTTGAGTGTGATCTCCTATCTCCACTTACGGTATTCGAGTGCGCTCGAATCAACGTTCGTTGAAGCCAATTCGCGGAATCAAGTGCGCTTGATCAACGCTCGAAGAATTGTAGATCTCTCTTCACGGTATCGTGCGCGATCAACGTGTCAAAGATAGCTAGAATTTGGTATCTTTGGATCAACGAATTTGGGCATTTCAGTATCTTTCAATCCACTGATTGCTTCTTTCACCGTTTCATCTAATTTTTCATATTTCCGCTGCATCATTTGGTATCAGAGCCTGACTTAGCCAATCATAGCTAAGCCGAGTCTTGGAGCCAAGGAGTTTGAAGTTGAAGTTCATCTTGTTGAAGTGTTTGTTCAAAGCCGAGTCAAGCTTGTTCAAGTTTGTGGGAGATTTGTTCAAGTGTAGATCCGAGCTAGTTGCAGGTCGTGCATCACTTTGTTCATCGAGGCCGAGAGTTGAAGTTTTTGAAGTTTGTGTTTGAATTGTTGAAGTATATGTGTTAGTAATCATGCCGCCGAGAAGAGCTAATCGTCATCAAAATGTTGAAGCGTTGTATAGAAGAGAAGAAGCCGAGCAAATGGAACAACGTATCAATGAGAAGTTTGATGAAAGTATTGGGAAGTTAGAGAAATTGATGATTGACATGAATGAAGGTCAAAGAAGAAGGTCCAAATTCGAACCATGGAGGAAACAGAGTTTCGCCATCGGTTACGGAAGCGAGGAGGGTGTCGCCACAATCTTTTAGAGAAGGAAGAGTAACGTCAATTTCATCAAGAAGAGATCATCATGACTATAGACATGAAGAGAGAAGAACTCCACGTGAGTTTGAAGATGAGCCATATAGAGATGAAGAGAGACATAGTAGAAGGGACATGCATGATCGAAGGGATGAGAATGGTCGAGATCGATATAGACGTACATTTGATTATGATGAAGATGGTTATAGAGTTAGCATTCATTATCGTGATCGAGACCAAGTACGAAATGTATATCGGGATGTTGAGGATGATCGACGATGGGAGTTGGGTATGAAGATGGAAATTCCAGAATTCAAGGGTGGAATGGTAGCAGAAGAATTTTTGGATTGGTTGTCTAATGTTGAAGAGAACTTTGATTTCAAAGAAGTTCTGGAGAATCGTCGAGTGAAGTTGGTTTCTACTAGGTTGAGGGGAAGAGCTATGGCGTGGTGGCAGCAAACCAAACTTACACGAGAACGGATGGGTAAGTCGAAGATTGAATCATGGGAGAAGATGAAGAAACTGATAAAAGCTACAGTTTTATCTTACAATTATCAATCACTCATATATCAAAGGTTGCAGAATCTGAGGCAAGGGATAAAGACTGTTAATGATTATGCTGACGAATTTTATCAGTTGATTGCTCGAAATGACATTATGGAGACGGAGGAACAATTGACTGCTAGGTTTGTTGGAGGGTTGAGGATGCAGATTCAAGATATGGTGAATATGTTTGATCCTAGATCTGTAGCAGAAGCACATCAGAAAGCGTTGGCTTGGGAGAAGCAGGGAAGGCGAGGTGGTGGTGTGTTTACAAGTTCCAATATTCTGAACAAAGGTGTTAATGGGAGTTCCAATGTTTTTAAAGCTGTCAGTAAACCAGTTGTGAATGAAGTTGTGAAGGCAAAGGTCAACAACAGTTTCAAATGTTACAATTTCCAAGAAGTGGGTCACAAGAGTAATGAATGTCCGAAGCCGATGAAACGAACTATGATTGCTGAAGTTGAAGGTGAGGATGTTGGTGAAGGTTATTCTAGTCCAGTTGAGGAGGATGAATAGGATGTTGCGACAGGAGATGAAGGATGTAATCTAATGATGAGGAGGTCCTGTTTAATACCGAAGCATGAAGAAGAAGCTAGTTGGTTGAGGAGTAACATCTTTCAGTCAACATGCACTGTTTTGGAAAAAGTTTGTAAATTTATGATTGGCGCGGGAAGTTGTGACAATATTATTTCTACCGAAGCTGTGAGAAAGTTGAAGCTGAAAACGGAGAAACATCCTAATCCTTATAAGTTAGCGTGGTTGAGAAAGGGAGGATAGGTGAAGGTGGACAGGCGAGTTCATGTTCCATTTTCTATTGGGAAGAAATATAAAGACGAGATTTGGTGTGATATGGTGGAGATGGATGTTTGTCACTTACTTTTGGGAAGACCATGGAAGTATGATCGAGCAGTGCAGCATGACGGTCGGACCAATAACTACATTTTTATGTTTGAAGGTGTTAAGATCATTTTAGTATCAAAGAAGAGACAACAAGGAGAAAGCAAGTCAGAAGAGATTGAGGAGCTGAAGACTTTATTGACTTTGAAGGAATTTATTGAAGAAGTAGAGGAGAGTCCAGAGGTGTTTTTGTTGATTGGACATGAAGCCACTGAATCTGTAGAAGTTCCAGAGGAAGTAAAGCCGGTATTGGAAGAATTCAGAGATGTGTTTCCAGAAGAATTGCCGAAGGAGTTACCACCGAGGGACATTCAACATCAGATTGATCTTGTACCAGGATCAGTATTACCTCACAGGCCACATTACAGGATGAGTCCTAAGGAACATGAAGAACTAAGAAGGCAGGTGGAGGAGTTGATAGAACAGGGGCGTGTTCAAGAGAGCTTGAGTCCTTGTGCAGTGCCAGCCTTATTGGTGCCGAAGAAGGATGGTTCATGGAGGATGTGTACGGACAGCCGGGATCTAAACAAGAATACTGTGAGATACAGATTTCCTATGCCAAGGTTTGATGATTTGATTGACCAATTGAGTGGAGCTGTTGTGTTCTCAAAGATTGACTTGAAGAGTGGATACCATCAGATTCGTATTAGACCGGGTGATGAGTGAAAGACTGCTTTCAAAACCAGGGAAGGTTTATACGAATGGTTGGTTATGCCGTTTGGTTTATCGAATGCACCAAGTACTTTTATGAGAGTGATGAACCAGATTTTCAGACCATACATTGGGAAGTTTGTGGTAGTTTACTTTGATGATATTTTGATCTACAGTGGGAGTATGGAAAAGCATGTCCAGCATTTGCGTGAAGTACTGTTGATTCTACGACAGGAGAAATTTTATGCTGCAACGAAGAAGTGTGTGTTCACAACGCATAGTGTTTTGTTTCTGGGATATGTTCTGTCGAAGGAAGGCATTCAAGTGGATGAGAGTAAAGTGGAAGCTGTCAGGAGTTGGCCACAACCCAAGACAATTACTGAAGTGAGAAGCTTTCATGGGTTGGTTTCATTTTACCGAAGATTCATTCCACATTTTAGCAGTGTAATGGCACCTGTAACCGATTGTATGAAAGGAAAGAAGTTCGAGTGGTCAGGGGAAGCAGGGGTTGCTTTTGAGAAGATCAAGACACTATTGACGTCAGCGCCAATTCTAGTTTTGTCGGATTTTCAGTTGTTGTTTGAGTTACATACCGATGCCTCGAAGGTCGGGATTGGTGGAGTCTTGAGTCAAAAGGGAAAACCAGTTGCTTATTTCAGTGAGAAGTTGTCTGGAGCTAAGATGAGATATAGCACTTATGATGTTGAGTTTTACGCAATTGTTCAAGCTGTGAAGCACTGGAGACATTATCTGTTTCCGAAGGAGTTTGTTCTCTATACGGATCATGAAGCTTTGAAGCATTTGCAAGGGCAGGACAAAATTTCAGCTAGGCATGCTTCATGGGTCGCGTATCTGCAGCAGTTTACTTTTGTTGTTAAACACAAATCAGGGGCGACGAATCGTGTAGCTGATGCATTGAGCAGGAGGAATCATTTGTTGACAACGATGAAAGTTGAAGTGACAGGATTTGAGCTATTGCCAGAATTGGTTGAAGAGGATCCTTACTTTGCAAAGTTTGTTGAGAAAGTTAAGGATGGGAGTACTGATGAGTTTGTATTGATAGATGGATTCTTATTCAAAGGGAATCAATTATGCATACCAGATTGCAGCTTGAGAATGAAATTGTGAAAGAGTTGCACGAAGAAGGGCATGTGGGTAGAGATCGAACATTGCAGTTGATTTCTCAGTCTTATTATTGGCCGTCAATGAGAAGGGAAGTTGAAAGGTTTGTGCGTAGATGTTGGGTTTGTCGAGAACTCAAAGGAGGAATGACTCTATATATGTTGTGGTGGATCGTTTCTCGAAGATGGTACATTTTGTTGCTTGTAAGAAGACGGCGGATCCAGTTCATGTAGCACAGTTGTTCTTCAAAGAGATTTATCGTTTACATGGTTTACCAGAATCTATAGTTTTAAACAGGGATACTAGATTTCTGAGTCATTTTTGGCTGAGTTTGTGGAAGATGGTGGGAACAAAGCTGAATTTTGGTAGCGCTTATCATCCGCAAACAGATGGGCAAACAGAGGTGGTGAATAGATCGTTGGAAAATTTATTACGGTGCCTTGTGAAAGATAATCTGAAGAGCTGGGATGTGAAGTTATGTCAAGCGGAGTTTGCTCATAATCATGCAGTTAACCGAAGTACAGGTTTTAGTCCATTTCAGATTGTATATTCAAGCTTGCCAAAGGGGCCGTTGGATTTAACGATAGTGCCGCAATTGAAGGGGATAGTTAAACGAGCTGCTGATTTTGTTGATGGTTTGACAGAATGTCACAGAATCATTCAAGAACGATTGGAAAAGTCGAATGAGAAGTATAAACGATCTGTGGATTTGAAGCAAAGAAGTGTTGAATTTAATGAAGGAGATTTCGTATATGCTGTACTAACAAAGGATCGTTTTCCAGTAGGAGTATATAATAAACTTAAAGCTCGAAAGATTGGTCCTGTAAAGATTGTGAAACGGATCAATGAAAACGCTTATAGGTTGGAGCTGCCGGAGGATGTGTATACTTCTGACGTGTTTAATATTAAACACCTTAAACCTTATTATGGAGATGAACAATCTAATGGGGAAGAACTTTTAAATTCGAGGACGAATTTTTCTCAACCAGGGGAGGATGATGCAGCCCAGCTGGAAACTAGGTCGTTTTCCATAATTCACTCCGTCTTAAGTCGCCAGCGACTTACCAAGCTCCGAGTTAAAGAGCCACGACCAAAGGAAGGTCGCTCGCGAGTCAACGGTTTAAGCATTAAGGCGTTCCAACAACAGAGCGAGTTATGCGATATCGGGTTAAGCATTCCAATAGGTCACTCACGACCTAGTGAAGAAACCTTAGGTCGCTTACGACCTAACGGAGTGAAGAGTTATGCAAGAAAGAGTGGTCCAGTGACCTATGATAAGTCGCGACCTAGAGCCAACGAGCTACGACCTAAGTTAGGTCGCAGGAACGAGTTACGACTTATGTTTGGGCGCTCAATGTTATGCCGCATCCAATCTCCTTAAGTCGCTACATTCCTTAAGTCGCGAAGCACTAGGTCGTATGAAGATATGCCTGAAGCTCGAACTGTTAATTTTTAAGTCGCTGCTGCATTCTGCTCTAAACAGTTGCTTCCTTATGTCGCCAGCGACTTAGCAACTTAAGTCGTTTTCCATTAAGTCGCTCACTCCAGTTTGCAAGCTTCTGATGTTGAGTCGCGTAATGATGTTATGTCGTAAGCCGTTGTATATACTGTGTTGAAGTTGTATTTTCTTAAGTCGTATGTCATTTGTACATATGTTGAGTCGTTTATCGCGTTGTATTGTTTAAGTCGTAGGTCGTTTGGGTCTATTAAGTCGCGTGTCTTTGAGGTTAAGTCGCTCGTTGATAGGTCGCTACCGACCTATGCTGGGTCGTGCATGTTGAGTCTTGTACATGTTGTAACCCTATAAATAGGGGAGGTCATGTCACTTTGTAAGGTTGTTGATTTTGGAATAAACTCTTGTTTGTTAGCTTTGTACTTTCATTAAATTGGTAGTTGAGTGTGATCTCCTATCTCCACTTACGGTATTCGAGTGCGTTCGAATCAACGTTCGTTGAAGCCAATTCGCGGAATCAAGTGCGCTTGATCAACGCTCGAAGAATTGTAGATTTCTCTTCACGGTATCGTGCGCGATCAACGTGTCAGAGATAGCTAGAATTCGGTATCTTTGGATCAACGAATTTGGGCATTTCAGTATCTTTCAATCCACCGATTGTTACTTTCACCGTTTCATCTAATTTTTCGTATTTCCGCTGCATCATTTGTGTTTATTCAAGTTATCATTCTATGCTATCCAGATTCTAAAATAGCCGTGTTTATCCTATAATGGAGCTAGCAGTTCTTTAGAAACATCGCATCACCACTGCATTTATATAAGATTAAATTTTGCGTACTACTCAGTATGTCGTAGTATTTATCCAAAAAATGTTATTGGAATGTGCTTTTCCTATTAAAATGATGCTTAAATTGCAGTAAATTTATTTATGCGACGTACAACCTAGAATTTTTTTTCATTTCTCATTAATATTGATTTCGTTATCAGTTTTTAGTTTTATGGTAATGCTTTTCAAAATTTATATTCATTTTGTTTGCAAATTTTAGGTTTGCTCTAAGAATATTTTATAGTATATGGCGCTATAATAGTCTGATAAATATATCCATATTCATTTTGAATCTTATTTATGCTCTGCTTTTTTATCCATCTTGAAAACTAGCTTACTCTCGTTAATTAGCTAGTACCAAAACTTAAAAAAAAAAGTGATGATCTGCTAATCAATTGGAATGTATTTACGAATATCAAAAGATGATCTACGGTAATAAAATAAGTGAAATAACTTGTTTCATTCAATTTTAGGCACTTATATATTACTTGATTTTTTTTACTAGTATGATTACTGTAACAGAAATCAATTTTTATGCGTGTGTGATTGAGCTTGCATATGTATGTAAGTTCACTGGCTAATGTGTATTTACTCTTTTTATAACATATAATATAATTATATATAGTTGCATATGGAATGCATTTAGAAACAAAAATATATAACTACGACTACCTAGCTTGGTAGTGGCACCAATAGTGCAATTTGATGCTAACACCGAGCAAGTAGGACCACTATAGCAATTAGGAAACTTGCACAAAGGGACACCCACTAGCTATTACTCCATCCAAATAAGCTCTTCCATGACCAGAAGCGTATACAGCTGTCACTTTCTCAGCCTCAACTGCTGCCTTAGTAGTCCAAGTTAGTATGAGGAACGGGTTTCTCAAAGTGAAACTGTCATCATAGTAGAGTTGATATGATGTAAATGTATTAATTAGTTTATTTGACCTATTATGTTATTGTATTTTAGTTTATATGACGTAAATGCACAATTTAAAATGTATTGCTACATAATGTTCAAAATATTTTCTTCTTCCTTTTTCAGTTAGACACTTCGACTTCTTAATGTTTTTTTACTGGGCTATCCTTTTATCACTGTTTTAAATAAGCACCATTATGACATAGAACACTACTACTACTAGTAGCGTTACTCTATACAATTATGGCATTTTTAACTATTACAACCTCATATTTAATTAACCTCCTGTTATGGTTTTTGCTATATTTTAGCTAGTATTTATTGTGTGGAATTAACTCTAAATTTTATGCACGGCCTTTAGTTAATTATGCATTGCTTCTTTAATGTTGTATAAATGACCAGGGACTCCTCTGCATAGTGCTGCAAAGAAACAAAACAAAAAAGATGTAAAATATCTAGTAAAGAATGGGGGCATTCCTCCCTTTAGACCTTTTCAATCACAGGTTCAATCCACCCCTCCATTACTACAGTGGGCTTGAATGGGCATATTAGTTCAAGCGCCATCACAGGTTCAATCCACCCCTCCATTACTATAGTGGGCTTGAATGGGTATATGAGTTCAAGCGCCAGCAGGATGAAAGCTCGCCAAGCTACGATACTTCCTGCAGCTCTAATAATTAAGTCAACTTCACCCTTCTTATCACAGCTTTTACTATACTAATTCTCCATATACTACTTGCTGCTGTTGAATAAACTGAGTAAACTTTGTATATCATTTGGTCAAACTTGTAATGGAAAAGCTCATCATATGCTACCTACTTCATGCTACTCTGAATAAATAGGGCTTGCCACCTTGTTAATCTTATGAATATTTGATGTGCTTTAATGCTTTGGTTATGTTAAACATTGAAACCTTCTCTTGAACTTAGGAGATTATATATCGTATTTTGCAATGTGTTTTTCTTATACAAATGTTTATTGTTAATCTGACTGTTTTTCTAGAGAAACGTTTCTTTTATTATATTTGAGGAATTGGTTTGCCAAACATTCTATTGTAGAAAGCTATGTTACTTTGGCGTTACTGTTGCACTTTTTCCCTTCCCTTTGCTTCCCCTTGTTGATTTGTGCTAACTGCTACTGGTGAGTCCTTAGGACTCTGGGTTGAATTTCATCCTTTTGTCAGACTTTTGTTGCTGGTTGTTCTTTTCTTATGTTCAGCTGCTGCGGTTGTGCGTAATGCTGAAGAAGACTTATTTTGGCCAAATTACATAATATCTTTAGAAGTTTGCTAACGATGAGAGAAATCCTATGCCTATTTTCTAACTCTAGTGGCGTAGTAAAATCAGACAATTTTCTCACTTTCCAAATTCCCTAAATTTTCATCTTAAATTCCATGCTTTTCCACTATGCATAATTTACGTTTTATAGATAACTAATACAACACGAAATAATAAAATAGATCCATGAAATCGGTACAAATATCAAGCTACGTCAATCTCAAATTTGAAAAGAAAAAAAATCATAATATATACCCGCAAGATGGCACCAGTGACTCTAAATAAAATGGTAAGGAATTATTAGTAATCAAAAGCGAGATCATGAGGAGTCAGCTGGAGGTACGTATGGATTTGCCGCTGATGGTTGATGTGGATCATCAGTGAGATGACAAATTCATGAATGGCTGAGAGTGAGATTGTAAAGCTAGGTTTTCTTTTTGGTAAGTAAAGATAATGAAATAAAGAAGAAAAGTAGAGAAGTAACGAAGGATTTGTGTAAAACAAATTTTTTTCCTCAAAATATTAGCGGGCTGGGCGACAAAAGTTTTAGTTGCGTTGGGAGAGGAAAAATGACTACACAGGCAACATTGACAGCAATGAAACTCTGCCAATATTTTCTACTGAAACTAGATTTTCTTATACTCAAAATATTTTCATAACATAATCTAATGAATTGAAAATGAGACTGGGGTTTGGATTAATGATGTAGTAACGAACTTGTATTTGTTATATATATGCAGGCCCGGCCCAATGCAGAGTCGGGAGAAACAATAGACTAGGTCAGCATCTCAACAGGGGCAACAAAAAAAAAAAAAAAAAAAACGGAATACGCATTTTTGAATCTCGCTACTCCTCCAGCAGTCTAGCTCCACCATGACCGTCGTAGGCCCACAGCTAACACCTTCATCCCTTGACTCTACCGTTATAGCTATCCCCTCCAGGCTCCAATGCAACCACCACGGGCCCACAGGCAGCTAACGTCAAATGTCAGCTCAAAGCCTAAATTCAATTTCGAATTTATACATTGGAAATTGGAATCTCAGCTCAAACCAATGTGAGTCAATTTGTTGAATTTTTTTTCTATGATCGACAATTTGGTATATTCTGCAAATCTACTATTGCTGTCATGTTGTTTTCTGTTGTTGCTAATGCTAGGTATATTCCTTTGTTCTATTACAAATGTCAACTCAATTTTGAAATGTAACTAAAGATGTAATGATGCTTATTCTAGTTTAAATGATAATGAATATACATCAAAATTGTAATTGAAGTTTGAATGGTAACTTAACAATGGTTGTTGCCTATTAATTAACTGATTAATTTGTTCTAGTTTGAGTGATAACGAGTATGATGTTTGTTAATTAAGAATTTTTTTTTGTTGTAGTTTAACTCACAATGAAGCTTAAAAAAAATAATTCTTTTTTATGTGTAAATTATTATAATGATGTATCAATGAATAATAATACTTCGTTGTATCTTAAATTGAGCTAGGAATTGAAAACAAAATTTCGGATGTCAAAATAGAAAGAAAAAACGTAGATATAAAGAAGATAAATCATTAATTGGTTCAATTTCAAAATTGAAATCAATAAAGACATATCTCCGGATAACTATATCGCAAGAGAGATTAAGTATGCTAATTATGATTTCAATTGAAAATGAGTATTTAGATAAGCTTAACTATGAAGACGTAATAAACGAGTTTGTCTTAAAAAATGCAAGAAGTTGTTTCACTAATATGTATTAATATGTTAGAATATTTTGTGTTTGCATTTTAATTTTTTTGGCATGTAATCAAAATGACTTAGTTGATCAATATTCTTTGATGGTTGTTAAATTTTATAAAGAATTTACACTTTAACTTGTATATATTTTTGTTTGGTTGAGTTAAGGGGCGACAAAAAAACATAAATACTTGCTTGACTATGACATTGAATACCCTTGGGTCGGCGCTGTATATATCTATAAGTACGTATTCCCCTCTCCCTTAGACCGTTCTTCTATATCTTACTAAGGCTCATATGAGGATTTACAAGAAAGGAAGATATGGAGGCAGGAAATGGAAGAGGAAATCTCGGTGGAGGAAGCACAACAACCAATGGAAATGCTTGACTCAATACTATAAGGAATCCATGTCGACAGGAAAATGCTAATCCAAACGCAAATGCCAATATAGGTACTGGAACCCCGCCAGTAGATATGGGGGTGATGTATCAGTTCTTTGTCCATCTGTTGCAAGTTGGAGCAGCTGCAGGAGTATTTGGGGGTAATGCTGTGAATGTTGGAGGAGCTAATCCTGTGGCCCCAGTCAGCGATAATTATGCCAAGCTAAGCAGGGATTATATCAGTCTTGGTGGGAAGTTGTTTTCGGGAACATAGGATGCCATTAAAGTAGAAAACTGGTTATTGCACTGTAAAAGAATTTTCGTCGACTTGGGATTAGATGATGAAAAAGAGAAGACTTGCTTCGAGACAGTTGCAAGGAGCGGCACTCTATTGGTGGAATGGTGTTACCGTGGGAGTTTCCAAGGAAGAGTTGACTTGGGCATATTTTCGAAGGAGATTTGAAGAGAGGTTCATGTCTGAAGTTGCCAAGTCAGTATTGCTGAGAAAGTTCATAGACTTAGCGCAAGGTGAGATTCAGTGATTGAGTATGCTACAAAGTTTGATGAGTTGTCCAGATATAGATATACGACCATTGACACTGTCATTAAAAGGAACGAGAAGTTTATTCGAGATTTAAGACCCGAGATTACCACGGTGACAATGCCACACCTCTGCAATCCAAGTACAGTTGTAGTGGAGATGACAATCAGGAATGAAGAGATGTTTTCTACTTTTGGGAAAAAGAAGCAATCTGAACCTAGGATTTTCAAGGCAAGAAGAGGAAATTATTTAAGAAGAAAGGAGCTCAGAAAGGAGGAACTGCCAAGAAAGGGAAGGCCAATGGGGTGTGCTACAAGTGCGACAAGAAATGACATTATGCTCGTGAATGTCGAACTGGAAAAGGGAAAAAGGTTGCGGATAAGAAAGAAGTGAAGTGCTTCAACTGAGATCAGATTGGATACTAAAAGAATCAGTGTCCAGAACCAGTCAGAGTGGACAAGGGAAAGGTTTTTGCTTTTGAACCATCATCTTCTGAACCACTGTTGAGAAGGGAAAGACTACGATGGAAGGTACGTACGATTTTGATTCATAGTATACCAGTTAGGGTACTATTTGACACTGGTGCATCGCATTCATTTATATCTCAGTGTTTGGTAGATAAGTTATGTTTAAAACCCTCATACCTTGTTGCTTCCTTATGAGTTGTGAATCCAATAGGAGGGTATGCAACTCTGTGGATGAGATGTGACCAGTTGGAACTTGAATTGTTAGGTCATAAGTTTGCATGAAATTTGTATGTTTTTTATTTCTTAGGCTTCGGGGTCGTCTTGGATATGGATTGTTTAGATAAATATGATGTGAGGATAATTTGCTAAGATAGGGAAATATTGCTAGTACACCCCAATGGTCATGACCGAATTATATACTTAGTGGGGAAGTCAGACTAAAATGATTGTGCTTAGCTGAATGCAATGGAAGTTGAAGAAGAGTTGAATTAGGTTTTGGTAGCAAGAGAGTATGCAAATGTTTTTTAACCTGTCAGAAGACCACCACCGAAGCGAACCATTGAGATTCGAATAGATCTTTGCCTAGGGCAGAACCTATAAGTAGACCACTTAATAGGATGACATCTATTGAGATGAAGGAATTGAAGGTGCGGTTAATGGATTTAGAAGGATATAATTTTATTAAACCAAGCAGTTCGCCTTGGGGAGTGGTCATGACGTTAAGGATGTGTATCGACTATCGTAAGTTGAATGAAAATACGACCAAGAATTGGTATCCTTTGCTGAGAATCGATGATTTATTTGATCAGTTGAGTGGAGCCAGAGTAATTTCCAAATTGGATTTGGCAACTGGTTTCTATCAACTAAGAGTGGTAGAGGACAGTATTCCGTTGACGATATTTCAGACTAGGTATGGTTCGTACGAGTGGTTAGTGATGCCATTCGGCTTAATGAATGGGACCGAGTTTTCTGAGAGCACTTGGATAGGTTCGTATTGGTATTCATAAATGAAATTTTGATATACTCTAAGGTTGAAAGAGAGCAAGAAGTTCATCTTAGGGTAGTGCTTGAGACGCTGAGGCGGCATCAGTCGAAATCGAAGTTTTCAAAGTATCATTTCTGGAAGAAAGAAGTTAATTTCTTGGTCACATGTTTTCAGAGAAGGGTTTGTTTGTTGATCCGGATAAGAACTAGGCAGTTAACAATTGAAAGAGACCAGAGATGGTGACTGAGATCGGAAGTTTTCTTGGGCTTGCTGGTTACTACCTGAGGTTTATTGAGGATTTCTCGTGGATAGCAACGCCTTTGAATAAGCTAACCATGAAGGATGTAAAATTTATTTGGTCTGATAAATGTGGGGAAGCATTTCTTAAGTTAAAGCACTTGTTGACTAATGCACATGCGTTAGTATTCCAAATGGGAATCAAGTATTAGTAGTGCATACTTATGCATGTGAAATCTGAGTAGGGGTTATGTTGATGTAGAAAGGTAAAGTTACTGCATAGGCTTCACGACGTCTTAGACCGCATAAAGTTAGATATCATATTCATGATCTAGAGTTGGCAGTAGTACTCTTCGCACTTAAAGTATGGAGACATTATCTCTTAGGGGAGAGATTTGAGTTATACACAGATCATAAGTCCTTAAGGTATTCATTCTTTCAGAAGGAGTTGAATATGAGGTAACAGAGGTAGTTGGAGTTTTTAGCAGCTTATGATTTTGGTATAGAGAATATACCTGGAAAAGGAAACAAAGTAACAGTTGCTTTTAGCAGAAAACATCAGAATGTGGTGTTACCTATGTTAACAGAATGGAAGGACATAGAGGCTTTGACTATTTGCAATGTGCAGTTAAGATCGACTACTAGTTCCAGTCAGAGCTCCGCCATGTTATCCTGCTTGGGAGTTCGACCAGTTCTGATTAAGAGGATAGCTTCTAAGCAGAAAAAGAATTCACCTTTAGTCAAGAATATTTAAAGGCTTGAGGTTGGATTGGAGAATGATGATCTAAATTTTTTAGCCTTAACCAGAAGGGATGGCTGAGAAAGAAGGGACTGTTGTGTATTCCGAATGTTAGGGACTTAAGGAGGGAAGTTCATAGGGAATGTCATTGATCAAAACTTACGATTCATCCTGGAGGAAGCAAGATGTATAAAGACATGAAAGAAATTTCTAATAGAAAGGTATAAAGAAGGATGTTGGCTTGTGGGTAAAGTAGTGTGTGAACTAACAACAAGTGAAGGCCGAACATTAGAAGCCAAGTTGGTTGCTTCAACCTTTGGAGATAGTAGTTTGGAAATGGGATTCGATATCCATGGATTTTATAGATAGGTTACCAAGTTCGAATCGAGGAAATGAAAGTGCATGGGTCATAGTGGATAGGTTGACTAAGTGTGCCCATTTCATTCCAATTAAGTCAAGCAGGACGACACGTGTTTTAGCTAAGTTGTTTACGAAAAACATAGTTAGAGTGCATAGGATTCCTAGTAGTATAGTAAGTGATAAAGATGCTTTGTTTACTAGTGAGTTGAAAGAGTCTATAGGATGTGTTAGGTACCAAGCTCAAGATGGGTACTGCTTATCACCCTCAGACAAATGGACAGACAGAGAGAGTCAACAAGGTACTCGATGATTTGTTAAGAGCTTGTATGCTAGATTTTAGTGGATCGTGGGAACCTACACTTAGTTGAGTTTTTCTACAATAATAGTTACCAGATTAGTATAGGAATGGCGGCTATTGAAGCCTTATATGGAAGACCATGCAAATCACCAGCAAGTTGGTTGGCAACTAGAGATAGATTACTCTTAGGTCCAGATCTGGTAAGGCAACATAGAAGATTGAGTTGATCCGAGGTAGAACGAAGGAAGCTCAGTCTAGACAAAAGAGTTACCCAGATAAGAGGCGTAAGAATCTAGAGTTCTCGGATGGAGATAGGGTTTTCATTAAGGTATCACCCAATGAAGGGAGTGGTATGGTTTGGAAAGTTAGTGAAACTAGCACTAAGATATGTTGGACTGTTCTCAGTTACAGAGAGGATTGGAAAGCTCACATACGGAGTAAAGTTGCCGAGCAGTTTGGCAGGTGTCCATAATGTGTTCAATGTGTCTCACCATTGTAAGTATATGCATGATCTAAAGACAACTATTCCTCTAACTATATTGAAAGACATAATAGTAGAACCAGATTCGACCTTTGTTAAACAACAAATTCGGGTTGTAGCGGAAGATGAGAAGAGTTTAAGAAACAAGATAGTCAAGTTGGTGAAAGTTCAGTGGAGTGACAACAAGAAGGACTATACTTGAGAGATAGAAGACATGATTAGAGATACTTATCCTGATCTACTTTAAGGGTATGTTCTATATTAGCTTTATATAGACTTTTTGCTAGTATAGTAGTTATGAGATGTTATAGATGATTTCTATACTTAGCATTTAGTCCTTGCTGAATTTCGAGAACGAAATTCTTTAAGGAGGGGAGCCTGCAACATCCCTAATTTTAAATAGCGTTATTCTAAAGATTTAATTAGGTAAATTAAATAAAATAATATAGAGACTTGAATGATAAAGGAATTGAGATTTGAGATCTGACTAGGGTCATGCCTTAACTAAATGGATTTATAAGAATGATTTATAAGTTAAATACTTAGAGAATATGATGAGGGTAATATGGCAATAGCCGGACCCCATAAGCCCTAAAACCCTTACAACCTTTTCATTCTCATTACATTCTTTCAAAAACAATAAAATAAACAAAATAAAAACAAGGCCGACCACAATCCTAGAAGAAGAAGAGCAAAATCCAATTAGAAGCTAAGATTCAAGCTAGGAAGATTAAAGCAAGAACAAATCTCAAGTTCCTTATCAAAATAAGGTGAATAATGATCTAAATCATCTCATATAAGTCTTCTTGAATGTTTAATTCAGGTTTAGGGTTAAAACCATTTGGATGGATGGATGATGATATGCTTTGATTTATATGCCATGCTATAGTTTAAACAAGGATTTTTGTGGGATAAAATAATTTGATTTTAAGGTTAAAATAATACAAATTGATTTCCAAATACCATGATGTTTGAACATATTATGTAAAACATTATTTTGGAGATGGGTTTAAATACTCATAATATTCCAAGCTATGGATAATTTATTATGAATTTTGAATGGAAGAAATAGATAATTTTTAGGTTTAAATATTTAAGGAAATTAAGTATTATTTTTGGGTCTAAAATTTATATATGTCAGAAAACATATTAAAAGTAAATAGTTTTGATTTTTGAGGGTTTTTCCTATGTATTTTACTATGATTATTTAATTATTAAGCTAAAGGACTTAAATATTTTTTAAAGGGAAGGGCTTATTGGATAAAATGATTTCATTTGTTAACTGTTGAATTTGACAGCCTTTTAGAAAAGAATTTTCATAAACAATTGGCAACCAATCATATTTTAATAAATTAGAAAAGTTAGGTAAAAAGGAATTACTTTGAAAGACATAAAAATTAGTTTTTTTTCAAATTACAACTTCGCCACTTCCATTTCCTTGCTTCCGTCACCATACTTTCGTAATGACCTTTCGCGAAACCATGCACATGGTATCAAGCAATTGATGCGTAGTGTATTGGAGAAAGGCAAAAGAGACTATGTCGAAGGCATGCTTTCGAAGGGGTAGAAGCCATTTTTATAAGCTTTTGAATCAATCCAGCTTGCCTTTATTTTTAAAGAAGCTTTCGAAAGAATTTCCACTTTTTGAACTTATTTGATACCTAGCTGCTGCATTCATACTTTTCGAATCAGTCAAAGGCCGCTTTTCTTTATAGAGTTCAAAAGGGAAGCTTTTGTCCTTTTATGTTTTAAAGCCGCTTCCTCAATGCTTTCAAAAGGTTGTTTTAACCACTTTTAGTAAGAGTTTCGAAGGAAATGATTTTGAAAGATTGGTTTCAAAGCTATCCACTTTCCAAATTCGCTGACTTGAGATCAACGCTTTCGAAAGGGGTACTTTCACTTATGTTCTCTTTGACCCGGTAGTTATATTTAATGTTAAAACCCATGATTTCGAAAGAGATACTTTCAAATGGAATCGAAGCTATGCTTCCATAAATTCTTACTTGAACTAAATGCCTTCGAAAGGTACATTTTGAGTGTTTTGAAAGGCATGTTTTTCAGTGTTTTGAAAGGAAGGTTTCCAATGCTTTCGAAGGGCCTTTTTTCAATGTTTTGAAAGGAAGGTTTCAAATGCTTTCAAAAGGTATGTTTTTAATGGTTTCAAAAGAGAAGATCTAAGATTTTAAGTAATGCTTTCGAATGGAAGAGTGGCGTAGGGTAACTCATGATGTCATAATGATCTGAAGGATCTAGTAGAAACCATAGCTTTCGAATAAGAAAACCTAATCTCATTTTTAAACGGCAAACCTATGGCAATGCAAAAGAGTTTTGAAATGGCATTTAACTATGGAATTTTAGCGAAAGCTTTCCTTCATAAAGATATTGGGTTAAGGGTATAAACCATATTTCATTAGAAAAATGATTACAAGGAATTTAATCATGAATGTTTATATTGTTATGTTTTGATCAGTTATCATGTATGCTTTCATAATCATATCCACTTCATAATTAACCCATAGCTGCATTTTGTCGTGTTAACGGTAGAATAAAAGGCTAAGTTGACCCAATAGTGAATATACTTTGAATCCACACATGTGTGAGTAGAATTGCATTCAGGAGGTAAGATGGAGCAGAATATAGGATGCCCAAAGCTGATCAAAGATCATTGGTTTAGACATGTTCTTAGTAAACCCGTAAAAACTATGTTATGGAAATTGTTATTGGTAGGGACCAGTAGGTTCTTAGTGATCTCATGAAAACTATGTCCGAAACATGTTATTGATAGAGATCAATAGGTTTATAGTTATCCCTTGAAAACTATGACATAAGATAAATTATTAGAGAATCCAATAGGTTCATAGTAAGCCCATGAAAACTATGGTTGGATAATGTTGTTGGTAGATACCATAGGTACTTAGTGATCCCATGAAAACTACGTAACCAGAAAGATAGTCCATAAGCTTGGAACAAGTTATTAGTCAGCCTATGAAAACTAATAGGTTAATAGTGACCCTTGAAACCATAACTTGAGACAGATAGTCAGGAAAATGTGGATGGGAAATCCAGAGCATATTGCATGTTTACATATCATCATGATACATATTATTATGTTATGCCTTAACCATTATGGATGCAGGTGCACATATATGGTTATTATAAATTGGGTTAAGATACCAGTAGGGGGATAACATGTTCCAGTAAGTGGCACGGTCTCACTGGATATCTATATGGTTCAAAATGATAGGTTATTATTCACATTAGATGTTTTATCCGACTTGAAGTTTATGTTTTTCCCTAAGCTCTTGGGTGCTCAATTAATTTTAAGTAGTTTGAGAGTTAAGGTTTCAGCTTTTCCTTTTCACGAATAAGATTTCGGAGATGTGCAGAAGGCAAGTTAGCTATTAGGAGCTTTTTCTGTTTGATTTTGTTGTGTTATTGGATGCAATGGCAAAGTTTTTAGTGCCTATATATAGACTTTGGTCTACTAAAAAGGCGTCTTCATATGTCGCTCTTAGCGTATTTTGTAATAAATTGTAATTTCTCTAACGTGGCTTACTATAGGATTATGTAGTGAATCTGAAACGAAATGAGAAATTTGTTTTAAATTGAGATTTAATTTTTTTTTCATATTCATGTGTATCTGGTACATTAATGTCTCTAACATGGTCGCATTTGGTCATCGGCACTTAATAACTATGTATGACTGCAACATCCATGGCGGTTAGTTTTGGACCTCCAAACGGGGGATGTTACAAGTTGGTATCAGAGCATAGGTTTGTGTAAATTTCAAAGAAATTTGAACCTAAACACTACACCAGAAAAGACCTTTCGTACCGCTGAAAAAACACTGTCAAAACTTTTAGTAGCTCGGTAAATGCTGCGATACAACATGCAACTAAAAGCCTGAAACTTTTTGTAACGCTACCAAAACTTGACCTATTGTAGGGTTTTAGAAACGCTACAAAAAGTTTCAGATTTGTAGTAGCAAGTCGTATCGTAGTCCCAATGGAGTCCAAAGGAAGTTAGAGCATCCACGGCAGTACATAACTACTCAAACATCAACCAAAAGAAATAGGAGAAGGAATCAGGAAAGGCTCAAGAGACAAAAAAAATAAAAATAGCATAAGAGGATGGATCGCTAGCGATCCATCGCCAATGGATCGCTAGCGATCCATGAATATCGCTCATAGGACAATCATTCTTCTATCATCATGATCTAATATGTTTTCTAGGTTGTCTGTCAAGTTTCATGATATTCCAAGTAAGCTAGTTTGAGAACTAGGCATTCATCTTATTCTAATAATAGTTCAATGCAATCTGTACGCGGATCGTCATCAAAACAGGGCATCTAGTCATGAAATTGTATGGGGAATACCTACATAAGGCATGGAATGAATGGACATGATTATTATTCTTCTATAAATACCAGTCGTTTTCAACAAATTTTAAGTTAGTTTTTCTTCATTTATTCACTTCTTCTTCTCCACTCAAATATTCTCTTATACTTCAAATGTTTTAACAAAACTCTGCCGAAATCCTAAGTGAATCAAACTTTATCATCTCTTGTTTGGTTCTCTATCATTCTCTCTCAAAGATCTCAGTGCTATTCAGAGTTATAGGATCATTTGTAATCAAAGAAGTGTATCGAGTCTCTCTATCTATCAAGGTTATATTGGAAACGGTGTGATTGTGGCATGCAAGTCAATTGGGCGTGATTGCAGCCCGTAAATCAATTGGGTGATCTTGTAGCCTGGTTAAATCAAGAGATTTTTTCCTGGACTCTGAGACATGTGGGTGTATATCGTGGCCTTGAAATCGAGGTTGTAATATCGACATTATATTTGAAAAGAAATCTACATAAGAAATTGTATGGGACTGGATGTAAGGTACCTCCGAACCAGTATAAAATTTCAGTGTGTTTTTCCTTTTACTGTTTTTATTTACTATTTGCATCTGTGTTTGATTCCGTGATTGTCTCTGTGTTTATGAATTGCATTTGTCAGTATTTAGTTTCAAAAGATTTCAAAAATTCCATAAAATCCATTAAACATTATTCACCTCCCCTCTAGTGTTAATCCGGCCTTAAGATCCGTAATCCGCATTTCCAACATTCGGTATCAGAGTTTTGGTTTTCAAAGTTTTTATAATCTGATTTTTGAAAAGTTTCAAATGGCTGCCAAAGCTGGTAATGTCAACACTATCACTAGTTCCTTTATAGAGGCTCGGTCTACTGCCAGACCACCACTTTTTTTTATGGATGTAACTATGTATTGGGAATGTAGAATCAAAATCTATTTACAATCAATAGGATTAGACACTTGGAATATCACACAAACTGAGTACATTAAACCCACAACTGATTTTGCACAATGGACTGTTGAGCATCCTTTATAGAGGGTCAGTCTACTGCCAAACCACCACTTTTTTTATGGATGTAACTATGTATTGGGAATGTAGAATCAAAATCTATTTACAATCAATAGGATTAGACACTTGGAATATCACATAAACCGAGTACATTGAACCCACAACTGATTTTGCACAGTGGACCGTTGAGCAACAGATTGTTGTACAAAAAAATTCCAAAGCCATGAATATTTATTCTGTTCGCTTAATAGGAATGAGTTTAATACAGTGTTTGTCTGTAAGTTTGCATATGGGATCTAGAAAACTTTGCAAGTTACTCATGAAGGAACAAGCAAAGTTAAACAGACCAAAACATACATCTTGACCAATTGGTTTCAATTATTTAAGATGAATCCAAATGAGTCCATTTCAGACATGTACAGTCAATTTCAAGACATTGTGCACTCACTAATTGCATTAGGAAAGAACTTCTCCAAAGAAGATCAAGTTAGAAAAATTATGAATTCACTCACTCCGAAATGGGATCAGAAGAAACTGGCAATTGAAGAAGCTAATGATATCAGTACACTGAAAATTGAAGAATTGATTGGGAATTTGATGTCGTTGAAGTACAAATGCAAGGGAGATGAGAAAGCAAGGCCTTAGAAAAGAAGTCAATAGTGTTCAATGCAATAACAGATGGTTCAGACTCAAACAGTGACGACGATGAAGAAATAGCCTTAATGACACGAAATTTTAGAAAGTTTCTGAAATATAGAAAGAAGAATGACTGCAAGAGAAATGATCACAAGAATTCTACAAATAATAATGAGACTCTTAACAACGTCAGATGCTAAAATTATGATGAGCCAAGCCACGTAAAAAGAGATTGTCCACATCTGGATAAGTATAAATTTCCTCCAAGCAATGATTCATCAAAGAAAAGGAAGAGAGCATAAACTGCTACACTGGACGATTCAGACTCATCCTCTAGTGGTGAAGATCAAGATGGAAAATTCAAATATGTGCTTTACAGCTATTCAAGAATCTGATGATCTCGAAAATATGGATCTAAAAATAGGTATGCGTTTAAATTATATTGGTTGAAATTGTTTGCTTGAATGTTTGATTGTTTGCATGTTTTCAAATTGCTTGCTGTTTGAATTTAAAATTTTGATTTTCAAAATAATATTATTAATAGTATTTTTAATATTAAAATATTAATATTAAAGTGTTGATTATATTTATATTACTTCAGATAAAATATAAAAAATTAGATTATAGGATATATATATATTGAACAAAATAAAAAATTGGTCACATTTATTATAGGACCTATGTCGACATGGCCCTACCCCCTATGTAGACATCCCTCTAGAAATATGAAATTCAAATTTGAATCCAATCCTCCACCTTTTCACCAACTCTAAAGTTCTGAAAAGGCGTCACTTGATCAGAGAACATGACTATTGAATATCTATTTATCTCCTTAACTTTATCTTATCATTTCACTTTCATTTCAAAATTCAATCTCTCTTTCAAACTCTCAATCTCTCTACTCTCTTCAAAAATGGCTTCCAAAGTACTCCCTCCACCATTAGGCTGTCCAAAGCCATCAAAGAATTCCTCTAAAATGACCCGGAAGATATCAAAGCTTACATAAGCTACGCAAACTTTGGAAAAGTCCATATGGGAAAATTTGCCATCTTTAATGATTTTCTTTCTTATGAACTCAACATTCTTTTCGAAGAGAATAAAATTTTCAGTTTAATTGATGATTCTCAAAATGATTTTGCTTGTTATCCTAAACTTGTTAAAATGTTTTATGCAAATTTGAATCATGGTTTTTATTATGGTAATGAAGGGGAAGTTTGGAGTAATGTTAAAGGAACACAAATTGTTTTAAATAGTGAGACTTTGGGGAATATTTTGGGTTGTAAGTATACAGGAATGAATCTTTTGGATTTTCAAATTGATAAACATGATCGTGAGACATTTCATCACATTTTTAAAGGAGACTATAACTTTGAATTTATAAATCGAAATTTCCGTCCTAAAGCAAGAATCATTAACCTTCTTTTGCAACATACCATAACTCCAAGATCGAGAAATTTCAATCACCCGACCTTAAACGTTTGTAAGGCTCTTTTTGCTATTTATAGGCACTATGACATTATTGGGCGCAAGTAATTTTGGATGAACTTTGTCCTAAAAATTTTACCTTAGGAGAAAACATTTTGTATCATGGAATTTATCTTACTCAGATTTTTAACTATTTTGGAGTTGATTATAAGAGAGAGGAGTTTGTTTTTCGAAAAGTGTTTAACCATGCAAATACCTCTCTTATGAAAATCACACTTGTCTTTCAACCATATGAAGCACTTACCGAAAAAGATGAAAGGTTGGCTCATAACGAAATGGAAGAAGAAGAGGAGGAGGAGGAAGAAAGGGAGGAGATGGAGATTGAAGAAGAAGGAGAGGAGGAGGTAGAGACATCATTGGAAAGTATTGAATACCCTATCACTCCTAACAATCCATCAAACACGACACTACTCAAAAACCAAAAGATAATAATGGAAAACCAATGGATTCTCAAAAGATCCATTAGTAAAAAGTTGAAAAAAAATTCCAAAAAAATGAACAAGTTCTTTGGGAAAGTGAGTCGCAAAGTTGGACTATCTTCATCTTTGTTATCCTCTGTCAAATTCTAGTTTTCATTTCATGTTATATTAGTTTGTATCTTTCGATTGGTTAATGTCATGTATTGTTAACTAAAATTTATCAATGAAAATCGTTTATTTTTGTTCATTAGCTTTAAAATGTCTCTAGAATGCTCGCTTTTATATTATATAAGTTTATATATATAGACTTGTATATAATATAAAGAAATAAAGCAAATTGCCAAATTAAAAAGTGGCATGTGGACACCCTCCACCCCCAAGTCGACGCGTAACGGCCAGAAAGTAATTTTTGTTTTGAATTTGAATTTGACATAACTACCTTGTGTCTTTTCATTTCAAACGACTTTCTATCTACTTAAATACCCGTTTCTTACAGAAAAATGCATATTTTCAATTCTCCTTATTTCCTATTGAAGTTCTTCATATTTTATAAAAAATAGCCTCTCATATTCATAATGTAAGTGAGAATCTTGAAGAAACTCTCAATTCCTTCAAGAACATACTTACGTTTATCCTTTGCAATCAATGTCACTTATTATTAAGCATAAAAAATCCCGCCTAAAACCTAATAGGACCCACAAAAACACGTGGCAAAATTTAGGCCACCCGGTAATATTAAACGGGTGGCCTAAATTTTGCCAGATGTCAAACGCATATGTATTGGTGTTAACCTATATAAACAACCCCATAACACCAATACAACCAGAACATTGAAACAACACCGATTACAATTATGAGAAACCCCCCAACTAATTTTCGTCTTCATGCAAAAAATATTTTCCTCACATATCCAAAATGCAATTTAGAAATTTCCGAAGCAATGAAACAAATACAAAACATACAATGTTCGTCAAACAAGAAATTCATACGAATTTCTCAAGAAACTCAAGAAGATGGTTCTCCACATCTACATGCTTTAATACAATTCGAAGGTAAACTTCAATTATACAATAATCGTTTATTTGATCTTACCCATCCAAACACCTCTTCAATATTTCATCCGAATATTCAAGGAGCAAAATCCAGTTCAGATGTTAAAAAATACATTGAAAAGGAAGGAACCTATCTAGATTGGGGTGAGTTTCAGATAGATGGTCGGTCTGCAAGAGGAGGATTACAATCCGCTAATGAAGCTTACGCCCAAGCTTTAAATAGCGAAACTCATCAAAAAGCAATGGAAACTATTAAAGAGCTTGCGCCTAGAGATTTTGTTCTACAATTCCACAATATTCAAAACAATCTAAACCGAATCTTCCAAAAGCCAAAAGAAGTCTACGTTCCGAAATTCCATTTTAGTCAATTCATACTCACGGATGAAATTTCATTATGGTTCTCAAAAACTTTCGAACCACAAAATTTAAATGAATCCCCTGCGGGGCCATCTTTTCATATAGTCAAAAAAGATACTGACAGACCAAAATCAATTATTATCGAAGGTCCTACAAGAACAGGAAAAACACAGTGGGCACGTTCTATTGGACCACATAATTACTTAAGTGGCACCTGGTGCACTTTTCCTCAAACGACAAACGAGACTTTAATAACTTATTCACCTCTTTATTAAACAGGAGGAACTCTTCCTGTTCCTCCAAATTGATGTCTTTCGGGTTCGCCTTGATTCCCAAAATGTCCCACTTGTTCTGCCGAAGAAAACAACTGGTGCAAACGGCCAACAATTGTGGATAATTGTTTGGCAACTCTGTCACTTTGAAAGGAGGCATATAAATACAGAATAGTCTGAAGTAAAAATAATAGTATAAAAATTAAAAACAACCAATCAGGTAACGATACCATTCTAAAACAAATATTTAATCACAGAACTTAGCTTATAAGCTAAGCAACAACCGACAAAGAATAAAGTACAACAGTACTTTTTGTCGGCCACGTGCACTACACGATAAAAATATTAAACAGATGTGGGTCCCACCACATTAAAAAGAAGGTACGACAACCAAATGTGGGCCCCACCACATTTGAAAGACGGCGGGATAAAAAAATAAAGCATAAAAAAACCCGCCTAAAACCTAATAGGACCCACAAAAACACGTGGCAAAATTTAGGCCACCCGGTAATATTAAACGGGTGGCCTAAATTTTGCCAGATGTCAAACGCATATGTATTGGTGTTAACCTATATAAACAACCCCATAACACCAATACAACCAGAACATTGAAACAACACCGACTACAATTATGAGAAACCCCCCAACTAATTTTCGTCTTCATGCAAAAAATATTTTCCTCACATATCCAAAATGCAATTTAGAAATTTCCGAAGCAATGAAACAAATACAAAACATACAATGTTCGTCAAACAAGAAATTCATACGAATTTCTCAAGAAACTCACGAAGATGGTTCTCCACATCTACATGCTTTAATACAATTCGAAGGTAAACTTCAATTATACAATAATCGTTTATTTGATCTTACCCATCCAAACACCTCTTCAATATTTCATCCGAATATTCAAGGAGCAAAATCCAGTTCAGATGTTAAAAAATACATTGAAAAGGAAGGAACCTATCTAGATTGGGGTGAGTTTCAGATAGATGGTCGGTCTGCAAGAGGAGGATTACAATCCGCTAATGAAGCTTACGCCCAAGCTTTAAATAGCGAAACTCATCAAAAAGCAATGGAAACTATTAAAGAGCTTGCGCCTAGAGATTTTGTTCTACAATTCCACAATATTCAAAACAATCTAAACCGAATCTTCCAAAAGCCAAAAGAAGTCTACGTTCCGAAATTCCATTTTAGTCAATTCATACTCACGGATGAAATTTCATTATGGTTCTCAAAAACTTTCGAACCACAAAATTTAAATGAATCCCCTGCGGGGCCATCTTTTCATATACTCAAAAAAGATACTGACAGACCAAAATCAATTATTATCGAAGGTCCTACAAGAACAGGAAAAACACAGTGGGCACGTTCTATTGGACCACATAATTACTTAAGTGGCACCTGGTGCACTTTTCCTCAAACGACAAACGAGACTTTAATAACTTATTCACCTCTTTCTTAAACAGGAGGAACTCTTCCTGTTCCTCCAAATTGATGTCTTTCGGGTTCGCCTTGATTCCCAAAATGTCCCACTTGTTCTGTCGAAGAAAACAACTGGTGCAAACGGCCGACAATTGTGGATAATTGTTTGGCAACTCTGTCACTTTGAAAGGAGGCATATAAATACAGAATAGTCTGAAGTAAAAATAATAGTATAAAAATTAAAAACAACCAATCAGGTAACGATACCATTCTAAAACAAATATTTAATCACAGAACTTAGCTTATAAGCTAAGCAACAACCGACAAAGAATAAAGTACAACAGTACTTTTTGTCGGCCACGTGCACTACACGACAAAAATATTAAACAGATGTGGGTCCCACCACATTAAAAAGAAGGTACGACAACCAAATGTGGGCCCCACCACATTTAAAAGACGGCGGGATAAAAAAATAAAGCATAAAAAAACCCGCCTAAAACCTAATAGGACCCACAAAAACACGTGGCAAAATTTAGGCCACCCGGTAATATTAAACGGGTGGCCTAAATTTTGCCAGATGTCAAACGCATATGTATTGGTGTTAACCTATATAAACAACCCCATAACACCAATACAACCAGAACATTGAAACAACACCGATTACAATTATGAGAAACCCCCCAACTAATTTTCGTCTTCATGCAAAAAATATTTTCCTCACATATCCAAAATGCAATTTAGAAATTTCCGAAGCAATGAAACAAATACAAAACATACAATGTTCGTCAAACAAGAAATTCATACGAATTTCTCAAGAAACTCACGAAGATGGTTCTCCACATCTACATGCTTTAATACAATTCGAAGGTAAACTTCAATTATACAATAATCGTTTATTTGATCTTACCCATCCAAACACCTCTTCAATATTTCATCCGAATATTCAAGGAGAAAAATCCAGTTCAGATGTTAAAAAATACATTGAAAAGGAAGGAACCTATCTAGATTGGAGTGAGTTTCAGATAGATGGTCGGTCTGCAAGAGGAGGATTACAATCCGCTAATGAAGCTTACGCCCAAGCTTTAAATAGCGAAACTCATCAAAAAGCAATGGAAACTATTAAAGAGCTTGCGCCTAGAGATTTTGTTCTACAATTCCACAATATTCAAAACAATCTAAACCGAATCTTCCAAAAGCCAAAAGAAGTCTACGTTCCGAAATTCCATTTTAGTCAATTCATACTCACGGATGAAATTTCATTATGGTTCTCAAAAACTTTCGAACCACAAAATTTAAATGAATCCCCTGCGGGGCCATCTTTTCATATACTCAAAAAAGATACTGACAGACCAAAATCAATTATTATCGAAGGTCCTACAAGAACAGGAAAAACACAGTGGGCACGTTCTATTGGACCACATAATTACTTAAGTGGCCATCTGGATTTCAACTACAACACTTTCTCAGACGAAGTGGAATACAACGTAATAGATGATGTGGATCCAGCGTACTTGAAAATGAAACATTGGAAACAATTAATTGGCGCGCAAAGAGAGTGGCAGACAAACCTTAAATATGGAAAACCACGTGTCATTAAAGGTGGTATTCCAATTGTTTGGCAACTCTGTCACTTTGAAAGGAGGCATATAAATACAGAATAGTCTGAAGTAAAAATAATAGTATAAAAATTAAAAACAACCAATCAGGTAACGATACCATTCTAAAACAAATATTTAATCACAGAACTTAGCTTATAAGCTAAGCAACAACCGACAAAGAATAAAGTACAACAGTACTTTTTGTCGGCCACGTGCACTACACGATAAAAATATTAAACAGATGTGGGTCCCACCACATTAAAAAGAAGGTACGACAACCAAATGTGGGCCCCACCACATTTAAAAGACGGCGGATAAAAAAATAAAGCATAAAAAATCCCGCCTAAAACCTAATAGGACCCACAAAAACACGTGGCAAAATTTAGGCCACCCGGTAATATTAAACGGGTGGCCTAAATTTTGCCAGATGTCAAACGCATATGTATTGGTGTTAACCTATATAAACAACCCCATAACACCAATACAACCAGAACATTGAAACAACACCGATTACAATTATGAGAAACCCCCCAACTAATTTTCGTCTTCATGCAAAAAATATTTTCCTCACATATCCAAAATGCAATTTAGAAATTTCCGAAGCAATGAAACAAAAACAAAACATACAATGTTCGTCAAACAAGAAATTCATACGAATTTCTCAAGAAACTCACGAAGATGGTTCTCCACATCTACATGCTTTAATACAATTCGAAGGTAAACTTCAATTATACAATAATCGTTTATTTGATCTTACCCATCCAAACACCTCTTCAATATTTCATCCGAATATTCAAGGAGCAAAATCCAGTTCAGATGTTAAAAAATACATTGAAAAGGAAGGAACCTATCTAGATTGGGGTGAGTTTCAGATAGATGGTCGGTCTGCAAGAGGAGGATTACAATCCGCTAATAAAGCTTACGCCCAAGCTTTAAATAGCGAAACTCATCAAAAAGCAATGGAAACTATTAAAGAGCTTGCGCCTAGAGATTTTGTTCTACAATTCCACAATATTCAAAACAATCTAAACCGAATCTTCCAAAAGCCAAAAGAAGTCTACGTTCCGAAATTCCATTTTAGTCAATTCATACTCACGGATGAAATTTCATTATGGTTCTCAAAAACTTTCGAACCACAAAATTTAAATGAATCCCCTGCGGGGCCATCTTTTCATATAGTCAAAAAAGATACTGACAGACCAAAATCAATTATTATCGAAGGTCCTACAAGAACAGGAAAAACACAGTGGGCACGTTCTATTGGACCACATAATTACTTAAGTGGCACCTGGTGCACTTTTCCTCAAACGACAAACGAGACTTTAATAACTTATTCACCTCTTTATTAAACAGGAGGAACTCTTCCTGTTCCTCCAAATTGATGTCTTTCGGGTTCGCCTTGATTCCCAAAATGTCCCACTTGTTCTGCCGAAGAAAACAACTGGTGCAAACGGCCGACAATTGTGGATAATTGTTTGGCAACTCTGTCACTTTGAAAGGAGGCATATAAATACAGAATAGTCTGAAGTAAAAATAATAGTATAAAAATTAAAAACAACCAATCAGGTAACGATACCATTCTAAAACAAATATTTAATCACAGAACTTAGCTTATAAGCTAAGCAACAACCGACAAAGAATAAAGTACAACAGTACTTTTTGTCGGCCACGTGCACTACACGATAAAAATATTAAACAGATGTGGGTCCCACCACATTAAAAAGAAGGTACGACAACCAAATGTGGGCCCCACCACATTTGAAAGACGGCGGGATAAAAAAATAAAGCATAAAAAAACCCGCCTAAAACCTAATAGGACCCACAAAAACACGTGGCAAAATTTAGGCCACCCGGTAATATTAAACGGGTGGCCTAAATTTTGCCAGATGTCAAACGCATATGTATTGGTGTTAACCTATATAAACAACCCCATAACACCAATACAACCAGAACATTGAAACAACACCGATTACAATTATGAGAAACCCCCCAACTAATTTTCGTCTTCATGCAAAAAATATTTTCCTCACATATCCAAAATGCAATTTAGAAATTTCCGAAGCAATGAAACAAATACAAAACATACAATGTTCGTCAAACAAGAAATTCATACGAATTTCTCAAGAAACTCACGAAGATGGTTCTCCACATCTACATGCTTTAATACAATTCGAAGGTAAACTTCAATTATACAATAATCGTTTATTTGATCTTACCCATCCAAACACCTCTTCAATATTTCATCCGAATATTCAAGGAGCAAAATCCAGTTCAGATGTTAAAAAATACATTGAAAAGGAAGGAACCTATCTAGATTGGGGTGAGTTTCAGATAGATGGTCGGTCTGCAAGAGGAGGATTACAATCCGCTAATAAAGCTTACGCCCAAGCTTTAAATAGCGAAACTCATCAAAAAGCAATGGAAACTATTAAAGAGCTTGCGCCTAGAGATTTTGTTCTACAATTCCACAATATTCAAAACAATCTAAACCGAATCTTCCAAAAGCCAAAAGAAGTCTACGTTCCGAAATTCCATTTTAGTCAATTCATACTCACGGATGAAATTTCATTATGGTTCTCAAAAACTTTCGAACCACAAAATTTAAATGAATCCCCTGCGGGGCCATCTTTTCATATACTCAAAAAAGATACTGACAGACCAAAATCAATTATTATCGAAGGTCCTACAAGAACAGGAAAAACACAGTGGGCACGTTCTATTGGACCACATAATTACTTAAGTGGCACCTGGTGCACTTTTCCTCAAACGACAAACGAGACTTTAATAACTTATTCACCTCTTTATTAAACAGGAGGAACTCTTCCTGTTCCTCCAAATTGATGTCTTTCGGGTTCGCCTTGATTCCCAAAATGTCCCACTTGTTCTGCCGAAGAAAACAACTGGTGCAAACGGCCGACAATTGTGGATAATTGTTTGGCAACTCTGTCACTTTGAAAGGAGGCATATAAATACAGAATAGTCTGAAGTAAAAATAATAGTATAAAAATTAAAAACAACCAATCAGGTAACGATACCATTCTAAAACAAATATTTAATCACAGAACTTAGCTTATAAGCTAAGCAACAACCGACAAAGAATAAAGTACAACAGTACTTTTTGTCGGCCACGTGCACTACACGATAAAAATATTAAACAGATGTGGGTCCCACCACATTAAAAAGAAGGTACGACAACCAAATGTGGGCCCCACCACATTTGAAAGACGGCGGGATAAAAAAATAAAGCATAAAAAAACCCGCCTAAAACCTAATAGGACCCACAAAAACACGTGGCAAAATTTAGGCCACCCGGTAATATTAAACGGGTGGCCTAAATTTTGCCAGATGTCAAACGCATATGTATTGGTGTTAACCTATATAAACAACCCCATAACACCAATACAACCAGAACATTGAAACAACACCGATTACAATTATGAGAAACCCCCCAACTAATTTTCGTCTTCATGCAAAAAATATTTTCCTCACATATCCAAAATGCAATTTAGAAATTTCCGAAGCAATGAAACAAATACAAAACATACAATGTTCGTCAAACAAGAAATTCATACGAATTTCTCAAGAAACTCACGAAGATGGTTCTCCACATCTACATGCTTTAATACAATTCGAAGGTAAACTTCAATTATACAATAATCGTTTATTTGATCTTACCCATCCAAACACCTCTTCAATATTTCATCCGAATATTCAAGGAGCAAAATCCAGTTCAGATGTTAAAAAATACATTGAAAAGGAAGGAACCTATCTAGATTGGGGTGAGTTTCAGATAGATGGTCGGTCTGCAAGAGGAGGATTACAATCCGCTAATGAAGCTTACGCCCAAGCTTTAAATAGCGAAACTCATCAAAAAGCAATGGAAACTATTAAAGAGCTTGCGCCTAGAGATTTTGTTCTACAATTCCACAATATTCAAAACAATCTAAACCGAATCTTCCAAAAGCCAAAAGAAGTCTACGTTCCGAAATTCCATTTTAGTCAATTCATACTCACGGATGAAATTTCATTATGGTTCTCAAAAACTTTCGAACCACAAAATTTAAATGAATCCCCTGCGGGGCCATCTTTTCATATAGTCAAAAAAGATACTGACAGACCAAAATCAATTATTATCGAAGGTTCTACAAGAACAGGAAAAACACAGTGGGCACGTTCTATTGGACCACATAATTACTTAAGTGGCACCTGGTGCACTTTTCCTCAAACGACAAACGAGACTTTAATAACTTATTCACCTCTTTATTAAACAGGAGGAACTCTTCCTGTTCCTCCAAATTGATGTCTTTCGGGTTCGCCTTGATTCCCAAAATGTCCCACTTGTTCTGCCGAAGAAAACAACTGGTGCAAACGGCCGACAATTGTGGATAATTGTTTGGCAACTCTGTCACTTTGAAAGGAGGCATATAAATACAGAATAGTCTGAAGTAAAAATAATAGTATAAAAATTAAAAACAACCAATCAGGTAACGATACCATTCTAAAACAAATATTTAATCACAGAACTTAGCTTATAAGCTAAGCAACAACCGACAAAGAATAAAGTACAACAGTACTTTTTGTCGGCCACGTGCACTACACGATAAAAATATTAAACAGATGTGGGTCCCACCACATTAAAAAGAAGGTACGACAACCAAATGTGGGCCCCACCACATTTGAAAGACGGCGGGATAAAAAAATAAAGCATAAAAAAACCCGCCTAAAACCTAATAGGACCCACAAAAACACGTGGCAAAATTTAGGCCACCCGGTAATATTAAACGGGTGGCCTAAATTTTGCCAGATGTCAAACGCATATGTATTGGTGTTAACCTATATAAACAACCCCATAACACCAATACAACCAGAACATTGAAACAACACCGATTACAATTATGAGAAACCCCCCAACTAATTTTCGTCTTCATGCAAAAAATATTTTCCTCACATATCCAAAATGCAATTTAGAAATTTCCGAAGCAATGAAACAAATACAAAACATACAATGTTCGTCAAACAAGAAATTCATACGAATTTCTCAAGAAACTCACGAAGATGGTTCTCCACATCTACATGCTTTAATACAATTCGAAGGTAAACTTCAATTATACAATAATCGTTTATTTGATCTTACCCATCCAAACACCTCTTCAATATTTCATCCGAATATTCAAGGAGCAAAATCCAGTTCAGATGTTAAAAAATACATTGAAAAGGAAGGAACCTATCTAGATTGGGGTGAGTTTCAGATAGATGGTCGGTCTGCAAGAGGAGGATTACAATCCGCTAATGAAGCTTACGCCCAAGCTTTAAATAGCGAAACTCATCAAAAAGCAATGGAAACTATTAAAGAGCTTGCGCCTAGAGATTTTGTTCTACAATTCCACAATATTCAAAACAATCTAAACCGAATCTTCCAAAAGCCAAAAGAAGTCTACGTTCCGAAATTCCATTTTAGTCAATTCATACTCACGGATGAAATTTCATTATGGTTCTCAAAAACTTTCGAACCACAAAATTTAAATGAATCCCCTGCGGGGCCATCTTTTCATATAGTCAAAAAAGATACTGACAGACCAAAATCAATTATTATCGAAGGTTCTACAAGAACAGGAAAAACACAGTGGGCACGTTCTATTGGACCACATAATTACTTAAGTGGCACCTGGTGCACTTTTCCTCAAACGACAAACGAGACTTTAATAACTTATTCACCTCTTTATTAAACAGGAGGAACTCTTCCTGTTCCTCCAAATTGATGTCTTTCGGGTTCGCCTTGATTCCCAAAATGTCCCACTTGTTCTGCCGAAGAAAACAACTGGTGCAAACGGCCGACAATTGTGGATAATTGTTTGGCAACTCTGTCACTTTGAAAGGAGGCATATAAATACAGAATAGTCTGAAGTAAAAATAATAGTATAAAAATTAAAAACAACCAATCAGGTAACGATACCATTCTAAAACAAATATTTAATCACAGAACTTAGCTTATAAGCTAAGCAACAACCGACAAAGAATAAAGTACAACAGTACTTTTTGTCGGCCACGTGCACTACACGATAAAAATATTAAACAGATGTGGGTCCCACCACATTAAAAAGAAGGTACGACAACCAAATGTGGGCCCCACCACATTTGAAAGACGGCGGGATAAAAAAATAAAGCATAAAAAAACCCGCCTAAAACCTAATAGGACCCACAAAAACACGTGGCAAAATTTAGGCCACCCGGTAATATTAAACGGGTGGCCTAAATTTTGCCAGATGTCAAACGCATATGTATTGGTGTTAACCTATATAAACAACCCCATAACACCAATACAACCAGAACATTGAAACAACACCGATTACAATTATGAGAAACCCCCCAACTAATTTTCGTCTTCATGCAAAAAATATTTTCCTCACATATCCAAAATGCAATTTAGAAATTTCCGAAGCAATGAAACAAATACAAAACATACAATGTTCGTCAAACAAGAAATTCATACGAATTTCTCAAGAAACTCACGAAGATGGTTCTCCACATCTACATGCTTTAATACAATTCAAAGGTAAACTTCAATTATACAATAATCGTTTATTTGATCTTACCCATCCAAACACCTCTTCAATATTTCATCCGAATATTCAAGGAGCAAAATCCAGTTCAGATGTTAAAAAATACATTGAAAAGGAAGGAACCTATCTAGATTGGGGTGAGTTTCAGATAGATGGTCGGTCTGCAAGAGGAGGATTACAATCCGCTAATGAAGCTTACGCCCAAGCTTTAAATAGCGAAACTCATCAAAAAGCAATGGAAACTATTAAAGAGCTTGCGCCTAGAGATTTTGTTCTACAATTCCACAATATTCAAAACAATCTAAACCGAATCTTCCAAAAGCCAAAAGAAGTCTACGTTCCGAAATTCCATTTTAGTCAATTCATACTCACGGATGAAATTTCATTATGGTTCTCAAAAACTTTCGAACCACAAAATTTAAATGAATCCCCTGCGGGGCCATCTTTTCATATAGTCAAAAAAGATACTGACAGACCAAAATCAATTATTATCGAAGGTTCTACAAGAACAGGAAAAACACAGTGGGCACGTTCTATTGGACCACATAATTACTTAAGTGGCACCTGGTGCACTTTTCCTCAAACGACAAACGAGACTTTAATAACTTATTCACCTCTTTATTAAACAGGAGGAACTCTTCCTGTTCCTCCAAATTGATGTCTTTCGGGTTCGCCTTGATTCCCAAAATGTCCCACTTGTTCTGCCGAAGAAAACAACTGGTGCAAACGGCCAACAATTGTGGATAATTGTTTGGCAACTCTGTCACTTTGAAAGGAGGCATATAAATACAGAATAGTCTGAAGTAAAAATAATAGTATAAAAATTAAAAACAACCAATCAGGTAACGATACCATTCTAAAACAAATATTTAATCACAGAACTTAGCTTATAAGCTAAGCAACAACCGACAAAGAATAAAGTACAACAGTACTTTTTGTCGGCCACGTGCACTACACGATAAAAATATTAAACAGATGTGGGTCCCACCACATTAAAAAGAAGGTACGACAACCAAATGTGGGCCCCACCACATTTGAAAGACGGCGGGATAAAAAAATAAAGCATAAAAAAACCCGCCTAAAACCTAATAGGACCCACAAAAACACGTGGCAAAATTTAGGCCACCCGGTAATATTAAACGGGTGGCCTAAATTTTGCCAGATGTCAAACGCATATGTATTGGTGTTAACCTATATAAACAACCCCATAACACCAATACAACCAGAACATTGAAACAACACCGATTACAATTATGAGAAACCCCCCAACTAATTTTCTTCTTCATGCAAAAAATATTTTCCTCACGTATCCAAAATGCAATTTAGAAATTTCCGAAGCAATGAAACAAATACAAAACATACAATGTTCGTCAAACAAGAAATTCATACGAATTTCTCAAGAAACTCACGAAGATGGTTCTCCACATCTACATGCTTTAATACAATTCGAAGGTAAACTTCAATTATACAATAATCGTTTATTTGATCTTACCCATCCAAACACCTCTTCAATATTTCATCCGAATATTCAAGGAGCAAAATCCAGTTCAGATGTTAAAAAATACATTGAAAAGGAAGGAACCTATCTAGATTGGGGTGAGTTTCAGATAGATGGTCGGTCTGCAAGAGGAGGATTACAATCCGCTAATGAAGCTTACGCCCAAGCTTTAAATAGCGAAACTCATCAAAAAGCAATGGAAACTATTAAAGAGCTTGCGCCTAGAGATTTTGTTCTACAATTCCACAATATTCAAAACAATCTAAACCGAATCTTCCAAAAGCCAAAAGAAGTCTACGTTCCGAAATTCCATTTTAGTCAATTCATACTCACGGATGAAATTTCATTATGGTTCTCAAAAACTTTCGAACCACAAAATTTAAATGAATCCCCTGCGGGGCCATCTTTTCATATAGTCAAAAAAGATACTGACAGACCAAAATCAATTATTATCGAAGGTTCTACAAGAACAGGAAAAACACAGTGGGCACGTTCTATTGGACCACATAATTACTTAAGTGGCACCTGGTGCACTTTTCCTCAAACGACAAACGAGACTTTAATAACTTATTCACCTCTTTATTAAACAGGAGGAACTCTTCCTGTTCCTCCAAATTGATGTCTTTCGGGTTCGCCTTGATTCCCAAAATGTCCCACTTGTTCTGCCGAAGAAAACAACTGGTGCAAACGGCCGACAATTGTGGATAATTGTTTGGCAACTCTGTCACTTTGAAAGGAGGCATATAAATACAGAATAGTCTGAAGTAAAAATAATAGTATAAAAATTAAAAACAACCAATCAGGTAACGATACCATTCTAAAACAAATATTTAATCACAGAACTTAGCTTATAAGCTAAGCAACAACCGACAAAGAATAAAGTACAACAGTACTTTTTGTCGGCCACGTGCGCTACACGATAAAAATATTAAACAGATGTGGGTCCCACCACATTAAAAAGAAGGTACGACAACCAAATGTGGGCCCCACCACATTTGAAAGACGGCGGGATAAAAAAATAAAGCATAAAAAAACCCGCCTAAAACCTAATAGGACCCACAAAAACACGTGGCAAAATTTAGGCCACCCGGTAATATTAAATGGGTGGCCTAAATTTTGCCAGATGTCAAACGCATATGTATTGGTGTTAACCTATATAAACAACCCCATAACACCAATACAACCAGAACATTGAAACAACACCGATTACAATTATGAGAAACCCCCCAACTAATTTTCGTCTGCATGCAAAAAATATTTTCCTCACATATCCAAAATGCAATTTAGAAATTTCCGAAGCAATGAAACAAATACAAAACATACAATGTTCGTCAAACAAGAAATTCATACGAATTTCTCAAGAAACTCACGAAGATGGTTCTCCACATCTACATGCTTTAATACAATTCGAAGGTAAACTTCAATTATACAATAATCGTTTATTTGATCTTACCCATCCAAACACCTCTTCAATATTTCATCCGAATATTCAAGGAGCAAAATCCAGTTCAGATGTTAAAAAATACATTGAAAAGGAAGGAACCTATCTAGATTGGGGTGAGTTTCAGATAGATGGTCGGTCTGCAAGAGGAGGATTACAATCCGCTAATGAAGCTTACGCCCAAGCTTTAAATAGCGAAACTCATCAAAAAGCAATGGAAACTATTAAAGAGCTTGCGCCTAGAGATTTTGTTCTACAATTCCACAATATTCAAAACAATCTAAACCGAATCTTCCAAAAGCCAAAAGAAGTCTACGTTCCGAAATTCCATTTTAGTCAATTCATACTCACGGATGAAATTTCATTATGGTTCTCAAAAACTTTCGAACCACAAAATTTAAATGAATCCCCTGCGGGGCCATCTTTTCATATACTCAAAAAAGATACTGACAGACCAAAATCAATTATTATCGAAGGTCCTACAAGAACAGGAAAAACACAGTGGGCACGTTCTATTGGACCACATAATTACTTAAGTGGCCATCTGGATTTCAACTACAACACTTTCTCAGACGAAGTGGAATACAACGTAATAGATGATGTGGATCCAGCGTACTTGAAAATGAAACATTGGAAACAATTAATTGGCGCGCAAAGAGAGTGGCAGACAAACCTTAAATATGGAAAACCACGTGTCATTAAAGGTGGTATTCCAATTGTTTGGCAACTCTGTCACTTTGAAAGGAGGCATATAAATACAGAATAGTCTGAAGTAAAAATAATAGTATAAAAATTAAAAACAACCAATCAGGTAACGATACCATTCTAAAACAAATATTTAATCACAGAACTTAGCTTATAAGCTAAGCAACAACCGACAAAGAATAAAGTACAACAGTACTTTTTGTCGGCCACGTGCACTACACGATAAAAATATTAAACAGATGTGGGTCCCACCACATTAAAAAGAAGGTACGACAACCAAATGTGGGCCCCACCACATTTAAAAGACGGCGGGATAAAAAAATAAAGCATAAAAAATCCCGCCTAAAACCTAATAGGACCCACAAAAACACGTGGCAAAATTTAGGCCACCCGGTAATATTAAACGGGTGGCCTAAATTTTGCCAGATGTCAAACGCATATGTATTGGTGTTAACCTATATAAACAACCCCATAACACCAATACAACCAGAATATTGAAACAACACCGATTACAATTATGAGAAACCCCCCAACTAATTTTCGTCTTCATGCAAAAAATATTTTCCTCACATATCCAAAATGCAATTTAGAAATTTCCGAAGCAATGAAACAAATACAAAACATACAATGTTCGTCAAACAAGAAATTCATACGAATTTCTCAAGAAACTCACGAAGATGGTTCTCCACATCTACATGCTTTAATACAATTCGAAGGTAAACTTCAATTATACAATAATCGTTTATTTGATCTTACCCATCCAAACACCTCTTCAATATTTCATCCGAATATTCAAGGAGCAAAATCCAGTTCAGATGTTAAAAAATACATTGAAAAGGAAGGAACCTATCTAGATTGGGGTGAGTTTCAGATAGATGGTCGGTCTGCAAGAGGAGGATTACAATCCGCTAATGAAGCTTACGCCCAAGCTTTAAATAGCGAAACTCATCAAAAAGCAATGGAAACTATTAAAGAGCTTGCGCCTAGAGATTTTGTTCTACAATTCCACAATATTCAAAACAATCTAAACCGAATCTTCCAAAAGCCAAAAGAAGTCTACGTTCCGAAATTCCATTTTAGTCAATTCATACTCACGGATGAAATTTCATTATGGTTCTCAAAAACTTTCGAACCACAAAATTTAAATGAATCCCCTGCGGGGCCATCTTTTCCTATACTCAAAAAAGATACTGACAGACCAAAATCAATTATTATCGAAGGTCCTACAAGAACAGGAAAAACACAGTGGGCACGTTCTATTGGACCACATAATTACTTAAGTGGCCATCTGGATTTCAACTACAACACTTTCTCAGACGAAGTGGAATACAACGTAATAGATTATGTGGATCCAGCGTACTTGAAAATGAAACATTGGAAACAATTAATTGGCGCGCAAAGAGAGTGGCAGACAAACCTTAAATATGGAAAACCACGTGTCATTAAAGGTGGTATTCCAATTGTTTGGCAACTCTGTCACTTTGAAAGGAGGCATATAAATACAGAATAGTCTGAAGTAAAAATAATAGTATAAAAATTAAAAACAACCAATCAGGTAACGATACCATTCTAAAACAAATATTTAATCACAGAACTTAGCTTATAAGCTAAGCAACAACCGACAAAGAATAAAGTACAACAGTACTTTTTGTCGGCCACGTACGCTACACGATAAAAATATTAAACAGATGTGGGTCCCACCACATTAAAAAGAAGGTACGACAACCAAATGTGGGCCCCACCACATTTGAAAGACGGCGGGATAAAAAAATAAAGCATAAAAAAACCCGCCTAAAACCTAATAGGACCCACAAAAACACGTGGAAAAATTTAGGCCACCCGGTAATATTAAACGGGTGGCCTAAATTTTGCCAGATGTCAAACGCATATGTATTGGTGTTAACCTATATAAACAACCCCATAACACCAATACAACCAGAACATTGAAACAACACCGATTACAATTATGAGAAACCCCCCAACTAATTTTCGTCTTCATGCAAAAAATATTTTCCTCACATATCCAAAATGCAATTTAGAAATTTCCGAAGCAATGAAACAAATACAAAACATACAATGTTCGTCAAACAAGAAATTCATACGAATTTCTCAAGAAACTCACGAAGATGGTTCTCCACATCTACATGCTTTAATACAATTCGAAGGTAAACTTCAATTATACAATAATCGTTTATTTGATCTTACCCATCCAAACACCTCTTCAATATTTCATCCGAATATTCAAGGAGCAAAATCCAGTTCAGATGTTAAAAAATACATTGAAAAGGAAGGAACCTATCTAGATTGGGGTGAGTTTCAGATAGATGGTCGGTCTGCAAGAGGAGGATTACAATCCGCTAATGAAGCTTACGCCCAAGCTTTAAATAGCGAAACTCATCAAAAAGCAATGGAAACTATTAAAGAGCTTGCGCCTAGAGATTTTGTTCTACAATTCCACAATATTCAAAACAATCTAAACCGAATCTTCCAAAAGCCAAAAGAAGTCTACGTTCCGAAATTCCATTTTAGTCAATTCATACTCACGGATGAAATTTCATTATGGTTCTCAAAAACTTTCGAACCACAAAATTTAAATGAATCCCCTGCGGGGCCATCTTTTCATATACTCAAAAAAGATACTGACAGACCAAAATCAATTATTATCGAAGGTCCTACAAGAACAGGAAAAACACAGTGGGCACGTTCTATTGGACCACATAATTACTTAAGTGGCCATCTGGATTTCAACTACAACACTTTCTCAGACGAAGTGGAATACAACGTAATAGATGATGTGGATCCAGCGTACTTGAAAATGAAACATTGGAAACAATTAATTGGCGCGCAAAGAGAGTGGCAGACAAACCTTAAATATGGAAAACCACGTGTCATTAAAGGTGGTATTCCAATTGTTTGGCAACTCTGTCACTTTGAAAGGAGGCATATAAATACAGAATAGTCTGAAGTAAAAATAATAGTATAAAAATTAAAAACAACCAATCAGGTAACGATACCATTCTAAAACAAATATTTAATCACAGAACTTAGCTTATAAGCTAAGCAACAACCGACAAAGAATAAAGTACAACAGTACTTTTTGTCGGCCACGTGCACTACACGATAAAAATATTAAACAGATGTGGGTCCCACCACATTAAAAAGAAGGTACGACAACCAAATGTGGGCCCCACCACATTTAAAAGACGGCGGGATAAAAAAATAAAGCATAAAAAATCCCGCCTAAAACCTAATAGGACCCACAAAAACACGTGGCAAAATTTAGGCCACCCGGTAATATTAAACGGGTGGCCTAAATTTTGCCAGATGTCAAACGCATATGTATTGGTGTTAACCTATATAAACAACCCCATAACACCAATACAACCAGAACATTGAAACAACACCGATTACAATTATGAGAAACCCCCCAACTAATTTTCGTCTTCATGCAAAAAATATTTTCCTCACATATCCAAAATGCAATTTAGAAATTTCCGAAGCAATGAAACAAATACAAAACATACAATGTTCGTCAAACAAGAAATTCATACGAATTTCTCAAGAAACTCACGAAGATGGTTCTCCACATCTACATGCTTTAATACAATTCGAAGGTAAACTTCAATTATACAATAATCGTTTATTTGATCTTACCCATCCAAACACCTCTTCAATATTTCATCCGAATATTCAAGGAGCAAAATCCAGTTCAGATGTTAAAAAATACATTGAAAAGGAAGGAACCTATCTAGATTGGGGTGAGTTTCAGATAGATGGTCGGTCTGCAAGAGGAGGATTACAATCCGCTAATGAAGCTTACGCCCAAGCTTTAAATAGCGAAACTCATCAAAAAGCAATGGAAACTATTAAAGAGCTTGCGCCTAGAGATTTTGTTCTACAATTCCACAATATTCAAAACAATCTAAACCGAATCTTCCAAAAGCCAAAAGAAGTCTACGTTCCGAAATTCCATTTTAGTCAATTCATACTCACGGATGAAATTTCATTATGGTTCTCAAAAACTTTCGAACCACAAAATTTAAATGAATCCCCTGCGGGGCCATCTTTTCCTATACTCAAAAAAGATACTGACAGACCAAAATCAATTATTATCGAAGGTCCTACAAGAACAGGAAAAACACAGTGGGCACGTTCTATTGGACCACATAATTACTTAAGTGGCCATCTGGATTTCAACTACAACACTTTCTCAGACGAAGTGGAATACAACGTAATAGATTATGTGGATCCAGCGTACTTGAAAATGAAACATTGGAAACAATTAATTGGCGCGCAAAGAGAGTGGCAGACAAACCTTAAATATGGAAAACCACGTGTCATTAAAGGTGGTATTCCAATTGTTTGGCAACTCTGTCACTTTGAAAGGAGGCATATAAATACAGAATAGTCTGAAGTAAAAATAATAGTATGAAAATTAAAAACAACCAATCAGGTAACGATACCATTCTAAAACAAATATTTAATCACAGAACTTAGCTTATAAGCTAAGCAACAACCGACAAAGAATAAAGTACAACAGTACTTTTTGTCGGCCACGTGCACTACACGATAAAAATATTAAACAGATGTGGGTCCCACCACATTAAAAAGAAGGTACGACAACCAAATGTGGGCCCCACCACATTTGAAAGACGGCGGGATAAAAAAATAAAGCATAAAAAATCCCGCCTAAAACCTAATAGGACCCACAAAAACACGTGGCAAAATTTAGGCCACCCGGTAATATTAAACGGGTGGCCTAAATTTTGCCAGATGTCAAACGCATATGTATTGGTGTTAACCTATATAAACAACCCCATAACACCAATACAACCAGAACATTGAAACAACACCGATTACAATTATGAGAAACCCCCCAACTAATTTTCGTCTTCATGCAAAAAATATATTCCTCACATATCCAAAATGCAATTTAGAAATTTCCGAAGCAATGAAACAAATACAAAACATACAATGTTCGTCAAACAAGAAATTCATACGAATTTCTCAAGAAACTCACGAAGATGGTTCTCCACATCTACATGCTTTAATACAATTCGAAGGTAAACTTCAATTATACAATAATCGTTTATTTGATCTTACCCATCCAAACACCTCTTCAATATTTCATCCGAATATTCAAGGAGCAAAATCCAGTTCAGATGTTAAAAAATACATTGAAAAGGAAGGAACCTATCTAGATTGGAGTGAGTTTCAGATAGATGGTCGGTCTGCAAGAGGAGGATTACAATCCGCTAATGAAGCTTACGCCCAAGCTTTAAATAGCGAAACTCATCAAAAAGCAATGGAAACTATTAAAGAGCTTGCGCCTAGAGATTTTGTTCTACAATTCCACAATATTCAAAACAATCTAAACCGAATCTTCCAAAAGCCAAAAGAAGTCTACGTTCCGAAATTCCATTTTAGTCAATTCATACTCACGGATGAAATTTCATTATGGTTCTCAAAAACTTTCGAACCACAAAATTTAAATGAATCCCCTGCGGGGCCATCTTTTCATATACTCAAAAAAGATACTGACAGACCAAAATCAATTATTATCGAAGGTCCTACAAGAACAGGAAAAACACAGTGGGCACGTTCTATTGGACCACATAATTACTTAAGTGGCCATCTGGATTTCAACTACAACACTTTCTCAGACGAAGTGGAATACAACGTAATAGATGATGTGGATCCAGCGTACTTGAAAATGAAACATTGGAAACAATTAATTGGCGCGCAAAGAGAGTGGCAGACAAACCTTAAATATGGAAAACCACGTGTCATTAAAGGTGGTATTCCAATTGTTTGGCAACTCTGTCACTTTGAAAGGAGGCATATAAATACAGAATAGTCTGAAGTAAAAATAATAGTATAAAAATTAAAAACAACCAATCAGGTAACGATACCATTCTAAAACAAATATTTAATCACAGAACTTAGCTTATAAGCTAAGCAACAACCGACAAAGAATAAAGTACAACAGTACTTTTTGTCGGCCACGTGCACTACACGATAAAAATATTAAACAGATGTGGGTCCCACCACATTAAAAAGAAGGTACGACAACCAAATGTGGGCCCCACCACATTTAAAAGACGGCGGGATAAAAAAATAAAGCATAAAAAATCCCGCCTAAAACCTAATAGGACCCACAAAAACACGTGGCAAAATTTAGGCCACCCGGTAATATTAAACGGGTGGCCTAAATTTTGCCAGATGTCAAACGCATATGTATTGGTGTTAACCTATATAAACAACCCCATAACACCAATACAACCAGAACATTGAAACAACACCGATTACAATTATGAGAAACCCCCCAACTAATTTTCGTCTTCATGCAAAAAATATTTTCCTCACATATCCAAAATGCAATTTAGAAATTTCCGAAGCAATGAAACAAATACAAAACATACAATGTTCGTCAAACAAGAAATTCATACGAATTTCTCAAGAAACTCACGAAGATGGTTCTCCACATCTACATGCTTTAATACAATTCGAAGGTAAACTTCAATTATACAATAATCGTTTATTTGATCTTACCCATCCAAACACCTCTTCAATATTTCATCCGAATATTCAAGGAGCAAAATCCAGTTCAGATGTTAAAAAATACATTGAAAAGGAAGGAACCTATCTAGATTGGAGTGAGTTTCAGATAGATGGTCGGTCTGCAAGAGGAGGATTACAATCCGCTAATGAAGCTTACGCCCAAGCTTTAAATAGCGAAACTCATCAAAAAGCAATGGAAACTATTAAAGAGCTTGCGCCTAGAGATTTTGTTCTACAATTCCACAATATTCAAAACAATCTAAACCGAATCTTCCAAAAGCCAAAAGAAGTCTACGTTCCGAAATTCCATTTTAGTCAATTCATACTCACGGATGAAATTTCATTATGGTTCTCAAAAACTTTCGAACCACAAAATTTAAATGAATCCCCTGCGGGGCCATCTTTTCATATACTCAAAAAAGATACTGACAGACAAAAATCAATTATTATCGAAGGTCCTACAAGAACAGGAAAAACACAGTGGGCACGTTCTATTGGACCACATAATTACTTAAGTGGCCATCTGGATTTCAACTACAACACTTTCTCATACGAAGAGGAATACAACGTAATAGATGATGTGGATCCAGCGTACTTGAAAATGAAACATTGGAAACAATTAATTGGCGCGCAAAGAGAGTGGCAGACAAACCTTAAATATGGAAAACCACGTGTCATTAAAGGTGGTATTCCAATTGTTTGGCAACTCTGTCACTTTGAAAGGAGGCATATAAATACAGAATAGTCTGAAGTAAAAATAATAGTATAAAAATTAAAAACAACCAATCAGGTAACGATACCATTCTAAAACAAATATTTAATCACAGAACTTAGCTTATAAGCTAAGCAACAACCGACAAAGAATAAAGTACAACAGTACTTTTTGTCGGCCACGTGCACTACACGATAAAAATATTAAACAGATGTGGGTCCCACCACATTAAAAAGAAGGTACGACAACCAAATGTGGGCCCCACCACATTTAAAAGACGGCGGGATAAAAAAATAAAGCATAAAAAATCCCGCCTAAAACCTAATAGGACCCACAAAAACACGTGGCAAAATTTAGGCCACCCGGTAATATTAAACGGGTGGCCTAAATTTTGCCAGATGTCAAACGCATATGTATTGGTGTTAACCTATATAAACAACCCCATAACACCAATACAACCAGAACATTGAAACAACACCGATTACAATTATGAGAAACCCCCCAACTAATTTTCGTCTTCATGCAAAAAATATTTTCCTCACATATCCAAAATGCAATTTAGAAATTTCCGAAGCAATAAAACAAATACAAAACATACAATGTTCGTCAAACAAGAAATTCATACGAATTTCTCAAGAAACTCACGAAGATGGTTCTCCACATCTACATGCTTTAATACAATTCGAAGGTAAAATTCAATTATACAATAATCGTTTATTTGATCTTACCCATCCAAACACCTCTTCAATATTTCATCCGAATATTCAAGGAGCAAAATCCAGTTCAGATGTTAAAAAATACATTGAAAAGGAAGGAACCTATCTAGATTGGAGTGAGTTTCAGATAGATGGTCGGTCTGCAAGAGGAGGATTACAATCCGCTAATGAAGCTTACGCTCAAGCTTTAAATAGCAAAACTCATCAAAAAGCAATGGAAACTATTAAAGAGCTTGCGCCTAGAGATTTTGTTCTACAATTCCACAATATTCAAAACAATCTAAACCGAATCTTCCAAAAGCCAAAAGAAGTCTACGTTCCGAAATTCCATTTTAGTCAATTCATACTCACGGATGAAATTTCATTATGGTTCTCAAAAACTTTCGAACCACAAAATTTAAATGAATCCCCTGCGGGGCCATCTTTTCATATACTCAAAAAAGATACTGACAGACCAAAATCAATTATTATCGAAGGTCCTACAAGAACAGGAAAAACACAGTGGGCACGTTCTATTGGACCACATAATTACTTTAGTGGCCATCTGGATTTCAACTACAACACTTTCTCAGACGAAGTGGAATACGACGTAATAGATGATGTGGATCCAGCGTACTTGAAAATGAAACATTGGAAACAATTAATTAGCGCGCAAAGAGAGTGGCAGACAAACCTTAAATATGGAAAACCACGTGTCATTAAAGGTGGTATTCCAATTGTTTGGCAACTCTGTCACTTTGAAAGGAGGCATATAAATACAGAATAGTCTGAAGTAAAAATAATAGTATAAAAATTAAAAACAACCAATCAGGTAACGATACCATTCTAAAACAAATATTTAATCACAGAACTTAGCTTATAAGCTAAGCAACAACCGACAAAGAATAAAGTACAACAGTACTTTTTGTCGGCCACGTGCACTACACGATAAAAATATTAAACAGATGTGGGTCCCACCACATTAAAAAGAAGGTACGACAACCAAATGTGGGCCCCACCACATTTAAAAGACGGCGGGATAAAAAAATAAAGCATAAAAAATCCCGCCTAAAACCTAATAGGACCCACAAAAACACGTGGCAAAATTTAGGCCACCCGGTAATATTAAACGGGTGGCCTAAATTTTGCCAGATGTCAAACGCATATGTATTGGTGTTAACCTATATAAACAACCCCATAACACCAATACAACCAGAACATTGAAACAACACCGATTACAATTATGAGAAACCCCCTAACTAATTTTCGTCTTCATGCAAAAAATATTTTCCTCACATATCCAAAATGCAATTTAGAAATTTCCGAAGCAATGAAACAAATACAAAACATACAATGTTCGTCAAACAAGAAATTCATACGAATTTCTCAAGAAACTCACGAAGATGGTTCTCCACATCTACATGCTTTAATACAATTCGAAGGTAAACTTCAATTATACAATAATCGTTTATTTGATCTTACCCATCCAAACACCTCTTCAATATTTCATCCGAATATTCAAGGAGCAAAATCCAGTTCAGATGTTAAAAAATACATTGAAAAGGAAGGAACCTATCTAGATTGGAGTGAGTTTCAGATAGATGGTCGGTCTGCAAGAGGAGGATTACAATCCGCTAATGAAGCTTACGCCCAAGCTTTAAATAGCGAAACTCATCAAAAAGCAATGGAAACTATTAAAGAGCTTGCGCCTAGAGATTTTGTTCTACAATTCCACAATATTCAAAACAATCTAAACCGAATCTTCCAAAAGCCAAAAGAAGTCTACGTTCCGAAATTCCATTTTAGTCAATTCATACTCACGGATGAAATTTCATTATGGTTCTCAAAAACTTTCGAACCACAAAATTTAAATGAATCCCCTGCGGGGCCATCTTTTCATATACTCAAAAAAGATACTGACAGACCAAAATCAATTATTATCGAAGGTCCTACAAGAACAGGAAAAACACAGTGGGCACGTTCTATTGGACCACATAATTACTTAAGTGGCCATCTGGATTTCAACTACAACACTTTCTCAGACGAAGTGGAATACAACGTAATAGATGATGTGGATCCAGCGTACTTGAAAATGAAACATTGGAAACAATTAATTGGCGCGCAAAGAGAGTGGCAGACAAACCTTAAATATGGAAAACCACGTGTCACTTAAGGTGGTATTCCAATTGTTTGGCAACTCTGTCACTTTGAAAGGAGGCATATAAATACAGAATAGTCTGAAGTAAAAATAATAGTATAAAAATTAAAAACAACCAATCAGGTAACGATACCATTCTAAAACAAATATTTAATCACAGAACTTAGCTTATAAGCTAAGCAACAACCGACAAAGAATAAAGTACAACAGTACTTTTTGTCGGCCACGTGCACTACACGATAAAAATATTAAACAGATGTGGGTCCCACCACATTAAAAAGAAGGTACGACAACCAAATGTGGGCCCCACCACATTTAAAAGACGGCGGGATAAAAAAATAAAGCATAAAAAATCCCGCCTAAAACCTAATAGGACCCACAAAAACACGTGGCAAAATTTAGGCCACCCGGTAATATTAAACGGGTGGCCTAAATTTTGCCAGATGTCAAACGCATATGTATTGGTGTTAACCTATATAAACAACCCCATAACACCAATACAACCAGAACATTGAAACAACACCGATTACAATTATGAGAAACCCCCCAACTAATTTTCGTCTTCATGCAAAAAATATTTTCCTCACATATCCAAAATGCAATTTAGAAATTTCCGAAGCAATGAAACAAATACAAAACATACAATGTTCGTCAAACAAGAAATTCATACGAATTTCTCAAGAAACTCACGAAGATGGTTCTCCACATCTACATGCTTTAATACAATTCGAAGGTAAACTTCAATTATACAATAATCGTTTATTTGATCTTACCCATCCAAACACCTCTTCAATATTTCATCCGAATATTCAAGGAGCAAAATCCAGTTCAGATGTTAAAAAATACATTGAAAAGGAAGGAACCTATCTAGATTGGGGTGAGTTTCAGATAGATGGTCGGTCTGCAAGAGGAGGATTACAATCCGCTAATGAAGCTTACGCCCAAGCTTTAAATAGCGAAACTCATCAAAAAGCAATGGAAACTATTAAAGAGCTTGCGCCTAGAGATTTTGTTCTACAATTCCACAATATTCAAAACAATCTAAACCGAATCTTCCAAAAGCCAAAAGAAGTCTACGTTCCGAAATTCCATTTTAGTCAATTCATACTCACGGATGAAATTTCATTATGGTTCTCAAAAACTTTCGAACCACAAAATTTAAATGAATCCCCTGCGGGGCCATCTTTTCATATACTCAAAAAAGATACTGACAGACCAAAATCAATTATTATCGAAGGTTCTACAAGAATAGGAAAAACACAGTGGGCACGTTCTATTGGACCACATAATTACTTAAGGTGGTATTCCAATTGTTTGGCAACTCTGTCACTTTGAAAGGAGGCATATAAATACAGAATAGTCTGAAGTAAAAATAATAGTATAAAAATTAAAAACAACCAATCAGGTAACGATACCATTCTAAAACAAATATTTAATCACCGAACTTAGCTTATAAGCTAAGCAACAACCGACAAAGAATAAAGTACAACAGTACTTTTTGTCGGCCACGTGCACTACACGACAAAAATATTAAACAGATGTGGGTCCCAACACATTAAAAAGAAGGTACGACAACCAAATGTGGGCCCCACCACATTTAAAAGACGGCGGGATTAAAAAATAAAGCATAAAAAATCCCGCCTAAAACCTAATAGGACCCACAAAAACACGTGGCAAAATTTAGGCCACCCGGTAATATTAAACGGGTGGCCTAAATTTTGCCAGATGTCAAACGCATATGTATTGGTGTTAACCTATATAAACAACCCCATAACACCAATACAACCAGAACATTGAAACAACACCGATTACAATTATGAGAAACCCCCCAACTAATTTTCGTCTTCATGCAAAAAATATTTTCCTCACATATCCAAAATGCAATTTAGAAATTTCCGAAGCAATGAAACAAATACAAAACATACAATGTTCGTCAAACAAGAAATTCATACGAATTTCTCAAGAAACTCACGAAGATGGTTCTCCACATCTACATGCTTTAATACAATTCGAAGGTAAACTTCAATTATACAATAATCGTTTATTTGATCTTACCCATCCAAACACCTCTTCAATATTTCATCCGAATATTCAAGGAGCAAAATCCAGTTCAGATGTTAAAAAATACATTGAAAAGGAAGGAACCTATCTAGATTGGGGTGAGTTTCAGATAGATGGTCGGTCTGCAAGAGGAGGATTACAATCCGCTAATAAAGCTTACGCCCAAGCTTTAAATAGCGAAACTCATCAAAAAGCAATGGAAACTATTAAAGAGCTTGCGCCTAGAGATTTTGTTCTACAATTCCACAATATTCAAAACAATCTAAACCGAATCTTCCAAAAGCCAAAAGAAGTCTACGTTCCGAAATTCCATTTTAGTCAATTCATACTCACGGATGAAATTTCATTATGGTTCTCAAAAACTTTCGAACCACAAAATTTAAATGAATCCCCTGCGGGGCCATCTTTTCATATACTCAAAAAAGATACTGACAGACCAAAATCAATTATTATCGAAGGTTCTACAAGAACAGGAAAAACACAGTGGGCACGTTCTATTGGACCACATAATTACTTAAGTGGCACCTGGTGCACTTTTCCTCAAACGACAAACGAGACTTTAATAACTTATTCACCTCTTTATTAAACAGGAGGAACTCTTCCTGTTCCTCCAAATTGATGTCTTTCGGGTTCGCCTTGATTCCCAAAATGTCCCACTTGTTCTGCCGAAGAAAACAACTGGTGCAAACGGCCAACAATTGTGGATAATTGTTTGGCAACTCTGTCACTTTGAAAGGAGGCATATAAATACAGAATAGTCTGAAGTAAAAATAATAGTATAAAAATTAAAAACAACCAATCAGGTAACGATACCATTCTAAAACAAATATTTAATCACAGAACTTAGCTTATAAGCTAAGCAACAACCGACAAAGAATAAAGTAAAACAGTACTTTTTGTCGGCCACGTGCACTACACGACAAAAATATTAAACAGATGTGGGTCCCAACACATTAAAAAGAAGGTACGACAACCAAATGTGGGCCCCACCACATTTAAAAGACGGCGGGATTAAAAAATAAAGCATAAAAAATCCCGCCTAAAACCTAATAGGACCCACAAAAACACGTGGCAAAATTTAGGCCACCCGGTAATATTAAACGGGTGGCCTAAATTTTGCCAGATGTCAAACGCATATGTATTGGTGTTAACCTATATAAACAACCCCATAACACCAATACAACCAGAACATTGAAACAACACCGATTACAATTATGAGAAACCCCCCAACTAATTTTCGTCTTCATGCAAAAAATATTTTCCTCACATATCCAAAATGCAATTTAGAAATTTCCGAAGCAATGAAACAAATACAAAACATACAATGTTCGTCAAACAAGAAATTCATACGAATTTCTCAAGAAACTCACGAAGATGGTTCTCCACATCTACATGCTTTAATACAATTCGAAGGTAAACTTCAATTATACAATAATCGTTTATTTGATCTTACCCATCCAAACACCTCTTCAATATTTCATCCGAATATTCAAGGAGCAAAATCCAGTTCAGATGTTAAAAAATACATTGAAAAGGAAGGAACCTATCTAGATTGGGGTGAGTTTCAGATAGATGGTCGGTCTGCAAGAGGAGGATTACAATCCGCTAATGAAGCTTACGCCCAAGCTTTAAATAGCGAAACTCATCAAAAAGCAATGGAAACTATTAAAGAGCTTGCGCCTAGAGATTTTGTTCTACAATTCCACAATATTCAAAACAATCTAAACCGAATCTTCCAAAAGCCAAAAGAAGTCTACGTTCCGAAATTCCATTTTAGTCAATTCATACTCACGGATGAAATTTCATTATGGTTCTCAAAAACTTTCGAACCACAAAATTTAAATGAATCCCCTGCGGGGCCATCTTTTCATATAGTCAAAAAAGATACTGACAGACCAAAATCAATTATTATCGAAGGTTCTACAAGAACAGGAAAAACACAGTGGGCACGTTCTATTGGACCACATAATTACTTAAGTGGCACCTGGTGCACTTTTCTTCAAACGACAAACGAGACTTTAATAACTTATTCACCTCTTTATTAAACAGGAGGAACTCTTCCTGTTCCTCCAAATTGATGTCTTTCGGGTTCGCCTTGATTCCCAAAATGTCCCACTTGTTCTGCCGAAGAAAACAACTGGTGCAAACGGCCGACAATTGTGGATAATTGTTTGGCAACTCTGTCACTTTGAAAGGAGGCATATAAATACAGAATAGTCTGAAGTAAAAATAATAGTATAAAAATTAAAAACAACCAATCAGGTAACGATACCATTCTAAAACAAATATTTAATCACAGAACTTAGCTTATAAGCTAAGCAACAACCGACAAAGAATAAAGTACAACAGTACTTTTTGTCGGCCACGTGCACTACACGACAAAAATATTAAACAGATGTGGGTCCCAACACATTAAAAAGAAGGTACGACAACCAAATGTGGGCCCCACCACATTTAAAAGACGGCGGGATTAAAAAATAAAGCATAAAAAATCCCGCCTAAAACCTAATAGGACCCACAAAAACACGTGGCAAAATTTAGGCCACCCGGTAATATTAAACGGGTGGCCTAAATTTTGCCAGATGTCAAACGCATATGTATTGGTGTTAACCTATATAAACAACCCCATAACACCAATACAACCAGAACATTGAAACAACACCGATTACAATTATGAGAAACCCCCCAACTAATTTTCGTCTTCATGCAAAAAATATTTTCCTCACATATCCAAAATGCAATTTAGAAATTTCCGAAGCAATGAAACAAATACAAAACATACAATGTTCGTCAAACAAGAAATTCATACGAATTTCTCAAGAAACTCACGAAGATGGTTCTCCACATCTACATGCTTTAATACAATTCGAAGGTAAACTTCAATTATACAATAATCGTTTATTTGATCTTACCCATCCAAACACCTCTTCAATATTTCATCCGAATATTCAAGGAGCAAAATCCAGTTCAGATGTTAAAAAATACATTGAAAAGGAAGGAACCTATCTAGATTGGGGTGAGTTTCAGATAGATGGTCGGTCTGCAAGAGGAGGATTACAATCCGCTAATGAAGCTTACGCCCAAGCTTTAAATAGCGAAACTCATCAAAAAGCAATGGAAACTATTAAAGAGCTTGCGCCTAGAGATTTTGTTCTACAATTCCACAATATTCAAAACAATCTAAACCGAATCTTCCAAAAGCCAAAAGAAGTCTACGTTCCGAAATTCCATTTTAGTCAATTCATACTCACGGATGAAATTTCATTATGGTTCTCAAAAACTTTCGAACCACAAAATTTAAATGAATCCCCTGCGGGGCCATCTTTTCATATACTCAAAAAAGATACTGACAGACCAAAATCAATTATTATCGAAGGTTCTACAAGAACAGGAAAAACACAGTGGGCACGTTCTATTGGACCACATAATTACTTAAGTGCACCTGGTGCACTTTTCCTCAAACGACAAACGAGACTTTAATAACTTATTCACCTCTTTATTAAACAGGAGGAACTCTTCCTGTTCCTCCAAATTGATGTCATTCGGGTTCGCCTTGATTCCCAAAATGTCCCACTTGTTCTGCCGAAGAAAACAACTGGTGCAAACGGCCAACAATTGTGGATAATTGTTTGGCAACTCTGTCACTTTGAAAGGAGGCATATAAATACAGAATAGTCTGAAGTAAAAATAATAGTATAAAAATTAAAAACAACCAATCAGGTAACGATACCATTCTAAAACAAATATTTAATCACAGAACTTAGCTTATAAGCTAAGCAACAACCGACAAAGAATAAAGTACAACAGTACTTTTTGTCGGCCACGTGCACTACACGACAAAAATATTAAACAGATGTGGGTCCCAACACATTAAAAAGAAGGTACGACAACCAAATGTGGGCCCCACCACATTTAAAAGACGGCGGGATTAAAAAATAAAGCATAAAAAATCCCGCCTAAAACCTAATAGGACCCACAAAAACACGTGGCAAAATTTAGGCCACCCGGTAATATTAAACGGGTGGCCTAAATTTTGCCAGATGTCAAACGCATATGTATTGGTGTTAACCTATATAAACAACCCCATAACACCAATACAACCAGAACATTGAAACAACACCGATTACAATTATGAGAAACCCCCCAACTAATTTTCGTCTTCATGCAAAAAATATTTTCCTCACATATCCAAAATGCAATTTAGAAATTTCCGAAGCAATGAAACAAATACAAAACATACAATGTTCGTCAAACAAGAAATTCATACGAATTTCTCAAGAAACTCACGAAGATGGTTCTCCACATCTACATGCTTTAATACAATTCGAAGGTAAACTTCAATTATACAATAATCGTTTATTTGATCTTACCCATCCAAACACCTCTTCAATATTTCATCCGAATATTCAAGGAGCAAAATCCAGTTCAGATGTTAAAAAATACATTGAAAAGGAAGGAACCTATCTAGATTGGGGTGAGTTTCAGATAGATGGTCGGTCTGCAAGAGGAGGATTACAATCCGCTAATGAAGCTTACGCCCAAGCTTTAAATAGCGAAACTCATCAAAAAGCAATGGAAACTATTAAAGAGCTTGCGCCTAGAGATTTTGTTCTACAATTCCACAATATTCAAAACAATCTAAACCGAATCTTCCAAAAGCCAAAAGAAGTCTACGTTCCGAAATTCCATTTTAGTCAATTCATACTCACGGATGAAATTTCATTATGGTTCTCAAAAACTTTCGAACCACAAAATTTAAATGAATCCCCTGCGGGGCCATCTTTTCATATACTCAAAAAAGATACTGACAGACCAAAATCAATTATTATCGAAGGTTCTACAAGAACAGGAAAAACACAGTGGGCACGTTCTATTGGACCACATAATTACTTAAGTGGCACCTGGTGCACTTTTCCTCAAACGACAAACGAGACTTTAATAACTTATTCACCTCTTTATTAAACAGGAGGAACTCTTCCTGTTCCTCCAAATTGATGTCTTTCGGGTTCGCCTTGATTCCCAAAATGTCCCATTTGTTCTGCCGAAGAAAACAACTGGTGCAAACGACCAACAATTGTGGATAATTGTTTGGCAACTCTGTCACTTTGAAAGGAGGCATATAAATACAGAATAGTCTGAAGTAAAAATAATAGTATAAAAATTAAAAACAACCAATCAGGTAACGATACCATTCTAAAACAAATATTTAATCACCGAACTTAGCTTATAAGCTAAGCAACAACCGACAAAGAATAAAGTACAACAGTACTTTTTGTCGGCCACGTGCACTACACGACAAAAATATTAAACAGATGTGGGTCCCACCACATTTAAAAGAAGGTACGACAACCAAATGTGGGCCCCACCACATTTAAAAGACGGCGGGATTAAAAAATAAAGCATAAAAAATCCCGCCTAAAACCTAATAGGACCCACAAAAACACGTGGCAAAATTTAGGCCACCCGGTAATATTAAACGGGTGGCCTAAATTTTGCCAGATGTCAAACGCATATGTATTGGTGTTAACCTATATAAACAACCCCATAACACCAATACAACCAGAACATTGAAACAACACCGATTACAATTATGAGAAACCCCCCAACTAATTTTCGTCTTCATGCAAAAAATATTTTCCTCACATATCCAAAATGCAATTTAGAAATTTCCGAAGCAATGAAACAAATACAAAACATACAATGTTCGTCAAACAAGAAATTCATACGAATTTCTCAAGAAACTCACGAAGATGGTTCTCCACATCTACATGCTTTAATACAATTCGAAGGTAAACTTCAATTATACAATAATCGTTTATTTGATCTTACCCATCCAAACACCTCTTCAATATTTCATCCGAATATTCAAGGAGCAAAATCCAGTTCAGATGTTAAAAAATACATTGAAAAGGAAGGAACCTATCTAGATTGGGGTGAGTTTCAGATAGATGGTCGGTCTGCAAGAGGAGGATTACAATCCGCTAATAAAGCTTACGCCCAAGCTTTAAATAGCGAAACTCATCAAAAAGCAATGGAAACTATTAAAGAGCTTGCGCCTAGAGATTTTGTTCTACAATTCCACAATATTCAAAACAATCTAAACCGAATCTTCCAAAAGCCAAAAGAAGTCTACGTTCCGAAATTCCATTTTAGTCAATTCATACTCACGGATGAAATTTCATTATGGTTCTCAAAAACTTTCGAACCACAAAATTTAAATGAATCCCCTGCGGGGCCATCTTTTCAAACGGCCAACAATTGTGGATAATTGTTTGGCAACTCTGTCACTTTGAAAGGAGGCATATAAATACAGAATAGTCTGAAGTAAAAATAATAGTATAAAAATTAAAAACAACCAATCAGGTAACGATACCATTCTAAAACAAATATTTAATCACCGAACTTAGCTTATAAGCTAAGCAACAACCGACAAAGAATAAAGTACAACAGTACTTTTTGTCGGCCACGTGCACTACACGACAAAAATATTAAACAGATGTGGGTCCCACCACATTTAAAAGAAGGTACGACAACCAAATGTGGGCCCCACCACATTTAAAAGACGGCGGGATTAAAAAATAAAGCATAAAAAATCCCGCCTAAAACCTAATAGGACCCACAAAAACACGTGGCAAAATTTAGGCCACCCGGTAATATTAAACGGGTGGCCTAAATTTTGCCAGATGTCAAACGCATATGTATTGGTGTTAACCTATATAAACAACCCCATAACACCAATACAACCAGAACATTGAAACAACACCGATTACAATTATGAGAAACCCCCCAACTAATTTTCGTCTTCATGCAAAAAATATTTTCCTCACATATCCAAAATGCAATTTAGAAATTTCCGAAGCAATGAAACAAATACAAAACATACAATGTTCGTCAAACAAGAAATTCATACGAATTTCTCAAGAAACTCACGAAGATGGTTCTCCACATCTACATGCTTTAATACAATTCGAAGGTAAACTTCAATTATACAATAATCGTTTATTTGATCTTACCCATCCAAACACCTCTTCAATATTTCATCCGAATATTCAAGGAGCAAAATCCAGTTCAGATGTTAAAAAATACATTGAAAAGGAAGGAACCTATCTAGATTGGGGTGAGTTTCAGATAGATGGTCGGTCTGCAAGAGGAGGATTACAATCCGCTAATAAAGCTTACGCCCAAGCTTTAAATAGCGAAACTCATCAAAAAGCAATGGAAACTATTAAAGAGCTTGCGCCTAGAGATTTTGTTCTACAATTCCACAATATTCAAAACAATCTAAACCGAATCTTCCAAAAGCCAAAAGAAGTCTACGTTCCGAAATTCCATTTTAGTCAATTCATACTCACGGATGAAATTTCATTATGGTTCTCAAAAACTTTCGAACCACAAAATTTAAATGAATCCCCTGCGGGGCCATCTTTTCAAACGGCCAACAATTGTGGATAATTGTTTGGCAACTCTGTCACTTTGAAAGGAGGCATATAAATACAGAATAGTCTGAAGTAAAAATAATAGTATAAAAATTAAAAACAACCAATCAGGTAACGATACCATTCTAAAACAAATATTTAATCACAGAACTTAGCTTATAAGCTAAGCAACAACCGACAAAGAATAAAGTACAACAGTACTTTTTGTCGGCCACGTGCACTACACGATAAAAATATTAAACAGATGTGGGTCCCACCACATTAAAAAGAAGGTACGACAACCAAATGTGGGCCCCACCACATTTAAAAGACGGCGGGATAAAAAAATAAAGCAAAAAAAATCCCGCCTAAAACCTAATAGGACCCACAAAAACACGTGGCAAAATTTAGGCCACCCGGTAATATTAAACGGGTGGCCTAAATTTTGCCAGATGTCAAACGCATATGTATTGGTGTTAACCTATATAAACAACCCCATAACACCAATACAACCAGAACATTGAAACAACACCGATTACAATTATGAGAAACCCCCCAACTAATTTTCGTCTTCATGCAAAAAATATTTTCCTCACATATCCAAAATGCAATTTAGAAATTTCCGAAGCAATGAAACAAATACAAAACATACAATGTTCGTCAAACAAGAAATTCATACGAATTTCTCAAGAAACTCACGAAGATGGTTCTCCACATCTACATGCTTTAATACAATTCGAAGGTAAACTTCAATTATACAATAATCGTTTATTTGATCTTACCCATCCAAACACCTCTTCAATAGTTCATCCGAATATTCAAGGAGCAAAATCCAGTTCAGATGTTAAAAAATACATTGAAAAGGAAGGAACCTATCTAGATTGGGGTGAGTTTCAGATAGATGGTCGGTCTGCAAGAGGAGGATTACAATGCGCTAATAAAGCTTACGCCCAAGCTTTAAATAGCGAAACTCATCAAAAAGCAATGGAAACTATTAAAGAGCTTGCGCCTAGAGATTTTGTTCTACAATTCCACAATATTCAAAACAATCTAAACCGAATCTTCCAAAAGCCAAAAGAAGTCTACGTTCCGAAATTCCATTTTAGTCAATTCATACTCACGGATGAAATTTCATTATGGTTCTCAAAAACTTTCGAACCACAAAATTTAAATGAATCCCCTGCGGGGCCATCTTTTCAAACGGCCAACAATTGTGGATAATTGTTTGGCAACTCTGTCACTTTGAAAGGAGGCATATAAATACAGAATAGTCTGAAGTAAAAATAATAGTATAAAAATTAAAAACAACCAATCAGGTAACGATACCATTCTAAAACAAATATTTAATCACAGAACTTAGCTTATAAGCTAAGCAACAACCGACAAAGAATAAAGTACAACAGTACTTTTTGTCGGCCACGTGCACTACACGATAAAAATATTAAACAGATGTGGGTCCCACCACATTAAAAAGAAGGTACGACAACCAAATGTGGGCCCCACCACATTTAAAAGACGGCGGGATAAAAAAATAAAGCAAAAAAAATCCCGCCTAAAACCTAATAGGACCCACAAAAACACGTGGCAAAATTTAGGCCACCCGGTAATATTAAACGGGTGGCCTAAATTTTGCCAGATGTCAAACGCATATGTATTGGTGTTAACCTATATAAACAACCCCATAACACCAATACAACCAGAACATTGAAACAACACCGATTACAATTATGAGAAACCCCCCAACTAATTTTCGTCTTCATGCAAAAAATATTTTCCTCACATATCCAAAATGCAATTTAGAAATTTCCGAAGCAATGAAACAAATACAAAACATACAATGTTCGTCAAACAAGAAATTCATACGAATTTCTCAAGAAACTCACGAAGATGGTTCTCCACATCTACATGCTTTAATACAATTCGAAGGTAAACTTCAATTATACAATAATCGTTTATTTGATCTTACCCATCCAAACACCTCTTCAATATTTCATCCGAATATTCAAGGAGCAAAATCCAGTTCAGATGTTAAAAAATACATTGAAAAGGAAGGAACCTATCTAGATTGGGGTGAGTTTCAGATAGATGGTCGGTCTGCAAGAGGAGGATTACAATGCGCTAATAAAGCTTACGCCCAAGCTTTAAATAGCGAAACTCATCAAAAAGCAATGGAAACTATTAAAGAGCTTGCGCCTAGAGATTTTGTTCTACAATTCCACAATATTCAAAACAATCTAAACCGAATCTTCCAAAAGCCAAAAGAAGTCTACGTTCCGAAATTCCATTTTAGTCAATTCATACTCACGGATGAAATTTCATTATGGTTCTCAAAAACTTTCGAACCACAAAATTTAAATGAATCCCCTGCGGGGCCATCTTTTCATATAGTCAAAAAAGATACTGACAGACCAAAATCAATTATTATCGAAGGTTCTACAAGAACAGGAAAAACACAGTGGGCACGTTCTATTGGACCACATAATTACTTAAGTGGCACCTGGTGCACTTTTCCTCAAACGACAAACGAGACTTTAATAACTTATTCACCTCTTTATTAAACAGGAGGAACTCTTCCTGTTCCTCCAAATTGATGTCTTTCGGGTTCGCCTTGATTCCCAAAATGTCCCACTTGTTCTGCCGAAGAAAACAACTGGTGCAAACGGCCGACAATTGTGGATAATTGTTTGGCAACTCTGTCACTTTGAAAGGAGGCATATAAATACAGAATAGTCTGAAGTAAAAATAATAGTATAAAAATTAAAAACAACCAATCAGGTAACGATACCATTCTAAAACAAATATTTAATCACAGAACTTAGCTTATAAGCTAAGCAACAACCGACAAAGAATAAAGTACAACAGTACTTTTTGTCGGCCACGTGCACTACACGATAAAAATATTAAACAGATGTGGGTCCCACCACATTAAAAAGAAGGTACGACAACCAAATGTGGGCCCCACCACATTTGAAAGACGGCGGGATAAAAAAATAAAGCATAAAAAAACCCGCCTAAAACCTAATAGGACCCACCGGGTGGCCTAAATTTTGCCAGATGTCAAACGCATATGTATTGGTGTTAACCTATATAAACAACCCCATAACACCAATACAACCAGAACATTGAAACAACACCGAGTACAATTATGAGAAACCCCCAACTAATTTTCGTCTTCATGCAAAAAATATTTTCCTCACATATCCAAAATGCAATTTAGAAATTTCCGAAGCAATGAAACAAATACAAAACATACAATGTTCGTCAAACAAGAAATTCATACGAATTTCTCAAGAAACTCACGAAGATGGTTCTCCACATCTACATGCTTTAATACAATTCGAAGGTAAACTTCAATTATACAATAATCGTTTATTTGATCTTACCCATCCAAACACCTCTTCAATATTTCATCCGAATATTCAAGGAGCAAAATCCAGTTCAGATGTTAAAAAATACATTGAAAAGGAAGGAACCTATCTAGATTGGGGTGAGTTTCAGATAGATGGTCGGTCTGCAAGAGGAGGATTACAATCCGCTAATGAAGCTTACGCCCAAGCTTTAAATAGCGAAACTCATCAAAAAGCAATGGAAACTATTAAAGAGCTTGCGCCTAGAGATTTTGTTCTACAATTCCACAATATTCAAAACAATCTAAACCGAATCTTCCAAAAGCCAAAAGAAGTCTACGTTCCGAAATTCCATTTTAGTCAATTCATACTCACGGATGAAATTTCATTATGGTTCTCAAAAACTTTCGAACCACAAAATTTAAATGAATCCCCTGCGGGGCCATCTTTTCATATACTCAAAAAAGATACTGACAGACCAAAATCAATTATTATCGAAGGTCCTACAAGAACAGGAAAAACACAGTGGGCACGTTCTATTGGACCACATAATTACTTAAGTGGCACCTGGTGCACTTTTCCTCAAACGACAAACGAGACTTTAATAACTTATTCACCTCTTTATTAAACAGGAGGAACTCTTCCTGTTCCTCCAAATTGATGTCTTTCGGGTTCGCCTTGATTCCCAAAATGTCCCACTTGTTCTGCCGAAGAAAACAACTGGTGCAAACGGCCGACAATTGTGGATAATTGTTTGGCAACTCTGTCACTTTGAAAGGAGGCATATAAATACAGAATAGTCTGAAGTAAAAATAATAGTATAAAAATTAAAAACAACCAATCAGGTAACGATACCATTCTAAAACAAATATTTAATCACAGAACTTAGCTTATAAGCTAAGCAACAACCGACAAAGAATAAAGTACAACAGTACTTTTTGTCGGCCACGTGCACTACACGATAAAAATATTAAACAGATGTGGGTCCCACCACATTAAAAAGAAGGTACGACAACCAAATGTGGGCCCCACCACATTTGAAAGACGGCGGGATAAAAAAATAAAGCATAAAAAAACCCGCCTAAAACCTAATAGGACCCACAAAAACACGTGGCAAAATTTAGGCCACCCGGTAATATTAAACGGGTGGCCTAAATTTTGCCAGATGTCAAACGCATATGTATTGGTGTTAACCTATATAAACAACCCCATAACACCAATACAACCAGAACATTGAAACAACACCGAGTACAATTATGAGAAACCCCCAACTAATTTTCGTCTTCATGCAAAAAATATTTTCCTCACATATCCAAAATGCAATTTAGAAATTTCCGAAGCAATGAAACAAATACAAAACATACAATGTTCGTCAAGCAAGAAATTCATACGAATTTCTCAAGAAACTCACGAAGATGGTTCTCCACATCTACATGCTTTAATACAATTCGAAGGTAAACTTCAATTATACAATAATCGTTTATTTGATCTTACCCATCCAAACACCTCTTCAATATTTCATCCGAATATTCAAGGAGCAAAATCCAGTTCAGATGTTAAAAAATACATTGAAAAGGAAGGAACCTATCTAGATTGGGGTGAGTTTCAGATAGATGGTCGGTCTGCAAGAGGAGGATTACAATCTGCTAATGAAGCTTACGCCCAAGCTTTAAATAGCGAAACTCATCAAAAAGCAATGGAAACTATTAAAGAGCTTGCGCCTAGAGATTTTGTTCTACAATTCCACAATATTCAAAACAATCTAAACCGAATCTTCCAAAAGCCAAAAGAAGTCTACGTTCCGAAATTCCATTTTAGTCAATTCATACTCACGGATGAAATTTCATTATGGTTCTCAAAAACTTTCGAACCACAAAATTTAAATGAATCCCCTGCGGGGCCATCTTTTCATATACTCAAAAAAGATACTGACAGACCAAAATCAATTATTATCGAAGGTCCTACAAGAACAGGAAAAACACAGTGGGCACGTTCTATTGGACCACATAATTACTTAAGTGGCACCTGGTGCACTTTTCCTCAAACGACAAACGAGACTTTAATAACTTATTCACCTCTTTATTAAACAGGAGGAACTCTTCCTGTTCCTCCAAATTGATGTCTTTCGGGTTCGCCTTGATTCCCAAAATGTCCCACTTGTTCTGCCGAAGAAAACAACTGGTGCAAACGGCCGACAATTGTGGATAATTGTTTGGCAACTCTGTCACTTTGAAAGGAGGCATATAAATACAGAATAGTCTGAAGTAAAAATAATAGTATAAAAATTAAAAACAACCAATCAGGTAACGATACCATTCTAAAACAAATATTTAATCACAGAACTTAGCTTATAAGCTAAGCAACAACCGACAAAGAATAAAGTACAACAGTACTTTTTGTCGGCCACGTGCACTACACGATAAAAATATTAAACAGATGTGGGTCCCACCACATTAAAAAGAAGGTACGACAACCAAATGTGGGCCCCACCACATTTGAAAGACGGCGGGATAAAAAAATAAAGCATAAAAAAACCCGCCTAAAACCTAATAGGACCCACAAAAACACGTGGCAAAATTTAGGCCACCCGGTAATATTAAACGGGTGGCCTAAATTTTGCCAGATGTCAGACGCATATGTATTGGTGTTAACCTATATAAACAACCCCATAACACCAATACAACCAGAACATTGAAACAACACCGATTACAATTATGAGAAACCCCCCAACTAATTTTCGTCTTCATGCAAAAAATATTTTCCTCACATATCCAAAATGCAATTTAGAAATTTCCGAAGCAATGAAACAAATACAAAACATACAATGTTCGTCAAACAAGAAATTCATACGAATTTCTCAAGAAACTCACGAAGATGGTTCTCCACATCTACATGCTTTAATACAATTCGAAGGTAAACTTCAATTATACAATAATCGTTTATTTGATCTTACCCATCCAAACACCTCTTCAATATTTCATCCGAATATTCAAGGAGCAAAATCCAGTTCAGATGTTAAAAAATACATTGAAAAGGAAGGAACCTATCTAGATTGGGGTGAGTTTCAGATAGATGGTCGGTCTGCAAGAGGAGGATTACAATCCGCTAATAAAGCTTACGCCCAAGCTTTAAATAGCGAAACTCATCAAAAAGCAATGGAAACTATTAAAGAGCTTGCGCCTAGAGATTTTGTTCTACAATTCCACAATATTCAAAACAATCTAAACCGAATCTTCCAAAAGCCAAAAGAAGTCTACGTTCCGAAATTCCATTTTAGTCAATTCATACTCACGGATGAAATTTCATTATGGTTCTCAAAAACTTTCGAACCACAAAATTTAAATGAATCCCCTGCGGGGCCATCTTTTCATATAGTCAAAAAAGATACTGACAGACCAAAATCAATTATTATCGAAGGTTCTACAAGAACAGGAAAAACACAGTGGGCACGTTCTATTGGACCACATAATTACTTAAGTGGCACCTGGTGCACTTTTCCTCAAACGACAAACGAGACTTTAATAACTTATTCACCTCTTTATTAAACAGGAGGAACTCTTCCTGTTCCTCCAAATTGATGTCTTTCGGGTTCGCCTTGATTCCCAAAATGTCCCACTTGTTCTGCCGAAGAAAACAACTGGTGCAAACGGCCGACAATTGTGGATAATTGTTTGGCAACTCTGTCACTTTGAAAGGAGGCATATAAATACAGAATAGTCTGAAGTAAAAATAATAGTATAAAAATTAAAAACAACCAATCAGGTAACGATACCATTCTAAAACAAATATTTAATCACAGAACTTAGCTTATAAGCTAAGCAACAACCGACAAAGAATAAAGTACAACAGTACTTTTTGTCGGCCACGTGCACTACACGATAAAAATATTAAACAGATGTGGGTCCCACCACATTAAAAAGAAGGTACGACAACCAAATGTGGGCCCCACCACATTTGAAAGACGGCGGGATAAAAAAATAAAGCATAAAAAAACCCGCCTAAAACCTAATAGGACCCACAAAAACACGTGGCAAAATTTAGGCCACCCGGTAATATTAAACGGGTGGCCTAAATTTTGCCAGATGTCAAACGCATATGTATTGGTGTTAACCTATATAAACAACCCCATAACACCAATACAACCAGAACATTGAAACAACACCGATTACAATTATGAGAAACCCCCCAACTAATTTTCGTCTTCATGCAAAAAATATTTTCCTCACATATCCAAAATGCAATTTAGAAATTTCCGAAGCAATGAAACAAATACAAAACATACAATGTTCGTCAAACAAGAAATTCATACGAATTTCTCAAGAAACTCACGAAGATGGTTCTCCACATCTACATGCTTTAATACAATTCGAAGGTAAACTTCAATTATACAATAATCGTTTATTTGATCTTACCCATCCAAACACCTCTTCAATATTTCATCCGAATATTCAAGGAGCAAAATCCAGTTCAGATGTTAAAAAATACATTGAAAAGGAAGGAACCTATCTAGATTGGGGTGAGTTTCAGATAGATGGTCGGTCTGCAAGAGGAGGATTACAATCCGCTAATAAAGCTTACGCCCAAGCTTTAAATAGCGAAACTCATCAAAAAGCAATGGAAACTATTAAAGAGCTTGCGCCTAGAGATTTTGTTCTACAATTCCACAATATTCAAAACAATCTAAACCGAATCTTCCAAAAGCCAAAAGAAGTCTACGTTCCGAAATTCCATTTTAGTCAATTCATACTCACGGATGAAATTTCATTATGGTTCTCAAAAACTTTCGAACCACAAAATTTAAATGAATCCCCTGCGGGGCCATCTTTTCATATAGTCAAAAAAGATACTGACAGACCAAAATCAATTATTATCGAAGGTTCTACAAGAACAGGAAAAACACAGTGGGCACGTTCTATTGGACCACATAATTACTTAAGTGGCACCTGGTGCACTTTTCCTCAAACGACAAACGAGACTTTAATAACTTATTCACCTCTTTATTAAACAGGAGGAACTCTTCCTGTTCCTCCAAATTGATGTCTTTCGGGTTCGCCTTGATTCCCAAAATGTCCCACTTGTTCTGCCGAAGAAAACAACTGGTGCAAACGGCCGACAATTGTGGATAATTGTTTGGCAACTCTGTCACTTTGAAAGGAGGCATATAAATACAGAATAGTCTGAAGTAAAAATAATAGTATAAAAATTAAAAACAACCAATCAGGTAACGATACCATTCTAAAACAAATATTTAATCACAGAACTTAGCTTATAAGCTAAGCAACAACCGACAAAGAATAAAGTACAACAGTACTTTTTGTCGGCCACGTGCACTACACGATAAAAATATTAAACAGATGTGGGTCCCACCACATTAAAAAGAAGGTACGACAACCAAATGTGGGCCCCACCACATTTGAAAGACGGCGGGATAAAAAAATAAAGCATAAAAAAACCCGCCTAAAACCTAATAGGACCCACAAAAACACGTGGCAAAATTTAGGCCACCCGGTAATATTAAACGGGTGGCCTAAATTTTGCCAGATGTCAAACGCATATGTATTGGTGTTAACCTATATAAACAACCCCATAACACCAATACAACCAGAACATTGAAACAACACCGATTACAATTATGAGAAACCCCCCAACTAATTTTCGTCTTCATGCAAAAAATATTTTCCTCACATATCCAAAATGCAATTTAGAAATTTCCGAAGCAATGAAACAAATACAAAACATACAATGTTCGTCAAACAAGAAATTCATACGAATTTCTCAAGAAACTCACGAAGATGGTTCTCCACATCTACATGCTTTAATACAATTCGAAGGTAAACTTCAATTATACAATAATCGTTTATTTGATCTTACCCATCCAAACACCTCTTCAATATTTCATCCGAATATTCAAGGAGCAAAATCCAGTTCAGATGTTAAAAAATACATTGAAAAGGAAGGAACCTATCTAGATTGGGGTGAGTTTCAGATAGATGGTCGGTCTGCAAGAGGAGGATTACAATCCGCTAATAAAGCTTACGCCCAAGCTTTAAATAGCGAAACTCATCAAAAAGCAATGGAAACTATTAAAGAGCTTGCGCCTAGAGATTTTGTTCTACAATTCCACAATATTCAAAACAATCTAAACCGAATCTTCCAAAAGCCAAAAGAAGTCTACGTTCCGAAATTCCATTTTAGTCAATTCATACTCACGGATGAAATTTCATTATGGTTCTCAAAAACTTTCGAACCACAAAATTTAAATGAATCCCCTGCGGGGCCATCTTTTCATATAGTCAAAAAAGATACCGACAGACCAAAATCAATTATTATCGAAGGTTCTACAAGAACAGGAAAAACACAGTGGGCACGTTCTATTGGACCACATAATTACTTAAGTGGCACCTGGTGCACTTTTCCTCAAACGACAAACGAGACTTTAATAACTTATTCACCTCTTTATTAAACAGGAGGAACTCTTCCTGTTCCTCCAAATTGATGTCTTTCGGGTTCGCCTTGATTCCCAAAATGTCCCACTTGTTCTGCCGAAGAAAACAACTGGTGCAAACGGCCGACAATTGTGGATAATTGTTTGGCAACTCTGTCACTTTGAAAGGAGGCATATAAATACAGAATAGTCTGAAGTAAAAATAATAGTATAAAAATTAAAAACAACCAATCAGGTAACGATACCATTCTAAAACAAATATTTAATCACAGAACTTAGCTTATAAGCTAAGCAACAACCGACAAAGAATAAAGTACAACAGTACTTTTTGTCGGCCACGTGCACTACACGATAAAAATATTAAACAGATGTGGGTCCCACCACATTAAAAAGAAGGTACGACAACCAAATGTGGGCCCCACCACATTTGAAAGACGGCGGGATAAAAAAATAAAGCATAAAAAAACCCGCCTAAAACCTAATAGGACCCACAAAAACACGTGGCAAAATTTAGGCCACCCGGTAATATTAAACGGGTGGCCTAAATTTTGCCAGATGTCAAACGCATATGTATTGGTGTTAACCTATATAAACAACCCCATAACACCAATACAACCAGAACATTGAAACAACACCGATTACAATTATGAGAAACCCCCCAACTAATTTTCGTCTTCATGCAAAAAATATTTTCCTCACATATCCAAAATGCAATTTAGAAATTTCCGAAGCAATGAAACAAATACAAAACATACAATGTTCGTCAAACAAGAAATTCATACGAATTTCTCAAGAAACTCACGAAGATGGTTCTCCACATCTACATGCTTTAATACAATTCGAAGGTAAACTTCAATTATACAATAATCGTTTATTTGATCTTACCCATCCAAACACCTCTTCAATATTTCATCCGAATATTCAAGGAGCAAAATCCAGTTCAGATGTTAAAAAATACATTGAAAAGGAAGGAACCTATCTAGATTGGGGCGAGTTTCAGATAGATGGTCGGTCTGCAAGAGGAGGATTACAATCCGCTTATAAAGCTTACGCCCAAGCTTTAAATAGCGAAACTCATCAAAAAGGCAATGGAAACTATTAAAGAGCTTGCGCCTAGAGATTTTGTTCTACAATTCCACAATATTCAAAACAATCTACACCGAATCTTCCAAAAGCCAAAAGAAGTCTACGTTCCGAAATTCCATTTTAGTCAATTCATACTCACGGATGAAATTTCATTATGGTTCTCAAAAACTTTCGAACCACAAAATTTAAATGAATCCCCTGCGGGGCCATCTTTTCATATAGTCAAAAAAGATACTGACAGACCAAAATCAATTATTATCGAAGGTTCTACAAGAACAGGAAAAACACAGTGGGCACGTTCTATTGGACCACATAATTACTTAAGTGGCACCTGGTGCACTTTTCCTCAAACGACAAACGAGACTTTAATAACTTATTCACCTCTTTATTAAACAGGAGGAACTCTTCCTGTTCCTCCAAATTGATGTCTTTCGGGTTCGCCTTGATTCCCAAAATGTCCCACTTGTTCTGCCGAAGAAAACAACTGGTGCAAACGGCCGACAATTGTGGATAATTGTTTGGCAACTCTGTCACTTTGAAAGGAGGCATATAAATACAGAATAGTCTGAAGTAAAAATAATAGTATAAAAATTAAAAACAACCAATCAGGTAACGATACCATTCTAAAACAAATATTTAATCACAGAACTTAGCTTATAAGCTAAGCAACAACCGACAAAGAATAAAGTACAACAGTACTTTTTGTCGGCCACGTGCACTACACGATAAAAATATTAAACAGATGTGGGTCCCACCACATTAAAAAGAAGGTACGACAACCAAATGTGGGCCCCACCACATTTGAAAGACGGCGGGATAAAAAAATAAAGCATAAAAAACCCGCCTAAAACCTAATAGGACCCACAAAAACACGTGGCAAAATTTAGGCCACCCGGTAATATTAAACGGGTGGCCTAAATTTTGCCAGATGTCAAACGCATATGTATTGGTGTTAACCTATATAAACAACCCCATAACACCAATACAACCAGAACATTGAAACAACACCGATTACAATTATGAGAAACCCCCCAACTAATTTTCGTCTTCATGCAAAAAATATTTTCCTCACATATCCAAAATGCAATTTAGAAATTTCCGAAGCAATGAAACAAATACAAAACATACAATGTTCGTCAAACAAGAAATTCATACGAATTTCTCAAGAAACTCACGAAGATGGTTCTCCACATCTACATGCTTTAATACAATTCGAAGGTAAACTTCAATTATACAATAATCGTTTATTTGATCTTACCCATCCAAACACCTCTTCAATATTTCATCCGAATATTCAAGGAGCAAAATCCAGTTCAGATGTTAAAAAATACATTGAAAAGGAAGGAACCTATCTAGATTGGGGTGAGTTTCAGATAGATGGTCGGTCTGCAAGAGGAGGATTACAATCCGCTAATAAAGCTTACGCCCAAGCTTTAAATAGCGAAACTCATCAAAAAGGCAATGGAAACTATTAAAGAGCTTGCGCCTAGAGATTTTGTTCTACAATTCCACAATATTCAAAACAATCTACACCGAATCTTCCAAAAGCCAAAAGAAGTCTACGTTCCGAAATTCCATTTTAGTCAATTCATACTCACGGATGAAATTTCATTATGGTTCTCAAAAACTTTCGAACCACAAAATTTAAATGAATCCCCTGCGGGGCCATCTTTTCATATACTCAAAAAAGATACTGACAGACCAAAATCAATTATTATCGAAGGTTCTACAAGAACAGGAAAAACACAGTGGGCACGTTCTATTGGACCACATAATTACTTAAGTGGCACCTGGTGCACTTTTCCTCAAACGACAAACGAGACTTTAATAACTTATTCACCTCTTTATTAAACAGGAGGAACTCTTCCTGTTCCTCCAAATTGATGTCTTTCGGGTTCGCCTTGATTCCCAAAATGTCCCACTTGTTCTGCCGAAGAAAACAACTGGTGCAAATGGCCGACAATTGTGGATAATTGTTTGGCAACTCTGTCACTTTGAAAGGAGGCATATAAATACAGAATAGTCTGAAGTAAAAATAATAGTATAAAAATTAAAAACAACCAATCAGGTAACGATACCATTCTAAAACAAATATTTAATCACAGAACTTAGCTTATAAGCTAAGCAACAACCGACAAAGAATAAAGTACAACAGTACTTTTTGTCGGCCACGTGCACTACACGATAAAAATATTAAACAGATGTGGGTCCCACCACATTAAAAAGAAGGTACGACAACCAAATGTGGGCCCCACCACATTTGAAAGACGGCGGGATAAAAAAATAAAGCATAAAAAAACCCGCCTAAAACCTAATAGGACCCACAAAAACACGTGGCAAAATTTAGGCCACCCGGTAATATTAAACGGGTGGCCTAAATTTTGCCAGATGTCAAACGCATATGTATTGGTGTTAACCTATATAAACAACCCCATAACACCAATACAACCAGAACATTGAAACAACACCGATTACAATTATGAGAAACCCCCCAACTAATTTTCGTCTTCATGCAAAAAATATTTTCCTCACATATCCAAAATGCAATTTAGAAATTTCCGAAGCAATGAAACAAATACAAAACATACAATGTTCGTCAAACAAGAAATTCATACGAATTTCTCAAGAAACTCACGAAGATGGTTCTCCACATCTACATGCTTTAATACAATTCGAAGGTAAACTTCAATTATACAATAATCGTTTATTTGATCTTACCCATCCAAACACCTCTTCAATATTTCATCCGAATATTCAAGGAGCAAAATCCAGTTCAGATGTTAAAAAATACATTGAAAAGGAAGGAACCTATCTAGATTGGGGTGAGTTTCAGATAGATGGTCGGTCTGCAAGAGGAGGATTACAATCCGCTAATAAAGCTTACGCCCAAGCTTTAAATAGCGAAACTCATCAAAAAGGCAATGGAAACTATTAAAGAGCTTGCGCCTAGAGATTTTGTTCTACAATTCCACAATATTCAAAACAATCTACACCGAATCTTCCAAAAGCCAAAAGAAGTCTACGTTCCGAAATTCCATTTTAGTCAATTCATACTCACGGATGAAATTTCATTATGGTTCTCAAAAACTTTCGAACCACAAAATTTAAATGAATCCCCTGCGGGGCCATCTTTTCATATAGTCAAAAAAGATACTGACAGACCAAAATCAATTATTATCGAAGGTCCTACAAGAACAGGAAAAACACAGTGGGCACGTTCTATTGGACCACATAATTACTTAAGTGGCACCTGGTGCACTTTTCCTCAAACGACAAACGAGACTTTAATAACTTATTCACCTCTTTATTAAACAGGAGGAACTCTTCATGTTCCTCCAAATTGATGTCTTTCGGGTTCGCCTTGATTCCCAAAATGTCCCACTTGTTCTGCCGAAGAAAACAACTGGTGCAAACGGCCGACAATTGTGGATAATTGTTTGGCAACTCTGTCACTTTGAAAGGAGGCATATAAAAACAGAATAGTCTGAAGTAAAAATAATAGTATAAAAATTAAAAACAACCAATCAGGTAACGATACCATTCTAAAACAAATATATAATCACAGAACTTAGCTTATAAGCTAAGCAACAACCGACAAAGAATAAAGTACAACAGTACTTTTTGTCGGCCACGTGCACTACACGACAAAAATATTAAACAGATGTGGGTCCCACCACATTAAAAAGAAGGTACGACAACCAAATGTGGGCCCCACCACATTTGAAAGACGGCGGGATAAAAAAATAAAGCATAAAAAAACCCGCCTAAAACCTAATAGGACCCACAAAAACACGTGGCAAAATTTAGGCCACCCGGTAATATTAAACGGGTGGCCTAAATTTTGCCAGATGTCAAACGCATATGTATTGGTGTTAACCTATATAAACAACCCCATAACACCAATACAACCAGAACATTGAAACAACACCGATTACAATTATGAGAAACCCCCCAACTAATTTTCGTCTTCATGCAAAAAATATTTTCCTCACATATCCAAAATGCAATTTAGAAATTTCCGAAGCAATGAAACAAATACAAAACATACAATGTTCGTCAAACAAGAAATTCATACGAATTTCTCAAGAAACTCACGAAGATGGTTCTCCACATCTACATGCTTTAATACAATTCGAAGGTAAACTTCAATTATACAATAATCGTTTATTTGATCTTACCCATCCAAACACCTCTTCAATATTTCATCCGAATATTCAAGGAGCAAAATCCAGTTCAGATGTTAAAAAATACATTGAAAAGGAAGGAACCTATCTAGATTGGGGTGAGTTTCAGATAGATGGTCGGTCTGCAAGAGGAGGATTACAATCCGCTAATAAAGCTTACGCCCAAGCTTTAAATAGCGAAACTCATCAAAAAGCAATGGAAACTATTAAAGAGCTTGCGCCTAGAGATTTTGTTCTACAATTCCACAATATTCAAAACAATCTAAACCGAATCTTCCAAAAGCCAAAAGAAGTCTACGTTCCGAAATTCCATTTTAGTCAATTCATACTCACGGATGAAATTTCATTATGGTTCTCAAAAACTTTCGAACCACAAAATTTAAATGAATCCCCTGCGGGGCCATCTTTTCATATACTCAAAAAAGATACTGACAGACCAAAATCAATTATTATCGAAGGTCCTACAAGAACAGGAAAAACACAGTGGGCACGTTCTATTGGACCACATAATTACTTAAGTGGCACCTGGTGCACTTTTCCTCAAACGACAAACGAGACTTTAATAACTTATTCACCTCTTTATTAAACAGGAGGAACTCTTCCTGTTCCTCCAAATTGATGTCTTTCGGGTTCGCCTTGATTCCCAAAATGTCCCACTTGTTCTGCCGAAGAAAACAACTGGTGCAAACGGCCGACAATTGTGGATAATTGTTTGGCAACTCTGTCACTTTGAAAGGAGGCATATAAATACAGAATAGTCTGAAGTAAAAATAATAGTATAAAAATTAAAAACAACCAATCAGGTAACGATACCATTCTAAAACAAATATTTAATCACAGAACTTAGCTTATAAGCTAAGCAACAACCGACAAAGAATAAAGTACAACAGTACTTTTTGTCGGCCACGTGCACTACACGATAAAAATATTAAACAGATGTGGGTCCCACCACATTAAAAAGAAGGTACGACAACCAAATGTGGGCCCCACCACATTTGAAAGACGGCGGGATAAAAAAATAAAGCATAAAAAAACCCGCCTAAAACCTAATAGGACCCACAAAAACACGTGGCAAAATTTAGGCCACCCGGTAATATTAAACGGGTGGCCTAAATTTTGCCAGATGTCAAACGCATATGTATTGGTGTTAACCTATATAAACAACCCCATAACACCAATACAACCAGAACATTGAAACAACACCGATTACAATTATGAGAAACCCCCAACTAATTTTCGTCTTCATGCAAAAAATATTTTCCTCACATATCCAAAATGCAATTTAGAAATTTCCGAAGCAATGAAACAAATACAAAACATACAATGTTCGTCAAACAAGAAATTCATACGAATTTCTCAAGAAACTCACGAAGATGGTTCTCCACATCTACATGCTTTAATACAATTCGAAGGTAAACTTCAATTATACAATAATCGTTTATTTGATCTTACCCATCCAAACACCTCTTCAATATTTCATCCGAATATTCAAGGAGCAAAATCCAGTTCAGATGTTAAAAAATACATTGAAAAGGAAGGAACCTATCTAGATTGGGGTGAGTTTCAGATAGATGGTCGGTCTGCAAGAGGAGGATTACAATCCGCTAATGAAGCTTACGCCCAAGCTTTAAATAGCGAAACTCATCAAAAAGCAATGGAAACTATTAAAGAGCTTGCGCCTAGAGATTTTGTTCTACAATTCCACAATATTCAAAACAATCTAAACCGAATCTTCCAAAAGCCAAAAGAAGTCTACGTTCCGAAATTCCATTTTAGTCAATTCATACTCACGGATGAAATTTCATTATGGTTCTCAAAAACTTTCGAACCACAAAATTTAAATGAATCCCCTGCGGGGCCATCTTTTCATATACTCAAAAAAGATACTGACAGACCAAAATCAATTATTACCGAAGGTTCTACAAGAACAGGAAAAACACAGTGGGCACGTTCTATTGGACCACATAATTACTTAAGTGGCACCTGGTGCACTTTTCCTCAAACGACAAACGAGACTTTAATAACTTATTCACCTCTTTATTAAACAGGAGGAACTCTTCCTGTTCCTCCAAATTGATGTCTTTCGGGTTCGCCTTGATTCCCAAAATGTCCCACTTGTTCTGCCGAAGAAAACAACTGGTGCAAACGGCCGACAATTGTGGATAATTGTTTGGCAACTCTGTCACTTTGAAAGGAGGCATATAAATACAGAATAGTCTGAAGTAAAAATAATGGTATAAAAATTAAAAACAACCAATCAGGTAACGATACCATTCTAAAACAAATATTTAATCACAGAACTTAGCTTATAAGCTAAGCAACAACCGACAAAGAATAAGTACAACAGTACTTTTTGTCGGCCACGTGCACTACACGACAAAAATATTAAACAGATGTGGGTCCCACCACATTAAAAAGAAGGTACGACAACCAAATGTGGGCCCCACCACATTTAAAAGACGGCGGGATAAAAAAATAAAGCATAAAAAATCCCGCCTAAAACCTAATAGGACCCACAAAAACACGTGGCAAAATTTAGGCCACCCGGTAATATTAAACGGGTGGCCTAAATTTTGCCAGATGTCAAACGCATATGTATTGGTGTTAACCTATATAAACAACCCCATAACACCAATACAACCAGAACATTGAAACAACACCGATTACAATTATGAGAAACCCCCAACTAATTTTCGTCTTCATGCAAAAAATATTTTCCTCACATATCCAAAATGCAATTTAGAAATTTCCGAAGCAATGAAACAAATACAAAACATACAATGTTCGTCAAACAAGAAATTCATACGAATTTCTCAAGAAACTCACGAAGATGGTTCTCCACATCTACATGCTTTAATACAATTCGAAGGTAAACTTCAATTATACAATAATCGTTTATTTGATCTTACCCATCCAAACACCTCTTCAATATTTCATCCGAATATTCAAGGAGCAAAATCCAGTTCAGATGTTAAAAAATACATTGAAAAGGAAGGAACCTATCTAGATTGGGGTGAGTTTCAGATAGATGGTCGGTCTGCAAGAGGAGGATTACAATCCGCTAATGAAGCTTACGCCCAAGCTTTAAATAGCGAAACTCATCAAAAAGCAATGGAAACTATTAAAGAGCTTGCGCCTAGAGATTTTGTTCTACAATTCCACAATATTCAAAACAATCTAAACCGAATCTTCCAAAAGCCAAAAGAAGTCTACGTTCCGAAATTCCATTTTAGTCAATTCATACTCACGGATGAAATTTCATTATGGTTCTCAAAAACTTTCGAACCACAAAATTTAAATGAATCCCCTGCGGGGCCATCTTTTCATATACTCAAAAAAGATACTGACAGACCAAAATCAATTATTACCGAAGGTTCTACAAGAACAGGAAAAACACAGTGGGCACGTTCTATTGGACCACATAATTACTTAAGTGGCACCTGGTGCACTTTTCCTCAAACGACAAACGAGACTTTAATAACTTATTCACCTCTTTATTAAACAGGAGGAACTCTTCCTGTTCCTCCAAATTGATGTCTTTTGGGTTCGCCTTGATTCCCAAAATGTCCCACTTGTTCTGCCGAAGAAAACAACTGGTGCAAACGGCCGACAATTGTGGATAATTGTTTGGCAACTCTGTCACTTTGAAAGGAGGCATATAAATACAGAATAGTCTGAAGTAAAAATAATGGTATAAAAATTAAAAACAACCAATCAGGTAACGATACCATTCTAAAACAAATATTTAATCACAGAACTTAGCTTATAAGCTAAGCAACAACCGACAAAGAATAAAGTACAACAGTACTTTTTGTCGGCCACGTGCACTACACGACAAAAATATTAAACAGATGTGGGTCCCACCACATTAAAAAGAAGGTACGACAACCAAACGTGGGCCCCACCACATTTAAAAGACGGCGGGATAAAAAAATAAAGCATAAAAAATCCCGCCTAAAACCTAATAGGACCCACAAAAACACGTGGCAAAATTTAGGCCACCCGGTAATATTAAACGGGTGGCCTAAATTTTGCCAGATGTCAAACGCATATGTATTGGTGTTAACCTATATAAACAACCCCATAACACCAATACAACCAGAACATTGAAACAACACCGATTACAATTATGAGAAACCCCCCAACTAATTTTCGTCTTCATGCAAAAAATATTTTCCTCACATATCCAAAATGCAATTTAGAAATTTCCGAAGCAATGAAACAAATACAAAACATACAATGTTCGTCAAACAAGAAATTCATACGAATTTCTCAAGAAACTCACGAAGATGGTTCTCCACATCTACATGCTTTAATACAATTCGAAGGTAAACTTCAATTATACAATAATCGTTTATTTGATCTTACCCATCCAAACACCTCTTCAATATTTCATCCGAATATTCAAGGAGCAAAATCCAGTTCAGATGTTAAAAAATACATTGAAAAGGAAGGAACCTATCTAGATTGGGGTGAGTTTCAGATAGATGGTCGGTCTGCAAGAGGAGGATTACAATCCGCTAATGAAGCTTACGCCCAAGCTTTAAATAGCGAAACTCATCAAAAAGCAATGGAAACTATTAAAGAGCTTGCGCCTAGAGATTTTGTTCTACAATTCCACAATATTCAAAACAATCTAAACCGAATCTTCCAAAAGCCAAAAGAAGTCTACGTTCCGAAATTCCATTTTAGTCAATTCATACTCACGGATGAAATTTCATTATGGTTCTCAAAAACTTTCGAACCACAAAATTTAAATGAATCCCCTGCGGGGCCATCTTTTCATATACTCAAAAAAGATACTGACAGACCAAAATCAATTATTATCGAAGGTTCTACAAGAACAGGAAAAACACAGTGGGCACGTTCTATTGGACCACATAATTACTTAAGTGGCACCTGGTGCACTTTTCCTCAAACGACAAACGAGACTTTAATAACTTATTCACCTCTTTATTAAACAGGAGGAACTCTTCCTGTTCCTCCAAATTGATGTCTTTCGGGTTCGCCTTGATTCCCAAAATGTCCCACTTGTTCTGCCGAAGAAAACAACTGGTGCAAACGGCCGACAATTGTGGATAATTGTTTGGCAACTCTGTCACTTTGAAAGGAGGCATATAAATACAGAATAGTCTGAAGTAAAAATAATGGTATAAAAATTAAAAACAACCAATCAGGTAACGATACCATTCTAAAACAAATATTTAATCACAGAACTTAGCTTATAAGCTAAGCAACAACCGACAAAGAATAAAGTACAACAGTACTTTTTGTCGGCCACGTGCACTACACGACAAAAATATTAAACAGATGTGGGTCCCACCACATTAAAAAGAAGGTACGACAACCAAACGTGGGCCCCACCACATTTAAAAGACGGCGGGATAAAAAAATAAAGCATAAAAAATCCCGCCTAAAACCTAATAGGACCCACAAAAACACGTGGCAAAATTTAGGCCACCCGGTAATATTAAACGGGTGGCCTAAATTTTGCCAGATGTCAAACGCATATGTATTGGTGTTAACCTATATAAACAACCCCATAACACCAATACAACCAGAACATTGAAACAACACCGATTACAATTATGAGAAACCCCCCAACTAATTTTCGTCTTCATGCAAAAAATATTTTCCTCACATATCCAAAATGCAATTTAGAAATTTCCGAAGCAATGAAACAAATACAAAACATACAATGTTCGTCAAACAAGAAATTCATACGAATTTCTCAAGAAACTCACGAAGATGGTTCTCCACATCTACATGCTTTAATACAATTCGAAGGTAAACTTCAATTATACAATAATCGTTTATTTGATCTTACCCATCCAAACACCTCTTCAATATTTCATCCGAATATTCAAGGAGCAAAATCCAGTTCAGATGTTAAAAAATACATTGAAAAGGAAGGAACCTATCTAGATTGGGGTGAGTTTCAGATAGATGGTCGGTCTGCAAGAGGAGGATTACAATCCGCTAATGAAGCTTACGCCCAAGCTTTAAATAGCGAAACTCATCAAAAAGCAATGGAAACTATTAAAGAGCTTGCGCCTAGAGATTTTGTTCTACAATTCCACAATATTCAAAACAATCTAAACCGAATCTTCCAAAAGCCAAAAGAAGTCTACGTTCCGAAATTCCATTTTAGTCAATTCATACTCACGGATGAAATTTCATTATGGTTCTCAAAAACTTTCGAACCACAAAATTTAAATGAATCCCCTGCGGGGCCATCTTTTCATATACTCAAAAAAGATACTGACAGACCAAAATCAATTATTATCGAAGGTTCTACAAGAACAGAAAAAACACAGTGGGCACGTTCTATTGGACCACATAATTACTTAAGTGGCACCTGGTGCACTTTTCCTCAAACGACAAACGAGACTTTAATAACTTATTCACCTCTTTATTAAACAGGAGGAACTCTTCCTGTTCCTCCAAATTGATGTCTTTCGGGTTCGCCTTGATTCCCAAAATGTCCCACTTGTTCTGCCGAAGAAAACAACTGGTGCAAACGGCCGACAATTGTGGATAATTGTTTGGCAACTCTGTCACTTTGAAAGGAGGCATATAAATACAGAATAGTCTGAAGTAAAAATAATAGTATAAAAATTAAAAACAACCAATCAGGTAACGATACCATTCTAAAACAAATATTTAATCACAGAACTTAGCTTATAAGCTAAGCAACAACCGACAAAGAATAAAGTACAACAGTACTTTTTGTCGGCCACGTGCACTACACGACAAAAATATTAAACAGATGTGGGTCCCACCACATTAAAAAGAAGGTACGACAACCAAATGTGGGCCCCACCACATTTAAAAGACGGCGGGATAAAAAAATAAAGCATAAAAAATCCCGCCTAAAACCTAATAGGACCCACAAAAACACGTGGCAAAATTTAGGCCACCCGGTAATATTAAACGGGTGGCCTAAATTTTGCCAGATGTCAAACGCATATGTATTGGTGTTAACCTATATAAACAACCCCATAACACCAATACAACCAGAACATTGAAACAACACCGATTACAATTATGAGAAACCCCCCAACTAATTTTCGTCTTCATGCAAAAAATATTTTCCTCACATATCCAAAATGCAATTTAGAAATTTCCGAAGCAATGAAACAAATACAAAACATACAATGTTCGTCAAACAAGAAATTCATACGAATTTCTCAAGAAACTCACGAAGATGGTTCTCCACATCTACATGCTTTAATACAATTCGAAGGTAAACTTCAATTATACAATAATCGTTTATTTGATCTTACCCATCCAAACACCTCTTCAATATTTCATCCGAATATTCAAGGAGCAAAATTCAGTTCAGATGTTAAAAAATACATTGAAAAGGAAGGAACCTATCTAGATTGGGGTGAGTTTCAGATAGATGGTCGGTCTGCAAGAGGAGGATTACAATCCGCTAATGAAGCTTACGCCCAAGCTTTAAATAGCGAAACTCATCAAAAAGCAATGGAAACTATTAAAGAGCTTGCGCCTAGAGATTTTGTTCTACAATTCCACAATATTCAAAACAATCTAAACCGAATCTTCCAAAAGCCAAAAGAAGTCTACGTTCCGAAATTCCATTTTAGTCAATTCATACTCACGGATGAAATTTCATTATGGTTCTCAAAAACTTTCGAACCACAAAATTTAAATGAATCCCCTGCGGGGCCATCTTTTCATATACTCAAAAAAGATACTGACAGACCAAAATCAATTATTATCGAAGGTCCTACAAGAACAGGAAAAACACAGTGGGCACGTTCTATTGGACCACATAATTACTTAAGTGGCCATCTGGATTTCAACTACAACACTTTCTCAGACGAAGTGGAATACAACGTAATAGATGATGTGGATCCAGCGTACTTGAAAATGAAACATTGGAAACAATTAATTGGCGCGCAAAGAGAGTGGCAGACAAACCTTAAATATGGAAAACCACGTGTCATTAAAGGTGGTATTCCAATTGTTTGGCAACTCTGTCACTTTGAAAGGAGGCATATAAATACAGAATAGTCTGAAGTAAAAATAATAGTATAAAAATTAAAAACAACCAATCAGGTAACGATACCATTCTAAAACAAATATTTAATCACAGAACTTAGCTTATAAGCTAAGCAACAACCGACAAAGAATAAAGTACAACAGTACTTTTTGTCGGCCACGTGCACTACACGATAAAAATATTAAACAGAACTTAGCTTATAAGCTAAGCAACAACCGACAAAGAATAAAGTACAACAGTACTTTTTGTCGGCCACGTGCACTACACGATAAAAATATTAAACAGATGTGGGTCCCACCACATTAAAAAGAAGGTACGACAACCAAATGTGGGCCCCACCACATTTAAAAGACGGCGGGATAAAAAAATAAAGCATAAAAAATCCCGCCTAAAACCTAATAGGACCCACAAAAACACGTGGCAAAATTTAGGCCACCCGGCAATATTAAACGGGTGGCCTAAATTTTGCCAGATGTCAAACGCATATGTATTGGTGTTAACCTATATAAACAACCCCATAACACCAATACAACCAGAACATTGAAACAACACCGATTACAATTATGAGAAACCCCCCAACTAATTTTCGTCTTCATGCAAAAAATATTTTCCTCACATATCCAAAATGCAATTTAGAAATTTCCGAAGCAATGAAACAAATACAAAACATACAATGTTCGTCAAACAAGAAATTCATACGAATTTCTCAAGAAACTCACGAAGATGGTTCTCCACATCTACATGCTTTAATACAATTCGAAGGTAAACTTCAATTATACAATAATCGTTTATTTGATCTTACCCATCCAAACACCTCTTCAATATTTCATCCGAATATTCAAGGAGCAAAATCCAGTTCAGATGTTAAAAAATACATTGAAAAGGAAGGAACCTATCTAGATTGGAGTGAATTTCAGATAGATGGTCGGTCTGCAAGAGGAGGATTACAATCCGCTAATGAAGCTTACGCCCAAGCTTTAAATAGCGAAACTCATCAAAAAGCAATGGAAACTATTAAAGAGCTTGCGCCTAGAGATTTTGTTCTACAATTCCACAATATTCAAAACAATCTAAACCGAATCTTCCAAAAGCCAAAAGAAGTCTACGTTCCGAAATTCCATTTTAGTCAATTCATACTCACGGATGAAATTTCATTATGGTTCTCAAAAACTTTCGAACCACAAAATTTAAATGAATCCCCTGCGGGGCCATCTTTTCATATACTCAAAAAAGATACTGACAGACCAAAATCAATTATTATCGAAGGTCCTACAAGAACAGGAAAAACACAGTGGGCACGTTCTATTGGACCACATAATTACTTAAGTGGCCATCTGGATTTCAACTACAACACTTTCTCAGACGAAGTGGAATACAACGTAATAGATGATGTGGATCCAGCGTACTTGAAAATGAAACATTGGAAACAATTAATTGGCGCGCAAAGAGAGTGGCAGACAAACCTTAAATATGGAAAACCACGTGTCATTAAAGGTGGTATTCCAATTGTTTGGCAACTCTGTCACTTTGAAAGGAGGCATATAAATACAGAATAGTCTGAAGTAAAAATAATAGTATAAAAATTAAAAACAACCAATCAGGTAACGATACCATTCTAAAACAAATATTTAATCACAGAACTTAGCTTATAAGCTAAGCAACAACCGACAAAGAATAAAGTACAACAGTACTTTTTGTCGGCCACGTGCACTACACGATAAAAATATTAAACAGAACTTAGCTTATAAGCTAAGCAACAACCGACAAAGAATAAAGTACAACAGTACTTTTTGTCGGCCACGTGCACTACACGATAAAAATATTAAACAGATGTGGGTCCCACCACATTAAAAAGAAGGTACGACAACCAAATGTGGGCCCCACCACATTTAAAAGACGGCGGGATAAAAAAATAAAGCATAAAAAATCCCGCCTAAAACCTAATAGGACCCACAAAAACACGTGGCAAAATTTAGGCCACCCGGTAATATTAAACGGGTGGCCTAAATTTTGCCAGATGTCAAACGCATATGTATTGGTGTTAACCTATATAAACAACCCCATAACACCAATACAACCAGAACATTGAAACAACACCGATTACAATTATGAGAAACCCCCCAACTAATTTTCGTCTTCATGCAAAAAATATTTTCCTCACATATCCAAAATGCAATTTAGAAATTTCCGAAGCAATAAAACAAATACAAAACATACAATGTTCGTCAAACAAGAAATTCATACGAATTTCTCAAGAAACTCACGAAGATGGTTCTCCACATCTACATGCTTTAATACAATTCGAAGGTAAACTTCAATTATACAATAATCGTTTATTTGATCTTACCCGTCCAAACACCTCTTCAATATTTCATCCGAATATTCAAGGAGCAAAATCCAGTTCAGATGTTAAAAAATACATTGAAAAGGAAGGAACCTATCTAGATTGGGGTGAGTTTCAGATAGATGGTCGGTCTGCAAGAGGAGGATTACAATCCGCTAATAAAGCTTACGCCCAAGCTTTAAATAGCGAAACTCATCAAAAAGCAATGGAAACTATTAAAGAGCTTGCGCCTAGAGATTTTGTTCTACAATTCCACAATATTCAAAACAATCTAAACCGAATCTTCCAAAAGCCAAAAGAAGTCTACGTTCCGAAATTCCATTTTAGTCAATTCATACTCACGGATGAAATTTCATTATGGTTCTCAAAAACTTTCGAACCACAAAATTTAAATGAATCCCCTGCGGGGCCATCTTTTCATATACTCAAAAAAGATACTGACAGACCAAAATCAATTATTATCGAAGGTTCTACAAGAACAGGAAAAACACAGTGGGCACGTTCTATTGGACCACATAATTACTTAAGTGGCACCTGGTGCACTTTTCCTCAAACGACAAACGAGACTTTAATAACTTATTCACCTCTTTATTAAACAGGAGGAACTCTTCCTGTTCCTCCAAATTGATGTCTTTCGGGTTCGCCTTGATTCCCAAAATGTCCCACTTGTTCTGCCGAAGAAAACAACTGGTGCAAACGGCCAACAATTGTGGATAATTGTTTGGCAACTCTGTCACTTTGAAAGGAGGCATATAAATACAGAATAGTCTGAAGTAAAAATAATAGTATAAAAATTAAAAACAACCAATCAGGTAACGATACCATTCTAAAACAAATATTTAATCACAGAACTTAGCTTATAAGCTAAGCAACAACCGACAAAGAATAAAGTACAACAGTACTTTTTGTCGGCCACGTGCACTACACGACAAAAATATTAAACAGATGTGGGTCCCAACACATTAAAAAGAAGGTACGACAACCAAATGTGGGCCCCACCACATTTAAAAGACGGCGGGATTACAAAATAAAGCATAAAAAATCCCGCCTAAAACCTAATAGGACCCACAAAAACACGTGGCAAAATTTAGGCCACCCGGTAATATTAAACGGGTGGCCTAAATTTTGCCAGATGTCAAACGCATATGTATTGGTGTTAACCTATATAAACAACCCCATAACACCAATACAACCAGAACATTGAAACAACACCGATTACAATTATGAGAAACCCCCCAACTAATTTTCGTCTTCATGCAAAAAATATTTTCCTCACATATCCAAAATGCAATTTAGAAATTTCCGAAGCAATGAAACAAATACAAAACATACAATGTTCGTCAAACAAGAAATTCATACGAATTTCTCAAGAAACTCACGAAGATGGTTCTCCACATCTACATGCTTTAATACAATTCGAAGGTAAACTTCAATTATACAATAATCGTTTATTTGATCTTACCCATCCAAACACCTCTTCAATATTTCATCCGAATATTCAAGGAGCAAAATCCAGTTCAGATGTTAAAAAATACATTGAAAAGGAAGGAACCTATCTAGATTGGGGTGAGTTTCAGATAGATGGTCGGTCTGCAAGAGGAGGATTACAATCCGCTAATGAAGCTTACGCCCAAGCTTTAAATAGCGAAACTCATCAAAAAGCAATGGAAACTATTAAAGAGCTTGCGCCTAGAGATTTTGTTCTACAATTCCACAATATTCAAAACAATCTAAACCGAATCTTCCAAAAGCCAAAAGAAGTATACGTTCCGAAATTCCATTTTAGTCAATTCATACTCACGGACGAAATTTCATTATGGTTCTCAAAAACTTTCGAACCACAAAATTTAAATGAATCCCCTGCGGGGCCATCTTTTCATATACTCAAAAAAGATACTGACAGACCAAAATCAATTATTATCGAAGGTTCTACAAGAACAGGAAAAACACAGTGGGCACGTTCTATTGGACCACATAATTACTTAAGTGGCACCTGGCGCACTTTTCCTCAAACGACAAACGAGACTTTAATAACTTATTCACCTCTTTATTAAACAGGAGGAACTCTTCCTGTTCCTCCAAATTGATGTCTTTCGGGTTCGCCTTGATTCCCAAAATGTCCCACTTGTTCTGCCGAAGAAAACAACTGGTGCAAACGGCCAACAATTGTGGATAATTGTTTGGCAACTCTGTCACTTTGAAAGGAGGCATATAAATACAGAATAGTCTGAAGTAAAAATAATAGTATAAAAATTAAAAACAACCAATCAGGTAACGATACCATTCTAAAACAAATATTTAATCACAGAACTTAGCTTATAAGCTAAGCAACAACCGACAAAGAATAAAGTACAACAGTACTTTTTGTCGGCCACGTGCACTACACGATAAAAATATTAAACAGATGTGGGTCCCAACACATTAAAAAGAAGGTACGACAACCAAATGTGGGCCCCACCACATTTAAAAGACGGCGGGATAAAAAAATAAAGCATAAAAAATCCCGCCTAAAACCTAATAGGACCCACAAAAAACACGTGGCAAAATTTAGGCCACCCGGTAATATTAAACGGGTGGCCTAAATTTTGCCAGATGTCAAACGCATATGTATTGGTGTTAACCTATATAAACAACCCCATAACACCAATACAACCAGAACATTGAAACAACACCGATTACAATTATGAGAAACCCCCCAACTAATTTTCGTCTTCATGCAAAAAATATTTTCCTCACATATCCAAAATGCAATTTAGAAATTTCCGAAGCAATGAAACAAATACAAAACATACAATGTTCGTCAAACAAGAAATTCATACGAATTTCTCAAGAAACTCACGAAGATGGTTCTCCACATCTACATGCTTTAATACAATTCGAAGGTAAACTTCAATTATACAATAATCGTTTATTTGATCTTACCCATCCAAACACCTCTTCAATATTTCATCCGAATATTCAAGGAGCAAAATCCAGTTCAGATGTTAAAAAATACATTGAAAAGGAAGGAACCTATCTAGATTGGGGTGAGTTTCAGATAGATGGTCGGTCTGCAAGAGGAGGATTACAATCTGCTAATAAAGCTTACGCCCAAGCTTTAAATAGCGAAACTCATCAAAAAGCAATGGAAACTATTAAAGAGCTTGCGCCTAGAGATTTTGTTCTACAATTCCACAATATTCAAAACAATCTAAACCGAATCTTCCAAAAGCCAAAAGAAGTCTACGTTCCGAAATTCCATTTTAGTCAATTCATACTCACGGATGAAATTTCATTATGGTTCTCAAAAACTTTCGAACCACAAAATTTAAATGAATCCCCTGTGGGGCCATCTTTTCATATACTCAAAAAAGATACTGACAGACCAAAATCAATTATTATCGAAGGTCCTACAAGAACAGGAAAAACACAGTGGGCACGTTCTATTGGACCACATAATTACTTAAGTGGCCATCTGGATTTCAACTACAACACTTTCTCAGACGAAGTGGAATACAACGTAATAGATGATGTGGATCCAGCGTACTTGAAAATGAAACATTGGAAACAATTAATTGGCGCGCAAAGAGAGTGGCAGACAAACCTTAAATATGGAAAACCACGTGTCATTAAAGGTGGTATTCCAATTGTTTGGCAACTCTGTCACTTTGAAAGGAGGCATATAAATACAGAATAGTCTGAAGTAAAAATAATAGTATAAAAATTAAAAACAACCAATCAGGTAACGATACCATTCTAAAACAAATATTTAATCACAGAACTTAGCTTATAAGCTAAGCAACAACCGACAAAGAATAAAGTACAACAGTACTTTTTGTCGGCCACGTGCACTACACGATAAAAATATTAAACAGATGTGGGTCCCACCACATTAAAAAGAAGGTACGACAACCAAATGTGGGCCCCACCACATTTAAAAGACGGCGGGATAAAAAAATAAAGCATAAAAAATCCCGCCTAAAACCTAATAGGACCCACAAAAACACGTGGCAAAATTTAGGCCACCCGGTAATATTAAACGGGTGGCCTAAATTTTGCCAGATGTCAAACGCATATGTATTGGTGTTAACCTATATAAACAACCCCATAACACCAATACAACCAGAACATTGAAACAACACCGATTACAATTATGAGAAACCCCCCAACTAATTTTCGTCTTCATGCAAAAAATATTTTCCTCACATATCCAAAATGCAATTTAGAAATTTCCGAAGCAATGAAACAAATACAAAACATACAATGTTCGTCAAACAAGAAATTCATACGAATTTCTCAAGAAACTCACGAAGATGGTTCTCCACATCTACATGCTTTAATACAATTCGAAGGTAAACTTCAATTATACAATAATCGTTTATTTGATCTTACCCATCCAAACACCTCTTCAATATTTCATCCGAATATTCAAGGAGCAAAATCCAGTTCAGATGTTAAAAAATACATTGAAAAGGAAGGAACCTATCTAGATTGGGGTGAGTTTCAGATAGATGGTCGGTCTGCAAGAGGAGGATTACAATCCGCTAATAAAGCTTACGCCCAAGCTTTAAATAGCGAAACTCATCAAAAAGCAATGGAAACTATTAAAGAGCTTGCGCCTAGAGATTTTGTTCTACAATTCCACAATATTCAAAACAATCTAAACCGAATCTTCCAAAAGCCAAAAGAAGTCTACGTTCCGAAATTCCATTTTAGTCAATTCATACTCACGGATGAAATTTCATTATGGTTCTCAAAAACTTTCGAACCACAAAATTTAAATGAATCCCCTGCGGGGCCATCTTTTCATATACTCAAAAAAGATACTGACAGACCAAAATCAATTATTATCGAAGGTCCTACAAGAACAGGAAAAACACAGTGGGCACGTTCTATTGGACCACATAATTACTTAAGTGGCCATCTGGATTTCAACTACAACACTTTCTCAGACGAAGTGGAATACAACGTAATAGATGATGTGGATCCAGCGTACTTGAAAATGAAACATTGGAAACAATTAATTGGCGCGCAAAGAGAGTGGCAGACAAACCTTAAATATGGAAAACCACGTGTCATTAAAGGTGGTATTCCAATTGTTTGGCAACTCTGTCACTTTGAAAGGAGGCATATAAATACAGAATAGTCTGAAGTAAAAATAATAGTATAAAAATTGAAAACAACCAATCAGGTAACGATACCATTCTAAAACAAATATTTAATCACAGAACTTAGCTTATAAGCTAAGCAACAACCGACAAAGAAAAAAGTACAACAGTACTTTTTGTCGGCCACGTGCACTACACGATAAAAATATTAAACAGATGTGGGTCCCACCACATTAAAAAGAAGGTACGACAACCAAATGTGGGCCCCACCACATTTAAAAGACGGCGGGATAAAAAAATAAAGCATAAAAAATCCCGCCTAAAACCTAATAGGACCCACAAAAACACGTAGCAAAATTTAGGCCACCCGGTAATATTAAACGGGTGGCCTAAATTTTGCCAGATGTCAAACGCATATGTATTGGTGTTAACCTATATAAACAACCCCATAACACCAATACAACCAGAACATTGAAACAACACCGATTACAATTATGAGAAACCCCCCAACTAATTTTCGTCTTCATGCAAAAAATATTTTCCTCACATATCCAAAATGCAATTTAGAAATTTCCGAAGCAATGAAACAAATACAAAACATACAATGTTCGTCAAACAAGAAATTCATACGAATTTCTCAAGAAACTCACGAAGATGGTTCTCCACATCTACATGCTTTAATACAATTCGAAGGTAAACTTCAATTATACAATAATCGTTTATTTGATCTTACCCATCCAAACACCTCTTCAATATTTCATCCGAATATTCAAGGAGCAAAATCCAGTTCAGATGTTAAAAAATACATTGAAAAGGAAGGAACCTATCTAGATTGGGGTGAGTTTCAGATAGATGGTCGGTTTGCAAGAGGAGGATTACAATCCGCTAATGAAGCTTACGCCCAAGCTTTAAATAGCGAAACTCATCAAAAAGCAATGGAAACTATTAAAGAGCTTGCGCCTAGAGATTTTGTTCTACAATTCCACAATATTCAAAACAATCTAAACCGAATCTTCCAAAAGCCAAAAGAAGTCTACGTTCCGAAATTCCATTTTAGTCAATTCATACTCACGGATGAAATTTCATTATGGTTCTCAAAAACTTTCGAACCACAAAATTTAAATGAATCCCCTGCGGGGCCATCTTTTCATATACTCAAAAAAGATACTGACAGACCAAAATCAATTATTATCGAAGGTCCTACAAGAACAGGAAAAACACAGTGGGCACGTTCTATTGGACCACATAATTACTTAAGTGGCCATCTGGATTTCAACTACAACACTTTCTCAGACGAAGTGGAATACAACGTAATAGATGATGTGGATCCAGCGTACTTGAAAATGAAACATTGGAAACAATTAATTGGCGCGCAAAGAGAGTGGCAGACAAACCTTAAATATGGAAAACCACGTGTCATTAAAGGTGGTATTCCAATTGTTTGGCAACTCTGTCACTTTGAAAGGAGGCATATAAATACAGAATAGTCTGAAGTAAAAATAATAGTATAAAAATTAAAAACAACCAATCAGGTAACGATACCATTCTAAAACAAATATTTAATCACAGAACTTAGCTTATAAGCTAAGCAACAACCGACAAAGAATAAAGTACAACAGTACTTTTTGTCGGCCACGTGCACTACACGATAAAAATATTAAACAGATGTGGGTCCCACCACATTAAAAAGAAGGTACGACAACCAAATGTGGGCCCCACCACATTTAAAAGACGGCGGGATAAAAAAATAAAGCATAAAAAATCCCGCCTAAAACCTAATAGGACCCACAAAAACACGTGGCAAAATTTAGGCCACCCGGTAATATTAAACGGGTGGCCTAAATTTTGCCAGATGTCAAACGCATATGTATTGGTGTTAACCTATATAAACAACCCCATAACACCAATACAACCAGAACATTGAAACAACACCGATTACAATTATGAGAAACCCCCCAACTAATTTTCGTCTTCATGCAAAAAATATTTTCCTCACATATCCAAAATGCAATTTAGAAATTTCCGAAGCAATGAAACAAATACAAAACATACAATGTTCGTCAAACAAGAAATTCATACGAATTTCTCAAGAAACTCACGAAGATGGTTCTCCACATCTACATGCTTTAATACAATTCGAAGGTAAACTTCAATTATACAATAATCGTTTATTTGATCTTACCCATCCAAACACCTCTTCAATATTTCATCCGAATATTCAAGGAGCAAAATCCAGTTCAGATGTTAAAAAATAAATTGAAAAGGAAGGAACCTATCTAGATTGGAGTGAGTTTCAGATAGATGGTCGGTCTGCAAGAGGAGGATTACAATCCGCTAATGAAGCTTACGCCCAAGCTTTAAATAGCGAAACTCATCAAAAAGCAATGGAAACTATTAAAGAGCTTGCGCCTAGAGATTTTGTTCTACAATTCCACAATATTCAAAACAATCTAAACCGAATCTTCCAAAAGCCAAAAGAAGTCTACGTTCCGAAATTCCATTTTAGTCAATTCATACTCACGGATGAAATTTCATTATGGTTCTCAAAAACTTTCGAACCACAAAATTTAAATGAATCCCCTGCGGGGCCATCTTTTCATATACTCAAAAAAGATACTGACAGACCAAAATCAATTATTATCGAAGGTCCTACAAGAACAGGAAAAACACAGTGGGCACGTTCTATTGGACCACATAATTACTTAAGTGGCCATCTGGATTTCAACTACAACACTTTCTCAGACGAAGTGGAATACAACGTAATAGATGATGTGGATCCAGCGTACTTGAAAATGAAACATTGGAAACAATTAATTGGCGCGCAAAGAGAGTGGCAGACAAACCTTAAATATGGAAAACCACGTGTCATTAAAGGTGGTATTCCAATTGTTTGGCAACTCTGTCACTTTGAAAGGAGGCATATAAATACAGAATAGTCTGAAGTAAAAATAATAGTATAAAAATTAAAAACAACCAATCAGGTAACGATACCATTCTAAAACAAATATTTAATCACAGAACTTAGCTTATAAGCTAAGCAACAACCGACAAAGAATAAAGTACAACAGTACTTTTTGTCGGCCACGTGCACTACACGATAAAAATATTAAACAGATGTGGGTCCCACCACATTAAAAAGAAGGTACGACAACCAAATGTGGGCCCCACCACATTTAAAAGACGGCGGGATAAAAAAATAAAGCATAAAAAATCCCGCCTAAAACCTAATAGGACCCACAAAAACACGTGGCAAAATTTAGGCCACCCGGTAATATTAAACGGGTGGCCTAAATTTTGCCAGATGTCAAACGCATATGTATTGGTGTTAACCTATATAAACAACCCCATAACACCAATACAACCAGAACATTGAAACAACACCGATTACAATTATGAGAAATCCCCCAACTAATTTTCGTCTTCATGCAAAAAATATTGTCCTCACATATCCAAAATGCAATTTAGAAATTTCCGAAGCAATGAAACAAATACAAAACATACAATGTTCGTCAAACAAGAAATTCATACGAATTTCTCAAGAAACTCACGAAGATGGTTCTCCACATCTACATGCTTTAATACAATTCGAAGGTAAACTTCAATTATACAATAATCGTTTATTTGATCTTACCCATCCAAACACCTCTTCAATATTTCATCCGAATATTCAAGGAGCAAAATCCAGTTCAGATGTTAAAAAATACATTGAAAAGGAAGGAACCTATCTAGATTGGGGTGAGTTTCAGATAGATGGTCGGTCTGCAAGAGGAGGATTACAATCCGCTAATGAAGCTTACGCCCAAGCTTTAAATAGCGAAACTCATCAAAAAGCAATGGAAACTATTAAAGAGCTTGTGTCTAGAGATTTTGTTCTACGATTCCACAATATTCAAAACAATCTAAACCGAATCTTCCAAAAGCCAAAAGAAGTCTACGTTCCGAAATTCCATTTTAGTCAATTCATACTCACGGATGAAATTTCATTATGGTTCTCAAAAACTTTCGAACCACAAAATTTAAATGAATCCCCTGCGGGGCCATCTTTTCATATACTCAAAAAAGATACTGACAGACCAAAATCAATTATTATCGAAGGTCCTACAAGAACAGGAAAAACACAGTGGGCACGTTCTATTGGACCACATAATTACTTAAGTGGCCATCTGGATTTCAACTACAACACTTTCTCAGACGAAGTGGAATACAACGTAATAGATGATGTGGATCCAGCGTACTTGAAAATGAAACATTGGAAACAATTAGTTGGCGCGCAAAGAGAGTGGCAGACAAACCTTAAATATGGAAAACCACGTGTCATTAAAGGTGGTATTCCAATTGTTTGGCAACTCTGTCACTTTGAAAGGAGGCATATAAATACAGGATAGTCTGAAGTAAAAATAATAGTATAAAAATTAAAAACAACCAATCAGGTAACGATACCATTCTAAAACAAATATTTAATCACAGAACTTAGCTTATAAGCTAAGCAACAACCGACAAAGAATAAAGTACAACAGTACTTTTTGTCGGCCACGTGCACTACACGATAAAAATATTAAACAGATGTGGGTCCCACCACATTAAAAAGAAGGTACGACAACCAAATGTGGGCCCCACCACATTTAAAAGACGGCGGGATAAAAAAATAAAGCATAAAAAATCCCGCCTAAAACCTAATAGGACCCACAAAAACACGTGGCAAAATTTAGGCCACCCGGTAATATTAAACGGGTGGCCTAAATTTTGCCAGATGTCAAACGCATATGTATTGGTGTTAACCTATATAAACAACCCCATAACACCAATACAACCAGAACATTGAAACAACACCGATTACAATTATGAGAAACCCCCCAACTAATTTTCGTCTTCATGCAAAAAATATTGTCCTCACATATCCAAAATGCAATTTAGAAATTTCCGAAGCAATGAAACAAATACAAAACATACAATGTTCGTCAAACAAGAAATTCATACGAATTTCTCAAGAAACTCACGAAGATGGTTCTCCACATCTACATGCTTTAATACAATTCGAAGGTAAACTTCAATTATACAATAATCGTTTATTTGATCTTACCCATCCAAACACCTCTTCAATATTTCATCCGAATATTCAAGGAGCAAAATCCAGTTCAGATGTTAAAAAATACATTGAAAAGGAAGGAACCTATCTAGATTGGGGTGAGTTTCAGATAGATGGTCGGTCTGCAAGAGGAGGATTACAATCCGCTAATGAAGCTTACGCCCAAGCTTTAAATAGCGAAACTCATCAAAAAGCAATGGAAACTATTAAAGAGCTTGCGCCTAGAGATTTTGTTCTACAATTCCACAATATTCAAAACAATCTAAACCGAATCTTCCAAAAGCCAAAAGAAGTCTACGTTCCGAAATTCCATTTTAGTCAATTCATACTCACGGATGAAATTTCACTATGGTTCTCAAAAACTTTCGAACCACAAAATTTAAATGAATCCCCTGCGGGGCCATCTTTTCATATACTCAAAAAAGATACTGACAGACCAAAATCAATTATTATCGAAGGTCCTACAAGAACAGGAAAAACACAGTGGGCACGTTCTATTGGACCACATAATTACTTAAGTGGCCATCTGGATTTCAACTACAACACTTTCTCAGACGAAGTGGAATACAACGTAATAGATGATGTGGATCCAGCGTACTTGAAAATGAAACATTGGAAACAATTAGTTGGCGCGCAAAGAGAGTGGCAGACAAACCTTAAATATGGAAAACCACGTGTCATTAAAGGTGGTATTCCAATTGTTTGGCAACTCTGTCACTTTGAAAGGAGGCATATAAATACAGAATAGTCTGAAGTAAAAATAATAGTATAAAAATTAAAAACAACCAATCAGGTAACGATACCATTCTAAAACAAATATTTAATCACAGAACTTAGCTTATAAGCTAAGCAACAACCGACAAAGAATAAAGTACAACAGTACTTTTTGTCGGCCACGTGCACTACACGATAAAAATATTAAACAGATGTGGGTCCCACTACATTAAAAAGAAGGTACGACAACCAAATGTGGGCCCCACCACATTTAAAAGACGGCGGGATAAAAAAATAAAGCATAAAAAATCCCGCCTAAAACCTAATAGGACCCACAAAACAACGTGGCAAAATTTAGGCCACCCGGTAATATTAAACGGGTGGCCTAAATTTTGCCAGATGTCAAACGCATATGTATTGGTGTTAACCTATATAAACAACCCCATAACACCAATACAACCAGAACATTGAAACAACACCGATTACAATTATGAGAAACCCCCCAACTAATTTTCGTCTTCATGCAAAAAATATTTTCCTCACATATCCAAAATGCAATTTAGAAATTTCCGAAGCAATGAAACAAATACAAAACATACAATGTTCGTCAAACAAGAAATTCATACGAATTTCTCAAGAAACTCACGAAGATGGTTCTCCACATCTACATGCTTTAATACAATTCGAAGGTAAACTTCAATTATACAATAATCGTTTATTTGATCTTACCCATCCAAACACCTCTTCAATATTTCATCCGAATATTCAAGGAGCAAAATCCAGTTCAGATGTTAAAAAATTCATTGAAAAGGAAGGAACCTATCTAGATTGGGGTGAGTTTCAGATAGATGGTCGGTCTGCAAGAGGAGGATTACAATCCGCTAATGAAGCTTACGCCCAAGCTTTAAATAGCGAAACTCATCAAAATGCAATGGAAACTATTAAAGAGCTTGCGCCTAGAGATTTTGTTCTACAATTCCACAATATTCAAAACAATCTAAACCGAATCTTCCAAAAGCCAAAAGAAGTCTACGTTCCGAAATTCCATTTTAGTCAATTCATACTCACGGATGAAATTTCATTATGGTTCTCAAAAACTTTCGAACCACAAAATTTAAATGAATCCCCTGCGGGGCCATCTTTTCATATACTCAAAAAAGATACTGACAGACCAAAATCAATTATTATCGAAGGTCCTACAAGAACAGGAAAAACACGGTGGGCACGTTCTATTGGACCACATAATTACTTAAGTGGCCATCTGGATTTCAACTACAACACTTTCTCAGACGAAGTGGAATACAACGTAATAGATGATGTGGATCCAGCGTACTTGAAAATGAAACATTGGAAACAATTAATTGGCGCGCAAAGAGAGTGGCAGACAAACCTTAAATATGGAAAACCACGTGTCATTAAAGGTGGTATTCCAATTGTTTGGCAACTCTGTCACTTTGAAAGGAGGCATATAAATACAGAATAGTCTGAAGTAAAAATAATAGTATAAAAATTAAAAACAACCAATCAGGTAACGATACCATTCTAAAACAAATATTTAATCACAGAACTTAGCTTATAAGCTAAGCAACAACCGACAAAGAATAAAGTACAACAGTACTTTTTGTCGGCCACGTGCACTACACGATAAAAATATTAAACAGATGTGGGTCCCACCACATTAAAAAGAAGGTACGACAACCAAATGTGGGCCCCACCACATTTAAAAGACGGCGGGATAAAAAAATAAAGCATAAAAAATCCCGCCTAAAACCTAATAGGACCCACAAAAACACGTGGCAAAATTTAGGCCACCCGGTAATATTAAACGGGTGGCCTAAATTTTGCCAGATGTCAAACGCATATGTATTGGTGTTAACCTATATAAACAACCCCATAACACCAATACAACCAGAACATTGAAACAACACCGATTACAATTATGAGAAACCCCCCAACTAATTTTCGTCTTCAATTTAAAAAATATTTTCCTCACATATCCAAAATGCAATTTAGAAATTTCCGAAGCAATGAAACAAATACAAAACATACAATGTTCGTCAAACAAGAAATTCATACGAATTTCTCAAGAAACTCACGAAGATGGTTCTCCACATCTACATGCTTTAATACAATTCGAAGGTAAACTTCAATTATACAATAATCGTTTATTTGATCTTACCCATCCAAACACCTCTTCAATATTTCATCCGAATATTCAAGGAGCAAAATCCAGTTCAGATGTTAAAAAATACATTGAAAAGGAAGGAACCTATCTAGATTGGGGTGAGTTTCAGATAGATGGTCGTTCTGCAAGAGGAGGATTACAATCCGCTAATGAAGCTTACGCCCAAGCTTTAAATAGCGAAACTCATCAAAAAGCAATGGAAACTATTAAAGAGCTTGCGCCTAGAGATTTTGTTCTACAATTCCACAATATTCAAAACAATCTAAACCGAATCTTCCAAAAGCCAAAAGAAGTCTACGTTCCGAAATTCCATTTTAGTCAATTCATACTCACGGATGAAATTTCATTATGGTTCTCAAAAACTTTCGAACCACAAAATTTAAATGAATCCCCTGCGGGGCCATCTTTTCATATACTCAAAAAAGATACTGACAGACCAAAATCAATTATTATCGAAGGTCGTACAAGAACAGGAAAAACACAGTGGGCACGTTCTATTGGACCACATAATTACTTAAGGTGGTATTCCAATTGTTTGGCAACTCTGTCACTTTGAAAGGAGGCATATAAATACAGAATAGTCTGAAGTAAAAATAATAGTATAAAAATTAAAAACAACCAATCAGGTAACGATACCATTCTAAAACAAATATTTAATCACAGAACTTAGCTTATAAGCTAAGCAACAACCGACAAAGAATAAAGTACAACAGTACTTTTTGTCGGCCACGTGCACTACACGATAAAAATATTAAACAGATGTGGGTCCCACCACATTAAAAAGAAGGTACGACAACCAAATGTGGGCCCCACCACATTTAAAAGACGGCGGGATAAAAAAATAAAGCATAAAAAAACCCGCCTAAAACCTAATAGGACCCACAAAAACACATGGCAAAATTTAGGCCACCCGGTAATATTAAACGGGTGGCCTAAATTTTGCCAGATGTCAAACGCTTATGTATTGGTGTTAACCTATATAAACAACCCCATAACACCAATACAACCAGAACATTGAAACAACACCGATTACAATTATGAGAAACCCCCCAACTAATTTTCGTCTTCATGCAAAAAATATTTTCCTCACATATCCAAAATGCAATTTAGAAATTTCCGAAGCAATGAAACAAATACAAAACATACAATGTTCGTCAAACAAGAAATTCATACGAATTTCTCAAGAAACTCACGAAGATGGTTCTCCACATCTACATGCTTTAATACAATTCGAAGGTAAACTTCAATTATACAATAATCGTTTATTTGATCTTACCCATCCAAACACCTCTTCAATATTTCATCCGAATATTCAAGGAGCAAAATCCAGTTCAGATGTTAAAAAATACATTGAAAAGGAAGGAACCTATCTAGATTGGGGTGAGTTTCAGATAGATGGTCGGTCTGCAAGAGGAGGATTACAATCCGCTAATGAAGCTTACGCCCAAGCTTTAAATAGCGAAACTCATCAAAAAGCAATGGAAACTATTAAAGAGCTTGCGCCTAGAGATTTTGTTCTACAATTCCACAATATTCAAAACAATCTAAACCGAATCTTCCAAAAGCCAAAAGAAGTCTACGTTCCGAAATTCCATTTTAGTCAATTCATACTCACGGATGAAATTTCATTATGGTTCTCAAAAACTTTCGAACCACAAAATTTAAATGAATCCCCTGCGGGGCCATCTTTTCATATACTCAAAAAAGATACTGACAGACCAAAATCAATTATTATCGAAGGTTCTACAAGAACAGGAAAAACACAGTGGGCACGTTCTATTGGACCACATAATTACTTAAGTGGCACCTGGTGCACTTTTCCTCAAACGACAAACGAGACTTTAATAACTTATTCACCTCTTTATTAAACAGGAGGAACTCTTCCTGTTCCTCCAAATTGATGTCTTTCGGGTTCGCCTTGATTCCCAAAATGTACCACTTGTTCTGCCGAAGAAAACAACTGGTGCAAACGGCCAACAATTGTGGATAATTATTTGGCAACTCTGTCACTTTGAAAGGAGGCATATAAATACAGAATAGTCTGAAGTAAAAATAATAGTATAAAAATTAAAAACAACCAATCAGGTAACGATACCATTCTAAAACAAATATTTAATCACAGAACTTAGCTTATAAGCTAAGCAACAACCGACAAAGAATAAAGTACAACAGTACTTTTTGTCGGCTACGTGCACTACACGATAAAAATATTAAACATATGTGGGTCCCACCACATTAAAAAGAAGGTACGACAACCAAATGTGGGCCCCACCACATTTAAAAGACGGCGGGATAAAAAAATAAAGCATAAAAAAACCCGCCTAAAACCTAATAGGACCCACAAAAACACGTGGCAAAATTTAGGCCACCCGGTAATATTAAACGGGTGGCCTAAATTTTGCCAGATGTCAAACGCATATGTATTGGTGTTAACCTATATAAACAACCCCATAACACCAATACAACCAGAACATTGAAACAACACCGATTACAATTATGAGAAACCCCCCAACTAATTTTCGTCTTCATGCAAAAAATATTTTCCTCACATATCCAAAATGCAATTTAGAAATTTCCGAAGCAATGAAACAAATACAAAACATACAATGTTCGTCAAACAAGAAATTCATACGAATTTCTCAAGAAACTCACGAAGATGGTTCTCCACATCTACATGCTTTAATACAATTCGAAGGTAAACTTCAATTATACAATAATCGTTTATTTGATCTTACCCATCCAAACACCTCTTCAATATTTCATCCGAATATTCAAGGAGCAAAATCCAGTTCAGATGTTAAAAAATACATTGAAAAGGAAGGAACCTATCTAGATTGGGGTGAGTTTCAGATAGATGGTCGGTCTGCAAGAGGAGGATTACAATCCGCTAATAAAGCTTACGCCCAAGCTTTAAATAGCGAAACTCATCAAAAAGCAATGGAAACTATTAAAGAGCTTGCGCCTTGAGATTTTGTTCTACAATTCCACAATATTCAAAACAATCTAAACCGAATCTTCCAAAAGCCAAAAGAAGTCTACGTTCCGAAATTCCATTTTAGTCAATTCATACTCACGGATGAAATTTCATTATGGTTCTCAAAAACTTTCGAACCACAAAATTTAAATGAATCCCCTGCGGGGCCATCTTTTCATATACTCAAAAAAGATACTGACAGAACAAAATCAATTATTATCGAAGGTTCTACAAGAATAGGAAAAACACAGTGGGCACGTTCTATTGGACCACATAATTACTTAAGTGGCACCTGGTGCACTTTTCCTCAAACGACAAACGAGACTTTAATAACTTATTCACCTCTTTATTAAACAGGAGGAACTCTTCCTGTTCCTCCAAATTGATGTCTTTCGGGTTCGCCTTGATTCCCAAAATGTACCACTTGTTCTGCCGAAGAAAACAATTGGTGCAAACGGCCGACAATTGTGGATAATTGTTTGGCAACTCTGTCACTTTGAAAGGAGGCATATAAATACAGAATAGTCTGAAGTAAAAATAATAGTATAAAAATTAAAAACAACCAATCAGGTAACGATACCATTCTAAAACAAATATTTAATCACAGAACTTAGCTTATAAGCTAAGCAACAACCGACAAAGAATAAAGTACAACAGTACTTTTTGTCGGCCACGTGCACTACACGATAAAAATATTAAACAGATGTGGGTCCCACCACATTAAAAAGAAGGTACGACAACCAAATGTGGGCCCCACCACATTTAAAAGACGGCGGGATAAAAAAATAAAGCATTAAAAAACCCGCCTAAAACCTAATAGGACCCACAAAAACACGTGGCAAAATTTAGGCCACCCGGTAATATTAAACGGGTGGCCTAAATTTTGCCAGATGTCAAACGCATATGTATTGGTGTTAACCTATATAAACAACCCCATAACACCAATACAACCAGAACATTGAAACAACACCGATTACAATTATGAGAAACCCCCCAACTAATTTTCGTCTTCATGCAAAAAATATTTTCCTCACATATCCAAAATGCAATTTAGAAATTTCCGAAGCAATGAAACAAATACAAAACATACAATGTTCGTCAAACAAGAAATTCATACGAATTTCTCAAGAAACTCACGAAGATGGTTCTCCACATCTACATGCTTTAATACAATTCGAAGGTAAACTTCAATTATACAATAATCGTTTATTTGATCTTACCCATCCAAACACCTCTTCAATATTTCATCCGAATATTCAAGGAGCAAAATCCAGTTCAGATGTTAAAAAATACATTGAAAAGGAAGGAACCTATCTAGATTGGGGTGAGTTTCAGATAGATGGTCGGTCTGCAAGAGGAGGATTACAATCCGCTAATAAAGCTTACGCCCAAGCTTTAAATAGCGAAACTCATCAAAAAGCAATGGAAACTATTAAAGAGCTTGCGTCTAGAGATTTTGTTCTACAATTCCACAATATTCAAAACAATCTAAACCGAATCTTCCAAAAGCCAAAAGAAGTCTACGTTCCGAAATTCCATTTTAGTCAATTCATACTCACGGATGAAATTTCATTATGGTTCTCAAAAACTTTCGAACCACAAAATTTAAATGAATCCCCTGCGGGGCCATCTTTTCATATACTCAAAAAAGATACTGACAGACCAAAATCAATTATTATCGAAGGTTCTACAAGAACAGGAAAAACACAGTGGGCACGTTCTATTGGACCACATAATTACTTAAGTGGCACCTGGTGCACTTTTCCTCAAACGACAAACGAGACTTTAATAACTTATTCACCTCTTTATTAAACAGGAGGAACTCTTCCTGTTCCTCCAAATTGATGTCTTTCGGGTTCGCCTTGATTCCCAAAATGTACCACTTGTTCTGCCGAAGAAAACAACTGGTGCAAACGGCTAACAATTGTGGATAATTGTTTGGCAACTCTGTCACTTTGAAAGGAGGCATATAAATACAGAATAGTCTGAAGTAAAAATAATAGTATAAAAATTAAAAACAACCAATCAGGTAACGATACCATTCTAAAACAAATATTTAATCACAGAACTTAGCTTATAAGCTAAGCAACAACCGACAAAGAATAAAGTACAACAGTACTTTTTGTCGGCCACGTGCACTACACGACAAAAATATTAAACAGATGTGGGTCCCACCACATTAAAAAGAAGGTACGACAACCAAATGTGGGCCCCACCACATTTAAAAGACGGTGGGATAAAAAAATAAAGCATAAAAAAACCCGCCTAAAACCTAATAGGACCCACAAAAACACGTGGCAAAATTTAGGCCACCCGGTAATATTAAACGGGTGGCCTAAATTTTGCCGGATGTCAAACGCATATGTATTGGTGTTAACCTATATAAACAACCCCATAACACCAATACAACCAGAACATTGACACAACACCGATTACAATTATGAGAAACCCCCCAACTAATTTTCGTCTTCATGCAAAAAATATTTTCCTCACATATCCAAAATGCAATTTAGAAATTTCCGAAGCAATGAAACAAATACAAAACATACAATGTTCGTCAAACAAGAAATTCATACGAATTTCTCAAGAAACTCACGAAGATGGTTCTCCACATCTACATGCTTTAATACAATTCGAAGGTAAACTTCAATTATACAATAATCGTTTATTTGATCTTACCCATCCAAACACCTCTTCAATATTTCATCCGAATATTCAAGGAGCAAAATCCAGTTCAGATGTTAAAAAATACATTGAAAAGGAAGGAACCTATCTAGATTGGGGTGAGTTTCAGATAGATGGTCGGTCTGCAAGAGGAGGATTACAATCCGCTAATAAAGCTTACGCCCAAGCTTTAAATAGCGAAACTCATCAAAAAGCAATGGAAACTATTAAAGAGCTTGCGCCTAGAGATTTTGTTCTACAATTCCACAATATTCAAAACAATCTAAACCGAATCTTCCAAAAGCCAAAAGAAGTCTACGTTCCGAAATTCCATTTTAGTCAATTCATACTCACGGATGAAATTTCATTATGGTTCTCAAAAACTTTCGAACCACAAAATTTAAATGAATCCCCTGCGGGGCCATCTTTTCATATACTCAAAAAAGATACTGACAGACCAAAATCAATTATTATCGAAGGTACTACAAGAACAGGAAAAACACAGTGGGCACGTTCTATTGGACCACATAATTACTTAAGTGGCACCTGGTGCACTTTTCCTCAAACGACAAACGAGACTTTAATAACTTATTCACCTCTTTATTAAACAGGAGGAACTCTTCCTGTTCCTCCAAATTGATGTCTTTCGGGTTCGCCTTGATTCCCAAAATGTCCCACTTGTTCTGCCGAAGAAAACAACTGGTGCAAACGGCCAACAATTGTGGATAATTGTTTGGCAACTCTGTCACTTTGAAAGGAGGCATATAAATACAGAATAGTCTGAAGTAAAAATAATAGTATAAAAATTAAAAACAACCAATCAGGTAACGATACCATTCTAAAACAAATATTTAATCACAGAACTTAGCTTATAAGCTAAGCAACAACCGACAAAGAATAAAGTACAACAGTACTTTTTGTCGGCCACGTGCACTACACGACAAAAATATTAAACAGATGTGGGTCCCAACACATTAAAAAGAAGGTACGACAACCAAATGTGGGCCCCACCACATTTAAAAGACGGCGGGATTAAAAAATAAAGCATAAAAAATCCCGCCTAAAACCTAATAGGACCCACAAAAACACGTGGCAAAATTTAGGCCACCCGGTAATATTAAACGGGTGGCCTAAATTTTGCCAGATGTCAAACGCATATGTATTGGTGTTAACCTATATAAACAACCCCACAACACCAATACAACCAGAACATTGAAACAACACCGATTACAATTATGAGAAACCCCCCAACTAATTTTCGTCTTCATGCAAAAAATATTTTCCTCACATATCCAAAATGCAATTTAGAAATTTCCGAAGCAATGAAACAAATACAAAACATACAATGTTCGTCAAACAAGAAATTCATACGAATTTCTAAAGAAACTCACGAAGATGGTTCTCCACATCTACATGCTTTAATACAATTCGAAGGTAAACTTCAATTATACAATAATCGTTTATTTGATCTTACCCATCCAAACACCTCTTCAATATTTCATCCGAATATTCAAGGAGCAAAATCCAGTTCAGATGTTAAAAAATACATTGAAAAGGAAGGAACCTATCTAGATTGGGGTGAGTTTCAGATAGATGGTCGGTCTGCAAGAGGAGGATTACAATCCGCTAATAAAGCTTACGCCCAAGCTTTAAATAGCGAAACTCATCAAAAAGCAATGGAAACTATTAAAGAGCTTGCGCCTAGAGATTTTGTTCTACAATTCCACAATATTCAAAACAATCTAAACCGAATCTTCCAAAAGCCAAAAGAAGTCTACGTTCCGAAATTCCATTTTAGTCAATTCATACTCACGGATGAAATTTCATTATGGTTCTCAAAAACTTTCGAACCACAAAATTTAAATGAATCCCCTGCGGGGCCATCTTTTCATATACTCAAAAAAGATACTGACAGACCAAAATCAATTATTATCGAAGGTTCTACAAGAACAGGAAAAACACAGTGGGCACGTTCTATTGGACCACATAATTACTTAAGTGGCACCTGGTGCACTTTTCCTCAAACGACAAACGAGACTTTAATAACTTATTCACCTCTTTATTAAACAGGAGGAACTCTTCCTGTTCCTCCAAATTGATGTCTTTCGGGTTCGCCTTGATTCCCAAAATGTCCCACTTGTTCTGCCGAAGAAAACAACTGGTGCAAACGGCCAACAATTGTGGATAATTGTTTGGCAACTCTGTCACTTTGAAAGGAGGCATATAAATACAGAATAGTCTGAAGTAAAAATAATAGTATAAAAATTAAAAACAACCAATCAGGTAACGATACCATTCTAAAACAAATATTTAATCACAGAACTTAGCTTATAAGCTAAGCAACAACCGACAAAGAATAAAGTACAACAGTACTTTTTGTCGGCCACGTGCACTACACGACAAAAATATTAAACAGATGTGGGTCCCAACACATTAAAAAGAAGGTACGACAACCAAATGTGGGCCCCACCACATTTAAAAGACGGCGGGATTAATAAATAAAGCATAAAAAATCCCGCCTAAAACCTAATAGGACCCACAAAAACACGTGGCAAAATTTAGGCCACCCGGTAATATTAAACGGGTGGCCTAAATTTTGCCAGATGTCAAACGCATATGTATTGGTGTTAACCTATATAAACAACCCCATAACACCAATACAACCAGAACATTGAAACAACACCGATTACAATTATGAGAAACCCCCCAACTAATTTTCGTCTTCATGCAAAAAATATTTTCCTCACATATCCAAAATGCAATTTAGAAATTTCCGAAGCAATGAAACAAATACAAAACATACAATGTTCGTCAAACAAGAAATTCATACGAATTTCTCAAGAAACTCACGAAGATGGTTCTCCACATCTACATGCTTTAATACAATTCGAAGGTAAACTTCAATTATACAATAATCGTTTATTTGATCTTACCCATCCAAACACCTCTTCAATATTTCATCCGAATATTCAAGGAGCAAAATCCAGTTCAGATGTTAAAAAATACATTGAAAAGGAAGGAACCTATCTAGATTGGGGTGAGTTTCAGATAGATGGTCGGTCTGCAAGAGGAGGATTACAATCCGCTAATAAAGCTTACGCCCAAGCTTTAAATAGCGAAACTCATCAAAAAGCAATGGAAACTATTAAAGAGCTTGCGCCTAGAGATTTTGTTCTACAATTCCACAATATTCAAAACAATCTAAACCGAATCTTCCAAAAGCCAAAAGAAGTCTACGTTCCGAAATTCCATTTTAGTCAATTCATACTCACGGATGAAATTTCATTATGGTTCTCAAAAACTTTCGAACCACAAAATTTAAATGAATCCCCTGCGGGGCCATCTTTTCATATACTCAAAAAAGATACTGACAGACCAAAATCAATTATTATCGAAGGTACTACAAGAACAGGAAAAACACAGTGGGCACGTTCTATTGGACCACATAATTACTTAAGTGGCACCTGGTGCACTTTTCCTCAAACGACAAACGAGACTTTAATAACTTATTCACCTCTTTATTAAACAGGAGGAACTCTTCCTGTTCCTCCAAATTGATGTCTTTCGGGTTCGCCTTGATTCCCAAAATGTCCCACTTGTTCTGCCGAAGAAAACAACTGGTGCAAACGGCCAACAATTGTGGATAATTGTTTGGCAACTCTGTCACTTTGAAAGGAGGCATATAAATACAGAATAGTCTGAAGTAAAAATAATAGTATAAAAATTAAAAACAACCAATCAGGTAACGATACCATTCTAAAACAAATATTTAATCACAGAACTTAGCTTATAAGCTAAGCAACAACCGACAAAGAATAAAGTACAACAGTACTTTTTGTCGGCCACGTGCACTACACGACAAAAATATTAAACAGATGTGGGTCCCAACACATTAAAAAGAAGGTACGACAACCAAATGTGGGCCCCACCACATTTAAAAGACGGCGGGATTAAAAAATAAAGCATAAAAAATCCCGCCTAAAACCTAATAGGACCCACAAAAACACGTGGCAAAATTTAGGCCACCCGGTAATATTAAACGGGTGGCCTAAATTTTGCCAGATGTCAAACGCATATGTATTGGTGTTAACCTATATAAACAACCCCACAACACCAATACAACCAGAACATTGAAACAACACCGATTACAATTATGAGAAACCCCCCAACTAATTTTCGTCTTCATGCAAAAAATATTTTCCTCACATATCCAAAATGCAATTTAGAAATTTCCGAAGCAATGAAACAAATACAAAACATACAATGTTCGTCAAACAAGAAATTCATACGAATTTCTAAAGAAACTCACGAAGATGGTTCTCCACATCTACATGCTTTAATACAATTCGAAGGTAAACTTCAATTATACAATAATCGTTTATTTGATCTTACCCATCCAAACACCTCTTCAATATTTCATCCGAATATTCAAGGAGCAAAATCCAGTTCAGATGTTAAAAAATACATTGAAAAGGAAGGAACCTATCTAGATTGGGGTGAGTTTCAGATAGATGGTCGGTCTGCAAGAGGAGGATTACAATCCGCTAATAAAGCTTACGCCCAAGCTTTAAATAGCGAAACTCATCAAAAAGCAATGGAAACTATTAAAGAGCTTGCGCCTAGAGATTTTGTTCTACAATTCCACAATATTCAAAACAATCTAAACCGAATCTTCCAAAAGCCAAAAGAAGTCTACGTTCCGAAATTCCATTTTAGTCAATTCATACTCACGGATGAAATTTCATTATGGTTCTCAAAAACTTTCGAACCACAAAATTTAAATGAATCCCCTGCGGGGCCATCTTTTCATATACTCAAAAAAGATACTGACAGACCAAAATCAATTATTATCGAAGGTTCTACAAGAACAGGAAAAACACAGTGGGCACGTTCTATTGGACCACATAATTACTTAAGTGGCACCTGGTGCACTTTTCCTCAAACGACAAACGAGACTTTAATAACTTATTCACCTCTTTATTAAACAGGAGGAACTCTTCCTGTTCCTCCAAATTGATGTCTTTCGGGTTCGCCTTGATTCCCAAAATGTCCCACTTGTTCTGCCGAAGAAAACAACTGGTGCAAACGGCCAACAATTGTGGATAATTGTTTGGCAACTCTGTCACTTTGAAAGGAGGCATATAAATACAGAATAGTCTGAAGTAAAAATAATAGTATAAAAATTAAAAACAACCAATCAGGTAACGATACCATTCTAAAACAAATATTTAATCACAGAACTTAGCTTATAAGCTAAGCAACAACCGACAAAGAATAAAGTACAACAGTACTTTTTGTCGGCCACGTGCACTACACGACAAAAATATTAAACAGATGTGGGTCCCAACACATTAAAAAGAAGGTACGACAACCAAATGTGGGCCCCACCACATTTAAAAGACGGCGGGATTAATAAATAAAGCATAAAAAATCCCGCCTAAAACCTAATAGGACCCACAAAAACACGTGGCAAAATTTAGGCCACCCGGTAATATTAAACGGGTGGCCTAAATTTTGCCAGATGTCAAACGCATATGTATTGGTGTTAACCTATATAAACAACCCCATAACACCAATACAACCAGAACATTGAAACAACACCGATTACAATTATGAGAAACCCCCCAACTAATTTTCGTCTTCATGCAAAAAATATTTTCCTCACATATCCAAAATGCAATTTAGAAATTTCCGAAGCAATGAAACAAATACAAAACATACAATGTTCGTCAAACAAGAAATTCATACGAATTTCTCAAGAAACTCACGAAGATGGTTCTCCACATCTACATGCTTTAATACAATTCGAAGGTAAACTTCAATTATACAATAATCGTTTATTTGATCTTACCCATCCAAACACCTCTTCAATATTTCATCCGAATATTCAAGGAGCAAAATCCAGTTCAGATGTTAAAAAATACATTGAAAAGGAAGGAACCTATCTAGATTGGGGTGAGTTTCAGATAGATGGTCGGTCTGCAAGAGGAGGATTACAATCCGCTAATGAAGCTTACGCCCAAGCTTTAAATAGCGAAACTCATCAAAAAGCAATGGAAACTATTAAAGAGCTTGCGCCTAGAGATTTTGTTCTACAATTCCACAATATTCAAAACAATCTAAACCGAATCTTCCAAAAGCCAAAAGAAGTCTACGTTCCGAAATTCCATTTTAGTCAATTCATACTCACGGATGAAATTTCATTATGGTTCTCAAAAACTTTCGAACCACAAAATTTAAATGAATCCCCTGCGGGGCCATCTTTTCATATACTCAAAAAAGATACTGACAGACCAAAATCAATTATTATCGAAGGTCCTACAAGAACAGGAAAAACACAGTGGGCACGTTCTATTGGACCACATAATTACTTAAGTGGCACCTGGTGCACTTTTCCTCAAACGACAAACGAGACTTTAATAACTTATTCACCTCTTTATTAAACAGGAGGAACTCTTCCTGTTCCTCCAAATTGATGTCTTTCGGGTTCGCCTTGATTCCCAAAATGTCCCACTTGTTCTGCCGAAGAAAACAACTGGTGCAAACGGCCAACAATTGTGGATAATTGTTTGGCAACTCTGTCACTTTGAAAGGAGGCATATAAATACAGAATAGTCTGAAGTAAAAATAATAGTATAAAAATTAAAAACAACCAATCAGGTAACGATACCATTCTAAAACAAATATTTAATCACAGAACTTAGCTTATAAGCTAAGCAACAACCGACAAAGAATAAAGTACAACAGTACTTTTTGTCGGCCACGTGCACTACACGACAAAAATATTAAACAGATGTGGGTCCCAACACATTAAAAAGAAGGTACGACAACCAAATGTGGGCCCCACCACATTTAAAAGACGGCGGGATTAAAAAATAAAGCATAAAAAATCCCGCCTAAAACCTAATAGGACCCACAAAAACACGTGGCAAAATTTAGGCCACCCGGTAATATTAAACGGGTGGCCTAAATTTTGCCAGATGTCAAACGCATATGTATTGGTGTTAACCTATATAAACAACCCCATAACACCAATACAACCAGAACATTGAAACAACACCGATTACAATTATGAGAAACCCCCCAACTAATTTTCGTCTTCATGCAAAAAATATTTTCCTCACATATCCAAAATGCAATTTAGAAATTTCCGAAGCAATGAAACAAATACAAAACATACAATGTTCGTCAAACAAGAAATTCATACGAATTTCTCAAGAAACTCACGAAGATGGTTCTCCCCATCTACATGCTTTAATACAATTCGAAGGTAAACTTCAATTATACAATAATCGTTTATTTGATCTTACCCATCCAAACACCTCTTCAATATTTCATCCGAATATTCAAGGAGCAAAATCCAGTTCAGATGTTAAAAAATCCATTGAAAAGGAAGGAACCTATCTAGATTGGGGTGAGTTTCAGATAGATGGTCGGTCTGCAAGAGGAGGATTACAATCCGCTAATGAAGCTTACGCCCAAGCTTTAAATAGCGAAACTCATCAAAAAGCAATGGAAACTATTAAAGAGCTTGCGCCTAGAGATTTTGTTCTACAATTCCACAATATTCAAAACAATCTAAACCGAATCTTCCAAAAGCCAAAAGAAGTCTACGTTCCGAAATTCCATTTTAGTCAATTCATACTCACGGATGAAATTTCATTATGGTTCTCAAAAACTTTCGAACCACAAAATTTAAATGAATCCCCTGCGGGGCCATCTTTTCATATACTCAAAAAAGATACTGACAGACCAAAATCAATTATTATCGAAGGTTCTACAAGAACAGGAAAAACACAGTGGGCACGTTCTATTGGACCACATAATTACTTAAGTGGCACCTGGTGCACTTTTCCTCAAACGACAAACGAGACTTTAATAACTTATTCACCTCTTTATTAAACAGGAGGAACTCTTCCTGTTCCTCCAAATTGATGTCTTTCGGGTTCGCCTTGATTCCCAAAATGTCCCACTTGTTCTGCCGAAGAAAACAACTGGTGCAAACGGCCAACAATTGTGGATAATTGTTTGGCAACTCTGTCACTTTGAAAGGAGGCATATAAATACAGAATAGTCTGAAGTAAAAATAATAGTATAAAAATTAAAAACAACCAATCAGGTAACGATACCATTCTAAAACAAATATTTAATCACAGAACTTAGCTTATAAGCTAAGCAACAACCGACAAAGAATAAAGTACAACAGTACTTTTTGTCGGCCACGTGCACTACACGACAAAAATATTAAACAGATGTGGGTCCCACCACATTAAAAAGAAGGTACGACAACCAAATGTGGGCCCCACCACATTTAAAAGACGGCGGGATAAAAAAATAAAGCATAAAAAATCCCGCCTAAAACCTAATAGTACCCACAAAAACACGTGGCAAAATTTAGGCCACCCGGTAATATTAAACGGGTGGCCTAAATTTTGCCAGATGTCAAACGCATATGTATTGGTGTTAACCTATATAAACAACCCCATAACACCAATACAACCAGAACATTGAAACAACACCGATTACAATTATGAGAAACCCCCCAACTAATTTTCGTCTTCATGCAAAAAATATTTTCCTCACATATCCAAAATGCAATTTAGAAATTTCCGAAGCAATGAAACAAATACAAAACATACAATGTTCGTCAAACAAGAAATTCATACGAATTTCTCAAGAAACTCACGAAGATGGTTCTCCACATCTACATGCTTTAATACAATTCGAAGGTAAACTTCAATTATACAATAATCGTTTATTTGATCTTACCCATCCAAACACCTCTTCAATATTTCATCCGAATATTCAAGGAGCAAAATCCAGTTCAGATGTTAAAAAATACATTGAAAAGGAAGGAACCTATCTAGATTGGAGTGAGTTTCAGATAGATGGTCGTTCTGCAAGAGGAGGATTACAATCCGCTAATGAAGCTTACGCCCAAGCTTTAAATAGCGAAACTCATCAAAAAGCAATGGAAACTATTAAAGAGCTTGCGCCTAGAGATTTTGTTCTACAATTCCACAATATTCAAAACAATCTAAACCGAATCTTCCAAAAGCCAAAAGAAGTCTACGTTCCGAAATTCCATTTTAGTCAATTCATACTCACGGATGAAATTTCATTATGGTTCTCAAAAACTTTCGAACCACAAAATTTAAATGAATCCCCTGCGGGGCCATCTTTTCATATACTCAAAAAAGATACTGACAGACCAAAATCAATTATTATCGAAGGTCCTACAAGAACAGGAAAAACACAGTGGGCACGTTCTATTGGACCACATAATTACTTAAGTGGCCATCTGGATTTCAACTACAACACTTTCTCAGACGAAGTGGAATACAACGTAATAGATGATGTGGATCCAGCGTACTTGAAAATGAAACATTGGAAACAATTAATTGGCGCGCAAAGAGAGTGGCAGGCAAACCTTAAATATGGAAAACCACGTGTCATTAAAGGTGGTATTCCAATTGTTTGGCAACTCTGTCACTTTGAAAGGAGGCATATAAATACAGAATAGTCTGAAGTAAAAATAATAGTATAAAAATTAAAAACAACCAATCAGGTAACGATACCATTCTAAAACAAATATTTAATCACAGAACTTAGCTTATAAGCTAAGCAACAACTGACAAAGAATAAAGTACAATAGTACTTTTTGTCGGCCACGTGCACTACACGATAAAAATATTAAACAGATGTGGGTCCCACCACATTAAAAAGAAGGTACGACAACCAAATGTGGGCCCCACCACATTTAAAAGACGGCGGGATAAAAAAATAAAGCATAAAAAATCCCGCCTAAAACCTAATAGGACCCACAAAAACACGTGGCAAAATTTAGGCCACCCGGTAATATTAAACGGGTGGCCTAAATTTTGCCAGATGTCAAACACATATGTATTGGTGTTAACCTATATAAACAACCCCATAACACCAATACAACCAGAACATTGAAACAACACCGATTACAATTATGAGAAACCCTCCAACTAATTTTTGTCTTCATGCAAAAAATATTTTCCTCACATATCCAAAATGCAATTTAGAAATTTCCGAAGCAATGAAACAAATACAAAACATACAATGTTCGTCAAACAAGAAATTCATACGAATTTCTCAAGAAACTCACGAAGATGGTTCTCCACATCTACATGCTTTAATACAATTCGAAGGTAAACTTCAATTATACAATAATCGTTTATTTGATCTTACCCATCCAAACACCTCTTCAATATTTCATCCGAATATTCAAGGAGCAAAATCCAGTTCAGATGTTAAAAAATACATTGAAAAGGAAGGAACCTATCTAGATTGGAGTGAGTTTCAGATAGATGGTCGGTCTGCAAGAGGAGGATTACAATCCGCTAATGAAGCTTACGCCCAAGCTTTAAATAGCGAAACTCATCAAAAAGCAATGGAAACTATTAAAGAGCTTGCGCCTAGAGATTTTGTTCTACAATTCCACAATATTCAAAACAATCTAAACCGAATCTTCCAAAAGCCAAAAGAAGTCTACGTTCCGAAATTCCATTTTAGTCAATTCATACTCACGGATGAAATTTCATTATGGTTCTCAAAAACTTTCGAACCACAAAATTTAAATGAATCCCCTGCGGGGCCATCTTTTCATATACTCAAAAAAGATACTGACAGACCAAAATCAATTATTATCGAAGGTCCTACAAGAACAGGAAAAACACAGTGGGCACGTTCTATTGGACCACATAATTACTTAAGTGGCACCTGGTGCACTTTTCCTCAAACGACAAACGAGACTTTAATAACTTATTCACCTCTTTATTAAACAGGAGGAACTCTTCCTGTTCCTCCAAATTGATGTCTTTCCGGTTCGCCTTGATTCCCAAAATGTCCCACTTGTTCTGCCGAAGAAAACAACTGGTGCAAACGGCCAACAATTGTGGATAATTGTTTGGCAACTCTGTCACTTTGAAAGGAGGCATATAAATACAGAATAGTCTGAAGTAAAAATAATAGTATAAAAATTAAAAACAACCAATCAGGTAACGATACCATTCTAAAACAAATATTTAATCACAGAACTTAGCTTATAAGCTAAGCAACAACCGACAAAGAATAAAGTACAACAGTACTTTTTGTCGGCCACGTGCACTACACGATAAAAATATTAAACAGATGTGGGTCCCACCACATTAAAAAGAAGGTACGACAACCAAATGTGGGCCCCACCACATTTAAAAGACGGCGGGATAAAAAAATAAAGCATAAAAAATCCCGCCTAAAACCTAATAGGACCCACAAAAACACGTGGCAAAATTTAGGCCACCCGGTAATATTAAACGGGTGGCCTAAATTTTGCCAGATGTCAAACGCATATGTATTGGTGTTAACCTATATAAACAACCCCACAACACCAATACAACCAGAACATTGAAACAACACCGATTACAATTATGAGAAACCCCCCAACTAATTTTCGTCTTCATGCAAAAAATATTTTCCTCACATATCCAAAATGCAATTTAGAAATTTCCGAAGCAATGAAACAAATACAAAACATACAATGTTCGTCAAACAAGAAATTCATACGAATTTCTCAAGAAACTCACGAAGATGGTTCTCCACATCTACATGCTTTAATACAATTCGAAGGTAAACTTCAATTATACAATAATCGTTTATTTGATCTTACCCATCCAAACACCTCTTCAATATTTCATCCGAATATTCAAGGAGCAAAATCCAGTTCAGATGTTAAAAAATACATTGAAAAGGAAGGAACCTATCCAGATTGGAGTGAGTTTCAGATAGATGGTCGGTCTGCAAGAGGAGGATTACAATCCGCTAATGAAGCTTACGCCCAAGCTTTAAATAGCGAAACTCATCAAAAAGCAATGGAAACTATTAAAGAGCTTGCGCCTAGAGATTTTGTTCTACAATTCCACAATATTCAAAACAATCTAAACCGAATCTTCCAAAAGCCAAAAGAAGTCTACGTTCCGAAATTCCATTTTAGTCAATTCATACTCACGGATGAAATTTCATTATGGTTCTCAAAAACTTTCGAACCACAAAATTTAAATGAATCCCCTGCGGGGCCATCTTTTCATATACTCAAAAAAGATACTGACAGACCAAAATCAATTATTATCGAAGGTCCTACAAGAACAGGAAAAACACAGTGGGCACGTTCTATTGGACCACATAATTACTTAAGTGGCACCTGGTGCACTTTTCCTCAAACGACAAACGAGACTTTAATAACTTATTCACCTCTTTATTAAACAGGAGGAACTCTTCCTGTTCCTCCAAATTGATGTCTTTCGGGTTCGCCTTGATTCCCAAAATGTCCCACTTGTTCTGCCGAAGAAAACAACTGGTGCAAACGGCCAACAATTGTGGATAATTGTTTGGCAACTCTGTCACTTTGAAAGGAGGCATATAAATACAGAATAGTCTGAAGTAAAAATAATAGTATAAAAATTAAAAACAACCAATCAGGTAACGATACCATTCTAAAACAAATATTTAATCACAGAACTTAGCTTATAAGCTAAGCAACAACCGACAAAGAATAAAGTACAACAGTACTTTTTGTCGGCCACGTGCACTACACGATAAAAATATTAAACAGATGTGGGTCCCACCACATTAAAAAGAAGGTACGACAACCAAATGTGGGCCCCACCACATTTAAAAGACGGAGGGATAAAAAAATAAAGCATAAAAAATCCCGCCTAAAACCTAATAGGACCCACAAAAACACGTGGCAAAATTTAGGCCACCCGGTAATATTAAACGGGTGGCCTAAATTTTGCCAGATGTCAAACGCATATGTATTGGTGTTAACCTATATAAACAACCCCACAACACCAATACAACCAGAACATTGAAACAACACCGATTACAATTATGAGAAACCCCCCAACTAATTTTCGTCTTCATGCAAAAAATATTTTCCTCACATATCCAAAATGCAATTTAGAAATTTCCGAAGCAATGAAACAAATACAAAACATACAATGTTCGTCAAACAAGAAATTCATACGAATTTCTCAAGAAACTCACGAAGATGGTTCTCCACATCTACATGCTTTAATACAATTCGAAGGTAAACTTCAATTATACAATAATCGTTTATTTGATCTTACCCATCCAAACACCTCTTCAATATTTCATCCGAATATTCAAGGAGCAAAATCCAGTTCAGATGTTAAAAAATACATTGAAAAGGAAGGAACCTATCTAGATTGGGGTGAGTTTCAGATAGATGGTCGGTCTGCAAGAGGAGGATTACAATCCGCTAATGAAGCTTACGCCCAAGCTTTAAATAGCGAAACTCATCAAAAAGCAATGGAAACTATTAAAGAGCTTGCGCCTAGAGATTTTGTTCTACAATTCCACAATATTCAAAACAATCTAAACCGAATCTTCCAAAAGCCAAAAGAAGTCTACGTTCCGAAATTCCATTTTAGTCAATTCATACTCACGGATGAAATTTCATTATGGTTCTCAAAAACTTTCGAACCACAAAATTTAAATGAATCCCCTGCGGGGCCATCTTTTCATATACTCAATAAAGATACTGACAGACCAAAATCAATTATTATCGAAGGTTCTACAAGAACAGGAAAAACACAGTGGGCACGTTCTATTGGACCACATAATTACTTAAGTGGCACCTGGTGCACTTTTCCTCAAACGACAAACGAGACTTTAATAACTTATTCACCTCTTTATTAAACAGGAGGAACTCTTCCTGTTCCTCCAAATTGATGTCTTTCGGGTTCGCCTTGATTCCCAAAATGTCCCACTTGTTCTGCCGAAGAAAACAACTGGTGCAAACGGCCAACAATTGTGGATAATTGTTTGGCAACTCTGTCACTTTGAAAGGAGGCATATAAATACAGAATAGTCTGAAGTAAAAATAATAGTATAAAAATTAAAAACAACCAATCAGGTAACGATACCATTCTAAAACAAATATTTAATCACAGAACTTAGCTTATAAGCTAAGCAACAACCGACAAAGAATAAAGTACAACAGTACTTTTTGTCGGCCACGTGCACTACACGATAAAAATATTAAACAGATGTGGGTCCCACCACATTAAAAAGAAGGTACGACAACCAAATGTGGGCCCCACCACATTTAAAAGACGGCGGGATAAAAAAATAAAGCATAAAAAAACCCGCCTAAAACCTAATAGGACCCACAAAAACACGTGGCAAAATTTAGGTCACCCGGTAATATTAAACGGGTGGCCTAAATTTTGCCAGATGTCAAACGCATATGTATTGGTGTTAACCTATATAAACAACCCCATAACACCAATACAACCAGAACATTGAAACAACACCGATTACAATTATGAGAAACCCCCCAACTAATTTTCGTCTTCATGCAAAAAATATTTTCCTCACATATCCAAAATGCAATTTAGAAATTTCCGAAGCAATGAAACAAATACAAAACATACAATGTTCGTCAAACAAGAAATTCATACGAATTTCTCAAGAAACTCACGAAGATGGTTCTCCACATCTACATGCTTTAATACAATTCGAAGGTAAACTTCAATTATACAATAATCGTTTATTTGATCTTACCCATCCAAACACCTCTTCAATATTTCATCCGAATATTCAAGGAGCAAAATCCAGTTCAGATGTTAAAAAATACATTGAAAAGGAAGGAACCTATCTAGATTGGGGTGAGTTTCAGATAGATGGTCGGTCTGCAAGAGGAGGATTACAATCCGCTAATGAAGCTTACGCCCAAGCTTTAAATAGCGAAACTCATCAAAAAGCAATGGAAACTATTAAAGAGCTTGCGCCTAGAGATTTTGTTCTACAATTCCACAATATTCAAAACAATCTAAACCGAATCTTCCAAAAGCCAAAAGAAGTCTACGTTCCGAAATTCCATTTTAGTCAATTCATACTCACGGATGAAATTTCATTATGGTTCTCAAAAACTTTCGAACCACAAAATTTAAATGAATCCCCTGCGGGGCCATCTTTTCATATACTCAAAAAAGATACTGACAGACCAAAATCAATTATTATCGAAGGTTCTACAAGAACAGGAAAAACACAGTGGGCACGTTCTATTGGACCACATAATTACTTAAGTGGCACCTGGTGCACTTTTCCTCAAACGACAAACGAGACTTTAATAACTTATTCACCTCTTTATTAAACAGGAGGAACTCTTCCTGTTCCTCCAAATTGATGTCTTTCGGGTTCGCCTTGATTCCCAAAATGTCCCACTTGTTCTGCCGAAGAAAACAACTGGTGCAAACGGCCAACAATTGTGGATAATTGTTTGGCAACTCTGTCACTTTGAAAGGAGGCATATAAATACAGAATAGTCTGAAGTAAAAATATTAGTATAAATATTAAAAACAACCAATCAGGTAACGATACCATTCTAAAACAAATATTTAATCACAGAACTTAGCTTATAAGCTAAGCAACAACCGACAAAGAATAAAGTACAACAGTACTTTTTGTCGGCCACGTGCACTACACGATAAAAATATTAAACAGATGTGGGTCCCACCACATTAAAAAGAAGGTACGACAACCAAATGTGGGCCCCACCACATTTAAAAGACGGCGGGATAAAAAAATAAAGCATAAAAAAACCCGCCTAAAACCTAATAGGACCCACAAAAACACGTGGCAAAATTTAGGCCACCCGGTAATATTAAACGGGTGGCCTAAATTTTGCCAGATGTCAAACGCATATGTATTGGTGTTAACCTATATAAACAACCCCATAACACCAATACAACCAGAACATTGAAACAACACCGATTACAATTATGAGAAACCCCCCAACTAATTTTCGTCTTCATGCAAAAAATATTTTCCTCACATATCCAAAATGCAATTTAGAAATTTCCGAAGCAATGAAACAAATACAAAACATACAATGTTCGTCAAACAAGAAATTCATACGAATTTCTCAAGAAACTCACGAAGATGGTTCTCCACATCTACATGCTTTAATACAATTCGAAGGTAAACTTCAATTATACAATAATCGTTTATTTGATCTTACCCATCCAAACACCTCTTCAATATTTCATCCGAATATTCAAGGAGCAAAATCCAGTTCAGATGTTAAAAAATACATTGAAAAGGAAGGAACCTATCTAGATTGGGGTGAGTTTCAGATAGATGGTCGGTCTGCAAGAGGAGGATTACAATCCGCTAATGAAGCTTACGCCCAAGCTTTAAATAGCGAAACTCATCAAAAAGCAATGGAAACTATTAAAGAGCTTGCGCCTAGAGATTTTGTTCTACAATTCCACAATATTCAAAACAATCTAAACCGAATCTTCCAAAAGCCGAAAGAAGTCTACGTTCCGAAATTCCATTTTAGTCAATTCATACTGACGGATGAAATTTCATTATGGTTCTCAAAAACTTTCGAACCACAAAATTTAAATGAATCCCCTGCGGGGCCATCTTTTCATATACTCAAAAAAGATACTGACAGACCAAAATCAATTATTATCGAAGGTCCTACAAGAACAGGAAAAACACAGTGGGCACGTTCTATTGGACCACATAATTACTTAAGTGGCACCTGGTGCACTTTTCCTCAAACGACAAACGAGACTTTAATAACTTATTCACCTCTTTATTAAACAGGAGGAACTCTTCCTGTTCCTCCAAATTGATGTCTTTCGGGTTCGCCTTGATTCCCAAAATGTCCCACTTGTTCTGCCGAAGAAAACAACTGGTGCAAACGGCCGACAATTGTGGATAATTGTTTGGCAACTCTGTCACTTTGAAAGGAGGCATATAAATACAGAATAGTCTGAACTAAAAATAATAGTATAAAAATTAAAAACAACCAATCAGGTAACGATACCATTCTAAAACAAATATTTAATCACAGAACTTAGCTTATAAGCTAAGCAACAACCGACAAAGAATAAAGTACAACAGTACTTTTTGTCGGCCACGTGCACTACACGACAAAAATATTAAACAGATGTGGGTCCCAACACATTAAAAAGAAGGTACGACAACCAAATGTGGGCCCCACCACATTTGAAAGACGGCGGGATTAAAAAATAAAGCATAAAAAATCCCGCCTAAAACCTAATAGGACCCACAAAAACACGTGGCAAAATTTAGGCCACCCGGTAATATTAAACGGGTGGCCTAAATTTTGCCAGATGTCAAACGCATATGTATTGGTGTTAACCTATATAAACAACCCCATAACACCAATACAACCAGAACATTGAAACAACACCGATTACAATTATGAGAAACCCCCCAACTAATTTTCGTCTTCATGCAAAAAATATTTTCCTCACATATCCAAAATGCAATTTAGAAATTTCCGAAGCAATGAAACAAATACAAAACATACAATGTTCGTCAAACAAGAAATTCATACGAATTTCTCAAGAAACTCACGAAGATGGTTCTCCACATCTACATGCTTTAATACAATTCGAAGGTAAACTTCAATTATACAATAATCGTTTATTTGATCTTACCCATCCAAACACCTCTTCAATATTTCATCCGAATATTCAAGGAGCAAAATCCAGTTCAGATGTTAAAAAATACATTGAAAAGGAAGGAACCTATCTAGATTGGGGTGAGTTTCAGATAGATGGTAGGTCTGCCAGAGGAGGATTACAATCCGCTAATGAAGCTTACGCCCAAGCTTTAAATAGCGAAACTCATCAAAAAGCAATGGAAACTATTAAAGAGCTTGCGCCTAGAGATTTTGTTCTACAATTCCACAATATTCAAAACAATCTAAACCGAATCTTCCAAAAGCCAAAAGAAGTCTACGTTCCGAAATTCCATTTTAGTCAATTCATACTCACGGATGAAATTTCATTATGGTTCTCAAAAACTTTCGAACCACAAAATTTAAATGAATCCCCTGCGGGGCCATCTTTTCATATACTCAAAAAAGATACTGACAGACCAAAATCAATTATTATCGAAGGTGCTACAAGAACAGGAAAAACACAGTGGGCACGTTCTATTGGACCACATAATTACTTAAGGTGGTATTCCAATTGTTTGGCAACTCTGTCACTTTGAAAGGAGGCATATAAATACAGAATAGTCTGAAGTAAAAATAATAGTATAAAAACTAAAAACAACCAATCAGGTAACGATACCATTCTAAAACAAATATTTAATCACAGAACTTAGCTTATAAGCTAAGCAACAACCGACAAAGAATAAAGTACAACAGTACTTTTTGTCGGCCACGTGCACTACACGATAAAAATATTAAACAGATGTGGGTCCCACCACATTAAAAAGAAGGTACGACAACCAAATGTGGGCCCCACCACATTTAAAAGACGGCGGGATAAAAAAATAAAGCATAAAAAAACCCGCCTAAAACCTAATAGGACCCACAAAAACACGTGGCAAAATTTAGGCCACCCGGTAATATTAAACGGGTGGCCTAAATTTTGCCAGATGTCAAACGCATATGTATTGGTGTTAACCTATATAAACAACCCCATAACACCAATACAACCAGAACATTGAAACAACACCGATTACAATTATGAGAAACCCCCCAACTAATTTTCGTCTTCATGCAAAAAATATTTTCCTCACATATCCAAAATGCAATTTAGAAATTTCCGAAGCAATGAAACAAATACAAAACATACAATGTTCGTCAAACAAGAAATTCATACGAATTTCTCAAGAAACTCACGAAGATGGTTCTCCACATCTACATGCTTTAATACAATTCGAAGGTAAACTTCAATTATACAATAATCGTTTATTTGATCTTACCCATCCAAACACCTCTTCAATATTTCATCCGAATATTCAAGGAGCAAAATCCAGTTCAGATGTTAAAAAATACATTGAAAAGGAAGGAAACTATCTAGATTGGGGTGAGTTTCAGATAGATGGTCGGTCTGCAAGAGGAGGATTACAATCCGCTAATGAAGCTTACGCCCAAGCTTTAAATAGCGAAACTCATCAAAAATCAATGGAAACTATTAAAGAGCTTGCGCCTAGAGATTTTGTTCTACAATTCCACAATATTCAAAACAATCTAAACCGAATCTTCCAAAAGCCAAAAGAAGTCTACGTTCCGAAATTCCATTTTAGTCAATTCATACTCACGGATGAAATTTCATTATGGTTCTCAAAAACTTTCGAACCACAAAATTTAAATGAATCCCCTGCGGGGCCATCTTTTCAAACGGCCAACAATTGTGGATAATTGTTTGGCAACTCTGTCACTTTGAAAGGAGGCATATAAATACAGAATAGTCTGAAGTAAAAATAATAGTATAAAAATTAAAAACAACCAATCAGGTAACGATACCATTCTAAAACAAATATTTAATCACAGAACTTAGCTTATAAGCTAAGCAACAACCGACAAAGAATAAAGTACAACAGTACTTTTTGTCGGCCACGTGCACTACACGATAAAAATATTAAACAGATGTGGGTCCCACCACATTAAAAAGAAGGTACGACAACCAAATGTGGGCCCCACCACATTTAAAAGACGGCGGGATAAAAAAATAAAGCATAAAAAAACCCGCCTAAAACCTAATAGGACCCACAAAAACACGTGGCAAAATTTAGGCCACCCGGTAATATTAAACGGGTGGCCTAAATTTTGCCAGATGTCAAACGCATATGTATTGGTGTTAACCTATATAAACAACCCCATAACACCAATACAACCAGAACATTGAAACAACACCGATTACAATTATGAGAAACCCCCCAACTAATTTTCGTCTTCATGCAAAAAATATTTTACTCACATATCCAAAATGCAATTTAGAAATTTCCGAAGCAATGAAACAAATACAAAACATACAATGTTCGTCAAACAAGAAATTCATACGAATTTCTCAAGAAACTCACGAAGATGGTTCTCCACATCTACATGCTTTAATACAATTCGAAGGTAAACTTCAATTATACAATAATCGTTTATTTGATCTTACCCATCCAAACACCTCTTCAATATTTCATCCGAATATTCAAGGAGCAAAATCCAGTTCAGATGTTAAAAAATACATTGAAAAGGAAGGAACCTATCTAGATTGGGGTGAGTTTCAGATAGATGGTCGGTCTGCAAGAGGAGGATTACAATCCGCTAATGAAGCTTACGCCCAAGCTTTAAATAGCGAAACTCATCAAAAAGCAATGGAAACTATTAAAGAGCTTGCGCCTAGAGATTTTGTTCTACAATTCCACAATATTCAAAACAATCTAAACCGAATCTTCCAAAAGCCAAAAGAAGTCTACGTTCCGAAATTCCATTTTAGTCAATTCATACTCACGGATGAAATTTCATTATGGTTCTCAAAAACTTTCGAACCACAAAATTTAAATGAATCCCCTGCGGGGCCATCTTTTCATATACTCAAAAAAGATACTGACAGACCAAAATCAATTATTATCGAAGGTGCTACAAGAACAGGAAAAACACAGTGGGCACGTTCTATTGGACCACATAATTACTTAAGGTGGTATTCCAATTGTTTGGCAACTCTGTCACTTTGAAAGGAGGCATATAAATACAGAATAGTCTGAAGTAAAAACAATAGTATAAAAATTAAAAACAACCAATCAGGTAACGATACCATTCTAAAACAAATATTTAATCACAGAACTTAGCTTATAAGCTAAGCAACAACCGACAAAGAATAAAGTACAACAGTACTTTTTGTCGGCCACGTGCACTACACGATAAAAATATTAAACAGATGTGGGTCCCACCACATTAAAAAGAAGGTACGACAACCAAATGTGGGCCCCACCACATTTAAAAGACGGCGGGATAAAAAAATAAAGCATAAAAAAACCCGCCTAAAACCTAATAGGACCCACAAAAACACGTGGCAAAATTTAGGCCACCCGGTAATATTAAACGGGTGGCCTAAATTTTGCCAGATGTCAAACGCATATGTATTGGTGTTAACCTATATAAACAACCCCATAACACCAATACAACCAGAACATTGAAACAACACCGATTACAATTATGAGAAACCCCCCAACTAATTTTCGTCTTCATGCAAAAAATATTTTCCTCACATATCCAAAATGCAATTTAGAAATTTCCGAAGCAATGAAACAAATACAAAACATACAATGTTCGTCAAACAAGAAATTCATACGAATTTCTCAAGAAACTCACGAAGATGGTTCTCCACATCTACATGCTTTAATACAATTCGAAGGTAAACTTCAATTATACAATAATCGTTTATTTGATCTTACCCATCCAAACACCTCTTCAATATTTCATCCGAATATTCAAGGAGCAAAATCCAGTTCAGATGTTAAAAAATACATTGAAAAGGAAGGAACCTATCTAGATTGGGGTGAGTTTCAGATAGATGGTCGGTCTGCAAGAGGAGGATTACAATCCGCTAATGAAGCTTACGCCCAAGCTTTAAATAGCGAAACTCATCAAAAAGCAATGGAAACTATTAAAGAGCTTGCGCCTAGAGATTTTGTTCTAAAATTCCACAATATTCAAAACAATCTAAACCGAATCTTCCAAAAGCCAAAAGAAGTCTACGTTCCGAAATTCCATTTTAGTCAATTCATACTCACGGATGAAATTTCATTATGGTTCTCAAAAACTTTCGAACCACAAAATTTAAATGAATCCCCTGCGGGGCCATCTTTTCAAACGGCCAACAATTGTGGATAATTGTTTGGCAACTCTGTCACTTTGAAAGGAGGCATATAAATACAGAATAGTCTGAAGTAAAAATAATAGTATAAAAATTAAAAACAACCAATCAGGTAACGATACCATTCTAAAACAAATATTTAATCACAGAACTTAGCTTATAAGCTAAGCAACAACCGACAAAGAATAAAGTACAACAGTACTTTTTGTCGGCCACGTGCACTACACGATAAAAATATTAAACAGATGTGGGTCCCACCACATTAAAAAGAAGGTACGACAACCAAATGTGGGCCCCACCACATTTAAAAGACGGCGGGATAAAAAAATAAAGCAAAAAAAATCCCGCCTAAAACCTAATAGGACCCACAAAAACACGTGGCAAAATTTAGGCCACCCGGTAATATTAAACGGGTGGCCTAAATTTTGCCAGATGTCAAACGCATATGTATTGGTGTTAACCTATATAAACAACCCCATAACACCAATACAACCAGAACATTGAAACAACACCGATTACAATTATGAGAAACCCCCCAACTAATTTTCGTCTTCATGCAAAAAATATTTTCCTCACATATCCAAAATGCAATTTAGAAATTTCCGAAGCAATGAAACAAATACAAAACATACAATGTTCGTCAAACAAGAAATTCATACGAATTTCTCAAGAAACTCACGAAGATGGTTCTCCACATCTACATGCTTTAATACAATTCGAAGGTAAACTTCAATTATACAATAATCGTTTATTTGATCTTACCCATCCAAACACCTCTTCAATATTTCATCCGAATATTCAAGGAGCAAAATCCAGTTCAGATGTTAAAAAATACATTGAAAAGGAAGGAACCTATCTAGATTGGGGTGAGTTTCAGATAGATGGTCGGTCTGCAAGAGGAGGATTACAATCCGCTAATGAAGCTTACGCCCAAGCTTTAAATAGCGAAACTCATCAAAAAGCAATGGAAACTATTAAAGAGCTTGCGCCTAGAGATTTTGTTCTACAATTCCACAATATTCAAAACAATCTAAACCGAATCTTCCAAAAGCCAAAAGAAGTCTACGTTCCGAAATTCCATTTTAGTCAATTCATACTCACGGATGAAATTTCATTATGGTTCTCAAAAACTTTCGAACCACAAAATTTAAATGAATCCCCTGCGGGGCCATCTTTTCAAACGGCCAACAATTGTGGATAATTGTTTGGCAACTCTGTCACTTTGAAAGGAGGCATATAAATACAGAATAGTCTGAAGTAAAAATAATAGTATAAAAATTAAAAACAACCAATCAGGTAACGATACCATTCTAAAACAAATATTTAATCACAGAACTTAGCTTATAAGCTAAGCAACAACCGACAAAGAATAAAGTACAACAGTACTTTTTGTCGGCCACGTGCACTACACGATAAAAATATTAAACAGATGTGGGTCCCACCACATTAAAAAGAAGGTACGACAACCAAATGTGGGCCCCACCACATTTAAAAGACGGCGGGATAAAAAAATAAAGCAAAAAAAATCCCGCCTAAAACCTAATAGGACCCACAAAAACACGTGGCAAAATTTAGGCCACCCGGTAATATTAAACGGGTGGCCTAAATTTTGCCAGATGTCAAACGCATATGTATTGGTGTTAACCTATATAAACAACCCCATAACACCAATACAACCAGAACATTGAAACAACACCGATTACAATTATGAGAAACCCCCCAACTAATTTTCGTCTTCATGCAAAAAATATTTTCCTCACATATCCAAAATGCAATTTAGAAATTTCCGAAGCAATGAAACAAATACAAAACATACAATGTTCGTCAAACAAGAAATTCATACGAATTTCTCAAGAAACTCACGAAGATGGTTCTCCACATCTACATGCTTTAATACAATTCGAAGGTAAACTTCAATTATACAATAATCGTTTATTTGATCTTACCCATCCAAACACCTCTTCAATATTTCAACCGAATATTCAAGGAGCAAAATCCAGTTCAGATGTTGAAAAATACATTGAAAAGGAAGGAACCTATCTAGATTGGGGTGAGTTTCAGATAGATGGTCGGTCTGCAAGAGGAGGATTACAATCCGCTAATGAAGCTTACGCCCAAGCTTTAAATAGCGAAACTCATCAAAAAGCAATGGAAACTACTAAAGAGCTTGCGCCTAGAGATTTTGTTCTACAATTCCACAATATTCAAAACAATCTAAACCGAATCTTCCAAAAGCCAAAAGAAGTCTACGTTCCGAAATTCCATTTTAGTCAATTCATACTCACGGATGAAATTTCATTATGGTTCTCAAAAACTTTCGAACCACAAAATTTAAATGAATCCCCTGCGGGGCCATCTTTTCATATACTCAAAAAAGATACTGACAGACCAAAATCAATTATTATCGAAGGTCCTACAAGAACAGGAAAAACACAGTGGGCACGTTCTATTGGACCACATAATTACTTAAGTGGCACCTGGTGCACTTTTCCTCAAACGACAAACGAGACTTTAATAACTTATTCACCTCTTTATTAAACAGGAGGAACTCTTCCTGTTCCTCCAAATTGATGTCTTTCGGGTTCGCCTTGATTCCCAAAATGTCCCACTTGTTCTGCCGAAGAAAACAACTGGTGCAAACGGCCAACAATTGTGGATAATTGTTTGGAAACTCTGTCACTTTGAAAGGAGGCATATAAATACAGAATAGTCTGAAGTAAAAATAATAGTATAAAAATTAAAAACAACCAATCAGGTAACGATACCATTCTAAAACAAATATTTAATCACAGAACTTAGCTTATAAGCTAAGCAACAACCGACAAAGAATAAAGTACAACAGTACTTTTTGTCGGCCACGTGCACTACACGATAAAAATATTAAACAGATGTGGGTCCCACCACATTAAAAAGAAGGTACGACAACCAAATGTGGGCCCCACCACATTTAAAAGACGGCGGGATAAAAAAATAAAGCAAAAAAAATCCCGCCTAAAACCTAATAGGACCCACAAAAACACGTGGCAAAATTTAGGCCACCCGGTAATATTAAACGGGTGGCCTAAATTTTGCCAGATGTCAAACGCATATGTATTGGTGTTAACCTATATAAACAACCCCATAACACCAATACAACCAGAACATTGAAACAACACCGATTACAATTATGAGAAACCCCCCAACTAATTTTCGTCTTCATGCAAAAAATATTTTCCTCACATATCCAAAATGCAATTTAGAAATTTCCGAAGCAATGAAACAAATACAAAACATACAATGTTCGTCAAACAAGAAATTCATACGAATTTCTCAAGAAACTCACGAAGATGGTTCTCCACATCTACATGCTTTAATACAATTCGAAGGTAAACTTCAATTATACAATAATCGTTTATTTGATCTTACCCATCCAAACACCTCTTCAATATTTCATCCGAATATTCAAGGAGCAAAATCCAGTTCAGATGTTAAAAAATACATTGAAAAGGAAGGAACCTATCTAGATTGGGGTGAGTTTCAGATAGATGGTCGGTCTGCAAGAGGAGGATTACAATCCGCTAATGAAGCTTACGCCCAAGCTTTAAATAGCGAAACTCATCAAAAAGCAATGGAAACTATTAAAGAGCTTGCGCCTAGAGATTTTGTTCTACAATTCCACAATATTCAAAACAATCTAAACCGAATCTTCCAAAAGCCAAAAGAAGTCTACGTTCCGAAATTCCATTTTAGTCAATTCATACTCACGGATGAAATTTCATTATGGTTCTCAAAAACTTTCGAACCACAAAATTTAAATGAATCCCCTGCGGGGCCATCTTTTCAAACGGCCAACAATTGTGGATAATTGTTTGGCAACTCTGTCACTTTGAAAGGAGGCATATAAATACAGAATAGTCTGAAGTAAAAATAATAGTATAAAAATTAAAAACAACCAATCAGGTAACGATACCATTCTAAAACAAATATTTAATCACAGAACTTAGCTTATAAGCTAAGCAACAACCGACAAAGAATAAAGTACAACAGTACTTTTTGTCGGCCACGTGCACTACACGATAAAAATATTAAACAGATGTGGGTCCCACCACATTAAAAAGAAGGTACGACAACCAAATGTGGGCCCCACCACATTTAAAAGACGGCGGGATAAAAAAATAAAGCAAAAAAAATCCCGCCTAAAACCTAATAGGACCCACAAAAACACGTGGCAAAATTTAGGCCACCCGGTAATATTAAACGGGTGGCCTAAATTTTGCCAGATGTCAAACGCATATGTATTGGTGTTAACCTATATAAACAACCCCATAACACCAATACAACCAGAACATTGAAACAACACCGATTACAATTATGAGAAACCCCCCAACTAATTTTCGTCTTCATGCAAAAAATATTTTCCTCACATATCCAAAATGCAATTTAGAAATTTCCGAAGCAATGAAACAAATACAAAACATACAATGTTCGTCAAACAAGAAATTCATACGAATTTCTCAAGAAACTCACGAAGATGGTTCTCCACATCTACATGCTTTAATACAATTCGAAGGTAAACTTCAATTATACAATAATCGTTTATTTGATCTTACCCATCCAAACACCTCTTCAATATTTCAACCGAATATTCAAGGAGCAAAATCCAGTTCAGATGTTGAAAAATACATTGAAAAGGAAGGAACCTATCTAGATTGGGGTGAGTTTCAGATAGATGGTCGGTCTGCAAGAGGAGGATTACAATCCGCTAATGAAGCTTACGCCCAAGCTTTAAATAGCGAAACTCATCAAAAAGCAATGGAAACTACTAAAGAGCTTGCGCCTAGAGATTTTGTTCTACAATTCCACAATATTCAAAACAATCTAAACCGAATCTTCCAAAAGCCAAAAGAAGTCTACGTTCCGAAATTCCATTTTAGTCAATTCATACTCACGGATGAAATTTCATTATGGTTCTCAAAAACTTTCGAACCACAAAATTTAAATGAATCCCCTGCGGGGCCATCTTTTCATATACTCAAAAAAGATACTGACAGACCAAAATCAATTATTATCGAAGGTCCTACAAGAACAGGAAAAACACAGTGGGCACGTTCTATTGGACCACATAATTACTTAAGTGGCACCTGGTGCACTTTTCCTCAAACGACAAACGAGACTTTAATAACTTATTCACCTCTTTATTAAACAGGAGGAACTCTTCCTGTTCCTCCAAATTGATGTCTTTCGGGTTCGCCTTGATTCCCAAAATGTCCCACTTGTTCTGCCGAAGAAAACAACTGGTGCAAACGGCCAACAATTGTGGATAATTGTTTGGAAACTCTGTCACTTTGAAAGGAGGCATATAAATACAGAATAGTCTGAAGTAAAAATAATAGTATAAAAATTAAAAACAACCAATCAGGTAACGATACCATTCTAAAACAAATATTTAATCACAGAACTTAGCTTATAAGCTAAGCAACAACCGACAAAGAATAAAGTACAACAGTACTTTTTGTCGGCCACGTGCACTACACGACAAAAATATTAAACAGATGTGGGTCCCACCACATTAAAAAGAAGGTACGACAACCAAATGTGGGCCCCACCACATTTAAAAGACGGCGGGATAAAAAAATAAAGCAAAAAAAATCCCGCCTAAAACCTAATAGGACCCACAAAAACACGTGGCAAAATTTAGGCCACCCGGTAATATTAAACGGGTGGCCTAAATTTTGCCAGATGTCAAACGCATATGTATTGGTGTTAACCTATATAAACAACCCCATAACACCAATACAACCAGAACATTGAAACAACACCGATTACAATTATGAGAAACCCCCCAACTAATTTTCGTCTTCATGCAAAAAATATTTTCCTCACATATCCAAAATGCAATTTAGAAATTTCCGAAGCAATGAAACAAATACCAAACATACAATGTTCGTCAAACAAGAAATTCATACGAATTTCTCAAGAAACTCACGAAGATGGTTCTCCACATCTACATGCTTTAATACAATTCGAAGGTAAACTTCAATTATACAATAATCGTTTATTTGATCTTACCCATCCAAACACCTCTTCAATATTTCATCCGAATATTCAAGGAGCAAAATCCAGTTCAGATGTTAAAAAATACATTGAAAAGGAAGGAACCTATCTAGATTGGGGTGAGTTTCAGATAGATGGTCGGTCTGCAAGAGGAGGATTACAATCCGCTAATAAAGCTTACGCCCAAGCTTTAAATAGCGAAACTCATCAAAAAGCAATGGAAACTATTAAAGAGCTTGCGCCTAGAGATTTTGTTCTACAATTCCACAATATTCAAAACAATCTAAACCGAATCTTCCAAAAGCCAAAAGAAGTCTACGTTCCGAAATTCCATTTTAGTCAATTCATACTCACGGATGAAATTTCATTATGGTTCTCAAAAACTTTCGAACCACAAAATTTAAATGAATCCCCTGCGGGGCCATCTTTTCATATACTCAAAAAAGATACTGACAGACCAAAATCAATTATTATCGAAGGTCCTACAAGAACAGGAAAAACACAGTGGGCACGTTCTATTGGACCACATAATTACTTAAGTGGCACCTGGTGCACTTTTCCTCAAACGACAAACGAGACTTTAATAACTTATTCACCTCTTTATTAAACAGGAGGAACTCTTCCTGTTCCTCCAAATTGATGACTTTCGGGTTCGCCTTGATTCCCAAAATGTCCCACTTGTTCTGCCGAAGAAAACAACTGGTGCAAACGGCCAACAATTGTGGATAATTGTTTGGCAACTCTGTCACTTTGAAAGGAGGCATATAAATACAGAATAGTCTGAAGTAAAAATAATAGTATAAAAATTAAAAACAACCAATCAGGTAACGATACCATTCTAAAACAAATATTTAATCACAGAACTTAGCTTATAAGCTAAGCAACAACCGACAAAGAATAAAGTACAACAGTACTTTTTGTCGGCCACGTGCACTACACGACAAAAATATTAAACAGATGTGGGTCCCAACACATTAAAAAGAAGGTACGACAACCAAATGTGGGCCCCACCACATTTAAAAGACGGCGGGATTAAAAAATAAAGCATAAAAAATCCCGCCTAAAACCTAATAGGACCCACAAAAACACGTGGCAAAATTTAGGCCACCCGGTAATATTAAACGGGTGGCCTAAATTTTGCCAGATGTCAAACGCATATGTATTGGTGTTAACCTATATAAACAACCCCATAACACCAATACAACCAGAACATTGAAACAACACCGATTACAATTATGAGAAACCCCCCAACTAATTTTCGTCTTCATGCAAAAAATATTTTCCTCACATATCCAAAATGCAATTTAGAAATTTCCGAAGCAATGAAACAAATACAAAACATACAATGTTCGTCAAACAAGAAATTCATACGAATTTCTCAAGAAACTCACGAAGATGGTTCTCCACATCTACATGCTTTAATACAATTCGAAGGTAAACTTCAATTATACAATAGTCGTTTATTTGATCTTACCCATCCAAACACCTCTTCAATATTTCATCCGATTATTCAAGGAGCAAAATCCAGTTCAGATGTTAAAAAATACATTGAAAAGGAAGGAACCTATCTAGATTGGAGTGAGTTTCAGATAGATGGTCGGTCTGCAAGAGGAGGATTACAATCCGCTAATGAAGCTTACGCCCAAGCTTTAAATAGCGAAACTCATCAAAAAGCAATGGAAACTACTAAAGAGCTTGCGCCTAGAGATTTTGTTCTACAATTCCACAATATTCAAAACAATCTAAACCGAATCTTCCAAAAGCCAAAAGAAGTCTACGTTCCGAAATTCCATTTTAGTCAATTCATACTCACGGATGAAATTTCATTATGGTTCTCAAAAACTTTCGAACCACAAAATTTAAATGAATCCCCTGCGGGGCCATCTTTTCATATACTCAAAAAAGATACTGACAGACCAAAATCAATTATTATCGAAGGTCCTACAAGAACAGGAAAAACACAGTGGGCACGTTCTATTGGACCACATAATTACTTAAGTGGCACCTGGTGCACTTTTCCTCAAACGACAAACGAGACTTTAATAACTTATTCACCTCTTTATTAAACAGGAGGAACTCTTCCTGTTCCTCCAAATTGATGTCTTTCGGGTTCGCCTTGATTCCCAAAATGTCCCACTTGTTCTGCCGAAGAAAACAACTGGTGCAAACGGCCAACAATTGTGGATAATTGTTTGGCAACTCTGTCACTTTGAAAGGAGGCATATAAATACAGAATAGTCTGAAGTAAAAATAATAGTATAAAAATTAAAAACAACCAATCAGGTAACGATACCATTCTAAAACAAATATTTAATCACAGAACTTAGCTTATAAGCTAAGCAACAACCGACAAAGAATAAAGTACAACAGTACTTTTTGTCGGCCACGTGCACTACACGACAAAAATATTAAACAGATGTGGGTCCCAACACATTAAAAAGAAGGTACGACAACCAAATGTGGGCCCCACCACATTTAAAAGACGGCGGGATTAAAAAATAAAGCATAAAAAATCCCGCCTAAAACCTAATAGGACCCACAAAAACACGTGGCAAAATTTAGGCCACCCGGTAATATTAAACGGGTGGCCTAAATTTTGCCAGATGTCAAACGCATATGTATTGGTGTTAACCTATATAAACAACCCCATAACACCAATACAACCAGAACATTGAAACAACACCGATTACAATTATGAGAAACCCCCCAACTAATTTTCGTCTTCATGCAAAAAATATTTTCCTCACATATCCAAAATGCAATTTAGAAATTTCCGAAGCAATGAAACAAATACAAAACATACAATGTTCGTCAAACAAGAAATTCATACGAATTTCTCAAGAAACTCACGAAGATGGTTCTCCACATCTACATGCTTTAATACAATTCGAAGGCAAACTTCAATTATACAATAATCGTTTATTTGATCTTACCCATCCAAACACCTCTTCAATATTTCATCCGAATATTCAAGGAGCAAAATCCAGTTCAGATGTTAAAAAATACATTGAAAAGGAAGGAACCTATCTAGATTGGAGTGAGTTTCAGATAGATGGTCGGTCTGCAAGAGGAGGATTACAATCCGCTAATGAAGATTACGCCCAAGCTTTAAATAGCGAAACTCATCAAAAAGCAATGGAAACTATTAAAGAGCTTGCGCCTAGAGATTTTGTTCTACAATTCCACAATATTCAAAACAATCTAAACCGAATCTTCCAAAAGCCAAAAGAAGTCTACGTTCCAAAATTCCATTTTAGTCAATTCATACTCACGGATGAAATTTCATTATGGTTCTCAAAAACTTTCGAACCACAAAATTTAAATGAATCCCCTGCGGGGCCATCTTTTCATATACTCAAAAAAGATACTGACAGACCAAAATCAATTATTATCGAAGGTCCTACAAGAACAGGAAAAACACAGTGGGCACGTTCTATTGGACCACATAATTACTTAAGTGGCCATCTGGATTTCAACTACAACACTTTCTCAGACGAAGTGGAATACAACGTAATAGATGATGTGGATCCAGCGTACTTGAAAATGAAACATTGGAAACAATTAATTGGCGCGCAAAGAGAGTGGCAGACAAACCTTAAATATGGAAAACCACGTGTCATTAAAGGTGGTATTCCAATTGTTTGGCAACTCTGTCACTTTGAAAGGAGGCATATAAATACAGAATAGTCTGAAGTAAAAATAATAGTATAAAAATTAAAAACAACCAATCAGGTAACGATACCATTCTAAAACAAATATTTAATCACAGAACTTAGCTTATAAGCTAAGCAACAACCGACAAAGAATAAAGTACAACAGTACTTTTTGTCGGCCACGTGCACTACACGATAAAAATATTAAACAGATGTGGGTCCCACCACATTAAAAAGAAGGTACGACAACCAAATGTGGGCCCCACCACATTTAAAAGACGGCGGGATAAAAAAATAAAGCATAAAAAATCCCGCCTAAAACCTAATAGGACCCACAAAAACACGTGGCAAAATTTAGGCCACCCGGTAATATTAAACGGGTGGCCTAAATTTTGCCAGATGTCAAACGCATATGTATTGGTGTTAACCTATATAAACAACCCCATAACACCAATACAACCAGAACATTGAAACAACACCGATTACAATTATGAGAAACCCCCCAACTAATTTTCGTCTTCATGCAAAAAATATTTTCCTCACATATCCAAAATGCAATTTAGAAATTTCCGAAGCAATGAAACAAATACAAAACATACAATGTTCGTCAAACAAGAAATTCATACGAATTTCTCAAGAAACTCACGAAGATGGTTCTCCACATCTACATGCTTTAATACAATTCGAAGGTAAACTTCAATTATACAATAATCGTTTATTTGATCTTACCCATCCAAACACCTCTTCAATATTTCATCCGAATATTCAAGGAGCAAAATCCAGTTCAGATGTTAAAAAATACATTGAAAAGGAAGGAACCTATCTAGATTGGAGTGAGTTTCAGATAGATGGTCGGTCTGCAAGAGGAGGATTACAATCCGCTAATGAAGCTTACGCCCAAGCTTTAAATAGCGAAACTCATCAAAAAGCAATGGAAACTATTAAAGAGCATGCGCCTAGAGTTTTTGTTCTACAATTCCACAATATTCAAAACAATCCAAACCGAATCTTCCTAAAGCCAAAAGAAGTCTACGTTCCGAAATTCCATTTTAGTCAATTCATACTCACGGATGAAATTTCATTATGGTTCTCAAAAACTTTCGAACCACAAAATTTAAATGAATCCCCTGCGGGGCCATCTTTTCATATACTCAAAAAAGATACTGACAGACCAAAATCAATTATTATTGAAGGTCCTACAAGAACAGGAAAAACACAGTGGGCACGTTCTATTGGACCACATAATTACTTAAGTGGCCATCTGGATTTCAACTACAACACTTTCTCAGACGAAGTGGAATACAACGTAATAGATGATGTGGATCCAGCGTACTTGAAAATGAAACATTGGAAACAATTAATTGGCGCGCAAAGAGAGTGGCAGACAAACCTTAAATATGGAAAACCACGTGTCATTAAAGGTGGTATTCCAATTGTTTGGCAACTCTGTCACTTTGAAAGGAGGCATATAAATACAGAATAGTCTGAAGTAAAAATAATAGTATAAAAATTAAAAACAACCAATCAGGTAACGATACCATTCTAAAACAAATATTTAATCACAGAACTTAGCTTATAAGCTAAGCAACAACCGACAAAGAATAAAGTACAACAGTACTTTTTGTCGGCCACGTGCACTACACGATAAAAATATTAAACAGATGTGGGTCCCACCACATTAAAAAGAAGGTACGACAACCAAATGTGGGCCCCACCACATTTAAAAGACGGCGGGATAAAAAAATAAAGCATAAAAAATCCCGCCTAAAACCTAATAGGACCCACAAAAACACGTGGCAAAATTTAGGCCACCCGGTAATATTAAACGGGTGGCCTAAATTTTGCCAGATGTCAAACGCATATGTATTGGTGTTAACCTATATAAACAACCCCATAACACCAATACAACCAGAACATTGAAACAACACCGATTACAATTATGAGAAACCCCCCAACTAATTTTCGTCTTCATGCAAAAAATATTTTCCTCACATATCCAAAATGCAATTTAGAAATTTCCGAAGCAATGAAACAAATACAAAACATACAATGTTCGTCAAACAAGAAATTCATACGAATTTCTCAAGAAACTCACGAAGATGGTTCTCCACATCTACATGCTTTAATACAATTCGAAGGTAAACTTCAATTATACAATAATCGTTTATTTGATCTTACCCATCCAAACACCTCTTCAATATTTCATCCGAATATTCAAGGAGCAAAATCCAGTTCAGATGTTAAAAAATACATTGAAAAGGAAGGAACCTATCTAGATTGGAGTGAGTTTCAGATAGATGGTCGGTCTGCAAGAGGAGGATTACAATCCGCTAATGAAGCTTACGCCCAAGCTTTAAATAGCGAAACTCATCAAAAAGCAATGGAAACTATTAAAGAGCTTGCGCCTAGAGATTTTGTTCTACAATTCCACAATATTCAAAACAATCTAAACCGAATCTTCCAAAAGCCAAAAGAAGTCTACGTTCCGAAATTCCATTTTAGTCAATTCATACTCACGGATGAAATTTCATTATGGTTCTCAAAAACTTTCGAACCACAAAATTTAAATGAATCCCCTGCGGGGCCATCTTTTCATATACTCAAAAAAGATACTGACAGACCAAAATCAATTATTATCGAAGGTCCTACAAGAACAGGAAAAACACAGTGGGCACGTTCTATTGGACCACATAATTACTTAAGTGGCCATCTGGATTTCAACTACAACACTTTCTCAGACGAAGTGGAATACAACGTAATAGATGATGTGGATCCAGCGTACTTGAAAATGAAACATTGGAAACAATTAATTGGCGCGCAAAGAGAGTGGCAGACAAACCTTAAATATGGAAAACCACGTGTCATTAAAGGTGGTATTCCAATTGTTTGGCAACTCTGTCACTTTGAAAGGAGGCATATAAATACAGAATAGTCTGAAGTAAAAATAATAGTATAAAAATTAAAAACAACCAATCAGGTAACGATACCATTCTAAAACAAATATTTAATCACAGAACTTAGCTTATAAGCTAAGCAACAACTGACAAAGAATAAAGTACAATAGTACTTTTTGTCGGCCACGTGCACTACACGATAAAAATATTAAACAGATGTGGGTCCCACCACATTAAAAAGAAGGTACGACAACCAAATGTGGGCCCCACCACATTTAAAAGACGGCGGGATAAAAAAATAAAGCATAAAAAATCCCGCCTAAAACCTAATAGGACCCACAAAAACACGTGGCAAAATTTAGGCCACCCGGTAATATTAAACGGGTGGCCTAAATTTTGCCAGATGTCAAACGCATATGTATTGGTGTTAACCTATATAAACAACCCCATAACACCAATACAACCAGAACATTGAAACAACACCGATTACAATTATGAGAAACCACCCAACTAATTTTCGTCTTCATGCAAAAAATATTTTCCTCACATATCCAAAATGCAATTTAGAAATTTCCGAAGCAATGAAACAAATACAAAACATACAATGTTCGTCAAACAAGAAATTCATACGAATTTCTCAAGAAACTCACGAAGATAGTTCTCCACATCTACATGCTTTAATACAATTCGAAGGTAAACTTCAATTATACAATAATCGTTTATTTGATCTTACCCATCCAAACACCTCTTCAATATTTCATCCGAATATTCAAGGAGCAAAATCCAGTTCAGATGTTAAAAAATACATTGAAAAGGAAGGAACCTATCTAGATTGGAGTGAGTTTCAGATAGATGGTCGGTCTGCAAGAGGAGGATTACAATCCGCTAATGAAGCTTACGCCCAAGCTTTAAATAGCGAAACTCATCAAAAAGCAATGGAAACTATTAAAGAGCATGCGCCTAGAGTTTTCGTTCTACAATTCCACAATATTCAAAACAATCCAAACCGAATCTTCCTAAAGCCAAAAGAAGTCTACGTTCCGAAATTCCATTTTAGTCAATTCATACTCACGGATGAAATTTCATTATGGTTCTCAAAAACTTTCGAACCACAAAATTTAAATGAATCCCCTGCGGGGCCATCTTTTCATATACTCAAAAAAGATACTGACAGACCAAAATCAATTATTATTGAAGGTCCTACAAGAACAGGAAAAACACAGTGGGCACGTTCTATTGGACCACATAATTACTTAAGTGGCCATCTGGATTTCAACTACAACACTTTCTCAGACGAAGTGGAATACAACGTAATAGATGATGTGGATCCAGCGTACTTGAAAATGAAACATTGGAAACAATTAATTGGCGCGCAAAGAGAGTGGCAGACAAACCTTAAATATGGAAAACCACGTGTCATTAAAGGTGGTATTCCAATTGTTTGGCAACTCTGTCACTTTGAAAGGAGGCATATAAATACAGAATAGTCTGAAGTAAAAATAATAGTATAAAAATTAAAAACAACCAATCAGGTAACGATACCATTCTAAAACAAATATTTAATCACAGAACTTAGCTTATAAGCTAAGCAACAACCGACAAAGAATAAAGTACAACAGTACTTTTTGTCGGCCACGTGCACTACACGATAAAAATATTAAACAGATGTGGGTCCCACCACATTAAAAAGAAGGTACGACAACCAAATGTGGGCCCCACCACATTTAAAAGACGGCGGGATAAAAAAATAAAGCATAAAAAATCCCGCCTAAAACCTAATAGGACCCACAAAAACACGTGGCAAAATTTAGGCCACCCGGTAATATTAAACGGGTGGCCTAAATTTTGCCAGATGTCAAACGCATATGTATTGGTGTTAACCTATATAAACAACCCCATAACACCAATACAACCAGAACATTGAAACAACACCGATTACAATTATGAGAAACCCCCCAACTAATTTTCGTCTTCATGCAAAAAATATTTTCCTCACATATCCAAAATGCAATTTAGAAATTTCCGAAGCAATGAAACAAATACAAAACATACAATGTTCGTCAAACAAGAAATTCATACGAATTTCTCAAGAAACTCACGAAGATGGTTCTCCACATCTACATGCTTTAATACAATTCGAAGGTAAACTTCAATTATACAATAATCGTTTATTTGATCTTACCCATCCAAACACCTCTTCAATATTTCATCCGAATATTCAAGGAGCAAAATCCAGTTCAGATGTTAAAAAATACATTGAAAAGGAAGGAACCTATCTAGATTGGAGTGAGTTTCAGATAGATGGTCGGTCTGCAAGAGGAGGATTACAATCCGCTAATGAAGCTTACGCCCAAGCTTTAAATAGCGAAACTCATCAAAAAGCAATGGAAACTATTAAAGAGCTTGCGCCTAGAGATTTTGTTCTACAATTCCACAATATTCAAAACAATCTAAACCGAATCTTCCAAAAGCCAAAAGAAGTCTACGTTCCGAAATTCCATTTTAGTCAATTCATACTCACGGATGAAATTTCATTATGGTTCTCAAAAACTTTCGAACCACAAAATTTAAATGAATCCCCTGTGGGGCCATCTTTTCATATACTCAAAAAAGATACTGACAGACCAAAATCAATTATTATCGAAGGTCCTACAAGAACAGGAAAAACACAGTGGGCACGTTCTATTGGACCACATAATTACTTAAGTGGCCATCTGGATTTCAACTACAACACTTTCTCAGATGAAGTGGAATACAACGTAATAGATGATGTGGATCCAGCGTACTTGAAAATGAAACATTGGAAACAATTAATTGGCGCGCAAAGAGAGTGGCAGACAAACCTTAAATATGGAAAACCACGTGTCATTAAAGGTGGTATTCCAATTGTTTGGCAACTCTGTCACTTTGAAAGGAGGCATATAAATACAGAATAGTCTGAAGTAAAAATAATAGTATAAAAATTAAAAACAACCAATCAGGTAACGATACCATTCTAAAACAAATATTTAATCACAGAACTTAGCTTATAAGCTAAGCAACAACCGACAAAGAATAAAGTACAACAGTACTTTTTGTCGGCCACGTGCACTACACGATAAAAATATTAAACAGATGTGGGTCCCACCACATTAAAAAGAAGGTACGACAACCAAATGTGGGCCCCACCACATTTAAAAGACGGCGGGATAAAAAAATAAAGCATAAAAAATCCCGCCTAAAACCTAATAGGACCCACAAAAACACGTGGCAAAATTTAGGCCACCCGGTAATATTAAACGGGTGGCCTAAATTTTGCCAGATGTCAAACGCATATGTATTGGTGTTAACCTATATAAACAACCCCATAACACCAATACAACCAGAACATTGAAACAACACCGATTACAATTATGAGAAACCCCCCAACTAATTTTCGTCTTCATGCAAAAAATATTTTCCTCACATATCCAAAATGCAATTTAGAAATTTCCAAAGCAATGAAACAAATACAAAACATACAATGTTCGTCAAACATGAAATTCATACGAATTTCTCAAGAAACTCACGAAGATGGTTCTCCACATCTACATGCTTTAATACAATTCGAAGGTAAACTTCAATTATACAATAATCGTTTATTTGATCTTACCCATCCAAACACCTCTTCAATATTTCATCCGAATATTCAAGGAGCAAAATCCAGTTCAGATGTTAAAAAATACATTGAAAAGGAAGGAACCTATCTAGATTGGAGTGAGTTTCAGATAGATGGTCGGTCTGCAAGAGGAGGATTACAATCCGCTAATGAAGCTTACGCCCAAGCTTTAAATAGCGAAACTCATCAAAAAGCAATGGAAACTATTAAAGAGCTTGCGCCTAGAGATTTTGTTCTACAATTCCACAATATTCAAAACAATCTAAACCGAATCTTCCAAAAGCCAAAAGAAGTCTACGTTCCGAAATTCCATTTTAGTCAATTCATACTCACGGATGAAATTTCATTATGGTTCTCAAAAACTTTCGAACCACAAAATTTAAATGAATCCCCTGCGGGGCCATCTTTTCATATACTCAAAAAAGATACTGACAGACCAAAATCAATTATTATCGAAGGTCCTACAAGAACAGGAAAAACACAGTGGGCACGTTCTATTGGACCACATAATTACTTAAGTGGCACCTGGTGCACTTTTCCTCAAACGACAAACGAGACTTTAATAACTTATTCACCTCTTTATTAAACAGGAGGAACTCTTCCTGTTCCTCCAAATTGATGTCTTTCGGGTTCGCCTTGATTCCCAAAATGTCCCACTTGTTCTGCCGAAGAAAACAACTGGTGCAAACGGCCAACAATTGTGGATAATTGTTTGGCAACTCTGTCACTTTGAAAGGAGGCATATAAATACAGAATAGTCTGAAGTAAAAATAATAGTATAAAAATTAAAAACAACCAATCAGGTAACGATACCATTCTAAAACAAATATTTAATCACAGAACTTAGCTTATAAGCTAAGCAACAACCGACAAAGAATAAAGTACAACAGTACTTTTTGTCGGCCACGTGCACTACACGACAAAAATATTAAACAGATGTGGGTCCCAACACATTAAAAAGAAGGTACGACAACCAAATGTGGGCCCCACCACATTTAAAAGACGGCGGGATTAAAAAAATAAAGCATAAAAAATCCCGCCTAAAACCTAATAGGACCCACAAAAACACGTGGCAAAATTTAGGCCACCCGGTAATATTAAACGGGTGGCCTAAATTTTGCCAGATGTCAAACGCATATGTATTGGTGTTAACCTATATAAACAACCCCATAACACCAATACAACCAGAACATTGAAACAACACCGATTACAATTATGAGAAACCCCCCAACTAATTTTCGTATTCATGCAAAAAATATTTTCCTCACGTATCCAAAATGCAATTTAGAAATTTCCGAAGCAATGAAACAAATACAAAACATACAATGTTCGTCAAACAAGAAATTCATACGAATTTCTCAAGAAACTCACGAAGATGGTTCTCCACATCTACATGCTTTAATACAATTCGAAGGTAAACTACAATTATACAATAATCGTTTATTTGATCTTACCCATCCAAACACCTCTTCAATATTTCATCCGAATATTCAAGGAGCAAAATCCAGTTCAGATGTTAAAAAATACATTGAAAAGGAAGGAACCTATCTAGATTGGGGTGAGTTTCAGATAGATGGTCGGTCTGCAAGAGGAGGATTACAATCCGCTAATGAAGCTTACGCCCAAGCTTTAAATAGCGAAACTCATCAAAAAGCAATGGAAACTATTAAAGAGCTTGCGCCTAGAGATTTTGTTCTACAATTCCACAATATTCAAAACAATCTAAACCGAATCTTCCAAAAGCCAAAAGAAGTCTACGTTCCGAAATTCCATTTTAGTCAATTTATACTCACGGATGAAATTTCATTATGGTTCTCAAAAACTTTCGAACCACAAAATTTAAATGAATCCCCTGCGGGGCCATCTTTTCATATACTCAAAAAAGATACTGACAGACCAAAATCAATTATTATCGAAGGTTCTACAAGAACAGGAAAAACACAGTGGGCACGTTCTATTGGACCACATAATTACTTAAGTGGCACCTGGTGCACTTTTCCTCAAACGACAAACGAGACTTTAATAACTTATTCACCTCTTTATTAAACAGGAGGAACTCTTCCTGTTCCTCCAAATTGATGTCTTTCGGGTTCGCTTTGATTCCCAAAATGTCCCACTTGTTCTGCCGAAGAAAACAACTGGTGCAAACGGCCAACAATTGTGGATAATTGTTTGGCAACTCTGTCACTTTGAAAGGAGGCATATAAATACAGAATAGTCTGAAGTAAAAATAATAGTATAAAAATTAAAAACAACCAATCAGGTAACGATACCATTCTAAAACAAATATTTAATCACAGAACTTAGCTTATAAGCTAAGCAACAACCGACAAAGAATAAAGTACAACAGTACTTTTTGTCGGCCACGTGCACTACACGACAAAAATATTAAACAGATGTGGGTCCCAACACATTAAAAAGAAGGTACGACAACCAAATGTGGGACCCACCACATTTAAAAGACGGCGGGATTAAAAAATAAAGCATAAAAAAACCCGCCTAAAACCTAATAGGACCCACAAAAACACGTGGCAAAATTTAGGCCACCCGGTAATATTAAACGGGTGGCCTAAATTTTGCCAGATGTCAAACGCATATGTATTGGTGTTAACCTATATAAACAACCCCATAACACCAATACAACCAGAACATTGAAACAACACCGATTACAATTATGAGAAACCCCCCAACTAATTTTCGTCTTCATGCAAAAAATATTTTCCTCACATATCCAAAATGCAATTTAGAAATTTCCGAAGCAATGAAACAAATACAAAACATACAATGTTCGTCAAACAAGAAATTCATACGAATTTCTCAAGAAACTCACGAAGATGGTTCTCCACATCTACATGCTTTAATACAATTCGAAGGTAAACTTCAATTATACAATAATCGTTTATTTGATCTTACCCATCCAAACACCTCTTCAATATTTCATCCGAATATTCAAGGAGCAAAATCCAGTTCAGATGTTAAAAAATACATTGAAAAGGAAGGAACCTATCTAGATTGGGGTGAGTTTCAGATAGATGGTCGGTCTGCAAGAGGAGGATTACAATCCGCTAATGAAGCTTACGCCCAAGCTTTAAATAGCGAAACTCATCAAAAAGCAATGGAAACTATTAAAGAGCTTGCGCCTAGAGATTTTGTTCTACAATTCCACAATATTCAAAACAATCTAAACCGAATCTTCCAAAAGCCAAAAGAAGTCTACGTTCCGAAATTCCATTTTAGTCAATTCATACTCACGGATGAAATTTCATTATGGTTCTCAAAAACTTTCGAACCACAAAATTTAAATGAATCCCCTGCGGGGCCATCTTTTCATATACTCAAAAAAGATACTGACAGACCAAAATCAATTATTATCGAAGGTTCTACAAGAACAGGAAAAACACAGTGGGCACGTTCTATTGGACCACATAATTACTTAAGTGGCACCTGGTGCACTTTTCCTCAAACGACAAACGAGACTTTAATAACTTATTCACCTCTTTATTAAACAGGAGGAACTCTTCCTGTTCCTCCAAATTGATGTCTTTCGGGTTCGCCTTGATTCCCAAAATGTCCCACTTGTTCTGCCGAAGAAAACAACTGGTGCAAACGGCCAACAATTGTGGATAATTGTTTGGCAACTCTGTCACTTTGAAAGGAGGCATATAAATACAGAATAGTCTGAAGTAAAAATAATAGTATAAAAATTAAAAACAACCAATCAGGTAACGATACCATTCTAAAACAAATATTTAATCACAGAACTTAGCTTATAAGCTAAGCAACAACCGACAAAGAATAAAGTACAACAGTACTTTTTGTCGGCCACGTGCACTACACGACAAAAATATTAAACAGATGTGGGTCCCACCACATTAAAAAGAAGGTACGACAACCAAATGTGGGCCCCACCACATTTAAAAGACGGCGGGATTAAAAAATAAAGCATAAAAAATCCCGCCTAAAACCTAATAGGACCCACAAAAACACGTGGCAAAATTTAGGCCACCCGGTAATATTAAACGGGTGGCCTAAATTTTGCCAGATGTCAAACGCATATGTATTGGTGTTAACCTATATAAACAACCCCATAACACCAATACAACCAGAACATTGAAACAACACCGATTACAATTATGAGAAACCCCCCAACTAATTTTCGTCTTCATGCAAAAAATATTTTCCTCACATATCCAAAATGCAATTTAGAAATTTCCGAAGCAATGAAACAAATACAAAACATACAATGTTCGTCAAACAAGAAATTCATACGAATTTCTCAAGAAACTCACGAAGATGGTTCTCCACATCTACATGCTTTAATACAATTCGAAGGTAAACTTCAATTATACAATAATCGTTTATTTGATCTTACCCATCCAAACACCTCTTCAATATTTCATCCGAATATTCAAGGAGCAAAATCCAGTTCAGATGTTAAAAAATACATTGAAAAGGAAGGAACCTATCTAGATTGGGGTGAGTTTCAGATAGATGGTCGGTCTGCAAGAGGAGGATTACAATCCGCTAATAAAGCTTACGCCCAAGCTTTAAATAGCGAAACTCATCAAAAAGCAATGGAAACTATTAAAGAGCTTGCGCCTAGAGATTTTGTTCTACAATTCCACAATATTCAAAACAATCTAAACCGAATCTTCCAAAAGCCAAAAGAAGTCTACGTTCCGAAATTCCATTTTAGTCAATTCATACTCACGGATGAAATTTCATTATGGTTCTCAAAAACTTTCGAACCACAAAATTTAAATGAATCCCCTGCGGGGCCATCTTTTCATATACTCAAAAAAGATACTGACAGACCAAAATCAATTATTATCGAAGGTTCTACAAGAACAGGAAAAACACAGTGGGCACGTTCTATTGGACCACATAATTACTTAAGTGGCACCTGGTGCACTTTTCCTCAAACGACAAACGAGACTTTAATAACTTATTCACCTCTTTATTAAACAGGAGGAACTCTTCCTGTTCCTCCAAATTGATGTCTTTCGGGTTCGCCTTGATTCCCAAAATGTCCCACTTGTTCTGCCGAAGAAAACAACTGGTGCAAACGGCCAACAATTGTGGATAATTGTTTGGCAACTCTGTCACTTTGAAAGGAGGCATATAAATACAGAATAGTCTGAAGTAAAAATAATAGTATAAAAATTAAAAACAACCAATCAGGTAACGATACCATTCTAAAACAAATATTTAATCACAGAACTTAGCTTATAAGCTAAGCAACAACCGACAAAGAATAAAGTACAACAGTACTTTTTGTCGGCCACGTGCACTACACGACAAAAATATTAAACAGATGTGGGTCCCAACACATTAAAAAGAAGGTACGACAACCAAATGTGGGCCCCACCACATTTAAAAGACGGCGGGATTAAAAAATAAAGCATAAAAAATCCCGCCTAAAACCTAATAGGACCCACAAAAACACGTGGCAAAATTTAGGCCACCCGGTAATATTAAACGGGTGGCCTAAATTTTGCCAGATGTCAAACGCATATGTATTGGTGTTAACCTATATAAACAACCCCATAACACCAATACAACCAGAACATTGAAACAACACCGATTACAATTATGAGAAACCCCCCAACTAATTTTCGTCTTCATGCAAAAAATATTTTCCTCACATATCCAAAATGCAATTTAGAAATTTCCGAAGCAATGAAACAAATACAAAACATACAATGTTCGTCAAACAAGAAATTCATACGAATTTCTCAAGAAACTCACGAAGATGGTTCTCCACATCTACATGCTTTAATACAATTCGAAGGTAAACTTCAATTATACAATAATCGTTTATTTGATCTTACCCATCCAAACACCTCTTCAATATTTCATCCGAATATTCAAGGAGCAAAATCCAGTTCAGATGTTAAAAAATACATTGAAAAGGAAGGAACCTATCTAGATTGGGGTGAGTTTCAGATAGATGGTCGGTCTGCAAGAGGAGGATTACAATCCGCTAATGAAGCTTACGCCCAAGCTTTAAATAGCGAAACTCATCAAAAAGCAATGGAAACTATTAAAGAGCTTGCGCCTAGAGATTTTGTTCTACAATTCCACAATATTCAAAACAATCTAAACCGAATCTTCCAAAAGCCAAAAGAAGTCTACGTTCCGAAATTCCATTTTAGTCAATTCATACTCACGGATGAAATTTCATTATGGTTCTCAAAAACTTTCGAACCACAAAATTTAAATGAATCCCCTGCGGGGCCATCTTTTCATATACTCAAAAAAGATACTGACAGACCAAAATCAATTATTATCGAAGGTTCTACAAGAACAGGAAAAACACAGTGGGCACGTTCTATTGGACCACATAATTACTTAAGTGGCACCTGGTGCACTTTTCCTCAAACGACAAACGAGACTTTAATAACTTATTCACCTCTTTATTAAACAGGAGGAACTCTTCCTGTTCCTCCAAATTGATGTCTTTCGGGTTCGCCTTGATTCCCAAAATGTCCCACTTGTTCTGCCGAAGAAAACAACTGGTGCAAACGGCCAACAATTGTGGATAATTGTTTGGCAACTCTGTCACTTTGAAAGGAGGCATATAAATACAGAATAGTCTGAAGTAAAAATAATAGTATAAAAATTAAAAACAACCAATCAGGTAACGATACCATTCTAAAACAAATATTTAATCACAGAACTTAGCTTATAAGCTAAGCAACAACCGACAAAGAATAAAGTACAACAGTACTTTTTGTCGGCCACGTGCACTACACGACAAAAATATTAAACAGATGTGGGTCCCAACACATTAAAAAGAAGGTACGACAACCAAATGTGGGCCCCACCACATTTAAAAGACGGCGGGATTAAAAAATAAAGCATAAAAAATCCCGCCTAAAACCTAATAGGACCCACAAAAACACGTGGCAAAATTTAGGCCACCCGGTAATATTAAACGGGTGGCCTAAATTTTGCCAGATGTCAAACGCATATGTATTGGTGTTAACCTATATAAACAACCCCATAACACCAATACAACCAGAACATTGAAACAACACCGATTACAATTATGAGAAACCCCCCAACTAATTTTCGTCTTCATGCAAAAAATATTTTCCTCACATATCCAAAATGCAATTTAGAAATTTTCGAAGCAATGAAACAAATACAAAACATACAATGTTCGTCAAACAAGAAATTCATACGAATTTCTCAAGAAACTCACGAAGATGGTTCTCCACATCTACATGCTTTAATACAATTCGAAGGTAAACTTCAATTATATAATAATCGTTTATTTGATCTTACCCATCCAAACACCTCTTCAATATTTCATCCGAATATTCAAGGAGCAAAATCCAGTTCAGATGTTAAAAAATACATTGAAAAGGAAGGAACCTATCTAGATTGGGGTGAGTTTCAGATAGATGGTCGGTCTGCAAGAGGAGGATTACAATCCGCTAATGAAGCTTACGCCCAAGCTTTAAATAGCGAAACTCATCAAAAAGCAATGGAAACTATTAAAGAGCTTGCGCCTAGAGATTTTGTTCTACAATTCCACAATATTCAAAACAATCTAAACCGAATCTTCCAAAAGCCAAAAGAAGTCTACGTTCCGAAATTCCATTTTAGTCAATTTATACTCACGGATGAAATTTCATTATGGTTCTCAAAAACTTTCGAACCACAAAATTTAAATGAATCCCCTGCGGGGCCATCTTTTCATATACTCAAAAAAGATACTGACAGACCAAAATCAATTATTATCGAAGGTCCTACAAGAACAGGAAAAACACAGTGGGCACGTTCTATTGGACCACATAATTACTTAAGTGGCACCTGGTGCACTTTTCCTCAAACGACAAACGAGACTTTAATAACTTATTCACCTCTTTATTAAACAGGAGGAACTCTTCCTGTTCCTCCAAATTGATGTCTTTCGGGTTCGCCTTGATTCCCAAAATGTCCCACTTGTTCTGCCGAAGAAAACAACTGGTGCAAACGGCCAACAATTGTGGATAATTGTTTGGCAACTCTGTCACTTTGAAAGGAGGCATATAAATACAGAATAGTCTGAAGTAAAAATAATAGTATAAAAATTAAAAACAACCAATCAGGTAACGATACCATTCTAAAACAAATATTTAATCACAGAACTTAGCTTATAAGCTAAGCAACAACCGACAAAGAATAAAGTACAACAGTACTTTTTGTCGGCCACGTGCACTACACGACAAAAATATTAAACAGATGTGGGTCCCAACACATTAAAAAGAAGGTACGACAACCAAATGTGGGCCCCACCACATTTAAAAGACGGCGGGATTAAAAAATAAAGCATAAAAAATCCCGCCTAAAACCTAATAGGACCCACAAAAACACGTGGCAAAATTTAGGCCACCCGGTAATATTAAACGGGTGGCCTAAATTTTGCCAGATGTCAAACGCATATGTATTGGTGTTAACCTATATAAACAACCCCATAACACCAATACAACCAGAACATTGAAACAACACCGATTACAATTATGAGAAACCCCCCAACTAATTTTCGTCTTCATGCAAAAAATATTTTCCTCACATATCCAAAATGCAATTTAGAAATTTCCGAAGCAATGAAACAAATACAAAACATACAATGTTCGTCAAACAAGAAATTCATACGAATTTCTCAAGAAACTCACGAAGATGGTTCTCCACATCTACATGCTTTAATACAATTCGAAGGTAAACTTCAATTATACAATAATCGTTTATTTGATCTTACCCATCCAAACACCTCTTCAATATTTCATCCGAATATTCAAGGAGCAAAATCCAGTTCAGATGTTAAAAAATACATTGAAAAGGAAGGAACCTATCTAGATTGGGGTGAGTTTCAGATAGATGGTCGGTCTGCAAGAGGAGGATTACAATCCGCTAATGAAGCTTACGCCCAAGCTTTAAATAGCGAAACTCATCAAAAAGCAATGGAAACTATTAAAGAGCTTGCGCCTAGAGATTTTGTTCTACAATTCCACAATATTCAAAACAATCTAAACCGAATCTTCCAAAAGCCAAAAGAAGTCTACGTTCCGAAATTCCATTTTAGTCAATTCATACTCACGGATGAAATTTCATTATGGTTCTCAAAAACTTTCGAACCACAAAATTTAAATGAATCCCCTGCGGGGCCATCTTTTCATATACTCAAAAAAGATACTGACAGACCAAAATCAATTATTATCGAAGGTTCTACAAGAACAGGAAAAACACAGTGGGCACGTTCTATTGGACCACATAATTACTTAAGTGGCACCTGGTGCACTTTTCCTCAAACGACAAACGAGACTTTAATAACTTATTCACCTCTTTATTAAACAGGAGGAACTCTTCCTGTTCCTCCAAATTGATGTCTTTCGGGTTCGCCTTGATTCCCAAAATGTCCCACTTGTTCTGCCGAAGAAAACAACTGGTGCAAACGGCCAACAATTGTGGATAATTGTTTGGCAACTCTGTCACTTTGAAAGGAGGCATATAAATACAGAATAGTCTGAAGTAAAAATAATAGTATAAAAATTAAAAACAACCAATCAGGTAACGATACCATTCTAAAACAAATATTTAATCACAGAACTTAGCTTATAAGCTAAGCAACAACCGACAAAGAATAAAGTACAACAGTACTTTTTGTCGGCCACGTGCACTACACGACAAAAATATTAAACAGATGTGGGTCCCAACACATTAAAAAGAAGGTACGACAACCAAATGTGGGCCCCACCACATTTAAAAGACGGCGGGATTAAAAAATAAAGCATAAAAAATCCCGCCTAAAACCTAATAGGACCCACAAAAACACGTGGCAAAATTTAGGCCACCCGGTAATATTAAACGGGTGGCCTAAATTTTGCCAGATGTCAAACGCATATGTATTGGTGTTAACCTATATAAACAACCCCATAACACCAATACAACCAGAACATTGAAACAACACCGATTACAATTATGAGAAACCCCCCAACTAATTTTCGTCTTCATGCAAAAAATATTTTCCTCACATATCCAAAATGCAATTTAGAAATTTTCGAAGCAATGAAACAAATACAAAACATACAATGTTCGTCAAACAAGAAATTCATACGAATTTCTCAAGAAACTCACGAAGATGGTTCTCCACATCTACATGCTTTAATACAATTCGAAGGTAAACTTCAATTATATAATAATCGTTTATTTGATCTTACCCATCCAAACACCTCTTCAATATTTCATCCGAATATTCAAGGAGCAAAATCCAGTTCAGATGTTAAAAAATACATTGAAAAGGAAGGAACCTATCTAGATTGGGGTGAGTTTCAGATAGATGGTCGGTCTGCAAGAGGAGGATTACAATCCGCTAATAAAGCTTACGCCCAAGCTTTAAATAGCGAAACTCATCAAAAAGCAATGGAAACTATTAAAGAGCTTGCGCCTAGAGATTTTGTTCTACAATTCCACAATATTCAAAACAATCTAAACCGAATCTTCCAAAAGCCAAAAGAAGTCTACGTTCCGAAATTCCATTTTAGTCAATTCATACTCACGGATGAAATTTCATTATGGTTCTCAAAAACTTTCGAACCACAAAATTTAAATGAATCCCCTGCGGGGCCATCTTTTCATATACTCAAAAAAGATACTGACAGACCAAAATCAATTATTATCGAAGGTTCTACAAGAACAGGAAAAACACAGTGGGCACGTTCTATTGGACCACATAATTACTTAAGTGGCACCTGGTGCACTTTTCCTCAAACGACAAACGAGACTTTAATAACTTATTCACCTCTTTATTAAACAGGAGGAACTCTTCCTGTTCCTCCAAATTGATGTCTTTCGGGTTCGCCTTGATTCCCAAAATGTCCCACTTGTTCTGCCGAAGAAAACAACTGGTGCAAACGGCCAACAATTGTGGATAATTGTTTGGCAACTCTGTCACTTTGAAAGGAGGCATATAAATACAGAATAGTCTGAAGTAAAAATAATAGTATAAAAATTAAAAACAACCAATCAGGTAACGATACCATTCTAAAACAAATATTTAATCACAGAACTTAGCTTATAAGCTAAGCAACAACCGACAAAGAATAAAGTACAACAGTACTTTTTGTCGGCCACGTGCACTACACGACAAAAATATTAAACAGATGTGGGTCCCACCACATTAAAAAGAAGGTACGACAACCAAATGTGGGCCCCACCACATTTAAAAAACGGCGGGATTAAAAAATAAAGCATAAAAAATCCCGCCTAAAACCTAATAGGACCCACAAAAACACGTGGCAAAATTTAGGCCACCCGGTAATATTAAACGGGTGGCCTAAATTTTGCCAGATGTCAAACGCATATGTATTGGTGTTAACCTATATAAACAACCCCATAACACCAATACAACCAGAACATTGAAACAACACCGATTACAATTATGAGAAACCCCCCAACTAATTTTCGTCTTCATGCAAAAAATATTTTCCTCACATATCCAAAATGCAATTTAGAAATTTCCGAAGCAATGAAACAAATACAAAACATACAATGTTCGTCAAACAAGAAATTCATACGAATTTCTCAAGAAACTCACGAAGATGGTTCTCCACATCTACATGCTTTAATACAATTCGAAGGTAAACTTCAATTATACAATAATCGTTTATTTGATCTTCCCCATCCAAACACCTCTTCAATATTTCATCCGAACATTCAAGGAGCAAAATCCAGTTCAGATGTTAAAAAATACATTGAAAAGGAAGGAACCTATCTAGATTGGGGTGAGTTTCAGATAGATGGTCGGTCTGCAAGAGGAGGATTACAATCCGCTAATAAAGCTTACGCCCAAGCTTTAAATAGCGAAACTCATCAAAAAGCAATGGAAACTATTAAAGAGCTTGCGCCTAGAGATTTTGTTCTACAATTCCACAATATTCAAAACAATCTAAACCGAATCTTCCAAAAGCCAAAAGAAGTCTACGTTCCGAAATTCCATTTTAGTCAATTCATACTCACGGATGAAATTTCATTATGGTTCTCAAAAACTTTCGAACCACAAAATTTAAATGAATCCCCTGCGGGGCCATCTTTTCAAACGGCCAACAATTGTGGATAATTGTTTGGCAACTCTGTCACTTTGAAAGGAGGCATATAAATACAGAATAGTCTGAAGTAAAAATAATAGTATAAAAATTAAAAACAACCAATCAGGTAACGATACCATTCTAAAACAAATATTTAATCACAGAACTTAGCTTATAAGCTAAGCAACAACCGACAAAGAATAAAGTACAACAGTACTTTTTGTCGGCCACGTGCACTACACGATAAAAATATTAAACAGATGTGGGTCCCACCACATTAAAAAGAAGGTACGACAACCAAATGTGGGCCCCACCACATTTAAAAGACGGCGGGATAAAAAAATAAAGCAAAAAAAATCCCTCCTAAAACCTAATAGGACCCACAAAAACACGTGGCAAAATTTAGGCCACCCGGTAATATTAAACGGGTGGCCTAAATTTTGCCAGATGTCAAACGCATATGTATTGGTGTTAACCTATATAAACAACCCCATAACACCAATACAACCAGAACATTGAAACAACACCGATTACAATTATGAGAAACCCCCCAACTAATTTTCGTCTTCATGCAAAAAATATTTTCCTCACATATCCAAAATGCAATTTAGAAATTTCCGAAGCAATGAAACAAATACAAAACATACAATGTTCGTCAAACAAGAAATTCATACGAATTTCTCAAGAAACTCACGAAGATGGTTCTCCACATCTACATGCTTTAATACAATTCGAAGGTAAACTTCAATTATACAATAATCGTTTATTTGATCTTACCCATCCAAACACCTCTTCAATATTTCATCCGAATATTCAAGGAGCAAAATCCAGTTCAGATGTTAAAAAATACATTGAAAAGGAAGGAACCTATCTAGATTGGGGTGAGTTTCAGATAGATGGTCGGTCTGCAAGAGGAGGATTACAATGCGCTAATAAAGCTTACGCCCAAGCTTTAAATAGTGAAACTCATCAAAAAGCAATGGAAACTATTAAAGAGCTTGCGCCTAGAGATTTTGTTCTACAATTCCACAATATTCAAAACAATCTAAACCGAATCTTCCAAAAGCCAAAAGAAGTCTACGTTCCGAAATTCCATTTTAGTCAATTCATACTCACGGATGAAATTTCATTATGGTTCTCAAAAACTTTCGAACCACAAAATTTAAATGAATCCCCTGCGGGGCCATCTTTTCAAACGGCCAACAATTGTGGATAATTGTTTGGCAACTCTGTCACTTTGAAAGGAGGCATATAAATACAGAATAGTCTGAAGTAAAAATAATAGTATAAAAATTAAAAACAACCAATCAGGTAACGATACCATTCTAAAACAAATATTTAATCACAGAACTTAGCTTATAAGCTAAGCAACAACCGACAAAGAATAAAGTACAACAGTACTTTTTGTCGGCCACGTGCACTACACGATAAAAATATTAAACAGATGTGGGTCCCACCACATTAAAAAGAAGGTACGACAACCAAATGTGGGCCCCACCACATTTAAAAGACGGCGGGATAAAAAAATAAAGCAAAAAAAAACCCGCCTAAAACCTAATAGGACCCACAAAAACACGTGGCAAAATTTAGGCCACCCGGTAATATTAAACGGGTGGCCTAAATTTTGCCAGATGTCAAACGCATATGTATTGGTGTTAACCTATATAAACAACCCCATAACACCAATACAACCAGAACATTGAAACAACACCGATTACAATTATGAGAAACCCCCCAACTAATTTTCGTCTTCATGCAAAAAATATTTTCCTCACATATCCAAAATGCAATTTAGAAATTTCCGAAGCAATGAAACAAATACAAAACATACAATGTTCGTCAAACAAGAAATTCATACGAATTTCTCAAGAAACTCACGAAGATGGTTCTCCACATCTACATGCTTTAATACAATTCGAAGGTAAACTTCAATTATACAATAATCGTTTATTTGATCTTACCCATCCAAACACCTCTTCAATATTTCATCCGAATATTCAAGGAGCAAAATCCAGTTCAGATGTTAAAAAATACATTGAAAAGGAAGGAACCTATCTAGATTGGGGTGAGTTTCAGATAGATGGTCGGTCTGCAAGAGGAGGATTACAATGCGCTAATAAAGCTTACGCCCAAGCTTTAAATAGCGAAACTCATCAAAAAGCAATGGAAACTATTAAAGAGCTTGCGCCTAGAGATTTTGTTCTACAATTCCACAATATTCAAAACAATCTAAACCGAATCTTCCAAAAGCCAAAAGAAGTCTACGTTCCGAAATTCCATTTTAGTCAATTCATACTCACGGATGAAATTTCATTATGGTTCTCAAAAACTTTCGAACCACAAAATTTAAATGAATCCCCTGCGGGGCCATCTTTTCAAACGGCCAACAATTGTGGATAATTGTTTGGCAACTCTGTCACTTTGAAAGGAGGCATATAAATACAGAATAGTCTGAAGTAAAAATAATAGTATAAAAATTAAAAACAACCAATCAGGTAACGATACCATTCTAAAACAAATATTTAATCACAGAACTTAGCTTATAAGCTAAGCAACAACCGACAAAGAATAAAGTACAACAGTACTTTTTGTCGGCCACGTGCACTACACGATAAAAATATTAAACAGATGTGGGTCCCACCACATTAAAAAGAAGGTACGACAACCAAATGTGGGCCCCACCACATTTAAAAGACGGCGGGATAAAAAAATAAAGCAAAAAAAATCCCGCCTAAAACCTAATAGGACCCACAAAAACACGTGGCAAAATTTAGGCCACCCGGTAATATTAAACGGGTGGCCTAAATTTTGCCAGATGTCAAACGCATATGTATTGGTGTTAACCTATATAAACAACCCCATAACACCAATACAACCAGAACATTGAAACAACACCGATTACAATTATGAGAAACCCCCCAACTAATTTTCGTCTTCATGCAAAAAATATTTTCCTCACATATCCAAAATGCAATTTAGAAATTTCCGAAGCAATGAAACAAATACAAAACATACAATGTTCGTCAAACAAGAAATTCATACGAATTTCTCAAGAAACTCACGAAGATGGTTCTCCACATCTACATGCTTTAATACAATTCGAAGGTAAACTTCAATTATACAATAATCGTTTATTTGATCTTACCCATCCAAACACCTCTTCAATATTTCATCCGAATATTCAAGGAGCAAAATCCAGTTCAGATGTTAAAAAATACATTGAAAAGGAAGGAACCTATCTAGATTGGGGTGAGTTTCAGATAGATGGTCGGTCTGCAAGAGGAGGATTACAATCCGCTAATGAAGCTTACGCCCAAGCTTTAAATAGCGAAACTCATCAAAAAGCAATGGAAACTATTAAAGAGCTTGCGCCTGGAGATTTTGTTCTACAATTCCACAATATTCAAAACAATCTAAACCGAATCTTCCAAAAGCCAAAAGAAGTCTACGTTCCGAAATTCCATTTTAGTCAATTCATACTCACGGATGAAATTTCATTATGGTTCTCAAAAACTTTCGAACCACAAAATTTAAATGAATCCCCTGCGGGGCCATCTTTTCATATACTCAAAAAAGATACTGACAGACCAAAATCAATTATTATCGAAGGTCCTACAAGAACAGGAAAAACACAGTGGGCACGTTCTATTGGACCACATAATTACTTAAGTGGCACCTGGTGCACTTTTCCTCAAACGACAAACGAGACTTTAATAACTTATTCACCTCTTTATTAAACAGGAGGAACTCTTCCTGTTCCTCCAAATTGATGTCTTTCGGGTTCGCCTTGATTCCCAAAATGTCCCACTTGTTCTGCCGAAGAAAACAACTGGTGCAAACGGCCAACAATTGTGGATAATTGGTTGGCAACTCTGTCACTTTGAAAGGAGGCATATAAATACAGAATAGTCTGAAGTAAAAATAATAGTATAAAAATTAAAAACAACCAATCAGGTAACGATACCATTCTAAAACAAATATTTAATCACAGAACTTAGCTTATAAGCTAAGCAACAACCGACAAAGAATAAAGTACAACAGTACTTTTTGTCAGCCACGTGCACTACACGACAAAAATATTAAACAGATGTGGGTCCCACCACATTAAAAAGAAGGTACGACAACCAAATGTGGGCCCCACCACATTTAAAAGACGGCGGGATAAAAAAATAAAGCATAAAAAATCCCGCCTAAAACCTAATAGGACCCACAAAAACACGTGGCAAAATTTAGGCCACCCGGTAATATTAAACGGGTGGCCTAAATTTTGCCAGATGTCAAACGCATATGTATTGGTGTTAACCTATATAAACAACCCCATAACACCAATACAAGCAGAACATTGAAACAACACCGATTACAATTATGAGAAACCCCCCAACTAATTTTCGTCTTCATGCAAAAAATATTTTCCTCACATATCCAAAATGCAATTTAGAAATTTCCGAAGCAATGAAACAAATACAAAACATACAATGTTCGTCAAACAAGAAATTCATACGAATTTCTCAAGAAACTCACGAAGATGGTTCTCCACATCTACATGCTTTAATACAATTCGAAGGTAAACTTCAATTATACAATAATCGTTTATTTGATCTTACTCATCCAAACACCTCTTCAATATTTCATCCGAATATTCAAGGAGCAAAATCCAGTTCAGATGTTAAAAAATACATTGAAAAGGAAGGAACCTATCTAGATTGGGGTGAGTTTCAGATAGATGGTCGGTCTGCAAGAGGAGGATTACAATCCGCTAATGAAGCTTACGCCCAAGCTTTAAATAGCGAAACTCATCAAAAAGCAATGGAAACTATTAAAGAGCTTGCGCCTAGAGATTTTGTTCTACAATTCCACAATATTCAAAACAATCTAAACCGAATCTTTCAAAAGCCAAAAGAAGTCTACGTTCCGAAATTCCATTTTAGTCAATTCATACTCACGGATGAAATTTCATTATGGTTCTCAAAAACTTTCGAACCACAAAATTTAAATGAATCCCCTGCGGGGCCATCTTTTCATATACTCAAAAAAGATACTGACAGACCAAAATCAATTATTATCGAAGGTCCTACAAGAACAGGAAAAACACAGTGGGCACGTTCTATTGGACCACATAATTACTTAAGTGGCCATCTGGATTTCAACTACAACACTTTCTCAGACGAAGTGGAATACAACGTAATAGATGATGTGGATCCAGCGTACTTGAAAATGAAACATTGGAAACAATTAATTGGCGCGCAAAGAGAGTGGCAGACAAACCTTAAATATGGAAAACCACGTGTCATTAAAGGTGGTATTCCAATTGTTTGGCAACTCTGTCACTTTGAAAGGAGGCATATAAATACAGAATAGTCTGAAGTAAAAATAATAGTATAAAAATTAAAAACAACCAATCAGGTAACGATACCATTCTAAAACAAATATTTAATCACAGAACTTAGCTTATAAGCTAAGCAACAACCGACAAAGAATAAAGTACAACAGTACTTTTTGTCGGCCACGTGCACTACACGATAAAAATATTAAACAGATGTGGGTCCCACCACATTAAAAAGAAGGTACGACAACCAAATGTGGGCCCCACCACATTTAAAAGACGGCGGGATAAAAAAATAAAGCAAAAAAAATCCCGCCTAAAACCTAATAGGACCCACAAAAACACGTGGCAAAATTTAGGCCACCCGGTAATATTAAACGGGTGGCCTAAATTTTGCCAGATGTCAAACGCATATGTATTGGTGTTAACCTATATAAACAACCCCATAACACCAATACAACCAGAACATTGAAACAACACCGATTACAATTATGAGAAACCCTCCAACTAATTTTTGTCTTCATGCAAAAAATATTTTCCTCACATATCCAAAATGCAATTTAGAAATTTCCGAAGCAATGAAACAAATACAAAACATACAATGTTCGTCAAACAAGAAATTCATACGAATTTCTCAAGAAACTCACGAAGATGGTTCTCCACATCTACATGCTTTAATACAATTCGAAGGTAAACTTCAATTATACAATAATCATTTATTTGATCTTACCCATCCAAACACCTCTTCAATATTTCATCCGAATATTCAAGGAGCAAAATCCAGTTCAAATGTTAAAAAATACATTGAAAAGGAAGGAACCTATCTAGATTGGGGTGAGTTTCAGATAGATGGTCGGTCTGCAAGAGGAGGATTACAATCCGCTAATGAAGCTTACGCCCAAGCTTTAAATAGCGAAACTCATCAAAAAGCAATGGAAACTATTAAAGAGCTTGCGCCTAGAGATTTTGTTCTACAATTCCACAATATTCAAAACAATCTAAACCGAATCTTCCAAAAGCCAAAAGAAGTCTACGTTCCGAAATTCCATTTTAGTCAATTCATACTCACGGATGAAATTTCATTATGGTTCTCAAAAACTTTCGAACCACAAAATTTAAATGAATCCCCTACGGGGCCATCTTTTCATATACTCAAAAAAGATACTGACAGACCAAAATCAATTATTATCGAAGGTCCTACAAGAACAGGAAAAACACAGTGGGCACGTTCTATTGGACCACATAATTACTTAAGTGGCCATCTGGATTTCAACTACAACACTTTCTCAGACGAAGTGGAATACAACGTAATAGATGATGTGGATCCAGCGTACTTGAAAATGAAACATTGGAAACAATTAATTGGCGCGCAAAGAGAGTGGCAGACAAACCTTAAATATGGAAAACCACGTGTCATTAAAGGTGGTATTCCAATTGTTTGGCAACTCTGTCACTTTGAAAGGAGGCATATAAATACAGAATAGTCTGAAGTAAAAATAATAGTATAAAAATTAAAAACAACCAATCAGGTAACGATACCATTCTAAAACAAATATTTAATCACAGAACTTAGCTTATAAGCTAAGCAACAACCGACAAAGAATAAAGTACAACAGTACTTTTTGTCGGCCACGTGCACTACACGATAAAAATATTAAACAGATGTGGGTCCCACCACATTAAAAAGAAGGTACGACAACCAAATGTGGGCCCCACCACATTTAAAAGACGGCGGGATAAAAAAATAAAGCATAAAAAATCCCGCCTAAAACCTAATAGGACCCACAAAAACACGTGGCAAAATTTAGGCCACCCGGTAATATTAAACGGGTGGCCTAAATTTTGCCAGATGTCAAACGCATATGTATTGGTGTTAACCTATATAAACAACCCCATAACACCAATACAACCAGAACATTGAAACAACACCGATTACAATTATGAGAAACCCCCCAACTAATTTTCGTCTTCATGCAAAAAATATTTTCCTCACATATCCAAAATGCAATTTAGAAATTTCCGAAGCAATGAAACAAATACAAAACATACAATGTTCGTCAAACAAGAAATTCATACGAATTTCTCAAGAAACTCACGAAGATGGTTCTCCACATCTACATGCTTTAATACAATTCGAAGGTAAACTTCAATTATACAATAATCGTTTATTTGATCTTACCCATCCAAACACCTCTTCAATATTTCATCCGAATATTCAAGGAGCAAAATCCAGTTCAGATGTTAAAAAATACATTGAAAAGGAAGGAACCTATCTAGATTGGGGTGAGTTTCAGATAGATGGTCGGTCTGCAAGAGGAGGATTACAATCCGCTAATGAAGCTTACGCCCAAGCTTTAAATAGCGAAACTCATCAAAAAGCAATGGAAACTATTAAAGAGCTTGCGCCTAGAGATTTTGTTCTACAATTCCACAATATTCAAAACAATCTAAACCGAATCTTCCAAAAGCCAAAAGAAGTCTACGTTCTGAAATTCCATTTTAGTCAATTCATACTCACGGATGAAATTTCATTATGGTTCTCAAAAACTTTCGAACCACAAAATTTAAATGAATCCCCTGCGGGGCCATCTTTTCATATACTCAAAAAAGATACTGACAGACCAAAATCAATTATTATCGAAGGTCCTACAAGAACAGGAAAAACACAGTGGGCACGTTCTATTGGACCACATAATTACTTAAGTGGCCATCTGGATTTCAACTACAACACTTTCTCAGACGAAGTGGAATACAACGTAATAGATGATGTGGATCCAGCGTACTTGAAAATGAAACATTGGAAACAATTAGTTGGCGCGCAAAGAGAGTGGCGGACAAACCTTAAATATGGAAAACCACGTGTCATTAAAGGTGGTATTCCAATTGTTTGGCAACTCTGTCACTTTGAAAGGAGGCATATTAATACAGAATAGTCTGAAGTAAAAATAATAGTATAAAAATTAAAAACAACCAATCAGGTAACGATACCATTCTAAAACAAATATTTAATCACAGAACTTAGCTTATAAGCTAAGCAACAACCGACAAAGAATAAAGTACAACAGTACTTTTTGTCGGCCACGTGCACTACACGATAAAAATATTAAACAGATGTGGGTCCCACCACATTAAAAAGAAGGTACGACAACCAAATGTGGGCCCCACCACATTTAAAAGACGGCGGGATAAAAAAATAAAGCATAAAAAATCCCGCCTAAAACCTAATAGGACCCACAAAAACACGTGGCAAAATTTAGGCCACCCGGTAATATTAAACGGGTGGCCTAAATTTTGCCAGATGTCAAACGCATATGTATTGGTGTTAACCTATATAAACAACCCCATAACACCATTACAACCAGAACATTGAAACAACACCGATTACAATTATGAGAAACCCCCCAACTAATTTTCGTCTTCATGCAAAAAATATTTTCCTCACATATCCAAAATGCAATTTAGAAATTTCCGAAGCAATGAAACAAATACAAAACATACAATGTTCGTCAAACAAGAAATTCATACGAATTTCTCAAGAAACTCACGAAGATGGTTCTCCACATCTACATGCTTTAATACAATTCGAAGGTAAACTTCAATTATACAATAATCGTTTATTTGATCTTACCCATCCAAACACCTCTTCAATATTTCATCCGAATATTCAAGGAGCAAAATCCAGTTCAGATGTTAAAAAATACATTGAGAAGGAAGGAACCTATCTAGATTGGGGTGAGTTTCAGATAGATGGTCGGTCTGCAAGAGGAGGATTACAATCCGCTAATGAAGCTTACGCCCAAGCTTTAAATAGCGAAACTCATCAAAAAGCAATGGAAACTATTAAAGAGCTTGCGCCTAGAGATTTTGTTCTACAATTCCACAATATTCAAAACAATCTAAACCGAATCTTCCAAAAGCCAAAAGAAGTCTACGTTCCGAAATTCCATTTTAGTCAATTCATACTCACGGATGAAATTTCATTATGGTTCTCAAAAACTTTCGAACCACAAAATTTAAATGAATCCCCTGCGGGGCCATCTTTTCATATACTCAAAAAAGATACTGACAGACCAAAATCAATTATTATCGAAGGTCCTACAAGAACAGGAAAAACACAGTGGGCACGTTCTATTGGACCACATAATTACTTAAGTGGCCATCTGGATTTCAACTACAACACTTTCTCAGACGAAGTGGAATACAACGTAATAGATGATGTGGATCCAGCGTACTTGAAAATGAAACATTGGAAACAATTAGTTGGCGCGCAAAGAGAGTGGCAGACAAACCTTAAATATGGAAAACCACGTGTCATTAAAGGTGGTATTCCAATTGTTTGGCAACTCTGTCACTTTGAAAGGAGGCATATAAATACAGAATAGTCTGAAGTAAAAATAATAGTATAAAAATTAAAAACAACCAATCAGGTAACGATACCATTCTAAAACAAATATTTAATCACAGAACTTAGCTTATAAGCTAAGCAACAACCGACAAAGAATAAAGTACAACAGTACTTTTTGTCGGCCACGTGCACTACACGATAAAAATATTAAACAGATGTGGGTCCCACCACATTAAAAAGAAGGTACGACAACCAAATGTGGGCCCCACCACATTTAAAAGACGGCGGGATAAAAAAATAAAGCATAAAAAATCCCGCCTAAAACCTAATAGGACCCACAAAAACACGTGGCAAAATTTAGGCCACCCGGTAATATTAAACGGGTGGCCTAAATTTTGCCAGATGTCAAACGCATATGTATTGGTGTTAACCTATATAAACAACCCCATAACACCAATACAACCAGAACATTGAAACAACACCGATTACAATTATGAGAAACCCCCCAACTAATTTTCGTCTTCATGCAAAAAATATTTTCCTCACATATCCAAAATGCAATTTAGAAATTTCCGAAGCAATGAAACAAATACAAAACATACAATGTTCGTCAAACAAGAAATTCATACGAATTTCTCAAGAAACTCACGAAGATGGTTCTCCACATCTACATGCTTTAATACAATTCGAAGGTAAACTTCAATTATACAATAATCGTTTATTTGATCTTACCCATCCAAACACCTCTTCAATATTTCATCCGAATATTCAAGGAGCAAAATCCAGTTCAGATGTTAAAAAATACATTGAAAAGGAAGGAACCTATCTAGATTGGGGTGAGTTTCAGATAGATGGTCGGTCTGCAAGAGGAGGATTACAATCCGCTAATGAAGCTTACGCCCAAGCTTTAAATAGCGAAACTCATCAAAAAGCAATGGAAACTATTAAAGAGCTTGCGCCTAGAGATTTTGTTCTACAATTCCACAATATTCAAAACAATCTAAACCGAATCTTCCAAAAGCCAAAAGAAGTCTACGTTCCGAAATTCCATTTTAGTCAATTCATACTCACGGATGAAATTTCATTATGGTTCTCAAAAACTTTCGAACCACAAAATTTAAATGAATCCCCTGCGGGGCCATCTTTTCATATACTCAAAAAAGATACTGACAGACCAAAATCAATTATTATCGAAGGTCCTACAAGAACAGGAAAAACACAGTGGGCACGTTCTATTGGACCACATAATTACTTAAGTGGCCATCTGGATTTCAACTACAACACTTTCTCAGACGAAGTGGAATACAACGTAATAGATGATGTGGATCCAGCGTACTTGAAAATGAAACATTGGAAACAATTAATTGGCGCGCAAAGAGAGTGGCAGACAAACCTTAAATATGGAAAACCACGTGTCATTAAAGGTGGTATTCCAATTGTTTGGCAACTCTGTCACTTTGAAAGGAGGCATATAAATACAGAATAGTCTGAAGTAAAAATAATAGTATAAAAATTAAAAACAACCAATCAGGTAACGATACCATTCTAAAACAAATATTTAATCACAGAACTTAGCTTATAAGCTAAGCAACAACCGACAAAGAATAAAGTACAACAGTACTTTTTGTCGGCCACGTGCACTACACGATAAAAATATTAAACAGATGTGGGTCCCACCACATTAAAAAGAAGGTACGACAACCAAATGTGGGCCCCACCACATTTAAAAGACGGCGGGATAAAAAAATAAAGCATAAAAAATCCCGCCTAAAACCTAATAGGACCCACAAAAACACGTGGCAAAATTTAGGCCACCCGGTAATATTAAACGGGTGGCCTAAATTTTGCCAGATGTCAAACGCATATGTATTGGTGTTAACCTATATAAACAACCCCATAACACCAATACAACCAGAACATTGAAACAACACCGATTACAATTATGAGAAACCCCCCAACTAATTTTCGTCTTCATGCAAAAAATATTTTCCTCACATATCCAAAATGCAATTTAGAAATTTCCGAAGCAATGAAACAAATACAAAACATACAATGTTCGTCAAACAAGAAATTCATACGAATTTCTCAAGAAACTCACGAAGATGGTTCTCCACATCTACATGCTTTAATACAATTCGAAGGTAAACTTCAATTATACAATAATCGTTTATTTGATCTTACCCATCCAAACACCTCTTCAATATTTCATCCGAATATTCAAGGAGCAAAATCCAGTTCAGATGTTAAAAAATACATTGAAAAGGAAGGAACCTATCTAGATTGGGGTGAGTTTCAGATAGATGGTCGGTCTGCAAGAGGAGGATTACAATCCGCTAATGAAGCTTACGCCCAAGCTTTAAATAGCGAAACTCATCAAAAAGCAATGGAAACTATTAAAGAGCTTGCGCCTAGAGATTTTGTTCTACAATTCCACAATATTCAAAACAATCTAAACCGAATCTTCCAAAAGCCAAAAGAAGTCTACGTTCCGAAATTCCATTTTAGTCAATTCATACTCACGGATGAAATTTCATTATGGTTCTCAAAAACTTTCGAACCACAAAATTTAAATGAATCCCCTGCGGGGCCATCTTTTCATATACTCAAAAAAGATACTGACAGACCAAAATCAATTATTATCGAAGGTCCTACAAGAACAGGAAAAACACAGTGGGCACGTTCTATTGGACCACATAATTACTTAAGGTGGTATTCCAATTGTTTGGCAACTCTGTCACTTTGAAAGGAGGCATATAAATACAGAATAGTCTGAAGTAAAAATAATAGTATAAAAATTAAAAACAACCAATCAGGTAACGATACCATTCTAAAACAAATATTTAATCACAGAACTTAGCTTATAAGCTAAGCAACAACCGACAAAGAATAAAGTACAACAGTACTTTTTGTCGGCCACGTGCACTACACGATAAAAATATTAAACAGATGTGGGTCCCACCACATTAAAAAGAAGGTACGACAACCAAATGTGGGCCCCACCACATTTAAAAGACGGCGGGATAAAAAAATAAAGCATAAAAAATCCCGCCTAAAACCTAATAGGACCCACAAAAACACGTGGCAAAATTTAGGCCACCCGGTAATATTAAACGGGTGGCCTAAATTTTGCCAGATGTCAAACGCATATGTATTGGTGTTAACCTATATAAACAACCCCATAACACCAATACAACCAGAACATTGAAACAACACCGATTACAATTATGAGAAACCCCCCAACTAATTTTCGTCTTCATGCAAAAAATATTTTCCTCACATATCCAAAATGCAATTTAGAAATTTCCGAAGCAATGAAACAAATACAAAACATACAATGTTCGTCAAACAAGAAATTCATACGAATTTCTCAAGAAACTCACGAAGATGGTTCTCCACATCTACATGCTTTAATACAATTCGAAGGTAAACTTCAATTATACAATAATCGTTTATTTGATCTTACCCATCCAAACACCTCTTCAATATTTCATCTGAATATTCAAGGAGCAAAATCCAGTTCAGATGTTAAAAAATACATTGAAAAGGAAGGAACCTATCTAGATTGGGGTGAGTTTCAGATAGATGGTCGGTCTGCAAGAGGAGGATTACAATCCGCTAATGAAGCTTACGCCCAAGCTTTAAATAGCGAAACTCATCAAAAAGCAATGGAAACTATTAAAGAGCTTGCGCCTAGAGATTTTGTTCTACAATTCCACAATATTCAAAACAATCTAAACCGAATCTTCCAAAAGCCAAAAGAAGTCTACGTTCCGAAATTCCATTTTAGTCAATTCATACTCACGGATGAAATTTCATTATGGTTCTCAAAAACTTTCGAACCACAAAATTTAAATGAATCCCCTGCGGGGCCATCTTTTCATATACTCAAAAAAGATACTGACAGAACAAAATCAATTATTATCGAAGGTTCTACAAGAACAGGAAAAACACAGTGGGCACGTTCTATTGGACCACATAATTACTTAAGTGGCACCTGGTGCACTTTTCCTCAAACGACAAACGAGACTTTAATAACTTATTCACCTCTTTATTAAACAGGAGGAACTCTTCCTGTTCCTCCAAATTGATGTCTTTCGGGTTCGCCTTGATTCCCAAAATGTACCACTTGTTCTGCCGAAGAAAACAACTGGTGCAAACGGCCAACAATTGTGGATAATTGTTTGGCAACTCTGTCACTTTGAAAGGAGGCATATAAATACAGAATAGTCTGAAGTAAAAATAATAGTATAAAAATTAAAAACAACCAATCAGGTAACGATACCATTCTAAAACAAATATTTAATCACAGAACTTAGCTTATAAGCTAAGCAACAACCGACAAAGAATAAAGTACAACAGTACTTTTTGTCGGCCACGTGCACTACACGATAAAAATATTAAACAGATGTGGGTCCCACCACATTAAAAAGAAGGTACGACAACCAAATGTGGGCCCCACCACATTTAAAAGACGGCGGGATAAAAAAATAAAGCATAAAAAAACCCGCCTAAAACCTAATAGGACCCACAAAAACACGTGGCAAAATTTAGGCCACCCGGTAATATTAAACGGGTGGCCTAAATTTTGCCAGATGTCAAACGCATATGTATTGGTGTTAACCTATATAAACAACCCCATAACACCAATACAACCAGAACATTGAAACAACACCGATTACAATTATGAGAAACCCCCCAACTAATTTTCGTCTTCATGCAAAAAATATTTTCCTCACATATCCAAAATGCAATTTAGAAATTTCCGAAGCAATGAAACAAATACAAAACATACAATGTTCGTCAAACAAGAAATTCATACGAATTTCTCAAGAAACTCACGAAGATGGTTCTCCACATCTACATGCTTTAATACAATTCGAAGGTAAACTTCAATTATACAATAATCGTTTATTTGATCTTACCCATCCAAACACCTCTTCAATATTTCATCCGAATATTCAAGGAGCAAAATCCAGTTCAGATGTTAAAAAATACATTGAAAAGGAAGGAACCTATCTAGATTGGGGTGAGTTTCAGATAGATGGTCGGTCTGCAAGAGGAGGATTACAATCCGCTAATAAAGCTTACGCCCAAGCTTTAAATAGCGAAACTCATCAAAAAGCAATGGAAACTATTAAAGAGCTTGCGCCTAGAGATTTTGTTCTACAATTCCACAATATTCAAAACAATCTAAACCGAATCTTCCAAAAGCCAAAAGAAGTCTACGTTCCGAAATTCCATTTTAGTCAATTCATACTCACGGATGAAATTTCATTATGGTTCTCAAAAACTTTCGAACCACAAAATTTAAATGAATCCCCTGCGGGGCCATCTTTTCATATACTCAAAAAAGATACTGACAGACCAAAATCAATTATTATCGAAGGTTCTACAAGAACAGGAAAAACACAGTGGGCACGTTCTATTGGACCACATAATTACTTAAGTGGCACCTGGTGCACTTTTCCTCAAACGACAAACGAGACTTTAATAACTTATTCACCTCTTTATTAAACAGGAGGAACTCTTCCTGTTCCTCCAAATTGATGTCTTTCGGGTTCGCCTTGATTCCCAAAATGTCCCACTTGTTCTGCCGAAGAAAACAACTGGTGCAAACGGCCAACAATTGTGGATAATTGTTTGGCAACTCTGTCACTTTGAAAGGAGGCATATAAATACAGAATAGTCTGAAGTAAAAATAATAGTATAAAAATTAAAAACAACCAATCAGGTAACGATACCATTCTAAAACAAATATTTAATCACAGAACTTAGCTTATAAGCTAAGCAACAACCGACAAAGAATAAAGTACAACAGTACTTTTTGTCGGCCACGTGCACTACACGATAAAAATATTAAACAGATGTGGGTCCCACCACATTAAAAAGAAGGTACGACAACCAAATGTGGGCCCCACCACATTTAAAAGACGGCGGGATAAAAAAATAAAGCAAAAAAAATCCCGCCTAAAACCTAATAGGACCCACAAAAACACGTGGCAAAATTTAGGCCACCCGGTAATATTAAACGGGTGGCCTAAATTTTGCCAGATGTCAAACGCATATGTATTGGTGTTAACCTATATAAACAACCCCATAACACCAATACAACCAGAACATTGAAACAACACCGATTACAATTATGAGAAACCCCCCAACTAATTTTCGTCTTCATGCAAAAAATATTTTCCTCGCATATCCAAAATGCAATTTAGAAATTTCCGAAGCAATGAAACAAATACAAAACATACAATGTTCGTCAAACAAGAAATTCATACGAATTTCTCAAGAAACTCACGAAGATGGTTCTCCACATCTACATGCTTTAATACAATTCGAAGGTAAACTTCAATTATACAATAATCGTTTATTTGATCTTACCCATCCAAACACCTCTTCAATATTTCATCCGAATATTCAAGGAGCAAAATCCAGTTCAGATGTTAAAAAATACATTGAAAAGGAAGGAACCTATCTAGATTGGGGTGAGTTTCAGATAGATGGTCGGTCTGCAAGAGGAGGATTACAATGCGCTAATAAAGCTTACGCCCAAGCTTTAAATAGCGAAACTCATCAAAAAGCAATGGAAACTATTAAAGAGCTTGCGCCTAGAGATTTTGTTCTACAATTCCACAATATTCAAAACAATCTAAACCGAATCTTCCAAAAGCCAAAAGAAGTCTACGTTCCGAAATTCCATTTTAGTCAATTCATACTCACGGATGAAATTTCATTATGGTTCTCAAAAACTTTCGAACCACAAAATTTAAATGAATCCCCTGCGGGGCCATCTTTTCATATACTCAAAAAAGATACTGACAGACCAAAATCAATTATTATCGAAGGTTCTACAAGAACAGGAAAAACACAGTGGGCACGTTCTATTGGACCACATAATTACTTAAGTGGCACCAGGTGCACTTTTCCTCAAACGACAAACGAGACTTTAATAACTTATTCACCTCTTTATTAAACAGGAGGAACTCTTCCTGTTCCTCCAAATTGATGTCTTTCGGGTTCGCCTTGATTCCCAAAATGTCCCACTTGTTCTGCCGAAGAAAACAACTGGTGCAAACGGCCGACAATTGTGGATAATTGTTTGGCAACTCTGTCACTTTGAAAGGAGGCATATAAATACAGAATAGTCTGAAGTAAAAATAATAATATAAAAATTAAAAACAACCAATCAGGTAACGATACCATTCTAAAACAAATATTTAATCACATAACTTAGCTTATAAGCTAAGCAACAACCGACAAAGAATAAAGTACAACAGTACTTTTTGTCGGCCACGTGCACTACACGATAAAAATATTAAACAGATGTGGGTCCCACCACATTAAAAAGAAGGTACGACAACCAAATGTGGGCCCCACCACATTTGAAAGACGGCGGGATAAAAAAATAAAGCATAAAAAATCCCGCCTAAAACCTAATAGGACCCACAAAAACACGTGGCAAAATTTAGGCCACCCGGTAATATTAAACGGGTGGCCTAAATTTTGCCAGATGTCAAACGCATATGTATTGGTGTTAACCTATATAAACAACCCCATAACACCAATACAACCAGAACATTGAAACAACACCGACTACAATTATGAGAAACCCCCAACTAATTTTCGTCTTCATGCAAAAAATATTTTCCTCACATATCCAAAATGCAATTTAGAAATTTCCGAAGCAATGAAACAAATACAAAACATACAATGTTCGTCAAACAAGAAATTCATACGAATTTCTCAAGAAACTCACGAAGATGGTTCTCCACATCTACATGCTTTAATACAATTCGAAGGTAAACTTCAATTATACAATAATCGTTTATTTGATCTTACCCATCCAAACACCTCTTCAATATTTCATCCGAATATTCAAGGAGCAAAATCCAGTTCAGATGTTAAAAAATACATTGAAAAGGAAGGAACCTATCTAGATTGGGGTGAGTTTCAGATAGATGGTCGGTCTGCAAGAGGAGGATTACAATCCGCTAATAAAGCTTACGCCCAAGCTTTAAATAGCGAAACTCATCAAAAAGCAATGGAAACTATTAAAGAGCTTGCGCCTAGAGATTTTGTTCTACAATTCCACAATATTCAAAACAATCTAAACCGAATCTTCCAAAAGCCAAAAGAAGTCTACGTTCCGAAATTCCATTTTAGTCAATTCATACTCACGGATGAAATTTCATTATGGTTCTCAAAAACTTTCGAACCACAAAATTTAAATGAATCCCCTGCGGGGCCATCTTTTCATATAGTCAAAAAAGATACTGACAGACCAAAATCAATTATTATCGAAGGTCCTACAAGAACAGGAAAAACACAGTGGGCACGTTCTATTGGACCACATAATTACTTAAGTGGCACCTGGTGCACTTTTCCTCAAACGACAAACGAGACTTTAATAACTTATTCACCTCTTTATTAAACAGGAGGAACTCTTCCTGTTCCTCCAAATTGATGTCTTTCGGGTTCGCCTTGATTCCCAAAATGTCCCACTTGTTCTGCCGAAGAAAACAACTGGTGCAAACGGCCGACAATTGTGGATAATTGTTTGGCAACTCTGTCACTTTGAAAGGAGGCATATAAATACAGAATAGTCTGAAGTAAAAATAATAGTATAAAAATTAAAAACAACCAATCAGGTAACGATACCATTCTAAAACAAATATTTAATCACAGAACTTAGCTTATAAGCTAAGCAACAACCGACAAAGAATAAAGTACAACAGTACTTTTTGTCGGCCACGTGCACTACACGACAAAAATATTAAACAGATGTAGGTCCCAACACATTAAAAAGAAGGTACGACAACCAAATGTGGGCCCCACCACATTTAAAAGACGGCGGGATTAAAAAATAAAGCATAAAAAATCCCGCCTAAAACCTAATAGGACCCACAAAAACACGTGGCAAAATTTAGGCCACCCGGTAATATTAAACGGGTGGCCTAAATTTTGCCAGATGTCAAACGCATATGTATTGGTGTTAACCTATATAAACAACCCCATAACAGCAATACAACCAGAACATTGAAACAACACCGATTACAATTATGAGAAACCCCCCAACAAATTTTCGTCTTCATGCAAAAAATATTTTCCTCACATATCCAAAATGCAATTTAGAAATTTCCGAAGCAATGAAACAAATACAAAACATACAATGTTCGTCAAACAAGAAATTCATACGAATTTCTCAAGAAACTCACGAAGATGGTTCTCCACATCTACATGCTTTAATACAATTCGAAGGTAAACTTCAATTATACAATAATCGTTTATTTGATCTTACCCATCCAAACACCTCTTCAATATTTCATCCGAATATTCAAGGAGCAAAATCCAGTTCAGATGTTAAAAAATACATTGAAAAGGAAGGAACCTATCTAGATTGGGGTGAGTTTCAGATAGATGGTCGGTCTGCAAGAGGAGGATTACAATCCGCTAATGAAGCTTACGCCCAAGCTTTAAATAGCGAAACTCATCAAAAAGCAATGGAAACTATTAAAGAGCTTGCGCCTAGAGATTTTGTTCTACAATTCCACAATATTCAAAACAATCTAAACCGAATCTTCCAAAAGCCAAAAGAAGTCTACGTTCCGAAATTCCATTTTAGTCAATTCATACTCACGGATGAAATTTCATTATGGTTCTCAAAAACTTTCGAACCACAAAATTTAAATGAATCCCCTGCGGGGCCATCTTTTCATATACTCAAAAAAGATACTGACAGACCAAAATCAATTATTATCGAAGGTCCTACAAGAACAGGAAAAACACAGTGGGCACGTTCTATTGGACCACATAATTACTTAAGTGGCCATCTGGATTTCAACTACAACACTTTCTCAGACGAAGTGGAATACAACGTAATAGATGATGTGGATCCAGCGTACTTGAAAATGAAACATTGGAAACAATTAATTGGCGCGCAAAGAGAGTGGCAGACAAACCTTAAATATGGAAAACCACGTGTCATTAAAGGTGGTATTCCAATTGTTTGGCAACTCTGTCACTTTGAAAGGAGGCATATAAATACAGAATAGTCTGAAGTAAAAATAATAGTATAAAAATTAAAAACAACCAATCAGGTAACGATACCATTCTAAAACAAATATTTAATCACAGAACTTAGCTTATAAGCTAAGCAACAACCGACAAAGAATAAAGTACAACAGTACTTTTTGTCGGCCACGTGCACTACACGACAAAAATATTAAACAGATGTGGGTCCCACCACATTAAAAAGAAGGTACGACAACCAAATGTGGGCCCCACCACATTTAAAAGACGGCGGGATAAAAAAATAAAGCATAAAAAATCCCGCCTAAAACCTAATAGGACCCACAAAAACACGTGGCAAAATTTAGGCCACCCGGTAATATTAAACGGGTGGCCTAAATTTTGCCAGATGTCAAACGCATATGTATTGGTGTTAACCTATATAAACAACCCCATAACACCAATACAACCAGAACATTGAAACAACACCGACTACAATTATGAGAAACCCCCCAACTAATTTTCGTCTTCATGCAAAAAATATTTTCCTCACATATCCAAAATGCAATTTAGAAATTTCCGAAGCAATGAAACAAATACAAAACATACAATGTTCGTCAAACAAGAAATTCATACGAATTTCTCAAGAAACTCACGAAGATGGTTCTCCACATCTACATGCTTTAATACAATTCGAAGGTAAACTTCAATTATACAATAATCGTTTATTTGATCTTACCCATCCAAACACCTCTTCAATATTTCATCCGAATATTCAAGGAGCAAAATCCAGTTCAGATGTTAAAAAATACATTGAAAAGGAAGGAACCTATCTAGATTGGAGTGAGTTTCAGATAGATGGTCGGTCTGCAAGAGGAGGATTACAATCCGCTAATGAAGCTTACGCCCAAGCTTTAAATAGCGAAACTCATCAAAAAGCAATGGAAACTATTAAAGAGCTTGCGCCTAGAGATTTTGTTCTACAATTCCACAATATTCAAAACAATCTAAACCGAATCTTCCAAAAGCCAAAAGAAGTCTACGTTCCGAAATTCCATTTTAGTCAATTCATACTCACGGATGAAATTTCATTATGGTTCTCAAAAACTTTCGAACCACAAAATTTAAATGAATCCCCTGCGGGGCCATCTTTTCATATACTCAAAAAAGATACTGACAGACCAAAATCAATTATTATCGAAGGTCCTACAAGAACAGGAAAAACACAGTGGGCACGTTCTATTGGACCACATAATTACTTAAGTGGCCATCTGGATTTCAACTACAACACTTTCTCAGACGAAGTGGAATACAACGTAATAGATGATGTGGATCCAGCGTACTTGAAAATGAAACATTGGAAACAATTAATTGGCGCGCAAAGAGAGTGGCAGACAAACCTTAAATATGGAAAACCACGTGTCATTAAAGGTGGTATTCCAATTGTTTGGCAACTCTGTCACTTTGAAAGGAGGCATATAAATACAGAATAGTCTGAAGTAAAAATAATAGTATAAAAATTAAAAACAACCAATCAGGTAACGATACCATTCTAAAACAAATATTTAATCACAGAACTTAGCTTATAAGCTAAGCAACAACCGACAAAGAATAAAGTACAACAGTACTTTTTGTCGGCCACGTGCACTACACGACAAAAATATTAAACAGATGTGGGTCCCACCACATTAAAAAGAAGGTACGACAACCAAATGTGGGCCCCACCACATTTAAAAGACGGCGGGATAAAAAAATAAAGCATAAAAAATCCCGCCTAAAACCTAATAGGACCCACAAAAACACGTGGCAAAATTTAGGCCACCCGGTAATATTAAACGGGTGGCCTAAATTTTGCCAGATGTCAAACGCATATGTATTGGTGTTAACCTATATAAACAACCCCATAACACCAATACAACCAGAACATTGAAACAACACCGACTACAATTATGAGAAACCCCCCAACTAATTTTCGTCTTCATGCAAAAAATATTTTCCTCACATATCCAAAATGCAATTTAGAAATTTCCGAAGCAATGAAACAAATACAAAACATACAATGTTCGTCAAACAAGAAATTCATACGAATTTCTCAAGAAACTCACGAAGATGGTTCTCCACATCTACATGCTTTAATACAATTCGAAGGTAAACTTCAATTATACAATAATCGTTTATTTGATCTTACCCATCCAAACACCTCTTCAATATTTCATCCGAATATTCAAGGAGCAAAATCCAGTTCAGATGTTCAAAAATACATTGAAAAGGAAGGAACCTATCTAGATTGGAGTGAGTTTCAGATAGATGGTCGGTCTGCAAGAGGAGGATTACAATCCGCTAATGAAGCTTACGCCCAAGCTTTAAATAGCGAAACTCATCAAAAAGCAATGGAAACTATTAAAGAGCTTGCGCCTAGAGATTTTGTTCTACAATTCCACAATATTCAAAACAATCTAAACCGAATCTTCCAAAAGCCAAAAGAAGTCTACGTTCCGAAATTCCATTTTAGTCAATTCATACTCACGGATGAAATTTCATTATGGTTCTCAAAAACTTTCGAACCACAAAATTTAAATGAATCCCCTGCGGGGCCATCTTTTCATATACTCAAAAAAGATACTGACAGACCAAAATCAATTATTATCGAAGGTCCTACAAGAACAGGAAAAACACAGTGGGCACGTTCTATTGGACCACATAATTACTTAAGTGGCCATCTGGATTTCAACTACAACACTTTCTCAGACGAAGTGGAATACAACGTAATAGATGATGTGGATCCAGCGTACTTGAAAATGAAACATTGGAAACAATTAATTGGCGCGCAAAGAGAGTGGCAGACAAACCTTAAATATGGAAAACCACGTGTCATTAAAGGTGGTATTCCAATTGTTTGGCAACTCTGTCACTTTGAAAGGAGGCATATAAATACAGAATAGTCTGAAGTAAAAATAATAGTATAAAAATTAAAAACAACCAATCAGGTAACGATACCATTCTAAAACAAATATTTAATCACAGAACTTAGCTTATAAGCTAAGCAACAACCGACAAAGAATAAAGTACAACAGTACTTTTTGTCGGCCACGTGCACTACACGATAAAAATATTAAACAGATGTGGGTCCCAACACATTAAAAAGAAGGTACGACAACCAAATGTGGGCCCCACCACATTTAAAAGACGGCGGGATAAAAAAATAAAGCATAAAAAATCCCGCCTAAAACCTAATAGGACCCACAAAAACACGTGGCAAAATTTAGGCCACCCGGTAATATTAAACGGGTGGCCTAAATTTTGCCAGATGTCAAACGCATATGTATTGGTGTTAACCTATATAAACAACCCCATAACACCAATACAACCAGAACATTGAAACAACACCGATTACAATTATGAGAAACCCCCCAACTAATTTTCGTCTTCATGCAAAAAATATTTTCCTCACATATCCAAAATGCAATTTAGAAATTTCCGAAGCAATGAAACAAATACAAAACATACAATGTTCGTCAAACAAGAAATTCATACGAATTTCTCAAGAAACTCACGAAGATGGTTCTCCACATCTACATGCTTTAATACAATTCGAAGGTAAACTTCAATTATACAATAATCGTTTATTTGATCTTACCCATCCAAACACCTCTTCAATATTTCATCCGAATATTCAAGGAGCAAAATCCAGTTCAGATGTTAAAAAATACATTGAAAAGGAAGGAACCTATCTAGATTGGAGTGAGTTTCAGATAGATGGTCGGTCTGCAAGAGGAGGATTACAATCCGCTAATGAAGCTTACGCCCAAGCTTTAAATAGCGAAACTCATCAAAAAGCAATGGAAACTATTAAAGAGCTTGCGCCTAGAGATTTTGTTCTACAATTCCACAATATTCAAAACAATCTAAACCGAATCTTCCAAAAGCCAAAAGAAGTCTACGTTCCGAAATTCCATTTTAGTCAATTCATACTGACGGATGAAATTTCATTATGGTTCTCAAAAACTTTCGAACCACAAAATTTAAATGAATCCCCTGCGGGGCCATCTTTTCATATACTCAAAAAAGATACTGACAGACCAAAATCAATTATTATCGAAGGTCCTACAAGAACAGGAAAAACACAGTGGGCACGTTCTATTGGACCACATAATTACTTAAGTGGCCATCTGGATTTCAACTACAACACTTTCTCAGACGAAGTGGAATACAACGTAATAGATGATGTGGATCCAGCGTACTTGAAAATGAAACATTGGAAACAATTAATTGGCGCGCAAAGAGAGTGGCAGACAAACCTTAAATATGGAAAACCACGTGTCATTAAAGGTGGTATTCCAATTGTTTGGCAACTCTGTCACTTTGAAAGGAGGCATATAAATACAGAATAGTCTGAAGTAAAAATAATAGTATAAAAATTAAAAACAACCAATCAGGTAACGATACCATTCTAAAACAAATATTTAATCACAGAACTTAGCTTATAAGCTAAGCAACAACCGACAAAGAATAAAGTACAACAGTACTTTTTGTCGGCCACGTGCACTACACGATAAAAATATTAAACAGATGTGGGTCCCACCACATTAAAAAGAAGGTACGACAACCAAATGTGGGCCCCACCACATTTAAAAGACGGCGGGATAAAAAAATAAAGCATAAAAAATCCCGCCTAAAACCTAATAGGACCCACAAAAACACGTGGCAAAATTTAGGCCACCCGGTAATATTAAACGGGTGGCCTAAGTTTTGCCAGATGTCAAACGCATATGTATTGGTGTTAACCTATATAAACAACCCCATAACACCAATACAACCAGAACATTGAAACAACACCGATTACAATTATGAGAAACCCCCCAACTAATTTTCGTCTTCATGCAAAAAATATTTTCCTCACATATCCAAAATGCAATTTAGAAATTTCCGAAGCAATGAAACAAATACAAAACATACAATGTTCGTCAAACAAGAAATTCATACGAATTTCTCAAGAAACTCACGAAGATGGTTCTCCACATCTACATGCTTTAATACAATTCGAAGGTAAACTTCAATTATACAATAATCGTTTATTTGATCTTACCCATCCAAACACCTCTTCAATATTTCATCCGAATATTCAAGGAGCAAAATCCAGTTCAGATGTTAAAAAATACATTGAAAAGGAAGGAACCTATCTAGATTGGAGTGAGTTTCAGATAGATGGTCGGTCTGCAAGAGGAGGATTACAATCCGCTAATGAAGCTTACGCCCAAGCTTTAAATAGCGAAACTCATCAAAAAGCAATGGAAACTATTAAAGAGCTTGCGCCTAGAGATTTTGTTCTACAATTCCACAATATTCAAAACAATCTAAACCGAATCTTCCAAAAGCCAAAAGAAGTCTACGTTCCGAAATTCCATTTTAGTCAATTCATACTCACGGATGAAATTTCATTATGGTTCTCAAAAACTTTCGAACCACAAAATTTAAATGAATCCCCTACGGGGCCATCTTTTCATATACTCAAAAAAGATACTGACAGACCAAAATCAATTATTATCGAAGGTTCTACAAGAACAGGAAAAACAAAGTGGGCACGTTCTATTGGACCACATAATTACTTAAGGTGGTATTTCAGTTGTTTGGCAACTCTGTCACTTTGAAAGGAGGCATATAAATACAGAATAGTCTGAAGTAAAAATAATAGTATAAAAATTAAAAACAACCAATCAGGTAACGATACCATTCTAAAACAAATATTTAATCACAGAACTTAGGTTATAAGCTAAGCAACAACCGACAAAGAATAAAGTACAACAGTACTTTTTGTCGGCCACGTGCACTACACGATAAAAATATTAAACAGATGTGGGTCCCACCACATTAAAAAGAAGGTACGACAACCAAATGTGGGCCCCACCACATTTAAAAGACGGCGGGATAAAAAAATAAAGCATAAAAAATCCCGCCTAAAACCTAATAGGACCCACAAAAACACGTGGCAAAATTTAGGCCACCCGGTAATATTAAACGGGTGGCCTAAATTTTGCCAGATGTCAAACGCATATGTATTGGTGTTAACCTATATAAACAACCCCATAACACCAATACAACCAGAACATTGAAACAACACCGATTACAATTATGAGAAACCCCCCAACTAATTTTCGTCTTCATGCAAAAAATATTTTCCTCACATATCCAAAATGCAATTTAGAAATTTCCGAAGCAATGAAACAAATACAAAACATACAATGTTCGTCAAACAAGAAATTCATACGAATTTCTCAAGAAACTCACGAAGATGGTTCTCCACATCTACATGCTTTAATACAATTCGAAGGTAAACTTCAATTATACAATAATCGTTTATTTGATCTTACCCATCCAAACACCTCTTCAATATTTCATCCGAATATTCAAGGAGCAAAATCCAGTTCAGATGTTAAAAAATACATTGAAAAGGAAGGAACCTATCTAGATTGGAGTGAGTTTCAGATAGATGGTCGGTCTGCAAGAGGAGGATTACAATCCGCTAATGAAGCTTACGCCCAAGCTTTAAATAGCGAAACTCATCAAAAAGCAATGGAAACTATTAAAGAGCTTGCGCCTAGAGATTTTGTTCTACAATTCCACAATATTCAAAACAATCTAAACCGAATCTTCCAAAAGCCAAAAGAAGTCTACGTTCCGAAATTCCATTTTAGTCAATTCATACTCACGGATGAAATTTCATTATGGTTCTCAAAAACTTTCGAACCACAAAATTTAAATGAATCCCCTGCGGGGCCATCTTTTCATATACTCAAAAAAGATACTGACAGACCAAAATCAATTATTATCGAAGGTTCTACAAGAACAGGAAAAACACAGTGGGCACGTTCTATTGGACCACATAATTACTTAAGGTGGTATTCCAATTGTTTGGCAACTCTGTCACTTTGAAAGGAGGCATATAAATACAGAATAGTCTGAAGTAAAAATAATAGTATAAAAATTAAAAACAACCAATCAGGTAACGATACCATTCTAAAACAAATATTTAATCACAGAACTTAGCTTATAAGCTAAGCAACAACCGACAAAGAATAAAGTACAACAGTACTTTTTGTCGGCCACGTGCACTACACGATAAAAATATTAAACAGATGTGGGTCCCACCACATTAAAAAGAAGGTACGACAACCAAATGTGGGCCCCACCACATTTGAAAGACGGCGGGATAAAAAAATAAAGCATAAAAAATCCCGCCTAAAACCTAATAGGACCCACAAAAACACGTGGCAAAATTTTGGCCACCCGGTAATATTAAACGGGTGGCCTAAATTTTGCCAGATGTCAAACGCATATGTATTGGTGTTAACCTATATAAACAACCCCATAACACCAATACAACCAGAACATTGAAACAACACCGATTACAATTATGAGAAACCCCCCAACTAATTTTCGTCTTCATGCAAAAAATATTTTCCTCACATATCCAAAATGCAATTTAGAAATTTCCGAAGCAATGAAACAAATACAAAACATACAATGTTCGTCAAACAAGAAATTCATACGAATTTCTCAAGAAACTCACGAAGATGGTTCTCCACATCTACATGCTTTAATACAATTCGAAGGTAAACTTCAATTATACAATAATCGTTTATTTGATCTTACCCATCCAAACACCTCTTCAATATTTCATCCGAATATTCAAGGAGCAAAATCCAGTTCAGATGTTAAAAAATACATTGAAAAGGAAGGAACCTATCTAGATTGGGGTGAGTTTCAGATAGATGGTCGGTCTGCAAGAGGAGGATTACAATCCGCTAATGAAGCTTACGCCCAAGCTTTAAATAGCGAAACTCATCAAAAAGCAATGGAAACTATTAAAGAGCTTGCGCCTAGAGATTTTGTTCTACAATTCCACAATATTCAAAACAATCTAAACCGAACCTTCCAAAAGCCAAAAGAAGTCTACGTTCCGAAATTCCATTTTAGTCAATTCATACTCACGGATGAAATTTCATTATGGTTCTCAAAAACTTTCGAACCACAAAATTTAAATGAATCCCCTGCGGGGCCATCTTTTCATATACTCAAAAAAGATACTGACAGACCAAAATCAATTATTATCGAAGGTCCTACAAGAACAGGAAAAACACAGTGGGCACGTTCTATTGGACCACATAATTACTTAAGTGGCACCTGGTGCACTTTTCCTCAAACGACAAACGAGACTTTAATAACTTATTCACCTCTTTATTAAACAGGAGGAACTCTTCCTGTTCCTCCAAATTGATGTCTTTCGGGTTCGCCTTGATTCCCAAAATGTCCCACTTGTTCTGCCGAAGAAAACAACTGGTGCAAACGGCCGACAATTGTGGATAATTGTTTGGCAACTCTGTTACTTTGAAAGGAGGCATATAAATACAGAATAGTCTGAAGTAAAAATAATAGTATAAAAATTAAAAACAACCAATCAGGTAACGATACCATTCTAAAACAAATATTTAATCACAGAACTTAGCTTATAAGCTAAGCAACAACCGACAAAGAATAAAGTACAACAGTACTTTTTGTCGGCCACGTGCACTACACGACAAAAATATTAAACAGATGTGGGTCCCAACACATTAAAAAGAAGGTACGACAACCAAATGTGGGCCCCACCACATTTGAAAGACGGCGGGATTAAAAAATAAAGCATAAAAAATCCCGCCTAAAACCTAATAGGACCCACAAAAACACGTGGCAAAATTTAGGCCACTCGGTAATATTAAACGGGTGGCCTAAATTTTGCCAGATGTCAAACGCATATGTATTGGTGTTAACCTATATAAACAACCCCATAACACCAATACAACCAGAACATTGAAACAACACCGATTACAATTATGAGAAACCCCCCAACTAATTTTCGTCTTCATGCAAAAAATATTTTCCTCACATATCCAAAATGCAATTTAGAAATTTCCGAAGCAATGAAACAAATACAAAACATACAATGTTCGTCAAACAAGAAATTCATACGAATTTCTCAAGAAACTCACGAAGATGGTTCTCCACATCTACATGCTTTAATACAATTCGAAGGTAAACTTCAATTATACAATAATCGTTTATTTGATCTTACCCATCCAAACACCTCTTCAATATTTCATCCGAATATTCAAGGAGCAAAATCCAGTTCAGATGTTAAAAAATACATTTAAAAGGAAGGAACCTATCTAGATTGGGGTGAGTTTCAGATAGATGGTAGGTCTGCCAGAGGAGGATTACAATCCGCTAATGAAGCTTACGCCCAAGCTTTAAATAGCGAAACTCATCAAAAAGCAATGGAAACTATTAAAGAGCTTGCGCCTAGAGATTTGGTTCTACAATTCCACAATATTCAAAACAATCTAAACCGAATCTTCCAAAAGCCAAAAGAAGTCTACGTTCCGAAATTCCATTTTAGTCAATTCATACTCACGGATGAAATTTCATTATGGTTCTCAAAAACTTTCGAACCACAAAATTTAAATGAATCCTCTACGGGGCCATCTTTTCATATACTCAAAAAAGATACTGACAGACCAAAATCAATTATTATCGAAGGTTCTACAAGAACAGGAAAAACACAGTGGGCACGTTCTATTGGACCACATAATTACTTAAGGTGGTATTCCAATGGTTTGGCAACTCTGTCACTTTGAAAGGAGGCATATAAATACAGAATAGTCTGAAGTAAAAATAATAGTATAAAAATTAAAAACAACCAATCAGGTAACGATACCATTCTAAAACAAATATTTAATCACAGAACTTAGCTTATAAGCTAAGCAACAACCGACAAAGAATAAAGTACAACAGTACTTTTTGTCGGCCACGTGCACTACACGATAAAAATATTAAACAGATGTGGGTCCCACCACATTAAAAAGAAGGTACGACAACCAAATGTGGGCCCCACCACATTTAAAAGACGGCGGGATAAAAAAATAAAGCATAAAAAATCCCGCCTAAAACCTAATAGGACCCACAAAAACACGTGGCAAAATTTAGGCCACCCGGTAATATTAAACGGGTGGCCTAAATTTTGCCAGATGTCAAACGCATATGTATTGGTGTTAACCTATATAAACAACCCCATAACACCAATACAACCAGAACATTGAAACAACACCGATTACAATTATGAGAAACCCCCCAACTAATTTTCGTCTTCATGCAAAAAATATTTTCCTCACATATCCAAAATGCAATTTAGAAATTTCCGAAGCAATGAAACAAATACAAAACATACAATGTTCGTCAAACAAGAAATTCATACGAATTTCTCAAGAAACTCACGAAGATGGTTCTCCACATCTACATGCTTTAATACAATTCGAAGGTAAACTTCAATTATACAATAATCGTTTATTTGATCTTACCCATCCAAACACCTCTTCAATATTTCATCCGAATATTCAAGGAGCAAAATCCAGTTCAGATGTTAAAAAATACATTGAAAAGGAAGGAACCTATCTAGATTGGGGTGAGTTTCAGATAGATGGTCGGTCTGCAAGAGGAGGATTACAATCCGCTAATAAAGCTTACGCCCAAGCTTTAAATAGCGAAACTCATCAAAAAGCAATGGAAACTATTAAAGAGCTTGCGCCTAGAGATTTTGTTCTACAATTCCACAATATTCAAAACAATCTAAACCGAATCTTCCAAAAGCCAAAAGAAGTCTACGTTCCGAAATTCCATTTTAGTCAATTCATACTCACGGATGAAATTTCATTATGGTTCTCAAAAACTTTCGAACCACAAAATTTAAATGAATCCCCTGCGGGGCCATCTTTTCATATACTCAAAAAAGATACTGACAGACCAAAATCAATTATTATCGAAGGTCCTACAAGAACAGGAAAAACACAGTGGGCACGTTCTATTGGACCACATAATTACTTAAGTGGCACCTGGTGCACTTTTCCTCAAACGACAAACGAGACTTTAATAACTTATTCACCTCTTTATTAAACAGGAGGAACTCTTCCTGTTCCTCCAAATTGATGTCTTTCGGGTTCGCCTTGATTCCCAAAATGTCCCACTTGTTCTGCCGAAGAAAACAACTGGTGCAAACGGCCAACAATTGTGGATAATTGTTTGGCAACTCTGTCACTTTGAAAGGAGGCATATAAATACAGAATAGTCTGAAGTAAAAATAATAGTATAAAAATTAAAAACAACCAATCAGGTAACGATACCATTCTAAAACAAATATTTAATCACAGAACTTAGCTTATAAGCTAAGCAACAACCGACAAAGAATAAAGTACAACAGTACTTTTTGTCGGCCACGTGCACTACACGACAAAAATATTAAACAGATGTGGGTCCCAACACATTAAAAAGAAGGTACGACAACCAAATGTGGGCCCCACCACATTTAAAAGACGGCGGGATTAAAAAAATAAAGCATAAAAAATCCCGCCTAAAACCTAATAGGACCCACAAAAACACGTGGCAAAATTTAGGCCACCCGGTAATATTAAACGGGTGGCCTAAATTTTGCCAGATGTCAAACGCATATGTATTGGTGTTAACCTATAAAAACAACCCCATAACACCAATACAACCAGAACATTGAAACAACACCGATTACAATTATGAGAAACCCCCCAACTAATTTTCGTCTTCATGCAAAAAATATTTTCCTCACATATCCAAAATGCAATTTAGAAATTTCCGAAGCAATGAAACAAATACAAAACATACAATGTTCGTCAAACAAGAAATTCATACGAATTTCTCAAGAAACTCACGAAGATGGTTCTCCACATCTACATGCTTTAATACAATTCGAAGGTAAACTACAATTATACAATAATCGTTTATTTGATCTTACCCATCCAAACACCTCTTCAATATTTCATCCGAATATTCAAGGAGCAAAATCCAGTTCAGATGTTAAAAAATACATTGAAAAGGAAGGAACCTATCTAGATTGGGGTGAGTTTCAGATAGATGGTCGGTCTGCAAGAGGAGGATTACAATCCGCTAATGAAGCTTACGCCCAAGCTTTAAATAGCGAAACTCATCAAAAAGCAATGGAAACTATTAAAGAGCTTGCGCCTAGAGATTTTGTTCTACAATTCCACAATATTCAAAACAATCTAAACCGAATCTTCCAAAAGCCAAAAGAAGTCTACGTTCCGAAATTCCATTTTAGTCAATTCATACTCACGGATGAAATTTCATTATGGTTCTCAAAAACTTTCGAACCACAAAATTTAAATGAATCCCCTGCGGGGCCATCTTTTCATATACTCAAAAAAGATACTGACAGACCAAAATCAATTATTACCGAAGGTTCTACAAGAACAGGAAAAACACAGTGGGCACGTTCTATTGGACCACATAATTACTTAAGTGGCACCTGGTGCACTTTTCCTCAAACGACAAACGAGACTTTAATAACTTATTCACCTCTTTATTAAACAGGAGGAACTCTTCCTGTTCCTCCAAATTGATGTCTTTCGGGTTCGCCTTGATTCCCAAAATGTCCCACTTGTTCTGCCGAAGAAAACAACTGGTGCAAACGGCCGACAATTGTGGATAATTGTTTGGCAACTCTGTCACTTTGAAAGGAGGCATATAAATACAGAATAGTCTGAAGTAAAAATAATGGTATAAAAATTAAAAACAACCAATCAGGTAACGATACCATTCTAAAACAAATATTTAATCACAGAACTTAGCTTATAAGCTAAGCAACAACCGACAAAGAATAAGTACAACAGTACTTTTTGTCGGCCACGTGCACTACACGACAAAAATATTAAACAGATGTGGGTCCCACCACATTAAAAAGAAGGTACGACAACCAAATGTGGGCCCCACCACATTTAAAAGACGGCGGGATAAAAAAATAAAGCATAAAAAATCACGCCTAAAACCTAATAGGACCCACAAAAACACGTGGCAAAATTTAGGCCACCCGGTAATATTAAACGGGTGGCCTAAATTTTGCCAGATGTCAAACGCATATGTATTGGTGTTAACCTATATAAACAACCCCATAACACCAATACAACCAGAACATTGAAACAACACCGATTACAATTATGAGAAACCCCCAACTAATTTTCGTCTTCATGCAAAAAATATTTTCCTCACATATCCAAAATGCAATTTAGAAATTTCCGAAGCAATGAAACAAATACAAAACATACAATGTTCGTCAAACAAGAAATTCATACGAATTTCTCAAGAAACTCACGAAGATGGTTCTCCACATCTACATGCTTTAATACAATTCGAAGGTAAACTTCAATTATACAATAATCGTTTATTTGATCTTACCCATCCAAACACCTCTTCAATATTTCATCCGAATATTCAAGGAGCAAAATCCAGTTCAGATGTTAAAAAATACATTGAAAAGGAAGGAACCTATCTAGATTGGGGTGAGTTTCAGATAGATGGTCGGTCTGCAAGAGGAGGATTACAATCCGCTAATGAAGCTTACGCCCAAGCTTTAAATAGCGAAACTCATCAAAAAGCAATGGAAACTATTAAAGAGCTTGCGCCTAGAGATTTTGTTCTACAATTCCACAATATTCAAAACAATCTAAACCGAATCTTCCAAAAGCCAAAAGAAGTCTACGTTCCGAAATTCCATTTTAGTCAATTCATACTCACGGATGAAATTTCATTATGGTTCTCAAAAACTTTCGAACCACAAAATTTAAATGAATCCCCTGCGGGGCCATCTTTTCATATACTCAAAAAAGATACTGACAGACCAAAATCAATTATTATCGAAGGTTCTACAAGAACAGGAAAAACACAGTGGGCACGTTCTATTGGACCACATAATTACTTAAGTGGCACCTGGTGCACTTTTCCTCAAACGACAAACGAGACTTTAATAACTTATTCACCTCTTTATTAAACAGGAGGAACTCTTCCTGTTCCTCCAAATTGATGTCTTTCGGGTTCGCCTTGATTCCCAAAATGTCCCACTTGTTCTGCCGAAGAAAACAACTGGTGCAAACGGCCAACAATTGTGGATAATTGTTTGGCAACTCTGTCACTTTGAAAGGAGGCATATAAATACAGAATAGTCTGAAGTAAAAATAATAGTATAAAAATTAAAAACAACCAATCAGGTAACGATACCATTCTAAAACAAATATTTAATGTGATGTCCCGGAAATTTAGGCAATAATTATTTAATAATTTCATTGATAATTATTTTATAATGTGAAATATTGATATGATAATTCAAACTGAAAATCTCTTTTGAAAATTTACAATTAATTAATTTGTTAAATGATATTCTTTTCAAAAATCAAAAATATTTTATTTATAATGTATAAATGTTTATACATTGTAAATAGAGATTTGGTTTTAATTTTAAATTTATATTTAATAAAGTATATTTTCTAATTATTATATATAAATGTAAATTTGTAAATTGATTTAAATTAGTAAGTAAGTATTTATTTTTGTTTATAAAATAAATATAGTTTAATTTTGTTTTATAATAAAAGTATAATTTGTTTTATTTTAAAATTGCTTTTCTTTGAAATAGATTTAATTCATTCTTCTCTTTTGAAATTTGGTTTATAAATAATATTATTTTAAAATAATTAAAAAACCATTTTAATGTAAGAGTATATATATGTATTTCAAAGCTAATGTTAATAAACATTTAAAAATAAAACATGTTTAAATAATTTGAAATAGTTTAAGATAATTTAAATACATATATAAATTTAAAATTGCTTCTAAACATTGATATATACATGTGTTAAGTTCTTAAACAATTAAGTGGACACTTGTAAATCAATTATCTTACTTAACATAACAAGTGGCATGCTAATTTATTTTTGGAATTTATTATTATTAATAAGAAAACATAACATTACATTTTGTTAAAACATTTTCTTCAAATGAGACTTAAATCAGATTTTAGGAAGAAAACTGAAAACCAAATTCCATCTAAAATTTGCAAAACCAATTCATGTTCAAAATCTACAAACAAATACAAATTTATCTTCAAACCTGCAATCTTCCTCTTCAAAATCTCAAACCTGCAAATTACAAACTTCAATCAAGTCTGCATGCTCAATTACAACCTCAAATCTGCAAATCATTTCTTCAAAATACAACTTCATATTTGCAACCTATCTTCAAACTTCAACCAAACCTAAATATCTGAATAACAAAATGAAGTCCAATTTAAAGTCTGAACTATTAGATGAGTCTGCATGCATCATAAGACAGAAAAGCAACTTCAACTTCAAATTTGCATCTCTGGAACAATCTGCATATCTGAAGCTAAGATTCAGTGATCAAATTGGAAGTCCAACATCAACTTGCTAATGGCATTCAAGTTCATCATGCATTTCAAATGTAAGCCCTGGGAATGAAGTCTACACCTAAGATTTGCTCTGCATTCTTCAATTTAATAAGGTGAGTAAACCTTTACTTTTAAAAACAGTTTCTTTTTAATCAAACTGTTTACAAGATTGTTCTGTTTGTTTCTAAAAAAAAAAAGTGAATAACCCCACATGCACCAAAGTTTGAGTGATCAGAGCATATGAATTGAAAGATATGAGCTTGTAGAATGATGACTGTTCTGTGTACATGTTTGTGTTTAAATATTGCTTTTGCCTGTAGCTATATATCTTGTAAATTAAGATTTTTCTTTTACATAAAATCTTTACCACTTGAATTGATTCCAGTTTGTAATTTTTGTGAAATAAGACATGTTGTTTGGTATAGCTTAGATTTATAAATTTTCTGTTAGTTTAAGAAAATGTAGTCTCTGTAAAACAATGGAAATCAGTTATATTCAAATAACCAAATCCAAACTCATAATGATTGGGGCATGCTGTAATATGAATGGAGGTAGAGGGGTTGATAAGGGAAGATGGTCAGTAATTTATGTCAGAGGAGATGGTGATTGAATTGAGGTTTCCAGGTTTTCAAAAGCCTGCTTTTTAGTGTGCAGTTCTTAGTATCTGCATATGCTCTATGTTGCATTAAGTGAGTTAGGAACTTGAGAGGTTGTAGAGAGGACTTGAGGGAGGGTTTGCCGGAGTCTCAAGGGTGTTGATGGTCGGAGGTGAGATTGGGAGATGGAGACAGGTTTGGTAGTTGAGTTCTGGTGAACTCAGATGGGGTGTGCAGGGTTTGTTGTGACTCGGGTAATACTCGGGTAGTTGTGCTTCTAACTCGAAGCAGAGGAGATTGGAACTCGAAGTAGTAGATGGGTAGCTCGGGTTTATGTGCAGGGTTTTTAAATCCAGAGAGTTGCAGTTTTTCTTAGAAATTTGAATTGAATTCAAATTCTAGTGTAGGGTTGATTTAAGTATGGATTGAACTAAATCTAAATAGAGTTTGAATTCATAGTTTTTAAAGGTAAATCTTAAACTTAAACAGGATTTAAAACTCTGTTTTAAATCAAGAATTTAAAACAGTTGCAGGTTTAAATCCAGAGAGAATTTACAGTTTTAAATTTTAAATGGAATTCATATTTTAAGGTGAAATCTGGATTTAAGTATGAATTGGAATTGAATCCAAATAAAGTTCTGAGTTCAAAGTTTTAAAGATGAAATTTTTAAATTTTAACAAAGTTTTAATTTCTGTTTAATCAAGAAATTTTAAAACTGTTTCAGGTTTTATAACAGAGAGTTGCAGTTTTTAATGTTTAATGAAATTCATGTTTTAAGTTGTAAATTTGATTTAAATACAAGTTAAATTTGTATTCAAATAGAGTTTGGAATTCAAAGTTTTCAAAAATGAAATATGTTAAATTTAAACAAGTTTTAAATTTGGTTCTAAATCAATATTAAAACAGTTGCAGATTTATTGAACCTGTACTTTTGCAGTTTTAAAGTATTAAATAAAATTCATATTTTAAAGATTTTAAATTAAATCAAATGCAAGATTTAACTGAATTCAAATGAATTTTGAATTCAAAGTTTTTAATTCTGTTTTTAATCTAGATTTAAACTGTTTCAGGTTTAAGCCTGAGAGATTTGCAGTTTTAAAACTTTTTGAATAAATTCATATTTTAAAGTTGCAACATGATTCAAGTGTAACTTGAATTTGAATTCAAATTTTATTCTGAATTAAAAGTTTTAAAAATTCAAATCTTAAATTTAAACTAGATTTAAAATTCAGTTTTAATCAAGTTTAAGAATAGTTTCAGGTTGTTTTTTTTTTAAACCAGAATTAGATTTAAATAGTTTTGTAAGTTTTAGAAGTATGATCAAATTTAAATATTTTCAAATTTGATTTAAACTGGTTTGAAATCAAATTAAAAACAGTTTCAAATTTACTTTGAAACTCAGTCTTGATTTCAAACAGTTTATAAATTTAAAGAAGAATGAATGAACATATTTCAGTGTTTAATATAGATTTGAAAATAAAATTTGATTTCAAATAAGTTTAAACTTGGAAGAAATTAGTTCCTTAGTATTTGAATTTAAAATATGAAGTGTTAATTTAGATTCATGTTTAAATGGTTAAACATTTTAAAATATCAAATTTTTAAAATGGAATTTGAATTTGAATTTAGAAATGTATTGTTTTAATACATTTTGAATGTGAAGGAGTTATTTGATTAGTAATTAGAATATTTTGAAAATATTTAAGATAATTAAGAATTTACTTAATTATCTGATTTGAAATAATGATTTAGATTAATTTTAATTAGAAATGATTTATTAATCTGATCCAGATTTCTTAAGTATGTAATTAATGAAATGTGTTAAATAATAATGATGATAATTATCTAAGGATAATTTAGTAATTAATTAAGGAAATTAATTTTGGGTAATTAATTAGATTAATTGATTGAATCTAATTAATTGTAATTTGTTAAGTAATTAAGTAATTAATTACTTATTGTAATTTATTTTGGATTGTGATTTATTTTAGTTAATTAATTTAGTTTAATTAATTTAAATAAATCATTTGATGATTTTAAGAATGTAATTACTTAATGTAATTAGTGGAGCAGGATTACTTAATGAAGTAATAATGTTAATTACTGGAATGTAATTAGTAATTTGGATAATTACTTTTGTAATTAATTAAGGAATTAATTAATGATTAATTATTGGTTAATTAATTTGTTAATGAGTAATTAAAGATAGTTAATTACTTAATTGAATATTAATCAAGGTGATTAATAATTAGATTTAATTACTAAATGTAATTAATTTTAATTAAGTAATTTATTTAAATGTTAGAGATCATTAATTATTTTAATTAATGATGTAATTAATGATTGTTTAATTAATTATTAATTAATTAAGTGATTAATTAATTGTAATTAATTAAGTGATTAACTAATTGTAATTAACTAAGGATAAATATAATTAATTATAATTAATTAATAAATGAGTAATTAAATGTTAATTATTTATGATTAAGGTTAATTAATTAAGGACTAATTACTTATTGTAATTAGTAAATGATTAATCAGGGTTGTTTAATCAAGTTAAATACATAGTGTATAATTAATTAACTGGGTTAATTAATTAATGGATGTTAAGCAGGATTTAAATGTGTTAATTAATTTAATTTATTTTAAATTAATTAGAGATGATTGTAATTAATTTAATTCATTTTAAATTAATTATAAATTGTTGGTTAGCAAATCATTGCTTATGGATGTTATTGATTGAATGGTTGTGATCTCAGTAATGAGATGAGTTGTATTTGTATGATATGAATGTATGGTTTAAATATGATGGTTTGTGATGGATTGTTTGGTTGTGATGATTATCTGTTTATGGATGATACAGATTATCTGTTATGATATGAATGTGCTTATCTATTGTTAAATGTAGTTTACCTATCTCTGTAAAGTATATAGTAATGAGATAAGTTAATTGTTTAAAAACCCTTAAGTACAACTTGGACATTAAAATGGCGTTTGGTTTCGATGAGACCGGGATCGGATTTGCTACACTACAGCGTGATAGGGGGTTCTCGCTTTGCGTTAGGTGGCGAACGGGAGACTCTTACCCCTACATGCCCCCGGGGATAGTATAAGGTCTTGCGGGGTTGGTTGCGACTCGAGAGGGTGGCCGTAAAAGCAAATTCGAGGTATCACTGTGAGCCACAGCGGGGCTGGGATGGTTGAAAAGCCTACCGGTCGTGAGCCGTTGCTGATGGTTGAAAAGCCTAGGACGTCACAGGTGGTATCAGAGCAATAGGTTGAGTGAATACCTAGGCTCTGTAGTGGTGTCCTTCTTGAGAGAGCGTATTTGTAATTTTGAATATATATATGTATATATTTTCTACCTATTTGATTGGGTTACCTGTTCAGGTTTTCCAATATAAGTAATAAAGGTAGATAGGATAGTGGTTTGTGAAACACAACTACCAATGGTTGGAGTTTGAGTGTTTGAGATTGCAAGTGGTCTGCTAGGGCAGTGTTGGGCATCTTGAGTAGTTCTGCAGTTTGGTGTGAAGGATTTCAACGATCTCCGAAGGAAATCTTTTCAAGATCCGGAGTATATTTTTGGATTGTAAGCTGGATTTCACTCGTGTGAGTGGACTCTCTTGAGTTTGGATTAGTTGGGAGTTCTGAAGCCGGCAATGGTATTTTGGCAACTTCACGAAGGAGTTCTGTCTGTTTTTGAGTTGAGACTCAGTTTGGCAGAGTTTGAGCTTGGTTTGGTAGCGAGTTTCCTGAGAGATATTTGTCTATCTGGAAGGCTCTATTGTGAAGAGGCTGGTGTAGCTTTGAGGTTCGTTGAGCTTTTGGATAAGGAAGTTTTGGCAGCAGTAGCAGCAATGAGTGGCCTGTTCTTCGAAGGTTCAGAAGTCTCTTTGATTCTTCTATCAGAAGTCCGGGAAGATGGTGGAGCTTATCCATTTCTTCTGGAGCTCAGATGGGTGTGAGGTCAGTGGTTAAGAGGTGGACCACTAGTTTCTTCTTTTGAAGGCTTTAGCTGTTCTGATTGTTGAGGTGGGGACGATTTCTTGGAATCTGAACTGAGTAGAATCGCAAAAGTGACTTGCGATGGTTCGGAAGTTCTCTAAGTGATCTTTGTTTGGATTGAAGCATCTTTAGAGGATGTTTGAGTTATCAAAGTGGTATTTTCTAGATATCTTCGAAGGAGTTAAGATTGGTATCCGCATCAAGAGTTCGAGTTCTATATCGACTTGATTCTTGGAGCTGTCCCGGTGGTTCAGCATTGTAGGAGATTCTTTGAGTGAGATCTGTTTGAGTTGGCAGGATTTATTAGATCCAGTTTTCTGGTTGAATTTTGCTGTAGTGTTTGTGACTGAATCGGATAAGTCACTGAGATTTTATGGAATTTGATGAACAATATTCCGGAATAAGTTGATCAAGTTTATACTTATGTTCATCAACAGCATTCTCGAATCAGAGTTGCGCAGTGGAAGCATGGTGGCAGCTATTCCAGAATTGAAGCACCCGATTCTTGGGAATTTGAGTTTTGTCTTGAATCAAAGGATTTCTATAGAAAATTTATTTTGGATCTGGAGACTTGATTGTTTTGTATCTGTTTGTTTCCAGAAAGAGTAGTTTGTTTGAAGTCTTCTGATATTTGTGTAGAAGAGCTATGTGGTAGATCTGATTGATCTAGAAGGTTGGAGGCAGCCCAAGATCGATATGGGAGATTGTGTGGATATGAGATTAGATCTTTCTGTTTTCTCTTAAAGAGTTAAGTGATTGTTCTACGAGACTGGATTTCCAGTTCGGATAGCTGGAATTTGTTTATTTTCACGTATCTCTGAGGGAGTACGTGTATGATTTATCATTGGTTTTAGATTCAGCAGTTCTGAAAGATTTGGGAGTTGATCAGGACTTGCCGGTAGTCCTGTATTCTGTTTAGATTTGTAGATCTAGATATATAGGAGCTCTAGATCTGAGTGGTGTTGCTAGTTTAGATTCTGTAGGGCGAGTGTTCCGGTGTTTGTACATGGGAAACTCTAGGAATTCTTATCCAGAATTTTGTCTGGATAATTAGAATTGTTTGTTTTGAATTGGTTGCTTTGGTTGCTAGTATTTGGTTGATAGTATATGATTGCTCTTTTAAAATTTAAAATCTGTATAGAATTATTAAATTACCTTTGCTTTTAAATTTCGGGGACGAAATTCTTTTAAGGGGGGAGGAATGTGATGTCCCGGAAATTTAGGTAATAATTATTTAATAATTTCATTGATAATTATTTTATAATGTGAAATATTGATATGATAATTCAAACTGAAAATCTCTTTTGAAAATTTACAATTAATTAATTTGTTAAATGATATTCTTTTCAAAAATCAAAAATATTTTATTTATAATGTATAAATGTTTATACATTGTAAATAGAGATTTGGTTTTAATTTTAAATTTATATTTAATAAAGTATATTTTCTAATTATTATATATAAATGTAAATTTGTAAATTGATTTAAATTAGTAAGTAAGTATTTATTTTTGTTTATAAAATAAATATAGTTTAATTTTGTTTTATAATAAAAGTATAATTTGTTTTATTTTAAAATTGCTTTTCTTTGAAATAGATTTAATTCATTCTTCTCTTTTGAAATTTGGTTTATAAATAATATTATTTTAAAATAATTAAAAAACCATTTTAATGTAAGAGTATATATATGTATTTCAAAGCTAATGTTAATAAACATTTAAAAATAAAACATGTTTAAATAATTTGAAATAGTTTAAGATAATTTAAATACATATATAAATTTAAAATTGCTTCTAAACATTGATATATACATGTGTTAAGTTCTTAAACAATTAAGTGGACACTTGTAAATCAATTATCTTACTTAACATAACAAGTGGCATGCTAATTTATTTTTGGAATTTATTATTATTAATAAGAAAACATAACATTACATTTTGTTAAAACATTTTCTTCAAATGAGACTTAAATCAGATTTTAGGAAGAAAACTGAAAACCAAATTCCATCTAAAATTTGCAAAACCAATTCATGTTCAAAATCTACAAACAAATACAAATTTATCTTCAAACCTGCAATCTTCCTCTTCAAAATCTCAAACCTGCAAATTACAAACTTCAATCAAGTCTGCATGCTCAATTACAACCTCAAATCTGCAAATCATTTCTTCAAAATACAACTTCATATTTGCAACCTATCTTCAAACTTCAACCAAACCTAAATATCTGAATAACAAAATGAAGTCCAATTTAAAGTCTGAACTATTAGATGAGTCTGCATGCATCATAAGACAGAAAAGCAACTTCAACTTCAAATTTGCATCTCTGGAACAATCTGCATATCTGAAGCTAAAATTCAGTGATCAAATTGGAAGTCCAACATCAACTTGCTAATGGCATTCAAGTTCATCATGCATTTCAAATGTAAGCCCTGGGAATGAAGTCTACACCTAAGATTTGCTCTGCATTCTTCAATTTAATAAGGTGAGTAAACCTTTACTTTTAAAAACAGTTTCTTTTTAATCAAACTGTTTACAAGATTGTTCTGTTTGTTTCTAAAAAAAAAAAGTGAATAACCCCACATGCACCAAAGTTTGAGTGATCAGAGCATATGAATTGAAAGATATGAGCTTGTAGAATGATGACTGTTCTGTGTACATGTTTGTGTTTAAATATTGCTTTTGCCTGTAGCTATATATCTTGTAAATTAAGATTTTTCTTTTACATAAAATCTTTACCACTTGAATTGATTCCAGTTTGTAATTTTTGTGAAATAAGACATGTTGTTTGGTATAGCTTAGATTTATAAATTTTCTGTTAGTTTAAGAAAATGTAGTCTCTGTAAAACAATGGAAATCAGTTATATTCAAATAACCAAATCCAAACTCATAATGATTGGGGCATGCTGTAATATGAATGGAGGTAGAGGGGTTGATAAGGGAAGATGGTCAGTAATTTATGTCAGAGGAGATGGTGATTGAATTGAGGTTTCCAGGTTTTCAAAAGCCTGCTTTTTAGTGTGCAGTTCTTAGTATCTGCATATGCTCTATGTTGCATTAAGTGAGTTAGGAACTTGAGAGGTTGTAGAGAGGACTTGAGGGAGGGTTTGCCGGAGTCTCAAGGGTGTTGATGGTCGGAGGTGAGATTGGGAGATGGAGACAGGTTTGGTAGTTGAGTTCTGGTGAACTCAGATGGGGTGTGCAGGGTTTGTTGTGACTCGGGTAATACTCGGGTAGTTGTGCTTCTAACTCGAAGCAGAGGAGATTGGAACTCGAAGTAGTAGATGGGTAGCTCGGGTTTATGTGCAGGGTTTTTAAATCCAGAGAGTTGCAGTTTTTCTTAGAAATTTGAATTGAATTCAAATTCTAGTGTAGGGTTGATTTAAGTATGGATTGAACTAAATCTAAATAGAGTTTGAATTCATAGTTTTTAAAGGTAAATCTTAAACTTAAACAGGATTTAAAACTCTGTTTTAAATCAAGAATTTAAAACAGTTGCAGGTTTAAATCCAGAGAGAATTTACAGTTTTAAATTTTAAATGGAATTCATATTTTAAGGTGAAATCTGGATTTAAGTATGAATTGGAATTGAATCCAAATAAAGTTCTGAGTTCAAAGTTTTAAAGATGAAATTTTTAAATTTTAACAAAGTTTTAATTTCTGTTTAATCAAGAAATTTTAAAACTGTTTCAGGTTTTATAACAGAGAGTTGCAGTTTTTAATGTTTAATGAAATTCATGTTTTAAGTTGTAAATTTGATTTAAATACAAGTTAAATTTGTATTCAAATAGAGTTTGGAATTCAAAGTTTTCAAAAATGAAATATGTTAAATTTAAACAAGTTATAAATTTGGTTCTAAATCAATATTAAAACAGTTGCAGATTTATTGAACCTGTACTTTTGCAGTTTTAAAGTATTAAATAAAATTCATATTTTAAAGATTTTAAATTAAATCAAATGCAAGATTTAACTGAATTCAAATGAATTTTGAATTCAAAGTTTTTAATTCTGTTTTTAATCTAGATTTAAACTGTTTCAGGTTTAAGCCTGAGAGATTTGCAGTTTTAAAACTTTTTGAATAAATTCATATTTTAAAGTTGCAACATGATTCAAGTGTAACTTGAATTTGAATTCAAATTTTATTCTGAATTAAAAGTTTTAAAAATTCAAATCTTAAATTTAAACTAGATTTAAAATTCAGTTTTAACCAAGTTTAAGAATAGTTTCAGGTTGTTTTTTTTTTTAAACCAGAATTAGATTTAAATAGTTTTGTAAGTTTTAGAAGTATGATCAAATTTAAATATTTTCAAATTTGATTTAAACTGGTTTGAAATCAAATTAAAAACAGTTTCAAATTTTCTTTGAAACTCAGTCTTGATTTCAAACAGTTTATAAATTTAAAGAAGAATGAATGAACATATTTCAGTGTTTAATATAGATTTGAAAATAAAATTTGATTTCAAATAAGTTTAAACTTGGAAGAAATTAGTTCCTTAGTATTTGAATTTAAAATATGAAGTGTTAATTTAGATTCATGTTTAAATGGTTAAACATTTTAAAATATCAAATTTTTAAAATGGAATTTGAATTTGAATTTAGAAATGTATTGTTTTAATACATTTTGAATGTGAAGGAGTTATTTGATTAGTAATTAGAATATTTTGAAAATATTTAAGATAATTAAGAATTTACTTAATTATCTGATTTGAAATAATGATTTAGATTAATTTTAATTAGAAATGATTTATTAATCTGATCCAGATTTCTTAAGTATGTAATTAATGAAATGTGTTAAATAATAATGATGATAATTATCTAAGGATAATTTAGTAATTAATTAAGGAAATTAATTTTGGGTAATTAATTAGATTAATTGATTGAATCTAATTAATTGTAATTTGTTAAGTAATTAAGTAATTAATTACTTATTGTAATTTATTTTGGATTGTGATTTATTTTAGTTAATTAATTTAGTTTAATTAATTTAAATAAATCATTTGATGATTTTAAGAATGTAATTACTTAATGTAATTAGTGGAGCAGGATTACTTAATGAAGTAATAATGTTAATTACTGGAATGTAATTAGTAATTTGGATAATTACTTTTGTAATTAATTAAGGAATTAATTAATGATTAATTATTGGTTAATTAATTTGTTAATGAGTAATTAAAGATAGTTAATTACTTAATTGAATATTAATCAAGGTGATTAATAATTAGATTTAATTACTAAATGTAATTAATTTTAATTAAGTAATTTATTTAAATGTTAGAGATCATTAATTATTTTAATTAATGATGTAATTAATGATTGTTTAATTAATTATTAATTAATTAAGTGATTAATTAATTGTAATTAATTAAGTGATTAATTAATTGTAATTAACTAAGGATAAATATAATTAATTATAATTAATTAATAAATGAGTAATTAAATGTTAATTATTTATGATTAAGGTTAATTAATTAAGGACTAATTACTTATTGTAATTAGTAAATGATTAATCAGGGTTGTTTAATCAAGTTAAATACATAGTGTATAATTAATTAACTGGGTTAATTAATTAATGGATGTTAAGCAGGATTTAAATGTGTTAATTAATTTAATTTATTTTAAATTAATTAGAGATGATTGTAATTAATTTAATTCATTTTAAATTAATTATAAATTGTTGGTTAGCAAATCATTGCTTATGGATGTTATTGATTGAATGGTTGTGATCTCAGTAATGAGATGAGTTGTATTTGTATGATATGAATGTATGGTTTAAATATGATGGTTTGTGATGGATTGTTTGGTTGTGATGATTATCTGTTTATGGATGATACAGATTATCTGTTATGATATGAATGTGCTTATCTATTGTTAAATGTAGTTTACCTATCTCTGTAAAGTATATAGTAATGAGATAAGTTAATTGTTTAAAAACCCTTAAGTACAACTTGGACATTAAAATGGCGTTTGGTTTCGATGAGACCGGGATCGGGTTTCCATATTTGGATATCCGAAAACCACATCGATTCCAATTAAACGTTAGGTCGTTAATCCAAGTGGAGCAAGTGAAGACTCGAGGTGTAAGGGCTATACGTCAGTATAACTCTGTGGGTGATTCCGTAATGAGTTTGACGGAATAGTGCTTATAGATTCGAGATGGTGAATCAGAGTGCAAGGGCTATGGTCGTTGACTCTGAGGGTGATTCCAAAATGAGTGCAACGAGATAGTGCCTTCGGTTTCGTTCGAACCCGGAACGAACTTGTATGGATTGAATGCTTTCAGCACATCGTCAGGCGGACGATGAGCATTCTAAGATGATTGGTCCTATAAAGGTAATCGCAGCCTCAAGCCTCATCAACCGGGAATGGCTAAAACAGGGGAGGTGCAGCAAAGCTTCGTGGGTAGCCCCTACTGGAGGACAAGATTTATCCCTGTCTAGAGTCCCTTTATATTTCGGCTGTGTGGTGCAGTTGGCGACGGCCAATCTGCGGGGTAGTCTTGTTCGGAACTATTCAGTAAGGAATGGTTCCGGCTTTGTGTAGCAGGGGAGTTAGGGTGGCTCCTCGGTACGGTGATCTAGGCCACGTACTGTGGCGGGCGGTACCCCTGTAGCCCTGCCATTGATGGAATCCAAAATCCAATAAGTGCCGTACGGTTTTGATTGTGCCCAACTATGTTGGAACGTGAGATGTAAGCATTCCAGCTATTTCTGTATTTTATTTTGAAAACCCTAAACACTATTATAATATCACTGGATTTCCTATCAAATGTTTTGGTTAGCGTAAGGTAAAAACTTTTCCATGTTTATGTGTGGGAAGTCTTACGTGATACTTTTCTTTTCAAAGGATTTTCTAAAGTTAAGCAATTTTAAACCCGTTTACTCACACCAGACCCCTGTCTGACCTGAGTGTTTATTTTCTGTTTTATTAAACTCTTGGGTACTCATATTCTATATGAGTAGTCAAGTGATTCAGGTTATCTCTTGACGAGTTCTGGAGGAGATAATGGAGCAGGAGGCTTCAGCGTGTAGATATATGTAGTAGTTCCGCTGTGTTTGTGTTGTATTGATTCTCTCTGATGTACTTGGATTGTAATAGCTAGACAGATGTTTATAACTGTCTAGTTTTGTGTTGTATTAGCTGTATTACTCTGATGTATAAGATACTATGTAAAGTTTTATGTGATATATTATAATTTATTCGATTCCGCTGTGAGATTCTGATGTTGTCTGTTCTTTCTTTCCTTTCTTTTCTCTTTCTATCCCTTTCTTTCTTCTGAACGATGCAATCTTCCTGGAGTATGGAAGTTGGGTCGTCACATTTAATCACAGAACTTAGCTTATAAGCTAAGCAACAACCGACAAAGAATAAAGTACAACAGTACTTTTTGTCGGCCACGTGCACTACACGACAAAAATATTAAACAGATGTGGGTCCCACCACATTAAAAAGAAGGTACGACAACCAAATGTGGGCCCCACCACATTTAAAAGACGGCGGGATTAAAAAATAAAGCATAAAAAATCCCGCCTAAAACCTAATAGGACCCACAAAAACACGTGGCAAAATTTAGGCCACCCGGTAATATTAAACGGGTGGCCTAAATTTTGCCAGATGTCAAACGCATATGTATTGGTGTTAACCTATATAAACAACCCCATAACACCAATACAACCAGAACATTGAAACAACACCGATTACAATTATGAGAAACCCCCCAACTAATTTTCGTCTTCATGCAAAAAATATTTTCCTCACATATCCAAAATGCAATTTAGAAATTTCCGAAGCAATGAAACAAATACAAAACATACAATGTTCGTCAAACAAGAAATTCATACGAATTTCTCAAGAAACTCACGAAGATGGTTCTCCACATCTACATGCTTTAATACAATTCGAAGGTAAACTTCAATTATACAATAATCGTTTATTTGATCTTACCCATCCAAACACCTCTTCAATATTTCATCCGAATATTCAAGGAGCAAAATCCAGTTCAGATGTTAAAAAATACATTGAAAAGGAAGGAACCTATCTAGATTGGGGTGAGTTTCAGATAGATGGTCGGACTGCAAGAGGAGGATTACAATCCGCTAATAAAGCTTACGCCCAAGCTTTAAATAGCGAAACTCATCAAAAAGCAATGGAAACTATTAAAGAGCTTGCGCCTAGAGATTTTGTTCTACAATTCCACAATATTCAAAACAATCTAAACCGAATCTTCCAAAAGCCAAAAGAAGTCTACGTTCCGAAATTCCATTTTAGTCAATTCATACTCACGGATGAAATTTCATTATGGTTCTCAAAAACTTTCGAACCACAAAATTTAAATGAATCCCCTGCGGGGCTGTCTTTTCAAACGGCCAACAATTGTGGATAATTGTTTGGCAACTCTGTCACTTTGAAAGGAGGCATATAAATACAGAATAGTCTGAAGTAAAAATAATAGTATAAAAATTAAAAACAACCAATCAGGTAACGATACCATTCTAAAACAAATATTTAATCACAGAACTTAGCTTATAAGCTAAGCAACAACCGACAAAGAATAAAGTACAACAGTACTTTTTGTCGGCCACGTGCACTACACGATAAAAATATTAAATAGATGTGGGTCCCACCACATTAAAAAGAAGGTACGACAACCAAATGTGGGCCCCACCACATTTAAAAGACGGCGGGATAAAAAAATAAAGCAAAAAAAATCCCGCCTAAAACCTAAAAGGACCCACAAAAACACGTGGCAAAATTTAGGCCACCCGGTAATATTAAACGGGTGGCCTAAATTTTGCCAGATGTCAAACGCGTATGTATTGGTGTTAACCTATATAAACAACCCCATAACACCAATACAACCAGAACATTGAAACAACACCGATTACAATTATGAGAAACCCCCCAACTAATTTTCGTCTTCATGCAAAAAATATTTTCCTCACATATCCAAAATGCAATTTAGAAATTTCCGAAGCAATGAAACAAATACAAAACATACAATGTTCGTCAAACAAGAAATTCATACGAATTTCTCAAGAAACTCACGAAGATGGTTCTCCACATCTACATGCTTTAATACAATTCGAAGGTAAACTTCAATTATACAATAATCGTTTATTTGATCTTACCCATCCAAACACCTCTTCAATATTTCATCCGAATATTCAAGGAGCAAAATCCAGTTCAGATGTTAAAAAATACATTGAAAAGGAAGGAACCTATCTAGATTGGGGTGAGTTTCAGATAGATGGTCGGTCTGCAAGAGGAGGATTACAATGCGCTAATAAAGCTTACGCCCAAGCTTTAAATAGCGAAACTCATCAAAAAGCAATGGAAACTATTAAAGAGCTTGCGCCTAGAGATTTTGTTCTACAATTCCACAATATTCAAAACAATCTAAACCGAATCTTCCAAAAGCCAAAAGAAGTCTACGTTCCGAAATTCCATTTTAGTCAATTCATACTCACGGATGAAATTTCATTATGGTTCTCAAAACTTTCGAACCACAAAATTTAAATGAATCCCCTGCGCGGCCATCTTTTCATATACTCAAAAAAGATACTGACAGACCAAAATCAATTATTATCGAAGGTCCTACAAGAACAGGAAAAACACAGTGGGCACGTTCTATTGGACCACATAATTACTTAAGTGGCCATCTGGATTTCAACTACAACACTTTCTCAGACGAAGTGGAATACAACGTAATAGATGATGTGGATCCAGCGTACTTGAAAATGAAACATTGGAAACAATTAATTGGCGCGCAAAGAGAGTGGCAGACAAACCTTAAATATGGAAAACCACGTGTCATTAAAGGTGGTATTCTAATTGTTTGGCAACTCTGTCACTTTGAAAGGAGGCATATAAATACAGAATAGTCTGAAGTAAAAATAATAGTATAAAAATTAAAAACAACCAATCAGGTAACGATACCATTCTAAAACAAATATTTAATCACAGAACTTAGCTTATAAGCTAAGCAACAACCGACAAAGAATAAAGTACAACAGTACTTTTTGTCGGCCACGTGCACTACACGATAAAAATATTAAACAGATGTGGGTCCCACCACATTAAAAAGAAGGTACGACAACCAAATGTGGGCCCCACCACATTTGAAAGACGGCGGGATAAAAAAATAAAGCATAAAAAAACCCGCCTAAAACCTAATAGGACCCACAAAAACACGTGGCAAAATTTAGGCCACCCGGTAATATTAAACGGGTGGCCTAAATTTTGCCAGATGTCAAACGCATATGTATTGGTGTTAACCTATATAAACAACCCCATAACACCAATACAACCAGAACATTGAAACAACACCGATTACAATTATGAGAAACCCCCCAACTAATTTTCGTCTTCATGCAAAAAATATTTTCCTCACATATCCAAAATGCAATTTAGAAATTTCCGAAGCAATGAAACAAATACAAAACATACAATGTTCGTCAAACAAGAAATTCATACGAATTTCTCAAGAAACTCACGAAGATGGTTCTCCACATCTACATGCTTTAATACAATTCGAAGGTAAACTTCAATTATACAATAATCGTTTATTTGATCTTACCCATCCAAACACCTCTTCAATATTTCATCCGAATATTCAAGGAGCAAAATCCAGTTCAGATGTTAAAAAATACATTGAAAAGGAAGGAACCTATCTAGATTGGGGTGAGTTTCAGATAGATGGTCGGTCTGCAAGAGGAGGATTACAATCCGCTAATAAAGCTTACGCCCAAGCTTTAAATAGCGAAACTCATCAAAAAGCAATGGAAACTATTAAAGAGCTTGCGCCTAGAGATTTTGTTCTACAATTCCACAATATTCAAAACAATCTAAACCGAATCTTCCAAAAGCCAAAAGAAGTCTACGTTCCGAAATTCCATTTTAGTCAATTCATACTCACGGATGAAATTTCATTATGGTTCTCAAAAACTTTCGAACCACAAAATTTAAATGAATCCCCTGCGGGGCCATCTTTTCATATACTCAAAAAAGATACTGACAGACCAAAATCAATTATTATCGAAGGTTCTACAAGAACAGGAAAAACACAGTGGGCACGTTCTATTGGACCACATAATTACTTAAGTGGCACCTGGTGCACTTTTCCTCAAACGACAAACGAGACTTTAATAACTTATTCACCTCTTTATTAAACAGGAGGAACTCTTCCTGTTCCTCCGAATTGATGTCTTTCGGGTTCGCCTTGATTCCCAAAATGTCCCACTTGTTCTGCCGAAGAAAACAACTGGTGCAAACGGCCAACAATTGTGGATAATTGTTTGGCAACTCTGTCACTTTGAAAGGAGGCATATAAATACAGAATAGTCTGAAGTAAAAATAATAGTATAAAAATTAAAAACAACCAATCAGGTAACGATACCATTCTAAAACAAATATTTAATCACAGAACTTAGCTTATAAGCTAAGCAACAACCGACAAAGAATAAAGTACAACAGTACTTTTTGTCGGCCACGTGCACTACACGATAAAAATATTAAACAGATGTGGGTCCCACCACATTAAAAAGAAGGTACGACAACCAAATGTGGGCCCCACCACATTTAAAAGACGGCGGGATAAAAAAATAAAGCATAAAAAAACCCGCCTAAAACCTAATAGGACCCACAAAAACACGTGGCAAAATTTAGGCCACCCGGTAATATTAAACGGGTGGCCTAAATTTTGCCAGATGTCAAACGCATATGTATTGGTGTTAACCTATATAAACAACCCCATAACACCAATACAACCAGAACATTGAAACAACACCGATTACAATTATGAGAAACCCCCCAACTAATTTTCGTCTTCATGCAAAAAATATTTTCCTCACATATCCAAAATGCAATTTAGAAATTTCCGAAGCAATGAAACAAATACAAAACATACAATGTTCGTCAAACAAGAAATTCATACGAATTTCTCAAGAAACTCACGAAGATGGATCTCCACATCTACATGCTTTAATACAATTCGAAGGTAAACTTCAATTATACAATAATCGTTTATTTGATCTTACCCATCCAAACACCTCTTCAATATTTCATCCGAATATTCAAGGAGCAAAATCCAGTTCAGATGTTAAAAAATACATTGAAAAGGAAGGAACCTATCTAGATTGGGGTGAGTTTCAGATAGATGGTCGGTCTGCAAGAGGAGGATTACAATCCGCTAATAAAGCTTACGCCCAAGCTTTAAATAGCGAAACTCATCAAAAAGCAATGGAAACTATTAAAGAGCTTGCGCCTAGAGATTTTGTTCTACAATTCCACAATATTCAAAACAATCTAAACCGAATCTTCCAAAAGCCAAAAGAAGTCTACGTTCCGAAATTCCATTTTAGTCAATTCATACTCACGGATGAAATTTCATTATGGTTCTCAAAAACTTTCGAACCACAAAATTTAAATGAATCCCCTGCGGGGCCATCTTTTCATATACTCAAAAAAGATACTGACAGACCAAAATCAATTATTATCGAAGGTTCTACAAGAACAGGAAAAACACAGTGGGCACGTTCTATTGGACCACATAATTACTTAAGTGGCACCTGGTGCACTTTTCCTCAAACGACAAACGAGACTTTAATAACTTATTCACCTCTTTATTAAACAGGAGGAACTCTTCCTGTTCCTCCAAATTGATGTCTTTCGGGTTCGCCTTGATTCCCAAAATGTCCCACTTGTTCTGCCGAAGAAAACAACTGGTGCAAACGGCCAACAATTGTGGATAATTGTTTGGCAACTCTGTCACTTTGAAAGGAGGCATATAAATACAGAATAGTCTGAAGTAAAAATAATAGTATAAAAATTAAAAACAACCAATCAGGTAACGATACCATTCTAAAACAAATATTTAATCACAGAACTTAGCTTATAAGCTAAGCAACAACCGACAAAGAATAAAGTACAACAGTACTTTTTGTCGGCCACGTGCACTACACGATAAAAATATTAAACAGATGTGGGTCCCACCACATTAAAAAGAAGGTACGACAACCAAATGTGGGCCCCACCACATTTAAAAGACGGCGGGATAAAAAAATAAAGCATAAAAAAACCCGCCTAAAACCTAATAGGACCCACAAAAACACGTGGCAAAATTTAGGCCACCCGGTAATATTAAACGGGTGGCCTAAATTTTGCCAGATGTCAAACGCATATGTATTGGTGTTAACCTATATAAACAACCCCATAACACCAATACAACCAGAACATTGAAACAACACCGATTACAATTATGAGAAACCCCCCAACTAATTTTCGTCTTCATGCAAAAAATATTTTCCTCACATATCCAAAATGCAATTTAGAAATTTCCGAAGCAATGAAACAAATACAAAACATACAATGTTCGTCAAACAAGAAATTCATACGAATTTCTCAAGAAACTCACGAAGATGGTTCTCCACATCTACATGCTTTAATACAATTCGAAGGTAAACTTCAATTATACAATAATCGTTTATTTGATCTTACCCATCCAAACACCTCTTCAATATTTCATCCGAATATTCAAGGAGCAAAATCCAGTTCAGATGTTAAAAAATACATTGAAAAGGAAGGAACCTATCTAGATTGGGGTGAGTTTCAGATAGATGGTCGGTCTGCAAGAGGAGGATTACAATCCGCTAATAAAGCTTACGCCCAAGCTTTAAATAGCGAAACTCATAAAAAAGCAATGGAAACTATTAAAGAGCTTGCGCCTAGAGATTTTGTTCTACAATTCCACAATATTCAAAACAATCTAAACCGAATCTTCCAAAAGCCAAAAGAAGTCTACGTTCCGAAATTCCATTTTAGTCAATTCATACTCACGGATGAAATTTCATTATGGTTCTCAAAAACTTTCGAACCACAAAATTTAAATGAATCCCCTGCGGGGCCATCTTTTCATATACTCAAAAAAGATACTGACAGACCAAAATCAATTATTATCGAAGGTTCTACAAGAACAGGAAAAACACAGTGGGCACGTTCTATTGGACCACATAATTACTTAAGTGGCACCTGGTGCACTTTTCCTCAAACGACAAACGAGACTTTAATAACTTATTCACCTCTTTATTAAACAGGAGGAACTCTTCCTGTTCCTCCAAATTGATGTCTTTCGGGTTCGCCTTGATTCCCAAAATGTCCCACTTGTTCTGCCGAAGAAAACAACTGGTGCAAACGGCCAACAATTGTGGATAATTGTTTGGCAACTCTGTCACTTTGAAAGGAGGCATATAAATACAGAATAGTCTGAAGTAAAAATAATAGTATAAAAATTAAAAACAACCAATCAGGTAACGATACCATTCTAAAACAAATATTTAATCACAGAACTTAGCTTATAAGCTAAGCAACAACCGACAAAGAATAAAGTACAACAGTACTTTTTGTCGGCCACGTGCACTACACGACAAAAATATTAAACAGATGTGGGTCCCACCACATTAAAAAGAAGGTACGACAACCAAATGTGGGCCCCACCACATTTAAAAGACGGCGGGATAAAAAAATAAAGCATAAAAAAACCCGCCTAAAACCTAATAGGACCCACAAAAACACGTGGCAAAATTTAGGCCACCCGGTAATATTAAACGGGTGGCCTAAATTTTGCCAGATGTCAAACGCATATGTATTGGTGTTAACCTATATAAACAACCCCATAACACCAATACAACCAGAACATTGAAACAACACCGATTACAATTATGAGAAACCCCCCAACTAATTTTCGTCTTCATGCAAAAAATATTTTCCTCACATATCCAAAATGCAATTTAGAAATTTCCGAAGCAATGAAACAAATACAAAACATACAATGTTCGTCAAACAAGAAATTCATACGAATTTCTCAAGAAACTCACGAAGATGGTTCTCCACATCTACATGCTTTAATACAATTCGAAGGTAAACTTCAATTATACAATAATCGTTTATTTGATCTTACCCATCCAAACACCTCTTCAATATTTCATCCGAATATTCAAGGAGCAAAATCCAGTTCAGATGTTAAAAAATACATTGAAAAGGAAGGAACCTATCTAGATTGGGGTGAGTTTCAGATAGATGGTCGGTCTGCAAGAGGAGGATTACAATCCGCTAATGAAGCTTACGCCCAAGCTTTAAATAGCGAAACTCATCAAAAAGCAATGGAAACTATTAAAGAGCTTGCGCCTAGAGATTTTGTTCTACACTTCCACAATATTCAAAACAATCTAAACCGAATCTTCCAAAAGCCAAAAGAAGTCTACGTTCCGAAATTCCATTTTAGTCAATTCATACTCACGGATGAAATTTCATTATGGTTCTCAAAAACTTTCGAACCACAAAATTTAAATGAATCCCCTGCGGGGCCATCTTTTCATATACTCAAAAAAGATACTGACAGACCAAAATCAATTATTATCGAAGGTCCTACAAGAACAGGAAAAACACAGTGGGCACGTTCTATTGGACCACATAAACTTTAATAACTTATTCACCTCTTTATTAAACAGGAGGAACTCTTCCTGTTCCTCCAAATTGATGTCTTTCGGGTTTGCCTTGATTCCCAAAATGTCCCACTTGTTCTGCCGAAGAAAACAACTGGTGCAAACGGCCAACAATTGTGGATAATTGTTTGGCAACTCTGTCACTTTGAAAGGAGGCATATAAATACAGAATAGTCTGAAGTAAAAATAATAGTATAAAAATTAAAAACAACCAATCAGGTAACGATACCATTCTAAAACAAATATTTAATCACAGAACTTAGCTTATAAGCTAAGCAACAACCGACAAAGAATAAAGTACAACAGTACTTTTTGTCGGCCACGTGCACTACACGATAAAAATATTAAACAGATGTGGGTCCCACCACATTAAAAAGAAGGTACGAAAACCAAATGTGGGCCCCACCACATTTAAAAGACGGCGGGATAAAAAAATAAAGCATAAAAAATCCCGCCTAAAACCTAATAGGACCCACAAAAACACGTGGCAAAATTTAGGCCACCCGGTAATATTAAACGGGTGGCCTAAATTTTGCCAGATGTCAAACGCATATGTATTAGTGTTAACCTATATAAACAACCCCATAACACCAATACAACCAGAACATTGAAACAACACCGATTACAATTATGAGAAACCCCCCAACTAATTTTCGTCTTCATGCAAAAAATATTTTCCTCACATATCCAAAATGCAATTTAGAAATTTCCGAAGCAATGAAACAAATACAAAACATACAATGTTCGTCAAACAAGAAATTCATACGAATTTCTCAAGAAACTCACGAAGATGGTTCTCCACATCTACATGCTTTAATACAATTCGAAGGTAAACTTCAATTATACAATAATCGTTTATTTGATCTTACCCATCCAAACACCTCTTCAATATTTCATCCGAATATTCAAGGAGCAAAATCCAGTTCAGATGTTAAAAAATACATTGAAAAGGAAGGAACCTATCTAGATTGGGGTGAGTTTCAGATAGATGGTCGGTCTGCAAGAGGAGGATTACAATGCGCTAATAAAGCTTACGCCCAAGCTTTAAATAGCGAAACTCATCAAAAAGCAATGGAAACTATTAAAGAGCTTGCGCCTAGAGATTTTGTTCTACAATTCCACAATATTCAAAACAATCTAAACCGAATCTTCCAAAAGCCAAAAGAAGTCTACGTTCCGAAATTCCATTTTAGTCAATTCATACTCACGGATGAAATTTCATTATGGTTCTCAAAAACTTTCGAACCACAAAATTTAAATGAATCCCCTGCGGGGCCATCTTTTCATATACTCAAAAAAGATACTGACAGACCAAAATCAATTATTATCGAAGGTCCTACAAGAACAGGAAAAACACAGTGGGCACGTTCTATTGGACCACATAAACTTTAATAACTTATTCACCTCTTTATTAAACAGGAGGAACTCTTCCTGTTCCTCCAAATTGATGTCTTTCAGGTTCGCCTTGATTCCCAAAATGTCCCACTTGTTCTGCCGAAGAAAACAACTGGTGCAAACGGCCAACAATTGTGGATAATTGTTTGGCAACTCTGTCACTTTGAAAGGAGGCATATAAATACAGAATAGTCTGAAGTAAAAATAATAGTATAAAAATTAAAAACAACCAATCAGGTAACGATACCATTCTAAAACAAATATTTAATCACAGAACTTAGCTTATAAGCTAAGCAACAACCGACAAAGAATAAAGTACAACAGTACTTTTTGTCGGCCACGTGCACTACACGACAAAAATATTAAACAGATGTGGGTCCCACCACATTAAAAAGAAGGTACGACAACCAAATGTGGGCCCCACCACATTTAAAAGACGGCGGGATAAAAAAATAAAGCATAAAAAATCCCGCCTAAAACCTAATAGGACCCACAAAAACACGTGGCAAAATTTAGGCCACCCGGTAATATTAAACGGGTGGCCTAAATTTTGCCAGATGTCAAACGCATATGTATTGGTGTTAACCTATATAAACAACCCCATAACACCAATACAACCAGAACATTGAAACAACACCGATTACAATTATGAGAAACCCCCCAACTAATTTTCGTCTTCATGCAAAAAATATTTTCCTCACATATCCAAAATGCAATTTAGAAATTTCCGAAGCAATGAAACAAATACAAAACATACAATGTTCGTCAAACAAGAAATTCATACGAATTTCTCAAGAAACTCACGAAGATGGTTCTCCACATCTACATGCTTTAATACAATTCGAAGGTAAACTTCAATTATACAATAATCGTTTATTTGATCTTACCCATCCAAACACCTCTTCAATATTTCATCCGAATATTCAAGGAGCAAAATTCAGTTCAGATGTTAAAAAATACATTGAAAAGGAAGGAACCTATCTAGATTGGGGTGAGTTTCAGATAGATGGTCGGTCTGCAAGAGGAGGATTACAATCCGCTAATAAAGCTTACGCCCAAGCTTTAAATAGCGAAACTCATCAAAAAGCAATGGAAACTATTAAAGAGCTTGCGCCTAGAGATTTTGTTCTACAATTCCACAATATTCAAAACAATCTAAACCGAATCTTCCAAAAGCCAAAAGAAGTCTACGTTCCGAAATTCCATTTTAGTCAATTCATACTCACGGATGAAATTTCATTATGGTTCTCAAAAACTTTCGAACCACAAAATTTAAATGAATCCCCTGCGGGGCCATCTTTTCATATACTCAAAAAAGATACTGACAGACCAAAATCAATTATTATCGAAGGTCCTACAAGAACAGGAAAAACACAGTGGGCACGTTCTATTGGACCACATAATTACTTAAGTGGCACCTGGTGCACTTTTCCTCAAACGACAAACGAGACTTTAATAACTTATTCACCTCTTTATTAAACAGGAGGAACTCTTCCTGTTCCTCCAAATTGATGTCTTTCGGGTTCGCCTTGATTCCCAAAATGTCCCACTTGTTCTGCCGAAGAAAACAACTGGTGCAAACGGCCAACAATTGTGGATAATTGTTTGGCAACTCTGTCACTTTGAAAGGAGGCATATAAATACAGAATAGTCTGAAGTAAAAATAATAGTATAAAAATTAAAAACAACCAATCAGGTAACGATACCATTCTAAAACAAATATTTAATCACAGAACTTAGCTTATAAGCTAAGCAACAACCGACAAAGAATAAAGTACAACAGTACTTTTTGTCGGCCACGTGCACTACACGATAAAAATATTAAACAGATGTGGGTCCCACCACATTAAAAAGAAGGTACGACAACCAAATGTGGGCCCCACCACATTTGAAAGACGGCGGGATAAAAAAATAAAGCATAAAAAAACCCGCCTAAAACCTAATAGGACCCACAAAAACACGTGGCAAAATTTAGGCCACCCGGTAATATTAAACGGGTGGCCTAAATTTTGCCAGATGTCAAACGCATATGTATTGGTGTTAACCTATATAAACAACCCCATAACACCAATACAACCAGAACATTGAAACAACACCGACTACAATTATGAGAAACCCCCCAACTAATTTTCGTCTTCATGCAAAAAATATTTTCCTCACATATCCAAAATGCAATTTAGAAATTTCCGAAGCAATGAAACAAATACAAAACATACAATGTTCGTCAAACAAGAAATTCATACGAATTTCTCAAGAAACTCACGAAGATGGTTCTCCACATTTACTTGCTTTAATACAATTCGAAGGTAAACTTCAATTATACAATAATCGTTTATTTGATCTTACCCATCCAAACACCTCTTCAATATTTCATCCGAATATTCAAGGAGCAAAATCCAGTTCAGATGTTAAAAAATACATTGAAAAGGAAGGAACCTATCTAGATTGGGGTGAGTTTCAGATAGATGGTCGGTCTGCAAGAGGAGGATTACAATCCGCTAATGAAGCTTACGCCCAAGCTTTAAATAGCGAAACTCATCAAAAAGCAATGGAAACTATTAAAGAGCTTGCGCCTAGAGATTTTGTTCTACAATTCCACAATATTCAAAACAATCTAAACCGAATCTTCCAAAAGCCAAAAGAAGTCTACGTTCCGAAATTCCATTTTAGTCAATTCATACTCACGGATGAAATTTCATTATGGTTCTCAAAAACTTTCGAACCACAAAATTTAAATGAATCCCCTGCGGGGCCATCTTTTCATATACTCAAAAAAGATACTGACAGACCAAAATCAATTATTATCGAAGGTCCTACAAGAACAGGAAAAACACAGTGGGCACGTTCTATTGGACCACATAATTACTTAAGTGGCACCTGGTGCACTTTTCCTCAAACGACAAATGAGACTTTAATAACTTATTCACCTCTTTATTAAACAGGAGGAACTCTTCCTGTTCCTCCAAATTGATGTCTTTCGGGTTCGCCTTGATTCCCAAAATGTCCCACTTGTTCTGCCGAAGAAAACAACTGGTGCAAACGGCCGACAATTGTGGATAATTGTTTGGCAACTCTGTCACTTTGAAAGGAGGCATATAAATACAGAATAGTCTGAAGTAAAAATAATAGTATAAAAATTAAAAACAACCAATCAGGTAACGATACCATTCTAAAACAAATATTTAATCACAGAACTTAGCTTATAAGCTAAGCAACAACCGACAAAGAATAAAGTACAACAGTACTTTTTGTCGGCCACGTGCACTACACGACAAAAATATTAAACAGATGTGGGTCCCACCACATTAAAAAGAAGGTACGACAACCAAATGTGGGCCCCACCACATTTAAAAGACGGCGGGATAAAAAAATAAAGCATAAAAAAACCCGCCTAAAACCTAATAGGACCCACAAAAACACGTGGCAAAATTTAGGCCACCCGGTAATATTAAACGGGTGGCCTAAATTTTGCCAGATGTCAAACGCATATGTATTGGTGTTAACCTATATAAACAACCCCATAACACCAATACAACCAGAACATTGAAACAACACCGATTACAATTATGAGAAACCCCCCAACTAATTTTCGTCTTCATGCAAAAAATATTTTCCTCACATATCCAAAATGCAATTTAGAAATTTCCGAAGCAATGAAACAAATACAAAACATACAATGTTCGTCAAACAAGAAATTCATACGAATTTCTCAAGAAACTCACGAAGATGGTTCTCCACATCTACATGCTTTAATACAATTCGAAGGTAAACTTCAATTATACAATAATCGTTTATTTGATCTTACCCATCCAAACACCTCTTCAATATTTCATCCGAATATTCAAGGAGCAAAATCCAGTTCAGATGTTAAAAAATACATTGAAAAGGAAGGAACCTATCTAGATTGGGGTGAGTTTCAGATAGATGGTCGGTCTGCAAGAGGAGGATTACAATCCGCTAATAAAGCTTACGCCCAAGCTTTAAATAGCGAAACTCATCAAAAAGCAATGGAAACTATTAAAGAGCTTGCGCCTAGAGATTTTGTTCTACAATTCCACAATATTCAAAACAATCTAAACCGAATCTTCCAAAAGCCAAAAGAAGTCTACGTTCCGAAATTCCATTTTAGTCAATTCATACTAACGGATGAAATTTCATTATGGTTCTCAAAAACTTTCGAACCACAAAATTTAAATGAATCCCCTGCGGGGCCATCTTTTCATATACTCAAAAAAGATACTGACAGACCAAAATCAATTATTATCGAAGGTCCTACAAGAACAGGAAAAACACAGTGGGCACGTTCTATTGGACCACATAATTACTTAAGTGGCCATCTGGATTTCAACTACAACACTTTCTCAGAATAGATGATGTGGATCCAGCGTACTTGAAAATGAAACATTGGAAACAATTAATTGGCGTGCAAAGAGAGTGGCAGACAAACCTTAAATATGGAAAACCACGTGTCATTAAAGGTGGTATTCCAATTGTTTGGCAACTCTGTCACTTTGAAAGGAGGCATATAAATACAGAATAGTCTGAAGTAAAAATAATAGTATAAAAATTAAAAACAACCAATCAGGTAACGATACCATTCTAAAACAAATATTTAATCACAGAACTTAGCTTATAAGCTAAGCAACAACCGACAAAGAATAAAGTACAACAGTACTTTTTGTCGGCCACGTGCACTACACGATAAAAATATTAAACAGATGTGGGTCCCACCACATTAAAAAGAAGGTACGACAACCAAATGTGGGCCCCACCACATTTGAAAGACGGCGGGATAAAAAAATAAAGCATAAAAAAACCCGCCTAAAACCTAATAGGACCCACAAAAACACGTGGCAAAATTTAGGCCACCCGGTAATATTAAACGGGTGGCCTAAATTTTGCCAGATGTCAAACGCATATGTATTGGTGTTAACCTATATAAACAACCCCATAACACCAATACAACCAGAACATTGAAACAACACCGATTACAATTATGAGAAACCCCCCAACTAATTTTCGTCTTCATGCAAAAAATATTTTCCTCACATATCCAAAATGCAATTTAGAAATTTCCGAAGCAATGAAACAAATACAAAACATACAATGTTCGTCAAACAAGAAATTCATACGAATTTCTCAAGAAACTCACGAAGATGGTTCTCCACATCTACATGCTTTAATACAATTCGAAGGTAAACTTCAATTATACAATAATCGTTTATTTGATCTTACCCATCCAAACACCTCTTCAATATTTCATCCGAATATTCAAGGAGCAAAATCCAGTTCAGATGTTAAAAAATACATTGAAAAGGAAGGAACCTATCTAGATTGGGGTGAGTTTCAGATAGATGGTCGGTCTGCAAGAGGAGGATTACAATCCGCTAATAAAGCTTACGCCCAAGCTTTAAATAGCGAAACTCATCAAAAAGCAATGGAAACTATTAAAGAGCTTGCGCCTAGAGATTTTGTTCTACAATTCCACAATATTCAAAACAATCTAAACCGAATCTTCCAAAAGCCAAAAGAAGTCTACGTTCCGAAATTCCATTTTAGTCAATTCATACTCACGGATGAAATTTCATTATGGTTCTCAAAAACTTTCGAACCACAAAATTTAAATGAATCCCCTGCGGGGCCATCTTTTCATATAGTCAAAAAAGATACTGACAGACCAAAATCAATTATTATCGAAGGTCCTACAAGAACAGGAAAAACACAGTGGGCACGTTCTATTGGACCACATAATTACTTAACTGGCACCTGGTGCACTTTTCCTCAAACGACAAACGAGACTTTAATAACTTATTCACCTCTTTATTAAACAGGAGGAACTCTCCCTGTTCCTCCAAATTGATGTCTTTCGGGTTTGCCTTGATTCCCAAAATGTCCCACTTGTTCTGCCGAAGAAAACAACTGGTGCAAACGGCCGACAATTGTGGATAATTGTTTGGCAACTCTGTCACTTTGAAAGGAGGCATATAAATACAGAATAGTCTGAAGTAAAAATAATAGTATAAAAATTAAAAACAACCAATCAGGTAACGATACCATTCTAAAACAAATATTTAATCACAGAACTTAGCTTATAAGCTAAGCAACAACCGACAAAGAATAAAGTACAACAGTACTTTTTGTCGGCCACGTGCACTACACGATAAAAATATTAAACAGATGTGGGTCCCACCACATTAAAAAGAAGGTACGACAACCAAATGTGGGCCCCACCACATTTGAAAGACGGCGGGATAAAAAAATAAAGCATAAAAATACCCGCCTAAAACCTAATAGGACCCACAAAAACACGTGGCAAAATTTAGGCCACCCGGTAATATTAAACGGGTGGCCTAAATTTTGCCAGATGTCAAACGCATATGTATTGGTGTTAACCTATATAAACAACCCCATAACACCAATACAACCAGAACATTGAAACAACACCGATTACAATTATGAGAAACCCCCCAACTAATTTTCGTCTTCATGCAAAAAATATTTTCCTCACATATCCAAAATGCAATTTAGAAATTTCCGAAGCAATGAAACAAATACAAAACATACAATGTTCGTCAAACAAGAAATTCATACGAATTTCTCAAGAAACTCACGAAGATGGTTCTCCACATCTACATGCTTTAATACAATTCGAAGGTAAACTTCAATTATACAATAATCGTTTATTTGATCTTACCCATCCAAACACCTCTTCAATATTTCATCCGAATATTCAAGGAGCAAAATCCAGTTCAGATGTTAAAAAATACATTGAAAAGGAAGGAACCTATCTAGATTGGGGTGAGTTTCAGATAGATGGTCGGTCTGCAAGAGGAGGATTACAATCCGCTAATAAAGCTTACGCCCAAGCTTTAAATAGCGAAACTCATCAAAAAGCAATGGAAACTATTAAAGAGCTTGCGCCTAGAGATTTTGTTCTACAATTCCACAATATTCAAAACAATCTAAACCGAATCTTCCAAAAGCCAAAAGAAGTCTACGTTCCGAAATTCCATTTTAGTCAATTCATACTCACGGATGAAATTTCATTATGGTTCTCAAAAACTTTCGAACCACAAAATTTAAATGAATCCCCTGCAGGGCCATCTTTTCATATAGTCAAAAAAGATACTGACAGACCAAAATCAATTATTATCGAAGGTGCTACAAGAACAGGAAAAACACAGTGGGCACGTTCTATTGGACCACATAATTACTTAAGTGGCACATGGTGCACTTTTCCTCAAACGACAAACGAGACTTTAATAACTTATTCACCTCTTTATTAAACAGGAGGAACTCTTCCTGTTCCTCCAAATTGATGTCTTTCGGGTTCGCCTTGATTCCCAAAATGTCCCACTTGTTCTGCCGAAGAAAACAACTGGTGCAAACGGCCGACAATTGTGGATAATTGTTTGGCAACTCTGTCACTTTGAAAGGAGGCATATAAATACAGAATAGTCTGAAGTAAAAATAATAGTATAAAAATTAAAAACAACCAATCAGGTAACGATACCATTCTAAAACAAATATTTAATCACAGAACTTAGCTTATAAGCTAAGCAACAACCGACAAAGAATAAAGTACAACAGTACTTTTTGTCGGCCACGTGCACTACACGATAAAAATATTAAACAGATGTGGGTCCCACCACATTAAAAAGAAGGTACGACAACCAAATGTGGGCCCCACCACATTTGAAAGACGGCGGGATAAAAAAATAAAGCATAAAAAAACCCGCCTAAAACCTAATAGGACCCACAAAAACACGTGGCAAAATTTAGGCCACCCGGTAATATTAAACGGGTGGCCTAAATTTTGCCAGATGTCAAACGCATATGTATTGGTGTTAACCTATATAAACAACCCCATAACACCAATACAACCAGAACATTGAAACAACACCGATTACAATTATGAGAAACCCCCCAACTAATTTTCGTCTTCATGCAAAAAATATTTTCCTCACATATCCAAAATGCAATTTAGAAATTTCCGAAGCAATGAAACAAATACAAAACATACAATGTTCGTCAAACAAGAAATTCATACGAATTTCTCAAGAAACTCACGAAGATGGTTCTCCACATCTACATGCTTTAATACAATTCGAAGGTAAACTTCAATTATACAATAATCGTTTATTTGATCTTACCCATCCAAACACCTCTTCAATATTTCATCCGAATATTCAAGGAGCAAAATCCAGTTCAGATGTTAAAAAATACATTGAAAAGGAAGGAACCTATCTAGATTGGGGTGAGTTTCAGATAGATGGTCGGTCTGCAAGAGGAGGATTACAATCCGCTAATAAAGCTTACGCCCAAGCTTTAAATAGCGAAACTCATCAAAAAGCAATGGAAACTATTAAAGAGCTTGCGCCTAGAGATTTTGTTCTACAATTCCACAATATTCAAAACAATCTAAACCGAATCTTCCAAAAGCCAAAAGAAGTCTACGTTCCGAAATTCCATTTTAGTCAATTCATACTCACGGATGAAATTTCATTATGGTTCTCAAAAACTTTCGAACCACAAAATTTAAATGAATCCCCTGCGGGGCCATCTTTTCATATACTCAAAAAAGATACTGACAGACCAAAATCAATTATTATCGAAGGTTCTACAAGAACAGGAAAAACACAGTGGGCACGTTCTATTGGACCACATAATTACTTAAGTGGCACCTGGTGCACTTTTCCTCAAACGACAAACGAGACTTTAATAACTTATTCACCTCTTTATTAAACAGGAGGAACTCTTCCTTTTCCTCCAAATTGATGTCTTTCGGGTTCGCCTTGATTCCCAAAATGTCCCACTTGTTCTGCCGAAGAAAACAACTGGTGCAAACGGCCGACAATTGTGGATAATTGTTTGGCAACTCTGTCACTTTGAAAGGAGGCATATAAATACAGAATAGTCTGAAGTAAAAATAATAGTATAAAAATTAAAAACAACCAATCAGGTAACGATACCATTCTAAAACAAATATTTAATCACAGAACTTAGCTTATAAGCTAAGCAACAACCGACAAAGAATAAAGTACAACAGTACTTTTTGTCGGCCACGTGCACTACACGATAAAAATATTAAACAGATGTGGGTCCCACCACATTAAAAAGAAGGTACGACAACCAAATGTGGGCCCCACCACATTTGAAAGACGGCGGGATAAAAAAATAAAGCATAAAAAAACCCGCCTAAAACCTAATAGGACCCACAAAAACACGTGGCAAAATTTAGGCCACCCGGTAATATTAAACGGGTGGCCTAAATTTTGCCAGATGTCAAACGCATATGTATTGGTGTTAACCTATATAAACAACCCCATAACACCAATACAACCAGAACATTGAAACAACACCGATTACAATTATGAGAAACCCCCCAACTAATTTTCGTCTTCATGCAAAAAATATTTTCCTCACATATCCAAAATGCAATTTAGAAATTTCCGAAGCAATGAAACAAATACAAAACATACAATGTTCGTCAAACAAGAAATTCATACGAATTTCTCAAGAAACTCACGAAGATGGTTCTCCACATCTACATGCTTTAATACAATTCGAAGGTAAACTTCAATTATATAATAATCGTTTATTTGATCTTACCCATCCAAACACCTCTTCAATATTTCATCCGAATATTCAAGGAGCAAAATCCAGTTCAGATGTTAAAAAATACATTGAAAAGGAAGGAACCTATCTAGATTGGGGTGAGTTTTAGATAGATGGTCGGTCTGCAAGAGGAGGATTACAATCCGCTAATAAAGCTTACGCCCAAGCTTTAAATAGAGAAACTCATCAAAAAGCAATGGAAACTATTAAAGAGCTTGCGCCTAGAGATTTTGTTCTACAATTCCACAATATTCAAAACAATCTAAACCGAATCTTCCAAAAGCCAAAAGAAGTCTACGTTCCGAAATTCCATTTTAGTCAATTCATACTCACGGATGAAATTTCATTATGGTTCTCAAAAACTTTCGAACCACAAAATTTAAATGAATCCCCTGCGGGGCCATCTTTTCATATAGTCAAAAAAGATACTGACAGACCAAAATCAATTATTATCGAAGGTTCTACAAGAACAGGAAAAACACAGTGGGCACGTTCTATTGGACCACATAATTACTTAAGTGGCACCTGGTGCACTTTTCCTCAAACGAAAAACGAGACTTTAATAACTTATTCACCTCTTTATTAAACAGGAGGAACTCTTCCTGTTCCTCCAAATTGATGTCTTTCGGGTTCGCCTTGATTCCCAAAATGTCCCACTTGTTCTGCCGAAGAAAACAACTGGTGCAAACGGCCGACAATTGTGGATAATTGTTTGGCAACTCTGTCACTTTGAAAGGAGGCATATAAATACAGAATAGTCTGAAGTAAAAATAATAGTATAAAAATTAAAAACAACCAATCAGGTAACGATACCATTCTAAAACAAATATTTAATCACAGAACTTAGCTTATAAGCTAAGCAACAACCGACAAAGAATAAAGTACAACAGTACTTTTTGTCGGCCACGTGCACTACACGATAAAAATATTAAACAGATGTGGGTCCCACCACATTAAAAAGAAGGTACGACAACCAAATGTGGGCCCGACCACATTTGAAAGACGACGGGATAAAAAAATAAAGCATAAAAAAACCCGCCTAAAACCTAATAGGACCCACAAAAACACGTGGCAAAATTTAGGCCACCCGGTAATATTAAACGGGTGGCCTAAATTTTGCCAGATGTCAAACGCATATGTATTGGTGTTAACCTATATAAACAACCCCATAACACCAATACAACCAGAACATTGAAACAACACCGATTACAATTATGAGAAACCCCCCAACTAATTTTCGTCTTCGTGCAAAAAATATTTTCCTCACATATCCAAAATGCAATTTAGAAATTTCCGAAGCAATGAAACAAATACAAAACATACAATGTTCGTCAAACAAGAAATTCATACGAATTTCTCAAGAAACTCACGAAGATGGTTCTCCACATCTACATGCTTTAATACAATTCGAAGGTAAACTTCAATTATACAATAATCGTTTATTTGATCTTACCCATCCAAACACCTCTTCAATATTTCATCCGAATATTCAAGGAGCAAAATCCAGTTCAGATGTTAAAAAATACATTGAAAAGGAAGGAACCTATCTAGATTGGAGTGAGTTTCAGATAGATGGTCGGTCTGCAAGAGGAGGATTACAATCCGCTAATGAAGCTTACGCCCAAGCTTTAAATAGCGAAACTCATCAAAAAGCAATGGAAACTATTAAAGAGCTTGCGCCTAGAGATTTTGTTCTACAATTCCACAATATTCAAAACAATCTAAACCGAATCTTCCAAAAGCCAAAAGAAGTCTACGTTCCGAAATTCCATTTTAGTCAATTCATACTCACGGATGAAATTTCATTATGGTTCTCAAAAACTTTCGAACCACAAAATTTAAATGAATCCCCTGCGGGGCCATCTTTTCATATACTCAAAAAAGATACTGACAGACCAAAATCAATTATTATCGAAGGTCCTACAAGAACAGGAAAAACACAGTGGGCACGTTCTATTGGACCACATAATTACTTAAGTGGCCATCTGGATTTCAACTACAACACTTTCTCAGACGAAGTGGAATACAACGTAATAGATGATGTGGATCCAGCGTACTTGAAAATGAAACATTGGAAACAATTAATTGGCGCGCAAAGAGAGTGGCAGACAAACCTTAAATATGGAAAACCACGTGTCATTAAAGGTGGTATTCCAATTGTTTGGCAACTCTGTCACTTTGAAAGGAGGCATATAAATACAGAATAGTCTGAAGTAAAAATAATAGTATAAAAATTAAAAACAACCAATCAGGTAACGATACCATTCTAAAACAAATATTTAATCACAGAACTTAGCTTATAAGCTAAGCAACAACCGACAAAGAATAAAGTACAACAGTACTTTTTGTCGGCCACGTGCACTACACGATAAAAATATTAAACAGATGTGGGTCCCACCACATTAAAAAGAAGGTACGACAACCAAATGTGGGCCCCACCACATTTAAAAGACGGCGGGATAAAAAAATAAAGCATAAAAATCCCGCCTAAAACCTAATAGGACCCACAAAAACACGTGGCAAAATTTAGGCCACCCGGTAATATTAAACGGGTGGCCTAAATTTTGCCAGATGTCAAACGCATATGTATTGGTGTTAACCTATATAAACAACCCCATAACACCAATACAACCAGAACATTGAAACAACACCGATTACAATTATGAGAAACCCCCCAACTAATTTTCGTCTTCATGCAAAAAATATTTTCCTCACATATCCAAAATGCAATTTAGAAATTTCCGAAGCAATGAAACAAATACAAAACATACAATGTTCGTCAAACAAGAAATTCATACGAATTTCTCAAGAAACTCACGAAGATGGTTCTCCACATCTACATGCTTTAATACAATTCGAAGGTAAACTTCAATTATACAATAATCGTTTATTTGATCTTACCCATCCAAACACCTCTTCAATATTTCATCCGAATATTCAAGGAGCAAAATCCAGTTCAGATGTTAAAAAATACATTGAAAAGGAAGGAACCTATCTAGATTGGAGTGAGTTTCAGATAGATGGTCGGTCTGCAAGAGGAGGATTACAATCCGCTAATGAAGCTTACGCCCAAGCTTTAAATAGCGAAACTCATCAAAAAGCAATGGAAACTATTAAAGAGCTTGCGCCTAGAGATTTTGTTCTACAATTCCACAATATTCAAAACAATCTAAACCGAATCTTCCAAAAGCCAAAAGAAGTCTACGTTCCGAAATTCCATTTTAGTCAATTCATACTCACGGATGAAATTTCATTATGGTTCTCAAAAACTTTCGAACCACAAAATTTAAATGAATCCCCTGCGGGGCCATCTTTTCATATACTCAAAAAAGATACTGACAGACCAAAATCAATTATTATCGAAGGTCCTACAAGAACAGGAAAAACACAGTGGGTACGTTCTATTGGACCACATAATTACTTGAGTGGCCATCTGGATTTCAACTACAACACTTTCTCAGACGAAGTGGAATACAACGTAATAGATGATGTGGATCCAGCGTACTTGAAAATGAAACATTGGAAACAATTAATTGGCGCGCAAAGAGAGTGGCAGACAAACCTTAAATATGGAAAACCACGTGTCATTAAAGGTGGTATTCCAATTGTTTGGCAACTCTGTCACTTTGAAAGGAGGCATATAAATACAGAATAGTCTGAAGTAAAAATAATAGTATAAAAATTAAAAACAACCAATCAGGTAACGATACCATTCTAAAACAAATATTTAATCACAGAACTTAGCTTATAAGCTAAGCAACAACCGACAAAGAATAAAGTACAACAGTACTTTTTGTCGGCCACGTGCACTACACGATAAAAATATTAAACAGATGTGGGTCCCACCACATTAAAAAGAAGGTACGACAACCAAATGTGGGCCCCACCACATTTAAAAGACGGCGGGATAAAAAAATAAAGCATAAAAAATCCCGCCTAAAACCTAATAGGACCCACAAAAACACGTGGCAAAATTTAGGCCACCCGGTAATATTAAACGGGTGGCCTAAATTTTGCCAGATGTCAAACGCATATGTATTGGTGTTAACCTATATAAACAACCCCATAACACCAATACAACCAGAACATTGAAACAACACCGATTACAATTATGAGAAACCCCCCAACTAATTTTCGTCTTCATGCAAAAAATATTTTCCTCACATATCCAAAATGCAATTTAGAAATTTCCGAAGCAATGAAACAAATACAAAACATACAATGTTCGTCAAACAAGAAATTCATACGAATTTCTCAAGAAACTCACGAAGATGGTTCTCCACATCTACATGCTTTAATACAATTCGAAGGTAAACTTCAATTATACAATAATCGTTTATTTGATCTTACCCATCCAAACACCTCTTCAATATTTCATCCGAATATTCAAGGAGCAAAATCCAGTTCAGATGTTAAAAAATACATTGAAAAGGAAGGAACCTATCTAGATTGGAGTGAGTTTCAGATAGATGGTCGGTCTGCAAGAGGAGGATTACAATCCGCTAATGAAGCTTACGCCCAAGCTTTAAATAGCGAAACTCATCAAAAAGCAATGGAGCCTATTAAAGAGCTCGCGCCTAGAGATTTTGTTCTACAATTCCACAATATTCAAAACAATCTAAACCGAATCTTCCAAAAGCCAAAAGAAGTCTACGTTCCGAAATTCCATTTTAGTCAATTCATACTCACGGATGAAATTTCATTATGGTTCTCAAAAACTTTCGAACCACAAAATTTAAATGAATCCCCTGCGGGGCCATCTTTTCATATAGTCAAAAAAGATACTGACAGACCAAAATCAATTATTATCGAAGGTCCTACAAGAACAAGAAAAACACAGTGGGCACGTTCTATTGGACCACATAATTACTTAAGTGGCCATCTGGATTTCAACTACAACACTTTCTCAGACGAAGTGGAATACAACGTAATAGATGATGTGGATCCAGCGTACTTGAAAATGAAACATTGGAAACAATTAATTGGCGCGCAAAGAGAGTGGCAGACAAACCTTAAATATGGAAAACCACGTGTCATTAAAGGTGGTATTCCAATTGTTTGGCAACTCTGTCACTTTGAAAGGAGGCATATAAATACAGAATAGTCTGAAGTAAAAATAATAGTATAAAAATTAAAAACAACCAATCAGGTAACGATACCATTCTAAAACAAATATTTAATCACAGAACTTAGCTTATAAGCTAAGCAACAACCGACAAAGAATAAAGTACAACAGTACTTTTTGTCGGCCACGTGCACTACACGATAAAAATATTAAACAGATGTGGGTCCCACCACATTAAAAAGAAGGTACGACAACCAAATGTGGGCCCCACCGCATTTAAAAGACGGCGGGATAAAAAAGTAAAGCATAAAAAATCCCGCCTAAAACCTAATAGGACCCACAAAAACACGTGGCAAAATTTAGGCCACCCGGTAATATTAAACGGGTGGCCTAAATTTTGCCAGATGTCAAACGCATATGTATTGGTGTTAACCTATATAAACAACCCCATAACACCAATACAACCAGAACATTGAAACAACACCGATTACAATTATGAGAAACCCCCCAACTAATTTTCGTCTTCATGCAAAAAACATTTTCCTCACATATCCAAAATGCAATTTAGAAATTTCCGAAGCAATGAAACAAATACAAAACATACAATGTTCGTCAAACAAGAAATTCATACGAATTTCTCAAGAAACTCACGAAGATGGTTCTCCACATCTACATGCTTTAATACAATTCGAAGGTAAACTTCAATTATACAATAATCGTTTATTTGATCTTACCCATCCAAACACCTCTTCAATATTTCATCCGAATATTCAAGGAGCAAAATCCAGTTCAGATGTTAAAAAATACATTGAAAAGGAAGGAACCTATCTAGATTGGAGTGAGTTTCAGATAGATGGTCGGTCTGCAAGAGGAGGATTACAATCCGCTAATGAAGCTTACGCCCAAGCTTTAAATAGCGAAACTCATCAAAAAGCAATGGAAACTATTAAAGAGCTTGCGCCTAGAGATTTTGTTCTACAATTCCACAATATTCAAAACAATCTAAACCGAATCTTCCAAAAGCCAAAAGAAGTCTACGTTCCGAAATTCCATTTTAGTCAATTCATACTCACGGATGAAATTTCATTATGGTTCTCAAAAACTTTCGAACCACAAAATTTAAATGAATCCCCTGCGGGGCCATCTTTTCATATACTCAAAAAAGATACTGACAGACCAAAATCAATTATTATCGAAGGTCCTACAAGAACAGGAAAAACACAGTGGGCACGTTCTATTGGACCACATAATTACTTAAGTGGCCATCTGGATTTCAACTACAACACTTTCTCAGACGAAGTGGAATACAACGTAATAGATGATGTGGATCCAGCGTACTTGAAAATGAAACATTGGAAACAATTAATTGGCGCGCAAAGAGAGTGGCAGACAAACCTTAAATATGGAAAACCACGTGTCATTAAAGGTGGTATTCCAATTGTTTGGCAACTCTGTCACTTTGAAAGGAGGCATATAAATACAGAATAGTCTGAAGTAAAAATAATAGTATAAAAATTAAAAACAACCAATCAGGTAACGATACCATTCTAAAACAAATATTTAATCACAGAACTTAGCTTATAAGCTAAGCAACAACCGACAAAGAATAAAGTACAACAGTACTTTTTGTCGGCCCCGTGCACTACACGATAAAAATATTAAACAGATGTGGGTCCCACCACATTAAAAAGAAGGTACGACAACCAAATGTGGGCCCCACCACATTTAAAAGACGGCGGGATAAAAAAATAAAGCATAAAAAATCCCGCCTAAAACCTAATAGGACCCACAAAAACACGTGGCAAAATTTAGGCCACCCGGTAATATTAAACGGGTGGCCTAAATTTTGCCAGATGTCAAACGCATATGTATTGGTGTTAACCTATATAAACAACCCCATAACACCAATACAACCAGAACATTGAAACAACACCGATTACAATTATGAGAAACCCCCCAACTAATTTTCGTCTTCATGCAAAAAATATTTTCCTCACATATCCAAAATGCAATTTAGAAATTTCCGAAGCAATGAAACAAAAACAAAACATACAATGTTCGTCAAACAAGAAATTCATACGAATTTCTCAAGAAACTCGCGAAGATGGTTCTCCACATCTACATGCTTTAATACAATTCGAAGGTAAACTTCAATTATACAATAATCGTTTATTTGATCTTACCCATCCAAACACCTCTTCAATATTTCATCCGAATATTCAAGGAGCAAAATCCAGTTCAGATGTTAAAAAATACATTGAAAAGGAAGGAACCTATCTAGATTGGAGTGAGTTTCAGATAGATGGTCGGTCTGCAAGAGGAGGATTACAATCCGCTAATGAAGCTTACGCCCAAGCTTTAAATAGCGAAACTCATCAAAAAGCAATGGAAACTATTAAAGAGCTTGCGCCTAGAGATTTTGTTCTACAATTCCACAATATTCAAAACAATCTAAACCGAATCTTCCAAAAGCCAAAAGAAGTCTACGTTCCGAAATTCCATTTTAGTCAATTCATACTCACGGATGAAATTTCATTATGGTTCTCAAAAACTTTCGAACCACAAAATTTAAATGAATCCCCTGCGGGGCCTTCTTTTCATATACTCAAAAAAGATACTGACAGACCAAAATCAATTATTATCGAAGGTCCTACAAGAACAGGAAAAACACAGTGGGCACGTTCTATTGGACCACATAATTACTTAAGTGGCCATCTGGATTTCAACTACAACACTTTCTCATACGAAGTGGAATACAACGTAATAGATGATGTGGATCCAGCGTACTTGAAAATGAAACATTGGAAACAATTAATTGGCGCGCAAAGAGAGTGGCAGACAAACCTTAAATATGGAAAACCACGTGTCATTAAAGGTGGTATTCCAATTGTTTGGCAACTCTGTCACTTTGAAAGGAGGCATATAAATACAGAATAGTCTGAAGTAAAAATAATAGTATAAAAATTAAAAACAACCAATCAGGTAACGATACCATTCTAAAACAAATATTTAATCACAGAACTTAGCTTATAAGCTAAGCAACAACCGACAAAGAATAAAGTACAACAGTACTTTTTGTCGGCCACGTGCACTACACGATAAAAATATTAAACAGATGTGGGTCCCACCACATTAAAAAGAAGGTACGACAACCAAATGTGGGCCCCACCACATTTAAAAGACGGCGGGATAAAAAAATAAAGCATAAAAAATCCCGCCTAAAACCTAATAGGACCCACAAAAACACGTGGCAAAATTTAGGCCACCCGGTAATATTAAACGGGTGGCCTAAATTTTGCCAGATGTCAAACGCATATGTATTGGTGTTAACCTATATAAACAACCCCATAACACCAATACAACCAGAACATTGAAACAACACCGATTACAATTATGAGAAACCCCCCAACTAATTTTCGTCTTCATGCAAAAAATATTTTCCTCACATATCCAAAATGCAATTTAGAAATTTCCGAAGCAATGAAACAAATACAAAACATACAATGTTCGTCAAACAAGAAATTCATACGAATTTCTCAAGAAACTCACGAAGATGGTTCTCCACATCTACATGCTTTAATACAATTCGAAGGTAAACTTCAATTATACAATAATCGTTTATTTGATCTTACCCATCCAAACACCTCTTCAATATTTCATCCGAATATTCAAGGAGCAAAATCCAGTTCAGATGTTAAAAAATACATTGAAAAGGAAGGAACCTATCTATATTGGAGTGAGTTTCAGATAGATGGTCGGTCTGCAAGAGGAGGATTACAATCCGCTAATGAAGCTTACGCTCAAGCTTTAAATAGCGAAACTCATCAAAAAGCAATGGAAACTATTAAAGAGCTTGCGCCTAGAGATTTTGTTCTACAATTCCACAATATTCAAAACAATCTAAACCGAATCTTCCAAAAGCCAAAAGAAGTCTACGTTCCGAAATTCCATTTTAGTCAATTCATACTCACGGATGAAATTTCATTATGGTTCTCAAAAACTTTCGAACCACAAAATTTAAATGAATCCCCTGCGGGGCCATCTTTTCATATACTCAAAAAAGATACTGACAGACCAAAATCAATTATTATCGAAGGTCCTACAAGAACAGGAAAAACACAGTGGGCACGTTCTATTGGACCACATAATTACTTAAGTGGCCATCTGGATTTCAACTACAACACTTTCTCAGACGAAGTGGAATACAACGTAATAGATGATGTGGATCCAGCGTACTTGAAAATGAAACATTGGAAACAATTAATTGGCGCGCAAAGAGAGTGGCAGACAAACCTTAAATATGGAAAACCACGTGTCATTAAAGGTGGTATTCCAATTGTTTGGCAACTCTGTCACTTTGAAAGGAGGCATATAAATACAGAATAGTCTGAAGTAAAAATAATAGTATAAAAATTAAAAACAACTAATCAGGTAACGATACCATTCTAAAACAAATATTTAATCACAGAACTTAGCTTATAGGCTAAGCAACAACCGACAAAGAATAAAGTACAACAGTACTTTTTGTCGGCCACGTGCACTACACGATAAAAATATTAAACAGATGTGGGTCCCACCACATTAAAAAGAAGGTACGACAACCAAATGTGGGCCCCACCACATTTAAAAGACGTCGGGATAAAAAAATAAAGCATAAAAAATCCCGCCTAAAACCTAATAGGACCCACAAAAACACGTGGCAAAATTTAGGCCACCCGGTAATATTAAACGGGTGGCCTAAATTTTGCCAGATGTCAAACGCATATGTATTGGTGTTAACCTATATAAACAACCCCATAACACCAATACAACCAGAACATTGAAACAACACCGATTACAATTATGAGAAACCCCCCAACTAATTTTCGTCTTCATGCAAAAAATATTTTCCTCACATATCCAAAATGCAATTTAGAAATTTCCGAAGCAATGAAACAAATACAAAACATACAATGTTCGTCAAACAAGAAATTCATACGAATTTCTCAAGAAACTCACGAAGATGGTTCTCCACATCTACATGCTTTAATACAATTCGAAGGTAAACTTCAATTATACAATAATCGTTTATTTGATCTTACCCATCCAAACACCTCTTCAATATTTCATCCGAATATTCAAGGAGCAAAATCCAGTTCAGATGTTAAAAAATACATTGAAAAGGAAGGAACCTATCTAGATTGGAGTGAGTTTCAGATAGATGGTCGGTCTGCAAGAGGAGGATTACAATCCGCTAATGAAGCTTACGCCCAAGCTTTAAATAGCGAAACTCATCAAAAAGCAATGGAAACTATTAAAGAGCTTGCGCCTAGAGATTTTGTTCTACAATTCCACAATATTCAAAACAATCTAAACCGAATCTTCCAAAAGCCAAAAGAAGTCTACGTTCCGAAATTCCATTTTAGTCAATTCATACTCACGGATGAAATTTCATTATGGTTCTCAAAAACTTTCGAACCACAAAATTTAAATGAATCCCCTGCGGGGCCATCTTTTCATATACTCAAAAAAGATACTGACAGACCAAAATCAATTATTATCGAAGGTCCTACAAGAACAGGAAAAACACAGTGGGCATGTTCTATTGGACCACATAATTACTTAAGTGGCCATCTGGATTTCAACTACAACACTTTCTCAGACGAAGTGGAATACAACGTAATAGATGATGTGGATCCAGCGTACTTGAAAATGAAACATTGGAAACAATTAATTGGCGCGCAAAGAGAGTGGCAGACAAACCTTAAATATGGAAAACCACGTGTCACTTAAGGTGGTATTCCAATTGTTTGGCAACTCTGTCACTTTGAAAGGAGGCATATAAATACAGAATAGTCTGAAGTAAAAATAATAGTATAAAAATTAAAAACAACCAATCAGGTAACGATACCATTCTAAAACAAATATTTAATCACAGAACTTAGCTTATAAGCTAAGCAACAACCGACAAAGAATAAAGTACAACAGTACTTTTTGTCGGCCACGTGCACTACACGATAAAAATATTAAACAGATGTGGGTCCCACCACATTAAAAAGAAGGTACGACAACCAAATGTGGGCCCCACCACATTTAAAAGACGGCGGGATAAAAAAATAAAGCATAAAAAATCCCGCCTAAAACCTAATAGGACCCACAAAAACACGTGGCAAAATTTAGGCCACCCGGTAATATTAAACGGGTGGCCTAAATTTTGCCAGATGTCAAACGCATATGTATTGGTGTTAACCTATATAAACAACCCCATAACACCAATACAACCAGAACATTGAAACAACACCGATTACAATTATGAGAAACCCCCCAACTAATTTTCGTCTTCATGCAAAAAATATTTTCCTCACATATCCAAAATGCAATTTAGAAATTTCCGAAGCAATGAAACAAATACAAAACATACAATGTTCGTCAAACAAGAAATTCATACGAATTTCTCAAGAAACTCACGAAGATGGTTCTCCACATCTACATGCTTTAATACAATTCGAAGGTAAACTTCAATTATACAATAATCGTTTATTTGATCTTACCCATCCAAACACCTCTTCAATATTTCATCCGAATATTCAAGGAGCAAAATCCAGTTCAGATGTTAAAAAATACATTGAAAAGGAAGGAACCTATCTAGATTGGGGTGAGTTTCAGATAGATGGTCGGTCTGCAAGAGGAGGATTACAATCCGCTAATGAAGCTTACGCCCAAGCTTTAAATAGCGAAACTCATCAAAAAGCAATGGAAACTATTAAAGAGCTTGCGCCTAGAGATTTTGTTCTACAATTCCACAATATTCAAAACAATCTAAACCGAATCTTCCAAAAGCCAAAAGAAGTCTACGTTCCGAAATTCCATTTTAGTCAATTCATACTCACGGATGAAATTTCATTATGGTTCTCAAAAACTTTCGAACCACAAAATTTAAATGAATCCCCTGCGGGGCCATCTTTTCATATACTCAAAAAAGATACTGACAGACCAAAATCAATTATTATCGAAGGTTCTACAAGAACAGGAAAAACACAGTGGGCACGTTCTATTGGACCACATAATTACTTAAGGTGGTATTCCAATTGTTTGGCAACTCTGTCACTTTGAAAGGAGGCATATAAATACAGAATAGTCTGAAGTAAAAATAATAGTATAAAAATTAAAAACAACCAATCAGGTAACGATACCATTCTAAAACAAATATTTAATCACAGAACTTAGCTTATAAGCTAAGCAACAACCGACAAAGAATAAAGTACAACAGTACTTTTTGTCGGCCACGTGCACTACACGACAAAAATATTAAACAGATGTGGGTCCCAACACATTAAAAAGAAGGTACGACAACCAAATGTGGGCCCCACCACATTTAAAAGACGGCGGGATTAAAAAATAAAGCATAAAAAATCCCGCCTAAAACCTAATAGGACCCACAAAAACACGTGGCAAAATTTAGGCCACCCGGTAATATTAAACGGGTGGCCTAAATTTTGCCAGATGTCAAACGCATATGTATTGGTGTTAACCTATATAAACAACCCCATAACACCAATACAACCAGAACATTGAAACAACACCGATTACAATTATGAGAAACCCCCCAACTAATTTTCGTCTTCATGCAAAAAATATTTTCCTCACATATCCAAAATGCAATTTAGAAATTTCCGAAGCAATGAAACAAATACAAAACATACAATGTTCGTCAAACAAGAAATTCATACGAATTTCTCAAGAAACTCACGAAGATGGTTCTCCACATCTGCATGCTTTAATACAATTCGAAGGTAAACTTCAATTATACAATAATCGTTTATTTGATCTTACCCATCCAAACACCTCTTCAATATTTCATCCGAATATTCAAGGAGCAAAATCCAGTTCAGATGTTAAAAAATACATTGAAAAGGAAGGAACCTATCTAGATTGGGGTGAGTTTCAGATAGATGGTCGGTCTGCAAGAGGAGGATTACAATCCGCTAATAAAGCTTACGCCCAAGCTTTAAATAGCGAAACTCATCAAAAAGCAATGGAAACTATTAAAGAGCTTGCGCCTAGAGATTTTGTTCTACAATTCCACAATATTCAAAACAATCTAAACCGAATCTTCCAAAAGCCAAAAGAAGTCTACGTTCCGAAATTCCATTTTAGTCAATTCATACTCACGGATGAAATTTCATTATGGTTCTCAAAAACTTTCGAACCACAAAATTTAAATGAATCCCCTGCGGGGCCATCTTTTCATATACTCAAAAAAGATACTGACAGACCAAAATCAATTATTATCGAAGGTTCTACAAGAACAGGAAAAACACAGTGGGCACGTTCTATTGGACCACATAATTACTTAAGTGGCACCTGGTGCACTTTTCCTCAAACGACAAACGAGACTTTAATAACTTATTCACCTCTTTATTAAACAGGAGGAACTCTTCCTGTTCCTCCAAATTGATGTCTTTCGGGTTCGCCTTGATTCCCAAAATGTCCCACTTGTTCTGCCGAAGAAAACAACTGGTGCAAACGGCCAACAATTGTGGATAATTGTTTGGCAACTCTGTCACTTTGAAAGGAGGCATATAAATACAGAATAGTCTAAAGTAAAAATAATAGTATAAAAATTAAAAACAACCAATCAGGTAACGATACCATTCTAAAACAAATATTTAATCACAGAACTTAGCTTATAAGCTAAGCAACAACCGACAAAGAATAAAGTACAACAGTACTTTTTGTCGACCACGTGCACTACACGACAAAAATATTAAACAGATGTGGGTCCCAACACATTAAAAAGAAGGTACGACAACCAAATGTGGGCCCCACCACATTTAAAAGACGGCGGGATTAAAAAATAAAGCATAAAAAATCCCGCCTAAAACCTAATAGGACCCACAAAAACACGTGGCAAAATTTAGGCCACCCGGTAATATTAAACGGGTGGCCTAAATTTTGCCAGATGTCAAACGCATATGTATTGGTGTTAACCTATATAAACAACCCCATAACACCAATACAACCAGAACATTGAAACAACACCGATTACAATTATGAGAAACCCCCCAACTAATTTTCGTCTTCATGCAAAAAATATTTTCCTCACATATCCAAAATGCAATTTAGAAATTTCCGAAGCAATGAAACAAATACAAAACATACAATGTTCGTCAAACAAGAAATTCATACGAATTTCTCAAGAAACTCACGAAGATGGTTCTCCACATCTACATGCTTTAATACAATTCGAAGGTAAACTTCAATTATACAATAATCGTTTATTTGATCTTACCCATCCAAACACCTCTTCAATATTTCATCCGAATATTCAAGGAGCAAAATCCAGTTCAGATGTTAAAAAATACATTGAAAAGGAAGGAACCTATCTAGATTGGGGTGAGTTTCAGATAGATGGTCGGTCTGCAAGAGGAGGATTACAATCCGCTAATGAAGCTTACGCCCAAGCTTTAAATAGCGAAACTCATCAAAAAGCAATGGAAACTATTAAAGAGCTTGAGCCTAGAGATTTTGTTCTACAATTCCACAATATTCAAAACAATCTAAACCGAATCTTCCAAAAGCCAAAAGAAGTCTACGTTCCGAAATTCCATTTTAGTCAATTCATACTCACGGATGAAATTTCATTATGGTTCTCAAAAACTTTCGAACCACAAAATTTAAATGAATCCCCTGCGGGGCCATCTTTTCATATACTCAAAAAAGATAATGACAGACCAAAATCAATTATTATCGAAGGTTCTACAAGAACAGGAAAAACACAGTGGGCACGTTCTATTGGACCACATAATTACTTAAGTGCACCTGGTGCACTTTTCCTCAAACGACAAACGAGACTTTAATAACTTATTCACCTCTTTATTAAACAGGAGGAACTCTTCCTGTTCCTCCAAATTGATGTCTTTCGGGTTCGCCTTGATTCCCAAAATGTCCCACTTGTTCTGCCGAAGAAAACAACTGGTGCAAACGACCAACAATTGTGGATAATTGTTTGGCAACTCTGTCACTTTGAAAGGAGGCATATAAATACAGAATAGTCTGAAGTAAAAATAATAGTATAAAAATTAAAAACAACCAATCAGGTAACGATACCATTCTAAAACAAATATTTAATCACAGAACTTAGCTTATAAGCTAAGCAACAACCGACAAAGAATAAAGTACAACAGTACTTTTTGTCGGCCACGTGCACTACACGACAAAAATATTAAACAGATGTGGCTCCCAACACATTAAAAAGAAGGTACGACAACCAAATGTGGGCCCCACCACATTTAAAAGACGGCGGGATTAAAAAATAAAGCATAAAAAATCCCGCCTAAAACCTAATAGGACCCACAAAAACACGTGGCAAAATTTAGGCCACCCGGTAATATTAAACGGGTGGCCTAAATTTTGCCAGATGTCAAACGCATATGTATTGGTGTTAACCTATATAAACAACCCCATAACACCAATACAACCAGAACATTGAAACAACACCGATTACAATTATGAGAAACCCCCCAACTAATTTTCGTCTTCATGCAAAAAATATTTTCCTCACATATCCAAAATGCAATTTAGAAATTTCCGAAGCAATGAAACAAATACAAAACATACAATGTTCGTCAAACAAGAAATTCATACGAATTTCTCAAGAAACTCACGAAGATGGTTCTCCACATCTACATGCTTTAATATAATTCGAAGGTAAACTTCAATTATACAATAATCGTTTATTTGATCTTACCCATCCAAACACCTCTTCAATATTTCATCCGAATATTCAAGGAGCAAAATCCAGTTCAGATGTTAAAAAATACATTGAAAAGGAAGGAACCTATCTAGATTGGGGTGAGTTTCAGATAGATGGTCGGTCTGCAAGAGGAGGATTACAATCCGCTAATGAAGCTTACGCCCAAGCTTTAAATAGCGAAACTCATCAAAAAGCAATGGAAACTATTAAAGAGCTTGCGCCTAGAGATTTTGTTCTACAATTCCACAATATTCAAAACAATCTAAACCGAATCTTCCAAAAGCCAAAAGAAGTCTACGTTCCGAAATTCCATTTTAGTCAATTCATACTCACGGATGAAATTTCATTATGGTTCTCAAAAACTTTCGAACCACAAAATTTAAATGAATCCCCTGCGGGGCCATCTTTTCATATACTCAAAAAAGATACTGACAGACCAAAATCAATTATTATCGAAGGTTCTACAAGAACAGGAAAAACACAGTGGGCACGTTCTATTGGACCACATAATTACTTAAGTGGCACCTGGTGCACTTTTCCTCAAACGACAAACGAGACTTTAATAACTTATTCACCTCTTTATTAAACAGGAGGAACTCTTCCTGTTCCTCCAAATTGATGTCTTTCGGGTTCGCCTTGATTCCCAAAATGTCCCACTTGTTCTGCCGAAGAAAACAACTGGTGCAAACGGCCAACAATTGTGGATAATTGTTTGGCAACTCTGTCACTTTGAAAGGAGGCATATAAATACAGAATAGTCTGAAGTAAAAATAATAGTATAAAAATTAAAAACAACCAATCAGGTAACGATACCATTCTAAAACAAATATTTAATCACCGAACTTAGCTTATAAGCTAAGCAACAACCGACAAAGAATAAAGTACAACAGTACTTTTTGTCGGCCACGTGCACTACACGACAAAAATATTAAACAGATGTGGGTCCCACCACATTAAAAAGAAGGTACGACAACCAAATGTGGGCCCCACCACATTTAAAAGACGGCGGGATTAAAAAATAAAGCATAAAAAATCCCGCCTAAAACCTAATAGGACCCACAAAAACACGTGGCAAAATTTAGGCCACCCGGTAATATTAAACGGGTGGCCTAAATTTTGCCAGATGTCAAACGCATATGTATTGGTGTTAACCTATATAAACAACCCCATAACACCAATACAACCAGAACATTGAAACAACACCGATTACAATTATGAGAAACCCCCCAACTAATTTTCGTCTTCATGCAAAAAATATTTTCCTCACATATCCAAAATGCAATTTAGAAATTTCCGAAGCAATGAAACAAATACAAAACATACAATGTTCGTCAAACAAGAAATTCATACGAATTTCTCAAGAAACTCACGAAGATGGTTCTCCACATCTACATGCTTTAATACAATTCGAAGGTAAACTTCAATTATACAATAATCGTTTATTTGATCTTACCCATCCAAACACCTCTTCAATATTTCATCCGAATATTCAAGGAGCAAAATCCAGTTCAGATGTTAAAAAATACATTGAAAAGGAAGGAACCTATCTAGATTGGGGTGAGTTTCAGATAGATGGTCGGTCTGCAAGAGGAGGATTACAATCCGCTAATAAAGCTTACGCCCAAGCTTTAAATAGCGAAACTCATCAAAAAGCAATGGAAACTATTAAAGAGCTTGCGCCTAGAGATTTTGTTCTACAATTCCACAATATTCAAAACAATCTAAACCGAATCTTCCAAAAGCCAAAAGAAGTCTACGTTCCGAAATTCCATTTTAGTCAATTCATACTCACGGATGAAATTTCATTATGGTTCTCAAAAACTTTCGAACCACAAAATTTAAATGAATCCCCTGCGGGGCCATCTTTTCAAACGGCCAACAATTGTGGATAATTGTTTGGCAACTCTGTCACTTTGAAAGGAGGCATATAAATACAGAATAGTCTGAAGTAAAAATAATAGTATAAAAATTAAAAACAACCAATCAGGTAACGATACCATTCTAAAACAAATATTTAATCACAGAACTTAGCTTATAAGCTAAGCAACAACCGACAAAGAATAAAGTACAACAGTACTTTTTGTCGGCCACGTGCACTACACGATAAAAATATTAAACAGATGTGGGTCCCACCACATTAAAAAGAAGGTACGACAACCAAATGTGGGCCCCACCACATTTAAAAGACGGCGGGATAAAAAAATAAAGCAAAAAAAATCCCGCCTAAAACCTAATAGGACCCACAAAAACACGTGGCAAAATTTAGGCCACCCGGTAATATTAAACGGGTGGCCTAAATTTTGCCAGATGTCAAACGCATATGTATTGGTGTTAACCTATATAAACAACCCCATAACACCAATACAACCAGAACATTGAAACAACACCGATTACAATTATGAGAAACCCCCCAACTAATTTTCGTCTTCATGCAAAAAATATTTTCCTCACATATCCAAAATGCAATTTAGAAATTTTCGAAGCAATGAAACAAATACAAAACATACAATGTTCGTCAAACAAGAAATTCATACGAATTTCTCAAGAAACTCACGAAGATGGTTCTCCACATCTACATGCTTTAATACAATTCGAAGGTAAACTTCAATTATACAATAATCGTTTATTTGATCTTACCCATCCAAACACCTCTTCAATATTTCATCCGAATATTCAAGGAGCAAAATCCAGTTCAGATGTTAAAAAATACATTGAAAAGGAAGGAACCTATCTAGATTGGGGTGAGTTTCAGATAGATGGTCGGTCTGCAAGAGGAGGATTACAATGCGCTAATAAAGCTTACGCCCAAGCTTTAAATAGCGAAACTCATCAAAAAGCAATGGAAACTATTAAAGAGCTTGCGCCTAGAGATTTTGTTCTACAATTCCACAATATTCAAAACAATCTAAACCGAATCTTCCAAAAGCCAAAAGAAGTCTACGTTCCGAAATTCCATTTTAGTCAATTCATACTGACGGATGAAATTTCATTATGGTTCTCAAAAACTTTCGAACCACAAAATTTAAATGAATCCCCTGCGGGGCCATCTTTTCAAACGGCCAACAATTGTGGATAATTGTTTGGCAACTCTGTCACTTTGAAAGGAGGCATATAAATACAGAATAGTCTGAAGTAAAAATAATAGTATAAAAATTAAAAACAACCAATCAGGTAACGATACCATTCTAAAACAAATATTTAATCACAGAACTTAGCTTATAAGCTAAGCAACAACCGACAAAGAATAAAGTACAACAGTACTTTTTGTCGGCCACGTGCACTACACGATAAAAATATTAAACAGATGTGGGTCCCACCACATTAAAAAGAAGGTACGACAACCAAATGTGGGCCCCACCACATTTAAAAGACGGCGGGATAAAAAAATAAAGCAAAAAAAATCCCGCCTAAAACCTAATAGGACCCACAAAAACACGTGGCAAAATTTAGGCCACCCGGTAATATTAAACGGGTGGCCTAAATTTTGCCAGATGTCAAACGCATATGTATTGGTGTTAACCTATATAAACAACCCCATAACACCAATACAACCAGAACATTGAAACAACACCGATTACAATTATGAGAAACCCCCCAACTAATTTTCGTCTTCATGCAAAAAATATTTTCCTCACATATCCAAAATGCAATTTAGAAATTTCCGAAGCAATGAAACAAATACAAAACATACAATGTTCGTCAAACAAGAAATTCATACGAATTTCTCAAGAAACTCACGAAGATGGTTCTCCACATCTACATGCTTTAATACAATTCGAAGGTAAACTTCAATTATACAATAATCGTTTATTTGATCTTACCCATCCAAACACCTCTTCAATATTTCATCCGAATATTCAAGGAGCAAAATCCAGTTCAGATGTTAAAAAATACATTGAAAAGGAAGGAACCTATCTAGATTGGGGTGAGTTTCAGATAGATGGTCGGTCTGCAAGAGGAGGATTACAATGCGCTAATAAAGCTTACGCCCAAGCTTTAAATAGCGAAACTCATCAAAAAGCAATGGAAACTATTAAAGAGCTTGCGCCTAGAGATTTTGTTCTACAATTCCACAATATTCAAAACAATCTAAACCGAATCTTCCAAAAGCCAAAAGAAGTCTACGTTCCGAAATTCCATTTTAGTCAATTCATACTCACGGATGAAATTTCATTATGGTTCTCAAAAACTTTCGAACCACAAAATTTAAATGAATCCCCTGCGGGGCCATCTTTTCATATAGTCAAAAAAGATACTGACAGACCAAAATCAATTATTATCGAAGGTTCTACAAGAACAGGAAAAACACAGTGGGCACGTTCTATTGGACCACATAATTACTTAAGTGGCACCTGGTGCACTTTTCCTCAAACGACAAACGAGAATTTAATAACTTATTCACCTCTTTATTAAACAGGAGGAACTCTTCCTGTTCCTCCAAATTGATGTCTTTCGGGTTCGCCTTGATTCCCAAAATGTCCCACTTGTTCTGCCGAAGAAAACAACTGGTGCAAACGGCCGACAATTGTGGATAATTGTTTGGCAACTCTGTCACTTTGAAAGGAGGCATATAAATACAGAATAGTCTGAAGTAAAAATAATAGTATAAAAATTAAAAACAACCAATCAGGTAACGATACCATTCTAAAACAAATATTTAATCACAGAACTTAGCTTATAAGCTAAGCAACAACCGACAAAGAATAAAGTACAACAGTACTTTTTGTCGGCCACGTGCACTACACGATAAAAATATTAAACAGATGTGGGTCCCACCACATTAAAAAGAAGGTACGACAACCAAATGTGGGCCCCACCACATTTGAAAGACGGCGGGATAAAAAAATAAAGCATAAAAAAACCCGCCTAAAACCTAATAGGACCCACAAAAACACGTGGCAAAATTTAGGCCACCCGGTAATATTAAACGGGTGGCCTAAATTTTGCCAGATGTCAAACGCATATGTATTGGTGTTAACCTATATAAACAACCCCATAACACCAATACAACCAGAACATTGAAACAACACCGATTACAATTATGAGAAACCCCCCAACTAATTTTCGTCTTCATGCAAAAAATATTTTCCTCACATATCCAAAATGCAATTTAGAAATTTCCGAAGCAATGAAACAAATACAAAACATACAATGTTCGTCAAACAAGAAATTCATACGAATTTCTCAAGAAACTCACGAAGATGGTTCTCCACATCTACATGCTTTAATACAATTCGAAGGTAAACTTCAATTATACAATAATCGTTTATTTGATCTTACCCATCCAAACACCTCTTCAATATTTCATCCGAATATTCAAGGAGCAAAATCCAGTTCAGATGTTAAAAAATACATTGAAAAGGAAGGAACCTATCTAGATTGGAGTGAGTTTCAGATAGATGGTGTTAACCCTAACTCGTTCACAAGTTAACAGGTCCACGAGTTAAGGCATGTACGACTCAAGGCATGTACGACTCAAGGCATGTACGACTCAAGGCATGTACGACTCAAGGCATGTACGAGTTAAAGGATACATGAGTCAGTAACTTCCTACAACTTAAAGACCTCTACGAGTTAGCAAGCTTACGAGATAAGCAGCCTACGAGTTAAGGAGTACCCGAGTTAGGCTACTTGCGAGATAAGCCTTTACGAGTCAGCATATCTACAAATTAGCAAGTGTACGAGTTAAGATCTTCCACAAGTTAAGCCTCTACGAGTTAATCCTCTGCGAGTTAAGATCTTCTACGAGTTAGCAGGCATACGAGTTAAGAAAAGCTAACGACTTAAGGTCTTTACGACTTAAGGAAATTGATGGCCTACGACTTAATGATAACTGCAGTTTGTACGACTTAAGACCCTTACGACTTAAAGAAGTTATACGACTTAAGGAGGATACGACCTAAAGACACACCTCTTAACTCGTCTACGAGTTAAGACTTGCTTTAAACCAGTTGCAATTGGTTAAGTCGACTACGACTTACGACATAAAAAGAGTCGTATGCGACTTAAGAAGGGAAATTAGCAATTGCAGCCAGATAACTCGCACACGACTTAGAACTTAGGGATGGGTTCAAAAAAGGGGAACTGCCATAGACTCGGCTCAGTGACCCGGGGACGACTTACCTTAAGTCGAACACGACTTATCTTAAGTCGGCCACGAGTTAGGACTTAGCATTTTTTCCGCCCAGAACTCTCTATAAATATGAAACCATCTCCAACATGCAAAGGACCTTTGGGCTCATTCTCTTCAAGCGCCATTACTCTGCCGAATTCCAGACGACTTCAAAGCTTTTTAGATCCAACAAACTTCTAAAGGAACTCCATGAAGGAATCATCCACATTCACCATGGATTTGAAGATGATTGTCAACATCAAAGCTTGAGCTACTTGTTTCACATACCCTATCACTTGAAGTGTGTTGTAATTGAAAGATCTTGTAAAGAATTGTAATCAAACTAGTGATAAAAAGATTAAAGTGGACGTAGGCTGGATTATAAGCCGAACCACTATAAATACTGTGTCTCTTACCGTTTTTCTACATACTTTCTGCTTATTTCTGTTTCCCGTACAAACGGGTGGTGCTTTCACAATCACATCTTATACACCAGGGTGTTAGCGTTTAAATTTTTTCGTTAACATTTTGGTGCTTTCACTGAGAATTGAACTCAGGACATCTATCATCATTGTTTCAGAAAGATTTGTAGATAGAGTTTCTTTAAGAACCAGAAGTCTATCCGAAATCATGGCTCCTGGAAGGAAAAGTAAATCTGTGAGATCTGCAAACATTCAAGAGGGAACCTCCACTTCCCCAACACCAAATCAAGCCACTCCAGCTGTTGGAGTTTCAAAAGCGGAATTGGACGCTGCTATCTTTGGGTTGAATCAGCAAATAAATGCCCAGAACGCGCAATTGGAAGCTCAGAATGCTCAGAATGCTCTGATTCTGAATAGGTTAAACGATCTGCTCGGGGCAAACCGTCAACCTGCGAATAATGAAAGGAACTTTGTCGGTAATGTCCATGATGCTGAAACTAGAAACATTCCCGAAAGGGCTGCTAGCCCCTTTGAACAGACATTGCCTGAGGCTGGAGGATCCAGAAATAGGAATGACGAAGAATATCTTTCTGGTATGGTTCGACAGATTATGAAAGAAAGTATGCAAAGGGTCGAAGATGAGAAAGAGTGGGGTTTCGCTCCGAGCAAGACTCCGTTTACTGAAAAGATCCTAAAAGCTGAATTCCCAAGGAAGTTCGTCCCTCCGACCATTCCAGCTTACAAAGGGACAAGTGATCCAAATGAGTTCCTGTACAAATATGATTGGCACATGACAGGTGCCAGAGCTTCTGACGAGATAAAATGCCGCTATTTTCCTGTGTATTTGGAAGGGGTAGCTCTGCTTTGGTTCACAAAACTACCTGTCCGGTCCATCGATCAGTTTTCAGACCTAACCAGGAAATTTAAAGAGCAATTTAGGCTATATGCTTCAAAGGCAAAAGACATCATGTCGTTATCCGGTTTGGAACAGAATCCGGGGGAAACTATCAAGTCTTTTTTAAATCGCTTTAATATAGCGTTAGCTGAAGTGGATAATGCAGAACCCCGCATGGTCTTGACCTATTTGATGAGAGCTATTGATAAGTCAAGTGAATTCGGAAAGTGGCTGAACATGAAGGAGCCAAATTCTCTGGAAAAATTCTACAAAAAGGCGGATGAATTCATACGTTTGGAAAGCCGTCCTGTCCCGGCAAAGGCAACAGTAGAGAAAGCTGAAGACAACACTGCTGCGCCACGTAAGAATGGATCTGTGGGACAGAAAAGAGAAAATAATGATGGAAGGAAACAACACAATTCGAAGAAGCCTCGATCCTTCAAGCCATCAGAATATACTCCTTTGTTAGAAACACCAGAGCGCATCTACCTGGCTACAAAAGATTCTTTTGAGTATCCCAAACCTCCTGTTCTCAGAACCGGAAGAAAAGCTGTGCAAAGTGGGAAGTTCTGTCGCTTCCATAATCAGCCTGGTCATGACACAGACGACTGCCGTCAATTGAAAAATATAATCGAAGAATTGCTAAGAGAAAATAAGCTGCAGCAATTTGTGAAGAGGAGTGGTAATGATCCTGCTTCGTCAAGTCAGGGGCAACAAGCTCTTGCTCATCAGCCCAGGACAAATGAGAAGGCCGCAGGACATGAATCTGGAAGGCCAGTTATTAATGTCATCACAGGAGGACCCCACCCAGCAGGCAGAAGCTGGGGTGAAATGGAGAGGTACACTCGAGCTCTGAAACATATGCCAACTGAAGAGAATGTCTTTGTTTTAGAGGACTCTACACCCCTGAAACAACAAAGGACTTTTAATGATGATATTGTGTTCAGGGCTAGAGATTCCACGGGCATTGAGGCCCCTACTTTGGACCCGTTAGTCATCTCGGCCGGTATTGGACCGGCTATTGTCAGAAGAGTTCTTATTGATTGCGGCGCATCTTGCAACATCCTCTTCAAGAAAACGTTTGACCAGATGAGAATCCCGATGGCGGATGTGCAAGCCTCATCTCAGAAGATTGTTGGCTTCACTGGGGAGCCAAAGCAACCAGTAGGAACCATTGACTTGCTTGTGGAACTCGGAGAAGGAGAAAGAAAAGTAGTTCGCAAGCAGACTTTTGTGATAGTAGATGAATTTTCTGCTTATAATGCTTTCTTTGGTCGACCTATTCTTGCTGCATTCAAAGCTGTCCTTGCCCCATGGTGTCTTACTATTAAATTCCCTACAGACAATGGGGTAGGAGTTATTAAAGGAGACCAGAACGCTGGGCGAGAATGTTATATGACAGAGCTGCGAGAAACAAGGAAGAGAGAAATGGGGAAAGATGCGGCAACCCCAATCCGCATCAAAACACCAACCCTATAGCAACTACAGGGCGGACCCTGCACTGGCGAGCATAGCGGGGCACGAAAAGTGATGGATCCTAGAAAGGCCAGTGCGGGGGAGAGTAGGGTGGTACCAGCAGAAACAACGATACCGGTGCCCGTTGATCTGAAGGACCCAAACAAGGTGCTGAATGTGGGTTCACAACTTAATGTGTCAGTTCAGAATGCCTTGATATCTTTTTTGAAAGCAAACCTGGATGTTTTCGCTTGGACCCATGCCGATATGTGCGGAATATCCCCAGAAGTTGCGGTACATGCTCTGAATATTGACCCAAAGTTCACGCCAGTAAAGCAGAAAAGAAGAATCCAAGGTCTAGAAAGGTCGACAGCATTGAAAGAGGAAGTTGACCGGCTCATGGAGAATAATTTCATCAGAGAATCTACCTATCCAAATTGGGTTTCAAATCCAGTGCTAGTTAAGAAAGCCAATGGTAAATGGAGAGTGTGCATCGACTTTTCAGATCTAAACAAGGCCTGTCCTAAAGACTGCTTCCCATTACCCAGGATCGATCAACTGGTAGATGGAACAGCGGGTCATGAATTGTTGTCTTTTATGGATGCCTACTCCGGATATAATCAGATCATGATGCATGAGCCAGATCAGGAGGACACAAGCTTTATCACCGATGTCGGTCTTTACTGTTACAGAGTTATGCCCTTTGGGTTGAAGAATGCGGGGGCAACATACCAAAGACTGGTTAATGCTATGTTCAAACCGCAGTTGGGAAAGACTATGGAAGTTTACGTTGATGACATGCTAGTAAAATCTAAGAAAGCAGTGGATCACATCGAACACTTAGCAGAAATGTTCGCAATTCTCCGAAGATACGGAATGAAGCTTAACCCTTTAAAATGTTCTTTCGGGGTAGAATCTGGGAAGTTCTTGGGTTTCATCGTGAGCGCTAGGGGCATTGAAGCTAGTCCAGCTCAAATCACTGCTCTAAAAGAAGTCAAAGCTCCTAAAACAAAGAGGGAATTGCAAAGTCTCAATGGAAAAATTGCCGCCTTAAGTCGGTTCATATCCAAAGCTACTGATAAATGCATTCCATTCTTCGACGCTCTAAAGAAAGGAAAGAAAAACTTTGACTGGACTCCCGAATGCCAGAAAGCTTTTGAAGAATTGATTCAACATATGGAAACGCCTCCAATACTTTCCAGGCCCGGCGATGGCGAGGATCTTCTTATATACTTGGCAGTTTCATCTCATGCTTTAAGTGCAGCGCTGGTACGGGAAGACAAAAGGATTCAACATCCAGTTTACTATATCAGCAAAAGACTCACTGGGGCAGAAATGAATTACTCCAAGTTGGAAAAACTCGCCTATTGTCTATTGATTGCCTCAAGAAAGTTGAGGCAATATTTCCAGGCTCATCCTATCAAAGTCCTCACTGATCAACCTTTGAAGCAAGTCTTGTTTCGCCCTGAGACTTCGGGCCGCCTTTTAAAGTGGAATATTGAATTGAGCCAATATGACATCACTTATCATCCTAGAAAAGCGATCAACGGACAAGCTTTGGCAGATTTTATTGCAGAATTTACAGACAAGGGTAACAGCGAGGAAGAAACAATCGAGAACTCCCCAACCCAATGGAAGTTGTTTGTAGATGGCGCAAGAAATGATTACTGTTCAGGTGCTGGAATTGTTCTTGAAACTCCTGAAGGCCGGTCATTATGCTATGCGCTAAGATTAGAATTTCCTTCAACAAACAATGAAGCAGAATATGAAGCTCTGATCGCTGGTTTGAAAATTGCTAAAGAACTAAACATTCGAGCGTTACAGATCTTCAGTGATTCTCAGCTTATAGTATGCCAAGTCAAGAAGGAGTTTCAAACGAAAGGAGGAAATCTGCCCGCTTATGTGTCAAAGGCTTGGGAACTTTTATGTGAATTCGACCATTACACGATAAGTCATATTCCTCGAGAAGAAAACATGAAAGCAGATTCTCTCGCAAAATACTCAAGTTCTGGCGAAGCCCAATCCTTAGGGTTAGTTCCAGTGGAAGTTTTGTCAAATCCGAGCATTGATGAAATGGATATCGATTGGGTTATGAGTATGTCGCAAGAGCAAGAATCATGGATGACTCCAATAACAAAGTATCTACTCAATGGCTCTTTACCAGAAAACTCTAAAGAACGACAAAAGCTACTGAGAAAAGCTTCTCGATATATAATCCAGGATGGTCAATTATACAGACGAGGATTCTCAATGCCATTGCTTCGATGTGTATCCCGGGAAGAGTCCAAAACAATCCTAACTGAAGTGCATGGAGGAGAATGCGGTGATCATTCAGGTGGTCAAACATTAGCAAAGAAAATTCTCCGATACGGATATTTTTGGCCAGAAATTAATCGGGATGCCGCAGATTACTCCCGAAAATGTGACAAGTGCCAAAGATATGCCAAAATTCCTAGAGCACCTTCTACCGAACTCACACAGATGATCAGTCCATGGCCATTTGCAATTTGGGGAATGGATCTCATTGGGCCGCTACCAACCGCTAAATCAGGGATTAAATATGCTATTGTTGCGGTTGATTATTTTACTAAGTGGGCTGAAGCTGAACCATTGGCTACTATCACTTCTAAGAAAGTGATAAGCTTTGTGACCAAGAATATCATTTGCAGATACGGTGTGCCTCAAAAAATAATCACAGACAATGGTACTCAGTTTGAAAGTGAGGAATTCCAGGATTTTTGCAAACGATTCAAAATCCAGAAAAGCTTTTCGGCAGTAGCTCATCCGCAGGCAAACGGGCAAGTGGAAGCAGTGAACAAGATCATCAAATCAACCATCAAAAAGCAACTCGAAAGAGCAAAAGGTGGTTGGGTCGATAAACTACCACTTGCACTATGGGCATACAGAACTACTCACAAAACTGCAACTGGGCATACTCCTTTTTCGTTAGCATACGGATCGGAAGCAATGATCCCGGTTGAAACAGAGGTCCCTTCACACAGAAGAATCTATTTCAATCAAGCAGAAAATGAAAAGCTGCAACTTGAAGCGCTGGATCTCCTTGATGAAAAAAGAGATGAAGCTAACCTCAGAGTTGCAGCTCATCAGCAAAGGATAGCCAGACATTTCAATTCCAAAGTTCGTCAACGCAGCTTTGAAATTGGAGATCTAGTCCTAAAAAGAATTATGACTGCGACAGGTGTGTTTGGGCCAAATTGGGAAGGACCGTATGTGACAGGTCAGAAACTTCTTGACGGCACATTCAAGCTCACCACAGTTGATGGAGATCAAATTCCAAGGGCATGGAACAGCAATCACTTGCGTCCATACTTTACTTGAAAATTTTTTTTGAAACATTGTAAAAAGAATTATGAATGTATGATTCCTGTAATTGAAAGCAATTGTGAAACTGATGCAAGTAAATAATGAAAGAATATAAAGTGGATGTAGGCCCAATTTCATGGCCGAACCACTATAAATCTTGTGTTCCTTATTATCATTATATGTTTGCTTTGTTTTCGATATAAAAATACACAAAATGTATTGCTGAAATATCGATTTAAATTTTTGCAGACAGTGGAGATAAAACTTGCGCATAATAAGACCGAGCGATTCTCACCATCATTCAACAAACAAATTTCAAGTCACAAAGACCCCGAATTCAAATCCTAGATAGGAAATGCTTCAATTGAACGGCTAATGATTTCGATAGGAACGAGCCCTTGCTGATAAATTGAGATTGTTTAAACAAACAAACATCCAATTAGGAAGCTAGTGCCCGTTCTCACGAACTTGCCTGGCAATGAAGTACACTTCCTTGGATTAAACAAGCCACTTGTGAGAAAAAGGGGGATGAAAACTTAAAAAAAAAAAAAAAAAAAAAAAAAAAAAAAAAAAAAAAGGGGATCGCTGAAAAGGCATAAGCAAGTGAACAGAGGAACAACCAAAGCTACCATCAGCGCCACAAGTCCTCTTCGGAGGCACAACTCTTCGGATAATAAAAGACCTCTAATGGGTCATATGCCACAAAAAAGAAAGTTCTCTACTCAACAAAAAAGATTGGAGGAGTCATGACCCTCCAACCATGAGAGAGTAACTTCCAGGCGATGAAAACCCTCTCTGAGGCACATTTCACCAGGAGTTGAAGTGTTATAACCGCTCTTCGGGATTTCACTTCACCAGAGTTGAAATGTAAACAAAATAAAAGCCCTCTTCGGAGGCCCATTTCACCAGGAGTTGAAGTGTTATAACCGCTCTTCGGGATTTCACTTCACCAGAGTTGAAATGTAAACAAAATAAAAGCCCTCTTCGGAGGCCCATTTCGCCAGGAGTTGAAGTGTAGCAGCCGCTCTTCGGAATTTCACTTCACCAAAGTTGAAATGTAAAAACAAAGACCTTCTTGAAAGCACACGTTTCACCGAGATTGAAATAAAACTTCCAAGTGTTGAAACGTGAAAAGGCTTTCTTCAAAGGCACAACTCTTTGGGGGTACACGTTTCACCAAGATTGAAATAAAACTTCCAAGTGTTGGAACGTGAGAAATCCCTCCTCAGAGGTACAACCCCCTCCCGGGAACACAATTAAGAAAAAAGACCTCTTTGGAAACCCACGTTTCACCGAGATTGAAATAAAACTTCCAAGTGTTGAAACGTGAAAAGGATTTCTAAAGCATAACTCTTTGGAGGTACACGTTTCACCGAGATTGAAATAAAACTTCCAAGTGTTGAAACGTGAAAAAATCCCTCCTCAGAGGTACAACTTTCTATAAAAAAAAAAATCCTCATCAAAAGCGTACTTTAACTTTCAAAGGAAAAGTAATTTGCCTACTGTGGGAAATGATCGTAAAAAGAAAAGAAGTTAAAGTACCCTTCAGAGGTCCGCTTTACCACATAGAGGAATTCACTTGATGAGATATGCACATAAGCAAAAGAAAAAAGTGATTTCTTCGAACGACCAAGCGTAAAAACTTATACGAAGGGAGTTGTACTCTATAAAATTTTCTTTAAAGAATAAAATAATTATTCTTTAGCAAATAAGAGTGTAAGTCCCCTCGAGGTATAGAATATTGCAGCATACTTATGGAATGGGGGCAATATAGTATAATTACACACAATATGGTATAACTAAACCAGCAAAAGGTAACGCTCAAGTAACATACCATAAGCTCGCTGCAATATCAAATAAACTCATGCCAAAACAAATAACAAATGTATTCTTTAATTCAAACAAAAGTTTGTACAAACGAGGAATCATTTTATTCAAGGAATCATTTTATTCAATTACAACGCAGGTACAGGTTTCAAAATAAAGAAAAGCGGGGGCCGGTACCCGCACAATTCTCGGCCAGTACATGCAAAACACAAAAAAACTAGAAACTGAAGATCTTCACTTCTTTTTGCTGCCTTTAGACCCTTTACCCGGCCGAATGATCAGCTTTTCAGGTCGACCAGTGGGTATAAGGGAGGAAGGAGAGGTAGGCGCAGCTGGCCCAACTTCTGGCTCCTCTTCAGTGGCAGTGATTATCTTCCCTCTCCTCCTTGATGCTCCTTGCTTCCTTCTCCTCTTTGAGGAAGACTCACTTCCTGGAGTGGCAAGTTTAGATAAAGTTATATCGTCAGAAGGAGTCCGCTCCGGAGATATGTCACCTCCCTCAAGTCCCTCATCTTTTTGCTCTTGCGAAGCAACGGGATCATCCAGGCCATGGAGAGCTTCTATTTGTTCTTCTTGTGACCCAGGTTGAGAAGCAGAGGGAGGCGCCACTTGAAGAGATGGAGGAAGGATCACCGGGGGAGAAGAAGCTTGAGTTTGACTCGGTGCTTTCTCTACAAAGGAGAAAAAACTTAAAATATCAGTATCTTTCGAAAAGAGAGGGGATGACGGCTCATCAAAAGTCGGGAATTCATTGACATTTGAAAAATAATCAAGAAGATCGTCAAGTTCACAAGGAGCGAACGAGCAGTTCACCACTTGAGCTGGTCCGGTGTCAAGTTTACCTGGGGTAGTTGGATCTCTGAGGCTGATTTCATATCGCTGTGCTTCGTTGCTTTCACCACCTTCATCCCCGCCTTGTGCACTTGTAGTTTCAGTTACTGTCTTAGTTGCAGGCGGAGTAGAGGAGCTCGAACCCGTGATGTCAACCACAGGAGAAACTGGAGGATGGACAGAGGAAATAAGCGTTAATTCCTTTCCAGAACATTCCTCTTCCGCCATTCCAGTTCTCATCCTGGCAAGTTGTTCTCGCCCCTTCGCAAGAGCAGCGCGAGCTCCCTCATCCAGGTAACGCGCCTCAAAATCTTCATCGCCATACCCGGCGTCTTTAAACATGTTAAGAGCAGCTTCCCACACCTCGGCCAGGGTGATTTCATACTTAGGACCAAGAAAAGAGAGGCTGCCGCGTCCCAAGACACAATGTAAATAAAAATCGAATAAAGTCGAATTGATATCGTTTTCCATGGTCTGAGCAGTTTCTTCGGCTGCAATTTTGCCAGCCATGGCCTCATCTCGATCTTTTTCGGTCTGAGCAAGCTGGGCTTTTAGCGCTTCAATCTCCATGTCCCGGGCGCTCAGTTTATTCTGCAGCTGGGTGACATCAGTGCGGTGGTTCTCTACAGCTTGTTCCAACCTCTCAGCTTTAGCTTCAGCGTCCCTCTGGCTGGCGTGCGCATCTCGCACTTGTTTTTGCAATACCTCTTCTCTTTGGGTGTAAGTATTAGTAGAAGAGGCAAGATCATCTTTGAGCTGCTTTACTTCAGCTTCGAGTTTTTCATTGTATTCGGCTATCTCCTTCATCTCAGCGTTGTGTTGATCAAGAATCTTCTGCCATTCTGATTTGTCATTTTCCATGGTCAGCATTGCTTCGATGTTAGCCCGATTAACTCTTTGAAGTTCATCAACCAGCTTTTGCCATCCAGACATTCTATCGATATCAAGCTTGACAGCATCGAGATTTCTGTACATAGCTTCTTTGTCGATGGGGACCAAATCAAGGTCGAAGCGTACCCCCCTCAAACACCAGTTCGGGAATCGGCTCTGCAAAGTCGGGGGCCCCCTTTCAACATGGTATGAAGGCCTGTTGAGAAGTGTTTGGATGGCACTTCCTTCAAGAGCAGGAGATTTGGAAGGGATGTCAATAGAAACTGAGGCACCAGGTCTCTCAGATGTCACGGGCACGTGCTCCTCGCCAAGTTTGGTCCGCTTTCTCGAATCCTCAATATGGCTCTTCCCCCTATCATCGTGCGTTTTACGTTTATGGGAGTCATCATCCCTTGGGAAGGATTCATGTCGCGTGCCCGCTCCCTCATGACGTTCTTCATACCTTCTCCTCTCTTCAGCTTTTCGCGCAGCTCTCTGCTCATTGGTTTCTCTGGGATCGGCATAGTATTGCTTGTAGTCATAGCTGCCACGCCCTCCATAGCGTCGAAAGTCCTTGTAATAGGAACCGCTGCCGCTGCGCCCCATAGGGGAATCTGAAAAGGCAAAAATAGCAAGTCTTAGAAACTTCCGAAGAAAAGAAGTTAAATATGAACAAATGCCGAAAAATCCTAAGTGTTGTGTGATGTGCAAGCTACGCGCATTAAGCTACAAACCACTCATTGGTGTAGGGGTGATGATAGCTTGGGTATGAGGAGTTGGTGTTTGTGTTGGTGTTAGTCGAAGAAGGGACGTCGCCTCAATCATAGGAGAGATAGTTTTAGACACGTCATCTCTAAAAAGCTCCTGTGAGGTCACTATTATGTCGCTCAACCCATCATAAACATCGTCACCATCATGCTCGGTGAGACTTGTTTTCTCAGTTCCTACATCAGCTAATCCCCCGAGAGGCTGTGAAGGTTCTTCTTCTTCCTCAATCGGGGCAAGTGCCGTCTTACTAGATGACCCCATAATGTCGGTAGGGGTGGAACATTTCACCAATGAAGCTTCGATGTTAGACTCTTTTGATGAAGATTGTTCGATAGTAACGGGGGCATCCGATGCTTCAGTCGGGGAATCGGGAACTTCAGTCGGGGCTTCATGAGGCTGAGTATAGCGAGAAGAGTGAAGAAGCCCGTATTGATGTAAAAAGTCATCTCTCAGCAAAAACTTTATATTCCTCTCTTCTACTGGCACAGCATTCAATCTTTCAAAAATTTGCTTATAGCCTGGGTCTCTAGAAGGAGGTGGAAGCGCTGAAAAGTAAAAAGGGAAATTAACATCTAACTACTCAGGCTATGAAAAGATTTTATAAGGAAAACATGTGTCAGGAATAAAGCTGAACGCCCTTACTTCCAACTCTCCACACACCATAAAACCCCGGAGGGCAACGAACATAGAAGAATTGGGTTAAAAACCCGTGAGCAGTATCAGGGAGGCCAACAATCAGTTTGCGGTTTCGGGCGCTCCTCACAACAGTAATGGAAGGATGATCCTTAGTCCGAGAAAAAGAGCATAGATAACAAACTTCACCAAAGCTTGGAAGTCGATCAAGTGTTCTCCTAAAAAGCACACACAACCCCATTAGAATGGAATAGCCATTGGGGTGTAGCTGGGATGGAGCAATGGCCAGTTGACGGAGAAGTTGTTGGAAAAAGTCGTTGAAAGGAGGAATGCCTCCACTTAGGCACATTTGCCGGTTAATTGTCACAAAGCCAGAAGGAGCTATATCGGCAGTGTTATTTCTTTCGGGAAGAATGGCATCTGATTCAACGATACCAAACTGAGCACACAACTGGCGAAAAACTTTGTATGATAGTGAAGTAGGAGCTCTTTCGGGAGGATTAACCAGTGGAGCCGGAAGAACAGTTACCTCTCCAGTCCGAACTGTTGTATCACCTTCCTGAGAAGTCATTCTACACAAACAACTGGATATTCAAATATGAAGGTGCACGTTTCCTAAAAAAGTGTGAAGTGTTGTGCAAAAAAAAAAAAAAAAAAAACAAAAAAAAATAATAATAACAAGTAAATATAACTGAAATAAAACTAGTCGACGATTGATCGATTACAAAAATTTCAGAACTTGTTAGTCTTTAGTTCAAGTATAATATTAATGCGAGCTGGTCAATTTTAATTGACTATTTCAGTATTGCTTTAGTATTTTACTTGAAGTTAATAAGTTGAGCACTTCATTCACGCAATCTGTTTAAGTTTAATGACTGTTATTAGCTAATCTGTCATTCGAAGAGGGCGATCAATGGCAGTATATTCGCCCCGGTTTTTCTGTAAATGTTGTATTGGACAGGTTGTTAACTTGCGAGTCAAAGTAATTTGTAAAAGAAGGCATCAAAGTTCAACAGTTCAACATCACTGCAACAATTCAAGGTTTAAGCAGATCCTAAAAAAAAAAACAACACAAGTGCTAAGTCGTATCGAACACAAGTGCTAAGTCGTATCGGACTCAAGTGCTAAGTCAAAACCGACTCAAGTACTAAGTCGCAACCGACTCAAGGGATGAGTCGTTCCTATCCTCAGCCATCAAACACATCAAGCTGCTTATCCTCTAAGTCCTAAGTCGTAACTCGGGGAACAGGAGAAAGGCTCTGATCCAAAACAACTAGAAATCCTCCAAGTCTTAACTCGGCTACGGCTCATGGAAATCGCTAAGTCACATGGAAGAAGCCGAGTCATATATGAGACGATCCCTTGTTATTTTCAATCAACCTATTCGACCAACTCGCCTCCCTTTCAAATCTCTTAACCTGTTCATCCTTGGCTTCTTCAGCAGCGACAACCTTAACTCGTTACACTATGAATCGCCCCAAAGCGCGAATCACCATAGGCCAAATCAGATGAATTTTAGTTCATCGGTAATCAATTCGAATAGAATTCGCAGGGTTTGAATGGGGCAAACCAAAGATGATGAACTGAATACATAAAGTAACAATGGTTAACGGTCGAAGTTTGAAGCAAGATCTCTTACGATTGTTTGATGCTAGAAAGAATCAGAGATGAATCGGGTCGAAATCGCCTCGGAGAGCTTGAAGATGCGTTAATGGCAGAAAGCAGTTTAAAAGGTTAAGTGATGAGAAGAAGGACGACTCAGGCTTTTATATCTGGAAAGGTTGGGATTTGAAACGACATGACCGAGTTATGATAAGTCGAAGCACACGACTTACGATTTAAGCGTGTGCTTCGAGGGGCAAATGTTAACCCTAACTCGTTCACAAGTTAACAGGTCCACGAGTTAAGGCATGTACGACTCAAGGCATGTACGACTCAAGGCATGTACGACTCAAGGCATGTACGACTCAAGGCATGTACGAGTTAAAGGATACATGAGTCAGTAACTTCCTACAACTTAAAGACCTCTACGAGTTAGCAAGCTTACGAGATAAGCAGCCTACGAGTTAAGGAGTACCCGAGTTAGGCTACTTGCGAGATAAGCCTTTACGAGTCAGCATATCTACAAATTAGCAAGTGTACGAGTTAAGATCTTCCACAAGTTAAGCCTCTACGAGTTAATCCTCTGCGAGTTAAGATCTTCTACGAGTTAGCAGGCATACGAGTTAAGAAAAGCTAACGACTTAAGGTCTTTACGACTTAAGGAAATTGATGGCCTACGACTTAATGATAACTGCAGTTTGTACGACTTAAGACCCTTACGACTTAAAGAAGTTATACGACTTAAGGAGGATACGACCTAAAGACACACCTCTTAACTCGTCTACGAGTTAAGACTTGCTTTAAACCAGTTGCAATTGGTTAAGTCGACTACGACTTACGACATAAAAAGAGTCGTATGCGACTTAAGAAGGGAAATTAGCAATTGCAGCCAGATAACTCGCACACGACTTAGAACTTAGGGATGGGTTCAAAAAAGGGGAACTGCCATAGACTCGGCTCAGTGACCCGGGGACGACTTACCTTAAGTCGAACACGACTTATCTTAAGTCGGCCACGAGTTAGGACTTAGCATTTTTTCCGCCCAGAACTCTCTATAAATATGAAACCATCTCCAACATGCAAAGGACCTTTGGGCTCATTCTCTTCAAGCGCCATTACTCTGCCGAATTCCAGACGACTTCAAAGCTTTTTAGATCCAACAAACTTCTAAAGGAACTCCATGAAGGAATCATCCACATTCACCATGGATTTGAAGATGATTGTCAACATCAAAGCTTGAGCTACTTGTTTCACATACCCTATCACTTGAAGTGTGTTGTAATTGAAAGATCTTGTAAAGAATTGTAATCAAACTAGTGATAAAAAGATTAAAGTGGACGTAGGCTGGATTATAAGCCGAACCACTATAAATACTGTGTCTCTTACCGTTTTTCTACATACTTTCTGCTTATTTCTGTTTCCCGTACAAACGGGTGGTGCTTTCACAATCACATCTTATACACCAGGGTGTTAGCGTTTAAATTTTTTCGTTAACAGATGGTCAGTCTGCAAGAGGAGGATTACAATCCGCTAATAAAGCTTACGCCCAAGCTTTAAATAGCGAAACTCATCAAAAAGCAATGGAAACTATTAAAGAGCTTGCGCCTAGAGATTTTGTTCTACAATTCCACAATATTCAAAACAATCTAAACCGAATCTTCCAAAAGCCAAAAGAAGTCTACGTTCCGAAATTCCATTTTAGTCAATTCATACTCACGGATGAAATTTCATTATGGTTCTCAAAAACTTTCGAACCACAAAATTTAAATGAATCCCCTGCGGGCCATCTTTTCATATAGTCAAAAAAGATACTGACAGACCAAAATCAATTATTATCGAAGGTTCTACAAGAACAGGAAAAACACAGTGGGCACGTTCTATTGGACCACATAATTACTTAAGTGGCACCTGGTGCACTTTTCCTCAAACGACAAACGAGACTTTAATAACTTATTCACCTCTTTATTAAACAGGAGGAACTCTTCCTGTTCCTCCAAATTGATGTCTTTCGGGTTCGCCTTGATTCCCAAAATGTCCCACTTGTTCTGCCGAAGAAAACAACTGGTGCAAACGGCCGACAATTGTGGATAATTGTTTGGCAACTCTGTCACTTTGAAAGGAGGCATATAAATACAGAATAGTCTGAAGTAAAAATAATAGTATAAAAATTAAAAACAACCAATCAGGTAACGATACCATTCTAAAACAAATATTTAATCACAGAACTTAGCTTATAAGCTAAGCAACAACCGACAAAGAATAAAGTACAACAGTACTTTTTGTCGGCCACGTGCACTACACGATAAAAATATTAAACAGATGTGGGTCCCACCACATTAAAAAGAAGGTACGACAACCAAATGTGGGCCCCACCACATTTGAAAGACGGCGGGATAAAAAAATAAAGCATAAAAAAACCCGCCTAAAACCTAATAGGACCCACAAAAACACGTGGCAAAATTTAGGCCACCCGGTAATATTAAACGGGTGGCCTAAATTTTGCCAGATGTCAAACGCATATGTATTGGTGTTAACCTATATAAACAACCCCATAACACCAATACAACCAGAACATTGAAACAACACCGATTACAATTATGAGAAACCCCCCAACTAATTTTCGTCTTCATGCAAAAAATATTTTCCTCACATATCCAAAATGCAATTTAGAAATTTCCGAAGCAATGAAACAAATACAAAACATACAATGTTCGTCAAACAAGAAATTCATACGAATTTCTCAAGAAACTCACGAAGATGGTTCTCCACATCTACATGCTTTAATACAATTCGAAGGTAAACTTCAATTATACAATAATCGTTTATTTGATCTTACCCATCCAAACACCTCTTCAATATTTCATCCGAATATTCAAGGAGCAAAATCCAGTTCAGATGTTAAAAAATACATTGAAAAGGAAGGAACCTATCTAGATTGGGGTGAGTTTCAGATAGATGGTCGGTCTGCAAGAGGAGAATTACAATCCGCTAATAAAGCTTACGCCCAAGCTTTAAATAGCGAAACTCATCAAAAAAGCAATGGAAACTATTAAAGAGCTTGCGCCTAGAGATTTTGTTCTACAATTCCACAATATTCAAAACAATCTACACCGAATCTTCCAAAAGCCAAAAGAAGTCTACGTTCCGAAATTCCATTTTAGTCAATTCATACTCACGGATGAAATTTCATTATGGTTCTCAAAAACTTTCGAACCACAAAATTTAAATGAATCCCCTGCGGGGCCATCTTTTCATATAGTCAAAAAAGATACTGACAGACCAAAATCAATTATTATCGAAGGTTCTACAAGAACAGGAAAAACACAGTGGGCACGTTCTATTGGACCACATAATTACTTAAGTGGCACCTGGTGCACTTTTCCTCAAACGACAAACGAGACTTTAATAACTTATTCACCTCTTTATTAAACAGGAGGAACTCTTCCTGTTCCTCCAAATTGATGTCTTTCGGGTTCGCCTTGATTCCCAAAATGTCCCACTTGTTCTGCCGAAGAAAACAACTGGTGCAAACGGCCGACAATTGTGGATAATTGTTTGGCAACTCTGTCACTTTGAAAGGAGGCATATAAATACAGAATAGTCTGAAGTAAAAATAATAGTATAAAAATTAAAAACAACCAATCAGGTAACGATACCATTCTAAAACAAATATTTAATCACAGAACTTAGCTTATAAGCTAAGCAACAACCGACAAAGAATAAAGTACAACAGTACTTTTTGTCGGCCACGTGCACTACACGACAAAAATATTAAACAGATGTGGGTCCCACCACATTAAAAAGAAGGTACGACAACCAAATGTGGGCCCCACCACATTTGAAAGACGGCGGGATAAAAAAATAAAGCATAAAAAAACCCGCCTAAAACCTAATAGGACCCACAAAAACACGTGGCAAAATTTAGGCCACCCGGTAATATTAAACGGGTGGCCTAAATTTTGCCAGATGTCAAACGCATATGTATTGGTGTTAACCTATATAAACAACCCCATAACACCAATACAACCAGAACATTGAAACAACACCGATTACAATTATGAGAAACCCCCCAACTAATTTTCGTCTTCATGCAAAAAATATTTTCCTCACATATCCAAAATGCAATTTAGAAATTTCCGAAGCAATGAAACAAATACAAAACATACAATGTTCGTCAAACAAGAAATTCATACGAATTTCTCAAGAAACTCACGAAGATGGTTCTCCACATCTACATGCTTTAATACAATTCGAAGGTAAACTTCAATTATACAATAATCGTTTATTTGATCTTACCCATCCAAACACCTCTTCAATATTTCATCCGAATATTCAAGGAGCAAAATCCAGTTCAGATGTTAAAAAATACATTGAAAAGGAAGGAACCTATCTAGATTGGGGTGAGTTTCAGATAGATGGTCGGTCTGCAAGAGGAGGATTACAATCCGCTAATAAAGCTTACGCCCAAGCTTTAAATAGCGAAACTCATCAAAAAGCAATGGAAACTATTAAAGAGCTTGCGCCTAGAGATTTTGTTCTACAATTCCACAATATTCAAAACAATCTAAACCGAATCTTCCAAAAGCCAAAAGAAGTCTACGTTCCGAAATTCCATTTTAGTCAATTCATACTCACGGATGAAATTTCATTATGGTTCTCAAAAACTTTCGAACCACAAAATTTAAATGAATCCCCTGCGGGGCCATCTTTTCATATACTCAAAAAAGATACTGACAGACCAAAATCAATTATTACCGAAGGTTCTACAAGAACAGGAAAAACACAGTGGGCACGTTCTATTGGACCACATAATTACTTAAGTGGCACCTGGTGCACTTTTCCTCAAACGACAAACGAGACTTTAATAACTTATTCACCTCTTTATTAAACAGGAGGAACTCTTCCTGTTCCTCCAAATTGATGTCTTTCGGGTTCGCCTTGATTCCCAAAATGTCCCACTTGTTCTGCCGAAGAAAACAACTGGTGCAAACGGCCAACAATTGTGGATAATTGTTTGGCAACTCTGTCACTTTGAAAGGAGGCATATAAATACAGAATAGTCTGAAGTAAAAATAATAGTATAAAAATTAAAAACAACCAATCAGGTAACGATACCATTCTAAAACAAATATTTAATCACAGAACTTAGCTTATAAGCTAAGCAACAACCGACAAAGAATAAAGTACAACAGTACTTTTTGTCGGCCACGTGCACTACACGATAAAAATATTAAACAGATGTGGGTCCCACCACATTAAAAAGAAGGTACGACAACCAAATGTGGGCCCCACCACATTTGAAAGACGGCGGGATAAAAAAATAAAGCATAAAAAAACCCGCCTAAAACCTAATAGGACCCACAAAAACACGTGGCAAAATTTAGGCCACCCGGTAATATTAAACGGGTGGCCTAAATTTTGCCAGATGTCAAACGCATATGTATTGGTGTTAACCTATATAAACAACCCCATAACACCAATACAACCAGAACATTGAAACAACACCGATTACAATTATGAGAAACCCCCCAACTAATTTTCGTCTTCATGCAAAAAATATTTTCCTCACATATCCAAAATGCAATTTAGAAATTTCCGAAGCAATGAAACAAATACAAAACATACAATGTTCGTCAAACAAGAAATTCATACGAATTTCTCAAGAAACTCACGAAGATGGTTCTCCACATCTACATGCTTTAATACAATTCGAAGGTAAACTTCAATTATACAATAATCGTTTATTTGATCTTACCCATCCAAACACCTCTTCAATATTTCATCCGAATATTCAAGGAGCAAAATCCAGTTCAGATGTTAAAAAATACATTGAAAAGGAAGGAACCTATCTAGATTGGGGTGAGTTTCAGATAGATGGTCGGTCTGCAAGAGGAGGATTACAATCCGCTAATGAAGCTTACGCCCAAGCTTTAAATAGCGAAACTCATCAAAAAGCAATGGAAACTATTAAAGAGCTTGCGCCTAGAGATTTTGTTCTACAATTCCACAATATTCAAAACAATCTAAACCGAATCTTCCAAAAGCCAAAAGAAGTCTACGTTCCGAAATTCCATTTTAGTCAATTCATACTCACGGATGAAATTTCATTATGGTTCTCAAAAACTTTCGAACCACAAAATTTAAATGAATCCCCTGCGGGGCCATCTTTTCATATACTCAAAAAAGATACTGACAGACCAAAATCAATTATTATCGAAGGTTCTACAAGAACAGGAAAAACACAGTGGGCACGTTCTATTGGACCACATAATTACTTAAGTGGCACCTGGTGCACTTTTCCTCAAACGACAAACGAGACTTTAATAACTTATTCACCTCTTTATTAAACAGGAGGAACTCTTCCTGTTCCTCCAAATTGATGTCTTTCGGGTTCGCCTTGATTCCCAAAATGTCCCACTTGTTCTGCCGAAGAAAACAACTGGTGCAAACGGCCGACAATTGTGGATAATTGTTTGGCAACTCTGTCACTTTGAAAGGAGGCATATAAATACAGAATATTCTGAAGTAAAAATAATGGTATAAAAATTAAAAACAACCAATCAGGTAACGATACCATTCTAAAACAAATATTTAATCACAGAACTTAGCTTATAAGCTAAGCAACAACCGACAAAGAATAAAGTACAACAGTACTTTTTGTCGGCCACGTGCACTACACGACAAAAATATTAAACAGATGTGGGTCCCACCACATTAAAAAGAAGGTACGACAACCAAATGTGGGCCCCACCACATTTAAAAGACGGCGGGATAAAAAAATAAAGCATAAAAAATCCCGCCTAAAACCTAATAGGACCCACAAAAACACGTGGCAAAATTTAGGCCACCCGGTAATATTAAACGGGTGGCCTAAATTTTGCCAGATGTCAAACGCATATGTATTGGTGTTAACCTATATAAACAACCCCATAACACCAATACAACCAGAACATTGAAACAACACCGATTACAATTACGAGAAACCCCCCAACTAATTTTCGTCTTCATGCAAAAAATATTTTCCTCACATATCCAAAATGCAATTTAGAAATTTCCGAAGCAATGAAACAAATACAAAACATACAATGTTCGTCAAACAAGAAATTCATACGAATTTCTCAAGAAACTCACGAAGATGGTTCTCCACATCTACATGCTTTAATACAATTCGAAGGTAAACTTCAATTATACAATAATCGTTTATTTGATCTTACCCATCCAAACACCTCTTCAATATTTCATCCGAATATTCAAGGAGCAAAATCCAGTTCAGATGTTAAAAAATACATTGAAAAGGAAGGAACCTATCTAGATTGGGGTGAGTTTCAGATAGATGGTCGGTCTGCAAGAGGAGGATTACAATCCGCTAATGAAGCTTACGCCCAAGCTTTAAATAGCGAAACTCATCAAAAAGCAATGGAAACTATTAAAGAGCTTGCGCCTAGAGATTTTGTTCTACAATTCCACAATATTCAAAACAATCTAAACCGAATCTTCCAAAAGCCAAAAGAAGTCTACGTTCCGAAATTCCATTTTAGTCAATTCATACTCACGGATGAAATTTCATTATGGTTCTCAAAAACTTTCGAACCACAAAATTTAAATGAATCCCCTGCGGGGCCATCTTTTCATATACTCAAAAAAGATACTGACAGACCAAAATCAATTATTATCGAAGGTTCTACAAGAACAGGAAAAACACAGTGGGCACGTTCTATTGGACCACATAATTACTTAAGTGGCACCTGGTGCACTTTTCCTCAAACGACAAACGAGACTTTAATAACTTATTTACCTCTTTATTAAACAGGAGGAACTCTTCCTGTTCCTCCAAATTGATGTCTTTCGGGTTCGCCTTGATTCCCAAAATGTCCCACTTGTTCTGCCGAAGAAAACAACTGGTGCAAACGGCCGACAATTGTGGATAATTGTTTGGCAACTCTGTCACTTTGAAAGGAGGCATATAAATACAGAATAGTCTGAAGTAAAAATAATAGTATAAAAATTAAAAACAACCAATCAGGTAACGATACCATTCTAAAACAAATATTTAATCACAGAACTTAGCTTATAAGCTAAGCAACAACCGACAAAGAATAGAGTACAACAGTACTTTTTGTCGGCCACGTGCACTACACGACAAAAATATTAAACAGATGTGGGTCCCACCACATTAAAAAGAAGGTACGACAACCAAATGTGGGCCCCACCACATTTAAAAGACGGCGGGATAAAAAAATAAAGCATAAAAAATCCCGCCTAAAACCTAATAGGACCCACAAAAACACGTGGCAAAATTTAGGCCACCCGGTAATATTAAACGGGTGGCCTAAATTTTGCCAGATGTCAAACGCATATGTATTGGTGTTAACCTATATAAACAACCCCATAACACCAATACAACCAGAACATTGAAACAACACCGATTACAATTATGAGAAACCCCCCAACTAATTTTCGTCTTCATGCAAAAAATATTTTCCTCACATATCCAAAATGCAATTTAGAAATTTCCGAAGCAATGAAACAAATACAAAACATACAATGTTCGTCAAACAAGAAATTCATACGAATTTCTCAAGAAACTCACGAAGATGGTTCTCCACATCTACATGCTTTAATACAATTCGAAGGTAAACTTCAATTATACAATAATCGTTTATTTGATCTTACCCATCCAAACACCTCTTCAATATTTCATCCGAATATTCAAGGAGCAAAATCCAGTTCAGATGTTAAAAAATACATTGAAAAGGAAGGAACCTATCTAGATTGGGGTGAGTTTCAGATAGATGGTCGGTCTGCAAGAGGAGGATTACAATCCGCTAATGAAGCTTACGCCCAAGCTTTAAATAGCGAAACTCATCAAAAAGCAATGGAAACTATTAAAGAGCTTGCGCCTAGAGATTTTGTTCTACAATTCCACAATATTCAAAACAATCTAAACCGAATCTTCCAAAAGCCAAAAGAAGTCTACGTTCCGAAATTCCATTTTAGTCAATTCATACTCACGGATGAAATTTCATTATGGTTCTCAAAAACTTTCGAACCACAAAATTTAAATGAATCCCCTGCGGGGCCATCTTTTCATATACTCAAAAAAGATACTGACATACCAAAATCAATTATTATCGAAGGTCCTACAAGAACAGGAAAAACACAGTGGGCACGTTCTATTGGACCACATAATTACTTAAGTGGCACCTGGTGCACTTTTCCTCAAACGACAAACGAGACTTTAATAACTTATTCACCTCTTTATTAAACAGGAGGAACTCTTCCTGTTCCTCCAAATTGATGTCTTTCGGGTTCGCCTTGATTCCCAAAATGTCCCACTTGTTCTGCCGAAGAAAACAACTGGTGCAAACGGCCGACAATTGTGGATAATTGTTTGGCAACTCTGTCACTTTGAAAGGAGGCATATAAATACAGAATATTCTGAAGTAAAAATAATGGTATAAAAATTAAAAACAACCAATCAGGTAACGATACCATTCTAAAACAAATATTTAATCACAGAACTTAGCTTATAAGCTAAGCAACAACCGACAAAGAATAAAGTACAACAGTACTTTTTGTCGGCCACGTGCACTACACGACAAAAATATTAAACAGATGTGGGTCCCACCACATTAAAAAGAAGGTACGACAACCAAACGTGGGCCCCACCACATTTAAAAGACGGCGGGATAAAAAAATAAAGCATAAAAAATCCCGCCTAAAACCTAATAGGACCCACAAAAACACGTGGCAAAATTTAGGCCACCCGGTAATATTAAACGGGTGGCCTAAATTTTGCCAGATGTCAAACGCATATGTATTGGTGTTAACCTATATAAACAACCCCATAACACCAATACAACCAGAACATTGAAACAACACCGATTACAATTATGAGAAACCCCCCAACTAATTTTCGTCTTCATGCAAAAAATATTTTCCTCACATATCCAAAATGCAATTTAGAAATTTCCGAAGCAATGAAACAAATACAAAACATACAATGTTCGTCAAACAAGAAATTCATACGAATTTCTCAAGAAACTCACGAAGATGGTTCTCCACATCTACATGCTTTAATACAATTCGAAGGTAAACTTCAATTATACAATAATCGTTTATTTGATCTTACCCATCCAAACACCTCTTCAATATTTCATCCGAATATTCAAGGAGCAAAATCCAGTTCAGATGTTAAAAAATACATTGAAAAGGAAGGAACCTATCTAGATTGGGGTGAGTTTCAGATAGATGGTCGGTCTGCAAGAGGAGGATTACAATCCGCTAATGAAGCTTACGCCCAAGCTTTAAATAGCGAAACTCATCAAAAAGCAATGGAAACTATTAAAGAGCTTGCGCCTAGAGATTTTGTTCTACAATTCCACAATATTCAAAACAATCTAAACCGAATCTTCCAAAAGCCAAAAGAAGTCTACGTTCCGAAATTCCATTTTAGTCAATTCATACTCACGGATGAAATTTCATTATGGTTCTCAAAAACTTTCGAACCACAAAATTTAAATGAATCCCCTGCGGGGCCATCTTTTCATATACTCAAAAAAGATACTGACAGACCAAAATCAATTATTATCGAAGGTTCTACAAGAACAGGAAAAACACAGTGGGCACGTTCTATTGGACCACATAATTACTTAAGTGGCACCTGGTGCACTTTTCCTCAAACGACAAACGAGACTTTAATAACTTATTCACCTCTTTATTAAACAGGAGGAACTCTTCCTGTTCCTCCAAATTGATGTCTTTCGGGTTCGCCTTGATTCCCAAAATGTCCCACTTGTTCTGCCGAAGAAAACAACTGGTGCAAACGGCCGACAATTGTGGATAATTGTTTGGCAACTCTGTCACTTTGAAAGGAGGCATATAAATACAGAATAGTCTGAAGTAAAAATAATAGTATAAAAATTAAAAACAACCAATCAGGTAACGATACCATTCTAAAAAAATATTTAATCACAGAACTTAGCTTATAAGCTAAGCAACAACCGACAAAGAATAAAGTACAACAGTACTTTTTGTCGGCCACGTGCACTACACGACAAAAATATTAAACAGATGTGGGTCCCACCACATTAAAAAGAAGGTACGACAACCAAATGTGGGCCCCACCACATTTAAAAGACGGCGGGATAAAAAAATAAAGCATAAAAAATCCCGCCTAAAACCTAATAGGACCCACAAAAACACGTGGCAAAATTTAGGCCACCCGGTAATATTAAACGGGTGGCCTAAATTTTGCCAGATGTCAAACGCATATGTATTGGTGTTAACCTATATAAACAACCCCATAACACCAATACAACCAGAACATTGAAACAACACCGATTACAATTATGAGAAACCCCCCAACTAATTTTCGTCTTCATGCAAAAAATATTTTCCTCACATATCCAAAATGCAATTTAGAAATTTCCGAAGCAATGAAACAAATACAAAACATACAATGTTCGTCAAACAAGAAATTCATACGAATTTCTCAAGAAACTCACGAAGATGGTTCTCCACATCTACATGCTTTAATACAATTCGAAGGTAAACTTCAATTATACAATAATCGTTTATTTGATCTTACCCATCCAAACACCTCTTCAATATTTCATCCGAATATTCAAGGAGCAAAATCCAGTTCAGATGTTAAAAAATACATTGAAAAGGAAGGAACCTATCTAGATTGGGGTGAGTTTCAGATAGATGGTCGGTCTGCAAGAGGAGGATTACAATCCGCTAATGAAGCTTACGCCCAAGCTTTAAATAGCGAAACTCATCAAAAAGCAATGGAAACTATTAAAGAGCTTGCGCCTAGAGATTTTGTTCTACAATTCCACAATATTCAAAACAATCTAAACCGAATCTTCCAAAAGCCAAAAGAAGTCTACGTTCCGAAATTCCATTTTAGTCAATTCATACTCACGGATGAAATTTCATTATGGTTCTCAAAAACTTTCGAACCACAAAATTTAAATGAATCCCCTGCGGGGCCATCTTTTCATATACTCAAAAAAGATACTGACATACCAAAATCAATTATTATCGAAGGTCCTACAAGAACAGGAAAAACACAGTGGGCACGTTCTATTGGACCACATAATTACTTAAGTGGCCATCTGGATTTCAACTACAACACTTTCTCAGACGAAGTGGAATACAACGTAATAGATGATGTGGATCCAGCGTACTTGAAAATGAAACATTGGAAACAATTAATTGGCGCGCAAAGAGAGTGGCAGACAAACCTTAAATATGGAAAACCACGTGTCATTAAAGGTGGTATTCCAATTGTTTGGCAACTCTGTCACTTTGAAAGGAGGCATATAAATACAGAATAGTCTGAAGTAAAAATAATAGTATAAAAATTAAAAACAACCAATCAGGTAACGATACCATTCTAAAACAAATATTTAATCACAGAACTTAGCTTATAAGCTAAGCAACAACCGACAAAGAATAAAGTACAACAGTACTTTTTGTCGGCCACGTGCACTACACGATAAAAATATTAAACAGAACTTAGCTTATAAGCTAAGCAACAACCGACAAAGAATAAAGTACAACAGTACTTTTTGTCGGCCACGTGCACTACACGATAAAAATATTAAACAGATGTGGGTCCCACCACATTAAAAAGAAGGTACGACAACCAAATGTGGGCCCCACCACATTTAAAAGATGGCGGGATAAAAAAATAAAGCATAAAAAATCCCGCCTAAAACCTAATAGGACCCACAAAAACACGTGGCAAAATTTAGGCCACCCGGCAATATTAAACGGGTGGCCTAAATTTTGCCAGATGTCAAACGCATATGTATTGGTGTTAACCTATATAAACAACCCCATAACACCAATACAACCAGAACATTGAAACAACACCGATTACAATTATGAGAAACCCCCCAACTAATTTTCGTCTTCATGCAAAAAATATTTTCCTCACATATCCAAAATGCAATTTAGAAATTTCCGAAGCAATGAAACAAATACAAAACATACAATGTTCGTCAAACAAGAAATTCATACGAATTTCTCAAGAAACTCACGAAGATGGTTCTCCACATCTACATGCTTTAATACAATTCGAAGGTAAACTTCAATTATACAATAATCGTTTATTTGATCTTACCCATCCAAACACCTCTTCAATATTTCATCCGAATATTCAAGGAGCAAAATCCAGTTCAGATGTTAAAAAATACATTGAAAAGGAAGGAACCTATCTAGATTGGAGTGAGTTTCAGATAGATGGTCGGTCTGCAAGAGGAGGATTACAATCCGCTAATGAAGCTTACGCCCAAGCTTTAAATAGCGAAACTCATCAAAAAGCAATGGAAACTATTAAAGAGCTTGCGCCTAGAGATTTTGTTCTACAATTCCACAATATTCAAAACAATCTAAACCGAATCTTCCAAAAGCCAAAAGAAGTCTACGTTCCGAAATTCCATTTTAGTCAATTCATACTCACGGATGAAATTTCATTATGGTTCTCAAAAACTTTCGAACCACAAAATTTAAATGAATCCCCTGCGGGGCCATCTTTTCATATACTCAAAAAAGATACTGACATACCAAAATCAATTATTATCGAAGGTCCTACAAGAACAGGAAAAACACAGTGGGCACGTTCTATTGGACCACATAATTACTTAAGTGGCCATCTGGATTTCAACTACAACACTTTCTCAGACGAAGTGGAATACAACGTAATAGATGATGTGGATCCAGCGTACTTGAAAATGAAACATTGGAAACAATTAATTGGCGCGCAAAGAGAGTGGCAGACAAACCTTAAATATGGAAAACCACGTGTCATTAAAGGTGGTATTCCAATTGTTTGGCAACTCTGTCACTTTGAAAGGAGGCATATAAATACAGAATAGTCTGAAGTAAAAATAATAGTATAAAAATTAAAAACAACCAATCAGGTAACGATACCATTCTAAAACAAATATTTAATCACAGAACTTAGCTTATAAGCTAAGCAACAACCGACAAAGAATAAAGTACAACAGTACTTTTTGTCGGCCACGTGCACTACACGATAAAAATATTAAACAGAACTTAGCTTATAAGCTAAGCAACAACCGACAAAGAATAAAGTACAACAGTACTTTTTGTCGGCCACGTGCACTACACGATAAAAATATTAAACAGATGTGGGTCCCACCACATTAAAAAGAAGGTACGACAACCAAATGTGGGCCCCACCACATTTAAAAGACGGCGGGATAAAAAAATAAAGCATAAAAAATCCCGCCTAAAACCTAATAGGACCCACAAAAACACGTGGCAAAATTTAGGCCACCCGGTAATATTAAACGGGTGGCCTAAATTTTGCCAGATGTCAAACGCATATGTATTGGTGTTAACCTATATAAACAACCCCATAACACCAATACAACCAGAACATTGAAACAACACCGATTACAATTATGAGAAACCCCCCAACTAATTTTCGTCTTCATGCAAAAAATATTTTCCTCACATATCCAAAATGCAATTTAGAAATTTCCGAAGCAATAAAACAAATACAAAACATACAATGTTCGTCAAACAAGAAATTCATACGAATTTTTCAAGAAACTCACGAAGATGGTTCTCCACATCTACATGCTTTAATACAATTCGAAGGTAAACTTCAATTATACAATAATCGTTTATTTGATCTTACCCGTCCAAACACCTCTTCAATATTTCATCCGAATATTCAAGGAGCAAAATCCAGTTCAGATGTTAAAAAATACATTGAAAAGGAAGGAACCTATCTAGATTGGGGTGAGTTTCAGATAGATGGTCGGTCTGCAAGAGGAGGATTACAATCCGCTAATAAAGCTTACGCCCAAGCTTTAAATAGCGAAACTCATCAAAAAGCAATGGAAACTATTAAAGAGCTTGCGCCTAGAGATTTTGTTCTACAATTCCACAATATTCAAAACAATCTAAACCGAATCTTCCAAAAGCCAAAAGAAGTCTACGTTCCGAAATTCCATTTTAGTCAGTTCATACTCACGGATGAAATTTCATTATGGTTCTCAAAAACTTTCGAACCACAAAATTTAAATGAATCCCCTGCGGGGCCATCTTTTCATATACTCAAAAAAGATACTGACAGACCAAAATCAATTATTATCGAAGGTTCTACAAGAACAGGAAAAACACAGTGGGCACGTTCTATTGGACCACATAATTACTTAAGTGGCACCTGGTGCACTTTTCCTCAAACGACAAACGAGACTTTAATAACTTATTCACCTCTTTATTAAACAGGAGGAACTCTTCCTGTTCCTCCAAATTGATGTCTTTCGGGTTCGCCTTGATTCCCAAAATGTCCCACTTGTTCTGCCGAAGAAAACAACTGGTGCAAACGGCCAACAATTGTGGATAATTGTTTGGCAACTCTGTCACTTTGAAAGGAGGCATATAAATACAGAATAGTCTGAAGTAAAAATAATAGTATAAAAATTAAAAACAACCAATCAGGTAACGATACCATTCTAAAACAAATATTTAATCACAGAACTTAGCTTATAAGCTAAGCAACAACCGACAAAGAATAAAGTACAACAGTACTTTTTGTCGGCCACGTGCACTACACGACAAAAATATTAAACAGATGTGGGTCCCAACACATTAAAAAGAAGGTACGACAACCAAATGTGGGCCCCACCACATTTAAAAGACGGCGGGATTAATAAATAAAGCATAAAAAATCCCGCCTAAAACCTAATAGGACCCACAAAAACACGTGGCAAAATTTAGGCCACCCGGTAATATTAAACGGGTGGCCTAAATTTTGCCAGATGTCAAACGCATATGTATTGGTGTTAACCTATATAAACAACCCCATAACACCAATACAACCAGAACATTGAAACAACACCGATTACAATTATGAGAAACCCCCCAACTAATTTTCGTCTTCATGCAAAAAATATTTTCCTCACATATCCAAAATGCAATTTAGAAATTTCCGAAGCAATGAAACAAATACAAAACATACAATGTTCGTCAAACAAGAAATTCATACGAATTTCTCAAGAAACTCACGAAGATGGTTCTCCACATCTACATGCTTTAATACAATTCGAAGGTAAACTTCAATTATACAATAATCGTTTATTTGATCTTACCCATCCAAACACCTCTTCAATATTTCATCCGAATATTCAAGGAGCAAAATCCAGTTCAGATGTTAAAAAATACATTGAAAAGGAAGGAACCTATCTAGATTGGGGTGAGTTTCAGATAGATGGTCGGTCTGCAAGAGGAGGATTACAATCCGCTAATGAAGCTTACGCCCAAGCTTTAAATAGTGAAACTCATCAAAAAGCAATGGAAACTATTAAAGAGCTTGCGCCTAGAGATTTTGTTCTACAATTCCACAATATTCAAAACAATCTAAACCGAATCTTCCAAAAGCCAAAAGAAGTCTACGTTCCGAAATTCCATTTTAGTCAATTCATACTCACGGATGAAATTTCATTATGGTTCTCAAAAACTTTCGAACCACAAAATTTAAATGAATCCCCTGCGGGGCCATCTTTTCATATACTCAAAAAAGATACTGACAGACCAAAATCAATTATTATCGAAGGTCCTACAAGAACAGGAAAAACACAGTGGGCACGTTCTATTGGACCACATAATTACTTAAGTGGCACCTGGTGCACATTTCCTCAAACGACAAACGAGACTTTAATAACTTATTCACCTCTTTATTAAACAGGAGGAACTCTTCCTGTTCCTCCAAATTGATGTCTTTCGGGTTCGCCTTGATTCCCAAAATGTCCCACTTGTTCTACCGAAGAAAACAACTGGTGCAAACGGCCAACAATTGTGGATAATTGTTTGGCAACTCTGTCACTTTGAAAGGAGGCATATAAATACAGAATAGTCTGAAGTAAAAATAATAGTATAAAAATTAAAAACAACCAATCAGGTAACGATACCATTCTAAAACAAATATTTAATCACAGAACTTAGCTTATAAGCTAAGCAACAACCGACAAAGAATAAAGTACAACAGTACTTTTTGTCGGCCACGTGCACTACACGACAAAAATATTAAACAGATGTGGGTCCCAACACATTAAAAAGAAGGTACGACAACCAAATGTGGGCCCCACCACATTTAAAAGACGGCGGGATAAAAAAATAAAGCATAAAAAATCCCGCCTAAAACCTAATAGGACCCACAAAAACACGTGGCAAAATTTAGGCCACCCGGTAATATTAAACGGGTGGCCTAAATTTTGCCAGATGTCAAACGCATATGTATTGGTGTTAACCTATATAAACAACCCCATAACACCAATACAACCAGAACATTGAAACAACACCGATTACAATTATGAGAAACCCCCCAACTAATTTTCGTCTTCATGCAAAAAATATTTTCCTCACATATCCAAAATGCAATTTAGAAATTTCCGAAGCAATGAAACAAATACAAAACATACAATGTTCGTCAAACAAGAAATTCATACGAATTTCTCAAGAAACTCACGAAGATGGTTCTCCACATCTACATGCTTTAATACAATTCGAAGGTAAACTTCAATTATACAATAATCGTTTATTTGATCTTACCCATCCAAAAACCTCTTCAATATTTCATCCGAATATTCAAGGAGCAAAATCCAGTTCAGATGTTAAAAAATACATTGAAAAGGAAGGAACCTATCTAGATTGGGGTGAGTTTCAGATAGATGGTCGGTCTGCAAGAGGAGGATTACAATCCGCTAATGAAGCTTACGCCCAAGCTTTAAATAGCGAAACTCATCAAAAAGCAATGGAAACTATTAAAGAGCTTGCGCCTAGAGATTTTGTTCTACAATTCCACAATATTCAAAACAATCTAAACCGAATCTTCCAAAAGCCAAAAGAAGTCTACGTTCCGAAATTCCATTTTAGTCAATTCATACTCACGGATGAAATTTCATTATGGTTCTCAAAAACTTTCGAACCACAAAATTTAAATGAATCCCCTGCGGGGCCATCTTTTCATATACTCAAAAAAGATACTGACAGACCAAAATCAATTATTATCGAAGGTTCTACAAGAACAGGAAAAACACAGTGGGCACGTTCTATTGGACCACATAATTACTTAAGTGGCACCTGGTGCACTTTTCCTCAAACGACAAACGAGACTTTAATAACTTATTCACCTCTTTATTAAACAGGAGGAACTCTTCCTGTTCCTCCAAATTGATGTCTTTCGGGTTCGCCTTGATTCCCAAAATGTCCCACTTGTTCTGCCGAAGAAAACAACTGGTGCAAACGGCCAACAATTGTGGATAATTGTTTGGCAACTCTGTCACTTTGAAAGGAGGCATATAAATACAGAATAGTCTGAAGTAAAAATAATAGTATAAAAATTAAAAACAACTAATCAGGTAACGATACCATTCTAAAACAAATATTTAATCACAGAACTTAGCTTATAAGCTAAGCAACAACCGACAAAGAATAAAGTACAACAGTACTTTTTGTCGGCCACGTGCACTACACGACAAAAATATTAAACAGATGTGGGTCCCACCACATTAAAAAGAAGGTACGACAACCAAATGTGGGCCCCACCACATTTAAAAGACGGCGGGATAAAAAAATAAAGCATAAAAAATCCCGCCTAAAACCTAATAGGACCCACAAAAACACGTGGCAAAATTTAGGCCACCCGGTAATATTAAACGGGTGGCCTAAATTTTGCCAGATGTCAAACGCATATGTATTGGTGTTAACCTATATAAACAACCCCATAACACCAATACAACCAGAACATTGAAACAACACCGATTACAATTATGAGAAACCCCCCAACTAATTTTCGTCTTCATGCAAAAAATATTTTCCTCACATATCCAAAATGCAATTTAGAAATTTCCGAAGCAATGAAACAAATACAAAACATACAATGTTCGTCAAACAAGAAATTCATACGAATTTCTCAAGAAACTCACGAAGATGGTTCTCCACATCTACATGCTTTAATACAATTCGAAGGTAAACTTCAATTATACAATAATCGTTTATTTGATCTTACCCATCCAAACACCTCTTCAATATTTCATCCGAATATTCAAGGAGCAAAATCCAGTTCAGATGTTAAAAAATACATTGAAAAGGAAGGAACCTATCTAGATTGGAGTGAGTTTCAGATAGATGGTCGGTCTGGAAGAGGAGGATTACAATCCGCTAATGAAGCTTACGCCCAAGCTTTAAATAGCGAAACTCATCAAAAAGCAATGGAAACTATTAAAGAGCTTGCGCCTAGAGATTTTGTTCTACAATTCCACAATATTCAAAACAATCTAAACCGAATCTTCCAAAAGCCAAAAGAAGTCTACGTTCCGAAATTCCATTTTAGTCAATTCATACTCACGGATGAAATTTCATTATGGTTCTCAAAAACTTTCGAACCACAAAATTTAAATGAATCCCCTGCGGGGCCATCTTTTCATATACTCAAAAAAGATACTGACAGACCAAAATCAATTATTATCGAAGGTCCTACAAGAACAGGAAAAACACAGTGGGCACGTTCTATTGGACCACATAATTACTTAAGTGGCCATCTGGATTTCAACTACAACACTTTCTCAGACGAAGTGGAATACAACGTAATAGATGATGTGGATCCAGCGTACTTGAAAATGAAACATTGGAAACAATTAATTGGCGCGCAAAGAGAGTGGCAGACAAACCTTAAATATGGAAAACCACGTGTCATTAAAGGTGGTATTCCAATTGTTTGGCAACTCTGTCACTTTGAAAGGAGGCATATAAATACAGAATAGTCTGAAGTAAAAATAATAGTATAAAAATTAAAAACAACCAATCAGGTAACGATACCATTCTAAAACAAATATTTAATCACTGAACTTAGCTTATAAGCTAAGCAACAACCGACAAAGAATAAAGTACAATAGTACTTTTTGTCGGCCACGTGCACTACACGATAAAAATATTAAACAGATGTGGGTCCCACCACATTAAAAAGAAGGTACGACAACCAAATGTGGGCCCCACCACATTTAAAAGACGGCGGGATAAAAAAATAAAGCATAAAAAATCCCGCCTAAAACCTAATAGGACCCACAAAAACACGTGGCAAAATTTAGGCCACCCGGTAATATTAAACGGGTGGCCTAAATTTTGCCAGATGTCAAACGCATATGTATTGGTGTTAACCTATATAAACAACCCCATAACACCAATACAACCAGAACATTGAAACAACACCGATTACAATTATGAGAAACCCCCCAACTAATTTTCGTCTTCATGCAAAAAATATTTTCCTCACATATCCAAAATGCAATTTAGAAATTTCCGAAGCAATAAAACAAATACAAAACATACAATGTTCGTCAAACAAGAAATTCATACGAATTTCTCAAGAAACTCACGAAGATGGTTCTCCACATCTACATGCTTTAATACAATTCGAAGGTAAACTTCAATTATACAATAATCGTTTATTTGATCTTACCCGTCCAAACACCTCTTCAATATTTCATCCGAATATTCAAGGAGCAAAATCCAGTTCAGATGTTAAAAAATACATTGAAAAGGAAGGAACCTATCTAGATTGGGGTGAGTTTCAGATAGATGGTCGGTCTGCAAGAGGAGGATTACAATCCGCTAATAAAGCTTACGCCCAAGCTTTAAATAGCGAAACTCATCAAAAAGCAATGGAAACTATTAAAGAGCTTGCGCCTAGAGATTTTGTTCTACAATTCCACAATATTCAAAACAATCTAAACCGAATCTTCCAAAAGCCAAAAGAAGTCTACGTTCCGAAATTCCATTTTAGTCAATTCATACTCACGGATGAAATTTCATTATGGTTCTCAAAAACTTTCGAACCACAAAATTTAAATGAATCCCCTGTGGGGCCATCTTTTCATATACTCAAAAAAGATACTGACAGACCAAAATCAATTATTATCGAAGGTTCTACAAGAACAGGAAAAACACAGTGGGCACGTTCTATTGGACCACATAATTACTTAAGTGGCACCTGGTGCACTTTTCCTCAAACGACAAACGAGACTTTAATAACTTATTCACCTCTTTATTAAACAGGAGGAACTCTTCCTGTTCCTCCAAATTGATGTCTTTCGGGTTCGCCTTGATTCCCAAAATGTCCCACTTGTTCTGCCGAAGAAAACAACTGGTGCAAACGGCCAACAATTGTGGATAATTGTTTGGCAACTCTGTCACTTTGAAAGGAGGCATATAAATACAGAATAGTCTGAAGTAAAAATAATAGTATAAAAATTAAAAACAACCAATCAGGTAACGATACCATTCTAAAACAAATATTTAATCACAGAACTTAGCTTATAAGCTAAGCAACAACCGACAAAGAATAAAGTACAACAGTACTTTTTGTCGGCCACGTGCACTACACGACAAAAATATTAAACAGATGTGGGTCCCAACACATTAAAAAGAAGGTACGACAACCAAATGTGGGCCCCACCACATTTAAAAGACGGCGGGATTAATAAATAAAGCATAAAAAATCCCGCCTAAAACCTAATAGGACCCACAAAAACACGTGGCAAAATTTAGGCCACCCGGTAATATTAAACGGGTGGCCTAAATTTTGCCAGATGTCAAACGCATATGTATTGGTGTTAACCTATATAAACAACCCCATAACACCAATACAACCAGAACATTGAAACAACACCGATTACAATTATGAGAAACCCCCCAACTAATTTTCGTCTTCATGCAAAAAATATTTTCCTCACATATCCAAAATGCAATTTAGAAATTTCCGAAGCAATGAAACAAATACAAAACATACAATGTTCGTCAAACAAGAAATTCATACGAATTTCTCAAGAAACTCACGAAGATGGTTCTCCACATCTACATGCTTTAATACAATTCGAAGGTAAACTTCAATTATACAATAATCGTTTATTTGATCTTACCCATCCAAACACCTCTTCAATATTTCATCCGAATATTCAAGGAGCAAAATCCAGTTCAGATGTTAAAAAATACATTGAAAAGGAAGGAACCTATCTAGATTGGGGTGAGTTTCAGATAGATGGTCGGTCTGCAAGAGGAGGATTACAATCCGCTAATGAAGCTTACGCCCAAGCTTTAAATAGCGAAACTCATCAAAAAGCAATGGAAACTATTAAAGAGCTTGCGCCTAGAGATTTTGTTCTACAATTCCACAATATTCAAAACAATCTAAACCGAATCTTCCAAAAGCCAAAAGAAGTCTACGTTCCGAAATTCCATTTTAGTCAATTCATACTCACGGATGAAATTTCATTATGGTTCTCAAAAACTTTCGAACCACAAAATTTAAATGAATCCCCTGCGGGGCCATCTTTTCATATACTCAAAAAAGATACTGACAGACCAAAATCAATTATTATCGAAGGTCCTACAAGAACAGGAAAAACACAGTGGGCACGTTCTATTGGACCACATAATTACTTAAGTGGCACCTGGTGCACATTTCCTCAAACGACAAACGAGACTTTAATAACTTATTCACCTCTTTATTAAACAGGAGGAACTCTTCCTGTTCCTCCAAATTGATGTCTTTCGGGTTCGCCTTGATTCCCAAAATGTCCCACTTGTTCTGCCGAAGAAAACAACTGGTGCAAACGGCCAACAATTGTGGATAATTGTTTGGCAACTCTGTCACTTTGAAAGGAGGCATATAAATACAGAATAGTCTGAAGTAAAAATAATAGTATAAAAATTAAAAACAACCAATCAGGTAACGATACCATTCTAAAACAAATATTTAATCACAGAACTTAGCTTATAAGCTAAGAAACAACCGACAAAGAATAAAGTACAACAGTACTTTTTGTCGGCCACGTGCACTACACGACAAAAATATTAAACAGATGTGGGTCCCAACACATTAAAAAGAAGGTACGACAACCAAATGTGGGCCCCACCACATTTAAAAGACGGCGGGATTAAAAAATAAAGCATAAAAAATCCCGCCTAAAACCTAATAGGACCCACAAAAACACGTGGCAAAATTTAGGCCACCCGGTAATATTAAACGGGTGGCCTAAATTTTGCCAGATGTCAAACGCATATGTATTGGTGTTAACCTATATAAACAACCCCATAACACCAATACAACCAGAACATTGAAACAACACCGATTACAATTATGAGAAACCCCCCAACTAATTTTCGTCTTCATGCAAAAAATATTTTCCTCACATATCCAAAATGCAATTTAGAAATTTCCGAAGCAATGAAACAAATACAAAACATACAATGTTCGTCAAACAAGAAATTCATACGAATTTCTCAAGAAACTCACGAAGATGGTTCTCCACATCTACATGCTTTAATACAATTCGAAGGTAAACTTCAATTATACAATAATCGTTTATTTGATCTTACCCATCCAAACACCTCTTCAATATTTCATCCGAATATTCAAGGAGCAAAATCCAGTTCAGATGTTAAAAAATACATTGAAAAGGAAGGAACCTATCTAGATTGGGGTGAGTTTCAGATAGATGGTCGGTCTGCAAGAGGAGGATTACAATCCGCTAATGAAGCTTACGCCCAAGCTTTAAATAGCGAAACTCATCAAAAAGCAATGGAAACTATTAAAGAGCTTGCGCCTAGAGATTTTGTTCTACAATTCCACAATATTCAAAACAATCTAAACCGAATCTTCCAAAAGCCAAAAGAAGTCTACGTTCCGAAATTCCATTTTAGTCAATTCATACTCACGGATGAAATTTCATTATGGTTCTCAAAAACTTTCGAACCACAAAATTTAAATGAATCCCCCGCGGGGCCATCTTTTCATATACTCAAAAAAGATACTGACAGACCAAAATCAATTATTATCGAAGGTTCTACAAGAACAGGAAAAACACAGTGGGCACGTTCTATTGGACCACATAATTACTTAAGTGGCACCTGGTGCACTTTTCCTCAAACGACAAACGAGACTTTAATAACTTATTCACCTCTTTATTAAACAGGAGGAACTCTTCCTGTTCCTCCAAATTGATGTCTTTCGGGTTCGCCTTGATTCCCAAAATGTCCCACTTGTTCTGCCGAAGAAAACAACTGGTGCAAACGGCCGACAATTGTGGATAATTGTTTGGCAACTCTGTCACTTTGAAAGGAGGCATATAAATACAGAATAGTCTGAAGTAAAAATAATAGTATAAAAATTAAAAACAACCAATCAGGTAACGATACCATTCTAAAACAAATATTTAATCACAGAACTTAGCTTATAAGCTAAGCAACAACCGACAAAGAATAAAGTACAACAGTACTTTTTGTCGGCCACGTGCACTACACGATAAAAATATTAAACAGATGTGGGTCCCACCACATTAAAAAGAAGGTACGACAACCAAATGTGGGCCCCACCACATTTAAAAGACGGCGGGATAAAAAAATAAAGCATAAAAAAACCCGCCTAAAACCTAATAGGACCCACAAAAACACGTGGCAAAATTTAGGCCACCCGGTAATATTAAACGGGTGGCCTAAATTTTGCCAGATGTCAAACGCATATGTATTGGTGTTAACCTATATAAACAACCCCATAACACCAATACAACCAGAACATTGAAACAACACCGATTACAATTATGAGAAACCCCCCAACTAATTTTCGTCTTCATGCAAAAAATATTTTCCTCACATATCCAAAATGCAATTTAGAAATTTCCGAAGCAATGAAACAAATACAAAACATACAATGTTCGTCAAACAAGAAATTCATACGAATTTCTCAAGAAACTCACGAAGATGGTTCTCCACATCTACATGCTTTAATACAATTCGAAGGTAAACTTCAATTATACAATAATCGTTTATTTGATCTTACCCATCCAAACACCTCTTCAATATTTCATCCGAATATTCAAGGAGCAAAATCCAGTTCAGATGTTAAAAAATACATTGAAAAGGAAGGAACCTATCTAGATTGGGGTGAGTTTCAGATAGATGGTCGGTCTGCAAGAGGAGGATTACAATCCGCTAATGAAGCTTACGCCCAAGCTTTAAATAGCGAAACTCATCAAAAAGCAATGGAAACTATTAAAGAGCTTGCGCCTAGAGATTTTGTTCTACAATTCCACAATATTCAAAACAATCTAAACCGAATCTTCCAAAAGCCAAAAGAAGTCTACGTTCCGAAATTCCATTTTAGTCAATTCATACTCACGGATGAAATTTCATTATGGTTCTCAAAAACTTTCGAACCACAAAATTTAAATGAATCCCCTGCGGGGCCATCTTTTCATATACTCAAAAAAGATACTGACAGACCAAAATCAATTATTATCGAAGGTTCTACAAGAACAGGAAAAACACAGTGGGCACGTTCTATTGGACCACATAATTACTTAAGTGGCACCTGGTGCACTTTTCCTCAAACGACAAACGAGACTTTAATAACTTATTCACCTCTTTATTAAACAGGAGGAACTCTTCCTGTTCCTCCAAATTGATGTCTTTCGGGTTCGCCTTGATTCCCAAAATGTCCCACTTGTTCTGCCGAAGAAAACAACTAGTGCAAACGGCCAACAATTGTGGATAATTGTTTGGCAACTCTGTCACTTTGAAAGGAGGCATATAAATACAGAATAGTCTGAAGTAAAAATAATAGTATAAAAATTAAAAACAACCAATCAGGTAACGATACCATTCTAAAACAAATATTTAATCACAGAACTTAGCTTATAAGCTAAGCAACAACCAAAAAGAATAAAGTACAACAGTACTTTTTGTCGGCCACGTGCACTACACGATAAAAATATTAAACAGATGTGGGTCCCACCACATTAAAAAGAAGGTACGACAACCAAATGTGGGCCCCACCACATTTAAAAGACGGCCGGATAAAAAAATAAAGCATAAAAAAACCCGCCTAAAACCTAATAGGACCCACAAAAACACGTGGCAAAATTTAGGCCACCCGGTAATATTAAACGGGTGGCCTAAATTTTGCCAGATGTCAAACGCATATGTATTGGTGTTAACCTATATAAACAACCCCATAACACCAATACAACCAGAACATTGAAACAACACCGATTACAATTATGAGAAACCCCCCAACTAATTTTCGTCTTCATGCAAAAAATATTTTCCTCACATATCCAAAATGCAATTTAGAAATTTCCGAAGCAATGAAACAAATACAAAACATACAATGTTCGTCAAACAAGAAATTCATACGAATTTCTCAAGAAACTCACGAAGATGGTTCTCCACATCTACATGCTTTAATACAATTCGAAGGTAAACTTCAATTATACAATAATCGTTTATTTGATCTTACCCATCCAAACACCTCTTCAATATTTCATCCGAATATTCAAGGAGCAAAATCCAGTTCAGATGTTAAAAAATACATTGAAAAGGAAGGAACCTATCTAGATTGGGGTGAGTTTCAGATAGATGGTCGGTCTGCAAGAGGAGGATTACAATCCGCTAATGAAGCTTACGCCCAAGCTTTAAATAGCGAAACTCATCAAAAAGCAATGGAAACTATTAAAGAGCTTGCGCCTAGAGATTTTGTTCTACAATTCCACAATATTCAAAACAATCTAAATCGAATCTTCCAAAAGCCAAAAGAAGTCTACGTTCCGAAATTCCATTTTAGTCAATTCATACTCACGGATGAAATTTCATTATGGTTCTCAAAAACTTTCGAACCACAAAATTTAAATGAATCCCCTGCGGGGCCATCTTTTCATATACTCAAAAAAGATAATGACAGACCAAAATCAATTATTATCGAAGGTCCTACAAGAACAGGAAAAACACAGTGGGCACGTTCTATTGGACCACATAATTACTTAAGTGGCACCTGGTGCACTTTTCCTCAAACGACAAACGAGACTTTAATAACTTATTCACCTCTTTATTAAACAGGAGGAACTCTTCCTGTTCCTCCAAATTGATGTCTTTCGGGTTCGCCTTGATTCCCAAAATGTCCCACTTGTTCTGCCGAAGAAAACAACTGGTGCAAACGGCCAACAATTGTGGATAATTGTTTGGCAACTCTGTCACTTTGAAAGGAGGCATATAAATACAGAATAGTCTGAAGTAAAAATAATAGTATAAAAATTAAAAACAACCAATCAGGTAACGATACCATTCTAAAACAAATATTTAATCACAGAACTTAGCTTATGAGCTAAGCAACAACCGACAAAGAATAAAGTACAACAGTACTTTTTGTCGGCCACGTGCACTACACGATAAAAATATTAAACAGATGTGGGTCCCACCACATTAAAAAGAAGGTACGACAACCAAATGTGGGCCCCACCACATTTAAAAGACGGCGGGATAAAAAAATAAAGCATAAAAAAACCCGCCTAAAACCTAATAGGACCCACAAAAACACGTGGCAAAATTTAGGCCACCCGGTAATATTAAACGGGTGGCCTAAATTTTGCCAGATGTCAAACGCATATGTATTGGTGTTAACCTATATAAACAACCCCATAACACCAATACAACCAGAACATTGAAACAACACCGATTACAATTATGAGAAACCCCCCAACTAATTTTCGTCTTCATGCAAAAAATATTTTCCTCACATATCCAAAATGCAATTTAGAAATTTCCGAAGCAATGAAACAAATACAAAACATACAATGTTCGTCAAACAAGAAATTCATACGAATTTCTCAAGAAACTCACGAAGATGGTTCTCCACATCTACATGCTTTAATACAATTCGAAGGTAAACTTCAATTATACAATAATCGTTTATTTGATCTTACCCATCCAAACACCTCTTCAATATTTCATCCGAATATTCAAGGAGCAAAATCCAGTTCAGATGTTAAAAAATACATTGAAAAGGAAGGAACCTATCTAGATTGGGGTGAGTTTCAGATAGATGGTCGGTCTGCAAGAGGAGGATTACAATCCGCTAATGAAGCTTACGCCCAAGCTTTAAATAGCGAAACTCATCAAAAAGCAATGGAAACTATTAAAGAGCTTGCGCCTAGAGATTTTGTTCTACAATTCCACAATATTCAAAACAATCTAAACCGAATCTTCCAAAAGCCAAAAGAATTCTACGTTCCGAAATTCCATTTTAGTCAATTCATACTCACGGATGAAATTTCATTATGGTTCTCAAAAACTTTCGAACCACAAAATTTAAATGAATCCCCTGCGGGGCCATCTTTTCATATACTCAAAAAAGATACTGACAGACCAAAATCAATTATTATCGAAGGTTCTACAAGAACAGGAAAAACACAGTGGGCACGTTCTATTGGACCACATAATTACTTAAGTGGCACCTGGTGCACTTTTCCTCAAACGACAAACGAGACTTTAATAACTTATTCACCTCTTTATTAAACAGGAGGAACTCTTCCTGTTCCTCCAAATTGATGTCTTTCGGGTTCGCCTTGATTCCCAAAATGTCCCACTTGTTCTGCCGAAGAAAACAACTGGTGCAAACGGCCAACAATTGTGGATAATTGTTTGGCAACTCTGTCACTTTGAAAGGAGGCATATAAATACAGAATAGTCTGAAGTAAAAATAATAGTATAAAAATTAAAAACAACCAATCAGGTAACGATACCATTCTAAAACAAATATTTAATCACAGAACTTAGCTTATAAGCTAAGCAACAACCGACAAAGAATAAAGTACAACAGTACTTTTTGTCGGCCACGTGCACTACACGATAAAAATATTAAACAGATGTGGGTCCCACCACATTAAAAAGAAGGTACGACAACCAAATGTGGGCCCCACCACATTTAAAAGACGGCGGGATAAAAAAATAAAGCATAAAAAAACCCGCCTAAAACCTAATAGGACCCACAAAAACACGTGGCAAAATTTAGGCCACCCGGTAATATTAAACGGGTGGCCTAAATTTTGCCAGATGTCAAACGCATATGTATTGGTGTTAACCTATATAAACAACCCCATAACACCAATACAACCAGAACATTGAAACAACACCGATTACAATTATGAGAAACCCCCCAACTAATTTTCGTCTTCATGCAAAAAATATTTTCCTCACATATCCAAAATGCAATTTAGAAATTTCCGAAGCAATGAAACAAATACAAAACATACAATGTTCGTCAAACAAGAAATTCATACGAATTTCTCAAGAAACTCACGAAGATGGTTCTCCACATCTACATGCTTTAATACAATTCGAAGGTAAACTTCAATTATACAATAATCGTTTATTTGATCTTACCCATCCAAACACCTCTTCAATATTTCATCCGAATATTCAAGGAGCAAAATCCAGTTCAGATGTTAAAAAATACATTGAAAAGGAAGGAACCTATCTAGATTGGGGTGAGTTTCAGATAGATGGTCGGTCTGCAAGAGGAGGATTACAATCCGCTAATGAAGCTTACGCCCAAGCTTTAAATAGCGAAACTCATCAAAAAGCAATGGAAACTATTAAAGAGCTTGCGCCTAGAGATTTTGTTCTACAATTCCACAATATTCAAAACAATCTAAACCGAATCTTCCAAAAGCCAAAAGAAGTCTACGTTCCGAAATTCCATTTTAGTCAATTCATACTCACGGATGAAATTTCATTATGGTTCTCAAAAACTTTCGAACCACAAAATTTAAATGAATCCCCTGCGGGGCCATCTTTTCATATACTCAAAAAAGATACTGACAGACCAAAATCAATTATTATCGAAGGTTCTACAAGAACAGGAAAAACACAGTGGGCACGTTCTATTGGACCACATAATTACTTAAGTGGCACCTGGTGCACTTTTCCTCAAACGACAAACGAGACTTTAATAACTTATTCACCTCTTTATTAAACAGGAGGAACTCTTCCTGTTCCTCCAAATTGATGTCTTTCGGGTTCGCCTTGATTCCCAAAATGTCCCACTTGTTCTGCCGAAGAAAACAACTGGTGCAAACGGCCAACAATTGTGGATAATTGTTTGGCAACTCTGTCACTTTGAAAGGAGGCATATAAATACAGAATAGTCTGAAGTAAAAATAATAGTATAAAAATTAAAAACAACCAATCAGGTAACGATACCATTCTAAAACAAATATTTAATCACAGAACTTAGCTTATAAGCTAAGCAACAACCGACAAAGAATAAAGTACAACAGTACTTTTTGTCGGCCACGTGCACTACACGATAAAAATATTAAACAGATGTGGGTCCCACCACATTAAAAAGAAGGTACGACAACCAAATGTGGGCCCCACCACATTTAAAAGACGGCGGGATAAAAAAATAAAGCATAAAAAAACCCGCCTAAAACCTAATAGGACCCACAAAAACACGTGGCAAAATTTAGGCCACCCGGTAATATTAAACGGGTGGCCTAAATTTTGCCAGATGTCAAACGCATATGTATTGGTGTTAACCTATATAAACAACCCCATAACACCAATACAACCAGAACATTGAAACAACACCGATTACAATTATGAGAAACCCCCCAACTAATTTTCGTCTTCATGCAAAAAATATTTTCCTAACATATCCAAAATGCAATTTAGAAATTTCCGAAGCAATGAAACAAATACAAAACATACAATGTTCGTCAAACAAGAAATTCATACGAATTTCTCAAGAAACTCACGAAGATGGTTCTCCACATCTACATGCTTTAATACAATTCGAAGGTAAACTTCAATTATACAATAATCGTTTATTTGATCTTACCCATCCAAACACCTCTTCAATATTTCATCCGAATATTCAAGGAGCAAAATCCAGTTCAGATGTTAAAAAATACATTGAAAAGGAAGGAACCTATCTAGATTGGGGTGAGTTTCAGATAGATGGTCGGTCTGCAAGAGGAGGATTACAATCCGCTAATGAAGCTTACGCCCAAGCTTTAAATAGCGAAACTCATCAAAAAGCAATGGAAACTATTAAAGAGCTTGCGCCTAGAGATTTTGTTCTACAATTCCACAATATTCAAAACAATCTAAACCGAATCTTCCAAAAGCCGAAAGAAGTCTACGTTCCGAAATTCCATTTTAGTCAAATCATACTGACGGATGAAATTTCATTATGGTTCTCAAAAACTTTCGAACCACAAAATTTAAATGAATCCCCTGCGGGGCCATCTTTTCATATACTCAAAAAAGATACTGACAGACCAAAATCAATTATTATCGAAGGTCCTACAAGAACAGGAAAAACACAGTGGGCACGTTCTATTGGACCACATAATTACTTAAGTGGCACCTGGTGCACTTTTCCTCAAACGACAAACGAGACTTTAATAACTTATTCACCTCTTTATTAAACAGGAGGAACTCTTCCTGTTCCTCCAAATTGATGTCTTTCGGGTTCGCCTTGATTCCCAAAATGTCCCACTTGTTCTGCCGAAGAAAACAACTGGTGCAAACGGCCGACAATTGTGGATAATTGTTTGGCAACTCTGTCACTTTGAAAGGAGGCATATAAATACAGAATAGTCTGAACTAAAAATAATAGTATAAAAATTAAAAACAACCAATCAGGTAACGATACCATTCTAAAACAAATATTTAATCACAGAACTTAGCTTATAAGCTAAGCAACAACCGACAAAGAATAGAGTACAACAGTACTTTTTGTCGGCCACGTGCACTACACGACAAAAATATTAAATAGATGTGGGTCCCAACACATTAAAAAGAAGGTACGACAACCAAATGTGGGCCCCACCACATTTGAAAGACGGCGGGATTAAAAAATAAAGCATAAAAAATCCCGCCTAAAACCTAATAGGACCCACAAAAACACGTGGCAAAATTTAGGCCACCCGGTAATATTAAACGGGTGGCCTGAATTTTGCCAGATGTCAAACGCATATGTATTGGTGTTTACCTATATAAACAACCCCATAACACCAATACAACCAGAACATTGAAACAACACCGATTACAATTATGAGAAACCCCCCAACTAATTTTCGTCTTCATGCAAAAAATATTTTCCTCACATATCCAAAATGCAATTTAGAAATTTCCGAAGCAATGAAACAAATACAAAACATACAATGTTCGTCAAACAAGAAATTCATACGAATTTCTCAAGAAACTCACGAAGATGGTTCTCCACATCTACATGCTTTAATACAATTCGAAGGTAAACTTCAATTATACAATAATCGTTTATTTGATCTTACCCATCCAAACACCTCTTCAATATTTCATCCGAATATTCAAGGAGCAAAATCCAGTTCAGATGTTAAAAAATACATTGAAAAGGAAGGAACCTATCTAGATTGGGGTGAGTTTCAGATAGATGGTAGGTCTGCCAGAGGAGGATTACAATCCGCTAATGAAGCTTACGCCCAAGCTTTAAATAGCGAAACTCATCAAAAAGCAATGGAAACTATTAAAGAGCTTGCGCCTAGAGATTTTGTTCTACAATTCCACAATATTCAAAACAATCTAAACCGAATCTTCCAAAAGCCAAAAGAAGTCTACGTTCCGAAATTCCATTTTAGTCAATTCATACTCACGGATGAAATTTCATTATGGTTCTCAAAAACTTTCGAACCACAAAATTTAAATGAATCCCCTGCGGGGCCATCTTTTCATATACTCAAAAAAGATACTGACAGACCAAAATCAATTATTATCGAAGGTGCTACAAGAACAGGAAAAACACAGTGGGCACGTTCTATTGGACCACATAATTACTTAAGGTGGTATTCCAATTGTTTGGCAACTCTGTCACTTTGAAAGGAGGCATATAAATACAGAATAGTCTGAAGTAAAAATAATAGTATAAAAATTAAAAACAACCAATCAGGTAACGATACCATTCTAAAACAAATATTTAATCACAGAACTTAGCTTATAATCTAAGCAACAACCGACAAAGAATAAAGTACAACAGTACTTTTTGTCGGCCACGTGCACTACACGATAAAAATATTAAACAGATGTGGGTCCCACCACATTAAAAAGAAGGTACGACAACCAAATGTGGGCCCCACCACATTTAAAAGACGGCGGGATAAAAAAATAAAGCATAAAAAAACCCGCCTAAAACCTAATAGGACCCACAAAAACACGTGGCAAAATTTAGGCCACCCGGTAATATTAAACGGGTGGCCTAAATTTTGCCAGATGTCAAACGCATATGTATTGGTGTTAACCTATATAAACAACCCCATAACACCAATACAACCAGAACATTGAAACAACACCGATTACAATTATGAGAAACCCCCCAACTAATTTTCGTCTTCATGCAAAAAATATTTTCCTCACATATCCAAAATGCAATTTAGAAATTTCCGAAGCAATGAAACAAATACAAAACATACAATGTTCGTCAAACAAGAAATTCATACGAATTTCTCAAGAAACTCACGAAGATGGTTCTCCACATCTACATGCTTTAATACAATTCGAAGGTAAACTTCAATTATACAATAATCGTTTATTTGATCTTACCCATCCAAACACCTCTTCAATATTTCATCCGAATATTCAAGGAGCAAAATCCAGTTCAGATGTTAAAAAATACATTGAAAAGGAAGGAAACTATCTAGATTGGGGTGAGTTTCAGATAGATGGTCGGTCTGCAAGAGGAGGATTACAATCCGCTAATGAAGCTTACGCCCAAGCTTTAAATAGCGAAACTCATCAAAAAGCAATGGAAACTATTAAAGAGCTTGCGCCTAGAGATTTTGTTCTACAATTCCACAATATTCAAAACAATCTAAACCGAATCTTCCAAAAGCCAAAAGAAGTCTACGTTCCGAAATTCCATTTTAGTCAATTCATACTCACGGATGAAATTTCATTATGGTTCTCAAAAACTTTCGAACCACAAAATTTAAATGAATCCCCTACGGGGCCATCTTTTCAAACGGCCAACAATTGTGGATAATTGTTTGGCAACTCTGTCACTTTGAAAGGAGGCATATAAATACAGAATAGTCTGAAGTAAAAATAATAGTATAAAAATTAAAAACAACCAATCAGGTAACGATACCATTCTAAAACAAATATTTAATCACAGAACTTAGCTTATAAGCTAAGCAACAACCGACAAAGAATAAAGTACAACAGTACTTTTTGTCGGCCACGTGCACTACACGATAAAAATATTAAACAGATGTGGGTCCCACCACATTAAAAAGAAGGTACGACAACCAAATGTGGGCCCCACCACATTTAAAAGACGGCGGGATAAAAAAATAAAGCAAAAAAAATCCCGCCTAAAACCTAATAGGACCCACAAAAACACGTGGCAAAATTTAGGCCACCCGGTAATATTAAACGGGTGGCCTAAATTTTGCCAGATGTCAAACGCATATGTATTGGTGTTAACCTATATAAACAACCCCATAACACCAATACAACCAGAACATTGAAACAACACCGATTACAATTATGAGAAACCCCCCAACTAATTTTCGTCTTCATGCAAAAAATATTTTCCTCACATATCCAAAATGCAATTTAGAAATTTCCGAAGCAATGAAACAAATACAAAACATACAATGTTCGTCAAACAAGAAATTCATACGAATTTCTCAAGAAACTCACGAAGATGGTTCTCCACATCTACATGCTTTAATACAATTCGAAGGTAAACTTCAATTATACAATAATCGTTTATTTGATCTTACCCATCCAAACACCTCTTCAATATTTCATCCGAATATTCAAGGAGCAAAATCCAGTTCAGATGTTAAAAAATACATTGAAAAGGAAGGAACCTATCTAGATTGGGGTGAGTTTCAGATAGATGGTCGGTCTGCAAGAGGAGGATTACAATCCGCTAATGAAGCTTACGCCCAAGCTTTAAATAGCGAAACTCATCAAAAAGCAATGGAAACTATTAAAGAGCTTGCGCCTAGAGATTTTGTTCTACAATTCCACAATATTCAAAACAATCTAAACCGAATCTTCCAAAAGCCAAAAGAAGTCTACGTTCCGAAATTCCATTTTAGTCAATTCATACTCACGGATGAAATTTCATTATGGTTCTCAAAAACTTTCGAACCACAAAATTTAAATGAATCCCCTGCGGGGCCATCTTTTTAAACGGCCAACAATTGTGGATAATTGTTTGGCAACTCTGTCACTTTGAAAGGAGGCATATAAATACAGAATAGTCTGAAGTAAAAATAATAGTATAAAAATTAAAAACAACCAATCAGGTAACGATACCATTCTAAAACAAATATTTAATCACAGAACTTAGCTTATAAGCTAAGCAACAACCGACAAAGAATAAAGTACAACAGTACTTTTTGTCGGCCACGTGCACTACACGATAAAAATATTAAACAGATGTGGGTCCCACCACATTAAAAAGAAGGTACGACAACCAAATGTGGGCCCCACCACATTTAAAAGACGGCGGGATAAAAAAATAAAGCAAAAAAAATCCCGCCTAAAACCTAATAGGACCCACAAAAACACGTGGCAATATTTAGGCCACCCGGTAATATTAAACGGGTGGCCTAAATTTTGCCAGATGTCAAACGCATATGTATTGGTGTTAACCTATATAAACAACCCCATAACACCAATACAACCAGAACATTGAAACAACACCGATTACAATTATGAGAAACCCCCCAACTAATTTTCGTCTTCATGCAAAAAATATTTTCCTCACATATCCAAAATGCAATTTAGAAATTTCCGAAGCAATGAAACAAATACAAAACATACAATGTTCGTCAAACAAGAAATTCATACGAATTTCTCAAGAAACTCACGAAGATGGTTCTCCACATCTACATGCTTTAATACAATTCGAAGGTAAACTTCAATTATACAATAATCGTTTATTTGATCTTACCCATCCAAACACCTCTTCAATATTTCATCCGAATATTCAAGGAGCAAAATCCAGTTCAGATGTTAAAAAATACATTGAAAAGGAAGGAACCTATCTAGATTGGAGTGAGTTTCAGATAGATGGTCGGTCTGCAAGAGGAGGATTACAATCCGCTAATGAAGCTTACGCCCAAGCTTTAAATAGCGAAACTCATCAAAAAGCAATGGAAACTATTAAAGAGCTTGCGCCTAGAGATTTTGTTCTACAATTCCACAATATTCAAAACAATCTAAACCGAATCTTCCAAAAGCCAAAAGAAGTCTACGTTCCGAAATTCCATTTTAGTCAATTCATACTCACGGATGAAATTTCATTATGGTTCTCAAAAACTTTCGAACCACAAAATTTAAATGAATCCCCTGCGGGGCCATCTTTTCAAACGGCCAACAATTGTGGATAATTGTTTGGCAACTCTGTCACTTTGAAAGGAGGCATATAAATACAGAATAGTCTGAAGTAAAAATAATAGTATAAAAATTAAAAACAACCAATCAGGTAACGATACCATTCTAAAACAAATATTTAATCACAGAACTTAGCTTATAAGCTAAGCAACAACCGACAAAGAATAAAGTACAACAGTACTTTTTGTCGGCCACGTGCACTACACGATAAAAATATTAAACAGATGTGGGTCCCACCACATTAAAAAGAAGGTACGACAACCAAATGTGGGCCCCACCACATTTAAAAGACGGCGGGATAAAAAAATAAAGCAAAAAAAATCCCGCCTAAAACCTAATAGGACCCACAAAAACACGTGGCAAAATTTAGGCCACCCGGTAATATTAAACGGGTGGCCTAAATTTTGCCAGATGTCAAACGCATATGTATTGGTGTTAACCTATATAAACAACCCCATAACACCAATACAACCAGAACATTGAAACAACACCGATTACAATTATGAGAAACCCCCCAACTAATTTTCGTCTTCATGCAAAAAATATTTTCCTCACATATCCAAAATGCAATTTAGAAATTTCCGAAGCAATGAAACAAATACAAAACATACAATGTTCGTCAAACAAGAAATTCATACGAATTTCTCAAGAAACTCACGAAGATGGTTCTCCACATCTACATGCTTTAATACAATTCGAAGGTAAACTTCAATTATACAATAATCGTTTATTTGATCTTACCCATCCAAACACCTCTTCAATATTTCATCCGAATATTCAAGGAGCAAAATCCAGTTCAGATGTTAAAAAATACATTGAAAAGGAAGGAACCTATCTAGATTGGGGTGAGTTTCAGATAGATGGTCGGTCTGCAAGAGGAGGATTACAATCCGCTAATGAAGCTTACGCCCAAGCTTTAAATAGCGAAACTCATCAAAAAGCAATGGAAACTATTAAAGAGCTTGCGCCTAGAGATTTTGTTCTACAATTCCACAATATTCAAAACAATCTAAACCGAATCTTCCAAAAGCCAAAAGAAGTCTACGTTCCGAAATTCCATTTTAGTCAATTCATACTCACGGATGAAATTTCATTATGGTTCTCAAAAACTTTCGAACCACAAAATTTAAATGAATCCCCTGCGGGGCCATCTTTTCATATACTCAAAAAAGATACTGACAGACCAAAATCAATTATTATCGAAGGTCCTACAAGAACAGGAAAAACACAGTGGGCACGTTCTATTGGACCACATAATTACTTAAGTGGCACCTGGTGCACTTTTCCTCAAACGACAAACGAGACTTTAATAACTTATTCACCTCTTTATTAAACAGGAGGAACTCTTCCTGTTCCTCCAAATTGATGTCTTTCGGGTTCGCCTTGATTCCCAAAATGTCCCACTTGTTCTGCCGAAGAAAACAACTGGTGCAAACGGCCAACAATTGTGGATAATTGTTTGGCAACTCTGTCACTTTGAAAGGAGGCATATAAATACAGAATAGTCTGAAGTAAAAATAATAGTATAAAAATTAAAAACAACCAATCAGGTAACGATACCATTCTAAAACAAATATTTAATCACAGAACTTAGCTTATAAGCTAAGCAACAACCGACAAAGAATAAAGTACAACAGTACTTTTTGTCGGCCACGTGCACTACACGACAAAAATATTAAACAGATGTGGGTCCCACCACATTAAAAAGAAGGTACGACAACCAAATGTGGGCCCCACCACATTTAAAAGACGGCGGGATAAAAAAATAAAGCAAAAAAAATCCCGCCTAAAACCTAATAGGACCCACAAAAACACGTGGCAAAATTTAGGCCACCCGGTAATATTAAACGGGTGGCCTAAATTTTGCCAGATGTCAAACGCATATGTATTGGTGTTAACCTATATAAACAACCCCATAACACCAATACAACCAGAACATTGAAACAACACCGATTACAATTATGAGAAACCCCCCAACTAATTTTCGTCTTCATGCAAAAAATATTTTCCTCACATATCCAAAATGCAATTTAGAAATTTCCGAAGCAATGAAACAAATACAAAACATACAATGTTCGTCAAACAAGAAATTCATACGAATTTCTCAAGAAACTCACGAAGATGGTTCTCCACATCTACATGCTTTAATACAATTCGAAGGTAAACTTCAATTATACAATAATCGTTTATTTGATCTTACCCATCCAAACACCTCTTCAATATTTCATCCGAATATTCAAGGAGCAAAATCCAGTTCAGATGTTAAAAAATACATTGAAAAGGAAGGAACCTATCTAGATTGGGGTGAGTTTCAGATAGATGGTCGGTCTGCAAGAGGAGGATTACAATCCGCTAATAAAGCTTACGCCCAAGCTTTAAATAGCGAAACTCATCAAAAAGCAATGGAAACTATTAAAGAGCTTGCGCCTAGAGATTTTGTTCTACAATTCCACAATATTCAAAACAATCTAAACCGAATCTTCCAAAAGCCAAAAGAAGTCTACGTTCCGAAATTCCATTTTAGTCAATTCATACTCACGGATGAAATTTCATTATGGTTCTCAAAAACTTTCGAACCACAAAATTTAAATGAATCCCTTACGAGGCCATCTTTTCATATACTCAAAAAAGATACTGACAGACCAAAATCAATTATTATCGAAGGTCCTACAAGAACAGGAAAAACACAGTGGGCACGTTCTATTGGACCACATAATTACTTAAGTGGCACCTGGTGCACTTTTCCTCAAACGACAAACGAGACTTTAATAACTTATTCACCTCTTTATTAAACAGGAGGAACTCTTCCTGTTCCTCCAAATTGATGTCTTTCGGGTTCGCCTTGATTCCCAAAATGTCCCACTTGTTCTGCCGAAGAAAACAACTGGTGCAAACGGCCAACAATTGTGGATAATTGTTTGGCAACTCTGTCACTTTGAAAGGAGGCATATAAATACAGAATAGTCTGAAGTAAAAATAATAGTATAAAAATTAAAAACAACCAATCAGGTAACGATACCATTCTAAAACAAATATTTAATCACAGAACTTAGCTTATAAGCTAAGCAACAACCGACAAAGAATAAAGTACAACAGTACTTTTTGTCGGCCACGTGCACTACACGATAAAAATATTAAACAGATGTGGGTCCCAACACATTAAAAAGAAGGTACGACAACCAAATGTGGGCCCCACCACATTTAAAAGACGGCGGGATTAAAAAATAAAGCATAAAAAATCCCGCCTAAAACCTAATAGGACCCACAAAAACACGTGGCAAAATTTAGGCCACCCGGTAATATTAAACGGGTGGCCTAAATTTTGCCAGATGTCAAACGCATATGTATTGGTGTTAACCTATATAAACAACCCCATAACACCAATACAACCAGAACATTGAAACAACACCGATTACAATTATGAGAAACCCCCCAACTAATTTTCGTCTTCATGCAAAAAATATTTTCCTCACATATCCAAAATGCAATTTAGAAATTTCCGAAGCAATGAAACAAATACAAAACATACAATGTTCGTCAAACAAGAAATTCATACGAATTTCTCAAGAAACTCACGAAGATGGTTCTCCACATCTACATGCTTTAATACAATTCGAAGGTAAACTTCAATTATACAATAGTCGTTTATTTGATCTTACCCATCCAAACACCTCTTCAATATTTCATCCGAATATTCAAGGAGCAAAATCCAGTTCAGATGTTAAAAAATACATTGAAAAGGAAGGAACCTATCTAGATTGGAGTGAGTTTCAGATAGATGGTCGGTCTGCAAGAGGAGGATTACAATCCGCTAATGAAGCTTACGCCCAAGCTTTAAATAGCGAAACTCATCAAAAAGCAATGGAAACTACTAAAGAGCTTGCGCCTAGAGATTTTGTTCTACAATTCCACAATATTCAAAACAATCTAAACCGAATCTTCCAAAAGCCAAAAGAAGTCTACGTTCCGAAATTCCATTTTAGTCAATTCATACTCACGGATGAAATTTCATTATGGTTCTCAAAAACTTTCGAACCACAAAATTTAAATGAATCCCCTGCGGGGCCATCTTTTCATATACTCAAAAAAGATACTGACAGACCAAAATCAATTATTATCGAAGGTCCTACAAGAACAGGAAAAACACAGTGGGCACGTTCTATTGGACCACATAATTACTTAAGTGGCACCTGGTGCACTTTTCCTCAAACGACAAACGAGACTTTAATAACTTATTCACCTCTTTATTAAACAGGAGGAACTCTTCCTGTTCCTCCAAATTGATGTCTTTCGGGTTCGCCTTGATTCCCAAAATGTCCCACTTGTTCTGCCGAAGAAAACAACTGGTGCAAACGGCCAACAATTGTGGATAATTGTTTGGCAACTCTGTCACTTTGAAAGGAGGCATATAAATACAGAATAGTCTGAAGTAAAAATAATAGTATAAAAATTAAAAACAACCAATCAGGTAACGATACCATTCTAAAACAAATATTTAATCACAGAACTTAGCTTATAAGCTAAGCAACAACCGACAAAGAATAAAGTACAACAGTACTTTTTGTCGGCCACGTGCACTACACGACAAAAATATTAAACAGATGTGGGTCCCAACACATTAAAAAGAAGGTACGACAACCAAATGTGGGCCCCACCACATTTAAAAGACGGCGGGATTAAAAAATAAAGCATAAAAAATCCCGCCTAAAACCTAATAGGACCCACAAAAACACGTGGCAAAATTTAGGCCACCCGGTAATATTAAACGGGTGGCCTAAATTTTGCCAGATGTCAAACGCATATGTATTGGTGTTAACCTATATAAACAACCCCATAACACCAATACAACCAGAACATTGAAACAACATCGATTACAATTATGAGAAACTCCCCAACTAATTTTCGTCTTCATGCAAAAAATATTTTCCTCACATATCCAAAATGCAATTTAGAAATTTCCGAAGCAATGAAACAAATACAAAACATACAATGTTCGTCAAACAAGAAATTCATACGAATTTCTCAAGAAACTCACGAAGATGGTTCTCCACATCTACATGCTTTAATACAATTCGAAGGTAAACTTCAATTATACAATAATCGTTTATTTGATCTTACCCATCCAAACACCTCTTCAATATTTCATCCGAATATTCAAGGAGCAAAATCCAGTTCAGATGTTAAAAAATACATTGAAAAGGAAGGAACCTATCTAGATTGGAGTGAGTTTCAGATAGATGGTCGGTCTGCAAGAGGAGGATTACAATCCGCTAATGAAGCTTACGCCCAAGCTTTAAATAGCGAAACTCATCAAAAAGCAATGGAAACTATTAAAGAGCTTGCGCCTAGAGATTTTGTTCTACAATTCCACAATATTCAAAACAATCTAAACCGAATCTTCCAAAAGCCAAAAGAAGTCTACATTCCAAAATTCCATTTTAGTCAATTCATACTCACGGATGAAATTTCATTATGGTTCTCAAAAACTTTCGAACCACAAAATTTAAATGAATCCCCTGCGGGGCCATCTTTTCATATACTCAAAAAAGATACTGACAGACCAAAATCAATTATTATCGAAGGTCCTACAAGAACAGGAAAAACACAGTGGGCACGTTCTATTGGACCACATAATTACTTAAGTGGCCATCTGGATTTCAACTACAACACTTTCTCAGACGAAGTGGAATACAACGTAATAGATGATGTGGATCCAGCGTACTTGAAAATGAAACATTGGAAACAATTAATTGGCGCGCAAAGAGAGTGGCAGACAAACCTTAAATATGGAAAACCACGTGTCATTAAAGGTGGTATTCCAATTGTTTGGCAACTCTGTCACTTTGAAAGGAGGCATATAAATACAGAATAGTCTGAAGTAAAAATAATAGTATAAAAATTAAAAACAACCAATCAGGTAACGATACCATTCTAAAACAAATATTTAATCACAGAACTTAGCTTATAAGCTAAGCAACAACCGACAAAGAATAAAGTACAACAGTACTTTTTGTCGGCCACGTGCACTACACGACAAAAATATTAAACAGATGTGGGTCCCACCACATTAAAAAGAAGGTACGACAACCAAATGTGGGCCCCACCACATTTAAAAGACGGCGGGATAAAAAAATAAAGCATAAAAAATCCCGCCTAAAACCTAATAGGACCCACAAAAACACGTGGCAAAATTTAGGCCACCCGGTAATATTAAACGGGTGGCCTAAATTTTGCCAGATGTCAAACGCATATGTATTGGTGTTAACCTATATAAACAACCCCATAACACCAATACAACCAGAACATTGAAACAACACCGATTACAATTATGAGAAACCCCCCAACTAATTTTCGTCTTCATGCAAAAAATATTTTCCTCACATATCCAAAATGCAATTTAGAAATTTCCGAAGCAATGAAACAAATACAAAACATACAATGTTCGTCAAACAAGAAATTCATACGAATTTCTCAAGAAACTCACGAAGATGGTTCTCCACATCTACATGCTTTAATACAATTCGAAGGTAAACTTCAATTATACAATAATCGTTTATTTGATCTTACCCATCCAAACACCTCTTCAATATTTCATCCGAATATTCAAGGAGCAAAATCCAGTTCAGATGTTAAAAAATACATTGAAAAGGAAGGAACCTATCTAGATTGGAGTGAGTTTCAGATAGATGGTCGGTCTGCAAGAGGAGGATTACAATCCGCTAATGAAGCTTACGCCCAAGCTTTAAATAGCGAAACTCATCAAAAAGCAATGGAAACTATTAAAGAGCTTGCGCCTAGAGATTTTGTTCTACAATTCCACAATATTCAAAACAATCTAAACCGAATCTTCCAAAAGCCAAAAGAAGTCTACGTTCCGAAATTCCATTTTAGTCAATTCATACTCACGGATGAAATTTCATTATGGTTCTCAAAAACTTTCGAACCACAAAATTTAAATGAATCCCCTGCGGGGCCATCTTTTCATATACTCAAAAAAGATACTGACAGACCAAAATCAATTATTATCGAAGGTCCTACAAGAACAGGAAAAACACAGTGGGCACGTTCTATTGGACCACATAATTACTTAAGTGGCCATCTGGATTTCAACTACAACACTTTCTCAGACGAAGTGGAATACAACGTAATAGATGATGTGGATCCAGCGTACTTGAAAATGAAACATTGGAAACAATTAATTGGCGCGCAAAGAGAGTGGCAGACAAACCTTAAATATGGAAAACCACGTGTCATTAAAGGTGGTATTCCAATTGTTTGGCAACTCTGTCACTTTGAAAGGAGGCATATAAATACAGAATAGTCTGAAGTAAAAATAATAGTATAAAAATTAAAAACAACCAATCAGGTAACGATACCATTCTAAAACAAATATTTAATCACGGAACTTAGCTTATAAGCTAAGCAACAACCGACAAAGAATAAAGTACAACAGTACTTTTTGTCGGCCACGTGCACTACACGATAAAAATATTAAACAGATGTGGGTCCCACCACATTAAAAAGAAGGTACGACAACCAAATGTGGGCCCCACCACATTTAAAAGACGGCGGGATAAAAAAATAAAGCATAAAAAATCCCGCCTAAAACCTAATAGGACCCACAAAAACACGTGGCAAAATTTAGGCCACCCGGTAATATTAAACGGGTGGCCTAAATTTTGCCAGATGTCAAACGCATATGTATTGGTGTTAACCTATATAAACAACCCCATAACACCAATACAACCAGAACATTGAAACAACACCGATTACAATTATGAGAAACCCCCCAACTAATTTTCGTCTTCATGCAAAAAATATTTTCCTCACATATCCAAAATGCAATTTAGAAATTTCCGAAGCAATGAAACAAATACAAAACATACAATGTTCGTCAAACAAGAAATTCATACGAATTTCTCAAGAAACTCACGAAGATGGTTCTCCACATCTACATGCTTTAATACAATTCGAAGGTAAACTTCAATTATACAATAATCGTTTATTTGATCTTACCCATCCAAACACCTCTTCAATATTTCATCCGAATATTCAAGGAGCAAAATCCAGTTCAGATGTTAAAAATACATTGAAAAGGAAGGAACCTATCTAGATTGGAGTGAGTTTCAGATAGATGGTCGGTCTGCAAGAGGAGGATTACAATCCGCTAATGAAGCTTACGCCCAAGCTTTAAATAGCGAAACTCATCAAAAAGCAATGGAAACTATTAAAGAGCATGCGCCTAGAGTTTTTGTTCTACAATTCCACAATATTCAAAACAATCCAAACCGAATCTTCCTAAAGCCAAAAGAAGTCTACGTTCCGAAATTCCATTTTAGTCAATTCATACTCACGGATGAAATTTCATTATGGTTCTCAAAAACTTTCGAACCACAAAATTTAAATGAATCCCCTGCGGGGCCATCTTTTCATATACTCAAAAAAGATACTGACAGACCAAAATCAATTATTATTGAAGGTCCTACAAGAACAGGAAAAACACAGTGGGCACGTTCTATTGGACCACATAATTACTTAAGTGGCCATCTGGATTTCAACTACAACACTTTCTCAGACGAAGTGGAATACAACGTAATAGATGATGTGGATCCAGCGTACTTGAAAATGAAACATTGGAAACAATTAATTGGCGCGCAAAGAGAGTGGCAGACAAACCTTAAATATGGAAAACCACGTGTCATTAAAGGTGGTATTCCAATTGTTTGGCAACTCTGTCACTTTGAAAGGAGGCATATAAATACAGAATAGTCTGAAGTAAAAATAATAGTATAAAAATTAAAAACAACCAATCAGGTAACGATACCATTCTAAAACAAATATTTAATCACAGAACTTAGCTTATAAGCTAAGCAACAACCGACAAAGAATAAAGTACAACAGTACTTTTTGTCGGCCACGTGCACTACACGATAAAAATATTAAACAGATGTGGGTCCCACCACATTAAAAAGAAGGTACGACAACCAAATGTGGGCCCCACCACATTTAAAAGACGGCGGGATAAAAAAATAAAGCATAAAAAATCCCGCCTAAAACCTAATAGGACCCACAAAAACACGTGGCAAAATTTAGGCCACCCGGTAATATTAAACGGGTGGCCTAAATTTTGCCAGATGTCAAACGCATATGTATTGGTGTTAACCTATATAAACAACCCCATAACACCAATACAACCAGAACATTGAAACAACACCGATTACAATTATGAGAAACCCCCCAACTAATTTTCGTCTTCATGCAAAAAATATTTTCCTCACATATCCAAAATGCAATTTAGAAATTTCCGAAGCAATGAAACAAATACAAAACATACAATGTTCGTCAAACAAGAAATTCATACGAATTTCTCAAGAAACTCACGAAGATGGTTCTCCACATCTACATGCTTTAATACAATTCGAAGGTAAACTTCAATTATACAATAATCGTTTATTTGATCTTACCCATCCAAACACCTCTTCAATATTTCATCCGAATATTCAAGGAGCAAAATCCAGTTCAGATGTTAAAAAATACATTGAAAAGGAAGGAACCTATCTAGATTGGAGTGAGTTTCAGATAGATGGTCGGTCTGCAAGAGGAGGATTACAATCCGCTAATGAAGCTTACGCCCAAGCTTTAAATAGCGAAACTCATCAAAAAGCAATGGAAACTACTAAAGAGCATGCGCCTAGAGTTTTTGTTCTACAATTCCACAATATTCAAAACAATCCAAACCGAATCTTCCTAAAGCCAAAAGAAGTCTACGTTCCGAAATTCCATTTTAGTCAATTCATACTCACGGATGAAATTTCATTATGGTTCTCAAAAACTTTCGAACCACAAAATTTAAATGAATCCCCTGCGGGGCCATCTTTTCATATACTCAAAAAAGATACTGACAGACCAAAATCAATTATTATCGAAGGTCCTACAAGAACAGGAAAAACACAGTGGGCACGTTCTATTGGACCACATAATTACTTAAGTGGCCATCTGGATTTCAACTACAACACTTTCTCAGACGAAGTGGAATACAACGTAATAGATGATGTGGATCCAGCGTACTTGAAAATGAAACATTGGAAACAATTAATTGGCGCGCAAAGAGAGTGGCAGACAAACCTTAAATATGGAAAACCACGTGTCATTAAAGGTGGTATTCCAATTGTTTGGCAACTCTGTCACTTTGAAAGGAGGCATATAAATACAGAATAGTCTGAAGTAAAAATAATAGTATAAAAATTAAAAGCAACCAATCAGGTAACGATACCATTCTAAAACAAATATTTAATCACAGAACTTAGCTTATAAGCTAAGCAACAACCGACAAAGAATAAAGTACAACAGTACTTTTTGTCGGCCACGTGCACTACACGATAAAAATATTAAACAGATGTGGGTCCCACCACATTAAAAAGAAGGTACGACAACCAAATGTGGGCCCCACCACATTTAAAAGACGGCGGGATAAAAAAATAAAGCATAAAAAATCCCGCCTAAAACCTAATAGGACCCACAAAAACACGTGGCAAAATTTAGGCCACCCGGTAATATTAAACGGGTGGCCTAAATTTTGCCAGATGTCAAACGCATATGTATTGGTGTTAACCTATATAAACAACCCCATAACACCAATACAACCAGAACATTGAAACAACACCGATTACAATTATGAGAAACCCCCCAACTAATTTTCGTCTTCATGCAAAAAATATTTTCCTCACATATCCAAAATGCAATTTAGAAATTTCCGAAGCAATGAAACAAATACAAAACATACAATGTTCGTCAAACAAGAAATTCATACGAATTTCTCAAGAAACTCACGAAGATGGTTCTCCACATCTACATGCTTTAATACAATTCGAAGGTAAACTTCAATTATACAATAATCGTTTATTTGATCTTACCCATCCAAACACCTCTTCAATATTTCATCCGAATATTCAAGGAGCAAAATCCAGTTCAGATGTTAAAAAATACATTGAAAAGGAAGGAACCTATCTAGATTGGAGTGAGTTTCAGATAGATGGTCGGTCTGCAAGAGGAGGATTACAATCCGCTAATGAAGCTTACGCCCAAGCTTTAAATAGCGAAACTCATCAAAAAGCAATGGAAACTATTAAAGAGCTTGCGCCTAGAGATTTTGTTCTACAATTCCACAATATTCAAAACAATCTAAACCGAATCTTCCAAAAGCCAAAAGAAGTCTACGTTCCGAAATTCCATTTTAGTCAATTCATACTCACGGATGAAATTTCATTATGGTTCTCAAAAACTTTCGAACCACAAAATTTAAATGAATCCCCTGCAGGGCCATCTTTTCATATACTCAAAAAAGATACTGACAGACCAAAATCAATTATTATCGAAGGTCCTACAAGAACAGGAAAAACACAGTGGGCACGTTCTATTGGACCACATAATTACTTAAGTGGCCATCTGGATTTCAACTACAACACTTTCTCAGACGAAGTGGAATACAACGTAATAGATGATGTGGATCCAGCGTACTTGAAAATGAAACATTGGAAACAATTAATTGGCGCGCAAAGAGAGTGGCAGACAAACCTTAAATATGGAAAACCACGTGTCATTAAAGGTGGTATTCCAATTGTTTGGAAACTCTGTCACTTTGAAAGGAGGCATATAAATACAGAATAGTCTGAAGTAAAAATAATAGTATAAAAATTAAAAACAACCAATCAGGTAACGATACCATTCTAAAACAAATATTTAATCACAGAACTTAGCTTATAAGCTAAGCAACAACCGACAAAGAATAAAGTACAACAGTACTTTTTGTCGGCCACGTGCACTACACGATAAAAATATTAAACAGATGTGGGTCCCACCACATTAAAAAGAAGGTACGACAACCAAATGTGGGCCCCACCACATTTAAAAGACGGCGGGATAAAAAAATAAAGCATAAAAAATCCCGCCTAAAACCTAATAGGACCCACAAAAACACGTGGCAAAATTTAGGCCACCCGGTAATATTAAACGGGTGGCCTAAATTTTGCCAGATGTCAAACGCATATGTATTGGTGTTAACCTATATAAACAACCCCATAACACCAATACAACCAGAACATTGAAACAACACCGATTACAATTATGAGAAACCCCCCAACTAATTTTCGTCTTCATGCAAAAAATATTTTCCTCACATATCCAAAATGCAATTTAGAAATTTCCGAAGCAATGAAACAAATACAAAACATACAATGTTCGTCAAACAAGAAATTCATACGAATTTCTCAAGAAACTCACGAAGATGGTTCTCCACATCTACATGCTTTAATACAATTCGAAGGTAAACTTCAATTATACAATAATCGTTTATTTGATCTTACCCATCCAAACACCTCTTCAATATTTCATCCGAATATTCAAGGAGCAAAATCCAGTTCAGATGTTAAAAAATACATTGAAAAGGAAGGAACCTATCTAGATTGGAGTGAGTTTCAGATAGATGGTCGGTCTGCAAGAGGAGGATTACAATCCGCTAATGAAGCTTACGCCCAAGCTTTAAATAGCGAAACTCATCAAAAAGCAATGGAAACTATTAAAGAGCTTGCGCCTAGAGATTTTGTTCTACAATTCCACAATATTCAAAACAATCTAAACCGAATCTTCCAAAAGCCAAAAGAAGTCTACGTTCCGAAATTCCATTTTAGTCAATTCATACTCACGGATGAAATTTCATTATGGTTCTCAAAAACTTTCGAACCACAAAATTTAAATGAATCCCCTGCGGGGCCATCTTTTCATATACTCAAAAAAGATACTGACAGACCAAAATCAATTATTATCGAAGGTCCTACAAGAACAGGAAAAACACAGTGGGCACGTTCTATTGGACCACATAATTACTTAAGTGGCCATCTGGATTTCAACTACAACACTTTCTCAGACGAAGTGGAATACAACGTAATAGATGATGTGGATCCAGCGTACTTGAAAATGAAACATTGGAAACAATTAATTGGCGCGCAAAGAGAGTGGCAGACAAACCTTAAATATGGAAAACCACGTGTCATTAAAGGTGGTATTCCAATTGTTTGGCAACTCTGTCACTTTGAAAGGAGGCATATAAATACAGAATAGTCTGAAGTAAAAATAATAGTATAAAAATTAAAAACAACCAATCAGGTAACGATACCATTCTAAAACAAATATTTAATCACAGAACTTAGCTTATAAGCTAAGCAACAACCGACAAAGAATAAAGTACAACAGTACTTTTTGTCGGCCACGTGCACTACACGATAAAAATATTAAACAGATGTGGGTCCCACCACATTAAAAAGAAGGTACGACAACCAAATGTGGGCCCCACCCCATTTAAAAGACGGCGGGATAAAAAAATAAAGCATAAAAAATCCCGCCTAAAACCTAATAGGACCCACAAAAACACGTGGCAAAATTTAGGCCACCCGGTAATATTAAACGGGTGGCCTAAATTTTGCCAGATGTCAAACGCATATGTATTGGTGTTAACCTATATAAACAACCCCATAACACCAATACAACCAGAACATTGAAACAACACCGATTACAATTATGAGAAACCCCCCAACTAATTTTTGTCTTCATGCAAAAAATATTTTCCTCACATATCCAAAATGCAATTTAGAAATTTCTGAAGCAATGAAACAAATACAAAACATACAATGTTCGTCAAACAAGAAATTCATACGAATTTCTCAAGAAACTCACGAAGATGGTTCTCCACATCTACATGCTTTAATACAATTCGAAGGTAAACTTCAATTATACAATAATCGTTTATTTGATCTTACCCATCCAAACACCTCTTCAATATTTCATCCGAATATTCAAGGAGCAAAATCCAGTTCAGATGTTAAAAAATACATTGAAAAGGAAGGAACCTATCTAGATTGGAGTGAGTTTCAGATAGATGGTCGGTCTGCAAGAGGAGGATTACAATCCGCTAATGAAGCTTACGCCCAAGCTTTAAATAGCGAAACTCATCAAAAAGCAATGGAAACTATTAAAGAGCATGCGCCTAGAGTTTTTGTTCTACAATTCCACAATATTCAAAACAATCCAAACCGAATCTTCCTAAAGCCAAAAGAAGTCTACGTTCCGAAATTCCATTTTAGTCAATTCATACTCACGGATGAAATTTCATTATGGTTCTCAAAAACTTTCGAACCACAAAATTTAAATGAATCCCCTGCGGGGCCATCTTTTCATATACTCAAAAAAGATACTGACAGACCAAAATCAATTATTATTGAAGGTCCTACAAGAACAGGAAAAACACAGTGGGCACGTTCTATTGGACCACATAATTACTTAAGTGGCCATCTGGATTTCAACTACAACACTTTCTCAGACGAAGTGGAATACAACGTAATAGATGATGTGGATCCAGCGTACTTGAAAATGAAACATTGGAAACAATTAATTGGCGCGCAAAGAGAGTGGCAGACAAACCTTAAATATGGAAAACCACGTGTCATTAAAGGTGGTATTCCAATTGTTTGGCAACTCTGTCACTTTGAAAGGAGGCATATAAATACAGAATAGTCTGAAGTAAAAATAATAGTATAAAAATTAAAAATAACCAATCAGGTAACGATACCATTCTAAAACAAATATTTAATCACAGAACTTAGCTTATAAGCTAAGCAACAACCGACAAAGAATAAAGTACAACAGTACTTTTTGTCGGCCACGTGCACTACACGATAAAAATATTAAACAGATGTGGGTCCCACCACATTAAAAAGAAGGTACGACAACCAAATGTGGGCCCCACCACATTTAAAAGACGGCGGGATAAAAAAATAAAGCATAAAAAATCCCGCCTAAAACCTAATAGGACCCACAAAAACACGTGGCAAAATTTAGGCCACCCGGTAATATTAAACGGGTGGCCTAAATTTTGCCAGATGTCAAACGCATATGTATTGGTGTTAACCTATATAAACAACCCCATAACACCAATACAACCAGAACATTGAAACAACACCGATTACAATTATGAGAAACCCCCCAACTAATTTTCGTCTTCATGCAAAAAATATTTTCCTCACATATCCAAAATGCAATTTAGAAATTTCCGAAGCAATGAAACAAATACAAAACATACAATGTTCGTCAAACAAGAAATTCATACGAATTTCTCAAGAAACTCACGAAGATGGTTCTCCACATCTACATGCTTTAATACAATTCGAAGGTAAACTTCAATTATACAATAATCGTTTATTTGATCTTACCCATCCAAACACCTCTTCAATATTTCATCCGAATATTCAAGGAGCAAAATCCAGTTCAGATGTTAAAAAATACATTGAAAAGGAAGGAACCTATCTAGATTGGAGTGAGTTTCAGATAGATGGTCGGTCTGCAAGAGGAGGATTACAATCCGCTAATGAAGCTTACGCCCAAGCTTTAAATAGCGAAACTCATCAAAAAGCAATGGAAACTATTAAAGAGCTTGCGCCTAGAGATTTTGTTCTACAATTCCACAATATTCAAAACAATCTAAACCGAATCTTCCAAAAGCCAAAAGAAGTCTACGTTCCGAAATTCCATTTTAGTCAATTCATACTCACGGATGAAATTTCATTATGGTTCTCAAAAACTTTCGAACCACAAAATTTAAATGAATCCCCTGCGGGGCCATCTTTTCATATACTCAAAAAAGATACTGACAGACCAAAATCAATTATTATCGAAGGTCCTACAAGAACAGGAAAAACACAGTGGGCACGTTCTATTGGACCACATAATTACTTAAGTGGCCATCTGGATTTCAACTACAACACTTTCTCAGACGAAGTGGAATACAACGTAATAGATGATGTGGATCCATCGTACTTGAAAATGAAACATTGGAAACAATTAATTGGCGCGCAAAGAGAGTGGCAGACAAACCTTAAATATGGAAAACCACGTGTCATTAAAGGTGGTATTCCAATTGTTTGGCAACTCTGTCACTTTGAAAGGAGGCATATAAATACAGAATAGTCTGAAGTAAAAATAATAGTATAAAAATTAAAAACAACCAATCAGGTAACGATACCATTCTAAAACAAATATTTAATCACAGAACTTAGCTTATAAGCTAAGCAACAACCGACAAAGAATAAAGTACAACAGTACTTTTTGTCGGCCACGTGCACTACACGATAAAAATATTAAACAGATGTGGGTCCCACCACATTAAAAAGAAGGTACGACAACCAAATGTGGGCCCCACCACATTTAAAAGACGGCGGGATAAAAAAATAAAGCATAAAAAATCCCGCCTAAAACCTAATAGGACCCACAAAAACACGTGGCAAAATTTAGGCCACCCGGTAATATTAAACGGGTGGCCTAAATTTTGCCAGATGTCAAACGCATATGTATTGGTGTTAACCTATATAAACAACCCCATAACACCAATACAACCAGAACATTGAAACAACACCGATTACAATTATGAGAAACCCCCCAACTAATTTTCGTCTTCATGCAAAAAATATTTTCCTCACATATCCAAAATGCAATTTAGAAATTTCCGAAGCAATGAAACAAATACAAAACATACAATGTTCGTCAAACAAGAAATTCATACGAATTTCTCAAGAAACTCACGAAGATGGTTCTCCACATCTACATGCTTTAATACAATTCGAAGGTAAACTTCAATTATACAATAATCGTTTATTTGATCTTACCCATCCAAACACCTCTTCAATATTTCATCCAAATATTCAAGGAGCAAAATCCAGTTCAGATGTTAAAAAATACATTGAAAAGGAAGGAACCTATCTAGATTGGAGTGAGTTTCAGATAGATGGTCGGTCTGCAAGAGGAGGATTACAATCCGCTAATGAAGCTTACGCCCAAGCTTTAAATAGCGAAACTCATCAAAAAGCAATGGAAACTATTAAAGAGCATGCGCCTAGAGTTTTTGTTCTACAATTCCACAATATTCAAAACAATCCAAACCGAATCTTCCTAAAGCCAAAAGAAGTCTACGTTCCGAAATTCCATTTTAGTCAATTCATACTCACGGATGAAATTTCATTATGGTTCTCAAAAACTTTCGAACCACAAAATTTAAATGAATCCCCTGCGGGGCCATCTTTTCATATACTCAAAAAAGATACTGACAGACCAAAATCAATTATTATTGAAGGTCCTACAAGAACAGGAAAAACACAGTGGGCACGTTCTATTGGACCACATAATTACTTAAGTGGCCATCTGGATTTCAACTACAACACTTTCTCAGACGAAGTGGAATACAACGTAATAGATGATGTGGATCCAGCGTACTTGAAAATGAAACATTGGAAACAATTAATTGGCGCGCAAAGAGAGTGGCAGACAAACCTTAAATATGGAAAACCACGTGTCATTAAAGGTGGTATTCCAATTGTTTGGCAACTCTGTCACTTTGAAAGGAGGCATATAAATACAGAATAGTCTGAAGTAAAAATAATAGTATAAAAATTAAAAACAACCAATCAGGTAACGATACCATTCTAAAACAAATATTTAATCACAGAACTTAGCTTATAAGCTAAGCAACAACCGACAAAGAATAAAGTACAACAGTACTTTTTGTCGGCCACGTGCACTACACGATAAAAATATTAAACAGATGTGGGTCCCACCACATTAAAAAGAAGGTACGACAACCAAATGTGGGCCCCACCACATTTAAAAGACGGCGGGATAAAAAAATAAAGCATAAAAAATCCCGCCTAAAACCTAATAGGACCCACAAAACACGTGGCAAAATTTAGGCCACCCGGTAATATTAAACGGGTGGCCTAAATTTTGCCAGATGTCAAACGCATATGTATTGGTGTTAACCTATATAAACAACCCTATAACACCAATACAACCAGAACATTGAAACAACACCGATTACAATTATGAGAAACCCCCCAACTAATTTTCGTCTTCATGCAAAAAATATTTTCCTCACATATCCAAAATGCAATTTAGAAATTTCCGAAGCAATGAAACAAATACAAAACATACCATGTTCGTCAAACAAGAAATTCATACGAATTTCTCAAGAAACTCACGAAGATGGTTCTCCACATCTACATGCTTTAATACAATTCGAAGGTAAACTTCAATTATACAATAATCGTTTATTTGATCTTACCCATCCAAACACCTCTTCAATATTTCATCCGAATATTCAAGGAGCAAAATCCAGTTCAGATGTTAAAAAATACATTGAAAAGGAAGGAACCTATCTAGATTGGAGTGAGTTTCAGATAGATGGTCGGTCTGCAAGAGGAGGATTACAGTCCGCTAATGAAGCTTACGCCCAAGCTTTAAATAGCGAAACTCATCAAAAAGCAATGGAAACTATTAAAGAGCTTGCGCCTAGAGATTTTGTTCTACAATTCCACAATATTCAAAACAATCTAAACCGAATCTTCCAAAAGCCAAAAGAAGTCTACGTTCCGAAATTCCGTTTTAGTCAATTCATACTCACGGATGAAATTTCATTATGGTTCTCAAAAACTTTCGAACCACAAAATTTAAATGAATCCCCTGCGGGGCCATCTTTTCATATACTCAAAAAAGATACTGACAGACCAAAATCAATTATTATCGAAGGTCCTACAAGAACAGGAAAAACACAGTGGGCACGTTCTATTGGACCACATAATTACTTAAGTGGCCATCTGGATTTCAACTACAACACTTTCTCAGATGAAGTGGAATACAACGTAATAGATGATGTGGATCCAGCGTACTTGAAAATGAAACATTGGAAACAATTAATTGGCGCGCAAAGAGAGTGGCAGACAAACCTTAAATATGGAAAACCACGTGTCATTAAAAGTTGGTATTCCAATTGTTTGGCAACTCTGTCACTTTGAAAGGAGGCATATAAATACAGAATAGTCTGAAGTAAAAATAATAGTATAAAAATTAAAAACAACCAATCAGGTAACGATACCATTCTAAAACAAATATTTAATCACAGAACTTAGCTTATAAGCTAAGCAACAACCGACAAAGAATAAAGTACAACAGTACTTTTTGTCAGCCACGTGCACTACACGATAAAAATATTAAACAGATGTGGGTCCCACCACATTAAAAAGAAGGTACGACAACCAAATGTGGGCCCCACCACATTTAAAAGACGGCGGGATAAAAAAATAAAGCATAAAAAATCCCGCCTAAAACCTAATAGGACCCACAAAAACACGTGGCAAAATTTAGGCCACCCGGTAATATTAAACGGGTGGCCTAAATTTTGCCAGATGTCAAACGCATATGTATTGGTGTTAACCTATATAAACAACCCCATAACACCAATACAACCAGAACATTGAAACAACACCGATTACAATTATGAGAAACCCCCCAACTAATTTTCGTCTTCATGCAAAAAATATTTTCCTCACATATCCAAAATGCAATTTAGAAATTTCCGAAGCAATGAAACAAATACAAAACATACAATGTTCGTCAAACATGAAATTCATACGAATTTCTCAAGAAACTCACGAAGATGGTTCTCCACATCTACATGCTTTAATACAATTCGAAGGTAAACTTCAATTATACAATAATCGTTTATTTGATCTTACCCATCCAAACACCTCTTCAATATTTCATCCGAATATTCAAGGAGCAAAATCCAGTTCAGATGTTAAAAAATACATTGAAAAGGAAGGAACCTATCTAGATTGGAGTGAGTTTCAGATAGATGGTCGGTCTGCAAGAGGAGGATTACAATCCGCTAATGAAGCTTACGCCCAAGCTTTAAATAGCGAAACTCATCAAAAAGCAATGGAAACTATTAAAGAGCTTGCGCCTAGAGATTTTGTTCTACAATTCCACAATATTCAAAACAATCTAAACCGAATCTTCCAAAAGCCAAAAGAAGTCTACGTTCCGAAATTCCATTTTAGTCAATTCATACTCACGGATGAAATTTCATTATGGTTCTCAAAAACTTTCGAACCACAAAATTTAAATGAATCCCCTGCGGGGCCATCTTTTCATATACTCAAAAAAGATACTGACAGACCAAAATAAATTATTATCGAAGGTCCTACAAGAACAGGAAAAACACAGTGGGCACGTTCTATTGGACCACATAATTACTTAAGTGGCACCTGGTGCACTTTTCCTCAAACGACAAACGAGACTTTAATAACTTATTCACCTCTTTATTAAACAGGAGGAACTCTTCCTGTTCCTCCAAATTGATGTCTTTCGGGTTCGCCTTGATTCCCAAAATGTCCCACTTGTTCTGCCGAAGAAAACAACTGGTGCAAACGGCCAACAATTGTGGATAATTGTTTGGCAACTCTGTCACTTTGAAAGGAGGCATATAAATACAAAATAGTCTGAAGTAAAAATAATAGTATAAATATTAAAAACAACCAATCAGGTAACGATACCATTCTAAAACAAATATTTAATCACAGAACTTAGCTTATAAGCTAAGCAACAACCGACAAAGAATAAAGTACAACAGTACTTTTTGTCGGCCACGTGCACTACACGACAAAAATATTAAACAGATGTGGGTCCCAACACATTAAAAAGAAGGTACGACAACCAAATGTGGGCCCCACCACATTTAAAAGACGGCGGGATTAAAAAAATAAAGCATAAAAAATCCCGCCTAAAACCTAATAGGACCCACAAAAACACGTGGCAAAATTTAGGCCACCCGGTAATATTAAACGGGTGGCCTAAATTTTGCCAGATGTCAAACGCATATGTATTGGTGTTAACCTATATAAACAACCCCATAACACCAATACAACCAGAACATTGAAACAACACCGATTACAATTATGAGAAACCCCCCAACTAATTTTCGTCTTCATGCAAAAAATATTTTCCTCACATATCCAAAATGCAATTTAGAAATTTCCGAAGCAATGAAACAAATACAAAACATACAACGTTCGTCAAACAAGAAATTCATACGAATTTCTCAAGAAACTCACGAAGATGGTTCTCCACATCTACATGCTTTAATACAATTCGAAGGTAAACTTCAATTATACAATAATCGTTTATTTGATCTTACCCATCCAAACACCTCTTCAATATTTCATCCGAATATTCAAGGAGCAAAATCCAGTTCAGATGTTAAAAAATACATTGAAAAGGAAGGAACCTATCTAGATTGGGGTGAGTTTCAGATAGATGGTCGGTCTGCAAGAGGAGGATTACAATCCGCTAATGAAGCTTACGCCCAAGCTTTAAATAGCGAAACTCATCAAAAAGCAATGGAAACTATTAAAGAGCTTGCGCCTAGAGATTTTGTTCTACAATTCCACAATATTCAAAACAATCTAAACCGAATCTTCCAAAAGCCAAAAGAAGTCTACGTTCCGAAATTCCATTTTAGTCAATTCATACTCACGGATGAAATTTCATTATGGTTCTCAAAAACTTTCGAACCACAAAATTTAAATGAATCCCCTGCGGGGCCATCTTTTCATATACTCAAAAAAGATACTGACAGACCAAAATCAATTATTATCGAAGGTCCTACAAGAACAGGAAAAACACAGTGGGCACGTTCTATTGGACCACATAATTACTTAAGTGGCACCTGGTGCACTTTTCCTCAAACGACAAACGAGACTTTAATAACTTATTCACCTCTTTATTAAACAGGAGGAACTCTTCCTGTTCCTCCAAATTGATGTCTTTCGGGTTCGCCTTGATTCCCAAAATGTCCCACTTGTTCTGCCGAAGAAAACAACTGGTGCAAACGGCCAACAATTGTGGATAATTGTTTGGCAACTCTGTCACTTTGAAAGGAGGCATATAAATACAGAATAGTCTGAAGTAAAAATAATAGTATAAAAATTAAAAACAACCAATCAGGTAACGATACCATTCTAAAACAAATATTTAATCACAGAACTTAGCTTATAAGCTAAGCAACAACCGACAAAGAATAAAGTACAACAGTACTTTTTGTCGGCCACGTGCACTACACGACAAAAATATTAAACAGATGTGGGTCCCAACACATTAAAAAGAAGGTACGACAACCAAATGTGGGCCCCACCACATTTAAAAGACGGCGGGATTAAAAAATAAAGCATAAAAAAACCCGCCTAAAACCTAATAGGACCCACAAAAACACGTGGCAAAATTTAGGCCACCCGGTAATATTAAACGGGTGGCCTAAATTTTGCCAGATGTCAAACGCATATGTATTGGTGTTAACCTATATAAACAACCCCATAACACCAATACAACCAGAACATTGAAACAACACCGATTACAATTATGAGAAACCCCCCAACTAATTTTCGTCTTCATGCAAAAAATATTTTCCTCACATATCCAAAATGCAATTTAGAAATTTCCGAAGCAATGAAACAAATACAAAACATACAATGTTCGTCAAACAAGAAATTCATACGAATTTCTCAAGAAACTCACGAAGATGGTTCTCCACATCTACATGCTTTAATACAATTCGAAGGTAAACTTCAATTATACAATAATCGTTTATTTGATCTTACCCATCCAAACACCTCTTCAATATTTCATCCGAATATTCAAGGAGCAAAATCCAGTTCAGATGTTAAAAAATACATTGAAAAGGAAGGAACCTATCTAGATTGGGGTGAGTTTCAGATAGATGGTCGGTCTGCAAGAGGAGGATTACAATCCGCTAATGAAGCTTACGCCCAAGCTTTAAATAGCGAAACTCATCAAAAAGCAATGGAAACTATTAAAGAGCTTGCGCCTAGAGATTTTGTTCTACAATTCCACAATATTCAAAACAATCTAAACCGAATCTTCCAAAAGCCAAAAGAAGTCTACGTTCCGAAATTCCATTTTAGTCAATTCATACTCACGGATGAAATTTCATTATGGTTCTCAAAAACTTTCGAACCACAAAATTTAAATGAATCCCCTGCGGGGCCATCTTTTCATATACTCAAAAAAGATACTGACAGACCAAAATCAATTATTATCGAAGGTTCTACAAGAACAGGAAAAACACAGTGGGCACGTTCTATTGGACCACATAATTACTTAAGTGGCACCTGGTGCACTTTTCCTCAAACGACAAACGAGACTTTAATAACTTATTCACCTCTTTATTAAACAGGAGGAACTCTTCCTGTTCCTCCAAATTGATGTCTTTCGGGTTCGCCTTGATTCCCAAAATGTCCCACTTGTTCTGCCGAAGAAAACAACTGGTGCAAACGGCCAACAATTGTGGATAATTGTTTGGCAACTCTGTCACTTTGAAAGGAGGCATATAAATACAGAATAGTCTGAAGTAAAAATAATAGTATAAAAATTAAAAACAACCAATCAGGTAACGATACCATTCTAAAACAAATATTTAATCACAGAACTTAGCTTATAAGCTAAGCAACAACCGACAAAGAATAAAGTACAACAGTACTTTTTGTCGGCCACGTGCACTACACGACAAAAATATTAAACAGATGTGGGTCCCACCACATTAAAAAGAAGGTACGACAACCAAATGTGGGCCCCACCACATTTAAAAGACGGCGGGATTAAAAAATAAAGCATAAAAAATCCCGCCTAAAACCTAATAGGACCCACAAAAACACGTGGCAAAATTTAGGCCACCCGGTAATATTAAACGGGTGGCCTAAATTTTGCCAGATGTCAAACGCATATGTATTGGTGTTAACCTATATAAACAACCCCATAACACCAATACAACCAGAACATTGAAACAACACCGATTACAATTATGAGAAACCCCCCAACTAATTTTCGTCTTCATGCAAAAAATATTTTCCTCACATATCCAAAATGCAATTTAGAAATTTCCGAAGCAATGAAACAAATACAAAACATACAATGTTCGTCAAACAAGAAATTCATACGAATTTCTCAAGAAACTCACGAAGATGGTTCTCCACATCTACATGCTTTAATACAATTCGAAGGTAAACTTCAATTATACAATAATCGTTTATTTGATCTTACCCATCCAAACACCTCTTCAATATTTCATCCGAATATTCAAGGAGCAAAATCCAGTTCAGATGTTAAAAAATACATTGAAAAGGAAGGAACCTATCTAGATTGGGGTGAGTTTCAGATAGATGGTCGGTCTGCAAGAGGAGGATTACAATCCGCTAATAAAGCTTACGCCCAAGCTTTAAATAGCGAAACTCATCAAAAAGCAATGGAAACTATTAAAGAGCTTGCGCCTAGAGATTTTGTTCTACAATTCCACAATATTCAAAACAATCTAAACCGAATCTTCCAAAAGCCAAAAGAAGTCTACGTTCCGAAATTCCATTTTAGTCAATTCATACTCACGGATGAAATTTCATTATGGTTCTCAAAAACTTTCGAACCACAAAATTTAAATGAATCCCCTGCGGGGCCATCTTTTCATATACTCAAAAAAGATACTGACAGACCAAAATCTATTATTATCGAAGGTTCTACAAGAACAGGAAAAACACAGTGGGCACGTTCTATTGGACCACATAATTACTTAAGTGGCACCTGGTGCACTTTTCCTCAAACGACAAACGAGACTTTAATAACTTATTCACCTCTTTATTAAACAGGAGGAACTCTTCCTGTTCCTCCAAATTGATGTCTTTCGGGTTCGCCTTGATTCCCAAAATGTCCCACTTGTTCTGCCGAAGAAAACAACTGGTGCAAACGGCCAACAATTGTGGATAATTGTTTGGCAACTCTGTCACTTTGAAAGGAGGCATATAAATACAGAATAGTCTGAAGTAAAAATAATAGTATAAAAATTAAAAACAACCAATCAGGTAACGATACCATTCTAAAACAAATATTTAATCACAGAACTTAGCTTATAAGCTAAGCAACAACCGACAAAGAATAAAGTACAACAGTACTTTTTGTCGGCCACGTGCACTACACGACAAAAATATTAAACAGATGTGGGTCCCAACACATTAAAAAGAAGGTACGACAACCAAATGTGGGCCCCACCACATTTAAAAGACGGCGGGATTAAAAAATAAAGCATAAAAAATCCCGCCTAAAACCTAATAGGACCCACAAAAACACGTGGCAAAATTTAGTCCACCCGGTAATATTAAACGGGTGGCCTAAATTTTGCCAGATGTCAAACGCATATGTATTGGTGTTAACCTATATAAACAACCCCATAACACCAATACAACCAGAACATTGAAACAACACCGTTTACAATTATGAGAAACCCCCCAACTAATTTTCGTCTTCATGCAAAAAATATTTTCCTCACATATCCAAAATGCAATTTAGAAATTTCCGAAGCAATGAAACAAATACAAAACATACAATGTTCGTCAAACAAGAAATTCATACGAATTTCTCAAGAAACTCACGAAGATGGTTCTCCACATCTACATGCTTTAATACAATTCGAAGGTAAACTTCAATTATACAATAATCGTTTATTTGATCTTACCCATCCAAACACCTCTTCAATATTTCATCCGAATATTCAAGGAACAAAATCCAGTTCAGATGTTAAAAAATACATTGAAAAGGAAGGAACCTATCTAGATTGGGGTGAGTTTCAGATAGATGGTCGGTCTGCAAGAGGAGGATTACAATCCGCTAATAAAGCTTACGCCCAAGCTTTAAATAGCGAAACTCATCAAAAAGCAATGGAAACTATTAAAGAGCTTGCGCCTAGAGATTTTGTTCTACAATTCCACAATATTCAAAACAATCTAAACCGAATCTTCCAAAAGCCAAAAGAAGTCTACGTTCCGAAATTCCATTTTAGTCAATTCATACTCACGGATGAAATTTCATTATGGTTCTCAAAAACTTTCGAACCACAAAATTTAAATGAATCCCCTGCGGGGCCATCTTTTCATATACTCAAAAAAGATACTGACAGACCAAAATCAATTATTATCGAAGGTCCTACAAGAACAGGAAAAACACAGTGGGCACGTTCTATTGGACCACATAATTACTTAAGTGGCACCTGGTGCACTTTTCCTCAAACGACAAACGAGACTTTAATAACTTATTCACCTCTTTATTAAACAGGAGGAACTCTTCCTGTTCCTCCAAATTGATGTCTTTCGGGTTCGCCTTGATTCCCAAAATGTCCCACTTGTTCTGCCGAAGAAAACAACTGGTGCAAACGGCCAACAATTGTGGATAATTGTTTGGCAACTCTGTCACTTTGAAAGGAGGCATATAAATACAGAATAGTCTGAAGTAAAAATAATAGTATAAAAATTAAAAACAACCAATCAGGTAACGATACCATTCTAAAACAAATATTTAATCACAGAACTTAGCTTATAAGCTAAGCAACAACCGACAAAGAATAAAGTACAACAGTACTTTTTGTCGGCCACGTGCACTACACGACAAAAATATTAAACAGATGTGGGTCCCAACACATTAAAAAGAAGGTACGACAACCAAATGTGGGCCCCACCACATTTAAAAGACGGCGGGATTAAAAAATAAAGCATAAAAAATCCCGCCTAAAACCTAATAGGACCCACAAAAACACGTGGCAAAATTTAGGCCACCCGGTAATATTAAACGGGTGGCCTAAATTTTGCCAGATGTCAAACGCATATGTATTGGTGTTAACCTATATAAACAACCCCATAACACCAATACAACCAGAACATTGAAACAACACCGATTACAATTATGAGAAACCCCCCAACTAATTTTCGTCTTCATGCAAAAAATATTTTCCTCACATATCCAAAATGCAATTTAGAAATTTTCGAAGCAATGAAACAAATACAAAACATACAATGTTCGTCAAACAAGAAATTCATACGAATTTCTCAAGAAACTCACGAAGATGGTTCTCCACATCTACATGCTTTAATACAATTCGAAGGTAAACTTCAATTATACAATAATCGTTTATTTGATCTTACCCATCCAAACACCTCTTCAATATTTCATCCGAATATTCAAGGAGCAAAATCCAGTTCAGATGTTAAAAAATACATTGAAAAGGAAGGAACCTATCTAGATTGGGGTGAGTTTCAGATAGATGGTCGGTCTGCAAGAGGAGGATTACAATCCGCTAATGAAGCTTACGCCCAAGCTTTAAATAGCGAAACTCATCAAAAAGCAATGGAAACTATTAAAGAGCTTGCGCCTAGAGATTTTGTTCTACAATTCCACAATATTCAAAACAATCTAAACCGAATCTTCCAAAAGCCAAAAGAAGTCTACGTTCCGAAATTCCATTTTAGTCAATTCATACTCACGGATGAAATTTCATTATGGTTCTCAAAAACTTTTGAACCACAAAATTTAAATGAATCCCCTGCGGGGCCATCTTTTCATATACTCAAAAAAGATACTGACAGACCAAAATAAATTATTATCGAAGGTTCTACAAGAACAGGAAAAACACAGTGGGCACGTTCTATTGGACCACATAATTACTTAAGTGGCACCTGGTGCACTTTTCCACAAACGACAAACGAGACTTTAATAACTTATTCACCTCTTTATTAAACAGGAGGAACTCTTCCTGTTCCTCCAAATTGATGTCTTTCGGGTTCGCCTTGATTCCCAAAATGTCCCACTTGTTCTGCCGAAGAAAACAACTGGTGCAAACGGCCAACAATTGTGGATAATTGTTTGGCAACTCTGTCACTTTGAAAGGAGGCATATAAATACAGAATAGTCTGAAGTAAAAATAATAGTATAAAAATTAAAAACAACCAATCAGGTAACGATACCATTCTAAAACAAATATTTAATCACAGAACTTAGCTTATAAGCTAAGCAACAACCGACAAAGAATAAAGTACAACAGTACTTTTTGTCGGCCACGTGCACTACACGACAAAAATATTAAACAGATGTGGGTCCCACCACATTAAAAAGAAGGTACGACAACCAAATGTGGGCCCCACCACATTTAAAAGACGGCGGGATTAAAAAATAAAGCATAAAAAATCCCGCCTAAAACCTAATAGGACCCACAAAAACACGTGGCAAAATTTAGGCCACCCGGTAATATTAAACGGGTGGCCTAAATTTTGCCAGATGTCAAACGCATATGTATTGGTGTTAACCTATATAAACAACCCCATAACACCAATACAACCAGAACATTGAAACAACACCGATTACAATTATGAGAAACCCCCCAACTAATTTTCGTCTTCATGCAAAAAATATTTTCCTCACATATCCAAAATGCAATTTAGAAATTTCCGAAGCAATGAAACAAATACAAAACATACAATGTTCGTCAAACAAGAAATTCATACGAATTTCTCAAGAAACTCACGAAGATGGTTCTCCACATCTACATGCTTTAATACAATTCGAAGGTAAACTTCAATTATACAATAATCGTTTATTTGATCTTACCCATCCAAACACCTCTTCAATATTTCATCCGAATATTCAAGGAGCAAAATCCAGTTCAGATGTTAAAAAATACATTGAAAAGGAAGGAACCTATCTAGATTGGGGTGAGTTTCAGATAGATGGTCGGTCTGCAAGAGGAGGATTACAATACGCTAATAAAGCTTACGCCCAAGCTTTAAATCGCGAAACTCATCAAAAAGCAATGGAAACTATTAAAGAGCTTGCGCCTAGAGATTTTGTTCTACAATTCCACAATATTCAAAACAATCTAAACCGAATCTTCCAAAAGCCAAAAGAAGTCTACGTTCCGAAATTCCATTTTAGTCAATCATACTCACGGATGAAATTTCATTATGGTTCTCAAAAACTTTCGAACCACAAAATTTAAATGAATCCCCTGCGGGGCCATCTTTTCAAACGGCCAACAATTGTGGATAATTGTTTGGCAACTCTGTCACTTTGAAAGGAGGCATATAAATACAGAATAGTCTGAAGTAAAAATAATAGTATAAAAATTAAAAACAACCAATCAGGTAACGATACCATTCTAAAACAAATATTTAATCACAGAACTTAGCTTATAAGCTAAGCAACAACCGACAAAGAATAAAGTACAACAGTACTTTTTGTCGGCCACGTGCACTACACGATAAAAATATTAAACAGATGTGGGTCCCACCACATTAAAAAGAAGGTACGACAACCAAATGTGGGCCCCACCACATTTAAAAGACGGCGGGATAAAAAAATAAAGCAAAAAAAAACCCGCCTAAAACCTAATAGGACCCACAAAAACACGTGGCAAAATTTAGGCCACCCGGTAATATTAAACGGGTGGCCTAAATTTTGCCAGATGTCAAACGCATATGTATTGGTGTTAACCTATATAAACAACCCCATAACACCAATACAACCAGAACATTGAAACAACACCGATAACAATTATGAGAAACCCCCCAACTAATTTTCGTCTTCATGCAAAAAATATTTTCCTCACATATCCAAAATGCAATTTAGAAATTTCCGAAGCAATGAAACAAATACAAAACATACAATGTTCGTCAAACAAGAAATTCATACGAATTTCTCAAGAAACTCACGAAGATGGTTCTCCACATCTACATGCTTTAATACAATTCGAAGGTAAACTTCAATTATACAATAATCGTTTATTTGATCTTACCCATCCAAACACCTCTTCAATATTTCATCCGAATATTCAAGGAGCAAAATCCAGTTCAGATGTTAAAAAATACATTGAAAAGGAAGGAACCTATCTAGATTGGGGTGAGTTTCAGATAGATGGTCGGTCTGCAAGAGGAGGATTACAATGCGCTAATAAAGCTTACGCCCAAGCTTTAAATAGCGAAACTCATCAAAAAGCAATGGAAACTATTAAAGAGCTTGCGCCTAGAGATTTTGTTCTACAATTCCACAATATTCAAAACAATCTAAACCGAATCTTCCAAAAGCCAAAAGAAGTCTACGTTCCGAAATTCCATTTTAGTCAATTCATACTCACGGATGAAATTTCATTATGGTTCTCAAAAACTTTCGAACCACAAAATTTAAATGAATCCCCTGCGGGGCCATCTTTTCAAACGGCCAACAATTGTGGATAATTGTTTGGCAACTCTGTCACTTTGAAAGGAGGCATATAAATACAGAATAGTCTGAAGTAAAAATAATAGTATAAAAATTAAAAACAACCAATCAGGTAACGATACCATTCTAAAACAAATATTTAATCACAGAACTTAGCTTATAAGCTAAGCAACAACCGACAAAGAATAAAGTACAACAGTACTTTTTGTCGGCCACGTGCACTACACGATAAAAATATTAAACAGATGTGGGTCCCACCACATTAAAAAGAAGGTACGACAACCAAATGTGGGCCCCACCACATTTAAAAGACGGCGGGATAAAAAAATAAAGCAAAAAAAAACCCGCCTAAAACCTAATAGGACCCACAAAAACACGTGGCAAAATTTAGGCCACCCGGTAATATTAAACGGGTGGCCTAAATTTTGCCAGATGTCAAACGCATATGTATTGGTGTTAACCTATATAAACAACCCCATAACACCAATACAACCAGAACATTGAAACAACACCGATAACAATTATGAGAAACCCCCCAACTAATTTTCGTCTTCATGCAAAAAATATTTTCCTCACATATCCAAAATGCAATTTAGAAATTTCCGAAGCAATGAAACAAATACAAAACATACAATGTTCGTCAAACAAGAAATTCATACGAATTTCTCAAGAAACTCACGAAGATGGTTCTCCACATCTACATGCTTTAATACAATTCGAAGGTAAACTTCAATTACACAATAATCGTTTATTTGATCTTACCCATCCAAACACCTCTTCAATATTTCATCCGAATATTCAAGGAGCAAAATCCAGTTCAGATGTTAAAAAATACATTGAAAAGGAAGGAACCTATCTAGATTGGGGTGAGTTTCAGATAGATGGTCGGTCTGCAAGAGGAGGATTACAATGCGCTAATAAAGCTTACGCCCAAGCTTTAAATAGCGAAACTCATCAAAAAGCAATGGAAACTATTAAAGAGCTTGCGCCTAGAGATTTTGTTCTACAATTCCACAATATTCAAAACAATCTAAACCGAATCTTCCAAAAGCCAAAAGAAGTCTACGTTCCGAAATTCCATTTTAGTCAATTCATACTCACGGATGAAATTTCATTATGGTTCTCAAAAACTTTCGAACCACAAAATTTAAATGAATCCCCTGCGGGGCCATCTTTTCAAACGGCCAACAATTGTGAATAATTGTTTGGCAACTCTGTCGCTTTGAAAGGAGGCATATAAATACAGAATAGTCTGAAGTAAAAATAATAGTATAAAAATTAAAAACAACCAATCAGGTAACGATACCATTCTAAAACAAATATTTAATCACAGAACTTAGCTTATAAGCTAAGCAACAACCGACAAAGAATAAAGTACAACAGTACTTTTTGTCGGCCACGTGCACTACACGATAAAAATATTAAACAGATGTGGGTCCCACCACATTAAAAAGAAGGTACGACAACCAAATGTGGGCCCCACCACATTTAAAAGACGGCGGGATAAAAAAATAAAGCATAAAAAATCCCGCCTAAAACCTAATAGGACCCACAAAAACACGTGGCAAAATTTAGGCCACCCGGTAATATTAAACGGGTGGCCTAAATTTTGCCAGATGTCAAACGCATATGTATTGGTGTTAACCTATATAAACAACCCCATAACACCAATACAACCAGAACATTGAAACAACACCGATTACAATTATGAGAAACCCCCCAACTAATTTTCGCCTTCATGCAAAAAATATTTTCCTCACATATCCAAAATGCAATTTAGAAATTTCCGAAGCAATGAAACAAATACAAAACATACAATGTTCGTCAAACAAGAAATTCATACGAATTTCTCAAGAAACTCACGAAGATGGTTCTCCACATCTACATGCTTTAATACAATTCGAAGGTAAACTTCAATTATACAATAATCGTTTATTTGATCTTACCCATCCAAACACCTCTTCAATATTTCATCCGAATATTCAAGGAGCAAAATCCAGTTCAGATGTTAAAAAATACATTGAAAAGGAAGGAACCTATCTAGATTGGGGTGAGTTTCAGATAGATGGTCGGTCTGCAAGAGGAGGATTACAATCCGCTAATGAAGCTTACGCCCAAGCTTTAAATAGCGAAACTCATCAAAAAGCAATGGAAACTATTAAAGAGCTTGCGCCTAGAGATTTTGTTCTACAATTCCACAATATTCAAAACAATCTAAACCGAATCTTCCAAAAGCCAAAAGAAGTCTACGTTCCGAAATTCCATTTTAGTCAATTCATACTCACGGATGAAATTTCATTATGGTTCTCAAAAACTTTCGAACCACAAAATTTAAATGAATCCCCTGCGGGGCCATCTTTTCATATACTCAAAAAAGATACTGACAGACCAAAATCAATTATTATCGAAGGTCCTACAAGAACAGGAAAAACACAGTGGGCACGTTCTATTGGACCACATAATTACTTAAGTGGCACCTGGTGCACTTTTCCTCAAACGACAAACGAGACTTTAATAACTTATTCACCTCTTTATTAAACAGGAGGAACTCTTCCTGTTCCTCCAAATTGATGTCTTTCGGGTTCGCCTTGATTCCCAAAATGTCCCACTTGTTCTGCCGAAGAAAACAACTGGTGCAAACGGCCAACAATTGTGGATAATTGTTTGGCAACTCTGTCACTTTGAAAGGAGGCATATAAATACAGAATAGTCTGAAGTAAAAATAATAGTATAAAAATTAAAAACAACCAATCAGGTAACGATACCATTCTAAAACAAATATTTAATCACAGAACATAGCTTATAAGCTAAGCAACAACCGACAAAGAATAAAGTACAACAGTACTTTTTGTCGGCCACGTGCACTACACGACAAAAATATTAAACAGATGTGGGTCCCACCACATTAAAAAGAAGGTACGACAACCAAATGTGGGCCCCACCACATTTAAAAGACGGCGGGATAAAAAAATAAAGCATAAAAAATCCCGCCTAAAACCTAATAGGACCCACAAAAACACGTGGCAAAATTTAGGCCACCCGGTAATATTAAACGGGTGGCCTAAATTTTGCCAGATGTCAAACGCATATGTATTGGTGTTAACCTATATAAACAACCCCATAACACCAATACAACCAGAACATTGAAACAACACCGATTACAATTATGAGAAACCCCCCAACTAATTTTCGTCTTCATGCAAAAAATATTTTCCTCACATATCCAAAATGCAATTTAGAAATTTCCGAAGCAATGAAACAAATACAAAACATACAATGTTCGTCAAACAAGAAATTCATACGAATTTCTCAAGAAACTCACGAAGATGGTTCTCCACATCTACATGCTTTAATACAATTCGAAGGTAAACTTCAATTATACAATAATCGTTTATTTGATCTTACCCATCCAAACACATCTTCAATATTTCATCCGAATATTCAAGGAGCAAAATCCAGTTCAGATGTTAAAAAATACATTGAAAAGGAAGGAACCTATCTAGATTGGGGTGAGTTTCAGATAGATGGTCGGTCTGCAAGAGGAGGATTACAATCCGCTAATGAAGCTTACGCCCAAGCTTTAAATAGCGAAACTCATCAAAAAGCAATGGAAACTATTAAAGAGCTTGCGCCTAGAGATTTTGTTCTACAATTCCACAATATTCAAAACAATCTAAACCGAATCTTCCAAAAGCCAAAAGAAGTCTACGTTCCGAAATTCCATTTTAGTCAATTCATACTCACGGATGAAATTTCATTATGGTTCTCAAAAACTTTCGAACCACAAAATTTAAATGAATCCCCTGCGGGGCCATCTTTTCATATACTCAAAAAAGATACTGACAGACCAAAATCAATTATTATCGAAGGTCCTACAAGAACAGGAAAAACACAGTGGGCACGTTCTATTGGACCACATAATTACTTAAGTGGCCATCTGGATTTCAACTACAACACTTTCTCAGACGAAGTGGAATACAACGTAATATATGATGTGGATCCAGCGTACTTGAAAATGAAACATTGGAAACAATTAATTGGCGCGCAAAGAGAGTGGCAGACAAACCTTAAATATGGAAAACCACGTGTCATTAAAGGTGGTATTCCAATTGTTTGGCAACTCTGTCACTTTGAAAGGAGGCATATAAATACAGAATAGTCTGAAGTAAAAATAATAGTATAAAAATTAAAAACAACCAATCAGGTAACGATACCATTCTAAAACAAATATTTAATCACAGAACTTAGCTTATAAGCTAAGCAACAACCGACAAAGAATAAAGTACAACAGTACTTTTTGTCGGCCACGTGCACTACACGATAAAAATATTAAACAGATGTGGGTCCCACCACATTAAAAAGAAGGTACGACAACCAAATGTGGGCCCCACCACATTTAAAAGACGGCGGGATAAAAAAATAAAGCAAAAAAAATCCCGCCTAAAACCTAATAGGACCCATAAAAACACGTGGCAAAATTTAGGCCACCCGGTAATATTAAACGGGTGGCCTAAATTTTGCCAGATGTCAAACGCATATGTATTGGTGTTAACCTATATAAACAACCCCATAACACCAATACAACCAGAACATTGAAACAACACCGATTACAATTATGAGAAACCCCCCAACTAATTTTTGTCTTCATGCAAAAAATATTTTCCTCACATATCCAAAATGCAATTTAGAAATTTCCGAAGCAATGAAACAAATACAAAACATACAATGTTCGTCAAACAAGAAATTCATACGAATTTCTCAAGAAACTCACGAAGATGGTTCTCCACATCTACATGCTTTAATACAATTCGAAGGTAAACTTCAATTATACAATAATCGTTTATTTGATCTTACCCATCCAAACACCTCTTCAATATTTCATCCGAATATTCAAGGAGCAAAATCCAGTTCAGATGTTAAAAAATACATTGAAAAGGAAGGAACCTATCTAGATTGGGGTGAGTTTCAGATAGATGGTCGGTCTGCAAGAGGAGGATTACAATCCGCTAATGAAGCTTACGCCCAAGCTTTAAATAGCGAAACTCTTCAAAAAGCAATGGAAACTATTAAAGAGCTTGCGCCTAGAGATTTTGTTCTACAATTCCACAATATTCAAAACAATCTAAACCGAATCTTCCAAAAGCCAAAAGAAGTCTACGTTCCGAAATTCCATTTTAGTCAATTCATACTCACGGATGAAATTTCATTATGGTTCTCAAAAACTTTCGAACCACAAAATTTAAATGAATCCCCTGCGGGGCCATCTTTTCATATACTCAAAAAAGATACTGACAGACCAAAATCAATTATTATCGAAGGTCCTACAAGAACAGGAAAAACACAGTGGGCACGTTCTATTGGACCACATAATTACTTAAGTGGCCATCTGGATTTCAACTACAACACTTTCTCAGACGAAGTGGAATACAACGTAATAGATGATGTGGATCCAGCGTACTTGAAAATGAAACATTGGAAACAATTAATTGGCGCGCAAAGAGAGTGGCAGACAAACCTTAAATATGGAAAACCACGTGTCATTAAAGGTGGTATTCCAATTGTTTGGCAACTCTGTCACTTTGAAAGGAGGCATATAAATACAGAATAGTCTGAAGTAAAAATAATAGTATAAAAATTAAAAACAACCAATCAGGTAACGATACCATTCTAAAACAAATATTTAATCACAGAACTTAGCTTATAAGCTAAGCAACAACCGACAAAGAATAAAGTACAACAGTACTTTTTGTCGGCCACGTGCACTACACGATAAAAATATTAAACAGATGTGGGTCCCACCACATTAAAAAGAAGGTACGACAACCAAATGTGGGCCCCACCACATTTAAAAGACGGCGGGATAAAAAAATAAAGCATAAAAAATCCCGCCTAAAACCTAATAGGACCCACAAAAACACGTGGCAAAATTTAGGCCACCCGGTAATATTAAACGGGTGGCCTAAATTTTGCCAGATGTCAAACGCATATGTATTGGTGTTAACCTATATAAACAACCCCATAACACCAATACAACCAGAACATTGAAACAACACCGATTACAATTATGAGAAACCCCCCAACTAATTTTCGTCTTCATGCAAAAAATATTTTCCTCACATATCCAAAATGCAATTTAGAAATTTCCGAAGCAATGAAACAAATACAAAACATACAATGTTCGTCAAACAAGAAATTCATACGAATTTCTCAAGAAACTCACGAAGATGGTTCTCCACATCTACATGCTTTAATACAATTCGAAGGTAAACTTCAATTATACAATAATCGTTTATTTGATCTTACCCATCCAAACACCTCTTCAATATTTCATCCGAATATTCAAGGAGCAAAATCCAGTTCAGATGTTAAAAAATACATTGAAAAGGAAGGAACCTATCTAGATTGGGGTGAGTTTCAGATAGATGGTCGGTCTGCAAGAGGAGGATTACAATCCGCTAATGAAGCTTACGCCCAAGCTTTAAATAGCGAAACTCATCAAAAAGCAATGGAAACTATTAAAGAGCTTGCGCCTAGAGATTTTGTTCTACAATTCCACAATATTCAAAACAATCTAAACCGAATCTTCCAAAAGCCAAAAGAAGTCTACGTTCCGAAATTCCATTTTAGTCAATTCATACTCACGGATGAAATTTCATTATGGTTCTCAAAAACTTTCGAACCACAAAATTTAAATGAATCCCCTGCGGGGCCATCTTTTCATATACTCAAAAAAGATACTGACAGACCAAAATCAATTATTATCGAAGGTCCTACAAGAACAGGAAAAACACAGTGGGCACGTTCTATTGGACCACATAATTACTTAAGTGGCCATCTGGATTTCAACTACAACACTTTCTCAGACGAAGTGGAATACAACGTAATAGATGATGTGGATCTAGCGTACTTGAAAATGAAACATTGGAAACAATTAATTGGCGCGCAAAGAGAGTGGCAGACAAACCTTAAATATGGAAAACCACGTGTCATTAAAGGTGGTATTCCAATTGTTTGGCAACTCTGTCACTTTGAAAGGAGGCATATAAATACAGAATAGTCTGAAGTAAAAATAATAGTATAAAAATTAAAAACAACCAATCAGGTAACGATACCATTCTAAAACAAATATTTAATCACAGAACTTAGCTTATAAGCTAAGCAACAACCGACAAAGAATAAAGTACAACAGTACTTTTTGTCGGCCACGTGCACTACACGATAAAAATATTAAACAGATGTGGGTCCCACCACATTAAAAAGAAGGTACGACAACCAAATGTGGGCCCCACCACATTTAAAAGACGGCGGGATAAAAAAATAAAGCATAAAAAATCCCGCCTAAAACCTAATAGGACCCACAAAAACACGTGGCAAAATTTAGGCCACCCGGTAATATTAAACGGGTGGCCTAAATTTTGCCAGATGTCAAACGCATATGTATTGGTGTTAACCTATATAAACAACCCCACAACACCAATACAACCAGAACATTGAAACAACACCGATTACAATTATGAGAAACCCCCCAACTAATTTTCGTCTTCATGCAAAAAATATTTTCCTCACATATCCAAAATGCAATTTAGAAATTTCCGAAGCAATGAAACAAATACAAAACATACAATGTTCGTCAAACAAGAAATTCATACGAATTTCTCAAGAAACTCACGAAGATGGTTCTCCACATCTACATGCTTTAATACAATTCGAAGGTAAACTTCAATTATACAATAATCGTTTATTTGATCTTACCCATCCAAACACCTCTTCAATATTTCATCCGAATATTCGAGGAGCAAAATCCAGTTCAGATGTTAAAAAATACATTGAAAAGGAAGGAACCTATCTAGATTGGGGTGAGTTTCAGATAGATGGTCGGTCTGCAAGAGGAGGATTACAATCCGCTAATGAAGCTTACGCCCAAGCTTTAAATAGCGAAACTCATCAAAAAGCAATGGAAACTATTAAAGAGCTTGCGCCTAGAGATTTTGTTCTACAATTCCACAATATTCAAAACAATCTAAACCGAATCTTCCAAAAGCCAAAAGAAGTCTACGTTCCGAAATTCCATTTTAGTCAATTCATACTCACGGATGAAATTTCATTATGTTTCTCAAAAACTTTCGAACCACAAAATTTAAATGAATCCCCTGCGAGACCATCTTTTCATATACTCAAAAAAGATACTGACAGACCAAAATCAATTATTATCGAAGGTCCTACAAGAACAGGAAAAACACAGTGGGCACGTTCTATTGGACCACATAATTACTTAAGTGGCCATCTGGATTTCAACTACAACACTTTCTCAGACGAAGTGGAATACAACGTAATAGATGATGTGGATCCAGCGTACTTGAAAATGAAACATTGGAAACAATTAATTGGCGCGCAAAGAGAGTGGCAGACAAACCTTAAATATGGAAAACCACGTGTCATTAAAGGTGGTATTCCAATTGTTTGGCAACTCTGTCACTTTGAAAGGAGGCATATAAATACAGAATAGTCTGAAGTAAAAATAATAGTATAAAAATTAAAAACAACCAATCAGGTAACGATACCATTCTAAAACAAATATTTAATCACAGAACTTAGCTTATAAGCTAAGCAACAACCGACAAAGAATAAAGTACAACAGTACTTTTTGTCGGCCACGTGCACTACACGATAAAAATATTAAACAGATGTGGGTCCCACCACATTAAAAAGAAGGTACGACAACCAAATGTGGGCCCCACCACATTTAAAAGACGGCGGGATAAAAAAATAAAGCATAAAAAATCCCGCCTAAAACCTAATAGGACCCACAAAAACACGTGGCAAAATTTAGGCCACCCGGTAATATTAAACGGGTGGCCTAAATTTTGCCAGATGTCAAACGCATATGTATTGGTGTTAACCTATATAAACAACCCCATAACACCAATACAACCAGAACATTGAAACAACACCGATTACAATTATGAGAAACCCCCCAACTAATTTTCGCCTTCATGCAAAAAATATTTTCCTCACATATCCAAAATGCAATTTAGAAATTTCCGAAGCAATGAAACAAATACAAAACATACAATGTTCGTCAAACAAGAAATTCATACGAATTTCTCAAGAAACTCACGAAGATGGTTCTCCACATCTACATGCTTTAATACAATTCGAAGGTAAACTTCAATTGTACAATAATCGTTTATTTGATCTTACCCATCCAAACACCTCTTAAATATTTCATCCGAATATTCAAGGAGCAAAATCCAGTTCAGATGTTAAAAAATACATTGAAAAGGAAGGAACCTATCTAGATTGGGGTGAGTTTCAGATAGATGGTCGGTCTGCAAGAGGAGGATTACAATCCGCTAATGAAGCTTACGCCCAAGCTTTAAATAGCGAAACTCATCAAAAAGCAATGGAAACTATTAAAGAGCTTGCGCCTAGAGATTTTGTTCTACAATTCCACAATATTCAAAACAATCTAAACCGAATCTTCCAAAAGCCAAAAGAAGTCTACGTTCCGAAATTCCATTTTAGTCAATTCATACTCACGGATGAAATTTCATTATGGTTCTCAAAAACTTTCGAACCACAAAATTTAAATGAATCCCCTGCGGGGCCATCTTTTCATATACTCAAAAAAGATACTGACAGACCAAAATCAATTATTATCGAAGGTCCTACAAGAACAGGAAAAACACAGTGGGCACGTTCTATTGGACCACATAATTACTTAAGTGGCCATCTGGATTTCAACTACAACACTTTCTCAGACGAAGTGGAATACAACGTAATAGATGATGTGGATCCAGCGTACTTGAAAATGAAACATTGGAAACAATTAGTTGGCGCGCAAAGAGAGTGGCAGACAAACCTTAAATATGGAAAACCACGTGTCATTAAAGGTGGTATTCCAATTGTTTGGCAACTCTGTCACTTTGAAAGGAGGCATATAAATACAGAATAGTCTGAAGTAAAAATAATAGTATAAAAATTAAAAACAACCAATCAGGTAACGATACCATTCTAAAACAAATATTTAATCACAGAACTTAGCTTATAAGCTAAGCAACAACCGACAAAGAATAAAGTACAACAGTACTTTTTGTCGGCCACGTGCACTACACGATAAAAATATTAAACAGATGTGGGTCCCACCACATTAAAAAGAAGGTACGACAACCAAATGTGGGCCCCACCACATTTAAAAGACGGCGGGATAAAAAAATAAAGCATAAAAAATCCCGCCTAAAACCTAATAGGACCCACAAAAACACGTGGCAAAATTTAGGCCACCCGGTAATATTAAACGGGTGGCCTAAATTTTGCCAGATGTCAAACGCATATGTATTGGTGTTAACCTATATAAACAACCCCATAACACCAATACAACCAGAACATTGAAACAACACCGATTACAATTATGAGAAACCCCCCAACTAATTTTCGTCTTCATGCAAAAAATATTTTCCTCACATATCCAAAATGCAATTTAGAAATTTCCGAAGCAATGAAACAAATACAAAACATACAATGTTCGTCAAACAAGAAATTCATACGAATTTCTCAAGAAACTCACGAAGATGGTTCTCCACATCTACATGCTTTAATACAATTCGAAGGTAAACTTCAATTATACAATAATCGTTTATTTGATCTTACCCATCCAAACACCTCTTCAATATTTCATCCGAATATTCAAGGAGCAAAATCCAGTTCAGATGTTAAAAAATACATTGAAAAGGAAGGAACCTATCTAGATTGGGGTGAGTTTCAGATAGATGGTCGGTCTGCAAGAGGAGGATTACAATCCGCTAATGAAGCTTACGCCCAAGCTTTAAATAGCGAAACTCATCAAAAAGCAATGGAAACTATTAAAGAGCTTGCGCCTAGAGATTTTGTTCTACAATTCCACAATATTCAAAACAATCTAAACCGAATCTTCCAAAAGCCAAAAGAAGTCTACGTTCCGAAATTCCATTTTAGTCAATTCATACTCACGGATGAAATTTCATTATGGTTCTCAAAAACTTTCGAACCACAAAATTTAAATGAATCCCCTGCGGGGCCATCTTTTCATATACTCAAAAAAGATACTGACAGACCAAAATCAATTATTATCGAAGGTCCTACAAGAACAGGAAAAACACAGTGGGCACGTTCTATTGGACCACATAATTACTTAAGTGGCCATCTGGATTTCAACTACAACACTTTCTCAGACGAAGTGGAATACAACGTAATAGATGATGTGGATCCAGCGTACTTGAAAATGAAACATTGGAAACAATTAGTTGGCGCGCAAAGAGAGTGGCAGACAAACCTTAAATATGGAAAACCACGTGTCATTAAAGGTGGTATTCCAATTGTTTGGCAACTCTGTCACTTTGAAAGGAGGCATATAAATACAGAATAGTCTGAAGTAAAAATAATAGTATAAAAATTAAAAACAACCAATCAGGTAACGATACCATTCTAAAACAAATATTTAATCACAGAACTTAGCTTATAAGCTAAGCAACAACCGACAAAGAATAAAGTACAACAGTACTTTTTGTCGGCCACGTGCACTACACGATAAAAATATTAAACAGATGTGGGTCCCACCACATTAAAAAGAAGGTACGACAACCAAATGTGGGCCCCACCACATTTAAAAGACGGCGGGATAAAAAAATAAAGCATAAAAAATCCCGCCTAAAACCTAATAGGACCCACAAAAACACGTGGCAAAATTTAGGCCACCCGGTAATATTAAACGGGTGGCCTAAATTTTGCCAGATGTCAAACGCATATGTATTGGTGTTAACCTATATAAACAACCCCATAACACCAATACAACCAGAACATTGAAACAACACCGATTACAATTATGAGAAACCCCCCAACTAATTTTCGTCTTCATGCAAAAAATATTTTCCTCACATATCCAAAATGCAATTTAGAAATTTCCGAAGCAATGAAACAAATACAAAACATACAATGTTCGTCAAACAAGAAATTCATACGAATTTCTCAAGAAACTCACGAAGATGGTTCTCCACATCTACATGCTTTAATACAATTCGAAGGTAAACTTCAATTATACAATAATCGTTTATTTGATCTTACCCATCCAAACACCTCTTCAATATTTCATCCGAATATTCAAGGAGCAAAATCCAGTTCAGATGTTAAAAAATACATTGAAAAGGAAGGAACCTATCTAGATTGGGGTGAGTTTCAGATAGATGGTCGGTCTGCAAGAGGAGGATTACAATCCGCTAATGAAGCTTACGCCCAAGCTTTAAATAGCGAAACTCATCAAAAAGCAATGGAAACTATTAAAGAGCTTGCGCCTAGAGATTTTGTTCTACAATTCCACAATATTCAAAACAATCTAAACCGAATCTTCCAAAAGCCAAAAGAAGTCTACGTTCCGAAATTCCATTTTAGTCAATTCATACTCACGGATGAAATTTCATTATGGTTCTCAAAAACTTTCGAACCACAAAATTTAAATGAATCCCCTGCGGGGCCATCTTTTCATATACTCAAAAAAGATACTGACAGACCAAAATCAATTATTATCGAAGGTCCTACAAGAACAGGAAAAACACAGTGGGCACGTTCTATTGGACCACATAATTACTTAAGTGGCCATCTGGATTTCAACTACAACACTTTCTCAGACGAAGTGGAATACAACGTAATAGATGATGTGGATCCAGCGTACTTGAAAATGAAACATTGGAAACAATTAGTTGGCGCGCAAAGAGAGTGGCAGACAAACCTTAAATATGGAAAACCACGTGTCATTAAAGGTGGTATTCCAATTGTTTGGCAACTCTGTCACTTTGAAAGGAGGCATATAAATACAGAATAGTCTGAAGTAAAAATAATAGTATAAAAATTAAAAACAACCAATCAGGTAACGATACCATTCTAAAACAAATATTTAATCACAGAACTTAGCTTATAAGCTAAGCAACAACCGACAAAGAATAAAGTACAACAGTACTTTTTGTCGGCCACGTGCACTACACGATAAAAATATTAAACAGATGTGGGTCCCACCACATTAAAAAGAAGGTACGACAACCAAATGTGGGCCCCACCACATTTAAAAGACGGCGGGATAAAAAAATAAAGCATAAAAAATCCCGCCTAAAACCTAATAGGACCCACAAAAACACGTGGCAAAATTTAGGCCACCCGGTAATATTAAACGGGTGGCCTAAATTTTGCCAGATGTCAAACGCATATGTATTGGTGTTAACCTATATAAACAACCCCATAACACCAATACAACCAGAACATTGAAACAACACCGATTACAATTATGAGAAACCCCCCAACTAATTTTCGTCTTCATGCAAAAAATATTTTCCTCACATATCCAAAATGCAATTTAGAAATTTCCGAAGCAATGAAACAAATACAAAACATACAATGTTCGTCAAACAAGAAATTCATACGAATTTCTCAAGAAACTCACGAAGATGGTTCTCCACATCTACATGCTTTAATACAATTCGAAGGTAAACTTCAATTATACAATAATCGTTTATTTGATCTTACCCATCCAAACACCTCTTCAATATTTCATCCGAATATTCAAGGAGCAAAATCCAGTTCAGATGTTAAAAAATACATTGAAAAGGAAGGAACCTATCTAGTTTGGGGTGAGTTTCAGATAGATGGTCGGTCTGCAAGAGGAGGATTACAATCCGCTAATGAAGCTTACGCCCAAGCTTTAAATAGCGAAACTCATCAAAAAGCAATGGAAACTATTAAAGAGCTTGCGCCTAGAGATTTTGTTCTACAATTCCACAATATTCAAAACAATCTAAACCGAATCTTCCAAAAGCCAAAAGAAGTCTACGTTCCGAAATTCCATTTTAGTCAATTCATACTCACGGATGAAATTTCATTATGGTTCTCAAAAACTTTCGAACCACAAAATTTAAATGAATCCCCTACGGGGCCATCTTTTCATATACTCAAAAAAGATACTGACAGACCAAAATCAATTATTATCGAAGGTCCTACAAGAACAGGAAAAACACAGTGGGCACGTTCTATTGGACCACATAATTACTTAAGTGGCCATCTGGATTTCAACTACAACACTTTCTCAGACGAAGTGGAATACAACGTAATAGATGATGTGGATCCAGCGTACTTGAAAATGAAACATTGGAAACAATTAGTTGGCGCGCAAAGAGAGTGGCAGACAAACCTTAAATATGGAAAACCACATGTCATTAAAGGTGGTATTCCAATTGTTTGGCAACTCTGTCACTTTGAAAGGAGGCATATAAATACAGAATAGTCTGAAGTAAAAATAATAGTATAAAAATTAAAAACAACCAATCAGGTAACGATACCATTCTAAAACAAATATTTAATCACAGAACTTAGCTTATAAGCTAAGCAACAACCGACAAAGAATAAAGTACAACAGTACTTTTTGTCGGCCACGTGCACTACACGATAAAAATATTAAACAGATGTGGGTCCCACCACATTAAAAAGAAGGTACGACAACCAAATGTGGGCCCCACCACATTTAAAAGACGGCGGGATAAAAAAATAAAGCATAAAAAATCCCGCCTAAAACCTAATAGGACCCACAAAAACACGTGGCAAAATTTAGGCCACCCGGTAATATTAAACGGGTGGCCTAAATTTTGCCAGATGTCAAACGCATATGTATTGGTGTTAACCTATATAAACAACCCCATAACACCAATACAACCAGAACATTGAAACAACACCGATTACAATTATGAGAAACCCCCCAACTAATTTTCGTCTTCATGCAAAAAATATTTTCCTCACATATCCAAAATGCAATTTAGAAATTTCCGAAGCAATGAAACAAATACAAAACATACAATGTTCGTCAAACAAGAAATTCATACGAATTTCTCAAGAAACTCACGAAGATGGTTCTCCACATCTACATGCTTTAATACAATTCGAAGGTAAACTTCAATTATACAATAATCGTTTATTTGATCTTACCCATCCAAACACCTCTTCAATATTTCATCCGAATATTCAAGGAGCAAAATCCAGTTCAGATGTTAAAAAATACATTGAAAAGGAAGGAACCTATCTAGATTGGGGTGAGTTTCAGATAGATGGTCGGTCTGCAAGAGGAGGATTACAATCCGCTAATGAAGCTTACGCCCAAGCTTTAAATAGCGAAACTCATCAAAAAGCAATGGAAACTATTAAAGAGCTTGCGCCTAGAGATTTTGTTCTACAATTCCACAATATTCAAAACAATCTAAACCGAATCTTCCAAAAGCCAAAAGAAGTCTACGTTCCGAAATTCCATTTTAGTCAATTCATACTCACGGATGAAATTTCATTATGGTTCTCAAAAACTTTCGAACCACAAAATTTAAATGAATCCCCTGCGGGGCCATCTTTTCATATACTCAAAAAAGATACTGACAGACCAAAATCAATTATTATCGAAGGTCCTACAAGAACAGGAAAAACACAGTGGGCACGTTCTATTGGACCACATAATTACTTAAGTGGCCATCTGGATTTCAACTACAACACTTTCTCAGACGAAGTGGAATACAACGTAATAGATGATGTGGATCCAGCGTACTTGAAAATGAAACATTGGAAACAATTAGTTGGCGCGCAAAGAGAGTGGCAGACAAACCTTAAATATGGAAAACCACGTGTCATTAAAGGTGGTATTCCAATTGTTTGGCAACTCTGTCACTTTGAAAGGAGGCATATAAATACAGAATAGTCTGAAGTAAAAATAATAGTATAAAAATTAAAAACAACCAATCAGGTAACGATACCATTCTAAAACAAATATTTAATCACAGAACTTAGCTTATAAGCTAAGCAACAACCGACAAAGAATAAAGTACAACAGTACTTTTTGTCGGCCACGTGCACTACACGATAAAAATATTAAACAGATGTGGGTCCCACCACATTAAAAAGAAGGTACGACAACCAAATGTGGGCCCCACCACATTTAAAAGACGGCGGGATAAAAAAATAAAGCATAAAAAATCCCGCCTAAAACCTAATAGGACCCACAAAAACACGTGGCAAAATTTAGGCCACCCGGTAATATTAAACGGGTGGCCTAAATTTTGCCAGATGTCAAACGCATATGTATTGGTGTTAACCTATATAAACAACCCCATAACACCAATACAACCAGAACATTGAAACAACACCGATTACAATTATGAGAAACCCCCCAACTAATTTTCGTCTTCATGCAAAAAATATTTTCCTCACATATCCAAAATGCAATTTAGAAATTTCCGAAGCAATGAAACAAATACAAAACATACAATGTTCGTCAAACAAGAAATTCATACGAATTTCTCAAGAAACTCACGAAGATGGTTCTCCACATCTACATGCTTTAATACAATTCGAAGGTAAACTTCAATTATACAATAATCGTTTATTTGATCTTACCCATCCAAACACCTCTTCAATATTTCATCCGAATATTCAAGGAGCAAAATCCAGTTCAGATGTTAAAAAATACATTGAAAAGGAAGGAACCTATCTAGATTGGGGTGAGTTTCAGATAGATGGTCGGTCTGCAAGAGGAGGATTACAATCCGCTAATGAAGCTTACGCCCAAGCTTTAAATAGCGAAACTCATCAAAAAGCAATGAAAACTATTAAAGAGCTTGCGCCTAGAGATTTTGTTCTACAATTCCACAATATTCAAAACAATCTAAACCGAATCTTCCAAAAGCCAAAAGAAGTCTACGTTCCGAAATTCCATTTTAGTCAATTCATACTCACGGATGAAATTTCATTATGGTTCTCAAAAACTTTCGAACCACAAAATTTAAATGAATCCCCTACGGGGCCATCTTTTCATATACTCAAAAAAGATACTGACAGACCAAAATCAATTATTATCGAAGGTCCTACAAGAACAGGAAAAACACAGTGGGCACGTTCTATTGGACCACATAATTACTTAAGTGGCCATCTGGATTTCAACTACAACACTTTCTCAGACGAAGTGGAATACAACGTAATAGATGATGTGGATCCAGCGTACTTGAAAATGAAACATTGGAAACAATTAGTTGGCGCGCAAAGAGAGTGGCAGACAAACCTTAAATATGGAAAACCACGTGTCATTAAAGGTGGTATTCCAATTGTTTGGCAACTCTGTCACTTTGAAAGGAGGCATATAAATACAGAATAGTCTGAAGTAAAAATAATAGTATAAAAATTAAAAACAACCAATCAGGTAACGATACCATTCTAAAACAAATATTTAATCACAGAACTTAGCTTATAAGCTAAGCAACAACCGACAAAGAATAAAGTACAACAGTACTTTTTGTCGGCCACGTGCACTACACGATAAAAATATTAAACAGATGTGGGTCCCACCACATTAAAAAGAAGGTACGACAACCAAATGTGGGCCCCACCACATTTAAAAGACGGCGGGATAAAAAAATAAAGCATAAAAAATCCCGCCTAAAACCTAATAGGACCCACAAAAACACGTGGCAAAATTTAGGCCACCCGGTAATATTAAACGGGTGGCCTAAATTTTGCCAGATGTCAAACGCATATGTATTGGTGTTAACCTATATAAACAACCCCATAACACCAATACAACCAGAACATTGAAACAACACCGATTACAATTATGAGAAACCCCCCAACTAATTTTCGTCTTCATGCAAAAAATATTTTCCTCACATATCCAAAATGCAATTTAGAAATTTCCGAAGCAATGAAACAAATACAAAACATACAATGTTCGTCAAACAAGAAATTCATACGAATTTCTCAAGAAACTCACGAAGATGGTTCTCCACATCTACATGCTTTAATACAATTCGAAGGTAAACTTCAATTATACAATAATCGTTTATTTGATCTTACCCATCCAAACACCTCTTCAATATTTCATCCGAATATTCAAGGAGCAAAATCCAGTTCAGATGTTAAAAAATACATTGAAAAGGAAGGAACCTATCTAGATTGGGGTGAGTTTCAGATAGATGGTCGGTCTGCAAGAGGAGGATTACAATCCGCTAATGAAGCTTACGCCCAAGCTTTAAATAGCGAAACTCATCAAAAAGCAATGGAAACTATTAAAGAGCTTGCGCCTAGAGATTTTGTTCTACAATTCCACAATATTCAAAACAATCTAAACCGAATCTTCCAAAAGCCAAAAGAAGTCTACGTTCCGAAATTCCATTTTAGTCAATTCATACTCACGGATGAAATTTCATTATGGTTCTCAAAAACTTTCGAACCACAAAATTTAAATGAATCCCCTGCGGGGCCATCTTTTCATATACTCAAAAAAGATACTGACAGACCAAAATCAATTATTATCGAAGGTCCTACAAGAACAGGAAAAACACAGTGGGCACGTTCTATTGGACCACATAATTACTTAAGGTGGTATTCCAATTGTTTGGCAACTCTGTCACTTTGAAAGGAGGCATATAAATACAGAATAGTCTGAAGTAAAAATAATAGTATAAAAATTAAAAACAACCAATCAGGTAACGATACCATTCTAAAACAAATATTTAATCACAGAACTTAGCTTATAAGCTAAGCAACAACCGACAAAGAATAAAGTACAACAGTACTTTTTGTCGGCCACGTGCACTACACGATAAAAATATTAAACAGATGTGGGTCCCACCACATTAAAAAGAAGGTACGACAACCAAATGTTGGCCCCACCACATTTAAAAGACGGCGGGATAAAAAAATAAAGCATAAAAAATCCCGCCTAAAACCTAATAGGACCCACAAAAACACGTGGCAAAATTTAGGCCACCCGGTAATATTAAACGGGTGGCCTAAATTTTGCCAGATGTCAAACGCATATGTATTGGTGTTAACCTATATAAACAACCCCATAACACCAATACAACCAGAACATTGAAACAACACCGATTACAATTATGAGAAACCCCCCAACTAATTTTCGTCTTCATGCAAAAAATATTTTCCTCACATATCCAAAATGCAATTTAGAAATTTCCGAAGCAATGAAACAAATACAAAACATACAATGTTCGTCAAACAAGAAATTCATACGAATTTCTCAAGAAACTCACGAAGATGGTTCTCCACATCTACATGCTTTAATACAATTCGAAGGTAAACTTCAATTATACAATAATCGTTTATTTGATCTTACCCATCCAAACACCTCTTCAATATTTCATCCGAATATTCAAGGAGCAAAATCCAGTTCAGATGTTAAAAAATACATTGAAAAGGAAGGAACCTATCTAGATTGGGGTGAGTTTCAGATAGATGGTCGGTCTGCAAGAGGAGGATTACAATCCGCTAATGAAGCTTACGCCCAAGCTTTAAATAGCGAAACTCATCAAAAAGCAATGGAAACTATTAAAGAGCTTGCTCCTAGAGATTTTGTTCTACAATTCCACAATATTCAAAACAATCTAAACCGAATCTTCCAAAAGCCAAAAGAAGTCTACGTTCCGAAATTCCATTTTAGTCAATTCATACTCACGGATGAAATTTCATTATGGTTCTCAAAAACTTTCGAACCACAAAATTTAAATGAATCCCCTGCGGGGCCATCTTTTCATATACTCAAAAAAGATACTGACAGACCAAAATCAATTATTATCGAAGGTCCTACAAGAACAGGAAAAACACAGTGGGCACGTTCTATTGGACCACATAATTACTTAAGGTGGTATTCCAATTGTTTGGCAACTCTGTCACTTTGAAAGGAGGCATATAAATACAGAATAGTCTGAAGTAAAAATAATAGTATAAAAATTAAAAACAACCAATCAGGTAACGATACCATTCTAAAACAAATATTTAATCACAGAACTTAGCTTATAAGCTAAGCAACAACCGACAAAGAATAAAGTACAACAGTACTTTTTGTCGGCCACGTGCACTACACGATAAAAATATTAAACAGATGTGGGTCCCACCACATTAAAAAGAAGGTACGACAACCAAATGTTGGCCCCACCACATTTAAAAGACGGCGGGATAAAAAAATAAAGCATAAAAAATCCCGCCTAAAACCTAATAGGACCCACAAAAACACGTGGCAAAATTTAGGCCACCCGGTAATATTAAACGGGTGGCCTAAATTTTGCCAGATGTCAAACGCATATGTATTGGTGTTAACCTATATAAACAACCCCATAACACCAATACAACCAGAACATTGAAACAACACCGATTACAATTATGAGAAACCCCCCAACTAATTTTCGTCTTCATGCAAAAAATATTTTCCTCACATATCCAAAATGCAATTTAGAAATTTCCGAAGCAATGAAACAAATACAAAACATACAATGTTCGTCAAACAAGAAATTCATACGAATTTCTCAAGAAACTCACGAAGATGGTTCTCCACATCTACATGCTTTAATACAATTCGAAGGTAAACTTCAATTATACAATAATCGTTTATTTGATCTTACCCATCCAAACACCTCTTCAATATTTCATCCGAATGTTCAAGGAGCAAAATCCAGTTCAGATGTTAAAAAATACATTGAAAAGGAAGGAACCTATCTAGATTGGGGTGAGTTTCAGATAGATGGTCGGTCTGCAAGAGGAGGATTACAATCCGCTAATGAAGCTTACGCCCAAGCTTTAAATAGCGAAACTCATCAAAAAGCAATGGAAACTATTAAAGAGCTTGCGCCTAGAGATTTTGTTCTACAATTCCACAATATTCAAAACAATCTAAACCGAATCTTCCAAAAGCCAAAAGAAGTCTACGTTCCGAAATTCCATTTTAGTCAATTCATACTCACGGATGAAATTTCATTATGGTTCTCAAAAACTTTCGAACCACAAAATTTAAATGAATCCCCTGCGGGGCCATCTTTTCATATACTCAAAAAAGATACTGACAGAACAAAATCAATTATTATCGAAGGTTCTACAAGAACAGGAAAAACACAGTGGGCACGTTCTATTGGACCACATAATTACTTAAGTGGCACCTGGTGCACTTTTCCTCAAACGACAAACGAGACTTTAATAACTTATTCACCTCTTTATTAAACAGGAGGAACTCTTCCTGTTCCTCCAAATTGATGTCTTTCGGGTTCGCCTTGATTCCCAAAATGTACCACTTGTTCTGCCGAAGAAAACAACTGGTGCAAACGGCCAACAATTGTGGATAATTGTTTGGCAACTCTGTCACTTTGAAAGGAGGCATATAAATACAGAATAGTCTGAAGTAAAAATAATAGTATAAAAATTAAAAACAACCAATCAGGTAACGATACCATTCTAAAACAAATATTTAATCACAGAACTTAGCTTATAAGCTAAGCAACAACCGACAAAGAATAAAGTACAACAGTACTTTTTGTCGGCCACGTGCACTACACGATAAAAATATTAAACAGATGTGGGTCCCACCACATTAAAAAGAAGGTACGACAACCAAATGTGGGCCCCACCACATTTAAAAGACGGCGGGATAAAAAAATAAAGCATAAAAAAACCCGCCTAAAACCTAATAGGACCCACAAAAACACGTGGCAAAATTTAGGCCACCCGGTAATATTAAACGGGTGGCCTAAATTTTGCCAGATGTCAAACGCATATGTATTGGTGTTAACCTATATAAACAACCCCATAACACCAATACAACCAGAACATTGAAACAACACCGATTACAATTATGAGAAACCCCCCAACTAATTTTCGTCTTCATGCAAAAAATATTTTCCTCACATATCCAAAATGCAATTTAGAAATTTCCGAAGCAATGAAACAAATACAAAACATACAATGTTCGTCAAACAAGAAATTCATACGAATTTCTCAAGAAACTCACGAAGATGGTTCTCCACATCTACATGCTTTAATACAATTCGAAGGTAAACTTCAATTATACAATAATCGTTTATTTGATCTTACCCATCCAAACACCTCTTCAATATTTCATCCGAATATTCAAGGAGCAAAATCCAGTTCAGATGTTAAAAAATACATTGAAAAGGAAGGAACCTATCTAGATTGGGGTGAGTTTCAGATAGATGGTCGGTCTGCAAGAGGAGGATTACAATCCGCTAATAAAGCTTACGCCCAAGCTTTAAATAGCGAAACTCATCAAAAAGCAATGGAAACTATTAAAGATCTTGCGCCTAGAGATTTTGTTCTACAATTCCACAATATTCAAAACAATCTAAACCGAATCTTCCAAAAGCCAAAAGAAGTCTACGTTCCGAAATTCCATTTTAGTCAATTCATACTCACGGATGAAATTTCATTATGGTTCTCAAAAACTTTCGAACCACAAAATTTAAATGAATCCCCTGCGGGGCCATCTTTTCATATACTCAAAAAAGATACTGACAGACCAAAATCAATTATTATCGAAGGTTCTACAAGAACAGGAAAAACACAGTGGGCACGTTCTATTGGACCACATAATTACTTAAGTGGCACCTGGTGCACTTTTCCTCAAACGACAAACGAGACTTTAATAACTTATTCACCTCTTTATTAAACAGGAGGAACTCTTCCTGTTCCTCCAAATTGATGTCTTTCGGGTTCGCCTTGATTCCCAAAATGTCCCACTTGTTCTGCCGAAGAAAACAACTGGTGCAAACGGCCAACAATTGTGGATAATTGTTTGGCAACTCTGTCACTTTGAAAGGAGGCATATAAATACAGAATAGTCTGAAGTAAAAATAATAGTATAAAAATTAAAAACAACCAATCAGGTAACGATACCATTCTAAAACAAATATTTAATCACAGAACTTAGCTTATAAGCTAAGCAACAACCGACAAAGAATAAAGTACAACAGTACTTTTTGTCGGCCACGTGCACTACACGATAAAAATATTAAACAGATGTGGGTCCCACCACATTAAAAAGAAGGTACGACAACCAAATGTGGGCCCCACCACATTTAAAAGACGGCGGGATAAAAAAATAAAGCAAAAAAAATCCCGCCTAAAACCTAATAGGACCCACAAAAACACGTGGCAAAATTTAGGCCACCCGGTAATATTAAACGGGTGGCCTAAATTTTGCCAGATGTCAAACGCATATGTATTGGTGTTAACCTATATAAACAACCCCATAACACCAATACAACCAGAACATTGAAACAACACCGATTACAATTATGAGAAACCCCCCAACTAATTTTCGTCTTCATGCAAAAAATATTTTCCTCACATATCCAAAATGCAATTTAGAAATTTCCGAAGCAATGAAACAAATACAAAACATACAATGTTCGTCAAACAAGAAATTCATACGAATTTCTCAAGAAACTCACGAAGATGGTTCTCCACATCTACATGCTTTAATACAATTCGAAGGTAAACTTCAATTATACAATAATCGTTTATTTGATCTTACCCATCCAAACACCTCTTCAATATTTCATCCGAATATTCAAGGAGCAAAATCCAGTTCAGATGTTAAAAAATACATTGAAAAGGAAGGAACCTATCTAGATTGGGGTGAGTTTCAGATAGATGGTCGGTCTGCAAGAGGAGGATTACAATGCGCTAATAAAGCTTACGCCCAAGCTTTAAATAGCGAAACTCATCAAAAAGCAATGGAAACTATTAAAGAGCTTGCGCCTAGAGATTTTGTTCTACAATTCCACAATATTCAAAACAATCTAAACCGAATCTTCCAAAAGCCAAAAGAAGTCTACGTTCCGAAATTCCATTTTAGTCAATTCATACTCACGGATGAAATTTCATTATGGTTCTCAAAAACTTTCGAACCACAAAATTTAAATGAATCCCCTGCGGGGCCATCTTTTCATATAGTCAAAAAAGATACTGACAGACCAAAATCAATTATTATCGAAGGTTCTACAAGAACAGGAAAAACACAGTGGGCACGTTCTATTGGACCACATAATTACTTAAGTGGCACCTGGTGCACTTTTCCTCAAACGACAAACGAGACTTTAATAACTTATTCACCTCTTTATTAAACAGGAGGAACTCTTCCTGTTCCTCCAAATTGATGTCTTTCGGGTTCGCCTTGATTCCCAAAATGTCCCACTTGTTCTGCCGAAGAAAACAACTGGTGCAAACGGCCGACAATTGTGGATAATTGTTTGGCAACTCTGTCACTTTGAAAGGAGGCATATAAATACAGAATAGTCTGAAGTAAAAATAATAGTATAAAAATTAAAAACAACCAATCAGGTAACGATACCATTCTAAAACAAATATTTAATCACAGAACTTAGCTTATAAGCTAAGCAACAACCGACAAAGAATAAAGTACAACAGTACTTTTTGTCGGCCACGTGCACTACACGATAAAAATATTAAACAGATGTGGGTCCCACCACATTAAAAAGAAGGTACGACAACCAAATGTGGGCCCCACCACATTTGAAAGACGGCGGGATAAAAAAATAAAGCATAAAAAATCCCGCCTAAAACCTAATAGGACCCACAAAAACACGTGGCAAAATTTAGGCCACCCGGTAATATTAAACGGGTGGCCTAAATTTTGCCAGATGTCAAACGCATATGTATTGGTGTTAACCTATATAAACAACCCCATAACACCAATACAACCAGAACATTGAAACAACACCGACTACAATTATGAGAAACCCCCCAACTAATTTTCGTCTTCATGCAAAAAATATTTTCCTCACATATCCAAAATGCAATTTAGAAATTTCCGAAGCAATGAAACAAATACAAAACATACAATGTTCGTCAAACAAGAAATTCATACGAATTTCTCAAGAAACTCACGAAGATGGTTCTCCACATCTACATGCTTTAATACAATTCGAAGGTAAACTTCAATTATACAATAATCGTTTATTTGATCTTACCCATCCAAACACCTCTTCAATATTTCATCCGAATATTCAAGGAGCAAAATCCAGTTCAGATGTTAAAAAATACATTGAAAAGGAAGGAACCTATCTAGATTGGGGTGAGTTTCAGATAGATGGTCGGTCTGCAAGAGGAGGATTACAATCCGCTAATAAAGCTTACGCCCAAGCTTTAAATAGCGAAACTCATCAAAAAGCAATGGAAACTATTAAAGAGCTTGCGCCTAGAGATTTTGTTCTACAATTCCACAATATTCAAAACAATCTAAACCGAATCTTCCAAAAGCCAAAAGAAGTCTACGTTCCGAAATTCCATTTTAGTCAATTCATACTCACGGATGAAATTTCATTATGGTTCTCAAAAACTTTCGAACCACAAAATTTAAATGAATCCCCTGCGGGGCCATCTTTTCATATAGTCAAAAAAGATACTGACAGACCAAAATCAATTATTATCGAAGGTCCTACAAGAACAGGAAAAACACAGTGGGCACGTTCTATTGGACCACATAATTACTTAAGTGGCACCTGGTGCACTTTTCCTCAAACGACAAACGAGACTTTAATAACTTATTCACCTCTTTATTAAACAGGAGGAACTCTTCATGTTCCTCCAAATTGATGTCTTTCGGGTTCGCCTTGATTCCCAAAATGTCCCACTTGTTCTGCCGAAGAAAACAACTGGTGCAAACGGCCGACAATTGTGGATAATTGTTTGGCAACTCTGTCACTTTGAAAGGAGGCATATAAATACAGAATAGTCTGAAGTAAAAATAATAGTATAAAAATTAAAAACAACCAATCAGGTAACGATACCATTCTAAAACAAATATTTAATCACAGAACTTAGCTTATAAGCTAAGCAACAACCGACAAAGAATAAAGTACAACAGTACTTTTTGTCGGCCACGTGCACTACACGACAAAAATATTAAACAGATGTGGGTCCCAACACATTAAAAAGAAGGTACGACAACCAAATGTGGGCCCCACCACATTTAAAAGACGGCGGGATTAAAAAATAAAGCATAAAAAATCCCGCCTAAAACCTAATAGGACCCACAAAAACACGTGGCAAAATTTAGGCCACCCGGTAATATTAAACGGGTGGCCTAAATTTTGCCAGATGTCAAACGCATATGTATTGGTGTTAACCTATATAAACAACCCCATAACACCAATACAACCAGAACATTGAAACAACACCGATTACAATTATGAGAAACCCCCCAACTAATTTTCGTCTTCATGCAAAAAATATTTTCCTCACATATCCAAAATGCAATTTAGAAATTTCCGAAGCAATGAAACAAATACAAAACATACAATGTTCGTCAAACAAGAAATTCATACGAATTTCTCAAGAAACTCACGAAGATGGTTCTCCACATCTACATGCTTTAATACAATTCGAAGGTAAACTTCAATTATACAATAATCGTTTATTTGATCTTACCCATCCAAACACCTCTTCAATATTTCATCCGAATATTCAAGGAGCAAAATCCAGTTCAGATGTTAAAAAATACATTGAAAAGGAATGAACCTATCTAGATTGGGGTGAGTTTCAGATAGATGGTCGGTCTGCAAGAGGAGGATTACAATCCGCTAATGAAGCTTACGCCCAAGCTTTAAATAGCGAAACTCATCAAAAAGCAATGGAAACTATTAAAGAGCTTGCGCCTAGAGATTTTGTTCTACAATTCCACAATATTCAAAACAATCTAAACCGAATCTTCCAAAAGCCAAAAGAAGTCTACGTTCCGAAATTCCATTTTAGTCAATTCATACTCACGGATGAAATTTCATTATGGTTCTCAAAAACTTTCGAACCACAAAATTTAAATGAATCCCCTGCGGGGCCATCTTTTCATATACTCAAAAAAGATACTGACAGACCAAAATCAATTATTATCGAAGGTCCTACAAGAACCGGAAAAACACAGTGGGCACGTTCTATTGGACCACATAATTACTTAAGTGGCCATCTGGATTTCAACTACAACACTTTCTCAGACGAAGTGGAATACAACGTAATAGATGATGTGGATCCAGCGTACTTGAAAATGAAACATTGGAAACAATTAATTGGCGCGCAAAGAGAGTGGCAGACAAACCTTAAATATGGAAAACCACGTGTCATTAAAGGTGGTATTCCAATTGTTTGGCAACTCTGTCACTTTGAAAGGAGGCATATAAATACAGAATAGTCTGAAGTAAAAATAATAGTATAAAAATTAAAAACAACCAATCAGGTAACGATACCATTCTAAAACAAATATTTAATCACAGAACTTAGCTTATAAGCTAAGCAACAACCGACAAAGAATAAAGTACAACAGTACTTTTTGTCGGCCACGTGCACTACACGACAAAAATATTAAACAGATGTGGGTCCCACCACATTAAAAAGAAGGTACGACAACCAAATGTGGGCCCCACCACATTTAAAAGACGGCGGGATAAAAAAATAAAGCATAAAAAATCCCGCCTAAAACCTAATAGGACCCACAAAAACACGTGGCAAAATTTAGGCCACCCGGTAATATTAAACGGGTGGCCTAAATTTTGCCAGATGTCAAACGCATATGTATTGGTGTTAACCTATATAAACAACCCCATAACACCAATACAACCAGAACATTGAAACAACACCGACTACAATTATGAGAAACCCCCCAACTAATTTTCGTCTTCATGCAAAAAATATTTTCCTCACATATCCAAAATGCAATTTAGAAATTTCCGAAGCAATGAAACAAATACAAAACATACAATGTTCGTCAAACAAGAAATTCATACGAATTTCTCAAGAAACTCACGAAGATAGTTCTCCACATCTACATGCTTTAATACAATTTGAAGGTAAACTTCAATTATACAATAATCGTTTATTTGATCTTACCCATCCAAACACCTCTTCAATATTTCATCCGAATATTCAAGGAGCAAAATCCAGTTCAGATGTTAAAAAATACATTGAAAAGGAAGGAACCTATCTAGATTGGAGTGAGTTTCAGATAGATGGTCGGTCTGCAAGAGGAGGATTACAATCCGCTAATGAAGCTTACGCCCAAGCTTTAAATAGCGAAACTCATCAAAAAGCAATGGAAACTATTAAAGAGCTTGCGCCTAGAGATTTTGTTCTACAATTCCACAATATTCAAAACAATCTAAACCGAATCTTCCAAAAGCCAAAAGAAGTCTACGTTCCGAAATTCCATTTTAGTCAATTCATACTCACGGATGAAATTTCATTATGGTTCTCAAAAACTTTCGAACCACAAAATTTAAATGAATCCCCTGCGGGGCCATCTTTTCATATACTCAAAAAAGATACTGACAGACCAAAATCAATTATTATCGAAGGTCCTACAAGAACAGGAAAAACACAGTGGGCACGTTCTATTGGACCACATAATTACTTAAGTGGCCATCTGGATTTCAACTACAACACTTTCTCAGACGAAGTGGAATACAACGTAATAGATGATGTGGATCCAGCGTACTTGAAAATGAAACATTGGAAACAATTAATTGGCGCGCAAAGAGAGTGGAAGACAAACCTTAAATATGGAAAACCACGTGTCATTAAAGGTGGTATTCCAATTGTTTGGCAACTCTGTCACTTTGAAAGGAGGCATATAAATACAGAATAGTCTGAAGTAAAAATAATAGTATAAAAATTAAAAACAACCAATCAGGTAACGATACCATTCTAAAACAAATATTTAATCACAGAACTTAGCTTATAAGCTAAGCAACAACCGACAAAGAATAAAGTACAACAGTACTTTTTGTCGGCCACGTGCACTACACGATAAAAATATTAAACAGATGTGGGTCCCACCACATTAAAAAGAAGGTACGACAACCAAATGTGGGCCCCACCACATTTAAAAGACGGCGGGATAAAAAAATAAAGCATAAAAAATCCCGCCTAAAACCTAATAGGACCCACAAAAACACGTGGCAAAATTTAGGCCACCCGGTAATATTAAACGGGTGGCCTAAATTTTGCCAGATGTCAAACGCATATGTATTGGTGTTAACCTATATAAACAACCCCATAACACCAATACAACCAGAACATTGAAACAACACCGATTACAATTATGAGAAACCCCCCAACTAATTTTCGTCTTCATGCAAAAAATATTTTCCTCACATATCCAAAATGCAATTTAGAAATTTCCGAAGCAATGAAACAAATACAAAACATACAATGTTCGTCAAACAAGAAATTCATACGAATTTCTCAAGAAACTCACGAAGATGGTTCTCCACATCTACATGCTTTAATACAATTCGAAGGTAAACTTCAATTATACAATAATCGTTTATTTGATCTTACCCATCCAAACACCTCTTCAATATTTCATCCGAATATTCAAGGAGCAAAATCCAGTTCAGATGTTAAAAAATACATTGAAAAGGAAGGAACCTATCTAGATTGGAGTGAGTTTCAGATAGATGGTCGGTCTGCAAGAGGAGGATTACAATCCGCTAATGAAGCTTACGCCCAAGCTTTAAATAGCGAAACTCATCAAAAAGCAATGGAAACTATTAAAGAGCTTGCGCCTAGAGATTTTGTTCTACAATTCCACAATATTCAAAACAATCTAAACCGAATCTTCCAAAAGCCAAAAGAAGTCTACGTTCCGAAATTCCATTTTAGTCAATTCATACTCACGGATGAAATTTCATTATGGTTCTCAAAAACTTTCGAACCACAAAATTTAAATGAATCCCCTGCGGGGCCATCTTTTCATATACTCAAAAAAGATACTGACAGACCAAAATCAATTATTATCGAAGGTCCTACAAGAACAGGAAAAACACAGTGGGCACGTTCTATTGGACCACATAATTACTTAAGTGGCCATCTGGATTTCAACTACAACACTTTCTCAGACGAAGTGGAATACAACGTAATAGACGATGTGGATCCAGCGTACTTGAAAATGAAACATTGGAAACAATTAATTGGCGCGCAAAGAGAGTGGCAGACAAACCTTAAATATGGAAAACCACGTGTCATTAAAGGTGGTATTCCAATTGTTTGGCAACTCTGTCACTTTGAAAGGAGGCATATAAATACAGAATAGTCTGAAGTAAAAATAATAGTATAAAAATTAAAAACAACCAATCAGGTAACGATACCATTCTAAAACAAATATTTAATCACAGAACTTAGCTTATAAGCTAAGCAACAACCGACAAAGAATAAAGTACAACAGTACTTTTTGTCGGCCACGTGCACTACACGATAAAAATATTAAACAGATGTGGGTCCCACCACATTAAAAAGAAGGTACGACAACCAAATGTGGGCCCCACCACATTTAAAAGACGGCGGGATAAAAAAATAAAGCATAAAAAATCCCGCCTAAAACCTAATAGGACCCACAAAAACACGTGGCACAATTTAGGCCACCCGGTGCCCCACCACATTTAAAAGACGGCGGGATAAAAAAATAAAGCATAAAAAAACCCGCCTAAAACCTAATAGGACCCACAAAAACACGTGGCAAAATTTAGGCCACCCGGTAATATTAAACGGGTGGCCTAAATTTTGCCAGATGTCAAACGCATATGTATTGGTGTTAACCTATATAAACAACCCCATAACACCAATACAACCAGAACATTGAAACAACACCGATTACAATTATGAGAAACCCCCCAACTAATTTTCGTCTTCATGCAAAAAATATTTTCCTCACATATCCAAAATGCAATTTAGAAATTTCCGAAGCAATGAAACAAATACAAAACATACAATGTTCGTCAAACAAGAAATTCATACGAATTTCTCAAGAAACTCACGAAGATGGTTCTCCACATCTACATGCTTTAATACAATTCGAAGGTAAACTTCAATTATACAATAATCGTTTATTTGATCTTACCCATCCAAACACCTCTTCAATATTTCATCCGAATATTCAAGGAGCAAAATCCAGTTCAGATGTTAAAAAATACATTGAAAAGGAAGGAACCTATCTAGATTGGGGTGAGTTTCAGATAGATGGTCGGTCTGCAAGAGGAGGATTACAATCCGCTAATAAAGCTTACGCCCAAGCTTTAAATAGCGAAACTCATCAAAAAGCAATGGAAACTATTAAAGAGCTTGCGCCTAGAGATTTTGTTCTACAATTCCACAATATTCAAAACAATCTAAACCGAATCTTCCAAAAGCCAAAAGAAGTCTACGTTCCGAAATTCCATTTTAGTCAATTCATACTCACGGATGAAATTTCATTATGGTTCTCAAAAACTTTCGAACCACAAAATTTAAATGAATCCCCTGCGGGGCCATCTTTTCATATACTCAAAAAAGATACTGACAGACCAAAATCAATTATTATCGAAGGTCCTACAAGAACAGGAAAAACACAGTGGGCACGTTCTATTGGACCACATAATTACTTAAGTGGCCATCTGGATTTCAACTACAACACTTTCTCAGACGAAGTGGAATACAACGTAATAGATGATGTGGATCCAGCGTACTTGAAAATGAAACATTGGAAACAATTAATTGGCGCGCAAAGAGAGTGGCAGACAAACCTTAAATATGGAAAACCACGTGTCATTAAAGGTGGTATTCCAATTGTTTGGCAACTCTGTCACTTTGAAAGGAGGCATATAAATACAGAATAGTCTGAAGTAAAAATAATAGTATAAAAATTAAAAACAACCAATCAGGTAACGATACCATTCTAAAACAAATATTTAATCACAGAACTTAGCTTATAAGCTAAGCAACAACCGACAAAGAATAAAGTACAACAGTACTTTTTGTCGGCCACGTGCACTACACGATAAAAATATTAAACAGATGTGGGTCCCACCACATTAAAAAGAAGGTACGACAACCAAATGTGGGCCCCACCACATTTAAAAGACGGCGGGATAAAAAAATAAAGCATAAAAAATCCCGCCTAAAACCTAATAGGACCCACAAAAACACGTGGCAAAATTTAGGCCACCCGGTAATATTAAACGGGTGGCCTAAATTTTGCCAGATGTCAAACGCATATGTATTGGTGTTAACCTATATAAACAACCCCATAACACCAATACAACCAGAACATTGAAACAACACCGATTACAATTATGAGAAACCCCCCAACTAATTTTCGTCTTCATGCAAAAAATATTTTCCTCACATATCCAAAATGCAATTTAGAAATTTCCGAAGCAATGAAACAAATACAAAACATACAATGTTCGTCAAACAAGAAATTCATACGAATTTCTCAAGAAACTCACGAAGATGGTTCTCCACATCTACATGCTTTAATACAATTCGAAGGTAAACTTCAATTATACAATAATCGTTTATTTGATCTTACCCATCCAAACACCTCTTCAATATTTCATCCGAATATTCAAGGAGCAAAATCCAGTTCAGATGTTAAAAAATACATTGAAAAGGAAGGAACCTATCTAGATTGGGGTGAGTTTCAGATAGATGGTCGGTCTGCAAGAGGAGGATTACAATCCGCTAATGAAGCTTACGCCCAAGCTTTAAATAGCGAAACTCATCAAAAAGCAATGGAAACTATTAAAGAGCTTGCGCCTAGAGATTTTGTTCTACAATTCCACAATATTCAAAACAATCTAAACCGAATCTTCCAAAAGCCAAAAGAAGTCTACGTTCCGAAATTCCATTTTAGTCAATTCATACTCACGGATGAAATTTCATTATGGTTCTCAAAAACTTTCGAACCACAAAATTTAAATGAATCCCCTGCGGGGCCATCTTTTCCTATACTCAAAAAAGATACTGACAGACCAAAATCAATTATTATCGAAGGTCCTACAAGAACAGGAAAAACACAGTGGGCACGTTCTATTGGACCACATAATTACTTAAGTGGCCATCTGGATTTCAACTACAACACTTTCTCAGACGAAGTGGAATACAACGTAATAGATGATGTGGATCCAGCGTACTTGAAAATGAAACATTGGAAACAATTAATTGGCGCGCAAAGAGAGTGGCAGACAAACCTTAAATATGGAAAACCACGTGTCATTAAAGGTGGTATTCCAATTGTTTGGCAACTCTGTCACTTTGAAAGGAGGCATATAAATACAGAATAGTCTGAAGTAAAAATAATAGTATAAAAATTAAAAACAACCAATCAGGTAACGATACCATTCTAAAACAAATATTTAATCACAGAACTTAGCTTATAAGCTAAGCAACAACCGACAAAGAATAAAGTACAACAGTACTTTTTGTCGGCCACGTGCACTACACGATAAAAATATTAAACAGATGTGGGTCCCACCACATTAAAAAGAAGGTACGACAACCAAATGTGGGCCCCACCACATTTAAAAGACGGCGGGATAAAAAAATAAAGCATAAAAAATCCCGCCTAAAACCTAATAGGACCCACAAAAACACGTGGCAAAATTTAGGCCACCCGGTAATATTAAACGGGTGGCCTAAATTTTGCCAGATGTCAAACGCATATGTATTGGTGTTAACCTATATAAACAACCCCATAACACCAATACAACCAGAACATTGAAACAACACCGATTACAATTATGAGAAACCCCCCAACAAATTTTCGTCTTCATGCAAAAAATATTTTCCTCACATTTCCAAAATGCAATTTAGAAATTTCCGAAGCAATGAAACAAATACAAAACATACAATGTTCGTCAAACAAGAAATTCATACGAATTTCTCAAGAAACTCACGAAGATGGTTCTCCACATCTACATGCTTTAATACAATTCGAAGGTAAACTTCAATTATACAATAATCGTTTATTTGATCTTACCCATCCAAACACCTCTTCAATATTTCATCCGAATATTCAAGGAGCAAAATCCAATTCAGATGTTAAAAAATACATTGAAAAGGAAGGAACCTATCTAGATTGGAGTGAGTTTCAGATAGATGGTCGGTCTGCAAGAGGAGGATTACAATCCGCTAATGAAGCTTACGCCCAAGCTTTAAATAGCGAAACTCATCAAAAAGCAATGGAAACTATTAAAGAGCTTGCGCCTAGAGATTTTGTTCTACAATTCCACAATATTCAAAACAATCTAAACCGAATCTTCCAAAAGCCAAAAGAAGTCTACGTTCCGAAATTCCATTTTAGTCAATTCATACTCACCGATGAAATTTCATTATGGTTCTCAAAAACTTTCGAACCACAAAATTTAAATGAATCCCCTGCGGGGCCATCTTTTCATATACTCAAAAAAGATACTGACAGACCAAAATCAATTATTATCGAAGGTTCTACAAGAACAGGAAAAACACAGTGGGCACGTTCTATTGGACCACATAATTACTTAAGGTGGTATTCCAATTGTTTGGCAACTCTGTCACTTTGAAAGGAGGCATATAAATACAGAATAGTCTGAAGTAAAAATAATAGTATAAAAATTAAAAACAACCAATCAGGTAACGATACCATTCTAAAACAAATATTTAATCACAGAACTTAGCTTATAAGCTAAGCAACAACCGACAAAGAATAAAGTACAACAGTACTTTTTGTCGGCCACGTGCACTACACGATAAAAATATTAAACAGATGTGGGTCCCACCACATTAAAAAGAAGGTACGACAACCAAATGTGGGCCCCACCACATTTGAAAGACGGCGGGATAAAAAAATAAAGCATAAGAAATCCCGCCTAAAACCTAATAGGACCCACAAAAACACGTGGCAAAATTTAGGCCACCCGGTAATATTAAACGGGTGGCCTAAATTTTGCCAGATGTCAAACGCATATGTATTGGTGTTAACCTATATAAACAACCCCATAACACCAATACAACCAGAACATTGAAACAACACCGATTACAATTATGAGAAACCCCCCAACTAATTTTCGTCTTCATGCAAAAAATATTTTCCTCACATATCCAAAATGCAATTTAGAAATTTCCGAAGCAATGAAACAAATACAAAACATACAATGTTCGTCAAACAAGAAATTCATACGAATTTCTCAAGAAACTCACGAAGATGGTTCTCCACATCTACATGCTTTAATACAATTCGAAGGTAAACTTCAATTATACAATAATCGTTTATTTGATCTTACCCATCCAAACACCTCTTCAATATTTCATCCGAATATTCAAGGAGCAAAATCCAGTTCAGATGTTAAAAAATACATTGAAAAGGAAGGAACCTATCTAGATTGGGGTGAGTTTCAGATAGATGGTCGGTCTGCAAGAGGAGGATTACAATCCGCTAATGAAGCTTACGCCCAAGCTTTAAATAGCGAAACTCATCAAAAAGCAATGGAAACTATTAAAGAGCTTGCGCCTAGAGATTTTGTTCTACAATTCCACAATATTCAAAACAATCTAAACCGAATCTTCCAAAAGCCAAAAGAAGTCAACGTTCCGAAATTCCATTTTAGTCAATTCATACTCACGGATGAAATTTCATTATGGTTCTCAAAAACTTTCGAACCACAAAATTTAAATGAATCCCCTGCGGGGCCATCTTTTCATATACTCAAAAAAGATACTGACAGACCAAAATCAATTATTATCGAAGGTCCTACAAGAACAGGAAAAACACAGTGGGCACGTTCTATTGGACCACATAATTACTTAAGTGGCACCTGGTGCACTTTTCCTCAAACGACAAACGAGACTTTAATAACTTATTCACCTCTTTATTAAACAGGAGGAACTCTTCCTGTTCCTCCAAATTGATGTCTTTCGGGTTCGCCTTGATTCCCAAAATGTCCCACTTGTTCCGCCGAAGAAAACAACTGGTGCAAACGGCCGACAATTGTGGATAATTGTTTGGCAACTCTGTCACTTTGAAAGGAGGCATATAAATACAGAATAGTCTGAAGTAAAAATAATAGTATAAAAATTAAAAACAACCAATCAGGTAACGATACCATTCTAAAACAAATATTTAATCACAGAACTTAGCTTATAAGCTAAGCAACAACCGACAAAGAATAAAGTACAACAGTACTTTTTGTCGGCCACGTGCACTACACGACAAAAATATTAAACAGATGTGGGTCCCAACACATTAAAAAGAAGGTACGACAACCAAATGTGGGCCCCACCACATTTGAAAGACGGCGGGATTAAAAAATAAAGCATAAAAAATCCCGCCTAAAACCTAATAGGACCCACAAAAACACGTGGCAAAATTTAGGCCACCCGGTAATATTAAACGGGTGGCCTAAATTTTGCCAGATGTCAAACGCATATGTATTGGTGTTAACCTATATAAACAACCCCATAACACCAATACAACCAGAACATTGAAACAACACCGATTACAATTATGAGAAACCCCCCAACTAATTTTCGTCTTCATGCAAAAAATATTTTCCTCACATATCCAAAATGCAATTTAGAAATTTCCGAAGCAATGAAACAAATACAAAACATACAATGTTCGTCAAACAAGAAATTCATACGAATTTCTCAAGAAACTCACGAAGATGGTTCTCCACATCTACATGCTTTAATACAATTCGAAGGTAAACTTCAATTATACAATAATCGTTTATTTGATCTTACCCATCCAAACACCTCTTCAATATTTCATCCGAATATTCAAGGAGCAAAATCCAGTTCAGATGTTAAAAAATACATTGAAAAGGAAGGAACCTATCTAGATTGGGGTGAGTTTCAGATAGATGGTAGGTCTGCCAGAGGAGGATTACAATCCGCTAATGAAGCTTACGCCCAAGCTTTAAATAGCGAAACTCATCAAAAAGCAATGGAAACTATTAAAGAGCTTGCGCCTAGAGATTTTGTTCTACAATTCCACAATATTCAAAACAATCTAAACCGAATCTTCCAAAAGCCAAAAGAAGTCTACGTTCCGAAATTCCATTTTAGTCAATTCATACTCACGGATGAAATTTCATTATGGTTCTCAAAAACTTTCGAACCACAAAATTTAAATGAATCCCCTGCGGGGCCATCTTTTCATATACTCAAAAAAGATACTGACAGACCAAAATCAATTATTATCGAAGGTTCTACAAGAACAGGAAAAACACAGTGGGCACGTTCTATTGGACCACATAATTACTTAAGGTGGTATTCCAATTGTTTGGCAACTTTGTCACTTTGAAAGGAGGCATATAAATACAGAATAGTCTGAAGTAAAAATAATAGTATAAAAATTAAAAACAACCAATCAGGTAACGATACCATTCTAAAACAAATATTTAATCACAGAACTTAGCTTATAAGCTAAGCAACAACCGACAAAGAATAAAGTACAACAGTACTTTTTGTCGGCCACGTGCACTACACGATAAAAATATTAAACAGATGTGGGTCCCACCACATTAAAAAGAAGGTACGACAACCAAATGTGGGCCCCACCACATTTAAAAGACGGCGGGATAAAAAAATAAAGCATAAAAAAACCCGCCTAAAACCTAATAGGACCCACAAAAACACGTGGCAAAATTTAGGCCACCCGGTAATATTAAACGGGTGGCCTAAATTTTGCCAGATGTCAAACGCATATGTATTGGTGTTAACCTATATAAACAACCCCATAACACCAATACAACCAGAACATTGAAACAACACCGATTACAATTATGAGAAACCCCCCAACTAATTTTTGTCTTCATGCAAAAAATATTTTCCTCACATATCCAAAATGCAATTTAGAAATTTCCGAAGCAATGAAACAAATACAAAACATACAATGTTCGTCAAACAAGAAATTCATACGAATTTCTCAAGAAACTCACGAAGATGGTTCTCCACATCTACATGCTTTAATACAATTCGAAGGTAAACTTCAATTATACAATAATCGTTTATTTGATCTTACCCATCCAAACACCTCTTCAATATTTCATCCGAATATTCAAGGAGCAAAATCCAGTTCAGATGTTAAAAAATACATTGAAAAGGAAGGAACCTATCTAGATTGGGGTGAGTTTCAGATAGATGGTCGGTCTGCAAGAGGAGGATTACAATCCGCTAATGAAGCTTACGCCCAAGCTTTAAATAGAGAAACTCATCAAAAAGCAATGGAAACTATTAAAGAGCTTGCGCCTAGAGATTTTGTTCTACAATTCCACAATATTCAAAACAATCTAAACCGAATCTTCCAAAAGCCAAAAGAAGTCTACGTTCTGAAATTCCATTTTAGTCAATTCATACTCACGGATGAAATTTCATTATGGTTCTCAAAAACTTTCGAACCACAAAATTTAAATGAATCCCCTGCGGGGCCATCTTTTCATATACTCAAAAAAGATACTGACAGACCAAAATCAATTATTATCGAAGGTTCTACAAGAACAGGAAAAACACAGTGGGCACGTTCTATTGGACCACATAATTACTTAAGGTGGTATTCCAATTGTTTGGCAACTCTGTCACTTTGAAAGGAGGCATATAAATACAGAATAGTCTGAAGTAAAAATAATAGTATAAAAATTAAAAACAACCAATCAGGTAACGATACCATTCTAAAACAAATATTTAATCACAGAACTTAGCTTATAAGCTAAGCAACAACCGACAAAGAATAAAGTACAACAGTACTTTTTGTCGGCCACGTGCACTACACGATAAAAATATTAAACAGATGTGGGTCCCACCACATTAAAAAGAAGGTACGACAACCAAATGTGGGCCCCACCACATTTGAAAGACGGCGGGATAAAAAAATAAAGCATAAAAAAACCCGCCTAAAACCTAATAGGACCCACAAAAACACGTGGCAAAATTTAGGCCACCCGGTAATATTAAACGGGTGGCCTAAATTTTGCCAGATGTCAAACGCATATGTATTGGTGTTAACCTATATAAACAACCCCATAACACCAATACAACCAGAACATTGAAACAACACCGATTACAATTATGAGAAACCCCCCAACTAATTTTCGTCTTCATGCAAAAAATATTTTCCTCACATATCCAAAATGCAATTTAGAAATTTCCGAAGCAATGAAACAAATACAAAACATACAATGTTCGTCAAACAAGAAATTCATACGAATTTCTCAAGAAACTCACGAAGATGGTTCTCCACATCTACATGCTTTAATACAATTCGAAGGTAAACTTCAATTATACAATAATCGTTTATTTGATCTTACCCATCCAAACACCTCTTCAATATTTCATCCGAATATTCAAGGAGCAAAATCCAGTTCAGATGTTAAAAAATACATTGAAAAGGAAGGAACCTATCTAGATTGGGGTGAGTTTCAGATAGATGGTCGGTCTGCAAGAGGAGGATTACAATCCGCTAATAAAGCTTACGCCCAAGCTTTAAATAGCGAAACTCATCAAAAAGCAATGGAAACTATTAAAGAGCTTGCGCCTAGAGATTTTGTTCTACAATTCCACAATATTCAAAACAATCTAAACCGAATCTTCCAAAAGCCAAAAGAAGTCTACGTTCCGAAATTCCATTTTAGTCAATTCATACTCACGGATGAAATTTCATTATGGTTCTCAAAAACTTTCGAACCACAAAATTTAAATGAATCCCCTGCGGGGCCATCTTTTCATATACTCAAAAAAGATACTGACAGACCAAAATCAATTATTATCGAAGGTTCTACAAGAACAGGAAAAACACAGTGGGCACGTTCTATTGGACCACATAATTACTTAAGTGGCACCTGGTGCACTTTTTCTCAAACGACAAACGAGACTTTAATAACTTATTCACCTCTTTATTAAACAGGAGGAACTCTTCCTGTTCCTCCAAATTGATGTCTTTCGGGTTCGCCTTGATTCCCAAAATGTCCCACTTGTTCTGCCGAAGAAAACAACTGGTGCAAACGGCCAACAATTGTGGATAATTGTTTGGCAACTCTGTCACTTTGAAAGGAGGCATATAAATACAGAATAGTCTGAAGTAAAAATAATAGTATAAAAATTAAAAACAACCAATCAGGTAACGATACCATTCTAAAACAAATATTTAATCACAGAACTTAGCTTATAAGCTAAGCAACAACCGACAAAGAATAAAGTACAACAGTACTTTTTGTCGGCCACGTGCACTACACGACAAAAATATTAAACAGATGTGGGTCCCAACACATTAAAAAGAAGGTACGACAACCAAATATGGGCCCCACCACATTTAAAAGACGGCGGGATTAAAAAATAAAGCATAAAAAATCCCGCCTAAAACCTAATAGGACCCACAAAAACACGTGGCAAAATTTAGGCCACCCGGTAATATTAAACGGGTGGCCTAAATTTTGCCAGATGTCAAACGCATATGTATTGGTGTTAACCTATATAAACAACCCCATAACACCAATACAACCAGAACATTGAAACAACACCGATTACAATTATGAGAAACCCCCCAACTAATTTTCGTCTTCATGCAAAAAATATTTTCCTCACATATCCAAAATGCAATTTAGAAATTTCCGAAGCAATGAAACAAATACAAAACATACAATGTTCGTCAAACAAGAAATTCATACGAATTTCTCAAGAAACTCACGAAGATGGTTCTCCACATCTACATGCTTTAATACAATTCGAAGGTAAACTTCAATTATACAATAATCGTTTATTTGATCTTACCCATCCAAACACCTCTTCAATATTTCATCCGAATATTCAAGGAGCAAAATCCAGTTCAGATGTTAAAAAATACATTGAAAAGGAAGGAACCTATCTAGATTGGGGTGAGTTTCAGATAGATGGTCGGTCTGCAAGAGGAGGATGACAATCCGCTAATGAAGCTTACGCCCAAGCTTTAAATAGCGAAACTCATCAAAAAGCAATGGAAACTATTAAAGAGCTTGCGCCTAGAGATTTTGTTCTACAATTCCACAATATTCAAAACAATCTAAACCGAATCGTCCAAAAGCCAAAAGAAGTCTACGTTCCGAAATTCCATTTTAGTCAATTCATACTCACGGATGAAATTTCATTATGGTTCTCAAAAACTTTCGAACCACAAAATTTAAATGAATCCCCTGCGGGGCCATCTTTTCATATACTCAAAAAAGATACTGACAGACCAAAATCAATTATTATCGAAGGTTCTACAAGAACAGGAAAAACACAGTGGGCACGTTCTATTGGACCACATAATTACTTAAGTGCACCTGGTGCACTTTTCCTCAAACGACAAACGAGACTTTAATAACTTATTCACCTCTTTATTAAACAGGAGGAACTCTTCCTGTTCCTCCAAATTGATGTCTTTCGGGTTCGCCTTGATTCCCAAAATGTCCCACTTGTTCTGCCGAAGAAAACAACTGGTGCAAACGGCCAACAATTGTGGATAATTGTTTGGCAACTCTGTCACTTTGAAAGGAGGCATATAAATACAGAATAGTCTGAAGTAAAAATAATAGTATAAAAATTAAAAACAACCAATCAGGTAACGATACCATTCTAAAACAAATATTTAATCACAGAACTTAGCTTATAAGCTAAGCAACAACCGACAAAGAATAAAGTACAACAGTACTTTTTGTCGGCCACGTGCACTACACGACAAAAATATTAAACAGATGTGGGTCCCAACACATTAAAAAGAAGGTACGACAACCAAATGTGGGCCCCACCACATTTAAAAGACGGCGGGATTAAAAAATAAAGCATAAAAAATCCCGCCTAAAACCTAATAGGACCCACAAAAACACGTGGCAAAATTTAGGCCACCCGGTAATATTAAACGGGTGGCCTAAATTTTGCCAGATGTCAAACGCATATGTATTGGTGTTAACCTATATAAACAACCCCATAACACCAATACAACCAGAACATTGAAACAACACCGATTACAATTATGAGAAACCCCCCAACTAATTTTCGTCTTCATGCAAAAAATATTTTCCTCACATATCCAAAATGCAATTTAGAAATTTCCGAAGCAATGAAACAAATACAAAACATACAATGTTCGTCAAACAAGAAATTCATACGAATTTCTCAAGAAACTCACGAAGATGGTTCTCCACATCTACATGCTTTAATACAATTCGAAGGTAAACTTCAATTATACAATAATCGTTTATTTGATCTTACCCATCCAAACACCTCTTCAATATTTCATCCGAATATTCAAGGAGCAAAATCCAGTTCAGATGTTAAAAAATACATTGAAAAGGAAGGAACCTATCTAGATTGGGGTGAGTTTCAGATAGATGGTCGGTCTGCAAGAGGAGGATTACAATCCGCTAATGAAGCTTACGCCCAAGCTTTAAATAGCGAAACTCATCAAAAAGCAATGGAAACTATTAAAGAGCTTGCGCCTAGAGATTTTGTTCTACAATTCCACAATATTCAAAACAATCTAAACCGAATCTTCCAAAAGCCAAAAGAAGTCTACGTTCCGAAATTCCATTTTAGTCAATTCATACTCACGGATGAAATTTCATTATGGTTCTCAAAAACTTTCGAACCACAAAATTTAAATGAATCCCCTGCGGGGCCATCTTTTCATATACTCAAAAAAGATACTGACAGACCAAAATCAATTATTATCGAAGGTTCTACAAGAACAGGAAAAACACAGTGGGCACGTTCTATTGGACCACATAATTACTTAAGTGCACCTGGTGCACTTTTCCTCAAACGACAAACGAGACTTTAATAACTTATTCACCTCTTTATTAAACAGGAGGAACTCTTCCTGTTCCTCCAAATTGATGTCTTTCGGGTTCGCCTTGATTCCCAAAATGTCCCACTTGTTCTGCCGAAGAAAACAACTGGTGCAAACGGCCAACAATTGTGGATAATTGTTTGGCAACTCTGTCACTTTGAAAGGAGGCATATAAATACAGAATAGTCTGAAGTAAAAATAATAGTATAAAAATTAAAAACAACCAATCAGGTAACGATACCATTCTAAAACAAATATTTAATCACAGAACTTAGCTTATAAGCTAAGCAACAACCGACAAAGAATAAAGTACAACAGTACTTTTTGTCGGCCACGTGCACTACACGACAAAAATATTAAACAGATGTGGGTCCCAACACATTAAAAAGAAGGTACGACAACCAAATGTGGGCCCCACCACATTTAAAAGACGGCGGGATTAAAAAATAAAGCATAAAAAATCCCGCCTAAAACCTAATAGGACCCACAAAAACACGTGGCAAAATTTAGGCCACCCGGTAATATTAAACGGGTGGCCTAAATTTTGCCAGATGTCAAACGCATATGTATTGGTGTTAACCTATATAAACAACCCCATAACACCAATACAACCAGAACATTGAAACAACACCGATTACAATTATGAGAAACCCCCCAACTAATTTTCGTCTTCATGCAAAAAATATTTTCCTCACATATCCAAAATGCAATTTAGAAATTTCCGAAGCAATGAAACAAATACAAAACATACAATGTTCGTCAAACAAGAAATTCATACGAATTTCTCAAGAAACTCACGAAGATGGTTCTCCACATCTACATGCTTTAATACAATTCGAAGGTAAACTTCAATTATACAATAATCGTTTATTTGATCTTACCCATCCAAACACCTCTTCAATATTTCATCCGAATATTCAAGGAGCAAAATCCAGTTCAGATGTTAAAAAATACATTGAAAAGGAAGGAACCTATCTAGATTGGGGTGAGTTTCAGATAGATGGTCCGTCTGCAAGAGGAGGATTACAATCCGCTAATGAAGCTTACGCCCAAGCTTTAAATAGCGAAACTCATCAAAAAGCAATGGAAACTATTAAAGAGCTTGCGCCTAGAGATTTTGTTCTACAATTCCACAATATTCAAAACAATCTAAACCGAATCTTCCAAAAGCCAAAAGAAGTCTACGTTCCGAAATTCCATTTTAGTCAATTCATACTCACGGATGAAATTTCATTATGGTTCTCAAAAACTTTCGAACCACAAAATTTAAATGAATCCCCTGCGGGGCCATCTTTTCATATACTCAAAAAAGATACTGACAGACCAAAATCAATTATTATCGAAGGTTCTACAAGAACAGGAAAAACACAGTGGGCACGTTCTATTGGACCACATAATTACTTAAGTGGCACCTGGTGCACTTTTCCTCAAACGACAAACGAGACTTTAATAACTTAGTCACCTCTTTATTAAACAGGAGGAACTCTTCCTGTTCCTCCAAATTGATGTCTTTCGGGTTCGCCTTGATTCCCAAAATGTCCCACTTATTCTGCCGAAGAAAACAACTGGTGCAAACGGCCAACAATTGTGGATAATTGTTTGGCAACTCTGTCACTTTGAAAGGAGGCATATAAATACAGAATAGTCTGAAGTAAAAATAATAGTATAAAAATTAAAAACAACCAATCAGGTAACGATACCATTCTAAAACAAATATTTAATGTGATGTCCCGGAAATTTAGGCAATAATTATTTAATAATTTCATTGATAATTATTTTATAATGTGAAATATTGATATGATAATTCAAACTGAAAATCTCTTTTGAAAATTTACAATTAATTAATTTGTTAAATGATATTCTTTTCAAAAATCAAAAATATTTTATTTATAATGTATAAATGTTTATACATTGTAAATAGAGATTTGGTTTTAATTTTAAATTTATATTTAATAAAGTATATTTTCTAATTATTATATATAAATGTAAATTTGTAAATTGATTTAAATTAGTAAGTAAGTATTTATTTTTGTTTATAAAATAAATATAGTTTAATTTTGTTTTATAATAAAAGTATAATTTGTTTTATTTTAAAATTGCTTTTCTTTGAAATAGATTTAATTCATTCTTCTCTTTTGAAATTTGGTTTATAAATAATATTATTTTAAAATAATTAAAAACCATTTTAATGTAAGAGTATATATATGTATTTCAAAGCTAATGTTAATAAACATTTAAAAATAAAACATGTTTAAATAATTTGAAATAGTTTAAGATAATTTAAATACATATATAAATTTAAAATTGCTTCTAAACATTGATATATACATGTGTTAAGTTCTTAAACAATTAAGTGGACACTTGTAAATCAATTATCTTACTTAACATAACAAGTGGCATGCTAATTTATTTTTGGAATTTATTATTATTAATAAGAAAACATAACATTACATTTTGTTAAAACATTTTCTTCAAATGAGACTTAAATCAGATTTTAGGAAGAAAACTGAAAACCAAATTCCATCTAAAATTTGCAAAACCAATTCATGTTCAAAATCTACAAACAAATACAAATTTATCTTCAAACCTGCAATCTTCCTCTTCAAAATCTCAAACCTGCAAATTACAAACTTCAATCAAGTCTGCATGCTCAATTACAACCTCAAATCTGCAAATCATTTCTTCAAAATACAACTTCATATTTGCAACCTATCTTCAAACTTCAACCAAACCTAAATATCTGAATAACAAAATGAAGTCCAATTTAAAGTCTGAACTATTAGATGAGTCTGCATGCATCATAAGACAGAAAAGCAACTTCAACTTCAAATTTGCATCTCTGGAACAATCTGCATATCTGAAGCTAAGATTCAGTGATCAAATTGGAAGTCCAACATCAACTTGCTAATGGCATTCAAGTTCATCATGCATTTCAAATGTAAGCCCTGGGAATGAAGTCTACACCTAAGATTTGCTCTGCATTCTTCAATTTAATAAGGTGAGTAAACCTTTACTTTTAAAAACAGTTTCTTTTTAATCAAACTGTTTACAAGATTGTTCTGTTTGTTTCTAAAAAAAAAAAGTGAATAACCCCACATGCACCAAAGTTTGAGTGATCAGAGCATATGAATTGAAAGATATGAGCTTGTAGAATGATGACTGTTCTGTGTACATGTTTGTGTTTAAATATTGCTTTTGCCTGTAGCTATATATCTTGTAAATTAAGATTTTTCTTTTACATAAAATCTTTACCACTTGAATTGATTCCAGTTTGTAATTTTTGTGAAATAAGACATGTTGTTTGGTATAGCTTAGATTTATAAATTTTCTGTTAGTTTAAGAAAATGTAGTCTCTGTAAAACAATGGAAATCAGTTATATTCAAATAACCAAATCCAAACTCATAATGATTGGGGCATGCTGTAATATGAATGGAGGTAGAGGGGTTGATAAGGGAAGATGGTCAGTAATTTATGTCAGAGGAGATGGTGATTGAATTGAGGTTTCCAGGTTTTCAAAAGCCTGCTTTTTAGTGTGCAGTTCTTAGTATCTGCATATGCTCTATGTTGCATTAAGTGAGTTAGGAACTTGAGAGGTTGTAGAGAGGACTTGAGGGAGGGTTTGCCGGAGTCTCAAGGGTGTTGATGGTCGGAGGTGAGATTGGGAGATGGAGACAGGTTTGGTAGTTGAGTTCTGGTGAACTCAGATGGGGTGTGCAGGGTTTGTTGTGACTCGGGTAATACTCGGGTAGTTGTGCTTCTAACTCGAAGCAGAGGAGATTGGAACTCGAAGTAGTAGATGGGTAGCTCGGGTTTATGTGCAGGGTTTTTAAATCCAGAGAGTTGCAGTTTTTCTTAGAAATTTGAATTGAATTCAAATTCTAGTGTAGGGTTGATTTAAGTATGGATTGAACTAAATCTAAATAGAGTTTGAATTCATAGTTTTTAAAGGTAAATCTTAAACTTAAACAGGATTTAAAACTCTGTTTTAAATCAAGAATTTAAAACAGTTGCAGGTTTAAATCCAGAGAGAATTTACAGTTTTAAATTTTAAATGGAATTCATATTTTAAGGTGAAATCTGGATTTAAGTATGAATTGGAATTGAATCCAAATAAAGTTCTGAGTTCAAAGTTTTAAAGATGAAATTTTTAAATTTTAACAAAGTTTTAATTTCTGTTTAATCAAGAAATTTTAAAACTGTTTCAGGTTTTATAACAGAGAGTTGCAGTTTTTAATGTTTAATGAAATTCATGTTTTAAGTTGTAAATTTGATTTAAATACAAGTTAAATTTGTATTCAAATAGAGTTTGGAATTCAAAGTTTTCAAAAATGAAATATGTTAAATTTAAACAAGTTTTAAATTTGGTTCTAAATCAATATTAAAACAGTTGCAGATTTATTGAACCTGTACTTTTGCAGTTTTAAAGTATTAAATAAAATTCATATTTTAAAGATTTTAAATTAAATCAAATGCAAGATTTAACTGAATTCAAATGAATTTTGAATTCAAAGTTTTTAATTCTGTTTTTAATCTAGATTTAAACTGTTTCAGGTTTAAGCCTGAGAGATTTGCAGTTTTAAAACTTTTTGAATAAATTCATATTTTAAAGTTGCAACATGATTCAAGTGTAACTTGAATTTGAATTCAAATTTTATTCTGAATTAAAAGTTTTAAAAATTCAAATCTTAAATTTAAACTAGATTTAAAATTCAGTTTTAATCAAGTTTAAGAATAGTTTCAGGTTGTTTTTTTTTTAAACCAGAATTAGATTTAAATAGTTTTGTAAGTTTTAGAAGTATGATCAAATTTAAATATTTTCAAATTTGATTTAAACTGGTTTGAAATCAAATTAAAAACAGTTTCAAATTTACTTTGAAACTCAGTCTTGATTTCAAACAGTTTATAAATTTAAAGAAGAATGAATGAACATATTTCAGTGTTTAATATAGATTTGAAAATAAAATTTGATTTCAAATAAGTTTAAACTTGGAAGAAATTAGTTCCTTAGTATTTGAATTTAAAATATGAAGTGTTAATTTAGATTCATGTTTAAATGGTTAAACATTTTAAAATATCAAATTTTTAAAATGGAATTTGAATTTGAATTTAGAAATGTATTGTTTTAATACATTTTGAATGTGAAGGAGTTATTTGATTAGTAATTAGAATATTTTGAAAATATTTAAGATAATTAAGAATTTACTTAATTATCTGATTTGAAATAATGATTTAGATTAATTTTAATTAGAAATGATTTATTAATCTGATCCAGATTTCTTAAGTATGTAATTAATGAAATGTGTTAAATAATAATGATGATAATTATCTAAGGATAATTTAGTAATTAATTAAGGAAATTAATTTTGGGTAATTAATTAGATTAATTGATTGAATCTAATTAATTGTAATTTGTTAAGTAATTAAGTAATTAATTACTTATTGTAATTTATTTTGGATTGTGATTTATTTTAGTTAATTAATTTAGTTTAATTAATTTAAATAAATCATTTGATGATTTTAAGAATGTAATTACTTAATGTAATTAGTGGAGCAGGATTACTTAATGAAGTAATAATGTTAATTACTGGAATGTAATTAGTAATTTGGATAATTACTTTTGTAATTAATTAAGGAATTAATTAATGATTAATTATTGGTTAATTAATTTGTTAATGAGTAATTAAAGATAGTTAATTACTTAATTGAATATTAATCAAGGTGATTAATAATTAGATTTAATTACTAAATGTAATTAATTTTAATTAAGTAATTTATTTAAATGTTAGAGATCATTAATTATTTTAATTAATGATGTAATTAATGATTGTTTAATTAATTATTAATTAATTAAGTGATTAATTAATTGTAATTAATTAAGTGATTAATTAATTGTAATTAACTAAGGATAAATATAATTAATTATAATTAATTAATAAATGAGTAATTAAATGTTAATTATTTATGATTAAGGTTAATTAATTAAGGACTAATTACTTATTGTAATTAGTAAATGATTAATCAGGGTTGTTTAATCAAGTTAAATACATAGTGTATAATTAATTAACTGGGTTAATTAATTAATGGATGTTAAGCAGGATTTAAATGTGTTAATTAATTTAATTTATTTTAAATTAATTAGAGATGATTGTAATTAATTTAATTCATTTTAAATTAATTATAAATTGTTGGTTAGCAAATCATTGCTTATGGATGTTATTGATTGAATGGTTGTGATCTCAGTAATGAGATGAGTTGTATTTGTATGATATGAATGTATGGTTTAAATATGATGGTTTGTGATGGATTGTTTGGTTGTGATGATTATCTGTTTATGGATGATACAGATTATCTGTTATGATATGAATGTGCTTATCTATTGTTAAATGTAGTTTACCTATCTCTGTAAAGTATATAGTAATGAGATAAGTTAATTGTTTAAAAACCCTTAAGTACAACTTGGACATTAAAATGGCGTTTGGTTTCGATGAGACCGGGATCGGATTTGCTACACTACAGCGTGATAGGGGGTTCTCGCTTTGCGTTAGGTGGCGAACGGGAGACTCTTACCCCTACATGCCCCCGGGGATAGTATAAGGTCTTGCGGGGTTGGTTGCGACTCGAGAGGGTGGCCGTAAAAGCAAATTCGAGGTATCACTGTGAGCCACAGCGGGGCTGGGATGGTTGAAAAGCCTACCGGTCGTGAGCCGTTGCTGATGGTTGAAAAGCCTAGGACGTCACAGGTGGTATCAGAGCAATAGGTTGAGTGAATACCTAGGCTCTGTAGTGGTGTCCTTCTTGAGAGAGCGTATTTGTAATTTTGAATATATATATGTATATATTTTCTACCTATTTGATTGGGTTACCTGTTCAGGTTTTCCAATATAAGTAATAAAGGTAGATAGGATAGTGGTTTGTGAAACACAACTACCAATGGTTGGAGTTTGAGTGTTTGAGATTGCAAGTGGTCTGCTAGGGCAGTGTTGGGCATCTTGAGTAGTTCTGCAGTTTGGTGTGAAGGATTTCAACGATCTCCGAAGGAAATCTTTTCAAGATCCGGAGTATATTTTTGGATTGTAAGCTGGATTTCACTCGTGTGAGTGGACTCTCTTGAGTTTGGATTAGTTGGGAGTTCTGAAGCCGGCAATGGTATTTTGGCAACTTCACGAAGGAGTTCTGTCTGTTTTTGAGTTGAGACTCAGTTTGGCAGAGTTTGAGCTTGGTTTGGTAGCGAGTTTCCTGAGAGATATTTGTCTATCTGGAAGGCTCTATTGTGAAGAGGCTGGTGTAGCTTTGAGGTTCGTTGAGCTTTTGGATAAGGAAGTTTTGGCAGCAGTAGCAGCAATGAGTGGCCTGTTCTTCGAAGGTTCAGAAGTCTCTTTGATTCTTCTATCAGAAGTCCGGGAAGATGGTGGAGCTTATCCATTTCTTCTGGAGCTCAGATGGGTGTGAGGTCAGTGGTTAAGAGGTGGACCACTAGTTTCTTCTTTTGAAGGCTTTAGCTGTTCTGATTGTTGAGGTGGGGACGATTTCTTGGAATCTGAACTGAGTAGAATCGCAAAAGTGACTTGCGATGGTTCGGAAGTTCTCTAAGTGATCTTTGTTTGGATTGAAGCATCTTTAGAGGATGTTTGAGTTATCAAAGTGGTATTTTCTAGATATCTTCGAAGGAGTTAATATTGGTATCCGCATCAAGAGTTCGAGTTCTATATCGACTTGATTCTTGGAGCTGTCCCAGTGGTTCAGCATTGTAGGAGATTCTTTAAGTGAGATCTGTTTGAGTTGGCAGGATTTATTAGATCCAGTTTTCTGGTTGAATTTTGCTGTAGTGTTTGTGACTGAATCGGATAAGTCACTGAGATTTTATGGAATTTGATGAACAATATTCCGGAATAAGTTGATCAAGTTTATACTTATGTTCATCAACAGCATTCTCGAATCAGAGTTGCGCAGTGGAAGCATGGTGGCAGCTATTCCAGAATTGAAGCACCCGATTCTTGGGAATTTGAGTTTTGTCTTGAATCAAAGGATTTCTATAGAAAATTTATTTTGGATCTGGAGACTTGATTGTTTTGTATCTGTTTGTTTCCAGAAAGAGTAGTTTGTTTGAAGTCTTCTGATATTTGTGTAGAAGAGCTATGTGGTAGATCTGATTGATCTAGAAGGTTGGAGGCAGCCCAAGATCGATATGGGAGATTGTGTGGATATGAGATTAGATCTTTCTGTTTTCTCTTAAAGAGTTAAGTGATTGTTCTACGAGACTGAATTTCCAGTTCGGATAGCTGGAATTTGTTTATTTTCACGTATCTCTGAGGGAGTACGTGTATGATTTATCATTGGTTTTAGATTCAGCAGTTCTGAAAGATTTGGGAGTTGATCAGGACTTGCCGGTAGTCCTGTATTCTGTTTAGATTTGTAGATCTAGATATATAGGAGCTCTAGATCTGAGTGGTGTTGCTAGTTTAGATTCTGTAGGGCGAGTGTTCCGGTGTTTGTACATGGGAAACTCTAGGAATTCTTATCCAGAATTTTGTCTGGATAATTAGAATTGTTTGTTTTGAATTGGTTGCTTTGGTTGCTAGTATTTGGTTGATAGTATATGATTGCTCTTTTAAAATTTAAAATCTGTATAGAATTATTAAATTACCTTTGCTTTTAAATTTCGGGGACGAAATTCTTTTAAGGGGGGAGGAATGTGATGTCCCGGAAATTTAGGCAATAATTATTTAATAATTTCATTGATAATTATTTTATAATGTGAAATATTGATATGATAATTCAAACTGAAAATCTCTTTTGAAAATTTACAATTAATTAATTTGTTAAATGATATTCTTTTCAAAAATCAAAAATATTTTATTTATAATGTATAAATGTTTATACATTGTAAATAGAGATTTGGTTTTAATTTTAAATTTATATTTAATAAAGTATATTTTCTAATTATTATATATAAATGTAAATTTGTAAATTGATTTAAATTAGTAAGTAAGTATTTATTTTTGTTTATAAAATAAATATAGTTTAATTTTGTTTTATAATAAAAGTATAATTTGTTTTATTTTAAAATTGCTTTTCTTTGAAATAGATTTAATTCATTCTTCTCTTTTGAAATTTGGTTTATAAATAATATTATTTTAAAATAATTAAAAAACCATTTTAATGTAAGAGTATATATATGTATTTCAAAGCTAATGTTAATAAACATTTAAAAATAAAACATGTTTAAATAATTTGAAATAGTTTAAGATAATTTAAATACATATATAAATTTAAAATTGCTTCTAAACATTGATATATACATGTGTTAAGTTCTTAAACAATTAAGTGGACACTTGTAAATCAATTATCTTACTTAACATAACAAGTGGCATGCTAATTTATTTTTGGAATTTATTATTATTAATAAGAAAACATAACATTACATTTTGTTAAAACATTTTCTTCAAATGAGACTTAAATCAGATTTTAGGAAGAAAACTGAAAACCAAATTCCATCTAAAATTTGCAAAACCAATTCATGTTCAAAATCTACAAACAAATACAAATTTATCTTCAAACCTGCAATCTTCCTCTTCAAAATCTCAAACCTGCAAATTACAAACTTCAATCAAGTCTGCATGCTCAATTACAACCTCAAATCTGCAAATCATTTCTTCAAAATACAACTTCATATTTGCAACCTATCTTCAAACTTCAACCAAACCTAAATATCTGAATAACAAAATGAAGTCCAATTTAAAGTCTGAACTATTAGATGAGTCTGCATGCATCATAAGACAGAAAAGCAACTTCAACTTCAAATTTGCATCTCTGGAACAATCTGCATATCTGAAGCTAAGATTCAGTGATCAAATTGGAAGTCCAACATCAACTTGCTAATGGCATTCAAGTTCATCATGCATTTCAAATGTAAGCCCTGGGAATGAAGTCTACACCTAAGATTTGCTCTGCATTCTTCAATTTAATAAGGTGAGTAAACCTTTACTTTTAAAAACAGTTTCTTTTTAATCAAACTGTTTACAAGATTGTTCTGTTTGTTTCTAAAAAAAAAAGTGAATAACCCCACATGCACCAAAGTTTGAGTGATCAGAGCATATGAATTGAAAGATATGAGCTTGTAGAATGATGACTGTTCTGTGTACATGTTTGTGTTTAAATATTGCTTTTGCCTGTAGCTATATATCTTGTAAATTAAGATTTTTCTTTTACATAAAATCTTTACCACTTGAATTGATTCCAGTTTGTAATTTTTGTGAAATAAGACATGTTGTTTGGTATAGCTTAGATTTATAAATTTTCTGTTAGTTTAAGAAAATGTAGTCTCTGTAAAACAATGGAAATCAGTTATATTCAAATAACCAAATCCAAACTCATAATGATTGGGGCATGCTGTAATATGAATGGAGGTAGAGGGGTTGATAAGGGAAGATGGTCAGTAATTTATGTCAGAGGAGATGGTGATTGAATTGAGGTTTCCAGGTTTTCAAAAGCCTGCTTTTTAGTGTGCAGTTCTTAGTATCTGCATATGCTCTATGTTGCATTAAGTGAGTTAGGAACTTGAGAGGTTGTAGAGAGGACTTGAGGGAGGGTTTGCCGGAGTCTCAAGGGTGTTGATGGTCGGAGGTGAGATTGGGAGATGGAGACAGGTTTGGTAGTTGAGTTCTGGTGAACTCAGATGGGGTGTGCAGGGTTTGTTGTGACTCGGGTAATACTCGGGTAGTTGTGCTTCTAACTCTAAGCAGAGGAGATTGGAACTCGAAGTAGTAGATGGGTAGCTCGGGTTTATGTGCAGGGTTTTTAAATCCAGAGAGTTGCAGTTTTTCTTAGAAATTTGAATTGAATTCAAATTCTAGTGTAGGGTTGATTTAAGTATGGATTGAACTAAATCTAAATAGAGTTTGAATTCATAGTTTTTAAAGGTAAATCTTAAACTTAAACAGGATTTAAAACTCTGTTTTAAATCAAGAATTTAAAACAGTTGCAGGTTTAAATCCAGAGAGAATTTACAGTTTTAAATTTTAAATGGAATTCATATTTTAAGGTGAAATCTGGATTTAAGTATGAATTGGAATTGAATCCAAATAAAGTTCTGAGTTCAAAGTTTTAAAGATGAAATTTTTAAATTTTAACAAAGTTTTAATTTCTGTTTAATCAAGAAATTTTAAAACTGTTTCAGGTTTTATAACAGAGAGTTGCAGTTTTTAATGTTTAATGAAATTCATGTTTTAAGTTGTAAATTTGATTTAAATACAAGTTAAATTTGTATTCAAATAGAGTTTGGAATTCAAAGTTTTCAAAAATGAAATATGTTAAATTTAAACAAGTTTTAAATTTGGTTCTAAATCAATATTAAAACAGTTGCAGATTTATTGAACCTGTACTTTTGCAGTTTTAAAGTATTAAATAAAATTCATATTTTAAAGATTTTAAATTAAATCAAATGCAAGATTTAACTGAATTCAAATGAATTTTGAATTCAAAGTTTTTAATTCTGTTTTTAATCTAGATTTAAACTGTTTCAGGTTTAAGCCTGAGAGATTTGCAGTTTTAAAACTTTTTGAATAAATTCATATTTTAAAGTTGCAACATGATTCAAGTGTAACTTGAATTTGAATTCAAATTTTATTCTGAATTAAAAGTTTTAAAAATTCAAATCTTAAATTTAAACTAGATTTAAAATTCAGTTTTAATCAAGTTTAAGAATAGTTTCAGGTTGTTTTTTTTAAACCAGAATTAGATTTAAATAGTTTTGTAAGTTTTAGAAGTATGATCAAATTTAAATATTTTCAAATTTGATTTAAACTGGTTTGAAATCAAATTAAAAACAGTTTCAAATTTACTTTGAAACTCAGTCTTGATTTCAAACAGTTTATAAATTTAAAGAAGAATGAATGAACATATTTCAGTGTTTAATATAGATTTGAAAATAAAATTTGATTTCAAATAAGTTTAAACTTGGAAGAAATTAGTTCCTTAGTATTTGAATTTAAAATATGAAGTGTTAATTTAGATTCATGTTTAAATGGTTAAACATTTTAAAATATCAAATTTTTAAAATGGAATTTGAATTTGAATTTAGAAATGTATTGTTTTAATACATTTTGAATGTGAAGGAGTTATTTGATTAGTAATTAGAATATTTTGAAAATATTTAAGATAATTAAGAATTTACTTAATTATCTGATTTGAAATAATGATTTAGATTAATTTTAATTAGAAATGATTTATTAATCTGATCCAGATTTCTTAAGTATGTAATTAATGAAATGTGTTAAATAATAATGATGATAATTATCTAAGGATAATTTAGTAATTAATTAAGGAAATTAATTTTGGGTAATTAATTAGATTAATTGATTGAATCTAATTAATTGTAATTTGTTAAGTAATTAAGTAATTAATTACTTATTGTAATTTATTTTGGATTGTGATTTATTTTAGTTAATTAATTTAGTTTAATTAATTTAAATAAATCATTTGATGATTTTAAGAATGTAATTACTTAATGTAATTAGTGGAGCAGGATTACTTAATGAAGTAATAATGTTAATTACTGGAATGTAATTAGTAATTTGGATAATTACTTTTGTAATTAATTAAGGAATTAATTAATGATTAATTATTGGTTAATTAATTTGTTAATGAGTAATTAAAGATAGTTAATTACTTAATTGAATATTAATCAAGGTGATTAATAATTAGATTTAATTACTAAATGTAATTAATTTTAATTAAGTAATTTATTTAAATGTTAGAGATCATTAATTATTTTAATTAATGATGTAATTAATGATTGTTTAATTAATTATTAATTAATTAAGTGATTAATTAATTGTAATTAATTAAGTGATTAATTAATTGTAATTAACTAAGGATAAATATAATTAATTATAATTAATTAATAAATGAGTAATTAAATGTTAATTATTTATGATTAAGGTTAATTAATTAAGGACTAATTACTTATTGTAATTAGTAAATGATTAATCAGGGTTGTTTAATCAAGTTAAATACATAGTGTATAATTAATTAACTGGGTTAATTAATTAATGGATGTTAAGCAGGATTTAAATGTGTTAATTAATTTAATTTATTTTAAATTAATTAGAGATGATTGTAATTAATTTAATTCATTTTAAATTAATTATAAATTGTTGGTTAGCAAATCATTGCTTATGGATGTTATTGATTGAATGGTTGTGATCTCAGTAATGAGATGAGTTGTATTTGTATGATATGAATGTATGGTTTAAATATGATGGTTTGTGATGGATTGTTTGGTTGTGATGATTATCTGTTTATGGATGATACAGATTATCTGTTATGATATGAATGTGCTTATCTATTGTTAAATGTAGTTTACCTATCTCTGTAAAGTATATAGTAATGAGATAAGTTAATTGTTTAAAAACCCTTAAGTACAACTTGGACATTAAAATGGCGTTTGGTTTCGATGAGACCGGGATCGGGTTTCCATATTTGGATATCCGAAAACCACATCGATTCCAATTAAACGTTAGGTCGTTAATCCAAGTGGAGCAAGTGAAGACTCGAGGTGTAAGGGCTATACGTCAGTATAACTCTGTGGGTGATTCCGTAATGAGTTTGACGGAATAGTGCTTATAGATTCGAGATGGTGAATCAGAGTGCAAGGGCTATGGTCGTTGACTCTGAGGGTGATTCCAAAATGAGTGCAACGAGATAGTGCCTTCGGTTTCGTTCGAACCCGGAACGAACTTGTATGGATTGAATGCTTTCAGCACATCGTCAGGCGGACGATGAGCATTCTAAGATGATTGGTCCTATAAAGGTAATCGCAGCCTCAAGCCTCATCAACCGGGAATGGCTAAAACAGGGGAGGTGCAGCAAAGCTTCGTGGGTAGCCCCTACTGGAGGACAAGATTTATCCCTGTCTAGAGTCCCTTTATATTTCGGCTGTGTGGTGCAGTTGGCGACGGCCAATCTGCGGGGTAGTCTTGTTCGGAACTATTCAGTAAGGAATGGTTCCGGCTTTGTGTAGCAGGGGAGTTAGGGTGGCTCCTCGGTACGGTGATCTAGGCCACGTACTGTGACGGGCGGTACCCCAGTAGCCCTGCCATTGATGGAATCCAAAATCCAATAAGTGCCGTACGGTTTTGATTGTGCCCAACTATGTTGGAACGTGAGATGTAAGCATTCCAGCTATTTCTGTATTTTATTTTGAAAACCCTAAACACTATTATAATATCACTGGATTTCCTATCAAATGTTTTGGTTAGCGTAAGGTAAAAACTTTTCCATGTTTATGTGTGGGAAGTCTTACGTGATACTTTTCTTTTCAAAGGATTTTCTAAAGTTAAGCAATTTTAAACCCGTTTACTCACACCAGACCCCTGTCTGACCTGAGTGTTTATTTTCTGTTTTATTAAACTCTTGGGTACTCATATTCTATATGAGTAGTCAAGTGATTCAGGTTATCTCTTGACGAGTTCTGGAGGAGATAATGGAGCAGGAGGCTTCAGCGTGTAGATATATGTAGTAGTTCCGCTGTGTTTGTGTTGTATTGATTATCTCTGATGTACTTGGATTGTAATAGCTAGACAGATGTTTATAACTGTCTAGTTTTGTGTTGTATTAGCTGTATTACTCTGATGTATAAGATACTATGTAAAGTTTTATGTGATATATTATAATTTATTCGATTCCGCTGTGAGATTCTGATGTTGTCTGTTCTTTCTTTCCTTTCTTTTCTCTTTCCATCCCTTTCTTTCTTCTGAACGATGCAATCTTCCTGGAGTATGGAAGTTGGGTCGTCACATTTAATCACAGAACATAGCTTATAAGCTAAGCAACAACCGACAAAGAATAAAGTACAACAGTACTTTTTGTCGGCCACGTGCACTACACGACAAAAATATTAAACAGATGTGGGTCCCACCACATTAAAAAGAAGGTACGACAACCAAATGTGGGCCCCACCACATTTAAAAGACGGCGGGATTAAAAAATAAAGCATAAAAAATCCCGCCTAAAACCTAATAGGACCCACAAAAACACGTGGCAAAATTTAGGCCACCCGGTAATATTAAACGGGTGGCCTAAATTTTGCCAGATGTCAAACGCATATGTATTGGTGTTAACCTATATAAACAACCCCATAACACCAATACAACCAGAACATTGAAACAACACCGATTACAATTATGAGAAACCCCCCAACTAATTTTCGTCTTCATGCAAAAAATATTTTCCTCACATATCCAAAATGCAATTTAGAAATTTCCGAAGCAATGAAACAAATACAAAACATACAATGTTCGTCAAACAAGAAATTCATACGAATTTCTCAAGAAACTCACGAAGATGGTTCTCCACATCTACATGCTTTAATACAATTCGAAGGTAAACTTCAATTATACAATAATCGTTTATTTGATCTTACCCATCCAAACACCTCTTCAATATTTCATCCGAATATTCAAGGAGCAAAATCCAGTTCAGATGTTAAAAAATACATTGAAAAGGAAGGAACCTATCTAGATTGGGGTGAGTTTCAGATAGATGGTCGGTCTGCAAGAGGAGGATTACAATCCGCTAATAAAGCTTACGCCCAAGCTTTAAATAGCGAAACTCATCAAAAAGCAATGGAAACTATTAAAGAGCTTGCGCCTAGAGATTTTGTTCTACAATTCCACAATATTCAAAACAATCTAAACCGAATCTTCCAAAAGCCAAAAGAAGTCTACGTTCCGAAATTCCATTTTAGTCAATTCGTACTCACGGATGAAATTTCATTATGGTTCTCAAAAACTTTCGAACCACAAAATTTAAATGAATCCCCTGCGGGGCCATCTTTTCAAACGGCCAACAATTGTGGATAATTGTTTGGCAACTCTGTCACTTTGAAAGGAGGCATATAAATACAGAATAGTCTGAAGTAAAAATAATAGTATAAAAATTAAAAACAACCAATCAGGTAACGATACCATTCTAAAACAAATATTTAATCACAGAACTTAGCTTATAAGCTAAGCAACAACCGACAAAGAATAAAGTACAACAGTACTTTTTGTCGGCCACGTGCACTACACGATAAAAATATTAAACAGATGTGGGTCCCACCACATTAAAAAGAAGGTACGACAACCAAATGTGGGCCCCACCACATTTAAAAGACGGCGGGATAAAAAAATAAAGCAAAAAAAATCCCGCCTAAAACCTAAAAGGACCCACAAAAACACGTGGCAAAATTTAGGCCACCCGGTAATATTAAACGGGTGGCCTAAATTTTGCCAGATGTCAAACGCGTATGTATTGGTGTTAACCTATATAAACAACCCCATAACACCAATACAACCAGAACATTGAAACAACACCGATTACAATTATGAGAAACCCCCCAACTAATTTTCGTCTTCATGCAAAAAATATTTTCCTCACATATCCAAAATGCAATTTAGAAATTTCCGAAGCAATGAAACAAATACAAAACATACAATGTTCGTCAAACAAGAAATTCATACGAATTTCTCAAGAAACTCACGAAGATGGTTCTCCACATCTACATGCTTTAATACAATTCGAAGGTAAACTTCAATTATACAATAATCGTTTATTTGATCTTACCCATCCAAACACCTCTTCAATATTTCATCCGAATATTCAAGGAGCAAAATCCAGTTCAGATGTTAAAAAATACATTGAAAAGGAAGGAACCTATCTAGATTGGAGTGAGTTTCAGATAGATGGTCGGTCTGCAAGAGGAGGATTACAATCCGCTAATGAAGCTTACGCCCAAGCTTTAAATAGCGAAACTCATCAAAAAGCAATGGAAACTATTAAAGAGCTTGCGCCTAGAGATTTTGTTCTACAATTCCACAATATTCAAAACAATCTAAACCGAATCTTCCAAAAGCCAAAAGAAGTCTACGTTCCGAAATTCCATTTTAGTCAATTCATACTCACGGATGAAATTTCATTATGGTTCTCAAAAACTTTCGAACCACAAAATTTAAATGAATCCCCTGCGGGGCCATCTTTTCATATAGTCAAAAAAGATACTGACAGACCAAAATCAATTATTATCGAAGGTTCTACAAGAACAGGAAAAACACAGTGGGCACGTTCTATTGGACCACATAATTACTTAAGTGGCACCTGGTGCACTTTTCCTCAAACGACAAACGAGACTTTAATAACTTATTCACCTCTTTATTAAACAGGAGGAACTCTTCCTGTTCCTCCAAATTGATGTCTTTCGGGTTCGCCTTGATTCCCAAAATGTCCCACTTGTTCTGCCGAAGAAAACAACTGGTGCAAACGGCCGACAATTGTGGATAATTGTTTGGCAACTCTGTCACTTTGAAAGGAGGCATATAAATACAGAATAGTCTGAAGTAAAAATAATAGTATAAAAATTAAAAACAACCAATCAGGTAACGATACCATTCTAAAACAAATATTTAATCATAGAACTTAGCTTATAAGCTAAGCAACAACCGACAAAGAATAAAGTACAACAGTACTTTTTGTCGGCCACGTGCACTACACGATAAAAATATTAAACAGATGTGGGTCCCACCACATTAAAAAGAAGGTACGACAACCAAATGTGGGCCCCACCACATTTGAAAGACGGCGGGATAAAAAAATAAAGCATAAAAAAACCCGCCTAAAACCTAATAGGACCCACAAAAACACGTGGCAAAATTTAGGCCACCCGGTAATATTAAACGGGTGGCCTAAATTTTGCCAGATGTCAAACGCATATGTATTGGTGTTAACCTATATAAACAACCCCATAACACCAATACAACCAGAACATTGAAACAACACCGATTACAATTATGAGAAACCCCCCAACTAATTTTCGTCTTCATGCAAAAAATATTTTTCTCACATATCCAAAATGCAATTTAGAAATTTCCGAAGCAATGAAACAAATACAAAACATACAATGTTCGTCAAACAAGAAATTCATACGAATTTCTCAAGAAACTCACGAAGATGGTTCTCCACATCTACATGCTTTAATACAATTCGAAGGTAAACTTCAATTATACAATAATCGTTTATTTGATCTTACCCATCCAAACACCTCTTCAATATTTCATCCGAATATTCAAGGAGCAAAATCCAGTTCAGATGTTAAAAAATACATTGAAAAGGAAGGAACCTATCTAGATTGGGGTGAGTTTCAGATAGATGGTCGGTCTGCAAGAGGAGGATTACAATCCTCTAATAAAGCTTACGCCCAAGCTTTAAATAGCGAAACTCATCAAAAAGCAATGGAAACTATTAAAGAGCTTGCGCCTAGAGATTTTGTTCTACAATTCCACAATATTCAAAACAATCTAAACCGAATCTTCCAAAAGCCAAAAGAAGTCTACGTTCCGAAATTCCATTTTAGTCAATTCATACTCACGGATGAAATTTCATTATGGTTCTCAAAAACTTTCGAACCACAAAATTTAAATGAATCCCCTGCGGGGCCATCTTTTCATATACTCAAAAAAGATACTGACAGACCAAAATCAATTATTATCGAAGGTTCTACAAGAACAGGAAAAACACAGTGGGCACGTTCTATTGGACCACATAATTACTTAAGTGGCACCTGGTGCACTTTTCCTCAAACGACAAACGAGACTTTAATAACTTATTCACCTCTTTATTAAACAGGAGGAACTCTTCCTGTTCCTCCAAATTGATGTCTTTCGGGTTCGCCTTGATTCCCAAAATGTCCCACTTGTTCTGCCGAAGAAAACAACTGGTGCAAACGGCCAACAATTGTGGATAATTGTTTGGCAACTCTGTCACTTTGAAAGGAGGCATATAAATACAGAATAGTCTGAAGTAAAAATAATAGTATAAAAATTAAAAACAACCAATCAGGTAACGATACCATTCTAAAACAAATATTTAATCACAGAACTTAGCTTATAAGCTAAGCAACAACCGACAAAGAATAAAGTACAACAGTACTTTTTGTCGGCCACGTGCACTACACGATAAAAATATTAAACAGATGTGGGTCCCACCACATTAAAAAGAAGGTACGACAACCAAATGTGGGCCCCACCACATTTAAAAGACGGCGGGATAAAAAAATAAAGCATAAAAAAACCCGCCTAAAACCTAATAGGACCCACAAAAACACGTGGCAAAATTTAGGCCACCCGGTAATATTAAACGGGTGGCCTAAATTTTGCCAGATGTCAAACGCATATGTATTGGTGTTAACCTATATAAACAACCCCATAACACCAATACAACCAGAACATTGAAACAACACCGATTACAATTATGAGAAACCCCCCAACTAATTTTCGTCTTCATGCAAAAAATATTTTCCTCACATATCCAAAATGCAATTTAGAAATTTCCGAAGCAATGAAACAAATACAAAACATACAATGTTCGTCAAACAAGAAATTCATACGAATTTCTCAAGAAACTCACGAAGATGGTTCTCCACATCTACATGCTTTAATACAATTCGAAGGTAAACTTCAATTATACAATAATCGTTTATTTGATCTTACCCATCCAAACACCTCTTCAATATTTCATCCGAATATTCAAGGAGCAAAATCCAGTTCAGATGTTAAAAAATACATTGAAAAGGAAGGAACCTATCTAGATTGGGGTGAGTTTCAGATAGATGGTCGGTCTGCAAGAGGAGGATTACAATCCGCTAATAAAGCTTACGCCCAAGCTTTAAATAGCGAAACTCATCAAAAAGCAATGGAAACTATTAAAGAGCTTGCGCCTAGAGATTTTGTTCTACAATTCCACAATATTCAAAACAATCTAAACCGAATCTTCCAAAAGCCAAAAGAAGTCTACGTTCCGAAATTCCATTTTAGTCAATTCATACTCACGGATGAAATTTCATTATGGTTCTCAAAAACTTTCGAACCACAAAATTTAAATGAATCCCCTGCGGGGCCATCTTTTCATATACTCAAAAAAGATACTGACAGACCAAAATCAATTATTATCGAAGGTTCTACAAGAACAGGAAAAACATAGTGGGCACGTTCTATTGGACCACATAATTACTTAAGTGGCACCTGGTGCACTTTTCCTCAAACGACAAACGAGACTTTAATAACTTATTCACCTCTTTATTAAACAGGAGGAACTCTTCCTGTTCCTCCAAATTGATGTCTTTCGGGTTCGCCTTGATTCCCAAAATGTCCCACTTGTTCTGCCGAAGAAAACAACTGGTGCAAACGGCCAATAATTGTGGATAATTGTTTGGCAACTCTGTCACTTTGAAAGGAGGCATATAAATACAGAATAGTCTGAAGTAAAAATAATAGTATAAAAATTAAAAACAACCAATCAGGTAACGATACCATTCTAAAACAAATATTTAATCACAGAACTTAGCTTATAAGCTAAGCAACAACCGACAAAGAATAAAGTACAACAGTACTTTTTGTCGGCCACGTGCACTACACGATAAAAATATTAAACAGATGTGGGTCCCACCACATTAAAAAGAAGGTACGACAACCAAATGTGGGCCCCACCACATTTAAAAGACGGCGGGATAAAAAAATAAAGCATAAAAAAACCCGCCTAAAACCTAATAGGACCCACAAAAACACGTGGCAAAATTTAGGCCACCCGGTAATATTAAACGGGTGGCCTAAATTTTGCCAGATGTCAAACGCATATGTATTGGTGTTAACCTATATAAACAACCCCATAACACCAATACAACCAGAACATTGAAACAACACCGATTACAATTATGAGAAACCCCCCAACTAATTTTCGTCTTCATGCAAAAAATATTTTCCTCACATATCCAAAATGCAATTTAGAAATTTCCGAAGCAATGAAACAAATACAAAACATACAATGTTCGTCAAACAAGAAATTCATACGAATTTCTCAAGAAACTCACGAAGATGGTTCTCCACATCTACATGCTTTAATACAATTCGAAGGTAAACTTCAATTATACAATAATCGTTTATTTGATCTTACCCATCCAAACACCTCTTCAATATTTCATCCGAATATTCAAGGAGCAAAATCCAGTTCAGATGTTAAAAAATACATTGAAAAGGAAGGAACCTATCTAGATTGGGGTGAGTTTCAGATAGATGGTCGGTCTGCAAGAGGAGGATTACAATCCGCTAATAAAGCTTACGCCCAAGCTTTAAATAGCGAAACTCATCAAAAAGCAATGGAAACTATTAAAGAGCTTGCGCCTAGAGATTTTGTTCTACAATTCCACAATATTCAAAACAATCTAAACCGAATCTTCCAAAAGCCAAAAGAAGTCTACGTTCCGAAATTCCATTTTAGTCAATTCATACTCACGGATGAAATTTCATTATGGTTCTCAAAAACTTTCGAACCACAAAATTTAAATGAATCCCCTGCGGGGCCATCTTTTCATATACTCAAAAAAGATACTGATAGACCAAAATCAATTATTATCGAAGGTTCTACAAGAACAGGAAAAACACAGTGGGCACGTTCTATTGGACCACATAATTACTTAAGTGGCACCTGGTGCACTTTTCCTCAAACGACAAACGAGACTTTAATAACTTATTCACCTCTTTATTAAACAGGAGGAACTCTTCCTGTTCCTCCAAATTGATGTCTTTCGGGTTCGCCTTGATTCCCAAAATGTCCCACTTGTTCTGCCGAAGAAAACAACTGGTGCAAACGGCCAACAATTGTGGATAATTGTTTGGCAACTCTGTCACTTTGAAAGGAGGCATATAAATACAGAATAGTCTGAAGTAAAAATAATAGTATAAAAATTAAAAACAACCAATCAGGTAACGATACCATTCTAAAACAAATATTTAATCACAGAACTTAGCTTATAAGCTAAGCAACAACCGACAAAGAATAAAGTACAACAGTACTTTTTGTCGGCCACGTGCACTACACGATAAAAATATTAAACAGATGTGGGTCCCACCACATTAAAAAGAAGGTACGACAACCAAATGTGGGCCCCACCACATTTAAAAGACGGCGGGATAAAAAAATAAAGCATAAAAAAACCCGCCTAAAACCTAATAGGACCCACAAAAACACGTGGCAAAATTTAGGCCACCCGGTAATATTAAACGGGTGGCCTAAATTTTGCCAGATGTCAAACGCATATGTATTGGTGTTAACCTATATAAACAACCCCATAACACCAATACAACCAGAACATTGAAACAACACCGATTACAATTATGAGAAACCCCCCAACTAATTTTCGTCTTCATGCAAAAAATATTTTACTCACATATCCAAAATGCAATTTAGAAATTTCCGAAGCAATGAAACAAATACAAAACATACAATGTTCGTCAAACAAGAAATTCATACGAATTTCTCAAGAAACTCATGAAGATGGTTCTCCACATCTACATGCTTTAATACAATTCGAAGGTAAACTTCAATTATACAATAATCGTTTATTTGATCTTACCCATCCAAACACCTCTTCAATATTTCATCCGAATATTCAAGGAGCAAAATCCAGTTCAGATGTTAAAAAATACATTGAAAAGGAAGGAACCTATCTAGATTGGGGTGAGTTTCAGATAGATGGTCGGTCTGCAAGAGGAGGATTACAATCCGCTAATAAAGCTTACGCCCAAGCTTTAAATAGCGAAACTCATCAAAAAGCAATGGAAACTATTAAAGAGCTTGCGCCTAGAGATTTTGTTCTACAATTCCACAATATTCAAAACAATCTAAACCGAATCTTCCAAAAGCCAAAAGAAGTCTACGTTCCGAAATTCCATTTTAGTCAATTCATACTCACGGATGAAATTTCATTATGGTTCTCAAAAACTTTCGAACCACAAAATTTAAATGAATCCCCTGCGGGGCCATCTTTTCATATACTCAAAAAAGATACTGACAGACCAAAATCAATTATTATCGAAGGTCCTACAAGAACAGGAAAAACACAGTGGGCACGTTCTATTGGACCACATAAACTTTAATAACTTATTCACCTCTTTATTAAACAGGAGGAACTCTTCCTGTTCCTCCAAATTGATGTCTTTCAGGTTCGCCTTGATTCCCAAAATGTCCCACTTGTTCTGCCGAAGAAAACAACTGGTGCAAACGGCCAACAATTGTGGATAATTGTTTGGCAACTCTGTCACTTTGAAAGGAGGCATATAAATACAGAATAGTCTGAAGTAAAAATAATAGTATAAAAATTAAAAACAACCAATCAGGTAACGATACCATTCTAAAACAAATATTTAATCACAGAACTTAGCTTATAAGCTAAGCAACAACCGACAAAGAATAAAGTACAACAGTACTTTTTGTCGGCCACGTGCACTACACGATAAAAATATTAAACAGATGTGGGTCCCACCACATTAAAAAGAAGGTACGACAACCAAATGTGGGCCCCACCACATTTAAAAGACGGCGGGATAAAAAAATAAAGCATAAAAAAACCCGCCTAAAACCTAATAGGACCCACAAAAACACGTGGCAAAATTTAGGCCACCCGGTAATATTAAACGGGTGGCCTAAATTTTGCCAGATGTCAAACGCATATGTATTGGTGTTAACCTATATAAACAACCCCATAACACCAATACAACCAGAACATTGAAACAACACCGATTACAATTATGAGAAACCCCCCAACTAATTTTCGTCTTCATGCAAAAAATATTTTCCTCACATATCCAAAATGCAATTTAGAAATTTCCGAAGCAATGAAACAAATACAAAACATACAATGTTCGTCAAACAAGAAATTCATACGAATTTCTCAAGAAACTCACGAAGATGGTTCTCCACATCTACATGCTTTAATACAATTCGAAGGTAAACTTCAATTATACAATAATCGTTTATTTGATCTTACCCATCCAAACACCTCTTCAATATTTCATCCGAATATTCAAGGAGCAAAATCCAGTTCAGATGTTAAAAAATACATTGAAAAGGAAGGAACCTATCTAGATTGGGGTGAGTTTCAGATAGATGGTCGGTCTGCAAGAGGAGGATTACAATCCGCTAATAAAGCTTACGCCCAAGCTTTAAATAGCGAAACTCATCAAAAAGCAATGGAAACTATTAAAGAGCTTGCGCCTAGAGATTTTGTTCTACAATTCCACAATATTCAAAACAATCTAAACCGAATCTTCCAAAAGCCAAAAGAAGTCTACGTTCCGAAATTCCATTTTAGTCAATTCATACTCACGGATGAAATTTCATTATGGTTCTCAAAAACTTTCGAACCACAAAATTTAAATGAATCCCCTGCGGGGCCATCTTTTCATATACTCAAAAAAGATACTGACAGACCAAAATCAATTATTATCGAAGGTCCTACAAGAACAGGAAAAACACAGTGGGCACGTTCTATTGGACCACATAATTACTTAAGTGCACCTGGTGCACTTTTCCTCAAACGACAAACGAGACTTTAATAACTTATTCACCTCTTTATTAAACAGGAGGAACTCTTCCTGTTCCTCCAAATTGATGTCTTTCGGGTTCGCCTTGATTCCCAAAATGTCCCACTTGTTCTGCCGAAGAAAACAACTGGTGCAAACGGCCAACAATTGTGGATAATTGTTTGGCAACTCTGTCACTTTGAAAGGAGGCATATAAATACAGAATAGTCTGAAGTAAAAATAATAGTATAAAAATTAAAAACAACCAATCAGGTAACGATACCATTCTAAAACAAATATTTAATCACAGAACTTAGCTTATAAGCTAAGCAACAACCGACAAAGAATAAAGTACAACAGTACTTTTTGTCGGCCACGTGCACTACACGACAAAAATATTAAACAGATGTGGGTCCCACCACATTAAAAAGAAGGTACGACAACCAAATGTGGGCCCCACCACATTTAAAAGACGGCGGGATTAAAAAATAAAGCATAAAAAATCCCGCCTAAAACCTAATAGGACCCACAAAAACACGTGGCAAAATTTAGGCCACCCGGTAATATTAAACGGGTGGCCTAAATTTTGCCAGATGTCAAACGCATATGTATTGGTGTTAACCTATATAAACAACCCCATAACACCAATACAACCAGAACATTGAAACAACACCGATTACAATTATGAGAAACCCCCCAACTAATTTTCGTCTTCATGCAAAAAATATTTTCCTCACATATCCAAAATGCAATTTAGAAATTTCCGAAGCAATGAAACAAATACAAAACATACAATGTTCGTCAAACAAGAAATTCATACGAATTTCTCAAGAAACTCACGAAGATGGTTCTCCACATCTACATGCTTTAATACAATTCGAAGGTAAACTTCAATTATACAATAATCGTTTATTTGATCTTACCCATCCAAACACCTCTTCAATATTTCATCCGAATATTCAAGGAGCAAAATCCAGTTCAGATGTTAAAAAATACATTGAAAAGGAAGGAACCTATCTAGATTGGGGTGAGTTTCAGATAGATGGTCGGTCTGCAAGAGGAGGATTACAATCCGCTAATAAAGCTTACGCCCAAGCTTTAAATAGCGAAACTCATCAAAAAGCAATGGAAACTATTAAAGAGCTTGCGCCTAGAGATTTTGTTCTACAATTCCACAATATTCAAAACAATCTAAACCGAATCTTCCAAAAGCCAAAAGAAGTCTACGTTCCGAAATTCCATTTTAGTCAATTCATACTCACGGATGAAATTTCATTATGGTTCTCAAAAACTTTCGAACCACAAAATTTAAATGAATCCCCTGCGGGGCCATCTTTTCATATACTCAAAAAAGATACTGACAGACCAAAATCAATTATTATCGAAGGTCCTACAAGAACAGGAAAAACACAGTGGGCACGTTCTATTGGACCACATAATTACTTAAGTGGCACCTGGTGCACTTTTCCTCAAACGACAAACGAGACTTTAATAACTTATTCACCTCTTTATTAAACAGGAGGAACTCTTCCTGTTCCTCCAAATTGATGTCTTTCGGGTTCGCCTTGATTCCCAAAATGTCCCACTTGTTCTGCCGAAGAAAACAACTGGTGCAAACGGCCAATAATTGTGGATAATTGTTTGGCAACTCTGTCACTTTGAAAGGAGGCATATAAATACAGAATAGTCTGAAGTAAAAATAATAGTATAAAAATTAAAAACAACCAATCAGGTAACGATACCATTCTAAAACAAATATTTAATCACAGAACTTAGCTTATAAGCTAAGCAACAACCGACAAAGAATAAAGTACAACAGTACTTTTTGTCGGCCACGTGCACTACACGATAAAAATATTAAACAGATGTGGGTCCCACCACATTAAAAAGAAGGTACGACAACCAAATGTGGGCCCCACCACATTTAAAAGACGGCGGGATAAAAAAATAAAGCATAAAAAATCCCGCCTAAAACCTAATAGGACCCACAAAAACACGTGGCAAAATTTAGGCCACCCGGTAATATTAAACGGGTGGCCTAAATTTTGCCAGATGTCAAACGCATATGTATTGGTGTTAACCTATATAAACAACCCCATAACACCAATACAACCAGAACATTGAAACAACACCGATTACAATTATGAGAAACCCCCCAACTAATTTTCGTCTTCATGCAAAAAATATTTTCCTCACATATCCAAAATGCAATTTAGAAATTTCCGAAGCAATGAAACAAATACAAAACATACAATGTTCGTCAAACAAGAAATTCATACGAATTTCTCAAGAAACTCACGAAGATGGTTCTCCACATCTACATGCTTTAATACAATTCGAAGGTAAACTTCAATTATACAATAATCGTTTATTTGATCTTACCCATCCAAACACCTCTTCAATATTTCATCCGAATATTCAAGGAGCAAAATCCAGTTCAGATGTTAAAAAATACATTGAAAAGGAAGGAACCTATCTAGATTGGGGTGAGTTTCAGATAGATGGTCGGTCTGCAAGAGGAGGATTACAATCCGCTAATAAAGCTTACGCCCAAGCTTTAAATAGCGAAACTCATCAAAAAGCAATGGAAACTATTAAAGAGCTTGCGCCTAGAGATTTTGTTCTACAATTCCACAATATTCAAAACAATCTAAACCGAATCTTCCAAAAGCCAAAAGAAGTCTACGTTCCGAAATTCCATTTTAGTCAATTCATACTCACGGATGAAATTTCATTATGGTTCTCAAAAACTTTCGAACCACAAAATTTAAATGAATCCCCTGCGGGGCCATCTTTTCATATACTCAAAAAAGATACTGACAGACCAAAATCAATTATTATCGAAGGTCCTACAAGAACAGGAAAAACACAGTGGGCACGTTCTATTGGACCACATAATTACTTAAGTGGCACCTGGTGCACTTTTCCTCAAACGACAAACGAGACTTTAATAACTTATTCACCTCTTTATTAAACAGGAGGAACTCTTCCTGTTCCTCCAAATTGATGTCTTTCGGGTTCGCCTTGATTCCCAAAATGTCCCACTTGTTCTGCCGAAGAAAACAACTGGTGCAAACGGCCAATAATTGTGGATAATTGTTTGGCAACTCTGTCACTTTGAAAGGAGGCATATAAATACAGAATAGTCTGAAGTAAAAATAATAGTATAAAAATTAAAAACAACCAATCAGGTAACGATACCATTCTAAAACAAATATTTAATCACAGAACTTAGCTTATAAGCTAAGCAACAACCGACAAAGAATAAAGTACAACAGTACTTTTTGTCGGCCACGTGCACTACACGACAAAAATATTAAACAGATGTGGGTCCCACCACATTAAAAAGAAGGTACGACAACCAAATGTGGGCCCCACCACATTTAAAAGACGGCGGGATAAAAAAATAAAGCATAAAAAATCCCGCCTAAAACCTAATAGGACCCACAAAAACACGTGGCAAAATTTAGGCCACCCGGTAATATTAAACGGGTGGCCTAAATTTTGCCAGATGTCAAACGCATATGTATTGGTGTTAACCTATATAAACAACCCCATAACACCAATACAACCAGAACATTGAAACAACACCGATTACAATTATGAGAAACCCCCCAACTAATTTTCGTCTTCATGCAAAAAATATTTTCCTCACATATCCAAAATGCAATTTAGAAATTTCCGAAGCAATGAAACAAATACAAAACATACAATGTTCGTCAAACAAGAAATTCATACGAATTTCTCAAGAAACTCACGAAGATGGTTCTCCACATCTACATGCTTTAATACAATTCGAAGGTAAACTTCAATTATACAATAATCGTTTATTTGATCTTACCCATCCAAACACCTCTTCAATATTTCATCCGAATATTCAAGGAGCAAAATCCAGTTCAGATGTTAAAAAATACATTGAAAAGGAAGGAACCTATCTAGATTGGGGTGAGTTTCAGATAGATGGTCGGTCTGCAAGAGGAGGATTACAATCCGCTAATGAAGCTTACGCCCAAGCTTTAAATAGCGAAACTCATCAAAAAGCAATGGAAACTATTAAAGAGCTTGCGCCTAGAGATTTTGTTCTACAATTCCACAATATTCAAAACAATCTAAACCGAATCTTCCAAAAGCCAAAAGAAGTCTACGTTCTGAAATTCCATTTTAGTCAATTCATACTCACGGATGAAATTTCATTATGGTTCTCAAAAACTTTCGAACCACAAAATTTAAATGAATCCCCTGCGGGGCCATCTTTTCATATACTCAAAAAAGATACTGACAGACCAAAATCAATTATTATCGAAGGTTCTACAAGAACAGGAAAAACACAGTGGGCACGTTCTATTGGACCACATAATTACTTAAGTGGCACCTGGTGCACTTTTCCTCAAACGACAAACGAGACTTTAATAACTTATTCACCTCTTTATTAAACAGGAGGAACTCTTCCTGTTCCTCCAAATTGATGTCTTTCGGGTTCGCCTTGATTCCCAAAATGTACCACTTGTTCTGCCGAAGAAAACAACTGGTGCAAACGGCCGACAATTGTGGATAATTGTTTGGCAACTCTGTCACTTTGAAAGGAGGCATATAAATACAGAATAGTCTGAAGTAAAAATAATAGTATAAAAATTAAAAACAACCAATCAGGTAACGATACCATTCTAAAACAAATATTTAATCACAGAACTTAGCTTATAAGCTAAGCAACAACCGACAAAGAATAAAGTACAACGGTACTTTTTGTCGGCCACGTGCACTACACGATAAAAATATTAAACAGATGTGGGTCCCACCACATTAAAAAGAAGGTACGACAACCAAATGTGGGCCCCACCACATTTGAAAGACGGCGGGATAAAAAAATAAAGCATAAAAAATCCCGTCTAAAACCTAATAGGACCCACAAAAACACGTGGCAAAATTTAGGCCACCCGGTAATATTAAACGGGTGGCCTAAATTTTGCCAGATGTCAAACGCATATGTATTGGTGTTAACCTATATAAACAACCCCATAACACCAATACAACCAGAACATTGAAACAACACCGATTACAATTATGAGAAACCCCCCAACTAATTTTCGTCTTCATGCAAAAAATATTTTCCTCACATATCCAAAATGCAATTTAGAAATTTCCGAAGCAATGAAACAAATACAAAACATACAATGTTCGTCAAACAAGAAATTCATACGAATTTCTCAAGAAACTCACGAAGATGGTTCTCCACATCTACATGCTTTAATACAATTCGAAGGTAAACTTCAATTATACAATAATCGTTTATTTGATCTTACCCATCCAAACACCTCTTCAATATTTCATCCGAATATTCAAGGAGCAAAATCCAGTTCAGATGTTAAAAAATACATTGAAAAGGAAGGAACCTATCTAGATTGGGGTGAGTTTCAGATGGATGGTCGGTCTGCAAGAGGAGGATTACAATCCGCTAATGAAGCTTACGCCCAAGCTTTAAATAGCGAAACTCATCAAAAAGCAATGGAGACTATTAAAGAGCTTGCGCCTAGAGATTTTGTTCTACAATTCCACAATATTCAAAACAATCTAAACCGAATCTTCCAAAAGCCAAAAGAAGTCTACGTTCCGAAATTCCATTTTAGTCAATTCATACTCACGGATGAAATTTCATTATGGTTCTCAAAAACTTTCGAACCACAAAATTTAAATGAATCCCCTGCGGGGCCATCTTTTCATATACTCAAAAAAGATACTGACAGACCAAAATCAATTATTATCGAAGGTCCTACAAGAACAGGAAAAACACAGTGGGCACGTTCTATTGGACCACATAATTACTTAAGTGGCCATCTGGATTTCAACTACAACACTTTCTCAGACGAAGTGGAATACAACGTAATAGATGATGTGGATCCAGCGTACTTGAAAATGAAACATTGGAAACAATTAATTGGCGCGCAAAGAGAGTGGCAGACAAACCTTAAATATGGAAAACCACGTGTCATTAAAGGTGGTATTCCAATTGTTTGGCAACTCTGTCACTTTGAAAGGAGGCATATAAATACAGAATAGTCTTTGAGGTTAAGTCGCTCGTTGATAGGTCGCTACCGACCTATGCTGGGTCGTGCATGTTGAGTCTTGTACATGTTGTAACCCTATAAATAGGGGAGGTCATGTCACTTTGTAAGGTTGTTAATTTTGGAATAAACTCTTGTTTGTTAGCTTTGTGCTTTCATCAAATTGGTAGTTGAGTGTGATCTCCTATCTCCACTTACGGTATTCGAGTGCGCTCGAATCAACGTTCGTTGAAGCCAATTCGCGGAATCAAGTGCGCTTGATCAACGCTCGAAGAATTGTTGATCTCTCTTCACGGTATCGTGCGCGATCAACGTGTCAAAGATAGCTAGAATTTGGTATCTTTGGATCAACGAATTTGGGCATTTCAGTATCTTTCAATCCACTGATTGCTTCTTTCACCGTTTCATCTAATTTTTCATATTTCCGCTGCATCATTTGGTATCAGAGCCTGACTTAGCCAATCATAGCTAAGCCGAGTCTTGGAGCCAAGGAGTTTGAAGTTGAAGTTCATCTTGTTGAAGTGTTTGTTCAAAGCCGAGTCAAGCTTGTTCAAGTTTGTGGGAGATTTGTTCAAGTGTAGATCCGAGCTAGTTGCAGGTCGTGCATCACTTTGTTCATCGAGGCCGAGAGTTGAAGTTTTTGAAGTTTGTGTTTGAATTGTTGAAGTATATGTGTTAGTAATCATGCCGCCGAGAAGAGCTAATCGTCATCAAAATGTTGAAGCGTTGTATAGAAGAGAAGAAGCCGAGCAAATGGAACAACGTATCAATGAGAAGTTTGATGAAAGTATTGGGAAGTTAGAGAAATTGATGATTGACATGAATGAAGGTCAAAGAAGAAGGTCCAAATTCGAACCATGGAGGAAACAGAGTTTCGCCATCGGTTACGGAAGCGAGGAGGGTGTCGCCACAATCTTTTAGAGAAGGAAGAGTAACGTCAATTTCATCAAGAAGAGATCATCATGACTATAGACATGAAGAGAGAAGAACTCCACGTGAGTTTGAAGATGAGCCATATAGAGATGAAGAGAGACATAGTAGAAGGGACATGCATGATCGAAGGGATGAGAATGGTCGAGATCGATATAGACGTACATTTGATTATGATGAAGATGGTTATAGAGTTAGCATTCATTATCGTGATCGAGACCAAGTACGAAATGTATATCGGGATGTTGAGGATGATCGACGATGGGAGTTGGGTATGAAGATGGAAATTCCAGAATTCAAGGGTGGAATGGTAGCAGAAGAATTTTTGGATTGGTTGTCTAATGTTGAAGAGAACTTTGATTTCAAAGAAGTTCTGGAGAATCGTCGAGTGAAGTTGGTTTCTACTAGGTTGAGGGGAAGAGCTATGGCGTGGTGGCAGCAAACCAAACTTACACGAGAACGGATGGGTAAGTCGAAGATTGAATCATGGGAGAAGATGAAGAAACTGATAAAAGCTACAGTTTTATCTTACAATTATCAATCACTCATATATCAAAGGTTGCAGAATCTGAGGCAAGGGATAAAGACTGTTAATGATTATGCTGACGAATTTTATCAGTTGATTGCTCGAAATGACATTATGGAGACGGAGGAACAATTGACTGCTAGGTTTGTTGGAGGGTTGAGGATGCAGATTCAAGATATGGTGAATATGTTTGATCCTAGATCTGTAGCAGAAGCACATCAGAAAGCGTTGGCTTGGGAGAAGCAGGGAAGGCGAGGTGGTGGTGTGTTTACAAGTTCCAATATTCTGAACAAAGGTGTTAATGGGAGTTCCAATGTTTTTAAAGCTGTCAGTAAACCAGTTGTGAATGAAGTTGTGAAGGCAAAGGTCAACAACAGTTTCAAATGTTACAATTTCCAAGAAGTGGGTCACAAGAGTAATGAATGTCCGAAGCCGATGAAACGAACTATGATTGCTGAAGTTGAAGGTGAGGATGTTGGTGAAGGTTATTCTAGTCCAGTTGAGGAGGATGAATAGGATGTTGCGACAGGAGATGAAGGATGTAGTCTAATGATGAGGAGGTCCTGTTTAATACCGAAGCATGAAGAAGAAGCTAGTTGGTTGAGGAGTAACATCTTTCAGTCAACATGCACTGTTTTGGAAAAAGTTTGTAAATTTATGATTGGCGCGGGAAGTTGTGACAATATTATTTCTACCGAAGCTGTGAGAAAGTTGAAGCTGAAAACGGAGAAACATCCTAATCCTTATAAGTTAGCGTGGTTGAGAAAGGGAGGATAGGTGAAGGTGGACAGGCGAGTTCATGTTCCATTTTCTATTGGGAAGAAATATAAAGACGAGATTTGGTGTGATATGGTGGAGATGGATGTTTGTCACTTACTTTTGGGAAGACCATGGAAGTGTGATCGAGCAGTGCAGCATGACGGTCGGACCAATAACTACATTTTTATGTTTGAAGGTGTTAAGATCATTTTAGTATCAAAGAAGAGACAACAAGGAGAAAGCAAGTCAGAAGAGATTGAGGAGCTGAAGACTTTATTGACTTTGAAGGAATTTATTGAAGAAGTAGAGGAGAGTCCAGAGGTGTTTTTGTTGATTGGACATGAAGCCACTGAATCTGTAGAAGTTCCAGAGGAAGTAAAGCCGGTATTGGAAGAATTCAGAGATGTGTTTCCAGAAGAATTGCCGAAGGAGTTACCACCGAGGGACATTCAACATCAGATTGATCTTGTACCAGGATCAGTATTACCTCACAGGCCACATTACAGGATGAGTCCTAAGGAACATGAAGAACTAAGAAGGCAGGTGGAGGAGTTGATAGAACAGGGGCGTGTTCAAGAGAGCTTGAGTCCTTGTGCAGTGCCAGCCTTATTGGTGCCGAAGAAGGATGGTTCATGGAGGATGTGTACGGACAGCCGGGATCTAAACAAGAATACTGTGAGATACAGATTTCCTATGCCAAGGTTTGATGATTTGATTGACCAATTGAGTGGAGCTGTTGTGTTCTCAAAGATTGACTTGAAGAGTGGATACCATCAGATTCGTATTAGACCGGGTGATGAGTGAAAGACTGCTTTCAAAACCAGGGAAGGTTTATACGAATGGTTGGTTATGCCGTTTGGTTTATCGAATGCACCAAGTACTTTTATGAGAGTGATGAACCAGATTTTCAGACCATACATTGGGAAGTTTGTGGTAGTTTACTTTGATGATATTTTGATCTACAGTGGGAGTATGGAAAAGCATGTCCAGCATTTGCGTGAAGTACTGTTGATTCTACGACAGGAGAAATTTTATGCTGCAACGAAGAAGTGTGTGTTCACAACGCATAGTGTTTTGTTTCTGGGATATGTTCTGTCGAAGGAAGGCATTCAAGTGGATGAGAGTAAAGTGGAAGCTGTCAGGAGTTGGCCACAACCCAAGACAATTACTGAAGTGAGAAGCTTTCATGGGTTGGTTTCATTTTACCGAAGATTCATTCCACATTTTAGCAGTGTAATGGCACCTGTAACCGATTGTATGAAAGGAAAGAAGTTCGAGTGGTCAGGGGAAGCAGGGGTTGCTTTTGAGAAGATCAAGACACTATTGACGTCAGCGCCAATTCTAGTTTTGTCGGATTTTCAGTTGTTGTTTGAGTTACATACCGATGCCTCGAAGGTCGGGATTGGTGGAGTCTTGAGTCAAAAGGGAAAACCAGTTGCTTATTTCAGTGAGAAGTTGTCTGGAGCTAAGATGAGATATAGAACTTATGATGTTGAGTTTTACGCAATTGTTCAAGCTGTGAAGCACTGGAGACATTATCTGTTTCCGAAGGAGTTTGTTCTCTATACGGATCATGAAGCTTTGAAGCATTTGCAAGGGCAGGACAAAATTTCAGCTAGGCATGCTTCATGGGTCGCGTATCTGCAGCAGTTTACTTTTGTTGTTAAACACAAATCAGGGGCGACGAATCGTGTAGCTGATGCATTGAGCAGGAGGAATCATTTGTTGACAACGATGAAAGTTGAAGTGACAGGATTTGAGCTATTGCCAGAATTGGTTGAAGAGGATCCTTACTTTGCAAAGTTTGTTGAGAAAGTTAAGGATGGGAGTACTGATGAGTTTGTATTGATAGATGGATTCTTATTCAAAGGGAATCAATTATGCATACCAGATTGCAGCTTGAGAATGAAATTGTGAAAGAGTTGCACGAAGAAGGGCATGTGGGTAGAGATCGAACATTGCAGTTGATTTCTCAGTCTTATTATTGGCCGTCAATGAGAAGGGAAGTTGAAAGGTTTGTGCGTAGATGTTGGGTTTGTCGAGAACTCAAAGGAGGAATGACTCTATATATGTTGTGGTGGATCGTTTCTCGAAGATGGTACATTTTGTTGCTTGTAAGAAGACGGCGGATCCAGTTCATGTAGCACAGTTGTTCTTCAAAGAGATTTATCGTTTACATGGTTTACCAGAATCTATAGTTTTAAACAGGGATACTAGATTTCTGAGTCATTTTTGGCTGAGTTTGTGGAAGATGGTGGGAACAAAGCTGAATTTTGGTAGCGCTTATCATCCGCAAACAGATGGGCAAACAGAGGTGGTGAATAGATCGTTGGAAAATTTATTACGGTGCCTTGTGAAAGATAATCTGAAGAGCTGGGATGTGAAGTTATGTCAAGCGGAGTTTGCTCATAATCATGCAGTTAACCGAAGTACAGGTTTTAGTCCATTTCAGATTGTATATTCAAGCTTGCCAAAGGGGCCGTTGGATTTAACGATAGTGCCGCAACTGAAGGGGATAGTTAAACGAGCTGCTGATTTTGTTGATGGTTTGACAGAATGTCACAGAATCATTCAAGAACGATTGGAAAAGTCGAATGAGAAGTATAAACGATCTGTGGATTTGAAGCAAAGAAGTGTTGAATTTAATGAAGGAGATTTCGTATATGCTGTACTAACAAAGGATCGTTTTCCAGTAGGAGTATATAATAAACTTAAAGCTCGAAAGATTGGTCCTGTAAAGATTGTGAAACGGATCAATGAAAACGCTTATAGGTTGGAGCTGCCGGAGGATGTGTATACTTCTGACGTGTTTAATATTAAACACCTTAAACCTTATTATGGAGATGAACAATCTAATGGGGAAGAACTTTTAAATTCGAGGACGAATTTTTCTCAACCAGGGGAGGATGATGCAGCCCAGCTGGAAACTAGGTCGTTTTCCATAATTCACTCCGCCTTAAGTCGCCAGCGACTTACCAAGCTCCGAGTTAAAGAGCCACGACCAAAGGAAGGTCGCTCGCGAGTCAACGGTTTAAGCATTAAGGCGTTCCAACAACAGAGCGAGTTATGCGATATCGGGTTAAGCATTCCAATAGGTCACTCACGACCTAGTGAAGAAACCTTAGGTCGCTTACGACCTAACGGAGTGAAGAGTTATGCAAGAAAGAGTGGTCCAGTGACCTATGATAAGTCGCGACCTAGAGCCAACGAGCTACGACCTAAGTTAGGTCGCAGGAACGAGTTACGACTTATGTTTGGGCGCTCAATGTTATGCCGCATCCAATCTCCTTAAGTCGCTACATTCCTTAAGTCGCGAAGCACTAGGTCGTATGAAGATATGCCTGAAGCTCGAACTGTTAATTTTTAAGTCGCTGCTGCATTCTGCTCTAAACAGTTGCTTCCTTATGTCGCCAGCGACTTAGCAACTTAAGTCGTTTTCCATTAAGTCGCTCACTCCAGTTTGCAAGCTTCTGATGTTGAGTCGCGTAATGATGTTATGTCGTAAGCCGTTGTATATACTGTGTTGAAGTTGTATTTTCTTAAGTCGTATGTCATTTGTACATATGTTGAGTCGTTTATCGCGTTGTATTGTTTAAGTCGTAGGTCGTTTGGGTCTGTTAAGTCGCGTGTCTTTGAGGTTAAGTCGCTCGTTGATAGGTCGCTACCGACCTATGCTGGGTCGTGCATGTTGAGTCTTGTACATGTTGTAACCCTATAAATAGGGGAGGTCATGTCACTTTGTAAGGTTGTTGATTTTGGAATAAACTCTTGTTTGTTAGCTTTGTACTTTCATTAAATTGGTAGTTGAGTGTGATCTCCTATCTCCACTTACGGTATTCGAGTGCGTTCGAATCAACGTTCGTTGAAGCCAATTCGCGGAATCAAGTGCGCTTGATCAACGCTCGAAGAATTGTAGATTTCTCTTCACGGTATCGTGCGCGATCAACGTGTCAGAGATAGCTAGAATTCGGTATCTTTGGATCAACGAATTTGGGCATTTCAGTATCTTTCAATCCACCGATTGTTACTTTCACCGTTTCATCTAATTTTTCGTATTTCCGCTGCATCATTTGTGTTTATTCAAGTTATCATTCTATGCTATCCAGATTCTAAAATAGCCGTGTTTATCCTATAATGGAGCTAGCAGTTCTTTAGAAACATCGCATCACCACTGCATTTATATAAGATTAAATTTTGCGTACTACTCAGTATGTCGTAGTATTTATCCAAAAAATGTTATTGGAATGTGCTTTTCCTATTAAAATGATGCTTAAATTGCAGTAAATTTATTTATGCGACGTACAACCTAGAATTTTTTTTCATTTCTCATTAATATTGATTTCGTTATCAGTTTTTAGTTTTATGGTAATGCTTTTCAAAATTTATATTCATTTTGTTTGCAAATTTTAGGTTTGCTCTAAGAATATTTTATAGTATATGGCGCTATAATAGTCTGATAAATATATCCATATTCATTTTGAATCTTATTTATGCTCTGCTTTTTTATCCATCTTGAAAACTAGCTTACTCTCGTTAATTAGCTAGTACCAAAACTTAAAAAAAAAAAAGTGATGATCTGCTAATCAATTGGAATGTATTTACGAATATCAAAAGATGATCTACGGTAATAAAATAAGTGAAATAACTTGTTTCATTCAATTTTAGGCACTTATATATTACTTGATTTTTTTTACTAGTATGATTACTGTAACAGAAATCAATTTTTATGCGTGTGTGATTGAGCTTGCATATGTATGTAAGTTCACTGGCTAATGTGTATTTACTCTTTTTATAACATATAATATAATTATATATAGTTGCATATGGAATGCATTTAGAAACAAAAATATATAACTACGACTACCTAGCTTGGTAGTGGCACCAATAGTGCAATTTGATGCTAACACCGAGCAAGTAGGACCACTATAGCAATTAGGAAACTTGCACAAAGGGACACCCACTAGCTATTACTCCATCCAAATAAGCTCTTCCATGACCAGAAGCGTATACAGCTGTCACTTTCTCAGCCTCAACTGCTGCCTTAGTAGTCCAAGTTAGTATGAGGAACGGGTTTCTCAAAGTGAAACTGTCATCATAGTAGAGTTGATATGATGTAAATGTATTAATTAGTTTATTTGACCTATTATGTTATTGTATTTTAGTTTATATGACGTAAATGCACAATTTAAAATGTATTGCTACATAATGTTCAAAATATTTTCTTCTTCCTTTTTCAGTTAGACACTTCGACTTCTTAATGTTTTTTTACTGGGCTATCCTTTTATCACTGTTTTAAATAAGCACCATTATGACATAGAACACTACTACTACTAGTAGCGTTACTCTATACAATTATGGCATTTTTAACTATTACAACCTCATATTTAATTAACCTCCTGTTATGGTTTTTGCTATATTTTAGCTAGTATTTATTGTGTGGAATTAACTCTAAATTTTATGCACGGCCTTTAGTTAATTATGCATTGCTTCTTTAATGTTGTATAAATGACCAGGGACTCCTCTGCATAGTGCTGCAAAGAAACAAAACAAAAAAGATGTAAAATATCTAGTAAAGAATGGGGGCATTCCTCCCTTTAGACCTTTTCAATCACAGGTTCAATCCACCCCTCCATTACTACAGTGGGCTTGAATGGGCATATTAGTTCAAGCGCCATCACAGGTTCAATCCACCCCTCCATTACTATAGTGGGCTTGAATGGGTATATGAGTTCAAGCGCCAGCAGGATGAAAGCTCGCCAAGCTACGATACTTCCTGCAGCTCTAATAATTAAGTCAACTTCACCCTTCTTATCACAGCTTTTACTATACTAATTCTCCATATACTACTTGCTGCTGTTGAATAAACTGAGTAAACTTTGTATATCATTTGGTCAAACTTGTAATGGAAAAGCTCATCATATGCTACCTACTTCATGCTACTCTGAATAAATAGGGCTTGCCACCTTGTTAATCTTATGAATATTTGATGTGCTTTAATGCTTTGGTTATGTTAAACATTGAAACCTTCTCTTGAACTTAGGAGATTATATATCGTATTTTGCAATGTGTTTTTCTTATACAAATGTTTATTGTTAATCTGACTGTTTTTCTAGAGAAACGTTTCTTTTATTATATTTGAGGAATTGGTTTGCCAAACATTCTATTGTAGAAAGCTATGTTACTTTGGCGTTACTGTTGCACTTTTTCCCTTCCCTTTGCTTCCCCTTGTTGATTTGTGCTAACTGCTACTGGTGAGTCCTTAGGACTCTGGGTTGAATTTCATCCTTTTGTCAGACTTTTGTTGCTGGTTGTTCTTTTCTTATGTTCAGCTGCTGCGGTTGTGCGTAATGCTGAAGAAGACTTATTTTGGCCAAATTACATAATATCTTTAGAAGTTTGCTAACGATGAGAGAAATCCTATGCCTATTTTCTAACTCTAGTGGCGTAGTAAAATCAGACAATTTTCTCACTTTCCAAATTCCCTAAATTTTCATCTTAAATTCCATGCTTTTCCACTATGCATAATTTACGTTTTATAGATAACTAATACAACACGAAATAATAAAATAGATCCATGAAATCGGTACAAATATCAAGCTACGTCAATCTCAAATTTGAAAAGAAAAAAAATCATAATATATACCCGCAAGATGGCACCAGTGACTCTAAATAAAATGGTAAGGAATTATTAGTAATCAAAAGCGAGATCATGAGGAGTCAGCTGGAGGTACGTATGGATTTGCCGCTGATGGTTGATGTGGATCATCAGTGAGATGACAAATTCATGAATGGCTGAGAGTGAGATTGTAAAGCTAGGTTTTCTTTTTGGTAAGTAAAGATAATGAAATAAAGAAGAAAAGTAGAGAAGTAACGAAGGATTTGTGTAAAACAAATTTTTTTCCTCAAAATATTAGCGGGCTGGGCGACAAAAGTTTTAGTTGCGTTGGGAGAGGAAAAATGACTACACAGGCAACATTGACAGCAATGAAACTCTGCCAATATTTTCTACTGAAACTAGATTTTCTTATAATCAAAATATTTTCATAACATAATCTAATGAATTGAAAATGAGACTGGGGTTTGGATTAATGATGTAGTAACGAACTTGTATTTGTTATATATATGCAGGCCCGGCCCAATGCAGAGTCGGGAGAAACAATAGACTAGGTCAGCATCTCAACAGAGGCAACAAAAAAAAAAAAAAAAAAAAAAAAAGGAATACGCATTTTTGAATCTCGCTACTCCTCCAGCAGTCTAGCTCCACCATGACCGTCGTAGGCCCACAGCTAACACCTTCATCCCTTGACTCTACCGTTATAGCTATCCCCTCCAGGCTCCAATGCAACCACCACGGGCCCACAGGCAGCTAACGTCAAATGTCAGCTCAAAGCCTAAATTCAATTTCGAATTTATACATTGGAAATTGGAATCTCAGCTCAAACCAATGTGAGAATTACCAGTATTGGTCAATTTGTTGAATTTTTTTTCTATGATCGACAATTTGGTATATTCTGCAAATCTACTATTGCTGTCATGTTGTTTTCTGTTGTTGCTAATGCTAGGTATATTCCTTTGTTCTATTACAAATGTCAACTCAATTTTGAAATGTAACTAAAGATGTAATGATGCTTATTCTAGTTTAAATGATAATGAATATACATCAAAATTGTAATTGAAGTTTGAATGGTAACTTAACAATGGTTGTTGCCTATTAATTAACTGATTAATTTGTTCTAGTTTGAGTGATAACGAGTATGATGTTTGTTAATTAAGAATTTTTTTTTGTTGTAGTTTAACTCACAATGAAGCTTAAAAAAAATAATTCTTTTTTATGTGTAAATTATTATAATGATGTATCAATGAATAATAATACTTCGTTGTATCTTAAATTGAGCTAGGAATTGAAAACAAAATTTCGGATGTCAAAATAGAAAGAAAAAACGTAGATATAAAGAAGATAAATCATTAATTGGTTCAATTTCAAAATTGAAATCAATAAAGACATATCTCCGGATAACTATATCGCAAGAGAGATTAAGTATGCTAATTATGATTTCAATTGAAAATGAGTATTTAGATAAGCTTAACTATGAAGACGTAATAAACGAGTTTGTCTTAAAAAATGCAAGAAGTTGTTTCACTAATATGTATTAATATGTTAGAATATTTTGTGTTTGCATTTTAATTTTTTTGGCATGTAATCAAAATGACTTAGTTGATCAATATTCTTTGATGGTTGTTAAATTTTATAAAGAATTTACACTTTAACTTGTATATATTTTTGTTTGGTTGAGTTAAGGGGCGACAAAAAAACATAAATACTTGCTTGACTATGACATTGAATACCCTTGGGTCGGCGCTGTATATATCTATAAGTACGTATTCCCCTCTCCCTTAGACCGTTCTTCTATATCTTACTAAGGCTCATATGAGGATTTACAAGAAAGGAAGATATGGAGGCAGGAAATGGAAGAGGAAATCTCGGTGGAGGAAGCACAACAACCAATGGAAATGCTTGACTCAATACTATAAGGAATCCATGTCGACAGGAAAATGCTAATCCAAACGCAAATGCCAATATAGGTGCTGGAACCCCGCCAGTAGATATGGGGGTGATGTATCAGTTCTTTGTCCATCTGTTGCAAGTTGGAGCAGCTGCAGGAGTATTTGGGGGTAATGCTGTGAATGTTGGAGGAGCTAATCCTGTGGCCCCAGTCAGCGATAATTATGCCAAGCTAAGCAGGGATTATATCAGTCTTGGTGGGAAGTTGTTTTCGGGAACATAGGATGCCATTAAAGTAGAAAACTGGTTATTGCACTGTAAAAGAATTTTCGTCGACTTGGGATTAGATGATGAAAAAGAGAAGACTTGCTTCGAGACAGTTGCATGGAGCGGCACTCTATTGGTGGAATGGTGTTACCGTGGGAGTTTCCAAGGAAGAGTTGACTTGGGCATAGTTTCGAAGGAGATTTGAAGAGAGGTTCATGTCTGAAGTTGCCAAGTCAGTATTGCTGAGAAAGTTCATAGACTTAGCGCAAGGTGAGATTCAGTGATTGAGTATGCTACAAAGTTTGATGAGTTGTCCAGATATAGATATACGACCATTGACACTGTCATTAAAAGGAACGAGAAGTTTATTCGAGATTTAAGACCCGAGATTACCACGGTGACAATGCCACACCTCCGCAATCCAAGTACAGTTGTAGTGGAGATGACAATCAGGAATGAAAAGATGTTTTCTACTTTTGGGAAAAAGAAGCAATCTGAACCTAGGATTTTCAAGGCAAGAAGAGGAAATTATTTAAGAAGAAAGGAGCTCAGAAAGGAGGAACTGCCAAGAAAGGGAAGGCCAATGGGGTGTGCTACAAGTGCGACAAGAAATGACATTATGCTCGTGAATGTCGAACTGGAAAAGGGAAAAAGGTTGCGGATAAGAAAGAAGTGAAGTGCTTCAACTGAGATCAGATTGGATACTAAAAGAATCAGTGTCCAGAACCAGTCAGAGTGGACAAGGGAAAGGTTTTTGCTTTTGAACCATCATCTTCTGAACCACTGTTGAGAAGGGAAAGACTACGATGGAAGGTACGTACGATTTTGATTCATAGTATACCAGTTAGGGTACTATTTGACACTGGTGCATCGCATTCATTTATATCTCAGTGTTTGGTAGATAAGTTATGTTTAAAACCCTCATACCTTGTTGCTTCCTTATGAGTTGTGAATCCAATAGGAGGGTATGCAACTCTGTGGATGAGATGTGACCAGTTGGAACTTGAATTGTTAGGTCATAAGTTTGCATGAAATTTGTATGTTTTTTATTTCTTAGGCTTCGGGGTCGTCTTGGATATGGATTGTTTAGATAAATATGATGTGAGGATAATTTGCTAAGATAGGGAAATATTGCTAGTACACCCCAATGGTCATGACCGAATTATATACTTAGTGGGGAAGTCAGACTAAAATGATTGTGCTTAGCTGAATGCAATGGAAGTTGAAGAAGAGTTGAATTAGGTTTTGGTAGCAAGAGAGTATGCAAATGTTTTTTAACCTGTCAGAAGACCACCACCGAAGCGAACCATTGAGATTCGAATAGATCTTTGCCTAGGGCAGAACCTATAAGTAGACCACTTAATAGGATGACATCTATTGAGATGAAGGAATTGAAGGTGCGGTTAATGGATTTAGAAGGATATAATTTTATTAAACCAAGCAGTTCGCCTTGGGGAGTGGTCATGACGTTAAGGATGTGTATCGACTATCGTAAGTTGAATGAAAATACGACCAAGAATTGGTATCCTTTGCTGAGAATCGATGATTTATTTGATCAGTTGAGTGGAGCCAGAGTAATTTCCAAATTGGATTTGGCAACTGGTTTCTATCAACTAAGAGTGGTAGAGGACAGTATTCCGTTGACGATATTTCAGACTAGGTATGGTTCGTACGAGTGGTTAGTGATGCCATTCGGCTTAATGAATGGGACCGAGTTTTCTGAGAGCACTTGGATAGGTTCGTATTGGTATTCATAAATGAAATTTTGATATACTCTAAGGTTGAAAGAGAGCAAGAAGTTCATCTTAGGGTAGTGCTTGAGACGCTGAGGCGGCATCAGCCGAAATCGAAGTTTTCAAAGTATCATTTCTGGAAGAAAGAAGTTAATTTCTTGGTCACATGTTTTCAGAGAAGGGTTTGTTTGTTGATCCGGATAAGAACTAGGCAGTTAACAATTGAAAGAGACCAGAGATGGTGACTGAGATCGGAAGTTTTCTTGGGCTTGCTGGTTACTACCTGAGGTTTATTGAGGATTTCTCGTGGATAGCAACGCCTTTGAATAAGCTAACCAGGAAGGATGTAAAATTTATTTGGTCTGATAAATGTGGGGAAGCATTTCTTAAGTTAAAGCACTTGTTGACTAATGCACATGCGTTAGTATTCCAAATGGGAATCAAGTATTAGTAGTGCATACTTATGCATGTGAAACCTGAGTAGGGGTTATGTTGATGTAGAAAGGTAAAGTTACTGCATAGGCTTCACGACGTCTTAGACCGCATAAAGTTAGATATCATATTCATGATCTAGAGTTGGCAGTAGTACTCTTCGCACTTAAAGTATGGAGACATTATCTCTTAGGGGAGAGATTTGAGTTATACACAGATCATAAGTCCTTAAGGTATTCATTCTTTCAGAAGGAGTTGAATATGAGGTAACAGAGGTAGTTGGAGTTTTTAGCAGCTTATGATTTTGGTATAGAGAATATACCTGGAAAAGGAAACAAAGTAACAGTTGCTTTTAGCAGAAAACATCAGAATGTGGTGTTACCTATGTTAACAGAATGGAAGGACATAGAGGCTTTGACTATTTGCAATGTGCAGTTAAGATCGACTACTAGTTCCAGTCAGAGCTCCGCCATGTTATCCTGCTTGGGAGTTCGACCAGTTCTGATTAAGAGGATAGCTTCTAAGCAGAAAAAGAATTCACCTTTAGTCAAGAATATTTAAAGGCTTGAGGTTGGATTGGAGAATGATGATCTAAATTTTTTAGCCTTAACCAGAAGGGATGGCTGAGAAAGAAGGGACTGTTGTGTATTCCGAATGTTAGGGACTTAAGGAGGGAAGTTCATAGGGAATGTCATTGATCAAAACTTACGATTCATCCTGGAGGAAGCAAGATGTATAAAGACATGAAAGAAATTTCTAATAGAAAGGTATAAAGAAGGATGTTGGCTTGTGGGTAAAGTAGTGTGTGAACTAACAACAAGTGAAGGCTGAACATTAGAAGCCAAGTTGGTTGCTTCAACCTTTGGAGATAGTAGTTTGGAAATGGGATTCGATATCCATGGATTTTATAGATAGGTTACCAAGTTCGAATCGAGGAAATGAAAGTGCATGGGTCATAGTGGATAGGTTGACTAAGTGTGCCCATTTCATTCCAATTAAGTCAAGCAGGACGACACGTGTTTTAGCTAAGTTGTTTACGAAAAACATAGTTAGAGTGCATAGGATTCCTAGTAGTATAGTAAGTGATAAAGATGCTTTGTTTACTAGTGAGTTGAAAGAGTCTATAGGATGTGTTAGGTACCAAGCTCAAGATGGGTACTGCTTATCACCCTCAGACAAATGGACAGACAGAGAGAGTCAACAAGGTACTCGATGATTTGTTAAGAGCTTGTATGCTAGATTTTAGTGGATCGTGGGAACCTACACTTAGTTGAGTTTTTCTACAATAATAGTTACCAGATTAGTATAGGAATGGCGGCTATTGAAGCCTTATATGGAAGACCATGCAAATCACCAGCAAGTTGGTTGGCAACTAGAGATAGATTACTCTTAGGTCCAGATCTGGTAAGGCAACATAGAAGATTGAGTTGATCCGAGGTAGAACGAAGGAAGCTCAGTCTAGACAAAAGAGTTACCCAGATAAGAGGCGTAAGAATCTAGAGTTCTCGGATGGAGATAGGGTTTTCATTAAGGTATCACCCAATGAAGGGAGTGGTATGGTTTGGAAAGTTAGTGAAACTAGCACTAAGATATGTTGGACTGTTCTCAGTTACAGAGAGGATTGGAAAGCTCACATACGGAGTAAAGTTGCCGAGCAGTTTGGCAGGTGTCCATAATGTGTTCAATGTGTCTCACCATTGTAAGTATATGCATGATCTAAAGACAACTATTCCTCTAACTATATTGAAAGACATAATAGTAGAACCAGATTCGACCTTTGTTAAACAACAAATTCGGGTTGTAGCGGAAGATGAGAAGAGTTTAAGAAACAAGATAGTCAAGTTGGTGAAAGTTCAGTGGAGTGACAACAAGAAGGACTATACTTGAGAGATAGAAGACATGATTAGAGATACTTATCCTGATCTACTTTAAGGGTATGTTCTATATTAGCTTTATATAGACTTTTTGCTAGTATAGTAGTTATGAGATGTTATAGATGATTTCTATACTTAGCATTTAGTCCTTGCTGAATTTCGAGAACGAAATTCTTTAAGGAGGGGAGCCTGCAACATCCCTAATTTTAAATAGCGTTATTCTAAAGATTTAATTAGGTAAATTAAATAAAATAATATAGAGACTTGAATGATAAAGGAATTGAGATTTGAGATCTGACTAGGGTCATGCCTTAACTAAATGGATTTATAAGAATGATTTATAAGTTAAATACTTAGAGAATATGATGAGGGTAATATGGCAATAGCCGGACCCCATAAGCCCTAAAACCCTTACAACCTTTTCATTCTCATTACATTCTTTCAAAAACAATAAAATAAACAAAATAAAAACAAGGCCGACCACAATCCTAGAAGAAGAAGAGCAAAATCCAATTAGAAGCTAAGATTCAAGCTAGGAAGATTAAAGCAAGAACAAATCTCAAGTTCCTTATCAAAATAAGGTGAATAATGATCTAAATCATCTCATATAAGTCTTCTTGAATGTTTAATTCAGGTTTAGGGTTAAAACCATTTGGATGGATGGATGATGATATGCTTTGATTTATATGCCATGCTATAGTTTAAACAAGGATTTTTGTGGGATAAAATAATTTGATTTTGAGGTTAAAATAATACAAATTGATTTCCAAATACCATGATGTTTGAACATATTATGTAAAACATTATTTTGGAGATGGGTTTAAATACTCATAATATTCCAAGCTATGGATAATTTATTATGAATTTTGAATGGAAGAAATAGATAATTTTTAGGTTTAAATATTTAAGGAAATTAAGTATTATTTTTGGGTCTAAAATTTATATATGTCAGAAAACATATTAAAAGTAAATAGTTTTGATTTTTGAGGGTTTTTCCTATGTATTTTACTATGATTATTTAATTATTAAGCTAAAGGACTTAAATATTTTTTAAAGGGAAGGGCTTATTGGATAAAATGATTTCATTTGTTAACTGTTGAATTTGACAGCCTTTTAGAAAAGAATTTTCATAAACAATTGGCAACCAATCATATTTTAATAAATTAGAAAAGTTAGGTAAAAAGGAATTACTTTGAAAGACATAAAAATTAGTTTTTTTTCAAATTACAACTTCGCCACTTCCATTTCCTTGCTTCCGTCACCATACTTTCGTAATGACCTTTCGCATCCATTCGAAACCATGCACATGGTATCAAGCAATTGATGCGTAGTGTATTGGAGAAAGGCAAAAGAGACTATGTCGAAGGCATGCTTTCGAAGGGGTAGAAGCCATTTTTATAAGCTTTTGAATCAATCCAGCTTGCCTTTATTTTTAAAGAAGCTTTCGAAAGAATTTCCACTTTTTGAACTTATTTGATACCTAGCTGCTGCATTCATACTTTTCGAATCAGTCAAAGGCCGCTTTTCTTTATAGAGTTCAAAAGGGAAGCTTTTGTCCTTTTATGTTTTAAAGCCGCTTCCTCAATGCTTTCAAAAGGTTGTTTTAACCACTTTTAGTAAGAGTTTCGAAGGAAATGATTTTGAAAGATTGGTTTCAAAGCTATCCACTTTCCAAATTCGCTGACTTGAGATCAACGCTTTCGAAAGGGGTACTTTCACTTATGTTCTCTTTGACCCGGTAGTTATATTTAATGTTAAAACCCATGATTTCGAAAGAGATACTTTCAAATGGAATCGAAGCTATGCTTCCATAAATTCTTACTTGAACTAAATGCCTTCGAAAGGTACATTTTGAGTGTTTTGAAAGGCATGTTTTTCAGTGTTTTGAAAGGAAGGTTTCCAATGCTTTCGAAGGGCCTTTTTTCAATGTTTTGAAAGGAAGGTTTCAAATGCTTTCAAAAGGTATGTTTTTAATGGTTTCAAAAGAGAAGATCTAAGATTTTAAGTAATGCTTTCGAAAGGAAGAGTGGCGTAGGGTAACTCATGATGTCATAATGATCTGAAGGATCTAGTAGAAACCATAGCTTTCGAATAAGAAAACCTAATCTCATTTTTAAACGGCAAACCTATGGCAATGCAAAAGAGTTTTGAAATGGCATTTAACTATGGAATTTTAGCGAAAGCTTTCCTTCATAAAGATATTGGGTTAAGGGTATAAACCATATTTCATTAGAAAAATGATTACAAGGAATTTAATCATGAATGTTTATATTGTTATGTTTTGATCAGTTATCATGTATGCTTTCATAATCATATCCACTTCATAATTAACCCATAGCTGCATTTTGTCGTGTTAACGGTAGAATAAAAGGCTAAGTTGACCCAATAGTGAATATACTTTGAATCAACACATGTGTGAGTAGAATTGCATTCAGGAGGTAAGATGGAGCAGAATATAGGATGCCCAAAGCTGATCAAAGATCATTGGTTTAGACATGTTCTTAGTAAACCCGTAAAAACTATGTTATGGAAATTGTTATTGGTAGGGACCAGTAGGTTCTTAGTGATCTCATGAAAACTATGTCCGAAACATGTTATTGATAGAGATCAATAGGTTTATAGTTATCCCTTGAAAACTATGACATAAGAGAAATTATTAGAGAATCCAATAGGTTCATAGTAAGCCCATGAAAACTATGGTTGGATAATGTTGTTGGTAGATACCATAGGTACTTAGTGATCCCATGAAAACTACGTAACCAGAAAGATAGTCCATAAGCTTGGAACAAGTTATTAGTCAGCCTATGAAAACTAATAGGTTAATAGTGACCCTTGAAACCATAACTTGAGACAGATAGTCAGGAAAATGTGGATGGGAAATCCAGAGCATATTGCATGTTTACATATCATCATGATACATATTATTATGTTATGCCTTAACCATTATGGATGCAGGTGCACATATATGGTTATTATAAATTGGGTTAAGATACCAGTAGGGGGATAACATGTTCCAGTAAGTGGCACGGTCTCACTGGATATCTATATGGTTCAAAATGATAGGTTATTATTCACATTAGATGTTTTATCCGACTTGAAGTTTATGTTTTTCCCTAAACTCTTGGGTGCTCAATTAATTTTAAGTAGTTTGAGAGTTAAGGTTTCAGCTTTTCCTTTTCACGAATAAGATTTCGGAGATGTGCAGAAGGCAAGTTAGCTATTAGGAGCTTTTTCTGTTTGATTTTGTTGTGTTATTGGATGCAATGGCAAAGTTTTTAGTGCCTATATATAGACTTTGGTCTACTAAAAAGGCGTCTTCATATGTCGCTCTTAGCGTATTTTGTAATAAATTGTAATTTCTCTAACGTGGCTTACTATAGGATTATGTAGTGAATCTGAAACGAAATGAGAAATTTGTTTTAAATTGAGTTTAATTTTTTTTTCATATTCATGTGTATCTGGTACATTAATGTCTCTAACATGGTCGCATTTGGTCATCGGCACTTAATAACTATGTATGACTGCAACATCCATGGCGGTTAGTTTTGGACCTCCAAACGGGGGATGTTACAAGTTGGTATCAAAGCATAGGTTTGTGTAAATTTCAAAGAAATTTGAACCTAAACACTACACCAGAAAAGACCTTTCGTACCGCTGAAAAAACACTGTCAAAACTTTTAGTAGCTCGGTAAATGCTGCGATACAACATGCAACTAAAAGCCTGAAACTTTTTGTAACGCTACCAAAACTTGACCTATTGTAGGGTTTTAGAAACGCTACAAAAAGTTTCAGATTTGTAGTAGTAAGTCGTATCGTAGTCCCAATGGAGTCCAAAGGAAGTTAGAGCATCCACGGCAGTACATAACTACTCAAACATCAACCAAAAGAAATAGGAGAAGGAATCAGGAAAGGCTCAAGAGACAAAAAAAATAAAAATAGCATAAGAGGATGGATCGCTAGCGATCCATCGCCAATGGATCGCTAGCGATCCATGAATATCGCTCATAGGACAATCATTCTTCTATCATCATGATCTAATATGTTTTCTAGGTTGTCTGTCAAGTTTCATGATATTCCAAGTAAGCTAGTTTGAGAACTAGGCATTCATCTTATTCTAATAATAGTTCAATGCAATCTGTACGCGGATCGTCATCAAAACAGGGCATCTAGTCATGAAATTGTATGGGGAATACCTACATAAGGCATGGAATGAATGGACATGATTATTATTCTTCTATAAATACCAGTCGTTTTCAACAAATTTTAAGTTAGTTTTTCTTCATTTATTCACTTCTTCTTCTCCACTCAAATATTCTCTTATACTTCAAATGTTTTAACAAAACTTTGCCGAAATCCTAAGTGAATCAAACTTTATCATCTCTTGTTTGGTTCTCTATCATTCTCTCTCAAAGATCTCAGTGCTATTCAGAGTTATAGGATCATTTGTAATCAAAGAAGTGTATCGAGTCTCTCTATCTATCAAGGTTATATTGGAAACGGTGTGATTGTGGCATGCAAGTCAATTGGGTGTGATTGCAGCCCGTAAATCAATTGGGTGATCTTGTAGCCTGGTTAAATCAAGAGATTTTTTCCTGGACTCTGAGACATGTGGGTGTATATCGTGGCCTTGAAATCGAGGTTGTAATATCGACATTATATTTGAAAAGAAATCTACATAAGAAATTGTATGGGACTGGATGTAAGGTACCTCCGAACCAGTATAAAATTTCAGTGTGTTTTTCCTTTTACTGTTTTTATTTACTATTTGCATCTGTGTTTGATTCCGTGATTGTCTCTTTGTTTATGAATTGCATTTGTCAGTATTTAGTTTCAAAAGATTTCAAAAATTCCATAAAATCCATTAAACATTATTCACCTCCCCTCTAGTGTTAATCCGGCCTTAAGATCCGTAATCCGCATTTCCAACATTCGGTATCAGAGTTTTGGTTTTCAAAGTTTTTATAATCTGATTTTTGAAAAGTTTCAAATGGCTGCCAAAGCTGGTAATGTCAACACTATCACTAGTTCCTTTATAGAGGCTCGGTCTACTGCCAGACCACCACTTTTTTTTATGGATGTAACTATGTATTGGGAATGTAGAATCAAAATCTATTTACAATCAATAGGATTAGACACTTGGAATATCACACAAACTGAGTACATTAAACCCACAACTGATTTTGCACAATGGACTGTTGAGCATCCTTTATAGAGGGTCAGTCTACTGCCAAACCACCACTTTTTTTATGGATGTAACTATGTATTGGGAATGTAGAATCAAAATCTATTTACAATCAATAGGATTAGACACTTGGAATATCACATAAACCGAGTACATTGAACCCACAACTGATTTTGCACAGTGGACCGTTGAGCAACAGATTGTTGTACAAAAAAATTCCAAAGCCATGAATATTTATTCTGTTCACTTAATAGGAATGAGTTTAATACAGTGTTTGTCTGTAAGTTTGCATATGGGATCTAGAAAACTTTGCAAGTTACTCATGAAGGAACAAGCAAAGTTAAACAGACCAAAACATACATCTTGACCAATTGGTTTCAATTATTTAAGATGAATCCAAATGAGTCCATTTCAGACATGTACAGTCAATTTCAAGACATTGTGCACTCACTAATTGCATTAGGAAAGAACTTCTCCAAAGAAGATCAAGTTAGAAAAATTATGAATTCACTCACTCCGGAATGGGATCAGAAGAAACTGGCAATTGAAGAAGCTAATGATATCAGTACACTGAAAATTGAAGAATTGATTGGGAATTTGATGTCGTTGAAGTACAAATGCAAGGGAGATGAGAAAGCAAGGCCTTAGAAAAGAAGTCAATAGTGTTCAATGCAATAACAGATGGTTCAGACTCAAACAGTGACGACGATGAAGAAATAGCCTTAATGACACGAAATTTTAGAAAGTTTCTGAAATATAGAAAGAAGAATGACTGCAAGAGAAATGATCACAAGAATTCTACAAATAATAATGAGACTCTTAACAACGTCAGATGCTAAAATTATGATGAGCCAAGCCACGTAAAAAGAGATTGTCCACATCTGGATAAGTATAAATTTCCTCCAAGCAATGATTCATCAAAGAAAAGGAAGAGAGCATAAACTGCTACACTGGACGATTCAGACTCATCCTCTAGTGGTGAAGATCAAGATGGAAAATTCAAATATGTGCTTTACAGCTATTCAAGAATCTGATGATCTCGAAAATATGGATCTAAAAATAGGTATGCGTTTAAATTATATTGGTTGAAATTGTTTGCTTGAATGTTTGATTGTTTGCATGTTTTCAAATTGCTTGCTGTTTGAATTTAAAATTTTGATTTTCAAAATAATATTATTAATAGTATTTTTAATATTAAAATATTAATATTAAAGTGTTGATTATATTTATATTACTTCAGATAAAATATAAAAAATTAGATTATAGGATATATATATATTGAACAAAATAAAAAATTGGTCACATTTATTATAGGACCTATGTCGACATGGCCCTACCCCCTATGTAGACATCCCTCCAGAAATATGAAATTCAAATTTGAATCCAATCCTCCACCTTTTCACCAACTCTAAAGTTCTGAAAAGGCGTCACTTGATCAGAGAACATGACTATTGAATATCTATTTATCTCCTTAACTTTATCTTATCATTTCACTTTCATTTCAAAATTCAATCTCTCTTTCAAACTCTCAATCTCTCTACTCTCTTCAAAAATGGCTTCCAAAGTACTCCCTCCACCATTAGGCTGTCCAAAGCCATCAAAGAATTCCTCTAAAATGACCCGGAAGCTATCAAAGCTTACATAAGCTACGCAAACTTTGGAAAAGTCCATATGGGAAAATTTGCCATCTTTAATGATTTTCTTTCTTATGAACTCAACATTCTTTTCGAAGAGAATAAAATTTTCAGTTTAATTGATGATTCTCAAAATGATTTTGCTTGTTATCCTAAACTTGTTAAAATGTTTTATGCAAATTTGAATCATGGTTTTTATTATGGTAATGAAGGGGAAGTTTGGAGTAATGTTAAAGGAACACAAATTGTTTTAAATAGTGAGACTTTGGGGAATATTTTGGGTTGTAAGTATACAGGAATGAATCTTTTGGATTTTCAAATTGATAAACATGATCGTGAGACATTTCATCACATTTTTAAAGGAGACTATAACTTTGAATTTATAAATCGAAATTTCCGTCCTAAAGCAAGAATCATTAACCTTCTTTTGCAACATACCATAACTCCAAGATCGAGAAATTTCAATCACCCGACCTTAAACGTTTGTAAGGCTCTTTTTGCTATTTATAGGCACTATGACATTATTGGGCGCAAGTAATTTTGGATGAACTTTGTCCTAAAAATTTTACCTTAGGAGAAAACATTTTGTATCATGGAATTTATCTTACTCAGATTTTTAACTATTTTGGAGTTGATTATAAGAGAGAGGAGTTTGTTTTTCGAAAAGTGTTTAACCATGCAAATACCTCTCTTATGAAAATCACACTTGTCTTTCAACCATATGAAGCACTTACCGAAAAAGATGAAAGGTTGGCTCATAACGAAATGGAAGAAGAAGAGGAGGAGGAGGAAGAAAGGGAGGAGATGGAGATTGAAGAAGAAGGAGAGGAGGAGGTAGAGACATCATTGGAAAGTATTGAATACCCTATCACTCCTAACAATCCATCAAACACGACACTACTCAAAAACCAAAAGATAATAATGGAAAACCAATGGATTCTCAAAAGATCCATTAGTAAAAAGTTGAAAAAAAATTCCAAAAAAATGAACAAGTTCTTTGGGAAAGTGAGTCGCAAACTTGGACTATCTTCATCTTTGTTATCCTCTGTCAAATTCTAGTTTTCATTTCATGTTATATTAGTTTGTATCTTTCGATTGGTTAATGTCATGTATTGTTAACTAAAATTTATCAATGAAAATCGTTTATTTTTGTTCATTAGCTTTAAAATGTCTCTAGAATGCTCACTTTTATATTATATAAGTTTATATATATAGACTTGTATATAATATAAAGAAATAAAGCAAATTGCCAAATTAAAAAGTGGCATGTGGACACCCTCCACCCCCAAGTCGACGCGTAACGGCCAGAAAGTAATTTTTGTTTTGAATTTGAATTTGACATAACTACCTTGTGTCTTTTCATTTCAAACGACTTTCTATCTACTTAAATACCCGTTTCTTCCAGAAAAATGCATATTTTCAATTCTCCTTATTTCCTATTGAATTTCTTCATATTTTATAAAAAATAGCCTCTCATATTCATAATGTAAGTGAGAATCTTGAAGAAACTCTCAATTCCTTCAAGAACATACTTACGTTTATCCTTTGCAATCAATGTCACTTATTATTAAGCATAAAAAATCCCGCCTAAAACCTAATAGGACCCACAAAAACACGTGGCAAAATTTAGGCCACCCGGTAATATTAAACGGGTGGCCTAAATTTTGCCAGATGTCAAACGCATATGTATTGGTGTTAACCTATATAAACAACCCCATAACACCAATACAACCAGAACATTGAAACAACACCGATTACAATTATGAGAAACCCCCCAACTAATTTTCGTCTTCATGCAAAAAATATTTTCCTCACATATCCAAAATGCAATTTAGAAATTTCCGAAGCAATGAAACAAATACAAAACATACAATGTTCGTCAAACAAGAAATTCATACGAATTTCTCAAGAAACTCACGAAGATGGTTCTCCACATCTACATGCTTTAATACAATTCGAAGGTAAACTTCAATTATACAATAATCGTTTATTTGATCTTACCCATCCAAACACCTCTTCAATATTTCATCCGAATATTCAAGGAGCAAAATCCAGTTCAGATGTTAAAAAATACATTGAAAAGGAAGGAACCTATCTAGATTGGGGTGAGTTTCAGATAGATGGTCGGTCTGCAAGAGGAGGATTACAATCCGCTAATGAAGCTTACGCCCAAGCTTTAAATAGCGAAACTCATCAAAAAGCAATGGAAACTATTCAAGAGCTTGCGCCTAGAGATTTTCTTCTACAATTCCACAATATTCAAAACAATCTAAACCGAATCTTCCAAAAGCCAAAAGAAGTCTACGTTCCGAAATTCCATTTTAGTCAATTCATACTCACGGATGAAATTTCATTATGGTTCTCAAAAACTTTCGAACCACAAAATTTAAATGAATCCCCTGTGGGGCCATCTTTTCATATAGTCAAAAAAGATACTGACAGACCAAAATCAATTATTATCGAAGGTTCTACAAGAACAGGAAAAACACAGTGGGCACGTTCTATTGGACCACATAATTACTTAAGTGGCACCTGGTGCACTTTTCCTCAAACGACAAACGAGACTTTAATAACTTATTCACCTCTTTATTAAACAGGAGGAACTCTTCATGTTCCTCCAAATTGATGTCTTTCGGGTTCGCCTTGATTCCCAAAATGTCCCACTTGTTCTGCCGAAGAAAACAACTGGTGCAAACGGCCGACAATTGTGTATAATTGTTTGGCAACTCTGTCACTTTGAAAGGAGGCATATAAATACAGAATAGTCTGAAGTAAAAATAATAGTATAAAAATTAAAAACAACCAATCAGGTAACGATACCATTCTAAAACAAATATTTAATCACAGAACTTAGCTTATAAGCTAAGCAACAACCGACAAAGAATAAAGTACAACAGTACTTTTTGTCGGCCACGTGCACTACACGATAAAAATATTAAACAGATGTGGGTCCCACCACATTAAAAAGAAGGTACGACAACCAAATGTGGGCCCCACCACATTTGAAAGACGGCGGGATAAAAAAATAAAGCATAAAAAAACGCGCCTAAAACCTAATAGGACCGACAAAAGCACGTGGCAAAATTTAGGCCACCCGGTAATATTAAACGGGTGGCCTAAATTTTGCCAGATGTCAAACGCATATGTATTGGTGTTAACCTATATAAACAACCCCATAACACCAATACAACCAGAACATTGAAACAACACCGATTACAATTATGAGAAACCCCCCAACTAATTTTCGTCTTCATGCAAAAAATATTTTCCTCACATATCCAAAATGCAATTTAGAAATTTCCGAAGCAATGAAACAAATACAAAACATACAATGTTCGTCAAACAAGAAATTCATACGAATTTCTCAAGAAACTCACGAAGATGGTTCTCCACATCTACATGCTTTAATACAATTCGAAGGTAAACTTCAATTATACAATAATCGTTTATTTGATCTTACCCATCCAAACACCTCTTCAATATTTCATCCGAATATTCAAGGAGCAAAATCCAGTTCAGATGTTAAAAAATACATTGAAAAGGAAGGAACCTATCTAGATTGGGGTGAGTTTCAGATAGATGGTCGGTCTGCAAGAGGAGGATTACAATCCGCTAATGAAGCTTACGCCCAAGCTTTAAATAGCGAAACTCATCAAAAAGCAATGGAAACTATTAAAGAGCTTGCGCCTAGAGATTTTGTTCTACAATTCCACAATATTCAAAACAATCTAAACCGAATCTTCCAAAAGCCAAAAGAAGTCTACGTTCCGAAATTCCATTTTAGTCAATTCATACTCACGGATGAAATTTCATTATGGTTCTCAAAAACTTTCGAACCACAAAATTTAAATGAATCCCCTGCGGGGCCATCTTTTCATATACTCAAAAAAGATACTGACAGACCAAAATCAATTATTATCGAAGGTCCTACAAGAACAGGAAAAACACAGTGGGCACGTTCTATTGGACCACATAATTACTTAAGTGGCCATCTGGATTTCAACTACAACACTTTCTCAGACGAAGTGGAATACAACGTAATAGATGATGTGGATCCAGCGTACTTGAAAATGAAACATTGGAAACAATTAATTGGCGCGCAAAGAGAGTGGCAGACAAACCTTAAATATGGAAAACCACGTGTCATTAAAGGTGGTATTCCAATTGTTTGGCAACTCTGTCACTTTGAAAGGAGGCATATAAATACAGAATAGTCTGAAGTAAAAATAATAGTATAAAAATTAAAAAAAACCAATCAGGTAACGATACCATTCTAAAACAAATATTTAATCACAGAACTTAGCTTATAAGCTAAGCAACAACCGACAAAGAATAAAGTACAACAGTACTTTTTGTCGGCCACGTGCACTACACGATAAAAATATTAAACAGATGTGGGTCCCACCACATTAAAAAGAAGGTACGACAACCAAATGTGGGCCCCACCACATTTAAAAGACGGCGGGATAAAAAAATAAAGCATAAAAAATCCCGCCTAAAACCTAATAGGACCCACAAAAACACGTGGCAAAATTTAGGCCACCCGGTAATATTAAACGGGTGGCCTAAATTTTGCCAGATGTCAAACGCATATGTATTGGTGTTAACCTATATAAACAACCCCATAACACCAATACAACCAGAACATTGAAACAACACCGATTACAATTATGAGAAACCCCCCAACTAATTTTCGTCTTCATGCAAAAAATATTTTCCTCACATATCCAAAATGCAATTTAGAAATTTCCGAAGCAATGAAACAAATACAAAACATACAATGTTCGTCAAACAAGAAATTCATACGAATTTCTCAAGAAACTCACGAAGATGGTTCTCCACATCTACATGCTTTAATACAATTCGAAGGTAAACTTCAATTATACAATAATCGTTTATTTGATCTTACCCATCCAAACACCTCTTCAATATTTCATCCGAATATTCAAGGAGCAAAATCCAGTTCAGATGTTAAAAAATACATTGAAAAGGAAGGAACCTATCTAGATTGGGGTGAGTTTCAGATAGATGGTCGGTCTGCAAGAGGAGGATTACAATCCGCTAATGAAGCTTACGCCCAAGCTTTAAATAGCGAAACTCATCAAAAAGCAATGGAAACTATTAAAGAGATTGCGCCTAGAGATTTTGTTCTACAATTCCACAATATTCAAAACAATCTAAACCGAATCTTCCAAAAGCCAAAAGAAGTCTACGTTCCGAAATTCCATTTTAGTCAATTCATACTCACGGATGAAATTTCATTATGGTTCTCAAAAACTTTCGAACCACAAAATTTAAATGAATCCCCTGCGGGGCCATCTTTTCCTATACTCAAAAAAGATACTGACAGACCAAAATCAATTATTATCGAAGGTCCTACAAGAACAGGAAAAACACAGTGGGCACGTTCTATTGGACCACATAATTACTTAAGTGGCCATCTGGATTTCAACTACAACACTTTCTCAGACGAAGTGGAATACAACGTAATAGATTATGTGGATCCAGCGTACTTGAAAATGAAACATTGGAAACAATTAATTGGCGCGCAAAGAGAGTGGCAGACAAACCTTAAATATGGAAAACCACGTGTCATTAAAGGTGGTATTCCAATTGTTTGGCAACTCTGTCACTTTGAAAGGAGGCATATAAATACAGAATAGTCTGAAGTAAAAATAATAGTATAAAAATTAAAAACAACCAATCAGGTAACGATACCATTCTAAAACAAATATTTAATCACAGAACTTAGCTTATAAGCTAAGCAACAACCGACAAAGAATAAAGTACAACAGTACTTTTTGTCGGCCACGTGCACTACACGATAAAAATATTAAACAGATGTGGGTCCCACCACATTAAAAAGAAGGTACGACAACCAAATGTGGGCCCCACCACATTTGAAAGACGGCGGGATAAAAAAATAAAGCATAAAAAATCCCGCCTAAAACCTAATAGGACCCACAAAAACACGTGGCAAAATTTAGGCCACCCGGTAATATTAAACGGGTGGCCTAAATTTTGCCAGATGTCAAACGCATATGTATTGGTGTTAACCTATATAAACAACCCCATAACACCAATACAACCAGAACATTGAAACAACACCGATTACAATTATGAGAAACCCCCCAACTAATTTTCGTCTTCATGCAAAAAATATTTTCCTCACATATCCAAAATGCAATTTAGAAATTTCCGAAGCAATGAAACAAATACAAAACATACAATGTTCGTCAAACAAGAAATTCATACGAATTTCTCAAGAAACTCACGAAGATGGTTCTCCACATCTACATGCTTTAATACAATTCGAAGGTAAACTTCAATTATACAATAATCGTTTATTTGATCTTACCCATCCAAACACCTCTTCAATATTTCATCCGAATATTCAAGGAGCAAAATCCAGTTCAGATGTTAAAAAATACATTGAAAAGGAAGGAACCTATCTAGATTGGAGTGAGTTTCAGATAGATGGTCGGTCTGCAAGAGGAGGATTACAATCCGCTAATGAAGCTTACGCCCAAGCTTTAAATAGCGAAACTCATCAAAAAGCAATGGAAACTATTAAAGAGCTTGCGCCTAGAGATTTTGTTCTACAATTCCACAATATTCAAAACAATCTAAACCGAATCTTCCAAAAGCCAAAAGAAGTCTACGTTCCGAAATTCCATTTTAGTCAATTCATACTCACGGATGAAATTTCATTACGGTTCTCAAAAACTTTCGAACCACAAAATTTAAATGAATCCCCTGCGGGGCCATCTTTTCATATACTCAAAAAAGATACTGACAGACCAAAATCAATTATTATCGAAGGTCCTACAAGAACAGGAAAAACACAGTGGGCACGTTCTATTGGACCACATAATTACTTAAGTGGCCATCTGGATTTCAACTACAACACTTTCTCAGACGAAGTGGAATACAACGTAATAGATGATGTGGATCCAGCGTACTTGAAAATGAAACATTGGAAACAATTAATTGGCGCGCAAAGAGAGTGGCAGACAAACCTTAAATATGGAAAACCACGTGTCATTAAAGGTGGTATTCCAATTGTTTGGCAACTCTGTCACTTTGAAAGGAGGCATATAAATACAGAATAGTCTGAAGTAAAAATAATAGTATAAAAATTAAAAACAACCAATCAGGTAACGATACCATTCTAAAACAAATATTTAATCACAGAACTTAGCTTATAAGCTAAGCAACAACCGACAAAGAATAAAGTACAACAGTACTTTTTGTCGGCCACGTGCACTACACGATAAAAATATTAAACAGATGTGGGTCCCACCACATTAAAAAGAAGGTACGACAACCAAATGTGGGCCCCACCACATTTAAAAGACGGCGGGATAAAAAAATAAAGCATAAAAATCCCGCCTAAAACCTAATAGGACCCACAAAAACACGTGGCAAAATTTAGGCCACCCGGTAATATTAAACGGGTGGCCTAAATTTTGCCAGATGTCAAACGCATATGTATTGGTGTTAACCTATATAAACAACCCCATAACACCAATACAACCAGAACATTGAAACAACACCGATTACAATTATGAGAAACCCCCCAACTAATTTTCGTCTTCATGCAAAAAATATTTTCCTCACATATCCAAAATGCAATTTAGAAATTTCCGAAGCAATGAAACAAATACAAAACATACAATGTTCGTCAAACAAGAAATTCATACGAATTTCTCAAGAAACTCACGAAGATGGTTCTCCACATCTACATGCTTTAATACAATTCGAAGGTAAACTTCAATTATACAATAATCGTTTATTTGATCTTACCCATCCAAACACCTCTTCAATATTTCATCCGAATATTCAAGGAGCAAAATCCAGTTCAGATGTTAAAAAATACATTGAAAAGGAAGGAACCTATCTAGATTGGGGTGAGTTTCAGATAGATGGTCGGTCTGCAAGAGGAGGATTACAATCCGCTAATAAAGCTTACGCCCAAGCTTTAAATAGCGAAACTCATCAAAAAGCAATGGAAACTATTAAAGAGCTTGCGCCTAGAGATTTTGTTCTACAATTCCACAATATTCAAAACAATCTAAACCGAATCTTCCAAAAGCCAAAAGAAGTCTACGTTCCGAAATTCCATTTTAGTCAATTCATACTCACGGATGAAATTTCATTATGGTTCTCAAAAACTTTCGAACCACAAAATTTAAATGAATCCCCTGCGGGGCCATCTTTTCATATACTCAAAAAAGATACTGACAGACCAAAATCAATTATTATCGAAGGTCCTACAAGAACAGGAAAAACACAGTGGGCACGTTCTATTGGACCACATAATTACTTGAGTGGCCATCTGGATTTCAACTACAACACTTTCTCAGACGAAGTGGAATACAACGTAATAGATGATGTGGATCCAGCGTACTTTAAAATGAAACATTGGAAACAATTAATTGGCGCGCAAAGAGAGTGGCAGACAAACCTTAAATATGGAAAACCACGTGTCATTAAAGGTGGTATTCCAATTGTTTGGCAACTCTGTCACTTTGAAAGGAGGCATATAAATACAGAATAGTCTGAAGTAAAAATAATAGTATAAAAATTAAAAACAACCAATCAGGTAACGATACCATTCTAAAACAAATATTTAATCACAGAACTTAGCTTATAAGCTAAGCAACAACCGACAAAGAATAAAGTACAACAGTACTTTTTGTCGGCCACGTGCACTACACGATAAAAATATTAAACAGATGTGGGTCCCACCACATTAAAAAGAAGGTACGACAACCAAATGTGGGCCCCACCACATTTAAAAGACGGCGGGATAAAAAAATAAAGCATAAAAAATCCCGCCTAAAACCTAATAGGACCCACAAAAACACGTGGCAAAATTTAGGCCACCCGGTAATATTAAACGGGTGGCCTAAATTTTGCCAGATGTCAAACGCATATGTATTGGTGTTAACCTATATAAACAACCCCATAACACCAATACAACCAGAACATTGAAACAACACCGATTACAATTATGAGAAACCCCCCAACTAATTTTCGTCTTCATGCAAAAAATATTTTCCTCACATATCCAAAATGCAATTTAGAAATTTCCGAAGCAATGAAACAAATACAAAACATACAATGTTCGTCAAACAAGAAATTCATACGAATTTCTCAAGAAACTCACGAAGATGGTTCTCCACATCTACATGCTTTAATACAATTCGAAGGTAAACTTCAATTATACAATAATCGTTTATTTGATCTTACCCATCCAAACACCTCTTCAATATTTCATCCGAATATTCAAGGAGCAAAATCCAGTCCAGATGTTAAAAAATACATTGAAAAGGAAGGAACCTATCTAGATTGGGGTGAGTTTCAGATAGATGGTCGGTCTGCAAGAGGAGGATTACAATCCGCTAATGAAGCTTACGCCCAAGCTTTAAATAGCGAAACTCATCAAAAAGCAATGGAAACTATTAAAGAGCTTGCGCCTAGAGATTTTGTTCTACAATTCCACAATATTCAAAACAATCTAAACCGAATCTTCCAAAAGCCAAAAGAAGTCTACGTTCCGAAATTCCATTTTAGTCAATTCATACTCACGGATGAAATTTCATTATGGTTCTCAAAAACTTTCGAACCACAAAATTTAAATGAATCCCCTGCGGGGCCATCTTTTCATATACTCAAAAAAGATACTGACAGACCAAAATCAATTATTATCGAAGGTTCTACAAGAACAGGAAAAACACAGTGGGCACGTTCTATTGGACCACATAATTACTTAAGTGCACCTGGTGCACTTTTCCTCAAACGACAAACGAGACTTTAATAACTTATTCACCTCTTTATTAAACAGGAGGAACTCTTCCTGTTCCTCCAAATTGATGTCTTTCGGGTTCGCCTTGATTCCCAAAATGTCCCACTTGTTCTGCCGAAGAAAACAACTGGTGCAAACGGCCAACAATTGTGGATAATTGTTTGGCAACTCTGTCACTTTGAAAGGAGGCATATAAATACAGAATAGTCTGAAGTAAAAATAATAGTATAAAAATTAAAAACAACCAATCAGGTAACGATACCATTCTAAAACAAATATTTAATCACAGAACTTAGCTTATAAGCTAAGCAACAACCGACAAAGAATAAAGTACAACAGTACTTTTTGTCGGCCACGTGCACTACACGACAAAAATATTAAACAGATGTGGGTCCCAACACATTAAAAAGAAGGTACGACAACCAAATGTGGGCCCCACCACATTTAAAAGACGGCGGGATTAAAAAATAAAGCATAAAAAATCCCGCCTAAAACCTAATAGGACCCACAAAAACACGTGGCAAAATTTAGGCCACCCGGTAATATTAAACGGGTGGCCTAAATTTTGCCAGATGTCAAACGCATATGTATTGGTGTTAACCTATATAAACAACCCCATAACACCAATACAACCATAACATTGAAACAACACCGATTACAATTATGAGAAACCCCCCAACTAATTTTCGTCTTCATGCAACAAATATTTTCCTCACATATCCAAAATGCAATTTAGAAATTTCCGAAGCAATGAAACAAATACAAAACATACAATGTTCGTCAAACAAGAAATTCATACGAATTTCTCAAGAAACTCACGAAGATGGTTCTCCACATCTACATGCTTTAATACAATTCGAAGGTAAACTTCAATTATACAATAATCGTTTATTTGATCTTACCCATCCAAACACCTCTTCAATATTTCATCCGAATATTCAAGGAGCAAAATCCAGTTCAGATGTTAAAAAATACATTGAAAAGGAAGGAACCTATCTAGATTGGGGTGAGTTTCAGATAGATGGTCGGTCTGCAAGAGGAGGATTACAATCCGCTAATGAAGCTTACGCCCAAGCTTTAAATAGCGAAACTCATCAAAAAGCAATGGAAACTATTAAAGAGCTTGCGCCTAGAGATTTTGTTCTACAATTCCACAATATTCAAAACAATCTAAACCGAATCTTCCAAAAGCCAAAAGAAGTCTACGTTCCGAAATTCCATTTTAGTCAATTCATACTCACGGATGAAATTTCATTATGGTTCTCAAAAACTTTCGAACCACAAAATTTAAATGAATCCCCTGCGGGGCCATCTTTTCATATACTCAAAAAAGATACTGACAGACCAAAATCAATTATTATCGAAGGTTCTACAAGAACAGGAAAAACACAGTGGGCACGTTCTATTGGACCACATAATTACTTAAGTGGCACCTGGTGCACTTTTCCTCAAACGACAAACGAGACTTTAATAACTTATTAACCTCTTTATTAAACAGGAGGAACTCTTCCTGTTCCTCCAAATTGATGTCTTTCGGGTTCGCCTTGATTCCCAAAATGTCCCACTTGTTCTGCCGAAGAAAACAACTGGTGCAAACGGCCCACAATTGTGGATAATTGTTTGGCAACTCTGTCACTTTGAAAGGAGGCATATAAATACAGAATAGTCTGAAGTAAAAATAATAGTATAAAAATTAAAAACAACCAATCAGGTAACGATACCATTCTAAAACAAATATTTAATCACCGAACTTAGCTTATAAGCTAAGCAACAACCGACAAAGAATAAAGTACAACAGTACTTTTTGTCGGCCACGTGCACTACACGACAAAAATATTAAACAGATGTGGGTCCCACCACATTAAAAAGAAGGTACGACAACCAAATGTGGGCCCCACCACATTTAAAAGACGGCGGGATTAAAAAATAAAGCATAAAAAATCCCGCCTAAAACCTAATAGGACCCACAAAAACACGTGGCAAAATTTAGGCCACCCGGTAATATTAAACGGGTGGCCTAAATTTTGCCAGATGTCAAACGCATATGTATTGGTGTTAACCTATATAAACAACCCCATAACACCAATACAACCAGAACATTGAAACAACACCGATTACAATTATGAGAAACCCCCCAACTAATTTTCGTCTTCATGCAAAAAATATTTTCCTCACATATCCAAAATGCAATTTAGAAATTTCCGAAGCAATGAAACAAATACAAAACATACAATGTTCGTCAAACAAGAAATTCATACGAATTTCTCAAGAAACTCACGAAGATGGTTCTCCACATCTACATGCTTTAATACAATTCGAAGGTAAACTTCAATTATACAATAATCGTTTATTTGATCTTACCCATCCAAACACCTCTTCAATATTTCATCCGAATATTCAAGGAGCAAAATCCAGTTCAGATGTTAAAAAATACATTGAAAAGGAAGGAACCTATCTAGATTGGGGTGAGTTTCAGATAGATGGTCGGTCTGCAAGAGGAGGATTACAATCCGCTAATAAAGCTTACGCCCAAGCTTTAAATAGCGAAACTCATCAAAAAGCAATGGAAACTATTAAAGAGCTTGCGCCTAGAGATTTTGTTCTACAATTCCACAATATTCAAAACAATCTAAACCGAATCTTCCAAAAGCCAAAAGAAGTCTACGTTCCGAAATTCCATTTTAGTCAATTCATACTCACGGATGAAATTTCATTATGGTTCTCAAAAACTTTCGAACCACAAAATTTAAATGAATCCCCTGCGGGGCCATCTTTTCAAACGGCCAACAATTGTGGATAATTGTTTGGCAACTCTGTCACTTTGAAAGGAGGCATATAAATACAGAATAGTCTGAAGTAAAAATAATAGTATAAAAATTAAAAACAACCAATCAGGTAACGATACCATTCTAAAACAAATATTTAATCACAGAACTTAGCTTATAAGCTAAGCAACAACCGACAAAGAATAAAGTACAACAGTACTTTTTGTCGGCCACGTGCACTACACGATTAAAATATTAAACAGATGTGGGTCCCACCACATTAAAAAGAAGGTACGACAACCAAATGTGGGCCCCACCACATTTAAAAGACGGCGGGATAAAAAAATAAAGCAAAAAAAATCCCGCCTAAAACCTAATAGGACCCACAAAAACACGTGGCAAAATTTAGGCCACCCGGTAATATTAAACGGGTGGCCTAAATTTTGCCAGATGTCAAACGCATATGTATTGGTGTTAACCTATATAAACAACCCCATAACACCAATACAACCAGAACATTGAAACAACACCGATTACAATTATGAGAAACCCCCCAACTAATTTTCGTCTTCATGCAAAAAATATTTTCCTCACATATCCAAAATGCAATTTAGAAATTTCCGAAGCAATGAAACAAATACAAAACATACAATGTTCGTCAAACAAGAAATTCATACGAATTTCTCAAGAAACTCACGAAGATGGTTCTCCACATCTACATGCTTTAATACAATTCGAAGGTAAACTTCAATTATACAATAATCGTTTATTTGATCTTACCCATCCAAACACCTCTTCAATATTTCATCCGAATATTCAAGGAGCAAAATCCAGTTCAGATGTTAAAAAATACATTGAAAAGGAAGGAACCTATCTAGATTGGGGTGAGTTTCAGATAGATGGTCGGTCTGCAAGAGGAGGATTACAATGCGCTAATAAAGCTTACGCCCAAGCTTTAAATAGCGAAACTCATCAAAAAGCAATGGAAACTATTAAAGAGCTTGCGCCTAGAGATTTTGTTCTACAATTCCACAATATTCAAAACAATCTAAACCGAATCTTCCAAAAGCCAAAAGAAGTCTACGTTCCGAAATTCCATTTTAGTCAATTCATACTCACGGATGAAATTTCATTATGGTTCTCAAAAACTTTCGAACCACAAAATTTAAATGAATCCCCTGCGGGGCCATCTTTTCAAACGGCCAACAATTGTGGATAATTGTTTGGCAACTCTGTCACTTTGAAAGGAGGCATATAAATACAGAATAGTCTGAAGTAAAAGTAATAGTATAAAAATTAAAAACAACCAATCAGGTAACGATACCATTCTAAAACAAATATTTAATCACAGAACTTAGCTTATAAGCTAAGCAACAACCGACAAAGAATAAAGTACAACAGTACTTTTTGTCGGCCACGTGCACTACACGATAAAAATATTAAACAGATGTGGGTCCCACCACATTAAAAAGAAGGTACGACAACGAAATGTGGGCCCCACCACATTTAAAAGACGGCGGGATTAAAAAATAAAGCATAAAAAATCCCGCCTAAAACCTAATAGGACCCACAAAAACACGTGGCAAAATTTAGGCCACCCGGTAATATTAAACGGGTGGCCTAAATTTTGCCAGATGTCAAACGCATACGTATTGGTGTTAACCTATATAAACAACCCCATAACACCAATACAACCAGAACATTGAAACAACACCGATTACAATTATGAGAAACCCCCCAACTAATTTTCGTCTTCATGCAAAAAATATTTTCCTCACATATCCAAAATGCAATTTAGAAATTTCCGAAGCAATGAAACAAATACAAAACATACAATGTTCGTCAAACAAGAAATTCATACGAATTTCTCAAGAAACTCACGAAGATGGTTCTCCACATCTACATGCTTTAATACAATTCGAAGGTAAACTTCAATTATACAATAATCGTTTATTTGATCTTACCCATCCAAACACCTCTTCAATATTTCATCCGAATATTCAAGGAGCAAAATCCAGTTCAGATGTTAAAAAATACATTGAAAAGGAAGGAACCTATCTAGATTGGGGTGAGTTTCAGATAGATGGTCGGTCTGCAAGAGGAGGATTACAATCTGCTAATAAAGCTTACGCCCAAGCTTTAAATAGCGAAACTCATCAAAAAGCAATGGAAACTATTAAAGAGCTTGCGCCTAGAGATTTTGTTCTACAATTCCACAATATTCAAAACTATCTAAACCGAATCTTCCAAAAGCCAAAAGAAGTCTACGTTCCGAAATTCCATTTTAGTCAATTCATACTCACGGATGAAATTTCATTATGGTTCTCAAAAACTTTCGAACCACAAAATTTAAATGAATCCCCTGCGGGGCCATCTTTTCAAACGGCCAACAATTGTGGATAATTGTTTGGCAACTCTGTCACTTTGAAAGGAGGCATATAAATACAGAATAGTCTGAAGTAAAAGTAATAGTATAAAAATTAAAAACAACCAATCAGGTAACGATACCATTCTAAAACAAATATTTAATCACAGAACTTAGCTTATAAGCTAAGCAACAACCGACAAAGAATAAAGTACAACAGTACTTTTTGTCGGCCACGTGCACTACACGATAAAAATATTAAACAGATGTGGGTCCCACCACATTAAAAAGAAGGTACGACAACCAAATGTGGGCCCCACCACATTTAAAAGACGGCGGGATAAAAAAATAAAGCAAAAAAAATCCCGCCTAAAACCTAATAGGACCCACAAAAACACGTGGCAAAATTTAGGCCACCCGGTAATATTAAACGGGTGGCCTAAATTTTGCCAGATGTCAAACGCATATGTATTGGTGTTAACCTATATAAACAACCCCATAACACCAATACAACCAGAACATTGAAACAACACCGATTACAATTATGAGAAACCCCCCAACTAATTTTCGTCTTCATGCAAAAAATATTTTCCTCACATATCCAAAATGCAATTTAGAAATTTCCGAAGCAATGAAACAAATACAAAACATACAATGTTCGTCAAACAAGAAATTCATACGAATTTCTCAAGAAACTCACGAAGATGGTTCTCCACATCTACATGCTTTAATACAATTCGAAGGTAAACTTCAATTATACAATAATCGTTTATTTGATCTTACCCATCCAAACACCTCTTCAATATTTCATCCGAATATTCAAGGAGCAAAATCCAGTTCAGATGTTAAAAAATACATTGAAAAGGAAGGAACCTATCTAGATTGGGGTGAGTTTCAGATAGATGGTCGGTCTGCAAGAGGAGGATTACAATGCGCTAATAAAGCTTACGCCCAAGCTTTAAATAGTGAAACTCATCAAAAAGCAATGGAAACTATTAAAGAGCTTGCGCCTAGAGATTTTGTTCTACAATTCCACAATATTCAAAACAATCTAAACCGAATCTTCCAAAAGCCAAAAGAAGTCTACGTTCCGAAATTCCATTTTAGTCAATTCATACTCACGGATGAAATTTCATTATGGTTCTCAAAAACTTTCGAACCACAAAATTTAAATGAATCCCCTGCGGGGCCATCTTTTCATATAGTCAAAAAAGATACTGACAGACCAAAATCAATTATTATCGAAGGTTCTACAAGAACGGGAAAAACACAGTGGGCACGTTCTATTGGACCACATAATTACTTAAGTGGCACCTGGTGCACTTTTCCTCAAACGACAAACGAGACTTTAATAACTTATTCACCTCTTTATTAAACAGGAGGAACTCTTCCTGTTCCTCCAAATTGATGTCTTTCGGGTTCGCCTTGATTCCCAAAATGTCCCACTTGTTCTGCCGAAGAAAACAACTGGTGCAAACGGCCGACAATTGTGGATAATTGTTTGGCAACTCTGTCACTTTGAAAGGAGGCATATAAATACAGAATAGTCTGAAGTAAAAATAATAGTATAAAAATTAAAAACAACCAATCAGGTAACGATACCATTCTAAAACAAATATTTAATCACAGAACTTAGCTTATAAGCTAAGCAACAACCGACAAAGAATAAAGTACAACAGTACTTTTTGTCGGCCACGTGCACTACACGATAAAAATATTAAACAGATGTGGGTCCCACCACATTAAAAAGAAGGTACGACAACCAAATGTGGGCCCCACCACATTTGAAAGACGGCGGGATAAAAAAATAAAGCATAAAAAAACCCGCCTAAAACCTAATAGGACCCACAAAAACACGTGGCAAAATTTAGGCCACCCGGTAATATTAAACGGGTGGCCTAAATTTTGCCAGATGTCAAACGCATATGTATTGGTGTTAACCTATATAAACAACCCCATAACACCAATACAACCAGAACATTGAAACAACACCGAGTACAATTATGAGAAACCCCCAACTAATTTTCGTCTTCATGCAAAAAATATTTTCCTCACATATCCAAAATGCAATTTAGAAATTTCCGAAGCAATGAAACAAATACAAAACATACAATGTTCGTCAAACAAGAAATTCATACGAATTTCTCAAGAAACTCACGAAGATGGTTCTCCACATCTACATGCTTTAATACAATTCGAAGGTAAACTTCAATTATACAATAATCGTTTATTTGATCTTACCCATCCAAACACCTCTTCAATATTTCATCCGAATATTCAAGGAGCAAAATCCAGTTCAGATGTTAAAAAATACATTGAAAAGGAAGGAACCTATCTAGATTGGGGTGAGTTTCAGATAGATGGTCGGTCTGCAAGAGGAGGATTACAATCCGCTAATGAAGCTTACGCCCAAGCTTTAAATAGCGAAACTCATCAAAAAGCAATGGAAACTATTAAAGAGCTTGCGCCTAGAGATTTTGTTCTACAATTCCACAATATTCAAAACAATCTAAACCGAATATTCCAAAAGCCAAAAGAAGTCTACGTTCCGAAATTCCATTTTAGTCAATTCATACTCACGGATGAAATTTCATTATGGTTCTCAAAAACTTTCGAACCACAAAATTTAAATGAATCCCCTGCGGGGCCATCTTTTCATATACTCAAAAAAGATACTGACAGACCAAAATCAATTATTATCGAAGGTCCTACAAGAACAGGAAAAACACAGTGGGCACGTTCTATTGGACCACATAATTACTTAAGTGGCACCTGGTGCACTTTTCCTCAAACGACAAACGAGACTTTAATAACTTATTCACCTCTTTATTAAACAGGAGGAACTCTTCCTGTTCCTCCAAATTGATGTCTTTCGGGTTCGCCTTGATTCCCAAAATGTCCCACTTGTTCTGCCGAAGAAAACAACTGGTGCAAACGGCCGACAATTGTGGATAATTGTTTGGCAACTCTGTCGCTTTGAAAGGAGGCATATAAATACAGAATAGTCTGAAGTAAAAATAATAGTATAAAAATTAAAAACAACCAATCAGGTAACGATACCATTCTAAAACAAATATTTAATCACAGAACTTAGCTTATAAGCTAAGCAACAACCGACAAAGAATAAAGTACAACAGTACTTTTTGTCGGCCACGTGCACTACACGATAAAAATATTAAACAGATGTGGGTCCCACCACATTAAAAAGAAGGTACGACAACCAAATGTGGGCCCCACCACATTTGAAAGACGGCGGGATAAAAAAATAAAGCATAAAAAAACCCGCCTAAAACCTAATAGGACCCACAAAAACACGTGGCAAAATTTAGGCCACCCGGTAATATTAAACGGGTGGCCTAAATTTTGCCAGATGTCAGACGCATATGTATTGGTGTTAACCTATATAAACAACCCCATAACACCAATACAACCAGAACATTGAAACAACACCGATTACAATTATGAGAAACCCCCCAACTAATTTTCGTCTTCATGCAAAAAATATTTTCCTCACATATCCAAAATGCAATTTAGAAATTTCCGAAGCAATGAAACAAATACAAAACATACAATGTTCGTCAAACAAGAAATTCATACGAATTTCTCAAGAAACTCACGAAGATGGTTCTCCACATCTACATGCTTTAATACAATTCGAAGGTAAACTTCAATTATACAATAATCGTTTATTTGATCTTACCCATCCAAACACCTCTTCAATATTTCATCCGAATATTCAAGGAGCAAAATCCAGTTCAGATGTTAAAAAATACATTGAAAAGGAAGGAACCTATCTAGATTGGGGTGAGTTTCAGATAGATGGTCGGTCTGCAAGAGGAGGATTACAATCCGCTAATAAAGCTTACGCCCAAGCTTTAAATAGCGAAACTCATCAAAAAGCAATGGAAACTATTAAAGAGCTTGCGCCTAGAGATTTTGTTCTACAATTCCACAATATTCAAAACAATCTAAACCGAATCTTCCAAAAGCCAAAAGAAGTCTACGTTCCGAAATTCCATTTTAGTCAATTCATACTCACGGATGAAATTTCATTATGGTTCTCAAAAACTTTCGAACCACAAAATTTAAATGAATCCCCTGCGGGGCCATCTTTTCATATAGTCAAAAAAGATACTGACAGACCAAAATCAATTATTATCGAAGGTCCTACAAGAACAGGAAAAACACAGTGGGCACGTTCTATTGGACCACATAATTACTTAAGTGGCACCTGGTGCACTTTTCCTCAAACGACAAACGAGACTTTAATAACTTATTCACCTCTTTATTAAACAGGAGGAACTCTTCCTGTTCCTCCAAATTGATGTCTTTCGGGTTCGCCTTGATTCCCAAAATGTCCCACTTGTTCTGCCGAAGAAAACAACTGGTGCAAACGGCCGACAATTGTGGATAATTGTTTGGCAACTCTGTCACTTTGAAAGGAGGCATATAAATACAGAATAGTCTGAAGTAAAAATAATAGTATAAAAATTAAAAACAACCAATCAGGTAACGATACCATTCTAAAACAAATATTTAATCACAGAACTTAGCTTATAAGCTAAGCAACAACCGACAAAGAATAAAGTACAACAGTACTTTTTGTCGGCCACGTGCACTACACGATAAAAATATTAAACAGATGTGGGTCCCACCACATTAAAAAGAAGGTACGACAACCAAATGTGGGCCCCACCACATTTGAAAGACGGCGGGATAAAAAAATAAAGCATAAAAAAACCCGCCTAAAACCTAATAGGACCCACAAAAACACGTGGCAAAATTTAGGCCACCCGGTAATATTAAACGGGTGGCCTAAATTTTGCCAGATGTCAAACGCATATGTATTGGTGTTAACCTATATAAACAACCCCATAACACCAATACAACCAGAACATTGAAACAACACCGAGTACAATTATGAGAAACCCCCAACTAATTTTCGTCTTCATGCAAAAAATATTTTCCTCACATATCCAAAATGCAATTTAGAAATTTCCGAAGCAATGAAACAAATACAAAACATACAATGTTCGTCAAACAAGAAATTCATACGAATTTCTCAAGAAACTCACGAAGATGGTTCTCCACATCTACATGCTTTAATACAATTCGAAGGTAAACTTCAATTATACAATAATCGTTTATTTGATCTTACCCATCCAAACACCTCTTCAATATTTCATCCGAATATTCAAGGAGCAAAATCCAGTTCAGATGTTAAAAAATACATTGAAAAGGAAGGAACCTATCTAGATTGGGGTGAGTTTCAGATAGATGGTCGGTCTGCAAGAGGAGGATTACAATCCGCTAATGAAGCTTACGCCCAAGCTTTAAATAGCGAAACTCATCAAAAAGCAATGGAAACTATTAAAGAGCTTGCGCCTAGAGATTTTGTTCTACAATTCCACAATATTCAAAACAATCTAAACCGAATATTCCAAAAGCCAAAAGAAGTCTACGTTCCGAAATTCCATTTTAGTCAATTCATACTCACGGATGAAATTTCATTATGGTTCTCAAAAACTTTCGAACCACAAAATTTAAATGAATCCCCTGCGGGGCCATCTTTTCATATACTCAAAAAAGATACTGACAGACCAAAATCAATTATTATCGAAGGTCCTACAAGAACAGGAAAAACACAGTGGGCACGTTCTATTGGACCACATAATTACTTAAGTGGCACCTGGTGCACTTTTCCTCAAACGACAAACGAGACTTTAATAACTTATTCACCTCTTTATTAAACAGGAGGAACTCTTCCTGTTCCTCCAAATTGATGTCTTTCGGGTTCGCCTTGATTCCCAAAATGTCCCACTTGTTCTGCCGAAGAAAACAACTGGTGCAAACGGCCGACAATTGTGGATAATTGTTTGGCAACTCTGTCACTTTGAAAGGAGGCATATAAATACAGAATAGTCTGAAGTAAAAATAATAGTATAAAAATTAAAAACAACCAATCAGGTAACGATACCATTCTAAAACAAATATTTAATCACAGAACTTAGCTTATAAGCTAAGCAACAACCGACAAAGAATAAAGTACAACAGTACTTTCTGTCGGCCACGTGCACTACACGATAAAAATATTAAACAGATGTGGGTCCCACCACATTAAAAAGAAGGTACGACAACCAAATGTGGGCCCCACCACATTTGAAAGACGGCGGGATAAAAAAATAAAGCATAAAAAAACCCGCCTAAAACCTAATAGGACCCACAAAAACACGTGGCAAAATTTAGGCCACCCGGTAATATTAAACGGGTGGCCTAAATTTTGCCAGATGTCAGACGCATATGTATTGGTGTTAACCTATATAAACAACCCCATAACACCAATACAACCAGAACATTGAAACAACACCGATTACAATTATGAGAAACCCCCCAACTAATTTTCGTCTTCATGCAAAAAATATTTTCCTCACATATCCAAAATGCAATTTAGAAATTTCCGAAGCAATGAAACAAATACAAAACATACAATGTTCGTCAAACAAGAAATTCATACGAATTTCTCAAGAAACTCACGAAGATGGTTCTCCACATCTACATGCTTTAATACAATTCGAAGGTAAACTTTAATTATACAATAATCGTTTATTTGATCTTACCCATCCAAACACCTCTTCAATATTTCATCCGAATATTCAAGGAGCAAAATCCAGTTCAGATGTTAAAAAATACATTGAAAAGGAAGGAACCTATCTAGATTGGGGTGAGTTTCAGATAGATGGTCGGTCTGCAAGAGGAGGATTACAATCCGCTAATAAAGCTTACGCCCAAGCTTTAAATAGCGAAACTCATCAAAAAGCAATGGAAACTATTAAAGAGCTTGCGCCTAGAGATTTTGTTCTACAATTCCACAATATTCAAAACAATCTAAACCGAATCTTCCAAAAGCCAAAAGAAGTCTACGTTCCGAAATTCCATTTTAGTCAATTCATACTCACGGATGAAATTTCATTATGGTTCTCAAAAACTTTCGAACCACAAAATTTAAATGAATCCCCTGCGGGGCCATCTTTTCATATAGTCAAAAAAGATACTGACAGACCAAAATCAATTATTATCGAAGGTTCTACAAGAACAGGAAAAACACAGTGGGCACGTTCTATTGGACCACATAATTACTTAAGTGGCACCTGGTGCACTTTTCCTCAAACGACAAACGAGACTTTAATAACTTATTCACCTCTTTATTAAACAGGAGGAACTCTTCCTGTTCCTCCAAATTGATGTCTTTCGGGTTCGCCTTGATTCCCAAAATGTCCCACTTGTTCTGCCGAAGAAAACAACTGGTGCAAACGGCCGACAATTGTGGATAATTGTTTGGCAACTCTGTCACTTTGAAAGGAGGCATATAAATACAGAATAGTCTGAAGTAAAAATAATAGTATAAAAATTAAAAACAACCAATCAGGTAACGATACCATTCTAAAACAAATATTTAATCACAGAACTTAGCTTATAAGCTAAGCAACAACCGACAAAGAATAAAGTACAACAGTACTTTTTGTCGGCCACGTGCACTACACGATAAAAACATTAAACAGATGTGGGTCCCACCACATTAAAAAGAAGGTACGACAACCAAATGTGGGCCCCACCACATTTGAAAGACGGCGGGATAAAAAAATAAAGCATAAAAAAACCCGCCTAAAACCTAATAGGACCCACAAAAACACGTGGCAAAATTTAGGCCACCCGGTAATATTAAACGGGTGGCCTAAATTTTGCCAGATGTCAAACGCATATGTATTGGTGTTAACCTATATAAACAACCCCATAACACCAATACAACCAGAACATTGAAACAACACCGATTACAATTATGAGAAACCCCCCAACTAATTTTCGTCTTCATGCAAAAAATATTTTCCTCACATATCCAAAATGCAATTTAGAAATTTCCGAAGCAATGAAACAAATACAAAACATACAATGTTCGTCAAACAAGAAATTCATACGAATTTCTCAAGAAACTCACGAAGATGGTTCTCCACATCTACATGCTTTAATACAATTCGAAGGTAAACTTCAATTATACAATAATCGTTTATTTGATCTTACCCATCCAAACACCTCTTCAATATTTCATCCGAATATTCAAGGAGCAAAATCCAGTTCAGATGTTAAAAAATACATTGAAAAGGAAGGAACCTATCTAGATTGGGGTGAGTTTCAGATAGATGGTCGGTCTGCAAGAGGAGGATTACAATCCGCTAATAAAGCTTACGCCCAAGCTTTAAATAGCGAAACTCATCAAAAAGCAATGGAAACTATTAAAGAGCTTGCGCCTAGAGATTTTGTTCTACAATTCCACAATATTCAAAACAATCTAAACCGAATCTTCCAAAAGCCAAAAGAAGTCTACGTTCCGAAATTCCATTTTAGTCAATTCATACTCACGGATGAAATTTCATTATGGTTCTCAAAAACTTTCGAACCACAAAATTTAAATGAATCCCCTGCGGGGCCATCTTTTCATATAGTCAAAAAAGATACTGACAGACCAAAATCAATTATTATCGAAGGTTCTACAAGAACAGGAAAAACACAGTGGGCACGTTCTATTGGACCACATAATTACTTAAGTGGCACCTGGTGCACTTTTCCTCAAACGACAAATGAGACTTTAATAACTTATTCACCTCTTTATTAAACAGGAGGAACTCTTCCTGTTCCTCCAAATTGATGTCTTTCGGGTTCGCCTTGATTCCCAAAATGTCCCACTTGTTCTGCCGAAGAAAACAACTGGTGCAAACGGCCGACAATTGTGGATAATTGTTTGGCAACTCTGTCACTTTGAAAGGAGGCATATAAATACAGAATAGTCTGAAGTAAAAATAATAGTATAAAAATTAAAAACAACCAATCAGGTAACGATACCATTCTAAAACAAATATTTAATCACAGAACTTAGCTTATAAGCTAAGCAACAACCGACAAAGAATAAAGTACAACAGTACTTTTTGTCGGCCACGTGCACTACACGATAAAAATATTAAACAGATGTGGGTCCCACCACATTAAAAAGAAGGTACGACAACCAAATGTGGGCCCCACCACATTTGAAAGACGGCGGGATAAAAAAATAAAGCATAAAAAAACCCACCTAAAACCTAATAGGACCCACAAAAACACGTGGCAAAATTTAGGCCACCCGGTAATATTAAACGGGTGGCCTAAATTTTGCCAGATGTCAAACGCATATGTATTGGTGTTAACCTATATAAACAACCCCATAACACCAATACAACCAGAACATTGAAACAACACCGATTACAATTATGAGAAACCCCCCAACTAATTTTCGTCTTCATGCAAAAAATATTTTCCTCACATATCCAAAATGCAATTTAGAAATTTCTGAAGCAATGAAACAAATACAAAACATACAATGTTCGTCAAACAAGAAATTCATACGAATTTCTCAAGAAACTCACGAAGATGGTTCTCCACATCTACATGCTTTAATACAATTCGAAGGTAAACTTCAATTATACAATAATCGTTTATTTGATCTTACCCATCCAAACACCTCTTCAATATTTCATCCGAATATTCAAGGAGCAAAATCCAGTTCAGATATTAAAAAATACATTGAAAAGGAAGGAATCTATCTAGATTGGGGTGAGTTTCAGATAGATGGTCGGTCTGCAAGAGGAGGATTACAATCCGCTAATAAAGCTTACGCCCAAGCTTTAAATAGCGAAACTCATCAAAAAGCAATGGAAACTATTAAAGAGCTTGCGCCTAGAGATTTTGTTCTACAATTCCACAATATTCAAAACAATCTAAACCGAATCTTCCAAAAGCCAAAAGAAGTCTACGTTCCGAAATTCCATTTTAGTCAATTCATACTCACGGATGAAATTTCATTATGGTTCTCAAAAACTTTCGAACCACAAAATTTAAATGAATCCCCTGCGGGGCCATCTTTTCATATAGTCAAAAAAGATACTGACAGACCAAAATCAATTATTATCGAAGGTTCTACAAGAACAGGAAAAACACAGTGGGCACGTTCTATTGGACCACATAATTACTTAAGTGGCACCTGGTGCACTTTTCCTCAAACGACAAACGAGACTTTAATAACTTATTCACCTCTTTATTAAACAGGAGGAACTCTTCCTGTTCCTCCAAATTGATGTCTTTCGGGTTCGCCTTGATTCCCAAAATGTCCCACTTGTTCTGCCGAAGAAAACAACTGGTGCAAACGGCCGACAATTGTGGATAATTGTTTGGCAACTCTGTCACTTTGAAAGGAGGCATATAAATACAGAATAGTCTGAAGTAAAAATAATAGTATAAAAATTAAAAACAACCAATCAGGTAACGATACCATTCTAAAACAAATATTTAATCACAGAACTTAGCTTATAAGCTAAGCAACAACCGACAAAGAATAAAGTACAACAGTACTTTTTGTCGGCCACGTGCACTACACGATAAAAATATTAAACAGATGTGGGTCCCACCACATTAAAAAGAAGGTACGACAACCAAATGTGGGCCCCACCACATTTGAAAGACGGCGGGATAAAAAAATAAAGCATAAAAAAACCCGCCTAAAACCTAATAGGACCCACAAAAACACGTGGCAAAATTTAGGCCACCCGGTAATATTAAACGGGTGGCCTAAATTTTGCCAGATGTCAAACGCATATGTATTGGTGTTAACCTATATAAACAACCCCATAACACCAATACAACCAGAACATTGAAACAACACCGATTACAATTATGAGAAACCCCCCAACTAATTTTCGTCTTCATGCAAAAAATATTTTCCTCACATATCCAAAATGCAATTTAGAAATTTCCGAAGCAATGAAACAAATACAAAACATACAATGTTCGTCAAACAAGAAATTCATACGAATTTCTCAAGAAACTCACGAAGATGGTTCTCCACATCTACATGCTTTAATACAATTCGAAGGTAAACTTCAATTATACAATAATCGTTTATTTGATCTTACCCATCCAAACACCTCTTCAATATTTCATCCGAATATTCAAGGAGCAAAATCCAGTTCAGATGTTAAAAAATACATTGAAAAGGAAGGAACCTATCTAGATTGGGGTGAGTTTCAGATAGATGGTCGGTCTGCAAGAGGAGGATTACAATCCGCTAATAAAGCTTACGCCCAAGCTTTAAATAGCGAAACTCATCAAAAAGCAATGGAAACTATTAAAGAGCTTGCGCCTAGAGATTTTGTTCTACAATTCCACAATATTCAAAACAATCTAAACCGAATCTTCCAAAAGCCAAAAGAAGTCTACGTTCCGAAATTCCATTTTAGTCAATTCATACTCACGGATGAAATTTCATTATGGTTCTCAAAAACTTTCGAACCACAAAATTTAAATGAATCCCCTGCGGGGCCATCTTTTCATATAGTCAAAAAAGATACTGACAGACCAAAATCAATTATTATCGAAGGTTCTACAAGAACAGGAAAAACACAGTGGGCACGTTCTATTGGACCACATAATTACTTAAGTGGCACCTGGTGCACTTTTCCTCAAACGACAAATGAGACTTTAATAACTTATTCACCTCTTTATTAAACAGGAGGAACTCTTCCTGTTCCTCCAAATTGATGTCTTTCGGGTTCGCCTTGATTCCCAAAATGTCCCACTTGTTCTGCCGAAGAAAACAACTGGTGCAAACGGCCGACAATTGTGGATAATTGTTTGGCAACTCTGTCACTTTGAAAGGAGGCATATAAATACAGAATAGTCTGAAGTAAAAATAATAGTATAAAAATTAAAAACAACCAATCAGGTAACGATACCATTCTAAAACAAATATTTAATCACAGAACTTAGCTTATAAGCTAAGCAACAACCGACAAAGAATAAAGTACAACAGTACTTTTTGTCGGCCACGTGCACTACACGATAAAAATATTAAACAGATGTGGGTCCCACCACATTAAAAAGAAGGTACGACAACCAAATGTGGGCCCCACCACATTTGAAAGACGGCGGGATAAAAAAATAAAGCATAAAAAAACCCACCTAAAACCTAATAGGACCCACAAAAACACGTGGCAAAATTTAGGCCACCCGGTAATATTAAACGGGTGGCCTAAATTTTGCCAGATGTCAAACGCATATGTATTGGTGTTAACCTATATAAACAACCCCATAACACCAATACAACCAGAACATTGAAACAACACCGATTACAATTATGAGAAACCCCCCAACTAATTTTCGTCTTCATGCAAAAAATATTTTCCTCACATATCCAAAATGCAATTTAGAAATTTCTGAAGCAATGAAACAAATACAAAACATACAATGTTCGTCAAACAAGAAATTCATACGAATTTCTCAAGAAACTCACGAAGATGGTTCTCCACATCTACATGCTTTAATACAATTCGAAGGTAAACTTCAATTATACAATAATCGTTTATTTGATCTTACCCATCCAAACACCTCTTCAATATTTCATCCGAATATTCAAGGAGCAAAATCCAGTTCAGATATTAAAAAATACATTGAAAAGGAAGGAACCTATCTAGATTGGGGTGAGTTTCAGATAGATGGTCGGTCTGCAAGAGGAGGATTACAATCCGCTAATAAAGCTTACGCCCAAGCTTTAAATAGCGAAACTCATCAAAAAGCAATGGAAACTATTAAAGAGCTTGCGCCTAGAGATTTTGTTCTACAATTCCACAATATTCAAAACAATCTAAACCGAATCTTCCAAAAGCCAAAAGAAGTCTACGTTCCGAAATTCCATTTTAGTCAATTCATACTCACGGATGAAATTTCATTATGGTTCTCAAAAACTTTCGAACCACAAAATTTAAATGAATCCCCTGCGGGGCCATCTTTTCATATAGTCAAAAAAGATACTGACAGACCAAAATCAATTATTATCGAAGGTTCTACAAGAACAGGAAAAACACAGTGGGCACGTTCTATTGGACCACATAATTACTTAAGTGGCACCTGGTGCACTTTTCCTCAAACGACAAACGAGACTTTAATAACTTATTCACCTCTTTATTAAACAGGAGGAACTCTTCCTGTTCCTCCAAATTGATGTCTTTCGGGTTCGCCTTGATTCCCAAAATGTCCCACTTGTTCTGCCGAAGAAAACAACTGGTGCAAACGGCCGACAATTGTGGATAATTGTTTGGCAACTCTGTCACTTTGAAAGGAGGCATATAAATACAGAATAGTCTGAAGTAAAAATAATAGTATAAAAATTAAAAACAACCAATCAGGTAACGATACCATTCTAAAACAAATATTTAATCACAGAACTTAGCTTATAAGCTAAGCAACAACCGACAAAGAATAAAGTACAACAGTACTTTTTGTCGGCCACGTGCACTACACGATAAAAATATTAAACAGATGTGGGTCCCACCACATTAAAAAGAAGGTACGACAACCAAATGTGGGCCCCACCACATTTGAAAGACGGCGGGATAAAAAAATAAAGCATAAAAAAACCCGCCTAAAACCTAATAGGACCCACAAAAACACGTGGCAAAATTTAGGCCACCCGGTAATATTAAACGGGTGGCCTAAATTTTGCCAGATGTCAAACGCATATGTATTGGTGTTAACCTATATAAACAACCCCATAACACCAATACAACCAGAACATTGAAACAACACCGATTACAATTATGAGAAACCCCCCAACTAATTTTCGTCTTCATGCAAAAAATATTTTCCTCACATATCCAAAATGCAATTTAGAAATTTCCGAAGCAATGAAACAAATACAAAACATACAATGTTCGTCAAACAAGAAATTCATACGAATTTCTCAAGAAACTCACGAAGATGGTTCTCCACATCTACATGCTTTAATACAATTCGAAGGTAAACTTCAATTATACAATAATCGTTTATTTGATCTTACCCATCCAAACACCTCTTCAATATTTCATCCGAATATTCAAGGAGCAAAATCCAGTTCAGATGTTAAAAAATACATTGAAAAGGAAGGAACCTATCTAGATTGGGGTGAGTTTCAGATAGATGGTCGGTCTGCAAGAGGAGGATTACAATCCGCTAATAAAGCTTACGCCCAAGCTTTAAATAGCGAAACTCATCAAAAAGCAATGGAAACTATTAAAGAGCTTGCGCCTAGAGATTTTGTTCTACAATTCCACAATATTCAAAACAATCTAAACCGAATCTTCCAAAAGCCAAAAGAAGTCTACGTTCCGAAATTCCATTTTAGTCAATTCATACTCACGGATGAAATTTCATTATGGTTCTCAAAAACTTTCGAACCACAAAATTTAAATGAATCCCCTGCGGGGCCATCTTTTCATATAGTCAAAAAAGATACTGACAGACCAAAATCAATTATTATCGAAGGTTCTACAAGAACAGGAAAAACACAGTGGGCACGTTCTATTGGACCACATAATTACTTAAGTGGCACCTGGTGCACTTTTCCTCAAACGACAAACGAGACTTTAATAACTTATTCACCTCTTTATTAAACAGGAGGAACTCTTCCTGTTCCTCCAAATTGATGTCTTTCGGGTTCGCCTTGATTCCCAAAATGTCCCACTTGTTCTGCCGAAGAAAACAACTGGTGCAAACGGCCGACAATTATGGATAATTGTTTGGCAACTCTGTCACTTTGAAAGGAGGCATATAAATACAGAATAGTCTGAAGTAAAAATAATAGTATAAAAATTAAAAACAACCAATCAGGTAACGATACCATTCTAAAACAAATATTTAATCACAGAACTTAGCTTATAAGCTAAGCAACAACCGACAAAGAATAAAGTACAACAGTACTTTTTGTCGGCCACGTGCACTACACGATAAAAATATTAAACAGATGTGGGTCCCACCACATTAAAAAGAAGGTACGACAACCAAATGTGGGCCCCACCACATTTGAAAGACGGCGGGATAAAAAAATAAAGCATAAAAAAACCCGCCTAAAACCTAATAGGACCCACAAAAACACGTGGCAAAATTTAGGCCACCCGGTAATATTAAACGGGTGGCCTAAATTTTGCCAGATGTCAAACGCATATGTATTGGTGTTAACCTATATAAACAACCCCATAACACCAATACAACCAGAACATTGAAACAACACCGATTACAATTATGAGAAACCCCCCAACTAATTTTCGTCTTCATGCAAAAAATATTTTCCTCACATATCCAAAATGCAATTTAGAAATTTCCGAAGCAATGAAACAAATACAAAACATACAATGTTCGTCAAACAAGAAATTCATACGAATTTCTCAAGAAACTCACGAAGATGGTTCTCCACATCTACATGCTTTAATACAATTCGAAGGTAAACTTCAATTATACAATAATCGTTTATTTGATCTTACCCATCCAAACACCTCTTCAATATTTCATCCGAATATTCAAGGAGCAAAATCCAGTTCAGATGTTAAAAAATACATTGAAAAGGAAGGAACCTATCTAGATTGGGGTGAGTTTCAGATAGATGGTCGGTCTGCAAGAGGAGGATTACAATCCGCTAATAAAGCTTACGCCCAAGCTTTAAATAGCGAAACTCATCAAAAGCAATGGAAACTATTAAAGAGCTTGCGCCTAGAGATTTTGTTCTACAATTCCACAATATTCAAAACAATCTAAACCGAATCTTCCAAAAGCCAAAAGAAGTCTACGTTCCGAAATTCCATTTTAGTCAATTCATGCTCACGGATGAAATTTCATTATGGTTCTCAAAAACTTTCGAACCACAAAATTTAAATGAATCCCCTGCGGGCCATCTTTTCATATAGTCAAAAAAGATACTGACAGACCAAAATCAATTATTATCGAAGGTTCTACAAGAACAGGAAAAACACAGTGGGCACGTTCTATTGGACCACATAATTACTTAAGTGGCACCTGGTGCACTTTTCCTCAAACGACAAACGAGACTTTAATAACTTATTCACCTCTTTATTAAACAGGAGGAACTCTTCCTGTTCCTCCAAATTGATGTCTTTCGGGTTCGCCTTGATTCCCAAAATGTCCCACTTGTTCTGCCGAAGAAAACAACTGGTGCAAACGGCCGACAATTGTGGATAATTGTTTGGCAACTCTGTCACTTTGAAAGGAGGCATATAAATACAGAATAGTCTGAAGTAAAAATAATAGTATAAAAATTAAAAACAACCAATCAGGTAACGATACCATTCTAAAACAAATATTTAATCACAGAACTTAGCTTATAAGCTAAGCAACAACCGACAAAGAATAAAGTACAACAGTACTTTTTGTCGGCCACGTGCACTACACGATAAAAATATTAAACAGATGTGGGTCCCACCACATTAAAAAGAAGGTACGACAACCAAATGTGGGCCCCACCACATTTGAAAGACGGCGGGATAAAAAAATAAAGCATAAAAAAACCCGCCTAAAACCTAATAGGACCCACAAAAACACGTGGCAAAATTTAGGCCACCCGGTAATATTAAACGGGTGGCCTAAATTTTGCCAGATGTCAAACGCATATGTATTGGTGTTAACCTATATAAACAACCCCATAACACCAATACAACCAGAACATTGAAACAACACCGATTACAATTATGAGAAACCCCCCAACTAATTTTCGTCTTCATGCAAAAAATATTTTCCTCACATATCCAAAATGCAATTTAGAAATTTCCGAAGCAATGAAACAAATACAAAACATACAATGTTCGTCAAACAAGAAATTCATACGAATTTCTCAAGAAACTCACGAAGATGGTTCTCCACATCTACATGCTTTAATACAATTCGAAGGTAAACTTCAATTATACAATAATCGTTTATTTGATCTTACCCATCCAAACACCTCTTCAATATTTCATCCGAATATTCAAGGAGCAAAATCCAGTTCAGATGTTAAAAAATACATTGAAAAGGAAGGAACCTATCTAGATTGGGGTGAGTTTCAGATAGATGGTCGGTCTGCAAGAGGAGGATTACAATCCGCTAATAAAGCTTACGCCCAAGCTTTAAATAGCGAAACTCATCAAAAAGTAATGGAAACTATTAAAGAGCTTGCGCCTAGAGATTTTGTTCTACAATTCCACAATATTCAAAACAATCTAAACCGAATCTTCCAAAAGCCAAAAGAAGTCTACGTTCCGAAATTCCATTTTAGTCAATTCATGCTCACGGATGAAATTTCATTATGGTTCTCAAAAACTTTCGAACCACAAAATTTAAATGAATCCCCTGCGGGCCATCTTTTCATATAGTCAAAAAAGATACTGACAGACCAAAATCAATTATTATCGAAGGTTCTACAAGAACAGGAAAAACACAGTGGGCACGTTCTATTGGACCACATAATTACTTAAGTGGCACCTGGTGCACTTTTCCTCAAACGACAAACGAGACTTTAATAACTTATTCACCTCTTTATTAAACAGGAGGAACTCTTCCTGTTCCTCCAAATTGATGTCTTTCGGGTTCGCCTTGATTCCCAAAATGTCCCACTTGTTCTGCCGAAGAAAACAACTGGTGCAAACGGCCGACAATTGTGGATAATTGTTTGGCAACTCTGTCACTTTGAAAGGAGGCATATAAATACAGAATAGTCTGAAGTAAAAATAATAGTATAAAAATTAAAAACAACCAATCAGGTAACGATACCATTCTAAAACAAATATTTAATCACAGAACTTAGCTTATAAGCTAAGCAACAACCGACAAAGAATAAAGTACAACAGTACTTTCTGTCGGCCACGTGCACTACACGACAAAAATATTAAACAGATGTGGGTCCCACCACATTAAAAAGAAGGTACGACAACCAAATGTGGGCCCCACCACATTTGAAAGACGGCGGGATAAAAAAATAAAGCATAAAAAAACCCGCCTAAAACCTAATAGGACCCACAAAAACACGTGGCAAAATTTAGGCCACCCGGTAATATTAAACGGGTGGCCTAAATTTTGCCAGATGTCAAACGCATATGTATTGGTGTTAACCTATATAAACAACCCCATAACACCAATACAACCAGAACATTGAAACAACACCGATTACAATTATGAGAAACCCCCCAACTAATTTTCGTCTTCATGCAAAAAATATTTTCCTCACATATCCAAAATGCAATTTAGAAATTTCCGAAGCAATGAAACAAATACAAAACATACAATGTTCGTCAAACAAGAAATTCATACGAATTTCTCAAGAAACTCACGAAGATGGTTCTCCACATCTACATGCTTTAATACAATTCGAAGGTAAACTTCAATTATACAATAATCGTTTATTTGATCTTACCCATCCAAACACCTCTTCAATATTTCTTCCGAATATTCAAGGAGCAAAATCCAGTTCAGATGTTAAAAAATACATTGAAAAGGAAGGAACCTATCTAGATTGGGGTGAGTTTCAGATAGATGGTCGGTCTGCAAGAGGAGGATTACAATCCGCTAATAAAGCTTACGCCCAAGCTTTAAATAGCGAAACTCATCAAAAAGCAATGGAAACTATTAAAGAGCTTGCGCCTAGAGATTTTGTTCTACAATTCCACAATATTCAAAACAATCTAAACCGAATCTTCCAAAAGCCAAAAGAAGTCTACGTTCCGAAATTCCATTTTAGTCAATTCATACTCACGGATGAAATTTCATTATGGTTCTCAAAAACTTTCGAACCACAAAATTTAAATGAATCCCCTGCGGGGCCATCTTTTCATATAGTCAAAAAAGATACTGACAGACCAAAATCAATTATTATCGAAGGTCCTACAAGAACAGGAAAAACACAGTGGGCACGTTCTATTGGACCACATAATTACTTAAGTGGCACCTGGTGCACTTTTCCTCAAACGACAAACGAGACTTTAATAACTTATTCACCTCTTTATTAAACAGGAGGAACTCTTCCTGTTCCTCCAAATTGATGTCTTTCGGGTTCGCCTTGATTCCCAAAATGTCCCACTTGTTCTGCCGAAGAAAACAACTGGTGCAAACGGCCAACAATTGTGGATAATTGTTTGGCAACTCTGTCACTTTGAAAGGAGGCATATAAATACAGAATAGTCTGAAGTAAAAATAATAGTATAAAAATTAAAAACAACCAATCAGGTAACGATACCATTCTAAAACAAATATTTAATCACAGAACTTAGCTTATAAGCTAAGCAACAACCGACAAAGAATAAAGTACAACAGTACTTTTTGTCGGCCACGTGCACTACACGATAAAAATATTAAACAGATGTGGGTCCCACCACATTAAAAAGAAGGTACGACAACCAAATGTGGGCCCCACCACATTTGAAAGACGGCGGGATAAAAAAATAAAGCATAAAAAAACCCGCCTAAAACCTAATAGGACCCACAAAAACACGTGGCAAAATTTAGGCCACCCGGTAATATTAAACGGGTGGCCTAAATTTTGCCAGATGTCAAACGCATATGTATTGGTGTTAACCTATATAAACAACCCCATAACACCAATACAACCAGAACATTGAAACAACACCGATTACAATTATGAGAAACCCCCAACTAATTTTCGTCTTCATGCAAAAAATATTTTCCTCACATATCCAAAATGCAATTTAGAAATTTCCGAAGCAATGAAACAAATACAAAACATACAATGTTCGTCAAACAAGAAATTCATACGAATTTCTCAAGAAACTCACGAAGATGGTTCTCCACATCTACATGCTTTAATACAATTCGAAGGTAAACTTCAATTATACAATAATCGTTTATTTGATCTTACCCATCCAAACACCTCTTCAATATTTCATCCGAATATTCAAGGAGCAAAATCCAGTTCAGATGTTAAAAAATACATTGAAAAGGAAGGAACCTATCTAGATTGGGGTGAGTTTCAGATAGATGGTCGGTCTGCAAGAGGAGGATTACAATCCGCTAATGAAGCTTACGCCCAAGCTTTAAATAGCGAAACTCATCAAAAAGCAATGGAAACTATTAAAGAGCTTGCGCCTAGAGATTTTGTTCTACAATTCCACAATATTCAAAACAATCTAAACCGAATCTTCCAAAAGCCAAAAGAAGTCTACGTTCCGAAATTCCATTTTAGTCAATTCATACTCACGGATGAAATTTCATTATGGTTCTCAAAAACTTTCGAACCACAAAATTTAAATGAATCCCCTGCGGGGCCATCTTTTCATATACTCAAAAAAGATACTGACAGACCAAAATCAATTATTATCGAAGGTTCTACAAGAACAGGAAAAACACAGTGGGCACGTTCTATTGGACCACATAATTACTTAAGTGGCACCTGGTGCACTTTTCCTCAAACGACAAACGAGACTTTAATAACTTATTCACCTCTTTATTAAACAGGAGGAACTCTTCCTGTTCCTCCAAATTGATGTCTTTCGGGTTCGCCTTGATTCCCAAAATGTCCCACTTGTTCTGCCGAAGAAAACAACTGGTGCAAACGGCCGACAATTGTGGATAATTGTTTGGCAACTCTGTCACTTTGAAAGGAGGCATATAAATACAGAATAGTCTGAAGTAAAAATAATAGTATAAAAATTAAAAACAACCAATCAGGTAACGATACCATTCTAAAACAAATATTTAATCACAGAACTTAGCTTATAAGCTAAGCAACAACCGACAAAGAATAAAGTACAACAGTACTTTTTGTCGGCCACGTGCACTACACGACAAAAATATTAAACAGATGTGGGTCCCACCACATTAAAAAGAAGGTACGACAACCAAATGTGGGCCCCACCACATTTAAAAGACGGCGGGATAAAAAAATAAAGCATAAAAAATCCTGCCTAAAACCTAATAGGACCCACAAAAACACGTGGCAAAATTTAGGCCACCCGGTAATATTAAACGGGTGGCCTAAATTTTGCCAGATGTCAAACGCATATGTATTGGTGTTAACCTATATAAACAACCCCATAACACCAATACAACCCGAACATTGAAACAACACCGATTACAATTATGAGAAACCCCCAACTAATTTTCGTCTTCATGCAAAAAATATTTTCCTCACATATCCAAAATGCAATTTAGAAATTTCCGAAGCAATGAAACAAATACAAAACATACAATGTTCGTCAAACAAGAAATTCATACGAATTTCTCAAGAAACTCACGAAGATGGTTCTCCACATCTACATGCTTTAATACAATTCGAAGGTAAACTTCAATTATACAATAATCGTTTATTTGATCTTACCCATCCAAACACCTCTTCAATATTTCATCCGAATATTCAAGGAGCAAAATCCAGTTCAGATGTTAAAAAATACATTGAAAAGGAAGGAACCTATCTAGATTGGGGTGAGTTTCAGATAGATGGTCGGTCTACAAGAGGAGGATTACAATCCGCTAATGAAGCTTACGCCCAAGCTTTAAATAGCGAAACTCATCAAAAAGCAATGGAAACTATTAAAGAGCTTGCGCCTAGAGATTTTGTTCTACAATTCCACAATATTCAAAACAATCTAAACCGAATCTTCCAAAAGCCAAAAGAAGTCTACGTTCCGAAATTCCATTTTAGTCAATTCATACTCACGGATGAAATTTCATTATGGTTCTCAAAAACTTTCGAACCACAAAATTTAAATGAATCCCCTGCGGGGCCATCTTTTCATATACTCAAAAAAGATACTGACAGACCAAAATCAATTATTACCGAAGGTTCTACAAGAACAGGAAAAACACAGTGGGCACGTTCTATTGGACCACATAATTACTTCAGTGGCACCTGGTGCACTTTTCCTCAAACGACAAACGAGACTTTAATAACTTATTTACCTCTTTATTAAACAGGAGGAACTCTTCCTGTTCCTCCAAATTGATGTCTTTCGGGTTCGCCTTGATTCCCAAAATGTCCCACTTGTTCTGCCGAAGAAAACAACTGGTGCAAACGGCCGACAATTGTGGATAATTGTTTGGCAACTCTGTCACTTTGAAAGGAGGCATATAAATACAGAATAGTCTGAAGTAAAAATAATGGTGTAAAAATTAAAAACAACCAATCAGGTAACGATACCATTCTAAAACAAATATTTAATCACAGAACTTAGCTTATAAGCTAAGCAACAACCGACAAAGAATAAAGTACAACAGTACTTTTTGTCGGCCACGTGCACTACACGACAAAAATATTAAACAGATGTGGGTCCCACCACATTAAAAAGAAGGTACGACAACCAAATGTGGGCCCCACCACATTTAAAAGACGGCGGGATAAAAAAATAAAGCATAAAAAATCCCGCCTAAAACCTAATAGGACCCACAAAAACACGTGGCAAAATTTAGGCCACCCGGTAATATTAAACGGGTGGCCTAAATTTTGCCAGATGTCAAACGCATATGTATTGGTGTTAACCTATATAAACAACCCCATAACACCAATACAACCAGAACATTGAAACAACACCGATTACAATTATGAGAAACCCCCAACTAATTTTCGTCTTCATGCAAAAAATATTTTCCTCACATATCCAAAATGCAATTTAGAAATTTCCGAAGCAATGAAACAAATACAAAACATACAATGTTCGTCAAACAAGAAATTCATACGAATTTCTCAAGAAACTCACGAAGATGGTTCTCCACATCTACATGCTTTAATACAATTCGAAGGTAAACTTCAATTATACAATAATCGTTTATTTGATCTTACCCATCCAAACACCTCTTCAATATTTCATCCGAATATTCAAGGAGCAAAATCCAGTTCAGATGTTAAAAAATACATTGAAAAGGAAGGAACCTATCTAGATTGGGGTGAGTTTCAGATAGATGGTCGGTCTGCAAGAGGAGGATTACAATCCGCTAATGAAGCTTACGCCCAAGCTTTAAATAGCGAAACTCATCAAAAAGCAATGGAAACTATTAAAGAGCTTGCGCCTAGAGATTTTGTTCTACAATTCCACAATATTCAAAACAATCTAAACCGAATCTTCCAAAAGCCAAAAGAAGTCTACGTTCCGAAATTCCATTTTAGTCAATTCATACTCACGGATGAAATTTCATTATGGTTCTCAAAAACTTTCGAACCACAAAATTTAAATGAATCCCCTGCGGGGCCATCTTTTCATATACTCAAAAAAGATACTGACAGACCAAAATCAATTATTATCGAAGGTTCTACAAGAACAGGAAAAACACAGTGGGCACGTTCTATTGGACCACATAATTACTTAAGTGGCACCTGGTGCACTTTTCCTCAAACGACAAAGGAGACTTTAATAACTTATTCACCTCTTTATTAAACAGGAGGAACTCTTCCTGTTCCTCCAAATTGATGTCTTTCGGGTTCGCCTTGATTCCCAAAATGTCCCACTTGTTCTGCCGAAGAAAACAACTGGTGCAAACGACCGACAATTGTGGATAATTGTTTGGCAACTCTGTCACTTTGAAAGGAGGCATATAAATACAGAATAGTCTGAAGTAAAAATAATGGTATAAAAATTAAAAACAACCAATCAGGTAACGATACCATTCTAAAACAAATATTTAATCACAGAACTTAGCTTATAAGCTAAGAAACAACCGACAAAGAATAAAGTACAACAGTACTTTTTGTCGGCCACGTGCACTACACGACAAAAATATTAAACAGATGTGGGTCCCACCACATTAAAAAGAAGGTACGACAACCAAACGTGGGCCCCACCACATTTAAAAGACGGCGGGATAAAAAAATAAAGCATAAAAAATCCCGCCTAAAACCTAATAGGACCCACAAAAACACGTGGCAAAATTTAGGCCATCCGGTAATATTAAACGGGTGGCCTAAATTTTGCCAGATGTCAAACGCATATGTATTGGTGTTAACCTATATAAACAACCCCATAACACCAATACAACCAGAACATTGAAACAACACCGATTACAATTATGAGAAACCCCCCAACTAATTTTCGTCTTCATGCAAAAAATATTTTCCTCACATATCCAAAATGCAATTTAGAAATTTCCGAAGCAATGAAACAAATACAAAACATACAATGTTCGTCAAACAAGAAATTCATACGAATTTCTCAAGAAACTCACGAAGATGGTTCTCCACATCTACATGCTTTAATACAATTCGAAGGTAAACTTCAATTATACAATAATCGTTTATTTGATCTTACCCATCCAAACACCTCTTCAATATTTCATCCGAATATTCAAGGAGCAAAATCCAGTTCAGATGTTAAAAAATACATTGAAAAGGAAGGAACCTATCTAGATTGGGGTGAGTTTCAGATAGATGGTCGGTCTGCAAGAGGAGGATTACAATCCGCTAATGAAGCTTACGCCCAAGCTTTAAATAGCGAAACTCATCAAAAAGCAATGGAAACTATTAAAGAGCTTGCGCCTAGAGATTTTGTTCTACAATTCCACAATATTCAAAACAATCTAAACCGAATCTTCCAAAAGCCAAAAGAAGTCTACGTTCCGAAATTCCATTTTAGTCAATTCATACTCACGGATGAAATTTCATTATGGTTCTCAAAAACTTTCGAACCACAAAATTTAAATGAATCCCCTGCGGGGCCATCTTTTCATATACTCAAAAAAGATACTGACAGACCAAAATCAATTATTATCGAAGGTTCTACAAGAACAGGAAAAACACAGTGGGCACGTTCTATTGGACCACATAATTACTTAAGTGGCACCTGGTGCAGTTTTCCTCAAACGACAAACGAGACTTTAATAACTTATTCACCTCTTTATTAAACAGGAGGAACTCTTCCTGTTCCTCCAAATTGATGTCTTTCGGGTTCGCCTTGATTCCCAAAATGTCCCACTTGTTCTGCCGAAGAAAACAACTGGTGCAAACGGCCGACAATTGTGGATAATTGTTTGGCAACTCTGTCACTTTGAAAGGAGGCATATAAATACAGAATAGTCTGAAGTAAAAATAATAGTATAAAAATTAAAAACAACCAATCAGGTAACGATACCATTCTAAAACAAATATTTAATCACAGAACTTAGCTTATAAGCTAAGCAACAACCGACAAACAATAAAGTACAACAGTACTTTTTGTCGGCCACGTGCACTACACGACAAAAATATTAAACAGATGTGGGTCCCACCACATTAAAAAGAAGGTACGACAACCAAATGTGGGCCCCACCACATTTAAAAGACGGCGGGATAAAAAAATAAAGCATAAAAAATCCCGCCTAAAACCTAATAGGACCCACAAAAACACGTGGCAAAATTTAGGCCACCCGGTAATATTAAACGGGTGGCCTAAATTTTGCCAGATGTCAAACGCATATGTATTGGTGTTAACCTATATAAACAATCCCATAACACCAATACAACCAGAACATTGAAACAACACCGATTACAATTATGAGAAACCCCCCAACTAATTTTCGTCTTCATGCAAAAAATATTTTCCTCACATATCCAAAATGCAATTTAGAAATTTCCGAAGCAATGAAACAAATACAAAACATACAATGTTCGTCAAACAAGAAATTCATACGAATTTCTCAAGAAACTCACGAAGATGGTTCTCCACATCTACATGCTTTAATACAATTCGAAGGTAAACTTCAATTATACAATAATCGTTTATTTGATCTTACCCATCCAAACACCTCTTCAATATTTCATCCGAATATTCAAGGAGCAAAATCCAGTTCAGATGTTAAAAAATACATTGAAAAGGAAGGAACCTATCTAGATTGGGGTGAGTTTCAGATAGATGGTCGGTCTGCAAGAGGAGGATTACAATCCGCTAATGAAGCTTACGCCCAAGCTTTAAATAGCGAAACTCATCAAAAAGCAATGGAAACTATTAAAGAGCTTGCGCCTAGAGATTTTGTTCTACAATTCCACAATATTCAAAACAATCTAAACCGAATCTTCCAAAAGCCAAAAGAAGTCTACGTTCCGAAATTCCATTTTAGTCAATTCATACTCACGGATGAAATTTCATTATGGTTCTTGTTATCCCGCTTTTTGGCAAAGCCGTGATATCAAAAGATTGGTCGAAAACGGGAAACAGTCCGTCTTAGAGATTGGTTATACATCACTTAGCTATGGATATCGATGAATTTTGCCCGAGTCCGGATCAGGCCACGATTGATAGGACACGACAAGAAAGGTTGTAGGAGCCATCATTTCAAGTTTCAAGTCAATCCGAGTTCGTATGCTCAAGATATGATGGATTCAGTGTGAAGAGAAATAGTCATTGTCCGGTTCGAAACCATGAATTTCGAACCCATCCTTTTCGAAACCATGCTGTTCGAAACCATCCACGCCCTCTCCTTCGAAACCACCTAGTTCGAACCCATCCACGCCCTTGCCTTCGAACCCATGATGTTCGAACCCATCAGCTAGTACCCAGCCTCGACTCCATCGCCTTCGACTCCATTACCTTCGAACCCACCACAGTAGCATACCTTCGAATCCACGACTTCACTCGGCCTCACATCCTCACTTCGAACCCATCGAATAACCCAATTCGAACCGATCAACTTCGAACCCATAAGAATTCCTGGATTCGAATGTCACGTTCGAAACCAAGAGTGCTTCCTATTTCGAATCCACCGAGTCAATTGGTTTGGAGGACGTGTTCGCCGTAGTTCACGGAGTCGAAGCGGTCCATTCGGAGATAAGTTAGGATCGATTCGAATATTGCGCGCCACGTCACTGCAAGCTCACGTGCACTGATGGATTCGAAGCGAAGGGTTCGAAATAATGGGTTCGAACGCCTCAGCCAACCGAAGGTGTCGATTTCGAACCGAGCATATCTCCTTAACCATAGATCCAAATGCAACCAAATTTTCACAGTATCTTCCATGTGAGGTAAAGATTGTTCCTGCCAAGTTTCAGCTCGATTGGACCATTTATTGATGGGTTCGAAATCACTTCGAACCGATGTCAGATCGAGACGAAACTTGGTGGGGTCGGTCGCGTGGGCCCACTCACGTGCCAGAAGGAGTCTCACGAAGTTTCAGCAAGATCTGGGCCTCCAACGCCTATAAATAGCACCCTGAAGCCTTCAGAAAAGGGGATCTTTCCGCCATTGAACGCCAAGACTCTGCCGGATTCAAGTTTAACTATCAGAATCGCTGTTGCATTCAGATTTCAAAGCAATTGTCAGCTGTAATCCATTGTAATCGATTGAATCGAGCAAAGCAATAAAGAGAAACCCTTCAAAGTGGACGTAGGCACGAACGCCGAACCACTATAAATCCTGTGTTTGTGATTGTTGCTTGTGAATTACTGTGATTTGTTACTTAGAGCTGAATTCTATACTGATTGTTGCTGAGTTCTGTGCTGAATATTATCGAATTGAACACGTAAACGGGTGCTTTCACGACCTTGGGTGTTTGTGACCAATTTTGGCGCAAACATTTTGGTGCTTTCACTGAGAACTGATTCAGGAAAAAGTTGATTTTGAAAATATAGGAGTTCAGATTTAGGAATTATGGCAAGACAATCGAGTAGGAGGCCAAGGACAGAGAGAAGCGAACCACAGGGAAGCCAAGAGGCTTCCTCAGGAGCAAATCAACCATCGATATACATCACGAGGGACGAGATGGAAACTATGATGAAGAGGCAAGAGGAAATGATCCAGAGTTTACTTCAACAGATAGGACAGCTTGGGGCACAGAATAGAGAAGCCAATGGAGCCCAGAACGGAGCGGGACCATCCGGCATAGCACCAGAGCTAGGGGGCACACATATGGAGAATGTTGACCCAATCTTGGAAAGAGAAAGAGGAGCATCTGCGCAACCCGGTAGTAGTAGAGATGCGAACGCTCAGTCAAGGGGGCAGATCCCGGGGTTACCTCGTGAGCTCGGGGGGCAGGTTGGAAGTAGTGAACAAGGATTACATCTCGGAGACAACGACCGATTGGCAGAGATAGTTAGGAGAGCTTTGAGAGGCGGTATGGTGAACAAAGATTTGGAAGATGTCAATAGAAGTCCTTTTACTTCAGCAATCAGGCAAGCTAGGAACCCACCTGATTTCAAACTACCATCGTTGGATATGTATGACGGGAGAGCGGACCCCACGGTCCACCTGACAAAATATATGAGGCATATGGAAGTACTGGGGGCATCGGAGGAGGTTATGGCCCGGTGTTTTCCATTGTATTTGACAGATATCGCCGCACTATGGTTTAGACAGTTGGAGAACGGATCCATCGGTACATGGAATGGTTTAGTGGAGAGATTTATGAGACAATTCAGGGTTCATATTACCAGACCCAAGAACGTGATGACTCTGGCAACCCTAAAGCAAAAGGCTGGAGAGACCTTGAGAAGTTATCTAGCACGATTTAATGCTGCAGCAGCTTCAGTGGATAGAGCAGATCCATCCATGGTAGTAATGGCAGCCGTGTCCGGAATAGCTGACGGCACAGAGTTCAAAAATTCATTGACTAAAGATCCACCCATTGATCTAGAGGAATTCTATCATGAAGCGGAAAAGTTTTTACGATTAGAAGATGCGAATGCCGAGAGAGAAGAAGGAGATGGGATAGAAATTTTTGCACTCAAAGACGCCCCTAGAAGGGACTCGGACAAAGATAAAGGTAAAAGAAAGATTGAGAATGACAGAGACAGATCAAAGCGGCAACGGAGGGAGCCGCGATTCGCCACCTACACTGAGTTGAACGAGAGCCTGGAACGAATTTATCAGGATACCAAAGAACAGATTCCGTACCGTAGGCCGATGCGAAGGGATCCTACCTCAGACGAAAGGAAATCAGATAAGTTCTGTGTATTCCATGAATTAAATGGTCATACTACTAATGATTGTAGGCACCTGAAGGATGAGGTGGAAGGGCATATCAGGAACGGTATGCTCCCTCAGTATGTAAGGAGGCGAGCTCCTGTGGCGGAACCAGAGCGACCACCATCCACGTCAGCTAGAGGCGATCCTGAATCAAGGCACCGTTTGGTTATCAACTGAATGAAATAACGATGAACAAGTCGTAAGCTTCCACTACCACAATTAAATCATTTACACATGCGCGAGATCGCGAACGATCTCCAGGCATGCTCTGAGTGATCACCGACCGTTTCGTAGTGGGAACTTACACTTTGACATCCATGCTTTACTTTCGTTTCATTTTGATTTGAACGTTTGGACTTTGTTTATCTGGACATTGTTTTTGGAACTCATCTGTTTGATAATTATTTGATTTTGATAACTCTGGAATGGCTAGGCTGCTTGCACATGTACAGGGTCGCGAACGGTCCCTAGGTAAGCTCTGAGACGGCGATGAACCGCCCCTATAAACGATCCAGGAACTCACCCGAACGTGACCCTGGCATCGATAACACCAAGCCCTCCCGGGCACACACACAATTCGCCTCGAACGGCATCCGACCTCGAACGGTCACAATCCGCCACGAACGGCACCCGACTTCGAACAGTCATAACTCGCCTTACCTCAAATGGCTTGATCGCGAACGGTCGTCACTTGAGGTCCGAAACCCGACCGCGAACGGTCACAAATTCGCCTCGAACGGCACACGATCGCGAACGATCACCCTCCGCCTCGAACGGCACACGACCGCGAACGGTCACAGATTCGCCTCGAACGGCACACGATCGCGAACGATCGCTTCCTGCCTCGAACGCCATTGATCGCGAACGGTCATGGCTCACTGATTATGAAAACCGACCTCGAACGGTCACAATTCGCCTTGAACGGCACTTGGTCGCGAACGATCATCATTTGCCACGAACGGCAGTCGACCGCGAACGGTCCCATCTCATCATTCGCCGCGAACGGCATCGACCGCTAACGGTCCTATTCGATCTTATGCCACGAACGGCACGGACCGCGAACGGTCCCGATTCACCTCAAGCAGCATACGATCCCGAACGATCGAAGCATGGATTTATACGCTCGACCGCGCACGGTCGCACTTCACCTCGAATGACTCGATCGCGAACGATCGTCATTTGAAGTTGACGCTTGACCACGAACGGCCGCGCTTCATCCCAAATAGCTCGATCTCGAACGATCGTCATTTGAGTCCATATGAAACTATCGAGTTCTTTGCAGGTTGATAACCGGATACGAACATCCAACTCGAAGCATTACAAAACACACCTTCCTACCGCAAGGCATGTTTTGGGGGGCAAAATGTTATCCCGCTTTTTGGCAAAGCCGTGATATCAAAAGATTGGTCGAAAACGGGAAACAGTCCGTCTTAGAGATTGGTTATACATCACTTAGCTATGGATATCGATGAATTTTGCCCGAGTCCGGATCAGGCCACGATTGATAGGACACGACAAGAAAGGTTGTAGGAGCCATCATTTCAAGTTTCAAGTCAATCCGAGTTCGTATGCTCAAGATATGATGGATTCAGTGTGAAGAGAAATAGTCATTGTCCGGTTCGAAACCATGAATTTCGAACCCATCCTTTTCGAAACCATGCTGTTCGAAACCATCCACGCCCTCTCCTTCGAAACCACCTAGTTCGAACCCATCCACGCCCTTGCCTTCGAACCCATGATGTTCGAACCCATCAGCTAGTACCCAGCCTCGACTCCATCGCCTTCGACTCCATTACCTTCGAACCCACCACAGTAGCATACCTTCGAATCCACGACTTCACTCGGCCTCACATCCTCACTTCGAACCCATCGAATAACCCAATTCGAACCGATCAACTTCGAACCCATAAGAATTCCTGGATTCGAATGTCACGTTCGAAACCAAGAGTGCTTCCTATTTCGAATCCACCGAGTCAATTGGTTTGGAGGACGTGTTCGCCGTAGTTCACGGAGTCGAAGCGGTCCATTCGGAGATAAGTTAGGATCGATTCGAATATTGCGCGCCACGTCACTGCAAGCTCACGTGCACTGATGGATTCGAAGCGAAGGGTTCGAAATAATGGGTTCGAACGCCTCAGCCAACCGAAGGTGTCGATTTCGAACCGAGCATATCTCCTTAACCATAGATCCAAATGCAACCAAATTTTCACAGTATCTTCCATGTGAGGTAAAGATTGTTCCTGCCAAGTTTCAGCTCGATTGGACCATTTATTGATGGGTTCGAAATCACTTCGAACCGATGTCAGATCGAGACGAAACTTGGTGGGGTCGGTCGCGTGGGCCCACTCACGTGCCAGAAGGAGTCTCACGAAGTTTCAGCAAGATCTGGGCCTCCAACGCCTATAAATAGCACCCTGAAGCCTTCAGAAAAGGGGATCTTTCCGCCATTGAACGCCAAGACTCTGCCGGATTCAAGTTTAACTATCAGAATCGCTGTTGCATTCAGATTTCAAAGCAATTGTCAGCTGTAATCCATTGTAATCGATTGAATCGAGCAAAGCAATAAAGAGAAACCCTTCAAAGTGGACGTAGGCACGAACGCCGAACCACTATAAATCCTGTGTTTGTGATTGTTGCTTGTGAATTACTGTGATTTGTTACTTAGAGCTGAATTCTATACTGATTGTTGCTGAGTTCTGTGCTGAATATTATCGAATTGAACACGTAAACGGGTGCTTTCACGACCTTGGGTGTTTGTGACCAATTTTGGCGCAAACAGTTCTCAAAAACTTTCGAACCACAAAATTTAAATGAATCCCCTGCGGGGCCATCTTTTCATATACTCAAAAAAGATACTGACAGACCAAAATCAATTATTATCGAAGGTCCTACAAGAACAGGAAAAACACAGTGGGCACGTTCTATTGGACCACATAATTACTTAAGTGGCCATCTGGATTTCAACTACAACACTTTCTCAGACGAAGTGGAATACAACGTAATAGATGATGTGGATCCAGCGTACTTGAAAATGAAACATTGGAAACAATTAATTGGCGCGCAAAGAGAGTGGCAGACAAACCTTAAATATGGAAAACCACGTGTCATTAAAGGTGGTATTCCAATTGTTTGGCAACTCTGTCACTTTGAAAGGAGGCATATAAATACAGAATAGTCTGAAGTAAAAATAATAGTATAAAAATTAAAAACAACCAATCAGGTAACGATACCATTCTAAAACAAATATTTAATCACAGAACTTAGCTTATAAGCTAAGCAACAACCGACAAAGAATAAAGTACAACAGTACTTTTTGTCGGCCACGTGCACTACACGATAAAAATATTAAACAGAACTTAGCTTATAAGCTAAGCAACAACCGACAAAGAATAAAGTACAACAGTACTTTTTGTCGGCCACGTGCACTACACGATAAAAATATTAAACAGATGTGGGTCCCACCACATTAAAAAGAAGGTACGACAACCAAATGTGGGCCCCACCACATTTAAAAGACGGCGGGATAAAAAAATAAAGCATAAAAAATCCCGCCTAAAACCTAATAGGACCCACAAAAACACGTGGCAAAATTTAGGCCACCCGGCAATATTAAACGGGTGGCCTAAATTTTGCCAGATGTCAAACGCATATGTATTGGTGTTAACCTATATAAACAACCCCATAACACCAATACAACCAGAACATTGAAACAACACCGATTACAATTATGAGAAACCCCCCAACTAATTTTCGTCTTCATGCAAAAAATATTTTCCTCACATATCCAAAATGCAATTTAGAAATTTCCGAAGCAATGAAACAAATACAAAACATACAATGTTCGTCAAACAAGAAATTCATACGAATTTCTCAAGAAACTCACGAAGATGGTTCTCCACATCTACATGCTTTAATACAATTCGAAGGTAAACTTCAATTATACAATAATCGTTTATTTGATCTTACCCATCCAAACACCTCTTCAATATTTCATCCGAATATTCAAGGAGCAAAATCCAGTTCAGATGTTAAAAAATACATTGAAAAGGAAGGAACCTATCTAGATTGGAGTGAGTTTCAGATAGATGGTCGGTCTGCAAGAGGAGGATTACAATCCGCTAATGAAGCTTACGCCCAAGCTTTAAATAGCGAAACTCATCAAAAAGCAATGGAAACTATTAAAGAGCTTGCGCCTAGAGATTTTGTTCTACAATTCCACAATATTCAAAACAATCTAAACCGAATCTTCCAAAAGCCAAAAGAAGTCTACGTTCTGAAATTCCATTTTAGTCAATTCATACTCACGGATGAAATTTCATTATGGTTCTCAAAAACTTTCGAACCACAAAATTTAAATGAATCCCCTGCGGGGCCATCTTTTCATATACTCAAAAAAGATACTGACAGACCAAAATCAATTATTATCGAAGGTCCTACAAGAACAGGAAAAACACAGCGGGCACGTTCTATTGGACCACATAATTACTTAAGTGGCCATCTGGATTTCAACTACAACACTTTCTCAGACGAAGTGGAATACAACGTAATAGATGATGTGGATCCAGCGTACTTGAAAATGAAACATTGGAAACAATTAATTGGCGCGCAAAGAGAGTGGCAGACAAACCTTAAATATGGAAAACCACGTGTCATTAAAGGTGGTATTCCAATTGTTTGGCAACTCTGTCACTTTAAAAGGAGGTATATAAATACAGAATAGTCTGAAGTAAAAATAATAGTATAAAAATTAAAAACAACCAATCAGGTAACGATACCATTCTAAAACAAATATTTAATCACAGAACTTAGCTTATAAGCTAAGCAACAACCGACAAAGAATAAAGTACAACAGTACTTTTTGTCGGCCACGTGCACTACACGATAAAAATATTAAACAGAACTTAGCTTATAAGCTAAGCAACAACCGACAAAGAATAAAGTACAACAGTACTTTTTGTCGGCCACGTGCACTACACGATAAAAATATTAAACAGATGTGGGTCCCACCACATTAAAAAGAAGGTACGACAACCAAATGTGGGCCCCACCACATTTAAAAGACGGCGGGATAAAAAAATAAAGCATAAAAAAACCCGCCTAAAACCTAATAGGACCCACAAAAACACGTGGCAAAATTTAGGCCACCCGGTAATATTAAACGGGTGGCCTAAATTTTGCCAGATGTCAAACGCATATGTATTGGTGTTAACCTATATAAACAACCCCATAACACCAATACAACCAGAACATTGAAACAACACCGATTACAATTATGAGAAACCCCCCAACTAATTTTCGTCTTCATGCAAAAAATATTTTCCTCACATATCCAAAATGCAATTTAGAAATTTCCGAAGCAATAAAACAAATACAAAACATACAATGTTCGTCAAACAAGAAATTCATACGAATTTCTCAAGAAACTCACGAAGATGGTTCTCCACATCTACATGCTTTAATACAATTCGAAGGTAAACTTCAATTATACAATAATCGTTTATTTGATCTTACCCGTCCAAACACCTCTTCAATATTTCATCCGAATATTCAAGGAGCAAAATCCAGTTCAGATGTTAAAAAATACATTGAAAAGGAAGGAACCTATCTAGATTGGGGTGAGTTTCAGATAGATGGTCGGTCTGCAAGAGGAGGATTACAATCCGCTAATAAAGCTTACGCCCAAGCTTTAAATAGCGAAACTCATCAAAAAGCAATGGAAACTATTAAAGAGCTTGCGCCTAGAGATTTTGTTCTACAATTCCACAATATTCAAAACAATCTAAACCGAATCTTCCAAAAGCCAAAAGAAGTCTACGTTCCGAAATTCCATTTTAGTCAATTCATACTCACGGATGAAATTTCATTATGGTTCTCAAAAACTTTCGAACCACAAAATTTAAATGAATCCCCTGCGGGGCCATCTTTTCATATACTCAAAAAAGATACTGACAGACCAAAATCAATTATTATCGAAGGTTCTACAAGAACAGGAAAAACACAGTGGGCACGTTCTATTGGACCACATAATTACTTAAGTGGCACCTGGTGCACTTTTCCTCAAACGACAAACGAGACTTTAATAACTTATTCACCTCTTTATTAAACAGGAGGAACTCTTCCTGTTCCTCCAAATTGATGTCTTTCGGGTTCGCCTTGATTCCCAAAATGTCCCACTTGTTCTGCCGAAGAAAACAACTGGTGCAAACGGCCGACAATTGTGGATAATTGTTTGGCAACTCTGTCACTTTGAAAGGAGGCATATAAATACAGAATAGTCTGAAGTAAAAATAATAGTATAAAAATTAAAAACAACCAATCAGGTAACGATACCATTCTAAAACAAATATTTAATCACAGAACTTAGCTTATAAGCTAAGCAACAACCGACAAAGAATAAAGTACAACAGTACTTTTTGTCGGCCACGTGCACTACACGACAAAAATATTAAACATATGTGGGTCCCACCACATTAAAAAGAAGGTACGACAACCAAATGTGGGCCCCACCACATTTAAAAGACGGCGGGATAAAAAATAAAGCATAAAAAATCCTGCCTAAAACCTAATAGGACCCACAAAAACACGTGGCAAAATTTAGGCCACCCGGTAATATTAAACGGGTGGCCTAAATTTTGCCAGATGTCAAACGCATATGTATTGGTGTTAACCTATATAAACAACCCCATAACACCAATACAACCAGAACATTGAAACAACACCGATTACAATTATGAGAAACCCCCCAACTAATTTTCGTCTTCATGCAAAAAATATTTTCCTCACATATCCAAAATGCAATTTAGAAATTTCCGAAGCAATGAAACAAATACAAAACATACAATGTTCGTCAAACAAGAAATTCATACGAATTTCTCAAGAAACTCACGAAGATGGTTCTCCACATCTACATGCTTTAATACAATTCGAAGGTAAACTTCAATTATACAATAATCGTTTATTTGATATTACCCATCCAAACACCTCTTCAATATTTCATCCGAATATTCAAGGAGCAAAATTCAGTTCAGATGTTAAAAAATACATTGAAAAGGAAGGAACCTATCTAGATTGGGGTGAGTTTCAGATAGATGGTCGGTCTGCAAGAGGAGGATTACAATCCGCTAATGAAGCTTACGCCCAAGCTTTAAATAGCGAAACTCATCAAAAAGCAATGGAAACTATTAAAGAGCTTGCGCCTAGAGATTTTGTTCTACAATTCCACAATATTCAAAACAATCTAAACCGAATCTTCCAAAAGCCAAAAGAAGTCTACGTTCCGAAATTCCATTTTAGTCAATTCATACTCACGGACGAAATTTCATTATGGTTCTCAAAAACTTTCGAACCACAAAATTTAAATGAATCCCCTGCGGGGCCATCTTTTCATATACTCAAAAAAGATACTGACAGACCAAAATCAATTATTATCGAAGGTTCTACAAGAACAGGAAAAACACAGTGGGCACGTTCTATTGGACCACATAATTACTTAACTGGCACCTGGTGCACTTTTCCTCAAACGACAAACGAGACTTTAATAACTTATTCACCTCTTTATTAAACAGGAGGAACTCTTCCTGTTCCTCCAAATTGATGTCTTTCGGGTTCGCCTTGATTCCCAAAATGTCCCACTTGTTCTGCCGAAGAAAACAACTGGTGCAAACGGCCAACAATTGTGGATAATTGTTTGGCAACTCTGTCACTTTGAAAGGAGGCATATAAATACAGAATAGTCTGAAGTAAAAATAATAGTATAAAAATTAAAAACAACCAATCAGGTAACGATACCATTCTAAAACAAATATTTAATCACAGAACTTAGCTTATAAGCTAAGCAACAACCGACAAAGAATAAAGTACAACAGTACTTTTTGTCGGCCACGTGCACTACACGATAAAAATATTAAACAGATGTGGGTCCCAACACATTAAAAAGAAGGTACGACAACCAAATGTGGGCCCCACCACATTTAAAAGACGGCGGGATAAAAAAATAAAGCATAAAAAATCCCGCCTAAAACCTAATAGGACCCACAAAAAACACGTGGCAAAATTTAGGCCACCCGGTAATATTAAACGGGTGGCCTAAATTTTGCCAGATGTCAAACGCATATGTATTGGTGTTAACCTATATAAACAACCCCATAACACCAATACAACCAGAACATTGAAACAACACCGATTACAATTATGAGAAACCCCCCAACTAATTTTCGTCTTCATGCAAAAAATATTTTCCTCACATATCCAAAATGCAATTTAGAAATTTCCGAAGCAATGAAACAAATACAAAACATACAATGTTCGTCAAACAAGAAATTCATACGAATTTCTCAAGAAACTCACGAAGATGGTTCTCCACATCTACATGCTTTAATACAATTCGAAGGTAAACTTCAATTATACAATAATCGTTTATTTGATCTTACCCATCCAAACACCTCTTCAATATTTCATCCGAATATTCAAGGAGCAAAATCCAGTTCAGATGTTAAAAAATACATTGAAAAGGAAGGAACCTATCTAGATTGGGGTGAGTTTCAGATAGATGGTCGGTCTGCAAGAGGAGGATTACAATCCGCTAATGAAGCTTACGCCCAAGCTTTAAATAGCGAAACTCATCAAAAAGCAATGGAAACTATTAAAGAGCTTGCGCCTAGAGATTTTGTTCTACAATTCCACAATATTCAAAACAATCTAAACCGAATCTTCCAAAAGCCAAAAGAAGTCTACGTTCCGAAATTCCATTTTAGTCAATTCATACTCACGGATGAAATTTCATTATGGTTCTCAAAAACTTTCGAACCACAAAATTTAAATGAATCCCCTGCGGGGCCATCTTTTCATAGACTCAAAAAAGATACTGACAGACCAAAATCAATTATTATCGAAGGTCCTACAAGAACAGGAAAAACACAGTGGGCACGTTCTATTGGACCACATAATTACTTAAGTGGCCATCTGGATTTCAACTACAACACTTTCTCAGACGAAGTGGAATACAACGTAATAGATGATGTGGATCCAGCGTACTTGAAAATGAAACATTGGAAACAATTAATTGGCGCGCAAAGAGAGTGGCAGACAAACCTTAAATATGGAAAACCACGTGTCATTAAAGGTGGTATTCCAATTGTTTGGCAACTCTGTCACTTTGAAAGGAGGCATATAAATACAGAATAGTCTGAAGTAAAAATAATAGTATAAAAATTAAAAACAACCAATCAGGTAACGATACCATTCTAAAACAAATATTTAATCACAGAACTTAGCTTATAAGCTAAGCAACAACCGACAAAGAATAAAGTACAACAGTACTTTTTGTCGGCCACGTGCACTACACGATAAAAATATTAAACAGATGTGGGTCCCACCACATTAAAAAGAAGGTACGACAACCAAATGTGGGCCCCACCACATTTAAAAGACGGCGGGATAAAAAAATAAAGCATAAAAAATCCCGCCTAAAACCTAATAGGACCCACAAAAACACGTGGCAAAATTTAGGCCACCCGGTAATATTAAACGGGTGGCCTAAATTTTGCCAGATGTCAAACGCATATGTATTGGTGTTAACCTATATAAACAACCCCATAACACCAATACAACCAGAACATTGAAACAACACCGATTACAACTATGAGAAACCCCCCAACTAATTTTCGTCTTCATGCAAAAAATATTGTCCTCACATATCCAAAATGCAATTTAGAAATTTCCGAAGCAATGAAACAAATACAAAACATACAATGTTCGTCAAACAAGAAATTCATACGAATTTCTCAAGAAACTCACGAAGATGGTTCTCCACATCTACATGCTTTAATACAATTCGAAGGTAAACTTCAATTATACAATAATCGTTTATTTGATCTTACCCATCCAAACACCTCTTCAATATTTCATCCGAATATTCAAGGAGCAAAATCCAGTTCAGATGTTAAAAAATACATTGAAAAGGAAGGAACCTATCTAGATTGGGGTGAGTTTCAGATAGATGGTCGGTCTGCAAGAGGAGGATTACAATCCGCTAATGAAGCTTACGCCCAAGCTTTAAATAGCGAAACTCATCAAAAAGCAATGGAAACTATTAAAGAGCTTGCGCCTAGAGATTTTGTTCTACAATTCCACAATATTCAAAACAATCTAAACCGAATCTTCCAAAAGCCAAAAGAAGTCTACGTTCCGAAATTCCATTTTAGTCAATTCATACTCACGGATGAAATTTCATTATGGTTCTCAAAAACTTTCGAACCACAAAATTTAAATGAATCCCCTGCGGGGCCATCTTTTCATATACTCAAAAAAGATACTGACAGACCAAAATCAATTATTATCGAAGGTCCTACAAGAACAGGAAAAACACAGTGGGCACGTTCTATTGGACCACATAATTACTTAAGTGGCCATCTGGATTTCAACTACAACACTTTCTCAGACGAAGTGGAATACAACGTAATAGATGATGTGGATCCAGCGTACTTGAAAATGAAACATTGGAAACAATTAGTTGGCGCGCAAAGAGAGTGGCAGACAAACCTTAAATATGGAAAACCACGTGTCATTAAAGGTGGTATTCCAATTGTTTGGCAACTCTGTCACTTTGAAAGGAGGCATATAAATACAGAATAGTCTGAAGTAAAAATAATAGTATAAAAATTAAAAACAACCAATCAGGTAACGATACCATTCTAAAACAAATATTTAATCACAGAACTTAGCTTATAAGCTAAGCAACAACCGACAAAGAATAAAGTACAACAGTACTTTTTGTCGGCCACGTGCACTACACGATAAAAATATTAAACAGATGTGGGTCCCACCACATTAAAAAGAAGGTACGACAACCAAATGTGGGCCCCACCACATTTAAAAGACGGCGGGATAAAAAAATAAAGCATAAAAAATCCCGCCTAAAACCTAATAGGACCCACAAAAACACGTGGCAAAATTTAGGCCACCCGGTAATATTAAACGGGTGGCCTAAATTTTGCCAGATGTCAAACGCATATGTATTGGTGTTAACCTATATAAACAACCCCATAACACCAATACAACCAGAACATTGAAACAACACCGATTACAATTATGAGAAACCCCCCAACTAATTTTCGTCTTCATGCAAAAAATATTGTCCTCACATATCCAAAATGCAATTTAGAAATTTCCGAAGCAATGAAACAAATACAAAACATACAATGTTCGTCAAACAAGAAATTCATACGAATTTCTCAAGAAACTCACGAAGATGGTTCTCCACATCTACATGCTTTAATACAATTCGAAGGTAAACTTCAATTATACAATAATCGTTTATTTGATCTTACCCATCCAAACACCTCTTCAATATTTCATCCGAATATTCAAGGAGCAAAATCCAGTTCAGATGTTAAAAAATACATTGAAAAGGAAGGAACCTATCTAGATTGGGGTGAGTTTCAGATAGATGGTCGGTCTGCAAGAGGAGGATTACAATCCGCTAATGAAGCTTACGCCCAAGCTTTAAATAGCGAAACTCATCAAAAAGCAATGGAAACTATTAAAGAGCTTGCGCCTAGAGATTTTGTTCTACAATTCCACAATATTCAAAACAATCTAAACCGAATCTTCCAAAAGCCAAAAGAAGTCTACGTTCCGAAATTCCATTTTAGTCAATTCATACTCACGGATGAAATTTCATTATGGTTCTCAAAAACTTTCGAACCACAAAATTTAAATGAATCCCCTGCGGGGCCATCTTTTCATATACTCAAAAAAGATACTGACAGACCAAAATCAATTATTATCGAAGGTCCTACAAGAACAGGAAAAACACAGTGGGCACGTTCTATTGGACCACATAATTACTTAAGTGGCCATCTGGATTTCAACTACAACACTTTCTCAGACGAAGTGGAATACAACGTAATAGATGATGTGGATCCAGCGTACTTGAAAATGAAACATTGGAAACAATTAGTTGGCGCGCAAAGAGAGTGGCAGACAAACCTTAAATATGGAAAACCACGTGTCATTAAAGGTGGTATTCCAATTGTTTGGCAACTCTGTCACTTTGAAAGGAGGCATATAAATACAGAATAGTCTGAAGTAAAAATAATAGTATAAAAATTAAAAACAACCAATCAGGTAACGATACCATTCTAAAACAAATATTTAATCACAGAACTTAGCTTATAAGCTAAGCAACAACCGACAAAGAATAAAGTACAACAGTACTTTTTGTCGGCCACGTGCACTACACGATAAAAATATTAAACAGATGTGGGTCCCACCACATTAAAAAGAAGGTACGACAACCAAATGTGGGCCCCACCACATTTAAAAGACGGCGGGATAAAAAAATAAAGCATAAAAAATCCCGCCTAAAACCTAATAGGACCCACAAAAACACGTGGCAAAATTTAGGCCACCCGGTAATATTAAACGGGTGGCCTAAATTTTGCCAGATGTCAAACGCATATGTATTGGTGTTAACCTATATAAACAACCCCATAACACCAATACAACCAGAACATTGAAACAACACCGATTACAATTATGAGAAACCCCCCAACTAATTTTCGTCTTCATGCAAAAAATATTTTCCTCACATATCCAAAATGCAATTTAGAAATTTCCGAAGCAATGAAACAAATACAAAACATACAATGTTCGTCAAACAAGAAATTCATACAAATTTCTCAAGAAACTCACGAAGATGGTTCTCCACATCTACATGCTTTAATACAATTCGAAGGTAAACTTCAATTATACAATAATCGTTTATTTGATCTTACCCATCCAAACACCTCTTCAATATTTCATCCGAATATTCAAGGAGCAAAATCCAGTTCAGATGTTAAAAAATACATTGAAAAGGAAGGAACCTATCTAGATTGGGGTGAGTTTCAGATAGATGGTCGGTCTGCAAGAGGAGGATTACAATCCGCTAATGAAGCTTACGCCCAAGCTTTAAATAGCGAAACTCATCAAAAAGCAATGGAAACTATTAAAGAGCTTGCGCCTAGAGATTTTGTTCTACAATTCCACAATATTCAAAACAATCTAAACCGAATCTTCCAAAAGCCAAAAGAAGTCTACGTTCCGAAATTCCATTTTAGTCAATTCATACTCACGGATGAAATTTCATTATGGTTCTCAAAAACTTTCGAACCACAAAATTTAAATGAATCCCCTGCGGGGCCATCTTTTCATATACTCAAAAAAGATACTGACAGACCAAAATCAATTATTATCGAAGGTCCTACAAGAACAGGAAAAACACAGTGGGCACGTTCTATTGGACCACATAATTACTTAAGTGGCCATCTGGATTTCAACTACAACACTTTCTCAGACGAAGTGGAATACAACGTAATAGATGATGTGGATCCAGCGTACTTGAAAATGAAACATTGGAAACAATTAATTGGCGCGCAAAGAGAGTGGCAGACAAACCTTAAATATGGAAAACCACGTGTCATTAAAGGTGGTATTCCAATTGTTTGGCAACTCTGTCACTTTGAAAGGAGGCATATAAATACAGAATAGTCTGAAGTAAAAATAATAGTATAAAAATTAAAAACAACCAATCAGGTAACGATACCATTCTAAAACAAATATTTAATCACAGAACTTAGCTTATAAGCTAAGCAACAACCGACAAAGAATAAAGTACAACAGTACTTTTTGTCGGCCACGTGCACTACACGATAAAAATATTAAACAGATGTGGGTCCCACCACATTAAAAAGAAGGTACGACAACCAAATGTGGGCCCCACCACATTTAAAAGACGGCGGGATAAAAAAATAAAGCATAAAAAATCCCGCCTAAAACCTAATAGGACCCACAAAAACACGTGGCAAAATTTAGGCCATCCGGTAATATTAAACGGGTGGCCTAAATTTTGCCAGATGTCAAACGCATATGTATTGGTGTTAACCTATATAAACAACCCCATAACACCAATACAACCAGAACATTGAAACAACACCGATTACAATTATGAGAAACCCCCCAACTAATTTTCGTCTTCATGCAAAAAATATTTTCCTCACATATCCAAAATGCAATTTAGAAATTTCCGAAGCAATGAAACAAATACAAAACATACAATGTTCGTCAAACAAGAAATTCATACGAATTTCTCAAGAAACTCACGAAGATGGTTCTCCACATCTACATGCTTTAATACAATTCGAAGGTAAACTTCAATTATACAATAATCGTTTATTTGATCTTACCCATCCAAACACCTCTTCAATATTTCATCCGAATATTCAAGGAGCAAAATCCAGTTCAGATGTTAAAAAATACATTGAAAAGGAAGGAACCTATCTAGATTGGGGTGAGTTTCAGATAGATGGTCGGTCTGCAAGAGGAGGATTACAATCCGCTAATGAAGCTTACGCCCAAGCTTTAAATAGCGAAACTCATCAAAAAGCAATGGAAACTATTAAAGAGCTTGCGCCTAGAGATTTTGTTCTACAATTTCACAATATTCAAAACAATCTAAACCGAATCTTCCAAAAGCCAAAAGAAGTCTACGTTCCGAAATTCCATTTTAGTCAATTCATACTCACGGATGAAATTTCATTATGGTTCTCAAAAACTTTCGAACCACAAAATTTAAATGAATCCCCTGCGGGGCCATCTTTTCATATACTCAAAAAAGATACTGACAGACCAAAATCAATTATTATCGAAGGTCCTACAAGAACAGGAAAAACACAGTGGGCACGTTCTATTGGACCACATAATTACTTAAGGTGGTATTCCAATTGTTTGGCAACTCTGTCACTTTGAAAGGAGGCATATAAATACAGAATAGTCTGAAGTAAAAATAATAGTATAAAAATTAAAAACAACCAATCAGGTAACGATACCATTCTAAAACAAATATTTAATCACAGAACTTAGCTTATAAGCTAAGCAACAACCGACAAAGAATAAAGTACAACAGTACTTTTTGTCGGCCACGTGCACTACACGATAAAAATATTAAACAGATGTGGGTCCCACCACATTAAAAAGAAGGTACGACAACCAAATGTGGGCCCCACCACATTTAAAAGACGGCGGGATAAAAAAATAAAGCATAAAAAAACCCGCCTAAAACCTAATAGGACCCACAAAAACACGTGGCAAAATTTAGGCCACCCGGTAATATTAAACGGGTGGCCTAAATTTTGCCAGATGTCAAACGCATATGTATTGGTGTTAACCTATATAAACAACCCCATAACACCAATACAACCAGAACATTGAAACAACACCGATTACAATTATGAGAAACCCCCGAACTAATTTTCGTCTTCATGCAAAAAATATTTTCCTCACATATCCAAAATGCAATTTAGAAATTTCCGAAGCAATGAAACAAATACAAAACATACAATGTTCGTCAAACAAGAAATTCATACGAATTTCTCAAGAAACTCACGAAGATGGTTCTCCACATCTACATGCTTCAATACAATTCGAAGGTAAACTTCAATTATACAATAATCGTTTATTTGATCTTACCCATCCAAACACCTCTTCAATATTTCATCCGAATATTCAAGGAGCAAAATCCAGTTCAGATGTTAAAAAATACATTGAAAAGGAAGGAACCTATCTAGATTGGGGTGAGTTTCAGATAGATGGTCGGTCTGCAAGAGGAGGATTACAATCCGCTAATGAAGCTTACGCCCAAGCTTTAAATAGCGAAACTCATCAAAAAGCAATGGAAACTATTAAAGAGCTTGCGCCTAGAGATTTTGTTCTACAATTCCACAATATTCAAAACAATCTAAACCGAATCTTCCAAAAGCCAAAAGAAGTCTACGTTCCGAAATTCCATTTTAGTCAATTCATACTCACGGATGAAATTTCATTATGGTTCTCAAAAACTTTCGAACCACAAAATTTAAATGAATCCCCTGCGGGGCCATCTTTTCATATACTCAAAAAAGATACTGACAGACCAAAATCAATTATTATCGAAGGTTCTACAAGAACAGGAAAAACACAGTGGGCACGTTCTATTGGACCACATAATTACTTAAGTGGCACCTGGTGCACTTTTCCTCAAACGACAAACGAGACTTTAATAACTTATTCACCTCTTTATTAAACAGGAGGAACTCTTCCTGTTCCTCCAAATTGATGTCTTTCGGGTTCGCCTTGATTCCCAAAATGTACCACTTGTTCTGCCGAAGAAAACAACTGGTGCAAACGGCCAACAATTGTGGATAATTGTTTGGCAACTCTGTCACTTTGAAAGGAGGCATATAAATACAGAATAGTCTGAAGTAAAAATAATAGTATAAAAATTAAAAACAACCAATCAGGTAACGATACCATTCTAAAACAAATATTTAATCACAGAACTTAGCTTATAAGCTAAGCAACAACCGACAAAGAATAAAGTACAACAGTACTTTTTGTCGGCCACGTGCACTACACGATAAAAATATTAAACAGATGTGGGTCCCACCACATTAAAAAGAAGGTACGACAACCAAATGTGGGCCCCACCACATTTAAAAGACGGCGGGATAAAAAAATAAAGCATAAAAAAACCCGCCTAAAACCTAATAGGACCCACAAAAACACGTGGCAAAATTTAGGCCACCCGGTAATATTAAACGGGTGGCCTAAATTTTGCCAGATGTCAAACGCATATGTATTGGTGTTAACCTATATAAACAACCCCATAACACCAATACAACCAGAACATTGAAACAACACCGATTACAATTATGAGAAACCCCCCAACTAATTTTCGTCTTCATGCAAAAAATATTTTCCTCACATATCCAAAATGCAATTTAGAAATTTCCGAAGCAATGAAACAAATACAAAACATACAATGTTCGTCAAACAAGAAATTCATACGAATTTCTCAAGAAACTCACGAAGATGGTTCTCCACATCTACATGCTTTAATACAATTCGAAGGTAAACTTCAATTATACAATAATCGTTTATTTGATCTTACCCATCCAAACACCTCTTCAATATTTCATCCGAATATTCAAGGAGCAAAATCCAGTTCAGATGTTAAAAAATACATTGAAAAGGAAGGAACCTATCTAGATTGGGGTGAGTTTCAGATAGATGGTCGGTCTGCAAGAGGAGGATTACAATCCGCTAATAAAGCTTACGCCCAAGCTTTAAATAGCGAAACTCATCAAAAAGCAATGGAAACTATTAAAGAGCTTGCGCCTAGAGATTTTGTTCTACAATTCCACAATATTCAAAACAATCTAAACCGAATCTTCCAAAAGCCAAAAGAAGTCTACGTTCCGAAATTCCATTTTAGTCAATTCATACTCACGGATGAAATTTCATTATGGTTCTCAAAAACTTTCGAACCACAAAATTTAAATGAATCCCCTGCGGGGCCATCTTTTCATATACTCAAAAAAGATACTGACAGAACAAAATCAATTATTATCGAAGGTTCTACAAGAACAGGAAAAACACAGTGGGCACGTTCTATTGGACCACATAATTACTTAAGTGGCACCTGGTGCACTTTTCCTCAAACGACAAACGAGACTTTAATAACTTATTCACCTCTTTATTAAACAGGAGGAACTCTTCCTGTTCCTCCAAATTGATGTCTTTCGGGTTCGCCTTGATTCCCAAAATGTACCACTTGTTCTGCCGAAGGAAACAATTGGTGCAAACGGCCAACAATTGTGGATAATTGTTTGGCAACTCTGTCACTTTGAAAGGAGGCATATAAATACAGAATAGTCTGAAGTAAAAATAATAGTATTAAAATTAAAAACAACCAATCAGGTAACGATACCATTCTAAAACAAATATTTAATCACAGAACTTAGCTTATAAGCTAAGCAACAACCGACAAAGAATAAAGTACAACAGTACTTTTTGTCGGCCACGTGCACTACACGATAAAAATATTAAACAGATGTGGGTCCCACCACATTAAAAAGAAGGTACGACAACCAAATGTGGGCCCCACCACATTTAAAAGACGGCGGGATAAAAAAATAAAGCATAAAAAAACCCGCCTAAAACCTAATAGGACCCACAAAAACACGTGGCAAAATTTAGGCCACCCGGTAATATTAAACGGGTGGCCTAAATTTTGCCAGATGTCAAACGCATATGTATTGGTGTTAACCTATATAAACAACCCCATAACACCAATACAACCAGAACATTGAAACAACACCGATTACAATTATGAGAAACCCCCCAACTAATTTTCGTCTTCATGCAAAAAATATTTTCCTCACATATCCAAAATGCAATTTAGAAATTTCCGAAGCAATGAAACAAATACAAAACATACAATGTTCGTCAAACAAGAAATTCATACGAATTTCTCAAGAAACTCACGAAGATGGTTCTCCACATCTACATGCTTTAATACAATTCGAAGGTAAACTTCAATTATACAATAATCGTTTATTTGATCTTACCCATCCAAACACCTCTTCAATATTTCATCCGAATATTCAAGGAGCAAAATCCAGTTCAGATGTTAAAAAATACATTGAAAAGGAAGGAACCTATCTAGATTGGGGTGAGTTTCAGATAGATGGTCGGTCTGCAAGAGGAGGATTACAATCCGCTAATAAAGCTTACGCCCAAGCTTTAAATAGCGAAACTCATCAAAAAGCAATGGAAACTATTAAAGAGCTTGCGTCTAGAGATTTTGTTCTACAATTCCACAATATTCAAAACAATCTAAACCGAATCTTCCAAAAGCCAAAAGAAGTCTACGTTCCGAAATTCCATTTTAGTCAATTCATACTCACGGATGAAATTTCATTATGGTTCTCAAAAACTTTCGAACCACAAAATTTAAATGAATCCCCTGCGGGGCCATCTTTTCATATACTCAAAAAAGATACTGACAGACCAAAATCAATTATTATCGAAGGTTCTACAAGAACAGGAAAAACACAGTGGGCACGTTCTATTGGACCACATAATTACTTAAGTGGCACCTGGTGCACTTTTCCTCAAACGACAAACGAGACTTTAATAACTTATTCACCTCTTTATTAAACAGGAGGAACTCTTCCTGTTCCTCCAAATTGATGTCTTTCGGGTTCGCCTTGATTCCCAAAATGTACCACTTGTTCTGCCGAAGAAAACAACTGGTGCAAACGGCTAACAATTGTGGATAATTGTTTGGCAACTCTGTCACTTTGAAAGGAGGCATATAAATACAGAATAGTCTGAAGTAAAAATAATAGTATAAAAATTAAAAACAACCAATCAGGTAACGATACCATTCTAAAACAAATATTTAATCATAGAACTTAGCTTATAAGCTAAGCAACAACCGACAAAGAATAAAGTACAACAGTACTTTTTGTCGGCCACGTGCACTACACGACAAAAATATTAAACAGATGTGGGTCCCACCACATTAAAAAGAAGGTACGACAACCAAATGTGGGCCCCACCACATTTAAAAGACGGCGGGATAAAAAAATAAAGCATAAAAAAACCCGCCTAAAACCTAATAGGACCCACAAAAACACGTGGCAAAATTTAGGCCACCCGGTAATATTAAACGGGTGGCCTAAATTTTGCCAGATGTCAAACGCATATGTATTGGTGTTAACCTATATAAACAACCCCATAACACCAATACAACCAGAACATTGAAACAACACCGATTACAACTATGAGAAACCCCCCAACTAATTTTCGTCTTCATGCAAAAAATATTTTCCTCACATATCCAAAATGCAATTTAGAAATTTCCGAAGCAATGAAACAAATACAAAACATACAATGTTCGTCAAACAAGAAATTCATACGAATTTCTCAAGAAACTCACGAAGATGGTTCTCCACATCTACATGCTTTAATACAATTCGAAGGTAAACTTCAATTATACAATAATCGTTTATTTGATCTTACCCATCCAAACACCTCTTCAATATTTCATCCGAATATTCAAGGAGCAAAATCCAGTTCAGATGTTAAAAAATACATTGAAAAGGAAGGAACCTATCTAGATTGGGGTGAGTTTCAGATAGATGGTCGGTCTGCAAGAGGAGGATTACAATCCGCTAATAAAGCTTACGCCCAAGCTTTAAATAGCGAAACTCATCAAAAAGCAATGGAAACTATTAAAGAGCTTGCGCCTAGAGATTTTGTTCTACAATTCCACAATATTCAAAACAATCTAAACCGAATCTTCCAAAAGCCAAAAGAAGTCTACGTTCCGAAATTCCATTTTAGTCAATTCATACTCACGGATGAAATTTCATTATGGTTCTCAAAAACTTTCGAACCACAAAATTTAAATGAATCCCCTGCGGGGCCATCTTTTCATATAGTCAAAAAAGATACTGACAGACCAAAATCAATTATTATCGAAGGTCCTACAAGAACAGGAAAAACACAGTGGGCACGTTCTATTGGACCACATAATTACTTAACTGGCACCTGGTGCACTTTTCCTCAAACGACAAACGAGACTTTAATAACTTATTCACCTCTTTATTAAACAGGAGGAACTCTTCCTGTTCCTCCAAATTGATGTCTTTCGGGTTCGCCTTGATTCCCAAAATGTCCCACTTGTTCTGCCGAAGAAAACAACTGGTGCAAACGGCCGACAATTGTGGATAATTGTTTGGCAACTCTGTCACTTTGAAAGGAGGCATATAAATACAGAATAGTCTGAAGTAAAAATAATAGTATAAAAATTAAAAACAACCAATCAGGTAACGATACCATTCTAAAACAAATATTTAATCACAGAACTTAGCTTATAAGCTAAGCAACAACCGACAAAGAATAAAGTACAACAGTACTTTTTGTCGGCCACGTGCACTACACGACAAAAATATTAAACAGATGTGGGTCCCAACACATTAAAAAGAAGGTACGACAACCAAATGTGGGCCCCACCACATTTAAAAGACGGCGGGATTAAAAAATAAAGCATAAAAAATCCCGCCTAAAACCTAATAGGACCCACAAAAACACGTGGCAAAATTTAGGCCACCCGGTAATATTAAACGGGTGGCCTAAATTTTGCCAGATGTCAAACGCATATGTATTGGTGTTAACCTATATAAACAACCCCATAACACCAATACAACCAGAACATTGAAACAACACCGATTACAATTATGAGAAACCCCCCAACTAATTTTCGTCTTCATGCAAAAAATATTTTCCTCACATATCCAAAATGCAATTTAGAAATTTCCGAAGCAATGAAACAAATACAAAACATACAATGTTCGTCAAACAAGAAATTCATACGAATTTCTCAAGAAACTCACGAAGATGGTTCTCCACATCTACATGCTTTAATACAATTCGAAGGTAAACTTCAATTATACAATAATCGTTTATTTGATCTTACCCATCCAAAAACCTCTTCAATATTTCATCCGAATATTCAAGGAGCAAAATCCAGTTCAGATGTTAAAAAATACATTGAAAAGGAAGGAACCTATCTAGATTGGGGTGAGTTTCAGATAGATGGTCGGTCTGCAAGAGGAGGATTACAATCCGCTAATAAAGCTTACGCCCAAGCTTTAAATAGCGAAACTCATCAAAAAGCAATGGAAACTATTAAAGAGCTTGCGCCTAGAGATTTTGTTCTACAATTCCACAATATTCAAAACAATCTAAACCGAATCTTCCAAAAGCCAAAAGAAGTCTACGTTCCGAAATTCCATTTTAGTCAATTCATACTCACGGATGAAATTTCATTATGGTTCTCAAAAACTTTCGAACCACAAAATTTAAATGAATCCCCTGCGGGGCCATCTTTTCATATACTCAAAAAAGATACTGACAGACCAAAATCAATTATTATCGAAGGTTCTACAAGAACAGGAAAAACACAGTGGGCACGTTCTATTGGACCACATAATTACTTAAGTGGCACCTGGTGCACTTTTCCTCAAACGACAAACGAGACTTTAATAACTTATTCACCGCTTTATTAAACAGGAGGAACTCTTCCTGTTCCTCCAAATTGATGTCTTTCGGGTTCGCCTTGATTCCCAAAATGTCCCACTTGTTCTGCCGAAGAAAACAACTGGTGCAAACGGCCAACAATTGTGGATAATTGTTTGGCAACTCTGTCACTTTGAAAGGAGGCATATAAATACAGAATAGTCTGAAGTAAAAATAATAGTATAAAAATTAAAAACAACCAATCAGGTAACGATACCATTCTAAAACAAATATTTAATCACAGAACTTAGCTTATAAGCTAAGCAACAACCGACAAAGAATAAAGTACAACAGTACTTTTTGTCGGCCACGTGCACTACACGACAAAAATATTAAACAGATGTGGGTCCCAACACATTAAAAAGAAGGTACGACAACCAAATGTGGGCCCCACCACATTTAAAAGACGGCGGGATTAATAAATAAAGCATAAAAAATCCCGCCTAAAACCTAATAGGACCCACAAAAACACGTGGCAAAATTTAGGCCACCCGGTAATATTAAACGGGTGGCCTAAATTTTGCCAGATGTCAAACGCATATGTATTGGTGTTAACCTATATAAACAACCCCATAACACCAATACAACCAGAACATTGAAACAACACCGATTACAATTATGAGAAACCCCCCAACTAATTTTCGTCTTCATGCAAAAAATATTTTCCTCACATATCCAAAATGCAATTTAGAAATTTCCGAAGCAATGAAACAAATACAAAACATACAATGTTCGTCAAACAAGAAATTCATACGAATTTCTCAAGAAACTCACGAAGATGGTTCTCCACATCTACATGCTTTAATACAATTCGAAGGTAAACTTCAATTATACAATAATCGTTTATTTGATCTTACCCATCCAAACACCTCTTCAATATTTCATCCGAATATTCAAGGAGCAAAATCCAGTTCAGATGTTAAAAAATACATTGAAAAGGAAGGAACCTATCTAGATTGGGGTGAGTTTCAGATAGATGGTCGGTCTGCAAGAGGAGGATTACAATCCGCTAATGAAGCTTACGCCCAAGCTTTAAATAGCGAAACTCATCAAAAAGCAATGGAAACTATTAAAGAGCTTGCGCCTAGAGATTTTGTTCTACAATTCCACAATATTCAAAACAATCTAAACCGAATCTTCCAAAAGCCAAAAGAAGTCTACGTTCCGAAATTCCATTTTAGTCAATTCATACTCACGGATGAAATTTCATTATGGTTCTCAAAAACTTTTGAACCACAAAATTTAAATGAATCCCCTGCGGGGCTATCTTTTCATATACTCAAAAAAGATACTGACAGACCAAAATCAATTATTATCGAAGGTCCTACAAGAACAGGAAAAACACAGTGGGCACGTTCTATTGGACCACATAATTACTTAAGTGGCACCTGGTGCACTTTTCCTCAAACGACAAACGAGACTTTAATAACTTATTCACCTCTTTATTAAACAGGAGGAACTCTTCCTGTTCCTCCAAATTGATGTCTTTCGGGTTCGCCTTGATTCCCAAAATGTCCCACTTGTTCTGCCGAAGAAAACAACTGGTGCAAACGGCCAACAATTGTGGATAATTGTTTGCAACTCTGTCACTTTGAAAGGAGGCATATAAATACAGAATAGTCTGAAGTAAAAATAATAGTATAAAAATTAAAAACAACCAATCAGGTAACGATACCATTCTAAAACAAATATTTAATCACAGAACTTAGCTTATAAGCTAAGCAACAACCGACAAAGAATAAAGTACAACAGTACTTTTTGTCGGCCACGTGGACTACACGACAAAAATATTAAACAGATGTGGGTCCCAACACATTAAAAAGAAGGTACGACAACCAAATGTGGGCCCCACCACATTTAAAAGACGGCGGGATTAAAAAATAAAGCATAAAAAATCCCGCCTAAAACCTAATAGGACCCACAAAAACACGTGGCAAAATTTAGGCCACCCGGTAATATTAAACGGGTGGCCTAAATTTTGCCAGATGTCAAACGCATATGTATTGGTGTTAACCTATATAAACAACCCCATAACACCAATACAACCAGAACATTGAAACAACACCGATTACAATTATGAGAAACCCCCCAACTAATTTTCGTCTTCATGCAAAAAATATTTTCCTCACATATCCAAAATGCAATTTAGAAATTTCCGAAGCAATGAAACAAATACAAAACATACAATGTTCGTCAAACAAGAAATTCATACGAATTTCTCAAGAAACTCACGAAGATGGTTCTCCACATCTACATGCTTTAATACAATTCGAAGGTAAACTTCAATTATACAATAATCGTTTATTTGATCTTACCCATCCAAACACCTCTTCAATATTTCATCCGAATATTCAAGGAGCAAAATCCAGTTCAGATGTTAAAAAATACATTGAAAAGGAAGGAACCTATCTAGATTGGGGTGAGTTTCAGATAGATGGTCGGTCTGCAAGAGGAGGATTACAATCCGCTAATGAAGCTTACGCCCAAGCTTTAAATAGCGAAACTCATCAAAAAGCAATGGAAACTATTAAAGAGCTTGCGCCTAGAGATTTTGTTCTACAATTCCACAATATTCAAAACAATCTAAACCGAATCTTCCAAAAGCCAAAAGAAGTCTACGTTCCGAAATTCCATTTTAGTCAATTCATACTCACGGATGAAATTTCATTATGGTTCTCAAAAACTTTCGAACCACAAAATTTAAATGAATCCCCTGCGGGGCCATCTTTTCATATACTCAAAAAAGATACTGACAGACCAAAATCAATTATTATCGAAGGTTCTACAAGAACAGGAAAAACACAGTGGGCACGTTCTATTGGACCACATAATTACTTAAGTGGCACCTGGTGCACTTTTCCTCAAACGACAAACGAGACTTTAATAACTTATTCACCTCTTTATTAAACAGGAGGAACTCTTTCTGTTCCTCCAAATTGATGTCTTTCGGGTTCGCCTTGATTCCCAAAATGTCCCACTTGTTCTGCCGAAGAAAACAACTGGTGCAAACGGCCAACAATTGTGGATAATTGTTTGGCAACTCTGTCACTTTGAAAGGAGGCATATAAATACAGAATAGTCTGAAGTAAAAACAATAGTATAAAAATTAAAAACAACCAATCAGGTAACGATACCATTCTAAAACAAATATTTAATCACAGAACTTAGCTTATAAGCTAAGCAACAACCGACAAAGAATAAAGTACAACGGTACTTTTTGTCGGCCACGTGCACTACACGACAAAAATATTAAACAGATGTGGGTCCCACCACATTAAAAAGAAGGTACGACAACCAAATGTGGGCCCCACCACATTTAAAAGACGGCGGGATAAAAAAATAAAGCATAAAAAATCCCGCCTAAAACCTAATAGGACCCACAAAAACACGTGGCAAAATTTAGGCCACCCGGTAATATTAAACGGGTGGCCTAAATTTTGCCAGATGTCAAACGCATATGTATTGGTGTTAACCTATATAAACAACCCCATAACACCAATACAACCAGAACATTGAAACAACACCGATTACAATTATGAGAAACCCCCCAACTAATTTTCGTCTTCATGCAAAAAATATTTTCCTCACATATCCAAAATGCAATTTAGAAATTTCCGAAGCAATGAAACAAATACAAAACATACAATGTTCGTCAAACAAGAAATTCATACGAATTTCTCAAGAAACTCACGAAGATGGTTCTCCACATCTACATGCTTTAATACAATTCGAAGGTAAACTTCAATTATACAATAATCGTTTATTTGATCTTACCCATCCAAACACCTCTTCAATATTTCATCCGAATATTCAAGGAGCAAAATCCAGTTCAGATGTTAAAAAATACATTGAAAAGGAAGGAACCTATCTAGATTGGAGTGAGTTTCAGATAGATGGTCGGTCTGCAAGAGGAGGATTACAATCCGCTAATGAAGCTTACGCCCAAGCTTTAAATAGCGAAACTCATCAAAAAGCAATGGAAACTATTAAAGAGCTTGCGCCTAGAGATTTTGTTCTACAATTCCACAATATTCAAAACAATCTAAACCGAATCTTCCAAAAGCCAAAAGAAGTCTACGTTCCGAAATTCCATTTTAGTCAATTCATACTCACGGATGAAATTTCATTATGGTTCTCAAAAACTTTCGAACCACAAAATTTAAATGAATCCCCTGCGGGGCCATCTTTTCATATACTCAAAAAAGATACTGACAGACCAAAATCAATTATTATCGAAGGTCCTACAAGAACAGGAAAAACACAGTGGGCACGTTCTATTGGACCACATAATTACTTAAGTGGCCATCTGGATTTCAACTACAACACTTTCTCAGACGAAGTGGAATACAACGTAATAGATGATGTGGATCCAGCGTACTTGAAAATGAAACATTGGAAACAATTAATTGGCGCGCAAAGAGAGTGGCAGACAAACCTTAAATATGGAAAACCACGTGTCATTAAAGGTGGTATTCCAATTGTTTGGCAACTCTGTCACTTTGAAAGGAGGCATATAAATACAGAATAGTCTGAAGTAAAAATAATAGTATAAAAATTAAAAACAACCAATCAGGTAACGATACCATTCTAAAACAAATATTTAATCACAGAACTTAGCTTATAAGCTAAGCAACAACTGACAAAGAATAAAGTACAATAGTACTTTTTGTCGGCCACGTGCACTACACGATAAAAATATTAAACAGATGTGGGTCCCACCACATTAAAAAGAAGGTACGACAACCAAATGTGGGCCCCACCACATTTAAAAGACGGCGGGATAAAAAAATAAAGCATAAAAAATCCCGCCTAAAACCTAATAGGACCCACAAAAACACGTGGCAAAATTTAGGCCACCCGGTAATATTAAACGGGTGGCCTAAATTTTGCGAGATGTCAAACGCATATGTATTGGTGTTAACCTATATAAACAACCCCATAACACCAATACAACCAGAACATTGAAACAACACCGATTACAATTATGAGAAACCCCCCAACTAATTTTCATCTTCATGCAAAAAATATTTTCCTCACATATCCAAAATGCAATTTAGAAATTTCCGAAGCAATGAAACAAATACAAAACATACAATGTTCGTCAAACAAGAAATTCATACGAATTTCTCAAGAAACTCACGAAGATGGTTCTCCACATCTACATGCTTTAATACAATTCGAAGGTAAACTTCAATTATACAATAATCGTTTATTTGATCCTACCCATCCAAACACGTCTTCAATATTTCATCCGAATATTCAAGGAGCAAAATCCAGTTCAGATGTTAAAAAATACATTGAAAAGGAAGGAACCTATCTAGATTGGAGTGAGTTTCAGATAGATGGTCGGTCTGCAAGAGGAGGATTACAATCCGCTAATGAAGCTTACGCCCAAGCTTTAAATAGCGAAACTCATCAAAAAGCAATGGAAACTATTAAAGAGCTTGCGCCTAGAGATTTTGTTCTACAATTCCACAATATTCAAAACAATCTAAACCGAATCTTCCAAAAGCCAAAAGAAGTCTACGTTCCGAAATTCCATTTTAGTCAATTCATACTCACGGATGAAATTTCATTATGGTTCTCAAAAACTTTCGAACCACAAAATTTAAATGAATCCCCTGCGGGGCCATCTTTTCATATACTCAAAAAAGATACTGACAGACCAAAATCAATTATTATCGAAGGTCCTACAAGAACAGGAAAAACACAGTGGGCACGTTCTATTGGACCACATAATTACTTAAGTGGCCATCTGGATTTCAACTACAACACTTTCTCAGACGAAGTGGAATACAACGTAATAGATGATGTGGATCCAGCGTACTTGAAAATGAAACATTGGAAACAATTAATTGGCGCGCAAAGAGAGTGGCAGACAAACCTTAAATATGGAAAACCACGTGTCATTAAAGGTGGTATTCCAATTGTTTGGCAACTCTGTCACTTTGAAAGGAGGCATATAAATACAGAATAGTCTGAAGTAAAAATAATAGTATAAAAATTAAAAACAACCAATCAGGTAACGATACCATTCTAAAACAAATATTTAATCACAGAACTTAGCTTATAAGCTAAGCAACAACCGACAAAGAATAAAGTACAACAGTACTTTTTGTCGGCCACGTGCACTACACGATAAAAATATTAAACAGATGTGGGTCCCACCACATTAAAAAGAAGGTACGACAACCAAATGTGGGCCCCACCACATTTAAAAGACGGCGGGATAAAAAAATAAAGCAAAAAAAATCCCGCCTAAAACCTAATAGGACCCACAAAAACACGTGGCAAAATTTAGGCCACCCGGTAATATTAAACGGGTGGCCTAAATTTTGCCAGATGTCAAACGCATATGTATTGGTGTTAACCTATATAAACAACCCCATAACACCAATACAACCAGAACATTGAAACAACACCGATTACAATTATGAGAAACCCCCCAACTAATTTTCGTCTTCATGCAAAAAATATTTTCCTCACATATCCAAAATGCAATTTAGAAATTTCCGAAGCAATGAAACAAATACAAAACATACAATGTTCGTCAAACAAGAAATTCATACGAATTTCTCAAGAAACTCACGAAGATGGTTCTCCACATCTACATGCTTTAATACAATTCGAAGGTAAACTTCAATTATACAATAATCGTTTATTTGATCTTACCCATCCAAACACCTCTTCAATATTTCATCCGAATATTCAAGGAGCAAAATCCAGTTCAGATGTTAAAAAATACATTGAAAAGGAAGGAACCTATCTAGATTGGGGTGAGTTTCAGATAGATGGTCGGTCTGCAAGAGGAGGATTACAATCCGCTAATGAAGCTTACGCCCAAGCTTTAAATAGCGAAACTCATCAAAAAGCAATGGAAACTATTAAAGAGCTTGCGCCTAGAGATTTTGTTCTACAATTCCACAATATTCAAAACAATCTAAACCGAATCTTCCAAAAGCCAAAAGAAGTCTACGTTCCGAAATTCCATTTTAGTCAATTCATACTCACGGATGAAATTTCATTATGGTTCTCAAAAACTTTCGAACCACAAAATTTAAATGAATCCCCTGCGGGGCCATCTTTTCAAACGGCCAACAATTGTGGATAATTGTTTGGCAACTCTGTCACTTTGAAAGGAGGCATATAAATACAGAATAGTCTGAAGTAAAAATAATAGTATAAAAATTAAAAACAACCAATCAGGTAACGATACCATTCTAAAACAAATATTTAATCACAGAACTTGGCTTATAAGCTAAGCAACAACCGACAAAGAATAAAGTACAACAGTACTTTTTGTCGGCCACGTGCACTACACGATAAAAATATTAAACAGATGTGGGTCCCACCACATTAAAAAGAAGGTACGACAACCAAATGTGGGCCCCACCACATTTAAAAGACGGCGGGATAAAAAAATAAAGCAAAAAAAATCCCGCCTAAAACCTAATAGGACCCACAAAAACACGTGGCAAAATTTAGGCCACCCGGTAATATTAAACGGGTGGCCTAAATTTTGCCAGATGTCAAACGCATATGTATTGGTGTTAACCTATATAAACAACCCCATAACACCAATACAACCAGAACATTGAAACAACACCGATTACAATTATGATAAACCCCCCAACTAATTTTCGTCTTCATGCAAAAAATATTTTCCTCACATATCCAAAATGCAATTTAGAAATTTCCGAAGCAATGAAACAAATACAAAACATACAATGTTCGTCAAACAAGAAATTCATACGAATTTCTCAAGAAACTCACGAAGATGGTTCTCCACATCTACATGCTTTAATACAATTCGAAGGTAAACTTCAATTATACAATAATCGTTTATTTGATCTTACCCATCCAAACACCTCTTCAATATTTCATCCGAATATTCAAGGAGCAAAATCCAGTTCAGATGTTAAAAAATACATTGAAAAGGAAGGAACCTATCTAGATTGGGGTGAGTTTCAGATAGATGGTCGGTCTGCAAGAGGAGGATTACAATCCGCTAATGAAGCTTACGCCCAAGCTTTAAATAGCGAAACTCATCAAAAAGCAATGGAAACTATTAAAGAGCTTGCGCCTAGAGATTTTGTTCTACAATTCCACAATATTCAAAACAATCTAAACCGAATCTTCCAAAAGCCAAAAGAAGTCTACGTTCCGAAATTCCATTTTAGTCAATTCATACTCACGGATGAAATTTCATTATGGTTCTCAAAAACTTTCGAACCACAAAATTTAAATGAATCCCCTACGGGGCCATCTTTTCAAACGGCCAACAATTGTGGATAATTGTTTGGCAACTCTGTCACTTTGAAAGGAGGCATATAAATACAGAATAGTCTGAAGTAAAAATAATAGTATAAAAATTAAAAACAACCAATCAGGTAACGATACCATTCTAAAACAAATATTTAATCACAGAACTTAGCTTATAAGCTAAGCAACAACCGACAAAGAATAAAGTACAACAGTACTTTTTGTCGGCCACGTGCACTACACGATAAAAATATTAAACAGATGTGGGTCCCACCACATTAAAAAGAAGGTACGACAACCAAATGTGGGCCCCACCACATTTAAAAGACGGCGGGATAAAAAAATAAAGCAAAAAAAATCCCGCCTAAAACCTAATAGGACCCACAAAAACACGTGGCAAAATTTAGGCCACCCGGTAATATTAAACGGGTGGCCTAAATTTTGCCAGATGTCAAACGCATATGTATTGGTGTTAACCTATATAAACAACCCCATAACACCAATACAACCAGAACATTGAAACAACACCGATTACAATTATGAGAAACCCCCCAACTAATTTTCGTCTTCATGCAAAAAATATTTTCCTCACATATCCAAAATGCAATTTAGAAATTTCCGAAGCAATGAAACAAATACAAAACATACAATGTTCGTCAAACAAGAAATTCATACGAATTTCTCAAGAAACTCACGAAGATGGTTCTCCACATCTACATGCTTTAATACAATTCGAAGGTAAACTTCAATTATACAATAATCGTTTATTTGATCTTACCCATCCAAACACCTCTTCAATATTTCATCCGAATATTCAAGGAGCAAAATCCAGTTCAGATGTTGAAAAATACATTGAAAAGGAAGGAACCTATCTAGATTGGGGTGAGTTTCAGATAGATGGTCGGTCTGCAAGAGGAGGATTACAATCCGCTAATGAAGCTTACGCCCAAGCTTTAAATAGCGAAACTCATCAAAAAGCAATGGAAACTACTAAAGAGCTTGCGCCTAGAGATTTTGTTCTACAATTCCACAATATTCAAAACAATCTAAACCGAATCTTCCAAAAGCCAAAAGAAGTCTACGTTCCGAAATTCCATTTTAGTCAATTCATACTCACGGATGAAATTTCATTATGGTTCTCAAAAACTTTCGAACCACAAAATTTAAATGAATCCCCTGCGGGGCCATCTTTTCATATACTCAAAAAAGATACTGACAGACCAAAATCAATTATTATCGAAGGTCCTACAAGAACAGGAAAAACACAGTGGGCACGTTCTATTGGACCACATAATTACTTAAGTGGCACCTGGTGCACTTTTCCTCAAACGACAAACGAGACTTTAATAACTTATTCACCTCTTTATTAAACAGGAGGAACTCTTCCTGTTCCTCCAAATTGATGTCTTTCGGGTTCGCCTTGATTCCCAAAATGTCCCACTTGTTCTGCCGAAGAAAACAACTGGTGCAAACGGCCAACAATTGTGGATAATTGTTTGGCAACTCTGTCACTTTGAAAGGAGGCATATAAATACAGAATAGTCTGAAGTAAAAATAATAGTATAAAAATTAAAAACAACCAATCAGGTAACGATACCATTCTAAAACAAATATTTAATCACAGAACTTAGCTTATAAGATAAGCAACAACCGACAAAGAATAAAGTACAACAGTACTTTTTGTCGGCCACGTGCACTACACGACAAAAATATTAAACAGATGTGGGTCCCACCACATTAAAAAGAAGGTACGACAACCAAATGTGGGCCCCACCACATTTAAAAGACGGCGGGATAAAAAAATAAAGCAAAAAAAATCCCGCCTAAAACCTAATAGGACCCACAAAAACACGTGGCAAAATTTAGGCCACCCGGTAATATTAAACGGGTGGCCTAAATTTTGCCAGATGTCAAACGCATATGTATTGGTGTTAACCTATATAAACAACCCCATAACACCAATACAACCAGAACATTGAAACAACACCGATTACAATTATGAGAAACCCCCCAACTAATTTTCGTCTTCATGCAAAAAATATTTTCCTCACATATCCAAAATGCAATTTAGAAATTTCCGAAGCAATGAAACAAATACCAAACATACAATGTTCGTCAAACAAGAAATTCATACGAATTTCTCAAGAAACTCACGAAGATGGTTCTCCACATCTACATGCTTTAATACAATTCGAAGGTAAACTTCAATTATACAATAATCGTTTATTTGATCTTACCCATCCAAACACCTCTTCAATATTTCATCCGAATATTCAAGGAGCAAAATCCAGTTCAGATGTTAAAAAATACATTGAAAAGGAAGGAACCTATCTAGATTGGGGTGAGTTTCAGATAGATGGTCGGTCTGCAAGAGGAGGATTACAATCCGCTAATAAAGCTTACGCCCAAGCTTTAAATAGCGAAACTCATCAAAAAGCAATGGAAACTATTAAAGAGCTTGCGCCTAGAGATTTTGTTCTACAATTCCACAATATTCAAAACAATCTAAACCGAATCTTCCAAAAGCCAAAAGAAGTCTACGTTCCGAAATTCCATTTTAGTCAATTCATACTCACGGATGAAATTTCATTATGGTTCTCAAAAACTTTCGAACCACAAAATTTAAATGAATCCCCTGCGGGGCCATCTTTTCATATACTCAAAAAAGATACTGACAGACCAAAATCAATTATTATCGAAGGTCCTACAAGAACAGGAAAAACACAGTGGGCACGTTCTATTGGACCACATAATTACTTAAGTGGCACCTGGTGCACTTTTCCTCAAACGACAAACGAGACTTTAATAACTTATTCACCTCTTTATTAAACAGGAGGAACTCTTCCTGTTCCTCCAAATTGATGTCTTTCGGGTTCGCCTTGATTCCCAAAATGTCCCACTTGTTTTGCCGAAGAAAACAACTGGTGCAAACGGCCAACAATTGTGGATAATTGTTTGGCAACTCTGTCACTTTGAAAGGAGGCATATAAATACAGAATAGTCTGAAGTAAAAATAATAGTATAAAAATTAAAAACAACCAATCAGGTAACGATACCATTCTAAAACAAATATTTAATCACAGAACTTAGCTTATAAGCTAAGCAACAACCGACAAAGAATAAAGTACAACAGTACTTTTTGTCGGCCACGTGCACTACACGATAAAAATATTAAACAGATGTGGGTCCCAACACATTAAAAAGAAGGTACGACAACCAAATGTGGGCCCCACCACATTTAAAAGACGGCGGGATTAAAAAATAAAGCATAAAAAATCCCGCCTAAAACCTAATAGGACCCACAAAAACACGTGGCAAAATTTAGGCCACCCGGTAATATTAAACGGGTGGCCTAAATTTTGCCAGATGTCAAACGCATATGTATTGGTGTTAACCTATATAAACAACCCCATAACACCAATACAACCAGAACATTGAAACAACACCGATTACAATTATGAGAAACCCCCCAACTAATTTTCGTCTTCATGCAAAAAATATTTTCCTCACATATCCAAAATGCAATTTAGAAATTTCCGAAGCAATGAAACAAATACAAAACATACAATGTTCGTCAAACAAGAAATTCATACGAATTTCTCAAGAAACTCACGAAGATGGTTCTCCACATCTACATGCTTTAATACAATTCGAAGGTAAACTTCAATTATACAATAATCGTTTATTTGATCTTACCCATCCAAACACCTCTTCAATATTTCATCCGAATATTCAAGGAGCAAAATCCAGTTCAGATGTTAAAAAATACATTGAAAAGGAAGGAACCTATCTAGATTGGAGTGAGTTTCAGATAGATGGTCGGTCTGCAAGAGGAGGATTACAATCCGCTAATGAAGCTTACGCCCAAGCTTTAAATAGCGAAACTCATCAAAAAGCAATGGAAACTATTAAAGAGCATGCGCCTAGAGTTTTTGTTCTACAATTCCACAATATTCAAAACAATCCAAACCGAATCTTCCTAAAGCCAAAAGAAGTCTACGTTCCGAAATTCCATTTTAGTCAATTCATACTCACGGATGAAATTTCATTATGGTTCTCAAAAACTTTCGAACCACAAAATTTAAATGAATCCCCTGCGGGGCCATCTTTTCATATACTCAAAAAAGATACTGACAGACCAAAATCAATTATTATCGAAGGTCCTACAAGAACAGGAAAAACACAGTGGGCACGTTCTATTGGACCACATAATTACTTAAGTGGCACCTGGTGCACTTTTCCTCAAACGACAAACGAGACTTTAATAACTTATTCACCTCTTTATTAAACAGGAGGAACTCTTCCTGTTCCTCCAAATTGATGTCTTTCGGGTTCGCCTTGATTCCCAAAATGTCCCACTTGTTCTGCCGAAGAAAACAACTGGTGCAAACGGCCAACAATTGTGGATAATTGTTTGGCAACTCTGTCACTCTGAAAGGAGGCATATAAATACAGAATAGTCTGAAGTAAAAATAATAGTATAAAAATTAAAAACAACCAATCAGGTAACGATACCATTCTAAAACAAATATTTAATCACAGAACTTAGCTTATAAGCTAAGCAACAACCGACAAAGAATAAAGTACAACAGTACTTTTTGTCGGCCAAGTGCACTACACGACAAAAATATTAAACAGATGTGGGTCCCAACACATTAAAAAGAAGGTACGACAACCAAATGTGGGCCCCACCACATTTAAAAGACGGCGGGATTAAAAAATAAAGCATAAAAAATCCCGCCTAAAACCTAATAGGACCCACAAAAACACGTGGCAAAATTTAGGCCACCCGGTAATATTAAACGGGTGGCCTAAATTTTGCCAGATGTCAAACGCATATGTATTGGTGTTAACCTATATAAACAACCCCATAACACCAATACAACCAGAACATTGAAACAACACCGATTACAATTATGAGAAACCCCCCAACTAATTTTCGTCTTCATGCAAAAAATATTTTCCTCACATATCCAAAATGCAATTTAGAAATTTCCGAAGCAATGAAACAAATACAAAACATACAATGTTCGTCAAACAAGAAATTCATACGAATTTCTCAAGAAACTCACGAAGATGGTTCTCCACATCTACATGCTTTAATACAATTCGAAGGTAAACTTCAATTATACAATAATCGTTTATTTGATCTTACCCATCCAAACACCTCTTCAATATTTCATCCGATTATTCAAGGAGCAAAATCCAGTTCAGATGTTAAAAAATACATTGAAAAGGAAGGAACCTATCTAGATTGGAGTGAGTTTCAGATAGATGGTCGGTCTGCAAGAGGAGGATTACAATCCGCTAATGAAGCTTACGCCCAAGCTTTAAATAGCGAAACTCATCAAAAAGCAATGGAAACTATTAAAGAGCATGCGCCTAGAGTTTTTGTTCTACAATTCCACAATATTCAAAACAATCCAAACCGAATCTTCCTAAAGCCAAAAGAAGTCTACGTTCCGAAATTCCATTTTAGTCAATTCATACTCACGGATGAAATTTCATTATGGTTCTCAAAAACTTTCGAACCACAAAATTTAAATGAATCCCCTGCGGGGCCATCTTTTCATATACTCAAAAAAGATACTGACAGACCAAAATCAATTATCATTGAAGGTCCTACAAGAACAGGAAAAACACAGTGGGCACGTTCTATTGGACCACATAATTACTTAAGTGGCCATCTGGATTTCAACTACAACACTTTCTCAGACGAAGTGGAATACAACGTAATAGATGATGTGGATCCAGCGTACTTGAAAATGAAACATTGGAAACAATTAATTGGCGCGCAAAGAGAGTGGCAGACAAACCTTAAATATGGAAAACCACGTGTCATTAAAGGTGGTATTCCAATTGTTTGGCAACTCTGTCACTTTGAAAGGAGGCATATAAATACAGAATAGTCTGAAGTAAAAATAATAGTATAAAAATTAAAAACAACCAATCAGGTAACGATACCATTCTAAAACAAATATTTAATCACAGAACTTAGCTTATAAGCTAAGCAACAACCGACAAAGAATAAAGTACAACAGTACTTTTTGTCGGCCACGTGCACTACACGATAAAAATATTAAACAGATGTGGGTCCCACCACATTAAAAAGAAGGTACGACAACCAAATGTGGGCCCCACCACATTTAAAAGACGGCGGGATAAAAAAATAAAGCATAAAAAATCCCGCCTAAAACCTAATAGGACCCACAAAAACACGTGGCAAAATTTAGGCCACCCGGTAATATTAAACGGGTGGCCTAAATTTTGCCAGATGTCAAACGCATATGTATTGGTGTTAACCTATATAAACAACCCCATAACACCAATACAACCAGAACATTGAAACAACACCGATTACAATTATGAGAAACCCCCCAACTAATTTTCGTCTTCATGCAAAAAATATTTTCCTCACATATCCAAAATGCAATTTAGAAATTTCCGAAGCAATGAAACAAATACAAAACATACAATGTTCGTCAAACAAGAAATTCATACGAATTTCTCAAGAAACTCACGAAGATGGTTCTCCACATCTACATGCTTTAATACAATTCGAAGGTAAACTTCAATTATACAATAATCGTTTATTTGATCTTACCCATCCAAACACCTCTTCAATATTTCATCCGAATATTCAAGGAGCAAAATCCAGTTCAGATGTTAAAAAATACATTGAAAAGGAAGGAACCTATCTAGATTGGGGTGAGTTTCAGATAGATGGTCGGTCTGCAAGAGGAGGATTACAATCCGCTAATGAAGCTTACGCCCAAGCTTTAAATAGCGAAACTCATCAAAAAGCAATGGAAACTATTAAAGAGCTTGCGCCTAGAGATTTTGTTCTACAATTCCACAATATTCAAAACAATCTAAACCGAATCTTCCAAAAGCCAAAAGAAGTCTACGTTCCGAAATTCCATTTTAGTCAATTCATACTCACGGATGAAATTTCATTATGGTTCTCAAAAACTTTCGAACCACAAAATTTAAATGAATCCCCTGCGGGGCCATCTTTTCATATACTCAAAAAAGATACTGACAGACCAAAATCAATTATTATCGAAGGTCCTACAAGAACAGGAAAAACACAGTGGGCACGTTCTATTGGACCACATAATTACTTAAGTGGCCATCTGGATTTCAACTACAACACTTTCTCAGATGAAGTGGAATACAACGTAATAGATGATGTGGATCCAGCGTACTTGAAAATGAAACATTGGAAACAATTAATTGGCGCGCAAAGAGAGTGGCAGACAAACCTTAAATATGGAAAACCACGTGTCATTAAAGGTGGTATTCCAATTGTTTGGCAACTCTGTCACTTTGAAAGGAGGCATATAAATACAGAATAGTCTGAAGTAAAAATAATAGTATAAAAATTAAAAACAACCAATCAGGTAACGATACCATTCTAAAACAAATATTTAATCACAGAACTTAGCTTATAAGCTAAGCAACAACCGACAAAGAATAAAGTACAACAGTACTTTTTGTCGGCCACGTGCACTACACGATAAAAATATTAAACAGATGTGGGTCCCACCACATTAAAAAGAAGGTACGACAACCAAATGTGGGCCCCACCACATTTAAAAGGCGGCGGGATAAAAAAATAAAGCATAAAAAATCCCGCCTAAAACCTAATAGGACCCACAAAAACACGTGGCAAAATTTAGGCCACCCGGTAATATTAAACGGGTGGCCTAAATTTTGCCAGATGTCAAACGCATATGTATTGGTGTTAACCTATATAAACAACCCCATGACACCAATACAACCAGAACATTGAAACAACACCGATTACAATTATGAGAAACCCCCCAACTAATTTTCGTCTTCATGCAAAAAATATTTTCCTCACATATCCAAAATGCAATTTAGAAATTTCCGAAGCAATGAAACAAATACAAAACATACAATGTTCGTCAAACAAGAAATTCATACGAATTTCTCAAGAAACTCACGAAGATGGTTCTCCACATCTACATGCTTTAATACAATTCGAAGGTAAACTTCAATTATACAATAATCGTTTATTTGATCTTACCCATCCAAACACCTCTTCAATATTTCATCCGAATATTCAAGGAGCAAAATCCAGTTCAGATGTTAAAAAATACATTGAAAAGGAAGGAACCTATCTAGATTGGAGTGAGTTTCAGATAGATGGTCGGTCTGCAAGAGGAGGATTACAATCCGCTAATGAAGCTTACGCCCAAGCTTTAAATAGCGAAACTCATCAAAAAGCAATGGAAACTATTAAAGAGCTTGCGCCTAGAGATTTTGTTCTACAATTCCACAATATTCAAAACAATCTAAACCGAATCTTCCAAAAGCCAAAAGAAGTCTACGTTCCGAAATTCCATTTTAGTCAATTCATACTGACGGATGAAATTTCATTATGGTTCTCAAAAACTTTCGAACCACAAAATTTAAATGAATCCCCTGCGGGGCCATCTTTTCATATACTCAAAAAAGATACTGACAGACCAAAATCAATTATTATCGAAGGTCCTACAAGAACAGGAAAAACACAGTGGGCACGTTCTATTGGACCACATAATTACTTAAGTGGCCATCTGGATTTCAACTACAACACTTTCTCAGACGAAGTGGAATACAACGTAATAGATGATGTGGATCCAGCGTACTTGAAAATGAAACATTGGAAACAATTAATTGGCGCGCAAAGAGAGTGGCAGACAAACCTTAAATATGGAAAACCACGTGTCATTAAAGGTGGTATTCCAATTGTTTGGCAACTCTGTCACTTTGAAAGGAGGCATATAAATACAGAATAGTCTGAAGTAAAAATAATAGTATAAAAATTAAAAACAACCAATCAGGTAACGATACCATTCTAAAACAAATATTTAATCACAGAACTTAGCTTATAAGCTAAGCAACAACCGACAAAGAATAAAGTACAACAGTACTTTTTGTCGGCCACGTGCACTACACGATAAAAATATTAAACAGATGTGGGTCCCACCACATTAAAAAGAAGGTACGACAACCAAATGTGGGCCCCACCACATTTAAAAGACGGCGGGATAAAAAAATAAAGCATAAAAAATCCCGCCTAAAACCTAATAGGACCCACAAAAACACGTGGCAAAATTTAGGCCACCCGGTAATATTAAACGGGTGGCCTAAATTTTGCCAGATGTCAAACGCATATGTATTGGTGTTAACCTATATAAACAACCCCATAACACCAATACAACCAGAACATTGAAACAACACCGATTACAATTATGAGAAACCCCCCAACTAATTTTCGTCTTCATGCAAAAAATATTTTCCTCACATATCCAAAATGCAATTTAGAAATTTCCGAAGCAATGAAACAAATACAAAACATACAATGTTCGTCAAACAAGAAATTCATACGAATTTCTCAAGAAACTCACGAAGATGGTTCTCCACATCTACATGCTTTAATACAATTCGAAGGTAAACTTCAATTATACAATAATCGTTTATTTGATCTTACCCATCCAAACACCTCTTCAATATTTCATCCGAATATTCAAGGAGCAAAATCAAGTTCAGATGTTAAAAAATACATTGAAAAGGAAGGAACCTATCTAGATTGGAGTGAGTTTCAGATAGATGGTCGGTCTGCAAGAGGAGGATTACAATCCGCTAATGAAGCTTACGCCCAAGCTTTAAATAGCGAAACTCATCAAAAAGCAATGGAAACTATTAAAGAGCATGCGCCTAGAGTTTTTGTTCTACAATTCCACAATATTCAAAACAATCCAAACCGAATCTTCCTAAAGCCAAAAGAAGTCTACGTTCCGAAATTCCATTTTAGTCAATTCATACTCACGGATGAAATTTCATTATGGTTCTCAAAAACTTTCGAACCACAAAATTTAAATGAATCCCCTGCGGGGCCATCTTTTCATATACTCAAAAAAGATACTGACAGACCAAAATCAATTATCATTGAAGGTCCTACAAGAACAGGAAAAACACAGTGGGCACGTTCTATTGGACCACATAATTACTTAAGTGGCCATCTGGATTTCAACTACAACACTTTCTCAGACGAAGTGGAATACAACGTAATAGATGATGTGGATCCAGCGTACTTGAAAATGAAACATTGGAAACAATTAATTGGCGCGCAAAGAGAGTGGCAGACAAACCTTAAATATGGAAAACCACGTGTCATTAAAGGTGGTATTCCAATTGTTTGGCAACTCTGTCACTTTGAAAGGAGGCATATAAATACAGAATAGTCTGAAGTAAAAATAATAGTATAAAAATTAAAAACAACCAATCAGGTAACGATACCATTCTAAAACAAATATTTAATCACAGAACTTAGCTTATAAGCTAAGCAACAACCGACAAAGAATAAAGTACAACAGTACTTTTTGTCGGCCACGTGCACTACACGATAAAAATATTAAACAGATGTGGGTCCCACCACATTAAAAAGAAGGTACGACAACCAAATGTGGGCCCCACCACATTTAAAAGACGGCGGGATAAAAAAATAAAGCATAAAAAATCCCGCCTAAAACCTAATAGGACCCACAAAAACACGTGGCAAAATTTAGGCCACCCGGTAATATTAAACGGGTGGCCTAAATTTTGCCAGATGTCAAACGCATATGTATTGGTGTTAACCTATATAAACAACCCCATAACACCAATACAACCAGAACATTGAAACAACACCGATTACAATTATGAGAAACCCCCCAACTAATTTTCGTCTTCATGCAAAAAATATTTTCCTCACATATCCAAAATGCAATTTAGAAATTTCCGAAGCAATGAAACAAATACAAAACATACAATGTTCGTCAAACAAGAAATTCATACGAATTTCTCAAGAAACTCACGAAGATGGTTCTCCACATCTACATGCTTTAATACAATTCGAAGGTAAACTTCAATTATACAATAATCGTTTATTTGATCTTACCCATCCAAACACCTCATCAATATTTCATCCGAATATTCAAGGAGCAAAATCCAGTTCAGATGTTAAAAAATACATTGAAAAGGAAGGAACCTATCTAGATTGGAGTGAGTTTCAGATAGATGATCGGTCTGCAAGAGGAGGATTACAATCCGCTAATGAAGCTTACGCCCAAGCTTTAAATAGCGAAACTCATCAAAAAGCAATGGAAACTATTAAAGAGCTTGCGCCTAGAGATTTTGTTCTACAATTCCACAATATTCAAAACAATCTAAACCGAATCTTCCAAAAGCCAAAAGAAGTCTACGTTCCGAAATTCCATTTTAGTCAATTCATACTCACGGATGAAATTTCATTATGGTTCTCAAAAACTTTCGAACCACAAAATTTAAATGAATCCCCTGCGGGGCCATCTTTTCATATACTCAAAAAAGATACTGACAGACCAAAATCAATTATTATCGAAGGTCCTACAAGAACAGGAAAAACACAGTGGGCACGTTCTATTGGACCACATAATTACTTAAGTGGCCATCTGGATTTCAACTACAACACTTTCTCAGATGAAGTGGAATACAACGTAATAGATGATGTGGATCCAGCGTACTTGAAAATGAAACATTGGAAACAATTAATTGGCGCGCAAAGAGAGTGGCAGACAAACCTTAAATATGGAAAACCACGTGTCATTAAAGGTGGTATTCCAATTGTTTGGCAACTCTGTCACTTTGAAAGGAGGCATATAAATACAGAATAGTCTGAAGTAAAAATAATAGTATAAAAATTAAAAACAACCAATCAGGTAACGATACCATTCTAAAACAAATATTTAATCACAGAACTTAGCTTATAAGCTAAGCAACAACCGACAAAGAATAAAGTACAACAGTACTTTTTGTCGGCCACGTGCACTACACGATAAAAATATTAAACAGATGTGGGTCCCACCACATTAAAAAGAAGGTACGACAACCAAATGTGGGCCCCACCACATTTAAAAGACGGCGGGATAAAAAAATAAAGCATAAAAAATCCCGCCTAAAACCTAATAGGACCCACAAAAACACGTGGCAAAATTTAGGCCACCCGGTAATATTAAACGGGTGGCCTAAATTTTGCCAGATGTCAAACGCATATGTATTGGTGTTAACCTATATAAACAACCCCATAACACCAATACAACCAGAACATTGAAACAACACCGATTACAATTATGAGAAACCCCCCAACTAATTTTCGTCTTCATGCAAAAAATATTTTCCTCACATATCCAAAATGCAATTTAGAAATTTCCGAAGCAATGAAACAAATACAAAACATACAATGTTCGTCAAACATGAAATTCATACGAATTTCTCAAGAAACTCACGAAGATGGTTCTCCACATCTACATGCTTTAATACAATTCGAAGGTAAACTTCAATTATACAATAATCGTTTATTTGATCTTACCCATCCAAACACCTCTTCAATATTTCATCCGAATATTCAAGGAGCAAAATCCAGTTCAGATGTTAAAAAATACATTGAAAAGGAAGGAACCTATCTAGATTGGAGTGAGTTTCAGATAGATGGTCGGTCTGCAAGAGGAGGATTACAATCCGCTAATGAAGCTTACGCCCAAGCTTTAAATAGCGAAACTCATCAAAAAGCAATGGAAACTATTAAAGAGCTTGCGCCTAGAGATTTTGTTCTACAATTCCACAATATTCAAAACAATCTAAACCGAATCTTCCAAAAGCCAAAAGAAGTCTACGTTCCAAAATTCCATTTTAGTCAATTCATACTCACGGATGAAATTTCATTATGGTTCTCAAAAACTTTCGAACCACAAAATTTAAATGAATCCCCTGCGGGGCCATCTTTTCATATACTCAAAAAAGATACTGACAGACCAAAATCAATTATTATCGAAGGTCCTACAAGAACAGGAAAAACACAGTGGGCACGTTCTATTGGACCACATAATTACTTAAGTGGCACCTGGTGCACTTTTCCTCAAACGACAAACGAGACTTTAATAACTTATTCACCTCTTTATTAAACAGGAGGAACTCTTCCTGTTCCTCCAAATTGATGTCTTTCGGGTTCGCCTTGATTCCCAAAATGTCCCACTTGTTCTGCCGAAGAAAACAACTGGTGCAAACGGCCAACAATTGTGGATAATTGTTTGGCAACTCTGTCACTTTGAAAGGAGGCATATAAATACAGAATAGTCTGAAGTAAAAATAATAGTATAAAAATTAAAAACAACCAATCAGGTAACGATACCATTCTAAAACAAATATTTAATCACAGAACTTAGCTTATAAGCTAAGCAACAACCGACAAAGAATAAAGTACAACAGTACTTTTTGTCGGCCACGTGCACTACACGACAAAAATATTAAACAGATGTGGGTCCCAACACATTAAAAAGAAGGTACGACAACCAAATGTGGGCCCCACCACATTTAAAAGACGGCGGGATTAAAAAAATAAAGCATAAAAAATCCCGCCTAAAACCTAATAGGACCCACAAAAACACGTGGCAAAATTTAGGCCACCCGGTAATATTAAACGGGTGGCCTAAATTTTGCCAGATGTCAAACGCATATGTATTGGTGTTAACCTATATAAACAACCCCATAACACCAATACAACCAGAACATTGAAACAACACCGATTACAATTATGAGAAACCCCCCAACTAATTTTCGTCTTCATGCAAAAAATATTTTCCTCACATATCCAAAATGCAATTTAGAAATTTCCGAAGCAATGAAACAAATACAAAACATACAATGTTCGTCAAACAAGAAATTCATACGAATTTCTCAAGAAACTCACGAAGATGGTTCTCCACATCTACATGCTTTAATACAATTCGAAGGTAAACTACAATTATACAATAATCGTTTATTTGATCTTACCCATCCAAACACCTCTTCAATATTTCATCCGAATATTCAAGGAGCAAAATCCAGTTCAGATGTTAAAAAATACATTGAAAAGGAAGGAACCTATCTAGATTGGGGTGAGTTTCAGATAGATGGTCGGTCTGCAAGAGGAGGATTACAATCCGCTAATGAAGCTTACGCCCAAGCTTTAAATAGCGAAACTCATCAAAAAGCAATGGAAACTATTAAAGAGCTTGCGCCTAGAGATTTTGTTCTACAATTCCACAATATTCAAAACAATCTAAACCGAATCTTCCAAAAGCCAAAAGAAGTCTACGTTCCGAAATTCCATTTTAGTCAATTCATACTCACGGATGAAATTTCATTATGGTTCTCAAAAACTTTCGAACCACAAAATTTAAATGAATCCCCTGCGGGGCCATCTTTTCATATACTCAAAAAAGATACTGACAGACCAAAATCAATTATTATCGAAGGTTCTACAAGAACAGGAAAAACACAGTGGGCACGTTCTATTGGACCACATAATTACTTAAGTGGCACCTGGTGCACTTTTCCTCAAACGACTAACGAGACTTTAATAACTTATTCACCTCTTTATTAAACAGGAGGAACTCTTCCTGTTCCTCCAAATTGATGTCTTTCGGGTTCGCCTTGATTCCCAAAATGTCCCACTTGTTCTGCCGAAGAAAACAACTGGTGCAAACGGCCAACAATTGTGGATAATTGTTTGGCAACTCTGTCACTTTGAAAGGAGGCATATAAATACAGAATAGTCTGAAGTAAAAATAATAGTATAAAAATTAAAAACAACCAATCAGGTAACGATACCATTCTAAAACAAATATTTAATCACAGAACTTAGCTTATAAGCTAAGCAACAACCGACAAAGAATAAAGTACAACAGTACTTTTTGTCGGCCACGTGCACTACACGACAAAAATATTAAACAGATGTGGGTCCCAACACATTAAAAAGAAGGTACGACAACCAAATGTGGGCCCCACCACATTTAAAAGACGGCGGGATTAAAAAATAAAGCATAAAAAAACCCGCCTAAAACCTAATAGGACCCACAAAAACACGTGGCAAAATTTAGGCCACCCGGTAATATTAAACGGGTGGCCTAAATTTTGCCAGATGTCAAACGCATATGTATTGGTGTTAACCTATATAAACAACCCCATAACACCAATACAACCAGAACATTGAAACAACACCGATTACAATTATGAGAAACCCCCCAACTAATTTTCGTCTTCATGCAAAAAATATTTTCCTCACATATCCAAAATGCAATTTAGAAATTTCCGAAGCAATGAAACAAATACAAAACATACAATGTTCGTCAAACAAGAAATTCATACGAATTTCTCAAGAAACTCACGAAGATGGTTCTCCACATCTACATGCTTTAATACAATTCGAAGGTAAACTTCAATTATACAATAATCGTTTATTTGATCTTACCCATCCAAACACCTCTTCAATATTTCATCCGAATATTCAAGGAGCAAAATCCAGTTCAGATGTTAAAAAATACATTGAAAAGGAAGGAACCTATCTAGATTGGGGTGAGTTTCAGATAGATGGTCGGTCTGCAAGAGGAGGATTACAATCCGCTAATGAAGCTTACGCCCAAGCTTTAAATAGCGAAACTCATCAAAAAGCAATGGAAACTATTAAAGAGCTTGAGCCTAGAGATTTTGTTCTACAATTCCACAATATTCAAAACAATCTAAACCGAATCTTCCAAAAGCCGAAAGAAGTCTACGTTCCGAAATTCCATTTTAGTCAATTCATACTGACGGATGAAATTTCATTATGGTTCTCAAAAACTTTCGAACCACAAAATTTAAATGAATCCCCTGCGGGGCCATCTTTTCATATACTCAAAAAAGATACTGACAGACCAAAATCAATTATTATCGAAGGTCCTACAAGAACAGGAAAAACACAGTGGGCACGTTCTATTGGACCACATAATTACTTAAGTGGCACCTGGTGCACTTTTCCTCAAACGACAAACGAGACTTTAATAACTTATTCACCTCTTTATTAAACAGGAGGAACTCTTCCTGTTCCTCCAAATTGATGTCTTTCGGGTTCGCCTTGATTCCCAAAATGTCCCACTTGTTCTGCCGAAGAAAACAACTGGTGCAAACGGCCAACAATTGTGGATAATTGTTTGGCAACTCTGTCACTTTGAAAGGAGGCATATAAATACAGAATAGTCTGAAGTAAAAATAATAGTATAAAAATTAAAAACAACCAATCAGGTAACGATACCATTCTAAAACAAATATTTAATCACAGAACTTAGCTTATAAGCTAAGCAACAACCGACAAAGAATAAAGTACAACAGTACTTTTTGTCGGCCACGTGCACTACACGATAAAAATATTAAACAGATGTGGGTCCCACCACATTAAAAAGAAGGTACGACAACCAAATGTGGGCCCCACCACATTTAAAAGACGGCGGGATAAAAAAATAAAGCATAAAAAATCCCGCCTAAAACCTAATAGGACCCACAAAAACACGTGGCAAAATCTAGGCCACCCGGTAATATTAAACGGGTGGCCTAAATTTTGCCAGATGTCAAACGCATATGTATTGGTGTTAACCTATATAAACAACCCCATAACACCAATACAACCAGAACATTGAAACAACACCGATTACAATTATGAGAAACCCCCCAACTAATTTTCGTCTTCATGCAAAAAATATTTTCCTCACATATCCAAAATGCAATTTAGAAATTTCCGAAGCAATGAAACAAATACAAAACATACAATGTTCGTCAAACAAGAAATTCATACGAATTTCTCAAGAAACTCACGAAGATGGTTCTCCACATCTACATGCTTTAATACAATTCGAAGGTAAACTTCAATTATACAATAATCGTTTATTTGATCTTACCCATCCAAACACCTCTTCAATATTTCATCCGAATATTCAAGGAGCAAAATCCAGTTCAGATGTTAAAAAATACATTGAAAAGGAAGGAACCTATCTAGATTGGGGTGAGTTTCAGATAGATGGTCGGTCTGCAAGAGGAGGATTACAATCCGCTAATAAAGCTTACGCCCAAGCTTTAAATAGCGAAACTCATCAAAAAGCAATGGAAACTATTAAAGAGCTTGCGCCTAGAGATTTTGTTCTACAATTCCACAATATTCAAAACAATCTAAACCGAATCTTCCAAAAGCCAAAAGAAGTCTACGTTCCGAAATTCCATTTTAGTCAATTCATACTCACGGATGAAATTTCATTATGGTTCTCAAAAACTTTCGAACCACAAAATTTAAATGAATCCCCTGCGGGGCCATCTTTTCAAACGGCCAACAATTGTGGATAATTGTTTGGCAACTCTGTCACTTTGAAAGGAGGCATATAAATACAGAATAGTCTGAACTAAAAATAATAGTATAAAAATTAAAAACAACCAATCAGGTAACGATACCATTCTAAAACAAATATTTAATCACAGAACTTAGCTTATAAGCTAAGCAACAACCGACAAAGAATAAAGTACAACAGTACTTTTTGTCGGCCACGTGCACTACACGACAAAAATATTAAACAGATGTGGGTCCCAACACATTAAAAAGAAGGTACGACAACCAAATGTGGGCCCCACCACATTTGAAAGACGGCGGGATTAAAAAATAAAGCATAAAAAATCCCGCTTAAAACCTAATAGGACCCACAAAAACACGTGGCAAAATTTAGGCCACCCGGTAATATTAAACGGGTGGCCTAAATTTTGCCAGATGTCAAACGCATATGTATTGGTGTTAACCTATATAAACAACCCCATAACACCAATACAACCAGAACATTGAAACAACACCGATTACAATTATGAGAAAGCCCCCAACTAATTTTCGTCTTCATGCAAAAAATATTTTCCTCACATATCCAAAATGCAATTTAGAAATTTCCGAAGCAATGAAACAAATACAAAACATACAATGTTCGTCAAACAAGAAATTCATACGAATTTCTCAAGAAACTCACGAAGATGGTTCTCCACATCTACATTCTTTAATACAATTCGAAGGTAAACTTCAATTATGCAATAATCGTTTATTTGATCTTACCCATCCAAACACCTCTTCAATATTTCATCCGAATATTCAAGGAGCAAAATCCAGTTCAGATGTTAAAAAATACATTGAAAAGGAAGGAACCTATCTAGATTGGGGTGAGTTTCAGATAGATGGTAGGTCTGCCAGAGGAGGATTACAATCCGCTAATGAAGCTTACGCCCAAGCTTTAAATAGCGAAACTCATCAAAAAGCAATGGAAACTATTAAAGAGCTTGCGCCTAGAGATTTTGTTCTACAATTCCACAATATTCAAAACAATCTAAACCGAATCTTCCAAAAGCCAAAAGAAGTCTACGTTTCGAAATTCCATTTTAGTCAATTCATACTCACGGATGAAATTTCATTATGGTTCTCAAAAACTTTCGAACCACAAAATTTAAATGAATCCCCTGCGGGGCCATCTTTTCATATACTCAAAAAAGATACTGACAGACCAAAATCAATTATTATCGAAGGTGCTACAAGAACAGGAAAAACACAGTTGGCACGTTCTATTGGACCACATAATTACTTAAGGTGGTATTCCAATTGTTTGGCAACTCTGTCACTTTGAAAGGAGGCATATAAATACAGAATAGTCTGAAGTAAAAATAATAGTATAAAAATTAAAAACAACCAATCAGGTAACGATACCATTCTAAAACAAATATTTAATCACAGAACTTAGCTTATAAGCTAAGCAACAACCGACAAAGAATAAAGTACAACAGTACTTTTTGTCGGCCACGTGCACTACACGATAAAAATATTAAACAGATGTGGGTCCCACCACATTAAAAAGAAGGTACGACAACCAAATGTGGGCCCCACCACATTTGAAAGACGGCGGGATAAAAAAATAAAGCATAAAAAAACCCGCCTAAAACCTAATAGGACCCACAAAAACACGTGGCAAAATTTAGGCCACCCGGTAATATTAAACGGGTGGCCTAAATTTTGCCAGATGTCAAACGCATATGTATTGGTGTTAACCTATATAAACAACCCCATAACACCAATACAACCAGAACATTGAAACAACACCGATTACAATTATGAGAAACCCCCCAACTAATTTTCGTCTTCATGCAAAAAATATTTTCCTCACATATCCAAAATGCAATTTAGAAATTTCCGAAGCAATGAAACAAATACAAAACATACAATGTTCGTCAAACAAGAAATTCATACGAATTTCTCAAGAAACTCACGAAGATGGTTCTCCACATCTACATGCTTTAATACAATTCGAAGGTAAACTTCAATTATACAATAATCGTTTATTTGATCTTACCCATCCAAACACCTCTTCAATATTTCATCCGAATATTCAAGGAGCAAAATCCAGTTCAGATGTTAAAAAATACATTGAAAAGGAAGGAACCTATCTAGATTGGGGTGAGTTTCAGATAGATGGTCGGTCTGCAAGAGGAGGATTACAATCCGCTAATGAAGCTTACGCCCAAGCTTTAAATAGCGAAACTCATCAAAAAGCAATGGAAACTATTAAAGAGCTTGCGCCTAGAGATTTTGTTCTACAATTCCACAATATTCAAAACAATCTAAACCGAATCTTCCAAAAGCCAAAAGAAGTCTACGTTCCGAAATTCCATTTTAGTCAATTCATACTCACGGATGAAATTTCATTATGGTTCTCAAAAACTTTCGAACCACAAAATTTAAATGAATCCCCTGCGGGGCCATCTTTTCAAACGGCCAACAATTGTGGATAATTGTTTGGCAACTCTGTCACTTTGAAAGGAGGCATATAAATACAGAATAGTCTGAAGTAAAAATAATAGTATAAAAATTAAAAACAACCAATCAGGTAACGATAGCATTCTAAAACAAATATTTAATCACAGAACTTAGCTTATAAGCTAAGCAACAACCGACAAAGAATAAAGTACAACAGTACTTTTTGTCGGCCACGTGCACTACACGATAAAAATATTAAACAGATGTGGGTCCCACCACATTAAAAAGAAGGTACGACAACCAAATGTGGGCCCCACCACATTTAAAAGACGGCGGGATAAAAAAATAAAGCAAAAAAAATCCCGCCTAAAACCTAATAGGACCCACAAAAACACGTGGCAAAATTTAGGCCACCCGGTAATATTAAACGGGTGGCCTAAAGTTTGCCAGATGTCAAACGCATATGTATTGGTGTTAACCTATATAAACAACCCCATAACACCAATACAACCAGAACATTGAAACAACACCGATTACAATTATGAGAAACCCCCCAACTAATTTTCGTCTTCATGCAAAAAATATTTTCCTCACATATCCAAAATGCAATTTAGAAATTTCCGAAGCAATGAAACAAATACAAAACATACAATGTTCGTCAAACAAGAAATTCATACGAATTTCTCAAGAAACTCACGAAGATGGTTCTCCACATCTACATGCTTTAATACAATTCGAAGGTAAACTTCAATTATACAATAATCGTTTATTTGATCTTACCCATCCAAACACCTCTTCAATATTTCATCCGAATATTCAAGGAGCAAAATCCAGTTCAGATGTTAAAAAATACATTGAAAAGGAAGGAACCTATCTAGATTGGGGTGAGTTTCAGATAGATGGTCGGTCTGCAAGAGGAGGATTACAATCCGCTAATGAAGCTTACGCCCAAGCTTTAAATAGCGAAACTCATCAAAAAGCAATGGAAACTATTAAAGAGCTTGCGCCTAGAGATTTTGTTCTACAATTCCACAATATTCAAAACAATCTAAACCGAATCTTCCAAAAGCCAAAAGAAGTCTACGTTCCGAAATTCCATTTTAGTCAATTCATACTCACGGATGAAATTTCATTATGGTTCTCAAAAACTTTCGAACCACAAAATTTAAATGAATCCCCTGCGGGGCCATCTTTTCAAACGGCCAACAATTGTGGATAATTGTTTGGCAACTCTGTCACTTTGAAAGGAGGCATATAAATACAGAATAGTCTGAAGTAAAAATAATAGTATAAAAATTAAAAACAACCAATCAGGTAACGATACCATTCTAAAACAAATATTTAATCACAGAACTTAGCTTATAAGCTAAGCAACAACCGACAAAGAATAAAGTACAACAGTACTTTTTGTCGGCCACGTGCACTACACGATAAAAATATTAAACAGATGTGGGTCCCACCACATTAAAAAGAAGGTACGACAACCAAATGTGGGCCCCACCACATTTAAAAGACGGCGGGATAAAAAAATAAAGCAAAAAAAATCCCGCCTAAAACCTAATAGGACCCACAAAAACACGTGGCAAAATTTAGGCCACCCGGTAATATTAAACGGGTGGCCTAAATTTTGCCAGATGTCAAACGCATATGTATTGGTGTTAACCTATATAAACAACCCCATAACACCAATACAACCAGAACATTGAAACAACACCGATTACAATTATGAGAAACCCCCCAACTAATTTTCGTCTTCATGCAAAAAATATTTTCCTCACATATCCAAAATGCAATTTAGAAATTTCCGAAGCAATGAAACAAATACAAAACATACAATGTTCGTCAAACAAGAAATTCATACGAATTTCTCAAGAAACTCACGAAGATGGTTCTCCACATCTACATGCTTTAATACAATTCGAAGGTAAACTTCAATTATACAATAATCGTTTATTTGATCTTACCCATCCAAACACCTCTTCAATATTTCATCCGAATATTCAAGGAGCAAAATCCAGTTCAGATGTTAAAAAATACATTGAAAAGGAAGGAACCTATCTAGATTGGGGTGAGTTTCAGATAGATGGTCGGTCTGCAAGAGGAGGATTACAATCCGCTAATGAAGCTTACGCCCAAGCTTTAAATAGCGAAACTCATCAAAAAGCAATGGAAACTATTAAAGAGCTTGCGCCTAGAGATTTTGTTCTACAATTCCACAATATTCAAAACAATCTAAACCGAATCTTCCAAAAGCCAAAAGAAGTCTACGTTCCGAAATTCCATTTTAGTCAATTCATACTCACGGATGAAATTTCATTATGGTTCTCAAAAACTTTCGAACCACAAAATTTAAATGAATCCCCTACGGGGCCATCTTTTCAAACGGCCAACAATTGTGGATAATTGTTTGGCAACTCTGTCACTTTGAAAGGAGGCATATAAATACAGAATAGTCTGAAGTAAAAATAATAGTATAAAAATTAAAAACAACCAATCAGGTAACGATACCATTCTAAAACAAATATTTAATCACAGAACTTAGCTTATAAGCTAAGCAACAACCGACAAAGAATAAAGTACAACAGTACTTTTTGTCGGCCACGTGCACTACACGATAAAAATATTAAACAGATGTGGGTCCCACCACATTAAAAAGAAGGTACGACAACCAAATGTGGGCCCCACCACATTTAAAAGACGGCGGGATAAAAAAATAAAGCAAAAAAAATCCCGCCTAAAACCTAATAGGACCCACAAAAACACGTGGCAAAATTTAGGCCACCCGGTAATATTAAACGGGTGGCCTAAATTTTGCCAGATGTCAAACGCATATGTATTGGTGTTAACCTATATAAACAACCCCATAACACCAATACAACCAGAACATTGAAACAACACCGATTACAATTATGAGAAACCCCCCAACTAATTTTCGTCTTCATGCAAAAAATATTTTCCTCACATATCCAAAATGCAATTTAGAAATTTCCGAAGCAATGAAACAAATACAAAACATACAATGTTCGTCAAACAAGAAATTCATACGAATTTCTCAAGAAACTCACGAAGATGGTTCTCCACATCTACATGCTTTAATACAATTCGAAGGTAAACTTCAATTATACAATAATCGTTTATTTGATCTTACCCATCCAAACACCTCTTCAATATTTCATCCGAATATTCAAGGAGCAAAATCCAGTTCAGATGTTGAAAAATACATTGAAAGGGAAGGAACCTATCTAGATTGGGGTGAGTTTCAGATAGATGGTCGGTCTGCAAGAGGAGGATTACAATCCGCTAATGAAGCTTACGCCCAAGCTTTAAATAGCGAAACTCATCAAAAAGCAATGGAAACTACTAAAGAGCTTGCGCCTAGAGATTTTGTTCTACAATTCCACAATATTCAAAACAATCTAAACCGAATCTTCCAAAAGCCAAAAGAAGTCTACGTTCCGAAATTCCATTTTAGTCAATTCATACTCACGGATGAAATTTCATTATGGTTCTCAAAAACTTTCGAACCACAAAATTTAAATGAATCCCCTGCGGGGCCATCTTTTCATATACTCAAAAAAGATACTGACAGACCAAAATCAATTATTATCGAAGGTCCTACAAGAACAGGAAAAACACAGTGGGCACGTTCTATTGGACCACATAATTACTTAAGTGGCACCTGGTGCACTTTTCCTCAAACGACAAACGAGACTTTAATAACTTATTCACCTCTTTATTAAACAGGAGGAACTCTTCCTGTTCCTCCAAATTGATGTCTTTCGGGTTCGCCTTGATTCCCAAAATGTCCCACTTGTTCTGCCGAAGAAAACAACTGGTGCAAACGGCCAACAATTGTGGATAATTGTTTGGCAACTCTGTCACTTTGAAAGGAGGCATATAAATACAGAATAGTCTGAAGTAAAAATAATAGTATAAAAATTAAAAACAACCAATCAGGTAACGATACCATTCTAAAACAAATATTTAATCACAGAACTTAGCTTATAAGCTAAGCAACAACCGACAAAGAATAAAGTACAACAGTACTTTTTGTCGGCCACGTGCACTACACGACAAAAATATTAAACAGATGTGGGTCCCACCACATTAAAAAGAAGGTACGACAACCAAATGTGGGCCCCACCACATTTAAAAGACGGCGGGATAAAAAAATAAAGCAAAAAAAATCCCGCCTAAAACCTAATAGGACCCACAAAAACACGTGGCAAAATTTAGGCCACCCGGTAATATTAAACGGGTGGCCTAAATTTTGCCAGATGTCAAACGCATATGTATTGGTGTTAACCTATATAAACAACCCCATAACACCAATACAACCAGAACATTGAAACAACACCGATTACAATTATGAGAAACCCCCCAACTAATTTTCGTCTTCATGCAAAAAATATTTTCCTCACATATCCAAAATGCAATTTAGAAATTTCCGAAGCAATGAAACAAATACCAAACATACAATGTTCGTCAAACAAGAAATTCATACGAATTTCTCAAGAAACTCACGAAGATGGTTCTCCACATCTACATGCTTTAATACAATTCGAAGGTAAACTTCAATTATACAATAATCGTTTATTTGATCTTACCCATCCAAACACCTCTTCAATATTTCATCCGAATATTCAAGGAGCAAAATCCAGTTCAGATGTTAAAAAATACATTGAAAAGGAAGGAACCTATCTAGATTGGGGTGAGTTTCAGATAGATGGTCGGTCTGCAAGAGGAGGATTACAATCCGCTAATAAAGCTTACGCCCAAGCTTTAAATAGCGAAACTCATCAAAAAACAATGGAAACTATTAAAGAGCTTGCGCCTAGAGATTTTGTTCTACAATTCCACAATATTCAAAACAATCTAAACCGAATCTTCCAAAAGCCAAAAGAAGTCTACGTTCCGAAATTCCATTTTAGTCAATTCATACTCACGGATGAAATTTCATTATGGTTCTCAAAAACTTTCGAACCACAAAATTTAAATGAATCCCCTGCGGGGCCATCTTTTCATATACTCAAAAAAGATACTGACAGACCAAAATCAATTATTATCGAAGGTCCTACAAGAACAGGAAAAACACAGTGGGCACGTTCTATTGGACCACATAATTACTTAAGTGGCACCTGGTGCACTTTTCCTCAAACGACAAACGAGACTTTAATAACTTATTCACCTCTTTATTAAACAGGAGGAACTCTTCCTGTTCCTCCAAATTGATGTCTTTCGGGTTCGCCTTGATTCCCAAAATGTCCCACTTGTTTTGCCGAAGAAAACAACTGGTGCAAACGGCCAACAATTGTGGATAATTGTTTGGCAACTCTGTCACTTTGAAAGGAGGCATATAAATACAGAATAGTCTGAAGTAAAAATAATAGTATAAAAATTAAAAACAACCAATCAGGTAACGATACCATTCTAAAACAAATATTTAATCACAGAACTTAGCTTATAAGCTAAGCAACAACCGACAAAGAATAAAGTACAACAGTACTTTTTGTCGGCCACGTGCACTACACGACAAAAATATTAAACAGATGTGGGTCCCAACACATTAAAAAGAAGGTACGACAACCAAATGTGGGCCCCACCACATTTAAAAGACGGCGGGATTAAAAAAATAAAGCATAAAAAATCCCGCCTAAAACCTAATAGGACCCACAAAAACACGTGGCAAAATTTAGGCCACCCGGTAATATTAAACGGGTGGCCTAAATTTTGCCAGATGTCAAACGCATATGTATTGGTGTTAACCTATATAAACAACCCCATAACACCAATACAACCAGAACATTGAAACAACACCGATTACAATTATGAGAAACCCCCCAACTAATTTTCGTCTTCATGCAAAAAATATTTTCCTCACATATCCAAAATGCAATTTAGAAATTTCCGAAGCAATGAAACAAATACAAAACATACAATGTTCGTCAAACAAGAAATTCATACGAATTTCTCGAGAAACTCACGAAGATGGTTCTCCACATCTACATGCTTTAATACAATTCGAAGGTAAACTACAATTATACAATAATCGTTTATTTGATCTTACCCATCCAAACACCTCTTCAATATTTCATCCGAATATTCAAGGAGCAAAATCCAGTTCAGATGTTAAAAAATACATTGAAAAGGAAGGAACCTATCTAGATTGGGGTGAGTTTCAGATAGATGGTCGGTCTGCAAGAGGAGGATTACAATCCGCTAATGAAGCTTACGCCCAAGCTTTAAATAGCGAAACTCATCAAAAAGCAATGGAAACTATTAAAGAGCTTGCGCCTAGAGATTTTGTTCTACAATTCCACAATATTCAAAACAATCTAAACCGAATCTTCCAAAAGCCAAAAGAAGTCTACGTTCCGAAATTCCATTTTAGTCAATTCATACTCACGGATGAAATTTCATTATGGTTCTCAAAAACTTTCGAACCACAAAATTTAAATGAATCCCCTGCGGGGCCATCTTTTCATATACTCAAAAAAGATACTGACAGACCAAAATCAATTATTATCGAAGGTTCTACAAGAACAGGAAAAACACAGTGGGCACGTTCTATTGGACCACATAATTACTTAAGTGGCACCTGGTGCACTTTTCCTCAAACGACTAACGAGACTTTAATAACTTATTCACCTCTTTATTAAACAGGAGGAACTCTTCCTGTTCCTCCAAATTGATGTCTTTCGGGTTCGCCTTGATTCCCAAAATGTCCCACTTGTTCTGCCGAAGAAAACAACTGGTGCAAACGGCCAACAATTGTGGATAATTGTTTGGCAACTCTGTCACTTTGAAAGGAGGCATATAAATACAGAATAGTCTGAAGTAAAAATAATAGTATAAAAATTAAAAACAACCAATCAGGTAACGATACCATTCTAAAACAAATATTTAATCACAGAACTTAGCTTATAAGCTAAGCAACAACCGACAAAGAATAAAGTACAACAGTACTTTTTGTCGGCCACGTGCACTACACGACAAAAATATTAAACAGATGTGGGTCCCAACACATTAAAAAGAAGGTACGACAACCAAATGTGGGCCCCACCACATTTAAAAGACGGCGGGATTAAAAAATAAAGCATAAAAAAACCCGCCTAAAACCTAATAGGACCCACAAAAACACGTGGCAAAATTTAGGCCACCCGGTAATATTAAACGGGTGGCCTAAATTTTGCCAGATGTCAAACGCATATGTATTGGTGTTAACCTATATAAACAACCCCATAACACCAATACAACCAGAACATTGAAACAACACCGATTACAATTATGAGAAACCCCCCAACTAATTTTCGTCTTCATGCAAAAAATATTTTCCTCACATATCCAAAATGCAATTTAGAAATTTCCGAAGCAATGAAACAAATACAAAACATACAATGTTCGTCAAACAAGAAATTCATACGAATTTCTCAAGAAACTCACGAAGATGGTTCTCCACATCTACATGCTTTAATACAATTCGAAGGTAAACTTCAATTATACAATAATCGTTTATTTGATCTTACCCATCCAAACACCTCTTCAATATTTCATCCGAATATTCAAGGAGCAAAATCCAGTTCAGATGTTAAAAAATACATTGAAAAGGAAGGAACCTATCTAGATTGGGGTGAGTTTCAGATAGATGGTCGGTCTGCAAGAGGAGGATTACAATCCGCTAATGAAGCTTACGCCCAAGCTTTAAATAGCGAAACTCATCAAAAAGCAATGGAAACTATTAAAGAGCTTGCGCCTAGAGATTTTGTTCTACAATTCCACAATATTCAAAACAATCTAAACCGAATCTTCCAAAAGCCGAAAGAAGTCTACGTTCCGAAATTCCATTTTAGTCAATTCATACTGACGGATGAAATTTCATTATGGTTCTCAAAAACTTTCGAACCACAAAATTTAAATGAATCCCCTGCGGGGCCATCTTTTCATATACTCAAAAAAGATACTGACAGACCAAAATCAATTATTATCGAAGGTCCTACAAGAACAGGAAAAACACAGTGGGCACGTTCTATTGGACCACATAATTACTTAAGTGGCACCTGGTGCACTTTTCCTCAAACGACAAACGAGACTTTAATAACTTATTCACCTCTTTATTAAACAGGAGGAACTCTTCCTGTTCCTCCAAATTGATGTCTTTCGGGTTCGCCTTGATTCCCAAAATGTCCCACTTGTTCTGCCGAAGAAAACAACTGGTGCAAACGGCCAACAATTGTGGATAATTGTTTGGCAACTCTGTCACTTTGAAAGGAGGCATATAAATACAGAATAGTCTGAAGTAAAAATAATAGTATAAAAATTAAAAACAACCAATCAGGTAACGATACCATTCTAAAACAAATATTTAATCACAGAACTTAGCTTATAAGCTAAGCAACAACCGACAAAGAATAAAGTACAACAGTACTTTTTGTCGGCCACGTGCACTACACGATAAAAATATTAAACAGATGTGGGTCCCACCACATTAAAAAGAAGGTACGACAACCAAATGTGGGCCCCACCACATTTAAAAGACGGCGGATAAAAAAATAAAGCATAAAAAATCCCGCCTAAAACCTAATAGGACCCACAAAAACACGTGGCAAAATCTAGGCCACCCGGTAATATTAAACGGGTGGCCTAAATTTTGCCAGATGTCAAACGCATATGTATTGGTGTTAACCTATATAAACAACCCCATAACACCAATACAACCAGAACATTGAAACAACACCGATTACAATTATGAGAAACCCCCCAACTAATTTTCGTCTTCATGCAAAAAATATTTTCCTCACATATCCAAAATGCAATTTAGAAATTTCCGAAGCAATGAAACAAATACAAAACATACAATGTTCGTCAAACAAGAAATTCATACGAATTTCTCAAGAAACTCACGAAGATGGTTCTCCACATCTACATGCTTTAATACAATTCGAAGGTAAACTTCAATTATACAATAATCGTTTATTTGATCTTACCCATCCAAACACCTCTTCAATATTTCATCCGAATATTCAAGGAGCAAAATCCAGTTCAGATGTTAAAAAATACATTGAAAAGGAAGGAACCTATCTAGATTGGGGTGAGTTTCAGATAGATGGTCGGTCTGCAAGAGGAGGATTACAATCCGCTAATAAAGCTTACGCCCAAGCTTTAAATAGCGAAACTCATCAAAAAGCAATGGAAACTATTAAAGAGCTTGCGCCTAGAGATTTTGTTCTACAATTCCACAATATTCAAAACAATCTAAACCGAATCTTCCAAAAGCCAAAAGAAGTCTACGTTCCGAAATTCCATTTTAGTCAATTCATACTCACGGATGAAATTTCATTATGGTTCTCAAAAACTTTCGAACCACAAAATTTAAATGAATCCCCTGCGGGGCCATCTTTTCAAACGGCCAACAATTGTGGATAATTGTTTGGCAACTCTGTCACTTTGAAAGGAGGCATATAAATACAGAATAGTCTGAACTAAAAATAATAGTATAAAAATTAAAAACAACGAATCAGGTAACGATACCATTCTAAAACAAATATTTAATCACAGAACTTAGCTTATAAGCTAAGCAACAACCGACAAAGAATAAAGTACAACAGTACTTTTTGTCGGCCACGTGCACTACACGACAAAAATATTAAACAGATGTGGGTCCCAACACATTAAAAAGAAGGTACGACAACCAAATGTGGGCCCCACCACATTTGAAAGACGGCGGGATTAAAAAATAAAGCATAAAAAATCCCGCCTAAAACCTAATAGGACCCACAAAAACACGTGGCAAAATTTAGGCCACCCGGTAATATTAAACGGGTGGCCTAAATTTTGCCAGATGTCAAACGCATATGTATTGGTGTTAACCTATATAAACAACCCCATAACACCAATACAACCAGAACATTGAAACAACACCGATTACAATTATGAGAAACCCCCCAACTAATTTTCGTCTTCATGCAAAAAATATTTTCCTCACATATCCAAAATGCAATTTAGAAATTTCCGAAGCAATGAAACAAATACAAAACATACAATGTTCGTCAAACAAGAAATTCATACGAATTTCTCAAGAAACTCACGAAGATGGTTCTCCACATCTACATTCTTTAATACAATTCGAAGGTAAACTTCAATTATACAATAATCGTTTATTTGATCTTACCCATCCAAACACCTCTTCAATATTTCATCCGAATATTCAAGGAGCAAAATCCAGTTCAGATGTTAAAAAATACATTGAAAAGGAAGGAACCTATCTAGATTGGGGTGAGTTTCAGATAGATGGTAGGTCTGCCAGAGGAGGATTACAATCCGCTAATGAAGCTTACGCCCAAGCTTTAAATAGCGAAACTCATCAAAAAGCAATGGAAACTATTAAAGAGCTTGCGCCTAGAGATTTTGTTCTACAATTCCACAATATTCAAAACAATCTAAACCGAATCTTCCAAAAGCCAAAAGAAGTCTACGTTCCGAAATTCCATTTTAGTCAATTCATACTCACGGATGAAATTTCATTATGGTTCTCAAAAACTTTCGAACCACAAAATTTAAATGAATCCCCTGCGGGGCCATCTTTTCATATACTCAAAAAAGATACTGACAGACCAAAATCAATTATTATCGAAGGTGCTACAAGAACAGGAAAAACACAGTTGGCACGTTCTATTGGACCACATAATTACTTAAGGTGGTATTCCAATTGTTTGGCAACTCTGTCACTTTGAAAGGAGGCATATAAATACAGAATAGTCTGAAGTAAAAATAATAGTATAAAAATTAAAAACAACCAATCAGGTAACGATACCATTCTAAAACAAATATTTAATCACAGAACTTAGCTTATAAGCTAAGCAACAACCGACAAAGAATAAAGTACAACAGTACTTTTTGTCGGCCACGTGCACTACACGATAAAAATATTAAACAGATGTGGGTCCCACCACATTAAAAAGAAGGTACGACAACCAAATGTGGGCCCCACCACATTTAAAAGACGGCGGGATAAAAAAATAAAGCATAAAAAAACCCGCCTAAAACCTAATAGGACCCACAAAAACACGTGGCAAAATTTAGGCCACCCGGTAATATTAAACGGGTGGCCTAAATTTTGCCAGATGTCAAACGCATATGTATTGGTGTTAACCTATATAAACAACCCCATAACACCAATACAACCAGAACATTGAAACAACACCGATTACAATTATGAGAAACCCCCCAACTAATTTTCGTCTTCATGCAAAAAATATTTTCCTCACATATCCAAAATGCAATTTAGAAATTTCCGAAGCAATGAAACAAATACAAAACATACAATGTTCGTCAAACAAGAAATTCATACGAATTTCTCAAGAAACTCACGAAGATGGTTCTCCACATCTACATGCTTTAATACAATTCGAAGGTAAACTTCAATTATACAATAATCGTTTATTTGATCTTACCCATCCAAACACCTCTTCAATATTTCATCCGAATATTCAAGGAGCAAAATCCAGTTCAGATGTTAAAAAATACATTGAAAAGGAAGGAAACTATCTAGATTGGGGTGAGTTTCAGATAGATGGTCGGTCTGCAAGAGGAGGATTACAATCCGCTAATGAAGCTTACGCCCAAGCTTTAAATAGCGAAACTCATCAAAAAGCAATGGAAACTATTAAAGAGCTTGCGCCTAGAGATTTTGTTCTACAATTCCACAATATTCAAAACAATCTAAACCGAATCTTCCAAAAGCCAAAAGAAGTCTACGTTCCGAAATTCCATTTTAGTCAATTCATACTCACGGATGAAATTTCATTATGGTTCTCAAAAACTTTCGAACCACAAAATTTAAATGAATCCCCTGCGGGGCCATCTTTTCAAACGGCCAACAATTGTGGATAATTGTTTGGCAACTCTGTCACTTTGAAAGGAGGCATATAAATACAGAATAGTCTGAAGTAAAAATAATAGTATAAAAATTAAAAACAACCAATCAGGTAACGATACCATTCTAAAACAAATATTTAATCACAGAACTTAGCTTATAAGCTAAGCAACAACCGACAAAGAATAAAGTACAACAGTACTTTTTGTCGGCCACGTGCACTACACGATAAAAATATTAAACAGATGTGGGTCCCACCACATTAAAAAGAAGGTACGACAACCAAATGTGGGCCCCACCACATTTAAAAGACGGCGGGATAAAAAAATAAAGCAAAAAAAATCCCGCCTAAAACCTAATAGGACCCACAAAAACACGTGGCAAAATTTAGGCCACCCGGTAATATTAAACGGGTGGCCTAAATTTTGCCAGATGTCAAACGCATATGTATTGGTGTTAACCTATATAAACAACCCCATAACACCAATACAACCAGAACATTGAAACAACACCGATTACAATTATGAGAAACCCCCCAACTAATTTTCGTCTTCATGCAAAAAATATTTTCCTCACATATCCAAAATGCAATTTAGAAATTTCCGAAGCAATGAAACAAATACAAAACATACAATGTTCGTCAAACAAGAAATTCATACGAATTTCTCAAGAAACTCACGAAGATGGTTCTCCACATCTACATGCTTTAATACAATTCGAAGGTAAACTTCAATTATACAATAATCGTTTATTTGATCTTACCCATCCAAACACCTCTTCAATATTTCATCCGAATATTCAAGGAGCAAAATCCAGTTCAGATGTTGAAAAATACATTGAAAAGGAAGGAACCTATCTAGATTGGGGTGAGTTTCAGATAGATGGTCGGTCTGCAAGAGGAGGATTACAATCCGCTAATGAAGCTTACGCCCAAGCTTTAAATAGCGAAACTCATCAAAAAGCAATGGAAACTACTAAAGAGCTTGCGCCTAGAGATTTTGTTCTACAATTCCACAATATTCAAAACAATCTAAACCGAATCTTCCAAAAGCCAAAAGAAGTCTACGTTCCGAAATTCCATTTTAGTCAATTCATACTCACGGATGAAATTTCATTATGGTTCTCAAAAACTTTCGAACCACAAAATTTAAATGAATCCCCTACGGGGCCATCTTTTCATATACTCAAAAAAGATACTGACAGACCAAAATCAATTATTATCGAAGGTCCTACAAGAACAGGAAAAACACAGTGGGCACGTTCTATTGGACCACATAATTACTTAAGTGGCACCTGGTGCACTTTTCCTCAAACGACAAACGAGACTTTAATAACTTATTCACCTCTTTATTAAACAGGAGGAACTCTTCCTGTTCCTCCAAATTGATGTCTCTCGGGTTCGCCTTGATTCCCAAAATGTCCCACTTGTTCTGCCGAAGAAAACAACTGGTGCAAACGGCCAACAATTGTGGATAATTGTTTGGCAACTCTGTCACTTTGAAAGGAGGCATATAAATACAGAATAGTCTGAAGTAAAAATAATAGTATAAAAATTAAAAACAACCAATCAGGTAACGATACCATTCTAAAACAAATATTTAATCACAGAACTTAGCTTATAAGCTAAGCAACAACCGACAAAGAATAAAGTACAACAGTACTTTTTGTCGGCCACGTGCACTACACGACAAAAATATTAAACAGATGTGGGTCCCACCACATTAAAAAGAAGGTACGACAACCAAATGTGGGCCCCACCACATTTAAAAGACGGCGGGATAAAAAAATAAAGCAAAAAAAATCCCGCCTAAAACCTAATAGGACCCACAAAAACACGTGGCAAAATTTAGGCCACCCGGTAATATTAAACGGGTGGCCTAAATTTTGCCAGATGTCAAACGCATATGTATTGGTGTTAACCTATATAAACAACCCCATAACACCAATACAACCAGAACATTGAAACAACACCGATTACAATTATGAGAAACCCCCCAACTAATTTTCGTCTTCATGCAAAAAATATTTTCCTCACATATCCAAAATGCAATTTAGAAATTTCCGAAGCAATGAAACAAATACCAAACATACAATGTTCGTCAAACAAGAAATTCATACGAATTTCTCAAGAAACTCACGAAGATGGTTCTCCACATCTACATGCTTTAATACAATTCGAAGGTAAACTTCAATTATACAATAATCGTTTATTTGATCTTACCCATCCAAACACCTCTTCAATATTTCATCCGAATATTCAAGGAGCAAAATCCAGTTCAGATGTTAAAAAATACATTGAAAAGGAAGGAACCTATCTAGATTGGGGTGAGTTTCAGATAGATGGTCGGTCTGCAAGAGGAGGATTACAATCCGCTAATAAAGCTTACGCCCAAGCTTTAAATAGCGAAACTCATCAAAAAGCAATGGAAACTATTAAAGAGCTTGCGCCTAGAGATTTTGTTCTACAATTCCACAATATTCAAAACAATCTAAACCGAATCTTCCAAAAGCCAAAAGAAGTCTACGTTCCGAAATTCCATTTTAGTCAATTCATACTCACGGATGAAATTTCATTATGGTTCTCAAAAACTTTCGAACCACAAAATTTAAATGAATCCCCTGCGGGGCCATCTTTTCATATACTCAAAAAAGATACTGACAGACCAAAATCAATTATTATCGAAGGTCCTACAAGAACAGGAAAAACACAGTGGGCACGTTCTATTGGACCACATAATTACTTAAGTGGCACCTGGTGCACTTTTCCTCAAACGACAAACGAGACTTTAATAACTTATTCACCTCTTTATTAAACAGGAGGAACTCTTCCTGTTCCTCCAAATTGATGTCTTTCGGGTTCGCCTTGATTCCCAAAATGTCCCACTTGTTCTGCCGAAGAAAACAACTGGTGCAAACGGCCAACAATTGTGGATAATTGTTTGGCAACTCTGTCACTTTGAAAGGAGGCATATAAATACAGAATAGTCTGAAGTAAAAATAATAGTATAAAAATTAAAAACAACCAATCAGGTAACGATACCATTCTAAAACAAATATTTAATCACAGAACTTAGCTTATAAGCTAAGCAACAACCGACAAAGAATAAAGTACAACAGTACTTTTTGTCGGCCACGTGCACTACACGATAAAAATATTAAACAGATGTGGGTCCCAACACATTAAAAAGAAGGTACGACAACCAAATGTGGGCCCCACCACATTTAAAAGACGGCGGGATTAAAAAATAAAGCATAAAAAATCCCGCCTAAAACCTAATAGGACCCACAAAAACACGTGGCAAAATTTAGGCCACCCGGTAATATTAAACGGGTGGCCTAAATTTTGCCAGATGTCAAACGCATATGTATTGGTGTTAACCTATATAAACAACCCCATAACACCAATACAACCAGAACATTGAAACAACACCGATTACAATTATGAGAAACCCCCCAACTAATTTTCGTCTTCATGCAAAAAATATTTTCCTCACATATCCAAAATGCAATTTAGAAATTTCCGAAGCAATGAAACAAATACAAAACATACAATGTTCGTCAAACAAGAAATTCATACGAATTTCTCAAGAAACTCACGAAGATGGTTCTCCACATCTACATGCTTTAATACAATTCGAAGGTAAACTTCAATTATACAATAGTCGTTTATTTGATCTTACCCATCCAAACACCTCTTCAATATTTCATCCGAATATTCAAGGAGCAAAATCCAGTTCAGATGTTAAAAAATACATTGAAAAGGAAGGAACCTATCTAGATTGGAGTGAGTTTCAGATAGATGGTCGGTCTGCAAGAGGAGGATTACAATCCGCTAATGAAGCTTACGCCCAAGCTTTAAATAGCGAAACTCATCAAAAAGCAATGGAAACTACTAAAGAGCTTGCGCCTAGAGATTTTGTTCTACAATTCCACAATATTCAAAACAATCTAAACCGAATCTTCCAAAAGCCAAAAGAAGTCTACGTTCCGAAATTCCATTTTAGTCAATTCATACTCACGGATGAAATTTCATTATGGTTCTCAAAAACTTTCGAACCACAAAATTTAAATGAATCCCCTGCGGGGCCATCTTTTCATATACTCAAAAAAGATACTGACAGACCAAAATCAATTATTATCGAAGGTCCTACAAGAACAGGAAAAACACAGTGGGCACGTTCTATTGGACCACATAATTACTTAAGTGGCACCTGGTGCACTTTTCCTCAAACGACAAACGAGACTTTAATAACTTATTCACCTCTTTATTAAAAAGGAGGAACTCTTCCTGTTCCTCCAAATTGATGTCTTTCGGGTTCGCCTTGATTCCCAAAATGTCCCACTTGTTCTGCCGAAGAAAACAACTGGTGCAAACGGCCAACAATTGTGGATAATTGTTTGGCAACTCTGTCACTTTGAAAGGAGGCATATAAATACAGAATAGTCTGAAGTAAAAATAATAGTATAAAAATTAAAAACAACCAATCAGGTAACGATACCATTCTAAAACAAATATTTAATCACAGAACTTAGCTTATAAGCTAAGCAACAACCGACAAAGAATAAAGTACAACAGTACTTTTTGTCGGCCACGTGCACTACACGACAAAAATATTAAACAGATGTGGGTCCCAACACATTAAAAAGAAGGTACGACAACCAAATGTGGGCCCCACCACATTTAAAAGACGGCGGGATTAAAAAATAAAGCATAAAAAATCCCGCCTAAAACCTAATAGGACCCACAAAAACACGTGGCAAAATTTAGGCCACCCGGTAATATTAAACGGGTGGCCTAAATTTTGCCAGATGTCAAACGCATATGTATTGGTGTTAACCTATATAAACAACCCCATAACACCAATACAACCAGAACATTGAAACAACACCGATTACAATTATGAGAAACCCCCCAACTAATTTTCGTCTTCATGCAAAAAATATTTTCCTCACATATCCAAAATGCAATTTAGAAATTTCCGAAGCAATGAAACAAATACAAAACATACAATGTTCGTCAAACAAGAAATTCATACGAATTTCTCAAGAAACTCACGAAGATGGTTCTCCACATCTACATGCTTTAATACAATTCGAAGGTAAACTTCAATTATACAATAATCGTTTATTTGATCTTACCCATCCAAACACCTCTTCAATATTTCATCCGAATATTCAAGGAGCAAAATCCAGTTCAGATGTTAAAAAATACATTGAAAAGGAAGGAACCTATCTAGATTGGAGTGAGTTTCAGATAGATGGTCGGTCTGCAAGAGGAGGATTACAATCCGCTAATGAAGCTTACGCCCAAGCTTTAAATAGCGAAACTCATCAAAAAGCAATGGAAACTATTAAAGAGCTTGCGCCTAGAGATTTTGTTCTACAATTCCACAATATTCAAAACAATCTAAACCGAATCTTCCAAAAGCCAAAAGAAGTCTACGTTCCAAAATTCCATTTTAGTCAATTCATACTCACGGATGAAATTTCATTATGGTTCTCAAAAACTTTCGAACCACAAAATTTAAATGAATCCCCTGCGGGGCCATCTTTTCATATACTCAAAAAAGATACTGACAGACCAAAATCAATTATTATCGAAGGTCCTACAAGAACAGGAAAAACACAGTGGGCACGTTCTATTGGACCACATAATTACTTAAGTGGCCATCTGGATTTCAACTACAACACTTTCTCAAACGAAGTGGAATACAACGTAATAGATGATGTGGATCCAGCGTACTTGAAAATGAAACATTGGAAACAATTAATTGGCGCGCAAAGAGAGTGGCAGACAAACCTTAAATATGGAAAACCACGTGTCATTAAAGGTGGTATTCCAATTGTTTGGCAACTCTGTCACTTTGAAAGGAGGCATATAAATACAGAATAGTCTGAAGTAAAAATAATAGTATAAAAATTAAAAACAACCAATCAGGTAACGATACCATTCTAAAACAAATATTTAATCACAGAACTTAGCTTATAAGCTAAGCAACAACCGACAAAGAATAAAGTACAACAGTACTTTTTGTCGGCCACGTGCACTACACGATAAAAATATTAAACAGATGTGGGTCCCACCACATTAAAAAGAAGGTACGACAACCAAATGTGGGCCCCACCACATTTAAAAGACGGCGGGATAAAAAAATAAAGCATAAAAAATCCCGCCTAAAACCTAATAGGACCCACAAAAACACGTGGCAAAATTTAGGCCACCCGGTAATATTAAACGGGTGGCCTAAATTTTGCCAGATGTCAAACGCATATGTATTGGTGTTAACCTATATAAACAACCCCATAACACCAATACAACCAGAACATTGAAACAACACCAATTACAATTATGAGAAACCCCCCAACTAATTTTCGTCTTCATGCAAAAAATATTTTCCTCACATATCCAAAATGCAATTTAGAAATTTCCGAAGCAATGAAACAAATACAAAACATACAATGTTCGTCAAACAAGAAATTCATACGAATTTCTCAAGAAACTCACGAAGATGGTTCTCCACATCTACATGCTTTAATACAATTCGAAGGTAAACTTCAATTATACAATAATCGTTTATTTGATCTTACCCATCCAAACACCTCTTCAATATTTCATCCGAATATTCAAGGAGCAAAATCCAGTTCAGATGTTAAAAAATACATTGAAAAGGAAGGAACCTATCTAGATTGGAGTGAGTTTCAGATAGATGGTCGGTTTGCAAGAGGAGGATTACAATCCGCTAATGAAGCTTACGCCCAAGCTTTAAATAGCGAAACTCATCAAAAAGCAATGGAAACTATTAAAGAGCTTGCGCCTAGAGATTTTGTTCTACAATTCCACAATATTCAAAACAATCTAAACCGAATCTTCCAAAAGCCAAAAGAAGTCTACGTTCCGAAATTCCATTTTAGTCAATTCATACTGACGGATGAAATTTCATTATGGTTCTCAAAAACTTTCGAACCACAAAATTTAAATGAATCCCCTGCGGGGCCATCTTTTCATATACTCAAAAAAGATACTGACAGACCAAAATCAATTATTATCGAAGGTCCTACAAGAACAGGAAAAACACAGTGGGCACGTTCTATTGGACCACATAATTACTTAAGTGGCCATCTGGATTTCAACTACAACACTTTCTCAGACGAAGTGGAATACAACGTAATAGATGATGTGGATCCAGCGTACTTGAAAATGAAACATTGGAAACAATTAATTGGCGCGCAAAGAGAGTGGCAGACAAACCTTAAATATGGAAAACCACGTGTCATTAAAGGTGGTATTCCAATTGTTTGGCAACTCTGTCACTTTGAAAGGAGGCATATAAATACAGAATAGTCTGAAGTAAAAATAATAGTATAAAAATTAAAAACAACCAATCAGGTAACGATACCATTCTAAAACAAATATTTAATCACAGAACTTAGCTTATAAGCTAAGCAACAACCGACAAAGAATAAAGTACAACAGTACTTTTTGTCGGCCACGTGCACTACACGATAAAAATATTAAACAGATGTGGGTCCCACCACATTAAAAAGAAGGTACGACAACCAAATGTGGGCCCCACCACATTTAAAAGACGGCGGGATAAAAAAATAAAGCATAAAAAATCCCGCCTAAAACCTAATAGGACCCACAAAAACACGTGGCAAAATTTAGGCCACCCGGTAATATTAAACGGGTGGCCTAAATTTTGCCAGATGTCAAACGCATATGTATTGGTGTTAACCTATATAAACAACCCCATAACACCAATACAACCAGAACATTGAAACAACACCGATTACAATTATGAGAAACCCCCCAACTAATTTTCGTCTTCATGCAAAAAATATTTTCCTCACATATCCAAAATGCAATTTAGAAATTTCCGAAGCAATGAAACAAATACAAAACATACAATGTTCGTCAAACAAGAAATTCATACGAATTTCTCAAGAAACTCACGAAGATGGTTCTCCACATCTACATGCTTTAATACAATTCGAAGGTAAACTTCAATTATACAATAATCGTTTATTTGATCTTACCCATCCAAACACCTCTTCAATATTTCATCCGAATATTCAAGGAGCAAAATCCAGTTCAGATGTTAAAAAATACATTGAAAAGGAAGGAACCTATCTAGATTGGAGTGAGTTTCAGATAGATGGTCGGTCTGCAAGAGGAGGATTACAATCCGCTAATGAAGCTTACGCCCAAGCTTTAAATAGCGAAACTCATCAAAAAGCAATGGAAACTATTAAAGAGCATGCGCCTAGAGTTTTTGTTCTACAATTCCACAATATTCAAAACAATCCAAACCGAATCTTCCTAAAGCCAAAAGAAGTCTACGTTCCGAAATTCCATTTTAGTCAATTCATACTCACGGATGAAATTTCATTATGGTTCTCAAAAACTTTCGAACCACAAAATTTAAATGAATCCCCTGCGGGGCCATCTTTTCATATACTCAAAAAAGATACTGACAGACCAAAATCAATTATTATTGAAGGTCCTACAAGAACAGGAAAAACACAGTGGGCACGTTCTATTGGACCACATAATTACTTAAGTGGCCATCTGGATTTCAACTACAACACTTTCTCAGACGAAGTGGAATACAACGTAATAGATGATGTGGATCCAGCGTACTTGAAAACGAAACATTGGAAACAATTAATTGGCGCGCAAAGAGAGTGGCAGACAAACCTTAAATATGGAAAACCACGTGTCATTAAAGGTGGTATTCCAATTGTTTGGCAACTCTGTCACTTTGAAAGGAGGCATATAAATACAGAATAGTCTGAAGTAAAAATAATAGTATAAAAATTAAAAACAACCAATCAGGTAATGATACCATTCTAAAACAAATATTTAATCACAGAACTTAGCTTATAAGCTAAGCAACAACCGACAAAGAATAAAGTACAACAGTACTTTTTGTCGGCCACGTGCACTACACGATAAAAATATTAAACAGATGTGGGTCCCACCACATTAAAAAGAAGGCACGACAACCAAATGTGGGCCCCACCACATTTAAAAGACGGCGGGATAAAAAAATAAAGCATAAAAAATCCCGCCTAAAACCTAATAGGACCCACAAAAACACGTGGCAAAATTTAGGCCACCCGGTAATATTAAACGGGTGGCCTAAATTTTGCCAGATGTCAAACGCATATGTATTGGTGTTAACCTATATAAACAACCCCATAACACCAATACAACCAGAACATTGAAACAACACCGATTACAATTATGAGAAACCCCCCAACTAATTTTCGTCTTCATGCAAAAAATATTTTCCTCACATATCCAAAATGCAATTTAGAAATTTCCGAAGCAATGAAACAAATACAAAACATACAATGTTCGTCAAACAAGAAATTCATACGAATTTCTCAAGAAACTCACGAAGATGGTTCTCCACATCTACATGCTTTAATACAATTCGAAGGTAAACTTCAATTATACAATAATCGTTTATTTGATCTTACCCATCCAAACACCTCTTCAATATTTCATCCGAATATTCAAGGAGCAAAATCCAGTTCAGATGTTAAAAAATACATTGAAAAGGAAGGAACCTATCTAGATTGGAGTGAGTTTCAGATAGATGGTCGGTCTGCAAGAGGAGGATTACAATCCGCTAATGAAGCTTACGCCCAAGCTTTAAATAGCGAAACTCATCAAAAAGCAATGGAAACTATTAAAGAGCTTGCGCCTAGAGATTTTGTTCTACAATTCCACAATATTCAAAACAATCTAAACCGAATCTTCCAAAAGCCAAAAGAAGTCTACGTTCCGAAATTCCATTTTAGTCAATTCATACTCACGGATGAAATTTCATTATGGTTCTCAAAAACTTTCGAACCACAAAATTTAAATGAATCCCCTGCGGGGCCATCTTTTCATATACTCAAAAAAGATACTGACAGACCAAAATCAATTATTATCGAAGGTCCTACAAGAACAGGAAAAACACAGTGGGCACGTTCTATTGGACCACATAATTACTTAAGTGGCCATCTGGATTTCAACTACAACACTTTCTCAGACGAAGTGGAATACAACGTAATAGATGATGTGGATCCAGCGTACTTGAAAATGAAACATTGGAAACAATTAATTGGCGCGCAAAGAGAGTGGCAGACAAACCTTAAATATGGAAAACCACGTGTCATTAAAGGTGGTATTCCAATTGTTTGGCAACTCTGTCACTTTGAAAGGAGGCATATAAATACAGAATAGTCTGAAGTAAAAATAATAGTATAAAAATTAAAAACAACCAATCAGGTAACGATACCATTCTAAAACAAATATTTAATCACAGAACTTAGCTTATAAGCTAAGCAACAACCGACAAAGAATAAAGTACAACAGTACTTTTTGTCGGCCACGTGCACTACACGATAAAAATATTAAACAGATGTGGGTCCCACCACATTAAAAAGAAGGTACGACAACCAAATGTGGGCCCCACCACATTTAAAAGACGGCGGGATAAAAAAATAAAGCATAAAAAATCCCGCCTAAAACCTAATAGGACCCACAAAAACACGTGGCAAAATTTAGGCCACCCGGTAATATTAAACGGGTGGCCTAAATTTTGCCAGATGTCAAACGCATATGTATTGGTGTTAACCTATATAAACAACCCCATAACACCAATACAACCAGAACATTGAAACAACACCGATTACAATTATGAGAAACCCCCCAACTAATTTTCGTCTTCATGCAAAAAATATTTTCCTCACATATCCAAAATGCAATTTAGAAATTTCCGAAGCAATGAAACAAATACAAAACATACAATGTTCGTCAAACAAGAAATTCATACGAATTTCTCAAGAAACTCACGAAGATGGTTCTCCACATCTACATGCTTTAATACAATTCGAAGGTAAACTTCAATTATACAATAATCGTTTATTTGATCTTACCCATCCAAACACCTCTTCAATATTTCATCCGAATATTCAAGGAGCAAAATCCAGTTCAGATGTTAAAAAATACATTGAAAAGGAAGGAACCTATCTAGATTGGAGTGAGTTTCAGATAGATGGTCGGTCTGCAAGAGGAGGATTACAATCCGCTAATGAAGCTTACGCCCAAGCTTTAAATAGCGAAACTCATCAAAAAGCAATGGAAACTATTAAAGAGCATGCGCCTAGAGTTTTTGTTCTACAATTCCACAATATTCAAAACAATCCAAACCGAATCTTCCTAAAGCCAAAAGAAGTCTACGTTCCGAAATTCCATTTTAGTCAATTCATACTCACGGATGAAATTTCATTATGGTTCTCAAAAACTTTCGAACCACAAAATTTAAATGAATCCCCTGCGGGGCCATCTTTTCATATACTCAAAAAAGATACTGACAGACCAAAATCAATTATTATCGAAGGTCCTACAAGAACAGGAAAAACACAGTGGGCACGTTCTATTGGACCACATAATTTCTTAAGTGGCCATCTGGATTTCAACTACAACACTTTCTCAGATGAAGTGGAATACAACGTAATAGATGATGTGGATCCAGCGTACTTGAAAATGAAACATTGGAAACAATTAATTGGCGCGCAAAGAGAGTGGCAGACAAACCTTAAATATGGAAAACCACGTGTCATTAAAGGTGGTATTCCAATTGTTTGGCAACTCTGTCACTTTGAAAGGAGGCATATAAATACAGAATAGTCTGAAGTAAAAATAATAGTATAAAAATTAAAAACAACCAATCAGGTAACGATACCATTCTAAAACAAATATTTAATCACAGAACTTAGCTTATAAGCTAAGCAACAACCGACAAAGAATAAAGTACAACAGTACTTTTTGTCGGCCACGTGCACTACACGATAAAAATATTAAACAGATGTGGGTCCCACCACATTAAAAAGAAGGTACGACAACCAAATGTGGGCCCCACCACATTTAAAAGACGGCGGGATAAAAAAATAAAGCATAAAAAATCCCGCCTAAAACCTAATAGGACCCACAAAAACACGTGGCAAAATTTAGGCCACCCGGTAATATTAAACGGGTGGCCTAAATTTTGCCAGATGTCAAACGCATATGTATTGGTGTTAACCTATATAAACAACCCCATAACACCAATACAACCAGAACATTGAAACAACACCGATTACAATTATGAGAAACCCCCCAACTAATTTTCGTCTTCATGCAAAAAATATTTTCCTCACATATCCAAAATGCAATTTAGAAATTTCCGAAGCAATGAAACAAATACAAAACATACAATGTTCGTCAAACAAGAAATTCATACGAATTTCTCAAGAAACTCACGAAGATGGTTCTCCACATCTACATGCTTTAATACAATTCGAAGGTAAACTTCAATTATACAATAATCGTTTATTTGATCTTACCCATCCAAACACGTCTTCAATATTTCATCCGAATATTCAAGGAGCAAAATCCAGTTCAGATGTTAAAAAATACATTGAAAAGGAAGGAACCTATCTAGATTGGAGTGAGTTTCAGATAGATGGTCGGTCTGCAAGAGGAGGATTACAATCCGCTAATGAAGCTTACGCCCAAGCTTTAAATAGCGAAACTCATCAAAAAGCAATGGAAACTATTAAAGAGCTTGCGCCTAGAGATTTTGTTCTACAATTCCACAATATTCAAAACAATCTAAACCGAATCTTCCAAAAGCCAAAAGAAGTCTACGTTCCGAAATTCCATTTTAGTCAATTCATACTCACGGATGAAATTTCATTATGGTTCTCAAAAACTTTCGAACCACAAAATTTAAATGAATCCCCTGCGGGGCCATCTTTTCATATACTCAAAAAAGATACTGACAGACCAAAATCAATTATTATCGAAGGTCCTACAAGAACAGGAAAAACACAGTGGGCACGTTCTATTGGACCACATAATTGCTTAAGTGGCCATCTGGATTTCAACTACAACACTTTCTCAGATGAAGTGGAATACAACGTAATAGATGATGTGGATCCAGCGTACTTGAAAATGAAACATTGGAAACAATTAATTGGCGCGCAAAGAGAGTGGCAGACAAACCTTAAATATGGAAAACCACGTGTCATTAAAGGTGGTATTCCAATTGTTTGGCAACTCTGTCACTTTGAAAGGAGGCATATAAATACAGAATAGTCTGAAGTAAAAATAATAGTATAAAAATTAAAAACAACCAATCAGGTAACGATACCATTCTAAAACAAATATTTAATCACAGAACTTAGCTTATAAGCTAAGCAACAACCGACAAAGAATAAAGTACAACAGTACTTTTTGTCGGCCACGTGCACTACACGATAAAAATATTAAACAGATGTGGGTCCCACCACATTAAAAAGAAGGTACGACAACCAAATGTGGGCCCCACCACATTTAAAAGACGGCGGGATAAAAAAATAAAGCATAAAAAATCCCGCCTAAAACCTAATAGGACCCACAAAAACACGTGGCAAAATTTAGGCCACCCGGTAATATTAAACGGGTGGCCTAAATTTTGCCAGATGTCAAACGCATATGTATTGGTGTTAACCTATATAAACAACCCCATAACACCAATACAACCAGAACATTGAAACAACACCGATTACAATTATGAGAAACCCCCCAACTAATTTTCGTCTTCATGCAAAAAATATTTTCCTCACATATCCAAAATGCAATTTAGAAATTTCCGAAGCAATGAAACAAATACAAAACATACAATGTTCGTCAAACATGAAATTCATACGAATTTCTCAAGAAACTCACGAAGATGGTTCTCCACATCTACATGCTTTAATACAATTCGAAGGTAAACTTCAATTATACAATAATCGTTTATTTGATCTTACCCATCCAAACACCTCTTCAATATTTCATCCGAATATTCAAGGAGCAAAATCCAGTTCAGATGTTAAAAAATACATTGAAAAGGAAGGAACCTATCTAGATTGGAGTGAGTTTCAGATAGATGGTCGGTCTGCAAGAGGAGGATTACAATCCGCTAATGAAGCTTACGCCCAAGCTTTAAATAGCGAAACTCATCAAAAAGCAATGGAAACTATTAAAGAGCTTGCGCCTAGAGATTTTGTTCTACAATTCCACAATATTCAAAACAATCTAAACCGAATCTTCCAAAAGCCAAAAGAAGTCTACGTTCCGAAATTCCATTTTAGTCAATTCATACTCACGGATGAAATTTCATTATGGTTCTCAAAAACTTTCGAACCACAAAATTTAAATGAATCCCCTGCGGGGCCATCTTTTCATATACTCAAAAAAGATACTGACAGACCAAAATCAATTATTATCGAAGGTCCTACAAGAACAGGAAAAACACAGTGGGCACGTTCTATTGGACCACATAATTACTTAAGTGGCACCTGGTGCACTTTTCCTCAAACGACAAACGAGACTTTAATAACTTATTCACCTCTTTATTAAACAGGAGGAACTCTTCCTGTTCCTCCAAATTGATGTCTTTCGGGTTCGCCTTGATTCCCAAAATGTCCCACTTGTTCTGCCGAAGAAAACAACTGGTGCAAACGGCCAACAATTGTGGATAATTGTTTGGCAACTCTGTCACTTTGAAAGGAGGCATATAAATACAGAATAGTCTGAAGTAAAAATAATAGTATAAAAATTAAAAACAACCAATCAGGTAACGATACCATTCTAAAACAAATATTTAATCACAGAACTTAGCTTATAAGCTAAGCAACAACCGACAAAGAATAAAGTACAACAGTACTTTTTGTCGGCCACGTGCACTACACGACAAAAATATTAAACAGATGTGGGTCCCAACACATTAAAAAGAAGGTACGACAACCAAATGTGGGCCCCACCACATTTAAAAGACGGCGGGATTAAAAAAATAAAGCATAAAAAATCCCGCCTAAAACCTAATAGGACCCACAAAAACACGTGGCAAAATTTAGGCCACCCGGTAATATTAAACGGGTGGCCTAAATTTTGCCAGATGTCAAACGCATATGTATTGGTGTTAACCTATATAAACAACCCCATAACACCAATACAACCAGAACATTGAAACAACACCGATTACAATTATGAGAAACCCCCCAACTAATTTTCGTCTTCATGCAAAAAATATTTTCCTCACATATCCAAAATGCAATTTAGAAATTTCCGAAGCAATGAAACAAATACAAAACATACAATGTTCGTCAAACAAGAAATTCATACGAATTTCTCAAGAAACTCACGAAGATGGTTCTCCACATCTACATGCTTTAATACAATTCGAAGGTAAACTACAATTATACAATAATCGTTTATTTGATCTTACCCATCCAAACACCTCTTCAATATTTCATCCGAATATTCAAGGAGCAAAATCCAGTTCAGATGTTAAAAAATACATTGAAAAGGAAGGAACCTATCTAGATTGGGGTGAGTTTCAGATAGATGGTCGGTCTGCAAGAGGAGGATTACAATCCGCTAATGAAGCTTACGCCCAAGCTTTAAATAGCGAAACTCATCAAAAAGCAATGGAAACTATTAAAGAGCTTGCGCCTAGAGATTTTGTTCTACAATTCCACAATATTCAAAACAATCTAAACCGAATCTTCCAAAAGCCAAAAGAAGTCTACGTTCCGAAATTCCATTTTAGTCAATTCATACTCACGGATGAAATTTCATCATGGTTCTCAAAAACTTTCGAACCACAAAATTTAAATGAATCCCCTGCGGGGCCATCTTTTCATATACTCAAAAAAGATACTGACAGACCAAAATCAATTATTATCGAAGGTTCTACAAGAACAGGAAAAACACAGTGGGCACGTTCTATTGGACCACATAATTACTTAAGTGGCACCTGGTGCACTTTTCCTCAAACGACTAACGAGACTTTAATAACTTATTCACCTCTTTATTAAACAGGAGGAACTCTTCCTGTTCCTCCAAATTGATGTCTTTCGGGTTCGCCTTGATTCCCAAAATGTCCCACTTGTTCTGCCGAAGAAAACAACTGGTGCAAACGGCCAACAATTGTGGATAATTGTTTGGCAACTCTGTCACTTTGAAAGGAGGCATATAAATACAGAATAGTCTGAAGTAAAAATAATAGTATAAAAATTAAAAACAACCAATCAGGTAACGATACCATTCTAAAACAAATATTTAATCACAGAACTTAGCTTATAAGCTAAGCAACAACCGACAAAGAATAAAGTACAACAGTACTTTTTGTCGGCCATGTGCACTACACGACAAAAATATTAAACAGATGTGGGTCCCAACACATTAAAAAGAAGGTACGACAACCAAATGTGGGCCCCACCACATTTAAAAGACGGCGGGATTAAAAAATAAAGCATAAAAAAACCCGCCTAAAACCTAATAGGACCCACAAAAACACGTGGCAAAATTTAGGCCACCCGGTAATATTAAACGGGTGGCCTAAATTTTGCCAGATGTCAAACGCATATGTATTGGTGTTAACCTATATAAACAACCCCATAACACCAATACAACCAGAACATTGAAACAACACCGATTACAATTATGAGAAACCCCCCAACTAATTTTCGTCTTCATGCAAAAAATATTTTCCTCACATATCCAAAATGCAATTTAGAAATTTCCGAAGCAATGAAACAAATACAAAACATACAATGTTCGTCAAACAAGAAATTCATACGAATTTCTCAAGAAACTCACGAAGATGGTTCTCCACATCTACATGCTTTAATACAATTCGAAGGTAAACTTCAATTATACAATAATCGTTTATTTGATCTTACCCATCCAAACACCTCTTCAATATTTCATCCGAATATTCAAGGAGCAAAATCCAGTTCAGATGTTAAAAAATACATTGAAAAGGAAGGAACCTATCTAGATTGGGGTGAGTTTCAGATAGATGGTCGGTCTACAAGAGGAGGATTACAATCCGCTAATGAAGCTTACGCCCAAGCTTTAAATAGCGAAACTCATCAAAAAGCAATGGAAACTATTAAAGAGCTTGCGCCTAGAGATTTTGTTCTACAATTCCACAATATTCAAAACAATCTAAACCGAATCTTCCAAAAGCCAAAAGAAGTCTACGTTCCGAAATTCCATTTTAGTCAATTCATACTCACGGATGAAATTTCATTATGGTTCTCAAAAACTTTCGAACCACAAAATTTAAATGAATCCCCTGCGGGGCCATCTTTTCATATACTCAAAAAAGATACTGACAGACCAAAATCAATTATTATCGAAGGTTCTACAAGAAAAGGAAAAACACACTGGGCACGTTCTATTGGACCACATAATTACTTAAGTGGCACCTGGTGCACTTTTCCTCAAACGACAAACGAGACTTTAATAACTTATTCACCTCTTTATTAAACAGGAGGAACTCTTCCTGTTCCTCCAAATTGATGTCTTTCGGGTTCGCCTTGATTCCCAAAATGTCCCACTTGTTCTGCCGAAGAAAACAACTGGTGCAAACGACCAACAATTGTGGATAATTGTTTGGCAACTCTGTCACTTTGAAAGGAGGCATATAAATACAGAATAGTCTGAAGTAAAAATAATAGTATAAAAATTAAAAACAACCAATCAGGTAACGATACCATTCTAAAACAAATATTTAATCACAGAACTTAGCTTATAAGCTAAGCAACAACCGACAAAGAATAAAGTACAACAGTACTTTTTGTCGGCCACGTGCACTACACGACAAAAATATTAAACAGATGTGGGTCCCACCACATTAAAAAGAAGGTACGACAACCAAATGTGGGCCCCACCACATTTAAAAGACGGCGGGATTAAAAAATAAAGCATAAAAAATCCCGCCTAAAACCTAATAGGACCCACAAAAACACGTGGCAAAATTTAGGCCACCCGGTAATATTAAACGGGTGGCCTAAATTTTGCCAGATGTCAAACGCATATGTATTGGTGTTAACCTATATAAACAACCCCATAACACCAATACAACCAGAACATTGAAACAACACCGATTACAATTATGAGAAACCCCCCAACTAATTTTCGTCTTCATGCAAAAAATATTTTCCTCACATATCCAAAATGCAATTTAGAAATTTCCGAAGCAATGAAACAAATACAAAACATACAATGTTCGTCAAACAAGAAATTCATACGAATTTCTCAAGAAACTCACGAAGATGGTTCTCCACATCTACATGCTTTAATACAATTCGAAGGTAAACTTCAATTATACAATAATCGTTTATTTGATCTTACCCATCCAAACACCTCTTCAATATTTCATCCGAATATTCAAGGAGCAAAATCCAGTTCAGATGTTAAAAAATACATTGAAAAGGAAGGAACCTATCTAGATTGGGGTGAGTTTCAGATAGATGGTCGGTCTGCAAGAGGAGGATTACAATCCGCTAATAAAGCTTACGCCCAAGCTTTAAATAGCGAAACTCATCAAAAAGCAATGGAAACTATTAAAGAGCTTGCGCCTAGAGATTTTGTTCTACAATTCCACAATATTCAAAACAATCTAAACCGAATCTTCCAAAAGCCAAAAGAAGTCTACGTTCCGAAATTCCATTTTAGTCAATTCATACTCACGGATGAAATTTCATTATGGTTCTCAAAAACTTTCGAACCACAAAATTTAAATGAATCCCCTGCGGGGCCATCTTTTCATATACTCAAAAAAGATACTGACAGACCAAAATCAATTATTATCGAAGGTTCTACAAGAACAGGAAAAACACAGTGGGCACGTTCTATTGGACCACATAATTACTTAAGTGGCACCTGGTGCACTTTTCCTCAAACGACTAACGAGACTTTAATAACTTATTCACCTCTTTATTAAACAGGAGGAACTCTTCCTGTTCCTCCAAATTGATGTCTTTCGGGTTCGCCTTGATTCCCAAAATGTCCCACTTGTTCTGCCGAAGAAAACAACTGGTGCAAACGGCCAACAATTGTGGATAATTGTTTGGCAACTCTGTCACTTTGAAAGGAGGCATATAAATACAGAATAGTCTGAAGTAAAAATAATAGTATAAAAATTAAAAACAACCAATCAGGTAACGATACCATTCTAAAACAAATATTTAATCACAGAACTTAGCTTATAAGCTAAGCAACAACCGACAAAGAATAAAGTACAACAGTACTTTTTGTCGGCCACGTGCACTACACGACAAAAATATTAAACAGATGTGGGTCCCAACACATTAAAAAGAAGGTACGACAACCAAATGTGGGCCCCACCACATTTAAAAGACGGCGGGATTAAAAAATAAAGCATAAAAAATCCCGCCTAAAACCTAATAGGACCCACAAAAACACGTGGCAAAATTTAGGCCACCCGGTAATATTAAACGGGTGGCCTAAATTTTGCCAGATGTCAAACGCATATGTATTGGTGTTAACCTATATAAACAACCCCATAACACCAATACAACCAGAACATTGAAACAACACCGATTACAATTATGAGAAACCCCCCAACTAATTTTCGTCTTCATGCAAAAAATATTTTCCTCACATATCCAAAATGCAATTTAGAAATTTCCGAAGCAATGAAACAAATACAAAACATACAATGTTCGTCAAACAAGAAATTCATACGAATTTCTCAAGAAACTCACGAAGATGGTTCTCCACATCTACATGCTTTAATACAATTCGAAGGTAAACTTCAATTATACAATAATCGTTTATTTGATCTTACCCATCCAAACACCTCTTCAATATTTCATCCGAATATTCAAGGAGCAAAATCCAGTTCAGATGTTAAAAAATACATTGAAAAGGAAGGAACCTATCTAGATTGGGGTGAGTTTCAGATAGATGGTCGGTCTGCAAGAGGAGGATTACAATCCGCTAATGAAGCTTACGCCCAAGCTTTAAATAGCGAAACTCATCAAAAAGCAATGGAAACTATTAAAGAGCTTGCGCCTAGAGATTTTGTTCTACAATTCCACAATATTCAAAACAATCTAAACCGAATCTTCCAAAAGCCAAAAGAAGTCTACGTTCCGAAATTCCATTTTAGTCAATTCATACTCACGGATGAAATTTCATTATGGTTCTCAAAAACTTTCGAACCACAAAATTTAAATGAATCCCCTGCGGGGCCATCTTTTCATATACTCAAAAAAGATACTGACAGACCAAAATCAATTATTATCGAAGGTTCTACAAGAACAGGAAAAACACAGTGGGCACGTTCTATTGGACCACATAATTACTTAAGTGGCACCTGGTGCACTTTTCCTCAAACGACAAACGAGACTTTAATAACTTATTCACCTCTTTATTAAACAGGAGGAACTCTTCCTGTTCCTCCAAATTGATGTCTTTCGGGTTCGCCTTGATTCCCAAAATGTCCCACTTGTTCTGCCGAAGAAAACAACTGGTGCAAACGGCCAACAATTGTGGATAATTGTTTGGCAACTCTGTCACTTTGAAAGGAGGCATATAAATACAGAATAGTCTGAAGTAAAAATAATAGTATAAAAATTAAAAACAACCAATCAGGTAACGATACCATTCTAAAACAAATATTTAATCACAGAACTTAGCTTATAAGCTAAGCAACAACCGACAAAGAATAAAGTACAACAGTACTTTTTGTCGGCCACGTGCACTACACGACAAAAATATTAAACAGATGTGGGTCCCAACACATTAAAAAGAAGGTACGACAACCAAATGTGGGCCCCACCACATTTAAAAGACGGCGGGATTAAAAAATAAAGCATAAAAAATCCCGCCTAAAACCTAATAGGACCCACAAAAACACGTGGCAAAATTTAGGCCACCCGGTAATATTAAACGGGTGGCCTAAATTTTGCCAGATGTCAAACGCATATGTATTGGTGTTAACCTATATAAACAACCCCATAACACCAATACAACCAGAACATTGAAACAACACCGATTACAATTATGAGAAACCCCCCAACTAATTTTCGTCTTCATGCAAAAAATATTTTCCTCACATATCCAAAATGCAATTTAGAAATTTTCGAAGCAATGAAACAAATACAAAACATACAATGTTCGTCAAACAAGAAATTCATACGAATTTCTCAAGAAACTCACGAAGATGGTTCTCCACATCTACATGCTTTAATACAATTCGAAGGTAAACTTCAATTATACAATAATCGTTTATTTGATCTTACCCATCCAAACACCTCTTCAATATTTCATCCGAATATTCAAGGAGCAAAATCCAGTTCAGATGTTAAAAAAATACATTGAAAAGGAAGGAACCTATCTAGATTGGGGTGAGTTTCAGATAGATGGTCGGTCTGCAAGAGGAGGATTACAATCCGCTAATAAAGCTTACGCCCAAGCTTTAAATAGCGAAACTCATCAAAAAGCAATGGAAACTATTAAAGAGCTTGCGCCTAGAGATTTTGTTCTACAATTCCACAATATTCAAAACAATCTAAACCGAATCTTCCAAAAGCCAAAAGAAGTCTACGTTCCGAAATTCCATTTTAGTCAATTCATACTCACGGATGAAATTTCATTATGGTTCTCAAAAACTTTCGAACCACAAAATTTAAATGAATCCTTTGCGGGGCCATCTTTTCATATACTCAAAAAAGATACTGACAGACCAAAATCAATTATTATCGAAGGTTCTACAAGAACAGGAAAAACACAGTGGGCACGTTCTATTGGACCACATAATTACTTAAGTGGCACCTGGTGCACTTTTCCTCAAACGACAAACGAGACTTTAATAACTTATTCACCTCTTTATTAAACAGGAGGAACTCTTCCTGTTCCTCCAAATTGATGTCTTTCGGGTTCGCCTTGATTCCCTAAATGTCCCACTTGTTCTGCCGAAGAAAACAACTGGTGCAAACGGCCAACAATTGTGGATAATTGTTTGGCAACTCTGTCACTTTGAAAGGAGGCATATAAATACAGAATAGTCTGAAGTAAAAATAATAGTATAAAAATTAAAAACAACCAATCAGGTAACGATACCATTCTAAAACAAATATTTAATCACAGAACTTAGCTTATAAGCTAAGCAACAACCGACAAAGAATAAAGTACAACAGTACTTTTTGTCGGCCACGTGCACTACACGACAAAAATATTAAACAGATGTGGGTCCCACCACATTAAAAAGAAGGTACGACAACCAAATGTGGGCCCCACCACATTTAAAAGACGGCGGGATTAAAAAATAAAGCATAAAAAATCCCGCCTAAAACCTAATAGGACCCACAAAAACACGTGGCAAAATTTAGGCCACCCGGTAATATTAAACGGGTGGCCTAAATTTTGCCAGATGTCAAACGCATATGTATTGGTGTTAACCTATATAAACAACCCCATAACACCAATACAACCAGAACATTGAAACAACACCGATTACAATTATGAGAAACCCCCCAACTAATTTTCGTCTTCATGCAAAAAATATTTTCCTCACATATCCAAAATGCAATTTAGAAATTTCCGAAGCAATGAAACAAATACAAAACATACAATGTTCGTCAAACAAGAAATTCATACGAATTTCTCAAGAAACTCACGAAGATGGTTCTCCACATCTACATGCTTTAATACAATTCGAAGGTAAACTTCAATTATACAATAATCGTTTATTTGATCTTACCCATCCAAACACCTCTTCAATATTTCATCCGAATATTCAAGGAGCAAAATCCAGTTCAGATGTTAAAAAATACATTGAAAAGGAAGGAACCTATCTAGATTGGGGTGAGTTTCAGATAGATGGTCGGTCTGCAAGAGGAGGATTACAATCCGCTAATAAAGCTTACGCCCAAGCTTTAAATAGCGAAACTCATCAAAAAGCAATGGAAACTATTAAAGGCTTGCGCCTAGAGATTTTGTTCTACAATTCCACAATATTCAAAACAATCTAAACCGAATCTTCCAAAAGCCAAAAGAAGTCTACGTTCCGAAATTCCATTTTAGTCAATTCATACTCACGGATGAAATTTCATTATGGTTCTCAAAAACTTTCGAACCACAAAATTTAAATGAATCCCCTGCGGGGCCATCTTTTCAAACGGCCAACAATTGTGGATAATTGTTTGGCAACTCTGTCACTTTGAAAGGAGGCATATAAATACAGAATAGTCTGAAGTAAAAATAATAGTATAAAAATTAAAAACAACCAATCAGGTAACGATACCATTCTAAAACAAATATTTAATCACAGAACTTAGCTTATAAGCTAAGCAACAACCGACAAAGAATAAAGTACAACAGTACTTTTTGTCGGCCACGTGCACTACACGATAAAAATATTAAACAGATGTGGGTCCCACCACATTAAAAAGAAGGTACGACAACCAAATGTGGGCCCCACCACATTTAAAAGACGGCGGGATAAAAAAATAAAGCAAAAAAAATCCCTCCTAAAACCTAATAGGACCCACAAAAACACGTGGCAAAATTTAGGCCACCCGGTAATATTAAACGGGTGGCCTAAATTTTGCCAGATGTCAAACGCATATGTATTGGTGTTAACCTATATAAACAACCCCATAACACCAATACAACCAGAACATTGAAACAACACCGATTACAATTATGAGAAACCCCCCAACTAATTTTCGTCTTCATGCAAAAAATATTTTCCTCACATATCCAAAATGCAATTTAGAAATTTCCGAAGCAATGAAACAAATACAAAACATACAATGTTCGTCAAACAAGAAATTCATACGAATTTCTCAAGAAACTCACGAAGATGGTTCTCCACATCTACATGCTTTAATACAATTCGAAGGTAAACTTCAATTATACAATAATCGTTTATTTGATCTTACCCATCCAAACACCTCTTCAATATTTCATCCGAATATTCAAGGAGCAAAATCCAGTTCAGATGTTAAAAAATACATTGAAAAGGAAGGAACCTATCTAGATTGGGGTGAGTTTCAGATAGATGGTCGGTCTGCAAGAGGAGGATTACAATGCGCTAATAAAGCTTACGCCCAAGCTTTAAATAGCGAAACTCATCAAAAATCAATGGAAACTATTAAAGAGCTTGCGCCTAGAGATTTTGTTCTACAATTCCACAATATTCAAAACAATCTAAACCGAATCTTCCAAAAGCCAAAAGAAGTCTACGTTCCGAAATTCCATTTTAGTCAATTCATACTCACGGATGAAATTTCATTATGGTTCTCAAAAACTTTCGAACCACAAAATTTAAATGAATCCCCTGCGGGGCCATCTTTTCAAACGGCCAACAATTGTGGATAATTGTTTGGCAACTCTGTCACTTTGAAAGGAGGCATATAAATACAGAATAGTCTGAAGTAAAAATAATAGTATAAAAATTAAAAACAACCAATCAGGTAACGATACCATTCTAAAACAAATATTTAATCACAGAACTTAGCTTATAAGCTAAGCAACAACCGACAAAGAATAAAGTACAACAGTACTTTTTGTCGGCCACGTGCACTACACGATAAAAATATTAAACAGATGTGGGTCCCACCACATTAAAAAGAAGGTACGACAACCAAATGTGGGCCCCACCACATTTAAAAGACGGCGGGATAAAAAAATAAAGCAAAAAAAACCCGCCTAAAACCTAATAGGACCCACAAAAACACGTGGCAAAATTTAGGCCACCCGGTAATATTAAACGGGTGGCCTAAATTTTGCCAGATGTCAAACGCATATGTATTGGTGTTAACCTATATAAACAACCCCATAACACCAATACAACCAGAACATTGAAACAACACCGATTACAATTATGAGAAACCCCCCAACTAATTTTCGTCTTCATGCAAAAAATATTTTCCTCACATATCCAAAATGCAATTTAGAAATTTCCGAAGCAATGAAACAAATACATAACATACAATGTTCGTCAAACAAGAAATTCATACGAATTTCTCAAGAAACTCACGAAGATGGTTCTCCACATCTACATGCTTTAATACAATTCGAAGGTAAACTTCAATTATACAATAATCGTTTATTTGATCTTACCCATCCAAACACCTCTTCAATATTTCATCCGAATATTCAAGGAGCAAAATCCAGTTCAGATGTTAAAAAATACATTGAAAAGGAAGGAACCTATCTAGATTGGGGTGAGTTTCAGATAGATGGTCGGTCTGCAAGAGGAGGATTACAATGCGCTAATAAAGCTTACGCCCAAGCTTTAAATAGCGAAACTCATCAAAAAGCAATGGAAACTATTAAAGAGCTTGCGCCTAGAGATTTTGTTCTACAATTCCACAATATTCAAAACAATCTAAACCGAATCTTCCAAAAGCCAAAAGAAGTCTACGTTCCGAAATTCCATTTTAGTCAATTCATACTCACGGATGAAATTTCATTATGGTTCTCAAAAACTTTCGAACCACAAAATTTAAATGAATCCCCTGCGGGGCCATCTTTTCAAACGGCCAACAATTGTGGATAATTGTTTGGCAACTCTGTCACTTTGAAAGGAGGCATATAAATACAGAATAGTCTGAAGTAAAAATAATAGTATAAAAATTAAAAACAACCAATCAGGTAACGATACCATTCTAAAACAAATATTTAATCACAGAACTTAGCTTATAAGCTAAGCAACAACCGACAAAGAATAAAGTACAACAGTACTTTTTGTCGGCCACGTGCACTACACGATAAAAATATTAAACAGATGTGGGTCCCACCACATTAAAAAGAAGGTACGACAACCAAATGTGGGCCCCACCACATTTAAAAGACGGCGGGATAAAAAAATAAAGCATAAAAAATCCCGCCTAAAACCTAATAGGACCCACAAAAACACGTGGCAAAATTTAGGCCACCCGGTAATATTAAACGGGTGGCCTAAATTTTGCCAGATGTCAAACGCATATGTATTGGTGTTAACCTATATAAACAACCCCATAACACCAATACAACCAGAACATTGAAACAACACCGATTACAATTATGAGAAACCCCCAACTAATTTTCGTCTTCATGCAAAAAATATTTTCCTCACATATCCAAAATGCAATTTAGAAATTTCCGAAGCAATGAAACAAATACAAAACATACAATGTTCGTCAAACAAGAAATTCATACGAATTTCTCAAGAAACTCACGAAGATGGTTCTCCACATCTACATGCTTTAATACAATTCGAAGGTAAACTTCAATTATACAATAATCGTTTATTTGATCTTACCCATCCAAACACCTCTTCAATATTTCATCCGAATATTCAAGGAGCAAAATCCAGTTCAGATGTTAAAAAATACATTGAAAAGGAAGGAACCTATCTAGATTGGGGTGAGTTTCAGATAGATGGTCGGTCTGCAAGAGGAGGATTACAATGCGCTAATAAAGCTTACGCCCAAGCTTTAAATAGCGAAACTCATCAAAAAGCAATGGAAACTATTAAAGAGCTTGCGCCTAGAGATTTTGTTCTACAATTCCACAATATTCAAAACAATCTAAACCGAATCTTCCAAAAGCCAAAAGAAGTCTACGTTCCGAAATTCCATTTTAGTCAATTCATACTCACGGATGAAATTTCATTATGGTTCTCAAAAACTTTCGAACCACAAAATTTAAATGAATCCCCTGCGGGGCCATCTTTTCATATACTCAAAAAAGATACTGACAGACCAAAATCAATTATTATCGAAGGTCCTACAAGAACAGGAAAAACACAGTGGGCACGTTCTATTGGACCACATAATTACTTAAGTGGCACCTGGTGCACTTTTCCTCAAACGACAAACGAGACTTTAATAACTTATTCACCTCTTTATTAAACAGGAGGAACTCTTCCTGTTCCTCCAAATTGATGTCTTTCGGGTTCGCCTTGATTCCCAAAATGTCCCACTTGTTCTGCCGAAGAAAACAACTGGTGCAAACGGCCAACAATTGTGGATAATTGTTTGGCAACTCTGTCACTTTGAAAGGAGGCATATAAATACAGAATAGTCTGAAGTAAAAATAATAGTATAAAAATTAAAAACAACCAATCAGGTAACGATACCATTCTAAAACAAATATTTAATCACAGAACTTAGCTTATAAGCTAAGCAACAACCGACAAAGAATAAAGTACAACAGTACTTTTTGTCGGCCACGTGCACTACACGACAAAAATATTAAACAGATGTGGGTCCCACCACATTAAAAAGAAGGTACGACAACCAAATGTGGGCCCCACCACATTTAAAAGACGGCGGGATAAAAAAATAAAGCATAAAAAATCCCGCCTAAAACCTAATAGGACCCACAAAAACACGTGGCAAAATTTAGGCCACCCGGTAATATTAAACGGGTGGCCTAAATTTTGCCAGATGTCAAACGCATATGTATTGGTGTTAACCTATATAAACAACCCCATAACACCAATACAACCAGAACATTGAAACAACACCGATTACAATTATGAGAAACCCCCCAACTAATTTTCGTCTTCATGCAAAAAATATTTTCCTCACATATCCAAAATGCAATTTAGAAATTTCCGAAGCAATGAAACAAATACAAAACATACAATGTTCGTCAAACAAGAAATTCATACGAATTTCTCAAGAAACTCACGAAGATGGTTCTCCACATCTACATGCTTTAATACAATTCGAAGGTAAACTTCAATTATACAATAATCGTTTATTTGATCTTACCCATCCAAACACCTCTTCAATATTTCATCCGAATATTCAAGGAGCAAAATCCAGTTCAGATGTTAAAAAATACATTGAAAAGGAAGGAACCTATCTAGATTGGGGTGAGTTTCAGATAGATGGTCGGTCTGCAAGAGGAGGATTACAATCCGCTAATGAAGCTTACGCCCAAGCTTTAAATAGCGAAACTCATCAAAAAGCAATGGAAACTATTAAAGAGCTTGCGCCTAGAGATTTTGTTCTACAATTCCACAATATTCAAAACAATCTAAACCGAATCTTCCAAAAGCCAAAAGAAGTCTACGTTCCGAAATTCCATTTTAGTCAATTCATACTCACGGATGAAATTTCATTATGGTTCTCAAAAACTTTCGAACCACAAAATTTAAATGAATCCCCTGCGGGGCCATCTTTTCATATACTCAAAAAAGATACTGACAGACCAAAATCAATTATTATCGAATGTCCTACAAGAACAGGAAAAACACAGTGGGCACGTTCTATTGGACCACATAATTACTTAAGTGGCCATCTGGATTTCAACTACAACACTTTCTCAGACGAAGTGGAATACAACGTAATAGATGATGTGGATCCATCGTACTTGAAAATGAAACATTGGAAACAATTAATTGGCGCGCAAAGAGAGTGGCAGACAAACCTTAAATATGGAAAACCACGTGTCATTAAAGGTGGTATTCCAATTGTTTGGCAACTCTGTCACTTTGAAAGGAGGCATATAAATACAGAATAGTCTGAAGTAAAAATAATAGTATAAAAATTAAAAACAACCAATCAGGTAACGATACCATTCTAAAACAAATATTTAATCACAGAACTTAGCTTATAAGCTAAGCAACAACCGACAAAGAATAAAGTACAACAGTACTTTTTGTCGGCCACGTGCACTACACGATAAAAATATTAAACAGATGTGGGTCCCACCACATTAAAAAGAAGGTACGACAACCAAATGTGGGCCCCACCACATTTAAAAGACGGCGGGATAAAAAAATAAAGCAAAAAAAATCCCGCCTAAAACCTAATAGGACCCACAAAAACACGTGGCAAAATTTAGGCCACCCGGTAATATTAAACGGGTGGCCTAAATTTTGCCAGATGTCAAACGCATATGTATTGGTGTTAACCTATATAAACAACCCCATAACACCAATACAACCAGAACATTGAAACAACACCGATTACAATTATGAGAAACCCCCCAACTAATTTTTGTCTTCATGCAAAAAATATTTTCCTCACATATCCAAAATGCAATTTAGAAATTTCCGAAGCAATGAAACAAATACAAAACATACAATGTTCGTCAAACAAGAAATTCATACGAATTTCTCAAGAAACTCACGAAGATGGTTCTCCACATCTACATGCTTTAATACAATTCGAAGGTAAACTTCAATTATACAATAATCGTTTATTTGATCTTACCCATCCAAACACCTCTTCAATATTTCATCCGAATATTCAAGGAGCAAAATCCAGTTCAGATGTTAAAAAATACATTGAAAAGGAAGGAACCTATCTAGATTGGGGTGAGTTTCAGATAGATGGTCGGTCTGCAAGAGGAGGATTAAAATCCGCTAATGAAGCTTACGCCCAAGCTTTAAATAGCGAAACTCATCAAAAAGCAATGGAAACTATTAAAGAGCTTGCGCCTAGAGATTTTGTTCTACAATTCCACAATATTCAAAACAATCTAAACCGAATCTTCCAAAAGCCAAAAGAAGTCTACGTTCCGAAATTCCATTTTAGTCAATTCATACTCACGGATGAAATTTCATTATGGTTCTCAAAAACTTTCGAACCACAAAATTTAAATGAATCCCCTGCGGGGCCATCTTTTCATATACTCAAAAAAGATACTGACAGACCAAAATCAATTATTATCGAAGGTCCTACAAGAACAGGAAAAACACAGTGGGCACGTTCTATTGGACCACATAATTACTTAAGTGGCCATCTGGATTTCAACTACAACACTTTCTCAGACGAAGTGGAATACAACGTAATAGATGATGTGGATCCAGCGTACTTGAAAATGAAACATTGGAAACAATTAATTGGCGCGCAAAGAGAGTGGCAGACAAACCTTAAATATGGAAAACCACGTGTCATTAAAGGTGGTATTCCAATTGTTTGGCAACTCTGTCACTTTGAAAGGAGGCATATAAATACAGAATAGTCTGAAGTAAAAATAATAGTATAAAAATTAAAAACAACCAATCAGGTAACGATACCATTCTAAAACAAATATTTAATCACAGAACTTAGCTTATAAGCTAAGCAACAACCGACAAAGAATAAAGTACAACAGTACTTTTTGTCGGCCACGTGCACTACACGATAAAAATATTAAACAGATGTGGGTCCCACCACATTAAAAAGAAGGTACGACAACCAAATGTGGGCCCCACCACATTTAAAAGACGGCGGGATAAAAAAATAAAGCATAAAAAATCCCGCCTAAAACCTAATAGGACCCACAAAAACACGTGGCAAAATTTAGGCCACCCGGTAATATTAAACGGGTGGCCTAAATTTTGCCAGATGTCAAACGCATATGTATTGGTGTTAACCTATATAAACAACCCCATAACACCAATACAACCAGAACATTGAAACAACACCGATTACAATTATGAGAAACCCCCCAACTAATTTTCGTCTTCATGCAAAAAATATTTTCCTCACATATCCAAAATGCAATTTAGAAATTTCCGAAGCAATGAAACAAATACAAAACATACAATGTTCGTCAAACAAGAAATTCATACGAATTTCTCAAGAAACTCACGAAGATGGTTCTCCACATCTACATGCTTTAATACAATTCGAAGGTAAACTTCAATTATACAATAATCGTTTATTTGATCTTACCCATCCAAACACCTCTTCAATATTTCATCCGAATATTCAAGGAGCAAAATCCAGTTCAGATGTTAAAAAATACATTGAAAAGGAAGGAACCTATCTAGATTGGGGTGAGTTTCAGATAGATGGTCGGTCTGCAAGAGGAGGATTACAATCCGCTAATGAAGCTTACGCCCAAGCTTTAAATAGCGAAACTCATCAAAAAGCAATGGAAACTATTAAAGAGCTTGCGCCTAGAGATTTTGTTCTACAATTCCACAATATTCAAAACAATCTAAACCGAATCTTCCAAAAGCCAAAAGAAGTCTACGTTCCGAAATTCCATTTTAGTCAATTCATACTCACGGATGAAATTTCATTATGGTTCTCAAAAACTTTCGAACCACAAAATTTAAATGAATCCCCTACGGGGCCATCTTTTCATATACTCAAAAAAGATACTGACAGACCAAAATCAATTATTATCGAAGGTCCTACAAGAACAGGAAAAACACAGTGGGCACGTTCTATTGGACCACATAATTACTTAAGTGGCCATCTGGATTTCAACTACAACACTTTCTCAGACGAAGTGGAATACAACGTAATAGATGATGTGGATCCAGCGTACTTGAAAATGAAACATTGGAAACAATTAATTGGCGCGCAAAGAGAGTGGCAGACAAACCTTAAATATGGAAAACCACGTGTCATTAAAGGTGGTATTCCAATTGTTTGGCAACTCTGTCACTTTGAAAGGAGGCATATAAATACAGAATAGTCTGAAGTAAAAATAATAGTATAAAAATTAAAAACAACCAATCAGGTAACGATACCATTCTAAAACAAATATTTAATCACAGAACTTAGCTTATAAGCTAAGCAACAACCGACAAAGAATAAAGTACAACAGTACTTTTTGTCGGCCACGTGCACTACACGATAAAAATATTAAACAGATGTGGGTCCCACCACATTAAAAAGAAGGTACGACAACCAAATGTGGGCCCCACCACATTTAAAAGACGGCGGGATAAAAAAATAAAGCAAAAAAAATCCCGCCTAAAACCTAATAGGACCCACAAAAACACGTGGCAAAATTTAGGCCACCCGGTAATATTAAACGGGTGGCCTAAATTTTGCCAGATGTCAAACGCATATGTATTGGTGTTAACCTATATAAACAACCCCATAACACCAATACAACCAGAACATTGAAACAACACCGATTACAATTATGAGAAACCCCCCAACTAATTTTTGTCTTCATGCAAAAAATATTTTCCTCACATATCCAAAATGCAATTTAGAAATTTCCGAAGCAATGAAACAAATACAAAACATACAATGTTCGTCAAACAAGAAATTCATACGAATTTCTCAAGAAACTCACGAAGATGGTTCTCCACATCTACATGCTTTAATACAATTCGAAGGTAAACTTCAATTATACAATAATCGTTTATTTGATCTTACCCATCCAAACACCTCTTCAATATTTCATCCGAATATTCAAGGAGCAAAATCCAGTTCAGATGTTAAAAAATACATTGAAAAGGAAGGAACCTATCTAGATTGGGGTGAGTTTCAGATAGATGGTCGGTCTGCAAGAGGAGGATTACAATCCGCTAATGAAGCTTACGCCCAAGCTTTAAATAGCGAAACTCATCAAAAAGCAATGGAAACTATTAAAGAGCTTGCGCCTAGAGATTTTGTTCTACAATTCCACAATATTCAAAACAATCTAAACCGAATCTTCCAAAAGCCAAAAGAAGTCTACGTTCCGAAATTCCATTTTAGTCAATTCATACTCACGGATGAAATTTCATTATGGTTCTCAAAAACTTTCGAACCACAAAATTTAAATGAATCCCCTGCGGGGCCATCTTTTCATATACTCAAAAAAGATACTGACAGACCAAAATCAATTATTATCGAAGGTCCTACAAGAACAGGAAAAACACAGTGGGCACGTTCTATTGGACCACATAATTACTTAAGTGGCCATCTGGATTTCAACTACAACACTTTCTCAGACGAAGTGGAATACAACGTAATAGATGATGTGGATCCAGCGTACTTGAAAATGAAACATTGGAAACAATTAATTGGCGCGCAAAGAGAGTGGCAGACAAACCTTAAATATGGAAAACCACGTGTCATTAAAGGTGGTATTCCAATTGTTTGGCAACTCTGTCACTTTGAAAGGAGGCATATAAATACAGAATAGTCTGAAGTAAAAATAATAGTATAAAAATTAAAAAAAACCAATCAGGTAACGATACCATTCTAAAACAAATATTTAATCACAGAACTTAGCTTATAAGCTAAGCAACAACCGACAAAGAATAAAGTACAACAGTACTTTTTGTCGGCCACGTGCACTACACGATAAAAATATTAAACAGATGTGGGTCCCACCACATTAAAAAGAAGGTACGACAACCAAATGTGGGCCCCACCACATTTAAAAGACGGCGGGATAAAAAAATAAAGCATAAAAAATCCCGCCTAAAACCTAATAGGACCCACAAAAACACGTGGCAAAATTTAGGCCACCCGGTAATATTAAACGGGTGGCCTAAATTTTGCCAGATGTCAAACGCATATGTATTGGTGTTAACCTATATAAACAACCCCATAACACCAATACAACCAGAACATTGAAACAACACCGATTACAATTATGAGAAACCCCCCAACTAATTTTCGTCTTCATGCAAAAAATATTTTCCTCACATATCCAAAATGCAATTTAGAAATTTCCGAAGCAATGAAACAAATACAAAACATACAATGTTCGTCAAACAAGAAATTCATACGAATTTCTCAAGAAACTCACGAAGATGGTTCTCCACATCTACATGCTTTAATACAATTCGAAGGTAAACTTCAATTATACAATAATCGTTTATTTGATCTTACCCATCCAAACACCTCTTCAATATTTCATCCGAATATTCAAGGAGCAAAATCCAGTTCAGATGTTAAAAAATACATTGAAAAGGAAGGAACCTATCTAGATTGGGGTGAGTTTCAGATAGATGGTCGCTCTGCAAGAGGAGGATTACAATCCGCTAATGAAGCTTACGCCCAAGCTTTAAATAGCGAAACTCATCAAAAAGCAATGGAAACTATTAAAGAGCTTGCGCCTAGAGATTTTGTTCTACAATTCCACAATATTCAAAACAATCTAAACCGAATCTTCCAAAAGCCAAAAGAAGTCTACGTTCCGAAATTCCATTTTAGTCAATTCATACTCACGGATGAAATTTCATTATGGTTCTCAAAAACTTTCGAACCACAAAATTTAAATGAATCCCCTGCGGGGCCATCTTTTCATATACTCAAAAAAGATACTGACAGACCAAAATCAATTATTATCGAAGGTCCTACAAGAACAGGAAAAACACAGTGGGCACGTTCTATTGGACCACATAATTACTTAAGTGGCCATCTGGATTTCAACTACAACACTTTCTCAGACGAAGTGGAATACAACGTAATAGATGATGTGGATCCAGCGTACTTGAAAATGAAACATTGGAAACAATTAGTTGGCGCGCAAAGAGAGTGGCAGACAAACCTTAAATATGGAAAACCACGTGTCAGTAAAGGTGGTATTCCAATTGTTTGGCAACTCTGTCACTTTGAAAGGAGGCATATAAATACAGAATAGTCTGAAGTAAAAATAATAGTATAAAAATTAAAAACAACCAATCAGGTAACGATACCATTCTAAAACAAATATTTAATCACAGAACTTAGCTTATAAGCTAAGCAACAACCGACAAAGAATAAAGTACAACAGTACTTTTTGTCGGCCACGTGCACTACACGATAAAAATATTAAACAGATGTGGGTCCCACCACATTAAAAAGAAGGTATGACAACCAAATGTAGGCCCCACCACATTTAAAAGACGGCGGGATAAAAAAATAAAGCATAAAAAATCCCGCCTAAAACCTAATAGGACCCACAAAAACACGTGGCAAAATTTAGGCCACCCGGTAATATTAAATGGGTGGCCTAAATTTTGCCAGATGTCAAACGCATATGTATTGGTGTTAACCTATATAAACAACCCCATAACACCAATACAACCAGAACATTGAAACAACACCGATTACAATTATGAGAAACCCCCCAACTAATTTTCGTCTTCATGCAAAAAATATTTTCCTCACATATCCAAAATGCAATTTAGAAATTTCCGAAGCAATGAAACAAATACAAAACATACAATGTTCGTCAAACAAGAAATTCATACGAATTTCTCAAGAAACTCACGAAGATGGTTCTCCACATCTACATGCTTTAATACAATTCGAAGGTAAACTTCAATTATACAATAATCGTTTATTTGATCTTACCCATCCAAACACCTCTTCAATATTTCATCCGAATATTCAAGGAGCAAAATCCAGTTCAGATGTTAAAAAATACATTGAAAAGGAAGGAACCTATCTAGATTGGGGTGAGTTTCAGATAGATGGTCGGTCTGCAAGAGGAGGATTACAATCCGCTAATGAAGCTTACGCCCAAGCTTTAAATAGCGAAACTCATCAAAAAGCAATGGAAACTATTAAAGAGCTTGCGCCTAGAGATTTTGTTCTACAATTCCACAATATTCAAAACAATCTAAACCGAATCTTCCAAAAGCCAAAAGAAGTCTACGTTCCGAAATTCCATTTTAGTCAATTCATACTCACGGATGAAATTTCATTATGGTTCTCAAAAACTTTCGAACCACAAAATTTAAATGAATCCCCTGCGGGGCCATCTTTTCATATACTCAAAAAAGATACTGACAGACCAAAATCAATTATTATCGAAGGTCCTACAAGAACAGGAAAAACACAGTGGGCACGTTCTATTGGACCACATAATTACTTAAGTGGCCATCTGGATTTCAACTACAACACTTTCTCAGACGAAGTGGAATACAACGTAATAGATGATGTGGATCCAGCGTACTTGAAAATGAAACATTGGAAACAATTAGTTGGCGCGCAAAGAGAGTGGCAGACAAACCTTAAATATGGAAAACCACGTGTCATTAAAGGTGGTATTCCAATTGTTTGGCAACTCTGTCACTTTGAAAGGAGGCATATAAATACAGAATAGTCTGAAGTAAAAATAATAGTATAAAAATTAAAAACAACCAATCAGGTAACGATACCATTCTAAAACAAATATTTAATCACAGAACTTAGCTTATAAGCTAAGCAACAACCGACAAAGAATAAAGTACAACAGTACTTTTTTCGGCCACGTGCACTACACGATAAAAATATTAAACAGATGTGGGTCCCACCACATTAAAAAGAAGGTACGACAACCAAATGTGGGCCCCACCACATTTAAAAGACGGCGGGATAAAAAAATAAAGCATAAAAAATCCCGCCTAAAACCTAATAGGACCCACAAAAACACGTGGCAAAATTTAGGCCACCCGGTAATATTAAACGGGTGGCCTAAATTTTGCCAGATGTCAAACGCATATGTATTGGTGTTAACCTATATAAACAACCCCATAACACCAATACAACCAGAACATTGAAACAACACCGATTACAATTATGAGAAACCCCCCAACTAATTTTCGTCTTCATGCAAAAAATATTTTCCTCACATATCCAAAATGCAATTTAGAAATTTCCGAAGCAATGAAACAAATACAAAACATACAATGTTCGTCAAACAAGAAATTCATACGAATTTCTCAAGAAACTCACGAAGATGGTTCTCCACATCTACATGCTTTAATACAATTCGAAGGTAAACTTCAATTATACAATAATCGTTTATTTGATCTTACCCATCCAAACACCTCTTCAATATTTCATCCGAATATTCAAGGAGCAAAATCCAGTTCAGATGTTAAAAAATACATTGAAAAGGAAGGAACCTATCTAGATTGGGGTGAGTTTCAGATAGATGGTCGGTCTGCAAGAGGAGGATTACAATCCGCTAATGAAGCTTACGCCCAAGCTTTAAATAGCGAAACTCATCAAAAAGCAATGGAAACTATTAAAGAGCTTGCGCCTAGAGATTTTGTTCTACAATTCCACAATATTCAAAACAATCTAAACCGAATCTTCCAAAAGCCAAAAGAAGTCTACGTTCCGAAATTCCATTTTAGTCAATTCATACTCACGGATGAAATTTCATTATGGTTCTCAAAAACTTTCGAACCACAAAATTTAAATGAATCCCCTGCGGGGCCATCTTTTCATATACTCAAAAAAGATACTGACAGACCAAAATCAATTATTATCGAAGGTCCTACAAGAACAGGAAAAACACAGTGGGCACGTTCTATTGGACCACATAATTACTTAAGTGGCCATCTGGATTTCAACTACAACACTTTCTCAGACGAAGTGGAATACAACGTAATAGATGATGTGGATCCAGCGTACTTGAAAATGAAACATTGGAAACAATTAGTTGGCGCGCAAAGAGAGTGGCAGACAAACCTTAAATATGGAAAACCACGTGTCAGTAAAGGTGGTATTCCAATTGTTTGGCAACTCTGTCACTTTGAAAGGAGGCATATAAATACAGAATAGTCTGAAGTAAAAATAATAGTATAAAAATTAAAAACAACCAATCAGGTAACGATACCATTCTAAAACAAATATTTAATCACAGAACTTAGCTTATAAGCTAAGCAACAACCGACAAAGAATAAAGTACAACAGTACTTTTTGTCGGCCACGTGCACTACACGATAAAAATATTAAACAGATGTGGGTCCCACCACATTAAAAAGAAGGTACGACAACCAAATGTGGGCCCCACCACATTTAAAAGACGGCGGGATAAAAAAATAAAGCATAAAAAATCCCGCCTAAAACCTAATAGGACCCACAAAAACACGTGGCAAAATTTAGGCCACCCGGTAATATTAAACGGGTGGCCTAAATTTTGCCAGATATCAAACGCATATGTATTGGTGTTAACCTATATAAACAACCCCATAACACCAATACAACCAGAACATTGAAACAACACCGATTACAATTATGAGAAACCCCCCAACTAATTTTCGTCTTCATGCAAAAAATATTTTCCTCACATATCCAAAATGCAATTTAGAAATTTCCGAAGCAATGAAACAAATACAAAACATACAATGTTCGTCAAACAAGAAATTCATACGAATTTCTCAAGAAACTCACGAAGATGGTTCTCCACATCTACATGCTTTAATACAATTCGAAGGTAAACTTCAATTATACAATAATCGTTTATTTGATCTTACCCATCCAAACACCTCTTCAATATTTCATCCGAATATTCAAGGAGCAAAATCCAGTTCAGATGTTAAAAAATACATTGAAAAGGAAGGAACCTATCTAGATTGGGGTGAGTTTCAGATAGATGGTCGGTCTGCAAGAGGAGGATTACAATCCGCTAATGAAGCTTACGCCCAAGCTTTAAATAGCGAAACTCATCAAAAAGCAATGGAAACTATTAAAGAGCTTGCGCCTAGAGATTTTGTTCTACAATTCCACAATATTCAAAACAATCTAAACCGAATCTTCCAAAAGCCAAAAGAAGTCTACGTTCCGAAATTCCATTTTAGTCAATTCATACTCACGGATGAAATTTCATTATGGTTCTCAAAAACTTTCGAACCACAAAATTTAAATGAATCCCCTGCGGGGCCATCTTTTCATATACTCAAAAAAGATACTGACAGACCAAAATCAATTATTATCGAAGGTCCTACAAGAACAGGAAAAACACAGTGGGCACGTTCTATTGGACCACATAATTACTTAAGTGGCCATCTGGATTTCAACTACAACACTTTCTCAGACGAAGTGGAATACAACGTAATAGATGATGTGGATCCAGCGTACTTGAAAATGAAACATTGGAAACAATTAGTTGGCGCGCAAAGAGAGTGGCAGACAAACCTTAAATATGGAAAACCACGTGTCATTAAAGGTGGTATTCCAATTGTTTGGCAACTCTGTCACTTTGAAAGGAGGCATATAAATACAGAATAGTCTGAAGTAAAAATAATAGTATAAAAATTAAAAACAACCAATCAGGTAACGATACCATTCTAAAACAAATATTTAATCACAGAACTTAGCTTATAAGCTAAGCAACAACCGACAAAGAATAAAGTACAACAGTACTTTTTGTCGGCCACGTGCACTACACGATAAAAATATTAAACAGATGTGGGTCCCACCACATTAAAAAGAAGGTACGACAACCAAATGTGGGCCCCACCACATTTAAAAGACGGCGGGATAAAAAAATAAAGCATAAAAAATCCCGCCTAAAACCTAATAGGACCCACAAAAACACGTGGCAAAATTTAGGCCATCCGGTAATATTAAACGGGTGGCCTAAATTTTGCCAGATGTCAAACGCATATGTATTGGTGTTAACCTATATAAACAACCCCATAACACCAATACAACCAGAACATTGAAACAACACCGATTACAATTATGAGAAACCCCCCAACTAATTTTCGTCTTCATGCAAAAAATATTTTCCTCACATATCCAAAATGCAATTTAGAAATTTCCGAAGCAATGAAACAAATACAAAACATACAATGTTCGTCAAACAAGAAATTCATACGAATTTCTCAAGAAACTCACGAAGATGGTTCTCCACATCTACATGCTTTAATACAATTCGAAGGTAAACTTCAATTATACAATAATCGTTTATTTGATCTTACCCATCCAAACACCTCTTCAATATTTCATCCGAATATTCAAGGAGCAAAATCCAGTTCAGATGTTAAAAAATACATTGAAAAGGAAGGAACCTATCTAGATTGGGGTGAGTTTCAGATAGATGGTCGGTCTGCAAGAGGAGGATTACAATCCGCTAATGAAGCTTACGCCCAAGCTTTAAATAGCGAAACTCATCAAAAAGCAATGGAAACTATTAAAGAGCTTGCGCCTAGAGATTTTGTTCTACAATTCCACAATATTCAAAACAATCTAAACCGAATCTTCCAAAAGCCAAAAGAAGTCTACGTTCCGAAATTCCATTTTAGTCAATTCATACTCACGGATGAAATTTCATTATGGTTCTCAAAAACTTTCGAACCACAAAATTTAAATGAATCCCCTGCGGGGCCATCTTTTCATATACTCAAAAAAGATACTGACAGACCAAAATCAATTATTATCGAAGGTCCTACAAGAACAGGAAAAACACAGTGGGCACGTTCTATTGGACCACATAATTACTTAAGTGGCCATCTGGATTTCAACTACAACACTTTCTCAGACGAAGTGGAATACAACGTAATAGATGATGTGGATCCAGCGTACTTGAAAATGAAACATTGGAAACAATTAATTGGCGCGCAAAGAGAGTGGCAGACAAACCTTAAATATGGAAAACCACGTGTCATTAAAGGTGGTATTCCAATTGTTTGGCAACTCTGTCACTTTGAAAGGAGGCATATAAATACAGAATAGTCTGAAGTAAAAATAATAGTATAAAAATTAAAAACAACCAATCAGGCAACGATACCATTCTAAAACAAATATTTAATCACAGAACTTAGCTTATAAGCTAAGCAACAACCGACAAAGAATAAAGTACAACAGTACTTTTTGTCGGCCACGTGCACTACACGATAAAAATATTAAACAGATGTGGGTTCCACCACATTAAAAAGAAGGTACGACAACCAAATGTGGGCCCCACCACATTTAAAAGACGGCGGGATAAAAAAATAAAGCATAAAAAATCCCGCCTAAAACCTAATAGGACCCACAAAAACACGTGGCAAAATTTAGGCCACCCGGTAATATTAAACGGGTGGCCTAAATTTTGCCAGATGTCAAACGCATATGTATTGGTGTTAACCTATATAAACAACCCCATAACACCAATACAACCAGAACATTGAAACAACACCGATTACAATTATGAGAAACCCCCCAACTAATTTTCGTCTTCATGCAAAAAATATTTTCCTCACATATCCAAAATGCAATTTAGAAATTTCCGAAGCAATGAAACAAATACAAAACATACAATGTTCGTCAAACAAGAAATTCATACGAATTTCTCAAGAAACTCACGAAGATGGTTCTCCACATCTACATGCTTTAATACAATTCGAAGGTAAACTTCAATTATACAATAATCGTTTATTTGATCTTACCCATCCAAACACCTCTTCAATATTTCATCCGAATATTCAAGGAGCAAAATCCAGTTCAGATGTTAAAAAATACATTGAAAAGGAAGGAACCTATCTAGATTGGGGTGAGTTTCAGATAGATGGTCGGTCTGCAAGAGGAGGATTACAATCCGCTAATGAAGCTTACGCCCAAGCTTTAAATAGCGAAACTCATCAAAAAGCAATGGAAACTATTAAAGAGCTTGCGCCTAGAGATTTTGTTCTACAATTCCACAATATTCAAAACAATCTAAACCGAATCTTCCAAAAGCCAAAAGAAGTCTACGTTCCGAAATTCCATTTTAGTCAATTCATACTCACGGATGAAATTTCAATATGGTTCTCAAAAACTTTCGAACCACAAAATTTAAATGAATCCCCTGCGGGGCCATCTTTTCATATACTCAAAAAAGATACTGACAGACCAAAATCAATTATTATCGAAGGTCCTACAAGAACAGGAAAAACACAGTGGGCACGTTCTATTGGACCACATAATTACTTAAGGTGGTATTCCAATTGTTTGGCAACTCTGTCACTTTGAAAGGAGGCATATAAATACAGAATAGTCTGAAGTAAAAATAATAGTATAAAAATTAAAAACAACCAATCAGGTAACGATACCATTCTAAAACAAATATTTAATCACAGAACTTAGCTTATAAGCTAAGCAACAACCGACAAAGAATAAAGTACAACAGTACTTTTTGTCGGCCACGTGCACTACACGATAAAAATATTAAACAGATGTGGGTCCCACCACATTAAAAAGAAGGTACGACAACCAAATGTGGGCCCCACCACATTTAAAAGACGGCGGGATAAAAAAATAAAGCATAAAAAATCCTGCCTAAAACCTAATAGGACCCACAAAAACACGTGGCAAAATTTAGGCCACCCGGTAATATTAAACGGGTGGCCTAAATTTTGCCAGATGTCAAACGCATATGTATTGGTGTTAACCTATATAAACAACCCCATAACACCAATACAACCAGAACATTGAAACAACACCGATTACAATTATGAGAAACCCCCCAACTAATTTTCGTCTTCATGCAAAAAATATTTTCCTCACATATCCAAAATGCAATTTAGAAATTTCCGAAGCAATGAAACAAATACAAAACATACAATGTTCGTCAAACAAGAAATTCATACGAATTTCTCAAGAAACTCACGAAGATGGTTCTCCACATCTACATGCTTTAATACAATTCGAAGGTAAACTTCAATTATACAATAATCGTTTATTTGATCTTACCCATCCAAACACCTCTTCAATATTTCATCCGAATATTCAAGGAGCAAAATCCAGTTCAGATGTTAAAAAATACATTGAAAAGGAAGGAACCTATCTAGATTGGGGTGAGTTTCAGATAGATGGTCGGTCTGCAAGAGGAGGATTACAATCCGCTAATGAAGCTTACGCCCAAGCTTTAAATAGCGAAACTCATCAAAAAGCAATGGAAACTATTAAAGAGCTTGCGCCTAGAGATTTTGTTCTACAATTCCACAATATTCAAAACAATCTAAACCGAATCTTCCAAAAGCCAAAAGAAGTCTACGTTCCGAAATTCCATTTTAGTCAATTCATACTCACGGATGAAATTTCATTATGGTTCTCAAAAACTTTCGAACCACAAAATTTAAATGAATCCCCTGCGGGGCCATCTTTTCATATACTCAAAAAAGATACTGACAGAACAAAATCAATTATTATCGAAGGTTCTACAAGAACAGGAAAAACACAGTGGGCACGTTCTATTGGACCACATAATTACTTAAGTGGCACCTGGTGCACTTTTCCTCAAACGACAAACGAGACTTTAATAACTTATTCACCTCTTTATTAAACAGGAGGAACTCTTCCTGTTCCTCCAAATTGATGTCTTTCGGGTTCGCCTTGATTCCCAAAATGTACCACTTGTTCTGCCGAAGAAAACAACTGGTGCAAACGGCCAACAATTGTGGATAATTGTTTGGCAACTCTGTCACTTTGAAAGGAGGCATATAAATACAGAATAGTCTGAAGTAAAAATAATAGTATAAAAATTAAAAACAACCAATCAGGTAACGATACCATTCTAAAACAAATATTTAATCACAGAACTTAGCTTATAAGCTAAGCAACAACCGACAAAGAATAAAGTACAACAGTACTTTTTGTCGGCCACGTGCACTACACGATAAAAATATTAAACAGATGTGGGTCCCACCACATTAAAAAGAAGGTACGACAACCAAATGTGGGCCCCACCACATTTAAAAGACGGCGGGATAAAAAAATAAAGCATAAAAAAACCCGCCTAAAACCTAATAGGACCCACAAAAACACGTGGCAAAATTTAGGCCACCCGGTAATATTAAACGGGTGGCCTAAATTTTGCCAGATGTCAAACGCATATGTATTGGTGTTAACCTATATAAACAACCCCATAACACCAATACAACCAGAACATTGAAACAACACCGATTACAATTATGAGAAACCCCCCAACTAATTTTCGTCTTCATGCAAAAAATATTTTCCTCACATATCCAAAATGCAATTTAGAAATTTCCGAAGCAATGAAACAAATACAAAACATACAATGTTCGTCAAACAAGAAATTCATACGAATTTCTCAAGAAACTCACGAAGATGGTTCTCCACATCTACATGCTTTAATACAATTCGAAGGTAAACTTCAATTATACAATAATCGTTTATTTGATCTTACCCATCCAAACACCTCTTCAATATTTCATCCGAATATTCAAGGAGCAAAATCCAGTTCAGATGTTAAAAAATACATTGAAAAGGAAGGAACCTATCTAGATTGGGGTGAGTTTCAGATAGATGGTCGGTCTGCAAGAGGAGGATTACAATCCGCTAATAAAGCTTACGCCCAAGCTTTAAATAGCGAAACTCATCAAAAAGCAATGGAAACTATTAAAGAGCTTGCGCCTAGAGATTTTGTTCTACAATTCCACAATATTCAAAACAATCTAAACCGAATCTTCCAAAAGCCAAAAGAAGTCTACGTTCCGAAATTCCATTTTAGTCAATTCATACTCACGGATGAAATTTCATTATGGTTCTCAAAAACTTTCGAACCACAAAATTTAAATGAATCCCCTGCGGGGCCATCTTTTCATATACTCAAAAAAGATACTGACAGACCAAAATCAATTATTATCGAAGGTTCTACAAGAACAGGAAAAACACAGTGGGCACGTTCTATTGGACCACATAATTACTTAAGTGGCACCTGGTGCACTTTTCCTCAAACGAAAAACGAGACTTTAATAACTTATTCACCTCTTTATTAAACAGGAGGAACTCTTCCTGTTCCTCCAAATTGGTGTCTTTCGGGTTCGCCTTGATTCCCAAAATGTCCCACTTGTTCTGCCGAAGAAAACAACTGGTGCAAACGGCCAACAATTGTGGATAATTGTTTGGCAACTCTGTCACTTTGAAAGGAGGCATATAAATACAGAATAGTCTGAAGTAAAAATAATAGTATAAAAATTAAAAACAACCAATCAGGTAACGATACCATTCTAAAACAAATATTTAATCACAGAACTTAGCTTATAAGCTAAGCAACAACCGACAAAGAATAAAGTACAACAGTACTTTTTGTCGGCCACGTGCACTACACGATAAAAATATTAAACAGATGTGGGTCCCACCACATTAAAAAGAAGGTACGACAACCAAATGTGGGCCCCACCACATTTGAAAGACGGCGGGATAAAAAAATAAAGCATAAAAAATCCCGCCTAAAACCTAATAGGACCCACAAAAACACGTGGCAAAATTTAGGCCACCCGGTAATATTAAACGGGTGGCCTAAATTTTGCCAGATGTCAAACGCATATGTATTGGTGTTAACCTATATAAACAACCCCATAACACCAATACAACCAGAACATTGAAACAACACCGACTACAATTATGAGAAACCCCCCAACTAATTTTCGTCTTCATGCAAAAAATATTTTCCTCACATATCCAAAATGCAATTTAGAAATTTCCGAAGCAATGAAACAAATACAAAACATACAATGTTCGTCAAACAAGAAATTCATACGAATTTCTCAAGAAACTCACGAAGATGGTTCTCCACATCTACATGCTTTAATACAATTCGAAGGTAAACTTCAATTATACAATAATCGTTTATTTGATCTTACCCATCCAAACACCTCTTCAATATTTCATCCGAATATTCAAGGAGCAAAATCCAGTTCAGATGTTAAAAAATACATTGAAAAGGAAGGAACCTATCTAGATTGGGGTGAGTTTCAGATAGATGGTCGGTCTGCAAGAGGAGGATTACAATCCGCTAATCAAGCTTACGCCCAAGCTTTAAATAGCGAAACTCATCAAAAAGCAATGGAAACTATTAAAGAGCTTGCGCCTAGAGATTTTGTTCTACAATTCCACAATATTCAAAACAATCTAAACCGAATCTTCCAAAAGCCAAAAGAAGTCTACGTTCCGAAATTCCATTTTAGTCAATTCATACTCACGGATGAAATTTCATTATGGTTCTCAAAAACTTTCGAACCACAAAATTTAAATGAATCCCCTGCGGGGCCATCTTTTCATATAGTCAAAAAAGATACTGACAGACCAAAATCAATTATTATCGAAGGTCCTACAAGAACAGGAAAAACACAGTGGGCACGTTCTATTGGACCACATAATTACTTAAGTGGCACCTGGTGCACTTTTCCTCAAACGACAAACGAGACTTTAATAACTTATTCACCTCTTTATTAAACAGGAGGAACTCTTCCTGTTCCTCCAAATTGATGTCTTTCGGGTTCGCCTTGATTCCCAAAATGTCCCACTTGTTCTGCCGAAGAAAACAACTGGTGCAAACGGCCGACAATTGTGGATAATTGTTTGGCAACTCTGTCACTTTGAAAGGAGGCATATAAATACAGAATAGTCTGAAGTAAAAATAATAGTATAAAAATTAAAAACAACCAATCAGGTAACGATACCATTCTAAAACAAATATTTAATCACAGAACTTAGCTTATAAGCTAAGCAACAACCGACAAAGAATAAAGTACAACAGTACTTTTTGTCGGCCAGGTGCACTACACGACAAAAATATTAAACAGATGTGGGTCCCAACACATTAAAAAGAAGGTACGACAACCAAATGTGGGCCCCACCACATTTAAAAGACGGCGGGATTAAAAAATAAAGCATAAAAAATCCCGCCTAAAACCTGATAGGACCCACAAAAACACGTGGCAAAATTTAGGCCACCCGGTAATATTAAACGGGTGGCCTAAATTTTGCCAGATGTCAAACGCATATGTATTGGTGTTAACCTATATAAACAACCCCATAACACCAATACAACCAGAACATTGAAACAACACCGATTACAATTATGAGAAACCCCCCAACTAATTTTCGTCTTCATGCAAAAAATATTTTCCTCACATATCCAAAATGCAATTTAGAAATTTCCGAAGCAATGAAACAAATACAAAACATACAATGTTCGTCAAACAAGAAATTCATACGAATTTCTCAAGAAACTCACGAAGATGGTTCTCCACATCTACATGCTTTAATACAATTCGAAGGTAAACTTCAATTATACAATAATCGTTTATTTGATCTTACCCATCCAAACACCTCTTCAATATTTCATCCGAATATTCAAGGAGCAAAATCCAGTTCAGATGTTAAAAAATACATTGAAAAGGAAGGAACCTATCTAGATTGGGGTGAGTTTCAGATAGATGGTCGGTCTGCAAGAGGAGGATTACAATCCGCTAATGAAGCTTACGCCCAAGCTTTAAATAGCGAAACTCATCAAAAAGCAATGGAAACTATTAAAGAGCTTGCGCCTAGAGATTTTGTTCTACAATTCCACAATATTCAAAACAATCTAAACCGAATCTTCCAAAAGCCAAAAGAAGTCTACGTTCCGAAATTCCATTTTAGTCAATTCATACTCACGGATGAAATTTCATTATGGTTCTCAAAAACTTTCGAACCACAAAATTTAAATGAATCCCCTGCGGGGCCATCTTTTCATATACTCAAAAAAGATACTGACAGACCAAAATCAATTATTATCGAAGGTCCTACAAGAACAGGAAAAACACAGTGGGCACGTTCTATTGGACCACATAATTACTTAAGTGGCCATCTGGATTTCAACTACAACACTTTCTCAGACGAAGTGGAATACAACGTAATAGATGATGTGGATCCAGCGTACTTGAAAATGAAACATTGGAAACAATTAATTGGCGCGCAAAGAGAGTGGCAGACAAACCTTAAATATGGAAAACCACGTGTCATTAAAGGTGGTATTCCAATTGTTTGGCAACTCTGTCACTTTGAAAGAAGGCATATAAATACAGAATAGTCTGAAGTAAAAATAATAGTATAAAAATTAAAAACAACCAATCAGGCAACGATACCATTCTAAAACAAATATTTAATCACAGAACTTAGCTTATAAGCTAAGCAACAACCGACAAAGAATAAAGTACAACAGTACTTTTTGTCGGCCATGTGCACTACACGACAAAAATATTAAACAGATGTGGGTCCCACCACATTAAAAAGAAGGTACGACAACCAAATGTGGGCCCCACCACATTTAAAAGACGGCGGGATAAAAAAATAAAGCATAAAAAATCCCGTCTAAAACCTAATAGGACCCACAAAAACACGTGGCAAAATTTAGGCCACCCGGTAATATTAAACGGGTGGCCTAAATTTTGCCAGATGTCAAACGCATATGTATTGGTGTTAACCTATATAAACAACCCCATAACACCAATACAACCAGAACATTGAAACAACACCGACTACAATTATGAGAAACCCCCCAACTAATTTTCGTCTTCATGCAAAAAATATTTTCCTCACATATCCAAAATGCAATTTAGAAATTTCCGAAGCAATGAAACAAATACAAAACATACAATGTTCGTCAAACAAGAAATTCATACGAATTTCTCAAGAAACTCACGAAGATGGTTCTCCACATCTACATGCTTTAATACAATTCGAAGGTAAACTTCAATTATACAATAATCGTTTATTTGATCTTACCCATCCAAACACCTCTTCAATATTTCATCCGAATATTCAAGGAGCAAAATCCAGTTCAGATGTTAAAAAATACATTGAAAAGGAAGGAACCTATCTAGATTGGAGTGAGTTTCAGATAGATGGTCGGTCTGCAAGAGGAGGATTACAATCCGCTAATGAAGCTTACGCCCAAGATTTAAATAGCGAAACTCATCAAAAAGCAATGGAAACTATTAAAGAGCTTGTGCCTAGAGATTTTGTTCTACAATTCCACAATATTCAAAACAATCTAAACCGAATCTTCCAAAAGCCAAAAGAAGTCTACGTTCCGAAATTCCATTTTAGTCAATTCATACTCACGGATGAAATTTCATTATGGTTCTCAAAAACTTTCGAACCACAAAATTTAAATGAATCCCCTGCGGGGCCATCTTTTCATATACTCAAAAAAGATACTGACAGACCAAAATCAATTATTATCGAAGGTCCTACAAGAACAGGAAAAACACAGTGGGCACGTTCTATTGGACCACATAATTACTTAAGTGGCCATCTGGATTTCAACTACAACACTTTCTCAGACGAAGTGGAATACAACGTAATAGATGATGTGGATCCAGCGTACTTGAAAATGAAACATTGGAAACAATTAATTGGCGCGCAAAGAGAGTGGCAGACAAACCTTAAATATGGAAAACCACGTGTCATTAAAGGTGGTATTCCAATTGTTTGGCAACTCTGTCACTTTGAAAGGAGGCATATAAATACAGAATAGTCTGAAGTAAAAATAATAGTATAAAAATTAAAAACAACCAATCAGGCAACGATACCATTCTAAAACAAATATTTAATCACAGAACTTAGCTTATAAGCTAAGCAACAACCGACAAAGAATAAAGTACAACAGTACTTTTTGTCGGCCACGTGCACTACACGATAAAAATATTAAACAGATGTGGGTTCCACCACATTAAAAAGAAGGTACGACAACCAAATGTGGGCCCCACCACATTTAAAAGACGGCGGGATAAAAAAATAAAGCATAAAAAATCCCGCCTAAAACCTAATAGGACCCACAAAAACACGTGGCAAAATTTAGGCCACCCGGTAATATTAAACGGGTGGCCTAAATTTTGCCAGATGTCAAACGCATATGTATTGGTGTTAACCTATATAAACAACCCCATAACACCAATACAACCAGAACATTGAAACAACACCGATTACAATTATGAGAAACCCCCCAACTAATTTTCGTCTTCATGCAAAAAATATTTTCCTCACATATCCAAAATGCAATTTAGAAATTTCCGAAGCAATGAAACAAATACAAAACATACAATGTTCGTCAAACAAGAAATTCATACGAATTTCTCAAGAAACTCACGAAGATGGTTCTCCACATCTACATGCTTTAATACAATTCGAAGGTAAACTTCAATTATACAATAATCGTTTATTTGATCTTAACCATCCAAACACCTCTTCAATATTTCATCCGAATATTCAAGGAGCAAAATCCAGTTCAGATGTTAAAAAATACATTGAAAAGGAAGGAACCTATCTAGATTGGAGTGAGTTTCAGATAGATGGTCGGTCTGCAAGAGGAGGATTACAATCCGCTAATGAAGCTTACGCCCAAGCTTTAAATAGCGAAACTCATCAAAAAGCAATGGAAACTATTAAAGAGCTTGCGCCTAGAGATTTTGTTCTACAATTCCACAATATTCAAAACAATCTAAACCGAATCTTCCAAAAGCCAAAAGAAGTCTACGTTCCGAAATTCCATTTTAGTCAATTCATACTCACGGATGAAATTTCATTATGGTTCTCAAAAACTTTCGAACCACAAAATTTAAATGAATCCCCTGCGGGGCCATCTTTTCATATACTCAAAAAAGATACTGACAGACCAAAATCAATTATTATCGAAGGTCCTACAAGAACAGGAAAAACACAGTGGGCACGTTCTATTGGACCACATAATTACTTAAGTGGCCATCTGGATTTCAACTACAACACTTTCTCAGACGAAGTGGAATACAACGTAATAGATGATGTGGATCCAGCGTACTTGAAAATGAAACATTGGAAACAATTAATTGGCGCGCAAAGAGAGTGGCAGACAAACCTTAAATATGGAAAACCACGTGTCATTAAAGGTGGTATTCCAATTGTTTGGCAACTCTGTCACTTTGAAAGGAAGCATATAAATACAGAATAGTCTGAAGTAAAAATAATAGTATAAAAATTAAAAACAACCAATCAGGTAACGATACCATTCTAAAACAAATATTTAATCACAGAACTTAGCTTATAAGCTAAGCAACAACCGACAAAGAATAAAGTACAACAGTACTTTTTGTCGGCCACGTGCACTACACGATAAAAATATTAAACAGATGTGGGTCCCACCACATTAAAAAGAAGGTACGACAACCAAATGTGGGCCCCACCACATTTAAAAGACGGCGGGATAAAAAAATAAAGCATAAAAAATCCCGCCTAAAACCTAATAGGACCCACAAAAACACGTGGCAAAATTTAGGCCACCCGGTGCCCCACCACATTTAAAAGACGGCGGGATAAAAAAATAAAGCATAAAAAATCCCGCCTAAAACCTAATAGGACCCACAAAAATACGTGGCAAAATTTAGGCCACCCGGTAATATTAAACGGGTGGCCTAAATTTTGCCAGATGTCAAACGCATATGTATTGGTGTTAACCTATATAAACAACCCCATAACACCAATACAACCAGAACATTGAAACAACACCGATTACAATTATGAGAAACCCCCCAACTAATTTTCGTCTTCATGCAAAAAATATTTTCCTCACATATCCAAAATGCAATTTAGAAATTTCCGAAGCAATGAAACAAATACAAAACATACAATGTTCGTCAAACAAGAAATTCATACGAATTTCTCAAGAAACTCACGAAGATGGTTCTCCACATCTACATGCTTTAATACAATTCGAAGGTAAACTTCAATTATACAATAATCGTTTATTTGATCTTACCCATCCAAACACCTCTTCAATATTTCATCCGAATATTCAAGGAGCAAAATCCAGTTCAGATGTTAAAAAATACATTGAAAAGGAAGGAACCTATCTAGATTGGGGTGAGTTTCAGATAGATGGTCGGTCTGCAAGAGGAGGATTACAATCCGCTAATGAAGCTTACGCCCAAGCTTTAAATAGCGAAACTCATCAAAAAGCAATGGAAACTATTAAAGAGCTTGCGCCTAGAGATTTTGTTCTACAATTCCACAATATTCAAAACAATCTAAACCGAATCTTCCAAAAGCCAAAAGAAGTCTACGTTCCGAAATTCCATTTTAGTCAATTCATACTCACGGATGAAATTTCATTATGGTTCTCAAAAACTTTCGAACCACAAAATTTAAATGAATCCCCTGCGGGGCCATCTTTTCATATACTCAAAAAAGATACTGACAGACCAAAATCAATTATTATCGAAGGTTCTACAAGAACAGGAAAAACACAGTGGGCACGTTCTATTGGACCACATAATTACTTAAGGTGGTATTCCAATTGTTTGGCAACTCTGTCACTTTGAAAGGAGGCATATAAATACAGAATAGTCTGAAGTAAAAATAATAGTATAAAAATTAAAAACAACCAATCAGGTAACGATACCATTCTAAAACAAATATTTAATCACAGAACTTAGCTTATAAGCTAAGCAACAACCGACAAAGAATAAAGTACAACAGTACTTTTTGTCGGCCACGTGCACTACACGATAAAAATATTAAACAGATGTGGGTCCCACCACATTAAAAAGAAGGTACGACAACCAAATGTGGGCCCCACCACATTTGAAAGACGGCGGGATAAAAAAATAAAGCATAAAAAAACCCGCCTAAAACCTAATAGGACCCACAAAAACACGTGGCAAAATTTAGGCCACCCGGTAATATTAAACGGGTGGCCTAAATTTTGCCAGATGTCAAACGCATATGTATTGGTGTTAACCTATATAAACAACCCCATAACACCAATACAACCAGAACATTGAAACAACACCGATTACAATTATGAGAAACCCCCCAACTAATTTTCGTCTTCATGCAAAAAATATTTTCCTCACATATCCAAAATGCAATTTAGAAATTTCCGAAGCAATGAAACAAATACAAAACATACAATGTTCGTCAAACAAGAAATTCATACGAATTTCTCAAGAAACTCACGAAGATGGTTCTCCACATCTACATGCTTTAATACAATTCGAAGGTAAACTTCAATTATACAATAATCGTTTATTTGATCTTACCCATCCAAACACCTCTTCAATATTTCATCCGAATATTCAAGGAGCAAAATCCAGTTCAGATGTTAAAAAATACATTGAAAAGGAAGGAACCTATCTAGATTGGGGTGAGTTTCAGATAGATGGTCGGTCTGCAAGAGGAGGATTACAATCCGCTAATAATGCTTACGCCCAAGCTTTAAATAGCGAAACTCATCAAAAAGCAATGGAAACTATTAAAGAGCTTGCGCCTAGAGATTTTGTTCTACAATTCCACAATATTCAAAACAATCTAAACCGAATCTTCCAAAAGCCAAAAGAAGTCTACGTTTCGAAATTCCATTTTAGTCAATTCATACTCACGGATGAAATTTCATTATGGTTCTCAAAAACTTTCGAACCACAAAATTTAAATGAATCCCCTGCGGGGCCATCTTTTCATATACTCAAAAAAGATACTGACAGACCAAAATCAATTATTATCGAATGTTCTACAAGAACAGGAAAAACACAGTGGGCACGTTCTATTGGACCACATAATTACTTAAGTGGCACCTGGTGCACTTTTCCTCAAACGACAAACGAGACTTTAATAACTTATTCACCTCTTTATTAAACAGGAGGAACTCTTCCTGTTCCTCCAAATTGATGTCTTTCGGGTTCGCCTTGATTCCCAAAATGTCCCACTTGTTCTGCCGAAGAAAACAACTGGTGCAAACGGCCAACAATTGTGGATAATTGTTTGGCAACTCTGTCACTTTGAAAGGAGGCATATAAATACAGAATAGTCTGAAGTAAAAATAATAGTATAAAAATTAAAAACAACCAATCAGGTAACGATACCATTCTAAAACAAATATTTAATCACAGAACTTAGCTTATAAGCTAAGCAACAACCGACAAAGAATAAAGTACAACAGTACTTTTTGTCGGCCACGTGCACTACACGACAAAAATATTAAACAGATGTGGGTCCCAACACATTAAAAAGAAGGTACGACAACCAAATGTGGGCCCCACCACATTTAAAAGACGGCGGGGTTAAAAAATAAAGCATAAAAAATCCCGCCTAAAACCTAATAGGACCCACAAAAACACGTGGCAAAATTTAGGCCACCCGGTAATATTAAACGGGTGGCCTAAATTTTGCCAGATGTCAAACGCATATGTATTGGTGTTAACCTATATAAACAACCCCATAACACCAATACAACCAGAACATTGAAACAACACCGATTACAATTATGAGAAACCCCCCAACTAATTTTCGTCTTCATGCAAAAAATATTTTCCTCACATATCCAAAATGCAATTTAGAAATTTCCGAAGCAATGAAACAAATACAAAACATACAATGTTCGTCAAACAAGAAATTCATACGAATTTCTCAAGAAACTCACGAAGATGGTTCTCCACATCTACATGCTTTAATACAATTCGAAGGTAAACTTCAATTATACAATAATCGTTTATTTGATCTTACCCATCCAAACACCTCTTCAATATTTCATCCGAATATTCAAGGAGCAAAATCCAGTTCAGATGTTAAAAAATACATTGAAAAGGAAGGAACCTATCTAGATTGGGGTGAGTTTCAGATAGATGGTCGGTCTGCAAGAGGAGGATTACAATCCGCTAATGAAGCTTACGCCCAAGCTTTAAATAGCGAAACTCATCAAAAAGCAATGGAAACTATTAAAGAGCTTGCGCCTAGAGATTTTGTTCTACAATTCCACAATATTCAAAACAATCTAAACCGAATCTTCCAAAAGCCAAAAGAAGTCTACGTTCCGAAATTCCATTTTAGTCAATTCATACTCACGGATGAAATTTCATTATGGTTCTAAAAAACTTTCGAACCACAAAATTTAAATGAATCCCCTGCGGGGCCATCTTTTCATATACTCAAAAAAGATACTGACAGACCAAAATCAATTATTATCGAAGGTTCTACAAGAACAGGAAAAACACAGTGGGCACGTTCTATTGGACCACATAATTACTTAAGTGCACCTGGTGCACTTTTCCTCAAACGACAAACGAGACTTTAATAACTTATTCACCTCTTTATTAAACAGGAGGAACTCTTCCTGTTCCTCCAAATTGATGTCTTTCGGGTTCGCCTTGATTCCCAAAATGTCCCACTTGTTCTGCCGAAGAAAACAACTGGTGCAAACGGCCAACAATTGTGGATAATTGTTTGGCAACTCTGTCACTTTGAAAGGAGGCATATAAATACAGAATAGTCTGAAGTAAAAATAATAGTATAAAAATTAAAAACAACCAATCAGGTAACGATACCATTCTAAAACAAATATTTAATCACAGAACTTAGCTTATAAGCTAAGCAACAACCGACAAAGAATAAAGTACAACAGTACTTTTTGTCGGCCACGTGCACTACACGACAAAAATATTAAACAGATGTGGGTCCCAACACATTAAAAAGAAGGTACGACAACCAAATGTGGGCCCCACCACATTTAAAAGACGGCGGGATTAAAAAATAAAGCATAAAAAATCCCGCCTAAAACCTAATAGGACCCACAAAAACACGTGGCAAAATTTAGGCCACCCGGTAATATTAAACGGGTGGCCTAAATTTTGCCAGATGTCAAACGCATATGTATTGGTGTTAACCTATATAAACAACCCCATAACACCAATACAACCAGAACATTGAAACAACACCGATTACAATTATGAGAAACCCCCCAACTAATTTTCGTCTTCATGCAAAAAATATTTTCCTCACATATCCAAAATGCAATTTAGAAATTTCCGAAGCAATGAAACAAATACAAAACATACAATGTTCGTCAAACAAGAAATTCATACGAATTTCTCAAGAAACTCACGAAGATGGTTCTCCACATCTACATGCTTTAATACAATTCGAAGGTAAACTTCAATTATACAATAATCGTTTATTTGATCTTACCCATCCAAACACCTCTTCAATATTTCATCCGAATATTCAAGGAGCAAAATCCAGTTCAGATGTTAAAAAATACATTGAAAAGGAAGGAACCTATCTAGATTGGGGTGAGTTTCAGATAGATGGTCGGTCTGCAAGAGGAGGATTACAATCCGCTAATGAAGCTTACGCCCAAGCTTTAAATAGCGAAACTCATCAAAAAGCAATGGAAACTATTAAAGAGCTTGCGCCTAGAGATTTTGTTCTACAATTCCACAATATTCAAAACAATCTAAACCGAATCTTCCAAAAGCCAAAAGAAGTCTACGTTCCGAAATTCCATTTTAGTCAATTCATACTCACGGATGAAATTTCATTATGGTTCTCAAAAACTTTCGAACCACAAAATTTAAATGAATCCCCTGCGGGGCCATCTTTTCATATACTCAAAAAAGATACTGACAGACCAAAATCAATTATTATCGAAGGTTCTACAAGAACAGGAAAAACACAGTGGGCACGTTCTATTGGACCACATAATTACTTAAGTGGCACCTGGTGCACTTTTCCTCAAACGACAAACGAGACTTTAATAACTTATTCACCTCTTTATTAAACAGGAGGAACTCTTCCTGTTCCTCCAAATTGATGTCTTTCGGGTTCGCCTTGATTCCCAAAATGTCCCACTTGTTCTGCCGAAGAAAACAACTGGTGCAAACGGCCGACAATTGTGGATAATTGTTTGGCAACTCTGTCACTTTGAAAGGAGGCATATAAATACAGAATAGTCTGAAGTAAAAATAATAGTATAAAAATTAAAAACAACCAATCAGGTAACGATACCATTCTAAAACAAATATTTAATGTGATGTCCCGGAAATTTAGGCAATAATTATTTAATAATTTCATTGATAATTATTTTATAATGTGAAATATTGATATGATAATTCAAACTGAAAATCTCTTTTGAAAATTTACAATTAATTAATTTGTTAAATGATATTCTTTTCAAAAATCAAAAATATTTTATTTATAATGTATAAATGTTTATACATTGTAAATAGAGATTTGGTTTTAATTTTAAATTTATATTTAATAAAGTATATTTTCTAATTATTATATATAAATGTAAATTTGTAAATTGATTTAAATTAGTAAGTAAGTATTTATTTTTGTTTATAAAATAAATATAGTTTAATTTTGTTTTATAATAAAAGTATAATTTGTTTTATTTTAAAATTGCTTTTCTTTGAAATAGATTTAATTCATTCTTCTCTTTTGAAATTTGGTTTATAAATAATATTATTTTAAAATAATTAAAAAACCATTTTAATGTAAGAGTATATATATGTATTTCAAAGCTAATGTTAATAAACATTTAAAAATATAACATGTTTAAATAATTTGAAATAGTTTAAGATAATTTAAATACATATATAAATTTAAAATTGCTTCTAAACATTGATATATACATGTGTTAAGTTCTTAAACAATTAAGTGGACACTTGTAAATCAATTATCTTACTTAACATAACAAGTGGCATGCTAATTTATTTTTGGAATTTATTATTATTAATAAGAAAACATAACATTACATTTTGTTAAAACATTTTCTTCAAATGAGACTTAAATCAGATTTTAGGAAGAAAACTGAAAACCAAATTCCATCTAAAATTTGCAAAACCAATTCATGTTCAAAATCTACAAACAAATACAAATTTATCTTCAAACCTGCAATCTTCCTCTTCAAAATCTCAAACCTGCAAATTACAAACTTCAATCAAGTCTGCATGCTCAATTACAACCTCAAATCTGCAAATCATTTCTTCAAAATACAACTTCATATTTGCAACCTATCTTCAAACTTCAACCAAACCTAAATATCTGAATAACAAAATGAAGTCCAATTTAAAGTCTGAACTATTAGATGAGTCTGCATGCATCATAAGACAGAAAAGCAACTTCAACTTCAAATTTGCATCTCTGGAACAATCTGCATATCTGAAGCTAAAATTCAGTGATCAAATTGGAAGTCCAACATCAACTTGCTAATGGCATTCAAGTTCATCATGCATTTCAAATGTAAGCCCTGGGAATGAAGTCTACACCTAAGATTTGCTCTGCATTCTTCAATTTAATAAGGTGAGTAAACCTTTACTTTTAAAAACAGTTTCTTTTTAATCAAACTGTTTACAAGATTGTTCTGTTTGTTTCTAAAAAAAAAAGTGAATAACCCCACATGCACCAAAGTTTGAGTGATCAGAGCATATGAATTGAAAGATATGAGCTTGTAGAATGATGACTGTTCTGTGTACATGTTTGTGTTTAAATATTGCTTTTGCCTGTAGCTATATATCTTGTAAATTAAGATTTTTCTTTTACATAAAATCTTTACCACTTGAATTGATTCCAGTTTGTAATTTTTGTGAAATAAGACATGTTGTTTGGTATAGCTTAGATTTATAAATTTTCTGTTAGTTTAAGAAAATGTAGTCTCTGTAAAACAATGGAAATCAGTTATATTCAAATAACCAAATCCAAACTCATAATGATTGGGGCATGCTGTAATATGAATGGAGGTAGAGGGGTTGATAAGGGAAGATGGTCAGTAATTTATGTCAGAGGAGATGGTGATTGAATTGAGGTTTCCAGGTTTTCAAAAGCCTGCTTTTTAGTGTGCAGTTCTTAGTATCTGCATATGCTCTATGTTGCATTAAGTGAGTTAGGAACTTGAGAGGTTGTAGAGAGGACTTGAGGGAGGGTTTGCCGGAGTCTCAAGGGTGTTGATGGTCGGAGGTGAGATTGGGAGATGGAGACAGGTTTGGTAGTTGAGTTCTGGTGAACTCAGATGGGGTGTGCAGGGTTTGTTGTGACTCGGGTAATACTCGGGTAGTTGTGCTTCTAACTCGAAGCAGAGGAGATTGGAACTCGAAGTAGTAGATGGGTAGCTCGGGTTTATGTGCAGGGTTTTTAAATCCAGAGAGTTGCAGTTTTTCTTAGAAATTTGAATTGAATTCAAATTCTAGTGTAGGGTTGATTTAAGTATGGATTGAACTAAATCTAAATAGAGTTTGAATTCATAGTTTTTAAAGGTAAATCTTAAACTTAAACAGGATTTAAAACTCTGTTTTAAATCAAGAATTTAAAACAGTTGCAGGTTTAAATCCAGAGAGAATTTACAGTTTTAAATTTTAAATGGAATTCATATTTTAAGGTGAAATCTGGATTTAAGTATGAATTGGAATTGAATCCAAATAAAGTTCTGAGTTCAAAGTTTTAAAGATGAAATTTTTAAATTTTAACAAAGTTTTAATTTCTGTTTAATCAAGAAATTTTAAAACTGTTTCAGGTTTTATAACAGAGAGTTGCAGTTTTTAATGTTTAATGAAATTCATGTTTTAAGTTGTAAATTTGATTTAAATACAAGTTAAATTTGTATTCAAATAGAGTTTGGAATTCAAAGTTTTCAAAAATGAAATATGTTAAATTTAAACAAGTTTTAAATTTGGTTCTAAATCAATATTAAAACAGTTGCAGATTTATTGAACCTGTACTTTTGCAGTTTTAAAGTATTAAATAAAATTCATATTTTAAAGATTTTAAATTAAATCAAATGCAAGATTTAACTGAATTCAAATGAATTTTGAATTCAAAGTTTTTAATTCTGTTTTTAATCTAGATTTAAACTGTTTCAGGTTTAAGCCTGAGAGATTTGCAGTTTTAAAACTTTTTGAATAAATTCATATTTTAAAGTTGCAACATGATTCAAGTGTAACTTGAATTTGAATTCAAATTTTATTCTGAATTAAAAGTTTTAAAAATTCAAATCTTAAATTTAAACTAGATTTAAAATTCAGTTTTAATCAAGTTTAAGAATAGTTTCAGGTTGTTTTTTTTTAAACCAGAATTAGATTTAAATAGTTTTGTAAGTTTTAGAAGTATGATCAAATTTAAATATTTTCAAATTTGATTTAAACTGGTTTGAAATCAAATTAAAAACAGTTTCAAATTTACTTTGAAACTCAGTCTTGATTTCAAACAGTTTATAAATTTAAAGAAGAATGAATGAACATATTTCAGTGTTTAATATAGATTTGAAAATAAAATTTGATTTCAAATAAGTTTAAACTTGGAAGAAATTAGTTCCTTAGTATTTGAATTTAAAATATGAAGTGTTAATTTAGATTCATGTTTAAATGGTTAAACATTTTAAAATATCAAATTTTTAAAATGGAATTTGAATTTGAATTTAGAAATGTATTGTTTTAATACATTTTGAATGCGAAGGAGTTATTTGATTAGTAATTAGAATATTTTGAAAATATTTAAGATAATTAAGAATTTACTTAATTATCTGATTTGAAATAATGATTTAGATTAATTTTAATTAGAAATGATTTATTAATCTGATCCAGATTTCTTAAGTATGTAATTAATGAAATGTGTTAAATAATAATGATGATAATTATCTAAGGATAATTTAGTAATTAATTAAGGAAATTAATTTTGGGTAATTAATTAGATTAATTGATTGAATCTAATTAATTGTAATTTGTTAAGTAATTAAGTAATTAATTACTTATTGTAATTTATTTTGGATTGTGATTTATTTTAGTTAATTAATTTAGTTTAATTAATTTAAATAAATCATTTGATGATTTTAAGAATGTAATTACTTAATGTAATTAGTGGAGCAGGATTACTTAATGAAGTAATAATGTTAATTACTGGAATGTAATTAGTAATTTGGATAATTACTTTTGTAATTAATTAAGGAATTAATTAATGATTAATTATTGGTTAATTAATTTGTTAATGAGTAATTAAAGATAGTTAATTACTTAATTGAATATTAATCAAGGTGATTAATAATTAGATTTAATTACTAAATGTAATTAATTTTAATTAAGTAATTTATTTAAATGTTAGAGATCATTAATTATTTTAATTAATGATGTAATTAATGATTGTTTAATTAATTATTAATTAATTAAGTGATTAATTAATTGTAATTAATTAAGTGATTAATTAATTGTAATTAACTAAGGATAAATATAATTAATTATAATTAATTAATAAATGAGTAATTAAATGTTAATTATTTATGATTAAGGTTAATTAATTAAGGACTAATTACTTATTGTAATTAGTAAATGATTAATCAGGGTTGTTTAATCAAGTTAAATACATAGTGTATAATTAATTAACTGGGTTAATTAATTAATGGATGTTAAGCAGGATTTAAATGTGTTAATTAATTTAATTTATTTTAAATTAATTAGAGATGATTGTAATTAATTTAATTCATTTTAAATTAATTATAAATTGTTGGTTAGCAAATCATTGCTTATGGATGTTATTGATTGAATGGTTGTGATCTCAGTAATGAGATGAGTTGTATTTGTATGATATGAATGTATGGTTTAAATATGATGGTTTGTGATGGATTGTTTGGTTGTGATGATTATCTGTTTATGGATGATACAGATTATCTGTTATGATATGAATGTGCTTATCTATTGTTAAATGTAGTTTACCTATCTCTGTAAAGTATATAGTAATGAGATAAGTTAATTGTTTAAAAACCCTTAAGTACAACTTGGACATTAAAATGGCGTTTGGTTTCGATGAGACCGGGATCGGATTTGCTACACTACAGCGTGATAGGGGGTTCTCGCTTTGCGTTAGGTGGCGAACGGGAGACTCTTACCCCTACATGCCCCCGGGGATAGTATAAGGTCTTGCGGGGTTGGTTGCGACTCGAGAGGGTGGCCGTAAAAGCAAATTCGAGGTATCACTGTGAGCCACAGCGGGGCTGGGATGGTTGAAAAGCCTACCGGTCGTGAGCCGTTGCTGATGGTTGAAAAGCCTAGGACGTCACAGGTGGTATCAGAGCAATAGGTTGAGTGAATACCTAGGCTCTGTAGTGGTGTCCTTCTTGAGAGAGCGTATTTGTAATTTTGAATATATATATGTATATATTTTCTACCTATTTGATTGGGTTACCTGTTCAGGTTTTCCAATATAATAATAAAGGTAGATAGGATAGTGGTTTGTGAAACACAACTACCAATGGTTGGAGTTTGAGTGTTTGAGATTGCAAGTGGTCTGCTAGGGCAGTGTTGGGCATCTTGAGTAGTTCTGCAGTTTGGTGTGAAGGATTTCAACGATCTCCGAAGGAAATCTTTTCAAGATCCGGAGTATATTTTTGGATTGTAAGCTGGATTTCACTCGTGTGAGTGGACTCTCTTGAGTTTGGATTAGTTGGGAGTTCTGAAGCCGGCAGTGGTATTTTGGCAACTTCACGAAGGAGTTCTGTCTGTTTTTGAGTTGAGACTCAGTTTGGCAGAGTTTGAGCTTGGTTTGGTAGCGAGTTTCCTGAGAGATATTTGTCTATCTGGAAGGCTCTATTGTGAAGAGGCTGGTGTAGCTTTGAGGTTCGTTGAGCTTTTGGATAAGGAAGTTTTGGCAGCAGTAGCAGCAATGAGTGGCCTGTTCTTCGAAGGTTCAGAAGTCTCTTTGATTCTTCTATCAGAAGTCCGGGAAGATGGTGGAGCTTATCCATTTCTTCTGGAGCTCAGATGGGTGTGAGGTCAGTGGTTAAGAGGTGGACCACTAGTTTCTTCTTTTGAAGGCTTTAGCTGTTCTGATTGTTGAGGTGGGGACGATTTCTTGGAATCTGAACTGAGTAGAATCGCAAAAGTGACTTGCGATGGTTCGGAAGTTCTCTAAGTGATCTTTGTTTGGATTGAAGCATCTTTAGAGGATGTTTGAGTTATCAAAGTGGTATTTTCTAGATATCTTCGAAGGAGTTAAGATTGGTATCCGCATCAAGAGTTCGAGTTCTATATCGACTTGATTCTTGGAGCTGTCCCGGTGGTTCAGCATTGTAGGAGATTCTTTGAGTGAGATCTGTTTGAGTTGGCAGGATTTATTAGATCCAGTTTTCTGGTTGAATTTTGCTGTAGTGTTTGTGACTGAATCGGATAAGTCACTGAGATTTTATGGAATTTGATGAACAATATTCCGGAATAAGTTGATCAAGTTTATACTTATGTTCATCAACAGCATTCTCGAATCAGAGTTGCGCAGTGGAAGCATGGTGGCAGCTATTCCAGAATTGAAGCACCCGATTCTTGGGAATTTGAGTTTTGTCTTGAATCAAAGGATTTCTATAGAAAATTTATTTTGGATCTGGAGACTTGATTGTTTTGTATCTGTTTGTTTCCAGAAAGAGTAGTTTGTTTGAAGTCTTCTGATATTTGTGTAGAAGAGCTATGTGGTAGATCTGATTGATCTAGAAGGTTGGAGGCAGCCCAAGATCGATATGGGAGATTGTGTGGATATGAGATTAGATCTTTCTGTTTTCTCTTAAAGAGTTAAGTGATTGTTCTACGAGACTGAATTTCCAGTTCGGATAGCTGGAATTTGTTTATTTTCACGTATCTCTGAGGGAGTACGTGTATGATTTATCATTGGTTTTAGATTCAGCAGTTCTGAAAGATTTGGGAGTTGATCAGGACTTGCCGGTAGTCCTGTATTCTGTTTAGATTTGTAGATCTAGATATATAGGAGCTCTAGATCTGAGTGGTGTTGCTAGTTTAGATTCTGTAGGGCGAGTGTTCCGGTGTTTGTACATGGGAAACTCTAGGAATTCTTATCCAGAATTTTGTCTGGATAATTAGAATTGTTTGTTTTGAATTGGTTGCTTTGGTTGCTAGTATTTGGTTGATAGTATATGATTGCTCTTTTAAAATTTAAAATCTGTATAGAATTATTAAATTACCTTTGCTTTTAAATTTCGGGGACGAAATTCTTTTAAGGGGGGAGGAATGTGATGTCCCGGAAATTTAGGCAATAATTATTTAATAATTTCATTGATAATTATTTTATAATGTGAAATATTGATATGATAATTCAAACTGAAAATCTCTTTTGAAAATTTACAATTAATTAATTTGTTAAATGATATTCTTTTCAAAAATCAAAAATATTTTATTTATAATGTATAAATGTTTATACATTGTAAATAGAGATTTGGTTTTAATTTTAAATTTATATTTAATAAAGTATATTTTCTAATTATTATATATAAATGTAAATTTGTAAATTGATTTAAATTAGTAAGTAAGTATTTATTTTTGTTTATAAAATAAATATAGTTTAATTTTGTTTTATAATAAAAGTATAATTTGTTTTATTTTAAAATTGCTTTTCTTTGAAATAGATTTAATTCATTCTTCTCTTTTGAAATTTGGTTTATAAATAATATTATTTTAAAATAATTAAAAAACCATTTTAATGTAAGAGTATATATATGTATTTCAAAGCTAATGTTAATAAACATTTAAAAATAAAACATGTTTAAATAATTTGAAATAGTTTAAGATAATTTAAATACATATATAAATTTAAAATTGCTTCTAAACATTGATATATACATGTGTTAAGTTCTTAAACAATTAAGTGGACACTTGTAAATCAATTATCTTACTTAACATAACAAGTGGCATGCTAATTTATTTTTGGAATTTATTATTATTAATAAGAAAACATAACATTACATTTTGTTAAAACATTTTCTTCAAATGAGACTTAAATCAGATTTTAGGAAGAAAACTGAAAACCAAATTCCATCTAAAATTTGCAAAACCAATTCATGTTCAAAATCTACAAACAAATACAAATTTATCTTCAAACCTGCAATCTTCCTCTTCAAAATCTCAAACCTGCAAATTACAAACTTCAATCAAGTCTGCATGCTCAATTACAACCTCAAATCTGCAAATCATTTCTTCAAAATACAACTTCATATTTGCAACCTATCTTCAAACTTCAACCAAACCTAAATATCTGAATAACAAAATGAAGTCCAATTTAAAGTCTGAACTATTAGATGAGTCTGCATGCATCATAAGACAGAAAAGCAACTTCAACTTCAAATTTGCATCTCTGGAACAATCTGCATATCTGAAGCTAAAATTCAGTGATCAAATTGGAAGTCCAACATCAACTTGCTAATGGCATTCAAGTTCATCATGCATTTCAAATGTAAGCCCTGGGAATGAAGTCTACACCTAAGATTTGCTCTGCATTCTTCAATTTAATAAGGTGAGTAAACCTTTACTTTTAAAAACAGTTTCTTTTTAATCAAACTGTTTACAAGATTGTTCTGTTTGTTTCTAAAAAAAAAAAGTGAATAACCCCACATGCACCAAAGTTTGAGTGATCAGAGCATATGAATTGAAAGATATGAGCTTGTAGAATGATGACTGTTCTGTGTACATGTTTGTGTTTAAATATTGCTTTTGCCTGTAGCTATATATCTTGTAAATTAAGATTTTTCTTTTACATAAAATCTTTACCACTTGAATTGATTCCAGTTTGTAATTTTTGTGAAATAAGACATGTTGTTTGGTATAGCTTAGATTTATAAATTTTCTGTTAGTTTAAGAAAATGTAGTCTCTGTAAAACAATGGAAATCAGTTATATTCAAATAACCAAATCCAAACTCATAATGATTGGGGCATGCTGTAATATGAATGGAGGTAGAGGGGTTGATAAGGGAAGATGGTCAGTAATTTATGTCAGAGGAGATGGTGATTGAATTGAGGTTTCCAGGTTTTCAAAAGCCTGCTTTTTAGTGTGCAGTTCTTAGTATCTGCATATGCTCTATGTTGCATTAAGTGAGTTAGGAACTTGAGAGGTTGTAGAGAGGACTTGAGGGAGGGTTTGCCGGAGTCTCAAGGGTGTTGATGGTCGGAGGTGAGATTGGGAGATGGAGACAGGTTTGGTAGTTGAGTTCTGGTGAACTCAGATGGGGTGTGCAGGGTTTGTTGTGACTCGGGTAATACTCGGGTAGTTGTGCTTCTAACTCGAAGCAGAGGAGATTGGAACTCGAAGTAGTAGATGGGTAGCTCGGGTTTATGTGCAGGGTTTTTAAATCCAGAGAGTTGCAGTTTTTCTTAGAAATTTGAATTGAATTCAAATTCTAGTGTAGGGTTGATTTAAGTATGGATTGAACTAAATCTAAATAGAGTTTGAATTCATAGTTTTTAAAGGTAAATCTTAAACTTAAACAGGATTTAAAACTCTGTTTTAAATCAAGAATTTAAAACAGTTGCAGGTTTAAATCCAGAGAGAATTTACAGTTTTAAATTTTAAATGGAATTCATATTTTAAGGTGAAATCTGGATTTAAGTATGAATTGGAATTGAATCCAAATAAAGTTCTGAGTTCAAAGTTTTAAAGATGAAATTTTTAAATTTTAACAAAGTTTTAATTTCTGTTTAATCAAGAAATTTTAAAACTGTTTCAGGTTTTATAACAGAGAGTTGCAGTTTTTAATGTTTAATGAAATTCATGTTTTAAGTTGTAAATTTGATTTAAATACAAGTTAAATTTGTATTCAAATAGAGTTTGGAATTCAAAGTTTTCAAAAATGAAATATGTTAAATTTAAACAAGTTTTAAATTTGGTTCTAAATCAATATTAAAACAGTTGCAGATTTATTGAACCTGTACTTTTGCAGTTTTAAAGTATTAAATAAAATTCATATTTTAAAGATTTTAAATTAAATCAAATGCAAGATTTAACTGAATTCAAATGAATTTTGAATTCAAAGTTTTTAATTCTGTTTTTAATCTAGATTTAAACTGTTTCAGGTTTAAGCCTGAGAGATTTGCAGTTTTAAAACTTTTTGAATAAATTCATATTTTAAAGTTGCAACATGATTCAAGTGTAACTTGAATTTGAATTCAAATTTTATTCTGAATTAAAAGTTTTAAAAATTCAAATCTTAAATTTAAACTAGATTTAAAATTCAGTTTTAATCAAGTTTAAGAATAGTTTCAGGTTGTTTTTTTTTTTTAAACCAGAATTAGATTTAAATAGTTTTGTAAGTTTTAGAAGTATGATCAAATTTAAATATTTTCAAATTTGATTTAAACTGGTTTGAAATCAAATTAAAAACAGTTTCAAATTTACTTTGAAACTCAGTCTTGATTTCAAACAGTTTATAAATTTAAAGAAGAATGAATGAACATATTTCAGTGTTTAATATAGATTTGAAAATAAAATTTGATTTCAAATAAGTTTAAACTTGGAAGAAATTAGTTCCTTAGTATTTGAATTTAAAATATGAAGTGTTAATTTAGATTCATGTTTAAATGGTTAAACATTTTAAAATATCAAATTTTTAAAATGGAATTTGAATTTGAATTTAGAAATGTATTGTTTTAATACATTTTGAATGCGAAGGAGTTATTTGATTAGTAATTAGAATATTTTGAAAATATTTAAGATAATTAAGAATTTACTTAATTATCTGATTTGAAATAATGATTTAGATTAATTTTAATTAGAAATGATTTATTAATCTGATCCAGATTTCTTAAGTATGTAATTAATGAAATGTGTTAAATAATAATGATGATAATTATCTAAGGATAATTTAGTAATTAATTAAGGAAATTAATTTTGGGTAATTAATTAGATTAATTGATTGAATCTAATTAATTGTAATTTGTTAAGTAATTAAGTAATTAATTACTTATTGTAATTTATTTTGGATTGTGATTTATTTTAGTTAATTAATTTAGTTTAATTAATTTAAATAAATCATTTGATGATTTTAAGAATGTAATTACTTAATGTAATTAGTGGAGCAGGATTACTTAATGAAGTAATAATGTTAATTACTGGAATGTAATTAGTAATTTGGATAATTACTTTTGTAATTAATTAAGGAATTAATTAATGATTAATTATTGGTTAATTAATTTGTTAATAAGTAATTAAAGATAGTTAATTACTTAATTGAATATTAATCAAGGTGATTAATAATTAGATTTAATTACTAAATGTAATTAATTTTAATTAAGTAATTTATTTAAATGTTAGAGATCATTAATTATTTTAATTAATGATGTAATTAATGATTGTTTAATTAATTATTAATTAATTAAGTGATTAATTAATTGTAATTAATTAAGTGATTAATTAATTGTAATTAACTAAGGATAAATATAATTAATTATAATTAATTAATAAATGAGTAATTAAATGTTAATTATTTATGATTAAGGTTAATTAATTAAGGACTAATTACTTATTGTAATTAGTAAATGATTAATCAGGGTTGTTTAATCAAGTTAAATACATAGTGTATAATTAATTAACTGGGTTAATTAATTAATGGATGTTAAGCAGGATTTAAATGTGTTAATTAATTTAATTTATTTTAAATTAATTAGAGATGATTGTAATTAATTTAATTCATTTTAAATTAATTATAAATTGTTGGTTAGCAAATCATTGCTTATGGATGTTATTGATTGAATGGTTGTGATCTCAGTAATGAGATGAGTTGTATTTGTATGATATGAATGTATGGTTTAAATATGATGGTTTGTGATGGATTGTTTGGTTGTGATGATTATCTGTTTATGGATGATACAGATTATCTGTTATGATATGAATGTGCTTATCTATTGTTAAATGTAGTTTACCTATCTCTGTAAAGTATATAGTAATGAGATAAGTTAATTGTTTAAAAACCCTTAAGTACAACTTGGACATTAAAATGGCGTTTGGTTTCGATGAGACCGGGATCGGGTTTCCATATTTGGATATCCGAAAACCACATCGATTCCAATTAAACGTTAGGTCGTTAATCCAAGTGGAGCAAGTGAAGACTCGAGGTGTAAGGGCTATACGTCAGTATAACTCTGTGGGTGATTCCGTAATGAGTTTGACGGAATAGTGCTTATAGATTCGAGATGGTGAATCAGAGTGCAAGGGCTATGGTCGTTGACTCTGAGGGTGATTCCAAAATGAGTGCAACGAGATAGTGCCTTCGGTTTCGTTCGAACCCGGAACGAACTTGTATGGATTGAATGCTTTCAGCACATCGTCAGGCGGACGATGAGCATTCTAAGATGATTGGTCCTATAAAGGTGATCGCAGCCTCAAGCCTCATCAACCGGGAATGGCTAAAACAGGGGAGGTGCAGCAAAGCTTCGTGGGTAGCCCCTACTGGAGGACAAGATTTATCCCTGTCTAGAGTCCCTTTATATTTCGGCTGTGTGGTGCAGTTGGCGACGGCCAATCTGCGGGGTAGTCTTGTTCGGAACTATTCAGTAAGGAATGGTTCCGGCTTTGTGTAGCAGGGGAGTTAGGGTGGCTCCTCGGTACGGTGATCTAGGCCACGTACTGTGACGGGCGGTACCCCAGTAGCCCTGCCATTGATGGAATCCAAAATCCAATAAGTGCCGTACGGTTTTGATTGTGCCCAACTATGTTGGAACGTGAGATGTAAGCATTCCAGCTATTTCTGTATTTTATTTTGAAAACCCTAAACACTATTATAATATCACTGGATTTCCTATCAAATGTTTTGGTTAGCGTAAGGTAAAAACTTTTCCATGTTTATGTGTGGGAAGTCTTACGTGATACTTTTCTTTTCAAAGGATTTTCTAAAGTTAAGCAATTTTAAACCCGTTTACTCACACCAGACCCCTGTCTGACCTGAGTGTTTATTTTCTGTTTTATTAAACTCTTGGGTACTCATATTCTATATGAGTAGTCAAGTGATTCAGGTTATCTCTTGACGAGTTCTGGAGGAGATAATGGAGCAGGAGGCTTCAGCGTGTAGATATATGTAGTAGTTCCGCTGTGTTTGTGTTGTATTGATTCTCTCTGATGTACTTGGATTGTAATAGCTAGACAGATGTTTATAACTGTCTAGTTTTGTGTTGTATTAGCTGTATTACTCTGATGTATAAGATACTATGTAAAGTTTTATGTGATATATTATAATTTATTCGATTCCGCTGTGAGATTCTGATGTTGTCTGTTCTTTCTTTCCTTTCTTTTCTCTTTTTATCCCTTTCTTTCTTCTGAACGATGCAATCTTCCTGGAGTATGGAAGTTGGGTCGTCACATTTAATCACAGAACTTAGCTTATAAGCTAAGCAACAACCGACAAAGAATAAAGTACAACGGTACTTTTTGTCGGCCACGTGCACTACACGACAAAAATATTAAACAGATGTGGGTCCCACCACATTAAAAAGAAGGTACGACAACCAAATGTGGGCCCCACCACATTTAAAAGACGGCGGGATTAAAAAATAAAGCATAAAAAATCCCGCCTAAAACCTAATAGGACCCACAAAAACACGTGGCAAAATTTAGGCCACCCGGTAATATTAAACGGGTGGCCTAAATTTTGCCAGATGTCAAACGCATATGTATTGGTGTTAACCTATATAAACAACCCCATAACACCAATACAACCAGAACATTGAAACAACACCGATTACAATTATGAGAAACCCCCCAACTAATTTTCGTCTTCATGCAAAAAATATTTTCCTCACATATCCAAAATGCAATTTAGAAATTTCCGAAGCAATGAAACAAATACAAAACATACAATGTTCGTCAAACAAGAAATTCATACGAATTTCTCAAGAAACTCACGAAGATGGTTCTCCACATCTACATGCTTTAATACAATTCGAAGGTAAACTTCAATTATACAATAATCGTTTATTTGATCTTACCCATCCAAACACCTCTTCAATATTTCATCCGAATATTCAAGGAGCAAAATCCAGTTCAGATGTTAAAAAATACATTGAAAAGGAAGGAACCTATCTAGATTGGGGTGAGTTTCAGATAGATGGTCGGTCTGCAAGAGGAGGATTACAATCCGCTAATAAAGCTTACGCCCAAGCTTTAAATAGCGAAACTCATCAAAAAGCAATGGAAACTATTAAAGAGCTTGCGCCTAGAGATTTTGTTCTACAATTCCACAATATTCAAAACAATCTAAACCGAATCTTCCAAAAGCCAAAAGAAGTCTACGTTCCGAAATTCCATTTTAGTCAATTCATACTCACGGATGAAATTTCATTATGGTTCTCAAAAACTTTCGAACCACAAAATTTAAATGAATCCCCTGCGGGGCCATCTTTTCAAACGGCCAACAATTGTGGATAATTGTTTGGCAACTCTGTCACTTTGAAAGGAGGCATATAAATACAGAATAGTCTGAAGTAAAAATAATAGTATAAAAATTAAAAACAACCAATCAGGTAACGATACCATTCTAAAACAAATATTTAATCACAGAACTTAGCTTATAAGCTAAGCAACAACCGACAAAGAATAAAGTACAACAGTACTTTTTGTCGGCCACGTGCACTACACGATAAAAATATTAAACAGATGTGGGTCCCACCACATTAAAAAGAAGGTACGACAACCAAATGTGGGCCCCACCACATTTAAAAGACGGCGGGATAAAAAAATAAAGCAAAAAAAATCCCGCCTAAAACCTAAAAGGACCCACAAAAACACGTGGCAAAATTTAGGCCACTCGGTAATATTAAACGGGTGGCCTAAATTTTGCCACATGTCAAACGCGTATGTATTGGTGTTAACCTATATAAACAACCCCATAACACCAATACAACCAGAACATTGAAACAACACCGATTACAATTATGAGAAACCCCCCAACTAATTTTCGTCTTCATGCAAAAAATATTTTCCTCACATATCCAAAATGCAATTTAGAAATTTCCGAAGCAATGAAACAAATACAAAACATACAATGTTCGTCAAACAAGAAATTCATACGAATTTCTCAAGAAACTCACGAAGATGGTTCTCCACATCTACATGCTTTAATACAATTCGAAGGTAAACTTCAATTATACAATAATCGTTTATTTGATCTTACCCATCCAAACACCTCTTCAATATTTCATCCGAATATTCAAGGAGCAAAATCCAGTTCAGATGTTAAAAAATACATTGAAAAGGAAGGAACCTATCTAGATTGGGGTGAGTTTCAGATAGATGGTCGGTCTGCAAGAGGAGGATTACAATGCGCTAATAAAGCTTACGCCCAAGCTTTAAATAGCGAAACTCATCAAAAAGCAATGGAAACTATCAAAGAGCTTGCGCCTAGAGATTTTGTTCTACAATTCCACAATATTCAAAACAATCTAAACCGAATCTTCCAAAAGCCAAAAGAAGTCTACGTTCCGAAATTCCATTTTAGTCAATTCATACTCACGGATGAAATTTCATTATGGTTCTCAAAAACTTTCGAACCACAAAATTTAAATGAATCCCCTGCGGGGCCATCTTTTCATATACTCAAAAAAGATACTGACAGACCAAAATCAATTATTATCGAAGGTCCTACAAGAACAGGAAAAACACAGTGGGCACGTTCTATTGGACCACATAATTACTTAAGTGGCCATCTGGATTTCAACTACAACACTTTCTCAGACGAAGTGGAATACAACGTAATAGATGATGTGGATCCAGAGTACTTGAAAATGAAACATTGGAAACAATTAATTGGCGCGCAAAGAGAGTGGCAGACAAACCTTAAATATGGAAAACCACGTGTCATTAAAGGTGGTATTCTAATTGTTTGGCAACTCTGTCACTTTGAAAGGAGGCATATAAATACAGAATAGTCTGAAGTAAAAATAATAGTATAAAAATTAAAAACAACCAATCAGGTAACGATACCATTCTAAAACAAATATTTAATCACAGAACTTAGCTTATAAGCTAAGCAACAACCGACAAAGAATAAAGTACAACAGTACTTTTTGTCGGCCACGTGCACTACACGATAAAAATATTAAACAGATGTGGGTGCCACCACATTAAAAAGAAGGTACGACAACCAAATGTGGGCCCCACCACATTTGAAAGACGGCGGGATAAAAAAATAAAGCATAAAAAAACCCGCCTAAAACCTAATAGGACCCACAAAAACACGTGGCAAAATTTAGGCCACCCGGTAATATTAAACGGGTGGCCTAAATTTTGCCAGATGTCAAACGCATATGTATTGGTGTTAACCTATATAAACAACCCCATAACACCAATACAACCAGAACATTGAAACAACACCGATTACAATTATGAGAAACCCCCCAACTAATTTTCGTCTTCATGCAAAAAATATTTTCCTCACATATCCAAAATGCAATTTAGAAATTTCCGAAGCAATGAAACAAATACAAAACATACAATGTTCGTCAAACAAGAAATTCATACGAATTTCTCAAGAAACTCACGAAGATGGTTCTCCACATCTACATGCTTTAATACAATTCGAAGGTAAACTTCAATTATACAATAATCGTTTATTTGATCTTACCCATCCAAACACCTCTTCAATATTTCATCCGAATATTCAAGGAGCAAAATCCAGTTCAGATGTTAAAAAATACATTGAAAAGGAAGGAACCTATCTAGATTGGGGTGAGTTTCAGATAGATGGTCGGTCTGCAAGAGGAGGATTACAATCCGCTAATAAAGCTTACGCCCAAGCTTTAAATAGCGAAACTCATCAAAAAGCAATGGAAACTATTAAAGAGCTTGCGCCTAGAGATTTTGTTCTACAATTCCACAATATTCAAAACAATCTAAACCGAATCTTCCAAAAGCCAAAAGAAGTCTACGTTCCGAAATTCCATTTTAGTCAATTCATACTCACGGATGAAATTTCATTATGGTTCTCAAAAACTTTCGAACCACAAAATTTAAATGAATCCCCTGCGGGGCCATCTTTTCATATACTCAAAAAAGATACTGACAGACCAAAATCAATTATTATCGAAGGTTCTACAAGAACAGGAAAAACACAGTGGGCACGTTCTATTGGACCACATAATTACTTAAGTGGCACCTGGTGCACTTTTCCTCAAACGACAAACGAGACTTTAATAACTTATTCACCTCTTTATTAAACAGGAGGAACTCTTCCTGTTCCTCCAAATTGATGTCTTTCGGGTTCGCCTTGATTCCCAAAATGTCCCACTTGTTCTGCCGAAGAAAACAACTGGTGCAAACGGCCAACAATTGTGGATAATTGTTTGGCAACTCTGTCACTTTGAAAGGAGGCATATAAATACAGAATAGTCTGAAGTAAAAATAATAGTATAAAAATTAAAAACAACCAATCAGGTAACGATACCATTCTAAAACAAATATTTAATCACAGAACTTAGCTTATAAGCTAAGCAACAACCGACAAAGAATAAAGTACAACAGTACTTTTTGTCGGCCACGTGCACTACACGATAAAAATATTAAACAGATGTGGGTCCCACCACATTAAAAAGAAGGTACGACAACCAAATGTGGGCCCCACCACATTTAAAAGACGGCGGGATAAAAAAATAAAGCATAAAAAAACCCGCCTAAAACCTAATAGGACCCACAAAAACACGTGGCAAAATTTAGGCCACCCGGTAATATTAAACGGGTGGCCTAAATTTTGCCAGATGTCAAACGCATATGTATTGGTGTTAACCTATATAAACAACCCCATAACACCAATACAACCAGAACATTGAAACAACACCGATTACAATTATGAGAAACCCCCCAACTAATTTTCGTCTTCATGCAAAAAATATTTTCCTCACATATCCAAAATGCAATTTAGAAATTTCCGAAGCAATGAAACAAATACAAAACATACAATGTTCGTCAAACAAGAAATTCATACGAATTTCTCAAGAAACTCACGAAGATGGATCTCCACATCTACATGCTTTAATACAATTCGAAGGTAAACTTCAATTATACAATAATCGTTTATTTGATCTTACCCATCCAAACACCTCTTCAATATTTCATCCGAATATTCAAGGAGCAAAATCCAGTTCAGATGTTAAAAAATACATTGAAAAGGAAGGAACCTATCTAGATTGGGGTGAGTTTCAGATAGATGGTCGGTCTGCAAGAGGAGGATTACAATCCGCTAATAAAGCTTACGCCCAAGCTTTAAATAGCGAAACTCATCAAAAAGCAATGGAAACTATTAAAGAGCTTGCGCCTAGAGATTTTGTTCTACAATTCCACAATATTCAAAACAATCTAAACCGAATCTTCCAAAAGCCAAAAGAAGTCTACGTTCCGAAATTCCATTTTAGTCAATTCATACTCACGGATGAAATTTCATTATGGTTTTCAAAAACTTTCGAACCACAAAATTTAAATGAATCCCCTGCGGGGCCATCTTTTCATATACTCAAAAAAGATACTGACAGACCAAAATCAATTATTATCGAAGGTTCTACAAGAACAGGAAAAACACAGTGGGCACGTTCTATTGGACCACATAATTACTTAAGTGGCACCTGGTGCACTTTTCCTCAAACGACAAACGAGACTTTAATAACTTATTCACCTCTTTATTAAACAGGAGGAACTCTTCTTGTTCCTCCAAATTGATGTCTTTCGGCTTCGCCTTGATTCCCAAAATGTCCCACTTGTTCTGCCGAAGAAAACAACTGGTGCAAACGGCCAACAATTGTGGATAATTGTTTGGCAACTCTGTCACTTTGAAAGGAGGCATATAAATACAGAATAGTCTGAAGTAAAAATAATAGTATAAAAATTAGAAACAACCAATCAGGTAACGATACCATTCTAAAACAAATATTTAATCACAGAACTTAGCTTATAAGCTAAGCAACAACCGACAAAGAATAAAGTACAACAGTACTTTTTGTCGGCCACGTGCACTACACGATAAAAATATTAAACAGATGTGGGTCCCACCACATTAAAAAGAAGGTACGACAACCAAATGTGGGCCCCACCACATTTAAAAGACGGCGGGATAAAAAAATAAAGCATAAAAAAACCCGCCTAAAACCTAATAGGACCCACAAAAACACGTGGCAAAATTTAGGCCACCCGGTAATATTAAACGGGTGGCCTAAATTTTGCCAGATGTCAAACGCATATGTATTGGTGTTAACCTATATAAACAACCCCATAACACCAATACAACCAGAACATTGAAACAACACCGATTACAATTATGAGAAACCCCCCAACTAATTTTCGTCTTCATGCAAAAAATATTTTCCTCACATATCCAAAATGCAATTTAGAAATTTCCGAAGCAATGAAACAAATACAAAACATACAATTTTCGTCAAACAAGAAATTCATACGAATTTCTCAAGAAACTCACGAAGATGGTTCTCCACATCTACATGCTTTAATACAATTCGAAGGTAAACTTCAATTATACAATAATCGTTTATTTGATCTTACCCATCCAAACACCTCTTCAATATTTCATCCGAATATTCAAGGAGCAAAATCCAGTTCAGATGTTAAAAAATACATTGAAAAGGAAGGAACCTATCTAGATTGGGGTGAGTTTCAGATAGATGGTCGGTCTGCAAGAGGAGGATTACAATCCGCTAATAAAGCTTACGCCCAAGCTTTAAATAGCGAAACTCATCAAAAAGCAATGGAAACTATTAAAGAGCTTGCGCCTAGAGATTTTGTTCTACAATTCCACAATATTCAAAACAATCTAAACCGAATCTTCCAAAAGCCAAAAGAAGTCTACGTTCCGAAATTCCATTTTAGTCAATTCATACTCACGGATGAAATTTCATTATGGTTCTCAAAAACTTTCGAACCACAAAATTTAAATGAATCCCCTGCGGGGCCATCTTTTCATATACTCAAAAAAGATACTGACAGACCAAAATCAATTATTATCGAAGGTTCTACAAGAACAGGAAAAACACAGTGGGCACGTTCTATTGGACCACATAATTACTTAAGTGGCACCTGGTGCATTTTCCTCAAACGACAAACGAGACTTTAATAACTTATTCACCTCTTTATTAAACAGGAGGAACTCTTCCTGTTCCTCCAAATTGATGTCTTTCGGGTTCGCCTTGATTCCCAAAATGTCCCACTTGTTCTGCCGAAGAAAACAACTGGTGCAAACGGCCAACAATTGTGGATAATTGTTTGGCAACTCTGTCACTTTGAAAGGAGGCATATAAATACAGAATAGTCTGAAGTTAAAATAATAGTATAAAAATTAAAAACAACCAATCAGGTAACGATACCATTCTAAAACAAATATTTAATCACAGAACTTAGCTTATAAGCTAAGCAACAACCGACAAAGAATAAAGTACAACAGTACTTTTTGTCGGCCACGTGCACTACACGATAAAAATATTAAACAGATGTGGGTCCCACCACATTAAAAAGAAGGTACGACAACCAAATGTGGGCCCCACCACATTTAAAAGACGGCGGGATAAAAAAATAAAGCATAAAAAAACCCGCCTAAAACCTAATAGGACCCACAAAAACACGTGGCAAAATTTAGGCCACCCGGTAATATTAAACGGGTGGCCTAAATTTTGCCAGATGTCAAACGCATATGTATTGGTGTTAACCTATATAAACAACCCCATAACACCAATACAACCAGAACATTGAAACAACACCGATTACAATTATGAGAAACCCCCCAACTAATTTTCGTCTTCATGCAAAAAATATTTTCCTCACATATCCAAAATGCAATTTAGAAATTTCCGAAGCAATGAAACAAATACAAAACATACAATGTTCGTCAAACAAGAAATTCATACGAATTTCTCAAGAAACTCACGAAGATGGTTCTCCACATCTACATGCTTTAATACAATTCGAAGGTAAACTTCAATTATACAATAATCGTTTATTTGATCTTACCCATCCAAACACCTCTTCAATATTTCATCCGAATATTCAAGGAGCAAAATCCAGTTCAGATGTTAAAAAATACATTGAAAAGGAAGGAACCTATCTAGATTGGGGTGAGTTTCAGATAGATGGTCGGTCTGCAAGAGGAGGATTACAATCCGCTAATAAAGCTTACGCCCAAGCTTTAAATAGCGAAACTCATCAAAAAGCAATGGAAACTATTAAAGAGCTTGCGCCTAGAGATTTTGTTCTACAATTCCACAATATTCAAAACAATCTAAACCGAATCTTCCAAAAGCCAAAAGAAGTCTACGTTCCGAAATTCCATTTTAGTCAATTCATACTCATGGATGAAATTTCATTATGGTTCTCAAAAACTTTCGAACCACAAAATTTAAATGAATCCCCTGCGGGGCCATCTTTTCATATACTCAAAAAAGATACTGACAGACCAAAATCAATTATTATCGAAGGTTCTACAAGAACAGGAAAAACACAGTGGGCACGTTCTATTGGACCACATAATTACTTAAGTGGCACCTGGTGCACTTTTCCTCAAACGACAAACGAGACTTTAATAACTTATTCACCTCTTTATTAAACAGGAGGAACTCTTCCTGTTCCTCCAAATTGATGTCTTTCGGGTTCGCCTTGATTCCCAAAATGTCCCACTTGTTCTGCCGAAGAAAACAACTGGTGCAAACGGCCAACAATTGTGGATAATTGTTTGGCAACTCTGTCACTTTGAAAGGAGGCATATAAATACAGAATAGTCTGAAGTAAAAATAATAGTATAAAAATTAAAAACAACCAATCATGTAACGATACCATTCTAAAACAAATATTTAATCACAGAACTTAGCTTATAAGCTAAGCAACAACCGACAAAGAATAAAGTACAACAGTACTTTTTGTCGGCCACGTGCACTACACGATAAAAATATTAAACAGATGTGAGTCCCACCACATTAAAAAGAAGGTACGACAACCAAATGTGGGCCCCACCACATTTAAAAGACGGCGGGATAAAAAAATAAAGCATAAAAAAACCCGCCTAAAACCTAATAGGACCCACAAAAACACGTGGCAAAATTTAGGCCACCCGGTAATATTAAACGGGTGGCCTAAATTTTGCCAGATGTCAAACGCATATGTATTGGTGTTAACCTATATAAACAACCCCATAACACCAATACAACCAGAACATTGAAACAACACCGATTACAATTATGAGAAACCCCCCAACTAATTTTCGTCTTCATGCAAAAAATATTTTCCTCACATATCCAAAATGCAATTTAGAAATTTCCGAAGCAATGAAACAAATACAAAACATACAATGTTCGTCAAACAAGAAATTCATACGAATTTCTCAAGAAACTCACGAAGATGGTTCTCCACATCTACATGCTTTAATACAATTCGAAGGTAAACTTCAATTATACAATAATCGTTTATTTGATCTTACCCATCCAAACACCTCTTCAATATTTCATCCGAATATTCAAGGAGCAAAATCCAGTTCAGATGTTAAAAAATACATTGAAAAGGAAGGAACCTATCTAGATTGGGGTGAGTTTCAGATAGATGGTCGGTCTGCAAGAGGAGGATTACAATGCGCTAATAAAGCTTACGCCCAAGCTTTAAATAGCGAAACTCATCAAAAAGCAATGGAAACTATTAAAGAGCTTGCGCCTAGAGATTTTGTTCTACAATTCCACAATATTCAAAACAATCTAAACCGAATCTTCCAAAAGCCAAAAGAAGTCTACGTTCCGAAATTCCATTTTAGTCAATTCATACTCACGGATGAAATTTCATTATGGTTCTCAAAAACTTTCGAACCACAAAATTTAAATGAATCCCCTGCGGGGCCATCTTTTCATATACTCAAAAAAGATACTGACAGACCAAAATCAATTATTATCGAAGGTTCTACAAGAACAGGAAAAACACAGTGGGCACGTTCTATTGGACTACATAATTACTTAAGTGGCACCTGGTGCACTTTTCCTCAAACGACAAACGAGACTTTAATAACTTATTCACCTCTTTATTAAACAGGAGGAACTCTTCCTGTTCCTCCAAATTGATGTCTTTCGGGTTCGCCTTGATTCCCAAAATGTCCCACTTGTTCTGCCGAAGAAAACAACTGGTGCAAACGGCCAACAATTGTGGATAATTGTTTGGCAACTCTGTCACTTTGAAAGGAGGCATATAAATACAGAATAGTCTGAAGTAAAAATAATAGTATAAAAATTAAAAACAACCAATCAGGTAACGGTACCATTCTAAAACAAATATTTAATCACAGAACTTAGCTTATAAGCTAAGCAACAACCGACAAAGAATAAAGTACAACAGTACTTTTTGTCGGCCACGTGCACTACACGACAAAAATATTAAACAGATGTGGGTCCCACCACATTAAAAAGAAGGTACGACAACCAAATGTGGGCCCCACCACATTTAAAAGACGGCGGGATAAAAAAATAAAGCATAAAAAAACCCGCCTAAAACCTAATAGGACCCACAAAAACACGTGGCAAAATTTAGGCCACCCGGTAATATTAAACGGGTGGCCTAAATTTTGCCAGATGTCAAACGCATATGTATTGGTGTTAACCTATATAAACAACCCCATAACACCAATACAACCAGAACATTGAAACAACACCGATTACAATTATGAGAAACCCCCCAACTAATTTTCGTCTTCATGCAAAAAATATTTTCCTCACATATCCAAAATGCAATTTAGAAATTTCCGAAGCAATGAAACAAATACAAAACATACAATGTTCGTCAAACAAGAAATTCATACAAATTTCTCAAGAAACGCACGAAGATGGTTCTCCACATCTACATGCTTTAATACAATTCGAAGGTAAACTTCAATTATACAATAATCGTTTATTTGATCTTACCCATCCAAACACCTCTTCAATATTTCATCCGAATATTCAAGGAGCAAAATCCAGTTCAGATGTTAAAAAATACATTGAAAAGGAAGGAACCTATCTAGATTGGGGTGAGTTTCAGATAGATGGTCGGTCTGCAAGAGGAGGATTACAATCCGCTAATAAAGCTTACGCCCAAGCTTTAAATAGCGAAACTCATCAAAAAGCAATGGAAACTATTAAAGAGCTTGCGCCTAGAGATTTTGTTCTACAATTCCACAATATTCAAAACAATCTAAACCGAATCTTCCAAAAGCCAAAAGAAGTCTACGTTCCGAAATTCCATTTTAGTCAATTCATACTCACGGATGAAATTTCATTATGGTTCTCAAAAACTTTCGAACCACAAAATTTAAATGAATCCCCTGCGGGGCCATCTTTTCATATACTCAAAAAAGATACTGACAGACCAAAATCAATTATTATCGAAGGTTCTACAAGAACAGGAAAAACACAGTGGGCACGTTCTATTGGACCACATAATTACTTAAGTGGCACCTGGTGCACTTTTCCTCAAACGACAAACGAGACTTTAATAACTTATTCACCTCTTTATTAAACAGGAGGAACTCTTCCTGTTCCTCCAAATTGATGTCTTTCGGGTTCGCCTTGATTCCCAAAATGTCCCACTTGTTCTGCCGAAGAAAACAACTGGTGCAAACGGCCAACAATTGTGGATAATTGTTTGGCAACTCTGTCACTTTGAAAGGAGGCATATAAATACAGAATAGTCTGAAGTAAAAATAATAGTATAAAAATTAAAAACAACCAATCAGGTAACGATACCATTCTAAAACAAATATTTAATCACAGAACTTAGCTTATAAGCTAAGCAACAACCGACAAAGAATAAAGTACAACAGTACTTTTTGTCGGCCACGTGCACTACACGATAAAAATATTAAACAGATGTGGGTCCCACCACATTAAAAAGAAGGTACGACAACCAAATGTGGGCCCCACCACATTTAAAAGACGGCGGGATAAAAAAATAAAGCATAAAAAAACCCGCCTAAAACCTAATAGGACCCACAAAAACACGTGGCAAAATTTAGGCCACCCGGTAATATTAAACGGGTGGCCTAAATTTTGCCAGATGTCAAACGCATATGTATTGGTGTTAACCTATATAAACAACCCCATAACACCAATACAACCAGAACATTGAAACAACACCGATTACAATTATGAGAAACCCCCCAACTAATTTTCGTCTTCATGCAAAAAATATTTTCCTCACATATCCAAAATGCAATTTAGAAATTTCCGAAGCAATGAAACAAATACAAAACATACAATGTTCGTCAAACAAGAAATTCATACGAATTTCTCAAGAAACTCACGAAGATGGTTCTCCACATCTACATGCTTTAATACAACTCGAAGGTAAACTTCAATTATACAATAATCGTTTATTTGATCTTACCCATCCAAACACCTCTTCAATATTTCATCCGAATATTCAAGGAGCAAAATCCAGTTCAGATGTTAAAAAATACATTGAAAAGGAAGGAACCTATCTAGATTGGGGTGAGTTTCAGATAGATGGTCGGTCTGCAAGAGGAGGATTACAATCCGCTAATGAAGCTTACGCCCAAGCTTTAAATAGCGAAACTCATCAAAAAGCAATGGAAACTATTAAAGAGCTTGCGCCTAGAGATTTTGTTCTACAATTCCACAATATTCAAAACAATCTAAACCGAATCTTCCAAAAGCCAAAAGAAGTCTACGTTCCGAAATTCCATTTTAGTCAATTCATACTCACGGATGAAATTTCATTATGGTTCTCAAAAACTTTCGAACCACAAAATTTAAATGAATCCCCTGCGGGGCCATCTTTTCATATACTCAAAAAAGATACTGACAGACCAAAATCAATTATTATCGAAGGTTCTACAAGAACAGGAAAAACACAGTGGGCACGTTCTATTGGACCACATAATTACTTAAGTGGCACCTGGTGCACTTTTCCTCAAACGACAAACGAGACTTTAATAACTTATTCACCTCTTTATTAAACAGGAGGAACTCTTCCTGTTCCTCCAAATTGATGTCTTTCGGGTTCGCCTTGATTCCCAAAATGTCCCACTTGTTCTGCCGAAGAAAACAACTGGTGCAAACGGCCAACAATTGTGGATAATTGTTTGGCAACTCTGTCACTTTGAAAGGAGGCATATAAATACAGAATAGTCTGAAGTAAAAATAATAGTATAAAAATTAAAAACAACCAATCAGGTAACGATACCATTCTAAAACAAATATTTAATCACAGAACTTAGCTTATAAGCTAAGAAACAACCGACAAAGAATAAAGTACAACAGTACTTTTTGTCGGCCACGTGCACTACACGATAAAAATATTAAACAGATGTGGGTCCCACCACATTAAAAAGAAGGTACGACAACCAAATGTGGGCCCCACCACATTTAAAAGACGGCGGGATAAAAAAATAAAGCATAAAAAAACCCGCCTAAAACCTAATAGGACCCACAAAAACACGTGGCAAAATTTAGGCCACCCGGTAATATTAAACGGGTGGCCTAAATTTTGCCAGATGTCAAACGCATATGTATTGGTGTTAACCTATATAAACAACCCCATAACACCAATACAACCAGAACATTGAAACAACACCGATTACAATTATGAGAAACCCCCCAACTAATTTTCGTCTTCATGCAAAAAATATTTTCCTCACATATCCAAAATGCAATTTAGAAATTTCCGAAGCAATGAAACAAATACAAAACATACAATGTTCGTCAAACAAGAAATTCATACGAATTTCTCAAGAAACTCACGAAGATGGTTCTCCACATCTACATGCTTTAATACAATTCGAAGGTAAACTTCAATTATACAATAATCGTTTATTTGATCTTACCCATCCAAACACCTCTTCAATATTTCATCCGAATATTCAAGGAGCAAAATCCAGTTCAGATGTTAAAAAATACATTGAAAAGGAAGGAACCTATCTAGATTGGGGTGAGTTTCAGATAGATGGTCGGTCTGCAAGAGGAGGATTACAATCCGCTAATAAAGCTTACGCCCAAGCTTTAAATAGCGAAACTCATCAAAAAGCAATGGAAACTATTAAAGAGCTTGTGCCTAGAGATTTTGTTCTACAATTCCACAATATTCAAAACAATCTAAACCGAATCTTCCAAAAGCCAAAAGAAGTCTACGTTCCGAAATTCCATTTTAGTCAATTCATACTCACGGATGAAATTTCATTATGGTTCTCAAAAACTTTCGAACCACAAAATTTAAATGAATCCCCTGCGGGGCCATCTTTTCATATACTCAAAAAAGATACTGACAGACCAAAATCAATTATTATCGAAGGTCCTACAAGAACAGGAAAAACACAGTGGGCACGTTCTATTGGACCACATAAACTTTAATAACTTATTCACCTCTTTATTAAACAGGAGGAACTCTTCCTGTTCCTCCAAATTGATGTCTTTCGGGTTCGCCTTGATTCCCAAAATGTCCCACTTGTTCTGCCGAAGAAAACAACTGGTGCAAACGGCCAACAATTGTGGATAATTGTTTGGCAACTCTGTCACTTTGAAAGGAGGCATATAAATACAGAATAGTCTGAAGTAAAAATAATAGTATAAAAATTAAAAACAACCAATCAGGTAACGATACCATTCTAAAACAAATATTTAATCACAGAACTTAGCTTATAAGCTAAGCAACAACCGACAAAGAATAAAGTACAACAGTACTTTTTGTCGGCCACGTGCACTACACGATAAAAATATTAAACAGATGTGGGTCCCACCACATTAAAAAGAAGGTACGACAACCAAATGTGGGCCCCACCACATTTAAAAGACGGCGGGATAAAAAAATAAAGCATAAAAAATCCCGCCTAAAACCTAATAGGACCCACAAAAACACGTGGCAAAATTTAGGCCACCCGGTAATATTAAACGGGTGGCCTAAATTTTGCCAGATGTCAAACGCATATGTATTGGTGTTAACCTATATAAACAACCCCATAACACCAATACAACCAGAACATTGAAACAACACCGATTACAATTATGAGAAACCCCCCAACTAATTTTCGTCTTCATGCAAAAAATATTTTCCTCACATATCCAAAATGCAATTTAGAAATTTCCGAAGCAATGAAACAAATACAAAACATGCAATGTTCGTCAAACAAGAAATTCATACGAATTTCTCAAGAAACTCACGAAGATGGTTCTCCACATCTACATGCTTTAATACAATTCGAAGGTAAACTTCAATTATACAATAATCGTTTATTTGATCTTACCCATCCAAACACCTCTTCAATATTTCATCCGAATATTCAAGGAGCAAAATCCAGTTCAGATGTTAAAAAATACATTGAAAAGGAAGGAACCTATCTAGATTGGGGTGAGTTTCAGATAGATGGTCGGTCTGCAAGAGGAGGATTACAATCCGCTAATAAAGCTTACGCCCAAGCTTTAAATAGCGAAACTCATCAAAAAGCAATGGAAACTATTAAAGAGCTTGCGCCTAGAGATTTTGTTCTACAATTCCACAATATTCAAAACAATCTAAACCGAATCTTCCAAAAGCCAAAAGAAGTCTACGTTCCGAAATTCCATTTTAGTCAATTCATACTCACGGATGAAATTTCATTATGGTTCTCAAAAACTTTCGAACCACAAAATTTAAATGAATCCCCTGCGGGGCCATCTTTTCATATACTCAAAAAAGATACTGACAGACCAAAATCAATTATTATCGAAGGTCCTACAAGAACAGGAAAAACACAGTGGGCACGTTCTATTGGACCACATAAACTTTAATAACTTATTCACCTCTTTATTAAACAGGAGGAACTCTTCCTGTTCCTCCAAATTGTTGTCTTTCAGGTTCGCCTTGATTCCCAAAATGTCCCACTTGTTCTGCCGAAGAAAACAACTGGTGCAAACGGCCAACAATTGTGGATAATTGTTTGGCAACTCTGTCACTTTGAAAGGAGGCATATAAATACAGAATAGTCTGAAGTAAAAATAATAGTATAAAAATTAAAAACAACCAATCAGGTAACGATACCATTCTAAAACAAATATTTAATCACAGAACTTAGCTTATAAGCTAAGCAACAACCGACAAAGAATAAAGTACAACAGTACTTTTTGTCGGCCACGTGCACTACACGACAAAAATATTAAACAGATGTGGGTCCCACCACATTAAAAAGAAGGTACGACAACCAAATGTGGGCCCCACCACATTTAAAAGACGGCGGGATAAAAAAATAAAGCATAAAAAATCCCGCCTAAAACCTAATAGGACCCACAAAAACACGTGGCAAAATTTAGGCCACCCGGTAATATTAAACGGGTGGCCTAAATTTTGCCAGATGTCAAACGCATATGTATTGGTGTTAACCTATATAAACAACCCCATAACACCAATACAACCAGAACATTGAAACAACACCGATTACAATTATGAGAAACCCCCCAACTAATTTTCGTCTTCATGCAAAAAATATTTTCCTCACATATCCAAAATGCAATTTAGAAATTTCCGAAGCAATGAAACAAATACAAAACATACAATGTTCGTCAAACAAGAAATTCATACGAATTTCTCAAGAAACTCACGAAGATGGTTCTCCACATCTACATGCTTTAATACAATTCGAAGGTAAACTTCAATTATACAATAATCGTTTATTTGATCTTACCCATCCAAACACCTCTTCAATATTTCATCCGAATATTCAAGGAGCAAAATCCAGTTCAGATGTTAAAAAATACATTGAAAAGGAAGGAACCTATCTAGATTGGGGTGAGTTTCAGATAGATGGTCGGTCTGCAAGAGGAGGATTACAATCCGCTAATAAAGCTTACGCCCAAGCTTTAAATAGCGAAACTCATCAATAAGCAATGGAAACTATTAAAGAGCTTGCGCCTAGAGATTTTGTTCTACAATTCCACAATATTCAAAACAATCTAAACCGAATCTTCCAAAAGCCAAAAGAAGTCTACGTTCCGAAATTCCATTTTAGTCAATTCATACTCACAGATGAAATTTCATTATGGTTCTCAAAAACTTTCGAACCACAAAATTTAAATGAATCCTCTGCGGGGCCATCTTTTCATATACTCAAAAAAGATACTGACAGACCAAAATCAATTACTATCGAAGGTCCTACAAGAACAGGAAAAACACAGTGGGCACGTTCTATTGGACCACATAAACTTTAATAACTTATTCACCTCTTTATTAAACAGGAGGAACTCTTCCTGTTCCTCCAAATTGATGTCTTTCAGATTCGCCTTGATTCCCAAAATGTCCCACTTGTTCTGCCGAAGAAAACAACTGGTGCAAACGGCCAACAATTGTGGATAATTGTTTGGCAACTCTGTCACTTTGAAAGGAGGCATATAAATACAGAATAGTCTGAAGTAAAAATAATAGTATAAAAATTAAAAACAACCAATCAGGTAACGATACCATTCTAAAACAAATATTTAATCACAGAACTTAGCTTATAAGCTAAGCAACAACCGACAAAGAATAAAGTACAACAGTACTTTTTGTCGGCCACGTGCACTACACGATAAAAATATTAAACAGATGTGGGTCCCACCACATTAAAAAGAAGGTACGACAACCAAATGTGGGCCCCACCACATTTGAAAGACGGCGGGATAAAAAAATAAAGCATAAAAAATCCCGCCTAAAACCTAATAGGACCCACAAAAACACGTGGCAAAATTTAGGCCACCCGGTAATATTAAACGGGTGGCCTAAATTTTGCCAGATGTCAAACGCATATGTATTGGTGTTAACCTATATAAACAACCCCATAACACCAATACAACCAGAACATTGAAACAACACCGATTACAATTATGAGAAACCCCCCAACTAATTTTCTTCTTCATGCAAAAAATATTTTCCTCACATATCCAAAATGCAATTTAGAAATTTCCGAAGCAATGAAACAAATACAAAACATACAATGTTCGTCAAACAAGAAATTCATACGAATTTCTCAAGAAACTCACGAAGATGGTTCTCCACATCTACATGCTTTAATACAATTCGAAGGTAAACTTCAATTATACAATAATCGTTTATTTGATCTTACCCATCCAAACACCTCTTCAATATTTCATCCGAATATTCAAGGAGCAAAATCCAGTTCAGATGTTAAAAAATACATTGAAAAGGAAGGAACCTATCTAGATTGGGGTGAGTTTCAGATAGATGGTCGGTCTGCAAGAGGAGGATTACAATCCGCTAATAAAGCTTACGCCCAAGCTTTAAATAGCGAAACTCATCAAAAAGCAATGGAAACTATTAAAGAGCTTGCGCCTAGAGATTTTGTTCTACAATTCCACAATATTCAAAACAATCTAAACCGAATCTTCCAAAAGCCAAAAGAAGTCTACGTTCCGAAATTCCATTTTAGTCAATTCATACTCACGGATGAAATTTCATTATGGTTCTCAAAAACTTTCGAACCACAAAATTTAAATGAATCCCCTGCGGGGCCATCTTTTCATATACTCAAAAAAGATACTGACAGACCAAAATCAATTATTATCGAAGGTTCTACAAGAACAGGAAAAACACAGTGGGCACGTTCTATTGGACCACATAATTACTTAAGTGGCACCTGGTGCACTTTTCCTCAAACGACAAACGAGACTTTAATAACTTATTCACCTCTTTATTAAACAAGAGGAACTCTTCCTGTTCCTCCAAATTGATGTCTTTCGGGTTCGCCTTGATTCCCAAAATGTCCCACTTGTTCTGCCGAAGAAAACAACTGGTGCAAACGGCCAACAATTGTGGATAATTGTTTGGCAACTCTGTCACTTTGAAAGGAGGCATATAAATACAGAATAGTCTGAAGTAAAAATAATAGTATAAAAATTAAAAACAACCAATCAGGTAACGATACCATTCTAAAACAAATATTTAATCACAGAACTTAGCTTATAAGCTAAGCAACAACCGACAAAGAATAAAGTACAACAGTACTTTTTGTCGGCCACGTGCACTACACGACAAAAATATTAAACAGATGTGGGTCCCACCACATTAAAAAGAAGGTACGACAACCAAATGTGGGCCCCACCACATTTAAAAGACGGCGGGATAAAAAAATAAAGCATAAAAAATCCCGCCTAAAACCTAATAGGACCCACAAAAACACATGGCAAAATTTAGGCCACCCGGTAATATTAAACGGGTGGCCTAAATTTTGCCAGATGTCAAACGCATATGTATTGGTGTTAACCTATATAAACAACCCCATAACACCAATACAACCAGAACATTGAAACAACACCGATTACAATTATGAGAAACCCCCCAACTAATTTTCGTCTTCATGCAAAAAATATTTTCCTCACATATCCAAAATGCAATTTAGAAATTTCCGAAGCAATGAAACAAATACAAAACATACAATGTTCGTCAAACAAGAAATTCATACGAATTTCTCAAGAAACTCACGAAGATGGTTCTCCACATCTACATGCTTTAATACAATTCGAAGGTAAACTTCAATTATACAATAATCGTTTATTTGATCTTACCCATCCAAACACCTCTTCAATATTTCATCCGAATATTCAAGGAGCAAAATCCAGTTCAGATGTTAAAAAATACATTGAAAAGGAAGGAACCTATCTAGATTGGGGTGAGTTTCAGATAGATGGTCGGTCTGCAAGAGGAGGATTACAATCCGCTAATGAAGCTTACGCCCAAGCTTTAAATAGCGAAACTCATCAAAAAGCAATGGAAACTATTAAAGAGCTTGCGCCTAGAGATTTTGTTCTACAATTCCACAATATTCAAAACAATCTAAACCGAATCTTCCAAAAGCCAAAAGAAGTCTACGTTCCGAAATTCCATTTTAGTCAATTCATACTCACGGATGAAATTTCATTATGGTTCTCAAAAACTTTCGAACCACAAAATTTAAATGAATCCCCTGCGGGGCCATCTTTTCATATACTCAAAAAAGATACTGACAGACCAAAATCAATTATTATCGAAGGTTCTACAAGAACAGGAAAAACACAGTGGGCACGTTCTATTGGACCACATAATTACTTAAGTGGCACCTGGTGCACTTTTCCTCAAACGACAAACGAGACTTTAATAACTTATTCACCTCTTTATTAAACAAGAGGAACTCTTCCTGTTCCTCCAAATTGATGTCTTTCGGGTTCGCCTTGATTCCCAAAATGTCCCACTTGTTCTGCCGAAGAAAACAACTGGTGCAAACGGCCGACAATTGTGGATAATTGTTTGGCAACTCTGTCACTTTGAAAGGAGGCATATAAATACAGAATAGTCTGAAGTAAAAATAATAGTATAAAAATTAAAAACAACCAATCAGGTAACGATACCATTCTAAAACAAATATTTAATCACAGAACTTAGCTTATAAGCTAAGCAACAACCGACAAAGAATAAAGTACAACAGTACTTTTTGTCGGCCACGTGCACTACACGACAAAAATATTAAACAGATGTGGGTCCCACCACATTAAAAAGAAGGTACGACAACCAAATGTGGGCCCCACCACATTTAAAAGACGGCGGGATAAAAAAATAAAGCATAAAAAATCCCGCCTAAAACCTAATAGGACCCACAAAAACACGTGGCAAAATTTAGGCCACCCGGTAATATTAAACGGGTGGCCTAAATTTTGCCAGATGTCAAACGCATATGTATTGGTGTTAACCTATATAAACAACCCCATAACACCAATACAACCAGAACATTGAAACAACACCGATTACAATTATGAGAAACCCCCCAACTAATTTTCGTCTTCATGCAAAAAATATTTTCCTCACATATCCAAAATGCAATTTAGAAATTTCCGAAGCAATGAAACAAATACAAAACATACAATGTTCGTCAAACAAGAAATTCATACGAATTTCTCAAGAAACTCACGAAGATGGTTCTCCACATCTACATGCTTTAATACAATTCGAAGGTAAACTTCAATTATACAATAATCGTTTATTTGATCTTACCCATCCAAACACCTCTTCAATATTTCATCCGAATATTCAAGGAGCAAAATCCAGTTCAGATGTTAAAAAATACATTGAAAAGGAAGGAACCTATCTAGATTGGGGTGAGTTTCAGATAGATGGTCGGTCTGCAAGAGGAGGATTACAATCCGCTAATGAAGCTTACGCCCAAGCTTTAAATAGCGAAACTCATCAAAAAGCAATGGAAACTATTAAAGAGCTTGCGCCTAGAGATTTTGTTCTACAATTCCACAATATTCAAAACAATCTAAACCGAATCTTCCAAAAGCCAAAAGAAGTCTACGTTCCGAAATTCCATTTTAGTCAATTCATACTCACGGATGAAATTTCATTATGGTTCTCAAAAACTTTCGAACCACAAAATTTAAATGAATCCCCTGCGGGGCCATCTTTTCATATACTCAAAAAAGATACTGACAGACCAAAATCAATTATTATCGAAGGTTCTACAAGAACAGGAAAAACACAGTGGGCACGTTCTATTGGACCACATAATTACTTAAGTGGCACCTGGTGCACTTTTCCTCAAACGACAAACGAGACTTTAATAACTTATTCACCTCTTTATTAAACAGGAGGAACTCTTCCTGTTCCTCCAAATTGATGTCTTTCGGGTTCGCCTTGATTCCCAAAATGTACCACTTGTTCTGCCGAAGAAAACAACTGGTGCAAACGGCCGACAATTGTGGATAATTGTTTGGCAACTCTGTCACTTTGAAAGGAGGCATATAAATACAGAATAGTCTGAAGTAAAAATAATAGTATAAAAATTAAAAACAACCAATCAGGTAACGATACCATTCTAAAACAAATATTTAACCACAGAACTTAGCTTATAAGCTAAGCAACAACCGACAAAGAATAAAGTACAACAGTACTTTTTGTCGGCCACGTGCACTACACGATAAAAATATTAAACAGATGTGGGTCCCACCACATTAAAAAGAAGGTACGACAACCAAATGTGGGCCCCACCACATTTGAAAGACGGCGGGATAAAAAAATAAAGCATAAAAAATCCCGCCTAAAACCTAATAGGACCCACAAAAACACGTGGCAAAATTTAGGCCACCCGGTAATATTAAACGGGTGGCCTAAATTTTGCCAGATGTCAAACGCATATGTATTGGTGTTAACCTATATAAACAACCCCATAACACCAATACAACCAGAACATTGAAACAACACCGATTACAATTATGAGAAACCCCCCAACTAATTTTCGTCTTCATGCAAAAAATATTTTCCTCACATATCCAAAATGCAATTTAGAAATTTCCGAAGCAATGAAACAAATACAAAACATACAATGTTCGTCAAACAAGAAATTCATACGAATTTCTCAAGAAACTCACGAAGATGGTTCTCCACATCTACATGCTTTAATACAATTCGAAGGTAAACTTCAATTATACAATAATCGTTTATTTGATCTTACCCATCCAAACACCTCTTCAATATTTCATCCGAATATTCAAGGAGCAAAATCCAGTTCAGATGTTAAAAAATACATTGAAAAGGAAGGAACCTATCTAGATTGGGGTGAGTTTCAGATAGATGGTCGGTCTGCAAGAGGAGGATTACAATCCGCTAATGAAGCTTACGCCCAAGCTTTAAATAGCGAAACTCATCAAAAAGCAATGGAAACTATTAAAGAGCTTGCGCCTAGAGATTTTGTTCTACAATTCCACAATATTCAAAACAATCTAAACCGAATCTTCCAAAAGCCAAAAGAAGTCTACGTTCCGAAATTCCATTTTAGTCAATTCATACTCACGGATGAAATTTCATTATGGTTCTCAAAAACTTTCGAACCACAAAATTTAAATGAATCCCCTGCGGGGCCATCTTTTCATGTACTCAAAAAAGATACTGACAGACCAAAATCAATTATTATCGAAGGTCCTACAAGAACAGGAAAAACACAGTGGGCACGTTCTATTGGACCACATAATTACTTAAGTGGCCATCTGGATTTCAACTACAACACTTTCTCGGACGAAGTGGAATACAACGTAATAGATGATGTGGATCCAGCGTACTTGAAAATGAAACATTGGAAACAATTAATTGGCGCGCAAAGAGAGTGGCAGACAAACCTTAAATATGGAAAACCACGTGTCATTAAAGGTGGTATTCCAATTGTTTGGCAACTCTGTCACTTTGAAAGGAGGCATATAAATACAGAATAGTCTTTGAGGTTAAGTCGCTCGTTGATAGGTCGCTACCGACCTATGCTGGGTCGTGCATGTTGAGTCTTGTACATGTTGTAACCCTATAAATAGGGGAGGTCATGTCACTTTGTAAGGTTGTTGATTTTGGAATAAACTCTTGTTTGTTAGCTTTGTGCTTTCATCAAATTGGTAGTTGAGTGTGATCTCCTATCTCTACTTACGGTATTCGAGTGCGCTCGAATCAACGTTCGTTGAAGCCAATTCGCGGAATCAAGTGCGCTTGATCAACGCTCGAAGAATTGTAGATCTCTCTTCACGGTATCGTGCGCGATCAACGTGTCAAAGATAGCTAGAATTTGGTATCTTTGGATCAACGAATTTGGGCATTTCAGTATCTTTCAATCCACTGATTGCTTCTTTCACCGTTTCATCTAATTTTTCATATTTCCGCTGCATCATTTGGTATCAGAGCCTGACTTAGCCAATCATAGCTAAGCCGAGTCTTGGAGCCAAGGAGTTTGAAGTTGAAGTTCATCTTGTTGAAGTGTTTGTTCAAAGCCGAGTCAAGCTTGTTCAAGTTTGTGGGAGATTTGTTCAAGTGTAGATCCGAGCTAGTTGCAGGTCGTGCATCACTTTGTTCATCGAGGCCGAGAGTTGAAGTTTTTGAAGTTTGTGTTTGAATTGTTGAAGTATATGTGTTAGTAATCATGCCGCCGAGAAGAGCTAATCGTCATCAAAATGTTGAAGCGTTGTATAGAAGAGAAGAAGCCGAGCAAATGGAACAACGTATCAATGAGAAGTTTGATGAAAGTATTGGGAAGTTAGAGAAATTGATGATTGACATGAATGAAGGTCAAAGAAGAAGGTCCAAATTCGAACCATGGAGGAAACAGAGTTTCGCCATCGGTTACGGAAGCGAGGAGGGTGTCGCCACAATCTTTTAGAGAAGGAAGAGTAACGTCAATTTCATCAAGAAGAGATCATCATGACTATAGACATGAAGAGAGAAGAACTCCACGTGAGTTTGAAGATGAGCCATATAGAGATGAAGAGAGACATAGTAGAAGGGACATGCATGATCGAAGGGATGAGAATGGTCGAGATCGATATAGACGTACATTTGATTATGATGAAGATGGTTATAGAGTTAGCATTCATTATCGTGATCGAGACCAAGTACGAAATGTATATCGGGATGTTGAGGATGATCGACGATGGGAGTTGGGTATGAAGATGGAAATTCCAGAATTCAAGGGTGGAATGGTAGCAGAAGAATTTTTGGATTGGTTGTCTAATGTTGAAGAGAACTTTGATTTCAAAGAAGTTCTGGAGAATCGTCGAGTGAAGTTGGTTTCTACTAGGTTGAGGGGAAGAGCTATGGCGTGGTGGCAGCAAACCAAACTTACACGAGAACGGATGGGTAAGTCGAAGATTGAATCATGGGAGAAGATGAAGAAACTGATAAAAGCTACAGTTTTATCTTACAATTATCAATCACTCATATATCAAAGGTTGCAGAATCTGAGGCAAGGGATAAAGACTGTTAATGATTATGCTGACGAATTTTATCAGTTGATTGCTCGAAATGACATTATGGAGACGGAGGAACAATTGACTGCTAGGTTTGTTGGAGGGTTGAGGATGCAGATTCAAGATATGGTGAATATGTTTGATCCTAGATCTGTAGCAGAAGCACATCAGAAAGCGTTGGCTTGGGAGAAGCAGGGAAGGCGAGGTGGTGGTGTGTTTACAAGTTCCAATATTCTGAACAAAGGTGTTAATGGGAGTTCCAATGTTTTTAAAGCTGTCAGTAAACCAGTTGTGAATGAAGTTGTGAAGGCAAAGGTCAACAACAGTTTCAAATGTTACAATTTCCAAGAAGTGGGTCACAAGAGTAATGAATGTCCAAAGCCGATGAAACGAACTATGATTGCTGAAGTTGAAGGTGAGGATGTTGGTGAAGGTTATTCTAGTCCAGTTGAGGAGGATGAATAGGATGTTGCGACAGGAGATGAAGGATGTAATCTAATGATGAGGAGGTCCTGTTTAATACCGAAGCATGAAGAAGAAGCTAGTTGGTTGAGGAGTAACATCTTTCAGTCAACATGCACTGTTTTGGAAAAAGTTTGTAAATTTATGATTGGCGCGGGAAGTTGTGACAATATTATTTCTACCGAAGCTGTGAGAAAGTTGAAGCTGAAAACGGAGAAACATCCTAATCCTTATAAGTTAGCGTGGTTGAGAAAGGGAGGATAGGTGAAGGTGGACAGGCGAGTTCATGTTCCATTTTCTATTGGGAAGAAATATAAAGACGAGATTTGGTGTGATATGGTGGAGATGGATGTTTGTCACTTACTTTTGGGAAGACCATGGAAGTATGATCGAGCAGTGCAGCATGACGGTCGGACCAATAACTACATTTTTATGTTTGAAGGTGTTAAGATCATTTTAGTATCAAAGAAGAGACAACAAGGAGAAAGCAAGTCAGAAGAGATTGAGGAGCTGAAGACTTTATTGACTTTGAAGGAATTTATTGAAGAAGTAGAGGAGAGTCCAGAGGTGTTTTTGTTGATTGGACATGAAGCCACTGAATCTGTAGAAGTTCCAGAGGAAGTAAAGCCGGTATTGGAAGAATTCAGAGATGTGTTTCCAGAAGAATTGCCGAAGGAGTTACCACCGAGGGACATTCAACATCAGATTGATCTTGTACCAGGATCAGTATTACCTCACAGGCCACATTACAGGATGAGTCCTAAGGAACATGAAGAACTAAGAAGGCAGGTGGAGGAGTTGATAGAACAGGGGCGTGTTCAAGAGAGCTTGAGTCCTTGTGCAGTGCCAGCCTTATTGGTGCCGAAGAAGGATGGTTCATGGAGGATGTGTACGGACAGCCGGGATCTAAACAAGAATACTGTGAGATACAGATTTCCTATGCCAAGGTTTGATGATTTGATTGACCAATTGAGTGGAGCTGTTGTGTTCTCAAAGATTGACTTGAAGAGTGGATACCATCAGATTCGTATTAGACCGGGTGATGAGTGAAAGACTGCTTTCAAAACCAGGGAAGGTTTATACGAATGGTTGGTTATGCCGTTTGGTTTATCGAATGCACCAAGTACTTTTATGAGAGTGATGAACCAGATTTTCAGACCATACATTGGGAAGTTTGTGGTAGTTTACTTTGATGATATTTTGATCTACAGTGGGAGTATGGAAAAGCATGTCCAGCATTTGCGTGAAGTACTGTTGATTCTACGACAGGAGAAATTTTATGCTGCAACGAAGAAGTGTGTGTTCACAACGCATAGTGTTTTGTTTCTGGGATATGTTCTGTCGAAGGAAGGCATTCAAGTGGATGAGAGTAAAGTGGAAGCTGTCAGGAGTTGGCCACAACCCAAGACAATTACTGAAGTGAGAAGCTTTCATGGGTTGGTTTCATTTTACCGAAGATTCATTCCACATTTTAGCAGTGTAATGGCACCTGTAACCGATTGTATGAAAGGAAAGAAGTTCGAGTGGTCAGGGGAAGCAGGGGTTGCTTTTGAGAAGATCAAGACACTATTGACGTCAGCGCCAATTCTAGTTTTGTCGGATTTTCAGTTGTTGTTTGAGTTACATACCGATGCCTCGAAGGTCGGGATTGGTGGAGTCTTGAGTCAAAAGGGAAAACCAGTTGCTTATTTCAGTGAGAAGTTGTCTGGAGCTAAGATGAGATATAGCACTTATGATGTTGAGTTTTACGCAATTGTTCAAGCTGTGAAGCACTGGAGACATTATCTGTTTCCGAAGGAGTTTGTTCTCTATACGGATCATGAAGCTTTGAAGCATTTGCAAGGGCAGGACAAAATTTCAGCTAGGCATGCTTCATGGGTCGCGTATCTGCAGCAGTTTACTTTTGTTGTTAAACACAAATCAGGGGCGACGAATCGTGTAGCTGATGCATTGAGCAGGAGGAATCATTTGTTGACAACGATGAAAGTTGAAGTGACAGGATTTGAGCTATTGCCAGAATTGGTTGAAGAGGATCCTTACTTTGCAAAGTTTGTTGAGAAAGTTAAGGATGGGAGTACTGATGAGTTTGTATTGATAGATGGATTCTTATTCAAAGGGAATCAATTATGCATACCAGATTGCAGCTTGAGAATGAAATTGTGAAAGAGTTGCACGAAGAAGGGCATGTGGGTAGAGATCGAACATTGCAGTTGATTTCTCAGTCTTATTATTGGCCGTCAATGAGAAGGGAAGTTGAAAGGTTTGTGCGTAGATGTTGGGTTTGTCGAGAACTCAAAGGAGGAATGACTCTATATATGTTGTGGTGGATCGTTTCTCGAAGATGGTACATTTTGTTGCTTGTAAGAAGACGGCGGATCCAGTTCATGTAGCACAGTTGTTCTTCAAAGAGATTTATCGTTTACATGGTTTACCAGAATCTATAGTTTTAAACAGGGATACTAGATTTCTGAGTCATTTTTGGCTGAGTTTGTGGAAGATGGTGGGAACAAAGCTGAATTTTGGTAGCGCTTATCATCCGCAAACAGATGGGCAAACAGAGGTGGTGAATAGATCGTTGGAAAATTTATTACGGTGCCTTGTGAAAGATAATCTGAAGAGCTGGGATGTGAAGTTATGTCAAGCGGAGTTTGCTCATAATCATGCAGTTAACCGAAGTACAGGTTTTAGTCCATTTCAGATTGTATATTCAAGCTTGCCAAAGGGGCCGTTGGATTTAACGATAGTGCCGCAACTGAAGGGGATAGTTAAACGAGCTGCTGATTTTGTTGATGGTTTGACAGAATGTCACAGAATCATTCAAGAACGATTGGAAAAGTCGAATGAGAAGTATAAACGATCTGTGGATTTGAAGCAAAGAAGTGTTGAATTTAATGAAGGAGATTTCGTATATGCTGTACTAACAAAGGATCGTTTTCCAGTAGGAGTATATAATAAACTTAAAGCTCGAAAGATTGGTCCTGTAAAGATTGTGAAACGGATCAATGAAAACGCTTATAGGTTGGAGCTGCCGGAGGATGTGTATACTTCTGACGTGTTTAATATTAAACACCTTAAACCTTATTATGGAGATGAACAATCTAATGGGGAAGAACTTTTAAATTCGAGGACGAATTTTTCTCAACCAGGGGAGGATGATGCAGCCCAGCTGGAAACTAGGTCGTTTTCCATAATTCACTCCGCCTTAAGTCGCCAGCGACTTACCAAGCTCCGAGTTAAAGAGCCACGACCAAAGGAAGGTCGCTCGCGAGTCAACGGTTTAAGCATTAAGGCGTTCCAACAACAGAGCGAGTTATGCGATATCGGGTTAAGCATTCCAATAGGTCACTCACGACCTAGTGAAGAAACCTTAGGTCGCTTACGACCTAACGGAGTGAAGAGTTATGCAAGAAAGAGTGGTCCAGTGACCTATGATAAGTCGCGACCTAGAGCCAACGAGCTACGACCTAAGTTAGGTCGCAGGAACGAGTTACGACTTATGTTTGGGCGCTCAATGTTATGCCGCATCCAATCTCCTTAAGTCGCTACATTCCTTAAGTCGCGAAGCACTAGGTCGTATGAAGATATGCCTGAAGCTCGAACTGTTAATTTTTAAGTCGCTGCTGCATTCTGCTCTAAACAGTTGCTTCCTTATGTCGCCAGCGACTTAGCAACTTAAGTCGTTTTCCATTAAGTCGCTCACTCCAGTTTGCAAGCTTCTGATGTTGAGTCGCGTAATGATGTTATGTCGTAAGCCGTTGTATATACTGTGTTGAAGTTGTATTTTCTTAAGTCGTATGTCATTTGTACATATGTTGAGTCGTTTATCGCGTTGTATTGTTTAAGTCGTAGGTCGTTTGGGTCTGTTAAGTCGCGTGTCTTTGAGGTTAAGTCGCTCGTTGATAGGTCGCTACCGACCTATGCTGGGTCGTGCATGTTGAGTCTTGTACATGTTGTAACCCTATAAATAGGGGAGGTCATGTCACTTTGTAAGGTTGTTGATTTTGGAATAAACTCTTGTTTGTTAGCTTTGTACTTTCATTAAATTGGTAGTTGAGTGTGATCTCCTATCTCCACTTACGGTATTCGAGTGCGTTCGAATCAACGTTCGTTGAAGCCAATTCGCGGAATCAAGTGCGCTTGATCAACGCTCGAAGAATTGTAGATTTCTCTTCACGGTATCGTGCGCGATCAACGTGTCAGAGATAGCTAGAATTCGGTATCTTTGGATCAACGAATTTGGGCATTTCAGTATCTTTCAATCCACCGATTGTTACTTTCACCGTTTCATCTAATTTTTCGTATTTCCGCTGCATCATTTGTGTTTATTCAAGTTATCATTCTATGCTATCCAGATTCTAAAATAGCCGTGTTTATCCTATAATGGAGCTAGCAGTTCTTTAGAAACATCGCATCACCACTGCATTTATATAAGATTAAATTTTGCGTACTACTCAGTATGTCGTAGTATTTATCCAAAAAATGTTATTGGAATGTGCTTTTCCTATTAAAATGATGCTTAAATTGCAGTAAATTTATTTATGCGACGTACAACCTAGAATTTTTTTTCATTTCTCATTAATATTGATTTCGTTATCAGTTTTTAGTTTTATGGTAATGCTTTTCAAAATTTATATTCATTTTGTTTGCAAATTTTAGGTTTGCTCTAAGAATATTTTATAGTATATGGCGCTATAATAGTCTGATAAATATATCCATATTCATTTTGAATCTTATTTATGCTCTGCTTTTTTATCCATCTTGAAAACTAGCTTACTCTCGTTAATTAGCTAGTACCAAAACTTAAAAAAAAAAAGTGATGATCTGCTAATCAATTGGAATGTATTTACGAATATCAAAAGATGATCTACGGTAATAAAATAAGTGAAATAACTTGTTTCATTCAATTTTAGGCACTTATATATTACTTGATTTTTTTTACTAGTATGATTACTGTAACAGAAATCAATTTTTATGCGTGTGTGATTGAGCTTGCATATGTATGTAAGTTCACTGGCTAATGTGTATTTACTCTTTTTATAACATATAATATAATTATATATAGTTGCATATGGAATGCATTTAGAAACAAAAATATATAACTACGACTACCTAGCTTGGTAGTGGCACCAATAGTGCAATTTGATGCTAACACCGAGCAAGTAGGACCACTATAGCAATTAGGAAACTTGCACAAAGGGACACCCACTAGCTATTACTCCATCCAAATAAGCTCTTCCATGACCAGAAGCGTATACAGCTGTCACTTTCTCAGCCTCAACTGCTGCCTTAGTAGTCCAAGTTAGTATGAGGAACGGGTTTCTCAAAGTGAAACTGTCATCATAGTAGAGTTGATATGATGTAAATGTATTAATTAGTTTATTTGACCTATTATGTTATTGTATTTTAGTTTATATGACGTAAATGCACAATTTAAAATGTATTGCTACATAATGTTCAAAATATTTTCTTCTTCCTTTTTCAGTTAGACACTTCGACTTCTTAATGTTTTTTTACTGGGCTATCCTTTTATCACTGTTTTAAATAAGCACCATTATGACATAGAACACTACTACTACTAGTAGCGTTACTCTATACAATTATGGCATTTTTAACTATTACAACCTCATATTTAATTAACCTCCTGTTATGGTTTTTGCTATATTTTAGCTAGTATTTATTGTGTGGAATTAACTCTAAATTTTATGCACGGCCTTTAGTTAATTATGCATTGCTTCTTTAATGTTGTATAAATGACCAGGGACTCCTCTGCATAGTGCTGCAAAGAAACAAAACAAAAAAGATGTAAAATATCTAGTAAAGAATGGGGGCATTCCTCCCTTTAGACCTTTTCAATCACAGGTTCAATCCACCCCTCCATTACTACAGTGGGCTTGAATGGGCATATTAGTTCAAGCGCCATCACAGGTTCAATCCACCCCTCCATTACTATAGTGGGCTTGAATGGGTATATGAGTTCAAGCGCCAGCAGGATGAAAGCTCGCCAAGCTACAATACTTCCTGCAGCTCTAATAATTAAGTCAACTTCACCCTTCTTATCACAGCTTTTACTATACTAATTCTCCATATACTACTTGCTGCTGTTGAATAAACTGAGTAAACTTTGTATATCATTTGGTCAAACTTGTAATGGAAAAGCTCATCATATGCTACCTACTTCATGCTACTCTGAATAAATAGGGCTTGCCACCTTGTTAATCTTATGAATATTTGATGTGCTTTAATGCTTTGGTTATGTTAAACATTGAAACCTTCTCTTGAACTTAGGAGATTATATATCGTATTTTGCAATGTGTTTTTCTTATACAAATGTTTATTGTTAATCTGACTGTTTTTCTAGAGAAACGTTTCTTTTATTATATTTGAGGAATTGGTTTGCCAAACATTCTATTGTAGAAAGCTATGTTACTTTGGCGTTACTGTTGCACTTTTTCCCTTCCCTTTTCTTCCCCTTGTTGATTTGTGCTAACTGCTACTGGTGAGTCCTTAGGACTCTGGGTTGAATTTCATCCTTTTGTCAGACTTTTGTTGCTGGTTGTTCTTTTCTTATGTTCAGCTGCTGCGGTTGTGCGTAATGCTGAAGAAGACTTATTTTGGCCAAATTACATAATATCTTTAGAAGTTTGCTAACGATGAGAGAAATCCTATGCCTATTTTCTAACTCTAGTGGCGTAGTAAAATCAGACAATTTTCTCACTTTCCAAATTCCCTAAATTTTCATCTTAAATTCCATGCTTTTCCACTATGCATAATTTACGTTTTATAGATAACTAATACAACACGAAATAATAAAATAGATCCATGAAATCGGTACAAATATCAAGCTACGTCAATCTCAAATTTGAAAAGAAAAAAAATCATAATATATACCCGCAAGATGGCACCAGTGACTCTAAATAAAATGGTAAGGAATTATTAGTAATCAAAAGCGAGATCATGAGGAGTCAGCTGGAGGTACGTATGGATTTGCCGCTGATGGTTGATGTGGATCATCAGTGAGATGACAAATTCATGAATGGCTGAGAGTGAGATTGTAAAGCTAGGTTTTCTTTTTGGTAAGTAAAGATAATGAAATAAAGAAGAAAAGTAGAGAAGTAACGAAGGATTTGTGTAAAACAAATTTTTTTCCTCAAAATATTAGCGGGCTGGGCGACAAAAGTTTTAGTTGCGTTGGGAGAGGAAAAATGACTACACAGGCAACATTGACAGCAATGAAACTCTGCCAATATTTTCTACTGAAACTAGATTTTCTTATACTCAAAATATTTTCATAACATAATCTAATGAATTGAAAATGAGACTGGGGTTTGGATTAATGATGTAGTAACGAACTTGTATTTGTTATATATATGCAGGCCCGGCCCAATGCAGAGTCGGGAGAAACAATAGACTAGGTCAGCATCTCAACAGGGGCAACAAAAAAAAAAAAAAAAAAAAAACGGAATACGCATTTTTGAATCTCGCTACTCCTCCAGCAGTCTAGCTCCACCATGACCGTCGTAGGCCCACAGCTAACACCTTCATCCCTTGACTCTACCGTTATAGCTATCCCCTCCAGGCTCCAATGCAACCACCACGGGCCCACAGGCAGCTAACGTCAAATGTCAGCTCAAAGCCTAAATTCAATTTCGAATTTATACATTGGAAATTGGAATCTCAGCTCAAACCAATGTGAGTCAATTTGTTGAATTTTTTTTCTATGATCGACAATTTGGTATATTCTGCAAATCTACTATTGCTGTCATGTTGTTTTCTGTTGTTGCTAATGCTAGGTATATTCCTTTGTTCTATTACAAATGTCAACTCAATTTTGAAATGTAACTAAAGATGTAATGATGCTTATTCTAGTTTAAATGATAATGAATATACATCAAAATTGTAATTGAAGTTTGAATGGTAACTTAACAATGGTTGTTGCCTATTAATTAACTGATTAATTTGTTCTAGTTTGAGTGATAACGAGTATGATGTTTGTTAATTAAGAATTTTTTTTTGTTGTAGTTTAACTCACAATGAAGCTTAAAAAAAATAATTCTTTTTTATGTGTAAATTATTATAATGATGTATCAATGAATAATAATACTTCGTTGTATCTTAAATTGAGCTAGGAATTGAAAACAAAATTTCGGATGTCAAAATAGAAAGAAAAAACGTAGATATAAAGAAGATAAATCATTAATTGGTTCAATTTCAAAATTGAAATCAATAAAGACATATCTCCGGATAACTATATCGCAAGAGAGATTAAGTATGCTTATTATGATTTCAATTGAAAATGAGTATTTAGATAAGCTTAACTATGAAGACGTAATAAACGAGTTTGTCTTAAAAAATGCAAGAAGTTGTTTCACTAATATGTATTAATATGTTAGAATATTTTGTGTTTGCATTTTAATTTTTTTGGCATGTAATCAAAATGACTTAGTTGATCAATATTCTTTGATGGTTGTTAAATTTTATAAAGAATTTACACTTTAACTTGTATATATTTTTGTTTGGTTGAGTTAAGGGGCGACAAAAAAACATAAATACTTGCTTGACTATGACATTGAATACCCTTGGGTCGGCGCTGTATATATCTATAAGTACGTATTCCCCTCTCCCTTAGACCGTTCTTCTATATCTTACTAAGGCTCATATGAGGATTTACAAGAAAGGAAGATATGGAGGCAGGAAATGGAAGAGGAAATCTCGGTGGAGGAAGCACAACAACCAATGGAAATGCTTGACTCAATACTATAAGGAATCCATGTCGACAGGAAAATGCTAATCCAAACGCAAATGCCAATATAGGTGCTGGAACCCCGCCAGTAGATATGGGGGTGATGTATCAGTTCTTTGTCCATCTGTTGCAAGTTGGAGCAGCTGCAGGAGTATTTGGGGGTAATGCTGTGAATGTTGGAGGAGCTAATCCTGTGGCCCCAGTCAGCGATAATTATGCCAAGCTAAGCAGGGATTATATCAGTCTTGGTGGGAAGTTGTTTTCGGGAACATAGGATGCCATTAAAGTAGAAAACTGGTTATTGCACTGTAAAAGAATTTTCGTCGACTTGGGATTAGATGATGAAAAAGAGAAGACTTGCTTCGAGACAGTTGCAAGGAGCGGCACTCTATTGGTGGAATGGTGTTACCGTGGGAGTTTCCAAGGAAGAGTTGACTTGGGCATAGTTTCGAAGGAGATTTGAAGAGAGGTTCATGTCTGAAGTTGCCAAGTCAGTATTGCTGAGAAAGTTCATAGACTTAGCGCAAGGTGAGATTCAGTGATTGAGTATGCTACAAAGTTTGATGAGTTGTCCAGATATAGATATACGACCATTGACACTGTCATTAAAAGGAACGAGAAGTTTATTCGAGATTTAAGACCCGAGATTACCACGGTGACAATGCCACACCTCCGCAATCCAAGTACAGTTGTAGTGGAGATGACAATCAGGAATGAAGAGATGTTTTCTACTTTTGGGAAAAAGAAGCAATCTGAACCTAGGATTTTCAAGGCAAGAAGAGGAAATTATTTAAGAAGAAAGGAGCTCAGAAAGGAGGAACTGCCAAGAAAGGGAAGGCCAATGGGGTGTGCTACAAGTGCGACAAGAAATGACATTATGCTCGTGAATGTCGAACTGGAAAAGGGAAAAAGGTTGCGGATAAGAAAGAAGTGAAGTGCTTCAACTGAGATCAGATTGGATACTAAAAGAATCAGTGTCCAGAACCAGTCAGAGTGGACAAGGGAAAGGTTTTTGCTTTTGAACCATCATCTTCTGAACCACTGTTGAGAAGGGAAAGACTACGATGGAAGGTACGTACGATTTTGATTCATAGTATACCAGTTAGGGTACTATTTGACACTGGTGCATCGCATTCATTTATATCTCAGTGTTTGGTAGATAAGTTATGTTTAAAACCCTCATACCTTGTTGCTTCCTTATGAGTTGTGAATCCAATAGGAGGGTATGCAACTCTGTGGATGAGATGTGACCAGTTGGAACTTGAATTGTTAGGTCATAAGTTTGCATGAAATTTGTATGTTTTTTATTTCTTAGGCTTCGGGGTCGTCTTGGATATGGATTGTTTAGATAAATATGATGTGAGGATAATTTGCTAAGATAGGGAAATATTGCTAGTACACCCCAATGGTCATGACCGAATTATATACTTAGTGGGGAAGTCAGACTAAAATGATTGTGCTTAGCTGAATGCAATGGAAGTTGAAGAAGAGTTGAATTAGGTTTTGGTAGCAAGAGAGTATGCAAATGTTTTTTAACCTGTCAGAAGACCACCACCGAAGCGAACCATTGAGATTCGAATAGATCTTTGCCTAGGGCAGAACCTATAAGTAGACCACTTAATAGGATGACATCTATTGAGATGAAGGAATTGAAGGTGCGGTTAATGGATTTAGAAGGATATAATTTTATTAAACCAAGCAGTTCGCCTTGGGGAGTGGTCATGACGTTAAGGATGTGTATCGACTATCGTAAGTTGAATGAAAATACGACCAAGAATTGGTATCCTTTGCTGAGAATCGATGATTTATTTGATCAGTTGAGTGGAGCCAGAGTAATTTCCAAATTGGATTTGGCAACTGGTTTCTATCAACTAAGAGTGGTAGAGGACAGTATTCCGTTGACGATATTTCAGACTAGGTATGGTTCGTACGAGTGGTTAGTGATGCCATTCGGCTTAATGAATGGGACCGAGTTTTCTGAGAGCACTTGGATAGGTTCGTATTGGTATTCATAAATGAAATTTTGATATACTCTAAGGTTGAAAGAGAGCAAGAAGTTCATCTTAGGGTAGTGCTCGAGACGCTGAGGCGGCATCAGTCGAAATCGAAGTTTTCAAAGTATCATTTCTGGAAGAAAGAAGTTAATTTCTTGGTCACATGTTTTCAGAGAAGGGTTTGTTTGTTGATCCGGATAAGAACTAGGCAGTTAACAATTGAAAGAGACCAGAGATGGTGACTGAGATCGGAAGTTTTCTTGGGCTTGCTGGTTACTACCTGAGGTTTATTGAGGATTTCTCGTGGATAGCAACGCCTTTGAATAAGCTAACCATGAAGGATGTAAAATTTATTTGGTCTGATAAATGTGGGGAAGCATTTCTTAAGTTAAAGCACTTGTTGACTAATGCACATGCGTTAGTATTCCAAATGGGAATCAAGTATTAGTAGTGCATACTTATGCATGTGAAATCTGAGTAGGGGTTATGTTGATGTAGAAAGGTAAAGTTACTGCATAGGCTTCACGACGTCTTAGACCGCATAAAGTTAGATATCATATTCATGATCTAGAGTTGGCAGTAGTACTCTTCGCACTTAAAGTATGGAGACATTATCTCTTAGGGGAGAGATTTGAGTTATACACAGATCATAAGTCCTTAAGGTATTCATTCTTTCAGAAGGAGTTGAATATGAGGTAACAGAGGTAGTTGGAGTTTTTAGCAGCTTATGATTTTGGTATAGAGAATATACCTGGAAAAGGAAACAAAGTAACAGTTGCTTTTAGCAGAAAACATCAGAATGTGGTGTTACCTATGTTAACAGAATGGAAGGACATAGAGGCTTTGACTATTTGCAATGTGCAGTTAAGATCGACTACTAGTTCCAGTCAGAGCTCCGCCATGTTATCCTGCTTGGGAGTTCGACCAGTTCTGATTAAGAGGATAGCTTCTAAGCAGAAAAAGAATTCACCTTTAGTCAAGAATATTTAAAGGCTTGAGGTTGGATTGGAGAATGATGATCTAAATTTTTTAGCCTTAACCAGAAGGGATGGCTGAGAAAGAAGGGACTGTTGTGTATTCCGAATGTTAGGGACTTAAGGAGGGAAGTTCATAGGGAATGTCATTGATCAAAACTTACGATTCATCCTGGAGGAAGCAAGATGTATAAAGACATGAAAGAAATTTCTAATAGAAAGGTATAAAGAAGGATGTTGGCTTGTGGGTAAAGTAGTGTGTGAACTAACAACAAGTGAAGGCCGAACATTAGAAGCCAAGTTGGTTGCTTCAACCTTTGGAGATAGTAGTTTGGAAATGGGATTCGATATCCATGGATTTTATAGATAGGTTACCAAGTTCGAATCGAGGAAATGAAAGTGCATGGGTCATAGTGGATAGGTTGACTAAGTGTGCCCATTTCATTCCAATTAAGTCAAGCAGGACGACACGTGTTTTAGCTAAGTTGTTTACGAAAAACATAGTTAGAGTGCATAGGATTCCTAGTAGTATAGTAAGTGATAAAGATGCTTTGTTTACTAGTGAGTTGAAAGAGTCTATAGGATGTGTTAGGTACCAAGCTCAAGATGGGTACTGCTTATCACCCTCAGACAAATGGACAGACAGAGAGAGTCAACAAGGTACTCGATGATTTGTTAAGAGCTTGTATGCTAGATTTTAGTGGATCGTGGGAACCTACACTTAGTTGAGTTTTTCTACAATAATAGTTACCAGATTAGTATAGGAATGGCGGCTATTGAAGCCTTATATGGAAGACCATGCAAATCACCAGCAAGTTGGTTGGCAACTAGAGATAGATTACTCTTAGGTCCAGATCTGGTAAGGCAACATAGAAGATTGAGTTGATCCGAGGTAGAACGAAGGAAGCTCAGTCTAGACAAAAGAGTTACCCAGATAAGAGGCGTAAGAATCTAGAGTTCTCGGATGGAGATAGGGTTTTCATTAAGGTATCACCCAATGAAGGGAGTGGTATGGTTTGGAAAGTTAGTGAAACTAGCACTAAGATATGTTGGACTGTTCTCAGTTACAGAGAGGATTGGAAAGCTCACATACGGAGTAAAGTTGCCGAGCAGTTTGGCAGGTGTCCATAATGTGTTCAATGTGTCTCACCATTGTAAGTATATGCATGATCTAAAGACAACTATTCCTCTAACTATATTGAAAGACATAATAGTAGAACCAGATTCGACCTTTGTTAAACAACAAATTCGGGTTGTAGCGGAAGATGAGAAGAGTTTAAGAAACAAGATAGTCAAGTTGGTGAAAGTTCAGTGGAGTGACAACAAGAAGGACTATACTTGAGAGATAGAAGACATGATTAGAGATACTTATCCTGATCTACTTTAAGGGTATGTTCTATATTAGCTTTATATAGACTTTTTGCTAGTATAGTAGTTATGAGATGTTATAGATGATTTCTATACTTAGCATTTAGTCCTTGCTGAATTTCGAGAACGAAATTCTTTAAGGAGGGGAGCCTGCAACATCCCTAATTTTAAATAGCGTTATTCTAAAGATTTAATTAGGTAAATTAAATAAAATAATATAGAGACTTGAATGATAAAGGAATTGAGATTTGAGATCTGACTAGGGTCATGCCTTAACTAAATGGATTTATAAGAATGATTTATAAGTTAAATACTTAGAGAATATGATGAGGGTAATATGGCAATAGCCGGACCCCATAAGCCCTAAAACCCTTACAACCTTTTCATTCTCATTACATTCTTTCAAAAACAATAAAATAAACAAAATAAAAACAAGGCCGACCACAATCCTAGAAGAAGAAGAGCAAAATCCAATTAGAAGCTAAGATTCAAGCTAGGAAGATTAAAGCAAGAACAAATCTCAAGTTCCTTATCAAAATAAGGTGAATAATGATCTAAATCATCTCATATAAGTCTTCTTGAATGTTTAATTCAGGTTTAGGGTTAAAACCATTTGGATGGATGGATGATGATATGCTTTGATTTATATGCCATGCTATAGTTTAAACAAGGATTTTTGTGGGATAAAATAATTTGATTTTAAGGTTAAAATAATACAAATTGATTTCCAAATACCATGATGTTTGAACATATTATGTAAAACATTATTTTGGAGATGGGTTTAAATACTCATAATATTCCAAGCTATGGATAATTTATTATGAATTTTGAATGGAAGAAATAGATAATTTTTAGGTTTAAATATTTAAGGAAATTAAGTATTATTTTTGGGTCTAAAATTTATATATGTCAGAAAACATATTAAAAGTAAATAGTTTTGATTTTTGAGGGTTTTTCCTATGTATTTTACTATGATTATTTAATTATTAAGCTAAAGGACTTAAATATTTTTTAAAGGGAAGGGCTTATTGGATAAAATGATTTCATTTGTTAACTGTTGAATTTGACAGCCTTTTAGAAAAGAATTTTCATAAACAATTGGCAACCAATCATATTTTAATAAATTAGAAAAGTTAGGTAAAAAGGAATTACTTTGAAAGACATAAAAATTAGTTTTTTTTCAAATTACAACTTCGCCACTTCCATTTCCTTGCTTCCGTCACCATACTTTCGTAATGACCTTTCGCGAAACCATGCACATGGTATCAAGCAATTGATGCGTAGTGTATTGGAGAAAGGCAAAAGAGACTATGTCGAAGGCATGCTTTCGAAGGGGTAGAAGCCATTTTTATAAGCTTTTGAATCAATCCAGCTTGCCTTTATTTTTAAAGAAGCTTTCGAAAGAATTTCCACTTTTTGAACTTATTTGATACCTAGCTGCTGCATTCATACTTTTCGAATCAGTCAAAGGCCGCTTTTCTTTATAGAGTTCAAAAGGGAAGCTTTTGTCCTTTTATGTTTTAAAGCCGCTTCCTCAATGCTTTCAAAAGGTTGTTTTAACCACTTTTAGTAAGAGTTTCGAAGGAAATGATTTTGAAAGATTGGTTTCAAAGCTATCCACTTTCCAAATTCGCTGACTTGAGATCAACGCTTTCGAAAGGGGTACTTTCACTTATGTTCTCTTTGACCCGGTAGTTATATTTAATGTTAAAACCCATGATTTCAAAAGAGATACTTTCAAATGGAATCGAAGCTATGCTTCCATAAATTCTTACTTGAACTAAATGCCTTCGAAAGGTACATTTTGAGTGTTTTGAAAGGCATGTTTTTCAGTGTTTTGAAAGGAAGGTTTCCAATGCTTTCGAAGGGCCTTTTTTCAATGTTTTGAAAGGAAGGTTTCAAATGCTTTCAAAAGGTATGTTTTTAATGGTTTCAAAAGAGAAGATCTAAGATTTTAAGTAATGCTTTCGAAAGGAAGAGTGGCGTAGGGTAACTCATGATGTCATAATGATCTGAAGGATCTAGTAGAAACCATAGCTTTCGAATAAGAAAACCTAATCTCATTTTTAAACGGCAAACCTATGGCAATGCAAAAGAGTTTTGAAATGGCATTTAACTATGGAATTTTAGCGAAAGCTTTCCTTCATAAAGATATTGGGTTAAGGGTATAAACCATATTTCATTAGAAAAATGATTACAAGGAATTTAATCATGAATGTTTATATTGTTATGTTTTGATCAGTTATCATGTATGCTTTCATAATCATATCCACTTCATAATTAACCCATAGCTGCATTTTGTCGTGTTAACGGTAGAATAAAAGGCTAAGTTGACCCAATAGTGAATATACTTTGAATCAACACATGTGTGAGTAGAATTGCATTCAGGAGGTAAGATGGAGCAGAATATAGGATGCCCAAAGCTGATCAAAGATCATTGGTTTAGACATGTTCTTAGTAAACCCGTAAAAACTATGTTATGGAAATTGTTATTGGTAGGGACCAGTAGGTTCTTAGTGATCTCATGAAAACTATGTCCGAAACATGTTATTGATAGAGATCAATAGGTTTATAGTTATCCCTTGAAAACTATGACATAAGATAAATTATTAGAGAATCCAATAGGTTCATAGTAAGCCCATGAAAACTATGGTTGGATAATGTTGTTGGTAGATACCATAGGTACTTAGTGATCCCATGAAAACTACGTAACCAGAAAGATAGTCCATAAGCTTGGAACAAGTTATTAGTCAGCCTATGAAAACTAATAGGTTAATAGTGACCCTTGAAACCATAACTTGAGACAGATAGTCAGGAAAATGTGGATGGGAAATCCAGAGCATATTGCATGTTTACATATCATCATGATACATATTATTATGTTATGCCTTAACCATTATGGATGCAGGTGCACATATATGGTTATTATAAATTGGGTTAAGATACCAGTAGGGGGATAACATGTTCCAGTAAGTGGCACGGTCTCACTGGATATCTATATGGTTCAAAATGATAGGTTATTATTCACATTAGATGTTTTATCCGACTTGAAGTTTATGTTTTTCCCTAAGCTCTTGGGTGCTCAATTAATTTTAAGTAGTTTGAGAGTTAAGGTTTCAGCTTTTCCTTTTCACGAATAAGATTTCGGAGATGTGCAGAAGGCAAGTTAGCTATTAGGAGCTTTTTCTGTTTGATTTTGTTGTGTTATTGGATGCAATGGCAAAGTTTTTAGTGCCTATATATAGACTTTGGTCTACTAAAAAGGCGTCTTCATATGTCGCTCTTAGCGTATTTTGTAATAAATTGTAATTTCTCTAACGTGGCTTACTATAGGATTATGTAGTGAATCTGAAACGAAATGAGAAATTTGTTTTAAATTGAGATTTAATTTTTTTTTCATATTCATGTGTATCTGGTACATTAATGTCTCTAACATGGTCGCATTTGGTCATCGGCACTTAATAACTATGTATGACTGCAACATCCATGGCGGTTAGTTTTGGACCTCCAAACGGGGGATGTTACAAGTTGGTATCAGAGCATAGGTTTGTGTAAATTTCAAAGAAATTTGAACCTAAACACTACACCAGAAAAGACCTTTCGTACCGCTGAAAAAACACTGTCAAAACTTTTAGTAGCTCGGTAAATGCTGCGATACAACATGCAACTAAAAGCCTGAAACTTTTTGTAACGCTACCAAAACTTGACCTATTGTAGGGTTTTAGAAACGCTACAAAAAGTTTCAGATTTGTAGTAGCAAGTCGTATCGTAGTCCCAATGGAGTCCAAAGGAAGTTAGAGCATCCACGGCAGTACATAACTACTCAAACATCAACCAAAAGAAATAGGAGAAGGAATCAGGAAAGGCTCAAGAGACAAAAAAAATAAAAATAGCATAAGAGGATGGATCGCTAGCGATCCATCGCCAATGGATCGCTAGCGATCCATGAATATCGCTCATAGGACAATCATTCTTCTATCATCATGATCTAATATGTTTTCTAGGTTGTCTGTCAAGTTTCATGATATTCCAAGTAAGCTAGTTTGAGAACTAGGCATTCATCTTATTCTAATAATAGTTCAATGCAATCTGTACGCGGATCGTCATCAAAACAGGGCATCTAGTCATGAAATTGTATGGGGAATACCTACATAAGGCATGGAATGAATGGACATGATTATTATTCTTCTATAAATACCAGTCGTTTTCAACAAATTTTAAGTTAGTTTTTCTTCATTTATTCACTTCTTCTTCTCCACTCAAATATTCTCTTATACTTCAAATGTTTTAACAAAACTCTGCCGAAATCCTAAGTGAATCAAACTTTATCATCTCTTGTTTGGTTCTCTATCATTCTCTCTCAAAGATCTCAGTGCTATTCAGAGTTATAGGATCATTTGTAATCAAAGAAGTGTATCGAGTCTCTCTATCTATCAAGGTTATATTGGAAACGGTGTGATTGTGGCATGCAAGTCAATTGGGTGTGATTGCAGCCCGTAAATCAATTGGGTGATCTTGTAGCCTGGTTAAATCAAGAGATTTTTTCCTGGACTCTGAGACATGTGGGTGTATATCGTGGCCTTGAAATCGAGGTTGTAATATCGACATTATATTTGAAAAGAAATCTACATAAGAAATTGTATGGGACTGGATGTAAGGTACCTCCGAACCAGTATAAAATTTCAGTGTGTTTTTCCTTTTACTGTTTTTATTTACTATTTGCATCTGTGTTTGATTCCGTGATTGTCTCTGTGTTTATGAATTGCATTTGTCAGTATTTAGTTTCAAAAGATTTCAAAAATTCCATAAAATCCATTAAACATTATTCACCTCCCCTCTAGTGTTAATCCGGCCTTAAGATCCGTAATCCGCATTTCCAACATTCGGTATCAGAGTTTTGGTTTTCAAAGTTTTTATAATCTGATTTTTGAAAAGTTTCAAATGGATGCCAAAGCTGGTAATGTCAACACTATCACTAGTTCCTTTATAGAGGCTCGGTCTACTGCCAGACCACCACTTTTTTTTATGGATGTAACTATGTATTGGGAATGTAGAATCAAAATCTATTTACAATCAATAGGATTAGACACTTGGAATATCACACAAACTGAGTACATTAAACCCACAACTGATTTTGCACAATGGACTGTTGAGCATCCTTTATAGAGGGTCAGTCTACTGCCAAACCACCACTTTTTTTATGGATGTAACTATGTATTGGGAATGTAGAATCAAAATCTATTTACAATCAATAGGATTAGACACTTGGAATATCACATAAACCGAGTACATTGAACCCACAACTGATTTTGCACAGTGGACCGTTGAGCAACAGATTGTTGTACAAAAAAATTCCAAAGCCATGAATATTTATTCTGTTCACTTAATAGGAATGAGTTTAATACAGTGTTTGTCTGTAAGTTTGCATATGGGATCTAGAAAACTTTGCAAGTTACTCATGAAGGAACAAGCAAAGTTAAACAGACCAAAACATACATCTTGACCAATTGGTTTCAATTATTTAAGATGAATCCAAATGAGTCCATTTCAGACATGTACAGTCAATTTCAAGACATTGTGCACTCACTAATTGCATTAGGAAAGAACTTCTCCAAAGAAGATCAAGTTAGAAAAATTATGAATTCACTCACTCCGGAATGGGATCAGAAGAAACTGGCAATTGAAGAAGCTAATGATATCAGTACACTGAAAATTGAAGAATTGATTGGGAATTTGATGTCGTTGAAGTACAAATGCAAGGGAGATGAGAAAGCAAGGCCTTAGAAAAGAAGTCAATAGTGTTCAATGCAATAACAGATGGTTCAGACTCAAACAGTGACGACGATGAAGAAATAGCCTTAATGACACGAAATTTTAGAAAGTTTCTGAAATATAGAAAGAAGAATGACTGCAAGAGAAATGATCACAAGAATTCTACAAATAATAATGAGACTCTTAACAACGTCAGATGCTAAAATTATGATGAGCCAAGCCACGTAAAAAGAGATTGTCCACATCTGGATAAGTATAAATTTCCTCCAAGCAATGATTCATCAAAGAAAAGGAAGAGAGCATAAACTGCTACACTGGACGATTCAGACTCATCCTCTAGTGGTGAAGATCAAGATGGAAAATTCAAATATGTGCTTTACAGCTATTCAAGAATCTGATGATCTCGAAAATATGGATCTAAAAATAGGTATGCGTTTAAATTATATTGGTTGAAATTGTTTGCTTGAATGTTTGATTGTTTGCATGTTTTCAAATTGCTTGCTGTTTGAATTTAAAATTTTGATTTTCAAAATAATATTATTAATAGTATTTTTAATATTAAAATATTAATATTAAAGTGTTGATTATATTTATATTACTTCAGATAAAATATAAAAAATTAGATTATAGGATATATATATATTGAACAAAATAAAAAATTGGTCACATTTATTATAGGACCTATGTCGACATGGCCCTACCCCCTATGTAGACATCCCTCTAGAAATATGAAATTCAAATTTGAATCCAATCCTCCACCTTTTCACCAACTCTAAAGTTCTGAAAAGGCGTCACTTGATCAGAGAACATGACTATTGAATATCTATTTATCTCCTTAACTTTATCTTATCATTTCACTTTCATTTCAAAATTCAATCTCTCTTTCAAACTCTCAATCTCTCTACTCTCTTCAAAAATGGCTTCCAAAGTACTCCCTCCACCATTAGGCTGTCCAAAGCCATCAAAGAATTCCTCTAAAATGACCCGGAAGCTATCAAAGCTTACATAAGCTACGCAAACTTTGGAAAAGTCCATATGGGAAAATTTGCCATCTTTAATGATTTTCTTTCTTATGAACTCAACATTCTTTTCGAAGAGAATAAAATTTTCAGTTTAATTGATGATTCTCAAAATGATTTTGCTTGTTATCCTAAACTTGTTAAAATGTTTTATGCAAATTTGAATCATGGTTTTTATTATGGTAATGAAGGGGAAGTTTGGAGTAATGTTAAAGGAACACAAATTGTTTTAAATAGTGAGACTTTGGGGAATATTTTGGGTTGTAAGTATACAGGAATGAATCTTTTGGATTTTCAAATTGATAAACATGATCGTGAGACATTTCATCACATTTTTAAAGGAGACTATAACTTTGAATTTATAAATCGAAATTTCCGTCCTAAAGCAAGAATCATTAACCTTCTTTTGCAACATACCATAACTCCAAGATCGAGAAATTTCAATCACCCGACCTTAAACGTTTGTAAGGCTCTTTTTGCTATTTATAGGCACTATGACATTATTGGGCGCAAGTAATTTTGGATGAACTTTGTCCTAAAAATTTTACCTTAGGAGAAAACATTTTGTATCATGGAATTTATCTTACTCAGATTTTTAACTATTTTGGAGTTGATTATAAGAGAGAGGAGTTTGTTTTTCGAAAAGTGTTTAACCATGCAAATACCTCTCTTATGAAAATCACACTTGTCTTTCAACCATATGAAGCACTTACCGAAAAAGATGAAAGGTTGGCTCATAACGAAATGGAAGAAGAAGAGGAGGAGGAGGAAGAAAGGGAGGAGATGGAGATTGAAGAAGAAGGAGAGGAGGAGGTAGAGACATCATTGGAAAGTATTGAATACCCTATCACTCCTAACAATCCATCAAACACGACACTACTCAAAAACCAAAAGATAATAATGGAAAACCAATGGATTCTCAAAAGATCCATTAGTAAAAAGTTGAAAAAAAATTCCAAAAAAATGAACAAGTTCTTTGGGAAAGTGAGTCGCAAAGTTGGACTATCTTCATCTTTGTTATCCTCTGTCAAATTCTAGTTTTCATTTCATGTTATATTAGTTTGTATCTTTCGATTGGTTAATGTCATGTATTGTTAACTAAAATTTATCAATGAAAATCGTTTATTTTTGTTCATTAGCTTTAAAATGTCTCTAGAATGCTCGCTTTTATATTATATAAGTTTATATATATAGACTTGTATATAATATAAAGAAATAAAGCAAATTGCCAAATTAAAAAGTGGCATGTGGACACCCTCCACCCCCAAGTCGACGCGTAACGGCCAGAAAGTAATTTTTGTTTTGAATTTGAATTTGACATAACTACCTTGTGTCTTTTCATTTCAAACGACTTTCTATCTACTTAAATACCCGTTTCTTCCAGAAAAATGCATATTTTCAATTCTCCTTATTTCCTATTGAATTTCTTCATATTTTATAAAAAATAGCCTCTCATATTCATAATGTAAGTGAGAATCTTGAAGAAACTCTCAATTCCTTCAAGAACATACTTACGTTTATCCTTTGCAATCAATGTCACTTATTATTAAGCATAAAAAATCCCGCCTAAAACCTAATAGGACCCACAAAAACACGTGGCAAAATTTAGGCCACCCGGTAATATTAAACGGGTGGCCTAAATTTTGCCAGATGTCAAACGCATATGTATTGGTGTTAACCTATATAAACAACCCCATAACACCAATACAACCAGAACATTGAAACAACACCGATTACAATTATGAGAAACCCCCCAACTAATTTTCGTCTTCATGCAAAAAATATTTTCCTCACATATCCAAAATGCAATTTAGAAATTTCCGAAGCAATGAAACAAATACAAAACATACAATGTTCGTCAAACAAGAAATTCATACGAATTTCTCAAGAAACTCACGAAGATGGTTCTCCACATCTACATGCTTTAATACAATTCGAAGGTAAACTTCAATTATACAATAATCGTTTATTTGATCTTACCCATCCAAACACCTCTTCAATATTTCATCCGAATATTCAAGGAGCAAAATCCAGTTCAGATGTTAAAAAATACATTGAAAAGGAAGGAACCTATCTAGATTGGGGTGAGTTTCAGATAGATGGTCGGTCTGCAAGAGGAGGATTACAATCCGCTAATGAAGCTTACGCCCAAGCTTTAAATAGCGAAACTCATCAAAAAGCAATGGAAACTATTAAAGAGCTTGCGCCTAGAGATTTTGTTCTACAATTCCACAATATTCAAAACAATCTAAACCGAATCTTCCAAAAGCCAAAAGAAGTCTACGTTCCGAAATTCCATTTTAGTCAATTCATACTCACGGATGAAATTTCATTATGGTTCTCAAAAACTTTCGAACCACAAAATTTAAATGAATCCCCTGCGGGGCCATCTTTTCATATAGTCAAAAAAGATACTGACAGACCAAAATCAATTATTATCGAAGGTCCTACAAGAACAGGAAAAACACAGTGGGCACGTTCTATTGGACCACATAATTACTTAAGTGGAACCTGGTGCACTTTTCCTCAAACGACAAACGAGACTTTAATAACTTATTCACCTCTTTATTAAACAGGAGGAACTCTTCCTGTTCCTCCAAATTGATGTCTTTCGGGTTCGCCTTGATTCCCAAAATGTCCCACTTGTTCTGCCGAAGAAAACAACTGGTGCAAACGGCCAACAATTGTGGATAATTGTTTGGCAACTCTGTCACTTTGAAAGGAGGCATATAAATACAGAATAGTCTGAAGTAAAAATAATAGTATAAAAATTAAAAACAACCAATCAGGTAACGATACCATTCTAAAACAAATATTTAATCACAGAACTTAGCTTATAAGCTAAGCAACAACCGACAAAGAATAAAGTACAACAGTACTTTTTGTCGGCCACGTGCACTACACGATAAAAATATTAAACAGATGTGGGTCCCACCACATTAAAAAGAAGGTACGACAACCAAATGTGGGCCCCACCACATTTGAAAGACGGCGGGATAAAAAAATAAAGCATAAAAAAACCCGCCTAAAACCTAATAGGACCCACAAAAACACGTGGCAAAATTTAGGCCACCCGGTAATATTAAACGGGTGGCCTAAATTTTGCCAGATGTCAAACGCATATGTATTGGTGTTAACCTATATAAACAACCCCATAACACCAATACAACCAGAACATTGAAACAACACCGACTACAATTATGAGAAACCCCCCAACTAATTTTCGTCTTCATGCAAAAAATATTTTCCTCACATATCCAAAATGCAATTTAGAAATTTCCGAAGCAATGAAACAAATACAAAACATACAATGTTCGTCAAACAAGAAATTCATACGAATTTCTCAAGAAACTCACGAAGATGGTTCTCCACATCTACATGCTTTAATACAATTCGAAGGTAAACTTCAATTATACAATAATCGTTTATTTGATCTTACCCATCCAAACACCTCTTCAATATTTCATCCGAATATTCAAGGAGCAAAATCCAGTTCAGATGTTAAAAAATACATTGAAAAGGAAGGAACCTATCTAGATTGGGGTGAGTTTCAGATAGATGGTCGGTCTGCAAGAGGAGGATTACAATCCGCTAATGAAGCTTACGCCCAAGCTTTAAATAGCGAAACTCATCAAAAAGCAATGGAAACTATTAAAGAGCTTGCGCCTAGAGATTTTGTTCTACAATTCCACAATATTCAAAACAATCTAAACCGAATCTTCCAAAAGCCAAAAGAAGTCTACGTTCCGAAATTCCATTTTAGTCAATTCATACTCACGGATGAAATTTCATTATGGTTCTCAAAAACTTTCGAACCACAAAATTTAAATGAATCCCCTGCGGGGCCATCTTTTCATATAGTCAAAAAAGATACTGACAGACCAAAATCAATTATTATCGAAGGTCCTACAAGAACAGGAAAAACACAGTGGGCACGTTCTATTGGACCACATAATTACTTAAGTGGAACCTGGTGCACTTTTCCTCAAACGACAAACGAGACTTTAATAACTTATTCACCTCTTTATTAAACAGGAGGAACTCTTCCTGTTCCTCCAAATTGATGTCTTTCGGGTTCGCCTTGATTCCCAAAATGTCCCACTTGTTCTGCCGAAGAAAACAACTGGTGCAAACGGCCAACAATTGTGGATAATTGTTTGGCAACTCTGTCACTTTGAAAGGAGGCATATAAATACAGAATAGTCTGAAGTAAAAATAATAGTATAAAAATTAAAAACAACCAATCAGGTAACGATACCATTCTAAAACAAATATTTAATCACAGAACTTAGCTTATAAGCTAAGCAACAACCGACAAAGAATAAAGTACAACAGTACTTTTTGTCGGCCACGTGCACTACACGATAAAAATATTAAACAGATGTGGGTCCCACCACATTAAAAAGAAGGTACGACAACCAAATGTGGGCCCCACCACATTTGAAAGACGGCGGGATAAAAAAATAAAGCATAAAAAAACCCGCCTAAAACCTAATAGGACCCACAAAAACACGTGGCAAAATTTAGGCCACCCGGTAATATTAAACGGGTGGCCTAAATTTTGCCAGATGTCAAACGCATATGTATTGGTGTTAACCTATATAAACAACCCCATAACACCAATACAACCAGAACATTGAAACAACACCGACTACAATTATGAGAAACCCCCCAACTAATTTTCGTCTTCATGCAAAAAATATTTTCCTCACATATCCAAAATGCAATTTAGAAATTTCCGAAGCAATGAAACAAATACAAAACATACAATGTTCGTCAAACAAGAAATTCATACGAATTTCTCAAGAAACTCACGAAGATGGTTCTCCACATCTACATGCTTTAATACAATTCGAAGGTAAACTTCAATTATACAATAATCGTTTATTTGATCTTACCCATCCAAACACCTCTTCAATATTTCATCCGAATATTCAAGGAGCAAAATCCAGTTCAGATGTTAAAAAATACATTGAAAAGGAAGGAACCTATCTAGATTGGGGTGAGTTTCAGATAGATGGTCGGTCTGCAAGAGGAGGATTACAATCCGCTAATGAAGCTTACGCCCAAGCTTTAAATAGCGAAACTCATCAAAAAGCAATGGAAACTATTAAAGAGCTTGCGCCTAGAGATTTTTTTCTACAATTCCACAATATTCAAAACAATCTAAACCGAATCTTCCAAAAGCCAAAAGAAGTCTACGTTCCGAAATTCCATTTTAGTCAATTCATACTCACGGATGAAATTTCATTATGGTTCTCAAAAACTTTCGAACCACAAAATTTAAATGAATCCCCTGCGGGGCCATCTTTTCATATACTCAAAAAAGATACTGACAGACCAAAATCAATTATTATCGAAGGTCCTACAAGAACAGGAAAAACACAGTGGGCACGTTCTATTGGACCACATAATTACTTAAGTGGCACCTGGTGCACTTTTCCTCAAACGACAAACGAGACTTTAATAACTTATTCACCTCTTTCTTAAACAGGAGGAACTCTTCCTGTTCCTCCAAATTGATGTCTTTCGGGTTCGCCTTGATTCCCAAAATGTCCCACTTGTTCTGCCGAAGAAAACAACTGGTGCAAACGGCCGACAATTGTGGATAATTGTTTGGCAACTCTGTCACTTTGAAAGGAGGCATATAAATACAGAATAGTCTGAAGTAAAAATAATAGTATAAAAATTAAAAACAACCAATCAGGTAACGATACCATTCTAAAACAAATATTTAATCACAGAACTTAGCTTATAAGCTAAGCAACAACCGACAAAGAATAAAGTACAACAGTACTTTTTGTCGGCCACGTGCACTACACGACAAAAATATTAAACAGATGTGGGTCCCACCACATTAAAAAGAAGGTACGACAACCAAATGTGGGCCCCACCACATTTAAAAGACGGCGGGATAAAAAAATAAAGCATAAAAAATCCCGCCTAAAACCTAATAGGACCCACAAAAACACGTGGCAAAATTTAGGCCACCCGGTAATATTAAACGGGTGGCCTAAATTTTGCCAGATGTCAAACGCATATGTATTGGTGTTAACCTATATAAACAACCCCATAACACCAATACAACCAGAACATTGAAACAACACCGATTACAATTATGAGAAACCCCCCAACTAATTTTCGTCTTCATGCAAAAAATATTTTCCTCACATATCCAAAATGCAATTTAGAAATTTCCGAAGCAATGAAACAAATACAAAACTTACAATGTTCGTCAAACAAGAAATTCATACGAATTTCTCAAGAAACTCACGAAGATGGTTCTCCACATCTACATGCTTTAATACAATTCGAAGGTAAACTTCAATTATACAATAATCGTTTATTTGATCTTACCCATCCAAACACCTCTTCAATATTTCATCCGAATATTCAAGGAGAAAAATCCAGTTCAGATGTTAAAAAATACATTGAAAAGGAAGGAACCTATCTAGATTGGAGTGAGTTTCAGATAGATGGTCGGTCTGCAAGAGGAGGATTACAATCCGCTAATGAAGCTTACGCCCAAGCTTTAAATAGCGAAACTCATCAAAAAGCAATGGAAACTATTAAAGAGCTTGCGCCTAGAGATTTTGTTCTACAATTCCACAATATTCAAAACAATCTAAACCGAATCTTCCAAAAGCCAAAAGAAGTCTACGTTCCGAAATTCCATTTTAGTCAATTCATACTCACGGATGAAATTTCATTATGGTTCTCAAAAACTTTCGAACCACAAAATTTAAATGAATCCCCTGCGGGGCCATCTTTTCATATACTCAAAAAAGATACTGACAGACCAAAATCAATTATTATCGAAGGTCCTACAAGAACAGGAAAAACACAGTGGGCACGTTCTATTGGACCACATAATTACTTAAGTGGCCATCTGGATTTCAACTACAACACTTTCTCAGACGAAGTGGAATACAACGTAATAGATGATGTGGATCCAGCGTACTTGAAAATGAAACATTGGAAACAATTAATTGGCGCGCAAAGAGAGTGGCAGACAAACCTTAAATATGGAAAACCACGTGTCATTAAAGGTGGTATTCCAATTGTTTGGCAACTCTGTCACTTTGAAAGGAGGCATATAAATACAGAATAGTCTGAAGTAAAAATAATAGTATAAAAATTAAAAACAACCAATCAGGTAACGATACCATTCTAAAACAAATATTTAATCACAGAACTTAGCTTATAAGCTAAGCAACAACCGACAAAGAATAAAGTACAACAGTACTTTTTGTCGGCCACGTGCACTACACGATAAAAATATTAAACAGATGTGGGTCCCACCACATTAAAAAGAAGGTACGACAACCAAATGTGGGCCCCACCACATTTAAAAGACGGCGGATAAAAAAATAAAGCATAAAAAATCCCGCCTAAAACCTAATAGGACCCACAAAAACACGTGGCAAAATTTAGGCCACCCGGTAATATTAAACGGGTGGCCTAAATTTTGCCAGATGTCAAACGCATATGTATTGGTGTTAACCTATATAAACAACCCCATAACACCAATACAACCAGAACATTGAAACAACACCGATTACAATTATGAGAAACCCCCCAACTAATTTTCGTCTTCATGCAAAAAATATTTTCCTCACATATCCAAAATGCAATTTAGAAATTTCCGAAGCAATGAAACAAAAACAAAACATACAATGTTCGTCAAACAAGAAATTCATACGAATTTCTCAAGAAACTCACGAAGATGGTTCTCCACATCTACATGCTTTAATACAATTCGAAGGTAAACTTCAATTATACAATAATCGTTTATTTGATCTTACCCATCCAAACACCTCTTCAATATTTCATCCGAATATTCAAGGAGCAAAATCCAGTTCAGATGTTAAAAAATACATTGAAAAGGAAGGAACCTATCTAGATTGGGGTGAGTTTCAGATAGATGGTCGGTCTGCAAGAGGAGGATTACAATCCGCTAATAAAGCTTACGCCCAAGCTTTAAATAGCGAAACTCATCAAAAAGCAATGGAAACTATTAAAGAGCTTGCGCCTAGAGATTTTGTTCTACAATTCCACAATATTCAAAACAATCTAAACCGAATCTTCCAAAAGCCAAAAGAAGTCTACGTTCCGAAATTCCATTTTAGTCAATTCATACTCACGGATGAAATTTCATTATGGTTCTCAAAAACTTTCGAACCACAAAATTTAAATGAATCCCCTGCGGGGCCATCTTTTCATATAGTCAAAAAAGATACTGACAGACCAAAATCAATTATTATCGAAGGTCCTACAAGAACAGGAAAAACACAGTGGGCACGTTCTATTGGACCACATAATTACTTAAGTGGCACCTGGTGCACTTTTCCTCAAACGACAAACGAGACTTTAATAACTTATTCACCTCTTTATTAAACAGGAGGAACTCTTCCTGTTCCTCCAAATTGATGTCTTTCGGGTTCGCCTTGATTCCCAAAATGTCCCACTTGTTCTGCCGAAGAAAACAACTGGTGCAAACGGCCGACAATTGTGGATAATTGTTTGGCAACTCTGTCACTTTGAAAGGAGGCATATAAATACAGAATAGTCTGAAGTAAAAATAATAGTATAAAAATTAAAAACAACCAATCAGGTAACGATACCATTCTAAAACAAATATTTAATCACAGAACTTAGCTTATAAGCTAAGCAACAACCGACAAAGAATAAAGTACAACAGTACTTTTTGTCGGCCACGTGCACTACACGATAAAAATATTAAACAGATGTGGGTCCCACCACATTAAAAAGAAGGTACGACAACCAAATGTGGGCCCCACCACATTTGAAAGACGGCGGGATAAAAAAATAAAGCATAAAAAAACCCGCCTAAAACCTAATAGGACCCACAAAAACACGTGGCAAAATTTAGGCCACCCGGTAATATTAAACGGGTGGCCTAAATTTTGCCAGATGTCAAACGCATATGTATTGGTGTTAACCTATATAAACAACCCCATAACACCAATACAACCAGAACATTGAAACAACACCGATTACAATTATGAGAAACCCCCCAACTAATTTTCGTCTTCATGCAAAAAATATTTTCCTCACATATCCAAAATGCAATTTAGAAATTTCCGAAGCAATGAAACAAATACAAAACATACAATGTTCGTCAAACAAGAAATTCATACGAATTTCTCAAGAAACTCACGAAGATGGTTCTCCACATCTACATGCTTTAATACAATTCGAAGGTAAACTTCAATTATACAATAATCGTTTATTTGATCTTACCCATCCAAACACCTCTTCAATATTTCATCCGAATATTCAAGGAGCAAAATCCAGTTCAGATGTTAAAAAATACATTGAAAAGGAAGGAACCTATCTAGATTGGGGTGAGTTTCAGATAGATGGTCGGTCTGCAAGAGGAGGATTACAATCCGCTAATAAAGCTTACGCCCAAGCTTTAAATAGCGAAACTCATCAAAAAGCAATGGAAACTATTAAAGAGCTTGCGCCTAGAGATTTTGTTCTACAATTCCACAATATTCAAAACAATCTAAACCGAATCTTCCAAAAGCCAAAAGAAGTCTACGTTCCGAAATTCCATTTTAGTCAATTCATACTCACGGATGAAATTTCATTATGGTTCTCAAAAACTTTCGAACCACAAAATTTAAATGAATCCCCTGCGGGGCCATCTTTTCATATAGTCAAAAAAGATACTGACAGACCAAAATCAATTATTATCGAAGGTTCTACAAGAACAGGAAAAACACAGTGGGCACGTTCTATTGGACCACATAATTACTTAAGTGGCACCTGGTGCACTTTTCCTCAAACGACAAACGAGACTTTAATAACTTATTCACCTCTTTATTAAACAGGAGGAACTCTTCCTGTTCCTCCAAATTGATGTCTTTCGGGTTCGCCTTGATTCCCAAAATGTCCCACTTGTTCTGCCGAAGAAAACAACTGGTGCAAACGGCCAACAATTGTGGATAATTGTTTGGCAACTCTGTCACTTTGAAAGGAGGCATATAAATACAGAATAGTCTGAAGTAAAAATAATAGTATAAAAATTAAAAACAACCAATCAGGTAACGATACCATTCTAAAACAAATATTTAATCACAGAACTTAGCTTATAAGCTAAGCAACAACCGACAAAGAATAAAGTACAACAGTACTTTTTGTCGGCCACGTGCACTACACGATAAAAATATTAAACAGATGTGGGTCCCACCACATTAAAAAGAAGGTACGACAACCAAATGTGGGCCCCACCACATTTGAAAGACGGCGGGATAAAAAAATAAAGCATAAAAAAACCCGCCTAAAACCTAATAGGACCCACAAAAACACGTGGCAAAATTTAGGCCACCCGGTAATATTAAACGGGTGGCCTAAATTTTGCCAGATGTCAAACGCATATGTATTGGTGTTAACCTATATAAACAACCCCATAACACCAATACAACCAGAACATTGAAACAACACCGATTACAATTATGAGAAACCCCCCAACTAATTTTCGTCTTCATGCAAAAAATATTTTCCTCACATATCCAAAATGCAATTTAGAAATTTCCGAAGCAATGAAACAAATACAAAACATACAATGTTCGTCAAACAAGAAATTCATACGAATTTCTCAAGAAACTCACGAAGATGGTTCTCCACATCTACATGCTTTAATACAATTCGAAGGTAAACTTCAATTATACAATAATCGTTTATTTGATCTTACCCATCCAAACACCTCTTCAATATTTCATCCGAATATTCAAGGAGCAAAATCCAATTCAGATGTTAAAAAATACATTGAAAAGGAAGGAACCTATCTAGATTGGGGTGAGTTTCAGATAGATGGTCGGTCTGCAAGAGGAGGATTACAATCCGCTAATGAAGCTTACGCCCAAGCTTTAAATAGCGAAACTCATCAAAAAGCAATGGAAACTATTAAAGAGCTTGCGCCTAGAGATTTTGTTCTACAATTCCACAATATTCAAAACAATCTAAACCGAATCTTCCAAAAGCCAAAAGAAGTCTACGTTCCGAAATTCCATTTTAGTCAATTCATACTCACGGATGAAATTTCATTATGGTTCTCAAAAACTTTCGAACCACAAAATTTAAATGAATCCCCTGCGGGGCCATCTTTTCATATAGTCAAAAAAGATACTGACAGACCAAAATCAATTATTATCGAAGGTTCTACAAGAACAGGAAAAACACAGTGGGCACGTTCTATTGGACCACATAATTACTTAAGTGGCACCTGGTGCACTTTTCCTCAAACGACAAACGAGACTTTAATAACTTATTCACCTCTTTATTAAACAGGAGGAACTCTTCCTGTTCCTCCAAATTGATGTCTTTCGGGTTCGCCTTGATTCCCAAAATGTCCCACTTGTTCTGCCGAAGAAAACAACTGGTGCAAACGGCCGACAATTGTGGATAATTGTTTGGCAACTCTGTCACTTTGAAAGGAGGCATATAAATACAGAATAGTCTGAAGTAAAAATAATAGTATAAAAATTAAAAACAACCAATCAGGTAACGATACCATTCTAAAACAAATATTTAATCACAGAACTTAGCTTATAAGCTAAGCAACAACCGACAAAGAATAAAGTACAACAGTACTTTTTGTCGGCCACGTGCACTACACGATAAAAATATTAAACAGATGTGGGTCCCACCACATTAAAAAGAAGGTACGACAACCAAATGTGGGCCCCACCACATTTGAAAGACGGCGGGATAAAAAAATAAAGCATAAAAAAACCCGCCTAAAACCTAATAGGACCCACAAAAACACGTGGCAAAATTTAGGCCACCCGGTAATATTAAACGGGTGGCCTAAATTTTGCCAGATGTCAAACGCATATGTATTGGTGTTAACCTATATAAACAACCCCATAACACCAATACAACCAGAACATTGAAACAACACCGATTACAATTATGAGAAACCCCCCAACTAATTTTCGTCTTCATGCAAAAAATATTTTCCTCACATATCCAAAATGCAATTTAGAAATTTCCGAAGCAATGAAACAAATACAAAACATACAATGTTCGTCAAACAAGAAATTCATACGAATTTCTCAAGAAACTCACGAAGATGGTTCTCCACATCTACATGCTTTAATACAATTCGAAGGTAAACTTCAATTATACAATAATCGTTTATTTGATCTTACCCATCCAAACACCTCTTCAATATTTCATCCGAATATTCAAGGAGCAAAATCCAGTTCAGATGTTAAAAAATACATTGAAAAGGAAGGAACCTATCTAGATTGGGGTGAGTTTCAGATAGATGGTCGGTCTGCAAGAGGAGGATTACAATCCGCTAATGAAGCTTACGCCCAAGCTTTAAATAGCGAAACTCATCAAAAAGCAATGGAAACTATTAAAGAGCTTGCGCCTAGAGATTTTGTTCTACAATTCCACAATATTCAAAACAATCTAAACCGAATCTTCCAAAAGCCAAAAGAAGTCTACGTTCCGCAATTCCATTTTAGTCAATTCATACTCACGGATGAAATTTCATTATGGTTCTCAAAAACTTTCGAACCACAAAATTTAAATGAATCCCCTGCGGGGCCATCTTTTCATATAGTCAAAAAAGATACTGACAGACCAAAATCAATTATTATCGAAGGTTCTACAAGAACAGGAAAAACACAGTGGGCACGTTCTATTGGACCACATAATTACTTAAGTGGCACCTGGTGCACTTTTCCTCAAACGACAAACGAGACTTTAATAACTTATTCACCTCTTTATTAAACAGGAGGAACTCTTCCTGTTCCTCCAAATTGATGTCTTTCGGGTTCGCCTTGATTCCCAAAATGTCCCACTTGTTCTGCCGAAGAAAACAACTGGTGCAAACGGCCAACAATTGTGGATAATTGTTTGGCAACTCTGTCACTTTGAAAGGAGGCATATAAATACAGAATAGTCTGAAGTAAAAATAATAGTATAAAAATTAAAAACAACCAATCAGGTAACGATACCATTCTAAAACAAATATTTAATCACAGAACTTAGCTTATAAGCTAAGCAACAACCGACAAAGAATAAAGTACAACAGTACTTTTTGTCGGCCACGTGCGCTACACGATAAAAATATTAAACAGATGTGGGTCCCACCACATTAAAAAGAAGGTACGACAACCAAATGTGGGCCCCACCACATTTGAAAGACGGCGGGATAAAAAAATAAAGCATAAAAAAACCCGCCTAAAACCTAATAGGACCCACAAAAACACGTGGCAAAATTTAGGCCACCCGGTAATATTAAACGGGTGGCCTAAATTTTGCCAGATGTCAAACGCATATGTATTGGTGTTAACCTATATAAACAACCCCATAACACCAATACAACCAGAACATTGAAACAACACCGATTACAATTATGAGAAACCCCCCAACTAATTTTCTTCTTCATGCAAAAAATATTTTCCTCACATATCCAAAATGCAATTTAGAAATTTCCGAAGCAATGAAACAAATACAAAACATACAATGTTCGTCAAACAAGAAATTCATACGAATTTCTCAAGAAACTCACGAAGATGGTTCTCCACATCTACATGCTTTAATACAATTCGAAGGTAAACTTCAATTATACAATAATCGTTTATTTGATCTTACCCATCCAAACACCTCTTCAATATTTCATCCGAATATTCAAGGAGCAAAATCCAGTTCAGATGTTAAAAAATACATTGAAAAGGAAGGAACCTATCTAGATTGGGGTGAGTTTCAGATAGATGGTCGGTCTGCAAGAGGAGGATTACAATCCGCTAATGAAGCTTACGCCCAAGATTTAAATAGCGAAACTCATCAAAAAGCAATGGAAACTATTAAAGAGCTTGCGCCTAGAGATTTTGTTCTACAATTCCACAATATTCAAAACAATCTAAACCGAATCTTCCAAAAGCCAAAAGAAGTCTACGTTCCGAAATTCCATTTTAGTCAATTCATACTCACGGATGAAATTTCATTATGGTTCTCAAAAACTTTCGAACCACAAAATTTAAATGAATCCCCTGCGGGGCCATCTTTTCATATAGTCAAAAAAGATACTGACAGACCAAAATCAATTATTATCGAAGGTTCTACAAGAACAGGAAAAACACAGTGGGCACGTTCTATTGGACCACATAATTACTTAAGTGGCACCTGGTGCACTTTTCCTCAAACGACAAACGAGACTTTAATAACTTATTCACCTCTTTATTAAACAGGAGGAACTCTTCCTGTTCCTCCAAATTGATGTCTTTCGGGTTCGCCTTGATTCCCAAAATGTCCCACTTGTTCTGCCGAAGAAAACAACTGGTGCAAACGGCCGACAATTGTGGATAATTGTTTGGCAACTCTGTCACTTTGAAAGGAGGCATATAAATACAGAATAGTCTGAAGTAAAAATAATAGTATAAAAATTAAAAACAACCAATCAGGTAACGATACCATTCTAAAACAAATATTTAATCACAGAACTTAGCTTATAAGCTAAGCAACAACCGACAAAGAATAAAGTACAACAGTACTTTTTGTCGGCCACGTGCGCTACACGATAAAAATATTAAACAGATGTGGGTCCCACCACATTAAAAAGAAGGTACGACAACCAAATGTGGGCCCCACCACATTTGAAAGACGGCGGGATAAAAAAATAAAGCATAAAAAAACCCGCCTAAAACCTAATAGGACCCACAAAAACACGTGGCAAAATTTAGGCCACCCGGTAATATTAAACGGGTGGCCTAAATTTTGCCAGATGTCAAACGCATATGTATTGGTGTTAACCTATATAAACAACCCCATAACACCAATACAACCAGAACATTGAAACAACACCGATTACAATTATGAGAAACCCCCCAACTAATTTTCGTCTTCATGCAAAAAATATTTTCCTCACATATCCAAAATGCAATTTAGAAATTTCCGAAGCAATGAAACAAATACAAAACATACAATGTTCGTCAAACAAGAAATTCATACGAATTTCTCAAGAAACTCACGAAGATGGTTCTCCACATCTACATGCTTTAATACAATTCGAAGGTAAACTTCAATTATACAATAATCGTTTATTTGATCTTACCCATCCAAACACCTCTTCAATATTTCATCCGAATATTCAAGGAGCAAAATCCAGTTCAGATGTTAAAAAATACATTGAAAAGGAAGGAACCTATCTAGATTGGGGTGAGTTTCAGATAGATGGTCGGTCTGCAAGAGGAGGATTACAATCCGCTAATGAAGCTTACGCCCAAGCTTTAAATAGCGAAACTCATCAAAAAGCAATGGAAACTATTAAAGAGCTTGCGCCTAGAGATTTTGTTCTACAATTCCACAATATTCAAAACAATCTAAACCGAATCTTCCAAAAGCCAAAAGAAGTCTACGTTCCGAAATTCCATTTTAGTCAATTCATACTCACGGATGAAATTTCATTATGGTTCTCAAAAACTTTCGAACCACAAAATTTAAATGAATCCCCTGCGGGGCCATCTTTTCATATACTCAAAAAAGATACTGACAGACCAAAATCAATTATTATCGAAGGTCCTACAAGAACAGGAAAAACACAGTGGGCACGTTCTATTGGACCACATAATTACTTAAGTGGCCATCTGGATTTCAACTACAACACTTTCTCAGACGAAGTGGAATACAACGTAATAGATGATGTGGATCCAGCGTACTTGAAAATGAAACATTGGAAACAATTAATTGGCGCGCAAAGAGAGTGGCAGACAAACCTTAAATATGGAAAACCACGTGTCATTAAAGGTGGTATTCCAATTGTTTGGCAACTCTGTCACTTTGAAAGGAGGCATATAAATACAGAATAGTCTGAAGTAAAAATAATAGTATAAAAATTAAAAACAACCAATCAGGTAACGATACCATTCTAAAACAAATATTTAATCACAGAACTTAGCTTATAAGCTAAGCAACAACCGACAAAGAATAAAGTACAACAGTACTTTTTGTCGGCCACGTGCACTACACGATAAAAATATTAAACAGATGTGGGTCCCACCACATTAAAAAGAAGGTACGACAACCAAATGTGGGCCCCACCACATTTAAAAGACGGCGGGATAAAAAAATAAAGCATAAAAAATCCCGCCTAAAACCTAATAGGACCCACAAAAACACGTGGCAAAATTTAGGCCACCCGGTAATATTAAACGGGTGGCCTAAATTTTGCCAGATGTCAAACGCATATGTATTGGTGTTAACCTATATAAACAACCCCATAACACCAATACAACCAGAACATTGAAACAACACCGATTACAATTATGAGAAACCCCCCAACTAATTTTCGTCTTCATGCAAAAAATATTTTCCTCACATATCCAAAATGCAATTTAGAAATTTCCGAAGCAATGAAACAAATACAAAACATACAATGTTCGTCAAACAAGAAATTCATACGAATTTCTCAAGAAACTCACGAAGATGGTTCTCCACATCTACATGCTTTAATACAATTCGAAGGTAAACTTCAATTATACAATAATCGTTTATTTGATCTTACCCATCCAAACACCTCTTCAATATTTCATCCGAATATTCAAGGAGCAAAATCCAGTTCAGATGTTAAAAAATACATTGAAAAGGAAGGAACCTATCTAGATTGGGGTGAGTTTCAGATAGATGGTCGGTCTGCAAGAGGAGGATTACAATCCGCTAATGAAGCTTACGCCCAAGCTTTAAATAGCGAAACTCATCAAAAAGCAATGGAAACTATTAAAGAGCTTGCGCCTAGAGATTTTGTTCTACAATTCCACAATATTCAAAACAATCTAAACCGAATCTTCCAAAAGCCAAAAGAAGTCTACGTTCCGAAATTCCATTTTAGTCAATTCATACTCACGGATGAAATTTCATTATGGTTCTCAAAAACTTTCGAACCACAAAATTTAAATGAATCCCCTGCGGGGCCATCTTTTCCTATACTCAAAAAAGATACTGACAGACCAAAATCAATTATTATCGAAGGTCCTACAAGAACAGGAAAAACACAGTGGGCACGTTCTATTGGACCACATAATTACTTAAGTGGCCATCTGGATTTCAACTACAACACTTTCTCAGACGAAGTGGAATACAACGTAATAGATTATGTGGATCCAGCGTACTTGAAAATGAAACATTGGAAACAATTAATTGGCGCGCAAAGAGAGTGGCAGACAAACCTTAAATATGGAAAACCACGTGTCATTAAAGGTGGTATTCCAATTGTTTGGCAACTCTGTCACTTTGAAAGGAGGCATATAAATACAGAATAGTCTGAAGTAAAAATAATAGTATAAAAATTAAAAACAACCAATCAGGTAACGATACCATTCTAAAACAAATATTTAATCACAGAACTTAGCTTATAAGCTAAGCAACAACCGACAAAGAATAAAGTACAACAGTACTTTTTGTCGGCCACGTGCGCTACACGATAAAAATATTAAACAGATGTGGGTCCCACCACATTAAAAAGAAGGTACGACAACCAAATGTGGGCCCCACCACATTTGAAAGACGGCGGGATAAAAAAATAAAGCATAAAAAAACCCTCCTAAAACCTAATAGGACCCACAAAAACACGTGGCAAAATTTAGGCCACCCGGTAATATTAAACGGGTGGCCTAAATTTTGCCAGATGTCAAACGCATATGTATTGGTGTTAACCTATATAAACAACCCCATAACACCAATACAACCAGAACATTGAAACAACACCGATTACAATTATGAGAAACCCCCAACTAATTTTCGTCTTCATGCAAAAAATATTTTCCTCACATATCCAAAATGCAATTTAGAAATTTCCGAAGCAATGAAACAAATACAAAACATACAATGTTCGTCAAACAAGAAATTCATACGAATTTCTCAAGAAACTCACGAAGATGGTTCTCCACATCTACATGCTTTAATACAATTCGAAGGTAAACTTCAATTATACAATAATCGTTTATTTGATCTTACCCATCCAAACACCTCTTCAATATTTCATCCGAATATTCAAGGAGCAAAATCCAGTTCAGATGTTAAAAAATACATTGAAAAGGAAGGAACCTATCTAGATTGGGGTGAGTTTCAGATAGATGGTCGGTCTGCAAGAGGAGGATTACAATCCGCTAATGAAGCTTACGCCCAAGCTTTAAATAGCGAAACTCATCAAAAAGTAATGGAAACTATTAAAGAGCTTGCGCCTAGAGATTTTGTTCTACAATTCCACAATATTCAAAACAATCTAAACCGAATCTTCCAAAAGCCAAAAGAAGTCTACGTTCCGAAATTCCATTTTAGTCAATTCATACTCACGGATGAAATTTCATTATGGTTCTCAAAAACTTTCGAACCACAAAATTTAAATGAATCCCCTGCGGGGCCATCTTTTCATATACTCAAAAAAGATACTGACAGACCAAAATCAATTATTATCGAAGGTCCTACAAGAACAGGAAAAACACAGTGGGCACGTTCTATTGGACCACATAATTACTTAAGTGGCCATCTGGATTTCAACTACAACACTTTCTCAGACGAAGTGGAATACAACGTAATAGATGATGTGGATCCAGCGTACTTGAAAATGAAACATTGGAAACAATTAATTGGCGCGCAAAGAGAGTGGCAGACAAACCTTAAATATGGAAAACCACGTGTCATTAAAGGTGGTATTCCAATTGTTTGGCAACTCTGTCACTTTGAAAGGAGGCATATAAATACAGAATAGTCTGAAGTAAAAATAATAGTATAAAAATTAAAAACAACCAATCAGGTAACGATACCATTCTAAAACAAATATTTAATCACAGAACTTAGCTTATAAGCTAAGCAACAACCGACAAAGAATAAAGTACAACAGTACTTTTTGTCGGCCACGTGCACTACACGATAAAAATATTAAACAGATGTGGGTCCCACCACATTAAAAAGAAGGTACGACAACCAAATGTGGGCCCCACCACATTTAAAAGACGGCGGGATAAAAAAATAAAGCATAAAAAATCCCGCCTAAAACCTAATAGGACCCACAAAAACACGTGGCAAAATTTAGGCCACCCGGTAATATTAAACGGGTGGCCTAAATTTTGCCAGATGTCAAACGCATATGTATTGGTGTTAACCTATATAAACAACCCCATAACACCAATACAACCAGAACATTGAAACAACACCGATTACAATTATGAGAAACCCCCCAACTAATTTTCGTCTTCATGCAAAAAATATTTTCCTCACATATCCAAAATGCAATTTAGAAATTTCCGAAGCAATGAAACAAATACAAAACATACAATGTTCGTCAAACAAGAAATTCATACGAATTTCTCAAGAAACTCACGAAGATGGTTCTCCACATCTACATGCTTTAATACAATTCGAAGGTAAACTTCAATTATACAATAATCGTTTATTTGATCTTACCCATCCAAACACCTCTTCAATATTTCATCCGAATATTCAAGGAGCAAAATCCAGTTCAGATGTTAAAAAATACATTGAAAAGGAAGGAACCTATCTAGATTGGGGTGAGTTTCAGATAGATGGTCGGTCTGCAAGAGGAGGATTACAATCCGCTAATGAAGCTTACGCCCAAGCTTTAAATAGCGAAACTCATCAAAAAGCAATGGAAACTATTAAAGAGCTTGCGCCTAGAGATTTTGTTCTACAATTCCACAATATTCAAAACAATCTAAACCGAATCTTCCAAAAGCCAAAAGAAGTCTACGTTCCGAAATTCCATTTTAGTCAATTCATACTCACGGATGAAATTTCATTATGGTTCTCAAAAACTTTCGAACCACAAAATTTAAATGAATCCCCTGCGGGGCCATCTTTTCCTATACTCAAAAAAGATACTGACAGACCAAAATCAATTATTATCGAAGGTCCTACAAGAACAGGAAAAACACAGTGGGCACGTTCTATTGGACCACATAATTACTTAAGTGGCCATCTGGATTTCAACTACAACACTTTCTCAGACGAAGTGGAATACAACGTAATAGATTATGTGGATCCAGCGTACTTGAAAATGAAACATTGGAAACAATTAATTGGCGCGCAAAGAGAGTGGCAGACAAACCTTAAATATGGAAAACCACGTGTCATTAAAGGTGGTATTCCAATTGTTTGGCAACTCTGTCACTTTGAAAGGAGGCATATAAATACAGAATAGTCTGAAGTAAAAATAATAGTATAAAAATTAAAAACAACCAATCAGGTAACGATACCATTCTAAAACAAATATTTAATCACAGAACTTAGCTTATAAGCTAAGCAACAACCGACAAAGAATAAAGTACAACAGTACTTTTTGTCGGCCACGTGCGCTACACGATAAAAATATTAAACAGATGTGGGTCCCACCACATTAAAAAGAAGGTACGACAACCAAATGTGGGCCCCACCACATTTGAAAGACGGCGGGATAAAAAAATAAAGCATAAAAAATCCCGCCTAAAACCTAATAGGACCCACAAAAACACGTGGCAAAATTTAGGCCACCCGGTAATATTAAACGGGTGGCCTAAATTTTGCCAGATGTCAAACGCATATGTATTGGTGTTAACCTATATAAACAACCCCATAACACCAATACAACCAGAACATTGAAACAACACCGATTACAATTATGAGAAACCCCCCAACTAATTTTCGTCTTCATGCAAAAAATATTTTCCTCACATATCCAAAATGCAATTTAGAAATTTCCGAAGCAATGAAACAAATACAAAACATACAATGTTTGTCAAACAAGAAATTCATACGAATTTCTCAAGAAACTCACGAAGATGGTTCTCCACATCTACATGCTTTAATACAATTCGAAGGTAAACTTCAATTATACAATAATCGTTTATTTGATCTTACCCATCCAAACACCTCTTCAATATTTCATCCGAATATTCAAGGAGCAAAATCCAGTTCAGATGTTAAAAAATACATTGAAAAGGAAGGAACCTATCTAGATTGGAGTGAGTTTCAGATAGATGGTCGGTCTGCAAGAGGAGGATTACAATCCGCTAATGAAGCTTACGCCCAAGCTTTAAATAGCGAAACTCATCAAAAAGCAATGGAAATTATTAAAGAGCTTGCGCCTAGAGATTTTGTTCTACAATTCCACAATATTCAAAACAATCTAAACCGAATCTTCCAAAAGCCAAAAGAAGTCTACGTTCCGAAATTCCATTTTAGTCAATTCATACTCACGGATGAAATTTCATTATGGTTCTCAAAAACTTTCGAACCACAAAATTTAAATGAATCCCCTGCGGGGCCATCTTTTCATATACTCAAAAAAGATACTGACAGACCAAAATCAATTATTATCGAAGGTCCTACAAGAACAGGAAAAACACAGTGGGCACGTTCTATTGGACCACATAATTACTTAAGTGGCCATCTGGATTTCAACTACAACACTTTCTCAGACGAAGTGGAATACAACGTAATAGATGATGTGGATCCAGCGTACTTGAAAATGAAACATTGGAAACAATTAATTGGCGCGCAAAGAGAGTGGCAGACAAACCTTAAATATGGCAAACCACGTGTCATTAAAGGTGGTATTCCAATTGTTTGGCAACTCTGTCACTTTGAAAGGAGGCATATAAATACAGAATAGTCTGAAGTAAAAATAATAGTATAAAAATTAAAAACAACCAATCAGGTAACGATACCATTCTAAAACAAATATTTAATCACAGAACTTAGCTTATAAGCTAAGCAACAACCGACAAAGAATAAAGTACAACAGTACTTTTTGTCGGCCACGTGCACTACACGATAAAAATATTAAACAGATGTGGGTCCCACCACATTAAAAAGAAGGTACGACAACCAAATGTGGGCCCCACCACATTTAAAAGACGGCGGGATAAAAAAATAAAGCATAAAAAATCCCGCCTAAAACCTAATAGGACCCACAAAAACACGTGGCAAAATTTAGGCCACCCGGTAATATTAAACGGGTGGCCTAAATTTTGCCAGATGTCAAACGCATATGTATTGGTGTTAACCTATATAAACAACCCCATAACACCAATACAACCAGAACATTGAAACAACACCGATTACAATTATGAGAAACCCCCCAACTAATTTTCGTCTTCATGCAAAAAATATTTTCCTCACATATCCAAAATGCAATTTAGAAATTTCCGAAGCAATGAAACAAATACAAAACATACAATGTTCGTCAAACAAGAAATTCATACGAATTTCTCAAGAAACTCACGAAGATGGTTCTCCACATCTACATGCTTTAATACAATTCGAAGGTAAACTTCAATTATACAATAATCGTTTATTTGATCTTACCCATCCAAACACCTCTTCAATATTTCATCCGAATATTCAAGGAGCAAAATCCAGTTCAGATGTTAAAAAATACATTGAAAAGGAAGGAACCTATCTAGATTGGAGTGAGTTTCAGATAGATGGTCGGTCTGCAAGAGGAGGATTACAATCCGCTAATGAAGCTTACGCCCAAGCTTTAAATAGCGAAACTCATCAAAAAGCAATGGAAACTATTAAAGAGCTTGCGCCTAGAGATTTTGTTCTACAATTCCACAATATTCAAAACAATCTAAACCGAATCTTCCAAAAGCCAAAAGAAGTCTACGTTCCGAAATTCCATTTTAGTCAATTCATACTCACGGATGAAATTTCATTATGGTTCTCAAAAACTTTCGAACCACAAAATTTAAATGAATCCCCTGCGGGGCCATCTTTTCATATACTCAAAAAAGATACTGACAGACCAAAATCAATTATTATCGAAGGTCCTACAAGAACAGGAAAAACACAGTGGGCACGTTCTATTGGACCACATAATTACTTGAGTGGCCATCTGGATTTCAACTACAACACTTTCTCAGACGAAGTGGAATACAACGTAATAGATGATGTGGATCCAGCGTACTTGAAAATGAAACATTGGAAACAATTAATTGGCGCGCAAAGAGAGTGGCAGACAAACCTTAAATATGGAAAACCACGTGTCATTAAAGGTGGTATTCCAATTGTTTGGCAACTCTGTCACTTTGAAAGGAGGCATATAAATACAGAATAGTCTGAAGTAAAAATAATAGTATAAAAATTAAAAACAACCAATCAGGTAACGATACCATTATAAAACAAATATTTAATCACAGAACTTAGCTTATAAGCTAAGCAACAACCGACAAAGAATAAAGTACAACAGTACTTTTTGTCGGCCACGTGCACTACACGACAAAAATATTAAACAGATGTGGGTCCCAACACATTAAAAAGAAGGTACGACAACCAAATGTGGGCCCCACCACATTTAAAAGACGGCGGGATAAAAAAATAAAGCATAAAAAATCCCGCCTAAAACCTAATAGGACCCACAAAAACACGTGGCAAAATTTAGGCCACCCGGTAATATTAAACGGGTGGCCTAAATTTTGCCAGATGTCAAACGCATATGTATTGGTGTTAACCTATATAAACAACCCCATAACACCAATACAACCAGAACATTGAAACAACACCGATTACAATTATGAGAAACCCCCCAACTAATTTTCGTCTTCATGCAAAAAATATTTTCCTCACATATCCAAAATGCAATTTAGAAATTTCCGAAGCAATGAAACAAATACAAAACATACAATGTTCGTCAAACAAGAAATTCATACGAATTTCTCAAGAAACTCACGAAGATGGTTCTCCACATCTACATGCTTTAATACAATTCGAAGGTAAACTTCAATTATACAATAATCGTTTATTTGATCTTACCCATCCAAACACCTCTTCAATATTTCATCCGAATATTCAAGGAGCAAAATCCAGTTCAGATGTTAAAAAATACATTGAAAAGGAAGGAACCTATCTAGATTGGAGTGAGTTTCAGATAGATGGTCGGTCTGCAAGAGGAGGATTACAATCCGCTAATGAAGCTTACGCCCAAGCTTTAAATAGCGAAACTCATCAAAAAGCAATGGAAACTATTAAAGAGCTTGCGCCTAGAGATTTTGTTCTACAATTCCACAATATTCAAAACAATCTAAACCGAATCTTCCAAAAGCCAAAAGAAGTCTACGTTCCGAAATTCCATTTTAGTCAATTCATACTCACGGATGAAATTTCATTATGGTTCTCAAAAACTTTCGAACCACAAAATTTAAATGAATCCCCTGCGGGGCCATCTTTTCATATACTCAAAAAAGATACTGACAGACAAAAATCAATTATTATCGAAGGTCCTACAAGAACAGGAAAAACACAGTGGGCACGTTCTATTGGACCACATAATTACTTAAGTGGCCATCTGGATTTCAACTACAACACTTTCTCAGACGAAGTGGAATACAACGTAATAGATGATGTGGATCCAGCGTACTTGAAAATGAAACATTGGAAACAATTAATTGGCGCGCAAAGAGAGTGGCAGACAAACCTTAAATATGGAAAACCACGTGTCATTAAAGGTGGTATTCCAATTGTTTGGCAACTCTGTCACTTTGAAAGGAGGCATATAAATACAGAATAGTCTGAAGTAAAAATAATAGTATAAAAATTAAAAACAACCAATCAGGTAACGATACCATTCTAAAACAAATATTTAATCACAGAACTTAGCTTATAAGCTAAGCAACAACCGACAAAGAATAAAGTACAACAGTACTTTTTGTCGGCCACGTGCACTACACGATAAAAATATTAAACAGATGTGGGTCCCACCACATTAAAAAGAAGGTACGACAACCAAATGTGGGCCCCACCACATTTAAAAGACGGCGGGATAAAAAAATAAAGCATAAAAAATCCCGCCTAAAACCTAATAGGACCCACAAAAACACGTGGCAAAATTTAGGCCACCCGGTAATATTAAACGGGTGGCCTAAATTTTGCCAGATGTCAAACGCATATGTATTGGTGTTAACCTATATAAACAACCCCATAACACCAATACAACCAGAACATTGAAACAACACCGATTACAATTATGAGAAACCCCCCAACTAATTTTCGTCTTCATGCAAAAAATATTTTCCTCACATATCCAAAATGCAATTTAGAAATTTCCGAAGCAATGAAACAAATACAAAACATACAATGTTCGTCAAACAAGAAATTCATACGAATTTCTCAAGAAACTCACGAAGATGGTTCTCCACATCTACATGCTTTAATACAATTCGAAGGTAAACTTCAATTATACAATAATCGTTTATTTGATCTTACCCATCCAAACACCTCTTCAATATTTCATCCGAATATTCAAGGAGCAAAATCCAGTTCAGATGTTAAAAAATACATTGAAAAGGAAGGAACCTATCTAGATTGGAGTGAGTTTCAGATAGATGGTCGGTCTGCAAGAGGAGGATTACAATCCGCTAATGAAGCTTACGCCCAAGCTTTAAATAGCGAAACTCATCAAAAAGCAATGGAAACTATTAAAGAGCTTGCGCCTAGAGATTTTGTTCTACAATTCCACAATATTCAAAACAATCTAAACCGAATCTTCCAAAAGCCAAAAGAAGTCTACGTTCCGAAATTCCATTTTAGTCAATTCATACTCACGGATGAAATTTCATTATGGTTCTCAAAAACTTTCGAACCACAAAATTTAAATGAATCCCCTGCGGGGCCATCTTTTCATATACTCAAAAAAGATACTGACAGACAAAAATCAATTATTATCGAAGGTCCTACAAGAACAGGAAAAACACAGTGGGCACGTTCTATTGGACCACATAATTACTTAAGTGGCCATCTGGATTTCAACTACAACACTTTCTCATACGAAGAGGAATACAACGTAATAGATGATGTGGATCCAGCGTACTTGAAAATGAAACATTGGAAACAATTAATTGGCGCGCAAAGAGAGTGGCAGACAAACCTTAAATATGGAAAACCACGTGTCATTAAAGGTGGTATTCCAATTGTTTGGCAACTCTGTCACTTTGAAAGGAGGCATATAAATACAGAATAGTCTGAAGTAAAAATAATAGTATAAAAATTAAAAACAACCAATCAGGTAACGATACCATTCTAAAACAAATATTTAATCACAGAACTTAGCTTATAAGCTAAGCAACAACCGACAAAGAATAAAGTACAACAGTACTTTTTGTCGGCCACGTGCACTACACGATAAAAATATTAAACAGATGTGGGTCCCACCACATTAAAAAGAAGGTACGACAACCAAATGTGGGCCCCACCACATTTAAAAGACGGCGGGATAAAAAAATAAAGCATAAAAAATCCCGCCTAAAACCTAATAGGACCCACAAAAACACGTGGCAAAATTTAGGCCACCCGGTAATATTAAACGGGTGGCCTAAATTTTGCCAGATGTCAAACGCATATGTATTGGTGTTAACCTATATAAACAACCCCATAACACCAATACAACCAGAACATTGAAACAACACCGATTACAATTATGAGAAACCCCCCAACTAATTTTCGTCTTCATGCAAAAAATATTTTCCTCACATATCCAAAATGCAATTTAGAAATTTCCGAAGCAATGAAACAAATACAAAACATACAATGTTCGTCAAACAAGAAATTCATACGAATTTCTCAAGAAACTCACGAAGATGGTTCTCCACATCTACATGCTTTAATACAATTCGAAGGTAAAATTCAATTATACAATAATCGTTTATTTGATCTTACCCATCCAAACACCTCTTCAATATTTCATCCGAATATTCAAGGAGCAAAATCCAGTTCAGATGTTAAAAAATACATTGAAAAGGAAGGAACCTATCTAGATTGGAGTGAGTTTCAGATAGATGGTCGGTCTGCAAGAGGAGGATTACAATCCGCTAATGAAGCTTACGCTCAAGCTTTAAATAGCGAAACTCATCAAAAAGCAATGGAAACTATTAAAGAGCTTGCGCCTAGAGATTTTGTTCTACAATTCCACAATATTCAAAACAATCTAAACCGAATCTTCCAAAAGCCAAAAGAAGTCTACGTTCCGAAATTCCATTTTAGTCAATTCATACTCACGGATGAAATTTCATTATGGTTCTCAAAAACTTTCGAACCACAAAATTTAAATGAATCCCCTGCGGGGCCATCTTTTCATATACTCAAAAAAGATACTGACAGACCAAAATCAATTATTATCGAAGGTCCTACAAGAACAGGAAAAACACAGTGGGCACGTTCTATTGGACCACATAATTACTTTAGTGGCCATCTGGATTTCAACTACAACACTTTCTCAGACGAAGTGGAATACGACGTAATAGATGATGTGGATCCAGCGTACTTGAAAATGAAACATTGGAAACAATTAATTAGCGCGCAAAGAGAGTGGCAGACAAACCTTAAATATGGAAAACCACGTGTCATTAAAGGTGGTATTCCAATTGTTTGGCAACTCTGTCACTTTGAAAGGAGGCATATAAATACAGAATAGTCTGAAGTAAAAATAATAGTATAAAAATTAAAAACAACCAATCAGGTAACGATACCATTCTAAAACAAATATTTAATCACAGAACTTAGCTTATAAGCTAAGCAACAACCGACAAAGAATAAAGTACAACAGTACTTTTTGTCGGCCACGTGCACTACACGATAAAAATATTAAACAGATGTGGGTCCCACCACATTAAAAAGAAGGTACGACAACCAAATGTGGGCCCCACCACATTTAAAAGACGGCGGGATAAAAAAATAAAGCATAAAAAATCCCGCCTAAAACCTAATAGGACCCACAAAAACACGTGGCAAAATTTAGGCCACCCGGTAATATTAAACGGGTGGCCTAAATTTTGCCAGATGTCAAACGCATATGTATTGGTGTTAACCTATATAAACAACCCCATAACACCAATACAACCAGAACATTGAAACAACACCGATTACAATTATGAGAAACCCCCCAACTAATTTTCGTCTTCATGCAAAAAATATTTTCCTCACATATCCAAAATGCAATTTAGAAATTTCCGAAGCAATGAAACAAATACAAAACATACAATGTTCGTCAAACAAGAAATTCATACGAATTTCTCAAGAAACTCACGAAGATGGTTCTCCACATCTACATGCTTTAATACAATTCGAAGGTAAACTTCAATTATACAATAATCGTTTATTTGATCTTACCCATCCAAACACCTCTTCAATATTTCATCCGAATATTCAAGGAGCAAAATCCAGTTCAGATGTTAAAAAATACATTGAAAAGGAAGGAACCTATCTAGATTGGAGTGAGTTTCAGATAGATGGTCGGTCTGCAAGAGGAGGATTACAATCCGCTAATGAAGCTTACGCCCAAGCTTTAAATAGCGAAACTCATCAAAAAGCAATGGAAACTATTAAAGAGCTTGCGCCTAGAGATTTTGTTCTACAATTCCACAATATTCAAAACAATCTAAACCGAATCTTCCAAAAGCCAAAAGAAGTCTACGTTCCGAAATTCCATTTTAGTCAATTCATACTCACGGATGAAATTTCATTATGGTTCTCAAAAACTTTCGAACCACAAAATTTAAATGAATCCCCTGCGGGGCCATCTTTTCATATACTCAAAAAAGATACTGACAGACCAAAATCAATTATTATCGAAGGTCCTACAAGAACAGGAAAAACACAGTGGGCACGTTCTATTGGACCACATAATTACTTAAGTGGCCATCTGGATTTCAACTACAACACTTTCTCAGACGAAGTGGAATACAACGTAATAGATGATGTGGATCCAGCGTACTTGAAAATGAAACATTGGAAACAATTAATTGGCGCGCAAAGAGAGTGGCAGACAAACCTTAAATATGGAAAACCACGTGTCACTTAAGGTGGTATTCCAATTGTTTGGCAACTCTGTCACTTTGAAAGGAGGCATATAAATACAGAATAGTCTGAAGTAAAAATAATAGTATAAAAATTAAAAACAACCAATCAGGTAACGATACCATTCTAAAACAAATATTTAATCACAGAACTTAGCTTATAAGCTAAGCAACAACCGACAAAGAATAAAGTACAACAGTACTTTTTGTCGGCCACGTGCACTACACGATAAAAATATTAAACAGATGTGGGTCCCACCACATTAAAAAGAAGGTACGACAACCAAATGTGGGCCCCACCACATTTAAAAGACGGCGGGATAAAAAAATAAAGCATAAAAAATCCCGCCTAAAACCTAATAGGACCCACAAAAACACGTGGCAAAATTTAGGCCACCCGGTAATATTAAACGGGTGGCCTAAATTTTGCCAGATGTCAAACGCATATGTATTGGTGTTAACCTATATAAACAACCCCATAACACCAATACAACCAGAACATTGAAACAACACCGATTACAATTATGAGAAACCCCCCAACTAATTTTCGTCTTCATGCAAAAAATATTTTCCTCACATATCCAAAATGCAATTTAGAAATTTCCGAAGCAATGAAACAAATACAAAACATACAATGTTCGTCAAACAAGAAATTCATACGAATTTCTCAAGAAACTCACGAAGATGGTTCTCCACATCTACATGCTTTAATACAATTCGAAGGTAAACTTCAATTATACAATAATCGTTTATTTGATCTTACCCATCCAAACACCTCTTCAATATTTCATCCGAATATTCAAGGAGCAAAATCCAGTTCAGATGTTAAAAAATACATTGAAAAGGAAGGAACCTATCTAGATTGGGGTGAGTTTCAGATAGATGGTCGGTCTGCAAGAGGAGGATTACAATCCGCTAATGAAGCTTACGCCCAAGCTTTAAATAGCGAAACTCATCAAAAAGCAATGGAAACTATTAAAGAGCTTGCGCCTAGAGATTTTGTTCTACAATTCCACAATATTCAAAACAATCTAAACCGAATCTTCCAAAAGCCAAAAGAAGTCTACGTTCCGAAATTCCATTTTAGTCAATTCATACTCACGGATGAAATTTCATTATGGTTCTCAAAAACTTTCGAACCACAAAATTTAAATGAATCCCCTGCGGGGCCATCTTTTCATATACTCAAAAAAGATACTGACAGACCAAAATCAATTATTATCGAAGGTTCTACAAGAACAGGAAAAACACAGTGGGCACGTTCTATTGGACCACATAATTACTTAAGGTGGTATTCCAATTGTTTGGCAACTCTGTCACTTTGAAAGGAGGCATATAAATACAGAATAGTCTGAAGTAAAAATAATAGTATAAAAATTAAAAACAACCAATCAGGTAACGATACCATTCTAAAACAAATATTTAATCACAGAACTAAGCTTATAAGCTAAGCAACAACCGACAAAGAATAAAGTACAACAGTACTTTTTGTCGGCCACGTGCACTACACGACAAAAATATTAAACAGATGTGGGTCCCAACACATTAAAAAGAAGGTACGACAACCAAATGTGGGCCCCACCACATTTAAAAGACGGCGGGATTAAAAAATAAAGCATAAAAAATCCCGCCTAAAACCTAATAGGACCCACAAAAACACGTGGCAAAATTTAGGCCACCCGGTAATATTAAACGGGTGGCCTAAATTTTGCCAGATGTCAAACGCATATGTATTGGTGTTAACCTATATAAACAACCCCATAACACCAATACAACCAGAACATTGAAACAACACCGATTACAATTATGAGAAACCCCCCAACTAATTTTCGTCTTCATGCAAAAAATATTTTCCTCACATATCCAAAATGCAATTTAGAAATTTCCGAAGCAATGAAACAAATACAAAACATACAATGTTCGTCAAACAAGAAATTCATACGAATTTCTCAAGAAACTCACGAAGATGGTTCTCCACATCTACATGCTTTAATACAATTCGAAGGTAAACTTCAATTATACAATAATCGTTTATTTGATCTTACCCATCCAAACACCTCTTCAATATTTCATCCGAATATTCAAGGAGCAAAATCCAGTTCAGATGTTAAAAAATACATTGAAAAGGAAGGAACCTATCTAGATTGGGGTGAGTTTCAGATAGATGGTCGGTCTGCAAGAGGAGGATTACAATCCGCTAATAAAGCTTACGCCCAAGCTTTAAATAGCGAAACTCATCAAAAAGCAATGGAAACTATTAAAGAGCTTGCGCCTAGAGATTTTGTTCTACAATTCCACAATATTCAAAACAATCTAAACCGAATCTTCCAAAAGCCAAAAGAAGTCTACGTTCCGAAATTCCATTTTAGTCAATTCATACTCACGGATGAAATTTCATTATGGTTCTCAAAAACTTTCGAACCACAAAATTTAAATGAATCCCCTGCGGGGCCATCTTTTCATATACTCAAAAAAGATACTGACAGACCAAAATCAATTATTATCGAAGGTTCTACAAGAACAGGAAAAACACAGTGGGCACGTTCTATTGGACCACATAATTACTTAAGTGGCACCTGGTGCACTTTTCCTCAAACGACAAACGAGACTTTAATAACTTATTCACCTCTTTATTAAACAGGAGGAACTCTTCCTGTTCCTCCAAATTGATGTCTTTCGGGTTCGCCTTGATTCCCAAAATGTCCCACTTGTTCTGCCGAAGAAAACAACTGGTGCAAACGGCCAACAATTGTGGATAATTGTTTGGCAACTCTGTCACTTTGAAAGGAGGCATATAAATACAGAATAGTCTGAAGTAAAAATAATAGTATAAAAATTAAAAACAACCAATCAGGTAACGATACCATTCTAAAACAAATATTTAATCACAGAACTTAGCTTATAAGCTAAGCAACAACCGACAAAGAATAAAGTAAAACAGTACTTTTTGTCGGCCACGTGCACTACACGACAAAAATATTAAACAGATGTGGGTCCCAACACATTAAAAAGAAGGTACGACAACCAAATGTGGGCCCCACCACATTTAAAAGACGGCGGGATTAAAAAATAAAGCATAAAAAATCCCGCCTAAAACCTAATAGGACCCACAAAAACACGTGGCAAAATTTAGGCCACCCGGTAATATTAAACGGGTGGCCTAAATTTTGCCAGATGTCAAACGCATATGTATTGGTGTTAACCTATATAAACAACCCCATAACACCAATACAACCAGAACATTGAAACAACACCGATTACAATTATGAGAAACCCCCCAACTAATTTTCGTCTTCATGCAAAAAATATTTTCCTCACATATCCAAAATGCAATTTAGAAATTTCCGAAGCAATGAAACAAATACAAAACATACAATGTTCGTCAAACAAGAAATTCATACGAATTTCTCAAGAAACTCACGAAGATGGTTCTCCACATCTACATGCTTTAATACAATTCGAAGGTAAACTTCAATTATACAATAATCGTTTATTTGATCTTACCCATCCAAACACCTCTTCAATATTTCATCCGAATATTCAAGGAGCAAAATCCAGTTCAGATGTTAAAAAATACATTGAAAAGGAAGGAACCTATCTAGATTGGGGTGAGTTTCAGATAGATGGTCGGTCTGCAAGAGGAGGATTACAATCCGCTAATGAAGCTTACGCCCAAGCTTTAAATAGCGAAACTCATCAAAAAGCAATGGAAACTATTAAAGAGCTTGCGCCTAGAGATTTTGTTCTACAATTCCACAATATTCAAAACAATCTAAACCGAATCTTCCAAAAGCCAAAAGAAGTCTACGTTCCGAAATTCCATTTTAGTCAATTCATACTCACGGATGAAATTTCATTATGGTTCTCAAAAACTTTCGAACCACAAAATTTAAATGAATCCCCTGCGGGGCCATCTTTTCATATAGTCAAAAAAGATACTGACAGACCAAAATCAATTATTATCGAAGGTTCTACAAGAACAGGAAAAACACAGTGGGCACGTTCTATTGGACCACATAATTACTTAAGTGGCACCTGGTGCACTTTTCCTCAAACGACAAACGAGACTTTAATAACTTATTCACCTCTTTATTAAACAGGAGGAACTCTTCCTGTTCCTCCAAATTGATGTCTTTCGGGTTCGCCTTGATTCCCAAAATGTCCCACTTGTTCTGCCGAAGAAAACAACTGGTGCAAACGGCCGACAATTGTGGATAATTGTTTGGCAACTCTGTCACTTTGAAAGGAGGCATATAAATACAGAATAGTCTGAAGTAAAAATAATAGTATAAAAATTAAAAACAACCAATCAGGTAACGATACCATTCTAAAACAAATATTTAATCACAGAACTTAGCTTATAAGCTAAGCAACAACCGACAAAGAATAAAGTACAACAGTACTTTTTGTCGGCCACGTGCACTACACGACAAAAATATTAAACAGATGTGGGTCCCAACACATTAAAAAGAAGGTACGACAACCAAATGTGGGCCCCACCACATTTAAAAGACGGCGGGATTAAAAAATAAAGCATAAAAAATCCCGCCTAAAACCTAATAGGACCCACAAAAACACGTGGCAAAATTTAGGCCACCCGGTAATATTAAACGGGTGGCCTAAATTTTGCCAGATGTCAAACGCATATGTATTGGTGTTAACCTATATAAACAACCCCATAACACCAATACAACCAGAACATTGAAACAACACCGATTACAATTATGAGAAACCCCCCAACTAATTTTCGTCTTCATGCAAAAAATATTTTCCTCACATATCCAAAATGCAATTTAGAAATTTCCGAAGCAATGAAACAAATACAAAACATACAATGTTCGTCAAACAAGAAATTCATACGAATTTCTCAAGAAACTCACGAAGATGGTTCTCCACATCTACATGCTTTAATACAATTCGAAGGTAAACTTCAATTATACAATAATCGTTTATTTGATCTTACCCATCCAAACACCTCTTCAATATTTCATCCGAATATTCAAGGAGCAAAATCCAGTTCAGATGTTAAAAAATACATTGAAAAGGAAGGAACCTATCTAGATTGGGGTGAGTTTCAGATAGATGGTCGGTCTGCAAGAGGAGGATTACAATCCGCTAATGAAGCTTACGCCCAAGCTTTAAATAGCGAAACTCATCAAAAAGCAATGGAAACTATTAAAGAGCTTGCGCCTAGAGATTTTGTTCTACAATTCCACAATATTCAAAACAATCTAAACCGAATCTTCCAAAAGCCAAAAGAAGTCTACGTTCCGAAATTCCATTTTAGTCAATTCATACTCACGGATGAAATTTCATTATGGTTCTCAAAAACTTTCGAACCACAAAATTTAAATGAATCCCCTGCGGGGCCATCTTTTCATATACTCAAAAAAGATACTGACAGACCAAAATCAATTATTATCGAAGGTTCTACAAGAACAGGAAAAACACAGTGGGCACGTTCTATTGGACCACATAATTACTTAAGTGCACCTGGTGCACTTTTCCTCAAACGACAAACGAGACTTTAATAACTTATTCACCTCTTTATTAAACAGGAGGAACTCTTCCTGTTCCTCCAAATTGATGTCTTTCGGGTTCGCCTTGATTCCCAAAATGTCCCACTTGTTCTGCCGAAGAAAACAACTGGTGCAAACGGCCAACAATTGTGGATAATTGTTTGGCAACTCTGTCACTTTGAAAGGAGGCATATAAATACAGAATAGTCTGAAGTAAAAATAATAGTATAAAAATTAAAAACAACCAATCAGGTAACGATACCATTCTAAAACAAATATTTAATCACAGAACTTAGCTTATAAGCTAAGCAACAACCGACAAAGAATAAAGTACAACAGTACTTTTTGTCGGCCACGTGCACTACACGACAAAAATATTAAACAGATGTGGGTCCCACCACATTAAAAAGAAGGTACGACAACCAAATGTGGGCCCCACCACATTTAAAAGACGGCGGGATTAAAAAATAAAGCATAAAAAATCCCGCCTAAAACCTAATAGGACCCACAAAAACACGTGGCAAAATTTAGGCCACCCGGTAATATTAAACGGGTGGCCTAAATTTTGCCAGATGTCAAACGCATATGTATTGGTGTTAACCTATATAAACAACCCCATAACACCAATACAACCAGAACATTGAAACAACACCGATTACAATTATGAGAAACCCCCCAACTAATTTTCGTCTTCATGCAAAAAATATTTTCCTCACATATCCAAAATGCAATTTAGAAATTTCCGAAGCAATGAAACAAATACAAAACATACAATGTTCGTCAAACAAGAAATTCATACGAATTTCTCAAGAAACTCACGAAGATGGTTCTCCACATCTACATGCTTTAATACAATTCGAAGGTAAACTTCAATTATACAATAATCGTTTATTTGATCTTACCCATCCAAACACCTCTTCAATATTTCATCCGAATATTCAAGGAGCAAAATCCAGTTCAGATGTTAAAAAATACATTGAAAAGGAAGGAACCTATCTAGATTGGGGTGAGTTTCAGATAGATGGTCGGTCTGCAAGAGGAGGATTACAATCCGCTAATGAAGCTTACGCCCAAGCTTTAAATAGCGAAACTCATCAAAAAGCAATGGAAACTATTAAAGAGCTTGCGCCTAGAGATTTTGTTCTACAATTCCACAATATTCAAAACAATCTAAACCGAATCTTCCAAAAGCCAAAAGAAGTCTACGTTCCGAAATTCCATTTTAGTCAATTCATACTCACGGATGAAATTTCATTATGGTTCTCAAAAACTTTCGAACCACAAAATTTAAATGAATCCCCTGCGGGGCCATCTTTTCATATACTCAAAAAAGATACTGACAGACCAAAATCAATTATTATCGAAGGTTCTACAAGAACAGGAAAAACACAGTGGGCACGTTCTATTGGACCACATAATTACTTAAGTGGCACCTGGTGCACTTTTCCTCAAACGACAAACGAGACTTTAATAACTTATTCACCTCTTTATTAAACAGGAGGAACTCTTCCTGTTCCTCCAAATTGATGTCTTTCGGGTTCGCCTTGATTCCCAAAATGTCCCATTTGTTCTGCCGAAGAAAACAACTGGTGCAAACGACCAACAATTGTGGATAATTGTTTGGCAACTCTGTCACTTTGAAAGGAGGCATATAAATACAGAATAGTCTGAAGTAAAAATAATAGTATAAAAATTAAAAACAACCAATCAGGTAACGATACCATTCTAAAACAAATATTTAATCACCGAACTTAGCTTATAAGCTAAGCAACAACCGACAAAGAATAAAGTACAACAGTACTTTTTGTCGGCCACGTGCACTACACGACAAAAATATTAAACAGATGTGGGTCCCACCACATTAAAAAGAAGGTACGACAACCAAATGTGGGCCCCACCACATTTAAAAGACGGCGGGATTAAAAAATAAAGCATAAAAAATCCCGCCTAAAACCTAATAGGACCCACAAAAACACGTGGCAAAATTTAGGCCACCCGGTAATATTAAACGGGTGGCCTAAATTTTGCCAGATGTCAAACGCATATGTATTGGTGTTAACCTATATAAACAACCCCATAACACCAATACAACCAGAACATTGAAACAACACCGATTACAATTATGAGAAATCCCCCAACTAATTTTCGTCTTCATGCAAAAAATATTTTCCTCACATATCCAAAATGCAATTTAGAAATTTCCGAAGCAATGAAACAAATACAAAACATACAATGTTCGTCAAACAAGAAATTCATACGAATTTCTCAAGAAACTCACGAAGATGGTTCTCCACATCTACATGCTTTAATACAATTCGAAGGTAAACTTCAATTATACAATAATCGTTTATTTGATCTTACCCATCCAAACACCTCTTCAATATTTCATCCGAATATTCAAGCAGCAAAATCCAGTTCAGATGTTAAAAAATACATTGAAAAGGAAGGAACCTATCTAGATTGGGGTGAGTTTCAGATAGATGGTCGGTCTGCAAGAGGAGGATTACAATCCGCTAATAAAGCTTACGCCCAAGCTTTAAATAGCGAAACTCATCAAAAAGCAATGGAAACTATTAAAGAGCTTGCGCCTAGAGATTTTGTTCTACAATTCCACAATATTCAAAACAATCTAAACCGAATCTTCCAAAAGCCAAAAGAAGTCTACGTTCCGAAATTCCATTTTAGTCAATTCATACTCACGGATGAAATTTCATTATGGTTCTCAAAAACTTTCGAACCACAAAATTTAAATGAATCCCCTGCGGGGCCATCTTTTCAAACGGCCAACAATTGTGGATAATTGTTTGGCAACTCTGTCACTTTGAAAGGAGGCATATAAATACAGAATAGTCTGAAGTAAAAATAATAGTATAAAAATTAAAAACAACCAATCAGGTAACGATACCATTCTAAAACAAATATTTAATCACAGAACTTAGCTTATAAGCTAAGCAACAACCGACAAAGAATAAAGTACAACAGTACTTTTTGTCGGCCACGTGCACTACACGATAAAAATATTAAACAGATGTGGGTCCCACCACATTAAAAAGAAGGTACGACAACCAAATGTGGGCCCCACCACATTTAAAAGACGGCGGGATAAAAAAATAAAGCAAAAAAAATCCCGCCTAAAACCTAATAGGACCCACAAAAACACGTGGCAAAATTTAGGCCACCCGGTAATATTAAACGGGTGGCCTAAATTTTGCCAGATGTCAAACGCATATGTATTGGTGTTAACCTATATAAACAACCCCATAACACCAATACAACCAGAACATTGAAACAACACCGATTACAATTATGAGAAACCCCCCAACTAATTTTCGTCTTCATGCAAAAAATATTTTCCTCACATATCCAAAATGCAATTTAGAAATTTCCGAAGCAATGAAACAAATACAAAACATACAATGTTCGTCAAACAAGAAATTCATACGAATTTCTCAAGAAACTCACGAAGATGGTTCTCCACATCTACATGCTTTAATACAATTCGAAGGTAAACTTCAATTATACAATAATCGTTTATTTGATCTTACCCATCCAAACACCTCTTCAATATTTCATCCGAATATTCAAGGAGCAAAATCCAGTTCAGATGTTAAAAAATACATTGAAAAGGAAGGAACCTATCTAGATTGGGGTGAGTTTCAGATAGATGGTCGGTCTGCAAGAGGAGGATTACAATGCGCTAATAAAGCTTACGCCCAAGCTTTAAATAGCGAAACTCATCAAAAAGCAATGGAAACTATTAAAGAGCTTGCGCCTAGAGATTTTGTTCTACAATTCCACAATATTCAAAACAATCTAAACCGAATCTTCCAAAAGCCAAAAGAAGTCTACGTTCCGAAATTCCATTTTAGTCAATTCATACTCACGGATGAAATTTCATTATGGTTCTCAAAAACTTTCGAACCACAAAATTTAAATGAATCCCCTGCGGGGCCATCTTTTCAAACGGCCAACAATTGTGGATAATTGTTTGGCAACTCTGTCACTTTGAAAGGAGGCATATAAATACAGAATAGTCTGAAGTAAAAATAATAGTATAAAAATTAAAAACAACCAATCAGGTAACGATACCATTCTAAAACAAATATTTAATCACAGAACTTAGCTTATAAGCTAAGCAACAACCGACAAAGAATAAAGTACAACAGTACTTTTTGTCGGCCACGTGCACTACACGATAAAAATATTAAACAGATGTGGGTCCCACCACATTAAAAAGAAGGTACGACAACCAAATGTGGGCCCCACCACATTTAAAAGACGGCGGGATAAAAAAATAAAGCAAAAAAAATCCCGCCTAAAACCTAATAGGACCCACAAAAACACGTGGCAAAATTTAGGCCACCCGGTAATATTAAACGGGTGGCCTAAATTTTGCCAGATGTCAAACGCATATGTATTGGTGTTAACCTATATAAACAACCCCATAACACCAATACAACCAGAACATTGAAACAACACCGATTACAATTATGAGAAACCCCCCAACTAATTTTCGTCTTCATGCAAAAAATATTTTCCTCACATATCCAAAATGCAATTTAGAAATTTCCGAAGCAATGAAACAAATACAAAACATACAATGTTCGTCAAACAAGAAATTCATACGAATTTCTCAAGAAACTCACGAAGATGGTTCTCCACATCTACATGCTTTAATACAATTCGAAGGTAAACTTCAATTATACAATAATCGTTTATTTGATCTTACCCATCCAAACACCTCTTCAATATTTCATCCGAATATTCAAGGAGCAAAATCCAGTTCAGATGTTAAAAAATACATTGAAAAGGAAGGAACCTATCTAGATTGGGGTGAGTTTCAGATAGATGGTCGGTCTGCAAGAGGAGGATTACAATCCGCTAATGAAGCTTACGCCCAAGCTTTAAATAGCGAAACTCATCAAAAAGCAATGGAAACTATTAAAGAGCTTGCGCCTAGAGATTTTGTTCTACAATTCCACAATATTCAAAACAATCTAAACCGAATCTTCCAAAAGCCAAAAGAAGTCTACGTTCCGAAATTCCATTTTAGTCAATTCATACTCACGGATGAAATTTCATTATGGTTCTCAAAAACTTTCGAACCACAAAATTTAAATGAATCCCCTGCGGGGCCATCTTTTCATATAGTCAAAAAAGATACTGACAGACCAAAATCAATTATTATCGAAGGTTCTACAAGAACAGGAAAAACACAGTGGGCACGTTCTATTGGACCACATAATTACTTAAGTGGCACCTGGTGCACTTTTCCTCAAACGACAAACGAGACTTTAATAACTTATTCACCTCTTTATTAAACAGGAGGAACTCTTCCTGTTCCTCCAAATTGATGTCTTTCGGGTTCGCCTTGATTCCCAAAATGTCCCACTTGTTCTGCCGAAGAAAACAACTGGTGCAAACGGCCGACAATTGTGGATAATTGTTTGGCAACTCTGTCACTTTGAAAGGAGGCATATAAATACAGAATAGTCTGAAGTAAAAATAATAGTATAAAAATTAAAAACAACCAATCAGGTAACGATACCATTCTAAAACAAATATTTAATCACAGAACTTAGCTTATAAGCTAAGCAACAACCGACAAAGAATAAAGTACAACAGTACTTTTTGTCGGCCACGTGCACTACACGATAAAAATATTAAACAGATGTGGGTCCCACCACATTAAAAAGAAGGTACGACAACCAAATGTGGGCCCCACCACATTTGAAAGACGGCGGGATAAAAAAATAAAGCATAAAAAAACCCGCCTAAAACCTAATAGGACCCACAAAAACACGTGGCAAAATTTAGGCCACCCGGTAATATTAAACGGGTGGCCTAAATTTTGCCAGATGTCAAACGCATATGTATTGGTGTTAACCTATATAAACAACCCCATAACACCAATACAACCAGAACATTGAAACAACACCGAGTACAATTATGAGAAACCCCCAACTAATTTTCGTCTTCATGCAAAAAATATTTTCCTCACATATCCAAAATGCAATTTAGAAATTTCCGAAGCAATGAAACAAATACAAAACATACAATGTTCGTCAAACAAGAAATTCATACGAATTTCTCAAGAAACTCACGAAGATGGTTCTCCACATCTACATGCTTTAATACAATTCGAAGGTAAACTTCAATTATACAATAATCGTTTATTTGATCTTACCCATCCAAACACCTCTTCAATATTTCATCCGAATATTCAAGGAGCAAAATCCAGTTCAGATGTTAAAAAATACATTGAAAAGGAAGGAACCTATCTAGATTGGGGTGAGTTTCAGATAGATGGTCGGTCTGCAAGAGGAGGATTACAATCCGCTAATGAAGCTTACGCCCAAGCTTTAAATAGCGAAACTCATCAAAAAGCAATGGAAACTATTAAAGAGCTTGCGCCTAGAGATTTTGTTCTACAATTCCACAATATTCAAAACAATCTAAACCGAATCTTCCAAAAGCCAAAAGAAGTCTACGTTCCGAAATTCCATTTTAGTCAATTCATACTCACGGATGAAATTTCATTATGGTTCTCAAAAACTTTCGAACCACAAAATTTAAATGAATCCCCTGCGGGGCCATCTTTTCATATACTCAAAAAAGATACTGACAGACCAAAATCAATTATTATCGAAGGTCCTACAAGAACAGGAAAAACACAGTGGGCACGTTCTATTGGACCACATAATTACTTAAGTGGCACCTGATGCACTTTTCCTCAAACGACAAACGAGACTTTAATAACTTATTCACCTCTTTATTAAACAGGAGGAACTCTTCCTGTTCCTCCAAATTGATGTCTTTCGGGTTCGCCTTGATTCCCAAAATGTCCCACTTGTTCTGCCGAAGAAAACAACTGGTGCAAACGGCCGACAATTGTGGATAATTGTTTGGCAACTCTGTCACTTTGAAAGGAGGCATATAAATACAGAATAGTCTGAAGTAAAAATAATAGTATAAAAATTAAAAACAACCAATCAGGTAACGATACCATTCTAAAACAAATATTTAATCACAGAACTTAGCTTATAAGCTAAGCAACAACCGACAAAGAATAAAGTGCAACAGTACTTTTTGTCGGCCACGTGCACTACACGATAAAAATATTAAACAGATGTGGGTCCCACCATATTAAAAAGAAGGTACGACAACCAAATGTGGGCCCCACCACATTTGAAAGACGGCGGGATAAAAAAATAAAGCATAAAAAAACCCGCCTAAAACCTAATAGGACCCACAAAAACACGTGGCAAAATTTAGGCCACCCGGTAATATTAAACGGGTGGCCTAAATTTTGCCAGATGTCAGACGCATATGTATTGGTGTTAACCTATATAAACAACCCCATAACACCAATACAACCAGAACATTGAAACAACACCGAGTACAATTATGAGAAACCCCCAACTAATTTTCGTCTTCATGCAAAAAATATTTTCCTCACATATCCAAAATGCAATTTAGAAATTTCCGAAGCAATGAAACAAATACAAAACATACAATGTTCGTCAAACAAGAAATTCATACGAATTTCTCAAGAAACTCACGAAGATGGTTCTCCACATCTACATGCTTTAATACAATTCGAAGGTAAACTTCAATTATACAATAATCGTTTATTTGATCTTACCCATCCAAACACCTCTTCAATATTTCATCCGAATATTCAAGGAGCAAAATCCAGTTCAGATGTTAAAAAATACATTGAAAAGGAAGGAACCTATCTAGATTGGGGTGAGTTTCAGATAGATGGTCGGTCTGCAAGAGGAGGATTACAATCTGCTAATGAAGCTTACGCCCAAGCTTTAAATAGCGAAACTCATCAAAAAGCAATGGAAACTATTAAAGAGCTTGCGCCTAGAGATTTTGTTCTACAATTCCACAATATTCAAAACAATCTAAACCGAATCTTCCAAAAGCCAAAAGAAGTCTACGTTCCGAAATTCCATTTTAGTCAATTCATACTCACGGATGAAATTTCATTATGGTTCTCAAAAACTTTCGAACCACAAAATTTAAATGAATCCCCTGCGGGGCCATCTTTTCATATACTCAAAAAAGATACTGACAGACCAAAATCAATTATTATCGAAGGTCCTACAAGAACAGGAAAAACACAGTGGGCACGTTCTATTGGACCACATAATTACTTAAGTGGCACCTGGTGCACTTTTCCTCAAACGACAAACGAGACTTTAATAACTTATTCACCTCTTTATTAAACAGGAGGAACTCTTCCTGTTCCTCCAAATTGATGTCTTTCGGGTTCGCCTTGATTCCCAAAATGTCCCACTTGTTCTGCCGAAGAAAACAACTGGTGCAAACGGCCGACAATTGTGGATAATTGTTTGGCAACTCTGTCACTTTGAAAGGAGGCATATAAATACAGAATAGTCTGAAGTAAAAATAATAGTATAAAAATTAAAAACAACCAATCAGGTAACGATACCATTCTAAAACAAATATTTAATCACAGAACTTAGCTTATAAGCTAAGCAACAACCGACAAAGAATAAAGTACAACAGTACTTTTTGTCGGCCACGTGCACTACACGATAAAAATATTAAACAGATGTGGGTCCCACCACATTAAAAAGAAGGTACGACAACCAAATGTGGGCCCCACCACATTTGAAAGACGGCGGGATAAAAAAATAAAGCATAAAAAAACCCGCCTAAAACCTAATAGGACCCACAAAAACACGTGGCAAAATTTAGGCCACCCGGTAATATTAAACGGGTGGCCTAAATTTTGCCAGATGTCAGACGCATATGTATTGGTGTTAACCTATATAAACAACCCCATAACACCAATACAACCAGAACATTGAAACAACACCGATTACAATTATGAGAAACCCCCCAACTAATTTTCGTCTTCATGCAAAAAATATTTTCCTCACATATCCAAAATGCAATTTAGAAATTTCCGAAGCAATGAAACAAATACAAAACATACAATGTTCGTCAAACAAGAAATTCATACGAATTTCTCAAGAAACTCACGAAGATGGTTCTCCACATCTACATGCTTTAATACAATTCGAAGGTAAACTTCAATTATACAATAATCGTTTATTTGATCTTACCCATCCAAACACCTCTTCAATATTTCATCCGAATATTCAAGGAGCAAAATCCAGTTCAGATGTTAAAAAATACATTGAAAAGGAAGGAACCTATCTAGATTGGGGTGAGTTTCAGATAGATGGTCGGTCTGCAAGAGGAGGATTACAATCCGCTAATAAAGCTTACGCCCAAGCTTTAAATAGCGAAACTCATCAAAAAGCAATGGAAACTATTAAAGAGCTTGCGCCTAGAGATTTTGTTCTACAATTCCACAATATTCAAAACAATCTAAACCGAATCTTCCAAAAGCCAAAAGAAGTCTACGTTCCGAAATTCCATTTTAGTCAATTCATACTCACGGATGAAATTTCATTATGGTTCTCAAAAACTTTCGAACCACAAAATTTAAATGAATCCCCTGCGGGGCCATCTTTTCATATACTCAAAAAAGATACTGACAGACCAAAATCAATTATTATCGAAGGTTCTACAAGAACAGGAAAAACACAGTGGGCACGTTCTATTGGACCACATAATTACTTAAGTGGCACCTGGTGCACTTTTCCTCAAACGACAAACGAGACTTTAATAACTTATTCACCTCTTTATTAAACAGGAGGAACTCTTCCTGTTCCTCCAAATTGATGTCTTTCGGGTTCGCCTTGATTCCCAAAATGTCCCACTTGTTCTGCCGAAGAAAACAACTGGTGCAAACGGCCGACAATTGTGGATAATTGTTTGGCAACTCTGTCACTTTGAAAGGAGGCATATAAATACAGAATAGTCTGAAGTAAAAATAATAGTATAAAAATTAAAAACAACCAATCAGGTAACGATACCATTCTAAAACAAATATTTAATCACAGAACTTAGCTTATAAGCTAAGCAACAACCGACAAAGAATAAAGTACAACAGTACTTTTTGTCGGCCACGTGCACTACACGATAAAAATATTAAACAGATGTGGGTCCCACCACATTAAAAAGAAGGTACGACAACCAAATGTGGGCCCCACCACATTTGAAAGACGGCGGGATAAAAAAATAAAGCATAAAAAAACCCGCCTAAAACCTAATAGGACCCACAAAAACACGTGGCAAAATTTAGGCCACCCGGTAATATTAAACGGGTGGCCTAAATTTTGCCAGATGTCAAACGCATATGTATTGGTGTTAACCTATATAAACAACCCCATAACACCAATACAACCAGAACATTGAAACAACACCGATTACAATTATGAGAAACCCCCCAACTAATTTTCGTCTTCATGCAAAAAATATTTTCCTCACATATCCAAAATGCAATTTAGAAATTTCCGAAGCAATGAAACAAATACAAAACATACAATGTTCGTCAAACAAGAAATTCATACGAATTTCTCAAGAAACTCACGAAGATGGTTCTCCACATCTACATGCTTTAATACAATTCGAAGGTAAACTTCAATTATACAATAATCGTTTATTTGATCTTACCCATCCAAACACCTCTTCAATATTTCATCCGAATATTCAAGGAGCAAAATCCAGTTCAGATGTTAAAAAATACATTGAAAAGGAAGGAACCTATCTAGATTGGGGTGAGTTTCAGATAGATGGTCGGTCTGCAAGAGGAGGATTACAATCCGCTAATAAAGCTTACGCCCAAGCTTTAAATAGCGAAACTCATCAAAAAGCAATGGAAACTATTAAAGAGCTTGCGCCTAGAGATTTTGTTCTACAATTCCACAATATTCAAAACAATCTAAACCGAATCTTCCAAAAGCCAAAAGAAGTCTACGTTCCGAAATTCCATTTTAGTCAATTCATACTCACGGATGAAATTTCATTATGGTTCTCAAAAACTTTCGAACCACAAAATTTAAATGAATCCCCTGCGGGGCCATCTTTTCATATAGTCAAAAAAGATACTGACAGACCAAAATCAATTATTATCGAAGGTTCTACAAGAACAGGAAAAACACAGTGGGCACGTTCTATTGGACCACATAATTACTTAAGTGGCACCTGGTGCACTTTTCCTCAAACGACAAACGAGACTTTAATAACTTATTCACCTCTTTATTAAACAGGAGGAACTCTTCCTGTTCCTCCAAATTGATGTCTTTCGGGTTCGCCTTGATTCCCAAAATGTCCCACTTGTTCTGCCGAAGAAAACAACTGGTGCAAACGGCCGACAATTGTGGATAATTGTTTGGCAACTCTGTCACTTTGAAAGGAGGCATATAAATACAGAATAGTCTGAAGTAAAAATAATAGTATAAAAATTAAAAACAACCAATCAGGTAACGATACCATTCTAAAACAAATATTTAATCACAGAACTTAGCTTATAAGCTAAGCAACAACCGACAAAGAATAAAGTACAACAGTACTTTTTGTCGGCCACGTGCACTACACGATAAAAATATTAAACAGATGTGGGTCCCACCACATTAAAAAGAAGGTACGACAACCAAATGTGGGCCCCACCACATTTGAAAGACGGCGGGATAAAAAAATAAAGCATAAAAAAACCCGCCTAAAACCTAATAGGACCCACAAAAACACGTGGCAAAATTTAGGCCACCCGGTAATATTAAACGGGTGGCCTAAATTTTGCCAGATGTCAAACGCATATGTATTGGTGTTAACCTATATAAACAACCCCATAACACCAATACAACCAGAACATTGAAACAACACCGATTACAATTATGAGAAACCCCCCAACTAATTTTCGTCTTCATGCAAAAAATATTTTCCTCACATATCCAAAATGCAATTTAGAAATTTCCGAAGCAATGAAACAAATACAAAACATACAATGTTCGTCAAACAAGAAATTCATACGAATTTCTCAAGAAACTCACGAAGATGGTTCTCCACATCTACATGCTTTAATACAATTCGAAGGTAAACTTCAATTATACAATAATCGTTTATTTGATCTTACCCATCCAAACACCTCTTCAATATTTCATCCGAATATTCAAGGAGCAAAATCCAGTTCAGATGTTAAAAAATACATTGAAAAGGAAGGAACCTATCTAGATTGGGGTGAGTTTCAGATAGATGGTCGGTCTGCAAGAGGAGGATTACAATCCGCTAATAAAGCTTACGCCCAAGCTTTAAATAGCGAAACTCATCAAAAAGCAATGGAAACTATTAAAGAGCTTGCGCCTAGAGATTTTGTTCTACAATTCCACAATATTCAAAACAATCTAAACCGAATCTTCCAAAAGCCAAAAGAAGTCTACGTTCCGAAATTCCATTTTAGTCAATTCATACTCACGGATGAAATTTCATTATGGTTCTCAAAAACTTTCGAACCACAAAATTTAAATGAATCCCCTGCGGGGCCATCTTTTCATATAGTCAAAAAAGATACTGACAGACCAAAATCAATTATTATCGAAGGTTCTACAAGAACAGGAAAAACACAGTGGGCACGTTCTATTGGACCACATAATTACTTAAGTGGCACCTGGTGCACTTTTCCTCAAACGACAAACGAGACTTTAATAACTTATTCACCTCTTTATTAAACAGGAGGAACTCTTCCTGTTCCTCCAAATTGATGTCTTTCGGGTTCGCCTTGATTCCCAAAATGTCCCACTTGTTCTGCCGAAGAAAACAACTGGTGCAAACGGCCGACAATTGTGGATAATTGTTTGGCAACTCTGTCACTTTGAAAGGAGGCATATAAATACAGAATAGTCTGAAGTAAAAATAATAGTATAAAAATTAAAAACAACCAATCAGGTAACGATACCATTCTAAAACAAATATTTAATCACAGAACTTAGCTTATAAGCTAAGCAACAACCGACAAAGAATAAAGTACAACAGTACTTTTTGTCGGCCACGTGCACTACACGATAAAAATATTAAACAGATGTGGGTCCCACCACATTAAAAAGAAGGTACGACAACCAAATGTGGGCCCCACCACATTTGAAAGACGGCGGGATAAAAAAATAAAGCATAAAAAAACCCGCCTAAAACCTAATAGGACCCACAAAAACACGTGGCAAAATTTAGGCCACCCGGTAATATTAAACGGGTGGCCTAAATTTTGCCAGATGTCAAACGCATATGTATTGGTGTTAACCTATATAAACAACCCCATAACACCAATACAACCAGAACATTGAAACAACACCGATTACAATTATGAGAAACCCCCCAACTAATTTTCGTCTTCATGCAAAAAATATTTTCCTCACATATCCAAAATGCAATTTAGAAATTTCCGAAGCAATGAAACAAATACAAAACATACAATGTTCGTCAAACAAGAAATTCATACGAATTTCTCAAGAAACTCACGAAGATGGTTCTCCACATCTACATGCTTTAATACAATTCGAAGGTAAACTTCAATTATACAATAATCGTTTATTTGATCTTACCCATCCAAACACCTCTTCAATATTTCATCCGAATATTCAAGGAGCAAAATCCAGTTCAGATGTTAAAAAATACATTGAAAAGGAAGGAACCTATCTAGATTGGGGTGAGTTTCAGATAGATGGTCGGTCTGCAAGAGGAGGATTACAATCCGCTAATAAAGCTTACGCCCAAGCTTTAAATAGCGAAACTCATCAAAAAGCAATGGAAACTATTAAAGAGCTTGCGCCTAGAGATTTTGTTCTACAATTCCACAATATTCAAAACAATCTAAACCGAATCTTCCAAAAGCCAAAAGAAGTCTACGTTCCGAAATTCCATTTTAGTCAATTCATACTCACGGATGAAATTTCATTATGGTTCTCAAAAACTTTCGAACCACAAAATTTAAATGAATCCCCTGCGGGGCCATCTTTTCATATAGTCAAAAAAGATACTGACAGACCAAAATCAATTATTATCGAAGGTTCTACAAGAACAGGAAAAACACAGTGGGCACGTTCTATTGGACCACATAATTACTTAAGTGGCACCTGGTGCACTTTTCCTCAAACGACAAACGAGACTTTAATAACTTATTCACCTCTTTATTAAACAGGAGGAACTCTTCCTGTTCCTCCAAATTGATGTCTTTCGGGTTCGCCTTGATTCCCAAAATGTCCCACTTGTTCTGCCGAAGAAAACAACTGGTGCAAACGGCCGACAATTGTGGATAATTGTTTGGCAACTCTGTCACTTTGAAAGGAGGCATATAAATACAGAATAGTCTGAAGTAAAAATAATAGTATAAAAATTAAAAACAACCAATCAGGTAACGATACCATTCTAAAACAAATATTTAATCACAGAACTTAGCTTATAAGCTAAGCAACAACCGACAAAGAATAAAGTACAACAGTACTTTTTGTCGGCCACGTGCACTACACGATAAAAATATTAAACAGATGTGGGTCCCACCACATTAAAAAGAAGGTACGACAACCAAATGTGGGCCCCACCTCATTTGAAAGACGGCGGGATAAAAAAATAAAGCATAAAAAAACCCGCCTAAAACCTAATAGGACCCACAAAAACACGTGGCAAAATTTAGGCCACCCGGTAATATTAAACGGGTGGCCTAAATTTTGCCAGATGTCAAACGCATATGTATTGGTGTTAACCTATATAAACAACCCCATAACACCAATACAACCAGAACATTGAAACAACACCGATTACAATTATGAGAAACCCCCCAACTAATTTTCGTCTTCATGCAAAAAATATTTTCCTCACATATCCAAAATGCAATTTAGAAATTTCCGAAGCAATGAAACAAATACAAAACATACAATGTTCGTCAAACAAGAAATTCATACGAATTTCTCAAGAAACTCACGAAGATGGTTCTCCACATCTACATGCTTTAATACAATTCGAAGGTAAACTTCAATTATACAATAATCGTTTATTTGATCTTACCCATCCAAACACCTCTTCAATATTTCATCCGAATATTCAAGGAGCAAAATCCAGTTCAGATGTTAAAAAATACATTGAAAAGGAAGGAACCTATCTAGATTGGGGTGAGTTTCAGATAGATGGTCGGTCTGCAAGAGGAGGATTACAATCCGCTAATAAAGCTTACGCCCAAGCTTTAAATAGCGAAACTCATCAAAAAGGCAATGGAAACTATTAAAGAGCTTGCGCCTAGAGATTTTGTTCTACAATTCCACAATATTCAAAACAATCTACACCGAATCTTCCAAAAGCCAAAAGAAGTCTACGTTCCGAAATTCCATTTTAGTCAATTCATACTCACGGATGAAATTTCATTATGGTTCTCAAAAACTTTCGAACCACAAAATTTAAATGAATCCCCTGCGGGGCCATCTTTTCATATACTCAAAAAAGATACTGACAGACCAAAATCAATTATTATCGAAGGTTCTACAAGAACAGGAAAAACACAGTGGGCACGTTCTATTGGACCACATAATTACTTAAGTGGCACCTGGTGCACTTTTCCTCAAACGACAAACGAGACTTTAATAACTTATTCACCTCTTTATTAAACAGGAGGAACTCTTCCTGTTCCTCCAAATTGATGTCTTTCGGGTTCGCCTTGATTCCCAAAATGTCCCACTTGTTCTGCCGAAGAAAACAACTGGTGCAAACGGCCGACAATTGTGGATAATTGTTTGGCAACTCTGTCACTTTGAAAGGAGGCATATAAATACAGAATAGTCTGAAGTAAAAATAATAGTATAAAAATTAAAAACAACCAATCAGGTAACGATACCATTCTAAAACAAATATTTAATCACAGAACTTAGCTTATAAGCTAAGCAACAACCGACAAAGAATAAAGTACAACAGTACTTTTTGTCGGCCACGTGCACTACACGATAAAAATATTAAACAGATGTGGGTCCCACCACATTAAAAAGAAGGTACGACAACCAAATGTGGGCCCCACCACATTTGAAAGACGGCGGGATAAAAAAATAAAGCATAAAAAAACCCGCCTAAAACCTAATAGGACCCACAAAAACACGTGGCAAAATTTAGGCCACCCGGTAATATTAAACGGGTGGCCTAAATTTTGCCAGATGTCAAACGCATATGTATTGGTGTTAACCTATATAAACAACCCCATAACACCAATACAACCAGAACATTGAAACAACACCGATTACAATTATGAGAAACCCCCCAACTAATTTTCGTCTTCATGCAAAAAATATTTTCCTCACATATCCAAAATGCAATTTAGAAATTTCCGAAGCAATGAAACAAATACAAAACATACAATGTTCGTCAAACAAGAAATTCATACGAATTTCTCAAGAAACTCACGAAGATGGTTCTCCACATCTACATGCTTTAATACAATTCGAAGGTAAACTTCAATTATACAATAATCGTTTATTTGATCTTACCCATCCAAACACCTCTTCAATATTTCATCCGAATATTCAAGGAGCAAAATCCAGTTCAGATGTTAAAAAATACATTGAAAAGGAAGGAACCTATCTAGATTGGGGTGAGTTTCAGATAGATGGTCGGTCTGCAAGAGGAGGATTACAATCCGCTAATAAAGCTTACGCCCAAGCTTTAAATAGCGAAACTCATCAAAAGCAATGGAAACTATTAAAGAGCTTGCGCCTAGAGATTTTGTTCTACAATTCCACAATATTCAAAACAATCTAAACCGAATCTTCCAAAAGCCAAAAGAAGTCTACGTTCCGAAATTCCATTTTAGTCAATTCATACTCACGGATGAAATTTCATTATGGTTCTCAAAAACTTTCGAACCACAAAATTTAAATGAATCCCCTGCGGGGCCATCTTTTCATATAGTCAAAAAAGATACTGACAGACCAAAATCAATTATTATCGAAGGTTCTACAAGAACAGGAAAAACACAGTGGGCACGTTCTATTGGACCACATAATTACTTAAGTGGCACCTGGTGCACTTTTCCTCAAACGACAAACGAGACTTTAATAACTTATTCACCTCTTTATTAAACAGGAGGAACTCTTCCTGTTCCTCCAAATTGATGTCTTTCGGGTTCGCCTTGATTCCCAAAATGTCCCACTTGTTCTGCCGAAGAAAACAACTGGTGCAAACGGCCGACAATTGTGGATAATTGTTTGGCAACTCTGTCACTTTGAAAGGAGGCATATAAATACAGAATAGTCTGAAGTAAAAATAATAGTATAAAAATTAAAAACAACCAATCAGGTAACGATACCATTCTAAAACAAATATTTAATCACAGAACTTAGCTTATAAGCTAAGCAACAACCGACAAAGAATAAAGTACAACAGTACTTTTTGTCGGCCACGTGCACTACACGATAAAAATATTAAACAGATGTGGGTCCCACCACATTAAAAAGAAGGTACGACAACCAAATGTGGGCCCCACCACATTTGAAAGACGGCGGGATAAAAAAATAAAGCATAAAAAAACCCGCCTAAAACCTAATAGGACCCACAAAAACACGTGGCAAAATTTAGGCCACCCGGTAATATTAAACGGGTGGCCTAAATTTTGCCAGATGTCAAACGCATATGTATTGGTGTTAACCTATATAAACAACCCCATAACACCAATACAACCAGAACATTGAAACAACACCGATTACAATTATGAGAAACCCCCCAACTAATTTTCGTCTTCATGCAAAAAATATTTTCCTCACATATCCAAAATGCAATTTAGAAATTTCCGAAGCAATGAAACAAATACAAAACATACAATGTTCGTCAAACAAGAAATTCATACGAATTTCTCAAGAAACTCACGAAGATGGTTCTCCACATCTACATGCTTTAATACAATTCGAAGGTAAACTTCAATTATACAATAATCGTTTATTTGATCTTACCCATCCAAACACCTCTTCAATATTTCATCCGAATATTCAAGGAGCAAAATCCAGTTCAGATGTTAAAAAATACATTGAAAAGGAAGGAACCTATCTAGATTGGGGTGAGTTTCAGATAGATGGTCGGTCTGCAAGAGGAGGATTACAATCCGCTAATAAAGCTTACGCCCAAGCTTTAAATAGCGAAACTCATCAAAAAGGCAATGGAAACTATTAAAGAGCTTGCGCCTAGAGATTTTGTTCTACAATTCCACAATATTCAAAACAATCTACACCGAATCTTCCAAAAGCCAAAAGAAGTCTACGTTCCGAAATTCCATTTTAGTCAATTCATACTCACGGATGAAATTTCATTATGGTTCTCAAAAACTTTCGAACCACAAAATTTAAATGAATCCCCTGCGGGGCCATCTTTTCATATACTCAAAAAAGATACTGACAGACCAAAATCAATTATTATCGAAGGTTCTACAAGAACAGGAAAAACACAGTGGGCACGTTCTATTGGACCACATAATTACTTAAGTGGCACCTGGTGCACTTTTCCTCAAACGACAAACGAGACTTTAATAACTTATTCACCTCTTTATTAAACAGGAGGAACTCTTCCTGTTCCTCCAAATTGATGTCTTTCGGGTTCGCCTTGATTCCCAAAATGTCCCACTTGTTCTGCCGAAGAAAACAACTGGTGCAAACGGCCGACAATTGTGGATAATTGTTTGGCAACTCTGTCACTTTGAAAGGAGGCATATAAATACAGAATAGTCTGAAGTAAAAATAATAGTATAAAAATTAAAAACAACCAATCAGGTAACGATACCATTCTAAAACAAATATTTAATCACAGAACTTAGCTTATAAGCTAAGCAACAACCGACAAAGAATAAAGTACAACAGTACTTTTTGTCGGCCACGTGCACTACACGATAAAAATATTAAACAGATGTGGGTCCCACCACATTAAAAAGAAGGTACGACAACCAAATGTGGGCCCCACCACATTTGAAAGACGGCGGGATAAAAAAATAAAGCATAAAAAAACCCGCCTAAAACCTAATAGGACCCACAAAAACACGTGGCAAAATTTAGGCCACCCGGTAATATTAAACGGGTGGCCTAAATTTTGCCAGATGTCAAACGCATATGTATTGGTGTTAACCTATATAAACAACCCCATAACACCAATACAACCAGAACATTGAAACAACACCGATTACAATTATGAGAAACCCCCCAACTAATTTTCGTCTTCATGCAAAAAATATTTTCCTCACATATCCAAAATGCAATTTAGAAATTTCCGAAGCAATGAAACAAATACAAAACATACAATGTTCGTCAAACAAGAAATTCATACGAATTTCTCAAGAAACTCACGAAGATGGTTCTCCACATCTACATGCTTTAATACAATTCGAAGGTAAACTTCAATTATACAATAATCGTTTATTTGATCTTACCCATCCAAACACCTCTTCAATATTTCATCCGAATATTCAAGGAGCAAAATCCAGTTCAGATGTTAAAAAATACATTGAAAAGGAAGGAACCTATCTAGATTGGGGTGAGTTTCAGATAGATGGTCGGTCTGCAAGAGGAGGATTACAATCCGCTAATAAAGCTTACGCCCAAGCTTTAAATAGCGAAACTCATCAAAAAGGCAATGGAAACTATTAAAGAGCTTGCGCCTAGAGATTTTGTTCTACAATTCCACAATATTCAAAACAATCTACACCGAATCTTCCAAAAGCCAAAAGAAGTCTACGTTCCGAAATTCCATTTTAGTCAATTCATACTCACGGATGAAATTTCATTATGGTTCTCAAAAACTTTCGAACCACAAAATTTAAATGAATCCCCTGCGGGGCCATCTTTTCATATAGTCAAAAAAGATACTGACAGACCAAAATCAATTATTATCGAAGGTCCTACAAGAACAGGAAAAACACAGTGGGCACGTTCTATTGGACCACATAATTACTTAAGTGGCACCTGGTGCACTTTTCCTCAAACGACAAACGAGACTTTAATAACTTATTCACCTCTTTATTAAACAGGAGGAACTCTTCCTGTTCCTCCAAATTGATGTCTTTCGGGTTCGCCTTGATTCCCAAAATGTCCCACTTGTTCTGCCGAAGAAAACAACTGGTGCAAACGGCCGACAATTGTGGATAATTGTTTGGCAACTCTGTCACTTTGAAAGGAGGCATATAAATACAGAATAGTCTGAAGTAAAAATAATAGTATAAAAATTAAAAACAACCAATCAGGTAACGATACCATTCTAAAACAAATATTTAATCACAGAACTTAGCTTATAAGCTAAGCAACAACCGACAAAGAATAAAGTACAACAGTACTTTTTGTCGGCCACGTGCACTACACGATAAAAATATTAAACAGATGTGGGTCCCACCACATTAAAAAGAAGGTACGACAACCAAATGTGGGCCCCACCACATTTGAAAGACGGCGGGATAAAAAAATAAAGCATAAAAAAACCCGCCTAAAACCTAATAGGACCCACAAAAACACGTGGCAAAATTTAGGCCACCCGGTAATATTAAACGGGTGGCCTAAATTTTGCCAGATGTCAAACGCATATGTATTGGTGTTAACCTATATAAACAACCCCATAACACCAATACAACCAGAACATTGAAACAACACCGATTACAATTATGAGAAACCCCCCAACTAATTTTCGTCTTCATGCAAAAAATATTTTCCTCACATATCCAAAATGCAATTTAGAAATTTCCGAAGCAATGAAACAAATACAAAACATACAATGTTCGTCAAACAAGAAATTCATACGAATTTCTCAAGAAACTCACGAAGATGGTTCTCCACATCTACATGCTTTAATACAATTCGAAGGTAAACTTCAATTATACAATAATCGTTTATTTGATCTTACCCATCCAAACACCTCTTCAATATTTCATCCGAATATTCAAGGAGCAAAATCCAGTTCAGATGTTAAAAAATACATTGAAAAGGAAGGAACCTATCTAGATTGGGGTGAGTTTCAGATAGATGGTCGGTCTGCAAGAGGAGGATTACAATCCGCTAATAAAGCTTACGCCCAAGCTTTAAATAGCGAAACTCATCAAAAAGGCAATGGAAACTATTAAAGAGCTTGCGCCTAGAGATTTTGTTCTACAATTCCACAATATTCAAAACAATCTACACCGAATCTTCCAAAAGCCAAAAGAAGTCTACGTTCCGAAATTCCATTTTAGTCAATTCATACTCACGGATGAAATTTCATTATGGTTCTCAAAAACTTTCGAACCACAAAATTTAAATGAATCCCCTGCGGGGCCATCTTTTCATATAGTCAAAAAAGATACTGACAGACCAAAATCAATTATTATCGAAGGTCCTACAAGAACAGGAAAAACACAGTGGGCACGTTCTATTGGACCACATAATTACTTAAGTGGCACCTGGTGCACTTTTCCTCAAACGACAAACGAGACTTTAATAACTTATTCACCTCTTTATTAAACAGGAGGAACTCTTCCTGTTCCTCCAAATTGATGTCTTTCGGGTTCGCCTTGATTCCCAAAATGTCCCACTTGTTCTGCCGAAGAAAACAACTGGTGCAAACGGCCGACAATTGTGGATAATTGTTTGGCAACTCTGTCACTTTGAAAGGAGGCATATAAATACAGAATAGTCTGAAGTAAAAATAATAGTATAAAAATTAAAAACAACCAATCAGGTAACGATACCATTCTAAAACAAATATTTAATCACAGAACTTAGCTTATAAGCTAAGCAACAACCGACAAAGAATAAAGTACAACAGTACTTTTTGTCGGCCACGTGCACTACACGACAAAAATATTAAACAGATGTGGGTCCCACCACATTAAAAAGAAGGTACGACAACCAAATGTGGGCCCCACCACATTTGAAAGACGGCGGGATAAAAAAATAAAGCATAAAAAAACCCGCCTAAAACCTAATAGGACCCACAAAAACACGTGGCAAAATTTAGGCCACCCGGTAATATTAAACGGGTGGCCTAAATTTTGCCAGATGTCAAACGCATATGTATTGGTGTTAACCTATATAAACAACCCCATAACACCAATACAACCAGAACATTGAAACAACACCGATTACAATTATGAGAAACCCCCCAACTAATTTTCGTCTTCATGCAAAAAATATTTTCCTCACATATCCAAAATGCAATTTAGAAATTTCCGAAGCAATGAAACAAATACAAAACATACAATGTTCGTCAAACAAGAAATTCATACGAATTTCTCAAGAAACTCACGAAGATGGTTCTCCACATCTACATGCTTTAATACAATTCGAAGGTAAACTTCAATTATACAATAATCGTTTATTTGATCTTACCCATCCAAACACCTCTTCAATATTTCATCCGAATATTCAAGGAGCAAAATCCAGTTCAGATGTTAAAAAATACATTGAAAAGGAAGGAACCTATCTAGATTGGGGTGAGTTTCAGATAGATGGTCGGTCTGCAAGAGGAGGATTACAATCCGCTAATAAAGCTTACGCCCAAGCTTTAAATAGCGAAACTCATCAAAAAGCAATGGAAACTATTAAAGAGCTTGCGCCTAGAGATTTTGTTCTACAATTCCACAATATTCAAAACAATCTAAACCGAATCTTCCAAAAGCCAAAAGAAGTCTACGTTCCGAAATTCCATTTTAGTCAATTCATACTCACGGATGAAATTTCATTATGGTTCTCAAAAACTTTCGAACCACAAAATTTAAATGAATCCCCTGCGGGGCCATCTTTTCATATACTCAAAAAAGATACTGACAGACCAAAATCAATTATTATCGAAGGTCCTACAAGAACAGGAAAAACACAGTGGGCACGTTCTATTGGACCACATAATTACTTAAGTGGCACCTGGTGCACTTTTCCTCAAACGACAAACGAGACTTTAATAACTTATTCACCTCTTTATTAAACAGGAGGAACTCTTCCTGTTCCTCCAAATTGATGTCTTTCGGGTTCGCCTTGATTCCCAAAATGTCCCACTTGTTCTGCCGAAGAAAACAACTGGTGCAAACGGCCGACAATTGTGGATAATTGTTTGGCAACTCTGTCACTTTGAAAGGAGGCATATAAATACAGAATAGTCTGAAGTAAAAATAATAGTATAAAAATTAAAAACAACCAATCAGGTAACGATACCATTCTAAAACAAATATTTAATCACAGAACTTAGCTTATAAGCTAAGCAACAACCGACAAAGAATAAAGTACAACAGTACTTTTTGTCGGCCACGTGCACTACACGATAAAAATATTAAACAGATGTGGGTCCCACCACATTAAAAAGAAGGTACGACAACCAAATGTGGGCCCCACCACATTTGAAAGACGGCGGGATAAAAAAATAAAGCATAAAAAAACCCGCCTAAAACCTAATAGGACCCACAAAAACACGTGGCAAAATTTAGGCCACCCGGTAATATTAAACGGGTGGCCTAAATTTTGCCAGATGTCAAACGCATATGTATTGGTGTTAACCTATATAAACAACCCCATAACACCAATACAACCAGAACATTGAAACAACACCGATTACAATTATGAGAAACCCCCAACTAATTTTCGTCTTCATGCAAAAAATATTTTCCTCACATATCCAAAATGCAATTTAGAAATTTCCGAAGCAATGAAACAAATACAAAACATACAATGTTCGTCAAACAAGAAATTCATACGAATTTCTCAAGAAACTCACGAAGATGGTTCTCCACATCTACATGCTTTAATACAATTCGAAGGTAAACTTCAATTATACAATAATCGTTTATTTGATCTTACCCATCCAAACACCTCTTCAATATTTCATCCGAATATTCAAGGAGCAAAATCCAGTTCAGATGTTAAAAAATACATTGAAAAGGAAGGAACCTATCTAGATTGGGGTGAGTTTCAGATAGATGGTCGGTCTGCAAGAGGAGGATTACAATCCGCTAATGAAGCTTACGCCCAAGCTTTAAATAGCGAAACTCATCAAAAAGCAATGGAAACTATTAAAGAGCTTGCGCCTAGAGATTTTGTTCTACAATTCCACAATATTCAAAACAATCTAAACCGAATCTTCCAAAAGCCAAAAGAAGTCTACGTTCCGAAATTCCATTTTAGTCAATTCATACTCACGGATGAAATTTCATTATGGTTCTCAAAAACTTTCGAACCACAAAATTTAAATGAATCCCCTGCGGGGCCATCTTTTCATATACTCAAAAAAGATACTGACAGACCAAAATCAATTATTACCGAAGGTTCTACAAGAACAGGAAAAACACAGTGGGCACGTTCTATTGGACCACATAATTACTTAAGTGGCACCTGGTGCACTTTTCCTCAAACGACAAACGAGACTTTAATAACTTATTCACCTCTTTATTAAACAGGAGGAACTCTTCCTGTTCCTCCAAATTGATGTCTTTCGGGTTCGCCTTGATTCCCAAAATGTCCCACTTGTTCTGCCGAAGAAAACAACTGGTGCAAACGGCCGACAATTGTGGATAATTGTTTGGCAACTCTGTCACTTTGAAAGGAGGCATATAAATACAGAATAGTCTGAAGTAAAAATAATGGTATAAAAATTAAAAACAACCAATCAGGTAACGATACCATTCTAAAACAAATATTTAATCACAGAACTTAGCTTATAAGCTAAGCAACAACCGACAAAGAATAAGTACAACAGTACTTTTTGTCGGCCACGTGCACTACACGACAAAAATATTAAACAGATGTGGGTCCCACCACATTAAAAAGAAGGTACGACAACCAAATGTGGGCCCCACCACATTTAAAAGACGGCGGGATAAAAAAATAAAGCATAAAAAATCCCGCCTAAAACCTAATAGGACCCACAAAAACACGTGGCAAAATTTAGGCCACCCGGTAATATTAAACGGGTGGCCTAAATTTTGCCAGATGTCAAACGCATATGTATTGGTGTTAACCTATATAAACAACCCCATAACACCAATACAACCAGAACATTGAAACAACACCGATTACAATTATGAGAAACCCCCAACTAATTTTCGTCTTCATGCAAAAAATATTTTCCTCACATATCCAAAATGCAATTTAGAAATTTCCGAAGCAATGAAACAAATACAAAACATACAATGTTCGTCAAACAAGAAATTCATACGAATTTCTCAAGAAACTCACGAAGATGGTTCTCCACATCTACATGCTTTAATACAATTCGAAGGTAAACTTCAATTATACAATAATCGTTTATTTGATCTTACCCATCCAAACACCTCTTCAATATTTCATCCGAATATTCAAGGAGCAAAATCCAGTTCAGATGTTAAAAAATACATTGAAAAGGAAGGAACCTATCTAGATTGGGGTGAGTTTCAGATAGATGGTCGGTCTGCAAGAGGAGGATTACAATCCGCTAATGAAGCTTACGCCCAAGCTTTAAATAGCGAAACTCATCAAAAAGCAATGGAAACTATTAAAGAGCTTGCGCCTAGAGATTTTGTTCTACAATTCCACAATATTCAAAACAATCTAAACCGAATCTTCCAAAAGCCAAAAGAAGTCTACGTTCCGAAATTCCATTTTAGTCAATTCATACTCACGGATGAAATTTCATTATGGTTCTCAAAAACTTTCGAACCACAAAATTTAAATGAATCCCCTGCGGGGCCATCTTTTCATATACTCAAAAAAGATACTGACAGACCAAAATCAATTATTACCGAAGGTTCTACAAGAACAGGAAAAACACAGTGGGCACGTTCTATTGGACCACATAATTACTTAAGTGGCACCTGGTGCACTTTTCCTCAAACGACAAACGAGACTTTAATAACTTATTCACCTCTTTATTAAACAGGAGGAACTCTTCCTGTTCCTCCAAATTGATGTCTTTCGGGTTCGCCTTGATTCCCAAAATGTCCCACTTGTTCTGCCGAAGAAAACAACTGGTGCAAACGGCCGACAATTGTGGATAATTGTTTGGCAACTCTGTCACTTTGAAAGGAGGCATATAAATACAGAATAGTCTGAAGTAAAAATAATGGTATAAAAATTAAAAACAACCAATCAGGTAACGATACCATTCTAAAACAAATATTTAATCACAGAACTTAGCTTATAAGCTAAGCAACAACCGACAAAGAATAAAGTACAACAGTACTTTTTGTCGGCCACGTGCACTACACGACAAAAACATTAAACAGATGTGGGTCCCACCACATTAAAAAGAAGGTACGACAACCAAACGTGGGCCCCACCACATTTAAAAGACGGCGGGATAAAAAAATAAAGCATAAAAAATCCCGCCTAAAACCTAATAGGACCCACAAAAACACGTGGCAAAATTTAGGCCACCCGGTAATATTAAACGGGTGGCCTAAATTTTGCCAGATGTCAAACGCATATGTATTGGTGTTAACCTATATAAACAACCCCATAACACCAATACAACCAGAACATTGAAACAACACCGATTACAATTATGAGAAACCCCCCATCTAATTTTCGTCTTCATGCAAAAAATATTTTCCTCACATATCCAAAATGCAATTTAGAAATTTCCGAAGCAATGAAACAAATACAAAACATACAATGTTCGTCAAACAAGAAATTCATACGAATTTCTCAAGAAACTCACGAAGATGGTTCTCCACATCTACATGCTTTAATACAATTCGAAGGTAAACTTCAATTATACAATAATCGTTTATTTGATCTTACCCATCCAAACACCTCTTCAATATTTCATCCGAATATTCAAGGAGCAAAATCCAGTTCAGATGTTAAAAAATACATTGAAAAGGAAGGAACCTATCTAGATTGGGGTGAGTTTCAGATAGATGGTCGGTCTGCAAGAGGAGGATTACAATCCGCTAATGAAGCTTACGCCCAAGCTTTAAATAGCGAAACTCATCAAAAAGCAATGGAAACTATTAAAGAGCTTGCGCCTAGAGATTTTGTTCTACAATTCCACAATATTCAAAACAATCTAAACCGAATCTTCCAAAAGCCAAAAGAAGTCTACGTTCCGAAATTCCATTTTAGTCAATTCATACTCACGGATGAAATTTCATTATGGTTCTCAAAAACTTTCGAACCACAAAATTTAAATGAATCCCCTGCGGGGCCATCTTTTCATATACTCAAAAAAGATACTGACAGACCAAAATCAATTATTATCGAAGGTTCTACAAGAACAGGAAAAACACAGTGGGCACGTTCTATTGGACCACATAATTACTTAAGTGGCACCTGGTGCACTTTTCCTCAAACGACAAACGAGACTTTAATAACTTATTCACCTCTTTATTAAACAGGAGGAACTCTTCCTGTTCCTCCAAATTGATGTCTTTCGGGTTCGCCTTGATTCCCAAAATGTCCCACTTGTTCTGCCGAAGAAAACAACTGGTGCAAACGGCCGACAATTGTGGATAATTGTTTGGCAACTCTGTCACTTTGAAAGGAGGCATATAAATACAGAATAGTCTGAAGTAAAAATAATGGTATAAAAATTAAAAACAACCAATCAGGTAACGATACCATTCTAAAACAAATATTTAATCACAGAACTTAGCTTATAAGCTAAGCAACAACCGACAAAGAATAAAGTACAACAGTACTTTTTGTCGGCCACGTGCACTACACGACAAAAATATTAAACAGATGTGGGTCCCACCACATTAAAAAGAAGGTACGACAACCAAACGTGGGCCCCACCACATTTAAAAGACGGCGGGATAAAAAAATAAAGCATAAAAAATCCCGCCTAAAACCTAATAGGACCCACAAAAACACGTGGCAAAATTTAGGCCACCCGGTAATATTAAACGGGTGGCCTAAATTTTGCCAGATGTCAAACGCATATGTATTGGTGTTAACCTATATAAACAACCCCATAACACCAATACAACCAGAACATTGAAACAACACCGATTACAATTATGAGAAACCCCCCAACTAATTTTCGTCTTCATGCAAAAAATATTTTCCTCACATATCCAAAATGCAATTTAGAAATTTCCGAAGCAATGAAACAAATACAAAACATACAATGTTCGTCAAACAAGAAATTCATACGAATTTCTCAAGAAACTCACGAAGATGGTTCTCCACATCTACATGCTTTAATACAATTCGAAGGTAAACTTCAATTATACAATAATCGTTTATTTGATCTTACCCATCCAAACACCTCTTCAATATTTCATCCGAATATTCAAGGAGCAAAATCCAGTTCAGATGTTAAAAAATACATTGAAAAGGAAGGAACCTATCTAGATTGGGGTGAGTTTCAGATAGATGGTCGGTCTGCAAGAGGAGGATTACAATCCGCTAATGAAGCTTACGCCCAAGCTTTAAATAGCGAAACTCATCAAAAAGCAATGGAAACTATTAAAGAGCTTGCGCCTAGAGATTTTGTTCTACAATTCCACAATATTCAAAACAATCTAAACCGAATCTTCCAAAAGCCAAAAGAAGTCTACGTTCCGAAATTCCATTTTAGTCAATTCATACTCACGGATGAAATTTCATTATGGTTCTCAAAAACTTTCGAACCACAAAATTTAAATGAATCCCCTGCGGGGCCATCTTTTCATATACTCAAAAAAGATACTGACAGACCAAAATCAATTATTATCGAAGGTTCTACAAGAACAGGAAAAACACAGTGGGCACGTTCTATTGGACCACATAATTACTTAAGTGGCACCTGGTGCACTTTTCCTCAAACGACAAACGAGACTTTAATAACTTATTCACCTCTTTATTAAACAGGAGGAACTCTTCCTGTTCCTCCAAATTGATGTCTTTCGGGTTCGCCTTGATTCCCAAAATGTCCCACTTGTTCTGCCGAAGAAAACAACTGGTGCAAACGGCCGACAATTGTGGATAATTGTTTGGCAACTCTGTCACTTTGAAAGGAGGCATATAAATACAGAATAGTCTGAAGTAAAAATAATAGTATAAAAATTAAAAACAACCAATCAGGTAACGATACCATTCTAAAACAAATATTTAATCACAGAACTTAGCTTATAAGCTAAGCAACAACCGACAAAGAATAAAGTACAACAGTACTTTTTGTCGGCCACGTGCACTACACGATAAAAATATTAAACAGATGTGGGTCCCACCACATTAAAAAGAAGGTACGACAACCAAATGTGGGCCCCACCACATTTAAAAGACGGCGGGATAAAAAAATAAAGCATAAAAAATCCCGCCTAAAACCTAATAGGACCCACAAAAACACGTGGCAAAATTTAGGCCACCCGGTAATATTAAACGGGTGGCCTAAATTTTGCCAGATGTCAAACGCATATGTATTGGTGTTAACCTATATAAACAACCCCATAACACCAATACAACCAGAACATTGAAACAACACCGATTACAATTATGAGAAACCCCCCAACTAATTTTCGTCTTCATGCAAAAAATATTTTCCTCACATATCCAAAATGCAATTTAGAAATTTCCGAAGCAATGAAACAAATACAAAACATACAATGTTCGTCAAACAAGAAATTCATACGAATTTCTCAAGAAACTCACGAAGATGGTTCTCCACATCTACATGCTTTAATACAATTCGAAGGTAAACTTCAATTATACAATAATCGTTTATTTGATCTTACCTATCCAAACACCTCTTCAATATTTCATCCGAATATTCAAGGAGCAAAATTCAGTCCAGATGTTAAAAAATACATTGAAAAGGAAGGAACCTATCTAGATTGGGGTGAGTTTCAGATAGATGGTCGGTCTGCAAGAGGAGGATTACAATCCGCTAATGAAGCTTACGCCCAAGCTTTAAATAGCGAAACTCATCAAAAAGCAATGGAAACTATTAAAGAGCTTGCGCCTAGAGATTTTGTTCTACAATTCCACAATATTCAAAACAATCTAAACCGAATCTTCCAAAAGCCAAAAGAAGTCTACGTTCCGAAATTCCATTTTAGTCAATTCATACTCACGGATGAAATTTCATTATGGTTCTCAAAAACTTTCGAACCACAAAATTTAAATGAATCCCCTGCGGGGCCATCTTTTCATATACTCAAAAAAGATACTGACAGACCAAAATCAATTATTATCGAAGGTCCTACAAGAACAGGAAAAACACAGTGGGCACGTTCTATTGGACCACATAATTACTTAAGTGGCCATCTGGATTTCAACTACAACACTTTCTCAGACGAAGTGGAATACAACGTAATAGATGATGTGGATCCAGCGTACTTGAAAATGAAACATTGGAAACAATTAATTGGCGCGCAAAGAGAGTGGCAGACAAACCTTAAATATGGAAAACCACGTGTCATTAAAGGTGGTATTCCAATTGTTTGGCAACTCTGTCACTTTGAAAGGAGGCATATAAATACAGAATAGTCTGAAGTAAAAATAATAGTATAAAAATTAAAAACAACCAATCAGGTAACGATACCATTCTAAAACAAATATTTAATCACAGAACTTAGCTTATAAGCTAAGCAACAACCGACAAAGAATAAAGTACAACAGTACTTTTTGTCGGCCACGTGCACTACACGATAAAAATATTAAACAGAACTTAGCTTATAAGCTAAGCAACAACCGACAAAGAATAAAGTACAACAGTACTTTTTGTCGGCCACGTGCACTACACGATAAAAATATTAAACAGATGTGGGTCCCACCACATTAAAAAGAAGGTACGACAACCAAATGTGGGCCCCACCACATTTAAAAGACGGCGGGATAAAAAAATAAAGCATAAAAAATCCCGCCTAAAACCTAATAGGACCCACAAAAACACGTGGCAAAATTTAGGCCACCCGGCAATATTAAACGGGTGGCCTAAATTTTGCCAGATGTCAAACGCATATGTATTGGTGTTAACCTATATAAACAACCCCATAACACCAATACAACCAGAACATTGAAACAACACCGATTACAATTATGAGAAACCCCCCAACTAATTTTCGTCTTCATGCAAAAAATATTTTCCTCACATATCCAAAATGCAATTTAGAAATTTCCGAAGCAATGAAACAAATACAAAACATACAATGTTCGTCAAACAAGAAATTCATACGAATTTCTCAAGAAACTCACGAAGATGGTTCTCCACATCTACATGCTTTAATACAATTCGAAGGTAAACTTCAATTATACAATAATCGTTTATTTGATCTTACCCATCCAAACACCTCTTCAATATTTCATCCGAATATTCAAGGAGCAAAATCCAGTTCAGATGTTAAAAAATACATTGAAAAGGAAGGAACCTATCTAGATTGGAGTGAATTTCAGATAGATGGTCGGTCTGCAAGAGGAGGATTACAATCCGCTAATGAAGCTTACGCCCAAGCTTTAAATAGCGAAACTCATCAAAAAGCAATGGAAACTATTAAAGAGCTTGCGCCTAGAGATTTTGTTCTACAATTCCACAATATTCAAAACAATCTAAACCGAATCTTCCAAAAGCCAAAAGAAGTCTACGTTCCGAAATTCCATTTTAGTCAATTCATACTCACGGATGAAATTTCATTATGGTTCTCAAAAACTTTCGAACCACAAAATTTAAATGAATCCCCTGCGGGGCCATCTTTTCATATACTCAAAAAAGATACTGACAGACCAAAATCAATTATTATCGAAGGTCCTACAAGAACAGGAAAAACACAGTGGGCACGTTCTATTGGACCACATAATTACTTAAGTGGCCATCTGGATTTCAACTACAACACTTTCTCAGACGAAGTGGAATACAACGTAATAGATGATGTGGATCCAGCGTACTTGAAAATGAAACATTGGAAACAATTAATTGGCGCGCAAAGAGAGTGGCAGACAAACCTTAAATATGGAAAACCACGTGTCATTAAAGGTGGTATTCCAATTGTTTGGCAACTCTGTCACTTTGAAAGGAGGCATATAAATACAGAATAGTCTGAAGTAAAAATAATAGTATAAAAATTAAAAACAACCAATCAGGTAACGATACCATTCTAAAACAAATATTTAATCACAGAACTTAGCTTATAAGCTAAGCAACAACCGACAAAGAATAAAGTACAACAGTACTTTTTGTCGGCCACGTGCACTACACGATAAAAATATTAAACAGAACTTAGCTTATAAGCTAAGCAACAACCGACAAAGAATAAAGTACAACAGTACTTTTTGTCGGCCACGTGCACTACACGATAAAAATATTAAACAGATGTGGGTCCCACCACATTAAAAAGAAGGTACGACAACCAAATGTGGGCCCCACCACATTTAAAAGACGGCGGGATAAAAAAATAAAGCATAAAAAATCCCGCCTAAAACCTAATAGGACCCACAAAAACACGTGGCAAAATTTAGGCCACCCGGTAATATTAAACGGGTGGCCTAAATTTTGCCAGATGTCAAACGCATATGTATTGGTGTTAACCTATATAAACAACCCCATAACACCAATACAACCAGAACATTGAAACAACACCGATTACAATTATGAGAAACCCCCCAACTAATTTTCGTCTTCATGCAAAAAATATTTTCCTCACATATCCAAAATGCAATTTAGAAATTTCCGAAGCAATAAAACAAATACAAAACATACAATGTTCGTCAAACAAGAAATTCATACGAATTTCTCAAGAAACTCACGAAGATGGTTCTCCACATCTACATGCTTTAATACAATTCGAAGGTAAACTTCAATTATACAATAATCGTTTATTTGATCTTACCCGTCCAAACACCTCTTCAATATTTCATCCGAATATTCAAGGAGCAAAATCCAGTTCAGATGTTAAAAAATACATTGAAAAGGAAGGAACCTATCTAGATTGGGGTGAGTTTCAGATAGATGGTCGGTCTGCAAGAGGAGGATTACAATCCGCTAATAAAGCTTACGCCCAAGCTTTAAATAGCGAAACTCATCAAAAAGCAATGGAAACTATTAAAGAGCTTGCGCCTAGAGATTTTGTTCTACAATTCCACAATATTCAAAACAATCTAAACCGAATCTTCCAAAAGCCAAAAGAAGTCTACGTTCCGAAATTCCATTTTAGTCAATTCATACTCACGGATGAAATTTCATTATGGTTCTCAAAAACTTTCGAACCACAAAATTTAAATGAATCCCCTGCGGGACCATCTTTTCATATACTCAAAAAAGATACTGACAGACCAAAATCAATTATTATCGAAGGTTCTACAAGAACAGGAAAAACACAGTGGGCACGTTCTATTGGACCACATAATTACTTAAGTGGCACCTGGTGCACTTTTCCTCAAACGACAAACGAGACTTTAATAACTTATTCACCTCTTTATTAAACAGGAGGAACTCTTCCTGTTCCTCCAAATTGATGTCTTTCGGGTTCGCCTTGATTCCCAAAATGTCCCACTTGTTCTGCCGAAGAAAACAACTGGTGCAAACGGCCAACAATTGTGGATAATTGTTTGGCAACTCTGTCACTTTGAAAGGAGGCATATAAATACAGAATAGTCTGAAGTAAAAATAATAGTGTAAAAATTAAAAACAACCAATCAGGTAACGATACCATTCTAAAACAAATATTTAATCACAGAACTTAGCTTATAAGCTAAGCAACAACCGACAAAGAATAAAGTACAACAGTACTTTTTGTCGGCCACGTGCACTACACGACAAAAATATTAAACAGATGTGGGTCCCAACACATTAAAAAGAAGGTACGACAACCAAATGTGGGCCCCACCACATTTAAAAGACGGCGGGATTACAAAATAAAGCATAAAAAATCCCGCCTAAAACCTAATAGGACCCACAAAAACACGTGGCAAAATTTAGGCCACCCGGTAATATTAAACGGGTGGCCTAAATTTTGCCAGATGTCAAACGCATATGTATTGGTGTTAACCTATATAAACAACCCCATAACACCAATACAACCAGAACATTGAAACAACACCGATTACAATTATGAGAAACCCCCCAACTAATTTTCGTCTTCATGCAAAAAATATTTTCCTCACATATCCAAAATGCAATTTAGAAATTTCCGAAGCAATGAAACAAATACAAAACATACAATGTTCGTCAAACAAGAAATTCATACGAATTTCTCAAGAAACTCACGAAGATGGTTCTCCACATCTACATGCTTTAATACAATTCGAAGGTAAACTTCAATTATACAATAATCGTTTATTTGATCTTACCCATCCAAACACCTCTTCAATATTTCATCCGAATATTCAAGGAGCAAAATCCAGTTCAGATGTTAAAAAATACATTGAAAAGGAAGGAACCTATCTAGATTGGGGTGAGTTTCAGATAGATGGTCGGTCTGCAAGAGGAGGATTACAATCCGCTAATAAAGCTTACGCCCAAGCTTTAAATAGCGAAACTCATCAAAAAGCAATGGAAACTATTAAAGAGCTTGCGCCTAGAGATTTTGTTCTACAATTCCACAATATTCAAAACAATCTAAACCGAATCTTCCAAAAGCCAAAAGAAGTCTACGTTCCGAAATTCCATTTTAGTCAATTCATACTCACGGACGAAATTTCATTATGGTTCTCAAAAACTTTCGAACCACAAAATTTAAATGAATCCCCTGCGGGGCCATCTTTTCATATACTCAAAAAAGATACTGACAGACCAAAATCAATTATTATCGAAGTAACTACAAGAACAGGAAAAACACAGTGGGCACGTTCTATTGGACCACATAATTACTTAAGTGGCACCTGGCGCACTTTTCCTCAAACGACAAACGAGACTTTAATAACTTATTCACCTCTTTATTAAACAGGAGGAACTCTTCCTGTTCCTCCAAATTGATGTCTTTCGGGTTCGCCTTGATTCCCAAAATGTCCCACTTGTTCTGCCGAAGAAAACAACTGGTGCAAACGGCCAACAATTGTGGATAATTGTTTGGCAACTCTGTCACTTTGAAAGGAGGCATATAAATACAGAATAGTCTGAAGTAAAAATAATAGTATAAAAATTAAAAACAACCAATCAGGTAACGATACCATTCTAAAACAAATATTTAATCACAGAACTTAGCTTATAAGCTAAGCAACAACCGACAAAGAATAAAGTACAACAGTACTTTTTGTCGGCCACGTGCACTACACGATAAAAATATTAAACAGATGTGGGTCCCAACACATTAAAAAGAAGGTACGACAACCAAATGTGGGCCCCACCACATTTAAAAGACGGCGGGATAAAAAAATAAAGCATAAAAAATCCCGCCTAAAACCTAATAGGACCCACAAAAAACACGTGGCAAAATTTAGGCCACCCGGTAATATTAAACGGGTGGCCTAAATTTTGCCAGATGTCAAACGCATATGTATTGGTGTTAACCTATATAAACAACCCCATAACACCAATACAACCAGAACATTGAAACAACACCGATTACAATTATGAGAAACCCCCCAACTAATTTTCGTCTTCATGCAAAAAATATTTTCCTCACATATCCAAAATGCAATTTAGAAATTTCCGAAGCAATGAAACAAATACAAAACATACAATGTTCGTCAAACAAGAAATTCATACGAATTTCTCAAGAAACTCACGAAGATGGTTCTCCACATCTACATGCTTTAATACAATTCGAAGGTAAACTTCAATTATACAATAATCGTTTATTTGATCTTACCCATCCAAACACCTCTTCAATATTTCATCCGAATATTCAAGGAGCAAAATCCAGTTCAGATGTTAAAAAATACATTGAAAAGGAAGGAACCTATCTAGATTGGGGTGAGTTTCAGATAGATGGTCGGTCTGCAAGAGGAGGATTACAATCTGCTAATAAAGCTTACGCCCAAGCTTTAAATAGCGAAACTCATCAAAAAGCAATGGAAACTATTAAAGAGCTTGCGCCTAGAGATTTTGTTCTACAATTCCACAATATTCAAAACAATCTAAACCGAATCTTCCAAAAGCCAAAAGAAGTCTACGTTCCGAAATTCCATTTTAGTCAATTCATACTCACGGATGAAATTTCATTATGGTTCTCAAAAACTTTCGAACCACAAAATTTAAATGAATCCCCTGTGGGGCCATCTTTTCATATACTCAAAAAAGATACTGACAGACCAAAATCAATTATTATCGAAGGTCCTACAAGAACAGGAAAAACACAGTGGGCACGTTCTATTGGACCACATAATTACTTAAGTGGCCATCTGGATTTCAACTACAACACTTTCTCAGACGAAGTGGAATACAACGTAATAGATGATGTGGATCCAGCGTACTTGAAAATGAAACATTGGAAACAATTAATTGGCGCGCAAAGAGAGTGGCAGACAAACCTTAAATATGGAAAACCACGTGTCATTAAAGGTGGTATTCCAATTGTTTGGCAACTCTGTCACTTTGAAAGGAGGCATATAAATACAGAATAGTCTGAAGTAAAAATAATAGTATAAAAATTAAAAACAACCAATCAGGTAACGATACCATTCTAAAACAAATATTTAATCACAGAACTTAGCTTATAAGCTAAGCAACAACCGACAAAGAATAAAGTACAACAGTACTTTTTGTCGGCCACGTGCACTACACGATAAAAATATTAAACAGATGTGGGTCCCACCACATTAAAAAGAAGGTACGACAACCAAATGTGGGCCCCACCACATTTAAAAGACGGCGGGATAAAAAAATAAAGCATAAAAAATCCCGCCTAAAACCTAATAGGACCCACAAAAACACGTGGCAAAATTTAGGCCACCCGGTAATATTAAACGGGTGGCCTAAATTTTGCCAGATGTCAAACGCATATGTATTGGTGTTAACCTATATAAACAACCCCATAACACCAATACAACCAGAACATTGAAACAACACCGATTACAATTATGAGAAACCCCCCAACTAATTTTCGTCTTCATGCAAAAAATATTTTCCTCACATATCCAAAATGCAATTTAGAAATTTCCGAAGCAATGAAACAAATACAAAACATACAATGTTCGTCAAACAAGAAATTCATACGAATTTCTCAAGAAACTCACGAAGATGGTTCTCCACATCTACATGCTTTAATACAATTCGAAGGTAAACTTCAATTATACAATAATCGTTTATTTGATCTTACCCATCCAAACACCTCTTCAATATTTCATTCGAATATTCAAGGAGCAAAATCCAGTTCAGATGTTAAAAAATACATTGAAAAGGAAGGAACCTATCTAGATTGGGGTGAGTTTCAGATAGATGGTCGGTCTGCAAGAGGAGGATTACAATCCGCTAATAAAGCTTACGCCCAATCTTTAAATAGCGAAACTCATCAAAAAGCAATGGAAACTATTAAAGAGCTTGCGCCTAGAGATTTTGTTCTACAATTCCACAATATTCAAAACAATCTAAACCGAATCTTCCAAAAGCCAAAAGAAGTCTACGTTCCGAAATTCCATTTTAGTCAATTCATACTCACGGATGAAATTTCATTATGGTTCTCAAAAACTTTCGAACCACAAAATTTAAATGAATCCCCTGCGGGGCCATCTTTTCATATACTCAAAAAAGATACTGACAGACCAAAATCAATTATTATCGAAGGTCCTACAAGAACAGGAAAAACACAGTGGGCACGTTCTATTGGACCACATAATTACTTAAGTGGCCATCTGGATTTCAACTACAACACTTTCTCAGACGAAGTGGAATACAACGTAATAGATGATGTGGATCCAGCGTACTTGAAAATGAAACATTGGAAACAATTAATTGGCGCGCAAAGAGAGTGGCAGACAAACCTTAAATATGGAAAACCACGTGTCATTAAAGGTGGTATTCCAATTGTTTGGCAACTCTGTCACTTTGAAAGGAGGCATATAAATACAGAATAGTCTGAAGTAAAAATAATAGTATAAAAATTGAAAACAACCAATCAGGTAACGATACCATTCTAAAACAAATATTTAATCACAGAACTTAGCTTATAAGCTAAGCAACAACCGACAAAGAAAAAAGTACAACAGTACTTTTTGTCGGCCACGTGCACTACACGATAAAAATATTAAACAGATGTGGGTCCCACCACATTAAAAAGAAGGTACGACAACCAAATGTGGGCCCCACCACATTTAAAAGACGGCGGGATAAAAAAATAAAGCATAAAAAATCCCGCCTAAAACCTAATAGGACCCACAAAAACACGTGGCAAAATTTAGGCCACCCGGTAATATTAAACGGGTGGCCTAAATTTTGCCAGATGTCAAACGCATATGTATTGGTGTTAACCTATATAAACAACCCCATAACACCAATACAACCAGAACATTGAAACAACACCGATTACAATTATGAGAAACCCCCCAACTAATTTTCGTCTTCATGCAAAAAATATTTTCCTCACATATCCAAAATGCAATTTAGAAATTTCCGAAGCAATGAAACAAATACAAAACATACAATGTTCGTCAAACAAGAAATTCATACGAATTTCTCAAGAAACTCACGAAGATGGTTCTCCACATCTACATGCTTTAATACAATTCGAAGGTAAACTTCAATTATACAATAATCGTTTATTTGATCTTACCCATCCAAACACCTCTTCAATATTTCATCCGAATATTCAAGGAGCAAAATCCAGTTCAGATGTTAAAAAATACATTGAAAAGGAAGGAACCTATCTAGATTGGGGTGAGTTTCAGATAGATGGTCGGTCTGCAAGAGGAGGATTACAATCCGCTAATGAAGCTTACGCCCAAGCTTTAAATAGCGAAACTCATCAAAAAGCAATGGAAACTATTAAAGAGCTTGCGCCTAGAGATTTTGTTCTACAATTCCACAATATTCAAAACAATCTAAACCGAATCTTCCAAAAGCCAAAAGAAGTCTACGTTCCGAAATTCCATTTTAGTCAATTCATACTCACGGATGAAATTTCATTATGGTTCTCAAAAACTTTCGAACCACAAAATTTAAATGAATCCCCTGCGGGGCCATCTTTTCATATACTCAAAAAAGATACTGACAGACCAAAATCAATTATTATCGAAGGTCCTACAAGAACAGGAAAAACACAGTGGGCACGTTCTATTGGACCACATAATTACTTAAGTGGCCATCTGGATTTCAACTACAACACTTTCTCAGACGAAGTGGAATACAACGTAATAGATGATGTGGATCCAGCGTACTTGAAAATGAAACATTGGAAACAATTAATTGGCGCGCAAAGAGAGTGGCAGACAAACCTTAAATATGGAAAACCACGTGTCATTAAAGGTGGTATTCCAATTGTTTGGCAACTCTGTCACTTTGAAAGGAGGCATATAAATACAGAATAGTCTGAAGTAAAAATAATAGTATAAAAATTAAAAACAACCAATCAGGTAACGATACCATTCTAAAACAAATATTTAATCACAGAACTTAGCTTATAAGCTAAGCAACAACCGACAAAGAATAAAGTACAACAGTACTTTTTGTCGGCCACGTGCACTACACGATAAAAATATTAAACAGATGTGGGTCCCACCACATTAAAAAGAAGGTACGACAACCAAATGTGGGCCCCACCACATTTAAAAGACGGCGGGATAAAAAAATAAAGCATAAAAAATCCCGCCTAAAACCTAATAGGACCCACAAAAACACGTGGCAAAATTTAGGCCACCCGGTAATATTAAACGGGTGGCCTAAATTTTGCCAGATGTCAAACGCATATGTATTGGTGTTAACCTATATAAACAACCCCATAACACCAATACAACCAGAACATTGAAACAACACCGATTACAATTATGAGAAACCCCCCAACTAATTTTCGTCTTCATGCAAAAAATATTGTCCTCACATATCCAAAATGCAATTTAGAAATTTCCGAAGCAATGAAACAAATACAAAACATACAATGTTCGTCAAACAAGAAATTCATACGAATTTCTCAAGAAACTCACGAAGATGGTTCTCCACATCTACATGCTTTAATACAATTCGAAGGTAAACTTCAATTATACAATAATCGTTTATTTGATCTTACCCATCCAAACACCTCTTCAATATTTCATCCGAATATTCAAGGAGCAAAATCCAGTTCAGATGTTAAAAAATACATTGAAAAGGAAGGAACCTATCTAGATTGGGGTGAGTTTCAGATAGATGGTCGGTCTGCAAGAGGAGGATTACAATCCGCTAATGAAGCTTACGCCCAAGCTTTAAATAGCGAAACTCATCAAAAAGCAATGGAAACTATTAAAGAGCTTGCGCCTAGAGATTTTGTTCTACAATTCCACAATATTCAAAACAATCTAAACCGAATCTTCCAAAAGCCAAAAGAAGTCTACGTTCCGAAATTCCATTTTAGTCAATTCATACTCACGGATGAAATTTCATTATGGTTCTCAAAAACTTTCGAACCACAAAATTTAAATGAATCCCCTGCGGGGCCATCTTTTCATATACTCAAAAAGGATACTGACAGACCAAAATCAATTATTATCGAAGGTCCTACAAGAACAGGAAAAACACAGTGGGCACGTTCTATTGGACCACATAATTACTTAAGTGGCCATCTGGATTTCAACTACAACACTTTCTCAGACGAAGTGGAATACAACGTAATAGATGATGTGGATCCAGCGTACTTGAAAATGAAACATTGGAAACAATTAGTTGGCGCGCAAAGAGAGTGGCAGACAAACCTTAAATATGGAAAACCACGTGTCATTAAAGGTGGTATTCCAATTGTTTGGCAACTCTGTCACTTTGAAAGGAGGCATATAAATACAGGATAGTCTGAAGTAAAAATAATAGTATAAAAATTAAAAACAACCAATCAGGTAACGATACCATTCTAAAACAAATATTTAATCACAGAACTTAGCTTATAAGCTAAGCAACAACCGACAAAGAATAAAGTACAACAGTACTTTTTGTCGGCCACGTGCACTACACGATAAAAATATTAAACAGATGTGGGTCCCACCACATTAAAAAGAAGGTACGACAACCAAATGTGGGCCCCACCACATTTAAAAGACGGCGGGATAAAAAAATAAAGCATAAAAAATCCCGCCTAAAACCTAATAGGACCCACAAAAACACGTGGCAAAATTTAGGCCACCCGGTAATATTAAACGGGTGGCCTAAATTTTGCCAGATGTCAAACGCATATGTATTGGTGTTAACCTATATAAACAACCCCATAACACCAATACAACCAGAACATTGAAACAACACCGATTACAATTATGAGAAACCCCCCAACTAATTTTCGTCTTCATGCAAAAAATATTGTCCTCACATATCCAAAATGCAATTTAGAAATTTCCGAAGCAATGAAACAAATACAAAACATACAATGTTCGTCAAACAAGAAATTCATACGAATTTCTCAAGAAACTCACGAAGATGGTTCTCCACATCTACATGCTTTAATACAATTCGAAGGTAAACTTCAATTATACAATAATCGTTTATTTGATCTTACCCATCCAAACACCTCTTCAATATTTCATCCGAATATTCAAGGAGCAAAATCCAGTTCAGATGTTAAAAAATACATTGAAAAGGAAGGAACCTATCTAGATTGGGGTGAGTTTCAGATAGATGGTCGGTCTGCAAGAGGAGGATTACAATCCGCTAATGAAGCTTACGCCCAAGCTTTAAATAGCGAAACTCATCAAAAAGCAATGGAAACTATTAAAGAGCTTGCGCCTAGAGATTTTGTTCTACAATTCCACAATATTCAAAACAATCTAAACCGAATCTTCCAAAAGCCAAAAGAAGTCTACGTTCCGAAATTCCATTTTAGTCAATTCATACTCACGGATGAAATTTCACTATGGTTCTCAAAAACTTTCGAACCACAAAATTTAAATGAATCCCCTGCGGGGCCATCTTTTCATATACTCAAAAAAGATACTGACAGACCAAAATCAATTATTATCGAAGGTCCTACAAGAACAGGAAAAACACAGTGGGCACGTTCTATTGGACCACATAATTACTTAAGTGGCCATCTGGATTTCAACTACAACACTTTCTCAGACGAAGTGGAATACAACGTAATAGATGATGTGGATCCAGCGTACTTGAAAATGAAACATTGGAAACAATTAGTTGGCGCGCAAAGAGAGTGGCAGACAAACCTTAAATATGGAAAACCACGTGTCATTAAAGGTGGTATTCCAATTGTTTGGCAACTCTGTCACTTTGAAAGGAGGCATATAAATACAGAATAGTCTGAAGTAAAAATAATAGTATAAAAATTAAAAACAACCAATCAGGTAACGATACCATTCTAAAACAAATATTTAATCACAGAACTTAGCTTATAAGCTAAGCAACAACCGACAAAGAATAAAGTACAACAGTACTTTTTGTCGGCCACGTGCACTACACGATAAAAATATTAAACAGATGTGGGTCCCACCACATTAAAAAGAAGGTACGACAACCAAATGTGGGCCCCACCACATTTAAAAGACGGCGGGATAAAAAAATAAAGCATAAAAAATCCCGCCTAAAACCTAATAGGACCCACAAAACAACGTGGCAAAATTTAGGCCACCCGGTAATATTAAACGGGTGGCCTAAATTTTGCCAGATGTCAAACGCATATGTATTGGTGTTAACCTATATAAACAACCCCATAATACCAATACAACCAGAACATTGAAACAACACCGATTACAATTATGAGAAACCCCCCAACTAATTTTCGTCTTCATGCAAAAAATATTTTCCTCACATATCCAAAATGCAATTTAGAAATTTCCGAAGCAATGAAACAAATACAAAACATACAATGTTCGTCAAACAAGAAATTCATACGAATTTCTCAAGAAACTCACGAAGATGGTTCTCCACATCTACATGCTTTAATACAATTCGAAGGTAAACTTCAATTATACAATAATCGTTTATTTGATCTTACCCATCCAAACACCTCTTCAATATTTCATCCGAATATTCAAGGAGCAAAATCCAGTTCAGATGTTAAAAAATTCATTGAAAAGGAAGGAACCTATCTAGATTGGGGTGAGTTTCAGATAGATGGTCGGTCTGCAAGAGGAGGATTACAATCCGCTAATGAAGCTTACGCCCAAGCTTTAAATAGCGAAACTCATCAAAATGCAATGGAAACTATTAAAGAGCTTGCGCCTAGAGATTTTGTTCTACAATTCCACAATATTCAAAACAATCTAAACCGAATCTTCCAAAAGCCAAAAGAAGTCTACGTTCCGAAATTCCATTTTAGTCAATTCATACTCACGGATGAAATTTCATTATGGTTCTCAAAAACTTTCGAACCACAAAATTTAAATGAATCCCCTGCGGGGCCATCTTTTCATATACTCAAAAAAGATACTGACAGACCAAAATCAATTATTATCGAAGGTCCTACAAGAACAGGAAAAACACAGTGGGCACGTTCTATTGGACCACATAATTACTTAAGTGGCCATCTGGATTTCAACTACAACACTTTCTCAGACGAAGTGGAATACAACGTAATAGATGATGTGGATCCAGCGTACTTGAAAATGAAACATTGGAAACAATTAATTGGCGCGCAAAGAGAGTGGCAGACAAACCTTAAATATGGAAAACCACGTGTCATTAAAGGTGGTATTCCAATTGTTTGGCAACTCTGTCACTTTGAAAGGAGGCATATAAATACAGAATAGTCTGAAGTAAAAATAATAGTATAAAAATTAAAAACAACCAATCAGGTAACGATACCATTCTAAAACAAATATTTAATCACAGAACTTAGCTTATAAGCTAAGCAACAACCGACAAAGAATAAAGTACAACAGTACTTTTTGTCGGCCACGTGCACTACACGATAAAAATATTAAACAGATGTGGGTCCCACCACATTAAAAAGAAGGTACGACAACCAAATGTGGGCCCCACCACATTTAAAAGACGGCGGGATAAAAAAATAAAGCATAAAAAATCCCGCCTAAAACCTAATAGGACCCACAAAAACACGTGGCAAAATTTAGGCCACCCGGTAATATTAAACGGGTGGCCTAAATTTTGCCAGATGTCAAACGCATATGTATTGGTGTTAACCTATATAAACAACCCCATAACACCAATACAACCAGAACATTGAAACAACACCGATTACAATTATGAGAAACCCCCCAACTAATTTTCGTCTTCATGCAAAAAATATTTTCCTCACATATCCAAAATGCAATTTAGAAATTTCCGAAGCAATGAAACAAATACAAAACATACAATGTTCGTCAAACAAGAAATTCATACGAATTTCTCAAGAAACTCACGAAGATGGTTCTCCACATCTACATGCTTTAATACAATTCGAAGGTAAACTTCAATTATACAATAATCGTTTATTTGATCTTACCCATCCAAACACCTCTTCAATATTTCATCCGAATATTCAAGGAGCAAAATCCAGTTCAGATGTTAAAAAATACATTGAAAAGGAAGGAACCTATCTAGATTGGGGTGAGTTTCAGATAGATGGTCGTTCTGCAAGAGGAGGATTACAATCCGCTAATGAAGCTTACGCCCAAGCTTTAAATAGCGAAACTCATCAAAAAGCAATGGAAACTATTAAAGAGCTTGCGCCTAGAGATTTTGTTCTACAATTCCACAATATTCAAAACAATCTAAACCGAATCTTCCAAAAGCCAAAAGAAGTCTACGTTCCGAAATTCCATTTTAGTCAATTCATACTCACGGATGAAATTTCATTATGGTTCTCAAAAACTTTCGAACCACAAAATTTAAATGAATCCCCTGCGGGGCCATCTTTTCATATACTCAAAAAAGATACTGACAGACCAAAATCAATTATTATCGAAGGTCCTACAAGAACAGGAAAAACACAGTGGGCACGTTCTATTGGACCACATAATTACTTAAGGTGGTATTCCAATTGTTTGGCAACTCTGTCACTTTGAAAGGAGGCATATAAATACAGAATAGTCTGAAGTAAAAATAATAGTATAAAAATTAAAAACAACCAATCAGGTAACGATACCATTCTAAAACAAATATTTAATCACAGAACTTAGCTTATAAGCTAAGCAACAACCGACAAAGAATAAAGTACAACAGTACTTTTTGTCGGCCACGTGCACTACACGATAAAAATATTAAACAGATGTGGGTCCCACCACATTAAAAAGAAGGTACGACAACCAAATGTGGGCCCCACCACATTTAAATGACGGCGGGATAAAAAAATAAAGCATAAAAAATCCCGCCTAAAACCTAATAGGACCCACAAAAACACGTGGCAAAATTTAGGCCACCCGGTAATATTAAACGGGTGGCCTAAATTTTGCCAGATGTCAAACGCATATGTATTGGTGTTAACCTATATAAACAACCCCACAACACCAATACAACCAGAACATTGAAACAACACCGATTACAATTATGAGAAACCCCCCAACTAATTTTCGTCTTCATGCAAAAAATATTTTCCTCACATATCCAAAATGCAATTTAGAAATTTCCGAAGCAATGAAACAAATACAAAACATACAATGTTCGTCAAACAAGAAATTCATACGAATTTCTCAAGAAACTCACGAAGATGGTTCTCCACATCTACATGCTTTAATACAATTCGAAGGTAAACTTCAATTATACAATAATCGTTTATTTGATCTTACCCATCCAAACACCTCTTCAATATTTCATCCGAATATTCAAGGAGCAAAATCCAGTTCAGATGTTAAAAAATACATTGAAAAGGAAGGAACCTATCTAGATTGGGGTGAGTTTCAGATAGATGGTCGGTCTGCAAGAGGAGGATTACAATCCGCTAATGAAGCTTACGCCCAAGCTTTAAATAGCGAAACTCATCAAAAAGCAATGGAAACTATTAAAGAGCTTGCGCCTAGAGATTTTGTTCTACAATTCCACAATATTCAAAACAATCTAAACCGAATCTTCCAAAAGCCAAAAGAAGTCTACGTTCCGAAATTCCATTTTAGTCAATTCATACTCACGGATGAAATTTCATTATGGTTCTCAAAAACTTTCGAACCACAAAATTTAAATGAATCCCCTGCGGGGCCATCTTTTCATATACTCAAAAAAGATACTGACAGACCAAAATCAATTATTATCGAAGGTTCTACAAGAACAGGAAAAACACAGTGGGCACGTTCTATTGGACCACATAATTACTTAAGTGGCACCTGGTGCACTTTTCCTCAAACGACAAACGAGACTTTAATAACTTATTCACCTCTTTATTAAACAGGAGGAACTCTTCCTGTTCCTCCAAATTGATGTCTTTCGGGTTCGCCTTGATTCCCAAAATGTACCACTTGTTCTGCCGAAGAAAACAACTGGTGCAAACGGCCAACAATTGTGGATAATTATTTGGCAACTCTGTCACTTTGAAAGGAGGCATATAAATACAGAATAGTCTGAAGTAAAAATAATAGTATAAAAATTAAAAACAACCAATCAGGTAACGATACCATTCTAAAACAAATATTTAATCACAGAACTTAGCTTATAAGCTAAGCAACAACCGACAAAGAATAAAGTACAACAGTACTTTTTGTCGGCCACGTGCACTACACGATAAAAATATTAAACAGATGTGGGTCCCACCACATTAAAAAGAAGGTACGACAACCAAATGTGGGCCCCACCACATTTAAAAGACGGCGGGATAAAAAAATAAAGCATAAAAAAACCCGCCTAAAACCTAATAGGACCCACAAAAACACGTGGCAAAATTTAGGCCACCCGGTAATATTAAACGGGTGGCCTAAATTTTGCCAGATGTCAAACGCATATGTATTGGTGTTAACCTATATAAACAACCCCATAACACCAATACAACCAGAACATTGAAACAACACCGATTACAATTATGAGAAACCCCCCAACTAATTTTCGTCTTCATGCAAAAAATATTTTCCTCACATATCCAAAATGCAATTTAGAAATTTCCGAAGCAATGAAACAAATACAAAACATACAATGTTCGTCAAACAAGAAATTCATACGAATTTCTCAAGAAACTCACGAAGATGGTTCTCCACATCTACATGCTTTAATACAATTCGAAGGTAAACTTCAATTATACAATAATCGTTTATTTGATCTTACCCATCCAAACACCTCTTCAATATTTCATCCGAATATTCAAGGAGCAAAATCCAGTTCAGATGTTAAAAAATACATTGAAAAGGAAGGAACCTATCTAGATTGGGGTGAGTTTCAGATAGATGGTCGGTCTGCAAGAGGAGGATTACAATCCGCTAATAAAGCTTACGCCCAAGCTTTAAATAGCGAAACTCATCAAAAAGCAATGGAAACTATTAAAGAGCTTGCGCCTTGAGATTTTGTTCTACAATTCCACAATATTCAAAACAATCTAAACCGAATCTTCCAAAAGCCAAAAGAAGTCTACGTTCCGAAATTCCATTTTAGTCAATTCATACTCACGGATGAAATTTCATTATGGTTCTCAAAAACTTTCGAACCACAAAATTTAAATGAATCCCCTGCGGGGCCATCTTTTCATATACTCAAAAAAGATACTGACAGAACAAAATCAATTATTATCGAAGGTTCTACAAGAACAGGAAAAACACAGTGGGCACGTTCTATTGGACCACATAATTACTTAAGTGGCACCTGGTGCACTTTTCCTCAAACGACAAACGAGACTTTAATAACTTATTCACCTCTTTATTAAACAGGAGGAACTCTTCCTGTTCCTCCAAATTGATGTCTTTCGGGTTCGCCTTGATTCCCAAAATGTACCACTTGTTCTGCCGAAGAAAACAACTGGTGCAAACGGCCGACAATTGTGGATAATTGTTTGGCAACTCTGTCACTTTGAAAGGAGGCATATAAATACAGAATAGTCTGAAGTAAAAATAATAGTATAAAAATTAAAAACAACCAATCAGGTAACGATACCATTCTAAAACAAATATTTAATCACAGAACTTAGCTTATAAGCTAAGCAACAACCGACAAAGAATAAAGTACAACAGTACTTTTTGTCGGCCACGTGCACTACACGATAAAAATATTAAACAGATGTGGGTCCCACCACATTAAAAAGAAGGTACGACAACCAAATGTGGGCCCCACCACATTTAAAAGACGGCGGGATAAAAAAATAAAGCATTAAAAAACCCGCCTAAAACCTAATAGGACCCACAAAAACACGTGGCAAAATTTAGGCCACCCGGTAATATTAAACGGGTGGCCTAAATTTTGCCAGATGTCAAACGCATATGTATTGGTGTTAACCTATATAAACAACCCCATAACACCAATACAACCAGAACATTGAAACAACACCGATTACAATTATGAGAAACCCCCCAACTAATTTTCGTCTTCATGCAAAAAATATTTTCCTCACATATCCAAAATGCAATTTAGAAATTTCCGAAGCAATGAAACAAATACAAAACATACAATGTTCGTCAAACAAGAAATTCATACGAATTTCTCAAGAAACTCACGAAGATGGTTCTCCACATCTACATGCTTTAATACAATTCGAAGGTAAACTTCAATTATACAATAATCGTTTATTTGATCTTACCCATCCAAACACCTCTTCAATATTTCATCCGAATATTCAAGGAGCAAAATCCAGTTCAGATGTTAAAAAATACATTGAAAAGGAAGGAACCTATCTAGATTGGGGTGAGTTTCAGATAGATGGTCGGTCTGCAAGAGGAGGATTACAATCCGCTAATAAAGCTTACGCCCAAGCTTTAAATAGCGAAACTCATCAAAAAGCAATGGAAACTATTAAAGAGCTTGCGTCTAGAGATTTTGTTCTGCAATTCCACAATATTCAAAACAATCTAAACCGAATCTTCCAAAAGCCAAAAGAAGTCTACGTTCCGAAATTCCATTTTAGTCAATTCATACTCACGGATGAAATTTCATTATGGTTCTCAAAAACTTTCGAACCACAAAATTTAAATGAATCCCCTGCGGGGCCATCTTTTCATATACTCAAAAAAGATACTGACAGACCAAAATCAATTATTATCGAAGGTTCTACAAGAACAGGAAAAACACAGTGGGCACGTTCTATTGGACCACATAATTACTTAAGTGGCACCTGGTGCACTTTTCCTCAAACGACAAACGAGACTTTAATAACTTATTCACCTCTTTATTAAACAGGAGGAACTCTTCCTGTTCCTCCAAACTGATGTCTTTCGGGTTCGCCTTGATTCCCAAAATGTACCACTTGTTCTGCCGAAGAAAACAACTGGTGCAAACGGCTAACAATTGTGGATAATTGTTTGGCAACTCTGTCACTTTGAAAGGAGGCATATAAATACAGAATAGTCTGAAGTAAAAATAATAGTATAAATATTAAAAACAACCAATCAGGTAACGATACCATTCTAAAACAAATATTTAATCACAGAACTTAGCTTATAAGCTAAGCAACAACCGACAAAGAATAAAGTACAACAGTACTTTTTGTCGGCCACGTGCACTACACGACAAAAATATTAAACAGATGTGGGTCCCACCACATTAAAAAGAAGGTACGACAACCAAATGTGGGCCCCACCACATTTAAAAGACGGCGGGATAAAAAAATAAAGCATAAAAAAACCCGCCTAAAACCTAATAGGACCCACAAAAACACGTGGCAAAATTTAGGCCACCCGGTAATATTAAACGGGTGGCCTAAATTTTGCCGGATGTCAAACGCATATGTATTGGTGTTAACCTATATAAACAACCCCATAACACCAATACAACCAGAACATTGACACAACACCGATTACAATTATGAGAAACCCCCCAACTAATTTTCGTCTTCATGCAAAAAATATTTTCCTCACATATCCAAAATGCAATTTAGAAATTTCCGAAGCAATGAAACAAATACAAAACATACAATGTTCGTCAAACAAGAAATTCATACGAATTTCTCAAGAAACTCACGAAGATGGTTCTCCACATCTACATGCTTTAATACAATTCGAAGGTAAACTTCAATTATACAATAATCGTTTATTTGATCTTACCCATCCAAACACCTCTTCAATATTTCATCCGAATATTCAAGGAGCAAAATCCAGTTCAGATGTTAAAAAATACATTGAAAAGGAAGGAACCTATCTAGATTGGGGTGAGTTTCAGATAGATGGTCGGTCTGCAAGAGGAGGATTACAATCCGCTAATAAAGCTTACGCCCAAGCTTTAAATAGCGAAACTCATCAAAAAGCAATGGAAACTATTAAAGAGCTTGCGCCTAGAGATTTTGTTCTACAATTCCACAATATTCAAAACAATCTAAACCGAATCTTCCAAAAGCCAAAAGAAGTCTACGTTCCGAAATTCCATTTTAGTCAATTCATACTCACGGATGAAATTTCATTATGGTTCTCAAAAACTTTCGAACCACAAAATTTAAATGAATCCCCTGCGGGGCCATCTTTTCATATACTCAAAAAAGATACTGACAGACCAAAATCAATTATTATCGAAGGTACTACAAGAACAGGAAAAACACAGTGGGCACGTTCTATTGGACCACATAATTACTTAAGTGGCACCTGGTGCACTTTTCCTCAAACGACAAACGAGACTTTAATAACTTATTCACCTCTTTATTAAACAGGAGGAACTCTTCCTGTTCCTCCAAATTGATGTCTTTCGGGTTCGCCTTGATTCCCAAAATGTCCCACTTGTTCTGCCGAAGAAAACAACTGGTGCAAACGGCCAACAATTGTGGATAATTGTTTGGCAACTCTGTCACTTTGAAAGGAGGCATATAAATACAGAATAGTCTGAAGTAAAAATAATAGTATAAAAATTAAAAACAACCAATCAGGTAACGATACCATTCTAAAACAAATATTTAATCACAGAACTTAGCTTATAAGCTAAGCAACAACCGACAAAGAATAAAGTACAACAGTACTTTTTGTCGGCCACGTGCACTACACGACAAAAATATTAAACAGATGTGGGTCCCAACACATTAAAAAGAAGGTACGACAACCAAATGTGGGCCCCACCACATTTAAAAGACGGCGGGATTAAAAAATAAAGCATAAAAAATCCCGCCTAAAACCTAATAGGACCCACAAAAACACGTGGCAAAATTTAGGCCACCCGGTAATATTAAACGGGTGGCCTAAATTTTGCCAGATGTCAAACGCATATGTATTGGTGTTAACCTATATAAACAACCCCATAACACCAATACAACCAGAACATTGAAACAACACCGATTACAATTATGAGAAACCCCCCAACTAATTTTCGTCTTCATGCAAAAAATATTTTCCTCACATATCCAAAATGCAATTTAGAAATTTCCGAAGCAATGAAACAAATACAAAACATACAATGTTCGTCAAACAAGAAATTCATACGAATTTCTCAAGAAACTCACGAAGATGGTTCTCCACATCTACATGCTTTAATACAATTCGAAGGTAAACTTCAATTATACAATAATCGTTTATTTGATCTTACCCATCCAAACACCTCTTCAATATTTCATCCGAATATTCAAGGAGCAAAATCCAGTTCAGATGTTAAAAAATACATTGAAAAGGAAGGAACCTATCTAGATTGGGGTGAGTTTCAGATAGATGGTCGGTCTGCAAGAGGAGGATTACAATCCGCTAATAAAGCTTACGCCCAAGCTTTAAATAGCGAAACTCATCAAAAAGCAATGGAAACTATTAAAGAGCTTGCGCCTAGAGATTTTGTTCTACAATTCCACAATATTCAAAACAATCTAAACCGAATCTTCCAAAAGCCAAAAGAAGTCTACGTTCCGAAATTCCATTTTAGTCAATTCATACTCACGGATGAAATTTCATTATGGTTCTCAAAAACTTTCGAACCACAAAATTTAAATGAATCCCCTGCGGGGCCATCTTTTCATATACTCAAAAAAGATACTGACAGACCAAAATCAATTATTATCGAAGGTTCTACAAGAACAGGAAAAACACAGTGGGCACGTTCTATTGGACCACATAATTACTTAAGTGGCACCTGGTGCACTTTTCCTCAAACGACAAACGAGACTTTAATAACTTATTCACCTCTTTATTAAACAGGAGGAACTCTTCCTGTTCCTCCAAATTGATGTCTTTCGGGTTCGCCTTGATTCCCAAAATGTCCCACTTGTTCTGCCGAAGAAAACAACTGGTGCAAACGGCCAACAATTGTGGATAATTGTTTGGCAACTCTGTCACTTTGAAAGGAGGCATATAAATACAGAATAGTCTGAAGTAAAAATAATAGTATAAAAATTAAAAACAACCAATCAGGTAACGATACCATTCTAAAACAAATATTTAATCACAGAACTTAGCTTATAAGCTAAGCAACAACCGACAAAGAATAAAGTACAACAGTACTTTTTGTCGGCCACGTGCACTACACGGCAAAAATATTAAACAGATGTGGGTCCCAACACATTAAAAAGAAGGTACGACAACCAAATGTGGGCCCCACCACATTTAAAAGACGGCGGGATTAATAAATAAAGCATAAAAAATCCCGCCTAAAACCTAATAGGACCCACAAAAACACGTGGCAAAATTTAGGCCACCCGGTAATATTAAACGGGTGGCCTAAATTTTGCCAGATGTCAAACGCATATGTATTGGTGTTAACCTATATAAACAACCCCATAACACCAATACAACCAGAACATTGAAACAACACCGATTACAATTATGAGAAACCCCCCAACTAATTTTCGTCTTCATGCAAAAAATATTTTCCTCACATATCCAAAATGCAATTTAGAAATTTCCGAAGCAATGAAACAAATACAAAACATACAATGTTCGTCAAACAAGAAATTCATACGAATTTCTCAAGAAACTCACGAAGATGGTTCTCCACATCTACATGCTTTAATACAATTCGAAGGTAAACTTCAATTATACAATAATCGTTTATTTGATCTTACCCATCCAAACACCTCTTCAATATTTCATCCGAATATTCAAGGAGCAAAATCCAGTTCAGATGTTAAAAAATACATTGAAAAGGAAGGAACCTATCTAGATTGGGGTGAGTTTCAGATAGATGGTCGGTCTGCAAGAGGAGGATTACAATCCGCTAATGAAGCTTACGCCCAAGCTTTAAATAGCGAAACTCATCAAAAAGCAATGGAAACTATTAAAGAGCTTGCGCCTAGAGATTTTGTTCTACAATTCCACAATATTCAAAACAATCTAAACCGAATCTTCCAAAAGCCAAAAGAAGTCTACGTTCCGAAATTCCATTTTAGTCAATTCATACTCACGGATGAAATTTCATTATGGTTCTCAAAAACTTTCGAACCACAAAATTTAAATGAATCCCCTGCGGGGCCATCTTTTCATATACTCAAAAAAGATACTGACAGACCAAAATCAATTATTATCGAAGGTCCTACAAGAACAGGAAAAACACAGTGGGCACGTTCTATTGGACCACATAATTACTTAAGTGGCACCTGGTGCACTTTTCCTCAAACGACAAACGAGACTTTAATAACTTATTCACCTCTTTATTAAACAGGAGGAACTCTTCCTGTTCCTCCAAATTGATGTCTTTCGGGTTCGCCTTGATTCCCAAAATGTCCCACTTGTTCTGCCGAAGAAAACAACTGGTGCAAACGGCCAACAATTGTGGATAATTGTTTGGCAACTCTGTCACTTTGAAAGGAGGCATATAAATACAGAATAGTCTGAAGTAAAAATAATAGTATAAAAATTAAAAACAACCAATCAGGTAACGATACCATTCTAAAACAAATATTTAATCACAGAACTTAGCTTATAAGCTAAGCAACAACCGACAAAGAATAAAGTACAACAGTACTTTTTGTCGGCCACGTGCACTACACGACAAAAATATTAAACAGATGTGGGTCCCAACACATTAAAAAGAAGGTACGACAACCAAATGTGGGCCCCACCACATTTAAAAGACGGCGGGATTAAAAAATAAAGCATAAAAAATCCCGCCTAAAACCTAATAGGACCCACAAAAACACGTGGCAAAATTTAGGCCACCCGGTAATATTAAACGGGTGGCCTAAATTTTGCCAGATGTCAAACGCATATGTATTGGTGTTAACCTATATAAACAACCCCATAACACCAATACAACCAGAACATTGAAACAACACCGATTACAATTATGAGAAACCCCCCAACTAATTTTCGTCTTCATGCAAAAAATATTTTCCTCACATATCCAAAATGCAATTTAGAAATTTCCGAAGCAATGAAACAAATACAAAACATACAATGTTCGTCAAACAAGAAATTCATACGAATTTCTCAAGAAACTCACGAAGATGGTTCTCCACATCTACATGCTTTAATACAATTCGAAGGTAAACTTCAATTATACAATAATCGTTTATTTGATCTTACCCATCCAAACACCTCTTCAATATTTCATCCGAATATTCAAGGAGCAAAATCCAGTTCAGATGTTAAAAAATACATTGAAAAGGAAGGAACCTATCTAGATTGGGGTGAGTTTCAGATAGATGGTCGGTCTGCAAGAGGAGGATTACAATCCGCTAATGAAGCTTACGCCCAAGCTTTAAATAGCGAAACTCATCAAAAAGCAATGGAAACTATTAAAGAGCTTGCGCCTAGAGATTTTGTTCTACAATTCCACAATATTCAAAACAATCTAAACCGAATCTTCCAAAAGCCAAAAGAAGTCTACGTTCCGAAATTCCATTTTAGTCAATTCATACTCACGGATGAAATTTCATTATGGTTCTCAAAAACTTTCGAACCACAAAATTTAAATGAATCCCCTGCGGGGCCATCTTTTCATATACTCAAAAAAGATACTGACAGACCAAAATCAATTATTATCGAAGGTTCTACAAGAACAGGAAAAACACAGTGGGCACGTTCTATTGGACCACATAATTACTTAAGTGGCACCTGGTGCACTTTTCCTCAAACGACAAACGAGACTTTAATAACTTATTCACCTCTTTATTAAACAGGAGGAACTCTTCCTGTTCCTCCAAATTGATGTCTTTCGGGTTCGCCTTGATTCCCAAAATGTCCCACTTGTTCTGCCGAAGAAAACAACTGGTGCAAACGGCCAACAATTGTGGATAATTGTTTGGCAACTCTGTCACTTTGAAAGGAGGCATATAAATACAGAATAGTCTGAAGTAAAAATAATAGTATAAAAATTAAAAACAACCAATCAGGTAACGATACCATTCTAAAACAAATATTTAATCACAGAACTTAGCTTATAAGCTAAGCAACAACCGACAAAGAATAAAGTACAACAGTACTTTTTGTCGGCCACGTGCACTACACGACAAAAATATTAAACAGATGTGGGTCCCACCACATTAAAAAGAAGGTACGACAACCAAATGTGGGCCCCACCACATTTAAAAGACGGCGGGATAAAAAAATAAAGCATAAAAAATCCCGCCTAAAACCTAATAGGACCCACAAAAACACGTGGCAAAATTTAGGCCACCCGGTAATATTAAACGGGTGGCCTAAATTTTGCCAGATGTCAAACGCATATGTATTGGTGTTAACCTATATAAACAACCCCATAACACCAATACAACCAGAACATTGAAACAACACCGATTACAATTATGAGAAACCCCCCAACTAATTTTCGTCTTCATGCAAAAAATATTTTCCTCACATATCCAAAATGCAATTTAGAAATTTCCGAAGCAATGAAACAAATACAAAACATACAATGTTCGTCAAACAAGAAATTCATACGAATTTCTCAAGAAACTCACGAAGATGGTTCTCCACATCTACATGCTTTAATACAATTCGAAGGTAAACTTCAATTATACAATAATCGTTTATTTGATCTTACCCATCCAAACACCTCTTCAATATTTCATCCGAATATTCAAGGAGCAAAATCCAGTTCAGATGTTAAAAAATACATTGAAAAGGAAGGAACCTATCTAGATTGGAGTGAGTTTCAGATAGATGGTCGTTCTGCAAGAGGAGGATTACAATCCGCTAATGAAGCTTACGCCCAAGCTTTAAATAGCGAAACTCATCAAAAAGCAATGGAAACTATTAAAGAGCTTGCGCCTAGAGATTTTGTTCTACAATTCCACAATATTCAAAACAATCTAAACCGAATCTTCCAAAAGCCAAAAGAAGTCTACGTTCCGAAATTCCATTTTAGTCAATTCATACTCACGGATGAAATTTCATTATGGTTCTCAAAAACTTTCGAACCACAAAATTTAAATGAATCCCCTGCGGGGCCATCTTTTCATATACTCAAAAAAGATACTGACAGACCAAAATCAATTATTATCGAAGGTCCTACAAGAACAGGAAAAACACAGTGGGCACGTTCTATTGGACCACATAATTACTTAAGTGGCCATCTGGATTTCAACTACAACACTTTCTCAGACGAAGTGGAATACAACGTAATAGATGATGTGGATCCAGCGTACTTGAAAATGAAACATTGGAAACAATTAATTGGCGCGCAAAGAGAGTGGCAGGCAAACCTTAAATATGGAAAACCACGTGTCATTAAAGGTGGTATTCCAATTGTTTGGCAACTCTGTCACTTTGAAAGGAGACATATAAATACAGAATAGTCTGAAGTAAAAATAATAGTATAAAAATTAAAAACAACCAATCAGGTAACGATACCATTCTAAAACAAATATTTAATCACAGAACTTAGCTTATAAGCTAAGCAACAACTGACAAAGAATAAAGTACAATAGTACTTTTTGTCGGCCACGTGCACTACACGATAAAAATATTAAACAGATGTGGGTCCCACCACATTAAAAAGAAGGTACGACAACCAAATGTGGGCCCCACCACATTTAAAAGACGGCGGGATAAAAAAATAAAGCATAAAAAATCCCGCCTAAAACCTAATAGGACCCACAAAAACACGTGGCAAAATTTAGGCCACCCGGTAATATTAAACGGGTGGCCTAAATTTTGCCAGATGTCAAACGCATATGTATTGGTGTTAACCTATATAAACAACCCCATAACACCAATACAACCAGAACATTGAAACAACACCGATTACAATTATGAGAAACCCCCCAACTAATTTTCGTCTTCATGCAAAAAATATTTTCCTCACATATCCAAAATGCAATTTAGAAATTTCCGAAGCAATGAAACAAATACAAAACATACAATGTTCGTCAAACAAGAAATTCATACGAATTTCTCAAGAAACTCACGAAGATGGTTCTCCACATCTACATGCTTTAATACAATTCGAAGGTAAACTTCAATTATACAATAATCGTTTATTTGATCTTACCCATCCAAACACCTCTTCAATATTTCATCCGAATATTCAAGGAGCAAAATCCAGTTCAGATGTTAAAAAATACATTGAAAAGGAAGGAACCTATCTAGATTGGAGTGAGTTTCAGATAGATGGTCGGTCTGCAAGAGGAGGATTACAATCCGCTAATGAAGCTTACGCCCAAGCTTTAAATAGCGAAACTCATCAAAAAGCAATGGAAACTATTAAAGAGCTTGCGCCTAGAGATTTTGTTCTACAATTCCACAATATTCAAAACAATCTAAACCGAATCTTCCAAAAGCCAAAAGAAGTCTACGTTCCGAAATTCCATTTTAGTCAATTCATACTCACGGATGAAATTTCATTATGGTTCTCAAAAACTTTCGAACCACAAAATTTAAATGAATCCCCTGCGGGGCCATCTTTTCATATACTCAAAAAAGATACTGACAGACCAAAATCAATTATTATCGAAGGTCCTACAAGAACAGGAAAAACACAGTGGGCACGTTCTATTGGACCACATAATTACTTAAGTGGCACCTGGTGCACTTTTCCTCAAACGACAAACGAGACTTTAATAACTTATTCACCTCTTTATTAAACAGGAGGAACTCTTCCTGTTCCTCCAAATTGATGTCTTTCGGGTTCGCCTTGATTCCCAAAATGTCCCACTTGTTCTGCCGAAGAAAACAACTGGTGCAAACGGCCAACAATTGTGGATAATTGTTTGGCAACTCTGTCACTTTGAAAGGAGGCATATAAATACAGAATAGTCTGAAGTAAAAATAATAGTATAAAAATTAAAAACAACCAATCAGGTAACGATACCATTCTAAAACAAATATTTAATCACAGAACTTAGCTTATAAGCTAAGCAACAACCGACAAAGAATAAAGTACAACAGTACTTTTTGTCGGCCACGTGCACTACACGATAAAAATATTAAACAGATGTGGGTCCCACCACATTAAAAAGAAGGTACGACAACCAAATGTGGGCCCCATCACATTTACAAGACGGCGGGATAAAAAAATAAAGCATAAAAAATCCCGCCTAAAACCTAATAGGACCCACAAAAACACGTGGCAAAATTTAGGCCACCCGGTAATATTAAACGGGTGGCCTAAATTTTGCCAGATGTCAAACGCATATGTATTGGTGTTAACCTATATAAACAACCCCACAACACCAATACAACCAGAACATTGAAACAACACCGATTACAATTATGAGAAACCCCCCAACTAATTTTCGTCTTCATGCAAAAAATATTTTCCTCACATATCCAAAATGCAATTTAGAAATTTCCGAAGCAATGAAACAAATACAAAACATACAATGTTCGTCAAACAAGAAATTCATACGAATTTCTCAAGAAACTCACGAAGATGGTTCTCCACATCTACATGCTTTAATACAATTCGAAGGTAAACTTCAATTATACAATAATCGTTTATTTGATCTTACCCATCCAAACACCTCTTCAATATTTCATCCGAATATTCAAGGAGCAAAATCCAGTTCAGATGTTAAAAAATACATTGAAAAGGAAGGAACCTATCTAGATTGGAGTGAGTTTCAGATAGATGGTCGGTCTGCAAGAGGAGGATTACAATCCGCTAATGAAGCTTACGCCCAAGCTTTAAATAGCGAAACTCATCAAAAAGCAATGGAAACTATTAAAGAGCTTGCGCCTAGAGATTTTGTTCTACAATTCCACAATATTCAAAACAATCTAAACCGAATCTTCCAAAAGCCGAAAGAAGTCTACGTTCCGAAATTCCATTTTAGTCAATTCATACTGACGGATGAAATTTCATTATGGTTCTCAAAAACTTTCGAACCACAAAATTTAAATGAATCCCCTGCGGGGCCATCTTTTCATATACTCAAAAAAGATACTGACAGACCAAAATCAATTATTATCGAAGGTCCTACAAGAACAGGAAAAACACAGTGGGCACGTTCTATTGGACCACATAATTACTTAAGTGGCACCTGGTGCACTTTTCCTCAAACGACAAACGAGACTTTAATAACTTATTCACCTCTTTATTAAACAGGAGGAACTCTTCCTGTTCCTCCAAATTGATGTCTTTCGGGTTCGCCTTGATTCCCAAAATGTCCCACTTGTTCTGCCGAAGAAAACAACTGGTGCAAACGGCCGACAATTGTGGATAATTGTTTGGCAACTCTGTCACTTTGAAAGGAGGCATATAAATACAGAATAGTCTGAACTAAAAATAATAGTATAAAAATTAAAAACAACCAATCAGGTAACGATACCATTCTAAAACAAATATTTAATCACAGAACTTAGCTTATAAGCTAAGCAACAACCGACAAAGAATAAAGTACAACAGTACTTTTTGTCGGCCACGTGCACTACACGACAAAAATATTAAACAGATGTGGGTCCCAACACATTAAAAAGAAGGTACGACAACCAAATGTGGGCCCCACCACATTTGAAAGACGGCGGGATTAAAAAATAAAGCATAAAAAATCCCGCCTAAAACCTAATAGGACCCACAAAAACACGTGGCAAAATTTAGGCCACCCGGTAATATTAAACGGGTGGCCTAAATTTTGCCAGATGTCAAACGCATATGTATTGGTGTTAACCTATATAAACAACCCCATAACACCAATACAACCAGAACATTGAAACAACACCGATTACAATTATGAGAAACCCCCCAACTAATTTTCGTCTTCATGCAAAAAATATTTTCCTCACATATCCAAAATGCAATTTAGAAATTTCCGAAGCAATGAAACAAATACAAAACATACAATGTTCGTCAAACAAGAAATTCATACGAATTTCTCAAGAAACTCACGAAGATGGTTCTCCACATCTACATGCTTTAATACAATTCGAAGGTAAACTTCAATTATACAATAATCGTTTATTTGATCTTACCCATCCAAACACCTCTTCAATATTTCATCCGAATATTCAAGGAGCAAAATCCAGTTCAGACGTTAAAAAATACATTGAAAAGGAAGGAACCTATCTAGATTGGGGTGAGTTTCAGATAGATGGTAGGTCTGCCAGAGGAGGATTACAATCCGCTAATGAAGCTTACGCCCAAGCTTTAAATAGCGAAACTCATCAAAAAGCAATGGAAACTATTAAAGAGCTTGCGCCTAGAGATTTTGTTCTACAATTCCACAATATTCAAAACAATCTAAACCGAATCTTCCAAAAGCCAAAAGAAGTCTACGTTCCGAAATTCCATTTTAGTCAATTCATACTCACGGATGAAATTTCATTATGGTTCTCAAAAACTTTCGAACCACAAAATTTAAATGAATCCCCTGCGGGGCCATCTTTTCATATACTCAAAAAAGATACTGACAGACCAAAATCAATTATTATCGAAGGTGCTACAAGAACAGGAAAAACACAGTGGGCACGTTCTATTGGACCACATAATTACTTAAGGTGGTATTCCAATTGTTTGGCAACTCTGTCACTTTGAAAGGAGGCATATAAATACAGAATAGTCTGAAGTAAAAATAATAGTATAAAAATTAAAAACAACCAATCAGGTAACGATACCATTCTAAAACAAATATTTAATCACAGAACTTAGCTTATAAGCTAAGCAACAACCGACAAAGAATAAAGTACAACAGTACTTTTTGTCGGCCACGTGCACTACACGATAAAAATATTAAACAGATGTGGGTCCCACCACATTAAAAAGAAGGTACGACAACCAAATGTGGGCCCCACCACATTTAAAAGACGGCGGGATAAAAAAATAAAGCATAAAAAAACCCGCCTAAAACCTAATAGGACCCACAAAAACACGTGGCAAAATTTAGGCCACCCGGTAATATTAAACGGGTGGCCTAAATTTTGCCAGATGTCAAACGCATATGTATTGGTGTTAACCTATATAAACAACCCCATAACACCAATACAACCAGAACATTGAAACAACACCGATTACAATTATGAGAAACCCCCCAACTAATTTTCGTCTTCATGCAAAAAATATTTTCCTCACATATCCAAAATGCAATTTAGAAATTTCCGAAGCAATGAAACAAATACAAAACATACAATGTTCGTCAAACAAGAAATTCATACGAATTTCTCAAGAAACTCACGAAGATGGTTCTCCACATCTACATGCTTTAATACAATTCGAAGGTAAACTTCAATTATACAATAATCGTTTATTTGATCTTACCCATCCAAACACCTCTTCAATATTTCATCCGAATATTCAAGGAGCAAAATCCAGTTCAGATGTTAAAAAATACATTGAAAAGGAAGGAAACTATCTAGATTGGGGTGAGTTTCAGATAGATGGTCGGTCTGCAAGAGGAGGATTACAATCCGCTAATGAAGCTTACGCCCAAGCTTTAAATAGCGAAACTCATCAAAAAGCAATGGAAACTATTAAAGAGCTTGCGCCTAGAGATTTTGTTCTACAATTCCACAATATTCAAAACAATCTAAACCGAATCTTCCAAAAGCCAAAAGAAGTCTACGTTCCGAAATTCCATTTTAGTCAATTCATACTCACGGATGAAATTTCATTATGGTTCTCAAAAACTTTCGAACCACAAAATTTAAATGAATCCCCTGCGGGGCCATCTTTTCAAACGGCCAACAATTGTGGATAATTGTTTGGCAACTCTGTCACTTTGAAAGGAGGCATATAAATACAGAATAGTCTGAAGTAAAAATAATAGTATAAAAATTAAAAACAACCAATCAGGTAACGATACCATTCTAAAACAAATATTTAATCACAGAACTTAGCTTATAAGCTAAGCAACAACCGACAAAGAATAAAGTACAACAGTACTTTTTGTCGGCCACGTGCACTACACGATAAAAATATTAAACAGATGTGGGTCCCACCACATTAAAAAGAAGGTACGACAACCAAATGTGGGCCCCACCACATTTAAAAGACGGCGGGATAAAAAAATAAAGCATAAAAAAACCCGCCTAAAACCTAATAGGACCCACAAAAACACGTGGCAAAATTTAGGCCACCCGGTAATATTAAACGGGTGGCCTAAATTTTGCCAGATGTCAAACGCATATGTATTGGTGTTAACCTATATAAACAACCCCATAACACCAATACAACCAGAACATTGAAACAACACCGATTACAATTATGAGAAACCCCCCAACTAATTTTCGTCTTCATGCAAAAAATATTTTCCTCACATATCCAAAATGCAATTTAGAAATTTCCGAAGCAATGAAACAAATACAAAACATACAATGTTCGTCAAACAAGAAATTCATACGAATTTCTCAAGAAACTCACGAAGATGGTTCTCCACATCTACATGCTTTAATACAATTCGAAGGTAAACTTCAATTATACAATAATCGTTTATTTGATCTTACCCATCCAAACACCTCTTCAATATTTCATCCGAATATTCAAGGAGCAAAATCCAGTTCAGATGTTAAAAAATACATTGAAAAGGAAGGAACCTATCTAGATTGGGGTGAGTTTCAGATAGATGGTCGGTCTGCAAGAGGAGGATTACAATCCGCTAATGAAGCTTACGCCCAAGCTTTAAATAGCGAAACTCATCAAAAAGCAATGGAAACTATTAAAGAGCTTGCGCCTAGAGATTTTGTTCTACAATTCCACAATATTCAAAACAATCTAAACCGAATCTTCCAAAAGCCAAAAGAAGTCTACGTTCCGAAATTCCATTTTAGTCAATTCATACTCACGGATGAAATTTCATTATGGTTCTCAAAAACTTTCGAACCACAAAATTTAAATGAATCCCCTGCGGGGCCATCTTTTCAAACGGCCAACAATTGTGGATAATTGTTTGGCAACTCTGTCACTTTGAAAGGAGGCATATAAATACAGAATAGTCTGAAGTAAAAATAATAGTATAAAAATTAAAAACAACCAATCAGGTAACGATACCATTCTAAAACAAATATTTAATCACAGAACTTAGCTTATAAGCTAAGCAACAACCGACAAAGAATAAAGTACAACAGTACTTTTTGTCGGCCACGTGCACTACACGATAAAAATATTAAACAGATGTGGGTCCCACCACATTAAAAAGAAGGTACGACAACCAAATGTGGGCCCCACCACATTTAAAAGACGGCGGGATAAAAAAATAAAGCAAAAAAAATCCCGCCTAAAACCTAATAGGACCCACAAAAACACGTGGCAAAATTTAGGCCACCCGGTAATATTAAACGGGTGGCCTAAATTTTGCCAGATGTCAAACGCATATGTATTGGTGTTAACCTATATAAACAACCCCATAACACCAATACAACCAGAACATTGAAACAACACCGATTACAATTATGAGAAACCCCCCAACTAATTTTCGTCTTCATGCAAAAAATATTTTCCTCACATATCCAAAATGCAATTTAGAAATTTCCGAAGCAATGAAACAAATACAAAACATACAATGTTCGTCAAACAAGAAATTCATACGAATTTCTCAAGAAACTCACGAAGATGGTTCTCCACATCTACATGCTTTAATACAATTCGAAGGTAAACTTCAATTATACAATAATCGTTTATTTGATCTTACCCATCCAAACACCTCTTCAATATTTCATCCGAATATTCAAGGAGCAAAATCCAGTTCAGATGTTAAAAAATACATTGAAAAGGAAGGAACCTATCTAGATTGGGGTGAGTTTCAGATAGATGGTCGGTCTGCAAGAGGAGGATTACAATCCGCTAATGAAGCTTACGCCCAAGCTTTAAATAGCGAAACTCATCAAAAAGCAATGGAAACTATTAAAGAGCTTGCGCCTAGAGATTTTGTTCTACAATTCCACAATATTCAAAACAATCTAAACCGAATCTTCCAAAAGCCAAAAGAAGTCTACGTTCCGAAATTCCATTTTAGTCAATTCATACTCACGGATGAAATTTCATTATGGTTCTCAAAAACTTTCGAACCACAAAATTTAAATGAATCCCCTGCGGGGCCATCTTTTCAAACGGCCAACAATTGTGGATAATTGTTTGGCAACTCTGTCACTTTGAAAGGAGGCATATAAATACAGAATAGTCTGAAGTAAAAATAATAGTATAAAAATTAAAAACAACCAATCAGGTAACGATACCATTCTAAAACAAATATTTAATCACAGAACTTAGCTTATAAGCTAAGCAACAACCGACAAAGAATAAAGTACAACAGTACTTTTTGTCGGCCACGTGCACTACACGATAAAAATATTAAACAGATGTGGGTCCCACCACATTAAAAAGAAGGTACGACAACCAAATGTGGGCCCCACCACATTTAAAAGACGGCGGGATAAAAAAATAAAGCAAAAAAAATCCCGCCTAAAACCTAATAGGACCCACAAAAACACGTGGCAAAATTTAGGCCACCCGGTAATATTAAACGGGTGGCCTAAATTTTGCCAGATGTCAAACGCATATGTATTGGTGTTAACCTATATAAACAACCCCATAACACCAATACAACCAGAACATTGAAACAACACCGATTACAATTATGAGAAACCCCCCAACTAATTTTCGTCTTCATGCAAAAAATATTTTCCTCACATATCCAAAATGCAATTTAGAAATTTCCGAAGCAATGAAACAAATACAAAACATACAATGTTCGTCAAACAAGAAATTCATACGAATTTCTCAAGAAACTCACGAAGATGGTTCTCCACATCTACATGCTTTAATACAATTCGAAGGTAAACTTCAATTATACAATAATCGTTTATTTGATCTTACCCATCCAAACACCTCTTCAATATTTCAACCGAATATTCAAGGAGCAAAATCCAGTTCAGATGTTGAAAAATACATTGAAAAGGAAGGAACCTATCTAGATTGGGGTGAGTTTCAGATAGATGGTCGGTCTGCAAGAGGAGGATTACAATCCGCTAATGAAGCTTACGCCCAAGCTTTAAATAGCGAAACTCATCAAAAAGCAATGGAAACTACTAAAGAGCTTGCGCCTAGAGATTTTGTTCTACAATTCCATAATATTCAAAACAATCTAAACCGAATCTTCCAAAAGCCAAAAGAAGTCTACGTTCCGAAATTCCATTTTAGTCAATTCATACTCACGGATGAAATTTCATTATGGTTCTCAAAAACTTTCGAACCACAAAATTTAAATGAATCCCCTGCGGGGCCATCTTTTCATATACTCAAAAAAGATACTGACAGACCAAAATCAATTATTATCGAAGGTCCTACAAGAACAGGAAAAACACAGTGGGCACGTTCTATTGGACCACATAATTACTTAAGTGGCACCTGGTGCACTTTTCCTCAAACGACAAACGAGACTTTAATAACTTATTCACCTCTTTATTAAACAGGAGGAACTCTTCCTGTTCCTCCAAATTGATGTCTTTCGGGTTCGCCTTGATTCCCAAAATGTCCCACTTGTTCTGCCGAAGAAAACAACTGGTGCAAACGGCCAACAATTGTGGATAATTGTTTGGAAACTCTGTCACTTTGAAAGGAGGCATATAAATACAGAATAGTCTGAAGTAAAAATAATAGTATAAAAATTAAAAACAACCAATCAGGTAACGATACCATTCTAAAACAAATATTTAATCACAGAACTTAGCTTATAAGCTAAGCAACAACCGACAAAGAATAAAGTACAACAGTACTTTTTGTCGGCCACGTGCACTACACGACAAAAATATTAAACAGATGTGGGTCCCACCACATTAAAAAGAAGGTACGACAACCAAATGTGGGCCCCACCACATTTAAAAGACGGCGGGATAAAAAAATAAAGCAAAAAAAATCCCGCCTAAAACCTAATAGGACCCACAAAAACACGTGGCAAAATTTAGGCCACCCGGTAATATTAAACGGGTGGCCTAAATTTTGCCAGATGTCAAACGCATATGTATTGGTGTTAACCTATATAAACAACCCCATAACACCAATACAACCAGAACATTGAAACAACACCGATTACAATTATGAGAAACCCCCCAACTAATTTTCGTCTTCATGCAAAAAATATTTTCCTCACATATCCAAAATGCAATTTAGAAATTTCCGAAGCAATGAAACAAATACCAAACATACAATGTTCGTCAAACAAGAAATTCATACGAATTTCTCAAGAAACTCACGAAGATGGTTCTCCACATCTACATGCTTTAATACAATTCGAAGGTAAACTTCAATTATACAATAATCGTTTATTTGATCTTACCCATCCAAACACCTCTTCAATATTTCATCCGAATATTCAAGGAGCAAAATCCAGTTCAGATGTTAAAAAATACATTGAAAAGGAAGGAACCTATCTAGATTGGGGTGAGTTTCAGATAGATGGTCGGTCTGCAAGAGGAGGATTACAATCCGCTAATAAAGATTACGCCCAAGCTTTAAATAGCGAAACTCATCAAAAAGCAATGGAAACTATTAAAGAGCTTGCGCCTAGAGATTTTGTTCTACAATTCCACAATATTCAAAACAATCTAAACCGAATCTTCCAAAAGCCAAAAGAAGTCTACGTTCCGAAATTCCATTTTAGTCAATTCATACTCACGGATGAAATTTCATTATGGTTCTCAAAAACTTTCGAACCACAAAATTTAAATGAATCCCCTGCGGGGCCATCTTTTCATATACTCAAAAAAGATACTGACAGACCAAAATCAATTATTATCGAAGGTCCTACAAGAACAGGAAAAACACAGTGGGCACGTTCTATTGGACCACATAATTACTTAAGTGGCCATCTGGATTTCAACTACAACACTTTCTCAGACGAAGTGGAATACAACGTAATAGATGATGTGGATCCAGCGTACTTGAAAATGAAACATTGGAAACAATTAATTGGCGCGCAAAGAGAGTGGCAGACAAACCTTAAATATGGAAAACCACGTGTCATTAAAGGTGATATTCCAATTGTTTGGCAACTCTGTCACTTTGAAAGGAGGCATATAAATACAGAATAGTCTGAAGTAAAAATAATAGTATAAAAATTAAAAACAACCAATCAGGTAACGATACCATTCTAAAACAAATATTTAATCACAGAACTTAGCTTATAAGCTAACAACAACCGACAAAGAATAAAGTACAACAGTACTTTTTGTCGGCCACGTGCACTACACGATAAAAATATTAAACAGATGTGGGTCCCACCACATTAAAAAGAAGGTACGACAACCAAATGTGGGCCCCACCACATTTAAAAGACGGCGGGATAAAAAAATAAAGCATAAAAAAACCCGCCTAAAACCTAATAGGACCCACAAAAACACGTGGCAAAATTTAGGCCACCCGGTAATATTAAACGGGTGGCCTAAATTTTGCCAGATGTCAAACGCATATGTATTGGTGTTAACCTATATAAACAACCCCATAACACCAATACAACCAGAACATTGAAACAACACCGATTACAATTATGAGAAACCCCCCAACTAATTTTCGTCTTCATGCAAAAAATATTTTCCTCACATATCCAAAATGCAATTTAGAAATTTCCGAAGCAATGAAACAAATACAAAACATACAATGTTCGTCAAACAAGAAATTCATACGAATTTCTCAAGAAACTCACGAAGATGGTTCTCCACATCTACATGCTTTAATACAATTCGAAGGTAAACTTCAATTATACAATAATCGTTTATTTGATCTTACCCATCCAAACACCTCTTCAATATTTCATCCGAATATTCAAGGAGCAAAATCCAGTTCAGATGTTAAAAAATACATTGAAAAGGAAGGAACCTATCTAGATTGGGGTGAGTTTCAGATAGATGGTCGGTCTGCAAGAGGAGGATTACAATCCGCTAATGAAGCTTACGCCCAAGCTTTAAATAGCGAAACTCATCAAAAAGCAATGGAAACTATTAAAGAGCTTGCGCCTAGAGATTTTGTTCTACAATTCCACAATATTCAAAACAATCTAAACCGAATCTTCCAAAAGCCAAAAGAAGTCTACGTTCCGAAATTCCATTTTAGTCAATTCATACTCACGGATGAAATTTCATTATGGTTCTCAAAAACTTTCGAACCACAAAATTTAAATGAATCCCCTGCGGGGCCATCTTTTCAAACGGCCAACAATTGTGGATAATTGTTTGGCAACTCTGTCACTTTGAAAGGAGGCATATAAATACAGAATAGTCTGAAGTAAAAATAATAGTATAAAAATTAAAAACAACCAATCAGGTAACGATACCATTCTAAAACAAATATTTAATCACAGAACTTAGCTTATAAGCTAAGCAACAACCGACAAAGAATAAAGTACAACAGTACTTTTTGTCGGCCACGTGCACTACACGATAAAAATATTAAACAGATGTGGGTCCCACCACATTAAAAAGAAGGTACGACAACCAAATGTGGGCCCCACCACATTTAAAAGACGGCGGGATAAAAAAATAAAGCAAAAAAAATCCCGCCTAAAACCTAATAGGACCCACAAAAACACGTGGCAAAATTTAGGCCACCCGGTAATATTAAACGGGTGGCCTAAATTTTGCCAGATGTCAAACGCATATGTATTGGTGTTAACCTATATAAACAACCCCATAACACCAATACAACCAGAACATTGAAACAACACCGATTACAATTATGAGAAACCCCCCAACTAATTTTCGTCTTCATGCAAAAAATATTTTCCTCACATATCCAAAATGCAATTTAGAAATTTCCGAAGCAATGAAACAAATACAAAACATACAATGTTCGTCAAACAAGAAATTCATACGAATTTCTCAAGAAACTCACGAAGATGGTTCTCCACATCTACATGCTTTAATACAATTCGAAGGTAAACTTCAATTATACAATAATCGTTTATTTGATCTTACCCATCCAAACACCTCTTCAATATTTCATCCGAATATTCAAGGAGCAAAATCCAGTTCAGATGTTAAAAAATACATTGAAAAGGAAGGAACCTATCTAGATTGGGGTGAGTTTCAGATAGATGGTCGGTCTGCAAGAGGAGGATTACAATCCGCTAATGAAGCTTACGCCCAAGCTTTAAATAGCGAAACTCATCAAAAAGCAATGGAAACTATTAAAGAGCTTGCGCCTAGAGATTTTGTTCTACAATTCCACAATATTCAAAACAATCTAAACCGAATCTTCCAAAAGCCAAAAGAAGTCTACGTTCCGAAATTCCATTTTAGTCAATTCATACTCACGGATGAAATTTCATTATGGTTCTCAAAAACTTTCGAACCACAAAATTTAAATGAATCCCCTGCGGGGCCATCTTTTCAAACGGCCAACAATTGTGGATAATTGTTTGGCAACTCTGTCACTTTGAAAGGAGGCATATAAATACAGAATAGTCTGAAGTAAAAATAATAGTATAAAAATTAAAAACAACCAATCAGGTAACGATACCATTCTAAAACAAATATTTAATCACAGAACTTAGCTTATAAGCTAAGCAACAACCGACAAAGAATAAAGTACAACAGTACTTTTTGTCGGCCACGTGCACTACACGATAAAAATATTAAACAGATGTGGGTCCCACCACATTAAAAAGAAGGTACGACAACCAAATGTGGGCCCCACCACATTTAAAAGACGGCGGGATAAAAAAATAAAGCAAAAAAAATCCCGCCTAAAACCTAATAGGACCCACAAAAACACGTGGCAAAATTTAGGCCACCCGGTAATATTAAACGGGTGGCCTAAATTTTGCCAGATGTCAAACGCATATGTATTGGTGTTAACCTATATAAACAACCCCATAACACCAATACAACCAGAACATTGAAACAACACCGATTACAATTATGAGAAACCCCCCAACTAATTTTCGTCTTCATGCAAAAAATATTTTCCTCACATATCCAAAATGCAATTTAGAAATTTCCGAAGCAATGAAACAAATACAAAACATACAATGTTCGTCAAACAAGAAATTCATACGAATTTCTCAAGAAACTCACGAAGATGGTTCTCCACATCTACATGCTTTAATACAATTCGAAGGTAAACTTCAATTATACAATAATCGTTTATTTGATCTTACCCATCCAAACACCTCTTCAATATTTCAACCGAATATTCAAGGAGCAAAATCCAGTTCAGATGTTGAAAAATACATTGAAAAGGAAGGAACCTATCTAGATTGGGGTGAGTTTCAGATAGATGGTCGGTCTGCAAGAGGAGGATTACAATCCGCTAATGAAGCTTACGCCCAAGCTTTAAATAGCGAAACTCATCAAAAAGCAATGGAAACTACTAAAGAGCTTGCGCCTAGAGATTTTGTTCTACAATTCCATAATATTCAAAACAATCTAAACCGAATCTTCCAAAAGCCAAAAGAAGTCTACGTTCCGAAATTCCATTTTAGTCAATTCATACTCACGGATGAAATTTCATTATGGTTCTCAAAAACTTTCGAACCACAAAATTTAAATGAATCCCCTGCGGGGCCATCTTTTCATATACTCAAAAAAGATACTGACAGACCAAAATCAATTATTATCGAAGGTCCTACAAGAACAGGAAAAACACAGTGGGCACGTTCTATTGGACCACATAATTACTTAAGTGGCACCTGGTGCACTTTTCCTCAAACGACAAACGAGACTTTAATAACTTATTCACCTCTTTATTAAACAGGAGGAACTCTTCCTGTTCCTCCAAATTGATGTCTTTCGGGTTCGCCTTGATTCCCAAAATGTCCCACTTGTTCTGCCGAAGAAAACAACTGGTGCAAACGGCCAACAATTGTGGATAATTGTTTGGAAACTCTGTCACTTTGAAAGGAGGCATATAAATACAGAATAGTCTGAAGTAAAAATAATAGTATAAAAATTAAAAACAACCAATCAGGTAACGATACCATTCTAAAACAAATATTTAATCACAGAACTTAGCTTATAAGCTAAGCAACAACCGACAAAGAATAAAGTACAACAGTACTTTTTGTCGGCCACGTGCACTACACGACAAAAATATTAAACAGATGTGGGTCCCACCACATTAAAAAGAAGGTACGACAACCAAATGTGGGCCCCACCACATTTAAAAGACGGCGGGATAAAAAAATAAAGCAAAAAAAATCCCGCCTAAAACCTAATAGGACCCACAAAAACACGTGGCAAAATTTAGGCCACCCGGTAATATTAAACGGGTGGCCTAAATTTTGCCAGATGTCAAACGCATATGTATTGGTGTTAACCTATATAAACAACCCCATAACACCAATACAACCAGAACATTGAAACAACACCGATTACAATTATGAGAAACCCCCCAACTAATTTTCGTCTTCATGCAAAAAATATTTTCCTCACATATCCAAAATGCAATTTAGAAATTTCCGAAGCAATGAAACAAATACCAAACATACAATGTTCGTCAAACAAGAAATTCATACGAATTTCTCAAGAAACTCACGAAGATGGTTCTCCACATCTACATGCTTTAATACAATTCGAAGGTAAACTTCAATTATACAATAATCGTTTATTTGATCTTACCCATCCAAACACCTCTTCAATATTTCATCCGAATATTCAAGGAGCAAAATCCAGTTCAGATGTTAAAAAATACATTGAAAAGGAAGGAACCTATCTAGATTGGGGTGAGTTTCAGATAGATGGTCGGTCTGCAAGAGGAGGATTACAATCCGCTAATAAAGATTACGCCCAAGCTTTAAATAGCGAAACTCATCAAAAAGCAATGGAAACTATTAAAGAGCTTGCGCCTAGAGATTTTGTTCTACAATTCCACAATATTCAAAACAATCTAAACCGAATCTTCCAAAAGCCAAAAGAAGTCTACGTTCCGAAATTCCATTTTAGTCAATTCATACTCACGGATGAAATTTCATTATGGTTCTCAAAAACTTTCGAACCACAAAATTTAAATGAATCCCCTGCGGGGCCATCTTTTCATATACTCAAAAAAGATACTGACAGACCAAAATCAATTATTATCGAAGGTCCTACAAGAACAGGAAAAACACAGTGGGCACGTTCTATTGGACCACATAATTACTTAAGTGGCACCTGGTGCACTTTTCCTCAAACGACAAACGAGACTTTAATAACTTATTCACCTCTTTATTAAACAGGAGGAACTCTTCCTGTTCCTCCAAATTGATGACTTTCGGGTTCGCCTTGATTCCCAAAATGTCCCACTTGTTCTGCCGAAGAAAACAACTGGTGCAAACGGCCGACAATTGTGGATAATTGTTTGGCAACTCTGTCACTTTGAAAGGAGGCATATAAATACAGAATAGTCTGAAGTAAAAATAATAGTATAAAAATTAAAAACAACCAATCAGGTAACGATACCATTCTAAAACAAATATTTAATCACAGAACTTAGCTTATAAGCTAAGCAACAACCGACAAAGAATAAAGTACAACAGTACTTTTTGTCGGCCACGTGCACTACACGACAAAAATATTAAACAGATGTGGGTCCCAACACATTAAAAAGAAGGTACGACAACCAAATGTGGGCCCCACCACATTTAAAAGACGGCGGGATTAAAAAATAAAGCATAAAAAATCCCGCCTAAAACCTAATAGGACCCACAAAAACACGTGGCAAAATTTAGGCCACCCGGTAATATTAAACGGGTGGCCTAAATTTTGCCAGATGTCAAACGCATATGTATTGGTGTTAACCTATATAAACAACCCCATAACACCAATACAACCAGAACATTGAAACAACACCGATTACAATTATGAGAAACCCCCCAACTAATTTTCGTCTTCATGCAAAAAATATTTTCCTCACATATCCAAAATGCAATTTAGAAATTTCCGAAGCAATGAAACAAATACAAAACATACAATGTTCGTCAAACAAGAAATTCATACGAATTTCTCAAGAAACTCACGAAGATGGTTCTCCACATCTACATGCTTTAATACAATTCGAAGGTAAACTTCAATTATACAATAGTCGTTTATTTGATCTTACCCATCCAAACACCTCTTCAATATTTCATCCGAATATTCAAGGAGCAAAATCCAGTTCAGATGTTAAAAAATACATTGAAAAGGAAGGAACCTATCTAGATTGGAGTGAGTTTCAGATAGATGGTCGGTCTGCAAGAGGAGGATTACAATCCGCTAATGAAGCTTACGCCCAAGCTTTAAATAGCGAAACTCATCAAAAAGCAATGGAAACTACTAAAGAGCTTGCGCCTAGAGATTTTGTTCTACAATTCCACAATATTCAAAACAATCTAAACCGAATCTTCCAAAAGCCAAAAGAAGTCTACGTTCCGAAATTCCATTTTAGTCAATTCATACTCACGGATGAAATTTCATTATGGTTCTCAAAAACTTTCGAACCACAAAATTTAAATGAATCCCCTGCGGGGCCATCTTTTCATATACTCAAAAAAGATACTGACAGACCAAAATCAATTATTATCGAAGGTCCTACAAGAACAGGAAAAACACAGTGGGCACGTTCTATTGGACCACATAATTACTTAAGTGGCACCTGGTGCACTTTTCCTCAAACGACAAACGAGACTTTAATAACTTATTCACCTCTTTATTAAACAGGAGGAACTCTTCCTGTTCCTCCAAATTGATGTCTTTCGGGTTCGCCTTGATTCCCAAAATGTCCCACTTGTTCTGCCGAAGAAAACAACTGGTGCAAACGGCCAACAATTGTGGATAATTGTTTGGCAACTCTGTCACTTTGAAAGGAGGCATATAAATACAGAATAGTCTGAAGTAAAAATAATAGTATAAAAATTAAAAACAACCAATCAGGTAACGATACCATTCTAAAACAAATATTTAATCACAGAACTTAGCTTATAAGCTAAGCAACAACCGACAAAGAATAAAGTACAACAGTACTTTTTGTCGGCCACGTGCACTACACGACAAAAATATTAAACAGATGTGGGTCCCAACACATTAAAAAGAAGGTACGACAACCAAATGTGGGCCCCACCACATTTAAAAGACGGCGGGATTAAAAAATAAAGCATAAAAAATCCCGCCTAAAACCTAATAGGACCCACAAAAACACGTGGCAAAATTTAGGCCACCCGGTAATATTAAACGGGTGGCCTAAATTTTGCCAGATGTCAAACGCATATGTATTGGTGTTAACCTATATAAACAACCCCATAACACCAATACAACCAGAACATTGAAACAACACCGATTACAATTATGAGAAACCCCCCAACTAATTTTCGTCTTCATGCAAAAAATATTTTCCTCACATATCCAAAATGCAATTTAGAAATTTCCGAAGCAATGAAACAAATACAAAACATACAATGTTCGTCAAACAAGAAATTCATACGAATTTCTCAAGAAACTCACGAAGATGGTTCTCCACATCTACATGCTTTAATACAATTCGAAGGTAAACTTCAATTATACAATAATCGTTTATTTGATCTTACCCATCCAAACACCTCTTCAATATTTCATCCGAATATTCAAGGAGCAAAATCCAGTTCAGATGTTAAAAAATACATTGAAAAGGAAGGAACCTATCTAGATTGGAGTGAGTTTCAGATAGATGGTCGGTCTGCAAGAGGAGGATTACAATCCGCTAATGAAGATTACGCCCAAGCTTTAAATAGCGAAACTCATCAAAAAGCAATGGAAACTATTAAAGAGCTTGCGCCTAGAGATTTTGTTCTACAATTCCACAATATTCAAAACAATCTAAACCGAATCTTCCAAAAGCCAAAAGAAGTCTACGTTCCAAAATTCCATTTTAGTCAATTCATACTCACGGATGAAATTTCATTATGGTTCTCAAAAACTTTCGAACCACAAAATTTAAATGAATCCCCTGCGGGGCCATCTTTTCATATACTCAAAAAAGATACTGACAGACCAAAATCAATTATTATCGAAGGTCCTACAAGAACAGGAAAAACACAGTGGGCACGTTCTATTGGACCACATAATTACTTAAGTGGCCATCTGGATTTCAACTACAACACTTTCTCAGACGAAGTGGAATACAACGTAATAGATGATGTGGATCCAGCGTACTTGAAAATGAAACATTGGAAACAATTAATTGGCGCGCAAAGAGAGTGGCAGACAAACCTTAAATATGGAAAACCACGTGTCATTAAAGGTGGTATTCCAATTGTTTGGCAACTCTGTCACTTTGAAAGGAGGCATATAAATACAGAATAGTCTGAAGTAAAAATAATAGTATAAAAATTAAAAACAACCAATCAGGTAACGATACCATTCTAAAACAAATATTTAATCACAGAACTTAGCTTATAAGCTAAGCAACAACCGACAAAGAATAAAGTACAACAGTACTTTTTGTCGGCCACGTGCACTACACGATAAAAATATTAAACAGATGTGGGTCCCACCACATTAAAAAGAAGGTACGACAACCAAATGTGGGCCCCACCACATTTAAAAGACGGCGGGATAAAAAAATAAAGCATAAAAAATCCCGCCTAAAACCTAATAGGACCCACAAAAACACGTGGCAAAATTTAGGCCACCCGGTAATATTAAACGGGTGGCCTAAATTTTGCCAGATGTCAAACGCATATGTATTGGTGTTAACCTATATAAACAACCCCATAACACCAATACAACCAGAACATTGAAACAACACCGATTACAATTATGAGAAACCCCCCAACTAATTTTCGTCTTCATGCAAAAAATATTTTCCTCACATATCCAAAATGCAATTTAGAAATTTCCGAAGCAATGAAACAAATACAAAACATACAATGTTCGTCAAACAAGAAATTCATACGAATTTCTCAAGAAACTCACGAAGATGGTTCTCCACATCTACATGCTTTAATACAATTCGAAGGTAAACTTCAATTATACAATAATCGTTTATTTGATCTTACCCATCCAAACACCTCTTCAATATTTCATCCGAATATTCAAGGAGCAAAATCCAGTTCAGATGTTAAAAAATACATTGAAAAGGAAGGAACCTATCTAGATTGGAGTGAGTTTCAGATAGATGGTCGGTCTGCAAGAGGAGGATTACAATCCGCTAATGAAGCTTACGCCCAAGCTTTAAATAGCGAAACTCATCAAAAAGCAATGGAAACTATTAAAGAGCTTGCGCCTAGAGATTTTGTTCTACAATTCCACAATATTCAAAACAATCTAAACCGAATCTTCCAAAAGCCAAAAGAAGTCTACGTTCCAAAATTCCATTTTAGTCAATTCATACTCACGGATGAAATTTCATTATGGTTCTCAAAAACTTTCGAACCACAAAATTTAAATGAATCCCCTGCGGGGCCATCTTTTCATATACTCAAAAAAGATACTGACAGACCAAAATCAATTATTATCGAAGGTCCTACAAGAACAGGAAAAACACAGTGGGCACGTTCTATTGGACCACATAATTACTTAAGTGGCCATCTGGATTTCAACTACAACACTTTCTCAGACGAAGTGGAATACAACGTAATAGATGATGTGGATCCAGCGTACTTGAAAATGAAACATTGGAAACAATTAATTGGCGCGCAAAGAGAGTGGCAGACAAACCTTAAATATGGAAAACCACGTGTCATTAAAGGTGGTATTCCAATTGTTTGGCAACTCTGTCACTTTGAAAGGAGGCATATAAATACAGAATAGTCTGAAGTAAAAATAATAGTATAAAAATTAAAAACAACCAATCAGGTAACGATACCATTCTAAAACAAATATTTAATCACAGAACTTAGCTTATAAGCTAAGCAACAACCGACAAAGAATAAAGTACAACAGTACTTTTTGTCGGCCACGTGCACTACACGATAAAAATATTAAACAGATGTGGGTCCCACCACATTAAAAAGAAGGTACGACAACCAAATGTGGGCCCCACCACATTTAAAAGACGGCGGGATAAAAAAATAAAGCATAAAAAATCCCGCCTAAAACCTAATAGGACCCACAAAAACACGTGGCAAAATTTAGGCCACCCGGTAATATTAAACGGATGGCCTAAATTTTGCCAGATGTCAAACGCATATGTATTGGTGTTAACCTATATAAACAACCCCATAACACCAATACAACCAGAACATTGAAACAACACCGATTACAATTATGAGAAACCCCCCAACTAATTTTCGTCTTCATGCAAAAAATATTTTCCTCACATATCCAAAATGCAATTTAGAAATTTCCGAAGCAATGAAACAAATACAAAACATACAATGTTCGTCAAACAAGAAATTCATACGAATTTCTCAAGAAACTCACGAAGATGGTTCTCCACATCTACATGCTTTAATACAATTCGAAGGTAAACTTCAATTATACAATAATCGTTTATTTGATCTTACCCATCCAAACACCTCTTCAATATTTCATCCGAATATTCAAGGAGCAAAATCCAGTTCAGATGTTAAAAAATACATTGAAAAGGAAGGAACCTATCTAGATTGGAGTGAGTTTCAGATAGATGGTCGGTCTGCAAGAGGAGGATTACAATCCGCTAATGAAGCTTACGCCCAAGCTTTAAATAGCGAAACTCATCAAAAAGCAATGGAAACTATTAAAGAGCATGCGCCTAGAGTTTTTGTTCTACAATTCCACAATATTCAAAACAATCCAAACCGAATCTTCCTAAAGCCAAAAGAAGTCTACGTTCCGAAATTCCATTTTAGTCAATTCATACTCACGGATGAAATTTCATTATGGTTCTCAAAAACTTTCGAACCACAAAATTTAAATGAATCCCCTGCGGGGCCATCTTTTCATATACTCAAAAAAGATACTGACAGACCAAAATCAATTATTATTGAAGGTCCTACAAGAACAGGAAAAACACAGTGGGCACGTTCTATTGGACCACATAATTACTTAAGTGGCCATCTGGATTTCAACTACAACACTTTCTCAGACGAAGTGGAATACAACGTAATAGATGATGTGGATCCAGCGTACTTGAAAATGAAACATTGGAAACAATTAATTGGCGCGCAAAGAGAGTGGCAGACAAACCTTAAATATGGAAAACCACGTGTCATTAAAGGTGGTATTCCAATTGTTTGGCAACTCTGTCACTTTGAAAGGAGGCATATAAATACAGAATAGTCTGAAGTAAAAATAATAGTATAAAAATTAAAAACAACCAATCAGGTAACGATACCATTCTAAAACAAATATTTAATCACAGAACTTAGCTTATAAGCTAAGCAACAACCGACAAAGAATAAAGTACAACAGTACTTTTTGTCGGCCACGTGCACTACACGATAAAAATATTAAACAGATGTGGGTCCCACCACATTAAAAAGAAGGTACGACAACCAAATGTGGGCCCCACCACATTTAAAAGACGGCGGGATAAAAAAATAAAGCATAAAAAATCCCGCCTAAAACCTAATAGGACCCACAAAAACACGTGGCAAAATTTAGGCCACCCGGTAATATTAAACGGGTGGCCTAAATTTTGCCAGATGTCAAACGCATATGTATTGGTGTTAACCTATATAAACAACCCCATAACACCAATACAACCAGAACATTGAAACAACACCGATTACAATTATGAGAAACCCCCCAACTAATTTTCGTCTTCATGCAAAAAATATTTTCCTCACATATCCAAAATGCAATTTAGAAATTTCCGAAGCAATGAAACAAATACAAAACATACAATGTTCGTCAAACAAGAAATTCATACGAATTTCTCAAGAAACTCACGAAGATGGTTCTCCACATCTACATGCTTTAATACAATTCGAAGGTAAACTTCAATTATACAATAATCGTTTATTTGATCTTACCCATCCAAACACCTCTTCAATATTTCATCCGAATATTCAAGGAGCAAAATCCAGTTCAGATGTTAAAAAATACATTGAAAAGGAAGGAACCTATCTAGATTGGAGTGAGTTTCAGATAGATGGTCGGTCTGCAAGAGGAGGATTACAATCCGCTAATGAAGCTTACGCCCAAGCTTTAAATAGCGAAACTCATCAAAAAGCAATGGAAACTATTAAAGAGCATGCGCCTAGAGTTTTTGTTCTACAATTCCACAATATTCAAAACAATCCAAACCGAATCTTCCTAAAGCCAAAAGAAGTCTACGTTCCGAAATTCCATTTTAGTCAATTCATACTCACGGATGAAATTTCATTATGGTTCTCAAAAACTTTCGAACCACAAAATTTAAATGAATCCCCTGCGGGGCCATCTTTTCATATACTCAAAAAAGATACTGACAGACCAAAATCAATTATTATTGAAGGTCCTACAAGAACAGGAAAAACACAGTGGGCACGTTCTATTGGACCACATAATTACTTAAGTGGCCATCTGGATTTCAACTACAACACTTTCTCAGACGAAGTGGAATACAACGTAATAGATGATGTGGATCCAGCGTACTTGAAAATGAAACATTGGAAACAATTAATTGGCGCGCAAAGAGAGTGGCAGACAAACCTTAAATATGGAAAACCACGTGTCATTAAAGGTGGTATTCCAATTGTTTGGCAACTCTGTCACTTTGAAAGGAGGCATATAAATACAGAATAGTCTGAAGTAAAAATAATAGTATAAAAATTAAAAACAACCAATCAGGTAACGATACCATTCTAAAACAAATATTTAATCACAGAACTTAGCTTATAAGCTAAGCAACAACCGACAAAGAATAAAGTACAACAGTACTTTTTGTCGGCCACGTGCACTACACGATAAAAATATTAAACAGATGTGGGTCCCACCACATTAAAAAGAAGGTACGACAACCAAATGTGGGCCCCACCACATTTAAAAGACGGCGGGATAAAAAAATAAAGCATAAAAAATCCCGCCTAAAACCTAATAGGACCCACAAAAACACGTGGCAAAATTTAGGCCACCCGGTAATATTAAACGGGTGGCCTAAATTTTGCCAGATGTCAAACGCATATGTATTGGTGTTAACCTATATAAACAACCCCATAACACCAATACAACCAGAACATTGAAACAACACCGATTACAATTATGAGAAACCCCCCAACTAATTTTCGTCTTCATGCAAAAAATATTTTCCTCACATATCCAAAATGCAATTTAGAAATTTCCGAAGCAATGAAACAAATACAAAACATACAATGTTCGTCAAACAAGAAATTCATACGAATTTCTCAAGAAACTCACGAAGATGGTTCTCCACATCTACATGCTTTAATACAATTCGAAGGTAAACTTCAATTATACAATAATCGTTTATTTGATCTTACCCATCCAAACACCTCTTCAATATTTCATCCGAATATTCAAGGAGCAAAATCCAGTTCAGATGTTAAAAAATACATTGAAAAGGAAGGAACCTATCTAGATTGGAGTGAGTTTCAGATAGATGGTCGGTCTGCAAGAGGAGGATTACAATCCGCTAATGAAGCTTACGCCCAAGCTTTAAATAGCGAAACTCATCAAAAAGCAATGGAAACTATTAAAGAGCTTGCGCCTAGAGATTTTGTTCTACAATTCCACAATATTCAAAACAATCTAAACCGAATCTTCCAAAAGCCAAAAGAAGTCTACGTTCCGAAATTCCATTTTAGTCAATTCATACTCACGGATGAAATTTCATTATGGTTCTCAAAAACTTTCGAACCACAAAATTTAAATGAATCCCCTGCGGGGCCATCTTTTCATATACTCAAAAAAGATACTGACAGACCAAAATCAATTATTATCGAAGGTCCTACAAGAACAGGAAAAACACAGTGGGCACGTTCTATTGGACCACATAATTACTTAAGTGGCCATCTGGATTTCAACTACAACACTTTCTCAGATGAAGTGGAATACAACGTAATAGATGATGTGGATCCAGCGTACTTGAAAATGAAACATTGGAAACAATTAATTGGCGCGCAAAGAGAGTGGAAGACAAACCTTAAATATGGAAAACCACGTGTCATTAAAGGTGGTATTCCAATTGTTTGGCAACTCTGTCACTTTGAAAGGAGGCATATAAATACAGAATAGTCTGAAGTAAAAATAATAGTATAAAAATTAAAAACAACCAATCAGGTAACGATACCATTCTAAAACAAATATTTAATCACAGAACTTAGCTTATAAGCTAAGCAACAACCGACAAAGAATAAAGTACAACAGTACTTTTTGTCGGCCACGTGCACTACACGATAAAAATATTAAACAGATGTGGGTCCCACCACATTAAAAAGAAGGTACGACAACCAAATGTGGGCCCCACCACATTTAAAAGACGGCGGGATAAAAAAATAAAGCATAAAAAATCCCGCCTAAAACCTAATAGGACCCACAAAAACACGTGGCAAAATTTAGGCCACCCGGTAATATTAAACGGGTGGCCTAAATTTTGCCAGATGTCAAACGCATATGTATTGGTGTTAACCTATATAAACAACCCCATAACACCAATACAACCAGAACATTGAAACAACACCGATTACAATTATGAGAAACCCCCCAACTAATTTTCGTCTTCATGCAAAAAATATTTTCCTCACATATCCAAAATGCAATTTAGAAATTTCCGAAGCATGAAACAAATACAAAACATACAATGTTCGTCAAACATGAAATTCATACGAATTTCTCAAGAAACTCACGAAGATGGTTCTCCACATCTACATGCTTTAATACAATTCGAAGGTAAACTTCAATTATACAATAATCGTTTATTTGATCTTACCCATCCAAACACCTCTTCAATATTTCATCCGAATATTCAAGGAGCAAAATCCAGTTCAGATGTTAAAAAATACATTGAAAAGGAAGGAACCTATCTAGATTGGAGTGAGTTTCAGATAGATGGTCGGTCTGCAAGAGGAGGATTACAATCCGCTAATGAAGCTTACGCCCAAGCTTTAAATAGCGAAACTCATCAAAAAGCAATGGAAACTATTAAAGAGCTTGCGCCTAGAGATTTTGTTCTACAATTCCACAATATTCAAAACAATCTAAACCGAATCTTCCAAAAGCCAAAAGAAGTCTACGTTCCGAAATTCCATTTTAGTCAATTCATACTCACGGATGAAATTTCATTATGGTTCTCAAAAACTTTCGAACCACAAAATTTAAATGAATCCCCTGCGGGGCCATCTTTTCATATACTCAAAAAAGATACTGACAGATCAAAATCAATTATTATCGAAGGTCCTACAAGAACAGGAAAAACACAGTGGGCACGTTCTATTGGACCACATAATTACTTAAGTGGCACCTGGTGCACTTTTCCTCAAACGACAAACGAGACTTTAATAACTTATTCACCTCTTTATTAAACAGGAGGAACTCTTCCTGTTCCTCCAAATTGATGTCTTTCGGGTTCGCCTTGATTCCCAAAATGTCCCACTTGTTCTGCCGAAGAAAACAACTGGTGCAAACGGCCAACAATTGTGGATAATTGTTTGGCAACTCTGTCACTTTGAAAGGAGGCATATAAATACAGAATAGTCTGAAGTAAAAATAATAGTATAAAAATTAAAAACAACCAATCAGGTAACGATACCATTCTAAAACAAATATTTAATCACAGAACTTAGCTTATAAGCTAAGCAACAACCGACAAAGAATAAAGTACAACAGTACTTTTTGTCGGCCACGTGCACTACACGACAAAAATATTAAACAGATGTGGGTCCCAACACATTAAAAAGAAGGTACGACAACCAAATGTGGGCCCCACCACATTTAAAAGACGGCGGGATTAAAAAAATAAAGCATAAAAAATCCCGCCTAAAACCTAATAGGACCCACAAAAACACGTGGCAAAATTTAGGCCACCCGGTAATATTAAACGGGTGGCCTAAATTTTGCCAGATGTCAAACGCATATGTATTGGTGTTAACCTATATAAACAACCCCATAACACCAATACAACCAGAACATTGAAACAACACCGATTACAATTATGAGAAACCCCCCAACTAATTTTCGTATTCATGCAAAAAATATTTTCCTCACATATCCAAAATGCAATTTAGAAATTTCCGAAGCAATGAAACAAATACAAAACATACAATGTTCGTCAAACAAGAAATTCATACGAATTTCTCAAGAAACTCACGAAGATGGTTCTCCACATCTACATGCTTTAATACAATTCGAAGGTAAACTACAATTATACAATAATCGTTTATTTGATCTTACCCATCCAAACACCTCTTCAATATTTCATCCGAATATTCAAGGAGCAAAATCCAGTTCAGATGTTAAAAAATACATTGAAAAGGAAGGAACCTATCTAGATTGGGGTGAGTTTCAGATAGATGGTCGGTCTGCAAGAGGAGGATTACAATCCGCTAATGAAGCTTACGCCCAAGCTTTAAATAGCGAAACTCATCAAAAAGCAATGGAAACTATTAAAGAGCTTGCGCCTAGAGATTTTGTTCTACAATTCCACAATATTCAAAACAATCTAAACCGAATCTTCCAAAAGCCAAAAGAAGTCTACGTTCCGAAATTCCATTTTAGTCAATTCATACTCACGGATGAAATTTCATTATGGTTCTCAAAAACTTTCGAACCACAAAATTTAAATGAATCCCCTGCGGGGCCATCTTTTCATATACTCAAAAAAGATACTGACAGACCAAAATCAATTATTATCGAAGGTTCTACAAGAACAGGAAAAACACAGTGGGCACGTTCTATTGGACCACATAATTACTTAAGTGGCACCTGGTGCACTTTTCCTCAAACGACAAACGAGACTTTAATAACTTATTCACCTCTTTATTAAACAGGAGGAACTCTTCCTGTTCCTCCAAATTGATGTCTTTCGGGTTCGCTTTGATTCCCAAAATGTCCCACTTGTTCTGCCGAAGAAAACAACTGGTGCAAACGGCCAACAATTGTGGATAATTGTTTGGCAACTCTGTCACTTTGAAAGGAGGCATATAAATACAGAATAGTCTGAAGTAAAAATAATAGTATAAAAATTAAAAACAACCAATCAGGTAACGATACCATTCTAAAACAAATATTTAATCACAGAACTTAGCTTATAAGCTAAGCAACAACCGACAAAGAATAAAGTACAACAGTACTTTTTGTCGGCCACGTGCACTACACGACAAAAATATTAAACAGATGTGGGTCCCAACACATTAAAAAGAAGGTACGACAACCAAATGTGGGACCCACCACATTTAAAAGACGGCGGGATTAAAAAATAAAGCATAAAAAAACCCGCCTAAAACCTAATAGGACCCACAAAAACACGTGGCAAAATTTAGGCCACCCGGTAATATTAAACGGGTGGCCTAAATTTTGCCAGATGTCAAACGCATATGTATTGGTGTTAACCTATATAAACAACCCCATAACACCAATACAACCAGAACATTGAAACAACACCGATTACAATTATGAGAAACCCCCCAACTAATTTTCGTCTTCATGCAAAAAATATTTTCCTCACATATCCAAAATGCAATTTAGAAATTTCCGAAGCAATGAAACAAATACAAAACATACAATGTTCGTCAAACAAGAAATTCATACGAATTTCTCAAGAAACTCACGAAGATGGTTCTCCACATCTACATGCTTTAATACAATTCGAAGGTAAACTTCAATTATACAATAATCGTTTATTTGATCTTACCCATCCAAACACCTCTTCAATATTTCATCCGAATATTCAAGGAGCAAAATCCAGTTCAGATGTTAAAAAATACATTGAAAAGGAAGGAACCTATCTAGATTGGGGTGAGTTTCAGATAGATGGTCGGTCTGCAAGAGGAGGATTACAATCCGCTAATGAAGCTTACGCCCAAGCTTTAAATAGCGAAACTCATCAAAAAGCAATGGAAACTATTAAAGAGCTTGCGCCTAGAGATTTTGTTCTACAATTCCACAATATTCAAAACAATCTAAACCGAATCTTCCAAAAGCCAAAAGAAGTCTACGTTCCGAAATTCCATTTTAGTCAATTCATACTCACGGATGAAATTTCATTATGGTTCTCAAAAACTTTCGAACCACAAAATTTAAATGAATCCCCTGCGGGGCCATCTTTTCATATACTCAAAAAAGATACTGACAGACCAAAATCAATTATTATCGAAGGTTCTACAAGAACAGGAAAAACACAGTGGGCACGTTCTATTGGACCACATAATTACTTAAGTGGCACCTGGTGCACTTTTCCTCAAACGACAAACGAGACTTTAATAACTTATTCACCTCTTTATTAAACAGGAGGAACTCTTCCTGTTCCTCCAAATTGATGTCTTTCGGGTTCGCCTTGATTCCCAAAATGTCCCACTTGTTCTGCCGAAGAAAACAACTGGTGCAAACGGCCAACAATTGTGGATAATTGTTTGGCAACTCTGTCACTTTGAAAGGAGGCATATAAATACAGAATAGTCTGAAGTAAAAATAATAGTATAAAAATTAAAAACAACCAATCAGGTAACGATACCATTCTAAAACAAATATTTAATCACAGAACTTAGCTTATAAGCTAAGCAACAACCGACAAAGAATAAAGTACAACAGTACTTTTTGTCGGCCACGTGCACTACACGACAAAAATATTAAACAGATGTGGGTCCCACCACATTAAAAAGAAGGTACGACAACCAAATGTGGGCCCCACCACATTTAAAAGACGGCGGGATTAAAAAATAAAGCATAAAAAATCCCGCCTAAAACCTAATAGGACCCACAAAAACACGTGGCAAAATTTAGGCCACCCGGTAATATTAAACGGGTGGCCTAAATTTTGCCAGATGTCAAACGCATATGTATTGGTGTTAACCTATATAAACAACCCCATAACACCAATACAACCAGAACATTGAAACAACACCGATTACAATTATGAGAAACCCCCCAACTAATTTTCGTCTTCATGCAAAAAATATTTTCCTCACATATCCAAAATGCAATTTAGAAATTTCCGAAGCAATGAAACAAATACAAAACATACAATGTTCGTCAAACAAGAAATTCATACGAATTTCTCAAGAAACTCACGAAGATGGTTCTCCACATCTACATGCTTTAATACAATTCGAAGGTAAACTTCAATTATACAATAATCGTTTATTTGATCTTACCCATCCAAACACCTCTTCAATATTTCATCCGAATATTCAAGGAGCAAAATCCAGTTCAGATGTTAAAAAATACATTGAAAAGGAAGGAACCTATCTAGATTGGGGTGAGTTTCAGATAGATGGTCGGTCTGCAAGAGGAGGATTACAATCCGCTAATAAAGCTTACGCCCAAGCTTTAAATAGCGAAACTCATCAAAAAGCAATGGAAACTATTAAAGAGCTTGCGCCTAGAGATTTTGTTCTACAATTCCACAATATTCAAAACAATCTAAACCGAATCTTCCAAAAGCCAAAAGAAGTCTACGTTCCGAAATTCCATTTTAGTCAATTCATACTCACGGATGAAATTTCATTATGGTTCTCAAAAACTTTCGAACCACAAAATTTAAATGAATCCCCTGCGGGGCCATCTTTTCATATACTCAAAAAAGATACTGACAGACCAAAATCAATTATTATCGAAGGTTCTACAAGAACAGGAAAAACACAGTGGGCACGTTCTATTGGACCACATAATTACTTAAGTGGCACCTGGTGCACTTTTCCTCAAACGACAAACGAGACTTTAATAACTTATTCACCTCTTTATTAAACAGGAGGAACTCTTCCTGTTCCTCCAAATTGATGTCTTTCGGGTTCGCCTTGATTCCCAAAATGTCCCACTTGTTCTGCCGAAGAAAACAACTGGTGCAAACGGCCAACAATTGTGGATAATTGTTTGGCAACTCTGTCACTTTGAAAGGAGGCATATAAATACAGAATAGTCTGAAGTAAAAATAATAGTATAAAAATTAAAAACAACCAATCAGGTAACGATACCATTCTAAAACAAATATTTAATCACAGAACTTAGCTTATAAGCTAAGCAACAACCGACAAAGAATAAAGTACAACAGTACTTTTTGTCGGCCACGTGCACTACACGACAAAAATATTAAACAGATGTGGGTCCCAACACATTAAAAAGAAGGTACGACAACCAAATGTGGGCCCCACCACATTTAAAAGACGGCGGGATTAAAAAATAAAGCATAAAAAATCCCGCCTAAAACCTAATAGGACCCACAAAAACACGTGGCAAAATTTAGGCCACCCGGTAATATTAAACGGGTGGCCTAAATTTTGCCAGATGTCAAACGCATATGTATTGGTGTTAACCTATATAAACAACCCCATAACACCAATACAACCAGAACATTGAAACAACACCGATTACAATTATGAGAAACCCCCCAACTAATTTTCGTCTTCATGCAAAAAATATTTTCCTCACATATCCAAAATGCAATTTAGAAATTTCCGAAGCAATGAAACAAATACAAAACATACAATGTTCGTCAAACAAGAAATTCATACGAATTTCTCAAGAAACTCACGAAGATGGTTCTCCACATCTACATGCTTTAATACAATTCGAAGGTAAACTTCAATTATACAATAATCGTTTATTTGATCTTACCCATCCAAACACCTCTTCAATATTTCATCCGAATATTCAAGGAGCAAAATCCAGTTCAGATGTTAAAAAATACATTGAAAAGGAAGGAACCTATCTAGATTGGGGTGAGTTTCAGATAGATGGTCGGTCTGCAAGAGGAGGATTACAATCCGCTAATGAAGCTTACGCCCAAGCTTTAAATAGCGAAACTCATCAAAAAGCAATGGAAACTATTAAAGAGCTTGCGCCTAGAGATTTTGTTCTACAATTCCACAATATTCAAAACAATCTAAACCGAATCTTCCAAAAGCCAAAAGAAGTCTACGTTCCGAAATTCCATTTTAGTCAATTCATACTCACGGATGAAATTTCATTATGGTTCTCAAAAACTTTCGAACCACAAAATTTAAATGAATCCCCTGCGGGGCCATCTTTTCATATACTCAAAAAAGATACTGACAGACCAAAATCAATTATTATCGAAGGTCCTACAAGAACAGGAAAAACACAGTGGGCACGTTCTATTGGACCACATAATTACTTAAGTGGCACCTGGTGCACTTTTCCTCAAACGACAAACGAGACTTTAATAACTTATTCACCTCTTTATTAAACAGGAGGAACTCTTCCTGTTCCTCCAAATTGATGTCTTTCGGGTTCGCCTTGATTCCCAAAATGTCCCACTTGTTCTGCCGAAGAAAACAACTGGTGCAAACGGCCAACAATTGTGGATAATTGTTTGGCAACTCTGTCACTTTGAAAGGAGGCATATAAATACAGAATAGTCTGAAGTAAAAATAATAGTATAAAAATTAAAAACAACCAATCAGGTAACGATACCATTCTAAAACAAATATTTAATCACAGAACTTAGCTTATAAGCTAAGCAACAACCGACAAAGAATAAAGTACAACAGTACTTTTTGTCGGCCACGTGCACTACACGACAAAAATATTAAACAGATGTGGGTCCCAACACATTAAAAAGAAGGTACGACAACCAAATGTGGGCCCCACCACATTTAAAAGACGGCGGGATTAAAAAATAAAGCATAAAAAATCCCGCCTAAAACCTAATAGGACCCACAAAAACACGTGGCAAAATTTAGGCCACCCGGTAATATTAAACGGGTGGCCTAAATTTTGCCAGATGTCAAACGCATATGTATTGGTGTTAACCTATATAAACAACCCCATAACACCAATACAACCAGAACATTGAAACAACACCGATTACAATTATGAGAAACCCCCCAACTAATTTTCGTCTTCATGCAAAAAATATTTTCCTCACATATCCAAAATGCAATTTAGAAATTTTCGAAGCAATGAAACAAATACAAAACATACAATGTTCGTCAAACAAGAAATTCATACGAATTTCTCAAGAAACTCACGAAGATGGTTCTCCACATCTACATGCTTTAATACAATTCGAAGGTAAACTTCAATTATATAATAATCGTTTATTTGATCTTACCCATCCAAACACCTCTTCAATATTTCATCCGAATATTCAAGGAGCAAAATCCAGTTCAGATGTTAAAAAATACATTGAAAAGGAAGGAACCTATCTAGATTGGGGTGAGTTTCAGATAGATGGTCGGTCTGCAAGAGGAGGATTACAATCCGCTAATAAAGCTTACGCCCAAGCTTTAAATAGCGAAACTCATCAAAAAGCAATGGAAACTATTAAAGAGCTTGCGCCTAGAGATTTTGTTCTACAATTCCACAATATTCAAAACAATCTAAACCGAATCTTCCAAAAGCCAAAAGAAGTCTACGTTCCGAAATTCCATTTTAGTCAATTCATACTCACGGATGAAATTTCATTATGGTTCTCAAAAACTTTCGAACCACAAAATTTAAATGAATCCCCTGCGGGGCCATCTTTTCATATACTCAAAAAAGATACTGACAGACCAAAATCAATTATTATCGAAGGTTCTACAAGAACAGGAAAAACACAGTGGGCACGTTCTATTGGACCACATAATTACTTAAGTGGCACCTGGTGCACTTTTCCTCAAACGACAAACGAGACTTTAATAACTTATTCACCTCTTTATTAAACAGGAGGAACTCTTCCTGTTCCTCCAAATTGATGTCTTTCGGGTTCGCCTTGATTCCCAAAATGTCCCACTTGTTCTGCCGAAGAAAACAACTGGTGCAAACGGCCAACAATTGTGGATAATTGTTTGGCAACTCTGTCACTTTGAAAGGAGGCATATAAATACAGAATAGTCTGAAGTAAAAATAATAGTATAAAAATTAAAAACAACCAATCAGGTAACGATACCATTCTAAAACAAATATTTAATCACAGAACTTAGCTTATAAGCTAAGCAACAACCGACAAAGAATAAAGTACAACAGTACTTTTTGTCGGCCACGTGCACTACACGACAAAAATATTAAACAGATGTGGGTCCCACCACATTAAAAAGAAGGTACGACAACCAAATGTGGGCCCCACCACATTTAAAAAACGGCGGGATTAAAAAATAAAGCATAAAAAATCCCGCCTAAAACCTAATAGGACCCACAAAAACACGTGGCAAAATTTAGGCCACCCGGTAATATTAAACGGGTGGCCTAAATTTTGCCAGATGTCAAACGCATATGTATTGGTGTTAACCTATATAAACAACCCCATAACACCAATACAACCAGAACATTGAAACAACACCGATTACAATTATGAGAAACCCCCCAACTAATTTTCGTCTTCATGCAAAAAATATTTTCCTCACATATCCAAAATGCAATTTAGAAATTTCCGAAGCAATGAAACAAATACAAAACATACAATGTTCGTCAAACAAGAAATTCATACGAATTTCTCAAGAAACTCACGAAGATGGTTCTCCACATCTACATGCTTTAATACAATTCGAAGGTAAACTTCAATTATACAATAATCGTTTATTTGATCTTCCCCATCCAAACACCTCTTCAATATTTCATCCGAATATTCAAGGAGCAAAATCCAGTTCAGATGTTAAAAAATACATTGAAAAGGAAGGAACCTATCTAGATTGGGGTGAGTTTCAGATAGATGGTCGGTCTGCAAGAGGAGGATTACAATCCGCTAATAAAGCTTACGCCCAAGCTTTAAATAGCGAAACTCATCAAAAAGCAATGGAAACTATTAAAGAGCTTGCGCCTAGAGATTTTGTTCTACAATTCCACAATATTCAAAACAATCTAAACCGAATCTTCCAAAAGCCAAAAGAAGTCTACGTTCCGAAATTCCATTTTAGTCAATTCATACTCACGGATGAAATTTCATTATGGTTCTCAAAAACTTTCGAACCACAAAATTTAAATGAATCCCCTGCGGGGCCATCTTTTCAAACGGCCAACAATTGTGGATAATTGTTTGGCAACTCTGTCACTTTGAAAGGAGGCATATAAATACAGAATAGTCTGAAGTAAAAATAATAGTATAAAAATTAAAAACAACCAATCAGGTAACGATACCATTCTAAAACAAATATTTAATCACAGAACTTAGCTTATAAGCTAAGCAACAACCGACAAAGAATAAAGTACAACAGTACTTTTTGTCGGCCACGTGCACTACACGATAAAAATATTAAACAGATGTGGGTCCCACCACATTAAAAAGAAGGTACGACAACCAAATGTGGGCCCCACCACATTTAAAAGACGGCGGGATAAAAAAATAAAGCAAAAAAAATCCCTCCTAAAACCTAATAGGACCCACAAAAACACGTGGCAAAATTTAGGCCACCCGGTAATATTAAACGGGTGGCCTAAATTTTGCCAGATGTCAAACGCATATGTATTGGTGTTAACCTATATAAACAACCCCATAACACCAATACAACCAGAACATTGAAACAACACCGATTACAATTATGAGAAACCCCCCAACTAATTTTCGTCTTCATGCAAAAAATATTTTCCTCACATATCCAAAATGCAATTTAGAAATTTCCGAAGCAATGAAACAAATACAAAACATACAATGTTCGTCAAACAAGAAATTCATACGAATTTCTCAAGAAACTCACGAAGATGGTTCTCCACATCTACATGCTTTAATACAATTCGAAGGTAAACTTCAATTATACAATAATCGTTTATTTGATCTTACCCATCCAAACACCTCTTCAATATTTCATCCGAATATTCAAGGAGCAAAATCCAGTTCAGATGTTAAAAAATACATTGAAAAGGAAGGAACCTATCTAGATTGGGGTGAGTTTCAGATAGATGGTCGGTCTGCAAGAGGAGGATTACAATGCGCTAATAAAGCTTACGCCCAAGCTTTAAATAGCGAAACTCATCAAAAAGCAATGGAAACTATTAAAGAGCTTGCGCCTAGAGATTTTGTTCTACAATTCCACAATATTCAAAACAATCTAAACCGAATCTTCCAAAAGCCAAAAGAAGTCTACGTTCCGAAATTCCATTTTAGTCAATTCATACTCACGGATGAAATTTCATTATGGTTCTCAAAAACTTTCGAACCACAAAATTTAAATGAATCCCCTGCGGGGCCATCTTTTCAAACGGCCAACAATTGTGGATAATTGTTTGGCAACTCTGTCACTTTGAAAGGAGGCATATAAATACAGAATAGTCTGAAGTAAAAATAATAGTATAAAAATTAAAAACAACCAATCAGGTAACGATACCATTCTAAAACAAATATTTAATCACAGAACTTAGCTTATAAGCTAAGCAACAACCGACAAAGAATAAAGTACAACAGTACTTTTTGTCGGCCACGTGCACTACACGATAAAAATATTAAACAGATGTGGGTCCCACCACATTAAAAAGAAGGTACGACAACCAAATGTGGGCCACACCACATTTAAAAGACGGCGGGATAAAAAAATAAAGCAAAAAAAAACCCGCCTAAAACCTAATAGGACCCACAAAAACACGTGGCAAAATTTAGGCCACCCGGTAATATTAAACGGGAGGCCTAAATTTTGCCAGATGTCAAACGCATATGTATTGGTGTTAACCTATATAAACAACCCCATAACACCAATACAACCAGAACATTGAAACAACACCGATTACAATTATGAGAAACCCCCCAACTAATTTTCGTCTTCATGCAAAAAATATTTTCCTCACATATCCAAAATGCAATTTAGAAATTTCCGAAGCAATGAAACAAATACAAAACATACAATGTTCGTCAAACAAGAAATTCATACGAATTTCTCAAGAAACTCACGAAGATGGTTCTCCACATCTACATGCTTTAATACAATTCGAAGGTAAACTTCAATTATACAATAATCGTTTATTTGATCTTACCCATCCAAACACCTCTTCAATATTTCATCCGAATATTCAAGGAGCAAAATCCAGTTCAGATGTTAAAAAATACATTGAAAAGGAAGGAACCTATCTAGATTGGGGTGAGTTTCAGATAGATGGTCGGTCTGCAAGAGGAGGATTACAATCCGCTAATGAAGCTTACGCCCAAGCTTTAAATAGCGAAACTCATCAAAAAGCAATGGAAACTATTAAAGAGCTTGCGCCTAGAGATTTTGTTCTACAATTCCACAATATTCAAAACAATCTAAACCGAATCTTCCAAAAGCCAAAAGAAGTCTACGTTCCGAAATTCCATTTTAGTCAATTCATACTCACGGATGAAATTTCATTATGGTTCTCAAAAACTTTCGAACCACAAAATTTAAATGAATCCCCTGCGGGGCCATCTTTTCATATACTCAAAAAAGATACTGACAGACCAAAATCAATTATTATCGAAGGTCCTACAAGAACAGGAAAAACACAGTGGGCACGTTCTATTGGACCACATAATTACTTAAGTGGCACCTGGTGCACTTTTCCTCAAACGACAAACGAGACTTTAATAACTTATTCACCTCTTTATTAAACAGGAGGAACTCTTCCTGTTCCTCCAAATTGATGTCTTTCGGGTTCGCCTTGATTCCCAAAATGTCCCACTTGTTCTGCCGAAGAAAACAACTGGTGCAAACGGCCAACAATTGTGGATAATTGTTTGGCAACTCTGTCACTTTGAAAGGAGGCATATAAATACAGAATAGTCTGAAGTAAAAATAATAGTATAAAAATTAAAAACAACCAATCAGGTAACGATACCATTCTAAAACAAATATTTAATCACAGAACTTAGCTTATAAGCTAAGCAACAACCGACAAAGAATAAAGTACAACAGTACTTTTTGTCGGCCACGTGCACTACACGATAAAAATATTAAACAGATGTGGGTCCCACCACATTAAAAAGAAGGTACGACAACCAAATGTGGGCCCCACCACATTTAAAAGACGGCGGGATAAAAAAATAAAGCAAAAAAAATCCCGCCTAAAACCTAATAGGACCCACAAAAACACGTGGCAAAATTTAGGCCACCCGGTAATATTAAACGGGTGGCCTAAATTTTGCCAGATGTCAAACGCATATGTATTGGTGTTAACCTATATAAACAACCCCATAACACCAATACAACCAGAACATTGAAACAACACCGATTACAATTATGAGAAACCCCCCAACTAATTTTCGTCTTCATGCAAAAAATATTTTCCTCACATATCCAAAATGCAATTTAGAAATTTCCGAAGCAATGAAACAAATACAAAACATACAATGTTCGTCAAACAAGAAATTCATACGAATTTCTCAAGAAACTCACGAAGATGGTTCTCCACATCTACATGCTTTAATACAATTCGAAGGTAAACTTCAATTATACAATAATCGTTTATTTGATCTTACCCATCCAAACACCTCTTCAATATTTCATCCGAATATTCAAGGAGCAAAATCCAGTTCAGATGTTAAAAAATACATTGAAAAGGAAGGAACCTATCTAGATTGGGGTGAGTTTCAGATAGATGGTCGGTCTGCAAGTTGAGGATTACAATCCGCTAATGAAGCTTACGCCCAAGCTTTAAATAGCGAAACTCATCAAAAAGCAATGGAAACTATTAAAGAGCTTGCGCCTAGAGATTTTGTTCTACAATTCCACAATATTCAAAACAATCTAAACCGAATCTTCCAAAAGCCAAAAGAAGTCTACGTTCCGAAATTCCATTTTAGTCAATTCATACTCACGGATGAAATTTCATTATGGTTCTCAAAAACTTTCGAACCACAAAATTTAAATGAATCCCCTGCGGGGCCATCTTTTCATATACTCAAAAAAGATACTGACAGACCAAAATCAATTATTATCGAAGGTCCTACAAGAACAGGAAAAACACAGTGGGCACGTTCTATTGGACCACATAATTACTTAAGTGGCACCTGGTGCACTTTTCCTCAAACGACAAACGAGACTTTAATAACTTATTCACCTCTTTATTAAACAGGAGGAACTCTTCCTGTTCCTCCAAATTGATGTCTTTCGGGTTCGCCTTGATTCCCAAAATGTCCCACTTGTTCTGCCGAAGAAAACAACTGGTGCAAACGGCCAACAATTGTGGATAATTGTTTGGCAACTCTGTCACTTTGAAAGGAGGCATATAAATACAGAATAGTCTGAAGTAAAAATAATAGTATAAAAATTAAAAACAACCAATCAGGTAACGATACCATTCTAAAACAAATATTTAATCACAGAACTTAGCTTATAAGCTAAGCAACAACCGACAAAGAATAAAGTACAACAGTACTTTTTGTCGGCCACGTGCACTACACGATAAAAATATTAAACAGATGTGGGTCCCACCACATTAAAAAGAAGGTACGACAACCAAATGTGGGCCCCACCACATTTAAAAGACGGCGGGATAAAAAAATAAAGCAAAAAAAATCCCGCCTAAAACCTAATAGGACCCACAAAAACACGTGGCAAAATTTAGGCCACCCGGTAATATTAAACGGGTGGCCTAAATTTTGCCAGATGTCAAACGCATATGTATTGGTGTTAACCTATATAAACAACCCCATAACACCAATACAACCAGAACATTGAAACAACACCGATTACAATTATGAGAAACCCCCCAACTAATTTTCGTCTTCATGCAAAAAATATTTTCCTCACATATCCAAAATGCAATTTAGAAATTTCCGAAGCAATGAAACAAATACAAAACATACAATGTTCGTCAAACAAGAAATTCATACGAATTTCTCAAGAAACTCACGAAGATGGTTCTCCACATCTACATGCTTTAATACAATTCGAAGGTAAACTTCAATTATACAATAATCGTTTATTTGATCTTACCCATCCAAACACCTCTTCAATATTTCATCCGAATATTCAAGGAGCAAAATCCAGTTCAGATGTTAAAAAATACATTGAAAAGGAAGGAACCTATCTAGATTGGGGTGAGTTTCAGATAGATGGTCGGTCTGCAAGAGGAGGATTACAATCCGCTAATGAAGCTTACGCCCAAGCTTTAAATAGCGAAACTCATCAAAAAGCAATGGAAACTATTAAAGAGCTTGCGCCTAGAGATTTTGTTCTACAATTCCACAATATTCAAAACAATCTAAACCGAATCTTCCAAAAGCCAAAAGAAGTCTACGTTCCGAAATTCCATTTTAGTCAATTCATACTCACGGATGAAATTTCATTATGGTTCTCAAAAACTTTCGAACCACAAAATTTAAATGAATCCCCTGCGGGGCCATCTTTTCATATACTCAAAAAAGATACTGACAGACCAAAATCAATTATTATCGAAGGTCCTACAAGAACAGGAAAAACACAGTGGGCACGTTCTATTGGACCACATAATTACTTAAGTGGCACCTGGTGCACTTTTCCTCAAACGACAAACGAGACTTTAATAACTTATTCACCTCTTTATTAAACAGGAGGAACTCTTCCTGTTCCTCCAAATTGATGTCTTTCGGGTTCGCCTTGATTCCCAAAATGTCCCACTTGTTCTGCCGAAGAAAACAACTGGTGCAAACGGCCAACAATTGTGGATAATTGTTTGGCAACTCTGTCACTTTGAAAGGAGGCATATAAATACAGAATAGTCTGAAGTAAAAATAATAGTATAAAAATTAAAAACAACCAATCAGGTAACGATACCATTCTAAAACAAATATTTAATCACAGAACTTAGCTTATAAGCTAAGCAACAACCGACAAAGAATAAAGTACAACAGTACTTTTTGTCAGCCACGTGCACTACACGACAAAAATATTAAACAGATGTGGGTCCCACCACATTAAAAAGAAGGTACGACAACCAAATGTGGGCCCCACCACATTTAAAAGACGGCGGGATAAAAAAATAAAGCATAAAAAATCCCGCCTAAAACCTAATAGGACCCACAAAAACACGTGGCAAAATTTAGGCCACCCGGTAATATTAAACGGGTGGCCTAAATTTTGCCAGATGTCAAACGCATATGTATTGGTGTTAACCTATATAAACAACCCCATAACACCAATACAACCAGAACATTGAAACAACACCGATTACAATTATGAGAAACCCCCCAACTAATTTTCGTCTTCATGCAAAAAATATTTTCCTCACATATCCAAAATGCAATTTAGAAATTTCCGAAGCAATGAAACAAATACAAAACATACAATGTTCGTCAAACAAGAAATTCATACGAATTTCTCAAGAAACTCACGAAGATGGTTCTCCACATCTACATGCTTTAATACAATTCGAAGGTAAACTTCAATTATACAATAATCGTTTATTTGATCTTACTCATCCAAACACCTCTTCAATATTTCATCCGAATATTCAAGGAGCAAAATCCAGTTCAGATGTTAAAAAATACATTGAAAAGGAAGGAACCTATCTAGATTGGGGTGAGTTTCAGATAGATGGTCGGTCTGCAAGAGGAGGATTACAATCCGCTAATGAAGCTTACGCCCAAGCTTTAAATAGCGAAACTCATCAAAAAGCAATGGAAACTATTAAAGAGCTTGCGCCTAGAGATTTTGTTCTACAATTCCACAATATTCAAAACAATCTAAACCGAATCTTCCAAAAGCCAAAAGAAGTCTACGTTCCGAAATTCCATTTTAGTCAATTCATACTCACGGATGAAATTTCATTATGGTTCTCAAAAACTTTCGAACCACAAAATTTAAATGAATCCCCTGCGGGGCCATCTTTTCATATACTCAAAAAAGATACTGACAGACCAAAATCAATTATTATCGAAGGTCCTACAAGAACAGGAAAAACACAGTGGGCACGTTCTATTGGACCACATAATTACTTAAGTGGCCATCTGGATTTCAACTACAACACTTTCTCAGACGAAGTGGAATACAACGTAATAGATGATGTGGATCCAGCGTACTTGAAAATGAAACATTGGAAACAATTAATTGGCGCGCAAAGAGAGTGGCAGACAAACCTTAAATATGGAAAACCACGTGTCATTAAAGGTGGTATTCCAATTGTTTGGCAACTCTGTCACTTTGAAAGGAGGCATATAAATACAGAATAGTCTGAAGTAAAAATAATAGTATAAAAATTAAAAACAACCAATCAGGTAACGATACCATTCTAAAACAAATATTTAATCACAGAACTTAGCTTATAAGCTAAGCAACAACCGACAAAGAATAAAGTACAACAGTACTTTTTGTCGGCCACGTGCACTACACGATAAAAATATTAAACAGATGTGGGTCCCACCACATTAAAAAGAAGGTACGACAACCAAATGTGGGCCCCACCACATTTAAAAGACGGCGGGATAAAAAAATAAAGCAAAAAAAATCCCGCCTAAAACCTAATAGGACCCACAAAAACACGTGGCAAAATTTAGGCCACCCGGTAATATTAAACGGGTGGCCTAAATTTTGCCAGATGTCAAACGCATATGTATTGGTGTTAACCTATATAAACAACCCCATAACACCAATACAACCAGAACATTGAAACAACACCGATTACAATTATGAGAAACCCTCCAACTAATTTTTGTCTTCATGCAAAAAATATTTTCCTCACATATCCAAAATGCAATTTAGAAATTTCCGAAGCAATGAAACAAATACAAAACATACAATGTTCGTCAAACAAGAAATTCATACGAATTTCTCAAGAAACTCACGAAGATGGTTCTCCACATCTACATGCTTTAATACAATTCGAAGGTAAACTTCAATTATACAATAATCGTTTATTTGATCTTACCCATCCAAACACCTCTTCAATATTTCATCCGAATATTCAAGGAGCAAAATCCAGTTCAGATGTTAAAAAATACATTGAAAAGGAAGGAACCTATCTAGATTGGGGTGAGTTTCAGATAGATGGTCGGTCTGCAAGAGGAGGATTACAATCCGCTAATGAAGCTTACGCCCAAGCTTTAAATAGCGAAACTCATCAAAAAGCAATGGAAACTATTAAAGAGCTTGCGCCTAGAGATTTTGTTCTACAATTCCACAATATTCAAAACAATCTAAACCGAATCTTCCAAAAGCCAAAAGAAGTCTACGTTCCGAAATTCCATTTTAGTCAATTCATACTCACGGATGAAATTTCATTATGGTTCTCAAAAACTTTCGAACCACAAAATTTAAATGAATCCCCTACGGGGCCATCTTTTCATATACTCAAAAAAGATACTGACAGACCAAAATCAATTATTATCGAAGGTCCTACAAGAACAGGAAAAACACAGTGGGCACGTTCTATTGGACCACATAATTACTTAAGTGGCCATCTGGATTTCAACTACAACACTTTCTCAGACAAAGTGGAATACAACGTAATAGATGATGTGGATCCAGCGTACTTGAAAATGAAACATTGGAAACAATTAATTGGCGCGCAAAGAGAGTGGCAGACAAACCTTAAATATGGAAAACCACGTGTCATTAAAGGTGGTATTCCAATTGTTTGGCAACTCTGTCACTTTGAAAGGAGGCATATAAATACAGAATAGTCTGAAGTAAAAATAATAGTATAAAAATTAAAAACAACCAATCAGGTAACGATACCATTCTAAAACAAATATTTAATCACAGAACTTAGCTTATAAGCTAAGCAACAACCGACAAAGAATAAAGTACAACAGTACTTTTTGTCGGCCACGTGCACTACACGATAAAAATATTAAACAGATGTGGGTCCCACCACATTAAAAAGAAGGTACGACAACCAAATGTGGGCCCCACCACATTTAAAAGACGGCGGGATAAAAAAATAAAGCATAAAAAATCCCGCCTAAAACCTAATAGGACCCACAAAAACACGTGGCAAAATTTAGGCCACCCGGTAATATTAAACGGGTGGCCTAAATTTTGCCAGATGTCAAACGCATATGTATTGGTGTTAACCTATATAAACAACCCCATAACACCAATACAACCAGAACATTGAAACAACACCGATTACAATTATGAGAAACCCCCCAACTAATTTTCGTCTTCATGCAAAAAATATTTTCCTCACATATCCAAAATGCAATTTAGAAATTTCCGAAGCAATGAAACAAATACAAAACATACAATGTTCGTCAAACAAGAAATTCATACGAATTTCTCAAGAAACTCACGAAGATGGTTCTCCACATCTACATGCTTTAATACAATTCGAAGGTAAACTTCAATTATACAATAATCGTTTATTTGATCTTACCCATCCAAACACCTCTTCAATATTTCATCCGAATATTCAAGGAGCAAAATCCAGTTCAGATGTTAAAAAATACATTGAAAAGGAAGGAACCTATCTAGATTGGGGTGAGTTTCAGATAGATGGTCGGTCTGCAAGAGGAGGATTACAATCCGCTAATGAAGCTTACGCCCAAGCTTTAAATAGCGAAACTCATCAAAAAGCAATGGAAACTATTAAAGAGCTTGCGCCTAGAGATTTTGTTCTACAATTCCACAATATTCAAAACAATCTAAACCGAATCTTCCAAAAGCCAAAAGAAGTCTACGTTCCGAAATTCCATTTTAGTCAATTCATACTCACGGATGAAATTTCATTATGGTTCTCAAAAACTTTCGAACCACAAAATTTAAATGAATCCCCTGCGGGGCCATCTTTTCATATACTCAAAAAAGATACTGACAGACCAAAATCAATTATTATCGAAGGTCCTACAAGAACAGGAAAAACACAGTGGGCACGTTCTATTGGACCACATAATTACTTAAGTGGCCATCTGGATTTCAACTACAACACTTTCTCAGACGAAGTGGAATACAACGTAATAGATGATGTGGATCCAGCGTACTTGAAAATGAAACATTGGAAACAATTAATTGGCGCGCAAAGAGAGTGGCGGACAAACCTTAAATATGGAAAACCACGTGTCATTAAAGGTGGTATTCCAATTGTTTGGCAACTTTGTCACTTTGAAAGGAGGCATATAAATACAGAATAGTCTGAAGTAAAAATAATAGTATAAAAATTAAAAACAACCAATCAGGTAACGATACCATTCTAAAACAAATATTTAATCACAGAACTTAGCTTATAAGCTAAGCAACAACCGACAAAGAATAAAGTACAACAGTACTTTTTGTCGGCCACGTGCACTACACGATAAAAATATTAAACAGATGTGGGTCCCACCACATTAAAAAGAAGGTACGACAACCAAATGTGGGCCCCACCACATTTAAAAGACGGCGGGATAAAAAAATAAAGCAAAAAAAATCCCGCCTAAAACCTAATAGGACCCACAAAAACACGTGGCAAAATTTAGGCCACCCGGTAATATTAAACGGGTGGCCTAAATTTTGCCAGATGTCAAACGCATATGTATTGGTGTTAACCTATATAAACAACCCCATAACACCAATACAACCAGAACATTGAAACAACACCGATTACAATTATGAGAAACCCCCCAACTAATTTTTGTCTTCATGCAAAAAATATTTTCCTCACATATCCAAAATGCAATTTAGAAATTTCCGAAGCAATGAAACAAATACAAAACATACAATGTTCGTCAAACAAGAAATTCATACGAATTTCTCAAGAAACTCACGAAGATGGTTCTCCACATCTACATGCTTTAATACAATTCGAAGGTAAACTTCAATTATACAATAATCGTTTATTTGATCTTACCCATCCAAACACCTCTTCAATATTTCATCCGAATATTCAAGGAGCAAAATCCAGTTCAGATGTTAAAAAATACATTGAAAAGGAAGGAACCTATCTAGATTGGGGTGAGTTTCAGATAGATGGTCGGTCTGCAAGAGGAGGATTACAATCCGCTAATGAAGCTTACGCCCAAGCTTTAAATAGCGAAACTCATCAAAAAGCAATGGAAACTATTAAAGAGCTTGCGCCTAGAGATTTTGTTCTACAATTCCACAATATTCAAAACAATCTAAACCGAATCTTCCAAAAGCCAAAAGAAGTCTACGTTCCGAAATTCCATTTTAGTCAATTCATACTCACGGATGAAATTTCATTATGGTTCTCAAAAACTTTCGAACCACAAAATTTAAATGAATCCCCTGCGGGGCCATCTTTTCATATACTCAAAAAAGATACTGACAGACCAAAATCAATTATTATCGAAGGTCCTACAAGAACAGGAAAAACACAGTGGGCACGTTCTATTGGACCACATAATTACTTAAGTGGCCATCTGGATTTCAACTACAACACTTTCTCAGACGAAGTGGAATACAACGTAATAGATGATGTGGATCCAGCGTACTTGAAAATGAAACATTGGAAACAATTAATTGGCGCGCAAAGAGAGTGGCAGACAAACCTTAAATATGGAAAACCACGTGTCATTAAAGGTGATATTCCAATTGTTTGGCAACTCTGTCACTTTGAAAGGAGGCATATAAATACAGAATAGTCTGAAGTAAAAATAATAGTATAAAAATTAAAAACAACCAATCAGGTAACGATACCATTCTAAAACAAATATTTAATCACAGAACTTAGCTTATAAGCTAACAACAACCGACAAAGAATAAAGTACAACAGTACTTTTTGTCGGCCACGTGCACTACACGATAAAAATATTAAACAGATGTGGGTCCCACCACATTAAAAAGAAGGTACGACAACCAAATGTGGGCCCCACCACATTTAAAAGACGGCGGGATAAAAAAATAAAGCATAAAAAATCCCGCCTAAAACCTAATAGGACCCACAAAAACACGTGGCAAAATTTAGGCCACCCGGTAATATTAAACGGGTGGCCTAAATTTTGCCAGATGTCAAACGCATATGTATTGGTGTTAACCTATATAAACAACCCCATAACACCAATACAACCAGAACATTGAAACAACACCGATTACAATTATGAGAAACCCCCCAACTAATTTTCGTCTTCATGCAAAAAATATTTTCCTCACATATCCAAAATGCAATTTAGAAATTTCCGAAGCAATGAAACAAATACAAAACATACAATGTTCGTCAAACAAGAAATTCATACGAATTTCTCAAGAAACTCACGAAGATGGTTCTCCACATCTACATGCTTTAATACAATTCGAAGGTAAACTTCAATTATACAATAATCGTTTATTTGATCTTACCCATCCAAACACCTCTTCAATATTTCATCCGAATATTCAAGGAGCAAAATCCAGTTCAGATGTTAAAAAATACATTGAAAAGGAAGGAACCTATCTAGATTGGGGTGAGTTTCAGATAGATGGTCGCTCTGCAAGAGGAGGATTACAATCCGCTAATGAAGCTTACGCCCAAGCTTTAAATAGCGAAACTCATCAAAAAGCAATGGAAACTATTAAAGAGCTTGCGCCTAGAGATTTTGTTCTACAATTCCACAATATTCAAAACAATCTAAACCGAATCTTCCAAAAGCCAAAAGAAGTCTACGTTCCGAAATTCCATTTTAGTCAATTCATACTCACGGATGAAATTTCATTATGGTTCTCAAAAACTTTCGAACCACAAAATTTAAATGAATCCCCTGCGGGGCCATCTTTTCATATACTCAAAAAAGATACTGACAGACCAAAATCAATTATTATCGAAGGTCCTACAAGAACAGGAAAAACACAGTGGGCACGTTCTATTGGACCACATAATTACTTAAGTGGCCATCTGGATTTCAACTACAACACTTTCTCAGACGAAGTGGAATACAACGTAATAGATGATGTGGATCCAGCGTACTTGAAAATGAAACATTGGAAACAATTAGTTGGCGCGCAAAGAGAGTGGCAGACAAACCTTAAATATGGAAAACCACGTGTCATTAAAGGTGGTATTCCAATTGTTTGGCAACTCTGTCACTTTGAAAGGAGGCATATAAATACAGAATAGTCTGAAGTAAAAATAATAGTATAAAAATTAAAAACAACCAATCAGGTAACGATACCATTCTAAAACAAATATTTAATCACAGAACTTAGCTTATAAGCTAAGCAACAACCGACAAAGAATAAAGTACAACAGTACTTTTTGTCGGCCACGTGCACTACACGATAAAAATATTAAACAGATGTGGGTCCCACCACATTAAAAAGAAGGTACGACAACCAAATGTGGGCCCCACCACATTTAAAAGACGGCGGGATAAAAAAATAAAGCATAAAAAATCCCGCCTAAAACCTAATAGGACCCACAAAAACACGTGGCAAAATTTAGGCCACCCGGTAATATTAAATGGGTGGCCTAAATTTTGCCAGATGTCAAACGCATATGTATTGGTGTTAACCTATATAAACAACCCCATAACACCAATACAACCAGAACATTGAAACAACACCGATTACAATTATGAGAAACCCCCCAACTAATTTTCGTCTTCATGCAAAAAATATTTTCCTCACATATCCAAAATGCAATTTAGAAATTTCCGAAGCAATGAAACAAATACAAAACATACAATGTTCGTCAAACAAGAAATTCATACGAATTTCTCAAGAAACTCACGAAGATGGTTCTCCACATCTACATGCTTTAATACAATTCGAAGGTAAACTTCAATTATACAATAATTTTCATTTGATCTTACCCATCCAAACACCTCTTCAATATTTCATCCGAATATTCAAGGAGCAAAATCCAGTTCAGATGTTAAAAAATACATTGAAAAGGAAGGAACCTATCTAGATTGGGGTGAGTTTCAGATAGATGGTCGGTCTGCAAGAGGAGGATTACAATCCGCTAATGAAGCTTACGCCCAAGCTTTAAATAGCGAAACTCATCAAAAAGCAATGGAAACTATTAAAGAGCTTGCGCCTAGAGATTTTGTTCTACAATTCCACAATATTCAAAACAATCTAAACCGAATCTTCCAAAAGCCAAAAGAAGTCTACGTTCCGAAATTCCATTTTAGTCAATTCATACTCACGGATGAAATTTCATTACGGTTCTCAAAAACTTTCGAACCACAAAATTTAAATGAATCCCCTGCGGGGCCATCTTTTCATATACTCAAAAAAGATACTGACAGACCAAAATCAATTATTATCGAAGGTCCTACAAGAACAGGAAAAACACAGTGGGCACGTTCTATTGGACCACATAATTACTTAAGTTGCCATCTGGATTTCAACTACAACACTTTCTCAGACGAAGTGGAATACAACGTAATAGATGATGTGGATCCAGCGTACTTGAAAATGAAACGTTGGAAACAATTAGTTGGCGCGCAAAGAGAGTGGCAGACAAACCTTAAATATGGAAAACCACGTGTCATTAAAGGTGGTATTCCAATTGTTTGGCAACTCTGTCACTTTGAAAGGAGGCATATAAATACAGAATAGTCTGAAGTAAAAATAATAGTATAAAAATTAAAAACAACCAATCAGGTAACGATACCATTCTAAAACAAATATTTAATCACAGAACTTAGCTTATAAGCTAAGCAACAACCGACAAAGAATAAAGTACAACAGTACTTTTTGTCGGCCACGTGCACTACACGATAAAAATATTAAACAGATGTGGATCCCACCACATTAAAAAGAAGGTACGACAACCAAATGTGGGCCCCACCACATTTAAAAGACGGCGGGATAAAAAAATAAAGCATAAAAAATCCCGCCTAAAACCTAATAGGACCCACAAAAACACGTGGCAAAATTTAGGCCACCCGGTAATATTAAACGGGTGGCCTAAATTTTGCCAGATGTCAAACGCATATGTATTGGTGTTAACCTATATAAACAACCCCATAACACCAATACAACCAGAACATTGAAACAACACCGATTACAATTATGAGAAACCCCCCAACTAATTTTCGTCTTCATGCAAAAAATATTTTCCTCACATATCCAAAATGCAATTTAGAAATTTCCGAAGCAATGAAACAAATACAAAACATACAATGTTCGTCAAACAAGAAATTCATACGAATTTCTCAAGAAACTCACGAAGATGGTTCTCCACATCTACATGCTTTAATACAATTCGAAGGTAAACTTCAATTATACAATAATCGTTTATTTGATCTTACCCATCCAAACACCTCTTCAATATTTCATCCGAATATTCAAGGAGCAAAATCCAGTTCAGATGTTAAAAAATACATTGAAAAGGAAGGAACCTATCTAGATTGGGGTGAGTTTCAGATAGATGGTCGGTCTGCAAGAGGAGGATTACAATCCGCTAATGAAGCTTACGCCCAAGCTTTAAATAGCGAAACTCATCAAAAAGCAATGGAAACTATTAAAGAGCTTGCGCCTAGAGATTTTGTTCTACAATTCCACAATATTCAAAACAATCTAAACCGAATCTTCCAAAAGCCAAAAGAAGTCTACGTTCCGAAATTCCATTTTAGTCAATTCATACTCACGGATGAAATTTCATTATGGTTCTCAAAAACTTTCGAACCACAAAATTTAAATGAATCCCCTGCGGGGCCATCTTTTCATATACTCAAAAAAGATACTGACAGACCAAAATCAATTATTATCGAAGGTCCTACAAGAACAGGAAAAACACAGTGGGCACGTTCTATTGGACCACATAATTACTTAAGTGGCCATCTGGATTTCAACTACAACACTTTCTCAGACGAAGTGGAATACAACGTAATAGATGATGTGGATCCAGCGTACTTGAAAATGAAACATTGGAAACAATTAGTTGGCGCGCAAAGAGAGTGGCAGACAAACCTTAAATATGGAAAACCACGTGTCATTAAAGGTGGTATTCCAATTGTTTGGCAACTCTGTCACTTTGAAAGGAGGCATATAAATACAGAATAGTCTGAAGTAAAAATAATAGTATAAAAATTAAAAACAACCAATCAGGTAACGATACCATTCTAAAACAAATATTTAATCACAGAACTTAGCTTATAAGCTAAGCAACAACCGACAAAGAATAAAGTACAACAGTACTTTTTGTCGGCCACGTGCACTACACGATAAAAATATTAAACAGATGTGGGTCCCACCACATTAAAAAGAAGGTACGACAACCAAATGTGGGCCCCACCACATTTAAAAGACGGCGGGATAAAAAAATAAAGCATAAAAAATCCCGCCTAAAACCTAATAGGACCCACAAAAACACGTGGCAAAATTTAGGCCACCCGGTAATATTAAACGGGTGGCCTAAATTTTGCCAGATGTCAAACGCATATGTATTGGTGTTAACCTATATAAACAACCCCATAACACCAATACAACCAGAACATTGAAACAACACCGATTACAATTATGAGAAACCCCCCAACTAATTTTCGTCTTCATGCAAAAAATATTTTCCTCACATATCCAAAATGCAATTTAGAAATTTCCGAAGCAATGAAACAAATACAAAACATACAATGTTCGTCAAACAAGAAATTCATACGAATTTCTCAAGAAACTCACGAAGATGGTTCTCCACATCTACATGCTTTAATACAATTCGAAGGTAAACTTCAATTATACAATAATCGTTTATTTGATCTTACCCATCCAAACACCTCTTCAATATTTCATCCGAATATTCAAGGAGCAAAATCCAGTTCAGATGTTAAAAAATACATTGAAAAGGAAGGAACCTATCTAGATTGGGGTGAGTTTCAGATAGATGGTCGGTCTGCAAGAGGAGGATTACAATCCGCTAATGAAGCTTACGCCCAAGCTTTAAATAGCGAAACTCATCAAAAAGCAATGGAAACTATTAAAGAGCTTGCGCCTAGAGATTTTGTTCTACAATTCCACAATATTCAAAACAATCTAAACCGAATCTTCCAAAAGCCAAAAGAAGTCTACGTTCCGAAATTCCATTTTAGTCAATTCATACTCACGGATGAAATTTCATTATGGTTCTCAAAAACTTTCGAACCACAAAATTTAAATGAATCCCCTGCGGGGCCATCTTTTCATATACTCAAAAAAGATACTGACAGACCAAAATCAATTATTATCGAAGGTCCTACAAGAACAGGAAAAACACAGTGGGCACGTTCTATTGGACCACATAATTACTTAAGTGGCCATCTGGATTTCAACTACAACACTTTCTCAGACGAAGTGGAATACAACGTAATAGATGATGTGGATCCAGCGTACTTGAAAATGAAACATTGGAAACAATTAGTTGGCGCGCAAAGAGAGTGGCAGACAAACCTTAAATATGGAAAACCACGTGTCATTAAAGGTGGTATTCCAATTGTTTGGCAACTCTGTCACTTTGAAAGGAGGCATATAAATACAGAATAGTCTGAAGTAAAAATAATAGTATAAAAATTAAAAACAACCAATCAGGTAACGATACCATTCTAAAACAAATATTTAATCACAGAACTTAGCTTATAAGCTAAGCAACAACCGACAAAGAATAAAGTACAACAGTACTTTTTGTCGGCCACGTGCACTACACGATAAAAATATTAAACAGATGTGGGTCCCACCACATTAAAAAGAAGGTACGACAACCAAATGTGGGCCCCACCACATTTAAAAGACGGCGGGATAAAAAAATAAAGCATAAAAAATCCCGCCTAAAACCTAATAGGACCCACAAAAACACGTGGCAAAATTTAGGCCACCCGGTAATATTAAACGGGTGGCCTAAATTTTGCCAGATGTCAAACGCATATGTATTGGTGTTAACCTATATAAACAACCCCATAACACCAATACAACCAGAACATTGAAACAACACCGATTACAATTATGAGAAACCCCCCAACTAATTTTCGTCTTCATGCAAAAAATATTTTCCTCACATATCCAAAATGCAATTTAGAAATTTCCGAAGCAATGAAACAAATACAAAACATACAATGTTCGTCAAACAAGAAATTCATACGAATTTCTCAAGAAACTCACGAAGATGGTTCTCCACATCTACATGCTTTAATACAATTCGAAGGTAAACTTCAATTATACAATAATCGTTTATTTGATCTTACCCATCCAAACACCTCTTCAATATTTCATCTGAATATTCAAGGAGCAAAATCCAGTTCAGATGTTAAAAAATACATTGAAAAGGAAGGAACCTATCTAGATTGGGGTGAGTTTCAGATAGATGGTCGGTCTGCAAGAGGAGGATTACAATCCGCTAATGAAGCTTACGCCCAAGCTTTAAATAGCGAAACTCATCAAAAAGCAATGGAAACTATTAAAGAGCTTGCGCCTAGAGATTTTGTTCTACAATTCCACAATATTCAAAACAATCTAAACCGAATCTTCCAAAAGCCAAAAGAAGTCTACGTTCCGAAATTCCATTTTAGTCAATTCATACTCACGGATGAAATTTCATTATGGTTCTCAAAAACTTTCGAACCACAAAATTTAAATGAATCCCCTGCGGGGCCATCTTTTCATATACTCAAAAAAGATACTGACAGAACAAAATCAATTATTATCGAAGGTTCTACAAGAACAGGAAAAACACAGTGGGCACGTTCTATTGGACCACATAATTACTTAAGTGGCACCTGGTGCACTTTTCCTCAAACGACAAACGAGACTTTAATAACTTATTCACCTCTTTATTAAACAGGAGGAACTCTTCCTGTTCCTCCAAATTGATGTCTTTCGGGTTCGCCTTGATTCCCAAAATGTACCACTTGTTCTGCCGAAGAAAACAACTGGTGCAAACGGCCAACAATTGTGGATAATTGTTTGGCAACTCTGTCACTTTGAAAGGAGGCATATAAATACAGAATAGTCTGAAGTAAAAATAATAGTATAAAAATTAAAAACAACCAATCAGGTAACGATACCATTCTAAAACAAATATTTAATCACAGAACTTAGCTTATAAGCTAAGCAACAACCGACAAAGAATAAAGTACAACAGTACTTTTTGTCGGCCACGTGCACTACACGATAAAAATATTAAACAGATGTGGGTCCCACCACATTAAAAAGAAGGTACGACAACCAAATGTGGGCCCCACCACATTTAAAAGACGGCGGGATAAAAAAATAAAGCATAAAAAAACCCGCCTAAAACCTAATAGGACCCACAAAAACACGTGGCAAAATTTAGGCCACCCGGTAATATTAAACGGGTGGCCTAAATTTTGCCAGATGTCAAACGCATATGTATTGGTGTTAACCTATATAAACAACCCCATAACACCAATACAACCAGAACATTGAAACAACACCGATTACAATTATGAGAAACCCCCCAACTAATTTTCGTCTTCATGCAAAAAATATTTTCCTCACATATCCAAAATGCAATTTAGAAATTTCCGAAGCAATGAAACAAATACAAAACATACAATGTTCGTCAAACAAGAAATTCATACGAATTTCTCAAGAAACTCACGAAGATGGTTCTCCACATCTACATGCTTTAATACAATTCGAAGGTAAACTTCAATTATACAATAATCGTTTATTTGATCTTACCCATCCAAACACCTCTTCAATATTTCATCCGAATATTCAAGGAGCAAAATCCAGTTCAGATGTTAAAAAATACATTGAAAAGGAAGGAACCTATCTAGATTGGGGTGAGTTTCAGATAGATGGTCGGTCTGCAAGAGGAGGATTACAATCCGCTAATAAAGCTTACGCCCAAGCTTTAAATAGCGAAACTCATCAAAAAGCAATGGAAACTATTAAAGAGCTTGCGCCTAGAGATTTTGTTCTACAATTCCACAATATTCAAAACAATCTAAACCGAATCTTCCAAAAGCCAAAAGAAGTCTACGTTCCGAAATTCCATTTTAGTCAATTCATACTCACGGATGAAATTTCATTATGGTTCTCAAAAACTTTCGAACCACAAAATTTAAATGAATCCCCTGCGGGGCCATCTTTTCATATACTCAAAAAAGATACTGACAGACCAAAATCAATTATTATCGAAGGTTCTACAAGAACAGGAAAAACACAGTGGGCACGTTCTATTGGACCACATAATTACTTAAGTGGCACCTGGTGCACTTTTCCTCAAACGACAAACGAGACTTTAATAACTTATTCACCTCTTTATTAAACAGGAGGAACTCTTCCTGTTCCTCCAAATTGATGTCTTTCGGGTTCGCCTTGATTCCCAAAATGTCCCACTTGTTCTGCCGAAGAAAACAACTGGTGCAAACGGCCAACAATTGTGGATAATTGTTTGGCAACTCTGTCACTTTGAAAGGAGGCATATAAATACAGAATAGTCTGAAGTAAAAATAATAGTATAAAAATTAAAAACAACCAATCAGGTAACGATACCATTCTAAAACAAATATTTAATCACAGAACTTAGCTTATAAGCTAAGCAACAACCGACAAAGAATAAAGTACAACAGTACTTTTTGTCGGCCACGTGCACTACACGATAAAAATATTAAACAGATGTGGGTCCCACCACATTAAAAAGAAGGTACGACAACCAAATGTGGGCCCCACCACATTTAAAAGACGGCGGGATAAAAAAATAAAGCAAAAAAAATCCCGCCTAAAACCTAATAGGACCCACAAAAATACGTGGCAAAATTTAGGCCACCCGGTAATATTAAACGGGTGGCCTAAATTTTGCCAGATGTCAAACGCATATGTATTGGTGTTAACCTATATAAACAACCCCATAACACCAATACAACCAGAACATTGAAACAACACCGATTACAATTATGAGAAACCCCCCAACTAATTTTCGTCTTCATGCAAAAAATATTTTCCTCGCATATCAAAAATGCAATTTAGAAATTTCCGAAGCAATGAAACAAATACAAAACATACAATGTTCGTCAAACAAGAAATTCATACGAATTTCTCAAGAAACTCACGAAGATGGTTCTCCACATCTACATGCTTTAATACAATTCGAAGGTAAACTTCAATTATACAATAATCGTTTATTTGATCTTACCCATCCAAACACCTCTTCAATATTTCATCCGAATATTCAAGGAGCAAAATCCAGTTCAGATGTTAAAAAATACATTGAAAAGGAAGGAACCTATCTAGATTGGGGTGAGTTTCAGATAGATGGTCGGTCTGCAAGAGGAGGATTACAATGCGCTAATAAAGCTTACGCCCAAGCTTTAAATAGCGAAACTCATCAAAAAGCAATGGAAACTATTAAAGAGCTTGCGCCTAGAGATTTTGTTCTACAATTCCACAATATTCAAAACAATCTAAACCGAATCTTCCAAAAGCCAAAAGAAGTCTACGTTCCGAAATTCCATTTTAGTCAATTCATACTCACGGATGAAATTTCATTATGGTTCTCAAAAACTTTCGAACCACAAAATTTAAATGAATCCCCTGCGGGGCCATCTTTTCATATACTCAAAAAAGATACTGACAGACCAAAATCAATTATTATCGAAGGTTCTACAAGAACAGGAAAAACACAGTGGGCACGTTCTATTGGACCACATAATTACTTAAGTGGCACCTGGTGCACTTTTCCTCAAACGACAAACGAGACTTTAATAACTTATTCACCTCTTTATTAAACAGGAGGAACTCTTCCTGTTCCTCCAAATTGATGTCTTTCGGGTTCGCCTTGATTCCCAAAATGTCCCACTTGTTCTGCCGAAGAAAACAACTGGTGCAAACGGCCGACAATTGTGGATAATTGTTTGGCAACTCTGTCACTTTGAAAGGAGGCATATAAATACAGAATAGTCTGAAGTAAAAATAATAATATAAAAATTAAAAACAACCAATCAGGTAACGATACCATTCTAAAACAAATATTTAATCACATAACTTAGCTTATAAGCTAAGCAACAACCGACAAAGAATAAAGTACAACAGTACTTTTTGTCGGCCACGTGCACTACACGATAAAAATATTAAACAGATGTGGGTCCCACCACATTAAAAAGAAGGTACGACAACCAAATGTGGGCCCCACCACATTTGAAAGACGGCGGGATAAAAAAATAAAGCATAAAAAATCCCGCCTAAAACCTAATAGGACCCACAAAAACACGTGGCAAAATTTAGGCCACCCGGTAATATTAAACGGGTGGCCTAAATTTTGCCAGATGTCAAACGCATATGTATTGGTGTTAACCTATATAAACAACCCCATAACACCAATACAACCAGAACATTGAAACAACACCGACTACAATTATGAGAAACCCCCAACTAATTTTCGTCTTCATGCAAAAAATATTTTCCTCGCATATCCAAAATGCAATTTAGAAATTTCCGAAGCAATGAAACAAATACAAAACATACAATGTTCGTCAAACAAGAAATTCATACGAATTTCTCAAGAAACTCACGAAGATGGTTCTCCACATCTACATGCTTTAATACAATTCGAAGGTAAACTTCAATTATACAATAATCGTTTATTTGATCTTACCCATCCAAACACCTCTTCAATATTTCATCCGAATATTCAAGGAGCAAAATCCAGTTCAGATGTTAAAAAATACATTGAAAAGGAAGGAACCTATCTAGATTGGGGTGAGTTTCATATAGATGGTCGGTCTGCAAGAGGAGGATTACAATCCGCTAATAAAGCTTACGCCCAAGCTTTAAATAGCGAAACTCATCAAAAAGCAATGGAAACTATTAAAGAGCTTGCGCCTAGAGATTTTGTTCTACAATTCCACAATATTCAAAACAATCTAAACCGAATCTTCCAAAAGCCAAAAGAAGTCTACGTTCCGAAATTCCATTTTAGTCAATTCATACTCACGGATGAAATTTCATTATGGTTCTCAAAAACTTTCGAACCACAAAATTTAAATGAATCCCCTGCGGGGCCATCTTTTCATATAGTCAAAAAAGATACTGACAGACCAAAATCAATTATTATCGAAGGTCCTACAAGAACAGGAAAAACACAGTGGGCACGTTCTATTGGACCACATAATTACTTAAGTGGCACCTGGTGCACTTTTCCTCAAACGACAAACGAGACTTTAATAACTTATTCACCTCTTTATTAAACAGGAGGAACTCTTCCTGTTCCTCCAAATTGATGTCTTTTGGGTTCGCCTTGATTCCCAAAATGTCCCACTTGTTCTGCCGAAGAAAACAACTGGTGCAAACGGCCGACAATTGTGGATAATTGTTTGGCAACTCTGTCACTTTGAAAGGAGGCATATAAATACAGAATAGTCTGAAGTAAAAATAATAGTATAAAAATTAAAAACAACCAATCAGGTAACGATACCATTCTAAAACAAATATTTAATCACAGAACTTAGCTTATAAGCTAAGCAACAACCGACAAAGAATAAAGTACAACAGTACTTTTTGTCGGCCACGTGCACTACACGACAAAAATATTAAACAGATGTGGGTCCCAACACATTAAAAAGAAGGTACGACAACCAAATGTGGGCCCCACCACATTTAAAAGACGGCGGGATTAAAAAATAAAGCATAAAAAATCACGCCTAAAACCTAATAGGACCCACAAAAACACGTGGCAAAATTTAGGCCACCCGGTAATATTAAACGGGTGGCCTAAATTTTGCCAGATGTCAAACGCATATGTATTGGTGTTAACCTATATAAACAACCCCATAACACCAATACAACCAGAACATTGAAACAACACCGATTACAATTATGAGAAACCCCCCAACAAATTTTCGTCTTCATGCAAAAAATATTTTCCTCACATATCCAAAATGCAATTTAGAAATTTCCGAAGCAATGAAACAAATACAAAACATACAATGTTCGTCAAACAAGAAATTCATACGAATTTCTCAAGAAACTCACGAAGATGGTTCTCCACATCTACATGCTTTAATACAATTCGAAGGTAAACTTCAATTATACAATAATCGTTTATTTGATCTTACCCATCCAAACACCTCTTCAATATTTCATCCGAATATTCAAGGAGCAAAATCCAGTTCAGATGTTAAAAAATACATTGAAAAGGAAGGAACCTATCTAGATTGGGGTGAGTTTCAGATAGATGGTCGGTCTGCAAGAGGAGGATTACAATCCGCTAATGAAGCTTACGCCCAAGCTTTAAATAGCGAAACTCATCAAAAAGCAATGGAAACTATTAAAGAGCTTGCGCCTAGAGATTTTGTTCTACAATTCCACAATATTCAAAACAATCTAAACCGAATCTTCCAAAAGCCAAAAGAAGTCTACGTTCCGAAATTCCATTTTAGTCAATTCATACTCACGGATGAAATTTCATTATGGTTCTCAAAAACTTTCGAACCACAAAATTTAAATGAATCCCCTGCGGGGCCATCTTTTCATATACTCAAAAAAGATACTGACAGACCAAAATCAATTATTATCGAAGGTCCTACAAGAACAGGAAAAACACAGTGGGCACGTTCTATTGGACCACATAATTACTTAAGTGGCCATCTGGATTTCAACTACAACACTTTCTCAGACGAAGTGGAATACAACGTAATAGATGATGTGGATCCAGCGTACTTGAAAATGAAACATTGGAAACAATTAATTGGCGCGCAAAGAGAGTGGCAGACAAACCTTAAATATGGAAAACCACGTGTCATTAAAGGTGGTATTCCAATTGTTTGGCAACTCTGTCACTTTGAAAGGAGGCATATAAATACAGAATAGTCTGAAGTAAAAATAATAGTATAAAAATTAAAAACAACCAATCAGGTAACGATACCATTCTAAAACAAATATTTAATCACAGAACTTAGCTTATAAGCTAAGCAACAACCGACAAAGAATAAAGTACAACAGTACTTTTTGTCGGCCACGTGCACTACACGACAAAAATATTAAACAGATGTGGGTCCCACCACATTAAAAAGAAGGTACGACAACCAAATGTGGGCCCCACCACATTTAAAAGACGGCGGGATAAAAAAATAAAGCATAAAAAATCCCGCCTAAAACCTAATAGGACCCACAAAAACACGTGGCAAAATTTAGGCCACCCGGTAATATTAAACGGGTGGCCTAAATTTTGCCAGATGTCAAACGCATATGTATTGGTGTTAACCTATATAAACAACCCCATAACACCAATACAACCAGAACATTGAAACAACACCGACTACAATTATGAGAAACCCCCCAACTAATTTTCGTCTTCATGCAAAAAATATTTTCCTCACATATCCAAAATGCAATTTAGAAATTTCCGAAGCAATGAAACAAATACAAAACATACAATGTTCGTCAAACAAGAAATTCATACGAATTTCTCAAGAAACTCACGAAGATGGTTCTCCACATCTACATGCTTTAATACAATTCGAAGGTAAACTTCAATTATACAATAATCGTTTATTTGATCTTACCCATCCAAACACCTCTTCAATATTTCATCCGAATATTCAAGGAGCAAAATCCAGTTCAGATGTTAAAAAATACATTGAAAAGGAAGGAACCTATCTAGATTGGAGTGAGTTTCAGATAGATGGTCGGTCTGCAAGAGGAGGATTACAATCCGCTAATGAAGCTTACGCCCAAGCTTTAAATAGCGAAACTCATCAAAAAGCAATGGAAACTATTAAAGAGCTTGCGCCTAGAGATTTTGTTCTACAATTCCACAATATTCAAAACAATCTAAACCGAATCTTCCAAAAGCCAAAAGAAGTCTACGTTCCGAAATTCCATTTTAGTCAATTCATACTCACGGATGAAATTTCATTATGGTTCTCAAAAACTTTCGAACCACAAAATTTAAATGAATCCCCTGCGGGGCCATCTTTTCATATACTCAAAAAAGATACTGACAGACCAAAATCAATTATTATCGAAGGTCCTACAAGAACAGGAAAAACACAGTGGGCACGTTCTATTGGACCACATAATTACTTAAGTGGCCATCTGGATTTCAACTACAACACTTTCTCAGACGAAGTGGAATACAACGTAATAGATGATGTGGATCCAGCGTACTTGAAAATGAAACATTGGAAACAATTAATTGGCGCGCAAAGAGAGTGGCAGACAAACCTTAAATATGGAAAACCACGTGTCATTAAAGGTGGTATTCCAATTGTTTGGCAACTCTGTCACTTTGAAAGGAGGCATATAAATACAGAATAGTCTGAAGTAAAAATAATAGTATAAAAATTAAAAACAACCAATCAGGTAACGATACCATTCTAAAACAAATATTTAATCACAGAACTTAGCTTATAAGCTAAGCAACAACCGACAAAGAATAAAGTACAACAGTACTTTTTGTCGGCCACGTGCACTACACGATAAAAATATTAAACAGATGTGGGTCCCACCACATTAAAAAGAAGGTACGACAACCAAATGTGGGCCCCACCACATTTAAAAGACGGCGGGATAAAAAAATAAAGCATAAAAAATCCCGCCTAAAACCTAATAGGACCCACAAAAACACGTGGCAAAATTTAGGCCACCCGGTAATATTAAACGGGTGGCCTAAATTTTGCCAGATGTCAAACGCATATGTATTGGTGTTAACCTATATAAACAACCCCATAACACCAATACAACCAGAACATTGAAACAACACCGATTACAATTATGAGAAACCCCCCAACTAATTTTCGTCTTCATGCAAAAAATATTTTCCTCACATATCCAAAATGCAATTTAGAAATTTCCGAAGCAATGAAACAAATACAAAACATACAATGTTCGTCAAACAAGAAATTCATACGAATTTCTCAAGAAACTCACGAAGATGGTTCTCCACATCTACATGCTTTAATACAATTCGAAGGTAAACTTCAATTATACAATAATCGTTTATTTGATCTTACCCATCCAAACACCTCTTCAATATTTCATCCGAATATTCAAGGAGCAAAATCCAGTTCAGATGTTAAAAAATACATTGAAAAGGAAGGAACCTATCTAGATTGGAGTGAGTTTCAGATAGATGGTCGGTCTGCAAGAGGAGGATTACAATCCGCTAATGAAGCTTACGCCCAAGCTTTAAATAGCGAAACTCATCAAAAAGCAATGGAAACTATTAAAGAGCTTGCGCATAGAGATTTTGTTCTACAATTCCACAATATTCAAAACAATCTAAACCGAATCTTCCAAAAGCCAAAAGAAGTCTACGTTCCGAAATTCCATTTTAGTCAATTCATACTCACGGATGAAATTTCATTATGGTTCTCAAAAACTTTCGAACCACAAAATTTAAATGAATCCCCTGCGGGGCCATCTTTTCATATACTCAAAAAAGATACTGACAGACCAAAATCAATTATTATCGAAGGTCCTACAAGAACAGGAAAAACACAGTGGGCACGTTCTATTGGACCACATAATTACTTAAGTGGCCATCTGGATTTCAACTACAACACTTTCTCAGACGAAGTGGAATACAACGTAATAGATGATGTGGATCCAGCGTACTTGAAAATGAAACATTGGAAACAATTAATTGGCGCGCAAAGAGAGTGGCAGACAAACCTTAAATATGGAAAACCACGTGTCATTAAAGGTGGTATTCCAATTGTTTGGCAACTCTGTCACTTTGAAAGGAGGCATATAAATACAGAATAGTCTGAAGTAAAAATAATAGTATAAAAATTAAAAACAACCAATCAGGTAACGATACCATTCTAAAACAAATATTTAATCATAGAACTTAGCTTATAAGCTAAGCAACAACCGACAAAGAATAAAGTACAACAGTACTTTTTGTCGGCCACGTGCACTACACGATAAAAATATTAAACAGATGTGGGTCCCACCACATTAAAAAGAAGGTACGACAACCAAATGTGGGCCCCACCACATTTAAAAGACGGCGGGATAAAAAAATAAAGCATAAAAAATCCCGCCTAAAACCTAATAGGACCCACAAAAACACGTGGCAAAATTTAGGCCACCCGGTAATATTAAACGGGTGGCCTAAGTTTTGCCAGATGTCAAACGCATATGTATTGGTGTTAACCTATATAAACAACCCCATAACACCAATACAACCAGAACATTGAAACAACACCGATTACAATTATGAGAAACCCCCCAACTAATTTTCGTCTTCATGCAAAAAATATTTTCCTCACATATCCAAAATGCAATTTAGAAATTTCCGAAGCAATGAAACAAATACAAAACATACAATGTTCGTCAAACAAGAAATTCATACGAATTTCTCAAGAAACTCACGAAGATGGTTCTCCACATCTACATGCTTTAATACAATTCGAAGGTAAACTTCAATTATACAATAATCGTTTATTTGATCTTACCCATCCAAACACCTCTTCAATATTTCATCCGAATATTCAAGGAGCAAAATCCAGTTCAGATGTTAAAAAATACATTGAAAAGGAAGGAACCTATCTAGATTGGAGTGAGTTTCAGATAGATGGTCGGTCTGCAAGAGGAGGATTACAATCCGCTAATGAAGCTTACGCCCAAGCTTTAAATAGCGAAACTCATCAAAAAGCAATGGAAACTATTAAAGAGCTTGCGCCTAGAGATTTTGTTCTACAATTCCACAATATTCAAAACAATCTAAACCGAATCTTCCAAAAGCCAAAAGAAGTCTACGTTCCGAAATTCCATTTTAGTCAATTCATACTCACGGATGAAATTTCATTATGGTTCTCAAAAACTTTCGAACCACAAAATTTAAATGAATCCCCTGCGGGGCCATCTTTTCATATACTCAAAAAAGATACTGACAGACCAAAATCAATTATTATCGAAGGTCCTACAAGAACAGGAAAAACACAGTGGGCACGTTCTATTGGACCACATAATTACTTAAGTGGCCATCTGGATTTCAACTACAACACTTTCTCAGACGAAGTGGAATACAACGTAATAGATGATGTGGATCCAGCGTACTTGAAAATGAAACATTGGAAACAATTAATTGGCGCGCAAAGAGAGTGGCAGACAAACCTTAAATATGGAAAACCACGTGTCATTAAAGGTGGTATTCCAATTGTTTGGCAACTCTGTCACTTTGAAAGGAGGCATATAAATACAGAATAGTCTGAAGTAAAAATAATAGTATAAAAATTAAAAACAACCAATCAGGTAACGATACCATTCTAAAACAAATATTTAATCACAGAACTTAGCTTATAAGCTAAGCAACAACCGACAAAGAATAAAGTACAACAGTACTTTTTGTCGGCCACGTGCACTACACGATAAAAATATTAAACAGATGTGGGTCCCACCACATTAAAAAGAAGGTACGACAACCAAATGTGGGCCCCACCACATTTAAAAGACGGCGGGATAAAAAAATAAAGCATAAAAAATCCCACCTAAAACCTAATAGGACCCACAAAAACACGTGGCAAAATTTAGGCCACCCGGTAATATTAAACGGGTGGCCTAAGTTTTGCCAGATGTCAAACGCATATGTATTGGTGTTAACCTATATAAACAACCCCATAACACCAATACAACCAGAACATTGAAACAACACCGATTACAATTATGAGAAACCCCCCAACTAATTTTCGTCTTCATGCAAAAAATATTTTCCTCACATATCCAAAATGCAATTTAGAAATTTCCGAAGCAATGAAACAAATACAAAACATACAATGTTCGTCAAACAAGAAATTCATACGAATTTCTCAAGAAACTCACGAAGATGGTTCTCCACATCTACATGCTTTAATACAATTCGAAGGTAAACTTCAATTATACAATAATCGTTTATTTGATCTTACCCATCCAAACACCTCTTCAATATTTCATCCGAATATTCAAGGAGCAAAATCCAGTTCAGATGTTAAAAAATACATTGAAAAGGAAGGAACCTATCTAGATTGGAGTGAGTTTCAGATAGATGGTCGGTCTGCAAGAGGAGGATTACAATCCGCTAATGAAGCTTACGCCCAAGCTTTAAATAGCGAAACTCATCAAAAAGCAATGGAAACTATTAAAGAGCTTGCGCCTAGAGATTTTGTTCTACAATTCCACAATATTCAAAACAATCTAAACCGAATCTTCCAAAAGCCAAAAGAAGTCTACGTTCCGAAATTCCATTTTAGTCAATTCATACTCACGGATGAAATTTCATTATGGTTCTCAAAAACTTTCGAACCACAAAATTTAAATGAATCCCCTACGGGGCCATCTTTTCATATACTCAAAAAAGATACTGACAGACCAAAATCAATTATTATCGAAGGTTCTACAAGAACAGGAAAAACAAAGTGGGCACGTTCTATTGGACCACATAATTACTTAAGGTGGTATTTCAATTGTTTGGCAACTCTGTCACTTTGAAAGGAGGCATATAAATACAGAATAGTCTGAAGTAAAAATAATAGTATAAAAATTAAAAACAACCAATCAGGTAACGATACCATTCTAAAACAAATATTTAATCACAGAACTTAGGTTATAAGCTAAGCAACAACCGACAAAGAATAAAGTACAACAGTACTTTTTGTCGGCCACGTGCACTACACGATAAAAATATTAAACAGATGTGGGTCCCACCACATTAAAAAGAAGGTACGACAACCAAATGTGGGCCCCACCACATTTAAAAGACGGCGGGATAAAAAAATAAAGCATAAAAAATCCCGCCTAAAACCTAATAGGACCCACAAAAACACGTGGCAAAATTTAGGCCACCCGGTAATATTAAACGGGTGGCCTAAATTTTGCCAGATGTCAAACGCATATGTATTGGTGTTAACCTATATAAACAACCCCATAACACCAATACAACCAGAACATTGAAACAACACCGATTACAATTATGAGAAACCCCCCAACTAATTTTCGTCTTCATGCAAAAAATATTTTCCTCACATATCCAAAATGCAATTTAGAAATTTCCGAAGCAATGAAACAAATACAAAACATACAATGTTCGTCAAACAAGAAATTCATACGAATTTCTCAAGAAACTCACGAAGATGGTTCTCCACATCTACATGCTTTAATACAATTCGAAGGTAAACTTCAATTATACAATAATCGTTTATTTGATCTTACCCATCCAAACACCTCTTCAATATTTCATCCGAATATTCAAGGAGCAAAATCCAGTTCAGATGTTAAAAAATACATTGAAAAGGAAGGAACCTATCTAGATTGGAGTGAGTTTCAGATAGATGGTCGGTCTGCAAGAGGAGGATTACAATCCGCTAATGAAGCTTACGCCCAAGCTTTAAATAGCGAAACTCATCAAAAAGCAATGGAAACTATTAAAGAGCTTGCGCCTAGAGATTTTGTTCTACAATTCCACAATATTCAAAACAACCTAAACCGAATCTTCCAAAAGCCAAAAGAAGTCTACGTTCCGAAATTCCATTTTAGTCAATTCATACTCACGGATGAAATTTCATTATGGTTCTCAAAAACTTTCGAACCACAAAATTTAAATGAATCCCCTGCGGGGCCATCTTTTCATATACTCAAAAAAGATACTGACAGACCAAAATCAATTATTATCGAAGGTTCTACAAGAACAGGAAAAACACAGTGGGCACGTTCTATTGGACCACATAATTACTTAAGGTGGTATTCCAATTGTTTGGCAACTCTGTCACTTTGAAAGGAGGCATATAAATACAGAATAGGCTGAAGTAAAAATAATAGTATAAAAATTAAAAACAACCAATCAGGTAACGATACCATTCTAAAACAAATATTTAATCACAGAACTTAGCTTATAAGCTAAGCAACAACCGACAAAGAATAAAGTACAACAGTACTTTTTGTCGGCCACGTGCACTACACGATAAAAATATTAAACAGATGTGGGTCCCACCACATTAAAAAGAAGGTACGACAACCAAATGTGGGCCCCACCACATTTGAAAGACGGCGGGATAAAAAAATAAAGCATAAAAAATCCCGCCTAAAACCTAATAGGACCCACAAAAACACGTGGCAAAATTTTGGCCACCCGGTAATATTAAACGGGTGGCCTAAATTTTGCCAGATGTCAAACGCATATGTATTGGTGTTAACCTATATAAACAACCCCATAACACCAATACAACCAGAACATTGAAACAACACCGATTACAATTATGAGAAACCCCCCAACTAATTTTCGTCTTCATGCAAAAAATATTTTCCTCACATATCCAAAATGCAATTTAGAAATTTCCGAAGCAATGAAACAAATACAAAACATACAATGTTCGTCAAACAAGAAATTCATACGAATTTCTCAAGAAACTCACGAAGATGGTTCTCCACATCTACATGCTTTAATACAATTCGAAGGTAAACTTCAATTATACAATAATCGTTTATTTGATCTTACCCATCCAAACACCTCTTCAATATTTCATCCGAATATTCAAGGAGCAAAATCCAGTTCAGATGTTAAAAAATACATTGAAAAGGAAGGAACCTATCTAGATTGGGGTGAGTTTCAGATAGATGGTCGGTCTGCAAGAGGAGGATTACAATCCGCTAATGAAGCTTACGCCCAAGCTTTAAATAGCGAAACTCATCAAAAAGCAATGGAAACTATTAAAGAGCTTGCGCCTAGAGATTTTGTTCTACAATTCCACAATATTCAAAACAATCTAAACCGAACCTTCCAAAAGCCAAAAGAAGTCTACGTTCCGAAATTCCATTTTAGTCAATTCATACTCACGGATGAAATTTCATTATGGTTCTCAAAAACTTTCGAACCACAAAATTTAAATGAATCCCCTGCGGGGCCATCTTTTCATATACTCAAAAAAGATACTGACAGACCAAAATCAATTATTATCGAAGGTCCTACAAGAACAGGAAAAACACAGTGGGCACGTTCTATTGGACCACATAATTACTTAAGTGGCACCTGGTGCACTTTTCCTCAAACGACAAACGAGACTTTAATAACTTATTCACCTCTTTATTAAACAGGAGGAACTCTTCATGTTCCTCCAAATTGATGTCTTTCGGGTTCGCCTTGATTCCCAAAATGTCCCACTTGTTCTGCCGAAGAAAACAACTGGTGCAAACGGCCGACAATTGTGGATAATTGTTTGGCAACTCTGTCACTTTGAAAGGAGGCATATAAATACAGAATAGTCTGAAGTAAAAATAATAGTATAAAAATTAAAAACAACCAATCAGGTAACGATACCATTCTAAAACAAATATTTAATCACAGAACTTAGCTTATAAGCTAAGCAACAACCGACAAAGAATAAAGTACAACAGTACTTTTTGTCGGCCACGTGCACTACACGACAAAAATATTAAACAGATGTGGGTCCCAACACATTAAAAAGAAGGTACGACAACCAAATGTGGGCCCCACCACATTTGAAAGACGGCGGGATTAAAAAATAAAGCATAAAAAATCCCGCCTAAAACCTAATAGGACCCACAAAAACACGTGGCAAAATTTAGGCCACCCGGTAATATTAAACGGGTGGCCTAAATTTTGCCAGATGTCAAACGCATATGTATTGGTGTTAACCTATATAAACAACCCCATAACACCAATACAACCAGAACATTGAAACAACACCGATTACAATTATGAGAAACCCCCCAACTAATTTTCGTCTTCATGCAAAAAATATTTTCCTCACATATCCAAAATGCAATTTAGAAATTTCCGAAGCAATGAAACAAATACAAAACATACAATGTTCGTCAAACAAGAAATTCATACGAATTTCTCAAGAAACTCACGAAGATGGTTCTCCACATCTACATGCTTTAATACAATTCGAAGGTAAACTTCAATTATACAATAATCGTTTATTTGATCTTACCCATCCAAACACCTCTTCAATATTTCATCCGAATATTCAAGGAGCAAAATCCAGTTCAGATGTTAAAAAATACATTGAAAAGGAAGGAACCTATCTAGATTGGGGTGAGTTTCAGATAGATGGTAGGTCTGCCAGAGGAGGATTACAATCCGCTAATGAAGCTTACGCCCAAGCTTTAAATAGCGAAACTCATCAAAAAGCAATGGAAACTATTAAAGAGCTTGCGCCTAGAGATTTTGTTCTACAATTCCACAATATTCAAAACAATCTAAACCGAATCTTCCAAAAGCCAAAAGAAGTCTACGTTCCGAAATTCCATTTTAGTCAATTCATACTCACGGATGAAATTTCATTATGGTTCTCAAAAACTTTCGAACCACAAAATTTAAATGAATCCTCTGCGGGGCCATCTTTTCATATACTCAAAAAAGATACTGACAGACCAAAATCAATTATTATCGAAGGTTCTACAAGAACAGGAAAAACACAGTGGGCACGTTCTATTGGACCACATAATTACTTAAGGTGGTATTCCAATTGTTTGGCAACTCTGTCACTTTGAAAGGAGGCATATAAATACAGAATAGTCTGAAGTAAAAATAATAGTATAAAAATTAAAAACAACCAATCAGGTAACGATACCATTCTAAAACAAATATTTAATCACAGAACTTAGCTTATAAGCTAAGCAACAACCGACAAAGAATAAAGCACAACAGTACTTTTTGTCGGCAACGTGCACTACACGATAAAAATATTAAACAGATGTGGGTCCCACCACATTAAAAAGAAGGTACGACAACCAAATGTGGGCCCCACCACATTTAAAAGACGGCGGGATAAAAAAATAAAGCATAAAAAAACCCGCCTAAAACCTAATAGGACCCACAAAAACACGTGGCAAAATTTAGGCCACCCGGTAATATTAAACGGGTGGCCTAAATTTTGCCAGATGTCAAACGCATATGTATTGGTGTTAACCTATATAAACAACCCCATAACACCAATACAACCAGAACATTGAAACAACACCGATTACAATTATGAGAAACCCCCCAACTAATTTTCGTCTTCATGCAAAAAATATTTTCCTCACATATCCAAAATGCAATTTAGAAATTTCCGAAGCAATGAAACAAATACAAAACATACAATGTTCGTCAAACAAGAAATTCATACGAATTTCTCAAGAAACTCACGAAGATGGTTCTCCACATCTACATGCTTTAATACAATTCGAAGGTAAACTTCAATTATACAATAATCGTTTATTTGATCTTACCCATCCAAACACCTCTTCAATATTTCATCCGAATATTCAAGGAGCAAAATCCAGTTCAGATGTTAAAAAATACATTGAAAAGGAAGGAACCTATCTAGATTGGGGTGAGTTTCAGATAGATGGTCGGTCTGCAAGAGGAGGATTACAATCCGCTAATGAAGCTTACGCCCAAGCTTTAAATAGCGAAACTCATCAAAAAGCAATGGAAACTATTAAAGAGCTTGCGCCTAGAGATTTTGTTCTACAATTCCACAATATTCAAAACAATCTAAACCGAATCTTCCAAAAGCCAAAAGAAGTCTACGTTCCGAAATTCCATTTTAGTCAATTCATACTCACGGATGAAATTTCATTATGGTTCTCAAAAACTTTCGAACCACAAAATTTAAATGAATCCCCTGCGGGGCCATCTTTTCATATACTCAAAAAAGATACTGACAGACCAAAATCAATTATTATCGAAGGTTCTACAAGAACAGGAAAAACACAGTGGGCACGTTCTATTGGACCACATAATTACTTAAGGTGGTATTCCAATTGTTTGGCAACTCTGTCACTTTGAAAGGAGGCATATAAATACAGAATAGTCTGAAGTAAAAATAATAGTATAAAAATTAAAATCAACCAATCAGGTAACGATACCATTCTAAAACAAATATTTAATCACAGAACTTAGCTTATAAGCTAAGCAACAACCGACAAAGAATAAAGTACAACAGTACTTTTTGTCGGCCACGTGCACTACACGATAAAAATATTAAACAGATGTGGGTCCCACCACATTAAAAAGAAGGTACGACAACCAAATGTGGGCCCCACCACATTTGAAAGACGGCGGGATAAAAAAATAAAGCATAAAAAAACCCGCCTAAAACCTAGTAGGACCCACAAAAACACGTGGCAAAATTTAGGCCACCCGGTAATATTAAACGGGTGGCCTAAATTTTGCCAGATGTCAAACGCATATGTATTGGTGTTAACCTATATAAACAACCCCATAACACCAATACAACCAGAACATTGAAACAACACCGATTACAATTATGAGAAACCCCCCAACTAATTTTCGTCTTCATGCAAAAAATATTTTCCTCACATATCCAAAATGCAATTTAGAAATTTCCGAAGCAATGAAACAAATACAAAACATACAATGTTCGTCAAACAAGAAATTCATACGAATTTCTCAAGAAACTCACGAAGATGGTTCTCCACATCTACATGCTTTAATACAATTCGAAGGTAAACTTCAATTATACAATAATCGTTTATTTGATCTTACCCATCCAAACACCTCTTCAATATTTCATCCGAATATTCAAGGAGCAAAATCCAGTTCAGATGTTAAAAAATACATTGAAAAGGAAGGAACCTATCTAGATTGGGGTGAGTTTCAGATAGATGGTCGGTCTGCAAGAGGAGGATTACAATCCGCTAATAAAGCTTACGCCCAAGCTTTAAATAGCGAAACTCATCAAAAAGCAATGGAAACTATTAAAGAGCTTGCGCCTAGAGATTTTGTTCTACAATTCCACAATATTCAAAACAATCTAAACCGAATCTTCCAAAAGCCAAAAGAAGTCTACGTTCCGAAATTCCATTTTAGTCAATTCATACTCACGGATGAAATTTCATTATGGTTCTCAAAAACTTTCGAACCACAAAATTTAAATGAATCCCCTGCGGGGCCATCTTTTCATATACTCAAAAAAGATACTGACAGACCAAAATCAATTATTATCGAAGGTTCTACAAGAACAGGAAAAACACAGTGGGCACGTTCTATTGGACCACATAATTACTTAAGTGGCACCTGGTGCACTTTTCCTCAAACGACAAACGAGACTTTAATAACTTATTCACCTCTTTATTAAACAGGAGGAACTCTTCCTGTTCCTCCAAATTGATGTCTTTCGGGTTCGCCTTGATTCCCAAAATGTCCCACTTGTTCTGCCGAAGAAAACAACTGGTGCAAACGGCCAACAATTGTGGATAATTGTTTGGCAACTCTGTCACTTTGAAAGGAGGCATATAAATACAGAATAGTCTGAAGTAAAAATAATAGTATAAAAATTAAAAACAACCAATCAGGTAACGATACCATTCTAAAACAAATATTTAATCACAGAACTTAGCTTATAAGCTAAGCAACAACCGACAAAGAATAAAGTACAACAGTACTTTTTGTCGGCCACGTGCACTACACGACAAAAATATTAAACAGATGTGGGTCCCAACACATTAAAAAGAAGGTACGACAACCAAATGTGGGCCCCACCACATTTAAAAGACGGCGGGATTAAAAAATAAAGCATAAAAAAACCCGCCTAAAACCTAATAGGACCCACAAAAACACGTGGCAAAATTTAGGCCACCCGGTAATATTAAACGGGTGGCCTAAATTTTGCCAGATGTCAAACGCATATGTATTGGTGTTAACCTATATAAACAACCCCATAACACCAATACAACCAGAACATTGAAACAACACCGATTACAATTATGAGAAACCCCCCAACTAATTTTCGTCTTCATGCAAAAAATATTTTCCTCACATATCCAAAATGCAATTTAGAAATTTCCGAAGCAATGAAACAAATACAAAACATACAATGTTCGTCAAACAAGAAATTCATACGAATTTCTCAAGAAACTCACGAAGATGGTTCTCCACATCTACATGCTTTAATACAATTCGAAGGTAAACTTCAATTATACAATAATCGTTTATTTGATCTTACCCATCCAAACACCTCTTCAATATTTCATCCGAATATTCAAGGAGCAAAATCCAGTTCAGATGTTAAAAAATACATTGAAAAGGAAGGAACCTATCTAGATTGGGGTGAGTTTCAGATAGATGGTCGGTCTGCAAGAGGAGGATTACAATCCGCTAATGAAGCTTACGCCCAAGCTTTAAATAGCGAAACTCATCAAAAAGCAATGGAAACTATTAAAGAGCTTGCGCCTAGAGATTTTGTTCTACAATTCCACAATATTCAAAACAATCTAAACCGAATCTTCCAAAAGCCAAAAGAAGTCTACGTTCCGAAATTCCATTTTAGTCAATTCATACTCACGGATGAAATTTCATTATGGTTCTCAAAAACTTTCGAACCACAAAATTTAAATGAATCCCCTACGGGGCCATCTTTTCATATACTCAAAAAAGATACTGACAGACCAAAATCAATTATTATCGAAGGTTCTACAAGAACAGGAAAAACACAGTGGGCACGTTCTATTGGACCACATAATTACTTAAGTGGCACCTGGTGCACTTTTCCTCAAACGACAAACGAGACTTTAATAACTTATTCACCTCTTTATTAAACAGGAGGAACTCTTCCTGTTCCTCCAAATTGATGTCTTTCGGGTTCGCCTTGATTCCCAAAATGTCCCACTTGTTCTGCCGAAGAAAACAACTGGTGCAAACGGCCAACAATTGTGGATAATTGTTTGGCAACTCTGTCACTTTGAAAGGAGGCATATAAATACAGAATAGTCTGAAGTAAAAATAATAGTATAAAAATTAAAAACAACCAATCAGGTAACGATACCATTCTAAAACAAATATTTAATGTGATGTCCCGGAAATTTAGGCAATAATTATTTAATAATTTCATTGATAATTATTTTATAATGTGAAATATTGATATGATAATTCAAACTGAAAATCTCTTTTGAAAATTTACAATTAATTAATTTGTTAAATGATATTCTTTTCGAAAATCAAAAATATTTTATTTATAATGTATAAATGTTTATACATTGTAAATAGAGATTTGGTTTTAATTTTAAATTTATATTTAATAAAGTATATTTTCTAATTATTATATATAAATGTAAATTTGTAAATTGATTTAAATTAGTAAGTAAGTATTTATTTTTGTTTATAAAATAAATATAGTTTAATTTTGTTTTATAATAAAAGTATAATTTGTTTTATTTTAAAATTGCTTTTCTTTGAAATAGATTTAATTCATTCTTCTCTTTTGAAATTTGGTTTATAAATAATATTATTTTAAAATAATTAAAAAACCATTTTAATGTAAGAGTATATATATGTATTTCAAAGCTAATGTTAATAAACATTTAAAAATAAAACATGTTTAAATAATTTGAAATAGTTTAAGATAATTTAAATACATATATAAATTTAAAATTGCTTCTAAACATTGATATATACATGTGTTAAGTTCTTAAACAATTAAGTGGACACTTGTAAATCAATTATCTTACTTAACATAACAAGTGGCATGCTAATTTATTTTTGGAATTTATTATTATTAATAAGAAAACATAACATTACATTTTGTTAAAACATTTTCTTCAAATGAGACTTAAATCAGATTTTAGGAAGAAAACTGAAAACCAAATTCCATCTAAAATTTGCAAAACCAATTCATGTTCAAAATCTACAAACAAATACAAATTTATCTTCAAACCTGCAATCTTCCTCTTCAAAATCTCAAACCTGCAAATTACAAACTTCAATCAAGTCTGCATGCTCAATTACAACCTCAAATCTGCAAATCATTTCTTCAAAATACAACTTCATATTTGCAACCTATCTTCAAACTTCAACCAAACCTAAATATCTGAATAACAAAATGAAGTCCAATTTAAAGTCTGAACTATTAGATGAGTCTGCATGCATCATAAGACAGAAAAGCAACTTCAACTTCAAATTTGCATCTCTGGAACAATCTGCATATCTGAAGCTAAGATTCAGTGATCAAATTGGAAGTCCAACATCAACTTGCTAATGGCATTCAAGTTCATCATGCATTTCAAATGTAAGCCCTGGGAATGAAGTCTACACCTAAGATTTGCTCTGCATTCTTCAATTTAATAAGGTGAGTAAACCTTTACTTTTAAAAACAGTTTCTTTTTAATCAAACTGTTTACAAGATTGTTCTGTTTGTTTCTAAAAAAAAAAGTGAATAACCCCACATGCACCAAAGTTTGAGTGATCAGAGCATATGAATTGAAAGATATGAGCTTGTAGAATGATGACTGTTCTGTGTACATGTTTGTGTTTAAATATTGCTTTTGCCTGTAGCTATATATCTTGTAAATTAAGATTTTTCTTTTACATAAAATCTTTACCACTTGAATTGATTCCAGTTTGTAATTTTTGTGAAATAAGACATGTTGTTTGGTATAGCTTAGATTTATAAATTTTCTGTTAGTTTAAGAAAATGTAGTCTCTGTAAAACAATGGAAATCAGTTATATTCAAATAACCAAATCCAAACTCATAATGATTGGGGCATGCTGTAATATGAATGGAGGTAGAGGGGTTGATAAGGGAAGATGGTCAGTAATTTATGTCAGAGGAGATGGTGATTGAATTGAGGTTTCCAGGTTTTCAAAAGCCTGCTTTTTAGTGTGCAGTTCTTAGTATCTGCATATGCTCTATGTTGCATTAAGTGAGTTAGGAACTTGAGAGGTTGTAGAGAGGACTTGAGGGAGGGTTTGCCGGAGTCTCAAGGGTGTTGATGGTCGGAGGTGAGATTGGGAGATGGAGACAGGTTTGGTAGTTGAGTTCTGGTGAACTCAGATGGGGTGTGCAGGGTTTGTTGTGACTCGGGTAATACTCGGGTAGTTGTGCTTCTAACTCGAAGCAGAGGAGATTGGAACTCGAAGTAGTAGATGGGTAGCTCGGGTTTATGTGCAGGGTTTTTAAATCCAGAGAGTTGCAGTTTTTCTTAGAAATTTGAATTGAATTCAAATTCTAGTGTAGGGTTGATTTAAGTATGGATTGAACTAAATCTAAATAGAGTTTGAATTCATAGTTTTTAAAGGTAAATCTTAAACTTAAACAGGATTTAAAACTCTGTTTTAAATCAAGAATTTAAAACAGTTGCAGGTTTAAATCCAGAGAGAATTTACAGTTTTAAATTTTAAATGGAATTCATATTTTAAGGTGAAATCTGGATTTAAGTATGAATTGGAATTGAATCCAAATAAAGTTCTGAGTTCAAAGTTTTAAAGATGAAATTTTTAAATTTTAACAAAGTTTTAATTTCTGTTTAATCAAGAAATTTTAAAACTGTTTCAGGTTTTATAACAGAGAGTTGCAGTTTTTAATGTTTAATGAAATTCATGTTTTAAGTTGTAAATTTGATTTAAATACAAGTTAAATTTGTATTCAAATAGAGTTTGGAATTCAAAGTTTTCAAAAATGAAATATGTTAAATTTAAACAAGTTTTAAATTTGGTTCTAAATCAATATTAAAACAGTTGCAGATTTATTGAACCTGTACTTTTGCAGTTTTAAAGTATTAAATAAAATTCATATTTTAAAGATTTTAAATTAAATCAAATGCAAGATTTAACTGAATTCAAATGAATTTTGAATTCAAAGTTTTTAATTCTGTTTTTAATCTAGATTTAAACTGTTTCAGGTTTAAGCCTGAGAGATTTGCAGTTTTAAAACTTTTTGAATAAATTCATATTTTAAAGTTGCAACATGATTCAAGTGTAACTTGAATTTGAATTCAAATTTTATTCTGAATTAAAAGTTTTAAAAATTCAAATCTTAAATTTAAACTAGATTTAAAATTCAGTTTTAATCAAGTTTAAGAATAGTTTCAGGTTGTTTTTTTTTAAACCAGAATTAGATTTAAATAGTTTTGTAAGTTTTAGAAGTATGATCAAATTTAAATATTTTCAAATTTGATTTAAACTGGTTTGAAATCAAATTAAAAACAGTTTCAAATTTACTTTGAAACTCAGTCTTGATTTCAAACAGTTTATAAATTTAAAGAAGAATGAATGAACATATTTCAGTGTTTAATATAGATTTGAAAATAAAATTTGATTTCAAATAAGTTTAAACTTGGAAGAAATTAGTTCCTTAGTATTTGAATTTAAAATATGAAGTGTTAAATTAGATTCATGTTTAAATGGTTAAACATTTTAAAATATCAAATTTTTAAAATGGAATTTGAATTTGAATTTAGAAATGTATTGTTTTAATACATTTTGAATGTGAAGGAGTTATTTGATTAGTAATTAGAATATTTTGAAAATATTTAAGATAATTAAGAATTTACTTAATTATCTGATTTGAAATAATGATTTAGATTAATTTTAATTAGAAATGATTTATTAATCTGATCCAGATTTCTTAAGTATGTAATTAATGAAATGTGTTAAATAATAATGATGATAATTATCTAAGGATAATTTAGTAATTAATTAAGGAAATTAATTTTGGGTAATTAATTAGATTAATTGATTGAATCTAATTAATTGTAATTTGTTAAGTAATTAAGTAATTAATTACTTATTGTAATTTATTTTGGATTGTGATTTATTTTAGTTAATTAATTTAGTTTAATTAATTTAAATAAATCATTTGATGATTTTAAGAATGTAATTACTTAATGTAATTAGTGGAGCAGGATTACTTAATGAAGTAATAATGTTAATTACTGGAATGTAATTAGTAATTTGGATAATTACTTTTGTAATTAATTAAGGAATTAATTAATGATTAATTATTGGTTAATTAATTTGTTAATGAGTAATTAAAGATAGTTAATTACTTAATTGAATATTAATCAAGGTGATTAATAATTAGATTTAATTACTAAATGTAATTAATTTTAATTAAGTAATTTATTTAAATGTTAGAGATCATTAATTATTTTAATTAATGATGTAATTAATGATTGTTTAATTAATTATTAATTAATTAAGTGATTAATTAATTGTAATTAATTAAGTGATTAATTAATTGTAATTAACTAAGGATAAATATAATTAATTATAATTAATTAATAAATGAGTAATTAAATGTTAATTATTTATGATTAAGGTTAATTAATTAAGGACTAATTACTTATTGTAATTAGTAAATGATTAATCAGGGTTGTTTAATCAAGTTAAATACATAGTGTATAATTAATTAACTGGGTTAATTAATTAATGGATGTTAAGCAGGATTTAAATGTGTTAATTAATTTAATTTATTTTAAATTAATTAGAGATGATTGTAATTAATTTAATTCATTTTAAATTAATTATAAATTGTTGGTTAGCAAATCATTGCTTATGGATGTTATTGATTGAATGGTTGTGATCTCAGTAATGAGATGAGTTGTATTTGTATGATATGAATGTATGGTTTAAATATGATGGTTTGTGATGGATTGTTTGGTTGTGATGATTATCTGTTTATGGATGATACAGATTATCTGTTATGATATGAATGTGCTTATCTATTGTTAAATGTAGTTTACCTATCTCTGTAAAGTATATAGTAATGAGATAAGTTAATTGTTTAAAAACCCTTAAGTACAACTTGGACATTAAAATGGCGTTTGGTTTCGATGAGACCGGGATCGGATTTGCTACACTACAGCGTGATAGGGGGTTCTCGCTTTGCGTTAGGTGGCGAACGGGAGACTCTTACCCCTACATGCCCCCGGGGATAGTATAAGGTCTTGCGGGGTTGGTTGCGACTCGAGAGGGTGGCCGTAAAAGCAAATTCGAGGTATCACTGTGAGCCACAGCGGGGCTGGGATGGTTGAAAAGCCTACCGGTCGTGAGCCGTTGCTGATGGTTGAAAAGCCTAGGACGTCACAGGTGGTATCAGAGCAATAGGTTGAGTGAATACCTAGGCTCTGTAGTGGTGTCCTTCTTGAGAGAGCGTATTTGTAATTTTGAATATATATATGTATATATTTTCTACCTATTTGATTGGGTTACCTGTTCAGGTTTTCCAATATAAGTAATAAAGGTAGATAGGATAGTGGTTTGTGAAACACAACTACCAATGGTTGGAGTTTGAGTGTTTGAGATTGCAAGTGGTCTGCTAGGGCAGTGTTGGGCATCTTGAGTAGTTCTGCAGTTTGGTGTGAAGGATTTCAACGATCTCCGAAGGAAATCTTTTCAAGATCCGGAGTATATTTTTGGATTGTAAGCTGGATTTCACTCGTGTGAGTGGACTCTCTTGAGTTTGGATTAGTTGGGAGTTCTGAAGCCGACAATGGTATTTTGGCAACTTCACGAAGGAGTTCTGTCTGTTTTTGAGTTGAGACTCAGTTTGGCAGAGTTTGAGCTTGGTTTGGTAGCGAGTTTCCTGAGAGATATTTGTCTATCTGGAAGGCTCTATTGTGAAGAGGCTGGTGTAGCTTTGAGGTTCGTTGAGCTTTTGGATAAGGAAGTTTTGGCAGCAGTAGCAGCAATGAGTGGCCTGTTCTTCGAAGGTTCAGAAGTCTCTTTGATTCTTCTATCAGAAGTCCGGGAAGATGGTGGAGCTTATCCATTTCTTCTGGAGCTCAGATGGGTGTGAGGTCAGTGGTTAAGAGGTGGACCACTAGTTTCTTCTTTTGAAGGCTTTAGCTGTTCTGATTGTTGAGGTGGGGACGATTTCTTGGAATCTGAACTGAGTAGAATCGCAAAAGTGACTTGCGATGGTTCGGAAGTTCTCTAAGTGATCTTTGTTTGGATTGAAGCATCTTTAGAGGATGTTTGAGTTATCAAAGTGGTATTTTCTAGATATCTTCGAAGGAGTTAAGATTGGTATCCGCATCAAGAGTTCGAGTTCTATATCGACTTGATTCTTGGAGCTGTCCCGGTGGTTCAGCATTGTAGGAGATTCTTTGAGTGAGATCTGTTTGAGTTGGCAGGATTTATTAGATCCAGTTTTCTGGTTGAATTTTGCTGTAGTGTTTGTGACTGAATCGGATAAGTCACTGAGATTTTATGGAATTTGATGAACAATATTCCGGAATAAGTTGATCAAGTTTATACTTATGTTCATCAACAGCATTCTCGAATCAGAGTTGCGCAGTGGAAGCATGGTGGCAGCTATTCCAGAATTGAAGCACCCGATTCTTGGGAATTTGAGTTTTGTCTTGAATCAAAGGATTTCTATAGAAAATTTATTTTGGATCTGGAGACTTGATTGTTTTGTATCTGTTTGTTTCCAGAAAGAGTAGTTTGTTTGAAGTCTTCTGATATTTGTGTAGAAGAGCTATGTGGTAGATCTGATTGATCTAGAAGGTTGGAGGCAGCCCAAGATCGATATGGGAGATTGTGTGGATATGAGATTAGATCTTTCTGTTTTCTCTTAAAGAGTTAAGTGATTGTTCTACGAGACTGAATTTCCAGTTCGGATAGCTGGAATTTGTTTATTTTCACGTATCTCTGAGGGAGTACGTGTATGATTTATCATTGGTTTTAGATTCAGCAGTTCTGAAAGATTTGGGAGTTGATCAGGACTTGCCGGTAGTCCTGTATTCTGTTTAGATTTGTAGATCTAGATATATAGGAGCTCTAGATCTGAGTGGTGTTGCTAGTTTAGATTCTGTAGGGCGAGTGTTCCGGTGTTTGTACATGGGAAACTCTAGGAATTCTTATCCAGAATTTTGTCTGGATAATTAGAATTGTTTGTTTTGAATTGGTTGCTTTGGTTGCTAGTATTTGGTTGATAGTATATGATTGCTCTTTTAAAATTTAAAATCTGTATAGAATTATTAAATTACCTTTGCTTTTAAATTTCGGGGACGAAATTCTTTTAAGGGGGGAGGAATGTGATGTCCCGGAAATTTAGGCAATAATTATTTAATAATTTCATTGATAATTATTTTATAATGTGAAATATTGATATGATAATTCAAACTGAAAATCTCTTTTGAAAATTTACAATTAATTAATTTGTTAAATGATATTCTTTTCAAAAATCAAAAATATTTTATTTATAATGTATAAATGTTTATACATTGTAAATAGAGATTTGGTTTTAATTTTAAATTTATATTTAATAAAGTATATTTTCTAATTATTATATATAAATGTAAATTTGTAAATTGATTTAAATTAGTAAGTAAGTATTTATTTTTGTTTATAAAATAAATATAGTTTAATTTTGTTTTATAATAAAAGTATAATTTGTTTTATTTTAAAATTGCTTTTCTTTGAAATAGATTTAATTCATTCTTCTCTTTTGAAATTTGGTTTATAAATAATATTATTTTAAAATAATTAAAAAACCATTTTAATGTAAGAGTATATATATGTATTTCAAAGCTAATGTTAATAAACATTTAAAAATAAAACATGTTTAAATAATTTGAAATAGTTTAAGATAATTTAAATACATATATAAATTTAAAATTGCTTCTAAACATTGATATATACATGTGTTAAGTTCTTAAACAATTAAGTGGACACTTGTAAATCAATTATCTTACTTAACATAACAAGTGGCATGCTAATTTATTTTTGGAATTTATTATTATTAATAAGAAAACATAACATTACATTTTGTTAAAACATTTTCTTCAAATGAGACTTAAATCAGATTTTAGGAAGAAAACTGAAAACCAAATTCCATCTAAAATTTGCAAAACCAATTCATGTTCAAAATCTACAAACAAATACAAATTTATCTTCAAACCTGCAATCTTCCTCTTCAAAATCTCAAACCTGCAAATTACAAACTTCAATCAAGTCTGCATGCTCAATTACAACCTCAAATCTGCAAATCATTTCTTCAAAATACAACTTCATATTTGCAACCTATCTTCAAACTTCAACCAAACCTAAATATCTGAATAACAAAATGAAGTCCAATTTAAAGTCTGAACTATTAGATGAGTCTGCATGCATCATAAGACAGAAAAGCAACTTCAACTTCAAATTTGCATCTCTGGAACAATCTGCATATCTGAAGCTAAAATTCAGTGATCAAATTGGAAGTCCAACATCAACTTGCTAATGGCATTCAAGTTCATCATGCATTTCAAATGTAAGCCCTGGGAATGAAGTCTACACCTAAGATTTGCTCTGCATTCTTCAATTTAATAAGGTGAGTAAACCTTTACTTTTAAAAACAGTTTCTTTTTAATCAAACTGTTTACAAGATTGTTCTGTTTGTTTCTAAAAAAAAAAAGTGAATAACCCCACATGCACCAAAGTTTGAGTGATCAGAGCATATGAATTGAAAGATATGAGCTTGTAGAATGATGACTGTTCTGTGTACATGTTTGTGTTTAAATATTGCTTTTGCCTGTAGCTATATATCTTGTAAATTAAGATTTTTCTTTTACATAAAATCTTTACCACTTGAATTGATTCCAGTTTGTAATTTTTGTGAAATAAGACATGTTGTTTGGTATAGCTTAGATTTATAAATTTTCTGTTAGTTTAAGAAAATGTAGTCTCTGTAAAACAATGGAAATCAGTTATATTCAAATAACCAAATCCAAACTCATAATGATTGGGGCATGCTGTAATATGAATGGAGGTAGAGGGGTTGATAAGGGAAGATGGTCAGTAATTTATGTCAGAGGAGATGGTGATTGAATTGAGGTTTCCAGGTTTTCAAAAGCCTGCTTTTTAGTGTGCAGTTCTTAGTATCTGCATATGCTCTATGTTGCATTAAGTGAGTTAGGAACTTGAGAGGTTGTAGAGAGGACTTGAGGGAGGGTTTGCCGGAGTCTCAAGGGTGTTGATGGTCGGAGGTGAGATTGGGAGATGGAGACAGGTTTGGTAGTTGAGTTCTGGTGAACTCAGATGGGGTGTGCAGGGTTTGTTGTGACTCGGGTAATACTCGGGTAGTTGTGCTTCTAACTCGAAGCAGAGGAGATTGGAACTCGAAGTAGTAGATGGGTAGCTCGGGTTTATGTGCAGGGTTTTTAAATCCAGAGAGTTGCAGTTTTTCTTAGAAATTTGAATTGAATTCAAATTCTAGTGTAGGGTTGATTTAAGTATGGATTGAACTAAATCTAAATAGAGTTTGAATTCATAGTTTTTAAAGGTAAATCTTAAACTTAAACAGGATTTAAAACTCTGTTTTAAATCAAGAATTTAAAACAGTTGCAGGTTTAAATCCAGAGAGAATTTACAGTTTTAAATTTTAAATGGAATTCATATTTTAAGGTGAAATCTGGATTTAAGTATGAATTGGAATTGAATCCAAATAAAGTTCTGAGTTCAAAGTTTTAAAGATGAAATTTTTAAATTTTAACAAAGTTTTAATTTCTGTTTAATCAAGAAATTTTAAAACTGTTTCAGGTTTTATAACAGAGAGTTGCAGTTTTTAATGTTTAATGAAATTCATGTTTTAAGTTGTAAATTTGATTTAAATACAAGTTAAATTTGTATTCAAATAGAGTTTGGAATTCAAAGTTTTCAAAAATGAAATATGTTAAATTTAAACAAGTTATAAATTTGGTTCTAAATCAATATTAAAACAGTTGCAGATTTATTGAACCTGTACTTTTGCAGTTTTAAAGTATTAAATAAAATTCATATTTTAAAGATTTTAAATTAAATCAAATGCAAGATTTAACTGAATTCAAATGAATTTTGAATTCAAAGTTTTTAATTCTGTTTTTAATCTAGATTTAAACTGTTTCAGGTTTAAGCCTGAGAGATTTGCAGTTTTAAAACTTTTTGAATAAATTCATATTTTAAAGTTGCAACATGATTCAAGTGTAACTTGAATTTGAATTCAAATTTTATTCTGAATTAAAAGTTTTAAAAATTCAAATCTTAAATTTAAACTAGATTTAAAATTCAGTTTTAACCAAGTTTAAGAATAGTTTCAGGTTGTTTTTTTTTTAAACCAGAATTAGATTTAAATAGTTTTGTAAGTTTTAGAAGTATGATCAAATTTAAATATTTTCAAATTTGATTTAAACTGGTTTGAAATCAAATTAAAAACAGTTTCAAATTTTCTTTGAAACTCAGTCTTGATTTCAAACAGTTTATAAATTTAAAGAAGAATGAATGAACATATTTCAGTGTTTAATATAGATTTGAAAATAAAATTTGATTTCAAATAAGTTTAAACTTGGAAGAAATTAGTTCCTTAGTATTTGAATTTAAAATATGAAGTGTTAATTTAGATTCATGTTTAAATGGTTAAACATTTTAAAATATCAAATTTTTAAAATGGAATTTGAATTTGAATTTAGAAATGTATTGTTTTAATACATTTTGAATGTGAAGGAGTTATTTGATTAGTAATTAGAATATTTTGAAAATATTTAAGATAATTAAGAATTTACTTAATTATCTGATTTGAAATAATGATTTAGATTAATTTTAATTAGAAATGATTTATTAATCTGATCCAGATTTCTTAAGTATGTAATTAATGAAATGTGTTAAATAATAATGATGATAATTATCTAAGGATAATTTAGTAATTAATTAAGGAAATTAATTTTGGGTAATTAATTAGATTAATTGATTGAATCTAATTAATTGTAATTTGTTAAGTAATTAAGTAATTAATTACTTATTGTAATTTATTTTGGATTGTGATTTATTTTAGTTAATTAATTTAGTTTAATTAATTTAAATAAATCATTTGATGATTTTAAGAATGTAATTACTTAATGTAATTAGTGGAGCAGGATTACTTAATGAAGTAATAATGTTAATTACTGGAATGTAATTAGTAATTTGGATAATTACTTTTGTAATTAATTAAGGAATTAATTAATGATTAATTATTGGTTAATTAATTTGTTAATGAGTAATTAAAGATAGTTAATTACTTAATTGAATATTAATCAAGGTGATTAATAATTAGATTTAATTACTAAATGTAATTAATTTTAATTAAGTAATTTATTTAAATGTTAGAGATCATTAATTATTTTAATTAATGATGTAATTAATGATTGTTTAATTAATTATTAATTAATTAAGTGATTAATTAATTGTAATTAATTAAGTGATTAATTAATTGTAATTAACTAAGGATAAATATAATTAATTATAATTAATTAATAAATGAGTAATTAAATGTTAATTATTTATGATTAAGGTTAATTAATTAAGGACTAATTACTTATTGTAATTAGTAAATGATTAATCAGGGTTGTTTAATCAAGTTAAATACATAGTGTATAATTAATTAACTGGGTTAATTAATTAATGGATGTTAAGCAGGATTTAAATGTGTTAATTAATTTAATTTATTTTAAATTAATTAGAGATGATTGTAATTAATTTAATTCATTTTAAATTAATTATAAATTGTTGGTTAGCAAATCATTGCTTATGGATGTTATTGATTGAATGGTTGTGATCTCAGTAATGAGATGAGTTGTATTTGTATGATATGAATGTATGGTTTAAATATGATGGTTTGTGATGGATTGTTTGGTTGTGATGATTATCTGTTTATGGATGATACAGATTATCTGTTATGATATGAATGTGCTTATCTATTGTTAAATGTAGTTTACCTATCTCTGTAAAGTATATAGTAATGAGATAAGTTAATTGTTTAAAAACCCTTAAGTACAACTTGGACATTAAAATGGCGTTTGGTTTCGATGAGACCGGGATCGGGTTTCCATATTTGGATATCCGAAAACCACATCGATTCCAATTAAACGTTAGGTCGTTAATCCAAGTGGAGCAAGTGAAGACTCGAGGTGTAAGGGCTATACGTCAGTATAACTCTGTGGGTGATTCCGTAATGAGTTTGACGGAATAGTGCTTATAGATTCGAGATGGTGAATCAGAGTGCAAGGGCTATGGTCGTTGACTCTGAGGGTGATTCCAAAATGAGTGCAACGAGATAGTGCCTTCGGTTTCGTTCGAACCCGGAACGAACTTGTATGGATTGAATGCTTTCAGCACATCGTCAGGCGGACGATGAGCATTCTAAGATGATTGGTCCTATAAAGGTAATCGCAGCCTCAAGCCTCATCAACCGGGAATGGCTAAAACAGGGGAGGTGCAGCAAAGCTTCGTGGGTAGCCCCTACTGGAGGACAAGATTTATCCCTGTCTAGAGTCCCTTTATATTTCGGCTGTGTGGTGCAGTTGGCGACGGCCAATCTGCGGGGTAGTCTTGTTCGGAACTATTCAGTAAGGAATGGTTCCGGCTTTGTGTAGCAGGGGAGTTAGGGTGGCTCCTCGGTACGGTGATCTAGGCCACGTACTGTGACGGGCGGTACCCCAGTAGCCCTGCCATTGATGGAATCCAAAATCCAATAAGTGCCGTACGGTTTTGATTGTGCCCAACTATGTTGGAACGTGAGATGTAAGCATTCCAGCTATTTCTGTATTTTATTTTGAAAACCCTAAACACTATTATAATATCACTGGATTTCCTATCAAATGTTTTGGTTAGCGTAAGGTAAAAACTTTTCCATGTTTATGTGTGGGAAGTCTTACGTGATACTTTTCTTTTCAAAGGATTTTCTAAAGTTAAGCAATTTTAAACCCGTTTACTCACACCAGACCCCTGTCTGACCTGAGTGTTTATTTTCTGTTTTATTAAACTCTTGGGTACTCATATTCTATATGAGTAGTCAAGTGATTCAGGTTATCTCTTGACGAGTTCTGGAGGAGATAATGGAGCAGGAGGCTTCAGCGTGTAGATATATGTAGTAGTTCCGCTGTGTTTGTGTTGTATTGATTCTCTCTGATGTACTTGGATTGTAATAGCTAGACAGATGTTTATAACTGTCTAGTTTTGTGTTGTATTAGCTGTATTACTCTGATGTATAAGATACTATGTAAAGTTTTATGTGATATATTATAATTTATTCGATTCCGCTGTGAGATTCTGATGTTGTCTGTTCTTTCTTTCCTTTCTTTTCTCTTTCTATCCCTTTCTTTCTTCTGAACGATGCAATCTTCCTGGAGTATGGAAGTTGGGTCGTCACATTTAATCACAGAACTTAGCTTATAAGCTAAGCAACAACCGACAAAGAATAAAGTACAACAGTACTTTTTGTCGGCCACGTGCACTACACGACAAAAATATTAAACAGATGTGGGTCCCACCACATTAAAAAGAAGGTACGACAACCAAATGTGGGCCCCACCACATTTAAAAGACGGCGGGATTAAAAAATAAAGCATAAAAAATCCCGCCTAAAACCTAATAGGACCCACAAAAACACGTGGCAAAATTTAGGCCACCCGGTAATATTAAACGGGTGGCCTAAATTTTGCCAGATGTCAAACGCATATGTATTGGTGTTAACCTATATAAACAACCCCATAACACCAATACAACCAGAACATTGAAACAACACCGATTACAATTATGAGAAACCCCCCAACTAATTTTCGTCTTCATGCAAAAAATATTTTCCTCACATATCCAAAATGCAATTTAGAAATTTCCGAAGCAATGAAACAAATACAAAACATACAATGTTCGTCAAACAAGAAATTCATACGAATTTCTCAAGAAACTCACGAAGATGGTTCTCCACATCTACATGCTTTAATACAATTCGAAGGTAAACTTCAATTATACAATAATCGTTTATTTGATCTTACCCATCCAAACACCTCTTCAATATTTCATCCGAATATTCAAGGAGCAAAATCCAGTTCAGATGTTAAAAAATACATTGAAAAGGAAGGAACCTATCTAGATTGGGGTGAGTTTCAGATAGATGGTCGGTCTGCAAGAGGAGGATTACAATCCGCTAATAAAGCTTACGCCCAAGCTTTAAATAGCGAAACTCATCAAAAAGCAATGGAAACTATTAAAGAGCTTGCGCCTAGAGATTTTGTTCTACAATTCCACAATATTCAAAACAATCTAAACCGAATCTTCCAAAAGCCAAAAGAAGTCTACGTTCCGAAATTCCATTTTAGTCAATTCATACTCACGGATGAAATTTCATTATGGTTCTCAAAAACTTTCGAACCACAAAATTTAAATGAATCCCCTGCGGGGCCATCTTTTCAAACGGCCAACAATTGTGGATAATTGTTTGGCAACTCTGTCACTTTGAAAGGAGGCATATAAATACAGAATAGTCTGAAGTAAAAATAATAGTATAAAAATTAAAAACAACCAATCAGGTAACGATACCATTCTAAAACAAATATTTAATCACAGAACTTAGCTTATAAGCTAAGCAACAACCGACAAAGAATAAAGTACAACAGTACTTTTTGTCGGCCACGTGCACTACACGATAAAAATATTAAATAGATGTGGGTCCCACCACATTAAAAAGAAGGTACGACAACCAAATGTGGGCCCCACCACATTTAAAAGACGGCGGGATAAAAAAATAAAGCAAAAAAAATCCCGCCTAAAACCTAAAAGGACCCACAAAAACACGTGGCAAAATTTAGGCCACCCGGTAATATTAAACGGGTGGCCTAAATTTTGCCAGATGTCAAACGCGTATGTATTGGTGTTAACCTATATAAACAACCCCATAACACCAATACAACCAGAACATTGAAACAACACCGATTACAATTATGAGAAACCCCCCAACTAATTTTCGTCTTCATGCAAAAAATATTTTCCTCACATATCCAAAATGCAATTTAGAAATTTCCGAAGCAATGAAACAAATACAAAACATACAATGTTCGTCAAACAAGAAATTCATACGAATTTCTCAAGAAACTCACGAAGATGGTTCTCCACATCTACATGCTTTAATACAATTCGAAGGTAAACTTCAATTATACAATAATCGTTTATTTGATCTTACCCATCCAAACACCTCTTCAATATTTCATCCGAATATTCAAGGAGCAAAATCCAGTTCAGATGTTAAAAAATACATTGAAAAGGAAGGAACCTATCTAGATTGGGGTGAGTTTCAGATAGATGGTCGGTCTGCAAGAGGAGGATTACAATGCGCTAATAAAGCTTACGCCCAAGCTTTAAATAGCGAAACTCATCAAAAAGCAATGGAAACTATTAAAGAGCTTGCGCCTAGAGATTTTGTTCTACAATTCCACAATATTCAAAACAATCTAAACCGAATCTTCCAAAAGCCAAAAGAAGTCTACGTTCCGAAATTCCATTTTAGTCAATTCATACTCACGGATGAAATTTCATTATGGTTCTCAAAACTTTCGAACCACAAAATTTAAATGAATCCCCTGCGGGGCCATCTTTTCATATACTCAAAAAAGATACTGACAGACCAAAATCAATTATTATCGAAGGTCCTACAAGAACAGGAAAAACACAGTGGGCACGTTCTATTGGACCACATAATTACTTAAGTGGCCATCTGGATTTCAACTACAACACTTTCTCAGACGAAGTGGAATACAACGTAATAGATGATGTGGATCCAGCGTACTTGAAAATGAAACATTGGAAACAATTAATTGGCGCGCAAAGAGAGTGGCAGACAAACCTTAAATATGGAAAACCACGTGTCATTAAAGGTGGTATTCTAATTGTTTGGCAACTCTGTCACTTTGAAAGGAGGCATATAAATACAGAATAGTCTGAAGTAGAAATAATAGTATAAAAATTAAAAACAACCAATCAGGTAACGATACCATTCTAAAACAAATATTTAATCACAGAACTTAGCTTATAAGCTAAGCAACAACCGACAAAGAATAAAGTACAACAGTACTTTTTGTCGGCCACGTGCACTACACGATAAAAATATTAAACAGATGTGGGTCCCACCACATTAAAAAGAAGGTACGACAACCAAATGTGGGCCCCACCACATTTGAAAGACGGCGGGATAAAAAAATAAAGCATAAAAAAACCCGCCTAAAACCTAATAGGACCCACAAAAACACGTGGCAAAATTTAGGCCACCCGGTAATATTAAACGGGTGGCCTAAATTTTGCCAGATGTCAAACGCATATGTATTAGTGTTAACCTATATAAACAACCCCATAACACCAATACAACCAGAACATTGAAACAACACCGATTACAATTATGAGAAACCCCCCAACTAATTTTCGTCTTCATGCAAAAAATATTTTCCTCACATATCCAAAATGCAATTTAGAAATTTCCGAAGCAATGAAACAAATACAAAACATACAATGTTCGTCAAACAAGAAATTCATACGAATTTCTCAAGAAACTCACGAAGATGGTTCTCCACATCTACATGCTTTAATACAATTCGAAGGTAAACTTCAATTATACAATAATCGTTTATTTGATCTTACCCATCCAAACACCTCTTCAATATTTCATCCGAATATTCAAGGAGCAAAATCCAGTTCAGATGTTAAAAAATACATTGAAAAGGAAGGAACCTATCTAGATTGGGGTGAGTTTCAGATAGATGGTCGGTCTGCAAGAGGAGGATTACAATCCGCTAATAAAGCTTACGCCCAAGCTTTAAATAGCGAAACTCATCAAAAAGCAATGGAAACTATTAAAGAGCTTGCGCCTAGAGATTTTGTTCTACAATTCCACAATATTCAAAACAATCTAAACCGAATCTTCCAAAAGCCAAAAGAAGTCTACGTTCCGAAATTCCATTTTAGTCAATTCATACTCACGGATGAAATTTCATTATGGTTCTCAAAAACTTTCGAACCACAAAATTTAAATGAATCCCCTGCGGGGCCATCTTTTCATATACTCAAAAAAGATACTGACAGACCAAAATCAATTATTATCGAAGGTTCTACAAGAACAGGAAAAACACAGTGGGCACGTTCTATTGGACCACATAATTACTTAAGTGGCACCTGGTGCACTTTTCCTCAAACGACAAACGAGACTTTAATAACTTATTCACCTCTTTATTAAACAGGAGGAACTCTTCCTGTTCCTCCAAATTGATGTCTTTCGGGTTCGCCTTGATTCCCAAAATGTCCCACTTGTTCTGCCGAAGAAAACAACTGGTGCAAACGGCCAACAATTGTGGATAATTGTTTGGCAACTCTGTCACTTTGAAAGGAGGCATATAAATACAGAATAGTCTGAAGTAAAAATAATAGTATAAAAATTAAAAACAACCAATCAGGTAACGATACCATTCTAAAACAAATATTTAATCACAGAACTTAGCTTATAAGCTAAGCAACAACCGACAAAGAATAAAGTACAACAGTACTTTTTGTCGGCCACGTGCACTACACGATAAAAATATTAAACAGATGTGGGTCCCACCACATTAAAAAGAAGGTACGACAACCAAATGTGGGCCCCACCACATTTAAAAGACGGCGGGATAAAAAAATAAAGCATAAAAAAACCCGCCTAAAACCTAATAGGACCCACAAAAACACGTGGCAAAATTTAGGCCACCCGGTAATATTAAACGGGTGGCCTAAATTTTGCCAGATGTCAAACGCATATGTATTGGTGTTAACCTATATAAACAACCCCATAACACCAATACAACCAGAACATTGAAACAACACCGATTACAATTATGAGAAACCCCCCAACTAATTTTCGTCTTCATGCAAAAAATATTTTCCTCACATATCCAAAATGCAATTTAGAAATTTCCGAAGCAATGAAACAAATACAAAACATACAATGTTCGTCAAACAAGAAATTCATACGAATTTCTCAAGAAACTCACGAAGATGGATCTCCACATCTACATGCTTTAATACAATTCGAAGGTAAACTTCAATTATACAATAATCGTTTATTTGATCTTACCCATCCAAACACCTCTTCAATATTTCATCCGAATATTCAAGGAGCAAAATCCAGTTCAGATGTTAAAAAATACATTGAAAAGGAAGGAACCTATCTAGATTGGGGTGAGTTTCAGATAGATGGTCGGTCTGCAAGAGGAGGATTACAATCCGCTAATAAAGCTTACGCCCAAGCTTTAAATAGCGAAACTCATCAAAAAGCAATGGAAACTATTAAAGATCTTGCGCCTAGAGATTTTGTTCTACAATTCCACAATATTCAAAACAATCTAAACCGAATCTTCCAAAAGCCAAAAGAAGTCTACGTTCCGAAATTCCATTTTAGTCAATTCATACTCACGGATGAAATTTCATTATGGTTCTCAAAAACTTTCGAACCACAAAATTTAAATGAATCCCCTGCGGGGCCATCTTTTCATATACTCAAAAAAGATACTGACAGACCAAAATCAATTATTATCGAAGGTTCTACAAGAACAGGAAAAACACAGTGGGCACGTTCTATTGGACCACATAATTACTTAAGTGGCACCTGGTGCACTTTTCCTCAAACGACAAACGAGACTTTAATAACTTATTCACCTCTTTATTAAACAGGAGGAACTCTTCCTGTTCCTCCAAATTGATGTCTTTCGGGTTCGCCTTGATTCCCAAAATGTCCCACTTGTTCTGCCGAAGAAAACAACTGGTGCAAACGGCCAACAATTGTGGATAATTGTTTGGCAACTCTGTCACTTTGAAAGGAGGCATATAAATACAGAATAGTCTGAAGTAAAAATAATAGTATAAAAATTAAAAACAACCAATCAGGTAACGATACCATTCTAAAACAAATATTTAATCACAGAACTTAGCTTATAAGCTAAGCAACAACCGACAAAGAATAAAGTACAACAGTACTTTTTGTCGGCCACGTGCACTACACGATAAAAATATTAAACAGATGTGGGTCCCACCACATTAAAAAGAAGGTACGACAACCAAATGTGGGCCCCACCACATTTAAAAGACGGCGGGGTAAAAAAATAAAGCATAAAAAAACCCGCCTAAAACCTAATAGGACCCACAAAAACACGTGGCAAAATTTAGGCCACCCGGTAATATTAAACGGGTGGCCTAAATTTTGCCAGATGTCAAACGCATATGTATTGGTGTTAACCTATATAAACAACCCCATAACACCAATACAACCAGAACATTGAAACAACACCGATTACAATTATGAGAAACCCCCCAACTAATTTTCGTCTTCATGCAAAAAATATTTTCCTCACATATCCAAAATGCAATTTAGAAATTTCCGAAGCAATGAAACAAATACAAAACATACAATGTTCGTCAAACAAGAAATTCATACGAATTTCTCAAGAAACTCACGAAGATGGTTCTCCACATCTACATGCTTTAATACAATTCGAAGGTAAACTTCAATTATACAATAATCGTTTATTTGATCTTACCCATCCAAACACCTCTTCAATATTTCATCCGAATATTCAAGGAGCAAAATCCAGTTCAGATGTTAAAAAATACATTGAAAAGGAAGGAACCTATCTAGATTGGGGTGAGTTTCAGATAGATGGTCGGTCTGCAAGAGGAGGATTACAATGCGCTAATAAAGCTTACGCCCAAGCTTTAAATAGCGAAACTCATCAAAAAGCAATGGAAACTATTAAAGAGCTTGCGCCTAGAGATTTTGTTCTACAATTCCACAATATTCAAAACAATCTAAACCGAATCTTCCAAAAGCCAAAAGAAGTCTACGTTCCGAAATTCCATTTTAGTCAATTCATACTCACGGATGAAATTTCATTATGGTTCTCAAAAACTTTCGAACCACAAAATTTAAATGAATCCCCTGCGGGGCCATCTTTTCATATACTCAAAAAAGATACTGACAGACCAAAATCAATTATTATCGAAGGTTCTACAAGAACAGGAAAAACACAGTGGGCACGTTCTATTGGACCACATAATTACTTAAGTGGCACCTGGTGCACTTTTCCTCAAACGACAAACGAGACTTTAATAACTTATTCACCTCTTTATTAAACAGGAGGAACTCTTCCTGTTCCTCCAAATTGATGTCTTTCGGGTTCGCCTTGATTCCCAAAATGTCCCACTTGTTCTGCCGAAGAAAACAACTGGTGCAAACGGCCAACAATTGTGGATAATTGTTTGGCAACTCTGTCACTTTGAAAGGAGGCATATAAATACAGAATAGTCTGAAGTAAAAATAATAGTATAAAAATTAAAAACAACCAATCAGGTAACGATACCATTCTAAAACAAATATTTAATCACAGAACTTAGCTTATAAGCTAAGCAACAACCGACAAAGAATAAAGTACAACAGTACTTTTTGTCGGCCACGTGCACTACACGATAAAAATATTAAACAGATGTGGGTCCCACCACATTAAAAAGAAGGTACGACAACCAAATGTGGGCCCCACCACATTTAAAAGACGGCGGGATAAAAAAATAAAGCATAAAAAAACCCGCCTAAAACCTAATAGGACCCACAAAAACACGTGGCAAAATTTAGGCCACCCGGTAATATTAAACGGGTGGCCTAAATTTTGCCAGATGTCAAACGCATATGTATTGGTGTTAACCTATATAAACAACCCCATAACACCAATACAACCAGAACATTGAAACAACACCGATTACAATTATGAGAAACCCCCCAACTAATTTTCGTCTTCATGCAAAAAATATTTTCCTCACATATCCAAAATGCAATTTAGAAATTTCCGAAGCAATGAAACAAATACAAAACATACAATGTTCGTCAAACAAGAAATTCATACGAATTTCTCAAGAAACTCACGAAGATGGTTCTCCACATCTACATGCTTTAATACAATTCGAAGGTAAACTTCAATTATACAATAATCGTTTATTTGATCTTACCCATCCAAACACCTCTTCAATATTTCATCCGAATATTCAAGGAGCAAAATCCAGTTCAGATGTTAAAAAATACATTGAAAAGGAAGGAACCTATCTAGATTGGGGTGAGTTTCAGATAGATGGTCGGTCTGCAAGAGGAGGATTACAATCCGCTAATAAAGCTTACGCCCAAGCTTTAAATAGCGAAACTCATCAAAAAGCAATGGAAACTATTAAAGAGCTTGCGCCTAGAGATTTTGTTCTACACTTCCACAATATTCAAAACAATCTAAACTGAATCTTCCAAAAGCCAAAAGAAGTCTACGTTCCGAAATTCCATTTTAGTCAATTCATACTCACGGATGAAATTTCATTATGGTTCTCAAAAACTTTCGAACCACAAAATTTAAATGAATCCCCTGCGGGGCCATCTTTTCATATACTCAAAAAAGATACTGACAGACCAAAATCAATTATTATCGAAGGTCCTACAAGAACAGGAAAAACACAGTGGGCACGTTCTATTGGACCACATAAACTTTAATAACTTATTCACCTCTTTATTAAACAGGAGGAACTCTTCCTGTTCCTCCAAATTGATGTCTTTCGGGTTTGCCTTGATTCCCAAAATGTCCCACTTGTTCTGCCGAAGAAAACAACTGGTGCAAACGGCCAACAATTGTGGATAATTGTTTGGCAACTCTGTCACTTTGAAAGGAGGCATATAAATACAGAATAGTCTGAAGTAAAAATAATAGTATAAAAATTAAAAACAACCAATCAGGTAACGATACCATTCTAAAACAAATATTTAATCACAGAACTTAGCTTATAAGCTAAGCAACAACCGACAAAGAATAAAGTACAACAGTACTTTTTGTCGGCCACGTGCACTACACGATAAAAATATTAAACAGATGTGGGTCCCACCACATTAAAAAGAAGGTACGAAAACCAAATGTGGGCCCCACCACATTTAAAAGACGGCGGGATAAAAAAATAAAGCATAAAAAATCCCGCCTAAAACCTAATAGGACCCACAAAAACACGTGGCAAAATTTAGGCCACCCGGTAATATTAAACGGGTGGCCTAAATTTTGCCAGATGTCAAACGCATATGTATTGGTGTTAACCTATATAAACAACCCCATAACACCAATACAACCAGAACATTGAAACAACACCGATTACAATTATGAGAAACCCCCCAACTAATTTTCGTCTTCATGCAAAAAATATTTTCCTCACATATCCAAAATGCAATTTAGAAATTTCCGAAGCAATGAAACAAATACAAAACATACAATGTTCGTCAAACAAGAAATTCATACGAATTTCTCAAGAAACTCACGAAGATGGTTCTCCACATCTACATGCTTTAATACAATTCGAAGGTAAACTTCAATTATACAATAATCGTTTATTTGATCTTACCCATCCAAACACCTCTTCAATATTTCATCCGAATATTCAAGGAGCAAAATCCAGTTCAGATGTTAAAAAATACATTGAAAAGGAAGGAACCTATCTAGATTGGGGTGAGTTTCAGATAGATGGTCGGTCTGCAAGAGGAGGATTACAATGCGCTAATAAAGCTTACGCCCAAGCTTTAAATAGCGAAACTCATCAAAAAGCAATGGAAACTATTAAAGAGCTTGCGCCTAGAGATTTTGTTCTACAATTCCACAATATTCAAAACAATCTAAACCGAATCTTCCAAAAGCCAAAAGAAGTCTACGTTCCGAAATTCCATTTTAGTCAATTCATACTCACGGATGAAATTTCATTATGGTTCTCAAAAACTTTCGAACCACAAAATTTAAATGAATCCCCTGCGGGGCCATCTTTTCATATACTCAAAAAAGATACTGACAGACCAAAATCAATTATTATCGAAGGTCCTACAAGAACAGGAAAAACACAGTGGGCACGTTCTATTGGACCACATAAACTTTAATAACTTATTCACCTCTTTATTAAACAGGAGGAACTCTTCCTGTTCCTCCAAATTGATGTCTTTCAGGTTCGCCTTGATTCCCAAAATGTCCCACTTGTTCTGCCGAAGAAAACAACTGGTGCAAACGGCCAACAATTGTGGATAATTGTTTGGCAACTCTGTCACTTTGAAAGGAGGCATATAAATACAGAATAGTCTGAAGTAAAAATAATAGTATAAAAATTAAAAACAACCAATCAGGTAACGATACCATTCTAAAACAAATATTTAATCACAGAACTTAGCTTATAAGCTAAGCAACAACCGACAAAGAATAAAGTACAACAGTACTTTTTGTCGGCCACGTGCACTACACGACAAAAATATTAAACAGATGTGGGTCCCACCACATTAAAAAGAAGGTACGACAACCAAATGTGGGCCCCACCACATTTAAAAGACGGCGGGATAAAAAAATAAAGCATAAAAAATCCCGCCTAAAACCTAATAGGACCCACAAAAACACGTGGCAAAATTTAGGCCACCCGGTAATATTAAACGGGTGGCCTAAATTTTGCCAGATGTCAAACGCATATGTATTGGTGTTAACCTATATAAACAACCCCATAACACCAATACAACCAGAACATTGAAACAACACCGATTACAATTATGAGAAACCCCCCAACTAATTTTCGTCTTCATGCAAAAAATATTTTCCTCACATATCCAAAATGCAATTTAGAAATTTCCGAAGCAATGAAACAAATACAAAACATACAATGTTCGTCAAACAAGAAATTCATACGAATTTCTCAAGAAACTCACGAAGATGGTTCTCCACATCTACATGCTTTAATACAATTCGAAGGTAAACTTCAATTATACAATAATCGTTTATTTGATCTTACCCATCCAAACACCTCTTCAATATTTCATCCGAATATTCAAGGAGCAAAATTCAGTTCAGATGTTAAAAAATACATTGAAAAGGAAGGAACCTATCTAGATTGGGGTGAGTTTCAGATAGATGGTCGGTCTGCAAGAGGAGGATTACAATGCGCTAATAAAGCTTACGCCCAAGCTTTAAATAGCGAAACTCATCAAAAAGCAATGGAAACTATTAAAGAGCTTGCGCCTAGAGATTTTGTTCTACAATTCCACAATATTCAAAACAATCTAAACCGAATCTTCCAAAAGCCAAAAGAAGTCTACGTTCCGAAATTCCATTTTAGTCAATTCATACTCACGGATGAAATTTCATTATGGTTCTCAAAAACTTTCGAACCACAAAATTTAAATGAATCCCCTGCGGGGCCATCTTTTCATATACTCAAAAAAGATACTGACAGACCAAAATCAATTATTATCGAAGGTCCTACAAGAACAGGAAAAACACAGTGGGCACGTTCTATTGGACCACATAATTACTTAAGTGGCACCTGGTGCACTTTTCCTCAAACGACAAACGAGACTTTAATAACTTATTCACCTCTTTATTAAACAGGAGGAACTCTTCCTGTTCCTCCAAATTGATGTCTTTCGGGTTCGCCTTGATTCCCAAAATGTCCCACTTGTTCTGCCGAAGAAAACAACTGGTGCAAACGGCCAACAATTGTGGATAATTGTTTGGCAACTCTGTCACTTTGAAAGGAGGCATATAAATACAGAATAGTCTGAAGTAAAAATAATAGTATAAAAATTAAAAACAACCAATCAGGTAACGATACCATTCTAAAACAAATATTTAATCACAGAACTTAGCTTATAAGCTAAGCAACAACCGACAAAGAATAAAGTACAACAGTACTTTTTGTCGGCCACGTGCACTACACGATAAAAATATTAAACAGATGTGGGTCCCACCACATTAAAAAGAAGGTACGACAACCAAATGTGGGCCCCACCACATTTGAAAGACGGCGGGATAAAAAAATAAAGCATAAAAAAACCCGCCTAAAACCTAATAGGACCCACAAAAACACGTGGCAAAATTTAGGCCACCCGGTAATATTAAACGGGTGGCCTAAATTTTGCCAGATGTCAAACGCATATGTATTGGTGTTAACCTATATAAACAACCCCATAACACCAATACAACCAGAACATTGAAACAACACCGACTACAATTATGAGAAACCCCCCAACTAATTTTCGTCTTCATGCAAAAAATATTTTCCTCACATATCCAAAATGCAATTTAGAAATTTCCGAAGCAATGAAACAAATACAAAACATACAATGTTCGTCAAACAAGAAATTCATACGAATTTCTCAAGAAACTCACGAAGATGGTTCTCCACATTTACTTGCTTTAATACAATTCGAAGGTAAACTTCAATTATACAATAATCGTTTATTTGATCTTACCCATCCAAACACCTCTTCAATATTTCATCCGAATATTCAAGGAGCAAAATCCAGTTCAGATGTTAAAAAATACATTGAAAAGGAAGGAACCTATCTAGATTGGGGTGAGTTTCAGATAGATGGTCGGTCTGCAAGAGGAGGATTACAATCCGCTAATGAAGCTTACGCCCAAGCTTTAAATAGCGAAACTCATCAAAAAGCAATGGAAACTATTAAAGAGCTTGCGCCTAGAGATTTTGTTCTACAATTCCACAATATTCAAAACAATCTAAACCGAATCTTCCAAAAGCCAAAAGAAGTCTACGTTCCGAAATTCCATTTTAGTCAATTCATACTCACGGATGAAATTTCATTATGGTTCTCAAAAACTTTCGAACCACAAAATTTAAATGAATCCCCTGCGGGGCCATCTTTTCATATACTCAAAAAAGATACTGACAGACCAAAATCAATTATTATCGAAGGTCCTACAAGAACAGGAAAAACACAGTGGGCACGTTCTATTGGACCACATAATTACTTAAGTGGCACCTGGTGCACTTTTCCTCAAACGACAAATGAGACTTTAATAACTTATTCACCTCTTTATTAAACAGGAGGAACTCTTCCTGTTCCTCCAAATTGATGTCTTTCGGGTTCGCCTTGATTCCCAAAATGTCCCACTTGTTCTGCCGAAGAAAACAACTGGTGCAAACGGCCGACAATTGTGGATAATTGTTTGGCAACTCTGTCACTTTGAAAGGAGGCATATAAATACAGAATAGTCTGAAGTAAAAATAATAGTATAAAAATTAAAAACAACCAATCAGGTAACGATACCATTCTAAAACAAATATTTAATCACAGAACTTAGCTTATAAGCTAAGCAACAACCGACAAAGAATAAAGTACAACAGTACTTTTTGTCGGCCACGTGCACTACACGACAAAAATATTAAACAGATGTGGGTCCCACCACATTAAAAAGAAGGTACGACAACCAAATGTGGGCCCCACCACATTTAAAAGACGGCGGGATAAAAAAATAAAGCATAAAAAAACCCGCCTAAAACCTAATAGGACCCACAAAAACACGTGGCAAAATTTAGGCCACCCGGTAATATTAAACGGGTGGCCTAAATTTTGCCAGATGTCAAACGCATATGTATTGGTGTTAACCTATATAAACAACCCCATAACACCAATACAACCAGAACATTGAAACAACACCGATTACAATTATGAGAAACCCCCCAACTAATTTTCGTCTTCATGCAAAAAATATTTTCCTCACATATCCAAAATGCAATTTAGAAATTTCCGAAGCAATGAAACAAATACAAAACATACAATGTTCGTCAAACAAGAAATTCATACGAATTTCTCAAGAAACTCACGAAGATGGTTCTCCACATCTACATGCTTTAATACAATTCGAAGGTAAACTTCAATTATACAATAATCGTTTATTTGATCTTACCCATCCAAACACCTCTTCAATATTTCATCCGAATATTCAAGGAGCAAAATCCAGTTCAGATGTTAAAAAATACATTGAAAAGGAAGGAACCTATCTAGATTGGGGTGAGTTTCAGATAGATGGTCGGTCTGCAAGAGGAGGATTACAATCCGCTAATAAAGCTTACGCCCAAGCTTTAAATAGCGAAACTCATCAAAAAGCAATGGAAACTATTAAAGAGCTTGCGCCTAGAGATTTTGTTCTACAATTCCACAATATTCAAAACAATCTAAACCGAATCTTCCAAAAGCCAAAAGAAGTCTACGTTCCGAAATTCCATTTTAGTCAATTCATACTCACGGATGAAATTTCATTATGGTTCTCAAAAACTTTCGAACCACAAAATTTAAATGAATCCCCTGCGGGGCCATCTTTTCATATACTCAAAAAAGATACTGACAGACCAAAATCAATTATTATCGAAGGTCCTACAAGAACAGGAAAAACACAGTGGGCACGTTCTATTGGACCACATAATTACTTAAGTGGCCATCTGGATTTCAACTACAACACTTTCTCAGAATAGATGATGTGGATCCAGCGTACTTGAAAATGAAACATTGGAAACAATTAATTGGCGCGCAAAGAGAGTGGCAGACAAACCTTAAATATGGAAAACCACGTGTCATTAAAGGTGGTATTCCAATTGTTTGGCAACTCTGTCACTTTGAAAGGAGGCATATAAATACAGAATAGTCTGAAGTAAAAATAATAGTATAAAAATTAAAAACAACCAATCAGGTAACGATACCATTCTAAAACAAATATTTAATCACAGAACTTAGCTTATAAGCTAAGCAACAACCGACAAAGAATAAAGTACAACAGTACTTTTTGTCGGCCACGTGCACTACACGATAAAAATATTAAACAGATGTGGGTCCCACCACATTAAAAAGAAGGTACGACAACCAAATGTGGGCCCCACCACATTTAAAAGACGGCGGGATAAAAAAATAAAGCATAAAAAATCCCGCCTAAAACCTAATAGGACCCACAAAAACACGTGGCAAAATTTAGGCCACCCGGTAATATTAAACGGGTGGCCTAAATTTTGCCAGATGTCAAACGCATATGTATTGGTGTTAACCTATATAAACAACCCCATAACACCAATACAACCAGAACATTGAAACAACACCGATTACAATTATGAGAAACCCCCCAACTAATTTTCGTCTTCATGCAAAAAATATTTTCCTCACATATCCAAAATGCAATTTAGAAATTTCCGAAGCAATGAAACAAATACAAAACATACAATGTTCGTCAAACAAGAAATTCATACGAATTTCTCAAGAAACTCACGAAGATGGTTCTCCACATCTACATGCTTTAATACAATTCGAAGGTAAACTTCAATTATACAATAATCGTTTATTTGATCTTACCCATCCAAACACCTCTTCAATATTTCATCCGAATATTCAAGGAGCAAAATCCAGTTCAGATGTTAAAAAATACATTGAAAAGGAAGGAACCTATCTAGATTGGGGTGAGTTTCAGATAGATGGTCGGTCTGCAAGAGGAGGATTACAATCCGCTAATAAAGCTTACGCCCAAGCTTTAAATAGAGAAACTCATCAAAAAGCAATGGAAACTATTAAAGAGCTTGCGCCTAGAGATTTTGTTCTACAATTCCACAATATTCAAAACAATCTAAACCGAATCTTCCAAAAGCCAAAAGAAGTCTACGTTCCGAAATTCCATTTTAGTCAATTCATACTCACGGATGAAATTTCATTATGGTTCTCAAAAACTTTCGAACCACAAAATTTAAATGAATCCCCTGCGGGGCCATCTTTTCATATACTCAAAAAAGATACTGACAGACCAAAATCAATTATTATCGAAGGTCCTACAAGAACAGGAAAAACACAGTGGGCACGTTCTATTGGACCACATAATTACTTAACTGGCACCTGGTGCACTTTTCCTCAAACGACAAACGAGACTTTAATAACTTATTCACCTCTTTATTAAACAGGAGGAACTCTTCCTGTTCCTCCAAATTGATGTCTTTCGGGTTCGCCTTGATTCCCAAAATGTCCCACTTGTTCTGCCGAAGAAAACAACTGGTGCAAACGGCCGACAATTGTGGATAATTGTTTGGCAACTCTGTCACTTTGAAAGGAGGCATATAAATACAGAATAGTCTGAAGTAAAAATAATAGTATAAAAATTAAAAACAACCAATCAGGTAACGATACCATTCTAAAACAAATATTTAATCACAGAACTTAGCTCATAAGCTAAGCAACAACCGACAAAGAATAAAGTACAACAGTACTTTTTGTCGGCCACGTGCACTACACGATAAAAATATTAAACAGATGTGGGTCCCACCACATTAAAAAGAAGGTACGACAACCAAATGTGGGCCCCACCACATTTGAAAGACGGCGGGATAAAAAAATAAAGCATAAAAAAACCCGCCTAAAACCTAATAGGACCCACAAAAACACGTGGCAAAATTTAGGCCACCCGGTAATATTAAACGGGTGGCCTAAATTTTGCCAGATGTCAAACGCATATGTATTGGTGTTAACCTATATAAACAACCCCATAACACCAATACAACCAGAACATTGAAACAACACCGATTACAATTATGAGAAACCCCCCAACTAATTTTCGTCTTCATGCAAAAAATATTTTCCTCACATATCCAAAATGCAATTTAGAAATTTCCGAAGCAATGAAACAAATACAAAACATACAATGTTCGTCAAACAAGAAATTCATACGAATTTCTCAAGAAACTCACGAAGATGGTTCTCCACATCTACATGCTTTAATACAATTCGAAGGTAAACTTCAATTATACAATAATCGTTTATTTGATCTTACCCATCCAAACACCTCTTCAATATTTCATCCGAATATTCAAGGAGCAAAATCCAGTTCAGATGTTAAAAAATACATTGAAAAGGAAGGAACCTATCTAGATTGGGGTGAGTTTCAGATAGATGGTCGGTCTGCAAGAGGAGGATTACAATCCGCTAATAAAGCTTACGCCCAAGCTTTAAATAGCGAAACTCATCAAAAAGCAATGGAAACTATTAAAGAGCTTGCGCCTAGAGATTTTGTTCTACAATTCCACAATATTCAAAACAATCTAAACCGAATCTTCCAAAAGCCAAAAGAAGTCTACGTTCCGAAATTCCATTTTAGTCAATTCATACTCACGGATGAAATTTCATTATGGTTCTCAAAAACTTTCGAACCACAAAATTTAAATGAATCCCCTGCGGGGCCATCTTTTCATATAGTCAAAAAAGATACTGACAGACCAAAATCAATTATTATCGAAGGTGCTACAAGAACAGGAAAAACACAGTGGGCACGTTCTATTGGACCACATAATTACTTAAGTGGCACATGGTGCACTTTTCCTCAAACGACAAACGAGACTTTAATAACTTATTCACCTCTTTATTAAACAGGAGGAACTCTTCCTGTTCCTCCAAATTGATGTCTTTCGGGTTCGCCTTGATTCCCAAAATGTCCCACTTGTTCTGCCGAAGAAAACAACTGGTGCAAACGGCCGACAATTGTGGATAATTGTTTGGCAACTCTGTCACTTTGAAAGGAGGCATATAAATACAGAATAGTCTGAAGTAAAAATAATAGTATAAAAATTAAAAACAACCAATCAGGTAACGATACCATTCTAAAACAAATATTTAATCACAGAACTTAGCTTATAAGCTAAGCAACAACCGACAAAGAATAAAGTACAACAGTACTTTTTGTCGGCCACGTGCACTACACGATAAAAATATTAAACAGATGTGGGTCCCACCACATTAAAAAGAAGGTACGACAACCAAATGTGGGCCCCACCACATTTGAAAGACGGCGGGATAAAAAAATAAAGCATAAAAAAACCCGCCTAAAACCTAATAGGACCCACAAAAACACGTGGCAAAATTTAGGCCACCCGGTAATATTAAACGGGTGGCCTAAATTTTGCCAGATGTCAAACGCATATGTATTGGTGTTAACCTATATAAACAACCCCATAACACCAATACAACCAGAACATTGAAACAACACCGATTACAATTATGAGAAACCCCCCAACTAATTTTCGTCTTCATGCAAAAAATATTTTCCTCACATATCCAAAATGCAATTTAGAAATTTCCGAAGCAATGAAACAAATACAAAACATACAATGTTCGTCAAACAAGAAATTCATACGAATTTCTCAAGAAACTCACGAAGATGGTTCTCCACATCTACATGCTTTAATACAATTCGAAGGTAAACTTCAATTATACAATAATCGTTTATTTGATCTTACCCATCCAAACACCTCTTCAATATTTCATCCGAATATTCAAGGAGCAAAATCCAGTTCAGATGTTAAAAAATACATTGAAAAGGAAGGAACCTATCTAGATTGGGGTGAGTTTCAGATAGATGGTCGGTCTGCAAGAGGAGGATTACAATCCGCTAATAAAGCTTACGCCCAAGCTTTAAATAGCGAAACTCATCAAAAAGCAATGGAAACTATTAAAGAGCTTGCGCCTAGAGATTTTGTTCTACAATTCCACAATATTCAAAACAATCTAAACCGAATCTTCCAAAAGCCAAAAGAAGTCTACGTTCCGAAATTCCATTTTAGTCAATTCATACTCACGGATGAAATTTCATTATGGTTCTCAAAAACTTTCGAACCACAAAATTTAAATGAATCCCCTGCGGGGCCATCTTTTCATATACTCAAAAAAGATACTGACAGACCAAAATCAATTATTATCGAAGGTTCTACAAGAACAGGAAAAACACAGTGGGCACGTTCTATTGGACCACATAATTACTTAAGTGGCACCTGGTGCACTTTTCCTCAAACGACAAACGAGACTTTAATAACTTATTCACCTCTTTATTAAACAGGAGGAACTCTTCCTGTTCCTCCAAATTGATGTCTTTCGGGTTCGCCTTGATTCCCAAAATGTCCCACTTGTTCTGCCGAAGAAAACAACTGGTGCAAACGGCCGACAATTGTGGATAATTGTTTGGCAACTCTGTCACTTTGAAAGGAGGCATATAAATACAGAATAGTCTGAAGTAAAAATAATAGTATAAAAATTAAAAACAACCAATCAGGTAACGATACCATTCTAAAACAAATATTTAATCACAGAACTTAGCTTATAAGCTAAGCAACAACCGACAAAGAATAAAGTACAACAGTACTTTTTGTCGGCCACGTGCACTACACGATAAAAATATTAAACAGATGTGGGTCCCACCACATTAAAAAGAAGGTACGACAACCAAATGTGGGCCCCACCACATTTGAAAGACGGCGGGATAAAAAAATAAAGCATAAAAAAACCCGCCTAAAACCTAATAGGACCCACAAAAACACGTGGCAAAATTTAGGCCACCCGGTAATATTAAACGGGTGGCCTAAATTTTGCCAGATGTCAAACGCATATGTATTGGTGTTAACCTATATAAACAACCCCATAACACCAATACAACCAGAACATTGAAACAACACCGATTACAATTATGAGAAACCCCCCAACTAATTTTCGTCTTCATGCAAAAAATATTTTCCTCACATATCCAAAATGCAATTTAGAAATTTCCGAAGCAATGAAACAAATACAAAACATACAATGTTCGTCAAACAAGAAATTCATACGAATTTCTCAAGAAACTCACGAAGATGGTTCTCCACATCTACATGCTTTAATACAATTCGAAGGTAAACTTCAATTATATAATAATCGTTTATTTGATCTTACCCATCCAAACACCTCTTCAATATTTCATCCGAATATTCAAGGAGCAAAATCCAGTTCAGATGTTAAAAAATACATTGAAAAGGAAGGAACCTATCTAGATTGGGGTGAGTTTCAGATAGATGGTCGGTCTGCAAGAGGAGGATTACAATCCGCTAATAAAGCTTACGCCCAAGCTTTAAATAGCGAAACTCATCAAAAAGCAATGGAAACTATTAAAGAGCTTGCGCCTAGAGATTTTGTTCTACAATTCCACAATATTCAAAACAATCTAAACCGAATCTTCCAAAAGCCAAAAGATGTCTACGTTCCGAAATTCCATTTTAGTCAATTCATACTCACGGATGAAATTTCATTATGGTTCTCAAAAACTTTCGAACCACAAAATTTAAATGAATCCCCTGCGGGGCCATCTTTTCATATAGTCAAAAAAGATACTGACAGACCAAAATCAATTATTATCGAAGGTTCTACAAGAACAGGAAAAACACAGTGGGCACGTTCTATTGGACCACATAATTACTTAAGTGGCACCTGGTGCACTTTTCCTCAAACGAAAAACGAGACTTTAATAACTTATTCACCTCTTTATTAAACAGGAGGAACTCTTCCTGTTCCTCCAAATTGATGTCTTTCGGGTTCGCCTTGATTCCCAAAATGTCCCACTTGTTCTGCCGAAGAAAACAACTGGTGCAAACGGCCGACAATTGTGGATAATTGTTTGGCAACTCTGTCACTTTGAAAGGAGGCATATAAATACAGAATAGTCTGAAGTAAAAATAATAGTATAAAAATTAAAAACAACCAATCAGGTAACGATACCATTCTAAAACAAATATTTAATCACAGAACTTAGCTTATAAGCTAAGCAACAACCGACAAAGAATAAAGTACAACAGTACTTTTTGTCGGCCACGTGCACTACACGATAAAAATATTAAACAGATGTGGGTCCCACCACATTAAAAAGAAGGTACGACAACCAAATGTGGGCCCCACCACATTTGAAAGACGACGGGATAAAAAAATAAAGCATAAAAAAACCCGCCTAAAACCTAATAGGACCCACAAAAACACGTGGCAAAATTTAGGCCACCCGGTAATATTAAACGGGTGGCCTAAATTTTGCCAGATGTCAAACGCATATGTATTGGTGTTAACCTATATAAACAACCCCATAACACCAATACAACCAGAACATTGAAACAACACCGATTACAATTATGAGAAACCCCCCAACTAATTTTCGTCTTCGTGCAAAAAATATTTTCCTCACATATCCAAAATGCAATTTAGAAATTTCCGAAGCAATGAAACAAATACAAAACATACAATGTTCGTCAAACAAGAAATTCATACGAATTTCTCAAGAAACTCACGAAGATGGTTCTCCACATCTACATGCTTTAATACAATTCGAAGGTAAACTTCAATTATACAATAATCGTTTATTTGATCTTACCCATCCAAACACCTCTTCAATATTTCATCCGAATATTCAAGGAGCAAAATCCAGTTCAGATGTTAAAAAATACATTGAAAAGGAAGGAACCTATCTAGATTGGGGTGAGTTTCAGATAGATGGTCGGTCTGCAAGAGGAGGATTACAATCCGCTAATAAAGCTTACGCCCAAGCTTTAAATAGCGAAACTCATCAAAAAGCAATGGAAACTATTAAAGAGCTTGCGCCTAGAGATTTTGTTCTACAATTCCACAATATTCAAAACAATCTAAACCGAATCTTCCAAAAGCCAAAAGAAGTCTACGTTCCGAAATTCCATTTTAGTCAATTCATACTCACGGATGAAATTTCATTATGGTTCTCAAAAACTTTCGAACCACAAAATTTAAATGAATCCCCCGCGGGGCCATCTTTTCATATAGTCAAAAAAGATACTGACAGACCAAAATCAATTATTATCGAAGGTTCTACAAGAACAGGAAAAACACAGTGGGCACGTTCTATTGGACCACATAATTACTTAAGTGGCACCTGGTGCACTTTTCCTCAAACGACAAACGAGACTTTAATAACTTATTCACCTCTTTATTAAACATGAGGAACTCTTCCTGTTCCTCCAAATTGATGTCTTTCGGGTTCGCCTTGATTCCCAAAATGTCCCACTTGTTCTGCCGAAGAAAACAACTGGTGCAAACGGCCGACAATTGTGGATAATTGTTTGGCAACTCTGTCACTTTGAAAGGAGGCATATAAATACAGAATAGTCTGAAGTAAAAATAATAGTATAAAAATTAAAAACAACCAATCAGGTAACGATACCATTCTAAAACAAATATTTAATCACAGAACTTAGCTTATAAGCTAAGCAACAACCGACAAAGAATAAAGTACAACAGTACTTTTTGTCGGCCACGTGCACTACACGACAAAAATATTAAACAGATGTGGGTCCCACCACATTAAAAAGAAGGTACGACAACCAAATGTGGGCCCCACCACATTTGAAAGACGGCGGGATAAAAAAATAAAGCATAAAAAAACCCGCCTAAAACCTAATAGGACCCACAAAAACACGTGGCAAAATTTAGGCCACCCGGTAATATTAAACGGGTGGCCTAAATTTTGCCAGATGTCAAACGCATATGTATTGGTGTTAACCTATATAAACAACCCCATAACACCAATACAACCAGAACATTGAAACAACACCGATTACAATTATGAGAAACCCCCCAACTAATTTTCGTCTTCATGCAAAAAATATTTTCCTCACATATCCAAAATGCAATTTAGAAATTTCCGAAGCAATGAAACAAATACAAAACAAACAATGTTCGTCAAACAAGAAATTCATACGAATTTCTCAAGAAACTCACGAAGATGGTTCTCCACATCTACATGCTTTAATACAATTCGAAGGTAAACTTCAATTATACAATAATCGTTTATTTGATCTTACCCATCCAAACACCTCTTCAATATTTCATCCGAATATTCAAGGAGCAAAATCCAGTTCAGATGTTAAAAAATACATTGAAAAGGAAGGAACCTATCTAGATTGGGGTGAGTTTCAGATAGATGGTCGGTCTGCAAGAGGAGGATTACAATCCGCTAATGAAGCTTACGCCCAAGCTTTAAATAGCGAAACTCATCAAAAAGCAATGGAAACTATTAAAGAGCTTGCGCCTAGAGATTTTGTTCTACAATTCCACAATATTCAAAACAATCTAAACCGAATCTTCCAAAAGCCAAAAGAAGTCTACGTTCTGAAATTCCATTTTAGTCAATTCATACTCACGGATGAAATTTCATTATGGTTCTCAAAAACTTTCGAACCACAAAATTTAAATGAATCCCCTGCGGGGCCATCTTTTCATATACTCAAAAAAGATACTGACAGACCAAAATCAATTATTATCGAAGGTCCTACAAGAACAGGAAAAACACAGTGGGCACGTTCTATTGGACCACATAATTACTTAAGTGGCCATCTGGATTTCAACTACAACACTTTCTCAGACGAAGTGGAATACAACGTAATAGATGATGTGGATCCAGCGTACTTGAAAATGAAACATTGGAAACAATTAATTGGCGCGCAAAGAGAGTGGCAGACAAACCTTAAATATGGAAAACCACGTGTCATTAAAGGTGGTATTCCAATTGTTTGGCAACTCTGTCACTTTGAAAGGAGGCATATAAATACAGAATAGTCTGAAGTAAAAATAATAGTATAAAAATTAAAAACAACCAATCAGGTAACGATACCATTCTAAAACAAATATTTAATCACAGAACTTAGCTTATAAGCTAAGCAACAACCGACAAAGAATAAAGTACAACAGTACTTTTTGTCGGCCACGTGCACTACACGATAAAAATATTAAACAGATGTGGGTCCCACCACATTAAAAAGAAGGTACGACAACCAAATGTGGGCCCCACCACATTTAAAAGACGGCGGGATAAAAAAATAAAGCATAAAAAATCCCGCCTAAAACCTAATAGGACCCACAAAAACACGTGGCAAAATTTAGGCCACCCGGTAATATTAAACGGGTGGCCTAAATTTTGCCAGATGTCAAACGCATATGTATTGGTGTTAACCTATATAAACAACCCCATAACACCAATACAACCAGAACATTGAAACAACACCGATTACAATTATGAGAAACCCCCCAACTAATTTTCGTCTTCATGCAAAAAATATTTTCCTCACATATCCAAAATGCAATTTAGAAATTTCCGAAGCAATGAAACAAATACAAAACATACAATGTTCGTCAAACAAGAAATTCATACGAATTTCTCAAGAAACTCACGAAGATGGTTCTCCACATCTACATGCTTTAATACAATTCGAAGGTAAACTTCAATTATACAATAATCGTTTATTTGATCTTACCCATCCAAACACCTCTTCAATATTTCATCCGAATATTCAAGGAGCAAAATCCAGTTCAGATGTTAAAAAATACATTGAAAAGGAAGGAACCTATCTAGATTGGGGTGAGTTTCAGATAGATGGTCGGTCTGCAAGAGGAGGATTACAATCCGCTAATGAAGCTTACGCCCAAGCTTTAAATAGCGAAACTCATCAAAAAGCAATGGAAACTATTAAAGAGCTTGCGCCTAGAGATTTTGTTCTACAATTCCACAATATTCAAAACAATCTAAACCGAATCTTCCAAAAGCCAAAAGAAGTCTACGTTCCGAAATTCCATTTTAGTCAATTCATACTCACGGATGAAATTTCATTATGGTTCTCAAAAACTTTCGAACCACAAAATTTAAATGAATCCCCTGCGGGGCCATCTTTTCCTATACTCAAAAAAGATACTGACAGACCAAAATCAATTATTATCGAAGGTCCTACAAGAACAGGAAAAACACAGTGGGCACGTTCTATTGGACCACATAATTACTTAAGTGGCCATCTGGATTTCAACTACAACACTTTCTCAGACGAAGTGGAATACAACGTAATAGATTATGTGGATCCAGCGTACTTGAAAATGAAACATTGGAAACAATTAATTGGCGCGCAAAGAGAGTGGCAAACAAACCTTAAATATGGAAAACCACGTGTCATTAAAGGTGGTATTCCAATTGTTTGGCAACTCTGTCACTTTGAAAGGAGGCATATAAATACAGAATAGTCTGAAGTAAAAATAATAGTATAAAAATTAAAAACAACCAATCAGGTAACGATACCATTCTAAAACAAATATTTAATCACAGAACTTAGCTTATAAGCTAAGCAACAACCGACAAAGAATAAAGTACAATAGTACTTTTTGTCGGCCACGTGCACTACACGATAAAAATATTAAACAGATGTGGGTCCCAACACATTAAAAAGAAGGTACGACAACCAAATGTGGGCCCCACCACATTTGAAAGACGGCGGGATAAAAAAATAAAGCATAAAAAATCCCGCCTAAAACCTAATAGGACCCACAAAAACACGTGGCAAAATTTAGGCCACCCGGTAATATTAAACGGGTGGCCTAAATTTTGCCAGATGTCAAACGCATATGTATTGGTGTTAACCTATATAAACAACCCCATAACACCAATACAACCAGAACATTGAAACAACACCGATTACAATTATGAGAAACCCCCCAACTAATTTTCGTCTTCATGCAAAAAATATTTTCCTCACATATCCAAAATGCAATTTAGAAATTTCCGAAGCAATGAAACAAATACAAAACATACAATGTTCGTCAAACAAGAAATTCATACGAATTTCTCAAGAAACTCACGAAGATGGTTCTCCACATCTACATGCTTTAATACAATTCGAAGGTAAACTTCAATTATACAATAATCGTTTATTTGATCTTACCCATCCAAACACCTCTTCAATATTTCATCCGAATATTCAAGGAGCAAAATCCAGTTCAGATGTTAAAAAATACATTGAAAAGGAAGGAACCTATCTAGATTGGAGTGAGTTTCAGATAGATGGTCGGTCTGCAAGAGGAGGATTACAATCCGCTAATGAAGCTTACGCCCAAGCTTTAAATAGCGAAACTCATCAAAAAGCAATGGAAACTATTAAAGAGCTTGCGCCTAGAGATTTTGTTCTACAATTCCACAATATTCAAAACAATCTAAACCGAATCTTCCAAAAGCCAAAAGAAGTCTACGTTCCGAAATTCCATTTTAGTCAATTCATACTCACGGATGAAATTTCATTATGGTTCTCAAAAACTTTCGAACCACAAAATTTAAATGAATCCCCTGCGGGGCCATCTTTTCATATACTCAAAAAAGATACTGACAGACCAAAATCAATTATTATCGAAGGTCCTACAAGAACAGGAAAAACACAGTGGGCACGTTCTATTGGACCACATAATTACTTAAGTGGCCATCTGGATTTCAACTACAACACTTTCTCAGACGAAGTGGAATACAACGTAATAGATGATGTGGATCCAGCGTACTTGAAAATGAAACATTGGAAACAATTAATTGGCGCGCAAAGAGAGTGGCAGACAAACCTTAAATATGGAAAACCACGTGTCATTAAAGGTGGTATTCCAATTGTTTGGCAACTCTGTCACTTTGAAAGGAGGCATATAAATACAGAATAGTCTGAAGTAAAAATAATAGTATAAAAATTAAAAACAACCAATCAGGTAACGATACCATTCTAAAACAAATATTTAATCACAGAACTTAGCTTATAAGCTAAGCAACAACCGACAAAGAATAAAGTACAACAGTACTTTTTGTCGGCCACGTGCACTACACGATAAAAATATTAAACAGATGTGGGTCCCACCACATTAAAAAGAAGGTACGATAACCAAATGTGGGCCCCACCACATTTGAAAGACGGCGGGATAAAAAAATAAAGCATAAAAAAACCCGCCTAAAACCTAATAGGACCCACAAAAACACGTGGCAAAATTTAGGCCACCCGGTAATATTAAACGGGTGGCCTAAATTTTGCCAGATGTCAAACGCATATGTATTGGTGTTAACCTATATAAACAACCCCATAACACCAATACAACCAGAACATTGAAACAACACCGATTACAATTATGAGAAACCCCCCAACTAATTTTCGTCTTCATGCAAAAAATATTTTCCTCACATATCCAAAATGCAATTTAGAAATTTCCGAAGCAATGAAACAAATACAAAACAAACAATGTTCGTCAAACAAGAAATTCATACGAATTTCTCAAGAAACTCACGAAGATGGTTCTCCACATCTACATGCTTTAATACAATTCGAAGGTAAACTTCAATTATACAATAATCGTTTATTTGATCTTACCCATCCAAACACCTCTTCAATATTTCATCCGAATATTCAAGGAGCAAAATCCAGTTCAGATGTTAAAAAATACATTGAAAAGGAAGGAACCTATCTAGATTGGGGTGAGTTTCAGATAGATGGTCGGTCTGCAAGAGGAGGATTACAATCCGCTAATGAAGCTTACGCCCAAGCTTTAAATAGCGAAACTCATCAAAAAGCAATGGAAACTATTAAAGAGCTTGCGCCTAGAGATTTTGTTCTACAATTCCACAATATTCAAAACAATCTAAACCGAATCTTCCAAAAGCCAAAAGAAGTCTACGTTCTGAAATTCCATTTTAGTCAATTCATACTCACGGATGAAATTTCATTATGGTTCTCAAAAACTTTCGAACCACAAAATTTAAATGAATCCCCTGCGGGGCCATCTTTTCATATACTCAAAAAAGATACTGACAGACCAAAATCAATTATTATCGAAGGTCCTACAAGAACAGGAAAAACACAGTGGGCACGTTCTATTGGACCACATAATTACTTGAGTGGCCATCTGGATTTCAACTACAACACTTTCTCAGACGAAGTGGAATACAACGTAATAGATGATGTGGATCCAGCGTACTTGAAAATGAAACATTGGAAACAATTAATTGGCGCGCAAAGAGAGTGGCAGACAAACCTTAAATATGGAAAACCACGTGTCATTAAAGGTGGTATTCCAATTGTTTGGCAACTCTGTCACTTTGAAAGGAGGCATATAAATACAGAATAGTCTGAAGTAAAAATAATAGTATAAAAATTAAAAACAACCAATCAGGTAACGATACCATTCTAAAACAAATATTTAATCACAGAACTTAGCTTATAAGCTAAGCAACAACCGACAAAGAATAAAGTACAACAGTACTTTTTGTCGGCCACGTGCACTACACGATAAAAATATTAAACAGATGTGGGTCCCACCACATTAAAAAGAAGGTACGACAACCAAATGTGGGCCCCACCACATTTAAAAGACGGCGGGATAAAAAAATAAAGCATAAAAAATCCCGCCTAAAACCTAATAGGACCCACAAAAACACGTGGCAAAATTTAGGCCACCCGGTAATATTAAACGGGTGGCCTAAATTTTGCCAGATGTCAAACGCATATGTATTGGTGTTAACCTATATAAACAACCCCATAACACCAATACAACCAGAACATTGAAACAACACCGATTACAATTATGAGAAACCCCCCAACTAATTTTCGTCTTCATGCAAAAAATATTTTCCTCACATATCCAAAATGCAATTTAGAAATTTCCGAAGCAATGAAACAAATACAAAACATACAATGTTCGTCAAACAAGAAATTCATACGAATTTCTCAAGAAACTCACGAAGATGGTTCTCCACATCTACATGCTTTAATACAATTCGAAGGTAAACTTCAATTATACAATAATCGTTTATTTGATCTTACCCATCCAAACACCTCTTCAATATTTCATCCGAATATTCAAGGAGCAAAATCCAGTTCAGATGTTAAAAAATACATTGAAAAGGAAGGAACCTATCTAGATTGGAGTGAGTTTCAGATAGATGGTCGGTCTGCAAGAGGAGGATTACAATCCGCTAATGAAGCTTACGCCCAAGCTTTAAATAGCGAAACTCATCAAAAAGCAATGGAAACTATTAAAGAGCTCGCGCCTAGAGATTTTGTTCTACAATTCCACAATATTCAAAACAATCTAAACCGAATCTTCCAAAAGCCAAAAGAAGTCTACGTTCCGAAATTCCATTTTAGTCAATTCATACTCACGGATGAAATTTCATTATGGTTCTCAAAAACTTTCGAACCACAAAATTTAAATGAATCCCCTGCGGGGCCATCTTTTCATATAGTCAAAAAAGATACTGACAGACCAAAATCAATTATTATCGAAGGTCCTACAAGAACAAGAAAAACACAGTGGGCACGTTCTATTGGACCACATAATTACTTAAGTGGCCATCTGGATTTCAACTACAACACTTTCTCAGACGAAGTGGAATACAACATAATAGATGATGTGGATCCAGCGTACTTGAAAATGAAACATTGGAAACAATTAATTGGCGCGCAAAGAGAGTGGCAGACAAACCTTAAATATGGAAAACCACGTGTCATTAAAGGTGGTATTCCAATTGTTTGGCAACTCTGTCACTTTGAAAGGAGGCATATAAATACAGAATAGTCTGAAGTAAAAATAATAGTATAAAAATTAAAAACAACCAATCAGGTAACGATACCATTCTAAAACAAATATTTAATCACAGAACTTAGCTTATAAGCTAAGCAACAACCGACAAAGAATAAAGTACAACAGTACTTTTTGTCGGCCACGTGCACTACACGATAAAAATATTAAACAGATGTGGGTCCCACCACATTAAAAAGAAGGTACGACAACCAAATGTGGGCCCCACCGCATTTAAAAGACGGCGGGATAAAAAAGTAAAGCATAAAAAATCCCGCCTAAAACCTAATAGGACCCACAAAAACACGTGGCAAAATTTAGGCCACCCGGTAATATTAAACGGGTGGCCTAAATTTTGCCAGATGTCAAACGCATATGTATTGGTGTTAACCTATATAAACAACCCCATAACACCAATACAACCAGAACATTGAAACAACACCGATTACAATTATGAGAAACCCCCCAACTAATTTTCGTCTTCATGCAAAAAACATTTTCCTCACATATCCAAAATGCAATTTAGAAATTTCCGAAGCAATGAAACAAATACAAAACATACAATGTTCGTCAAACAAGAAATTCATACGAATTTCTCAAGAAACTCACGAAGATGGTTCTCCACATCTACATGCTTTAATACAATTCGAAGGTAAACTTCAATTATACAATAATCGTTTATTTGATCTTACCCATCCAAACACCTCTTCAATATTTCACCCGAATATTCAAGGAGCAAAATCCAGTTCAGATGTTAAAAAATACATTGAAAAGGAAGGAACCTATCTAGATTGGAGTGAGTTTCAGATAGATGGTCGGTCTGCAAGAGGAGGATTACAATCCGCTAATGAAGCTTACGCCCAAGCTTTAAATAGCGAAACTCATCAAAAAGCAATGGAAACTATTAAAGAGCTTGCGCCTAGAGATTTTGTTCTACAATTCCACAATATTCAAAACAATCTAAACCGAATCTTCCAAAAGCCAAAAGAAGTCTACGTTCCGAAATTCCATTTTAGTCAATTCATACTCACGGATGAAATTTCATTATGGTTCTCAAAAACTTTCGAACCACAAAATTTAAATGAATCCCCTGCGGGGCCATCTTTTCATATACTCAAAAAAGATACTGACAGACCAAAATCAATTATTATCGAAGGTCCTACAAGAACAGGAAAAACACAGTGGGCACGTTCTATTGGACCACATAATTACTTAAGTGGCCATCTGGATTTCAACTACAACACTTTCTCAGACGAAGTGGAATACAACGTAATAGATGATGTGGATCCAGCGTACTTGAAAATGAAACATTGGAAACAATTAATTGGCGCGCAAAGAGAGTGGCAGACAAACCTTAAATATGGAAAACCACGTGTCATTAAAGGTGGTATTCCAATTGTTTGGCAACTCTGTCACTTTGAAAGGAGGCATATAAATACAGAATAGTCTGAAGTAAAAATAATAGTATAAAAATTAAAAACAACCAATCAGGTAACGATACCATTCTAAAACAAATATTTAATCACAGAACTTAGCTTATAAGCTAAGCAACAACCGACAAAGAATAAAGTACAACAGTACTTTTTGTCGGCCACGTGCACTACACGATAAAAATATTAAACAGATGTGGGTCCCACCACATTAAAAAGAAGGTACGACAACCAAATGTGGGCCCCACCACATTTAAAAGACGGCGGGATAAAAAAATAAAGCATAAAAAATCCCGCCTAAAACCTAATAGGACCCACAAAAACACGTGGCAAAATTTAGGCCACCCGGTAATATTAAACGGGTGGCCTAAATTTTGCCAGATGTCAAACGCATATGTATTGGTGTTAACCTATATAAACAACCCCATAACACCAATACAACCAGAACATTGAAACAACACCGATTACAATTATGAGAAACCCCCCAACTAATTTTCGTCTTCATGCAAAAAATATTTTCCTCACATATCCAAAATGCAATTTAGAAATTTCCGAAGCAATGAAACAAAAACAAAACATACAATGTTCGTCAAACAAGAAATTCATACGAATTTCTCAAGAAACTCGCGAAGATGGTTCTCCACATCTACATGCTTTAATACAATTCGAAGGTAAACTTCAATTATACAATAATCGTTTATTTGATCTTACCCATCCAAACACCTCTTCAATATTTCATCCGAATATTCAAGGAGCAAAATCCAGTTCAGATGTTAAAAAATACATTGAAAAGGAAGGAACCTATCTAGATTGGAGTGAGTTTCAGATAGATGGTCGGTCTGCAAGAGGAGGATTACAATCCGCTAATGAAGCTTACGCCCAAGCTTTAAATAGCGAAACTCATCAAAAAGCAATGGAAACTATTAAAGAGCTTGCGCCTAGAGATTTTGTTCTACAATTCCACAATATTCAAAACAATCTAAACCGAATCTTCCAAAAGCCAAAAGAAGTCTACGTTCCGAAATTCCATTTTAGTCAATTCATACTCACGGATGAAATTTCATTATGGTTCTCAAAAACTTTCGAACCACAAAATTTAAATGAATCCCCTGCGGGGCCTTCTTTTCATATACTCAAAAAAGATACTGACAGACCAAAATCAATTATTATCGAAGGTCCTACAAGAACAGGAAAAACACAGTGGGCACGTTCTATTGGACCACATAATTACTTAAGTGGCCATCTGGATTTCAACTACAACACTTTCTCATACGAAGTGGAATACAACGTAATAGATGATGTGGATCCAGCGTACTTGAAAATGAAACATTGGAAACAATTAATTGGCGCGCAAAGAGAGTGGCAGACAAACCTTAAATATGGAAAACCACGTGTCATTAAAGGTGGTATTCCAATTATTTGGCAACTCTGTCACTTTGAAAGGAGGCATATAAATACAGAATAGTCTGAAGTAAAAATAATAGTATAAAAATTAAAAACAACCAATCAGGTAACGATACCATTCTAAAACAAATATTTAATCACAGAACTTAGCTTATAAGCTAAGCAACAACCGACAAAGAATAAAGTACAACAGTACTTTTTGTCGGCCACGTGCACTACACGATAAAAATATTAAACAGATGTGGGTCCCACCACATTAAAAAGAAGGTACGACAACCAAATGTGGGCCCCACCACATTTAAAAGACGGCGGGATAAAAAAATAAAGCATAAAAAATCCCGCCTAAAACCTAATAGGACCCACAAAAACACGTGGCAAAATTTAGGCCACCCGGTAATATTAAACGGGTGGCCTAAATTTTGCCAGATGTCAAACGCATATGTATTGGTGTTAACCTATATAAACAACCCCATAACACCAATACAACCAGAACATTGAAACAACACCGATTACAATTATGAGAAACCCCCCAACTAATTTTCGTCTTCATGCAAAAAATATTTTCCTCACATATCCAAAATGCAATTTAGAAATTTCCGAAGCAATGAAACAAATACAAAACATACAATGTTCGTCAAACAAGAAATTCATACGAATTTCTCAAGAAACTCACGAAGATGGTTCTCCACATCTACATGCTTTAATACAATTCGAAGGTAAACTTCAATTATACAATAATCGTTTATTTGATCTTACCCATCCAAACACCTCTTCAATATTTCATCCGAATATTCAAGGAGCAAAATCCAGTTCAGATGTTAAAAAATACATTGAAAAGGAAGGAACCTATCTATATTGGAGTGAGTTTCAGATAGATGGTCGGTCTGCAAGAGGAGGATTACAATCCGCTAATGAAGCTTACGCTCAAGCTTTAAATAGCGAAACTCATCAAAAAGCAATGGAAACTATTAAAGAGCTTGCGCCTAGAGATTTTGTTCTACAATTCCACAATATTCAAAACAATCTAAACCGAATCTTCCAAAAGCCAAAAGAAGTCTACGTTCCGAAATTCCATTTTAGTCAATTCATACTCACGGATGAAATTTCATTATGGTTCCCAAAAACTTTCGAACCACAAAATTTAAATGAATCCCCTGCGGGGCCATCTTTTCATATACTCAAAAAAGATACTGACAGACCAAAATCAATTATTATCGAAGGTCCTACAAGAACAGGAAAAACACAGTGGGCACGTTCTATTGGACCACATAATTACTTAAGTGGCCATCTGGATTTCAACTACAACACTTTCTCAGACGAAGTGGAATACAACGTAATAGATGATGTGGATCCAGCGTACTTGAAAATGAAACATTGGAAACAATTAATTGGCGCGCAAAGAGAGTGGCAGACAAACCTTAAATATGGAAAACCACGTGTCATTAAAGGTGGTATTCCAATTGTTTGGCAACTCTGTCACTTTGAAAGGAGGCATATAAATACAGAATAGTCTGAAGTAAAAATAATAGTATAAAAATTAAAAACAACTAATCAGGTAACGATACCATTCTAAAACAAATATTTAATCACAGAACTTAGCTTATAGGCTAAGCAACAACCGACAAAGAATAAAGTACAACAGTACTTTTTGTCGGCCACGTGCACTACACGATAAAAATATTAAACAGATGTGGGTCCCACCACATTAAAAAGAAGGTACGACAACCAAATGTGGGCCCCACCACATTTAAAAGACGGCGGGATAAAAAAATAAAGCATAAAAAATCCCGCCTAAAACCTAATAGGACCCACAAAAACACGTGGCAAAATTTAGGCCACCCGGTAATATTAAACGGGTGGCCTAAATTTTGCCAGATGTCAAACGCATATGTATTGGTGTTAACCTATATAAACAACCCCATAACACCAATACAACCAGAACATTGAAACAACACCGATTACAATTATGAGAAACCCCCCAACTAATTTTCGTCTTCATGCAAAAAATATTTTCCTCACATATCCAAAATGCAATTTAGAAATTTCCGAAGCAATGAAACAAATACAAAACATACAATGTTCGTCAAACAAGAAATTCATACGAATTTCTCAAGAAACTCACGAAGATGGTTCTCCACATCTACATGCTTTAATACAATTCGAAGGTAAACTTCAATTATACAATAATCGTTTATTTGATCTTACCCATCCAAACACCTCTTCAATATTTCATCCGAATATTCAAGGAGCAAAATCCAGTTCAGATGTTAAAAAATACATTGAAAAGGAAGGAACCTATCTAGATTGGAGTGAGTTTCAGATAGATGGTCGGTCTGCAAGAGGAGGATTACAATCCGCTAATGAAGCTTACGCCCAAGCTTTAAATAGCGAAACTCATCAAAAAGCAATGGAAACTATTAAAGAGCTTGCGCCTAGAGATTTTGTTCTACAATTCCACAATATTCAAAACAATCTAAACCGAATCTTCCAAAAGCCAAAAGAAGTCTACGTTCCGAAATTCCATTTTAGTCAATTCATACTCACGGATGAAATTTCATTATGGTTCTCAAAAACTTTCGAACCACAAAATTTAAATGAATCCCCTGCGGGGCCATCTTTTCATATACTCAAAAAAGATACTGACAGACTAAAATCAATTATTATCGAAGGTCCTACAAGAACAGGAAAAACACAGTGGGCATGTTCTATTGGACCACATAATTACTTAAGTGGCCATCTGGATTTCAACTACAACACTTTCTCAGACGAAGTGGAATACAACGTAATAGATGATGTGGATCCAGCGTACTTGAAAATGAAACATTGGAAACAATTAATTGGCGCGCAAAGAGAGTGGCAGACAAACCTTAAATATGGAAAACCACGTGTCACTTAAGGTGGTATTCCAATTGTTTGGCAACTCTGTCACTTTGAAAGGAGGCATATAAATACAGAATAGTCTGAAGTAAAAATAATAGTATAAAAATTAAAAACAACCAATCAGGTAACGATACCATTCTAAAACAAATATTTAATCACAGAACTTAGCTTATAAGCTAAGCAACAACCGACAAAGAATAAAGTACAACAGTACTTTTTGTCGGCCACGTGCACTACACGATAAAAATATTAAACAGATGTGGGTCCCACCACATTAAAAAGAAGGTACGACAACCAAATGTGGGCCCCACCACATTTAAAAGACGGCGGGATAAAAAAATAAAGCATAAAAAATCCCGCCTAAAACCTAATAGGACCCGCAAAAAAACGTGGCAAAATTTAGGCCACCCGGTAATATTAAACGGGTGGCCTAAATTTTGCCAGATGTCAAACGCATATGTATTGGTGTTAACCTATATAAACAACCCCATAACACCAATACAACCAGAACATTGAAACAACACCGATTACAATTATGAGAAACCCCCCAACTAATTTTCGTCTTCATGCAAAAAATATTTTCCTCACATATCCAAAATGCAATTTAGAAATTTCCGAAGCAATGAAACAAATACAAAACATACAATGTTCGTCAAACAAGAAATTCATACGAATTTCTCAAGAAACTCACGAAGATGGTTCTCCACATCTACATGCTTTAATACAATTCGAAGGTAAACTTCAATTATACAATAATCGTTTATTTGATCTTACCCATCCAAACACCTCTTCAATATTTCATCCGAATATTCAAGGAGCAAAATCCAGTTCAGATGTTAAAAAATACATTGAAAAGGAAGGAACCTATCTAGATTGGGGTGAGTTTCAGATAGATGGTCGGTCTGCAAGAGGAGGATTACAATCCGCTAATGAAGCTTACGCCCAAGCTTTAAATAGCGAAACTCATCAAAAAGCAATGGAAACTATTAAAGAGCTTGCGCCTAGAGATTTTGTTCTACAATTCCACAATATTCAAAACAATCTAAACCGAATCTTCCAAAAGCCAAAAGAAGTCTACGTTCCGAAATTCCATTTTAGTCAATTCATACTCACGGATGAAATTTCATTATGGTTCTCAAAAACTTTCGAACCACAAAATTTAAATGAATCCCCTGCGGGGCCATCTTTTCATATACTCAAAAAAGATACTGACAGACCAAAATCAATTATTATCGAAGGTTCTACAAGAACAGGAAAAACACAGTGGGCACGTTCTACTGGACCACATAATTACTTAAGGTGGTATTCCAATTGTTTGGCAACTCTGTCACTTTGAAAGGAGGCATATAAATACAGAATAGTCTGAAGTAAAAATAATAGTATAAAAATTAAAAACAACCAATCAGGTAACGATACCATTCTAAAACAAATATTTAATCACAGAACTTAGCTTATAAGCTAAGCAACAACCGACAAAGAATAAAGTACAACAGTACTTTTTGTCGGCCACGTGCACTACACGACAAAAATATTAAACAGATGTGGGTCCCAACACATTAAAAAGAAGGTACGACAACCAAATGTGGGCCCCACCACATTTAAAAGACGGCGGGATTAAAAAATAAAGCATAAAAAATCCCGCCTAAAACCTAATAGGACCCACAAAAACACGTGGCAAAATTTAGGCCACCCGGTAATATTAAACGGGTGGCCTAAATTTTGCCAGATGTCAAACGCATATGTATTGGTGTTAACCTATATAAACAACCCCATAACACCAATACAACCAGAACATTGAAACAACACCGATTACAATTATGAGAAACCCCCCAACTAATTTTCGTCTTCATGCAAAAAATATTTTCCTCACATATCCAAAATGCAATTTAGAAATTTCCGAAGCAATGAAACAAATACAAAACATACAATGTTCGTCAAACAAGAAATTCATACGAATTTCTCAAGAAACTCACGAAGATGGTTCTCCACATCTGCATGCTTTAATACAATTCGAAGGTAAACTTCAATTATACAATAATCGTTTATTTGATCTTACCCATCCAAACACCTCTTCAATATTTCATCCGAATATTCAAGGAGCAAAATCCAGTTCAGATGTTAAAAAATACATTGAAAAGGAAGGAACCTTTCTAGATTGGGGTGAGTTTCAGATAGATGGTCGGTCTGCAAGAGGAGGATTACAATCCGCTAATGAAGCTTACGCCCAAGCTTTAAATAGCGAAACTCATCAAAAAGCAATGGAAACTATTAAAGAGCTTGCGCCTAGAGATTTTGTTCTACAATTCCACAATATTCAAAACAATCTAAACCGAATCTTCCAAAAGCCAAAAGAAGTCTACGTTCCGAAATTCCATTTTAGTCAATTCATACTCACGGATGAAATTTCATTATGGTTCTCAAAAACTTTCGAACCACAAAATTTAAATGAATCCCCTGCGGGGCCATCTTTTCATATACTCAAAAAAGATACTGACAGACCAAAATCAATTATTATCGAAGGTTCTACAAGAACAGGAAAAACACAGTGGGCACGTTCTATTGGACCACATAATTACTTAAGTGGCACCTGGTGCACTTTTCCTCAAACGACAAACGAGACTTTAATAACTTATTCACCTCTTTATTAAACAGGAGGAACTCTTCCTGTTCCTCCAAATTGATGTCTTTCGGGTTCGCCTTGATTCCCAAAATGTCCCACTTGTTCTGCCGAAGAAAACAACTGGTGCAAACGGCCAACAATTGTGGATAATTGTTTGGCAACTCTGTCACTTTGAAAGGAGGCATATAAATACAGAATAGTCTGAAGTAAAAATAATAGTATAAAAATTAAAAACAACCAATCAGGTAACGATACCATTCTAAAACAAATATTTAATCACAGAACTTAGCTTATAAGCTAAGCAACAACCGACAAAGAATAAAGTACAACAGTACTTTTTGTCGGCCACGTGCACTACACGACAAAAATATTAAACAGATGTGGGTCCCAACACATTAAAAAGAAGGTACGACAACCAAATGTGGGCCCCACCACATTTAAAAGACGGCGGGATTAAAAAATAAAGCATAAAAAATCCCGCCTAAAACCTAATAGGACCCACAAAAACACGTGGCAAAATTTAGGCCACCCGGTAATATTAAACGGGTGGCCTAAATTTTGCCAGATGTCAAACGCATATGTATTGGTGTTAACCTATATAAACAACCCCATAACACCAATACAACCAGAACATTGAAACAACACCGATTACAATTATGAGAAACCCCCCAACTAATTTTCGCCTTCATGCAAAAAATATTTTCCTCACATATCCAAAATGCAATTTAGAAATTTCCGAAGCAATGAAACAAATACAAAACATACAATGTTCGTCAAACAAGAAATTCATACGAATTTCTCAAGAAACTCACGAAGATGGTTCTCCACATCTACATGCTTTAATACAATTCGAAGGTAAACTTCAATTATACAATAATCGTTTATTTGATCTTACCCATCCAAACACCTCTTCAATATTTCATCCGAATATTCAAGGAGCAAAATCCAGTTCAGATGTTAAAAAATACATTGAAAAGGAAGGAACCTATCTAGATTGGGGTGAGTTTCAGATAGATGGTCGGTCTGCAAGAGGAGGATTACAATCCGCTAATGAAGCTTACGCCCAAGCTTTAAATAGCGAAACTCATCAAAAAGCAATGGAAACTATTAAAGAGCTTGAGCCTAGAGATTTTGTTCTACAATTCCACAATATTCAAAACAATCTAAACCGAATCTTCCAAAAGCCAAAAGAAGTCTACGTTCCGAAATTCCATTTTAGTCAATTCATACTCACGGATGAAATTTCATTATGGTTCTCAAAAACTTTCGAACCACAAAATTTAAATGAATCCCCTGCGGGGCCATCTTTTCATATACTCAAAAAAGATACTGACAGACCAAAATCAATTATTATCGAAGGTTCTACAAGAACAGGAAAAACACAGTGGGCACGTTCTATTGGACCACATAATTACTTAAGTGCACCTGGTGCACTTTTCCTCAAACGACAAACGAGACTTTAATAACTTATTCACCTCTTTATTAAACAGGAGGAACTCTTCCTGTTCCTCCAAATTGATGTCTTTCGGGTTCGCCTTGATTCCCAAAATGTCCCACTTGTTCTGCCGAAGAAAACAACTGGTGCAAACGGCCAACAATTGTGGATAATTGTTTGGCAACTCTGTCACTTTGAAAGGAGGCATATAAATACAGAATAGTCTGAAGTAAAAATAATAGTATAAAAATTAAAAACAACCAATCAGGTAACGATACCATTCTAAAACAAATATTTAATCACAGAACTTAGCTTATAAGCTAAGCAACAACCGACAAAGAATAAAGTACAACAGTACTTTTTGTCGGCCACGTGCACTACACGACAAAAATATTAAACAGATGTGGGTCCCAACACATTAAAAAGAAGGTACGACAACCAAATGTGGGCCCCACCACATTTAAAAGACGGCGGGATTAAAAAATAAAGCATAAAAAATCCCGCCTAAAACCTAATAGGACCCACAAAAACACGTGGCAAAATTTAGGCCACCCGGTAATATTAAACGGGTGGCCTAAATTTTGCCAGATGTCAAACGCATATGTATTGGTGTTAACCTATATAAACAACCCCATAACACCAATACAACCAGAACATTGAAACAACACCGATTACAATTATGAGAAACCCCCCAACTAATTTTCGTCTTCATGCAAAAAATATTTTCCTCACATATCCAAAATGCAATTTAGAAATTTCCGAAGCAATGAAACAAATACAAAACATACAATGTTCGTCAAACAAGAAATTCATACGAATTTCTTAAGAAACTCACGAAGATGGTTCTCCACATCTACATGCTTTAATACAATTCGAAGGTAAACTTCAATTATACAATAATCGTTTATTTGATCTTACCCATCCAAACACCTCTTCAATATTTCATCCGAATATTCAAGGAGCAAAATCCAGTTCAGATGTTAAAAAATACATTGAAAAGGAAGGAACCTATCTAGATTGGGGTGAGTTTCAGATAGATGGTCGGTCTGCAAGAGGAGGATTACAATCCGCTAATGAAGCTTACGCCCAAGCTTTAAATAGCGAAACTCATCAAAAAGCAATGGAAACTATTAAAGAGCTTGCGCCTAGAGATTTTGTTCTACAATTCCACAATATTCAAAACAATCTAAACCGAATCTTCCAAAAGCCAAAAGAAGTCTACGTTCCGAAATTCCATTTTAGTCAATTCATACTCACGGATGAAATTTCATTATGGTTCTCAAAAACTTTCGAACCACAAAATTTAAATGAATCCCCTGCGGGGCCATCTTTTCATATACTCAAAAAAGATACTGACAGACCAAAATCAATTATTATCGAAGGTCCTACAAGAACAGGAAAAACACAGTGGGCACGTTCTATTGGACCACATAATTACTTAAGTGGCACCTGGTGCACTTTTCCTCAAACGACAAACGAGACTTTAATAACTTATTCACCTCTTTATTAAACAGGAGGAACTCTTCCTGTTCCTCCAAATTGATGTCTTTCGGGTTCGCCTTGATTCCCAAAATGTCCCACTTGTTCTGCCGAAGAAAACAACTGGTGCAAACGGCCGACAATTGTGGATAATTGTTTGGCAACTCTGTCACTTTGAAAGGAGGCATATAAATACAGAATAGTCTGAAGTAAAAATAATAGTATAAAAATTAAAAACAACCAATCAGGTAACGATACCATTCTAAAACAAATATTTAATCACAGAACTTAGCTTATAAGCTAAGCAACAACCGACAAAGAATAAAGTACAACAGTACTTTTTGTCGGCCACGTGCACTACACGACAAAAATATTAAACAGATGTGGGTCCCACCACATTAAAAAGAAGGTACGACAACCAAATGTGGGCCCCACCACATTTGAAAGACGGCGGGATAAAAAAATAAAGCATAAAAAAACCCGCCTAAAACCTAATAGGACCCACAAAAACACGTGGCAAAATTTAGGCCACCCGGTAATATTAAACGGGTGGCCTAAATTTTGCCAGATGTCAAACGCATATGTATTGGTGTTAACCTATATAAACAACCCCATAACACCAATACAACCAGAACATTGAAACAACACCGATTACAATTATGAGAAACCCCCCAACTAATTTTCGTCTTCATGCAAAAAATATTTTCCTCACATATCCAAAATGCAATTTAGAAATTTCCGAAGCAATGAAACAAATACAAAACATACAATGTTCGTCAAACAAGAAATTCATACGAATTTCTCAAGAAACTCACGAAGATGGTTCTCCACATCTACATGCTTTAATACAATTCGAAGGTAAACTTCAATTATACAATAATCGTTTATTTGATCTTACCCATCCAAACACCTCTTCAATATTTCATCCGAATATTCAAGGAGCAAAATCCAGTTCAGATGTTAAAAAATACATTGAAAAGGAAGGAACCTATCTAGATTGGGGTGAGTTTCAGATAGATGGTCGGTCTGCAAGAGGAGGATTACAATCCGCTAATGAAGCTTACGCCCAAGCTTTAAATAGCGAAACTCATCAAAAAGCAATGGAAACTATTAAAGAGCTTGCGCCTAGAGATTTTGTTCTACAATTCCACAATATTCAAAACAATCTAAACCGAATCTTCCAAAAGCCAAAAGAAGTCTACGTTCCGAAATTCCATTTTAGTCAATTCATACTCACGGATGAAATTTCATTATGGTTCTCAAAAACTTTCGAACCACAAAATTTAAATGAATCCCCTGCGGGGCCATCTTTTCATATACTCAAAAAAGATACTGACAGACCAAAATCAATTATTATCGAAGGTTCTACAAGAACAGGAAAAACACAGTGGGCACGTTCTATTGGACCACATAATTACTTAAGTGGCACCTGGTGCACTTTTCCTCAAACGACAAACGAGACTTTAATAACTTATTCACCTCTTTATTAAACAGGAGGAACTCTTCCTGTTCCTCCAAATTGATGTCTTTCGGGTTCGCCTTGATTCCCAAAATGTCCCACTTGTTCTGCCGAAGAAAACAACTGGTGCAAACGGCCAACAATTGTGGATAATTGTTTGGCAACTCTGTCACTTTGAAAGGAGGCATATAAATACAGAATAGTCTGAAGTAAAAATAATAGTATAAAAATTAAAAACAACCAATCAGGTAACGATACCATTCTAAAACAAATATTTAATCACCGAACTTAGCTTATAAGCTAAGCAACAACCGACAAAGAATAAAGTACAACAGTACTTTTTGTCGGCCACGTGCACTACACGACAAAAATATTAAACAGATGTGGGTCCCACCACATTAAAAAGAAGGTACGACAACCAAATGTGGGCCCCACCACATTTAAAAGACGGCGGGATTAAAAAATAAAGCATAAAAAATCCCGCCTAAAACCTAATAGGACCCACAAAAACACGTGGCAAAATTTAGGCCACCCGGTAATATTAAACGGGTGGCCTAAATTTTGCCAGATGTCAAACGCATATGTATTCGTGTTAACCTATATAAACAACCCCATAACACCAATACAACCAGAACATTGAAACAACACCGATTACAATTATGAGAAACCCCCCAACTAATTTTCGTCTTCATGCAAAAAATATTTTCCTCACATATCCAAAATGCAATTTAGAAATTTCCGAAGCAATGAAACAAATACAAAACATACAATGTTCGTCAAACAAGAAATTCATACGAATTTCTCAAGAAACTCACGAAGATGGTTCTCCACATCTACATGCTTTAATACAATTCGAAGGTAAACTTCAATTATACAATAATCGTTTATTTGATCTTACCCATCCAAACACCTCTTCAATATTTCATCCGAATATTCAAGGAGCAAAATCCAGTTCAGATGTTAAAAAATACATTGAAAAGGAAGGAACCTATCTAGATTGGGGTGAGTTTCAGATAGATGGTCGGTCTGCAAGAGGAGGATTACAATCCGCTAATAAAGCTTACGCCCAAGCTTTAAATAGCGAAACTCATCAAAAAGCAATGGAAACTATTAAAGAGCTTGCGCCTAGAGATTTTGTTCTACAATTCCACAATATTCAAAACAATCTAAACCGAATCTTCCAAAAGCCAAAAGAAGTCTACGTTCCGAAATTCCATTTTAGTCAATTCATACTCACGGATGAAATTTCATTATGGTTCTCAAAAACTTTCGAACCACAAAATTTAAATGAATCCCCTGCGGGGCCATCTTTTCAAACGGCCAACAATTGTGGATAATTGTTTGGCAACTCTGTCACTTTGAAAGGAGGCATATAAATACAGAATAGTCTGAAGTAAAAATAATAGTATAAAAATTAAAAACAACCAATCAGGTAACGATACCATTCTAAAACAAATATTTAATCACAGAACTTAGCTTATAAGCTAAGCAACAACCGACAAAGAATAAAGTACAACAGTACTTTTTGTCGGCCACGTGCACTACACGATAAAAATATTAAACAGATGTGGGTCCCACCACATTAAAAAGAAGGTACGACAACCAAATGTGGGCCCCACCACATTTAAAAGACGGCGGGATAAAAAAATAAAGCAAAAAAAAATCCCGCCTAAAACCTAATAGGACCCACAAAAACACGTGGCAAAATTTAGGCCACCCGGTAATATTAAACGGGTGGCCTAAATTTTGCCAGATGTCAAACGCATATGTATTGGTGTTAACCTATATAAACAACCCCATAACACCAATACAACCAGAACATTGAAACAACACCGATTACAATTATGAGAAACCCCCCAACTAATTTTCGTCTTCATGCAAAAAATATTTTCCTCACATATCCAAAATGCAATTTAGAAATTTCCGAAGCAATGAAACAAATACAAAACATACAATGTTCGTCAAACAAGAAATTCATACGAATTTCTCAAGAAACTCACGAAGATGGTTCTCCACATCTACATGCTTTAATACAATTCGAAGGTAAACTTCAATTATACAATAATCGTTTATTTGATCTTACCCATCCAAACACCTCTTCAATATTTCATCCGAATATTCAAGGAGCAAAATCCAGTTCAGATGTTAAAAAATACATTGAAAAGGAAGGAACCTATCTAGATTGGGGTGAGTTTCAGATAGATGGTCGGTCTGCAAGAGGAGGATTACAATGCGCTAATAAAGCTTACGCCCAAGCTTTAAATAGCGAAACTCATCAAAAAGCAATGGAAACTATTAAAGAGCTTGCGCCTAGAGATTTTGTTCTACAATTCCACAATATTCAAAACAATCTAAACCGAATCTTCCAAAAGCCAAAAGAAGTCTACGTTCCGAAATTCCATTTTAGTCAATTCATACTCACGGATGAAATTTCATTATGGTTCTCAAAAACTTTCGAACCACAAAATTTAAATGAATCCCCTGCGGGGCCATCTTTTCAAACGGCCAACAATTGTGGATAATTGTTTGGCAACTCTGTCACTTTGAAAGGAGGCATATAAATACAGAATAGTCTGAAGTAAAAATAATAGTATAAAAATTAAAAACAACCAATCAGGTAACGATACCATTCTAAAACAAATATTTAATCACAGAACTTAGCTTATAAGCTAAGCAACAACCGACAAAGAATAAAGTACAACAGTACTTTTTGTCGGCCACGTGCACTACACGATAAAAATATTAAACAGATGTGGGTCCCACCACATTAAAAAGAAGGTACGACAACCAAATGTGGGCCCCACCACATTTAAAAGACGGCGGGATAAAAAAATAAAGCAAAAAAAATCCCGCCTAAAACCTAATAGGACCCACAAAAACACGTGGCAAAATTTAGGCCACCCGGTAATATTAAACGGGTGGCCTAAATTTTGCCAGATGTCAAACGCATATGTATTGGTGTTAACCTATATAAACAACCCCATAACACCAATACAACCAGAACATTGAAACAACACCGATTACAATTATGAGAAACCCCCCAACTAATTTTCGTCTTCATGCAAAAAATATTTTCCTCACATATCCAAAATGCAATTTAGAAATTTCCGAAGCAATGAAACAAATACAAAACATACAATGTTCGTCAAACAAGAAATTCATACGAATTTCTCAAGAAACTCACGAAGATGGTTCTCCACATCTACATGCTTTAATACAATTCGAAGGTAAACTTCAATTATACAATAATCGTTTATTTGATCTTACCCATCCAAACACCTCTTCAATATTTCATCCGAATATTCAAGGAGCAAAATCCAGTTCAGATGTTAAAAAATACATTGAAAAGGAAGGAACCTATCTAGATTGGGGTGAGTTTCAGATAGATGGTCGGTCTGCAAGAGGAGGATTACAATGCGCTAATAAAGCTTACGCCCAAGCTTTAAATAGCGAAACTCATCAAAAAGCAATGGAAACTATTAAAGAGCTTGCACCTAGAGATTTTGTTCTACAATTCCACAATATTCAAAACAATCTAAACCGAATCTTCCAAAAGCCAAAAGAAGTCTACGTTCCGAAATTCCATTTTAGTCAATTCATACTCACGGATGAAATTTCATTATGGTTCTCAAAAACTTTCGAACCACAAAATTTAAATGAATCCCCTGCGGGGCCATCTTTTCATATAGTCAAAAAAGATACTGACAGACCAAAATCAATTATTATCGAAGGTTCTACAAGAACAGGAAAAACACAGTGGGCACGTTCTATTGGACCACATAATTACTTAAGTGGCACCTGGTGCACTTTTCCTCAAACGACAAACGAGAATTTAATAACTTATTCACCTCTTTATTAAACAGGAGGAACTCTTCCTGTTCCTCCAAATTGATGTCTTTCGGGTTCGCCTTGATTCCCAAAATGTCCCACTTGTTCTGCCGAAGAAAACAACTGGTGCAAACGGCCGACAATTGTGGATAATTGTTTGGCAACTCTGTCACTTTGAAAGGAGGCATATAAATACAGAATAGTCTGAAGTAAAAATAATAGTATAAAAATTAAAAACAACCAATCAGGTAACGATACCATTCTAAAACAAATATTTAATCACAGAACTTAGCTTATAAGCTAAGCAACAACCGACAAAGAATAAAGTACAACAGTACTTTTTGTCGGCCACGTGCACTACACGATAAAAATATTAAACAGATGTGGGTCCCACCACATTAAAAAGAAGGTACGACAACCAAATGTGGGCCCCACCACATTTGAAAGACGGCGGGATAAAAAAATAAAGCATAAAAAAACCCGCCTAAAACCTAATAGGACCCACAAAAACACGTGGCAAAATTTAGGCCACCCGGTAATATTAAACGGGTGGCCTAAATTTTGCCAGATGTCAAACGCATATGTATTGGTGTTAACCTATATAAACAACCCCATAACACCAATACAACCAGAACATTGAAACAACACCGATTACAATTATGAGAAACCCCCCAACTAATTTTCGTCTTCATGCAAAAAATATTTTCCTCACATATCCAAAATGCAATTTAGAAATTTCCGAAGCAATGAAACAAATACAAAACATACAATGTTCGTCAAACAAGAAATTCATACGAATTTCTCAAGAAACTCACGAAGATGGTTCTCCACATCTACATGCTTTAATACAATTCGAAGGTAAACTTCAATTATACAATAATCGTTTATTTGATCTTACCCATCCAAACACCTCTTCAATATTTCATCCGAATATTCAAGGAGCAAAATCCAGTTCAGATGTTAAAAAATACATTGAAAAGGAAGGAACCTATCTAGATTGGGGTGAGTTTCAGATAGATGGTCAGTCTGCAAGAGGAGGATTACAATCCGCTAATAAAGCTTACGCCCAAGCTTTAAATAGCGAAACTCATCAAAAAGCAATGGAAACTATTAAAGAGCTTGCGCCTAGAGATTTTGTTCTACAATTCCACAATATTCAAAACAATCTAAACCGAATCTTCCAAAAGCCAAAAGAAGTCAACGTTCCGAAATTCCATTTTAGTCAATTCATACTCACGGATGAAATTTCATTATGGTTCTCAAAAACTTTCGAACCACAAAATTTAAATGAATCCCCTGCGGGCCATCTTTTCATATAGTCAAAAAAGATACTGACAGACCAAAATCAATTATTATCGAAGGTTCTACAAGAACAGGAAAAACACAGTGGGCACGTTCTATTGGACCACATAATTACTTAAGTGGCACCTGGTGCACTTTTCCTCAAACGACAAACGAGACTTTAATAACTTATTCACCTCTTTATTAAACAGGAGGAACTCTTCCTGTTCCTCCAAATTGATGTCTTTCGGGTTCGCCTTGATTCCCAAAATGTCCCACTTGTTCTGCCGAAGAAAACAACTGGTGCAAACGGCCGACAATTGTGGATAATTGTTTGGCAACTCTGTCACTTTGAAAGGAGGCATATAAATACAGAATAGTCTGAAGTAAAAATAATAGTATAAAAATTAAAAACAACCAATCAGGTAACGATACCATTCTAAAACAAATATTTAATCACAGAACTTAGCTTATAAGCTAAGCAACAACCGACAAAGAATAAAGTACAACAGTACTTTTTGTCGGCCACGTGCACTACACGATAAAAATATTAAACAGATGTGGGTCCCACCACATTAAAAAGAAGGTACGACAACCAAATGTGGGCCCCACCACATTTGAAAGACGGCGTGATAAAAAAATAAAGCATAAAAAAACCCGCCTAAAACCTAATAGGACCCACAAAAACACGTGGCAAAATTTAGGCCACCCGGTAATATTAAACGGGTGGCCTAAATTTTGCCAGATGTCAAACGCATATGTATTGGTGTTAACCTATATAAACAACCCCATAACACCAATACAACCAGAACATTGAAACAACACCGATTACAATTATGAGAAACCCCCCAACTAATTTTCGTCTTCATGCAAAAAATATTTTCCTCACATATCCAAAATGCAATTTAGAAATTTCCGAAGCAATGAAACAAATACAAAACATACAATGTTCGTCAAACAAGAAATTCATACGAATTTCTCAAGAAACTCACGAAGATGGTTCTCCAGATCTACATGCTTTAATACAATTCGAAGGTAAACTTCAATTATACAATAATCGTTTATTTGATCTTACCCATCCAAACACCTCTTCAATATTTCATCCGAATATTCAAGGAGCAAAATCCAGTTCAGATGTTAAAAAATACATTGAAAAGGAAGGAACCTATCTAGATTGGGGTGAGTTTCAGATAGATGGTCGGTCTGCAAGAGGAGAATTACAATCCGCTAATAAAGCTTACGCCCAAGCTTTAAATAGCGAAACTCATCAAAAAAGCAATGGAAACTATTAAAGAGCTTGCGCCTAGAGATTTTGTTCTACAATTCCACAATATTCAAAACAATCTACACCGAATCTTCCAAAAGCCAAAAGAAGTCTACGTTCCGAAATTCCATTTTAGTCAATTCATACTCACGGATGAAATTTCATTATGGTTCTCAAAAACTTTCGAACCACAAAATTTAAATGAATCCCCTGCGGGGCCATCTTTTCATATAGTCAAAAAAGATACTGACAGACCAAAATCAATTATTATCGAAGGTTCTACAAGAACAGGAAAAACACAGTGGGCACGTTCTATTGGACCACATAATTACTTAAGTGGCACCTGGTGCACTTTTCCTCAAACGACAAACGAGACTTTAATAACTTATTCACCTCTTTATTAAACAGGAGGAACTCTTCCTGTTCCTCCAAATTGATGTCTTTCGGGTTCGCCTTGATTCCCAAAATGTCCCACTTGTTCTGCCGAAGAAAACAACTGGTGCAAACGGCCGACAATTGTGGATAATTGTTTGGCAACTCTGTCACTTTGAAAGGAGGCATATAAATACAGAATAGTCTGAAGTAAAAATAATAGTATAAAAATTAAAAACAACCAATCAGGTAACGATACCATTCTAAAACAAATATTTAATCACAGAACTTAGCTTATAAGCTAAGCAACAACCGACAAAGAATAAAGTACAACAGTACTTTTTGTCGGCCACGTGCACTACACGACAAAAATATTAAACAGATGTGGGTCCCACCACATTAAAAAGAAGGTACGACAACCAAATGTGGGCCCCACCACATTTGAAAGACGGCGGGATAAAAAAATAAAGCATAAAAAAACCCGCCTAAAACCTAATAGGACCCACAAAAACACGTGGCAAAATTTAGGCCACCCGGTAATATTAAACGGGTGGCCTAAATTTTGCCAGATGTCAAACGCATATGTATTGGTGTTAACCTATATAAACAACCCCATAACACCAATACAACCAGAACATTGAAACAACACCGATTACAATTATGAGAAACCCCCAACTAATTTTCGTCTTCATGCAAAAAATATTTTCCTCACATATCCAAAATGCAATTTAGAAATTTCCGAAGCAATGAAACAAATACAAAACATACAATGTTCGTCAAACAAGAAATTCATACGAATTTCTCAAGAAACTCACGAAGATGGTTCTCCACATCTACATGCTTTAATACAATTCGAAGGTAAACTTCAATTATACAATAATCGTTTATTTGATCTTACCCATCCAAACACCTCTTCAATATTTCATCCGAATATTCAAGGAGCAAAATCCAGTTCAGATGTTAAAAAATACATTGAAAAGGAAGGAACCTATCTAGATTGGGGTGAGTTTCAGATAGATGGTCGGTCTGCAAGAGGAGGATTACAATCCGCTAATGAAGCTTACGCCCAAGCTTTAAATAGCGAAACTCATCAAAAAGCAATGGAAACTATTAAAGAGCTTGCGCCTAGAGATTTTGTTCTACAATTCCACAATATTCAAAACAATCTAAACCGAATCTTCCAAAAGCCAAAAGAAGTCTACGTTCCGAAATTCCATTTTAGTCAATTCATACTCACGGATGAAATTTCATTATGGTTCTCAAAAACTTTCGAACCACAAAATTTAAATGAATCCCCTGCGGGGCCATCTTTTCATATACTCAAAAAAGATACTGACAGACCAAAATCAATTATTATCGAAGGTTCTACAAGAACAGGAAAAACACAGTGGGCACGTTCTATTGGACCACATAATTACTTAAGTGGCACCTGGTGCACTTTTCCTCAAACGACAAACGAGACTTTAATAACTTATTCACCTCTTTATTAAACAGGAGGAACTCTTCCTGTTCCTCCAAATTGATGTCTTTCGGGTTCGCCTTGATTCCCAAAATGTCCCACTTGTTCTGCCGAAGAAAACAACTGGTGCAAACGGCCGACAATTGTGGATAATTGTTTGGCAACTCTGTCACTTTGAAAGGAGGCATATAAATACAGAATATTCTGAAGTAAAAATAATGGTATAAAAATTAAAAACAACCAATCAGGTAACGATACCATTCTAAAACAAATATTTAATCACAGAACTTAGCTTATAAGCTAAGCAACAACCGACAAAGAATAAAGTACAACAGTACCTTTTGTCGGCCACGTGCACTACACGACAAAAATATTAAACAGATGTGGGTCCCACCACATTAAAAAGAAGGTACGACAACCAAACGTGGGCCCCACCACATTTAAAAGACGGCGGGATAAAAAAATAAAGCATAAAAAATCCCGCCTAAAACCTAATAGGACCCACAAAAACACGTGGCAAAATTTAGGCCACCCGGTAATATTAAACGGGTGGCCTAAATTTTGCCAGATGTCAAACGCATATGTATTGGTGTTAACCTATATAAACAACCCCATAACACCAATACAACCAGAACATTGAAACAACACCGATTACAATTATGAGAAACCCCCCAACTAATTTTCGTCTTCATGCAAAAAATATTTTCCTCACATATCCAAAATGCAATTTAGAAATTTCCGAAGCAATGAAACAAATACAAAACATACAATGTTCGTCAAACAAGAAATTCATACGAATTTCTCAAGAAACTCACGAAGATGGTTCTCCACATCTACATGCTTTAATACAATTCGAAGGTAAACTTCAATTATACAATAATCGTTTATTTGATCTTACCCATCCAAACACCTCTTCAATATTTCATCCGAATATTCAAGGAGCAAAATCCAGTTCAGATGTTAAAAAATACATTGAAAAGGAAGGAACCTATCTAGATTGGGGTGAGTTTCAGATAGATGGTCGGTCTGCAAGAGGAGGATTACAATCCGCTAATGAAGCTTACGCCCAAGCTTTAAATAGCGAAACTCATCAAAAAGCAATGGAAACTATTAAAGAGCTTGCGCCTAGAGATTTTGTTCTACAATTCCACAATATTCAAAACAATCTAAACCGAATCTTCCAAAAGCCAAAAGAAGTCTACGTTCCGAAATTCCATTTTAGTCAATTCATACTCACGGATGAAATTTCATTATGGTTCTCAAAAACTTTCGAACCACAAAATTTAAATGAATCCCCTGCGGGGCCATCTTTTCATATACTCAAAAAAGATACTGACAGACCAAAATCAATTATTATCGAAGGTTCTACAAGAACAGGAAAAACACAGTGGGCACGTTCTATTGGACCACATAATTACTTAAGTGGCACCTGGTGCACTTTTCCTCAAACGACAAACGAGACTTTAATAACTTATTCACCTCTTTATTAAACAGGAGGAACTCTTCCTGTTCCTCCAAATTGATGTCTTTCGGGTTCGCCTTGATTCCCAAAATGTCCCACTTGTTCTGCCGAAGAAAACAACTGGTGCAAACGGCCGACAATTGTGGATAATTGTTTGGCAACTCTGTCACTTTGAAAGGAGGCATATAAATACAGAATAGTCTGAAGTAAAAATAATAGTATAAAAATTAAAAACAACCAATCAGGTAACGATACCATTCTAAAACAAATATTTAATCACAGAACTTAGCTTATAAGCTAAGCAACAACCGACAAAGAATAAAGTACAACAGTACTTTTTGTCGGCCACGTGCACTACACGACAAAAATATTAAACAGATGTGGGTCCCACCACATTAAAAAGAAGGTACGACAACCAAATGTGGGCCCCACCACATTTAAAAGACGGCGGGATAAAAAAATAAAGCATAAAAAATCCCGCCTAAAACCTAATAGGACCCACAAAAACACGTGGCAAAATTTAGGCCACCCGGTAATATTAAACGGGTGGCCTAAATTTTGCCAGATGTCAAACGCATATGTATTGGTGTTAACCTATATAAACAACCCCATAACACCAATACAACCAGAACATTGAAACAACACCGATTACAATTATGAGAAACCCCCCAACTAATTTTCGTCTTCATGCAAAAAAATTTTCCTCACATATCCAAAATGCAATTTAGAAATTTCCGAAGCAATGAAACAAATACAAAACATACAATGTTCGTCAAACAAGAAATTCATACGAATTTCTCAAGAAACTCACGAAGATGGTTCTCCACATCTACATGCTTTAATACAATTCGAAGGTAAACTTCAATTATACAATAATCGTTTATTTGATCTTACCCATCCAAACACCTCTTCAATATTTCATCCGAATATTCAAGGAGCAAAATCCAGTTCAGATGTTAAAAAATACATTGAAAAGGAAGGAACCTATCTAGATTGGGGTGAGTTTCAGATAGATGGTCGGTCTGCAAGAGGAGGATTACAATCCGCTAATGAAGCTTACGCCCAAGCTTTAAATAGCGAAACTCATCAAAAAGCAATGGAAACTATTAAAGAGCTTGCGCCTAGAGATTTTGTTCTACAATTCCACAATATTCAAAACAATCTAAACCGAATCTTCCAAAAGCCAAAAGAAGTCTACGTTCCGAAATTCCATTTTAGTCAATTCATACTCACGGATGAAATTTCATTATGGTTCTCAAAAACTTTCGAACCACAAAATTTAAATGAATCCCCTGCGGGGCCATCTTTTCATATACTCAAAAAAGATACTGACATACCAAAATCAATTATTATCGAAGGTCCTACAAGAACAGGAAAAACACAGTGGGCACGTTCTATTGGACCACATAATTACTTAAGTGGCCATCTGGATTTCAACTACAACACTTTCTCAGACGAAGTGGAATACAACGTAATAGATGATGTGGATCCAGCGTACTTGAAAATGAAACATTGGAAACAATTAATTGGCGCGCAAAGAGAGTGGCAGACAAACCTTAAATATGGAAAACCACGTGTCATTAAAGGTGGTATTCCAATTGTTTGGCAACTCTGTCACTTTGAAAGGAGGCATATAAATACAGAATAGTCTGAAGTAAAAATAATAGTATAAAAATTAAAAACAACCAATCAGGTAACGATACCATTCTAAAACAAATATTTAATCACAGAACTTAGCTTATAAGCTAAGCAACAACCGACAAAGAATAAAGTACAACAGTACTTTTTGTCGGCCACGTGCACTACACGATAAAAATATTAAACAGAACTTAGCTTATAAGCTAAGCAACAACCGACAAAGAATAAAGTACAACAGTACTTTTTGTCGGCCACGTGCACTACACGATAAAAATATTAAACAGATGTGGGTCCCACCACATTAAAAAGAAGGTACGACAACCAAATGTGGGCCCCACCACATTTAAAAGATGGCGGGATAAAAAAATAAAGCATAAAAAATCCCGCCTAAAACCTAATAGGACCCACAAAAACACGTGGCAAAATTTAGGCCACCCGGCAATATTAAACGGGTGGCCTAAATTTTGCCAGATGTCAAACGCATATGTATTGGTGTTAACCTATATAAACAACCCCATAACACCAATACAACCAGAACATTGAAACAACACCGATTACAATTATGAGAAACCCCCCAACTAATTTTCGTCTTCATGCAAAAAATATTTTCCTCACATATCCAAAATGCAATTTAGAAATTTCCGAAGCAATGAAACAAATACAAAACATACAATGTTCGTCAAACAAGAAATTCATACGAATTTCTCAAGAAACTCACGAAGATGGTTCTCCACATCTACATGCTTTAATACAATTCGAAGGTAAACTTCAATTATACAATAATCGTTTATTTGATCTTACCCATCCAAACACCTCTTCAATATTTCATCCGAATATTCAAGGAGCAAAATCCAGTTCAGATGTTAAAAAATACATTGAAAAGGAAGGAACCTATCTAGATTGGAGTGAGTTTCAGATAGATGGTCGGTCTGCAAGAGGAGGATTACAATCCGCTAATGAAGCTTACGCCCAAGCTTTAAATAGCGAAACTCATCAAAAAGCAATGGAAACTATTAAAGAGCTTGCGCCTAGAGATTTTGTTCTACAATTCCACAATATTCAAAACAATCTAAACCGAATCTTCCAAAAGCCAAAAGAAGTCTACGTTCCGAAATTCCATTTTAGTCAATTCATACTCACGGATGAAATTTCATTATGGTTCTCAAAAACTTTCGAACCACAAAATTTAAATGAATCCCCTGCGGGGCCATCTTTTCATATACTCAAAAAAGATACTGACATACCAAAATCAATTATTATCGAAGGTCCTACAAGAACAGGAAAAACACAGTGGGCACGTTCTATTGGACCACATAATTACTTAAGTGGCCATCTGGATTTCAACTACAACACTTTCTCAGACGAAGTGGAATACAACGTAATAGATGATGTGGATCCAGCGTACTTGAAAATGAAACATTGGAAACAATTAATTGGCGCGCAAAGAGAGTGGCAGACAAACCTTAAATATGGAAAACCACGTGTCATTAAAGGTGGTATTCCAATTGTTTGGCAACTCTGTCACTTTGAAAGGAGGCATATAAATACAGAATAGTCTGAAGTAAAAATAATAGTATAAAAATTAAAAACAACCAATCAGGTAACGATACCATTCTAAAACAAATATTTAATCACAGAACTTAGCTTATAAGCTAAGCAACAACCGACAAAGAATAAAGTACAACAGTACTTTTTGTCGGCCACGTGCACTACACGATAAAAATATTAAACAGAACTTAGCTTATAAGCTAAGCAACAACCGACAAAGAATAAAGTACAACAGTACTTTTTGTCGGCCACGTGCACTACACGATAAAAATATTAAACAGATGTGGGTCCCACCACATTAAAAAGAAGGTACGACAACCAAATGTGGGCCCCACCACATTTAAAAGATGGCGGGATAAAAAAATAAAGCATAAAAAATCCCGCCTAAAACCTAATAGGACCCACAAAAACACGTGGCAAAATTTAGGCCACCCGGCAATATTAAACGGGTGGCCTAAATTTTGCCAGATGTCAAACGCATATGTATTGGTGTTAACCTATATAAACAACCCCATAACACCAATACAACCAGAACATTGAAACAACACCGATTACAATTATGAGAAACCCCCCAACTAATTTTCGTCTTCATGCAAAAAATATTTTCCTCACATATCCAAAATGCAATTTAGAAATTTCCGAAGCAATAAAACAAATACAAAACATACAATGTTCGTCAAACAAGAAATTCATACGAATTTCTCAAGAAACTCACGAAGATGGTTCTCCACATCTACATGCTTTAATACAATTCGAAGGTAAACTTCAATTATACAATAATCGTTTATTTGATCTTACCCGTCCAAACACCTCTTCAATATTTCATCCGAATATTCAAGGAGCAAAATCCAGTTCAGATGTTAAAAAATACATTGAAAAGGAAGGAACCTATCTAGATTGGGGTGAGTTTCAGATAGATGGTCGGTCTGCAAGAGGAGGATTACAATCCGCTAATAAAGCTTACGCCCAAGCTTTAAATAGCGAAACTCATCAAAAAGCAATGGAAACTATTAAAGAGCTTGCGCCTAGAGATTTTGTTCTACAATTCCACAATATTCAAAACAATCTAAACCGAATCTTCCAAAAGCCAAAAGAAGTCTACGTTCCGAAATTCCATTTTAGTCAGTTCATACTCACGGATGAAATTTCATTATGGTTCTCAAAAACTTTCGAACCACAAAATTTAAATGAATCCCCTGCGGGGCCATCTTTTCATATACTCAAAAAAGATACTGACAGACCAAAATCAATTATTATCGAAGGTTCTACAAGAACAGGAAAAACACAGTGGGCACGTTCTATTGGACCACATAATTACTTAAGTGGCACCTGGTGCACTTTTCCTCAAACGACAAACGAGACTTTAATAACTTATTCACCTCTTTATTAAACAGGAGGAACTCTTCCTGTTCCTCCAAATTGATGTCTTTCGGGTTCGCCTTGATTCCCAAAATGTCCCACCTGTTTTGCCGAAGAAAACAACTGGTGCAAACGGCCAACAATTGTGGATAATTGTTTGGCAACTCTGTCACTTTGAAAGGAGGCATATAAATACAGAATAGTCTGAAGTAAAAATAATAGTATAAAAATTAAAAACAACCAATCAGGTAACGATACCATTCTAAAACAAATATTTAATCACAGAACTTAGCTTATAAGCTAAGCAACAACCGACAAAGAATAAAGTACAACAGTACTTTTTGTCGGCCACGTGCACTACACGACAAAAATATTAAACAGATGTGGGTCCCAACACATTAAAAAGAAGGTACGACAACCAAATGTGGGCCCCACCACATTTAAAAGACGGCGGGATTAATAAATAAAGCATAAAAAATCCCGCCTAAAACCTAATAGGACCCACAAAAACACGTGGCAAAATTTAGGCCACCCGGTAATATTAAACGGGTGGCCTAAATTTTGCCAGATGTCAAACGCATATGTATTGGTGTTAACCTATATAAACAACCCCATAACACCAATACAACCAGAACATTGAAACAACACCGATTACAATTATGAGAAACCCCCCAACTAATTTTCGTCTTCATGCAAAAAATATTTTCCTCACATATCCAAAATGCAATTTAGAAATTTCCGAAGCAATGAAACAAATACAAAACATACAATGTTCGTCAAACAAGAAATTCATACGAATTTCTCAAGAAACTCACGAAGATGGTTCTCCACATCTACATGCTTTAATACAATTCGAAGGTAAACTTCAATTATACAATAATCGTTTATTTGATCTTACCCATCCAAACACCTCTTCAATATTTCATCCGAATATTCAAGGAGCAAAATCCAGTTCAGATGTTAAAAAATACATTGAAAAGGAAGGAACCTATCTAGATTGGGGTGAGTTTCAGATAGATGGTCGGTCTGCAAGAGGAGGATTACAATCCGCTAATGAAGCTTACGCCCAAGCTTTAAATAGTGAAACTCATCAAAAAGCAATGGAAACTATTAAAGAGCTTGCGCCTAGAGATTTTGTTCTACAATTCCACAATATTCAAAACAATCTAAACCGAATCTTCCAAAAGCCAAAAGAAGTCTACGTTCCGAAATTCCATTTTAGTCAATTCATACTCACGGATGAAATTTCATTATGGTTCTCAAAAACTTTCGAACCACAAAATTTAAATGAATCCCCTGCGGGGCCATCTTTTCATATACTCAAAAAAGATACTGACAGACCAAAATCAATTATTATCGAAGGTCCTACAAGAACAGGAAAAACACAGTGGGCACGTTCTATTGGACCACATAATTACTTAAGTGGCACCTGGTGCACATTTCCTCAAACGACAAACGAGACTTTAATAACTTATTCACCTCTTTATTAAACAGGAGGAACTCTTCCTGTTCCTCCAAATTGATGTCTTTCGGGTTCGCCTTGATTCCCAAAATGTCCCACTTGTTCTACCGAAGAAAACAACTGGTGCAAACGGCCAACAATTGTGGATAATTGTTTGGCAACTCTGTCACTTTGAAAGGAGGCATATAAATACAGAATAGTCTGAAGTAAAAATAATAGTATAAAAATTAAAAACAACCAATCAGGTAACGATACCATTCTAAAACAAATATTTAATCACAGAACTTAGCTTATAAGCTAAGCAACAACCGACAAAGAATAAAGTACAACAGTACTTTTTGTCGGCCACGTGCACTACACGACAAAAATATTAAACAGATGTGGGTCCCAACACATTAAAAAGAAGGTACGACAACCAAATGTGGGCCCCACCACATTTAAAAGACGGCGGGATTAAAAAATAAAGCATAAAAAATCCCGCCTAAAACCTAATAGGACCCACAAAAACACGTGGCAAAATTTAGGCCACCCGGTAATATTAAACGGGTGGCCTAAATTTTGCCAGATGTCAAACGCATATGTATTGGTGTTAACCTATATAAACAACCCCATAACACCAATACAACCAGAACATTGAAACAACACCGATTACAATTATGAGAAACCCCCCAACTAATTTTCGTCTTCATGCAAAAAATATTTTCCTCACATATCCAAAATGCAATTTAGAAATTTCCGAAGCAATGAAACAAATACAAAACATACAATGTTCGTCAAACAAGAAATTCATACGAATTTCTCAAGAAACTCACGAAGATGGTTCTCCACATCTACATGCTTTAATACAATTCGAAGGTAAACTTCAATTATACAATAATCGTTTATTTGATCTTACCCATCCAAACACCTCTTCAATATTTCATCCGAATATTCAAGGAGCAAAATCCAGTTCAGATGTTAAAAAATACATTGAAAAGGAAGGAACCTTTCTAGATTGGGGTGAGTTTCAGATAGATGGTCGGTCTGCAAGAGGAGGATTACAATCCGCTAATGAAGCTTACGCCCAAGCTTTAAATAGCGAAACTCATCAAAAAGCAATGGAAACTATTAAAGAGCTTGCGCCTAGAGATTTTGTTCTACAATTCCACAATATTCAAAACAATCTAAACCGAATCTTCCAAAAGCCAAAAGAAGTCTACGTTCCGAAATTCCATTTTAGTCAATTCATACTCACGGATGAAATTTCATTATGGTTCTCAAAAACTTTCGAACCACAAAATTTAAATGAATCCCCTGCGGGGCCATCTTTTCATATACTCAAAAAAGATACTGACAGACCAAAATCAATTATTATCGAAGGTTCTACAAGAACAGGAAAAACACAGTGGGCACGTTCTATTGGACCACATAATTACTTAAGTGGCACCTGGTGCACTTTTCCTCAAACGACAAACGAGACTTTAATAACTTATTCACCTCTTTATTAAACAGGAGGAACTCTTCCTGTTCCTCCAAATTGATGTCTTTCGGGTTCGCCTTGATTCCCAAAATGTCCCACTTGTTCTGCCGAAGAAAACAACTGGTGCAAACGGCCAACAATTGTGGATAATTGTTTGGCAACTCTGTCACTTTGAAAGGAGGCATATAAATACAGAATAGTCTGAAGTAAAAATAATAGTATAAAAATTAAAAACAACCAATCAGGTAACGATACCATTCTAAAACAAATATTTAATCACAGAACTTAGCTTATAAGCTAAGCAACAACCGACAAAGAATAAAGTACAACAGTACTTTTTGTCGGCCACGTGCACTACACGACAAAAATATTAAACAGATGCGGGTCCCACCACATTAAAAAGAAGGTACGACAACCAAATGTGGGCCCCACCACATTTAAAAGACGGCGGGATAAAAAAATAAAGCATAAAAAATCCCGCCTAAAACCTAATAGGACCCACAAAAACACGTGGCAAAATTTAGGCCACCCGGTAATATTAAACGGGTGGCCTAAATTTTGCCAGATGTCAAACGCATATGTATTGGTGTTAACCTATATAAACAACCCCATAACACCAATACAACCAGAACATTGAAACAACACCGATTACAATTATGAGAAACCCCCCAACTAATTTTCGTCTTCATGCAAAAAATATTTTCCTCACATATCCAAAATGCAATTTAGAAATTTCCGAAGCAATGAAACAAATACAAAACATACAATGTTCGTCAAACAAGAAATTCATACGAATTTCTCAAGAAACTCACGAAGATGGTTCTCCACATCTACATGCTTTAATACAATTCGAAGGTAAACTTCAATTATACAATAATCGTTTATTTGATCTTACCCATCCAAACACCTCTTCAATATTTCATCCGAATATTCAAGGAGCAAAATCCAGTTCAGATGTTAAAAAATACATTGAAAAGGAAGGAACCTATCTAGATTGGAGTGAGTTTCAGATAGATGGTCGGTCTGGAAGAGGAGGATTACAATCCGCTAATGAAGCTTACGCCCAAGCTTTAAATAGCGAAACTCATCAAAAAGCAATGGAAACTATTAAAGAGCTTGCGCCTAGAGATTTTGTTCTACAATTCCACAATATTCAAAACAATCTAAACCGAATCTTCCAAAAGCCAAAAGAAGTCTACGTTCCGAAATTCCATTTTAGTCAATTCATACTCACGGATGAAATTTCATTATGGTTCTCAAAAACTTTCGAACCACAAAATTTAAATGAATCCCCTGCGGGGCCATCTTTTCATATACTCAAAAAAGATACTGACAGACCAAAATCAATTATTATCGAAGGTCCTACAAGAACAGGAAAAACACAGTGGGCACGTTCTATTGGACCACATAATTACTTAAGTGGCCATCTGGATTTCAACTACAACACTTTCTCAGACGAAGTGGAATACAACGTAATAGATGATGTGGATCCAGCGTACTTGAAAATGAAACATTGGAAACAATTAATTGGCGCGCAAAGAGAGTGGCAGGCAAACCTTAAATATGGAAAACCACGTGTCATTAAAGGTGGTATTCCAATTGTTTGGCAACTCTGTCACTTTGAAAGGAGGCATATAAATACAGAATAGTCTGAAGTAAAAATAATAGTATAAAAATTAAAAACAACCAATCAGGTAACGATACCATTCTAAAACAAATATTTAATCACAGAACTTAGCTTATAAGCTAAGCAACAACCGACAAAGAATAAAGTACAATAGTACTTTTTGTCGGCCACGTGCACTACACGATAAAAATATTAAACAGATGTGGGTCCCACCACATTAAAAAGAAGGTACGACAACCAAATGTGGGCCCCACCACATTTAAAAGACGGCGGGATAAAAAAATAAAGCATAAAAAATCCCGCCTAAAACCTAATAGGACCCACAAAAACACGTGGCAAAATTTAGGCCACCCGGTAATATTAAGCGGGTGGCCTAAATTTTGCCAGATGTCAAACGCATATGTATTGGTGTTAACCTATATAAACAACCCCATAACACCAATACAACCAGAACATTGAAACAACACCGATTACAATTATGAGAAACCCCCCAACTAATTTTCGTCTTCATGCAAAAAATATTTTCCTCACATATCCAAAATGCAATTTAGAAATTTCCGAAGCAATAAAACAAATACAAAACATACAATGTTCGTCAAACAAGAAATTCATACGAATTTCTCAAGAAACTCACGAAGATGGTTCTCCACATCTACATGCTTTAATACAATTCGAAGGTAAACTTCAATTATACAATAATCGTTTATTTGATCTTACCCGTCCAAACACCTCTTCAATATTTCATCCGAATATTCAAGGAGCAAAATCCAGTTCAGATGTTAAAAAATACATTGAAAAGGAAGGAACCTATCTAGATTGGGGTGAGTTTCAGATAGATGGTCGGTCTGCAAGAGGAGGATTACAATCCGCTAATAAAGCTTACGCCCAAGCTTTAAATAGCGAAACTCATCAAAAAGCAATGGAAACTATTAAAGAGCTTGCGCCTAGAGATTTTGTTCTACAATTCCACAATATTCAAAACAATCTAAACCGAATCTTCCAAAAGCCAAAAGAAGTCTACGTTCCGAAATTCCATTTTAGTCAATTCATACTCACGGATGAAATTTCATTATGGTTCTCAAAAACTTTCGAACCACAAAATTTAAATGAATCCCCTGTGGGGCCATCTTTTCATATACTCAAAAAAGATACTGACAGACCAAAATCAATTATTATCGAAGGTTCTACAAGAACAGGAAAAACACAGTGGGCACGTTCTATTGGACCACATAATTACTTAAGTGGCACCTGGTGCACTTTTCCTCAAACGACAAACGAGACTTTAATAACTTATTCACCTCTTTATTAAACAGGAGGAACTCTTCCTGTTCCTCCAAATTGATGTCTTTCGGGTTCGCCTTGATTCCCAAAATGTCCCACTTGTTCTGCCGAAGAAAACAACTGGTGCAAACGGCCAACAATTGTGGATAATTGTTTGGCAACTCTGTCACTTTGAAAGGAGGCATATAAATACAGAATAGTCTGAAGTAAAAATAATAGTATAAAAATTAAAAACAACCAATCAGGTAACGATACCATTCTAAAACAAATATTTAATCACAGAACTTAGCTTATAAGCTAAGCAACAACCGACAAAGAATAAAGTACAACAGTACTTTTTGTCGGCCACGTGCACTACACGACAAAAATATTAAACAGATGTGGGTCCCAACACATTAAAAAGAAGGTACGACAACCAAATGTGGGCCCCACCACATTTAAAAGACGGCGGGATTAATAAATAAAGCATAAAAAATCCCGCCTAAAACCTAATAGGACCCACAAAAACACGTGGCAAAATTTAGGCCACCCGGTAATATTAAACGGGTGGCCTAAATTTTGCCAGATGTCAAACGCATATGTATTGGTGTTAACCTATATAAACAACCCCATAACACCAATACAACCAGAACATTGAAACAACACCGATTACAATTATGAGAAACCCCCCAACTAATTTTCGTCTTCATGCAAAAAATATTTTCCTCACATATCCAAAATGCAATTTAGAAATTTCCGAAGCAATGAAACAAATACAAAACATACAATGTTCGTCAAACAAGAAATTCATACGAATTTCTCAAGAAACTCACGAAGATGGTTCTCCACATCTACATGCTTTAATACAATTCGAAGGTAAACTTCAATTATACAATAATCGTTTATTTGATCTTACCCATCCAAACACCTCTTCAATATTTCATCCGAATATTCAAGGAGCAAAATCCAGTTCAGATGTTAAAAAATACATTGAAAAGGAAGGAACCTATCTAGATTGGGGTGAGTTTCAGATAGATGGTCGGTCTGCAAGAGGAGGATTACAATCCGCTAATGAAGCTTACGCCCAAGCTTTAAATAGCGAAACTCATCAAAAAGCAATGGAAACTATTAAAGAGCTTGCGCCTAGAGATTTTGTTCTACAATTCCACAATATTCAAAACAATCTAAACCGAATCTTCCAAAAGCCAAAAGAAGTCTACGTTCCGAAATTCCATTTTAGTCAATTCATACTCACGGATGAAATTTCATTATGGTTCTCAAAAACTTTCGAACCACAAAATTTAAATGAATCCCCTGCGGGGCCATCTTTTCATATACTCAAAAAAGATACTGACAGACCAAAATCAATTATTATCGAAGGTCCTACAAGAACAGGAAAAACACAGTGGGCACGTTCTATTGGACCACATAATTACTTAAGTGGCACCTGGTGCACATTTCCTCAAACGACAAACGAGACTTTAATAACTTATTCACCTCTTTATTAAACAGGAGGAACTCTTCCTGTTCCTCCAAATTGATGTCTTTCGGGTTCGCCTTGATTCCCAAAATGTCCCACTTGTTCTGCCGAAGAAAACAACTGGTGCAAACGGCCAACAATTGTGGATAATTGTTTGGCAACTCTCTCACTTTGAAAGGAGGCATATAAATACAGAATAGTCTGAAGTAAAAATAATAGTATAAAAATTAAAAACAACCAATCAGGTAACGATACCATTCTAAAACAAATATTTAATCACAGAACTTAGCTTATAAGCTAAGCAACAACCGACAAAGAATAAAGTACAACAGTACTTTTTGTCGGCCACGTGCACTACACGACAAAAATATTAAACAGATGTGGGTCCCAACACATTAAAAAGAAGGTACGACAACCAAATGTGGGCCCCACCACATTTAAAAGACGGCGGGATTAAAAAATAAAGCATAAAAAATCCCGCCTAAAACCTAATAGGACCCACAAAAACACGTGGCAAAATTTAGGCCACCCGGTAATATTAAACGGGTGGCCTAAATTTTGCCAGATGTCAAACGCATATGTATTGGTGTTAACCTATATAAACAACCCCATAACACCAATACAACCAGAACATTGAAACAACACCGATTACAATTATGAGAAACCCCCCAACTAATTTTCGTCTTCATGCAAAAAATATTTTCCTCACATATCCAAAATGCAATTTAGAAATTTCCGAAGCAATGAAACAAATACAAAACATACAATGTTCGTCAAACAAGAAATTCATACGAATTTCTCAAGAAACTCACGAAGATGGTTCTCCACATCTACATGCTTTAATACAATTCGAAGGTAAACTTCAATTATACAATAATCGTTTATTTGATCTTACCCATCCAAACACCTCTTCAATATTTCATCCGAATATTCAAGGAGCAAAATCCAGTTCAGATGTTAAAAAATACATTGAAAAGGAAGGAACCTATCTAGATTGGGGTGAGTTTCAGATAGATGGTCGGTCTGCAAGAGGAGGATTACAATCCGCTAATGAAGCTTACGCCCAAGCTTTAAATAGCGAAACTCATCAAAAAGCAATGGAAACTATTAAAGAGCTTGCGCCTAGAGATTTTGTTCTACAATTCCACAATATTCAAAACAATCTAAACCGAATCTTCCAAAAGCCAAAAGAAGTCTACGTTCCGAAATTCCATTTTAGTCAATTCATACTCACGGATGAAATTTCATTATGGTTCTCAAAAACTTTCGAACCACAAAATTTAAATGAATCCCCTGCGGGGCCATCTTTTCATATACTCAAAAAAGATACTGACAGACCAAAATCAATTATTATCGAAGGTTCTACAAGAACAGGAAAAACACAGTGGGCACGTTCTATTGGACCACATAATTACTTAAGTGGCACCTGGTGCACTTTTCCTCAAACGACAAACGAGACTTTAATAACTTATTCACCTCTTTATTAAACAGGAGGAACTCTTCCTGTTCCTCCAAATTGATGTCTTTCGGGTTCGCCTTGATTCCCAAAATGTCCCACTTGTTCTGCCGAAGAAAACAACTGGTGCAAACGGCCGACAATTGTGGATAATTGTTTGGCAACTCTGTCACTTTGAAAGGAGGCATATAAATACAGAATAGTCTGAAGTAAAAATAATAGTATAAAAATTAAAAACAACCAATCAGGTAACGATACCATTCTAAAACAAATATTTAATCACAGAACTTAGCTTATAAGCTAAGCAACAACCGACAAAGAATAAAGTACAACAGTACTTTTTGTCGGCCACGTGCACTACACGACAAAAATATTAAACAGATGTGGGTCCCACCACATTAAAAAGAAGGTACGACAACCAAATGTGGGCCCCACCACATTTAAAAGACGGCGGGATAAAAAAATAAAGCATAAAAAATCCCGCCTAAAACCTAATAGGACCACAAAAACACGTGGCAAAATTTAGGCCACCCGGCAATATTAAACGGGTGGCCTAAATTTTGCCAGATGTCAAACGCATATGTATTGGTGTTAACCTATATAAACAACCCCATAACACCAATACAACCAGAACATTGAAACAACACCGATTACAATTATGAGAAACACCCCAACTAATTTTCGTCTTCATGCAAAAAATATTTTCCTCACATATCCAAAATGCAATTTAGAAATTTCCGAAGCAATGAAACAAATACAAAACATACAATGTTCGTCAAACAAGAAATTCATACGAATTTCTCAAGAAACTCACGAAGATGGTTCTCCACATCTACATGCTTTAATACAATTCGAAGGTAAACTTCAATTATACAATAATCGTTTATTTGATCTTACCCATCCAAACACCTCTTCAATATTTCATCCGAATATTCAAGGAGCAAAATCCAGTTCAGATGTTAAAAAATACATTGAAAAGGAAGGAACCTATCTAGATTGGAGTGAGTTTCAGATAGATGGTCGGTCTGCAAGAGGAGGATTACAATCCGCTAATGAAGCTTACGCCCAAGCTTTAAATAGCGAAACTCATCAAAAAGCAATGGAAACTATTAAAGAGCTTGCGCCTAGAGATTTTGTTCTACAATTCCACAATATTCAAAACAATCTAAACCGAATCTTCCAAAAGCCAAAAGAAGTCTACGTTCCGAAATTCCATTTTAGTCAATTCATACTCACGGATGAAATTTCATTATGGTTCTCAAAAACTTTCGAACCACAAAATTTAAATGAATCCCCTGCGGGGCCATCTTTTCATATACTCAAAAAAGATACTGACAGACCAAAATCAATTATTATCGAAGGTCCTACAAGAACAGGAAAAACACAGTGGGCACGTTCTATTGGACCACATAATTACTTAAGTGGCCATCTGGATTTCAACTACAACACTTTCTCAGACGAAGTGGAATACAACGTAATAGATGATGTGGATCCAGCGTACTTGAAAATGAAACATTGGAAACAATTAATTGGCGCGCAAAGAGAGTGGCAGACAAACCTTAAATATGGAAAACCACGTGTCATTAAAGGTGGTATTCCAATTGTTTGGCAACTCTGTCACTTTGAAAGGAGGCATATAAATACAGAATAGTCTGAAGTAAAAATAATAGTATAAAAATTAAAAACAACCAATCAGGTAACGATACCATTCTAAAACAAATATTTAATCACAGAACTTAGCTTATAAGCTAAGCAACAACCGACAAAGAATAAAGTACAACAGTACTTTTTGTCGGCCACGTGCACTACACGATAAAAATATTAAACAGATGTGGGTTCCACCACATTAAAAAGAAGGTACGACAACCAAATGTGGGCCCCACCACATTTAAAAGACGGCGGGATAAAAAAATAAAGCATAAAAAATCCCGCCTAAAACCTAATAGGACCACAAAAACACGTGGCAAAATTTAGGCCACCCGGCAATATTAAACGGGTGGCCTAAATTTTGCCAGATGTCAAACGCATATGTATTGGTGTTAACCTATATAAACAACCCCATAACACCAATACAACCAGAACATTGAAACAACACCGATTACAATTATTAGAAACCCCCCAACTAATTTTCGTCTTCATGCAAAAAATATTTTCCTCACATATCCAAAATGCAATTTAGAAATTTCCGAAGCAATGAAACAAATACAAAACATACAATGTTCGTCAAACAAGAAATTCATACGAATTTCTCAAGAAACTCACGAAGATGGTTCTCCACATCTACATGCTTTAATACAATTCGAAGGTAAACTTCAATTATACAATAATCGTTTATTTGATCTTACCCATCCAAACACCTCTTCAATATTTCATCCGAATATTCAAGGAGCAAAATCCAGTTCAGATGTTAAAAAATACATTGAAAAGGAAGGAACCTATCTAGATTGGAGTGAGTTTCAGATAGATGGTCGGTCTGCAAGAGGAGGATTACAATCCGCTAATGAAGCTTACGCCCAAGCTTTAAATAGCGAAACTCATCAAAAAGCAATGGAAACTATTAAAGAGCTTGCGCCTAGAGATTTTGTTCTACAATTCCACAATATTCAAAACAATCTAAACCGAATCTTCCAAAAGCCAAAAGAAGTCTACGTTCCGAAATTCCATTTTAGTCAATTCATACTCACGGATGAAATTTCATTATGGTTCTCAAAAACTTTCGAACCACAAAATTTAAATGAATCCCCTGCGGGGCCATCTTTTCATATACTCAAAAAAGATACTGACGGACCAAAATCAATTATTATCGAAGGTCCTACAAGAACAGGAAAAACACAGTGGGCACGTTCTATTGGACCACATAATTACTTAAGTGGCCATCTGGATTTCAACTACAACACTTTCTCAGACGAAGTGGAATACAACGTAATAGATGATGTGGATCCAGCGTACTTGAAAATGAAACATTGGAAACAATTAATTGGCGCGCAAAGAGAGTGGCAGACAAACCTTAAATATGGAAAACCACGTGTCATTAAAGGTGGTATTCCAATTGTTTGGCAACTCTGTCACTTTGAAAGGAGGCATATAAATACAGAATAGTCTGAAGTAAAAATAATAGTCTAAAAATTAAAAACAACCAATCAGGTAACGATACCATTCAAAAACAAATATTTAATCACAGAACTTAGCTTATAAGCTAAGCAACAACCGACAAAGAATAAAGTACAACAGTACTTTTTGTCGGCCACGTGCACTACACGATAAAAATATTAAACAGATGTGGGTCCCACCACATTAAAAAGAAGGTACGACAACCAAATGTGGGCCCCACCACATTTAAAAGACGGCGGGATAAAAAAATAAAGCATAAAAAATCCCGCCTAAAACCTAATAGGACCCACAAAAACACGTGGCAAAATTTAGGCCACCCGGTAATATTAAACGGGTGGCCTAAATTTTGCCAGATGTCAAACGCATATGTATTGGTGTTAACCTATATAAACAACACCACAACACCAATACAACCAGAACATTGAAACAACACCGATTACAATTATGAGAAACCCCCCAACTAATTTTCGTCTTCATGCAAAAAATATTTTCCTCACATATCCAAAATGCAATTTAGAAATTTCCGAAGAAATGAAACAAATACAAAACATACAATGTTCGTCAAACAAGAAATTCATACGAATTTCTCAAGAAACTCACGAAGATGGTTCTCCACATCTACATGCTTTAATACAATTCGAAGGTAAACTTCAATTATACAATAATCGTTTATTTGATCTTACCCATCCAAACACCTCTTCAATATTTCATCCGAATATTCAAGGAGCAAAATCCAGTTCAGATGTTAAAAAATACATTGAAAAGGAAGGAACCTATCTAGATTGGGGTGAGTTTCAGATAGATGGTCGGTCTGCAAGAGGAGGATTACAATCCGCTAATGAAGCTTACGCCCAAGCTTTAAATAGCGAAACTCATCAAAAAGCAATGGAAACTATTAAAGAGCTTGCGCCTAGAGATTTTGTTCTACAATTCCACAATATTCAAAACAATCTAAACCGAATCTTCCAAAAGCCAAAAGAAGTCTACGTTCCGAAATTCCATTTTAGTCAATTCATACTCACGGATGAAATTTCATTATGGTTCTCAAAAACTTTCGAACCACAAAATTTAAATGAATCCCCTGCGGGGCCATCTTTTCATATACTCAAAAAAGATACTGACAGACCAAAATCAATTATTATCGAAGGTTCTACAAGAACAGGAAAAACACAGTGGGCACGTTCTATTGGACCACATAATTACTTAAGTGGCACCTGGTGCACTTTTCCTCAAACGACAAACGAGACTTTAATAACTTATTCACCTCTTTATTAAACAGGAGGAACTCTTCCTGTTCCTCCAAATTGATGTCTTTCGGGTTCGCCTTGATTCCCAAAATGTCCCACTTGTTCTGCCGAAGAAAACAACTGGTGCAAACGGCCAACAATTGTGGATAATTGTTTGGCAACTCTGTCACTTTGAAAGGAGGCATATAAATACAGAATAGTCTGAAGTAAAAATAATAGTATAAAAATTAAAAACAACCAATCAGGTAACGATACCATTCTAAAACAAATATTTAATCACAGAACTTAGCTTATAAGCTAAGCAACAACCGACAAAGAATAAAGTACAACAGTACTTTTTGTCGGCCACGTGCACTACACGATAAAAATATTAAACAGATGTGGGTCCCACCACATTAAAAAGAAGGTACGACAACCAAATGTGGGCCCCACCACATTTAAAAGACGGCCGGATAAAAAAATAAAGCATAAAAAAACCCGCCTAAAACCTAATAGGACCCACAAAAACACGTGGCAAAATTTAGGCCACCCGGTAATATTAAACGGGTGGCCTAAATTTTGCCAGATGTCAAACGCATATGTATTGGTGTTAACCTATATAAACAACCCCATAACACCAATACAACCAGAACATTGAAACAACACCGATTACAATTATGAGAAACCCCCCAACTAATTTTCGTCTTCATGCAAAAAATATTTTCCTCACATATCCAAAATGCAATTTAGAAATTTCCGAAGCAATGAAACAAATACAAAACATACAATGTTCGTCAAACAAGAAATTCATACGAATTTCTCAAGAAACTCACGAAGATGGTTCTCCACATCTACATGCTTTAATACAATTCGAAGGTAAACTTCAATTATACAATAATCGTTTATTTGATCTTACCCATCCAAACACCTCTTCAATATTTCATCCGAATATTCAAGGAGCAAAATCCAGTTCAGATGTTAAAAAATACATTGAAAAGGAAGGAACCTATCTAGATTGGGGTGAGTTTCAGATAGATGGTCGGTCTGCAAGAGGAGGATTACAATCCGCTAATGAAGCTTACGCCCAAGCTTTAAATAGCGAAACTCATCAAAAAGCAATGGAAACTATTAAAGAGCTTGCGCCTAGAGATTTTGTTCTACAATTCCACAATATTCAAAACAATCTAAACCGAATCTTCCAAAAGCCAAAAGAAGTCTACGTTCCGAAATTCCATTTTAGTCAATTCATACTCACGGATGAAATTTCATTATGGTTCTCAAAAACTTTCGAACCACAAAATTTAAATGAATCCCCTGCGGGGCCATCTTTTCATATACTCAAAAAAGATAATGACAGACCAAAATCAATTATTATCGAAGGTCCTACAAGAACAGGAAAAACACAGTGGGCACGTTCTATTGGACCACATAATTACTTAAGTGGCACCTGGTGCACTTTTCCTCAAACGACAAACGAGACTTTAATAACTTATTCACCTCTTTATTAAACAGGAGGAACTCTTCCTGTTCCTCCAAATTGATGTCTTTCGGGTTCGCCTTGATTCCCAAAATGTCCCACTTGTTCTGCCGAAGAAAACAACTGGTGCAAACGGCCAACAATTGTGGATAATTGTTTGGCAACTCTGTCACTTTGAAAGGAGGCATATAAATACAGAATAGTCTGAAGTAAAAATAATAGTATAAAAATTAAAAACAACCAATCAGGTAACGATACCATTCTAAAACAAATATTTAATCACAGAACTTAGCTTATGAGCTAAGCAACAACCGACAAAGAATAAAGTACAACAGTACTTTTTGTCGGCCACGTGCACTACACGATAAAAATATTAAACAGATGTGGGTCCCACCACATTAAAAAGAAGGTACGACAACCAAATGTGGGCCCCACCACATTTAAAAGACGGCGGGATAAAAAAATAAAGCATAAAAAAACCCGCCTAAAACCTAATAGGACCCACAAAAACACGTGGCAAAATTTAGGCCACCCGGTAATATTAAACGGGTGGCCTAAATTTTGCCAGATGTCAAACGCATATGTATTGGTGTTAACCTATATAAACAACCCCATAACACCAATACAACCAGAACATTGAAACAACACCGATTACAATTATGAGAAACCCCCCAACTAATTTTCGTCTTCATGCAAAAAATATTTTCCTCACATATCCAAAATGCAATTTAGAAATTTCCGAAGCAATGAAACAAATACAAAACATACAATGTTCGTCAAACAAGAAATTCATACGAATTTCTCAAGAAACTCACGAAGATGGTTCTCCACATCTACATGCTTTAATACAATTCGAAGGTAAACTTCAATTATACAATAATCGTTTATTTGATCTTACCCATCCAAACACCTCTTCAATATTTCATCCGAATATTCAAGGAGCAAAATCCAGTTCAGATGTTAAAAAATACATTGAAAAGGAAGGAACCTATCTAGATTGGGGTGAGTTTCAGATAGATGGTCGGTCTGCAAGAGGAGGATTACAATCCGCTAATGAAGCTTACGCCCAAGCTTTAAATAGCGAAACTCATCAAAAAGCAATGGAAACTATTAAAGAGCTTGCGCCTAGAGATTTTGTTCTACAATTCCACAATATTCAAAACAATCTAAACCGAATCTTCCAAAAGCCAAAAGAAGTCTACGTTCCGAAATTCCATTTTAGTCAATTCATACTCACGGATGAAATTTCATTATGGTTCTCAAAAACTTTCGAACCACAAAATTTAAATGAATCCCCTGCGGGGCCATCTTTTCATATACTCAAAAAAGATACTGACAGACCAAAATCAATTATTATCGAAGGTTCTACAAGAACAGGAAAAACACAGTGGGCACGTTCTATTGGACCACATAATTACTTAAGTGGCACCTGGTGCACTTTTCCTCAAACGACAAACGAGACTTTAATAACTTATTCACCTCTTTATTAAACAGGAGGAACTCTTCCTGTTCCTCCAAATTGATGTCTTTCGGGTTCGCCTTGATTCCCAAAATGTCCCACTTGTTCTGCCGAAGAAAACAACTGGTGCAAACGGCCAACAATTGTGGATAATTGTTTGGCAACTCTGTCACTTTGAAAGGAGGCATATAAATACAGAATAGTCTGAAGTAAAAATAATAGTATAAAAATTAAAAACAACCAATCAGGTAACGATACCATTCTAAAACAAATATTTAATCACAGAACTTAGCTTATAAGCTAAGCAACAACCGACAAAGAATAAAGTACAACAGTACTTTTTGTCGGCCACGTGCACTACACGATAAAAATATTAAACAGATGTGGGTCCCACCACATTAAAAAGAAGGTACGACAACCAAATGTGGGCCCCACCACATTTAAAAGACGGCGGGATAAAAAAATAAAGCATAAAAAAACCCGCCTAAAACCTAATAGGACCCACAAAAACACGTGGCAAAATTTAGGCCACCCGGTAATATTAAACGGGTGGCCTAAATTTTGCCAGATGTCAAACGCATATGTATTGGTGTTAACCTATATAAACAACCCCATAACACCAATACAACCAGAACATTGAAACAACACCGATTACAATTATGAGAAACCCCCCAACTAATTTTCGTCTTCATGCAAAAAATATTTTCCTCACATATCCAAAATGCAATTTAGAAATTTCCGAAGCAATGAAACAAATACAAAACATACAATGTTCGTCAAACAAGAAATTCATACGAATTTCTCAAGAAACTCACGAAGATGGTTCTCCACATCTACATGCTTTAATACAATTCGAAGGTAAACTTCAATTATACAATAATCGTTTATTTGATCTTACCCATCCAAACACCTCTTCAATATTTCATCCGAATATTCAAGGAGCAAAATCCAGTTCAGATGTTAAAAAATACATTGAAAAGGAAGGAACCTATCTAGATTGGGGTGAGTTTCAGATAGATGGTCGGTCTGCAAGAGGAGGATTACAATCCGCTAATGAAGCTTACGCCCAAGCTTTAAATAGCGAAACTCATCAAAAAGCAATGGAAACTATTAAAGAGCTTGCGCCTAGAGATTTTGTTCTACAATTCCACAATATTCAAAACAATCTAAATCGAATCTTCCAAAAGCCAAAAGAAGTCTACGTTCCGAAATTCCATTTTAGTCAATTCATACTCACGGATGAAATTTCATTATGGTTCTCAAAAACTTTCGAACCACAAAATTTAAATGAATCCCCTGCGGGGCCATCTTTTCATATACTCAAAAAAGATAATGACAGACCAAAATCAATTATTATCGAAGGTCCTACAAGAACAGGAAAAACACAGTGGGCACGTTCTATTGGACCACATAATTACTTAAGTGGCACCTGGTGCACTTTTCCTCAAACGACAAACGAGACTTTAATAACTTATTCACCTCTTTATTAAACAGGAGGAACTCTTCCTGTTCCTCCAAATTGATGTCTTTCGGGTTCGCCTTGATTCCCAAAATGTCCCACTTGTTCTGCCGAAGAAAACAACTGGTGCAAACGGCCAACAATTGTGGATAATTGTTTGGCAACTCTGTCACTTTGAAAGGAGGCATATAAATACAGAATAGTCTGAAGTAAAAATAATAGTATAAAAATTAAAAACAACCAATCAGGTAACGATACCATTCTAAAACAAATATTTAATCACAGAACTTAGCTTATGAGCTAAGCAACAACCGACAAAGAATAAAGTACAACAGTACTTTTTGTCGGCCACGTGCACTACACGATAAAAATATTAAACAGATGTGGGTCCCACCACATTAAAAAGAAGGTACGACAACCAAATGTGGGCCCCACCACATTTAAAAGACGGCGGGATAAAAAAATAAAGCATAAAAAAACCCGCCTAAAACCTAATAGGACCCACAAAAACACGTGGCAAAATTTAGGCCACCCGGTAATATTAAACGGGTGGCCTAAATTTTGCCAGATGTCAAACGCATATGTATTGGTGTTAACCTATATAAACAACCCCATAACACCAATACAACCAGAACATTGAAACAACACCGATTACAATTATGAGAAACCCCCCAACTAATTTTCGTCTTCATGCAAAAAATATTTTCCTCACATATCCAAAATGCAATTTAGAAATTTCCGAAGCAATGAAACAAATACAAAACATACAATGTTCGTCAAACAAGAAATTCATACGAATTTCTCAAGAAACTCACGAAGATGGTTCTCCACATCTACATGCTTTAATACAATTCGAAGGTAAACTTCAATTATACAATAATCGTTTATTTGATCTTACCCATCCAAACACCTCTTCAATATTTCATCCGAATATTCAAGGAGCAAAATCCAGTTCAGATGTTAAAAAATACATTGAAAAGGAAGGAACCTATCTAGATTGGGGTGAGTTTCAGATAGATGGTCGGTCTGCAAGAGGAGGATTACAATCCGCTAATGAAGCTTACGCCCAAGCTTTAAATAGCGAAACTCATCAAAAAGCAATGGAAACTATTAAAGAGCTTGCGCCTAGAGATTTTGTTCTACAATTCCACAATATTCAAAACAATCTAAACCGAATCTTCCAAAAGCCAAAAGAAGTCTACGTTCCGAAATTCCATTTTAGTCAATTCATACTCACGGATGAAATTTCATTATGGTTCTCAAAAACTTTCGAACCACAAAATTTAAATGAATCCCCTGCGGGGCCATCTTTTCATATACTCAAAAAAGATACTGACAGACCAAAATCAATTATTATCGAAGGTTCTACAAGAACAGGAAAAACACAGTGGGCACGTTCTATTGGACCACATAATTACTTAAGTGGCACCTGGTGCACTTTTCCTCAAACGACAAACGAGACTTTAATAACTTATTCACCTCTTTATTAAACAGGAGGAACTCTTCCTGTTCCTCCAAATTGATGTCTTTCGGGTTCGCCTTGATTCCCAAAATGTCCCACTTGTTCTGCCGAAGAAAACAACTGGTGCAAACGGCCAACAATTGTGGATAATTGTTTGGCAACTCTGTCACTTTGAAAGGAGGCATATAAATACAGAATAGTCTGAAGTAAAAATAATAGTATAAAAATTAAAAACAACCAATCAGGTAACGATACCATTCTAAAACAAATATTTAATCACAGAACTTAGCTTATGAGCTAAGCAACAACCGACAAAGAATAAAGTACAACAGTACTTTTTGTCGGCCACGTGCACTACACGATAAAAATATTAAACAGATGTGGGTCCCACCACATTAAAAAGAAGGTACGACAACCAAATGTGGGCCCCACCACATTTAAAAGACGGCGGGATAAAAAAATAAAGCATAAAAAAACCCGCCTAAAACCTAATAGGACCCACAAAAACACGTGGCAAAATTTAGGCCACCCGGTAATATTAAACGGGTGGCCTAAATTTTGCCAGATGTCAAACGCATATGTATTGGTGTTAACCTATATAAACAACCCCATAACACCAATACAACCAGAACATTGAAACAACACCGATTACAATTATGAGAAACCCCCCAACTAATTTTCGTCTTCATGCAAAAAATATTTTCCTCACATATCCAAAATGCAATTTAGAAATTTCCGAAGCAATGAAACAAATACAAAACATACAATGTTCGTCAAACAAGAAATTCATACGAATTTCTCAAGAAACTCACGAAGATGGTTCTCCACATCTACATGCTTTAATACAATTCGAAGGTAAACTTCAATTATACAATAATCGTTTATTTGATCTTACCCATCCAAACACCTCTTCAATATTTCATCCGAATATTCAAGGAGCAAAATCCAGTTCAGATGTTAAAAAATACATTGAAAAGGAAGGAACCTATCTAGATTGGGGTGAGTTTCAGATAGATGGTCGGTCTGCAAGAGGAGGATTACAATCCGCTAATGAAGCTTACGCCCAAGCTTTAAATAGCGAAACTCATCAAAAAGCAATGGAAACTATTAAAGAGCTTGCGCCTAGAGATTTTGTTCTACAATTCCACAATATTCAAAACAATCTAAACCGAATCTTCCAAAAGCCAAAAGAAGTCTACGTTCCGAAATTCCATTTTAGTCAATTCATACTCACGGATGAAATTTCATTATGGTTCTCAAAAACTTTCGAACCACAAAATTTAAATGAATCCCCTGCGGGGCCATCTTTTCATATACTCAAAAAAGATACTGACAGACCAAAATCAATTATTATCGAAGGTTCTACAAGAACAGGAAAAACACAGTGGGCACGTTCTATTGGACCACATAATTACTTAAGTGGCACCTGGTGCACTTTTCCTCAAACGACAAACGAGACTTTAATAACTTATTCACCTCTTTATTAAACAGGAGGAACTCTTCCTGTTCCTCCAAATTGATGTCTTTCGGGTTCGCCTTGATTCCCAAAATGTCCCACTTGTTCTGCCGAAGAAAACAACTGGTGCAAACGGCCAACAATTGTGGATAATTGTTTGGCAACTCTGTCACTTTGAAAGGAGGCATATAAATACAGAATAGTCTGAAGTAAAAATAATAGTATAAAAATTAAAAACAACCAATCAGGTAACGATACCATTCTAAAACAAATATTTAATCACAGAACTTAGCTTATAAGCTAAGCAACAACCGACAAAGAATAAAGTACAACAGTACTTTTTGTCGGCCACGTGCACTACACGATAAAAATATTAAACAGATGTGGGTCCCACCACATTAAAAAGAAGGTACGACAACCAAATGTGGGCCCCACCACATTTAAAAGACGGCGGGATAAAAAAATAAAGCATAAAAAAACCCGCCTAAAACCTAATAGGACCCACAAAAACACGTGGCAAAATTTAGGCCACCCGGTAATATTAAACGGGTGGCCTAAATTTTGCCAGATGTCAAACGCATATGTATTGGTGTTAACCTATATAAACAACCCCATAACACCAATACAACCAGAACATTGAAACAACACCGATTACAATTATGAGAAACCCCCCAACTAATTTTCGTCTTCATGCAAAAAATATTTTCCTCACATATCCAAAATGCAATTTAGAAATTTCCGAAGCAATGAAACAAATACAAAACATACAATGTTCGTCAAACAAGAAATTCATACGAATTTCTCAAGAAACTCACGAAGATGGTTCTCCACATCTACATGCTTTAATACAATTCGAAGGTAAACTTCAATTATACAATAATCGTTTATTTGATCTTACCCATCCAAACACCTCTTCAATATTTCATCCGAATATTCAAGGAGCAAAATCCAGTTCAGATGTTAAAAAATACATTGAAAAGGAAGGAACCTATCTAGATTGGGGTGAGTTTCAGATAGATGGTCGGTCTGCAAGAGGAGGATTACAATCCGCTAATGAAGCTTACGCCCAAGCTTTAAATAGCGAAACTCATCAAAAAGCAATGGAAACTATTAAAGAGCTTGCGCCTAGAGATTTTGTTCTACAATTCCACAATATTCAAAACAATCTAAACCGAATCTTCCAAAAGCCGAAAGAAGTCTACGTTCCGAAATTCCATTTTAGTCAAATCATACTGACGGATGAAATTTCATTATGGTTCTCAAAAACTTTCGAACCACAAAATTTAAATGAATCCCCTGCGGGGCCATCTTTTCATATACTCAAAAAAGATACTGACAGACCAAAATCAATTATTATCGAAGGTCCTACAAGAACAGGAAAAACACAGTGGGCACGTTCTATTGGACCACATAATTACTTAAGTGGCACCTGGTGCACTTTTCCTCAAACGACAAACGAGACTTTAATAACTTATTCACCTCTTTATTAAACAGGAGGAACTCTTCCTGTTCCTCCAAATTGATGTCTTTCGGGTTCGCCTTGATTCCCAAAATGTCCCACTTGTTCTGCCGAAGAAAACAACTGGTGCAAACGGCCGACAATTGTGGATAATTGTTTGGCAACTCTGTCACTTTGAAAGGAGGCATATAAATACAGAATAGTCTGAACTAAAAATAATAGTATAAAAATTAAAAACAACCAATCAGGTAACGATACCATTCTAAAACAAATATTTAATCACAGAACTTAGCTTATAAGCTAAGCAACAACCGACAAAGAATAGAGTACAACAGTACTTTTTGTCGGCCACGTGCACTACACGACAAAAATATTAAATAGATGTGGGTCCCAACACATTAAAAAGAAGGTACGACAACCAAATGTGGGCCCCACCACATTTGAAAGACGGCGGGATTAAAAAATAAAGCATAAAAAATCCCGCCTAAAACCTAATAGGACCCACAAAAACACGTGGCAAAATTTAGGCCACCCGGTAATATTAAACGGGTGGCCTAAATTTTGCCAGATGTCAAACGCATATGTATTGGTGTTAACCTATATAAACAACCCCATAACACCAATACAACCAGAACATTGAAACAACACCGATTACAATTATGAGAAACCCCCCAACTAATTTTCGTCTTCATGCAAAAAATATTTTCCTCACATATCCAAAATGCAATTTAGAAATTTCCGAAGCAATGAAACAAATACAAAACATACAATGTTCGTCAAACAAGAAATTCATACGAATTTCTCAAGAAACTCACGAAGATGGTTCTCCACATCTACATGCTTTAATACAATTCGAAGGTAAACTTCAATTATACAATAATCGTTTATTTGATCTTACCCATCCAAACACCTCTTCAATATTTCATCCGAATATTCAAGGAGCAAAATCCAGTTCAGATGTTAAAAAATACATTGAAAAGGAAGGAACCTATCTAGATTGGGGTGAGTTTCAGATAGATGGTAGGTCTGCCAGAGGAGGATTACAATCCGCTAATGAAGCTTACGCCCAAGCTTTAAATAGCGAAACTCATCAAAAAGCAATGGAAACTATTAAAGAGCTTGCGCCTAGAGATTTTGTTCTACAATTCCACAATATTCAAAACAATCTAAACCGAATCTTCCAAAAGCCAAAAGAAGTCTACGTTCCGAAATTCCATTTTAGTCAATTCATACTCACGGATGAAATTTCATTATGGTTCTCAAAAACTTTCGAACCACAAAATTTAAATGAATCCCCTGCGGGGCCATCTTTTCATATACTCAAAAAAGATACTGACAGACCAAAATCAATTATTATCGAAGGTGCTACAAGAACAGGAAAAACACAGTGGGCACGTTCTATTGGACCACATAATTACTTAAGGTGGTATTCCAATTGTTTGGCAACTCTGTCACTTTGAAAGGAGGCATATAAATACAGAATAGTCTGAAGTAAAAATAATAGTATAAAAATTAAAAACAACCAATCAGGTAACGATACCATTCTAAAACAAATATTTAATCACAGAACTTAGCTTATAAGCTAAGCAACAACCGACAAAGAATAAAGTACAACAGTACTTTTTGTCGGCCACGTGCACTACACGATAAAAATATTAAACAGATGTGGGTCCCACCACATTAAAAAGAAGGTACGACAACCAAATGTGGGCCCCACCACATTTAAAAGACGGCGGGATAAAAAAATAAAGCATAAAAAAACCCGCCTAAAACCTAATAGGACCCACAAAAACACGTGGCAAAATTTAGGCCACCCGGTAATATTAAACGGGTGGCCTAAATTTTGCCAGATGTCAAACGCATATGTATTGGTGTTAACCTATATAAACAACCCCATAACACCAATACAACCAGAACATTGAAACAACACCGATTACAATTATGAGAAACCCCCCAACTAATTTTCGTCTTCATGCAAAAAATATTTTCCTCACATATCCAAAATGCAATTTAGAAATTTCCGAAGCAATGAAACAAATACAAAACATACAATGTTCGTCAAACAAGAAATTCATACGAATTTCTCAAGAAACTCACGAAGATGGTTCTCCACATCTACATGCTTTAATACAATTCGAAGGTAAACTTCAATTATACAATAATCGTTTATTTGATCTTACCCATCCAAACACCTCTTCAATATTTCATCCGAATATTCAAGGAGCAAAATCCAGTTCAGATGTTAAAAAATACATTGAAAAGGAAGGAAACTATCTAGATTGGGGTGAGTTTCAGATAGATGGTCGGTCTGCAAGAGGAGGATTACAATCCGCTAATGAAGCTTACGCCCAAGCTTTAAATAGCGAAACTCATCAAAAAGCAATGGAAACTATTAAAGAGCTTGCGCCTAGAGATTTTGTTCTACAATTCCACAATATTCAAAACAATCTAAACCGAATCTTCCAAAAGCCAAAAGAAGTCTACGTTCCGAAATTCCATTTTAGTCAATTCATACTCACGGATGAAATTTCATTATGGTTCTCAAAAACTTTCGAACCACAAAATTTAAATGAATCCCCTACGGGGCCATCTTTTCAAACGGCCAACAATTGTGGATAATTGTTTGGCAACTCTGTCACTTTGAAAGGAGGCATATAAATACAGAATAGTCTGAAGTAAAAATAATAGTATAAAAATTAAAAACAACCAATCAGGTAACGATACCATTCTAAAACAAATATTTAATCACAGAACTTAGCTTATAAGCTAAGCAACAACCGACAAAGAATAAAGTACAACAGTACTTTTTGTCGGCCACGTGCACTACACGATAAAAATATTAAACAGATGTGGGTCCCACCACATTAAAAAGAAGGTACGACAACCAAATGTGGGCCCCACCACATTTAAAAGACGGCGGGATAAAAAAATAAAGCAAAAAAAATCCCGCCTAAAACCTAATAGGACCCACAAAAACACGTGGCAAAATTTAGGCCACCCGGTAATATTAAACGGGTGGCCTAAATTTTGCCAGATGTCAAACGCATATGTATTGGTGTTAACCTATATAAACAACCCCATAACACCAATACAACCAGAACATTGAAACAACACCGATTACAATTATGAGAAACCCCCCAACTAATTTTCGTCTTCATGCAAAAAATATTTTCCTCACATATCCAAAATGCAATTTAGAAATTTCCGAAGCAATGAAACAAATACAAAACATACAATGTTCGTCAAACAAGAAATTCATACGAATTTCTCAAGAAACTCACGAAGATGGTTCTCCACATCTACATGCTTTAATACAATTCGAAGGTAAACTTCAATTATACAATAATCGTTTATTTGATCTTACCCATCCAAACACCTCTTCAATATTTCATCCGAATATTCAAGGAGCAAAATCCAGTTCAGATGTTAAAAAATACATTGAAAAGGAAGGAACCTATCTAGATTGGGGTGAGTTTCAGATAGATGGTCGGTCTGCAAGAGGAGGATTACAATCCGCTAATGAAGCTTACGCCCAAGCTTTAAATAGCGAAACTCATCAAAAAGCAATGGAAACTATTAAAGAGCTTGCGCCTAGAGATTTTGTTCTACAATTCCACAATATTCAAAACAATCTAAACCGAATCTTCCAAAAGCCAAAAGAAGTCTACGTTCCGAAATTCCATTTTAGTCAATTCATACTCACGGATGAAATTTCATTATGGTTCTCAAAAACTTTCGAACCACAAAATTTAAATGAATCCCCTGCGGGGCCATCTTTTCAAACGGCCAACAATTGTGGATAATTGTTTGGCAACTCTGTCACTTTGAAAGGAGGCATATAAATACAGAATAGTCTGAAGTAAAAATAATAGTATAAAAATTAAAAACAACCAATCAGGTAACGATACCATTCTAAAACAAATATTTAATCACAGAACTTAGCTTATAAGCTAAGCAACAACCGACAAAGAATAAAGTACAACAGTACTTTTTGTCGGCCACGTGCACTACACGATAAAAATATTAAACAGATGTGGGTCCCACCACATTAAAAAGAAGGTACGACAACCAAATGTGGGCCCCACCACATTTAAAAGACGGCGGGATAAAAAAATAAAGCAAAAAAAATCCCGCCTAAAACCTAATAGGACCCACAAAAACACGTGGCAATATTTAGGCCACCCGGTAATATTAAACGGGTGGCCTAAATTTTGCCAGATGTCAAACGCATATGTATTGGTGTTAACCTATATAAACAACCCCATAACACCAATACAACCAGAACATTGAAACAACACCGATTACAATTATGAGAAACCCCCCAACTAATTTTCGTCTTCATGCAAAAAATATTTTCCTCACATATCCAAAATGCAATTTAGAAATTTCCGAAGCAATGAAACAAATACAAAACATACAATGTTCGTCAAACAAGAAATTCATACGAATTTCTCAAGAAACTCACGAAGATGGTTCTCCACATCTACATGCTTTAATACAATTCGAAGGTAAACTTCAATTATACAATAATCGTTTATTTGATCTTACCCATCCAAACACCTCTTCAATATTTCATCCGAATATTCAAGGAGCAAAATCCAGTTCAGATGTTAAAAAATACATTGAAAAGGAAGGAACCTATCTAGATTGGGGTGAGTTTCAGATAGATGGTCGGTCTGCAAGAGGAGGATTACAATCCGCTAATGAAGCTTACGCCCAAGCTTTAAATAGCGAAACTCATCAAAAAGCAATGGAAACTATTAAAGAGCTTGCGCCTAGAGATTTTGTTCTACAATTCCACAATATTCAAAACAATCTAAACCGAATCTTCCAAAAGCCAAAAGAAGTCTACGTTCCGAAATTCCATTTTAGTCAATTCATACTCACGGATGAAATTTCATTATGGTTCTCAAAAACTTTCGAACCACAAAATTTAAATGAATCCCCTGCGGGGCCATCTTTTCAAACGGCCAACAATTGTGGATAATTGTTTGGCAACTCTGTCACTTTGAAAGGAGGCATATAAATACAGAATAGTCTGAAGTAAAAATAATAGTATAAAAATTAAAAACAACCAATCAGGTAACGATACCATTCTAAAACAAATATTTAATCACAGAACTTAGCTTATAAGCTAAGCAACAACCGACAAAGAATAAAGTACAACAGTACTTTTTGTCGGCCACGTGCACTACACGATAAAAATATTAAACAGATGTGGGTCCCACCACATTAAAAAGAAGGTACGACAACCAAATGTGGGCCCCACCACATTTAAAAGACGGCGGGATAAAAAAATAAAGCAAAAAAAATCCCGCCTAAAACCTAATAGGACCCACAAAAACACGTGGCAAAATTTAGGCCACCCGGTAATATTAAACGGGTGGCCTAAATTTTGCCAGATGTCAAACGCATATGTATTGGTGTTAACCTATATAAACAACCCCATAACACCAATACAACCAGAACATTGAAACAACACCGATTACAATTATGAGAAACCCCCCAACTAATTTTCGTCTTCATGCAAAAAATATTTTCCTCACATATCCAAAATGCAATTTAGAAATTTCCGAAGCAATGAAACAAATACAAAACATACAATGTTCGTCAAACAAGAAATTCATACGAATTTCTCAAGAAACTCACGAAGATGGTTCTCCACATCTACATGCTTTAATACAATTCGAAGGTAAACTTCAATTATACAATAATCGTTTATTTGATCTTACCCATCCAAACACCTCTTCAATATTTCATCCGAATATTCAAGGAGCAAAATCCAGTTCAGATGTTAAAAAATACATTGAAAAGGAAGGAACCTATCTAGATTGGGGTGAGTTTCAGATAGATGGTCGGTCTGCAAGAGGAGGATTACAATCCGCTAATGAAGCTTACGCCCAAGCTTTAAATAGCGAAACTCATCAAAAAGCAATGGAAACTATTAAAGAGCTTGCGCCTAGAGATTTTGTTCTACAATTCCACAATATTCAAAACAATCTAAACCGAATCTTCCAAAAGCCAAAAGAAGTCTACGTTCCGAAATTCCATTTTAGTCAATTCATACTCACGGATGAAATTTCATTATGGTTCTCAAAAACTTTCGAACCACAAAATTTAAATGAATCCCCTGCGGGGCCATCTTTTCATATACTCAAAAAAGATACTGACAGACCAAAATCAATTATTATCGAAGGTCCTACAAGAACAGGAAAAACACAGTGGGCACGTTCTATTGGACCACATAATTACTTAAGTGGCACCTGGTGCACTTTTCCTCAAACGACAAACGAGACTTTAATAACTTATTCACCTCTTTATTAAACAGGAGGAACTCTTCCTGTTCCTCCAAATTGATGTCTTTCGGGTTCGCCTTGATTCCCAAAATGTCCCACTTGTTCTGCCGAAGAAAACAACTGGTGCAAACGGCCAACAATTGTGGATAATTGTTTGGCAACTCTGTCACTTTGAAAGGAGGCATATAAATACAGAATAGTCTGAAGTAAAAATAATAGTATAAAAATTAAAAACAACCAATCAGGTAACGATACCATTCTAAAACAAATATTTAATCACAGAACTTAGCTTATAAGCTAAGCAACAACCGACAAAGAATAAAGTACAACAGTACTTTTTGTCGGCCACGTGCACTACACGACAAAAATATTAAACAGATGTGGGTCCCACCACATTAAAAAGAAGGTACGACAACCAAATGTGGGCCCCACCACATTTAAAAGACGGCGGGATAAAAAAATAAAGCAAAAAAAATCCCGCCTAAAACCTAATAGGACCCACAAAAACACGTGGCAAAATTTAGGCCACCCGGTAATATTAAACGGGTGGCCTAAATTTTGCCAGATGTCAAACGCATATGTATTGGTGTTAACCTATATAAACAACCCCATAACACCAATACAACCAGAACATTGAAACAACACCGATTACAATTATGAGAAACCCCCCAACTAATTTTCGTCTTCATGCAAAAAATATTTTCCTCACATATCCAAAATGCAATTTAGAAATTTCCGAAGCAATGAAACAAATACAAAACATACAATGTTCGTCAAACAAGAAATTCATACGAATTTCTCAAGAAACTCACGAAGATGGTTCTCCACATCTACATGCTTTAATACAATTCGAAGGTAAACTTCAATTATACAATAATCGTTTATTTGATCTTACCCATCCAAACACCTCTTCAATATTTCATCCGAATATTCAAGGAGCAAAATCCAGTTCAGATGTTAAAAAATACATTGAAAAGGAAGGAACCTATCTAGATTGGGGTGAGTTTCAGATAGATGGTCGGTCTGCAAGAGGAGGATTACAATCCGCTAATGAAGCTTACGCCCAAGCTTTAAATAGCGAAACTCATCAAAAAGCAATGGAAACTATTAAAGAGCTTGCGCCTAGAGATTTTGTTCTACAATTCCACAATATTCAAAACAATCTAAACCGAATCTTCCAAAAGCCAAAAGAAGTCTACGTTCCGAAATTCCATTTTAGTCAATTCATACTCACGGATGAAATTTCATTATGGTTCTCAAAAACTTTCGAACCACAAAATTTAAATGAATCCCCTGCGGGGCCATCTTTTCATATACTCAAAAAAGATACTGACAGACCAAAATCAATTATTATCGAAGGTCCTACAAGAACAGGAAAAACACAGTGGGCACGTTCTATTGGACCACATAATTACTTAAGTGGCACCTGGTGCACTTTTCCTCAAACGACAAACGAGACTTTAATAACTTATTCACCTCTTTATTAAACAGGAGGAACTCTTCCTGTTCCTCCAAATTGATGTCTTTCGGGTTCGCCTTGATTCCCAAAATGTCCCACTTGTTCTGCCGAAGAAAACAACTGGTGCAAACGGCCAACAATTGTGGATAATTGTTTGGCAACTCTGTCACTTTGAAAGGAGGCATATAAATACAGAATAGTCTGAAGTAAAAATAATAGTATAAAAATTAAAAACAACCAATCAGGTAACGATACCATTCTAAAACAAATATTTAATCACAGAACTTAGCTTATAAGCTAAGCAACAACCGACAAAGAATAAAGTACAACAGTACTTTTTGTCGGCCACGTGCACTACACGACAAAAATATTAAACAGATGTGGGTCCCACCACATTAAAAAGAAGGTACGACAACCAAATGTGGGCCCCACCACATTTAAAAGACGGCGGGATAAAAAAATAAAGCAAAAAAAATCCCGCCTAAAACCTAATAGGACCCACAAAAACACGTGGCAAAATTTAGGCCACCCGGTAATATTAAACGGGTGGCCTAAATTTTGCCAGATGTCAAACGCATATGTATTGGTGTTAACCTATATAAACAACCCCATAACACCAATACAGCCAGAACATTGAAACAACACCGATTACAATTATGAGAAACCCCCCAACTAATTTTCGTCTTCATGCAAAAAATATTTTCCTCACATATCCAAAATGCAATTTAGAAATTTCCGAAGCAATGAAACAAATACAAAACATACAATGTTCGTCAAACAAGAAATTCATACGAATTTCTCAAGAAACTCACGAAGATGGTTCTCCACATCTACATGCTTTAATACAATTCGAAGGTAAACTTCAATTATACAATAATCGTTTATTTGATCTTACCCATCCAAACACCTCTTCAATATTTCATCCGAATATTCAAGGAGCAAAATCCAGTTCAGATGTTAAAAAATACATTGAAAAGGAAGGAACCTATCTAGATTGGGGTGAGTTTCAGATAGATGGTCGGTCTGCAAGAGGAGGATTACAATCCGCTAATAAAGCTTACGCCCAAGCTTTAAATAGCGAAACTCATCAAAAAGCAATGGAAACTATTAAAGAGCTTGCGCCTAGAGATTTTGTTCTACAATTCCACAATATTCAAAACAATCTAAACCGAATCTTCCAAAAGCCAAAAGAAGTCTACGTTCCGAAATTCCATTTTAGTCAATTCATACTCACGGATGAAATTTCATTATGGTTCTCAAAAACTTTCGAACCACAAAATTTAAATGAATCCCTTACGGGGCCATCTTTTCATATACTCAAAAAAGATACTGACAGACCAAAATCAATTATTATCGAAGGTCCTACAAGAACAGGAAAAACACAGTGGGCACGTTCTATTGGACCACATAATTACTTAAGTGGCACCTGGTGCACTTTTCCTCAAACGACAAACGAGACTTTAATAACTTATTCACCTCTTTATTAAACAGGAGGAACTCTTCCTGTTCCTCCAAATTGATGTCTTTCGGGTTCGCCTTGATTCCCAAAATGTCCCACTTGTTCTGCCGAAGAAAACAACTGGTGCAAACGGCCAACAATTGTGGATAATTGTTTGGCAACTCTGTCACTTTGAAAGGAGGCATATAAATTGTTAACGCCGAGCGACTCAAGGAGCCTACGACCCATAATAGTTACCGACTCATGTAAAGGAGCGACTCAGTAAGTGCCGACTCATCAAGACTAGCGACTCAACTAGCCCACGACTCATCCTATAAGGCCACTCAAAGGAGCGACTCACGACTTAAGGAGCCTAATAAGTTAAAGCGTCAGCGACTCAACATGTAGGGCAGTCAGCGACTCATTGGTGGCAACGACTCAGCGAGCTAGTGCTTTAAAGGTACAGTGTGGATTAACGACTCAGCAGGGTCTGCGACTCAAGGCCTAGACCAATTCAACGACTCAAGAGGCCGCTACGACTCAAAAGATGGGCCGACACACGACACAAGACTCAGAGGCAAGTTCAAGATCATGCTGCAAAGAAGTGACTTGCAGACGACTCACGACTCATCATGAGTCGGTCACGACTCATGATGAGTCGACCACGACTCATGACTTTGCAATTTCAGCCTAGGAAGTTTGCCTATAAATACGTAGCCACTTCCAACGTTCAAAGGACTTTTGGGGACTGACTTCCTACGGGCCATTACTCTGCTATTGTCTCGACTTCAAGCAACACTCAAGCAACATTTCTATCACTCCAATCACCAAAGACATTTCAACAAATCTCGTGAAGAAAAATAGCTCATTCATCATGCATTCAAAGGATTCTTCTACATCGGGGTTTGAGATATTTGTCTAAGTGTGTTGTAATCGGAGTTGATTGTAAAAAACTGTATCTAAATAAACAATAAAGAGCTTCAAAGTGGACGTAGGCTTGATCCTAAGCCGAACCACTATAAATACTGTGTCTCTTACTGTTTTTCTACATACTTTCTGCTTATTTCTGATTCCCATACAAGTGGGTGGTGCTTTCACAATCACATCTTATACACTAGGGTGTTGGCGTTTAAATTTAAGCGTTAACATTTTGGTGCTTTCACTGAGAAGTTGAACTCAGGACTTCTATCATCATTGCTTTACAGAAGATTTGTAGAGAGAATTTCCTTGAAGACTAGAAGTCTAGCAGAAATTATGGCTTCTGAAAGGAAACGAAAGTTTTTGAGGTTTGAAGGTACTAGCAGCAACGCCATTGCTCTTCCCACATTAGGGGAAACAGCTTCAACTATTGGGGTCACAAAGGCTGAATTAAATGCTGTGATTTATGGAATATATCAACACATGGAAGTTCAAAGTAATAGAATACTGGACAAGATGAACACATTGCAAGAGGAAGTCCGTCGACTAGAAAGCAATATAAAAACCATTGCTAAGGAGGCTCAGGTTTCAGAAGAATGGAATATTCCTCAACGAGCAACTGGCATTATTGGACCATTCCCCCAAACAGAAAGTTCATGGCCACGACCAACTATCCACGAACGTTTGTCAAGGGCAACTTTCGAGAGAATAGTTGACGACTACCCATTGAGTCCTGGTAACGATGAAGAATACATACCGGAGATGATTGAACAAAGAGAGGACGATGGAGGGAAAAGAAAGCAGAAGCTCTTGAAAAAAGCTCGACGCTTCAGATCCTCTGACTTCACTCCCTTGACCGACACTCCGGAAAATATCTTCTTGGCAACAAAGGATGTTGTTGTGTACCCCAAACCATCTCTGTTGAGGAGAAGCGCAACAGACAATGGAAAATTCTGCCGATTTCACAATCAGCCTGGCCATGACACCAATCAATGTCGCCATTTAAGGAAGGAGATTGAAGAGTTGCTCAAACAGAATGAACTGCAACAATATGTGAAAAGAGATGGAATTAACTACTCCTCATCCTCCAAGGTGCAGCTGGTGTCCGCTCAACAATGTAGCTCAAATAAAAGAACCGTGGCACAGGGAAATGAAGGTCCTATCATCAGTATCGTCACAGCAAGCCCTCACCAGGTAGGAAAAAATTGGATGAGACGGGAAGACATGCACACGCTTCAGGAAGACCTTCAAAGTGAAAGGAAGTTTCGATTCTGAAAAACGTTGCCATCCAATCCTTTCAAGCCAAAAGATTCAATCCCTAAAGCTTGGGGCAACAACTGCTTTCTTACTTTACTTGAATACTATGTTTCAAATTTGTAAAGGAATGCTGATCCAATAATTCTTGTATCAAAATCTGTTATAAAGACAGTGCAAATAAATAATAAAAACTATAAGCCTTGTTCTCCCTATTATTACAAGTCGCTTATTTTATTTCGATATGTGAAATATTCTAAGAATGTCACTAAAATTATCGATCTAAATTTGCAGGCAATCAATGTCCAGCCGATTCGTTACAATATCAAGCAACCCTTGGTAGCTTTCTAAAGCAAGTCTTAAGTGACGAAAGTCCAGGGGCAAAACCTAAATAAGAAATACTCTAAGCAAATAAATAAGATTTGGCTAGAGTATGCTTCTTCAGTTAAAACCACCCGCCAACAGAAGAAGATAGTGCACACTTAAGGATGGCACTGAGGCACTGCTAATATAATCAATCAAGTTCGCAACTGTCAAAAGAGAACCAATTCCAAGAACTTGGAATAATAGCCACTTACATCCATATTTTACATAAAAACTCTGCTGAGATATTGCAATAAATTTACAGATATATGATTCTCTTGTTAAGGGCAATTGCAAGGCAGGCGAATAACAACAGCAGTAAAGTGAATATAGGCCCAATTCTGGCTAAATCACTATAATTCTCGTGTTCCCTACTATTATAAACTGCTCTGTTTTATTTTGGCGTATGAAATACGTTGAGCGTGTTGCTAAAAAGACCATTTAATAATGCAGGCCATAAAAACAAGACTTACCAGTCATGAGACGAAGCGATCCGCAACAACATCCAGTAGTCAAGCACTGAGCCATTCAAAATTCCCATATCCAAATCTTACAAAAGGAGAACTTCAACCGAAAGTAAGCAAGGGGGATAAAAGCAGATCATATATAGCTAACCGCAAATGTATGAACAAACAAACGGCCAGTTAAAGAACCTACATCTGCCACCACCAATTTGCTTAACTATAAAATATATTCCTTTGGGTAAGGGAGAGGCTTGGCAGCTAAAAGCAATGACCCTTGCGAAGTAATGGGAATTGTCAACATGAATCAACGGCAAAAAAGTATGCGAGAGCAAGCATCAGCCAACAAAAGATCATTTCGGAAGTGCCAGCCCTTTTTGAAGGCATAATTCCTCAGGGGATAGAGACCTCAAGCGGGCTCCATCGAAAAAGGTGTCTCTCTCGTTACAAAGTCGTGGAGTTACCAGCCAACACACTCCCGAGAATCCATCCAAACAAGAAAAGGAAACTCCAAACTTCCTGACAATAACCCTCCTCTGGGGCACACATTTCACCACAATCGGTCGACATATTCCCGTGAGATGAAAAGCCCTCTTCGGAGGCCGAATGCTTCTCTACGGAGACCGAATGCTTCTCCTCAGAGACCAAAGCCCTCTTCGGAGGCCAAAAGCCCTCTTCAGAGGCCAAATGCTTCTCTATGGAGACCGAATGCTTCTCCTCAGAGACCAAAGCCCTCTTCGGAGGCCAAAAGCCCTCTTCAGAGGCCGAATGCTTCTCCTCAGAGACCAAAGCCCTCTTCGGAGGCCAAAAGCCCTCTTCAGAGGCCAAATGCTTCTCTATGGAGACCGAATGCTTCTCCTCAGAAACCAAAGCCCTCTTCGGAGGCCAAAAGCCCTCTTCAGAGGCCGAATGCTTCTCTACGGAGACCGAATGCTTCTCCTCAGAGACCAAAGCCCTCTTCGGAGGCCAAAAGCCCTCTTCAGAGGCCGAATGCTTCTCTACGGAGACCGAATGCTTCTCCTCAGAGACCAAAGCCCTCTTCGGAGGCCAAAAGCCCTCTTCAGAGGCCAAATGCTTCTTTATGGAGACCGAATGCTTCTCCTCAGAGACCAAAGCCCTCTTCGGAGGCCAAAAGCCCTCTTCAGAGGCCGAATGCTTCTCTACGGAGACCGAATGCTTCTCCTCAGAGACCAAAGCCCTCTTCGGAGGCCAAAAGCCCTCTTCAGAGGCCAAATGCTTCTCTACAAAGACCCCTAATGGGATATATGCCACAAAAAAGAAAGTTCTCTACTCAACAAAAAAGATTGGAGAAGTCATGACCCTCCAACCATGAGAGAGTAACTTCCAGGCGATGCAAACCCTATCGGGGGCACATTTCACCAGGAGTTGAAGCGTAACAGCCGCTCTTCGGAATTACGCTTCACCAGAGTTGAAATGCAAACAAAATAAAGACCTCTTCGGGGGCACATTTCACCAGGAGTTGAAGCGTAACAGCCGCTCTTCGGAATTACGCTTCACCAGAGTTGAAATGCAAACAAAATAAAGACCTCTTCGGGGGCACATTTCACCAGGAGTTGAAGTGTAACAGCCGCTCTTCGGAATTGCGCTTCACCAGAGTTGAAATGCAAACAAAATAAAGACCTCTTCGGGGGCATATTTCACCAGGAGTTGAAGTGTAACAGCCGCTCTTCGGAATTTCACTTCACCGGAGTTGAAAGACAAGCAAAATAAAGACCTCTTCGGAGGCACAATCAAGAAGAAAGACCTCTTCGGAAGCCCACGTTTCGCCGAGATTGAAATAAAACTTCCAAGTGTTGAAACGTGGAAAGACTTTCTAAGGCAAAACTCTTTGGAGGTACACGTTTCGCCGAGATTGAAATAAAACTTTCAAGTGTTGAAACGTGAAAAAATCCCTCCTCAGAGGTACAACTTTCCATATATAAAAAAAAAAATCCTCATCAGGGGCATGCTTTAACTCACAAAGGAAAAGTAATTTACCTATTCTGGAAAATGATCTTCTTTAAAAAAAAAAAAAAAAAAAAAAAAAAAAGAAGAAGAAGAGAAGAGAAAAGGAGTTAAAGTACCCTTCAGAGGTCCGCTTTGCTACATAAAAGAAATCACTCGGCAAAAAAGAAAATGTACTTAAGCAAAAAGAAAGAAGTGATTTCTTCAAAGGACAAAGCGCGTAGAAACTCATACGAAGGGGGTTGTACTCTACAAGAATTCTTTTTAAAATAAAAATAACATAATTATTCTTTAGCAAATAAGAGTGCAAGTCCCCTCGAAGTATAGAATATTGCAGCAAACTTATGGAATGGGGGCAATATAGTATAATTACACACTGTATGATATAACTAAACCAGCAAAAGGTAACGCTCAAGTAACATACCATGAGCTCGCTGCAATATCAAATGAACTCATGCCAAAACGAATAACAAATGTACTCTCTAATTCAAACAAAAGTTTGTACAAACGAAGAATCATTTTATTCAATTATAGTGCAGGTACAGGTCTCAAAATAAAGAAAAGCGGGGGCCGGTACCCGCAAAATTCTCGGCCAGTACATGCAAAACACAAAAAACTAGAAACTAAAGATCTTCACTTCTTTTTGCTGCCTTTAGACCCTTTACCCGGCCGGATGATCAGTTTTTCAGGACGATCGGTGGGCATAAGGGAAGTAGGAGAGGAAGGCGCAACCGGTTCAACTTCCGGCTCCTCTTCAGTGGCGATGATTTTCTTCCCCCTCCTCTTGGATGTCCCACGCTTCTTTCTCCTTTGCGAGGAAGACTCACTCCCCGGAGTGACAAGTTTAGATAGAACAACGTCGTCAGAAGGAGTTCGCTCCGGGGATATATCACCTCCTTCAAGTCTCTCATCTTTCTGCTCTTGCGAAGCGACGGGATCATCCAAGCCGTGAAGAGCCTCTATTTGTTCTTCCTGTGATCTGGGTTGCGAGGCAGTAGGAGGCGCCACCTGAAGAGATGGAGGAAGGATAACCGGAGGAGTAGAAGTTTGAGCAGTACTTGGTGCTTTCTCTACAGAAGAAAAGAGGTTAAAGTCAGTAAAAAGAGGAGATGAAGGCTCACCAATAAAGTTAGTAGAGAGAGGAGATGAAGGCTCATCGAGATTGAGAAGATAACCAAGGAGTTCATGAAACTCATGTGAAGCAAATGAATAACCCGCTTGAACAGAATTGACAGTGGCGGGATTAACAGTGAGGTTACCTGGTGAAGCTGATCTCCTGATATCAACTTCATATGCTTGCGCGTCAGCGCTCTCATCGCCCTCATCTCCACCATGTACACTTGTAATCTCAGTAGTAATTTTGGTAGGAGAAGCAAAATGGGAACTGGAACCAATGATGTTAATTTCGGACAAAGAAGGTGGCTGAACCGGGGTAGTTGAAGTAGTTCCTTCAACCTGCCCCCCTTCTGTCGCTTCGGTTCTTAGTTTAGCAAGTTGTTCCTTTCCCCTGGCGAGAGCAGTGCGAGCGTCCTCATCAAAATAATGCCTTTCCAAGGCTGACTCATCATAACCAGCACCCTCAGCACCAAGCATATCGAGGGCAGCCTCCCACACTTCGGCTAAAGTGATCTCGTACTTGGGACCTAGAAAAGCAAGGCTTCCACGCCCCAAGACGCTATGTAAGTAGAAGTCGAATAGTGTCGAGCCAAAGCTATTCTTAGTCTCCTCGTGAGATTCCTCAGCTGCGATTCTGCCGGCGACGGCCTCATCGCGCTCCCTCTCCGTTTTAGAAAGCTGAAGTTTGAGCATTTGTATCTCCGCTTCCTGGGATTTGTTTTTCATTTGGAGCTCCGCAACATCAGTAATGTAGCCCTCATTAATTCTTTTCTGAGCTTCGAGCCTATCCTCAGCATCCCGTTGGCTGGCATGAGCATCTCTTACCTGTCTGAGAAGCACTTCTTCTTTTTGAGAATATGAGGTAGAGGAAGCAGCAAGCTCATCTCTCAACTTCTCGACCTTTGCTTCAAGCTCCTCGTTGTAGGAAGTAATGCTTCTCATCTCGGTATCATGCTGCTCAAGGACCTTTTGCCACTCAGCCTTATCATTTTCCATGGTGAGCATGGCCTCTAAGTTGGCGCGGTTAACTCGTTGAAGCTCATCAACAAGCTTCTGCCAGTTTGACATCCTCTCGATGTCAAGTTTAACAGCGTCAAGATTTCGCAGCATGGCGGGCTTGTCGATTGAAACCAGGTCAAGATCGAATCTCACGCCTTTTAAGCACCATTGTGGAAAGCGACTTTGTAAGGTGGCTGGGCCAGGCCCCACTTGAAATTTAGGCCTGCTTATTATTGTCTGGATGTCCTCCTTTCCGAGAGCAGGAGAGTCGGAAGAAATATCAAGAGGGGCAGGGGCAGTAGGCTTGTCGGGAGTGGTGGAAGCATGTCTCTCACCATGTCGAGCTCGTTTGCTCGAATCTTCTACTACATGACCTTTTCCCCGGTCATCGTGTGATTTCCTTTTATAGGAATCGTCACCTCTCTGCGGGGAGTCGCGATGCTCATCCCTATCCCTTCTATCACGACGTTCTTCGGCATCCCTCCTTTCCCGAGCTTTTCGAGCAGCCCTCTCTTCATCAGACTCCCTATAGGAAGAGAAGTAGCGCCCATAATTATACTGTCCACGCCCACCATAGCGTTGAAAATCTTGATAGTATGATCCACCGCGTGTCATTGGAGAATCTGAAATAAGAAAAGATAAGCTTCAGAAATCTTTAAAGCATAAGAAGATAAGTGCATAAGTGTGCTGGAAAATTCTTAAGTGGTGTGTGAAGTGCAAACTACTCGCGTTGGGCTAACGAACCACTTCTCAGTTGGGGGGATGTAATAGGTTTCGCTATCGGTGGCAATTCTTGGGATAAAGGAGTTGGAGTCAGTTGGAGGGCAGATGTCGCTTCAATTGTTGGAGGTATAACTTTACCACGAGCAGGATCATCTTTAGAGAGCTCTTGGGAAGAGATAAATAAGTCACTTAAATCCCCAAAGACATCATCATCGTCATGCCTAGCCTGGTTCCCTCCATCAGTTCCTTTATCGGCATATTTCATAGTTTGGGAAGGTTGCTCCTCTTCTTCTTCAGTAATGGGGGGAAGCGCGGACTTTTCGGATGGCCCCGTGTCGTCTCGTGGAGTAGAGCACTTCACTAATGGAGTTCCAGTAGAAGTTTCTCCCTGCACACGATCTTTAGTGGAGACCGAGGCGTCGAGAGTTTTCGTCGGAGAATCGGGAACTTCAGTCGGGGCTTCATGAGGCTGAGTAAAGCGAGAGGGATGGAGAAGTCCGTATTGGTGTAAAAATTCATCGCTTAGCAGAAACTTTATGCTCCTTTCTTCTGCCGGCACAGCATTTAATCTTTCTAAAATTTGCTTAAAACTTGGGTCCCTGGTAGGGGGTGGAAGCGCTAAAACAGGAACAAAGAATGAAGTTAGCAACTAAAAGTTCGGATCTCAAAAATGGCTTCAAAGCGGAAAGAATATAGACAGGAAATCTTACTTCCTACTCTCCAGATGGCATAAAACCCTGGAGGGCAACGAACGAAGAAAAACTGATTCAAAAATCCGTGAGCGCTTTCGGGGAGATCAGTAATAAGTTTGCGGTTTCGAGCGCTTCTTATAACCACAATGGAGGGATGGTCTTTAATTTTTGTAAATGAGCAAAAATAACAGATCTCCCCGAAGCTTGGTAGTCGATCCAAGGTTCTCCTAAATAGAACACATAACCCCATCAGAATAGCATAGCCATTGGGGTGTAATTGGAATGGAGAGATAGACAGCCGAAGCAAGAACTGTTGAAGAAAGTCGTTAAAAGGAGGAATAGCGCCATTTAAGCACATTTGGCGATTGACAGCAACAAAACCAAGAGGTGGCCTATCGGCAGTATCATTTGGCCCCGGTAGTAAGGCGTCAGCATCATCGATGCCAAACTGGACGCACAATTGATTAAACGTCCGTTGATTCAGAGTTGTTGGTATTCTCTCTGGAGGGTTATCCACAGGAATAGCTACCGGAAAGGTATCTTCAGTCTGACTCATCGGCTCTTCTTGATGAGAAGTCATTCTACACAAGCAACTGGATGTTCAAATGCGAAGGTGCGCGTTTCCTAAAAAGTGTGAAGTGTTGTGCAAGACTAGAAAAGTGACAAGTATATATAACTAGGATTACACTAATCGATGCTTGATCGATGGTAAACATTTCAGAACTTGTTAACTTAAAAGTTCAAACATAATATTAGTGCAAGCAAGTCGATTTCAATTGACTACTTCAGCATTGCTTTGATATTTTGTTTGAAATAGATATATTAAAGGCACTTCATATATGCAGTTCATTCAAGTTAATCATCTATCGTTAACTAATCTGTCATTCGGTGTGGGCAATCAATGACAGTATATTCGTCCCAATTTTCTGTAAACATTGTGTTAGACAGGTTATTAGCTTGCAAGAGTGACCTGTGGAAAAAATACGACAAAGTTCAACAGTTCAAAGTTCAAGCAAAATTTACAAGTGTTAAGTCGTCAACGACTCAATAATTCTTTGTATTGGTTAAGCTAAGTCATTGGTTATTTGGATGACTCGGTTACGGCCTAAAGGATATGCGGCGAGTTAAGTTAAGTTCTATAAGTTGTAATGTGCATGAAGGAAAAAGCCTCAAATCAGAACAATGCAAATTTCTTTAAATCCTGTCTCGGCCGCGACTCAAATCTAAGGAGGCATTTAGTTGAGTCGGTCATAGGTTCAAGCATGGAAAAGAGGCTCAAGTACTGAGTCGTTCAGGGCTTATGGTTTGAGTCGTGTATAGTTTGAAAGGTTGAGTCATGGAAAGTAACCCAAGTGCTGAGTCGTTCACGGCTCATGGCTTGAGTCGTTCGCGACTTATAGTTTAAGTCATCTACGGTTTATGGCTAAAGCATTGAGTCGAATACGGCTGAGATTGCAAGGCTTTTCAAAATCAGTGGTCGAAAGGCAAAACCTAATTCGCTAACTCTTGGAATTCCTCATCACGCCTCATCTCACAGCCCCCCTTTTCCTGTCTCAATCCACTAACCCGGTAATGCTAAGGCAACAAGGATCTGTCACATTCCCAATGGAGCCCATCGTCCTTCCATACCAACAAATCACCCGAGAAACAATCTGAAATGTTTCGCATCGATCTTAAATTCAATGCATTGCTGAACTCGCGTATCGAATAGTGATCTAGAATCGATTACAACAATTCAAAGTGAAGCGCAGCACATGAAAACAAACTAAAGCCGAAAGATGAGAATTTGTGATTCAACGTTGATTATTATGGATTAAGATTGAATTTGCTTACGAAGTATAATGGTTGGGTTGAATCGGAGAGTAGCAGGGTTGAATTCGCCTTCGGAAATGAGATTCAAAGATGCGTTAATGGCGTCACAAGATGATGAGACAGAGATCAAGTGAGGAAGAAGAACAACGCAATAGCTTATATACAAGGCAGGGGAGAATGAGAAAGGACTCACGAGTCATAGGCCGCCCTGAGTCGGTCACGACTCAAGAAGAAAGTCGAAGCACACGACTCATGATATAAGCGTGTACTTCGAGGGGCAATTGTTAACGCCGAGCGACTCAAGGAGCCTACGACCCATAATAGTTACCGACTCATGTAAAGGAGCGACTCAGTAAGTGCCGACTCATCAAGACTAGCGACTCAACTAGCCCACGACTCATCCTATAAGGCCACTCAAAGGAGCGACTCACGACTTAAGGAGCCTAATAAGTTAAAGCGTCAGCGACTCAACATGTAGGGCAGTCAGCGACTCATTGGTGGCAACGACTCAGCGAGCTAGTGCTTTAAAGGTACAGTGTGGATTAACGACTCAGCAGGGTCTGCGACTCAAGGCCTAGACCAATTCAACGACTCAAGAGGCCGCTACGACTCAAAAGATGGGCCGACACACGACACAAGACTCAGAGGCAAGTTCAAGATCATGCTGCAAAGAAGTGACTTGCAGACGACTCACGACTCATCATGAGTCGGTCACGACTCATGATGAGTCGACCACGACTCATGACTTTGCAATTTCAGCCTAGGAAGTTTGCCTATAAATACGTAGCCACTTCCAACGTTCAAAGGACTTTTGGGGACTGACTTCCTACGGGCCATTACTCTGCTATTGTCTCGACTTCAAGCAACACTCAAGCAACATTTCTATCACTCCAATCACCAAAGACATTTCAACAAATCTCGTGAAGAAAAATAGCTCATTCATCATGCATTCAAAGGATTCTTCTACATCGGGGTTTGAGATATTTGTCTAAGTGTGTTGTAATCGGAGTTGATTGTAAAAAACTGTATCTAAATAAACAATAAAGAGCTTCAAAGTGGACGTAGGCTTGATCCTAAGCCGAACCACTATAAATACTGTGTCTCTTACTGTTTTTCTACATACTTTCTGCTTATTTCTGATTCCCATACAAGTGGGTGGTGCTTTCACAATCACATCTTATACACTAGGGTGTTGGCGTTTAAATTTAAGCGTTAACATAAATACAGAATAGTCTGAAGTAAAAATAATAGTATAAAAATTAAAAACAACCAATCAGGTAACGATACCATTCTAAAACAAATATTTAATCACAGAACTTAGCTTATAAGCTAAGCAACAACCGACAAAGAATAAAGTACAACAGTACTTTTTGTCGGCCACGTGCACTACACGATAAAAATATTAAACAGATGTGGGTCCCAACACATTAAAAAGAAGGTACGACAACCAAATGTGGGCCCCACCACATTTAAAAGACGGCGGGATTAAAAAATAAAGCATAAAAAATCCCGCCTAAAACCTAATAGGACCCACAAAAACACGTGGCAAAATTTAGGCCACCCGGTAATATTAAACGGGTGGCCTAAATTTTGCCAGATGTCAAACGCATATGTATTGGTGTTAACCTATATAAACAACCCCATAACACCAATACAACCAGAACATTGAAACAACACCGATTACAATTATGAGAAACCCCCCAACTAATTTTCGTCTTCATGCAAAAAATATTTTCCTCACATATCCAAAATGCAATTTAGAAATTTCCGAAGCAATGAAACAAATACAAAACATACAATGTTCGTCAAACAAGAAATTCATACGAATTTCTCAAGAAACTCACGAAGATGGTTCTCCACATCTACATGCTTTAATACAATTCGAAGGTAAACTTCAATTATACAATAGTCGTTTATTTGATCTTACCCATCCAAACACCTCTTCAATATTTCATCCGAATATTCAAGGAGCAAAATCCAGTTCAGATGTTAAAAAATACATTGAAAAGGAAGGAACCTATCTAGATTGGAGTGAGTTTCAGATAGATGGTCGGTCTGCAAGAGGAGGATTACAATCCGCTAATGAAGCTTACGCCCAAGCTTTAAATAGCGAAACTCATCAAAAAGCAATGGAAACTACTAAAGAGCTTGCGCCTAGAGATTTTGTTCTACAATTCCACAATATTCAAAACAATCTAAACCGAATCTTCCAAAAGCCAAAAGAAGTCTACGTTCCGAAATTCCATTTTAGTCAATTCATACTCACGGATGAAATTTCATTATGGTTCTCAAAAACTTTCGAACCACAAAATTTAAATGAATCCCCTGCGGGGCCATCTTTTCATATACTCAAAAAAGATACTGACAGACCAAAATCAATTATTATCGAAGGTCCTACAAGAACAGGAAAAACACAGTGGGCACGTTCTATTGGACCACATAATTACTTAAGTGGCACCTGGTGCACTTTTCCTCAAACGACAAACGAGACTTTAATAACTTATTCACCTCTTTATTAAACAGGAGGAACTCTTCCTGTTCCTCCAAATTGATGTCTTTCGGGTTCGCCTTGATTCCCAAAATGTCCCACTTGTTCTGTCGAAGAAAACAACTGGTGCAAACGGCCAACAATTGTGGATAATTGTTTGGCAACTCTGTCACTTTGAAAGGAGGCATATAAATACAGAATAGTCTGAAGTAAAAATAATAGTATAAAAATTAAAAACAACCAATCAGGTAACGATACCATTCTAAAACAAATATTTAATCACAGAACTTAGCTTATAAGCTAAGCAACAACCGACAAAGAATAAAGTACAACAGTACTTTTGGTCGGCCACGTGCACTACACGACAAAAATATTAAACAGATGTGGGTCCCAACACATTAAAAAGAAGGTACGACAACCAAATGTGGGCCCCACCACATTTAAAAGACGGCGGGATTAAAAAATAAAGCATAAAAAATCCCGCCTAAAACCTAATAGGACCCACAAAAACACGTGGCAAAATTTAGGCCACCCGGTAATATTAAACGGGTGGCCTAAATTTTGCCAGATGTCAAACGCATATGTATTGGTGTTAACCTATATAAACAACCCCATAACACCAATACAACCAGAACATTGAAACAACACCGATTACAATTATGAGAAACCCCCCAACTAATTTTCGTCTTCATGCAAAAAATATTTTCCTCACATATCCAAAATGCAATTTAGAAATTTCCGAAGCAATGAAACAAATACAAAACATACAATGTTCGTCAAACAAGAAATTCATACGAATTTCTCAAGAAACTCACGAAGATGGTTCTCCACATCTACATGCTTTAATACAATTCGAAGGTAAACTTCAATTATACAATAATCGTTTATTTGATCTTACCCATCCAAACACCTCTTCAATATTTCATCCGAATATTCAAGGAGCAAAATCCAGTTCAGATGTTAAAAAATACATTGAAAAGGAAGGAACCTATCTAGATTGGGGTGAGTTTCAGATAGATGGTCGGTCTGCAAGAGGAGGATTACAATCCGCTAATGAAGCTTACGCCCAAGCTTTAAATAGCGAAACTCATCAAAAAGCAATGGAAACTATTAAAGAGCTTGCGCCTAGAGATTTTGTTCTACAATTCCACAATATTCAAAACAATCTAAACCGAATCTTCCAAAAGCCAAAAGAAGTCTACGTTCCAAAATTCCATTTTAGTCAATTCATACTCACGGATGAAATTTCATTATGGTTCTCAAAAACTTTCGAACCACAAAATTTAAATGAATCCCCTGCGGGGCCATCTTTTCATATACTCAAAAAAGATACTGACAGACCAAAATCAATTATTATCGAAGGTCCTACAAGAACAGGAAAAACACAGTGGGCACGTTCTATTGGACCACATAATTACTTAAGTGGCCATCTGGATTTCAACTACAACACTTTCTCAGACGAAGTGGAATACAACGTAATAGATGATGTGGATCCAGCGTACTTGAAAATGAAACATTGGAAACAATTAATTGGCGCGCAAAGAGAGTGGCAGACAAACCTTAAATATGGAAAACCACGTGTCATTAAAGGTGGTATTCCAATTGTTTGGCAACTCTGTCACTTTGAAAGGAGGCATATAAATACAGAATAGTCTGAAGTAAAAATAATAGTATAAAAATTAAAAACAACCAATCAGGTAACGATACCATTCTAAAACAAATATTTAATCACGGAACTTAGCTTATAAGCTAAGCAACAACCGACAAAGAATAAAGTACAACAGTACTTTTTGTCGGCCACGTGCACTACACGATAAAAATATTAAACAGATGTGGGTCCCACCACATTAAAAAGAAGGTACGACAACCAAATGTGGGCCCCACCACATTTAAAAGACGGCGGGATAAAAAAATAAAGCATAAAAAATCCCGCCTAAAACCTAATAGGACCCACAAAAACACGTGGCAAAATTTAGGCCACCCGGTAATATTAAACGGGTGGCCTAAATTTTGCCAGATGTCAAACGCATATGTATTGGTGTTAACCTATATAAACAACCCCATAACACCAATACAACCAGAACATTGAAACAACACCGATTACAATTATGAGAAACCCCCCAACTAATTTTCGTCTTCATGCAAAAAATATTTTCCTCACATATCCAAAATGCAATTTAGAAATTTCCGAAGCAATGAAACAAATACAAAACATACAATGTTCGTCAAACAAGAAATTCATACGAATTTCTCAAGAAACTCACGAAGATGGTTCTCCACATCTACATGCTTTAATACAATTCGAAGGTAAACTTCAATTATACAATAATCGTTTATTTGATCTTACCCATCCAAACACCTCTTCAATATTTCATCCGAATATTCAAGGAGCAAAATCCAGTTCAGATGTTAAAAAATACATTGAAAAGGAAGGAACCTATCTAGATTGGAGTGAGTTTCAGATAGATGGTCGGTCTGCAAGAGGAGGATTACAATCCGCTAATGAAGCTTACGCCCAAGCTTTAAATAGCGAAACTCATCAAAAAGCAATGGAAACTATTAAAGAGCTTGCGCCTAGAGATTTTGTTCTACAATTCCACAATATTCAAAACAATCTAAACCGAATCTTCCAAAAGCCAAAAGAAGTCTACGTTCCAAAATTCCATTTTAGTCAATTCATACTCACGGATGAAATTTCATTATGGTTCTCAAAAACTTTCGAACCACAAAATTTAAATGAATCCCCTGCGGGGCCATCTTTTCATATACTCAAAAAAGATACTGACAGACCAAAATCAATTATTATCGAAGGTCCTACAAGAACAGGAAAAACACAGTGGGCACGTTCTATTGGACCACATAATTACTTAAGTGGCCATCTGGATTTCAACTACAACACTTTCTCAGACGAAGTGGAATACAACGTAATAGATGATGTGGATCCAGCGTACTTGAAAATGAAACATTGGAAACAATTAATTGGCGCGCAAAGAGAGTGGCAGACAAACCTTAAATATGGAAAACCACGTGTCATTAAAGGTGGTATTCCAATTGTTTGGCAACTCTGTCACTTTGAAAGGAGGCATATAAATACAGAATAGTCTGAAGTAAAAATAATAGTATAAAAATTAAAAACAACCAATCAGGTAACGATACCATTCTAAAACAAATATTTAATCACGGAACTTAGCTTATAAGCTAAGCAACAACCGACAAAGAATAAAGTACAACAGTACTTTTTGTCGGCCACGTGCACTACACGATAAAAATATTAAACAGATGTGGGTCCCACCACATTAAAAAGAAGGTACGACAACCAAATGTGGGCCCCACCACATTTAAAAGACGGCGGGATAAAAAAATAAAGCATAAAAAATCCCGCCTAAAACCTAATAGGACCCACAAAAACACGTGGCAAAATTTAGGCCACCCGGTAATATTAAACGGGTGGCCTAAATTTTGCCAGATGTCAAACGCATATGTATTGGTGTTAACCTATATAAACAACCCCATAACACCAATACAACCAGAACATTGAAACAACACCGATTACAATTATGAGAAACCCCCCAACTAATTTTCGTCTTCATGCAAAAAATATTTTCCTCACATATCCAAAATGCAATTTAGAAATTTCCGAAGCAATGAAACAAATACAAAACATACAATGTTCGTCAAACAAGAAATTCATACGAATTTCTCAAGAAACTCACGAAGATGGTTCTCCACATCTACATGCTTTAATACAATTCGAAGGTAAACTTCAATTATACAATAATCGTTTATTTGATCTTACCCATCCAAACACCTCTTCAATATTTCATCCGAATATTCAAGGAGCAAAATCCAGTTCAGATGTTAAAAATACATTGAAAAGGAAGGAACCTATCTAGATTGGAGTGAGTTTCAGATAGATGGTCGGTCTGCAAGAGGAGGATTACAATCCGCTAATGAAGCTTACGCCCAAGCTTTAAATAGCGAAACTCATCAAAAAGAAATGGAAACTATTAAAGAGCATGCGCCTAGAGTTTTTGTTCTACAATTCCACAATATTCAAAACAATCCAAACCGAATCTTCCTAAAGCCAAAAGAAGTCTACGTTCCGAAATTCCATTTTAGTCAATTCATACTCACGGATGAAATTTCATTATGGTTCTCAAAAACTTTCGAACCACAAAATTTAAATGAATCCCCTGCGGGGCCATCTTTTCATATACTCAAAAAAGATACTGACAGACCAAAATCAATTATTATTGAAGGTCCTACAAGAACAGGAAAAACACAGTGGGCACGTTCTATTGGACCACATAATTACTTAAGTGGCCATCTGGATTTCAACTACAACACTTTCTCAGACGAAGTGGAATACAACGTAATAGATGATGTGGATCCAGCGTACTTGAAAATGAAACATTGGAAACAATTAATTGGCGCGCAAAGAGAGTGGCAGACAAACCTTAAATATGGAAAACCACGTGTCATTAAAGGTGGTATTCCAATTGTTTGGCAACTCTGTCACTTTGAAAGGAGGCATATAAATACAGAATAGTCTGAAGTAAAAATAATAGTATAAAAATTAAAAACAACCAATCAGGTAACGATACCATTCTAAAACAAATATTTAATCACAGAACTTAGCTTATAAGCTAAGCAACAACCGACAAAGAATAAAGTACAACAGTACTTTTTGTCGGCCACGTGCACTACACGATAAAAATATTAAACAGATGTGGGTCCCACCACATTAAAAAGAAGGTACGACAACCAAATGTGGGCCCCACCACATTTAAAAGACGGCGGGATAAAAAAATAAAGCATAAAAAATCCCGCCTAAAACCTAATAGGACCCACAAAAACACGTGGCAAAATTTAGGCCACCCGGTAATATTAAACGGGTGGCCTAAATTTTGCCAGATGTCAAACGCATATGTATTGGTGTTAACCTATATAAACAACCCCATAACACCAATACAACCAGAACATTGAAACAACACCGATTACAATTATGAGAAACCCCCCAACTAATTTTCGTCTTCATGCAAAAAATATTTTCCTCACATATCCAAAATGCAATTTAGAAATTTCCGAAGCAATGAAACAAATACAAAACATACAATGTTCGTCAAACAAGAAATTCATACGAATTTCTCAAGAAACTCACGAAGATGGTTCTCCACATCTACATGCTTTAATACAATTCGAAGGTAAACTTCAATTATACAATAATCGTTTATTTGATCTTACCCATCCAAACACCTCTTCAATATTTCATCCGAATATTCAAGGAGCAAAATCCAGTTCAGATGTTAAAAAATACATTGAAAAGGAAGGAACCTATCTAGATTGGAGTGAGTTTCAGATAGATGGTCGGTCTGCAAGAGGAGGATTACAATCCGCTAATGAAGCTTACGCCCAAGCTTTAAATAGCGAAACTCATCAAAAAGCAATGGAAACTATTAAAGAGCATGCGCCTAGAGTTTTTGTTCTACAATTCCACAATATTCAAAACAATCCAAACCGAATCTTCCTAAAGCCAAAAGAAGTCTACGTTCCGAAATTCCATTTTAGTCAATTCATACTCACGGATGAAATTTCATTATGGTTCTCAAAAACTTTCAAACCACAAAATTTAAATGAATCCCCTGCGGGGCCATCTTTTCATATACTCAAAAAAGATACTGACAGACCAAAATCAATTATTATCGAAGGTCCTACAAGAACAGGAAAAACACAGTGGGCACGTTCTATTGGACCACATAATTACTTAAGTGGCCATCTGGATTTCAACTACAACACTTTCTCAGACGAAGTGGAATACAACGTAATAGATGATGTGGATCCAGCGTACTTGAAAATGAAACATTGGAAACAATTAATTGGCGCGCAAAGAGAGTGGCAGACAAACCTTAAATATGGAAAACCACGTGTCATTAAAGGTGGTATTCCAATTGTTTGGCAACTCTGTCACTTTGAAAGGAGGCATATAAATACAGAATAGTCTGAAGTAAAAATAATAGTATAAAAATTAAAAACAACCAATCAGGTAACGATACCATTCTAAAACAAATATTTAATCACAGAACTTAGCTTATAAGCTAAGCAACAACCGACAAAGAATAAAGTACAACAGTACTTTTTGTCGGCCACGTGCACTACACGACAAAAATATTAAACAGATGTGGGTCCCACCACATTAAAAAGAAGGTACGACAACCAAATGTGGGCCCCACCACATTTAAAAGACGGCGGGATAAAAAAATAAAGCATAAAAAATCCCGCCTAAAACCTAATAGGACCCACAAAAACACGTGGCAAAATTTAGGCCACCCGGTAATATTAAACGGGTGGCCTAAATTTTGCCAGATGTCAAACGCATATGTATTGGTGTTAACCTATATAAACAACCCCATAACACCAATACAACCAGAACATTGAAACAACACCGATTACAATTATGAGAAACCCCCCAACTAATTTTCGTCTTCATGCAAAAAATATTTTCCTCACATATCCAAAATGCAATTTAGAAATTTCCGAAGCAATGAAACAAATACAAAACATACAATGTTCGTCAAACAAGAAATTCATACGAATTTCTCAAGAAACTCACGAAGATGGTTCTCCACATCTACATGCTTTAATACAATTCGAAGGTAAACTTCAATTATACAATAATCGTTTATTTGATCTTACCCATCCAAACACCTCTTCAATATTTCATCCGAATATTCAAGGAGCAAAATCCAGTTCAGATGTTAAAAAATACATTGAAAAGGAAGGAACCTATCTAGATTGGAGTGAGTTTCAGATAGATGGTCGGTCTGCAAGAGGAGGATTACAATCCGCTAATGAAGCTTACGCCCAAGCTTTAAATAGCGAAACTCATCAAAAAGCAATGGAAACTATTAAAGAGCTTGCGCCTAGAGATTTTGTTCTACAATTCCACAATATTCAAAACAATCTAAACCGAATCTTCCAAAAGCCAAAAGAAGTCTACGTTCCGAAATTCCATTTTAGTCAATTCATACTCACGGATGAAATTTCATTATGGTTCTCAAAAACTTTCGAACCACAAAATTTAAATGAATCCCCTGCGGGGCCATCTTTTCATATACTCAAAAAAGATACTGACAGACCAAAATCAATTATTATCGAAGGTCCTACAAGAACAGGAAAAACACAGTGGGCACGTTCTATTGGACCACATAATTACTTAAGTGGCCATCTGGATTTCAACTACAACACTTTCTCAGACGAAGTGGAATACAACGTAATAGATGATGTGGATCCAGCGTACTTGAAAATGAAACATTGGAAACAATTAATTGGCGCGCAAAGAGAGTGGCAGACAAACCTTAAATATGGAAAACCACGTGTCATTAAAGGTGGTATTCCAATTGTTTGGAAACTCTGTCACTTTGAAAGGAGGCATATAAATACAGAATAGTCTGAAGTAAAAATAATAGTATAAAAATTAAAAACAACCAATCAGGTAACGATACCATTCTAAAACAAATATTTAATCACAGAACTTAGCTTATAAGCTAAGCAACAACCGACAAAGAATAAAGTACAACAGTACTTTTTGTCGGCCACGTGCACTACACGATAAAAATATTAAACAGATGTGGGTCCCACCACATTAAAAAGAAGGTACGACAACCAAATGTGGGCCCCACCACATTTAAAAGACGGCGGGATAAAAAAATAAAGCATAAAAAATCCCGCCTAAAACCTAATAGGACCCACAAAAACACGTGGCAAAATTTAGGCCACCCGGTAATATTAAACGGGTGGCCTAAATTTTGCCAGATGTCAAACGCATATGTATTGGTGTTAACCTATATAAACAACCCCATAACACCAATACAACCAGAACATTGAAACAACACCGATTACAATTATGAGAAACCCCCCAACTAATTTTCGTCTTCATGCAAAAAATATTTTCCTCACATATCCAAAATGCAATTTAGAAATTTCCGAAGCAATGAAACAAATACAAAACATACAATGTTCGTCAAACAAGAAATTCATACGAATTTCTCAAGAAACTCACGAAGATGGTTCTCCACATCTACATGCTTTAATACAATTCGAAGGTAAACTTCAATTATACAATAATCGTTTATTTGATCTTACCCATCCAAACACCTCTTCAATATTTCATCCGAATATTCAAGGAGCAAAATCCAGTTCAGATGTTAAAAAATACATTGAAAAGGAAGGAACCTATCTAGATTGGAGTGAGTTTCAGATAGATGGTCGGTCTGCAAGAGGAGGATTACAATCCGCTAATGAAGCTTACGCCCAAGCTTTAAATAGCGAAACTCATCAAAAAGCAATGGAAACTATTAAAGAGCTTGCGCCTAGAGATTTTGTTCTACAATTCCACAATATTCAAAACAATCTAAACCGAATCTTCCAAAAGCCAAAAGAAGTCTACGTTCCGAAATTCCATTTTAGTCAATTCATACTCACGGATGAAATTTCATTATGGTTCTCAAAAACTTTCGAACCACAAAATTTAAATGAATCCCCTGCGGGGCCATCTTTTCATATACTCAAAAAAGATACTGACAGACCAAAATCAATTATTATCGAAGGTCCTACAAGAACAGGAAAAACACAGTGGGCACGTTCTATTGGACCACATAATTACTTAAGTGGCCATCTGGATTTCAACTACAACACTTTCTCAGACGAAGTGGAATACAACGTAATAGATGATGTGGATCCAGCGTACTTGAAAATGAAACATTGGAAACAATTAATTGGCGCGCAAAGAGAGTGGCAGACAAACCTTAAATATGGAAAACCACGTGTCATTAAAGGTGGTATTCCAATTGTTTGGCAACTCTGTCACTTTGAAAGGAGGCATATAAATAAAGAATAGTCTGAAGTAAAAATAATAGTATAAAAATTAAAAACAACCAATCAGGTAACGATACCATTCTAAAACAAATATTTAATCACAGAACTTAGCTTATAAGCTAAGCAACAACCGACAAAGAATAAAGTACAACAGTACTTTTTGTCGGCCACGTGCACTACACGATAAAAATATTAAACAGATGTGGGTCCCACCACATTAAAAAGAAGGTACGACAACCAAATGTGGGCCCCACCCCATTTAAAAGACGGCGGGATAAAAAAATAAAGCATAAAAAATCCCGCCTAAAACCTAATAGGACCCACAAAAACACGTGGCAAAATTTAGGCCACCCGGTAATATTAAACGGGTGGCCTAAATTTTGCCAGATGTCAAACGCATATGTATTGGTGTTAACCTATATAAACAACCCCATAACACCAATACAACCAGAACATTGAAACAACACCGATTACAATTATGAGAAACCCCCCAACTAATTTTCGTCTTCATGCAAAAAATATTTTCCTCACATATCCAAAATGCAATTTAGAAATTTCTGAAGCAATGAAACAAATACAAAACATACAATGTTCGTCAAACAAGAAATTCATACGAATTTCTCAAGAAACTCACGAAGATGGTTCTCCACATCTACATGCTTTAATACAATTCGAAGGTAAACTTCAATTATACAATAATCGTTTATTTGATCTTACCCATCCAAACACCTCTTCAATATTTCATCCGAATATTCAAGGAGCAAAATCCAGTTCAGATGTTAAAAAATACATTGAAAAGGAAGGAACCTATCTAGATTGGAGTGAGTTTCAGATAGATGGTCGGTCTGCAAGAGGAGGATTACAATCCGCTAATGAAGCTTACGCCCAAGCTTTAAATAGCGAAACTCATCAAAAAGCAATGGAAACTATTAAAGAGCATGCGCCTAGAGTTTTTGTTCTACAATTCCACAATATTCAAAACAATCCAAACCGAATCTTCCTAAAGCCAAAAGAAGTCTACGTTCCGAAATTCCATTTTAGTCAATTCATACTCACGGATGAAATTTCATTATGGTTCTCAAAAACTTTCGAACCACAAAATTTAAATGAATCCCCTGCGGGGCCATCTTTTCATATACTCAAAAAAGATACTGACAGACCAAAATCAATTATTATTGAAGGTCCTACAAGAACAGGAAAAACACAGTGGGCACGTTCTATTGGACCACATAATTACTTAAGTGGCCATCTGGATTTCAACTACAACACTTTCTCAGACGAAGTGGAATACAACGTAATAGATGATGTGGATCCAGCGTACTTGAAAATGAAACATTGGAAACAATTAATTGGCGCGCAAAGAGAGTGGCAGACAAACCTTAAATATGGAAAACCACGTGTCATTAAAGGTGGTATTCCAATTGTTTGGCAACTCTGTCACTTTGAAAGGAGGCATATAAATACAGAATAGTCTGAAGTAAAAATAATAGTATAAAAATTAAAAACAACCAATCAGGTAACGATACCATTCTAAAACAAATATTTAATCACAGAACTTAGCTTATAAGCTAAGCAACAACCGACAAAGAATAAAGTACAACAGTACTTTTTGTCGGCCACGTGCACTACACGATAAAAATATTAAACAGATGTGGGTCCCACCACATTAAAAAGAAGGTACGACAACCAAATGTGGGCCCCACCACATTTAAAAGACGGCGGGATAAAAAAATAAAGCATAAGAAATCCCGCCTAAAACCTAATAGGACCCACAAAAACACGTGGCAAAATTTAGGCCACCCGGTAATATTAAACGGGTGGCCTAAATTTTGCCAGATGTCAAACGCATATGTATTGGTGTTAACCTATATAAACAACCCCATAACACCAATACAACCAGAACATTGAAACAACACCGATTACAATTATGAGAAACCCCCCAACTAATTTTCGTCTTCATGCAAAAAATATTTTCCTCACATATCCAAAATGCAATTTAGAAATTTCCGAAGCAATGAAACAAATACAAAACATACAATGTTCGTCAAACAAGAAATTCATACGAATTTCTCAAGAAACTCACGAAGATGGTTCTCCACATCTACATGCTTTAATACAATTCGAAGGTAAACTTCAATTATACAATAATCGTTTATTTGATCTTACCCATCCAAACACCTCTTCAATATTTCATCCGAATATTCAAGGAGCAAAATCCAGTTCAGATGTTAAAAAATACATTGAAAAGGAAGGAACCTATCTAGATTGGAGTGAGTTTCAGATAGATGGTCGGTCTGCAAGAGGAGGATTACAATCCGCTAATGAAGCTTACGCCCAAGCTTTAAATAGCGAAACTCATCAAAAAGCAATGGAAACTATTAAAGAGCTTGCGCCTAGAGATTTTGTTCTACAATTCCACAATATTCAAAACAATCTAAACCGAATCTTCCAAAAGCCAAAAGAAGTCTACGTTCCGAAATTCCATTTTAGTCAATTCATACTCACGGATGAAATTTCATTATGGTTCTCAAAAACTTTCGAACCACAAAATTTAAATGAATCCCCTGCGGGGCCATCTTTTCATATACTCAAAAAAGATACTGACAGACCAAAATCAATTATTATCGAAGGTCCTACAAGAACAGGAAAAACACAGTGGGTACGTTCTATTGGACCACATAATTACTTAAGTGGCCATCTGGATTTCAACTACAACACTTTCTCAGACGAAGTGGAATACAACGTAATAGATGATGTGGATCCATCGTACTTGAAAATGAAACATTGGAAACAATTAATTGGCGCGCAAAGAGAGTGGCAGACAAACCTTAAATATGGAAAACCACGTGTCATTAAAGGTGGTATTCCAATTGTTTGGCAACTCTGTCACTTTGAAAGGAGGCATATAAATACAGAATAGTCTGAAGTAAAAATAATAGTATAAAAATTAAAAACAACCAATCAGGTAACGATACCATTCTAAAACAAATATTTAATCACAGAACTTAGCTTATAAGCTAAGCAACAACCGACAAAGAATAAAGTACAACAGTACTTTTTGTCGGCCACGTGCACTACACGATAAAAATATTAAACAGATGTGGGTCCCACCACATTAAAAAGAAGGTACGACAACCAAATGTGGGCCCCACCACATTTAAAAGACGGCGGGATAAAAAAATAAAGCATAAAAAATCCCGCCTAAAACCTAATAGGACCCACAAAAACACGTGGCAAAATTTAGGCCACCCGGTAATATTAAACGGGTGGCCTAAATTTTGCCAGATGTCAAACGCATATGTATTGGTGTTAACCTATATAAACAACCCCATAACACCAATACAACCAGAACATTGAAACAACACCGATTACAATTATGAGAAACCCCCCAACTAATTTTCGTCTTCATGCAAAAAATATTTTCCTCACATATCCAAAATGCAATTTAGAAATTTCCGAAGCAATGAAACAAATACAAAACATACAATGTTCGTCAAACAAGAAATTCATACGAATTTCTCAAGAAACTCACGAAGATGGTTCTCCACATCTACATGCTTTAATACAATTCGAAGGTAAACTTCAATTATACAATAATCGTTTATTTGATCTTACCCATCCAAACACCTCTTCAATATTTCATCCAAATATTCAAGGAGCAAAATCCAGTTCAGATGTTAAAAAATACATTGAAAAGGAAGGAACCTATCTAGATTGGAGTGAGTTTCAGATAGATGGTCGGTCTGCAAGAGGAGGATTACAATCCGCTAATGAAGCTTACGCCCAAGCTTTAAATAGCGAAACTCATCAAAAAGCAATGGAAACTATTAAAGAGCATGCGCCTAGAGTTTTTGTTCTACAATTCCACAATATTCAAAACAATCCAAACCGAATCTTCCTAAAGCCAAAAGAAGTCTACGTTCCGAAATTCCATTTTAGTCAATTCATACTCACGGATGAAATTTCATTATGGTTCTCAAAAACTTTCGAACCACAAAATTTAAATGAATCCCCTGCGGGGCCATCTTTTCATATACTCAAAAAAGATACTGACAGACCAAAAACAATTATTATGGAAGGTCCTACAAGAACAGGAAAAACACAGTGGGCACGTTCTATTGGACCACATAATTACTTAAGTGGCCATCTGGATTTCAACTACAACACTTTCTCAGACGAAGTGGAATACAACGTAATAGATGATGTGGATCCAGCGTACTTGAAAATGAAACATTGGAAACAATTAATTGGCGCGCAAAGAGAGTGGCAGACAAACCTTAAATATGGAAAACCACGTGTCATTAAAGGTGGTATTCCAATTGTTTGGCAACTCTGTCACTTTGAAAGGAGGCATATAAATACAGAATAGTCTGAAGTAAAAATAATAGTATAAAAATTAAAAACAACCAATCAGGTAACGATACCATTCTAAAACAAATATTTAATCACAGAACTTAGCTTATAAGCTAAGCAACAACCGACAAAGAATAAAGTACAACAGTACTTTTTGTCGGCCACGTGCACTACACGATAAAAATATTAAACAGATGTGGGTCCCACCACATTAAAAAGAAGGTACGACAACCAAATGTGGGCCCCACCACATTTAAAAGACGGCGGGATAAAAAAATAAAGCATAAAAAATCCCGCCTAAAACCTAATAGGACCCACAAAACACGTGGCAAAATTTAGGCCACCCGGTAATATTAAACGGGTGGCCTAAATTTTGCCAGATGTCAAACGCATATGTATTGGTGTTAACCTATATAAACAACCCCATAACACCAATACAACCAGAACATTGAAACAACACCGATTACAATTATGAGAAACCCCCCAACTAATTTTCGTCTTCATGCAAAAAATATTTTCCTCACTGATCCAAAATGCAATTTAGAAATTTCCGAAGCAATGAAACAAATACAAAACATACCATGTTCGTCAAACAAGAAATTCATACGAATTTCTCAAGAAACTCACGAAGATGGTTCTCCACATCTACATGCTTTAATACAATTCGAAGGTAAACTTCAATTATACAATAATCGTTTATTTGATCTTACCCATCCAAACACCTCTTCAATATTTCATCCGAATATTCAAGGAGCAAAATCCAGTTCAGATGTTAAAAAATACATTGAAAAGGAAGGAACCTATCTAGATTGGAGTGAGTTTCAGATAGATGGTCGGTCTGCAAGAGGAGGATTACAATCCGCTAATGAAGCTTACGCCCAAGCTTTAAATAGCGAAACTCATCAAAAAGCAATGGAAACTATTAAAGAGCTTGCGCCTAGAGATTTTGTTCTACAATTCCACAATATTCAAAACAATCTAAACCGAATCTTCCAAAAGCCAAAAGAAGTCTACGTTCCGAAATTCCGTTTTAGTCAATTCATACTCACGGATGAAATTTCATTATGGTTCTCAAAAACTTTCGAACCACAAAATTTAAATGAATCCCCTGCGGGGCCATCTTTTCATATACTCAAAAAAGATACTGACAGACCAAAATCAATTATTATCGAAGGTCCTACAAGAACAGGAAAAACACAGTGGGCACGTTCTATTGGACCACATAATTACTTAAGTGGCCATCTGGATTTCAACTATAACACTTTCTCAGATGAAGTGGAATACAACGTAATAGATGATGTGGATCCAGCGTACTTGAAAATGAAACATTGGAAACAATTAATTGGCGCGCAAAGAGAGTGGCAGACAAACCTTAAATATGGAAAACCACGTGTCATTAAAGGTGGTATTCCAATTGTTTGGCAACTCTGTCACTTTGAAAGGAGGCATATAAATACAGAATAGTCTGAAGTAAAAATAATAGTATAAAAATTAAAAACAACCAATCAGGTAACGATACCATTCTAAAACAAATATTTAATCACAGAACTTAGCTTATAAGCTAAGCAACAACCGACAAAGAATAAAGTACAACAGTACTTTTTGTCAGCCACGTGCACTACACGATAAAAATATTAAACAGATGTGGGTCCCACCACATTAAAAAGAAGGTACGACAACCAAATGTGGGCCCCACCACATTTAAAAGACGGCGGGATAAAAAAATAAAGCATAAAAAATCCCGCCTAAAACCTAATAGGACCCACAAAAACACGTGGCAAAATTTAGGCCACCCGGTAATATTAAACGGGTGGCCTAAATTTTGCCAGATGTCAAACGCATATGTATTGGTGTTAACCTATATAAACAACCCCATAACACCAATACAACCAGAACATTGAAACAACACCGATTACAATTATGAGAAACCCCCCAACTAATTTTCGTCTTCATGCAAAAAATATTTTCCTCACATATCCAAAATGCAATTTAGAAATTTCCGAAGCAATGAAACAAATACAAAACATACAATGTTCGTCAAACATGAAATTCATACGAATTTCTCAAGAAACTCACGAAGATGGTTCTCCACATCTACATGCTTTAATACAATTCGAAGGTAAACTTCAATTATACAATAATCGTTTATTTGATCTTACCCATCCAAACACCTCTTCAATATTTCATCCGAATATTCAAGGAGCAAAATCCAGTTCAGATGTTAAAAAATACATTGAAAAGGAAGGAACCTATCTAGATTGGAGTGAGTTTCAGATAGATGGTCGGTCTGCAAGAGGAGGATTACAATCCGCTAATGAAGCTTACGCCCAAGCTTTAAATAGCGAAACTCATCAAAAAGCAATGGAAACTATTAAAGAGCTTGCGCCTAGAGATTTTGTTCTACAATTCCACAATATTCAAAACAATCTAAACCGAATCTTCCAAAAGCCAAAAGAAGTCTACGTTCCGAAATTCCATTTTAGTCAATTCATACTCACGGATGAAATTTCATTATGGTTCTCAAAAACTTTCGAACCACAAAATTTAAATGAATCCCCTGCGGGGCCATCTTTTCATATACTCAAAAAAGATACTGACAGACCAAAATAAATTATTATCGAAGGTCCTACAAGAACAGGAAAAACACAGTGGGCACGTTCTATTGGACCACATAATTACTTAAGTGGCACCTGGTGCACTTTTCCTCAAACGACAAACGAGACTTTAATAACTTATTCACCTCTTTATTAAACAGGAGGAACTCTTCCTGTTCCTCCAAATTGATGTCTTTCGGGTTCGCCTTGATTCCCAAAATGTCCCACTTGTTCTGCCGAAGAAAACAACTGGTGCAAACGGCCAACAATTGTGGATAATTGTTTGGCAACTCTGTCACTTTGAAAGGAGGCATATAAATACAGAATAGTCTGAAGTAAAAATAATAGTATAAATATTAAAAACAACCAATCAGGTAACGATACCATTCTAAAACAAATATTTAATCACAGAACTTAGCTTATAAGCTAAGCAACAACCGACAAAGAATAAAGTACAACAGTACTTTTTGTCGGCCACGTGCACTACACGACAAAAATATTAAACAGATGTGGGTCCCAACACATTAAAAAGAAGGTACGACAACCAAATGTGGGCCCCACCACATTTAAAAGACGGCGGGATTAAAAAAATAAAGCATAAAAAATCCCGCCTAAAACCTAATAGGACCCACAAAAACACGTGGCAAAATTTAGGCCACCCGGTAATATTAAACGGGTGGCCTAAATTTTGCCAGATGTCAAACGCATATGTATTGGTGTTAACCTATATAAACAACCCCATAACACCAATACAACCAGAACATTGAAACAACACCGATTACAATTATGAGAAACCCCCCAACTAATTTTCGTCTTCATGCAAAAAATATTTTCCTCACATATCCAAAATGCAATTTAGAAATTTCCGAAGCAATGAAACAAATACAAAACATACAACGTTCGTCAAACAAGAAATTCATACGAATTTCTCAAGAAACTCACGAAGATGGTTCTCCACATCTACATGCTTTAATACAATTCGAAGGTAAACTTCAATTATACAATAATCGTTTATTTGATCTTACCCATCCAAACACCTTTTCAATATTTCATCCGAATATTCAAGGAGCAAAATCCATTTCAGATATTAAAAAATACATTGAAAAGGAAGGAACCTATCTAGATTGGGGTGAGTTTCAGATATATGGTCGGTCTGCAAGAGGAGGATTACAATCCGCTAATGAAGCTTACGCCCAAGCTTTAAATAGCGAAACTCATCAAAAAGCAATGGAAACTATTAAAGAGCTTGCGCCTAGAGATTTTGTTCTACAATTCCACAATATTCAAAACAATCTAAACCGAATCTTCCAAAAGCCAAAAGAAGTCTACGTTCCGAAATTCCATTTTAGTCAATTCATACTCACGGATGAAATTTCATTATGGTTCTCAAAAACTTTCGAACCACAAAATTTAAATGAATCCCCTGCGGGGCCATCTTTTCATATACTCAAAAAAGATACTGACAGACCAAAATCAATTATTATCGAAGGTCCTACAAGAACAGGAAAAACACAGTGGGCACGTTCTATTGGACCACATAATTACTTAAGTGGCACCTGGTGCACTTTTCCTCAAACGACAAACGAGACTTTAATAACTTATTCACCTCTTTATTAAACAGGAGGAACTCTTCCTGTTCCTCCAAATTGATGTCTTTCGGGTTCGCCTTGATTCCCAAAATGTCCCACTTGTTCTGCCGAAGAAAACAACTGGTGCAAACGGCCAACAATTGTGGATAATTGTTTGGCAACTCTGTCACTTTGAAAGGAGGCATATAAATACAGAATAGTCTGAAGTAAAAATAATAGTATAAAAATTAAAAACAACCAATCAGGTAACGATACCATTCTAAAACAAATATTTAATCACAGAACTTAGCTTATAAGCTAAGCAACAACCGACAAAGAATAAAGTACAACATTACTTTTTGTCGGCCACGTGCACTACACGACAAAAATATTAAACAGATGTGGGTCCCAACACATTAAAAAGAAGGTACGACAACCAAATGTGGGCCCCACCACATTTAAAAGACGGCGGGATTAAAAAATAAAGCATAAAAAAACCCGCCTAAAACCTAATAGGACCCACAAAAACACGTGGCAAAATTTAGGCCACCCGGTAATATTAAACGGGTGGCCTAAATTTTGCCAGATGTCAAACGCATATGTATTGGTGTTAACCTATATAAACAACCCCATAACACCAATACAACCAGAACATTGAAACAACACCGATTACAATTATGAGAAACCCCCCAACTAATTTTCGTCTTCATGCAAAAAATATTTTCCTCACATATCCAAAATGCAATTTAGAAATTTCCGAAGCAATGAAACAAATACAAAACATACAATGTTCGTCAAACAAGAAATTCATACGAATTTCTCAAGAAACTCACGAAGATGGTTCTCCACATCTACATGCTTTAATACAATTCGAAGGTAAACTTCAATTATACAATAATCGTTTATTTGATCTTACCCATCCAAACACCTCTTCAATATTTCATCCGAATATTCAAGGAGCAAAATCCAGTTCAGATGTTAAAAAATACATTGAAAAGGAAGGAACCTATCTAGATTGGGGTGAGTTTCAGATAGATGGTCGGTCTGCAAGAGGAGGATTACAATCCGCTAATGAAGCTTACGCCCAAGCTTTAAATAGCGAAACTCATCAAAAAGCAATGGAAACTATTAAAGAGCTTGCGCCTAGAGATTTTGTTCTACAATTCCACAATATTCAAAACAATCTAAACCGAATCTTCCAAAAGCCAAAAGAAGTCTACGTTCCGAAATTCCATTTTAGTCAATTCATACTCACGGATGAAATTTCATTATGGTTCTCAAAAACTTTCGAACCACAAAATTTAAATGAATCCCCTGCGGGGCCATCTTTTCATATACTCAAAAAAGATACTGACAGACCAAAATCAATTATTATCGAAGGTTCTACAAGAACAGGAAAAACACAGTGGGCACGTTCTATTGGACCACATAATTACTTAAGTGGCACCTGGTGCACTTTTCCTCAAACGACAAACGAGACTTTAATAACTTATTCACCTCTTTATTAAACAGGAGGAACTCTTCCTGTTCCTCCAAATTGATGTCTTTCGGGTTCGCCTTGATTCCCAAAATGTCCCACTTGTTCTGCCGAAGAAAACAACTGGTGCAAACGGCCAACAATTGTGGATAATTGTTTGGCAACTCTGTCACTTTGAAAGGAGGCATATAAATACAGAATAGTCTGAAGTAAAAATAATAGTCTAAAAATTAAAAACAACCAATCAGGTAACGATACCATTCTAAAACAAATATTTAATCACAGAACTTAGCTTATAAGCTAAGCAACAACCGACAAAGAATAAAGTACAACAGTACTTTTTGTCGGCCACGTGCACTACACGACAAAAATATTAAACAGATGTGGGTCCCACCACATTAAAAAGAAGGTACGACAACCAAATGTGGGCCCCACCTCATTTAAAAGACGGCGGGATTAAAAAATAAAGCATAAAAAATCCCGCCTAAAACCTAATAGGACCCACAAAAACACGTGGCAAAATTTAGGCCACCCGGTAATATTAAACGGGTGGCCTAAATTTTGCCAGATGTCAAACGCATATGTATTGGTGTTAACCTATATAAACAACCCCATAACACCAATACAACCAGAACATTGAAACAACACCGATTACAATTATGAGAAACCCCCCAACTAATTTTCGTCTTCATGCAAAAAATATTTTCCTCACATATCCAAAATGCAATTTAGAAATTTCCGAAGCAATGAAACAAATACAAAACATACAATGTTCGTCAAACAAGAAATTCATACGAATTTCTCAAGAAACTCACGAAGATGGTTCTCCACATCTACATGCTTTAATACAATTCGAAGGTAAACTTCAATTATACAATAATCGTTTATTTGATCTTACCCATCCAAACACCTCTTCAATATTTCATCCGAATATTCAAGGAGCAAAATCCAGTTCAGATGTTAAAAAATACATTGAAAAGGAAGGAACCTATCTAGATTGGGGTGAGTTTCAGATAGATGGTCGGTCTGCAAGAGGAGGATTACAATCCGCTAATAAAGCTTACGCCCAAGCTTTAAATAGCGAAACTCATCAAAAAGCAATGGAAACTATTAAAGAGCTTGCGCCTAGAGATTTTGTTCTACAATTCCACAATATTCAAAACAATCTAAACCGAATCTTCCAAAAGCCAAAAGAAGTCTACGTTCCGAAATTCCATTTTAGTCAATTCATACTCACGGATGAAATTTCATTATGGTTCTCAAAAACTTTCGAACCACAAAATTTAAATGAATCCCCTGCGGGGCCATCTTTTCATATACTCAAAAAAGATACTGACAGACCAAAATCAATTATTATCGAAGGTTCTACAAGAACAGGAAAAACACAGTGGGCACGTTCTATTGGACCACATAATTACTTAAGTGGCACCTGGTGCACTTTTCCTCAAACGACAAACGAGACTTTAATAACTTATTCACCTCTTTATTAAACAGGAGGAACTCTTCCTGTTCCTCCAAATTGATGTCTTTCGGGTTCGCCTTGATTCCCAAAATGTCCCACTTGTTCTGCCGAAGAAAACAACTGGTGCAAACGGCCAACAATTGTGGATAATTGTTTGGCAACTCTGTCACTTTGAAAGGAGGCATATAAATACAGAATAGTCTGAAGTAAAAATAATAGTATAAAAATTAAAAACAACCAATCAGGTAACGATACCATTCTAAAACAAATATTTAATCACAGAACTTAGCTTATAAGCTAAGCAACAACCGACAAAGAATAAAGTACAACAGTACTTTTTGTCGGCCACGTGCACTACACGACAAAAATATTAAACAGATGTGGGTCCCAACACATTAAAAAGAAGGTACGACAACCAAATGTGGGCCCCACCACATTTAAAAGACGGCGGGATTAAAAAATAAAGCATAAAAAAACCCGCCTAAAACCTAATAGGACCCACAAAAACACGTGGCAAAATTTAGTCCACCCGGTAATATTAAACGGGTGGCCTAAATTTTGCCAGATGTCAAACGCATATGTATTGGTGTTAACCTATATAAACAACCCCATAACACCAATACAACCAGAACATTGAAACAACACCGTTTACAATTATGAGAAACCCCCCAACTAATTTTCGTCTTCATGCAAAAAATATTTTCCTCACATATCCAAAATGCAATTTAGAAATTTCCGAAGCAATGAAACAAATACAAAACATACAATGTTCGTCAAACAAGAAATTCATACGAATTTCTCAAGAAACTCACGAAGATGGTTCTCCACATCTACATGCTTTAATACAATTCGAAGGTAAACTTCAATTATACAATAATCGTTTATTTGATCTTACCCATCCAAACACCTCTTCAATATTTCATCCGAATATTCAAGGAGCAAAATCCAGTTCAGATGTTAAAAAATACATTGAAAAGGAAGGAACCTATCTAGATTGGGGTGAGTTTCAGATAGATGGTCGGTCTGCAAGAGGAGGATTACAATCCGCTAATAAAGCTTACGCCCAAGCTTTAAATAGCGAAACTCATCAAAAAGCAATGGAAACTATTAAAGAGCTTGCGCCTAGAGATTTTGTTCTACAATTCCACAATATTCAAAACAATCTAAACCGAATCTTCCAAAAGCCAAAAGAAGTCTACGTTCCGAAATTCCATTTTAGTCAATTCATACTCACGGATGAAATTTCATTATGGTTCTCAAAAACTTTCGAACCACAAAATTTAAATGAATCCCCTGCGGGGCCATCTTTTCATATACTCAAAAAAGATACTGACAGACCAAAATCAATTATTATCGAAGGTTCTACAAGAACAGGAAAAACACAGTGGGCACGTTCTATTGGACCACATAATTACTTAAGTGGCACCTGGTGCACTTTTCCTCAAACGACAAACGAGACTTTAATAACTTATTCACCTCTTTATTAAACAGGAGGAACTCTTCCTGTTCCTCCAAATTGATGTCTTTCGGGTTCGCCTTGATTCCCAAAATGTCCCACTTGTTCTGCCGAAGAAAACAACTGGTGCAAACGGCCAACAATTGTGGATAATTGTTTGGCAACTCTGTCACTTTGAAAGGAGGCATATAAATACAGAATAGTCTGAAGTAAAAATAATAGTATAAAAATTAAAAACAACCAATCAGGTAACGATACCATTCTAAAACAAATATTTAATCACAGAACTTAGCTTATAAGCTAAGCAACAACCGACAAAGAATAAAGTACAACAGTACTTTTTGTCGGCCACGTGCACTACACGACAAAAATATTAAACAGATGTGGGTCCCAACACATTAAAAAGAAGGTACGACAACCAAATGTGGGCCCCACCACATTTAAAAGACGGCGGGATTAAAAAATAAAGCATAAAAAATCCCGCCTAAAACCTAATAGGACCCACAAAAACACGTGGCAAAATTTAGGCCACCCGGTAATATTAAACGGGTGGCCTAAATTTTGCCAGATGTCAAACGCATATGTATTGGTGTTAACCTATATAAACAACCCCATAACACCAATACAACCAGAACATTGAAACAACACCGATTACAATTATGAGAAACCCCCCAACTAATTTTCGTCTTCATGCAAAAAATATTTTCCTCACATATCCAAAATGCAATTTAGAAATTTTCGAAGCAATGAAACAAATACAAAACATACAATGTTCGTCAAACAAGAAATTCATACGAATTTCTCAAGAAACTCAAGAAGATGGTTCTCCACATCTACATGCTTTAATACAATTCGAAGGTAAACTTCAATTATACAATAATCGTTTATTTGATCTTACCCATCCAAACACCTCTTCAATATTTCATCCGAATATTCAAGGAGCAAAATCCAGTTCAGATGTTAAAAAATACATTGAAAAGGAAGGAACCTATCTAGATTGGGGTGAGTTTCAGATAGATGGTCGGTCTGCAAGAGGAGGATTACAATCCGCTAATGAAGCTTACGCCCAAGCTTTAAATAGCGAAACTCATCAAAAAGCAATGGAAACTATTAAAGAGCTTGCGCCTAGAGATTTTGTTCTACAATTCCACAATATTCAAAACAATCTAAACCGAATCTTCCAAAAGCCAAAAGAAGTCTACGTTCCGAAATTCCATTTTAGTCAATTCATACTCACGGATGAAATTTCATTATGGTTCTCAAAAACTTTTGAACCACAAAATTTAAATGAATCCCCTGCGGGGCCATCTTTTCATATACTCAAAAAAGATACTGACAGACCAAAATCAATTATTATCGAAGGTTCTACAAGAACAGGAAAAACACAGTGGGCACGTTCTATTGGACCACATAATTACTTAAGTGGCACCTGGTGCACTTTTCCTCAAACGACAAACGAGACTTTAATAACTTATTCACCTCTTTATTAAACAGGAGGAACTCTTCCTGTTCCTCCAAATTGATGTCTTTCGGGTTCGCCTTGATTCCCAAAATGTCCCACTTGTTCTGCCGAAGAAAACAACTGGTGCAAACGGCCAACAATTGTGGATAATTGTTTGGCAACTCTGTCACTTTGAAAGGAGGCATATAAATACAGAATAGTCTGAAGTAAAAATAATAGTATAAAAATTAAAAACAACCAATCAGGTAACGATACCATTCTAAAACAAATATTTAATCACAGAACTTAGCTTATAAGCTAAGCAACAACCGACAAAGAATAAAGTACAACAGTACTTTTTGTCGGCCACGTGCACTACACGACAAAAATATTAAACAGATGTGGGTCCCACCACATTAAAAAGAAGGTACGACAACCAAATGTGGGCCCCACCACATTTAAAAGACGGCGGGATTAAAAAATAAAGCATAAAAAATCCCGCCTAAAACCTAATAGGACCCACAAAAACACGTGGCAAAATTTAGGCCACCCGGTAATATTAAACGGGTGGCCTAAATTTTGCCAGATGTCAAACGCATATGTATTGGTGTTAACCTATATAAACAACCCCATAACACCAATACAACCAGAACATTGAAACAACACCGATTACAATTATGAGAAACCCCCCAACTAATTTTCGTCTTCATGCAAAAAATATTTTCCTCACATATCCAAAATGCAATTTAGAAATTTCCGAAGCAATGAAACAAATACAAAACATACAATGTTCGTCAAACAAGAAATTCATACGAATTTATCAAGAAACTCACGAAGATGGTTCTCCACATCTACATGCTTTAATACAATTCGAAGGTAAACTTCAATTATACAATAATCGTTTATTTGATCTTACCCATCCAAACACCTCTTCAATATTTCATCCGAATATTCAAGGAGCAAAATCCAGTTCAGATGTTAAAAAATACATTGAAAAGGAAGGAACCTATCTAGATTGGGGTGAGTTTCAGATAGATGGTCGGTCTGCAAGAGGAGGATTACAATCCGCTAATAAAGCTTACGCCCAAGCTTTAAATAGCGAAACTCATCAAAAAGCAATGGAAACTATTAAAGAGCTTGCGCCTAGAGATTTTGTTCTACAATTCCACAATATTCAAAACAATCTAAACCGAATCTTCCAAAAGCCAAAAGAAGTCTACGTTCCGAAATTCCATTTTAGTCAATCATACTCACGGATGAAATTTCATTATGGTTCTCAAAAACTTTCGAACCACAAAATTTAAATGAATCCCCTGCGGGGCCATCTTTTCAAACGGCCAACAATTGTGGATAATTGTTTGGCAACTCTGTCACTTTGAAAGGAGGCATATAAATACAGAATAGTCTGAAGTAAAAATAATAGTATAAAAATTAAAAACAACCAATCAGGTAACGATACCATTCTAAAACAAATATTTAATCACAGAACTTAGCTTATAAGCTAAGCAACAACCGACAAAGAATAAAGTACAACAGTACTTTTTGTCGGCCACGTGCACTACACGATAAAAATATTAAACAGATGTGGGTCCCACCACATTAAAAAGAAGGTACGACAACCAAATGTGGGCCCCACCACATTTAAAAGACGGCGGGATAAAAAAATAAAGCAAAAAAAAACCCGCCTAAAACCTAATAGGACCCACAAAAACACGTGGCAAAATTTAGGCCACCCGGTAATATTAAACGGGTGGCCTAAATTTTGCCAGATGTCAAACGCATATGTATTGGTGTTAACCTATATAAACAACCCCATAACACCAATACAACCAGAACATTGAAACAACACCGATAACAATTATGAGAAACCCCCCAACTAATTTTCGTCTTCATGCAAAAAATATTTTCCTCACATATCCAAAATGCAATTTAGAAATTTCCGAAGCAATGAAACAAATACAAAACATACAATGTTCGTCAAACAAGAAATTCATACGAATTTCTCAAGAAACTCACGAAGATGGTTCTCCACATCTACATGCTTTAATACAATTCGAAGGTAAACTTCAATTATACAATAATCGTTTATTTGATCTTACCCATCCAAACACCTCTTCAATATTTCATCCGAATATTCAAGGAGCAAAATCCAGTTCAGATGTTAAAAAATACATTGAAAAGGAAGGAACCTATCTAGATTGGGGTGAGTTTCAGATAGATGGTCGGTCTGCAAGAGGAGGATTACAATGCGCTAATAAAGCTTACGCCCAAGCTTTAAATAGCGAAACTCATCAAAAAGCAATGGAAACTATTAAAGAGCTTGCGCCTAGAGATTTTGTTCTACAATTCCACAATATTCAAAACAATCTAAACCGAATCTTCCAAAAGCCAAAAGAAGTCTACGTTCCGAAATTCCATTTTAGTCAATTCATACTCACGGATGAAATTTCATTATGGTTCTCAAAAACTTTCGAACCACAAAATTTAAATGAATCCCCTACGGGGCCATCTTTTCAAACGGCCAACAATTGTGGATAATTGTTTGGCAACTCTGTCACTTTGAAAGGAGGCATATAAATACAGAATAGTCTGAAGTAAAAATAATAGTATAAAAATTAAAAACAACCAATCAGGTAACGATACCATTCTAAAACAAATATTTAATCACAGAACTTAGCTTATAAGCTAAGCAACAACCGACAAAGAATAAAGTACAACAGTACTTTTTGTCGGCCACGTGCACTACACGATAAAAATATTAAACAGATGTGGGTCCCACCACATTAAAAAGAAGGTACGACAACCAAATGTGGGCCCCACCACATTTAAAAGACGGCGGGATAAAAAAATAAAGCAAAAAAAAACCCGCCTAAAACCTAATAGGACCCACAAAAACACGTGGCAAAATTTAGGCCACCCGGTAATATTAAACGGGTGGCCTAAATTTTGCCAGATGTCAAACGCATATGTATTGGTGTTAACCTATATAAACAACCCCATAACACCAATACAACCAGAACATTGAAACAACACCGATAACAATTATGAGAAACCCCCCAACTAATTTTCGTCTTCATGCAAAAAATATTTTCCTCACATATCCAAAATGCAATTTAGAAATTTCCGAAGCAATGAAACAAATACAAAACATACAATGTTCGTCAAACAAGAAATTCATACGAATTTCTCAAGAAACTCACGAAGATGGTTCTCCACATCTACATGCTTTAATACAATTCGAAGGTAAACTTCAATTACACAATAATCGTTTATTTGATCTTACCCATCCAAACACCTCTTCAATATTTCATCCGAATATTCAAGGAGCAAAATCCAGTTCAGATGTTAAAAAATACATTGAAAAGGAAGGAACCTATCTAGATTGGAGTGAGTTTCAGATAGATGGTCGGTCTGCAAGAGGAGGATTACAATGCGCTAATAAAGCTTACGCCCAAGCTTTAAATAGCGAAACTCATCAAAAAGCAATGGAAACTATTAAAGAGCTTGCGCCTAGAGATTTTGTTCTACAATTCCACAATATTCAAAACAATCTAAACCGAATCTTCCAAAAGCCAAAAGAAGTCTACGTTCCGAAATTCCATTTTAGTCAATTCATACTCACGGATGAAATTTCATTATGGTTCTCAAAAACTTTCGAACCACAAAATTTAAATGAATCCCCTGCGGGGCCATCTTTTCAAACGGCCAACAATTGTGAATAATTGTTTGGCAACTCTGTCGCTTTGAAAGGAGGCATATAAATACAGAATAGTCTGAAGTAAAAATAATAGTATAAAAATTAAAAACAACCAATCAGGTAACGATACCATTCTAAAACAAATATTTAATCACAGAACTTAGCTTATAAGCTAAGCAACAACCGACAAAGAATAAAGTACAACAGTACTTTTTGTCGGCCACGTGCACTACACGATAAAAATATTAAACAGATGTGGGTCCCACCACATTAAAAAGAAGGTACGACAACCAAATGTGGGCCCCACCACATTTAAAAGACGGCGGGATAAAAAAATAAAGCATAAAAAATCCCGCCTAAAACCTAATAGGACCCACAAAAACACGTGGCAAAATTTAGGCCACCCGGTAATATTAAACGGGTGGCCTAAATTTTGCCAGATGTCAAACGCATATGTATTGGTGTTAACCTATATAAACAACCCCATAACACCAATACAACCAGAACATTGAAACAACACCGATTACAATTATGAGAAACCCCCCAACTAATTTTCGCCTTCATGCAAAAAATATTTTCCTCACATATCCAAAATGCAATTTAGAAATTTCCGAAGCAATGAAACAAATACAAAACATACAATGTTCGTCAAACAAGAAATTCATACGAATTTCTCAAGAAACTCACGAAGATGGTTCTCCACATCTACATGCTTTAATACAATTCGAAGGTAAACTTCAATTATACAATAATCGTTTATTTGATCTTACCCATCCAAACACCTCTTCAATATTTCATCCGAATATTCAAGGAGCAAAATCCAGTTCAGATGTTAAAAAATACATTGAAAAGGAAGGAACCTATCTAGATTGGGGTGAGTTTCAGATAGATGGTCGGTCTGCAAGAGGAGGATTACAATCCGCTAATGAAGCTTACGCCCAAGCTTTAAATAGCGAAACTCATCAAAAAGCAATGGAAACTATTAAAGAGCTTGCGCCTAGAGATTTTGTTCTACAATTCCACAATATTCAAAACAATCTAAACCGAATCTTCCAAAAGCCAAAAGAAGTCTACGTTCCGAAATTCCATTTTAGTCAATTCATACTCACGGATGAAATTTCATTATGGTTCTCAAAAACTTTCGAACCACAAAATTTAAATGAATCCCCTGCGGGGCCATCTTTTCATATACTCAAAAAAGATACTGACAGACCAAAATCAATTATTATCGAAGGTCCTACAAGAACAGGAAAAACACAGTGGGCACGTTCTATTGGACCACATAATTACTTAAGTGGCACCTGGTGCACTTTTCCTCAAACGACAAACGAGACTTTAATAACTTATTCACCTCTTTATTAAACAGGAGGAACTCTTCCTGTTCCTCCAAATTGATGTCTTTCGGGTTCGCCTTGATTCCCAAAATGTCCCACTTGTTCTGCCGAAGAAAACAACTGGTGCAAACGGCCAACAATTGTGGATAATTGTTTGGCAACTCTGTCACTTTGAAAGGAGGCATATAAATACAGAATAGTCTGAAGTAAAAATAATAGTATAAAAATTAAAAACAACCAATCAGGTAACGATACCATTCTAAAACAAATATTTAATCACAGAACTTAGCTTATAAGCTAAGCAACAACCGACAAAGAATAAAGTACAACAGTACTTTTTGTCGGCCACGTGCACTACACGACAAAAATATTAAACAGATGTGGGTCCCACCACATTAAAAAGAAGGTACGACAACCAAATGTGGGCCCCACCACATTTAAAAGACGGCGGGATAAAAAAATAAAGCATAAAAAATCCCGCCTAAAACCTAATAGGACCGACAAAAACACGTGGCAAAATTTAGGCCACCCGGTAATATTAAACGGGTGGCCTAAATTTTGCCAGATGTCAAACGCATATGTATTGGTGTTAACCTATATAAACAACCCCATAACACCAATACAACCAGAACATTGAAACAACACCGATTACAATTATGAGAAACCCCCCAACTAATTTTCGTCTTCATGCAAAAAATATTTTCCTCACATATCCAAAATGCAATTTAGAAATTTCCGAAGCAATGAAACAAATACAAAACATACAATGTTCGTCAAATAAGAAATTCATACGAATTTCTCAAGAAACTCACGAAGATGGTTCTCCACATCTACATGCTTTAATACAATTCGAAGGTAAACTTCAATTATACAATAATCGTTTATTTGATCTTACCCATCCAAACACATCTTCAATATTTCATCCGAATATTCAAGGAGCAAAATCCAGTTCAGATGTTAAAAAATACATTGAAAAGGAAGGAACCTATCTAGATTGGGGTGAGTTTCAGATAGATGGTCGGTCTGCAAGAGGAGGATTACAATCCGCTAATGAAGCTTACGCCCAAGCTTTAAATAGCGAAACTCATCAAAAAGCAATGGAAACTATTAAAGAGCTTGCGCCTAGAGATTTTGTTCTACAATTCCACAATATTCAAAACAATCTAAACCGAATCTTCCAAAAGCCAAAAGAAGTCTACGTTCCGAAATTCCATTTTAGTCAATTCATACTCACGGATGAAATTTCATTATGGTTCTCAAAAACTTTCGAACCACAAAATTTAAATGAATCCCCTGCGGGGCCATCTTTTCATATACTCAAAAAAGATACTGACAGACCAAAATCAATTATTATCGAAGGTCCTACAAGAACAGGAAAAACACAGTGGGCACGTTCTATTGGACCACATAATTACTTAAGTGGCCATCTGGATTTCAACTACAACACTTTCTCAGACGAAGTGGAATACAACGTAATATATGATGTGGATCCAGCGTACTTGAAAATGAAACATTGGAAACAATTAATTGGCGCGCAAAGAGAGTGGCAGACAAACCTTAAATATGGAAAACCACGTGTCATTAAAGGTGGTATTCCAATTGTTTGGCAACTCTGTCACTTTGAAAGGAGGCATATAAATACAGAATAGTCTGAAGTAAAAATAATAGTATAAAAATTAAAAACAACCAATCAGGTAACGATACCATTCTAAAACAAATATTTAATCACAGAACTTAGCTTATAAGCTAAGCAACAACCGACAAAGAATAAAGTACAACAGTACTTTTTGTCGGCCACGTGCACTACACGATAAAAATATTAAACAGATGTGGGTCCCACCACATTAAAAAGAAGGTACGACAACCAAATGTGGGCCCCACCACATTTAAAAGACGGCGGGATAAAAAAATAAAGCAAAAAAAATCCCGCCTAAAACCTAATAGGACCCATAAAAACACGTGGCAAAATTTAGGCCACCCGGTAATATTAAACGGGTGGCCTAAATTTTGCCAGATGTCAAACGCATATGTATTGGTGTTAACCTATATAAACAACCCCATAACACCAATACAACCAGAACATTGAAACAACACCGATTACAATTATGAGAAACCCCCCAACTAATTTTTGTCTTCATGCAAAAAATATTTTCCTCACATATCCAAAATGCAATTTAGAAATTTCCGAAGCAATGAAACAAATACAAAACATACAATGTTCGTCAAACAAGAAATTCATACGAATTTCTCAAGAAACTCACGAAGATGGTTCTCCACATCTACATGCTTTAATACAATTCGAAGGTAAACTTCAATTATACAATAATCGTTTATTTGATCTTACCCATCCAAACACCTCTTCAATATTTCATCCGAATATTCAAGGAGCAAAATCCAGTTCAGATGTTAAAAAATACATTGAAAAGGAAGGAACCTATCTAGATTGGGGTGAGTTTCAGATAGATGGTCGGTCTGCAAGAGGAGGATTACAATCCGCTAATGAAGCTTACGCCCAAGCTTTAAATAGCGAAACTCTTCAAAAAGCAATGGAAACTATTAAAGAGCTTGCGCCTAGAGATTTTGTTCTACAATTCCACAATATTCAAAACAATCTAAACCGAATCTTCCAAAAGCCAAAAGAAGTCTACGTTCCGAAATTCCATTTTAGTCAATTCATACTCACGGATGAAATTTCATTATGGTTCTCAAAAACTTTCGAACCACAAAATTTAAATGAATCCCCTGCGGGGCCATCTTTTCATATACTCAAAAAAGATACTGACAGACCAAAATCAATTATTATCGAAGGTCCTACAAGAACAGGAAAAACACAGTGGGCACGTTCTATTGGACCACATAATTACTTAAGTGGCCATCTGGATTTCAACTACAACACTTTCTCAGACGAAGTGGAATACAACGTAATAGATGATGTGGATCCAGCGTACTTGAAAATGAAACATTGGAAACAATTAATTGGCGCGCAAAGAGAGTGGCAGACAAACCTTAAATATGGAAAACCACGTGTCATTAAAGGTGGTATTCCAATTGTTTGGCAACTCTGTCACTTTGAAAGGAGGCATATAAATACAGAATAGTCTGAAGTAAAAATAATAGTATAAAAATTAAAAACAACCAATCAGGTAACGATACCATTCTAAAACAAATATTTAATCACAGAACTTAGCTGATAAGCTAAGCAACAACCGACAAAGAATAAAGTACAACAGTACTTTTTGTCGGCCACGTGCACTACACGATAAAAATATTAAACAGATGTGGGTCCCACCACATTAAAAAGAAGGTACGACAACCAAATGTGGGCCCCACCACATTTAAAAGACGGCGGGATAAAAAAATAAAGCATAAAAAATCCCGCCTAAAACCTAATAGGACCCACAAAAACACGTGGCAAAATTTAGGCCACCCGGTAATATTAAACGGGTGGCCTAAATTTTGCCAGATGTCAAACGCATATGTATTGGTGTTAACCTATATAAACAACCCCATAACACCAATACAACCAGAACATTGAAACAACACCGATTACAATTATGAGAAACCCCCCAACTAATTTTCGTCTTCATGCAAAAAATATTTTCCTCACATATCCAAAATGCAATTTAGAAATTTCCGAAGCAATGAAACAAATACAAAACATACAATGTTCGTCAAACAAGAAATTCATACGAATTTCTCAAGAAACTCACGAAGATGGTTCTCCACATCTACATGCTTTAATACAATTCGAAGGTAAACTTCAATTATACAATAATCGTTTATTTGATCTTACCCATCCAAACACCTCTTCAATATTTCATCCGAATATTCAAGGAGCAAAATCCAGTTCAGATGTTAAAAAATACATTGAAAAGGAAGGAACCTATCTAGATTGGGGTGAGTTTCAGATAGATGGTCGGTCTGCAAGAGGAGGATTACAATCCGCTAATGAAGCTTACGCCCAAGCTTTAAATAGCGAAACTCATCAAAAAGCAATGGAAACTATTAAAGAGCTTGCGCCTAGAGATTTTGTTCTACAATTCCACAATATTCAAAACAATCTAAACCGAATCTTCCAAAAGCCAAAAGAAGTCTACGTTCCGAAATTCCATTTTAGTCAATTCATACTCACGGATGAAATTTCATTATGGTTCTCAAAAACTTTCGAACCACAAAATTTAAATGAATCCCCTGCGGGGCCATCTTTTCATATACTCAAAAAAGATACTGACAGACCAAAATCAATTATTATCGAAGGTCCTACAAGAACAGGAAAAACACAGTGGGCACGTTCTATTGGACCACATAATTACTTAAGTGGCCATCTGGATTTCAACTACAACACTTTCTCAGACGAAGTGGAATACAACGTAATAGATGATGTGGATCTAGCGTACTTGAAAATGAAACATTGGAAACAATTAATTGGCGCGCAAAGAGAGTGGCAGACAAACCTTAAATATGGAAAACCACGTGTCATTAAAGGTGGTATTCCAATTGTTTGGCAACTCTGTCACTTTGAAAGGAGGCATATAAATACAGAATAGTCTGAAGTAAAAATAATAGTATAAAAATTAAAAACAACCAATCAGGTAACGATACCATTCTAAAACAAATATTTAATCACAGAACTTAGCTTATAAGCTAAGCAACAACCGACAAAGAATAAAGTACAACAGTACTTTTTGTCGGCCACGTGCACTACACGATAAAAATATTAAACAGATGTGGGTCCCACCACATTAAAAAGAAGGTACGACAACCAAATGTGGGCCCCACCACATTTAAAAGACGGCGGGATAAAAAAATAAAGCATAAAAAATCCCGCCTAAAACCTAATAGGACCCACAAAAACACGTGGCAAAATTTAGGCCACCCGGTAATATTAAACGGGTGGCCTAAATTTTGCCAGATGTCAAACGCATATGTATTGGTGTTAACCTATATAAACAACCCCACAACACCAATATAACCAGAACATTGAAACAACACCGATTACAATTATGAGAAACCCCCCAACTAATTTTCGTCTTCATGCAAAAAATATTTTCCTCACATATCCAAAATGCAATTTAGAAATTTCCGAAGCAATGAAACAAATACAAAACATACAATGTTCGTCAAACAAGAAATTCATACGAATTTCTCAAGAAACTCACGAAGATGGTTCTCCACATCTACATGCTTTAATACAATTCGAAGGTAAACTTCAATTATACAATAATCGTTTATTTGATCTTACCCATCCAAACACCTCTTCAATATTTCATCCGAATATTCAAGGAGCAAAATCCAGTTCAGATGTTAAAAAATACATTGAAAAGGAAGGAACCTATCTAGATTGGGGTGAGTTTCAGATAGATGGTCGGTCTGCAAGAGGAGGATTACAATCCGCTAATGAAGCTTACGCCCAAGCTTTAAATAGCGAAACTCATCAAAAAGCAATGGAAACTATTAAAGAGCTTGCGCCTAGAGATTTTGTTCTACAATTCCACAATATTCAAAACAATCTAAACCGAATCTTCCAAAAGCCAAAAGAAGTCTACGTTCCGAAATTCCATTTTAGTCAATTCATACTCACGGATGAAATTTCATTATGTTTCTCAAAAACTTTCGAACCACAAAATTTAAATGAATCCCCTGCGAGACCATCTTTTCATATACTCAAAAAAGATACTGACAGACCAAAATCAATTATTATCGAAGGTCCTACAAGAACAGGAAAAACACAGTGGGCACGTTCTATTGGACCACATAATTACTTAAGTGGCCATCTGGATTTCAACTACAACACTTTCTCAGACGAAGTGGAATACAACGTAATAGATGATGTGGATCCAGCGTACTTGAAAATGAAACATTGGAAACAATTAATTGGCGCGCAAAGAGAGTGGCAGACAAACCTTAAATATGGAAAACCACGTGTCATTAAAGGTGGTATTCCAATTGTTTGGCAACTCTGTCACTTTGAAAGGAGGCATATAAATACAGAATAGTCTGAAGTAAAAATAATAGTATAAAAATTAAAAACAACCAATCAGGTAACGATACCATTCTAAAACAAATATTTAATCACAGAACTTAGCTTATAAGCTAAGCAACAACCGACAAAGAATAAAGTACAACAGTACTTTTTGTCGGCCACGTGCACTACACGATAAAAATATTAAACAGATGTGGGTCCCACCACATTAAAAAGAAGGTACGACAACCAAATGTGGGCCCCACCACATTTAAAAGACGGCGGGATAAAAAAATAAAGCATAAAAAATCCCGCCTAAAACCTAATAGGACCCACAAAAACACGTGGCAAAATTAAGGCCACCCGGTAATATTAAACGGGTGGCCTAAATTTTGCCAGATGTCAAACGCATATGTATTGGTGTTAACCTATATAAACAACCCCATAACACCAATACAACCAGAACATTGAAACAACACCGATTACAATTATGAGAAACCCCCCAACTAATTTTCGCCTTCATGCAAAAAATATTTTCCTCACATATCCAAAATGCAATTTAGAAATTTCCGAAGCAATGAAACAAATACAAAACATACAATGTTCGTCAAACAAGAAATTCATACGAATTTCTCAAGAAACTCACGAAGATGGTTCTCCACATCTACATGCTTTAATACAATTCGAAGGTAAACTTCAATTGTACAATAATCGTTTATTTGATCTTACCCATCCAAACACCTCTTAAATATTTCATCCGAATATTCAAGGAGCAAAATCCAGTTCAGATGTTAAAAAATACATTGAAAAGGAAGGAACCTATCTAGATTGGGGTGAGTTTCAGATAGATGGTCGGTCTGCAAGAGGAGGATTACAATCCGCTAATGAAGCTTACGCCCAAGCTTTAAATAGCGAAACTCATCAAAAAGCAATGGAAACTATTAAAGAGCTTGCGCCTAGAGATTTTGTTCTACAATTCCACAATATTCAAAACAATCTAAACCGAATCTTCCAAAAGCCAAAAGAAGTCTACGTTCCGAAATTCCATTTTAGTCAATTCATACTCACGGATGAAATTTCATTATGGTTCTCAAAAACTTTCGAACCACAAAATTTAAATGAATCCCCTGCGGGGCCATCTTTTCATATACTCAAAAAAGATACTGACAGACCAAAATCAATTATTATCGAAGGTCCTACAAGAACAGGAAAAACACAGTGGGCACGTTCTATTGGACCACATAATTACTTAAGTGGCCATCTGGATTTCAACTACAACACTTTCTCAGACGAAGTGGAATACAACGTAATAGATGATGTGGATCCAGCGTACTTGAAAATGAAACATTGGAAACAATTAGTTGGCGCGCAAAGAGAGTGGCAGACAAACCTTAAATATGGAAAACCACGTGTCATTAAAGGTGGTATTCCAATTGTTTGGCAACTCTGTCACTTTGAAAGGAGGCATATAAATACAGAATAGTCTGAAGTAAAAATAATAGTATAAAAATTAAAAACAACCAATCAGGTAACGATACCATTCTAAAACAAATATTTAATCACAGAACTTAGCTTATAAGCTAAGCAACAACCGACAAAGAATAAAGTACAACAGTACTTTTTGTCGGCCACGTGCACTACACGATAAAAATATTAAACAGATGTGGGTCCCACCACATTAAAAAGAAGGTACGACAACCAAATGTGGGCCCCACCACATTTAAAAGACGGCGGGATAAAAAAATAAAGCATAAAAAATCCCGCCTAAAACCTAATAGGACCCACAAAAACACGTGGCAAAATTTAGGCCACCCGGTAATATTAAACGGGTGGCCTAAATTTTGCCAGATGTCAAACGCATATGTATTGGTGTTAACCTATATAAACAACCCCATAACACCAATACAACCAGAACATTGAAACAACACCGATTACAATTATGAGAAACCCCCCAACTAATTTTCGTCTTCATGCAAAAAATATTTTCCTCACATATCCAAAATGCAATTTAGAAATTTCCGAAGCAATGAAACAAATACAAAACATACAATGTTCGTCAAACAAGAAATTCATACGAATTTCTCAAGAAACTCACGAAGATGGTTCTCCACATCTACATGCTTTAATACAATTCGAAGGTAAACTTCAATTATACAATAATCGTTTATTTGATCTTACCCATCCAAACACCTCTTCAATATTTCATCCGAATATTCAAGGAGCAAAATCCAGTTCAGATGTTAAAAAATACATTGAAAAGGAAGGAACCTATCTAGATTGGGGTGAGTTTCAGATAGATGGTCGGTCTGCAAGAGGAGGATTACAATCCGCTAATGAAGCTTACGCCCAAGCTTTAAATAGCGAAACTCATCAAAAAGCAATGGAAACTATTAAAGAGCTTGCGCCTAGAGATTTTGTTCTACAATTCCACAATATTCAAAACAATCTAAACCGAATCTTCCAAAAGCCAAAAGAAGTCTACGTTCCGAAATTCCATTTTAGTCAATTCATACTCACGGATGAAATTTCATTATGGTTCTCAAAAACTTTCGAACCACAAAATTTAAATGAATCCCCTGCGGGGCCATCTTTTCATATACTCAAAAAAGATACTGACAGACCAAAATCAATTATTATCGAAGGTCCTACAAGAACAGGAAAAACACAGTGGGCACGTTCTATTGGACCACATAATTACTTAAGTGGCCATCTGGATTTCAACTACAACACTTTCTCAGACGAAGTGGAATACAACGTAATAGATGATGTGGATCCAGCGTACTTGAAAATGAAACATTGGAAACAATTAGTTGGCGCGCAAAGAGAGTGGCAGACAAACCTTAAATATGGAAAACCACGTGTCATTAAAGGTGGTATTCCAATTGTTTGGCAACTCTGTCACTTTGAAAGGAGGCATATAAATACAGAATAGTCTGAAGTAAAAATAATAGTATAAAAATTAAAAACAACCAATCAGGTAACGATACCATTCTAAAACAAATATTTAATCACAGAACTTAGCTTATAAGCTAAGCAACAACCGACAAAGAATAAAGTACAACAGTACTTTTTGTCGGCCACGTGCACTACACGATAAAAATATTAAACAGATGTGGGTCCCACCACATTAAAAAGAAGGTACGACAACCAAATGTGGGCCCCACCACATTTAAAAGACGGCGGGATAAAAAAATAAAGCATAAAAAATCCCGCCTAAAACCTAATAGGACCCACAAAAACACGTGGCAAAATTTAGGCCACCCGGTAATATTAAACGGGTGGCCTAAATTTTGCCAGATGTCAAACGCATATGTATTGGTGTTAACCTATATAAACAACCCCATAACACCAATACAACCAGAACATTGAAACAACACCGATTACAATTATGAGAAACCCCCCAACTAATTTTCGTCTTCATGCAAAAAATATTTTCCTCACATATCCAAAATGCAATTTAGAAATTTCCGAAGCAATGAAACAAATACAAAACATACAATGTTCGTCAAACAAGAAATTCATACGAATTTCTCAAGAAACTCACGAAGATGGTTCTCCACATCTACATGCTTTAATACAATTCGAAGGTAAACTTCAATTATACAATAATCGTTTATTTGATCTTACCCATCCAAACACCTCTTCAATATTTCATCCGAATATTCAAGGAGCAAAATCCAGTTCAGATGTTAAAAAATACATTGAAAAGGAAGGAACCTATCTAGATTGGGGTGAGTTTCAGATAGATGGTCGGTCTGCAAGAGGAGGATTACAATCCGCTAATGAAGCTTACGCCCAAGCTTTAAATAGCGAAACTCATCAAAAAGCAATGGAAACTATTAAAGAGCTTGCGCCTAGAGATTTTGTTCTACAATTCCACAATATTCAAAACAATCTAAACCGAATCTTCCAAAAGCCAAAAGAAGTCTACGTTCCGAAATTCCATTTTAGTCAATTCATACTCACGGATGAAATTTCATTATGGTTCTCAAAAACTTTCGAACCACAAAATTTAAATGAATCCCCTGCGGGGCCATCTTTTCATATACTCAAAAAAGATACTGACAGACCAAAATCAATTATTATCGAAGGTCCTACAAGAACAGGAAAAACACAGTGGGCACGTTCTATTGGACCACATAATTACTTAAGTGGCCATCTGGATTTCAACTACAACACTTTCTCAGACGAAGTGGAATACAACGTAATAGATGATGTGGATCCAGCGTACTTGAAAATGAAACATTGGAAACAATTAGTTGGCGCGCAAAGAGAGTGGCAGACAAACCTTAAATATGGAAAACCACGTGTCATTAAAGGTGGTATTCCAATTGTTTGGCAACTCTGTCACTTTGAAAGGAGGCATATAAATACAGAATAGTCTGAAGTAAAAATAATAGTATAAAAATTAAAAACAACCAATCAGGTAACGATACCATTCTAAAACAAATATTTAATCACAGAACTTAGCTTATAAGCTAAGCAACAACCGACAAAGAATAAAGTACAACAGTACTTTTTGTCGGCCACGTGCACTACACGATAAAAATATTAAACAGATGTGGGTCCCACCACATTAAAAAGAAGGTACGACAACCAAATGTGGGCCCCACCACATTTAAAAGACGGCGGGATAAAAAAATAAAGCATAAAAAATCCCGCCTAAAACCTAATAGGACCCACAAAAACACGTGGCAAAATTTAGGCCACCCGGTAATATTAAACGGGTGGCCTAAATTTTGCCAGATGTCAAACGCATATGTATTGGTGTTAACCTATATAAACAACCCCATAACACCAATACAACCAGAACATTGAAACAACACCGATTACAATTATGAGAAACCCCCCAACTAATTTTCGTCTTCATGCAAAAAATATTTTCCTCACATATCCAAAATGCAATTTAGAAATTTCCGAAGCAATGAAACAAATACAAAACATACAATGTTCGTCAAACAAGAAATTCATACGAATTTCTCAAGAAACTCACGAAGATGGTTCTCCACATCTACATGCTTTAATACAATTCGAAGGTAAACTTCAATTATACAATAATCGTTTATTTGATCTTACCCATCCAAACACCTCTTCAATATTTCATCCGAATATTCAAGGAGCAAAATCCAGTTCAGATGTTAAAAAATACATTGAAAAGGAAGGAACCTATCTAGATTGGGGTGAGTTTCAGATAGATGGTCGGTCTGCAAGAGGAGGATTACAATCCGCTAATGAAGCTTACGCCCAAGCTTTAAATAGCGAAACTCATCAAAAAGCAATGGAAACTATTAAAGAGCTTGCGCCTAGAGATTTTGTTCTACAATTCCACAATATTCAAAACAATCTAAACCGAATCTTCCAAAAGCCAAAAGAAGTCTACGTTCCGAAATTCCATTTTAGTCAATTCATACTCACGGATGAAATTTCATTATGGTTCTCAAAAACTTTCGAACCACAAAATTTAAATGAATCCCCTGCGGGGCCATCTTTTCATATACTCAAAAAAGATACTGACAGACCAAAATCAATTATTATCGAAGGTCCTACAAGAACAGGAAAAACACAGTGGGCACGTTCTATTGGACCACATAATTACTTAAGTGGCCATCTGGATTTCAACTACAACACTTTCTCAGACGAAGTGGAATACAACGTAATAGATGATGTGGATCCAGCGTACTTGAAAATGAAACATTGGAAACAATTAGTTGGCGCGCAAAGAGAGTGGCAGACAAACCTTAAATATGGAAAACCACGTGTCATTAAAGGTGGTATTCCAATTGTTTGGCAACTCTGTCACTTTGAAAGGAGGCATATAAATACAGAATAGTCTGAAGTAAAAATAATAGTATAAAAATTAAAAACAACCAATCAGGTAACGATACCATTCTAAAACAAATATTTAATCACAGAACTTAGCTTATAAGCTAAGCAACAACCGACAAAGAATAAAGTACAACAGTACTTTTTGTCGGCCACGTGCACTACACGATAAAAATATTAAACAGATGTGGGTCCCACCACATTAAAAAGAAGGTACGACAACCAAATGTGGGCCCCACCACATTTAAAAGACGGCGGGATAAAAAAATAAAGCATAAAAAATCCCGCCTAAAACCTAATAGGACCCACAAAAACACGTGGCAAAATTTAGGCCACCCGGTAATATTAAACGGGTGGCCTAAATTTTGCCAGATGTCAAACGCATATGTATTGGTGTTAACCTATATAAACAACCCCATAACACCAATACAACCAGAACATTGAAACAACACCGATTACAATTATGAGAAACCCCCCAACTAATTTTCGTCTTCATGCAAAAAATATTTTCCTCACATATCCAAAATGCAATTTAGAAATTTCCGAAGCAATGAAACAAATACAAAACATACAATGTTCGTCAAACAAGAAATTCATACGAATTTCTCAAGAAACTCACGAAGATGGTTCTCCACATCTACATGCTTTAATACAATTCGAAGGTAAACTTCAATTATACAATAATCGTTTATTTGATCTTACCCATCCAAACACCTCTTCAATATTTCATCCGAATATTCAAGGAGCAAAATCCAGTTCAGATGTTAAAAAATACATTGAAAAGGAAGGAACCTATCTAGATTGGGGTGAGTTTCAGATAGATGGTCGGTCTGCAAGAGGAGGATTACAATCCGCTAATGAAGCTTACGCCCAAGCTTTAAATAGCGAAACTCATCAAAAAGCAATGGAAACTATTAAAGAGCTTGCGCCTAGAGATTTTGTTCTACAATTCCACAATATTCAAAACAATCTAAACCGAATCTTCCAAAAGCCAAAAGAAGTCTACGTTCCGAAATTCCATTTTAGTCAATTCATACTCACGGATGAAATTTCATTATGGTTCTCAAAAACTTTCGAACCACAAAATTTAAATGAATCCCCTGCGGGGCCATCTTTTCATATACTCAAAAAAGATACTGACAGACCAAAATCAATTATTATCGAAGGTCCTACAAGAACAGGAAAAACACAGTGGGCACGTTCTATTGGACCACATAATTACTTAAGGTGGTATTCCAATTGTTTGGCAACTCTGTCACTTTGAAAGGAGGCATATAAATACAGAATAGTCTGAAGTAAAAATAATAGTATAAAAATTAAAAACAACCAATCAGGTAACGATACCATTCTAAAACAAATATTTAATCACAGAACTTAGCTTATAAGCTAAGCAACAACCGACAAAGAATAAAGTACAACAGTACTTTTTGTCGGCCACGTGCACTACACGATAAAAATATTAAACAGATGTGGGTCCCACCACATTAAAAAGAAGGTACGACAACCAAATGTTGGCCCCACCACATTTAAAAGACGGCGGGATAAAAAAATAAAGCATAAAAAATCCCGCCTAAAACCTAATAGGACCCACAAAAACACGTGGCAAAATTTAGGCCACCCGGTAATATTAAACGGGTAGCCTAAATTTTGCCAGATGTCAAACGCATATGTATTGGTGTTAACCTATATAAACAACCCCATAACACCAATACAACCAGAACATTGAAACAACACCGATTACAATTATGAGAAACCCCCCAACTAATTTTCGTCTTCATGCAAAAAATATTTTCCTCACATATCCAAAATGCAATTTAGAAATTTCCGAAGCAATGAAACAAATACAAAACATACAATGTTCGTCAAACAAGAAATTCATACGAATTTCTCAAGAAACTCACGAAGATGGTTCTCCACATCTACATGCTTTAATACAATTCGAAGGTAAACTTCAATTATACAATAATCGTTTATTTGATCTTACCCATCCAAACACCTCTTCAATATTTCATCCGAATATTCAAGGAGCAAAATCCAGTTCAGATGTTAAAAAATACATTGAAAAGGAAGGAACCTATCTAGATTGGGGTGAGTTTCAGATAGATGGTCGGTCTGCAAGAGGAGGATTACAATCCGCTAATGAAGCTTACGCCCAAGCTTTAAATAGCGAAACTCATCAAAAAGCAATGGAAACTATTAAAGAGCTTGCGCCTAGAGATTTTGTTCTACAATTCCACAATATTCAAAACAATCTAAACCGAATCTTCCAAAAGCCAAAAGAAGTCTACGTTCCGAAATTCCATTTTAGTCAATTCATACTCACGGATGAAATTTCATTATGGTTCTCAAAAACTTTCGAACCACAAAATTTAAATGAATCCCCTGCGGGGCCATCTTTTCATATACTCAAAAAAGATACTGACAGAACAAAATCAATTATTATCGAAGGTTCTACAAGAACAGGAAAAACACAGTGGGCACGTTCTATTGGACCACATAATTACTTAAGTGGCACCTGGTGCACTTTTCCTCAAACGACAAACGAGACTTTAATAACTTATTCACCTCTTTATTAAACAGGAGGAACTCTTCCTGTTCCTCCAAATTGATGTCTTTCGGGTTCGCCTTGATTCCCAAAATGTACCACTTGTTCTGCCGAAGAAAACAACTGGTGCAAACGGCCAACAATTGTGGATAATTGTTTGGCAACTCTGTCACTTTGAAAGGAGGCATATAAATACAGAATAGTCTGAAGTAAAAATAATAGTATAAAAATTAAAAACAACCAATCAGGTAACGATACCATTCTAAAACAAATATTTAATCACAGAACTTAGCTTATAAGCTAAGCAACAACCGACAAAGAATAAAGTACAACAGTACTTTTTGTCGGCCACGTGCACTACACGATAAAAATATTAAACAGATGTGGGTCCCACCACATTAAAAAGAAGGTACGACAACCAAATGTGGGCCCCACCACATTTAAAAGACGGCGGGATAAAAAAATAAAGCATAAAAAATCCCGCCTAAAACCTAATAGGACCCACAAAAACACGTGGCAAAATTTAGGCCACCCGGTAATATTAAACGGGTGGCCTAAATTTTGCCAGATGTCAAACGCATATGTATTGGTGTTAACCTATATAAACAACCCCATAACACCAATACAACCAGAACATTGAAACAACACCGATTACAATTATGAGAAACCCCCCAACTAATTTTCGTCTTCATGCAAAAAATATTTTCCTCACATATCCAAAATGCAATTTAGAAATTTCCGAAGCAATGAAACAAATACAAAACATACAATGTTCGTCAAACAAGAAATTCATACGAATTTCTCAAGAAACTCACGAAGATGGTTCTCCACATCTACATGCTTTAATACAATTCGAAGGTAAACTTCAATTATACAATAATCGTTTATTTGATCTTACCCATCCAAACACCTCTTCAATATTTCATCCGAATATTCAAGGAGCAAAATCCAGTTCAGATGTTAAAAAATACATTGAAAAGGAAGGAACCTATCTAGATTGGGGTGAGTTTCAGATAGATGGTCGGTCTGCAAGAGGAGGATTACAATCCGCTAATGAAGCTTACGCCCAAGCTTTAAATAGCGAAACTCATCAAAAAGCAATGGAAACTATTAAAGAGCTTGCGCCTAGAGATTTTGTTCTACAATTCCACAATATTCAAAACAATCTAAACCGAATCTTCCAAAAGCCAAAAGAAGTCTACGTTCCGAAATTCCATTTTAGTCAATTCATACTCACGGATGAAATTTCATTATGGTTCTCAAAAACTTTCGAACCACAAAATTTAAATGAATCCCCTGCGGGGCCATCTTTTCATATACTCAAAAAAGATACTGACAGAACAAAATCAATTATTATCGAAGGTTCTACAAGAACAGGAAAACACAGTGGGCACGTTCTATTGGACCACATAATTACTTAAGTGGCACCTGGTGCACTTTTCCTCAAACGACAAACGAGACTTTAATAACTTATTCACCTCTTTATTAAACAGGAGGAACTCTTCCTGTTCCTCCAAATTGATGTCTTTCGGGTTCGCCTTGATTCCCAAAATGTACCACTTGTTCTGCCGAAGAAAACAACTGGTGCAAACGGCCAACAATTGTGGATAATTGTTTGGCAACTCTGTCACTTTGAAAGGAGGCATATAAATACAGAATAGTCTGAAGTAAAAATAATAGTATAAAAATTAAAAACAACCAATCAGGTAACGATACCATTCTAAAACAAATATTTAATCACAGAACTTAGCTTATAAGCTAAGCAACAACCGACAAAGAATAAAGTACAACAGTACTTTTTGTCGGCCACGTGCACTACACGATAAAAATATTAAACAGATGTGGGTCCCACCACATTAAAAAGAAGGTACGACAACCAAATGTGGGCCCCACCACATTTAAAAGACGGCGGGATAAAAAAATAAAGCATAAAAAAACCCGCCTAAAACCTAATAGGACCCACAAAAACACGTGGCAAAATTTAGGCCACCCGGTAATATTAAACGGGTGGCCTAAATTTTGCCAGATGTCAAACGCATATGTATTGGTGTTAACCTATATAAACAACCCCATAACACCAATACAACCAGAACATTGAAACAACACCGATTACAATTATGAGAAACCCCCCAACTAATTTTCGTCTTCATGCAAAAAATATTTTCCTCACATATCCAAAATGCAATTTAGAAATTTCCGAAGCAATGAAACAAATACAAAACATACAATGTTCGTCAAACAAGAAATTCATACGAATTTCTCAAGAAACTCACGAAGATGGTTCTCCACATCTACATGCTTTAATACAATTCGAAGGTAAACTTCAATTATACAATAATCGTTTATTTGATCTTACCCATCCAAACACCTCTTCAATATTTCATCCGAATATTCAAGGAGCAAAATCCAGTTCAGATGTTAAAAAATACATTGAAAAGGAAGGAACCTATCTAGATTGGGGTGAGTTTCAGATAGATGGTCGGTCTGCAAGAGGAGGATTACAATCCGCTAATAAAGCTTACGCCCAAGCTTTAAATAGCGAAACTCATCAAAAAGCAATGGAAACTATTAAAGATCTTGCGCCTAGAGATTTTGTTCTACAATTCCACAATATTCAAAACAATCTAAACCGAATCTTCCAAAAGCCAAAAGAAGTCTACGTTCCGAAATTCCATTTTAGTCAATTCATACTCACGGATGAAATTTCATTATGGTTCTCAAAAACTTTCGAACCACAAAATTTAAATGAATCCCCTGCGGGGCCATCTTTTCATATACTCAAAAAAGATACTGACAGACCAAAATCAATTATTATCGAAGGTTCTACAAGAACAGGAAAAACACAGTGGGCACGTTCTATTGGACCACATAATTACTTAAGTGGCACCTGGTGCACTTTTCCTCAAACGACAAACGAGACTTTAATAACTTATTCACCTCTTTATTAAACAGGAGGAACTCTTCCTGTTCCTCCAAATTGATGTCTTTCGGGTTCGCCTTGATTCCCAAAATGTCCCACTTGTTCTGCCGAAGAAAACAACTGGTGCAAACGGCCAACAATTGTGGATAATTGTTTGGCAACTCTGTCACTTTGAAAGGAGGCATATAAATACAGAATAGTCTGAAGTAAAAATAATAGTATAAAAATTAAAAACAACCAATCAGGTAACGATACCATTCTAAAACAAATATTTAATCACAGAACTTAGCTTATAAGCTAAGCAACAACCGACAAAGAATAAAGTACAACAGTACTTTTTGTCGGCCACGTGCACTACACGATAAAAATATTAAACAGATGTGGGTCCCACCACATTAAAAAGAAGGTACGACAACCAAATGTGGGCCCCACCACATTTAAAAGACGGCGGGATAAAAAAATAAAGCAAAAAAAATCCCGCCTAAAACCTAATAGGACCCACAAAAACACGTGGCAAAATTTAGGCCACCCGGTAATATTAAACGGGTGGCCTAAATTTTGCCAGATGTCAAACGCATATGTATTGGTGTTAACCTATATAAACAACCCCATAACACCAATACAACCAGAACATTGAAACAACACCGATTACAATTATGAGAAACCCCCCAACTAATTTTCGTCTTTATGCAAAAAATATTTTCCTCACATATCCAAAATGCAATTTAGAAATTTCCGAAGCAATGAAACAAATACAAAACATACAATGTTCGTCAAACAAGAAATTCATACGAATTTCTCAAGAAACTCACGAAGATGGTTCTCCACATCTACATGCTTTAATACAATTCGAAGGTAAACTTCAATTATACAATAATCGTTTATTTGATCTTACCCATCCAAACACCTCTTCAATATTTCATCCGAATATTCAAGGAGCAAAATCCAGTTCAGATGTTAAAAAATACATTGAAAAGGAAGGAACCTATCTAGATTGGGGTGAGTTTCAGATAGATGGTCGGTCTGCAAGAGGAGGATTACAATGCGCTAATAAAGCTTACGCCCAAGCTTTAAATAGCGAAACTCATCAAAAAGCAATGGAAACTATTAAAGAGCTTGCGCCTAGAGATTTTGTTCTACAATTCCACAATATTCAAAACAATCTAAACCGAATCTTCCAAAAGCCAAAAGAAGTCTACGTTCCGAAATTCCATTTTAGTCAATTCATACTCACGGATGAAATTTCATTATGGTTCTCAAAAACTTTCGAACCACAAAATTTAAATGAATCCCCTGCGGGGCCATCTTTTCATATAGTCAAAAAAGATACTGACAGACCAAAATCAATTATTATCGAAGGTTCTACAAGAACAGGAAAAACACAGTGGGCACGTTCTATTGGACCACATAATTACTTAAGTGGCACCTGGTGCACTTTTCCTCAAACGACAAACGAGACTTTAATAACTTATTCACCTCTTTATTAAACAGGAGGAACTCTTCCTGTTCCTCCAAATTGATGTCTTTCGGGTTCGCCTTGATTCCCAAAATGTCCCACTTGTTCTGCCGAAGAAAACAACTGGTGCAAACGGCCGACAATTGTGGATAATTGTTTGGCAACTCTGTCACTTTGAAAGGAGGCATATAAATACAGAATAGTCTGAAGTAAAAATAATAGTATAAAAATTAAAAACAACCAATCAGGTAACGATACCATTCTAAAACAAATATTTAATCACAGAACTTAGCTTATAAGCTAAGCAACAACCGACAAAGAATAAAGTACAACAGTACTTTTTGTCGGCCACGTGCACTACACGATAAAAATATTAAACAGATGTGGGTCCCACCACATTAAAAAGAAGGTACGACAACCAAATGTGGGCCCCACCACATTTGAAAGACGGCGGGATAAAAAAATAAAGCATAAAAAATCCCGCCTAAAACCTAATAGGACCCACAAAAACACGTGGCAAAATTTAGGCCACCCGGTAATATTAAACGGGTGGCCTAAATTTTGCCAGATGTCAAACGCATATGTATTGGTGTTAACCTATATAAACAACCCCATAACACCAATACAACCAGAACATTGAAACAACACCGACTACAATTATGAGAAACCCCCCAACTAATTTTCGTCTTCATGCAAAAAATATTTTCCTCACATATCCAAAATGCAATTTAGAAATTTCCGAAGCAATGAAACAAATACAAAACATACAATGTTCGTCAAACAAGAAATTCATACGAATTTCTCAAGAAACTCACGAAGATGGTTCTCCACATCTACATGCTTTAATACAATTCGAAGGTAAACTTCAATTATACAATAATCGTTTATTTGATCTTACCCATCCAAACACCTCTTCAATATTTCATCCGAATATTCAAGGAGCAAAATCCAGTTCAGATGTTAAAAAATACATTGAAAAGGAAGGAACCTATCTAGATTGGGGTGAGTTTCAGATAGATGGTCGGTCTGCAAGAGGAGGATTACAATCCGCTAATAAAGCTTACGCCCAAGCTTTAAATAGCGAAACTCATCAAAAAGCAATGGAAACTATTAAAGAGCTTGCGCCTAGAGATTTTGTTCTACAATTCCACAATATTCAAAACAATCTAAACCGAATCTTCCAAAAGCCAAAAGAAGTCTACGTTCCGAAATTCCATTTTAGTCAATTCATACTCACGGATGAAATTTCATTATGGTTCTCAAAAACTTTCGAACCACAAAATTTAAATGAATCCCCTGCGGGGCCATCTTTTCATATAGTCAAAAAAGATACTGACAGACCAAAATCAATTATTATCGAAGGTCCTACAAGAACAGGAAAAACACAGTGGGCACGTTCTATTGGACCACATAATTACTTAAGTGGCACCTGGTGCACTTTTCCTCAAACGACAAACGAGACTTTAATAACTTATTCACCTCTTTATTAAACAGGAGGAACTCTTCATGTTCCTCCAAATTGATGTCTTTCGGGTTCGCCTTGATTCCCAAAATGTCCCACTTGTTCTGCCGAAGAAAACAACTGGTGCAAACGGCCGACAATTGTGGATAATTGTTTGGCAACTCTGTCACTTTGAAAGGAGGCATATAAATACAGAATAGTCTGAAGTAAAAATAATAGTATAAAAATTAAAAACAACCAATCAGGTAACGATACCATTCTAAAACAAATATTTAATCACAGAACTTAGCTTATAAGCTAAGCAACAACCGACAAAGAATAAAGTACAACAGTACTTTTTGTCGGCCACGTGCACTACACGACAAAAATATTAAACAGATGTGGGTCCCAACACATTAAAAAGAAGGTACGACAACCAAATGTGGGCCCCACCACATTTAAAAGACGGCGGGATTAAAAAATAAAGCATAAAAAATCCCGCCTAAAACCTAATAGGACCCACAAAAACACGTGGCAAAATTTAGGCCACCCGGTAATATTAAACGGGTGGCCTAAATTTTGCCAGATGTCAAACGCATATGTATTGGTGTTAACCTATATAAACAACCCCATAACACCAATACAACCAGAACATTGAAACAACACCGATTACAATTATGAGAAACCCCCCAACTAATTTTCGTCTTCATGCAAAAAATATTTTCCTCACATATCCAAAATGCAATTTAGAAATTTCCGAAGCAATGAAACAAATACAAAACATACAATGTTCGTCAAACAAGAAATTCATACGAATTTCTCAAGAAACTCACGAAGATGGTTCTCCACATCTACATGCTTTAATACAATTCGAAGGTAAACTTCAATTATACAATAATCGTTTATTTGATCTTACCCATCCAAACACCTCTTCAATATTTCATCCGAATATTCAAGGAGCAAAATCCAGTTCAGATGTTAAAAAATACATTGAAAAGGAATGAACCTATCTAGATTGGGGTGAGTTTCAGATAGATGGTCGGTCTGCAAGAGGAGGATTACAATCCGCTAATGAAGCTTACGCCCAAGCTTTAAATAGCGAAACTCATCAAAAAGCAATGGAAACTATTAAAGAGCTTGCGCCTAGAGATTTTGTTCTACAATTCCACAATATTCAAAACAATCTAAACCGAATCTTCCAAAAGCCAAAAGAAGTCTACGTTCCGAAATTCCATTTTAGTCAATTCATACTCACGGATGAAATTTCATTATGGTTCTCAAAAACTTTCGAACCACAAAATTTAAATGAATCCCCTGCGGGGCCATCTTTTCATATACTCAAAAAAGATACTGACATACCAAAATCAATTATTATCGAAGGTCCTACAAGAACAGGAAAAACACAGTGGGCACGTTCTATTGGACCACATAATTACTTAAGTGGCCATCTGGATTTCAACTACAACACTTTCTCAGACGAAGTGGAATACAACGTAATAGATGATGTGGATCCAGCGTACTTGAAAATGAAACATTGGAAACAATTAATTGGCGCGCAAAGAGAGTGGCAGACAAACCTTAAATATGGAAAACCACGTGTCATTAAAGGTGGTATTCCAATTGTTTGGCAACTCTGTCACTTTGAAAGGAGGCATATAAATACAGAATAGTCTGAAGTAAAAATAATAGTATAAAAATTAAAAACAACCAATCAGGTAACGATACCATTCTAAAACAAATATTTAATCACAGAACTTAGCTTATAAGCTAAGCAACAACCGACAAAGAATAAAGTACAACAGTACTTTTTGTCGGCCACGTGCACTACACGACAAAAATATTAAACAGATGTGGGTCCCACCACATTAAAAAGAAGGTACGACAACCAAATGTGGGCCCCACCACATTTAAAAGACGGCGGGATAAAAAAATAAAGCATAAAAAATCCCGCCTAAAACCTAATAGGACCCACAAAAACACGTGGCAAAATTTAGGCCACCCGGTAATATTAAACGGGTGGCCTAAATTTTGCCAGATGTCAAACGCATATGTATTGGTGTTAACCTATATAAACAACCCCATAACACCAATACAACCAGAACATTGAAACAACACCGATTACAATTATGAGAAACCCCCCAACTAATTTTCGTCTTCATGCAAAAAATATTTTCCTCACATATCCAAAATGCAATTTAGAAATTTCCGAAGCAATGAAACAAATACAAAACATACAATGTTCGTCAAACAAGAAATTCATACGAATTTCTCAAGAAACTCACGAAGATGGTTCTCCACATCTACATGCTTTAATACAATTCGAAGGTAAACTTCAATTATACAATAATCGTTTATTTGATCTTACCCATCCAAACACCTCTTCAATATTTCATCCGAATATTCAAGGAGCAAAATCCAGTTCAGATGTTAAAAAATACATTGAAAAGGAAGGAACCTATCTAGATTGGAGTGAGTTTCAGATAGATGGTCGGTCTGCAAGAGGAGGATTACAATCCGCTAATGAAGCTTACGCCCAAGCTTTAAATAGCGAAACTCATCAAAAAGCAATGGAAACTATTAAAGAGCTTGCGCCTAGAGATTTTGTTCTACAATTCCACAATATTCAAAACAATCTAAACCGAATCTTCCAAAAGCCAAAAGAAGTCTACGTTCCGAAATTCCATTTTAGTCAATTCATACTCACGGATGAAATTTCATTATGGTTCTCAAAAACTTTCGAACCACAAAATTTAAATGAATCCCCTGCGGGGCCATCTTTTCATATACTCAAAAAAGATACTGACAGACCAAAATCAATTATTATCGAAGGTCCTACAAGAACAGGAAAAACACAGTGGGCACGTTCTATTGGACCACATAATTACTTAAGTGGCCATCTGGATTTCAACTACAACACTTTCTCAGACGAAGTGGAATACAACGTAATAGATGATGTGGATCCAGCGTACTTGAAAATGAAACATTGGAAACAATTAATTGGCGCGCAAAGAGAGTGGCAGACAAACCTTAAATATGGAAAACCACGTGTCATTAAAGGTGGTATTCCAATTGTTTGGCAACTCTGTCACTTTGAAAGGAGGCATATAAATACAGAATAGTCTGAAGTAAAAATAATAGTATAAAAATTAAAAACAACCAATCAGGTAACGATACCATTCTAAAACAAATATTTAATCACAGAACTTAGCTTATAAGCTAAGCAACAACCGACAAAGAATAAAGTACAACAGTACTTTTTGTCGGCCACGTGCACTACACGATAAAAATATTAAACAGATGTGGGTCCCACCACATTAAAAAGAAGGTACGACAACCAAATGTGGGCCCCACCACATTTAAAAGACGGCGGGATAAAAAAATAAAGCATAAAAAATCCCGCCTAAAACCTAATAGGACCCACAAAAACACGTGGCACAATTTAGGCCACCCGGTGCCCCACCACATTTAAAAGACGGCGGGATAAAAAAATAAAGCATAAAAAAACCCGCCTAAAACCTAATAGGACCCACAAAAACACGTGGCAAAATTTAGGCCACCCGGTAATATTAAACGGGTGGCCTAAATTTTGCCAGATGTCAAACGCATATGTATTGGTGTTAACCTATATAAACAACCCCATAACACCAATACAACCAGAACATTGAAACAACACCGATTACAATTATGAGAAACCCCCCAACTAATTTTCGTCTTCATGCAAAAAATATTTTCCTCACATATCCAAAATGCAATTTAGAAATTTCCGAAGCAATGAAACAAATACAAAACATACAATGTTCGTCAAACAAGAAATTCATACGAATTTCTCAAGAAACTCACGAAGATGGTTCTCCACATCTACATGCTTTAATACAATTCGAAGGTAAACTTCAATTATACAATAATCGTTTATTTGATCTTACCCATCCAAACACCTCTTCAATATTTCATCCGAATATTCAAGGAGCAAAATCCAGTTCAGATGTTAAAAAATACATTGAAAAGGAAGGAACCTATCTAGATTGGGGTGAGTTTCAGATAGATGGTCGGTCTGCAAGAGGAGGATTACAATCCGCTAATAAAGCTTACGCCCAAGCTTTAAATAGCGAAACTCATCAAAAAGCAATGGAAACTATTAAAGAGCTTGCGCCTAGAGATTTTGTTCTACAATTCCACAATATTCAAAACAATCTAAACCGAATCTTCCAAAAGCCAAAAGAAGTCTACGTTCCGAAATTCCATTTTAGTCAATTCATACTCACGGATGAAATTTCATTATGGTTCTCAAAAACTTTCGAACCACAAAATTTAAATGAATCCCCTGCGGGGCCATCTTTTCATATACTCAAAAAAGATACTGACAGACCAAAATCAATTATTATCGAAGGTCCTACAAGAACAGGAAAAACACAGTGGGCACGTTCTATTGGACCACATAATTACTTAAGTGGCCATCTGGATTTCAACTACAACACTTTCTCAGACGAAGTGGAATACAACGTAATAGATGATGTGGATCCAGCGTACTTGAAAATGAAACATTGGAAACAATTAATTGGCGCGCAAAGAGAGTGGCAGACAAACCTTAAATATGGAAAACCACGTGTCATTAAAGGTGGTATTCCAATTGTTTGGCAACTCTGTCACTTTGAAAGGAGGCATATAAATACAGAATAGTCTGAAGTAAAAATAATAGTATAAAAATTAAAAACAACCAATCAGGTAACGATACCATTCTAAAACAAATATTTAATCACAGAACTTAGCTTATAAGCTAAGCAACAACCGACAAAGAATAAAGTACAACAGTACTTTTTGTCGGCCACGTGCACTACACGATAAAAATATTAAACAGATGTGGGTCCCACCACATTAAAAAGAAGGTACGACAACCAAATGTGGGCCCCACCACATTTAAAAGACGGCGGGATAAAAAAATAAAGCATAAAAAATCCCGCCTAAAACCTAATAGGACCCACAAAAACACGTGGCAAAATTTAGGCCACCCGGTAATATTAAACGGGTGGCCTAAATTTTGCCAGATGTCAAACGCATATGTATTGGTGTTAACCTATATAAACAACCCCATAACACCAATACAACCAGAACATTGAAACAACACCGATTACAATTATGAGAAACCCCCCAACTAATTTTCGTCTTCATGCAAAAAATATTTTCCTCACATATCCAAAATGCAATTTAGAAATTTCCGAAGCAATGAAACAAATACAAAACATACAATGTTCGTCAAACAAGAAATTCATACGAATTTCTCAAGAAACTCACGAAGATGGTTCTCCACATCTACATGCTTTAATACAATTCGAAGGTAAACTTCAATTATACAATAATCGTTTATTTGATCTTACCCATCCAAACACCTCTTCAATATTTCATCCGAATATTCAAGGAGCAAAATCCAGTTCAGATGTTAAAAAATACATTGAAAAGGAAGGAACCTATCTAGATTGGGGTGAGTTTCAGATAGATGGTCGGTCTGCAAGAGGAGGATTACAATCCGCTAATGAAGCTTACGCCCAAGCTTTAAATAGCGAAACTCATCAAAAAGCAATGGAAACTATTAAAGAACTTGCGCCTAGAGATTTTGTTCTACAATTCCACAATATTCAAAACAATCTAAACCGAATCTTCCAAAAGCCAAAAGAAGTCTACGTTCCGAAATTCCATTTTAGTCAATTCATACTCACGGATGAAATTTCATTATGGTTCTCAAAAACTTTCGAACCACAAAATTTAAATGAATCCCCTGCGGGGCCATCTTTTCCTATACTCAAAAAAGATACTGACAGACCAAAATCAATTATTATCGAAGGTCCTACAAGAACAGGAAAAACACAGTGGGCACGTTCTATTGGACCACATAATTACTTAAGTGGCCATCTGGATTTCAACTACAACACTTTCTCAGACGAAGTGGAATACAACGTAATAGATGATGTGGATCCAGCGTACTTGAAAATGAAACATTGGAAACAATTAATTGGCGCGCAAAGAGAGTGGCAGACAAACCTTAAATATGGAAAACCACATGTCATTAAAGGTGGTATTCCAATTGTTTGGCAACTCTGTCACTTTGAAAGGAGGCATATAAATACAGAATAGTCTGAAGTAAAAATAATAGTATAAAAATTAAAAACAACCAATCAGGTAACGATACCATTCTAAAACAAATATTTAATCACAGAACTTAGCTTATAAGCTAAGCAACAACCGACAAAGAATAAAGTACAACAGTACTTTTTGTCGGCCACGTGCACTACACGATAAAAATATTAAACAGATGTGGGTCCCACCACATTAAAAAGAAGGTACGACAACCAAATGTGGGCCCCACCACATTTAAAAGACGGCGGGATAAAAAAATAAAGCATAAAAAATCCCGCCTAAAACCTAATAGGACCCACAAAAACACGTGGCAAAATTTAGGCCACCCGGTAATATTAAACGGGTGGCCTAAATTTTGCCAGATGTCAAACGCATATGTATTGGTGTTAACCTATATAAACAACCCCATAACACCAATACAACCAGAACATTGAAACAACACCGATTACAATTATGAGAAACCCCCCAACTAATTTTCGTCTTCATGCAAAAAATATTTTCCTCACATTTCCAAAATGCAATTTAGAAATTTCCGAAGCAATGAAACAAATACAAAACATACAATGTTCGTCAAACAAGAAATTCATACGAATTTCTCAAGAAACTCACGAAGATGGTTCTCCACATCTACATGCTTTAATACAATTCGAAGGTAAACTTCAATTATACAATAATCGTTTATTTGATCTTACCCATCCAAACACCTCTTCAATATTTCATCCGAATATTCAAGGAGCAAAATCCAATTCAGATGTTAAAAAATACATTGAAAAGGAAGGAACCTATCTAGATTGGAGTGATTTTCAGATAGATGGTCGGTCTGCAAGAGGAGGATTACAATCCGCTAATGAAGCTTACGCCCAAGCTTTAAATAGCGAAACTCATCAAAAAGCAATGGAAACTATTAAAGAGCTTGCGCCTAGAGATTTTGTTCTACAATTCCACAATATTCAAAACAATCTAAACCGAATCTTCCAAAAGCCAAAAGAAGTCTACGTTCCGAAATTCCATTTTAGTCAATTCATACTCACGGATGAAATTTCATTATGGTTCTCAAAAACTTTCGAACCACAAAATTTAAATGAATCCCCTGCGGGGCCATCTTTTCATATACTCAAAAAAGATACTGACAGACCAAAATCAATTATTATCGAAGGTTCTACAAGAACAGGAAAAACACAGTGGGCACGTTCTATTGGACCACATAATTACTTAAGGTGGTATTCCAATTGTTTGGCAACTCTGTCACTTTGAAAGGAGGCATATAAATACAGAATAGTCTGAAGTAAAAATAATAGTATAAAAATTAAAAACAACCAATCAGGTAACGATACCATTCTAAAACAAATATTTAATCACAAAACTTAGCTTATAAGCTAAGCAACAACCGACAAAGAATAAAGTACAACAGTACTTTTTGTCGGCCACGTGCACTAAACGATAAAAATATTAAACAGATGTGGGTCCCACCACATTAAAAAGAAGGTACGACAACCAAATGTGGGCCCCACCACATTTGAAAGACGGCGGGATAAAAAAATAAAGCATAAAAAATCCCGCCTAAAACCTAATAGGACCCACAAAAACACGTGGCAAAATTTAGGCCACCCGGTAATATTAAACGGGTGGCCTAAATTTTGCCAGATATCAAACGCATATGTATTGGTGTTAACCTATATAAACAACCCCATAACACCAATACAACCAGAACATTGAAACAACACCGATTACAATTATGAGAAACCCCCCAACTAATTTTCGTCTTCATGCAAAAAATATTTTCCTCACATATCCAAAATGCAATTTAGAAATTTCCGAAGCAATGAAACAAATACAAAACATACAATGTTCGTCAAACAAGAAATTCATACGAATTTCTCAAGAAACTCACGAAGATGGTTCTCCACATCTACATGCTTTAATACAATTCGAAGGTAAACTTCAATTATACAATAATCGTTTATTTGATCTTACCCATCCAAACACCTCTTCAATATTTCATCCGAATATTCAAGGAGCAAAATCCAGTTCAGATGTTAAAAAATACATTGAAAAGGAAGGAACCTATCTAGATTGGGGTGAGTTTCAGATAGATGGTCGGTCTGCAAGAGGAGGATTACAATCCGCTAATGAAGCTTACGCCCAAGCTTTAAATAGCGAAACTCATCAAAAAGCAATGGAAACTATTAAAGAGCTTGCGCCTAGAGATTTTGTTCTACAATTCCACAATATTCAAAACAATCTAAACCGAATCTTCCAAAAGCCAAAAGAAGTCTACGTTCCGAAATTCCATTTTAGTCAATTCATACTCACGGATGAAATTTCATTATGGTTCTCAAAAACTTTCGAACCACAAAATTTAAATGAATCCCCTGCGGGGCCATCTTTTCATATACTCAAAAAAGATACTGACAGACCAAAATCAATTATTATCGAAGGTCCTACAAGAACAGGAAAAACACAGTGGGCACGTTCTATTGGACCACATAATTACTTAAGTGGCACCTGGTGCACTTTTCCTCAAACGACAAACGAGACTTTAATAACTTATTCACCTCTTTATTAAACAGGAGGAACTCTTCCTGTTCCTCCAAATTGATGTCTTTCGGGTTCGCCTTGATTCCCAAAATGTCCCACTTGTTCTGCCGAAGAAAACAACTGGTGCAAACGGCCGACAATTGTGGATAATTGTTTGGCAACTCTGTCACTTTGAAAGGAGGCATATAAATACAGAATAGTCTGAAGTAAAAATAATAGTATAAAAATTAAAAACAACCAATCAGGTAACGATACCATTCTAAAACAAATATTTAATCACAGAACTTAGCTTATAAGCTAAGCAACAACCGACAAAGAATAAAGTACAACAGTACTTTTTGTCGGCCACGTGCACTACACGACAAAAATATTAAACAGATGTGGGTCCCAACACATTAAAAAGAAGGTACGACAACCAAATGTGGGCCCCACCACATTTGAAAGACGGCGGGATTAAAAAATAAAGCATAAAAAATCCCGCCTAAAACCTAATAGGACCCACAAAAACACGTGGCAAAATTTAGGCCACCCGGTAATATTAAACGGGTGGCCTAAATTTTGCCAGATGTCAAACGCATATGTATTGGTGTTAACCTATATAAACAACCCCATAACACCAATACAACCAGAACATTTAAACAACACCGATTACAATTATGAGAAACCCCCCAACTAATTTTCGTCTTCATGCAAAAAATATTTTCCTCACATATCCAAAATGCAATTTAGAAATTTCCGAAGCAATGAAACAAATACAAAACATACAATGTTCGTCAAACAAGAAATTCATACGAATTTCTCAAGAAACTCACGAAGATGGTTCTCCACATCTACATGCTTTAATACAATTCGAAGGTAAACTTCAATTATACAATAATCGTTTATTTGATCTTACCCATCCAAACACCTCTTCAATATTTCATCCGAATATTCAAGGAGCAAAATCCAGTTCAGATGTTAAAAAATACATTGAAAAGGAAGGAACCTATCTAGATTGGGGTGAGTTTCAGATAGATGGTAGGTCTGCCAGAGGAGGATTACAATCCGCTAATGAAGCTTACGCCCAAGCTTTAAATAGCGAAACTCATCAAAAAGCAATGGAAACTATTAAAGAGCTTGCGCCTAGAGATTTTGTTCTACAATTCCACAATATTCAAAACAATCTAAACCGAATCTTCCAAAAGCCAAAAGAAGTCTACGTTCCGAAATTCCATTTTAGTCAATTCATACTCACGGATGAAATTTCATTATGGTTCTCAAAAACTTTCGAACCACAAAATTTAAATGAATCCCCTGCGGGGCCATCTTTTCATATACTCAAAAAAGATACTGACAGACCAAAATCAATTATTATCGAAGGTTCTACAAGAACAGGAAAAACACAGTGGGCACGTTCTATTGGACCACATAATTACTTAAGGTGGTATTCCAATTGTTTGGCAACTTTGTCACTTTGAAAGGAGGCATATAAATACAGAATAGTCTGAAGTAAAAATAATAGTATAAAAATTAAAAACAACCAATCAGGTAACGATACCATTCTAAAACAAATATTTAATCACAGAACTTAGCTTATAAGCTAAGCAACAACCGACAAAGAATAAAGTACAACAGTACTTTTTGTCGGCCACGTGCACTACACGATAAAAATATTAAACAGATGTGGGTCCCACCACATTAAAAAGAAGGTACGACAACCAAATGTGGGCCCCACCACATTTAAAAGACGGCGGGATAAAAAAATAAAGCATAAAAAAACCCGCCTAAAACCTAATAGGACCCACAAAAACACGTGGCAAAATTTAGGCCACCCGGTAATATTAAACGGGTGGCCTAAATTTTGCCAGATGTCAAACGCATATGTATTGGTGTTAACCTATATAAACAACCCCATAACACCAATACAACCAGAACATTGAAACAACACCGATTACAATTATGAGAAACCCCCCAACTAATTTTTGTCTTCATGCAAAAAATATTTTCCTCACATATCCAAAATGCAATTTAGAAATTTCCGAAGCAATGAAACAAATACAAAACATACAATGTTCGTCAAACAAGAAATTCATACGAATTTCTCAAGAAACTCACGAAGATGGTTCTCCACATCTACATGCTTTAATACAATTCGAAGGTAAACTTCAATTATACAATAATCGTTTATTTGATCTTACCCATCCAAACACCTCTTCAATATTTCATCCGAATATTCAAGGAGCAAAATCCAGTTCAGATGTTAAAAAATACATTGAAAAGGAAGGAACCTATCTAGATTGGGGTGAGTTTCAGATAGATGGTCGGTCTGCAAGAGGAGGATCACAATCCGCTAATGAAGCTTACGCCCAAGCTTTAAATAGCGAAACTCATCAAAAAGCAATGGAAACTATTAAAGAGCTTGCGCCTAGAGATTTTGTTCTACAATTCCACAATATTCAAAACAATCTAAACCGAATCTTCCAAAAGCCAAAAGAAGTCTACGTTCTGAAATTCCATTTTAGTCAATTCATACTCACGGATGAAATTTCATTATGGTTCTCAAAAACTTTCGAACCACAAAATTTAAATGAATCCCCTGCGGGGCCATCTTTTCATATACTCAAAAAAGATACTGACAGACCAAAATCAATTATTATCAAAGGTTCTACAAGAACAGGAAAAACACAGTGGGCACGTTCTATTGGACCACATAATTACTTAAGGTGGTATTCCAATTGTTTGGCAACTCTGTCACTTTGAAAGGAGGCATATAAATACAGAATAGTCTGAAGTAAAAATAATAGTATAAAAATTAAAAACAACCAATCAGGTAACGATACCATTCTAAAACAAATATTTAATCACAGAACTTAGCTTATAAGCTAAGCAACAACCGACAAAGAATAAAGTACAACAGTACTTTTTGTCGGCCACGTGCACTACACGATAAAAATATTAAACAGATGTGGGTCCCACCACATTAAAAAGAAGGTACGACAACCAAATGTGGGCCCCACCACATTTGAAAGACGGCGGGATAAAAAAATAAAGCATAAAAAAACCCGCCTAAAACCTAATAGGACCCACAAAAACACGTGGCAAAATTTAGGCCACCCGGTAATATTAAACGGGTGGCCTAAATTTTGCCAGATGTCAAACGCATATGTATTGGTGTTAACCTATATAAACAACCCCATAACACCAATACAACCAGAACATTGAAACAACACCGATTACAATTATGAGAAACCCCCCAACTAATTTTCATCTTCATGCAAAAAATATTTTCCTCACATATCCAAAATGCAATTTAGAAATTTCCGAAGCAATGAAACAAATACAAAACATACAATGTTCGTCAAACAAGAAATTCATACGAATTTCTCAAGAAACTCACGAAGATGGTTCTCCACATCTACATGCTTTAATACAATTCGAAGGTAAACTTCAATTATACAATAATCGTTTATTTGATCTTACCCATCCAAACACCTCTTCAATATTTCATCCGAATATTCAAGGAGCAAAATCCAGTTCAGATGTTAAAAAATACATTGAAAAGGAAGGAACCTATCTAGATTGGGGTGAGTTTCAGATAGATGGTCGGTCTGCAAGAGGAGGATTACAATCCGCTAATAAAGCTTACGCCCAAGCTTTAAATAGCGAAACTCATCAAAAAGCAATGGAAACTATTAAAGAGCTTGCGCCTAGAGATTTTGTTCTACAATTCCACAATATTCAAAACAATCTAAACCGAATCTTCCAAAAGCCAAAAGAAGTCTACGTTCCGAAATTCCATTTTAGTCAATTCATACTCACGGATGAAATTTCTTTATGGTTCTCAAAAACTTTCGAACCACAAAATTTAAATGAATCCCCTGCGGGGCCATCTTTTCATATACTCAAAAAAGATACTGACAGACCAAAATCAATTATTATCGAAGGTTCTACAAGAACAGGAAAAACACAGTGGGCACGTTCTATTGGACCACATAATTACTTAAGTGGCACCTGGTGCACTTTTCCTCAAACGACAAACGAGACTTTAATAACTTATTCACCTCTTTATTAAACAGGAGGAACTCTTCCTGTTCCTCCAAATTGATGTCTTTCGGGTTCGCCTTGATTCCCAAAATGTCCCACTTGTTCTGCCGAAGAAAACAACTGGTGCAAACGGCCAACAATTGTGGATAATTGTTTGGCAACTCTGTCACTTTGAAAGGAGGCATATAAATACAGAATAGTCTGAAGTAAAAATAATAGTATAAAAATTAAAAACAACCAATCAGGTAACGATACCATTCTAAAACAAATATTTAATGTGATGTCCCGGAAATTTAGGCAATAATTATTTAATAATTTCATTGATAATTATTTTATAATGTGAAATATTGATATGATAATTCAAACTGAAAATCTCTTTTGAAAATTTACAATTAATTAATTTGTTAAATGATATTCTTTTCAAAAATCAAAAATATTTTATTTATAATGTATAAATGTTTATACATTGTAAATAGAGATTTGGTTTTAATTTTAAATTTATATTTAATAAAGTATATTTTCTAATTATTATATATAAATGTAAATTTGTAAATTGATTTAAATTAGTAAGTAAGTATTTATTTTTGTTTATAAAATAAATATAGTTTAATTTTGTTTTATAATAAAAGTATAATTTGTTTTATTTTAAAATTGCTTTTCTTTGAAATAGATTTAATTCATTCTTCTCTTTTGAAATTTGGTTTATAAATAATATTATTTTAAAATAATTAAAAAACCATTTTAATGTAAGAGTATATATATGTATTTCAAAGCTAATGTTAATAAACATTTAAAAATAAAACATGTTTAAATAATTTGAAATAGTTTAAGATAATTTAAATACATATATAAATTTAAAATTGCTTCTAAACATTGATATATACATGTGTTAAGTTCTTAAACAATTAAGTGGACACTTGTAAATCAATTATCTTACTTAACATAACAAGTGGCATGCTAATTTATTTTTGGAATTTATTATTATTAATAAGAAAACATAACATTACATTTTGTTAAAACATTTTCTTCAAATGAGACTTAAATCAGATTTTAGGAAGAAAACTGAAAACCAAATTCCATCTAAAATTTGCAAAACCAATTCATGTTCAAAATCTACAAACAAATACAAATTTATCTTCAAACCTGCAATCTTCCTCTTCAAAATCTCAAACCTGCAAATTACAAACTTCAATCAAGTCTGCATGCTCAATTACAACCTCAAATCTGCAAATCATTTCTTCAAAATACAACTTCATATTTGCAACCTATCTTCAAACTTCAACCAAACCTAAATATCTGAATAACAAAATGAAGTCCAATTTAAAGTCTGAACTATTAGATGAGTCTGCATGCATCATAAGACAGAAAAGCAACTTCAACTTCAAATTTGCATCTCTGGAACAATCTGCATATCTGAAGCTAAGATTCAGTGATCAAATTGGAAGTCCAACATCAACTTGCTAATGGCATTCAAGTTCATCATGCATTTCAAATGTAAGCCCTGGGAATGAAGTCTACACCTAAGATTTGCTCTGCATTCTTCAATTTAATAAGGTGAGTAAACCTTTACTTTTAAAAACAGTTTCTTTTTAATCAAACTGTTTACAAGATTGTTCTGTTTGTTTCTAAAAAAAAAAAGTGAATAACCCCACATGCACCAAAGTTTGAGTGATCAGAGCATATGAATTGAAAGATATGAGCTTGTAGAATGATGACTGTTCTGTGTACATGTTTGTGTTTAAATATTGCTTTTGCCTGTAGCTATATATCTTGTAAATTAAGATTTTTCTTTTACATAAAATCTTTACCACTTGAATTGATTCCAGTTTGTAATTTTTGTGAAATAAGACATGTTGTTTGGTATAGCTTAGATTTATAAATTTTCTGTTAGTTTAAGAAAATGTAGTCTCTGTAAAACAATGGAAATCAGTTATATTCAAATAACCAAATCCAAACTCATAATGATTGGGGCATGCTGTAATATGAATGGAGGTAGAGGGGTTGATAAGGGAAGATGGTCAGTAATTTATGTCAGAGGAGATGGTGATTGAATTGAGGTTTCCAGGTTTTCAAAAGCCTGCTTTTTAGTGTGCAGTTCTTAGTATCTGCATATGCTCTATGTTGCATTAAGTGAGTTAGGAACTTGAGAGGTTGTAGAGAGGACTTGAGGGAGGGTTTGCCGGAGTCTCAAGGGTGTTGATGGTCGGAGGTGAGATTGGGAGATGGAGACAGGTTTGGTAGTTGAGTTCTGGTGAACTCAGATGGGGTGTGCAGGGTTTGTTGTGACTCGGGTAATACTCGGGTAGTTGTGCTTCTAACTCGAAGCAGAGGAGATTGGAACTCGAAGTAGTAGATGGGTAGCTCGGGTTTATGTGCAGGGTTTTTAAATCCAGAGAGTTGCAGTTTTTCTTAGAAATTTGAATTGAATTCAAATTCTAGTGTAGGGTTGATTTAAGTATGGATTGAACTAAATCTAAATAGAGTTTGAATTCATAGTTTTTAAAGGTAAATCTTAAACTTAAACAGGATTTAAAACTCTGTTTTAAATCAAGAATTTAAAACAGTTGCAGGTTTAAATCCAGAGAGAATTTACAGTTTTAAATTTTAAATGGAATTCATATTTTAAGGTGAAATCTGGATTTAAGTATGAATTGGAATTGAATCCAAATAAAGTTCTGAGTTCAAAGTTTTAAAGATGAAATTTTTAAATTTTAACAAAGTTTTAATTTCTGTTTAATCAAGAAATTTTAAAACTGTTTCAGGTTTTATAACAGAGAGTTGCAGTTTTTAATGTTTAATGAAATTCATGTTTTAAGTTGTAAATTTGATTTAAATACAAGTTAAATTTGTATTCAAATAGAGTTTGGAATTCAAAGTTTTCAAAAATGAAATATGTTAAATTTAAACAAGTTTTAAATTTGGTTCTAAATCAATATTAAAACAGTTGCAGATTTATTGAACCTGTACTTTTGCAGTTTTAAAGTATTAAATAAAATTCATATTTTAAAGATTTTAAATTAAATCAAATGCAAGATTTAACTGAATTCAAATGAATTTTGAATTCAAAGTTTTTAATTCTGTTTTTAATCTAGATTTAAACTGTTTCAGGTTTAAGCCTGAGAGATTTGCAGTTTTAAAACTTTTTGAATAAATTCATATTTTAAAGTTGCAACATGATTCAAGTGTAACTTGAATTTGAATTCAAATTTTATTCTGAATTAAAAGTTTTAAAAATTCAAATCTTAAATTTAAACTAGATTTAAAATTCAGTTTTAATCAAGTTTAAGAATAGTTTCAGGTTGTTTTTTTTTTTAAACCAGAATTAGATTTAAATAGTTTTGTAAGTTTTAGAAGTATGATCAAATTTAAATATTTTCAAATTTGATTTAAACTGGTTTGAAATCAAATTAAAAACAGTTTCAAATTTACTTTGAAACTCAGTCTTGATTTCAAACAGTTTATAAATTTAAAGAAGAATGAATGAACATATTTCAGTGTTTAATATAGATTTGAAAATAAAATTTGATTTCAAATAAGTTTAAACTTGGAAGAAATTAGTTCCTTAGTATTTGAATTTAAAATATGAAGTGTTAATTTAGATTCATGTTTAAATGGTTAAACATTTTAAAATATCAAATTTTTAAAATGGAATTTGAATTTGAATTTAGAAATGTATTGTTTTAATACATTTTGAATGTGAAGGAGTTATTTGATTAGTAATTAGAATATTTTGAAAATATTTAAGATAATTAAGAATTTACTTAATTATCTGATTTGAAATAATGATTTAGATTAATTTTAATTAGAAATGATTTATTAATCTGATCCAGATTTCTTAAGTATGTAATTAATGAAATGTGTTAAATAATAATGATGATAATTATCTAAGGATAATTTAGTAATTAATTAAGGAAATTAATTTTGGGTAATTAATTAGATTAATTGATTGAATCTAATTAATTGTAATTTGTTAAGTAATTAAGTAATTAATTACTTATTGTAATTTATTTTGGATTGTGATTTATTTTAGTTAATTAATTTAGTTTAATTAATTTAAATAAATCATTTGATGATTTTAAGAATGTAATTACTTAATGTAATTAGTGGAGCAGGATTACTTAATGAAGTAATAATGTTAATTACTGGAATGTAATTAGTAATTTGGATAATTACTTTTGTAATTAATTAAGGAATTAATTAATGATTAATTATTGGTTAATTAATTTGTTAATGAGTAATTAAAGATAGTTAATTACTTAATTGAATATTAATCAAGGTGATTAATAATTAGATTTAATTACTAAATGTAATTAATTTTAATTAAGTAATTTATTTAAATGTTAGAGATCATTAATTATTTTAGTTAATGATGTAATTAATGATTGTTTAATTAATTATTAATTAATTAAGTGATTAATTAATTGTAATTAATTAAGTGATTAATTAATTGTAATTAACTAAGGATAAATATAATTAATTATAATTAATTAATAAATGAGTAATTAAATGTTAATTATTTATGATTAAGGTTAATTAATTAAGGACTAATTACTTATTGTAATTAGTAAATGATTAATCAGGGTTGTTTAATCAAGTTAAATACATAGTGTATAATTAATTAACTGGGTTAATTAATTAATGGATGTTAAGCAGGATTTAAATGTGTTAATTAATTTAATTTATTTTAAATTAATTAGAGATGATTGTAATTAATTTAATTCATTTTAAATTAATTATAAATTGTTGGTTAGCAAATCATTGCTTATGGATGTTATTGATTGAATGGTTGTGATCTCAGTAATGAGATGAGTTGTATTTGTATGATATGAATGTATGGTTTAAATATGATGGTTTGTGATGGATTGTTTGGTTGTGATGATTATCTGTTTATGGATGATACAGATTATCTGTTATGATATGAATGTGCTTATCTATTGTTAAATGTAGTTTACCTATCTCTGTAAAGTATATAGTAATGAGATAAGTTAATTGTTTAAAAACCCTTAAGTACAACTTGGACATTAAAATGGCGTTTGGTTTCGATGAGACCGGGATCGGATTTGCTACACTACAGCGTGATAGGGGGTTCTCGCTTTGCGTTAGGTGGCGAACGGGAGACTCTTACCCCTACATGCCCCCGGGGATAGTATAAGGTCTTGCGGGGTTGGTTGCGACTCGAGAGGGTGGCCGTAAAAGCAAATTCGAGGTATCACTGTGAGCCACAGCGGGGCTGGGATGGTTGAAAAGCCTACCGGTCGTGAGCCGTTGCTGATGGTTGAAAAGCTTAGGACGTCACAGGTGGTATCAGAGCAATAGGTTGAGTGAATACCTAGGCTCTGTAGTGGTGTCCTTCTTGAGAGAGCGTATTTGTAATTTTGAATATATATATGTATATATTTTCTACCTATTTGATTGGGTTACCTGTTCAGGTTTTCCAATATAAGTAATAAAGGTAGATAGGATAGTGGTTTGTGAAACACAACTACCAATGGTTGGAGTTTGAGTGTTTGAGATTGCAAGTGGTCTGCTAGGGCAGTGTTGGGCATCTTGAGTAGTTCTGCAGTTTGGTGTGAAGGATTTCAACGATCTCCGAAGGAAATCTTTTCAAGATCCGGAGTATATTTTTGGATTGTAAGCTGGATTTCACTCGTGTGAGTGGACTCTCTTGAGTTTGGATTAGTTGGGAGTTCTGAAGCCGGCAATGGTATTTTGGCAACTTCACGAAGGAGTTCTGTCTGTTTTTGAGTTGAGACTCAGTTTGGCAGAGTTTGAGCTTGGTTTGGTAGCGAGTTTCCTGAGAGATATTTGTCTATCTGGAAGGCTCTATTGTGAAGAGGCTGGTGTAGCTTTGAGGTTCGTTGAGCTTTTGGATAAGGAAGTTTTGGCAGCAGTAGCAGCAATGAGTGGCCTGTTCTTCGAAGGTTCAGAAGTCTCTTTGATTCTTCTATCAGAAGTCCGGGAAGATGGTGGAGCTTATCCATTTCTTCTGGAGCTCAGATGGGTGTGAGGTCAGTGGTTAAGAGGTGGACCACTAGTTTCTTCTTTTGAAGGCTTTAGCTGTTCTGATTGTTGAGGTGGGGACGATTTCTTGGAATCTGAACTGAGTAGAATCGCAAAAGTGACTTGCGATGGTTCGGAAGTTCTCTAAGTGATCTTTGTTTGGATTGAAGCATCTTTAGAGGATGTTTGAGTTATCAAAGTGGTATTTTCTAGATATCTTCGAAGGAGTTAAGATTGGTATCCGCATCAAGAGTTCGAGTTCTATATCGACTTGATTCTTGGAGCTGTCCCGGTGGTTCAGCATTGTAGGAGATTCTTTGAGTGAGATCTGTTTGAGTTGGCAGGATTTATTAGATCCAGTTTTCTGGTTGAATTTTGCTGTAGTGTTTGTGACTGAATCGGATAAGTCACTGAGATTTTATGGAATTTGATGAACAATATTCCGGAATAAGTTGATCAAGTTTATACTTATGTTCATCAACAGCATTCTCGAATCAGAGTTGCGCAGTGGAAGCATGGTGGCAGCTATTCCAGAATTGAAGCACCCGATTCTTGGGAATTTGAGTTTTGTCTTGAATCAAAGGATTTCTATAGAAAATTTATTTTGGATCTGGAGACTTGATTGTTTTGTATCTGTTTGTTTCCAGAAAGAGTAGTTTGTTTGAAGTCTTCTGATATTTGTGTAGAAGAGCTATGTGGTAGATCTGATTGATCTAGAAGGTTGGAGGCAGCCCAAGATCGATATGGGAGATTGTGTGGATATGAGATTAGATCTTTCTGTTTTCTCTTAAAGAGTTAAGTGATTGTTCTACGAGACTGAATTTCCAGTTCGGATAGCTGGAATTTGTTTATTTTCACGTATCTCTGAGGGAGTACGTGTATGATTTATCATTGGTTTTAGATTCAGCAGTTCTGAAAGATTTGGGAGTTGATCAGGACTTGCCGGTAGTCCTGTATTCTGTTTAGATTTGTAGATCTAGATATATAGGAGCTCTAGATCTGAGTGGTGTTGCTAGTTTAGATTCTGTAGGGCGAGTGTTCCGGTGTTTGTACATGGGAAACTCTAGGAATTCTTATCCAGAATTTTGTCTGGATAATTAGAATTGTTTGTTTTGAATTGGTTGCTTTGGTTGCTAGTATTTGGTTGATAGTATATGATTGCTCTTTTAAAATTTAAAATCTGTATAGAATTATTAAATTACCTTTGCTTTTAAATTTCGGGGACGAAATTCTTTTAAGGGGGGAGGAATGTGATGTCCCGGAAATTTAGGCAATAATTATTTAATAATTTCATTGATAATTATTTTATAATGTGAAATATTGATATGATAATTCAAACTGAAAATCTCTTTTGAAAATTTACAATTAATTAATTTGTTAAATGATATTCTTTTCAAAAATCAAAAATATTTTATTTATAATGTATAAATGTTTATACATTGTAAATAGAGATTTGGTTTTAATTTTAAATTTATATTTAATAAAGTATATTTTCTAATTATTATATATAAATGTAAATTTGTAAATTGATTTAAATTAGTAAGTAAGTATTTATTTTTGTTTATAAAATAAATATAGTTTAATTTTGTTTTATAATAAAAGTATAATTTGTTTTATTTTAAAATTGCTTTTCTTTGAAATAGATTTAATTCATTCTTCTCTTTTGAAATTTGGTTTATAAATAATATTATTTTAAAATAATTAAAAAACCATTTTAATGTAAGAGTATATATATGTATTTCAAAGCTAATGTTAATAAACATTTAAAAATAAAACATGTTTAAATAATTTAAAATAGTTTAAGATAATTTAAATACATATATAAATTTAAAATTGCTTCTAAACATTGATATATACATGTGTTAAGTTCTTAAACAATTAAGTGGACACTTGTAAATCAATTATCTTACTTAACATAACAAGTGGCATGCTAATTTATTTTTGGAATTTATTATTATTAATAAGAAAACATAACATTACATTTTGTTAAAACATTTTCTTCAAATGAGACTTAAATCAGATTTTAGGAAGAAAACTGAAAACCAAATTCCATCTAAAATTTGCAAAACCAATTCATGTTCAAAATCTACAAACAAATACAAATTTATCTTCAAACCTGCAATCTTCCTCTTCAAAATCTCAAACCTGCAAATTACAAACTTCAATCAAGTCTGCATGCTCAATTACAACCTCAAATCTGTAAATCATTTCTTCAAAATACAACTTCATATTTGCAACCTATCTTCAAACTTCAACCAAACCTAAATATCTGAATAACAAAATGAAGTCCAATTTAAAGTCTGAACTATTAGATGAGTCTGCATGCATCATAAGACAGAAAAGCAACTTCAACTTCAAATTTGCATCTCTGGAACAATCTGCATATCTGAAGCTAAGATTCAGTGATCAAATTGGAAGTCCAACATCAACTTGCTAATGGCATTCAAGTTCATCATGCATTTCAAATGTAAGCCCTGGGAATGAAGTCTACACCTAAGATTTGCTCTGCATTCTTCAATTTAATAAGGTGAGTAAACCTTTACTTTTAAAAACAGTTTCTTTTTAATCAAACTGTTTACAAGATTGTTCTGTTTGTTTCTAAAAAAAAAAAGTGAATAACCCCACATGCACCAAAGTTTGAGTGATCAGAGCATATGAATTGAAAGATATGAGCTTGTAGAATGATGACTGTTCTGTGTACATGTTTGTGTTTAAATATTGCTTTTGCCTGTAGCTATATATCTTGTAAATTAAGATTTTTCTTTTACATAAAATCTTTACCACTTGAATTGATTCCAGTTTGTAATTTTTGTGAAATAAGACATGTTGTTTGGTATAGCTTAGATTTATAAATTTTCTGTTAGTTTAAGAAAATGTAGTCTCTGTAAAACAATGGAAATCAGTTATATTCAAATAACCAAATCCAAACTCATAATGATTGGGGCATGCTGTAATATGAATGGAGGTAGAGGGGTTGATAAGGGAAGATGGTCAGTAATTTATGTCAGAGGAGATGGTGATTGAATTGAGGTTTCCAGGTTTTCAAAAGCCTGCTTTTTAGTGTGCAGTTCTTAGTATCTGCATATGCTCTATGTTGCATTAAGTGAGTTAGGAACTTGAGAGGTTGTAGAGAGGACTTGAGGGAGGGTTTGCCGGAGTCTCAAGGGTGTTGATGGTCGGAGGTGAGATTGGGAGATGGAGACAGGTTTGGTAGTTGAGTTCTGGTGAACTCAGATGGGGTGTGCAGGGTTTGTTGTGACTCGGGTAATACTCGGGTAGTTGTGCTTCTAACTCTAAGCAGAGGAGATTGGAACTCGAAGTAGTAGATGGGTAGCTCGGGTTTATGTGCAGGGTTTTTAAATCCAGAGAGTTGCAGTTTTTCTTAGAAATTTGAATTGAATTCAAATTCTAGTGTAGGGTTGATTTAAGTATGGATTGAACTAAATCTAAATAGAGTTTGAATTCATAGTTTTTAAAGGTAAATCTTAAACTTAAACAGGATTTAAAACTCTGTTTTAAATCAAGAATTTAAAACAGTTGCAGGTTTAAATCCAGAGAGAATTTACAGTTTTAAATTTTAAATGGAATTCATATTTTAAGGTGAAATCTGGATTTAAGTATGAATTGGAATTGAATCCAAATAAAGTTCTGAGTTCAAAGTTTTAAAGATGAAATTTTTAAATTTTAACAAAGTTTTAATTTCTGTTTAATCAAGAAATTTTAAAACTGTTTCAGGTTTTATAACAGAGAGTTGCAGTTTTTAATGTTTAATGAAATTCATGTTTTAAGTTGTAAATTTGATTTAAATACAAGTTAAATTTGTATTCAAATAGAGTTTGGAATTCAAAGTTTTCAAAAATGAAATATGTTAAATTTAAACAAGTTTTAAATTTGGTTCTAAATCAATATTAAAACAGTTGCAGATTTATTGAACCTGTACTTTTGCAGTTTTAAAGTATTAAATAAAATTCATATTTTAAAGATTTTAAATTAAATCAAATGCAAGATTTAACTGAATTCAAATGAATTTTGAATTCAAAGTTTTTAATTCTGTTTTTAATCTAGATTTAAACTGTTTCAGGTTTAAGCCTGAGAGATTTGCAGTTTTAAAACTTTTTGAATAAATTCATATTTTAAAGTTGCAACATGATTCAAGTGTAACTTGAATTTGAATTCAAATTTTATTCTGAATTAAAAGTTTTAAAAATTCAAATCTTAAATTTAAACTAGATTTAAAATTCAGTTTTAATCAAGTTTAAGAATAGTTTCAGGTTGTTTTTTTTTTAAACCAGAATTAGATTTAAATAGTTTTGTAAGTTTTAGAAGTATGATCAAATTTAAATATTTTCAAATTTGATTTAAACTGGTTTGAAATCAAATTAAAAACAGTTTCAAATTTACTTTGAAACTCAGTCTTGATTTCAAACAGTTTATAAATTTAAAGAAGAATGAATGAACATATTTCAGTGTTTAATATAGATTTGAAAATAAAATTTGATTTCAAATAAGTTTAAACTTGGAAGAAATTAGTTCCTTAGTATTTGAATTTAAAATATGAAGTGTTAATTTAGATTCATGTTTAAATGGTTAAACATTTTAAAATATCAAATTTTTAAAATGGAATTTGAATTTGAATTTAGAAATGTATTGTTTTAATACATTTTGAATGTGAAGGAGTTATTTGATTAGTAATTAGAATATTTTGAAAATATTTAAGATAATTAAGAATTTACTTAATTATCTGATTTGAAATAATGATTTAGATTAATTTTAATTAGAAATGATTTATTAATCTGATCCAGATTTCTTAAGTATGTAATTAATGAAATGTGTTAAATAATAATGATGATAATTATCTAAGGATAATTTAGTAATTAATTAAGGAAATTAATTTTGGGTAATTAATTAGATTAATTGATTGAATCTAATTAATTGTAATTTGTTAAGTAATTAAGTAATTAATTACTTATTGTAATTTATTTTGGATTGTGATTTATTTTAGTTAATTAATTTAGTTTAATTAATTTAAATAAATCATTTGATGATTTTAAGAATGTAATTACTTAATGTAATTAGTGGAGCAGGATTACTTAATGAAGTAATAATGTTAATTACTGGAATGTAATTAGTAATTTGGATAATTACTTTTGTAATTAATTAAGGAATTAATTAATGATTAATTATTGGTTAATTAATTTGTTAATGAGTAATTAAAGATAGTTAATTACTTAATTGAATATTAATCAAGGTGATTAATAATTAGATTTAATTACTAAATGTAATTAATTTTAATTAAGTAATTTATTTAAATGTTAGAGATCATTAATTATTTTAATTAATGATGTAATTAATGATTGTTTAATTAATTATTAATTAATTAAGTGATTAATTAATTGTAATTAATTAAGTGATTAATTAATTGTAATTAACTAAGGATAAATATAATTAATTATAATTAATTAATAAATGAGTAATTAAATGTTAATTATTTATGATTAAGGTTAATTAATTAAGGACTAATTACTTATTGTAATTAGTAAATGATTAATCAGGGTTGTTTAATCAAGTTAAATACATAGTGTATAATTAATTAACTGGGTTAATTAATTAATGGATGTTAAGCAGGATTTAAATGTGTTAATTAATTTAATTTATTTTAAATTAATTAGAGATGATTGTAATTAATTTAATTCATTTTAAATTAATTATAAATTGTTGGTTAGCAAATCATTGCTTATGGATGTTATTGATTGAATGGTTGTGATCTCAGTAATGAGATGAGTTGTATTTGTATGATATGAATGTATGGTTTAAATATGATGGTTTGTGATGGATTGTTTGGTTGTGATGATTATCTGTTTATGGATGATACAGATTATCTGTTATGATATGAATGTGCTTATCTATTGTTAAATGTAGTTTACCTATCTCTGTAAAGTATATAGTAATGAGATAAGTTAATTGTTTAAAAACCCTTAAGTACAACTTGGACATTAAAATGGCGTTTGGTTTCGATGAGACCGGGATCGGGTTTCCATATTTGGATATCCGAAAACCACATCGATTCCAATTAAACGTTAGGTCGTTAATCCAAGTGGAGCAAGTGAAGACTCGAGGTGTAAGGGCTATACGTCAGTATAACTCTGTGGGTGATTCCGTAATGAGTTTGACGGAATAGTGCTTATAGATTCGAGATGGTGAATCAGAGTGCAAGGGCTATGGTCGTTGACTCTGAGGGTGATTCCAAAATGAGTGCAACGAGATAGTGCCTTCGGTTTCGTTCGAACCCGGAACGAACTTGTATGGATTGAATGCTTTCAGCACATCGTCAGGCGGACGATGAGCATTCTAAGATGATTGGTCCTATAAAGGTAATCGCAGCCTCAAGCCTCATCAACCGGGAATGGCTAAAACAGGGGAGGTGCAGCAAAGCTTCGTGGGTAGCCCCTACTGGAGGACAAGATTTATCCCTGTCTAGAGTCCCTTTATATTTCGGCTGTGTGGTGCAGTTGGCGACGGCCAATCTGCGGGGTAGTCTTGTTCGGAACTATTCAGTAAGGAATGGTTCCGGCTTTGTGTAGCAGGGGAGTTAGGGTGGCTCCTCGGTACGGTGATCTAGGCCACGTACTGTGACGGGCGGTACCCCAGTAGCCCTGCCATTGATGGAATCCAAAATCCAATAAGTGCCGTACGGTTTTGATTGTGCCCAACTATGTTGGAACGTGAGATGTAAGCATTCCAGCTATTTCTGTATTTTATTTTGAAAACCCTAAACACTATTATAATATCACTGGATTTCCTATCAAATGTTTTGGTTAGCGTAAGGTAAAAACTTTTCCATGTTTATGTGTGGGAAGTCTTACGTGATACTTTTCTTTTCAAAGGATTTTCTAAAGTTAAGCAATTTTAAACCCGTTTACTCACACCAGACCCCTGTCTGACCTGAGTGTTTATTTTCTGTTTTATTAAACTCTTGGGTACTCATATTCTATATGAGTAGTCAAGTGATTCAGGTTATCTCTTGACGAGTTCTGGAGGAGATAATGGAGCAGGAGGCTTCAGCGTGTAGATATATGTAGTAGTTCCGCTGTGTTTGTGTTGTATTGATTATCTCTGATGTACTTGGATTGTAATAGCTAGACAGATGTTTATAACTGTCTAGTTTTGTGTTGTATTAGCTGTATTACTCTGATGTATAAGATACTATGTAAAGTTTTATGTGATATATTATAATTTATTCGATTCCGCTGTGAGATTCTGATGTTGTCTGTTCTTTCTTTCCTTTCTTTTCTCTTTCTATCCCTTTCTTTCTTCTGAACGATGCAATCTTCCTGGAGTATGGAAGTTGGGTCGTCACATTTAATCACAGAACTTAGCTTATAAGCTAAGCAACAACCGACAAAGAATAAAGTACAACAGTACTTTTTGTCGGCCACGTGCACTACACGACAAAAATATTAAACAGATGTGGGTCCCACCACATTAAAAAGAAGGTACGACAACCAAATGTGGGCCCCACCACATTTAAAAGACGGCGGGATTAAAAAATAAAGCATAAAAAATCCCGCCTAAAACCTAATAGGACCCACAAAAACACGTGGCAAAATTTAGGCCACCCGGTAATATTAAACGGGTGGCCTAAATTTTGCCAGATGTCAAACGCATATATATTGGTGTTAACCTATATAAACAACCCCATAACACCAATACAACCAGAACATTGAAACAACACCGATTACAATTATGAGAAACCCCCCAACTAATTTTCGTCTTCATGCAAAAAATATTTTCCTCACATATCCAAAATGCAATTTAGAAATTTCCGAAGCAATGAAACAAATACAAAACATACAATGTTCGTCAAACAAGAAATTCATACGAATTTCTCAAGAAACTCACGAAGATGGTTCTCCACATCTACATGCTTTAATACAATTCGAAGGTAAACTTCAATTATACAATAATCGTTTATTTGATCTTACCCATCCAAACACCTCTTCAATATTTCATCCGAATATTCAAGGAGCAAAATCCAGTTCAGATGTTAAAAAATACATTGAAAAGGAAGGAACCTATCTAGATTGGGGTGAGTTTCAGATAGATGGTCGGTCTGCAAGAGGAGGATTACAATCCGCTAATAAAGCTTACGCCCAAGCTTTAAATAGCGAAACTCATCAAAAAGCAATGGAAACTATTAAAGAGCTTGCGCCTAGAGATTTTGTTCTACAATTCCACAATATTCAAAACAATCTAAACCGAATCTTCCAAAAGCCAAAAGAAGTCTACGTTCCGAAATTCCATTTTAGTCAATTCGTACTCACGGATGAAATTTCATTATGGTTCTCAAAAACTTTCGAACCACAAAATTTAAATGAATCCCCTGCGGGGCCATCTTTTCAAACGGCCAACAATTGTGGATAATTGTTTGGCAACTCTGTCACTTTGAAAGGAGGCATATAAATACAGAATAGTCTGAAGTAAAAATAATAGTATAAAAATTAAAAACAACCAATCAGGTAACGATACCATTCTAAAACAAATATTTAATCACAGAACTTAGCTTATAAGCTAAGCGACAACCGACAAAGAATAAAGTACAACAGTACTTTTTGTCGGCCACGTGCACTACACGATAAAAATATTAAACAGATGTGGGTCCCACCACATTAAAAAGAAGGTACGACAACCAAATGTGGGCCCCACCACATTTAAAAGACGGCGGGATAAAAAAATAAAGCAAAAAAAATCCCGCCTAAAACCTAAAAGGACCCACAAAAACACGTGGCAAAATTTAGGCCACCCGGTAATATTAAACGGGTGGCCTAAATTTTGCCAGATGTCAAACGCGTATGTATTGGTGTTAACCTATATAAACAACCCCATAACACCAATACAACCAGAACATTGAAACAACACCGATTACAATTATGAGAAACCCCCCAACTAATTTTCGTCTTCATGCAAAAAATATTTTCCTCACATATCCAAAATGCAATTTAGAAATTTCCGAAGCAATGAAACAAATACAAAACATACAATGTTCGTCAAACAAGAAATTCATACGAATTTCTCAAGAAACTCACGAAGATGGTTCTCCACATCTACATGCTTTAATACAATTCGAAGGTAAACTTCAATTATACAATAATCGTTTATTTGATCTTACCCATCCAAACACCTCTTCAATATTTCATCCGAATATTCAAGGAGCAAAATCCAGTTCAGATGTTAAAAAATACATTGAAAAGGAAGGAACCTATCTAGATTGGAGTGAGTTTCAGATAGATGGTCGGTCTGCAAGAGGAGGATTACAATCCGCTAATGAAGCTTACGCCCAAGCTTTAAATAGCGAAACTCATCAAAAAGCAATGGAAACTATTAAAGAGCTTGCGCCTAGAGATTTTGTTCTACAATTCCACAATATTCAAAACAATCTAAACCGAATCTTCCAAAAGCCAAAAGAAGTCTACGTTCCGAAATTCCATTTTAGTCAATTCATACTCACGGATGAAATTTCATTATGGTTCTCAAAAACTTTCGAACCACAAAATTTAAATGAATCCCCTGCGGGGCCATCTTTTCATATAGTCAAAAAAGATACTGACAGACCAAAATCAATTATTATCGAAGGTTCTACAAGAACAGGAAAAACACAGTGGGCACGTTCTATTGGACCACATAATTACTTAAGTGGCACCTGGTGCACTTTTCCTCAAACGACAAACGAGACTTTAATAACTTATTCACCTCTTTATTAAACAGGAGGAACTCTTCCTGTTCCTCCAAATTGATGTCTTTCGGGTTCGCCTTGATTCCCAAAATGTCCCACTTGTTCTGCCGAAGAAAACAACTGGTGCAAACGGCCGACAATTGTGGATAATTGTTTGGCAACTCTGTCACTTTGAAAGGAGGCATATAAATACAGAATAGTCTGAAGTAAAAATAATAGTATAAAAATTAAAAACAACCAATCAGGTAACGATACCATTCTAAAACAAATATTTAATCATAGAACTTAGCTTATAAGCTAAGCAACAACCGACAAAGAATAAAGTACAACAGTACTTTTTGTCGGCCACGTGCACTACACGATAAAAATATTAAACAGATGTGGGTCCCACCACATTAAAAAGAAGGTACGACAACCAAATGTGGGCCCCACCACATTTGAAAGACGGCGGGATAAAAAAATAAAGCATAAAAAAACCCGCCTAAAACCTAATAGGACCCACAAAAACACGTGGCAAAATTTAGGCCACCCGGTAATATTAAACGGGTGGCCTAAATTTTGCCAGATGTCGAACGCATATGTATTGGTGTTAACCTATATAAACAACCCCATAACACCAATACAACCAGAACATTGAAACAACACCGATTACAATTATGAGAAACCCCCCAACTAATTTTCGTCTTCATGCAAAAAATATTTTCCTCACATATCCAAAATGCAATTTAGAAATTTCCGAAGCAATGAAACAAATACAAAACATACAATGTTCGTCAAACAAGAAATTCATACGAATTTCTCAAGAAACTCACGAAGATGGTTCTCCACATCTACATGCTTTAATACAATTCGAAGGTAAACTTCAATTATACAATAATCGTTTATTTGATCTTACCCATCCAAACACCTCTTCAATATTTCATCCGAATATTCAAGGAGCAAAATCCAGTTCAGATGTTAAAAAATACATTGAAAAGGAAGGAACCTATCTAGATTGGGGTGAGTTTCAGATAGATGGTCGGTCTGCAAGAGGAGGATTACAATCCTCTAATAAAGCTTACGCCCAAGCTTTAAATAGCGAAACTCATCAAAAAGCAATGGAAACTATTAAAGAGCTTGCGCCTAGAGATTTTGTTCTACAATTCCACAATATTCAAAACAATCTAAACCGAATCTTCCAAAAGCCAAAAGAAGTCTACGTTCCGAAATTCCATTTTAGTCAATTCATACTCACGGATGAAATTTCATTATGGTTCTCAAAAACTTTCGAACCACAAAATTTAAATGAATCCCCTGCGGGGCCATCTTTTCATATACTCAAAAAAGATACTGACAGACCAAAATCAATTATTATCGAAGGTTCTACAAGAACAGGAAAAACACAGTGGGCACGTTCTATTGGACCACATAATTACTTAAGTGGCACCTGGTGCACTTTTCCTCAAACGACAAACGAGACTTTAATAACTTATTCACCTCTTTATTAAACAGGAGGAACTCTTCCTGTTCCTCCAAATTGATGTCTTTCGGGTTCGCCTTGATTCCCAAAATGTCCCACTTGTTCTGCCGAAGAAAACAACTGGTGCAAACGGCCAACAATTGTGGATAATTGTTTGGCAACTCTGTCACTTTGAAAGGAGGCATATAAATACAGAATAGTCTGAAGTAAAAATAATAGTATAAAAATTAAAAACAACCAATCAGGTAACGATACCATTCTAAAACAAATATTTAATCACAGAACTTAGCTTATAAGCTAAGCAACAACCGACAAAGAATAAAGTACAACAGTACTTTTTGTCGGCCACGTGCACTACACGATAAAAATATTAAACAGATGTGGGTCCCACCACATTAAAAAGAAGGTACGACAACCAAATGTGGGCCCCACCACATTTAAAAGACGGAGGGATAAAAAAATAAAGCATAAAAAAACCCGCCTAAAACCTAATAGGACCCACAAAAACACGTGGCAAAATTTAGGCCACCCGGTAATATTAAACGGGTGGCCTAAATTTTGCCAGATGTCAAACGCATATGTATTGGTGTTAACCTATATAAACAACCCCATAACACCAATACAACCAGAACATTGAAACAACACCGATTACAATTATGAGAAACCCCCCAACTAATTTTCGTCTTCATGCAAAAAATATTTTCCTCACATATCCAAAATGCAATTTAGAAATTTCCGAAGCAATGAAACAAATACAAAACATACAATGTTCGTCAAACAAGAAATTCATACGAATTTCTCAAGAAACTCACGAAGATGGTTCTCCACATCTACATGCTTTAATACAATTCGAAGGTAAACTTCAATTATACAATAATCGTTTATTTGATCTTACCCATCCAAACACCTCTTCAATATTTCATCCGAATATTCAAGGAGCAAAATCCAGTTCAGATGTTAAAAAATACATTGAAAAGGAAGGAACCTATCTAGATTGGGGTGAGTTTCAGATAGATGGTCGGTCTGCAAGAGGAGGATTACAATCCGCTAATAAAGCTTACGCCCAAGCTTTAAATAGCGAAACTCATCAAAAAGCAATGGAAACTATTAAAGAGCTTGCGCCTAGAGATTTTGTTCTACAATTCCACAATATTCAAAACAATCTAAACCGAATCTTCCAAAAGCCAAAAGAAGTCTACGTTCCGAAATTCCATTTTAGTCAATTCATACTCACGGATGAAATTTCATTATGGTTCTCAAAAACTTTCGAACCACAAAATTTAAATGAATCCCCTGCGGGGCCATCTTTTCATATACTCAAAAAAGATACTGACAGACCAAAATCAATTATTATCGAAGGTTCTACAAGAACAGGAAAAACATAGTGGGCACGTTCTATTGGACCACATAATTACTTAAGTGGCACCTGGTGCACTTTTCCTCAAACGACAAACGAGACTTTAATAACTTATTCACCTCTTTATTAAACAGGAGGAACTCTTCCTGTTCCTCCAAATTGATGTCTTTCGGGTTCGCCTTGATTCCCAAAATGTCCCACTTGTTCTGCCGAAGAAAACAACTGGTGCAAACGGCCAACAATTGTGGATAATTGTTTGGCAACTCTGTCACTTTGAAAGGAGGCATATAAATACAGAATAGTCTGAAGTAAAAATAATAGTATAAAAATTAAAAACAACCAATCAGGTAACGATACCATTCTAAAACAAATATTTAATCACAGAACTTAGCTTATAAGCTAAGCAACAACCGACAAAGAATAAAGTACAACAGTACTTTTTGTCGGCCACGTGCACTACACGATAAAAATATTAAACAGATGTGGGTCCCACCACATTAAAAAGAAGGTACGACAACCAAATGTGGGCCCCACCACATTTAAAAGACGGCGGGATAAAAAAATAAAGCATAAAAAAACCCGCCTAAAACCTAATAGGACCCACAAAAACACGTGGCAAAATTTAGGCCACCCGGTAATATTAAACGGGTGGCCTAAATTTTGCCAGATGTCAAACGCATATGTATTGGTGTTAACCTATATAAACAACCCCATAACACCAATACAACCAGAACATTGAAACAACACCGATTACAATTATGAGAAACCCCCCAACTAATTTTCGTCTTCATGCAAAAAATATTTTCCTCACATATCCAAAATGCAATTTAGAAATTTCCGAAGCAATGAAACAAATACAAAACATACAATGTTCGTCAAACAAGAAATTCATACGAATTTCTCAAGAAACTCACGAAGATGGTTCTCCACATCTACATGCTTTAATACAATTCGAAGGTAAACTTCAATTATACAATAATCGTTTATTTGATCTTACCCATCCAAACACCTCTTCAATATTTCATCCGAATATTCAAGGAGCAAAATCCAGTTCAGATGTTAAAAAATACATTGAAAAGGAAGGAACCTATCTAGATTGGGGTGAGTTTCAGATAGATGGTCGGTCTGCAAGAGGAGGATTACAATCCGCTAATAAAGCTTACGCCCAAGCTTTAAATAGCGAAACTCATCAAAAAGCAATGGAAACTATTAAAGAGCTTGCGCCTAGAGATTTTGTTCTACAATTCCACAATATTCAAAACAATCTAAACCGAATCTTCCAAAAGCCAAAAGAAGTCTACGTTCCGAAATTCCATTTTAGTCAATTCATACTCACGGATGAAATTTCATTATGGTTCTCAAAAACTTTCGAACCACAAAATTTAAATGAATCCCCTGCGGGGCCATCTTTTCATATACTCAAAAAAGATACTGACAGACCAAAATCAATTATTATCGAAGGTTCTACAAGAACAGGAAAAACACAGTGGGCACGTTCTATTGGACCACATAATTACTTAAGTGGCACCTGGTGCACTTTTCCTCAAACGACAAACGAGACTTTAATAACTTATTCACCTCTTTATTAAACAGGAGGAACTCTTCCTGTTCCTCCAAATTGATGTCTTTCGGGTTCGCCTTGATTCCCAAAATGTCCCACTTGTTCTGCCGAAGAAAACAACTGGTGCAAACGGCCAACAATTGTGGATAATTGTTTGGCAACTCTGTCACTTTGAAAGGAGGCATATAAATACAGAATAGTCTGAAGTAAAAATAATAGTATAAAAATTAAAAACAACCAATCAGGTAACGATACCATTCTAAAACAAATATTTAATCACAGAACTTAGCTTATAAGCTAAGCAACAACCGACAAAGAATAAAGTACAACAGTACTTTTTGTCGGCCACGTGCACTACACGATAAAAATATTAAACAGATGTGGGTCCCACCACATTAAAAAGAAGGTACGACAACCAAATGTGGGCCCCACCACATTTAAAAGACGGCGGGATAAAAAAATAAAGCATAAAAAAACCCGCCTAAAACCTAATAGGACCCACAAAAACACGTGGCAAAATTTAGGCCACCCGGTAATATTAAACGGGTGGCCTAAATTTTGCCAGATGTCAAACGCATATGTATTGGTGTTAACCTATATAAACAACCCCATAACACCAATACAACCAGAACATTGAAACAACACCGATTACAATTATGAGAAACCCCCCAACTAATTTTCGTCTTCATGCAAAAAATATTTTCCTCACATATCCAAAATGCAATTTAGAAATTTCCGAAGCAATGAAACAAATACAAAACATACAATGTTCGTCAAACAAGAAATTCATACGAATTTCTCAAGAAACTCACGAAGATGGTTCTCCACATCTACATGCTTTAATACAATTCGAAGGTAAACTTCAATTATACAATAATCGTTTATTTGATCTTACCCATCCAAACACCTCTTCAATATTTCATCCGAATATTCAAGGAGCAAAATCCAGTTCAGATGTTAAAAAATACATTGAAAAGGAAGGAACCTATCTAGATTGGGGTGAGTTTCAGATAGATGGTCGGTCTGCAAGAGGAGGATTACAATCCGCTAATAAAGCTTACGCCCAAGCTTTAAATAGCGAAACTCATCAAAAAGCAATGGAAACTATTAAAGAGCTTGCGCCTAGAGATTTTGTTCTACAATTCCACAATATTCAAAACAATCTAAACCGAATCTTCCAAAAGCCAAAAGAAGTCTACGTTCCGAAATTCCATTTTAGTCAATTCATACTCACGGATGAAATTTCATTATGGTTCTCAAAAACTTTCGAACCACAAAATTTAAATGAATCCCCTGCGGGGCCATCTTTTCATATACTCAAAAAAGATACTGACAGACCAAAATCAATTATTATCGAAGGTTCTACAAGAACAGGAAAAACACAGTGGGCACGTTCTATTGGACCACATAATTACTTAAGTGGCACCTGGTGCACTTTTCCTCAAACGACAAACGAGACTTTAATAACTTATTCACCTCTTTATTAAACAGGAGGAACTCTTCCTGTTCCTCCAAATTGATGTCTTTCGGGTTCGCCTTGATTCCCAAAATGTCCCACTTGTTCTGCCGAAGAAAACAACTGGTGCAAACGGCCAACAATTGTGGATAATTGTTTGGCAACTCTGTCACTTTGAAAGGAGGCATATAAATACAGAATAGTCTGAAGTAAAAATAATAGTATAAAAATTAAAAACAACCAATCAGGTAACGATACCATTCTAAAACAAATATTTAATCACAGAACTTAGCTTATAAGCTAAGCAACAACCGACAAAGAATAAAGTACAACAGTACTTTTTGTCGGCCACGTGCACTACACGATAAAAATATTAAACAGATGTGGGTCCCACCACATTAAAAAGAAGGTACGACAACCAAATGTGGGCCCCACCACATTTAAAAGACGGCGGGATAAAAAAATAAAGCATAAAAAAACCCGCCTAAAACCTAATAGGACCCACAAAAACACGTGGCAAAATTTAGGCCACCCGGTAATATTAAACGGGTGGCCTAAATTTTGCCAGATGTCAAACGCATATGTATTGGTGTTAACCTATATAAACAACCCCATAACACCAATACAACCAGAACATTGAAACAACACCGATTACAATTATGAGAAACCCCCCAACTAATTTTCGTCTTCATGCAAAAAATATTTTACTCACATATCCAAAATGCAATTTAGAAATTTCCGAAGCAATGAAACAAATACAAAACATACAATGTTCGTCAAACAAGAAATTCATACGAATTTCTCAAGAAACTCACGAAGATGGTTCTCCACATCTACATGCTTTAATACAATTCGAAGGTAAACTTCAATTATACAATAATCGTTTATTTGATCTTACCCATCCAAACACCTCTTCAATATTTCATCCGAATATTCAAGGAGCAAAATCCAGTTCAGATGTTAAAAAATACATTGAAAAGGAAGGAACCTATCTAGATTGGGGTGAGTTTCAGATAGATGGTCGGTCTGCAAGAGGAGGATTACAATCCGCTAATAAAGCTTACGCCCAAGCTTTAAATAGCGAAACTCATCAAAAAGCAATGGAAACTATTAAAGAGCTTGCGCCTAGAGATTTTGTTCTACAATTCCACAATATTCAAAACAATCTAAACCGAATCTTCCAAAAGCCAAAAGAAGTCTACGTTCCGAAATTCCATTTTAGTCAATTCATACTCACGGATGAAATTTCATTATGGTTCTCAAAAACTTTCGAACCACAAAATTTAAATGAATCCCCTGCGGGGCCATCTTTTCATATACTCAAAAAAGATACTGACAGACCAAAATCAATTATTATCGAAGGTCCTACAAGAACAGGAAAAACACAGTGGGCACGTTCTATTGGACCACATAAACTTTAATAACTTATTCACCTCTTTATTAAACAGGAGGAACTCTTCCTGTTCCTCCAAATTGATGTCTTTCAGGTTCGCCTTGATTCCCAAAATGTCCCACTTGTTCTGCCGAAGAAAACAACTGGTGCAAACGGCCAACAATTGTGGATAATTGTTTGGCAACTCTGTCACTTTGAAAGGAGGCATATAAATACAGAATAGTCTGAAGTAAAAATAATAGTATAAAAATTAAAAACAACCAATCAGGTAACGATACCATTCTAAAACAAATATTTAATCACAGAACTTAGCTTATAAGCTAAGCAACAACCGACAAAGAATAAAGTACAACAGTACTTTTTGTCGGCCACGTGCACTACACGATAAAAATATTAAACAGATGTGGGTCCCACCACATTAAAAAGAAGGTACGACAACCAAATGTGGGCCCCACCACATTTAAAAGACGGCGGGATAAAAAAATAAAGCATAAAAAACCCGCCTAAAACCTAATAGGACCCACAAAAACACGTGGCAAAATTTAGGCCACCCGGTAATATTAAACGGGTGGCCTAAATTTTGCCAGATGTCAAACGCATATGTATTGGTGTTAACCTATATAAACAACCCCATAACACCAATACAACCAGAACATTGAAACAACACCGATTACAATTATGAGAAACCCCCCAACTAATTTTCGTCTTCATGCAAAAAATATTTTCCTCACATATCCAAAATGCAATTTAGAAATTTCCGAAGCAATGAAACAAATACAAAACATACAATGTTCGTCAAACAAGAAATTCATACGAATTTCTCAAGAAACTCACGAAGATGGTTCTCCACATCTACATGCTTTAATACAATTCGAAGGTAAACTTCAATTATACAATAATCGTTTATTTGATCTTACCCATCCAAACACCTCTTCAATATTTCATCCGAATATTCAAGGAGCAAAATCCAGTTCAGATGTTAAAAAATACATTGAAAAGGAAGGAACCTATCTAGATTGGGGTGAGTTTCAGATAGATGGTCGGTCTGCAAGAGGAGGATTACAATCCGCTAATAAAGCTTACGCCCAAGCTTTAAATAGCGAAACTCATCAAAAAGCAATGGAAACTATTAAAGAGCTTGCGCCTAGAGATTTTGTTCTACAATTCCACAATATTCAAAACAATCTAAACCGAATCTTCCAAAAGCCAAAAGAAGTCTACGTTCCGAAATTCCATTTTAGTCAATTCATACTCACGGATGAAATTTCATTATGGTTCTCAAAAACTTTCGAACCACAAAATTTAAATGAATCCCCTGCGGGGCCATCTTTTCATATACTCAAAAAAGATACTGACAGACCAAAATCAATTATTATCGAAGGTTCTACAAGAACAGGAAAAACACAGTGGGCACGTTCTATTGGACCACATAATTACTTAAGTGCACCTGGTGCACTTTTCCTCAAACGACAAACGAGACTTTAATAACTTATTCACCTCTTTATTAAACAGGAGGAACTCTTCCTGTTCCTCCAAATTGATGTCTTTCGGGTTCGCCTTGATTCCCAAAATGTCCCACTTGTTCTGCCGAAGAAAACAACTGGTGCAAACGGCCAACAATTGTGGATAATTGTTTGGCAACTCTGTCACTTTGAAAGGAGGCATATAAATACAGAATAGTCTGAAGTAAAAATAATAGTATAAAAATTAAAAACAACCAATCAGGTAACGATACCATTCTAAAACAAATATTTAATCACAGAACTTAGCTTATAAGCTAAGCAACAACCGACAAAGAATAAAGTACAACAGTACTTTTTGTCGGCCACGTGCACTACACGACAAAAATATTAAACAGATGTGGGTCCCACCACATTAAAAAGAAGGTACGACAACCAAATGTGGGCCCCACCACATTTAAAAGACGGCGGGATTAAAAAATAAAGCATAAAAAATCCCGCCTAAAACCTAATAGGACCCACAAAAACACGTGGCAAAATTTAGGCCACCCGGTAATATTAAACGGGTGGCCTAAATTTTGCCAGATGTCAAACGCATATGTATTGGTGTTAACCTATATAAACAACCCCATAACACCAATACAACCAGAACATTGAAACAACACCGATTACAATTATGAGAAACCCCCCAACTAATTTTCGTCTTCATGCAAAAAATATTTTCCTCACATATCCAAAATGCAATTTAGAAATTTCCGAAGCAATGAAACAAATACAAAACATACAATGTTCGTCAAACAAGAAATTCATACGAATTTCTCAAGAAACTCACGAAGATGGTTCTCCACATCTACATGCTTTAATACAATTCGAAGGTAAACTTCAATTATACAATAATCGTTTATTTGATCTTACCCATCCAAACACCTCTTCAATATTTCATCCGAATATTCAAGGAGCAAAATCCAGTTCAGATGTTAAAAAATACATTGAAAAGGAAGGAACCTATCTAGATTGGGGTGAGTTTCAGATAGATGGTCGGTCTGCAAGAGGAGGATTACAATCCGCTAATAAAGCTTACGCCCAAGCTTTAAATAGCGAAACTCATCAAAAAGCAATGGAAACTATTAAAGAGCTTGCGCCTAGAGATTTTGTTCTACAATTCCACAATATTCAAAACAATCTAAACCGAATCTTCCAAAAGCCAAAAGAAGTCTACGTTCCGAAATTCCATTTTAGTCAATTCATACTCACGGATGAAATTTCATTATGGTTCTCAAAAACTTTCGAACCACAAAATTTAAATGAATCCCCTGCGGGGCCATCTTTTCATATACTCAAAAAAGATACTGACAGACCAAAATCAATTATTATCGAAGGTGCTACAAGAACAGGAAAAACACAGTGGGCACGTTCTATTGGACCACATAAACTTTAATAACTTATTCACCTCTTTATTAAACAGGAGGAACTCTTCCTGTTCCTCCAAATTGATGTCTTTCAGGTTCGCCTTGATTCCCAAAATGTCCCACTTGTTCTGCCGAAGAAAACAACTGGTGCAAACGGCCAACAATTGTGGATAATTGTTTGGCAACTCTGTCACTTTGAAAGGAGGCATATAAATACAGAATAGTCTGAAGTAAAAATAATAGTATAAAAATTAAAAACAACCAATCAGGTAACGATGCCATTCTAAAACAAATATTTAATCACAGAACTTAGCTTATAAGCTAAGCAACAACCGACAAAGAATAAAGTACAACAGTACTTTTTGTCGGCCACGTGCACTACACGACAAAAATATTAAACAGATGTGGGTCCCACCACATTAAAAAGAAGGTACGACAACCAAATGTGGGCCCCACCACATTTAAAAGACGGCGGGATAAAAAAATAAAGCATAAAAAATCCCGCCTAAAACCTAATAGGACCCACAAAAACACGTGGCAAAATTTAGGCCACCCGGTAATATTAAACGGGTGGCCTAAATTTTGCCAGATGTCAAACGCATATGTATTGGTGTTAACCTATATAAACAACCCCATAACACCAATACAACCAGAACATTGAAACAACACCGATTACAATTATGAGAAACCCCCCAACTAATTTTCGTCTTCATGCAAAAAATATTTTCCTCACATATCCAAAATGCAATTTAGAAATTTCCGAAGCAATGAAACAAATACAAAACATACAATGTTCGTCAAACAAGAAATTCATACGAATTTCTCAAGAAACTCACGAAGATGGTTCTCCACATCTACATGCTTTAATACAATTCGAAGGTAAACTTCAATTATACAATAATCGTTTATTTGATCTTACCCATCCAAACACCTCTTCAATATTTCATCCGAATATTCAAGGAGCAAAATCCAGTTCAGATGTTAAAAAATACATTGAAAAGGAAGGAACCTATCTAGATTGGGGTGAGTTTCAGATAGATGGTCGGTCTGCAAGAGGAGGATTACAATCCGCTAATAAAGCTTACGCCCAAGCTTTAAATAGCGAAACTCATCAAAAAGCAATGGAAACTATTAAAGAGCTTGCGCCTAGAGATTTTGTTCTACAATTCCACAATATTCAAAACAATCTAAACCGAATCTTCCAAAAGCCAAAAGAAGTCTACGTTCCGAAATTCCATTTTAGTCAATTCATACTCACGGATGAAATTTCATTATGGTTCTCAAAAACTTTCGAACCACAAAATTTAAATGAATCCCCTGCGGGGCCATCTTTTCATATACTCAAAAAAGATACTGACAGACCAAAATCAATTATTATCGAAGGTCCTACAAGAACAGGAAAAACACAGTGGGCACGTTCTATTGGACTACATAAACTTTAATAACTTATTCACCTCTTTATTAAACAGGAGGAACTCTTCCTGTTCCTCCAAATTGATGTCTTTCAGGTTCGCCTTGATTCCCAAAATGTCCCACTTGTTCTGCCGAAGAAAACAACTGGTGCAAACGGCCAACAATTGTGGATAATTGTTTGGCAACTCTGTCACTTTGAAAGGAGGCATATAAATACAGAATAGTCTGAAGTAAAAATAATAGTATAAAAATTAAAAACAACCAATCAGGTAACGATACCATTCTAAAACAAATATTTAATCACAGAACTTAGCTTATAAGCTAAGCAACAACCGACAAAGAATAAAGTACAACAGTACTTTTTGTCGGCCACGTGCACTACACGATAAAAATATTAAACAGATGTGGGTCCCACCACATTAAAAAGAAGGTACGACAACCAAATGTGGGCCCCACCACATTTGAAAGACGGCGGGATAAAAAAATAAAGCATAAAAAATCCCGCCTAAAACCTAATAGGACCCACAAAAACACGTGGCAAAATTTAGGCCACCCGGTAATATTAAACGGGTGGCCTAAATTTTGCCAGATGTCAAACGCATATGTATTGGTGTTAACCTATATAAACAACCCCATAACACCAATACAACCAGAACATCGAAACAACACCGATTACAATTATGAGAAACCCCCCAACTAATTTTCGTCTTCATGCAAAAAATATTTTCCTCACATATCCAAAATGCAATTTAGAAATTTCCGAAGCAATGAAACAAATACAAAACATACAATGTTCGTCAAACAAAAAATTCATACGAATTTCTCAAGAAACTCACGAAGATGGTTCTCCACATCTACATGCTTTACTACAATTCGAAGGTAAACTTCAATTATACAATAATCGTTTATTTGATCTTACCCATCCAAACACCTCTTCAATATTTCATCCGAATATTCAAGGAGCAAAATCCAGTTCAGATGTTAAAAAATACATTGAAAAGGAAGGAACCTATCTAGATTGGGGTGAGTTTCAGATAGATGGTCGGTCTGCAAGAGGAGGATTACAATCCGCTAATAAAGCTTACGCCCAAGCTTTAAATAGCGAAACTCATCAAAAAGCAATGGAAACTATTAAAGAGCTTGCGCCTAGAGATTTTTTTCTACAATTCCACAATATTCAAAACAATCTAAACCGAATCTTCCAAAAGCCAAAAGAAGTCTACGTTCCGAAATTCCATTTTAGTCAATTCATACTCACGGATGAAATTTCATTATGGTTCTCAAAAACTTTCGAACCACAAAATTTAAATGAATCCCCTGCGGGGCCATCTTTTCATATACTCAAAAAAGATACTGACAGACCAAAATCAATTATTATCGAAGGTCCTACAAGAACAGGAAAAACACAGTGGGCACGTTCTATTGGACCACATAATTACTTAAGTGGCCATCTGGATTTCAACTACAACACTTTCTCAGACGAAGTGGAATACAACGTAATAGATGATGTGGATCCAGCGTACTTGAAAATGAAACATTGGAAACAATTAATTGGCGCGCAAAGAGAGTGGCAGACAAACCTTAAATATGGAAAACCACGTGTCATTAAAGCTGGTATTCCAATTGTTTGGCAACTCTGTCACTTTGAAAGGAGGCATATAAATACAGAATAGTCTGAAGTAAAAATAATAGTATAAAAATTAAAAACAACCAATCAGGTAACGATACCATTCTAAAACAAATATTTAATCACAGAACTTAGCTTATAAGCTAAGCAACAACCGACAAAGAATAAAGTACAACAGTACTTTTTGTCGGCCACGTGCACTACACGATAAAAATATTAAACAGATGTGGGTCCCACCACATTAAAAAGAAGGTACGACAACCAAATGTGGGCCCCACCACATTTAAAAGACGGCGGGATAAAAAAATAAAGCATAAAAAATCCCGCCTAAAACCTAATAGGACCCACAAAAACACGTGGCAAAATTTAGGCCACCCGGTAATATTAAACGGGTGGCCTAAATTTTGCCAGATGTCAAACGCATATGTATTGGTGTTAACCTATATAAACAACCCCATAACACCAATACAACCAGAACATTGAAACAACACCGATTACAATTATGAGAAACCCCCCAACTAATTTTCGTCTTCATGCAAAAAATATTTTCCTCACATATCCAAAATGCAATTTAGAAATTTCCGAAGCAATGAAACAAATACAAAACATACAATGTTCGTCAAACAAGAAATTCATACGAATTTCTCAAGAAACTCACGAAGATGGTTCTCCACATCTACATGCTTTAATACAATTCGAAGGTAAACTTCAATTATACAATAATCGTTTATTTGATCTTACCCATCCAAACACCTCTTCAATATTTCATCCGAATATTCAAGGAGCAAAATCCAGTTCAGATGTTAAAAAATACATTGAAAAGGAAGGAACCTATCTAGATTGGGGTGAGTTTCAGATAGATGGTCGGTCTGCAAGAGGAGGATTACAATCCGCTAATAAAGCTTACGCCCAAGCTTTAAATAGCGAAACTCATCAAAAAGCAATGGAAACTATTAAAGAGCTTGCGCCTAGAGATTTTGTTCTACAATTCCACAATATTCAAAACAATCTAAACCGAATCTTCCAAAAGCCAAAAGAAGTCTACGTTCCGAAATTCCATTTTAGTCAATTCGTACTCACGGATGAAATTTCATTATGGTTCTCAAAAACTTTCGAACCACAAAATTTAAATGAATCCCCTGCGGGGCCATCTTTTCAAACGGCCAACAATTGTGGATAATTGTTTGGCAACTCTGTCACTTTGAAAGGAGGCATATAAATACAGAATAGTCTGAAGTAAAAATAATAGTATAAAAATTAAAAACAACCAATCAGGTAACGATACCATTCTAAAACAAATATTTAATCACAGAACTTAGCTTATAAGCTAAGCAACAACCGACAAAGAATAAAGTACAACAGTACTTTTTGTCGGCCACGTGCACTACACGACAAAAATATTAAACAGATGTGGGTCCCACCACATTAAAAAGAAGGTACGACAACCAAATGTGGGCCCCACCACATTTAAAAGACGGCGGGATAAAAAAATAAAGCATAAAAAAACCCGCCTAAAACCTAATAGGACCCACAAAAACACGTGGCAAAATTTAGGCCACCCGGTAATATTAAACGGGTGGCCTAAATTTTGCCAGATGTCAAACGCATATGTATTGGTGTTAACCTATATAAACAACCCCATAACACCAATACAACCAGAACATTGAAACAACACCGATTACAATTATGAGAAACCCCCCAACTAATTTTCGTCTTCATGCAAAAAATATTTTCCTCACATATCCAAAATGCAATTTAGAAATTTCCGAAGCAATGAAACAAATACAAAACATACAATGTTCGTCAAACAAGAAATTCATACGAATTTCTCAAGAAACTCACGAAGATGGTTCTCCACATCTACATGCTTTAATACAATTCGAAGGTAAACTTCAATTATACAATAATCGTTTATTTGATCTTACCCATCCAAACACCTCTTCAATATTTCATCCGAATATTCAAGGAGCAAAATCCAGTTCAGATGTTAAAAAATACATTGAAAAGGAAGGAACCTATCTAGATTGGGGTGAGTTTCAGATAGATGGTCGGTCTGCAAGAGGAGGATTACAATCCGCTAATAAAGCTTACGCCCAAGCTTTAAATAGCGAAACTCATCAAAAAGCAATGGAAACTATTAAAGAGCTTGCACCTAGAGATTTTGTTCTACAATTCCACAATATTCAAAACAATCTAAACCGAATCTTCCAAAAGCCAAAAGAAGTCTACGTTCTGAAATTCCATTTTAGTCAATTCATACTCACGGATGAAATTTCATTATGGTTCTCAAAAACTTTCGAACCACAAAATTTAAATGAATCCCCTGCGGGGCCATCTTTTCATATACTCAAAAAAGATACTGACAGACCAAAATCAATTATTATCGAAGGTTCTACAAGAACAGGAAAAACACAGTGGGCACGTTCTATTGGACCACATAATTACTTAAGTGGCACCTGGTGCACTTTTCCTCAAACGACAAACGAGACTTTAATAACTTATTCACCTCTTTATTAAACAGGAGGAACTCTTCCTGTTCCTCCAAATTGATGTCTTTCGGGTTCGCCTTGATTCCCAAAATGTACCACTTGTTCTGCCGAAGAAAACAACTGGTGCAAACGGCCGACAATTGTGGATAATTGTTTGGCAACTCTGTCACTTTGAAAGGAGGCATATAAATACAGAATAGTCTGAAGTAAAAATAATAGTATAAAAATTAAAAACAACCAATCAGGTAACGATACCATTCTAAAACAAATATTTAATCACAGAACTTAGCTTATAAGCTAAGCAACAACCGACAAAGAATAAAGTACAACGGTACTTTTTGTCGGCCACGTGCACTACACGATAAAAATATTAAACAGATGTGGGTCCCACCACATTAAAAAGAAGGTACGACAACCAAATGTGGGCCCCACCACATTTGAAAGACGGCGGGATAAAAAAATAAAGCATAAAAAATCCCGTCTAAAACCTAATAGGACCCACAAAAACACGTGGCAAAATTTAGGCCACCCGGTAATATTAAACGGGTGGCCTAAATTTTGCCAGATGTCAAACGCATATGTATTGGTGTTAACCTATATAAACAACCCCATAACACCAATACAACCAGAACATTGAAACAACACCGATTACAATTATGAGAAACCCCCCAACTAATTTTCGTCTTCATGCAAAAAATATTTTCCTCACATATCCAAAATGCAATTTAGAAATTTCCGAAGCAATGAAACAAATACAAAACATACAATGTTCGTCAAACAAGAAATTCATACGAATTTCTCAAGAAACTCACGAAGATGGTTCTCCACATCTACATGCTTTAATACAATTCGAAGGTAAACTTCAATTATACAATAATCGTTTATTTGATCTTACCCATCCAAACACCTCTTCAATATTTCATCCGAATATTCAAGGAGCAAAATCCAGTTCAGATGTTAAAAAATACATTGAAAAGGAAGGAACCTATCTAGATTGGGGTGAGTTTCAGATGGATGGTCGGTCTGCAAGAGGAGGATTACAATCCGCTAATGAAGCTTACGCCCAAGCTTTAAATAGCGAAACTCATCAAAAAGAAATGGAAACTATTAAAGAGCTTGCGCCTAGAGATTTTGTTCTACAATTCCACAATATTCAAAACAATCTAAACCGAATCTTCCAAAAGCCAAAAGAAGTCTACGTTCCGAAATTCCATTTTAGTCAATTCATACTCACGGATGAAATTTCATTATGGTTCTCAAAAACTTTCGAACCACAAAATTTAAATGAATCCCCTGCGGGGCCATCTTTTCATATACTCAAAAAAGATACTGACAGACCAAAATCAATTATTATCGAAGGTCCTACAAGAACAGGAAAAACACAGTGGGCACGTTCTATTGGACCACATAATTACTTAAGTGGCCATCTGGATTTCAACTACAACACTTTCTCAGACGAAGTGGAATACAACGTAATAGATGATGTGGATCCAGCGTACTTGAAAATGAAACATTGGAAACAATTAATTGGCGCGCAAAGAGAGTGGCAGACAAACCTTAAATATGGAAAACCACGTGTCATTAAAGGTGGTATTCCAATTGTTTGGCAACTCTGTCACTTTGAAAGGAGGCATATAAATACAGAATAGTCTTTGAGGTTAAGTCGCTCGTTGATAGGTCGCTACCGACCTATGCTGGGTCGTGCATGTTGAGTCTTGTACATGTTGTAACCCTATAAATAGGGGAGGTCATGTCACTTTGTAAGGTTGTTGATTTTGGAATAAACTCTTGTTTGTTAGCTTTGTGCTTTCATCAAATTGGTAGTTGAGTGTGATCTCCTATCTCCACTTACGGTATTCGAGTGCGCTCGAATCAACGTTCGTTGAAGCCAATTCGCGGAATCAAGTGCGCTTGATCAACGCTCGAAGAATTGTTGATCTCTCTTCACGGTATCGTGCGCGATCAACGTGTCAAAGATAGCTAGAATTTGGTATCTTTGGATCAACGAATTTGGGCATTTCAGTATCTTTCAATCCACTGATTGCTTCTTTCACCGTTTCATCTAATTTTTCATATTTCCGCTGCATCATTTGGTATCAGAGCCTGACTTAGCCAATCATAGCTAAGCCGAGTCTTGGAGCCAAGGAGTTTGAAGTTGAAGTTCATCTTGTTGAAGTGTTTGTTCAAAGCCGAGTCAAGCTTGTTCAAGTTTGTGGGAGATTTGTTCAAGTGTAGATCCGAGCTAGTTGCAGGTCGTGCATCACTTTGTTCATCGAGGCCGAGAGTTGAAGTTTTTGAAGTTTGTGTTTGAATTGTTGAAGTATATGTGTTAGTAATCATGCCGCCGAGAAGAGCTAATCGTCATCAAAATGTTGAAGCGTTGTATAGAAGAGAAGAAGCCGAGCAAATGGAACAACGTATCAATGAGAAGTTTGATGAAAGTATTGGGAAGTTAGAGAAATTGATGATTGACATGAATGAAGGTCAAAGAAGAAGGTCCAAATTCGAACCATGGAGGAAACAGAGTTTCGCCATCGGTTACGGAAGCGAGGAGGGTGTCGCCACAATCTTTTAGAGAAGGAAGAGTAACGTCAATTTCATCAAGAAGAGATCATCATGACTATAGACATGAAGAGAGAAGAACTCCACGTGAGTTTGAAGATGAGCCATATAGAGATGAAGAGAGACATAGTAGAAGGGACATGCATGATCGAAGGGATGAGAATGGTCGAGATCGATATAGACGTACATTTGATTATGATGAAGATGGTTATAGAGTTAGCATTCATTATCGTGATCGAGACCAAGTACGAAATGTATATCGGGATGTTGAGGATGATCGACGATGGGAGTTGGGTATGAAGATGGAAATTCCAGAATTCAAGGGTGGAATGGTAGCAGAAGAATTTTTGGATTGGTTGTCTAATGTTGAAGAGAACTTTGATTTCAAAGAAGTTCTGGAGAATCGTCGAGTGAAGTTGGTTTCTACTAGGTTGAGGGGAAGAGCTATGGCGTGGTGGCAGCAAACCAAACTTACACGAGAACGGATGGGTAAGTCGAAGATTGAATCATGGGAGAAGATGAAGAAACTGATAAAAGCTACAGTTTTATCTTACAATTATCAATCACTCATATATCAAAGGTTGCAGAATCTGAGGCAAGGGATAAAGACTGTTAATGATTATGCTGACGAATTTTATCAGTTGATTGCTCGAAATGACATTATGGAGACGGAGGAACAATTGACTGCTAGGTTTGTTGGAGGGTTGAGGATGCAGATTCAAGATATGGTGAATATGTTTGATCCTAGATCTGTAGCAGAAGCACATCAGAAAGCGTTGGCTTGGGAGAAGCAGGGAAGGCGAGGTGGTGGTGTGTTTACAAGTTCCAATATTCTGAACAAAGGTGTTAATGGGAGTTCCAATGTTTTTAAAGCTGTCAGTAAACCAGTTGTGAATGAAGTTGTGAAGGCAAAGGTCAACAACAGTTTCAAATGTTACAATTTCCAAGAAGTGGGTCACAAGAGTAATGAATGTCCGAAGCCGATGAAACGAACTATGATTGCTGAAGTTGAAGGTGAGGATGTTGGTGAAGGTTATTCTAGTCCAGTTGAGGAGGATGAATAGGATGTTGCGACAGGAGATGAAGGATGTAGTCTAATGATGAGGAGGTCCTGTTTAATACCGAAGCATGAAGAAGAAGCTAGTTGGTTGAGGAGTAACATCTTTCAGTCAACATGCACTGTTTTGGAAAAAGTTTGTAAATTTATGATTGGCGCGGGAAGTTGTGACAATATTATTTCTACCGAAGCTGTGAGAAAGTTGAAGCTGAAAACGGAGAAACATCCTAATCCTTATAAGTTAGCGTGGTTGAGAAAGGGAGGATAGGTGAAGGTGGACAGGCGAGTTCATGTTCCATTTTCTATTGGGAAGAAATATAAAGACGAGATTTGGTGTGATATGGTGGAGATGGATGTTTGTCACTTACTTTTGGGAAGACCATGGAAGTGTGATTGAGCAGTGCAGCATGACGGTCGGACCAATAACTACATTTTTATGTTTGAAGGTGTTAAGATCATTTTAGTATCAAAGAAGAGACAACAAGGAGAAAGCAAGTCAGAAGAGATTGAGGAGCTGAAGACTTTATTGACTTTGAAGGAATTTATTGAAGAAGTAGAGGAGAGTCCAGAGGTGTTTTTGTTGATTGGACATGAAGCCACTGAATCTGTAGAAGTTCCAGAGGAAGTAAAGCCGGTATTGGAAGAATTCAGAGATGTGTTTCCAGAAGAATTGCCGAAGGAGTTACCACCGAGGGACATTCAACATCAGATTGATCTTGTACCAGGATCAGTATTACCTCACAGGCCACATTACAGGATGAGTCCTAAGGAACATGAAGAACTAAGAAGGCAGGTGGAGGAGTTGATAGAACAGGGGCGTGTTCAAGAGAGCTTGAGTCCTTGTGCAGTGCCAGCCTTATTGGTGCCGAAGAAGGATGGTTCATGGAGGATGTGTACGGACAGCCGGGATCTAAACAAGAATACTGTGAGATACAGATTTCCTATGCCAAGGTTTGATGATTTGATTGACCAATTAAGTGGAGCTGTTGTGTTCTCAAAGATTGACTTGAAGAGTGGATACCATCAGATTCGTATTAGACCGGGTGATGAGTGAAAGACTGCTTTCAAAACCAGGGAAGGTTTATACGAATGGTTGGTTATGCCGTTTGGTTTATCGAATGCACCAAGTACTTTTATGAGAGTGATGAACCAGATTTTCAGACCATACATTGGGAAGTTTGTGGTAGTTTACTTTGATGATATTTTGATCTACAGTGGGAGTATGGAAAAGCATGTCCAGCATTTGCGTGAAGTACTGTTGATTCTACGACAGGAGAAATTTTATGCTGCAACGAAGAAGTGTGTGTTCACAACGCATAGTGTTTTGTTTCTGGGATATGTTCTGTCGAAGGAAGGCATTCAAGTGGATGAGAGTAAAGTGGAAGCTGTCAGGAGTTGGCCACAACCCAAGACAATTACTGAAGTGAGAAGCTTTCATGGGTTGGTTTCATTTTACCGAAGATTCATTCCACATTTTAGCAGTGTAATGGCACCTGTAACCGATTGTATGAAAGGAAAGAAGTTCGAGTGGTCAGGGGAAGCAGGGGTTGCTTTTGAGAAGATCAAGACACTATTGACGTCAGCGCCAATTCTAGTTTTGTCGGATTTTCAGTTGTTGTTTGAGTTACATACCGATGCCTCGAAGGTCGGGATTGGTGGAGTCTTGAGTCAAAAGGGAAAACCAGTTGCTTATTTCAGTGAGAAGTTGTCTGGAGCTAAGATGAGATATAGCACTTATGATGTTGAGTTTTACGCAATTGTTCAAGCTGTGAAGCACTGGAGACATTATCTGTTTCCGAAGGAGTTTGTTCTCTATACGGATCATGAAGCTTTGAAGCATTTGCAAGGGCAGGACAAAATTTCAGCTAGGCATGCTTCATGGGTCGCGTATCTGCAGCAGTTTACTTTTGTTGTTAAACACAAATCAGGGGCGACGAATCGTGTAGCTGATGCATTGAGCAGGAGGAATCATTTGTTGACAACGATGAAAGTTGAAGTGACAGGATTTGAGCTATTGCCAGAATTGGTTGAAGAGGATCCTTACTTTGCAAAGTTTGTTGAGAAAGTTAAGGATGGGAGTACTGATGAGTTTGTATTGATAGATGGATTCTTATTCAAAGGGAATCAATTATGCATACCAGATTGCAGCTTGAGAATGAAATTGTGAAAGAGTTGCACGAAGAAGGGCATGTGGGTAGAGATCGAACATTGCAGTTGATTTCTCAGTCTTATTATTGGCCGTCAATGAGAAGGGAAGTTGAAAGGTTTGTGCGTAGATGTTGGGTTTGTCGAGAACTCAAAGGAGGAATGACTCTATATATGTTGTGGTGGATCGTTTCTTGAAGATGGTACATTTTGTTGCTTGTAAGAAGACGGCGGATCCAGTTCATGTAGCACAGTTGTTCTTCAAAGAGATTTATCGTTTACATGGTTTACCAGAATCTATAGTTTTAAACAGGGATACTAGATTTCTGAGTCATTTTTGGCTGAGTTTGTGGAAGATGGTGGGAACAAAGCTGAATTTTGGTAGCGCTTATCATCCGCAAACAGATGGGCAAACAGAGGTGGTGAATAGATCGTTGGAAAATTTATTACGGTGCCTTGTGAAAGATAATCTGAAGAGCTGGGATGTGAAGTTATGTCAAGCGGAGTTTGCTCATAATCATGCAGTTAACCGAAGTACAGGTTTTAGTCCATTTCAGATTGTATATTCAAGCTTGCCAAAGGGGCCGTTGGATTTAACGATAGTGCCGCAACTGAAGGGGATAGTTAAACGAGCTGCTGATTTTGTTGATGGTTTGACAGAATGTCACAGAATCATTCAAGAACGATTGGAAAAGTCGAATGAGAAGTATAAACGATCTGTGGATTTGAAGCAAAGAAGTGTTGAATTTAATGAAGGAGATTTCGTATATGCTGTACTAACAAAGGATCGTTTTCCAGTAGGAGTATATAATAAACTTAAAGCTCGAAAGATTGGTCCTGTAAAGATTGTGAAACGGATCAATGAAAACGCTTATAGGTTGGAGCTGCCGGAGGATGTGTATACTTCTGACGTGTTTAATATTAAACACCTTAAACCTTATTATGGAGATGAACAATCTAATGGGGAAGAACTTTTAAATTCGAGGACGAATTTTTCTCAACCAGGGGAGGATGATGCAGCCCAGCTGGAAACTAGGTCGTTTTCCATAATTCACTCCGCCTTAAGTCGCCAGCGACTTACCAAGCTCCGAGTTAAAGAGCCACGACCAAAGGAAGGTCGCTCGCGAGTCAACGGTTTAAGCATTAAGGCGTTCCAACAACAGAGCGAGTTATGCGATATCGGGTTAAGCATTCCAATAGGTCACTCACGACCTAGTGAAGAAACCTTAGGTCGCTTACGACCTAACGGAGTGAAGAGTTATGCAAGAAAGAGTGGTCCAGTGACCTATGATAAGTCGCGACCTAGAGCCAACGAGCTACGACCTAAGTTAGGTCGCAGGAACGAGTTACGACTTATGTTTGGGCGCTCAATGTTATGCCGCATCCAATCTCCTTAAGTCGCTACATTCCTTAAGTCGCGAAGCACTAGGTCGTATGAAGATATGCCTGAAGCTCGAACTGTTAATTTTTAAGTCGCTGCTGCATTCTGCTCTAAACAGTTGCTTCCTTATGTCGCCAGCGACTTAGCAACTTAAGTCGTTTTCCATTAAGTCGCTCACTCCAGTTTGCAAGCTTCTGATGTTGAGTCGCGTAATGATGTTATGTCGTAAGCCGTTGTATATACTGTGTTGAAGTTGTATTTTCTTAAGTCGTATGTCATTTGTACATATGTTGAGTCGTTTATCGCGTTGTATTGTTTAAGTCGTAGGTCGTTTGGGTCTGTTAAGTCGCGTGTCTTTGAGGTTAAGTCGCTCGTTGATAGGTCGCTACCGACCTATGCTGGGTCGTGCATGTTGAGTCTTGTACATGTTGTAACCCTATAAATAGGGGAGGTCATGTCACTTTGTAAGGTTGTTGATTTTGGAATAAACTCTTGTTTGTTAGCTTTGTACTTTCATTAAATTGGTAGTTGAGTGTGATCTCCTATCTCCACTTACGGTATTCGAGTGCGTTCGAATCAACGTTCGTTGAAGCCAATTCGCGGAATCAAGTGCGCTTGATCAACGCTCGAAGAATTGTAGATTTCTCTTCACGGTATCGTGCGCGATCAACGTGTCAGAGATAGCTAGAATTCGGTATCTTTGGATCAACGAATTTGGGCATTTCAGTATCTTTCAATCCACCGATTGTTACTTTCACCGTTTCATCTAATTTTTCGTATTTCCGCTGCATCATTTGTGTTTATTCAAGTTATCATTCTATGCTATCCAGATTCTAAAATAGCCGTGTTTATCCTATAATGGAGCTAGCAGTTCTTTAGAAACATCGCATCACCACTGCATTTATATAAGATTAAATTTTGCGTACTACTCAGTATGTCGTAGTATTTATCCAAAAAATGTTATTGGAATGTGCTTTTCCTATTAAAATGATGCTTAAATTGCAGTAAATTTATTTATGCGACGTACAACCTAGAATTTTTTTTCATTTCTCATTAATATTGATTTCGTTATCAGTTTTTAGTTTTATGGTAATGCTTTTCAAAATTTATATTCATTTTGTTTGCAAATTTTAGGTTTGCTCTAAGAATATTTTATAGTATATGGCGCTATAATAGTCTGATAAATATATCCATATTCATTTTGAATCTTATTTATGCTCTGCTTTTTTATCCATCTTGAAAACTAGCTTACTCTCGTTAATTAGCTAGTACCAAAACTTAAAAAAAAAAAAAAGTGATGATCTGCTAATCAATTGGAATGTATTTACGAATATCAAAAGATGATCTACGGTAATAAAATAAGTGAAATAACTTGTTTCATTCAATTTTAGGCACTTATATATTACTTGATTTTTTTTACTAGTATGATTACTGTAACAGAAATCAATTTTTATGCGTGTGTGATTGAGCTTGCATATGTATGTAAGTTCACTGGCTAATGTGTATTTACTCTTTTTATAACATATAATATAATTATATATAGTTGCATATGGAATGCATTTAGAAACAAAAATATATAACTACGACTACCTAGCTTGGTAGTGGCACCAATAGTGCAATTTGATGCTAACACCGAGCAAGTAGGACCACTATAGCAATTAGGAAACTTGCACAAAGGGACACCCACTAGCTATTACTCCATCCAAATAAGCTCTTCCATGACCAGAAGCGTATACAGCTGTCACTTTCTCAGCCTCAACTGCTGCCTTAGTAGTCCAAGTTAGTATGAGGAACGGGTTTCTCAAAGTGAAACTGTCATCATAGTAGAGTTGATATGATGTAAATGTATTAATTAGTTTATTTGACCTATTATGTTATTGTATTTTAGTTTATATGACGTAAATGCACAATTTAAAATGTATTGCTACATAATGTTCAAAATATTTTCTTCTTCCTTTTTCAGTTAGACACTTCGACTTCTTAATGTTTTTTTACTGGGCTATCCTTTTATCACTGTTTTAAATAAGCACCATTATGACATAGAACACTACTACTACTAGTAGCGTTACTCTATACAATTATGGCATTTTTAACTATTACAACCTCATATTTAATTAACCTCCTGTTATGGTTTTTGCTATATTTTAGCTAGTATTTATTGTGTGGAATTAACTCTAAATTTTATGCACGGCCTTTAGTTAATTATGCATTGCTTCTTTAATGTTGTATAAATGACCAGGGACTCCTCTGCATAGTGCTGCAAAGAAACAAAACAAAAAAGATGTAAAATATCTAGTAAAGAATGGGGGCATTCCTCCCTTTAGACCTTTTCAATCACAGGTTCAATCCACCCCTCCATTACTACAGTGGGCTTGAATGGGCATATTAGTTCAAGCGCCATCACAGGTTCAATCCACCCCTCCATTACTATAGTGGGCTTGAATGGGTATATGAGTTCAAGCGCCAGCAGGATGAAAGCTCGCCAAGCTACGATACTTCCTGCAGCTCTAATAATTAAGTCAACTTCACCCTTCTTATCACAGCTTTTACTATACTAATTCTCCATATACTACTTGCTGCTGTTGAATAAACTGAGTAAACTTTGTATATCATTTGGTCAAACTTGTAATGGAAAAGCTCATCATATGCTACCTACTTCATGCTACTCTGAATAAATAGGGCTTGCCACCTTGTTAATCTTATGAATATTTGATGTGCTTTAATGCTTTGGTTATGTTAAACATTGAAACCTTCTCTTGAACTTAGGAGATTATATATCGTATTTTGCAATGTGTTTTTCTTATACAAATGTTTATTGTTAATCTGACTGTTTTTCTAGAGAAACGTTTCTTTTATTATATTTGAGGAATTGGTTTGCCAAACATTCTATTGTAGAAAGCTATGTTACTTTGGCGTTACTGTTGCACTTTTTCCCTTCCCTTTGCTTCCCCTTGTTGATTTGTGCTAACTGCTACTGGTGAGTCCTTAGGACTCTGGGTTGAATTTCATCCTTTTGTCAGACTTTTGTTGCTGGTTGTTCTTTTCTTATGTTCAGCTGCTGCGGTTGTGCGTAATGCTGAAGAAGACTTATTTTGGCCAAATTACATAATATCTTTAGAAGTTTGCTAACGATGAGAGAAATCCTATGCCTATTTTCTAACTCTAGTGGCGTAGTAAAATCAGACAATTTTCTCACTTTCCAAATTCCCTAAATTTTCATCTTAAATTCCATGCTTTTCCACTATGCATAATTTACGTTTTATAGATAACTAATACAACACGAAATAATAAAATAGATCCATGAAATCGGTACAAATATCAAGCTACGTCAATCTCAAATTTGAAAAGAAAAAAAATCATAATATATACCCGCAAGATGGCACCAGTGACTCTAAATAAAATGGTAAGGAATTATTAGTAATCAAAAGCGAGATCATGAGGAGTCAGCTGGAGGTACGTATGGATTTGCCGCTGATGGTTGATGTGGATCATCAGTGAGATGACAAATTCATGAATGGCTGAGAGTGAGATTGTAAAGCTAGGTTTTCTTTTTGGTAAGTAAAGATAATGAAATAAAGAAGAAAAGTAGAGAAGTAACGAAGGATTTGTGTAAAACAAATTTTTTTCCTCAAAATATTAGCGGGCTGGGCGACAAAAGTTTTAGTTGCGTTGGGAGAGGAAAAATGACTACACAGGCAACATTGACAGCAATGAAACTCTGCCAATATTTTCTACTGAAACTAGATTTTCTTATACTCAAAATATTTTCATAACATAATCTAATGAATTGAAAATGAGACTGGGGTTTGGATTAATGATGTAGTAACGAACTTGTATTTGTTATATATATGCAGGCCCGGCCCAATGCAGAGTCGGGAGAAACAATAGACTAGGTCAGCATCTCAACAGGGGCAACAAAAAAAAAAAAAAAAAAAAAAACGGAATACGCATTTTTGAATCTCGCTACTCCTCCAGCAGTCTAGCTCCACCATGACCGTCGTAGGCCCACAGCTAACACCTTCATCCCTTGACTCTACCGTTATAGCTATCCCCTCCAGGCTCCAATGCAACCACCACGGGCCCACAGGCAGCTAACGTCAAATGTCAGCTCAAAGCCTAAATTCAATTTCGAATTTATACATTGGAAATTGGAATCTCAGCTCAAACCAATGTGAGTCAATTTGTTGAATTTTTTTTCTATGATCGACAATTTGGTATATTCTGCAAATCTACTATTGCTGTCATGTTGTTTTCTGTTGTTGCTAATGCTAGGTATATTCCTTTGTTCTATTACAAATGTCAACTCAATTTTGAAATGTAACTAAAGATGTAATGATGCTTATTCTAGTTTAAATGATAATGAATATACATCAAAATTGTAATTGAAGTTTGAATGGTAACTTAACAATGGTTGTTGCCTATTAATTAACTGATTAATTTGTTCTAGTTTGAGTGATAACGAGTATGATGTTTGTTAATTAAGAATTTTTTTTTGTTGTAGTTTAACTCACAATGAAGCTTAAAAAAAATAATTCTTTTTTATGTGTAAATTATTATAATGATGTATCAATGAATAATAATACTTCGTTGTATCTTAAATTGAGCTAGGAATTGAAAACAAAATTTCGGATGTCAAAATAGAAAGAAAAAACGTAGATATAAAGAAGATAAATCATTAATTGGTTCAATTTCAAAATTGAAATCAATAAAGACATATCTCCGGATAACTATATCGCAAGAGAGATTAAGTATGCTAATTATGATTTCAATTGAAAATGAGTATTTAGATAAGCTTAACTATGAAGACGTAATAAACGAGTTTGTCTTAAAAAATGCAAGAAGTTGTTTCACTAATATGTATTAATATGTTAGAATATTTTGTGTTTGCATTTTAATTTTTTTGGCATGTAATCAAAATGACTTAGTTGATCAATATTCTTTGATGGTTGTTAAATTTTATAAAGAATTTACACTTTAACTTGTATATATTTTTGTTTGGTTGAGTTAAGGGGCGACAAAAAAACATAAATACTTGCTTGACTATGACATTGAATACCCTTGGGTCGGCGCTGTATATATCTATAAGTACGTATTCCCCTCTCCCTTAGACCGTTCTTCTATATCTTACTAAGGCTCATATGAGGATTTACAAGAAAGGAAGATATGGAGGCAGGAAATGGAAGAGGAAATCTCGGTGGAGGAAGCACAACAACCAATGGAAATGCTTGACTCAATACTATAAGGAATCCATGTCGACAGGAAAATGCTAATCCAAACGTAAATGCCAATATAGGTGCTGGAACCCCGCCAGTAGATATGGGGGTGATGTATCAGTTCTTTGTCCATCTGTTGCAAGTTGGAGCAGCTGCAGGAGTATTTGGGGGTAATGCTGTGAATGTTGGAGGAGCTAATCCTGTGGCCCCAGTCAGCGATAATTATGCCAAGCTAAGCAGGGATTATATCAGTCTTGGTGGGAAGTTGTTTTCGGGAACATAGGATGCCATTAAAGTAGAAAACTGGTTATTGCACTGTAAAAGAATTTTCGTCGACTTGGGATTAGATGATGAAAAAGAGAAGACTTGCTTCGAGACAGTTGCAAGGAGCGGCACTCTATTGGTGGAATGGTGTTACCGTGGGAGTTTCCAAGGAAGAGTTGACTTGGGCATAGTTTCGAAGGAGATTTGAAGAGAGGTTCATGTCTGAAGTTGCCAAGTCAGTATTGCTGAGAAAGTTCATAGACTTAGCGTAAGGTGAGATTCAGTGATTGAGTATGCTACAAAGTTTGATGAGTTGTCCAGATATAGATATACGACCATTGACACTGTCATTAAAAGGAACGAGAAGTTTATTCGAGATTTAAGACCCGAGATTACCACGGTGACAATGCCACACCTCCGCAATCCAAGTACAGTTGTAGTGGAGATGACAATCAGGAATGAAAAGATGTTTTCTACTTTTGGGAAAAAGAAGCAATCTGAACCTAGGATTTTCAAGGCAAGAAGAGGAAATTATTTAAGAAGAAAGGAGCTCAGAAAGGAGGAACTGCCAAGAAAGGGAAGGCCAATGGGGTGTGCTACAAGTGCGACAAGAAATGACATTATGCTCGTGAATGTCGAACTGGAAAAGGGAAAAAGGTTGCGGATAAGAAAGAAGTGAAGTGCTTCAACTGAGATCAGATTGGATACTAAAAGAATCAGTGTCCAGAACCAGTCAGAGTGGACAAGGGAAAGGTTTTTGCTTTTGAACCATCATCTTCTGAACCACTGTTGAGAAGGGAAAGACTACGATGGAAGGTACGTACGATTTTGATTCATAGTATACCAGTTAGGGTACTATTTGACACTGGTGCATCGCATTCATTTATATCTCAGTGTTTGGTAGATAAGTTATGTTTAAAACCCTCATACCTTGTTGCTTCCTTATGAGTTGTGAATCCAATAGGAGGGTATGCAACTCTGTGGATGAGATGTGACCAGTTGGAACTTGAATTGTTAGGTCATAAGTTTGCATGAAATTTGTATGTTTTTTATTTCTTAGGCTTCGGGGTCGTCTTGGATATGGATTGTTTAGATAAATATGATGTGAGGATAATTTGCTAAGATAGGGAAATATTGCTAGTACACCCCAATGGTCATGACCGAATTATATACTTAGTGGGGAAGTCAGACTAAAATGATTGTGCTTAGCTGAATGCAATGGAAGTTGAAGAAGAGTTGAATTAGGTTTTGGTAGCAAGAGAGTATGCAAATGTTTTTTAACCTGTCAGAAGACCACCACCGAAGCGAACCATTGAGATTCGAATAGATCTTTGCCTAGGGCAGAACCTATAAGTAGACCACTTAATAGGATGACATCTATTGAGATGAAGGAATTGAAGGTGCGGTTAATGGATTTAGAAGGATATAATTTTATTAAACCAAGCAGTTCGCCTTGGGGAGTGGTCATGACGTTAAGGATGTGTATCGACTATCGTAAGTTGAATGAAAATACGACCAAGAATTGGTATCCTTTGCTGAGAATCGATGATTTATTTGATCAGTTGAGTGGAGCCAGAGTAATTTCCAAATTGGATTTGGCAACTGGTTTCTATCAACTAAGAGTGGTAGAGGACAGTATTCCGTTGACGATATTTCAGACTAGGTATGGTTCGTACGAGTGGTTAGTGATGCCATTCGGCTTAATGAATGGGACCGAGTTTTCTGAGAGCACTTGGATAGGTTCGTATTGGTATTCATAAATGAAATTTTGATATACTCTAAGGTTGAAAGAGAGCAAGAAGTTCATCTTAGGGTAGTGCTTGAGACGCTGAGGCGGCATCAGCCGAAATCGAAGTTTTCAAAGTATCATTTCTGGAAGAAAGAAGTTAATTTCTTGGTCACATGTTTTCAGAGAAGGGTTTGTTTGTTGATCCGGATAAGAACTAGGCAGTTAACAATTGAAAGAGACCAGAGATGGTGACTGAGATCGGAAGTTTTCTTGGGCTTGCTGGTTACTACCTGAGGTTTATTGAGGATTTCTCGTGGATAGCAACGCCTTTGAATAAGCTAACCAGGAAGGATGTAAAATTTATTTGGTCTGATAAACGTGGGGAAGCATTTCTTAAGTTAAAGCACTTGTTGACTAATGCACATGCGTTAGTATTCCAAATGGGAATCAAGTATTAGTAGTGCATACTTATGCATGTGAAACCTGAGTAGGGGTTATGTTGATGTAGAAAGGTAAAGTTACTGCATAGGCTTCACGACGTCTTAGACCGCATAAAGTTAGATATCATATTCATGATCTAGAGTTGGCAGTAGTACTCTTCGCACTTAAAGTATGGAGACATTATCTCTTAGGGGAGAGATTTGAGTTATACACAGATCATAAGTCCTTAAGGTATTCATTCTTTCAGAAGGAGTTGAATATGAGGTAACAGAGGTAGTTGGAGTTTTTAGCAGCTTATGATTTTGGTGTAGAGAAAATACCTGGAAAAGGAAACAAAGTAACAGTTGCTTTTAGCAGAAAACATCAGAATGTGGTGTTACCTATGTTAACAGAATGGAAGGACATAGAGGCTTTGACTATTTGCAATGTGCAGTTAAGATCGACTACTAGTTCCAGTCAGAGCTCCGCCATGTTATCCTGCTTGGGAGTTCGACCAGTTCTGATTAAGAGGATAGCTTCTAAGCAGAAAAAGAATTCACCTTTAGTCAAGAATATTTAAAGGCTTGAGGTTGGATTGGAGAATGATGATCTAAATTTTTTAGCCTTAACCAGAAGGGATGGCTGAGAAAGAAGGGACTGTTGTGTATTCCGAATGTTAGGGACTTAAGGAGGGAAGTTCATAGGGAATGTCATTGATCAAAACTTACGATTCATCCTGGAGGAAGCAAGATGTATAAAGACATGAAAGAAATTTCTAATAGAAAGGTATAAAGAAGGATGTTGGCTTGTGGGTAAAGTAGTGTGTGAACTAACAACAAGTGAAGGCTGAACATTAGAAGCCAAGTTGGTTGCTTCAACCTTTGGAGATAGTAGTTTGGAAATGGGATTCGATATCCATGGATTTTATAGATAGGTTACCAAGTTCGAATCGAGGAAATGAAAGTGCATGGGTCATAGTGGATAGGTTGACTAAGTGTGCCCATTTCATTCCAATTAAGTCAAGCAGGACGACACGTGTTTTAGCTAAGTTGTTTACGAAAAACATAGTTAGAGTGCATAGGATTCCTAGTAGTATAGTAAGTGATAAAGATGCTTTGTTTACTAGTGAGTTGAAAGAGTCTATAGGATGTGTTAGGTACCAAGCTCAAGATGGGTACTGCTTATCACCCTCAGACAAATGGACAGACAGAGAGAGTCAACAAGGTACTCGATGATTTGTTAAGAGCTTGTATGCTAGATTTTAGTGGATCGTGGGAACCTACACTTAGTTGAGTTTTTCTACAATAATAGTTACCAGATTAGTATAGGAATGGCGGCTATTGAAGCCTTATATGGAAGACCATGCAAATCACCAGCAAGTTGGTTGGCAACTAGAGATAGATTACTCTTAGGTCCAGATCTGGTAAGGCAACATAGAAGATTGAGTTGATCCGAGGTAGAACGAAGGAAGCTCAGTCTAGACAAAAGAGTTACCCAGATAAGAGGCGTAAGAATCTAGAGTTCTCGGATGGAGATAGGGTTTTCATTAAGGTATCACCCAATGAAGGGAGTGGTATGGTTTGGAAAGTTAGTGAAACTAGCACTAAGATATGTTGGACTGTTCTCAGTTACAGAGAGGATTGGAAAGCTCACATACGGAGTAAAGTTGCCGAGCAGTTTGGCAGGTGTCCATAATGTGTTCAATGTGTCTCACCATTGTAAGTATATGCATGATCTAAAGACAACTATTCCTCTAACTATATTGAAAGACATAATAGTAGAACCAGATTCGACCTTTGTTAAACAACAAATTCGGGTTGTAGCGGAAGATGAGAAGAGTTTAAGAAACAAGATAGTCAAGTTGGTGAAAGTTCAGTGGAGTGACAACAAGAAGGACTATACTTGAGAGATAGAAGACATGATTAGAGATACTTATCCTGATCTACTTTAAGGGTATGTTCTATATTAGCTTTATATAGACTTTTTGCTAGTATAGTAGTTATGAGATGTTATAGATGATTTCTATACTTAGCATTTAGTCCTTGCTGAATTTCGAGAACGAAATTCTTTAAGGAGGGGAGCCTGCAACATCCCTAATTTTAAATAGCGTTATTCTAAAGATTTAATTAGGTAAATTAAATAAAATAATATAGAGACTTGAATGATAAAGGAATTGAGATTTGAGATCTGACTAGGGTCATGCCTTAACTAAATGGATTTATAAGAATGATTTATAAGTTAAATACTTAGAGAATATGATGAGGGTAATATGGCAATAGCCGGACCCCATAAGCCCTAAAACCCTTACAACCTTTTCATTCTCATTACATTCTTTCAAAAACAATAAAATAAACAAAATAAAAACAAGGCCGACCACAATCCTAGAAGAAGAAGAGCAAAATCCAATTAGAAGCTAAGATTCAAGCTAGGAAGATTAAAGCAAGAACAAATCTCAAGTTCCTTATCAAAATAAGGTGAATAATGATCTAAATCATCTCATATAAGTCTTCTTGAATGTTTAATTCAGGTTTAGGGTTAAAACCATTTGGATGGATGGATGATGATATGCTTTGATTTATATGCCATGCTATAGTTTAAACAAGGATTTTTGTGGGATAAAATAATTTGATTTTGAGGTTAAAATAATACAAATTGATTTCCAAATACCATGATGTTTGAACATATTATGTAAAACATTATTTTGGAGATGGGTTTAAATACTCATAATATTCCAAGCTATGGATAATTTATTATGAATTTTGAATGGAAGAAATAGATAATTTTTAGGTTTAAATATTTAAGGAAATTAAGTATTATTTTTGGGTCTAAAATTTATATATGTCAGAAAACATATTAAAAGTAAATAGTTTTGATTTTTGAGGGTTTTTCCTATGTATTTTACTATGATTATTTAATTATTAAGCTAAAGGACTTAAATATTTTTTAAAGGGAAGGGCTTATTGGATAAAATGATTTCATTTGTTAACTGTTGAATTTGACAGCCTTTTAGAAAAGAATTTTCATAAACAATTGGCAACCAATCATATTTTAATAAATTAGAAAAGTTAGGTAAAAAGGAATTACTTTGAAAGACATAAAAATTAGTTTTTTTTCAAATTACAACTTCGCCACTTCCATTTCCTTGCTTCCGTCACCATACTTTCGTAATGACCTTTCGCATCCATTCGAAACCATGCACATGGTATCAAGCAATTGATGCGTAGTGTATTGGAGAAAGGCAAAAGAGACTATGTCGAAGGCATGCTTTCGAAGGGGTAGAAGCCATTTTTATAAGCTTTTGAATCAATCCAGCTTGCCTTTATTTTTAAAGAAGCTTTCGAAAGAATTTCCACTTTTTGAACTTATTTGATACCTAGCTGCTGCATTCATACTTTTCGAATCAGTCAAAGGCCGCTTTTCTTTATAGAGTTCAAAAGGGAAGCTTTTGTCCTTTTATGTTTTAAAGCCGCTTCCTCAATGCTTTCAAAAGGTTGTTTTAACCACTTTTAGTAAGAGTTTCGAAGGAAATGATTTTGAAAGATTGGTTTCAAAGCTATCCACTTTCCAAATTCGCTGACTTGAGATCAACGCTTTCGAAAGGGGTACTTTCACTTATGTTCTCTTTGACCCGGTAGTTATATTTAATGTTAAAACCCATGATTTCGAAAGAGATACTTTCAAATGGAATCGAAGCTATGCTTCCATAAATTCTTACTTGAACTAAATGCCTTCGAAAGGTACATTTTGAGTGTTTTGAAAGGCATGTTTTTCAGTGTTTTGAAAGGAAGGTTTCCAATGCTTTCGAAGGGCCTTTTTTCAATGTTTTGAAAGGAAGGTTTCAAATGCTTTCAAAAGGTATGTTTTTAATGGTTTCAAAAGAGAAGATCTAAGATTTTAAGTAATGCTTTCGAAAGGAAGAGTGGCGTAGGGTAACTCATGATGTCATAATGATCTGAAGGATCTAGTAGAAACCATAGCTTTCGAATAAGAAAACCTAATCTCATTTTTAAACGGCAAACCTATGGCAATGCAAAAGAGTTTTGAAATGGCATTTAACTATGGAATTTTAGCGAAAGCTTTCCTTCATAAAGATATTGGGTTAAGGGTATAAACCATATTTCATTAGAAAAATGATTACAAGGAATTTAATCATGAATGTTTATATTGTTATGTTTTGATCAGTTATCATGTATGCTTTCATAATCATATCCACTTCATAATTAACCCATAGCTGCATTTTGTCGTGTTAACGGTAGAATAAAAGGCTAAGTTGACCCAATAGTGAATATACTTTGAATCAACACATGTGTGAGTAGAATTGCATTCAGGAGGTAAGATGGAGCAGAATATAGGATGCCCAAAGCTGATCAAAGATCATTGGTTTAGACATGTTCTTAGTAAACCCGTAAAAACTATGTTATGGAAATTGTTATTGGTAGGGACCAGTAGGTTCTTAGTGATCTCATGAAAACTATGTCCGAAACATGTTATTGATAGAGATCAATAGGTTTATAGTTATCCCTTGAAAACTATGACATAAGAGAAATTATTAGAGAATCCAATAGGTTCATAGTAAGCCCATGAAAACTATGGTTGGATAATGTTGTTGGTAGATACCATAGGTACTTAGTGATCCCATGAAAACTACGTAACCAGAAAGATAGTCCATAAGCTTGGAACAAGTTATTAGTCAGCCTATGAAAACTAATAGGTTAATAGTGACCCTTGAAACCATAACTTGAGACAGATAGTCAGGAAAATGTGGATGGGAAATCCAGAGCATATTGCATGTTTACATATCATCATGATACATATTATTATGTTATGCCTTAACCATTATGGATGCCGGTGCACATATATGGTTATTATAAATTGGGTTAAGATACCAGTAGGGGGATAACATGTTCCAGTAAGTGGCACGGTCTCACTGGATATCTATATGGTTCAAAATGATAGGTTATTATTCACATTAGATGTTTTATCCGACTTGAAGTTTATGTTTTTCCCTAAACTCTTGGGTGCTCAATTAATTTTAAGTAGTTTGAGAGTTAAGGTTTCAGCTTTTCCTTTTCACGAATAAGATTTCGGAGATGTGCAGAAGGCAAGTTAGCTATTAGGAGCTTTTTCTGTTTGATTTTGTTGTGTTATTGGATGCAATGGCAAAGTTTTTAGTGCCTATATATAGACTTTGGTCTACTAAAAAGGCGTCTTCATATGTCGCTCTTAGCGTATTTTGTAATAAATTGTAATTTCTCTAACGTGGCTTACTATAGGATTATGTAGTGAATCTGAAACGAAATGAGAAATTTGTTTTAAATTGAGTTTAATTTTTTTTTCATATTCATGTGTATCTGGTACATTAATGTCTCTAACATGGTCGCATTTGGTCATCGGCACTTAATAACTATGTATGACTGCAACATCCATGGCGGTTAGTTTTGGACCTCCAAACGGGGGATGTTACAAGTTGGTATCAGAGCATAGGTTTGTGTAAATTTCAAAGAAATTTGAACCTAAACACTACACCAGAAAAGACCTTTCGTACCGCTGAAAAAACACTGTCAAAACTTTTAGTAGCTCGGTAAATGCTGCGATACAACATGCAACTAAAAGCCTGAAACTTTTTGTAACGCTACCAAAACTTGACCTATTGTAGGGTTTTAGAAACGCTACAAAAAGTTTCAGATTTGTAGTAGTAAGTCGTATCGTAGTCCCAATGGAGTCCAAAGGAAGTTAGAGCATCCACGGCAGTACATAACTACTCAAACATCAACCAAAAGAAATAGGAGAAGGAATCAGGAAAGGCTCAAGAGACAAAAAAAATAAAAATAGCATAAGAGGATGGATCGCTAGCGATCCATCGCCAATGGATCGCTAGCGATCCATGAATATCGCTCATAGGACAATCATTCTTCTATCATCATGATCTAATATGTTTTCTAGGTTGTCTGTCAAGTTTCATGATATTCCAAGTAAGCTAGTTTGAGAACTAGGCATTCATCTTATTCTAATAATAGTTCAATGCAATCTGTACGCGGATCGTCATCAAAACAGGGCATCTAGTCATGAAATTGTATGGGGAATACCTACATAAGGCATGGAATGAATGGACATGATTATTATTCTTCTATAAATACCAGTCGTTTTCAACAAATTTTAAGTTAGTTTTTCTTCATTTATTCACTTCTTCTTCTCCACTCAAATATTCTCTTATACTTCAAATGTTTTAACAAAACTTTGCCGAAATCCTAAGTGAATCAAACTTTATCATCTCTTGTTTGGTTCTCTATCATTCTCTCTCAAAGATCTCAGTGCTATTCAGAGTTATAGGATCATTTGTAATCAAAGAAGTGTATCGAGTCTCTCTATCTATCAAGGTTATATTGGAAACGGTGTGATTGTGGCATGCAAGTCAATTGGGTGTGATTGCAGCCCGTAAATCAATTGGGTGATCTTGTAGCCTGGTTAAATCAAGAGATTTTTTCCTGGACTCTGAGACATGTGGGTGTATATCGTGGCCTTGAAATCGAGGTTGTAATATCGACATTATATTTGAAAAGAAATCTACATAAGAAATTGTATGGGACTGGATGTAAGGTACCTCCGAACCAGTATAAAATTTCAGTGTGTTTTTCCTTTTACTGTTTTTATTTACTATTTGCATCTGTGTTTGATTCCGTGATTGTCTCTGTGTTTATGAATTGCATTTGTCAGTATTTAGTTTCAAAAGATTTCAAAAATTCCATAAAATCCATTAAACATTATTCACCTCCCCTCTAGTGTTAATCCGGCCTTAAGATCCGTAATCCGCATTTCCAACATTCGGTATCAGAGTTTTGGTTTTCAAAGTTTTTATAATCTGATTTTTGAAAAGTTTCAAATGGCTGCCAAAGCTGGTAATGTCAACACTATCACTAGTTCCTTTATAGAGGCTCGGTCTACTGCCAGACCACCACTTTTTTTTATGGATGTAACTATGTATTGGGAATGTAGAATCAAAATCTATTTACAATCAATAGGATTAGACACTTGGAATATCACACAAACTGAGTACATTAAACCCACAACTGATTTTGCACAATGGACTGTTGAGCATCCTTTATAGAGGGTCAGTCTACTGCCAAACCACCACTTTTTTTATGGATGTAACTATGTATTGGGAATGTAGAATCAAAATCTATTTACAATCAATAGGATTAGACACTTGGAATATCACATAAACCGAGTACATTGAACCCACAACTGATTTTGCACAGTGGACCGTTGAGCAACAGATTGTTGTACAAAAAAATTCCAAAGCCATGAATATTTATTCTGTTCACTTAATAGGAATGAGTTTAATACAGTGTTTGTCTGTAAGTTTGCATATGGGATCTAGAAAACTTTGCAAGTTACTCATGAAGGAACAAGCAAAGTTAAACAGACCAAAACATACATCTTGACCAATTGGTTTCAATTATTTAAGATGAATCCAAATGAGTCCATTTCAGACATGTACAGTCAATTTCAAGACATTGTGCACTCACTAATTGCATTAGGAAAGAACTTCTCCAAAGAAGATCAAGTTAGAAAAATTATGAATTCACTCACTCCGGAATGGGATCAGAAGAAACTGGCAATTGAAGAAGCTAATGATATCAGTACACTGAAAATTGAAGAATTGATTGGGAATTTGATGTCGTTGAAGTACAAATGCAAGGGAGATGAGAAAGCAAGGCCTTAGAAAAGAAGTCAATAGTGTTCAATGCAATAACAGATGGTTCAGACTCAAACAGTGACGACGATGAAGAAATAGCCTTAATGACACGAAATTTTAGAAAGTTTCTGAAATATAGAAAGAAGAATGACTGCAAGAGAAATGATCACAAGAATTCTACAAATAATAATGAGACTCTTAACAACGTCAGATGCTAAAATTATGATGAGCCAAGCCACGTAAAAAGAGATTGTCCACATCTGGATAAGTATAAATTTCCTCCAAGCAATGATTCATCAAAGAAAAGGAAGAGAGCATAAACTGCTACACTGGACGATTCAGACTCATCCTCTAGTGGTGAAGATCAAGATGGAAAATTCAAATATGTGCTTTACAGCTATTCAAGAATCTGATGATCTCGAAAATATGGATCTAAAAATAGGTATGCGTTTAAATTATATTGGTTGAAATTGTTTGCTTGAATGTTTGATTGTTTGCATGTTTTCAAATTGCTTGCTGTTTGAATTTAAAATTTTGATTTTCAAAATAATATTATTAATAGTATTTTTAATATTAAAATATTAATATTAAAGTGTTGATTATATTTATATTACTTCAGATAAAATATAAAAAATTAGATTATAGGATATATATATATTGAACAAAATAAAAAATTGGTCACATTTATTATAGGACCTATGTCGACATGGCCCTACCCCCTATGTAGACATCCCTCCAGAAATATGAAATTCAAATTTGAATCCAATCCTCCACCTTTTCACCAACTCTAAAGTTCTGAAAAGGCGTCACTTGATCAGAGAACATGACTATTGAATATCTATTTATCTCCTTAACTTTATCTTATCATTTCACTTTCATTTCAAAATTCAATCTCTCTTTCAAACTCTCAATCTCTCTACTCTCTTCAAAAATGGCTTCCAAAGTACTCCCTCCACCATTAGGCTGTCCAAAGCCATCAAAGAATTCCTCTAAAATGACCCGGAAGCTATCAAAGCTTACATAAGCTACGCAAACTTTGGAAAAGTCCATATGGGAAAATTTGCCATCTTTAATGATTTTCTTTCTTATGAACTCAACATTCTTTTCGAAGAGAATAAAATTTTCAGTTTAATTGATGATTCTCAAAATGATTTTGCTTGTTATCCTAAACTTGTTAAAATGTTTTATGCAAATTTGAATCATGGTTTTTATTATGGTAATGAAGGGGAAGTTTGGAGTAATGTTAAAGGAACACAAATTGTTTTAAATAGTGAGACTTTGGGGAATATTTTGGGTTGTAAGTATACAGGAATGAATCTTTTGGATTTTCAAATTGATAAACATGATCGTGAGACATTTCATCACATTTTTAAAGGAGACTATAACTTTGAATTTATAAATCGAAATTTCCGTCCTAAAGCAAGAATCATTAACCTTCTTTTGCAACATACCATAACTCCAAGATCGAGAAATTTCAATCACCCGACCTTAAACGTTTGTAAGGCTCTTTTTGCTATTTATAGGCACTATGACATTATTGGGCGCAAGTAATTTTGGATGAACTTTGTCCTAAAAATTTTACCTTAGGAGAAAACATTTTGTATCATGGAATTTATCTTACTCAGATTTTTAACTATTTTGGAGTTGATTATAAGAGAGAGGAGTTTGTTTTTCGAAAAGTGTTTAACCATGCAAATACCTCTCTTATGAAAATCACACTTGTCTTTCAACCATATGAAGCACTTACCGAAAAAGATGAAAGGTTGGCTCATAACGAAATGGAAGAAGAAGAGGAGGAGGAGGAAGAAAGGGAGGAGATGGAGATTGAAGAAGAAGGAGAGGAGGAGGTAGAGACATCATTGGAAAGTATTGAATACCCTATCACTCCTAACAATCCATCAAACACGACACTACTCAAAAACCAAAAGATAATAATGGAAAACCAATGGATTCTCAAAAGATCCATTAGTAAAAAGTTGAAAAAAAATTCCAAAAAAATGAACAAGTTCTTTGGGAAAGTGAGTCGCAAACTTGGACTATCTTCATCTTTGTTATCCTCTGTCAAATTCTAGTTTTCATTTCATGTTATATTAGTTTGTATCTTTCGATTGGTTAATGTCATGTATTGTTAACTAAAATTTATCAATGAAAATCGTTTATTTTTGTTCATTAGCTTTAAAATGTCTCTAGAATGCTCACTTTTATATTATATAAGTTTATATATATAGACTTGTATATAATATAAAGAAATAAAGCAAATTGCCAAATTAAAAAGTGGCATGTGGACACCCTCCACCCCCAAGTCGACGCGTAACGGCCAGAAAGTAATTTTTGTTTTGAATTTGAATTTGACATAACTACCTTGTGTCTTTTCATTTCAAACGACTTTCTATCTACTTAAATACCCGTTTCTTCCAGAAAAATGCATATTTTCAATTCTCCTTATTTCCTATTGAATTTCTTCATATTTTATAAAAAATAGCCTCTCATATTCATAATGTAAGTGAGAATCTTGAAGAAACTCTCAATTCCTTCAAGAACATACTTACGTTTATCCTTTGCAATCAATGTCACTTATTATTAAGCATAAAAAATCCCGCCTAAAACCTAATAGGACCCACAAAAACACGTGGCAAAATTTAGGCCACCCGGTAATATTAAACGGGTGGCCTAAATTTTGCCAGATGTCAAACGCATATGTATTGGTGTTAACCTATATAAACAACCCCATAACACCAATACAACCAGAACATTGAAACAACACCGATTACAATTATGAGAAACCCCCCAACTAATTTTCGTCTTCATGCAAAAAATATTTTCCTCACATATCCAAAATGCAATTTAGAAATTTCCGAAGCAATGAAACAAATACAAAACATACAATGTTCGTCAAACAAGAAATTCATACGAATTTCTCAAGAAACTCACGAAGATGGTTCTCCACATCTACATGCTTTAATACAATTCGAAGGTAAACTTCAATTATACAATAGTCGTTTATTTGATCTTACCCATCCAAACACCTCTTCAATATTTCATCCGAATATTCAAGGAGCAAAATCCAGTTCAGATGTTAAAAAATACATTGAAAAGGAAGGAACCTATCTAGATTGGAGTGAGTTTCAGATAGATGGTCGGTCTGCAAGAGGAGGATTACAATCCGCTAATGAAGCTTACGCCCAAGCTTTAAATAGCGAAACTCATCAAAAAGCAATGGAAACTACTAAAGAGCTTGCGCCTAGAGATTTTGTTCTACAATTCCACAATATTCAAAACAATCTAAACCGAATCTTCCAAAAGCCAAAAGAAGTCTACGTTCCGAAATTCCATTTTAGTCAATTCATACTCACGGATGAAATTTCATTATGGTTCTCAAAAACTTTCGAACCACAAAATTTAAATGAATCCCCTGCGGGGCCATCTTTTCATATACTCAAAAAAGATACTGACAGACCAAAATCAATTATTATCGAAGGTCCTACAAGAACAGGAAAAACACAGTGGGCACGTTCTATTGGACCACATAATTACTTAAGTGGCACCTGGTGCACTTTTCCTCAAACGACAAACGAGACTTTAATAACTTATTCACCTCTTTATTAAACAGGAGGAACTCTTCCTGTTCCTCCAAATTGATGTCTTTCGGGTTCGCCTTGATTCCCAAAATGTCCCACTTGTTCTGCCGAAGAAAACAACTGGTGCAAACGGCCAACAATTGTGGATAATTGTTTGGCAACTCTGTCACTTTGAAAGGAGGCATATAAATACAGAATAGTCTGAAGTAAAAATAATAGTATAAAAATTAAAAACAACCAATCAGGTAACGATACCATTCTAAAACAAATATTTAATCACAGAACTTAGCTTATAAGCTAAGCAACAACCGACAAAGAATAAAGTACAACAGTACTTTTTGTCGGCCACGTGCACTACACGACAAAAATATTAAACAGATGTGGGTCCCAACACATTAAAAAGAAGGCACGACAACCAAATGTGGGCCCCACCACATTTAAAAGACGGCGGGATTAAAAAATAAAGCATAAAAAATCCCGCCTAAAACCTAATAGGACCCACAAAAACACGTGGCAAAATTTAGGCCACCCGGTAATATTAAACGGGTGGCCTAAATTTGGCCAGATGTCAAACGCATATGTATTGGTGTTAACCTATATAAACAACCCCATAACACCAATACAACCAGAACATTGAAACAACACCGACTACAATTATGAGAAACCCCCCAACTAATTTTCGTCTTCATGCAAAAAATATTTTCCTCACATATCCAAAATGCAATTTAGAAATTTCCGAAGCAATGAAACAAATACAAAACATACAATGTTCGTCAAACAAGAAATTCATACGAATTTCTCAAGAAACTCACGAAGATGGTTTTCCACATCTACATGCTTTAATACAATTCGAAGGTAAACTTCAATTATACAATAATCGTTTATTTGATCTTACCCATCCAAACACCTCTTCAATATTTCATCCGAATATTCAAGGAGCAAAATCCAGTTCAGATGTTAAAAAATACATTGAAAAGGAAGGAACCTATCTAGATTGGGGTGAGTTTCAGATAGATGGTCGGTCTGCAAGAGGAGGATTACAATCCGCTAATGAAGCTTACGCCCAAGCTTTAAATAGCGAAACTCATCAAAAAGCAATGGAAACTATTAAAGAGCTTGCGCCTAGAGATTTTGTTCTACAATTCCACAATATTCAAAACAATCTAAACCGAATCTTCCAAAAGCCAAAAGAAGTCTACGTTCCGAAATTCCATTTTAGTCAATTCATACTCACGGATGAAATTTCATTATGGTTCTCAAAAACTTTCGAACCACAAAATTTAAATGAATCCCCTGCGGGGCCATCTTTTCGTATACTCAAAAAAGATACTGACAGACCAAAATCAATTATTATCGAAGGTCCTACAAGAACAGGAAAAACACAGTGGGCACGTTCTATTGGACCACATAATTACTTAAGTGGCACCTGGTGCACTTTTCCTCAAACGACAAACGAGACTTTAATAACTTATTCACCTCTTTATTAAACAGGAGGAACTCTTCCTGTTCCTCCAAATTGATGTCTTTCGGGTTCGCCTTGATTCCCAAAATGTCCCACTTGTTCTGCCGAAGAAAACAACTGGTGCAAACGGCCGACAATTGTGGATAATTGTTTGGCAACTCTGTCACTTTGAAAGGAGGCATATAAATACAGAATAGTCTGAAGTAAAAATAATAGTATAAAAATTAAAAACAACCAATCAGGTAACGATACCATTCTAAAACAAATATTTAATCACAGAACTTAGCTTATAAGCTAAGCAACAACCGACAAAGAATAAAGTACAACAGTACTTTTTGTCGGCCACGTGCACTACACGACAAAAATATTAAACAGATGTGGGTCCCACCACATTAAAAAGAAGGTACGACAACCAAATGTGGGCCCCACCACATTTAAAAGACGGCGGGATAAAAAAATAAAGCATAAAAAAACCCGCCTAAAACCTAATAGGACCCACAAAAACACGTGGCAAAATTTAGGCCACCCGGTAATATTAAACGGGTGGCCTAAATTTTGCCAGATGTCAAACGCATATGTATTGGTGTTAACCTATATAAACAACCCCATAACACCAATACAACCAGAACATTGAAACAACACCGATTACAATTATGAGAAACCCCCCAACTAATTTTCGTCTTCATGCAAAAAATATTTTCCTCACATATCCAAAATGCAATTTAGAAATTTCCGAAGCAATGAAACAAATACAAAACATACAATGTTCGTCAAACAAGAAATTCATACGAATTTCTCAAGAAACTCACGAAGATGGTTCTCCACATCTACATGCTTTAATACAATTCGAAGGTAAACTTCAATTATACAATAATCGTTTATTTGATCTTACCCATCCAAACACCTCTTCAATATTTCATCCGAATATTCAAGGAGCAAAATCCAGTTCAGATGTTAAAAAATACATTGAAAAGGAAGGAACCTATCTAGATTGGAGTGAGTTTCAGATAGATGGTCGGTCTGCAAGAGGAGGATTACAATCCGCTAATGAAGCTTACGCCCAAGCTTTAAATAGCGAAACTCATCAAAAAGCAATGGAAACTATTAAAGAGCTTGCGCCTAGAGATTTTGTTCTACAATTCCACAATATTCAAAACAATCTAAACCGAATCTTCCAAAAGCCAAAAGAAGTCTACGTTCCGAAATTCCATTTTAGTCAATTCATACTCACGGATGAAATTTCATTATGGTTCTCAAAAACTTTCGAACCACAAAATTTAAATGAATCCCCTGCGGGGCCATCTTTTCATATACTCAAAAAAGATACTGACAGACCAAAATCAATTATTATCGAAGGTCCTACAAGAACAGGAAAAACACAGTGGGCACGTTCTATTGGACCACATAATTACTTAAGTGGCCATCTGGATTTCAACTACAACACTTTCTCAGACGAAGTGGAATACAACGTAATAGATGATGTGGATCCAGCGTACTTGAAAATGAAACATTGGAAACAATTAATTGGCGCGCAAAGAGAGTGGCAGACAAACCTTAAATATGGAAAACCACGTGTCATTAAAGGTGGTATTCCAATTGTTTGGCAACTCTGTCACTTTGAAAGGAGGCATATAAATACAGAATAGTCTGAAGTAAAAATAATAGTATAAAAATTAAAAACAACCAATCAGGTAACGATACCATTCTAAAACAAATATTTAATCACAGAACTTAGCTTATAAGCTAAGCAACAACCGACAAAGAATAAAGTACAACAGTACTTTTTGTCGGCCACGTGCACTACACGATAAAAATATTAAACAGATGTGGGTCCCACCACATTAAAAAGAAGGTACGACAACCAAATGTGGGCCCCACCACATTTAAAAGACGGCGGGATAAAAAAATAAAGCATAAAAAATCCCGCCTAAAACCTAATAGGACCCACAAAAACACGTGGCAAAATTTAGGCCACCCGGTAATATTAAACGGGTGGCCTAAATTTTGCCAGATGTCAAACGCATATGTATTGGTGTTAACCTATATAAACAACTCCATAACACCAATACAACCAGAACATTGAAACAACACCGATTAAAATTATGAGAAACCCCCCAACTAATTTTCGTCTTCATGCAAAAAATATTTTCCTCACATATCCAAAATGCAATTTAGAAATTTCCGAAGCAATGAAACAAATACAAAACATACAATGTTCGTCAAACAAGAAATTCATACGAATTTCTCAAGAAACTCACGAAGATGGTTCTCCACATCTACATGCTTTAATACAATTCGAAGGTAAACTTCAATTATACAATAATCGTTTATTTGATCTTACCCATCCAAACACCTCTTCAATATTTCATCCGAATATTCAAGGAGCAAAATCCAGTTCAGATGTTAAAAAATACATTGAAAAGGAAGGAACCTATCTAGATTGGGGTGAGTTTCAGATAGATGGTCGGTCTGCAAGAGGAGGATTACAATCCGCTAATAAAGCTTACGCCCAAGCTTTAAATAGCGAAACTCATCAAAAAGCAATGGAAACTATTAAAGAGCTTGCGCCTAGAGATTTTGTTCTACAATTCCACAATATTCAAAACAATCTAAACCGAATCTTCCAAAAGCCAAAAGAAGTCTACGTTCCGAAATTCCATTTTAGTCAATTCATACTCACGGATGAAATTTCATTATGGTTCTCAAAAACTTTCGAACCACAAAATTTAAATGAATCCCCTGCGGGGCCATCTTTTCATATACTCAAAAAAGATACTGACAGACCAAAATCAATTATTATCGAAGGTCCTACAAGAACAGGAAAAACACAGTGGGCACGTTCTATTGGACCACATAATTACTTGAGTGGCACCTGGTGCACTTTTCCTCAAACGACAAACGAGACTTTAATAACTTATTCACCTCTTTATTAAACAGGAGGAACTCTTCCTGTTCCTCCAAATTGATGTCTTTCGGGTTCGCCTTGATTCCCAAAATGTCCCACTTGTTCTGCCGAAGAAAACAACTGGTGCAAACGGCCGACAATTGTGGATAATTGTTTGGCAACTCTGTCACTTTGAAAGGAGGCATATAAATACAGAATAGTCTGAAGTAAAAATAATAGTATAAAAATTAAAAACAACCAATCAGGTAACGATACCATTCTAAAACAAATATTCAATCACAGAACTTAGCTTATAAGCTAAGCAACAACCGACAAAGAATAAAGTACAACAGTACTTTTTGTCGGCCACGTGCACTACACGATAAAAATATTAAACAGATGTGGGTCCCACCACATTAAAAAGAAGGTACGACAACCAAATGTGGGCCCCACCACATTTGAAAGACGGCGGGATAAAAAAATAAAGCATAAAAAAACCCGCCTAAAACCTAATAGGACCCACAAAAACACGTGGCAAAATTTAGGCCACCCGGTAATATTAAACGGGTGGCCTAAATTTTGCCAGATGTCAAACGCATATGTATTGGTGTTAACCTATATAAACAACCCCATAACACCAATACAACCAGAACATTGAAACAACACCGATTACAATTATGAGAAACCCCCCAACTAATTTTCGTCTTCATGCAAAAAATATTTTCCTCACATATCCAAAATGCAATTTAGAAATTTCCGAAGCAATGAAACAAATACAAAACATACAATGTTCGTCAAACAAGAAATTCATACGAATTTCTCAAGAAACTCACGAAGATGGTTCTCCACATCTACATGCTTTAATACAATTCGAAGGTAAACTTCAATTATACAATAATCGTTTATTTGATCTTACCCATCCAAACACCTCTTCAATATTTCATCCGAATATTCAAGGAGCAAAATCCAGTTCAGATGTTAAAAAATACATTGAAAAGGAAGGAACCTATCTAGATTGGGGTGAGTTTCAGATAGATGGTCGGTCTGCAAGAGGAGGATTACAATCCGCTAATAAAGCTTACGCCCAAGCTTTAAATAGCGAAACTCATCAAAAAGCAATGGAAACTATTAAAGAGCTTGCGCCTAGAGATTTTGTTCTACAATTCCACAATATTCAAAACAATCTAAACCGAATCTTCCAAAAGCCAAAAGAAGTCTACGTTCCGAAATTCCATTTTAGTCAATTCATACTCACGGATGAAATTTCATTATGGTTCTCAAAAACTTTCGAACCACAAAATTTAAATGAATCCCCTGCGGGGCCATCTTTTCATATAGTCAAAAAAGATACTGACAGACCAAAATCAATTATTATCGAAGGTTCTATAAGAACAGGAAAAACACAGTGGGCACGTTCTATTGGACCACATAATTACTTAAGTGGCACCTGGTGCACTTTTCCTCAAACGACAAACGAGACTTTAATAACTTATTCACCTCTTTATTAAACAGGAGGAACTCTTCCTGTTCCTCCAAATTGATGTCTTTCGGGTTCGCCTTGATTCCCAAAATGTCCCACTTGTTCTGCCGAAGAAAACAACTGGTGCAAACGGCCAACAATTGTGGATAATTGTTTGGCAACTCTGTCACTTTGAAAGGAGGCATATAAATACAGAATAGTCTGAAGTAAAAATAATAGTATAAAAATTAAAAACAACCAATCAGGTAACGATACCATTCTAAAACAAATATTTAATCACAGAACTTAGCTTATAAGCTAAGCAACAACCGACAAAGAATAAAGTACAACAGTACTTTTTGTCGGCCACGTGCACTACACGATAAAAATATTAAACAGATGTGGGTCCCACCACATTAAAAAGAAGGTACGACAACCAAATGTGGGCCCCACCACATTTGAAAGACGGCGGGATAAAAAAATAAAGCATAAAAAAACCCGCCTAAAACCTAATAGGACCCACAGAAACACGTGGCAAAATTTAGGCCACCCGGTAATATTAAACGGGTGGCCTAAATTTTGCCAGATGTCAAACGCATATGTATTGGTGTTAACCTATATAAACAACCCCATAACACCAATACAACCAGAACATTGAAACAACACCGATTACAATTATGAGAAACCCCCCAACTAATTTTCGTCTTCATGCAAAAAATATTTTCCTCACATATCCAAAATGCAATTTAGAAATTTCCGAAGCAATGAAACAAATACAAAACATACAATGTTCGTCAAACAAGAAATTCATACGAATTTCTCAAGAAACTCACGAAGATGGTTCTCCACATCTACATGCTTTAATACAATTCGAAGGTAAACTTCAATTATACAATAATCGTTTATTTGATCTTACCCATCCAAACACCTCTTCAATATTTCATCCGAATATTCAAGGAGCAAAATCCAGTTCAGATGTTAAAAAATACATTGAAAAGGAAGGAACCTATCTAGATTGGGGTGAGTTTCAGATAGATGGTCGGTCTGCAAGAGGAGGATTACAATCCGCTAATGAAGCTTACGCCCAAGCTTTAAATAGCGAAACTCATCAAAAAGCAATGGAAACTATTAAAGAGCTTGCGCCTAGAGATTTTGTTCTACAATTCCACAATATTCAAAACAATCTAAACCGAATCTTCCAAAAGCCAAAAGAAGTCTACGTTCCGAAATTCCATTTTAGTCAATTCATACTCACGGATGAAATTTCATTATGGTTCTCAAAAACTTTCGAACCACAAAATTTAAATGAATCCCCTGCGGGGCCATCTTTTCATATAGTCAAAAAAGATACTGACAGACCAAAATCAATTATTATCGAAGGTTCTACAAGAACAGGAAAAACACAGTGGGCACGTTCTATTGGACCACATAATTACTTAAGTGGCACCTGGTGCACTTTTCCTCAAACGACAAACGAGACTTTAATAACTTATTCACCTCTTTATTAAACAGGAGGAACTCTTCCTGTTCCTCCAAATTGATGTCTTTCGGGTTCGCCTTGATTCCCAAAATGTCCCACTTGTTCTGCCGAAGAAAACAACTGGTGCAAACGGCCGACAATTGTGGATAATTGTTTGGCAACTCTGTCACTTTGAAAGGAGGCATATAAATACAGAATAGTCTGAAGTAAAAATAATAGTATAAAAATTAAAAACAACCAATCAGGTAACGATACCATTCTAAAACAAATATTTAATCACAGAACTTAGCTTATAAGCTAAGCAACAACCGACAAAGAATAAAGTACAACAGTACTTTTTGTCGGCCACGTGCACTACACGATAAAAATATTAAACAGATGTGGGTCCCACCACATTAAAAAGAAGGTACGACAACCAAATGTGGGCCCCACCACATTTGAAAGACGGCGGGATAAAAAAATAAAGCATAAAAAAACCCGCCTAAAACCTAATAGGACCCACAAAAACACGTGGCAAAATTTAGGCCACCCGGTAATATTAAACGGGTGGCCTAAATTTTGCCAGATGTCAAACGCATATGTATTGGTGTTAACCTATATAAACAACCCCATAACACCAATACAACCAGAACATTGAAACAACACCGATTACAATTATGAGAAACCCCCCAACTAATTTTCGTCTTCATGCAAAAAATATTTTCCTCACATATCCAAAATGCAATTTAGAAATTTCCGAAGCAATGAAACAAATACAAAACATACAATGTTCGTCAAACAAGAAATTCATACGAATTTCTCAAGAAACTCACGAAGATGGTTCTCCACATCTACATGCTTTAATACAATTCGAAGGTAAACTTCAATTATACAATAATCGTTTATTTGATCTTACCCATCCAAACACCTCTTCAATATTTCATCCGAATATTCAAGGAGCAAAATCCAGTTCAGATGTTAAAAAATACATTGAAAAGGAAGGAACCTATCTAGATTGGGGTGAGTTTCAGATAGATGGTCGGTCTGCAAGAGGAGGATTACAATCCGCTAATGAAGCTTACGCCCAAGCTTTAAATAGCGAAACTCATCAAAAAGCAATGGAAACTATTAAAGAGCTTGCGCCTAGAGATTTTGTTCTACAATTCCACAATATTCAAAACAATCTAAACCGAATCTTCCAAAAGCCAAAAGAAGTCTACGTTCCGAAATTCCATTTTAGTCAATTCATACTCACGGATGAAATTTCATTATGGTTCTCAAAAACTTTCGAACCACAAAATTTAAATGAATCCCCTGCAGGGCCATCTTTTCATATAGTCAAAAAAGATACTGACAGACCAAAATCAATTATTATCGAAGGTTCTACAAGAACAGGAAAAACACAGTGGGCACGTTCTATTGGACCACATAATTACTTAAGTGGCACCTGGTGCACTTTTCCTCAAACGACAAACGAGACTTTAATAACTTATTCACCTCTTTATTAAACAGGAGGAACTCTTCCTGTTCCTCCAAATTGATGTCTTTCGGGTTCGCCTTGATTCCCAAAATGTCCCACTTGTTCTGCCGAAGAAAACAACTGGTGCAAACGGCCGACAATTGTGGATAATTGTTTGGCAACTCTGTCACTTTGAAAGGAGGCATATAAATACAGAATAGTCTGAAGTAAAAATAATAGTATAAAAATTAAAAACAACCAATCAGGTAACGATACCATTCTAAAACAAATATTTAATCACAGAACTTAGCTTATAAGCTAAGCAACAACCGACAAAGAATAAAGTACAACAGTACTTTTTGTCGGCCACGTGCACTACACGATAAAAATATTAAACAGATGTGGGTCCCACCACATTAAAAAGAAGGTACGACAACCAAATGTGGGCCCCACCACATTTGAAAGACGGCGGGATAAAAAAATAAAGCATAAAAAAACCCGCCTAAAACCTAATAGGACCCACAAAAACACGTGGCAAAATTTAGGCCACCCGGTAATATTAAACGGGTGGCCTAAATTTTGCCAGATGTCAAACGCATATGTATTGGTGTTAACCTATATAAACAACCCCATAACACCAATACAACCAGAACATTGAAACAACACCGATTACAATTATGAGAAACCCCCCAACTAATTTTCGTCTTCATGCAAAAAATATTTTCCTCACATATCCAAAATGCAATTTAGAAATTTCCGAAGCAATGAAACAAATACAAAACATACAATGTTCGTCAAACAAGAAATTCATACGAATTTCTCAAGAAACTCACGAAGATGGTTCTCCACATCTACATGCTTTAATACAATTCGAAGGTAAACTTCAATTATACAATAATCGTTTATTTGATCTTACCCATCCAAACACCTCTTCAATATTTCATCCGAATATTCAAGGAGCAAAATCCAGTTCAGATGTTAAAAAATACATTGAAAAGGAAGGAACCTATCTAGATTGGGGTGAGTTTCAGATAGATGGTCGGTCTGCAAGAGGAGGATTACAATCCGCTAATGAAGCTTACGCCCAAGCTTTAAATAGCGAAACTCATCAAAAAGCAATGGAAACTATTAAAGAGCTTGCGCCTAGAGATTTTGTTCTACAATTCCACAATATTCAAAACAATCTAAACCGAATCTTCCAAAAGCCAAAAGAAGTCTACGTTCCGAAATTCCATTTTAGTCAATTCATACTCACGGATGAAATTTCATTATGGTTCTCAAAAACTTTCGAACCACAAAATTTAAATGAATCCCCTGCGGGGCCATCTTTTCATATACTCAAAAAAGATACTGACAGACCAAAATCAATTATTATCGAAGGTCCTACAAGAACAGGAAAAACACAGTGGGCACGTTCTATTGGACCACATAATTACTTAAGTGGCCATCTGGATTTCAACTACAACACTTTCTCAGACGAAGTGGAATACAACGTAATAGATGATGTGGATCCAGCGTACTTGAAAATGAAACATTGGAAACAATTAATTGGCGCGCAAAGAGAGTGGCAGACAAACCTTAAATATGGAAAACCACGTGTCATTAAAGGTGGTATTCCAATTGTTTGGCAACTCTGTCACTTTGAAAGGAGGCATATAAATACAGAATAGTCTGAAGTAAAAATAATAGTATAAAAATTAAAAACAACCAATCAGGTAACGATACCATTCTAAAACAAATATTTAATCACAGAACTTAGCTTATAAGCTAAGCAACAACCGACAAAGAATAAAGTACAACAGTACTTTTTGTCGGCCACGTGCACTACACGATAAAAATATTAAACAGATGTGGGTCCCACCACATTAAAAAGAAGGTACGACAACCAAATGTGGGCCCCACCACATTTAAAAGACGGCGGGATAAAAAAATAAAGCATAAAAAATCCCGCCTAAAACCTAATAGGACCCACAAAAACACGTGGCAAAATTTAGGCCACCCGGTAATATTAAACGGGTGGCCTAAATTTTGCCAGATGTCAAACGCATATGTATTGGTGTTAACCTATATAAACAACCCCATAACACCAATACAACCAGAACATTGAAACAACACCGATTACAATTATGAGAAACCCCCCAACTAATTTTCGTCTTCATGCAAAAAATATTTTCCTCACATATCCAAAATGCAATTTAGAAATTTCCGAAGCAATGAAACAAATACAAAACATACAATGTTCGTCAAACAAGAAATTCATACGAATTTCTCAAGAAACTCACGAAGATGGTTCTCCACATCTACATGCTTTAATACAATTCGAAGGTAAACTTCAATTATACAATAATCGTTTATTTGATCTTACCCATCCAAACACCTCTTCAATATTTCATCCGAATATTCAAGGAGCAAAATCCAGTTCAGATGTTAAAAAATACATTGAAAAGGAAGGAACCTATCTAGATTGGGGTGAGTTTCAGATAGATGGTCGGTCTGCAAGAGGAGGATTACAATCCGCTAATGAAGCTTACGCCCAAGCTTTAAATAGCGAAACTCATCAAAAAGCAATGGAAACTATTAAAGAGATTGCGCCTAGAGATTTTGTTCTACAATTCCACAATATTCAAAACAATCTAAACCGAATCTTCCAAAAGCCAAAAGAAGTCTACGTTCCGAAATTCCATTTTAGTCAATTCATACTCACGGATGAAATTTCATTATGGTTCTCAAAAACTTTCGAACCACAAAATTTAAATGAATCCCCTACGGGGCCATCTTTTCCTATACTCAAAAAAGATACTGACAGACCAAAATCAATTATTATCGAAGGTCCTACAAGAACAGGAAAAACACAGTGGGCACGTTCTATTGGACCACATAATTACTTAAGTGGCCATCTGGATTTCAACTACAACACTTTCTCAGACGAAGTGGAATACAACGTAATAGATTATGTGGATCCAGCGTACTTGAAAATGAAACATTGGAAACAATTAATTGGCGCGCAAAGAGAGTGGCAGACAAACCTTAAATATGGAAAACCACGTGTCATTAAAGGTGGTATTCCAATTGTTTGGCAACTCTGTCACTTTGAAAGGAGGCATATAAATACAGAATAGTCTGAAGTAAAAATAATAGTATAAAAATTAAAAACAACCAATCAGGTAACGATACCATTCTAAAACAAATATTTAATCACAGAACTTAGCTTATAAGCTAAGCAACAACCGACAAAGAATAAAGTACAACAGTACTTTTTGTCGGCCACGTGCACTACACGATAAAAATATTAAACAGATGTGGGTCCCACCACATTAAAAAGAAGGTACGACAACCAAATGTGGGCCCCACCACATTTGAAAGACGGCGGGATAAAAAAATAAAGCATAAAAAAACCCGCCTAAAACCTAATAGGACCCACAAAAACACGTGGCAAAATTTAGGCCACCCGGTAATATTAAACGGGTGGCCTAAATTTTGCCAGATGTCAAACGCATATGTATTGGTGTTAACCTATATAAACAACCCCATAACACCAATACAACCAGAACATTGAAACAACACCGATTACAATTATGAGAAACCCCCCAACTAATTTTCGTCTTCATGCAAAAAATATTTTCCTCACATATCCAAAATGCAATTTAGAAATTTCCGAAGCAATGAAACAAATACAAAACATACAATGTTCGTCAAACAAGAAATTCATACGAATTTCTCAAGAAACTCACGAAGATGGTTCTCCACATCTACATGCTTTAATACAATTCGAAGGTAAACTTCAATTATACAATAATCGTTTATTTGATCTTACCCATCCAAACACCTCTTCAATATTTCATCCGAATATTCAAGGAGCAAAATCCAGTTCAGATGTTAAAAAATACATTGAAAAGGAAGGAACCTATCTAGATTGGGGTGAGTTTCAGATAGATGGTCGGTCTGCAAGAGGAGGATTACAATCCGCTAATGAAGCTTACGCCCAAGCTTTAAATAGCGAAACTCATCAAAAAGCAATGGAAACTATTAAAGAGCTTGCGCCTAGAGATTTTGTTCTACAATTCCACAATATTCAAAACAATCTAAACCGAATCTTCCAAAAGCCAAAAGAAGTCTACGTTCCGAAATTCCATTTTAGTCAATTCATACTCACGGATGAAATTTCATTATGGTTCTCAAAAACTTTCGAACCACAAAATTTAAATGAATCCCCTGCGGGGCCATCTTTTCATATACTCAAAAAAGATACTGACAGACCAAAATCAATTATTATCGAAGGTCCTACAAGAACAGGAAAAACACAGTGGGCACGTTCTATTGGACCACATAATTACTTAAGTGGCCATCTGGATTTCAACTACAACACTTTCTCAGACGAAGTGGAATACAACGTAATAGATGATGTGGATCCAGCGTACTTGAAAATGAAACATTGGAAACAATTAATTGGCGCGCAAAGAGAGTGGCAGACAAACCTTAAATATGGAAAACCACGTGTCATTAAAGGTGGTATTCCAATTGTTTGGCAACTCTGTCACTTTGAAAGGAGGCATATAAATACAGAATAGTCTGAAGTAAAAATAATAGTATAAAAATTAAAAACAACCAATCAGGTAACGATACCATTCTAAAACAAATATTTAATCACAGAACTTAGCTTATAAGCTAAGCAACAACCGACAAAGAATAAAGTACAACAGTACTTTTTGTCGGCCACGTGCACTACACGATAAAAATATTAAACAGATGTGGGTCCCACCACATTAAAAAGAAGGTACGACAACCAAATGTGGGCCCCACCACATTTAAAAGACGGCGGGATAAAAAAATAAAGCATAAAAAATCCCGCCTAAAACCTAATAGGACCCACAAAAACACGTGGCAAAATTTAGGCCACCCGGTAATATTAAACGGGTGGCCTAAATTTTGCCAGATGTCAAACGCATATGTATTGGTGTTAACCTATATAAACAACCCCATAACACCAATACAACCAGAACATTGAAACAACACCGATTACAATTATGAGAAACCCCCCAACTAATTTTCGTCTTCATGCAAAAAATATTTTCCTCACATATCCAAAATGCAATTTAGAAATTTCCGAAGCAATGAAACAAATACAAAACATACAATGTTCGTCAAACAAGAAATTCATACGAATTTCTCAAGAAACTCACGAAGATGGTTCTCCACATCTACATGCTTTAATACAATTCGAAGGTAAACTTCAATTATACAATAATCGTTTATTTGATCTTACCCATCCAAACACCTCTTCAATATTTCATCCGAATATTCAAGGAGCAAAATCCAGTTCAGATGTTAAAAAATACATTGAAAAGGAAGGAACCTATCTAGATTGGGGTGAGTTTCAGATAGATGGTCGGTCTGCAAGAGGAGGATTACAATCCGCTAATGAAGCTTACGCCCAAGCTTTAAATAGCGAAACTCATCAAAAAGCAATGGAAACTATTAAAGAGCTTGCGCCTAGAGATTTTGTTCTACAATTCCACAATATTCAAAACAATCTAAACCGAATCTTCCAAAAGCCAAAAGAAGTCTACGTTCCGAAATTCCATTTTAGTCAATTCATACTCACGGATGAAATTTCATTATGGTTCTCAAAAACTTTCGAACCACAAAATTTAAATGAATCCCCTGCGGGGCCATCTTTTCATATACTCAAAAAAGATACTGACAGACCAAAATCAATTATTATCGAAGGTCCTACAAGAACAGGAAAAACACAGTGGGCACGTTCTATTGGACCACATAATTACTTAAGTGGCCATCTGGATTTCAACTACAACACTTTCTCAGACGAAGTGGAATACAACGTAATAGATGATGTGGATCCAGCGTACTTGAAAATGAAACATTGGAAACAATTAATTGGCGCGCAAAGAGAGTGGCAGACAAACCTTAAATATGGAAAACCACGTGTCATTAAAGGTGGTATTCCAATTGTTTGGCAACTCTGTCACTTTGAAAGGAGGCATATAAATACAGAATAGTCTGAAGTAAAAATAATAGTATAAAAATTAAAAACAACCAATCAGGTAACGATACCATTCTAAAACAAATATTTAATCACAGAACTTAGCTTATAAGCTAAGCAACAACCGACAAAGAATAAAGTACAACAGTACTTTTTGTCGGCCACGTGCACTACACGATAAAAATATTAAACAGATGTGGGTCCCACCACATTAAAAAGAAGGTACGACAACCAAATGTGGGCCCCACCACATTTGAAAGACGGCGGGATAAAAAAATAAAGCATAAAAAAACCCGCCTAAAACCTAATAGGACCCACAAAAACACGTGGCAAAATTTAGGCCACCCGGTAATATTAAACGGGTGGCCTAAATTTTGCCAGATGTCAAACGCATATGTATTGGTGTTAACCTATATAAACAACCCCATAACACCAATACAACCAGAACATTGAAACAACACCGATTACAATTATGAGAAACCCCCCAACTAATTTTCGTCTTCATGCAAAAAATATTTTCCTCACATATCCAAAATGCAATTTAGAAATTTCCGAAGCAATGAAACAAATACAAAACATACAATGTTCGTCAAACAAGAAATTCATACGAATTTCTCAAGAAACTCACGAAGATGGTTCTCCACATCTACATGCTTTAATACAATTCGAAGGTAAACTTCAATTATACAATAATCGTTTATTTGATCTTACCCATCCAAACACCTCTTCAATATTTCATCCGAATATTCAAGGAGCAAAATCCAGTTCAGATGTTAAAAAATACATTGAAAAGGAAGGAACCTATCTAGATTGGGGTGAGTTTCAGATAGATGGTCGGTCTGCAAGAGGAGGATTACAATCCGCTAATGAAGCTTACGCCCAAGCTTTAAATAGCGAAACTCATCAAAAAGCAATGGAAACTATTAAAGAGATTGCGCCTAGAGATTTTGTTCTACAATTCCACAATATTCAAAACAATCTAAACCGAATCTTCCAAAAGCCAAAAGAAGTCTACGTTCCGAAATTCCATTTTAGTCAATTCATACTCACGGATGAAATTTCATTATGGTTCTCAAAAACTTTCGAACCACAAAATTTAAATGAATCCCCTGCGGGGCCATCTTTTCCTATACTCAAAAAAGATACTGACAGACCAAAATCAATTATTATCGAAGGTCCTACAAGAACAGGAAAAACACAGTGGGCACGTTCTATTGGACCACATAATTACTTAAGTGGCCATCTGGATTTCAACTACAACACTTTCTCAGACGAAGTGGAATACAACGTAATAGATTATGTGGATCCAGCGTACTTGAAAATGAAACATTGGAAACAATTAATTGGCGCGCAAAGAGAGTGGCAGACAAACCTTAAATATGGAAAACCACGTGTCATTAAAGGTGGTATTCCAATTGTTTGGCAACTCTGTCACTTTGAAAGGAGGCATATAAATACAGAATAGTCTGAAGTAAAAATAATAGTATAAAAATTAAAAACAACCAATCAGGTAACGATACCATTCTAAAACAAATATTTAATCACAGAACTTAGCTTATAAGCTAAGCAACAACCGACAAAGAATAAAGTACAACAGTACTTTTTGTCGGCCACGTGCACTACACGATAAAAATATTAAACAGATGTGGGTCCCACCACATTAAAAAGAAGGTACGACAACCAAATGTGGGCCCCACCACATTTGAAAGACGGCGGGATAAAAAAATAAAGCATAAAAAATTCCGCCTAAAACCTAATAGGACCCACAAAAACACGTGGCAAAATTTAGGCCACCCGGTAATATTAAACGGGTGGCCTAAATTTTGCCAGATGTCAAACGCATATGTATTGGTGTTAACCTATATAAACAACCCCATAACACCAATACAACCAGAACATTGAAACAACACCGATTACAATTATGAGAAACCCCCCAACTAATTTTCGTCTTCATGCAAAAAATATTTTCCTCACATATCCAAAATGCAATTTAGAAATTTCCGAAGCAATGAAACAAATACAAAACATACAATGTTCGTCAAACAAGAAATTCATACGAATTTCTCAAGAAACTCACGAAGATGGTTCTCCACATCTACATGCTTTAATACAATTCGAAGGTAAACTTCAATTATACAATAATCGTTTATTTGATCTTACCCATCCAAACACCTCTTCAATATTTCATCCGAATATTCAAGGAGCAAAATCCAGTTCAGATGTTAAAAAATACATTGAAAAGGAAGGAACCTATCTAGATTGGAGTGAGTTTCAGATAGATGGTCGGTCTGCAAGAGGAGGATTACAATCCGCTAATGAAGCTTACGCCCAAGCTTTAAATAGCGAAACTCATCAAAAAGCAATGGAAACTATTAAAGAGCTTGCGCCTAGAGATTTTGTTCTACAATTCCACAATATTCAAAACAATCTAAACCGAATCTTCCAAAAGCCAAAAGAAGTCTACGTTCCGAAATTCCATTTTAGTCAATTCATACTCACGGATGAAATTTCATTATGGTTCTCAAAAACTTTCGAACCACAAAATTTAAATGAATCCCCTGCGGGGCCATCTTTTCATATACTCAAAAAAGATACTGACAGACCAAAATCAATTATTATCGAAGGTCCTACAAGAACAGGAAAAACACAGTGGGCACGTTCTATTGGACCACATAATTACTTAAGTGGCCATCTGGATTTCAACTACAACACTTTCTCAGACGAAGTGGAATACAACGTAATAGATGATGTGGACCCAGCGTACTTGAAAATGAAACATTGGAAACAATTAATTGGCGCGCAAAGAGAGTGGCAGACAAACCTTAAATATGGAAAACCACGTGTCATTAAAGGTGGTATTCCAATTGTTTGGCAACTCTGTCACTTTGAAAGGAGGCATATAAATACAGAATAGTCTGAAGTAAAAATAATAGTATAAAAATTAAAAACAACCAATCAGGTAACGATACCATTCTAAAACAAATATTTAATCACAGAACTTAGCTTATAAGCTAAGCAACAACCGACAAAGAATAAAGTACAACAGTACTTTTTGTCGGCCACGTGCACTACACGATAAAAATATTAAACAGATGTGGGTCCCACCACATTAAAAAGAAGGTACGACAACCAAATGTGGGCCCCACCACATTTAAAAGACGGCGGGATAAAAAAATAAAGCATAAAAATCCCGCCTAAAACCTAATAGGACCCACAAAAACACGTGGCAAAATTTAGGCCACCCGGTAATATTAAACGGGTGGCCTAAATTTTGCCAGATGTCAAACGCATATGTATTGGTGTTAACCTATATAAACAACCCCATAACACCAATACAACCAGAACATTGAAACAACACCGATTACAATTATGAGAAACCCCCCAACTAATTTTCGTCTTCATGCAAAAAATATTTTCCTCACATATCCAAAATGCAATTTAGAAATTTCCGAAGCAATGAAACAAATACAAAACATACAATGTTCGTCAAACAAGAAATTCATACGAATTTCTCAAGAAACTCACGAAGATGGTTCTCCACATCTACATGCTTTAATACAATTCGAAGGTAAACTTCAATTATACAATAATCGTTTATTTGATCTTACCCATCCAAACACCTCTTCAATATTTCATCCGAATATTCAAGGAGCAAAATCCAGTTCAGATGTTAAAAAATACATTGAAAAGGAAGGAACCTATCTAGATTGGGGTGAGTTTCAGATAGATGGCCGGTCTGCAAGAGGAGGATTACAATCCGCTAATGAAGCTTACGCCCAAGCTTTAAATAGCGAAACTCATCAAAAAGCAATGGAAACTATTAAAGAGCTTGCGCCTAGAGATTTTGTTCTACAATTCCACAATATTCAAAACAATCTAAACCGAATCTTCCAAAAGCCAAAAGAAGTCTACGTTCCGAAATTCCATTTTAGTCAATTCATACTCACGGATGAAATTTCATTATGGTTCTCAAAAACTTTCGAACCACAAAATTTAAATGAATCCCCTGCGGGGCCATCTTTTCATATACTCAAAAAAGATACTGACAGACCAAAATCAATTATTATCGAAGGTCCTACAAGAACAGGAAAAACACAGTGGGCACGTTCTATTGGACCACATAATTACTTAAGTGGCACCTGATGCACTTTTCCTCAAACGACAAACGAGACTTTAATAACTTATTCACCTCTTTATTAAACAGGAGGAACTCTTCCTGTTCCTCCAAATTGATGTCTTTCGGGTTCGCCTTGATTCCCAAAATGTCCCACTTGTTCTGCCGAAGAAAACAACTGGTGCAAACGGCCGACAATTGTGGATAATTGTTTGGCAACTCTGTCACTTTGAAAGGAGGCATATAAATACAGAATAGTCTGAAGTAAAAATAATAGTATAAAAATTAAAAACAACCAATCAGGTAACGATACCATTCTAAAACAAATATTTAATCACAGAACTTAGCTTATAAGCTAAGCAACAACCGACAAAGAATAAAGTACAACAGTACTTTTTGTCGGCCACGTGCACTACACGATAAAAATATTAAACAGATGTGGGTCCCACCACATTAAAAAGAAGGTACGACAACCAAATGTGGGCCCCACCACATTTGAAAGACGGCGGGATAAAAAAATAAAGCATAAAAAAACCCGCCTAAAACCTAATAGGACCCACAAAAACACGTGGCAAAATTTAGGCCACCCGGTAATATTAAACGGGTGGCCTAAATTTTGCCAGATGTCAGACGCATATGTATTGGTGTTAACCTATATAAACAACCCCATAACACCAATACAACCAGAACATTGAAACAACACCGATTACAATTATGAGAAACCCCCCAACTAATTTTCGTCTTCATGCAAAAAATATTTTCCTCACATATCCAAAATGCAATTTAGAAATTTCCGAAGCAATGAAACAAATACAAAACATACAATGTTCGTCAAACAAGAAATTCATACGAATTTCTCAAGAAACTCACGAAGATGGTTCTCCACATCTACATGCTTTAATACAATTCGAAGGTAAACTTTAATTATACAATAATCGTTTATTTGATCTTACCCATCCAAACACCTCTTCAATATTTCATCCGAATATTCAAGGAGCAAAATCCAGTTCAGATGTTAAAAAATACATTGAAAAGGAAGGAACCTATCTAGATTGGGGTGAGTTTCAGATAGATGGTCGGTCTGCAAGAGGAGGATTACAATCCGCTAATAAAGCTTACGCCCAAGCTTTAAATAGCGAAACTCATCAAAAAGCAATGGAAACTATTAAAGAGCTTGCGCCTAGAGATTTTGTTCTACAATTCCACAATATTCAAAACAATCTAAACCGAATCTTCCAAAAGCCAAAAGAAGTCTACGTTCCGAAATTCCATTTTAGTCAATTCATACTCACGGATGAAATTTCATTATGGTTCTCAAAAACTTTCGAACCACAAAATTTAAATGAATCCCCTGCGGGGCCATCTTTTCATATAGTCAAAAAAGATACTGACAGACCAAAATCAATTATTATCGAAGGTTCTACAAGAACGGGAAAAACACAGTGGGCACGTTCTATTGGACCACATAATTACTTAAGTGGCACCTGGTGCACTTTTCCTCAAACGACAAACGAGACTTTAATAACTTATTCACCTCTTTATTAAACAGGAGGAACTCTTCCTGTTCCTCCAAATTGATGTCTTTCGGGTTCGCCTTGATTCCCAAAATGTCCCACTTGTTCTGCCGAAGAAAACAACTGGTGCAAACGGCCGACAATTGTGGATAATTGTTTGGCAACTCTGTCACTTTGAAAGGAGGCATATAAATACAGAATAGTCTGAAGTAAAAATAATAGTATAAAAATTAAAAACAACCAATCAGGTAACGATACCATTCTAAAACAAATATTTAATCACAGAACTTAGCTTATAAGCTAAGCAACAACCGACAAAGAATAAAGTACAACAGTACTTTTTGTCGGCCACGTGCACTACACGATAAAAATATTAAACAGATGTGGGTCCCACCACATTAAAAAGAAGGTACGACAACCAAATGTGGGCCCCACCACATTTGAAAGACGGCGGGATAAAAAAATAAAGCATAAAAAAACCCGCCTAAAACCTAATAGGACCCACAAAAACACGTGGCAAAATTTAGGCCACCCGGTAATATTAAACGGGTGGCCTAAATTTTGCCAGATGTCAAACGCATATGTATTGGTGTTAACCTATATAAACAACCCCATAACACCAATACAACCAGAACATTGAAACAACACCGAGTACAATTATGAGAAACCCCCAACTAATTTTCGTCTTCATGCAAAAAATATTTTCCTCACATATCCAAAATGCAATTTAGAAATTTCCGAAGCAATGAAACAAATACAAAACATACAATGTTCGTCAAACAAGAAATTCATACGAATTTCTCAAGAAACTCACGAAGATGGTTCTCCACATCTACATGCTTTAATACAATTCGAAGGTAAACTTCAATTATACAATAATCGTTTATTTGATCTTACCCATCCAAACACCTCTTCAATATTTCATCCGAATATTCAAGGAGCAAAATCCAGTTCAGATGTTAAAAAATACATTGAAAAGGAAGGAACCTATCTAGATTGGGGTGAGTTTCAGATAGATGGTCGGTCTGCAAGAGGAGGATTACAATCCGCTAATGAAGCTTACGCCCAAGCTTTAAATAGCGAAACTCATCAAAAAGCAATGGAAACTATTAAAGAGCTTGCGCCTAGAGATTTTGTTCTACAATTCCACAATATTCAAAACAATCTAAACCGAATATTCCAAAAGCCAAAAGAAGTCTACGTTCCGAAATTCCATTTTAGTCAATTCATACTCACGGATGAAATTTCATTATGGTTCTCAAAAACTTTCGAACCACAAAATTTAAATGAATCCCCTGCGGGGCCATCTTTTCATATACTCAAAAAAGATACTGACAGACCAAAATCAATTATTATCGAAGGTCCTACAAGAACAGGAAAAACACAGTGGGCACGTTCTATTGGACCACATAATTACTTAAGTGGCACCTGGTGCACTTTTCCTCAAACGACAAACGAGACTTTAATAACTTATTCACCTCTTTATTAAACAGGAGGAACTCTTCCTGTTCCTCCAAATTGATGTCTTTCGGGTTCGCCTTGATTCCCAAAATGTCCCACTTGTTCTGCCGAAGAAAACAACTGGTGCAAACGGCCGACAATTGTGGATAATTGTTTGGCAACTCTGTCACTTTGAAAGGAGGCATATAAATACAGAATAGTCTGAAGTAAAAATAATAGTATAAAAATTAAAAACAACCAATCAGGTAACGATACCATTCTAAAACAAATATTTAATCACAGAACTTAGCTTATAAGCTAAGCAACAACCGACAAAGAATAAAGTACAACAGTACTTTTTGTCGGCCACGTGCACTACACGATAAAAATATTAAACAGATGTGGGTCCCACCACATTAAAAAGAAGGTACGACAACCAAATGTGGGCCCCACCACATTTGAAAGACGGCGGGATAAAAAAATAAAGCATAAAAAAACCCGCCTAAAACCTAATAGGACCCACAAAAACACGTGGCAAAATTTAGGCCACCCGGTAATATTAAACGGGTGGCCTAAATTTTGCCAGATGTCAGACGCATATGTATTGGTGTTAACCTATATAAACAACCCCATAACACCAATACAACCAGAACATTGAAACAACACCGATTACAATTATGAGAAACCCCCCAACTAATTTTCGTCTTCATGCAAAAAATATTTTCCTCACATATCCAAAATGCAATTTAGAAATTTCCGAAGCAATGAAACAAATACAAAACATACAATGTTCGTCAAACAAGAAATTCATACGAATTTCTCAAGAAACTCACGAAGATGGTTCTCCACATCTACATGCTTTAATACAATTCGAAGGTAAACTTCAATTATACAATAATCGTTTATTTGATCTTACCCATCCAAACACCTCTTCAATATTTCATCCGAATATTCAAGGAGCAAAATCCAGTTCAGATGTTAAAAAATACATTGAAAAGGAAGGAACCTATCTAGATTGGGGTGAGTTTCAGATAGATGGTCGGTCTGCAAGAGGAGGATTACAATCCGCTAATAAAGCTTACGCCCAAGCTTTAAATAGCGAAACTCATCAAAAAGCAATGGAAACTATTAAAGAGCTTGCGCCTAGAGATTTTGTTCTACAATTCCACAATATTCAAAACAATCTAAACCGAATCTTCCAAAAGCCAAAAGAAGTCTACGTTCCGAAATTCCATTTTAGTCAATTCATACTCACGGATGAAATTTCATTATGGTTCTCAAAAACTTTCGAACCACAAAATTTAAATGAATCCCCTGCGGGGCCATCTTTTCATATAGTCAAAAAAGATACTGACAGACCAAAATCAATTATTATCGAAGGTCCTACAAGAACAGGAAAAACACAGTGGGCACGTTCTATTGGACCACATAATTACTTAAGTGGCACCTGGTGCACTTTTCCTCAAACGACAAACGAGACTTTAATAACTTATTCACCTCTTTATTAAACAGGAGGAACTCTTCCTGTTCCTCCAAATTGATGTCTTTCGGGTTCGCCTTGATTCCCAAAATGTCCCACTTGTTCTGCCGAAGAAAACAACTGGTGCAAACGGCCGACAATTGTGGATAATTGTTTGGCAACTCTGTCACTTTGAAAGGAGGCATATAAATACAGAATAGTCTGAAGTAAAAATAATAGTATAAAAATTAAAAACAACCAATCAGGTAACGATACCATTCTAAAACAAATATTTAATCACAGAACTTAGCTTATAAGCTAAGCAACAACCGACAAAGAATAAAGTACAACAGTACTTTTTGTCGGCCACGTGCACTACACGATAAAAATATTAAACAGATGTGGGTCCCACCACATTAAAAAGAAGGTACGACAACCAAATGTGGGCCCCACCACATTTGAAAGACGGCGGGATAAAAAAATAAAGCATAAAAAAACCCGCCTAAAACCTAATAGGACCCACAAAAACACGTGGCAAAATTTAGGCCACCCGGTAATATTAAACGGGTGGCCTAAATTTTGCCAGATGTCAAACGCATATGTATTGGTGTTAACCTATATAAACAACCCCATAACACCAATACAACCAGAACATTGAAACAACACCGAGTACAATTATGAGAAACCCCCAACTAATTTTCGTCTTCATGCAAAAAATAGTTTCCTCACATATCCAAAATGCAATTTAGAAATTTCCGAAGCAATGAAACAAATACAAAACATACAATGTTCGTCAAACAAGAAATTCATACGAATTTCTCAAGAAACTCACGAAGATGGTTCTCCACATCTACATGCTTTAATACAATTCGAAGGTAAACTTTAATTATACAATAATCGTTTATTTGATCTTACCCATCCAAACACCTCTTCAATATTTCATCCGAATATTCAAGGAGCAAAATCCAGTTCAGATGTTAAAAAATACATTGAAAAGGAAGGAACCTATCTAGATTGGGGTGAGTTTCAGATAGATGGTCGGTCTGCAAGAGGAGGATTACAATCCGCTAATGAAGCTTACGCCCAAGCTTTAAATAGCGAAACTCATCAAAAAGCAATGGAAACTATTAAAGAGCTTGCGCCTAGAGATTTTGTTCTACAATTCCACAATAGTCAAAACAATCTAAACCGAATATTCCAAAAGCCAAAAGAAGTCTACGTTCCGAAATTCCATTTTAGTCAATTCATACTCACGGATGAAATTTCATTATGGTTCTCAAAAACTTTCGAACCACAAAATTTAAATGAATCCCCTGCGGGGCCATCTTTTCATATACTCAAAAAAGATACTGACAGACCAAAATCAATTATTATCGAAGGTCCTACAAGAACAGGAAAAACACAGTGGGCACGTTCTATTGGACCACATAATTACTTAAGTGGCACCTGGTGCACTTTTCCTCAAACGACAAACGAGACTTTAATAACTTATTCACCTCTTTATTAAACAGGAGGAACTCTTCCTGTTCCTCCAAATTGATGTCTTTCGGGTTCGCCTTGATTCCCAAAATGTCCCACTTGTTCTGCCGAAGAAAACAACTGGTGCAAACGGCCGACAATTGTGGATAATTGTTTGGCAACTCTGTCACTTTGAAAGGAGGCATATAAATACAGAATAGTCTGAAGTAAAAATAATAGTATAAAAATTAAAAACAACCAATCAGGTAACGATACCATTCTAAAACAAATATTTAATCACAGAACTTAGCTTATAAGCTAAGCAACAACCGACAAAGAATAAAGTACAACAGTACTTTTTGTCGGCCACGTGCACTACACGATAAAAATATTAAACAGATGTGGGTCCCACCACATTAAAAAGAAGGTACGACAACCAAATGTGGGCCCCACCACATTTGAAAGACGGCGGGATAAAAAAATAAAGCATAAAAAAACCCGCCTAAAACCTAATAGGACCCACAAAAACACGTGGCAAAATTTAGGCCACCCGGTAATATTAAACGGGTGGCCTAAATTTTGCCAGATGTCAGACGCATATGTATTGGTGTTAACCTATATAAACAACCCCATAACACCAATACAACCAGAACATTGAAACAACACCGATTACAATTATGAGAAACCCCCCAACTAATTTTCGTCTTCATGCAAAAAATATTTTCCTCACATATCCAAAATGCAATTTAGAAATTTCCGAAGCAATGAAACAAATACAAAACATACAATGTTCGTCAAACAAGAAATTCATACGAATTTCTCAAGAAACTCACGAAGATGGTTCTCCACATCTACATGCTTTAATACAATTCGAAGGTAAACTTTAATTATACAATAATCGTTTATTTGATCTTACCCATCCAAACACCTCTTCAATATTTCATCCGAATATTCAAGGAGCAAAATCCAGTTCAGATGTTAAAAAATACATTGAAAAGGAAGGAACCTATCTAGATTGGGGTGAGTTTCAGATAGATGGTCGGTCTGCAAGAGGAGGATTACAATCCGCTAATAAAGCTTACGCCCAAGCTTTAAATAGCGAAACTCATCAAAAAGCAATGGAAACTATTAAAGAGCTTGCGCCTAGAGATTTTGTTCTACAATTCCACAATATTCAAAACAATCTAAACCGAATCTTCCAAAAGCCAAAAGAAGTCTACGTTCCGAAATTCCATTTTAGTCAATTCATACTCACGGATGAAATTTCATTATGGTTCTCAAAAACTTTCGAACCACAAAATTTAAATGAATCCCCTGCGGGGCCATCTTTTCATATAGTCAAAAAAGATACTGACAGACCAAAATCAATTATTATCGAAGGTTCTACAAGAACAGGAAAAACACAGTGGGCACGTTCTATTGGACCACATAATTACTTAAGTGGCACCTGGTGCACTTTTCCTCAAACGACAAACGAGACTTTAATAACTTATTCACCTCTTTATTAAACAGGAGGAACTCTTCCTGTTCCTCCAAATTGATGTCTTTCGGGTTCGCCTTGATTCCCAAAATGTCCCACTTGTTCTGCCGAAGAAAACAACTGGTGCAAACGGCCGACAATTGTGGATAATTGTTTGGCAACTCTGTCACTTTGAAAGGAGGCATATAAATACAGAATAGTCTGAAGTAAAAATAATAGTATAAAAATTAAAAACAACCAATCAGGTAACGATACCATTCTAAAACAAATATTTAATCACAGAACTTAGCTTATAAGCTAAGCAACAACCGACAAAGAATAAAGTACAACAGTACTTTTTGTCGGCCACGTGCACTACACGATAAAAATATTAAACAGATGTGGGTCCCACCACATTAAAAAGAAGGTACGACAACCAAATGTGGGCCCCACCACATTTGAAAGACGGCGGGATAAAAAAATAAAGCATAAAAAAACCCGCCTAAAACCTAATAGGACCCACAAAAACACGTGGCAAAATTTAGGCCACCCGGTAATATTAAACGGGTGGCCTAAATTTTGCCAGATGTCAAACGCATATGTATTGGTGTTAACCTATATAAACAACCCCATAACACCAATACAACCAGAACATTGAAACAACACCGATTACAATTATGAGAAACCCCCCAACTAATTTTCGTCTTCATGCAAAAAATATTTTCCTCACATATCCAAAATGCAATTTAGAAATTTCCGAAGCAATGAAACAAATACAAAACATACAATGTTCGTCAAACAAGAAATTCATACGAATTTCTCAAGAAACTCACGAAGATGGTTCTCCACATCTACATGCTTTAATACAATTCGAAGGTAAACTTCAATTATACAATAATCGTTTATTTGATCTTACCCATCCAAACACCTCTTCAATATTTCATCCGAATATTCAAGGAGCAAAATCCAGTTCAGATGTTAAAAAATACATTGAAAAGGAAGGAACCTATCTAGATTGGGGTGAGTTTCAGATAGATGGTCGGTCTGCAAGAGGAGGATTACAATCCGCTAATAAAGCTTACGCCCAAGCTTTAAATAGCGAAACTCATCAAAAAGCAATGGAAACTATTAAAGAGCTTGCGCCTAGAGATTTTGTTCTACAATTCCACAATATTCAAAACAATCTAAACCGAATCTTCCAAAAGCCAAAAGAAGTCTACGTTCCGAAATTCCATTTTAGTCAATTCATACTCACGGATGAAATTTCATTATGGTTCTCAAAAACTTTCGAACCACAAAATTTAAATGAATCCCCTGCGGGGCCATCTTTTCATATAGTCAAAAAAGATACTGACAGACCAAAATCAATTATTATCGAAGGTTCTACAAGAACAGGAAAAACACAGTGGGCACGTTCTATTGGACCACATAATTACTTAAGTGGCACCTGGTGCACTTTTCCTCAAACGACAAACGAGACTTTAATAACTTATTCACCTCTTTATTAAACAGGAGGAACTCTTCCTGTTCCTCCAAATTGATGTCTTTCGGGTTCGCCTTGATTCCCAAAATGTCCCACTTGTTCTGCCGAAGAAAACAACTGGTGCAAACGGCCGACAATTGTGGATAATTGTTTGGCAACTCTGTCACTTTGAAAGGAGGCATATAAATACAGAATAGTCTGAAGTAAAAATAATAGTATAAAAATTAAAAACAACCAATCAGGTAACGATACCATTCTAAAACAAATATTTAATCACAGAACTTAGCTTATAAGCTAAGCAACAACCGACAAAGAATAAAGTACAACAGTACTTTTTGTCGGCCACGTGCACTACACGATAAAAATATTAAACAGATGTGGGTCCCACCACATTAAAAAGAAGGTACGACAACCAAATGTGGGCCCCACCACATTTGAAAGACGGCGGGATAAAAAAATAAAGCATAAAAAAACCCGCCTAAAACCTAATAGGACCCACAAAAACACGTGGCAAAATTTAGGCCACCCGGTAATATTAAACGGGTGGCCTAAATTTTGCCAGATGTCAAACGCATATGTATTGGTGTTAACCTATATAAACAACCCCATAACACCAATACAACCAGAACATTGAAACAACACCGATTACAATTATGAGAAACCCCCCAACTAATTTTCGTCTTCATGCAAAAAATATTTTCCTCACATATCCAAAATGCAATTTAGAAATTTCCGAAGCAATGAAACAAATACAAAACATACAATGTTCGTCAAACAAGAAATTCATACGAATTTCTCAAGAAACTCACGAAGATGGTTCTCCACATCTACATGCTTTAATACAATTCGAAGGTAAACTTCAATTATACAATAATCGTTTATTTGATCTTACCCATCCAAACACCTCTTCAATATTTCATCCGAATATTCAAGGAGCAAAATCCAGTTCAGATGTTAAAAAATACATTGAAAAGGAAGGAACCTATCTAGATTGGGGTGAGTTTCAGATAGATGGTCGGTCTGCAAGAGGAGGATTACAATCCGCTAATAAAGCTTACGCCCAAGCTTTAAATAGCGAAACTCATCAAAAGCAATGGAAACTATTAAAGAGCTTGCGCCTAGAGATTTTGTTCTACAATTCCACAATATTCAAAACAATCTAAACCGAATCTTCCAAAAGCCAAAAGAAGTCTACGTTCCGAAATTCCATTTTAGTCAATTCATGCTCACGGATGAAATTTCATTATGGTTCTCAAAAACTTTCGAACCACAAAATTTAAATGAATCCCCTGCGGGCCATCTTTTCATATAGTCAAAAAAGATACTGACAGACCAAAATCAATTATTATCGAAGGTTCTACAAGAACAGGAAAAACACAGTGGGCACGTTCTATTGGACCACATAATTACTTAAGTGGCACCTGGTGCACTTTTCCTCAAACGACAAACGAGACTTTAATAACTTATTCACCTCTTTATTAAACAGGAGGAACTCTTCCTGTTCCTCCAAATTGATGTCTTTCGGGTTCGCCTTGATTCCCAAAATGTCCCACTTGTTCTGCCGAAGAAAACAACTGGTGCAAACGGCCGACAATTGTGGATAATTGTTTGGCAACTCTGTCACTTTGAAAGGAGGCATATAAATACAGAATAGTCTGAAGTAAAAATAATAGTATAAAAATTAAAAACAACCAATCAGGTAACGATACCATTCTAAAACAAATATTTAATCACAGAACTTAGCTTATAAGCTAAGCAACAACCGACAAAGAATAAAGTACAACAGTACTTTTTGTCGGCCACGTGCACTACACGATAAAAATATTAAACAGATGTGGGTCCCACCACATTAAAAAGAAGGTACGACAACCAAATGTGGGCCCCACCACATTTGAAAGACGGCGGGATAAAAAAATAAAGCATAAAAAAACCCGCCTAAAACCTAATAGGACCCACAAAAACACGTGGCAAAATTTAGGCCACCCGGTAATATTAAACGGGTGGCCTAAATTTTGCCAGATGTCAAACGCATATGTATTGGTGTTAACCTATATAAACAACCCCATAACACCAATACAACCAGAACATTGAAACAACACCGATTACAATTATGAGAAACCCCCCAACTAATTTTCGTCTTCATGCAAAAAATATTTTCCTCACATATCCAAAATGCAATTTAGAAATTTCCGAAGCAATGAAACAAATACAAAACATACAATGTTCGTCAAACAAGAAATTCATACGAATTTCTCAAGAAACTCACGAAGATGGTTCTCCACATCTACATGCTTTAATACAATTCGAAGGTAAACTTCAATTATACAATAATCGTTTATTTGATCTTACCCATCCAAACACCTCTTCAATATTTCATCCGAATATTCAAGGAGCAAAATCCAGTTCAGATGTTAAAAAATACATTGAAAAGGAAGGAACCTATCTAGATTGGGGTGAGTTTCAGATAGATGGTCGGTCTGCAAGAGGAGGATTACAATCCGCTAATAAAGCTTACGCCCAAGCTTTAAATAGCGAAACTCATCAAAAAGCAATGGAAACTATTAAAGAGCTTGCGCCTAGAGATTTTGTTCTACAATTCCACAATATTCAAAACAATCTAAACCGAATCTTCCAAAAGCCAAAAGAAGTCTACGTTCCGAAATTCCATTTTAGTCAATTCATGCTCACGGATGAAATTTCATTATGGTTCTCAAAAACTTTCGAACCACAAAATTTAAATGAATCCCCTGCGGGCCATCTTTTCATATAGTCAAAAAAGATACTGACAGACCAAAATCAATTATTATCGAAGGTTCTACAAGAACAGGAAAAACACAGTGGGCACGTTCTATTGGACCACATAATTACTTAAGTGGCACCTGGTGCACTTTTCCTCAAACGACAAACGAGACTTTAATAACTTATTCACCTCTTTATTAAACAGGAGGAACTCTTCCTGTTCCTCCAAATTGATGTCTTTCGGGTTCGCCTTGATTCCCAAAATGTCCCACTAGTTCTGCCGAAGAAAACAACTGGTGCAAACGGCCGACAATTGTGGATAATTGTTTGGCAACTCTGTCACTTTGAAAGGAGGCATATAAATACAGAATAGTCTGAAGTAAAAATAATAGTATAAAAATTAAAAACAACCAATCAGGTAACGATACCATTCTAAAACAAATATTTAATCACAGAACTTAGCTTATAAGCTAAGCAACAACCGACAAAGAATAAAGTACAACAGTACTTTTTGTCGGCCACGTGCACTACACGATAAAAATATTAAACAGATGTGGGTCCCACCACATTAAAAAGAAGGTACGACAACCAAATGTGGGCCCCACCACATTTGAAAGACGGCGGGATAAAAAAATAAAGCATAAAAAAACCCGCCTAAAACCTAATAGGACCCACAAAAACACGTGGCAAAATTTAGGCCACCCGGTAATATTAAACGGGTGGCCTAAATTTTGCCAGATGTCAAACGCATATGTATTGGTGTTAACCTATATAAACAACCCCATAACACCAATACAACCAGAACATTGAAACAACACCGATTACAATTATGAGAAACCCCCCAACTAATTTTCGTCTTCATGCAAAAAATATTTTCCTCACATATCCAAAATGCAATTTAGAAATTTCCGAAGCAATGAAACAAATACAAAACATACAATGTTCGTCAAACAAGAAATTCATACGAATTTCTCAAGAAACTCACGAAGATGGTTCTCCACATCTACATGCTTTAATACAATTCGAAGGTAAACTTCAATTATACAATAATCGTTTATTTGATCTTACCCATCCAAACACCTCTTCAATATTTCATCCGAATATTCAAGGAGCAAAATCCAGTTCAGATGTTAAAAAATACATTGAAAAGGAAGGAACCTATCTAGATTGGGGTGAGTTTCAGATAGATGGTCGGTCTGCAAGAGGAGGATTACAATCCGCTAATAAAGCTTACGCCCAAGCTTTAAATAGCGAAACTCATCAAAAAAGCAATGGAAACTATTAAAGAGCTTGCGCCTAGAGATTTTGTTCTACAATTCCACAATATTCAAAACAATCTACACCGAATCTTCCAAAAGCCAAAAGAAGTCTACGTTCCGAAATTCCATTTTAGTCAATTCATACTCACGGATGAAATTTCATTATGGTTCTCAAAAACTTTCGAACCACAAAATTTAAATGAATCCCCTGCGGGGCCATCTTTTCATATAGTCAAAAAAGATACTGACAGACCAAAATCAATTATTATCGAAGGTTCTACAAGAACAGGAAAAACACAGTGGGCACGTTCTATTGGACCACATAATTACTTAAGTGGCACCTGGTGCACTTTTCCTCAAACGACAAACGAGACTTTAATAACTTATTCACCTCTTTATTAAACAGGAGGAACTCTTCCTGTTCCTCCAAATTGATGTCTTTCGGGTTCGCCTTGATTCCCAAAATGTCCCACTTGTTCTGCCGAAGAAAACAACTGGTGCAAACGGCCGACAATTGTGGATAATTGTTTGGCAACTCTGTCACTTTGAAAGGAGGCATATAAATACAGAATAGTCTGAAGTAAAAATAATAGTATAAAAATTAAAAACAACCAATCAGGTAACGATACCATTCTAAAACAAATATTTAATCACAGAACTTAGCTTATAAGCTAAGCAACAACCGACAAAGAATAAAGTACAACAGTACTTTCTGTCGGCCACGTGCACTACACGACAAAAATATTAAACAGATGTGGGTCCCACCACATTAAAAAGAAGGTACGACAACCAAATGTGGGCCCCACCACATTTGAAAGACGGCGGGATAAAAAAATAAAGCATAAAAAAACCCGCCTAAAACCTAATAGGACCCACAAAAACACGTGGCAAAATTTAGGCCACCCGGTAATATTAAACGGGTGGCCTAAATTTTGCCAGATGTCAAACGCATATGTATTGGTGTTAACCTATATAAACAACCCCATAACACCAATACAACCAGAACATTGAAACAACACCGATTACAATTATGAGAAACCCCCCAACTAATTTTCGTCTTCATGCAAAAAATATTTTCCTCACATATCCAAAATGCAATTTTGAAATTTCCGAAGCAATGAAACAAATACAAAACATACAATGTTCGTCAAACAAGAAATTCATACGAATTTCTCAAGAAACTCACGAAGATGGTTCTCCACATCTACATGCTTTAATACAATTCGAAGGTAAACTTCAATTATACAATAATCGTTTATTTGATCTTACCCATCCAAACACCTCTTCAATATTTCTTCCGAATATTCAAGGAGCAAAATCCAGTTCAGATGTTAAAAAATACATTGAAAAGGAAGGAACCTATCTAGATTGGGGTGAGTTTCAGATAGATGGTCGGTCTGCAAGAGGAGGATTACAATCCGCTAATAAAGCTTACGCCCAAGCTTTAAATAGCGAAACTCATCAAAAAGCAATGGAAACTATTAAAGAGCTTGCGCCTAGAGATTTTGTTCTACAATTCCACAATATTCAAAACAATCTAAACCGAATCTTCCAAAAGCCAAAAGAAGTCTACGTTCCGAAATTCCATTTTAGTCAATTCATACTCACGGATGAAATTTCATTATGGTTCTCAAAAACTTTCGAACCACAAAATTTAAATGAATCCCCTGCGGGGCCATCTTTTCATATAGTCAAAAAAGATACTGACAGACCAAAATCAATTATTATCGAAGGTCCTACAAGAACAGGAAAAACACAGTGGGCACGTTCTATTGGACCACATAATTACTTAAGTGGCACCTGGTGCACTTTTCCTCAAACGACAAACGAGACTTTAATAACTTATTCACCTCTTTATTAAACAGGAGGAACTCTTCCTGTTCCTCCAAATTGATGTCTTTCGGGTTCGCCTTGATTCCCAAAATGTCCCACTTGTTCTGCCGAAGAAAACAACTGGTGCAAACGGCCAACAATTGTGGATAATTGTTTGGCAACTCTGTCACTTTGAAAGGAGGCATATAAATACAGAATAGTCTGAAGTAAAAATAATAGTATAAAAATTAAAAACAACCAATCAGGTAACGATACCATTCTAAAACAAATATTTAATCACAGAACTTAGCTTATAAGCTAAGCAACAACCGACAAAGAATAAAGTACAACAGTACTTTTTGTCGGCCACGTGCACTACACGATAAAAATATTAAACAGATGTGGGTCCCACCACATTAAAAAGAAGGTACGACAACCAAATGTGGGCCCCACCACATTTGAAAGACGGCGGGATAAAAAAATAAAGCATAAAAAAACCCGCCTAAAACCTAATAGGACCCACAAAAACACGTGGCAAAATTTAGGCCACCCGGTAATATTAAACGGGTGGCCTAAATTTTGCCAGATGTCAAACGCATATGTATTGGTGTTAACCTATATAAACAACCCCATAACACCAATACAACCAGAACATTGAAACAACACCGATTACAATTATGAGAAACCCCCAACTAATTTTCGTCTTCATGCAAAAAATATTTTCCTCACATATCCAAAATGCAATTTAGAAATTTCCGAAGCAATGAAACAAATACAAAACATACAATGTTCGTCAAACAAGAAATTCATACGAATTTCTCAAGAAACTCACGAAGATGGTTCTCCACATCTACATGCTTTAATACAATTCGAAGGTAAACTTCAATTATACAATAATCGTTTATTTGATCTTACCCATCCAAACACCTCTTCAATATTTCATCCGAATATTCAAGGAGCAAAATCCAGTTCAGATGTTAAAAAATACATTGAAAAGGAAGGAACCTATCTAGATTGGGGTGAGTTTCAGATAGATGGTCGGTCTGCAAGAGGAGGATTACAATCCGCTAATGAAGCTTACGCCCAAGCTTTAAATAGCGAAACTCATCAAAAAGCAATGGAAACTATTAAAGAGCTTGCGCCTAGAGATTTTGTTCTACAATTCCACAATATTCAAAACAATCTAAACCGAATCTTCCAAAAGCCAAAAGAAGTCTACGTTCCGAAATTCCATTTTAGTCAATTCATACTCACGGATGAAATTTCATTATGGTTCTCAAAAACTTTCGAACCACAAAATTTAAATGAATCCCCTGCGGGGCCATCTTTTCATATACTCAAAAAAGATACTGACAGACCAAAATCAATTATTATCGAAGGTTCTACAAGAACAGGAAAAACACAGTGGGCACGTTCTATTGGACCACATAATTACTTAAGTGGCACCTGGTGCACTTTTCCTCAAACGACAAACGAGACTTTAATAACTTATTCACCTCTTTATTAAACAGGAGGAACTCTTCCTGTTCCTCCAAATTGATGTCTTTCGGGTTCGCCTTGATTCCCAAAATGTCCCACTTGTTCTGCCGAAGAAAACAACTGGTGCAAACGGCCGACAATTGTGGATAATTGTTTGGCAACTCTGTCACTTTGAAAGGAGGCATATAAATACAGAATAGTCTAAAGTAAAAATAATAGTATAAAAATTAAAAACAACCAATCAGGTAACGATACCATTCTAAAACAAATATTTAATCACAGAACTTAGCTTATAAGCTAAGCAACAACCGACAAAGAATAAAGTACAACAGTACTTTTTGTCGGCCACGTGCACTACACGACAAAAATATTAAACAGATGTGGGTCCCACCACATTAAAAAGAAGGTACGACAACCAAATGTGGGCCCCACCACATTTAAAAGACGGCGGGATAAAAAAATAAAGCATAAAAAATCCTGCCTAAAACCTAATAGGACCCACAAAAACACGTGGCAAAATTTAGGCCACCCGGTAATATTAAACGGGTGGCCTAAATTTTGCCAGATGTCAAACGCATATGTATTGGTGTTAACCTATATAAACAACCCCATAACACCAATACAACCCGAACATTGAAACAACACCGATTACAATTATGAGAAACCCCCAACTAATTTTCGTATTCATGCAAAAAATATTTTCCTCACATATCCAAAATGCAATTTAGAAATTTCCGAAGCAATGAAACAAATACAAAACATACAATGTTCGTCAAACAAGAAATTCATACGAATTTCTCAAGAAACTCACGAAGATGGTTCTCCACATCTACATGCTTTAATACAATTCGAAGGTAAACTTCAATTATACAATAATCGTTTATTTGATCTTACCCATCCAAACACCTCTTCAATATTTCATCCGAATATTCAAGGAGCAAAATCCAGTTCAGATGTTAAAAAATACATTGAAAAGGAAGGAACCTATCTAGATTGGGGTGAGTTTCAGATAGATGGTCGGTCTACAAGAGGAGGATTACAATCCGCTAATGAAGCTTACGCCCAAGCTTTAAATAGCGAAACTCATCAAAAAGCAATGGAAACTATTAAAGAGCTTGCGCCTAGAGATTTTGTTCTACAATTCCACAATATTCAAAACAATCTAAACCGAATCTTCCAAAAGCCAAAAGAAGTCTACGTTCCGAAATTCCATTTTAGTCAATTCATACTCACGGATGAAATTTCATTATGGTTCTCAAAAACTTTCGAACCACAAAATTTAAATGAATCCCCTGCGGGGCCATCTTTTCATATACTCAAAAAAGATACTGACAGACCAAAATCAATTATTACCGAAGGTTCTACAAGAACAGGAAAAACACAGTGGGCACGTTCTATTGGACCACATAATTACTTCAGTGGCACCTGGTGCACTTTTCCTCAAACGACAAACGAGACTTTAATAACTTATTTACCTCTTTATTAAACAGGAGGAACTCTTCCTGTTCCTCCAAATTGATGTCTTTCGGGTTCGCCTTGATTCCCAAAATGTCCCACTTGTTCTGCCGAAGAAAACAACTGGTGCAAACGGCCGACAATTGTGGATAATTGTTTGGCAACTCTGTCACTTTGAAAGGAGGCATATAAATACAGAATAGTCTGAAGTAAAAATAATGGTATAAAAATTAAAAACAACCAATCAGGTAACGATACCATTCTAAAACAAATATTTAATCACAGAACTTAGCTTATAAGCTAAGCAACAACCGACAAAGAATAAAGTACAACAGTACTTTTTGTCGGCCACGTGCACTACACGACAAAAATATTAAACAGATGTGGGTCCCACCACATTAAAAAGAAGGTACGACAACCAAATGTGGGCCCCACCACATTTAAAAGACGGCGGGATAAAAAAATAAAGCATAAAAAATCCCGCCTAAAACCTAATAGGACCCACAAAAACACGTGGCAAAATTTAGGCCACCCGGTAATATTAAACGGGTGGCCTAAATTTTGCCAGATGTCAAACGCATATGTATTGGTGTTAACCTATATAAACAACCCCATAACACCAATACAACCAGAACATTGAAACAACACCGATTACAATTATGAGAAACCCCCAACTAATTTTCGTCTTCATGCAAAAAATATTTTCCTCACATATCCAAAATGCAATTTAGAAATTTCCGAAGCAATGAAACAAATACAAAACATACAATGTTCGTCAAACAAGAAATTCATACGAATTTCTCAAGAAACTCACGAAGATGGTTCTCCACATCTACATGCTTTAATACAATTCGAAGGTAAACTTCAATTATACAATAATCGTTTATTTGATCTTACCCATCCAAACACCTCTTCAATATTTCATCCGAATATTCAAGGAGCAAAATCCAGTTCAGATGTTAAAAAATACATTGAAAAGGAAGGAACCTATCTAGATTGGGGTGAGTTTCAGATAGATGGTCGGTCTGCAAGAGGAGGATTACAATCCGCTAATGAAGCTTACGCCCAAGCTTTAAATAGCGAAACTCATCAAAAAGCAATGGAAACTATTAAAGAGCTTGCGCCTAGAGATTTTGTTCTACAATTCCACAATATTCAAAACAATCTAAACCGAATCTTCCAAAAGCCAAAAGAAGTCTACGTTCCGAAATTCCATTTTAGTCAATTCATACTCACGGATGAAATTTCATTATGGTTCTCAAAAACTTTCGAACCACAAAATTTAAATGAATCCCCTGCGGGGCCATCTTTTCATATACTCAAAAAAGATACTGACAGACCAAAATCAATTATTATCGAAGGTTCTACAAGAACAGGAAAAACACAGTGGGCACGTTCTATTGGACCACATAATTACTTAAGTGGCACCTGGTGCACTTTTCCTCAAACGACAAACGAGACTTTAATAACTTATTCACCTCTTTATTAAACAGGAGGAACTCTTCCTGTTCCTCCAAATTGATGTCTTTCGGGTTCGCCTTGATTCCCAAAATGTCCCACTTGTTCTGCCGAAGAAAACAACTGGTGCAAACGGCCGACAATTGTGGATAATTGTTTGGCAACTCTGTCACTTTGAAAGGAGGCATATAAATACAGAATAGTCTGAAGTAAAAATAATGGTATAAAAATTAAAAACAACCAATCAGGTAACGATACCATTCTAAAACAAATATTTAATCACAGAACTTAGCTTATAAGCTAAGCAACAACCGACAAAGAATAAAGTACAACAGTACTTTTTGTCGGCCACGTGCACTACACGACAAAAATATTAAACAGATGTGGGTCCCACCACATTAAAAAGAAGGTACGACAACCAAACGTGGGCCCCACCACATTTAAAAGACGGCGGGATAAAAAAATAAAGCATAAAAAATCCCGCCTAAAACCTAATAGGACCCACAAAAACACGTGGCAAAATTTAGGCCACCCGGTAATATTAAACGGGTGGCCTAAATTTTGCCAGATGTCAAACGCATATGTATTGGTGTTAACCTATATAAACAACCCCATAACACCAATACAACCAGAACATTGAAACAACACCGATTACAATTATGAGAAACCCCCCAACTAATTTTCGTCTTCATGCAAAAAATATTTTCCTCACATATCCAAAATGCAATTTAGAAATTTCCGAAGCAATGAAACAAATACAAAACATACAATGTTCGTCAAACAAGAAATTCATACGAATTTCTCAAGAAACTCACGAAGATGGTTCTCCACATCTACATGCTTTAATACAATTCGAAGGTAAACTTCAATTATACAATAATCGTTTATTTGATCTTACCCATCCAAACACCTCTTCAATATTTCATCCGAATATTCAAGGAGCAAAATCCAGTTCAGATGTTAAAAAATACATTGAAAAGGAAGGAACCTATCTAGATTGGGGTGAGTTTCAGATAGATGGTCGGTCTGCAAGAGGAGGATTACAATCCGCTAATGAAGCTTACGCCCAAGCTTTAAATAGCGAAACTCATCAAAAAGCAATGGAAACTATTAAAGAGCTTGCGCCTAGAGATTTTGTTCTACAATTCCACAATATTCAAAACAATCTAAACCGAATCTTCCAAAAGCCAAAAGAAGTCTACGTTCCGAAATTCCATTTTAGTCAATTCATACTCACGGATGAAATTTCATTATGGTTCTCAAAAACTTTCGAACCACAAAATTTAAATGAATCCCCTGCGGGGCCATCTTTTCATATAGTCAAAAAAGATACTGACAGACCAAAATCAATTATTATCGAAGGTTCTACAAGAACAGGAAAAACACAGTGGGCACGTTCTATTGGACCACATAATTACTTAAGTGGCACCTGGTGCACTTTTCCTCAAACGACAAACGAGACTTTAATAACTTATTCACCTCTTTATTAAACAGGAGGAACTCTTCCTGTTCCTCCAAATTGATGTCTTTCGGGTTCGCCTTGATTCCCAAAATGTCCCACTTGTTCTGCCGAAGAAAACAACTGGTGCAAACGGCCGACAATTGTGGATAATTGTTTGGCAACTCTGTCACTTTGAAAGGAGGCATATAAATACAGAATAGTCTGAAGTAAAAATAATAGTATAAAAATTAAAAACAACCAATCAGGTAACGATACCATTCTAAAACAAATATTTAATCACAGAACTTAGCTTATAAGCTAAGCAACAACCGACAAACAATAAAGTACAACAGTACTTTTTGTCGGCCACGTGCACTACACGGCAAAAATATTAAACAGATGTGGGTCCCACCACATTAAAAAGAAGGTACGACAACCAAATGTGGGCCCCACCACATTTAAAAGACGGCGGGATAAAAAAATAAAGCATAAAAAATCCCGCCTAAAACCTAATAGGACCCACAAAAACACGTGGCAAAATTTAGGCCACCCGGTAATATTAAACGGGTGGCCTAAATTTTGCCAGATGTCAAACGCATATGTATTGGTGTTAACCTATATAAACAATCCCATAACACCAATACAACCAGAACATTGAAACAACACCGATTACAATTATGAGAAACCCCCCAACTAATTTTCGTCTTCATGCAAAAAATATTTTCCTCACATATCCAAAATGCAATTTAGAAATTTCCGAAGCAATGAAACAAATACAAAACATACAATGTTCGTCAAACAAGAAATTCATACGAATTTCTCAAGAAACTCACGAAGATGGTTCTCCACATCTACATGCTTTAATACAATTCGAAGGTAAACTTCAATTATACAATAATCGTTTATTTGATCTTACCCATCCAAACACCTCTTCAATATTTCATCCGAATATTCAAGGAGCAAAATCCAGTTCAGATGTTAAAAAATACATTGAAAAGGAAGGAACCTATCTAGATTGGGGTGAGTTTCAGATAGATGGTCGGTCTGCAAGAGGAGGATTACAATCCGCTAATGAAGCTTACGCCCAAGCTTTAAATAGCGAAACTCATCAAAAAGCAATGGAAACTATTAAAGAGCTTGCGCCTAGAGATTTTGTTCTACAATTCCACAATATTCAAAACAATCTAAACCGAATCTTCCAAAAGCCAAAAGAAGTCTACGTTCCGAAATTCCATTTTAGTCAATTCATACTCACGGATGAAATTTCATTATGGTTCTCAAAAACTTTCGAACCACAAAATTTAAATGAATCCCCTGCGGGGCCATCTTTTCATATACTCAAAAAAGATACTGACAGACCAAAATCAATTATTATCGAAGGTCCTACAAGAACAGGAAAAACACAGTGGGCACGTTCTATTGGACCACATAATTACTTAAGTGGCCATCTGGATTTCAACTACAACACTTTCTCAGACGAAGTGGAATACAACGTAATAGATGATGTGGATCCAGCGTACTTGAAAATGAAACATTGGAAACAATTAATTGGCGCGCAAAGAGAGTGGCAGACAAACCTTAAATATGGAAAACCACGTGTCATTAAAGGTGGTATTCCAATTGTTTGGCAACTCTGTCACTTTGAAAGGAGGCATATAAATACAGAATAGTCTGAAGTAAAAATAATAGTATAAAAATTAAAAACAACCAATCAGGTAACGATACCATTCTAAAACAAATATTTAATCACAGAACTTAGCTTATAAGCTAAGCAACAACCGACAAAGAATAAAGTACAACAGTACTTTTTGTCGGCCACGTGCACTACACGATAAAAATATTAAACAGAACTTAGCTTATAAGCTAAGCAACAACCGACAAAGAATAAAGTACAACAGTACTTTTTGTCGGCCACGTGCACTACACGATAAAAATATTAAACAGATGTGGGTCCCACCACATTAAAAAGAAGGTACGACAACCAAATGTGGGCCCCACCACATTTAAAAGACGGCGGGATAAAAAAATAAAGCATAAAAAATCCCGCCTAAAACCTAATAGGACCCACAAAAACACGTGGCAAAATTTAGGCCACCCGGCAATATTAAACGGGTGGCCTAAATTTTGCCAGATGTCAAACGCATATGTATTGGTGTTAACATATATAAACAACCCCATAACACCAATACAACCAGAACATTGAAACAACACCGATTACAATTATGAGAAACCCCCCAACTAATTTTCGTCTTCATGCAAAAAATATTTTCCTCACATATCCAAAATGCAATTTAGAAATTTCCGAAGCAATGAAACAAATACAAAACATACAATGTTCGTCAAACAAGAAATTCATACGAATTTCTCAAGAAACTCACGAAGATGGTTCTCCACATCTACATGCTTTAATACAATTCGAAGGTAAACTTCAATTATACAATAATCGTTTATTTGATCTTACCCATCCAAACACCTCTTCAATATTTCATCCGAATATTCAAGGAGCAAAATCCAGTTCAGATGTTAAAAAATACATTGAAAAGGAAGGAACCTATCTAGATTGGAGTGAGTTTCAGATAGATGGTCGGTCTGCAAGAGGAGGATTACAATCCGCTAATGAAGCTTACGCCCAAGCTTTAAATAGCGAAACTCATCAAAAAGCAATGGAAACTATTAAAGAGCTTGCGCCTAGAGATTTTGTTCTACAATTCCACAATATTCAAAACAATCTAAACCGAATCTTCCAAAAGCCAAAAGAAGTCTACGTTCCGAAATTCCATTTTAGTCAATTCATACTCACGGATGAAATTTCATTATGGTTCTCAAAAACTTTCGAACCACAAAATTTAAATGAATCCCCTGCGGGGCCATCTTTTCATATACTCAAAAAAGATACTGACAGACCAAAATCAATTATTATCGAAGGTCCTACAAGAACAGGAAAAACACAGCGGGCACGTTCTATTGGACCACATAATTACTTAAGTGGCCATCTGGATTTCAACTACAACACTTTCTCAGACGAAGTGGAATACAACGTAATAGATGATGTGGATCCAGCGTACTTGAAAATGAAACATTGGAAACAATTAATTGGCGCGCAAAGAGAGTGGCAGACAAACCTTAAATATGGAAAACCACGTGTCATTAAAGGTGGTATTCCAATTGTTTGGCAACTCTGTCACTTTAAAAGGAGGTATATAAATACAGAATAGTCTGAAGTAAAAATAATAGTATAAAAATTAAAAACAACCAATCAGGTAACGATACCATTCTAAAACAAATATTTAATCACAGAATTTAGCTTATAAGCTAAGCAACAACCGACAAAGAATAAAGTACAACAGTACTTTTTGTCGGCCACGTGCACTACACGATAAAAATATTAAACAGAACTTAGCTTATAAGCTAAGCAACAACCGACAAAGAATAAAGTACAACAGTACTTTTTGTCGGCCACGTGCACTACACGATAAAAATATTAAACAGATGTGGGTCCCACCACATTAAAAAGAAGGTACGACAACCAAATGTGGGCCCCACCACATTTAAAAGACGGCGGGATAAAAAAATAAAGCATAAAAAATCCCGCCTAAAACCTAATAGGACCCACAAAAACACGTGGCAAAATTTAGGCCACCCGGTAATATTAAACGGGTGGCCTAAATTTTGCCAGATGTCAAACGCATATGTATTGGTGTTAACCTATATAAACAACCCCATAACACCAATACAACCAGAACATTGAAACAACACCGATTACAATTATGAGAAACCCCCCAACTAATTTTCGTCTTCATGCAAAAAATATTTTCCTCACATATCCAAAATGCAATTTAGAAATTTCCGAAGCAATAAAACAAATACAAAACATACAATGTTCGTCAAACAAGAAATTCATACGAATTTCTCAAGAAACTCACGAAGATGGTTCTCCACATCTACATGCTTTAATACAATTCGAAGGTAAACTTCAATTATACAATAATCGTTTATTTGATCTTACCCGTCCAAACACCTCTTCAATATTTCATCCGAATATTCAAGGAGCAAAATCCAGTTCAGATGTTAAAAAATACATTGAAAAGGAAGGAACCTATCTAGATTGGGGTGAGTTTCAGATAGATGGTCGGTCTGCAAGAGGAGGATTACAATCCGCTAATAAAGCTTACGCCCAAGCTTTAAATAGCGAAACTCATCAAAAAGCAATGGAAACTATTAAAGAGCTTGCGCCTAGAGATTTTGTTCTACAATTCCACAATATTCAAAACAATCTAAACCGAATCTTCCAAAAGCCAAAAGAAGTCTACGTTCCGAAATTCCATTTTAGTCAATTCATACTCACGGATGAAATTTCATTATGGTTCTCAAAAACTTTCGAACCACAAAATTTAAATGAATCCCCTGCGGGGCCATCTTTTCATATACTCAAAAAAGATACTGACAGACCAAAATCAATTATTATCGAAGGTTCTACAAGAACAGGAAAAACACAGTGGGCACGTTCTATTGGACCACATAATTACTTAAGTGGCACCTGGTGCACTTTTCCTCAAACGACAAACGAGACTTTAATAACTTATTCACCTCTTTATTAAACAGGAGGAACTCTTCCTGTTCCTCCAAATTGATGTCTTTCGGGTTCGCCTTGATTCCCAAAATGTCCCACTTGTTCTGCCGAAGAAAACAACTGGTGCAAACGGCCGACAATTGTGGATAATTGTTTGGCAACTCTGTCACTTTGAAAGGAGGCATATAAATACAGAATAGTCTGAAGTAAAAATAATAGTATAAAAATTAAAAACAACCAATCAGGTAACGATACCATTCTAAAACAAATATTTAATCACAGAACTTAGCTTATAAGCTAAGCAACAACCGACAAAGAATAAAGTACAACAGTACTTTTTGTCGGCCACGTGCACTACACGACAAAAATATTAAACATATGTGGGTCCCACCACATTAAAAAGAAGGTACGACAACCAAATGTGGGCCCCACCACATTTAAAAGACGGCGGGATAAAAAATAAAGCATAAAAAATCCTGCCTAAAACCTAATAGGACCCACAAAAACACGTGGCAAAATTTAGGCCACCCGGTAATATTAAACGGGTGGCCTAAATTTTGCCAGATGTCAAACGCATATGTATTGGTGTTAACCTATATAAACAACCCCATAACACCAATACAACCAGAACATTGAAACAACACCGATTACAATTATGAGAAACCCCCCAACTAATTTTCGTCTTCATGCAAAAAATATTTTCCTCACATATCCAAAATGCAATTTAGAAATTTCCGAAGCAATGAAACAAATACAAAACATACAATGTTCGTCAAACAAGAAATTCATACGAATTTCTCAAGAAACTCACGAAGATGGTTCTCCACATCTACATGCTTTAATACAATTCGAAGGTAAACTTCAATTATACAATAATCGTTTATTTGATATTACCCATCCAAACACCTCTTCAATATTTCATCCGAATATTCAAGGAGCAAAATCCAGTTCAGATGTTAAAAAATACATTGAAAAGGAAGGAACCTATCTAGATTGGGGTGAGTTTCAGATAGATGGTCGGTCTGCAAGAGGAGGATTACAATCCGCTAATGAAGCTTACGCCCAAGCTTTAAATAGCGAAACTCATCAAAAAGCAATGGAAACTATTAAAGAGCTTGCGCCTAGAGATTTTGTTCTACAATTCCACAATATTCAAAACAATCTAAACCGAATCTTCCAAAAGCCAAAAGAAGTCTACGTTCCGAAATTCCATTTTAGTCAATTCATACTCACGGACGAAATTTCATTATGGTTCTCAAAAACTTTCGAACCACAAAATTTAAATGAATCCCCTGCGGGGCCATCTTTTCATATACTCAAAAAAGATACTGACAGACCAAAATCAATTATTATCGAAGGTTCTACAAGAACAGGAAAAACACAGTGGGCACGTTCTATTGGACCACATAATTACTTAAGTGGCACCTGGTGCACTTTTCCTCAAACGACAAACGAGACTTTAATAACTTATTCACCTCTTTATTAAACAGGAGGAACTCTTCCTGTTCCTCCAAATTGATGTCTTTCGGGTTCACCTTGATTCCCAAAATGTCCCACTTGTTCTGCCGAAGAAAACAACTGGTGCAAACGGCCAACAATTGTGGATAATTGTTTGGCAACTCTGTCACTTTGAAAGGAGGCATATAAATACAGAATAGTCCGAAGTAAAAATAATAGTATAAAAATTAAAAACAACCAATCAGGTAACGATACCATTCTAAAACAAATATTTAATCACAGAACTTAGCTTATAAGCTAAGCAACAACCGACAAAGAATAAAGTACAACAGTACTTTTTGTCGGCCACGTGCACTACACGATAAAAATATTAAACAGATGTGGGTCCCAACACATTAAAAAGAAGGTACGACAACCAAATGTGGGCCCCACCACATTTAAAAGACGGCGGGATAAAAAAATAAAGCATAAAAAATCCCGCCTAAAACCTAATAGGACGCACAAAAAACACGTGGCAAAATTTAGGCCACCCGGTAATATTAAACGGGTGGCCTAAATTTTGCCAGATGTCAAACGCATATGTATTGGTGTTAACCTATATAAACAACCCCATAACACCAATACAACCAGAACATTGAAACAACACCGATTACAATTATGAGAAACCCCCCAACTAATTTTCGTCTTCATGCAAAAAATATTTTCCTCACATATCCAAAATGCAATTTAGAAATTTCCGAAGCAATGAAACAAATACAAAACATACAATGTTCGTCAAACAAGAAATTCATACGAATTTATCAAGAAACTCACGAAGATGGTTCTCCACATCTACATGCTTTAATACAATTCGAAGGTAAACTTCAATTATACAATAATCGTTTATTTGATCTTACCCATCCAAACACCTCTTCAATATTTCATCCGAATATTCAAGGAGCAAAATCCAGTTCAGATGTTAAAAAATACATTGAAAAGGAAGGAACCTATCTAGATTGGGGTGAGTTTCAGATAGATGGTCGGTCTGCAAGAGGAGGATTACAATCCGCTAATGAAGCTTACGCCCAAGCTTTAAATAGCGAAACTCATCAAAAAGCAATGGAAACTATTAAAGAGCTTGCGCCTAGAGATTTTGTTCTACAATTCCACAATATTCAAAACAATCTAAACCGAATCTTCCAAAAGCCAAAAGAAGTCTACGTTCCGAAATTCCATTTTAGTCAATTCATACTCACGGATGAAATTTCATTATGGTTCTCAAAAACTTTCGAACCACAAAATTTAAATGAATCCCCTGCGGGGCCATCTTTTCATATACTCAAAAAAGATACTGACAGACCAAAATCAATTATTATCGAAGGTCCTACAAGAACAGGAAAAACACAGTGGGCACGTTCTATTGGACCACATAATTACTTAAGTGGCCATCTGGATTTCAACTACAACACTTTCTCAGACGAAGTGGAATACAACGTAATAGATGATGTGGATCCAGCGTACTTGAAAATGAAACATTGGAAACAATTAATTGGCGCGCAAAGAGAGTGGCAGACAAACCTTAAATATGGAAAACCACGTGTCATTAAAGGTGGTATTCCAATTGTTTGGCAACTCTGTCACTTTGAAAGGAGGCATATAAATACAGAATAGTCTGAAGTAAAAATAATAGTATAAAAATTAAAAACAACCAATCAGGTAACGATACCATTCTAAAACAAATATTTAATCACAGAACTTAGCTTATAAGCTAAGCAACAACCGACAAAGAATAAAGTACAACAGTACTTTTTGTCGGCCACGTGCACTACACGATAAAAATATTAAACAGATGTGGGTCCCACCACATTAAAAAGAAGGTACGACAACCAAATGTGGGCCCCACCACATTTAAAAGACGGCGGGATAAAAAAATAAAGCATAAAAAATCCCGCCTAAAACCTAATAGGACCCACAAAAACACGTGGCAAAATTTAGGCCACCCGGTAATATTAAACGGGTGGCCTAAATTTTGCCAGATGTCAAACGCATATGTATTGGTGTTAACCTATATAAACAACCCCATAACACCAATACAACCAGAACATTGAAACAACACCGATTACAATTATGAGAAACCCCCCAACTAATTTTCGTCTTCATGCAAAAAATATTGTCCTCACATATCCAAAATGCAATTTAGAAATTTCCGAAGCAATGAAACAAATACAAAACATACAATGTTCGTCAAACAAGAAATTCATACGAATTTCTCAAGAAACTCACGAAGATGGTTCTCCACATCTACATGCTTTAATACAATTCGAAGGTAAACTTCAATTATACAATAATCGTTTATTTGATCTTACCCATCCAAACACCTCTTCAATATTTCATCCGAATATTCAAGGAGCAAAATCCAGTTCAGATGTTAAAAAATACATTGAAAAGGAAGGAACCTATCTAGATTGGGGTGAGTTTCAGATAGATGGTCGGTCTGCAAGAGGAGGATTACAATCCGCTAATGAAGCTTACGCCCAAGCTTTAAATAGCGAAACTCATCAAAAAGCAATGGAAACTATTAATGAGCTTGCGCCTAGAGATTTTGTTCTACAATTCCACAATATTCAAAACAATCTAAACCGAATCTTCCAAAAGCCAAAAGAAGTCTACGTTCCGAAATTCCATTTTAGTCAATTCATACTCACGGATGAAATTTCATTATGGTTCTCAAAAACTTTCGAACCACAAAATTTAAATGAATCCCCTGCGGGGCCATCTTTTCATATACTCAAAAAAGATACTGACAGACCAAAATCAATTATTATCAAAGGTCCTACAAGAACAGGAAAAACACAGTGGGCACGTTCTATTGGACCACATAATTACTTAAGTGGCCATCTGGATTTCAACTACAACACTTTCTCAGACGAAGTGGAATACAACGTAATAGATGATGTGGATCCAGCGTACTTGAAAATGAAACATTGGAAACAATTAGTTGGCGCGCAAAGAGAGTGGCAGACAAACCTTAAATATGGAAAACCACGTGTCATTAAAGGTGGTATTCCAATTGTTTGGCAACTCTGTCACTTTGAAAGGAGGCATATAAATACAGAATAGTCTGAAGTAAAAATAATAGTATAAAAATTAAAAACAACCAATCAGGTAACGATACCATTCTAAAACAAATATTTAATCACAGAACTTAGCTTATAAGCTAAGCAACAACCGACAAAGAATAAAGTACAACAGTACTTTTTGTCGGCCACGTGCACTACACGATAAAAATATTAAACAGATGTGGGTCCCACCACATTAAAAAGAAGGTACGACAACCAAATGTGGGCCCCACCACATTTAAAAGACGGCGGGATAAAAAAATAAAGCATAAAAAATCCCGCCTAAAACCTAATAGGACCCACAAAAACACGTGGCAAAATTTAGGCCACCCGGTAATATTAAACGGGTGGCCTAAATTTTGCCAGATGTCAAACGCATATGTATTGGTGTTAACCTATATAAACAACCCCATAACACCAATACAACCAGAACATTGAAACAACACCGATTACAATTATGAGAAACCCCCCAACTAATTTTCGTCTTCATGCAAAAAATATTGTCCTCACATATCCAAAATGCAATTTAGAAATTTCCGAAGCAATGAAACAAATACAAAACATACAATGTTCGTCAAACAAGAAATTCATACGAATTTCTCAAGAAACTCACGAAGATGGTTCTCCACATCTACATGCTTTAATACAATTCGAAGGTAAACTTCAATTATACAATAATCGTTTATTTGATCTTACCCATCCAAACACCTCTTCAATATTTCATCCGAATATTCAAGGAGCAAAATCCAGTTCAGATGTTAAAAAATACATTGAAAAGGAAGGAACCTATCTAGATTGGGGTGAGTTTCAGATAGATGGTCGGTCTGCAAGAGGAGGATTACAATCCGCTAATGAAGCTTACGCCCAAGCTTTAAATAGCGAAACTCATCAAAAAGCAATGGAAACTATTAAAGAGCTTGCGCCTAGAGATTTTGTTCTACAATTCCACAATATTCAAAACAATCTAAACCGAATCTTCCAAAAGCCAAAAGAAGTCTACGTTCCGAAATTCCATTTTAGTCAATTCATACTCACGGATGAAATTTCATTATGGTTCTCAAAAACTTTCGAACCACAAAATTTAAATGAATCCCCTGCGGGGCCATCTTTTCATATACTCAAAAAAGATACTGACAGACCAAAATCAATTATTATCGAAGGTCCTACAAGAACAGGAAAAACACAGTGGGCACGTTCTATTGGACCACATAATTAATTAAGGTGGTATTCCAATTGTTTGGCAACTCTGTCACTTTGAAAGGAGGCATATAAATACAGAATAGTCTGAAGTAAAAATAATAGTATAAAAATTAAAAACAACCAATCAGGTAACGATACCATTCTAAAACAAATATTTAATCACAGAACTTAGCTTATAAGCTAAGCAACAACCGACAAAGAATAAAGTACAACAGTACTTTTTGTCGGCCACGTGCACTACACGATAAAAATATTAAACAGATGTGGGTCCCACCACATTAAAAAGAAGGTACGACAACCAAATGTGGGCCCCACCACATTTAAAAGACGGCGGGATAAAAAAATAAAGCATAAAAAAACCCGCCTAAAACCTAATAGGACCCACAAAAACACGTGGCAAAATTTAGGCCACCCGGTAATATTAAACGGGTGGCCTAAATTTTGCCAGATGTCAAACGCATATGTATTGGTGTTAACCTATATAAACAACCCCATAACACCAATACAACCAGAACATTGAAACAACACCGATTACAATTATGAGAAACCCCCCAACTAATTTTCGTCTTCATGCAAAAAATATTTTCCTCACATATCCAAAATGCAATTTAGAAATTTCCGAAGCAATGAAACAAATACAAAACATACAATGTTCGTCAAACAAGAAATTCATACGAATTTCTCAAGAAACTCACGAAGATGGTTCTCCACATCTACATGCTTTAATACAATTCGAAGGTAAACTTCAATTATACAATAATCGTTTATTTGATCTTACCCATCCAAACACCTCTTCAATATTTCATCCGAATATTCAAGGAGCAAAATCCAGTTCAGATGTTAAAAAATACATTGAAAAGGAAGGAACCTATCTAGATTGGGGTGAGTTTCAGATAGATGGTCGGTCTGCAAGAGGAGGATTACAATCCGCTAATGAAGCTTACGCCCAAGCTTTAAATAGCGAAACTCATCAAAAAGCAATGGAAACTATTAAAGAGCTTGCGCCTAGAGATTTTGTTCTACAATTCCACAATATTCAAAACAATCTAAACCGAATCTTCCAAAAGCCAAAAGAAGTCTACGTTCCGAAATTCCATTTTAGTCAATTCATACTCACGGATGAAATTTCATTATGGTTCTCAAAAACTTTCGAACCACAAAATTTAAATGAATCCCCTGCGGGGCCATCTTTTCATATACTCAAAAAAGATACTGACAGACCAAAATCAATTATTATCGAAGGTTCTACAAGAACAGGAAAAACACAGTGGGCACGTTCTATTGGACCACATAATTACTTAAGTGGCACCTGGTGCACTTTTCCTCAAACGACAAACGAGACTTTAATAACTTATTCACCTCTTTATTAAACAGGAGGAACTCTTCCTGTTCCTCCAAATTGATGTCTTTCGGGTTCGCCTTGATTCCCAAAATGTACCACTTGTTCTGCCGAAGAAAACAACTGGTGCAAACGGCCAACAATTGTGGATAATTGTTTGGCAACTCTGTCACTTTGAAAGGAGGCATATAAATACAGAATAGTCTGAAGTAAAAATAATAGTATAAAAATTAAAAACAACCAATCAGGTAACGATACCATTCTAAAACAAATATTTAATCACAGAACTTAGCTTATAAGCTAAGCAACAACCGACAAAGAATAAAGTACAACAGTACTTTTTGTCGGCCACGTGTACTACACGATAAAAATATTAAACAGATGTGGGTCCCACCACATTAAAAAGAAGGTACGACAACCAAATGTGGGCCCCACCACATTTAAAAGACGGCGGGATAAAAAAATAAAGCATAAAAAAACCCGCCTAAAACCTAATAGGACCCACAAAAACACGTGGCAAAATTTAGGCCACCCGGTAATATTAAACGGGTGGCCTAAATTTTGCCAGATGTCAAACGCATATGTATTGGTGTTAACCTATATAAACAACCCCATAACACCAATACAACCAGAACATTGAAACAACACCGATTACAATTATGAGAAACCCCCCAACTAATTTTCGTCTTCATGCAAAAAATATTTTCCTCACATATCCAAAATGCAATTTAGAAATTTCCGAAGCAATGAAACAAATACAAAACATACAATGTTCGTCAAACAAGAAATTCATACGAATTTCTCAAGAAACTCACGAAGATGGTTCTCCACATCTACATGCTTTAATACAATTCGAAGGTAAACTTCAATTATACAATAATCGTTTATTTGATCTTACCCATCCAAACACCTCTTCAATATTTCATCCGAATATTCAAGGAGCAAAATCCAGTTCAGATGTTAAAAAATACATTGAAAAGGAAGGAACCTATCTAGATTGGGGTGAGTTTCAGATAGATGGTCGGTCTGCAAGAGGAGGATTACAATCCGCTAATGAAGCTTACGCCCAAGCTTTAAATAGCGAAACTCATCAAAAAGCAATGGAAACTATTAAAGAGCTTGCGCCTAGAGATTTTGTTCTACAATTCCACAATATTCAAAACAATCTAAACCGAATCTTCCAAAAGCCAAAAGAAGTCTACGTTCCGAAATTCCATTTTAGTCAATTCATACTCACGGATGAAATTTCATTATGGTTCTAAAAAACTTTCGAACCACAAAATTTAAATGAATCCCCTGCGGGGCCATCTTTTCATATACTCAAAAAAGATACTGACAGACCAAAATCAATTATTATCGAAGGTTCTACAAGAACAGGAAAAACACAGTGGGCACGTTCTATTGGACCACATAATTACTTAAGTGGCACCTGGTGCACTTTTCCTCAAACGACAAACGAGACTTTAATAACTTATTCACCTCTTTATTAAACAGGAGGAACTCTTCCTGTTCCTCCAAATTGATGTCTTTCGGGTTCGCCTTGATTCCCAAAATGTACCACTTGTTCTGCCGAAGAAAACAACTGGTGCAAACGGCCAACAATTGTGGATAATTGTTTGGCAACTCTGTCACTTTGAAAGGAGGCATATAAATACAGAATAGTCTGAAGTAAAAATAATAGTATAAAAATTAAAAACAACCAATCAGGTAACGATACCATTCTAAAACAAATATTTAATCACAGAACTTAGCTTATAAGCTAAGCAACAACCGACAAAGAATAAAGTACAACAGTACTTTTTGTCGGCCACGTGCACTACACGATAAAAATATTAAACAGATGTGGGTCCCACCACATTAAAAAGAAGGTACGACAACTAAATGTTGGCCCCCACCACATTTAAAAGACGGCGGGATAAAAAAATAAAGCATAAAAAAACCCGCCTAAAACCTAATAGGACCCACAAAAACACGTGGCAAAATTTAGGCCACCCGGTAATATTAAACGGGTGGCCTAAATTTTGCCAGATGTCAAACGCATATGTATTGGTGTTAACCTATATAAACAACCCCATAACACCAATACAACCAGAACATTGAAACAACACCGATTACAATTATGAGAAACCCCCCAACTAATTTTCGTCTTCATGCAAAAAATATTTTCCTCACATATCCAAAATGCAATTTAGAAATTTCCGAAGCAATGAAACAAATACAAAACATACAATGTTCGTCAAACAAGAAATTCATACGAATTTCTCAAGAAACTCACGAAGATGGTTCTCCACATCTACATGCTTTAATACAATTTGAAGGTAAACTTCAATTATACAATAATCGTTTATTTGATCTTACCCATCCAAACACCTCTTCAATATTTCATCCGAATATTCAAGGAGCAAAATCCAGTTCAGATGTTAAAAAATACATTGAAAAGGAAGGAACCTATCTAGATTGGGGTGAGTTTCAGATAGATGGTCGGTCTGCAAGAGGAGGATTACAATCCGCTAATAAAGCTTACGCCCAAGCTTTAAATAGCGAAACTCATCAAAAAGCAATGGAAACTATTAAAGAGCTTGCGCCTAGAGATTTTGTTCTACAATTCCATAATATTCAAAACAATCTAAACCGAATCTTCCAAAAGCCAAAAGAAGTCTACGTTCCGAAATTCCATTTTAGTCAATTCATACTCACGGATGAAATTTCATTATGGTTCTCAAAAACTTTCGAACCACAAAATTTAAATGAATCCCCTGCGGGTCCATCTTTTCATATACTCAAAAAAGATACTGACAGACCAAAATCAATTATTATCGAAGGTTCTACAAGAACAGGAAAAACACAGTGGGCACGTTCTATTGGACCACATAATTACTTAAGTGGCACCTGGTGCACTTTTCCTCAAACGACAAACGAGACTTTAATAACTTATTCACCTCTTTATTAAACAGGAGGAACTCTTCCTGTTCCTCCAAATTGATGTCTTTCGGGTTCGCCTTGATTCCCAAAATGTACCACTTGTTCTGCCGAAGAAAACAACTGGTGCAAACGGCTAACAATTGTGGATAATTGTTTGGCAACTCTGTCACTTTGAAAGGAGGCATATAAATACAGAATAGTCTGAAGTAAAAATAATAGTATAAAAATTAAAAACAACCAATCAGGTAACGATACCATTCTAAAACAAATATTTAATCATAGAACTTAGCTTATAAGCTAAGCAACAACCGACAAAGAATAAAGTACAACAGTACTTTTTGTCGGCCACGTGCACTACACGACAAAAATATTAAACAGATGTGGGTCCCACCACATTAAAAAGAAGGTACGACAACCAAATGTGGGCCCCACCACATTTAAAAGACGGCGGGATAAAAAAATAAAGCATAAAAAAACCCGCCTAAAACCTAATAGGACCCACAAAAACACGTGGCAAAATTTAGGCCACCCGGTAATATTAAACGGGTGGCCTAAATTTTGCCAGATGTCAAACGCATATGTATTGGTGTTAACCTATATAAACAACCCCATAACACCAATACAACCAGAACATTGAAACAACACCGATTACAATTATGAGAAACCCCCCAACTAATTTTCGTCTTCATGCAAAAAATATTTTCCTCACATATCCAAAATGCAATTTAGAAATTTCCGAAGCAATGAAACAAATACAAAACATACAATGTTCGTCAAACAAGAAATTCATACGAATTTCTCAAGAAACTCACGAAGATGGTTCTCCACATCTACATGCTTTAATACAATTCGAAGGTAAACTTCAATTATACAATAATCGTTTATTTGATCTTACCCATCCAAACACCTCTTCAATATTTCATCCGAATATTCAAGGAGCAAAATCCAGTTCAGATGTTAAAAAATACATTGAAAAGGAAGGAACCTATCTAGATTGGGGTGAGTTTCAGATAGATGGTCGGTCTGCAAGAGGAGGATTACAATCCGCTAATAAAGCTTACGCCCAAGCTTTAAATAGCGAAACTCATCAAAAAGCAATGGAAACTATTAAAGAGCTTGCGTCTAGAGATTTTGTTCTACAATTCCACAATATTCAAAACAATCTAAACCGAATCTTCCAAAAGCCAAAAGAAGTCTACGTTCCGAAATTCCATTTTAGTCAATTCATACTCACGGATGAAATTTCATTATGGTTCTCAAAAACTTTCGAACCACAAAATTTAAATGAATCCCCTGCGGGGCCATCTTTTCATATACTCAAAAAAGATACTGACAGACCAAAATCAATTATTATCGAAGGTTCTACAAGAACAGGAAAAACACAGTGGGCACGTTCTATTGGACCACATAATTACTTAAGTGGCACCTGGTGCACTTTTCCTCAAACGACAAACGAGACTTTAATAACTTATTCACCTCTTTATTAAACAGGAGGAACTCTTCCTGTTCCTCCAAATTGATGTCTTTCGGGTTCGCCTTGATTCCCAAAATGTACCACTTGTTCTGCCGAAGAAAACAACTGGTGCAAACGGCTAACAATTGTGGATAATTGTTTGGCAACTCTGTCACTTTGAAAGGAGGCATATAAATACAGAATAGTCTGAAGTAAAAATAATAGTATAAAAATTAAAAACAACCAATCAGGTAACGATACCATTCTAAAACAAATATTTAATCATAGAACTTAGCTTATAAGCTAAGCAACAACCGACAAAGAATAAAGTACAACAGTACTTTTTGTCGGCCACGTGCACTACACGACAAAAATATTAAACAGATGTGGGTCCCACCACATTAAAAAGAAGGTACGACAACCAAATGTGGGCCCCACCACATTTAAAAGACGGCGGGATAAAAAAATAAAGCATAAAAAAACCCGCCTAAAACCTAATAGGACCCACAAAAACACGTGGCAAAATTTAGGCCACCCGGTAATATTAAACGGGTGGCCTAAATTTTGCCAGATGTCAAACGCATATGTATTGGTGTTAACCTATATAAACAACCCCATAACACCAATACAACCAGAACATTGAAACAACACCGATTACAATTATGAGAAACCCCCCAACTAATTTTCGTCTTCATGCAAAAAATATTTTCCTCACATATCCAAAATGCAATTTAGAAATTTCCGAAGCAATGAAACAAATACAAAACATACAATGTTCGTCAAACAAGAAATTCATACGAATTTCTCAAGAAACTCACGAAGATGGTTCTCCACATCTACATGCTTTAATACAATTCGAAGGTAAACTTCAATTATACAATAATCGTTTATTTGATCTTACCCATCCAAACACCTCTTCAATATTTCATCCGAATATTCAAGGAGCAAAATCCAGTTCAGATGTTAAAAAATACATTGAAAAGGAAGGAACCTATCTAGATTGGGGTGAGTTTCAGATAGATGGTCGGTCTGCAAGAGGAGGATTACAATCCGCTAATAAAGCTTACGCCCAAGCTTTAAATAGCGAAACTCATCAAAAAGCAATGGAAACTATTAAAGAGCTTGCGCCTAGAGATTTTGTTCTACAATTCCACAATATTCAAAACAATCTAAACCGAATCTTCCAAAAGCCAAAAGAAGTCTACGTTCCGAAATTCCATTTTAGTCAATTCATACTCACGGATGAAATTTCATTATGGTTCTCAAAAACTTTCGAACCACAAAATTTAAATGAATCCCCTACGGGGCCATCTTTTCATATACTCAAAAAAGATACTGACAGACCAAAATCAATTATTATCGAAGGTACTACAAGAACAGGAAAAACACAGTGGGCACGTTCTATTGGACCACATAATTACTTAAGTGGCACCTGGTGCACTTTTCCTCAAACGACAAACGAGACTTTAATAACTTGTTCACCTCTTTATTAAACAGGAGGAACTCTTCCTGTTCCTCCAAATTGATGTCTTTCGGGTTCGCCTTGATTCCCAAAATGTCCCACTTGTTCTGCCGAAGAAAACAACTGGTGCAAACGGCCAACAATTGTGGATAATTGTTTGGCAACTCTGTCACTTTGAAAGGAGGCATATAAATACAGAATAGTCTGAAGTAAAAATAATAGTATAAAAATTAAAAACAACCAATCAGGTAACGATACCATTCTAAAACAAATATTTAATCACAGAACTTAGCTTATAAGCTAAGCAACAACCGACAAAGAATAAAGTACAACAGTACTTTTTGTCGGCCACGTGCACTACACGACAAAAATATTAAACAGATGTGGGTCCCAACACATTAAAAAGAAGGTACGACAACCAAATGTGGGCCCCACCACATTTAAAAGACGGCGGGATTAAAAAATAAAGCATAAAAAATCCCGCCTAAAACCTAATAGGACCCACAAAAACACGTGGCAAAATTTAGGCCACCCGGTAATATTAAACGGGTGGCCTAAATTTTGCCAGATGTCAAACGCATATGTATTGGTGTTAACCTATATAAACAACCCCATAACACCAATACAACCAGAACATTGAAACAACACCGATTACAATTATGAGAAACCCCCCAACTAATTTTCGTCTTCATGCAAAAAATATTTTCCTCACATATCCAAAATGCAATTTAGAAATTTCCGAAGCAATGAAACAAATACAAAACATACAATGTTCGTCAAACAAGAAATTCATACGAATTTCTCAAGAAACTCACGAAGATGGTTCTCCACATCTACATGCTTTAATACAATTCGAAGGTAAACTTCAATTATACAATAATCGTTTATTTGATCTTACCCATCCAAAAACCTCTTCAATATTTCATCCGAATATTCAAGGAGCAAAATCCAGTTCAGATGTTAAAAAATACATTGAAAAGGAAGGAACCTATCTAGATTGGGGTGAGTTTCAGATAGATGGTCGGTCTGCAAGAGGAGGATTACAATCCGCTAATAAAGCTTACGCCCAAGCTTTAAATAGCGAAACTCATCAAAAAGCAATGGAAACTATTAAAGAGCTTGCGCCTAGAGATTTTGTTCTACAATTCCACAATATTCAAAACAATCTAAACCGAATCTTCCAAAAGCCAAAAGAAGTCTACGTTCCGAAATTCCATTTTAGTCAATTCATACTCACGGATGAAATTTCATTATGGTTCTCAAAAACTTTCGAACCACAAAATTTAAATGAATCCCCTGCGGGGCCATCTTTTCATATACTCAAAAAAGATACTGACAGACCAAAATCAATTATTATCGAAGGTTCTACAAGAACAGGAAAAACACAGTGGGCACGTTCTATTGGACCACATAATTACTTAAGTGGCACCTGGTGCACTTTTCCTCAAACGACAAACGAGACTTTAATAACTTATTCACCTCTTTATTAAACAGGAGGAACTCTTCCTGTTCCTCCAAATTGATGTCTTTCGGGTTCGCCTTGATTCCCAAAATGTCCCACTTGTTCTGCCGAAGAAAACAACTGGTGCAAACGGCCAACAATTGTGGATAATTGTTTGGCAACTCTGTCACTTTGAAAGGAGGCATATAAATACAGAATAGTCTGAAGTAAAAATAATAGTATAAAAATTAAAAACAACCAATCAGGTAACGATACCATTCTAAAACAAATATTTAATCACAGAACTTAGCTTATAAGCTAAGCAACAACCGACAAAGAATAAAGTACAACAGTACTTTTTGTCGGCCACGTGCACTACACGACAAAAATATTAAACAGATGTGGGTCCCAACACATTAAAAAGAAGGTACGACAACCAAATGTGGGCCCCACCACATTTAAAAGACGGCGGGATTAATAAATAAAGCATAAAAAATCCCGCCTAAAACCTAATAGGACCCACAAAAACACGTGGCAAAATTTAGGCCACCCGGTAATATTAAACGGGTGGCCTAAATTTTGCCAGATGTCAAACGCATATGTATTGGTGTTAACCTATATAAACAACCCCATAACACCAATACAACCAGAACATTGAAACAACACCGATTACAATTATGAGAAACCCCCCAACTAATTTTCGTCTTCATGCAAAAAATATTTTCCTCACATATCCAAAATGCAATTTAGAAATTTCCGAAGCAATGAAACAAATACAAAACATACAATGTTCGTCAAACAAGAAATTCATACGAATTTCTCAAGAAACTCACGAAGATGGTTCTCCACATCTACATGCTTTAATACAATTCGAAGGTAAACTTCAATTATACAATAATCGTTTATTTGATCTTACCCATCCAAACACCTCTTCAATATTTCATCCGAATATTCAAGGAGCAAAATCCAGTTCAGATGTTAAAAAATACATTGAAAAGGAAGGAACCTATCTAGATTGGGGTGAGTTTCAGATAGATGGTCGGTCTGCAAGAGGAGGATTACAATCCGCTAATGAAGCTTACGCCCAAGCTTTAAATAGCGAAACTCATCAAAAAGCAATGGAAACTATTAAAGAGCTTGCGCCTAGAGATTTTGTTCTACAATTCCACAATATTCAAAACAATCTAAACCGAATCTTCCAAAAGCCAAAAGAAGTCTACGTTCCGAAATTCCATTTTAGTCAATTCATACTCACGGATGAAATTTCATTATGGTTCTCAAAAACTTTTGAACCACAAAATTTAAATGAATCCCCTGCGGGGCTATCTTTTCATATACTCAAAAAAGATACTGACAGACCAAAATCAATTATTATCGAAGGTCCTACAAGAACAGGAAAAACACAGTGGGCACGTTCTATTGGACCACATAATTACTTAAGTGGCACCTGGTGCACTTTTCCTCAAACGACAAACGAGACTTTAATAACTTATTCACCTCTTTATTAAACAGGAGGAACTCTTCCTGTTCCTCCAAATTGATGTCTTTCGGGTTCGCCTTGATTCCCAAAATGTCCCACTTGTTCTGCCGAAGAAAACAACTGGTGCAAACGGCCAACAATTGTGGATAATTGTTTGCAACTCTGTCACTTTGAAAGGAGGCATATAAATACAGAATAGTCTGAAGTAAAAATAATAGTATAAAAATTAAAAACAACCAATCAGGTAACGATACCATTCTAAAACAAATATTTAATCACAGAACTTAGCTTATAAGCTAAGCAACAACCGACAAAGAATAAAGTACAACAGTACTTTTTGTCGGCCACGTGCACTACACGACAAAAATATTAAACAGATGTGGGTCCCAACACATTAAAAAGAAGGTACGACAACCAAATGTGGGCCCCACCACATTTAAAAGACGGCGGGATAAAAAAATAAAGCATAAAAAATCCCGCCTAAAACCTAATAGGACCCACAAAAACACGTGGCAAAATTTAGGCCACCCGGTAATATTAAACGGGTGGCCTAAATTTTGCCAGATGTCAAACGCATATGTATTGGTGTTAACCTATATAAACAACCCCATAACACCAATACAACCAGAACATTGAAACAACACCGATTACAATTATGAGAAACCCCCCAACTAATTTTCGTCTTCATGCAAAAAATATTTTCCTCACATATCCAAAATGCAATTTAGAAATTTCCGAAGCAATGAAACAAATACAAAACATACAATGTTCGTCAAACAAGAAATTCATACGAATTTCTCAAGAAACTCACGAAGATGGTTCTCCACATCTACATGCTTTAATACAATTCGAAGGTAAACTTCAATTATACAATAATCGTTTATTTGATCTTACCCATCCAAACACCTCTTCAATATTTCATCCGAATATTCAAGGAGCAAAATCCAGTTCAGATGTTAAAAAATACATTGAAAAGGAAGGAACCTATCTAGATTGGGGTGAGTTTCAGATAGATGGTCGGTCTGCAAGAGGAGGATTACAATCCGCTAATGAAGCTTACGCCCAAGCTTTAAATAGCGAAACTCATCAAAAAGCAATGGAAACTATTAAAGAGCTTGCGCCTAGAGATTTTGTTCTACAATTCCACAATATTCAAAACAATCTAAACCGAATCTTCCAAAAGCCAAAAGAAGTCTACGTTCCGAAATTCCATTTTAGTCAATTCATACTCACGGATGAAATTTCATTATGGTTCTCAAAAACTTTTGAACCACAAAATTTAAATGAATCCCCTGCGGGGCTATCTTTTCATATACTCAAAAAAGATACTGACAGACCAAAATCAATTATTATCGAAGGTCCTACAAGAACAGGAAAAACACAGTGGGCACGTTCTATTGGACCACATAATTACTTAAGTGGCACCTGGTGCACTTTTCCTCAAACGACAAACGAGACTTTAATAACTTATTCACCTCTTTATTAAACAGGAGGAACTCTTCCTGTTCCTCCAAATTGATGTCTTTCGGGTTCGCCTTGATTCCCAAAATGTCCCACTTGTTCTGCCGAAGAAAACAACTGGTGCAAACGGCCAACAATTGTGGATAATTGTTTGCAACTCTGTCACTTTGAAAGGAGGCATATAAATACAGAATAGTCTGAAGTAAAAATAATAGTATAAAAATTAAAAACAACCAATCAGGTAACGATACCATTCTAAAACAAATATTTAATCACAGAACTTAGCTTATAAGCTAAGCAACAACCGACAAAGAATAAAGTACAACAGTACTTTTTGTCGGCCACGTGCACTACACGACAAAAATATTAAACAGATGTGGGTCCCAACACATTAAAAAGAAGGTACGACAACCAAATGTGGGCCCCACCACATTTAAAAGACGGCGGGATAAAAAAATAAAGCATAAAAAATCCCGCCTAAAACCTAATAGGACCCACAAAAACACGTGGCAAAATTTAGGCCACCCGGTAATATTAAACGGGTGGCCTAAATTTTGCCAGATGTCAAACGCATATGTATTGGTGTTAACCTATATAAACAACCCCATAACACCAATACAACCAGAACATTGAAACAACACCGATTACAATTATGAGAAACCCCCCAACTAATTTTCGTCTTCATGCAAAAAATATTTTCCTCACATATCCAAAATGCAATTTAGAAATTTCCGAAGCAATGAAACAAATACAAAACATACAATGTTCGTCAAACAAGAAATTCATACGAATTTCTCAAGAAACTCACGAAGATGGTTCTCCACATCTACATGCTTTAATACAATTCGAAGGTAAACTTCAATTATACAATAATCGTTTATTTGATCTTACCCATCCAAACACCTCTTCAATATTTCATCCGAATATTCAAGGAGCAAAATCCAGTTCAGATGTTAAAAAATACATTGAAAAGGAAGGAACCTATCTAGATTGGGGTGAGTTTCAGATAGATGGTCGGTCTGCAAGAGGAGGATTACAATCCGCTAATGAAGCTTACGCCCAAGCTTTAAATAGCGAAACTCATCAAAAAGCAATGGAAACTATTAAAGAGCTTGCGCCTAGAGATTTTGTTCTACAATTCCACAATATTCAAAACAATCTAAACCGAATCTTCCAAAAGCCAAAAGAAGTCTACGTTCCGAAATTCCATTTTAGTCAATTCATACTCACGGATGAAATTTCATTATGGTTCTCAAAAACTTTCGAACCACAAAATTTAAATGAATCCCCTGCGGGGCCATCTTTTCATATACTCAAAAAAGATACTGACAGACCAAAATCAATTATTATCGAAGGTTCTACAAGAACAGGAAAAACACAGTGGGCACGTTCTATTGGACCACATAATTACTTAAGTGGCACCTGGTGCACTTTTCCTCAAACGACAAACGAGACTTTAATAACTTATTCACCTCTTTATTAAACAGGAGGAACTCTTTCTGTTCCTCCAAATTGATGTCTTTCGGGTTCGCCTTGATTCCCAAAATGTCCCACTTGTTCTGCCGAAGAAAACAACTGGTGCAAACGGCCAACAATTGTGGATAATTGTTTGGCAACTCTGTCACTTTGAAAGGAGGCATATAAATACAGAATAGTCTGAAGTAAAAACAATAGTATAAAAATTAAAAACAACCAATCAGGTAACGATACCATTCTAAAACAAATATTTAATCACAGAACTTAGCTTATAAGCTAAGCAACAACCGACAAAGAATAAAGTACAACAGTACTTTTTGTCGGCCACGTGCACTACACGACAAAAATATTAAACAGATGTGGGTCCCACCACATTAAAAAGAAGGTACGACAACCAAATGTGGGCCCCACCACATTTAAAAGACGGCGGGATAAAAAAATAAAGCATAAAAAATCCCGCCTAAAACCTAATAGGACCCACAAAAACACGTGGCAAAATTTAGGCCACCCGGTAATATTAAACGGGTGGCCTAAATTTTGCCAGATGTCAAACGCATATGTATTGGTGTTAACCTATATAAACAACCCCATAACACCAATACAACCAGAACATTGAAACAACACCGATTACAATTATGAGAAACCCCCCAACTAATTTTCGTCTTCATGCAAAAAATATTTTCCTCACATATCCAAAATGCAATTTAGAAATTTCCGAAGCAATGAAACAAATACAAAACATACAATGTTCGTCAAACAAGAAATTCATACGAATTTCTCAAGAAACTCACGAAGATGGTTCTCCACATCTACATGCTTTAATACAATTCGAAGGTAAACTTCAATTATACAATAATCGTTTATTTGATCTTACCCATCCAAACACCTCTTCAATATTTCATCCGAATATTCAAGGAGCAAAATCCAGTTCAGATGTTAAAAAATACATTGAAAAGGAAGGAACCTATCTAGATTGGAGTGAGTTTCAGATAGATGGTCGGTCTGCAAGAGGAGGATTACAATCCGCTAATGAAGCTTACGCCCAAGCTTTAAATAGCGAAACTCATCAAAAAGCAATGGAAACTATTAAAGAGCTTGCGCCTAGAGATTTTGTTCTACAATTCCACAATATTCAAAACAATCTAAACCGAATCTTCAAAAAGCCAAAAGAAGTCTACGTTCCGAAATTCCATTTTAGTCAATTCATACTCACGGATGAAATTTCATTATGGTTCTCAAAAACTTTCGAACCACAAAATTTAAATGAATCCCCTGCGGGGCCATCTTTTCATATACTCAAAAAAGATACTGACAGACCAAAATCAATTATTATCGAAGGTCCTACAAGAACAGGAAAAACACAGTGGGCACGTTCTATTGGACCACATAATTACTTAAGTGGCCATCTGGATTTCAACTACAACACTTTCTCAGACGAAGTGGAATACAACGTAATAGATGATGTGGATCCAGCGTACTTGAAAATGAAACATTGGAAACAATTAATTGGCGCGCAAAGAGAGTGGCAGACAAACCTTAAATATGGAAAACCACGTGTCATTAAAGGTGGTATTCCAATTGTTTGGCAACTCTGTCACTTTGAAAGGAGGCATATAAATACAGAATAGTCTGAAGTAAAAATAATAGTATAAAAATTAAAAACAACCAATCAGGTAACGATACCATTCTAAAACAAATATTTAATCACAGAACTTAGCTTATAAGCTAAGCAACAACTGACAAAGAATAAAGTACAATAGTACTTTTTGTCGGCCACGTGCACTACACGATAAAAATATTAAACAGATGTGGGTCCCACCACATTAAAAAGAAGGTACGACAACCAAATGTGGGCCCCACCACATTTAAAAGACGGCGGGATAAAAAAATAAAGCATAAAAAATCCCGCCTAAAACCTAATAGGACCCACAAAAACACGTGGCAAAATTTAGGCCACCCGGTAATATTAAACGGGTGGCCTAAATTTTGCGAGATGTCAAACGCATATGTATTGGTGTTAACCTATATAAACAACCCCATAACACCAATACAACCAGAACATTGAAACAACACCGATTACAATTATGAGAAACCCCCCAACTAATTTTCGTCTTCATGCAAAAAATATTTTCCTCACATATCCAAAATGCAATTTAGAAATTTCCGAAGCAATGAAACAAATACAAAACATACAATGTTCGTCAAACAAGAAATTCATACGAATTTCTCAAGAAACTCACGAAGATGGTTCTCCACATCTACATGCTTTAATACAATTCGAAGGTAAACTTCAATTATACAATAATCGTTTATTTGATCTTACCCATCCAAACACCTCTTCAATATTTCATCCGAATATTCAAGGAGCAAAATCCAGTTCAGATGTTAAAAAATACATTGAAAAGGAAGGAACCTATCTAGATTGGAGTGAGTTTCAGATAGATGGTCGGTCTGCAAGAGGAGGATTACAATCCGCTAATGAAGCTTACGCCCAAGCTTTAAATAGCGAAACTCATCAAAAAGCAATGGAAACTATTAAAGAGCTTGCGCCTAGAGATTTTGTTCTACAATTCCACAATATTCAAAACAATCTAAACCGAATCTTCCAAAAGCCAAAAGAAGTCTACGTTCCGAAATTCCATTTTAGTCAATTCATACTCACGGATGAAATTTCATTATGGTTCTCAAAAACTTTCGAACCACAAAATTTAAATGAATCCCCTACGGGGCCATCTTTTCATATACTCAAAAAAGATACTGACAGACCAAAATCAATTATTATCGAAGGTCCTACAAGAACAGGAAAAACACAGTGGGCACGTTCTATTGGACCACATAATTAGTTAAGTGGCCATCTGGATTTCAACTACAACACTTTCTCAGACGAAGTGGAATACAACGTAATAGATGATGTGGATCCAGCGTACTTGAAAATGAAACATTGGAAACAATTAATTGGCGCGCAAAGAGAGTGGCAGACAAACCTTAAATATGGAAAACCACGTGTCATTAAAGGTGGTATTCCAATTGTTTGGCAACTCTGTCACTTTGAAAGGAGGCATATAAATACAGAATAGTCTGAAGTAAAAATAATAGTATAAAAATTAAAAACAACCAATCAGGTAACGATACCATTCTAAAACAAATATTTAATCACAGAACTTAGCTTATAAGCTAAGCAACAACCGACAAAGAATAAAGTACAACAGTACTTTTTGTCGGCCACGTGCACTACACGATAAAAATATTAAATAGATGTGGGTCCCACCACATTAAAAAGAAGGTACGACAACCAAATGTGGGCCCCACCACATTTAAAAGACGGCGGGATAAAAAAATAAAGCAAAAAAAATCCCGCCTAAAACCTAATAGGACCCACAAGAACACGTGGCAAAATTTAGGCCACCCGGTAATATTAAACGGGTGGCCTAAATTTTGCCAGATGTCAAACGCATATGTATTGGTGTTAACCTATATAAACAACCCCATAACACCAATACAACCAGAACATTGAAACAACACCGATTACAATTATGAGAAACCCCCCAACTAATTTTCGTCTTCATGCAAAAAATATTTTCCTCACATATCCAAAATGCAATTTAGAAATTTCCGAAGCAATGAAACAAATACAAAACATACAATGTTCGTCAAACAAGAAATTCATACGAATTTCTCAAGAAACTCACGAAGATGGTTCTCCACATCTACATGCTTTAATACAATTCGAAGGTAAACTTCAATTATACAATAATCGTTTATTTGATCTTACCCATCCAAACACCTCTTCAATATTTCATCCGAATATTCAAGGAGCAAAATCCAGTTCAGATGTTAAAAAATACATTGAAAAGGAAGGAACCTATCTAGATTGGGGTGAGTTTCAGATAGATGGTCGGTCTGCAAGAGGAGGATTACAATCCGCTAATGAAGCTTACGCCCAAGCTTTAAATAGCGAAACTCATCAAAAAGCAATGGAAACTATTAAAGAGCTTGCGCCTAGAGATTTTGTTCTACAATTCCACAATATTCAAAACAATCTAAACCGAATCTTCCAAAAGCCAAAAGAAGTCTACGTTCCGAAATTCCATTTTAGTCAATTCATACTCACGGATGAAATTTCATTATGGTTCTCAAAAACTTTCGAACCACAAAATTTAAATGAATCCCCTGCGGGGCCATCTTTTCAAACGGCCAACAATTGTGGATAATTGTTTGGCAACTCTGTCACTTTGAAAGGAGGCATATAAATACAGAATAGTCTGAAGTAAAAATAATAGTATAAAAATTAAAAACAACCAATCAGGTAACGATACCATTCTAAAACAAATATTTAATCACAGAACTTAGCTTATAAGCTAAGCAACAACCGACAAAGAATAAAGTACAACAGTACTTTTTGTCGGCCACGTGCACTACACGATAAAAATATTAAACAGATGTGGGTCCCACCACATTAAAAAGAAGGTACGACAACCAAATGTGGGCCCCACCACATTTAAAAGACGGCGGGATAAAAAAATAAAGCAAAAAAAATCCCGCCTAAAACCTAATAGGACCCACAAAAACACGTGGCAAAATTTAGGCCACCCGGTAATATTAAACGGGTGGCCTAAATTTTGCCAGATGTCAAACGCATATGTATTGGTGTTAACCTATATAAACAACCCCATAACACCAATACAACCAGAACATTGAAACAACACCGATTACAATTATGAGAAACCCCCCAACTAATTTTCGTCTTCATGCAAAAAATATTTTCCTCACATATCCAAAATGCAATTTAGAAATTTCCGAAGCAATGAAACAAATACAAAACATACAATGTTCGTCAAACAAGAAATTCATACGAATTTCTCAAGAAACTCACGAAGATGGTTCTCCACATCTACATGCTTTAATACAATTCGAAGGTAAACTTCAATTATACAATAATCGTTTATTTGATCTTACCCATCCAAACACCTCTTCAATATTTCATCCGAATATTCAAGGAGCAAAATCCAGTTCAGATGTTAAAAAATACATTGAAAAGGAAGGAACCTATCTAGATTGGGGTGAGTTTCAGATAGATGGTCGGTCTGCAAGAGGAGGATTACAATCCGCTAATGAAGCTTACGCCCAAGCTTTAAATAGCGAAACTCATCAAAAAGCAATGGAAACTATTAAAGAGCTTGCGCCTAGAGATTTTGTTCTACAATTCCACAATATTCAAAACAATCTAAACCGAATCTTCCAAAAGCCAAAAGAAGTCTACGTTCCGAAATTCCATTTTAGTCAATTCATACTCACGGATGAAATTTCATTATGGTTCTCAAAAACTTTCGAACCACAAAATTTAAATGAATCCCCTGCGGGGCCATCTTTTCAAACGGCCAACAATTGTGGATAATTGTTTGGCAACTCTGTCACTTTGAAAGGAGGCATATAAATACAGAATAGTCTGAAGTAAAAATAATAGTATAAAAATTAAAAACAACCAATCAGGTAACGATACCATTCTAAAACAAATATTTAATCACAGAACTTAGCTTATAAGCTAAGCAACAACCGACAAAGAATAAAGTACAACAGTACTTTTTGTCGGCCACGTGCACTACACGATAAAAATATTAAACAGATGTGGGTCCCACCACATTAAAAAGAAGGTACGACAACCAAATGTGGGCCCCACCACATTTAAAAGACGGCGGGATAAAAAAATAAAGCAAAAAAAATCCCGCCTAAAACCTAATAGGACCCACAAAAACACGTGGCAAAATTTAGGCCACCCGGTAATATTAAACGGGTGGCCTAAATTTTGCCAGATGTCAAACGCATATGTATTGGTGTTAACCTATATAAACAACCCCATAACACCAATACAACCAGAACATTGAAACAACACCGATTACAATTATGAGAAACCCCCCAACTAATTTTCGTCTTCATGCAAAAAATATTTTCCTCACATATCCAAAATGCAATTTAGAAATTTCCGAAGCAATGAAACAAATACAAAACATACAATGTTCGTCAAACAAGAAATTCATACGAATTTCTCAAGAAACTCACGAAGATGGTTCTCCACATCTACATGCTTTAATACAATTCGAAGGTAAACTTCAATTATACAATAATCGTTTATTTGATCTTACCCATCCAAACACCTCTTCAATATTTCATCCGAATATTCAAGGAGCAAAATCCAGTTCAGATGTTGAAAAATACATTGAAAAGGAAGGAACCTATCTAGATTGGGGTGAGTTTCAGATAGATGGTCGGTCTGCAAGAGGAGGATTACAATCCGCTAATGAAGCTTACGCCCAAGCTTTAAATAGCGAAACTCATCAAAAAGCAATGGAAACTACTAAAGAGCTTGCGCCTAGAGATTTTGTTCTACAATTCCACAATATTCAAAACAATCTAAACCGAATCTTCCAAAAGCCAAAAGAAGTCTACGTTCCGAAATTCCATTTTAGTCAATTCATACTCACGGATGAAATTTCATTATGGTTCTCAAAAACTTTCGAACCACAAAATTTAAATGAATCCCCTGCGGGGCCATCTTTTCATATACTCAAAAAAGATACTGACAGACCAAAATCAATTATTATCGAAGGTCCTACAAGAACAGGAAAAACACAGTGGGCACGTTCTATTGGACCACATAATTACTTAAGTGGCACCTGGTGCACTTTTCCTCAAACGACAAACGAGACTTTAATAACTTATTCACCTCTTTATTAAACAGGAGGAACTCTTCCTGTTCCTCCAAATTGATGTCTTTCGGGTTCGCCTTGATTCCCAAAATGTCCCACTTGTTCTGCCGAAGAAAACAACTGGTGCAAACGGCCAACAATTGTGGATAATTGTTTGGCAACTCTGTCACTTTGAAAGGAGGCATATAAATACAGAATAGTCTGAAGTAAAAATAATAGTATAAAAATTAAAAACAACCAATCAGGTAACGATACCATTCTAAAACAAATATTTAATCACAGAACTTAGCTTATAAGATAAGCAACAACCGACAAAGAATAAAGTACAACAGTACTTTTTGTCGGCCACGTGCACTACACGACAAAAATATTAAACAGATGTGGGTCCCACCACATTAAAAAGAAGGTACGACAACCAAATGTGGGCCCCACCACATTTAAAAGACGGCGGGATAAAAAAATAAAGCAAAAAAAATCCCGCCTAAAACCTAATAGGACCCACAAAAACACGTGGCAAAATTTAGGCCACCCGGTAATATTAAACGGGTGGCCTAAATTTTGCCAGATGTCAAACGCATATGTATTGGTGTTAACCTATATAAACAACCCCATAACACCAATACAACCAGAACATTGAAACAACACCGATTACAATTATGAGAAACCCCCCAACTAATTTTCGTCTTCATGCAAAAAATATTTTCCTCACATATCCAAAATGCAATTTAGAAATTTCCGAAGCAATGAAACAAATACCAAACATACAATGTTCGTCAAACAAGAAATTCATACGAATTTCTCAAGAAACTCACGAAGATGGTTCTCCACATCTACATGCTTTAATACAATTCGAAGGTAAACTTCAATTATACAATAATCGTTTATTTGATCTTACCCATCCAAACACCTCTTCAATATTTCATCCGAATATTCAAGGAGCAAAATCCAGTTCAGATGTTAAAAAATACATTGAAAAGGAAGGAACCTATCTAGATTGGGGTGAGTTTCAGATAGATGGTCGGTCTGCAAGAGGAGGATTACAATCCGCTAATAAAGCTTACGCCCAAGCTTTAAATAGCGAAACTCATCAAAAAGCAATGGAAACTATTAAAGAGCTTGCGCCTAGAGATTTTGTTCTACAATTCCACAATATTCAAAACAATCTAAACCGAATCTTCCAAAAGCCAAAAGAAGTCTACGTTCCGAAATTCCATTTTAGTCAATTCATACTCACGGATGAAATTTCATTATGGTTCTCAAAAACTTTCGAACCACAAAATTTAAATGAATCCCCTGCGGGGCCATCTTTTCATATACTCAAAAAAGATACTGACAGACCAAAATCAATTATTATCGAAGGTCCTACAAGAACAGGAAAAACACAGTGGGCACGTTCTATTGGACCACATAATTACTTAAGTGGCACCTGGTGCACTTTTCCTCAAACGACAAACGAGACTTTAATAACTTATTCACCTCTTTATTAAACAGGAGGAACTCTTCCTGTTCCTCCAAATTGATGTCTTTCGGGTTCGCCTTCATTCCCAAAATGTCCCACTTGTTCTGCCGAAGAAAACAACTGGTGCAAACGGCCGACAATTGTGGATAATTGTTTGGCAACTCTGTCACTTTGAAAGGAGGCATATAAATACAGAATAGTCTGAAGTAAAAATAATAGTATAAAAATTAAAAACAACCAATCAGGTAACGATACCATTCTAAAACAAATATTTAATCACAGAACTTAGCTTATAAGCTAAGCAACAACCGACAAAGAATAAAGTACAACAGTACTTTTTGTCGGCCACGTGCACTACACGATAAAAATATTAAACAGATGTGGGTCCCAACACATTAAAAAGAAGGTACGACAACCAAATGTGGGCCCCACCACATTTAAAAGACGGCGGGATTAAAAAATAAAGCATAAAAAATCCCGCCTAAAACCTAATAGGACCCACAAAAACACGTGGCAAAATTTAGGCCACCCGGTAATATTAAACGGGTGGCCTAAATTTTGCCAGATGTCAAACGCATATGTATTGGTGTTAACCTATATAAACAACCCCATAACACCAATACAACCAGAACATTGAAACAACACCGATTACAATTATGAGAAACCCCCCAACTAATTTTCGTCTTCATGCAAAAAATATTTTCCTCACATATCCAAAATGCAATTTAGAAATTTCCGAAGCAATGAAACAAATACAAAACATACAATGTTCGTCAAACAAGAAATTCATACGAATTTCTCAAGAAACTCACGAAGATGGTTCTCCACATCTACATGCTTTAATACAATTCGAAGGTAAACTTCAATTATACAATAGTCGTTTATTTGATCTTACCCATCCAAACACCTCTTCAATATTTCATCCGAATATTCAAGGAGCAAAATCCAGTTCAGATGTTAAAAAATACATTGAAAAGGAAGGAACCTATCTAGATTGGAGTGAGTTTCAGATAGATGGTCGGTCTGCAAGAGGAGGATTACAATCCGCTAATGAAGCTTACGCCCAAGCTTTAAATAGCGAAACTCATCAAAAAGCAATGGAAACTACTAAAGAGCTTGCGCCTAGAGATTTTGTTCTACAATTCCACAATATTCAAAACAATCTAAACCGAATCTTCCAAAAGCCAAAAGAAGTCTACGTTCCGAAATTCCATTTTAGTCAATTCATACTCACGGATGAAATTTCATTATGGTTCTCAAAAACTTTCGAACCACAAAATTTAAATGAATCCCCTGCGGGGCCATCTTTTCATATACTCAAAAAAGATACTGACAGAACAAAATCAATTATTATCGAAGGTCCTACAAGAACAGGAAAAACACAGTGGGCACGTTCTATTGGACCACATAATTACTTAAGTGGCACCTGGTGCACTTTTCCTCAAACGACAAACGAGACTTTAATAACTTATTCACCTCTTTATTAAACAGGAGGAACTCTTCCTGTTCCTCCAAATTGATGTCTTTCGGGTTCGCCTTGATTCCCAAAATGTCCCACTTGTTCTGCCGAAGAAAACAACTGGTGCAAACGGCCAACAATTGTGGATAATTGTTTGGCAACTCTGTCACTCTGAAAGGAGGCATATAAATACAGAATAGTCTGAAGTAAAAATAATAGTATAAAAATTAAAAACAACCAATCAGGTAACGATACCATTCTAAAACAAATATTTAATCACAGAACTTAGCTTATAAGCTAAGCAACAACCGACAAAGAATAAAGTACAACAGTACTTTTTGTCGGCCAAGTGCACTACACGACAAAAATATTAAACAGATGTGGGTCCCAACACATTAAAAAGAAGGTACGACAACCAAATGTGGGCCCCACCACATTTAAAAGACGGCGGGATTAAAAAATAAAGCATAAAAAATCCCGCCTAAAACCTAATAGGACCCACAAAAACACGTGGCAAAATTTAGGCCACCCGGTAATATTAAACGGGTGGCCTAAATTTTGCCAGATGTCAAACGCATATGTATTGGTGTTAACCTATATAAACAACCCCATAACACCAATACAACCAGAACATTGAAACAACACCGATTACAATTATGAGAAACCCCCCAACTAATTTTCGTCTTCATGCAAAAAATATTTTCCTCACATATCCAAAATGCAATTTAGAAATTTCCGAAGCAATGAAACAAATACAAAACATACAATGTTCGTCAAACAAGAAATTCATACGAATTTCTCAAGAAACTCACGAAGATGGTTCTCCACATCTACATGCTTTAATACAATTCGAAGGTAAACTTCAATTATACAATAATCGTTTATTTGATCTTACCCATCCAAACACCTCTTCAATATTTCATCCGAATATTCAAGGAGCAAAATCCAGTTCAGATGTTAAAAAATACATTGAAAAGGAAGGAACCTATCTAGATTGGAGTGAGTTTCAGATAGATGGTCGGTCTGCAAGAGGAGGATTACAATCCGCTAATGAAGCTTACGCCCAAGCTTTAAATAGCGAAACTCATCAAAAAGCAATGGAAACTATTAAAGAGCTTGCGCCTAGAGATTTTGTTCTACAATTCCACAATATTCAAAACAATCTAAACCGAATCTTCCAAAAGCCAAAAGAAGTCTACGTTCCAAAATTCCATTTTAGTCAATTCATACTCACGGATGAAATTTCATTATGGTTCTCAAAAACTTTCGAACCACAAAATTTAAATGAATCCCCTGCGGGGCCATCTTTTCATATACTCAAAAAAGATACTGACAGACCAAAATCAATTATTATCGAAGGTCCTACAAGAACAGGAAAAACACAGTGGGCACGTTCTATTGGACCACATAATTACTTAAGTGGCCATCTGGATTTCAACTACAACACTTTCTCAAACGAAGTGGAATACAACGTAATAGATGATGTGGATCCAGCGTACTTGAAAATGAAACATTGGAAACAATTAATTGGCGCGCAAAGAGAGTGGCAGACAAACCTTAAATATGGAAAACCACGTGTCATTAAAGGTGGTATTCCAATTGTTTGGCAACTCTGTCACTTTGAAAGGAGGCATATAAATACAGAATAGTCTGAAGTAAAAATAATAGTATAAAAATTAAAAACAACCAATCAGGTAACGATACCATTCTAAAACAAATATTTAATCACAGAACTTAGCTTATAAGCTAAGCAACAACCGACAAAGAATAAAGTACAACAGTACTTTTTGTCGGCCACGTGCACTACACGATAAAAATATTAAACAGATGTGGGTCCCACCACATTAAAAAGAAGGTACGACAACCAAATGTGGGCCCCACCACATTTAAAAGACGGCGGGATAAAAAAATAAAGCATAAAAAATCCCGCCTAAAACCTAATAGGACCCACAAAAACACGTGGCAAAATTTAGGCCACCCGGTAATATTAAACGGGTGGCCTAAATTTTGCCAGATGTCAAACGCATATGTATTGGTGTTAACCTATATAAACAACCCCATAACACCAATACAACCAGAACATTGAAACAACACCGATTACAATTATGAGAAACCCCCCAACTAATTTTCGTCTTCATGCAAAAAATATTTTCCTCACATATCCAAAATGCAATTTAGAAATTTCCGAAGCAATGAAACAAATACAAAACATACAATGTTCGTCAAACAAGAAATTCATACGAATTTCTCAAGAAACTCACGAAGATGGTTCTCCACATCTACATGCTTTAATACAATTCGAAGGTAAACTTCAATTATACAATAATCGTTTATTTGATCTTACCCATCCAAACACCTCTTCAATATTTCATCCGAATATTCAAGGAGCAAAATCCAGTTCAGATGTTAAAAAATACATTGAAAAGGAAGGAACCTATCTAGATTGGAGTGAGTTTCAGATAGATGGTCGGTCTGCAAGAGGAGGATTACAATCCGCTAATGAAGCTTACGCCCAAGCTTTAAATAGCGAAACTCATCAAAAAGCAATGGAAACTATTAAAGAGCTTGCGCCTAGAGATTTTGTTCTACAATTCCACAATATTCAAAACAATCTAAACCGAATCTTCCAAAAGCCAAAAGAAGTCTACGTTCCGAAATTCCATTTTAGTCAATTCATACTGACGGATGAAATTTCATTATGGTTCTCAAAAACTTTCGAACCACAAAATTTAAATGAATCCCCTGCGGGGCCATCTTTTCATATACTCAAAAAAGATACTGACAGACCAAAATCAATTATTATCGAAGGTCCTACAAGAACAGGAAAAACACAGTGGGCACGTTCTATTGGACCACATAATTACTTAAGTGGCCATCTGGATTTCAACTACAACACTTTCTCAGACGAAGTGGAATACAACGTAATAGATGATGTGGATCCAGCGTACTTGAAAATGAAACATTGGAAACAATTAATTGGCGCGCAAAGAGAGTGGCAGACAAACCTTAAATATGGAAAACCACGTGTCATTAAAGGTGGTATTCCAATTGTTTGGCAACTCTGTCACTTTGAAAGGAGGCATATAAATACAGAATAGTCTGAAGTAAAAATAATAGTATAAAAATTAAAAACAACCAATCAGGTAACGATACCATTCTAAAACAAATATTTAATCACAGAACTTAGCTTATAAGCTAAGCAACAACCGACAAAGAATAAAGTACAACAGTACTTTTTGTCGGCCACGTGCACTACACGATAAAAATATTAAACAGATGTGGGTCCCACCACATTAAAAAGAAGGTACGACAACCAAATGTGGGCCCCACCACATTTAAAAGACGGCGGGATAAAAAAATAAAGCATAAAAAATCCCGCCTAAAACCTAATAGGACCCACAAAAACACGTGGCAAAATTTAGGCCACCCGGTAATATTAAACGGGTGGCCTAAATTTTGCCAGATGTCAAACGCATATGTATTGGTGTTAACCTATATAAACAACCCCATAACACCAATACAACCAGAACATTGAAACAACACCGATTACAATTATGAGAAACCCCCCAACTAATTTTCGTCTTCATGCAAAAAATATTTTCCTCACATATCCAAAATGCAATTTAGAAATTTCCGAAGCAATGAAACAAATACAAAACATACAATGTTCGTCAAACAAGAAATTCATACGAATTTCTCAAGAAACTCACGAAGATGGTTCTCCACATCTACATGCTTTAATACAATTCGAAGGTAAACTTCAATTATACAATAATCGTTTATTTGATCTTACCCATCCAAACACCTCTTCAATATTTCATCCGAATATTCAAGGAGCAAAATCCAGTTCAGATGTTAAAAAATACATTGAAAAGGAAGGAACCTATCTAGATTGGAGTGAGTTTCAGATAGATGGTCGGTCTGCAAGAGGAGGATTACAATCCGCTAATGAAGCTTACGCCCAAGCTTTAAATAGCGAAACTCATCAAAAAGCAATGGAAACTATTAAAGAGCATGCGCCTAGAGTTTTTGTTCTACAATTCCACAATATTCAAAACAATCCAAACCGAATCTTCCTAAAGCCAAAAGAAGTCTACGTTCCGAAATTCCATTTTAGTCAATTCATACTCACGGATGAAATTTCATTATGGTTCTCAAAAACTTTCGAACCACAAAATTTAAATGAATCCCCTGCGGGGCCATCTTTTCATATACTCAAAAAAGATACTGACAGACCAAAATCAATTATTATTGAAGGTCCTACAAGAACAGGAAAAACACAGTGGGCACGTTCTATTGGACCACATAATTACTTAAGTGGCCATCTGGATTTCAACTACAACACTTTCTCAGACGAAGTGGAATACAACGTAATAGATGATGTGGATCCAGCGTACTTGAAAATGAAACATTGGAAACAATTAATTGGCGCGCAAAGAGAGTGGCAGACAAACCTTAAATATGGAAAACCACGTGTCATTAAAGGTGGTATTCCAATTGTTTGGCAACTCTGTCACTTTGAAAGGAGGCATATAAATACAGAATAGTCTGAAGTAAAAATAATAGTATAAAAATTAAAAACAACCAATCAGGTAACGATACCATTCTAAAACAAATATTTAATCACAGAACTTAGCTTATAAGCTAAGCAACAACCGACAAAGAATAAAGTACAACAGTACTTTTTGTCGGCCACGTGCACTACACGATAAAAATATTAAACAGATGTGGGTCCCACCACATTAAAAAGAAGGTACGACAACCAAATGTGGGCCCCACCACATTTAAAAGACGGCGGGATAAAAAAATAAAGCATAAAAAATCCCGCCTAAAACCTAATAGGACCCACAAAAACACGTGGCAAAATTTAGGCCACCCGGTAATATTAAACGGGTGGCCTAAATTTTGCCAGATGTCAAACGCATATGTATTGGTGTTAACCTATATAAACAACCCCATGACACCAATACAACCAGAACATTGAAACAACACCGATTACAATTATGAGAAACCCCCCAACTAATTTTCGTCTTCATGCAAAAAATATTTTCCTCACATATCCAAAATGCAATTTAGAAATTTCCGAAGCAATGAAACAAATACAAAACATACAATGTTCGTCAAACAAGAAATTCATACGAATTTCTCAAGAAACTCACGAAGATGGTTCTCCACATCTACATGCTTTAATACAATTCGAAGGTAAACTTCAATTATACAATAATCGTTTATTTGATCTTACCCATCCAAACACCTCTTCAATATTTCATCCGAATATTCAAGGAGCAAAATCCAGTTCAGATGTTAAAAAATACATTGAAAAGGAAGGAACCTATCTAGATTGGAGTGAGTTTCAGATAGATGGTCGGTCTGCAAGAGGAGGATTACAATCCGCTAATGAAGCTTACGCCCAAGCTTTAAATAGCGAAACTCATCAAAAAGCAATGGAAACTATTAAAGAGCTTGCGCCTAGAGATTTTGTTCTACAATTCCACAATATTCAAAACAATCTAAACCGAATCTTCCAAAAGCCAAAAGAAGTCTACGTTCCGAAATTCCATTTTAGTCAATTCATACTCACGGATGAAATTTCATTATGGTTCTCAAAAACTTTCGAACCACAAAATTTAAATGAATCCCCTGCGGGGCCATCTTTTCATATACTCAAAAAAGATACTGACAGACCAAAATCAATTATTATCGAAGGTCCTACAAGAACAGGAAAAACACAGTGGGCACGTTCTATTGGACCACATAATTACTTAAGTGGCCATCTGGATTTCAACTACAACACTTTCTCAGACGAAGTGGAATACAACGTAATAGATGATGTGGATCCAGCGTACTTGAAAATGAAACATTGGAAACAATTAATTGGCGCGCAAAGAGAGTGGCAGACAAACCTTAAATATGGAAAACCACGTGTCATTAAAGGTGGTATTCCAATTGTTTGGCAACTCTGTCACTTTGAAAGGAGGCATATAAATACAGAATAGTCTGAAGTAAAAATAATAGTATAAAAATTAAAAACAACCAATCAGGTAACGATACCATTCTAAAACAAATATTTAATCACAGAACTTAGCTTATAAGCTAAGCAACAACCGACAAAGAATAAAGTACAACAGTACTTTTTGTCGGCCACGTGCACTACACGATAAAAATATTAAACAGATGTGGGTCCCACCACATTAAAAAGAAGGTACGACAACCAAATGTGGGCCCCACCACATTTAAAAGACGGCGGGATAAAAAAATAAAGCATAAAAAATCCCGCCTAAAACCTAATAGGACCCACAAAAACACGTGGCAAAATTTAGGCCACCCGGTAATATTAAACGGGTGGCCTAAATTTTGCCAGATGTCAAACGCATATGTATTGGTGTTAACCTATATAAACAACCCCATAACACCAATACAACCAGAACATTGAAACAACACCGATTACAATTATGAGAAACCCCCCAACTAATTTTCGTCTTCATGCAAAAAATATTTTCCTCACATATCCAAAATGCAATTTAGAAATTTCCGAAGCAATGAAACAAATACAAAACATACAATGTTCGTCAAACAAGAAATTCATACGAATTTCTCAAGAAACTCACGAAGATGGTTCTCCACATCTACATGCTTTAATACAATTCGAAGGTAAACTTCAATTATACAATAATCGTTTATTTGATCTTACCCATCCAAACACCTCTTCAATATTTCATCCGAATATTCAAGGAGCAAAATCCAGTTCAGATGTTAAAAAATACATTGAAAAGGAAGGAACCTATCTAGATTGGAGTGAGTTTCAGATAGATGGTCGGTCTGCAAGAGGAGGATTACAATCCGCTAATGAAGCTTACGCCCAAGCTTTAAATAGCGAAACTCATCAAAAAGCAATGGAAACTATTAAAGAGCATGCGCCTAGAGTTTTTGTTCTACAATTCCACAATATTCAAAACAATCCAAACCGAATCTTCCTAAAGCCAAAAGAAGTCTACGTTCCGAAATTCCATTTTAGTCAATTCATACTCACGGATGAAATTTCATTATGGTTCTCAAAAACTTTCGAACCACAAAATTTAAATGAATCCCCTGCGGGGCCATCTTTTCATATACTCAAAAAAGATACTGACAGACCAAAATCAATTATCATTGAAGGTCCTACAAGAACAGGAAAAACACAGTGGGCACGTTCTATTGGACCACATAATTACTTAAGTGGCCATCTGGATTTCAACTACAACACTTTCTCAGACGAAGTGGAATACAACGTAATAGATGATGTGGATCCAGCGTACTTGAAAATGAAACATTGGAAACAATTAATTGGCGCGCAAAGAGAGTGGCAGACAAACCTTAAATATGGAAAACCACGTGTCATTAAAGGTGGTATTCCAATTGTTTGGCAACTCTGTCACTTTGAAAGGAGGCATATAAATACAGAATAGTCTGAAGTAAAAATAATAGTATAAAAATTAAAAACAACCAATCAGGTAACGATACCATTCTAAAACAAATATTTAATCACAGAACTTAGCTTATAAGCTAAGCAACAACCGACAAAGAATAAAGTACAACAGTACTTTTTGTCGGCCACGTGCACTACACGATAAAAATATTAAACAGATGTGGGTCCCACCACATTAAAAAGAAGGTACGACAACCAAATGTGGGCCCCACCACATTTAAAAGACGGCGGGATAAAAAAATAAAGCATAAAAAATCCCGCCTAAAACCTAATAGGACCCACAAAAACACGTGGCAAAATTTAGGCCACCCGGTAATATTAAACGGGTGGCCTAAATTTTGCCAGATGTCAAACGCATATGTATTGGTGTTAACCTATATAAACAACCCCATAACACCAATACAACCAGAACATTGAAACAACACCGATTACAATTATGAGAAACCCCCCAACTAATTTTCGTCTTCATGCAAAAAATATTTTCCTCACATATCCAAAATGCAATTTAGAAATTTCCGAAGCAATGAAACAAATACAAAACATACAATGTTCGTCAAACAAGAAATTCATACGAATTTCTCAAGAAACTCACGAAGATGGTTCTCCACATCTACATGCTTTAATACAATTCGAAGGTAAACTTCAATTATACAATAATCGTTTATTTGATCTTACCCATCCAAACACCTCATCAATATTTCATCCGAATATTCAAGGAGCAAAATCCAGTTCAGATGTTAAAAAATACATTGAAAAGGAAGGAACCTATCTAGATTGGAGTGAGTTTCAGATAGATGGTCGGTCTGCAAGAGGAGGATTACAATCCGCTAATGAAGCTTACGCCCAAGCTTTAAATAGCGAAACTCATCAAAAAGCAATGGAAACTATTAAAGAGCTTGCGCCTAGAGATTTTGTTCTACAATTCCACAATATTCAAAACAATCTAAACCGAATCTTCCAAAAGCCAAAAGAAGTCTACGTTCCGAAATTCCATTTTAGTCAATTCATACTCACGGATGAAATTTCATTATGGTTCTCAAAAACTTTCGAACCACAAAATTTAAATGAATCCCCTGCGGGGCCATCTTTTCATATACTCAAAAAAGATACTGACAGACCAAAATCAATTATTATCGAAGGTCCTACAAGAACAGGAAAAACACAGTGGGCACGTTCTATTGGACCACATAATTACTTAAGTGGCCATCTGGATTTCAACTACAACACTTTCTCAGATGAAGTGGAATACAACGTAATAGATGATGTGGATCCAGCGTACTTGAAAATGAAACATTGGAAACAATTAATTGGCGCGCAAAGAGAGTGGCAGACAAACCTTAAATATGGAAAACCACGTGTCATTAAAGGTGGTATTCCAATTGTTTGGCAACTCTGTCACTTTGAAAGGAGGCATATAAATACAGAATAGTCTGAAGTAAAAATAATAGTATAAAAATTAAAAACAACCAATCAGGTAACGATACCATTCTAAAACAAATATTTAATCACAGAACTTAGCTTATAAGCTAAGCAACAACCGACAAAGAATAAAGTACAACAGTACTTTTTGTCGGCCACGTGCACTACACGATAAAAATATTAAACAGATGTGGGTCCCACCACATTAAAAAGAAGGTACGACAACCAAATGTGGGCCCCACCACATTTAAAAGACGGCGGGATAAAAAAATAAAGCATAAAAAATCCCGCCTAAAACCTAATAGGACCCACAAAAACACGTGGCAAAATTTAGGCCACCCGGTAATATTAAACGGGTGGCCTAAATTTTGCCAGATGTCAAACGCATATGTATTGGTGTTAACCTATATAAACAACCCCATAACACCAATACAACCAGAACATTGAAACAACACCGATTACAATTATGAGAAACCCCCCAACTAATTTTCGTCTTCATGCAAAAAATATTTTCCTCACATATCCAAAATGCAATTTAGAAATTTCCGAAGCAATGAAACAAATACAAAACATACAATGTTCGTCAAACATGAAATTCATACGAATTTCTCAAGAAACTCACGAAGATGGTTCTCCACATCTACATGCTTTAATACAATTCGAAGGTAAACTTCAATTATACAATAATCGTTTATTTGATCTTACCCATCCAAACACCTCTTCAATATTTCATCCGAATATTCAAGGAGCAAAATCCAGTTCAGATGTTAAAAAATACATTGAAAAGGAAGGAACCTATCTAGATTTGAGTGAGTTTCAGATAGATGGTCGGTCTGCAAGAGGAGGATTACAATCCGCTAATGAAGCTTACGCCCAAGCTTTAAATAGCGAAACTCATCAAAAAGCAATGGAAACTATTAAAGAGCTTGCGCCTAGAGATTTTGTTCTACAATTCCACAATATTCAAAACAATCTAAACCGAATCTTCCAAAAGCCAAAAGAAGTCTACGTTCCAAAATTCCATTTTAGTCAATTCATACTCACGGATGAAATTTCATTATGGTTCTCAAAAACTTTCGAACCACAAAATTTAAATGAATCCCCTGCGGGGCCATCTTTTCATATACTCAAAAAAGATACTGACAGACCAAAATCAATTATTATCGAAGGTCCTACAAGAACAGGAAAAACACAGTGGGCACGTTCTATTGGACCACATAATTACTTAAGTGGCACCTGGTGCACTTTTCCTCAAACGACAAACGAGACTTTAATAACTTATTCACCTCTTTATTAAACAGGAGGAACTCTTCCTGTTCCTCCAAATTGATGTCTTTCGGGTTCGCCTTAATTCCCAAAATGTCCCACTTGTTCTGCCGAAGAAAACAACTGGTGAAAACGGCCAACAATTGTGGATAATTGTTTGGCAACTCTGTCACTTTGAAAGGAGGCATATAAATACAGAATAGTCTGAAGTAAAAATAATAGTATAAAAATTAAAAACAACCAATCAGGTAACGATACCATTCTAAAACAAATATTTAATCACAGAACTTAGCTTATAAGCTAAGCAACAACCGACAAAGAATAAAGTACAACAGTACTTTTTGTCGGCCACGTGCACTACACGACAAAAATATTAAACAGATGTGGGTCCCAACACATTAAAAAGAAGGTACGACAACCAAATGTGGGCCCCACCACATTTAAAAGACGGCGGGATTAAAAAAATAAAGCATAAAAAATCCCGCCTAAAACCTAATAGGACCCACAAAAACACGTGGCAAAATTTAGGCCACCCGGTAATATTAAACGGGTGGCCTAAATTTTGCCAGATGTCAAACGCATATGTATTGGTGTTAACCTATATAAACAACCCCATAACACCAATACAACCAGAACATTGAAACAACACCGATTACAATTATGAGAAACCCCCCAACTAATTTTCGTCTTCATGCAAAAAATATTTTCCTCACATATCCAAAATGCAATTTAGAAATTTCCGAAGCAATGAAACAAATACAAAACATACAATGTTCGTCAAACAAGAAATTCATACGAATTTCTCAAGAAACTCACGAAGATGGTTCTCCACATCTACATGCTTTAATACAATTCGAAGGTAAACTACAATTATACAATAATCGTTTATTTGATCTTACCCATCCAAACACCTCTTCAATATTTCATCCGAATATTCAAGGAGCAAAATCCAGTTCAGATGTTAAAAAATACATTGAAAAGGAAGGAACCTATCTAGATTGGGGTGAGTTTCAGATAGATGGTCGGTCTGCAAGAGGAGGATTACAATCCGCTAATGAAGCTTACGCCCAAGCTTTAAATAGCGAAACTCATCAAAAAGCAATGGAAACTATTAAAGAGCTTGCGCCTAGAGATTTTGTTCTACAATTCCACAATATTCAAAACAATCTAAACCGAATCTTCCAAAAGCCAAAAGAAGTCTACGTTCCGAAATTCCATTTTAGTCAATTCATACTCACGGATGAAATTTCATTATGGTTCTCAAAAACTTTCGAACCACAAAATTTAAATGAATCCCCTGCGGGGCCATCTTTTCATATACTCAAAAAAGATACTGACAGACCAAAATCAATTATTATCGAAGGTTCTACAAGAACAGGAAAAACACAGTGGGCACGTTCTATTGGACCACATAATTACTTAAGTGGCACCTGGTGCACTTTTCCTCAAACGACTAACGAGACTTTAATAACTTATTCACCTCTTTATTAAACAGGAGGAACTCTTCCTGTTCCTCCAAATTGATGTCTTTCGGGTTCGCCTTGATTCCCAAAATGTCCCACTTGTTCTGCCGAAGAAAACAACTGGTGCAAACGGCCAACAATTGTGGATAATTGTTTGGCAACTCTGTCACTTTGAAAGGAGGCATATAAATACAGAATAGTCTGAAGTAAAAATAATAGCATAAAATTTAAAAACAACCAATCAGGTAACGATACCATTCTAAAACAAATATTTAATCACAGAACTTAGCTTATAAGCTAAGCAACAACCGACAAAGAATAAAGTACAACAGTACTTTTTGTCGGCCACGTGCACTACACGACAAAAATATTAAACAGATGTGGGTCCCAACACATTAAAAAGAAGGTACGACAACCAAATGTGGGCCCCACCACATTTAAAAGACGGCGGGATTAAAAAATAAAGCATAAAAAAACCCGCCTAAAACCTAATAGGACCCACAAAAACACGTGGCAAAATTTAGGCCACCCGGTAATATTAAACGGGTGGCCTAAATTTTGCCAGATGTCAAACGCATATGTATTGGTGTTAACCTATATAAACAACCCCATAACACCAATACAACCAGAACATTGAAACAACACCGATTACAATTATGAGAAACCCCCCAACTAATTTTCGTCTTCATGCAAAAAATATTTTCCTCACATATCCAAAATGCAATTTAGAAATTTCCGAAGCAATGAAACAAATACAAAACATACAATGTTCGTCAAACAAGAAATTCATACGAATTTCTCAAGAAACTCACGAAGATGGTTCTCCACATCTACATGCTTTAATACAATTCGAAGGTAAACTTCAATTATACAATAATCGTTTATTTGATCTTACCCATCCAAACACCTCTTCAATATTTCATCCGAATATTCAAGGAGCAAAATCCAGTTCAGATGTTAAAAAATACATTGAAAAGGAAGGAACCTATCTAGATTGGGGTGAGTTTCAGATAGATGGTCGGTCTGCAAGAGGAGGATTACAATCCGCTAATGAAGCTTACGCCCAAGCTTTAAATAGCGAAACTCATCAAAAAGCAATGGAAACTATTAAAGAGCTTGCGCCTAGAGATTTTGTTCTACAATTCCACAATATTCAAAACAATCTAAACCGAATCTTCCAAAAGCCGAAAGAAGTCTACGTTCCGAAATTCCATTTTAGTCAATTCATACTGACGGATGAAATTTCATTATGGTTCTCAAAAACTTTCGAACCACAAAATTTAAATGAATCCCCTGCGGGGCCATCTTTTCATATACTCAAAAAAGATACTGACAGACCAAAATCAATTATTATCGAAGGTCCTACAAGAACAGGAAAAACACAGTGGGCACGTTCTATTGGACCACATAATTACTTAAGTGGCACCTGGTGCACTTTTCCTCAAACGACAAACGAGACTTTAATAACTTATTCACCTCTTTATTAAACAGGAGGAACTCTTCCTGTTCCTCCAAATTGATGTCTTTCGGGTTCGCCTTGATTCCCAAAATGTCCCACTTGTTCTGCCGAAGAAAACAACTGGTGCAAACGGCCAACAATTGTGGATAATTGTTTGGCAACTCTGTCACTTTGAAAGGAGGCATATAAATACAGAATAGTCTGAAGTAAAAATAATAGTATAAAAATTAAAAACAACCAATCAGGTAACGATACCATTCTAAAACAAATATTTAATCACAGAACTTAGCTTATAAGCTAAGCAACAACCGACAAAGAATAAAGTACAACAGTACTTTTTGTCGGCCACGTGCACTACACGATAAAAATATTAAACAGATGTGGGTCCCACCACATTAAAAAGAAGGTACGACAACCAAATGTGGGCCCCACCACATTTAAAAGACGGCGGGATAAAAAAATAAAGCATAAAAAATCCCGCCTAAAACCTAATAGGACCCACAAAAACACGTGGCAAAATCTAGGCCACCCGGTAATATTAAACGGGTGGCCTAAATTTTGCCAGATGTCAAACGCATATGTATTGGTGTTAACCTATATAAACAACCCCATAACACCAATACAACCAGAACATTGAAACAACACCGATTACAATTATGAGAAACCCCCCAACTAATTTTCGTCTTCATGCAAAAAATATTTTCCTCACATATCCAAAATGCAATTTAGAAATTTCCGAAGCAATGAAACAAATACAAAACATACAATGTTCGTCAAACAAGAAATTCATACGAATTTCTCAAGAAACTCACGAAGATGGTTCTCCACATCTACATGCTTTAATACAATTCGAAGGTAAACTTCAATTATACAATAATCGTTTATTTGATCTTACCCATCCAAACACCTCTTCAATATTTCATCCGAATATTCAAGGAGCAAAATCCAGTTCAGATGTTAAAAAATACATTGAAAAGGAAGGAACCTATCTAGATTGGGGTGAGTTTCAGATAGATGGTCGGTCTGCAAGAGGAGGATTACAATCCGCTAATAAAGCTTACGCCCAAGCTTTAAATAGCGAAACTCATCAAAAAGCAATGGAAACTATTAAAGAGCTTGCGCCTAGAGATTTTGTTCTACAATTCCACAATATTCAAAACAATCTAAACCGAATCTTCCAAAAGCCAAAAGAAGTCTACGTTCCGAAATTCCATTTTAGTCAATTCATACTCACGGATGAAATTTCATTATGGTTCTCAAAAACTTTCGAACCACAAAATTTAAATGAATCCCCTGCGGGGCCATCTTTTCAAACGGCCAACAATTGTGGATAATTGTTTGGCAACTCTGTCACTTTGAAAGGAGGCATATAAATACAGAATAGTCTGAACTAAAAATAATAGTATAAAAATTAAAAACAACCAATCAGGTAACGATACCATTCTAAAACAAATATTTAATCACAGAACTTAGCTTATAAGCTAAGCAACAACCGACAAAGAATAAAGTACAACAGTACTTTTTGTCGGCCACGTGCACTACACGACAAAAATATTAAACAGATGTGGGTCCCAACACATTAAAAAGAAGGTACGACAACCAAATGTGGGCCCCACCACATTTGAAAGACGGCGGGATTAAAAAATAAAGCATAAAAAATCCCGCTTAAAACCTAATAGGACCCACAAAAACACGTGGCAAAATTTAGGCCACCCGGTAATATTAAACGGGTGGCCTAAATTTTGCCAGATGTCAAACGCATATGTATTGGTGTTAACCTATATAAACAACCCCATAACACCAATACAACCAGAACATTGAAACAACACCGATTACAATTATGAGAAACCCCCCAACTAATTTTCGTCTTCATGCAAAAAATATTTTCCTCACATATCCAAAATGCAATTTAGAAATTTCCGAAGCAATGAAACAAATACAAAACATACAATGTTCGTCAAACAAGAAATTCATACGAATTTCTCAAGAAACTCACGAAGATGGTTCTCCACATCTACATTCTTTAATACAATTCGAAGGTAAACTTCAATTATGCAATAATCGTTTATTTGATCTTACCCATCCAAACACCTCTTCAATATTTCATCCGAATATTCAAGGAGCAAAATCCAGTTCAGATGTTAAAAAATACATTGAAAAGGAAGGAACCTATCTAGATTGGGGTGAGTTTCAGATAGATGGTAGGTCTGCCAGAGGAGGATTACAATCCGCTAATGAAGCTTACGCCCAAGCTTTAAATAGCGAAACTCATCAAAAAGCAATGGAAACTATTAAAGAGCTTGCGCCTAGAGATTTTGTTCTACAATTCCACAATATTCAAAACAATCTAAACCGAATCTTCCAAAAGCCAAAAGAAGTCTACGTTCCGAAATTCCATTTTAGTCAATTCATACTCACGGATGAAATTTCATTATGGTTCTCAAAAACTTTCGAACCACAAAATTTAAATGAATCCCCTGCGGGGCCATCTTTTCATATACTCAAAAAAGATACTGACAGACCAAAATCAATTATTATCGAAGGTGCTACAAGAACAGGAAAAACACAGTTGGCACGTTCTATTGGACCACATAATTACTTAAGGTGGTATTCCAATTGTTTGGCAACTCTGTCACTTTGAAAGGAGGCATATAAATACAGAATAGTCTGAAGTAAAAATAATAGTATAAAAATTAAAAACAACCAATCAGGTAACGATACCATTCTAAAACAAATATTTAATCACAGAACTTAGCTTATAAGCTAAGCAACAACCGACAAAGAATAAAGTACAACAGTACTTTTTGTCGGCCACGTGCACTACACGATAAAAATATTAAACAGATGTGGGTCCCACCACATTAAAAAGAAGGTACGACAACCAAATGTGGGCCCCACCACATTTAAAAGACGGCGGGATAAAAAAATAAAGCAAAAAAAATCCCGCCTAAAACCTAATAGGACCCACAAAAACACGTGGCAAAATTTAGGCCACCCGGTAATATTAAACGGGTGGCCTAAATTTTGCCAGATGTCAAACGCATATGTATTGGTGTTAACCTATATAAACAACCCCATAACACCAATACAACCAGAACATTGAAACAACACCGATTACAATTATGAGAAACCCCCCAACTAATTTTCGTCTTCATGCAAAAAATATTTTCCTCACATATCCAAAATGCAATTTAGAAATTTCCGAAGCAATGAAACAAATACAAAACATACAATGTTCGTCAAACAAGAAATTCATACGAATTTCTCAAGAAACTCACGAAGATGGTTCTCCACATCTACATGCTTTAATACAATTCGAAGGTAAACTTCAATTATACAATAATCGTTTATTTGATCTTACCCATCCAAACACCTCTTCAATATTTCATCCGAATATTCAAGGAGCAAAATCCAGTTCAGATGTTAAAAAATACATTGAAAAGGAAGGAACCTATCTAGATTGGGGTGAGTTTCAGATAGATGGTCGGTCTGCAAGAGGAGGATTACAATCCGCTAATGAAGCTTACGCCCAAGCTTTAAATAGCGAAACTCATCAAAAAGCAATGGAAACTATTAAAGAGCTTGCGCCTAGAGATTTTGTTCTACAATTCCACAATATTCAAAACAATCTAAACCGAATCTTCCAAAAGCCAAAAGAAGTCTACGTTCCGAAATTCCATTTTAGTCAATTCATACTCACGGATGAAATTTCATTATGGTTCTCAAAAACTTTCGAACCACAAAATTTAAATGAATCCCCTGCGGGGCCATCTTTTCAAACGGCCAACAATTGTGGATAATTGTTTGGCAACTCTGTCACTTTGAAAGGAGGCATATAAATACAGAATAGTCTGAAGTAAAAATAATAGTATAAAAATTAAAAACAACCAATCAGGTAACGATACCATTCTAAAACAAATATTTAATCACAGAACTTAGCTTATAAGCTAAGCAACAACCGACAAAGAATAAAGTACAACAGTACTTTTTGTCGGCCACGTGCACTACACGATAAAAATATTAAACAGATGTGGGTCCCACCACATTAAAAAGAAGGTACGACAACCAAATGTGGGCCCCACCACATTTAAAAGACGGCGGGATAAAAAAATAAAGCAAAAAAAATCCCGCCTAAAACCTAATAGGACCCACAAAAACACGTGGCAAAATTTAGGCCACCCGGTAATATTAAACGGGTGGCCTAAATTTTGCCAGATGTCAAACGCATATGTATTGGTGTTAACCTATATAAACAACCCCATAACACCAATACAACCAGAACATTGAAACAACACCGATTACAATTATGAGAAACCCCCCAACTAATTTTCGTCTTCATGCAAAAAATATTTTCCTCACATATCCAAAATGCAATTTAGAAATTTCCGAAGCAATGAAACAAATACAAAACATACAATGTTCGTCAAACAAGAAATTCATACGAATTTCTCAAGAAACTCACGAAGATGGTTCTCCACATCTACATGCTTTAATACAATTCGAAGGTAAACTTCAATTATACAATAATCGTTTATTTGATCTTACCCATCCAAACACCTCTTCAATATTTCATCCGAATATTCAAGGAGCAAAATCCAGTTCAGATGTTAAAAAATACATTGAAAAGGAAGGAACCTATCTAGATTGGGGTGAGTTTCAGATAGATGGTCGGTCTGCAAGAGGAGGATTACAATCCGCTAATGAAGCTTACGCCCAAGCTTTAAATAGCGAAACTCATCAAAAAGCAATGGAAACTATTAAAGAGCTTGCGCCTAGAGATTTTGTTCTACAATTCCACAATATTCAAAACAATCTAAACCGAATCTTCCAAAAGCCAAAAGAAGTCTACGTTCCGAAATTCCATTTTAGTCAATTCATACTCACGGATGAAATTTCATTATGGTTCTCAAAAACTTTCGAACCACAAAATTTAAATGAATCCCCTGCGGGGCCATCTTTTCAAACGGCCAACAATTGTGGATAATTGTTTGGCAACTCTGTCACTTTGAAAGGAGGCATATAAATACAGAATAGTCTGAAGTAAAAATAATAGTATAAAAATTAAAAACAACCAATCAGGTAACGATACCATTCTAAAACAAATATTTAATCACAGAACTTAGCTTATAAGCTAAGCAACAACCGACAAAGAATAAAGTACAACAGTACTTTTTGTCGGCCACGTGCACTACACGATAAAAATATTAAACAGATGTGGGTCCCACCACATTAAAAAGAAGGTACGACAACCAAATGTGGGCCCCACCACATTTAAAAGACGGCGGGATAAAAAAATAAAGCAAAAAAAATCCCGCCTAAAACCTAATAGGACCCACAAAAACACGTGGCAAAATTTAGGCCACCCGGTAATATTAAACGGGTGGCCTAAATTTTGCCAGATGTCAAACGCATATGTATTGGTGTTAACCTATATAAACAACCCCATAACACCAATACAACCAGAACATTGAAACAACACCGATTACAATTATGAGAAACCCCCCAACTAATTTTCGTCTTCATGCAAAAAATATTTTCCTCACATATCCAAAATGCAATTTAGAAATTTCCGAAGCAATGAAACAAATACAAAACATACAATGTTCGTCAAACAAGAAATTCATACGAATTTCTCAAGAAACTCACGAAGATGGTTCTCCACATCTACATGCTTTAATACAATTCGAAGGTAAACTTCAATTATACAATAATCGTTTATTTGATCTTACCCATCCAAACACCTCTTCAATATTTCATCCGAATATTCAAGGAGCAAAATCCAGTTCAGATGTTAAAAAATACATTGAAAAGGAAGGAACCTATCTAGATTGGGGTGAGTTTCAGATAGATGGTCGGTCTGCAAGAGGAGGATTACAATCCGCTAATGAAGCTTACGCCCAAGCTTTAAATAGCGAAACTCATCAAAAAGCAATGGAAACTATTAAAGAGCTTGCGCCTAGAGATTTTGTTCTACAATTCCACAATATTCAAAACAATCTAAACCGAATCTTCCAAAAGCCAAAAGAAGTCTACGTTCCGAAATTCCATTTTAGTCAATTCATACTCACGGATGAAATTTCATTATGGTTCTCAAAAACTTTCGAACCACAAAATTTAAATGAATCCCCTGCGGGGCCATCTTTTCAAACGGCCAACAATTGTGGATAATTGTTTGGCAACTCTGTCACTTTGAAAGGAGGCATATAAATACAGAATAGTCTGAAGTAAAAATAATAGTATAAAAATTAAAAACAACCAATCAGGTAACGATACCATTCTAAAACAAATATTTAATCACAGAACTTAGCTTATAAGCTAAGCAACAACCGACAAAGAATAAAGTACAACAGTACTTTTTGTCGGCCACGTGCACTACACGATAAAAATATTAAACAGATGTGGGTCCCACCACATTAAAAAGAAGGTACGACAACCAAATGTGGGCCCCACCACATTTAAAAGACGGCGGGATAAAAAAATAAAGCAAAAAAAATCCCGCCTAAAACCTAATAGGACCCACAAAAACACGTGGCAAAATTTAGGCCACCCGGTAATATTAAACGGGTGGCCTAAATTTTGCCAGATGTCAAACGCATATGTATTGGTGTTAACCTATATAAACAACCCCATAACACCAATACAACCAGAACATTGAAACAACACCGATTACAATTATGAGAAACCCCCCAACTAATTTTCGTCTTCATGCAAAAAATATTTTCCTCACATATCCAAAATGCAATTTAGAAATTTCCGAAGCAATGAAACAAATACAAAACATACAATGTTCGTCAAACAAGAAATTCATACGAATTTCTCAAGAAACTCACGAAGATGGTTCTCCACATCTACATGCTTTAATACAATTCGAAGGTAAACTTCAATTATACAATAATCGTTTATTTGATCTTACCCATCCAAACACCTCTTCAATATTTCATCCGAATATTCAAGGAGCAAAATCCAGTTCAGATGTTGAAAAATACATTGAAAGGGAAGGAACCTATCTAGATTGGGGTGAGTTTCAGATAGATGGTCGGTCTGCAAGAGGAGGATTACAATCCGCTAATGAAGCTTACGCCCAAGCTTTAAATAGCGAAACTCATCAAAAAGCAATGGAAACTACTAAAGAGCTTGCGCCTAGAGATTTTGTTCTACAATTCCACAATATTCAAAACAATCTAAACCGAATCTTCCAAAAGCCAAAAGAAGTCTACGTTCCGAAATTCCATTTTAGTCAATTCATACTCACGGATGAAATTTCATTATGGTTCTCAAAAACTTTCGAACCACAAAATTTAAATGAATCCCCTGCGGGGCCATCTTTTCATATACTCAAAAAAGATACTGACAGACCAAAATCAATTATTATCGAAGGTCCTACAAGAACAGGAAAAACACAGTGGGCACGTTCTATTGGACCACATAATTACTTAAGTGGCACCTGGTGCACTTTTCCTCAAACGACAAACGAGACTTTAATAACTTATTCACCTCTTTATTAAACAGGAGGAACTCTTCCTGTTCCTCCAAATTGATGTCTTTCGGGTTCGCCTTGATTCCCAAAATGTCCCACTTGTTCTGCCGAAGAAAACAACTGGTGCAAACGGCCAACAATTGTGGATAATTGTTTGGCAACTCTGTCACTTTGAAAGGAGGCATATAAATACAGAATAGTCTGAAGTAAAAATAATAGTATAAAAATTAAAAACAACCAATCAGGTAACGATACCATTCTAAAACAAATATTTAATCACAGAACTTAGCTTATAAGCTAAGCAACAACCGACAAAGAATAAAGTACAACAGTACTTTTTGTCGGCCACGTGCACTACACGACAAAAATATTAAACAGATGTGGGTCCCACCACATTAAAAAGAAGGTACGACAACCAAATGTGGGCCCCACCACATTTAAAAGACGGCGGGATAAAAAAATAAAGCAAAAAAAATCCCGCCTAAAACCTAATAGGACCCACAAAAACACGTGGCAAAATTTAGGCCACCCGGTAATATTAAACGGGTGGCCTAAATTTTGCCAGATGTCAAACGCATATGTATTGGTGTTAACCTATATAAACAACCCCATAACACCAATACAACCAGAACATTGAAACAACACCGATTACAATTATGAGAAACCCCCCAACTAATTTTCGTCTTCATGCAAAAAATATTTTCCTCACATATCCAAAATGCAATTTAGAAATTTCCGAAGCAATGAAACAAATACCAAACATACAATGTTCGTCAAACAAGAAATTCATACGAATTTCTCAAGAAACTCACGAAGATGGTTCTCCACATCTACATGCTTTAATACAATTCGAAGGTAAACTTCAATTATACAATAATCGTTTATTTGATCTTACCCATCCAAACACCTCTTCAATATTTCATCCGAATATTCAAGGAGCAAAATCCAGTTCAGATGTTAAAAAATACATTGAAAAGGAAGGAACCTATCTAGATTGGGGTGAGTTTCAGATAGATGGTCGGTCTGCAAGAGGAGGATTACAATCCGCTAATAAAGCTTACGCCCAAGCTTTAAATAGCGAAACTCATCAAAAAGCAATGGAAACTATTAAAGAGCTTGCGCCTAGAGATTTTGTTCTACAATTCCACAATATTCAAAACAATCTAAACCGAATCTTCCAAAAGCCAAAAGAAGTCTACGTTCCGAAATTCCATTTTAGTCAATTCATACTCACGGATGAAATTTCATTATGGTTCTCAAAAACTTTCGAACCACAAAATTTAAATGAATCCCCTGCGGGGCCATCTTTTCATATACTCAAAAAAGATACTGACAGACCAAAATCAATTATTATCGAAGGACCTACAAGAACAGGAAAAACACAGTGGGCACGTTCTATTGGACCACATAATTACTTAAGTGGCACCTGGTGCACTTTTCCTCAAACGACAAACGAGACTTTAATAACTTATTCACCTCTTTATTAAACAGGAGGAACTCTTCCTGTTCCTCCAAATTGATGTCTTTCGGGTTCGCCTTGATTCCCAAAATGTCCCACTTGTTTTGCCGAAGAAAACAACTGGTGCAAACGGCCAACAATTGTGGATAATTGTTTGGCAACTCTGTCACTTTGAAAGGAGGCATATAAATACAGAATAGTCTGAAGTAAAAATAATAGTATAAAAATTAAAAACAACCAATCAGGTAACGATACCATTCTAAAACAAATATTTAATCACAGAACTTAGCTTATAAGCTAAGCAACAACCGACAAAGAATAAAGTACAACAGTACTTTTTGTCGGCCACGTGCACTACACGACAAAAATATTAAACAGATGTGGGTCCCAACACATTAAAAAGAAGGTACGACAACCAAATGTGGGCCCCACCACATTTAAAAGACGGCGGGATTAAAAAAATAAAGCATAAAAAATCCCGCCTAAAACCTAATAGGACCCACAAAAACACGTGGCAAAATTTAGGCCACCCGGTAATATTAAACGGGTGGCCTAAATTTTGCCAGATGTCAAACGCATATGTATTGGTGTTAACCTATATAAACAACCCCATAACACCAATACAACCAGAACATTGAAACAACACCGATTACAATTATGAGAAACCCCCCAACTAATTTTCGTCTTCATGCAAAAAATATTTTCCTCACATATCCAAAATGCAATTTAGAAATTTCCGAAGCAATGAAACAAATACAAAACATACAATGTTCGTCAAACAAGAAATTCATACGAATTTCTCGAGAAACTCACGAAGATGGTTCTCCACATCTACATGCTTTAATACAATTCGAAGGTAAACTACAATTATACAATAATCGTTTATTTGATCTTACCCATCCAAACACCTCTTCAATATTTCATCCGAATATTCAAGGAGCAAAATCCAGTTCAGATGTTAAAAAATACATTGAAAAGGAAGGAACCTATCTAGATTGGGGTGAGTTTCAGATAGATGGTCGGTCTGCAAGAGGAGGATTACAATCCGCTAATGAAGCTTACGCCCAAGCTTTAAATAGCGAAACTCATCAAAAAGCAATGGAAACTATTAAAGAGCTTGCGCCTAGAGATTTTGTTCTACAATTCCACAATATTCAAAACAATCTAAACCGAATCTTCCAAAAGCCAAAAGAAGTCTACGTTCCGAAATTCCATTTTAGTCAATTCATACTCACGGATGAAATTTCATTATGGTTCTCAAAAACTTTCGAACCACAAAATTTAAATGAATCCCCTGCGGGGCCATCTTTTCATATACTCAAAAAAGATACTGACAGACCAAAATCAATTATTATCGAAGGTTCTACAAGAACAGGAAAAACACAGTGGGCACGTTCTATTGGACCACATAATTACTTAAGTGGCACCTGGTGCACTTTTCCTCAAACGACTAACGAGACTTTAATAACTTATTCACCTCTTTATTAAACAGGAGGAACTCTTCCTGTTCCTCCAAATTGATGTCTTTCGGGTTCGCCTTGATTCCCAAAATGTCCCACTTGTTCTGCCGAAGAAAACAACTGGTGCAAACGGCCAACAATTGTGGATAATTGTTTGGCAACTCTGTCACTTTGAAAGGAGGCATATAAATACAGAATAGTCTGAAGTAAAAATAATAGTATAAAAATTAAAAACAACCAATCAGGTAACGATACCATTCTAAAACAAATATTTAATCACAGAACTTAGCTTATAAGCTAAGCAACAACCGACAAAGAATAAAGTACAACAGTACTTTTTGTCGGCCACATGCACTACACGACAAAAATATTAAACAGATGTGGGTCCCAACACATTAAAAAGAAGGTACGACAACCAAATGTGGGCCCCACCACATTTAAAAGACGGCGGGATTAAAAAATAAAGCATAAAAAAACCCGCCTAAAACCTAATAGGACCCACAAAAACACGTGGCAAAATTTAGGCCACCCGGTAATATTAAACGGGTGGCCTAAATTTTGCCAGATGTCAAACGCATATGTATTGGTGTTAACCTATATAAACAACCCCATAACACCAATACAACCAGAACATTGAAACAACACCGATTACAATTATGAGAAACCCCCCAACTAATTTTCGTCTTCATGCAAAAAATATTTTCCTCACATATCCAAAATGCAATTTAGAAATTTCCGAAGCAATGAAACAAATACAAAACATACAATGTTCGTCAAACAAGAAATTCATACGAATTTCTCAAGAAACTCACGAAGATGGTTCTCCACATCTACATGCTTTAATACAATTCGAAGGTAAACTTCAATTATACAATAATCGTTTATTTGATCTTACCCATCCAAACACCTCTTCAATATTTCATCCGAATATTCAAGGAGCAAAATCCAGTTCAGATGTTAAAAAATACATTGAAAAGGAAGGAACCTATCTAGATTGGGGTGAGTTTCAGATAGATGGTCGGTCTGCAAGAGGAGGATTACAATCCGCTAATGAAGCTTACGCCCAAGCTTTAAATAGCGAAACTCATCAAAAAGCAATGGAAACTATTAAAGAGCTTGCGCCTAGAGATTTTGTTCTACAATTCCACAATATTCAAAACAATCTAAACCGAATCTTCCAAAAGCCGAAAGAAGTCTACGTTCCGAAATTCCATTTTAGTCAATTCATACTGACGGATGAAATTTAATTATGGTTCTCAAAAACTTTCGAACCACAAAATTTAAATGAATCCCCTGCGGGGCCATCTTTTCATATACTCAAAAAAGATACTGACAGACCAAAATCAATTATTATCGAAGGTCCTACAAGAACAGGAAAAACACAGTGGGCACGTTCTATTGGACCACATAATTACTTAAGTGGCACCTGGTGCACTTTTCCTCAAACGACAAACGAGACTTTAATAACTTATTCACCTCTTTATTAAACAGGAGGAACTCTTCCTGTTCCTCCAAATTGATGTCTTTCGGGTTCGCCTTGATTCCCAAAATGTCCCACTTGTTCTGCCGAAGAAAACAACTGGTGCAAACGGCCAACAATTGTGGATAATTGTTTGGCAACTCTGTCACTTTGAAAGGAGGCATATAAATACAGAATAGTCTGAAGTAAAAATAATAGTATAAAAATTAAAAACAACCAATCAGGTAACGATACCATTCTAAAACAAATATTTAATCACAGAACTTAGCTTATAAGCTAAGCAACAACCGACAAAGAATAAAGTACAACAGTACTTTTTGTCGGCCACGTGCACTACACGATAAAAATATTAAACAGATGTGGGTCCCACCACATTAAAAAGAAGGTACGACAACCAAATGTGGGCCCCACCACATTTAAAAGACGGCGGATAAAAAAATAAAGCATAAAAAATCCCGCCTAAAACCTAATAGGACCCACAAAAACACGTGGCAAAATCTAGGCCACCCGGTAATATTAAACGGGTGGCCTAAATTTTGCCAGATGTCAAACGCATATGTATTGGTGTTAACCTATATAAACAACCCCATAACACCAATACAACCAGAACATTGAAACAACACCGATTACAATTATGAGAAACCCCCCAACTAATTTTCGTCTTCATGCAAAAAATATTTTCCTCACATATCCAAAATGCAATTTAGAAATTTCCGAAGCAATGAAACAAATACAAAACATACAATGTTCGTCAAACAAGAAATTCATACGAATTTCTCAAGAAACTCACGAAGATGGTTCTCCACATCTACATGCTTTAATACAATTCGAAGGTAAACTTCAATTATACAATAATCGTTTATTTGATCTTACCCATCCAAACACCTCTTCAATATTTCATCCGAATATTCAAGGAGCAAAATCCAGTTCAGATGTTAAAAAATACATTGAAAAGGAAGGAACCTATCTAGATTGGGGTGAGTTTCAGATAGATGGTCGGTCTGCAAGAGGAGGATTACAATCCGCTAATAAAGCTTACGCCCAAGCTTTAAATAGCGAAACTCATCAAAAAGCAATGGAAACTATTAAAGAGCTTGCGCCTAGAGATTTTGTTCTACAATTCCACAATATTCAAAACAATCTAAACCGAATCTTCCAAAAGCCAAAAGAAGTCTACGTTCCGAAATTCCATTTTAGTCAATTCATACTCACGGATGAAATTTCATTATGGTTCTCAAAAACTTTCGAACCACAAAATTTAAATGAATCCCCTGCGGGGCCATCTTTTCAAACGGCCAACAGTTGTGGATAATTGTTTGGCAACTCTGTCACTTTGAAAGGAGGCATATAAATACAGAATAGTCTGAACTAAAAATAATAGTATAAAAATTAAAAACAACCAATCAGGTAACGATACCATTCTAAAACAAATATTTAATCACAAAACTTAGCTTATAAGCTAAGCAACAACCGACAAAGAATAAAGTACAACAGTACTTTTTGTCGGCCACGTGCACTACACGACAAAAATATTAAACAGATGTGGGTCCCAACACATTAAAAAGAAGGTACGACAACCAAATGTGGGCCCCACCACATTTGAAAGACGGCGGGATTAAAAAATAAAGCATAAAAAATCCCGCCTAAAACCTAATAGGACCCACAAAAACACGTGGCAAAATTTAGGCCACCCGGTAATATTAAACGGGTGGCCTAAATTTTGCCAGATGTCAAACGCATATGTATTGGTGTTAACCTATATAAACAACCCCATAACACCAATACAACCAGAACATTGAAACAACACCGATTACAATTATGAGAAACCCCCCAACTAATTTTCGTCTTCATGCAAAAAATATTTTCCTCACATATCCAAAATGCAATTTAGAAATTTCCGAAGCAATGAAACAAATACGAAACATACAATGTTCGTCAAACAAGAAATTCATACGAATTTCTCAAGAAACTCACGAAGATGGTTCTCCACATCTACATTCTTTAATACAATTCGAAGGTAAACTTCAATTATACAATAATCGTTTATTTGATCTTACCCATCCAAACACCTCTTCAATATTTCATCCGAATATTCAAGGAGCAAAATCCAGTTCAGATGTTAAAAAATACATTGAAAAGGAAGGAACCTATCTAGATTGGGGTGAGTTTCAGATAGATGGTAGGTCTGCCAGAGGAGGATTACAATCCGCTAATGAAGCTTACGCCCAAGCTTTAAATAGCGAAACTCATCAAAAAGCAATGGAAACTATTAAAGAGCTTGCGCCTAGAGATTTTGTTCTACAATTCCACAATATTCAAAACAATCTAAACCGAATCTTCCAAAAGCCAAAAGAAGTCTACGTTCCGAAATTCCATTTTAGTCAATTCATACTCACGGATGAAATTTCATTATGGTTCTCAAAAACTTTCGAACCACAAAATTTAAATGAATCCCCTGCGGGGCCATCTTTTCATATACTCAAAAAAGATACTGACAGACCAAAATCAATTATTATCGAAGGTGCTACAAGAACAGGAAAAACACAGTTGGCACGTTCTATTGGACCACATAATTACTTAAGGTGGTATTCCAATTGTTTGGCAACTCTGTCACTTTGAAAGGAGGCATATAAATACAGAATAGTCTGAAGTAAAAATAATAGTATAAAAATTAAAAACAACCAATCAGGTAACGATACCATTCTAAAACAAATATTTAATCACAGAACTTAGATTATAAGCTAAGCAACAACCGACAAAGAATAAAGTACAACAGTACTTTTTGTCGGCCACGTGCACTACACGATAAAAATATTAAACAGATGTGGGTCCCACCACATTAAAAAGAAGGTACGACAACCAAATGTGGGCCCCACCACATTTAAAATACGGCGGGATAAAAAAATAAAGCATAAAAAAACCCGCCTAAAACCTAATAGGACCCACAAAAACACGTGGCAAAATTTAGGCCACCCGGTAATATTAAACGGGTGGCCTAAATTTTGCCAGATGTCAAACGCATATGTATTGGTGTTAACCTATATAAACAACCCCATAACACCAATACAACCAGAACATTGAAACAACACCGATTACAATTATGAGAAACCCCCCAACTAATTTTCGTCTTCATGCAAAAAATATTTTCCTCACATATCCAAAATGCAATTTAGAAATTTCCGAAGCAATGAAACAAATACAAAACATACAATGTTCGTCAAACAAGAAATTCATACGAATTTCTCAAGAAACTCACGAAGATGGTTCTCCACATCTACATGCTTTAATACAATTCGAAGGTAAACTTCAATTATACAATAATCGTTTATTTGATCTTACCCATCCAAACACCTCTTCAATATTTCATCCGAATATTCAAGGAGCAAAATCCAGTTCAGATGTTAAAAAATACATTGAAAAGGAAGGAACCTATCTAGATTGGGGTGAGTTTCAGATAGATGGTCGGTCTGCAAGAGGAGGATTACAATCCGCTAATGAAGCTTACGCCCAAGCTTTAAATAGCGAAACTCATCAAAAAGCAATGGAAACTATTAAAGAGCTTGCGCCTAGAGATTTTGTTCTACAATTCCACAATATTCAAAACAATCTAAACCGAATCTTCCAAAAGCCAAAAGAAGTCTACGTTCCGAAATTCCATTTTAGTCAATTCATACTCACGGATGAAATTTCATTATGGTTCTCAAAAACTTTCGAACCACAAAATTTAAATGAATCCCCTGCGGGGCCATCTTTTCAAACGGCCAACAATTGTGGATAATTGTTTGGCAACTCTGTCACTTTGAAAGGAGGCATATAAATACAGAATAGTCTGAAGTAAAAATAATAGTATAAAAATTAAAAACAACCAATCAGGTAACGATACCATTCTAAAACAAATATTTAATCACAGAACTTAGCTTATAAGCTAAGCAACAACCGACAAAGAATAAAGTACAACAGTACTTTTTGTCGGCCACGTGCACTACACGATAAAAATATTAAACAGATGTGGGTCCCACCACATTAAAAAGAAGGTACGACAACCAAATGTGGGCCCCACCACATTTAAAAGACGGCGGGATAAAAAAATAAAGCAAAAAAAATCCCGCCTAAAACCTAATAGGACCCACAAAAACACGTGGCAAAATTTAGGCCACCCGGTAATATTAAACGGGTGGCCTAAATTTTGCCAGATGTCAAACGCATATGTATTGGTGTTAACCTATATAAACAACCCCATAACACCAATACAACCAGAACATTGAAACAACACCGATTACAATTATGAGAAACCCCCCAACTAATTTTCGTCTTCATGCAAAAAATATTTTCCTCACATATCCAAAATGCAATTTAGAAATTTCCGAAGCAATGAAACAAATACAAAACATACAATGTTCGTCAAACAAGAAATTCATACGAATTTCTCAAGAAACTCACGAAGATGGTTCTCCACATCTACATGCTTTAATACAATTCGAAGGTAAACTTCAATTATACAATAATCGTTTATTTGATCTTACCCATCCAAACACCTCTTCAATATTTCATCCGAATATTCAAGGAGCAAAATCCAGTTCAGATGTTGAAAAATACATTGAAAAGGAAGGAACCTATCTAGATTGGGGTGAGTTTCAGATAGATGGTCGGTCTGCAAGAGGAGGATTACAATCCGCTAATGAAGCTTACGCCCAAGCTTTAAATAGCGAAACTCATCAAAAAGCAATGGAAACTATTAAAGAGCTTGCGCCTAGAGATTTTGTTCTACAATTCCACAATATTCAAAACAATCTAAACCGAATCTTCCAAAAGCCAAAAGAAGTCTACGTTCCGAAATTCCATTTTAGTCAATTCATACTCACGGATGAAATTTCATTATGGTTCTCAAAAACTTTCGAACCACAAAATTTAAATGAATCCCCTGCGGGGCCATCTTTTCAAACGGCCAACAATTGTGGATAATTGTTTGGCAACTCTGTCACTTTGAAAGGAGGCATATAAATACAGAATAGTCTGAAGTAAAAATAATAGTATAAAAATTAAAAACAACCAATCAGGTAACGATACCATTCTAAAACAAATATTTAATCACAGAACTTAGCTTATAAGCTAAGCAACAACCGACAAAGAATAAAGTACAACAGTACTTTTTGTCGGCCACGTGCACTACACGATAAAAATATTAAACAGATGTGGGTCCCACCACATTAAAAAGAAGGTACGACAACCAAATGTGGGCCCCACCACATTTAAAAGACGGCGGGATAAAAAAATAAAGCAAAAAAAATCCCGCCTAAAACCTAATAGGACCCACAAAAACACGTGGCAAAATTTAGGCCACCCGGTAATATTAAACGGGTGGCCTAAATTTTGCCAGATGTCAAACGCATATGTATTGGTGTTAACCTATATAAACAACCTCATAACACCAATACAACCAGAACATTGAAACAACACCGATTACAATTATGAGAAACCCCCCAACTAATTTTCGTCTTCATGCAAAAAATATTTTCCTCACATATCCAAAATGCAATTTAAAAATTTCCGAAGCAATGAAACAAATACAAAACATACAATGTTCGTCAAACAAGAAATTCATACGAATTTCTCAAGAAACTCACGAAGATGGTTCTCCACATCTACATGCTTTAATACAATTCGAAGGTAAACTTCAATTATACAATAATCGTTTATTTGATCTTACCCATCCAAACACCTCTTCAATATTTCATCCGAATATTCAAGGAGCAAAATCCAGTTCAGATGTTAAAAAATACATTGAAAAGGAAGGAACCTATCTAGATTGGGGTGAGTTTCAGATAGATGGTCGGTCTGCAAGAGGAGGATTACAATCCGCTAATGAAGCTTACGCCCAAGCTTTAAATAGCGAAACTCATCAAAAAGCAATGGAAACTATTAAAGAGCTTGCGCCTAGAGATTTTGTTCTACAATTCCACAATATTCAAAACAATCTAAACCGAATCTTCCAAAAGCCAAAAGAAGTCTACGTTCCGAAATTCCATTTTAGTCAATTCATACTCACGGATGAAATTTCATTATGGTTCTCAAAAACTTTCGAACCACAAAATTTAAATGAATCCCCTGCGGGGCCATCTTTTCAAACGGCCAACAATTGTGGATAATTGTTTGGCAACTCTGTCACTTTGAAAGGAGGCATATAAATACAGAATAGTCTGAAGTAAAAATAATAGTATAAAAATTAAAAACAACCAATCAGGTAACGATACCATTCTAAAACAAATATTTAATCACAGAACTTAGCTTATAAGCTAAGCAACAACCGACAAAGAATAAAGTACAACAGTACTTTTTGTCGGCCACGTGCACTACACGATAAAAATATTAAACAGATGTGGGTCCCACCACATTAAAAAGAAGGTACGACAACCAAATGTTGGCCCCACCACATTTAAAAGACGGCGGGATAAAAAAATAAAGCAAAAAAAATCCCGCCTAAAACCTAATAGGACCCACAAAAACACGTGGCAAAATTTAGGCCACCCGGTAATATTAAACGGGTGGCCTAAATTTTGCCAGATGTCAAACGCATATGTATTGGTGTTAACCTATATAAACAACCCCATAACACCAATACAACCAGAACATTGAAACAACACCGATTACAATTATGAGAAACCCCCCAACTAATTTTCGCCTTCATGCAAAAAATATTTTCCTCACATATCCAAAATGCAATTTAGAAATTTCCGAAGCAATGAAACAAATACAAAACATACAATGTTCGTCAAACAAGAAATTCATACGAATTTCTCAAGAAACTCACGAAGATGGTTCTCCACATCTACATGCTTTAATACAATTCGAAGGTAAACTTCAATTATACAATAATCGTTTATTTGATCTTACCCATCCAAACACCTCTTCAATATTTCATCCGAATATTCAAGGAGCAAAATCCAGTTCAGATGTTGAAAAATACATTGAAAAGGAAGGAACCTATCTAGATTGGGGTGAGTTTCAGATAGATGGTCGGTCTGCAAGAGGAGGATTACAATCCGCTAATGAAGCTTACGCCCAAGCTTTAAATAGCGAAACTCATCAAAAAGCAATGGAAACTATTAAAGAGCTTGAGCCTAGAGATTTTGTTCTACAATTCCACAATATTCAAAACAATCTAAACCGAATCTTCCAAAAGCCAAAAGAAGTCTACGTTCCGAAATTCCATTTTAGTCAATTCATACTCACGGATGAAATTTCATTATGGTTCTCAAAAACTTTCGAACCACAAAATTTAAATGAATCCCCTGCGGGGCCATCTTTTCAAACGGCCAACAATTGTGGATAATTGTTTGGCAACTCTGTCACTTTGAAAGGAGGCATATAAATACAGAATAGTCTGAACTAAAAATAATAGTATAAAAATTAAAAACAACCAATCAGGTAACGATACCATTCTAAAACAAATATTTAATCACAGAACTTAGCTTATAAGCTAAGCAACAACCGACAAAGAATAAAGTACAACAGTACTTTTTGTCGGCCACGTGCACTACACGACAAAAATATTAAACAGATGTGGGTCCCAACACATTAAAAAGAAGGTACGACAACCAAATGTGGGCCCCACCACATTTGAAAGACGGCGGGATTAAAAAATAAAGCATAAAAAATCCCGCCTAAAACCTAATAGGACCCACAAAAACACGTGGCAAAATTTAGGCCACCCGGTAATATTAAACGGGTGGCCTAAATTTTGCCAGATGTCAAACGCATATGTATTGGTGTTAACCTATATAAACAACCCCATAACACCAATACAACCAGAACATTGAAACAACACCGATTACAATTATGAGAAACCCCCCAACTAATTTTCGTCTTCATGCAAAAAATATTTTCCTCACATATCCAAAATGCAATTTAGAAATTTCCGAAGCAATGAAACAAATACGAAACATACAATGTTCGTCAAACAAGAAATTCATACGAATTTCTCAAGAAACTCACGAAGATGGTTCTCCACATCTACATTCTTTAATACAATTCGAAGGTAAACTTCAATTATACAATAATCGTTTATTTGATCTTACCCATCCAAACACCTCTTCAATATTTCATCCGAATATTCAAGGAGCAAAATCCAGTTCAGATGTTAAAAAATACATTGAAAAGGAAGGAACCTATCTAGATTGGGGTGAGTTTCAGATAGATGGTAGGTCTGCCAGAGGAGGATTACAATCCGCTAATGAAGCTTACGCCCAAGCTTTAAATAGCGAAACTCATCAAAAAGCAATGGAAACTATTAAAGAGCTTGCGCCTAGAGATTTTGTTCTACAATTCCACAATATTCAAAACAATCTAAACCGAATCTTCCAAAAGCCAAAAGAAGTCTACGTTCCGAAATTCCATTTTAGTCAATTCATACTCACGGATGAAATTTCATTATGGTTCTCAAAAACTTTCGAACCACAAAATTTAAATGAATCCCCTGCGGGGCCATCTTTTCATATACTCAAAAAAGATACTGACAGACCAAAATCAATTATTATCGAAGGTGCTACAAGAACAGGAAAAACACAGTTGGCACGTTCTATTGGACCACATAATTACTTAAGGTGGTATTCCAATTGTTTGGCAACTCTGTCACTTTGAAAGGAGGCATATAAATACAGAATAGTCTGAAGTAAAAATAATAGTATAAAAATTAAAAACAACCAATCAGGTAACGATACCATTCTAAAACAAATATTTAATCACAGAACTTAGCTTATAAGCTAAGCAACAACCGACAAAGAATAAAGTACAACAGTACTTTTTGTCGGCCACGTGCACTACACGATAAAAATATTAAACAGATGTGGGTCCCACCACATTAAAAAGAAGGTACGACAACCAAATGTGGGCCCCACCACATTTAAAAGACGGCGGGATAAAAAAATAAAGCATAAAAAAACCCGCCTAAAACCTAATAGGACCCACAAAAACACGTGGCAAAATTTAGGCCACCCGGTAATATTAAACGGGTGGCCTAAATTTTGCCAGATGTCAAACGCATATGTATTGGTGTTAACCTATATAAACAACCCCATAACACCAATACAACCAGAACATTGAAACAACACCGATTACAATTATGAGAAACCCCCCAACTAATTTTCGTCTTCATGCAAAAAATATTTTCCTCACATATCCAAAATGCAATTTAGAAATTTCCGAAGCAATGAAACAAATACAAAACATACAATGTTCGTCAAACAAGAAATTCATACGAATTTCTCAAGAAACTCACGAAGATGGTTCTCCACATCTACATGCTTTAATACAATTCGAAGGTAAACTTCAATTATACAATAATCGTTTATTTGATCTTACCCATCCAAACACCTCTTCAATATTTCATCCGAATATTCAAGGAGCAAAATCCAGTTCAGATGTTAAAAAATACATTGAAAAGGAAGGAAACTATCTAGATTGGGGTGAGTTTCAGATAGATGGTCGGTCTGCAAGAGGAGGATTACAATCCGCTAATGAAGCTTACGCCCAAGCTTTAAATAGCGAAACTCATCAAAAAGCAATGGAAACTATTAAAGAGCTTGCGCCTAGAGATTTTGTTCTACAATTCCACAATATTCAAAACAATCTAAACCGAATCTTCCAAAAGCCAAAAGAAGTCTACGTTCCGAAATTCCATTTTAGTCAATTCATACTCACGGATGAAATTTCATTATGGTTCTCAAAAACTTTCGAACCACAAAATTTAAATGAATCCCCTGCGGGGCCATCTTTTCAAACGGCCAACAATTGTGGATAATTGTTTGGCAACTCTGTCACTTTGAAAGGAGGCATATAAATACAGAATAGTCTGAAGTAAAAATAATAGTATAAAAATTAAAAACAACCAATCAGGTAACGATACCATTCTAAAACAAATATTTAATCACAGAACTTAGCTTATAAGCTAAGCAACAACCGACAAAGAATAAAGTACAACAGTACTTTTTGTCGGCCACGTGCACTACACGATAAAAATATTAAACAGATGTGGGTCCCACCACATTAAAAAGAAGGTACGACAACCAAATGTGGGCCCCACCACATTTAAAAGACGGCGGGATAAAAAAATAAAGCAAAAAAAATCCCGCCTAAATCCTAATAGGACCCACAAAAACACGTGGCAAAATTTAGGCCACCCGGTAATATTAAACGGGTGGCCTAAATTTTGCCAGATGTCAAACGCATATGTATTGGTGTTAACCTATATAAACAACCCCATAACACCAATACAACCAGAACATTGAAACAACACCGATTACAATTATGAGAAACCCCCCAACTAATTTTCGTCTTCATGCAAAAAATATTTTCCTCACATATCCAAAATGCAATTTAGAAATTTCCGAAGCAATGAAACAAATACAAAACATACAATGTTCGTCAAACAAGAAATTCATACGAATTTCTCAAGAAACTCACGAAGATGGTTCTCCACATCTACATGCTTTAATACAATTCGAAGGTAAACTTCAATTATACAATAATCGTTTATTTGATCTTACCCATCCAAACACCTCTTCAATATTTCATCCGAATATTCAAGGAGCAAAATCCAGTTCAGATGTTGAAAAATACATTGAAAAGGAAGGAACCTATCTAGATTGGGGTGAGTTTCAGATAGATGGTCGGTCTGCAAGAGGAGGATTACAATCCGCTAATGAAGCTTACGCCCAAGCTTTAAATAGCGAAACTCATCAAAAAGCAATGGAAACTATTAAAGAGCTTGCGCCTAGAGATTTTGTTCTACAATTCCACAATATTCAAAACAATCTAAACCGAATCTTCCAAAAGCCAAAAGAAGTCTACGTTCCGAAATTCCATTTTAGTCAATTCATACTCACGGATGAAATTTCATTATGGTTCTCAAAAACTTTCGAACCACAAAATTTAAATGAATCCCCTGCGGGGCCATCTTTTCAAACGGCCAACAATTGTGGATAATTGTTTGGCAACTCTGTCACTTTGAAAGGAGGCATATAAATACAGAATAGTCTGAAGTAAAAATAATAGTATAAAAATTAAAAACAACCAATCAGGTAACGATACCATTCTAAAACAAATATTTAATCACAGAACTTAGCTTATAAGCTAAGCAACAACCGACAAAGAATAAAGTACAACAGTACTTTTTGTCGGCCACGTGCACTACACGATAAAAATATTAAACAGATGTGGGTCCCACCACATTAAAAAGAAGGTACGACAACCAAATGTGGGCCCCACCACATTTAAAAGACGGCGGGATAAAAAAATAAAGCAAAAAAAATCCCGCCTAAAACCTAATAGGACCCACAAAAACACGTGGCAAAATTTAGGCCACCCGGTAATATTAAACGGGTGGCCTAAATTTTGCCAGATGTCAAACGCATATGTATTGGTGTTAACCTATATAAACAACCTCATAACACCAATACAACCAGAACATTGAAACAACACCGATTACAATTATGAGAAACCCCCCAACTAATTTTCGTCTTCATGCAAAAAATATTTTCCTCACATATCCAAAATGCAATTTAAAAATTTCCGAAGCAATGAAACAAATACAAAACATACAATGTTCGTCAAACAAGAAATTCATACGAATTTCTCAAGAAACTCACGAAGATGGTTCTCCACATCTACATGCTTTAATACAATTCGAAGGTAAACTTCAATTATACAATAATCGTTTATTTGATCTTACCCATCCAAACACCTCTTCAATATTTCATCCGAATATTCAAGGAGCAAAATCCAGTTCAGATGTTAAAAAATACATTGAAAAGGAAGGAACCTATCTAGATTGGGGTGAGTTTCAGATAGATGGTCGGTCTGCAAGAGGAGGATTACAATCCGCTAATGAAGCTTACGCCCAAGCTTTAAATAGCGAAACTCATCAAAAAGCAATGGAAACTATTAAAGAGCTTGCGCCTAGAGATTTTGTTCTACAATTCCACAATATTCAAAACAATCTAAACCGAATCTTCCAAAAGCCAAAAGAAGTCTACGTTCCGAAATTCCATTTTAGTCAATTCATACTCACGGATGAAATTTCATTATGGTTCTCAAAAACTTTCGAACCACAAAATTTAAATGAATCCCCTGCGGGGCCATCTTTTCAAACGGCCAACAATTGTGGATAATTGTTTGGCAACTCTGTCACTTTGAAAGGAGGCATATAAATACAGAATAGTCTGAAGTAAAAATAATAGTATAAAAATTAAAAACAACCAATCAGGTAACGATACCATTCTAAAACAAATATTTAATCACAGAACTTAGCTTATAAGCTAAGCAACAACCGACAAAGAATAAAGTACAACAGTACTTTTTGTCGGCCACGTGCACTACACGATAAAAATATTAAACAGATGTGGGTCCCACCACATTAAAAAGAAGGTACGACAACCAAATGTTGGCCCCACCACATTTAAAAGACGGCGGGATAAAAAAATAAAGCAAAAAAAATCCCGCCTAAAACCTAATAGGACCCACAAAAACACGTGGCAAAATTTAGGCCACCCGGTAATATTAAACGGGTGGCCTAAATTTTGCCAGATGTCAAACGCATATGTATTGGTGTTAACCTATATAAACAACCCCATAACACCAATACAACCAGAACATTGAAACAACACCGATTACAATTATGAGAAACCCCCCAACTAATTTTCGCCTTCATGCAAAAAATATTTTCCTCACATATCCAAAATGCAATTTAGAAATTTCCGAAGCAATGAAACAAATACAAAACATACAATGTTCGTCAAACAAGAAATTCATACGAATTTCTCAAGAAACTCACGAAGATGGTTCTCCACATCTACATGCTTTAATACAATTCGAAGGTAAACTTCAATTATACAATAATCGTTTATTTGATCTTACCCATCCAAACACCTCTTCAATATTTCATCCGAATATTCAAGGAGCAAAATCCAGTTCAGATGTTGAAAAATACATTGAAAAGGAAGGAACCTATCTAGATTGGGGTGAGTTTCAGATAGATGGTCGGTCTGCAAGAGGAGGATTACAATCCGCTAATGAAGCTTACGCCCAAGCTTTAAATAGCGAAACTCATCAAAAAGCAATGGAAACTACTAAAGAGCTTGCGCCTAGAGATTTTGTTCTACAATTCCACAATATTCAAAACAATCTAAACCGAATCTTCCAAAAGCTAAAAGAAGTCTACGTTCCGAAATTCCATTTTAGTCAATTCATACTCACGGATGAAATTTCATTATGGTTCTCAAAAACTTTCGAACCACAAAATTTAAATGAATCCCCTGCGGGGCCATCTTTTCATATACTCAAAAAAGATACTGACAGACCAAAATCAATTATTATCGAAGGTCCTACAAGAACAGGAAAAACACAGTGGGCACGTTCTATTGGACCACATAATTACTTAAGTGGCACCTGGTGCACTTTTCCTCAAACGACAAACGAGACTTTAATAACTTATTCACCTCTTTATTAAACAGGAGGAACTCTTCCTGTTCCTCCAAATTGATGTCTTTCGGGTTCGCCTTGATTCCCAAAATGTCCCACTTGTTCTGCCGAAGAAAACAACTGGTGCAAACGGCCAACAATTGTGGATAATTGTTTGGCAACTCTGTCACTTTGAAAGGAGGCATATAAATACAGAATAGTCTGAAGTAAAAATAATAGTATAAAAATTAAAAACAACCAATCAGGTAACGATACCATTCTAAAACAAATATTTAATCACAGAACTTAGCTTATAAGCTAAGCAACAACCGACAAAGAATAAAGTACAACAGTACTTTTTGTCGGCCACGTGCACTACACGACAAAAATATTAAACAGATGTGGGTCCCACCACATTAAAAAGAAGGTACGACAACCAAATGTGGGCCCCACCACATTTAAAAGACGGCGGGATAAAAAAATAAAGCAAAAAAAATCCCGCCTAAAACCTAATAGGACCCACAAAAACACGTGGCAAAATTTAGGCCACCCGGTAATATTAAACGGGTGGCCTAAATTTTGCCAGATGTCAAACGCATATGTATTGGTGTTAACCTATATAAACAACCCCATAACACCAATACAACCAGAACATTGAAACAACACCGATTACAATTATGAGAAACCCCCCAACTAATTTTCGTCTTCATGCAAAAAATATTTTCCTCACATATCCAAAATGCAATTTAGAAATTTCCGAAGCAATGAAACAAATACCAAACATACAATGTTCGTCAAACAAGAAATTCATACGAATTTCTCAAGAAACTCACGAAGATGGTTCTCCACATCTACATGCTTTAATACAATTCGAAGGTAAACTTCAATTATACAATAATCGTTTATTTGATCTTACCCATCCAAACACCTCTTCAATATTTCATCCGAATATTCAAGGAGCAAAATCCAGTTCAGATGTTAAAAAATACATTGAAAAGGAAGGAACCTATCTAGATTGGGGTGAGTTTCAGATAGATGGTCGGTCTGCAAGAGGAGGATTACAATCCGCTAATAAAGCTTACGCCCAAGCTTTAAATAGCGAAACTCATCAAAAAGCAATGGAAACTATTAAAGAGCTTGCGCCTAGAGATTTTGTTCTACAATTCCACAATATTCAAAACAATCTAAACCGAATCTTCCAAAAGCCAAAAGAAGTCTACGTTCCGAAATTCCATTTTAGTCAATTCATACTCACGGATGAAATTTCATTATGGTTCTCAAAAACTTTCGAACCACAAAATTTAAATGAATCCCCTGCGGGGCCATCTTTTCATATACTCAAAAAAGATACTGACAGACCAAAATCAATTATTATCGAAGGTCCTACAAGAACAGGAAAAACACAGTGGGCACGTTCTATTGGACCACATAATTACTTAAGTGGCACCTGGTGCACTTTTCCTCAAACGACAAACGAGACTTTAATAACTTATTCACCTCTTTATTAAACAGGAGGAACTCTTCCTGTTCCTCCAAATTGATGTCTTTCGGGTTCGCCTTGATTCCCAAAATGTCCCACTTGTTCTGCCGAAGAAAACAACTGGTGCAAACGGCCAACAATTGTGGATAATTGTTTGGCAACTCTGTCACTTTGAAAGGAGGCATATAAATACAGAATAGTCTGAAGTAAAAATAATAGTATAAAAATTAAAAACAACCAATCAGGTAACGATACCATTCTAAAACAAATATTTAATCACAGAACTTAGCTTATAAGCTAAGCAACAACCGACAAAGAATAAAGTACAACAGTACTTTTTGTCGGCCACGTGCACTACACGACAAAAATATTAAACAGATGTGGGTCCCAACACATTAAAAAGAAGGTACGACAACCAAATGTGGGCCCCACCACATTTAAAAGACGGCGGGATTAAAAAAATAAAGCATAAAAAATCCCGCCTAAAACCTAATAGGACCCACAAAAACACGTGGCAAAATTTAGGCCACCCGGTAATATTAAACGGGTGGCCTAAATTTTGCCAGATGTCAAACGCATATGTATTGGTGTTAACCTATATAAACAACCCCATAACACCAATACAACCAGAACATTGAAACAACACCGATTACAATTATGAGAAACCCCCCAACTAATTTTCGTCTTCATGCAAAAAATATTTTCCTCACATATCCAAAATGCAATTTAGAAATTTCCGAAGCAATGAAACAAATACAAAACATACAATGTTCGTCAAACAAGAAATTCATACGAATTTCTCAAGAAACTCACGAAGATGGTTCTCCACATCTACATGCTTTAATACAATTCGAAGGTAAACTTCAATTATACAATAGTCGTTTATTTGATCTTACCCATCCAAACACCTCTTCAATATTTCATCCGAATATTCAAGGAGCAAAATCCAGTTCAGATGTTAAAAAATACATTGAAAAGGAAGGAACCTATCTAGATTGGAGTGAGTTTCAGATAGATGGTCGGTCTGCAAGAGGAGGATTACAATCCGCTAATGAAGCTTACGCCCAAGCTTTAAATAGCGAAACTCATCAAAAAGCAATGGAAACTACTAAAGAGCTTGCGCCTAGAGATTTTGTTCTACAATTCCACAATATTCAAAACAATCTAAACCGAATCTTCCAAAAGCCAAAAGAAGTCTACGTTCCGAAATTCCATTTTAGTCAATTCATACTCACGGATGAAATTTCATTATGGTTCTCAAAAACTTTCGAACCACAAAATTTAAATGAATCCCCTGCGGGGCCATCTTTTCATATACTCAAAAAAGATACTGACAGACCAAAATCAATTATTATCGAAGGTCCTACAAGAACAGGAAAAACACAGTGGGCACGTTCTATTGGACCACATAATTACTTAAGTGGCACCTGGTGCACTTTTCCTCAAACGACAAACGAGACTTTAATAACTTATTCACCTCTTTATTAAACAGGAGGAACTCTTCCTGTTCCTCCAAATTGATGTCTTTCGGGTTCGCCTTGATTCCCAAAATGTCCCACTTGTTCTGCCGAAGAAAACAACTGGTGCAAACGGCCAACAATTGTGGATAATTGTTTGGCAACTCTGTCACTTTGAAAGGAGGCATATAAATACAGAATAGTCTGAAGTAAAAATAATAGTATAAAAATTAAAAACAACCAATCAGGTAACGATACCATTCTAAAACAAATATTTAATCACAGAACTTAGCTTATAAGCTAAGCAACAACCGACAAAGAATAAAGTACAACAGTACTTTTTGTCGGCCACGTGCACTACACGACAAAAATATTAAACAGATGTGGGTCCCAACACATTAAAAAGAAGGTACGACAACCAAATGTGGGCCCCACCACATTTAAAAGACGGCGGGATTAAAAAATAAAGCATAAAAAATCCCGCCTAAAACCTAATAGGACCCACAAAAACACGTGGCAAAATTTAGGCCACCCGGTAATATTAAACGGGTGGCCTAAATTTTGCCAGATGTCAAACGCATATGTATTGGTGTTAACCTATATAAACAACCCCATAACACCAATACAACCAGAACATTGAAACAACACCGATTACAATTATGAGAAACCCCCCAACTAATTTTCGTCTTCATGCAAAAAATATTTTCCTCACATATCCAAAATGCAATTTAGAAATTTCCGAAGCAATGAAACAAATACAAAACATACAATGTTCGTCAAACAAGAAATTCATACGAATTTCTCAAGAAACTCACGAAGATGGTTCTCCACATCTACATGCTTTAATACAATTCGAAGGTAAACTTCAATTATACAATAATCGTTTATTTGATCTTACCCATCCAAACACCTCTTCAATATTTCATCCGAATATTCAAGGAGCAAAATCCAGTTCAGATGTTAAAAAATACATTGAAAAGGAAGGAACCTATCTAGATTGGAGTGAGTTTCAGATAGATGGTCGGTCTGCAAGAGGAGGATTACAATCCGCTAATGAAGCTTACGCCCAAGCTTTAAATAGCGAAACTCATCAAAAAGCAATGGAAACTATTAAAGAGCTTGCGCCTAGAGATTTTGTTCTACAATTCCACAATATTCAAAACAATCTAAACCGAATCTTCCAAAAGCCAAAAGAAGTCTACGTTCCAAAATTCCATTTTAGTCAATTCATACTCACGGATGAAATTTCATTATGGTTCTCAAAAACTTTCGAACCACAAAATTTAAATGAATCCCCTGCGGGGCCATCTTTTCATATACTCAAAAAAGATACTGACAGACCAAAATCAATTATTATCGAAGGTCCTACAAGAACAGGAAAAACACAGTGGGCACGTTCTATTGGACCACATAATTACTTAAGTGGCCATCTGGATTTCAACTACAACACTTTCTCAAACGAAGTGGAATACAACGTAATAGATGATGTGGATCCAGCGTACTTGAAAATGAAACATTGGAAACAATTAATTGGCGCGCAAAGAGAGTGGCAGACAAACCTTAAATATGGAAAACCACGTGTCATTAAAGGTGGTATTCCAATTGTTTGGCAACTCTGTCACTTTGAAAGGAGGCATATAAATACAGAATAGTCTGAAGTAAAAATAATAGTATAAAAATTAAAAACAACCAATCAGGTAACGATACCATTCTAAAACAAATATTTAATCACAGAACTTAGCTTATAAGCTAAGCAACAACCGACAAAGAATAAAGTACAACAGTACTTTTTGTCGGCCACGTGCACTACACGATAAAAATATTAAACAGATGTGGGTCCCACCACATTAAAAAGAAGGTACGACAACCAAATGTGGGCCCCACCACATTTAAAAGACGGCGGGATAAAAAAATAAAGCATAAAAAATCCCGCCTAAAACCTAATAGGACCCACAAAAACACGTGGCAAAATTTAGGCCACCCGGTAATATTAAACGGGTGGCCTAAATTTTGCCAGATGTCAAACGCATATGTATTGGTGTTAACCTATATAAACAACCCCATAACACCAATACAACCAGAACATTGAAACAACACCGATTACAATTATGAGAAACCCCCCAACTAATTTTCGTCTTCATGCAAAAAATATTTTCCTCACATATCCAAAATGCAATTTAGAAATTTCCGAAGCAATGAAACAAATACAAAACATACAATGTTCGTCAAACAAGAAATTCATACGAATTTCTCAAGAAACTCACGAAGATGGTTCTCCACATCTACATGCTTTAATACAATTCGAAGGTAAACTTCAATTATACAATAATCGTTTATTTGATCTTACCCATCCAAACACCTCTTCAATATTTCATCCGAATATTCAAGGAGCAAAATCCAGTTCAGATGTTAAAAAATACATTGAAAAGGAAGGAACCTATCTAGATTGGAGTGAGTTTCAGATAGATGGTCGGTCTGCAAGAGGAGGATTACAATCCGCTAATGAAGCTTACGCCCAAGCTTTAAATAGCGAAACTCATCAAAAAGCAATGGAAACTATTAAAGAGCTTGCGCCTAGAGATTTTGTTCTACAATTCCACAATATTCAAAACAATCTAAACCGAATCTTCCAAAAGCCAAAAGAAGTCTACGTTCCGAAATTCCATTTTAGTCAATTCATACTCACGGATGAAATTTCATTATGGTTCTCAAAAACTTTCGAACCACAAAATTTAAATGAATCCCCTGCGGGGCCATCTTTTCATATACTCAAAAAAGATACTGACAGACCAAAATCAATTATTATCGAAGGTCCTACAAGAACAGGAAAAACACAGTGGGCACGTTCTATTGGACCACATAATTACTTAAGTGGCCATCTGGATTTCAACTACAACACTTTCTCAGACGAAGTGGAATACAACGTAATAGATGATGTGGATCCAGCGTACTTGAAAATGAAACATTGGAAACAATTAATTGGCGCGCAAAGAGAGTGGCAGACAAACCTTAAATATGGAAAACCACGTGTCATTAAAGGTGGTATTCCAATTGTTTGGCAACTCTGTCACTTTGAAAGGAGGCATATAAATACAGAATAGTCTGAAGTAAAAATAATAGTATAAAAATTAAAAACAACCAATCAGGTAACGATACCATTCTAAAACAAATATTTAATCACAGAACTTAGCTTATAAGCTAAGCAACAACCGACAAAGAATAAAGTACAACAGTACTTTTTGTCGGCCACGTGCACTACACGATAAAAATATTAAACAGATGTGGGTCCCACCACATTAAAAAGAAGGTACGACAACCAAATGTGGGCCCCACCACATTTAAAAGACGGCGGGATAAAAAAATAAAGCATAAAAAATCCCGCCTAAAACCTAATAGGACCCACAAAAACACGTGGCAAAATTTAGGCCACCCGGTAATATTAAACGGGTGGCCTAAATTTTGCCAGATGTCAAACGCATATGTATTGGTGTTAACCTATATAAACAACCCCATAACACCAATACAACCAGAACATTGAAACAACACCGATTACAATTATGAGAAACCCCCCAACTAATTTTCGTCTTCATGCAAAAAATATTTTCCTCACATATCCAAAATGCAATTTAGAAATTTCCGAAGCAATGAAACAAATACAAAACATACAATGTTCGTCAAACAAGAAATTCATACGAATTTCTCAAGAAACTCACGAAGATGGTTCTCCACATCTACATGCTTTAATACAATTCGAAGGTAAACTTCAATTATACAATAATCGTTTATTTGATCTTACCCATCCAAACACCTCTTCAATATTTCATCCGAATATTCAAGGAGCAAAATCCAGTTCAGATGTTAAAAAATACATTGAAAAGGAAGGAACCTATCTAGATTGGAGTGAGTTTCAGATAGATGGTCGGTCTGCAAGAGGAGGATTACAATCCGCTAATGAAGCTTACGCCCAAGCTTTAAATAGCGAAACTCATCAAAAAGCAATGGAAACTATTAAAGAGCATGCGCCTAGAGTTTTTGTTCTACAATTCCACAATATTCAAAACAATCCAAACCGAATCTTCCTAAAGCCAAAAGAAGTCTACGTTCCGAAATTCCATTTTAGTCAATTCATACTCACGGATGAAATTTCATTATGGTTCTCAAAAACTTTCGAACCACAAAATTTAAATGAATCCCCTGCGGGGCCATCTTTTCATATACTCAAAAAAGATACTGACAGACCAAAATCAATTATCATTGAAGGTCCTACAAGAACAGGAAAAACACAGTGGGCACGTTCTATTGGACCACATAATTACTTAAGTGGCCATCTGGATTTCAACTACAACACTTTCTCAGACGAAGTGGAATACAACGTAATAGATGATGTGGATCCAGCGTACTTGAAAATGAAACATTGGAAACAATTAATTGGCGCGCAAAGAGAGTGGCAGACAAACCTTAAATATGGAAAACCACGTGTCATTAAAGGTGGTATTCCAATTGTTTGGCAACTCTGTCACTTTGAAAGGAGGCATATAAATACAGAATAGTCTGAAGTAAAAATAATAGTATAAAAATTAAAAACAACCAATCAGGTAACGATACCATTCTAAAACAAATATTTAATCACAGAACTTAGCTTATAAGCTAAGCAACAACCGACAAAGAATAAAGTACAACAGTACTTTTTGTCGGCCACGTGCACTACACGATAAAAATATTAAACAGATGTGGGTCCCACCACATTAAAAAGAAGGTACGACAACCAAATGTGGGCCCCACCACATTTAAAAGACGGCGGGATAAAAAAATAAAGCATAAAAAATCCCGCCTAAAACCTAATAGGACCCACAAAAACACGTGGCAAAATTTAGGCCACCCGGTAATATTAAACGGGTGGCCTAAATTTTGCCAGATGTCAAACGCATATGTATTGGTGTTAACCTATATAAACAACCCCATAACACCAATACAACCAGAACATTGAAACAACACCGATTACAATTATGAGAAACCCCCCAACTAATTTTCGTCTTCATGCAAAAAATATTTTCCTCACATATCCAAAATGCAATTTAGAAATTTCCGAAGCAATGAAACAAATACAAAACATACAATGTTCGTCAAACAAGAAATTCATACGAATTTCTCAAGAAACTCACGAAGATGGTTCTCCACATCTACATGCTTTAATACAATTCGAAGGTAAACTTCAATTATACAATAATCGTTTATTTGATCTTACCCATCCAAACACCTCTTCAATATTTCATCCGAATATTCAAGGAGCAAAATCCAGTTCAGATGTTAAAAAATACATTGAAAAGGAAGGAACCTATCTAGATTGGAGTGAGTTTCAGATAGATGGTCGGTCTGCAAGAGGAGGATTACAATCCGCTAATGAAGCTTACGCCCAAGCTTTAAATAGCGAAACTCATCAAAAAGCAATGGAAACTATTAAAGAGCTTGCGCCTAGAGATTTTGTTCTACAATTCCACAATATTCAAAACAATCTAAACCGAATCTTCCAAAAGCCAAAAGAAGTCTACGTTCCGAAATTCCATTTTAGTCAATTCATACTCACGGATGAAATTTCATTATGGTTCTCAAAAACTTTCGAACCACAAAATTTAAATGAATCCCCTGCGGGGCCATCTTTTCATATACTCAAAAAAGATACTGACAGACCAAAATCAATTATTATCGAAGGTCCTACAAGAACAGGAAAAACACAGTGGGCACGTTCTATTGGACCACATAATTGCTTAAGTGGCCATCTGGATTTCAACTACAACACTTTCTCAGATGAAGTGGAATACAACGTAATAGATGATGTGGATCCAGCGTACTTGAAAATGAAACATTGGAAACAATTAATTGGCGCGCAAAGAGAGTGGCAGACAAACCTTAAATATGGAAAACCACGTGTCATTAAAGGTGGTATTCCAATTGTTTGGCAACTCTGTCACTTTGAAAGGAGGCATATAAATACAGAATAGTCTGAAGTAAAAATAATAGTATAAAAATTAAAAACAACCAATCAGGTAACGATACCATTCTAAAACAAATATTTAATCACAGAACTTAGCTTATAAGCTAAGCAACAACCGACAAAGAATAAAGTACAACAGTACTTTTTGTCGGCCACGTGCACTACACGATAAAAATATTAAACAGATGTGGGTCCCACCACATTAAAAAGAAGGTACGACAACCAAATGTGGGCCCCACCACATTTAAAAGACGGCGGGATAAAAAAATAAAGCATAAAAAATCCCGCCTAAAACCTAATAGGACCCACAAAAACACGTGGCAAAATTTAGGCCACCCGGTAATATTAAACGGGTGGCCTAAATTTTGCCAGATGTCAAACGCATATGTATTGGTGTTAACCTATATAAACAACCCCATAACACCAATACAACCAGAACATTGAAACAACACCGATTACAATTATGAGAAACCCCCCAACTAATTTTCGTCTTCATGCAAAAAATATTTTCCTCACATATCCAAAATGCAATTTAGAAATTTCCGAAGCAATGAAACAAATACAAAACATACAATGTTCGTCAAACATGAAATTCATACGAATTTCTCAAGAAACTCACGAAGATGGTTCTCCACATCTACATGCTTTAATACAATTCGAAGGTAAACTTCAATTATACAATAATCGTTTATTTGATCTTACCCATCCAAACACCTCTTCAATATTTCATCCGAATATTCAAGGAGCAAAATCCAGTTCAGATGTTAAAAAATACATTGAAAAGGAAGGAACCTATCTAGATTGGAGTGAGTTTCAGATAGATGGTCGGTCTGCAAGAGGAGGATTACAATCCGCTAATGAAGCTTACGCCCAAGCTTTAAATAGCGAAACTCATCAAAAAGCAATGGAAACTATTAAAGAGCTTGCGCCTAGAGATTTTGTTCTACAATTCCACAATATTCAAAACAATCTAAACCGAATCTTCCAAAAGCCAAAAGAAGTCTACGTTCCAAAATTCCATTTTAGTCAATTCATACTCACGGATGAAATTTCATTATGGTTCTCAAAAACTTTCGAACCACAAAATTTAAATGAATCCCCTGCGGGGCCATCTTTTCATATACTCAAAAAAGATACTGACAGACCAAAATCAATTATTATCGAAGGTCCTACAAGAACAGGAAAAACACAGTGGGCACGTTCTATTGGACCACATAATTACTTAAGTGGCACCTGGTGCACTTTTCCTCAAACGACAAACGAGACTTTAATAACTTATTCACCTCTTTATTAAACAGGAGGAACTCTTCCTGTTCCTCCAAATTGATGTCTTTCGGGTTCGCCTTGATTCCCAAAATGTCCCACTTGTTCTGCCGAAGAAAACAACTGGTGCAAACGGCCAACAATTGTGGATAATTGTTTGGCAACTCTGTCACTTTGAAAGGAGGCATATAAATACAGAATAGTCTGAAGTAAAAATAATAGTATAAAAATTAAAAACAACCAATCAGGTAACGATACCATTCTAAAACAAATATTTAATCACAGAACTTAGCTTATAAGCTAAGCAACAACCGACAAAGAATAAAGTACAACAGTACTTTTTGTCGGCCACGTGCACTACACGACAAAAATATTAAACAGATGTGGGTCCCAACACATTAAAAAGAAGGTACGACAACCAAATGTGGGCCCCACCACATTTAAAAGACGGCGGGATTAAAAAAATAAAGCATAAAAAATCCCGCCTAAAACCTAATAGGACCCACAAAAACACGTGGCAAAATTTAGGCCACCCGGTAATATTAAACGGGTGGCCTAAATTTTGCCAGATGTCAAACGCATATGTATTGGTGTTAACCTATATAAACAACCCCATAACACCAATACAACCAGAACATTGAAACAACACCGATTACAATTATGAGAAACCCCCCAACTAATTTTCGTCTTCATGCAAAAAATATTTTCCTCACATATCCAAAATGCAATTTAGAAATTTCCGAAGCAATGAAACAAATACAAAACATACAATGTTCGTCAAACAAGAAATTCATACGAATTTCTCAAGAAACTCACGAAGATGGTTCTCCACATCTACATGCTTTAATACAATTCGAAGGTAAACTTCAATTATACAATAATCGTTTATTTGATCTTACCCATCCAAACACCTCTTCAATATTTCATCCGAATATTCAAGGAGCAAAATCCAGTTCAGATGTTAAAAAATACATTGAAAAGGAAGGAACCTATCTAGATTGGGGTGAGTTTCAGATAGATGGTCGGTCTGCAAGAGGAGGATTACAATCCGCTAATGAAGCTTACGCCCAAGCTTTAAATAGCGAAACTCATCAAAAAGCAATGGAAACTATTAAAGAGCTTGCGCCTAGAGATTTTGTTCTACAATTCCACAATATTCAAAACAATCTAAACCGAATCTTCCAAAAGCCAAAAGAAGTCTACGTTCCGAAATTCCATTTTAGTCAATTCATACTCACGGATGAAATTTCATTATGGTTCTCAAAAACTTTCGAACCACAAAATTTAAATGAATCCCCTGCGGGGCCATCTTTTCATATACTCAAAAAAGATACTGACAGACCAAAATCAATTATTATCGAAGGTTCTACAAGAACAGGAAAAACACAGTGGGCACGTTCTATTGGACCACATAATTACTTAAGTGGCACCTGGTGCACTTTTCCTCAAACGACTAACGAGACTTTAATAACTTATTCACCTCTTTATTAAACAGGAGGAACTCTTCCTGTTCCTCCAAATTGATGTCTTTCGGGTTCGCCTTGATTCCCAAAATGTCCCACTTGTTCTGCCGAAGAAAACAACTGGTGCAAACGGCCAACAATTGTGGATAATTGTTTGGCAACTCTGTCACTTTGAAAGGAGGCATATAAATACAGAATAGTCTGAAGTAAAAATAATAGTATAAAAATTAAAAACAACCAATCAGGTAACGATACCATTCTAAAACAAATATTTAATCACAGAACTTAGCTTATAAGCTAAGCAACAACCGACAAAGAATAAAGTACAACAGTACTTTTTGTCGGCCACGTGCACTACACGACAAAAATATTAAACAGATGTGGGTCCCAACACATTAAAAAGAAGGTACGACAACCAAATGTGGGCCCCACCACATTTAAAAGACGGCGGGATTAAAAAAATAAAGCATAAAAAATCCCGCCTAAAACCTAATAGGACCCACAAAAACACGTGGCAAAATTTAGGCCACCCGGTAATATTAAACGGGTGGCCTAAATTTTGCCAGATGTCAAACGCATATGTATTGGTGTTAACCTATATAAACAACCCCATAACACCAATACAACCAGAACATTGAAACAACACCGATTACAATTATGAGAAACCCCCCAACTAATTTTCGTCTTCATGCAAAAAATATTTTCCTCACATATCCAAAATGCAATTTAGAAATTTCCGAAGCAATGAAACAAATACAAAACATACAATGTTCGTCAAACAAGAAATTCATACGAATTTCTCAAGAAACTCACGAAGATGGTTCTCCACATCTACATGCTTTAATACAATTCGAAGGTAAACTTCAATTATACAATAATCGTTTATTTGATCTTACCCATCCAAACACCTCTTCAATATTTCATCCGAATATTCAAGGAGCAAAATCCAGTTCAGATGTTAAAAAATACATTGAAAAGGAAGGAACCTATCTAGATTGGGGTGAGTTTCAGATAGATGGTCGGTCTACAAGAGGAGGATTACAATCCGCTAATGAAGCTTACGCCCAAGCTTTAAATAGCGAAACTCATCAAAAAGCAATGGAAACTATTAAAGAGCTTGCGCCTAGAGATTTTGTTCTACAATTCCACAATATTCAAAACAATCTAAACCGAATCTTCCAAAAGCCAAAAGAAGTCTACGTTCCGAAATTCCATTTTAGTCAATTCATACTCACGGATGAAATTTCATTATGGTTCTCAAAAACTTTCGAACCACAAAATTTAAATGAATCCCCTGCGGGGCCATCTTTTCATATACTCAAAAAAGATACTGACAGACCAAAATCAATTATTATCGAAGGTTCTACAAGAACAGGAAAAACACAGTGGGCACGTTCTATTGGACCACATAATTACTTAAGTGGCACCTGGTGCACTTTTCCTCAAACGACAAACGAGACTTTAATAACTTATTCACCTCTTTATTAAACAGGAGGAACTCTTCCTGTTCCTCCAAATTGATGTCTTTCGGGTTCGCCTTGATTCCCAAAATGTCCCACTTGTTCTGCCGAAGAAAACAACTGGTGCAAACGACCAACAATTGTGGATAATTGTTTGGCAACTCTGTCACTTTGAAAGGAGGCATATAAATACAGAATAGTCTGAAGTAAAAATAATAGTATAAAAATTAAAAACAACCAATCAGGTAACGATACCATTCTAAAACAAATATTTAATCACAGAACTTAGCTTATAAGCTAAGCAACAACCGACAAAGAATAAAGTACAACAGTACTTTTTGTCGGCCACGTGCACTACACGACAAAAATATTAAACAGATGTGGGTCCCACCACATTAAAAAGAAGGTACGACAACCAAATGTGGGCCCCACCACATTTAAAAGACGGCGGGATTAAAAAGTAAAGCATAAAAAATCCCGCCTAAAACCTAATAGGACCCACAAAAACACGTGGCAAAATTTAGGCCACCCGGTAATATTAAACGGGTGGCCTAAATTTTGCCAGATGTCAAACGCATATGTATTGGTGTTAACCTATATAAACAACCCCATAACACCAATACAACCAGAACATTGAAACAACACCGATTACAATTATGAGAAACCCCCCAACTAATTTTCGTCTTCATGCAAAAAATATTTTCCTCACATATCCAAAATGCAATTTAGAAATTTCCGAAGCAATGAAACAAATACAAAACATACAATGTTCGTCAAACAAGAAATTCATACGAATTTCTCAAGAAACTCACGAAGATGGTTCTCCACATCTACATGCTTTAATACAATTCGAAGGTAAACTTCAATTATACAATAATCGTTTATTTGATCTTACCCATCCAAACACCTCTTCAATATTTCATCCGAATATTCAAGGAGCAAAATCCAGTTCAGATGTTAAAAAATACATTGAAAAGGAAGGAACCTATCTAGATTGGGGTGAGTTTCAGATAGATGGTCGGTCTGCAAGAGGAGGATTACAATCCGCTAATAAAGCTTACGCCCAAGCTTTAAATAGCGAAACTCATCAAAAAGCAATGGAAACTATTAAAGAGCTTGCGCCTAGAGATTTTGTTCTACAATTCCACAATATTCAAAACAATCTAAACCGAATCTTCCAAAAGCCAAAAGAAGTCTACGTTCCGAAATTCCATTTTAGTCAATTCATACTCACGGATGAAATTTCATTATGGTTCTCAAAAACTTTCGAACCACAAAATTTAAATGAATCCCCTGCGGGGCCATCTTTTCATATACTCAAAAAAGATACTGACAGACCAAAATCAATTATTATCGAAGGTTCTACAAGAACAGGAAAAACACAGTGGGCACGTTCTATTGGACCACATAATTACTTAAGTGGCACCTGGTGCACTTTTCCTCAAACGACTAACGAGACTTTAATAACTTATTCACCTCTTTATTAAACAGGAGGAACTCTTCCTGTTCCTCCAAATTGATGTCTTTCGGGTTCGCCTTGATTCCCAAAATGTCCCACTTGTTCTGCCGAAGAAAACAACTGGTGCAAACGGCCAACAATTGTGGATAATTGTTTGGCAACTCTGTCACTTTGAAAGGAGGCATATAAATACAGAATAGTCTGAAGTAAAAATAATAGTATAAAAATTAAAAACAACCAATCAGGTAACGATACCATTCTAAAACAAATATTTAATCACAGAACTTAGCTTATAAGCTAAGCAACAACCGACAAAGAATAAAGTACAACAGTACTTTTTGTCGGCCACGTGCACTACACGACAAAAATATTAAACAGATGTGGGTCCCAACACATTAAAAAGAAGGTACGACAACCAAATGTGGGCCCCACCACATTTAAAAGACGGCGGGATTAAAAAATAAAGCATAAAAAATCCCTCCTAAAACCTAATAGGACCCACAAAAACACGTGGCAAAATTTAGGCCACCCGGTAATATTAAACGGGTGGCCTAAATTTTGCCAGATGTCAAACGCATATGTATTGGTGTTAACCTATATAAACAACCCCATAACACCAATACAACCAGAACATTGAAACAACACCGATTACAATTATGAGAAACCCCCCAACTAATTTTCGTCTTCATGCAAAAAATATTTTCCTCACATATCCAAAATGCAATTTAGAAATTTCCGAAGCAATGAAACAAATACAAAACATACAATGTTCGTCAAACAAGAAATTCATACGAATTTCTCAAGAAACTCACGAAGATGGTTCTCCACATCTACATGCTTTAATACAATTCGAAGGTAAACTTCAATTATACAATAATCGTTTATTTGATCTTACCCATCCAAACACCTCTTCAATATTTCATCCGAATATTCAAGGAGCAAAATCCAGTTCAGATGTTAAAAAATACATTGAAAAGGAAGGAACCTATCTAGATTGGGGTGAGTTTCAGATAGATGGTCGGTCTGCAAGAGGAGGATTACAATCCGCTAATGAAGCTTACGCCCAAGCTTTAAATAGCGAAACTCATCAAAAAGCAATGGAAACTATTAAAGAGCTTGCGCCTAGAGATTTTGTTCTACAATTCCACAATATTCAAAACAATCTAAACCGAATCTTCCAAAAGCCAAAAGAAGTCTACGTTCCGAAATTCCATTTTAGTCAATTCATACTCACGGATGAAATTTCATTATGGTTCTCAAAAACTTTCGAACCACAAAATTTAAATGAATCCCCTGCGGGGCCATCTTTTCATATACTCAAAAAAGATACTGACAGACCAAAATCAATTATTATCGAAGGTTCTACAAGAACAGGAAAAACACAGTGGGCACGTTCTATTGGACCACATAATTACTTAAGTGGCACCTGGTGCACTTTTCCTCAAACGACAAACGAGACTTTAATAACTTATTCACCTCTTTATTAAACAGGAGGAACTCTTCCTGTTCCTCCAAATTGATGTCTTTCGGGTTCGCCTTGATTCCCAAAATGTCCCACTTGTTCTGCCGAAGAAAACAACTGGTGCAAACGGCCAACAATTGTGGATAATTGTTTGGCAACTCTGTCACTTTGAAAGGAGGCATATAAATACAGAATAGTCTGAAGTAAAAATAATAGTATAAAAATTAAAAACAACCAATCAGGTAACGATACCATTCTAAAACAAATATTTAATCACAGAACTTAGCTTATAAGCTAAGCAACAACCGACAAAGAATAAAGTACAACAGTACTTTTTGTCGGCCACGTGCACTACACGACAAAAATATTAAACAGATGTGGGTCCCAACACATTAAAAAGAAGGTACGACAACCAAATGTGGGCCCCACCACATTTAAAAGACGGCGGGATTAAAAAATAAAGCATAAAAAATCCCGCCTAAAACCTAATAGGACCCACAAAAACACGTGGCAAAATTTAGGCCACCCGGTAATATTAAACGGGTGGCCTAAATTTTGCCAGATGTCAAACGCATATGTATTGGTGTTAACCTATATAAACAACCCCATAACACCAATACAACCAGAACATTGAAACAACACCGATTACAATTATGAGAAACCCCCCAACTAATTTTCGTCTTCATGCAAAAAATATTTTCCTCACATATCCAAAATGCAATTTAGAAATTTTCGAAGCAATGAAACAAATACAAAACATACAATGTTCGTCAAACAAGAAATTCATACGAATTTCTCAAGAAACTCACGAAGATGGTTCTCCACATCTACATGCTTTAATACAATTCGAAGGTAAACTTCAATTATACAATAATCGTTTATTTGATCTTACCCATCCAAACACCTCTTCAATATTTCATCCGAATATTCAAGGAGCAAAATCCAGTTCAGATGTTAAAAAATACATTGAAAAGGAAGGAACCTATCTAGATTGGGGTGAGTTTCAGATAGATGGTCGGTCTGCAAGAGGAGGATTACAATCCGCTAATAAAGCTTACGCCCAAGCTTTAAATAGCGAAACTCATCAAAAAGCAATGGAAACTATTAAAGAGCTTGCGCCTAGAGATTTTGTTCTACAATTCCACAATATTCAAAACAATCTAAACCGAATCTTCCAAAAGCCAAAAGAAGTCTACGTTCCGAAATTCCATTTTAGTCAATTCATACTCACGGATGAAATTTCATTATGGTTCTCAAAAACTTTCGAACCACAAAATTTAAATGAATCCTTTGCGGGGCCATCTTTTCATATACTCAAAAAAGATACTGACAGACCAAAATCAATTATTATCGAAGGTTCTACAAGAACAGGAAAAACACAGTGGGCACGTTCTATTGGACCACATAATTACTTAAGTGGCACCTGGTGCACTTTTCCTCAAACGACAAACGAGACTTTAATAACTTATTCACCTCTTTATTAAACAGGAGGAACTCTTCCTGTTCCTCCAAATTGATGTCTTTCGGGTTCGCCTTGATTCCCTAAATGTCCCACTTGTTCTGCCGAAGAAAACAACTGGTGCAAACGGCCAACAATTGTGGATAATTGTTTGGCAACTCTGTCACTTTGAAAGGAGGCATATAAATACAGAATAGTCTGAAGTAAAAATAATAGTATAAAAATTAAAAACAACCAATCAGGTAACGATACCATTCTAAAACAAATATTTAATCACAGAACTTAGCTTATAAGCTAAGCAACAACCGACAAAGAATAAAGTACAACAGTACTTTTTGTCGGCCACGTGCACTACACGACAAAAATATTAAACAGATGTGGGTCCCACCACATTAAAAAGAAGGTACGACAACCAAATGTGGGCCCCACCACATTTAAAAGACGGCGGGATTAAAAAATAAAGCATAAAAAATCCCGCCTAAAACCTAATAGGACCCACAAAAACACGTGGCAAAATTTAGGCCACCCGGTAATATTAAACGGGTGGCCTAAATTTTGCCAGATGTCAAACGCATATGTATTGGTGTTAACCTATATAAACAACCCCATAACACCAATACAACCAGAACATTGAAACAACACCGATTACAATTATGAGAAACCCCCCAACTAATTTTCGTCTTCATGCAAAAAATATTTTCCTCACATATCCAAAATGCAATTTAGAAATTTCCGAAGCAATGAAACAAATACAAAACATACAATGTTCGTCAAACAAGAAATTCATACGAATTTCTCAAGAAACTCACGAAGATGGTTCTCCACATCTACATGCTTTAATACAATTCGAAGGTAAACTTCAATTATACAATAATCGTTTATTTGATCTTACCCATCCAAACACCTCTTCAATATTTCATCCGAATATTCAAGGAGCAAAATCCAGTTCAGATGTTAAAAAATACATTGAAAAGGAAGGAACCTATCTAGATTGGGGTGAGTTTCAGATAGATGGTCGGTCTGCAAGAGGAGGATTACAATCCGCTAATAAAGCTTACGCCCAAGCTTTAAATAGCGAAACTCATCAAAAAGCAATGGAAACTATTAAAGAGCTTGCGCCTAGAGATTTTGTTCTACAATTCCACAATATTCAAAACAATCTAAACCGAATCTTCCAAAAGCCAAAAGAAGTCTACGTTCCGAAATTCCATTTTAGTCAATTCATACTCACGGATGAAATTTCATTATGGTTCTCAAAAACTTTCGAACCACAAAATTTAAATGAATCCCCTGCGGGGCCATCTTTTCAAACGGCCAACAATTGTGGATAATTGTTTGGCAACTCTGTCACTTTGAAAGGAGGCATATAAATACAGAATAGTCTGAAGTAAAAATAATAGTATAAAAATTAAAAACAACCAATCAGGTAACGATACCATTCTAAAACAAATATTTAATCACAGAACTTAGCTTATAAGCTAAGCAACAACCGACAAAGAATAAAGTACAACAGTACTTTTTGTCGGCCACGTGCACTACACGATAAAAATATTAAACAGATGTGGGTCCCACCACATTAAAAAGAAGGTACGACAACCAAATGTGGGCCCCACCACATTTAAAAGACGGCGGGATAAAAAAATAAAGCAAAAAAAATCCCTCCTAAAACCTAATAGGACCCACAAAAACACGTGGCAAAATTTAGGCCACCCGGTAATATTAAACGGGTGGCCTAAATTTTGCCAGATGTCAAAAGCATATGTATTGGTGTTAACCTATATAAACAACCCCATAACACCAATACAACCAGAACATTGAAACAACACCGATTACAATTATGAGAAACCCCCCAACTAATTTTCGTCTTCATGCAAAAAATATTTTCCTCACATATCCAAAATGCAATTTAGAAATTTCCGAAGCAATGAAACAAATACAAAACATACAATGTTCGTCAAACAAGAAATTCATACGAATTTCTCAAGAAACTCACGAAGATGGTTCTCCACATCTACATGCTTTAATACAATTCGAAGGTAAACTTCAATTATACAATAATCGTTTATTTGATCTTACCCATCCAAACACCTCTTCAATATTTCATCCGAATATTCAAGGAGCAAAATCCAGTTCAGATGTTAAAAAATACATTGAAAAGGAAGGAACCTATCTAGATTGGGGTGAGTTTCAGATAGATGGTCGGTCTGCAAGAGGAGGATTACAATGCGCTAATAAAGCTTACGCCCAAGCTTTAAATAGCGAAACTCATCAAAAAGCAATGGAAACTATTAAAGAGCTTGCGCCTAGAGATTTTGTTCTACAATTCCACAATATTCAAAACAATCTAAACCGAATCTTCCAAAAGCCAAAAGAAGTCTACGTTCCGAAATTCCATTTTAGTCAATTCATACTCACGGATGAAATTTCATTATGGTTCTCAAAAACTTTCGAACCACAAAATTTAAATGAATCCCCTGCGGGGCCATCTTTTCAAACGGCCAACAATTGTGGATAATTGTTTGGCAACTCTGTCACTTTGAAAGGAGGCATATAAATACAGAATAGTCTGAAGTAAAAATAATAGTATAAAAATTAAAAACAACCAATCAGGTAACGATACCATTCTAAAACAAATATTTAATCACAAAACTTAGCTTATAAGCTAAGCAACAACCGACAAAGAATAAAGTACAACAGTACTTTTTGTCGGCCACGTGCACTACACGATAAAAATATTAAACAGATGTGGGTCCCACCACATTAAAAAGAAGGTACGACAACCAAATGTGGGCCCCACCACATTTAAAAGACGGCGGGATAAAAAAATAAAGCAAAAAAAAACCCGCCTAAAACCTAATAGGACCCACAAAAACACGTGGCAAAATTTAGGCCACCCGGTAATATTAAACGGGTGGCCTAAATTTTGCCAGATGTCAAACGCATATGTATTGGTGTTAACCTATATAAACAACCCCATAACACCAATACAACCAGAACATTGAAACAACACCGATTACAATTATGAGAAACCCCCCAACTAATTTTCGTCTTCATGCAAAAAATATTTTCCTCACATATCCAAAATGCAATTTAGAAATTTCCGAAGCAATGAAACAAATACATAACATACAATGTTCGTCAAACAAGAAATTCATACGAATTTCTCAAGAAACTCACGAAGATGGTTCTCCACATCTACATGCTTTAATACAATTCGAAGGTAAACTTCAATTATACAATAATCGTTTATTTGATCTTACCCATCCAAACACCTCTTCAATATTTCATCCGAATATTCAAGGAGCAAAATCCAGTTCAGATGTTAAAAAATACATTGAAAAGGAAGGAACCTATCTAGATTGGGGTGAGTTTCAGATAGATGGTCGGTCTGCAAGAGGAGGATTACAATGCGCTAATAAAGCTTACGCCCAAGCTTTAAATAGCGAAACTCATCAAAAAGCAATGGAAACTATTAAAGAGCTTGCGCCTAGAGATTTTGTTCTACAATTCCACAATATTCAAAACAATCTAAACCGAATCTTCCAAAAGCCAAAAGAAGTCTACGTTCCGAAATTCCATTTTAGTCAATTCATACTCACGGATGAAATTTCATTATGGTTCTCAAAAACTTTCGAACCACAAAATTTAAATGAATCCCCTGCGGGGCCATCTTTTCAAACGGCCAACAATTGTGGATAATTGTTTGGCAACTCTGTCACTTTGAAAGGAGGCATATAAATACAGAATAGTCTGAAGTAAAAATAATAGTATAAAAATTAAAAACAACCAATCAGGTAACGATACCATTCTAAAACAAATATTTAATCACAGAACTTAGCTTATAAGCTAAGCAACAACCGACAAAGAATAAAGTACAACAGTACTTTTTGTCGGCCACGTGCACTACACGATAAAAATATTAAACAGATGTGGGTCCCACCACATTAAAAAGAAGGTACGACAACCAAATGTGGGCCCCACCACATTTAAAAGACGGCGGGATAAAAAAATAAAGCAAAAAAAATCCCGCCTAAAACCTAATAGGACCCACAAAAACACGTGGCAAAATTTAGGCCACCCGGTAATATTAAACGGGTGGCCTAAATTTTGCCAGATGTCAAACGCATATGTATTGGTGTTAACCTATATAAACAACCCCATAACACCAATACAACCAGAACATTGAAACAACACCGATTACAATTATGAGAAACCCCCAACTAATTTTCGTCTTCATGCAAAAAATATTTTCCTCACATATCCAAAATGCAATTTAGAAATTTCCGAAGCAATGAAACAAATACAAAACATACAATGTTCGTCAAACAAGAAATTCATACGAATTTCTCAAGAAACTCACGAAGATGGTTCTCCACATCTACATGCTTTAATACAATTCGAAGGTAAACTTCAATTATACAATAATCGTTTATTTGATCTTACCCATCCAAACACCTCTTCAATATTTCATCCGAATATTCAAGGAGCAAAATCCAGTTCAGATGTTAAAAAATACATTGAAAAGGAAGGAACCTATCTAGATTGGGGTGAGTTTCAGATAGATGGTCGGTCTGCAAGAGGAGGATTACAATGCGCTAATAAAGCTTACGCCCAAGCTTTAAATAGCGAAACTCATCAAAAAGCAATGGAAACTATTAAAGAGCTTGCGCCTAGAGATTTTGTTCTACAATTCCACAATATTCAAAACAATCTAAACCGAATCTTCCAAAAGCCAAAAGAAGTCTACGTTCCGAAATTCCATTTTAGTCAATTCATACTCACGGATGAAATTTCATTATGGTTCTCAAAAACTTTCGAACCACAAAATTTAAATGAATCCCCTGCGGGGCCATCTTTTCATATACTCAAAAAAGATACTGACAGACCAAAATCAATTATTATCGAAGGTCCTACAAGAACAGGAAAAACACAGTGGGCACGTTCTATTGGACCACATAATTACTTAAGTGGCACCTGGTGCACTTTTCCTCAAACGACAAACGAGACTTTAATAACTTATTCACCTCTTTATTAAACAGGAGGAACTCTTCCTGTTCCTCCAAATTGATGTCTTTCGGGTTCGCCTTAATTCCCAAAATGTCCCACTTGTTCTGCCGAAGAAAACAACTGGTGCAAACGGCCAACAATTGTGGATAATTGTTTGGCAACTCTGTCACTTTGAAAGGAGGCATATAAATACAGAATAGTCTGAAGTAAAAATAATAGTATAAAAATTAAAAACAACCAATCAGGTAACGATACCATTCTAAAACAAATATTTAATCACAGAACTTAGCTTATAAGCTAAGCAACAACCGACAAAGAATAAAGTACAACAGTACTTTTTGTCGGCCACGTGCACTACACGACAAAAATATTAAACAGATGTGGGTCCCACCACATTAAAAAGAAGGTACGACAACCAAATGTGGGCCCCACCACATTTAAAAGACGGCGGGATAAAAAAATAAAGCATAAAAAATCCCGCCTAAAACCTAATAGGACCCACAAAAACACGTGGCAAAATTTAGGCCACCCGGTAATATTAAACGGGTGGCCTAAATTTTGCCAGATGTCAAACGCATATGTATTGGTGTTAACCTATATAAACAACCCCATAACACCAATACAACCAGAACATTGAAACAACACCGATTACAATTATGAGAAACCCCCCAACTAATTTTCGTCTTCATGCAAAAAATATTTTCCTCACATATCCAAAATGCAATTTAGAAATTTCCGAAGCAATGAAACAAATACAAAACATACAATGTTCGTCAAACAAGAAATTCATACGAATTTCTCAAGAAACTCACGAAGATGGTTCTCCACATCTACATGCTTTAATACAATTCGAAGGTAAACTTCAATTATACAATAATCGTTTATTTGATCTTACCCATCCAAACACCTCTTCAATATTTCATCCGAATATTCAAGGAGCAAAATCCAGTTCAGATGTTAAAAAATACATTGAAAAGGAAGGAACCTATCTAGATTGGGGTGAGTTTCAAATAGATGGTCGGTCTGCAAGAGGAGGATTACAATCCGCTAATGAAGCTTACGCCCAAGCTTTAAATAGCGAAACTCATCAAAAAGCAATGGAAACTATTAAAGAGCTTGCGCCTAGAGATTTTGTTCTACAATTCCACAATATTCAAAACAATCTAAACCGAATCTTCCAAAAGCCAAAAGAAGTCTACGTTCCGAAATTCCATTTTAGTCAATTCATACTCACGGATGAAATTTCATTATGGTTCTCAAAAACTTTCGAACCACAAAATTTAAATGAATCCCCTGCGGGGCCATCTTTTCATATACTCAAAAAAGATACTGACAGACCAAAATCAATTATTATCGAATGTCCTACAAGAACAGGAAAAACACAGTGGGCACGTTCTATTGGACCACATAATTACTTAAGTGGCCATCTGGATTTCAACTACAACACTTTCTCAGACGAAGTGGAATACAACGTAATAGATGATGTGGATCCAGCGTACTTGAAAATGAAACATTGGAAACAATTAATTGGCGCGCAAAGAGAGTGGCAGACAAACCTTAAATATGGAAAACCACGTGTCATTAAAGGTGGTATTCCAATTGTTTGGCAACTCTGTCACTTTGAAAGGAGGCATATAAATACAGAATAGTCTGAAGTAAAAATAATAGTATAAAAATTAAAAACAACCAATCAGGTAACGATACCATTCTAAAACAAATATTTAATCACAGAACTTAGCTTATAAGCTAAGCAACAACCGACAAAGAATAAAGTACAACAGTACTTTTTGTCGGCCAAGTGCACTACACGATAAAAATATTAAACAGATGTGGGTCCCACCACATTAAAAAGAAGGTACGACAACCAAATGTGGGCCCCATCACATTTAAAAGACGGCGGGATAAAAAAATAAAGCAAAAAAAATCCCGCCTAAAACCTAATAGGACCCACAAAAACACGTGGCAAAATTTAGGCCACCCGGTAATATTAAACGGGTGGCCTAAATTTTGCCAGATGTCAAACGCATATGTATTGGTGTTAACCTATATAAACAACCCCATAACACCAATACAACCAGAACATTGAAACAACACCGATTACAATTATGAGAAACCCCCCAACTAATTTTTGTCTTCATGCAAAAAATATTTTCCTCACATATCCAAAATGCAATTTAGAAATTTCCGAAGCAATGAAACAAATACAAAACATACAATGTTCGTCAAACAAGAAATTCATACGAATTTCTCAAGAAACTCACGAAGATGGTTCTCCACATCTACATGCTTTAATACAATTCGAAGGTAAACTTCAATTATACAATAATCGTTTATTTGATCTTACCCATCCAAACACCTCTTCAATATTTCATCCGAATATTCAAGGAGCAAAATCCAGTTCAGATGTTAAAAAATACATTGAAAAGGAAGGAACCTATCTAGATTGGGGTGAGTTTCAGATAGATGGTCGGTCTGCAAGAGGAGGATTACAATCCGCTAATGAAGCTTACGCCCAAGCTTTAAATAGCGAAACTCATCAAAAAGCAATGGAAACTATTAAAGAGCTTGCGCCTAGAGATTTTGTTCTACAATTCCACAATATTCAAAACAATCTAAACCGAATCTTCCAAAAGCCAAAAGAAGTCTACGTTCCGAAATTCCATTTTAGTCAATTCATACTCACGGATGAAATTTCATTATGGTTCTCAAAAACTTTCGAACCACAAAATTTAAATGAATCCCCTGCGGGGCCATCTTTTCATATACTCAAAAAAGATACTGACAGACCAAAATCAATTATTATCGAAGGTCCTACAAGAACAGGAAAAACACAGTGGGCACGTTCTATTGGACCACATAATTACTTAAGTGGCCATCTGGATTTCAACTACAACACTTTCTCAGACGAAGTGGAATACAACGTAATAGATGATGTGGATCCAGCGTACTTGAAAATGAAACATTGGAAACAATTAATTGGCGCGCAAAGAGAGTGGCAGACAAACCTTAAATATGGAAAACCACGTGTCATTAAAGGTGGTATTCCAATTGTTTGGCAACTCTGTCACTTTGAAAGGAGGCATATAAATACAGAATAGTCTGAAGTAAAAATAATAGTATAAAAATTAAAAACAACCAATCAGGTAACGATACCATTCTAAAACAAATATTTAATCACAGAACTTAGCTTATAAGCTAAGCAACAACCGACAAAGAATAAAGTACAACAGTACTTTTTGTCGGCCACGTGCACTACACGATAAAAATATTAAACAGATGTGGGTCCCACCACATTAAAAAGAAGGTACGACAACCAAATGTGGGCCCCACCACATTTAAAAGACGGCGGGATAAAAAAATAAAGCATAAAAAATCCCGCCTAAAACCTAATAGGACCCACAAAAACACGTGGCAAAATTTAGGCCACCCGGTAATATTAAACGGGTGGCCTAAATTTTGCCAGATGTCAAACGCATATGTATTGGTGTTAACCTATATAAACAACCCCATAACACCAATACAACCAGAACATTGAAACAACACCGATTACAATTATGAGAAACCCCCCAACTAATTTTCGTCTTCATGCAAAAAATATTTTCCTCACATATCCAAAATGCAATTTAGAAATTTCCGAAGCAATGAAACAAATACAAAACATACAATGTTCGTCAAACAAGAAATTCATACGAATTTCTCAAGAAACTCACGAAGATGGTTCTCCACATCTACATGCTTTAATACAATTCGAAGGTAAACTTCAATTATACAATAATCGTTTATTTGATCTTACCCATCCAAACACCTCTTCAATATTTCATCCGAATATTCAAGGAGCAAAATCCAGTTCAGATGTTAAAAAATACATTGAAAAGGAAGGAACCTATCTAGATTGGGGTGAGTTTCAGATAGATGGTCGGTCTGCAAGAGGAGGATTACAATCCGCTAATGAAGCTTACGCCCAAGCTTTAAATAGCGAAACTCATCAAAAAGCAATGGAAACTATTAAAGAGCTTGCGCCTAGAGATTTTGTTCTACAATTCCACAATATTCAAAACAATCTAAACCGAATCTTCCAAAAGCCAAAAGAAGTCTACGTTCCGAAATTCCATTTTAGTCAATTCATACTCACGGATGAAATTTCATTATGGTTCTCAAAAACTTTCGAACCACAAAATTTAAATGAATCCCCTGCGGGGCCATCTTTTCATATACTCAAAAAAGATACTGACAGACCAAAATCAATTATTATCGAAGGTCCTACAAGAACAGGAAAAACACAGTGGGCACGTTCTATTGGACCACATAATTACTTAAGTGGCCATCTGGATTTCAACTACAACACTTTCTCAGACGAAGTGGAATACAACGTAATAGATGATGTGGATCCAGCGTACTTGAAAATGAAACATTGGAAACAATTAATTGGCGCGCAAAGAGAGTGGCAGACAAACCTTAAATATGGAAAACCACGTGTCATTAAAGGTGGTATTCCAATTGTTTGGCAACTCTGTCACTTTGAAAGGAGGCATATAAATACAGAATAGTCTGAAGTAAAAATAATAGTATAAAAATTAAAAACAACCAATCAGGTAACGATACCATTCTAAAACAAATATTTAATCACAGAACTTAGCTTATAAGCTAAGCAACAACCGACAAAGAATAAAGTACAACAGTACTTTTTGTCGGCCACGTGCACTACACGATAAAAATATTAAACAGATGTGGGTCCCACCACATTAAAAAGAAGGTACGACAACCAAATGTGGGCCCCACCACATTTAAAAGACGGCGGGATAAAAAAATAAAGCAAAAAAAATCCCGCCTAAAACCTAATAGGACCCGCAAAAACACGTGGCAAAATTTAGGCCACCCGGTAATATTAAACGGGTGGCCTAAATTTTGCCAGATGTCAAACGCATATGTATTGGTGTTAACCTATATAAACAACCCCATAACACCAATACAACCAGAACATTGAAACAACACCGATTACAATTATGAGAAACCCCCCAACTAATTTTTGTCTTCATGCAAAAAATATTTTCCTCACATATCCAAAATGCAATTTAGAAATTTCCGAAGCAATGAAACAAATACAAAACATACAATGTTCGTCAAACAAGAAATTCATACGAATTTCTCAAGAAACTCACGAAGATGGTTCTCCACATCTACATGCTTTAATACAATTCGAAGGTAAACTTCAATTATACAATAATCGTTTATTTGATCTTACCCATCCAAACACCTCTTCAATATTTCATCCGAATATTCAAGGAGCAAAATCCAGTTCAGATGTTAAAAAATACATTGAAAAGGAAGGAACCTATCTAGATTGGGGTGAGTTTCAGATAGATGGTCGGTCTGCAAGAGGAGGATTACAATCCGCTAATGAAGCTTACGCCCAAGCTTTAAATAGCGAAACTCATCAAAAAGCAATGGAAACTATTAAAGAGCTTGCGCCTAGAGATTTTGTTCTACAATTCCACAATATTCAAAACAATCTAAACCGAATCTTCCAAAAGCCAAAAGAAGTCTACGTTCCGAAATTCCATTTTAGTCAATTCATACTCACGGATGAAATTTCATTATGGTTCTCAAAAACTTTCGAACCACAAAATTTAAATGAATCCCCTGCGGGGCCATCTTTTCATATACTCAAAAAAGATACTGACAGACCAAAATCAATTATTATCGAAGGTCCTACAAGAACAGGAAAAACACAGTGGGCACGTTCTATTGGACCACATAATTACTTAAGTGGCCATCTGGATTTCAACTACAACACTTTCTCAGACGAAGTGGAATACAACGTAATAGATGATGTGGATCCAGCGTACTTGAAAATGAAACATTGGAAACAATTAATTGGCGCGCAAAGAGAGTGGCAGACAAACCTTAAATATGGAAAACCACGTGTCATTAAAGGTGGTATTCCAATTGTTTGGCAACTCTGTCACTTTGAAAGGAGGCATATAAATACAGAATAGTCTGAAGTAAAAATAATAGTATAAAAATTAAAAAAAACCAATCAGGTAACGATACCATTCTAAAACAAATATTTAATCACAGAACTTAGCTTATAAGCTAAGCAACAACCGACAAAGAATAAAGTACAACAGTACTTTTTGTCGGCCATGTGCACTACACGATAAAAATATTAAACAGATGTGGGTCCCACCACATTAAAAAGAAGGTACGACAACCAAATGTGGGCCCCACCACATTTAAAAGACGGCGGGATAAAAAAATAAAGCATAAAAAATCCCGCCTAAAACCTAATAGGACCCACAAAAACACGTGGCAAAATTTAGGCCACCCGGTAATATTAAACGGGTGGCCTAAATTTTGCCAGATGTCAAACGCATATGTATTGGTGTTAACCTATATAAACAACCCCATAACACCAATACAACCAGAACATTGAAACAACACCGATTACAATTATGAGAAACCCCCCAACTAATTTTCGTCTTCATGCAAAAATTATTTTCCTCACATATCCAAAATGCAATTTAGAAATTTCCGAAGCAATGAAACAAATACAAAACATACAATGTTCGTCAAACAAGAAATTCATACGAATTTCTCAAGAAACTCACGAAGATGGTTCTCCACATCTACATGCTTTAATACAATTCGAAGGTAAACTTCAATTATACAATAATCGTTTATTTGATCTTACCCATCCAAACACCTCTTCAATATTTCATCCGAATATTCAAGGAGCAAAATCCAGTTCAGATGTTAAAAAATACATTGAAAAGGAAGGAACCTATCTAGATTGGGGTGAGTTTCAGATAGATGGTCGCTCTGCAAGAGGAGGATTACAATCCGCTAATGAAGCTTACGCCCAAGCTTTAAATAGCGAAACTCATCAAAAAGCAATGGAAACTATTAAAGAGCTTGCGCCTAGAGATTTTGTTCTACAATTCCACAATATTCAAAACAATCTAAACCGAATCTTCCAAAAGCCAAAAGAAGTCTACGTTCCGAAATTCCATTTTAGTCAATTCATACTCACGGATGAAATTTCATTATGGTTCTCAAAAACTTTCGAACCACAAAATTTAAATGAATCCCCTGCGGGGCCATCTTTTCATATACTCAAAAAAGATACTGACAGACCAAAATCAATTATTATCGAAGGTCCTACAAGAACAGGAAAAACACAGTGGGCACGTTCTATTGGACCACATAATTACTTAAGTGGCCATCTGGATTTCAACTACAACACTTTCTCAGACGAAGTGGAATACAACGTAATAGATGATGTGGATCCAGCGTACTTGAAAATGAAACATTGGAAACAATTAGTTGGCGCGCAAAGAGAGTGGCAGACAAACCTTAAATATGGAAAACCACGTGTCATTAAAGGTGGTATTCCAATTGTTTGGCAACTCTGTCACTTTGAAAGGAGGCATATAAATACAGAATAGTCTGAAGTAAAAATAATAGTATAAAAATTAAAAACAACCAATCAGGTAACGATACCATTCTAAAACAAATATTTAATCACAGAACTTAGCTTATAAGCTAAGCAACAACCGACAAAGAATAAAGTACAACAGTACTTTTTGTCGGCCACGTGCACTACACGATAAAAATATTAAACAGATGTGGGTCCCACCACATTAAAAAGAAGGTACGACAACCAAATGTGGGCCCCACCACATTTAAAAGACGGCGGGATAAAAAAATAAAGCATAAAAAATCCCGCCTAAAACCTAATAGGACCCACAAAAACACGTGGCAAAATTTAGGCCACCCGGTAATATTAAATGGGTGGCCTAAATTTTGCCAGATGTCAAACGCATATGTATTGGTGTTAACCTATATAAACAACCCCATAACACCAATACAACCAGAACATTGAAACAACACCGATTACAATTATGAGAAACCCCCCAACTAATTTTCGTCTTCATGCAAAAAATATTTTCCTCACATATCCAAAATGCAATTTAGAAATTTCCGAAGCAATGAAACAAATACAAAACATACAATGTTCGTCAAACAAGAAATTCATACGAATTTCTCAAGAAACTCACGAAGATGGTTCTCCACATCTACATGCTTTAATACAATTCGAAGGTAAACTTCAATTATACAATAATCGTTTATTTGATCTTACCCATCCAAACACCTCTTCAATATTTCATCCGAATATTCAAGGAGCAAAATCCAGTTCAGATGTTAAAAAATACATTGAAAAGGAAGGAACCTATCTAGATTGGGGTGAGTTTCAGATAGATGGTCGGTCTGCAAGAGGAGGATTACAATCCGCTAATGAAGCTTACGCCCAAGCTTTAAATAGCGAAACTCATCAAAAAGCAATGGAAACTATTAAAGAGCTTGCGCCTAGAGATTTTGTTCTACAATTCCACAATATTCAAAACAATCTAAACCGAATCTTCCAAAAGCCAAAAGAAGTCTACGTTCCGAAATTCCATTTTAGTCAATTCATACTCACGGATGAAATTTCATTATGGTTCTCAAAAACTTTCGAACCACAAAATTTAAATGAATCCCCTGCGGGGCCATCTTTTCATATACTCAAAAAAGATACTGACAGACCAAAATCAATTATTATCGAAGGTCCTACAAGAACAGGAAAAACACAGTGGGCACGTTCTATTGGACCACATAATTACTTAAGTGGCCATCTGGATTTCAACTACAACACTTTCTCAGACGAAGTGGAATACAACGTAATAGATGATGTGGATCCAGCGTACTTGAAAATGAAACATTGGAAACAATTAGTTGGCGCGCAAAGAGAGTGGCAGACAAACCTTAAATATGGAAAACCACGTGTCATTAAAGGTGGTATTCCAATTGTTTGGCAACTCTGTCACTTTGAAAGGAGGCATATAAATACAGAATAGTCTGAAGTAAAAATAATAGTATAAAAATTAAAAACAACCAATCAGGTAACGATACCATTCTAAAACAAATATTTAATCACAGAACTTAGCTTATAAGCTAAGCAACAACCGACAAAGAATAAAGTACAACAGTACTTTTTGTCGGCCACGTGCACTACACGATAAAAATATTAAACAGATGTGGGTCCCACCACATTAAAAAGAAGGTACGACAACCAAATGTGGGCCCCACCACATTTAAAAGACGGCGGGATAAAAAAATAAAGCATAAAAAATCCCGCCTAAAACCTAATAGGACCCACAAAAACACGTGGCAAAATTTAGGCCACCCGGTAATATTAAACGGGTGGCCTAAATTTTGCCAGATGTCAAACGCATATGTATTGGTGTTAACCTATATAAACAACCCCATAACACCAATACAACCAGAACATTGAAACAACACCGATTACAATTATGAGAAACCCCCCAACTAATTTTCGTCTTCATGCAAAAAATATTTTCCTCACATATCCAAAATGCAATTTAGAAATTTCCGAAGCAATGAAACAAATACAAAACATACAATGTTCGTCAAACAAGAAATTCATACGAATTTCTCAAGAAACTCACGAAGATGGTTCTCCACATCTACATGCTTTAATACAATTCGAAGGTAAACTTCAATTATACAATAATCGTTTATTTGATCTTACCCATCCAAACACCTCTTCAATATTTCATCCGAATATTCAAGGAGCAAAATCCAGTTCAGATGTTAAAAAATACATTGAAAAGGAAGGAACCTATCTAGATTGGGGTGAGTTTCAGATAGATGGTCGGTCTGCAAGAGGAGGATTACAATCCGCTAATGAAGCTTACGCCCAAGCTTTAAATAGCGAAACTCATCAAAAAGCAATGGAAACTATTAAAGAGCTTGCGCCTAGAGATTTTGTTCTACAATTCCACAATATTCAAAACAATCTAAACCGAATCTTCCAAAAGCCAAAAGAAGTCTACGTTCCGAAATTCCATTTTAGTCAATTCATACTCACGGATGAAATTTCATTATGGTTCTCAAAAACTTTCGAACCACAAAATTTAAATGAATCCCCTGCGGGGCCATCTTTTCATATACTCAAAAAAGATACTGACAGACCAAAATCAATTATTATCGAAGGTCCTACAAGAACAGGAAAAACACAGTGGGCACGTTCTATTGGACCACATAATTACTTAAGTGGCCATCTGGATTTCAACTACAACACTTTCTCAGACGAAGTGGAATACAACGTAATAGATGATGTGGATCCAGCGTACTTGAAAATGAAACATTGGAAACAATTAGTTGGCGCGCAAAGAGAGTGGCAGACAAACCTTAAATATGGAAAACCACGTGTCATTAAAGGTGGTATTCCAATTGTTTGGCAACTCTGTCACTTTGAAAGGAGGCATATAAATACAGAATAGTCTGAAGTAAAAATAATAGTATAAAAATTAAAAACAACCAATCAGGTAACGATACCATTCTAAAACAAATATTTAATCACAGAACTTAGCTTATAAGCTAAGCAACAACCGACAAAGAATAAAGTACAACAGTACTTTTTGTCGGCCACGTGCACTACACGATAAAAATATTAAACAGATGTGGGTCCCACCACATTAAAAAGAAGGTACGACAACCAAATGTGGGCCCCACCACATTTAAAAGACGGCGGGATAAAAAAATAAAGCATAAAAAATCCCGCCTAAAACCTAATAGGACCCACAAAAACACGTGGCAAAATTTAGGCCACCCGGTAATATTAAACGGGTGGCCTAAATTTTGCCAGATGTCAAACGCATATGTATTGGTGTTAACCTATATAAACAACCCCATAACACCAATACAACCAGAACATTGAAACAACACCGATTACAATTATGAGAAACCCCCCAACTAATTTTCGTCTTCATGCAAAAAATATTTTCCTCACATATCCAAAATGCAATTTAGAAATTTCCGAAGCAATGAAACAAATACAAAACATACAATGTTCGTCAAACAAGAAATTCATACGAATTTCTCAAGAAACTCACGAAGATGGTTCTCCACATCTACATGCTTTAATACAATTCGAAGGTAAACTTCAATTATACAATAATCGTTTATTTGATCTTACCCATCCAAACACCTCTTCAATATTTCATCCGAATATTCAAGGAGCAAAATCCAGTTCAGATGTTAAAAAATACATTGAAAAGGAAGGAACCTATCTAGATTGGGGTGAGTTTCAGATAGATGGTCGGTCTGCAAGAGGAGGATTACAATCCGCTAATGAAGCTTACGCCCAAGCTTTAAATAGCGAAACTCATCAAAAAGCAATGGAAACTATTAAAGAGCTTGCGCCTAGAGATTTTGTTCTACAATTCCACAATATTCAAAACAATCTAAACCGAATCTTCCAAAAGCCAAAAGAAGTCTACGTTCCGAAATTCCATTTTAGTCAATTCATACTCACGGATGAAATTTCATTATGGTTCTCAAAAACTTTCGAACCACAAAATTTAAATGAATCCCCTGCGGGGCCATCTTTTCATATACTCAAAAAAGATACTGACAGACCAAAATCAATTATTATCGAAGGTCCTACAAGAACAGGAAAAACACAGTGGGCACGTTCTATTGGACCACATAATTACTTAAGTGGCCATCTGGATTTCAACTACAACACTTTCTCAGACGAAGTGGAATACAACGTAATAGATGATGTGGATCCAGCGTACTTGAAAATGAAACATTGGAAACAATTAGTTGGCGCGCAAAGAGAGTGGCAGACAAACCTTAAATATGGAAAACCACGTGTCATTAAAGGTGGTATTCCAATTGTTTGGCAACTCTGTCACTTTGAAAGGAGGCATATAAATACAGAATAGTCTGAAGTAAAAATAATAGTATAAAAATTAAAAACAACCAATCAGGTAACGATACCATTCTAAAACAAATATTTAATCACAGAACTTAGCTTATAAGCTAAGCAACAACCGACAAAGAATAAAGTACAACAGTACTTTTTGTCGGCCACGTGCACTACACGATAAAAATATTAAACAGATGTGGGTCCCACCACATTAAAAAGAAGGTACGACAACCAAATGTGGGCCCCACCACATTTAAAAGACGGCGGGATAAAAAAATAAAGCATAAAAAATCCCGCCTAAAACCTAATAGGACCCACAAAAACACGTGGCAAAATTTAGGCCACCCGGTAATATTAAACGGGTGGCCTAAATTTTGCCAGATGTCAAACGCATATGTATTGGTGTTAACCTATATAAACAACCCCATAACACCAATACAACCAGAACATTGAAACAACACCGATTACAATTATGAGAAACCCCCCAACTAATTTTCGTCTTCATGCAAAAAATATTTTCCTCACATATCCAAAATGCAATTTAGAAATTTCCGAAGCAATGAAACAAATACAAAACATACAATGTTCGTCAAACAAGAAATTCATACGAATTTCTCAAGAAACTCACGAAGATGGTTCTCCACATCTACATGCTTTAATACAATTCGAAGGTAAACTTCAATTATACAATAATCGTTTATTTGATCTTACCCATCCAAACACCTCTTCAATATTTCATCCGAATATTCAAGGAGCAAAATCCAGTTCAGATGTTAAAAAATACATTGAAAAGGAAGGAACCTATCTAGATTGGGGTGAGTTTCAGATAGATGGTCGGTCTGCAAGAGGAGGATTACAATCCGCTAATGAAGCTTACGCCCAAGCTTTAAATAGCGAAACTCATCAAAAAGCAATGGAAACTATTAAAGAGCTTGCGCCTAGAGATTTTGTTCTACAATTCCACAATATTCAAAACAATCTAAACCGAATCTTCCAAAAGCCAAAAGAAGTCTACGTTCCGAAATTCCATTTTAGTCAATTCATACTCACGGATGAAATTTCATTATGGTTCTCAAAAACTTTCGAACCACAAAATTTAAATGAATCCCCTGCGGGGCCATCTTTTCATATACTCAAAAAAGATACTGACAGACCAAAATCAATTATTATCGAAGGTCCTACAAGAACAGGAAAAACACAGTGGGCACGTTCTATTGGACCACATAATTACTTAAGTGGCCATCTGGATTTCAACTACAACACTTTCTCAGACGAAGTGGAATACAACGTAATAGATGATGTGGATCCAGCGTACTTGAAAATGAAACATTGGAAACAATTAATTGGCGCGCAAAGAGAGTGGCAGACAAACCTTAAATATGGAAAACCACGTGTCATTAAAGGTGGTATTCCAATTGTTTGGCAACTCTGTCACTTTGAAAGGAGGCATATAAATACAGAATAGTCTGAAGTAAAAATAATAGTATAAAAATTAAAAACAACCAATCAGGTAACGATACCATTCTAAAACAAATATTTAATCACAGAGCTTAGCTTATAAGCTAAGCAACAACCGACAAAGAATAAAGTACAACAGTACTTTTTGTCGGCCACGTGCACTACACGATAAAAATATTAAACAGATGTGGGTCCCACCACATTAAAAAGAAGGTACGACAACCAAATGTGGGCCCCACCACATTTAAAAGACGGCGGGATAAAAAAATAAAGCATAAAAAATCCCGCCTAAAACCTAATAGGACCCACAAAAACACGTGGCAAAATTTAGGCCACCCGGTAATATTAAACGGGTGGCCTAAATTTTGCCAGATGTCAAACGCATATGTATTGGTGTTAACCTATATAAACAACCCCATAACACCAATACAACCAGAACATTGAAACAACACCGATTACAATTATGAGAAACCCCCCAACTAATTTTCGTCTTCATGCAAAAAATATTTTCCTCACATATCCAAAATGCAATTTAGAAATTTCCGAAGCAATGAAACAAATACAAAACATACAATGTTCGTCAAACAAGAAATTCATACGAATTTCTCAAGAAACTCACGAAGATGGTTCTCCACATCTACATGCTTTAATACAATTCGAAGGTAAACTTCAATTATACAATAATCGTTTATTTGATCTTACCCATCCAAACACCTCTTCAATATTTCATCCGAATATTCAAGGAGCAAAATCCAGTTCAGATGTTAAAAAATACATTGAAAAGGAAGGAACCTATCTAGATTGGGGTGAGTTTCAGATAGATGGTCGGTCTGCAAGAGGAGGATTACAATCCGCTAATGAAGCTTACGCCCAAGCTTTAAATAGCGAAACTCATCAAAAAGCAATGGAAACTATTAAAGAGCTTGCGCCTAGAGATTTTGTTCTACAATTCCACAATATTCAAAACAATCTAAACCGAATCTTCCAAAAGCCAAAAGAAGTCTACGTTCCGAAATTCCATTTTAGTCAATTCATACTCACGGATGAAATTTCAATATGGTTCTCAAAAACTTTCGAACCACAAAATTTAAATGAATCCCCTGCGGGGCCATCTTTTCATATACTCAAAAAAGATACTGACAGACCAAAATCAATTATTATCGAAGGTCCTACAAGAACAGGAAAAACACAGTGGGCACGTTCTATTGGACCACATAATTACTTAAGGTGGTATTCCAATTGTTTGGCAACTCTGTCACTTTGAAAGGAGGCATATAAATACAGAATAGTCTGAAGTAAAAATAATAGTATAAAAATTAAAAACAACCAATCAGGTAACGATACCATTCTAAAACAAATATTTAATCACAGAACTTAGCTTATAAGCTAAGCAACAACCGACAAAGAATAAAGTACAACAGTACTTTTTGTCGGCCACGTGCACTACACGATAAAAATATTAAACAGATGTGGGTCCCACCACATTAAAAAGAAGGTACGACAACCAAATGTGGGCCCCACCACATTTAAAAGACGGCGGGATAAAAAAATAAAGCATAAAAAATCCCGCCTAAAACCTAATAGGACCCACAAAAACACGTGGCAAAATTTAGGCCACCCGGTAATATTAAACGGGTGGCCTAAATTTTGCCAGATGTCAAACGCATATGTATTGGTGTTAACCTATATAAACAACCCCATAACACCAATACAACCAGAACATTGAAACAACACCGATTACAATTATGAGAAACCCCCCAACTAATTTTCGTCTTCATGCAAAAAATATTTTCCTCACATATCCAAAATGCAATTTAGAAATTTCCGAAGCAATGAAACAAATACAAAACATACAATGTTCGTCAAACAAGAAATTCATACGAATTTCTCAAGAAACTCACGAAGATGGTTCTCCACATCTACATGCTTTAATACAATTCGAAGGTAAACTTCAATTATACAATAATCGTTTATTTGATCTTACCCATCCAAACACCTCTTCAATATTTCATCCGAATATTCAAGGAGCAAAATCCAGTTCAGATGTTAAAAAATACATTGAAAAGGAAGGAACCTATCTAGATTGGGGTGAGTTTCAGATAGATGGTCGGTCTGCAAGAGGAGGATTACAATCCGCTAATGAAGCTTACGCCCAAGCTTTAAATAGCGAAACTCATCAAAAAGCAATGGAAACTATTAAAGAGCTTGCGCCTAGAGATTTTGTTCTACAATTCCACAATATTCAAAACAATCTAAACCGAATCTTCCAAAAGCCAAAAGAAGTCTACGTTCCGAAATTCCATTTTAGTCAATTCATACTCACGGATGAAATTTCATTATGGTTCTCAAAAACTTTCGAACCACAAAATTTAAATGAATCCCCTGCGGGGCCATCTTTTCATATACTCAAAAAAGATACTGACAGAACAAAATCAATTATTATCGAAGGTTCTACAAGAACAGGAAAAACACAGTGGGCACGTTCTATTGGACCACATAATTACTTAAGTGGCACCTGGTGCACTTTTCCTCAAACGACAAACGAGACTTTAATAACTTATTCACCTCTTTATTAAACAGGAGGAACTCTTCCTGTTCCTCCAAATTGATGTCTTTCGGGTTCGCCTTGATTCCCAAAATGTACCACTTGTTCTGCCGAAGAAAACAACTGGTGCAAACGGCCAACAATTGTGGATAATTGTTTGGCAACTCTGTCACTTTGAAAGGAGGCATATAAATACAGAATAGTCTGAAGTAAAAATAATAGTATAAAAATTAAAAACAACCAATCAGGTAACGATACCATTCTAAAACAAATATTTAATCACAGAACTTAGCTTATAAGCTAAGCAACAACCGACAAAGAATAAAGTACAACAGTACTTTTTGTCGGCCACGTGCACTACACGATAAAAATATTAAACAGATGTGGGTCCCACCACATTAAAAAGAAGGTACGACAACCAAATGTGGGCCCCACCACATTTAAAAGACGGCGGGATAAAAAAATAAAGCATAAAAAAACCCGCCTAAAACCTAATAGGACCCACAAAAACACGTGGCAAAATTTAGGCCACCCGGTAATATTAAACGGGTGGCCTAAATTTTGCCAGATGTCAAACGCATATGTATTGGTGTTAACCTATATAAACAACCCCATAACACCAATACAACCAGAACATTGAAACAACACCGATTACAATTATGAGAAACCCCCCAACTAATTTTCGTCTTCATGCAAAAAATATTTTCCTCACATATCCAAAATGCAATTTAGAAATTTCCGAAGCAATGAAACAAATACAAAACATACAATGTTCGTCAAACAAGAAATTCATACGAATTTCTCAAGAAACTCACGAAGATGGTTCTCCACATCTACATGCTTTAATACAATTCGAAGGTAAACTTCAATTATACAATAATCGTTTATTTGATCTTACCCATCCAAACACCTCTTCAATATTTCATCCGAATATTCAAGGAGCAAAATCCAGTTCAGATGTTAAAAAATACATTGAAAAGGAAGGAACCTATCTAGATTGGGGTGAGTTTCAGATAGATGGTCGGTCTGCAAGAGGAGGATTACAATCCGCTAATAAAGCTTACGCCCAAGCTTTAAATAGCGAAACTCATCAAAAAGCAATGGAAACTATTAAAGAGCTTGCGCCTAGAGATTTTGTTCTACAATTCCACAATATTCAAAACAATCTAAACCGAATCTTCCAAAAGCCAAAAGAAGTCTACGTTCCGAAATTCCATTTTAGTCAATTTATACTCACGGATGAAATTTCATTATGGTTCTCAAAAACTTTCGAACCACAAAATTTAAATGAATCCCCTGCGGGGCCATCTTTTCATATACTCAAAAAAGATACTGACAGACCAAAATCAATTATTATCGAAGGTTCTACAAGAACAGGAAAAACACAGTGGGCACGTTCTATTGGACCACATAATTACTTAAGTGGCACCTGGTGCACTTTTCCTCAAACGACAAACGAGACTTTAATAACTTATTCACCTCTTTATTAAACAGGAGGAACTCTTCCTGTTCCTCCAAATTGATGTCTTTCGGGTTCGCCTTGATTCCCAAAATGTCCCACTTGTTCTGCCGAAGAAAACAACTGGTGCAAACGGCCAACAATTGTGGATAATTGTTTGGCAACTCTGTCACTTTGAAAGGAGGCATATAAATACAGAATAGTCTGAAGTAAAAATAATAGTATAAAAATTAAAAACAACCAATCAGGTAACGATACCATTCTAAAACAAATATTTAATCACAGAACTTAGCTTATAAGCTAAGCAACAACCGACAAAGAATAAAGTACAACAGTACTTTTTGTCGGCCACGTGCACTACACGATAAAAATATTAAACAGATGTGGGTCCCACCACATTAAAAAGAAGGTACGACAACCAAATGTGGGCCCCACCACATTTGAAAGACGGCGGGATAAAAAAATAAAGCATAAAAAATCCCGCCTAAAACCTAATAGGACCCACAAAAACACGTGGCAAAATTTAGGCCACCCGGTAATATTAAACGGGTGGCCTAAATTTTGCCAGATGTCAAACGCATATGTATTGGTGTTAACCTATATAAACAACCCCATAACACCAATACAACCAGAACATTGAAACAACACCGACTACAATTATGAGAAACCCCCCAACTAATTTTCGTCTTCATGCAAAAAATATTTTCCTCACATATCCAAAATGCAATTTAGAAATTTCCGAAGCAATGAAACAAATACAAAACATACAATGTTCGTCAAACAAGAAATTCATACGAATTTCTCAAGAAACTCACGAAGATGGTTCTCCACATCTACATGCTTTAATACAATTCGAAGGTAAACTTCAATTATACAATAATCGTTTATTTGATCTTACCCATCCAAACACCTCTTCAATATTTCATCCGAATATTCAAGGAGCAAAATCCAGTTCAGATGTTAAAAAATACATTGAAAAGGAAGGAACCTATCTAGATTGGGGTGAGTTTCAGATAGATGGTCGGTCTGCAAGAGGAGGATTACAATCCGCTAATAAAGCTTACGCCCAAGCTTTAAATAGCGAAACTCATCAAAAAGCAATGGAAACTATTAAAGAGCTTGCGCCTAGAGATTTTGTTCTACAATTCCACAATATTCAAAACAATCTAAACCGAATCTTCCAAAAGCCAAAAGAAGTCTACGTTCCGAAATTCCATTTTAGTCAATTCATACTCACGGATGAAATTTCATTATGGTTCTCAAAAACTTTCGAACCACAAAATTTAAATGAATCCCCTGCGGGGCCATCTTTTCATATAGTCAAAAAAGATACTGACAGACCAAAATCAATTATTATCGAAGGTCCTACAAGAACAGGAAAAACACAGTGGGCACGTTCTATTGGACCACATAATTACTTAAGTGGCACCTGGTGCACTTTTCCTCAAACGACAAACGAGACTTTAATAACTTATTCACCTCTTTATTAAACAGGAGGAACTCTTCCTGTTCCTCCAAATTGATGTCTTTCGGGTTCGCCTTGATTCCCAAAATGTCCCACTTGTTCTGCCGAAGAAAACAACTGGTGCAAACGGCCGACAATTGTGGATAATTGTTTGGCAACTCTGTCACTTTGAAAGGAGGCATATAAATACAGAATAGTCTGAAGTAAAAATAATAGTATAAAAATTAAAAACAACCAATCAGGTAACGATACCATTCTAAAACAAATATTTAATCACAGAACTTAGCTTATAAGCTAAGCAACAACCGACAAAGAATAAAGTACAACAGTACTTTTTGTCGGCCACGTGCACTACACGACAAAAATATTAAACAGATGTGGGTCCCAACACATTAAAAAGAAGGTACGACAACCAAATGTGGGCCCCACCACATTTAAAAGACGGCGGGATTAAAAAATAAAGCATAAAAAATCCCGCCTAAAACCTGATAGGACCCACAAAAACACGTGGCAAAATTTAGGCCACCCGGTAATATTAAACGGGTGGCCTAAATTTTGCCAGATGTCAAACGCATATGTATTGGTGTTAACCTATATAAACAACCCCATAACACCAATACAACCAGAACATTGAAACAACACCGATTACAATTATGAGAAACCCCCCAACTAATTTTCGTCTTCATGCAAAAAATATTTTCCTCACATATCCAAAATGCAATTTAGAAATTTCCGAAGCAATGAAACAAATACAAAACATACAATGTTCGTCAAACAAGAAATTCATACGAATTTCTCAAGAAACTCACGAAGATGGTTCTCCACATCTACATGCTTTAATACAATTCGAAGGTAAACTTCAATTATACAATAATCGTTTATTTGATCTTACCCATCCAAACACCTCTTCAATATTTCATCCGAATATTCAAGGAGCAAAATCCAGTTCAGATGTTAAAAAATACATTGAAAAGGAAGGAACCTATCTAGATTGGGGTGAGTTTCAGATAGATGGTCGGTCTGCAAGAGGAGGATTACAATCCGCTAATGAAGCTTACGCCCAAGCTTTAAATAGCGAAACTCATCAAAAAGCAATGGAAACTATTAAAGAGCTTGCGCCTAGAGATTTTGTTCTACAATTCCACAATATTCAAAACAATCTAAACCGAATCTTCCAAAAGCCAAAAGAAGTCTACGTTCCGAAATTCCATTTTAGTCAATTCATACTCACGGATGAAATTTCATTATGGTTCTCAAAAACTTTCGAACCACAAAATTTAAATGAATCCCCTGCGGGGCCATCTTTTCATATACTCAAAAAAGATACTGACAGACCAAAATCAATTATTATCGAAGGTCCTACAAGAACAGGAAAAACACAGTGGGCACGTTCTATTGGACCACATAATTACTTAAGTGGCCATCTGGATTTCAACTACAACACTTTCTCAGACGAAGTGGAATACAACGTAATAGATGATGTGGATCCAGCGTACTTGAAAATGAAACATTGGAAACAATTAATTGGCGCGCAAAGAGAGTGGCAGACAAACCTTAAATATGGAAAACCACGTGTCATTAAAGGTGGTATTCCAATTGTTTGGCAACTCTGTCACTTTGAAAGGAGGCATATAAATACAGAATAGTCTGAAGTAAAAATAATAGTATAAAAATTAAAAACAACCAATCAGGCAACGATACCATTCTAAAACAAATATTTAATCACAGAACTTAGCTTATAAGCTAAGCAACAACCGACAAAGAATAAAGTACAACAGTACTTTTTGTCGGCCACGTGCACTACACGACAAAAATATTAAACAGATGTGGGTCCCACCACATTAAAAAGAAGGTACGACAACCAAATGTGGGCCCCACCACATTTAAAAGACGGCGGGATAAAAAAATAAAGCATAAAAAATCCCGTCTAAAACCTAATAGGACCCACAAAAACACGTGGCAAAATTTAGGCCACCCGGTAATATTAAACGGGTGGCCTAAATTTTGCCAGATGTCAAACGCATATGTATTGGTGTTAACCTATATAAACAACCCCATAACACCAATACAACCAGAACATTGAAACAACACCGACTACAATTATGAGAAACCCCCCAACTAATTTTCGTCTTCATGCAAAAAATATTTTCCTCACATATCCAAAATGCAATTTAGAAATTTCCGAAGCAATGAAACAAATACAAAACATACAATGTTCGTCAAACAAGAAATTCATACGAATTTCTCAAGAAACTCACGAAGATGGTTCTCCACATCTACATGCTTTAATACAATTCGAAGGTAAACTTCAATTATACAATAATCGTTTATTTGATCTTACCCATCCAAACACCTCTTCAATATTTCATCCGAATATTCAAGGAGCAAAATCCAGTTCAGATGTTAAAAAATACATTGAAAAGGAAGGAACCTATCTAGATTGGAGTGAGTTTCAGATAGATGGTCGGTCTGCAAGAGGAGGATTACAATCCGCTAATGAAGCTTACGCCCAAGCTTTAAATAGCGAAACTCATCAAAAAGCAATGGAAACTATTAAAGAGCTTGTGCCTAGAGATTTTGTTCTACAATTCCACAATATTCAAAACAATCTAAACCGAATCTTCCAAAAGCCAAAAGAAGTCTACGTTCCGAAATTCCATTTTAGTCAATTCATACTCACGGATGAAATTTCATTATGGTTCTCAAAAACTTTCGAACCACAAAATTTAAATGAATCCCCTGCGGGGCCATCTTTTCATATACTCAAAAAAGATACTGACAGACCAAAATCAATTATTATCGAAGGTCCTACAAGAACAGGAAAAACACAGTGGGCACGTTCTATTGGACCACATAATTACTTAAGTGGCCATCTGGATTTCAACTACAACACTTTCTCAGACGAAGTGGAATACAACGTAATAGATGATGTGGATCCAGCGTACTTGAAAATGAAACATTGGAAACAATTAATTGGCGCGCAAAGAGAGTGGCAGACAAACCTTAAATATGGAAAACCACGTGTCATTAAAGGTGGTATTCCAATTGTTTGGCAACTCTGTCACTTTGAAAGGAGGCATATAAATACAGAATAGTCTGAAGTAAAAATAATAGTATAAAAATTAAAAACAACCAATCAGGCAACGATACCATTCTAAAACAAATATTTAATCACAGAACTTAGCTTATAAGCTAAGCAACAACCGACAAAGAATAAAGTACAACAGTACTTTTTGTCGGCCACGTGCACTACACGATAAAAATATTAAACAGATGTGGGTTCCACCACATTAAAAAGAAGGTACGACAACCAAATGTGGGCCCCACCACATTTAAAAGACGGCGGGATAAAAAAATAAAGCATAAAAAATCCCGCCTAAAACCTAATAGGACCCACAAAAACACGTGGCAAAATTTAGGCCACCCGGTAATATTAAACGGGTGGCCTAAATTTTGCCAGATGTCAAACGCATATGTATTGGTGTTAACCTATATAAACAACCCCATAACACCAATACAACCAGAACATTGAAACAACACCGATTACAATTATGAGAAACCCCCCAACTAATTTTCGTCTTCATGCAAAAAATATTTTCCTCACATATCCAAAATGCAATTTAGAAATTTCCGAAGCAATGAAACAAATACAAAACATACAATGTTCGTCAAACAAGAAATTCATACGAATTTCTCAAGAAACTCACGAAGATGGTTCTCCACATCTACATGCTTTAATACAATTCGAAGGTAAACTTCAATTATACAATAATCGTTTATTTGATCTTACCCATCCAAACACCTCTTCAATATTTCATCCGAATATTCAAGGAGTAAAATCCAGTTCAGATGTTAAAAAATACATTGAAAAGGAAGGAACCTATCTAGATTGGAGTGAGTTTCAGATAGATGGTCGGTCTGCAAGAGGAGGATTACAATCCGCTAATGAAGCTTACGCCCAAGCTTTAAATAGCGAAACTCATCAAAAAGCAATGGAAACTATTAAAGAGCTTGCGCCTAGAGATTTTGTTCTACAATTCCACAATATTCAAAACAATCTAAACCGAATCTTCCAAAAGCCAAAAGAAGTCTACGTTCCGAAATTCCATTTTAGTCAATTCATACTCACGGATGAAATTTCATTATGGTTCTCAAAAACTTTCGAACCACAAAATTTAAATGAATCCCCTGCGGGGCCATCTTTTCATATACTCAAAAAAGATACTGACAGACCAAAATCAATTATTATCGAAGGTCCTACAAGAACAGGAAAAACACAGTGGGCACGTTCTATTGGACCACATAATTACTTAAGTGGCCATCTGGATTTCAACTACAACACTTTCTCAGACGAAGTGGAATACAACGTAATAGATGATGTGGATCCAGCGTACTTGAAAATGAAACATTGGAAACAATTAATTGGCGCGCAAAGAGAGTGGCAGACAAACCTTAAATATGGAAAACCACGTGTCATTAAAGGTGGTATTCCAATTGTTTGGCAACTCTGTCACTTTGAAAGGAAGCATATAAATACAGAATAGTCTGAAGTAAAAATAATAGTATAAAAATTAAAAACAACCAATCAGGTAACGATACCATTCTAAAACAAATATTTAATCACAGAACTTAGCTTATAAGCTAAGCAACAACCGACAAAGAATAAAGTACAACAGTACTTTTTGTCGGCCACGTGCACTACACGATAAAAATATTAAACAGATGTGGGTCCCACCACATTAAAAAGAAGGTACGACAACCAAATGTGGGCCCCACCACATTTAAAAGACGGCGGGATAAAAAAATAAAGCATAAAAAATCCCGCCTAAAACCTAATAGGACCCACAAAAACACGTGGCAAAATTTAGGCCACCCGGTGCCCCACCACATTTAAAAGACGGCGGGATAAAAAAATAAAGCATAAAAAAACCCGCCTAAAACCTAATAGGACCCACAAAAACACGTGGCAAAATTTAGGCCACCCGGTAATATTAAACGGGTGGCCTAAATTTTGCCAGATGTCAAACGCATATGTATTGGTGTTAAACTATATAAACAACCCCATAACACCAATACAACCAGAACATTGAAACAACACCGATTACAATTATGAGAAACCCCCCAACTAATTTTCGTCTTCATGCAAAAAATATTTTCCTCACATATCCAAAATGCAATTTAGAAATTTCCGAAGCAATGAAACAAATACAAAACATACAATGTTCGTCAAACAAGAAATTCATACGAATTTCTCAAGAAACTCACGAAGATGTTTCTCCACATCTACATGCTTTAATACAATTCGAAGGTAAACTTCAATTATACAATAATCGTTTATTTGATCTTACCCATCCAAACACCTCTTCAATATTTCATCCGAATATTCAAGGAGCAAAATCCAGTTCAGATGTTAAAAAATACATTGAAAAGGAAGGAACCTATCTAGATTGGGGTGAGTTTCAGATAGATGGTCGGTCTGCAAGAGGAGGATTACAATCCGCTAATAAAGCTTACGCCCAAGCTTTAAATAGCGAAACTCATCAAAAAGCAATGGAAACTATTAAAGAGCTTGCGCCTAGAGATTTTGTTCTACAATTCCACAATATTCAAAACAATCTAAACCGAATCTTCCAAAAGCCAAAAGAAGTCTACGTTCCGAAATTCCATTTTAGTCAATTCATACTCACGGATGAAATTTCATTATGGTTCTCAAAAACTTTCGAACCACAAAATTTAAATGAATCCCCTGTGGGGCCATCTTTTCATATACTCAAAAAGGATACTGACAGACCAAAATCAATTATTATCGAAGGTCCTACAAGAACAGGAAAAACACAGTGGGCACGTTCTATTGGACCACATAATTACTTAAGTGGCCATCTGGATTTCAACTACAACACTTTCTCTGACGAAGTGGAATACAACGTAATAGATGATGTGGATCCAGCGTACTTGAAAATGAAACATTGGAAACAATTAATTGGCGCGCAAAGAGAGTGGCAGACAAACCTTAAATATGGAAAACCACGTGTCATTAAAGGTGGTATTCCAATTGTTTGGCAACTCTGTCACTTTGAAAGGAGGCATATAAATACAGAATAGTCTGAAGTAAAAATAATAGTATAAAAATTAAAAACAACCAATCAGGTAACGATACCATTCTAAAACAAATATTTAATCACAGAACTTAGCTTATAAGCTAAGCAACAACCGACAAAGAATAAAGTACAACAGTACTTTTTGTCGGCCACGTGCACTACACGATAAAAATATTAAACAGATGTGGGTCCCACCACATTAAAAAGAAGGTACGACAACCAAATGTGGGCCCCACCACATTTGAAAGACGGCGGGATAAAAAAATAAAGCATAAAAAATCCCGCCTAAAACCTAATAGGACCCACAAAAACACGTGGCAAAATTTAGGCCACCCGGCAATATTAAACGGGTGGCCTAAATTTTGCCAGATGTCAAACGCATATGTATTGGTGTTAACCTATATAAACAACCCCATAACACCAATACAACCAGAACATTGAAACAACACCGATTACAATTATGAGAAACCCCCCAACTAATTTTCGTCTTCATGCAAAAAATATTTTCCTCACATATCCAAAATGCAATTTAGAAATTTCCGAAGCAATGAAACAAATACAAAACATACAATGTTCGTCAAACAAGAAATTCATACGAATTTCTCAAGAAACTCACGAAGATGGTTCTCCACATCTACATGCTTTAATACAATTCGAAGGTAAACTTCAATTATACAATAATCGTTTATTTGATCTTACCCATCCAAACACCTCTTCAATATTTCATCCGAATATTCAAGGAGCAAAATCCAGTTCAGATGTTAAAAAATACATTGAAAAGGAAGGAACCTATCTAGATTGGAGTGAGTTTCAGATAGATGGTCGGTCTGCAAGAGGAGGATTACAATCCGCTAATGAAGCTTACGCCCAAGCTTTAAATAGCGAAACTCATCAAAAAGCAATGGAAACTATTAAAGAGCTTGCGCCTAGAGATTTTGTTCTACAATTCCACAATATTCAAAACAATCTAAACCGAATCTTCCAAAAGCCAAAAGAAGTCTACGTTCCGAAATTCCATTTTAGTCAATTCATACTCACGGATGAAATTTCATTATGGTTCTCAAAAACTTTCGAACCACAAAATTTAAATGAATCCCCTACGGGGCCATCTTTTCCTATACTCAAAAAAGATACTGACAGACCAAAATCAATTATTATCGAAGGTCCTACAAGAACAGGAAAAACACTGTGGGCACGTTCTATTGGACCACATAATTACTTAAGTGGCCATCTGGATTTCAACTACAACACTTTCTCAGACGAAGTGGAATACAACGTAATAGATGATGTGGATCCAGCGTACTTGAAAATGAAACATTGGAAACAATTAATTGGCGCGCAAAGAGAGTGGCAGACAAACCTTAAATATGGAAAACCACGTGTCATTAAAGGTGGTATTCCAATTGTTTGGCAACTCTGTCACTTTGAAAGGAGGCATATAAATACAGAATAGTCTGAAGTAAAAATAATAGTATAAAAATTAAAAACAACCAATCAGGTAACGATACCATTCTAAAACAAATATTTAATCACAGAACTTAGCTTATAAGCTAAGCAACAACCGACAAAGAATAAAGTACAACAGTACTTTTTGTCGGCCACGTGCACTACACGATAAAAATATTAAACAGATGTGGGTCCCACCACATTAAAAAGAAGGTACGACAACCAAATGTGGGCCCCACCACATTTAAAAGACGGCGGGATAAAAAAATAAAGCATAAAAAATCCCGCCTAAAACCTAATAGGACCCACAAAAACACGTGGCAAAATTTAGGCCACCCGGTAATATTAAACGGGTGGCCTAAATTTTGCCAGATGTCAAACGCATATGTATTGGTGTTAACCTATATAAACAACCCCATAACACCAATACAACCAGAACATTGAAACAACACCGATTACAATTATGAGAAACCCCCCAACTAATTTTCGTCTTCATGCAAAAAATATTTTCCTCACATATCCAAAATGCAATTTAGAAATTTCCGAAGCAATGAAACAAATACAAAACATACAATGTTCGTCAAACAAGAAATTCATACGAATTTCTCAAGAAACTCACGAAGATGGTTCTCCACATCTACATGCTTTAATACAATTCGAAGGTAAACTTCAATTATACAATAATCGTTTATTTGATCTTACCCATCCAAACACCTCTTCAATATTTCATCCGAATATTCAAGGAGCAAAATCCAGTTCAGATGTTAAAAAATACATTGAAAAGGAAGGAACCTATCTAGATTGGGGTGAGTTTCAGATAGATGGTCAGTCTGCAAGAGGAGGATTACAATCCGCTAATAAAGCTTACGCCCAAGCTTTAAATAGCGAAACTCATCAAAAAGCAATGGAAACTATTAAAGAGCTTGCGCCTAGAGATTTTGTTCTACAATTCCACAATATTCAAAACAATCTAAACCGAATCTTCCAAAAGCCAAAAGAAGTCTACGTTCCGAAATTCCATTTTAGTCAATTCATACTCACGGATGAAATTTCATTATGGTTCTCAAAAACTTTCGAACCACAAAATTTAAATGAATCCCCTACGAGCCATCTTTTCATATAGTCAAAAAAGATACTGACAGACCAAAATCAATTATTATCGAAGGTTCTACAAGAACAGGAAAAACACAGTGGGCACGTTCTATTGGACCACATAATTACTTAAGGTGGTATTTCAATTGTTTGGCAACTCTGTCACTTTGAAAGGAGGCATATAAATACAGAATAGTCTGAAGTAAAAATAATAGTATAAAAATTAAAAACAACCAATCAGGTAACGATACCATTCTAAAACAAATATTTAATCACAGAACTTAGGTTATAAGCTAAGCAACAACCGACAAAGAATAAAGTACAACAGTACTTTTTGTCGGCCACGTGCACTACACGATAAAAGTATTAAACAGATGTGGGTCCCACCACATTAAAAAGAAGGTACGACAACCAAATGTGGGCCCCACCACATTTAAAAGACGGCGGGATAAAAAAATAAAGCATAAAAAATCCCGCCTAAAACCTAATAGGACCCACAAAAACACGTGGCAAAATTTAGGCCACCCGGTAATATTAAACGGGTGGCCTAAATTTTGCCAGATGTCAAACGCATATGTATTGGTGTTAACCTATATAAACAACCCCATAACACCAATACAACCAGAACATTGAAACAACACCGATTACAATTATGAGAAACCCCCCAACTAATTTTCGTCTTCATGCAAAAAATATTTTCCTCACATATCCAAAATGCAATTTAGAAATTTCCGAAGCAATGAAACAAATACAAAACATACAATGTTCGTCAAACAAGAAATTCATACGAATTTCTCAAGAAACTCACGAAGATGGTTCTCCACATCTACATGCTTTAATACAATTCGAAGGTAAACTTCAATTATACAATAATCGTTTATTTGATCTTACCCATCCAAACACCTCTTCAATATTTCATCCGAATATTCAAGGAGCAAAATCCAGTTCAGATGTTAAAAAATACATTGAAAAGGAAGGAACCTATCTAGATTGGGGTGAGTTTCAGATAGATGGTCGGTCTGCAAGAGGAGGATTACAATCCGCTAATGAAGCTTACGCCCAAGCTTTAAATAGCGAAACTCATCAAAAAGCAATGGAAACTATTAAAGAGCTTGCGCCTAGAGATTTTGTTCTACAATTCCACAATATTCAAAACAATCTAAACCGAATCTTCCAAAAGCCAAAAGAAGTCTACGTTCCGAAATTCCATTTTAGTCAATTCATACTCACGGATGAAATTTCATTATGGTTCTCAAAAACTTTCGAACCACAAAATTTAAATGAATCCCCTGCGGGGCCATCTTTTCATATACTCAAAAAAGATACTGACAGACCAAAATCAATTATTATCGAAGGTTCTACAAGAACAGGAAAAACACAGTGGGCACGTTCTATTGGACCACATAATTACTTAAGGTGGTATTCCAATTGTTTGGCAACTCTGTCACTTTGAAAGGAGGCATATAAATACAGAATAGTCTGAAGTAAAAATAATAGTATAAAAATTAAAAACAACCAATCAGGTAATGATACCATTCTAAAACAAATATTTAATCACAGAACTTAGCTTATAAGCTAAGCAACAACCGACAAAGAATAAAGTACAACAGTACTTTTTGTCGGCCACGTGCACTACACGATAAAAATATTAAACAGATGTGGGTCCCACCACATTAAAAAGAAGGTACGACAACCAAATGTGGGCCCCACCACATTTGAAAGACGGCGGGATAAAAAAATAAAGCATAAAAAGTCCCGCCTAAAACCTAATAGGACCCACAAAAACACGTGGCAAAATTTTGGCCACCCGGTAATATTAAACGGGTGGCCTAAATTTTGCCAGATGTCAAACGCATATGTATTGGTGTTAACCTATATAAACAACCCCATAACACCAATACAACCAGAACATTGAAACAACACCGATTACAATTATGAGAAACCCCCCAACTAATTTTCGTCTTCATGCAAAAAATATTTTCCTCACATATCCAAAATGCAATTTAGAAATTTCCGAAGCAATGAAACAAATACAAAACATACAATGTTCGTCAAACAAGAAATTCATACGAATTTCTCAAGAAACTCACGAAGATGGTTCTCCACATCTACATGCTTTAATACAATTCGAAGGTAAACTTCAATTATACAATAATCGTTTATTTGATCTTACCCATCCAAACACCTCTTCAATATTTCATCCGAATATTCAAGGAGCAAAATCCAGTTCAGATGTTAAAAAATACATTGAAAAGGAAGGAACCTATCTAGATTGGGGTGAGTTTCAGATAGATGGTCGGTCTGCAAGAGGAGGATTACAATCCGCTAATGAAGCTTACGCCCAAGCTTTAAATAGCGAAACTCATCAAAAAGCAATGGAAACTATTAAAGAGCTTGCGCCTAGAGATTTTGTTCTACAATTCCACAATATTCAAAACAATCTAAACCGAATCTTCCAAAAGCCAAAAGAAGTCTACGTTCCGAAATTCCATTTTAGTCAATTCATACTCACGGATGAAATTTCATTATGGTTCTCAAAAATTTCGAACCACAAAATTTAAATGAATCCCCTGCGGGGCCATCTTTTCATATACTCAAAAAAGATACAGACAGACCAAAATCAATTATTATCGAAGGTCCTACAAGAACAGGAAAAACACAGTGGGCACGTTCTATTGGACCACATAATTACTTAAGTGGCACCTGGTGCACTTTTCCTCAAACGACAAACGAGACTTTAATAACTTATTCACCTCTTTATTAAACAGGAGGAACTCTTCCTGTTCCTCCAAATTGATGTCTTTCGGGTTCGCCTTGATTCCCAAAATGTCCCACTTGTTCTGCCGAAGAAAACAACTGGTGCAAACGGCCGACAATTGTGGATAATTGTTTGGCAACTCTGTCACTTTGAAAGGAGGCATATAAATACAGAATAGTCTGAAGTAAAAATAATAGTATAAAAATTAAAAACAACCAATCAGGTAACGATACCATTCTAAAACAAATATTTAATCACAGAACTTAGCTTATAAGCTAAGCAACAACCGACAAAGAATAAAGTACAACAGTACTTTTTGTCGGCCACGTGCACTACACGACAAAAATATTAAACAGATGTGGGTCCCAACACATTAAAAAGAAGGTACGACAACCAAATGTGGGCCCCACCACATTTGAAAGACGGCGGGATTAAAAAATAAAGCATAAAAAATCCCGCCTAAAACCTAATAGGACCCACAAAAACACGTGGCAAAATTTAGGCCACCCGGTAATATTAAACGGGTGGCCTAAATTTTGCCAGATGTCAAACGCATATGTATTGGTGTTAACCTATATAAACAACCCCATAACACCAATACAACCAGAACATTGAAACAACACCGATTACAATTATGAGAAACCCCCCAACTAATTTTCGTCTTCATGCAAAAAATATTTTCCTCACATATCCAAAATGCAATTTAGAAATTTCCGAAGCAATGAAACAAATACAAAACATACAATGTACGTCAAACAAGAAATTCAAACGAATTTCTCAAGAAACTCACGAAGATGGTTCTCCACATCTACATGCTTTAATACAATTCGAAGGTAAACTTCAATTATACAATAATCGTTTATTTGATCTTACCCATCCAAACACCTCTTCAATATTTCATCCGAATATTCAAGGAGCAAAATCCAGTTCAGATGTTAAAAAATACATTGAAAAGGAAGGAACCTATCTAGATTGGGGTGAGTTTCAGATAGATGGTAGGTCTGCCAGAGGAGGATTACAATCCGCTAATGAAGCTTACGCCCAAGCTTTAAATAGCGAAACTCATCAAAAAGCAATGGAAACTATTAAAGAGCTTGCGCCTAGAGATTTTGTTCTACAATTCCACAATATTCAAAACAATCTAAACCGAATCTTCCAAAAGCCAAAAGAAGTCTACGTTCCGAAATTCCATTTTAGTCAATTCATACTCACGGATGAAATTTCATTATGGTTCTCAAAAACTTTCGAACCACAAAATTTAAATGAATCCCCTGCGGGGCCATCTTTTCATATACTCAAAAAAGATACTGACGGACCAAAATCAATTATTATCGAAGGTTCTACAAGAACAGGAAAAACACAGTGGGCACGTTCTATTGGACCACATAATTACTTAAGGTGGTATTCCAATTGTTTGGCAACTCTGTCACTTTGAAAGGAGGCATATAAATACAGAATAGTCTGAAGTAAAAATAATAGTATAAAAATTAAAAACAACCAATCAGGTAACGATACCATTCTAAAACAAATATTTAATCACAGAACTTAGCTTATAAGCTAAGCAACAACCGACAAAGAATAAAGTACAACAGTACTTTTTGTCGGCCACGTGCACTACACGATAAAAATATTAAACAGATGTGGGTCCCACCACATTAAAAAGAAGGTACGACAACCAAATGTGGGCCCCACCACATTTAAAAGACGGCGGGATAAAAAAATAAAGCATAAAAAATCCCGCCTAAAACCTAATAGGACCCACAAAAACACGTGGCAAAATTTAGGCCACCCGGTAATATTAAACGGGTGGCCTAAATTTTGCCAGATGTCAAACGCATATGTATTGGTGTTAACCTATATAAACAACCCCATAACACCAATACAACCAGAACATTGAAACAACACCGATTACAATTATGAGAAACCCCCCAACTAATTTTCGTCTTCATGCAAAAAATATTTTCCTCACATATCCAAAATGCAATTTAGAAATTTCCGAAGCAATGAAACAAATACAAAACATACAATGTTCGTCAAACAAGAAATTCATACGAATTTCTCAAGAAACTCACGAAGATGGTTCTCCACATCTACATGCTTTAATACAATTCGAAGGTAAACTTCAATTATACAATAATCGTTTATTTGATCTTACCCATCCAAACACCTCTTCAATATTTCATCCGAATATTCAAGGAGCAAAATCCAGTTCAGATGTTAAAAAATACATTGAAAAGGAAGGAACCTATCTAGATTGGGGTGAGTTTCAGATAGATGGTCGGTCTGCAAGAGGAGGATTACAATCCGCTAATGAAGCTTACGCCCAAGCTTTAAATAGCGAAACTCATCAAAAAGCAATGGAAACTATTAAAGAGCTTGCGCCTAGAGATTTTGTTCTACAATTCCACAATATTCAAAACAATCTAAACCGAATCTTCCAAAAGCCAAAAGAAGTCTACGTTCCGAAATTCCATTTTAGTCAATTCATACTCACGGATGAAATTTCATTATGGTTCTCAAAAACTTTCGAACCACAAAATTTAAATGAATCCCCTGCGGGGCCATCTTTTCATATACTCAAAAAAGATACTGACAGACCAAAATCAATTATTATCGAAGGTTCTACAAGAACAGGAAAAACACAGTGGGCACGTTCTATTGGACCACATAATTACTTAAGGTGGTATTCCAATTGTTTGGCAACTCTGTCACTTTGAAAGGAGGCATATAAATACAGAATAGTCTGAAGTAAAAATAATAGTATAAAAATTAAAAACAACCAATCAGGTAACGATACCATTCTAAAACAAATATTTAATCACAGAACTTAGCTTATAAGCTAAGCAACAACCGACAAAGAATAAAGTACAACAGTACTTTTTGTCGGCCACGTGCACTACACGATAAAAATATTAAACAGATGTGGGTCCCACCACATTAAAAAGAAGGTACGACAACCAAATGTGGGCCCCACCACATTTGAAAGACGGCGGGATAAAAAAATAAAGCATAAAAAAACCCGCCTAAAACCTAATAGGACCCACAAAAACACGTGGCAAAATTTAGGCCACCCGGTAATATTAAACGGGTGGCCTAAATTTTGCCAGATGTCAAACGCATATGTATTGGTGTTAACCTATATAAACAACCCCATAACACCAATACAACCAGAACATTGAAACAACACCGATTACAATTATGAGAAACCCCCCAACTAATTTTCGTCTTCATGCAAAAAATATTTTCCTCACATATCCAAAATGCAATTTAGAAATTTCCGAAGCAATGAAACAAATACAAAACATACAATGTTCGTCAAACAAGAAATTCATACGAATTTCTCAAGAAACTCACGAAGATGGTTCTCCACATCTACATGCTTTAATACAATTCGAAGGTAAACTTCAATTATACAATAATCGTTTATTTGATCTTACCCATCCAAACACCTCTTCAATATTTCATCCGAATATTCAAGGAGCAAAATCCAGTTCAGATGTTAAAAAATACATTGAAAAGGAAGGAACCTATCTAGATTGGGGTGAGTTTCAGATAGATGGTCGGTCTGCAAGAGGAGGATTACAATCCGCTAATAAAGCTTACGCCCAAGCTTTAAATAGCGAAACTCATCAAAAAGCAATGGAAACTATTAAAGAGCTTGCGCCTAGAGATTTTGTTCTACAATTCCACAATATTCAAAACAATCTAAACCGAATCTTCCAAAAGCCAAAAGAAGTCTACGTTCCGAAATTCCATTTTAGTCAATTCATACTCACGGATGAAATTTCATTATGGTTCTCAAAAACTTTCGAACCACAAAATTTAAATGAATCCCCTGCGGGGCCATCTTTTCATATACTCAAAAAAGATACTGACAGACCAAAATCAATTATTATCGAAGGTTCTACAAGAACAGGAAAAACACAGTGGGCACGTTCTATTGGACCACATAATTACTTAAGTGGCACCTGGTGCACTTTTCCTCAAACGACAAACGAGACTTTAATAACTTATTCACCTCTTTATTAAACAGGAGGAACTCTTCCTGTTCCTCCAAATTGATGTCTTTCGGGTTCGCCTTGATTCCCAAAATGTCCCACTTGTTCTGCCGAAGAAAACAACTGGTGCAAACGGCCAACAATTGTGGATAATTGTTTGGCAACTCTGTCACTTTGAAAGGAGGCATATAAATACAGAATAGTCTGAAGTAAAAATAATAGTATAAAAATTAAAAACAACCAATCAGGTAACGATACCATTCTAAAACAAATATTTAATCACAGAACTTAGCTTATAAGCTAAGCAACAACCGACAAAGAATAAAGTACAACAGTACTTTTTGTCGGCCACGTGCACTACACGACAAAAATATTAAACAGATGTGGGTCCCAACACATTAAAAAGAAGGTACGACAACCAAATGTGGGCCCCACCACATTTAAAAGACGGCGGGATTAAAAAATAAAGCATAAAAAATCCCGCCTAAAACCTAATAGGACCCACAAAAACACGTGGCAAAATTTAGGCCACCCGGTAATATTAAACGGGTGGCCTAAATTTTGCCAGATGTCAAACGCATATGTATTGGTGTTAACCTATATAAACAACCCCATAACACCAATACAACCAGAACATTGAAACAACACCGATTACAATTATGAGAAACCCCCCAACTAATTTTCGTCTTCATGCAAAAAATATTTTCCTCACATATCCAAAATGCAATTTAGAAATTTCCGAAGCAATGAAACAAATACAAAACATACAATGTTCGTCAAACAAGAAATTCATACGAATTTCTCAAGAAACTCACGAAGATGGTTCTCCACATCTACATGCTTTAATACAATTCGAAGGTAAACTTCAATTATACAATAATCGTTTATTTGATCTTACCCATCCAAACACCTCTTCAATATTTCATCCGAATATTCAAGGAGCAAAATCCAGTTCAGATGTTAAAAAATACATTGAAAAGGAAGGAACCTATCTAGATTGGGGTGAGTTTCAGATAGATGGTCGGTCTGCAAGAGGAGGATTACAATCCGCTAATGAAGCTTACGCCCAAGCTTTAAATAGCGAAACTCATCAAAAAGCAATGGAAACTATTAAAGAGCTTGCGCCTAGAGATTTTGTTCTACAATTCCACAATATTCAAAACAATCTAAACCGAATCTTCCAAAAGCCAAAAGAAGTCTACGTTCCGAAATTCCATTTTAGTCAATTCATACTCACGGATGAAATTTCATTATGGTTCTCAAAAACTTTCGAACCACAAAATTTAAATGAATCCCCTGCGGGGCCATCTTTTCATATACTCAAAAAAGATACTGACAGACCAAAATCAATTATTATCGAAGGTTCTACAAGAACAGGAAAAACACAGTGGGCACGTTCTATTGGACCACATAATTACTTAAGTGCACCTGGTGCACTTTTCCTCAAACGACAAACGAGACTTTAATAACTTATTCACCTCTTTATTAAACAGGAGGAACTCTTCCTGTTCCTCCAAATTGATGTCTTTCGGGTTCGCCTTGATTCCCAAAATGTCCCACTTGTTCTGCCGAAGAAAACAACTGGTGCAAACGGCCAACAATTGTGGATAATTGTTTGGCAACTCTGTCACTTTGAAAGGAGGCATATAAATACAGAATAGTCTGAAGTAAAAATAATAGTATAAAAATTAAAAACAACCAATCAGGTAACGATACCATTCTAAAACAAATATTTAATCACAGAACTTAGCTTATAAGCTAAGCAACAACCGACAAAGAATAAAGTACAACAGTACTTTTTGTCGGCCACGTGCACTACACGACAAAAATATTAAACAGATGTGGGTCCCAACACATTAAAAAGAAGGTACGACAACCAAATGTGGGCCCCACCACATTTAAAAGACGGCGGGATTAAAAAATAAAGCATAAAAAATCCCGCCTAAAACCTAATAGGACCCACAAAAACACGTGGCAAAATTTAGGCCACCCGGTAATATTAAACGGGTGGCCTAAATTTTGCCAGATGTCAAACGCATATGTATTGGTGTTAACCTATATAAACAACCCCATAACACCAATACAACCAGAACATTGAAACAACACCGATTACAATTATGAGAAACCCCCCAACTAATTTTCGTCTTCATGCAAAAAATATTTTCCTCACATATCCAAAATGCAATTTAGAAATTTCCGAAGCAATGAAACAAATACAAAACATACAATGTTCGTCAAACAAGAAATTCATACGAATTTCTCAAGAAACTCACGAAGATGGTTCTCCACATCTACATGCTTTAATACAATTCGAAGGTAAACTTCAATTATACAATAATCGTTTATTTGATCTTACCCATCCAAACACCTCTTCAATATTTCATCCGAATATTCAAGGAGCAAAATCCAGTTCAGATGTTAAAAAATACATTGAAAAGGAAGGAACCTATCTAGATTGGGGTGAGTTTCAGATAGATGGTCGGTCTGCAAGAGGAGGATTACAATCCGCTAATGAAGCTTACGCCCAAGCTTTAAATAGCGAAACTCATCAAAAAGCAATGGAAACTATTAAAGAGCTTGCGCCTAGAGATTTTGTTCTACAATTCCACAATATTCAAAACAATCTAAACCGAATCTTCCAAAAGCCAAAAGAAGTCTACGTTCCGAAATTCCATTTTAGTCAATTCATACTCACGGATGAAATTTCATTATGGTTCTCAAAAACTTTCGAACCACAAAATTTAAATGAATCCCCTGCGGGGCCATCTTTTCATATACTCAAAAAAGATACTGACAGACCAAAATCAATTATTATCGAAGGTTCTACAAGAACAGGAAAAACACAGTGGGCACGTTCTATTAGACCACATAATTACTTAAGTGGCACCTGGTGCACTTTTCCTCAAACGACAAACGAGACTTTAATAACTTATTCACCTCTTTATTAAACAGGAGGAACTCTTCCTGTTCCTCCAAATTGATGTCTTTCGGGTTCGCCTTGATTCCCAAAATGTCCCACTTGTTCTGCCGAAGAAAACAACTGGTGCAAACGGCCGACAATTGTGGATAATTGTTTGGCAACTCTGTCACTTTGAAAGGAGGCATATAAATACAGAATAGTCTGAAGTAAAAATAATAGTATAAAAATTAAAAACAACCAATCAGGTAACGATACCATTCTAAAACAAATATTTAATGTGATGTCCCGGAAATTTAGGCAATAATTATTTAATAATTTCATTGATAATTATTTTATAATGTGAAATATTGATATGATAATTCAAACTGAAAATCTCTTTTGAAAATTTACAATTAATTAATTTGTTAAATGATATTCTTTTCAAAAATCAAAAATATTTTATTTATAATGTATAAATGTTTATACATTGTAAATAGAGATTTGGTTTTAATTTTAAATTTATATTTAATAAAGTATATTTTCTAATTATTATATATAAATGTAAATTTGTAAATTGATTTAAATTAGTAAGTAAGTATTTATTTTTGTTTATAAAATAAATATAGTTTAATTTTGTTTTATAATAAAAGTATAATTTGTTTTATTTTAAAATTGCTTTTCTTTGAAATAGATTTAATTCATTCTTCTCTTTTGAAATTTGGTTTATAAATAATATTATTTTAAAATAATTAAAAAACCATTTTAATGTAAGAGTATATATATGTATTTCAAAGCTAATGTTAATAAACATTTAAAAATATAACATGTTTAAATAATTTGAAATAGTTTAAGATAATTTAAATACATATATAAATTTAAAATTGCTTCTAAACATTGATATATACATGTGTTAAGTTCTTAAACAATTAAGTGGACACTTGTAAATCAATTATCTTACTTAACATAACAAGTGGCATGCTAATTTATTTTTGGAATTTATTATTATTAATAAGAAAACATAACATTACATTTTGTTAAAACATTTTCTTCAAATGAGACTTAAATCAGATTTTAGGAAGAAAACTGAAAACCAAATTCCATCTAAAATTTGCAAAACCAATTCATGTTCAAAATCTACAAACAAATACAAATTTATCTTCAAACCTGCAATCTTCCTCTTCAAAATCTCAAACCTGCAAATTACAAACTTCAATCAAGTCTGCATGCTCAATTACAACCTCAAATCTGCAAATCATTTCTTCAAAATACAACTTCATATTTGCAACCTATCTTCAAACTTCAACCAAACCTAAATATCTGAATAACAAAATGAAGTCCAATTTAAAGTCTGAACTATTAGATGAGTCTGCATGCATCATAAGACAGAAAAGCAACTTCAACTTCAAATTTGCATCTCTGGAACAATCTGCATATCTGAAGCTAAAATTCAGTGATCAAATTGGAAGTCCAACATCAACTTGCTAATGGCATTCAAGTTCATCATGCATTTCAAATGTAAGCCCTGGGAATGAAGTCTACACCTAAGATTTGCTCTGCATTCTTCAATTTAATAAGGTGAGTAAACCTTTACTTTTAAAAACAGTTTCTTTTTAATCAAACTGTTTACAAGATTGTTCTGTTTGTTTCTAAAAAAAAAGTGAATAACCCCACATGCACCAAAGTTTGAGTGATCAGAGCATATGAATTGAAAGATATGAGCTTGTAGAATGATGACTGTTCTGTGTACATGTTTGTGTTTAAATATTGCTTTTGCCTGTAGCTATATATCTTGTAAATTAAGATTTTTCTTTTACATAAAATCTTTACCACTTGAATTGATTCCAGTTTGTAATTTTTGTGAAATAAGACATGTTGTTTGGTATAGCTTAGATTTATAAATTTTCTGTTAGTTTAAGAAAATGTAGTCTCTGTAAAACAATGGAAATCAGTTATATTCAAATAACCAAATCCAAACTCATAATGATTGGGGAATGCTGTAATATGAATGGAGGTAGAGGGGTTGATAAGGGAAGATGGTCAGTAATTTATGTCAGAGGAGATGGTGATTGAATTGAGGTTTCCAGGTTTTCAAAAGCCTGCTTTTTAGTGTGCAGTTCTTAGTATCTGCATATGCTCTATGTTGCATTAAGTGAGTTAGGAACTTGAGAGGTTGTAGAGAGGACTTGAGGGAGGGTTTGCCGGAGTCTCAAGGGTGTTGATGGTCGGAGGTGAGATTGGGAGATGGAGACAGGTTTGGTAGTTGAGTTCTGGTGAACTCAGATGGGGTGTGCAGGGTTTGTTGTGACTCGGGTAATACTCGGGTAGTTGTGCTTCTAACTCGAAGCAGAGGAGATTGGAACTCGAAGTAGTAGATGGGTAGCTCGGGTTTATGTGCAGGGTTTTTAAATCCAGAGAGTTGCAGTTTTTCTTAGAAATTTGAATTGAATTCAAATTCTAGTGTAGGGTTGATTTAAGTATGGATTGAACTAAATCTAAATAGAGTTTGAATTCATAGTTTTTAAAGGTAAATCTTAAACTTAAACAGGATTTAAAACTCTGTTTTAAATCAAGAATTTAAAACAGTTGCAGGTTTAAATCCAGAGAGAATTTACAGTTTTAAATTTTAAATGGAATTCATATTTTAAGGTGAAATCTGGATTTAAGTATGAATTGGAATTGAATCCAAATAAAGTTCTGAGTTCAAAGTTTTAAAGATGAAATTTTTAAATTTTAACAAAGTTTTAATTTCTGTTTAATCAAGAAATTTTAAAACTGTTTCAGGTTTTATAACAGAGAGTTGCAGTTTTTAATGTTTAATGAAATTCATGTTTTAAGTTGTAAATTTGATTTAAATACAAGTTAAATTTGTATTCAAATAGAGTTTGGAATTCAAAGTTTTCAAAAATGAAATATGTTAAATTTAAACAAGTTTTAAATTTGGTTCTAAATCAATATTAAAACAGTTGCAGATTTATTGAACCTGTACTTTTGCAGTTTTAAAGTATTAAATAAAATTCATATTTTAAAGATTTTAAATTAAATCAAATGCAAGATTTAACTGAATTCAAATGAATTTTGAATTCAAAGTTTTTAATTCTGTTTTTAATCTAGATTTAAACTGTTTCAGGTTTAAGCCTGAGAGATTTGCAGTTTTAAAACTTTTTGAATAAATTCATATTTTAAAGTTGCAACATGATTCAAGTGTAACTTGAATTTGAATTCAAATTTTATTCTGAATTAAAAGTTTTAAAAATTCAAATCTTAAATTTAAACTAGATTTAAAATTCAGTTTTAATCAAGTTTAAGAATAGTTTCAGGTTGTTTTTTTTTAAACCAGAATTAGATTTAAATAGTTTTGTAAGTTTTAGAAGTATGATCAAATTTAAATATTTTCAAATTTGATTTAAACTGGTTTGAAATCAAATTAAAAACAGTTTCAAATTTACTTTGAAACTCAGTCTTGATTTCAAACAGTTTATAAATTTAAAGAAGAATGAATGAACATATTTCAGTGTTTAATATAGATTTGAAAATAAAATTTGATTTCAAATAAGTTTAAACTTGGAAGAAATTAGTTCCTTAGTATTTGAATTTAAAATATGAAGTGTTAATTTAGATTCATGTTTAAATGGTTAAACATTTTAAAATATCAAATTTTTAAAATGGAATTTGAATTTGAATTTAGAAATGTATTGTTTTAATACATTTTGAATGCGAAGGAGTTATTTGATTAGTAATTAGAATATTTTGAAAATATTTAAGATAATTAAGAATTTACTTAATTATCTGATTTGAAATAATGATTTAGATTAATTTTAATTAGAAATGATTTATTAATCTGATCCAGATTTCTTAAGTATGTAATTAATGAAATGTGTTAAATAATAATGATGATAATTATCTAAGGATAATTTAGTAATTAATTAAGGAAATTAATTTTGGGTAATTAATTAGATTAATTGATTGAATCTAATTAATTGTAATTTGTTAAGTAATTAAGTAATTAATTACTTATTGTAATTTATTTTGGATTGTGATTTATTTTAGTTAATTAATTTAGTTTAATTAATTTAAATAAATCATTTGATGATTTTAAGAATGTAATTACTTAATGTAATTAGTGGAGCAGGATTACTTAATGAAGTAATAATGTTAATTACTGGAATGTAATTAGTAATTTGGATAATTACTTTTGTAATTAATTAAGGAATTAATTAATGATTAATTATTGGTTAATTAATTTGTTAATGAGTAATTAAAGATAGTTAATTACTTAATTGAATATTAATCAAGGTGATTAATAATTAGATTTAATTACTAAATGTAATTAATTTTAATTAAGTAATTTATTTAAATGTTAGAGATCATTAATTATTTTAATTAATGATGTAATTAATGATTGTTTAATTAATTATTAATTAATTAAGTGATTAATTAATTGTAATTAATTAAGTGATTAATTAATTGTAATTAACTAAGGATAAATATAATTAATTATAATTAATTAATAAATGAGTAATTAAATGTTAATTATTTATGATTAAGGTTAATTAATTAAGGACTAATTACTTATTGTAATTAGTAAATGATTAATCAGGGTTGTTTAATCAAGTTAAATACATAGTGTATAATTAATTAACTGGGTTAATTAATTAATGGATGTTAAGCAGGATTTAAATGTGTTAATTAATTTAATTTATTTTAAATTAATTAGAGATGATTGTAATTAATTTAATTCATTTTAAATTAATTATAAATTGTTGGTTAGCAAATCATTGCTTATGGATGTTATTGATTGAATGGTTGTGATCTCAGTAATGAGATGAGTTGTATTTGTATGATATGAATGTATGGTTTAAATATGATGGTTTGTGATGGATTGTTTGGTTGTGATGATTATCTGTTTATGGATGATACAGATTATCTGTTATGATATGAATGTGCTTATCTATTGTTAAATGTAGTTTACCTATCTCTGTAAAGTATATAGTAATGAGATAAGTTAATTGTTTAAAAACCCTTAAGTACAACTTGGACATTAAAATGGCGTTTGGTTTCGATGAGACCGGGATCGGATTTGCTACACTACAGCGTGATAGGGGGTTCTCGCTTTGCGTTAGGTGGCGAACGGGAGACTCTTACCCCTACATGCCCCCGGGGATAGTATAAGGTCTTGCGGGGTTGGTTGCGACTCGAGAGGGTGGCCGTAAAAGCAAATTCGAGGTATCACTGTGAGCCACAGCGGGGCTGGGATGGTTGAAAAGCCTACCGGTCGTGAGCCGTTGCTGATGGTTGAAAAGCCTAGGACGTCACAGGTGGTATCAGAGCAATAGGTTGAGTGAATACCTAGGCTCTGTAGTGGTGTCCTTCTTGAGAGAGCGTATTTGTAATTTTGAATATATATATGTATATATTTTCTACCTATTTGATTGGGTTACCTGTTCAGGTTTTCCAATATAATAATAAAGGTAGATAGGATAGTGGTTTGTGAAACACAACTACCAATGGTTGGAGTTTGAGTGTTTGAGATTGCAAGTGGTCTGCTAGGGCAGTGTTGGGCATCTTGAGTAGTTCTGCAGTTTGGTGTGAAGGATTTCAACGATCTCCGAAGGAAATCTTTTCAAGATCCGGAGTATATTTTTGGATTGTAAGCTGGATTTCACTCGTGTGAGTGGACTCTCTTGAGTTTGGATTAGTTGGGAGTTCTGAAGCCGGCAATGGTATTTTGGCAACTTCACGAAGGAGTTCTGTCTTTTTTTGAGTTGAGACTCAGTTTGGCAGAGTTTGAGCTTGGTTTGGTAGCGAGTTTCCTGAGAGATATTTGTCTATCTGGAAGGCTCTATTGTGAAGAGGCTGGTGTAGCTTTGAGGTTCGTTGAGCTTTTGGATAAGGAAGTTTTGGCAGCAGTAGCAGCAATGAGTGGCCTGTTCTTCGAAGGTTCAGAAGTCTCTTTGATTCTTCTATCAGAAGTCCGGGAAGATGGTGGAGCTTATCCATTTCTTCTGGAGCTCAGATGGGTGTGAGGTCAGTGGTTAAGAGGTGGACCACTAGTTTCTTCTTTTGAAGGCTTTAGCTGTTCTGATTGTTGAGGTGGGGACGATTTCTTGGAATCTGAACTGAGTAGAATCGCAAAAGTGACTTGCGATGGTTCGGAAGTTCTCTAAGTGATCTTTGTTTGGATTGAAGCATCTTTAGAGGATGTTTGAGTTATCAAAGTGGTATTTTCTAGATATCTTCGAAGGAGTTAAGATTGGTATCCGCATCAAGAGTTCGAGTTCTATATCGACTTGATTCTTGGAGCTGTCCCGGTGGTTCAGCATTGTAGGAGATTCTTTGAGTGAGATCTGTTTGAGTTGGCAGGATTTATTAGATCCAGTTTTCTGGTTGAATTTTGCTGTAGTGTTTGTGACTGAATCGGATAAGTCACTGAGATTTTATGGAATTTGATGAACAATATTCCGGAATAAGTTGATCAAGTTTATACTTATGTTCATCAACAGCATTCTCGAATCAGAGTTGCGCAGTGGAAGCATGGTGGCAGCTATTCCAGAATTGAAGCACCCGATTCTTGGGAATTTGAGTTTTGTCTTGAATCAAAGGATATCTATAGAAAATTTATTTTGGATCTGGAGACTTGATTGTTTTGTATCTGTTTGTTTCCAGAAAGAGTAGTTTGTTTGAAGTCTTCTGATATTTGTGTAGAAGAGCTATGTGGTAGATCTGATTGATCTAGAAGGTTGGAGGCAGCCCAAGATCGATATGGGAGATTGTGTGGATATGAGATTAGATCTTTCTGTTTTCTCTTAAAGAGTTAAGTGATTGTTCTACGAGACTGAATTTCCAGTTCGGATAGCTGGAATTTGTTTATTTTCACGTATCTCTGAGGGAGTACGTGTATGATTTATCATTGGTTTTAGATTCAGCAGTTCTGAAAGATTTGGGAGTTGATCAGGACTTGCCGGTAGTCCTGTATTCTGTTTAGATTTGTAGATCTAGATATATAGGAGCTCTAGATCTGAGTGGTGTTGCTAGTTTAGATTCTGTAGGGCGAGTGTTCCGGTGTTTGTACATGGGAAACTCTAGGAATTCTTATCCAGAATTTTGTCTGGATAATTAGAATTGTTTGTTTTGAATTGGTTGCTTTGGTTGCTAGTATTTGGTTGATAGTATATGATTGCTCTTTTAAAATTTAAAATCTGTATAGAATTATTAAATTACCTTTGCTTTTAAATTTCGGGGACGAAATTCTTTTAAGGGGGGAGGAATGTGATGTCCCGGAAATTTAGGCAATAATTATTTAATAATTTCATTGATAATTATTTTATAATGTGAAATATTGATATGATAATTCAAACTGAAAATCTCTTTTGAAAATTTACAATTAATTAATTTGTTAAATGATATTCTTTTCAAAAATCAAAAATATTTTATTTATAATGTATAAATGTTTATACATTGTAAATAGAGATTTGGTTTTAATTTTAAATTTATATTTAATAAAGTATATTTTCTAATTATTATATATAAATGTAAATTTGTAAATTGATTTAAATTAGTAAGTAAGTATTTATTTTTGTTTATAAAATAAATATAGTTTAATTTTGTTTTATAATAAAAGTATAATTTGTTTTATTTTAAAATTGCTTTTCTTTGAAATAGATTTAATTCATTCTTCTCTTTTGAAATTTGGTTTATAAATAATATTATTTTAAAATAATTAAAAAACCATTTTAATGTAAGAGTATATATATGTATTTCAAAGCTAATGTTAATAAACATTTAAAAATAAAACATGTTTAAATAATTTGAAATAGTTTAAGATAATTTAAATACATATATAAATTTAAAATTGCTTCTAAACATTGATATATACATGTGTTAAGTTCTTAAACAATTAAGTGGACACTTGTAAATCAATTATCTTACTTAACATAACAAGTGGCATGCTAATTTATTTTTGGAATTTATTATTATTAATAAGAAAACATAACATTACATTTTGTTAAAACATTTTCTTCAAATGAGACTTAAATCAGATTTTAGGAAGAAAACTGAAAACCAAATTCCATCTAAAATTTGCAAAACCAATTCATGTTCAAAATCTACAAACAAATACAAATTTATCTTCAAACCTGCAATCTTCCTCTTCAAAATCTCAAACCTGCAAATTACAAACTTCAATCAAGTCTGCATGCTCAATTACAACCTCAAATCTGCAAATCATTTCTTCAAAATACAACTTCATATTTGCAACCTATCTTCAAACTTCAACCAAACCTAAATATCTGAATAACAAAATGAAGTCCAATTTAAAGTCTGAACTATTAGATGAGTCTGCATGCATCATAAGACAGAAAAGCAACTTCAACTTCAAATTTGCATCTCTGGAACAATCTGCATATCTGAAGCTAAAATTCAGTGATCAAATTGGAAGTCCAACATCAACTTGCTAATGGCATTCAAGTTCATCATGCATTTCAAATGTAAGCCCTGGGAATGAAGTCTACACCTAAGATTTGCTCTGCATTCTTCAATTTAATAAGGTGAGTAAACCTTTACTTTTAAAAACAGTTTCTTTTTAATCAAACTGTTTACAAGATTGTTCTGTTTGTTTCTAAAAAAAAAAGTGAATAACCCCACATGCACCAAAGTTTGAGTGATCAGAGCATATGAATTGAAAGATATGAGCTTGTAGAATGATGACTGTTCTGTGTACATGTTTGTGTTTAAATATTGCTTTTGCCTGTAGCTATATATCTTGTAAATTAAGATTTTTCTTTTACATAAAATCTTTACCACTTGAATTGATTCCAGTTTGTAATTTTTGTGAAATAAGACATGTTGTTTGGTATAGCTTAGATTTATAAATTTTCTGTTAGTTTAAGAAAATGTAGTCTCTGTAAAACAATGGAAATCAGTTATATTCAAATAACCAAATCCAAACTCATAATGATTGGGGCATGCTGTAATATGAATGGAGGTAGAGGGGTTGATAAGGGAAGATGGTCAGTAATTTATGTCAGAGGAGATGGTGATTGAATTGAGGTTTCCAGGTTTTCAAAAGCCTGCTTTTTAGTGTGCAGTTCTTAGTATCTGCATATGCTCTATGTTGCATTAAGTGAGTTAGGAACTTGAGAGGTTGTAGAGAGGACTTGAGGGAGGGTTTGCCGGAGTCTCAAGGGTGTTGATGGTCGGAGGTGAGATTGGGAGATGGAGACAGGTTTGGTAGTTGAGTTCTGGTGAACTCAGATGGGGTGTGCAGGGTTTGTTGTGACTCGGGTAATACTCGGGTAGTTGTGCTTCTAACTCGAAGCAGAGGAGATTGGAACTCGAAGTAGTAGATGGGTAGCTCGGGTTTATGTGCAGGGTTTTTAAATCCAGAGAGTTGCAGTTTTTCTTAGAAATTTGAATTGAATTCAAATTCTAGTGTAGGGTTGATTTAAGTATGGATTGAACTAAATCTAAATAGAGTTTGAATTCATAGTTTTTAAAGGTAAATCTTAAACTTAAACAGGATTTAAAACTCTGTTTTAAATCAAGAATTTAAAACAGTTGCAGGTTTAAATCCAGAGAGAATTTACAGTTTTAAATTTTAAATGGAATTCATATTTTAAGGTGAAATCTGGATTTAAGTATGAATTGGAATTGAATCCAAATAAAGTTCTGAGTTCAAAGTTTTAAAGATGAAATTTTTAAATTTTAACAAAGTTTTAATTTCTGTTTAATCAAGAAATTTTAAAACTGTTTCAGGTTTTATAACAGAGAGTTGCAGTTTTTAATGTTTAATGAAATTCATGTTTTAAGTTGTAAATTTGATTTAAATACAAGTTAAATTTGTATTCAAATAGAGTTTGGAATTCAAAGTTTTCAAAAATGAAATATGTTAAATTTAAACAAGTTTTAAATTTGGTTCTAAATCAATATTAAAACAGTTGCAGATTTATTGAACCTGTACTTTTGCAGTTTTAAAGTATTAAATAAAATTCATATTTTAAAGATTTTAAATTAAATCAAATGCAAGATTTAACTGAATTCAAATGAATTTTGAATTCAAAGTTTTTAATTCTGTTTTTAATCTAGATTTAAACTGTTTCAGGTTTAAGCCTGAGAGATTTGCAGTTTTAAAACTTTTTGAATAAATTCATATTTTAAAGTTGCAACATGATTCAAGTGTAACTTGAATTTGAATTCAAATTTTATTCTGAATTAAAAGTTTTAAAAATTCAAATCTTAAATTTAAACTAGATTTAAAATTCAGTTTTAATCAAGTTTAAGAATAGTTTCAGGTTGTTTTTTTTTTTAAACCAGAATTAGATTTAAATAGTTTTGTAAGTTTTAGAAGTATGATCAAATTTAAATATTTTCAAATTTGATTTAAACAGGTTTGAAATCAAATTAAAAACAGTTTCAAATTTACTTTGAAACTCAGTCTTGATTTCAAACAGTTTATAAATTTAAAGAAGAATGAATGAACATATTTCAGTGTTTAATATAGATTTGAAAATAAAATTTGATTTCAAATAAGTTTAAACTTGGAAGAAATTAGTTCCTTAGTATTTGAATTTAAAATATGAAGTGTTAATTTAGATTCATGTTTAAATGGTTAAACATTTTAAAATATCAAATTTTTAAAATGGAATTTGAATTTGAATTTAGAAATGTATTGTTTTAATACATTTTGAATGTGAAGGAGTTATTTGATTAGTAATTAGAATATTTTGAAAATATTTAAGATAATTAAGAATTTACTTAATTATCTGATTTGAAATAATGATTTAGATTAATTTTAATTAGAAATGATTTATTAATCTGATCCAGATTTCTTAAGTATGTAATTAATGAAATGTGTTAAATAATAATGATGATAATTATCTAAGGATAATTTAGTAATTAATTAAGGAAATTAATTTTGGGTAATTAATTAGATTAATTGATTGAATCTAATTAATTGTAATTTGTTAAGTAATTAAGTAATTAATTACTTATTGTAATTTATTTTGGATTGTGATTTATTTTAGTTAATTAATTTAGTTTAATTAATTTAAATAAATCATTTGATGATTTTAAGAATGTAATTACTTAATGTAATTAGTGGAGCAGGATTACTTAATGAAGTAATAATGTTAATTACTGGAATGTAATTAGTAATTTGGATAATTACTTTTGTAATTAATTAAGGAATTAATTAATGATTAATTATTGGTTAATTAATTTGTTAATAAGTAATTAAAGATAGTTAATTACTTAATTGAATATTAATCAAGGTGATTAATAATTAGATTTAATTACTAAATGTAATTAATTTTAATTAAGTAATTTATTTAAATGTTAGAGATCATTAATTATTTTAATTAATGATGTAATTAATGATTGTTTAATTAATTATTAATTAATTAAGTGATTAATTAATTGTAATTAATTAAGTGATTAATTAATTGTAATTAACTAAGGATAAATATAATTAATTATAATTAATTAATAAATGAGTAATTAAATGTTAATTATTTATGATTAAGGTTAATTAATTAAGGACTAATTACTTATTGTAATTAGTAAATGATTAATCAGGGTTGTTTAATCAAGTTAAATACATAGTGTATAATTAATTAACTGGGTTAATTAATTAATGGATGTTAAGCAGGATTTAAATGTGTTAATTAATTTAATTTATTTTAAATTAATTAGAGATGATTGTAATTAATTTAATTCATTTTAAATTAATTATAAATTGTTGGTTAGCAAATCATTGCTTATGGATGTTATTGATTGAATGGTTGTGATCTCAGTAATGAGATGAGTTGTATTTGTATGATATGAATGTATGGTTTAAATATGATGGTTTGTGATGGATTGTTTGGTTGTGATGATTATCTGTTTATGGATGATACAGATTATCTGTTATGATATGAATGTGCTTATCTATTGTTAAATGTAGTTTACCTATCTCTGTAAAGTATATAGTAATGAGATAAGTTAATTGTTTAAAAACCCTTAAGTACAACTTGGACATTAAAATGGCGTTTGGTTTCGATGAGACCGGGATCGGGTTTCCATATTTGGATATCCGAAAACCACATCGATTCCAATTAAACGTTAGGTCGTTAATCCAAGTGGAGCAAGTGAAGACTCGAGGTGTAAGGGCTATACGTCAGTATAACTCTGTGGGTGATTCCGTAATGAGTTTGACGGAATAGTGCTTATAGATTCGAGATGGTGAATCAGAGTGCAAGGGCTATGGTCGTTGACTCTGAGGGTGATTCCAAAATGAGTGCAACGAGATAGTGCCTTCGGTTTCGTTCGAACCCGGAACGAACTTGTATGGATTGAATGCTTTCAGCACATCGTCAGGCGGACGATGAGCATTCTAAGATGATTGGTCCTATAAAGGTGATCGCAGCCTCAAGCCTCATCAACCGGGAATGGCTAAAACAGGGGAGGTGCAGCAAAGCTTCGTGGGTAGCCCCTACTGGAGGACAAGATTTATCCCTGTCTAGAGTCCCTTTATATTTCGGCTGTGTGGTGCAGTTGGCGACGGCCAATCTGCGGGGTAGTCTTGTTCGGAACTATTCAGTAAGGAATGGTTCCGGCTTTGTGTAGCAGGGGAGTTAGGGTGGCTCCTCGGTACGGTGATCTAGGCCACGTACTGTGACGGGCGGTACCCCAGTAGCCCTGCCATTGATGGAATCCAAAATCCAATAAGTGCCGTACGGTTTTGATTGTGCCCAACTATGTTGGAACGTGAGATGTAAGCATTCCAGCTATTTCTGTATTTTATTTTGAAAACCCTAAACACTATTATAATATCACTGGATTTCCTATCAAATGTTTTGGTTAGCGTAAGGTAAAAACTTTTCCATGTTTATGTGTGGGAAGTCTTACGTGATACTTTTCTTTTCAAAGGATTTTCTAAAGTTAAGCAATTTTAAACCCGTTTACTCACACCAGACCCCTGTCTGACCTGAGTGTTTATTTTCTGTTTTATTAAACTCTTGGGTACTCATATTCTATATGAGTAGTCAAGTGATTCAGGTTATCTCTTGACGAGTTCTGGAGGAGATAATGGAGCAGGAGGCTTCAACGTGTAGATATATGTAGTAGTTCCGCTGTGTTTGTGTTGTATTGATTCTCTCTGATGTACTTGGATTGTAATAGCTAGACAGATGTTTATAACTGTCTAGTTTTGTGTTGTATTAGCTGTATTACTCTGATGTATAAGATACTATGTAAAGTTTTATGTGATATATTATAATTTATTCGATTCCGCTGTGAGATTCTGATGTTGTCTGTTCTTTCTTTCCTTTCTTTTCTCTTTTTATCCCTTTCTTTCTTCTGAACGATGCAATCTTCCTGGAGTATGGAAGTTGGGTCGTCACATTTAATCACAGAACTTAGCTTATAAGCTAAGCAACAACCGACAAAGAATAAAGTACAACGGTACTTTTTGTCGGCCACGTGCACTACACGACAAAAATATTAAACAGATGTGGGTCCCACCACATTAAAAAGAAGGTACGACAACCAAATGTGGGCCCCACCACATTTAAAAGACGGCGGGATTAAAAAATAAAGCATAAAAAATCCCGCCTAAAACCTAATAGGACCCACAAAAACACGTGGCAAAATTTAGGCCACCCGGTAATATTAAACGGGTGGCCTAAATTTTGCCAGATGTCAAACGCATATGTATTGGTGTTAACCTATATAAACAACCCCATAACACCAATACAACCAGAACATTGAAACAACACCGATTACAATTATGAGAAACCCCCCAACTAATTTTCGTCTTCATGCAAAAAATATTTTCCTCACATATCCAAAATGCAATTTAGAAATTTCCGAAGCAATGAAACAAATACAAAACATACAATGTTCGTCAAACAAGAAATTCATACGAATTTCTCAAGAAACTCACGAAGATGGTTCTCCACATCTACATGCTTTAATACAATTCGAAGGTAAACTTCAATTATACAATAATCGTTTATTTGATCTTACCCATCCAAACACCTCTTCAATATTTCATCCGAATATTCAAGGAGCAAAATCCAGTTCAGATGTTAAAAAATACATTGAAAAGGAAGGAACCTATCTAGATTGGGGTGAGTTTCAGATAGATGGTCGGTCTGCAAGAGGAGGATTACAATCCGCTAATAAAGCTTACGCCCAAGCTTTAAATAGCGAAACTCATCAAAAAGCAATGGAAACTATTAAAGAGCTTGCGCCTAGAGATTTTGTTCTACAATTCCACAATATTCAAAACAATCTAAACCGAATCTTCCAAAAGCCAAAAGAAGTCTACGTTCCGAAATTCCATTTTAGTCAATTCATACTCACGGATGAAATTTCATTATGGTTCTCAAAAACTTTCGAACCACAAAATTTAAATGAATCCCCTGCGGGGCCATCTTTTCAAACGGCCAACAATTGTGGATAATTGTTTGGCAACTCTGTCACTTTGAAAGGAGGCATATAAATACAGAATAGTCTGAAGTAAAAATAATAGTATAAAAATTAAAAACAACCAATCAGGTAACGATACCATTCTAAAACAAATATTTAATCACAGAACTTAGCTTATAAGCTAAGCAACAACCGACAAAGAATAAAGTACAACAGTACTTTTTGTCGGCCACGTGCACTACACGATAAAAATATTAAACAGATGTGGGTCCCACCACATTAAAAAGAAGGTACGACAACCAAATGTGGGCCCCACCACATTTAAAAGACGGCGGGATAAAAAAATAAAGCAAAAAAAATCCCGCCTAAAACCTAAAAGGACCCACAAAAACACGTGGCAAAATTTAGGCCACCCGGTAATATTAAACGGGTGGCCTAAATTTTGCCAGATGTCAAACGCGTATGTATTGGTGTTAACCTATATAAACAACCCCATAACACCAATACAACCAGAACATTGAAACAACACCGATTACAATTATGAGAAACCCCCCAACTAATTTTCGTCTTCATGCAAAAAATATTTTCCTCGCATATCCAAAATGCAATTTAGAAATTTCCGAAGCAATGAAACAAATACAAAACATACAATGTTCGTCAAACAAGAAATTCATACGAATTTCTCAAGAAACTCACGAAGATGGTTCTCCACATCTACATGCTTTAATACAATTCGAAGGTAAACTTCAATTATACAATAATCGTTTATTTGATCTTACCCATCCAAACACCTCTTCAATATTTCATCCGAATATTCAAGGAGCAAAATCCAGTTCAGATGTTAAAAAATACATTGAAAAGGAAGGAACCTATCTAGATTGGGGTGAGTTTCAGATAGATGGTCGGTCTGCAAGAGGAGGATTACAATGCGCTAATAAAGCTTACGCCCAAGCTTTAAATAGCGAAACTCATCAAAAAGCAATGGAAACTATCAAAGAGCTTGCGCCTAGAGATTTTGTTCTACAATTCCACAATATTCAAAACAATCTAAACCGAATCTTCCAAAAGCCAAAAGAAGTCTACGTTCCGAAATTCCATTTTAGTCAATTCATACTCACGGATGAAATTTCATTATGGTTCTCAAAAACTTTCGAACCACAAAATTTAAATGAATCCCCTGCGGGGCCATCTTTTCATATACTCAAAAAAGATACTGACAGACCAAAATCAATTATTATCGAAGGTCCTACAAGAACAGGAAAAACACAGTGGGCACGTTCTATTGGACCACATAATTACTTAAGTGGCCATCTGGATTTCAACTACAACACTTTCTCAGACGAAGTGGAATACAACGTAATAGATGATGTGGATCCAGAGTACTTGAAAATGAAACATTGGAAACAATTAATTGGCGCGCAAAGAGAGTGGCAGACAAACCTTAAATATGGAAAACCACGTGTCATTAAAGGTGGTATTCTAATTGTTTGGCAACTCTGTCACTTTGAAAGGAGGCATATAAATACAGAATAGTCTGAAGTAAAAATAATAGTATAAAAATTAAAAACAACCAATCAGGTAACGATACCATTCTAAAACAAATATTTAATCACAGAACTTAGCTTATAAGCTAAGCAACAACCGACAAAGAATAAAGTACAACAGTACTTTTTGTCGGCCACGTGCACTACACGATAAAAATATTAAACAGATGTGGGTCCCACCACATTAAAAAGAAGGTACGACAACCAAATGTGGGCCCCACCACATTTGAAAGACGGCGGGATAAAAAAATAAAGCATAAAAAAACCCGCCTAAAACCTAATAGGACCCACAAAAACACGTGGCAAAATTTAGGCCACCCGGTAATATTAAACGGGTGGCCTAAATTTTGCCAGATGTCAAACGCATATGTATTGGTGTTAACCTATATAAACAACCCCATAACACCAATACAACCAGAACATTGAAACAACACCGATTACAATTATGAGAAACCCCCCAACTAATTTTCGTCTTCATGCAAAAAATATTTTCCTCACATATCCAAAATGCAATTTAGAAATTTCCGAAGCAATGAAACAAATACAAAACATACAATGTTCGTCAAACAAGAAATTCATACGAATTTCTCAAGAAACTCACGAAGATGGTTCTCCACATCTACATGCTTTAATACAATTCGAAGGTAAACTTCAATTATACAATAATCGTTTATTTGATCTTACCCATCCAAACACCTCTTCAATATTTCATCCGAATATTCAAGGAGCAAAATCCAGTTCAGATGTTAAAAAATACATTGAAAAGGAAGGAACCTATCTAGATTGGGGTGAGTTTCAGATAGATGGTCGGTCTGCAAGAGGAGGATTACAATCCGCTAATAAAGCTTACGCCCAAGCTTTAAATAGCGAAACTCATCAAAAAGCAATGGAAACTATTAAAGAGCTTGCGCCTAGAGATTTTGTTCTACAATTCCACAATATTCAAAACAATCTAAACCGAATCTTCCAAAAGCCAAAAGAAGTCTACGTTCCGAAATTCCATTTTAGTCAATTCATACTCACGGATGAAATTTCATTATGGTTCTCAAAAACTTTCGAACCACAAAATTTAAATGAATCCCCTGCGGGGCCATCTTTTCATATACTCAAAAAAGATACTGACAGACCAAAATCAATTATTATCGAAGGTTCTACAAGAACAGGAAAAACACAGTGGGCACGTTCTATTGGACCACATAATTACTTAAGTGGCACCTGGTGCACTTTTCCTCAAACGACAAACGAGACTTTAATAACTTATTCACCTCTTTATTAAACAGGAGGAACTCTTCCTGTTCCTCCAAATTGATGTCTTTCGGGTTCGCCTTGATTCCCAAAATGTCCCACTTGTTCTGCCGAAGAAAACAACTGGTGCAAACGGCCAACAATTGTGGATAATTGTTTGGCAACTCTGTCACTTTGAAAGGAGGCATATAAATACAGAATAGTCTGAAGTAAAAATAATAGTATAAAAATTAAAAACAACCAATCAGGTAACGATACCATTCTAAAACAAATATTTAATCACAGAACTTAGCTTATAAGCTAAGCAACAACCGACAAAGAATAAAGTACAACAGTACTTTTTGTCGGCCACGTGCACTACACGATAAAAATATTAAACAGATGTGGGTCCCACCACATTAAAAAGAAGGTACGACAACCAAATGTGGGCCCCACCACATTTAAAAGACGGCGGGATAAAAAAATAAAGCATAAAAAAACCCGCCTAAAACCTAATAGGACCCACAAAAACACGTGGCAAAATTTAGGCCACCCGGTAATATTAAACGGGTGGCCTAAATTTTGCCAGATGTCAAACGCATATGTATTGGTGTTAACCTATATAAACAACCCCATAACACCAATACAACCAGAACATTGAAACAACACCGATTACAATTATGAGAAACCCCCCAACTAATTTTCGTCTTCATGCAAAAAATATTTTCCTCACATATCCAAAATGCAATTTAGAAATTTCCGAAGCAATGAAACAAATACAAAACATACAATGTTCGTCAAACAAGAAATTCATACGAATTTCTCAAGAAACTCACGAAGATGGATCTCCACATCTACATGCTTTAATACAATTCGAAGGTAAACTTCAATTATACAATAATCGTTTATTTGATCTTACCCATCCAAACACCTCTTCAATATTTCATCCGAATATTCAAGGAGCAAAATCCAGTTCAGATGTTAAAAAATACATTGAAAAGGAAGGAACCTATCTAGATTGGGGTGAGTTTCAGATAGATGGTCGGTCTGCAAGAGGAGGATTACAATCCTCTAATAAAGCTTACGCCCAAGCTTTAAATAGCGAAACTCATCAAAAAGCAATGGAAACTATTAAAGAGCTTGCGCCTAGAGATTTTGTTCTACAATTCCACAATATTCAAAACAATCTAAACCGAATCTTCCAAAAGCCAAAAGAAGTCTACGTTCCGAAATTCCATTTTAGTCAATTCATACTCACGGATGAAATTTCATTATGGTTCTCAAAAACTTTCGAACCACAAAATTTAAATGAATCCCCTGCGGGGCCATCTTTTCATATACTCAAAAAAGATACTGACAGACCAAAATCAATTATTATCGAAGGTTCTACAAGAACAGGAAAAACACAGTGGGCACGTTCTATTGGACCACATAATTACTTAAGTGGCACCTGGTGCACTTTTCCTCAAACGACAAACGAGACTTTAATAACTTATTCACCTCTTTATTAAACAGGAGGAACTCTTCTTGTTCCTCCAAATTGATGTCTTTCGGCTTCGCCTTGATTCCCAAAATGTCCCACTTGTTCTGCCGAAGAAAACAACTGGTGCAAACGGCCAACAATTGTGGATAATTGTTTGGCAACTCTGTCACTTTGAAAGGAGGCATATAAATACAGAATAGTCTGAAGTAAAAATAATAGTATAAAAATTAAAAACAACCAATCAGGTAACGATACCATTCTAAAACAAATATTTAATCACAGAACTTAGCTTATAAGCTAAGCAACAACCGACAAAGAATAAAGTACAACAGTACTTTTTGTCGGCCACGTGCACTACACGATAAAAATATTAAACAGATGTGGGTCCCACCACATTAAAAAGAAGGTACGACAACCAAATGTGGGCCCCACCACATTTAAAAGACGGCGGGATAAAAAAATAAAGCATAAAAAAACCCGCCTAAAACCTAATAGGACCCACAAAAACACGTGGCAAAATTTAGGCCACCCGGTAATATTAAACGGGTGGCCTAAATTTTGCCAGATGTCAAACGCATATGTATTGGTGTTAACCTATATAAACAACCCCATAACACCAATACAACCAGAACATTGAAACAACACCGATTACAATTATGAGAAACCCCCCAACTAATTTTCGTCTTCATGCAAAAAATATTTTCCTCACATATCCAAAATGCAATTTAGAAATTTCCGAAGCAATGAAACAAATACAAAACATACAATGTTCGTCAAACAAGAAATTCATACGAATTTCTCAAGAAACTCACGAAGATGGTTCTCCACATCTACATGCTTTAATACAATTCGAAGGTAAACTTCAATTATACAATAATCGTTTATTTGATCTTACCCATCCAAACACCTCTTCAATATTTCATCCGAATATTCAAGGAGCAAAATCCAGTTCAGATGTTAAAAAATACATTGAAAAGGAAGGAACCTATCTAGATTGGGGTGAGTTTCAGATAGATGGTCGGTCTGCAAGAGGAGGATTACAATCCGCTAATAAAGCTTACGCCCAAGCTTTAAATAGCGAAACTCATCAAAAAGCAATGGAAACTATTAAAGAGCTTGCGCCTAGAGATTTTGTTCTACAATTCCACAATATTCAAAACAATCTAAACCGAATCTTCCAAAAGCCAAAAGAAGTCTACGTTCCGAAATTCCATTTTAGTCAATTCATACTCACGGATGAAATTTCATTATGGTTCTCAAAAACTTTCGAACCACAAAATTTAAATGAATCCCCTGCGGGGCCATCTTTTCATATACTCAAAAAAGATACTGACGGACCAAAATCAATTATTATCGAAGGTTCTACAAGAACAGGAAAAACACAGTGGGCACGTTCTATTGGACCACATAATTACTTAAGTGGCACCTGGTGCACTTTTCCTCAAACGACAAACGAGACTTTAATAACTTATTCACCTCTTTATTAAACAGGAGGAACTCTTCCTGTTCCTCCAAATTGATGTCTTTCGGGTTCGCCTTGATTCCCAAAATGTCCCACTTGTTCTGCCGAAGAAAACAACTGGTGCAAACGGCCAACAATTGTGGATAATTGTTTGGCAACTCTGTCACTTTGAAAGGAGGCATATAAATACAGAATAGTCTGAAGTAAAAATAATAGTATAAAAATTAAAAACAACCAATCAGGTAACGATACCATTCTAAAACAAATATTTAATCACAGAACTTAGCTTATAAGCTAAGCAACAACCGACAAAGAATAAAGTACAACAGTACTTTTTGTCGGCCACGTGCACTACACGATAAAAATATTAAACAGATGTGGGTCCCACCACATTAAAAAGAAGGTACGACAACCAAATGTGGGCCCCACCACATTTAAAAGACGGCGGGATAAAAAAATAAAGCATAAAAAAACCCGCCTAAAACCTAATAGGACCCACAAAAACACGTGGCAAAATTTAGGCCACCCGGTAATATTAAACGGGTGGCCTAAATTTTGCCAGATGTCAAACGCATATGTATTGGTGTTAACCTATATAAACAACCCCATAACACCAATACAACCAGAACATTGAAACAACACCGATTACAATTATGAGAAACCCCCCAACTAATTTTCGTCTTCATGCAAAAAATATTTTCCTCACATATCCAAAATGCAATTTAGAAATTTCCGAAGCAATGAAACAAATACAAAACATACAATGTTCGTCAAACAAGAAATTCATACGAATTTCTCAAGAAACTCACGAAGATGGTTCTCCACATCTACATGCTTTAATACAATTCGAAGGTAAACTTCAATTATACAATAATCGTTTATTTGATCTTACCCATCCAAACACCTCTTCAATATTTCATCCGAATATTCAAGGAGCAAAATCCAGTTCAGATGTTAAAAAATACATTGAAAAGGAAGGAACCTATCTAGATTGGGGTGAGTTTCAGATAGATGGTCGGTCTGCAAGAGGAGGATTACAATCCGCTAATAAAGCTTACGCCCAAGCTTTAAATAGCGAAACTCATCAAAAAGCAATGGAAACTATTAAAGAGCTTGCGCCTAGAGATTTTGTTCTACAATTCCACAATATTCAAAACAATCTAAACCGAATCTTCCAAAAGCCAAAAGAAGTCTACGTTCCGAAATTCCATTTTAGTCAATTCATACTCACGGATGAAATTTCATTATGGTTCTCAAAAACTTTCGAACCACAAAATTTAAATGAATCCCCTGCGGGGCCATCTTTTCATATACTCAAAAAAGATACTGACAGACCAAAATCAATTATTATCGAAGGTTCTACAAGAACAGGAAAAACACAGTGGGCACGTTCTATTGGACTACATAATTACTTAAGTGGCACCTGGTGCACTTTTCCTCAAACGACAAACGAGACTTTAATAACTTATTCACCTCTTTATTAAACAGGAGGAACTCTTCCTGTTCCTCCAAATTGATGTCTTTCGGGTTCGCCTTGATTCCCAAAATGTCCCACTTGTTCTGCCGAAGAAAACAACTGGTGCAAACGGCCAACAATTGTGGATAATTGTTTGGCAACTCTGTCACTTTGAAAGGAGGCATATAAATACAGAATAGTCTGAAGTAAAAATAATAGTATAAAAATTAAAAACAACCAATCAGGTAACGGTACCATTCTAAAACAAATATTTAATCACAGAACTTAGCTTATAAGCTAAGCAACAACCGACAAAGAATAAAGTACAACAGTACTTTTTGTCGGCCACGTGCACTACACGACAAAAATATTAAACAGATGTGGGTCCCACCACATTAAAAAGAAGGTACGACAACCAAATGTGGGCCCCACCACATTTAAAAGACGGCGGGATAAAAAAATAAAGCATAAAAAAACCCGCCTAAAACCTAATAGGACCCACAAAAACACGTGGCAAAATTTAGGCCACCCGGTAATATTAAACGGGTGGCCTAAATTTTGCCAGATGTCAAACGCATATGTATTGGTGTTAACCTATATAAACAACCCCATAACACCAATACAACCAGAACATTGAAACAACACCGATTACAATTATGAGAAACCCCCCAACTAATTTTCGTCTTCATGCAAAAAATATTTTCCTCACATATCCAAAATGCAATTTAGAAATTTCCGAAGCAATGAAACAAATACAAAACATACAATGTTCGTCAAACAAGAAATTCATACGAATTTCTCAAGAAACTCACGAAGATGGTTCTCCACATCTACATGCTTTAATACAATTCGAAGGTAAACTTCAATTATACAATAATCGTTTATTTGATCTTACCCATCCAAACACCTCTTCAATATTTCATCCGAATATTCAAGGAGCAAAATCCAGTTCAGATGTTAAAAAATACATTGAAAAGGAAGGAACCTATCTAGATTGGGGTGAGTTTCAGATAGATGGTCGGTCTGCAAGAGGAGGATTACAATCCGCTAATAAAGCTTACGCCCAAGCTTTAAATAGCGAAACTCATCAAAAAGCAATGGAAACTATTAAAGAGCTTGCGCCTAGAGATTTTGTTCTACAATTCCACAATATTCAAAACAATCTAAACCGAATCTTCCAAAAGCCAAAAGAAGTCTACGTTCCGAAATTCCATTTTAGTCAATTCATACTCACGGATGAAATTTCATTATGGTTCTCAAAAACTTTCGAACCACAAAATTTAAATGAATCCCCTGCGGGGCCATCTTTTCATATACTCAAAAAAGATACTGACAGACCAAAATCAATTATTATCGAAGGTTCTACAAGAACAGGAAAAACACAGTGGGCACGTTCTATTGGACCACATAATTACTTAAGTGGCACCTGGTGCACTTTTCCTCAAACGACAAACGAGACTTTAATAACTTATTCACCTCTTTATTAAACAGGAGGAACTCTTCCTGTTCCTCCAAATTGATGTCTTTCGGGTTCGCCTTGATTCCCAAAATGTCCCACTTGTTCTGCCGAAGAAAACAACTGGTGCAAACGGCCAACAATTGTGGATAATTGTTTGGCAACTCTGTCACTTTGAAAGGAGGCATATAAATACAGAATAGTCTGAAGTAAAAATAATAGTATAAAAATTAAAAACAACCAATCAGGTAACGATACCATTCTAAAACAAATATTTAATCACAGAACTTAGCTTATAAGCTAAGCAACAACCGACAAAGAATAAAGTACAACAGTACTTTTTGTCGGCCACGTGCACTACACGATAAAAATATTAAACAGATGTGGGTCCCACCACATTAAAAAGAAGGTACGACAACCAAATGTGGGCCCCACCACATTTAAAAGACGGCGGGATAAAAAAATAAAGCATAAAAAAACCCGCCTAAAACCTAATAGGACCCACAAAAACACGTGGCAAAATTTAGGCCACCCGGTAATATTAAACGGGTGGCCTAAATTTTGCCAGATGTCAAACGCATATGTATTGGTGTTAACCTATATAAACAACCCCATAACACCAATACAACCAGAACATTGAAACAACACCGATTACAATTATGAGAAACCCCCCAACTAATTTTCGTCTTCATGCAAAAAATATTTTCCTCACATATCCAAAATGCAATTTAGAAATTTCCGAAGCAATGAAACAAATACAAAACATACAATGTTCGTCAAACAAGAAATTCATACGAATTTCTCAAGAAACTCACGAAGATGGTTCTCCACATCTACATGCTTTAATACAATTCGAAGGTAAACTTCAATTATACAATAATCGTTTATTTGATCTTACCCATCCAAACACCTCTTCAATATTTCATCCGAATATTCAAGGAGCAAAATCCAGTTCAGATGTTAAAAAATACATTGAAAAGGAAGGAACCTATCTAGATTGGGGTGAGTTTCAGATAGATGGTCGGTCTGCAAGAGGAGGATTACAATCCGCTAATAAAGCTTACGCCCAAGCTTTAAATAGCGAAACTCATCAAAAAGCAATGGAAACTATTAAAGAGCTTGCGCCTAGAGATTTTGTTCTACAATTCCACAATATTCAAAACAATCTAAACCGAATCTTCCAAAAGCCAAAAGAAGTCTACGTTCCGAAATTCCATTTTAGTCAATTCATACTCACAGATGAAATTTCATTATGGTTCTCAAAAACTTTCGAACCACAAAATTTAAATGAATCCCCTGCGGGGCCATCTTTTCATATACTCAAAAAAGATACTGACAGACCAAAATCAATTATTATCGAAGGTTCTACAAGAACAGGAAAAACACAGTGGGCACGTTCTATTGGACCACATAATTACTTAAGTGGCACCTGGTGCACTTTTCCTCAAACGACAAACGAGACTTTAATAACTTATTCACCTCTTTATTAAACAGGAGGAACTCTTCCTGTTCCTCCAAATTGATGTCTTTCGGGTTCGCCTTGATTCCCAAAATGTCCCACTTGTTCTGCCGAAGAAAACAACTGGTGCAAACGGCCAACAATTGTGGATAATTGTTTGGCAACTCTGTCACTTTGAAAGGAGGCATATAAATACAGAATAGTCTGAAGTAAAAATAATAGTATAAAAATTAAAAACAACCAATCAGGTAACGATACCATTCTAAAACAAATATTTAATCACAGAACTTAGCTTATAAGCTAAGAAACAACCGACAAAGAATAAAGTACAACAGTACTTTTTGTCGGCCACGTGCACTACACGATAAAAATATTAAACAGATGTGGGTCCCACCACATTAAAAAGAAGGTACGACAACCAAATGTGGGCCCCACCACATTTAAAAGACGGCGGGATAAAAAAATAAAGCATAAAAAAACCCGCCTAAAACCTAATAGGACCCACAAAAACACGTGGCAAAATTTAGGCCACCCGGTAATATTAAACGGGTGGCCTAAATTTTGCTAGATGTCAAACGCATATGTATTGGTGTTAACCTATATAAACAACCCCATAACACCAATACAACCAGAACATTGAAACAACACCGATTACAATTATGAGAAACCCCCCAACTAATTTTCGTCTTCATGCAAAAAATATTTTCCTCACATATCCAAAATGCAATTTAGAAATTTCCGAAGCAATGAAACAAATACAAAACATACAATGTTCGTCAAACAAGAAATTCATACGAATTTCTCAAGAAACTCACGAAGATGGTTCTCCACATCTACATGCTTTAATACAATTCGAAGGTAAACTTCAATTATACAATAATCGTTTATTTGATCTTACCCATCCAAACACCTCTTCAATATTTCATCCGAATATTCAAGGAGCAAAATCCAGTTCAGATGTTAAAAAATACATTGAAAAGGAAGGAACCTATCTAGATTGGGGTGAGTTTCAGATAGATGGTCGGTCTGCAAGAGGAGGATTACAATCCGCTAATAAAGCTTACGCCCAAGCTTTAAATAGCGAAACTCATCAAAAAGCAATGGAAACTATTAAAGAGCTTGCGCCTAGAGATTTTGTTCTACAATTCCACAATATTCAAAACAATCTAAACCGAATCTTCCAAAAGCCAAAAGAAGTCTACGTTCCGAAATTCCATTTTAGTCAATTCATACTCACGGATGAAATTTCATTATGGTTCTCAAAAACTTTCGAACCACAAAATTTAAATGAATCCCCTGCGGGGCCATCTTTTCATATACTCAAAAAAGATACTGACAGACCAAAATCAATTATTATCGAAGGTCCTACAAGAACAGGAAAAACACAGTGGGCACGTTCTATTGGACCACATAAACTTTAATAACTTATTCACCTCTTTATTAAACAGGAGGAACTCTTCCTGTTCCTCCAAATTGATGTCTTTCGGGTTCGCCTTGATTCCCAAAATGTCCCACTTGTTCTGCCGAAGAAAACAACTGGTGCAAACGGCCAACAATTGTGGATAATTGTTTGGCAACTCTGTCACTTTGAAAGGAGGCATATAAATACAGAATAGTCTGAAGTAAAAATAATAGTATAAAAATTAAAAACAACCAATCAGGTAACGATACCATTCTAAAACAAATATTTAATCACAGAACTTAGCTTATAAGCTAAGCAACAACCGACAAAGAATAAAGTACAACAGTACTTTTTGTCGGCCACGTGCACTACACGATAAAAATATTAAACAGATGTGGGTCCCACCACATTAAAAAGAAGGTACGACAACCAAATGTGGGCCCCACCACATTTAAAAGACGGCGGGATAAAAAAATAAAGCATAAAAAATCCCGCCTAAAACCTAATAGGACCCACAAAAACACGTGGCAAAATTTAGGCCACCCGGTAATATTAAACGGGTGGCCTAAATTTTGCCAGATGTCAAACGCATATGTATTGGTGTTAACCTATATAAACAACCCCATAACACCAATACAACCAGAACATTGAAACAACACCGATTACAATTATGAGAAACCCCCCAACTAATTTTCGTCTTCATGCAAAAAATATTTTCCTCACATATCCAAAATGCAATTTAGAAATTTCCGAAGCAATGAAACAAATACAAAACATACAATGTTCGTCAAACAAGAAATTCATACGAATTTCTCAAGAAACTCACGAAGATGGTTCTCCACATCTACATGCTTTAATACAATTCGAAGGTAAACTTCAATTATACAATAATCGTTTATTTGATCTTACCCATCCAAACACCTCTTCAATATTTCATCCGAATATTCAAGGAGCAAAATCCAGTTCAGATGTTAAAAAATACATTGAAAAGGAAGGAACCTATCTAGATTGGGGTGAGTTTCAGATAGATGGTCGGTCTGCAAGAGGAGGATTACAATCCGCTAATAAAGCTTACGCCTAAGCTTTAAATAGCGAAACTCATCAAAAAGCAATGGAAACTATTAAAGAGCTTGCGCCTAGAGATTTTGTTCTACAATTCCACAATATTCAAAACAATCTAAACCGAATCTTCCAAAAGCCAAAAGAAGTCTACGTTCCGAAATTCCATTTTAGTCAATTCATACTCACGGATGAAATTTCATTATGGTTCTCAAAAACTTTCGAACCACAAAATTTAAATGAATCCCCTGCGGGGCCATCTTTTCATATACTCAAAAAAGATACTGACAGACCAAAATCAATTATTATCGAAGGTCCTACAAGAACAGGAAAAACACAGTGGGCACGTTCTATTGGACCACATAAACTTTAATAACTTATTCACCTCTTTATTAAATAGGAGGAACTCTTCTTGTTCCTCCAAATTGATGTCTTTCAGGTTCGCCTTGATTCCCAAAATGTCCCACTTGTTCTGCCGAAGAAAACAACTGGTGCAAACGGCCAACAATTGTGGATAATTGTTTGGCAACTCTGTCACTTTGAAAGGAGGCATATAAATACAGAATAGTCTGAAGTAAAAATAATAGTATAAAAATTAAAAACAACCAATCAGGTAACGATACCATTCTAAAACAAATATTTAATCACAGAACTTAGCTTATAAGCTAAGCAACAACCGACAAAGAATAAAGTACAACAGTACTTTTTGTCGGCCACGTGCACTACACGATAAAAATATTAAACAGATGTGCGTCCCACCACATTAAAAAGAAGGTACGACAACCAAATGTGGGCCCCACCACATTTAAAAGACGGCGGGATAAAAAAATAAAGCATAAAAAATCCCGCCTAAAACCTAATAGGACCCACAAAAACACGTGGCAAAATTTAGGCCACCCGGTAATATTAAACGGGTGGCCTAAATTTTGCCAGATGTCAAACGCATATGTATTGGTGTTAACCTATATAAACAACCCCATAACACCAATACAACCAGAACATTGAAACAACACCGATTACAATTATGAGAAACCCCCCAACTAATTTTCGTCTTCATGCAAAAAATATTTTCCTCACATATCCAAAATGCAATTTATAAATTTCCGAAGCAATGAAACAAATACAAAACATACAATGTTCGTCAAACAAGAAATTCATACGAATTTCTCAAGAAACTCACGAAGATGGTTCTCCACATCTACATGCTTTAATACAATTCGAAGGTAAACTTCAATTATACAATAATCGTTTATTTGATCTTACCCATCCAAACACCTCTTCAATATTTCATCCGAATATTCAAGGAGCAAAATCCAGTTCAGATGTTAAAAAATACATTGAAAAGGAAGGAACCTATCTAGATTGGGGTGAGTTTCAGATAGATGGTCGGTCTGCAAGAGGAGGATTACAATCCGCTAATAAAGCTTACGCCCAAGCTTTAAATAGCGAAACTCATCAATAAGCAATGGAAACTATTAAAGAGCTTGCGCCTAGAGATTTTGTTCTACAATTCCACAATATTCAAAACAATCTAAACCGAATCTTCCAAAAGCCAAAAGAAGTCTACGTTCCGAAATTCCATTTTAGTCAATTCATACTCACAGATGAAATTTCATTATGGTTCTCAAAAACTTTCGAACCACAAAATTTAAATGAATCCTCTGCGGGGCCATCTTTTCATATACTCAAAAAAGATACTGACAGACCAAAATCAATTACTATCGAAGGTCCTACAAGAACAGGAAAAACACAGTGGGCACGTTCTATTGGACCACATAAACTTTAATAACTTATTCACCTCTTTATTAAACAGGAGGAACTCTTCCTGTTCCTCCAAATTGATGTCTTTCAGATTCGCCTTGATTCCCAAAATGTCCCACTTGTTCTGCCGAAGAAAACAACTGGTGCAAACGGCCAACAATTGTGGATAATTGTTTGGCAACTCTGTCACTTTGAAAGGAGGCATATAAATACAGAATAGTCTGAAGTAAAAATAATAGTATAAAAATTAAAAACAACCAATCAGGTAACGATACCATTCTAAAACAAATATTTAATCACAGAACTTAGCTTATAAGCTAAGCAACAACCGACAAAGAATAAAGTACAACAGTACTTTTTGTCGGCCACGTGCACTACACGATAAAAATATTAAACAGATGTGGGTCCCACCACATTAAAAAGAAGGTACGACAACCAAATGTGGGCCCCACCACATTTGAAAGACGGCGGGATAAAAAAATAAAGCATAAAAAATCCCGCCTAAAACCTAATAGGACCCACAAAAACACGTGGCAAAATTTAGGCCACCCGGTAATATTAAACGGGTGGCCTAAATTTTGCCAGATGTCAAACGCATATGTATTGGTGTTAACCTATATAAACAACCCCATAACACCAATACAACCAGAACATTGAAACAACACCGATTACAATTATGAGAAACCCCCCAACTAATTTTCGTCTTCATGCAAAAAATATTTTCCTCACATATCCAAAATGCAATTTAGAAATTTCCGAAGCAATGAAACAAATACAAAACATACAATGTTCGTCAAACAAAAAATTCATACGAATTTCTCAAGAAACTCACGAAGATGGTTCTCCACATCTACATGCTTTACTACAATTCGAAGGTAAACTTCAATTATACAATAATCGTTTATTTGATCTTACCCATCCAAACACCTCTTCAATATTTCATCCGAATATTCAAGGAGCAAAATCCAGTTCAGATGTTAAAAAATACATTGAAAAGGAAGGAACCTATCTAGATTGGGGTGAGTTTCAGATAGATGGTCGGTCTGCAAGAGGAGGATTACAATCCGCTAATAAAGCTTACGCCCAAGCTTTAAATAGCGAAACTCATCAAAAAGCAATGGAAACTATTAAAGAGCTTGCGCCTAGAGATTTTGTTCTACAATTCCACAATATTCAAAACAATCTAAACCGAATCTTCCAAAAGCCAAAAGAAGTCTACGTTCCGAAATTCCATTTTAGTCAATTCATACTCACGGATGAAATTTCATTATGGTTCTCAAAAACTTTCGAACCACAAAATTTAAATGAATCCCCTGCGGGGCCATCTTTTCATATACTCAAAAAAGATACTGACAGACCAAAATCAATTATTATCGAAGGTCCTACAAGAACAGGAAAAACACAGTGGGCACGTTCTATTGGACCACATAATTACTTAAGTGGCCATCTGGATTTCAACTACAACACTTTCTCAGACGAAGTGGAATACAACGTAATAGATGATGTGGATCCAGCGTACTTGAAAATGAAACATTGGAAACAATTAATTGGCGCGCAAAGAGAGTGGCAGACAAACCTTAAATATGGAAAACCACGTGTCATTAAAGGTGGTATTCCAATTGTTTGGCAACTCTGTCACTTTGAAAGGAGGCATATAAATACAGAATAGTCTGAAGTAAAAATAATAGTATAAAAATTAAAAACAACCAATCAGGTAACGATACCATTCTAAAACAAATATTTAATCACAGAACTTAGCTTATAAGCTAAGCAACAACCGACAAAGAATAAAGTACAACAGTACTTTTTGTCGGCCACGTGCACTACACGATAAAAATATTAAACAGATGTGGGTCCCACCACATTAAAAAGAAGGTACGACAACCAAATGTGGGCCCCACCACATTTAAAAGACGGCGGGATAAAAAAATAAAGCATAAAAAATCCCGCCTAAAACCTAATAGGACCCACAAAAACACGTGGCAAAATTTAGGCCACCCGGTAATATTAAACGGGTGGCCTAAATTTTGCCAGATGTCAAACGCATATGTATTGGTGTTAACCTATATAAACAACCCCATAACACCAATACAACCAGAACATTGAAACAACACCGATTACAATTATGAGAAACCCCCCAACTAATTTTCGTCTTCATGCAAAAAATATTTTCCTCACATATCCAAAATGCAATTTAGAAATTTCCGAAGCAATGAAACAAATACAAAACATACAATGTTCGTCAAACAAGAAATTCATACGAATTTCTCAAGAAACTCACGAAGATGGTTCTCCACATCTACATGCTTTAATACAATTCGAAGGTAAACTTCAATTATACAATAATCGTTTATTTGATCTTACCCATCCAAACACCTCTTCAATATTTCATCCGAATATTCAAGGAGCAAAATCCAGTTCAGATGTTAAAAAATACATTGAAAAGGAAGGAACCTATCTAGATTGGGGTGAGTTTCAGATAGATGGTCGGTCTGCAAGAGGAGGATTACAATCCGCTAATAAAGCTTACGCCCAAGCTTTAAATAGCGAAACTCATCAAAAAGCAATGGAAACTATTAAAGAGCTTGCGCCTAGAGATTTTGTTCTACAATTCCACAATATTCAAAACAATCTAAACCGAATCTTCCAAAAGCCAAAAGAAGTCTACGTTCCGAAATTCCATTTTAGTCAATTCATACTCACGGATGAAATTTCATTATGGTTCTCAAAAACTTTCGAACCACAAAATTTAAATGAATCCCCTGCGGGGCCATCTTTTCATATACTCAAAAAAGATACTGACAGACCAAAATCAATTATTATCGAAGGTTCTACAAGAACAGGAAAAACACAGTGGGCACGTTCTATTGGACCACATAATTACTTAAGTGGCACCTGGTGCACTTTTCCTCAAACGACAAACGAGACTTTAATAACTTATTCACCTCTTTATTAAACAAGAGGAACTCTTCCTGTTCCTCCAAATTGATGTCTTTCGGGTTCGCCTTGATTCCCAAAATGTCCCACTTGTTCTGCCGAAGAAAACAACTGGTGCAAACGGCCAACAATTGTGGATAATTGTTTGGCAACTCTGTCACTTTGAAAGGAGGCATATAAATACAGAATAGTCTGAAGTAAAAATAATAGTATAAAAATTAAAAACAACCAATCAGGTAACGATACCATTCTAAAACAAATATTTAATCACAGAACTTAGCTTATAAGCTAAGCAACAACCGACAAAGAATAAAGTACAACAGTACTTTTTGTCGGCCACGTGCACTACACGACAAAAATATTAAACAGATGTGGGTCCCACCACATTAAAAAGAAGGTACGACAACCAAATGTGGGCCCCACCACATTTAAAAGACGGCGGGATAAAAAAATAAAGCATAAAAAATCCCGCCTAAAACCTAATAGGACCCACAAAAACACGTGGCAAAATTTAGGCCACCCGGTAATATTAAACGGGTGGCCTAAATTTTGCCAGATGTCAAACGCATATGTATTGGTGTTAACCTATATAAACAACCCCATAACACCAATACAACCAGAACATTGAAACAACACCGATTATATTTATGAGAAACCCCCCAACTAATTTTCGTCTTCATGCAAAAAATATTTTCCTCACATATCCAAAATGCAATTTAGAAATTTCCGAAGCAATGAAACAAATACAAAACATACAATGTTCGTCAAACAAGAAATTCATACGAATTTCTCAAGAAACTCACGAAGATGGTTCTCCACATCTACATGCTTTAATACAATTCGAAGGTAAACTTCAATTATACAATAATCGTTTATTTGATCTTACCCATCCAAACACCTCTTCAATATTTCATCCGAATATTCAAGGAGCAAAATCCAGTTCAGATGTTAAAAAATACATTGAAAAGGAAGGAACCTATCTAGATTGGGGTGAGTTTCAGATAGATGGTCGGTCTGCAAGAGGAGGATTACAATCCGCTAATGAAGCTTACGCCCAAGCTTTAAATAGCGAAACTCATCAAAAAGCAATGGAAACTATTAAAGAGCTTGCGCCTAGAGATTTTGTTCTACAATTCCACAATATTCAAAACAATCTAAACCGAATCTTCCAAAAGCCAAAAGAAGTCTACGTTCCGAAATTCCATTTTAGTCAATTCATACTCACGGATGAAATTTCATTATGGTTCTCAAAAACTTTCGAACCACAAAATTTAAATGAATCCCCTGCGGGGCCATCTTTTCATATACTCAAAAAAGATACTGACAGACCAAAATCAATTATTATCGAAGGTTCTACAAGAACAGGAAAAACACAGTGGGCACGTTCTATTGGACCACATAATTACTTAAGTGGCACCTGGTGCACTTTTCCTCAAACGACAAACGAGACTTTAATAACTTATTCACCTCTTTATTAAACAGGAGGAACTCTTCCTGTTCCTCCAAATTGATGTCTTTCGGGTTCGCCTTGATTCCCAAAATGTACCACTTGTTCTGCCGAAGAAAACAACTGGTGCAAACGGCCGACAATTGTGGATAATTGTTTGGCAACTCTGTCACTTTGAAAGGAGGCATATAAATACAGAATAGTCTGAAGTAAAAATAATAGTATAAAAATTAAAAACAACCAATCAGGTAACGATACCATTCTAAAACAAATATTTAACCACAGAACTTAGCTTATAAGCTAAGCAACAACCGACAAAGAATAAAGTACAACAGTACTTTTTGTCGGCCACGTGCACTACACGATAAAAATATTAAACAGATGTGGGTCCCACCACATTAAAAAGAAGGTACGACAACCAAATGTGGGCCCCACCACATTTGAAAGACGGCGGGATAAAAAAATAAAGCATAAAAAATCCCGCCTAAAACCTAATAGGACCCACAAAAACACGTGGCAAAATTTAGGCCACCCGGTAATATTAAACGGGTGGCCTAAATTTTGCCAGATGTCAAACGCATATGTATTGGTGTTAACCTATATAAACAACCCCATAACACCAATACAACCAGAACATTGAAACAACACCGATTACAATTATGAGAAACCCCCCAACTAATTTTCGTCTTCATGCAAAAAATATTTTCCTCACATATCCAAAATGCAATTTAGAAATTTCCGAAGCAATGAAACAAATACAAAACATACAATGTTCGTCAAACAAGAAATTCATACGAATTTCTCAAGAAACTCACGAAGATGGTTCTCCACATCTACATGCTTTAATACAATTCGAAGGTAAACTTCAATTATACAATAATCGTTTATTTGATCTTACCCATCCAAACACCTCTTCAATATTTCATCCGAATATTCAAGGAGCAAAATCCAGTTCAGATGTTAAAAAATACATTGAAAAGGAAGGAACCTATCTAGATTGGGGTGAGTTTCAGATAGATGGTCGGTCTGCAAGAGGAGGATTACAATCCGCTAATGAAGCTTACGCCCAAGCTTTAAATAGCGAAACTCATCAAAAAGCAATGGAAACTATTAAAGAGCTTGCGCCTAGAGATTTTGTTCTACAATTCCACAATATTCAAAACAATCTAAACCGAATCTTCCAAAAGCCAAAAGAAGTCTACGTTCCGAAATTCCATTTTAGTCAATTCATACTCACGGATGAAATTTCATTATGGTTCTCAAAAACTTTCGAACCACAAAATTTAAATGAATCCCCTGCGGGGCCATCTTTTCATGTACTCAAAAAAGATACTGACAGACCAAAATCAATTATTATCGAAGGTCCTACAAGAACAGGAAAAACACAGTGGGCACGTTCTATTGGACCACATAATTACTTAAGTGGCCATCTGGATTTCAACTACAACACTTTCTCAGACGAAGTGGAATACAACGTAATAGATGATGTGGATCCAGCGTACTTGAAAATGAAACATTGGAAACAATTAATTGGCGCGCAAAGAGAGTGGCAGACAAACCTTAAATATGGAAAACCACGTGTCATTAAAGGTGGTATTCCAATTGTTTGGCAACTCTGTCACTTTGAAAGGAGGCATATAAATACAGAATAGTCTTTGAGGTTAAGTCGCTCGTTGATAGGTCGCTACCGACCTATGCTGGGTCGTGCATGTTGAGTCTTGTACATGTTGTAACCCTATAAATAGGGGAGGTCATGTCACTTTGTAAGGTTGTTGATTTTGGAATAAACTCTTGTTTGTTAGCTTTGTGCTTTCATCAAATTGGTAGTTGAGTGTGATCTCCTATCTCTACTTACGGTATTCGAGTGCGCTCGAATCAACGTTCGTTGAAGCCAATTCGCGGAATCAAGTGCGCTTGATCAACGCTCGAAGAATTGTAGATCTCTCTTCACGGTATCGTGCGCGATCAACGTGTCAAAGATAGCTAGAATTTGGTATCTTTGGATCAACGAATTTGGGCATTTCAGTATCTTTCAATCCACTGATTGCTTCTTTCACCGTTTCATCTAATTTTTCATATTTCCGCTGCATCATTTGGTATCAGAGCCTGACTTAGCCAATCATAGCTAAGCCGAGTCTTGGAGCCAAGGAGTTTGAAGTTGAAGTTCATCTTGTTGAAGTGTTTGTTCAAAGCCGAGTCAAGCTTGTTCAAGTTTGTGGGAGATTTGTTCAAGTGTAGATCCGAGCTAGTTGCAGGTCGTGCATCACTTTGTTCATCGAGGCCGAGAGTTGAAGTTTTTGAAGTTTGTGTTTGAATTGTTGAAGTATATGTGTTAGTAATCATGCCGCCGAGAAGAGCTAATCGTCATCAAAATGTTGAAGCGTTGTATAGAAGAGAAGAAGCCGAGCAAATGGAACAACGTATCAATGAGAAGTTTGATGAAAGTATTGGGAAGTTAGAGAAATTGATGATTGACATGAATGAAGGTCAAAGAAGAAGGTCCAAATTCGAACCATGGAGGAAACAGAGTTTCGCCATCGGTTACGGAAGCGAGGAGGGTGTCGCCACAATCTTTTAGAGAAGGAAGAGTAACGTCAATTTCATCAAGAAGAGATCATCATGACTATAGACATGAAGAGAGAAGAACTCCACGTGAGTTTGAAGATGAGCCATATAGAGATGAAGAGAGACATAGTAGAAGGGACATGCATGATCGAAGGGATGAGAATGGTCGAGATCGATATAGACGTACATTTGATTATGATGAAGATGGTTATAGAGTTAGCATTCATTATCGTGATCGAGACCAAGTACGAAATGTATATCGGGATGTTGAGGATGATCGACGATGGGAGTTGGGTATGAAGATGGAAATTCCAGAATTCAAGGGTGGAATGGTAGCAGAAGAATTTTTGGATTGGTTGTCTAATGTTGAAGAGAACTTTGATTTCAAAGAAGTTCTGGAGAATCGTCGAGTGAAGTTGGTTTCTACTAGGTTGAGGGGAAGAGCTATGGCGTGGTGGCAGCAAACCAAACTTACACGAGAACGGATGGGTAAGTCGAAGATTGAATCATGGGAGAAGATGAAGAAACTGATAAAAGCTACAGTTTTATCTTACAATTATCAATCACTCATATATCAAAGGTTGCAGAATCTGAGGCAAGGGATAAAGACTGTTAATGATTATGCTGACGAATTTTATCAGTTGATTGCTCGAAATGACATTATGGAGACGGAGGAACAATTGACTGCTAGGTTTGTTGGAGGGTTGAGGATGCAGATTCAAGATATGGTGAATATGTTTGATCCTAGATCTGTAGCAGAAGCACATCAGAAAGCGTTGGCTTGGGAGAAGCAGGGAAGGCGAGGTGGTGGTGTGTTTACAAGTTCCAATATTCTGAACAAAGGTGTTAATGGGAGTTCCAATGTTTTTAAAGCTGTCAGTAAACCAGTTGTGAATGAAGTTGTGAAGGCAAAGGTCAACAACAGTTTCAAATGTTACAATTTCCAAGAAGTGGGTCACAAGAGTAATGAATGTCCAAAGCCGATGAAACGAACTATGATTGCTGAAGTTGAAGGTGAGGATGTTGGTGAAGGTTATTCTAGTCCAGTTGAGGAGGATGAATAGGATGTTGCGACAGGAGATGAAGGATGTAATCTAATGATGAGGAGGTCCTGTTTAATACCGAAGCATGAAGAAGAAGCTAGTTGGTTGAGGAGTAACATCTTTCAGTCAACATGCACTGTTTTGGAAAAAGTTTGTAAATTTATGATTGGCGCGGGAAGTTGTGACAATATTATTTCTACCGAAGCTGTGAGAAAGTTGAAGCTGAAAACGGAGAAACATCCTAATCCTTATAAGTTAGCGTGGTTGAGAAAGGGAGGATAGGTGAAGGTGGACAGGCGAGTTCATGTTCCATTTTCTATTGGGAAGAAATATAAAGACGAGATTTGGTGTGATATGGTGGAGATGGATGTTTGTCACTTACTTTTGGGAAGACCATGGAAGTATGATCGAGCAGTGCAGCATGACGGTCGGACCAATAACTACATTTTTATGTTTGAAGGTGTTAAGATCATTTTAGTATCAAAGAAGAGACAACAAGGAGAAAGCAAGTCAGAAGAGATTGAGGAGCTGAAGACTTTATTGACTTTGAAGGAATTTATTGAAGAAGTAGAGGAGAGTCCAGAGGTGTTTTTGTTGATTGGACATGAAGCCACTGAATCTGTAGAAGTTCCAGAGGAAGTAAAGCCGGTATTGGAAGAATTCAGAGATGTGTTTCCAGAAGAATTGCCGAAGGAGTTACCACCGAGGGACATTCAACATCAGATTGATCTTGTACCAGGATCAGTATTACCTCACAGGCCACATTACAGGATGAGTCCTAAGGAACATGAAGAACTAAGAAGGCAGGTGGAGGAGTTGATAGAACAGGGGCGTGTTCAAGAGAGCTTGAGTCCTTGTGCAGTGCCAGCCTTATTGGTGCCGAAGAAGGATGGTTCATGGAGGATGTGTACGGACAGCCGGGATCTAAACAAGAATACTGTGAGATACAGATTTCCTATGCCAAGGTTTGATGATTTGATTGACCAATTGAGTGGAGCTGTTGTGTTCTCAAAGATTGACTTGAAGAGTGGATACCATCAGATTCGTATTAGACCGGGTGATGAGTGAAAGACTGCTTTCAAAACCAGGGAAGGTTTATACGAATGGTTGGTTATGCCGTTTGGTTTATCGAATGCACCAAGTACTTTTATGAGAGTGATGAACCAGATTTTCAGACCATACATTGGGAAGTTTGTGGTAGTTTACTTTGATGATATTTTGATCTACAGTGGGAGTATGGAAAAGCATGTCCAGCATTTGCGTGAAGTACTGTTGATTCTACGACAGGAGAAATTTTATGCTGCAACGAAGAAGTGTGTGTTCACAACGCATAGTGTTTTGTTTCTGGGATATGTTCTGTCGAAGGAAGGCATTCAAGTGGATGAGAGTAAAGTGGAAGCTGTCAGGAGTTGGCCACAACCCAAGACAATTACTGAAGTGAGAAGCTTTCATGGGTTGGTTTCATTTTACCGAAGATTCATTCCACATTTTAGCAGTGTAATGGCACCTGTAACCGATTGTATGAAAGGAAAGAAGTTCGAGTGGTCAGGGGAAGCAGGGGTTGCTTTTGAGAAGATCAAGACACTATTGACGTCAGCGCCAATTCTAGTTTTGTCGGATTTTCAGTTGTTGTTTGAGTTACATACCGATGCCTCGAAGGTCGGGATTGGTGGAGTCTTGAGTCAAAAGGGAAAACCAGTTGCTTATTTCAGTGAGAAGTTGTCTGGAGCTAAGATGAGATATAGCACTTATGATGTTGAGTTTTACGCAATTGTTCAAGCTGTGAAGCACTGGAGACATTATCTGTTTCCGAAGGAGTTTGTTCTCTATACGGATCATGAAGCTTTGAAGCATTTGCAAGGGCAGGACAAAATTTCAGCTAGGCATGCTTCATGGGTCGCGTATCTGCAGCAGTTTACTTTTGTTGTTAAACACAAATCAGGGGCGACGAATCGTGTAGCTGATGCATTGAGCAGGAGGAATCATTTGTTGACAACGATGAAAGTTGAAGTGACAGGATTTGAGCTATTGCCAGAATTGGTTGAAGAGGATCCTTACTTTGCAAAGTTTGTTGAGAAAGTTAAGGATGGGAGTACTGATGAGTTTGTATTGATAGATGGATTCTTATTCAAAGGGAATCAATTATGCATACCAGATTGCAGCTTGAGAATGAAATTGTGAAAGAGTTGCACGAAGAAGGGCATGTGGGTAGAGATCGAACATTGCAGTTGATTTCTCAGTCTTATTATTGGCCGTCAATGAGAAGGGAAGTTGAAAGGTTTGTGCGTAGATGTTGGGTTTGTCGAGAACTCAAAGGAGGAATGACTCTATATATGTTGTGGTGGATCGTTTCTCGAAGATGGTACATTTTGTTGCTTGTAAGAAGACGGCGGATCCAGTTCATGTAGCACAGTTGTTCTTCAAAGAGATTTATCGTTTACATGGTTTACCAGAATCTATAGTTTTAAACAGGGATACTAGATTTCTGAGTCATTTTTGGCTGAGTTTGTGGAAGATGGTGGGAACAAAGCTGAATTTTGGTAGCGCTTATCATCCGCAAACAGATGGGCAAACAGAGGTGGTGAATAGATCGTTGGAAAATTTATTACGGTGCCTTGTGAAAGATAATCTGAAGAGCTGGGATGTGAAGTTATGTCAAGCGGAGTTTGCTCATAATCATGCAGTTAACCGAAGTACAGGTTTTAGTCCATTTCAGATTGTATATTCAAGCTTGCCAAAGGGGCCGTTGGATTTAACGATAGTGCCGCAACTGAAGGGGATAGTTAAACGAGCTGCTGATTTTGTTGATGGTTTGACAGAATGTCACAGAATCATTCAAGAACGATTGGAAAAGTCGAATGAGAAGTATAAACGATCTGTGGATTTGAAGCAAAGAAGTGTTGAATTTAATGAAGGAGATTTCGTATATGCTGTACTAACAAAGGATCGTTTTCCAGTAGGAGTATATAATAAACTTAAAGCTCGAAAGATTGGTCCTGTAAAGATTGTGAAACGGATCAATGAAAACGCTTATAGGTTGGAGCTGCCGGAGGATGTGTATACTTCTGACGTGTTTAATATTAAACACCTTAAACCTTATTATGGAGATGAACAATCTAATGGGGAAGAACTTTTAAATTCGAGGACGAATTTTTCTCAACCAGGGGAGGATGATGCAGCCCAGCTGGAAACTAGGTCGTTTTCCATAATTCACTCCGCCTTAAGTCGCCAGCGACTTACCAAGCTCCGAGTTAAAGAGCCACGACCAAAGGAAGGTCGCTCGCGAGTCAACGGTTTAAGCATTAAGGCGTTCCAACAACAGAGCGAGTTATGCGATATCGGGTTAAGCATTCCAATAGGTCACTCACGACCTAGTGAAGAAACCTTAGGTCGCTTACGACCTAACGGAGTGAAGAGTTATGCAAGAAAGAGTGGTCCAGTGACCTATGATAAGTCGCGACCTAGAGCCAACGAGCTACGACCTAAGTTAGGTCGCAGGAACGAGTTACGACTTATGTTTGGGCGCTCAATGTTATGCCGCATCCAATCTCCTTAAGTCGCTACATTCCTTAAGTCGCGAAGCACTAGGTCGTATGAAGATATGCCTGAAGCTCGAACTGTTAATTTTTAAGTCGCTGCTGCATTCTGCTCTAAACAGTTGCTTCCTTATGTCGCCAGCGACTTAGCAACTTAAGTCGTTTTCCATTAAGTCGCTCACTCCAGTTTGCAAGCTTCTGATGTTGAGTCGCGTAATGATGTTATGTCGTAAGCCGTTGTATATACTGTGTTGAAGTTGTATTTTCTTAAGTCGTATGTCATTTGTACATATGTTGAGTCGTTTATCGCGTTGTATTGTTTAAGTCGTAGGTCGTTTGGGTCTGTTAAGTCGCGTGTCTTTGAGGTTAAGTCGCTCGTTGATAGGTCGCTACCGACCTATGCTGGGTCGTGCATGTTGAGTCTTGTACATGTTGTAACCCTATAAATAGGGGAGGTCATGTCACTTTGTAAGGTTGTTGATTTTGGAATAAACTCTTGTTTGTTAGCTTTGTACTTTCATTAAATTGGTAGTTGAGTGTGATCTCCTATCTCCACTTACGGTATTCGAGTGCGTTCGAATCAACGTTCGTTGAAGCCAATTCGCGGAATCAAGTGCGCTTGATCAACGCTCGAAGAATTGTAGATTTCTCTTCACGGTATCGTGCGCGATCAACGTGTCAGAGATAGCTAGAATTCGGTATCTTTGGATCAACGAATTTGGGCATTTCAGTATCTTTCAATCCACCGATTGTTACTTTCACCGTTTCATCTAATTTTTCGTATTTCCGCTGCATCATTTGTGTTTATTCAAGTTATCATTCTATGCTATCCAGATTCTAAAATAGCCGTGTTTATCCTATAATGGAGCTAGCAGTTCTTTAGAAACATCGCATCACCACTGCATTTATATAAGATTAAATTTTGCGTACTACTCAGTATGTCGTAGTATTTATCCAAAAAATGTTATTGGAATGTGCTTTTCCTATTAAAATGATGCTTAAATTGCAGTAAATTTATTTATGCGACGTACAACCTAGAATTTTTTTTCATTTCTCATTAATATTGATTTCGTTATCAGTTTTTAGTTTTATGGTAATGCTTTTCAAAATTTATATTCATTTTGTTTGCAAATTTTAGGTTTGCTCTAAGAATATTTTATAGTATATGGCGCTATAATAGTCTGATAAATATATCCATATTCATTTTGAATCTTATTTATGCTCTGCTTTTTTATCCATCTTGAAAACTAGCTTACTCTCGTTAATTAGCTAGTACCAAAACTTAAAAAAAAAAGTGATGATCTGCTAATCAATTGGAATGTATTTACGAATATCAAAAGATGATCTACGGTAATAAAATAAGTGAAATAACTTGTTTCATTCAATTTTAGGCACTTATATATTACTTGATTTTTTTTACTAGTATGATTACTGTAACAGAAATCAATTTTTATGCGTGTGTGATTGAGCTTGCATATGTATGTAAGTTCACTGGCTAATGTGTATTTACTCTTTTTATAACATATAATATAATTATATATAGTTGCATATGGAATGCATTTAGAAACAAAAATATATAACTACGACTACCTAGCTTGGTAGTGGCACCAATAGTGCAATTTGATGCTAACACCGAGCAAGTAGGACCACTATAGCAATTAGGAAACTTGCACAAAGGGACACCCACTAGCTATTACTCCATCCAAATAAGCTCTTCCATGACCAGAAGCGTATACAGCTGTCACTTTCTCAGCCTCAACTGCTGCCTTAGTAGTCCAAGTTAGTATGAGGAACGGGTTTCTCAAAGTGAAACTGTCATCATAGTAGAGTTGATATGATGTAAATGTATTAATTAGTTTATTTGACCTATTATGTTATTGTATTTTAGTTTATATGACGTAAATGCACAATTTAAAATGTATTGCTACATAATGTTCAAAATATTTTCTTCTTCCTTTTTCAGTTAGACACTTCGACTTCTTAATGTTTTTTTACTGGGCTATCCTTTTATCACTGTTTTAAATAAGCACCATTATGACATAGAACACTACTACTACTAGTAGCGTTACTCTATACAATTATGGCATTTTTAACTATTACAACCTCATATTTAATTAACCTCCTGTTATGGTTTTTGCTATATTTTAGCTAGTATTTATTGTGTGGAATTAACTCTAAATTTTATGCACGGCCTTTAGTTAATTATGCATTGCTTCTTTAATGTTGTATAAATGACCAGGGACTCCTCTGCATAGTGCTGCAAAGAAACAAAACAAAAAAGATGTAAAATATCTAGTAAAGAATGGGGGCATTCCTCCCTTTAGACCTTTTCAATCACAGGTTCAATCCACCCCTCCATTACTACAGTGGGCTTGAATGGGCATATTAGTTCAAGCGCCATCACAGGTTCAATCCACCCCTCCATTACTATAGTGGGCTTGAATGGGTATATGAGTTCAAGCGCCAGCAGGATGAAAGCTCGCCAAGCTACGATACTTCCTGCAGCTCTAATAATTAAGTCAACTTCACCCTTCTTATCACAGCTTTTACTATACTAATTCTCCATATACTACTTGCTGCTGTTGAATAAACTGAGTAAACTTTGTATATCATTTGGTCAAACTTGTAATGGAAAAGCTCATCATATGCTACCTACTTCATGCTACTCTGAATAAATAGGGCTTGCCACCTTGTTAATCTTATGAATATTTGATGTGCTTTAATGCTTTGGTTATGTTAAACATTGAAACCTTCTCTTGAACTTAGGAGATTATATATCGTATTTTGCAATGTGTTTTTCTTATACAAATGTTTATTGTTAATCTGACTGTTTTTCTAGAGAAACGTTTCTTTTATTATATTTGAGGAATTGGTTTGCCAAACATTCTATTGTAGAAAGCTATGTTACTTTGGCGTTACTGTTGCACTTTTTCCCTTCCCTTTGCTTCCCCTTGTTGATTTGTGCTAACTGCTACTGGTGAGTCCTTAGGACTCTGGGTTGAATTTCATCCTTTTGTCAGACTTTTGTTGCTGGTTGTTCTTTTCTTATGTTCAGCTGCTGCGGTTGTGCGTAATGCTGAAGAAGACTTATTTTGGCCAAATTACATAATATCTTTAGAAGTTTGCTAACGATGAGAGAAATCCTATGCCTATTTTCTAACTCTAGTGGCGTAGTAAAATCAGACAATTTTCTCACTTTCCAAATTCCCTAAATTTTCATCTTAAATTCCATGCTTTTCCACTATGCATAATTTACGTTTTATAGATAACTAATACAACACGAAATAATAAAATAGATCCATGAAATCGGTACAAATATCAAGCTACGTCAATCTCAAATTTGAAAAGAAAAAAAATCATAATATATACCCGCAAGATGGCACCAGTGACTCTAAATAAAATGGTAAGGAATTATTAGTAATCAAAAGCGAGATCATGAGGAGTCAGCTGGAGGTACGTATGGATTTGCCGCTGATGGTTGATGTGGATCATCAGTGAGATGATAAATTCATGAATGGCTGAGAGTGAGATTGTAAAGCTAGGTTTTCTTTTTGGTAAGTAAAGATAATGAAATAAAGAAGAAAAGTAGAGAAGTAACGAAGGATTTGTGTAAAACAAATTTTTTTCCTCAAAATATTAGCGGGCTGGGCGACAAAAGTTTTAGTTGCGTTGGGAGAGGAAAAATGACTACACAGGCAACATTGACAGCAATGAAACTCTGCCAATATTTTCTACTGAAACTAGATTTTCTTATACTCAAAATATTTTCATAACATAATCTAATGAATTGAAAATGAGACTGGGGTTTGGATTAATGATGTAGTAACGAACTTGTATTTGTTATATATATGCAGGCCCGGCCCAATGCAGAGTCGGGAGAAACAATAGACTAGGTCAGCATCTCAACAGAGGCAACAAAAAAAAAAAAAAAAAAAACGGAATACGCATTTTTGAATCTCGCTACTCCTCCAGCAGTCTAGCTCCACCATGACCGTCGTAGGCCCACAGCTAACACCTTCATCCCTTGACTCTACCGTTATAGCTATCCCCTCCAGGCTCCAATGCAACCACCACGGGCCCACAGGCAGCTAACGTCAAATGTCAGCTCAAAGCCTAAATTCAATTTCGAATTTATACATTGGAAATTGGAATCTCAGCTCAAACCAATGTGAGAATTACCAGTATTGGTCAATTTGTTGAATTTTTTTTCTATGATCGACAATTTGGTATATTCTGCAAATCTACTATTGCTGTCATGTTGTTTTCTGTTGTTGCTAATGCTAGGTATATTCCTTTGTTCTATTACAAATGTCAACTCAATTTTGAAATGTAACTAAAGATGTAATGATGCTTATTCTAGTTTAAATGATAATGAATATACATCAAAATTGTAATTGAAGTTTGAATGGTAACTTAACAATGGTTGTTGCCTATTAATTAACTGATTAATTTGTTCTAGTTTGAGTGATAACGAGTATGATGTTTGTTAATTAAGAATTTTTTTTTGTTGTAGTTTAACTCACAATGAAGCTTAAAAAAAATAATTCTTTTTTATGTGTAAATTATTATAATGATGTATCAATGAATAATAATACTTCGTTGTATCTTAAATTGAGCTAGGAATTGAAAACAAAATTTCGGATGTCAAAATAGAAAGAAAAAACGTAGATATAAAGAAGATAAATCATTAATTGGTTCAATTTCAAAATTGAAATCAATAAAGACATATCTCCGGATAACTATATCGCAAGAGAGATTAAGTATGCTAATTATGATTTCAATTGAAAATGAGTATTTAGATAAGCTTAACTATGAAGACGTAATAAACGAGTTTGTCTTAAAAAATGCAAGAAGTTGTTTCACTAATATGTATTAATATGTTAGAATATTTTGTGTTTGCATTTTAATTTTTTTGGCATGTAATCAAAATGACTTAGTTGATCAATATTCTTTGATGGTTGTTAAATTTTATAAAGAATTTACACTTTAACTTGTATATATTTTTGTTTGGTTGAGTTAAGGGGCGACAAAAAAACATAAATACTTGCTTGACTATGACATTGAATACCCTTGGGTCGGCGCTGTATATATCTATAAGTACGTATTCCCCTCTCCCTTAGACCGTTCTTCTATATCTTACTAAGGCTCATATGAGGATTTACAAGAAAGGAAGATATGGAGGCAGGAAATGGAAGAGGAAATCTCGGTGGAGGAAGCACAACAACCAATGGAAATGCTTGACTCAATACTATAAGGAATCCATGTCGACAGGAAAATGCTAATCCAAACGCAAATGCCAATATAGGTGCTGGAACCCCGCCAGTAGATATGGGGGTGATGTATCAGTTCTTTGTCCATCTGTTGCAAGTTGGAGCAGCTGCAGGAGTATTTGGGGGTAATGCTGTGAATGTTGGAGGAGCTAATCCTGTGGCCCCAGTCAGCGATAATTATGCCAAGCTAAGCAGGGATTATATCAGTCTTGGTGGGAAGTTGTTTTCGGGAACATAGGATGCCATTAAAGTAGAAAACTGGTTATTGCACTGTAAAAGAATTTTCGTCGACTTGGGATTAGATGATGAAAAAGAGAAGACTTGCTTCGAGACAGTTGCAAGGAGCGGCACTCTACTGGTGGAATGGTGTTACCGTGGGAGTTTCCAAGGAAGAGTTGACTTGGGCATAGTTTCGAAGGAGATTTGAAGAGAGGTTCATGTCTGAAGTTGCCAAGTCAGTATTGCTGAGAAAGTTCATAGACTTAGCGCAAGGTGAGATTCAGTGATTGAGTATGCTACAAAGTTTGATGAGTTGTCCAGATATAGATATACGACCATTGACACTGTCATTAAAAGGAACGAGAAGTTTATTCGAGATTTAAGACCCGAGATTACCACGGTGACAATGCCACACCTCCGCAATCCAAGTATAGTTGTAGTGGAGACGACAATCAGGAATGAAGAGATGTTTTCTACTTTTGGGAAAAAGAAGCAATCTGAACCTAGGATTTTCAAGGCAAGAAGAGGAAATTATTTAAGAAGAAAGGAGCTCAGAAAGGAGGAACTGCCAAGAAAGGGAAGGCCAATGGGGTGTGCTACAAGTGCGACAAGAAATGACATTATGCTCGTGAATGTCGAACTGGAAAAGGGAAAAAGGTTGCGGATAAGAAAGAAGTGAAGTGCTTCAACTGAGATCAGATTGGATACTAAAAGAATCAGTGTCCAGAACCAGTCAGAGTGGACAAGGGAAAGGTTTTTGCTTTTGAACCATCATCTTCTGAACCACTGTTGAGAAGGGAAAGACTACGATGGAAGGTACGTACGATTTTGATTCATAGTATACCAGTTAGGGTACTATTTGACACTGGTGCATCGCATTCATTTATATCTCAGTGTTTGGTAGATAAGTTATGTTTAAAACCCTCATACCTTGTTGCTTCCTTATGAGTTGTGAATCCAATAGGAGGGTATGCAACTCTGTGGATGAGATGTGACCAGTTGGAACTTGAATTGTTAGGTCATAAGTTTGCATGAAATTTGTATGTTTTTTATTTCTTAGGCTTCGGGGTCGTCTTGGATATGGATTGTTTAGATAAATATGATGTGAGGATAATTTGCTAAGATAGGGAAATATTGCTAGTACACCCCAATGGTCATGACCGAATTATATACTTAGTGGGGAAGTCAGACTAAAATGATTGTGCTTAGCTGAATGCAATGGAAGTTGAAGAAGAGTTGAATTAGGTTTTGGTAGCAAGAGAGTATGCAAATGTTTTTTAACCTGTCAGAAGACCACCACCGAAGCGAACCATTGAGATTCGAATAGATCTTTGCCTAGGGCAGAACCTATAAGTAGACCACTTAATAGGATGACATCTATTGAGATGAAGGAATTGAAGGTGCGGTTAATGGATTTAGAAGGATATAATTTTATTAAACCAAGCAGTTCGCCTTGGGGAGTGGTCATGACGTTAAGGATGTGTATCGACTATCGTAAGTTGAATGAAAATACGACCAAGAATTGGTATCCTTTGCTGAGAATCGATGATTTATTTGATCAGTTGAGTGGAGCCAGAGTAATTTCCAAATTGGATTTGGCAACTGGTTTCTATCAACTAAGAGTGGTAGAGGACAGTATTCCGTTGACGATATTTCAGACTAGGTATAGTTCGTACGAGTGGTTAGTGATGCCATTCGGCTTAATGAATGGGACCGAGTTTTCTGAGAGCACTTGGATAGGTTCGTATTGGTATTCATAAATGAAATTTTGATATACTCTAAGGTTGAAAGAGAGCAAGAAGTTCATCTTAGGGTAGTGCTTGAGACGCTGAGGCGGCATCAGCCGAAATCGAAGTTTTCAAAGTATCATTTCTGGAAGAAAGAAGTTAATTTCTTGGTCACATGTTTTCAGAGAAGGGTTTGTTTGTTGATCCGGATAAGAACTAGGCAGTTAACAATTGAAAGAGACCAGAGATGGTGACTGAGATCGGAAGTTTTCTTGGGCTTGCTGGTTACTACCTGAGGTTTATTGAGGATTTCTCGTGGATAGCAACGCCTTTGAATAAGCTAACCAGGAAGGATGTAAAATTTATTTGGTCTGATAAATGTGGGGAAGCATTTCTTAAGTTAAAGCACTTGTTGACTAATGCACATGCGTTAGTATTCCAAATGGGAATCAAGTATTAGTAGTGCATACTTATGCATGTGAAACCTGAGTAGGGGTTATGTTGATGTAGAAAGGTAAAGTTACTGCATAGGCTTCACGACGTCTTAGACCGCATAAAGTTAGATATCATATTCATGATCTAGAGTTGGCAGTAGTACTCTTCGCACTTAAAGTATGGAGACATTATCTCTTAGGGGAGAGATTTGAGTTATACACAGATCATAAGTCCTTAAGGTATTCATTCTTTCAGAAGGAGTTGAATATGAGGTAACAGAGGTAGTTGGAGTTTTTAGCAGCTTATGATTTTGGTATAGAGAATATACCTGGAAAAGGAAACAAAGTAACAGTTGCTTTTAGCAGAAAACATCAGAATGTGGTGTTACCTATGTTAACAGAATGGAAGGACATAGAGGCTTTGACTATTTGCAATGTGCAGTTAAGATCGACTACTAGTTCCAGTCAGAGCTCCGCCATGTTATCCTGCTTGGGAGTTCGACCAGTTCTGATTAAGAGGATAGCTTCTAAGCAGAAAAAGAATTCACCTTTAGTCAAGAATATTTAAAGGCTTGAGGTTGGATTGGAGAATGATGATCTAAATTTTTTAGCCTTAACCAGAAGGGATGGCTGAGAAAGAAGGGACTGTTGTGTATTCCGAATGTTAGGGACTTAAGGAGGGAAGTTCATAGGGAATGTCATTGATCAAAACTTACGATTCATCCTGGAGGAAGCAAGATGTATAAAGACATGAAAGAAATTTCTAATAGAAAGGTATAAAGAAGGATGTTGGCTTGTGGGTAAAGTAGTGTGTGAACTAACAACAAGTGAAGGCCGAACATTAGAAGCCAAGTTGGTTGCTTCAACCTTTGGAGATAGTAGTTTGGAAATGGGATTCGATATCCATGGATTTTATAGATAGGTTACCAAGTTCGAATCGAGGAAATGAAAGTGCATGGGTCATAGTGGATAGGTTGACTAAGTGTGCCCATTTCATTCCAATTAAGTCAAGCAGGACGACACGTGTTTTAGCTAAGTTGTTTACGAAAAACATAGTTAGAGTGCATAGGATTCCTAGTAGTATAGTAAGTGATAAAGATGCTTTGTTTACTAGTGAGTTGAAAGAGTCTATAGGATGTGTTAGGTACCAAGCTCAAGATGGGTACTGCTTATCACCCTCAGACAAATGGACAGACAGAGAGAGTCAACAAGGTACTCGATGATTTGTTAAGAGCTTGTATGCTAGATTTTAGTGGATCGTGGGAACCTACACTTAGTTGAGTTTTTCTACAATAATAGTTACCAGATTAGTATAGGAATGGCGGCTATTGAAGCCTTATATGGAAGACCATGCAAATCACCAGCAAGTTGGTTGGCAACTAGAGATAGATTACTCTTAGGTCCAGATCTGGTAAGGCAACATAGAAGATTGAGTTGATCCGAGGTAGAACGAAGGAAGCTCAGTCTAGACAAAAGAGTTACCCAGATAAGAGGCGTAAGAATCTAGAGTTCTCGGATGGAGATAGGGTTTTCATTAAGGTATCACCCAATGAAGGGAGTGGTATGGTTTGGAAAGTTAGTGAAACTAGCACTAAGATATGTTGGACTGTTCTCAGTTACAGAGAGGATTGGAAAGCTCACATACGGAGTAAAGTTGCCGAGCAGTTTGGCAGCTGTCCATAATGTGTTCAATGTGTCTCACCATTGTAAGTATATGCATGATCTAAAGACAACTATTCCTCTAACTATATTGAAAGACATAATAGTAGAACCAGATTCGACCTTTGTTAAACAACAAATTCGGGTTGTAGCGGAAGATGAGAAGAGTTTAAGAAACAAGATAGTCAAGTTGGTGAAAGTTCAGTGGAGTGACAACAAGAAGGACTATACTTGAGAGATAGAAGACATGATTAGAGATACTTATCCTGATCTACTTTAAGGGTATGTTCTATATTAGCTTTATATAGACTTTTTGCTAGTATAGTAGTTATGAGATGTTATAGATGATTTCTATACTTAGCATTTAGTCCTTGCTGAATTTCGAGAACGAAATTCTTTAAGGAGGGAAGCCTGCAACATCCCTAATTTTAAATAGCGTTATTCTAAAGATTTAATTAGGTAAATTAAATAAAATAATATAGAGACTTGAATGATAAAGGAATTGAGATTTGAGATCTGACTAGGGTCATGCCTTAACTAAATGGATTTATAAGAATGATTTATAAGTTAAATACTTAGAGAATATGATGAGGGTAATATGGCAATAGCCGGACCCCATAAGCCCTAAAACCCTTACAACCTTTTCATTCTCATTACATTCTTTCAAAAACAATAAAATAAACAAAATAAAAACAAGGCCGACCACAATCCTAGAAGAAGAAGAGCAAAATCCAATTAGAAGCTAAGATTCAAGCTAGGAAGATTAAAGCAAGAACAAATATCAAGTTCCTTATCAAAATAAGGTGAATAATGATCTAAATCATCTCATATAAGTCTTCTTGAATGTTTAATTCAGGTTTAGGGTTAAAACCATTTGGATGGATGGATGATGATATGCTTTGATTTATATGCCATGCTATAGTTTAAACAAGGATTTTTGTGGGATAAAATAATTTGATTTTAAGGTTAAAATAATACAAATTGATTTCCAAATACCATGATGTTTGAACATATTATGTAAAACATTATTTTGGAGATGGGTTTAAATACTCATAATATTCCAAGCTATGGATAATTTATTATGAATTTTGAATGGAAGAAATAGATAATTTTTAGGTTTAAATATTTAAGGAAATTAAGTATTATTTTTGGGTCTAAAATTTATATATGTCAGAAAACATATTAAAAGTAAATAGTTTTGATTTTTGAGGGTTTTTCCTATGTATTTTACTATGATTATTTAATTATTAAGCTAAAGGACTTAAATATTTTTTAAAGGGAAGGGCTTATTGGATAAAATGATTTCATTTGTTAACTGTTGAATTTGACAGCCTTTTAGAAAAGAATTTTCATAAACAATTGGCAACCAATCATATTTTAATAAATTAGAAAAGTTAGGTAAAAAGGAATTACTTTGAAAGACATAAAAATTAGTTTTTTTTCAAATTACAACTTCGCCACTTCCATTTCCTTGCTTCCGTCACCATACTTTCGTAATGACCTTTCGCATCCATTCGAAACCATGCACATGGTATCAAGCAATTGATGCGTAGTGTATTGGAGAAAGGCAAAAGAGACTATGTCGAAGGCATGCTTTCGAAGGGGTAGAAGCCATTTTTATAAGCTTTTGAATCAATCCAGCTTGCCTTTATTTTTAAAGAAGCTTTCGAAAGAATTTCCACTTTTTGAACTTATTTGATACCTAGCTGCTGCATTCATACTTTTCGAATCAGTCAAAGGCCGCTTTTCTTTATAGAGTTCAAAAGGGAAGCTTTTGTCCTTTTATGTTTTAAAGCCGCTTCCTCAATGCTTTCAAAAGGTTGTTTTAACCACTTTTAGTAAGAGTTTCGAAGGAAATGATTTTGAAAGATTGGTTTCAAAGCTATCCACTTTCCAAATTCGCTGACTTGAGATCAACGCTTTCGAAAGGGGTACTTTCACTTATGTTCTCTTTGACCCGGTAGTTATATTTAATGTTAAAACCCATGATTTCGAAAGAGATACTTTCAAATGGAATCGAAGCTATGCTTCCATAAATTCTTACTTGAACTAAATGCCTTCGAAAGGTACATTTTGAGTGTTTTGAAAGGCATGTTTTTCAGTGTTTTGAAAGGAAGGTTTCCAATGCTTTCGAAGGGCCTTTTTTCAATGTTTTGAAAGGAAGGTTTCAAATGCTTTCAAAAGGTATGTTTTTAATGGTTTCAAAAGAGAAGATCTAAGATTTTAAGTAATGCTTTCGAAAGGAAGAGTGGCGTAGGGTAACTCATGATGTCATAATGATCTGAAGGATCTAGTAGAAACCATAGCTTTCGAATAAGAAAACCTAATCTCATTTTTAAACGGCAAACCTATGGCAATGCAAAAGAGTTTTGAAATGGCATTTAACTATGGAATTTTAGCGAAAGCTTTCCTTCATAAAGATATTGGGTTAAGGGTATAAACCATATTTCATTAGAAAAATGATTACAAGGAATTTAATCATGAATGTTTATATTGTTATGTTTTGATCAGTTATCATGTATGCTTTCATAATCATATCCACTTCATAATTAACCCATAGCTGCATTTTGTCGTGTTAACGGTAGAATAAAAGGCTAAGTTGACCCAATAGTGAATATACTTTGAATCAACACATGTGTGAGTAGAATTGCATTCAGGAGGTAAGATGGAGCAGAATATAGGATGCCCAAAGCTGATCAAAGATCATTGGTTTAGACATGTTCTTAGTAAACCCGTAAAAACTATGTTATGGAAATTGTTATTGGTAGGGACCAGTAGGTTCTTAGTGATCTCATGAAAACTATGTCCGAAACATGTTATTGATAGAGATCAATAGATTTATAGTTATCCCTTGAAAACTATGACATAAGAGAAATTATTAGAGAATCCAATAGGTTCATAGTAAGCCCATGAAAACTATGGTTGGATAATGTTGTTGGTAGATACCATAGGTACTTAGTGATCCCATGAAAACTACGTAACCAGAAAGATAGTCCATAAGCTTGGAACAAGTTATTAGTCAGCCTATGAAAACTAATAGGTTAATAGTGACCCTTGAAACCATAACTTGAGACAGATAGTCAGGAAAATGTGGATGGGAAATCCAGAGCATATTGCATGTTTACATATCATCATGATACATATTATTATGTTATGCCTTAACCATTATGGATGCAGGTGCACATATATGGTTATTATAAATTGGGTTAAGATACCAGTAGGGGGATAACATGTTCCGGTAAGTGGCACGGTCTCACTGGATATCTATATGGTTCAAAATGATAGGTTATTATTCACATTAGATGTTTTATCCGACTTGAAGTTTATGTTTTTCCCTAAACTCTTGGGTGCTCAATTAATTTTAAGTAGTTTGAGAGTTAAGGTTTCAGCTTTTCCTTTTCACGAATAAGATTTCGGAGATGTGCAGAAGGCAAGTTAGCTATTAGGAGCTTTTTCTGTTTGATTTTGTTGTGTTATTGGATGCAATGGCAAAGTTTTTAGTGCCTATATATAGACTTTGGTCTACTAAAAAGGCGTCTTCATATGTCGCTCTTAGCGTATTTTGTAATAAATTGTAATTTCTCTAACGTGGCTTACTATAGGATTATGTAGTGAATCTGAAACGAAATGAGAAATTTGTTTTAAATTGAGATTTAATTTTTTTTTCATATTCATGTGTATCTGGTACATTAATGTCTCTAACATGGTCGCATTTGGTCATCGGCACTTAATAACTATGTATGACTGCAACATCCATGGCGGTTAGTTTTGGACCTCCAAACGGGGGATGTTACAAGTTGGTATCAGAGCATAGGTTTGTGTAAATTTCAAAGAAATTTGAACCTAAACACTACACCAGAAAAGACCTTTCGTACCGCTGAAAAAACACTGTCAAAACTTTTAGTAGCTCGGTAAATGCTGCGATACAACATGCAACTAAAAGCCTGAAACTTTTTGTAACACTACCAAAACTTGACCTATTGTAGGGTTTTAGAAACGCTACAAAAAGTTTCAGATTTGTAGTAGCAAGTCGTATCGTAGTCCCAATGGAGTCCAAAGGAAGTTAGAGCATCCACGGCAGTACATAACTACTCAAACATCAACCAAAAGAAATAGGAGAAGGAATCAGGAAAGGCTCAAGAGACAAAAAAAATAAAAATAGCATAAGAGGATGGATCGCTAGCGATCCATCGCCAATGGATCGCTAGCGATCCATGAATATCGCTCATAGGACAATCATTCTTCTATCATCATGATCTAATATGTTTTCTAGGTTGTCTGTCAAGTTTCATGATATTCCAAGTAAGCTAGTTTGAGAACTAGGCATTCATCTTATTCTAATAATAGTTCAATGCAATCTGTACGCGGATCGTCATCAAAACAGGGCATCTAGTCATGAAATTGTATGGGGAATACCTACATAAGGCATGGAATGAATGGACATTATTATTATTCTTCTATAAATACCAGTCGTTTTCAACAAATTTTAAGTTAGTTTTTCTTCATTTATTCACTTCTTCTTCTCCACTCAAATATTCTCTTATACTTCAAATGTTTTAACAAAACTCTGCCGAAATCCTAAGTGAATCAAACTTTATCATCTCTTGTTTGGTTCTCTATCATTCTCTCTCAAAGATCTCAGTGCTATTCAGAGTTATAGGATCATTTGTAATCAAAGAAGTGTATCGAGTCTCTCTATCTATCAAGGTTATATTGGAAACGGTGTGATTGTGGCATGCAAGTCAATTGGGTGTGATTGCAGCCCGTAAATCAATTGGGTGATCTTGTAGCCTGGTTAAATCAAGAGATTTTTTCCTGGACTCTGAGACATGTGGGTGTATATCGTGGCCTTGAAATCGAGGTTGTAATATCGACATTATATTTGAAAAGAAATCTACATAAGAAATTGTATGGGACTGGATGTAAGGTACCTCCGAACCAGTATAAAATTTCAGTGTGTTTTTCCTTTTACTGTTTTTATTTACTATTTGCATCTGTGTTTGATTCCGTGATTGTCTCTGTGTTTATGAATTGCATTTGTCAGTATTTAGTTTCAAAAGATTTCAAAAATTCCATAAAATCCATTAAACATTATTCACCTCCCCTCTAGTGTTAATCCGGCCTTAAGATCCGTAATCCGCATTTCCAACATTCGGTATCAGAGTTTTGGTTTTCAAAGTTTTTATAATCTGATTTTTGAAAAGTTTCAAATGGCTGCCAAAGCTGGTAATGTCAACACTATCACTAGTTCCTTTATAGAGGCTCGGTCTACTGCCAGACCACCACTTTTTTTTATGGATGTAACTATGTATTGGGAATGTAGAATCAAAATCTATTTACAATCAATAGGATTAGACACTTGGAATATCACACAAACTGAGTACATTAAACCCACAACTGATTTTGCACAATGGACTGTTGAGCATCCTTTATAGAGGGTCAGTCTACTGCCAAACCACCACTTTTTTTATGGATGTAACTATGTATTGGGAATGTAGAATCAAAATCTATTTACAATCAATAGGATTAGACACTTGGAATATCACATAAACCGAGTACATTGAACCCACAACTGATTTTGCACAGTGGACCGTTGAGCAACAGATTGTTGTACAAAAAAATTCCAAAGCCATGAATATTTATTCTGTTCACTTAATAGGAATGAGTTTAATACAGTGTTTGTCTGTAAGTTTGCATATGGGATCTAGAAAACTTTGCAAGTTACTCATGAAGGAACAAGCAAAGTTAAACAGACCAAAACATACATCTTGACCAATTGGTTTCAATTATTTAAGATGAATCCAAATGAGTCCATTTCAGACATGTACAGTCAATTTCAAGACATTGTGCACTCACTAATTGCATTAGGAAAGAACTTCTCCAAAGAAGATCAAGTTAGAAAAATTATGAATTCACTCACTCCGGAATGGGATCAGAAGAAACTGGCAATTGAAGAAGCTAATGATATCAGTACACTGAAAATTGAAGAATTGATTGGGAATTTGATGTCGTTGAAGTACAAATGCAAGGGAGATGAGAAAGCAAGGCCTTAGAAAAGAAGTCAATAGTGTTCAATGCAATAACAGATGGTTCAGACTCAAACAGTGACGACGATGAAGAAATAGCCTTAATGACACGAAATTTTAGAAAGTTTCTGAAATATAGAAAGAAGAATGACTGCAAGAGAAATGATCACAAGAATTCTACAAATAATAATGAGACTCTTAACAACGTCAGATGCTAAAATTATGATGAGCCAAGCCACGTAAAAAGAGATTGTCCACATCTGGATAAGTATAAATTTCCTCCAAGCAATGATTCATCAAAGAAAAGGAAGAGAGCATAAACTGCTACACTGGACGATTCAGACTCATCCTCTAGTGGTGAAGATCAAGATGGAAAATTCAAATATGTGCTTTACAGCTATTCAAGAATCTGATGATCTCGAAAATATGGATCTAAAAATAGGTATGCGTTTAAATTATATTGGTTGAAATTGTTTGCTTGAATGTTTGATTGTTTGCATGTTTTCAAATTGCTTGCTGTTTGAATTTAAAATTTTGATTTTCAAAATAATATTATTAATAGTATTTTTAATATTAAAATATTAATATTAAAGTGTTGATTATATTTATATTACTTCAGATAAAATATAAAAAATTAGATTATAGGATATATATATATTGAACAAAATAAAAAATTGGTCACATTTATTATAGGACCTATGTCGACATGGCCCTACCCCCTATGTAGACATCCCTCCAGAAATATGAAATTCAAATTTGAATCCAATCCTCCACCTTTTCACCAACTCTAAAGTTCTGAAAAGGCGTCACTTGATCAGAGAACATGACTATTGAATATCTATTTATCTCCTTAACTTTATCTTATCATTTCACTTTCATTTCAAAATTCAATCTCTCTTTCAAACTCTCAATCTCTCTACTCTCTTCAAAAATGGCTTCCAAAGTACTCCCTCCACCATTAGGCTGTCCAAAGCCATCAAAGAATTCCTCTAAAATGACCCGGAAGCTATCAAAGCTTACATAAGCTACGCAAACTTTGGAAAAGTCCATATGGGAAAATTTGCCATCTTTAATGATTTTCTTTCTTATGAACTCAACATTCTTTTCGAAGAGAATAAAATTTTCAGTTTAATTGATGATTCTCAAAATGATTTTGCTTGTTATCCTAAACTTGTTAAAATGTTTTATGCAAATTTGAATCATGGTTTTTATTATGGTAATGAAGGGGAAGTTTGGAGTAATGTTAAAGGAACACAAATTGTTTTAAATAGTGAGACTTTGGGGAATATTTTGGGTTGTAAGTATACAGGAATGAATCTTTTGGATTTTCAAATTGATAAACATGATCGTGAGACATTTCATCACATTTTTAAAGGAGACTATAACTTTGAATTTATAAATCGAAATTTCCGTCCTAAAGCAAGAATCATTAACCTTCTTTTGCAACATACCATAACTCCAAGATCGAGAAATTTCAATCACCCGACCTTAAACGTTTGTAAGGCTCTTTTTGCTATTTATAGGCACTATGACATTATTGGGCGCAAGTAATTTTGGATGAACTTTGTCCTAAAAATTTTACCTTAGGAGAAAACATTTTGTATCATGGAATTTATCTTACTCAGATTTTTAACTATTTTGGAGTTGATTATAAGAGAGAGGAGTTTGTTTTTCGAAAAGTGTTTAACCATGCAAATACCTCTCTTATGAAAATCACACTTGTCTTTCAACCATATGAAGCACTTACCGAAAAAGATGAAAGGTTGGCTCATAACGAAATGGAAGAAGAAGAGGAGGAGGAGGAAGAAAGGGAGGAGATGGAGATTGAAGAAGAAGGAGAGGAGGAGGTAGAGACATCATTGGAAAGTATTGAATACCCTATCACTCCTAATAATCCATCAAACACGACACTACTCAAAAACCAAAAGATAATAATGGAAAACCAATGGATTCTCAAAAGATCCATTAGTAAAAAGTTGAAAAAAAATTCCAAAAAAATGAACAAGTTCTTTGGGAAAGTGAGTCGCAAACTTGGACTATCTTCATCTTTGTTATCCTCTGTCAAATTCTAGTTTTCATTTCATGTTATATTAGTTTGTATCTTTCGATTAGTTAATGTCATGTATTGTTAACTAAAATTTATCAATGAAAATCGTTTATTTTTGTTCATTAGCTTTAAAATGTCTCTAGAATGCTCGCTTTTATATTATATAAGTTTATATATATAGACTTGTATATAATATAAAGAAATAAAGCAAATTGCCAAATTAAAAAGTGGCATGTGGACACCCTCCACCCCCAAGTCGACGCGTAACGGCCAGAAAGTAATTTTTGTTTTGAATTTGAATTTGACATAACTACCTTGTGTCTTTTCATTTCAAACGACTTTCTATCTACTTAAATACCCGTTTCTTCCAGAAAAATGCATATTTTCAATTCTCCTTATTTCCTACTGAATTTCTTCATATTTTATAAAAAATAGCCTCTCATATTCATAATGTAAGTGAGAATCTTGAAGAAACTCTCAATTCCTTCAAGAACATACTTACGTTTATCCTTTGCAATCAATGTCACTTATTATTAAGCCAAATGCAGACGATAAAGGAACAAGAAAGGCACTTCGATGTCATTCGATGGATGATTTCAGCCTTCGACAAAGAAGAACTTAAAGTGAATACAGTAAGGAAATCTGAATAACGATAATGAAGAATAGGATGTTAAAGGTAGACCCTATCTTCGGTGAAGAAGGATGGGTTAAAGTTCCAAGAAATGTTTGATTTGACTTGTATGGTTTGATTTACTTTGTTTTGATTTGGTTTGATTTGAATTGTTTGGTTTGATTTGACTTGATTTGAATTGAACATAGTATGTAATATATGATTGAAATGGTGTGGTTTAATAAATATATTGATTGATTATGTTTGAAATTTTCATATCTCTCACATTTACCTTACTGTATTTTACTCATAGTATTGTATGTCTCATTTATATTCTACTATATTGTATTATTATCCTATATAGTGCTATAATATTAGTTCAAGGGGAGTTATGTAGTTTAGCATTGGTTTTAGTTGATGACAAAGGGGGAGAATTATAAAATAGGTCAGATAGGCTTAGATTAAGGGGGAGTTAGCAGATTAAAGGGGAGTTGTTGAAACAAGGAGGAGTTAGAGTAGAATCAGAATTTTGTGGAGTAGATTTTATAAACAAAGGTTGTCATCATCAGAAAAAAGGAGATTGTTAGTTCTTGAGATAATTGTTTTGATGATAACAACCTTAGGACTTGTTATAAAATATAAATACTAATATTCTTGTCTAGATATATATGTATATGCAAGATATATATATATATATATATATATATATATATATATATATATATGCAAGTACTGAAGAATGAAGACTGTACGGTATAAAGATTCAAGACTGAGTATAAAGATTCAAGATTGATGAATTCAAGATTGAAGAAATCAAGACTGAAGGCACATGAGCATCAAGATTTCAAGAGTTCAAGTGTTCAATATATCAAGAAAAGAAATAGTGTCTAGATTTATGTTAAACTTCATAATAGCACTAAAATCTTTATTCGGATTTTAATTGTGGAATGGAATCAACCTTCTCGCTTTAATAGTGGATCAACCTTCTCGCTTTAATAGTGGGATGGAACCCATGACCTTCTCTAGTGGAATGGAATCCACTAAATTTTCAAAATGATTTATCTTAAATATTTTTAAAAAGCCTTTTAAAGTCATCTCTCTCAGTTTAATATTTTAGCCTTATAATCTTTTATATTTTGATTTCGAAATCATTTCTTGTTTTTAAACTATCTCTTGGTTTTAATATTACAATCTTTAACTCTCAAAAAAATATTATATACTTAGTTTTTAATATTACTTTTATATTATAGATTACATTTTTTTAAGATTATTTTTTAAATCTATTTTATAAGTTTAAACTAAATTCTAAATGGTTTACAAAGTTTAGAAATTGTTTTAACAAGCTTTAGACCAAAAATCATTTTTAAAACAAAATAATACCCCATTTCCCCATGTCATGGTAGATGTTGATTTTAAAATTCAAATTTTCTAAAGAAGTGTCTATTCGTCATAACCTTTCACGAATGGGCATGACTGTTGTTCTTCTATAAATACTAATTGTTTTCAACGAATTTTAAGTTAGTTTTTCTTCATTCCTTCACTCCTTCTTCTCCACTAAAATATTCTCTTAAATGTTTTAACAAAACCCTGCCGAAATCCCGAGTGAATCAAACTTGATCATCTCTAGTTTGATTATCTGTCATTTTCTCTCAAAGATCTCAATGCTATTCAGAGTTATAGGATCATTTGTAATTAAAAAAGTGTATCGAGTCTCTCTATCTATCAAAGTGATATTGGAAACGCTGTGATTGTGGCCCGTAAATCAATTGGGTGTGATTGTAGCCCGTAAATCAATTTGGTGATCTTGTAGCCTGGTTAAATCAAGAGAGTATGCCCTGGACTCAGAGATAGAAGGGTGTATCTTGTGGCCTTGATATCGAGGTGGTAATATCGACATTATATTTGAAAATAAATCTGCACAAGAAATTGTGTGGGACTGGAAGTAGGGCAACTCCGAACCAGTATAAAATGTCGGTGTGTTCTTTCCTTTTACTGCTTTTATTTACTATTTGCATCTGTGTTTGATTCTATGATTTGCTCTATGTTTGTGAATTGCATTGGTCAGTGTTTAATTTTAAAAGATTTCAAAAATTCCATAAAATCCATTAAACACTATTCACCCCCCCTAGTGTTAATCTAGCCTTAAGATATATAGTCTGCATTTCCTTCACTGGCCACTCTCTATCATTAAATGCCAACCCCCGAGCTATATAACCAACAGAAATAAGTCGGTACTGACCTCTTTATGTCGGTGTTGAGTTGTGCACTTTGAGAGTTTAGACTCTCGAATTAAACCTCAAGTTCTTCCCATACTGTAGAGCCTCCCCTCTAAGTTTCATCCAATTCTGACCATTTATGCCTCCAATTTGCCAAATTCTCCAACATATCTTTCTAAACATCGAAAACACTAAAAAACCATGTCAAATCATAACATATAGACATATATCAACATGCAAATACATCCATTCAAGCAATCAAAACATATGATTATGGTAAACATGCCAATTCATATTTATATCTACATTTTACATGAATATATGAACATGAATATGGGTAATTTATGATAAAATTTAACATATATGCATAAATTAACATGTAATTAAAGTTAGAAAAGGTTTTATGACCAAAAATCATGTTAACTTTATGTAATTCTATCATATAAATATGTATAGGATAGTAAGAAGGCATAAACCACCCACCAGTTACAAAATTCAACCAATTTGAGTGTAGATCCAATATGGATAGTGATCAAAAGCAATGCAAGTCAACCGAATCGATAATATCAATCTTCTAATCGATGATCTATTCCCTAATCTTTTAGAGAGTAATCCGAGTGACTTTAGATGAATCTAGGGTTAATGGGATTTTAGATTTGATTTAGGAGAGAGAGAAAAGTTTTAGTTTGACACTAAATTCCTCTATTTATAGTAAATTTCAAATTAGACTAATGGGCTAGCTTATGGGCTTAATTAATTACAAACTAATCTTGGCCAGCGTTTATTAAAACTTAAAATAGGCACAAATTTCTAACAGTAAGTCCGTTTTTCTATTATGACCACTCTATGGTGTGAAAAACCATTATCCTGAAGCAATGAAATTTGTTTGAGACCCTAATTCGATTATTATCAAAATTTACAGTCCAAACAATGTTTTTAGGGTTAATGCTTAGATAGAAATTCAGAAAAAAATCATAGGTGTTTAAAATGTCCCTAAGAATCATCTTTCAAAATTATAGAATCATACGACCTATCTTCACGTGACTAAAATTATAGAACCCCAAAATGATAGACAAGCCAATTACAGAATCGATGTGTAAAATGGGTCGTTAAACGCAACCTGTCTTCACAGTCAAATATATGTCTCCGCTCAACTAGCGGGCCATACCATGCCAAGCACACGAACGTAAACTATCTCTGAAAAAAGGGGCAAGTTATGCCCCATATACAGTAAAATACGCATGTCATAAGCTCACTTCAGCATTCATGAACTGCACTGGCAAGGAAAAGCGATACGTGGAATGTACCGCAATATACAGGTCAAGTTCAACTCCATAAACTAAAGCTTGCCAAGTAAACATTAGAAACTAAAAACTTGCTCCAGTTCCCTTAAATATGCTTTTACTTTAAAAAAATTGGGCGCAATTCAATACATTTATGCATACTTCATAAGTAAAAATAGATAAAAATAATCACAATACGAGTTACATTAACCAAATTAGAAAATAACGCTAGGAATCAGACTCCTGTTCAGAAGTAGAGCTACACACAATCATTTTATGGCGGGATGATCCGTGAGAATGCAATGTTGGACGCAGAGGAGAACTGCCCGACAATTACAGAGTAGGAGGTAGATCATTCAACTCAATAATAACAACTGATGAATGAATGGGATTAGAATGAACGAGAGCAGAATTACCATAAGCAGTATTGTCATAAACTATGCGTAGGCCGTAATTGGTGCCTGCCCAACTATTTTCATAACCCTACGGGTCATACCCGTAGTCGTTGCGGTTATAAAAAAGATAGGTCAAAGTCCAAGTAAGAAACATTTAAAAATGTCGATTGCACATTTCCTACTGATTTTTGCCATTACCTTCTTTACTTTCTCATTACAAAGATGCTCTAACAAGGAAGCCCTGTCCATCCCACCTCAAGAAACGGTAATGCAGTCCAGATGAGCTTTGCATTCTAAGTTGAATATCTTCTTTTCAAGGGCTTTCACATTCCCTACAATCACACTTCTAATTCTTTCAATTTTACCTAAAAAATGCTCCCTTATCTTCTCAGTATTACTAGAGAAGGGACCAAAAAGATCTTTTGCAACAGAAATAAAGGGAGAAATATGAGTGTCTAGTGTATCTGATACTTTCTTATTATGATCCTCTAGCTCATTAAACTTGGCTTCGTAATAATTTTTCAAATCACTCTACCACTCCAAAACTTCGTTCAAGTTGGCCCCAAGGGAGCAGCATCTAGCCTAGAAAATGAGCCACTACCCAAGAGTGCATAAGGAATATCTTCTACGCTAATTCTCCTTGCAATTTGCCTATCTAATTCCTTAATTTTGTCTTTCAAAGCTTTAATTTCGTTCATATATACAACCTTATATATATTTTTGGCATCGTTCAATAAACTTTCCATTTCTACAACTCTGGTTAGGGTAGAGCCCGGTGTCTCTGTAAGAATGGCAACCTCCGAATCTTGATCGAAAGAAGCAGGCTAAAAATCAAAGAAGAGTACAGATAAATAAAGTAAGTATAAAAACTCGCAAACTTCGCAAAGAAAATCAGTTAACATAACATATAAGTAACCTCGAACATCACGTAAGTTAAAAAATCATTCTCTAAAAAATACCATCCCAAAACAGCTAAGGCAAGGAAGCTAAGGGCGGGGCGGAGCTAATGTGGAAGGTCCTTCGAGGGTCATAACAAGCTCTAACCCAATGATCGATTGGCCCTTCTATAGTTACTTCAAACCCCCAATATTAGATAAGAAATTCCGATCAAGAGAAGGGTAGAAAAATATGAGAACATCCCTCGCATGCTGCAGGAGAGTCTACCCCCTCTTGCTTTTAAGTTTCTCCATGTAGGAAGCAATCCTTCCTTGAGCATCGCACAAGGAATCCTCAAGGGCATGAATCCTCAATACAGCCATCTCCCTTATTTTTTTTCTAAGGTATTGATTAGCTCGGCCTTAGTCTTCTTGGTTTGCCTCGAGAAAGCACTAAAAAACCTATAGGCATTGGTTCTCCATCCTTCGGTCCACAAATGGGAAGGCCCATGGACTCCACCACCCTTGTCTGATCGGTCACCGAAGAGGACCTAGAACCCACAGGAAAAACCAGAACCGTATCAAAGCAGGGTATTGTAACCACCAACTCGCTCTCAACATCATCTTTCTCTTCGATTAAGCAAGAAATCTCCCCAGACATATCCTCAATGGTTTTTTTCTACTGTTCAGTCTCATTTAGGGAAACAATCCCATAAAGATTCTCCCTATCCTTCATTAACTGATGCATTTCACTTATCTTTAAATCAGCAGCGTTAAGCTAGTATGCAACCTAGTGTTCTGTTTATACGATGGGTAACCACATCTTCGGCTTCTTTAAGCTCCTTACGGACATGCTCTGACTCCCTTTCAAGTCTATCATTCTCAGCTCGGAGGTAATTACCCCAAATTCAGATACGCTTGTCCCATCCGACCCATGAATGGTGGGCACCGAAAGAGGATCAGGTATAAATAATTTATGGTGCTTAGCTATAATTTCATAAGAGCTAACCTAATTAATAGTAAAAAAATGAATGTATAATCATAAAGACAATCAAAAGGCATCAAAAAAAGGTCCAGTATTAACTTCTCTTATTAACTTCATTAACAAAACCACATACTGAAAAATAGCAAAAGTAATATAGAATTCAACCCTCTGAAAAATTCCTAAACTTAAGCCTAAACCATTCCAATTAAGGGTTACCGGGTGAAATGGAATTGTTTTCTAGGGTATATTACCATTGACGCGGTATAAAGTCGCTAAGCGCCTCTTTTTCATTAACTGCTTGATATATCCTGGAAAGCAACTCTTGGGTTTCGTTCTTAAGTGCTACATACAATTCATCTAATTCTCTCTTGCGCTAACCGATGGTCACGGCAATAAGAAGATGATCTACAGTTTGGTTTTGAGCCTATCCTCGCTTTCCTTCAACAGCCTAGCAAACAAAGCTTCTTCAGAAGACTAAAAACAAACAAAAACGACCCAATCATTCGTTAAGCGATGACAAAGGAAAAATAACTACGGCAAACCATTCATACCAAAGTCAAAAAAACAAGTCCCATGTAGTCACACGACTAAGTACAAATGCAAAAGGTATTAAATATTTACATGAGGATTTGAAGTAAACGCGACCATCTCAGATTCCTCGGCACCCTCAGGTCCCTTATCTTCCTTGGTCTTGTTAGGCCCCTTATCTTCCTCGGTCCCTTCCTCCTCCTCCTCTTGATTCACTTATGAAGAATGGCATCTTCCACAACAACCTCTTTCGTCCATTGGCCCCTACAGTAAGCATAAACCTTATCAATCAAAGGTTGGTTCCCCCAAAATTCGAGATTGATCTCCTTCTTAAATTCGATTCGAGCTGAGGCATACATATTGTAGGTTACATTGGAAGTGCTTTCATTAAGCTCTTCCAGCATTGCTTTCATTAAGCTCTTCCCACGTCGTTTTCAACTCTTCCCTCATCGCTACTAACTCTTTCACCTTCTCTTTCTCCTTCAACACACGATCTTTTAAGGCTAGGGCATCTACAATAGATTCAAAATATTTTATGAACTTTCCACAAAGTACTTTAAAATAATGCTCGACCTTGGCCTTCATGGAAGCAAGGCTAACTTTCTCAGCGTTCGCTAAAGCAAGGTCTACTTTAAGTTTAGTTGTTCGATTAAGAGTGATGACTTGCTTACCCTCCATGTCTTGCGCTTTTACCATTGGGAAGCATGCTATAAAAATGAAGAGAGTATAATCAAAAATGAAAAAATGTGAAATAGAGGGAGAAAGAAAATATTGCTTACGTAAGACCAAAACTTTTCTACTTCATTCATTAATTCAGAAAAAGAAAGCTTAGGAAGTGGAAGGGGAAGGAGAGAGGGTGGAAAGGACGAAGAAATGTGAGACAATGTAGGCACTGCAATCTTCCCTACTTTCTCTACTAAATCAAATATAACCCCTTAAGGCAAACACAAGTAGGAGGCATTAGGGTTAGGATTACTATGCAGCAGAAGTGCTGGTAGCACCATCGAATTAGAAGAGGAGGAAACGTGTGGGGGAGGAGAAAAGGAAGAAATAGGCACCTTTTAAGGATCCTGACTGGATTCTTTACTGAGGTCGAATGTTCTCTTTTGCCCAGATTCCTTTGTTGATTTGTTACGAAGCGCCTTCAAAACTTCAAAATCCATTTCACCTACATGTAAAAAAGAATAAAATGTAAAGAAAATCAGGAGAGGTCTTCCATGTAAAATCAAACCATAGGAATAATAAATATAAAGCATATTATAAACAAATTATACCCATAAGCTTATCCAAAGTCAAGGAGGATTTAGAAATGCCGCAATAAAATACGTGATGTGGGTGCAAAAAATTATATTGCTTCAATTTTTCTTTCTTAAAAAAACTTGTTTGCTTTCCTCTCCTTTTCGTCCAATTCTAGAATGTGACCCTATGTGATAGATACAACTTGACGTCTTCCCCAGGAAACACGAATTGCGTAGGACATTGGCAAAAGGAAGAAGGAAAATTATCTAAGTTAGAAACAAAGAAATACAACTCAGCCCATTTCTGGGTCTTACCAGGAATGTCCGGAAGAACTAAGGTTTTGGCTTGGGCATAGAAAAATCCAGCCTTTAAAGGATTCTTAAGAACGTCAAATAAAAACCGAAGCTCCTCGTAAGTGAGATCGAGAACATTCTTAGCATAGAGGATGAAAGTGGCTATCACAATAGTATAAGGAAGTGGGAAAAGTTGAATGGGTGCAAGGTCGAGGGAAGAAAGCTATTGACGGAGGATTGGATGTAGAGGAAGGTAGAGACCACAATGTATGTGCTTAGGAGTAACAGGAGTAAACCCATTTGGGAGTGTTGAAACGTTCATGAGGTTCAGGAATCCTAGCTTCATAACCTAAAATCCTAAATTGATTCAGGATACTATTAGTTTCTTCCAACCGAGTAATTTTTTAGGGCGAAAGTAAGAGGAGATGAAGAGGAAGCCATTTTGAAATTCTCAAGGTTAACTAAAATAAAAAATATTAAACTAAAGAGATCTAATAGAAAACAAAACCATTTTCTTACTTCGATCTAGAAGAAAATCCAAATGTAGAGACAGATTTGATTTTGAAACCTTATTTCCTTCTATTCCACTCTTAAATGAAAGTGTAAAAATAAATAAATAAATGATCGATGAAATAAATGCATACCTTGATTTGAATAATAGCCATGCGATCGAAATGATGGAGGAATTTGTGAGATATCGATCGATTAAGCTGCTAAAATAAACAAAAACCGATACTGAATTACTTGGAAAAATGAAAGGTTTGATTTAACAACGATTCAGATAATGACCCTTTGAGGGAGTAACATGTAGATAAGAGCGTTAAATGCAAAAGCAACCGATAAGACTTTTTTCCATTAATGAAAAGAAAGGGGGATTAGAAAGAAGCGACGGGATGTGTAGCGTAAACGTAAATGATGACAAGTCTATGCCGATATGCGATCAAAGCACACTTTAGGGACAAGTGTTACACCTGTGCTTCTCAAGCTATATTAAAAGGGAATTAAATAAAGCATAGAACCAGGAGCGGAGCCCTCATAATAAAAGTTGAGATGGAAAGAGAAAATGTTGAAGCGATCCAACCAATACTACACACAAAAAATCAACATGCAAAAGCGACACCCGGTCCAACCAAAATAACCGCAGCCAGAAAGCAGAAAGTTGCAATAGAATGAAAAACTACATCCATAAGGAAGTCCACAAAGATATCAGATCTACACCCGTCCCTCGTCTTCAATATTATATTACGTTGTTAAAATTGAAATCCAGCATAGTCACAAGAAGCGAACAACGAAGTACTATGCCTACAAGATATGATAAGCAGATGATTTAGCTAGGCTGCCAACATCCTCAGAGCTCATAATTTGTTAACACCCTCAAGACGGATCTGTACTACACATACTGAGGTCTACCTAAGCAGTACCGCATGGGGTCATATGCATTCCAAAGGACTGCACGCAGGGCCACCCAAGCGATGCTTCATTGCAAATCTATACTTATAGGTAGATAGAAAAGATATGGATCACCCTTATAGTTAGCTAATGTATATTAGTAATAAGGGCGAATCGAAACACGGTGGGCTCGGATCATAGTTGGCTCAGACCACAACTAGCTTAGGTTGCGTTCATACATGCACTGAATTAACTCCTAAGAAACCACAAATCACGCACCTTAAAGCCCAAAGCAGCTCAGGAGGGCCGCGTCTAAGTATTAGGCCGACACAACAGCATCATGCAAGTATCACACATCAACTAGTAAAGCCTAACCCTAATATACCGACAATACCCCAAAAACCAACAAACTACTGTTAATGTCCTCTTAAGGTAGCGTGAAAACCCTTCGTTGCATCAGATCAGAAATGCACGACCTGATAAGCTCTCTCGCTCTAATTCTAGCGTTCCCACCTCAATTCCAGGAGTTCCCACCTCCAATTCAAACTTCCCACCAAAGACCATAATTTAACCACCCAAAGTATGCCTTCCTGCCAAAGTCATGTTGGAAATCCTAGTGCATCAAACCAAAGATGTGGATGAAAGGCATGTGGCATGATCGAAAGGTGGAAACATAACGGCTAAGGAAGGATAGTGGTAATCTACGTACATCCTCAACACAATAAATAGAAGATGGTAGGGAATGTTAAAGGGACTTTTCTTTTCCTTATTTCTTTGATTAAGAGAAATTGTATGTTTCTAAATTTCATGAAAACAAGTTGTATCGGAAGAAATAAAAATAGGAAAGGAATTTGACCCGTGGACCTAGGATTCAAAAGGATCTGAACTACATAAAAATCTTCATGTATCTTTACTTTATGCATCATGATCTGTTTATGTTTATTGAATTATAACACACTATGAAAATATGGGTTGGACTTGACATTCTAATAAATAGTTGGAATGCAACTACATAAGTATGTAAGCATGTAGCAACATAGTTAGTGCGACAAAGGCAAGCTTAATACAAATTAAGTTTGTTGATTCTAATTTGTGAATCAAGTTAGCAACTACCTTCTTAATCAATTGAGGTATTGTATGACGAAAAATCTCGCTAACACCTATATATAATCAACCGCGATAGCACTTAGACTATCAACCAACAATGGCTTTTGGGAAAGGCATGATGTGATAGCTCTTTTGAGTTCGACCCTCAAAAGATATCAACCAGAGACAGCTAATGTTCTTCAACATGTAAAGGCTAGATAAGAACTCAACCTGTGATAGCTTGAGAAGCTATCAACATGTGACAACTACTAGTAACCCAATGCATGATGGCTTGGGAAGCCATCAACATGCGATAGCTATTAGAAGCTCAACACGCAGTGGCTTGGGATGCTATCAACAAGCAACGGCTATTAGAAGCTCAACACGCGATGGCTTGGGAAACCATCAACACGCAGCGGCTATTTAGAGATCAACAAGCGATGGCTAAGGAAGCCACCAACATGTTATAGCTACTTAGGACTCAACACAAGTGTGCATGGGAAGCTATCAACATGCAACAACTAATGAAAGTTATCAACAGGCGATGGCACTAAGACAACAATAGCCATGTAAAGTTAGATTGAGATAATGAACTATGCAAAGAAAATGCTAAGTAAAACATGATGACTGATCCTAAAGATGAAATGGCTTTGGGATATAATAAATAAGGAGAAATAACTTATTTTAAGGAATGAAATTGAAATTTAGCTTGATTAAGCTATGTGATGACGAGTTAAGTCATAAGAGAATGATGAAATGTAAATATTAAGGCGTTAGTGGCAATAATAGGTCTATTCATGACATTATATTTAATAAAGTAAGGCTTTCGTAGCATCCAAACTATCTATTCATGACCCTATATGATATTAACGGAGTAAGGCTTTCATAGCATCCTAACCGTCTATTCACGACACTATACAAGATTAATGAAGTAAGGCTTTCGTAGCATCCATTTGTCTATTCACGATAATCTACAAGACTAATGGCATAAGGATTCCGTAGCATCCAATTGTCCGTTTATGACAATGTACGAGAACATAGGAATAAGGCTTTCATAGTGTCAAAATTGTCCGTGCATAACAAAATATGAGATTGATGTCCATTCACGACGCAATATTTGATGGATGCAAATATAAGGCCTTTGTAGCAACCTAATTATCTGCTCGCAATAAAATTGAAAGGAAAATTAAGATAAAACACCTAAATGAAATCTTAAATGTTTAGTGCATTTATCGAAATGGTAGGGATAAGGTTCAAATTGCAATTTAAAATGAATTGACTATAGAAACTAGTCAAAACCGTGTGAAAGAAATCACATACTTGTGAAGAATTGATGATTTGTGTTTGTTTATGACATGATGTTATTACATAGTATTATGTAAATTGAAGATGGTTGGAATAGTGAGGGGAAAACCCATTACGTGCTTTAGTGGCATGGTCTAACTTGATTGTTTGTTTAGGGTAAGGTTTGAATCATAACAGACTTTATGTCCGACCTATGTTTTTATTATTCTCCATGAACTCACAGATACTTACTCGAGTAGGTTGAGTTTATGGTATAGATAGGTACCATTTTTGAAAGACGAATAAAGACTCAGCAATACGAGGCTTGATTTTGCAAACAAATTTTTTTGGAAATTTTGCTATGCAAAACCATAATTTATAACTAGTTAGGTGTCAATGCCGACATCCTTATATATCGGACATGACACTTTGTTTATGTTCTATTTATACATACCCTTACATGGGAATGAGAAGGGTTAATGACAGTGTAATAACTTATGCAAAACTTTTTGATGAATGGAATTTGTTTAGTTGCTCCGTTTACTTAACATGTGAAAAAATAATAATGATCTCACTTTGTGGCTTGAAAATAATTTGGTGATGACTACAGCATTATCGACGTTCATTTTTGGCTCTCAAAGCGGGGGATGTTACACCATCGCTTCTGTATTTTTTTACGAACAGACTTTTAGGTTGCCACTAAGGCCTTACATAAGTGCTTTTGAATACAATGTTGTATTTGGACAACGAGTTGCCACATTGGCCTTACAACCCATTTAAAAATACTGTCGTATTTAGACATTGGATTACCACTTAGGCCTTACATCATGCTTCTGAATACAATTTCATATCTTGGCATTGGGTTGCCACTTAGGCCTTTCACTGTATATTTTTATCATTTGAATGATATAATTTATCATTTCTTTGCTATTTTAAGCTTAGCTTCCTTTCTCATTCTTAAACAAGTTATCACATTTTAACACAATATTTTCTTAGTTTCATTTGTACAAAGTTCAAAACCAACATTTTGGAAACTGTCTTTCAAAATGCTACTCAGAAACTCACTTCTTTAATCAAGGAATTTTATCACCACTGGCTATTGCATATCTAGTTCAATGGCTCCTCGACAATCGAAACCCAAAGATCTATGAATTAGTTCGTGCATCTTTCCTTTTACAACCATGGCATACTTCATCCCACTGTTATCACCAACATAGCCATCATGCTTCTAAGGCTATCGCACATCTAAAGGTACCATGCCTCTAAAGCTACCACACCTCTAAAACTGCCATGCCTCAAAAGTTATCGTGCCTTTAAGCTACCATGCCTCTAAGCTACCGTGCCTTTAAAGCTATCATGTCCTTGAGGCTATCGTGCCTTTAAGTTATTGTGCCTCTAAGCTACCACGAACCTAAAGGTATCGTAAGTCTCATCTATGAGCTATCGTGGATTACAAGTTAAAGCTATTACGCACCATAACTTGAGGCTATCGTAAGTCTCAACATGAAGCTATCGTAAACCACTCTCAAAAGCCCTCGTAGGTCACAATTAGGAGCAATCGTAAATCAAGCTCTGGAGCCATCATAAATCGTAAGTAACTGTTATCATGAATCTTGTTTTAAGCTATTGTATGCCTCATATTAAAGCTATAATGACTCTCATTTTAAGCTATCGTATGCCTCATTTTAAAGCTATCGTGAGTCTCATTTTATGCTACAGTATGCCTCATTTTAAAGCTATCGTAGATTAAGTGGCAAATTGTGATTAAGTGGAAAACTAACATTTTCCTTATTAAAGTAACAATTTTTGACTAATTCTTCACATTTGTCATTCATTTATTCGTTACTTTCATTTTACAAGTGTAATTTCTAGACATGACCAAAAAATCATGCAGCAATAATTTGTTGTTGGTAATTTTCCTTAATTACCGTTATTAATCAGGGTATATTTTCATTTTCCAATTAATTCTTACAAATTTGAAAATGGATGGGAAAATGCCTAAAAATTTACCAAAATTCTAAAATATCATCAACCATCTCTATTAAAAATTTTGAATCAAAATGTTGAATTTAATATTTTAAATATTAATTTATTTCTGAAATTTTCTATTTTCCACTTGGAAAATTCATAATAAATTATTCATCCAAAAATTATGAAATTAAAAATCCACCTCTGTTTTAATATTATAAATAACATATTAAATTTTTTAAAGCTTTTAGAGTTGATCAACTCATGTTTTACCATTACATTTTAATAAATTGATATCATTTAATATCCAAACATTATTAGAATCATTCTATAATAATCAAAAAATATTTATTTTCATTTAAAACATCAAACCACATTAAATCTGAACCTAAATGGGTTAGAAGGTAATTACAGTAAATGTTACTCGCCTAAGTTTGAAAACATGATTAATTCTTCTTCTTTCTTCTTAGAAATGTAATCATCCCCCTTTGTGATTTGATTTGCTCTCCCTCCCCTCAAAATGGTGGTTAAGGGTCAGTAATCTAAGCTTAAGCTAATGTCTTTCTAGTTTAGTCTTAATAACTTCTTAATCATTATATGATAACACTCACTTCCTATTCCTTTTATTAAATTTACTTAATTATTATTTAATAAATTCTTCCTATTAATTAATTTCCTTATATTATGGCACTCCAAAATATGAGGTGTTACAGTCTCTCTCCTTATAAGAATTCCGACCGCAAAATTCAATCAAGGCAAGATAATGACCACCGTCACCAATACAAATGTACACACAGGTACAAAAATTACACTCGTTCTCTATCAATGTAAATCATCAATCAATAATTATAATGTGTTAGTGTCAGTACCAATACATAAATCATTTTATAACCAAAAAACGTACTAGTATCACATACTAGTTAATACAATAAATCATTCATGCCCAAACATACATGTCAAAATAATCCAGAACAGAAACTCTTAATCTTATAATCTACCTCCCAGGTAAAATCTTCTACATTGTCACTCCACTGGAAGCAAACAAGATTTATACTCATGTTCCTAAAATCTTTCACATCATGCCTACCATTCCTTTTGTTTGTCTTGGATACATCAGATCTAGTTCTATAGATAACTCTTCTATTGCCCATGATTTCACTATAGCACTTAAGCGGTACACACATTTCTTCAAATGTGATAAATGAAATCATTATGCATACCCACCAGGATAATTGTTGACTTGACTCGATATGTGAGTTTACCAATCTCCCTAGTTGTAGAAAACAGGATTTCACTTCGCCTTCTTCTGAGCATCCTTCCCCTAGGACTACTTTCCATTCCATTTCTTTTTTCCTTCACCGACTTGCTATGCCTTTAGGTCTTCCTTAGTTGCAACAGCCGATTTGGACTTATGGTACAAACTCCCATGATAAAGGGCATTCTCAACAAGTTTCTCAAAAGGCTCATCAATATGACTCACTAGCTTCTCTTTCAAACAGTCATCCAAACCCATAAAAAACTTTTCATTCTTCTTCAATGAAGCGTTTATGAAATACATCGCATATTTAAACAAATCATCAAATTCAGCTACATATTCGAAGCCCGACATGCCTCGCTGCTTTAGCTCTACAAACTTCTTGAACATTACCGACATCTAGGTAGTTGGTATGAACTTGTCCTTGTTAGCGCCAAAATGTTCACAAACACCCTGTTATAAGTGAAAGCACCAATGTCTAATATTTAGATACAAACAAAGAAATATAGATTCACAAATTACATAATAGATTGCAGAAAAGTAAATGAACATACAAGTTTTATAGTGGTTCGGCAAACTTCGACCTACGTCCATTTCGGTAATCTTTTATTTATACTGTAAGGTTACAAGTACAGTTGTTTTTGCCTTAGAAAATTAATAAAGGAAGAGATAAGAAGTGATGAAGGAGAGCCAGTCAAAAAATTCCCTTGCAATGAGCCAAATCCGATGTATTATAGGTGAAGACGTGCATGGATCGGGCTGAAATTTCACCAGAAGAACCTCCAGATCCGTATGACCATATGACCTGGTCCATCAATTTTTGAATCGATCACACACCAATGGAACAATTGGGGTCGAGTATCCATATGATCTCCAATGGCGATGTGATCGATATGTGGGTGCTCCATGATGTAAGCTACTTGATCTCCAAATTTCGTGCAATTCCGACGTACCCTCTATGAGATGTTGTATTTTCCATGTAACTACGGATCGTTCTGGCTGATTTTGTACAATCGTTATGGAACGATTGGTATGTTTTTTTATATTTGTGAATTTTGAACTAATATCAATCATGTAGGTTCCCCATGATGTAAGCTACTTTCGCTCTAAATTTCATGCTATTTTGACGTACCGTTTGTGAGATATCATATTTTCCATGAAACTATGGATCGTTCTAGCTGATTTTGTACGATCGTTATGGAACAATCGGTATGTTTTTCTAATATTTAAGAGTTTTGACATGCGATCGATTTTTAGGACTCCTTTCTTCAATATATTGATGTTCCCAAAGTTTCATGGGTAAGAAAGTTGTAGATCTTGAGTTATTAATCAATCATCGTTGATTTATGTTGTTTTATGGATCGTTCTCGATAGATCCATATAAAATTTTCCTTTGCCCATAACTCGGGGTAAAAACTCCGATTAACTTGATAATTGAAAAGTAGCCTCACAGGGCCTTCTTTGTCACTTTATACTGATTTCACCTTGATTGGGACCCGGTTCGAATCCGTCCAACTATTGTCCATAGTTCCAAATATCATCGATTTTCGAGTTTGACAACCATCTCTTCAGGCTTCCTTCCTTGATGATCACAAAATCCATTTAGCCACCTTTATTAAATACTTCCTGGTCAAAATATGGTATAACACTTTCCTCCAAAACATGCCTTACTGTAGGAAGGCGTGTTTTGAGTTGCCTTAAGTGTAATGTTTGAAACCCATTGATGACATGTAAATAAATGTATGATCTTGCCTGATAGTTACTTATGGTCGTCCGAGACTGTTAATCAAATTCATAACCATCCTAGGCTAATGATGATCACACAAGATGGAGTGTCTGTTCGAGGCGTAATGTGATCATTCATGATCGAATGCCTATTCGAGGCGAAATGTAATCGTTCGAGTTTAAGTGTCGCTCGAGGTGAAATGTGATCATTCGAGATCGAGTGCCATTCGAGATGAAATGTGATCATACGAGATCGATTTTCGTTCAAGGCAAAATGTGATCGTTCGAGATCGAGTGCCATTCGTGGTAAAATTTGGTCATTCGAGATCGAGTGTCGTTCGAGGTTGAATGTGATCATTCAAGATCGATTGTCGTTTGAGGAAAAATGTGATTGTTCGGATGGGACTCAAAATTATTAATGTCAGATTTCACGTTCGAGTGAGTTTTGCAATCAATTGTTACGACGATTCATCGCCATCTCAGATCATCTCTAGGGACCAATCTCGATCCCATATATATGCAACTGACTTAGCCGTTTTAATGTAGATTTTATTAGTTATTTAGTTCATGCAATCCCAATCAAGAGATGATGACCTGAGCCCTTAATTCGGGCTCGCTCCGATTTGTGGTGGATGATGGTTGCTCCTATTCCATTACCGTTACGTGATTCCTTCTAAAGTCAATTAGATCCACTCCCCCAGTTCCATGGGGGAGCAGTGCTGATCCATTCTCCTTGACCGAGGTTTACCCCCGGTTGCTCTAATACATATCCAAGTCTGCAAATTTCCGCTCTAAGTCATGGATTCCAATTTCCAGCTATTCTAGCATCCATAAGTGGTTTCCGATCATCATTTTCATCATGTCCCCTGAGTCTGCGAGGGAATGCCAGATTATCCTCTTCTAGATGCGCATCCAAGTTCCAATTGATACCAAACTCCTCAGCATTGTCCAACACCCTACCTGGGATCGATCCAGCATAACCCTGGGGCATGCCCCAAATCCTGATGGATCGGCGTCCATTGTTTTGGAACGATCAATACCGATCGTTATGTGTTGGCTGAAGACTACCCTTGCATATACTACTCCATTCTACTGTCTGCTAGCTTCGTTTCCTCGGTCCTGATTCTAGTTTTCCTCGGCTTCTGCTGCTCCAACTCCATGATTCATATTTCCAGCAACTTGAGCTACTCCGGTCCCTTGGTTTCGCGCTACAGCTTATCCAATCTACCAGAGTAGATTCTGCATCATTTGCTCCTGTCTCTTTAGCATCCTGTCCTGCAAAACATCCATCATCGTTTCCATCTCGTCTTTGGTAATGTAGACTAAGGTTTGATTAGCTCTTGAGGAAGCCTCTTGACTCCTTTCTTGATGACTCCTATTCGCTATCTATCTCCATATTGATGGTTTCACCATTGCTCTAATTCTAAGTTCTCTAGTTGATTCCAAATCCGAACTCCAAATTCATGGGGGCTAGCTCTCTCAGTGAAAGCACCAAAATCTTTGTACCATAAATGGTCACAAACACCCTGTTATAAGTGAAGCACCAATGTCCAATATTTAGATCCAAATAGAGAAATATAGATTCACTTATCACACGATAGATTACTGAGAAGTAAATGAACATGTAAGTTTTATAGTGGTTCGGCAAACTCCTGCCTACGTCCACTCCAATAATATTTTATTTATATTGTAAGATTACAAGTACAATTGTTTATAACCTAGAAAATTAATGGAGGAAGAGATAAGAAGTAATGAAGGAGAGCCAACTGGAAATGTTTCTTGCAATGAGCCAAGTCTGCTATATTTATAGGTGAAGATGTACATGGATTGGGCTGAAACTTTGCCAGAAGAACCTTCAGATCTGTATGACTCGATTTACCAATTTTTTGGATTGATCACACACTATTGGAATGATCAGGGCCGATCATTCATATGATCTCCAACAAAGTTGCGATTGATCATGAGGGTGCTTCATGATGTAAGCTACTTAGTCTCCAAATTTTGTGCGACTCCGATGTACCGTTTGTGAGATATCGCATTTTTCGTGGAATTATGGATCGTTCTAGTTGATCTTTTATGATCATTACGAAACAATCGGTACGTTTTCCTGATATTTGTTAATTTTGACTTGCGACTGATCTTGGAGACTCCTTTCTTCAATATATTGATGTTCCTAAATTTTCATGTGTAAATGGAGTTGTAAATCTTGAGTTATTGATCGATCATCGTTGATTTATGTTGTTTTATGGATCGTTCTCGATTGATCCATATATTGCCCATAACTCGAGCATACGAACTCCGATTGACTTAAAATTTGAAATATGACCTCATGGAGCCTTCCTCGTCATTTCATATTGATTGCACCTTGATTGGGACCCCGTCCGAATCCGCCCAACTATTGTCCATAGCTCAAAATACTACCTATTTCCGAGCCTGATGACCGTCTTTCCGGGCTTTCTGCCTTAATGATCACAGAAACCATTTAGCCAACACTTATAATATTGCCTGGTCAAAAGGTGATATAACAATGTTCAAATCTAATTTTGAACTAGCCCTATAACACCCTTAATTTTGATTAATTTTATTTTGCGATATCTAATTAGATAAATAAAATAATATAAAATGGTAAGGAGAGTGAGATTTGATAATTAATACGGGTCGTGCTTAATGAATGAATTAATAAGAATGATTAAACTCTAAATAAGAAGGAGGAATACAGGCTAAGGGCAAAACAGGAAAAGTTGCATTTCCTAACCATATTACCTTATTTTTCCTTCTCCTTCATTTCATTTACATTCACCAAATATCTTAAACTATACTAAGGCTGCCTATTACAAGAGAAAAAGAAAGAAAGGCTTAAGAAATAGAGATAAAGCTTAGGGGAATCAATTAACACTCAAGTCCCATTCTTCTTCATCAAATCAAGGTGAATACTAATTATGCATCTCAAGTTTTATCTACTATTTTTGATTTTAAGTATGAACCCAAATACTTTGCTTGTGCTATGCCATGTTATAATGTATGGATGATTATATGCTTAAATGATGAATTATAGAATTTATTATGGAATTATTTCATAGGTTTTAATGTGAAAACCTAGTTTTTGATACCCAAACGATTCAAGATTTTGATATGATGTTTAAAACCTTATTTTAGTAGCGGGTTCTTGTTTCATATTTTTCAAAAAAGTATGAATTTATTACAAATTTTTAAGTAGAGAAAATTAGATTATTTCGTGTGTTAATTATTAAAAATAACTAAATGAAGTTTTTAGCCTCGAAATTTTATCTGTTAAAGAATATGCGAAATCAAATATATTATGATTTTTTGGTATTTTTCTCGAGTGTTTATGATTTAATACAAATTACTTGAGCTAGAAAAGCTTAATTTTTATATTAAAATATTAATATAAAATGTATGGTTTGCAAATTATTTTGGAAATGATAAATCATCTATATAGTAGTTTTTTGAAAAAGATTTTGATAAACAAAATTGTTAACCAATGAAATTTTGACAAACAATAGGGGTTGATGGAATAGAACTTACTTTTAATAGCAAATTAATAGTTTTCATATTAGCTACGAAAATGCTATGTCGACAATGTTGACGTCGCCATTCATCTTCGCCGTTGTTATGCTCTCGAGGTCAACTAGTAGCGATGTACACGATGACAACTATGGTAGGTATGAAGTGAATTGGCTATGGTTGAATAAGCTCCAGGTCGACACCCTTATCATCGATGGCAACATTGCCGCATGTTTTATAGCATCCTTAATGACGTCGCATAACTTAAGTGCCATATTACTTAAAAAGGGCCTGGTGCCTCTTATTCTCTGTAACATCGCCGACCCTATAAGACAGTTATCCGCTTGTTTTGATTTCGCTTGTTTCTATAACGACGCCGACTCTATTACTTTCGGAGTGATCTATGACGGCAATAATGACACCGCGTTTATCTTTAAGGCATTGGTGTTGCTAGTCATCAATGTCATCGCTTCTATAATTCTAAGTTTTATGGTTTTATACTATGTAAACCAAGCTTTATACATTATGACACCGCCATCCAATGAAGTGCGATATATATGTAATATTGGCCCTATAGGCTTATGTTTTGTAGATTAAAGACTTTGACATATTTTGAAATTAAAGCGGGACAGTGATCCTAGTGGCGATATGGATGCCAAGCTTCATCTGTAAGTTAGTTTTATTAAATCTTGACTTTATCACCTACTGCTTTGAGAGGCGACGACCTCAGATGCTTTCCAACTTCATCAATATTGTTTATAAAAGCATATAGCATGGCATAAGTATTTTGGATAAAGTAAAGGGCTATAATTTTCCTTGTTTTAAGGTATGATTACAAGGGCTAAATCATTTATAAAGAATTATGTTCTCAAGGAAATAAAAAGGGTATTCAGCCTAGAATTTTACTAAAGAAAATATTATTCTTATCATCTTTAGATAAATTGTAGTAGGATGAATTGACTCAGAAACTAGAAAACCAAATGGGACTAGTGTAGGGTGATGCCCTATACTTCAGTTGTTAGCCCCTAGCTGATACACGTTCAAAATTCTAGTACGTAGGTCTTTATCATGGATAAGACTAAAAGTAGGTTACGAACAGAAAGGAATATACAAAGATGAGATAGATTACTGATGAACTTGCAAAACCATTAGGATCAGAGTAACCCTAAGAATAGTAAGTTTTGGGCAGATCATCTAGTTGCCTTTTAACAGTAGGTTAGAGAATTTAATATATCTAGTAGGCCCGAGTCAGTCATATGTTTGTAGTTACCCTGAGAAAAATATAATGTTGGGACAGATAGTCCAGTGATTTAGACAGATTGGTCAGGTTTACCCATGTAGCATTCATGCATATTATTGTTACTATTGCCTATTTTAACCATTGTGGTTGTAGGAGTTGTTTTTCAAAAGATATATTTAAAAAGGGATATTGGTGAGGGGAAAACCTATTCCACTCAATGGCATGATCTTACTAGATAGTCATAAATTGAGATGGCATACTACACTCCAGGCTTTTTGTCTGACTCGAAGTTTATGTATTCCCCTTCAACTCGCGGATGCTCAAAATTTGTTTTGAGCAGGTAAGAAGTAAAGGTTTACAAGTTATTTAGATTGGACGAATAAGGCTTCCGGAGATGTCCAGGAGGCAGATCTAGCTATGTAGGAGCTTATATATATGTGTGTGTATGTATATGTGTGTGTGTGTATATGTATGTATGTATCCGCTATGTTGAAATTTCATTTTGTTGTAATGTATGTAATGGCAGATGTTAGGATTGCTCAGTAGTAAACTCTAATCAACCAAGGGGCATCTTCATATGTCACTCTTGGATTAATTTGTAATAATTATATGTTATTTGAACCTGGACAATGTTTGCGATTATGTAATGAATATGAAATGTTATCTTTGAAATGAAATGGGAAAGTTTGTTTGAAATTGTGTTTAAGAAAATTTCATATTCTTGTGATTTCATGTTATTGATACAATTAACATTATCGCATTTTGTCATTAGAAATTAATACTGTAGATGACTGCAGCAACTGTAATGCTTAGTTTCGGAATTGAGATTGTTACAGTCCCCAAGTGAACTAGTCCTTGGGAGTAGCAACTTTAATAGCGTTCCACCAACTCAAAGCTCGCCCTTGGAGATGTCGAAAAGCCAATCCTCTTCTCATTGCATATCCAATTCCTATTCATCAAAAATTCTTTCACAGGTATCCAACCAGTCTTGCATTTCCATAACTGATTCTGTTCCTTGGAATAGTTTTCCACTAAGAATGGAAAAATCCTTATTCAACTTCGTGAAATCGGCCCTGGGCAGCTGCGCTCGAGCAATACCACTAATAGCAATGTTTAAAGCGGCTGCTTGGGCTTTTGCATGATTTTCGCCATCATCGTATTGAACATTGCTTGCAAGTCAGGGTTAGCAGGTCCCGAGGCTTCTCCTTCCTCCTCGACACCAGAAATGAAGTTTATCGCAATGCTTCTTGTATGCCAGCTCATTCTTGATCAGTAACAAAAATGATCAGTCTCTCGTAAAGAAAACTCCATTGGTGATGCTCGTTTGTGCAATGTGCGACTTATATATTACACACACACTACCATATAGTTTTGAAAACCAAAATATATATATATATATGACAAGCATGCACTCTCATACACACTCTTGATCTAGTCTACGGTGATAGCTCATGCCTCATCTCCACTAGATCATGGTATCAACTCAAGTTAACTATGCAACCTACCCTCTGATACTAAATATGACGACTGCCCTAAACCTCCAGCGGTAAATATTCCTAAAGTGTGTGCTGTTACGGTGCTTGACTGATGTAGGATAATTAACAAGGGTGAAAAGTAGAGACAACAATTACTGAATCTTTGGTATATCTCCAGCGCACCGAATAAAATAGTTTAATCATCATAGATATAAATAGACGAGATAGTAATAACTAAATAAACCATAAATATCAGACTTCATAAGTTCACAAGTTATACAAAATAGCAGTAGAGTTTATTCAACTGGATATAAACTCAGAGATAAACTGTCTCAAATGAAATAGTTAACACCGTCTACGCTCCACAGCGTTGCACAACAGAATAAGCAATAGTAAGCCACATATAAATACGAGAAAGCATTATTTTTCACACGTTCGTCTACCCAACACTACGTATCACCCAAGCCTGCATCTAGCCTACTCGGTTAAGAGTACTTGAGATAATAAGAAGGAAAACATAAAATCTCAAGTTAAACAACAGTCTAGTTTAAGAGGTAAACAATCTCAAAGTGCTATAACAGTCGATATAGCAAGGAATAAAGCCATAAAGGTATAAGAATCATACATACATGTCCCTACATCTTGACCATCACTACAAACCATAACGCAAAAAACACAAGAGAAAAGAACATAAACAGACCGAGGCAAGCTATACAGCCAGCACATACTAGAAAGTGGGCAAGAATTTCTTTTGATGATTACGACATCTAAACACCCAATTGGAATGTCGAATTAGTGTTGTGAAACATCAAGTTTGAGAATTAAAAAGAATAATCATGATTACTTATACCATTCAAACTTTTCAATCATATGCTAAACGATCAGGTAAACATAATCATTGGATTTGGATAGCCCCCTCGACGTCATACATCCACTATCGAATTCATTACCAACAAATCATCGCTAAACAAACCAACCACGGTCAAATGGTCAACCCACAGCATTAACACTTCGTAAATATCATTGCAAACATGTAAAATAGCAAACATTCACCACATTTGCATTAACTTACATATTGTATCTCAACAAGCGACACAAACATATTTCAGAGATACCCATTGGATTTGAAAAGGAAACATCAGATTTTCCACAGGATAAAACAAGGTCAAGATATCATTCTACTGCTACATAGAGCACATATAACACAACAATGCTGTGAACAAAGATCACAGCACAATAACTTCAACTAAGAAAACAAAACCTCAAGATCATAACAACGATGACAAAACTCAGTAGCAAACATTTATTCTCCCATTCATCATCACAACATTATTTTCTTCCCATTTTGACCTAACCCTGAAATCAATCATAGAGCAGTCCAGATGACAGAGCCATTAGAAGGAAGGCGGCTTGCTCTTCCTCTCCCAAAAACCTCTGCTTCCATTTCTTCTTCATCCCTGACAACCCTTTCACTTCTCTCCTCTTCTTCCTGTGTCTGATCCCGCACGCATTACACAAAGACTGCAAAAAAGGCATAATAAAAACAGATATCTATCAGAAATAGATCGATATTTCGAAGCCCTAATATGCAGATCTGGTTAATAAATTACCTTGGGACCGTCAGGGCCGCCTCTCCATAACGGGGTTTTAGTGGTTTTGCAATCGGAGCAGCACTTGGGAGCGTGATTTGTAGAATCTGATGAATCCGAGCTGCCTCTTGTGGTCGGATCTGTGGATCCAGGATCCTGAAATCAAAAGATGGTAAATAAATATGAAGCAAATCAACGTAATTAATTGATGAAACGAGATCGGATCGAAGAGTACCTTTTCATTGGACGGATCCATCATGAAATTTGAGATCTGATCTGTCTAGCAAGAAGATGAACAGGAATCAGAGTATTGGGATCGGATCGGCTGATTTTAGAGATAAATTAGAGGGAAGAGATCTTGGTGGGCGGAAAGGGAGTGAGAGAGTGAGGGTTTAAGAGTTGAGAGAAGTGTTTAGATTAATATGGTGGGAAAAGGAAAATCCTGGAAATAAAAGGAGATAAGACTATTTTCATAAAAGTCCTTTTCCTTTTTTGAATTGCGACGTTTCATATCAATAGAAAATTGTTTGTTAAATTTGTCTGAACCAGAGAACCGAAATGCACTTTATCGCTTCGACATTCATTTCATCTGTGTTTGAAATTGAAAATATGATAATTGTGTGTGATGTAACATGTTTAACATGCTTACTGGAAAAGTGTAAAACATTAACATGACCAGGCCAGCTCAAGCTAATTTGTTGCTGCAACCGACTTTAAACAAAAATGTTCCTGAAAACTAAGTTTATGTGATGGGTATTGAACTATTGTCACTTGTATCTTGAGTAATGAGCAAATCACTTGAGATATAACGCAATTATCATATAAACCGTATTGCAACATTACATAATTATATACCAAAAAAAAAATCAAAACATGATTATCATTTCCCGTTGTCTTCTCCACATCCATTGCCCAATGTTGCTGCGTTTGCAGCCTTGTTTTGGATTGGGCCAGAACGTGACAATGCTTGCACCTTCGGTTTCTTCTCGATATGGATAGTTGAGAACAAACCCCCGGCTTACTCAAACTTTCGATGTTCAAGTATGTGCACATACTAGCCGAAATCTCATCATTTTGTTACTCATGTAAATTTCCTACTAACATTCGACTACATTACAAATTGCACAACTGTTAAATCACAATATCCAAACTTGCAAAAACCTTTGTCAAAATTAATATTACTATATATCTTAAGTACTCTTTAGTATAAATAAATGGTCCAAACCAATCTGTTGTAGTGTAAATTATATAGCAAATTTTGAATGTTCCATGTCGACCAATGATATATCTCTTGGTTGTCAATCTATTGGTCGTGTGATCGAACCATGTTGATGTGTATTAATCATGTTGAAAAAAGAGAGAAAGAAGTTGAGAATTGTTGAGTTTGTTAACTAAGCTCATCAGCTTGATCAAGGATGTAATGATATTGAGACAACAATAAAGTAATGTATGATAACCATAACAAGTATAGTATGCGGACCAACTTAGATCTTAAGAGGTGGCAAACAAAATTGTTACTAAGGCGAGTAATTTCTCATCCAAACCCCACATAACAGTATTCTGACTTTTTTATAGTTACATACATATGCGTGCGCGTACACACACACATACTATATATTGTGTACGTATACATGTATGTATATTATGGTATTATCAATATTCGAAGACTTGACAAAAATATTCTAATTTGAGGATTACAATATGATTTAGAGTTATATTTCTTGATGTCCATGAAAACATGATATGACAGTTTGTCTACTTAATATTGATTGGCTTGTGACTTTACCATGGTTGGAAGTGAGATTTAAAAATGTTATGTTTTTCAGATTCATGGTATATTTCGAAACTAGTCAATGTATTGGCCAGAAAGTTTCGACGGCGGTCAAGAAAGCGAGTTCTAACGATAATCTAGGTGAACTTGGCGATGGAGGTGATTGATTGGATGGCGCTAGGAACATATGAGGTCCGCTTGGGTTATGACCTGAGAGAGGCATTCAACTATAGGTACCTTTCTTACATGTGGGATCTAACAGTTAGAAATCAATCTGATGTTTTTAACTAGATGACTTAATATGTGGATTTTGATCCATGACCCGTGAAGTTGAAGGCGAGCTTGTCTGAGCCGTAGTTCAAAAAAAAAGATAGAAACAGTTGAAGAAAGCAATTGAACTAAGAAGAGACATGCTTAACATATGCAAATTGTGCTTGGAGATGCCAAGTGTTGAAGTGAAAACGGGGAAGTTAAGTTCAATTGTGTCATTTGAAAGCAAGTTAAATACTAGAGCAGGCTGAAGAGGCATTCAGATTGGAAATAGAGTGATGCTCGAGATGTGACCGAAGCAGGCAACATAGTGATAGCCATGTTCAGAATTGTGTCTGAAGTTAGGCTCTAAAGGCAACCTAAGCAAATGATGGTGGATTGATCAGGGTGACTAACGTATGGTCTAAGAGTGAATTGTGCAAGTGAAATGAATTGACTGTAATGGTTAATGTTGAGCTTGGAGGCGTTGGAAGAAGATCAATGGTGTTTAAGATGACCTTGTGTGAGTGTTAACCAAACAACACAAGGTTTTAGGGAGAGTAGACGGAGTAAGTACCCAAGTTAATCCATGAGGTCGTCTAAGTAGATTTTGATGGATGGTACCTCCTGATACAATAAAGAGATCCCAAGTTGTTAGATCAAATGCGTCAACTATGAAGGATAAGCTAAAATTCCAAAGAAATGTTTTTAATTTATTATGCATTAAATCTTTTATGATATTATCATCATGAATAATTTTGTTAACAGTAAATCATATTAATTCTTTTATTGGATGAATTTGGTTCAAATTTAATTTTAATTATATTATCATTATGTTAACTTGATTTACAATGTTATCGCTTATTCAAAATGTTTAACGAACTAATTTATTATCACTTTGAATAACATTATTCAAATGAATTAATAATAAAATAATTTTCATATACACACACATGTATAATTTTTTTACTTTGAATAATAAGCGTCTGAATAAGATAAGTAATGTCATAATATGTGTGTGTGTGTCATATTAATATCTTTAAAAATAATATTTTATATTAATGGTGCTAATACACATTATTTAACTAATATTTTAATATATTTATGTCTAATTTTGATGTCATGTATAAGTGTACAATATACAGTTTAATAATGTTGGCATTGTAATGCGAACTCAACCACACAAGTTGCATACAAAAAGAGTTCATTTTATGAGAGGTATCCATGTTTGAAAATCAAGGTTTATACGTAATTTTAAATTTAATAGGGGCATTTCAATAATTTTACCTTTCATTCTTTAATTTTGCAACCCAAACCCTATCCAGTTATACCATGGGCTTTGATCAACTTTTGTAGCCACCTAAGAGCCTATTCTGCGTCGCTAATGCCACCACTCATCTCCTTTCAACATAGTGATCCTTCTAATGCCATCAACCTACATTCAAATCCAATCTCAAAAGCCCTAATTCCTCTTCATCACCACCATAGTTGATCGAGTTCTTCGATATTAGGGCAATAGCTTTGCCTTCCTACATCGACTGAGTTTTCCTATTTAGTTGGGCCTCTAACGATGTCACGTGATCATGGATGATTGTGGTGAGATCGATGATATGCACGGTGTAACGTGGACATTGGAGTAGTGAAAGGTAGAAATATTTAAAAAAAATACTTATAATTGAATAAGTTTGGGTTCAAAATATTTCTATATATATAATGATAATGAAAATCAGATATGCTCAAGAATTTAACTAGTTGATCATACCTTGAACCATCAGTTATGTCTTAAAGAGAATATTTATCTAACTCAATGGTAGAGCTTCAATGGTAGAGCTGCAAAGTAAATCATTAAGATTTAGTTTATTAATAGAGAGAAGAAAAGTTTTCTATGTCTTTATAATTTGGCCTCTAAGTATATTTATAACATTAACAGCCTATGTAAAATATCTAACCTAAATCCACTATTTAAGGTCTGAGGCATTATAAGGGAGATCTTATCTCATTTAATTAATTAAACATATTAAATTAGTTCATACCCATTTATGTTTTAGCCTGCCTTATTTTAAAACAATGTTAAAAATTTAGCTACCAAAATAATAATATATGTATGTATGTATATGTATGTATGTATGCATGCATGTATGTTTGTTTGTATATATGTATATGTATTATTTATTATATTTAAATTATCAAATAAATACATAAAAATTATATGTTTTATTAATTAATTTTGAGATCTCTAATAATAACAAAAAGTTAATTAATACAACTTTTATATTAATTTTTGCATAATAATAATTTATAAGTTTTATAAATTATTTTCGATCGAAAGTTCAGAGCTGCAGTTGTGGGGTTCCTAGGTGTGAACTCAACCATCGGTTTTATGTAAACAATCTAGGTGTTAAAGCATGTACGGGCGTTATTAGAGCACAACTATGGAGATGAGTTCACTTGCTTATAGATTTATTTAGGTGAAATCTAATTTGTTATATATTTAATTTGTGACCCTTAAGCAACGATATATTATGCACGTTTTCTCTTGGAAATCACTATATCGCTTAGATATCTAAAGCTTAGTCAATGGTAAACACTCTAATAATATTTATATTTAATTATGAAGTCCAACAATGAAGTCCATGGTTCAATTTGATAACAATTACCAATCAACCGATTTCTTTAGCCAAAGACTTTGGATTTACGTTAACTACCAATTACAATGATACTAACCTTCTATTCAAGGAAGACAAATCCTCTATTGAATAGTGTTTCACTTTAAGTCATTCAACTTGTACCCAACTATGGAATTAACATATCATATTTATCGTGTTGTTAACGATAATCATAGTATAGTTTAGACAAATAAGATTCACGGTATTTTTAAGTCCAAAAACTATTGCACATCATCACGTGCGATCTTCTATTTGACTTTTGACCTATAGAAGACTCTCTGTCAGTAGTTATGTAGTTTTCTAACAAACAACATGTATGTAATCCCTTGGTACCACTAATGATCATGTATAAGTCACCGTCCACCCCATAGAGAGCATTACGTATACTAATCTTAATGGATATATAGATATCCCGCTCTTGATGCATCTTGACTATAAACATTTAAGGATAAGTATCTATTTCATACGACTCAATACGTATGGTTCAAAAAACATTCATAACTGCAATTGATTAACAACTCTAAGGAATTTTTACTTATATATATTTAATATATTATAAAATTTAATTATATCATAAACTAACAATATATATAATAGAAAATAAAAGCAAAACCAAATTTTATTTCAAATAAGATTTGTTATAACAATTAGATATATAACCAAATTACAAAATTCTCCCAAGGTAAATCCTTAACTCTATCAACTCCCACTAGCATTTAGGGCCAATTATGGTTACTTATAACCATAACCTCGATTAGTTTTCTTAAACTAAACTAAAGAAAGGACCTCCATAATGAGCGGATCCATAGTATTATTATTGTGCATACTTTTTGATTATACTTCTTTTTACACCTGAAATTTTCAAAACTGGATAAGGTATGAAACAATCGAAGGTTGACAGTATGGAGCTATCACACTTTGAAGCTATCGCACTTTGAAGCTGTCACACTTTGAAAGATATCGCACTTCAAAGCTATTGCACATTGAGGAATGAAGGCTATTGAATGTTAGTAAGAGCTTTCACATATTGCAAAGCAAAGCTATCATAAGTTGATACTACAAATCATTGCAAGTTGATACTACAAGCCATCGCAAGTTGATACTAAAAGCCATCGCAAGTTGGTGAAACAAGCTATCATGAGCCGATAGCCATGAGCCATTACAGGTTGAAACAATAGGCTATCATAAGCTAATTTGGTCAAAGTTATCGCAAGTTGACACCATGAAGATGTCAAAAGTAGATATAAACAAAGCTATTGTATTATATGAGCTATCGGATGTTAAAGCCTACGTAGCCATCGCATGATGAAAATCATAGAGCCATTACATGATGCTATCACAAGTCAAGGATTAAAACTATCACTGATCAAGAATATAAAGAAGCTATTACAAGTCAAGGATGAAGAAGCTATCACATATTGAGGAATTAAGCTATCGTGTATTAGAGAATGAAGCTATCATCAATAAAGAGGAGCTATCACAGAAAAATACTTTTAAATTGGAAAGGAATGCTAAATAAAAGGAGAAGTTAAGAACAATAAGGAATATTTATTGGAGTAAAATCGTGTCTTCACATCAAACAAATCAATTCAATGACATGCAAAAAGGAATATATGGGCAATATTCAACACCTTAGGATAGCAATAAATCAAGTGAAAAGTAGTATATTAATATAAAGGAAATTCTATGTGATAAAGCTTCAAGGCACTCCTATGCAACCATGCCACCTTGGTTAATACCATGGCCAAGATAATGATCCGCATGAACTACTATAATCCCGAGATTATGACATATTGCACCATCATGACTATCCATCTTGTTCAGTCCTTAATTTATGTCAACTTCAATCGACCAATACAAACAAGCTATGCCCCTCTTTATCTTTACGAATAAAGACCTACATTTGCCTAAGAAGGGTTCTTCTCTTATTTTCTCTCTTAGCATAATTTTTTTTGAGACTTGACATTTCTAAACTCCTTTAAGAGCTCGAGAATTCCCCTAACGGTTGACAAATAAGAAGATGACTTAGACTTTTGAACATAATGACCTTAAGAAATAGGAAATTACATATTGACTCCATGTGGACTTTTTGGACAATAACAAAGGAGATGACTTGTACTTTTTGCATATTGATTACTGGAAGATAAATATTGCATGTATACTCTAATTTCCTACTATTTGCATATGAAAGAAGGATGACTTGAACTTTGAACATTTTTCATATATACTATTTTGATGATGGACATATTTAGAACTTTATTTAGATTATATATCTTTTGAAATATTATGATGTTAGATCCAAAAATTGGTTTAACATTTTGATGCTTTCATTAAGAGCTACACTCAATGCAATTTTAAAAATGACCAAAATACCTCCAATTTAGGAAAAAAATTATAATATTAAAGTAATTTGAAAAATAGATAACATTTTTATAAATAAGATGGTCTAAGGTTTTTTTGGTTCTGGTTATTTTTGAAAAAGATATAAATTTCTGTTTGTTTGAAAACTTATAATTTTTTAAAATTACAATTGCAGGTTGATTAACATATGATGGCAAATTGCAAAAGCTATGTCTCTTTCCCCTCGACCTTCGATGGCTTTATGAATATTGATTTTAACTTGCGACAATATATGGAACGCCGATCTCAACTTGTGAAAGCTATCTCCAAGGCCTCAACCTACGACAACCCCTCCACCAATTGCGATAACTCACTATCAACCTGCGATAAAGCTCGACTTGTGACAACGATGATCCTTTTATCAACTTATGATAACTCATCAACTTGCGATGGTATATAAACGGTTTCCTCCTTTAACTTGTGATGTCAAGCTCTGCCACTAAACTAGGCCCTAAATCATCATTAACTGACAACGCCAACAAGTGACAGCTCCCTTGCCAAACTATAATGACCTGATGCGATTTAGGAAACCACTTGTTAAAAAATGGAAATGAAGGTTGAAGTTCAACCATGAAAATCCTTTCGGACACCCCAATTCCTTGAGATCCATGACCATTTGGGTAATAGAAAATTCATCATCGGATAGAGGCTTTACTTGCGAGCATTTTCCCCAATGTTTGCCTTGCTATAGCCGAGCCTATGCGCTACGAAAATTAATAACCCCTTACTATTTTATCCGAAAAATTAATGAAGGTCAAAGCCAAATTCACCAAACCACTGCCCTAAAAAATCACTGATTACGACCAAAATTTAGCCCCGACTTCCCTCTACTGCACGCAGATGGTGATCTGAAAAAAACCCAAGTAGAGGTGCTCGAAAATATCAATGAACATGGATGATTTTATGGAATTTCAACTCAAAGTCAGGAAAACCATGATGAATTGGGGTAATCGTCATTATTGATGGTGTATACTTATCAAGGGGATCAAGTTGGTGCAAACAATTTGACGAATGGGCAGATGGATTGAAAGTTGCAAATAAACAACCAAGATTAGTTTTATATATTCATGAAAATTCGAGTAGGGGTAGTTTTTGACAAAATTGGTATCTTGGAAAGATCTTGGAAAAATACGAGTAAGGCCGAAGACCGTTCGCTCATATCTATCTATATGTGAGAGAAATTGTCATTATTCAAAACTTTGAATGTTTAAAAAAATTCAATACAATCAAACATAAATAAAATATCGAATAAAGAAAGAAGAATAAGTGTGTTTCAAAAACATATGTTTACTAATGGGCAAAGTCAATCCGTTACAAAAAATATTATAATAAAACAACTTCGATAAAAGGTGGTTTTAAAAGAAATAAAAATAAAATGTTGATGATGATAATGATGATGAAATATAATCTACCAAATCCCTAGAGTTATAGACCGCATATGCCCATTGCAGATTCATCAAATGAACTCTTATTATTCAGTTTTGATTTTTAGTACCTTTTATATCATGAACTAAGGATATATATAAATAATTTGTGTTAAAAAGTTGTGATTCACTGATTAGGGATTCAAGTTTCTTTGGAGGTAAAAGTAAGGATGTAAGCTATGAAATTATGGATTTTCTTATCATGTGCAAATAATAAAGCTTGGAATATCATTCTCTAAATTACTGAATAAATAATGAAGCTAAGGAGTCTCCATCTGTTATTTTTGAACATGGATTCAAATTTCTTGCCAAGTAATGATGGATTTCTTTATTGAATGATTTTCTGACCTTCTTTATTATATCGAATAAACCTTTACTTTCGTAGGAAATTCATGGGAGTAAAAAGGCAAAGGCTCCATATTATTCAAAGCTACATATCATGTTATCAAAGGAAAAATCACGATATTCACATTTTCGCTACTAAAAGTATATCACTATTTAATTATAAAGGTTAGGATATCCTTCTTACTAAATTAATTCATTGACTAAAATTTAAAATTATAGATTCTCTACAATCATGACAAAGAATGACTTCTTATGTAAAACAACCCTGATTTTCCGTCTTGAAGCTTGGATCAGATGTCTCTTCTATATGATGATGGATTTCCTCATTATATGGACTTTCAGTTTTCTTATTGTTATATGGATGACGAAACTCTTACTAATTGGAATAGTTTCCTTTCATCATGGTCGATGAAATTTCCAAAATAAGATATCGATACAACCTCTTATTTTAGAAAAACTCCTAAAATGTGAAAGCATATGAATTTCTTACTACTCAAAATTTACAAACCCTATCATCAAATTATAAGTACTCATCCCACATAAGAGGATATAAGGATTTTCGGTTAAGTATGTGCCATTGAATTATTTATGAGATCTGCATACTTGGATAATGCGTAATGAAGGGTTTCCAAATTCCTAGATTCTTATATTAGAAATAAATCATTATTCAACGACGAAGTCCAATGCATAGCTCCTTCATATTATAGTGATGTTCATCAAAAAAGAAATAGTCCATCATTGCATAGTCATTGTGATGGTAAGATTTCCTTATGTAGGATCGATTTCACCCTAGAGGGGGGATGGATATGGTGATATTAATAATTACAAATATTTAATGCCGAAATATATAAAATAATTGCATCGTTGATTATAGCAGAATAATAGCAGCACAGATAATAGCAGAATATTTACAATAGAAATGGAACAACACAGATTTACCCAGCTTCGGCAAAACCCTGCCTACGTGCTGCCCCCAAGGTTTCTACTAGAAATTAAGTAGTCAGACGCTTACACACATAAACTCATGATACCCGCTATCAACTAACCTAATTCTATGCTCAAAACCCTGCCATAACTCAGCCATCGAGTTTCGAATTCTCGAACTACACCACCATAGTTCTCCCCTAGTCACATGAGTAGAATTTGAAAAAGTTTCAAAAGAAAAATACAAAATAAAAATAACTTAAAATAATTACAAAACCCTATAATTTCCCCCTTTTCTATTATACGATCGGTCCTTATCCTTCTTTTCCTTTTTTATTATCGGCCTGTATCCTTTGCATGAAAAATAATGGCAGCGTTCTTCTTCGGTCTGAAATTAGGCCTTTGTGATAAATTTGAAGCGACCGTTGTTGTAACGGTCCAGAATTTTAGTCATTTGAAATTCGTTTATTTAATTGATTTTAAATATTCACAAGTTAATTTTATAAGCTGAATAAATTACATTTCGAATATCTTGATTTAATTGGATAATTAAATCATTAATTTAATATTTGAAATTGCTGAAATAGTTGGAATTTTAATTTAATGTGAATAAAAATGATTTATAAAGTTGAATTAAGTTTTATTTGAATTAGATAGTAAGAGTAAGCTTTTAAAATTGAATTCAAAGTTACTTTGTAGAAATTGAATATTTTAATATTTAATTAATGTGTAAAAATAGCCATTTTCAAACAGTCTCAGATTTCGACAAAACCAGTTTCAATGGGTCCTTAATGTTATATTATTGTAAGATTTCAAATTTCGTATCAATCGGATTTACGGTATTTCCAGGGCAAGCTAAATCGCTTAGAAATTCGTGTAAGTGAATTTTAAATTTAAATAATTCGATTCGAAACCTGTCTTTCAAATACAATCGAATTGGCTTCCGATATATATTCCATTGTATTCGAATAGGGTTAAAACAATGTCAGGCGGCATGCTTCATTTCGAGTTCGAAAAAAATCCGGTTGAATAGTGTCGTCAAATTTTCTATAAAAGGACGTTGTTTTTCTATTTGCATCAAAACCCTAGCTGGGGTTGTAGGAGCCGCCGTTTTCGTTTTTGTTATAGTAAATGATTTTTTAAAGAAGATGTTTTATATAGTTTATGAGATTTATATGTCTATCTTATTTTCAAATCTGTATGCCAGTGATTTTGGGTTGTCGTACCGATGTTTTATGCAACATTCTTTTTGACCCAAATAAATGTGGTTAAAGTGAATGTTTTCCTTAAAGAATAGAATATATACTTAATTCTAAATTAATTATATGCAATATTTTATAAGTGTTGAAAATAAAGTGGATTGTGAATTACTTATTATTAAATAAGTATATGGAAAGTTTTCCAATATTGAATTATTGAAATGGTTTTGAGAATATATCGTTTTAAAGATAATTTGAAGTGAGTATTTGGCAAGTGATTTAATCAACAAAAAATTAATAAAAGGGCCTAGTGATTGTTATGGTGCTAAATATTTTTTCGTTTGCTTTTATAGTTAAATAATCGACTATCAAATTTGGCCAAATTTTAGTTCCTCAACTTGATGTGGAACTATTTAGTCATACACTTAGTAGTTAGCCATCTAGTAGGCTTGATTATCATTTGTGTTGAGGATGATAATTCGTATAGTGCGGAGTATTACTCCAATCTATTGAGCTTCCTTCTTGGCCCAAAGGATAGCAAGTTGAAAGTTGGAGACATGATAATTCTATGAGACTTAGTTTTTGTGTGAGGTTGAGAAACGCTTTTGCATTGTTGGTGCGAAGAGACCTAGATCGGTTTATTCGGAAACCACTTTGGACCAACGTACATGCGACGATTGTGTAGGTTGCTTGTGATGATATTGATATTCCAGATTTTCATAGTGGGAGACTGCTTGTTGATCATTTGGGGTTAAAATCCCAATAAACATATAGTAGTGGTGGTGTCTTCATTATAAAATATCCAATTCGAGGACTATTCGCTACTTATTCTTGGGATTTCCTGATAGGATGTGGTAGGAAAGTACCTTCGGTTTGTCCTGTTCTTGGACAACTTGTATGTATGTTTCTAACATTGCATTTCTAAAGATTACATACATTGGTTTTTTACAAACGTACATCAGTGGTGGTGGAGAAGACAACTTCTCTTAGCTTAACACCCTTCTTAAGACGTACGCGCTTAAGGGTTGTATTGTTGTGGAAGGCAATTAGTAGTCAAACGGAAATGGTCGTGTGGCATTCAAAGTGATGTGATATGTGATTTGTGAAAGGTAATCTTACCTAAAGCCTCATCAATCGAAAATGACCAAAACAGGATTAGATGCAGCAGGGCTAAGTGGGTCGCTCTCAAGTAGGATATAATCATCCTCTTCTAGATATATCTTTACATGCTATGACGTCGTGTATCTGATTATTGTGGTTTATATGCTATAAGGGCCCTCGTTGAAGGTCGGTAACGACCGGAGGATGATATATTTGGTACCATCCAGTTATAGAGGTGGGCCGGCCTTGTGTTGGTAGAGAATCCTTAGTGATGGTCCTCGGTACATTCCACTAGAGATGTACTGTCGGAAGGTAGTCTCTTCACCTGGTCATTTGTATGGAAATCCAAACTTCACTATGAGCTGCAATTTTGTTTGTAAAGGTGTAATAAATAGCCTCGAAATGCTATATGGGTAACCAATTCGAATATGATTAATATTATTTGTATATACTAGACACTGGTATAATATCAGAAGATTTGATATGAAATATTTTAGTTATCGTAAGGTAAAAACATGTCGTATTAATGTGTGGACTTATCTTACGAGATACTTTTGTTTTGATAAAGAAAAAGTTTGGTAATTTAATAAATTCAGTGGAGTGTGTTTCTCACACTGGTTTACCATACTGATCTGGGCATTCTTCCCTTTCAATGCTCGGGTCAAACAGAATATATTTATAAGTTCGGATTTGGTACTATTGGAGCTTCAATAGGAGAGCTGGAGATCTTCATTTCATATACAAGTATCGGTTTTGTTTGATTATCTTCAGCATGATAGGGGGTTCTCGCTTCTTGTTAGGTAGCGAACGAATGACTCTTATCTCTACATGTCCCTAGTGTGAAAGGGTTGGTTGTAGTCGAGTGGCTGGTCGTAAAAGCAAAACGCGAGGTATCGGTGTGAGCTACAGTGGAGTTAACCACTGTCTATAGACCGTCATATCTGATATAAGAGCTTAGATTTTGTATATTCCTAAGCTTTGATGTGTACTAGGTATAGATAGGGACAGTAACACCCTAGATTGAGTTTGAGTGTATTATATGTATGAACGTGTATTTGTTAGTGATGTAAAATGTTTTATATTGTATTTACTTATCCATTGAGTTGTTTGTGAATTATGGTTGGTATGTGGGACGTCATATTATCGATTTGGATTTCCAAACACTTAAGCGAGGCAAGTCGACATAGTATTATTTTAAATTTGGTAAATGAAATAATTTTACCTCTATTATATTTCATATATAAAGGGAATAATTTTTCATAAACTATTAAAGTGTATGTACAAGAATTGTTTGGTTGTTTGAAAAATGTAAATATACATAAGTTAATAAAAGATGTTTGAATAATCCAAATAAAAGCAACAAATTGAAAAAGGATAAATTATACAAGCAAATGAATTATAAGTATAGAATTATAATTAATATAATATACAATTGTGACATAATCTTATATATAAGAAATAAAACTATTTGAGCCGTAAATGAAAATGAATTTAAATTAAAAAATTTGAAAATGTTGAATAATGTTGATTTTGATAGTTGTTTTTCAAAGTTAAAGAGATTATATTGTTGTAAATCTAAATTAAGATAAATAGATTTGAAATGAATATTATGTAAGTAAAGTGAAATAGTGAAATTATATAAGTATGAATGTATAAATGTGATTTATAAATATAAAAAGGATTTATTTAAAAGAATATAAAGCAATGAATTCACTACTGTTGTTAGAAATAATAAGGGTGATGAATGCAGCATCATCAATATCATTTTCGAGTTTCTATGTGATGGATTTGCTACCAATAGTAAATTGAAAAGTTATGTTTTGTTGTGATAAATGAATTTGAATTAAAATCCAAGTTGTAATTGATAAATATAAGTGAAATGAGTTTTAGACTTATAATATGAGATAAAAAAGGTAACTTGGTAAAGTTAAATAAATTTGAGTTAGCACAATAAATATATGATTTGAAATTTAACTAGAGGAAATTTAAATAAATTGAACTAGATTAGATAAGTTATTGAAGTAAGAATATAAGCTTAAGTGGTAAGTGATTATATAATATGAATTTGAAAGTTTAAATAATAAGTTGTATAACATATAGAATGGGAAAAGATAAGTAAAACCAAATATGAAAATGGTTAAACAATTTTGTTAAGAAAAACAAAAAAACTGAATTCAAATAAGTAATGAAATTTGACTTAAGTGAAAGTTAAATAAAATAGAATTTGAATTAGATTAAAGTGAACTTAAGTTGTATAGTGAAAGTAAATGCAAGTGAGAGTGAAATGAAATATAACTTAAGTAATGTTGAATGAGGTTGCATTTGATATCAAAATGAATTAATAAAGTGTGTTAATTAAGTGAAGTAATTAATAAAAATGAATTTGAGCGATATAATGAAATCCAACTTGAAATGTTAAATGAATTAGCAATCTAATTAATGAATGAATTGAACTAATGAAATAGATTAGTAGATAAAATATGGAATAATGGATGTAAGGGTTAATTCATTAAAAACTAATGAAATTGGAAATTGAATGAAAGTCAATTTGATATTAAACCAGTTGAAAGTAAATGTGTTAAACCAAATTGAATATATGCGAAGTATATTAATTTGGTTATGTTGGATATACATTGGTTGTTAACTTGTTGTTAGTTGATTGAATAGAAATTCATATGGAATTCAATTAATAAAATTGAAAGCTAAATAATTGAATTCAAATTGGAAGTTAAGTAAATCTAAATAGAAGTGAATTTGATTTAATTTGAATTGAAAGCGAACAAACTTGAATGTAAATTAGTGAATGTAAATTAATTGAATTTGAATGAATGTTAGAAAAAATCCAATGTTAATGAATCAAATGTGATTAAATTGAATACCAATTCAATGAATATTAATGAGAAATAAATGAATATTGATTTGGTTATGGATTGATTGGATAGATGTTGATTTGTTGGATGTTAGTTGGACGATAGTTGTTTGATGGTTGAATTTGTTGCATTTGCTATGTTAGTAAATATAGTTGTTGCATTGGTATGTGTTGTATATTGATATTATTTTCATATATACATGTTTGTCATTTGTTGTTGAGTATTTAGTAGGTGCGATGGCGTTTGCTTCATATTTGGATCTTGCTTTCGCGCTGTATTAGCAGTACATGCTCGCTAATAATATATAAGGCATATATCTTGGATTACATATCGTACTTTTACACTTTTTTCCCTACGGGATGTATCATCCTCGAAGATGAGATGTATATTTATGACATATATATGTGTATGTATGTATATGTGTATATATATATTGTCCTACTACGATCGAACCGCGCAAAGGAGACGCTGGCGAATTTTTTTGAAAATTTAAGGCGTCAGAAAATTTTGGAAAAATATTTTAATGACTAAAATTTTGATATTGAGTTAGAGTTAAACGGTATGAGTTAGTTTTGAAAAGATAACTATATATGGATTTAAAAACTTAGAAATTTTTTTGTAAGAAGTTTAATTAATGGATTTTGGGAAAAGTTAAAAGCTTTAAATGGATTTGAAATCTACTTCTAACGAGTAGTTTGAAAAGTTAATGGATTTTGTGACTTTTCTTGGTAATTTCGAGGACGAAATTCTTTTAAGTAAGGGAGAATGTAAAGATCCAGAATTTCAGTCATTTGAAATTCGTATATTTAATTGATTTTAAATATTCATAAATTAATTTTATAAGCTGAATAAATTATATTTCGAATATTTTGATTTAATTGGATAATTAAATCGTTAATTTAATATTTGAAATTACTGAAATAATTGAAATTTGAATTTAATGTGAATAAAAATGATTTATAAAGTTGAATTAAGTTCTAATTGAATTAGAATAGTGATAGTAAACTTTTTGGGAACTAGGGAAACCTGTTCAATCATTACCAACCAGCGATTCCTGAACAGTAAACCTAGGGGATAGCCGGAAGGCCCGCCACAACCAACTATTCCAAGAAGCCAGACCTTTCGGTTGGCTTGGGCAGGAGGCGCGAAAATGAACCGGATACCTCCCAAGTGAAAAGTCGTTTCTCCTCCCACACAAGGTGGGACTCGAACCCCAAACCTCGCACTTGGGAGCCGCATCATCCCACCACCGCACCAAGCCCGCGGACGATAGTAAACTTTTAAAATTGAATTAAAAGTTAATTTGTAGAAATTGAATATTTAATATTTAATGAACGTGTAAAAATAGCCATTTTTCAAACAGTCCTGGATTTCAGCGAAACCTGTTTCTTAGATCCATAATGTTATATTATTGTATGATTTAAAATTTTATGTCAATCAGATTTACGGTTTGTCCGAGGCAAGCTAAAAGCTTAGAAATTCGTTTAAGTGAATTTTAAATTTAAATAATTCTATACGAAAACCTATCTTTCAAATACGATTGAATGGGCTCCCGATATATATTCCATTGTGTTCAGAATAGGGGTAAAATATTATAAATGACAGGCGGCATGCTTCGTTTCGAGTTCGAAAAAACTCCGGATGAATAGTGCCGTCAAATTTTCTATAAAAGGACGTTGTTTTTTCTATTTGCATCAAAACCCTAACTAAGGTTATAATAGTCGCCATTTTCATTTAATGGCCAAAATCACTCGATTCTTTTCCTCAATCTTTCTCAATCTGTGAAGAATTAATAAAAGCTCTCAACTACAAAATTATAGAGCTCGTCGAGATCTTTCAATCCATATGGTGATGATCGTGTGAAGTCGATCGACATGGCGGCAAATGTTGTTCAAACTCCGACGTTCATTCGAGTTTTTCGAGCGACAGAGATGACTGAGCGTGACCGGTCTCTGGTCAATGATGAAACTCATCGTGGTGGTTCGAACGGTGGGTGTTGATCGTCGTATAGATCGACGGAGATGGAGTATAATTCGACGAAACGATGGCGGCTCTATGGGTTGATCGGCCTGTAGGTTTTCACGAGGGGGAAGAAGATAGAGGGTGTGGCCCAGATTTTCTATTGCGAGATCTAACTGCTGAGATTAAAGCTAGGGTAAGGAAAAAGAAAGTGTAAATTATATTATTTAAATTCGTACAATATTTAAAACGCTGTAACTTCTTCATACGAGGTTCGTTTCGAACGAAACAAGTTGCGTTGGGTCCGTGTTGGTGAGCGCTATATTTTAGAGCTAGTTTGGAGTTGATTAGAGATGGTGTAAATTTTGAATAAAATTAAACGCCTGTTTAATTTTATTCGGGATAAAACACTGCACTTGCTATTGGAAGTAATGTGAGTACAACTAACTCTTTCTGGCTCACTGATATTTTTATATAAGTGAGAATAAATATTATTTCTGATGATTGATGATTGTTTGGATGATATATGATATATACTATATATTGGTTGGTATTTGGATATATTCCTGCCTATTGAAGAAGATGAGACCTTATACGTTCCCGTGCATGAGCGCATGACCCTTTGTACACGCGTCTGTCTCGAAACGGACATTGTACACATATTCTAATATGTATATTTGTTGCAGGTGATAGATGGGAGAGATCCAACTGGATTCCTTACCAGTATTGGTTTTATTTACAAATATTGTGATATATGTTGTTGTCATATCATATATGATGTTTTACTTGCCGTGATAGATGTATTTAGTGCTGTTGCAGCATTGGGATTATCTTTGGAATTTTAAAAATACTAAAGTGGTGATTTCGAATTAAAAAGGAATTTCAAGTGATATTGAAAATAGATGTTTATTAAAATTTTGAATTGTTAAGGAAATTGATTTATTTTAATTAAATAAATGTTATAATTTTTATGTTATAAAAATTATGATTTTTGTAAAATATGATCGAAATGTGATTTTTGAAATATGGAGTTAACTATTTTTGTAAAATAGCTTAAATGAGAATTTTGAATTTATTATAAACGGTTTATACATAAGATTTATAAGATTGATATTTTATAAATCAAAATGATGGTATTGCAATGGATTTTTGTAAATATTAAAATGGAGTTATAAATGGATTTTATAAGTAAATAAGATTTATAGATTTATAAATTGATGAAGTTATAAAAGAATGATTTTGTAAATAAGAGAATTATAAGTAATTAGCTTATAATTTAAGTTTTGGCATATAAATGAGATAAATGGAATTTGTTAATAAAGGGATTTTATATGTTGAAGTTTTTTAATATATAAATGGAATTTATAAACATTGTTTTATAAATCCAAAATCAATTGATTTGATAAGTTAATTATTACAGTTTATTAAAGGAATTTCATCCATGATTTTGGGTAGTGGATAATCCTTTAATTAAATTTGCAATAATGATGAATTCGATAAAGGCGTTATATCCACGATTTTCGACAGTGGATAATTCTTTATTAAATATGTTGAAAGAATGAATTTGGTTGGAGAATTATATTCACGATTTTGGACAGTAGATAATATTTTAAATTAAATAAATGTTTTAGGAAGTGGTATTTTAAAATGATTTTAAATTATTTGAAGATGCTTTAAAATGTATTAAATATCGAATACATAGATTTCAACATTCATTGTTGAAATAGACGTTTTCGAGAAATAAGGAAATGATGGACTATAACATTTTTGTTACAGTAAATGATTTTCAATAGAAGATGTTTTATATAGTATAGGGGATTCGTATATGTATCTTATTTTCGAATCCCTATACTAGTGATTTTGGGTTGTCGTACCGATGTTGTACGCAACATTCGTTTTGACCCAAATAAATGTGTTTAAAGAGAATGTTTTCCTTAAAGAATAGAATATATGCTTAATTCTGATTTAAGTATATGCAATATTTTCTGAGTATTGAAAATAAAGTGAATTGTGAATTACTTATTATTAAATAAGTATATGGAAATGTTTTCCAATATTGAAATATTGAAATGGTTTTGAGAATATATCTTTTTAAAGATAATTTGAAATGAATTTTTGGCAAGTGATTTAATCAATAAAATATTAATAAAAAGGGCCTAATGATTGTTTTGGTGCTGAATATTTTTTTTTCCTTTGATAGTTAAATAACCGACTATCAAATTTGGCCAAATTTTAGTTCCTCGACTTGATGCGGGAACTATTTAGTCATACACTTAGTACATAGCTATCTGTGTAGGCTTGATTATCATTTGCGTTCAGGATGATGATTCGTATAGTGTGGAATATTACTCCAACCTATTGAGCTTCCTTCATGTCCCAAAGGATAGAAAGTTGAAAGTTGGAGACATGATAAGTCTATAAGACTTAGTTTCTGTGTGAGGTTGAGAAACGCTTTTGCGTTGTTGGTGCGAAGAGACCGAGATCGGTTTATTCGAAAATCTCTTTGGACTAATGTACACACGACGATTGTGTAGGTTGCTTGTGATGATATTGATATTCCGGATTTTCATAGTGGGGGGCTGCTTGTTGATCGTTTAGGGTTAAAATCCCAATATACATATAGTAGCGGTGGTTTCTTTATTATGAAATTTCCAATGCAATGACTATTCACTACTAATCCTAGGGATTTCCCGATAGGATGTGGTAGAAAAGTATCTTCGGTTTATCCTGTTCCTGGACAACTTGTATGGATGCTTGTCTGAAATTGCATTTCTAAAGATTATGTACATTGGTTTTTACAAATGCGCATTGGCGAAGAAGGCAACTTCTCTTAGCTTAACATCCTCCTTAAGACGTATGAGCTTAAGGGTTGTATTTTTGTGGAAGGAAATTAGTAGTCAAATGGAAATGGCCATGTGGCATTCAAAGTGATGTGATATGTGATTTGTGAAAAGCAATCGTTACCTCAGGCCTCATCAACCAAAAATGACCAAAACAGGATTAGATGTAGCTGGGCTAAATGGGTCACTCCCAAGTAGAATATGATCATCATCTTCTAGATATATGTTTACACGTTAGACGTCTTGTATCTAATTATTATGGTTTGTATAATATGAGGTCCCTCGGTAAAGGTCGACAATGACCGAAGGATGATATATTCGGTACCATCTAGTTATAGAGGTGGGCCGGTCTTGTGTTGGTAGAGGATCATTTGTGATGGTCCTCGGTATATTCCTCTAGATATGTACTACCAGAAGGTAGTCCCTTCACCTGGTCATTTGTATGGAACTCCAAACTCTACTACGAGCTGCAATTTTGTTTGTAAAGGTATAATTAATAGCCTCGAAATGTTAAACGGGTTACCATTTTGACTATGATTAATATTATTTGTATATACTGGACACTAGTATAATATCAGAGGATTTGATATGAAATGTTTTAGTTATCATAAGGTAAAAACATGTCCGTATGTGTATGGACTTGTTTTACGAGATACTTTTGTTTTGATAAAGAAAAAGTTTGGTAATTTAATAAATTCAGTTGAGTATATTTCTCATGCTGCTTTACTAGACTGATCTGGGCGTTCTTCCTTTTCATTGCTTGGGTCAGACCGAGTATATTTGCAGGTTCAGATTTGGTGCTTTTGGAGCTTCAATAGGAGAGCCGGTGATCTTCATTTCATGTATGTGCATCTTTTTTGATTATTGATTACTCGCTGCATTGCTTAGTTGTTTATATTATCAGTAATTGTGAGGACAGTTTATTATAACTGTTCACGCTGATAATTAGTTATTGATTGTTGAACTCTGATATATATATATATATATATATGCAGTTTTTGATTTGTAAAGATCATTGATATTATATTATATGTTTTCCGCTATGATGTGAGATTCTGTTTTGTTCTATCTTCTCCCTTTCTTCTCTTCTCTTCTTCTCTCTTATTTTCTTTCTCTTGACTTTTCGTCGGTCTGTGCTTTTTGGGTCAAACATATGTGGTTTATTGTCGATTCAAAGGGTACGGATTTGCAGATCATCACAGTTTTTTTCTGAGCGATTGAGGTGATTTGCTTCGCTTTGCTCTATCAATCGTCTCCTGTCTGTTGTTGCTTTTGGTTGCTTCAATTCGTCAAGTTCGATTAATGCGTGAATTGGTACGTGAATGCCTTTTACTGATTATTGATTATTCTCAACTTTGATTCAAGTTGAATGATTTATTCCTCTCCGTTGTTGCTTGAAATCGAATGATTTTTACATGCCAATGATGATATGGGTTATATAGGGTTTAATTCCCTTGATTGTCGTTCGAGTATATTTTTTAATTCATTTGTTACTTTTTAGCTCGGCCATTTTATTTTGCTTGGATGTTGATGATGTTTTTTGACATTTTCAATTCGTATAATATGCGTTGTTGAATATCATGGCTTCGATTTTGACTTGTTCGACTCTTTGGCCACCATGGTTTTGATTCTTTGGTACTTTGAATTTATGTTGACTTCTGTACTTTGTGACCTGATGCTTGTGTTATTGTACTTTGGTATTACAATCTTATTCACCACTGCATATATGTTGTTTCCTTAGAGTTCATCATTGCTTATCCCTATGTCTGCATTTTGGTTGATGGTCATCTCCACTTGTATACATGCACACATTTATGTATGTGTATATATATGTGTGTGTTCACCTCAGTTGCATACCATTGTTTTTTGTGTCTGATCATGTGTGTTTGTTGAACTAGTGAATATTACTTCGAGTTGAACTTCCTACAGGCTTCAATATGCATTGTTCTGGTCTTATGTAGATTTGAGCCTTCCAGTTTTCACTGATCCTTGAACTTGTTCCTGTTCATGCATGTATTCATTTGTCTGGAGTTGCTTGTGTGCTTCATGATTGATTTGGGTCTAGTCTTATTACTATTCATTGGTTCTGACCTTTATTGCACATGATCAGTTCATTGTTGCAGTCTTCGTGTCAATGTAGTCTGGTATTGGTTGAGTTTCATCCCTGATGATGTTGATTGAGTTGAACTTGCATGCTTTGTTTGTGACCTGGTTGCACTATGTTGGTCTTCATGTATGTTGATGTTGTGTTCATTGTTTTCTAGTCATGTTCATTTAAGTCTCTACTATGATCGTTTACTGTTAAGAATTTTGATTTTGGTTTGAAATCTGATTCTGTTTATATGTGAATTTCCAATATATATATATATATTATATATATATATGTGTGTGTGTATGCTTATTGTACCGAGTCTTTTTGAGATCTGATCATACTTTATTGTATTTCTCTTGAAGTCTTCACTTGGATGAAGTGTGTTTGTTAGTTTGAATTTGGTCCGCACTTCAGTAAAATGCCTCTGACCATGATTTGTACTTATGGTCTGTGTTGCATTGTGTGGTAAGTTGCTATCTTGTACATACCTCGTTTATGTGTTGTTCACCACTATTGCACTAATTTTGTACTTGAGCCTGGGTACAGATGTGCATTTGATGTTATTCAAGTGGGTTTATTTGTTGGTACTTTTGGACCGATGCATATGTATATATCCACTGACTCCATCTTCATGTTGCATTACTGTGTGCATTCAGTTGTGGTCGTGATGGTCTGTTGGTTCATGTGTACATGTGTTGTTTACAGTCTGAAGTTTTGTGTACACTTTCATCTGGATCTGTTTTTTGTATTGAACCTGAGTTGAATCCGCCATTTGGTTGGGTTTGATCTTGTGCTTACTTGTTCCCGTAGTTCTATCAAGTGTATATCGATGTGCACGGCCTTATAGCACGTACAGCGATACATTGTGCATGTCATAAGTTGTTCATGTATAATAAATGCAAAAATGAATATGACGACGAACAACCCAAATAAATGAGGCAAATAACTTTTTCAAATACACATTTTATTTTTCACTGCAAAAATATTTCTTTTTCAATTTTACGTGTTAGTGTTTATTTTGGAGATCGCTCAGATGCTGGATTCAATCTGGAATGGAGTTGAAGATGAATATGAGCGAATGAGTGATATGTAGCGAGGTGCAAATGTAAATTAAAAATTGTGATGTAATTGAAACAGGAAAATAGGCACAAGGGAAAAGTTACAAAAAAATTTAGTAACAAGGACGGTAAGTTTGTTTTTTAGTCTGAATGACACTTTATAGTGTAAACTGAAAATGATAGCTACATCTATCATTCTGTGATTTACACTACAAAGTGTCCTTCAGACCAAAAAACAAACTTTCTGTCCCTGAGACAATTTTTTTTGCAACTTCTTCTCTGTGCCTAAAAACCCCCAATTGAAATTGTGTTGTAATCAAAAATTGTGTGTGTGCGTGTGTATAGTAAGAGCTCAAATTTGTACTATTCAAAATTATAATAAAATATTTGTTTGAATAAAATATCTGTTTGAATTTACATTCTATGTTATTTATTTTATTCAGCAAATAGTTATTTAATCATGTGAAAAATAAAGTAGTACATTAACAAATACATTTAAATGAATATATATATATATATATATGTTTATTATCATCAAACAAAAATCATATACTAGCATATTCAACAATATCCTCCTTTTGATGATAATAATATATATTTAATTGATAAACGTATTTGATCATTCTATTTGCGTCCCCTATTTAAATGCTCCCTCTCTACTACAAAACTCCCCCTTCATAAACGCATAAATAAAAATGCAAATGTACCTAGATGCAAACAGAAAATACTAAATAAAATATTTGACCTTTATTTGCCAAAGTCTTAACTTTTCTCTCCCACTTTTGTTATCAGCAAAAGAGTAAAAGTGTTTGAAAAATAGAGATAAAGTGATAGACATCAATATCCAATCGAGTATAAATATTAAATTTCAATAAAAAATCAAAAAAAAATCATAAATAATTTGATTGATGCATATTCCACTTTAGGATGATAGGGATGATGTCATCATATAAAACTATACAGTCGTGTCTATTTGTGGTGTATTTATATTAGGAATTTGAATATCTACTAACCATGCATAACCGTTAAAACTTTAAATGAGATTAGTAATATTCTCAATTTTTAAAAAAAAAATGAATTTCAAGCATCCTCTAGCCACGCAAAACAGTAAGGACGTTTACATGGGATTAGACTCAACTTGTCGATAACAATCAGTTTTGATATGTGTTCCATATATGCATAACCGTGAGGACTTTTAAATAAGCATGAAAGCACATAATCAAAAATTCCAAGTAATTCACACATGCATAATCGTGAGGACTTTTAAATGAGAGTGAATACTTCGGATGTTTTTTATTGGTAAAAATATAATAAAATGAAAAACAATTGATTTACCATTTAAAATACCACATGTTGACATACTATATTGAATTTTGATGAGTGATGGTCGTTAGAAATATGATGGCAATGGAGATGGTCATGGAATTTTAACCATCAAAAGTTATTATAAATCTTGTTTAAAGTTTTCTAAGAAATTTATTAGATATACCGTCCCAAGTTATAATATATGATTAAGATCAACACTTATCACTTTTTCAGTTATTATTTATCTTTTTGATAATCAATAGGTTGTCGGATTAGTTAATGTAGTCATTTAAGATCAAATCCAAAAATAACTATAAAATAAAAAAATTAAAATAACTAATCTGAAACAAGGTCAACAGAAACAATTTTCTGGAAGGGGTTTTATAAAAGAAATGTCTGCTAATTGAAAATTATTTGAGATGAAAAATATGCATATATTTTCTTTGAAAATGATGTAACTACTGAATGTAATAACATAAATAACGTTCCACTAGTAATTTTTCTATCGACTTGATTACCAGTGTAATCTGCATCCAAATTTTCCTTTGACTCAAATTTGTCATAGATATCATAAACCAGATCATGAAGTTGCAACAAATTCCTTGAAATCATTTTTACATTTTTTAACTGAAATTCTTTTGAATTTGAATTAAAATCGTGCAGATAACCAAACGATGAACATAGTTTCAAATATATCCATGTGCATTTAGAGTAATCGAAAATCAATAAAGCACACTCATTAGTCCAAACAAGTCTATATGAATTACTTCAGAGATTCTAGAGGTACCTATAGTGTTCTCGGCATAAAAATATACTTTGGCCAACAATTTTGAATAAGTCTGAATCATTATCAACATTCATTATCACATAGCTGGCTGATTTAATTTAGATTATGGTGCAGATTTTCACATTTAATATATCGTTTAAAATAAATATACCATTACCTATTTTACCTTTACGATAATTTTTCATTGTTGCTTATTGTGATTCTGCAACCTTTATACTAGGCTAAGGAATTTGATTTGTTGTCCGTTGTGTGCATGGAACAGCCAGAATCCAAGTGACATTTTTATTGTTCCTTAGCCTGCCACCACGCCTGCACAAGAAAAGATTTTTGTGACCTATTTGTTTTATGGATGTTAGTGTCAAAAGATTTTGAAAAATATGTTTGAGAGTAGACCCAAAACAATTTATATATGTTCCTTTTGGCACCCAGATTTGTTTGACTTTGAGAGGTTTTATATTCATGCCATTTGGAACCCAAATTGGAATGGTTTTCTCGTGTTTAGGTATCACACTTTTCCCTTTAACAATGTGATTAGTTGTTTGTTCATGTTTTGACACTTTTGCAAATCCATATGCATTCCTTTTATTCTCGAAGAGTTGATTTTCTAAGAGTATATTAAATGATTTATCTTTAGTGAAAATTTTTCGAGTAACCAACTCAAGTTTATTAACTTTGGATTTTAAAAGTTTATTTTCATTTATTATCTTTAAACAACAACTGATGGTACAATCTCTTTTTTCAAAACTATTCATTTTTAATCGCATATTTTCATTTTGAAGCTCTCTAATTTTATTTTCAATTTCTAGCATCTCAGTTGTTGGAGTTTTTTAAATTCAATTTTTCCAAAATCCTTGATTTTTTCAATTTCCTTTTCAAACTCGTGATTTAATCGAATAATTTCATATTTGCTCAAAATCACGTTTTATTTTTTAAGGATTTTGAAATTTTCATTGATCTCGTTTAATTTCTTTTCAAAAATTATACATTTAGAAATTTCTGACTTCTTAAAGCAATCTAACTCTTTTTGCAAAATGTTGTTTTTACAAATCAACTCAGTTTTGTTTTTCTCCTGCATTAAAATTTCATTTTCTAACCTTTGAAAGTTTTCATGAAAACGTGCAAATTCTTTTTCATAGCCCAAACATCTTTTGCAGTTAAAATTTTATTTTTTTAACATTTTTATGCTCATTTTCCAAATCATTATTTTTCTTATGAATTTTAGCTTGTTCTCTTTCCAACTTATTATTTTTCAACTCAAGAGCTTTATTATTTTAAATTAATTTTCGGTCCAAGAGAACTAAATCATTGAATGGAAAATCACTTATCTCATCGGCTATTGAATCTTCATCACTACTGCCTTTTTCCAATCTGTTAAACACATTTCTTTAACTGAGTCGATTGTGGAGAATTTCTCATTGCTGTTGACTTTTGCACCATATATTGCATCAAAGTATTCCTGATTTTCTGTACCTTTTCACAATGAGAGATAAAGTTAAAATTATCTTGATTAATATAAGAATATAGTATATGCATAGCAAGAGCATTATTCGAAGTATTTTTCTCATCTATTATATCATACACATTTTCAATAATATCCCAAAATTTTAGATTAACATATTTTAAATAAAATTCCATTTTTAATTTCCAATTTAAAAATTCCGTTCAGTCAAAAATAGGAGGAATAATACTAGATCGACCCACAACAAAAACATTATTGAAAGAAGCCATTTTCAAAATTCAAAATTTTAAAATAGAAATTGGTTTTTGAAAAATCAAATTATTAAAGCAAAAATTGGCTTTTGTTCCTACCTCTGATACCACATGTAGGATCGATTTCACCCTAAAGGGGGGGGGGTGAATAGGGTGATATTAATAATTATAAAAATTTCATGTGGAAATATATAAAATAATTACAGCATTGATAATAGCAGCATAATAGCAGCACAGATAATAGCTAAGTATGAAAAACAGAAATAGAACAACACAGATTTACCCAGCTTCGGCAAAACCTTGTTTACGTGCTGCCTCCAAGGTTTCTACTAGAAATTAAGTAGTCAAACGTTTACACATATAAACTCATGCCACCCGCTATTGAAATAACCTAGCTCTACGCTCAAAACCCTGCTACAACTCAGCCTCTGAGTTGTGAATACACGAACTACACCACTATAGTTCGTCCCCTAGTTACACGACTAGAACTCAAAGTTTAAAAAGGAAAATAAAAAATAAAAATAACTTAAAAAATTGAAAAAACCATAGAATTTAAGTCCAACTTAATAATAAAGGAAGCCGACCCAAAACAAAAATCAGTGAAGTAAACATAATTTCCCCTTTTCTATTATACTATTGGCCTATATCCTTCTTTTCCTTTTTTATTATCGGCCCATATCCTTTGCGTGAAAAATAATGGCTGCATTCTTCTTCGATCTAAAATTAGGGATTCGTGACAAATTTGTGGCGACTGTTCGTTTTTCGAGCAATTGAGGCGATTTGCTTCGCTTTGCTCCATCAATCATCTCCTATGTGTTGTTGCTTTCGGGTGCTTCAATTCGTCGAGTTCGATTGATGTGTGATTTGGTACGTGAATGTCTTTTACTGATTATTGATTATTCTCGACTTTGATTTGTAACGACCCGCCTTCCTACGCCCAGGAAGACGTTTCGTCTTGAAGAAAGAAAGGGATGAGAAAAATAGAAAAGATAGAGAAGAAAGAACAACAACATCAGACTCTCACAGCGGAACGAATAAAATATAATAATCACATAAATATTTACATAATATACAACATCAATCAGCGTTATACAGACAATACATCACATACTAGACAGTTATAAACATCTGTCTAGTTAATACAACATAACTCAAACAATACAGAGATACCAACACAGCGGAACTATATATATATCTATAACGCTGAAGCCACCTGCTCCATTGCTCCTCCAGAATTCGTCAAAGCTAACCTGAATCCCTTGGCTACCCGTAAAAATTTGGGTACCCGAGAGTTTATGAAAAACAAAAATAAACTCCGGGTCAGACATGGCTCTGGTATGAGTAACAGGTTAAAGATTGCTTAACTTTGAAAATATTTTGAAAACAAAAGGTATCACGTAAGACTTCCCACACATAAACATGGAAAAGTTTTTACCTTACGCTAACCAAAACATTTTATAGGAAATTCTGTGATATTATAATAGGTCTAGGGTTTTCAAGTAAATAGAAAATAGCCGAAATTGTTACATTCATTAAATTCCAGCTACTAGCCACAAAAGTGGGTAATACAATCAAAACCGTTGGCACTTATTGGAATGTGGATTCCATACAATGGCAGGGCTACTGGGGTACCGCCTGTCACAGTACGTGGCCTAGATCAACGTACCGAGGATCACTTCCGACCCCATGCAACACAAGGCCGGAACCATTCCTTACCGAACAGTCCCGAACAAGATAAACCCCGCAGTTGTTTGCAACCAACTGCCCACACAGCCGAAAATAAAGGGACATCTAGACAGGGGAATATCCTTATCCTGCTTGGGAATGACCCACCTAACCTTGCTGCACCTCCCCTGTTTTAGCCATTCCCGATTGGTGAGGCTTGAGGTTACGATTACCTTAGAGAACATATTTCTTAGAATGCTCATCGCCCGTCTAACGATGTGTTGAAAGCATTCAATCCATACAAGTTCGTTCCGGGTTCGAACGAAACCGAAGGCATTATCTCGTTACACTCATTTTGGAATCACCCTCAGAGTTAACGACGATAACCCTTGCATTCTGAATCTCCATCTTCACTTCAGATTCACGACCTATCGTTAATTTGGAATCGATGTGGTTTCAGATGTTCCAAATGTGGAAACCCGATCTCGGTCTCATCGAAAACCAAAACGTGTCTTTTAAGGCCAAGTTGTCTATTCAGTCTTAACAGTTTAATTCAATATTTTTCAATATACACACAGATGGATAATTCATAATATCACAGTAGATAATCATAGATAATCCCATAAACAGAAAATCAATATTATCATCTAAACAGATAACTAAATATTATCATATTTAAACCAAGCATCCATGACACATAGATATTATTCATACCAGATCACAATCATCAAATGAAATATCAATATCATTCATCCATAAGCAATGATTTATAATCATACCATTTGTAATTAATTTAAAATGAATTAAATTAACTACTTCTATCTCTAATTAATTTAAAGTAAATTAAATTAATTCTTTATCTATAAATTCTGCTTATACAACCATCAATTAATTATAAATCAAATTAATTAACCATCTTCTAAATATCCATCTTGATTAATCACCTTTGATTAATCATTCCCTAATTACAATAGGTAATTAGTCTTTCATTAATTTATTATTCTAAATTATTTATAGTAATTAACATTTTATTACCTTATTTATAAATTTAATTCATTACATTTATTGTTGATTAATTACATAAATTAATCACCCCAGTATTAATTATTTCTTAATTAAACAATTCTTAATTTACATCATTAATTATATTGATTCATGATCTTTAACGTATATCTAAAATAATTACTTTGATTAAATTAATTACATTCAGTAATTAATTCTTTAATTAAACACAATTATTAATCATCCTTGGTTAATATCTTTCCAGTAATTACTATCCTTAATTACTCATATTAATTAATTAATTATCCCATAATTAATTATCTTCATTTATTAATCCCCTGATTAATTACAAAAGTAATTATCCAAATTACTTCATTAACACATCATCTTTCATTAATTACATTCAGTAATTAACATTCATTACTTCTTAAGTAATTCTGCTCCATTGCATATACTAAGTAATTATACTTATCAATTATCAAATGATTTCCTTAAATTAATTAAAATAAATTAATTAACTTAACTTGATCATTTAATCAAAATTAATTACAAAAAGTAATTAATCTCTTAATTAATTTTATCAAGTAATTACACTTAACCATTTTCAATAGATTATCTAATTAATCTGATTAATTACCAAATTTAACCACATAATTAAATTAATTAGTAATCTTTAGTTAAGTATCTTTATTAACCGATATCGTCTCTTAATTTACTTCTTAATTTATTTTTATTTATAAATTAATCTAAATTATTAATTTATAAATAAATTAAATATACCATTCTTTTATTATCTTATTAATTACATCATTTAATACCTTAATTATTCTTAAGATAATTTATTCTTAATTAATGACTTAATTAATATAAAAGTGTATTAGAACATTACACTTTTAATTGAAATCCAAATTTCATTCTGAATTTAAGATTCAAAAGGATTATTTATTAAACATTATTCAAATTTAAATTCAATTTATAATATTGTAAATAACATCAATTTCTAATTTAAATTTCCAAAATACATCAATATTTAACTTGCAAATTTTCAAGCTAAACAATTTATTTTCTTTCCATTTAAAAACTTTCTCAACCGATTTATTTTCAAAACTGTTTTATTGGACTTATCCTTAAAACATTCATAATTAAAGACTAATTTAATCTTTCAGATTTAGTTTTCAAGTCACATGAATCTATTAGTTTTAACATTGATTTCAAAACTTTGTTGAAAACCTTGATTCTAAGTCTTGATTGAAAATCCAAATTCATTTTGAAAACTTTTAAATTTCAAAAGTCTCATCTAAAATTACTTTAAACTCTGGATTCAAACATTGTTTCAATATTGGTTTATATTTTGAACTAAATCTAAAACATAGCATAAAATCCTGTTAAGAAATTTGGGACCAAATTTAAAACCAACCTCTGCCCGAGAACAAACCCAGCATGCACCGAGTCTCCCCCTTCCTTACTTCGAGTCACGTACTCGAATTCTCGAGTACTTCCCTAACTAAAACCTGCACACAGAAAACAACAACCCAACCTTCAACGGCACGGTGCACGTGCACCGTGGCCCCAAACAACGCCGGCCACCCTTTGGCACTCCAACACATCGCCGACTACCTCCAAACAACGGCACGACCTCCCAAAACCAATCACCATACCCAAAACAAGAATGAGCAGTACAAGCACAACCTAGAAAACATAAACAGTCTTTCCCCCTTAAACCTGTCATCACCTCCTCCTCGCTGCTCCGTCTGCCAGACCACCAGAAACTCCGGCATAAGCTTCGACCATCACACCTCTAGCCACCTCCAAAACCCCATAACACTCGGTCACCAATTCAAGGCATACACGACCCAAACCCAAAACAAAGTAAATTAGGTTTTAAAACTTTAAACCATCGCTGCCGCCTCCATGGTCATTGGTCGACCATCTCAACGTTTTTCCCACACTCCCTGTTCGCTCCTCCACCTCCAGCCCAAACCCCAACCCCTCTGATCAACGAGATCGACTCCGGCGACTCGAAAAGCAAAAATTGAACAAACCCAATCTGCTCCTTTAATACTTAACTGAAAATTTTAGTTTTAGTTTTAAAAATCATAAGTTTGGATGATGATTCAGATTGCACGCCTGAATCATAGAATCATAATGTTGGGGTTTTCACTTATTTATAGTTTGGTCTGTTAATTTGATTTTCCAGAACAATATACAAGTTTATTTTAACTTTAATAAAACTCATACTTTAAACTAGGATGAAACAGACAATTTCTGTTTGTATTGTAAATCTTAAGGGCTATGAGATCAAGAAATGAAAATGATTGAATCAACTCAAACCTGGAAATAAATGGATAAGTTTGTTTACAGGGTCTTTAATATGTATTCAGTCTACATCCTTATGCACAGAAGAGCGTATACATACAAATCTTACTTATTCCAGATTTTTTTTACTTTGCAACTAGTTTAAATACTCAAGTTTTAGAAATTTAAGTTACTTATAATAAATGAACAACAGAACAAGTCCAAGGAAGTTTTGGATATGCAGGTTTGACATATACAGAATCTCACCACAACAAAGCATTTAGAGAAATGAATAAATAAATATACACCATATATTTAAGCATCCAAATATCAATATATCAGCTTTTAAAACTTAAGTAATTAAAAGAAAAATGTTACTCACAAGTGCTTTTGAAAAAGAACAGAGCACTTCCTGGTATTGAAGCAGTCTTGAACTTTAAAAACTGGAAAGTAGATTTGCTTGATGTTCCTTTAATTCATTTTGCCTTTTTGATGCTTCAGTTGTAAGCAAAATAAAAAATGCTACTTGTATATGTTAAGTTTACTATGTTATGTTAAACGAACTTAAAGAAGAAAGACATGTATATATAGAAGTTTATAGGGGTAGGTGTTTACTGGGTTTGTATAAATTTGTACAAATAATTTCTGTTTTGTATCAGAGATTTTTTATCAAAGGGGCTGAGATGTTCAATTAGATTTCGAATTGACTATTGTTATGTGCAAAGAAATGAAAGCATTAAATGCAAATGTACTATATGTTTACACTAATCTTATCTTTTGTGTACAAAGATATTTCTGTTTTGTAATCTATTACAGGTTGACTACATTTCTATTTCTTAACTTTGCTTTAGCTTGTTCTACAAACTATCATTCACAAGATATTTGTTTTACTTAGCTGTGCATACTTACTTTTCTTTGTTCTTCATACTTGTCTTACTCTTAATCAACAAGCTACTTGCGTATGTTTATTTTATTTTGTTAAATTGCCAACATAATTATAGTACAGATATGATTACATGTTTCTTTTCTTAGCTTTGCATTTTATTTTTTTACTTTACTTTGCATTTCCAAATCCTACAGGCTAATATTTTCCTAATTTATTTATAGCTACATCAAGTTGCTTTGTGTTTCTTCTTGCCTGCAAATGTAATTTTATTTACTTTGTTTATATTCTTGCTTGCATGTTATATCTCATTTTTATTCTTAGCTTATTCTATTTATTATTTATAAACTTTACTTATGTTAAATATCATACATTTGATTTATTCTTAAGTTTAATAATTATAAAGTTTACTTTATTTTAAATTTACAAATCATAGCTTTCCAAAATACACGTATATAAAGAAATGAATTTAAAATAACAAATTCCTTTTATATTAAAATTTATTTGTAAAGATATTGCATTATTAATGTTGTTTAAATAAAACTCATTATTACATTGAAGATAATTTTCAAAAGAAACTATCTCTTTAAAATATAAATACTTATTTATCTAGCTATATATCAAACTTTTTATTTAAACTCTAGGCCACAATTTATTTTTAAACAAATTAAATTTATCTTGAGTATTTTTAAGATCATATTATATTTTTTTAATATTAGATTTCCAAATTATCAAAAATAATAGAATCAGAAACCATAACTTTATTTATTAAATTTAAAAACAAAACTGATCTATTTATCATATATACCAATATACATATATACATTATAAATAGAAAAAATTTAAATTATCTTTTAAAAATAAAATTTATCAGTGAAATATTTATTTAAACAAAGATTATTAAATCAATTCAAATATTATTAACAAATATTATCAAATCAATTTAATTTTTGTTGTAGATTATTAAATTGATATTGCCCCAAATTTCCGGGATATCACATTCCTCTCCCCTTAAAAGAATTTCGTCCCCGAAATTTAAAACAAAGTTAATTTAATAATTTAGTTAAAGATTTAATTCTAAAACACAAGCATATATTAACCATAAGCTAACAATCATAGCAACCAATTCATCCAAACAAATAAATCTAATTATCCAAACAAGTTTCCGGATAGAATTTTCTCGAGCTTCCCCAAGTATAAATACCTGGTTACTCACTCTATAGAATCCAAACAAACAATACTACTAAGCTACAGAACTTCCACTCATCTAGATCTACAAAACTAGGCAGGATATCAGACTATAGACAAGTCTGAATCAACAACCAAAACCCCCTGAACTGCTGATTCTACAACCAGAGATAAATCTTATACGTACTCCCTCAGAGATACGTGAAACACAACAAATTCCAGTTATCCAAACTGACAATCCAATCCTGAAGACCAAACACTTATCCAAAATCAAATCCCCAACTTCGGAATCCAAATTCGTCCGTCTCTTATCCACAAAGCTCTTCGGACGATCCTGTGCTGTCTACATCCCTACTGATCAGCTCAACTCTTGCCGATGCTCCTAGAAATCAACTGGGTCAAAAACAGTCCAACAAAATGATCTTTCCAAGATCGACCAAAACTCAGCACACAAACTTTATTCCAAATCAGAAACAGAACTCACTTCTCTCATCCGGAAGGGATAAAACAGATGCACTCAAATCTGGCCTCAGATTCTGAAAAATTTCCTGTAGAACTCTCCAATCCAAACATTGCAATATCCAATTGCTTCCAAACTAAAACAGCTGCTACCATGCTTCCACTGCGCAACTCTGATTGAACAGATGAAAGTGCTGATTATGAACACAGACTGGTCAACACATTCCAAAATAAAGCTCACATATCCAAAAAGAAAACTCCGCAGTTCCTCCAAAACCTGAGCTACTTCTACAACTCAAAAACCATCCTATTACTAAGCTGATCCAGTGATACCACTTCTGGAATCCAGTTGATACCAAACTCAATCTCCAGATACTGACACAACTCTGACTCCTTGAAGACATCCAGAAAAATATCTCAGAAACACAAGAGAACATTCAAATTATCGCAAGTCAATTTTACGATCAATCCAGCCTAATTTCAAAGATACTTCTCTTTCTTTACCAAAGAGAACAACTTACGCTTATGTGGCTAATCCATCGAAGAAATGGATCTACTCTGCAGCTTCTAAACTCCACTGCTGACCCAGAAGCCAAAGACTACTTAATCCAAAGCTCTTCGAGAAACTCGGACCTCAAAGCAAACAGAAACACCCAGCTGAACACAGCGACAACTCCAAAGAAGACACTCATCCTTACTTGTTCCAAAGAACACCTTCGGAGACATCCATAGTCACTGTGTCTCATCACACAGCTACTATACCTTGATGTATTAAAATATCATGACCGGTTTCTGTCCAATCGACAGATCAAAACTTTAGCTCATCCAAACTACACTTCAAAATGAACTCCGAACCTTAACAGGTTTCCTTCAGAGATCAATGAAATCCTTACACCACCCAAAGCTTACTCGAGACGGTAATAGGTCTACAGTCTCGACAATTACACTTTCAACCATTGATAGTTGTGTTACACACACCATTACCTATCTACCTTTATAGCTCATTGGAAAACCTGAACAGGTAACCCAACAAATAGGTAGAAACAAATATATATATATATATATATATATATATATATATATATCAAAATTACAAATACGCTCTCTCGGGGAAGAAAACACTCAAGAGCCTAGGTATTCACTCAACCTAGCGCTCTGATACCAACTGTAACGACCCGCCTTCCTACTCCCAGGAAGACGTTTCGTCTTGAAGGAAGAAAGGGATGATAAAAATAGAAAAGATAGAGAAGAAAGAACAACAACATCAGACTCTCACAGCGGAACGAATAAAATATAATAATCACATAAATATTTACATAATATACAACATCAATCAGCGTTATACAGACAATACATCACATATTGGACAGTTATAAACATCTGTCTAGTTAATACAACATAACTCAAACAATACAGAGATACCAACACAGCGGAACTATATATATATATAACGCTGAAGCCACCTGTTCCATTGCTCCACCAGAATTCGTCAAAGCTAACCTGAATCCCTTGGCTACCCGTAAAAATTTGGGTACCCGAGAGTTTATGAAAAACAAAAATAAACTCCGGGTCAGACATGGCTCTGGTATGAGTAACAGGTTAAAGATTGCTTAACTTTGAAAATCTTTTGAAAACAAAAGGTATCACGTAAGACTTTCCACACATAAACATGGAAAAGTTTTTACCTTACGCTAACCAAAACATTTGATAGGAAATTCTGTGATATTATAATAGGTCTAGGGTTTTCAAGTAAATAGAAAATAGCCGAAATTGTTACATTCATTAAATTCCAGCTACTAGCCACAAAAGTGGGTAATACAATCAAAACCGTTGGCACTTATTGGATTGTGGATTCCATACAATGGCAGGGCTACTGGGGCACCGCCCGTCACAGTACGTGGCCTAGATCAACGTACCGAGGATCACTCCCGACCCCCTGCAACACAAGGCCGGAACCATTTCTTACTGAACAGTCCCGAACAAGATAAACCCCGCAGTTGTTTGCAACCAACTGCCCACACAGCCGAAAATAAAGGGACATCTAGACAGGGGAATATCCATGTCCTTCTTAGGCATGACCCACCTAACCTTGCTGCACCTCCCCTGTTTTAGCCATTCCTGATTGGTGAGGCTTGAGGTTACGATTACCTTAGAGAACATATTTCTTAGAATGCTGATCGCCCGCCTGACGATGTGTTGAAAGCATTCAATCCATACAAGTTCGTTCCGGGTTCGAACGAAACCGAAGGCATTATCTTGTTACACTCATTTTGGAATCACCCTCAGAGTTAACGACGATAACCCTTGCATTCTGAATCTCCATCTTCACTTCAGATTCACGACCTATCGTTAATTTGGAATCGATGTGGTTTTCGGATGTTCCAAATGTGGAAACCCGATCCCGGTCTCATCGAAAACCAAAACGTGTCTTTTAAGGCCAAGTTGTCTATTTAGTCTTAACAGTTTAATTCAATATTTTTCAATATACACACAGATGGATAATTCATAATATCACAGTAGATAATCATAGACAATCCCATAAACAGAAAATCAATATTATCATCTAAACAGATAATCAAATATTATCATATTTAAACCAAGCATCCATGACACATAGATATTATTCATGCCAGATCACAATCATCAAATGAAATATCAATATCATTCATCTATAAGCAATGATTTATAATCATACCATTTGTAATTAATTTAAAATGAATTAAATTAACTACTTCTATCTCTAATTAATTTAAAGTAAATTAAATTAATTCTTTATCTATAAATTCTGCTTATACAACCATCAATTAATTATAAATCAAATTAATTAACCATCTTCTAAATATCCATCTTGATTAATCACCTTTGATTAATCATTCCCTAATTACATTAGTCTTTGGTTAATTTATTATTCTAAATTATTTATAGTAATTAACATTTTATTACCTTATTTATAAATTTAATTCATTACATTTATTGTTGATTAATTACCTAAATTAATCACCCCAGTGTTAATTATTTCTTAATTAAACAATACTTAATTTACATCATTAATTATATTAATTCATGATCTTTAACGTATATCTAAAATAATTACTTTGATTAAATTAATTACATTCAGTAATTAATTCTTTAATTAAACACAATTATTAATCATCCTTGATTAATATCATTCCAGTAATTACTATCCTTAATTACTCATATTAATTAATTAATTATCCCATAATTAATTATCTTCATTTATTAATCCCCTGATTAATTACAAAAGTAATTATCCAAATTACGTCATTAACACATCATCTTTCATTAATTATATTCAGTAATTAACATTCATTACTTCTTAAGTAATTCTGCTCCATTGCATACACTAAGTAATTATACTTATCAATTATCAAATGATTTCCTTAAATTAATTAAAATAAATTAATTAACTTAACTTGATCATTTAATCAAAATTAATTACAAAAAGTAATTAATCTCTTAATTACTTTTATCAAGTAATTACACTTAACCATTTTCAATAGATTATCTAATTAATCTGATTAATTAACAAATTTAACCATATAATTAAATTAATTAGTAATCTTTAGTTAAGTCTTTATTAACCGATATCATCTCTTAATTTACTTCTTAATTTATTTTTATTTATAAATTAATCTAAATTATTAATTTATAAATAAATTAAATATACCATTCTTTTATTATCTTATTAATTACATTATTTAATACCTTAATTATTCTTAAGATAATTTATTCTTAATTAATGACTTAATTAATATAAAAGTGTATTAGAACATTACACTTTTAATTGAAATCCAAATTTCATTCTGAATTTAAGATTCAAAAGGATTATTTATTAAACATTATTCAAATTTAAATTCAATTTATAATCTTGTAAATAACATCAATCTCTAATTTAAATTTCCAAAATACATTAATATTTAACTTGCAAATTTTCAAGCTAAACAATTTATTTTCTTTCCATTTAAAAACTTTCTCAACAGATTTATTTTCAAAACTATTTTATTGGACTTATCCTTAAAACATTCATAATTAAAGACTAATTTAATCTTTCAGATTTAGTTTTCAAGTCACATGAATCTATTAGTTTTAACATTAATTTCAAAACTTTGTTGAAAACCTTGATTCTAAGTCTTGATTGAAAATCCAAATTCATTTTGAAAACTTTTAAATATCAAAAGTCTCATCTAAAATTACTTTAAACTCTGGATTCAAACATTGTTTCAATATTGGTTTATATTTTGAACTAAATTTAAAACATAGCATAAAATCCTGTTAAGAAATTTGGGACCAAATTTAAACCTGGGTATATCAGGTTTTACAACAACTTGAAAACCAACCTCTGCCCGAGAACAAACCCAGCATGCACCGAGTCTCCTCCTTCCTTACTTCGAGTCACGTACTCGAATTCTCGAGTACTTCCCTAACTAAAACCTGCACACAGAAAACAACAACCCAACCTTCAACGGCACGGTGCACGTGCACCGTGGCCCCAAACAACGCCGGCCACCCTCTGCACTCCAACACATCGCCGACTACCTCAAGACAACGACACGACCTCCCAAAACCCATCACCATACCCAAAACAAGAATGAGCAGTACAAGCACAACCTGGAAAACATAAATAGTCTTTCCCCTTTAAACCTGTCATCACCTCCTCCTCGCTGCTCCGTCCGCCAGACCACCTGAAACTCCGGCATAAGCTTCGACCATCACACCTCTAGCCACCTCCAAAACCCCATAACACTCGGTCACCAATTCAAGGCATACGCGACCCAAACCCAAAACAAAGTAAATTAGGTTTTAAAACTTTAAACCATCGCTGCCGCCTACATGGTCATTGGTCGACCATCTCAACATTTTTCCCATACTCCCTGTTCGCTCCTCCACCTCCAGCCCAAAACCCAACCCCTCTGATCAACGAGATCGACTCCGGCGACTCGAAAAGCAAAAATTGAACAAACCCAATCTGCTCCTTTAATACTTAACTGAAAATTTTAGTTTTAGTTTTAAAAATCATAAGTTTGGATGATGTTTCAGATTGCATGCCTGAATCATAGAATCATAATGTTGGGGTTTTCACTTATTTATAGTTTGGTCTGTTAATTTGATTTTCCAGAACAATATACAAGTTTATTTTAACTTTAATAAAACTCATACTTTAAACTAGGATGAAACAGACAATTTCTGTTTGTATTGTAAATCTTAAGGGCTATGAGATCAAGAAATGAAAACTATTGAATCAACTCAAACCTGGAAATAAATGGATAAGTTTGTTAACAGGGTCTTTAATATGTATTCAGTCTACATCCTTATGCACAGAAGAGCATATACATACAAATCTTACTTATTCCAGATTTTTTTTTACTTTGCAACTAGTTTAAATACTCAAGTTTTAGAAATTTAAGTTACTTATAATAAATGAACAACAGAACAAGTCCAAGGAAGTTTTGGATATGCAGGTTTGACATATACAGAATCTCACCACAACAAAGCATTCAGAGAAATGAATAAATAAATATACACCATATATTTAAGCATCCAAATATCAATATATCAGCTTTTAAAACTTAAGTAATTAAGAGAAAAATGTTACTCACAAGTGCTTTTGAAAAAGAACAGAGCACTTCCTGGTATTGAAGCAGTCTTGAACTTTAAAAACTGGAAAGTAGATTTGCTTGATGTTGCTTTAATTCATTTTGCCTTTTTGATGCTTCAGTTGTAAGCAAAATAAAAAATGCTACTTGTATATGTTAAGTTTACTATGTTATGTTAAACGAACTTAAAGAAGAAAGACATGTATATATAGAAGTTTATAGGGGTAGGTGTTTACTGGGTTTGTATAAATTTGTACAAATAATTTCTGTTTTGTATCAGAGATTTTTTATCAAAGGGGCTGAGATGTTCAATTAGATTTCGAATTGACTATTGTTATGTGCTAAGAAATGAAAGCATTAAATGCAAATGTACTATATGTTTACACTAATCTTATCTTTTGTGTACAAAGATATTTCTGTTTTGTAATCTATTACAGGTTGACTACATTTCTATTTCTTAACTTTGCTTTAGCTTGTTCTACAAACTATCATTCACAAGATATTTGTTTTACTTAGCTGTGCATACTTACTTTTCTTTGTTCTTCATACTTGTCTTACTCTTAATCTACAAGCTACTTGCGTATGTTTATTTTATTTTGTTAAATTGCCAACATAATTATAGTACAGATATGATTACATGTTTCTTTCCTTAGCTTTGCATTTTATTTTTTTACTTTACTTTGCATTTCCAAATCCTACAGGCTAATATTTTCCTAATTTATTTATAGCTACATCAAGTTGCTTTGTGTTTCTTCTTGCCTGCAAATGTAATTTTATTTACTTTGTTTATATTCTTGCTTGCATGTTATATCTCATTTTTATTCTTAGCTTATTCTATTTATTATTTATAAACTTTACTTATGTTAAATATCATACATTTGATTTATTCTTAAGTTTAATAATTATAAAGTTTACTTTATTTTAAATTTACAAATCATACCTTTCCAAAATACATGTATATAAAGAAATGAATTTAAAATAACAAATTCTTTTTATATTAAAATTTATTTGTAAAGATATTGCATTATTAATGTTGTTTAAATAAAACTCATTATTACATTGAAGATAATTTTCAAAAGAAACCATCTCTTTAAAATATAAATACTTATTTATCTAGCTATATATCAAACTTTTTATTTAAACTCTAGGCCACAATTTATTTTTAAACAAATTAAATTTATCTTGAGTATTTTTAAGATCATATTATATTTTTTTAATATTAGATTTCCAAATTATCAAAAATAATAGAATCAGAAACCATAACTTTATTTATTAAATTTAAAAACAAAACTGATCTGTTTATCATATATACCAATATACATATATACATTATAAATAGAAACAATTTAAATTAGCTTTTAAAAATAAAATTTATCAGTGAAATATTTATTTAAACAAAGATTATTAAATCAATTCAAATATTATTAACATATATTATCAAATCAATTTAATTTTTATTGTAGATTATTAAATTAATATTGCCCCAAATTTCCGGGATATCACATGATTCAAGTTGAATGATTTATTACTCTCTGTTGTTGCTTGAACTCGAACGATTGTTGCCTTTTACTTTTTGTTGTTACCTGAATGTCTGTTACTTTTTGGCTCGGCCATTTGATTTTTCTTGGATGTTGATGATGTTTTTTGACATTTTCAATTCATATAATGATCATTGCTTGAATATCACGGCTTCGATTTTGACTTGTTCGACTCCTTGGCCACCACAATTTTGATTCTTTTGTACTTTGGATTTTTGTTGACTGTTGTTACATTCTCTAGTTTGAATTTGCTAACTTGAGATTGTTGCACTTCATGTTAGTATTAACTTGTCTTGACTGCTCATTGTTGTTCGACGTGTGTGCTCATGCCCGTAGCATTTTCGACCTGATGCTTGTGTGAATGTACTTTGGTATTGCAGTCTTATTCCCCACGCATATACGTTGTTTCCTTAGAGTTCACAACTACTTATCTTTGTTTCATGTCAGAACTTGTCCGCATTTTGGTTGATGGTCATCTCCACTTGTATACATACACACATTTACGTATGTATATATATGTGTGTGTTCACCTCAGTTGCATTCCAATTTTTTTTGTGTCTGATCATATGTGTTTGTTGAACTAGTGAGTATTACTTCAAGTTGAACTTCTTGCAGGCTTCAATATGCATTATTTTGGTATTTTGTAGATTTGAGCCTTCATGTTTTCACGGATCGTTGAACTTGTTCCTGTTCATGTCTATGTTCATTTGTCTAGAGTTGCTTGTGTGCTTCATGGTTGATTTAGGTCTAGTCTTGTTACGGTTCACCGGCTCTAACCTTTGTTGCACCTGATCAGTTCATTGTTGTGGTCTTCATTTCAATGTAGTCTGGTATAGGTTGAATTTCATCCCAAATGATGTTGATTGAGTTAAACCTACATGCTTTGTTTGTGATCTTCTTGCACTTTCTGTTGGTCATTATGTATGTTGATGTTATGTTCATTGTTTTCTGGTCATGTTCATTTGAGTCTCTACTATGATCATTTACTGTTGAAACTACTAGCTTTGGTTTGAAATCTGATTCTGTATATATGTGCACTACCTACATATATTTGTATGTATGTATATGTATGCTTGTTGTAATGAGTCTTTTTAAGATCTGACCATGCTTTATTGTATTTCTCTTGGAGTCTTCACTTGGTTTAAGTGTGTTCGTTAGTTTGAATTTGGTCTGCACTTCAGTAAAATGCCTCTGACCTTGGTTTGTACTTATGGTTTGTGTTGCATTATGTGGTGAGTTGTTGTCTTGTGCATGCCTCGTTTAGGTGTTGCTCATCACTGTTGCACTAATTTTTAACATTTTGTACTTGAGCTTGAGTACAGTTGTACATTTGATGTTATTCAAGTGGGTCTATTTGCCGGCCCATTTGGACTGATGCATATGTATACATCCACTGACTCCATCTTCATGTTGCATTACTGTGTGCGTTCAGTTGTGGTCGTGATGGTCTGTTGGTTCATGTGTACATGTGTTTTTTACAGTTTGAAGTTTTGTGTACACATTCATTTGGATTTTTTTTTCATATTGCACCTGAGTTGAGTCCGACATTTGGTTGGGTTTGATCTTGTGCTCACCTGTCCCTGCAGTAATATCAAGTATATATCGGTGTGCACGGCCTTGTGGCATGTACAGTGATACACTGTGCATGTCACTAGTTGTTCGTGTATGATAAATTCAAAAATGAATATGATGACGAACAACCCAAATGACCGAGGCAAATAACATTTTCAAAATACACATTTTATTTTTCAGTGCAAAAATATTTCTTTTCCAATTTTATTGCGTCAGTGTTTATTTTACAGATCGCTCAGATGCTAGATTCAATCTAGAGTAGAGTTGAAGATAAATACGAGTGAATGAGTGATATGTAGTGAGGTGCAAATGTAAATTAAAAACTGCGATGTAATTGAAATTATGTGGTAATAAATAATTGTATATATATAATGAGAGCTCAAATTTGTACTATTCAAAATTATAATAAAATATTCTTTTGAATTAAATATCTGTTTGAATTTAAATTCTGTGTTATTTATTTTATTCAGAAAATGTTTTTTTAATTATTTGAAAAATAAAATAGTACATTAACAAATACATTTAAATGAATATATATATATATATATGTTTATTATCATCAAACAAAAATCATATACTAGCCTATTCAACACCTTACAAATGCCGGTCTTTGTCTAAAAATAAGGTTCAGAAGTATCATTTTTAGTGAATTAGTTGTCAATGGAAAATATGGTTAAGAGATCTGATCTTCTATTTTGAAAATAAGAGTCAAATTATCAATTGTAATAAACTCTTGGAGGGAAAACACATTTGATAAAAGCATGTCACCCCCAGCCTAATGGTTAACAAAGTTTGTTAGAATGGATATTAGAAAAGGTGTTATCTTGGTTCTCTCCTTCAGACAAGTTTTCAAGTAAGTAAAGGTTTTGGGTTATTTAATATCCTATATTTTATCAATCGAAGACATAAATCTATAGAAGCTTGATTCCTTTAACAAATATTGATCTTCATCTAATATAAAAGGCCCAATCTTCAATATCGAAACATGGCTTACTGATCTTCTTTGTAATGGATTCCTACCACTATATAATCAAGATGAAATATAATTTTGATCCCCTGCTTGTGTACATATTCAAGAAGTTTTATCATAAATATATTTCAGTAAAAGAGATTTTAGAAAGGTAAATGTTAACAAAATAACTAAAGAGTATTAAGAATAAGTGGTTGCAAATATCAACATATGGATAGTTAGATAAATATTGATAAAGGAAATACTATTGGAATGAATCAAAGAAGTTAAACATGCTAAGCGCCTTCCAATTCTATAATTAACAAAGCACCATAGGAAGGGATTAGTTGGTCCCATATCTAAAATGAGTAGGTCAAAAAAAAGTGGATGTGACTATTAGTTAGGACTTAAAAAGGATTTTATAGAGAGTTTACCATTAATACGAAAACGACAAAGAAAGCAATGAAACAAAGACATTAGTTGCACTTAGTGATTTAACTTCCATCATTAACATTTGGCCTTTTCGATAGATAAATAATAAGTTTGATAAGAACTTTGTCTATCCCAAAATAGATGTCAGATTTGCAAATAGTGGAAATTAACCACTTTACCAAATAGGAAGAAGCCGAGAGTCTACAAAAAAGTCCTAAAATTCACAGGTAATAAAAGCTGCAAATAAGATAATCAAGAGTACCCACAAAAATCAATTTGATCAAAAGATTGAATAAAGGAATAATCCCTAATTTTGTGGTCATATAAAACTCGAGCAAAAAGTAGCCATTGGACATACTATTTCTCATCAACATAAGAATTTAAAGCGATGTAACTAGATAAAGCAAAGGCTCCACCACACTAAGTACTCATGTATGCGTATGGATCAAATTAAGAACCGATAAAGAAATCCTTGGGTTTAATTAAAACATATTATGAGCATGGAATATCGACAGAGAATCTCTAAGCATCACAGTTCAAAAAAACTTACAAGAAAATTGACAGTATTCAAAAAAGATAATGACAAGTATCAAAAACATAGCAAATGACCTCCAAAGTTCAAATCAAAAAGGATATTTACTTTTAAACATCAATTGGTTAAGAAAACCTAATGAAAATACAATAAGAAGGAATTGAATACCAATAATTTGAGAATCAAGGAGATAAAATATTTTGAAAGATTCACTCAAGTAAATAGCCCCAGACTGAGATGTGATATGTTTAACTTAGCTCCTAGCCTGACAAGTTCAGCGAGATTTGTTAAAATAGAAGCACATCTCATTTGTGAAAGAGGATAGTTATTCCTTTGGTCATGCCTTAAGGTCTGGCCAAAGCACTCATCTAAGGGAGATGAATGAGAAACCTTGTAACAACCCTGATTTTGGAGATTACCTGTTAATATTAATATTAACAGGTGATCTCCAAAATCAGGGTTGTTACAAACCTTCGGTCCTGCCACAAGGCCTAATCGAAGCACCCATCCAAAGATTGATGGTCAATTAAGCCTTTGGTCCGACCTTAAGGCTTGGCCAAAGCACTCATCCTTGGGAGATGGATGTGGAACCTTTGGTCTTGCCATAGGGCCTGATTAAATATCCCATCCAGAGAGTGATCCTTTGATCCTGCCTCAAGGCCCGACCAAAGCATCCATCTAAGCGAGATGGATGAGAAGCATTCGATCATGCCGGAAGGCTTGATCGAAGCACCCATTCAAAGAGTGATGGTCAATTAAGCCTTTGGTCTCGTCTTAAAGTTTGGCCAAAGCACCCATCTAAGGAAGGTGGTCGATAGACATTTTGATAGTTAGCTAAGATCTTCGAAAGCAACCATCCAAAAGAAGATGGTCAACTAAAATTCTAACTCGATGAATAACAAAATTCAAAACAGGCAAGAATAAAGAGTATTGCCTCAAGACTACGGGAAATTTCTACCTTGCGATAATGTTAATTAGTTTTAATAAAACTATTCCTAAAAGGTTTTAAAAGGATTTCTCACTTTCAAAAATATATTTTTGGAAAATCACACTTTAATAGATATGTATTCATTCTTTGTACCAAACGATTTCCAAATAAAGTTATGAAAATCTTTCATGTTTAATAATGTACCTTCGAACAAATTTATAGGAAAACTTCACCAAAAAGAACATTTTCAATAAAACAATCATTGCAAATCGAAGTATATTCAAAAGATTGCAAAAAACATCTATGATTTGGACAACGTTTTCAATAAATTAGTTTGTAGGAAAATCATGGTTATTAAGACCAAGGGTTGTCGTAAGTCAAGAAGCACAAGAAATCAATGATGAGAAATATAGTGACAAGAAATAACAACTTGAGAAGAGAAGAAGCAAAACAAGAGCAGTAGTTTACTTAAGCTATAGCATACAAAAACTTCTTAGAGGGGGCAAAGTGTTACTCCTAAAATTTCCAGAAATGGATAAGGTATGAAACTATTGAAGGTTGGTTGCATGGAGCTATGCATATTGAAGCTATCATGCTCTGAAGCTATCACACTTTGAAAGTTATCGTAAATGAAGATTATATAATGTTGAGAACAAGCCATCACGTATTGGGAAGTAAAGCCATCAGAAGTTGACGCTGTAAACCATCACAGGTTAATGTTATAAGCCATCTCAAGTTCAAACAACAAGCTATCATGAGTTGATAGCCATGAGTAATCGTAGGTTGAAACTATGGGCTATTATAAGTTAATATGATTGAAGTTGTTGCAAGTTGACACCATGACGCAGTCAAAAGTTGATATAGAGAAAGTTATTGTATTATAAGAGCTATCGCATGTTGAAGTCTACGTAGCCATATAATAATGAACTAAGAGGAATGCCTATCTCATCCATTAATATGCCTAATGGACTATTGCATATACTTGCGGCCTATTCTTTTATCTCCTTTGATCATGTAGTATGGACTTTCGAATATCTAACTCCAAAGAACGTACAAGCTTTCAAACAATTTGTTCCAAAAGACTATACGAGCTTTCGAATTTCTCATTCCAAATGTCCATGGGAATCATGGATCCATTACTCAATGACATCATTTTGTACTAGATCTTGAATGCAAAGCCCATTCTTAATCTCTTAACACCATATGGTCAACACTTACTAAACCATGCCTAGTTGTATCATCGGGTGTGTTAAAATCAACCTTTGGCTTATTATACTTGGCATCATGAGCATTATACCAATTTTTGAGTTAACATTTTTAGCACTAGAAAGAGGGCTCGAACCTCCACTTCTCTATAACCCTCTCCCTAAACTAATTATATGAAGTTTCCTTTTGTTTTAGGAAAATGGGGAGATCAAGACGAATTAGTGTTCCAAATGAAGAAGTCATACAAACAATGACATTGAAAGAAAATGTTGTCTCCAACTTTAACTTGAGGAATGTAGAACCTAGACAGCTATTAAAGCAAGCAAAGTCTACCAGTAGTGAAGCTCAGATTAAAGATCTAACACAGTAGGTCACAATGATGCAAGATTTATTGGAGAAGATACTTGCATAGAAATCTTCCAAAAATTCCATGTTTACTAAAGGGGTGGAAGTTGAATCTCCAAGAAGGAATCCAGATGCTTCTTTACTTAGGAATAGAGACAAGGACAAGTTCACCATGACTCCATAAAAGAGGAAAGGAAATCAAGAAGCCGAAGCAACAGAACCCTCCCCAAAATCAATGGTAGACAATAAGTCTAAAGAAAATTGCCAAGGAAGATTAGTGAATAAATCCGATGAGCAATCCGAAAGTCCAACCTCTAAGGAGTATAAACCTAATAGAAGAGAATATCACTGCGATGAGGCTTATCTAAGATACATGGCCGAAAAAATGGCAAAAGATATGCTTAATCTTAAAGGAAAAAAAACTCTTGATGAAAGAGTCAACAATAACCACCGAGATGCTCCCTTTATAGATGAAACCATGTCCACAAGAATCCCGTCCCACATCAAAATTCCTTGCTTAAGATACAACGGAATTATCGGTCCAGATGATCATCTAATGGCATTCGAAAGCCAAAACGATCTTTACAATGCATCCAGAGCAGTACCTTGCAAACTTTTCCCTACTACCTTCCAAGGCGCAACAGCTAAATGGTATATATATTATCGTAAGAAGACCGTTTACTCCTGAAAATAATTCTCTTATGTGTTCTTAGTGCAGTTTTATATTTTCAAATATCCCACAATTGACTACAACGTGCTAGCTAATGTCAAGCAAAATCCGATGGAGTTATTGGATGATTACCTTAAGAAGTTTAATGCACAGGTGCTGAAGGTGGAAAATATGATCGATAGAGACAAGTTGATAGATGTGCGCTTATCATTGATTAAATAGATACCTTTTTGGTGGGAGCCTTATATTCATAGATGTAGAGATTTATAAGATTTCCACCTTCAAGCTGATAAATTTATCCATATGGATGAAATGTATCACGCCAAGATAAAAGTTCAAGCAAAGAAATAAATGGAAAAAGCAGGCTATAACCACAATAATAGGAAGCCAAGATGGGAGGAGACCCTAAACACCAATCATGTAACTTTGAACAAGTCAATAACCTGAATATTCCCTATGGTGGAAAAAAGTGGCATTATTCCAAATTCTTACAAAGATAAAACCAATCTAGAACCAAGAAGAGGGGAGGAGTATTGTGCCTATTATAAGGCGATTGGACATAAAAGATGAATGTCGAGTGTTGACAGGAATAATTCAATGTATGATTCATTTTGGACATCTGAAGGAGTTTGTTAAGGATAATCAGAAAGATGCTCATTCTACAAATGGAAAACAAAGACTCCATGTCATGGCCCGTTTTTCCATACCCTTTGAATAGATAATAAACCACACATGTCCAACTCAAATTGCACGAAAATACGGAACATGAAGGGTAATAAATAAAAATAGATAGAACAGAATCTCACACGAATGAAATAACGTATAATATTGAACAAACACTTTTATAGCGGAAAACTTTTAAATACATATATCAGAGTCTAACCTAAATTCAACTTGGACGGTTATAAACATCCGTTCTTACAATTGCTGACAAACATCAAACCAAAACACACTAAGTGCAACGGATAACAGAATATGTCCATACGTAGATGAATATCTCCAGCTCCCTGCTAGAAACTCCAACCGTCTTCGACAAAACCTGAAACTACTCGCATCTGACCTAAGTACTGAAAATACCCGGATCAGGCTTGATAAACCAGCGTGAGAAAAACTCAATAATAGATGACAGTGTCATATATCATCCTTTTGGATAAAATCCTTCAACAATAAAAAGTATCTCATAAGACCACGCCCACTTATAAATATGGACGGGTTTTTACCTTATGACAACTAAAACTTTTTATATCAAAACCTTTGATATTATTTCTAATGACATCTGTTTGGAAACATCTGCAAATAAACTTATTAATCTTATCAAAATGGTTACCCATATAGCATTTTGAGGCTATTCATTACGCCAATACAAACAAAATCATAGGTTCTTACTGAAGAATGGATTTCCATACAAATAACTAGGTGAAGGATCTACCTTCGAATGGGTACATCTCTAGATGGATGTCCCGAGGCATAGAACATCTGCCCTCTACCAACACAAGACCGTCCTACCTCTGTAACTAGATAGTACCGAATATGTCATCCCCTGGTCGCTACCGACCTTTAACCGAGCGTTCATTTCCATACACCACATTAATTTACATCCCGAACGTCATAGTGGGAAGAAATATATCTAGAAGGTGATGATATACCCTACTTAGGAATGACCCACTTAGCCTTGGCGCATCTAATCCTATTTCGGTCATTTGCGGTTTGATGAGGCTTGAGGCGACGATTACCTTTTCACATAGCACACATCACATCTTTGAATGCCACATTTCCATTTCCGTTAACTACTAATTGCCTTCCACAAAAGTACAACCCTTGAGCTCGTACATCTCAAGGAGGGTGTTAAGCTAAGAGAAGTTGCCTTCTCCGCCACCACTGATGTGCGTTCTTAAAAACCAATGTACGTAATCATTAGAAATGCAATGTCAGACAAACGTCCATACAAATTGTCCAGGAATAGGACAAACCGAAGGCACTCTCCTACTACCACTAGTAGTTAGTAGTCCTTGAAATCCGAAAAATCTCCATCACGAGGAGACTACTTCTATAAATAATTCTGTAATGGGAGCTACCCAGAGCATGTTCAAAAAGAAGTATTCATGCTATGAAAATTCATGGTCTTCAATAAACGTAATCTTCAACATGTCTTCACACTCGAACGTGTACATTGGTTCGAAGTGGTTTTCGGATAGGAATCACCCAAGTTAGACCCCGTGTAACGACCCAACTTCCAAACTCCAGGAAGTCGCATTGCTAATAAGAAAGAAAGGGATAGAAAAGAGAAAGAAAGAGAAGAAGAAGAAACAACACATCAGAATCTAAATAGCGGAACGAATAAATTATATTAATAACATAAAACATTACATAGTTTACAAACACTATCAGAGTACACAGATAATACAACACATGCTAGACAGTTATAAACACCTGTCTAGCTATTACAATACGGTACAACATCGCAAATAACTCAGAGATACCAAACACAGCAGACTACTATATAACTACAACGCAGAAGCCTCCTGCTCCATTTGCTCCTCCACATTTCGTCAAAGCTAACCTGAATCCCTTGGCTACTCGTAAAAATTTGAGTACCCAAGAGTTTATGAAAAAAAATAAACTCCGGGTCAGACATGGGTCTGGTGTGAGTAACAGGTTAAAGTTGCTTAATTTTTAAAACCTTTGAAAAGAAAGGTATCACGTAAGACTTCCCACACATAAACATGGAAAAGTTTTTACCTTACGCTAACCAAAACATTTGATAGGAAATCCGATGATATTATAATAGTGTCTGGGGTTTTCAAATAAATATGAAATAGCCGAAATTGTTACATTATTAAATTCCAGCCACTAGCCACAAAAGTGGGTAATACAATCAAAACCGTTGGTACTTATTGGATTTTGGATTCCATGCAATGGCAGGGCTACTGGGGTACCGCCCGTCACAGTATGTGGCCTAGATCACCGTACCGAGGAGTACGCCCGCTCCCTTGCAACACAAAGCCGGACCCATTCCTTACTGAACAGTTTCGAACAAGACAACCCCGGCAGTTGTCGCGACCAACCGCCCACATAGCCGAAATAAAAAGGGACCTCTAGACAGGGATCAATCTTGCTCTCCAGTGGGAGCTACCCACGAAGCTTTGCTGCACCTCCCCTGTTTTAGCCATTCCCGGTTGATGAGGCTTGAGGCTACGATTACCTTTAGAGAACACATCTCTTAGAATGCTCATCGTCCACCTGACGATGTTCTGAAAGCATTCAATCCATACAAGTTCGTTCCGGGTTCGAACGAAACCGAAGGCATTATCTCGTTACACTCATTTTGGAATCACCCTCAGAGTTAACGACGATAACCCTTGCACTCTAAATCTCCATCTCGAACCTATAATTACTATTCCGTCAAACTCATTACGGAATCACCCATAGAGTTATACTGACTTATAGTTCTTACACCTCAAGTCTTCACTTGCTCCACTTGGATTCACGACCTAACGTTAATTGGAATCGATGTGGTTTTCGGATCCCAAATATGGAAACCCGATCCCGGTCTCATCGAAATCCAAAGCGTGTCTTTTAGGTCCGGGTTGTTTTAAGTTTAAAACAATTAAATCTAATTATCCATATACACACAGATAGATAATTCATATCATCATAATAGATAATCAATATTATCATAAACAGGTAATCATCACAAATTGATAATTTATATTATCATCATCAATAGATACTTATATCATTATTACAATGCAACCAATGCATCCATAACATACAACACTATTTATCTCATGTCTGAGATTCAAACCATTCAGGGTAAACCATATCATCCATTCATAAGCAAAGATCTTATAATCACACCATCTATAATTAATTTAAAATGAATTAAATTAATTACTTCTATCTCTAATTAACTTAAAGTGAATTAAATTAATTACTTATTCTTTAATTAATTTAAAATGAATTAAATTAATTACTTCACCATTTAAAACTTGCTTACTTAACCCTTAATTGATCACAAATCAATCAATCAATTATCGTCAAATTAATTACCTTAATTTATCACCCTTGATTAATTATCCTTTAATTACATTCAATTAATTATCCTTAATTAATTTTACAAATTAATTATTCCTAACCAAAATCAGTAATTAATCTTTAATTACTTCTTTAATTAATTAATTATAATTAATTACATTAATCCTCAATTAATTACTTCCTTAATCACTTATCATTGATTAATTAATCATAATTAATTAATCCTTAATTATATCATTAATCATATTAATTAATGAAATAAAATTTAAATTAATTACTTTTTAAATTAATTACGTTAAGTAATTAACCTTAATTAAACCACAATTATTAATCATTCTTGATTAATTACATTTAGTAATTAACTACCCTTAAGTACTTCCTTAATTACTTCTAAATTAATTATATTTAATAATTAATTATATTTATTAATCATCCTTGATTAATCTCATTAGTAATTAATTACTCTTAATTAATTACATCGCTTAATTATTTCCCATTGACTTAATCAATCAATGCTTAAATTAATTACACTAAGTAATTAATTATTAATCACTTTCACAAAGTAATTATCCTCATTATTATTCACACAAGGTAATTAATCCCAAAATACCATACTTCAATTAATTACTTCTAGTAATTTATTTATATTAATTACTTCTCTAAGTAATTATTCCTCATTGATTACTTATCAACCAATCTAAAGACTATTCTAAATCAATTAAACTTAATTAATTAATTTAAACTAATCCAATTAATAAATTAATTACAAAGAGTAATTAATATCTTTAATTATTTCCATAAAGTAATCATACTTAATTAAGTTTCATAATTGATTATTTAAATTAATTAATCCAATTAATTATCAAAATTAATTACATTAATTAATAAATAAATAATCACAAGTTAATGACCTTCATTAACTTATTAACAAATTCTTAATTACCTTTCTTAAGTAATTAACTTAAATTAATTAATATTAATTACAAATTTAATTGACCTTAATTAATTTATTTCAAATCTTTAATTAATTAAATTACTTAAATTACTAATTTTAATGAAACAAAGATCATTAAATCTTTAATTTACTTTAAAAATAAAACATTTCTTATTCATGATTACTTTATCATTAATAAATTAATTTAAAACACTTAACTTAAAATTTGATTTCAAATTACATTTTAAATTTAAAAATTAAAATGAAAACCAAACTTAACTTTATCAAAGTCTTAAAAACATTCTAAAACCTTTTTAAACTTATGCTAAATAATTTCTCATATTAAAAAGAAGTTCAAAGGAAATTTAAACCCATATTTATAATACCAATCATATTTAAAATATGATTTAATATCAAAGTTGTTTAAACATTTCAAAATTTAAAAACTTCTTTTATTTTCGAAACATGATTCAAATTTGAATCTTGTTTCCAGATTTAAACTTATGTTTAAATCTTCTACTTTAAATTTAAAGCCTCAACTTTAAATTCAATTATTTAAATTCTTTTGAAGTTGTTTAAACATTTTAATTAATAAAATTTTAAAACTTGGATTTATACCCAGTTTGAAAACCATAATTTAAATTTAAGTTTTATTTCTGTTTTAAAATCTGGCTTCAGATTTAAACATATTGAATTTGAAGTTTATACATGTTTTCAAAGAAACCTGTAACTACTGGAGATACCCAAGACCCCCCTCTATTTACTTCGAGTCGCAAACTAGATAACTTCGATCAAAATTCGAATTTACTCGAGTATAACTCGAGTACAAACTACAGCAAATCCCAAACTTCCCTGATACTTTCCTCTGCTCCGTGCATATGCATGGAGGTCTTGGCCACCTCCGGCCACCACCCAGGCAATGAACAAATCGCCGACCAACTTTGAATCACGTCACGACCAACTGATCTTCACCATCTTCTCAAAATCAGATTCGAGCAAATAAACCCAAAACTGGAACCCAAATCAAAAACTGGAACACCACTATCCACGATCCTCCGGCCATCGAAAGCTCTAGGACTCCGGCCATCTCCTCTTCACTACCCCAGCATCCATCTCTCCAAAAACAAAGGCACTCGGTCACCTGTATTCTTCTCACAGATCAAATCATGCAGTGCCTAAAAACTAGGTTTAGCATTTTCCCCTTTTCCAGATAGAACAACAATGCACATAAATCCATCACTAAAAATTGCAATTTGTTTTTAAATAATCACAATTTAGTTTTAACTTTTGATTCAAACACCTGAAACTAACAGTCAAATGGATTTTGACAGATTTTAATTTACTTTGTTATAACTTTGTTTCCAGTAAACTACAGGTATATTTTTTTTCATCTTAAACAAAATCTTAAGCTTATCATTTATGATATATTAAACATACATTGACCAAATCTATTATATTATTAAAGATTAATTTTAAAGACACTTAAGTTTTTCTTTTAAAACTTGGGACCTGGAACTTAGAAGAATACTGTAAATGTCACAAAACAGCAATCTTACTCCTATACTAAATACAGTTTTTATTACAGGAACAAGCATGCACTTCATATCTACTTAAATTTTAAAATTTATGAGCTTACTCTCAATATAAAAATCAACATACGACCAGATATACACAAGTCATCAATCAAGCAAAAATTTAATATTTAAGTTTTTAAACAGAAAGTGTTACTCATAAACGCTCCATTCAACATGCTATCAGGTATATAAACACAAGCATATTCATTTCAGTCATAAAACAAGCAAAAGATTATACTTAAGTTTTAATTTTAAGAAAAAGAAGTTACTCACCTGGAAATGTATGAAACAGAGCCCAAATTATCTGAAAAGCTTTTGTTTTTGATTTAAAAACCAGTGTCCCCTCTTTGCTAAAAAGAAATTTCAATTTTGGATGCTTTAACTTCTTTGAATCTTTGATAAAACTTGAGTTGCTTTTCTTTTAAATATGCATGCAGGCTTGATTCCATATGTATTTAAATCTTTAATTTTGAAAAACTTTAATTTGTAGTTGCATGTTGAGATGTCCTTGAATGCTTGATTCCTAGATGCAGGCTTTTCCTCTTTTTTTTTTACTTATAGTATGAATTTGGTTTTCAGGCATTAGAACTTAAGTTTGGGTTTTAATGATTTCAGTTTTAAGGAGTGTTTGCATTTCTTTTTAAAAATCTGGTTTTTGAAAATTTTCTGGTTTTGGAGAGTTTAGAAACTGGTTTGTTTCAGCTAAGATTATCTTTGGGAAAAAAGAAAATTTGAAGAATAGAAAAAGAAAGAACTTGAAGAAAACATGTTTTATTGGAGTGTACTTGATTTATAAAAAAAAATTAAAAGAAAACATAAAAATGAAAGAAACTTGTATAAATAGATAACACTTGTTACATTTAATCTCTCATTCTAAGTGCACTTGTCATAATTACCACTTAGTTAAATAACATGTGTCTTAAGTAATTTAGTTTACTTTTGTTTAATTTAAAGGTAATTGAAATCCTCTTTATTTATTAAACACATATAAAGTAGTTTCATAAATAAATGAATATGTATTTCTTTTTAATGAAATAAAATAATTTACATAAAAGTGAAAATTTATTTACAAGATCTACATATATTTATTAATTTGAATTTCAAAATTAAATCAAATTCAAATGTTATTTATACATTAAAATTCCACTTAAAACTAATTTATCAACATATTTTAATTTTAAAATAATAACATTGTCTTATAAAAATCCTATTTATATTTATATTTACACATTCATTATTTGAAAATAGCTCATTTATCAATTTTAAATCATTTATAAAAGAAATCATAAATTACTTGCCTTATTTATCTTAATTAAAAGAATTAATATTTAATATATAAAAAGTATCTTAAATTTCCATATAAATTCCAAATTATAATTATTAAGCTATATTTAAAAAAAAAACTTTTATTTATCTTATTAAAATTTAAACTATATTTAAAATACAATTATACAATTTAAAACAATTACTTTAAGTATTTTAAACAATTAGTTATTTATTAAATAAAATAATAATCTTCAAATTATCTAAATGAATATTAGAATTTTAAAAACAATATTTTATTTATTCATTTAACTTCAAATCAAACTTACCCATTCACAATATATATATATAAATATATATACATACATTATAAATAGGAAAACAATTATTAGCTTTTAAAAGATAAAATTCATCAATTACACATTTATTTAATTGGATTATTAAATCAAGTAAATTTTTATTAAAATTTTATCAAATCAATTTAATTTTAAATATAGATTATTAAATTGATATTGCTAAAATTTCCGGGATATCACACCCCGGTTCCTTCGAAGTCCAATTATCAATAAAAAGTGAATATGAGTATACATGATTTATTAAGTCTCTTTTCACTTTATTTCTTTTCGGATGATTTTGAAATCTCTTTATTTTGACTTAGGATAATTCGAAGTAATTCATTCTTTTGCTTTGGAAAATATCTCTAAGTTTCACATTTATCTCTCGATCCAAATTCCTTAACTTTTAGGCGGGTCAAAAACAATATTATTTAAGACATCGTTTATGATAAACCCTTTAATAAATCTTAGCAAACATTTTTGAGTAAATAGAAATCATTCTTTCTAGAGATTGCTTAAATTTTGGATAATAATAATCTTGTTTTATTTTGGAAAACTTAACAGAATCTTTTTATTTAAGAGAATCTTTGCCTTCCTTTCGATTTATTCCACCCCTCTCTTAACAAAAGAAAACATATGCCAGGTAAGTTCAGGACACTGGTTGCTACATCTCTAACCTTAGTTAAACACCTTATTTTATCTTTCCAGATCTTACAGGTAGGACAAATGTACTAGTCGTTTCCACATACTCAGTTATCAACTTTATTTTAGAATTGATCATAAATATTCCAAATTATCTTCTAAACATTTAGTTTTCCTTTTAAAAACATTCACAATTGATTCTGGGAACAATCGTTACGTTTAAACTCATATTCAAAAAGTTATACAATTTGTAGCATAAAAGTGCTTCGGAAAGTGTTATATAAGCTTATTTGATTTAAACAAACTTTTAAATATTTGAAAATTCATACTTTCCAATCCAAATCTCCTTTAAACTATTTAAATAGATTTATCAAATTTATTCCATATTTTTTCATAATTAAAAACGTTTATTTAAACAGATTTCCTATTATGCTCACTTAACTGCGCCAGCGCGATTTTTTTAGAAAATTGATTTGGAACTAATTCAAAATCAATTCAACGAAATTTTGTTTTTATTTCTTCGTTTAGAAGATATGGATATAATAGTCTGAATTTTCTTATCTCGAAGAATTTCGAGCTATATTCCACTCTATACATTCGTTTGAACTTTTCAGCGCGAAATCATGAACTACCGTTGCGCAACGCACCTAGTTTTAACTTACTTTTCAATACTTGAAGTAATTTATTCAAATTGAATTCTATTGCTTATAAAATCATTACAAATTATTTTAAATCAATATTTTCACTTTTTAAAGTATTCAAAATGTATTTTTACCATTACCATATTATAATATTATTTTGTTTCTATTATTTTAATATTAAATTTTAAATTCCAATTTCAATTCAAATTCAATTCTAACTTCAAATTAGACTCATTTAAAACTTAGATTTAAAATCTAATTTCAATTTAAACTCAGTTAATTTCAAATTCAATTTTCAAAATTGTTTTCAATTTCACTATTCATCTAAATTTCAATTTCAATTTAACTATCAATTTTGAAATCCGTTTCACTTCAAATTTCAAATTTTCTTTTACTTTTACCTTAATTTTAATCCTAATTGAAAAGAGACTTATTTTTTCAAAATATCTCATATCACTAAAAAATGGTCTTATTTAATAAAGACGATTACTTACTAAAATGAGCATAATCAAATTTAACATTATCACTAAAATAATTATGGTCCGTACATAAGCTAACATGATAAATAATAACAATCATAAACATTTGCTAATATTCAAACATAACACGAACATAGCCAAATATCCATAACAATATTTTAAAGAGATGTATACTTGCATATGTCATAAGATAATTATTATAGAAAAATCAAAATACGATCTTTTAAAAGCGGTGAGAATTTTCTCACCTTTAACGAAAATGTTTAACTTTTTACCAACATTCATTTAATTCAACGCTTCACTAAACAACCACCTAAACATTCTTACACCTTTTCCATGTTCTCGGCCACCACCCCACATCTCTTCTTGCTCTTCGTCATAGCCCTCCCCTTTCATATTGCTTATGTCCTCCCCCTATCAACTCCAAAACTCACGGCCTAAGGCCAATTTTAGGAAGAGAAGACGAAAAAGTGAATTAAGAAGAGCTTAGAGAGTAACAAGTGGATTAGTGCTTAAGCACTCCACTGTTTTTAACCATCCCACCTCTCTTAAAAGAAAATGCATTAAAAGCTTAAAGTAAGAAGAAGAAGAGAATTATTTTTGTGAAAATGGAAGAGGTATGCATTGCTATTTATGAAAAAAAAGCTTGGAATAAAATATTATTATGTAAGATGACCAAAATACAATTTACTTACTTTTTAAGAAACCTTACTTTTTTCAACACTTAACATCACATTTCAAATCATGTTTTATGTCACTTTCACTTAAGAAGTAAGAAAAGTAAAGTAATAATTATGTTTGGTTTGATTTGACATGTTTTGTCCTTTTGTGTTTACTTTTGCTAATTTTTTTAAACTCGTTTAGTAAAAGTAAACTTGATTAGTGAATTAAATAATACTTATACAATTTGAATATATGTTCATATATAAGAAAATAAATGTGAAACAACGTTGCGACAACTTTTAGTCGACAAAATGTTAATTTTCGACAAAACTTTTACGGTCAAATTTTGACGTTTTAGTTAAACTATTCATTTATGTAAACCAAATTTAAAATGAACTTTTTCCTTCTTTTAAATAAATTAAAACATGTCTATTCATATTTAAAAATCATATTTAAATAATATTAAAATCTTTAATTTTACAGTGTATGTAAAACTGATAAAATGCGATAAAATTTAGTTATTTTTTGTAAAACGGTTATTAACACACTTTTAAATATATTAACATGCTTTTATTATATTTATTAAATGTTTTCAATAAGATTTATATTTCTAAATAAATATTTAAACCTATGTATCTAAGAATTTATTTATTTTTAACAAAATTTAACTTTTGTCGATTTGTTTTAAAATCCAAATTTATACTTTTTAAATTATTATTTTTTTGCAGAGCAAGCAGGGTTAAAACTGGGCCCCTGCCAGATTTATTAAAAAGAAGAGCTACAAAGAAACAGAAAAGAAAAGAAAAACACAAGCACACATGAGTAACAAAGAAATAGAAAAAAAGGAAAAAAAACATAAGGAGAGAACAAAAAGAGCTAAGGGATACAAGGCTCAATCCGATAATCATGAAAAGCATGCACGCTTGATCTCATTCCCATAAGAATATCATGCTTGAAGACAGACCATAAAACTTCATGGCTCCTCAAAGAACCATCAAAACTTCTCCTATTTCTTTCAACCCAAATTAATTTCATCAGCTTTTTTAAAATAAAGAAGAAAGGAAAGTTTCTCTCTTCTTTCCACTTAATTGCTTTCTCAATCAAACCCCATTGTTCAGCAGAAGCATGAGGAACAACAACCATCCCCAATATACTCAACATATTGCTCCAGAGATGAAGAACATAAGAATTAAAGAACAGATGCTGGATACTTTCATCATGCAAGTTGCATAGAACACAGTTAGAAGGAACAAACATACAAAACCAAGTAACTTATCTCTAGTTAACAGGGCCTTATTCCTAACTTTCCAAAGCATCAGGTTGTCACTGCTTAAAGAGTAGGTAACCTAAGTAACCTTGTACCACTTACAACTAAGCATAGAATCCATACCCATAAGAGCATCATAAATACAGGAGATAGAGTGAGCTTTACCATTCCATAGAATAGAATCCTGGTCTTGAAACACATATTTGTTAGCTGCATATTGATTCCAGATGGATCTAACAACTTGATTGCTAGAAAAAGGCAGCATCAACACTCCATTTTCAATACAGTCAACAGCCATGGCATTAGAACTTATACCAGATTGAAATTTTTGCTATGAAGTGAAAATCTGATCTAGAATAACACCCTTGCTTATCCATGGATCAAACCAGAAACTACACGTGCTTCTGATTGAAAGTTGGATGTGAATAAAAGGTTTAAAAGTATTTCTCAAGTTCAAAATACTTCTCCATATCCAACTGCAAGCTTGAGGAACTTCCATAAACCAAATTCTTAACACCAACATTATGCCTGAGTGTCCACTTAACCCAAAAGGAGTCCTTCCTTTGCAATAATGCATTAAAGTGATAGCTATAAGCTGCTTTGTTCCAAACAGGAATGTTGAACAAGCCTAAACCACCTTTTCTTTTTGTTTTCTCAAAACTTGAGAAAGAACATGGAAAAGTCTTCTTAGTATGAATAGAACCAAACCATAAAAATCTCATCATGGCAGTTCTTGCCATTTTCAAAAGCTTGATAGGAAGGATGAAAGCCCAAGCCCAATAAACCATCATGGAAAAGCATACCGACTTGATGAGAACTAATCTGCCAGCTTGAGACAAGAAGTTGGTAGCCCACCTCCCCATGACACCAGTAATTTTATGTAAAGAGATAAACAATTCGATTGAGTTACCTTAGATGTATAAAGAGGCAGTCCAAGGTAGGTCATATCCTGATTCATTGTTTGCATTCCAGCAGAGGAGGAGTGAATCTGTTTCTGCATACTAGTAACTCCAGCAAACAAAATACTAGATTTATTAAGATTAAGCTCAAGTCCTATCATCAAGTAGAAACTATGTAGAGCACCTTTAATGGATTCAATAGATTGTAGGTTAGGGTTGGTGAATATCATGATATCATCGGCAAAGAAAAGGGAAGTTATTTGAAGATCCTTACATTTGGAATGATAATGAATCTGCCTGTTTTGATATAAAGTTCTTAAATAGCAAGTAAAAACTTCCATCACCAAAATGAAAATATAGGAGGAAAGAGGGTCCCCCTACCTTATGCCTTGCTTGGGGGCAAAGAAACCAGAATTAGCTCCATTCAAAATTAGAGAGAAAGAGGGTGTAGAGATGCACTCATAAATCCAAGCTAAATATTCTTTTGGAAAACCCATGAGTGACATGATTCTAACAACATACTTCCACTGAAGACTGTCATATGCCTTTTTTAAATCAAGCTTCAACATAGCTCCCTGAGTAGCATTAACTCTGCTATATCCTTTTGAAAGCTCATGGGCCAGCATTATGTTATCATGATAAAAATGTTTCTATTAGGTAAAAAAGCAACCTGGTTCTTAGAATGATTCTCACCAAAACAGCAACAAGCCTCGAGGCAATAATTTTAGAAATACACTTGTGAACAACATTGTAACAGGAAATTGGTCTGAAGGAAGAAACAGTTGGAGCAGGCAAGGTCTTAGGGATCAAAACCAAATTTGTTGCATTCACTGATTTAAGAAGTTTAAATTTATCAAAGAAATTATGCACAGCCTTACAGAAGAGCTTACCAACTATATCCCAACTAGAAGTTAAAAACTCCACATTCAAACCATCAGGACCACCACTCGAGCTCTTATTCATAGCAAAAAGGGTGTTCTTTATTTCTTCACTAGTCACTTTTTCCACCATCTTGACAGCTTCACATAGTTAACTTTATGTAGAGAAATGTTAGAGAGATGATCCAGCTCAGGGATAAAATTATTTATTTACCAAGGAGGGATGAAAAATACAGGTGAAAAGCTCTGTCAACTGACTCAGGGATAATTTAATACTTTTTGAATTATTAACTATAAGAATAAATGATTTCTTCATTATTATCTATTAAATATAACATATTTATTTAACTTTTATATTCCTTTTAAATTTAAAATAAAAAAAATCTCTCATTTTTAAAGTAGCGAAATTACGGGTCGTTACATTCTTCTCTACTTAAAAGCATTTTGTCCTTGAAATAAAGTTGAATAAAGGAATCCATCTCATACTCATATCCTCAAATATTTTGACTTATTTATACCATGATAGAAAAGACGAAGGTCAATATCAACACTAAAACAAATGATGCCAAACATACATACAAAGATTCCCTACACTAACCTGAGTACTTATCATGTACTTAAGGTTATATATACATACATCAAGTCATACTTCTATCGTACCCACCTTAGTTCGTACTGCATGCTTAAGATAATGTATACAACAACCAAACAAGACGATACACCCAAAAACAACTAAACTAATACTATATCAACATAAATGAATACATCCACATAACTCAACCCTTGACCTGAGTATGTACTACAACTGAGGTCTATACACACACACACACACCCCCCCCCCCCCCCAAAACATCAATCCAACCTTTATCTCTTAGTGTCTACAATTTAAGATAACTACCAAATACTATATTGACAGACTCAAAACATTATACTATATGTGAAATTTGATTCGATCTATTATTTGAATCCGCAACTTTACTTTCGAACTAGTATTGATCCCTCGATTTTCTAGTGCGGACTTTGATCGGCCTTTCTAATCACTAACCCTTACTTTCCTTGCATAGCTCTCAAATATGATAAAAAACTTATATACATAACCATAAACTCTCATCAATACTTGCCGTCAAGTATCGAGTGATAAATCCTTTTTTGGATTGGTGTAAATACCTCAAAGTTCTATACTCAAATCTTAGATCAAAATTTGTGCGCCGAAATAATCTACGCATAACTTGTGTATTTATTCACATTCATTTTTACCTAATACATTTTTTCAAAATTTCTAATAATCCAAGTTATTTCACAACCATTTACTTTATCTAAATAAATTATTACTTAAGCATACAAATATGACTTAAACTTGTATAATATACCTTTACTTCCTAAGAGTATATATACATATCCCCAAACTTCAAACTGTTATCACTTCAATTATGGTGTTTAACTAATGTGTAATTCTATAATCGTCTCAAATTAATAAGTTATAATACTTAAATCTTAGTTCTATTTATCTTAGGTCTCAATTTAACTAATATTATTTATCTTATCCATATAATAATAAGACAATTTTACTAAGTGTACATCTTTTTCTTACCAATCTTAACTTATTTACCTATCCATTTTCTAAATCAAATTTCTTAACCTTAAATCCGTAAAATACCTTATGGTAAAATTATGAAACTTAATTCAAAAGGTTTTTGTTATTAACCTTGTTCTCCCAACAGTCAACCTACTAACCATATTATTCAAAACTATCCACTTCTAATATTATTTCATTTTGAATTATAAATGTTACCTTGAATGTATCACTAATTCAAATTTTATATTAGGATAATATTTCTTATATCTTTTATTCTTAAATTTCACTTTGATTTTAACCTAATCAAAGAGTGCAAATTTCAAATTATCTTGTCTCCTTTATAATTTATAAAACTTACCCTTCTATATTATATTTAAAAAAGTCTCAATTTAGGCTTATCTTTTTTCTATCTTGTTAATAAGAATTTTCCTAAGTGTGCATTTTATTTTTACTTTCTCTAATTACAACTTTTAGCTTCAATATTATCATCAAATATCTTATAGTCAAACTGTGAATTTCACTTCACAAGATATTTGTACTTAGCTTTTAAATCCATCCATTATGATAATCACTTAATCATTATTATTTCTTAACATATCTAAGGGTATATGATTAAATTTCTAAATTCTAGTTCTCAATCAAATTGATTCTATATGGAATATCTTATAGTCAAATTGTGCAATTCTAGTCACAAGATATTTATATTTTAGTTTTACTAAGCAATTACAAACAATCCTTAATTTCTAACCAAAAATTATAATATCCAATTTGTATATTCGAAAAACCCAAGGTAAAATTATTTCATTTACCAATTTCTTTAAAACAAAATCACTTTTATAAAATTAACAAATACGCGCTCGTACACATAATACTCTCATAACTCATTATAGGGTGTTACTAACCCCATCTCTAATGAGTTATCATACTAGGATATTACTAACCCTATCTCTGATGAGACTTTACCCATAACAAAGCCAAGATTCTCGCTTAACCTTCAGCTCTGATAAGAAATGTCATGGTTCGTTTTTCCATACCCTTTGAATCAACAATAAACCACACATGTCCAACTCAAATTGCACGAAAATACGGAACATGAAGGGTAATAAAGAAAAATTGACAGAAAAAAATCTCACACGAATGGAATAACATATAATATTTAAAAATATTTTTACAGTGAAATTTTTTTAAATACATATATCAGAGTCTAACCTAAATTCAGCTTGGATGGATATAAACATCTATCCTTACAATTGCTGACAAACATCAAACCAAAACACACTAAGTACAGCAGATAATAGAATATGTCCATACATAGATGAATGTCTCCAGCTCTCCTCTAGAAACTCCAACCGTCTTCGACAAAACCTGAAACTACTCAGATCTGACCCGAGTATTGAAAATACCAGGATTAGGCTTGATAAACCAGCTGAGAAAAACTCAATATTAGATGACAGTGTCATATATCAGCCTTTTGGATAAAATCCTTTAGGAATAAAAAGTATCTCATAAGACCACACCCACACATAAATACGAACGGGTTTTTATCTTATGATAACTAAAACATTTTTATATCAAAACCTTTGATATTATTTCTTGTGGCATCTCTTTGAAAACATTTGCAAATAAACTTATTAATCTTATCTGAAATGGTTACCCATATAGCATTTCGAGGATATTCATTACGCCAATACAAATAAAATCGTAGGTTCTTATTGGAGAATGGATTTCCATAAAAATGACCAGGTGAAGGATCTACCTTCTGAATGGATACACCTCTAGATGGATGTCCCGACGCACATAACGTCTGCCCTCTACCAACATAAAACTGGCCTACCTCTGTAACTAGACCGTACCGAATATATCATCCCCCGGACGTTACCTACCTTTAACCAAGCACTCTTTTCCATACACCACATTAATTTACATTCCGAATGTCATAGCAGGAAGAAATATATCTAGAAGGGGATGATCATATCCTGCTTAGGAATGACCCACTTAGCCTTTCCGCCATCTAACCCTGTTTCGATTATTTTCGGTTTGATGAGGCTTGAGGCAACGATTACCTATTCACATAGCACATATCACATCTTTGAATGCCACATTTCCATTTCCGTTAACTACTAATTGCCTTCAACAAAAGTACACCCTATAGCTCCTACGTCTTAAGGAGGGTGTTAAACTAAGAGAAGTTGCCTTCTCTGCCACCACTAATGTACGTTTGTAAAAACCAATGTACGCAATCATTAGAAATGCAATGTCAGACAAACAGCCGTACAAGTTGTCTAAGAATAGGGAAAACCGAAGGCACTCTCCTACTACCGCTAGTAGCGAGTAGTCCTTGCAATCCAAAAAATCTTCATCATGAGGAAACCACTGCTATAAAAAAACTCTGTAATGGGAGCTGCCCAGAGCATGTTCAACAAGAAGTCTTCACGCTATGAAGTTCCACGGTCTTCAATAATCATCATCTTCAACATGTCTTCACATTCGAACGTATACATTGGTTCGAAGTGGTTTCCGGATAGGAATCACCCAAATTAGACCATGCTTCCTTCGAAATCCAATTATCGATAAAAATGAATATGAGTATACGGGATTTATTAAGTCTCTTTTCACTTTATTTCTTTTCGGTTGATTTCGAAATCTCTTTATTTTGACTTAGGATAATTCGAAGTAATTCATTCTTTTGCTTTGGAAAATATCTCAAATTTCCACACTTAACTCTCGATCCAAATTTCTTAACTTTTAGGCAGGTCAAAAACAATATTATTTTAGACATTGTTTATGATAAACCCTAAAATAAATCTTAGCAAACATTTTTGGGTAAATATAAATCATTCATTCTGGAGATTGCTTAAATTTGTGATAATACTAATCTTCTTTTATTTTGGAAACTTAACAAAATCTTTTTATTTAAGAGCATCCGGGCTTTCCTTTCAATTTGTTCCACCCCTCGCCTAAGAAAAGAAAACATAAACTAAATAAGTTCAGGGCACTGGTTGCTACATCCCTAACCTTAGTTAAACACCTTATTTATCTTCCCAGATCTCACAGGCGGGACAAATGTACTAGTCGTTTCCGCATACTCAGTTATCAACTTTATTTTGGAATTGATCATAAAGATTCCAAATTATCTTTTAAACACTTAGTTTTCCTTTTAAAAACATTCACAATTGATTTTGGAAAAAATCGTTACGTTTAAACTCATATTCAAAAAGTAATACAATTCGCAGCATAAAAGTGCTACGAAAAGTGTATTATAAGCTTATTTGATTTAAACAACTTTCAAATATTTGAAAATTCATATTTTCCAATCCAAATCTCTTTTAAATTATCTAAATAGATTTATCAAATTTATTACATATTTTACCATAATTAAAAACGTTCATTAAACAGATTTCCTGTTATGGTCACTTTACTACACTAGCGCGATTTTTCTAGAAAATTGATTTGGACTTAATTCAAAATCAATTCAATGAAATTTTGATTTTATTTCTTCGTTTAGAAGATACAGATATAATAGTCTGGAATTTTCTTATCTTGAAGAATTCTGAGCTATATTCACTCTATACATTCTTTTGAACTTTTCGCGTGAAATCCCGAACTGCTGTTGCACGATGCACCTAGTTTTAACTTATTTTTCAATACTTGAAATAATTTATTCAAATTGAATTCTATTGCTTATAAAATTATTACAAATAATTTTAAATCAATATTTTCACTTTTTAAAGTATTCAAAATGTATTTTCACCATTACCATATTATAATATTATTTTATTCATATTATTTTAATATTAAATTTTAAATTCCAATTTCAATTCAAATTCAATTCTAACTTCAAATTAAACTCATTTAAAACTTAGATTTCAAATCTAATTTCAATTTAAACTCAAATTCAACCTTAATTTCAAATTCAATTTCCAAAATCGTTTTCAATTTCACTATTCATCTAAATTTCAATTTCCATTTAACTACCCTTTTTTAAATCTGTTTCACTTCAAATTTCAAATTCTCTTTTATTTTTACTTTAATTTCAGTTCTAATTGAAAAGAGGCTTATTTTTCCAAAATATCTCATATCACTAAAAATATGGCCTTATTTAATAAAGGTGATTACTTAATCCAAATGAGCATAATCAACTTTAACATTTATCACTAACATAATTATGGCTCATACATAAGCTAACATGATAAATAATCACAACCATAAACATTTGCTACTATTCAAACATAACACGAACATAACGAAACATCCACAACAATATTTTAAAGGGGTGTATACTTGCATATTTCATAAGATAATTATTATAGCAAAATCAAAATATGATCTTTTAAAAGCAGTGGGAATTTTCTCACCTTTAACAAAATGTTTAACTTCCTACCAACATTTATTTAATTCAACGCTTCTCTAAACAAACACCTAAACATTCTTCCACCTTTTCCTAGTGCTCGGCCACCACCCCACATCCCTTCTTGCTCATGGTCATAGCCTTCCCCTTCCATATTGCTCGCGTCCTCCCCCTATCAACTTCCAAACTTACGGCCTAAGGCCATTTTTAAGAAGAGAAGAAGAAGACGTGAATTAAGAAGTGGTTAGAGAGTAACAAGTGGATTAGTGCTTAAGCACTCCGCTATTTTTAACCCTCCCGCCTCTCTTAAAGAGAGAAGCCATTAAAATAGCTTAGAGGAAAAAGAAGAGAATGATTTGTGTGAAAATGGAAGAGATATGCATGGCTATTTATAGGAAAAAATTTGGAATTAATATTATTATGTAAAATGACCAAAATGCCTTTTACTTACTTTTAAGAAACCTTACCTTTTTCAACACTTAACATCGCATTTCAAATCATGCTTTATGTCACTTTCACTTAAGAAGTAAGAAAGGTAAAATAATTATTATGTTAGGTTTGATTTGACATGTTTTGTCCCTTTGTATTTACTTTTGCTAATTGTTTCTAAACTTGTTTAGTAAAAGTAAACTTGATTAGTGAATTAAATAATACTTATACTATTTGAATATATGTTCATATATAAGAAAATAAAGGTGCAGCAATGTAACAACCCTGTATTTTGTGGTTATTTTAATTGTATATTTTGATTATTTTATTGAATTTCTGATTTAAAAACTTTATTTTAGTTATTAAAATAAATAAATTTTGTTATTTTAAATATAAATTTTTATTTGTATGTGAATTATAATTCCAAACCTAAACAAATGGAATAATTTCCAGAAAATATGAATTTTGGTCAATGTGGTCAAACTTTGACTTTTAAATTTAAAATTTAAATTTTTAAATTTTATCTTTTATTATGAAAATAAATTAAAATTTAAGAATACTGCTTTTCGTTTCATTGAAATCCAATTAATATTGTGAAAGTTATGTTTTTTACAATATTGTGTGTAAATTGATTTATTTAACAAAATTGTTTATTTTAATTTATATAAATAATATTTTGTTTGTTCTAATTTGTGTATGTATGTGTGATAGGTCATGTTATGCATATATTTTATTTTTTAAATATTTTTAAAGTGTTGTTATAATTTTCTAATGTTTATTGTACTTTGTTTATAATTTTTAAAGTCTTATTTCAATTATTAAGCTATTTTCCTATTTATTTTCTATTTTTCCTTAAATTATTTATTTATTTATTTTATTTTTCACTTTATTTTGTTAAGCTTTTATTTTTATTTACTGAAAATTTTATTTGTTTTATTTAAATGGAAATTTGAAGTGACAAAAGCTTTAAAACTTATGACTTTTCATTGCCTAGTCACTTCATTTGCTTGCCCTTTCACTTTCCAGCTTTAGCCGTCCATTTACTCTAGTATAGCCATGATTTTTATTTTCATTTCCACTTGAAAAATTCTCATTTCCATCAAATTTTCGGCCATTTAGATCTGAGAACAAATTGGTAATGGCTTCTTCATTTTTTCTACTTTCTCTTTCCATTTTTCTATTGATTTTTCCATGGTTTTGCTTGTTTCTTCTTATGCTTTGCTCGGCCTATACCCCTCATCACCTCTACTGATCACCACATCACTTCCTCCCCATCACCATACACGGCTAGCCGTCTTCTCCTCTGACCAATACTGGCCATGACCATCTCATGGAGCAAACACGATAAAAAGTTGCAAAAAAACTCCTTTAAACTTGCATAGCCGAGCCTTGTTTCCACTATCTCCTCCATATCTTGGCTTGGCCACCATCTGATGTACATCACCATTGAGCATCAGCCTCTCCACTGACCTGACTTGTACTAGCTTGGGCCGAGCCCAATTGACCCATAGGTCGAGCCAAAATGTTGCATCCCAGCTTGCCTTTTACTTTGTCCCTTTATATTCTACATGTTGCAACTCCTACCATCAACACTTCCTTGTAGCCGCACCTATATGACCCAAACCCAAGCTTATATCATCATTATGGCCGAGCAAAAGAACCCTTAGGTCGAGCATTTAGATGGCTAAAGCAAGGTCAAATCATTTTGTCCTTTGTTAATTACAATTTCCAATTGTTTCAATATAAATTCTGTGTTGAATATTTATGTTACAATGTCTTGTTTTGGGTTATTGTTCACAAGATTATATCTTGGCTCTCTCTCCACTCACTTGAATCAAATGTCATGCTATGTCATGCCATCGTGCTTTCTAGAATTCATTTGTGCAGTTTTGATTGCTAGCTCCAGCGTAAAGAGGTGAGTATTCACACACGACATCTATACTTATATAATTAGTGAATTGACAACATGTGAACATGTAGAATAATATTATCATGTTATACCTGCCTGTGATATAAATCATGTGATGTTAATCCTGTTTGTAAACCTATCATATCATTTGTTACCCTTACATGTTGCTATATTATTTATTTTATTATGTTGTCACACTGCAAGTTCCATGTAGAATAGAATCACTATGGGTTGAAATGATACATACCCAAACAGACTTTAGAATAGGAAAAATCGTTATGGGCTGAAATGATAGGCCTGGACGATTTTTATTTATTTTATTTAACTTGGGATTGCGGGTTTAAAACGATAGAACCCGGGTTTTCCTTTGTAAATTACGGATTGAAATGATATATTATCCGTATTACTTGACTTAGGGTAGAAAATTTTATGTAGAATTGTGGCTATTTTATAAAAAAATTCTAGAATTTTAAGTATTTTAAAATTGTATATTATGATATTTTGATTTAAATTGAATTAAAATGATTTTATAAAGTATTAATGATTGTTCTATAGATTAAATATGTGAAATAAATGAACAGTTAAGTTGAAATTTGGAATATAACTTAAATATTGAAATATGAAATTTTGTTTAAAATGGAGTTTAAGTTAAGTAAATAAAATATGAAAACTGGATTTAAATTTGAATTTAAATGACTTAATAAAGTGTTATTGATATTTCTAGGAATTAAAATGGTTAAATAAATGAATGCTTAAAAATGTAATTTGAAATATAACTTGACTTGGAAATGTGAATTTGGTTTAAAATAAAGTTTAAGTTAAGAAAATAAAATGGAAATTAAGTTTATATTTTGAAATGGTAATTAAAACTTAATTATTAATTTAATTTTTAAAATGCAAAGAATGGAAAATTTGCATGCTTGAATTTAATAAGTGAATTATTTAAAATTTTGATTTTATGTATAAATTTTACTTTATAAAAATCATAAATTAAACGGTATTTAAATGACCATTTTTAAAGTGAAAAATATGAAATTTTATATTTTAAAATGGTTTTAAATGAAGTTCAATTGTTGTTGAAATTCTATTGTAAATCTGGAAATTCTTTTAGTAGCACTTCAGAAATGCTATCGTTTCTGAAATGAACTAAAATCTGGAATAAATGAATCTGCAGCACTTTGTAAGTTGTGGTTGCAGAAGTGAACTAAAAGGCTAAAAACTAATGAAAGAGCTACTGTAGAACTTGTTAAAGTGCTGCAGTTGGCTAAATAAGATTTTTGAACTAAAACAGAACTATTACAGCAGTTTTGTAAACGCTGTCTTTGCAGAATTGGATTAAATTTTTATATTTGAAACCTGAACTATTACAGCAGTTCTGTAAATGCTGTCTTTATTGAATTGAACTATTTTTCAACTAAAATTAAACTATTACAGCAGTTTTTAAATGCTGTCTTTGCTGAATTGAATTGTTTTCAAATGTAACTTACCGTAATATTTTCTAAGTGCCGCGAAAGCTGAAATTTCACTATTTTATTGTATTTAAATAAATGAACCCTAAAAAAGCTAAAATTTTGGGAATTTAACATTTGATTTGATGGTAGAATGACTCCACCTTTTTATGGTTTAAATGAATGATTTTAATTCGAAATTATAAACCTTTTGAAATTTTAACTACGGGTACAATTCTCTGTATGCCTTGTGATTTTTGGATGTTCACCTTCAATTTGAAAGTGTGACTGGAGGTAAGCGTTTGCTGCAGCTTTGCGCCACCCTAGCCACATTAGCACTGTTTTTGCATAGTTTATTTTAATATAGACATTTCCATGATAGATTTTATTACTGTCAAATTGATGGTTTAACGGATCCTTGAAGGATGGGCGATCCTAAGCATCTTTTAACTTATTGTGTATTACTACTACAGTTCACTTGAGTTGGTTTACACTGTATAAGTATGTATGTCCTGACTCGAGTGTTTTGTGTTTTACTTTACGCTCGGGTCAGCCTGAGTATTCACAGATTTGGATTTCTCTTTTAGGAGCTAGAATCGCTAGAGATTCTGCTTATCTAGTTATTCATCTATTTCTGTTTCAGTTCATCTATTTCAGTTCTTGTATTAGGGAACTTATATGTATTTGGGGTTTCTATTGTGTTTGTTTTCATATTGATATTATGTATTTGTTTTGAGACTTTGTTATAGTAGCTTCATGAACTACAATGGTGTTTTAACTTCCGCTGCGAGTTATTCTGATATTTCTATGTCTATGATTATGTGATTGGTTTTATTTGCCAAATATTATTACAATCTGTTATTTCGAATTATTCAAGTCCGACATGTGCGGATGCGAATAGTCCAAAATAATGGGTCGTTACATTTTGGTATCAGAGCTTTGGTGTTAGGCAAAACCTTAGCCTGCGGAGCAAAAACTCATTAGAGATAGGGTAGAAATACCCTAGAATGAGTGAAATCAATCAGAGAATCATTTCTTTGAGAGAGAATGTATTTTTGAAGTATAAAATGATTTCCAAATGATTTTAAAGGATTTTCAAAGATTATATTGGTTTAAAATTTTCTTATTTTGAAATCAAGATCTTCTAAACCTCATCCCTTATGTATCCATCTTGTTAGTAATCTGTTTGGTTAGGATTCTTACCGATTAGGATTCCTTGAACTTTGGAAAGCTCGCACTTGTTCTGAAATCCATTTCTATCTCCCCTATTTGTATTCCTTTTATTTTGGAGCATTCCATAACTCCACTTTGAATGACCTCTATAAAGATCGGTGATTCCACAAATCATTGAATGATTTGTAAAGGGGTGAAACTGCCTTACAATTAGCATTGATTCATCGGAGATGTCTGTATCCTTGGATTTTGATGCTATCTATCTACTGCTCTACGTGGATTCTATCTCTGGCGATCGAATGTCGATTTTCCATAGATTTCCACATTGATTGTATTCCTGAAGACACGGTTGACCGGTTAAGGTCGTCCGCAATTTATAAAGGCTTATCCATCTTCTATTTGGTAATTAAATTATCTCATCTTCATTTGAGCTTATCTTCGAACCAGAATTCTATTTGATTAGAGTTCCTCTAAATTCGAATCTCTGTTTGGTTTGAATTCCGTTCTTAAATCATCCCTTGGAAAATTCGTGGTTGATCGTATTTTTGAAATTGTGTATACATCGAAATTATTATTTTGATAAGGATGACCATATATATATAAAAGTGAAGTGTTTTCGATAAGGATTATATACCCTTTAAAAAGTAGGATTTGAAATTTTGAAAATTTATAAAAATTTGATTTATATTATAACTGAAGGGTTTTGGATTTGAATTTTGAGGGATCGAACTCCAGTATTTTTGAAATCGGTTTTCAGATTTTGGAAAATATATAATAATGGTATGATTTAAAGATATTTTTGAATAAGAAATGTTTTAAATGAATTCGACGAAGAGATTTCAAAGTAGTTTCAAGAAAATAGAAGTTCAGAACCTACTTATGTCACTGGAAAATAATTTCGGTGATGAGTGCATGCATCATCGACATTGATTTTCGAGTTTCAGAGTGGGGGAGAGGCCACTTTAATAGCTTTGCTATGCGAGTGATTTTGTGAAACCAATTTTGATTTCAAATTGCGAAGTATGATTTGATTTTCGAAAGATATATGTATATATATTTGAAATTATTGGAAGAGCCCGGTGTTCAGTCCTCGAGTTTCGAACATAACCCGATCTATTGAAATTGATACTGGTTAGTTGCTGATTTTGAACTCTTGGATTTGAAATTCGATTTTTTCGACCATTTCTAATGTTCGAACACTTCCAAATCGAGGTTTATTTTTCAAAGCCTAGTAATTTCGAAAAGTATAAATTATTTGATAAAGTATATAAGTTTAGTTTTGTATGTTTAAAGTATGAAGAGTATGACTTAAATAAATTTGAAACTTTTGGTAAGTAAATGATTTGCAAAAGGAAAATTGGATCTTTTGAATAGAAATAAATAGTTTAAAGGTTTTTAAAGGGATAGTTATAAATTTGGAAAACATTTTGTCTATAATTGATTTGGAGAAAAATTTGGTTTTGAAAATAGATTGGAATTTAAAACCAGTATTTATATGATGATTTTGGAAAGGAATTTGTTTGACCTAAATGATGTTAATTTGGAAACCGGGATTATTCTCTAAACCTATTATTTTGGAGACTTTGAAACTCAAGATATTTAATTTGGAAGAAATGGTTTGGTGAAATCATATATGATTTTGAAACTGAATTGATATTGAAATAAATTGAAATTGAGAACCTTATTTTTCTAAATACTTGATTTGGGAGTGGTCGAACTTATATAAAATGGATTTGTATAAGTATGAAATTGATTTGAAAACTATTGATTTGAAAGGTACTCAATTTGGAAGGAGAAATCTTATATAATCGAAGTCTATATAAGTGTGATTTGTATACTATTGATTTGGAAAGTATTCGATTAGAAAGTGGAATCTTATAGATTGATGGACTTTATGTAAGTATGATATTTGAAAGTGATTTGAAAAAGGTACTATATGATACGTATTTTCGAAGTAAAGATACGGAAAGTGCCTTCTACTTGATATGTGCTCTGTGGCCATATTGTGGATTCATTCAATCGATATTATTCTCTCTGGTTTTGGTTTTCCGGATGTGATACTCGAGTGTCCTACCATGGCCTAACCCATGGTCTTTGGGCGCGACTGCATGGCGTAATTCGCAGGGGCTGCGAGAGCCTATGGGTACGGATGTTTCCTGGTGGATCCAAGCGTAACCATTGTGTATCTGCAATCTATTAGGTCGCTTGGTAGCGTAATCAGCAGGGGCTGCGAAAGCCTACGGGTATGGATATTTCCTAGGGGATCCAGGCGTAACCATTGTGTATCTGCGGTACTACCAGTCTTCATGGCGCAATCGCAGGGATGCGGTGACCTATGGGTACGGATGTTTGCTGGAGGATCCAGGCGTAAACATTGTGTATCTGCGATCCATGATCGACATGATTTGGTTGTGTTGTTTGGATTGTACTTTCCATATTTGTTTTTAAAAGTTTTTCAAGTATTTTCACTGGGTGTGGAAACAAGTCTACTAAGCACCTAGAGAATTCTAGCTTTGCGCCTGACCAACGCATAGCCAGAGCCTGTAGGAACGAGGATAAACTTGTTAAGACATCGAGTTGTAAAAGTATTTTGGTAAAGTATTATATAAAGGATATTTTGATCATTTATTTTACCTTCCTAAATAATTTAAAATTATATAGTTTTAAAATAATGGTTCATCCTTGTCTTTCAACCTATTTTCCCTTCTAGCGATTCTTATTCTACACCTTGTTAAACTTACCTATAACAACAGCTATCAGATATAATTTTCATCTTCTTGTTATCTTGTCTTAATCCTATTTCAGTCTATCTTTTTCTATGTTTTCCGTATCTCATTCCTTTCCGAAGACGAAAAGATTTGAGTGGGGGAGAGTGTAACAACCCTGTATTTTGTGATTATTTTAATTGTATATTTTGATTATTTTATTGAATTCTTGATTTAAAACTTTATTTTGTTTATCAAAATAAATAAATTTTATTACTTTAAATATAAAATTTTATTTTTATGTGAATTATAATTCCAAACCTGTACAAATGGAATAATTTCCAGAAAATGTGAATTTTGGTCAATATGGTCAAACTTTGACTTTTAAATTTTAAATTTAATTATTTTAGTTTTTAATTTTTACCTTTTATTATGAAAATAAATTAGATTTTAAGAATACCACTTTTCGTTTCATTGAAATCCGATTAATATCGTGAATGTTATGCTTTTTACAATATTGTGTGTAAATTGATTTATTTAACAAAATTATTTATTTTAATTTATAAAAATAATATTTTGTTTGTTCTAATTTTTTATATATGTGTGATATGTCATGTTATGCATATATTTTATTTTTAAAATATTTTTAAAGTGTTGTTATAATGTTCTAATGTTTGTTGCACTTTCTTTACAATTTTTAAAGTCTTGTTTCAATTATCAAGCTATTTTCCTATTTATTTTCTATTTTTCCTTAAATTATTTATTTATTTTATTTTTCACTTTATTTTGTTCAGCTTTTATTTTTATTTACTGAAAATTTTATTTGTTTTATTTAAATGGAAATTTGAAGTGACAAAAGCTTTAAAACTTATGACTTTTCGTTGCCTAGTCTCTTCATTTGCTTGCCCTTTCACTTTCCAGCTTTAGTCGTCCATTTCCTCTAGTATAGCTGTGAGTTTTATTTTCATTTCAATGTGAAAACTTCTCATTTTCATCAAGTTTTCAGTCGTTTAGATCTGAGAACAAATTGGTAATGGCTTCTTCATTTTTTCTACTTTTTCTTTCCATTTTTCTATTGATTTTTCCATGGTTTTGCTTGTTTCTTCTTATGCTTTGCTCGGCCTATACCCCTCACCACCTCCACCGATCACCACATCACTTCCTTCCCATCACCATACACAGCCTAACCATCCTCTCCTCTAACCAATACTGGCCATGATCATCCCATGGAGCAAACACCATAAAAAGTTGCAAAAAACCCCTTAAAACTTGCATAGCCGAACCTAGTTTCCACTATATCCTCCATATCTTACCTTCGCCACCACCATAGCCACCACCACCCGGTGTACAACACCTTTGATCATTAGCTTCTCCACTGAACTGACCTGTACTAGCCTGGGCTGAGCCAAATTGACCCATACTCCCGAGCCAAAATGTTGCATCCAAGCTTGCCTTTTACCTTGTCCCTTTATATTCTACACGTTGCAACTCCTACCATCGTCACTTCCTTGTAGCCGCCCCTATATGACCCAAACCCAAGCTTATATCATCATTATGGCCGAGCAAAAGAACCCCTAGGTCGAGCATTTGGATGGCTAAAGCAAGGTCAAATCATTTTGTCCTTTGTTAATTTCAATTTCTAATTGTTTCAATATAAATTCTGTGTTGAATATTTATGTTACGGTGTCTTATTTCGGGTTAATGTTCACAAGATCATATCTTAGCTCTCTCTCCACATACTTGAATTAAATGTCGCGCTATTCGTGCTATCGTGCTTTCTGGAATTCATTGGTGTAGTTTTGATTGCTAACTCCAGCATAAAGAGGTGAGTATTCACACACGATATCTATACTTATATAATTAGTGAATTGACAACATGTGAATATGTAGAATAATATTATCATGTTATACATACCTGTGATATGAATCATGTGATGTTAACCCTGTTTATAAACCTGTCATATCATCTGTTACTGCTATATGTTGGAATATTGTTTGTTTTATTATGTTCTCACACTGCAAGTTCCCTGTAGAATAGAATCACTATGGGTTGAAATAATACATACTCGAACAGACTTTAGAATAGGGAAAAATCGTTATGGTCTGAAATGATAGGCCTGAACGATTTTTATTTATTTTATTTAACTTGGGATTGTGGGTTTGAAATGATAGAACCCGGATTTTCCTTTGTAAATTACGGATTGAAATGATATATTATCCGTATTACTTGACTTAGGCTAGAAAATTTTATGCAGAACCGTGGTTACTTTATAAACTTTTTCTGGAATTTTAAGTATTTTAAAATTGTATATTATGATATTTTGATTTAAATTGAATTAAAAATGATTTTATAAAGTATTAATGATTGTTCTACAGGTTAATATGTGAAATAAATGAACAGTTAAGTTGTAATTTGGAACATAACTTAAATATTGAAATTTGAGATTTTTTTAAATGGAGTTTAAGTTATGTAAATAAAATATGAAAATTGGATTTACATTTGAATTTAAATGACTTAATAAAGTGTTACTGATTTTTCTAGGAATTAAAATGGTTAAAAAAATGAATGCTTAAAAATGTAATTTGAAATATAACTTGACTTGGAAATGTGAATTTGGTATAAAATAAAAGTTAAGTTAAGAAAATAAAATGGAAATTAAGTTTATATTTTGAAATGGTAATTAAAACTTATATTATGTTAATTTTTAAAATGCAAAGAATGGAAAATTTGTATGCATGAATTTAATAAGTGAATTATTTAAAATTTTGATTTTATGTATAAATTTTACTTTATAAAAATCATAAATTAAACGGCATTTAAATGACCATTTTTAAAGTGAAAAATATGAAATTTTATATGTTAAAACTGTTTAAATTGAAGTTTAATTGTTGCTGAAATTCTATTGTAAATCTGGAAATTCTTTTAGTAGCACTTCAGAAATGCTATCGTTTCTGAAATGAACTAAAATCTGGAATAAATAAATCTACAGCACTTTATAGGTGCTGTGGTTGCAGAAGTGAACTAAAAGGCTAAAAATTAATGAAAGAGCTATTGTAGCACTTGTTAAAGTGCTGCAGTTGGCTAAATAAGATTTTTGAACTAAAACAGAACTATTACAGCAGTTTTGTAAACGCTGTCTTTGCTGAATTGGATTAAATCTTTAAATTTGAAACCTGACCTATTACAACAGTTCTGTAAATGCTGTCTTTGCTGAATTAAACTATTTTTCAACTAAAATTGAACTATTACAGCAGTTTTTAAATGCTGTTTTTGCTGAATTGAATTGTTTTCAAATGTAACTTACCGTAGCATTTTCTAAGTGGTGTAAAAGCTGTAATTTCACTATCTTAATGTACTTAAGTGAATGAATGAACTCTGAAAAGGCTAAAATTTTGGGAATTTAATATTTGATTTGAAGGTATAATGACTCCACCTTTTTATGTTTTAAATGAATGATTTTAATTTGAAATTACAAACCTTTTGGAATTTTAACCGTGGGTACACTTCTCTGTATGCCTTGTGATTTTGGATGTTCACCTTCAATTTAAAAGTGTGACTAGAGGTGAGCGATTGTTGCAGCTCTGCGCTACCCTAGCCACATTAGCACTATTATTTGCATAGTTTACTTTAATATAGGCATTTCCATGATAGCGTTTATTACTGTTAAATTGATGGTTTAACGGATCCTTGAAGAATGGGCAATTCCAAGCATCCTTTAAGTTATTATGTATTACTACTACAGTTAACTTGAGTTGGTTTACATTGTATAAGTATGTATGTCCTGACTCGAGTGTTTTGTGTTTTACTTTACGCTCGTGTCAGGCTGAGTATTCACAGCTTTGGATTTCTCTTTCTGGAGCTAGGAATCGCTGGAGATTCTGCTTATCTAGTTATTCATCTATTTTTGTTTGAACTCATCTGTTTCAATTCTTGTATTAGTGAACTTATATGTATTTGGGATTTCTATTGTGTTTGTGTTTCCCAGGGAATTGACCGGGCAACTTAGTACTCGGCCTCCCCTATCGTTCGGTCCAAAATGGAGCGTTCGGCATTAAGAAGCATTTGGTATTGAATACCTTCCGGTCGAAGAACACTCGGCCTAAGATCGTTCGGCCTCAGAATATCATTTGGCCCAAGATATCGTTCGGCCAAAGGCATCGTCCAGCCAGAAACCTCGCTCGGCCTTTAAGTGGCTCGGCACCATAACGATCGGCATCCAAGCACGCTCGGCATGGCAGAATGGTCTGGCATAAGACATCGGTCGGCATACAAGTTACGTTCGGCCAAGGGCATCGTTCGGCATCAAGTGACGTCTGACATTCCACATCGATCGGCATCCACACATTGTTCGGCATTGGGAAGTGTTCAGCACTCAAAGCATTCGGCCTCATCTCGTTCAGCCTAGAAATCGTTCGGCCATGACACTTGTTCGGCTCCTAGCGTCGTTCGACACAAGTACTCTCTACGGCATTCAGTGTGTTCGGCCTCAACCCGCTCGGACAAAGGAGATTGTTCGGCATGGAGGGGTACGTTCGGCATATGGACGTTCGGCATTTGATCGTTCGGCCTCTCTTGTTCGGCGCACAGAGACCACTTCACTCGGGCCAAGATATTCAGCTACCAGGCCCACCAGGGATGTCCAACCCACCTTCGCCTATAAATAGAGGGGCAGGGGACAGAAAAGAGGAGGAGATTTTAGAGAACACTGGGGAGACTCTGCCATTTTCAAGACTCATTCCAGACTTATTTCTTTTACTTTGCAATTATATTCTAGTAACTAAAAAACGGATTGTATTTGTAATCACCCATCAAGGAAATCAATGGAAATCAACTTCAAATTGGATGTAGGCAGTTACGCCGAACCACTATAAATTGGGCGTTCTTGTTCTCTGCATTTAAATTTATACTCTATTCTCTGTCTTAATTTACTTTCTTCATTAATCTCTCTACACAATATTTCTAAGGGTGTTAGTGACCAATTTTGGAGCTAACATTTTGGTGCTTTCAATGAGAGTTTGAATTCTCAGGCTATTAGGATCTACTTTGCAGCTACTGGATTGCGTAAATCCCCCGAAGGAGATCCATAATCATATATAAGGCATCTGTTGATTCTACTCAGAGTTACAACCAACAACTCTACCATGGGAAGACCATGAACTAGATCAGCCTCTCAAAATGTAGATGCCCACGAAACCGCTAGTGTGCAACAACTGGGAGCTAGCAATCAGCAAGCGATTCGAGGTGCAGGGCCCTCCAACCAAAACCAAGCAGAAGTTGTTTCCCAAGCAGAATTCAATGACTTGATAAGAGAACTTAAGGAAAGTAAAAGGCAACTTGCTGAGCAAATGCAAGCCAACGCTGACCTTATGACTCAGCTTACTCAGCAGCAGCATCAGAATGCTAGAAGTAGCCCTGTCCCGTACTCTGAAGATGATAGTTCGACTTCTGCTGATGAACCTCCTAGGGGTAGACGCCGTAAGAATGAAGATGCACATGCAGGTGCTACTAATCGATCTACTAGAAACCAAGACCCAAATCGGACGGGACATCAATCTGCACGGTCCCGTGGAACGGAACCCAACCTCCCATCTTCCATACAAACCCTGGATTTGACGGCTATGGTCAGGAAGTTGATGAAAGAAAACCAAGGTCTAACTATTGAAGACTGGGGAGTGTCTAAGAGTCATACTCCCTTCACGGATACCATTCTACAGGCTGAGTACCCCAAGAAGTTCAATATGCCGACTATCCTAGCCTATGAGGGGAAGATTGACCCCGGACAACACGTGATAAGGTATGGATGGATGATGGATTCTGCAAGAGCCAATGATGCGACCAAGTGTAGGTGATTTCCAATCACTTTGTCTGGTATTGCCACCATGTGGTTTACTCGACTCCCACCTCGATCTATATCCAGCTTTGACGAATTAGCAACAAAATTCATAGAACAATTTAGGACACACACCACTCGCCCGAAGGACGTGATCTCCCTATCAAGCGTAATCCAAGCTCCGGGAGAGTCATTAAAAGCATACTTGTAAAGGTTTCATGTCGCTGCTACCGAGGTGAGCAATCCTAACGACCACGCGATTCTAACGGCAGTAATGCGTGAAGTGGATCCGGATTCTGAGTTTGGAGACTGGTTGGCGGGGAAGCCTCCAGCTACGCTGGAACGTTTTTATTCGAAAGCTCATCAGTTCATAAGAAGGGAGGAAGCTCGGTGGACAAGGCGAGACGAGGCATCAGGGGCCGTTCAAGAGTCTGTGAAAAGTAACGTCGTCGTAAAACAAACTGGAGGTAATTCTGGAAAAACTCAAGTTAACCTCCAAAACAAGCCTGGGCAGTCTAGAGGATCCGGAGGTGGAAATCCCGAAAAGAAAAAAGAAACAAGGAAATGAAAGTCGAGGATCCCAACATACAATGAATACACCCCGTTGAATGCATCTCTTGAAAACATCTATCTACCAACTTGCAACACTTTCCAATGTAGAAAGCCACGTCCAAAGGAATCGACGGAAGAACAGAAGTGGACCGGGAAATATTGCCGTTTCCACGAGTCTTATGGGCACAACACGGAGGAGTGCAGACACCTCCATGATGCTATAGAAAAGCCGATAAGATAGAAAAAGCTGCAGGAATTTGTCAAGGACCCACAGGATGGGAGGCAAGAAACATCGGACCTCGGACGTGGGCCAGCCCCACACCAACTAGAACAATCTACTCGAACTGTGGGCGGATTGGTTATTAACACGATTGCTGGCGGGCCTCATCCTGCAGATAAGAATTGGCAGGAGATGGAGCGATACGCTAACTCTTTAAGACATGCAGAGTATGAATGTTGTTCGAATGTGGAGGATGGGACTCCTGCAAAGCAGCAACGCACGATGAATGATGATATCGTATTCAGGAGCCGAGATGCGGACAAGATAGAAGCCCCTACCATCGACCCGATGGTCATATCTGCGACAATCGGGCCGGCGTATTTGAAGAGAATTCTAATTGATTATGGAAGTTCCGTTAACATCATCTTCAAGAAGGCATATGACCAAATGAAACTGGAAGCTAAGGATTTGAAGCCACCCAACGCCAGAATCCATGGCCTTAACAGTGCAACAACGGATGCAGTGGGATATGTGGAGTTACCAGTTGAACTGGGGAAAGGCGAGCGTAGGAGGGTGCGAATCCTACCATTCGTAGTGTTGGATGTTGACTCTCCATATAACGTATTTTTGGGACGTCCCGCCTTGGCAGAATTTAGGGCAGCATTGGCCCCTTGGTGTCTGGCATTAAAATTTCCCACAAACAGCGGTGTTGGAGTGGTGCACGACGATCAGGCGACTGGACTTGCCTATTATGTGGCTGAGCTGAGGGAGGCTCAGCGTAGAGAGAAAGGAAAGGTTGCGGACCGCTCCGTCCATAGCCGAAATGCTGATGATTGACAAGTAGCGCCCGAGCCCTGGCTCGGGCAACATTCCCGGATCTATAGGGACGTATATCCGAGAGACGATGATGGGGAACCCAGGAAAACCAATGCAGCAACGGCTGAACTCACAATTGACATCCCAGTTAGCCGGAGCGACCCATCACGAGTCCTTAAAATTGGATCGCAACTCGACCCTTTGGCCGCTAAGAACCTTACTGATTTCCTTCGAGCGAATCTTGATGTTTTCGCCTGGACACATTCCGATATATGCGGGGTTTCTCCTGCGATCGCAATTCATATGTTGAACATAGACCCGAAACATGTACCTGTGAAACAAAAAAGGAGAGGCATAGACCCGGAGAGGTCCGCGGCTCTCAAAGAGGAGGTGGACAAGCTCAAAACCAACGGGTTCGTCCGCGACGCCCTCTACCCTGAATGGGTATCTAACCCGGTGCTAGTGAAGAAAGCGAATGGAAAATGGAGGACCTGTATTGATTATTCTGATTTAAACAAAACGTGCCTTAAGGATAGTTTCCCGTTGCCTAGGATTGACCAACTGGTCGACTCAACTGCCAGACATGAGTTATTATCATTTATGGATGCGTATTCAGGATATAATCAAATCCCAATGCACCTCCCAGATCAAGAACACACAATTTTTGTCACGAACATGGGATTGTATTGATATGTAGTAATGCCATTTGGATTGAAGAACGCAGGAGCGACTTATCAACGCCTGGTGAATCGAATGTTCAAAGATCAGATTGGTAAAACAATGGAAGTCTACGTGGATGACATGCTCGTGAAGTCACGACAGTCAGACGACCACATCCGAGACCTAGCGGAGATGTTTGACATACTTAGGCATTATGGAATGAAGATCAATCCATTGAAGTGTTCCTTCGGCGTAGCATCAGGAAAGCTTCTGGGATTCATTGTGAATGCCCAAGGAATCGAGGCTAACCCGGAGAAGATCCAGGCTATTCGAGATATACAAGTACCCAGAACCATAAAGCAGGTGCAAAGCCTGAATGGAAAAGTGGCTGCGCTAAGTCGGTTCATATCCCGAGCTACAGACAAGTGTATTCCCTTCTTCGACATTATAAAGAAAGGAAAGAGAAACTTTGAATGGACATCCTACTGTGAGGAAGCATTCCGGGCTCTGGTAAGGCACTTGGAAAGTCCCTCCATACTGTCCAAGCCGATAGACCATGAAATGTTGTATGTATACTTGGCCGTGTCCCAGCACGCCATCAGTACGGCCTTGGTCCGCGAGGAAGACCGGATCCAAAAGCCGGTTTACTATGTCAGTAAACGCTTGACAGGGGCGGAAAGAAATTATTCAAAGATTGAAAAACTAGCCTATTGCTTGGTGATCGCATCACGCAAGCTTCACCCCTGTTTTCAGGCACATTCAATCGGTGTTTACATTGCCAACCCTTGCGACAGGTACTCCAACGACCTAAAACTTCCGAAAGGATGCTGAAATAGAATATTGAGTTAAGTCAGTTCGATATTACCTATTTGCCGCGGAGGGCCATACAAGGACAAGCACTAGCCGACTTCATTGCTGAATTCACTGTGCTAGATGGACCGAGAAGTCATCGAATCATACCCCACGTTCGATGGAAGATGTACACCGATGAGGCATCTAACGACCGTTGCTCGGGGGCAGGTATAATCCTGGTAACTTCTGAAGACCGATCAATCTGCTACGCTTTGAAGCTCGAGTTAACGAAGCCGAATATGAAGCATTGATTGCTGGCTTGAGACTTGTTATCGAATTGGGAGTGAAGTCAATCGAAATCTTCTGTGACTCGCAGCTGGTAGAATATCGGGTGCGGGGAGACTATCAAGCGAAGGGACAGAGACTTGCTCCTTACCTTGCTCGAGTTCAAGAGCTGCTGGTGAATCTCGAATACTACGACATCTCGCATGTCCCACGTGAAAAAAACATAGAAGCCGATTCGTTGGCAAAATTTGCAAGCACTAGTGATGCTCAGCAAATGGGATTGTTCCCTGTTGAGGCCCTCTATGCTCCAAGTATAGACGTAATGGAGACAGATTTCGTGTTAGAAATCAAACTTGAGGAGGAATCGTGACTGACCCCAATCAAGCAGTTCCTGCTACAAAGGGATTTGCCTAAGAAGTGGAGCGAAAGATGCCAAGTCCTTCGTAAAGCTTCACTTATGTAATACAGGATGGAATAATGTATCGAAGGGGATTCTCGACCCCACTACTCTGATGCATTACCCATGATGAGGTAAAATGAGTCCTGGAGGAAGTCCATGAAGGAAAGTGCGGCGACCATACGGGGGGCAGACATTAGCAAAGAAGATCCTCCGCTATGGATATATTAGCCAACTGTGAATCCGGATGCTGCAGACTAAGTGAGAAGATGTGATAAATGCCTGATTTATGCAAAAATCCCGAGAGCTCCACCGACGGAGCTCACGCAAATGGTAAGTCCCTGGCCATTTGCAATGTGGGGAATTGACTTAATTGGTTCTTTACCCATAGCTAAAGGTGGAGTGAAATATGCAATAGTTGTGGTTGACTACTTCACCTAATGGGCAGAAGCAGAGCCTCTGGCCATGATAAGCACTAAGAAGGTTATTAATTTCGTCGTACGAAATATCATATGCCGCTTCGGCCTTCCACGGACCATCATTACAGACAATGGGACTCAATTCGAAAGCAAAGAGTTCAAAGAATTTCGTCAGAAATATGGCATTGAAAAGAAGTTTGCAGCGATTGCTCACCCGAAGGCCGATGGACAAGTAGAAGCCGTAAACAAGATAATCAAGTCCATATTGAAAAAACGTCTGGAAAAGGCTAGAGGCAGGTGGGTGGATGAACTTCCAACAGCACTTTAGGCCTACAGGACCACCTACAAAACCACAACTGGCAACACACCATTCGCGTTGGCGTATGGCACGGAAGCTGTCATACCCGTGGAACTTGAGGTCCCATCGCATCGGGTAACTTATTATGACCCTGAGTCGAACCAGAATCTTTTATTGGAATTGTTGGACTTCATTAATGAAAAACACGAAGAAGCCAATTTGAGAGCGGCCGCATACAGACACAGGGTCGCTAAATATTATAACGAGAAGGTCCGGCCAAGAATGTTTAGTGTGGGAGACCTCGTGTTGAAACGAGTTTTCCCGATCCTGTCTCATATGAATCCCACATGGGAAGGTCCATACGTCATCGAACGGAAGCTTAGAGAAGGAACTTTCAAGCAAGCGACCGTCGATGGTGCGACACTCCCCCGAGCATGGAACAGCGAGCACTTGCGGCGTTATTATACTTAGTCTATTTCTTTCATGTATTAGTCGCACTTATTTCCAGTATGCTTTTATTTCTAATTCTTGGCATGTAATAAAGCGATTTAGTTTTCTCTCATTAATAAAGGCTTGAAGCCATCTTTCCCATGAATTACTATTGTCTCTACAGATGATGATCCTGTGATGGGCAAATAAAATTATGTTATCCCGGCTAACGTACGAACGCACACGGACACTAAAAATCTCCATGTCCCCAGAGTGCAGACTGGAATACTCTAAGTCCCCGGAGCAAGGACTCGGGTATAAACGAATAAAAATCTCCATGTCCCCGGAGTGCGGACTGGAGTACTCTAATTCCCCGGAGCGCTGACTCGAGTTTAAACGAATAAAAAACTCTGTGTCCCCGGAGTGCGGACTGGAGTACTCTAAGTCCTCGGAGCGCGGACTTGGGTATAAACGAATAAAAATCTCCATGTCCCCGGAGTGTGACTGGAGTACTCTAAGTCCTCGTAGCGCGGACTCGAGTATAAACGACTAAAAATCTCCAAGTCTCCGGAGTGCGGACTGAGTACTCTATGTCCCCGGAGCGCGGACTCGAGTATAAACGGCTAAAAATCTCCAAGTCCCCGGAGTGTGGACTGGAGTACTCTAAGTCCCTGGAGCGTGGACTCGAGTATAAACGAATCAAAATCTCCAAGTTCCCGGAGTGGGGACTGGAGTACTCCATGTCGCCGGAGCGCGGACTCGAGTATAAATGACTAAAAATCTCCAAGTCCCCGGAGAGTGGACTGGAGTATTCGAAGTCCCCGGAGCACGGACTCGAGTATAAACGACTAAAAATCTCCAAGTCCCCGGAGTGCGGACTGGAGTACTCTATGTCCTCGGAGCGCGGCCTCGAGTATAAACGACTCAAAATCACCAAGTCCCCGGAGTGCGGACTGGAATATTCTAAGTTCCCGTTATACAAATTAAAAAATGTTCTAAGTGCTTGGAGCATGGGAAGAAAACGAATAACTCTCAGAGAATCAATGGGCCGTGTGAAGACAAACCAAGAAGTCTATGTTACGTACAACAGCATGGACTCGAATCACAATCACAAAGAAAACTGAATAATAAGAATCTTTTGAAAATACAAAACAAGGAAACTAAACTCTATTCAGGAAAACTTTTCTTCTACAAGCACTCTAAAATTCGGAGTCAACAGTCTATCCACAAAAATTACAAAAAATTATTACACGACTTAGATTGACTCTCGTTGAACGAGGACAGTAGTCATTTCTTGTGCTTCTACAACTTCTTCCCGGACGACTCTTCCCCAGAGCGTTTACCCTTGGAACCTTTCCTCGATGGGGAGTAACAACTGAAGAAGTATGGGGAACATCCAAGGGTTGGACCTGCCGGGAAGGATGACCTTCAATGGCTTGTTCAAGGGATCGTCCAGGCCCACTTCACGCAGCTCGACCTTGACCTTGACTGTATCTCTTTTCTCTTTCTCGAGCCGCTCTTTCATGCTCAATTCAGATGTATGCTCAGAGGCGCCTGTGACTTCTACTTCATAACTCCCAGAGAAGGAATCGGACTTACCTTCGTCAAGCGTCGATCACCTGAGCATCAGGACCGGGAACCTCACCTGCGTGAGGGGCCTCACTTGTTTCCTTCTCCGCCTCCTTGGCGACATCGCTCCTCGGAGTGGGTTCAAGATCAGAATGACCTGCACAAAGTCACGAAAAGCAAGTGTTAGAATACGACAGCCCCTAGGGAAACACTTGGGATATTAACGCAAAAGAATTGCCTACCAGGTTTCGACTGGATTTCGGCCGTTAGGGGGTCTCACCCTCCGGGATAGGAGACAAAACATGAACGCCCAGGCCTAGGGCTTCCGGATCGTAGCCAATGTGATGTTCAAAAGGATCAGGTATCGGCCGACTAGCCGACTGCGTAGGCGCATGAATAGTAGGCTCGACCCCGGATGGACCGGCGACAACTTCTTTCCCTTTTCTAGAGGGGGAGCCTTTGCAACAAAGGGCCTTGGCCGCTGATAGGTCCGTAGGCTCATTTCCCTTCAAAATTCTTTTATCAAAGCCCCCTAGTCAACCTCCTCGACACTACGCTCGGCCTTCCTGATCTGAATTAAGGTTTCCCACGCCTCGAGCAATGATTCAAGATAGTCATCGTCCAAAAAAGTTAAGTCATGGTGCATGAGCATGCGAGCGTTGAATTCGACAATGAGTGGGTCGAACGCGACTTTGATCTCTTCTCTACCTTCTTCCCTGGCTGCCTCAAGACGGGAATCAATGTTCGTCAACGCCATCTTCTTGCCCTCTTCACGGGCCTCACTCTTTAACATCTCAACCCTGGAAAGCTCGCCCTCGAGTTGTTCTTTTAAAAGTCGGGTTGCGACAATCTCGTCACACTATCGCTGTGACTCTTCTTGGGCAGCCGTTTTCTCCTCTCTCTCTGCGGAGAAGCTCCTCAAGTTCCTTGACCCGGGTGCTGAACGCATCCCTCTCCTTTTGAACGGAGTCCTTCTCTAAGGCCAAAGCCCCACATCGTTGAACCGCCTCGTCAAGCTCTTTCTTATGAGTTGATTCCAAGCGAGTGACGGCCTCAGCAGTATCCCTGGCACTCCGATGGGCGACCTCGAGTTCAGACTTATAAGTGGTGATTTCTTCATCTTGGGCCTTAATGATGTTTCTATCATGGATGGCCTAAAGCTTCAAACGGTCCATCTCATGCTGGCGCTCCACAGAGACTTCGGAAAGTTTCTCAGTTAGGTGGACAAATGCGTCATGTTGAACATAGACTTCATTCGTGCAGGCAAGAGCACTCTGTTTAACATGACCGGGAATAGGATGAATCATTAGAAGGAATTTCAGGCCATCGAAGCAGATTCTCGAAAATTTGCCTTTAAGCTCAGCCAGCTTCTCTGACACTGTGGGGTCTGTCGTAGGAGCAGGGGGTGACGGCTTTGAAAGTTCGCCCCTCCGGTGAGAACCTCGGGACTGTCGAGTAGAAGAGGAGTCAGAGTGTTGGTCCCGGGGAGCGTCGGGTTGTGACCTCTTATGGCCGTGCTTATTTTTGTTGTGCTCCATGTGAGACAAAGTATCCTGGTAGTGCTTTGGATGATAGTAAGTTTTCCTCCAGGATGAGGACTCTCGGGAATGATAGTCTTTATCGCCATCTCCATCTCCATCTCGACATCTTTTGGAACCCGAATCCCGTCCTGGTGATGAAAAATGGACGAACCGCGAAGACGATCGAATCCCTATGAGCGCCTCATGTCACCTGCATGAAATTCAAATAATGACGAGTTAGAAAAGAGAGATGTGACGACAAAAATCTAAGTGCGAATGTTCGTGTGTGTCCTAGTGCTTCCCTTCGACGGACCAGTAGCCTTGCTAACAGGGGTTTTCTCTCCCTGACTTTAGGTTGGAATGCCCACATCGCATCTGATGGGCGAATGGAACTTGAATGCCTCCGGATCATTGAAGTCATAGTTGAGCAGATCTTTCGGAATGGAGAGGTTCGAGAGGCCCTTTAGCGAACTTTCAACGTGCTGTGAAGAAGCCTCCTTCTCCGCCGGGATGAGCGTAACTTTGGAAGTTCCGCCAACCTTCTCCTTTCTAATCTTACATGTCACTTTCTTTTTGCCCTTCGAAGGGGAAGATGACATTTCAATATCATGCACTTCGACCAGCGGATCCTGAGCAGGACCCACATTCTCACCTTGTGTTTCGGGTGCTTCGCTCTCTTTGATTTCCCCCTCCTCTTGTGCACCGGGGGTGTGGCGTGACAACGATTCAGCCAACTTCTTCCCTTTACCGGATGCGGGCTTGGGGATGGAGATGCCCTCAGGATGGCTCACACGACGACCTTCTGCTAACAGCCCGAATCTTGACAGTGACTCATTTGAAATAAGGGTTCGGATGTCATGTTCTTCGACGGGAAGAGCTCTAATAGCCTCAACAGCCTCTGAATAGCCGCAGCCCTCAGGACGTGGATTGATATCTGAAAAAATGAAACAAGAGTTAGAAAAAGCATCGCCTCGACCGAAATATGAGCATCGCTCCAAAAAGAAGACCGATTTCCTTTAACCCATCTCCTCGCGAAACCAGAAGGGCAGCGCACGTAAAACCATTCCTGTTTGTACAGGGAAAACTTGCTCCACGCTCCGGTTAGAATTTAGCACTTGTGGTGCGGCTCGAGGAACACGAAGGAGGGGCTATCTCTCTGCTTCTTGATCATATAAATATATCTGATGTCGTCGGGAGTTGGAGGCCTGGAGAAGACAGCCATGAAAAGGAGGTAGGTCCCATAAATGAACGCATGACCGTTTGGGTGCAGCTGCGACTGGGCGATGTCTATGTACTGCAACACGTCGCGAAGAAATAAATTGAATGGAGGCACACTGCCTACCCAGCACATAAACTTATTGCAGGCGGTGTATCCGACTAGGGGCAGGTTTGGACGATCATGGCCCGACGGAACCAACACGTCGGCAAAAGGGATTCCGTGGATTGAACATATTCGCCGAAGCGCGGCTTCATTTATCTTCGAAGCCTGTGAATCGATCGGATTATCCAAGAGAATCGTTGACTCCAGGGCATCAGGAGCTAAGTTATGAGCGGGGGAGGTCGACGGATTAGAAGTATCTACATCCCCTTGTTTGGAAGATGGCCCGGGTCTGTCCGAGATTGTGGCGGAACTGGATTTTTTAGACATTTTTTGACGGGAATCGAATCCTGTAGAGCACTTGTATGAACTATACTCAAAAAATGATCAGTGTTAGACTTAACAACATAAATTTTCCCCCTTTGTGGTGTGTGAGCTAGTGCAATCAATCGTGTATAAGCATTGGAAATTCGAGAGTCGCAAGGTTACTGATATAAAACTGAGCTTATAGATCATCGCCTTCGTAGACCGTCATCGCTGACTGTCTCCAAAAGCCTTCCTAATGGCGACTACAATTTCAAGTTCAGGGAATGTTAGAGGAAGTTATCCATTTACGTCAAGAAAAGTTCAGATTTATAGCTACTGAAAATAGAAGGTTATTAGTCCAAATCGGTTCGATATGCTAGAATGTTAGAGTCATTGTTCTTGCTTTACGACCGTTCGGCATAACCGTTCGGCATGTTTTAGTTCGGCATTCATGTGTTGTTCGGCTAAATATCGTTCGGCATGTATGGTTTGGGAGATGCATTTGTTCGGCTAAGTTGTTGCTCGGCGAAGTTATAGATCGGCCTAAAACTCGCGGTCGGCCTAACTACAGTTCGAACCAGTTAGCGCTCGGTAGAGTATCGTTCGGCCGAAACAACTCCCAACATCCTCTCCGCTAACTCATGCCTCCTCCCAAACCTTCCCTCCTACCGTCCGGCATGTAATGAGTCACATCGAACCAGAATTATGCCGAGCTCCAACGTTCGGCAATCCACCCTAAAATCCTTCCCTCTTTTCCACCATCCTCGACCGAGCAACGGGGGCCGATCGTTCGGCGAGTCATACCAGGACATGCCATTCGGCATCCCGACTACCTCCTGCTCCTCTTCCATCCTTTCTTCCTCCAATCTCGTTCGACACGAGGGAATTATGTCGAACCCTAACACATCTCCCAACGGCTTCCTAGAAGGCTCTATTCACCCTATCGATTACGGAACCCGAGCAACAAGCCCTTTTAAGTTATGGGAAGGAATTAGAATTGGTACCTAGTCAGTGCGATGAAGACTTGGACAGGATTGATGGATCACTGGAGTTTGTTAACTGGAAAAATCAGCAAGTACAAGGCAGCGGTGATAAAATGTGAAAAGAGGAGACGGAGGAGGGCGCTGGGCTTTATAGAGAAAAGGAAGAAGACGAAGAGGCTATTCCCGGTGAAACCGGTCAAAGCCGCACCGTTCGGTTCGACCCCTGCATTACGTTCGGAACACGAGGAGTGCTTGGTTTCAACTGGACCGTTCGGCATTTGGCACTACGTTTGGCACAGGAGTATTATGCAACCCCCAAGAGTAATGAACCAAGGTTCGAAGCGAAGCATGAAAGATATGTAATCCAAAGCGTATCACGTTCGATCACGCGATACAGTTTGGGGGGCAAGTGTTTCCAAGGGAATTGACTGGGCAACTTAGTACTCGGCCTCCCCTATCGTTCGGTCCAAGATGGAGCGTTCGACATTAAGAAGCATCCGGTATTGGATACCTTCCGGCCGAAGAAGAACGCTCGGCCTAAGATTGTTCAGCCTCAGAATATCGTTCGACCCAAGATATCGTTCAGCCAAAGGCATCGTCCGGCCAGAAACCTTGCTCGGCCTTTAAGTGGCTCGGCACCATAACACTCGGCATCCAAGCACGCTCGGCATGGCAGAATGGTCCGACATAAGACATCGGTCGGCATGCAAGTTACGTTCGGCCAAGGGCGTCGTTCGGCATCAAGTGACGTCCGACATTCCATATCGATCGGCATCCACACCTTGTTCGGCATTGGGAAGTGTTCGGCACTCAAAGCATTCGGCCTCATCTCGTTCGGCCTAGCAATCGTTCGGCCATGACACTGGTTCGGCTCCTAGCGTCGTTCGGCACAAGTACTCCCCACGGCATTCGGTGTGTTCGGCCTCAACCCGCTCGACCAAAGGAGATTGTTCGACATGGAGGGGTACGTTCGGCATATGGACGTTCGGCCTCTCTTGTTCGGCGCACAGAGACCACTTCACTCGGGCCAAGATATTCAGCTACCAGGCCCACCAGGGATGTCCAACCCACCTTTGCCTATAAATAGAGGGGTAGGGGCACAGAAAAGAGGAGGAGATTTTAGAGAACACTAGGGAGACTCTGCCATTTTCAAGACTCATTCCAGACTTATTTCTTTTACTTTGCAATTATATTCTAGTAACTAAAAAAGGGATTGTATCTATAATCACCCATCAAGAAAATCAATGGAAATCAACTTCAAAGTGGATGTAGGCAGTTACGCCGAACCACTATAAATTTGGTGTTCTTGTTCTCTGCATTTAAATTTATACTCTATTCTCTGTCTTAATTTACTTTCTTCATTAATCTCTCTACACAATCTTTCTAAGGGTGTTAGTGACCAATTTTGAAGCTAACAGTTTATTTTCAGACTGATATTATGTATTTGTTTTGAGACTTTGTTATGGTAGCTTCGTGAACTACTATGGTGTTTTAATTTCCGCTGCGAGTTATTCTGATATTTCTGTGTCTGTGATTCTGTGATTGATATTATTTGCTCCAAATATTATTATAATTTGTTATTTCTAATTATTCAAGTCCGGCATGTGCTTATGCGAATGGTCCAAAATAGTGGGTCGCCACAAGCAACGTTGTGACAACTTTTAATCGACAAAACGTTGATTTTCGACAAAATGTTTTGCGGTCAAATTTTGACGTGTTAGTTAAACTATTCATTTATATAAACCAAACTTAAATGAAAATTTTCCTTCTTTTAAATAAATTAAAATATGTCTATTCATATTTTAAAATCATATTTAAATAATATCAAAATCTCTAATTTTATAGTGTATGTAAAACTGATAAAATGCAACAAAAATTGGTTATTTTTGTAAAACGATTATTAACATAATTTTAAATATTTTAATATACATTTATTATCTTTATTAAATATTTTCAATAAGATTTATCTTTTTAAATAAATATTTAAACCTATTTATTTAGGCATTTATTTATTTTTAACAAAACTTAACTTTTATCGATTTGTTCTAAAATCCAAATTTATACTTTTTAAATTATTAACCATAAGAAATGATTTCTTCATTATTATTTATTATATATAACTTATTTATTTAAGTTTTAAATTCCTTTTAAATTTAAAATAAACAAAATCTTTCATTTTGAAGTAGCGAAATTACGGGTCGTTACACTCCCAAACAATGCTACAAATTTAGTAGAATGTGACATTCAACCAGATTTCATTCCACCTCTTAATAGAATTAATGTTATCCATGGAGGCCTGCATCTAGATGGATGTAGCATAGGAGCCAGAAATAGCTAAATTAGAGAAGCAAAAGATGGAATTTTCTCTATTCACGAAGAGTTGCCACTTAAAAACCAAGGTTCCAAATCCATATGCATAACTTAGCTATCACTCTACAAGAGCTAAGAGGAGTTCATCATCCACATAATGATCCACTTATGATCATTAGGCAAGTTGGACTTTCCATGGTTACTAAAATTTTGGCGGATGTTCGAAATGTAGTTAAAGTGATCTTTAAACATGTATTCGACCAAACGGGAATTCCAAAGGAGAAATTAAAGCTGAGCTTCAAGCCTATTTTTGGATTCAATAAGAAATGATCAACTCCTATTGGGCTGATAAGACTTCTCGTGCAAATGTGTATTATGCCACATTACAGGACCTTTGGGACTCCATTCATCATTATAGATCAGATTTCTTATTACAACGCCTTCTTTGGAGGCCCACTTTAGATGAGGTTGATGCTTTTGTCTCACCAAAGAATTTGATAGTAAAGTTCATGACTAAAAGCGGATGGGAAACTGTGAGGAGAGAGAAATTTAGCTCCAGTGAAATGTACTTTACCTCTCTTAAGAAATATAAATGAGACAATCTTTCTTATTATTATTTGGAGAAAAATGAATAAATAGGATTATATTAAAAAGCCTTTGAATGATGATTCTTTACACCCATCATCCAAAGAAAAAACAAAGCCCATTGAGAAAACTAATTATACATTGAGAAAATTTGACCGCCTTTAAAAAGAAATGAAAGTGAAAAAGAAATAAATCTAGTGGAAGATGAAATAAAAGGCAGGGAGATCATCATTGAATTAGATTGTAGAGGCAAACAAGAAAGAATGAAGCCCAAATGACCTTGAGGAGATATGCTTGGATCTATTTGATCCAACGAAGATCGTAAAAATTGGATAAGAATTGAATAACAAACTAAAAGGAGAGCTAATTCAATTTCTTCAATCCAGCAAAAATGTATTCACTGGACCCGTTCAGATATGGTTGGAATAGATCCAACAATTATGTATCATGCATTAAATATAGACCCGAGTATCACACCTATTAGGCAGAAGAAAAGACAATTTGATAAATTTCGATCTAACGCTTTGAAAGAAAAAGTCAAGAGAATGCTCGAAAACAAATTCACCGGAGAAGTACTTTACCTAAAATGGTTAGCCAATCTTGTACTACTCAAAAAATCGAATGAAATATGGAGGACATTTGTTGATTATACTACTTTGAATAAGCATGCCTGAAGGATTGCTACCCCTTTCCAAGGATAGATCAATTATTTGATACAACAACTGGGCACAAACAGTTATCTTTCATGGATGCTTAATCTGGTGCAAAAAGATTCCAATGTTCAAACTAGATGAGGAGAGTACTAGTTTCATAACAGATTGGGCAACATATTGTTTCAAAGCAATGCCTTTCGGATTAAAGAATGCTGGAGCGACATTCCAAAGATTGGTGAACAGTGTGTTCATAGAGAAAATTGGTCGAAATATGGAAGTAAATGTAGATGATATGCTAGTTAAATCTGAAGAAGGAACAACCATCTAAGAGATCATGAAGAATATTCGATGTATTATGAAGATATCAAATGTAGCTTAACCCATAAAACATGCTCCGTTTGAATTCAATCCAAAAAGTCCTTGGGTCGTATTGTCAGTGCAAGAGGAATCGAAGCCAACCCTGACCAAATCAAGCTATTAAGGATATGGTAGAACCTAAGGCAAGTAAATATGTAATGAGCCTGAATGGAAGAGTGGTGGCATTGAATAGATTCATTTCCAAGGCCACTGACAAATGCATTCCATTCTTCAATGTGGTTAAGAAGAAAAAACTTTGAATGGGAGGAGAATTGTTAAAACGCTCTTGAATCGAAAGATCGGCTTGAAAAACCACCAATTATGTCCAGTCCCGTAGATGAGGAGAACCTTTACCTTCATATGGCAGTTTTTGAACACGCTATTCTGTTCTAATAAGAGAAGATAAGGGAAGTTAGCTTTCGGTATATTATACGAGCATAAGGCAAAAAAAATTTGAAACTAGATATCATGTTATAGAGAAATTGACATACTGCATAATGCTCACTACTCGAAAACTAAGAGCTTACATCCAAGTACATCCGATTAAGATTTTAACCAACTTCCCACTTAAGCAAGTTTTTAGCAAACCCAAAACTTCAGGAAGACTAGTCAAATGGAGAGCAGAGCTTAGCCAATATAATATTGAATTTCTACCCCGAGTGGCAATCAAAGGACAGGCCATAGCAGATTTTTTTAACGAATGTATCATTAAAGAACAATCAGAATAGGAGAAGGATTTAAAGCCTAAATGGAAATTGTTTATGGATGGAGCTTCAAGCGAGCAAGGTGCTAGAGCAAGATATGTGATCATAAGCCTCGACGAACACTGTTTGCGTTATGTAATGAAAGTGGGATTTCCAGCCACTAATAATGTAGTAGAATACGAATCAATGGTGGTAGGACTCACCCTAGACCTGCAGTTAAATATACCTAGGATTGATATTTTTAATGATTCCCAACTAATGGTAAATCAATTAAACCAAACATATCTGATAAATGATGCCAAGTTGGTCTTATATGTCAAGAAGATGTTAAAATGTTGATTGAATTTGAGAATTTCTCCATACACCAAGTACCAAGAGGGAAGAATTCTCAAGCTAATTCTTTGGTTAAATTGGCTAGTTCATGGGGATCATAAAATACCAGTAGGCTACCAACCAAACCCCAGTATAGAAGAGAAGGCACCTAAATCAAGAAATGAATCTATGGTATTAACTAGATCTCAAGCTTTAACACATGCAGAAAAGGAGTCAGAAAATGGAAGTGAAACGCTCCAAGAGATATTTTCTCATCCGAAGACGAATGATCGATATAAGAACAATTGGATGATGCCCATTGTTGAATACTTGATAAATGGAAAATTGCCAAACGAAAAAGATGAAGCAAGAAGCATAAAACATTAAGCTCGAACTTTCATGATGATGAATGGAATAATCTATAAGAATGGGTATTCACTCCTTTACTTAATATGCGTTGATCTGGAAATAAGAGCAAAATTATTAAGAGAAGCCCATGGAGGATTCTGTGGAGATCATTTTAATGGAAGAAAGTTAGCCAAGAAAGTTATGAGATAAGGCTTCTATTAGCCTTAGATGACTAGCCATACCATCGATTATGTGAAAAGTGTGAAAAATGCCAAAAGTTCTCTAAGATCTCATGCCACCAAGCGAATTGACTTCAGATCAAGCCCATGACCTTATGATATATGGGGAATTGACCTAATTAGACACCTACCTATATCTAAGAAGGAGCTAAATACAAAGTGGTGGTCATCAAGTATTTCACGAAATGGGTAGCAGAAGAACCGCATTCAAATATCACATCAGGAAAAGTTCTCAAGTTTGTAATCAAGAATATTGTTACTAGATTTGGAATTACATAAAATATAATGTCTGATAATGGAACTTAGTTTGAAAGCGAAGAATTAACTCGATTCTATAATAGAAATGAAATCATCAAAAGATTTTCACTTGTAGCTCACTCCAAGGCTAATGGAGTGGTTGAAGCTGCCAACAAAACTATTAAGACCATTCACAAAAGGTGATTGGATAAGCCTAAAGGGAATTTGGTAGGAGAACAACCTCTTGTATTATAGGTATATGGAACTTCTCCAATAACAGCAACAGACATACCATATATTCCTTTACATAGGAAATGAAGCCATGCTCCCAATTGAGGTTGAAGTACCATCTCATCGAAGGATTGCATATGCATTTAGTTCAAACCAAGAACTAAAGGAAGAATCATTGGACTTAATCAATGAGTTAAAAGATGAAGCAGCCATATGGACAGTTACATATCAAAGAAGAATGTCCAAATATTATAATTCTAAAGTAAGAGAAAGATTATTTCAAAGAAGATTTAGTGCTCCGAAGAGTTACGAAAATACTAAGAATCCAATGGAAGGACTGGTTGGGCCAAGTTGGGAAAGACTTCTAATCGTCCACTAAGTAATCCAACTAGGGACCTATAGACTATGTCGACCCGATGGCAACGTAATAGCAAGAACATGGAATGCTAAACTTTTGCGGCCATATTTCCCAACAATAGATGAATAAAGAAGTTGAAATAAGTATAACTACATGGTTGAGGAGTAAGACTATCCTTAAATAAATGGACAATCCTAAATCACTACCTAAGAGGTAGTCAGGTGCAAAAAAGCCTTTCTCCCCCACCAATATGGCCTGGTCAAAGCACCTCCTATAAGGAGGTCAGAGCAAGCCCTTGCTCCCGTTTGAAAGGTCTAATCAAAGCATATGCAAGCCTTATGCCCTTACCTGTATGGCCTGGTCGGAGCACCTTCTAGAGGGAGGGTAGAGTAAGTCTTTGGTCCTATCTAAGATGGCCTAACCAAAGCACTGAATCGGCCTTTAGTACCATCTCTAATGCCAACTAAAGTGCCTCCTAGAGGGGGGTCGGGTAAGTCTTTGGTTCTTCTTAAGACAGCTAAACAAATGCGCTAGACAACTGACCTAAATCATCACCAAAGATGGTGATAAGGGGTTTGATCCATGTTGAGACCATTACAGTGACAAAGAAAAGAGTTCGATCCAAGATGAGATCATTATCTAAGATGATGACAAAGAAAAGAGACTAAGACATCCAAAGTCCAAAGAGAGGCGCAAAGAAAAGGGACTAAGATGTTCAAAATTCAAAGAGAGGCCAAAGAAAAGGGACTAAGACATTCAAGGCCCAAAGAGAAGTGAAAAGCAAAGAGACTAAGGTGTCAAAAATTTGAAAAGAGCAAAAGAACTCGATCAAAAATGAGCCAATTATGCTCCAACGCAAGAGTCAAGCAATCTTCTAAAGGAAGATATATAAAATATGAGTCGTTGTGCTTCAAAGTCAAGAAATCAAGATTTCTCAAGAAAGCATTATTGCCAGATGGTTTTTTGATCTTTTGTTATTACCAAATGGATTTTCTGGTCTTCTTCTATTATTAAAAAATTATGAATTTCCAGATGGTTTTCTTGTCTTTTATCATTATTTCCAGATGATTTTCCGGTCTTCTATTATTATATCCAGATGGTTTTTTGGCCTTATATTACTGATAGATGGATTTTATGGTCTTCTTCTATTATTTAGAAATTATTATTGTCAGATGGATTTTTTGATCTTCTATTCAGATAGTTTTTTGGTCTTCAATTCACGTTATTACCAGAGGAGTTTATGGCTCTCCCTCCTATGGTATTTTCATATGGGTTTTTGGACTTTTATTTAGAAAATTATAATTCACTAGTTTTTTAACTCATGAAATCATAATTTCTAGATAGTTTTCTAATCTTGATTCTATTGGATTCTACTCAAGTGAAATTATTGCCAAATAGATTTTTAGCCTCATCAATTAAATCTATAGATTCCAAAAGTAACGTTGAATTACAAATAAAAGATCCTTTACGATCTTATTAAAATCCTGAATGGTTGACCTAAAATCAAATTTAAAAGTTACTAATGAATATCATGACTTGCATTGTATTTTGCAGGAAAATAGGATTAGGGAGAAAACCTCACAAAACATAAGAAATGATTGTAAAATTCTTGATTTTACATGAAAATGTAAAAAGCGTCTTTACAAGGAGGGAGGATAAATGTTATACATAATTTCTAAGGAAAATATACTACCGAGTTGAAAACAGGCAATGTCGAAGGCTACAACAAGGAACTATGTTGACCTTAAGGTTCATGGGTATCTCACATCAATGAAGTACAGTAAGTTAAGCCATAAATGGAGGATGTCGTAAATAAGCAATGAATGATGAGTTATGACGTAAGGTTGTTATTGCCACAATATTCAATGGCACTAGGAGGACAGTGGCGCCAGACTGCATTCATATGCCACAAGGATAAGCAATGGCGTCTGGCTACATCCTGATGCAAATTGAATGTCATCAATAAGGCATCTTTCTGATGTCGCACTTTGCTGATATCGCATATAATCAACATTGAATAATGACAAAGACACAACATTGAAGCAATATCTAAAGCATAATACCATAGCCTATAAGTATAAGAGGAGTATAAAAGCCATCAATATCGCATGTCGCAGATACTATAGAAAAGGCTGTATGGTTCATCAAAGAGAGGTTAATGCCGCTTTCATTCAATGTTGCTCCTCTTCAATGTCGCTTCCTTCCAATGTTGTATCTCTTCAATGCTGCCTTCACTCGATGTCGCTCCTCTTTAATGTTCCATCTCTTCAATGTCATATCTCTTTAGTGCCACCTTCATATGATGCCTCTCCTCTTCAATGTAGCTTCCTTCTAATACTGCATCCCTTTAATCTTGCTTCCGTCGATGCCACGGTCTATCAGTATCATCTCTTCTCAATGTCCGCCCTATCAATGTAGCATCCTATCAATGTCGTGCTCTATCAATATCTTCTCCTATCATTGCCATCTCATGTTAATGCCATCTCTTATTAATGTTACCATCACCAATGCCACCTCTTGTTATTACAACCTCTTATCAATATCGTTCATCATCAATGTCGCCTCCTGTTATTACTACCTCTTATCAATGTCGCTCATCATTAGTTTTTCCTCCTGCCAGTGTCACCTTTTTATTAATGATGTATCTCTTAAGAAATATTAATTATCAATTTTTTTCCATGGTGATATCTTTCTTCATCAACCATTAAAGGTTGCGGCAGGTCTTTGATGTGACATTGATAACAGATCTCATCAATGTCCATGAAAACCATCGAGATAGAATTGATGTTGCAAGTTTAACAATATTGAAGATTAACAAAGATGAAGTATGAGGCATGGTGCCATTAATATGGTCGTTGATATGAAAGCTTATGCATGCTGAAGGCAGCATAATGTAGCTGTGCTGAACCCCTCCCCCTTTATAAATATGGACCTAGGGGCAAGAAGGAAAGGGATCATTTCTTTTCCCTCCTCTCAAAATCAAACAATTGTAAGCCTAAATGGAACTGGGGAAAAACTTGATTTGATTGTAGTTATGACAAAAATATATAAACAAGGACTTAAATATGCCTATTTCCTTGATTGTGCACTTTGGACATTATTGGGCAAAGACATGCATAAGATAAAGCTCTTTAGACCCAAAGCTTGTCAGATTTTATATAAATCATATGGGCTTCGGTCTAAACTAGTGTTTATATGCATAATCACTATCTTGCATTTATATATAGACATGGGACTATAGACTAAGAGGATTGCATATCTTGTCCACTAACATTCATAATGGATTATCTCACATACTTACGGCTTTTTTTATCATCTCCTTTGATCATGTAGCATGGAATTTCAAATTTCTTGCTCCAAAATAATGTATAGGCTTTCGAAAATTTGTTCCAAAAGACTACATGGACTTTTGAATTCCTCATTCCAAAAGTCCATGGGCATCATGGAGCCATTCCTCAATGTCATAATTTTGGATCAAGCCTTAAATACTAAGCCTAATCTTGATCTCTTAACACAATTTCATCAACATCAACTAAACCATGCTTAGTCGTGTCATCGGGCGTGTTGAAATCGAGATTTAGCTATTCATACTAGGCATCATGGGTGTTAAACCAATTGTTGGGTTAACATCTACTATTTTCGTATGAAGAAAGGATGACCTACACTTTGGACATTTTTGGACATTTGGATATATGCTATTTTGCTGTTAGACATATTTAGATTTTTTTTTAAATTATATGTAATTTGAAATATTTTGATGTTAGACCAAAAATTAGTTTAACTCTTCTCCTCACTGATAAGTTATTTTTTCATGTGGTAATCATATAGAACATATCTTGACCTCCCTATGATTTGTTGTTTCCTATTATAATCTATATTGCACAATTGGTACCGAAATATATTGGATTCTCAATAGTGGGAACATTCCTAACTTTCTTATGAATTTGCGCACATATAGTGCTTTTATCAGCATTATTCGAAGAGATGTACATATCATTTATAGTTAAATCTTCCACAGCCTCATATTTGGAACATTTCAACTTAAATCTCCTTTATCAAGTGCAAACATGAATTCAAGATTGACTTACTATATTCGATGTCTCCTATGAAGTTTGAGTTCGAACATTCCTTCATAATGAGCTCATTGTTCCCGTAAAACATTCTTTCGTATTTCATAAATACCCAAGAATCTATTAACTTCATTCAGTGGTTTTACCTCGAATTTGAAGTTTGCTCATTGCACCAAGTACCTAAGTGAATTTCGATCTAATACATCATATAATACATATAATGGTTCTTATTGTTGATGCATAAGGAATATATCTCATATATTGTAACGACCTGCCATTCATAACACATGTAATTCGTGCATACAAGCAATTGGATTCCATTAGTATCATAGATGACGTTTCATTATATCTAAAATAATTAATACATGGTATATCTATCACAATATATATATATATATGCATAGTAAAACTCATAGTACAAGAAATAAATATAATACCAACACAAATAGGTAATAGGCGTATCATATGAAAAGACATAAGATTCGATATTAGTATACATCATGTAGATGATACATCAAATATCATATACGACATGTCTCAAAAAGAACATATAGCCTAACATGTTAATATCCTAGAATACTGGATAGATATAATGGTAGCGGTAAAAATCTATATCTCTATAACTCACCTTTGCCTAGAAGAATCCCAACCTCTAAGTCATCCTACTTAAAGAATAAATAATAAAAGACAATAAAGAGAGGGTCAGAGATAAAATAAAGTGAAGGAAATGTCACTTATTCGCATGATTACTAATATGCTTCTATATCATGTACAATACCAAATCTTAAATATGAGGTAATAAAACCATACCTCAACCTGTATACAACAAATTAGTACAATCTACTATAGTATCGTGCAATACATGATAAGTCTATCATATACCAATCATCATGGCACCCGAACATGACTTAACCATCACATACTAAGATTGTAGGCTTCGGATTTCCCAGTAAGGCCAAAACTAGTGACATATGGCCATAATGTAACACCAATACCATAATACTTCACTACATCATCCATCATGTACGATCATATCGAACCTGAATCGATATACACATGCCTAACCATTACCATTTATTTAATAGGAGAACTTAGGACTAGTAATTCAAGGCTAATAACCCTTTCTACAAAGTATCTCGAGGTTTATTCCTTTTCTACCATGGCAGAACGTTTTCTTTCTCAGAATCACCGCCACCTAACATATAACAATCTGCATCCCAATGGGCTTGAATTTCTACTAAATCAAAAAGCCAAGTCCACCAAATATAGATTGCTTCTTTGATATCCTGCAAATAAAACAATGAATGCATATCAGAGCAACAACGATACAAGCAACAGCTGAAAAAATAAGATATAATAAGTCGCATAACTGTTGTGTAAGGATCTGCCCTTTTGAACGTTTAAGTAGACACGCATACCAGACTCAAACCATTCAAAAGGGAAGACCGTTATGGGGTAAATAAGAAAAGAGAAAGAAATAAAAAAATATAGAATCTCGCAGCGGAATAACAAAATATAATAATCAAATAACAGTTCATGAAGCTGTTTTATAAATACATTTGATTATTTTTTTACAACCAAAATCAGAGTTAGAGAACAGGAATGAACAAACAATAAATGCAGTGGAACAACATGATGCAGTGGGATATATATAAATAATAATGATAATACAAATATTCGTCTTCGTCCTCCAGGAATAAGGTCTTCAACCCTGAAATGCACAGGCTGACCCGAGCGAATTGAAAAAACAAAATATTTGAGTCAGAACTAAAAGATCTTATGTAACTTAAAGCAACGATAAATATGCATGTGACGGCGTCAGAGATGTTTATGGGGTTTGATATCTCCTATCCAGTGTCTAACGTGAGTGCAAAAACTTAAGAGATGTTCAGGATTCACATCTCCTAAGGATCCATTAAACTATCCACTATGTAGTACAATACGCTATTATAATATGTCTATAGTAAAGTAAAAGAATTAAAATAGCATTAAGGCATTACCCATATCCCCCTTAACACATTTTATATAGTCCCAAAGTCTATACACTACCGTAGGCTCCTCCGTGAGGTTTACTCAGAGGGCACCCCATAGGTGTAGTACAAAACAAACTCGAAGAAGGCACGCAATGGCATGTGAACATGGCACTCGAGGCAATGCCATGGTAGATATACCAATTGCACTTCCGGACTGGTGGTAACGCATAACAGCTACTACTGCCTACCTCGGAATACACTCTCAAATAAAAATCAAGGGTGGCCGCCAAATCAATCACAAAGTCAGAATATAGAATCGAAGGAATGTGCCCTATGGTGGAATGATCTCACTTGGCCCGGTATAGCTCCTGTTTTAGTCACATCCAAGCTGACTCACGGGAGTCAGGGTCACGTCATACGACTCATACCTCATACAGAACTCATTCGCCAAACTATCATACTTTATTTCTGGAATCTCCACCACATACACAGTTGTTAAAGTGGTTTTCGCGATTGACAGAGACTATGACAATATCCGATCCAATTTTCTTTAACAACCGGTCACTTATTACACACGGATGGTTCTTTAAATTTTCACTTTCAAAGATCATATTTTCAAAATAGTTTAGAACCCTCATTTGAAAACTTCATGTTCAAATCAAATATGCAATTTAAATACCAACTTAGGTTATAATATTATGACGACCCGGAATTTTGGACAGTATCAATTTAATAATCTTTATTAATAATTCAATTGGATTGATAATTTTCCTTTATAATTTCAATTTAAATTGGTAAGTTTGATCTTTAAAAAAGGTAATAAATATTTAATCTAGCAATATTTATTTATATCTTTTCTAACAATTCAAAATTGGTAAGATATATCTTTTAAAACTAATAAAAATATATTCTATATTATAATGTATATATTGTTATATATATTGTGTATAGGAAATCTTTTATGTTAAATAAAAGATGTGTTTTCAAATTTTAATATATATGTATGTATATATTATGATTTGAAGGTTGTTTTAAAATTTAATATAATTATTATCAAAATTTAAGTTAAAAATATTTTCTATTTAAAATGTATATATTTATATATATTGAAGTTTTGGTTTGAATTTAATAAAAGTATTTTCAATTTTTAATATATATATAAATTGTGGTTTGGAAAGTATAATTTAATATAATACCTTTTCAAAAGATATTTAGAAATTTAATACTATATATTTCTTAACAACAAATATTATTGCTTATTTATTTAAATATGTATTTTTGCTTAAATTTAAAATGAGATTTAACTAAGTTTTTCCCTTTGTTCCAATATACTTTCTTTTTTATTTTAACATTTATTAATGTAAATTGAATATATATATATATATATGAACATAAATTAGTAAGACATAAATATATTAATATTTAACATAAGAAATTAATATAAGAATGGGTTTAAACATTTGTAAAAATATAAGGCAAGCTTTAGGACATTTGTAAATAAATGACTTATGTAAAGTACACTTGTAAGATTTATAATCATTTGAGTTAACAAGTGGCCAAAATTTCTACTGTAAATGAAAGATACGCAAAATACTTTAATAAGAAAAATCTGATTTTTCAGTTCAATGTTTTCTCATCACTCTTCTCTCTTCATCTTCCTTCTTTTCTTCAAAAATAAAACTGAAAATCCACAATTCAATAGAAAGTTTCAAAGCATACAAAGAAGTAAACATCAGCAATGCCACCATTTCATTCATTTCATCTTCAACCTGAGCAAGTCTAACAATTGTAAGAATCAACTCAAATACAAATGAAGTTCTCAGATTCAGCAGTAAATTTCAAGCTCCAGATTCAATAACAAACAAGCATGCAACAGGAATTCAAAATCAATTCAACAAGTAATGCAACAGCAAGCTGAATTCAAAACAGAGAAGTTCAAAATCAAATAAACCTGGAACATGCTCTCTGTTCTCTGCCTTTTCGACAGGTGAGTAAACATTTTAAAAACAGTTTTAAACATATGTGGAACAACTTTTTTGCATGTGATAGGTTGTATTGTGATGATGCATATATGTTTAAATGAATGTTATTTGTGAATGATTGTTGAATTGTGAAATGTACGTGTATATTTAGGTTCCCGTATGTATATATCCTCCATGTTTTTACTTACAGGAGTTGATTTCTTTAAGAAAAATTCAAATCTCTCAATAGGATCAATATCAGACTTTGATGTTTAAATGAAAATTGGTTGTTAAAGTATGATAATAATTATAAAAATAGTTCTAGGATTTTATAATCTGAAATTACTTCAAAATTAAAGAAAATACAGTGGAAGTTAAAATTTGTCGAAAATCAACTAATTCAATTTTTGTTTTGAATTTCATGAGTAAATTAGTGATGGAAAATCATGATTTTTAATATAAATTTCATGATTTTTAGTTTGATATTCTTTGGGAATTTTCGAGATGAACGTTTGGGGCATTTTGGGGAATTGCCGATGATCGGTGATGACTGGAGGGACGGCGTTTGGGCTAAAGGTGGTCTGAGTGATGGAGAGTACAGGAAAAATGCTAGTGGATTTTCTTGTTGACCGAGGTGATAGGATTTTGGTGATGTAGGGTTTTGGGGCTGGTCGAAGTGGTCATCGTTGAGGGAGCTCGTACGGTGGCTAGGGTAGACCGGAGTGGTTCACGTTTATGGGAATTGGAGCTGGGTGAAGTGACGATGCTTCGGTGAGGTAGACAGGCGATCTCGAGGTCGGAGGCAACGTGGAGAAACGTTTATCTTGCCATGGTGGTTTCGGTTTTTGGTCGAGAATGCTTCATTCTGTTTCGTTTGGATTTTGTTCGATCTGGGTTTACGTATGGATTAGTCTGGGTTTGTATGGTTTGTCGATGGTTATCGCGACGATCATCGACGATTGGAGCAATGGTTTAGGTGCACCACGTGCACATTGTTCTGGGGACGATGGAGTTTGGGGAAGACGAGTTCGACTCGGGTCGTTCTCGTGTATTTTTAGGGTGCGACTTGAAGTAGGTAGTGTGGGTTGTATTCTCGAGTTTAACTCGATTTTTTAGAGAATTTACTCGGGTTTGGCCCGAAATGAACTTCTGTTTCAAATTTAAAGCAAAATTTTGTAAAAGAAAATTAAGTTACAAATTTAGAAGCTAGTTCTTTTAAAATAATTGTTAATCAAACTTTCGAGAGTGTTAATTGAATATATTTTCAAATTTTAAAATGTTTAAGATAGTTGATTTTAAAAGTAATTAACTAAATTAATTTTGAATTTTAATTCAAAGGTGTTTTCAATTTAAAATATTAAATCAAAAGTTTTAAGTAATTCAAACAAGTTTTAAATAATAATGTTTCAAATTATAAAGTTACATTCTAAGTAATTATAAAGTAACTATATTTAAATGGATAAGTTTAAAAGATATGATAATCAAGTTTCCAAAGATAAATATTTATTTAAGCAAGTTAGAAAAAGATTTTCAAAGATTTTAAAATATCAAATTTAAATGTTTAAATTGTTTGTTCTTAAGTAAAAATTTATGTTCAAATATATAATTGATTTCTAAATTGGTTTAATAAGTAAAATGATAGAAATAAGTATTTAATTTAAACAAAGAGTTTATCTTTAAAGGTTGAGATTAATTAATAAGATAAATTAAAGTTTAATTACTTATTTGTAATTTACGAATAATTATGATGAAGTAATTAGTGAATGTAATTAAGAAATGAATTAATTAAAGATTAAGTGATGATTAATTAATTGGTTAATTAATTAATGTAATTAATTTTTGGTTAACTGATTAGTCTAATTAATTAAAGATATTCACTTATTAATTAATTGAGTAATTACTTAGCGTAGTAATTAATGTACAATTACTAAATGTAATTAGTTAAAGAGAGATTACTTAATGAAGTAATTAGAGGATAATTACCTAATGGAAGTAATTAAGGGTTAATTACTTAGTGTAAATAATTTAGTTAATTAATTAATGTGATTAACTAATTAATGAATGTGATTAATTTTAGATTAATTACTAAATGTAATTAATTAAAATTATGATTAATTAATGAAGGATTATTTAGTGTAATTAATAATTACTTAATGAAGTAATTAAGGATTAATTAATTAGTGTAATTAATCAAAGGATTAATATAACTAATTAAGGAGTTAATTAATTAAGGTAAGTAATTACAAAATGGTTAATTACTGTTTATGATTAATTAAGACTAATTAAAGAAGGTGGTTAATTAAAGATTAAATATTTATTTAATTAAAAGGTTAATTAATTAGTGAGGATCATTAATTAATATAATTAATTAAATTAATCAAGGTTGATTAATCGAAGTAATAAATTAAATATGATTATTTAATTGTAATTAATTAAGGATAAATGTAATTAATTATAATTAATTAATGGAAGTAAACAGAGGATCATTAATTAGTGTAATTAATGAAGGTAATTAAAAGTTAATTATTATATATGGTTATGGATAATTAATTTGTGTAATTAATTAAAGGATAATTACTTAATGTAACTAAAGGATAATTACTTAATGTAATTAAAGGATAATTAATCAAGGATGATTAATTAAGGAAGACCGTTAAGAGACGATTAATTAATTAATTTGTAATTAATTAATGTTAAGTAGGCAGGATTAAAGTAATCCAAGTGATTAAGGATAGTAATTAATTTAATTAGAGGCTAATTAAATTGATTAATAGTGAATCAAACCAGCTTATGGATGATTGATGGATATTGGATGATTTGGATATGATATCTCTGATATGTGATATGTGCTGCTTTGTGAGATGATTGGTTGATATGAATTATCTATATGTGATATTGTGAATCATCTATCTGTTTATGTTATTCTGAATATAAGTTTAAGCCCTTAAATAACTTGGACATTAAAATGGCGTTTTGGATTTCGGTGAGACCGAGATTGGGTTTATAAATTGGATATCCGAAAACCACATTGATCCAAATTAAACATTGGGTCGTGAATCCAAGTGAAGGACAAGGTGAAGACTCGAAGTGTAAGAACTATTCATCAGTATAACTCTGAGGGTGATTCCGAGATGAGTATGACGGAGATAGTACTTTCAGGTTCGAGATGTTAATTCAGAGTGCAAGGGCTATGGTCGCTAACTCTGAGGGCGATTCCAAAATGAGTGCAACAAGATAGTGCCTTCGGTTTCGTTCGAAATCGGAACAAACTTGTATGGATCAAATGCTTTCAGAACGTCGTCAGGTGGACGATGAGCGTTCTAAGATAGATGTGTTCTATAAAGGTAACCGTAGCCTCAAGCCTCATCAACCGGGAATGGCTAAAACAGGGGAGGTGCAGCAAGGCTAGGTGGGTAGCACCCAAGTAGGACGAGATTTACCCCTTTCTAGAGGTCCCTTTCTATTTCGGCTTAGCGTGTGGTTGGTCGTGCCAACCACGGGGTGGTCTTGTTCGGGACTATCCAGTAAGGGATGGTTCCGGCCTTGTGTTGCAGGGGATTTAGGGTGGATCCTCGGTACGGTGATCTGGGCCCTGTACTATGACGGGCGGTACCCCAGTGGCCCTGCCATTGATGGAAACTCGTTCTTCCTACATGCCCATTACGGTTTTGATTGTAAACCTATGTATGATGGAATTTAATAAATGTAACAATTTCGGCTATTTTCTATTTTACTAGAAAGCCCTAGACACTATTATAATATCACTGGATTTCCTATCAAATGTTTTGATTAGCGTAAGGTAAAAACTTTTCCATGTTTATGTGTGGGAAGTCTTACATGATACCTTTTTTTTCAAAAGATTTTTAAAGTTAAGAAATTTTAAACCGTTTACTCATAACGGACCCATGTCTGACCTAAGTGTTTATTTTCTAGTTTATTGAACTCTTAGTTACTCATATTATGTATGAGTAGTCGAGGGATTCAGGTTAGCTTTGACGAGTTCTGAAGAAGATTTGGAGCGGGAGGCTTCAGCGTATAGATATTATTGTGGTTCCACTGTGCTAGTGATTGTGAATGTATCTCAGTGATATCTTGAGTTGCAAAGTTAGACAGACGTTTATAACTATCTAATTTGTGATGTATAAGTTGTGTAACACTGATGTATACGATACTATGTAATATTTTATATGATATATTATATTTCAATCGTTCCGCTGTGAGAATCTATTGTTTTTGAGTTTCTTCTTTCCTATCTTTTCTTCTTCTATCCCTTTCTTTCTTAATTCATGATACGTCTTTCTGGGCTAAGAAAGACGGGTCATGACAGTTGGTACCAGAGCGCTAGGTTGAGTGAATACCTAGGCTTTGGAGTGATTTCTATCTTTGTTGAGAGAGCGTACTTGTGTATATATATATATACACACACACACACACACACACATACATACATACATACATACATACATATATATATATATCTACTTGATTTGTTGCGTTACCTGTCCGATTTTTCCAACATAAGTTCTAGAGGTATATGGAGCAGTGGTGTGTGTAACATGACTACCACTAATGGAAAAGGCTCGAATGTTAAGGTTGGAAGTGTATTTGTCGAGACTGTAGACCTAATACTGTCTCGAGTGAGCTTTGTATCTTGGGTTAAGGATTTCTCTGATCTTCGAAGGAAATCTTTTTAAAGATTCGGAGTCCATCTTTGAAGTGTAAGTTTGGTTGCGCTCGTGTGAGCGGATTTTCATGAGTTTGGATCTGTCAAATGTGTAGAAGCAAGTGATGTTATCTTGGCAACCGTAGGAAGGAGTTGGTCTGTTTTGGAATATGAGACTAAGGTCTATAAGTTGCTTCACTACGGCATGGTCTCATTTTCACCCCTTAAGAAGAGCGAGTTGTTGATGCTTGGTTTGGAAGCCCGAGTTTATTTTGGGGATGTCTACCCATCTCGAGGAGTCATGTGTGCAGTTAGTTGATGGCCTTGGGGATCGAGGAGCCTATGGATGATGAAATCTTTGGTTAGCTGTGGTAGCAGTTTCAGCTCGGAGGTATTGTGTGCCGACAAGAAGGTCTCTTGGCCTAGCAATGTCCTAGAGGTGGAACTTGGAAGTAGCAGTATGATCCGTTTCTTCGATGATTCAAAAATATTTGTGGTTCTTCTATCAACAGTCTGGGAAGATGGTGAAGACTTTCTTGAAGAGTTAACCTAGTTTGGAGAAGCTTAAGGCTGTTCTTATTGGTGAAGAGAGAACAGTTTCTTTGGAATCCGAACAAGGTAGGATTGCAAAAGTGACTTGCGATTAGTTTGGGAGTTTATCTTGGGTATTCTTTTGTTTGAGATTGAGGCTTCTCATGAGAAAGTAGGAGCTATTGAAGTACTCAGAGATTTTTGGATGTCATCGAGGAAGTAATAATTTTGTCTGCATTAGTAGTTTGAGACCCATATCGATTTGGTTCCAGAAGTAATGTCGGTGGTTAGCTTGGTATTAAGATGGTTCTTAGAGAGAGAAGAGTGGTGTAGCAGCTCAGAAATTTTTGAAAATGGATTGGTCAGATCTAATTTTCAAGTTGGATTCTGCTGTAAGGTTGTGTGACCGAGCCAGATGGGTCACTAAGATTTTATGGATCTGGTGAACAGAGTTTCCAGGATATTGGATAAGTTTGTACTCGTGTTCATCAATAGTATTCACATATATTCCAGAATCAGAGTTGTGCAGCAGAAGCGAGGTAGCAGCTGCACGAGGAAGGAAGCAAGTTCAGTTTTCTAATGCTTAGGAAGTAGAGCTTGTGTTCTGGATATCGGCGGATCTTGGAAGACCATTTTGTTGAGTAGGATCCAGAAACTGGTTTGTTCTGGTCCAGTTTGTTTAGAGAAGCATCAACATATGTTGAGCTGATCAGGAAGAATATAGGCAGCCCAGGATCGTCAGAAGGAGTTATGGGGATAAGATGAATAAATCTGGAAATCAAAGTTGGAGACTTCATTGTTGTTAAGGTTTCTCTGGTTAAGAGAGCAGTAATTTGATAAGATTGGAAGCTAGCTTGGAAGTATTTGGGATTTCTTACCTATGTTCTTGATAGGATAAGTTATTTTGTTTATATGATTGAATTGCCAGTTTGGATGGCTGGGATTCAATATATTTCACGTATCTCTGAGGAAGTACATGAACGGTCTATCTCTGGTTGTGGAATCTGCAGTTTAGAAGGATCTGGTAGTTGAGCTAAACTTGAGTTTGGTCTGATGTTTTGTTCAGATTGGTGGATCTAGAAGAGAGAGTACTCTGCATCATAGTGGTATGATTAGTTTAGATTCTGCAGAGCGAGTCTCCCAGTGATTTATACTTGAGAAACTCTAGATAGCGTTAATAAGATGTATCATGATTTGTGTTAGGATAATTAGTTAGGTTTGTTTGTTTAATTAGTTGCATGGTTGTTAGTAACTGGATGATAGGTATGTTTTGCTGTTTGAAATTAAAATCTTTGCTGGGTTATTAAATTATCTTTGCTTTTAAATTTTGGGGACGAAATTCTTTCAAGGGGGGAGGAATGTGACGACCCGGAATTTTGGACAATATCAATTTAATAATCTTTATTAATAATTTAATTGGATTGATAATTTTCCTTTATAATTTTAATTTAAATTGGTAAATTTGATCTTTAAAAGGGTAATAAATATTTAATCTGACAATATTTATTTATATCTTTTCTAACAATTTAAAATTGGTAAGATTTATCTTTTAAAACTAATAAAAATATATTATATATTATAATGTATGTATTGTTATATATATTGTGTATAGGAAATCTTTTGTGTTAAATAAAAGACGTGTTTTCAAACTGTAACGTATATGTATGTATATATTATAATTTGAAGGTTGTTTTAATATTTAATATAATTATTCTCAAAATTTATGTTAAAAATATTTTCTATTTAAAATGTATATATATTTGTATATATTGAAGTTTTGGTTTGAATTTAATAAAAGTATTTTCAATTTTAATATATATATATATATATATATATAAATTGTAATTTGGAAAGTATAATTTAATATAATACTTTTTCAAAGGATATTTAAAAATTTAATACTATATATTTCTTAACAACAAAGATAATTGCTTATTTATTTAAATATGTATTTTTGCTTAAATTTAAAATGAGATTTAACTAAGCTTTTCCCTCTGTTCCAATATACTTTCTTTTTTATTTTAACATTTATAATGTAAATTGAATATATATATATATATAACATAAATTACTAAGACATAAATGTATTAATATTTAACATAAGAAATTAATATAAGAATGGGTTTAAAAATTTGTAAAAATATAAGGCAAGCTTTAGGACATTTGTAAATAAATGACTTATGTAAAATACACTTGTAAGATTTAGAATCATTTGAGTTAACAAGTGGCCAAAATTTCTATTGTAAATGAAATATAAACAAAATACTTTAATAAGAAAAATCAAATTTTTCAGTTCAATATTTTCTCATCATTCTTCTCCCATCATCTATCTTCTTTTCTTCAAAACTGAAACTGAAAATGCATAATTCAAAAGAAAGTTTCAAAACATACAAAGAAGTAAACATCAGCAATGCCACCATTTCATTCATTTCATCTTCAACCTGAGCAAGTCTAACAACTGTAAGAATCAACTCAAGTACTAATGAAGATCTCAGATTCAACAGTAAATTTCAAGCTCCAGATTCAATAACAAACAAGCATGCAACAGGAATTCAAAATCAATTCAATGTGTAATGCAATAGCAAGCAGAATTCAAAACAGAGAAGTTCAAAATCAAATAAACCTGTAACTCTATGTTCTCTGCCTTTTCAACAGGTGAGTAAACGTTTTAAAAATAGTTTTAGAAATCTGTGGATCAACTTTGTTGCATGTGATAGATTGTATTGTGATGATGCATATATGTTTAAATGAATGTTATTTGTGAATGCATGTTGAATTGTGAAATGTATGTGTATATTTGAGTTCTTGTATGTACATATCCTCCTTGTTTTTACTTATAGGAGTTGATTTCTTTAAGAAAAATTCAAATCTCTCAATGGGATCAATATCAGACTTTGATGATGAAAATTGGTTGTTAAAGTATGATAATGATTATAAAAATAGTTCTAGGATTTTATAATCTGAAATTACTTCAAATTTGAAGAAAATTAAGTGGAAATCAAAATTTATCGAAAATCAACTAATTCAATTTCTGTTTTGAATTGCATGAGTGAATTAGTGATGGAAAATCATGATTTTTATACATTTCGTGATTTTTAGTTTGATATTCTTTGGGAATTTTCGAGATGAACGTTTGGGGGATTTTTGGGGAATTGCCAATGATCGGCGATGACTGGAGGGATGGCGTTTGGGCTGAAGGTGGTCTGAGTGATGGAGAGTATAGGAAAAATGCTAGTGGATTTTCTTGTTGGCGAGGTGATAGGATTTTGGTGGTGTAGGGTTTTGGGGCTGGTCGAAGTGGTCATCGTTGAGGGAGCTCGTATGGTGGCTAGGGTGGACCGAAGTGGTTCGCGGTTAAGGGAATTGGAGTTGGGCGAAGTGACGATGCTTCGATGCGGTGGACAGGCGATCTCGAGGTCGGAGGCGACGTGGAGACGCGAATATCTGGCCATGGTGGTTTCGGTTTTTGGTCGAGAATGCTTTGTTTCGTTTCGTTTGGATTTTGTTCGATCTGGGTTTACGTATGGGTTAGTCTGGGTTTGTGTGGTTTGTCGAGGGTTTTCGCGACGATCATCGATGATCGGAGCAATGGTGTACGTACACCACGTGCACGTTGTTCTGGGGACGATGGAGTTTGGGGAAGGCGAGTTCGACTTGGGTCATTCTTGTGTATTTTTGAGGTGCGACTCTAAGTTGGTAGTGTGGGTTGTATTCTCGAGTTTGACTCGAGTTTTTAGTGAATTTACTCAGGTTTGGCCCAAAATGAACTTCTGTTTGAAATTTAAAGCAAAATTTTGTAAAAGAAAATTAAGTTACAAATTTAAAAGCTAGTTCTTTCAAAATAATTGTTTATCAAATTTTCAAGAGTGTTAATGAATATATTTTAAAATTTTAAAATTTTTATGATAGTCGATTTTAAAAGTAATTAACAAAATTAATTTTGAATTTTAATTCAAAGGTGTTTTCAATTTAAAATATTAAATCAAAAGTTTTAAGTAATTCAAACAAGTTTTAATTAAGAATGTTTTAAGTTATAAAGTTACATTCTAAGTAATTATAAAGTAATTATATTTAAATGGATAAGTTTAAAAGATATGATAATCAAGTTTCTAAAGATAAATATTTATTTAAGCAAGTTAGAAAAAGATTTTCAAAGATTTTAAAATATCAAATTTAAATGTTTAAATTGTTTGTTCTTAAGTAAAAATTTATGTTCAAATATATAATTGATTTCTAAATTGGTTTAATAAGTAAAATGATAGAAATAAGTATTTAATTTAAAAAAAGAGTTTATCTTTAAAGGTTGACATTAATTAATAAGATAAATTAAAGGTTAATTACTTATTTGTAATTCAAGAATAATTACTTGATGAAGTAATTAGTTAATGTAATTAAGAAATGAATTAATTAAAGATTAAGTGATGATTAATTAATTGGTTAATTAATTAATGTAATTAATTTTAGGTTAATTAATTAGTCTAATTAATAAGATAATCACTTATTAATTAATTGAGTAATTACTTAGTGTAGTAATTAATGTATAATTACTAAATGTAATTAGTTAAAGAGAGATTACTTAATGAAGTAATTAGAGGATAATTACCTAATGGAAGTAATTAAGGGTTAATTACTTAGTGTAATTAATTTAGTTAATTAATTAATGTGATTAATTAATTAATGAATGTGATTAAGTTAAGATTAATTACTAAATGTAATTAATTAAAAGTGTGATTAATTAATAAAGGATTATTAATTTATGTAATTATTAATTACTTAATGAAGTAATTAAGGATTAATTAATTAGTGTAATTAATCAAAGGATTAATATAATTAATTAAGGAGTTAATTAATTAAGGTAAGTAATTACAAAATGGTTATTACTGTTTATGATTCATTAACACTAACTAATGAAGGTGGTTAATTAAAGATTATTTATTTAATTAATTAAAAGGTTAATTAATTAGTGAGGATCATTAATTAATATAATTAATTAAATTAATCAAGGTTGATTAATGGAAGTAATTAATTAAAGTATGATTAATTAATTGTATTTACTTAAGGATCAATGTAATTAATTATAATTAATTAATGGAAGTAAATGGAGGATCATTAATTAGTGTAATTAATGAAGGTATTTAAAGGTTAATTACTGTATATGGTTATGGATAGTTAATTCGTGTAATTAATTAAAGGATAATTACCTAATGTAATTAAAGGATAATTACCTAATGTAATTAGTGGATAATTAATCAAGGAAGATTAATTAAGGAAGATCATTAAGAGATGATTAATTGATTAATTTCTAATTAATTAATGTTAAGTAGGCAGGATTAAAGTAATCCAAGTGATTAAGGATAGTAATTAATTTAATTAGATGCCAATTAAATTGATTAAGAGTGAATCAAACCTGCTTATGGATGATTGATGGATATTAGATGGTTGATATTAGATGATTTGGATATGATATCTCTGATATGTGATATGTGCTGCTTTGTGAGATGATTGGTTAATATGAATTATCTATATGTGATATTGTGAATCATCTATATGTTTATGTTATTCTGAATATAAGTTCAACCCCTTAAATAACTTGGATAATAAAACGGCGTTTTGGATTTTGGTGAGACCGGGATCGGGTTTCCAAATTTGGATATCCAAAAACCACATCGATCCAAATTAAACATTAGGCCGTGAATCGAAGTGAAGATCAAGGTGAAGACTCGAAGTGTAAGAACTATTCGTCAGTATAACTCTGAGGGTGATTCCGAGATGAGTATGACGGAGATAGTACTTTCAGGTTCGAGATGTTAATTCAGAGTGCAAGGGCTATGGTCGCTAACTTTGAGGGCGATTCCAAAATGAGTGCAACGAGATAGTGCCTTCGGTTTCGTTCGAAACCGGAACAAACTTGTATGGATCAAATGCTTTCAGAACGTCGTCAGGTGGACGATGAGCGTTCTAAGATAGATGTGTTCTATAAAGGTAACCGTAGCCTCAAGCCTCATCAATCGGGAATGGTTAAAACAGGGGAGGTTCAGCAAGGCTAGGTGGGTAGCACCCAAGTAGGACGAGATTTACCCCTGTCTAGAGGTCCCTTTCCATTTCGGCTTAGGTGTGGTTGGTCGCGCCACCACGGAGCGGTCTTGTTCGGGACTATCCAGTAAGGGATGGTTCTGGCCTTGTGTTGCAGGGGATTTAGGGTGGATCCTCGGTACGGTGATCTAGGCCCCGTACTATGATGGGCGGTATCCCAGTAGCCCTGCCATTGATGGAAACCCATTCTTCCTACGTGGCCATTACGGTTTTGATTGTAAACCTATGTATGCTGGAATTTAATAAATGTAACAATTTTGGTTATTTTCTATTTTACTTGAAAACCCTAGACATTGTTATAATATCACTGGATTTCCTATCAAATGTTTTGGTTAGCGTAAGGTAAAAACTTTTCCATGTTTATGTGTGGGAAGTCTTACGCGATACCTTTCTTTTCAAAAGATTTTTAAAGTTAAGCAATTTTAAACCGTTTACTCACACCAGACCCATGTCTAACCCAAATGTTTATTTTCTGTTTTATTAAACTCTTGGATACTCATATTATGTATAAGTAGTCGTGGGATTCAGGTTATCTTTGACGAATTCTGGAGGAGATTTGGAGCAGCAGGCTTCAGCGTATCGATATTATTGTGGTTCCGCTGTGCCAGTGATTGTGTTTGTATCTCAGTGATATCTTCAGTAGTATAGTTAGACAGATGTTTATAACTGTCTAATTTGTGATGTATAAGTTGTGTAACTCTGATGTATATGATACTATGTAATATTTTATGTGATATATTATATTTCATTCGTTCCACTGTGAGAATCTATTGTTGTTGAGTTTCTTCTTTCCTATCTTTTCTTCTTCTATCCCTTTCTTTCTTAATTCGTGATACGTCTTTCTGGACTAAGAAAGACGGGTCATGACAAATATCGTTTAACTTTATTCACTTTAAGATCGAGGATTTAAAATATAACACGTCCACTTAATTTAAAATTTATAAAGATAGTTTAGATAGTTGTAAATAGTTTTACAAAGTTATAAATAGTGAAAATACTCTAAAATAGTTTAATTAAAAATTAAAGATACTTTTAAATTGATTTAAGATAGTTAAATAAATTTAAAATAGATTAAATATAATTAAAATAGATTAGATAGCTTTAAAATAGATTAACTAGTTTTATAATAAGTTAAAATGGGTTGATTAGTTTTAAAATAAATTAAATGGTTGAAAATAGGTTAAAATGATTTAATATAGTTAATATAGGTTAAAATAGTTTAATAATTTGAAAATATTAATAATTAGACATTTTAAAATAATATATTTTTAATCAGCTTATATTAAAATATGAATTTGGAATTAATATCAAATTAAACTATTTATTTTATTTCAACACATTTGAACCATTTCAATTTCCAAATCAACAAAACCCAATTTTGAATCTTTCAATTCAAATTCTAAATAAATTACTAAATTCTATATCGATTTCAATCCATGTTTGAAATATTGATTTAACTTATTCCAATTTCAATACATTTCAAAGTTATATTTCAAACAATTCGAATAACTCGGTTCTGATAATTTCACTTATATTTCGAATTCAACTTTTAAATTTCAATTTAATACCTTTAACAATCCGTTTAAAACAATTCCAGTTTTAACATAAAACTCGAAATTCGATAATAATTCAATTTATACAAATCAAATTTTATTTCAAATATCATTTAACTAAATTCAAAAATTAAGGATTCAAAATCATTTAATTTAACATATCAGGTGTCCATATATAATTCTCTACCCTAGGGTAAAGTGATACGGATATTTATCATTTCAATCCACAATTTAAATTTTATGGTTATATATCGTTTCAAACCGCAATCCCGAATTAAATAAAATCCATAAAATCGCTCGAGTCTATTATTTCAACCCATACTGATTTTTCTCGAATTTATAGATCGTTCGGGTATGTATCATTTCAACCCATTGGGAACTTGCAGTTATAACAATATAAAATACAACATCCAGTCATCCAATATAAAAAATTAGACATCCATCATAATCATCATTCAATTCAACCAATAAATAACAACAATTAACAAATTATCAATAACAGGTATTTAGCTAGAAGTTTAAATTCAATAATAATAAATTAAATGGCTATTTAATTCAAAATAAATTCGAATCAACTGAGATGACGATTTAAATATAATAAACAGCAATAAATAAATTCTTAATAACATCACAAATTTAACTGACATAAGAAATTTTAGAAGTTATGAGTGGTTTAAAACACTAACCTTTGAATTTCAAATCGATTTGAAATTCAAATAAAAGCCCCAAAATTTGACAGTCTCAGAATTCGTCCAAACCAGCATCAAAATGTCCAAAATTTCAATACAATCCCAGAAAAACAAACTGCGTCCAAAAATGTCACTTTGCTCACGTATGTCTTAGAATGTTCTCTTTCGGGGGTATCTCTTGCCTCTGGTGTATCTTTGTCAAAATTATATCTCAGACCCAATCGAGTTCTTTTGCTAGATTCTCTTCTAGAGCCATCCTATTGGCACAATCAAGATTTTCCTCTTGTTTTGATTCTATGGTCACTTTTACTTCCTTTCGGTTTACTGAGACTCTACTCGATGTCTTAACTTAGAGAATTTTTTTTAGCATTCTATCCATACTAGGAATTTTCCCATTTCTAATCTTATGCATGATATTACCAGCCCATGGCTCATTACCAGAAGCTTACCAAACATTCTAAACTAACTAGGAATCTACTCAACACATAGCACTTCTCGTCCATGGTTATCTAATATTGGGATTCTACCCAACATTCTAATTTAAATAGGAATCTACTCAACATATGGCACTTCTCATCCATGGTTCACTATTATTAAGAATCTATCTATCTTTCTAATATAATTAGGAACCTACTCAGTATATAGTACTACTTGACCATGGCTCACTATTATTGGGAATCTACCCAAAGTCTAATCTAATTGATAACCTATCCAGTGCATTGTACTACTTAACCATGGCTCACTATTATTGAGAATCTACCCAACATTTAACCTAATAGGAAATCTACTCAATGCATAATACTACTGACCATGTCTCGCTATTATTAGGAATCTACATAACACTCTAATTTAATTGGGAATCTACCTAATTCATGATTCCATTTGACCATGGCTCACTATCAGCATGTATTCAACTTTCCGATATCTTTTTAAAGCCAAGTGATATTAGTCTTACATTTTGTAGCGCATTACTATGGGATGCTCTTAAGGCGAGGTCTATCAATTTATTGTAGGGCTCCGATCTATAACCACTTATGGCTGCCATCAGCCATCTACAACCACTTTTGGCTGGTTTCGGCCATCTACAACTATTTTTGGCTAATGTCGATCATCTAACACTACTTTAAGTTAATTGGTTGTACCTAATGTTAGTTGTAACTTGGCAAAGCAGAATATATATATATATATACATACACACACATTTTTTTGAAAAAGGATGCTTTCGAACTATTTTGCAAACGATTTTTGGAATCATATAGTCCATAAATCATATTGTTTAATAGAAAGTTTAATCCAAGTTTGGAAAAGGTGGTTATTATGTAAAGATTTAGAAAAAAATGAAATTCTTCGTTGATGTTGTCAGATCAATAGAAGAATTTCAGTCCTTAAATTATAAATGCAAGTATGCTATGTGAAAGTTCTTAAGAAGACAAAACATAGCGAAAGAAATATTGTGAATACCAAGACTTGAATATTCCCCCAGAGTTGGAACCGGGACTGGGTTATGTCAAAGAAGGATGTAATGAGGCCTGCTAATTAAATTTCTAAAGATCCGAGACAATAATGTGTCCCCCTTGGAGTTGGAACATTTGAGGTTATACCCAAGATAACCACTTCAATGGAACCGGGTTCCTTTATTTGTCATGGGAATTTGACATATGAAAAGAATTCTTCTTGCAACTTCATCCTTGTAAAAAGAAACACCTCATGCATTTATTTGACAAAGGTTACATAAAGTTCTCCTAGGATTATAAAAACAAAACAAATGAATAATTATAAAATAGGATATTTAATCTTTGTTAATAAATTTAGTTAACTTCCATTTTTGTATGAATTTTTCGATCACTTAGGTGTGCCTTTTGGCATTTGTCTGTTTCATGCCCATTCATCAAGTGGTAAGCGTAATACTTCTTACTTATTGGGTCTTCTTTCTTTAATGGAAGGTAATATGGGTAAAAGAGGTCATCATGAGTTTTCGTGAATATCCGATAAGCTTTGACTGAGTGGGGTAAGATCTTGATTACGCTTTGACTTCTTCCAAAAACCATCATCTAAGGTAGCCAGGAGGGCTTTTTCGTTAGAAGAAATCAGAGCTTCATATTTCAACAATTCGACAGAAAGATCCCTAACCTCACTATTTAGGGCCTTAATAATCTTTAGAAGTCAGGTTGACTCATGGAGTGATTCTTGAAGGTATCCTAAAAGCTACTTGATCTGAGAAGCTTGAAGTTCATAAACAGGATCATACTCGTTGCCATTCTCCTTTTTCGAAATGAGGGTGACCAATCTTTCATTGTTGTCTTCTTCGATGAGTTGAATGCAAAGGTTGAAGGGAAACGCTGGGGTTAGCTTTCCATTCTTGAAGTTAGTTATGGTTGGAGGGATGTTGTTACTGGGTTTTTCAAGAAAGAACAAAGGTTAGTGGTTGTGTAAACTTTTTTCTACATGAACACTCCAAGATCCAAAGGTGGATCTCCAAAAGCTGATTAGAATATTGGACCTGGCTAAGAGGTTACCAAGACGTGATGTAATTAAGCTTTGAGCATGAGATGTTGAACCATAGGGTAGAGATAGCACATGTAGAGGAGGCAAAATACAAAACGTAAATAACACCGAGACTTTTATAGTGGTTCCGGCAAAAGTCCCTACATCCACTTTTCTTTCCTTATTTAGTCACTCTTATATAGCCGAGAAGCTTATTACATTGAACCTACGCATTTCCCCCATTAATGAGTTTGTGAATAGATCTCTAATGCGGGAAAGTACATTATAATTTTATGTCGGTTCTTTTTTATATGCCAGAAAATCCTTTGTGCCATGGGATTGCCGCCTATTTATAGCCAATATGTCGTAACGCCATTGGTGGAGAGCCTTTTCTTTGGATTGATGACTTGGCTTGCCACGTGCATCTTAGATTTGAACGCTTATTATCAATTAGTTGATTGCGTATTGACGCAGATTGCTGATGTGATGCTTTTATATATAGCTTTTTTTATTATTTTCATTTATTCTAACCATTGATCTTGGTCTGAGGCTATTTGAGCCATTGATTGTTGATACTTGTTGAAAGGCTTTTGGCTTCTGCAACTGTTGTCATCGGTCAAGCTTCTTGTTTCAGCTGAACAACGAACTGAACCTTGGTTGCTTTGATTCATGCTCTCGAATCACATGCTCTCGAGTACCAACTTCCGTATTTAGGTTCTCGTTGGATACTAAACATTGGGTCTTGGAATTACAAGCAAAGGAGCCTTCTTTTCAAATATTCATAATTTATAGTTGGTAGAAATTATGGTGTAATGCGTCTAGGCTCCAGTGATCAGAATATTAAAGGGAGTTTACCATCCATTAACTGGAACCAATAAGCATGGAAGGAGCGATTTATCATACACACTACTTTAGGTCAACACATGTATGCTATAGCACCTGAATAATACACTTATACGAATTGCCCGAACGAAATAATACATTGTTAGAATAATAGTTGAGAATAAACCCTACTAACAGGACTCGGAGTGAATAGAAATAATGGATATTATATCATATATCTCAAAATTTGATGCAATATCTCTTACATATGTCACGATACGAATTTTTCGCGTTCGAAAATCGACATCCGTACTACACTTGTACTTGAATGTCGTAGATTCAAACGTTGAAATTCGAATTGTGGGGGAGCTTATAACACAATTAAGTAAAACAACACAGCGGAAGAAAAGGAAATGAATATCATTGATATACAACATTCGATACAACAAAGATACATTATGAATCAATATCAGAGATACAAGATAACAATGCTACAACGGAAAAACAAAATGACATAAGAATATCAAAGACAAAAAAACAGCAGCGGAAAACAGATAGACAAGAGATAACTCCAATCCAATGCTCTAAGCCATAACTCCAAACCACAAGCTCGAACCACCATGCATTTCACCAAGATCAGCAAGTCTCGTCCATGAATCCGAAGATTCCAATATCCATGGCCTACAAAGAATACAAGGAGAAAGCTGAGAGCTACTAAATTCGATATCTATATCTACTATCTGAAAAACCCAACTCTAGACTGTCCGTGTAGAAAATTGTGGGCACCCAGAGTTTAGGAAAGGAACAATAAACTCCGGGTCAGTCATAGGACTGGTATGAGCAAACAAAAACAGTTCATCTTTAAAACAAACAAAAGAATTTAAATTTTGAAATCCGCAATGCTTTTGGAAAATGAAACTACCATAAGGCCTCCTGCCACACACACAATGCGAACGCGGACTTGTGGAAGATTTCTCCTTATGATAGTCAAATATGCTTGATACGCGAAAATCATTTGATATTATTATTAGTGCATAGTGGAAAACATTTCGAAAGATAATATTAATCTTAGCTAGCATACGTACCATTATAGTATGCCTGCTATAGCTACCATGTTAGATGGCAGGTTCTACAACTAAAGCCGTACAAGACGCGTATAGGTAATTGGATTTCCAACAATGGTCAGGCTAAGGAACTTCCTGGGCCACATGGGTACGCCTCTGGAGGGACGCCTCGAGAACCTAACCGGATCTCTGCCAACACAAGGCCGAGTTACCTCTGTAACTAGGTAACTACTACACGAGTATGCCATCCCCCGGTCGTAACCAACCTTTATCCGAACGATCGATACCAACAACCACAAAGTAATATATTTGTAGTGACCACATAGGTTAAATATCTAGGCTCCATACCATGATATCACCTCTATCCAGAAGGAAATGAACATACCCTCAGGGGGCGCTACCCCCAAATAACCTTGCCGCATCTTTCCTGTTTCGACCATTCCGGGTTGTGAAGTTTGACGAAGTCTCGTCCACAAAGCTACGCATTTCACAAATCCTTGCTTTGATCAACAATTGATCAGCAGCACTTCGTAAGCCACATTACCAAATTGGGAATGTATCACTGGTAACCATCAACTACATAGCCTCTGAGCTCATACGTCTCAAAGAAGGGTGTTAAGCTAAGAGAATAAATCTCCGCCACCAAACAGAAATGTATTTGATAGAAACCGGTTTTACATCTCAAAGTGTAGTGTCAGACACACATCCATACAAGTCTGTTCCGGGTTTGAACAAAACCGAAGGCACTTCCGAAGAAGCCCTTGCAAATCCGGGAATCCACAGTCCCGATCGGACTTTCCATCACTTAGGGAATCTCTATACCGTAGCTACTCGGTGCAGAGACAATCGATAGGTCATCCTATCGTTCTCGCAAATACCCGATCTTCACCACCGGTCTTCAAATGCTATCCATAACGTCGTATCACTATTCAGAATGGGTTATATGACACAAGGTCCCCTCCCGGCTAAATCGAATAGTAAGCGCAATTTTTAAAAGCACATGGATAATGGGATTTCAGTTATGTCACAACTTATTATCTAAAACCTTTCTTCCAAATGGTTAAACAAATTACCATTTACAAATCTCTTTTAAACAAAAAGATTCATTTCAAAAATCTTCAGTGGTTTAAATGATTTCCATACTTAAATCTTTTAAACAAAAATTTAACTTTAAAACACCTTTTCAATTTAAAACAAGGATTCATCAATCTTTTAAACAAAAGTTCATTCATAGCTTCTCAAGACAATTCCATTTAATATTGGATTAACTCGTTAAATCTTTAAATCAAGATTTAACTTATAGTTTTCAAAACTCGTTTTCAAAACTCGTTTCCAAGATTCTTCCATAATTTGGAAAATCATTTTAAATTCAAACTTGAAATCCCTTTAATGTAGATTGGTAGTTCATTAATCATATGAAAGCTTTTACTGTTTGAAAACAAATTGTTTTTATTTCGGAAAATCCGATTTTTATTTATACAAGTTAACATTTTTGAGGCTAATTCCAATCCCCACAACAGTTATTAAAAATGGTTTGAAACTCATATAAGCTTATATACCGTTTTTAAATTATAAATACCCAATCTAGAATTCAATTTCAGATATTGAATTCCAATTTAAATCAGATTATTCAACTTTAAAATCTTTATTAAGTTACTCAGAAAAAACTTTAATTTTTAAAACACTTGTTTTCAAAAGCCTTTCACTTTAAATCAAATCTATTTCCAAAACCATTTGAATTAAAAATTCAAATTCAAAACTATTTAAAAATCTGTGACTTCACCGATTTCCACGTGCAATCATATTTGTGTGTGTATAAGTGTGGTCCAGAGGTTTACACACAATAGTGCAATAACAATCATCACAGATATATCGATAAGCGGTATAACTCATAACGCTTATTTTCATTCACAGATCACAGATAAAATAAATTTATCAATCACAAAGATTCATTATTACAATTCAATGTGGGTTTCGGATAACCAACTGGAATCTGACTCTCTATCGCATCGAAATTCAAATGTTGTTTTACGGGCCAAGGAGTATTTACACAGAAACATATCACAAACATCATAGATCAATACACAGCAACTCACATCATAAAGATCACATTATTGAGGAATATCAACCCTCCCAACATCAAATAGAATCCAAACATACATACGTAAGGTCGGTCAATTATCTGATTAATTCAAATCAGACTAATTACTTATAAATCACAAATCTTGGTTATTTAATATTTATAAATTACAATTCATCTTGATTAATTACCCTTTAATTATTTATTAATTAATCTTTTAAAATAAATTAACCTTTAATTTTAATTCATCAGCCTTTAATTATTAAGTAATTACCTTTAATTATTTAATTCACCATTTAATTAATTGACTTTAATTTATTTATTAATTAATCCTCAATTAATTTATTACCATTAGATTAATTATCCTTAATTAATTTCGACAAGTGATTATCCCTAATCTTCCATTAATTTTAATTATTCGATTAATCCACCTTTTATCTCTAAATAATTACTTTTAATTAAGTAAATATCTTTAAGCAATTAATTGATTTCATTAATTACACTATTTAATTAATCCTTAGTTATAAATTAGTTTTCCTTAAATTAATTTTCCTTTATTGATTTCACTAGGTAATTAGCTTTTATTCAATTACATAAAGTAATTGTCTTTTATTTAATCACACAAAGTATTAATCTTTACTTTAGTTACACAAGGAATTATTCTTTCTTAATCACTTAATTACATTCTTTAATTTATCAAAAACTTGATAATTTATCACAAACTTAATTATCTCATTTAAATTTTCTTTAATGAACTCTTGAACTAGATTTATTTATTATCCTAAATTAACTAAAGACTTTTAAGTTAAATTACAATTAAACGTTTCCCCCTTTTTTTCTTTTCTTTTTATTTATCAATTAATTATGTACTTAAGTAAACTTAGATTAAAACTATTCCTCAACTCTCATTTATTCCTGTACTTAATTTTATACCCCAAACAAATTTGAAAGCATTTAATTACAACCGAGCCACCACGCGAACTATACTCGAGCAGATTTGCAAAAAACTCGAGATCGACTTCGAGTTTGTTCCCAGAGCGACCCGAGTTCTTTCTTTCTTCCCTTTTAAACTTTGTTCCAGTTTATTTTTTTTTAAAGCTAACAAAACAACCTGATGCTTCCTTCGAGCTAACACCGTGCTTTTACTCAGGCCATCAACCCATTTCCACGAGGGTAGACTCGAGCTTTCCGTCTTCTCCTTCTTCTTCTATCTCTACCCTACTGACATCATTTTACACTTGTGCATCATGCACACCAACCGAGACTACTCCGATAATGGATCCGGCCATCATCATGTCGACTTCGGCCCCATCTACCTGTGCAACCACCCAGGTCATCAATTTTGACAAAGAATCGAAATTTGGCATTTCAAATCAAACTCTAACCCATCTACGCCAATGCAATCGCCTTACGCCGATGATTCCCATCACTAGAATCGAAATTCGACACTCACTCACGGTCCTCCTCCTTTTGGTCCGATCCCTTGAAACATTTCGACGACGATGCAGTTCTACTTCAAAATACAGACAAGCACACACGCCTTAAAACCCTAAACATCATCGTTCCCATGCTTTGATCAATTATAAAATCAAATTGTATTTTTCCCTTGATCATTGATGCTCATACAACCTTCACCAATGACCACAACATCCAATTCATCTGAAATTAATGAGAATTTACAAAAATCCCTTTTTGGTTCAAAACCAATAATTCCCAATTGATATTTAACTAAAAATCTTAACTTTTCCCTTAAAATTCATGATTTTGTAATACGAATCCATTGGTAAAGCCAAAACACAAAATCAAAATCATAAATTTTTGACTTAAATTAAGCTATTACTGTAAATTCTAATTTTTGAAATAATTGTTCACTGAATCCATCTGATTTCATTTTAAAAACGATGTTACTAAGTTATAATCATTTTACTTTCAAAGATCAATCACAATATCAAAAATATAAGCAGATGTAAGGGAGTTTACTCACTAATAAATAAAGATCAGAGGCTTGAACTTGTTTTGAAATCTTGCTTTCAAGTTGAATAGTTTTTGGTTTTGAGGCAAACTGTTGTTTCCAAATTTTTTCTGAAATGCTTTCTAGTTTTAGTTTGATTTTCCAGATTTTAAACTTATCCTATGTCTGTAAACAGAATCAAGAGCATATACAGGCATACCCATTCACAACTTTATATTTAAACAACATGCATGCATTTTTAAACAATCACACCATAAGTATAGAACAGAATATCAAGGCGCAGAGGTAGTTAAGTGGGTTTGCTCACCAGTTTCTTAAGATGATGAACAAAGGACTCAAGCCTGATGTTGAAGAAAACAGAGACAGGAATTTCTTTTCTTTCTTTTTTTTAAATTTTTATTTGCTTCAAAGCTGAAAGCTTTACATCTCAGGTTGAACTGCAATTTGCATTTTCTTTTTACTGCATGCTTTTGATTTTGAAATTCTAGAACTTGTAAATTAATCTAGACCTTATATATTTTGTTCCTTTAAATGCTTGCTGATGATCAGGTTTCAGATTTTTATTCTAATTTCTTTCCAGATTTGAAAACTGCATGTTGCTTTGGTTTATGATTTAAGTTTTCAAATTTCTTGAAGCTTGGTTTTGATTTTTGAGATGCTTCATATCTCTGTTTCTTTTGCACTGTTTTAGTTGTCTCAGATCCTTTTTTCTTTGATCTGGATTTTGCTTTTGGTTTTCATTTCTTCTCAGCCTTGAATTTGGGTTTCTCGGGTTTTACTTTGCTTTGTTGAATTTTGATCTGATCCTCTTGCTTTACTTTCAGGTTTGATTTTGTTCTTCCTTTTGATTAAATGAAGATGTTGAAGTTTTGAAAAGAAAAACAAACATCTTGCCACTTGTAAAATATATTTACACTTGTATTAATTCTTGACAACAATATTTACAAATGTAGATTGTTATTGCAAAAATGCTCACACATGTAGAATTTTTGTATATTTATGTTTATGTCCTTTGTTCAATAAATTTTAAAATTTAGTTTTAATCCTTGTTTCATTTTATTTTGCCAAATCATGTTCATGTTTCCAATTTTTTCTGAAATGCTTTCTGGTTTTAGTTTGATTTTCCATATTTTAAACTTATCCTATGTCTGTAAACAGAATCAAGAGCATATACAGGCATACCCATTCACAACTTTATATTTAAACAACATGCATGCATTTTTAAACAATCACACCATAAGTATAGAACAGAATATCAAGGCACAGAGGTAGTTAAGTGGGTTTGCTCACCAGTTTCTTAAGATGATGAACAAAGGACTCAAGCCTGATGTTGAAGAAAACAGAGACAGGAATTTCTTTTCTTTCTTTTTTTTAAATTTTTATTTACTTCAAAGCTGAAAGCTTTACATCTCAGGTTGAACTGCAATTTGCATTTTCTTTTTACTACATACTTTTGATTTTGAAATTCTAGAACTTGTAAATTAATCCGGACCTTATATCCTTTGTTCCTTTAAATGCATGTTGATGATCAGATTGCAGATTTTTATTCTAATTTCTTTCCAGATTTGAAAACTGCATGTTGCTTTGGTTTATGATTTAAGTTTTCAAATTGCCTGAAGCTTGGTTTTGATTGTTGAGATGCTTCATATCTCTGTTTCTTTTGCACTGTTTTAGTTGTCCCAGATCCTTTTTTCTTTGATCTGGATTTTGCTTTGGGTTTTCATTTCTTCTCAGTCTTGAATTTGGGTTTCTCAGGTTTTACTTTGCTTTGTTGAATTTTGATCTGATCCTCTTGCTTTGCTTTCAGTTTTGATTTTGTTCTTCCTTTTGATTAAATGAAGATGTTGAAGTTTTGAAAAGAATAACAGACATCTTGTCACTTGTAAAATATATTTACACTTGTATTAATTCTTGACAACAATGTTTACAAATGTAGATTGTTATTGCAAAAATGCTCACACATGTAGAATTTTTGTATATTTATGTTTATGTCCTTTGTTCAACAAAATTTAAAATTTAGTTTTAAATCCTTGCTTCATTTTATTTTTACAAATCATGTTCAGGTTTTATTATTTATTATTTTAGAAGATATATATAAATATTTTAAACTTTGTATTAATTTTTTTACATACATATACACCTTCTAATTTTGGATCTAAGCTTCAAGTTTTTATTTTTTAATTTTTTTTTATAAAACACATATTTTAGTTACAATTTAATAACACATGGTTTGAAATCAAATTATCAAATCCTATTCAAGATGAACTATTATGTTTTAATGTTTTAATGTTTTAATGTTTTAAATACATTCACAAACTTTTATTCAAATGTATGTATTATTTTTATTTAAAAGAAACAACATTAAATCTTTTTGTTAAACTTAGATATTGTATATATATATACATATAAATTATACTTGCATAATCTTTCAAAAGAAAATTTTATTTAAAATAAAATTATACATTGATAAATAAACCTATAATTTCTCACTCTAATAATTTTACCTTAAATTAATTATTTTGAAATTAATTAATAATTTTTTAATTACTTACAATCCAATTATTAAAACAATTCAAAGCTATTTAACTTTAAGCATTTTAAATCTTCTTGTAAATACTTGTTCTTAAATTTCAAATTAAAGTTTATTTATAATCCAATTTATTTATTTATTCTAGAATTTTAAAATTAATTCATAATTTAATTCATAATTTAATTTTCAAAATTAAATATATTGTCAAATTAAACTTGTTCAAAATTCGGGAATATTACAGATTTCCCCCCCTTAGGAAATTTCGTCCTCGAAATTTGAATGTAGGGAGACAACAAAGAATATAGAAAGATCGAGAGATGAATCACCAGATCAAACTGAATATTTATTCTGCATTTGGCTTACCAAATCAGAATATCAATAATGGATACAAGAACGAATTAAGATACTCGGGTACCAGATCTACGAATATACAGAGGTATTGGTTAGTTCGAAAGATAACTAATCAGTCGTAGAATATATCATGACCCAACAGAATAAACAGATATATGGATGCAATCCGAAAACTTTTAGTTCGAACAACCAAAATATACCTATCAACCATAAAAACAATTCATCCAAACAAACAATTCTGACCCATCTGGAGTTTAGGTCCCATGCAAAGTATATCAAGGCTTCTTCCTGGAGCTGCCGGTAATCATCATAGAATAGAAAAGACGAATCAAAGGAGATTGATAGAGAAAGATTGTTTACGCTATTGTAGGGTACTAACCATTTATAGTCATACTCCCATGTCCCCTCTCTGTCCTCTTCTCACACTCATACTTACTATCAGTGGATAGTAAGATAATTTACTGAGGCATACGAACGGATATCTTAGGGGTATACTCATTCTAGGGTATACTTCACCCTATCTCTAATGAGTCACTTAAAGTGTTATACTCCTGAGCTAAAGTTTCAACCTTCAGCTCTTATACCAATTTGTCACGATACGAATTTTTCGCGTTCGAAAATCGACATCCGTATTACACTTGTACTTGAATGCCGCAGATTCAATCGTTGAAATTCGAATTGTGCCGGAGCTTATAACAAAATTAAGTAAAACAACACAGCGGAAGAAAAAGAAATCAATATCATTGATATACAACATTTGATACAACAATGATACAGTATGAATCAATATTAGAGACGCAAGATAACAATGCTACAGCGGAAAAACAAAATGATATAAGAATATCAGAGACAAAAAAACAGCAGTGAAAAACAGATAGACAAGAGATAACTCCAATCCAATGCTCCAAGCCATAACTCCAAACCACAAGCTCGAACCACGACGCATTTCACCAAGATCAGCAAGTCTCGTCCATGAATCCGAAGACTCCAATATCCATGGTCTCCAAAGAATACAAAGAGAAAGCTGAGAGCTACTGAATTTGATATCTATATCTACTATCTGAAAAACCCAACTCTAGACTGCCTGTGTAGAAAATTGTAGGCACCCAGAGTTTAGGAAAGGAACAATAACTCCGGGTCAGTCATGGGACTAGTATGAGCAAACAAAAACAGTTCATCTTTAAAACAAACAAAAGAAATTATATTATGAAATCCGCAACGCTTTTGGAAAATGAAACTACTATAAGGCCTCCCGCCACACACACAATGCGAACACAGACTTGGGGAAGATTTCTCCTTATGATAGTCAAATATGCTTGATACGCGAAAACCATTTGATATTATTATTAGTGCATAATGTAAAACATTTCAAAAGTATAATATTAATCTTAGCCAGCATACGTACCACTATAGTATGCCTATTATAGCTACCATGTTAGATGGAAGGTTCTACAACTAAAGCCGTACAAGGCGCCTATTGGTAATTGGATTTCCAACAATGGTCAGGCTAAGGAACTTCCTGGGCCACATGGGTACGCCTCTGGAGGGACGCCCCGAGAACCTAACCGGATCTCTGCCAACACAAGGCCGGGTTACCTCTGTAACTAGGTAACTACTACACGAGTATGCCATCCCCCAGTCGTAACCAACCTCTATCCGAGCGCTCGATACCAACAACCACAAAGTAACGTATTTGCAGTGACCACATAGGTTAAATATCTGGGCTCCATACCATGATATCACCTCTATCTAGAAGGAAATGAACAAACCCTCAGGGGACGCTACCCCCAAATAACATTGCCGCATCTTTCCTGTTTCGACCATTCCGGGTTGTGAAGTTTGACGAAGTCTCGTCCACAAAGCTACGCTTTTCACAAAGCCTTGCTTTGATCAATAATTGATCAGCAGCACTTCGTAAGCCACATTACCAAACTGGGAATGTATTACTGGTAACCATCAACTACATAGCCTCTGAGCTCATATGTCTCAGAGAAGGGTGTTAAGCTAAGAGAATAAATCTCCGCCACCAAACAGAAATGTATTTGATAGAAACTGGTTTTACATCTCAAAGAGTAGTGTCAGACACGCATCCATACAAGTTTGTTCCGGGTTCGAACAGAACCGAAGGCACTACCGAAGAAGCCCTTGCAAATTCGGGAATCCACAGTCCCGATCGGACTTTCCATCATTTAGGGAATCTCTATACCGTAGCTACTCGATGCAGAGACAATCGATAGGTCATTCCATCGTTCTCGCAAATACCCGGTCTTCAACACCGGTCTTCAAATGCTATCCATAACGTTGTATCACTATTCGGAATGGGTTATATGACACAAGGTCATCTCCCGGCTAAACCGAATAGTGAGCGCAATATTTAAAAGCATATGGATAATGGGATTTCAGTTATGTCACAACTTATTATCCAAAACCTTTCTTCCAAAAGATTAAACAAATTACCATTTACAAATCCCTTTTAAACAAAAAGATTCATTTAAAAAATCTTCAGTGGTTTAAACGATTTCCATACTTAAATCTTTTAAACAAAATATTTAACTTTAAAACACCTTTTCAATTTAAAACAAGGATTCATCAATCTTTTAAACAAAAGTTCATTCATAGCTTCTCAAGACAATTCCATTTCAAATTGGGTTAACTTGTTAAATTTTTAAATCAAGATTTAACTTATAGTTTTCAAAACTCGTTTCCAAAGATTCTTCCATAATTTGGAAAATCACTTTAAATTCAAACTTGAAATCCCTTTAATGTAAATTGGTAGTTCATTAATCATATGAAAGCTTTTATTGTTTGAAAACAAATTGTTTTTATTTCGAAAAATCTGATTTTTATTTATACAGGTTAACATTTTTGAGGCTAATTCAAATCCCCACAACAGTTATTAAAATTAGTTTGAAACTCATATAAGCTTATATACCGTTTTCAAATTATAAATACCCAATCTAGAATTCAATTTCAGATATTGAATTCCAATTTAATTCAGATTATTCAACTTTCAAATCTTTATTAATTACTCAGAAAAAAATTTCATTTTTAAAACACATGTTTTCAAAAGCCTTTCACTTTAAATCAAATCTATTTCCAAAACCATTTTAATTAAAAATTCAAATTCAAAACTATTTAAAAATCTGTGACTTCACTGATTTCCACGTGCAATCCATATTTGTGTGTGTATAAGTGTGGTCCACGGGTTTACACACAATAGTGCAATAACAATCATCACAGATATATCGATAAGCAGTATAACTCATAACGCTTATCTTTCATTATTACAATTCGATGTGGGTTTCGGATAACCAACTGGAATCCGACTCCCTGTCGCATCGAAATTCAAATATGTTTTACGGGCCAAGGAGTATTTACACAGAAACAGATCACAAACATAACAGATCAATAAACAGCAACTCACATCATAAATATCACATTATTGAAGAATATCAAACCTCCCAACATCAAATAGAATCCAAACATACATAAGTAAGGTCGGTCAATTATCTGATTAATTCAAATCAGACTAATTACTTATAAATCACAAATCTTGGTAATTTAATATTTATAAACCACAATTCATCTTGATTAATTACCCTTTAATTATTTTTAATTAATCATTTAAAATAGATTTACCTTTAATTTTAATTCATCAGCCTTTAATTATTATAATTATCCTTTAATTATTTAATTCACCATTTAATTAATTGACTTTAATTAATTTATTAATTAATCCTCAATTAATTTATTACGATTAGATTAATTATCCTTAATTAATTTCGACAAGTGATTATCCCTAATCTTCCATTAATTTTAATTATTCAATTAATCCACCTTTTATCTCTAATCAATTCTTTTAATTAAGTAAATATCTTTAAGAAATTAATTGATTTCATTAATTACACTATTTAATTAATCCTTAATTATAAATTAATTATCCTTAAATTAATTTTCCTTTATTGAATTCACTAGGTAATTAGCTTTTATTCAATTACATAAAGTAATTGTCTTTTATTTAATCACACAAAGTATTAATCTTTACTTTAATTACACAAGGAATTATTCTTTCTTAATTACTTAATTACATTCTTTAATTTATCAAAAACTTGATAAATTTATCATAAACTTAATTGCCTCATTTAATTTTCTTTAATGAACTCTTGAACTAGATTTTTTTATTATCCTAAATTAACTAAAGATTTTTAAGTTAAGTTACAATTAAATGTTTCCCCTTTTTTTTCTTTTCTTTTTATTTATCAATTAATTATATACTTAAGTAAACTTAGATTAAAACAATTCCTCAACTCTCATTTATTCTTATACTTAATTTTATACCCCAAACAAATTTGAAAGCATTTAATTACAACCGAGCCACCACGCGAACTATACTCGAGCAGATTTGCAAAATACTCGAGATCGACTTCGAGTTTGTTCCCAGAGCAACTCGAGTTCTTTCTTTCTTCCCTTTTAAACTTTGTTCTGGTTTACTTTTTTTTTAAAGCTAACAAAACAACCTGATGCTTCCTTTGAGCTAACATCGTGCTTTTACTCAGGCCATCAACCCATTTCCACAAGGGTAGACTCGAGCTTTCCAACTTCTCCTTCTTCTTCTACCTCTACCCTACTGACATCGTTGTACACTTATGCATCATGCACGCCAACCGAGACTTCTCCGATAATGGCTCGGCCATCATCATGTCGACTTCGGCCCCACCTACCTGTGCGACCACCTAGGTCATCGATTTGGACAAAGAATTGAAATTTGGCATTTCAAATCAAACTGTAACCCATCTACACCAACGCAATCGCCTTGCACCGATGATTCCCATCACCATAATTCACGTGAATTCGACCTCCGCTTCGAGACTCACTCAAGGTCCTCCTCCTTTTGGTCCGATCCCTTGAAACATTTCGACGACGATGCAGTTCGACTTCAAAATACAGACAAGCACACAAGCCTTAAAACCCTAAAACATCATCGTTCCTATGCCTTGACCAATTATAAAATCAAATTGTATTTTTCCCTTGATCATTGAAGCTCATACAACCTTCACCAATGACCACAACATCCAATTCATCTGAAATTAACGAGAATTTACAAAAATCCCTTTTTAGTTCAAAACCAATAATTCCCAATTGATACTTACCTAAAAATCTTAATTTTTCCCTTAAAATTCGTGATTTTGTAATACGAATCCATTGGTAAATCCAAAACACAAAATCAAAATCATAAATTTTTGACTTAAATTAAGCTATTACCGTAAATTCTAATTTTTGAAATAATTGTTCACCGAATCCATCGGATTTCATTTTAAAAACGATGTTACTAAGTTACAATCATTTTACTTTCAAAGATCAATCACAATATCAAAAATATAAGCAGATGTAAGGGAGTTTACTCACTTATAAATGAAGATCAGAGGCTTGAACTTGTTTTGAAATCTTGCTTTTAAGTTGAATAGTTTTTGGTTTTGAGGCAAACTATTGTTTCCAGTTTTTTTTTCTGAAATGCTTTCTGGTTTTAGTTTGATTTTACAGATTTTAAACTTATCCTATGTCTATAAACAGAATCAAGAGCATATACAGGCATACCCATTCACAACTTTATATTTAAACAACATGCATGCATTTTTAAACAATCACACCATAAGTATAGAACAGAATATCAAGGCGCAGAGGTAGTTAAATGGGTTTGCTCACCAGTTTCTTAAGATGATGAACAGAGGATTCAAGCCTGATCTTGAAGAAAATAGAGACAGGAATTTCTTTTCTTTCTTTCTTTTTTAAATTTTTATTTGCTTCAAAGTTGAAAACTTTACTTCTCAGGTTGAACTGCAATTTTCATTTTCTTTTTACTACATGCTTTTGATTTTGAAAATCTGGAACTTGTAAATTGATCTGGACCTTATACCCTTTGTTCCTTTAAATGCATGTTGATGATCAGGTTGCAGATTTTTATTCTAATTCCTTTCCAGATTTGAAAACTGCATGTTGCTTTGGTTTATGATTTAAGTTTTCAAATTGCCTGAAGCTTGGTTTTGATTGTTGAGATGCTTCACATCTCTGTTTCTTTTGCACTGTTTTAGTTGTCTCAGATCCTTTTTTCTTTGATCTGGATTTTGCTTTGGGTTTTCATTTCTTCTCAGTCTTGAATTTGGGTTTCTCAGGTATTACTTTGCTTCGTTGAATTTTGATCTGGTCCTCTTGCTTTGCTTTCAGGTTTGATTTTGTTCTTCCTTTTGATTAAATGAAGATGTTGAAGTTTTGAAAAGAAAAACAAACATCTTGCCACTTTTAAAATATATTTACACTTTTATTAATTCTTGACAACAATGTTTACAAATGTAGATTGTTATTGCAAAAATGCTCACACATGTAGAATTTTTGTACATTTATGTTTATGTCCTTTGTTCAATAAATTTTAAAATTTAGTTTTAAATCCTTGTTTCATTTTATATTTACAAATCATGTTCATGTTTTATTATTTATTATTTTAGAAGATATATATAAATATTTTAAACTTTGTACTAATTCTTTTACATACATATGCACCTTCTAATTTTGGATCCAAGTTTCAAGTTTTTATTTTTAATTTTTTATTTATAAAACACATATTTTATTTACAATTTAATAACACATGGTTTGGAATCAAATTATCAAATCCTATTCAAGATGAACTATTATGTTCTAATGTTTTAATGTTTTAAATACATTCACAAACTTTAATTCAAATGTATGTATTATTTTTATTTAAAAGAAACAACATTAAATTTTTTTGTTAAACTTAGATATTGTGTATATATATATACATATAAATTATACTTGCATAATCTTTCAAAAGAAAATTTTATTTAAAATAAAATTATACATTGATAAATAAACCTCTAATTTATCACTCTAATAAATTTACCTTAAACTAATTTCATAAATTAATTATTTTGAAATTAAGTAATAATTTTTTAATTACTTACAATCCATTTATTAAAACAATTCAAAGATATTTAACTTTAACCATTTTAAATCTTCTTGTAAATACTTGTTCTTAAATTTCAAATTAAAGTTTATTTATAATCCAATTTATTTAGTTATTCTAGAATTTTCAAAATAATTCATAATTAAATTCATAATTTAATTTTCAAAATTAAATAAATTGTCAAATTAAACTTTTTCAAAATTCAGGAATGTTACAGATTTCCCCCCTTAGGAAATTTCGTCCTCGAAATTTTAAAGTAGGGAGACAACAAAGAATATAGAAAGATCGAGAGATGAATCATCAGATCAAACTGAATATTTATTCTGCATTTGGCTTACCAAATCAGAATATCAATAATGGATACAAAAACGAATTAAGATACTCGGGTCACCAGATCAATGAATATACAAAGTTATTGGTTAGTTCGAAAGATAACTAATCAGTCGTAGAATATATCGAGACCCAACAGAATAAACAGATATATGGATGCAATCCCAAAACTTTTAGTTTGAACAACCAAGATATACCTATCAACCATAAAAACAATTCATCCAAACAAACAATTCTGACCCATCTGGAGTTTATGTCCCATGCAAAGTATATCAAGGCTTCTTCCTGGGGATGCCAGGAATCATCAAAGAATTGAAAAGACGAACCAAAGGAGATTGATAGAGAAAGATTGTTTCCGCTATTGCAGGGTACTGACCATTTATAGTGGTACTCCCCTGTCCCCTATCTCGTCCTCTTCTTCCACTCATACTTACTATCAGTGGATAGTAAAAGAATTTACTGAGGCATACGAACGGATATCTTAGGGACATACTCATTCTAGAGTATACTTCACCCTATCTCTAATGAGTCACTTAATGTGTTATACTCCTGGGCTAAAGTTTCAACCTTCAGCTCTGATACCAATTTGTCACGATATGAATTTTTCGCGTTCGAAAATCGACATCCGTACTACACTTGTACTTGAATGTCGCAGATTCAATCGTTGAAATTCGAATTGTGCCGGAGCTTATAACACAATTAAGTAAAATAACACAGCGGAAGAAAAATAAATGAATATCATTGATATACAACATTCGATTCAACAATGATACAGTATGAATCAATATCATAGATACAAGATAACAATGCTACAGCGGAAAAACAAAATTATATAAGAATATCAGAGACAAAAAAAACTACAGTGGAAAACAGATAGACAAGAGATAACTCCAATCCAATGCTCTAAGCCATAACTCCAAACCATAAGCTCGAACCACCACGCATTTCACCAAGATCAGCAAGTCTCGTCCATGAATCCAAAGACTCCAATATCCATGGTCTCCAAAGAATACCAAGGGAAAGCTGAGAGCTACTGAATTCGATATCTATATCTACTATCTGAAAAACCCAACTCTAGACTGCCCGTGTAGAAAATTGTGGGCACCCAATGTTTAGGAAAGGAACAATAAACTCCGGGTCAGTCATGGGACTGGTATGAGCAACCAAAAACAGTTCATCTTTAAAACAAACAAAAGAATTTAAATTTTGAAATCCGTAATGCTTTTGGAAAATGAAACTACCATAAGGCCTCTCGCCACACCCACAATGCAAACGCAGATTTGGGGAAGATTTCTCCTTATGATAGTCAAATATGCTTGATACGCGAAAACCATTTGATATTATTATTAGTGCATAGTGGAAAACATTTCGAAAGTATAATATTAATCTTAGCCAGCATACGTACCATTATAGTATGCCTACTATAGCTACCATGTTAGATGGCAGGTTCTACAACTAAAGCCGTACAAGGCGCGTATTGGTAATTGGATTTCCAACAATGGTCAGGCTAAGGAACTTCCAGGGCCACATGGGTACGCCTCTGGAGGGACGCCCCGAGAACCTAACCGGATCTCTACCAACACAAGGCCGGGTTACCTCTGTAACTAGGTAACTACTACACGAGTAGGCCATCACCCGGTCGTAACCAACCTTTATCCGAGCGCTCAATACCAACAACAACAAAGTAATGTATTTGCAGTGACCACATAGGTTAAATGTCTGGGCTCCATACCATGATATCACCTCTATCCAGAAGGAAATGAACATACCCTCAGGGGGCGCTACCCCCAAATAGCTTTGCCGCATCTTTCCTGTTTCGACCATTCCGGGTTGTGAAGTTTGACGAAGTCTCGTCCACAAAGCCTTGCTTTGATCAACAATTGATCAGCAGCACTTCGTAAGCCACATTACCAAATTGGGAATGTATCACTGGTAACCATCAACTACATAGCCTCTGAGCCCATACGTCTCAGAGAAGGGTGATAAGCTAAGAGAATAAATCTCCGCCACCAAACATAAATGTGTTTGATAGAAACCAGTTTTACATCTCAAAGTGTAGTGTCAGACACACATCCATACAAGTCTGTTCCGGGTTCGAACAGAACCGAAGGCACTTCCAAAGAAGCCTTTGCAAATCCATGAATCCACAGTCCCGATCGGACTTTCCTTTACTTTGGGAATCTCTATACCGTAGCTACTCGGTGCAGAGACAATCGATAGGTCATCCTATAGTTCTCGCAAATACCCGGTCTTCACCACCGGTCTTCAAATGCTATCCATAACATCGTATCACTATTCGGAATGGGTTATATGACACAAGGTCCTCTCCCTGCTAAACCAAATAGTGAGCGCAATATTTAAAAGCATATGGATAATGGATTTCAGTGATGTTATAACTTATTATCCAAAACCTTTCTTCCAAATGTTTAAACAAATTGCCATTTACAAATCCCTTTTAAACAAAAAGATTCATTTTAAAATTCTTCAGTGGTTTAAACGATTTCCATACTTAAATCCTTTAAACAAAAGATTTGACTTTAAAACACCTTTTCAATTTAAAACAAGGATTCAACAATCTTTTAAACAAAAGTTCATTCATAGCTTCTCAAGACAATTCCATTTCAAATTGGATTAACTCTTTAAATCTTTAAATCAAGATTTAACTGTTAGTTTTCAAAATTCGTTTCCAAAGATTCTTCCATAATTAGGAAAATCATTTTGAATTCAAACTTGAAATCCCTTTAATGTAAATTGGTAGTTCATTAATCATATGAAAGATTTTATTGTTTGAAAACAAATTGTTTTTATTTCGAAAAATCCGATTTTTATTTATACAAGTTAACATTTTTTAGGCTAATTCAAATCTCCACAATAGTTATTAAAAATGGTTTGAAACTCATATAAGCTTATATACCCTTTTTAAATTATAAATATCCAATCTAGAATTCAATTTCAGATTGAATTCCAATTTAAATCAGATTATTCAACTTTCAAATCTTTATTAAGTTACTCAGAAAAAACATTCATTTTTAAAACACTTGTTTTCTAAAGCCTTTCACTTTAAATCAAATCTATTTCCAAAACCATTTGAATTAAAAATTCAAATTCATAACTATTTAAAAATCTGTGACTTCACCGATTTCCACATGCAATCCATATTTGTGTGTGTATAAGTGTGGTCCAGGGGTTTACACACAATAGTGCAATAACAATCATCACAGATATATCGATAAGCGGTATAACTCATAACGCTTATCTTCATTCACAGATCACGGATAAAATAAATTTATCAATCATAAAGATTCATTATTACAATTCGATGTGGGTTTCGGATAACCAACTGGAATCCGACTCCCTGTCGCATCGAAATTCAAATGTTGTTTTACGGGCCAAGGAATATTTACACAGAAACATATCACAAACATCACAGATCAATACACAACAACTCACATCATAAAGATCACATTATTGAGGAATATCAACCCTCCCAACATCAAATAGAATCCAAACATACATAAGTAAGGTCGGTCAATTATCTGATTAATTCAAATCAGACTAATTACTTATAAATCCCAAATCTTGCTTATTAAATATTTATAAATTACAATTCATCTTGATTAATTACCCTTTAATTATTTATTAATTAATCATTTAAAATAAATTAACCTTAAATTTTAATTCATCAGCCTTTAATTATTAAATAATTATCCTTTAATTATATAATTCACCATTTAATTAATTGACTTTAATTAATTTATTAATTAATCCTCAATTAATTTATTACCATTAGATTAATTATCCTTAATTAATTTCGACAAGTGATTTCCCTAATCTTTCATTAATTTTAATTATTCGATTAATCCACCTTTTGTCTCTAATTAATTACTTTTAATTAAGTAAATATCTTCAAGCAATTAATTGATTTCATTAATTACACTATTTAATTAATCCTTAGTTATAAATTAATTGTCCTTAAATTAATTATCCTTAAATTAATTTTCCTTTATTGATTTCACTAGGTAATTAGCTTTTATTCAATTACATAGAGTAATTGTCTTTTATTTAATCACACAAAGTATTAATCTTAACTTTAATTACACAAGGAATTATTCTTTCTTAATCACTTAATTACATTCTTTAATTTATCAAAAAATTGATAAATTTATCACAACTTAATTACCTCATTTAAATTTTCTTTAATGAACTCTTGAACTAGATTTATTTATTATCCTAAATTAACTAAAGACTTTTAAGTTAACTTACAATTAAACGTTTCCCTTTTTTTCTTTACTTTTTATTTATCAATTAATTATATACTTAAGTAAACTTAGATTAAAACAATTCCTCAACTCTCATTTATTCCTATACTTAATTTTATACCCCAAACAAATTTGAAAGCGTTTAATTACAACCGAGCCACCATGCGAACTATACTCGAGCAGATTTGCAAAATACTCGAGATCGACTTCGAGTTTGTTCCCAGAGCGACCCGAGTTCTTTCTTTCTTCCCTTTTAAACTTTGTTCCAGTTTACTTTTTTTTAAAGCTAACAAAACAACCTGATGCTTCCTTCGAGCTAACACCGTGCTTTTACACAGGCCATCAACCCATTTCCATGAGGGTAGACTCGAGCTTTCCATCTTCTCCTTCTTCTTCTATCTCTACCTACTGACATCGTTGTACACTTGTGCATCATGCACACCAACCGAGACTTCTCTAATAATGGTTCGACCATCATCATGTTGACTTCGGCCCCACCTACCTGTGCAACCACCCAGGTCATCAATTTTGACAAAGAATTGAAATTTGGAATTTCAAATCAAACTGTAACCCATCTACGCCAACGCAATCGCCTTGCGCCGATGATTCCCATCACAAGAATTCACGCGAATTCGACCTCCACTTCGACACTCACTCACGGTCCTTATACTATTGGTCTGATCCCTTGAAACATTTCGACGACGATGCAGTTCTACTTCAAAATACAGACAAGCACACAAGCCTTAAAACCCTTAAACATCATCGTTCCCATGCCTTGATCAATTATAAAATCAAATTGTATTTTTCCCTTGATCATTGATGCTCATACAACCTTCACCAATGACCACAACATCCAACTCATCTGAAATTAACGAGAATTTACAAAAATCCCTTTTTAGTTCAAAAGCAATAATTCCCAATTGATACTTACCTAAAAATCTTAATTTTTCCCTTAAAATTCGTGATTTTGTAATACGAATCCATTGGTAAAGCCAAAACACAAAATCAAAATCATAAATTTTTGACTTAAATTAAGCTATTACTGTAAATTCTAATTTTTGAAATAATTGTTCACTGAATCCATCTGATTTCATTTTAAAAACGATGTTACTAAGTTACAATCATTTTGCTTTCAAAGATCAATCACAATATCAAAAATATAAGCAGATGTAAGGTAGTTTACTCACTAATAAATGTAGATCAGAGGCTTGAACTTGTTTTGAAATCTTGCTTTCAAGTTGAATAGTTTTTGGTTTTGAGGCAAACTGTTGTTTCCAGTTTTTTTTCTGAAATGCTTTCTGGTTTTAGTTTGATTTTGCAGATTTTAAACTTATCCTATGTCTGTAAACAGAATCAAGAGCATATACAGGCATACCCATTCACAACTTTATATTTAAACAACATGCATGCATTTTTAAACAAGCACACCATAAGTATAGAATAGAATATCAAGGCACAGAGGTAGTTAAGTGGGTTTGTTCACCAGTTTCTTAAGATGATGAACAGAGGACTCAAGCCTGATGTTGAAGAAAACAGAGACAGGAATTTCGTTTCTTTCTTTTTTTTAAAATTTTTTATTTGCTTCAAAGCTGAAAACTTTACTTCTCAGGTTGAACTGCAATTTGCGTTTTCTTTTTACTGCATGCTTTTGATTTTAAAAATCTGGAACTTGTAAATTGATCTGGACCTTATACCCTTTGTTCCTTTAAATGCTTGCTGATGATCAGGTTGCAGATTTTTATTCTAATTTCTTTCAAGATTTGAAAACTGCATGTTGCTTTGGTTTATGATTTAAGTTATCAAATTGCCTGAAGCTTTGTTTTGATTGTTGAGATGCTTCAGATCTCTGTTTCTTTTGCACTGTTTTAGTTGTCTCAGATCCTTTTTTCTTTGATCTGGATTTTGCTTTTGGTTTTCATTTCTTCTCAGCCTTGAATTTGGGTTTCTCAGGTTTTACTTTGCTTTGTTGAATTTTGATCTGATCCTCTTGCTTTACTTTCAGGTTTGATTTTGTTCTTCCTTTTGATTAAATGAAGATGTTGAAGTTTTGAAAAGAAAAACAAACATCTTGCCACTTGTAAAATATATTTACACTTGGATTAATTCTTGACAACAATGTTTACAAATGTAGATTGTTATTGCAAAAATGCTCACACATGTAGAATTTTTGTATATTTATGTTTATGTCCTTTGTTCAATAAATTTTAAAATTTAGTTTTAATCCTTGTTTCATTTTATTTTGCCAAATCATGTTCATGTTTTATTATTTATTATTTTAGAATACATATATAAATATTTTAAACTTTGTATTAATTCTTTTACATACATATACACCTTCTAATTTTGGATCTAAGTTTCAAGTTTTTATTTTTAAATTTTTTTTTATAAAACACATATTTTATTTACAATTTAATAACACATGGTTTGAAAACAAATTATCAAGTCCTATTCAAGATGAACTATTATGTTTTAATGTTTTAATGTTTTAAATACATTCACAAACTTTTGTTCAAATGTATGTATTATTTTTATTTAAAAGAAACAACATTAAATCTTTTTGTTAAACTTAGATATTGTGTATATATATACATATAAATTATACTTGCATAATCTTTCAAAAGAAAACTTTATTTAAAATAAAATTATACATTGATAAATAAACCTCTAATTTACCACTCTAATAAATTTACCTTAAATTAATTTCATAAATTAATTCTTTTGAAATTAAGTAATAAATTTTTAATTACTTACAATCCAATTATTAAAACAATTCAAAGATATTTAACTTTAAGCATTTTAAATCTTCTTGTAAATACTTGTTCTTAAATTTCAAATTAAAGTTTATTTATAATCCAATTTATTTATTTATTCTAGAATTTTCAAATTAATTCATAATTAAATTAATAATTTAATTTTCAAAATTAAATAAATTATCAAATTAAACTTGTTCAAAATTCGGGAATGTTACATCATCTCCTACCAACGCATGGCTATGCAATAAAACTAAAGCATGCCATACAAAACAAACTATTCTTAATACAGGTAAAATGAATACCCAACATCATCATAGGCTTCATTTTATATTGCAGCCCACAAAGCACATACAAGCATATATCAACTTGTAAAACAACAGTTGTTTGACCTAAGGTTGTTCAGTACATGACAAACGCGAGTAGGGCTTGAAACCAACTGCCGCTGTAACTATGCTCAAAACATAACATAATAAGTGTTGGGTTTAAATATGTTATTACACCGTTTTACCGCGAACCACAATAAAAAAGACAGAGCGGAAGGGAAATCGACTTAAAGCTATGGCACCTAACCCAGTCCAAGCCCTATAATGAAATCATAACAAGAAATCAACATTGCATGCATCAAGGAACAGGGTCCGGTCACAACCTAGCCATATCTAACTACATAGGCATAAAGTAAACAAAGGCATAGAAAGTAGTGCTAGATGTACTAAGGCAACCATAACTCTAAAACTTGCACTTTGTCAATACCTACACGAACAAGTCTGCTCTGGCACATACGAAAGGCAACCTAGATAGCACCATGCGTATATAGGGCCGTTTGAAATACGCTTCAATGCAGACCCAACCTCACAGGCAAATGACAAGCATGAAGTTCTCTCTCTCATCAGCAATCAAAGTATGCTCACATAGAGGGCAATTCCAATCATGAATAGCCTTAAATGTGTTCCAGGCATCTACTAAGTCAACCCATGGAATAGAATAAGGAAAAGTTATTCCATTTCGGTCTGACGCCTTATTAAGCTAATCAAAGGTAGGTAATGCATCAGCATGGCATTATGGCCTGAGCACCAAACAACATCCATCACTACATCTTTCTCAACAATACCGTGAAGCTTTATGGTGGTTTCCTTCCATTCGTCTCAAGACATTCGCCATTCTAAGAGAGAGAAGATCTACCTATGCAGTCTCAGGCTTCCAGCCCAACTTTCAGACATCCGGCTTCAAATTTCCAAGATCACACCAATATCATGATTTCTTGTCAAAAACCATCATCAATCTAGAAACAACGAACATGCACCATAGATAAGTGACAAATGGTAAAATCTGAAGGTGGAGATTAAAGGAATATACTAAAGTCGATTGTAGTAAATAGCAATACACTTTCACACTATAAAAGAAAAAACTAGAGGACGAAAAAGAGGATCTTCTTTTTGAAAAACTTCTTCTCCTTCCATAAACAAAAATCGGTTATTATATGCACGTAAGGCTATTATAACCATTTTTGTACAAAAAAAACTAAGAAACAGTGGAATATCTTGTGGACGTAGGATCAATAATAATCTGGACCATGTAAAAATCTCTGTGTCCTTTACTTTTATTGTTCTATTATCCAATTTCGCTTTCCTGTTTGATTGCAAGCCATTTCGACATTTCAACAAACAGTTAGTGCGACTATTCCACTATGTAGACATTCAGCAACACAGTCGCTTATCAAAGGTAAATTTAACATAGATTAAATTCACTGATTCCATTTAGTGGAAGCAATTTGTAACTGGGTTGTTCCATGTTCCTGTTGAGTGCGGTAAAACCAAAAAGCTTCACCAATATTTTTGGTGCCAAAAGGAGGCCGAACCTCCATCCCTCCGTCCCTCCGTTCCTTTATTCTAAATTTCCACCAAACTTCCATTTCCTTATCACCCACAGCTCAACCTCCCTCGCTTGTCTGCTGCATCTTTCATGCAGCAGACAAGCAGCCTTGGCATTCTCAAGAATGAGAACGGTGAGACCGGCCACAACAGCTTGACAAAAGGATCAATAACCTATGGCGTACGGAGTCACCTTCAATGGCATCTACCAGCGATCCTTCACTCCTTTTGTCAATTAACGATTACAGGGTAGAAGTAGACAGGCGGGTATTTGCAAAACTGGATAGTGATTCGAGTTACGGCATGAAACCCAAAACTAGAATCCAGAAACCCTAGTCATGATAACATGGGGGTTCCGTTGCCACAACCTGTAGCACATATCTCGGTCACATTAGTAAGAAATAATCCTAATTGATTGAGATGCATACAGATTTGAAAGATAAATCGCTACCCCCTCCCCACTGGAGCTAAATTCAGAAGCTCACACATGGATTTTTTATGCTTCTCTCCCCAAACCAAAGGAAGAAGCTATGATGAAAAAATAGCCGAGATCAGAGGCAGGATGGACTCAAATTCCATGAAGGAGCTGGCACCGAAGCAATAACTACAAAGACAAGCGCCTAGTACTCCACTGAAGAGCTCAGGCTAAAAGCACGATCTTTCGCGCCACCTAGTAGCAAGCATTATAAAAAAAATGTGTATATATATCAATGTACTAAACTGGTTACAAGGGTACTAGATGGCCGAAACCAGCATAAAATCCCTGTATTGTTTTTTTTATAAAAAATGTATACAGATTCAAAGTTCACCACTAATATTCATTGATTAAGCTTAAATGCATGATTGGTGGGATGACACTCCCAACATTGGGAACAGTGATATTGGCCCTACATACTTGAACTTGCATCACCGTGAGTCTGACTGTTCAGCCATGCGCTGAACGGGATGAAAAACTACCTGATATTGGACTAGTCATAGGGATATTGGATTGTACGTTAGTTAATTTGACATACCACATTGGGCGTATGGATATTAAACGGCCGGAAACAGTTCAAAACGAACGTGCGCATGCGATAATGGATTGTATATATGTGATCTGACTTTTCAATCAAACATTCTTCTGCTCTTCGCAGCTCACTGTCGTTGTCCAAAGTTGAAGTTCCGCCTACTAGCGACAGTGAAAATCTCAGAAGTGAGAATGGTGAAACTAGAGAAGAATGCAGTCAAGCATACGGCTAAGGACATTATGCCTTAAATAGAGGGCAGGTCAAAATAGACATGCAGCCAAACATACGGCTAAGGATACTATGTCCCCAAACAAGGGGCAGGTCATAACAAATATATAGCGAAGCATACGGCTAAGGACATTGTGCCTCCAAAATACTGGGCATGTCATAACAAATATACGACCAAACATGTGGTCGGTGACATTATGCCCTAAATTGGGGGCAGGAACAAATATATGGCCAAACATATGGTTAAGGATACTACACCCCCAAATAGAGGGTAGGTCATAACAAATATACAACCAAGCATGCGGCTAAGGACATTACTCCCCAAAATAGAGGGTAGGTTATAAAAAAATATGGCCAAATAGTTGTCTAGGTACACTATGCCCCTAAACAGGGGGCAAGTCATGTTCAAATCATAGTTAGACTAGAGCGCTACGCCCTCAAACAAAAGAGAGCAGGTCACATCGCATATGCAGTTAGGCCAGCATTGGATATCACTCCTAAGCAAGAGGGTCGAGCTACGGCTATGTGCATGAAAACACTACGACCAACAAAGGTCATGATCATGGGACATATGCTATTTCGAGACCTTATCCTAGACTTAGCAGGAGAGCACAATACATGGAATGTACTAAAAGGCTATCAGTTAGATACAGATCCAATTACTTCTTAAAGCTTCTCAGGTATATATCAATAAACTAGGTTGTCAATTCTTAATTATGAATCTTACATGTCTTCTAGAAATAACATTATCTATTTCTGCATACCCTCACGTAATTTGCTATTTGGGTCATATTACAAATAAAAATTAAATTATGACTCTGGTCCAAACTCGAAAAAAAAATTGGGCATGGTCGCACCATGCCATTACAATTTACTACAATGCAATGTTGCGGGTTGAAATATCTACTGAACGAAAAGCAGAAAACTAGTTTTCCAGCTCAGTAATCATGACTGATGATCGGGAACGCGAAACCCTCCTATAAGCAGTGGTGCGGTAAGCGACGCGGGGGCCGTAGTTAGCACCGGCCTAAACATTTTCATAGTTTAAGGATCTATACTCAAAATCTGCATGGTTATACAAAAAGGACAAATTGAGTCCAGGCCTGAAACATCTAAAAACGTCAATTGCATGTTGCCGGCCGATTTCTGCTATTTTTGTTTTCACCTTCTCTTTATGAAGCTCATCCAAAAGAGATGCATTATCCATCTTACCTTAAGAAACTATGATAGAATCGAGCCAGGCCTCACACTCTAAATTACATAACTTATTCTTTAAGGCATTTATCCATCTCGTAGTTATTTTCCTAATCCTTTCGAGTTCGCCTGAGAGGTGCCCCTTTGTATTTTCGACATCCATAGGTAAGGGGCCAAAGAAATCGTCCTTCGTAGATATGAACGCCGAAACCCGAATATCCGGTTTCCCTAACTTTCTCTTAAAGTAATCCTCTAACTCTTTGATTTTAGCCTCATAATGAGTCTTCATGTTATTCTTCCATCTAAGGACCATATCCGAGTCAGCTTCAGATGGAAGCATATGAACCACATCCCACCAAAAGGGGATGCGTGAGACTGAAGTCATTGGAGAATTTTCTTTTGTGCACAGGCGCAGCGCCATCTCTTTGTCCATCTCTACAATCCTTTTCTTTAGCCTTTTGATTTCATCCTTATATAAATCCCCGTATTTGCTATCAACATTATTTAGTAGGCCTTTTAATTCTACTGCTCTGAGCATAGCGGAATCTAACTTCTTCTGAAGAACAACTACCTTTGAACCCTAATCGAGAGAAGCCAAATGGAGAAAAAGTAAATAAATCCACATATATTAGAATCAAATAAATAAGAAAAATATGACTGTTGAAAATTCATAAGTTTTGTAAAGAAATAGTAGAACTTTTGAATCATGTCAAATTCTACGAAAAAAATTTCGTTATTATAGAGTTCTTATAATTGAATACTAAGATGGACTCTAAGGAATGCTAGGAAGAGGTGGAGCCGTACTAAAAACAAATGTCTAATGGGGTCATAACATGCTCCTGCCTAATGACCCATCCCCTGATCAACTGTTACTTCAAAGTATTCTTTGTCATTCAGAAAAATTAGATCCAATGTAGGGTAGAAGAAATCGAGGACATCTTGAGACCGTTGCAGTAACGCCTTAGCCCTCTTTCTTTTAATTTTCTCTTGCTCAAGCTTATTCGAGTAAGAAATGACTCTATCTTGAGAAACCTGCAATGAGGCCTTAAGCTCACACACCATTAGTACTGCCCTTTTTCTGGTATCATTTAGGATCTCAACAAACTGAAACATTGTCTTCCTACTTAAGGCTGAAAAAACACCAAATAGCATGTTAGTGATAATCTCCCATCCATTGTCACGAAGACGAGAAAGTCCAGAACTCGTGTCCAAATAAGGCCTTAGAATCATCCTTCCCTATTCCACAGCCTCTTACTCACCAAGCAACCTCGCAATCTCTAGAGACATGTCCTCCACTTGTTTCTTGTATTGTGCAATCTCTTCTCTGTAAACAATATCGTAGAGTTCTTCATCCATATTTATGGTCTGCTTTATCTTTTCTAGCTCTAATGCAGCTTCCCTCGACCATGCATGATATCTCCTATTACAATCATACTGACATTCAAGCGTGCTCTTGTCATTTGCAACCTCTGCACGAATGCAGTTAGTGTCGAACAGAGCTCTAAAATAACTAAGTCACAATTGAAATAAAATTTAGTCACATAATCAAAACATAACATATCAAGTTTTGACACTAAAACATTCAGTACTTATTACATCTTCTCTACTTATCGACATGGTTGAAAGTCATATGTAACTTAACAAAGATATCAAAAGGCCATTCATTAGTCCCGGTTCTAAACTCAAGCCAAAACCATTCTAGATTAGGGCTATCAGGTGGAAAAGAACCACTTTCTAACGTGCATCGCCATCGATGCAATACGAAATCACTAAGGGTTTCTTTTTCTCGAACTACTTGATTTATTTAGCTAATAACTCCTCGGTCCTATTCTTAACATCTGCATAAGTCTATTCTAATCCGTTTTCTTGTCAAACCATAGCCAGGTGCTCAACGTAAGAAAATATTAAGTATGTTTTTCGAGTCTAGCCTCAGTCTCTCTCAATAGTTTTGTGAACGCGTTCCCTTCAAAATACTAAGCAAAACAATGAGAAAAGTGTGATTATTCGCAAGGTAAATATAACCGGCACAATTCGCATTACAAACACCGAAATAAACTTCAAGTATTCGGTGCAACAAAATACAAAAGATGTTTAGGACTAATCATCTAAGTCCATCAAAGGATTTGAGTTAACCTTATTCACAGATGTGTTGTCTTATCCATCAGATTGCAGGTGCCTCTAGTCTCCATCAGCCTCTGCCTCACCTCTTGAGAAGGGTGCTCAGAATGGTTCAGGCCAACATCCTGCTCCTCTGACTCTTCTTTATTCCACCTAGTTTAGAAATATGCAACGATTGAATCAACCACATATTCTATCCTCAAGAAGTCAGGCTTAACTTCTATCCCAAATGTACGCTTAGCCGAAGCAAAGAAACCATAAGTCACATCAGAAGTGACATTATTAAGTTCTTTCTTTGATTGAGCCAAATCGTCCTTCATCGCCCTTAGCTCTGTTTCAACCTTGGACATCACTTCATCCTTCTCTCTCAACCCACACTACTTCAAAGCCTGAGCACCTTAGAAAATTCAATCTAGCCTCCTCCTCAGGCTTGATCATGGTAGTGGTATGCACTGCTTTCTCAAAATTAGCAGAAGCAAGGTCAACCTCAAGTTTAGCTACCTAGTTTGAAAGCAAGGCATGTGCACTTCCTGATTCACACGCCTTTACTATCAAGGAAACCAACTACGAAGAATGTGAAGTTTGAACAATGTAAGTAACAAGTTGGAAACAAAAGAAAGAAGAAAGGAGGGGGGAGGTCACTCACTTAAGACCGAAGCTTCTCAAATTTAGATAGAAGTGCAGAGGGAGACATCTCGGAAGCCATATCAGAAAAGGGAGGAGGAACTTGTGCAGCACTTCCTAATTTTTCTACTAAAGAAGGCATAGAAATCTCATATGCATTCAAGCTACTTGCAGGAGGAGCAGGATCGCTCTGAGAAGAAGCAGCAGCAAACCCAGTTGGTGTGGAGGTCGAAGGAGGAAGGATACTTGCATCAGGAGGAAGTGGAATGTACGATGGGGTAGGAATAGTCAATCTTTTTGAAATATTAAGAGAATCACCAGACCCTTCATGTGGTCTCTTCTTCTTGTTCTTTTTCTCTTCTAGAGCCCTACGGATCTTAGCTGCAGCATCATCATCCATGCTATCTACAAAGGAAGAAAAATGACAAAATTAGAATAACATGTATGACAATTCCTAAAATTTGTTACAGACAACTTATATCCCCAAATCCAATTAGAGAAGGAGTAGGCTTGAATATGTTATGAGAAAGTACATGACCAAGACGTAATAAAATCGCAATCCTTTAGCTTCGACCCAACAAATAAACCCTTTATTATTCTAGCCTCCGTTGACAATTTCAAAATCTACTGCCTATGAGACTTTTAAAATTGCTCATTATTCTTTGAAGAGATGGTGTAGATAGAATAATAGTGAGAGAAAGAATGAAATTCATCAAAGTTCGAAATAAAGAAATAGAATTCAGCCTATTTCTTAGTTCTAGTTGGGACATCTAGAAAAAAGATTCCCTATCTTGAATATAAAAGAAGTCGTCACCTCCCTTGGTAGGACTCTTTCTAATCTTAAAAATAAGCTAAAGTTCCTCGCTAATTAGATTGGTACCATTTATAGCATAATGGACAAAAGTGGCCAAAGAAAGGGTATAAGAATGAGGGGAATGTTGAATCGGAGCAACATCTAGGGTTACAAGCCATTGATGGATTATTGGTTGCATCGGAAGGAACAAACCACATCGAATATGCTCGAGAGTGATAGCATTATACTCCTATGGCGGCATATTAATGCATTTATGAGATTCCATAACCTTAGTTGCATAGCCATGAAACCCAATTTGTTTAAGAACCCCAATAGCATCTCCTAAATAAGTGGTTTTCCAAGGAGCAAGTATATAGGAAGACGAAGAAGAAGTCATGTTAAAATCCTAAAGGTTGCTTTAAAGAAAGATCAAGAATTGAAATGATTTTTTTACTTTCAATCTGCCATATTAACCTCAAATTTTGAAATTAATCCTTTAACAGCCTAAAAGGATAAAAAAAAATAGGAATGATGAAGAAAGAAGATACATACCTTAGTTTGAATAATGGCCGCATGATTTAAGTGATCATAGATTTTGTAAAATGTTGATTTGATGCAGAAATAATGAGTGCTAAGATTTACAAAATCCACCTTGAAAAGAAAAAGGCCAGAATAACAACTGTTTGAATATGGTCCAGTAAGAAACTGACATGTGTACAAGAGCATAAAATGTGAATGTTGCTGAAATAACTGATTAAGCACACAAACCAGGTGTTTAGGGCAACAAGTCTACCTCGACCTACAGTCGTTGCAGACATGGAGGGCAAGTGTTACATCCACTCTTACCATGAACCACAATAAAAGTAAGCGAGACAGAGTGAAAGGGAAATCGACTTAAATTCATGGCACCTAACTCGACAACCCCTGCAATAAAAGGATCGTAAAAGGAAACTAACATCGTGCACATCATGGAATAGGGGCGAGCCACCATAATCATATCCAATAGCACATGCATAAAGTAAACAGAGGCATAGAAAGTAGTGCTAGATGTACTAAGGTAACCTGACCTCTAAAACTCGCATTTTGTTAATACCTACAAGAATAGGTCAGCTCTAGCACATACCGAGGGCAACCTACATAGCACCACACAGAGCTAAAAGCATTCCAAAGAGACTGTATACAAAGCCACTCGAAATACGCTTCAACGCAGATTTAACCTTGCATGCAAATGATAAGCGTGAAGTTCTCTCTCTCATTAGCAACCAAAGTATGCTTACACAGAGAGCAATTGAAGTCACGAATGGTCTTAAACGTGCTCGAGGCATGTACCAAGTCAACCCATAGAAAAAATAAGGAAAAGATATTCCATTCTAACCCGACACCTTAGTAAGTAATCAAAGATGGCAAAGGTATTAGTAGGGCATTGCGGTCTGATCACCGAAAAACATTCATCACTACATCTTTTTCAACAATGCTGCAAAGCTCCAGGGAGGTTCCCTGCCATTCCTCTTAAGACATTCTCCATTCTGAGAGAGAGGAGACCGACCATGCATGCTCATTCTTCCCGCCCAAATTTTTCGAACATCCTGCTTTAAATTTCCAGGATCCCGCCAATATCACGATTTCTCACCAAAAACTCATCATCAATCCAGGCACAAAGAACATGCATCATGAATAAGCAACAAGTGGAAAAAAATCTGATGGCGGAGATTGAAGGAAAATACTAAAATCAATTACAGCAAACAGCAATACACTTTTGATATTACAAAAGGAAAAACTAGAGGACGAAAAAGGCGATCTTCTTTTTGAAAAACTTCTTCTCCTTCGTAAACAAATATCAGATATTATATGCCTGTAAGGCCATTATAATCATTTTTGAACAAAAACAACTAAGTAATAGTAGAATATCTCGTGGTCATGGGATTAACAATAATCTGAACCATGTAAAAATCCCTTTGTCCTGTACTTTTATTATTCTATTATCCAATTTCGCTTTCCTATTTTATTGCAAGCCATTTTGATATTTTAACAAACGGTTAAAGTGTGACTACTCAACTTTGTCAACATTTAGCAACATAGTCGCTTCTCAAAGGTGAATTTAACATAGATTAAATTAACCAATTCCAATTCGTGGAAGCAATTAGTCACTGGATTGCTCCACGATCCTATTGAGTGTAGTGAAGCCGAAAAACTTCACCAACATATGCTACACACTATATAAACTCGATTATACACACAACTGTCTCACTATAGTATACACCTATAAAATTCCACATAAGATCTGTAATTAAAAAAATCCAAAATAGATTTCCATATTCTTTTTCTTCCAAATCATTCGTCCGAAATTGATTCAAAATGGATTTCCAAATTACTTTCTTGAAATCACTTCATTAACAAAAATCCAATATATATAGAAATCAAATACTAGAGGTCCATTCTGAAAATGATGTCAATGTACTACTTTTGTACAGATAGTTTATCACAATATTTCCTAATTTGTTTAAAATCAATTTTTGCAATATTTTTCTCTAATTGATTTGCAAAACCAAATTTATTCAAACCACATTTCCAAAACACTATGCAAAATAACAACTTCCATTAATTATTTAAATTGCTACTTTTCCATTTACTAAAACCAATTTCTAGTATTCTTCGATTTTCATCAAAACTAAATTTCAAAGCACAACTTAGTTTCACCAAATCCAAGTACAAATAAACATCTTCATATGGTAAATGCTAGTCATAATAAATCATCCGAATCAATCCCCACGGGAGGAATCCATTATTGTAACCCCTATGGTCCAAGCTCAATCCACGAAAGGCATTACCTTTGAGCAATGTATATCAAAAGCAACAAGTATCCAATCGTTTTATAAAACAACGAGCAATCCCTTTTAAAAGGCAAAATGACCAAATCTATTTTCAAATAGGGAGATGCACAAAATCATAATTAATTCTTTCAATTAGGAAATTCTCAGTAATAGGAAACACCATCAAATTCCTCTAGTTTATTTTCTTCAAATCGCTTTTTTTTATAAAATCAATCTATTTAATGAAAATCGGCTTCACAATATTTCACAGTTTCCAAAATCCAAACTTCATGATAGAAAATCAATTTCAATCTCAAAATACATATTTAACAAAAAACATATTTTAACAGAGCTACTGGGTGTGACTAACTATAAGCAAAATGGTGTTTGATACTGCTTAACTACTAGAATATCGCTAATGTCAAAATGTCCATATCAACTTCAATTACCAAGTTCCACAATATTATAAATAAACATCTTATATTATCGAATCTACAATCAATAATATTAAAGAAAAATCAAGTCTTATTTTTAAATAGAATGATGTTTTACTCCGCTTTACTAAAAAAAAGTTGATTTCAATTATCTAATGTAATTAAATTTTAATTTCCAATACAGTCAATATCATAATATTTAGTATTCCATTCAATAATTTGAATCATTTCAAGCTATTTAGCAATAAAGTCTTAGCTTATCAATTCTATTATCTAGCATCAATAAACAACTAAATATGCATTAAAACTCATACTAAAACTTGGAAAAAGGTAGCTTGGAAGTATGAGAACTTATACTCACTCATAGATATAGCTTTAGAATTATAATCTTATTCATGTTATTTCACTATATAACTAAAAGAAATAGTTGCACTCACTTCGTTGCTTCCCCATCATGATGCCTCCTCCAACAACTCGTGTAGAGCATCAACAACAATCTAAACACAAATCCAGATCCACATGCCAAAATGAATGAACTAGCCACTGCATCATTCCCTTCAGGTTCGACGTTTATCAAAACACATATTCAATAGGTGTCAGTGCCTCCTACTTGATGTTGATGCTGCTTTGAGCCACCATCGGCTCCTTGCATCACCTTGGACTATGCATTCATGCGCGATTTTATTTTATTTTCTTCATTTCGCATTTCTTTTTTCACCCAGTATGATTTCGTGCATGAATTTTATTTGGAAGTTATGGCTTGGATAAGGTTAAGGGAGATAATGGGAAAAGGTTAAGGTGGTCCTAGGAGTAGGATGAATTCATGGGTATTAAGCATGATTTTTGGTCCATTTAAAAAAAGAAAATCCTATTTTCTTTTTTACAAATTACAACTCAATCGAATTTAATGATTTTACTTCGTCTAATCACTTTTAAACTCTCTAGAAAAATTTCTCGATTTTAGTCTTTTCTCGAATTAATTTTTTAATGGTCAAAATACTATTTTTAAGCCTTAAAATAATTTTAAAATATCTATTTATTCCTCAAAATATTTACCTTCTTATTTATTTTTTCTAAACAAATTTTCAGACAACTTTTGAATTTTCAAAACATAGTTCAAATTTTCAAATTTAAATTTTAAGTTGATATACCATAAATTGTCGTAACTTTATATATATATATATATATATATATATATATATATATATTCATATATTCATCTATGTATTTAATTAATAAAATTATAGGTTCGCTAATTCATAGATAAATCGGTATAACATTATATTGAGTTCTCCAATGGTATTTGTAACTTTTATAAATATGCAAACTCAATTTTTTGTCTTCTATTTTTCTTTCTTCAATTTTTATTTCCTAATGGATGTAGCTACCCAAGCCAAACTACACTTATTGTTTAAGAAATGTCAAAACAAAGAGTAAGTGTATGAAGCACAAAAAAGGTTAACCCTTGTCCAATTTCATGAACAACATAGGGAAAATTAGCGCAGAGGACATTCGACCAAGTAAAAATGCAACAGTCAAGAGAATCAAAAAATTATAATTAAAGCTTAGTTTCACTTAGCAACATAAGCGAACGTAGGGCAAGTGTTATATGATATTTTGGGAATACTCATGCATATCCAGAGATGATGATAGATAAGAGAGGAACTAAAGTACCATTTTGAATAAATATTGACGAAATATTATAGAATCTGTTTAGAAATACAAAACGTCGAACAAAGAACAACTCTATTATACATATTTCTAAAGAAGTGAACGGAATTTATTAAAGGAAAACAACATGGAGTCGAATTAAAATAAGGAAAGTAGCCAAAGACAACCCGAACAAGCATCAGATTTAGATTCGAAGCAATTTCCAATATTAGACACGTGGAAGGCGGGAAAACACTTAAAATATGAATAACGGGCTAAGAAATGGACTCAAAAACTGACTCAAAAACTCAACCCGATGCACGTTTCGAGTTGCTCGAATCAAACCTCGTAACATGCTCTAGAGTAGTGCTCAAAATGAGCGCTTATAATTGAGCAAGGATTGCTCATAGACGAGTGTTCAAAGCTTCAGCTGACCTGCAGCAAGATTTGATCGACTAGAAGCAAACTTCGGGTTGGCTCGAACTTAACCTAAAATGAGCGCTCCAAGCTCTTCCAAACCCGAAGCCTCGCTCTAAGCTAACCTCGAAGCAAGCTCCAGGATAGCACTTAAAATGTGTGCTCTGCTCGAAACAACGAGCTTTCGTACAAGAGCGCACCATGCTTCATGTGAGACCAGAAGCATGCTTCAAGCCCACTCGAGCATGACCCCTGAGTAAGTTCCAAGGCAGCATTATAGAACACGAGCTCTCTCAAGTTCAAGCGCTCTAATTTGGAGTGCTCCAGGTCACGCACCCAAGGACCTGAATCGACTTCTATCCAAGAAAATGAATGGTCGAAATGAAAAGAGCTCCGGTCCAAAAAGAAAAAGAGCTCCAATCGAAGCACTAAAAAACCATTGAAAACATAATGAGATAAAACGCTTGCTCCCATATTTTTCGATCAACGAAGTGAATGGAGGTTCCCATCACATTCTTGCACCCAATTTAACTATAATTAAGTGCTCAGATGGAAGAAATGAACAAATCATTCTCGCCTCAGCAAAACAACATCAAAACTCTACAAAACAACATCAAAAATCTACAAGCTAGCTCCACCAACTCCTCCACTTTTCCATTAATAAAAACATGTATTGTGATCTCAAAATAAAGTTGCATAAATAAAAGATTATAGATTATAGATGATAATGAATAAGGAACTATGACAATCATAGTGATGTTGGTAGTTGCATAGTTGATGTGACGACCCCGAATTTTGAACATTTGAAATCGAAATATTTAATTGAATTTTAAATAGTTGGAAGTTAGTTTAACTTGAATTTCGAATATAACTATGAATTTGGAAGTTAAATTTTTGAATTTGATTTATTAATGATGGGTAAGGATTTGAATTTTCAATTTTTAGTTTGTTAAAAATATTTCTAAGGCTTAGAAAATTTTTATTGACAATACTGAAGATAATGGAGGTTTCAGAATTGAAATTGGAACTATTTAATTCAGTTTTGAAATTGGAACTATTTTATTCAGTTTTGAAATTATATAGTTTAAATCGATATTTAAAAATAGCCTTTCGAGGCACAGTCTCGGATTCCGATGAAACCAATTCCATTGGATCTGTAATATTGTATTATTATCGGATTCCAATTTTCGTAGCAATCAGAGATGTCGTTTAACCCTGACAGCTCAAAACGCATAGAAACTGTTTTAATCGATTTAATTTAAAATTGATCGTTTATTTCCGTTACTCGCGCATACGATCAAATTATGACTCGAAACCTTTTCCGTTGCATCCGGAATAATGTTATAACATTATAAACGCCTAGCGGCACGCCTCGATAGGAATTCGAGATTTTGAGTTAGGTAATACGAGATATTTTGAATATAAAAAATTTAAAAATCAAACCTGAAACGACCCGCAAATCCGTACCCCTTGAGTCAACACTATTCTACAACAATCAACTCAAGTTGTATAGAAATAAGAACCATTTGGGTTTAAGAAGAAGAGGTAGAAGAATAGAAAACAAAATCAACATCAGAATCTAACCATCGCAGCGGAATATTTTATTCAAAAATCAAATATCTCTGTTTATATATTACATCATCAGAGTACATCAATCACAGCTCAACATCAATATCATACAATGGATACACAACAACTCAAGATACACAACTCAAACAGCGGAATATATATATATACACAAGTACGGGAGTACGTATCGCCATCCAGCTCGTCTCCTGAGCTCCACAGCATCATATCCTGTATGCTATAATACTCGGTCTGACCCGAGCATTACAGTTAAATAACACCCGAGTCAGTCTGGATTACCAGCGTGAGAAATCACACCCAATAGATTATTAAAGTTTCAAAAATTCTTTGAAAACAAAAGCATCTCGTAAGACCACGCCACAAATAAACATGTCGGGTTTTTACCTTACGATAGCTAAAACACTTTTTATAGAAATCCTTTGATATTATAATAGGGTCTATATACAAATACTTATCAAATAGCCGAAATTGTTACATCTATTAAATTCCAGCTACTAGCCACAGAGTGGGTAATGAAAACAAAACTCGTACAAGGCTCGTAGGGAGAATGGATTTCCAACTAATGACTAGGCACTGGGGTACCACCTGCCACAGTACGGGGCCTAGATCACCGTACCGAAGAGTACGCCCGCTCCCCTACAACACAAGGCGGGGACTACCCCTTACTGTATAATCCTGAGTGAGATCGCCCCGCGGTTGGGATCAGCAACCGCCCACTAAGCCGAAATAAAAAGGGACATCTAGACTGGAATGACCTCACCCTCCTTGGGTGCTACCCACCTAGCCTTGCTGCATAACCCCTGATTTTCAGTCATTCCCATTTGATGAGGCTTGAGGCTAATCGTTACCTTTTAGAACAATATCCCTTAGAATGCCCGTCATCCACCTGACGATGTTTTGCAAGCATTCATCCATACAAGTTCGTCCCGGGTTCGAACGGAACCGAAGGCACTATTCCTACTACATCCATTTTGGAAATATCCTCAGGATTAGTAGCGACTAGCCCCTGCACTTCACTGCTCCATCTTCGACTCCGAACTCATTTTCCACGAAATGCACAAACCGGATCGAAGTGGTTTTCGAGAAATGAATCTCGATCCCGGTCTCTTCGAAACAATCAACGCATTTGGCCAATATTGATAGTCCGTTGTTTAACTATCAATTAATATTCACAAACATCCATCACACAATAAATAATTTTCCACATTATTTATTTATCTCAAAGATATCTTCCCAAGATATGTGTTTACTTTTCAAATTCCTTTGAAAACAGTTTCAAGGCTATCTGCCTTCTCAGAATAAATTTCAAGTATTTTTATTTCTTCCGGAATCACCAAACACAAAACTAGATTTTTCTAAATTAATTTAAAACACTTTACTTTTAAAAATATATTTTAAAACATACAAGTTAAAATTACTTTAATAATTTGTTAAAAATACATACTATATGGATATTTGAAAATAAGGTTACTTAATAAAATATAAAACTAGGTTTATACTTTTAAAACAAAATACTAAGTCACTTTTATATAATTACTACTATAATAGATTAAGAGAAAATACTTACTTTAGAATTTAAATATTAGAAACAATAAATTTTTCAAAACATACCTTTTAAAACTATTAACTTATATTTAAAAATTTACTTGAAAACGTACTTAGTTATCCAGGGAGAATTCCAACTTCAATCATTTAAATCAATTTTCCAAATTGATTCCCAATTTATTCCATATGAAATAAGTTTCTTTAATTACTCAATTCATTTCAAATTTCATTAATTATTCACTTAATTATTATTGTTATTATTTTCCATTTGATTTTAAATCTTTTAACTGAAATATACAAATTTCAGCTTTTCCCAACTTCTTCTTTATCTTTTTCTCAAAAATTTAAATCTTACATTTTAAATAAATGTTTTTTTCTTTTAATTAATATCATTGAAGATTAAAATTCATTAACTTCCTGTTTATTCAAATTTCCATTCTATGCGAGGACCTATTTAGTAGAATTTTTAAGTCACTTTATTTCTTTCCAATTCATTGAAAAATTTATTCAAATTGCTATAATTATTTCACTTACAATTTCACTTCTTATATTATCTTACCAAAATCCAATTTCTATATTTTTGGTAATTCATCATACCCAATGATATCCAATCTAACCATGGCATTCAATATTCCAATAAAGATCATCATAGGATATCAAATAAATCACAACAGAGGGTTTTAAATAATTTAAATAAATATTGAGAGATCCAGTTGGATCCCTCCAACCTGTTTTTCCCTGCATCCACAAACGTCAGCACAATATAATATATCAATTCCAAAATATCATACTATATCACATCAATTCATTCAACCATTAAAACAATTATTTAAATTTAATCATTTCAAATTTAAATTTAAACTGAGTGAGATTAACTCACCTTTGGCCTTAGATTGCCATTCACCTCAAACCCGCCTTATTTTCCGCAATTTCTAACCTTGAATAAATATTATATGATTTATTAATATTCGAAATATAAATCGAACACCTAATTACCATTCAATTTAATTTTGAATTAATTTTCCTTTATTACATCTTTTGGTAACAAAATAAATTAAATTCGTAAATCGTAAAATTTTATCACAAATCCCTTCTATAATTTCCTTCTAAACCTTATATAAATTGTTTGTACGTATATTTAAATTTTTTTTTCATAAGTAATTAATAACCCAAATTTAAAATTTAAAAACACGACTATTTTAAATCTAGCTGTCAAATTAATTTCTTTTCTTCCTGTTTATTGTTCCGGTAGAACAATAATAATTATTATTACTATAAATCAGTAATTTATTTTACTGTAAATCCTTTCCAATCTATAACAATTTATTTTTTTATTCCTTTTTCTCTTCAGGCCTCATAAATAAAACTCATTTTTCAGCATCAAAATTTTTAAGTTCCCTGAATGTTCCCCTTTTTTTTAGGCAAGATATATACATATAATTAATTTTAATTAACAAAAATTGAAATTTTACCTTACTGTGACATATTTTTTTTTAACATTATACTTTTAAATTGATAAAACAATTGATAATATACCTCACTTTCAGATCGCGAGCCACTCCCACTGCACCGCCCACCCTAAACGAGTCGCCGACCTTGATGCTCTAACCTAAAGAACCCCAAACATGAGCATGCTCAAATCGACATCGTGACAGCGCTTCCTCGTTCCATCGCTCCTTCATAGTCGATCGCAATCATCAATATGCCCTGCTCGATGCCAGACCTAGCCTTGAACTCACGAAATTTGCCACGACCCTTCAGACGAATTCGCCTACGTGCCCCTCGCGACTGAGAAACGCGATCCCGGGAATACTCCTCACACGCACGAGCACGCCCTAGCCTTGAGCGCCACTCGAATTTCTCGTTTGTTTGTTTCTTTTTTTTCAAAGAGGGGTTTCGGCCATTAACGAAGAGAAGAGGATTTAACTTCCAGGAGAAGATAATGAATTCGACTCTTTTTCTTTTCGGCTAGCTCAATTATTACTTCCCTTTTAAAAAAACGCGTGTCTTAATAGAAGACAAGTGTTTGATGGTCTATAATGCATTTGAAGGAAACGTAAAGTTTCTGACATTAAGAAATTTGTCGAGTCAACGTAAGGCATATACATTATATTTAAATTTTAAATTTAAATCGCCTACGATTCAAATCTTAAGACTCTTGACATCGTATTGAAGCATGCCGCTAGGCTTTTATAATGTTATATAACTATTCCGAATGCAATGGAAAAGAATTCAAGCCCTAATTCAATCGTATGGAGAAGTAGCTTTTTTTAGATCAGTTATTATATTAATTTTGTAACGACCCGATATTTTCAACCATTCGCCTCCGCACATGTCGGACTTGAATTGCTCAAAATACCGCGTTGTAAATAAAATTTGGCAAATCTCAGAATATACAGTAAATACATAATCACAGATCACAGACACAGAGTATTTAATAATGCAGCGGAATTTAAAAGAAATAGTAGTTCATGAAGCTACTATATAAAATAAGATACATCAGAGTTAAACATGATACAACAAAAAGTAACAAGATACATCAGGTACAAATCAGAATACATCACTGAAATCACTGGATACAGAAAGCAAAATAGATGGCTGGATCTTCAAGGAAAGCTCCAACTCCGAAGGTGAATCATGAATGCTAACTCACTCAATCTGACTCGAGCGTAAAGCAAAATACAAAACACTCGAGTCAGGACATAAATACTTATGAACTGTAAATAAACTCAAGTGAACAGTAACAAAAATGCATCAGTAACTTAAAGGATGCTTGGGATCGCCCATCCTTTAAGGATCCGTTAAACTATTTACTATGTAGTAATATTGCGCTACTATAATAATGTCTACAGTAAAATAAACATACTTTTAAATAGCGTTCCGGGCTACCCATATCACCCTTCACACATAATAGTCCCAATAGTCCATCCAATATCATGCCATCTCCACTCTGGGTGACTGTCAGAGGATACCACACGGGCTACGGGAGAAAAACAAACTCGTAGTAAAGGCTCGGTATGGTAGGTGACACGGCACACAAGGCAATGCCAGGGTAGATATACCAATTACGCACATGGGCTGGTGGTAACGCAGCAGCCACATACGCCCACCTCGGAACACACTCCCAATCAAAATCGAAGGATGGCCATCTAATCAATCACCAGTAAGAGTATAGTATCGAAGGAATGTGTCCGACCAGAGGTGCTACCTCCTTTGGCCCGAGATCGCTCCTGTTTTAGCCACCTTATGCCAACTCACGGGAGTTGGGTCCACGTAATATACCTCAAGAACGTCGCCACCATCCTACTTCATTCTGGAATCTCCACCGCGTACACGGTTGTTAAAGTGGTTTTCGGAGTTGGCAGAGAGTATGACAACTTTCGATCCCGGACTCTTTAACAACCAAACGTTAATATAACGCCCTGGTCATTTCAAAATAGTTTATACTTCAAAAGGATCAAATCATTTCATTTCAAAACTATATTCCTTTCAAAATAGTTTACACTTCGAAACCAAAACCATTTTTATTTCAAAACTATATTCAAATCAAATAGTTTATCATTTCCATTTCAAACATATATTCACCTTTAAAAAAATTCATAATACTTTCAAAGTATAACTTTTCCGAAACCAAAATACTTGAAATCATTACACTTTGAAAATCATAACATTCCAAAATCATTCATTTGAAGTCAATCTTTTAATTCTTTACACTTTACAAATTTATTCCATGAAACCAAAATTTTCAATTTCCAACTTAATTCAATTCAAACCATCAGTTTCAATTAAATTTGCCAATAACTATTTCAAATCATATCAATTTCAAATATAGATTTGATCCATAAATTAAACTATTCAATTTTTAATATATTTTAAAGCTTTCATATCCCGCATTTCAAAAACTAATATATTTTTTTTTATAATTTCACATATCTCAAATCTAGTTTCATTATTACATAGTTTTGAAATATTCATTTCATAAATCCAATATTATTTAAATAAACTTACATTACAATTAAACCATATATCTTTTCATACAAATATAAACTTCAATATTCCTTTATCAAATAAATCAAAATCAAATATCATTCCACATTCACATTCTTTGCTAAAATAAAGATCAAATCATTTCCAATCATTTCAAAATCATTAAAATATTACATCCTTTCAAAACTTCATAATCAAATCATTATTTGAATTCAAATCCAAATATTCAAATTTAAATATCATTTAAAAATCAAATATTTCATTCATTTATTATTTCAAACATCATTACAAAATACTTTCAAAATTCCATTCAAAAATTCATTTATCTCATTACATCTCATTCCGTTTAACACATAACCAAGTAAACTTTATTTAAAATTCAAATTCAAATTTAAATTCCTTAAAAATTCAAATTTAAATATTAAAATATATTCAAAACTTTTTAAATTTCACAATTAATCAATTTCCAAAAGTTAAATCATTTAACACTTTAAAATATAACTCAAACAGTGTTAAAATCTATAACATTTCAAACATTGTCAAATTATAGCAACGACAGCATTTATAAAGTGCTATCGTAGCTTATAGCTTCCAAAAATGGTTTAGATCAAGAATAACGGCATTTATAAAATGTCGTAATAGATATTTAGTTATTTCAAACATTGTTAGATTCAAAACAATAGCATTTAAAAATGCTGTCAAAAGACTACAACATTTTGAAAATGCTATAAAATTCCAGATTTCATTTTAGCTTTTCAAAAATAAAAATAAAACTCAAAATTTTTATTATAACTTAAAAATCATATTTCTAGACTTCAAAATTTCACATTTAGAATCATTTTAACATATGATTTAATACAACAAAATTTTTAGATCAAATATTCAATTTAAAAACTCCATTCATTTATTAAGTCAAAATTCACTGTTTATTAACATATAAATTAAATAAAACTTAAAATTTTACTTCAAATACAATTTCAACTTTAAATTTAATTTCCATTATTTATTTACATTTTAAAATAAAATTTAAAGTCTAAAATCACATTTACTCCAAATTTACATACTTGAATTCACTTAAATTCACAATTTCAAGATTTAATATTTAACTTTCTTAAAACCATAATATATATATTTTTAAATCAAAATTTCATACTTTTGAAAATACATATTAAAAAAAATCATTTAAAATATACCACGGGGTCTGTATATAATTTTCTAACCTAGGTCAAGTGATACGGATATATATCATTTCAATCCGCAGTTTACAAAGAAAACCCGGGTTCTATCATTTCAAACCTGCAATCCCAAGTCAAATAAAATACAATAAAAATCGCTCAGGCCTATCATTTCAGCCCATAACGATTTTTCCCTATTCTAAAGTCCGTTCGGGTATGTATCATTTCAACCCATAATGATTCTATTCTAACAGGGAACTTGCAGTGTGAATATATGCATAAACAATATAAACAATGTCAATGTCACAATATAATGTCATATATCAGATGTCAGGTGATAATTAACAGTTTTAACATGGTAATAACATGGCATAGCATATCATATGATCAACATTAACTTGCATAACATTTTATATTACTAATCATTTGTCATCAATTCACTATTTCATAAGTATAAATGTCAGAGTGAGAAAGACTCACCTTTATCAAAGCTAGAGACAAACAACACACACAAGAGCGATTCCAAAGGCACGAAAAGCACGATTTGATTTGAATAGATGGAGACCCTTGTAAACAACAAAAAATATAACATACATAAGCACAAATATAGATATCGACATACAAATATAATCAACAACTTTAGTTTGCAGAACAGTTGCAAAACAAGATAGATGACCAAACCTTAGAAGCAAAAGACTTGCACACGACAACATAAGCTTGTCACATGATCAAATGATCTTGATCTCACCACACTAGGCTCTGGTTTGGGTCAGGTATGGCAACCATAAAGGTTAGGTTACAAGTGGATGAAGGTAGTGGAAGAGTTACAACATGAAGCATACATGGGTTCAAGGCAAATATGTGAAGTTTTTGGTGCATTTTAACTCGGCTATGACCACATATAGGCTCGGCCATGGGGTCTTCATGTCAGGTCAGATCTGGATAGTGGTGAAAAGGGCAGCCAGAGGTGAAGTAGATGATGGTGGTGGTGGCTAAGGGGTGGCCAAAGGCAACTATGAAGGCAATAGTGGAGTATAGGCTTGGCTAGCATTGTTTTGGTGAAGTGCTTTGCAAATTTGAGGTGGTGGCTTCATCTAATAGTCATGGCTAGAGGTGGTGGTCAGAGGAGGAGGGGTTGGTGCTGCTGTAGATGGTGGAGAGGATGGTGGTCGGCAAGGAGAGAGGTGAGGCCAAGCAAACATGAAGAAGAGGAAGGCTAAATCAGTGAAGAAGAGGGGAAAATGTGAAAGAAAAGACATTGTTTTTTTTTTGTTTTGTTTTTTTTTTCATACATGGCCGTGATTTTTAGGGGGAAGATGAGGAAGAGTTTTCACGTGAAAAGGAAAATGGAATGTCAGCTGAAGATTGGAGTTAAGGCAGCCAATTGAAGAGATGTTGGTTGAGAAATGAAAAGACAGAATACAAAAAGGCTTGAGCAAATAAAGAGTCACAAACCTTTCAAATTTCCACCATTTCTTTTTAAAATTTAAATACATGTAAAATATATATAAATACATATAAAAACACGAAAATTTGTAAATAAACAAAAATAAATAAATAAATATTAATTAAATATAATTAAATTAAGAAAATAGCAAAGAAAATGTAAACTAGGCTTGAAAATTTGAAAATAATGAAATGAACTTTTGAAAAATTGTATGTACATGAAACATATTTATAAATAAAGATAAAAACATAAAAATAAAAATGCATACATAAAAATGAATAAATAAATTTTAATTAAATATAATTTAAATAAAGAAAATAACAGAAAAATGGAAACTAACCTTTAAAAATAGAAAATAAATTCAATGAGCTTGGGAAAAATTCAAACATTACTTTAAAAATATTTAAAAGGTAAAAATATATGTAACATAACATATAATAGAATTTAGAATAAGATATGACAAGTAAAAAAAAATATTTATTTAATTTAAAATAAACAATATTGTTAAATAAAACAATTTACACCCAATTTTGTAAAAAGCATAACTTCCACAATATTATTCGGATTTCAATGAAACGAAAAGCATTGTTCTTGAAATTTTATTTACTTTCATAACAAAAGGTAAAATTAAAATTTTAAAACTTTTAAAATTTAAATTTAAAAGTCAAAGTTTGACCAGATTGACCAAAATTCACTTTTCTGGAAATATTCAATATATGCATGATTAAAATTCTAATCCACATCAAAATCAACATTTATATTTCAATTAACAAAATATATTCATTTTAATAAATAAAATAAAGTTTTTAAATTAGGAATTTAAATTAAAATAATTAAAATATACAATTACAATAATCAGAAAATACAGGGTTGTTACAAATTTTGATTTGAATATAAGCGCGTTTTTATATCATATGCTCACACAGCAATTTCAAATGCTATGAAAATTGAAATCCGATAATAATTCAATATTACGGACCTAATGGGACTGGTTTCATCGAATTCCGAGATTGCGCCTCGGAAGGCTATTTTTAAATTCAATTTAAACGATAAAATTTCAAAACTGAACAAACAACTTTCAAATTCAATTTTAACACTTTTACTATCTTCACTATTATCAATATAAATTTTACAAGCCTTCAAATTATTTTTAATAGGCTTAAAACTTCAGATTTAACATTTAGCTCAACTTCAACTTATTTAATTCCCTAAATTCAATCGTCAAATTCAAACTGATATTTAAAATCCACGTTAAACTTCCTGGAAATATTTCAATTAATTAAATATTTCAATTTCAAATGCCTAAAAATTTCCGGGTCGTCACATTCCTCCCCCCTTAAAAAAATTTCGTCCCCGAAATTACTAGCTAGGAAGAATGGTCTAACACCCGCTTACTTTTTCCCCGAAACCAAACGGTTTCTAACAATTCAACATCTTACCAACTAACTTATTATAAAAGACCCATTATTATTCTTATTAACTTTCCAAACTTTTCCAAAACCTTCTACAGTTTTCAAATAACTTACTTGTTCAGCTATTAAACTATAATTCAAAACTAAATTTTGAATTATCAAAATTTTCTCAAAAATTTTCTAACTCTCTAAATTTCCGAAAAATTTCGCCGGCGTCTCCTTTGCGCGGCTGACTCGGTGCAACTACAAAATGGCTCTACGGCCTCCCAAATCCAAAAAGAAAACAAAAAGCCAAGTGGCTCAATCCAAATCCCAATCAAACTTCACACCTAATTTAAATACATACATTTTTGTCGAGTTTTTCAAATTTATCTTTTGAAATCAAATTCAATTCTCTTTTCCCTTTATAATACCTGCATATTCTGCTTAACACTAATATCCAATCACAACATTCCAAAAACATTTTATCGACTTTCTTACCAAATGTCAATGTTCATCCAAATATCAACTTAGAATATATTTGCAATATTCAATCTCCAATTAAGAATTGACCATTCCTTACTTAAGTTAACATAAGCATTTTATATGTTTCTTTATTTATTTCCGTCTTACCAATTCAGTTTATGTCTATTTCTATTCAAATCGATTCTTTCATTTCCATATGAATTCAATTTATCTTTAACTCTGCATATATAAATTTTATTGTCATTTATTACTAATTCATGTCATTATTTTAATTAGTTTCATTTACTAACTTATTTCAATTTCCAATTTGAAATCGTTTTGTCGTTAACAAAATTTTCCAAAAGTTTTCAAAAAAAATTATAACTCCCAAAATTTCTGAAAATTTTTGGCAGTCTCCTTTGTACGGAGAAACTTTTGCAATTTGAAAAAAGAGATAAGTATATATACATCGACCCACACGGTCGGAAAAACCAAAAAAAGTTCATATTTCCTATTTTTATTGCGTAGGCGTACCTTATTTAGCATTTTAAGCAAGCAGCTTATTTATTTAGCGGTCAATGCAACCCAAATCCAGCCATACGACTTCCAGGTACATGTACTTACTCAATTTAAATATGTAAGTGCCAAATATATGCAGTTTAACTATATTTCACTTAGTTGCAATGATTAAAACATATGAATTCTAAAGAAATGCACATCAAACATTTTCCGTAAGCAATTTATACAATTTTAATACTAATTCAACTGTTTCAATTAATTTACAAACCATTTTCATTCAATTTGAATGGTTTTCAATCCATTCGTATAACACTTCATCAATTTGAATGGTTTAAAACTCAATCGCTTACATTTAATTTATTTTTAAGCAAAACGAACTCATATTTAATTCAATTGCTCTCAAAGTCAATTTATTTTACTCCTATCAATTCATAGAATTTTAATTATTTCCATTTACATCAAATGACAATTTATTCTATGCAATTCAACGAGATTTATGTGAATAAATAAGTATTTTTGTTTTATAATCAATTGAAATTGATTTCAACTAAATTTATACTTAATTCTATTCCGTTTTTAATTTTATTCACAACCCATATATTCTCATTTTCATTGTATTTCATATTTGAATCCATTCACCTACATTTCATTTTATTAACCAAACCAGTTCATTCAAAACCATTAACAATTTAGGTTCATCTTCATTACCCATTAAATTTCCTTTTTATTTTAATTCATTCACAATTATTTATTTAGCTCGACACATTCCATTTAAATTTCATTCACAATCCATTCATTTAGGTTTTATTCCATATTTGTTTATTCCAAACTATTTTATTTAGCTCAAAAAAAACCAAGCTATATCATTCAAGAACCATTTCTCAACTTATTTAAACCATACTTCATTTGGTTCTTATTTATCCCATTCATTCATTTATTCAATATAATTAGTTTGTCCACTCAATCCATTTTGAATTTTCATTTTCTTAAATTTTATTTACAACCCACCAAATTTTATTCCGATCCAAAATTATTTTTTTACTTGTTTAAATTCCATCCAATATCATTAAACTCGGTTTTCAATTGAATTCAGTTCAACTCTAAATTAAATCTCATTTTTAATCTATAATTTCGTTTGATTAGTTATTACGAAATTTTAAATTTCTAGATTTAACTCATTCAATTGATTACATGGCCATTTTCCAATTTATCTTCACTTATTTGGATTTTATTTGCAAACCATACCATTTTCAATTTACCATTCACTATTATGAACTCGCAATTCAATTTCATTAACTAATTTATTATCTAATTAGTCTTTTCCCCAACTTATAATCCAAAACTTTATTTTAATCCCAAAATCTCTTCATTTAAATTTTCTTAAGTTCAAATTTATTTTATAATTCAAGTTTTGATCTTCATTTTATCTTTCAATTCATCAAACAATATTGATTTTGGGCATTGTATTCCATTTTCAATTTAATAAGTCACAACTTATTGTTTTATACAATTCCATTCATCATAAGCTTGAATATATTCTTCTTTTATTTTAACTCAAGCCTTATGCTTCTTTATAACCCAAGCATATTTGATTCATGCATTTTAATTCTTTTATAAGTTATTCTGGTTTATTTATTTCGATCTAATTCTTATCCAATTTATTTCCTATCCAACTTATTTTCTAGTTATCCAGGTAAGAATTCAACTCCAATTCAATTTTATTTTAACTCAGATTTATTTAACTCAATCCGAGTTTTTAACTTAATTCGAATACAACTGGATATTATTTTCAACCTATTCAATTAATTTCAATCCGGTCAAATTTTTATTTCCCATCCAAGTTAATTTCATTTTAACCTTTCACTTTAGATTTACATTCCATTATCCAAAGCTTAAATTTCTTCCTGATTTAAAAATCATTTCCATTTATAAGCTTACAACTTATCTTATCAGGATTTTTAAACACCCGGCTTTGGTTTCAAATCATTTTGAAATCTTCAACATCTCAAATCACATTTCTCAAAAATTAAACCAATCCTAGTTTTATTCCCAACAAATTTCCTTTGAAATTTTCAAAAACAACTAACCTTTCTGAACAAATCAATTTTTGGCAGCAATCCATCACTTAGAAATTCGAAAATGAATACTGATGATGAGGCCATCATCATCGGAATTACTTTCCAATAATCCAAGTGATTTCAATGCTATATCACTTTCTAAATCCATTTAAAACTAATTTCCATTCAGCAATATCTCCAAGACAATAATGCTATCATTTATCTTCAAATACTTCCAAATTTTCAAATCTCCGGGATTTAAAATTTCTAAAGCCTGTTTAAATAAATTCTAACTATAATTCATTTGTACACTTTATGCTTATACAAATTCTCATTTGACTGTATTTCAATTTATAATTTACATTTATAATTCATATTTATAAAATACATTTTATAATGAATTTATTCCCTTAAATTTTAGTTATATTTCAATTTCTAGTTAAATTTTCACTTAACAATGATAATACTTTAATATTATCATTTCTAACTTCCAAGCAACCATATATTAGCTAAATAGTTTTCAAAAACTATTCTTTATATCAAAATATGTTTTTTGGGGTAAAATTATTTCATTCTCCCACATTTAAAACAATACCGTGTCGATTGTTCTATTCAAGTGTTTAGATACCCCTTCAATACAGTTGCGCAGACTGTGTCGACGAAGGTTCATATGCCATTCAATAAATCAATCAACAAAATATTAAAACAATTTATATTCACTAACAAATACGCGTTCATATCTATTAATACGCTCAAACTCATTTAGAGTACTATAGACTCTAATTTAAATGAGTAATTCCCACCAGAGCCAAGGTTATCTCCAAACTATGCTCTGATACCAAGTGAAACGACCCGCAAATCCGTACCCCTTGAATCAACACTATTCTACAACAATCAACTCAAGTTGTACAGAAATACGAACCATTTGGGTTTAAGAAGAAGGGGTAGAAGAATAGAAAACAAAATCAACATCAGAATCTAACCATCACAGCGGAATAAAATATAATAGATAATAATAATTTTACTCAAAAATCAAATATCTCTGTTTATATATTACATCATCAGAGTACATCAATCACAGCTCAACATCAATATCATACAATGGATACACAACAACTCAAGATACACAACTCAAACAGCGGAATATATATATATATATATATATATATATATATATATACACACACACACAAGTACGGGAGTACGTATCGCCATCCTGCTCGTCTCCTGAGCTCCACAGATTCATATCCTGTATGCTATAAAACTCGGTCTGACCCGAGCATATAGTTAAATAACACCCGAGTTAGTCCGGATTACCAGCGTGAGAAAATCACACCCAATTGATTATTAAAGTTTCAAAAATTCTTTGAAAACAAAAGCATCTCGTAACCCACGCCACAAATAAACATGTCGGGTTTTTACCTTACGATAGCTAAAACACTTTTTATAGAAATCCTCTGATATTATAATAGGTAGAAATACTTATCAAATAGCCGAAATTGTTACATCTATTAAATTCCAGCTACTAGCCAACAAAACTCGTACAAGGCTCGTAGGGAGAATGGATTTCCAACTAATGACTAGGCACTGGGGTACCACCTATCACAGTACGGGGCATAGATCACCGTACCAAGGAGTACGCCCGCTCCCCTGCAACACAAGGCCGGGACTACCCCTTACTGGATAATCCCGAGTGAGATCACCCCGCGGTTGGGATCAGCAACCGCCCACTAAGCCGAAATAAAAAGGGACATCTAGACTGGAATGACCTCACCCTCCTTGGGTGCTACCCACCTAGCCTTGCTGCATAACCCCTGATTTTCAGTCATTCCCATTTGATGAGGCTTGAGGCTAAGCGTTACCTTTTAGAACAATATCCCTTAGAATGCCCATCATCCACCTGACGATGTTTCGCAAGCATTCATCCATACAAGTCCGTCCCGGGTTCGAACGGAACCGAAGGCACTATTCCTACTACATCCATTTTGGAAATATCCTCAGGATTAGTAGCGACTAGCCCTTGCACTTCACTGCTCCATCTTCGACTCCGAACTCGTTTTCCACGAAATGCACAAACCGGATCGAAGTGGTTTTCGAGAAATAAATCTCGATCCCGGTCTCTTCGAAACGATCAACGCATTTGGCCAATATTGATAGTCGGTTATTTAACTATCAATTAATATTCACAAACATCCATCACACAATAAATAATTTTCCACATTATTTATTTATCTCAAAGATATCTTCCCAAGATATGTGTTTACTTTTCAAATTCCTTTGAAAATAGTTTCAAGGCTATCTGCCTTCTCAGAATAAATTTCAAGTATTTTTATTTCTTTCGGAATCACCAAGCACAAAACTAGATTTTTCTAAATTAATTTAAAAAACTTTACTTTTAAAAATATATTTTAAAACATTCAAGTTAAAATTACTTTAATAATTTGTTAAAAATACATACTATATGGATATTTGAAAATAAGGTTACTTAATAAAATATAAAACTAGGTTTATACTTTTAAAAAAAATACTAAGTCACTTATATATAATTACTACTATAATAGATTAAGAGAAAATACTTACTTTAGAATTTAAATATTAGAAATAATAAATTTTTCAAAACATACCTTTTAAAACAATTTTAAAACTATTAACTTATATTTAAAAATTTACTTGAAAACGTACTTAGTTATCCAGGGAGAATTCCGACTTCAATCACTTAAATCAATTTTCCAAATTGATTCCCAATTTATTCCATTTGAAATAAGTTTCTTTAATTACTCAATTCATTTCAAATTTCATTAATTATTCACTTAATTATTATTGTTATTATTTTCCATTTGATTTTAAATATACAAATTTCAGCTTTTCCCAACTTCTTCTTTATTTTTTTCTCAAAAATTTAAATCTTACATTTTAAATAAATGTTTTTTTTATTTTAATTAATATCATTGAAAATTAAAATTCATTAACTTCCTGTTTATTCAAATTTCCATTCTATACCAGGATCTATTTAGTAGAATTTTTAAGTCACTTTATTTCTTTCCAATTCATTTAAAAATTTATTCAAATTGCTATAATTATTTCACTTACAATTTCACTTCTTATATTATCTTACCAAAATCCAATTTTGTATATTTTTGGTAATTCATCATACCCAATGATATCCAATCTAACCATGGCATTCAATATTCCAGTAAAGATCGTCATAGGACATCAAATAAATCACAACAGAGGGTTTTAAATAATTTAAATAAATATTGAGGGATCCAGTTGGATCCCTCCAACCTGTTTTTCCCTGCATCCACAAACGTCAGCACAATATAATATATCAATTCCAAAATATCGTACTATATCACATCAATTCATTCAACCATTCAAACAATTATTTAAATTTAATCATTTTAAATTTAAATTTAAACTGAGTGAGATTAACTCACCTTTGGCCTTAGATTGTCATTCACCTCAAACCCGCCTTGTTTTCCGCAATTTCTAACCTTGAATAAATATTATATGATTTATTAATACTCGAAATATAAATCGAACACCTAATTACCATTCAATTTAATTTTGAATTAATTTTCCTTTATTACATCTTTTGGTAACAAAATAAATTAAATTCGTAAATCGTAAAATTTTATCACAAATCCCTTCTATAATTTCCTTCTAAACCTTATATAAATTGTTTGTACGTATATTTAATTTTTTTTCATAAGTAATTAATAACCCAAATTTAAAATTTAAAAACATGACCATTTCAAATCTAGCTGTCAAATTAATTTCTTTTCTTCCTGTTTATCGTTCCGGTAGAACAATAATAATTATTATTACTATAAATCAGTAATTTATTTTACTGTAAATCCTTTCCAATCTATAACAATTTATTTTTTTATTCCCTTTTCTCTTCAGACCTCATAAATAAAACTCATTTTTCAGCATCAAATTTTTTAAGTTCCCTGTATGTTCCCCCTTTTTTTTCAGCCAAGATATATACATATAATTAATTTTAATTAACAAAAATTTAAATTTTACCTTACTGTGACATTTTTTTTAACATTATACTTTTAAATTGATAAAACAATTGATAATTTACCTCACCTTCAGATCGCGAGCCCCTCCCACTGCACCGCCCACCCTAAACGAGCCGCCGACCCTGATGCTCTAACCTGAAGAACCCCAAACACGAGCATGCTCAAATCGACATCGTGATGGCGCTTCCTCGTGCCATCGCTCCTTCAAAGTCGATCGCAATCATCAATATGCTATGCTTGATGCCAGACCTAGCCTTGAACTCACGAAATTTGCCACGACCCTTCAGACGAATTCGCCTACGTGCCCCTTGCGACTGAGATACGCGATCCCGCGAATACTTCTCACACGCACGAGCACGCCCTAGCTTTGAGCGCCACTCGAATTTCTCATTTGTTTGTTTCTTTTTTTTTCGACGAGGGGCTTCGGCCATTAACGAAGAGAAGAGGATTTAACTTCCAGGAGAAGATAATGAATTCGACTCTTTTTCTTTTCGGCTAGCTCATTTATTACTTCCCTTTTAAAAAAAACGCGTGTCTTAATAGAAGACAAGTGTTTGATGGTCTACAATGCATTTGAAGGAAACGTAAAGTTTCTGACATTAGGAAATTTGTCGAGTCAACGTAAGGCATATACATTATATTTAAATTTTAAATTCAAATCGCCTACGATTCAAATCTTAAGACTCTTGACATCATATTGAAGTATGCCGCTAGGCTTTTATAATGTTATATACCTATTCCGAATGTAATGGAAAAGAATTCAAGCCCTAATTCAATCGTATGGAGAAGATAACTTTTTTTAGAACAGTTATTATATTAATTTCGATTTGAATATAAGCGCGTTTTTATATCATATGCTCACACAACAATTCCAAATGCTACGAAAATTGAAATCCGATAATAATTCAATATTACGGACCTAATGGGACTGGTTTCGTCGAATTCCGAGACTACGTCTCGGAAGGCTATTTTTAAATTCAATTTAAACGATAAAATTTTAAAACTGAACAAACAACTTCCAAATTCAATTTTAACAATTTTACTATCTTCACTATTATCAATATAAATTTTACAAGCCTTCAAATTATTTTTGATAGGCTTAAAACTCCAGATTCAACATTTAGCTCAACTTCAACTTATTTAATTCCATAAATTCAATCGTCAAATTCAAACTGATATTTGAAATCCAAGTTAAACTTCTTGGAAATATTTCAATTAATTAAATTTTTCAATTTCAAATACATAAAAATTTCCGGGTCGTCACAAAACCCTACCTTCCTCTACACGCTTCCCCTCTTTAATATTTACAGCCGAAACAAAACCCTTTCCTATCTTCAAAATCGGAGAAAAAAAAGGCGTACGAATCCAATTCGAATGAAAGCAAGGTCACGCACAAAGCAGGACATTGGGAGGATCACCTCGTTCAACAAAATCAAGATTTGGTGAGGGCGAGCTTCATCCAGTTAACTCGAGTCATGATTGAGCTAGGGCTTGCGGACATGTTCGAATCGGTAGGTCATTTATTCGTGAAGATGGGTTTCGCGGGCTAGCTAGCGTCGACCGCAAGGGGATGGCGATGGTTGAGAGCCTCTCGAATCGTGGGCGGCGACATTCAGGTTTAGGCCAAGGCAGAGCTCGCGATTTGGGGGAGAACGTAGAGGTAGCGGTGCTCGCTCGTTGATGGGGTTTGGTTGAAATCGAAGTAAGCAAGTGCAGGCTCGGGTTCGTCACATTGACGGCAAGGGAGGGATTGAATACCAGTCAGTAAGGTATAAATGATTAATTTTAGTTTAATTTGAATAAATATACATATATATATATGTATGTATGTATGTATGTTTTTAAATAAAATGTATGCAGAAAAAAATTAGGAATAGAATTTTGAAAGGAAGATTTGAAAATAAAACAAAATATTTGAAAGTTTATACGAATTAGATTTAAACAGTTGTTAAATATTAATAGATATGATTTTGGGGAAAGGAAGAAAATCTAGGAGATTTGTTGAAATAAAGTTATTTTGAATAAATCATCAGTTAATTAAATTTATAAAATGGAAAATTGAATTGTTCAATTTATTCGAATATTAATAAATTGTATAAATTATTTATACAAGGTTAAAATCGTGAAATCAAGTCAGAATGGAAATGGATTACGAAACAAAAGCAAATGTGAGATCTTCTCACTCAAGTTCAAATTGAAATTTCCAGTTTGATTTTAAATAGTCAAATTTTAAATTGATTGACTGTGTGCTTGGGTGATTGAATCATAATGATTATTCACTGGATGATATTATATATATAGTAGTATATAGTATATATTGGAATTATTGATTTCCCGCATTATATAGTTGATGAGACCCTATTGCGCCGCATAATAGCAGATGATATTTTATAAATCTCATACACCGTGATATTCCACCTCGAAGTGGAATTGATATTTAATTGTTGTGCTAACGTCTGTGGATGCAGGAAAAACAGGTTGGAGGGATCCAACTAGATTCCTCAAACATTTTTCATATATATTGTGTGTTTACTTATTATAATCTGTGTGTGATTATATTTTTATTTAAATTGTTGAGGGCTATAATTTCGCCAAATATATTTTTGGTATCGTAGGATACCAGAAATAAATAAAATTTGATTTTTGAAATTCAGTAGAAAATTTATAGTCAATTAACTTTAGAAAATTGAATATATTTAAAAGAAGGAATTTGTTTCAAAAGATAATAAATTTAATGTTGAAATAAATTTAGAAATCAATTTTGGAAATTGATTTAGTATTTGAAAATAAATTTGGAAATCAATTTAGAACTTAATTCGGTGCTGAAAATGAATATTTGATAATCGATTTGAAAATCATATATCAATGAATATTTAGAAATCTAAATTCACAATGGAATTTTATAAAAGAAAGGAAAATTTGTTTTAAAATAAATATCATCTTATATTTTAAAGGTGTGAAAATAAATTTAAAGATTTGGAATGTAATTTAAAATAAATCGAGAAGATTTATTAATTGATATAGATGGAAAGAAAATTCTTCCCTGGAAAGCCGGGTATGTTTTTCAATATGGTCTATAAATATGAAATTGATATTTGGTTTAGAAACGGATCTCTAAATATTATATCCTATCTACTAATTTTATTTTAAAATTAGTTTGGCTTTGAATTTTTTATACGAGATTTTTATATAATATTTTCATAACTAATATTTACGTAAGTGTTTTAAAATAGTTTTATTTTAAATAATCCCAAGTATGTTTTGGATAAGTAATTTTAAGTTATTTGAAATCGGCAAATTTTCAGTGGAAACAAATAAATATTTGAAAATGTATTTCGCGTAATGAGAAGTGATTTGAAATTTGTTTCCAAAGAATTGAACTGTGGAAAGTAATTTGAAATTTGTTTTAAATGGTTGAAGTGTGAAATATACCTTGCGGAAATACTCTGGAAATAAATAATTGGGAAAAATTATTGAAATCCGGTAATTGTTGTGAATGTTGATTGATAGTTAAATAACCGACTATCAATATTTGCCTTTCAAATGACATTTGAATTTCGATGCGACCGGGGGTCGGATTCCAAGTGGATATCCGAAAACCACATCAAACATTTGTGATTGTGATGGATCTTTTATTTAAAAGATTGAAGTGGAAATTGTTGTGATATGTTTGAAATCTGAAAGAAGACTTATTTTAAAAATAAACACTCGTTATTCGGATTAGCCGGGAGAGGACCTTGTGTCATAAACCCATTCCGAATAACGATACGACGAAATAGGATTGCATTTTAAGATGGTGTTGAAGACCGGGTATTCTCGAAACCGAAAGGATTACCTGTCGAATGTCTCTGCACCGGGTTGCTTCGGTATAGAGATTTTATCACCCTTTGTGATGGGGATTCCGGACGTGATTTGTGAATATCCGGATTTGTAAGGGCTTCTTTGAAGTGCCTTCGGTTCCGTTCGATCCCAGAATGGACTTGTATGGATGTGTGTCTGACGTTACACTTTGAGATGTAAAGCTAGTTTCTATCAAATACATTTCTGTTGGGGGCAGAGAATTTATTCTCTTAGCTTAACTCCATTCTCTGAGATATACGAGCTCTGAGGTTATGTAGTTGATGGTTACTAGTGATATATTCCCAATTTGGTAATGTGGCACACGAAGTGCTGCTGATCATTTGTCGATCAAAGCATGACTTTGTGAAAAGTGTAGCTTTGTGGACGAGACCTCATCGGACCTCACACCTCGGAAATGGTCAAAACAGGAAAGATGCGGCAAGGTTATAAGGGTCGCGCCCTTTAGGGTATGTCATTTCCTTCTAGAAAAGGGTGGTGTCAGGTATGAAGCCCCGATATTTAACCTTTGTGGTTACTGCAAATACTTTTCTTTGTGGTTGTTGGTGTAGTGGATCCTCGGATAAAAGTCCCAAAGGACCGAGGGATGGCATATTCGTGTAGTAGTTACCTAGTTACAGAGGTAACCCGGCCTTGTGTTGGCAGAGAGCTGGTTAAGTTCTCGGGACGTCGCTTCAGAGGCATACCCATGTGGCAGTAGGAAGTTTCTTAGCCTGACCATTTGTTGGAAATCCAAAGAAACAATACGCGCCCTGTACGGTTTTAGTTGTATAACCTGCCATGCAATGTGGCGGTAACCTGCTATTGAACATGGTAGCTATAGTAGGCATACAATAATGGTTGTATGCTGGCTAAGATTAATATTATACTTTCGAAATATTTTCTGCACTATGCACTAATAATAATATCGAAAGAATTTTGCGTATTAAGCATATTTGACTATCATAAGGAGAAATCTCCTCCAATTCTGCAGTTGCATTGTGTGTCTGGTGGGAGGCCTTATGGTAGTTTCATTTTTCAAAAGTATAGCGGATTTCTTTTATTTTCTTTGTGAAAATAATTATTTTTAAGATCTCACACCAGTCCCATGACTGACCTGGAGTTTATTGTTCCCTTTCTAAACTCTGGGTGCCCATAATTTTCCACACGGGCAGCCTAGAGTCAGGTTAGCAGTTATTTGGGGGCCAAGTCAAGAAGTTGCTGTGGGAATCAGGAGTTGGAGCTAGAAGGCGAGGCGTATCACTTATATATGTAATATTTCTTTCCGCTGCTTTTTGTTGTAAACTCTGATAATGTAATGTGATGTAATGTAATAACTGATATAGTAATTCTGTTTAAAGATAGCTATTATATTTGTTCCGCTGCGATATGTGAGATTCTGTAATTGTTTCTGTTTCTTCTTCTACCTCTTCTTCTTTAAACCCTAAAGATTCGTAAGTTTGTTCCTCTTTGGCTGAATTGTTGTGGGTTTTTGCCAGCTTAAAAGGGGTACGGATTTGCGGGCTTTTACATTTGGTATCAGAGCATTTGGTTAAGCGACAACTTTGGCTCTGTTGGGTGTTACTCATTAGAGATAGAGTCAGTAGTACTCTAGAGTTTGAGTGTAATAATAGATATGAGAGCGTATTTGTTAGTGAAAATAAAATTGTTTTATATTGTGTTGACTTATCGGTTGATTGATTATAGATTCTGGTCGGTGCAGTTTGACCAACTGTATCGATAGGGGTTTCTAAACTCTTAAACGAGATAAACTGACACAGTATTGTTTTAAAATAGGGTAAATGAAATAATTTTACCCAAAACTATTTTTGTATATAAAAGAAATGATTTTCTGTGAACTTTATGGTATATGGTTGCTTGGGTGTTAGGAAGTGATGATATTGAATTATCATCATTATTGTATGGAAATTTAATAAGAAATAATGGTATAACCAAAGATTTGGAGATAAATTCATTAAACGAATGAAATTTATAAAGATAAAGGAATCAATTCATATACAAATGAGATTTGTAAATGTAAATTGTAAATGTGATTTATAAGTTGAAATAAAATTCATTAATGGAATGAAATTGGTAATGTGAATTTATAAATGAGTTTTATATATTGAAACGAAATGCCAGAGTAATTTTTTGAATACAGATTAAAGGATTTGGATTGAAATTTCAAAAGATTAAATTTCTTTAATTTGAATATGGTTTCCAATAGTCTGGAAAATAATTATTTGAGAAGTATTTTTGAGTTGGATATGAAATCTGGTGGGTTTTGAAATTTAAAAATATTTGAAAAAATATTTTGAAGGGATATAATTAATTTCAAAATTGGTTTTGAAATGTGAGTAATTGTTAAAAAAACTCTGGAATTTCTTTAAAATGTTACGATATCTAAATAAGTTTGATAACTCATAAAAAATATTTGAAATTTGACTGGAATAAGATTCAAATTGAAAAGGGATGAGATTTGATTTGGATCAAGTTGAATAAAAATCCAAACTTTGAAAAAATAAAAATCAAATGAATTGAATTCAAGTAAACTAATATGGTAATTAATTAATTCATGAAATAGAAAAGTTGAATTAGTTAAATTAAAATTCAATTGTGAGTTAAATTTGCAGATAAATTCAATTAAGTAGAAAAAAAAGGAAAATTTCCTTGTTATTGATAAAATAAATTCGAGATGAATTGAGAAAGGAAATTTGAAATTTAAAATGGATAAGTGAATAAAACTAATTCAATTAAATTAGTAGATGGAATGGATTTGATAAATGAAAATTCAAATCAAGGATTTAAAATAGGGAATTGTTAATAAGGAAAATGAACTAGAGTTTTGAATAGAAATAACTTAAGTAAATATTGGATAAAAGCTCGACTTAAGTAAAATTGTGAAATGGTCGTTGTCAAGTTTTATGGAACGGTTTTGAATGAAACTTGTTTGATTAATGAAATGCAAATGAATGGAAATGATGTGTGATTTAGTTGTAAGCAACTAAAATTGTATCGAAAACATATAAATTGCTTATGGGAATTATTTTGAGTGCATTGCTTATGAAAACCATGTGTTCACTATTGAAAATAAGTGAAATGTAAATAGATTTCCTATATGTGGCACTTACGTGTTTACATTGAGTAAGTACAATTACAGGGGGCCCGTTTGGCTGGATTTGGTCGCGCTAAAATGCTAATAATAAACCGCTTTGCTTAAAAAATGCTAAATAAGGTATGCCTACGCGATAAAATAGGAAATATGAACTATTTTTGTTTTTTCTGACCGGGTGGGTCGATGTATATATATTTATATCTTTTGTCAAATTGCAAAAGCTCCTCGTACAAAGGGGACTCTGCAAAATTTTCTGAAAATTTTAGGAGTTAGAAAATTTTTGGAAAAAAAAAATTTGTTAGCAACAAAAGATTTCAAGTTGGAAATTGAAGTAAATTAGTGAATGAAACTAATTTAAAATAATGATATGGATCGGTTATAATTGAAAGATAAAATTCAATATTCAGAAGGTAAATTGAATCGAAATAGAATTGAAAGTGTAAATCGAATTCAAATGAAATGGAAGAATGCAAAATTAAATAAAAATGGATATATAACTTCAATAATAAGGTAAAAATGGTATAAGAAGTATATATTGAAATTCCGTAAAGGAATGTGCAAAATGATATTTGAATGTTGTAATTGGATATTATGAATATCAGAATATACAGACGTATACAGGGAAATGGAATTAGGATTTTGATTTCAAAGATAAAATTTGAATTGCTCGACAAAAAGGTATGTATTTCAATTTCAGTATGAAACTTGGTGATTTTCTTGTCTAGCCACTTGGCCTTTTATTTTCTTTTGGAATCTGAGGGCCTGCGGTGCCATTTTGTAGTTGTACCGAGCTAGCCGCGCAAAGGAGATGCTGGCGAAATTTTTCGGAAATTTAGGGTATAAGAAAAAATTTGAGAAAATTTTGAAAATTTGAAATTTGAATTTAAATTTAAATTATTGAGAAAACAATATTGTTTGGAACTTATAATTGAAGTTGGAAAGTTAGTTGAATTAATAATGGGTCTCTGATAAGAAAGATTTGTTTTGGTAAGTTGATAAAGCTATTTGGTTTGGGAAAATATTAAACGTGTTGAGGATCATTCTTCTTAACTAGTAATTTTGGGACGAAATTCTTTTAAGGGGGAAAGGATGTGACGACCCCGAATTTTGAACATATGAAATCGAAATATTTAATTGATTTTTAAATAGTTGGAAGTTAGTTTAACTTGAATTTCGAATATAACTATGAATTTGGAAGTTAAATTTTTGAATTTGATTTATTAACAATGGGTAAGGATTTGAATTTTCAATTTTTAGTTTGTTAAAAATATTTCTAAGGCTTAGAAAATTTTTATTGACAATACTGAAGATAATGGAAGTTTCAGAATTAAAATTGGAACTATTTTATTCAGTTTTGAAATTATATAGTTTAAATCGATATTTAAAAATAGCCTTCCGAGGCCACATTCTCGGATTTCGATGAAACCAGTTCCTTTGGATCCGTAATATTGTATTATTATAGGATTCTAATTTTCGTAACAATCGGAATTGTCATTTGACCCTGACAGCTCAAAACGCATAGAAACTATTTTAAACGATTTAATTTAAAATTGATCGTTTATTTCCGTAACTCGCGCATACGATCAAATTAGCACTTGAAACCTTTCCGTTGCATCCAGAATAGGGTTATAACATTATAAACGCCTAGCGGCATGCCTCGATAAGAGTTCGGGATTTCGAGTTAGGTAATACGAGATATTTTGAATATAGAAATTTTAAAAATCAAACCCTACCTTCCTCTACACGCTTCCCCTCTTTAATATTTACAGCCCAAAAAAAACCCTTTTCTATCTTCAAAATCGAAAAAAAGCGTACGAATCCAATTCGAATGAAAGCAAGGTCACGCACGAAGCTGGACATGGGGAGGATCACCTCGTTCAACAAAATCAAGATTTAGTGAAGGCGAGCTTCATCCAGTTAACTCGAGTCACGATCGAGCTAGGGCTTGGGGCCATGCTCGAATCGGCAGGTCATTTATTCGTGAAGATGGGTTTCGTGGGCTAGCTAGCGTCGACCGCGAGGGGATGGCGGTGGTTGAGAGCCTCTCGAATCGTGGGCGGCGACACTCAGGTTTAGGCCAAGGCAGAGCTCGCGATTTGGGGGAGAACGTAGAGGCAGCGGCACTCGCTCGTTGAAGGCGTTTGGTCGAAATCGAAGTAAGCAGGTGCGGCTCGGGTTCGTCACGTCAACGGCAAGGGAGGGATTGAATACCAGTCAGTAAGGTATAAATGATTCATTTTAGTTTAATTTGAATAAATATACATATATATAGGTTTTAAAATAAAATATATGCAGAAAAAAATTAGGAATAGAATTTTGAAAGGAAGATTTGAAAATAAAATAAAATATTTGAAAGTTTATACGAATTAGATTTAAACAGTTGTTAAATATTAATAGATATGATTTTGGAAAAAGGAAGAAAATCTAGGAAATTTGTTGAAATAAAGTTATTTTGAATAAATCATCAGTTAATTAAATTTATAAAATGGAAAAGTGAATTGTTCAATTTATTCGAATATTAATAAATTGTATAAATTATTTATACAAGGTCAAAATCGTGAAATCAAGTCAAAATGGAAATGGATTGCGAAACCAAAGAAAAGGTGAGATCTTCTCACTCAAGTTCAAATTGAAATTTCCAGTTTGATTTTAAATAGTCAAAATTTAAATTGATTGACTGTGTGCTTGGGTGATTGAATTATAATGATTATTCACTGGATGATATTATATATATAGTAGTATATAGTATATATTGGAACTGTTGATTTCCCGCATTATATAGCAGATGAGACCCTATTGCGCCGCATAATAGCGAATGATATTTTATAAATCCCATATACCGCGATATTCCACCTCGAAGTGGAATTGATATTTAATTGTTGTGCTAACATCTGTGGATGCAGAGAAAACAGGTTCGAGAGATCCAACTGGATTCCTCAAACATTTGATTTTGTTTCATATATATTGTGTGATTATTTATTATAATCTGTGTGTGATTATATTGTGATTTAAATTATTGAGGGCTATAATTTAGCCTAATATATTTTTGTTATCGTAGGATACCAGAAATAAATAAATTTTGATTTTTGAAATTTAGTAGAAATATATAGTCAATTAACTTTAGAAAATTGAATAAATTTAAAAGAAGGAATTTGTTTCAAAAGATAATAAATTTAGTATTGAAATAAATTTAGAAATCAATTTTGAAAATTGATTTAGTATTTGAAAATAAATTTGGAAATCAATTTATAATTTAATTCGGTGCTGAAAATGAATTGGAAATCGATTTGAAAATCGTATATCAATGAATATTTAGATATCTAAATTCACACCGGAATTTTATAAAAGAAAGGAAAATTTGTTTTAAAATAAATATTGTCTTATATTTTAAAGGTGTGAAAAGAAATTTAGAGATTTGGAATGTAATTTAAAATAAATCGATAAGATTTATTAATTGATATAGATGGAAAGAAAATTCTTCCCTATAAAGTCGAGTATGTTTTTCAATATGGTCTATAAATATGAAATTGAGATTTGTTTTAGAAACAGATCTCTAAATAGTTATATCCTATTTACTAATTTTATTTTAAAATTAGTTTGGCCTTGAATTTTTTATACGAGATTTTTATATAATATTTTCATAACTAATATTTAAGTAAGTGTTTTAAAATAGTTTTATTTTAAATAATCCCAAGTATATTTTGGATAAGTAATTTTAAATTATTTGAACTCGACGGATTTTCAGTGGAAACAAATAAATATTTGGAAATGTATTTCATGTAAGGAGAAGTGATTTGAAATTTGTTTCCAAAGTATTGAACCGTGGAAAGTAATTTGAAATTTGTTTCAAATGGTTGAAGTGTGAAATATACCTTGTAGAAATATTCTGAAAATAAATAATTTGGGAAAATTATTGAATCCAGTGATTGTTGTGAATGTTGATTGATAGTTAAATAACCGACTATCAATATTTGCCTTTCAAATGACATCTGAATTTCGAAGCGACCGTGGGTCGGATTCCAAATGGATATCTGAAAATCACATCGAACCTTTGTGATTGTGATGGATCTTTTATTTAAAAGATCGAAGTGGAAATCGTTGTGATATGTTTGAAATCTGAATGAACGCTTGTTTTAAAAATAAGCGCTCGTTATTCAGATTAGCCGGGAGAGGACCTTGTGTCATAAACACATTCTGAATAACGATACGACGAATTGGGATTGCATTTGAAAATGTTGTTGAAGACCGGGTATTCTCGAAACCAAAAGGATTACCTATCGAATGTCTCTGCACCGGGTTGCTCCGGTATAAAGATGTTATCACCTTTTGTGATGGGGATTCCGGACGTGATTTGTGAATATCTGGATTTGCAAGGGCTTCTTTGAAGTGCCTTTGGTTCCGTTCGATCCCGGAACGGATTTGTATGGATGTGTGTCTGACGTTACACTTTGGGATGTAAAGCCGGTTTCTATCAAATACATTTCTGTTGGTGGAGGAGAATTTATTCTCTTACCTTAACACACTTCTCTGAGACATACGAGCTCAGAGGTTATGTAGTTGATGGTTACTAGTGATATATTCTCAATTTGGTAATGTGGCACACGAAGTGCTGCTGATCATTTGTCGATCAAAGCGTGACTTTGCGAAAAGTGTAGCTTTGTGGACGAGACCTCATCGGACCTCACACCCCGGAAATGGTCAAAACAGGTTATGAGGCAAGGTTATGATGGTCGCGCCCTTTAGGGTATGTTATTTCCTTCTGGAAAAGGGTGGTGTCAGGCATGAAGCCCTGATATTTAACATTTGTGGTTACTGCAAATACTTTTCTTTGTGGTTGTTGGTTTAGTGGATCCTCGGATAAAGGTCCCAAAGGACCGAGGGATGGCATATTCGTATAGTAGTTACCTAGTTACAGAGGTAACCTGGCCTTGTGTTAGAAGAGAGCGGACGTCCCTCCAAAGGCGTACCCATGTAGCAGTAGGAAGTTCCTTAGCCTGACCATTTGTTGGAAATCCAAAGAAACAATACGCGCCCTGTACGGTTTTAGTTGTATAACCTGCCATGGAATGTAGCGGTAACCTGCTATTGAACATGGTAGCTATAGTAGGCATACAATAATGGTTGTATGCTGGCTAAGATTAATATTATTCTTTCGAAATATTTTTTGCACTATGCACTAATAATAATATCGAAAGAATTTTGCGTATTAAGCATGTTTGACTATCATAAGGAGAAATCTCCTCCAATTCTGCGTTTGCATTGTGTGTGTGGCGGGAGGCCTTATGGTAATTTCATTTTCCAAAAGCATAGTGGATTTCTTTTATTTTCTTTGTGAAAATAACTATTTTTAAGATCTCACACTAGTCACATGACTGAACTGGAGTTTATTGTTCCCTTTCTAAACTCTGGGTGCCCATAATTTTCCACACAGGCAGCCTAGAGTCAGGTTAGCAGTTATTCGGGGACGAAATCAAGAAATTTCTCTGGGAATCGGGAGTTGGAGCTAGAAGGCGAGGCATATCACTTATATATGTAATATTTCTTTATGTTGTTTGTTGTCGTAAACTCTGATAATGTAATGTGATGTAATGTAATAACTGATATAGTAAATCTGTTTAAAGATATTTATTTATCAATTATATTTGTTCCGCTGCGATATGTGAGATTCTGTTATTGTTCTTGTTTCTTCTTCTACCTCTTCTTCTTTAAACCCTAAAGATTCGTAAGTTTGTTCCTCTTTGGCTGAATTGTTGTGGGTTTTTGCCAGCTTAAAAGGGGTACGGATTTGCGGGCCTTTACAGTTGATTTAACAAGCAACTATGTTGGTCCACATGGTGGTGGTGGTTCACGCGAACCTACTCTAGTTTATTCGAGAAGAAAAGATACGAGTGAGAAGTTTGATTAACCGAATACGAACATCAATATAATTAAGTTTACACTAACACAACTTCGAATGACGTACTCAACTAGGGACATTCTATTTCTTATTTTGAGTGTTATCGGCACATACTTTGTGCATGATGATGGTATGTACAATTCACATGTGAAGTATTTTCTACAAATTGTATACATTTGGCACATTCAAAAGAAAATGAGCTGCATAAATATTTAGCTATATTTTAGCCTTGAAATCATGTGTAGTTAGTTTGAATTTCTATTTCTAAATGCAACGTCTCATTTTTTTTGTTATTTTAAATTTTATATATTTATTTATCAATAAACAACAAATTTGAAAAAGAAAGTTTATTCGTTAGATCCTATTTTTAAGTGATATTAAGATTTGCAATATTTGTAGATGGGCATTTTGAATCTGTAAAAGAAGTAAATTGCTAGATAATATTCTTAAGTGATATTAAGATCTAGTAATATTTATAAATTGTTTTTGGTAGTTCTTACTGACATCAAAAAAATGTGACACTGATTGTATTATAACAATTATTAAAACTATATTATTAATTAATAAAGAACAAATTTGAAGAAAAAATAAAGTTTATTTGTTAGACCTTATTTTAAATGATATTAAGATTTGATAATATTTATAAAGGAGCGTTTTGAATTTGTAAAAAAGGCTAAACTGTTAGATCCTATCTTTTAGTGATATTAAAATTTGGTAATATCTACATACAGTGATTTTAATTAGTTTATGCTAACACCAAAAACGTATCTTACCAAAGTTATTAGAACTATTATTAAAGATATATTATTAATTGATAAGACCAAATATGAAAAAAGAAGTTTACTTGTTCGATTATATTTTTATGTGATATTAAGATTTGGTATTGCAAAAGGACATTTTGAATTTGTTAAGGAAACTAAATTGTTAAATCATATTTGTAATGTTGAGATTTGAAATATGTAAAGTGGCGTTTTTAGTGGTTTATGCAGACACAAAAAAATGAGACACTAATGGTATTACAATTAAAGAAAGATATATTATTAATTAATAAAGAACAAATTTGGAAAAAGAATTTTATTTGTTAGATATTGATTTTTTAAGTGATATTAACATTTGATAATATTTATATATGGAACCGGCTATTTGAACACAAAATTAAACACAAAATGATGACACGAATGATACGGACCATTGAATTTTTTTGCTTTTACGGGAAAGGTGGAATTCAGAGGGCAATCCAACGGTGGAGATATTTTGTGTCACCAATTGTGTCTATATTTTTTGTCTAAATAAACTTTCCCTTTATATATGGACGTTTCGAATTTGTATTGGAAATTAAATTGTTACGTTTTATTTTTAAGTGCACCAAAAATGTTATAACTATTATTAAAATAATATTATAAACTTTTTATTATGAAATAAACAAGACATAAAATAGTAATATATTGAATGATTAAAATAATCAAATTACACACCAACATAGAATAATCAACTCACCACTAACAACATAATAGCAATATCTTTAAGATCGAGAACAAATGTAACATGGATATCCATCCTAAACTCTGGTTCAAGGAATAGATTTTCGACGTAACAATATTTTATTTCTTCAAAAGAATATATTTTCCAACAATACTGCTGCATTTTCGTTTAAAAGCACTAAAATGAAAACCAAAACCAAAATCTTCAAATAAGAAATCTTCAAAATGATCGAAATCAAAATTTTAAATCTAGTTAAAACCCTATATCCATCTCAAACCGCTTTACTACTTCATCTGAATATATGCAAGTTATAAGGTTTCGTCGACATTTTCATATACATAATAGAGTAACAAGAATCATAGTATATTTATTACTATTTTTACTGTGGCGTTCAAAGACAATGAAGATGTCCATGGCATCAAGCCCTTTAGCGTGGAAAACGAAAGGCAAACCTTTAGGCTTCGATGGTAGTGTTTTTTCCTACTGGTTTTGATCAGCTTTAAAAGGATTGTATATTTCGAATGTCATATTATCATGATAACCCTCGCTCTAAGCAAAGTTTTTTCAAGATTTTTTCGTATCCGTTATTGTTGGTTTAAAACCGATAAAAACTGATGTAGTGTAATTTTAAAAGTAACTTTTCAACCCATCAAATTGATATGTTCTAAAGAGTTGTATTTTATTTTTTTTCTGTTATGCCCCTACCATTTTTATTAAAAAATTAATCTTCATAAAACTACAAAATAATCTGAAAAGCACAAAAATTCGTATAATTTTAGCGTTAAAATATGACCTCAATATTTTAACCACAAGGACAAACATTCTTTCAAAACGGCTGCCGAACTAAAAACAGATACCTAAAAACTGCTATCGACAACTAAAAGCTGATAGAAATGTTATCAATAGTTAAAAACTGATATCTAATTAAAGTTGATACCTCGAGGCTAAAACCCCCACATACGCGAGCGCACAATGTCACTTTAATGGAAATTCTTAAAACCAATGTAAGTTAAAACTTTCAAAACTGTTGCTACAAAACTTCCAAATGGAGCGTTAGCCACAAAAATAGTATAAAATAAAATAAAATAAAGGAAAAGAAAAATGAACTGTGGACAAACACTCCAACAAATATCGCATTTACCATAAATTTTCATACGGTATATAGTTTGAACGATCGTGATAGTGCATGCAAAACAAAACAACAAGTTGGACTCTATACAGGATAATAATAATAATATAACTGTATTCAAAGTTCAAATGCAAAACATAACCCGTATAGCTGTTCTTCGTTCTTTTTGAACTGGATGCAGAAAGCATCAGATGTGACATCTTTTGCAGAAAAAAAACTTGATTTATTTGGACCCAAACTCAACCCTGACACCTGAGACTGGAACAACAAGGACCAAACTGACCCAACCCGACCCGACCCGACAATGACTCTTGACTCTTCTTGACTCCTCCCAACTGACTAAACTGACCAGACACTGCTCCAACTCAGCTTCACCATCTCATCAACAAACCTGTATATTAAATTAAAACTTTAATATTTACGTTCATCGTACAGACATAAATCAACGGTGTATGGACTACGAAAACTCCGGATTTGGAAAATGCTGGAAATGGTCCTCGCGTGTTGCTTAATAAAAAATGATCTCGGTGGTTAAATAACTTCAGTCATATTCTAGAAGGCATCAATAAACACCAACTTTCTTTAAATAGGAACTGCTAACCACCTCACACCCCATGCCATTCAATGGTCAGTCACATATAAGAAGTAACATGACAGTGACCTACTTAGGAAACTAATCATGCACGAAATCAGTACCAAATAAAGAGTGTTTGCATGTTATCCCCAAAAAGACCTTGATGACAATAAATGTACCTATGTAGTTGCAAAATCAGGCAAACCTTAAAATATATAAATGTAATTGGATGATAACTTACCAATCAACCGAAGTTAAATCCAGCACTAGGAACAGGAACATTCTCGCCAAACTGGAACCCGGTCTGACCAGCATCATCTCCTGATGGCATGGCCTCATCGTCTTCCTCCAGCCAGAAGGTTTCTAAAATCTTCACGGCTTTCTCATAAATTTCAGCATTATCGTGACTCTGAAGATTCTCAATCTTTTCTAAACCTTCATTTTCATCGATCATCTGGGCATAAAGATTCACGTTTCCGGTAGCAACTTTCTCTGCTTCTCCGACCCTTAGAATGTTCTCAAGTCCTTCAAGACATACAATAATGATCCTAGGGTCTGGACATATGAGGAGGTCGCACAATGGTTTTATGCAACCTTGACCGACTAAAAATTTTATTTGATCGTGCGTGCCTCCAGATGTAGCGTTAGAGATTGCCCATGCTGCTTCTTTCTTGATGTCGAACTCAGCATTTTGTAACAGAAACACAAGAGGACCGATTATATTGGCATCAATTACAGCCTGTTTAGTCAGTCTCGGAAATAAGTAACTATATTCTCTCAAAAATATAATGACTTGTTAATATCTAAGCTGCAGGAATACTTACCTGTATTTGCTCCTTATTTCCAGCTGTAATGTTTGAAACGGTCCAACAAGCTTCCTTCTTGATGCTTTTCTTGTGATTTTGGGTCAACAGTTGGAAAAGACATGGAAGGGCGTGATGGTTTATTATAAACTGATTGAAATAAACATAAGCAGTGTAAGATAAATTTTTGGGAATAAGTTCTTTTTAATGTAACAAGTGTCTAAAAAGATACATCACAAAGGTAAGGTCAAATTTTATTGAAGTTTCAAAAATAGGATGAATTTTATTCCACGGCATGCTCGCTAAAAGCTAATGGTATAATAAATGTCTGTTTCCTTTTTTCATCATTGTTAACTGTAAATACAAGAATGCTTATGTTGCATGTGTCTCTTTAAATAATTGTTAACAAGGATTGGTGCATTCTTCAGGAAAGGAATGGATGTTTTTAATGTACCAAGTTGCAAGAAAATAATTGTTTCTATTGAAAAACAAATGAAATAGCTATGTAGGGTGATGAAGGGACAATGTCCAAGTCAATAAAAACGGTAAACAAAGTAGTTTGCTAGCCAGATACCAATATAATAGTGTTGCACTAAAACGCAAAGTAAATTCCTGAGATAAGGAAATTAAGACGGTAATCCAAAAATCATGTTTACGTTGGCTAGCACAATCAAACAGTGTGTAAACATAACTCTCAGTCTATTCAACTAGCATAGTGGTAAGGCTTCTTGGTTGTGGATCAAGAAGCTTTGGGTCAAAATTCCTCAGACAACAACTATTATGTATGGAAATCAAATATATATAAATAAATAAATAATCAGTTCATCCATCACTATAACTCTGCTTTCTTACTCCATTCCATCATTCCCTCTCCATTTTCTTGGTAAGGCTTCTTGGTTGTGGATCAAGAAGTTTTGGGTTAAAATTCCTCAGACAACAACTATTATGTATGGAAATCAAATATATATAAATAAATAAATAATCAGTTCATCCATCACTATAACTCTGCTTTCTTACTCCATTCCATCATTCCCTCTCCATTTTCTTGCACAAAACTCATGGTCACATTTTTAAAAGCAAGGTTAGTCTTTTTAACAATGGTTGAACCATGGTTAAACACAGCTTAATTATATGGAAAGAGCACTAAGTGATAATGCTATCTTCTACAAATAATTATGCTATGCAAGTGATGCATTACTACTACTAAAAAATTGTATTTTCTCATGGCATGATACATAATGAAGAAGTAAGCAAGGGGTCACATTACACCATCAAAAACAATAAAGCAACTAGAAAAAAATGGCATTTGATGTTAAATTTGTTTTCTAAAGTCCATAAATGATTACTGGAAGTACACTCCAAGGAGACAGTCAACCACAAAAATGACAACACTCATATTTCACATGTCCAACAAGAATCAAGTGAGTAAAAATAACTATTCAATTCAGCCTCATAACAAAGCTGTTATAGGTACGCACAATAATTTGCACCATTAGGCATCCATTAACAGTGCTGCATAATATATGCACCACAGAAGATGACATGCAGCACTCTCAGAATGAGAAATATTAGTTCTGACTTGTGCAGCAACAATGCGACAAATAATCTTATGGTTCAGATCATCAAGAACAAATAGTGGTTTCTATTGGGAAGAGTAATTTGTTCTGTTGGGGAGTAAGTTGGATACAAGATCAAGTAGCATACACTATAACACATTAACTAACACCCGAGTGGGGCAATGCTCTAATATAACAAATGATCAGGATGCACAAAACAAAATATTACAACCTTTACTTTTAAAACTTCATAGCTTATTCAAATATAAGATACTTTTAGCCAAGCTGACACTGAGAGTTTTCATACCTGCGTCTGCACATCATCTCCTGTAACTATGTTTCCAACTGTACGAAGGGCGGGAATAAGCACTGAAGGTGAAGGATGCCTAAAATCCAAAATGACAGAATAAGAGCCCAAAATGACTTATTTAAAACATATAAATGCAACATAAATTTAAAGAGGTTAATACATACAACAGGAGCTCCACAAGCCTTGGGCAGACTCCAGATTCAATAACAGCTTGAATTTTATCATTAGTGCCATCAGACAAGTAAGAAAGAGCCCAACATGCATCGGTAAGAACTTCCTCATCACTTGAATGAATTAGTTGCTCAAGTGCAGGAAGAGCAGGACGAGTCTGTAAGCGTGGGAGACTTAATACAAAATAATAATATCATCTTCCAAATCCAACAGAATATTTGAATATAAACTAGGTTTTACCTGCTCAAAGGGTGGTTGAGGTTTTCCCCTGCAAAAGTTGGATAGAGTCCATGTTGCATTCCTTAACATTGAAAGCTTAGCATTCTGATTCAACTGGGATAAGAGAGGTAGTAAAGCACCACTTGCAAGGACAAGGTCACGGCACCTAGGAGAATCGCCAGCAACATTTCCTAATGCCCACACTGCCTGATGGGCCAAAACATATAAAACAGTGAAATAAAAGCTATTTTTTAAGCTAGATGATAAAAAATGTATGCATTGATTAATGACCAGTTTTCACTCAAGCAACTGAATATATAACATAAAAAACAGCATCCACATAGATGAAAAGGTAGAATGAATTTACGCAAAATATTATTCCAGAAACCCAAGCAAGAAATTGTCATAGATAGGTAAACTTGATTGCCTTGTACATAACTTAAATTAGTGCTAAATGGGGGAATTTTACTAGTATTTATCGAGGGGAAAGTTAGGATCATGCAATCCATCTCATCCAAAGTATGAATGTTAATTATAAAATGCTATAATGTTTATTCTGCAAAACAATAAACATAAAAAAAGTGACAGTGAAACTGGGTATAATTGTTATTATTATAGAAGACACTCAAAAGTAATCAGTATATATGCAAAAGCATACTTGTTCTCGGACATCGTCGCTGCTAGAATTAAGAAGCTGCACAAATATCGGAACTGCTCCATGATCAATCACAACTTTTGTGTTCTCTGATGTACCAGAAGCTATGTTTGTAAGAGCCCAAGCAGCTTCAAACTGGAAACAAAAGCAAAAAGATATGTAAAAAACTGGAAATTAAAAAAAAAAAAAAGAAATATTATCCCAAGTGTATATGTGGAAAACAAAATGTAATTCCAATGAACTTACCTGGAGCTGGGGAAAATCGTGTCTTGTAAGAAACTCCACAAAACGAGGGACAACACCAGAACTTATAACCTCTTCAATTGGCGGGCTACGTTCTGACACATAGGAAAGATGTATTGGTAAATAAACATACACACCTTTCAAACACATTAATAGATAACAAACCAGTTAAATTTTAAAGCATTATCAAAGAATGGAAAATTCATGAATCAAGTATACGATATTTTACATATGCATTATTCTACTAATATAGTATGATGCATACTAGAGATAGACCATAACTGATATCTTTTTACATACGCAAAGTGGATGTCATAGGAATGCTCGTTATGCATGTTTTTTAACAGTGGAAATGGATGTATTCAAACTTTAATATGAAGGGAGATTGCATTTGTAAATATTGATTTACTAGTTAATCAGTTTTCAAGAAATAACCTCATTGTTTTTTGTTCTTTCATTTTTATCATGTTTGCGGTTGCGAAAATGGTATTATTATAATTAAAACTGTTAAAAGAACATGTTATCCATTGCTAAGTTATTATTATGTTGTCTGAGTTTGGCACTGGACTACAAAACCTATTTACCCTTGACTGTTTGCATTGTCAGTAGAACTTATCGGTTTACTTGTAGCTCACCAACAACTAACATCTTAATGCATAGTCTACAGCTTGCTCAGCTGTGATGATTAAAACTGCTAATTCAGATAAACAAATTCACGATTCATCGTCCCAAATGAAAGCCAATAGATATTGGATGCCGGATCTCCTTAAATTCTCCAATTCAACAAACATGGATCTGCTCCCAAATTAAGAAATAAAATGAAACCAACTAGGTATCTAGCAAACATATTGACCCAGTAACCATATCAAAACAAAATTAAAAAGTATTGCCAAAAATTGAAACAAAATCAATATATTCAGTTGAATTATACCGATTGAAAGCAATTTTCGGAACTGTGTAGTCGCCTCAAGCTGTGAATTACGATCATCTGAATAAATCCCAGCAACCATAGCAGGCAAGCTCTCCAACTACAGAATTACAAAAATACCAAATAAATAAATAAATAATAAAGTCATACAAAGTCCACGAAAATTAATTCAATCCATAAAACCAAACAGATCTGTCAACTCTTACTCTTTTTTCAACCAAAGGAACTTGATTCGAGTTTGGAAAAGTCTGGGACTGCATTCCTTCTCTCCTCTTCTTCAGCAGACTCTCCTCTCTTTTAGATTTTCGGATCTCCACCATGTTGTCCTCCCGGCGGCGGCGTCCTTCGTCCGCATCTACGGCGACCTTATACTTGTTACGGCGGACTTCGGCCCTCTCACTCGGTCGCAGAGACATGATTAAATCAAAATTTTGAATTTCAAACCCTAGGAAATGGTATGTCAGACCTGTACTTCGTTGGACAGATTTATAATGAAAATAAAGGCAAATGGAAGCCCGATGCAGCCTCTGCAGAATTATTTTTAGCTCTGGATGCGTCCGTTTGAAAGCTAGGGTTGGACACAAGGTTGAACGGAACAATATGGAAAGAACGTTACTTTGCGCCTATAACATTTTTTTTATAGTGAATTTTTGGATTTGCCGTTGTTTTCAAGTTCTATATACGAAAACTCGTTTGAAAACATTTTTTGGACTATGTCCCTAATATTATTTGTGTTAAACAGAATTTAATTTTGGTGTTTTCCAAAAATCAAATTTGCACTTAACTATGGCTTTTGTGACCAAAAATAATTTTTCTTTTCTCATTTTTCAATTTTTTTTTTGCAAAATGTCAACATTTACGATAAAAACATGGATACTTTTTATAATACTTTTTTTAGAATGGACGGCTGTGTATTTTGAAACGAAAAAATGTATTTTACAAAATTCATTTTATTTTTATTTTTCTACTTGAAAATTTGAACAGTGGCTTTTAATTAGTTTTAAGTGACTAATGATATGAATAGGTGTTTCGGTAAATAAGTCGAAATAGATAATTGTTTATTTATTTTATTTTTAATAATAAATGTGATATTTTATTCAATCAGAACATTGGTTTTAATGTTTCGAGAATTTGAACCCATGACTTCTATAATCAATTTTTAGAGCGGCATGTCAGTAACTAATTGAGGTAGTGATCTTCGATGTTGAAATAGGCCATTGTTATCCAACATTTGAATGGATCGTTATTTTCTCCAAGCAACATCTAAGGCATAATTATTGTCTGATATTCGTGGATGGATAGGTACTTCTCCATCAAACCACAAGATTTGGTATATTTCCTCATGAGTCATTTCCTACTATGACAAATTGGTATGATTAACAAATACAATTATTATGACATAGGGAATCTACCGCCCAAAGACGCTCTACTATTGTTGTAAATGGAATGTCATCTTTAACATAAAGGGGGGACTTTGCTCGTATAACCTAAGTGAAACTCGATCATTACCAAATCTGGAATAGGTTTTTAGGTTGTACTTGTAAAAATAATAGTTCCATGTGAACCAAGTAATAAAGCATTAACAAAGTAGATGTAGGCATAACCGAAACACTGTAAAAATTGCATTATCTTGTCTTTCTTACTGTGCTTCTCAACTTTTCATTTTTCTTATTGATTTGTTATCTGTAGATATAACTCTATCATCCATTATTGTTTTCTCCTCGTGATATACTAGTTCGGGGGTGTCAGACCAATTTTTTGACTAATAGTCTTTTGTGCTTTCGTTGAGAAATAGAATATCAGTTTAGAACTCTATTGTTATTGGGATTGGATAAAATCTCCAAAAGGATCTGATCGGACCAACGAAGGTTAGTCATTGAAGAAGCTGATAGAGGGAACGCTGGAGACTCTTAATAGTAATGAATCTACTCAACCTCCATTAAATCTGCTGACTAAAGAGGGGTTGGATGAATGTTGGACGTTGTGAATCAAAAGATGGGAGCAACGTAGCGGGATTTCATGGAAGAGCTAATAAAACATTTTGCATTAATAAGCCAACCTCTAAAAGAAGACGGATCTTGTCCAAGTGATAATGGAATTAAAGGAGGATCTCTAACTAGATTAGATGAAGGAAGCTCTACTGGAAGACGAATGACAGAAAGGGAAAGAGATGGAGATGGATATGCAAAATAGGAAGGAAATCAAAACAATCGAATTGGAGCCAACACTCGTGCTCGAGGATCGATACGTTTGGATCCATCATGGATCGGTGTCGATCCATCAAGGAGGAGGAACTAGAGAGAAAATGATTGATGAAGGTGATGGTTGTAATGTGGATATTATCGACGGAAGATCTAGAAGAAGCCGACAGAGATGCACCCAAAAGAATGGATCTCAATGACACAATCACGACCGACGTCATTGAAAGTCTTGACGAATTGATTCTCGAGCAAGAAGGCATAGGCATTGTGATGCTAGTCACGACCGTTTAGCACTTAGTTATAATGACCCTTATTTTACTTATTAGAGGATCAAAAAATATTATTTTTAATCAATTGGGTCGTATGAGATTATAACTTTAAGCAATGTTGAGTATTTACATTTTTGACTCTTAGAAATCGTATTGGACGACTTTGATCCTAAAAACTTACAAGGCTTGCTATTTTGATAAGAGTCAAATTAGGATTTGAAACCACTTTCAAATGAAAGATATTATATTTCTCTTTCCATAAAGTAATCATAATAGATTTTTGGCTTTACCATTTAGGAGATATGACTGTTGAAGTTAGATAGTTTTTTATAGATTAGTAGGTCATTCTACTAAGCCCATAATTAGGCCCATGAGTGGATTTCGTAAATTGTGGCCCAATTAACCTGACGGGACAGCCCCTAGTCATTTTCACACTACCCGAAAATCAGTCTACATTCCATTAATTTTCTCCTTGTTTAAAAAAGACTCAAAACCTTGCTTTTCTTAACCAAAATAGGCAATTAAAGAGAGATTAACAAGGGGATTAGCAAGGAGATCACTAATTACTGTTGGGGTGCATAGAAATTAGAAATCCGTGCCATTCGTTGTTTGTCTCGGTTCCTCCTTGGTTTGTGTGCATCTGGACCCTTAAGTGGGTAATTTGAGTCTCTTACTATACTATAGTTGATAATATGATATTTAATGATGTTTTTGAAATGATTTTAAAGTCAAAAATGTTATTTTTATCAAATCTAAATTTATCCATATTTCAAAATAGATTTAAATGGTTTAGACTAAGAGTTGCATTTGTATTCTTATGGATGTGCCATTTTATATTTTGACTTGGTTTTGGTGATGTGATGGATGTATAGGACGATATAGTGGTTGTACTAGCTTTATAATAATGATGATACGATGTTTGTATACTATATATAAATTGATAAAATATTAGTATGTGTATTTTATATGATCTCGTATGGTTGTTGTCAACAAACTCAAACACTTAAGGTGGTAACAAAATCTCATCAAATCAGAGATCAAAAGGAAGTAACCAAAGGAGATAAGTATTAAATTGAATTATATTAACGCTAAAAAGGAAATAAATGAATGAGAACTAATTAACGTTAAAACAAACAATAGTAAGAAAAAACAATAACATTTAAAAGAAGAAAATCGAGAAGTAAATGTAATCGATTGACATTAACTATGTTTAATGTTTATTTAATGTGGATGAAAAAGAAAAATGACATTAATCATTAATGTTAACGGATGCTTAAACGTTAAGTAAGATTAAATTACAGGATCTAATCAAATATTTATTTATCATACGAGATCGATTTAACTGCCTATAAATGCTGGCGTAGACCATCACTTCTCTTCTCATATTTAATAGGTCATAGAGTAGAGCTCTACTCTAGAAATTCCAAAAATGATAAAATATTATATTATAGACACACACGTATGTCAAGAAAAGCGGGGAATAAGAGAAGTGAAGAATATGATTGAATCAGAACGCTAAAACAAAGGTAAATCGTTAATCTTAACTCAAATCTAAAGTTAATTCAATGCTTTTTCTAGATCTATAACTCTGATAGGTGTGCATACCATTTTTAAACATATTTTGATTCAAAGAAAGAGGGATTCAAATAAAAAGAGAATGGATCTTGATCTGGAGAATTGGAGCTACAAAGAGATGAACGGGAAATTATAATTATTTTTATAATATTATATCTATATCATTGTAAATCTATTTCTATATGCCTAAATGTAAATTGGAGTTGTTGGCTAAAGATTATAACATAAAATAAAATAATTAACCTTGCCTGCATATTTCATTATTGGTAACTTGAAATTGTATATTTCATGTATTGAAAATATTGGATATCAATAGTCCTTATATTTAGTCAATGAAATTTATAGAATATGTGATAGTTATAGATTTTTGAATTTTATATGACTTGTGCAAGTAAAGAAATGCAAATTGAGTTATCATAGTAAATAGTATGAATTTAAATATTATTTTAATTTATTCAATTATGTAGCATGTTGCAATGTGAATTTCTATACATTAGCGAAGTTTCAAATTTATAAATAAAAGTACAGTGGTTCAAATAACAAGAAATGCACCTAAAAGAAAGAGATATATAAAATAAGGGCGTTTATGCGTAACATATAATTTTTTGTAATTACAAACGTAACATAAATTCCTTTTTGGATAAGATATAGAAATTTATAGTGTTAACCATTTCAATTAGGGAAAATATAATTCCAATGCATTAAAATATAGAAAATCCCTAAGGATAAATTAAAAGAATTATAAATGTGATAAAAACGGTTTAAGAAAAGGATATGCATAATATAAGTAATACGGAAGTGAAATAAAAAATAGAAATGAAAAGATATACAGGTTATAATTTAAAATAAAAAGGTGGTTATAATTTAAAATAAAAAGGTGTATATAGTCCTCTAAAACAAGATAGGGAATTAAAAGTTGAAAAGGAATAGAAATAGGAAGTTAAACAACAAAGGTAAGGGAAAGTAAATGAGAAGATACTTAAAAGAAAGCGGTAAATGTCCTTAAATCACAGAAGATGTAAATGCACAGAAAACTAATGAAATATTACCAACAGTGAACAGTAGAAGCACACTAACTAAACAAGAATAAATGAAGGTACACACACATTAGCCTCAAGTATACATTTATGACGGGTGTGAATTATATAAGTATGTAAATAACTTAATGGATAAGAATGACGTTGTCATTAAAATGGGTTGGAATGTGAGGTCGGTAGGGTTGCACAACATGAGTCCGCGCATCGCAAGGGGCCATCAGTAGTTATGTATACATTATATTGATGTAGGACATATCCAAATATAGGACCCATGTAGTATATAGAAGGAATATCTTCAATAGAGTCTGCTTCAATAAATTATTGGAATAGAATTGCCTTTGTTGCGTTAAATAATCTAAATAGGATGGTGAGCGGCTCGAAGATATGTCAGCATGTGTTGGTACCAAATTAGGAGTAGGAGCTGTACATAGGTTGAGTGCGTCATTGGCCCTTCACGGTCAGTGAGAAAGACATTGGTACACCTAATAGACTATGCCTCCTACTATGGTAGGTCACATTAGGTAATGCACCACCATAGTTGTCTGTAGTTTATTTGTTTGTTAGGGTAAGGCTAGTTAACCCATAAAAGAGTTCTTTCAAAAATGAATGGGGTAGTCTGATGAGCTTAGTCCTCTATAGTTGATGGAAACAAGTCCATAATAGGAAGTAGAAAAGTATTAAATTCCCAAAGTGGGATTGAATACGGTGGAAATATTGTGATGTTGCTATTAGGCACTACAAGACACATGACGAGGCGTAAACTACCATTAAGAGGTGGACATGGATGAAGACGATGAGACACACTGGCGAGTCGACGCTTTGAGTTTCCCTTCTTGATGATTAGTTGTACGAATGGTCATAATACAAGATGTAGCTTCATACGGACGTGATAATGCATTGACGATGGATCCTAATGTGGTGTGAGATTACGGATACTGGCGGGGATAGTATCTTGGTTATATATGTATGTATGTATGTAGTTATGTCTACTTTGAGTTGATAGGGCGAATCGTACGTGCATGTGCAGTCGAGATGACTAAGAAAGATAAAGACATAGCAATGAAGGGAAGACAATTGGCATAAACTAGTATTATGTGTAAAATGTATAATTTACCAATCACCAGAAAATTGTTCTGACCCCTTCCTCATCACAATCCATGGGATAGATTTAGAGGTGCAGGTACTAGTGCAAGGTGGGAACAGTAGAAGGACGGGTTTCCTTAAGCATGCTCGGCATTGACAAGGACATTAGGCATTGGAAGTTTCAATCTTGATTAGTAACTATATGATATATTATACTTTACTATTCCATGATAATATATATTGATAGTGCTCCCATACGCATTTACTTTTTTATTTGCAGGAGACCAAACCAACGATCCGCACTTTGGTGAACTTAAGTTTTTGGTTTAGCGAAAATTCGGGCCCACTTTAATGTGGGTTGTTACAAAAATTCTCATTTTTGCATAAATGTTTTTCCTTGTAACGTTTACAAAATTATCCCAATTTATATGTTATTTATCTCTATTTAATTCCATCCAATTGTTAGAAAAAAAATTCAAAAATATCTTATGTTACTTGAAACTACGAAAATGGGAGTAGACAGGGAAACTTCTATCCTATTAATTTCTAACTAGATTACTGATCATTTTTTCATATAAATTCCTAAGGTTATTGCTATATAAATTCCCCAACATTGCCTCTATTTATTTTTCTTCTACTTAAACGGTTGTTACACCAGCTGTTATCCTCCGTATTTTCCTTACACGGGAATGTTTCTCCTACCTACATTATTGGGCATTTGTACTCTTCTATTCTCACCATCTTATTTTAATCATGTTTCATTTCCATTTATTCCCCTTTTTGAAAGAATTTTTAAATGAAGAACTTCCAAATTTAGGAAATAGGAAAAATCACTGAGTCCAATCTAAGTTCTATTTTACATTTATTTCAAGAACAAAAAAATCCCTTTATCAAAAATCTTTAAACCAAAAACCTTTTAACTCAACCAATTTTTAAACTAAGAAATTCAAAAATGAAAACCCTTAATCAAGACCCTTTTAATCGGAAACTTTTGACTCAATAGAATTTTAAATTATGAATTTCCAAATTTCCTTAATTTTTCAAAACAACAACTTCCCAATAAATTATTTGAAAATGTTATTCAAAACATTTGAGGGAATTTTTCGAAAACCTTTTTTTTTCATATTCTTTCCCATGGGGTTGGATTTAAAAGCTGACTTTAATTGTCCTTTCATTTGAAATTTTTCTTCCATACTTAATCTTTACAAAAATCTAGTTTTCTCTTTGTAGCGATTATTGTACACCTTCTTACGGGAAATTGCTCCACTCAATCTTCACATCTTGTTTTGCTCTCATCGCTCCTTACTTTCGGCTTTACCCCCATCTATTTTTTTATTGGGCTAGGCCCGCTAATCTTAATCTCTATAATTAAGGCCATGTAATTTACCATAATGACAATTATACTGCCTTATAATATTTAACTACTACCTAACATGTTTATTTGCTATTTTTATAAATGTCAGTTGTTTGTAATAAACATTTATTACCGACGAACAATTTTTAAAGACATTTATTTATTCTTCTAATTTCACCCATTAGCCTTTCTTATCTCTCCATCATTACCCTAATAATCACACAGTCCCATTAATCCATTTATATCCTTTTTAAATTGTTGTAACTCCCTATTTATTGCATATTTATTGCTCTATTAATTTTGGATAGGATTTTTGAGAAATACATTCAAAAATAGCAAGTACACCACTCATACGTATACTAACCCCATTGATCGGGCAACCTAAGTTCTGATACCAATGTAACAACGCGCCCCAAAAGGGTCTAATTTCGACCCAGAAAAGACCCACCGAACCTTATACCTATTCCAAAGCTGGTTATTGGTTGGTAAAATTGACACAAAAAACAATACATGTAACGATCTAGAATTTTATCATTGTAAATATGGATATTTAATGTATTTTTAATAATTAATAAATAGATTTTATAACTCAAATAAATCTCTTTTATATAATAACTAATGATGATGAAATGGTTTTCAAGAATTGTTTATAAAATATACGGTTCAACAAAAACTAGAAAATGTGACAAGAAATCGGTTTTTGAATTTTTAACTTTTCGGTGTCTGAAGGTTATCAGAATATGTTGTGCACATTTGAGTTAAAAATGCATACACATTTACAATAAGTTAGAATATATTTTAATACACACACATTAACTTAAATAAATTTAATGAGTATTGATGTTACTTTTTATGTAATTTTTAAAACAAAATATAAATTAAAAATAAAGTGACATAAAGTGTCATTTCTTTAAAAATACGGAGTACACTAGTTTTAAATGCATATTTTCTCTTTAAAATAAAAGGAGGACAAAATCACATGTGTAAGGGAGGAGGGAGTATGGAGGATAAGGTGGCACGATGATAGCAGAGGTGATCGACCATGAGGGTGATTTGGTAATTTAGTATATTCACTTCGTATAAAAACAAATTCCAAATTTTTATTATCATTTTTTTTCATTTCAATTTCATGTGTAAAACTTCCTCAAGTTCTTAAAACATTTTCATGGCCTCCTAAACTATTTTCAAAGTTTTAAAAACCTTATTCTTTCCACCTTAAATCTCTTTAAAACTTTTTAAAACCTTTTTTCTTCCGCTTCTACACTCTTTCCTCACAAAAACAAGCCCATATCCATTTGGTCGAGCATCCCTTCCTACCTAGTTGAACTCTTCTGCTTGTTAAAGCTAACAAAAATTTCATTTTTCCATAAGCTAAGCAAAGATCTAGGTCGCGGGCAAGTTATAGTGAAAGTTCATTTCGTTTTCGTGAACTTTTAGTGAGTAAAGTTCTCGCCTCTAATTAAGTTTTTAAAACTTATATTTTGCTTGACTTGGTTATTAAATGTGATGCTTGTTGGTGAAACAAATGTTGATTTGTATTTATGTATATGTGCTTGGATGTCATGATGTGTAGGTTTAAATTTGAAAGTTAAAAGTCAAGTTAGTTACAAGCTATAATCTTTGCTTGTATATGTTGGTTATGGTATGCATATAGGTTTATGATGTGGTCGTGATAGTGATTATATATGCTATGGTCATGAATACAAGATAGTATGCTACAAAGTTCGCACCTTTACTAGTATAAGCGAAATACAGTCCCTTGTGTAAAATCTACGATCTTTGGTTTTAAATTTCAAAATATTTTTAAGTTTGAAACTTGTTTAGTTCGAAGAACATACTTTATGTTTTACAAAGTGGTAAATTTTTCCAAGAGTTAAAGTTTTAAAGAAAGACTTAGAAAACAAAATTTCAAGTTTTGAAAATTATGGGTCATATAGCGATAATCGTTATGGGTGAGGTTTGCAAAAATAGACTTTTTTATAAATTTACAAGTGCTTCAGCTTAAGTATCTTTTGGAAATGTTTTCAAAACATATTTAATTAATAAAAAGTAATTATTTGATTAATAAACTATTTTTTAAATTAATTAATTAAGTAAAGTAATAGTGCTTAACCATTAGTTAACCAACGTAATTAATACTTAAGTATTAATTAAGTTAATTGTAATTAGTTAATTAATTAAAGATTAATCATTAGTCAAGGGTCAATTATTATATATTTATTTAAAATTAATTTTTAACTAATTACTTATTATAAAATGGTTTAATTATTAATTAATTACTAATTAAGTTAAGACTAAATTAAGATTTAATTATAACTTAATTAAGATTTAATTATGATTAAATAAAGGTTACATTTATTTTTAATTAATCAATAAACGATTGTACTTTTTCTTTTAAAAAATCGCTTAATTTTCAAGGATCGGTTTTGTTAAAAGCAGTTTTCTTCTTCAAAAGTGTTTTAAGTTAAGAGATTTCTTTATCTATTACCCTTAAGTAACCTAAAATTATGTTGAAACCAAATGACACCTATTTAGCAGAACAAAACACCATTTTGCTATTATAATAATTTGGACATGCATTTAGCAAAACAAATCTCCGTCCGCTATTATAATGACTTAGACATTACCCATGTATTGATTGATTATTGTTCATTGATCCCTTTTACATATCTGTTGTTATGTAAATACCCCTTTTATAACTTGGAAAGTTTAACTTAAATGGAATAAACCATTATGGTCGTTAAGCCTCTTTTGAATTTTAGAAATCATTATTTTAATCTTATATCTTTTTGCATAAGAGTTTAAAGAAAATTATTATGGTTTAAAGTAAAGTAATTATTTAATTGAAATGTTTAAGGTTTATCACCATTTCAATATGATAATTTAAAGATATTTCATTACCTATTTTATTAAAAGTGTTGAAGTTAGTTTAATTAACAACTTGTTTATATAAAGGCGTTTTAAATAGTTGCTTTGTTTATCAAAGGAACTCTATTGATTACAATTTATTAAAGGGGTTTCATTTTAAATAAGGAAATTTATGAAATTTGTTTATAAATTAAAAATAGATTTTCATATTTGGAAAGAAGTTTTATAAATGGTTTTGGATATTTATAAAGATTTTTATAAATAAATTGGAAATATATAAAGAATGTTCATTAATGGATTTATAATTTTAGCGTAAGAGATTTGATAAATGAAAGAGATTTATTTAAAAATGATTTACAGAAAAAATTTATAAAAGAAATTGAGATTTGATTTCCTTAAACTGACCTTCATAATTATGGTGGTATAGAACATTTGTGTAACGACCTAGGATTTCTATTAATTAAAATTTGTATATTTAATTGATTTTAGATATTAAATAAGTGAAATTTATAAGTCGAATAAATTTTATTTCGAATAATTAGATTTAATTGGATCATTAAATCGATAATTTAATATGTGAAAATACAGAAATAATTGAAATTTGGGTTAAATATGATTGAAAATGATTTGTAAAATTTTATTTTATCATATTGGAGTTAGAACGATATTTTAGAACTTTTAAAATCGAATTAAAAGTTAATTTGTGAAAATTGAATATTTTAATATTTAATTGACGAGTTAAAATAGCCATTTTTCAAACAGCCTCGGATTTCGACGAAACTAGTTTCATCAGATCCGTAATGTTATTGTATGGTTTCAAATTTTGTGTCAATCGGATTTACCGTTTGTCCGGGGCAAGCTAAAATGCCTAGAAATTTGATTTACCGATTAAATTTAAAATCGATCATTTATTGCCATAACTCGCACAGATGATCGAATTAGCTCCCGAAACACGTTCCATTGTGTTCGGAACGTGGGGTAAACCTTAGAAACGCCAACCGGCACGCTTCGTTTGGAGTTCGGAAATTTTGGGATGAATAGTGTTTGAGAAATTTTCTATAAAAGCCCCTTAAAATTCATTTTTGCAAAATAAACAAAACCCTAGGATTTTATTCTTCAGGCCGCCACCTTCATAACATCAATGGCCGATGTTTTCTTTCCTTCCCTCTTTGATTTCTTCAAATCCATCAATTAATAGCAAAAACTTTCTAAAGCAAACTTGTAGAACACGTTGTGATCTACAAACCCAACGGTCAAGATGTAATATAGAGCCACGGATCAATGGAAATTCACGCTCAAAGGCGCACCGTTCGCATGCGAATTCCGAGACCATCATAGGGCCGAGCTCGATGTTATTCACGGTGTTGGCGGCTCTCGAGTGGGGCGACGAAATGGTAGTAGCTGATCGAGCTAAAACGTGGTGTAGTTGGTGCGGAAATTCAAGGTTTTGGACGGTCGATGGGTGATGTCGTGCACGTTTACTGGGTTGGGGAAGATGAAGATAGGTGCGGCCAAGATTTGCAGGCAGTGAGATGGACGGCTGTGATGCAGTTTAGGTTTAGAAATATAAAATAAATTTGTAAATTTATATGTTTTAAATTCGTGTAACTTTAAAAATTCATATCTTTTTCATACGAGGTCGAAAACGCACGAAACAAGTTGCCTTGGGTTCGTATTGTCGTGCATTACGCTATGGAATTGGATTGAAGTCGTTTGGAGCTAGCGAAAATTTCGGGTAGAATTAAACGCTCGTTTAATTTTATTCGAAATAAAAGCTGAAAACGAAATTGAAATCAAGGTGAGAACTTCTCACTCAATCAAATCGGTTTCGATTTTAATTTTAAATAGTTAGATTTAAAATAATTGGTTGTATGTTTGAATGATGATTGTTATCTATTGATTGTTAGAATAGACATTATACGCCGTTAGTAAGCGGATGTTATTTATTAAAAACATATACCGCGAATATTTCACAGTACAGTGAAATTGGTATTATTTATGTACTTGGAGTTGATTTCCCGCATTATATAGCGGATGAGACCCTATTGCGCCACCTATTAAGCGAATAATATTGTATAAATCCCATATACCGCGATATTCCGCTTTGAACGGAATTGGTATTGTGCTAACATCTTTGGATGCAGGGAAACAGGTTGGAGGGATCCAATTGGATTCCTCACCAGTATTTAATTTATTTCAGATATTATGATATTTGATTGATTATCATATCGATATATGATGTTTGGATGTCATTGATTGACTATTTGATGTGTTGCATCATCAGATCCATTTTTGGAGTTTTAAAAATATTAAAATAACGATTTTGGAATTTTAAAAGTTTTTTAAAGTGATTTTTTGAAAGTATACGTTATAAGATATTTTTGGAATTGATTCATTTTAAATAAATAAACGTTATAATTTTAATGTCATAAAAATTATGATTTTTGAGAAATATAGTTAAAAGTTGATTTTTGAAAATATGGGGTTAATGATTTTATAAAATAGTTTAAATTGGGATTTTTGAATTTGTTGTTAAAAGTTTAAATATAGGATCTATGAGATTTGATTATTTTATAAATTAAAGAAAATGGTGAAATTATAAAGGAGTTTAAAGACGTTTTTAAATAATAATACAAATTGATTTATATAAAGGATTTATAAATTAAAATATTTGAATTATAAAACGAGTTTTTATAAGTGTTAGAATGAAGCGTAAATGAATTTCATAAATGAATGAAATTTATAGAATTATAAACGGTGAAGTTATAAATGGAATTTTATAAGCAGTAGATTTATAAAATTTGTAAAGTTATTAAAAGAATAGTTTTGGGTAAATAAGTGAATCTTATAAATTATAAGATTTATAATTTGGGAAGTTTAAAAGAACGATTTTGTAAACAAATAAATTATAAGTATTTAACTTATAATATGAACTTTTGGTATATAATTGAGTTATAAATTGAAATAGGTTAATAAAGGAGATTTATAAAAGGAAGTCGTTATAAAATAAATAGAAATGGAATTTATAAACATTGTTTCATAAATCCGCAAACGACTTATTTTGATAAGCAAATTTTTATAACTTATTAATGGAGTTATATTCACGTTTTAGACAGTGAATAATCCTTTAAAATAAAATGTATAGAAACGATGAAATTGGTTAACGAAGTATATTCACGTTTTTTGATAGTGAATAATGTGTTAAAGAAAATGTTTTGGATGTAATGTTTTAAATAGAATTAAAACGATCTAACGATGTTTTTAAAATGTGTTAAGATTTGAAACCATAGATTTCAACATTCATTGTTGAAATAGACGTTTTCGAGAAATAGAAGGAAATGGTGGACTATAACACCGTTGTTATAATAAATGATTTCCGGAAGGAAATGTTTTGTATATTATTTGGATTTATATATCTATTTTAATTTCGAATCCCTATACTAGTGATTTTGGGTTGTCGTAACGATGTTTTACGCAACATTCGTTTTGGCCCAAATAAATGTGTTTAAGAGAATGATTTCCTTAAAGAATGAAATATATACTTAATTTCGATTTAAGTATATTGAATATTTTCCAAGTGTAGAAAATAAATATATTTGTGAATTACTTATTAATAAATAAGTACGGAAATGTTTTTCCAATGGAAATGAAACGTTTTGAGAATTTATCTTTTTGAAGATAAATTGAAAATGAATAATTGAAATCGTACATCCATAAATATTTTGGAATTGTAAATTAACTATGGAATTTATAAATGAAAAGGGGAATTTGTTTAAAAATAAACGTTGATTTATTTTTGAAGCGTGGGAATTAATTTACGAATTTGGAACGTAAATATAAAGTAAATCGTTAAGGATTTATTTAATTGGTTTAAATGAACCATGTTGAAATGAAAGTATTTCCGCGTAAGGAAAATGTTTGAAATTTGTTTTCAAAAGTGGTAAAGATGAAAAGTGATTTGAAAATTGTTTTCAAATGGTTGAAGTGGGGAAAATATATATCTTGTAAAGATATTTTTGGAAAATAAATAATTTGGAAAATTATTTGGAATCTGGTGATGTTGTGCATATCCATTGATAGTTCAATAACAATATTTACCTTTGAATGGGTATTTGTTGTGATTTGCTTGAATTTGAATGCCACGCTTATTTTTGAATAAGCGCTCACTATTCGGGTTAGCCAGGAAAGGACCTTGGGGTCGTATAACCCATTCTGAATATGTGATACGACGTTATGAATTGCATTTGATGACCGGTGTTGAAGACCGGATATTTTTGAAAACGGAAGGATTACCGTCGAATGTTTCTGCAACGAATGGCCCCGGTATAGAGATTCCATATGCGATGAGAAGTCCGGACGTGATTAGTGAATATTCGGATTGCAAGGACTTCTTTGTAAGTGCCTTCGGTTTTGTTTGATCCTGGAACAGACTTGTATGGATGGTATGTCTGACATTACAAATTGAGATATAAAGCTGATTTCTTTCAAATACATATCTGTTGGTGGCGAAGAATTTATTCTCTTAGCATTAACACCCTTCTTTGAGACGTACGAGCTTAGAGGTTATGTAGTTGAAGGTTATTAGTAATATACTCCCAATTTGGTAGTGTGATATGCTAAGTGATGTGCACGTAAATGTGCACATTTTTATCGCCATATTTAATCTATTTAAATTAAATAAATGATCATATTGGGTATTTTAACTTGTTTTAACCAAAATTCACATTAATTCCAAATTGTCACATATTCATCATCATATATGCGCAAATCGGTCATTTGTGTGCATATATTTATTTGAGAAAAATTAATTGAAAATATTTTTGTAGGAATTTGATCTCAAATAGAAGTGGTTTCATGAAGATATGCATGCACAAAATTAATACAAAGGAATGAAGATGGAAATAATTCAAAGTGAAGAACATGGAGGACCCCACCTACCCACCACCTTAATGTACAAATTAAAGGCTAATGCACATGCTTTTGGAGTTAATGGCTTCATGTACACTTAATGGGGGGTTAAGACATGTTAATGATTACTTGGCCTCCACACTTCCTAAGGGGCATTTTGGGCATTCCCCAAAAAATGAATTAGGGTTTTAACACTTGTATAAATACCCCTTATGTTTCATGTAATAGGATCTCCTCTCTTAGTCTCTCTTAGGCCTCTTTCTCTTTAGTTTAGTTTAGATCAAAAATAAAATGAAAGCTCCTCTTTCTCTTTTCATGGCTACTTAGCCATTTTTATTTTATGTAATCTTTTTTATTTTATGCAATTTAATACATGCTCTTTCCTTTTCATGTTCATTTACTTTCATGTTGTAGTGTAGATCTCTTTTATTTTATGCAAGTAGAATAATTTTTCCTTTCATTTTGCTCTCTTTTTCTCTTCTTGTTTAATGTTGTTTTCTACATTTGTTCATATAATAACAAATATGAGAGCTTAATCCCTTCAATTTAGGGGTAATGAAGCTCTCAAGTATGTAGATCCAACATTTTGTTGTTTATGCTCTCTTTTTGTGCTTAATGAGAATGATTGAAGTGGTTTAATGATGTTGTTTAGCTTTGAATTTGATAGTCTATGTTGTTTATAACAAATAGGCTATGCTTAAACAAACATAACACAAATTGCCTCTTCATCTAAATATGATTATGGCAAAGAAGTGAATGTTGAAATTGAAATTTGATAGCCTATATTTCTAAACAATAGTTAATAGGCTATGCTTAAAATAGATTCTTATTTCAACTTTGTTGTCATATTTCATGAGAGTTAAATGTGTATTAGTGGTTGTGTTATAGTTTGATGGTTTATATTGAGCTAATTAATAGCACAAATATACCATACTTATGATAAGCACATCAACTAATTCACTAATGACAAGAAAAGAGAGATCATAACTTCATTTTGTTGATTTATATGATCTAGAGAGTGGATTTATCTCTAAATTGTTCTTTTAACTCTCATATTTTTATCATTTTTTTTTGCTAGTTTTTGTTAGTTTCTTACATTTCTAGCTATTCACTTTCGATTTCGGTATAATTTGATTGAATAGAATTCTAAAATCATCAATTCCCTGCGGATCGACCCGTATTCGCCACGTGCTACATTCGTACACCGTGCGCTTGCGGTATAAATTTTATTATAAATTCGTTCGACGGTTTTCTAAACCGATAGAATTTCCGTCGACGAACAAGTTTTTGGCGCCGTTGCCGGGGAATTGTTTTGATTTTAATTTTCTATTCTTCGAATTAGTTTTCTTTAATTTTTGTGTGTGTTTGCATTTTTTTTAATTAAAAAAAAAAAGAAAAAAAAATATTGTGTGTTTTGTGATTTTTAGTGACATTGTGTTGTGTGCTTGTTTTCTATTTTATTTTCCATTTGCATTGCATATCATCTTCGAAAAAAAAAACATTGCATTCATCTTCAATTTTATTCCACTTCATTTTCGATTACATTTTCCATTTACAATTATTATTTTTTTTTTTTTTCACAAAAAAAGAAAAAGAAAAAAAACACTACTACATTGCTCTGTTTCTGCTTGCATTTCTTGTTCTCTGGTTTCTGTTTGCTGCTAACAAATTGCAAATCCCTGTCAAACAAACAAACCACCCATTTCACCATACTTCCCATACATCAACACACCATCAACATTCAAGTCAAAACTGTCCTCTTCCACTTTCAACTACCATTTCCTCATCACAAAACATCATACTTCTGCTGCAATCTTCACTTCTCAACTCCACAATTACATCTCAGAACAACAACTTCACTTACCCTTTCCTCTGCAAACCAAACAGTCAACTTACGACAACAGGCACAGCAGATCACCATTTCCTCTCTGTACACAACCTCTCCACTCTCATTTCATCTTCAACCATCACTGACCATTACATCACAGTCCCACTCATCAATTACCTGTGCACATCAAACTGTGCTTGTGCACTGTGCCTTCCCTACCTGTGCATCTCATCCCATATACACACACCACTTCTAACAACTCAACACTGCAAACATACCTGTCTCTCTGCCACAAACTTCCAATCACTACCGCATTAATCGACTGTCTTCCTCTCACTGCCATCTCTTCAAACTGCTAACAGACCCCACCCTACCACCTCAACATTACAACCTTTTCCAGCCATCTGCAACCTCTACTTACACCTCCACCAATTTCCGCAACCAAAAGCACATCCTCCCACGCAACTTCATCTACAACCTGCAGCCACCATCACCACTACTCATCTACAACAAGCTTGCAAAACATTCCTCTGCCATCAACTAACTACAAGCCAACTTCTCTGCAACTTCAACCATTTGCCTTCAAACCATCATCTCCTCCCCTCTGAAACCATCACTACCCTGCTTTGCCGAACTACTCATTGCGCAACAGTTCCAAACCCCCCTGCTCCTACCCCATCATCAATAGCCACTAACAACCTCTGTTACCACTTCTCAGTGCTCTTCCATAATCTTCATACAAGACTGTCAATCCATTTACATCCACATTTCCATATCAGACCAACACGCCATAACTAACATCCTCTTTCAACCACTTTAATCACTTGATTTGCCACTGCCCAAACTTCCTTCCCCTGTTCATTGCAACCGATCCATACATTACCTAACTTCTCTGGCAACAACAACTATAACCAGCAATACCCCAAACACAGACAGCAACTACGGCAGTTCAACAACCTTCCTCCACCTTACAACCTTTGCATCCGACCTCTGCCTTGACATCATTAACACAACTTCCATCCCTGCCTTGCCTGCCTGCAGTTTCACCAAACCATTCACACCTCGCACTGGCAAAACAAACACATATCACCATTTCTATTTCCTACCACCAGTGCAGTCCACACACCAAAAAAACACAGAGCATCACCATACAACTTCACTGCTGATCTTCCTGGTCACAACAAAACTGCCGTTAACCACATCGCTGTCACCAACAAATTCACAAACCAACCATTGCATAAATCTACATACCATTGCCATCAAGCCTCCTCCCCTGCAGTGCTCGAACTCACCCCCAAATCGCCATAAACGGCCACCGCTTCACCTCCAATCGCAAATCCACGAACTGCCACTAACCTCATCGATCATCACCTGCATCGTTAACCGAAACTTCATCGCGCAGCTCGACAACTCATATCAAACATCACCTCTGTCTTCGTAGAACATCGCCAGAACCTCTCCACTCCCCTGCCTCATCCTACGTCACGTCACTTCTCACTGCTGCCTGCTACCAAATCGCCAATCCACTACTCCTCAAAATCCTCAACCTGAATCCCCAAATCGCCATCACATCCCTTATCTCACTCGAACGACTCAGGATTCGCAAACCCACGATTCGCAAATTCCTCCACCTTTCGAATTTTTTCTTCTTCTGCTGAGCGCGAATTGTTTTTGGAATTTTACTGCGTTGATTTTGTGAGGAATTTAAGCATGCATTTATCTGAGGAATTTTGTATTCTGTGTGTTTGTTAGGTTAATGGGCTAGGTTTGTTGAATTGTGTTGGAAGTTTAATTTGATAATTTAAGTGAATTTGCAAGGTTAATTCATCTACTAAAAAAAAACTGTTGTGTTGTTATTTGTCTTTGTTTTCGTAGGCTAGTGATTGCTTTTGGTTTGCCTTTATTTTTATTTTATTTTTTAAAAAGGTTTCAATTTTTTTTAAATTTCAATTTTTCATTTGTTTTAGTTTTTACGTGTGTTAGTTTTCATTTTCACTTGTTTTAGTTTTGAATGGTTTTAGTTTAATTTGTTTTGTTTTTCATTTGTTTTCCTTCCTCTTTCAAAAAAAAATTTTGAACAATTTTTTTTTTTTTTTTTTTTTTTTTAAGTAAAACCCTACTTTTAAGTTTCCTTTCAAGAAACAAAAAAAAAAAAAAACAAAAAAAAAACAAAAAAAAATTGTACATATTCTTGTTTTATATTTCAGGTTGCCAAAGCAGAATTTCAGAAGGAAGACTGCTGCCAAAAAAAATTGCCTGCTTGCTAATAGTTTTTTTTTGTTTTATTTGTCTTGCATTGTATATATCTCTTGTTTTTATTAATTGAATTGTTGGTTGCTTGCATTTGCATTTTAAAAAAATAAAAAAAAAATCATTCGTAGTTACATTGTTAATACACGTTTAGTTTCTGTTCTGCATTTCATCTTAGATTTTGATTAATAATAACGGTTAGACATCGATAACACTTTATTGTATATTGACAATTTGTTTTTTTTTTTTTTGAACAATTTAATTTCTTGGTGTCTAGGCTACGGCAGAGTAATAACCATTTATAAATATTACGGTGATTCGTAAATATTATAGTGGTTGTTCCTCTGAAGGTACTTAAACCTTCGGCTGCATTGCTACGGTGATTCGTGGTGCACCGATAACCCCTGTCCGTTACCTGGCTGAGAACTATCTTGTTTATCAAAGACAACTTGTGAATATACAATTTTGTGTTAATTTAGGATAAATAATTCGTAATTAGGCCCTTGCATTCATTTAGTTGCATTAGTTCATGCATATTTAAAAAAAAAAATCAAAATCCAAAACTAAAAAAATTATAAATAGTTCTTAACTTAGTTTTTTTGTCCGTTTCCTTTGAAAATTTTCAAATCAAAATTCCAAAAATCCAAAAAAAAAAAATTAAAATCAAAAATCCAAAAAAAAAATCTTTTCAAAAACAAAGAAAAAATTTGAAAAACCAAAAATCAATTTCCCTTTTGAAAAATAAATTCCATTTGTAAATATTTTTCTTTTATCAAAAAAAAAAAATCTTGAAAATGTCCGAGTTTCCTTTTTCTTACTCACTTGATTTTAGTTGTGAAAATCAATATAATCCATATGAGTTCACTCCAAATTCGTATGGATATTTTAACAACAACTATTGTGTAAATAACTCAAATTTCGAACAACAAAATTTTCAAAACGATGACCAACGTTTGACTCTTGAAAATAGCATTGAAATGATTTCATCTTTACTCGTACTTTCTACACGACAAAATCAAGAGATAAATGATTTATGTAATTCTGATTTGTGTAATAACTCGAGTCAAGGATTTCAAAATTTGAATTCAATTCAAAATTCAAACGATTTCAAGTGTAACCCATGCCAATTCAATTTCGAGCTTCAAAATGAATTTCAAAATCAAAATGAAAATGAGATCCACTTTTCAAATAATTTTGGCAATGGGAATAATCTCGACTACGATGCGATTGAAAAAATTTATCCTCAACAAATCCAAATCGAAAGTTCTCAAGTTAATAACTACAAATTGGATTTTGTTGAACAAATGAACGAAATTTACGATGATCACACGGATTTGTTGTTTGAAACATATATGAAACAACGTGAAAAACAAAATCAAATCCCAAAGTGTGACGAGTCAAATAATAATCCATCTTTTACCACAATTGATGATTTTCAAATAACAACTTTTGAAACTGAAAATGATGATCTTAATGAAGTTGTTGAAAAGATGGTAATTGTGTTGGATTTCAATTCTTTTGAGGGTGTGGAACCAAATTTAAAATTCGATCTTCCTTTTCACGATTTCGAAAATTTAAATACAACAACTTTGAATTTTGAACTTGAGACATGTGATAAAGTTGTTGATAATCCAATAAAGGAAGTGGAATTTAACGAACACGAATTTTTTCGACTTTTGGATGACGAGTTGTTAAATTCCAACGGGGAAGATTTAAATCACCACTTTGATTTTGAAATCAATAATTTTGAAGAATTTTTCAACGATAAACTTGAATTTCAATCAATTGTTTTATCAACCCCAAAAATCATTGAAAATAAAACAACTCGTTCAATTTTTAATAAAACAAAATTCGTTTTTCCAAAGCCACATTCGACTTCAAAATCTTTTATGGTTTGGTTTTTCGAGCTTAAGCTGTGTCTCGCATACTTGACGAGACAAATGAATTGGTCTTTAGAAGACCGTTTCATTTATTTTTTGACGATATACTTTCTGATCTCGTGTAAATACATTTCATTTTCATGTAAATAATAATAAACGTTCTTTTCACTTGGGTTGACTGTGGGGACACAGTCAAAATCAAGTGTGGGGGGAGACTCATCTTCTTCTTAATTTTTTAGGATTAATTTTTTCATTTTTCTTCCAAAAACTCAAAAAAAAAAAAAAAAGATTTTTTTTAGCATTTTGATTTATTTTTAAAGAATCACTATAGGATAAATATATGGTTTTGGTTTATTAAATTGAAATTTTTGACAATTTATTGGTCTTAACAAAAATAAAAATGAAGTTTGATTACAAATAATAATGGTTTAACTAGTATATAGGAAGATTCATACGTGTTAATTATGAAGTACATCCTAATTGAAAATTTTTGTTTTAAAAGTGGTGAATTTAAAGTAAAGGATATAACATTTTTTTTGTCTTCTAAGTTAAATGGTGCTAAGATGATTTTGCAAAACTCTCTCTCTCTTAAAAAAATAAAAAAAATAAAAAAAATAATAACATCCAAAGTAGTCACCCTCATTTAAAAGTCCTCACGGTTATGCATGGGTGAATTACTTGGAATCTTTGATTATGTGCTTTCATACTCATTTAAAAGTCCTCACGGTTATGCATGTATGGAGCACATGTAAAAAAAATCGACTTAATAAAAACCACCTACGGTCGATAGGTGTATGCACGAAAGTGTGTGCACTCGCCATGCTCTGTACTCCCCTCACATAAGCCCGAAAGGCAGTGCATGGGTGGTATATCTGGCCTCAGTTTACCTGAGCTAGGTGTGTAATTTTTCTTGCAAATAATGAGAGAGCAAGCAATTGAAATCCTAGCACTATTTTTACTTAGTTGATTTGATTTGTTATTGAAAAGAAATGAAAATACCACTTTGATAAACTTTGATAATCAACTAAGGATCCTTTTCATAATTACACTTTGTTATCAACCGAAAAAACGAGTTAAACTATAGTCTATTTGTTATGATAACTTTGTTTTTTATTGAAAATTTTGACGAGTAAATGACTAAAAAATTTCAAGATAATAACCAAAACCTATATTTAACTTATTTGTGTCGATTTAAAAGTAAATCCTTCATTGTAAACATTTTCAAAAATTTGCATTCATCTCTTTGTAAATATATCTTGCATTTTGTAAATATTTTCATCCTGCATTTGGATTTTGTGGGTAGTATCTGCTGAAAACCCTCACGAGACAACACTCGTCCTACTGGGGACACCCAGAGGTTTAACGGCTTGTTGCATACGCTCAATGCAATCGTGCTTCCTACGAAAATGGATTTATCTTAGTTTTTTCTTTATTCGAGGACGAATAAAAAGATAAGTGTGGGGGTATTTGATGTGCACGTAAATGTGCACATTTTTATCGCCATATTTAATCTATTTAAATTAAATAAATGATCATATTGGGTATTTTAACTTGTTTTAACCAAAATTCACATTAATTCCAAATTGTCACATATTCATCATCATATATGCGCAAATCGGTCATTTGTGTGCATATATTTATTTGAGAAAAATTAATTGAAAATATTTTTGTAGGAATTTGATCTCAAATAGAAGTGGTTTCATGAAGATATGCATGCACAAAATTAATACAAAGGAATGAAGATGGAAATAATTCAAAGTGAAGAACATGGAGGACCCCACCTACCCACCACCTTAATGTACAAATTAAAGGCTAATGCACATGCTTTTGGAGTTAATGGCTTCATGTACACTTAATGGGGGGTTAAGACATGTTAATGATTACTTGGCCTCCACACTTCCTAAGGGGCATTTTGGGCATTCCCCAAAAAATGAATTAGGGTTTTAACACTTGTATAAATACCCCTTATGTTTCATGTAATAGGATCTCCTCTCTTAGTCTCTCTTAGGCCTCTTTCTCTTTAGTTTAGTTTAGATCAAAAATAAAATGAAAGCTCCTCTTTCTCTTTTCATGGCTACTTAGCCATTTTTATTTTATGTAATCTTTTTTATTTTATGCAATTTAATACATGCTCTTTCCTTTTCATGTTCATTTACTTTCATGTTGTAGTGTAGATCTCTTTTATTTTATGCAAGTAGAATAATTTTTCCTTTCATTTTGCTCTCTTTTTCTCTTCTTGTTTAATGTTGTTTTCTACATTTGTTCATATAATAACAAATATGAGAGCTTAATCCCTTCAATTTAGGGGTAATGAAGCTCTCAAGTATGTAGATCCAACATTTTGTTGTTTATGCTCTCTTTTTGTGCTTAATGAGAATGATTGAAGTGGTTTAATGATGTTGTTTAGCTTTGAATTTGATAGTCTATGTTGTTTATAACAAATAGGCTATGCTTAAACAAACATAACACAAATTGCCTCTTCATCTAAATATGATTATGGCAAAGAAGTGAATGTTGAAATTGAAATTTGATAGCCTATATTTCTAAACAATAGTTAATAGGCTATGCTTAAAATAGATTCTTATTTCAACTTTGTTGTCATATTTCATGAGAGTTAAATGTGTATTAGTGGTTGTGTTATAGTTTGATGGTTTATATTGAGCTAATTAATAGCACAAATATACCATACTTATGATAAGCACATCAACTAATTCACTAATGACAAGAAAAGAGAGATCATAACTTCATTTTGTTGATTTATATGATCTAGAGAGTGGATTTATCTCTAAATTGTTCTTTTAACTCTCATATTTTTATCATTTTTTTTTGCTAGTTTTTGTTAGTTTCTTACATTTCTAGCTATTCACTTTCGATTTCGGTATAATTTGATTGAATAGAATTCTAAAATCATCAATTCCCTGCGGATCGACCCGTATTCGCCACGTGCTACATTCGTACACCGTGCGCTTGCGGTATAAATTTTATTATAAATTCGTTCGACGGTTTTCTAAACCGATAGAATTTCCGTGAGCATTTGTTGAATCAAAGCACAGCTTTTGTATAAGCGTTGCTTTGTGGACGAGACTGCGTCGGACCTCACACCCCGGAAATGGTCAAAACAGGAAGGATGCGGCAAGGTTATTAGAGGGTAGCGCCCTTTTAGTGTATGTCATTCCTTCTGTATAGAGGTGGTATCATGGTATAAAGCCCAGATACTTAACCTATGTTGTTGCTGCAAACTTATTACTTTGTGGTTGTTGGAAATCGAGGATCCTCGGATGTAGATCGGTTACGATCAGGGGATGGCATATTCGTGTCAGTAGTTACCCAGTTAGGGGTAACCCGGCCTTGTGTTGGCAGAGATCCGGTTTGGTTCTCGGAACGTCATTCCAGAGGCGTTTCCATGTGGCAATGGGAAGTTCCTTGGCCTGACCATTTGTTGGAAATCCAAAAAAACAATACGAGCCTTGTACGGTTTTAGTTGTAGAACCTGCCATCTAATATGGTAGCTATAGTAGGCATAATATAATAATACCTATGCTGGCTACGATTTATATTCTACTTTCGAAATGTTTTCGACACCATGCACTAATAATAATATCAAAAATGATTTGATTTTGCGTAGTAAGCATCTTTGACTAACATAAGAAGAAATCTCCTCCAAGTCTGCGTTTGCATTGTGTGTATGGTGGGAGGTCTTATGGTAGTTACATTTTCAAAAAAAAAGCACTGCGAATCTATTTTAAAATTATCCTATTCTTTGTTTTAAAGATAAACTGTTTTGAGTTCTCACACCAGTCACATGACTGACTCGGAGTTTATTGTTTTCCTTCCTAAACTCTGGGTGCCCACCAATTTCCACACGGACAGTCAAGAGACAGGTTTATCAGGATATTCTGGAATTCAGGAGTTGCTGGAGGCAAGCTAGATGGCATGGCGTATTCACTAGTATATAGTATTTCTTTTCCGCTGTTAGTTGTTGTTGTTGTTGTTGTTGTTGTTGTTGTAAACTCTGATAGTATAATGTAATGTGATGTCATGTAATAACTGATATAGTTCTTTGTTTAAAGATTATTCATTTATCTATTATATGTTGTTCCGCTGCGATTGTGAGATTCTGATAATGTTCTGCTGTTTTCTTTTCGTTCTGTTCTATCTTTTCTCTCTTCTTCTATCTTTTTCTTTTTTTAAACCCTAAGAATTCGTATTTCCGTTCATCTTGAGTTAATCAATGGAGATTAGTGTCTATTCAAGGAGTACGGATTTGCGGGTCTTTACAATTTGTTCATACTTAACACCGAAAGAATATTTTTTAGGGTTATCCTTATTTCTATTTCTTTTTAATCAACTTTTGTTTGATCCTTTAGTATGATTCAGAATAAGAAATCTTTCATAGGGTTTCATGTAACGACCCATAAAATTTTAATAATTTTTAATTAATTAATAGGTAGAGAATAAATAAGTAACGTATAAATTAATAGGTAGAGAATAAATAGTATAAATTAATAGGTGGAGAATAAATAGTATAAATTAATAGGTAGAGAATAAATAAGTAACGTATAAATTAATAGGCAGAGAATAAATAGTATAAATTAATAGGTAGAGAATAAAACATATAAATTAATAGGCAGAGAATAAATAGTATAAATTAATAGGTAGAGAATAAATAGTATAAATTAATAGGTAGAGAATAAATAAGTAACGTATAAATAAATAGGTAGAGAATAAATAAGTAACGTATAAATTAATAGGAAGAGAATAAATAAGTAACGTATGCAGAGAATAAATAAGTAACGTATAAATTAATAGGTAGAGAATAAATAAGTAACATATAAATTTAGATATGTTACTTTGTGTATAAATTTAGCGTATCTTGAACTAACTATATGAAAAAAAATATAAGAACAACGCATATATATATTGCCTATGATAAGCATATCTCTCCTTCTTCTTTTCATTCTCTGGAGAAAACTCTTTCCCTCATTCCTCTTTGCTCCACGCGTTCACCGCATGCTCGATTACCCACAACCGTTTCCTCTCTTCTTTCATTCTTTGTATGTAAGTATTTCTTTATATATTATATCTATTTCTTATACTTGCAGCTTTATATATATTCAAGCATACAAAAGGTTCGTTAAAACATAGATTTATATGTATATTTTATTTTATACAAGATTTCAAGTATCCTGGTGAGTTGGTTTTAGGGCGTATATATATAATCTGCTTGGTTATTTTAAGTTTTTATTTATAAGTTTGAAACAGATTTTCATAACACATATTTATTTTTCGGTATGTATATATGATTTCTGCATATTTAGATAAGTTTATGTTGTACAAATTATTATATATATTAGTTGTTTGTGTTAGGTATATGCAGGCTATATGATTTCTGCATATAAAATATATAGCTTTTATAGTATTATTATATTTTTTGGCAGAGTGTATATTTATACAAAATATGTTTTGTTAACAGCTTAGCATGTTATGTTTATAAAATATGTTTAAAAAAAGGATTTTTGGTATAAATGATTTATGTCAGTTTTCCAATGTAAACGTTAGTAATATATGAGTTTGACAGTGTATATATGTTAGTAAAAATGACATTTTGTGTATATATAAAGTTTACATAAGTTTGATATGTTATTCTTCAATATGTCTGTTTATCTAATCAGTTTTTGTTTTATATATATATATATATATATATATATATATATTATTATATGATATGTATAGTAAGACTAAGTTAATTTTTAATATGTACCGTGTACATAATTTATTGTTGTTTAAGTACATAATGTATTTTGATTTTTTTTTAAAATGGTCGCAGCCTATATTAGCTTACATATTTTAACTTGCATAGGTTCTATTTAGTATATAAAGTAAGTTATTTATATACTATAAGGTTAATATAAAATTTTATGATATATGTTAATACGAGTTATTATATATGTAAAGTTTATACTATATGAGTTTAAGATAGCTGTATTTTGAACATCTGGTGTGTCACATATATATTATATCCAGGCTGCTTTGTTTTGTCATTCTATATTTTACTATTTTAAGATGAGTATATATCATATATTTGTTATACAACTGGTTGTATAGGATGTTGTGAGTCAGTAGTTAGTTTTATTGACGTTTTGAAATTTTTTAAGCACGTATGAATATATATGTATATTTATAACTATAATATGTTTCTGGTTATATAAGAGTTAGTTTAGTTTATACATGAGCAGTCTGTGTTTATGCCCATATTTTAGAAACAATAGTCAACTTTTGTTCTTTGTGGTTGATATAGGTTATGTACAGTAATATATTATGAGGTATTGAGATAATGTAAGTAGTATATAGTGATAGATTTGCAGTTGACATTTTATAAGTTGTTTTCTATGTGTTTTATTGAGTATAAATAATTTTATTATACTATAGTAAGTTATATAAGTATTTATTTATTTCGACAATACATATGGTTTCAAAGTTATAAATGGTCGGTTTACTAAATCTGGTTTTCACTGCCTTATACATTAGAATATATATTAGTGTGTGTGTGTGTGTACTGATTTAAAATATAATGTAATGTGTGTGTATGTTTGATTTCAAGGTATATATATATATATTTAAATGTGGGATTTATATAATCTGTATGCATATATTTTTAATTTGAATATTGGGTTTAAGAAGGATAATAATATAAATTACATCTCGACTAAATTTTTATCGAGCTAATTTGATTCGTTCCCATCGATTTCTTTTATCAGCTTTGATCGTCGATTCGTGCCAAGTTTACTTTGCTTTGAGATTCGTGCTTGGGTTTCATAACTCAACTTCATTGTCTATCACTCTAGCGTCGAAAGGTGAGCAATCACTCTCGATTAACATTCTTTTATTTATTAAATTTGATTTCAATTGAAACGATAATTGAAATATGATGCTATGGTCATTTAAATTGTTATATATGCTATTATCTGTAACTGTTCACTTATGGGATATGACACCATATCCTATTGTTTATACTTTATTTAATTTCTGAAGATACATGCCTGTTGTTATATTATTATCATATCTGTTATCACCCTGCAAGTTCCCTGTTAATATAGAATTCACTATGGGTTGAAATGATACATACCCGAACGGACTTTAGCATAGGAGAATTTCGTTATGGGTTGAAATGATAGACCCAAGCGATTTTCATTTAATTGAATTCGGGATTACGGGTTGAAATGATATCCACCCGTATATGTTTAGTATACGGATCGAAACGATAAATAGCCGTAGCACTTGACTATATGATAGGAAATATATACAGACACCGTTGGTCCATATAAATATTTTGAAAATAATTTCTATAATTTTGGAAAGAAATACATGGTTTAATAAATTTGATTCTTAAGATATTATATAAATGAAAATTGTATATATAGATTTAGTAGTAATATTTGATTTAAATTAGATTGATTTAATACATATAATATGGTTAAGTATTTATGTAAATCTATATTTCAAATAGATTCTCTTGTAATAAATTGAATAATTACAATTGGGAGATAAATTTGGGTTTATTAAAATGGTATTTGAATAAGGATTTATTTAATTAAATCGATTTGAAATTTTTGAATGGGAAATTTAGAAGGTATGATTTTATAACTAGATTTTTGATTTAAGTGATTTAATGAATATTTCACGTTTAAATAAATTAAAGAAAATACTGAGTAAAATGTAATTTAAGGTTACTTAAATGATATTGAATCTTATAAGGGAGTATTTCAATATTAAATAATAATGAGGTTAAATCGAGATCTATATGAACTGTTATATAGAACATTAAAATATTAAAGCCTTAAACTATATTGGAATTTAAATGGTTTATGTTGAGATTCGGATCTGTATTTGAAATCAACGTAGTTGAATTTGTTATTTAGCAACTAAATTAAATTAAAATGAAAATTTAGGTTGAAGTAAATTTGAATTTATTATTTAGAAAACTAAATTGAATGAAATTTAGATGAAACGTTGAATACTTAAAGTTTTGAAATATATTGAAATATAAAGGGGTATTTTTGTGATTACAAATCCGAATTTGAGATTGATAAATTGAAGTGTTTATTTTAGGAATTGAGTTGAATTTAAATTGATAATTGAGATTGAATTTTATTTAAATGGTAAGGTCGGGTTGATGTTGAAACGATTTGTTAAGTTGAGGGAATTGAAAATACTTTATTGTATAAATTATTTAATATATATAAATACTATCTTGGAAAATATAGAGGTATTTGAAGTGAAAATGATACTTGGTTTTGAAGTATAAATTAAGCTGAAATGACCACGGTGTTATAATGTATATTTCTACCTTGTAGAAAGTTCCATGGACCCTTAGAGGATGGTTATCTCAAACATCCTTTAAGTTATTTGCATTTCAGTTGATATTTCACTTGAGTTGGATTTATTGATATAAGAATGTTAATCCTGACTCGAGTGTTTTGTGTTTAGCTTTACGCTCGGGTCAGACTGAGTGATACAACATTTAAGACTCACCTTTGGAGTTCGGAGCTTCATTTGGAGATCCAACTATCGATTCAGATTCCAGTTCCAGTTGATTGGTTTAGAGAAGTCATCTGTTGCATTGGAGACTTCGCTGCATTTGAACTATTCGGTTGTATTTTATTTCTAACTCTGATGTATATAGTAGCTTCATGAACTACTATTCTTTATCTATTCCGCTGCATTATATTACTCTGTGATCTGTGATTGATTTATTTATTGTATATTTTAAGTTTTGCCAAATTTTAATTTACAATTCGGTATTTTGAATTATTCAAGTCGGATATGTATGGTTTTATTGTCGATTTGAATGGTCCAAAATAGCGGGTCGTTACAGTTGGTATCAGAGCTTTGGCTCTAGGCAAAACTTAGCATATATTGTAAATTTATTTACAGAATCACTTTCGCTCGAGTTGAATCTCTTCCTTTTGACTCGATTTCCTTTGAATTTTGGAATGTCCCCCGGTTCCGAAATTCGTTCTGTCTCTCCCTATTTATGTTCGTTTGATTCTGGAGTATCCCTTAACTCCACTGAATGATTTGTAAAGGGTGTGAAAACTCCTTTTCAATTGGCATTGATTCACCGACGATTTCTGTATCCTCGGTTTACGATGCTGCTATATCTTGTTATGCCGAATTCTATATCTCTAGCGATCGAATGTTGAATTGCCTCAAAATTCTACACCGATCTAATTTTGGAATCACGGTTGACCGGTAAAGGTCGCCCACGATTTTTAGAAGTATATCCATTTTCTATTTTGTAATTTAATTATCTCATCTTCGATCGAGTCTATCTTCAAATCAGGATTCTATTGATTGGAGTTCCCCTAAATTAAATTGCTATCTTTGTTTTGAAATCCATTCTTGAATCATCCTTTGAAAATCGGGTTTTGTTTGTATTTTTGAAATTGTTTATACCGAAATTTTATTTCGATAACTATGATTTTTTTTATATATATAAAAGTGAAAATGTTTTCAATAAGGATTATATACCTATATATATAAAGCAAATAAGAAATGTTATTCTATATAAAAAGGTTTTGAAAGGATTTGAAATTTTGAAAAATTATAAGAAATTGATTTATATAAAAATGATTTATAACTGTAGAGTTAAATTTGAAATTCGAGAATTGAATTCCGATATTTTGAAATAGGTTTCAAGATTTTGGAAAATATATAAAAATAATACGATTTAAAAGTATTTTCCAAATAAGAAATGTTTCAAATGAGTTCAAATGAATTCCAATAATTTGAAAGAAATTTCAAAGAAGTTTTCAAGAAAATAGAAGTCCAGAACTCACTTATGTCGCTGGAAAATAATTTCGGTGATGAGCGCACGCATCATCGACATTGATTTTCGAGTTTCAGAGTGGGGGAGAGGCCACTTTAATAGCTTCGCTATGCAAGTGATTTTGTAAAATTGTTTTTGATTTCAAATTCCGAAGTATAATTTGATATTTTAGAAAGATATAAGTATATATTTGAAACAATTTAAAATGAGACTGGTGTTTAGTCCTCGAGTTTCAGATTTAATAATTGATTTATTGATTTATTGTTGATTTTCAACTCTTGAATTGAAAATTTGATTTCCCTAACTATTTTGAGTGTTCGAACACTTCCAAATCGAGATTAAATTTTCAAAGCTAAGAAATTTCGAAGAGTATAAAATGTTTGATAAAGAATATAAATTTAGTTTTGAAATGTTTTGAAAAAAAAATTAGTTGAATAATGGTTTTCAGAAAGGTAAATTGGATATTTCACATAGAAATAGATAGTTTAAAAGTTGTAAAAAAAGGGATAGTTATAAATTTGGAAACCATTTTTGAGTATAATTGATTTTGGGAAAATATTTGGTTTTGAAATTAAATTGGAATTAAAAACCAATACTTATATGGTGATTTTTGAAAATGAATTTGTTTGACTTGAATTATTTTAATTTGGAAAATGGGATAATTTTCTAAACCTATTATTTTGGGAACTTTGAAATTTAGATATTTAATTTGGAAGAAAATTTGGTGAAATCGTATATGATTTTGAAACTGAATTGATATTGAAATGATTTGAAATTTGAGAACCTTACATTATTAAGCACTTGATTTGGGAGTGGTCGAACTTATATAAAACGGATTGTATAAGTATGAAGTTGATTTGAAATCTATTGATTTGAAAGGTACTCAATTGGGAAAGAGATTTTATATAATCGAAGTCTATATAAGTATGATTTGATCTACTATTGATTTTGGAAAGTATTCGATTTGGGAAAAATGGAATCCTATATATATGGACTTTATATAAGTACGATATTTGAAAGTGATTTGAAAAGGTACTATATGATATATATTTTCGAAGTAAAGATATGGAAAGCGCCTTCTGCTTGATATCCGCTTTGTGGCCACATCGTGGATTTATTCTATCGATATTATTCTCTCCGATTTTCGGTTTTCCGGATGTAATACTCGAGTGTTCCCACCGTGGCGTAACCCATGGTTTTTTTTTCTCTCGCGACTGCATAGCGCAATTGCCTGGCTGAGTCTGGCCTAGGGGTACGGATTGTTTCCTGGGGGATCCAGGCGCAACCATTGTGTATCCTGCAATCTGTGTAGGTCGCGAATAGTAGCTAAACTGCCTGGCTGAGACAGCCTAGGGGTACGGATTATTTCCTGGGGGACCCTGGCGTAACCATTGTGTATCCTGCACTCTACTAGTCATCATGGCGTAACTCGCAGGGCTGAGAAAGCTTACGGATACAGATTGTTTCCTGGGGGATCCAGGCATAACCATTGTGTATCTGCGAATCATGGTCGGACAAAGGTTTTTGTTTGGTTGTTTTGTTTGGATGGTACTTTCCATATCTATTTTAAAGGTTTTTCAAGTATTTTCACTGGGTGTTGAAACAAGTCTACTAAGTACTTGAAGAATTCTAGCTTTGCGCCTGATCAACGCATGGTCAGAGTTTGCAAGAACGAGGATAAACTTGTTGAAACATCGAGGTATAAAAGTATTTTCGAAAGGAAAATTTATTTCGATATAATAGTATTTTATTATAAAAGTATTATTATAATGGTATTTATTGTTAAAGTATTTTTCCCAACAAAGAAATTTTGAATTAATATTTGAAATTTAAATTCTTATGGTTCTAGATTAATTATTCGTGCCCGATACTATTCCTTGCATCTACCTTATCTGCTCAGTTTAGTTATTCACCTTGATTCTGTTTTCCAAATCTACCTTCCTTTCCTTTTTGAATATAATCTTTTAAACATTGCTTATCTGTATACTACATTGGTTAATAGAAAATTTTAGTGGTATAAATATTTTTGAAGTTATTAGTTAAATAAAACATATTTAAAGAAAATGATTATTAATTTATTGATAATATTTGAAAAGTATCTTGAGATAAATTAAAAATTTCATGAGTTATGGATATAATGTTTTCAAATAGCTTCTTTAAATATAACTAATGATGTAAATAATTGTTTTCAAATAGTTTTCATATACTTATAAAGGTGTTATTTAAACATATAAATGGTATTTATAAAGGAAGCAAGAAGTTTTACTAATGGGTTTTGAAAAGTATGAATATCACTAGTAAAATTTATATAGTTAAATCAATTACTTACCCCTGACTTTCAATCTACCTTTGTTTCTGGCTGTTCTATTCTCCTACCTCCTTACTTTTCGGGGACGAAAAGTTTTGAGTGGGGGAGAGTGTAACGACCCATAAAATTTTAATAATTTTTAATTAATTAATAGGTAGAGAATAAATAAATAACGTATAAATTAATAGGTAGAGAATAAATAGTATAAATTAATAGGTAGAGAATAAATAGTATAAATTAATAGGTAGAGAATAAATAAGTAACGTATAAATTAATAGGTAGAGAATAAATAAGTAACGTATAAATTAATAGGTAGAGAATAAATAGTATAAATTAATAGGTCGAGAGTAAAACGTATATATTAGTAGGTAGAGAATAAATAATATAAATTAATAGGTAGAGAATAAATAGTATAAATTAATAGGTAGAGAATAAATAAGTAGCGTATAAATAAATAGGTAGAGAATAAATAAGTAACGTATAAATTAATAGAAAGAGAATAAATAAGTAACTTATAAATTAATATGTAGAGAATAAATAAGTAACCTATAAATTAATAGGTAGAGAATAAATAAGTAACGTATAAATTTAGATACGTTACTTTTTGTATAAATTTAGCGTATCTTGTACTAACTATATGAAAAAATATATAAGAACAACGCATATATATATATTGCCCATGATAAGCATATCTCTCCTTCTTCCTTTCATTCTCTGGAAAAAACTCTTCCCCTCATTCCTCTTTGCTCCACGCGTTCACCGCATGCTCGATTACCCACAACCGTTTCCTCTCTTCTTTCATTCCTTATATGTAAGTATTTCTTTATATATTATATCTATTTCTTATACTTGCAGCTTTATATATATTCAAGCATACGAAAGGTTTGTTAAAACATAGATTTATATGTATATTTTATTTTATACAAGATTTCAAGTATCTTGGTGAGTTGGTTTTAGAGCGTATATATATAATCTGCTTGGTTATTTTAAGTTTTTATTTATAAGTTTGAAATAGATTTTCATAACACATATTTATTTTTCGGTATGTATATATGATTTCTGCATATTTGGATAAGTTTATGTTGTACAAATTATTATATATATTAGTTGTTTGTGTTAGGTATATGCAGGCTATATGATTTCTGCATATAAAATATATAGCTTTTATAGTATTATTATATATTTTGGCAGAGTATATATTTATACAAAATATGTTTTGTTAACAGCTTGGTATATCATGTTTATAAAATATGTTATGGAAAAAAAGGATTTTTGGTATAAATGATTTATGTCAGTTTTCCAATGTAAATGTTAGTAATATATGAGTTTGACAGTGTATATATGTTAGTAGAAATGACATTTTGTGTATATATAAAGTTTACATAAGTTTGATATGTTATTCTTCAATATGTCTGTTTATGTAAATCGGTTTTTGTTTTATATATATATTATTATTATATGATATGTATAGTAAGATTAAGTTAATTTTTAATATGTATTGTGTACATAGTTTATTGTTGTTTAAGTATATAATGTATTTTGATTTTTTTTTAAAATGGCCGCAACCTATATTAGCTTACATATTTTCACTTGCGTAGGTTCTATTTAGTATATAAAGTAAGTTATTTATATACTATAAGGTTTATATAAAAATATATGATATATGTTAATACGAGTTATTATATATGTAAAGTTTATATTATATGAGTTTAAGATAGCTGTATTTTGAACATCTGGTGCGTCACATATATATTATATCCAGGCTGCTTTGTTTTGTCATTCTATATTTTACTATTTTAAGATGAGTATATATCATATATTTGTTATACAACTGGTTGTATAGGATGTTGTGAGTCAGTAGTTATTTTTATTGACGTTTTGAATTTTTTTAAGCACGTATGAATATATATGTATATTTATAACTATAATATGTTTCTGGTTATATAAGAGTTAGTTTAGTTTATACATGAGTAGTCTATGTTTATGCCCATATTTTAGAAACAATAGTCAACTTTTGTTCTTTTTGGTTGATATAGGTTATGTACAGTAATATATTATGAGGTATTGAGATAATGTAAGTAGTATATGGTGATAGATTTGCAATTGACATTTTATAAGCTGTTTTCTATGTGTTTTATTGAGTATAAATAATTTTATTATACTATAGTAAGTTATATAAGTATTTATTTATTTCGACAATACATATGGTTTCAAAGTTATAAATGGTCGGTTTGCTAAATCTGGTTTTCACTGCCTTATGCATTAGAATATATATATATTAGGGTGTGTGTGTGTGTGTTGATTTGAAATATAATGTAATGTGTGTATATGTTTTCAAGGTATATATATATATATTTTTAAATGTGGGATTTATATAAAATGTATGCATATATTTTTAATTTGAATATTGGGTTTAAGAAGGATATTAATATAAATTACATCTCGCCTGAATTTTTATCGAGCTAATTTGATTCGTTCCCGTCGATTTCTTTTATCAGCTTTGATCGTCGATTCGTGCCAAGCTTACTTTGCTTTGAGATTCATGCTTGGGTTTCATAACTCAACTTCATTGTCTATCTCTCTAGCCTCGAAAGGTGAGCAATCACTCTCGATTAACATTCTTTTATTTATTAAATTTGATTTCAATTGAAACGACAATTGAAATATGATGCTATAGTCATTTAAATTGTTATATATGCTATTATCTATAACTGTTCACTTATGGGATATGACACTATATCCTATTGTTTATACTTTACTTAATTTCTGATGATACATGCCTGTTGTTATATTATTATCATATCTGTTATCACCCTGCAAGTTCCCTGTTAATATAGAATTCACTATGGGTTGAAATGATACATACCCGAACGGATTTTAGAATAGGAGAATTTCGTTATGGGTTGAAATGATAGACCCAAGCGATTTTCATTTAATTGAATTTGGGATGACGGGTTGAAATGATATCCACCCGTATATATTTAGTATACGGATCGAAATGATAAATAGACGTAGCACTTGATTATATGATAGGAAATATATACAGACACCGTTGGTCCTTATAAATATCTTGAAACTAATTTCTATAATTTTGGAAAGAAATATATGGTTTAATAAATTTGATTCATAAGATATTATATAAATGAAAATTGTATATATAGATTTAGTATTTGATTTGAATTAGATTGATTTAATACATATAATATGGTTAAGTATTTATGTAAATCTATATTTCAAATAGATTCTCCTGGAATAAATTGAATAATTAAGATTGGGAGATAAATTTGGGTTTATTAAAATGGTACTTAAATAAGGATTTATTTAATTAAATCGATTTGAAATTTTTGAATGGGAAATTTAAAAGGTATGATTTTATAACTGGATTTTAGATTTAAGAGATTTAATGAATATTTCACGTTTAAATAAATTAAAGAAAATATTGAGTAAAATGTAATTTAAGGTTACTTAAATGATATTGAATCTAATAAGGCAATATTTCAAGACTAAATAATAATAAGGTTAAATCGAGATCTATATGAAACTGTTATATAGAACATTAAAATATTAAAGCCTTGAACTATATTGGAATTTAAATGGTTTATGTTGAGATTCGGATCTGTATTTGAAATCAACGTAGTTGAATTTGTTATTTAGCAACTAAATTGAATTAAAATGAAAATTTAGGTTAAATTAAATTGAATTTATTATTTAGAAAACTAAAGTGAATGAAAATTTAGATGAAACGTTGAATACTTAAAGTTTTGAAATATATTGAAATATAAAGGGGTATTTTTGTGATTACAAATCCGAATTTGAGATCGATGAATTGAAGTGTTTATTTTAGGAATTGAGTTGAATTTAAATTGATAATTGAGATTGAATTTTATTTAAATGGGAAGGTCGGGTTGATGTTGAAACGATTTGTTAAGTTGAGGGAATTGAAAATACTTTATTGTATAAATTATTTAATATATATAAATACTATCTTGGGAAATATAGAGATATTTGAAGTGAAAATGATATTTGGTTTTGAAGTATAAATTAAGCTGAAATGACCACGATGTTATAGTGTATATTTCTACCATGTAGAAAGTTCCATGGACCCTTAAAGGATGGTTATCCCAAACATCCTTTAAGTTATTTGTATTTCAGTTGATATTTCACTTGAGTTGGATTTATTGATATAAGAATGTTAATCCTGACTCGAGTGTTTCGTGTTTGGCTTTATGCTCGGGTCAGACTGAGTGATACAACATTTGAGACTCATCTTTGGAGTTCGGAGCTTCATTTGGAGATCCAACTATCGATTCAGATTCCAGTTCCAGTTGATTGGTTTAGAGAAGTCATCTGTTGCATTGGAGACTTCACTGCATTTGAACTATTTGGTTGTATTTTATTTCTAACTCTGATGTATATAGTAGCTTCATGAACTACTATTCTTTATCTATTCCGCTGCATTATATTACTTCGTGATGTGTGATTGATTGATTTATTGCATATTTTAAGTTTTGCCAAATTTTAATTTACAATTCGGTATTTTGAATTATTCAAGTTGGATATGTATGGTTTTATTGTCGATTTGAATGGTCCAAAATAGCGGGTCGTTACATTTCGTGAATATGCTTATAACGGTAGGATAAATATATGACTATTTTAAATAAATATTTTGAAAAGAGATTTAATAACTAAAAGATTTATTTTGAGGCTTGGTGGTTTCTATGGGCAATTAAATCTCTGAATTGTTGCTATTTGTTTATTTGATAAGTAAATAACCGACTATCAAATCTTGGCTAATTTTGACTTAGAAAGCAAATAAGAGATTCACGTATTTATATGGTTTAAGTACCCTTGGAAGAACTCATCCCAATGAAATGTCTCTAACTTTGAGGGATATACTAGAGATCCCCTCGGGACTCTAGTATAGTACACTTACTTCCGAAAGAACTAGGAATGATTCAACCGAAAATTACCAATTATTAATGTAGCGACCCTGGCTCGACCTTCGAAAATCGGCACCGAATACGACACTCGTATTCTAATGCCACAGATCCAAACGTCGAATCTGGTTTTCCGGAGCTTATAACACATTATGTATAACAACACAGCAGAAGAAAAAGAAATGAATATCATTGATATACAACATTCGATACAACAATGATACAATATGAATCAATATCAGAGATACAAGATAACAATACTATAGCGGAATAACAATATGATATAGCAGAGGAAAACAAATAGCCAAGAGATAACTCCAAACAGCAACAACAACTCTAACTCCAAAGCATCAATCAAGAGATAGCTCAAACCACCATCACGTTGCACCAAGCTGAGCAAGTCCAGTCCGTGAATCCAAAGACTCCAATATCCAAGATCTCCAAAGAATACCAAAGAGAAGGCTAAAAGCTACCAAATCGATATCTATATCTACTATCTGAAAAACCCAACTCTAGACTGTCCGTGTGGAAAATTGTGGGCACCCAGAGTTTAGGAAAGGAACAATAAACTCCGAGTCAGTCATGGACTAGTGTGAGCAAAAAAAACATTTTTATCTTTTAAAACAAGCAGGAGAGTTTAAATTTGAAATCCGCAATGCTTTTTGAAAAAATGAAACTACCATAAGGCCTCCTGGCACACACACAATGCAATCGCACACATGGAGGAGATTTCTCCTTATGATAGTCAAAAATGCTTACTACGCAAAATCCTCTTTTGATATTATTATTAGTGCATAGTGGAAAACATTTCGAAAGTATAATATTAATCTTAGCCAGCATACATACCATTATAGTATGCCAACCATAGCTACCATGTTAGATGGTAGGTTCTACAACTAAAACCGTACAAGACGCGTATTGGAGAATGCATTCCCAACAAATGGTCAGGCTAAGGAACTTCCTGGGCCACATGGGTACGCCTTTGGAGGGATGCCCCGAGAACCTAACTGGATCTCTGCCAACACAAGGCCGGGTTACCTCTGTAACTAGGTAACTACTAACACGAGTATGCCATCCCCCAGTCGTAACCGACCTTTATCCGAGTGCTCGATACCAACAACCACAAAGTAATGTATTTGCAGTAACCACATAGGTTAAATATCTAGGCTCCACACCATGATATCACCTCTATCCAGAAGGAAATGAACATAACCTCAGGGGGCTCTACCCCCAAATAACCTTGCTGCATTTTCCTGGTTCGACCATTCCGGGTTGTGAATCGACGAAGTCTCATCCATAAAGCTACGCTTTTCACAAAAGCCATGCTTTGATCAACAAATGATCAGTAGCACTTCGTATGCCACATTACCAAATTGGGAATGTATCACTGGTAACCATCAATTACATAACCTCCGAGCTCGTACGTCTCAGAGAAGGGTGTTAAGCTAAGAGAATAAATCTCCGCCACCAAACAGAAATGTATTTGATAGAAACCGGTTTTACATCTCAAAGTGTGGTGTCAGACACACATCCATACAAGTCTGTTCTGGGTTCGAACAGAACCGAAGGCACTTTCAAAGAAGCACTTGCAAATCCGGTTATTCACAATCCCGATCGGACTTCCCATCACTTAGGGAATCTCTATACCTGCGCGACTCAGTGCAGAGACAATCGATAGGTCATCCTATCGTTCTCGCAAATATCCGGTCTTCACCATCGGTCTTCACCACCGGTCTTCAATTGCTATCCATTTACGACATATCACATATTCTGAATGGGTTATATGACACAATGGTCCTCTCCCGGCTAAACCGAATAGTGAATGCAATATTTAAAAGCATATGGATATGGGATTTTAGTTAAGTCACAACTTAAAAATCCAAAGCTTTTCTTTCAAATGGTTAAACAAATTACCATTTATAAATCTTTTTAAATAAAAAGATTCATTTCAAAAACCTTCAATGGTTTACATTTAAATCTTTTAAAACAAAAGATTCACTTTAAGACCTCTTACAATTTTAAACAAGGTCCACCAATCTTTGACAAAGATTCATTCATAGCTTTTTGAAACAATTCCCAAAGATTCAATTTTAACTTTCAAAACCATTCAATTTCAAATTTGAAATCTTTTCATCATAATTATTATTTGAAACTACTTGTTTCCGTTTCAGAAAACCCAATTTCATTTTTAAAGTTATCTGGATTCAAAATTCAAACTTTAAAACCATTTAAAAATATTAGATTCAAATATCTGTGACTTAACCGATTTCCTCGTGAAATTCATATTTGTGTGTGTATGGTGTAGTCCAGGGGTTTAACACAATAGTGTAACATTATTCAATCATCACAGATCAAAACACAGAAATATCGATAAGCGGTATAATCTATAACGCTTATCTTCATTTACAGATTCATAGATAAATGTATCACAGATGAATAAATAATTAAATAAACAAATAAATTACACACAGCTCAATTCACAGAACATAATATCACAGATCAATCAATTCAAGGCAATTCATACAAGGCAAACATTCATAAGCAAGGTCAAGCATTCAATAATCATTTATAGGTAGGATTAATTAATCGTTTAATCCTAATTAATTCAATTAATTTCCAATTAAATTAATTACTTATGAATTAATTATCCAATCCCGATTAATTAATTACAAATCATTTGATATAAAGTAATTAATCAATCACCTTAATTAATTACATCAATTAGTCACCTCATTATTAGTTTTTCCTTAATTAGTCCATTATAAATTTCATCATTAATTATATTAATTAATGATCTCTAATTATATTTAAATTAAATTACTTTATTTAAATTAATTACATTAAGTAATTAATCTTTAATTAAACACAATTATTAATCACCCTTGATTAATAATAAAAGTAATTACCCAAATTACTTCATTTATAAATCATATTCACTAATTATCTCCCAGTAATTATCATTTATTACTTCCCTAAGTAATTATCTCCATTAATTACACTATGTAATTACACTTATCCAGTTATCAAATGATTTTCTTAAATTAAATAAACTAAATTAATTAATTAACTTAAATTAATCACATTACCAAAATTAATTACAATAAGTAATTAATCCCTTAATTACTTTCGTTAAGTAATTACATTCAAAAATGTATAATTGTTTATCTAAATTTATTATTCTAATTAATTATCAAAATTAATCACATTAATTTAATTACTTAATAATCCCTAGTTAATTATCTTCATTAACTAATAACATTTCTTTAATTACTTTCTTAAGAAATTATCTTAGACTAGTTCATTATTAATCATTTCTAATTATAAATTAATCTAAATTATTTATTTATAAATTAAATAAACCATTCTTTAATTACCTTATTAATTAAATCATTTTATTACCTTAATTATCTCTAAGATAATTAATTTCTTTATTAATGATTTCATTAACATTTAAGTGTATTTTAAACATTAAACTTTTAAATTTAAATTCAAATTTCATTTTGAATTTAAGATTCAAAATGGTTAACATCAACCAAATTTAAATATCAACTTATAAACTTATAAAAGGAAAGTTCTAACTAAATTACTTAATTTTTTTTAAAAGTTTAAGCTTTAAAATACATTACATTTTAACTTGCAAATTCAAGTTTTTTTTAAAAAACAAATCATATATTTTTCATTCAAAATTCCTTTATAAAAGAACTTTCTCAAAATTCAAGTTTAAAACATTTAGATTTAAATTGATTTTAAATTCCCAGATCTGGATCCAAAATGAATTTGAATCCACAGATTTTAAACATTTGATTTAAACCTTTGATTTAAATCTTTGATTCAAATCTTGATTTTAAATCCTCGATTTAAAATTCAAAAGTTTGATTTGAATCTATACTTTAAACTTTGAATTTAAACCACTGTTTAGATTCTGTATTTTTTCTTTTTTTTCAAATTTAAAATTAAGTTTTAAAAAAAATCTGAAAACTGTCAGGTTTTTATAAGCCTGAAAACCAAACACTTAAATTATTTTAAACTTTATTTTCTTTTCAAAACTTAAGACTCAAATTCAAATTTGAATTCATATTTAAAATTTAACTTAAATTTAAAATCCTATTTAAATCTCATTTTCAGATTTTAAAAAACCCATTATAAAATATCTTAACAAATTAAAGTTGTTATAAACATTTCATTTTTATAAACTTATTTATTTTCAAAATTGGAATTCAAACTCATTTTGAATTCATATTTTTAAACTTATTTCAAAATCTTAGTTTAAAACTTGCTTTTGCTTCTTCTTTATTTAAATTTAAAAACTGCACACTGTTGGGTTTCAAAAACCTGAAACAAAAACTACCCGAGCCCATGCAATATTACTTCGAGTCGTTCACTAAATTTCTTCGAGTAAAAACTCGAACTACCCGAGGCAAACTCGAGTATTCCTGCAACAATACCAACCCACTTCACCAGAAACAAAAGTGCACAGTGCACGTGCACCGTGACGCTGGTTAACTCCGACCTTTCACCATGGCTCCATCTCATCGGCAACCATCCGCTCACCGTTCCCCGATCATCAGAACTTCTCCATCCACCTGAAATCAAGATCGAGACACCACACCCAAACTTGGAGCACAGAACCAAACCCAACCCAAACCTGAAACATCACTTCGTTCTCCCACTGCCGATCACCAGAACGGCAATGCCTCCGGCCACACCCTCCTTTACAACCCCTCATCCAATTCCCAAACTCTGGTGGAGCTCGATCCACCAGAGATGATGAACGAAAACACTAAAAACCCAACCCAAAAACTAGGGTTACAGATAAGTTTGACCTTCTGATGCCACCACATCGCCTTGAACCACCACCTGACAATTTTTCCAAAGTCACCAACCATTACTCGACCTCCAGCAACAACCCTGGCCTCTCCAAACACAGGAACCATCATAAATTCCCAAAAATCCAAAAATAGTATAACCTAGAAATGCCATTACATCTCTAATCTAAAAATTGTGTTTCTAGTTTTAAAAATCATGTCTTAGTTTAAGGATTTGATTTATATACCTGAATTGCAAAATTAACATGTTTGAACTTTAAAGTGACTTGAGTTTCCTGTTTAAATCTTATTTCCAGAGCAATTACAGTTTTAATTTAAGTTAAATAAATTTTTAAATCTTAGTTTAAAATCAAACAAGCAATATTTGTTTGGATCCTATGTCCTAACAAACAATAGATAAAGAGAAATGAATTTAAATTGAAAACTGGGTTGAAATTTAGAACAGAGATGTTCTACAGGCATTCACAATCATACATGCAATCACACAATACACAGAAATTTTCCACAGATATATACAAATACAAACTTACTTTAGGCATAACTCAAGCAACCGGATTATTTTTAAGTTTTAAAAAATGTTACCCACCTTTATGAAGACAGAGGCTTGGAATTTGGGAATTTTGCTTTGTTTCCAGTTTTGTTTTAAAGCCCCAGATTTAACTTGCTTTGAATTTCTGAAACTGGTTGAAGCTTTGATTCAGTTTGATCGCTTCTTGTTGCTTCAGATTGTAATTTGATTTTCAAAACTTGAAATTGTTTGATGCAGCTTTGAGTAGATATTGCTTCAGAATTTATTTTGCAGTTTTTTAATCTTCTGTTTTCAATTATGATTTATTTTCTTTGATCTTGTTTCAGGTTGAAGTTTGATTTAATTTCTTTATGGTTTGTGGTTTCTTGTTTCCTAGTTTGAATCTTTACAAGTTTTCTTTTCTTTGAAATTTTCTTTTATTTATTAATTTTAAAGATGAAAAAAAATACATGGCACTTGTTTATTTGTTAAACCATTTGAGTTACACTTGTAAACTTCTTTAAAAAAGAATGCTTACACTTGTTATTATAAGCAACATTATGTTTTAAATCCTTAACTTAAGTGAATTTATACATTTTGTTTTTAAACCTTATTTTATTTTTATTTACAAATCATGTTAGGCTTACATTTGTTAATGGCATGTTTTAAAAATGTTACACTTGTTAAAATATGTATTTTTATGTTTAAGCCCTTAATTTTAATTAGTTTATAATTTTTTTTATTTAAACCCTTTATTCAATTTAATTTTCATATGTAAATGTTTCACATCTTTAAATTCAAAAATATAAAAACTATATTTATTCATTTAAAAGAAAAAGTGTTTTAAATTCTATTATCAAATTCATATTCAACTTTAGAATTTTGTTTTCATATCATTCATACATTATACATACATAAAAGCTTTTTAAATCTTATTTTCTTTTTAAATTTATATTTTTATACCCTGTATAACTTTTAAATAGCAATTTCAAAAATTATTTTATTTAATTTCAAAATATAGCTTCTTATTCAAAATATCTATTTAAAATAAATTTGGAAAACAAATCTTTATAAATGGAAAATATAATGTTTTCAAACCCAATATATCTATAAGATTTTTAATTTTGAATTTTACTTCCAAGATTTAATTTAAACTAAATTTATAAATATAAATAAATAACAGAACCTATCTATTATGAGTCTTAAAACTTTATAATTCTATTTATAATCTAAAATATTTATTTATCTCAGAGATTTCTAATTAATTCACAAATAGATTCACAATTGAATTTCAAAAATTAAATTAATTATCAAATTATCCTGGATAAAATTCAGGGATGTTACAGATTCCCCCCTTAAGAAAATTTCGTCCTCGAAATTTGAAAGTAGGGAGATAACAAAGGATGAATTCACAGAGATAGAGAGACAGTTTCCAAATCAAACCGGGTATCTATTCTGCATTTGGCTTCCCAAATCAGAATACCAATAATGGATACAAGAACGAATCAAAATACTCGGGTTACCATATCTATGAATATATAGGGATATTGGTTAGTTCGAAAGATAATTAACCACTTGTAGAATATATCTGGATCCAACAGAATAAATAGATATATGGATGCAATCCAAAAATTTTAGTTTAAACAACCAAAATATCCCTATCAACCACAGCAAACAATTCATCCAAACAAACAATTCTGACCCATCTGGAGTTTGTGTCCCCTGCAAATATATCAAAGCTTCTTCCTGGATCTACCAGAAATCATCAAAGAATTGAAAAGACGAATCAAAGGAGATTGAGAGAGAAAATTGTTTCCACTGTCACAGGGTATTGACCATTTGTAGTGGTACTCCCCTGTCCCCTATCTCGTCCTCTTCTTGCACTCATACTCACTATCAGTGGATAGTAAGAGAATATACTGAGGCATTTAGACAGATATCTTAGGGATATACTCATTCTAGGGTATACTTCACCCTATCTCCAATGAGTTACCTAACGTGTTGTACTCCTGAGCTAAAGTTTCAACCTTCAACTTTGATACCACTGTAGCGACCCTGACTCGACCTTTGAAAATCGGCACCGAATACGACACTCGTATTCCAATGCCGCAGATCCAAACGTCGAATCTGGTTCGCCGGAGCTTATAGCACATTAAGTATAACAACACAGCGGAAGAAAAAGAAATGAATATCATTTATATACAACATTTGATACAACAATGATACAATATGAATCAATATCATAGATACAAGATAACAATACTATAGCGGAATAACAATATGATATAGCAGCGGAAAACAAATAGCCAAGAGATAACTCCAACAGCAACAACAACTCTAACTCCAAAGCATCAATCCAGAAATAGCTCAAACCACCATCACATTGCACCAAGCTGAGCAAGTCCAGTCCGTGAATCCAAAGACTCCAATATCCAAGATCTCCAAAGAACACCAAAGAGAAGGCTAAAAGCTACCAAATCAATATCTATATCTACTATCTGAAAAATCCAAATCTAGACTGCTCGTGTGGAAATTGTGGGCACCCAGAGTTTAGGAAATGAACAATAAACTCCGGGTTAGTCATGGGACTGGTGTGAGCAACAAAAACGTTTTTTCTTTTAAAACAAGCAAGAGAGTTTAAATTTGAAATCCGCAATGCTTTTTGGAAAAATGAAACTACCATAAGGCCTCCCGGCACACACACAATGCAATCGCACACATGGGGAGATTTCTTCTTATGATAGTCAAAAATGCTTACTACGCAAAATCCTCTTTTGATATTATTATTAGTGCATAGTGGAAAACATTTCAAAAGTATAATATTAATCTTAGCCAGCATACGTACCTTTATAGTATGCCTACTATAGCTACCATGTTAGATGGCAGGTTCTACAACTAAAACCGTACAAGACGCGTAATGGAGAATGGATTCCCAGCAAATGGTCAGGCTGAGGAACTTCCTGGGCCACATGGGTATGCCTCTGGAGGGACGCCCCGAGAACCTAACCGGATCTCTGCCAACACAAGGCCGGGTTACCTCTGTAACTAAGTAACTACTGACACGAGTATGCCATCCCCCGATCGTAACCGACCTTCATCCGAGCGCTCAATACCAACAACCACAAAGTAATGTATTTGCAGTAACCACATAGGTTAAATATCTGGGCTCCACACCATGATATCACCTCTATCCAGAAGGAAATGAACATAACCTCAGGGGGCGCTACCCCCAAATAATTTTGCTACATTTTCCTGTTTCGACCATTCTAGGTTGTGAAGTTCGACGAAGTCTCGTCCACAAAGCTTCGCTTTTCACAAAAGCCATGCTTTGATCAACAAATGATCAGCAGCACTTCGTATGCCACATTACCACATTGGGAATGTATCACTGGTAACCATCATTTACATAACCTCTGAGCTCGTACGTCTCAGAGAAGGGTGTTAAGCTAAGAGAATAAATCTCTGCCACCAAACAGAAATGTATTTGATAGAAACCGGTTTTACATCTCAAAGTGTAATGTCAGACACACATCCATACAAGTTTGTTCTGGGTTCGAACAAAACCGAAGGCACTTTCAAAGAAGCCCTTGCAAATCCGGTTATTCACAATCCCGATCAGACTTCCCATCACTTAGGGAATCTCTATACCGGCGCGACTCAGTGCAGAGAAAATCGATAGGTCATCCTATCATTCTCGCAAATACCCGGTCTTCACCACCAGTCTTCAATTGCTATCCATTTACGACATATCACATATTCGGCATGGGTTATATAACACAAAGGTCCTCTCCCGGCTAAACCGAACAGTGAGCGTAATATTTAAAAGCATATGGATATGGGATTTCAGTTAAGTCACAACTTAAAAATCCAAAGCTTTTCTTTCAAATGGTTTAACAAATTACCATTTATAAATATTTTTAAATAAAAAGATTCATTTCAAAAACCTTCAATGGTTTACATTTAAATCTTTTAAAACAAAAATTCACTTTAAGACCTCTTTCAAGTTTAAACAAGGTTCACCAATCTTTGACAAAGATTCATTCATAGATTTTTAAAACAATTCCCAAAGATTCAATTTTAACTTTCAAAACCATTCAATTTCAAATTTGAAATCTTTTCATCATAGTTATTATTTGTAACTACTTGTTTCCGTTTCAGAAAACCCAATTCCATTTCTAAAGTTATCTGGATTCAAAATTCAAACTTTAAAACCATTTAAAAATATTAAATTCAAATATCTATGACTTAACCGATTTCCTCGTGAAATTCATATTTGTGTGTGTATGGTTAGTCCAGGGGTTTAACACAATAGTGTAACATTATTCAATCATCATAGATCAAAACACAGAAATATTGATAAGCGGTATAATCTATAACATTTATCTTCATTTATAGATTCACAGATAAATGTATCACAGATGAATAAATAAATAAATTACACACAGCTCAATTCACATAACTGAATATCACAGATCAATTAATTCAAGGCAATTCATACAAGGCAAACATTCATAAGCAAGATCAAGCATTCAATAATCATTTATAGGTAGGATTAATTAATCGTTTAATCCTAATTAATTCAGTTAATTTCCAATTAAATTAATTACTTATGAATTAATTATCCAATCCTGATTAATTAATTACAAATCATTTGATACAAATTAATTAATCAATCACCTTAATTAATTACATCAATTAATCACCTCATTTTTAATTTTTCCTTAATTAGTCCATTATAAATTTCAAAATTAATTATATTTATTAATGATCTCTAATTATATTTAAATTAAATTACTTTATTTAAATTAATTACATTAAGTAATTAATATTTAATTAAACATAATTATTAATCACCTTGATTAATAACAAAAGTAATTACCCAAATTACTTCATTTATAAATCATATTCACTAATTATCTCCCAGTAATTACCATTTATTACTTCCCTAAGTAATTATATCCATTAATTACACTAAGTAATTACACTTATCCAGTTATCAAATGATTTTCTTAAATTAAATAAACTAAATTAATTAATTAACTTAAATTAATCACATTACCAAAATTAATTACAGTAAGTAATTAATCCCTTAATTACTTTCATTAAGTAATTACATTCAAAAATGTATAATTGATTATCTAAATTTATTATTCTAATTAATTATCAAAATTAATCACATTAATTTAATTTCTTAATAATCCATAGTTAATTATCTTCATTAACTAATAACATTTCCTTAATTACTTTCTTAAGAAATTATCTTAGACTAATTCATTATTAATCATTTCTAATTATAAATTAATCTATATTATTTATTTATAAATTAAATAAATCATTCTTTAATTACCTTATTAATTAAATCATTTTATTACCTTAATTATCTCTAAGGTAATTAATTTCTTTATTAACGATTTCATGCATTTAAGTGTATTCTAAACATTACACTTTTAAATTCAAATTCAAATTTCATTTTGAATTTAAGATTCAAAATGATTAACATCAACCAAATTTAAATATCAACTTATAAACTTATAAAAGGAAAGTTCTAACTAAATTACTTAAATTTTTATTTAAAAATATAAGCTTTAAAATACATTACATTTTCACTTGCAAATTCAATTTTTTTTTTTAAAAACAAATCATATATTTTTCATTCAAAATTCTTTTATAAAAGAACTTTATCAAAATTCAAGTTTAAAACATTTAGATTTAAACCGATTTTAAATTCCCAGATCTGGATCTTAAATGAATTTGAATCCATAAATTTCAAACATTTGATTTAAATCTTTGATTCAAATCTTTATTTTAAATTCTTGATTTAAAATTCAAATTCATTTTAAAACTTTATGATTCAAAAGTTTGATTTGAATTTATACTTTAAACTTTGAATTTAAACCACTGTTTAGATTTTGTTTTTTTTTCCTTTTATTTCAAATTTAAAATTGAGTTCGAAAAAAAAATTAAAAACTATCAGGTTTTTGTAAGCCTGAAAACCAAACACTTAAATTATTTTAAACTTTGTTTTCTTTTCAAAACTTAAGACTCAAATTTAAATTTAAATTCATATTTAAAATTTAACTTAAATTTAAAATCCTATTTAAATCTCATTTTCAGATTTCAAAAAACCCATTATAAAATATCTTAACAAATTAAAGTTGTTAAAAACATTTCATTTTTATAAACTTATTTGTTTTCAAAATTAGAATTCAAACTCATTTTGAATTCATATTTTTAAACTTGTTTCAAAATCTTAGTTTAAAACTTGCTTTGCTTCTTCTTTATTTAAATTTAGTTTTAAATTTAAAAACTGCACACTGTCAGGTTTCAAAAGCCTGAAACAAAAACTACCCGAGCCCATGTAATATTACTTCGAGTCATACACTAAATTTCTTCAAGTAAAAACTCGAACTGCCCGAGGCAAACTCGAGTATACCTGCAATAATACCAACCCACTTCACCAGAAACAAAAGTGCACGGTGCACGTGCACCGTGACGCTGGTCAACTCCGCCATTTCACCATGGCTCCATCTCATCGGCAACCATCCACTCACCGTTCCACGATCATCAGAACTTCTCCATCCACTTGAAATCAAGATCGAGACACCACACCCAAACCTGGAGCACAGAACCAAACCCAACCCAAAACCTAAAACATCACTTCGTTCTCCCACTGTCGATCACCAGAACGGCAATGCCTCCGGCCACATCCTCCTTTACAACCCCTCATCCAATTCCCAAACTCTGGTGGAGCTCGATCCACCAGAGATGATGAACGAGCACACTTAAAACCTAACCCAAAAACTAGGGTTATAGATAAGTTTGACCTCCTGCCGCCACCACATCGCCTTGAACCACCACCTGACAATTTTTCCAAAGTCACCGACCATTACTCGACCTCCAGCAACAACCCTGGCCTTGCCAACTATAGGAACCATCAGAAATTCCCAAAATTCCAAAAACAGTACAACCCAGAGAAGCCATTACATCTCTAATCTAAAAATTGTGTTTCTAGTTTTAAAAATCATGTCTTAGTTTAAGGATTTGATTTATATACCTGAATTGCAAAATTAACATGTTTTTACAGTGACTTGAGTTTCCTGTTTAAATCTTATTTCCAGAGCAATTACAGTTTTAATTTAAGTTAAATAAATTTTTAAATCTTTGTTTAAAATCAATCAAGCAATATTTGTTTGGATCCTAAGTCCTAACAAACAATGGATAAAGAGAAATGAATTTAAATTGAAAACTGGGTTGAAATTTAGAACAGAGATGTTCTACAGGCATTCACAATCATACATGCAATCACACAATACACAGAAATTTTCCACAGATATATACAAATACAAACTTACTTTAGGCATAACTCAAGCAATCAGATTATCTTTAAGTTTTAAAAAGTGTTACTCACCTTTCTGAAGACAGAGGCCTGGAATTTGGGAATTTTGCTTTGTTTCCAGTTTTGTTTTAAAGCCCCAGATTTTAACTTGCTTTGAATTTCAGAAACTGGTTGAAGCTTTGATTCGGTTTGATTGCTTCTTGTTGCTTCAGATTGTAATTTGATTTTCCAAACTTGAAATTGTTTGATGCAGCTTTGAGTAGATATTGCTTCAGAATTTATTTTGCAAAATTTTAATCTTCTATTTTCAATTATGATTTGTTTTCTTTGATCTTATGTCAGGTTGAAGTTTGATTTAATTTCTTTCTGGTTTGTGGTTTCTTGTTTCCTGGTTTGAATCTTTACAAGTTTTCTTTTCTTTGAAATTTTCTTTTATTTATTAATTTTAGATATGAAAAAAAATATGACAGTTGTTTATTTGTTAAACCATTTGAGTTACACTTGTAAACTTCTTTAAAAAAAATGCTTACACTTGTTATTATAAGCAACATTATGTTTTAAATCCTTAACTTAAGTGAATTTGTACATTTTGTTTTTAAACCTTGTTTTATTTTTATTTCCAAATCATGTTAGGCTTACATTTGTTAAGGTCATGTTTTAAAAATGTTACACTTGTTAAAATATGTATTTTTATGTTTAAGCCCTTAATTTTAATTAATTTATAATTTTTTTGTTTAAACTCTTTACTCAATTTAATTTTCATATGTAAATGTTTCACATCTTTAAATTCAAAAATATAAAAACTATATTTATTCATTTAAAAGAAAAAGTGTTTTAAATTCTTTTATCAAATTCATATTCAACTTTAGAATTTTTGTTTTCATATCATTCATACATTATACACATATAAAAGCTTTTTAAATCTTATTTTCTTTTTAAAATTTATATTTTTATACCCTATATAACTTTTAAATAACAATTTCAAAAATTATTTTATTTAATTTCAAAATATAGCTTCTTATTCAAAATATCTATTTAAAATAAATTTGGAAAACAAATCTTTATAAGTGTAAAATATAATATTTTCAAACCCAATATATCTATAAGATTTTTAATTTTGAATTTTACTTCCAAGATTTAATTTAAACTAAATTTATAAATATAAATAAATAACACAACCTATCTATTATAAATCTTAAAACTTTATAATTCTATTTATAATCTAAAATATTTATTTATCTCAGCGATTTCTAATTAATTCACAAATAGATTCACAAAATTCAAGGACGTTACAATTAGTTCGGACAGACCGGGTTTAGATAGATTATCCAAAAATCACTTCAAATCAACATTTGCATTCAAGTATAGGATATCTTGAAGGTGTTTGAAGATGGAGTGATTTAAAGTGCAAAGGCTACCTACTAATAATCTTGAGGGTGATTCCAAAATGGATATAGTAAGGTAGTGCCTTTAATTTCGTTTAGACCTAAAACAAACTTGTGTGGAAGAATGCTAACATTGCATTTTTGCCCGGCGGCAGTGTTTCATTCCAAGATGGTCCTAAGAGAGAAGGTAAATCGTTGCCTCAAGCCTCACACCCCTTTAATGGCTAAAATAGGGTTGATGCGGTAGGACAATGTGGATCGCTCCCATCAGGGTATGATCATCGCTTATTTAGAGTCTATATCTATGTATGCTTGGGTCCAATTATAGTTATTGGTCAACCGTGGGTGTTCATATTCGGTACTATCCAATCAAGGGTAGGCGGGTTCTGTGTTACAAGAGGTCGAAAGTTTTTCATCCTTAGGTACATTATATCTAAGGATTTACCACTTTTGAAAGGTAGTCCCTTACCTTGCCATTTGTTGGAATCCATTTTCCATATACGTGCCTTAGCAGTTTTGGATTGCATACCTATTGTTATTGTGATGTACACACATCACAACTACTTGATTATTGATATTTTAAAACTTAGATATTATTACAATATCATTGGATTTTATAATAAAAATGGTTGGTTATTGTAGGGTAAAAGCCCGCTTGTGTTTATGTGTGGCTGGTCTTACGAGATACCTTTTATTGTGAAAAGGTTTTCAAATGTAGAAATCCATATGTTTTGGTTCGAGTTTTATCAAGTTGGTGTGCAAAACTAACTAGGGCATTATTTTCTTATAATGCTTGGGTCAACTCGAGCACATTATCCAAATTTAGTTGGATCCTTTGGAGCTTTCAAGAGACGTGGTGGATACTCCAAAAGGTATTCACGTATCTTATATTCTTCTATTATTTTTGTTGCTTTGATTTCTTTCTGCATTTATCAGCAATTGTAATGATAAGCTGTTATAACTGTCCAGACTGATAATAGGTTAGTGTATTATAATGTTGTGTATAAAAAAGATGATTTCTTTTTGAACATCCTATGTATATTATATATATATCTCCTCACAATGTGAGATTTTGCTCCATCTTTTCTTTCTTCATCCCAAATGATTTGTCTTTCAGACACTTAAATGATCAGTACATGAATACCTAGGATGTATTAAGTATCATCTTTAGGTGTAAAAAAGGCATATCCTTACACGTGGTATCAGAGCCTAGGTTGAGTGAACACCTTGGCCTTTATGGGGTAAAACCCATTATAGATAGGGTTAGTAATGCCCTAGAATGAGTAACTTATTAGTGATAGGATTAATAATATCCTAAAATGGGTTTGAGTGTAGTAAAATGTTTTATAATGTGTTGGTGCTATAAAATGATAATGCTATATGAATTCTAGTCGACGCACATATTTGTGTTGGTTAGTCTATTGAGTGGCTTGTGAATTCTGGTCGCAGTATTTGTGTTGGTCGGTCTGTTAGTGCTATAAAATGTTAGTGCAGTATATGAGCGCATATTTGTTAGTGCTATAAAATGTTTTATATTGTGTTGGTCAATTGAGTGGCTTATGAATTCTAGTCGACGCGCTTTATCAACGTTGTCGATAGGGTTCCTAAATACTTCAACAAGGCAAAATGACACAATATAGTTTTAAAAGGGTAAATAAAATAACTTTACCTAGGGTTATATTTCCATATATAAAGGAAATTTTCAAAATTTATATAGCTGGTTGGGTATGGGTGTCAGATTGGAGGAATGAAGGTGTTTATTTATATCATTTATCGATGATCCTTTCCCAATATAAATCCGTTCTAAAAGCATTTTTTTGAGAATATATTATTATTATCAGGTGGTAAGAGATGAGCACTAAAAGAAGACGAGGAAGGGGAAATGGAAATACTTTGATCACCAAAGGTCGGACCCCAATTGCTAGAAGTATAAGATCACAAGAAGAAGTAGCACCTATTCAACCCTGTGTAGACTTTGCATCTTTGTGCAAATATTTTTCTAATCTGGAAGGAAATCCGTTTAAGATCACAAAATCTATTATTGAAGTCCAAGCTTGGCTTCGGCCTTACGAGAAGATTTTCAAAGGAATAGATGTTTCGGATGAGCAGAAGCGCTCCCTAGCGTCTTGGCAGTTATAAGATGGAGCGGCGACATGGTGGGATTCCGCTATAGCTAGTATTTCGAATAAAGATTTTTCTTGGACCGCTTTTAAAGATGTGTTTGAAGGTCACTTAATGCCTTTACCGGAGATGACCCCGTTTATATAGGAGTTTCTTGGATCATAAGTAAGGATATGGGTCTGTATTCGAATATGAGGCCAAGTTCAACAAGTTGTCGCATTTTGGACCAGAACTCATTGATACACCCCTCAAGAAGAATGAGATGTTTATGATGAGAACGAGGAAGAGTTTCAAGTGAAAATGACTTCTTACATAAAGGGATCTTTTGTAGGCTAGTAGACGTGGCTCTGCATTATGAAGTCCTTGAGAAGAAAAACTGTAAGAAGCCCCAAGTGGTGACAACTTGAACAAAAGGAAGTTCAACTTGTAAGAGAAAACGAAGTGGAAAGGAAAATAAGGAGGAGGAGACCGAGGAAACAAGTTAAAGGATTATATTTGCAATATTTTTAAGCAATAGGGCCACATTGCGAAGTTTAGTAAGAATTCCGAAGCACAGAATCATCAAACAGGGCTTTTTTCTCCAATGACTCGAAAGATGCCCTGCTTTAATTGCCACCAACTCGGACATATGCAAATGGATTGTCTGCTGGTATAGAAAGGTCGGCAAGCCAAGGTTTATGCTATTAAGAATGAACTGACAACTTCATAGGATGAGAAGGGAAAGGGAGTTCTGGAAGGTACTTTATTTGTAAATAGCATCTTAGTTTAGATTTTGTTTGATTACGGAGCCTCCCATAGCAATATATCTAAGAATTGGTTGATTGATTAGGACTTACTCCAAAATTTGTAGAAATCCTTATTTGTGTGACCAACCATGTAGATGATACGACTAATCTATGCATGGTTTGTGAAGATGTACAAGTTACATACCTAACCCACCACTTTTCATGTGACATGTTCGTCCTTAATTTTAAAGGAATCGACGTTTTACTTGGTATGGATTTTCTAGCTAAGAATAGAGTTATCCTAGATTATGTTAGAATGTATCTTTAAAAGCCAAATTTGGAAAATTTGTTGAGATATCTTGTCAAGCACTGGTAAACTAATGATGAGTTTCCTTTATGCATTGGATTCACCCAAGTAAAAGTTGGAATCATTATTGGTTGTCAGAAATTTTCTCGATGTCTTTGAAGAAGTAAATAGCCTACTCCCATATCGTGAGACTAAGCTTAGTATAAAATTGACTTCTGGATGGAAACCTTTTATTCAGCCCAGGCATAAGATGGCTCCAACAGAAAGAAGGGAGTTGATAAATCAGAAAGAGGAGTTGTTGAGTAAGGGTATGATTAAGCCAAGTCACTCGAAGTGGGGAGCAGTCTTGGATTTTGTTGCTAAATCAGATAGTTCGCCAAGGCTTTGCATAGACTACCATGAATTAAGCAAGCGGACGCTTAGAAACAAGTATCCCTTACCCAACATAGACGATATGTTCAAACAACCGAAAGATGCTAGGGTATTCTCGAAAATGGACTTAGACAAGGGATTTCACCAACTTCAGGTATTTTTATATGATATACTCTCATAACTTTTAGAGGATCAGATGGTTTCTTTGAGTGGTTGGTTATGTCTTATGGGCTAACCAACACACTAGCTCATTTTGTAATCATCATGGATTGATTCTTTAGAGATACACTCAATAAATTTGTGTTGGTCTCAATAGACGGTGTCCTTATTTATTCTAAGACCGAGAAGGATCACAATGGCCACTTAGAGACTATGTTGGAAACATCGAGGAGGCATGACTTAAACACTAAATTTTACAAGTGCCATTTCTACAATCTAAAGTAAGACTCCTCAGACATGTAGTGTCGGAGGATAGTATAAAAAGGGCTTGCACCAAGTCATTGATAGATGAGTAGATTCTGTTTGTTGTATTATGTATGCACTGTTTTACTGTGGATGCTTAGTTTATGGCTTTTGTATGGGTTTCACGATTTATAATATTTGCCTTTTTATGTTATTTTGAGGTATCCTTATTAGCTAATTTCGGGCAGAAATTCTTTTAAGGGGAGAGTATAACATCCTAGAATTTTATCACCGTAGATATGGATGTTTAAATATATTTTCAATAATTAATAAATGGATTTATAACTCAAATAATCTCTTTTATATGATAACTAATGATGGTGAAATGGTTTTCAAGAATTGTTTACAAAAATATATAGTTTAAAGAAAAATAGAAAATGTGACCGAGAATAATTTTTGATTTTTTGACTTTTCGGTATCTAAAAGTTGTCAGAAAACTTTGTGCACATTTGAGTTAAAAATTCACATACATTATAATAAGTTAGAATATATTTTAATATATATATATATATATATATATATATATTAACTTAAATAAGTTTAATACGTTTTCATGTGGCTTTTTATGTAAAATTTAAAATAAAATATTGGTTAAAAATAAAGTGACATAAATTGTCATTTCTTTAAAAACACGAAGTACACTAGTTTTAAATGCATGTTTGCTTTTCAAATTGAAGGGGGTGATAAAATCATGCGTGTAAGAAAGGAGGGAGCATGGAGGATGAGATGGCATTATGATAGTGGAGCTTATGTACCTTGAGGGTGATTTGGTAATTTAGCATATTCATTTTGTATAAAGACAAATTCCAAATTTTTATTATCATTTTTGTCATTTCATTTTCATGTGTAAAACTTCCTCAAGTTCTTAAAACATTCCCATGGCCTCCTAAACTGCTGAAGGTTTAAAAACTTATCTTTTCACTTTAAATCCCTTTAACTTTTTAAAACCTTTTTCCTTCCGCTTCTACACTCTTTCTTCACAAATACCTACATATCCACTTTGGCTGAGCACCCCTTCCCACCTAGCCGAACTCTTTTGCTTGCTAGAGCTAACAAAAACTTCATTTATCCATAGGCTAAGCAAAGATCTAGGTCGTGGGCAAGTTATAGTGAAAGTTCGGTTCGTTTCGTGAACTTTTGATGAGTAAAGTTTTTACCTCTAACTAAGGTTTTAAAACTTATATTTTGCTTGACTTGGTTATTAACTGTGATGCTTGTTGGATGAAACAGTAGTTGATTTATATGCATGTATATTCTTGAATGTCACGAAGTATAGTTTTAAATTTGAAAGTCAAAAGTCAAGTTCGTTACAAGTTGTAATCTTTGTTTGTAAATGTTGGTTATGGCATGCATATATGTCTGCAATGTGGTTGCGATGTGGTTATCATGTGTTATCATCATGAATACATGATGATATGCTACGAAAGTTAGCAGCTTTACTAGTTCAAGCGACATACAATCCCTTGTATAAAATCTATAATCATTGGTTTTAAATTTCAAAATGTTTTAAAGTTTAAAACTTTTTTAGTTCCAAGAACATACTTTAAGTTTTACAAAGTGGTAAAGTTTTCCAAGAGTTAAACTTTTAAAGAAAACTTAGAAAACAAAATTTTAAGTTTTGTAAAGTACGGATCATATAGCGACAATCGTTATAGGTGCAATTTGCAAAATTGAACACTTTTGCAAATATTAAAAATGCTTCAACATAGGTATCTTTTAAAAAATGTTTTCAAAATATATTTAGTTAATAAAAGTAATTATTTAATTATCTAACTATTTAATTATTTTTTAACTAATTAATTAAGGTAATTAGCCTTAACCATTAATTAACCAAGGTAATTAGTACTTAAGTATTAATCAAGTAAGTTAATTATAATTAGGTAACTAATTAAAGATTAATTATTATTTAATTATTAGTTACGATTTAGTTATTATTTATTTGTTTAAATTAATTTTTAATTATTTATTTATTACAAAAAGGATTAATTACTAATTAAGTTAAGATTTAATTAATATTGAATTAAGACTTAATTAAGATTTGATTATGATTAAATAAAGGTTAAACTTATTTTTAATTAATTAATAAAGGTTTTTAATTTTTTTAAATCGCTTTATTTCCTAGGATCGGTTTTGTTGAAAGCGTTTTCTCTTTTTCAAAAGTGTTTTAAATCAAGGAATTTCTTTGTCGGTTATGTTTAAGTAACTTAAAATGATTATGAAACCAAATGACATATGTTTAGCAGAACAAAACACCATTTTGCTATTATAATTGTTTGTATATGTGTTTAGCAAAACAAATCCCCATTTGCTATTATTGTTACTTTGACATTTCCTGTGTATAGATTGATTGTTGTTTATTGATCCCCTTTACATATCGTTTGTAATGTAAATACCCCTATTATAACATGGAAATTTTAACTGAGGTTGAATAAACCATTGTGGTCTCTAAGCCTCTTCTAAATTTTGGAAATCATTCTTTTAAAATTATTTCTTTTTAAATAAGGATTTAAAGATAATTATTGTGGTTTAAAGTACAGTTATTATTCAATTGAAATGTTTAAGGTTCATTACCATTTCAATATGATTTTTAAAGATAGCTCATTAACTATCTTAATTAAAGTGTTAAAGTTAGTTTAATTAATGAAAACTCGTGTATATAAAGCTATTTTAAATAATTGCATTATTTATCAAAAAAACTTTATTGATTTAGATTTATTAAAGAATTTTTGTTTTAAATAAGGAAATTTATCAAATTTGTTGATAAATTGAAAAAAGATTTTCAATAGACGGAAGTTTTATAGATATTTTGGATATTTGTAAAAGAGTTTCGTAAATAAACTTGGAAATTTATAAACCGTTTTTATAAATGGGTCTGGAATTTTAGTATAGAAGATTTGATAAACGAAAGCGATTTATTTAAAAAGGATTTGTAGAAGTTTATAAAAGCAGTTGAGATTTGATTTCCCTAAACTAACCTTCTTGATTATAGTGGTAGGGAACATTTGTTCCACAGTTAACACTAAAGGAATAGTGTTTAGGGTTGTCCTTCTCTTTGTTTATTTTTAAATAACTTTTGTTTATCCTTTAATATTATTTTGGAACAAAAAAAAATTTCATAGGGTTTTGTGAATATAATTATACCGGTGGCATAAGTATATGAATATTTTAAATAAATATTTTGAAAAGAGATTTAATAATTAAAAGATTTATTTTGAGGTTTAGTAGTTGCTATGGGTTACTAAATCTCTGAATAGTTTTTGTTTTTGTATTTGATAATTAAATAACCAATTATCAATTCTAGGCTAATTTTGACTTAAGAAGTAATTAAGAGCTTCATGTGCTTATATATTGTTTTGAGTTCCCTCAAGAGAACTCATTTTGGTGAAACATCTCTATCTTTGGGGGATATATTAGAGATCCCTTCATGACTCTGCTATAGTCTGCTTATTTCCAAAAGAACTGGGAATGAGTCAATCAGAAATTATTGGTTGTTGCTTCAGAGAGACCGGGATCAGATATATTATCCAAAAACCACTTCGAATCAACCTTTGCATTCGAGTGGAAGATATCTTGAGGATGTTTGAAGAGGAGTTCTTTGAAGTGCAAGGGCTATCTATTACTAATCCTGAGAGTGATTCCAAAATAGATATAGTAGAGGTAGCGCCTTCGGTTTCATTTAGACCTAGAACGAAATTATATGGATGAATGTTTGCATTGCATTTCAGCCTGGAGGGCAGTGTTAACATTCCAAGATGGTATGCTAGAGAGAAGGTAAATGTTCCCACAAGCCTCACACTCCAGTAATGGATAAAACAAGGTTGATGCGTGGTAAGGCTATGTGCGTCGCTCCTATTAGGGTATGATCATCCCTTATCTAGAGTTGATATCTATGTATGCTTCGGGCTCATTATGGTTATTGATCAAACATAGGGTGATCATATTATGTACAATCCAGTTAGAGGTGGGCTAGTCCTGTGTTTAAAGGGGTCGAAAGGCTTTCATCCTCAGGTACATTATATCTAAAGGTGTAACATTTTCGGAATGTAGTCCCTTACCTTGCCATTTGTTGGAATCCATTTTCCATATACGTGCCTTAGCAGTTTTGAATTGTATATCTATTATTGTTGTGATGTACACACATCATAGAGACTTGATTATTGGTATTTTAAACCTTAGACATTATTATAATATCATTGGATTTTAAAGTAAAAATGATTTAGTTATCGTAAGGTAAAAACCCATATGTATCTATGTGCGACACGGTCTTATGAGATACATTTAATCTTGAAAAGGTTTTAAAACATAGAAACTAATATGTTTTGATTCAAGTTTTACTCACACTGGTTTATCAGACTGACCTGGGCGTTATTTTCTTATAATGCTTGGGTCAGCCCATGCACCAAATTTAGTTGGATCCTTTGAAGCTTTTAGGAAACGAGCCGGATTCTCCTAGACATATTCACGTCTCTTATATTCTTCCATTTTTTTTAGATTTGATTTCTGTCTGCATTTATCTGTAATTATAAGGATTGGCTGTTATAACTATCCAGGCTTGTAATAGGTTTCTGTACTCTGATGTTGTGTATAATAAAGATGATTTCTTTTTGTAAAGATCTTGTGTATAATATATATTTCTCGTTATGATGTGAGATTATGTACTATCTTTTTCTTTCTTTACCCTAAATACATGTCTTTCAGACACTTAAATGATCGAAACACAAATATCGAGGATGTATTAAGTGTCGTCTTTAGGTATAAGAAAGGCATATCGTTACAATACACAGAGCTATCTATCTACACATTCAGAATTTCACAGTAGAAGGATATAATATCAAAACAGTACTCTTTTTTTTAAAATTAAAATCTCAGAAACATACAACATAATCCCATACAACATCACCAACTATTCGTAGTGAAATATCTTAAGATACATAACAACTTCAATGGGTACATCAGAAATGTAAAAATAACATAAATAGCTAAATAACTGCCATAAATCAGCATCTCTGCCACTATCTTCGAAAGTTTGCAACAACATCTCTAACCTATGTTATAATGAGGAGAGAGTCAAAACAATAATGTCTAGTGAATAAAATATAGAGCCTTTCTATAATAGTACTTAGACATTATAATTTAGATAATAATGTTTTATGCATCTTAACTAGATTATAAGCCTTCCGATAATAAGCCCTAAGGCTTTCGCTGTCCAATTCCATAACTATTTACTATTTCAACCCAATAACCCATATCCGTCGTCAATAATGTCCTAATAATGTAAGAGATAGAACCCGAGTCACCCATTTTAGTAGGAACTAGGAATACTCTGACTATTTAATACCACATTCAAGGCAGGTTCCTGTCATTTAATACATATCCCAAGCCAAACTCCTCTTTGGTACTTTCTAGTTGACATTGCATGAAATCTCTTCAGGCCACTTATTACTTCAAATCTAAAGCTGACCCTCCTTAAGATATCATCTACCATGCCTAATCCTGACCGTTTAATATTTCATTCCTAGGGAAGAGGCGGGCCCTCAACCAGCCACTTAATACCTTTAACCCCGAAGCAGGTCCTTTGTATTATGACCTACAATCCAACCGTGACGTCTCACATTAATCCGACTATTCATAGGTACTGGTAGCCAGATTAACTGGGTACGTTTATCCTACAGAATTTGAAACTAACCTCACATACTCCAGGTTAGTTATTACAGGCGATGTCTCACATAAGCTACAAAGTCACACTATTAGTAGTCATATTAGCTGGGCTGACTTCTGTGTGCATTCGACTGACCTCGCATCCCTACAACTTAGTCATAATTTACACACTCTTAACATATTATCACACATCTCATCGCATACATTATTAAGGCCTTGTAAGGAAGTTCTTATTTTACCTCTATAATTAATTGCTTTCCTTAGGGAGATTTAATAATAATCAACAACTTATTAACTACGCAATAAATACACTATATTTATACATTATTTAAGATAATACGTATATGTATATAAATACGCACTTAATACATTTCTAAGCATGCTAAGATTGCTCCCTAAACTAATGTTTAAATATCAAAACTTCAAATTTATACAAGTACAATTCCATATCAGCAAATATACCATAAATCCAATATCCACAATGCAATCAACAAACTTATATAAAAATAGAATCCATACCTTATTTCCAAACTAGTGGAACTGATAGAAATAAAAACTTATAATTAAAAACATTTATGCTCTATTCAACTTCTTTGAATAAAATTGAAAGAGAATTTTTATTTAAAATACAAAAATAGGCAGTGTAAACTGCAAACGAAATAATCCTTACCTTAAACACCATGCCTTTATTATTCTTTTCAAATCCCTTAATCAGATCCAAAGAAAAAGATAAGAAGTGAAATAGAATGTAAAACATTAAAACTATAACATCTACAAAAATTTCATTACTTTAATAAAAAAATATTTGAGAATCTAACATAAGAATTGATATTTCGCTTTATAGGAATTTAAGGGGTTTTGGTATGATATTTTCATTAAAAAAAATTTCACAAGGGCATATACCATATTATACAATCACTAAAATAAGAAAGACAAAGATTTCTCACCAAAAGTCCATAGATCTTTCTTTTTTGATTTGTTTACGCTCACTTAACTGTCTTTCTAGATCTCTTCCTTTGGAATATAAAACAAGTGGGTTGTATATAGATTAGACTCATTGAGGGATTTGAGGAGAATAGAATTAAAAATTGAATATTAAAACCTAAAATTTCTTACCTGAAATCCTAGAGAATTTTTGAATTTTGAATAAGAAAGAAATTGGCAGAGACTTGCTTGGTTCCTAAAAGAATTTATGAATAAAAGTGAGGGGGCTAAGCTCTTATTTATATTGGTTAAAAAGCATTAGGACCTTCAGCTTTAAGTCGGTTTAAAATAATAAAAATTCTAACATTCAAAATTTGAAAACCCTAGCCGCCACCAACTTTCACTAGTCAATTGATCTACCCAAGGCGGTCGACTCAGTCCCAGGGAGTAGTCAATCGGTTCACCTATTTTTGGAACCGTTGAATTATTGTCATTATGTATTTATTTAATTCCTCAATTACCTTTTAGCATTAACATTAACTTTAATGTTTACTTAACCCTCAAGTCTAATTACCGTTAATTTTTGAAATTCAAATTTAAGAATTAATTTTTTGAATTTGAATTCTATTTAAATTATTTAAATCTGAAACTTCACATGTCCATAACATTTTCGTTTGAGCTCCGTTTCAAAACATTATATATAGAATTGATCAGAAAATTACCATGGATACAATGACATAACTTCCTTGGTTAATTCACACTTTTACAAAAATTTCCACTTTTAGCCTATCTTTTTTAATTAATTCATTTATTTCGTACTAATTTTATAGGGTATTGCATATGCTTTTCGTTGTTCTAAGAAGGATTGCCTACGATGTGATTCTACATGCTAGAGTTGGGATCCATATTGTCTTATGGCCAATTAGGGAATAAGTTTTTGAATTAATTTCGGGTTACTTTGTACAACCTAAGGATGAACTTCCATTAGCGACCATTAAGCAATGAATGTGGGAATTGCTAAAAAGTAACACAAAATAATACAACCCATGTGTAACTAAAGTGAGAAATCCTGAAGATAGATTAGTATTGATAGCTATCATTGGGGGAGTGGACGATGATTCTTAATTTAGGAAGCGGCTAGCTTTAAAAGTAGCAACATTAAAGGACTTCTACAAAAAGGTGAACCAATTTCTTTATTTGGAAAAACCAGAGAAGAGGTTCGACTTTAGAGTCAGGCACAATCGAGCCGAATGAGTTAGTGGTATGCCCTAAGGACAATTATGTAATTTGTTATATATATCTAATTCTGTAGTTAATCTTGTTCATAATAAATGTGTTTGATTTCTGTTACATACTTTGTTATATTATGATATAATTAATTAAGTTATTAATTTAAAGTAATTAGTAAGAAAATCCTTAAATAAAATGTATGCGATTAGAGTTGTAATATTCATTAATTAATCACCAACTTAAAACACACTTTATTTTAAATATTCCTAGTTAAGATGTTTCGAGAAATGATATCGATGCATCCATTGAGACCAGAATACGTAACTCTCTCTAAATGTTGGGCAGTGTATTACTCATGGCTAGTAGGGACACCAAGGGGTTATGTACTCATAATTATTGGATAACTATGGAATGACTCGTCCAATAGTTTCGTGTGATTTGATAATAACTAGAGAAAATAGAAAATCTCGGTGTGATGATATTACATGATTCCCTTGACTTTGAATACAGTGGAATTTCAATGTGAATCAACCACTTTGATTATAGTTAAATCATAGCATGACAATCCATCAAGCGACTATAGTTGGGTATGGCTTGAAGTATTGGAAGTGAAGCACTATTTAATAGAATGTTCATCTCCTCGGTTGTATGAGGTTAGTATCAAGGTCAACTATAGTCAACTCAAAGTCAAAATCTCTGACAAGAGTAGAGCTATTAATGACAAACATTATTATTGAACCAAGGACTTTTTTATGGACCAATCAAGTTAAATGTAGATAATACTGGAGTTTTGACTAATACCAAATTACATACATCCTAATGTGATATAGTGTTGGTGAAGAGAACGTGTATAAATTATTGCCACCGTTGTTATCATTTAAGATAATATAAATATGATTTTATTAAGAGGATTTTTAAACAACGAATTTGGCCAAAATATCACTCTATTAGCTAAGCTAACGTCTAAACTTCAATATTTAAATTGTTCAAAATTAATCTTTAATAAAATCACATCTTTAAGTCATACAATCACATTTATGAATTCTCTAAAAAACAACATGATTTGTTTAGTTTATTAAATTTTATTAACTAATTTAATTTAATAATATTTAAGAATTATTAACTATTAATTTATTTGATGTTTTAGATGTTGTTAGTAATTATTTAGATGTGTATGTAAAAGTTATATGTGAACGTATTGATACGATATTGGTATATATTTAAACAACCTTTAAATATAGCATTCGAAGGAGTCTATTCTACAATCTATTTATTTTTTAGGTCATGTCATCATAAATTTATAGATTGAGGCCTCCTATTAAATAAAAGTACCTTAACATTCTTTTGCTAATTTGATGATTGTGATCATGCTTAATTTGAATTACATCCACTTAATATGTTAAAAAGATATTTTTACATTTCAAAGATAAAATAAATCCTCCATCGTTATTATAAAAAGAAATCAACTTTGATTTTCATTAATTATATATCATAACCGATACATATATGTATCATAATAGATATAATCATTCATAAGAACATATATATATATATATACATACATGTATTAAAACTAATATACATACATAGACATGTGCGTGCATGCATACGCGCGCGCACCACACATGTGTGTGTGTATGAATGGATGTATGTATAAAGTTTGATAAATTTTTGTATCATAAATGAAAATTTTGGTTTAATATATCAAAGGTTCAAAGTTAGGCATTATTTTCTATTCAAGCTATATGTGCATGTGTATATGGCAAAATTCATATATACACATAAACGCATACAATCGTCGAAGCTCATAAATAACAATAATACATAAACAAAATTTGAGTCCAATTTATCAAAATTTATTTTTTTACTAAGTACAATCTAGTATTAAAGTTAGATTCAAATCAAAACGGTTTTCATGTCTTAAATCTGATGTGTTTGTATAAACATGAGTCAAGGTTGATAAATATTAGTATCGTAAATGGAAAATTACATTAACGATTAAGAAGTCATTTTAAAGTCAAACATAACCTTATATTCAAATCAAAATCGCTGCATACATGCATGTATCAGAAATTTTATATAAACACAGACACATAGAGACAAACATACACACAAATATATATATGTATGCATACATATGTATCAAAGATGATCGGTATAATAAACGAAATTTTGATTTAATAAATCAAAATTCACTTCATAGCTGGAAATAGTTTTATATTCAAATCAGAACTACTATACATACATACATACATACATACATACATACATACATACATACATACATACATACATACATGCATGCATGCATACAATATATATATATATATATATATGTATCAGAATGATATATGTATGTATGTATGTATGTATGTATGTATGTCATTTATACACACACACACACTGTTAACCTAAAAAATGGATCAACACCCCGGGTTGAGTGTGAAAGCAGTAGCCATGTTTCTCAGAGCAAATAATATAGAGAATAAATGTAAAAAGAGTAGACATAGTAAAGAGACAAGAAAATTATAACAGTGCTTCGACTGTTAATGAAGCCTGCGTCCACTTTGTAGCTTTTCTTAGCTGACTTCTCAAGATTCATTTGGTTTACAATATGATTGAATTACCTTAGTTTGATCTAAATCACAAGTACTTGGAGGCAACCGGAGGGTCTTAATTGCTCCTTTATGACTGTTATGTGGGAGAGGAAGAGTGAAGAATAGTAATCGCAGGGTTGTAGCAATCAGTCTCGAGATCCCTTCCATGTTGCAAATGAGATGGTATTTATAGGGGTTCGAGAGCATTTAGGTAGAGCCACTTTGCAAGAATCCTATAGTCGTCATGCAGAGGAAGTCCAAGAAGTTTGGAGGTTATCAGAGCAAACTGTTTGGATCGGTATTGATCAATTGGATCGGATCAGTATCGATCCAAATAGTTAGGCATTTTTTATGCTTTAACTACTTGGCTATCTTTCTTACTTCATTTTGAAGCCCTTTCTGTTTCGTAGATTGTTGACTTGTTTTGATGATGATTCACATGTGGGCTAGACTTAACTGTATTTTGAGTCAGAAGAACCTTCACCCTTAAGACTGGATGTTTGGAATGCTATCAAACTTGTTTCATGAGCTTATTAAAGGCAAAGAGTCACCATGCAAAAGGAATGGGGCATATATGAGCAATTTATTCGGACCAGTGCCGATCTAAAAAGTTTGCTTATATTTAGGATATACTCTTTGGAGACTCTTGTATTTCTTTCTTAGGCTTCAGGTCAAGTTTCGATTCGTTCTAGCTTAGCTTGAACGTTCTAACTCCTTTTGAATTCAGCTGGGTTAAAAATCCGGTTAACATTTGCCCCTCAGATTATGCTTTCAAAGAAAACAAGGTGTGCTCCAGAATTGACTACCTCTGGATTTTTGTTCTAAGGAGTTTCATCGATTGTATCTGGTTACCTTGAAATCTATCTACGAAGTACTAGTTAACTGTTCAATCTTAGTACAGATCTCCATTGTTCGTACTGAGGGGTCTTGACTTGATAATTTCAAGAATGAACATGAACGTCAAGCAGGTTGTGTAGAGGAAATTTGAGTCCATTTGGTTGAGTTTTCTGTGATATGTTGGTTAGCTTTCAGTATGAAACTTCGTCGCTCGTGACTGCGAAGCAATGTAGACCTATTACCTTCGGTTATGGACACGAACATCAAGGAGATCATGCTAGAGAAATTTGGAGTGGAATGGGTGAAATAATTTGGATCGGTACCGATCCGGGTATTTGAATTTTTTTTATATGTAGCTGGACCAACCCCTTCTCTTCACTTTCATTTTTTTTCATTTCTGGCCGATCCGGTTCGAGCTTTCCAAACCCGAGACGAGCCAATTTATTAGTCACCACCATCGAGCTTTACTCCCCCCACCGCTACTACCTAGAGCTGCCTTCGCCACTGCTTGGAGCTGCCATTAACCATCACCAGAATCCTTCCTATGCCAAACACCTTCGATCTGATCCAATTCCTAGCTTGTCGATTCGATCTACAAGGTTGGCGTTGATGGATTTTGGTGTATGGTGATGTTTAGTAACAATGGTTGCAGAGTTGTGTTTGTGATGGATTCATTGGAAGATTCGAGTTGATTACGACTTTATGGAAGAAGATAGTAGACCGAGTTTTGAATTTTTCACTAAATGAAGCTAGGGTTCTGCCTCCTACACTCGACATGTTTTGCTATCTTCATCCACAGAGTCAGAATTGACTTGCATCAAGTTACACAGTTGATCCTAGCACAATCACATGCAGATTGATTTTGGTTTTTGTGGGAGGCGATAATAGCTTAGGTAGCATTTTGTGTGCATCTCATGTTGCCATCAACTTCCAGAGAACTAAAATCGACTTAAGCTGAGAATTATTTACTTGATTTGGACCTATCAATCTATATCCGCTCGCTTCGGATTGGTCCTCTCGTTACACAGTCTGTGTACTTGGAATAGGAAGGGATTTCCATGTTGCTTCAGAGAATGGATTCATTATCGATCATTGATCGATAAAGGGTAAGTATAGAAGAGATGAAATTAATGGGTGATACAGATCGCACTTTCTGGTGTGAACGAGCCATTTACATGGAATGGTTTTTCATAGCATTTAAGACATCAGACCCATTCTCACTTAGATTACACATCACACACACTCCCGGTTAACACTTGGAATCCAATCGGTGGTTGGTACAGGTCAATAGCCTCCTGGATTTCAAGTGTCAACAACACAAGGATCTATAGTTCGGAGATTAGGCATACCTGACCATTTTGAACACGATCTTTCTTATATAGAATGATGTGCAAATATTCTCGGCACAAATCAGTTGAGGGGAACTCACCTCTTTCTGAAGCGGAGGCATCTTCGATCCCATCTAGATCTACCGCTTCCATAACTTCAGGTCAATATGGTTGTCTGATTCCAACCGATCCCATCGTCGATCGCACTCCTTCTAATTTCAGAGTCTTGTTTGATCCTCTGGACAAAGCTTATACAATTCGTATACATAGGAAGTTGTGAAGCATTTGCTTACAATATGGTATCGCAGAGGATGATGTGCTTCTGCCATCGAGAGGAGAATTCACTAATAGACCACCTTCTGAATAAGTGGCTTGCCATCGATATTTATGCATGTATGGTGTAGTGCCTCAGTTCAATCACTTCTTAATGACAACACTTCAAAACTTAGGTTTGGCATCATTCCAGATTCTTTCAAATAGATACGCCATGCTGACATGCTATATGTTCTGTTCATGCGGATGCTTAATCGTGCCCTAAGCTTCGATGAGCTACAACATCTTATATTTTTCACAAAGAGAGAGGCTAATCCATCACTTGTTTATATTGCAGCACAGCATAGTCAGAAAATTATACTGAATCCTCCTAGCGAAGTTCCTTCATTTAAGAATCGGTTCTTTTTTGCTAAGTGTCTAGAAGGATTCACCCATTTTTGGACTATGGGGGGTAAGTCTCCTTCATCATGCTTAAAGTTTCCTTTAATTGATATAAGTTTTCTGAATGGTCATATATTCCTTGCAGTTCTTCCGAAAATTTATAAGGACCTGACACTCGGCAACGTCCTTAGTACCTTGAAAGCGGTCGATGGTCAGGAGCCCGTGATTAGATTCTTGCTCACAGATGAGAACATTTGTCAATGTGGGCTTTCACACCTTAGGATATCCATTGGATTTGTTAGCATTCCTTCCTGCTCTAGAGCCCGAACCCATTCTATTTCCACTTCCCATGATTCCGGTGAAGATGATGATGATGAATGTGGCCCATTCAGTGGGTCAGAAGACACATGAGGAGATCAAAATTCAAGTCATGGTCGATAGTCCACCCAATATGTCATCGATTCCAAAAGAGAAAGAAGAAAAGTTAATTCAGCGGAAAGGCAAGGCTTCGCTTATTAAAGAGAATAAAGAAGGACAAATCAGTAAGGAGCATCCTCTAAATGAGGAAGAAGCATATTGGGGCACTGATGAGAGTGTTGTTGAATTAGGCAACAAGGCCTTGGAATTATGCCCTGGTCATGCACCCTCACTTTCTTTGAAAGAGCCTATGAAGGGTGCTTCTCCCAAGACCGAGCCTGTATCCAGCTCTCTGCCGAAAAGTGCTGACATTGATTTGGGAGATATGAGTAACACTTTTATGAATATGGGTGACTTGATGGATGATTTTACTTCGGAAGGGTCGCCTTCCCAGTCTACTTAGATCATCCCTATAGGAAGTAATTTTCTGACATTATTTGGTGACGATCTATTTAGTGTATTCTGCTGGGGTCATTAGATTACAACACACACTTCACTAGGATCACACACTTTATATTATAATTATTAGGATGTTTTAGTTCATCAAATGCTTTTTCCTAAAGCCATTTTATTGTTTGCTGCAGGAATTATGTCTTGTGGTCTTTACAACGATCTTGATCGAGTTTTGGAGTTTTAGCATTCACAAAGACACTCTTCAAAGCACCATACTCCCTCGGAGACATATTAGGAGAGGAATAGGAGGAGGAGAGGGAGGCAGAAGAGCGTCGCTATGCCAAGAAATATCAAGGAAGAGATAGGAGAATTGGATATGAAAAGTGGAAGAGCCCCACTGAGTGGGGAGATCCTTCAAAGAGGCCGAAAAGAGACCAAGAACGAGAATCTGCTTCACAGCCTCCTGCTTCCTTTAGGATAAATGTCCCCACTTCCAGTTTCGTGACCTCTCCCACTCATACTGTCATGACCGCCACTCCCCAGATTTCTAAGCGTGCGCCTTACATTATTTTTGCTGGTCCCCCGTATCTTCAAGCTACATTCCCTAATTCGTCCTTAAGGGGGATTGTGTTTGATAAGCCCGATCTAAAGTCAGTTCATATCAAATCTTATTCACCCCATTTCCAAGCAATTCATAACAGTTTGGAGCAAGTTGAAGGGTGGAAAAAATTATGCATACAGCTGTATACCTTTAACTGGAACAATCATACGGAAATCCTCTCATTTGAGTCCAAAAAGGATGAATACAAGAAGCCGCTCATAGATCGCGATGCGAAGATCGAGATGCTAAAGAAAGGGAGAGAGAAGACGCCCTTAAGAGGGAGAGAAAAAGTGCTTCTTTGCTTAAGGAACTAAAAGAATCCACTTACCGAGCTGCAATCATATTTGAAGATGGATAAAAAAGTGCCATACAGATGGGGCGGCATTAAAAGAAAAGTTGAGGATAAGCGAGATGATTGTTGAGATGTAGAAGAAAACCATCACTGAGCAGGCTCGAGAATTGCCTTTCTTTGTGAGCAAGTTTCGAAGTTGGATGCTGAGAAGAAATAGCTGGTGGTAGAGAAGGCTAACACGGATCCCAGCATTTCAGAGCTTTAAGATATCTTTACAAAGAAGATGGAAGGCATGAATGCTACTATTTTAGGCTTTATGTCAACTCTATGCTGCATCAGGGGAGTCTTAGTTACTTGGGTCCATTGTTCCCTCGTATGCTTGCCGTAATCTGAGAAGAGATTTTGGCCCGATTTCATGACATGGGTAGTGTTATCCCGCCTTTTGGCAAGGCTGTGATACAACGGAATCGACCAAAGATAAACGGCAGTTCATCCCGAAAAGATGTTATACACTGGTTCGCTATGGATGCTATGAATTTTACCCAAGTCTGGATCGAGCTAAAATTGATATTACATGATAAGCAAAGCCATGAAAGCCAACGTTCCAAATTTTAAGTCAATCGAGTTTGTATGCTCAAGTTACGATCGATGCAAACCAAGGAAATCCATTCATTCATATCCATTGTTCTGCCTATTTCGCATCGGTCCATTTCATATCCATTGGTAAGCAAGCCTCGCTTCATATCCATCCAGGAAAACCCAATTCATATCCATTCAACATCCACCCATTTTGTATCCATCGGCAGTAACATCAGAGTCCATTTCGTATTGATCCACTTTCAAACATGCTTCGTATCAATCGACCACAGATCGATACGAAATGAACACTCCCATTGATATGAACCTAATCAATAAGCGATATGAAACGGCCTCTGAACTATAGATACGAAGAACGTAGTTCGTATCGATGCAAAGAAAACTGTAAATAATCGATAAAGTTGGGTGAGAGGGATCGTTGCGAAGTTGAGCAACAAAGCGATACGAAGGGAATGCCCCGGATCGATATGAAGAAAGCACATTAAAGTGAAAGACTCAGTCACTCGGCAAAAAAAGTGGATCGATCCAAAAAGTTAGCGCCACGTCATCAGACATCAAGTGTCCAAAAGCGATGCGAATAAATCGATGCGAACAGGAAGCGATGCGAATTCAACAACCATCGAAAAATCCAAACTTACATCGATCATAACTCAAGATCTACAAATCCGAATGCCACCAAACTTTCATAGAAGCTTGCATACAACCTCGAGAATGTTCATGAGCGATCTTGACCCGATTGGACGAAATCTTGATCGATACGAATTTCATTCATATCGATCATGGATCGAGTTCAAACGCTAGGGATCGATCATGTGGGCCCACCCACGTGAGAGAGGAGGTCTTTCAGGATCTAAGCGAGATATTTTCTGTCTACGCCTATAAATAGCAGCCTAGGACCTATTGAAAAAGGATTTTTGGCTCTTCTATGTCAAGACTCTGTCGAAATCACTGTTATATTCGAATTTTACTGTTGTAACTCATTGTATTCAGCAAGCAAAAATCAATAAAAGTCAATCATTTCAAAGTGGACGTAGGCCATACATCGAACCACTCTAAATTCGTGTGTTTTTGCATGTTTTTCTTGCTTATCATTGGTGTGTTTTTTAGATTTTCCTCCTTTTCCATTTATATTCTTCATTTTATCTCTTCAAACAAGTCCGAAGAGTGTTGTGCCCAATTTTGGTATAAACATTTTGGTGCTTCCACTGAGAAAATACAGTTTTTCTCTCGCTCACTAGATCTACCGCCGATATTGGATTGCAAGAATCCAAGGAGAAGATCCATATTTCAAGTCTAAAGTTCTTCGATCCTATTTAGATTTGCATCAAGTCTAGGAATAAGCTTCATTATCCATCATGGTTAACACTAGGACTACTTCAACAGCTGCAGATCTAGAAGGATGGGACAGACAGAACCCCATACAACTACCTCCGACCGATCAGAATGTTGTCGGACCATTAGATCCACAAGGCCCTATCACCAGTGAAGAGTTTCAACTGCTAATGCAAGAGCTGACATAAAGTCGACAGCAGCTTACTCAGCAACTCCATGCTAATGCGGAATTGACCAATCAGGTGAATCGTCGGAGATGAAGGAGTTCCAAAAGAGATCGGGCTTCCTATTCATCTATTGAGAGTTCAACCTCTTTTGACTGCCATCATAGATCCACGTGCCCACGGTTGGACGAAAGCTATACACAAGTTACTGGACAATAGCGCACCTTGAGTCCTGGACAACCGAGAGCTGGCCCGTCGACCAGCCATCAGACTGGGCCCTCCTCCCAAGGAGGCACTATTCCTTATCATACTACTGATGACCATACTGCCACATTGCTACTGAATTGGGAGTTGATGCCCGAAACCGATCAAATCCGAACAGTCGCCAACATGAATATACTCCAGAACCTTATGTCCCAAAAGGCCTAGAACCAAGGAGGCAAGATATTGACCGTCGACCGTGTCTGGCCTATCCTAGCATTGTGGAACCCGACCACACCTTGGCTCATCATGCCCAGAACATCCAAAATCTAGATATCTCGACAATAATCCTTCATATGATCCGTGAAAGTCAGGGTCTCACCGTCGACGACTGGGGATTCTCCCAAAGTCATACCCCTTTCACTGATGATATACTATACGCTGAACCACCTCGGCGGTTCAGGATGCCAACTCTACTCGTTCATGAAGGGAGCTCTGATCGTAATCAACATATCTTAAAGTACGAATGGTTGATGAATGCTTCATGAGCCGATGATGCAATTAAGTGTTGAAGCTTCCTAATTTCCCTAGGAGCATAGCAACTATGCGGTTTACTCGTTTACCACCTCGATCTATCTTGTGTTTTGATCAGTTGGCGACAAAGTTTGTTAAAGAGTATCACATGCATGTCACAAGGCCAAAAGATGTTATACCTTGTCTAGCGTCACTTAAGCTCCTGGAGAGACATTTAGACACTATCTGGAGAGGTTTCACGCTGCATGCTCTGAGATTAATAATCCCAATGATAACTCAATTCTGATGGCATCGACTAAGGGGATCGATCCCAATTATGAATTCGGAAACTGGTTGGCTGGAAAACCTCCTGCATCATTGGACCGTTTCTATTCCAAGGCAGCCCAGTTCTTGAGAAGGGAGGATGCGAAACAATCTAGGAAAAAGGATGACACAGGACCCAGTGTGGAAGGAATCCAGAGCAATGCTGCTGTTAAACAAACCGAGGGGAATTCCGGAATGGTACAACCGAACATACAGAATAAACAGAATTAATAGAAAGGCAATCTAAATCATAACAAGAAATAGGATTAAAATCGTGGGCCGCGACGTAGAGCTCCTATGTTTGACAAATATACTCCTTTAAATACATCGTTGGGAAATGTGTATTCATAGGCCTGCAATACTATCTAGTATAAGAAGCCTGCTCTAAAGCAATCATCGGAAAAATAGATTCAAACAGGGAAGTTTTGTAGATTCCATAATAGCTATGTCCATAACAAGAATGAGTGCCATCATTTGCAGGATATCATTGAGAAGCTGATACGTGAGAGAAAGTTGAAACAGTTTGTGCGGGCGCCACAGTCAGGAGGTGCAGGCCTATCGAATTAGAACCAAATATCAAATTAAGCGAGATAGGAGGAACCCGCTCGTACCAGCGGGAGGTTGGTGATAAATACTGTTAGTGGTGGTCCTCATCCAGCAAACCAAAGTTGGAAGAGTTGTATGCCATTTCTATTAGGCATGCGAGCTTCGAATGTTGTAGTAGTTTGGAAGATGGGGCTTCGGCCAAGCAACAGAAAATGATGAAAAATGACATCGTATTTTGAGACAGGGATGCCGACAGGGTCGAAGCTCCAACTATTGATCCATTTGTCATTTTAGCTCAGGTTGGTCCTACTTGGATGAAGAGGATCTTAGTAGACAGTGGAAGTTTAGTTAACATACTATTCAAGCATGACTATATCAGATGAAAATGGAAATAAAAGACTTGAAGCTTTGCCAGTCTCATATTCATGGCTTCAATGGAAGCGCAACTATACCCACTGAAGTGGTGGAACTACCAGTGGAGTTGGGAATTGGAGAACACCGGAGAGTCCAGATATTACAGTTTGTTGTGTTGGATATAGACTCAGCGTACAATGCTTTCTTAGGCCAACCAGCCCTAGATGAATTTAGGGATACCATTGCCCATTGGTGTTTGACTTTAAAATTCCCTACTGACAATGGAGTTGGAGTCATTCAGGAGACCAGACTGCTGGACAAGCGTGTTATGTTGCTGAGCTGCAAGAGGCACAGCGAAAGGAAAAAGGTAAGGGAATAGAGGAATCTCTCTGTGTCCGCTTTGTTGAGAATTGACAGCTAACGCCTAAGCCTAGGCTTGGGCACCCTAACCAATTCCCGAGGGATCTTGACCCAAGAGAAACCGAAAGTGAAGATGAAAGTAGAGACAGTCAAGCTTCCCCAGTCGAGCTGACAATTGATGTACCGATCGACGATGATGATGATTCTAAAATGATAAATATTGGTTCAGAGCTAAGCCAATATATGCAGAAGTAATTGGTTGAATTTCTCCAAGTAAACCTCAACGTGTTTGCTTGGACACATTCTGACATGTGTCGGATCTCCCTGGACATTGCAAACCACACATTAAATATTGACCCGTGGTATGTCCCGGTCGAGCAAAAAAGTCATGGTATGGGTCGAGAGAGATATGCCGCCCTTAAGGAAGAGGTAGAAAAGCTTAAATCGACCGGGTTTATCCGAGATGCATTATATCCGTAATGGGTGTCAAATCCTGTACTTGTCTAAAAGCCAAACGGAAAGTGGAGAACATGCATTGATTCTTGAATAAAACTTTCACTAAAGAGAGTTTTCCACTTCACCGAATCGATCAGCTCGTAGGTTCAACAGTTGGACATGAACTCCTATCCTTCATGGATGCGTATTCTGGCTACAATCAAATACCCATGCACTTATCCGATTAGGAGCATACCAGCTTCATAATCGATCTGGGACTTTAATGTTACAAAGTCATTCCATTCGGACTCAAGAATGCCAAGGAAACTTACCAATGATTAGTTAATCGAATGTTCGCTAATCAGATCGAAAAAACTATGGAGGTATATGTGGACGATATGTTGATGAAATCGCGATTCTCCCCTGATCATATCAGAGACCTAGAATCGATGTTCTCCTTCGAGAATATAGAATGAAACTTAACCCCTTGAAGTGTCACTTCGGAGTCGCTTCTAGAAAGTTCCTTTGGTTTATTGTCAATGCTCGAGGAATTGAAACCAATCCCGAGAAGATCTAGGCGATCTGAAATCTTGAGAATCCAAGAAATATAAAGCAATTCCAAAGCCTCAACAGGAAAGTAGCAGCACTGAGCAGGTTCATTTCAAAATCCACTGATAAATGCTTTCCCTTCATCGACCTGATCAGAAATGGGAAACGAAACTTTTAATGGATCATAGAATGTGAGGGAGCATTCCGAGCACTAATTCAACACCTCTTCATACCACTTATTCTATCGAAGCCCACTGATTATGAGAGACTATACATCTACTTGGCAGTGCCACAAAACGCAATCAGTGCTGCCCTAATTCGGGAGGATGACCGGATACAAAGTTCGGTCTATTACATTAGTAAATGACTAACGGGAGCAAAGAGAAATTATCCAAAGATGGAAAAGTTAGCTTATTGTCTTATCATTGCCTCAATGAAGCTCCGACCGTATTTCCAAGCTCATCCTATCACCATCTACACCAACCAACCGTTACGATAGGTCCTTACGCCGCCTGAGACGTCTGGTAGATTACTCAAGTGGAACATTGAGCTAAGTCGATTTTACATTACTTACACTCCGAGGCGAGCTATCCAAGGACAAGTCCTAGCAGACTTCAGCGCTGAATTCACTATCCCGAAGGACTTGCTCGAAACCAATGAATCTTCCAAGTACATCTAGAAGTTGCATATTGATGACGCATTAAATGATCGTTGCTCAGGCGCCGGAGTTGTATTGGAAACTCCTGAAGGCTATTATATATGCTATGCATTAAAGTTCGATTTTCGTGGGATCAACAATGAAGGCGAATGCGAAGCCCTACTTGCTGGATTGAGACTTTTCAGAGATTTAAGAATTATTGCCTGAAGATTTATTGTGATTCACAATTGGTCGTGTGTCAAGTTTGAGGGGAGTACCAGGCCAAAGGCCGAAGGCTGGCTGCTTACATTGCTCGAGTTCAGGAGATATTGAATCGGCTCGATTATTATGCCATCTATTGCATACCCCGAGAGCGCAATCAGAAAGCCGATTCATTAGCAAAGTCAGCCAGTATAGGAGAGGTACAACAAATGGGAATCGTTCCCGTGGAAACATTATCGTCCCCGGGCATCAATCAAATGGAAATAGATTGGGTACTTAAGGTCATTACGGATAAGGGGTCATTGATGACTCCATTCAGAAACTATCTCGAGCATGGGACCCTGCTGCAGTCCAAGAGTGAAAAGAGACAAGTTCTTCAAAAAACTTCGTGGTTCACTATCCAAGATGGAGTCATGTATAGAAGAGGGTACTCTGTTCGTTTACTTAGGTGTATCGCTTACGATGAAATCAAATGAGTATTGCATGATGTATATGAAGGTGAATGTGGCGATCACACCGGGGGGCATGCTCTTGCTAAGAAAGTGCTCCGATATGGATACTATTGGCCGATTGTAAATCGTAACGCATAGGACTATGCTAGAAAATTTGATAGATGTCAAAAACACGCTCGGATTCTTAGAGCCTCACCTATCGAAATAACTCAGATGGTCAGTCCATGGCCATTTGCAGTATGAGGCATTGACATTATCGGTTCTCTACCTCTAGCCAAAGGTGGTGCGAAGTACGCCATCGTTGTAGTTGATTATTTTTACCAAGTGGGTGTAAGCTGAACCTCTTGCTACGATCACGACAAAGAAAGTGATTAACTTTGTAATATGCAACATTATCTGTCGATTTGGTCTCCCACACACCATCATCACAGACAACGGAGCCCAATTCGACAGTGTTGAATTTAAGAATTTCTGTTAATGATTCCACATCCATAAGAAGTTCTCCGCAGTTGCACACCCTCAAGCGAATGGACAGGTTCAAGCTATTAATAAAATTATAAAGTCTATTCTGAGGAAATGACTAGAAAAGGCCAGAGGAAAATGGGTCGATGAAATCCCTATGGCTTTATGGGTTTACAGGACAACCCATAAATCTACGACCGGCCACACTCCATTCTCTCTTTCCTACAGTTCAAAAGCCATTATTCCAGTCGAGATGGAAGTACCTTCCCATCCATGACATATTATAATCCGAATAAAAATGCTATATTACTTGCCGAATCTCTGGATTTATTGGATAAGAAGCGTGAAGAGGCTGGTTTGAGGGCAGCCGCATATCGAAGTCGAGTCGCCTTGTTATACAATGCTAAGGTCCAACCCCTAACCTTCGAACTCGCCGATCTCGTCCTCAAGAAAATTTACCCGGTTCCTTCACATATGAAATCAACGTGGGAAGGACCATATGTCATTCAACGAAAGCTCGGAGATGGCACATTCAAATTATAGACCGTTGACTGTCTCCTTCTGCCAAGAACCTGGAATAGCGAAAGTCAACATCACTACTATACATAACAGGCTCTGTTTATTTATTCAGTCTATTTTTCATTTGCAATTTTTGTACGCATTTCAAAATTTTAATTTGTAACAAGAAAACCGACTTTCTCGTATTTTCTTATTTCAGCAATAAAATGCAATCTCTTCGAGCCAGAGCTGTGAATTTTTTGAAATGCGTCATATGACCATCACTATGCACGGAAAGCTAAGTTCCCCCATATGGTGGGACTTATTCAAATAGGGAGTGACTATGATATGACCGGTCACTCGCTAAGTGAAACCCGAGCTCGGGGGCTAGCCATCACATTGAAGCCAAAAAGGATTGATACACGAAAATCCTCTAACTAACTCTTGATTCCCAGCGTGCGAACTGGAGTGCAAACCTCTAAATGCAGCTTTGAAGAGGGTCAATCCATCCACCTAACAATTTCGCCCGTATCCAAACCAAGTTCGAGGAGGATGGACCCGTCTATCTAACAATCTCATTTGTTAACTCAGGGTGGATGTGAGTTGACCATCCACGATCATGATAGATCCGTCATTCTCGAAGTGCGAATGAAATCCTAAAGCCTAAACAGATGTGACCTACCACCCATCGGCCAACTCCAGATTCCCAGAGTGTGAACTGGAGCATAAACATAAATATCAAATGGGTGAGATTGACCACCCATTAACTTACTTTGGATTCCCAAAGTGCGAACCGAAGTATAAACATCAACTAAGTCCAGATTCCCAGAGTGCGTACCAGAGTATAAACATCAACTAACTCCGGATTCCCATAGTACGAACTGCAGTACAGACATTGACTAACTCTAAAATCTCCGGAGTGCAGATTGGAGTGTAAACACAAACCGTGTGTGAACCGACCCCCCGTAATACGACTTCGAGTCCCCGGTGTGTGGCTAGAATACAAACATGAATCAGGTGTGACTGATCACCCACGAATCAATCTAAGTCCCCCAAAGCGTGGATAGAATTCTAAGCATTAAACAAGCGTGACTGATCACTCATAAAATAACTCAAATCCCTGGAGCATGGATGTATCTCTAAATCTCAAGTGGGCATAATCGATCGCTGATCTACAAGTACAATTCCTAGAGCATGGATGCAATCACCAATAGATGAGCAAGTGTGATTTGACCACCTGAACTCGTCTTGTTTCAGTCCCGCTTCAACGAAGTTAAGCTCGACGTATTAAAGGCAAATAATGATTATAACCAATCTCTCCAACATATCCCCAGAACTGGGGGCAAAACTTAAGCGCTAACCACTGATTGAAATAGTGCAGTATCGAGATTCAACTTAACGCTTGATCGCAACCCAAAGTCATAGCTCCGGAAATTAGCAACTAATCTAGAATCCGATTTAAAGACTAAAACTCCATAAGAGTGTTGAATGGAAGTTCGAGCGCTGAAATACTTTAAGAAATGAACACAAACTAAGCTGAAGGCAAAATAAAGTTTTATTTCAACTATTCTTTGGAAGAGAAGAATAAATACAAAATTATTCCCAAAAAAATCCTACTAGCGGGGGAGAACCCACGTCTGTACATGGCCTACAAAAGCTAAAGTAGATTCCTATCTATCTACAAAAAATGAGCCGAAAGACATATCTATTCTTTCTTTTTTCTCAGCTTCTTCTTTGACGTTGACCCATTGGAGCTGCCACTTGGTTACCTTTTTGAGCACTTGTCATTTGGCGGTTGATCTCTAGTCGGGGCATTATAGTAACCTCCTCCTCCGAACTCACATGAATTGTAATGCTTCCTGAGGATGGAGTTGGAGGGATCGGTCAATGTTAGAAGGCGGAGGAGGCGCACTTGTGTCAATAACCATGCCACCAGGAGTAATCATTCGTAAAGGAGCTGGATTAGGGCCCGCTATCCCACCTCAAAAACTACTGGCCCGTGCAGCTGCTTCCGTTTCAGCATTGATTTCAGCAATGATCTCCTCTTCATCCATTATTTGGGCATCTCTAGGGGCATTAGCAGTTGGACCCGAGGAGCTGGTCACCGGTGCGCCTCTACTCATGACAAACGACATATCAGCAAAGGGGTCACTGTGATGACCAAGAAGTTCCACCATCATCCGTTCATCGAAAGTAAGTGTGTTCCCTTGTACCTTATCCGTAGGTGCAGTAGCCATTGTCTTGATCGCTTCTATTGTGATAGCCTCATGTTCGTGATGCAACTCTTTGGTTGTAGGGGGCATAGCAGATGTAGCTCCTATCACTAAATAGAGACAAATAAGAAGAGTTAGCGATTAATTCAATCAACGCGTCCAACTTCGAATGAGCACAAGAGGTGTTCAGAATACCATCCTCAAGTTAACTCGCAGATGGTGAAGCGGCTTCAGAAATTTGCTCATGAACTGGAGACACCCGCGGTTGATCGGGGTTATATGCACGAACGAACTTAGGATCAACCACAGAGGTCGGTTCGGGCTGGGTTAGCACAAGAGTTTCAGAACCCACACCATGATGCACATTACCAAAACTCTCTCCAACTTTCGAATGTTGAGTGCTGAATTTCTATTTTTTATATGCGATCGTGACATCATGGAGAACTTTTCTTTCATCTTCGCTCAACACCCGGTTCTCTAATTTGAATTCGTCAATTGATCCGGCTTGATGCTCGGCTTTCTCGTCTTCTACCAAGCGGTCTGAAGCAGTATACAAGTGAGATGGGTAGTTGTCGAGCCTGGTTAGGTTTTGGTATTTCGGCACATTAGTGTTATATGTGACAAGAAGATCTTCGATATCAGCCTCCAACCTTGACTCTGCCATCTTCACTTCATTTTCAATCCCAGCTTCGGCCTCCCGAATCTTAAGTGTTTCCACGTCTCTCTTGTTCCGGAGCACCATAGCCTACTCGCACAGCTCCTGAGCAGCTTTATTTGCGTTTTCTTTCTCCTTGATGATTTCGACGAACTTGTCCTTAAGCTCCTCAAGTTCCTTCATCGCAACATCCCTTTCGGCTGTAACAGTCATGTTTCGGTGGCCCATTTCCTCAATCAAGGAAAAACGCGTCTGTCGCATCCTTTCCATGGACTGATCTGCCTCATCAGCTTTCTTATTAGGCTTTATTTCCGATCTCCTAGAAGACTCTCTCTCATCGTGAAGCACTTGAATAATGCGGTCTTTTTGAGCGTGATCGGTTTCTAACTTCTCAATCGTCTTCGCTCATTCGAAAACCACCGTCGATACTTTGTCCGCTATTTTCATCCACTCCCTATATTCGCTATCGATAACATGGATGTAATCATGCATAGTTTTCTCCGCCTCAACTGAAATTCTCTTTAAATGCGGAGGGAAGTCATTTTTCAACAGGGCGATTTTGATCGCTCCTTCCCAAGTGGGCTCGGTAACGGCATGTTCAATGATAGTGGGAGTTTCAGCCTCGATTCTACTGCGCTATGAATCCGACCTGGGAGCTTGAGACGATGATTTTTGGCGTGGAGGCTCTAAGGATTGTTTTCCATGACTGGAGGGTTGTGTGTTGGTGCTCACGGAGGCAGGGAATGTGACCATGATCATTGTATGTATTCTTTATCTCTGTCCCTCTTCCTATCATAGCACTCCTGGCTAGAATAACCACGGTCGCGGTCCCTATCGGATTCCCTTATATAGGACTCATAGTATGAACTGCATGATTGGCGTGCCGAGCGAAGGCTTCCTAACATAGATTCTCGCCTAGTCATCGTATCTGTAAAATAAGAAGAAACGTAAAATCAGTAATATCCAGAAATGAACAACTTATGATTGGAAATCGTGTAGTACCATGAAGTGTATCATGTGTTAAACCCTTCGGAAAAACCGGTTATGTCAGCCACACTTGTAGGAAGTGGCTCGCTTAAATCTAAGGCACTTTGAAGCCCTTCCAATCCAGTGTAGTGTTGGAGCGACGCATAGTCCGGAATTGTAATGTCGACGAGCCCTTTAAAAGGATTCTTTATTTGCGAGGGAGGAGCCTTTGAAATTCTAACACCAGAGGCTGGCAGGGACATGACTACGGATTTCCATCTCGAAAACTTCTGACGTTTATATGCAACTACCTTGCCGTTCCTCCTTCCTTCTTAATCCCGAGAACTATCGGGAGGCCCGTTTACAGGCTCGTTTCCAGTGGACGTATTTTCTTCATCGCCCTCCTCGGCAATTACGATCCCAGGTGCTCTATGCTTAGCCCATTCCACGGGGGTTGCCCTAAGTGATCCCTCAAGTCTTATGCTTTGGTTTTGATCGATTAGCCCGACAATCCTCAAGTTTTTATCTGTCAGCACCGAATCGATCTCTCTTACCTCGCTGGGCACTTCTTGAAGAAGCCATACAATCTCTTTAAATTGGGCACCTTCGGGACATGGAATTGCAGGTATAAATGGAAGAAGATATTAATTTCAATGCTGGTAACGACTATCTTGTTAGCTACTGGAAAAATTCTGGCATTTACGCCTGACTAACCACAGGCTAGCGAACCTTGGAGGGCACCAGACATAGAACCACTTCGTCTTGAAGTAACTAAGCCCGGTTTAGGATCCCATCATGACTTGGCAATTCCTAACCACCTTAAGAAACGTGACTAAAGGATTGTCTCCCCGACTCTTGACATTAAACAAGTATTTGACTTCTTCCGGGGTCGGGGGCCGAAAGTGATGTTCCATGAAAAGAATGAATAGACTGTTCAGCAGCGCATATCCATTTGGATGTAATTGAAACAGAGCGATTCTAAAGAAAGCTAACACTTCTCGAATGTACTGATTGAATGAAGGAAGTGTTCCAGCTGTGCACGAATGTCGATTAAAGGCTGTGAATCCTTTTAGCGGAGCATGTGGCCTATCATTCGGTCCAGGTAGCAGAACGTCGTCTAATGGTAGACCGTGTCTTAAGCATATTCACCCCAACATATCTTCGGAGATATTGGACGGCATAGAATCTTAGGGATTCGCGATAAAAATTTCTTCTGGTAGCTCATCCGAAGCTGGCCCTATAACTTCGACTGCAATGGCCGATATCTCTATTGTCAAAGGAAGTGGACTTTGATCCCCCTGCTATTGTGAACTTCCAGTTTCCATAACTAATCAACTCAGTAAAAACCATCATTAAATGATAATAAGCCTGTGTGTTCCCCAATGTGAAGTGTGTGAATGCGTTGTGCTGTGTAGAGCCTTATAATACTTAAGAAATTCCATGGAATTTGGCAAAATATCCAAATGAGAAGACTTCGAGATTCAATCGGGATGACTGTCATCGCTGACCGTCACACCATGACATTCGGACATCTGGAATCGATCCAATTCAAGTTTGTTAGAATTTTGTCAAGTTACAGTTCCATCAACGAGCTTCAAAAGGCAGCCAAATATGCAGTCTAAAAGTTAAGTTCGGATATGCAAGGCTGAAGCTCATCGGAATCAAGTGTTCGATTATGCAAGATTTCGTATCCATCAAAGTTCAAACTTGGATTGATCACCAGGAGCACAATTCGTATCGATCGTGGGAAAAAGCGCTTCGTATCGATCGCTTAAAGGTCGGTTCATATCGATCCTAAACCTTCCATTTCGTGTCGATCGGCCGAAGCACCTTCGTATTGATCGCAAGGTCTAAGATTTCGTATCGATCGCTCCAGATCGATATGAAGGCCTATCATCAATCGATATGAAACAATTCCTTCAATCGATATGAACTTCTTTATCATCCACAACCGATGTGATACATCCTTCCTATCCATCATCCCCTTTTCTTCTTCCCCAAGTAGTTATCACTCGGTTTCATCCTTCCTCGACTATGCTCCGACCCAATTCCAGCATTAACATCACCGGAATCGATCGCAGATTTATGCGAGTTGGCATAAAATCCAAGTCTCATCGTTCTAAGATGAATTATTTCAATTAATTACCTAGTTTGGCAGATCGGTTTGGGAAATTAATGAGTTAATTTGGTTTTGGGAACAAAGGCGGTTTTCTTCTTTCTCACATACTTTATCGAGACGAAGGCAAATGTGAAAGTGATGGCAAGTAGAAAATTCGGCTAAGTCCAAAATGCATTTATACGAACTCGTGACCAGGCAAGAAACGATTCATCTCCTAGTAACCAAAACCGATTAGAGCAGTCACAAGTTCCATCGATACAAAGAAGCTTATTCGTATCCATCAATCCAGAATGTTATGAAGCGTAGCTGTTCGCATCCATCAGCTATCGATCTCATATATCCTATTGATACCAAAAATCAAAATTACACATCGATCTTTCCATCTCATCGATAAGAAATGCTAGCTTCATATCCATCACTTTGATGACTTCAAGAACTAATATCCATTGATACGAATCATCTCAAAGACCACCTGTTTCGTACCGATAGCCATCGATACGAAAAGTATACCCCAACTTCTCAAGTCGATCTAGGAGAGAATCGATACGAAGAAAAGCCTTAAAACAACCATCAAGCGTTGTCACAACTCGAATGTCACATTGATTCAAGAGAGGATCGAGACAAGATTCGATACGAAGAAAAACTGACAACGGTACGAACGTTAACAAGAGTTAGGTTAACATACTTACATGTATGACAGACTATCATCCAATTTTTTAAAGAATTCACAGGAATTGAATGCTCACTTGATGATAATTACAACAACAAGCAACAGTTTTGCAATCATTCAACACTCATTTACAACAGTGCACAGTACAACAATTGGCAGCCAATAATTCATTATTTATATTACTGAAGATCCATCAAACGTTACATCTTTCAACGAAAAGACAGCAATTGGTCAACAAGTCAGATGGAACTTCTCAGAATGAAGGTTGTAGCTTATGCCCTGTCATCACAAGACATACTTTGGGGGACAAATGTTATTCCGCCTTTTGGCAAGGCCATGATACAAAGGAATCGACTGGAGATAAACTGCAGTCCATCCCGAAAAGCGGTTATATGCAGGTTCGCTATGGATGCTGGTGAATTTTACCCGAGTCCAGTTCGAGCTACAATTGGAATGACACAACAAGCAAAGCCATGAAAGCCAAAGTCCTAAATTTCAAGTCAATCAGAGTTTGTATGCTCAAGTTACGACCGATGAAAACCAAGGAAATCCACTCATTCGTATCCATCGTTCTGCCTATTTCACATTGGTCCATTTCGTATCCAACGACAATAACACGAGAGTCCATTTTGTATCGATCCATTTTCAAACATGCTTCGTATCGATCGACCACATATCGATACGAAATGCACACCTCCCATCGATACAAATCCAATCAATAAGAGATATGAAACAGCCTTTAAACTATCAATACGAAGAACGTAGGTTTGTATCGATACGAAGCAAACTGTAAAGAATCGATACGAAGTTACGTGCGAGGGATCGATGCGAAGTTGAGTGCAATAAAGCAAAACGAAGGGAATGCCCTGGATCGATAAGAAGAAAACACAGTCAAGTGAAAGACTCGGTCACTCGGCATAAACAGTGGATCGATCCAAAAGTTAGTACCACGTCATTGAACATCACGTGTCTAGAAGCGATGCAAACAGAACAATGCGACAGGAAGCGATGCGAATTCAACATCCATTAAAAAATCCAAACTTGCATCGACCATAACACAAGATCTACAAGTCCAAATGCCACCAAATTTTCACAGGGGCTCACATACAACCTCGAGAATATTCATAAGCGATCTCGACTTGATTGGACGAAATCTTGATTAATAGAAATTTCATTTGTATCGATCACAGATCAAGTTCAAACGATCGAGGATCGATCATGTGGGCCCACCTACGTGAGAGAGGAGGTCTTTCGGTATCTGAGCAAGATATTAACTGCCTACGCCTATAAATAGCAGCCCAGGACCAACCAAAACAGGACTTTTGGCTCTTCTACGTCCAGACTCTGTCAAAATCCCCGTTTCACTTGAATTTTACTATTGTAACTCATTGTAACCAGCAAGCAAAAATCAATAAAAGTCAATCATTTCATAGCGGACGTAGGCCATATGCCAAACCACTCTAAATCCATGTGTTTCTGTGCGCTTTTCTTGTTTATCATTGGTGTGTTTGTTAGATTTTCCTCCTTTTCCATTTATATTCTTCATTTATTTCTTCAAACACGTATGAAAAGCGCTGTGCCCGATTTTGGTACAAACAGGTGGCAGTTATATCGAAGAGGAGTTGGTTCAAGCATATTTGAATGAAGAGTCCCACCAAGCTTTAGGCGAGGGCCACGAAACCTTGAGATTGAAGATGGAATGAGAAGCTATTGATGTCGTGGCCACCGTTAAGGCTACAATCGGGCATTTTCCTTAAGGCCCTGGTGAGATGTCTTTACATCTTTGCACTAATGAGGGGATCGTTTCTACTTCTCCTATGATCATGCAACCGTCAAAAGAGGGCAACATCGAGGGCTTCAAGGTTGTGGCACATGAACAGACCCCTACAGTAGGTAATTTTCTTATCTCTCCCGTGTTTGAAGACTTCCAATTTACATTAAATGAAATTCTAAGATAACCGCCCTTTATTCTGATATTGTAGATCAACCCCATCTTCCTGCTGAGTTGCTTCCTCCTGACGGTGCCGGATCTACTGCCATTCTGACTGCATCAATTGTCATCTCTGCATCTGGCTCGTGGATCGGTTCGCACTCCAAGCAAATTACAGTGCTGCATGGTTTGGATGACCCCTCTGTATCTCAAGAGGAGGGTTTAGCAGCTACTGACATATGGACCAGGCGGATTAAGCTAGCCAACCAGACAAAATAGAGATCGAGCAGCCGATGAACGAGTAGTAAATGGTAGCGGTGAAGAAGGAGAAGGTTGAAGAGAAAAAAGGTCATCAAAGAGTTCTCAAAAATCCCGCAAGCATAAAAACAAAGGAGGGTATAGCAGTGGCCTGTGCAGTTAATGCCCCGCTATTACCCCGCTATAACCCCACAATATCTCGTAGTGGATTTCTACCGCAATGATTTTTCCATATCGCCCCAAAATATAGCCTTTCCGCTTTAATCCCGCTATTTCCGCTATATCCCATTATTCCCGCTATATTTTGCTATTTTCGCTATATCTTCTTTAATAAAATGAATTAAAAAGTCGCATTTATACATTATAAAAATTATGAAACTAATTTATTTGATTTGATTTTTAATATATTTTCAGAAATGTACTAAATTCAATTATGTTATATAACAGTTTTACGTTTATTTAAAGTATATTCGCACATGTTTTTTGTTTAATATCATTTATGTATTAATTATAATTCAATTGAATGATAATTTTTCATTTAATTGACATTTATATATTTGTAAAAACATTAAGTACGAGTTTTATATGCTATTTTAGAGCTATCCGTTATATCCCGCTATATCTCGCTGTATCCCCGCTATGACTTTTTGCACCCCACTGCTTTGAATCTGCTGAGCGCTTTAACTGCACAGGCAGTGGCAATGTTTCAGAAAGCAAGATCATCCTCGGAAAGGAAAAGCCTGAGAAGTTGCCAATCAGAGGCGGGAGAGGCAACATGGGAGGTAGTGACAAGAAGCTATGATCTGTCTGTGTATCTATAAAGCAGCGTTTTTCTTTTTGGTTATTTTTGTACAAGTGCAGAGTCTGCACATAGCATTTCTTCATGTTGCAGTAGTGGTGTTTGTATTTTCCTTTCTTTGGCTAATATTGTGCAAGTACGGTATGTTATTATACATGAAAAAACATTATGAAAAAACTATTGAAATTTTGATTGTAACTTCACTTATCTACTTATCTGCATTCCATGCACTGTTGCCTTTTTATACCACTGTTTTTTTATGCAGGATGATTTTGTATATATGAGTAGTCATTGATATTTTTCATATACTATTTTATTTAGTCCCATAATTACTACCAAAATTCTTTTTTAGGGTAATGGAACTGTGAAGTTTTTGCTACTTTAGGTGTGTGTTGGTGAGTGTGTGCCCCTATTTCATGAGGCTGTTTACTCCGAACACTTGACACCAGATTGGGTGCCCCTTATGGTCCTTCGGATGCCCTCGATCAGATTTACACTACAACTCCTATCTTTGGGAACTTCTACTTTTGTTGTCCTTATTTTAGATATTCCATTTTGATTTCTGATAGAGTTATCCATGAAGCTTTTTTTAATGGCCTTACGGTGAGTGATTTACACACTTAAGAATTTTACTAAGTGATTGGTGATGCCAGAGCAACACCGATCACTTGAATTACAGTTAATTAATTCTGTCGCATTGCGAATGTTCAGGCTATTGTGCACACATTTCGCTCCTTGGAGTGCTATTTCCTTAGGTTTGGAGGTGGTGCATGGAATTTTGTAATATGATAGTTCCTCGTCTTTAGATGCCATTTTGTCGATCCAAGTAGTGGTGTGCATCTTAGGAAATGCGCAAGTGGAATCGAGGCTTGCCCAGGCACAGTATTGCAAACCAAGAAGCGATGCACGACTTATGAGATGCGCAATTTAGGTAACCATGCTTGCTTGGATGTGGTTTCATAGTCCAAGAGATGGTGCGTGGGTTATAAAATGTGCAGCTTTGATTCAAACCTTCCCGGTGTCACCGACGCAACATTGGATCTTAGAAGGCAAGGATCGAGTTCCGTCTATCCAATAGTTTGAGTCAATTTTCTTCCGCGACTTGATGATTAGATGGGGCATAATTGAGCATGGTTCCAATATCTCAAGCAGAAGATCAGATGGTTTTGATCCGATTTGACCCTATTGACTCAGCAGGTTACTTATGCGAACATTGTTTCATTGGTTCAGAAAGCAAAGTAATTTCATTAATTGAAATAAAAGTTGGGCAAGTTCTGACTATATATAATGCCTTCGATATCCAGGGATGGCTTGTTTGCGTAAAATAGGAAATAAATAAGATAGTCTTAGATAAAGTAATGGTGCAACGCGTCGTTGTTCCAACTTCCAAGCATGGGAAATTTGGGTTCCATCAACGGTTGTTAGATTGAACATGCTATCCCTTAGCTTCCAGCCTATCATATAGGGTCCTTCCCAGTTTGGTCCGAATGCTCTTGGTACCGGGTTGACCCGTTCAAAGATAAGGTCTCCTACTTCGAAGGTACGATTACGGACTAGTTGAAATGTCATGAGACCCTTTTTTGATGAGCGACGGTCCTTAGCTCGGCTTCTTTCCGCTTCTCATCGACCACATCGAGCGATTCGAGTAAGAGCTGCTCATTCTGCTGTTGATTGAAGTTTCGCCTTCGATGAGAAGGGACCTCCAGTCCAAAGAGTGACTAGTTGTAGATTTATTTATTGTTCCGTAACCCCATAGTGCAAGTGAAGTTCATCAACCTAATTTCCTTTATGTAACGACCCAAACTTTTAGTCATTCAGAATTCGTTTATTTAATCGATTTTAAATATTCATAAGAAAAATTTATAAGATGAATAAATAATATTTGAAATATAAGGATTTATTTGGATAATTAAATCATTAATTTAATATTTGAAATTGTGTAAATAAATGGAATTTGAACTTAATGTGAATGAAAATGAATTATAAAGTTTAATTAAATTCTATTTGAATTGAAATGATGTTAGAGAACTTTTAAAATTGAATTGAAAGTTAATTTGTAGAAATTGAATATTTTAATATTTAATTAATATGTAGAAATAGTCATTTTTTCCACAATCTCGGATTTCGACGAAACCAGTTTCATTGATCCGTAATGTTAAATTATTATAAGATTTTAAATTTTGTGTCAATCAGATTTACGGCTTAGTCATGGCAAGCTGAAATGCGTAGAAATTTATTTAAGTGAATTTTCATTTAAATAATTCGATTCAAAAACCTATCTTCCAAATACGATCGAATTAGCTCTCGATATATATTCCGTTGTGTTCAGAATAGGGGTAAAACATTATAAACGCAAGGCAGCACGGTTCGTTTGGAGTTCGAAATTTTTTCGGATGAATAGTGCGGGAAAATTTTCTATAAAAGGCCATGATATTTTATAATTATCACAAGTCCTAGTTTTAAAACCCTAGCTACCACATTAACGTTTAATGTCCGAAAATATTCCAATCTTCTTCCCTTAATCTCTCTTAATCCATTTTGACGAATGAACGACCATGATATGATTAAGGTTTTTAAAAAAATAAAAAGAATTTGTAAATTATGTTATATAAATTCGTACAAGCTTTAAAACTTCACAACTTCTTCGTACGAGGTCCATTTTGACGAAACAAGTTGTATTGGATCCATATTGACGAGGACTACATTTTAAAGCTAGTTTGGAGTTTATTGGAGCTAGCGAAAACTTTGGATAAAATTAAATGCTCATTTAGTTTCATTCAGAATAAAATACTACAGCTGCAATTGGAATTAATGTGAGTACAACTCACTCTTTCTTCCTCACTGATGTTTTTATATAAGTGAGAAATAAATTTATTTTATGTTTATTAATGATTATTTGGATGATATGTAATATATTATCTATATATTGATTGGCATTTGGATATATTCCTGCCTAATGGAGCAGATGCGACCCTATATGTTCCCGTGTATGAGCGGATGACCCTTCGTACGCCTGTCAGCCTCGAAGCGGACATTGTCATGTTTTCTAATATGTATATTTTTTGCAAGTGACAGGTTGGAGGGATCCAACTGGATTCCTCACCAGTATTGGTTTTATTTATAGATATTGATGTATATACTGTTATCATATGATATATGATATTTTGGATGCCATGATTGATGTGCTTAGTGCTGTTGCAGCATTGGGCCTATTTTAGGTAATTTAAAAATATTAAAGTGGTGATTTCAAATTAAAAAGGACTTTCAAGTGATTTTGAACATAGATGTTTTATTTATTTTTGAATTGTTAAAGGAATGGATTTATTTTAAATAAATAAAAGTTATAATTTTTGTGTTATAAAAATTATGATTTTTTTGTGAAATATATCAAAATGACCATTTTTGAAATATGGAGTAACTATTTTGTAAGTAGTTTAAATTGAAATTTTTGATATTACAAACGATTTATATATGGATTTATAAAATTGATGTTTTATAAAAAATAATAATGGAATTATAAAGGAGTTTTATATGTGTTAAAAAGAAGTTATAAATGGAATCTTATAAGTAAATAAGATTTATGAATTGATGAAGTTATAAAGGAATGATTTTGTAAATAAGAGAATTATAAGTAATTAACTTATAATTTGCATTTTGGCACATAAATAAGATATATATGGAATTGGTAAATAAAGGGATTTTATAAATGGAAGTTTTTATAATATATAAATGGAATTTATAAACATTGTTTTATAAATCCGAAATCAATTGTATTTGATAAGTTAAATATGAAAGCTTATTAAAGGAATTTCATTCACGATTTTGGACAGTAGATAATCCTTTAATAAATATGTAGAAGTAATGAATTTGGTAAAGGAGATACATTCACGATTCTGGACAGTGAATTATCCTTCAATTAAATGTGTAGAAGTAATGAATTTGGATAGGAGAATTATATTCATGGTTTTGGATAGTGAATAATATTTTAAACTAAATGAATGATTTGAATAGTGACATGTTTAAAATGGAGTTAAATTGTTGAAGATGTTTTTAAAATGTGTTAAGTATCGGAACCATAGATTTCAACATTCATTATTGAAATAGATGTTTTCAAGAAATAAGAAATGGTGGACTATAACATTGTTGTTATAGTAAATGATTTTCAAAAGGAGATGTGTTGTATAGTATATGAGATTTATATATCTATTTAATTATCGAATCCCTATACTAAATGGTTTTGGGTTGTCATAATGATGTTTTACGCAACGTTCGTTTGGACCCGAATAAATACATTTAAGAGAATATTTTCTTAAAGAATAAAATATATACTTAATCCTGATTTAAGTATATGTGATGTTTTCTATGTATTGAAAATAAAGAGAATTATGAATCACTTATTATAAATAAGTATATGGAAATGCTTTCCAAAATAGAAAGTTGAAATGGTTTTTGAATTATACCTTTTTAAATATAATTTGAAGTGAATATTTGGCAAGTTATTTAATTAATAAAAGATTGATTAAAATGGCCTAGTGATTGCATATGGTGCTAGATATTTGTTTGTTTGCTTTGATAGTTAAATAACCGACTATCAAATTTGGCCATTTTAGTTCCTCGACTTGATGTGGGAATTATTTAGTCATACACATGTAGCCTTCTGTGTAGGATTGATTATCGTTTGTGTTGAGGATGTTGATTCATGTAGTGTGGAGTAATACTCCAATCTATCGAGCTTCCTTCTTGGCCGAAGGATAGCAAGTTGAAAGTGGGAGACGTGATAAGTCTATGAGACTTAGTTTCTGTATGAGGTCGAGAAACACTTTTGCATTGTTGGTACGAAGAGACGGGGATCGGTTTATCCAAAACCACTTCGGACCAACATTTATGCGACGGTTGTGCAGATTGGTTGTGATGATATTGATATTCGGGATTTTCATAGTGAAGGACTGCTTGTTTATCATTTGGGGTTAAAATCCCAATATACATATAGTAGCAGTAGTATCTTCATTATGAAATATTCAATGCAAGGACTATTCGCTTCTAATCCTAGGGATTTCCCGATAGGATGTGGTAAGAAAGTACCTTCGGTTTGTCCTGTTCTTGGACAACTTGTATGGATGTTTGTCTGACATTGCATTTCTAAAGATTACGTACATTGGTTTTTACAAACATACATCATGGCGGCGGAGAATGCAACTTATGTTAGCTTAACACCCTCCTTGAGATGTATGAGCTTAAGGGTTGTACTTTTGTGGAAGACAATTAGTAGTCAACGGAAATGCCCATGTGGCATTCAAAGTGAAGTGATATGTGATAAGTCAAAGGTAATCATTACCCCAGGCCTTATCAACTGGAAATTTCCGAAAAAGGGTTAGATGTGGCAAGGCTAAGTGGGTCGCTTCCATCAGGATATGATCATCCTCTCCTAGATATATTTCTTCCCACTATGACGTTCGAGATGTAAATTATTGTGGTTTGTATGCTATGAGGGCCCTCGAAAAAGGTCGGTAATGACCGAAGGATGACATATTCGATACGACCTAGTTATAGAGGTAGGCTTGTCTTATGTTGATAGAGGAACTTTGTGATGGTTTCTCGGGATCCATCTAGAGGTGTACCCATCGGAAGATAGTCCATTCACCTAGTCATTTGTATGGAAATCCAAACTTCGCTATGTGCCTGCCATTTTGATTGTATTACCCATTTTGGGATATATGCTGGAATTTAATCAATGTAACATTTTCGGCTATGATTAATATTATTTGTATACTAGACATCAATATAATATAAGAGGATTGGACAAGACATTTTTTAGTTATTGTAAGGTAAAAACATGTCCGTGTTTATGTGTGGGCGTGTCTTACGAGATACTTTTATTTTAAAAAGGAATTGTTTGGTAATTTAATAAATTCAGTTGAGTGTGTTTCTCACGCTGGTTTACCAGACTGATCCAGGTGTTCTTCCCTTTCAATGCTCGGGTTAGACCGAGTATATTTACAGGTTCAGTTTTGGCGCTTTTGAAGCTTCAACAGGAGAGCTGGAGATCTTCATTTTTGTATACACGCATCAGTTTTGATTATCCGCTTTGTGCATTGTGGTTGTTGTTTACATATCGACAATTGTAAGAACTGGTTATTATAACCGTCCAAGCTGATAACTAGTGATTGATTGTTTAACTCTGATTGATGTATGTATATACAGTTTCTGTTTTATAAAGGTCATTAATATGATATTATATGTTATTCTGCTGCGATGTAAGATTCTATATTGTTATGTTTGGTTCTTTCTTCTCTTCTCTTCTTCTCTCTTCTTTTCTTTCTCTTGACTTTCCGTTGTTCTGTGCCTTTTGGGTCGGACATGTGTGGTTTATTATCGATACGAAGGGTACGAATTTGCGGGTCGTCACACTTTAGCTTTAGTTAACCTCTTTTTGATGGTGGACTTGATGATCTTGTTTACTGCCTCAACTTGCTAGTTTGCCTGTGGATGCAACAGCGGAGAAGCTTTTCTCGATTCGAAACATTTGAAAAAGTCTTTGAACTCAGCACTTTTGATTGAATCTCCTTATCCTTGTTTTTAGTGGCAAAGCAAACAATTTTCTTTGTGGTGATTGTGGCCACCGGTTTCGTTTCGTCCCATTTGGTGAAGTAGTCAACGACAACGATAACATATTTGGCTCCTCCTTTAGCTATCGGCAATACACTAGTCAAATTGATTCCTCAGATCATGAGGGCCACGAGCTGACCATCTATCTTAGCTCTAATGAAAGAGTTCTTTTGATCTTGCTGAATCTTTGGCATTGGTCACACTGTTTGGCATAATATACTGCATCACTGTTGACTGTTGGCCAAAAATACCTGTATCGAAGAACTTTCTTTGCAAGGGTTTGCCCCTTAGTGTGATCTTTGCAATTTCCTTCATGAACTTCCTCGAGGATTTTTCGAGTTTCAACTAGGACCAGTCCCATTTACTGAGCTTCTCTGAAGCTGGCCAGTTTAGCTAGATAGTCCGCTTTTGTGTTTTTTTTCCCAAGGATATGAGCCATGATGTAATGCTCAATGCCATTTAGCAATTCATGCATTTTGGATATATACGGGGCGAGATTCTCTCCTTGGTTTTATATTTGCCTCTCACCTGACAAATGACCAGTTGAGAGTTTCTACAGATATATATAGAATTTATCTCGATTTCCTTTACAACTTTCAATCCAGCTATCAATGCTTCATATTCCAATTCATTGTTTGTTGTAGGGAATTCCAAGCATAAGGCATAGCAAACAGATCGTCTTTCGGGAGTTTGGAGCATGACTCCTGCCCCTAAGCAAAAGTTTTTTGATGCACCATCGACGAACAACCTCCAGTGTTTCTCTATATTCGAAGTAATTTTTTCTTTGTTATCCCGTATTATAAATTCGACAATGAAGTCTGTCTACCTTCCCGGTGATCTCCCTTCGAGGATGGTAACTGATTTCATATTGACTCAATTCAATGTTCCATTTGATAAGTCGTTCACAGGTCTCAAGGCAGAACAATGTCTGCTTCAAAGGTTGATCTATTAGTACTTTGATCAGGTGTGTAAGGAAGTATGGTCGTAATTTCCTAGATACGATCAAGAGGCAATAGTCTAGTTTTTCTAACTTTGGATAATTCCTTTCGTCTCTGGTGAGCCATTTGCTGATGTAACATACGAGTCGCTGGACCCTAACTTCTTTACTTTCAAGCGCGACACTTGATGCGTAGGGCGAGACTACCATGTAGATAGACAAATTTTCTCTGTCTATAGGCTTGGATAGGATTGGCGGAGTCTCCATATGTCACAGCGGTTCTTCGAAGACAGCCTGACAAGCCCGATTCCATTCAAAGTCCTTCTTTCTCTTCTTTAGCGCGTCAGAGAATGGTATACATTTGTCGGTTGCTTTTGAGATGAACTGGCTTAGCACTGCAACATTTCTATTCAAGCTTTGTAACTCTTTCTTGTTCCTTAGGGCCTCGACTACCCATAAATCTATAATTTATTCGAGATTAGGTTCGATACCTTTGGCACTTATAATGAATCCTAGGAACTTTCCAGAGGCTACTTAGAAGTGAACTTTAAGTGAGTTGAGTTTTATTCTATACTTATGAAGTATCTCAAACATTTCGGTGTGGTTGTCTAAGCGATTTGTGGCTATACGCGATTTAACTAACATATCATTTACATAGACTTCCATAGTCTTCTTGATCTGATGTTTGAACATGGTGTTCATCAGTCGTTGTTAAGTTGCCTAAGCATTTTTTAAGTTGAATGACATTACTTTGTTATATTATAATCCCAGATCATTGATAAAACTAGTGTTTTCCTAGTATGGTTTGTACATCATGATTTGGTTGTATCCTGAGTAAGCATCCATGAATGATAGTAATTCATGTCTTGCTGTCCCATCCACAAGTTGGTCGATTCTAGGAAGTGCAAAGCTGTCCTTTGGATAGGATTTGTTTAGGTCTAAGTAGTCGATACAAGTTTGCCATTTTCCACTGGATTTCGAGACCAAGACCGGGTTGGATACTCATTTGGGATAGGTTGCATTGCAGATAAAGCCATTTGCCATCATCTTATCCACTTCTCCTCTTAGAACTTTGGCCCATTCGGGTCCTAAGCTATACCTCTTCTACTTCATTGGTGTATATTTAGGATCGATATTGAGTGCATGGCATGCAATCTCCGGCGACAGCCCATAAATATCGGAATGTTTTCCAGCAAATACGTCCAGTTTGGTATGAAGAAATTTGATTAGTTCTTATCACATCTTGTTTCCAAAATGCGACCTAATTTTCAGAAATCGAGCTGGGTCATCCATATTGAGTGGGATAGGCGCCGTCAATTCAGTCGGTGCTGCTCGATCCTCCCTTGAACTCTTCTTTCTAGGGTCCAAAGCCTTGTCGAATCGACTATGGTCCCCAAGCCAAGGGCAAATTCATAGTTGTTATGCGATAGGTTCACAAATGTGGAGAGTTCTCCCCACCTTCTTCCCCTTTTCTTTTCTTTTAGACTCACGCAGTTATGTGGTGTAGCATTCTCTAGCGACACTTTGGTCTCCTTTGATCTCCCCAACTCATTAAAAATTTCATGGTTAGACACCACTACGCTAAAGTAATCTTGAAATCTGCCAAAGCAGGCCGACCTAAGAAAGCATTCTAGGCAGAAATTTCATCTATGAATCCTTAGATATTTGTTTGACTTCAGATATGTATTTCATACCGATCTTCATCTGATCAAACTTGCGTCAAAACAGGATATTAATCGAGCTGCCACTGCCCACCAATACTCGTCGGACCATGGCTGGTCCGATTCCTAAGTCGTGACCATGGGGTCGAGGATCAGAGCTATTATTCCTTCAATGTCTCGATTCCAAAATACTATATCATCATTTAGGGTTATCTGCTGCTTAGCAGGAGTTTCATCTTCAACCGCGAAGCACGAATCTTTCAGAACATGTTTCAATAAGCTTACATATTGCTCCATTTCTCCTCAACTCTTCTGCATGGGATGAGGTCCTCTAGATATTGTTTCGATGACGAGTCTTTGGTCAGTCCATATGGATCCCTCTTTGCTGGTTCTAGCTTGGTTTCCCCGGTCATTTGGAGCTTGGGGTGGTCAAGATTTTATGGTCTCCTTAACTTTTCAAACAATTTGAAAACTTGTGTTGAAGTATAACTTTTGTAATAAACATAATTTTATTTTAAATCTATCTTTTAAATTTTTTTTTTTTTATTTTCAAAACGATCTTGAAAATTAGACTAAGGCCCAATTCAAATTAGGTTTTTCTATTAGTGGCAACCTTTCGGTCCACTTCACCTTTCTATCCATGCAATAACCAGGTAGACAGGGTACTTTATTACCCCATTCCAATCCTAGAAATTATATTTCTAAACACCGTACTAAGTGTGCAAGCTTAATTAGTTAGCCATACCATTCCTAATTTAGATAACATGGAGTTTTGAACTCTGATATCGTTGAAGGAATTAGGCTAATCCGTAGCGGAAGAAATGGGTAAATTAAAAAAAGAACTATATTGGATCTTTGTTGGGCCTATGTAGTCTAAATTCATTTGGAACATTTTAAAATTTTCCTTTTAAAATTTTCTTCATACCATTTTAATTGTTTAAAAATTAGTTTAATTTTAATTATTTGTATATTATAGGAGCATATCAAATGCACCCATTTGTATAGTGTAAGTGAAACATATGAAAAGTATAAATAGTTAATGTGAACGTTGCTTAGGTATTGGGATTTATATCGCAAAAGACACATTTCCCCGTTATAAATGTCTTTGCTGTCTAAAACATGAATTATATATACACACACTATGTATATATGTATGAACGTATAAATGTATGCATATATATACTTGTTTATATGTATAAATGCATATATGGGTACACATTAAATATTTTGCATAGCAATTCAAATTTAATTATACTTCTGTATATTACATGCAATAATTCAAAGAATACAAAGTCTAATTGAAGTATTTTAAAAGTTTATTAGTATATCTTATACAAAAATCCTTTTGACAACTTTGAGTTAAATGAAAATTTATACACACATATACACATAAATGATATTATACAAATATATAAATTCATGTACACATACAAAAAAAACAAAATTTTGAAATGAAATAAAAAATATACAAGTAATTTGTGAAATAGAATGTTTCCTTTTAAACAAAGATTTAGGACTATACTAGGCACAATTGCAAAACTAGGAATAAATCATTAATTTAATGTTTCTCTTTTGTTCAATTAGCAAAGCTTGTTTCAGAATGATTCAAAACATAACACAATTAAGTCATCCTATTATGTTGACAGTAGATATTAATTAATGCAATTATTTCAAAGTACTTACATAGCAATTTATGAGTAAACATTCAAGTCTAAATCTTCTAATATGAAAACTAAATTGCTAACAAAAATATTTTAAAATTAAATTTATTTTTTTCTAATAACAATGATTAAATTAGATGATATAAGCATATACAAAATCATGATAAGAAGGTCTAGATCTAGATTATACATGGATGAATCAACATGTAGAACAAAGAAAATAAAATAAAAAAATATAGATCTAGGTTAAAAAAATGGATAAATAAACATATAGAATGGAGAAAAAATTATTATCATCGTTCATAACAAAATAGCAGTGGACATAGAAAGAGTTTTTTTATCTCATGGTAAGAATATACAATTGATTCAAGCAAAGGTTTGAGACATCTAAATCCAAATTCATATATATGAACAGAAGGAAGAGGTATAGAATTAAGAGCGTTTAAACAAAGTTAAATGATACGTTAATATATAGAATTATCTTAGGATGAAGCCTAGAGAATACACCTTGAATGAAGAAGAATTCCTAGATTCTGCATCTCCAGTTCTGCAATAATTTAGAGACAAGCACATTTTTCTCTTTTGATTTTTTTAATTTTTGTTTTGAAATTTTTAGAGACTTACCACCATGGAAATTTCGAAATTTTTGGAGGAGAACATAAGAATCAGAGAGGAATATGACCAAGAGAAAAACATGATTAAAGGAGGAGATAAATGTAGCATTTAATATATTGATTCCTCTCCTTTTAATAATATTTTCTTCTCATTCAAAACAAAAGACTCCTCTTACTCCTAAAATTAAGTTCAGCTATTACATGGGCTATTTGGGCTTGAAAACATTCCAAAAACCAATTATTATTATTCTTACGAGTGTAATTGCACGCGCTTCACACGTGAATTGTTTTTCTTATAAATTGTATATGTTTAAATCAGTCAAAAAAATAATTTTATTTTCAAGTGATATCTTGTAAAGAAGTATTTTGAATCCGCAAAGAAGGTTTAGTTTTAGATCTACTTTTAGAAGCGTTTTGAATTTTAAAGCATGTTTAGTTATTAGATCCTACTTTTATGGGCATTTAATTTGTAAAATAAATTTAGTATTAGATCCTATTTTTAAGTAATTAAGATTGGATATATATAGAGGGGCATTTTTGGTAGTTCACGTTGATACAAAAAAAGTGTGACACCAAAGCTATTACAACTATTATTAAAGATTTAAACCCATTTTAAACATCCTATTATCGAATGTTGGTACACGCGCTTATAACTGTTATATACGCTTTTTATTAAATACTAATGGAAATTAAACAAATCGGATAAGAAATTTTTGGCAATTAATATTTTACAAATATTAATTTGTTTAATTTAGTTAAAGTCCATTTTAGTATTTATTATGTTTAAATCAAATTTAAACATTCTACTAGTATCATATATTAATGTGCACGTTATAGCTTTTATATACGCACTTTATTAAATACTAATTTTATTCAAATTGATAAAATAAAATTTATTAATTAATATTTAATGATTAATGATTAATTTTCAACTATTTAAAATCAATTAAATCATGTGGTTATTCAGAATCTTCATCATTTTGGTTATGTGACTAATAGACGTAAATTTAGCCAGCGAATCAATATTGAATATTCAAATATTAGCATTCATACGTCGTGTGACATTTTGGCTAATTTTATTGCTTATACATCTTTAGGTAAAATCAAATTTTATTTATTATGAGTGTTACTCATTAGTGACAATTATTTACACTAATTCTTTTCGTCAAAACTATATCACTTTGGATTTATGGAGTTTGGTAATGGTAAAAATTCCAATACCATCCATATTCTACTCTATAGTCGAAGATCGAACTCCTTGGTTCAATAATAATAATAATTATTAACCAAAATATTTTGGTCGGAGATTTGACTTTGAGTTGACTTCAGTTGACCGTGATACTAACCTCATATGAATAAGGAGACGAATCATCTCTTGGATGGTGTTTCATTTCTAATGCTTCCACTTGACCCAACTATAGTCATTCGATGGACGTAGTGCCATGAATTAACTATAATCAAAGCAGAGCTTCCACAGTGAAGATCAACGGTATTCTCAAGTAAAGAGAACTCTGTAAATATTTCACCTTGATATTTTCTGTTTCACCTTAGTTATATTAACCAACAGAAAAGTATCGAATGGGTCATTCCATAGTTATTCAGTAACAATCAGTATGTAACCATTGTGCAGCCAGTAGTCAAGAGTAACACGCTGTCCAACATTTGAAGAGCGTTACATACTCTAGTTTCAAGGATGTATCGATATCTACTCTCGATACATCTTGACAATGAATATTTAAAATGTATATTTATTTTTATGTGATAAATCACTTACAGTTACAACATATTGTAACTACTATCACAATACATACCATTTACGGATTTTCTATTAAACATTCTTTTAATTAAATTAATTAGTCGTATAACATATTATATCAAGTATATAATAAATAGAAAACACTTTTATTTTCAAACAAGATTGGTTATCGAGTTAGATATATGTAAAAATACATATTTGCCTCTATGGCATACCCCTAACTCTATAAGATTTGCGGGATACTTTGCAGGGTAGTACACACTTTTGGATGATAGTTTCCCAGTGTGTTTTTATAGCCTCATTTAATTACAATGATGTATCTATTTGACTATAATATGTATAGTTGATGATGGTGAGTATTATATGAGCATTTTATTGCTCACCTTGGACATGTATTGTTGATGTATTATTTTTACCACTGCGGTCTGATTTTGTGATCTCTATTTATTATATATGTATTATGTATTGTTCTATGCTAGAAACCACACATATCTATTGATTTATGTCGATACCATGTACATAATGGTAAGTGTTGTATGATTTGGGATATGTATCAGTGTTAGTCCAAGGAGATATTCATGCGTGATGTGCGTTATAGCCTTATTCTTTGTATTATCAGACTGTATTGTCCAATAATACTCTTTGGTAACATGGGTATAGAAACGGGGTGTTGCAGCTGATTTGTTATTAATTTTTTTTAAAATATACCCTTCTCCTTGATCAAAATATAACTATAAATAAGCACAACAAAGTATGAAATAAAACTCAAAAGAGCAATTACACATTTTTCAGATTGGATTCAGGAATAATTCTTTGGCAATTCTTAACAAGCTGAATACGCAAAATACTTTTGTAACATTTTACATAATCTAAACTAATAAAAGTTGAAATATTGTAATTAAGCACTTTATCATTAATATCAAGATCAAGAAAATTTGAAAGATTCCAGATATTGGCTATGTTTAGAAGAAATAAACCATTTCTTATAGTACTGTAATTAAGCATTTTATCATTAAATACATACTAACAATTAGTTACTTTTAAATTTATACCATTAATAGTATAGTATGAAACGTTTGACTAAAAAAATATAATAAATTAAATTATCTACTGTATAGTCTGTAATCTGAAATTAATATTTTATCGTTTTATGGTTGTGCTATTATTTTCACTTGAATATCAGTATAACTAATTTAAAATCAAATAAGCTGATTTTATAGAAATTAAATAAATTGAATTTTTGAATTACCTCAATGGAAATGGTCCACATGGGTATATTTGATAACTTTAACCATAGGCAAAAACATGGAAGACTAGTAGTCAAGTAGGAATCGGGCATACTTGAATTTGTTTGCTCAAACACCATATATTTTGCATAAAGCAAGTACATAAGTTGCATATATTGAATAAATAATCCCTGTATTTACTCACAAGTATTAAAACTTCTCAAATGCTAAAAGAAAGGCACATCAACCTCAAACTCTAAACTAAGTAAACGATTTTAGTTTCTTTATCAACATAAAGGACTAATGTTGGAAGCGACATATAAGCTTAACTTGGGACACAACCAACAATGGTTTATTCAGTTGCTAAACAAGCCACGGAGTAAGCAGGCGTGGCTTGTTCACTTCACCATGGCTAGTTCGTGGCTAGTTGGAGCTGTTCTCATGGCTAGTTCACTGAACAGAGGTTGGTAACTATAACGGCAAAGCTTTTGTCCTTACATGTTTATAATGGCAAAGTCTTTGTAGTTATAAGTTTATAAAGGCAATGACTTTGCCGTCATAAACATATAACGAAAAAAGCTTTGCCATTATAATATTACAACCGTTGCACCAAACGGCTAGTGCAACGACTCCTTCCAATGTTCGTTTATAACGTTCAAAAACAACATATATCTTCCTCCACTCCATCATCTCCTTCTTACACACTACCTCATCGTTTACTTCGTATCCTCTATTTCTGAATATGTCTTCATCATCCAAACGATTGGGAACAAAATTTATAAGAAAGAAAATCATGTCCTATCTGCATTCCATCGGATTTTCTAACTAATTCCCACCATACTAATAACAAACACTTCGTCTGTCACATGAATACGGATACTCGCCGTATTCTAGCTTTTCCTATAGCTAGCCTTACCAACCGCTCGCTCCTCCTAAATTTCCTCCTATTCATTCTACTACCCCGCAACAGTATTACCAAGAACGCCCTCCATTAGATGCATACGGCGATCATTTGTCGTACATGTCTCTATAAATGAAAACATTATAATCTTAATGCGCAACAGTCAGAGATTCTTGACCGTGAAGCAATGAAGAATCTGCAAAGGCAATTTCCTTATGCACGCAATGCTCCAACCCACAAGAAACTGTTGATAGTTCGGAGGTGGAGGAGGAGGAGGAAGATGAAAACCAAGAGCAGATGTAATAAATGTCGAAGAATGTAATAAAGAAGCAAATGCAGAGTTTTTTTTTCCACCTAGCCCGAAACATAACAAGAAGAAGAAGTGGAAATCCTTAGCTGACATTTTCGATAGATGATGCAGAGATTCACTTGCAATGAAGACAGAACCTGGCATAGAAGACATTGAAGACGAAAATGTCAAAAAGGAAGGAATGGCAGCTGACGGCAAGAAAGAGCAATGTAAGTTTACTTCTGAGCAGTATGTTTCACTTGCTAAATCATGGACACGCATCTCGCAAGCTTGTACTTCTGGTAATAATATGAAAGGTCGGAAATTTTGGGAAAGAGTTGTGGAGTTTTACAACACCTTGGATCCGATGAAGTGAACATGGGAATCGCTAGGAGGATGTTATCGGGTTATGAACGCCGCTTGCAAAAACTATTTGGCAATACTCACCAGATTGCAGAATAGGCAACAAAGTGGGGGCCGCTCCCTACGACATTGTAAGTACAATATTGTTTTAAATTTCTTTGATACTGTAATGTGTTTGAGTAGTTTTATATACCCATACACTTTTGGATTTGTCTTACAGATTGAAGAATCACATAAGGCCTATCAGCTATAGTGCGGACAACCATTCAAATTTCAAGAGTGCTTAAATCTTCTATCCAGTTTACCGAAATCGAAGAATCCAAACAACTTCATGTTCCAGCAACAAAACAAAGCCTGAAGAATGAACTACTCCGATTCAAGTCTGGGAAGCGATCCAAGTTCGTAGAAAAAAGTCTCCACCATTTGGAAGCAGTGATGGACGAACTCTTGGTAGAAACAAGTCAATTCACTTGGAGCGGCGTAGTGAGGAGTTCTCTAGATTTGTAGGAACTTTAGAGACTTCTTCTAGAGAAACAAGAGAGCACAGAGCCATCTTTTTAGCTCAAAGAACCCGCAACGAAGCTGAATTTCAAAAGGCTATCATGGACAATCGAGAGTTCAAGAGACCGAGCCCATGAGGAGAAGAAAGCTTTGATGCGAGAGAAGAATTACATCAAATTGATGACATGTGATTTCAGCAAGCTTTCTCCTTTACAGCTGGAACTAGTAACCCAGCATTTGGAAACGTATAAGAAAGTTAGAGGAAGTAGGAGCGGAAGCGGAAGTGGCTCGTATAAGGATGAGTTTTAGATGTTTTGTTGCATTGTAATGGTTGTTATGTATTTGTGTTGAATCTCTATAGTATGTCTAGATATATTTTGGTTTATGTGTGTACTGTTTATGTACTTGATATAATTTTATTGCGCCATTATGTATTTTGAGTTAAGGTCGGACATCATTTTATTAAATAAGTTCCATATTAATAGTACATAATGGTCAACATACAAATCTTAAAACATAATACGGTAAAAAAAGTAGCAAACATAAAACCTTAATGACATAATATGGTAAACGAAGTAGCAAACGCAAAACAAACCAGTAATATTGTAGAAAAAACTGCTATAATCCATGCTTAAGGATTCCTACCATTCCTTCCTTTGTGTGCCCACAAATTGTCCACCAATTGGTCACGCAATTGGAAGTGTGCAGGTTGATCTTCAATATGTTGTACCATGGCAACATATTCCTCCATCGAGTTTATATTTCTATCGAGCTTTTTGTTAGAACCCTTAAACAATTCAGGGTAATTAGTCTTTTGATTTTTATGTCCACCTCTTTGGGACTCTACAATCATTTTATGAATTATTATACAAGCATACATAATTTTAGATAAAACTCTTACATCATGAAATCGAGCAGGATTTCATAATATCTGAAACCTTGCTTGTAGGACACCAAATATTCGTTCGATGTCCTTTCTGTAGCTTGCCACCTTTTCAGTGAAATAGCACCCTTTGTCGTTTGTTAGTACTCTAAATCTTGTATTAAAATTCTCCACTTTGGATAAATTCCATCAACCAGGTAATACCCAGTATGATGCTCGACATTCTTAACTTTATATGTAACATCCGTTGAAATTCCATCAGACAGTTTAGAAGTAGTTATGAATGTTTTAAAACATATATCATTTAACGAATCTGGTACGCTAAAGAAGCATGCTAAACCCCTAAATCATCGGTGGCAACCGCTTCAAGGATCATTGTCGGCAACATTTTATATGCTGTCAACATTCCTTTCCAACCCATTGTGATAGTTTTTCCATGCCCAATGCATGCAATCCAAATTTCCAAGTATACCTGGAAAACCTCTAGCTTCTTCTCTGGCTAGTATCGTGCTTGCATCATTTGGTCCCGACATTCGTCGATATTCCTCGCCAAAATATTCAACGATTGTTTTACAAAATTCCTTCGTGTACTCTATTGCTATTGATGCTGCAATTCTGAAATGTTCATCCATATGATCACCAGCGGTTCTGTAGCTTAACATACGTAAAACAGCAGAGATTTTGATGTGGGGATAATGTCCAGGTTCTAGTGCTCCATTTAGCCTATAAGTGAAATATTGGTTTTTTCATGAAGTTTAAGATAAATTTTAGAGAATACATATGGGCTCATTCGAAATTGATGATGGAACAAGGTAATATCGTAGGTTTGATTGTCAATGAAGTAGTCCCTCATCAGCCTTTCATGTCTATCCTTATAGTCACTCTTATATCTTTAGTTAATCCTTCCTAGTATACTACCTCGACGGTTGCTCGTAGATCCTTCACTAAAAAAATAAGAATATCCGACTACTGCTTGTTGATTTTGTAACTCTACCATTACACCATCCATTTCTTGTTCATCGTCGTAACTTTGGTTCATGTCTTGGTAGTACTGGTAGTACATGTTGGGATCCATGATTGTTAAGGAGTATGTATTTTAAGTGTGACAATACGAATTTTTCGCGTTCGAAAATCGACATCCATACTTTACATCGTATTCGAACGCCGCAGATTCGACCGTTCAAATCCGAGTCGCCGAGCTTATAACACAATTAAGTATAACAATATAGCGGAAGAAAAAAGAATAATACATTGATATACAACATTGATACAATATCCGATACAACAGATGATACAATCGATATCAATATACATCAGAGATATGATACAATAAAATAGCAGCGGAATAAATAACTCTAAGATAGTCTTCAAGGAAGAACTCCAGCAGCAGCTCGAACCAACATCACGATGGACTAAGACAAGCAAGTCTCGTCCCCATCCAAAGACTGAACTAGCTCCAGATAATCTACCAAACCTAACTATCTAAAAAACCCAACTCTAGACTGCTTGTGCCGAAAATAGTGAGCACCCAGAGTTTAGGAAAGGAACAATAAACTCCGGATCAGTCATGGAACTGGTGTGAGTAACAAAAACAGCTTATCTTTAAAAACAAACAGCAAAAGAATTTTTAAAGTCAATTCGCAATGCTTTTCGAAAATGAAACTACCTTAAGACCTCCTGCCACACACACAATGCAAACGCAGAATCGGAGGAGATTTCTTCTTATGATAGTCAAACATGCTTGATACGAGAGAATTTATTTGATATTATTACTATAAGTGTAAAGTGCAGAAAACATTCCGAAAGTATAATATGAATCTTAGCCAACATAGACATTTCGAACTATGCCTACTATAGCTACCATCCAAACAGTGGGGCGCCACCATAAGTAGATGGCAGGTAATACAACTAAAACCGTACAAGGTACGTATTGGAAGATTGGATTTCCAACAAATGGTCGGGCTAAGGAACTTCCCACTGTCCATGGGTACGCCTCAGGCGGGACGTCCCGAGAACCTAACCAGCTCTCTGCCAACACAATGCCGGGTTACCTCTGTAACTAGGTAACTACTATTCGAGCTTGCCATCCCCCGGTCCTTTAGGACCTTTATCCGAGGTACCTCTAATCCAACAACATCACACAGTAATAAATGTATGGTGTCCACATGAGTAAGTATCTAGGCTCCATACCATGATACCACCCTTTTCCAGAAGGGAATGACACACCCTAAAGGGAGCGACCCTCATAACCTTGCCGCATCTTTCCTGTTTTGACCATTTCCGGGCAGTGAGGCCCTGATGCAGTCTCGTCCACAAAGCTACACTTCATACAGAAGCCATGCTCTGATCACAAATGATCAACAAACGATCATCAACACACAGCAGCACTCAGCATGTCACACTACCAAATTGGGAATATATCGCTAATAACCTTATCCTACATAACCTCTGAGCTCGTACATCTCAGAGAAGGGTGTTGAGCTAAGAGAATAAATTCTCCGCCACCACAGATATGTATTTGAAATAAATCTGCTTTATATCTCAAAGTATAGTATCAGACATACAACCATACAAGTCTGTTTCGGGTTCGAACAGAACCAAAGGCACTTCCGAAGAAGCCCTTGCAATTCGGGTATTCACAATCCCGATCGGACTTCCCATCACTTAGGGAATCTCTATACCGGAGCAACTCAGTGCAGAGACAATCGATAGGTCATCATATCGTTCTTGCAAATACCCGGTCTTCACCACCGGTCTTTAAATGCTATCCATAACGTCATATCACATATTCGGAATGGGTTATATGACTCAAAGGTCCTCTCCCGGCTAAACCGAATAGTGAACGCAACATTTAAAACATATGGATATGGGATTTTAATTAAGTCACAACTTAGTAAATCAAAAAATTTCTTTCAAATGGTTTAACAAATTACCATTTTCAAATCTTTTAAACAAAAGATTTATTGCACTAAGTTCACCCATTTTCACAAAGATCCATTTACGGATTTCAAGACAATTTCCATTTCAATTGGATTAACTCGTTAAATCTTTAAATCAAAGATTAAACTCGTAGATTTCAAAATTCGATTAACTCGTTGAATCTTTAAATAAAAGGTTCAACTTATAGCTTTCAAAATCGTTTCCAAAGATTCATTCATAGCCTTTCAAAAACAGTTCCAATTCAAGTCGGATTAACTTATTCGGTCTTTGAATCAAAGACTCATTTCATAGCTTTCAAAACATTTCAATTCCATTTAAAACTTGAAACCTTTTCAACACAATTTGGAAACACTTTCTTTAAATGAAAGCTATTTTTATTTGAAAACAAGTAGTTTTCGTTTCGGAGAAATTCGATCTCATTTATACAAGTTAAAATCTTTGGGTTAATTCAAATTCCCAAAAACAACACTTTAAAAATGGTTTAAAACCCATATAAACTAGTATACCGTTTAATATCATAAATACTGAATATAGAATTCAATTTCAGATATTGGATTCCAATTTAAATCAAATTATTCAAATATCAAAACTTAATCAAGTTGTTCCAAATAAATTTCATCTTTGAAATCCCATTTCAAAAGCTTTTCACTTTAATCCCAAAACATTTCCAAAACCATTTGGATTTAAATATTTAACTTTTAAACTATTTCAAAATCTGTGACTTAATCGATTTGCCCGTGAAATCCATATTTGTGTGTGCATAAGTGTGGTCTAGGGGTTTAACACAATAGTGCATCATCATTCAATCATTGCAGATTAAAACACAGATATATAGTTGATAAGCGATATAAACTATAACGCTTATAGCCCATTCACAGATTCACAAATAATATACAAATGTAAATAAATGAATAACTTATACACGGCTCAATCCATAGAACAAAATATCACAAATCAGATAGGATAATCAATTCAAGACATCTCATATAATACAATCATTCATAAGTAAGGTCAAGCGTTCAATAATCGTTTATAAGTAGGATTAATCAATCGTTTAATCCTAATTAATTCAATTTATTTTCAATTAAATTAATTACTTATGAATTAATTATCCAATCTTGATTTATTAATTACAAATAATTTGATATAAATTTATTAAATCAATCACCTTAATTAATTGAATTATTCTTAATTAATCATATTAATTAAGTTAACCTTCAAACCAATTACATAATTAATTTATCCCTTGATAAATTATTTTAAGAAATTGGACCTTTAATTACTTACCATGAAACGATCATCTCATAACAATTAATCATAATTTCCCAATTAATCTTTATCAATAATTTAATCAAAATATCCCATTTTAACTACAATTAGTAATTAATCTCTTAATTACTTTCATTAAGTAAATACATTTTTAAACAATTTATAAATTGATTATCTAGATTAGTTAATCCAATTAATTATTAAAATTAATCACCTTAATTAATATTTAATAATCCTTAGTTAATCGTCTTTATTAACTAATGACATTTCTTTAATTACTTACTTAAGGAAATTTCTTAGATTAAGATCATTACTAATCATTTCTAATTAATTTAATTTATCAATTTATAAATAAAATAAATCGTTCTTTAATTACCTTATTAATTAAATCATTTTAATTACCTTAATTATCTCTAAGATAATTAATTTCTTTATTAATGACTTCATTAATATTTAAGTGTATTTTTATCATTACAATTTAAATTTTAAATTCAATTTAATTTAAAAATATACTTAATCATTCATGTTATTTAGAACAATTTAAAATTTAAAATTTTAAACTAACTTTCAAAACTGAACTTGAATTTACATTTTAACTTAAACTTAAACTTAGTTTAAACCTGGATTTATAGATTCAAATTTTAGTTTTATTTAAATTTCCAAAACAATTTCTGTCTAAAACTGGAAAATAGGTTATACCCTAGCCTTCCCCCCTTTTACTTCGAGTTCCCACTGAAGTGCTTCGAGTAAAAACTCAAGAACAAACCCTGTTCCTTCCCTAGTCCCCTCTCTCTTCTCCTCCTACTTCTTCCACTCTTTCTTTCTTCTCCCTTTTTTTAAAGTTTAATTATAAACTGCGGTACCCAACTAACTCACGCACGTACCCAAACCACACTCGAAGCAACCATCCCAAATTCTCGAGTATCACTCGAGTCAAGTCATCACGTGACCCCTCTGACATACCTGCTCCACCGTGCACGTGCATGGCGCTGCCGCACGCCTCCAATCAACGCCCCCCATCGAGCAAGTCGCAAATCATCCCTTCGTTCGAAATTTAAGCCCAATTCGTCATCAAATGTTCGAAAACAAAAATTTGCCATCTGCTTGAAATCCTGGAACTCGCCTATCACCTAAAAACGTCTCGCGATCATCACACAAGCCACCGGAATTCGTGCAGCTCCGGTCACTACCTCGTCCATACCCCAGCTCCCATCACCCCAAAGCACGACGCACTCGATCGCCTGACGGCGATGAAAACCAAAATTTACAGAGCACAGTAAATTTTTAACCCAAAACCTTATATTCGATTCAACCCAAAAATTCATGCATTCGAAAAAATTTCTATTATTTTTCTTGTGCTCGTGGATCATTAAGCTAGCTTCACCATTAATTTCAGCATTTAAAATTCATCAAAACAACAGAAATTTGTAAAAATATGATTTTTGTTCATATGTAAACTGCTCCTTCTTTTCTCAGCTAAAAATTCTCGTTTTTGTTTTAAAAATCTTGTTTTAGTATGAGGATTCAATTTATATACCTGAATTTGAAAATTAAAAAGTTTGAATTTTTGACTAAATTAAGGTGTTACTCAGATGTTTTGGTTTCCAGAAATATTTACAAGTTATTTTGACAGGAATAAATTTTTAATCTCGAGTATTTGCTATAACAACTATTTCTGTTTTAACATTAACCCCAAAAAGAAAGTAGATTAAAAAGAAATGATTTTTCTTTTTGAATTAAAAACCTGGTATCTTAAAATCTTAGAACAGAAACATGTACAACAATAACCTGTACGCAATACTTCCAGTTCTCATCATGTTCAAAGGATTCATATACATGTAGGAACATACTTATCTACAGACATATCTGTGCAGAAGATTCAAGTCTTTAAAAAAACATATGTTACTCACAGTTTATTTTTAAAGAAAGAACAGAGCCTTCTATACTTGAAACTGGCTTGAAAATCACAAGCTGAAACTCTTCCTCTTGATTCTCTGGTTGATTGATCTTGATTGTAGTTTAAACTGAAGTTTTGTTTGAGTTTGAAATAGTTTACTTCAGATCTAGGTTTTGGTCTTCGAATTAAAATGAGAAGGTAGAGATATATAGCAAAGAGTTGTAGACAGGGTACATTTTTATATTTTATACAACAGTGATAACACTTGTACAATACATCATATATACAATCTTTGTTTGTACTGATTTAAATCAAAGATACTTTTAGGGTGGAGGCTGATATGAACTGCATCGTGGCTAGCATTTAATGCTTGTCTAGATTTACACTTTACATACTTATCTAATGTTGTTTGTACACATCAAGTATATATTTATTTTCTTTTTGTTTCTCAGCCTGCATACCTATTTATATTTGTTTGTTTTTCAAGTCTACATGCCTATCATACTTGAAACTATATGTTTATATGTCTATCCTATATTTCCTAGTCATCCCTGAAGTATATTTATTTCTTTTGCTTTGACATGGTGGCTGATGTACATCTTGTTGTGGTGGCTGCATTTATTATGTTTGTTTTGTTTCATAAGCTAATGCCTATCTCCTTTGCTTTGTATATAGATGTTTATCTTATTTGTCCTTGTTCATACTTATCCAATTTTGTATGTAATTTATTTCTTTAATCTTATCACTTTGCAATATAAATGAATTCAATGTTGTTATTTTTGTTTAATGTGTTTAATTTATATTTTTATAGTTAATTTAACTTACATATTAAATTTCAACTTAAATACTTATCATCTTGTATTCACATTGTATTTATTCTTTCTAAAGTACAATGTTTTGAAATCAAATACATATTACATGAATTACATAGATATATTTTATAATATTTATCAATTTACCAGTTATTACACAATAATTTATTCAAACATAAATTATCAATTTAAAATTATTCAAAATCCGGGATTATTACATTAAGTTATTAGGTTGTTTTAGATTTCTGCAATGGTGTGTTGGACTTGATCAGAATGCACGTATATATAGGTGCAGGAATGCATATATGACAGCATGTGAAGAGTTGTGAAATAATGCAAGTGAACCTGATACGAAACTACAGAGTACAGGCTATAATGCAAGTGCACATACTAGAGGACAAAAATTAAAGTTAGTTCATTATGCAAGTGCACATGGATACGTAACTACAAATTACATGCTAAAATGTAATGCACATAGTACAAGACAAAAAATGATAAACTAAAATGGAATGCAAGTGTAAACTGAACAGACTATAATGCAAGTATAGAACTATAATGCATTATTTGTAGCTACGAGATAAAAACAATGAACTACAATGCAAGTGTAGAACTATTGGAATACCTCACACCCCTTAGTGTACCAAAAAAGGCACACTAAAGAATATGGTGCGTAATAGGTATAGATAAAAACTTACAGAGACTAAGCTTCACAAGACAAAGTAAATAATATAGCGGAAACATTTAAAACAATAACTTATTTAAAAATCGAAATTTCATAAAATAAGTCATAACTAAAATAGGTCTCAAAACACTAAATACGTATGTCTTATGTAAACATCATCTCAGTCATAATATCAAAGTACATACATAAAATTATCCCTCTCAACAAGTGCCGGTACATGAGAATAAAACTAAAAAGTAGAAGAAGAATACATAAAGAAAAACTCTGCACCTGAATCTCCAAGGAAATATGAAATCTACTGTCCCTGCCTTAATTAGCCTATGGGGGAAAAAGGGAAAATAGAGGAGTGGGTCAGACTAAAAGTCTGGTGAGTGGTAGTAACTACTAGTATTCTTAAGCAAGGTAAAGATAATAGACTTTGCAACAGTTCTAGTATAAAATGAAATAAAGGAAAAGATAAGGTTGAAATAAAATATGGTTTAACTGTTTGCTTTGCTTGGATAGTTTTGATTATCTTGATTATTTGCACTTTTCGAAAACTGCTTTGATTAGGCTGAAATCTCAATCCTAGTTTAATTAGGCCGAAGTCCTAATTCTACCCTTTGATCGGCCTTCTATCTTTGTTGTGCCTACTGTGGGCTAGTCTCATCCTATGGATCCCACAGCAAAAGACACATACTAAGCGAACTCAATAGCGACTTATCTCACTACACTAAGGCCGCATGCTTGACCACCATTAGGCTCGCGCTATATGTTGCTCCCTCTTTGGACCTCTTAATTACCCAAAACAGCATAAGCGTGCCTATCCTTACCTCCATGTGCTGTGAGACCACTAGTTCCTGACTGAAGGGAATGCTGCCGATATGGGTCCTAACAAACAAAATTTAGTTGCGGCCCTTGCCCAAATCCTCTGATTTGAGCTTCTAATTCTTGACCACTTATCCATCCTAAACAGCATAAGCGTGTCCCAAGGGGAATGCTGCCGGTACGAGTCCTACTTCTTAATTATTAACCACTTATCTAGCCTAGAAAGCATAAGGGAAATGCTGCCGGTACAGGTTATATTTCTTAATTATTGACCACTTATCTACCCTAAACAGCATAAGGGGAACGCTGCCGGTACGGGTCCTACTTCTATCTTTGCTTATCAACTTAGCATAAGTCTTTTTAAATAAGCTTCTTTTTGTTTGCCTCTAATTATAATCTATGTGTTATTGCTTTACTTATTAACTTAACCCAAGTCTAAGCATAAAAATAAGCTTCTTCTGCTATTTCTTTTATTTTCTCTTTTCAGTTATAATTACATGTTATAACTATGCTTGCAAATATCTTAACTTTTCCTATTTCCATCTAAGTCCAATTTATTAGTTCTTCTCATTTTACATCCCATTTTCTGTAAATTCAGTATTCTTGTATTTTAGTCCATATTAGAGAATTATTCTTATCTATTTATTCCATTCACATAAAAGGGAATTAAAAAGAAGCTGACATCTACAGAAGAAATCCCAACGTATAATTGATGTAAATAAAACGTAAATAACAACAAATAATTGTAAATACTGTAAATAACTGCAGATGATTGGGAAAACTGTAATCAACAATAAATAATTGCAAATAACTAAAATAGAATAGCTAAAAGAAAATAGACTAGAAAACAAGTCTAAAATTTACATAAAAATAAACTGTAAAAAAACTTGCATAAAGGTTATCCCAAAATTGTAGAAAAACTTCAACTATTCGAAACCCTATTATTTTAAACTACTTTAAAATCTAAAATAATTACTTAAAAACTCACCTGTGGTCCTTAGCTCTTTTCCATGGCCTTTTCGGATCCACTTGTAGGGTATAAAATAATTTAACTAAAAAGATATCCTCTTTGGAAAAATATTCCTTTTATGGTCCAGCCTCAAGCGATAAACCCAGATGGAGAAAATCTGAATGAGAAAAATAACTAGGCATGGAGTCTTATTTATAATGTCATTTATGGATTAGATCTATTGGATTTGAGGATTAAATCTAGTGCAACCGCATCATAGGCTCGTTGGAAACCGTCAGATGGAAGCATAGATGCACAGGATCGATCAGAATTGGAAAAACACGTCATTTCTTCACCTGGACAAGAGCTCGTCCAAATGCTATGGAGGGTCGACCTAGGTGTCGACTTTTGCATGAGTTAGGTCGACCTATAAGTCGACGTAGCTAATGGGAGGGTCGGCCTGACCATATATTATTATTATTATTATTTTCTTTTTCTACGTTTCTTGTTTCTAGCGTATCTCCTTCGTTTTAGCTCAGATTTGACAATCTATGTATGGAAATTGACCATAAAATTACCACGGACACAATGATGCAACTCTCATGGCTCAATTCTGATAATTTCATAAAGTCATTTCATTATTTAATAATTCATTAATTAATTATTATAGCTAAAATTTCTAGTTGTTACATTCTCCCCTCCTTAAAGGATTTTGTCCCCGAAATCTCTACGGATAGAAGAATGAAATAAATTATCATTCAAGTTTTATAACCAACTACTCAACCATCATCCATTACATCCATTGTCCTTAAGTTTTTTTTAAATTTGATTTATGATACATATGCAATTAGTGTAGTGTCAATGTCCCTAACTAATGTGAAAGATTAGGTAGTCTACTGATTCAGTCGACCTCCTTTTATGAAATCATGTCAGTGCCACATATCCAAATGAATGCGATTACTTAATGTTATCTGATAGTTCTATATGCGTGCTACAACCGTCATCCAAATGCAACAATCATGTGATAATCATCCATTTATAGCAACCACAGAATAAAATAAAAATGCAAATGCGCACACATCAATATGCATATGCTCTAGTGTCCTAGTTAGGTCAATCCCTAAGAGATAATAGTGTCTAGTGTAAGTATGTACGTCTGTTAGCTTCCACTAGCAACCACTTGCAACCACCGGTATCCATTATACATAAAATGTTCTAATAACATGTTTACATCAAATCATATCATCCATAAATTAAATCCTAAGTTCTACCCTTTCAAAGGATAATAAAGGAAAGAACTTATTCAAAACTAAAGATGGAAATAGGAAACTCAAAATTTATTATCAAAGAGATGTGGATAAGAGATACTTATTCTTTCCTAATCAAATCAATCTTCTCCGAAGTCTCTCTAACCATGTCGGGACCAAATAGCAATCTCTCTGTAGACTCTAACCAACATGAAGGTGACTTGCACGGTCTTCCATAAAGAGCTTCGAAAGGTGTCATTCCAATGCTAGCTTAAAGGCTATTATTATACGCAAATTCTACTAAAGGAAGATGCTCCTTCCAAGTTCCTCCAAAATAAAGAATACACATCCCCAAATACATATGTCTTACTATCTTACTAATACCACCTTACTATATAGTCTACACATCTGAAGCGACGATCATAGGTTCTCACTAGTGTTTTATACACTTTATGGAAAAATATATTATTACTTATAAAAGTAATTAATGTTATCTCCTATACAACCTTACACTTTTTCCGTCACATCTAGAAAATAATTCCAATCTACTCCACATTTAAAAGTTTGGTTTGGTATTTATCATTTCAAAAATTAAAGCTTCTAAATTTTTTGAAACATCAAATTCTAAAAAATTTGCCTTTAAAAGTGTTATTTTTAAATTTCCATTAAATTCGAAGGTGCTTAGTTACTTAACATTTTATCTTTCGGAACTTGCATCCTTACAGCCTTTTTGAATTTAGATTATTCCCCAAAGCTAGAGGGGAAAACTTACAAATTCTAAGTTCAAAATTTTCTTTTAAAGACCTTTACAGCTTTCCATAAAAAATTGGATTTTTAAATTTAACTATTACTAAGTTTTTCGCTTCTAAAAACTTATTTACCTTTTCACCAAATCATTTTTCTTTAAAATATCTTTAAAATGTTCTTACATGTTTTCAAAACATTTCCTTTTCATAGATTTTCAATTTTGCAAAAACTGGAGTAGATAAGAACAATTATTTTATTAAAAACTCTTTAACTTTCCAATTACTTAACCATGGAGGAGTTCCTAACTACAAATCGGGACTTTCTACAAAGGCCCTCTATAATATCTCTCTTAACCAACTCTGGCTCTAATTATTACACCTCTTATTACACCTAAGAGTTTTATACCTTAATATATTGGAACTACTTTCTTAAGAAACTATTAACGCTACAACCTTCTATGAATTCTTTAAAAGAGGAATTCATGTTTATGTGAAATTACAATGAACTTATTTTATGTTTTTTGAAATAAGCTATACAAAATATGGTGCATCACATACCTTGTATATCTCTTTCACATATTCCTTATAACTTGCACAAAACATCTTTATTTGTGATTGGTTTCATAGAAAATTTTATCATTGTTCATTTCATTCCAATAGATTAAAGTATGTTTAATCTATATTCTCTTACAATAGACAATTTCTATGATATTTATTAATTTCCTAATATTTAACTTACACTTTTCTTTTCAGGAAAACTCATTTTAAAAACTGTTTTAATATGTCCTTAACTAGAAAACATTTCCTTATGCTTATTTAAATAATAAGCGCACTTACAAACCGCTTTTTTCTATACTTGGAAATTACCTTTAAAACACATTTTTCTTTGGGTCAAAATAGATTTTATGTAAAATACCATTACTACAACCCAAAATACTAGTGTATGGATTTAATTAAAATAAATACTAATAAATCTTGCATACTATGTAAAACCATCTCCCTTAGGAGTCACCGACTATAACAATATTGTTATAGATTTTTCATGAAAACATCTATTACAACAATAAATGATGTAACCTATGTTTCCGCTACTTAATACACTCTAGGTTTTTATATTTAAAATCTTTGTTTACCTACAAAGAAACTAGCGAGCTATACATGCTCTATAATTCTTCAAAAAGAATTTCACTTTTAACAAAATCATATAAAAACCAATTTAAATCTCATATCACTTTTTTTCCTTTCAAAAACCCAATATTTACTTTCTCAAAAATACTAAAAATTATATTTTTCAACTTTTCAATTCTAACAATCTCATTTTATTGGGCCAAACATAAAGTGGATTTTCTTCTTACTACCCTAGGAGTACCCATCCCAAACTTTGATAATATCATTTCCTTACTAAATTCTTTTGTTCCTATTTCTCTTCTATGCTTATATTTAGTCCAAGGCACTACCGTTAAATCCACTTATTCGAAACAATTATAATTTTTTGCAATTATCTACGCATGGGCTTTCTAACCGAATCTATTATACATCACCAACCTTTGTCTACCACTCTCTGGATTTCCACAATCCGAACCTAAATGTACGCGTTTCTAAAAATCTTTCCATGCGTTGACCTTCTCTATGCCCCAAGAAACACGCTTCCTTAAGTCAAAAGTGACACTTCAAGAATTTTGCCTTCCACTGATGAATGCGAAGTGGACAAAGAACCTCCTCTAGATGAATAGCTTGCTCTTCTACATTCTTGGAAAACACCCAAAATGTCATCCACAAACTCTACAACGAACTTAATTAGGACATCTCGAAAAAAACATGGCTCATCAAATCTACAAAATATCTTAGGGCATTGGTTAGCCTAAATGGCATAACCAACCGCTCAAAGAATCTATCGGGTGTCCTAAATGCTGCCTTATCGATGCTATCATCAACGACTCTACGTTGATGAAATATAGTAGCTAAATCAAGCTAAGAAATACTGAAGATCATCTATCCTAGGAAGTAAATAACGATTCTTCTTCATAATTTTATTCAATTCTCTATAGTCTACGCAAAGTTGAAGGGAACCACCCACCTTTGTAGTGAAGATGACTGGCGCTCCCCACTCAGATATACTCCTGATGAAGCCTTTCTCCAAGAGCTCACCAATCTGCTTACTTAACTCCTTCCTTTTCCTAGGTTCCATATATCTCACGGGCAATGCCACTGGCTTATCATTGTCATTCAAATAGATCCTAAAGTTGATCTCTCTCTTAGGGGGTAGTCTTCTAACCTCCTCAAATACGTTTGGAAAATTTCTGATGATGGGAACTGAATCTAACTCTACTAATGACGAATCGAGGAAATAAAGTAAGCTTAACATGACTGGTCCCTACAGATCGTAAGAAACCTCGAGAGTCCTACCGCTGCATGTCTCTAGTCTAAGGCTCTCCTCTCTTAGTCCAATATCGCTCCATATGTGGATAGCTAATCCATCTCCAAAATCATCCCATACCCCAAAAATGCCAATACATAGGCATCACAATCAAACTCTATACCTAGGATAAAAAATTTCAAACCCCTACAAACCATAAATAAATATGTCAATCCTCCTATGAGGTTTGAAACAACTATGGGGTCTGTTACTAAGGAGATATCAAAGTGCAAACAATCAACCAAAAAACTCCAAATGAAAGAGTTTAATGCTCCAGAATCGAAAAGAGTTCAAATGGGAAAATAAAAAATAGAAATCAAACCTTCTACGGTGAATTTCCTGCCTCTATCCAGTTCGCTGCTAGAAGTTGCTGCATCTAAAGCATGTACCTGCACTGTAGGTGCGCCTACTCTCTGCCCAATTCTCTAAGGACAAGCTCTACTAAGGTGATCAGGTTATCCACAACTATAACAACTTCCCTTCATCATCTTATTCCTACAGTCCCTTGCATAATGACCAACCAGCCTACACTATTCCATTTCCCGCTTTTCTTGATCAGCTTCTGAGGCCCTCCTTCTTTCCTATTGTCCTTTTCCTTCTTACTCTTCCACTATGGCTTCTTTGAGCCTTTTGACTTAGAACCTCTTTAAGCTCTCCCTTCAGCTGCCCAGATGTAGACTAAATTCCTGTCGGTCCTCCAATCCTAATAGCATAAACATTCGCTCTATGCCCTTCAATCTAGCTCGTGCCTCCTCGAAATCCTCTATGCCAAAAAACGTCTTGCCTCCTAGACTAGTGAAGTCCTTGCATAGCTTAAAAAATTGGCTGTTGTAGGTAGAATAAAGGGACTCACCTACCGGTGCTATATTGGGTGCTTGCCCTTGCACATCTGGTACCATAGCTCTACGAAACCTGTCAGGCATACTATGCAAAGAAAAGAGAGTTTAGGCTTGAAGGAATTAAAAGAAGGTTAAACTAGACTTTGAGGGTATTTTTATAAAAACTCGCTTTTATACTCGAAAAACTATTTCTATAATAAGAGTTTCTTTCTAAAAAATACTTCCAGTTTGAAGATATGCTACTTTAAAAATAGGTTACTTTTGGAAAAATATTTTATTTTAAAACAATTTTTAAGTATCCTGTTACCTTAGTCTCTAATACTAAGTGAAACACCCCATACCCCTTAATGTATCCAAAAAGGCACACTAAAGAATATGGTGTGTTACAGGGATAGCTAAAAACTTATAGAGACTAAGATTCATAAGAAAAAAATAAAATAGCGGAAACATTTAAAAAATTAACTTATTTAAAAATCAAAACTACTTAAAATAAGTCATAACTAAAATAGGTTGCAAAATACAAAATACACATGTCTTATGAAAACATCATCTTAGTCACAATATCAGAGTACATACATAAAACCATCCCTCTCAACAAGTGCCAGTACATGAGAATAAAACTAAAAAGGAGAAGAAGAATACATGAAGCAAAACTCCACAGCTGAATCTCCAAGGAAATATGAAATCTACCGTCCCTGCCCCAGTTAGCCTATGGGGGAAAAGGGAAAATAGAGGATTGGGTCAGACTAAAAGTCTGGATAGTGGAAGTAAGTACAAGTATTCTTAAGCAAGGTAAAGATAATAGACTTTGCAATAGTTCTAGTATAAAAGGAAATGAAGGAAAAGATAAACTTGGAATAAAATACGGTTTAACTGTTTGCTTTGCTTGGATAGTTTTGATTATCTTGATTGTTTGCACTTTTCTGAAACTTCTCTGATTAGGCTGAAATCCCAATCCAAGTTTAATTAGGCTGAAGTCCTAATTCTACCCTTTGATCGGCATTCTATCTCAAGTTGTGCCTACTGCGGGCTAGTCCCATCCTGAGGGTCCCACAGCAAAAGACACCTACGAATCACTTGGAACTCAATAGCGACTTATCTCCCTGCACCAAGGCGACACGCTCGACCACCACTAGGCTCATGCTATGCTCCCTCTTCGGACCTCTTAATTACCCTAAACAGTATAAGCATGCCCAGCCTCACCTCCATGTGTTGTGAGATCGCTAGTTCCTGACTGAAAGGAATGCTGTCGATACGGGTCCTAACAAACAAAATCTAGTTGTGCCCCTTGCCCAAATCCCTTGATTTGAGCTTCTAATTATTGACCACTTATCTATCCTAAGTAGCATAAGCGTGTCCCAAGGGGTGTGCTGCTGGTATGGGACCTACTTCTTAATTATTGACTACTTATCTATCCTAAACGGAATAAGGGAAACGTTGCCAGTACGGATCCTACTTCTTAATTGTTGACCACTTATCTACCCTAAATATCATAAGGGAATACTATTGGTACGAGTCATACTTGTTAATTATTGACTACTTATCTACCTTAAACAGCATAAGGAGAATGCTACCGGTACGGGTCCTACTTTTATCTTTGCTTATTAACTTAGTATAAGTCTTTTTAAATATGCCTCTTTCTGTTTGCCTCTAATTATAACCTATGTGTTATAACTTTACTTATTAACTTGACCCGAGGTCTAAGTATAAAAATAAGCTTCTTTTGCTATTTCTTCTATTTTCACTTTTTAGTTATAATTACACGTTACAACTATGCTTGCAAATATCTTAAATTTGCCTATTTCAGTCTAAGTCCTATTTATTATAGTTCTTTTCATTTTACATCCCTTTTTCTATAAATTCAGTGTTCTTATATTTTAGTACATATTATCGAATTATTCTCTTCTATTTATTCCATTCGCGCAAAAGGGAATTAAAAAGAAACTGACATTTATAGAAGAAATCCCGACGTAGAATTAATGTAAATATAACATAAATAACAACAAACAACTGTTAATATTGTAAATAATCGTAAATGATTAGAAAAACTGTAATTAACAATAAATAATTACAAATAACTAAAATAGAATAGCTAAAAGAAAATAGACTGGAAAACAAGTCTAAAATTTACATAAAAATAAACTGTAAATAAACTTGCATAAATGTTATCCCAAAATTATAGAAAAACTTCAATTGTTGAAAACCTTATTATTTTAAATTACTTTAATATATAAAATTATTACTTAAACACTCACATGTGGTCCTTAGCTCTTTTCCATGGCTTTCCCGGATCCACTTGTAGGGTATAAAATATTTTGATTAAAAAGATCTTCTCTTTGGAAAAATATTCCTTATAGGGTGCAGCCTCAAGCAATGAATCCAGATGGAGAAAATCCGAATGAGAAAAATAACTAGGCCTAGAGTCTTATTTATAGTGACAATTATGGATCTCAGACCGTTGGATTTGAGGATTAAATCTGGTGCAACCATGTCATAGGCTCGATGGGAACCGTCGGATGGAAGCACGGATGCACAGGATCGATCAGAATTGGAAAACATGTCATTTCTTCACCTGGACGAGAGCTCGTCCAATGCTATGGCAGGGGCCTAGGTGTCGACCTTTGCATGAGTTAGGTCGACCTAGCTGATGGGAGGGTCGACCCTTACCTGACCATTTTTTTTCTTTTTCTATGTTTCTTGTTTCTAGCGTATCTCCTTCGTTTTAGCTCGGATTTTGACAATCAATATACGGAAATTGATCGGAAAATTACCATGGACACCATGGTGCAACTCCCGTGCTCAATTTTGATAATTTGAAAAGTTATTTCATTAATTAATTAATTAATTATTATAGCTTAACTTTCAGGTTGTTACAACTATAATGCATTATTTATAGCTACGAGACACTATAATGCATTATTTATAACCACGAGATAAAAAATAAAGTGCATGCAGAGGCTATAATGTCTTGGTAATAATATGAATGCACATGGCTATAGTGTATATGCTATAAAGTTACAGGCTATATAAGTATATGTGTGTAGATGCTATAATTACTTGGCAGTAATATGAGTGCACATGCTTATAGTATGTGCACAGGCAATAAAGTGTATATGGTTACAGTATAAATGACATGACAGTACCTACTTTTATGTATGATGGCAGAGGCCATAAGGCCATAATGTAGCTGCACTGTTGGAATTGATAAGACAATAATGCTAGACTAAGTATCCCCATTACTATTTATACCCTAAGTATTGACATAGGAGGTTCGTAAGATTGCAAATGGCAAATCACACATAGACTCCCAATGATTATTTGGTGTCGATCAAAGCTTATACTCTGGCCAATACAAGACACATGAAAGAGGAGGTCAATGAAGACTTTTGGATCACCGTCAATGAAGCTTACAACAATCATCCAGAATGTAGGCTAAGAAGATGAACTTAGATACTAGAAGTACATTCGTTACATTTACTAGAGCTTGCAGGAGGTATCGAAGAATTATAACTGAGGTAGAACATGACAATGTTTTTCAAATGACTCGATCAACTTTAGACTCTCTGTATTTTATGGATCATCAAACACACTTTACTAGTCATGCTGCTTACGAGTTGTGGGTAAATTATTTAGACAGTTTGAGTGAGTACTGTGTCAACGAACGATATATGTTTATGTGTTTGTCCAATAGTCTTAGGTCTACTTATGTTGAAGTATTAATTTAATGGAATTTGAATTCTATGATTTTTATTAGTTTAGTGCATGTCCATCATTAATAATATGAGCTGTATATGTTAGATGTAATTTGGAGACTAAATTATGTACTTAAACGCACAACAACATATGACATACTTCAACATACCGCAACATACTTGAATATATAATAAAAGACTAACTTAAACGAACATAATACTTAAAGGTACGACAAAAACAAAGTACATACTTCAACATGTTAGTTATGCCCATCACCACGCTAAAATTCCAGTGCATCCAGCATGTCACATAGCACGACTAGTTCTTGTTCCAATTCATTTTCATATTCCACCGCTCAACGTGAGAATGGATCATCAATCCATTCCCATAATCCATAACCAATTGGAAAGTTATGGCATCTGTAATGGCGTCGTCCAATGTCGTTTCTACTTTGCATGATGGCATACATAACCGACACTCCGCAAACATAATATAGTAATGAAGGAGAGTTAATTTCCTGCTCCATCTGAAACTGTTCATTACGAACTTCCCGAGTTCCTATGTGTTTGTGGGAATTTCGATCCCTGCTTCACATGGATGGAGCCCTACATGTTGTTCATATGCAGGTTGAACGTCTTCCTAGAGTCTTAGTTAGCTAAGATCTGGGAACTCGATTTGAATGTCCTCGTAGTGCTGTTCTTGATATTCGATTAGCCAATCCTCATCGGTTCGTGGAATTTTCGAAGGTACATAGCCTCCTATATAAGACTCAATAAAAGAAGGCCAGGATGGCATCGCCGTGAGATGTAAATGAATGTGAGGAAGATGTTGACAGTAGTGAATGAGTAGATGATTGTGAAGAAGCATATGTGAACTGGTATGTGTATATATAGAAAGGAAGCGGAAAATGGAAAATTAGTAATTATGAGAAGAAGAGAGCAAAGGGAATACCCTAAATTTAGCACAGAAAAACATGGTAAAAAATGAACTTAAACATTAACTGCCCACTTGCCAAATGGATTGAATAGCTTGTATTAGTTTTCAATAAACATGCGAATCAATATTCAAATCTTTCCATCTATCCCATATAAACCATTTTGTCCATTAGCTATTTATTATAAATACATTTACAGTGTTAGTCATATAACATGATTTTAAATGTTATTAGTTAATTTGAATACAATTCCAGTGATTCACAGTTGCCAATAACAATTAAACATAAAAAAATGATGTCGATGCATAAACTGAATGCAACAAATATATCATACAGCACAGCACATGAATAATAACAACAACTACATAGAAACATGAATGATAATAACATCGATACATAGACCAAATGCAGTAGGCCTACAATACATCATAGCAAATGAATAAATACAGAAAGAACATAGAAACAGAAATGAACTACTATACATAAGATCATCCATCTGTACGTGGACGTGTATGACGTCGACGACATCTATCATCATCTCCACCGTCACTCGGACCAGCTAAATGCTCATCGACATCTACATGTCAACAAATCTCTTGCACTCTTCCTCCAGCTGTGCCTGCAGTCGTGTTGCTGCCTCTGCCTACCGACGTAGCTCACCATCGTAGTAGCCCAGACTACGCCTATGCTCTACGTATCCTGTATATCTGATCCCTATCTACATATCATATAGATCGGCGTAACATATTTGGCTAGGATTTGGGTAATGATCGTGCGCTGGAGGATGATTCACATCAACATAGAGGTCTGGTTCAATAGTAGGAACTGCCATGGTCCATCCAAAGTGAGAAGCAGAAGCCACGTGATCGGGTGCATGGTACCCCTAGCTGGGAAGGGTAAGATCCTTGACAACAGAGAGATGCATGTCATTCCATATAGCAGACATACCTACAAAATCTATCGCCGCTGCATGGGTAATGGTATCAGTGGAAACAATGTAAAATCTACGCCATAAGTCAACATATGACTGAACGGTAATAACAAACCCTCATCCGGCCACCAACCTCCTGCTCTCTCCAGGTCTAGCTGCTCTGACGAGTAAATCATATAGTGATAGGTATGAGGGTATGGATCATTGGAAATAACATTAAAGTTGTACAACTATCTTCAACACCTCTCACCCAGATACCAATATGCACCAAACGCCGAGGGATAAGATAGGAGTGGAAATCTTCTCCCGGCAAGCATCCTAGCGACCTCTACAAAATCAATGCCAAAAGATACACTATCATGAAATGGATGGCATATAATGGGTGTATGTACATCCTCAAATCGATTTGGTTGTGGACAACCGAATACACATGACGGGATTTATTATTCCTAGGCCCCCTGTTATCCGCACACCAAAATGGCAGAAGGAGGAAAAAAGTAGACGCATCAGAAGTCAAAGTGACAAAATGAAAATTCCTGAAGTACTCAAAATACCAGTACTGTAATAACTCCCAAAAATAAAATAATGAAACTTGTGCATCTGAAATGGTGCACTATATATCGAGGCATCTGTATAAGTACGCAAGAGTAGGCATACCCCGGTCATATAAAATAGCATCGCTGAAATCCAAATCAGAAACGACCTCAATAAACCCAATAGCCAGACTACTACTCGATGTGCTGAAAACCAGGTTGCCATGAGGTATAGGACAACTAATCGTGCAAGATTCAGATCATCATCAGGAGAGTAATGATCGAGTATGTTGTCCATGGCAGCACGAATAGCGCTGACTCTAATAGCGCCTCCTGCTTGATATGACGAAGAGGAGGCATCAAAATAAGGTAGAAGATCATGAATGTGCTTAGGATCATGTCATCGAGCATTATCAAAACGAAGCGATGGAAAAGCAGCTACTCCAATGCTAATGTCGGTAAGCATGGAGAAACCAAGCGGTGTAATTCATAGTCCACCGCAAGAAAAGTGGAATGTATCGGTGGTTTTATACCACGGTAAAGCAATAGTCGCGCACAATTGCACATCACCTTTTATAATATTTTTTATTCATAAAATTGTAGATTACATAGCAAGTTAAATTACAGAGTGATAAATTAACTAGTTTTTTTAAGTAAGTGGTTCGTTCAATTACCTAAAAAATGGTGGAATGCAAGCCCGTGTAACAGTGCTACGACTCTATCCTTATTTGCCAAATGTGCATGAAAATATCTAAGTGTGTTCACTAACGAACCCGGTGAACGGATATTTCACGACTGTTAAAGTCAAATAAAGTCATACTGTATATTTAAACTAACAACGTATCGCAGTTATTTTAATCATATTAAGAAATACTTACAGTCAAACTCGTTTGCATGCTGACACGTACTTTGCCATCTGGAAGTGCGCGAAAGTTGGAAAGCATAGGCAATTTCACCATGCTAACGTTCGGATCCTGAAATCCGTCAAGCTCGGCGAATCTAGCAGAAATCTGCCCCACACCCCTGCATGTCCTACCCGCTCGACCACCTCTACGGCCTCCGCGACCACCTTCTTCTTTGCCTTCGTCCTTATTAGCGAAATTTTCGACGGCTAAAAGCAAATCTTCTATTCCTGGCTCCCGCCCGTACAACACGATATTCTGTTCTTCGCCGCTCCTACCGGTGCCGCTGCTACTGCCTTTTCTGTGCATGAACTTTTTAGCCAATTTTTTAGTAATCTAGACATCTCTTCGAATGTGTATCTCAAAAATGCCTTTAATTTGGTTAGAAACTATCGGATTTGGGTGTTAGGGGGTAGAAAATGGGGGAAAATGGGTTGTTTCTTAGCTGGGAATGGAGGAGTGAACGTAAACAATGAAAGTGGCGGCAATGGAAGATAGCTAGAATATAAGCTTATAACGGCAAAGTCTTTGCCATTATTAGCTTATGCCGGCAAAGATTTTGTTGTTATAAAGTTATAACAGCAAAAGTTTTGCTGTTATAAAGTTATAACAGCAAAAGCTTTGCTGTTATAACTTATTTTCCAACCCACCCCGTGGCTGGTCCATGCTCTTGGTTGCACCGCCCATTCGCTCAGTGGCAAGCGATGAGAAAGAATGGACTGAACAAAACAGATTGTTGGTTATGGTCTTAAAATAAATAGAGCTTCTAACTACAATATTTTGATGATGTTTGTCAATAATTTTAGATATTAGAAATAGTGAGGCATCACAGGTCCTTTGACAAAAGCGTTTGATCTTCCTGCATAAAGAAACAATAACTCGGTATCATTCCAGTAATAAGATCAACATAAAACGGTATAGTTTATTTGACAAAAGAGTAATTGTACGGCAGCCACTCTTATCCTTCTCTATTCACATGGCGATGGCATCAATGTTCAGCAACAACATTCTATCCCCATGTCACCTCTCTGATACCAGCATGCCCTCTAGTTGGCCATCATCTAAGCCATTTATTCCATCTGGCATCCTAGCCGGCCAACATCTGGAACACACAGCTCCATTAATGGACACGAGGACTTCCTAGGCTCGATGCATTAATCTGAATCGTCCAAGCCTAATCTCAATAGTTATAAATATAGTTTTACATGCACTTGTACGAGAATCGAATTTTCATTTCTTGCATACATAATAAGTGTCACTTGTAATTCAAGCTCTTGTAGCCTAATCAATAGCAATAAAATCAACTACCATAGTAGACGTGGATCAACTTGATCGAACCACTCTAAATCTCGCACCTCGTTACTTTATTAATATCGAGTACCTCTTCATTTTCCATTGACTAAGCATGGTATTAGCAAGTGACCTTTGTTAATATCTATTCCAAAGTATAATTCCGAGGTTGCCTAAAAATTTAGTCAATAAATAGAATCCCTTAAATTTTTTGGTTAACTAAACAATAGTTCATGTTTAATATTGTCTTTTAAACCTCGCACAAATTTATCCGAAAGATATTTATGTAGTAGCTTATCAAGTAGACTTAAAACTTGTTCAAATTTACGTAAGTATTCTCTAACTGATGAAGTTTATTTAGTTGATGATAATTATTCAAATGGTCTTTGAAAATCAAGTGTACCGAATCTATCTATTTTCTCATCTTTAAAAACCTAGTATTCTCTAATTGATGAAGTTTATTTGGTTAATGATAATGCTTCAAATGGTCTTTGAAAATCAAGTGCACCGAATCTAATTATTTTCTTGTCTTTAAAAACCTCTCATTCAAAATGGACTCGACTCGACCCATCAATTTTAGGGCTTAGTCAGGCCAGATCTAGTCAGGTCAAGTCTAGTCGGGTGTAATTTGGTAAAATAGACCACCCGAAATCTAACCCGATCCAGGTGATAGGGGTCCCAACCAAGTGCGGTTCAATTCTAACCGACTTAGGTCCATTGGCTTCCAATGCAAGATACACCGAAGGCTAGAACTTTTGATCATAGTGAATAAATATTGGATTATAAACAACATAATATAAGTTGTTCGAAGCGATGTGGGACTAAAAGAATTCCAAACCTATTCATTTTATTGTCCCACATCGTTGAATTATTTGGCATTTGGAACACATATACCAACTCCATCACATAGCCATAAAAGTATGTTGCTAAATCGAGTCAAAATGGAAACGATTGAATTTGCATTTGGGTCTCAATGTTACTTGATTTGGGTCTACCTTCTGGTCAAAATGGCTAAAATTAATGACCTACGCTACTCGACGAGCTCTGGACGAAGCGGGGGTGATGGGTTTGGCAACTCGGGTTAGACGGTTTTGCGGGTCTCGGGTAAAATTACAACACTGGAATCACGTAGTCGATAATATCTAAATACAGGTTCTATTTGTTTGATCCATGTAGCACATCACTAGATCCATCATATATAGCAAATTCTAGCTTAATAGACTTGTTATGTGACTGATAATTATTTGATGCTGGAATTTCTTTAGTATCTTTATACGCTTGACTTGCTTTAGATCTTTTAATGCCTGAAAAATTAATTGCAAGGAATGTTGAAATTCCTGGATAGATGTCTGGTTTTGAATACTATTAGTTGTAATCTGTGATGCAAAATGAGAATTAAGAAACTCGTGTTTATGTAATTGAGTTTCCAATTTCTCTTAAGTTAATTGCACATCATTTCTTTAGTAATCTGATCTAGATCTCCCTATTCAGGATCAATCCGTGAATCTGATACCACTTGTGACACTTGATTACCGTTTTTCCATGGTTTTAGCCCTGATTGCAAAGTTCAAGGAGTAGTATGGATGATGAAGTTTAAGAAGCGGAGTGAGATTTAGTAAAATTGAAAGGGAACGAAGACAGAGAGAAATAAGTTTTCAAATTTCTTTTCTTATCATTTATAGTTTCTCAAATAGACTAATTCAGTTAAATTAGAGGGGAATTGAAAGAGAGAGAGAGATAAGTTCAAGCGATGGCTTTTGAGACTGCACCAGCAAATGTGGCATATCACATAACCTTGGCATACATAGAAACTAAATTCTAAATATCAAAACCCTAAATGTCCAAAGCTACAAGATATGATCCAAAAGCCTTGAAATCCTATTTTGTCGGATCGAAATCAAGCATCGACATCAACAAATGTTCAATATTTAATTCCACAATATCCACTCTAACTAATTGAATTTTTCTACGAAAGGAAAGTACAATGAGAGAATAACAATGCATATTCAAGAACTAATAAACTTACAAGATGCAAGATCATAGAAAAATTAACTATAAAGACATCAAAGATGCATGCAACTAAGACCTGAGAAACATCATCTCTTTTGGTTGGTTTCAAATTGCAAAGGAAGGTAAAGAAAGAAGAAGGATATAGGAGTATTTATATATTTTGAAGGAATAATTTCCATAGATTCTAATCGACGAATTTTAACGATTTACACAATATATCGAGTGATGGCATCTTTCTTGCGTAGATTGGCCAACGGCTATGTTTTCTTTTCAAATTCGTTAATAAATTATTTATTCCTATGAACATAAGTATATATCCAAACCAGAAGAAAATTTTATTTTGGTTTTACCAAAAAAAACATCTTGATTTAGAAATCTAAAAATAAATAAATACAATCAAGTTATCAAAATATTCATTCCCTATGGTTGTGAAATCAAAAAAAATAAAAATATTACTCCATCGTATCAAAATTGGCCTTTTACTCTTCTTTTCGAAAACAATTACCTTTTAAGATAAATCGACATAGATCCTTAATGCTTTAATATTCTCTGACGCTAGCCTAATTGAATCTTTTTTTTATTAATAAGATTAATTCTTAATTTAAGCACTCATTTTGATGACTCAAAAGTTTCAATTCATGTCATTTGAAATCTCGGTTAAAAAGTGTTATACGACTTACCATTTGATCTTGAGAAAAACTGCGTTTAGTTAGCGTCACGCCAAGCTTATGGTTCACAATCTGTAGTGTGGCAACCGGTGAGCAAGTGATTCAAACAATCACCGGAAGATACAGGCTGGAAGATATACAAATACACCATACATTGCTTGAATATAGAGTTAATCAAGAAATTTGATATGTTCACGAGCCCTAAGGCAATCCTGTGAACAATTTCTCATGAGTTCGAACCTGAAACCAATCCCACGTCCAACTTAGAAGAAATAGAGAGTTCCTTGCAACTCATTCAACTGCTCATCTAACTGTCTTTCGCGGTTAAACATATTCTATTTCGTAACCATGATAGATGCAACTGAAGTATTCCAAACTTTCAAACGCATATAAGCTCATAAACAAATAAATAAACCAAAAAAGATACCATACCTTGAATTATACGTAACTGGAGAATTAGTTTAGTTTACAATGAAGTAACAAGCAATCCGCTAATTTCACATCAAACTCAAATCACAGGAAAGACAAACTGTTGGAATTATTCATGCAATGTGTTGTAAAGTAAACAATTAACTTCACGACACAAACATAATCATTTAAGGATACAAGGGCAGAAGCACAGAAGGATCATCTTCCCTGCTATATAAAGATCTGGATTATGAAATTCTTGTATCATTTAGTAGCCTGTGCTAACATGTTGCTTATGGAGCTTGCTTCTTCTTTAGCAGTCTCCACCAACGAATCCTGATTTTTTTTTCCACAAGATTTTAGAAGAAAATAAAGGAAAATAAATAAAATGCAGCCCATTAAATATGATATAAGAATTACTTGTGCAGCTATTAGACGTGCAACGTTTTTCTTGCTAGATTCCTGAAGTTCTCCGGCTATAAGAATTTCATCTAAGATGTAGTAGGCCTGTAAATTGATGAAAAGAAAATGTCAAAGAAGTTATGAAGAAAAGAAGAAAAAAATGCCCCCATAGGGTAGGAATGGAAAAAAAATAAATAAATCACCTTGTGAAAGTTAAAGATCAAATCCAGCTCACATACCTGAATATAAATATGTCAACCTTTCTGACTAATATACCAACCAACATGACTAAATACAAAATAATCTTACACTGCCAAAGTAGCGGTCTAATATCTCAACATAGTGATGAATGATTTCAAGCATCTCCAACTCATTATCGTCTGCATCAATGCACATGCAAAAATAAAGGCTGGCATATCTGCATAATGTATTTTATTAATCTATTTGTTATATTATACAAATATGAACAGCAATAAGCTTAACCAAATTTGGAAGCAGGCTGGTAATATTAAGTTCTTTACAAAATGATACCTTCGGTATACAACCTTGAACCCTCTCCATTCTACAAAATTGCAGAGCTTTGGCGCTCGTGATAAAATTACTCCACTAAGCTCTCGAATGACCTTTGCAAGAAAGTAACAGAATGAGTTATATTTGAATCAGAAATAAAATTTAAACCAGAATGCTTATTAAAAGGAAAAAGATAGTTGCACAATGGTGTGAAAGCTATGGAGATTCTAACCGGGAAAAGAACTAAGAAATAACTTATGTTGGGTTGTCAGTAAGATATTCTTTTATCTCATTCCAGAATTTGGCATAAATGATATGAATCTCAAGCAGGGAGGACTTCAGACGTAAAAACGCTTGTACTATAGCAAAACTGATAAAACATTATAGTATTTCCTTGTTAACTTTTGTTGTGATAAATCAAAACACTCTACTTAACGTTTGTAGTATGAAATTTCTAAGCAATTTTCTAGGTTAAAAAAAAGAAGCAAAAAACGATATCAGTATAACGAATGTTAGCCAGGGAGTCGGGACATTATAGGAAATTTATGAGTTTGAATCACAGTTCAAATGTTCTTTGTTGAAACCTTGATGGAAACGCATTTAGATGTGAGCATATATCAAAGTAGATGATTTTTTTCCCTTCTTTCCTTTTCTTTTCTTCGTTTTGTTAGCAGCAGCAGCATTTTTATAACACTAACAAATTTCTTGGACAGAAATTGGTGAATTTAAGTTACATCTTTGTCATAGTGAAAATGAAAGAGAAGAAATTGACCATACTAATCTTTTCTTACAAAAATATGTTTCAAAAACGCTAATATAATAAAAACACTTGGACTATAATGGCACTTATAAAACATTAAAGTACTACCTTGTTAAATATCGTATGACAAATCTGATAAATCAGATCACCTCACTTTACATTCTTAGTAATAATTATACAAGTATTCTACTAAAATAGAACTTGTAGCTTCTAAGCAACCAAGTACAAAGTACAAACAAGCACAATATGATATCATTACAATGAATCTTAGCCAGGACCTTAGAGAAGTTTCTTACATTGTACATACCGAAGGTTCATTCTTGGAAAACTTGATGGAAACACGTTCAGATGTGAACATGTATAGATGTAGACGAACTCGTTTTTCTTATGATGGTAGCATCTTCGGTAACATGACCAAAAAATAACAAATTTTGCAGAAAAATGAAAACGGTGAAAACTGAAAAGAGAAGAGATGAAATTGATTATACTGATCTTCTTTTTAGAAAAAAAATCAATGAAATCGATTATACTGATCTTCTTTTTAGAGAAAAAATTCTGAAATTTTGGGTTATTTGAAAGTATGCTAATATGATAAAAAATTAAAAATATGTATCAGAATAGTGTGTTTGAATTGAATATGAAATATTGTTTAGTTTTAATGTCAAGTAAACAATCCTCTGACAGATTACAAATTTCTCCAGAAATCGAAATACTTGTTTAAAATAAAAATAAAAAAATAACCGAGTTCCTGCAATCTGTATTATGTAGTCATGTTTCCTACCTTGTTTTCAATTTCTAATTGATACCTCCTCCCATCCTCGATTTACTTTCTAAGGGACAAACGGTTAAATTTAACATGAAATGTGAAGTGCTAGTAAAGTGGAAACAGCATAAACAATATATTGAAAGGAAGACCGGCCTTGCTTGCCTAATCTCCCAACAAAAGTGTTGAGTCAAAAAATTGGGGATGTATAACATAATATAATAATGGGATCGCGGATAAGGTGATTTGAAATTCAAATTAAGGCTAGCAAATGTAAGGCTTAAACAGCTTCTACTCCACTCTTCTCATGTCGCCGCTCCAATCTCTCTATCTCCCTCTTCTCTGTCAACATCATGCCACCTACCCTACTGTTTTCTCCCTTGATTTTGTTTGAGTTTGTTTCGGTCTCCATGTGAATTATATAACTAGATTATCTTATTTAATTAAACTAGCTGAGAAAAACCTCTCTTAATAGTTTCTATCCATTGATTTGTAGCCTCATAGCAAACATTAAGTAGGTTAGCTAAAACTGAATCAGATGATTTAATATTTACTAAATATAACCGAGCATTAAAAAGAAGACATATTTGTGATAACTTTGATCAAGTTCATTGAAAATTGATGATTGTTATGATACTTGACAAAAAATATGGATGATGCAATTGATATTGCTTTGAACTTGTACTTGATGATGATGTAGATGATTTCATTTGAGATGTTGCCAAAGTATTACGAATATATTAAAAAAAATCAATATATCCATATACACAAACATCTGGCTTAGTAGAACTAAAACATAGTATATAAAGTACAAGTTCAACGGTGTCAGGTCAGAGGATGGAGATGTTATTCTGACCGGATAAATAGTTCCTAAAAAAGAATCCTTTCGATATCTAGGATCAATGTTGCAGTGTAATGGTAAGATTGATGAAGATGTTATTTCTCGAATTCGAGCGGTATGGGTAAAGTGGCGACAAGCATCTGACATTCTTTGTGATAAGAAAGTCGTACAGAAGCTTAAAAGAAAGTTCTATAGAATGGCAATCAGACTTGAGATGTTGTACGGTGCAGAATGTCGGCCTAATAAAAACCAACACGTCTAGAAGATAAGCGTTAGCAGAGATGTGTATGCTGCGATGAATTTGCGGTCATACAAGAAGAGACCGAATTACACCAATTGAGGAGAAATTAATTCAACATCGCTTAAGATGGTTTGGACATCTCCAACGAATGCCGTCCGAGACACTTGTGCGCGTTGGAATTATAGGCCGTGTTGTTTGTTCAAAGAGAGGTAGAGGTCGACCAAGGTTGATATTGGAGGAAGTTGTTAAAAGAGATTTGAAGGGTTGAAATATAGTCGAAGAGCTGGTAAAGAATAGAAGTGCATGGAAGTTAGCGATTCACATGCCAGAACCATGAATTTTATAAGTTTAAGATTATAGGATTATGAAAAAAGAGCCTAAGACGTAGCGTTTGGTCTTTGATCAATGTTATTATCAGCACCATTACTACTATTTGTACTGTTATCATCATTTTTATTTTTTATTTATTTATTTATTATTTTTTTGCATACATATGTATTTCTATCTTTATTTTACTTGGTTACTATTATTATTAATTTATCTATTTGACTTAATTTTATTATTGTTATTGTTATTGTTATAACCTTTAAATTCCTTTTGTCGTTTAGTTTCGAATTCCATCTCTAACCGACCCCATTTTGTTTGGGAATATTGGCTCTGTTGGTGTTGTTGTATCCATATACACAAACATCAACATCCAGATGCAATGTAGCAATGACTTCATCTCGTATATTAATGAAAAACAAATTTAAACCAGTTGGATGTGACAACAGCTGATTTATATAATCATGTAGATAGTTATTTCAAGAATTGTTCATTGATTTTGATTTATATATCTAATATATAAGAATCGTTCATATGTTTTTTGCTTTTAGAATGACTTTTGTATTTCTAAACTTTATGCTTATTGTATTATATTTGATAATATTCTTGCAAAATGGCTAGAAGCCTTCACTGGAATTTTTTTACGGAAAGTCCTCGTTGGATATTTATAGTACTTTGGTTTCATTAGCTCATGATGTAATAAAAACATAATTATTAAACCTTTATTTGAATAAAACCACGATATTTCCAAAATACATGTGTAGTGCTCCAAGGCTCTCCAGAGCCTTTATGATTTTTGAGCTGTGTACTGTAAATTACTATGCTAGCGCATGAAAATTGGATATCACCTACATTTGAACTGTTCAGAGAGGAAACTGCAAATGTTGTCTGTGATAAAGTTTACAGAAACATAAACAAGTTAAATTAGAGAATAATATTACAAAGCTTTGCAGAAAATTTATTTTGCTACAAGAAAATAAATCAGTGTAATTATTTTATTTACTTGTTTAATATTAACAAGATTGCAATAAATGAAAAAGGAATTACAATTTACAATCGTGTCATCAAAACAGGATACAAGGCTTTTATGGAAGGAGACTTGATAAAACTCACTGTTTGAACACAATGATAATCAAGGAAAACTTACCTTAGACCTTTCCTTCTGAGTGTATGGAGAGTACCACTTTGTCAACCTCACTTTTCCTTGTCGACTAATTAGAAGCACGAAATGAATCTGTGAAAGAAATAGGACAGTATTTAATGTTGGTAATACATATCAAAGTCAACACTTTCTGTCGATAAACTGATAAAGTGCTTGCTTGTAACTTCTTTAGGTTGAATTATAAGAAAATGGATGTACGATAATCATTATGCTAAAGACCAGCTAAATGATGGGATCCCAAACAAGGGAACACTTTCAATCATTCTTCAACACACGCAAATGGTTGTCAAAAGAAGCATGAGGTTGCAAGCTTAGGCACAAGGCCTTTTGTATCTAATTCTACAAAGCTGATGTCCGAGGTTTGTGTTGATTTTAACTTGAATAAAATATCTGGTGGAAAACTTATTAGCATGTCCAACTTGAAAAAAATACGACATACAAGAAAAGATAATACCAATATTTATATCAAATATTTACATGCTGTCATCTATTATTTGAAAGTCCAAAATTAGATTGTAAAATAACTCACAGATAATAAACTAGTGTAGCCTGCTACTTGCATTTTTCTTTAAATGGAATTAGTAAATAAGCAAAAAATAAAAATAAAAAATAAAAAAAATCGTGTTACACTTTTACACACTTCATACAACACTAACTTATGAACCATAACTAGGTGGCTTTGGCTCTCACAAGAAAGAACTATTATATTTCTAAGTAATTAATATCCGTATCCGAAAAATATCGGATAATGATTCATATGTGATATTTTATGATATAGGGATAACATCAGTATTTCTATTAGCAGGCTATAGAATTATGAAAAAAAAGAAAAGATATAGAAATTCCCTGTTTAGCCCTTCCAACGATTGTTAGGTTTTGCTTAATAACATTATGACGTAAATAATGTGCACACATAGTTTAAAGCTCTGCTGAAATATGAGATGTTTACATACTCTCTTTTACAAAATGATGATATTTAACAATTTTCATCAATATTTGCATCAGGTATCAAACTGATATCACCAATATATCGACAAATATTGTAGAGATGCCGCAAATATATCGTCGGCCAAATTTTAACTAATACTTTTATATCGATATGAGATATATCGGTGATATACTACCGATAGTATTCGAAATTGACTATCAAAATAAAACAACTTATAAAATGTTTACATTACATATTAGTGCCCAAATTCAAAAACTTGAATGCAAGACTTGTATATTATTGTGTCTTCAATTCGAAAGGCACTTTCGTCTTGCACCATGGAACTAGACAGGTATGAAGCCTTTGTTCACTTGTTAAATGAGCATGTATGTGTGTACAGTAGTTGTTTATCGATAACTGAACAAATCATAATAACTCCACCAAACATGTGAACAATCCATTTTGTTTACAGTAACTTCAATTACCAAAATTGAATAAATATGTAATCAAGTTAAATGGTGTTTGATTTACCCACACATCATTTCATGCTCTTTTCACAATATGAGTGACTGATTTAAATGTTCTTGGCAGTAGGAGAAAAATAAATATAAATAACTATTGTTTTGTTCATAGACATCCATACGATGACAGTTTAGTTTCTCATAATTATCATATGAACATGATATATGATGATTGTTTTTTATATAGAAATTATGATACAAACAGCTGTACGTAACAAAATTACATATTTGTGAATACTATTTATTTCCGTTTACTCTAGATGTTTGTCACCTTAAATTATCGTAAGCGTTAACAAGGCTTGATCTAACTGCACACTAAAATCAAATTAAGGGAGATCCAATGGACCAGATTTCTTAGGTAAAATACTATCATGATCATCTATTTGATAGCCAACTATAATTTATAAATTGAGTCTCAATCCCAACACTAAATTAGATAAAAGCTTTGGCTATACAGTTATGAGCTATGAGCATAAATTAGTGTAATATGATCTTCAACACATCACACCATCTTATATGCTACATGTGCAAAAGACATTAGACGTGGAAGCAGGACACAAGCACAATTTCATATCACAAAGAAAATTTCTATGACAAAACTGTTTGAAAAACAATGACCATAAATCTTGCAGGCTAATCTGAAACAGTTCAAGAGTATGGACGAGTAAAGCAAGTTCAATGTTGAAATAAATGGGATCATCCAGATATTAGGTATGACAGGGATCTACATGGAAATAACACTTATAAGGTTAATGGTAGTAGCTTCTATTCATAACAGAAGAAGTTCCAAACAAATGTACTTAGCAGATTCAACTGTCCCCAGTTTAACTTAATGTCTATGATATAGATCATCTCTTTGGAAAAGTTATAAAACCATCATCTTTATGCTTAGTATAAACAAGGTAAAAATTGTAAACATAGTTATGTTCTATATATCAACTTCTTCTTCTTCTTTCCTTTTTTCTTTTTTGGCATAACTAAACAAGACATGTAATGGGTTAAAGAACCAAAAGGACAGGACATTGACAAGGCCATTGGTAAAATTGACATTCTCTAGGTTCTCCATACTATGGAAAGAGGAGAAATAACAAGTGCAGGAAACTCAAGTGAGCTGGATATACACGCAGTGTCTTTTTGAGTGATTTGTGATTTGTAGACACACTTCTCTCAAGTGATAAAAAAACATTTTCATGTACTGGTCAAGAGATATTCATTAATGGTGATAGACCTACACTATTGGGGTTTATCCTATAATTATAAATAGTGTTTTGCTAACATTCGCTAAAAGTGTGTCAACAAAAGAACACTCCATATTCTTTATGAGGAATGCATGTTTGCTCATGAATATGAGGAACGCGTGCATGTCATTTGACACACTGAGAGATATGCTATGAACTATATAATGCCAGCTGATCCGATCCTTTGACTCATTTCTTGCCTTTGTCAACTAAACTAATTTGCGTGAACTATCCCATCGTAACTTTTTCTATGCTACTTACAATATTGTCTCCCTCCGATTATTATGCCTTCTAAATTTGCTAGCATGATATCGAGATTCGAGACAATTAGAGTGACACAAGTTCATAGTTTACTGGAATTGGGGCTGTATTACTTAATTGTACACGACTTATTAAGAGAGAGAAAAGCGTACATTAAAAGAAGATTAATGCAATTTTGCTAACTTGCACTGAGTTGAATGATATTGAAAAATATCAGTGTACTCTTTGACTCTCATTTGACCTAGTAAATGAAGCAAAATTGATCTTCTTAATACGAACAAATGACTTAATTTTAATACCAGGAAACATGGCATGTTAAAATATAGGTTGATAGTATGATAAATCATATTTTACCACTTAATGAATTATTAGTTCATTTTATCAATAACATTATTACCCTTCAGGGAATCAAGATTGTAATGCTTTAGACAATGACTAAAGCATGAAAAACCTTGATAGGTTCTAATCACAGAAGAATAGCATCAATGCTTGCTTATCTTAGAGACAAGTGTAGTAGCGTTAGGCCATTTACAATTCAAAATTGTTATAAATTTGATGTATAAGGTACCGATATGTTAAAATATAATCAAAACTCAGACAATTTGAAAATACAAACTTAAAAGGTTCCCTGACAAATAATGCTTTAACTACGTTGCATTAGAATACAGTTGCCAATTAACATTAGTAAAAGAATTCTCATGCGATACATTGTCCTCGGACAATTAAGTAGGAAATATTGTATCACCAACATTGATAAAGTGAACAGCTTTTAAAACAAATACGGTTGTTAATAAATCAAAAACATAGATACACCGAATTTACATTAGTACAGAATTAGCTGAATAAGGTTAACTATTAGTGTTTCATGTTGCATATTTTGATCAAAACTGTGTATTTTACACGATCCTTCACCCTGCTAACATGGTTGCAACAACTTAATAACAGAGCCAGTCCACCACCAGTTAAAGAAATATTATAACCACATATTAGCTGGTATGTTCAATCGGGAACGCATACATTTGTAGTTTAGAAAATGTATAACGCACGTAACCAATCTTAGAAGAATTGAAGGGTTATGGGAACTTCTAAATCAAATTATTGTCCTAAGCATACACAATCACTTGCTAACCAAGATTAATGGATATTCACGATCACGAATTCTAATTACCCATCACCCATTCCCTAAAAGTAAAATGTAATAGCAGCATAAATCAAAAATCAAAGCATCATTCAATTCAGATACTACAACACACTGTGTCATTACATGGCCATATACCAAAAAAAAAATAAAAAAATAAACAGAAGGGGAAAAAAGACGAACGTAGAAAAATAGTCGCAAATCAAATAGTGAACAATATCTGCCTATCTATCGGAATGAATCAGCATAAAAATTAAGAATCAAGAGAAATCTAACCATTTTATTTCTGCAGGGACGTAAATCTGGGAATGGAGGATAATTGGAACGATACGAGAGAGATCGAGTTGCTTTCGATCAATAGATCTGTGTTTTTTCTCTCAGCAAGGCCTAACCAAATTTAATTCACTTTTTAACCCTGCATGAACAGTTAAAATTCCACGAGTACCTTGGGGCATGTCATTAAAAGTGGCAAAAGAGACCCTCCAATTCCATGGACTAGGATGGTTTAATGCTCTGGAGTACCCGTAGAACATAGTAATAAAAATGGTCCAAAACTGTTAACGGATGTCCAAAAGGAAAAAATATTTTAAAGAAGACCGTTTATTTTTATTTTTGCTAAAAGGACAGGCTCAAAGTCCATCTTTCAAATGTTCAATTTTTCAAATCCATTTATCGATCAATCTCCGCTTCTCAACTTTTGTCACGTTTTCCTCCTTCAGATCTCCGCTAAGCTTTCCTCATATTCTCCATCTTCAGATCTTCGCTACGTTTTCCTCATCTTCTCTCACTCATCTTCATGCTCAAGTTTTGCACCGTCATGTTTTCCCTATACGCGTCGATTTGGAAAGTCACGTCGCAATTGCCTAAAACCGAGAGTCGTTGCTAACACCGTCGAAGTATTGCTGCATCGATATCGACTCTCGTCGTCCTTGGTGCTAGAGTTTTGATGGTGCATGAAGCTTGGAGTTGCTCGAGTCTGAAATCTGAACGGATCTGAATATCGCTTCTTGCCTTTTGTGGAGGTAGTCGTGTTGTGAACCAGAAGTTCGTCTGAATCTAATTGTATGTCGTTGCCTGAGGATGCTCGAGTTCCGAAATCTTCTAGGCATCAGACGACGTTTAAACATAGTAAACTAACATTAAAAAATGAATATTTGAACAAGAAGAACAGTCGAGGCAAGAGAAAAGAACAAAGAGAAGATACGAACAACAAATAGAAGATTAAACTCAATCAAAAAAAAAAACATAGAAGAGAAGATATTGATACTATGATTTACATCAAAATTCAATCAACTATTAACTTAAAAACTGATGCCTAAAAACTGCTACCGAAAACTAAAAACTAATACAAAAAATGTTACAGATAACTAAAAACTGATACTTAAAAACCGCTGTTGACAATTAAATTCCGATACTGTACATTAAAACATTTTAAAATTATGATATCTAAAGCTGATAATAAGCACTAATCTAATACACACCAAATCCAAAACTACAACATTACAGTATATCAGTTACTGAAACTAAAAATAATAAAAGCTCAATTAAAAATAATACTAACAAAAGGATATTATAAAATAATGGTATTCATTGTACCATTGAGCAGAAACCAAATACTGGTCAAAATAAAACCTGAACAAATGTTGCAAACAAGAGCAAGATTGTGTATGACATATTGATGGACAATTATCACTGTTGAAATTTAGCCAACTTCATGTCAACACTGGAATAAGAAGAAAGCATCGGCAAAAAAATGTTTTGTTTAGATTGTCATTTTATTATAGTATAGTAATTTCCTTTATCAAACAAAAAGTAAAAAATAAAACAGTTTTTACAAAAATGATATATATTATCACTAAAATTGATACCTAAAAACTGATTCTTAAATTAATAGTAAAACCGATACTCAAACAAAGTTCATTAAATATTTGATTATAACGAATAATTCAACTCAATGGTCATCATATTTACTCTGTAACAACTTCATTTTTTTATATACTCAAATAAACAAAACGGTAATAAAACTTCCACACTGCATATTGCAAAAAACGATACTAAAAATAAAATAAAAATGATACCTAAAACCCGATCCTCACTAAACTTAACACAACAATACATTATCAATCAAACCAATATGAATGCAAAAAAACAAAACAACGATTAAAAAATGATTGCTTCAAAATGTGAATTTATTACATTATAATAATTTTCTTATACAACAAAAATCACAAAATCAAAAATAGCATTGTCCCATTGGTTATGTGATTCAATTTTGCTACGAGAGGTCACAAGTTCGAAACTTGCGTATCGTGATTCGAAAATATATTGACATGTGATCTGTGTTATGTTGTCCAGTGATATGTTGTATCTAAGTCTCATTTCAAAAAAAAACCACAAAATCAAAAATAGCATGTTATATTATGCCTAAAACTGATATTGATTCCAGTATAATGAAAAACTAATACCATGTTCTATTATACCTGAAAAGGATAGTAATAGAATGCAAAAACTGATATTATATTTTGTACTACCTAAAACTTATACTAGTAGCATGCAAAAACTGATACCATATTTTTGCATGCCTGAAACTGATACTAATAGTATCAAAATCTAATACTGAACAATTAATATTGAACAAACGAACCAACATCACCACATAACCTATAAACAAATAATAAAATTGATATTTGTGTTACTGCAAATTAAACTGATACTTAAAATAAAATTTGAAATGTTACTACATACCCAAAACAAATAAATAATAAAACTGATACTGCTTATACTACAAAACTAATAATGTAAATGAAACTATAAATGATACTATATAACCAAGTTCAATTACAAAGAGCAAACCAATGACATATCAAAAATGTGCTAAACCAATATATAAAGAGCAAATCAATGTGCATATTAAAATATGCTAAACCATATGCTTATATGACCAAGTTCAATTGCATAAAATGGCCAAAAAAGACATACAATTAAGTGTAATTCTCAACAAATTCATAAAAACATAAAAATCAAATCATACCTTCTTAGAAGTTTAACAATTACGCTTATTGTAACCATACTGCTTGCAAACATCACATTTATTTTGCTTATTTTGAAAATATACAAATCCTCCTTTTTGTTTAATAGTAGGCCTATCGGCACCACATTTCAGCTTAGGCGGCTTAATAACATCTTCAATACTTGCTTCAATAATATGCTTAGCGAAATTAGGAATAAGATTCATAGCATTAGCAAATTAGAAGCTGTGGAACACGTCCTGAACAAATCAACGATAAACATATTTGCATTCTTCGCCTTAAAGCTAAAAGTAGATTATGTTCCATATGAAGATAGCAGTGACTATGAAAGGCTGGAGGAAAAACTTAAGCAACACCTAAAATCAAATCCTGACGATGACCCGACATGAAAACCAAATCATGTTCTTCTTGAAGCATTTGTTTTAATTTATTCAAAAACCATTTTCGGTTAACCACATTTTCAAGAGAAACTATACCCAAGCCGAAGAGAAAAAACTTGCAAATAATAATATAAAAAATATTAAAAAAATTAATCAACTGTTAACTCAAAAACTGATACCTAGAAACTGCTACCGATAATTAAAAACCGATATCTAAAAACCGAGAACTAAATTATGATACTATGTAGTAATTTTTTTTTAAAATCTTATACGTAAAAACTGAAAATAAGCACTAGTCTAGTACACACCAATGGAAAAATCTACAACACTACAAAATATCACATTTTTCAATCTTAATATCAAATTCTAAAACTTTCTGATACCATTCAACCGAATATGTTACTCCAAAACTGATACTAAACGAAAAATCTAAATATCAATTCTAATACTTTATGATATCACGCAATGCATATGTTGCTCCAAAAGTGATACTAAACAAAAAAAATCTTAATATCAAACTCTAATACTTTCTGTTATCCCATTTTTGGTCAAAACTTGAATATCAATGTTGTGTGCGTTTCCACCACGACCGAACCAAGAAGAAGCAGCCAGCAAGCGTATATAAGTCTGGGATTTCACTCATGATTCAAGTATAAAAGTCCATTCGGTATCAAAGGTTTAAAGTTTCATTCGGCAATGAAGAGCGAAATCTCATTCGGCATTCAAGATGCCTTGGTTCATCCGGCATTCCCAATACAAGAGCTCATTCGGCACTCTCATAGCCGAACCAAGCCTCACCTCCAACAACTGCCGAACCATTCCCTGCTCCACTTCCTACTGAACCAACCCCAAAGCAACTCCTAGCCGAACCAACCTTCTCCCTGTGCTTACCGAACCATCCAATTCCCCTCACTACCGAACAAACTCCTAGCCGAACCAACCTCCACCGGACCACACTACTACCGAACCAAACCCTTTCCAAACAAGGCCGGCCCAAAGCATAGCCGAACCAGGCTCCATCAACTCGCCACCGAATCACCTTCATTGAATCAACCTACTCACCACTTCCTATGCACCACCGAACCAACCCTTCTCCTAGGTATCAACGGACCAACGTGCTATCGGACCAAGGCATATCAAGACTCTACTCACCGCCGAACCAAGGCGCGACCGGACCAACTCTGCCAGGCCAAATTGCTTCTGCCCAAGCCCACCAGCAGCTACATACATCCAAGACCTCTGGCCCCAGCCTCACTCTATAAATAGAGGGGCAGGGGTACAACAATGGCAGACAAGTTTGAGAGCTCAAGCACGGAAGGAACTTTCAAACAACTTTCATATACTTGTAACCAAAGCTTTGTACTTGTAATCTGAAGAGAAAGAGGAGAATAACATATAAAGTGGATGTATGCACGTTCTGGCCGAACCACTATAAATCTGTGTGTCTTTTACAGTTTAGTCCCTGCTTTTTACATATTTGCATAAATCACCCAAATCGCTAAGAACAACATATAATCAACTAAATCGTACGACTTTGGGGTGTTTGCCCATTTTTTGCGCAAACATTTTGGTGCTTTCACCGAGAGTTGAACTCAGGGACCTACCGCTTGGAAGTTGAATTTGAGAGTTTAGAGATTCAGATTGGAAGAGTCATGGCGAGACAATCAAGCAGAAGGCCAAGGCCAGAGCAGAGTCAACAGGAAGGGAGTCAAGAGGCTTCCTCAGGAGCAAACAAAGCTTCAGCCTTCATCACCAGGGATGAGATGGAGGCTATGATGAGAAGACAAGAAGAGATGATCCAGAACTTGCTTCAGCAAATTGGGCAACTTGGAGCACAAAACCAAGGAGCAACTGGAGTTCAGAACGGAGCAGGAGCATCTGGCGTAGCACCAGAGCTAGGGGGCACTCACGCAGAGCATGTTGATCCGGCCCCGGGAAGAGAGATGGGGGCATCCGAGCTACCTGGTAGCAATAGAGGAATGAACGTTCAGCCAGGGAGGCATACACATGAAAACTCCCGCGGACTCGGGGGGCAGGTCGAAGGCAGTGAACGAGGGCTACAGCTTGGAGACAATGACAGATTAGCAGAGATGGTTAGAAGAGCTATGAGAGGCGGTTTAGTAAACAGAGACTTGGAAGATGTAAACAGGAGTTCTTTTTCTTCTGCGATTAGGATGGCTAGGAACCCACCATAGTTCAAGTTACCGTCAGTAGAGATGTACGATGAGAGGACAGACCCTGCGGTCCATCTTACTAAGTATATGAGGCACATGGAAGTGCTGGGGGCATCACAGGAGATCATGGCCCGGTGCTTTCCACTGTATTTGACGGACATTGCAGCGCTATGGTTTAGGCAACTGGAGAGTGGCTCCATAGGAACGTGGGCAGATTTAACTGAGAGATTCATGAGGCAATTCAGGGTTCATATTTCGAGACCCAAGAATGTGATGACTTTGGCAACCTTGAAGCAGAAAACTGGAGAGACTTTGAGGAGCTTTCTAACGCGATTTAATGCGGCGGCAGCATCAGTGGATCGACCAGATCCATCTATGGTCATGATGGCGGCTGTATCTGGAATAGCTGATAGTACGGAGTTCAAGAATTCGTTAACTAAGGATCCGCCTATGGATCTGGGAGAGTTCTATCATGAGGCTGAAAAGTTTCTGCGTTTGGAAGATGCTAGTGCAGAAAGAGAGGAAGAAGACGACGTTTACGCAATCAAGAGCGGAAACCCACCTGGAAAGGGTGCGGAGACTAGCAAAGGAAAGAGAAAGGCTAAGGATAATGATGACAGGACAAAGCGGCAACGGAGGGAGCCGCGATTCACCACTCACACTGAGCTGAATGAGAGTCAGGAACGAATTTATCAGGATACCAAGGAGCGTGTTCTGTATCGTAGACCAATACGAAGGGATCCAACCTCTGACGAAAGAGAATCAGATAAGTTTTGTGTATTCCATGAATTAAACGGTCATAACACTAATGATTGTAGGCATTTGAAGGACGAGGTGGAAGGACATATCAGGAACGGTATGCTCCTTCAGTTTGTGAGGAGGCGAACTCCAACTGTGGAGCCAGAGCGACCACCGTCTACATCGGCTAGAGGTGACCCTGGATCGGGGCACCGTTTGATTATCCATTGATTGCTTGATTAAAATAACAATGAACAAGTGGTAAACCTCTGACTAACGCGGTTAAATCATTTACACATGTGAGCGATCGCGCACGATCCATAGGCATGCTCTGAATGACTACCAACCGCGTTATAGTAAGAGTTTGCGCTTTGACATCTTCATTCTGCCTTTTGCTTTGATTTTGATTTGAACATTTAAATTCTTCCTGTTTGGACATTTATGCCGTAAGGTTCATATGATTATTGCTTTAACATTTACAATTCTATGGAAAAATTACTTGTACGCCCGTGGATCGCGAACGGTCCACGAGCACCTCTTGCATGGCAGTGAACTGCCGAAGTCTTTTATTCGAAAACTCCCCCAAACAATAACTCCGGCACTGATAATATTAAGTCCCCCCCGGGCACACTCACTCGCCTCGAACGGCACCCGACCTCGAACGGTCACAAATCGCCTCGAACGACACCCGACTTCGAACAGTCACAATTTGCCTCGAACGGCACCCGACCTCGAACGGTCACAATTCGCCTCGAACGGCACCCGACCTCGAACGGTCACAATTCGCATCGAATGGCACCCGACCTCGAACGGTCACAACTCGCCTCGAACGGCACCCGATCTCGAACGGTCACAATTCGCCTCGAACGGCACCCGACTTCGAACAGTCACAAACTCGCCTCGAACGGCACAACTCATCTCGCCACAAATGGCTCGATCGCGAAAGGTCGCCATTTGAGGTCCACCCCCTGACCGCCAACAGTCGCACCTTACCATGAATGGCTCGATCTCGAACGATCGTCATCCGAAGTAAGGCGCTTGACCGCGAACGGTCCCATTTCATCTTTTGCCGCGAACGGCACCGGCCGTGTACGGTCACATTTCACCCCAAGTGGCTTGATCGCGAACGGTCGCCATTTGAGGTCTGCCCTCTGACCGGGCTCGGTCGCACTTTACCTCGAATGGCTCGATCCCGAACGGTCGTCATTTGAAGTAAAGCGCTTGACCGTGAACGATCACATTCTACCGCAAATGACTCGATCTCGAACGATCGTCGCATGGATTTAGACGCTTGACCGCGAACGGTCGCACTTCACCTCAAATGACTCGATCGCGAACGGTCGTCGTTTGAAGTTAGGCGCTTGACCATGAACGGCCGCGCTTCATTCCAAATAGCTCGATCCCGAACAGTCGTCATTTGGGGCCACATAAAATATCAAGCTCTTTACAGGTTGTCAACGGGATATGAACATCCAGCTCATGGCATTACAAAACACGCCTTCCTACCGCAAGGACATCAACAGGATATGAACATCCAGCTCATGGCATTACAAAACATGCCTTCCTATCGCAAGGCATGTTTTGGGGGGCAAAGTGTTATCCCATTTTTGGTCAAAACTGGAATATCAATGTTGTGTGCGTTTCCACCACGACCGAACAAGAAGAAGCAGCCAGCAAGCGTATATAAGTCTGCGATTTCACTCATGATTCAAGTATAAAAGTCCATTCGGTATCAAAGGTTTAAAGTTTCATTCGGCAATGTAGAGCGAAATCTCATTCGGCATTCAAGATGCCTTGGTTCATCCGGCATTCCCAATACAAGAGCTCATTCGGCACTCTCATAGCCGAACCAAGCCTCACCTCTAACAACTGCCGAACCATTCCCTGCTCCACTTCCTACTGAACCAACCCCAAAGCAACTCCTAGCCGAACCAACCTTCTCCCTGTGCCTACCGAACCATCCAATTCCCCTCACTACCGAACAAACTCGTAGCCGAACCAGCCTCCACCGGACCACACTACTACCGAACCAAACCCTCTCCAAACAAGGCCGGTCCAAAGCATAGCCGAACCAGGCTCCATCAACTCGCCACCGAATCACCTTCACTGAATCAACCTACTCACCACTTCCTATGCACCACCGAACAAACCCTTCTCCTAGGTATCACCGGACCAACGTGCTACCGGACCAAGGCATATCAAGACTCTACTCACCGTCGAACCAAGGCGCGACCGGACCAACTCTGCCATGCCAAATTGCTTCTGCCCAAGCCCACCAGCAGCTACATACATCCAAGACCTCTGGCCCCAGCCTCACTCTATAAATAGAGGGGCAGGGGTACAACAATGACAGACAAGTTTGAGAGCTCAAGCACGGAAGGAACTTTCAAACAACTTTCATATACTTGTAACCAAAGCTTTGTACTTGTAATCTGAAGAGAAAGAGGAGAATAACATATAAAGTGGATGTACGCACGTTCTGGCCGAACCACTATAAATCTGTGTGTCTTTTACAGTTTAGTCCCTGCTTTTTACATATTTGCATAAATCACCCAAATCGCTAAGAACAACATATAATCAACTAAATCGTACGACTTTGGGGTGTTTGCCCATTTTTTGCGCAAACACTTTCTGATACCATGCAATGCATATGTTACTCCAAAGCTGATTCTAAACTAAAAATCTTAATATCCAATCTTATTTTTAGTATCTGCACCATTGTATAATATGATAGTAATGAAAAACGATACTAAGAAAAATTGATACTAACACAAACTCAAAATAAAAGTTACTAAAGTTAAAAAAATGATACTAACATAAACTGATAATTTTCAAAAATGATACTGAGAAAAATAATACATAAAAACAAAAATGATAAATAAAACTGATCCTCACTGAACTCAACAGAACAATACAATTTCAATTAAACCGATATGAATGCAAGAAAAAACCATCAATCAAAATGTTTGCTTCATATTGTCATTTTATTATACTATGATAATTTTCTTTAAACAACAAGAATTAGAAACAAAAATGTAACGATATTATTCAAAAATAATACCTATAGACTGTAAAACTGATACATAAAACCTGATACTGAAATTAATAAAAAAAATGATACTCAAACTAAGTTTTGAATGTTTGATATCAACAAACTTCAGTAAATGAGTGATAGTAACAAAACACTAATTCAACTCATTTATCATTATATTTAATCTATAATGACTTCATTTTTTATAGACACAAGAATCAAAAATGAAAAAGTAACTATTTTTTTTTCAAAAATGATACTACAAACTACAAAACTGATACTGAAATTAATAAGCCAACAACGAACCACAAAATGAGAAAGATAGTAAATACACCACCAACCTGCATCCTATAGTGCGCCTTCAGCGCCTTAATCCTAACATCAGTAATAGCGATCCCATCTTCCCCATCACCAAGCAACCGGAAACCACAACCTTCTTCAACCCGCAACTAACTGCATCTCCTCAAACTTCAACAACCTGAATCGAAACCCAAATTCGTCCAAAACTGCACGCATTCAACTATTGCACTAAACCTCCATCATCTAAACCGACCAAGCAAACTTCTGCTGCCTATCATAAACAACACCTCAAACCCAATATGAACTGCAACTGCAACTGCAGCAAATCTGACTCGATAGAACTTGATTCAAGTCGCTTCTTTTTTGATTTGAATTTGAATTCGATTTGCATCTTCCATTGTTTCATTTTTCATTGTTTTTTCCAATTTGGATTCGACGTTAGAGAAGAAACGAGAAAACACGACGGTTAGAGCTTTTTAAACTACTTTAATGTTTGGTCCTTAAGAATAAAATATTGGTGGGCTGTCCCAGGTAATAAAAAGCCTATAAAATTGTCCTTGACAATATTTTTCTGTTTCTAAAATATGTTATCATTTATCATTTTTTTGTACTTACAAATAACTTATTCCAATTCTAATGTTTCAAAATTGTTCATAAGTACTGTAATGGTAAAATTTTAGGAAAATCCATTTTTTTTTTAAAAAAAATCATTCGTTGTTTATAACTTATGAAACAATTATATAGAAAATTTTAATCGAACACATCTACTTAGAAGTTAAATTACATTCAAATACATCTACTTACTATTTAAAACTACTTAGAAGTCATCGTTCGAAACTTCTTTTAAGGAATTTCAAAATAAGTTGCTGCCAAATGAGCTCTAAAACCACTCTTTATTTTTTACGACTAGAATATATTCTTTTTTTCAAAACATAGTTTTCAGGAAATTGGAGTAAAAGTCCAAAAATTTTGTTTGAAGGCCATGATATTGTCCATAATATACCATGGTCGAGCAGTGGAGGTGGACCAGGATTGAACGACGGTTGGAGTTGAATGGCTGCTAGGATTTGCAGTTGGCGTCATTGGTGGAGGGTGAATTGAGGTGACAAGGATTGTAACTGGTGGAAAGATTGTTGAAGCAATGGAGACGTGGCTCTGGTGATTGTGGCTGTAGGAAGGTGCGACTTGTAGGGAGGGCACGATGTTTAGGAGTAGATGAGCATCTTAGAATTTGAGAAGAATATAGCAAAGAAAAACGTTAATATCCAGTGGCCTTTTTAGTTTCCTTTTTATTAAAATTAATTATGTATATCTTTGTTTATAATACTATTTGTTGTGAATTTAATATATTTTGGTATCTTTTTATGAATTGTAGTATAATTTTTAGATAATTTTGTATACCTTATCTCATAATGCTATTTTTGCAACAACATTTTTTTTGTAACATTTTTCAAAGTTGTAGTAGTATCGTTAGATAAAGCATTTATAAATTAGATTGCAATGTCATTATGTAGCAGCGTTTTATGAATTGTGTTGTTATTTTTAGGTGAATCAAATGTACGTATTGGCTCATAAAGTTACCCACCGATAGCATTTTTAAACATACGTGTGTTTGTATGTTGAGAATAATATTGGTATTTATTCAAGTGGAGCACTCATTTTGATGTCTCGGGGGTTTGTAATTTCGTAATGCTATTTTTCATAAATTATTTTATAATATTGTTGCATAGTAGCATTTTATATTTATTGAATTAAAAGAAAATATACATTTTTTAACCTTGTTAGCAGCATTTCTTGTTTAAATGCTACCGCATTAAAAGCTTCTATTTGACTTTGGTACAATAACTTATAGATAACTATCGGTGAGTTATTCTGTAATCATTAAATGATAACAATTATGTAGACTGCTGATTCCTCGAATAGCCATGAGTAAACCACCATTAATCGTATGAATAGCATTATGTACACCAGTATTACCAACATATTGATACCTCATTCTCGAAATAACATATGTCTAGGAATGTTTATGGACAAGTGTTTACATTTATTTGTATGATACCAGTACTGATGCTTATAAACTCTTTCATAACTACAATCGACTACATACTTTATTATAGGAAGTTCTGTTTATATGTAACTAGTGTGAACCCGTGCTACGCACACGGGGTCCACCATATAGTTTATCTAATGGACTATTTCTATATTTTAGTTTTATGAAGATGAAAGTGTACGTTTGTATATTAAATTTGTTCAGATTAGTTTATTACCTTAACACCAATGGTAAATGTATATCGATAAATCTGCTTAAATTTTGAAGCATACATATTACATAATATTTTTAGAAAATAACGAATTTATACAAAAAACATTAACATTAACTGTCAACTATTTCTTAGTTGGAAGGCAACATTACTGAGCATGCTAAGTGTGAAATAGTGTTTCAATAAACAATATTTTAACATTCACATTAGTACACTTATTAACGCTAATTCATAGTAATTGAATTAAAAAATATTTAGTGGCTTCAAAGGTTATATTCTTAATTGATATAGTATATTATAACGTGAGAAATATAAACAAATAATAAACATTGTGTATTGTATTATTTTGAACATTGTGATATACTGGGCAGTTTCATAAACTCCTGAGTGAGTGCACCCGGGACTCCCTTCGCTTTCGGCAATTAACCTATGGATTTAATATTGTCATCAGTAATCGATCCTTGCACTGCTTCATTAAATCTAATGCCATGACCGAATATGCTACCACTCGAGGACATCGCGGTCTATTTTCTGGAACAACCAAATAGTTCCAGGGTTTACTTCAAATAATCTCACCATAATATAATGAATGAAAAAATATATAATTTAGCATAATTCAAAGCAAAGTAATTACCATCATGGGAAATACTTGTGGATATGCATAAAACACTTTAGATGACATCACACCGAAAATAACTATAAGACCAAATGTCAAAAGAAAATATAATCAACAAAGCAAACCATTAGTATATCATGTAATTATATGTCATTACAAATGCTTATAATATTATTATTTTAACATCCAACATCGACAAAATATAATATTTGTAGCCCATTACAATTATTATGCTTATAAGACAAAAATTGTAATTTCATTTTAAAATATGTTAAATAAATAATGTTTCCCTTCAAACATAAGCAAATATATCAAAAATATCGTGTTGCCTTTAAAGCATAAACAAATGTTACTTTAATATTAGTTTGGTAGGTTTGTTAAAGAATATTATTTATAACTGTATTTATACTCACATTTTTTAATTTTATATTATTCTTATTTAAGTAAGTAAATTATATTTAAAAATAGGTAATAAGCTCCTATGTCACTATTTTTCTTTGATACGCATATTTCTCATGTCTAGAAAACATTTTTTGAATTTATAAAACACTTATGTTATATGTTTCCTATGTCATTATTTTTCTTTTATTTAATAATAATTCACTTATAACCATAGTGGATAACTTTTTCTCTAATTTATAGTTATTTATTTATAGAATACTTCATTTACACGTTCCCTCATAGAATTTTCATCTAAAATTTTAGTGATAAAATAAAATAAATAAATAAATTAATTGATTGAATATTTATTAAATAATTTATTAGAATTAAGGAGAATTAATATGTAGTTAGTTCTCTCATTAAAATAAGTTACAAGAGTCGACTGATAAAAATTAAATGAAGTTTATTCATATTGTTTTTTGCATGATAATGATATTTGATATGATAATAACTCACTTATAACCATTATGAAAAACTACATTTATAATTTTTAATTATTTATTAACATTTCCAAATTGAAAAAAAGCAAAACAACATAAAATAAAGACAAATTTTTGAAAATAAAAATAAAAAATAATAACCCCATTATTGCTTAAGATCATCAAGAATTCGATGATAACCATGAATATATGTTGTCTTTGAACATTGCATAGTATATTAAATAATACAAATATTAACAGCCTGGATTGATCGAAGAAGGACATTGTTAGAATTTACCAAAAACAAGTTCAGACTGACTAGGATAGCATAAAACATTAAAAATAAATGTCTCCAAAACACGTATTTAAGAACAAAATTTAAAAAAAAATTAATGTTGTATGCTGAAGGCAGAACGCAAGTCTTATACATTCATACTTTCCCCTAGAGTATAGTGTGAGATTCATTATTTAAATGATCTTTCACTCCATATATAATGGTTTTCTTCCAACTTGTTCTTTTATACACTAATGTTTTAGAACGAAACAAAGATCGGCTTTAACTCAATTTTATTATACAAAAACTTATGATTTCTTAGTATCTATACATTAACAAACCAATAACTTCCTATAAAATAAGTGAAGGAACCCAAATCCACAGTCAGACCAATAGAAATAAAAATATGGAAAGGAATTTTGATGTCAAATATGAAAAAGAACCCTCAAGGTGGTGCAGTGGTTAGGACATGCGGCGCTCACCTTAAAAGTTGAGGGTTCAATCCCCACCAATTACATATCCTTGTGAATTACCTAAATTATATGTTGTGAATTCGGTGCATACTTCCTTAGAATTTACAAGAAAAGCTTGGTTCTCTAAGTCTTAAAAAAAAATATGAAAAAGAAGAAAGAGTTTGATTTTATTTGTAACAGATTTTTCATGACAACAGAAGCCTCTACAGTTATTATGCACCTAATATGTCATTGATAAAAGGAAATACATAAATACGACTAACTGATCACATGATTAGCCATAAAGTTGCTTAATATGTAATTAATTCCCTCATAAATTGAATTTCATTTTAATTCTCAAAATATTTGAATTTAAATTGCTTAAAATTAAAAGTAATAATTTTTATTTATTTATAGCATAGTAAGAATATTTGATATAATTATAACGATTACAAATAATTTCTCTAATTTATATTGCCTATGAACATTTATTTATTTATTAAATAAATAACATAATATAAAAATAGTGTGCTATTATTGGCACCCGAGAAAATGCTTTTGGCTACCAATAATTTTTTTATTACCTATAAATTTTTTTCATATGCTTATGGCCACCAAAATATAATTTCTTATTTAGCCTTAAACAACCGTGGCCTCTTCATCTTTTATAGAAAAACTCATGCACACTGTCTCAAAATATCATTAAGAACATAATTTTCAAACCCTAAAGACAATAAAAATGTCTTTTGTCTAGTGTATGAAGTCAACTGATGATCTAATAGATTGTCCAAATTTTGATGAACACAATGAGGTTAGTTTTGTTTTTATTTCTTAAAGGTATTTTCTTCTACATGTCAGTCTTAGATTTGTTGCTTAGAGTTTTCTGATTGTTATTTTATAATAAGTTTAATGACCTCATGGCTAACACAAATTTGAAGGATATGAAGTTTGATGATTTTATAATTAAAAATCTCAGTGTAAGTTATTGAATTATAATGTTTTATCATATAAAGTTCATGTCATATTTTTTTCCTTTTATTTTTATTTTTATCTTTTTCGTTGTTCATGGGAGGATATTAATCACAATAAAATTGAAATGCATTTGTTGTTTCAAATGAAAAGTGTTTGACATGGAAGAAGACGATCGATCAAATGCTTCAAAAGGCTTGCAAGTTGATTTGACAAACCATTTTTAACCGATCAAGTAAGAATTTATATAAATTTCCATCATCCTAAATAGTCAAAAAAATAAATTTTATACTTTCATTTCTTATTTCTTGTATGTTATGTGATTTTAGTTATATTTTGAAAAGAGTTGAATTTGGTTTAGTGAATAGGAGGGATAACCATTATGTTTTGAAATATTTAGGTGCCTATTTACTTGAAATAAAATAAGTGTGTTGCTAAAGGCATCCAATTTCCATTTTCCTGATATTATGGAAAAAAAATAAACGCAATTAAATTTGTATGTTTTTTAATTCCAAAGTCATTTCACATGAAAATCAATCATCGCGTAAATTCATTTTGCATGATGAACAACAGCGACCAACACCGTTTTTCATGGCCATCAACCACCGAACTGCTGTTGTTCAGTGGTTGAGCGTTGGAAAAAAATGATGTTGGTCGACGGTTGTCCACCGTACAATAAAGGGTCGAAATGATGCATTTGGAAGCCCTTTAAAAAGTCTGGTATTATGAAGAATATATTGTAAAATTTTACGGAACTTTTTAGCAATAGTATTAGAAAGAGGAAAATAATATGCCATTAGCATTACATAAAAAATTTAAAATAGACTGAGATATAAATACAGTTGAGAAAAAAGTGAAAAATTATTTCTCAAACTAAGGAGAATAATATGATTTAATGATGAATTAGAAGAGAGAAGATATATGGTTAGATATGGAATTTCATATATAATAGAATGGATGGATGGATTAATTAGATAACAGACGGATAAAATATAGAGATATGGTAGTATACATAATAAATGGAATGGATTTATATTGGAGAAAATGGAGAGCTTTTGCCATTTCAAATAGATCGTTTATCTCATCTGCGAGGAGCTAGTGCTAATCCTAATTTTAATGCAATGCCAAAATTTAGTAGAAGACATTAATAATATTTTAAAAGCAAAAGATAAAAGGCAAGTTCTATTTCAACACAGATAATTACTTAGTAGTCCCTCCAAAATAAATAAAATTTTAAAGACTAAAATATCCTTAGAGAGCGGCGTATTTTCTTTCTTCTCAATCCCATTATCTTCTTACATCAGTTTCTTACCGTCTAAACCAATGCTTCTTCAAAACCCTAGTTTCTAAATAATTGGAGAAAAAATTCAATTTTTTACTACTAAGTTATTTTTTGGGTTTACAGACTTTTTAATTGTAGTTCGGAAGAAAATATGAATTGTGTTTCTAAATCAATGAAAGAAAAAAAAATCAATTTTCACTACTAAGTTATTTTTTGGGTTTAAAGACTTTACTATAAAAAAATTCAATTTTTCACTAAGTTTCTAAACCAGTGAAGAAAAAATTCAATTTTTCACGTTTTGCATGATGGGAAGGGCAGTTCAAGAAATGGTAGGGGTTACTAAGTTATTTTTTGGGTTTACAGACTTTTTCCTTTTTTGGGGAGCTACTAAGTAAATACTCAGGTTGAAATAGAATTTGCGTTCAAATGTAATGGTTTGAACTGTATTTATTTTGGAATGGATCATGTGCAAAAAAATACCATAATTATGCTTTATGTTACAAAAAGGTAAGAACTCATTGGAGGCTGAAGTAAAAGATATATACCAATACTATGTATGCACTTAGTATACAAATGAGTACAGTATTAATTAAAATATTAAATAAAATTTGAAAGGATATACAAACTTTATTATAGAAATTGAGTTACAAATTATGGGAAATAAGAATTTAGGATGCAATTAAAGAAAGCGAGAGACAAACTTTTTATATAACAGGACAGAAGATGCTTAGTAAAAAAGGATAAATTTAAAGTATAAAGCAAAATTTATGGAATCCAAGAAGGGAAAGTTGATTTTAAACATTGAATGATTATGAAAAGGTAATAAAGAAAGGAGTATGACTTAGTGAATGAAGTATCTAATTTAATTATCAACAGAAAGTCGTGATAAGTATCATTTTTTAAGAAGTGCAAAAATCTCGTTTTATACAAGTATATTAATTCATGTTAAGTGAGAAGTGAGAATGCAAGTGGTCTCATGTTCAATTTCTTATTTAAGAGAAGTGAAGTGATAGAATGAGATATAAATATAAATAAGGAGAAAATTGCAAAATTATTCCCTATATTAAAGAATATACAAAATATGGGCTAAGAGTGAATCAAAAAAGACAATATAAATAATTAGATCTATTTTTATATAATAGATTATATGCCTTTTTTAACTCCCATTATCCCAATAACTTGATTAATTATTCTAAAAAAAGAGTATAAATGATTAAAAATTGAATTTCTTATATAAGAGAACATAATGTTGATTCTATTAAAATGGACCACCTGTCAAAGACCAAATATACACCTAATAATACATTCTCTAATGCCACTTATAGAGATACTAAATAAATATTAAAAAAACATTTGAAACACCCACCATTGATGTAAACGCAAAAGATTTATATTTTTGATACTTTGTCGAGAATCACACTTCGAATTTATTTATCAACTAGGATAAATTGCTTCTTTGTAGGTTGTCATTGTCATATCTTCAATTATTATCGTTTGGAAGAAAATTCAAATGAAATCATCTAACATCATAGTATATCAAGATTCTAAAGTAGTAAAATGAACTATAATTTTTGATCAGATTTCGAACTAATGGAAATTTATAAAATAAAGGATTGAAATTGGTGAAATTTGAGTTTAAGATAAGTGTTTACAGTTATATATATTAAACAATGAATGCTTCTTTTCATTAAAGAAACTAAGAAAATAAGATATGTGTGTATTAGGGCGAGAGAAGTATTTTACAAAATATTGGTGGTGAGAAAAAAGGTGGATGTGAGTTGTATAAAAGTGGATGTATATAGTTGTACCCTTATTTTATTTTGCAAATTAACTTTTTAAGATGGAAACATAATTTTTACCAACTTATTGCTAACAAATTAAACACTACATAACCAAAGTCATGACACATATCACGAACGAGGGAAGAGGGAAGCATATTTATCTCCAACTAAAGCTATAAGAAAATATGAACTATAATAGGAGAAAGTTTTCCATCAGATATCAGAAGCAAAAAAAACTTAGGAGATCATAGTATATGAGGATTTCAGATCTCGTTTTAGATGGAGAAGATGAGAAAATGAAAGTAATACTATAAAATGAGAGTGGAAGATGTACATATCTGAATAAATGAATTAGGCGGTTAGAAGTTATGTGGTTATAGTATTATAATGAAATTAATTTGCAGTTTGAAATTAAATATTCTAAGGGTTGGAGAAATTAATAAAACAACCTACTTATTTATAAACACATACAAAAATCAATAGTTGAATTACCTTGCTTGCTCTACTATAGGTAATGGAAATGAGAAATAGCAGCGTAATTAATATAACTAACTTGTAATGTTAGGTACCATAAAAAGTTAAAAAAGTATAGGTGACAAATGTTTGAACATTGAAGAAAATAAAATCAGAATTTACAAAGAAAATATAATCTATGGAAGATTGAAGATAGTAGAATTTAATTTCTCGCTTAGAAAAGAAAGAAGATTATGTAAATTATGGAATAATATTTATTGGGAGAGGAGAAATTTTTGTTTCAAAAACCAAAGAGAGAAGAGAATGCTGAGATTGACTGAAAGAATGTCACATGGAAAGTGGAGAGAACTCAAATGACAAAGCTAAGAATGAAGGAGAGAAGATGATTCAGGACTCGGTTTTAATAGTATAGTATGGAAATGATAGTGTACATACCGTGCTCTTAACATTATTTATATTTGCATATAATAGAAATAAAATATAAAGCATACTTTTATTTCGAATATGATTTCTCATAAAAATTATGTTATGTGATCAAATTACATAATTTCTCATAAGCAATGCCTTTAACTTATCAATACCTAATTTGCACTACTTATTATGATGTCCTACATCGATTCCTTCAATTGATTTTCCTAATGCAAAACCGAGCAAGGGGCTTAATAAGTGGATTTGTAATATTATTCTTTGTACCTGCTAGTTTGACAAATTTTTATCTGGTACTTTTAAACTTTTTATCATATGGTACTTATAGGAAATATATCTCGAGCTTTTATGAGCTCTTCTTTCCTTTGCAATCTAGACCGAATCATTATTATCGCAATAATTTGTGTTGGATTCTCAGTGAAAAGAATTACCCTAGCACATTTATAAATTTGCACACCAATATTTTTTTCTTATGAAACATTATTCAAGGAGATGCATTTTCAACCATCATTTTGGAACATACCACAACTTCTTGGTTAAAATTTTCTGACTTATAGTCCCTTCATAAACCCTAGTATTGGCTTACTACCATCGATGTCACTTCTGACATTCGAGTCAAATACCTCTTCGTAAGGAGTTTGTTGTCTCTATGTGAAACAAATCTCTAGTATTTTGTTCCTGCTTATACATAAGAAATATTGAGTCTACTATATAACATAGTACACATGATGGATCTTATTATCTATGCATAAAAGGTCCTTCTTATACATTTTCATTCCTCGTACGTAGATGTGGATTTCTTTCTCAAAAGCTCAATTCTATGTCACGTAGGAACATTTCTTCGATTGCAATTTTTCATACTAAAAATTTTGGTTTGGAATTTATATATGGATTGGGGCAATCCAAACATCCTCATTGATATATCTTTATAAACTTTTATATCAAATACGAATCTATGTTTGTATGTGTGCATATATGTATAATGTCTTACCTTAATCTATCATTGATAAATTAGTAGACAGTCATGCTTTAAATGATTGTGACATGGGTATATCATTACCAATTAGTAGCATACAAGGTCGAGCTTTGGGTAAGGCAGGCAAAGCAATGGCTTTATGCCACGAAAATTCTAGGGTACCATCCTTAACAACTCCTCTATATGATACTCATGCAGCAAAAAGGGGAAAAAATACCACGATCTCAAATCAATCCACAACAAAAAATTTTTTTATCAAGATCTCCATCCGTAGCAAATCGCTACTCCAAGATTCCAACCGACGATAATCAACAACGACGATAACAATAATCGACAGCGACGACGACTCCAATCGATAGGGATGACAACACAAAACTGTAGGCTCTTCTCTAGCCTCCTCTAGTATAGTCGGGGTACGGTTAAACATCTTCCAATCTTCTTCCATCTTCGGTTGTTACTTGTGCAACTGCGTTGGCTACTTTACTTTATTCCTGCTTGTTTGCTGAAAAGTGAAATTGTGAAAAGGTACTTAATTTATTATTTATCAGTTGTCATATGTTTGTGTCTCTATTTTTGAAACTGACAAATTATTTACTATATAGACGTGTTTATTTCCGTCTTTATTAAATTACCCCCATTAACAAAATAACAACAGATCAAGAGGCAATTTTAATGTTTATATAAAACTCAAACATTTGGTTTGTATGTTCAACTTTTAAGTTAGTTATACTTGTAATTTGTAAACAACATTATGTTCTAATGCCAATTTAGATCCCTGTGTTCTAATTTTAAGTTAGTTTTGTATTAAGGATTAATTTGTATAATAAGGATTAAATCAAAATTGGTATATTTACTTTGTTAACTGAAATAATTGTATATTAAGGATTGATTTGGTAATTATTAATAGTATTTTAATGGCTATTTGATGTAATATTTAATGATAAATAACTAATTTTGGTTTTGTAGGAAATTATAGTTAATGATATTTAGTGGAATCGATTTGTTGAAAGGAATTTTGCTTTAAATTATGGTGGGAAATATTTTTGGTAAGTTATAACTAATAGGTTAGATATTCATAATTTTGAATTTTTTTGGTTATTTCAGTAATTATAATATACAATGTTATTCAATGTTTTATAGTGTTCAGAAATGCACAAAAAAGAATCTGGACATGCTAAAAGAGTTGGAAAAAGAAGACTAAATAAACACACTAATTCACAGAAAGTGCTCTTAATACGTTTTTCAATAGAAATAGTCCAGTTTAAATGTTGATAACATTGGAACTGGGCTAGCCTGCAATAGTGTAATTGGATAAATTTAAAAAACCTTTTGGATCTTTACTATTATAATTCATATATAGCAAATGTTTTTACAATATTAGAAAGGTTAAATGTTACCGTTTCATTTTTTAATAAGGCCATACCAGTCTTTTATGTTTCTCCAAACCCTAAGACGAAACATAGAAGTCTTTCAACTTCACAGTGGTGTTAGGACTCGTCTATCTTGAGATTATGATCTTGAATTTGCTCAACAAGTCATAGCTTCACAAATGATAGGTAGCTCCTTTCAGTTGTATCATATACAACTCCCAACAAGTGGTTTCTTGTCCAAATCTCACTTTTACTTTGAGTTTGTTCAGCAAATCGAAAGAGGTTATTCATTTACATACCATTTGGCGACAACCTAGGTATAGTATTTGTACCTAGAGTTTACTTAACAAATACATATAGCTATCTTACCTCGCCCACTCTACATATTAAGAATACCACATAACATCCTCGGTTTAAGTTCTCTCAACAACTAGAGAGTATGTAAGTAATTTATTAATATATAGATGGTAGAGGACAATGCTTATATTAATGATTCATAATCTTTAACATATTTAGTTGAGTGATATCAACTTATGAAATAGTCATTTCTTATGAAATACCCCAGTGATTCAAATATCGAATACATAGAGATAACGGATACATATTATACATATGTATTTATTTCTTAAGTTTATTTTGGGTTCTTATTGTTCCACTTTTGTTTTAAACAATCATATTAAGTTTAGTCATTATATAATTAATTAAATCTTATTTAATTGATAAAATTGATTAACATTTTAGTTAATTTTATATTATTCAATTAAGCATTTTAATTGAATATGTATACCGTAACATTAATGGTTACACACGCACAAATACATACATACATACATATATATGTGTATATATATGTATATATCTTTGTGTGTGTGCGCGTATGCACGTGCATGCGTGCGTGCGTATATTTTACTATTTATTAATTAACTTATTTAATTAGATAATTTAACTAAATATTAATTTCAAAATTTTCTTATGTGTATATTTATATATATGTAGGTATGTACGTATGTGTGTGTACTTACATCATCTTAAACAATTCAAGATAATGTAACATATATCTATATATATTGTTCATGTATATACTTTAATTAATTAACTATTTAATTTATTAATTTTATTAATAAATATTAAAAATTTTAAAATATGTTTATTATATTTTCAAAGCACCTTTGAAAACTGTATTATAACATTTATAATATACATTGTTTTTAAATCTAACTTTGAAAATCATATTATAACATTATAATTTAATTCTTCTTATAAATTTAACTTTTAGATTTAAAATCTTATTTTTAATTCCAAAACAATTTTGAAATCATACTATAACATTTTTAACATATTTATTATTTTAAATTTAACTTTTAAATTCAAATTTTCATTTTTATTTTCAAAGAAAATTAGCCTAAGGCCCAATTCAAATTGGGACTTTTTTGTTAATACCAAAAATATTTATTTTGATGACAACAACCATATAGATACTAATGTTTTCCCAAGTTGTATAGAATATTTTGCAGAATATTATACTGGTACAAGATTATCGAGTTTGAAGACTGATCGGTTAAAAGACTAGAGATCAAGATTTAGAGATGATTAAGAATACTGAAGACTCATGAGTTTAAAGATAAAGACATAAAGAATTCTAGACTGTGGATAATAGTTAATATACATTAGATAAATTTGTTAAAGTCCTTAAGTAGTGACTTTCTTTTTTGAATACTCTCTCACCAAAATATTTATTTTATTTTCAAAATATATTTCTACAAATATTTTGTAAAAGCTTTATGTATTAATGTATTTAAAAACTTTTTTTTAATGACTTTACAAAACGTCAGAATTTTGTAAAACTTTAAAAGTGTTGTTGTTTTTCTCAAAAGAGAAGGATATGTCGACATATGCATATTGGAAAGTTATGAATTTTTATCCCTATCTCTTCACAAATGAACATGTCCCTTCAAACATTATATAAAGGAGACTGGAAAACAAATTTTTTCAAGAATATTCTCTCCATTCTTCTTGCTCTAAATTCTCATTATATATTTCTCAAAATCCACTTTATATACTCTTCAAATCCACTCATGTTCAATCTCTACTTCACTACATTCATTCTCTTTAATCTACTCACTGTTTTGCAAGTATTCACCAATTCAAAGATCAAAGTTGTAACACACCCCAAAATCAGTGTTAATTAATAAATTATTAATAAGGCTCCAAAAATAGAATTTGAGTAAATAATGGAATTTGACAATGAAACTTGCACCATTATGTTTGTTGGCAATTTTTCGAGCATGTGATATCCCTGAAATTTTGGCAATATCAATTTAATAATCCGTGTTAAAATGAAATTAATTTGATAATAATTGTTAATAAGATTTAAATTGATTTTATAATCTTCTTTTAAATAAATATTTAACTGATAATTTATCTTTTGAAAGCTAATAAATTGTTTTCTATTTATAGTATGTATATATTTGTATATATTATAAATAGATAAGCTCTATCCTAAATTTAATAAATAAAGACATGTTTTTTTAAATTTTAATATTTCTGATAACTTGGAAATTTGATTTAATTTAGTATTAAGCTATTAAATAGATATCTATATGGTTTTAAATACTTAAGATAAATGTTTAATAGTTAGAACTTATTCTAGTTTAAGTTTAAATTTAAAATTTATTAACAAAAAGATTGTTTTATTTTCTTTTTAGTATAGCTTGATAAAATTATGGTTCAAATATGCTCAAGATAAAGTTAAAATTTGTTTAAATGATTTTAACTTAAATTTAAATTTAACAAAGGTTGTTTTGTTCTTGTTTAAATATAGTTGATAAAATAAGCAACTTATTTTAATTTAATAATGATTTTTTAAAAAAAAATATCAATAATGTAATATTTTTACAAATGGATTTCAATACAAATAGAAATGGTTATTTTAATTTTATTTAAATACATATATGTGTATTTTGGAGAAAGCTATGATTTGAAAGATTAAAAGTAAGTCTTTTAAAAATGTTTAAAATTAAAATAAACCTTATTAATACTAACACAAGTATAAAAGTAATAAATAAATTTAGTATTTGATAGTTATGTTAAAATAAAAGAGAGCTAAAATACTTAAGTTAAAATTTATAACCAATAACTAAAACAAAACAAAAAATATATATTTGTACACAGGGTAATAAAGTAGTGCATAACCAGGCGAACAAAGTAAAGAAATGTTGCCTGTAAGGTAGTATGCAGGCAAGAATAGAAAAGAAGACAAGTATGAAAACATAAAGTAAAAGCAAACCAGGCTTTGTATATTTGTATGTTGATTGTAAAGCTTAGAAATGAAGGCAAGATCAAAGTAAATAAAATATCTATGTATAAAAATGAGTAATAGGAGACACAGAGTACTTAAGTATTAAATGCTTCCATTTCTCAGCAGCTAACAAAGTCATTTCGAATTATTTTAACATCATTTCAGCCTCCTAATACAGAAATCTTGCCTAATACAAATAAAAACAATATTGTACCTGCATTTGCTAACCCAAATATCACATTCCCCTGTAATATTTTCTTCTATATATACATATCTTCCAGTTCATTTCGTTTATCAAAAATAAGAAAGCCAGAGAATAAGCAACCATATCCATTTTTACAAACTTAAACAACATCATACAACAATTCAATCAACTTTGCAAACCTGAGACTGCATTCTTTCAAATATGAGAACAACTTCCTTAAGACCAGATCAAAGACTTCATTTTTTTTATCAAGCCATTAGCCTGTAATCATTTGCAAAATCAAGAGCCTATGCATTATTATTTTTCAACCTGTGACAAAGAAATTCATATCAGTTTCAAGCCTTTTCAAAATCAAAACCAGAGGCTCTATGTTCATCAATCTAATGTGAGTAACATCACAATTAAATAGTTTATGTGTATTTGTACTGTTACATGTTTCTCTTTGGAGTTCATTCTGTTTGTGTATTCTTTTGTTTAGTATATCTATGTGTATGTTTGAATGTGGTTATGAGCATCTCTGTGTGTCTCTCTGACTTTAGTTCCAGGGTTGAAATCCTCATCAAAATTCATTTGCACTCAATTTAAACTTGATGAAACTTAAGTTCTGAACGTAAAATATTTGTTATAACTTAGACTTAAGTTTAAAAATTTGATTAAGTAAAGAAATCAATTTGTATTGGGTCTGGAATATAAAACAACAGTAGAAAACTAAAATAAGTTAAAACTCAATTATTACAATCGTGGATTGAGGCATATGAATCGAAAGCTAAAATAAAAACTTGAATTTTGAAACAAAAATCAAGATTTTTAGTGAAGGGGTTAGAGTGCGTTCTATGTTCATCAGAGAAAGGAAATTTGGGTATCTCTGATGATCTATGAGACCGGAAGGGTCGGGGCTCTGCTGGGAGATGGAGTAGTGAACGAAGTATCTAGGAAAAATGGTATAAGAGGTGGATGATCATTGTGTTGATGATGGTGGAAGTTTTAAGTTCTTAACCCTAGTTTAACTGGGTTTGGTTGTTCGATCCACCGCGGGTACTATGATTGATCGAGCGCTTCGTGTTTTTGTGAGATGGTGGTTGGGTTGTAGAGGAAGACGAGGCCGGAGTTTCAGGACCCCTGATGGTCGGAGGAGCAGCGGCGAACCGTTGACAGGTTGTGAGGTGGAAATGCTCTGGTGTTTCCAGGTTGTAAGGGTGGTTCCAGGTTGAGTTTGATGCTCGAATTCGTCTCCAGGGATGCGTGGAAGTCTTGGTGATCGAAACTGGAGGAGGTGTGATAGATGCCTCGTGGAGGTCGTCAAAGATGGTCGGAGTTAGGTGGGGGATCGGTGCATGTGCACCGTGCACATTTGTGTCGAAGTCTGTTTTTTTTTCTGGGTTTGAGCAGAGAGGAACTCGAGTTTACTCGAGTAGTTCGAATATCTTACTCGAAGCGTTTAGGATTTTGACTCGAAGCACTAGTAGGGGGTCTCGAGTCTGTGTTGTTCAGGTATTAGCAAACCTGATTTGTTTCAGGTTTATTTTAGTTCAAATTTTTTAAAACAAGTTAAAATCAAAGAATTCAAATCAAAGTTAAATTAATAGATTCAAAAACAGCCAATCAAAGTCTAATGACACTAACACATAAATTGCCCGATGAATCAATGATTCAATTCAAAGATTTTGCTGGTAATTATAGTTCTAAATACGAATTAGGACAATGTACTATCACTCCGAAAGATATTAAAAGTCAAGAATTTCTTTTAGGTTTAAATTTTATCCTAAATTATCGAGGTAGTATTTCAATTTCCAGAAATAGTATTACTTTTAGTAAATATAATTACACATTGCCTACAAACTATCACACTTATCAATCAGAGTTGGCTCGAAAGCGTGGTGGACAGGCGGAATTAGATTTTTTCAAACCAAGGATAGAAAAGATTTCACCCCCCAAAGAGCATAAACAAGTATTAGCTATGTTAGCATTTGAAACGATTAGAGAACTAGAAAAAGGAAAAGAAACGAAGTTTATCCCATATCAGATTATCTCACACCTAGAAAAATTAGGATTAATTAGTGAAGATATTACAAAAAACAGAGTTAAATACACTTGCAAAATAAAAATCATAAATCCAGAAATAACCATTAAAACGGCAAATATTGATTATTCACCAGCCGATATAAAAGAATTTAAAACGCAAATTGAAGAAATGTTAAGGAAAAACTTAATTAGAAGATCTGATAGTAAACATAGGTCAGCAGCCTTTTTAGTTAGAAATCATTCTGAACAAAAAAGAGGTAAGCCAAGAATAGTTTATAATTATAAAAGATTAAATGACAATACAGGAGATGATGGTTATAATATACCAAACAAAGATACATTAATAAATTTAATACAAAACAAATGAATATTTAGCAAGTTTGATTTAAAATCAGGATATAACCAAATAAAGTTAGAAGAAAACTTTAAACCTTGGACAGCATTTATGTGTTCTGAAGGACATTTCGAATGGAATGTATTAAGTTTTGGACTAAAAACAGCACCTGCAATTTTTCAACGATTTATGGATACAATATTTAAGAAATATGATTTCTGTTTAGTATATATTGATGATATTTTAATTGCAAGTAAAAACATTAAAGAACACGAACAGCATTTAAAAACAGTATTTAAGGAAATCAAAGATAATGGGTTGGTTATATCAAAGAAAAAGATGGAGCTTTTTAAACAAAAAATTTCTTTTTTAGGTCTAGAAATTGGTAATGGAAAAATTGAACTTCAGCCACATATTTCTCAGAAAATTATAGAATTTCCAGACAAATTAGATAATAAAAAGAAGATTCAAGCTTTTTTAGGATTAATAAATTATGCTAGAAAATTTATTCCTAATTTAGCGAAATTGGTAGGTCCTTTATATGGTAAAATTTCAAAAAACGGAGAAACACGATTCAATTCAGAGGATATAAAACTAGTCCAAAAAATTAAAGAGGCAGTTAAGAAAATCAGTCCGCTAGAACTACCACTAGAAACAGATTACATTATCATTGAATGCGACGGATGCAAAGAAGGATGGGGAGCAATTCTAAAATGCAAATCATCAAAATACAGTGACAAATCAACAGAAAAAATTGCAGCTTATGCAAGCGGTAATTTTACTAAAGAAACTAAATGGACATCCTTAGATTTTGAAATACAAGCGTTAATCAATGCCTTAGATAAATATAGAATATATCTAAATAAAGAATTCACAGTCCGAACAGATTGTGAAGCAATTGTCAAATTTATTTCAAACGAAAACTCGAAGAAAGTAAATAGAACCAGATGGTTAAATTTGCAAAACCTTATACAGGGTAATGGATACAAGATAAATTTCGAACACATCAGAGGCAAAAATAATCAGTTAGCTGATATCTTATCAAGAAGATTATTTTATGTTTTTAACCAAGTTTGTTGTATGCAGGAGAGATACAACATGAACAAAGAAACAGGAAAGTCCATAGATAACAGCAGTAATAAACGAATGTGGAGGCAAAAGCCCCAATAATCAAAACAGAGGTGAAATCACCTACAACGCCACCAACAGAATCAAGTTCACAGGCTCAATCTCCAGTTAGAACCAGTAATACTCAAACGATGGAGGTTAACACCCCATGCATGACCTTTGGTCAAACTTCTCTGATCCAGTTTAAAAGCAACGATCCTAGAAAATTCAACCTCTTGTTAAAATAAACGATTTATCCCAGCAATGCTTACTTGATCATCTGTGGAATCTAAAGACTATTGAAAATGAACGACGAAATAAACAACGGCTTGGAAATTGTTTTGCGTACTATTTTTCAAAAATACAACAAAAGCCTCTTTCAAAAAATTTCTTTTGTTACATAGTTTTTAGAGGCAATTTTACAGGTGTATTTAAACATTATAGCCAAGTGCAGCTGGCTATACAAAATTATCAAAATCCAGTTTTTAAGGGTTTTTACAATCTGCAACAAGCTTTGGACGAAGCAAGAAATTGCTTTGGCCCTAATTACTATATTGATCCAGATTGTCAACAATCATATTCTCATACAGCCTCATCAACTCCTCAATCCCCAACAGACCTAATAAATTCCCAGGCCTCACAATTAAACGACTTACAGAACCTATATCAACGAAGTCAAGCCCAATTACAACACTATATCCAGAGAAATCAGTTCTTAGAGCAAGAAAATCAGAAGCATGAATACGTTCACAAAACCAACCAATTACTAGAACAACGTATTTCGCAGCTAGTCCGAGAAAAGGAGGAACTCCTCAACCAAATTCCCAAAAGACCAAAGACCCTAACCTATGAACAACTTTCAAATCATCTCAAGCTACGACCAGAGCCCATCCTTGATGAGTTATGCAAACAAGGAGGACAAGAATTAGTCCTCAAGATAGAAAAGCTAACTTATGACCGATGGAATAGTTACCAGGAGGAATTGCAAAGGCTACTTGCAACCTACTTCAAACAGATAATAGAAACGGTTCAGTTCAAGGTAGTCCAAGACAGGAGATCCAACATGCTACGCGCCAGAGTCGATAGTTCACAATTACCATGTGACTTGGATAAAATAGTAAGCTTATTTGATCATGGAATGCTATCTAGGATAACTTTTAGCAATCCAATTGAAGAATCAGTTTTAGAACGTTTTGGTAAACGTTTTGCATTAGTAGCTCAACAATATTTACGTGTTTTTCCAGCCATAATAGTATGTATTAGTTCAACTACTCCAGTCTTTCAGTTTGATAAGAAGCACACAATTAAGCCAGCAACGCATCGGATGGCCATTTTCAAACACGTAAATTATACACGACATAATGTGTCAAAATGTTTAAGATGTTATTTCCAGATGTATGAAGGAACGCCTATTTGGTTTGGAGTAGATAAACCTTGGCAGTATCATCAGTCACAAGTAACGCTAAGTCCTCCCCCAAACTGGAAGGAATTAGTTCTACAAGCAGAAACGTCACGCTATCAAATATGGGGCGAGATGGAATTAAAAGTTCTGCTACCCTTACCAGCAGCAGAACATATGTTTGATCCAAACAATGATGTGGTAATTTACGACCAAGAAACGTCTGAACCAGAATTAGAATCCAGTCCAGACCTCAGTGCAAACGACAGGATGAGGTTAGAAGAGTTTAATCCAATGGATGAGATGGCAGATACAGACTAGAAGATAATCATACAGCTGTAATCCAACAAAGACTCCACTAACAAAGAATCTTATCTCAAGGGACAAGAGAACTCTCCAGATTATGTGCTGTCATATATTATATTATTTCTTTTATTAATGCGCATGACTTTATATAAAGGCAGAATATTATAACTGCCTAGTGTGTGTAATAGATGACCGGTTCAACCGGCTATATAGCTATAAGTATGTGTGTGTAAAATGTAAGCGATATACTTGAGTGCTTAGAAATAAAATAAGCTTTGAAGGAAACACCAATGGCAGCTTAATTTTCTTCCTCATTTCCCTCTGCTTGCTTATATTCCTGCTGAACTTCATATTCTGAGAGAGAGAGAGATATAAAAAAAAAAAAAATTAAAAAGGGTTTTCTGCTGCTAGTGTTTGTAAAAATCGTACCGCTTATCTCCATGAATCAGGTATCTTCTTTATTTTGCCTTCTATGTAACATATGCCTATTTGTGTTTAAATTCTTAGTTAGTTATCTTGTGGGAATTTACCTACAAGATTTTATATCTTTGCTAGCAAAATTTATCAGACCTTGGATATATATATATAAAAAAAAAAGGCCGATCTAGCCCCATACCCCCCTTATTGGTATCAGAGCAAGTTGATCCTAGAGTTACTACAAGAATTAATGATATTCATATAAAGTTGAAATATTATTTTGATGCAGAACCCTCTGAGTCAGTTTATATGGTAGCAAGGGTGCGTAATTCCCGTCTTTAATTGAACATGGTAAACTTCAAAGTAATACGAAAGCTAAGTATGAATAAAATGAAATCTTATAGTAACCACGGGTATCAGTTTCGCTCTTTAGAGTAATAGTTATTTTCTATAATAAATAAATAATTCTCTCTCAAAGAAAAAAATTTTTATCTGGAAAACATAAGCTGCATAGGGAAGTGAACTATTCAAACTGAGAAAAACAACCCTAAAACAAAATCGATTCTTCAAACTTCAAACGCCTAAGCTATTTAAATCTTGAATATACTTTCAAAGAATGAAGTATTGTTAGTATTGATAATTACAAATTTGTCTGTCATTTTGAAAAGGGTTTTCAACATCTTCTACACGAAGAGAATAAACAGCTTAATTCAGTTACAGATTTAATTATAAATCTAGGAATAGCCTTACAACAGTACGATAATTCAACATCTAGGACGTTAGAAGTAATTGCTAAATCCATCTCTGATAAGAACAAAACTTTAAAACAGTTAGTAGACAATTTCGATTTTATTAAAAACCAAAACGAAAGTATCCTACGAACTTTAATAAGCCTAAAAAGTATTCTCCCAGATAAAACAATTATTAACGAACTAAAGTTCTTACTAGAGAATAATAAGCCAAAAGCTATTGAATTAGAATCTAAACGAATTCTAGAAGAACTTAAAACCAGAACGCTTGATTTTGATTTAAAAACCAAACAAATTGAAACGCTCCTTTTGGAAGTTAAAAAGATCGTTAGTGGTTAATTTTATGAATAAATATTTACAAAAAGCAATAGACGACGCAACAAAATTTGTATCACAGCCAGTTCCAAAACAAGGTTTTACTACTTATTCAGGAAACAGTTTATCAGATAAAGAATATCCCAACCTTTTTAATATTTTAATTAGCCTAAATCTTCAGATTTTAGAAAAATTAGAAAGTAAACAAACTTTTGATCAAGAACTAGATAAGATATCAGAACAGCTATTAAATCTAAGTCTAGGAAATTCAGTTGTTAAGAAAAATAAAACACCAGAATTATACAAATTTTGGATCCCAAAATGAACCCAAGAAACTCATTCTCTGGACCCAGTAGGACACTAACAGAATTTACATCCAACCGTAAAACTAAAGATGAAATTTCTAGTATTCTATCAAAAGTAAAATCTAAAAAAGAAAAACAGATAATACAACTAGATGAGGAGGTAGATTTGGACAAAAACTTAGATTTATATAACAACAATCAACTAGATCTGTTAAACCCACGAATCTTATACCAAACAGGAATTACAAACATTAACACAACTCTAATTAGAAGTGTTAGAGAAGAAGAAGTAAGAGTAATAGATAATAGCGTAACCTTAGACGTTTTATCACCAGAAACCATACAAAAATTAAAAAACACGGGAAAAAGATTTTTCCATTTAGGGCTAATAGTAATAGGAATAAAAACATTAACTAGAAAAGGTTTAGGAACGAAACTCCTTACATTGGTTCTAGACAAATCATGGACATCAGATATAGAAAAAGCTTTACTTTCAGGAATGGAAATAGATTTAAACGATAAATCAGCCTTAGTATATTGTGTTCCAGACATTCTTAAAAGTATTAAAGATCTAAAGCATTTAAAACTAGGATTTAAAGCAAGTGGATTTGAAAACTATATTGGCAACAATTTAATTATCAGTATAGGAATAATTGGTAAAGCAAGTAATAGGTCAGGAATGAAGTTCAAAATTAATCTTGACGGAATAGTACAGAACATAGCCAGCAAAGGAATAAAAATGATTGAACCTCGCAGAATTAGTCCAGAAGACTTAGCAGGCCTTGAATGGCAATTAAAAGATTTTGTAGAAAACGATAAAAGCCTTTTTGTCCCAGAATCACAAGTAATATACAATAATCAATTTGGAGAACCAAGTTTAAGATTTGGAAACTATAAGTTCAAACAAAATGAAGAAGAAACGGATACAGAATCAGAAATAGAATTAAGACAGAATCTAAATGAACATCTAGATCACTTTAATACTATAAATTGGGATGATGAACCAATTTATGATCATTACGAAACAGATAAAGAAAGTATTGAAGAATTTGATATATTAGGTTATCTAGTAGATGAAGAACAATATGACAAACAGTATGAAGATAATGATATAGATCTAGAAGTAAAAGAAATGTTTAAAACAGAAAGCAAAAGAACATTACATGAAATAATTGATAAAAAAATAACAGTAGAGAATATAAGAGAAGAAACAGATAATATGCTAATTGCATGTATAACAGAATTGGATATGACATATGAAGACGCTTTTACAACATTATCAAAATATTTCAACATGCCATTAATTGAAGATATTCTAAACAAACAGATCCCTCTTAGTGACTTTTTTATTGAAACAAATTTTATGGACCAGGCTATGATACCAACTAATAAACGAAGTAGATTTGATAACGAACCAAGTAGCCAATATAAAGAAGGACCATTGGAAAGAGAAAAATGGGCTAAACCTGAAGTAGATTATTTACAAGAAAGTCCTTACATAGGAAAAGGAATAAGGAAACCATATGGAAGAATTTACAGCCATAATATGCTATTACTAGAAAATCAATCACCACAATTATGGCCAGAAGAAATTCTAATATGGGAACAAAACGTAGTTCGATATTGGGAAGTAAATAAAAAACCAGAAATGGATATGTGGGCAGTACTAGAAACTACCCTAGGTCCATTGGCCTTAGGAATATATCAAAGCAGAAAAACAGATAATCCAGCCGTAATAACTGAACAGAAAGCTTTAGGAAACAACCCTTACAATTTCACAAGTTTTATTAGACTATTACTAATAGGAAATGATCCAGGTAAAGGCGGTACGCTAATGCAGAACACAGCAATAAGAAACTTAGAACAATTGAGCATAAGAGATTTTAAATATATAAAAGAATTTAGTCGAGATTTTGCAGTTACCCTAGCGCAAACAGGTAAAGCAATGGACGAAGATCTATGTAATAAGTATTTTTCAAAATTACCAGGAGACTTAGGACGAAAATTGCAAGAAGACTGGAATACACAATATGGAGGATTACCTAAATTAGGAATTGGTCCAAGAATAATGTTTGTATTTCAAGAATTAGAGAAACGATGTAAAGAAGCAACTCTACAAGAACAAATTAAAAGACAGGCTTGGGCATTTTGCCGAACAGCTATTTACACCCCACAAGCTTATGGATATTATAAACCTAGAAAATATCTTCGAAAGTCTAAACATTTTGATAAGCATAAAAGAGAAAAATATGTTAAAAGAAGCAAACCAAATAGAAAATGCAACTGCTTTATTTGCGGCGACCCGAATCACCTAGCAAATAGATGTCCTAATAGACAAAACAATCAACAACGGTCTAACTTAGTTGACGAAATAGGAGAATACGAGATAGAAAGTCTTAGTGAAAACGATTTCGATGACACTGAATCAATATATAGTATTGTCTCAGATAACGATGAAGGATCTTCACAGAATAGTATTAGTTACACGCTAATGAATAACGATGATGAATGTGAACACCAGTGGATACAAAACAGAGGTAACGACCATATACCCTGCTTTGTATGTTATAGATATCCTGAAATTATTAAACGTTTTCAATGTGATAAATGCTTTATAGAAATATGTTTTTTATGTGCCAAAAAGCAATTTAATCTAGAGCTTTCATTAAAACAAAATAGAATAAACGAAAAAACGGTATTACAAGAAGAAGTAGATAAACATGATGCGCAGATAAAACTATTACAGTTACAAGTTAGCACCTTACAAAATGATGTTTATTTCTTAAAAGAAAAACACAAAAGTTATAATCCAGATGAAATAGGAAGTTCATCTAAATCAACGGAAACAATAGATAATTTAAATAATAGTATACAGGAAAATACAGAGTTTTCAGTTAATATTAATAAATATAATACATCTCTGCTTACAGTCAACTGTCGAATTTGGTTAGATAATAATAAGTTCATAGAAACAATCGCAATAATAGATACAGGAAGCACTAAAAGCTTAATAGCACATTCTTTAATACCATTACAATATCACAAGCCTTTAAATTACATTATTACATCAAAAACAGCCAATCAAAGTCTAATGACACTAACACATAAATTGCCCGATGAATCAATGATTCAATTCAAAGATTTTGCTGGTAATTATAGTTCTAAATACGAATTAGGACAATGTACTATCACTCCGAAAGATATTAAAAGTCAAGAATTTCTTTTAGGTTTAAATTTTATCCTAAATTATCGAGGTAGTATTTCAATTTCCAGAAATAGTATTACTTTTAGTAAATATAATTACACATTGCCTACAAACTATCACACTTATCAATCAGAGTTGGCTCGAAAGCGTGGTGGACAGGCAGAATTAGATTTTTTCAAACCAAGGATAGAAAAGATTTCACCCCCCAAAGAGCATAAACAAGTATTAGCTATGTTAGCATTTGAAACGATTAGAGAACTAGAAAAAGGAAAAGAAACGAAGTTTATCCCATATCAGATTATCTCACACCTAGAAAAATTAGGATTAATTAGTGAAGATATTACAAAAAACAGAGTTAAATACACTTGCAAAATAAAAATCATAAATCCAGAAATAACCATTAAAACGGCAAATATTGATTATTCACCAGCCGATATAAAAGAATTTAAAACGCAAATTGAAGAAATGTTAAGGCAAAACTTAATTAGAAGATCTGATAGTAAACATAGGTCAGCAGCCTTTTTAGTTAGAAATCATTCTGAACAAAAAAGAGGTAAGCCAAGAATAGTTTATAATTATAAAAGATTAAATGACAATACAGAAGATGATGGTTATAATATACCAAACAAAGATACATTAATAAATTTAATACAAAACAAACGAATATTTAGCAAGTTTGATTTAAAATCAGGATATAACCAAATAAAGTTAGAAGAAAACTTTAAACCTTGGACAGCATTTATGTGTTCTGAAGGACATTTCGAATGGAATGTATTAAGTTTTGGACTAAAAACAGCACCTGCAATTTTTCAACGATTTATGGATACAATATTTAAGAAATATGATTTCTGTTTAGTATATATTGATGATATTTTAATTGCAAGTAAAAACATTAAAGAACACGAACAGCATTTAAAAACAGTATTTAAGGAAATCAAAGATAATGGGTTGGTTATATCAAAGAAAAAGATGGAGCTTTTTAAACAAAAAATTTCTTTTTTAGGTCTAGAAATTGGTAATGGAAAAATTGAACTTCAGCCACATATTTCTCAGAAAATTATAGAATTTCCAGATAAATTAGATAATAAAAAGAAGATTCAAGCTTTTTTAGGATTAATAAATTATGCTAGAAAATTTATTCCTAATTTAGCAAAATTGGTAGGTCCTTTATATGGTAAAATTTCAAAAAACGGAGAAACACGATTCAATTCAGAGGATATAAAACTAGTCCAAAAAATTAAAGAGGCAGTTAAGAAAATCAGTCCGCTAGAACTACCACTAGAAACAGATTACATTATCATTGAATGCGACGGATGCAAAGAAGGATGGGGAGCAATTCTAAAATGCAAACCATCAAAATACAGTGACAAATCAACAGAAAAAATTGCAGCTTATGCAAGCGGTAATTTTACTAAAGAAACTAAATGGACATCCTTAGATTTTGAAATACAAGCGTTAATCAATGCCTTAGATAAATATAGAATATATCTAAATAAAGAATTCACAGTCCGAACAGATTGTGAAGCAATTGTCAAATTTATTTCAAACGAAAACTCGAAGAAAGTAAATAGAACCAGATGGTTAAATTTGCAAAACCTTATACAGGGTAATGGATACAAGATAAATTTCGAACACATCAGAGGCAAAAATAATCAGTTAGCTGATATCTTATCAAGAAGATTATTTTATGATTTTAACCAAGTTTGTTGTATGCAGGAGAGATACAACATGAACAAAGAAATAGGATAGTCCATAGATAACAGCAGTAATAAACGAATGTGGAGGCAAAAGCCCCAATAATCAAAACAGAGGTGAAATCACCTACAACGCCACCAACAGAATCAAGTTCACAGGCTCAATCTCCAGTTAGAACCAGTAATACTCAAACGATGGAGGTTAACACCCCATGCATGACCTTTGGTCAAACTTCTCTGATCCAGTTTAAAAGCAACGATCCTAGAAAATTCAAACCTCTTGTTAAAATAAACGATTTATCCCAGCAATGCTTACTTGATCATCTGTGGAATCTAAAGACCATTGAAAATGAACGAAGAAATAAACAACGGCTTGGAAATTGTTTTGCGTACTATTTTTCAAAAATACAACAAAAGCCTCTTTCAAAAAATTTCTTTTGTTACATAGTTTTTAGAGGCAATTTTACAGGTGTATTTAAACATTATAGCCAAGTGCAGCTGGCTATACAAAATTATCAAAATCCAGTTTTTAAGGGTTTTTACAATCTGCAACAAGCTTTGGACGAAGCAAGAAATTGCTTTGGCCCTAATTATTATATTGATCCAGATTGTCAACAATCATATTCTCATACAGCCTCATCAACTCCTCAATCCCCAACAGACCTAATAAATTCCCAGGCCTCACAATTAAACGACTTACAGAACCTATATCAACGAAGTCAAGCCCAATTACAACACTATATCCAGAGAAATCAGTTCTTAGAGCAAGAAAATCAGAAGCATGAATACGTTCACAAAACCAACCAATTACTAGAACAACGTATTTCGCAGCTAGTCCGAGAAAAGGACGAACTCCTCAACCAAATTCCCAAAAGACCAAAGACCCTAACCTATGAACAACTTTCAAATCATCTCAAGCTACGACCAGAGCCCATCCTTGATGAGTTATGCAAACAAGGAGGACAAGAATTAGTCCTCAAGATAGAAAAGCTAACTTATGACCGATGGAATAGTTACCAGGAGGAATTGCAAAGGCTACTTGCAACCTACTTCAAACGGATAATAGAAACGGTTCAGTTCAAGGTAGTCCAAGACAGGAGATCCAACATGCTACGCGCCAGAGTCGATAGTTCACAATTACCATGTGACTTGGATAAAATAGTAAGCTTATTTGATCATGGAATGCTATCTAGGATAACTTTTAGCAATCCAATTGAAGAATCAGTTTTAGAACGTTTTGGTAAACGTTTTGCATTAGTAGCTCAACAATATTTACGTGTTTTTCCAGCCATAATAGTATGTATTAGGTCAACTACTCCAGTCTTTCAGTTTGATAAGAAGCACACAATTAAGCCAGCAATGCATCGGATGGCCATTTTCAAACACGTAAATTATACACGACATAATGTGTCAAAATGTTTAAGATGTTATTTCCAGATGTATGAAGGAACGCCTATTTGGTTCGGAGTAGATAAACCTTGGCAGTATCATCAGTCACAAGTAACGCTAAGTCCTCCCCCAAACTGGAAGGAATTAGTTCTACAAGCAGAAACGTCACGCTATCAAATATGGGGCGAGATGGAATTAAAAGTTCTGCTACCCTTTCCAGCAGCATAACATATGTTTGATCCAAACAATGATGTGGTAATTTACGACCAAGAAACGTCTGAACCAGAATTAGAATCCAGTCCAGACCTCAGTGCAAACGACAGGATGAGGTTAGAAGAGTTTAATCCAATGGATGAGATGGCAGATACAGACTAGAAGATAATCATACAGCTGTAATCCAACAAAGACTCCACTAACAAAGAATCTTATCTCAGGGGACAAGAGAACTCTCCAGATTATGTGCTGTCATATATTATATTATTTCTTTTATTAATGCGCATGACTTTATATAAAGGCAGAATATTATAACTGCCTAGTGTGTGTAATAGATGACCGGTTCAACCGGCTATATAGCTATAAGTATGTGTGTGTAAAATGTAAGCGATATACTTGAGTGCTCAGAAATAATATAAGCTTTGAAGGAAACACCAATGGCAGCTTAATTTTCTTCCTCATTTCCCTGTGCTTGCTTATTTTCCTGCTGAACTTCATATTCTGAGAGAGAGAGAGAGATATATATATATAAAAAAAAGGGTTTTCTGCTGCTAGTGTTTGTAAAAATCGTACCGCTTATCTCCATGAATCAGGTATCTTCTTTATTTTGCCTTCTATGTAACATATGCCTATTTTTGTTTAAATTCTTAGTTGGTTATCTTGTGGGAATTTACCTACAAGATTTTATATCTTTGCTAGCAAAATTTATCAGACCTTGGATATAAAAAAAAAAGAATAGGGGGGGTATGGGGCTAGATCAGCCTTCTTTTTTTTTTTTATATCCAAGGTCTGATAAATTTTGCTAGCAAAGATATAAAATCTTGTAGGTAAATTCCCACAAGATAACCAACTAAGAATTTAAACCCAAATAGGCATATGTTACATAGAAGGCAAAATAAAGAAGATACCTGATTCATGGAGATAAGCGGTACGATTTTTACAAACACTAGCAGCAGAAAACCCTTTTTTTTTATATCTCTCTCTCTCTCAGAATATGAAGTTCAGCAGGAAAATAAGCAAGCACAGGGAAATGAGGAAGAAAATTAAGCTGCCATTGGTGTTTCCTTCAAAGCTTATATTATTTCTGAGCACTCAAGTATATCGCTTACATTTTACACACACATACTTATAGCTATATAGCCGGTTGAACCGGTCATCTATTACACACACTAGGCAGTTATAATATTCTGCCTTTATATAAAGTCATGCGCATTAATAAAAGAAATAATATAATATATGACAGCACATAATCTGGAGAGTTCTCTTGTCCCTTGAGATAAGATTCTTTGTTAGTGGAGTCTTTGTTGGATTACAGCTGTATGATTATCTTCTAGTCTATATCTGCCATCTCATCCATTGGATTAAACTCTTCTAACCTCATCCTGTCGTTTGCACTGAGGTCTGGACTGGATTCTAATTCTGGTTCAGACGTTTCTTGGTCGTAAATTACCACATCATTGTTTGGATCAAACATATGTTCTGCTGCTGGTAAGGGTAGCAGAACTTTTAATTCCATCTCGCCCCATATTTGATAGCGTGACGTTTCTGCTTGTAGAACTAATTCCTTCCAGTTTGGGGAGGACTTAGCGTTACATGTGACTGATGATACTGCCAAGATTTATCTGCTCCGAACCAAATAGGCGTTCCTTCATACATCTGGAAATAACATCTTAAACATTTTGACACATTATGTCGTGTATAATTTATGTGTTTGAAAATGGCCATCCGATGCGTTGCTGGCTTAATTGTGTGCTTCTTATCAAACTGAAAGACTGGAGTAGTTGAACTAATACATGCTATTATGGCTGGAAAAACACGTAAATATTGTTGAGCTACTAATGCAAAACGTTTACCAAAACGTTCTAAAACTGATTCTTCAATTGGATTGCTAAAAGTTATCCTAGATAGCATTCCATGATCAAATAAGCTTACTATTTTATCCAAGTCACATGGTAATTGTGAACTATCGACTCTGGCGCGTAGCATGTTGGATCTCCTGTCTTGGACTACCTTGAACTGAACCGTTTCTATTATCCGTTTGAAGTAGGTTGCAAGTAGCCTTTGCAATTCCTCCTGGTAACTATTCCATCGGTCATAAGTTAGCTTTTCTATCTTGAGGACTAATTCTTGTCCTCCTTGTTTGCATAACTCATCAAGGATGGGCTCTGGTCGTAGCTTGAGATGATTTGAAAGTTGTTCATAGGTTAGGGTCTTTGGTCTTTTGGGAATTTGGTTGAGGAGTTCCTCCTTTTCTCGGACTAGCTGCGAAATACGTTATTCTAGTAATTGGTTGGTTTTGTGAACGTATTCATGCTTCTGATTTTCTTGCTCTAAGAACTGATTTCTCTGGATATAGTGTTGTAATTGGGCTTGACTTCGTTGATATAGGTTCTGTAAGTCGTTTAATTGTGAGGCCTGGGAATTTATTAGGTCTGTTGGGGATTGAGGAGTTGATGAGGCTGTATGAGAATATGATTGTTGACAATCTGGATCAATATAATAATTAGGGCCAAAGCAATTTCTTGCTTCGTCCAAAGCTTGTTGCAGATTGTAAAAACCCTTAAAAACTGGATTTTGATAATTTTGTATAGCCATCTGCACTTGGCTATAATGTTTAATACACCTGTAAAATTGCCTCTAAAAACTATGTAACAAAAGAAATTTTTTGAAAGAGGCTTTTGTTGTATTTTTGAAAAATAGTACGCAAAACAATTTCCAAGCCGTTGTTTATTTCGTCGTTCATTTTCAATAGTCTTTAGATTCCATAGATGGTCAAGTAAGCATTGCTGGGATAAATCGTTTATTTTAACAAGAGGTTTGAATTTTCTAGGATCGTTGCTTTTAAACTGGATCAGAGAAGTTTGACCAAAGGTCATGCATGGGGTGTTAACCTCCATCATTTGAGTATTACTGGTTCTAACTGGAGATTGAGCCTGTGAACTTGATTCTGTTGGTGGCGTTGTAGGTGATTTCACCTCTGTTTTGATTATTGGGGCTTTTGCCTCCATATTCGTTTTATTACTGCTGTTATCTATGGACTTTCCTGTTTCTTTGTTCATGTTGTATCTCTCCTGCATACAACAAACTTGGTTAAAAACATAGAATAATCTTCTTGATAAGATATCAGCTAACTGATTATTTTTGCCGATGTGTTCGAAATTTATCTTGTATCCATTACCCTGTATAAGGTTTTGCAAATTTAACCATCTGGTTCTATTTACTTTCTTCGAGTTTTCGTTTGAAATAAATTTGACAATTGCTTCACAATCTGTTCGGACTGTGAATTCTTTATTTAGATATATTCTATATTTATCTAAGGCATTGATTAACGCTTGTATTTCAAAATCTAAGGATGTCCATTTAGTTTCTTTAGTAAAATTATCGCTTGCATAAGCTGCAATTTTTTCTGTTGATTTGTCACTGTATTTTGATGGTTTGCATTTTAGAATTGCTCCCCATCCTTCTTTGCATCCGTCGCATTCAATGATAATGTAATCTGTTTCTAGTGGTAGTTCTAGCGGACTGATTTTCTTAACTGCCTCTTTAATTTTTTGGACTAGTTTTATATCCTCTGAATTGAATCGTGTTTCTCCGTTTTTTGAAATTTTACCATATAAAGGACCTACCAATTTTGCTAAATTAGGAATAAATTTTCTAGCATAATTTATTAATCCTAAAAAAGCTTGAATCTTCTTTTTATTATCTAATTTATCTGGAAATTCTATAATTTTCTGAGAAATATGTGGCTGAAGTTCAATTTTTCCATTACCAATTTCTAGACCTAAAAAAGAAATTTTTTGTTTAAAAAGCTCCATCTTTTTCTTTGATATAACCAACCCATTATCTTTGATTTCCTTAAATACTGTTTTTAAATGCTGTTCGTGTTCTTTAATGTTTTTACTTGCAATTAAAATATCATCAATATATACTAAACAGAAATCATATTTCTTAAATATTGTATCCATAAATCGTTGAAAAATTGCAGGTGCTGTTTTTAGTCCAAAACTTAATACATTCCATTCGAAATGTCCTTCAGAACACATAAATGCTGTCCAAGGTTTAAAGTTTTCTTCTAACTTTATTTGGTTATATCCTGATTTTAAATCAAACTTGCTAAATATTCGTTTGTTTTGTATTAAATTTATTAATGTATCTTTGTTTGGTATATTATAACCATCATCTTCTGTATTGTCATTTAATCTTTTATAATTATAAACTATTCTTGGCTTACCTCTTTTTTGTTCAGAATGATTTCTAACTAAAAAGGCTGCTGACCTATGTTTACTATCAGATCTTCTAATTAAGTTTTGCCTTAACATTTCTTCAATTTGCGTTTTAAATTCTTTTATATCGGCTGGTGAATAATCAATATTTGCCGTTTTAATGGTTATTTCTGGATTTATGATTTTTATTTTGCAAGTGTATTTAACTCTGTTTTTTGTAATATCTTCACTAATTAATCCTAATTTTTCTAGGTGTGAGATAATCTGATATGGGATAAACTTCGTTTCTTTTCCTTTTTCTAGTTCTCTAATCGTTTCAAATGCTAACATAGCTAATACTTGTTTATGCTCTTTGGGGGGTGAAATCTTTTCTATCCTTGGTTTGAAAAAATCTAATTCTGCCTGTCCACCACGCTTTCGAGCCAACTCTGATTGATAAGTGTGATAGTTTGTAGGCAATGTGTAATTATATTTACTAAAAGTAATACTATTTCTGGAAATTGAAATACTACCTCGATAATTTAGGATAAAATTTAAACCTAAAAGAAATTCTTGACTTTTAATATCTTTCGGAGTGATAGTACATTGTCCTAATTCGTATTTAGAACTATAATTACCAGCAAAATCTTTGAATTGAATCATTGATTCATCGGGCAATTTATGTGTTAGTGTCATTAGACTTTGATTGGCTGTTTTTGATGTAATAATGTAATTTAAAGGCTTGTGATATTGTAATGGTATTAAAGAATGTGCTATTAAGCTTTTAGTGCTTCCTGTATCTATTATTGCGATTGTTTCTATGAACTTATTATTATCTAACCAAATTCGACAGTTGACTGTAAGCAGAGATGTATTATATTTATTAATATTAACTGAAAACTCTGTATTTTCCTGTATACTATTATTTAAATTATCTATTGTTTCCGTTGATTTAGATGAACTTCCTATTTCATCTGGATTATAACTTTTGTGTTTTTCTTTTAAGAAATAAACATCATTTTGTAAGGTGCTAACTTGTAACTGTAATAGTTTTATCTGCGCATCGTGTTTCTCTACTTCTTCTTGTAATACCGTTTTTTCGTTTATTCTATTTTGTTTTAATGAAAGCTCTAGATTAAATTGCTTTTTGGCACATAAAAAACATATTTCTATAAAGCATTTATCACATTGAAAACGTTTAATAATTTCAGGATATCTATAACATACAAAGCAGGGTATATGGTCGTTACCTCTGTTTTGTATCCACTGGTGTTCACATTCATCATCGTTATTCATTAGCGTGTAACTAATACTATTCTGTGAAGATCCTTCATCGTTATCTGAGACAATACTATATATTGATTCAGTGTCATCGAAATCGTTTTCACTAAGACTTTCTATCTCGTATTCTCCTATTTCGTCAACTAAGTTAGACCGTTGTTGATTGTTTTGTCTATTAGGACATCTATTTGCTAGGTGATTCGGGTCGCCGCAAATAAAGCAGTTGCATTTTCTATTTGGTTTGCTTCTTTTAACATATTTTTCTCTTTTATGCTTATCAAAATGTTTAGACTTTCGAAGATATTTTCTAGGTTTATAATATCCATAAGCTTGTGGGGTGTAAATAGCTGTTCGGCAAAATGCCCAAGCCTGTCTTTTAATTTGTTCTTGTAGAGTTGCTTCTTTACATCGTTTCTCTAATTCTTGAAATACAAACATTATTCTTGGACCAATTCCTAATTTAGGTAATCCTCCATATTGTGTATTCCAGTCTTCTTGCAATTTTCGTCCTAAGTCTCCTGGTAATTTTGAAAAATACTTATTACATAGATCTTCGTCCATTGCTTTACCTGTTTGCGCTAGGGTAACTGCAAAATCTCGACTAAATTCTTTTATATATTTAAAATCTCTTATGCTCAATTGTTCTAAGTTTCTTATTGCTGTGTTCTGCATTAGCGTACCGCCTTTACCTGGATCATTTCCTATTAGTAATAGTCTAATAAAACTTGTGAAATTGTAAGGGTTGTTTCCTAAAGCTTTCTGTTCAGTTATTACGGCTGGATTATCTGTTTTTCTGCTTTGATATATTCCTAAGGCCAATGGACCTAGGGTAGTTTCTAGTACTGCCCACATATCCATTTCTGGTTTTTTATTTACTTCCCAATATCGAACTACGTTTTGTTCCCATATTAGAATTTCTTCTGGCCATAATTGTGGTGATTGATTTTCTAGTAATAGCATATTATGGCTGTAAATTCTTCCATATGGTTTCCTTATTCCTTTTCCTATGTAAGGACTTTCTTGTAAATAATCTACTTCAGGTTTAGCCCATTTTTCTCTTTCCAATGGTCCTTCTTTATATTGGCTACTTGGTTCGTTATCAAATCTACTTCGTTTATTAGTTGGTATCATAGCCTGGTCCATAAAATTTGTTTCAATAAAAAAGTCACTAAGAGGGATCTGTTTGTTTAGAATATCTTCAATTAATGGCATGTTGAAATATTTTGATAATGTTGTAAAAGCGTCTTCATATGTCATATCCAATTCTGTTATACATGCAATTAGCATATTATCTGTTTCTTCTCTTATATTCTCTACTGTTATTTTTTTATTAATTATTTCATGTAATGTTCTTTTGCTTTCTGTTTTAAACGTTTCTTCTACTTCTAGATCTATATCATTATCTTCATACTGTTTGTCATATTGTTCTTCATCTACTAGATAACCTAATATATCAAATTCTTCAATACTTTCTTTATCTGTTTCGTAATGATCATAAATTGGTTCATCATCCCAATTTATAGTATTAAAGTGATCTAGATGTTCATTTAGATTCTGTCTTAATTCTATTTCTGATTCTGTATCCGTTTCTTCTTCATTTTGTTTGAACTTATAGTTTCCAAATCTTAAACTTGGTTCTCCAAATTGATTATTGTATATTACGTGTGATTCTGGGACAAAAAGGCTTTTATCGTTTTCTACAAAATCTTTTAATTGCCATTCAAGGCCTGCTAAGTCTTCTGAACTAATTCTGCGAGGTTCAATCATTTTTATTCCTTTGCTGGCTATGTTCTGTACTATTCCATCAAGATTAATTTTGAACTTCATTCCTGACCTATTACTTGCTTTACCAATTATTCCTATACTGATAATTAAATTGTTGCCAATATAGTTTTCAAATCCACTTGCTTTAAATCCTAGTTTTAAATGCTTTAGATCTTTAATACTTTTAAGAATGTCTGGAACACAATATACTAAGGCTAATTTATCGTTTAAATCTATTTCCATTCCTGAAAGTAAAGCTTTTTCTATATCTGATGTCCATGATTTGTCTAGAACCAATGTAAGGAGTTTCGTTCCTAAACCTTTTCTAGTTAATGTTTTTATTCCTATTACTATTAGCCCTAAATGGAAAAATCTTTTTCCCGTGTTTTTTAATTTTTGTATGGTTTCTGGTGATAAAACGTCTAAGGTTACGCTATTATCTATTACTCTTACTTCTTCTTCTCTAACACTTCTAATTAGAGTTGTGTTAATGTTCGTAATTCCTGTTTGGTATAAGATTCGTGGGTTTAACAGATCTAGTTGATTGTTGTTATATAAATCTAAGTTTTTGTCCAAATCTACCTCCTCATCTAGTTGTGTTATCTGTTTTTCTTTTTTAGATTTTACTTTTGATAGAATACTAGAAATTTCATCTTTAGGTTTACCGTTGGATGTAAATTCTGTTAGTTTCCTACTGGGTCCAGAGAATGAGTTTCTTGGGTTCATTTTGGGATCCAAAATTTGTATAATTCTGGTGTTTTATTTTTCTTAACAACTGAATTTCCTAGACTTAGATTTAATAGCTGTTCTGATATCTTATCTAGTTCTTGATCAAAAGTTTGTTTACTTTCTAATTTTTCTAAAATTTGAAGATTTAGGCTAATTAAAATATTAAAAAGGTTGGGATATTCTTTATCTGATAAACTGTTTCCTGAATAAGTAGTAAAACCTTGTTTTGGAACTGGCTGTGATGCAAATTTTGTTGCGTCGTCTATTGCTTTTTGTAAATATTTATTCATAAAATTAACCACTAACGATCTTTTTAACTTCCAAAAGGAGCGTTTCAATTTGTTTGGTTTTTAAATCAAAATCAAGCGTTCTGGTTTTAAGTTCTTCTAGAATTCGTTTAGATTCTAATTCAATAGCTTTTGGCTTATTATTCTCTAGTAAGAACTTTAGTTCGTTAATAATTGTTTTATCTGGGAGAATACTTTTTAGGCTTATTAAAGTTCGTAGGATACTTTCGTTTTGGTTTTTAATAAAATCAAAATTGTCTACTAACTGTTTTAAAGTTTTGTTCTTATCAGAGATGGATTTAGCAATTACTTCTAACGTCCTAGATGTTGAATTATCGTACTGTTGTAAGGCTATTCCTAGATTTATAATTAAATCTGTAACCAAATTAAGCTGTTTATTCTCTTCGTGTAGAAGATGTTGAAAACCCTTTTCAAAATGACAGACAAATTTGTAATTATCAATACTAACAATACTTCGTTCTTTGAAAGTATATTCAAGATTTAAATAGCTTAGGCGTTTGAAGTTTGAAGAATCGATTTTGTTTTAGGGTTGTTTTTCTCAGTTTGAATAGTTCACTTCCCTATGCAGCTTATGTTTTCCAGATAAATTTTTTTTCTTTGAGAGAGAATTATTTATTTATTATAGAAAATAACTATTACTCTAAAGAGCGAAACTGATACCCGTGGTTACTATAAGATTTCATTTTATTCATACTTAGCTTTCGTATTACTTTGAAGTTTACCATGTTCAATTAAAGACGGGAATTACGCACCCTTGCTACCCTATAAACTGACTCAGAGGGTTCTGCATCAAAATAATATTTCAACTTTATATGAATATCATTAATTCTTGTAGTAACTCTAGGATCAACTTGCTCTGATACCAATAAGGGGGGTATGGGGCTAGATCAGCCTTCTTTTTTCTTTTTTTCTTTTTTTTTTAAAAGAAAAAACAAACGCAATCTTAGAGGAAAAAAAGTAATTCCACAAATAAGGGTGCGTGGCCCAGAAAACTGAAGAAAAATAACATAGATAAAAAACTTTAACTCTCCAGCTAGCAGATTTACATGTACATGTATTGCTGAGTAGATGAATTAGGAGGATAGCCAGGTACAGAAGAGGGTTGAGCGGCAAGGCCATGCTGTCCAGCCATGGCCCCCCCAGCACCTTGGTTGAACATGACTTGTCTTTGATATGCTAAAAGATCTGCGTTCGTGTACCCTTGTGGAGCTCCTCCTCCAGCTGTTAGCAGTTGGAATGTTGGGGCAGGCGGTGGCAGCGGGTTTGATGCCGTGCCCGACGGTGTTTAATCAAGATGAATATCTAGAGAATAATTAATTAATTTGATGATTGTATTAGCAGGATTTATAGATGAAGTAATTAATTTAATTTACTTTAAATTAATTAGAGATAGAAGTAGTTAATTTAATTCATTTTAAATTAATTATAAATGGTATGATTATAAATCATTGCTTATGGATAAATGATATTGATATTTCATTTGATGATTGTGAACTCGGATATGAGATGAATAATATCTATGTGATATGATGCTTGGTTTAAGTATGATAATATTTATTATCTGATTAGGATGATAATATGAATTATCTGTTTATGATGATGGTGTGATTATCTACTATGATATTGTGAATTATCTATCTGTGTGTATATTGATAATATTGAATTAAATTGTTAAGACTAAATAAACAACTTGGCCTTAAAAGATACATTTTGGATTTCGATGAGACCGGGATCGGGTTTCCATATTTGGACATCCGAAAACCACATCGATCCAAATTAACGATAGGTCTTGAATCTGAAGTGAAGATGAAGATTCAGAGTGCAAGGGTTATTGTCGTTAACTCTGAGGGTGATTCCAAAATGAGTGTAATGAGATAATGCATTCGGTTTCGTTCGAACTCGGAACGAACTTGTATGGATTGAATGATTTCAGAACATCGTCAGGTGGGTGATGAGCATTCTAAGAAATGTATTCTCTAAAGGTAATCGCAGCCTCAAGCCTCATCAACCAGGAATGGCTAAAACAGGGGAGGTGCAGCAAGGTTAGGTGGGTCATGCCCAAGCAGGATGAGATATACCCCTGTCTAGATGTCCCTTTATTTTTCGGCTGCGTGGGCGGTTGATTGCAACAACTGTCGGGGTTATCTTGTTCGAGACTGTTCAGTAAGGAATGATTCCGGCCTTATGTTGTAGGCGGTCGGGAGTGATCCTCGGTACGTTGATCTAGGCCACGTACTGTGACGGGCGGTACCCCAGTAGCCCTGCCATTGTATGGAATCCAAAATCCGATAAGTGCCAGGTTTTGATTGTATTACCCACTTTTGTGGCTAATAGCTGGAATTTAATGAATGTAACAATTTCGGCTATTTTCTATTTACTTGAAAACCCTAGACCTATTATAATATCACTGAATTTCCTATCAAATTTTTTGGTTAGCGTAAGGTAAAAAGTTACCCATGTTTATTTGTGGGGAGTCTTACATGATACCTTTTTGTTTTCAAAGGTTTTCAAAATTAAGCAAGTTTAACCCGTTACTCACACCAGACCCATGTCTGACCCAGAGTTTATTTCTGTTTTTGTTAAACTCTCGGGTACTCAAATTTTTATGAGTAGCCAAGGGATTCAGGTTGGCTTTGACGAATTATGGAGGAGTAATGGAGCAGGAGGCTTCAGCGTGTAGATATATATAGTTCCGCTGTATTGGTGTCTTTGAGTTATTTGTTTGAGTTGTATCGAGTTGTATTAGCTAGACAGGTGTTTATAACTGTCTAGTATGTGTTGTATGATCTGTATAACTCTGATTGATGTTGTATATTATGTAAATACTTATGTGATTAATATAATTTATTCATTCCGCCGTGAGATTCTGATATTGTTGTTCTTTCTTCTCTATCTTTTCTATTTTCTCACCCCTTTCTTTCTTCAAGATGATACAGATTTCTGGTAGTAGAAACCTGAGCCGTCACAGTTGGTATCAGAGTGCCAGGTTGAGGGAATACCTAGGCCCTTGAGTGATTTCTTTCATGAGAGAGCGTATTTGTAATTTTATTATATATATATATATATATATATATATGTATATATATATTTCTACCTATTTGTTGGGTTACCTGTTTGGGTTTTCCAATGAGTTATAAGGGTAGATAGGGTAATGGTGTGTGTAATATGACTACCAGTGGTCAGAGTTTGAGTATTTGAGGTTGGAAGTGTATTTGTCGAGACTGTAGACCTAATACCGTCTCGAGTGAGCTTTGGGTGGTGTAAGGATTTCATTAATCTCTAAAGGAAATCTATTAAGGTTCGGAGTTCACTTTTGAAGCGTAAGTTTGGCTGAGCTAGAGTTTAGATCTGTCGGTTGGACAGAAGCAAGGCATGATATCTTGATACCTCAAGGTGTAGTAGTTGTATGATGAGACACAGTGACTATGGATGTCTCCGAAGATGTTTCTTTGTAACAAGTTAAGAAAGTGTGTCTGCTCGGTGTTGTCACTGTGTTCAGCTGGGTGTTTCTGTTTGATTTGAGGTCCGAGTTCCTCGAAGAGCTTTAGATTAGGGAGTCTTTTGGCTTAGCAGTTTTTCTTGGGGTAACTTCAGAAGCAGTAGAGTAGTTCCGTTTCTTCGATTGATTGGCCACATAAGTGTAAGCTGTTTTGATTGGTAAAGCGAGAACAGTTTTTCTTTGGAAATAGGCTGGATTGATCGCAAAAGTGGCTTGCGATAGTTTGAGAGTTCTCTTGTGTTTCAGAGATATTTTTCTGGATGTCTTCAGGAATTCAGAGTTTTGTCAGCATTTGAAGATTGAGTTTGGTATCGACTGGATTCCATAAGTGGTACCGATGGTTCGGCTTAGTAATAGGATGGTTTTTGAGTTTGGTGAAGTAGCTCAGGTTTTGGAGGAACTTCTGAGTTTTCTTTTTGCATCTGTGGAACCCTAATGTTGGAATGTGTTGTCCAGTCTGTGTTCGACTTTAGCATTTATATCTGTTCAGTCAGAGTTGCACAGTGGAAGCATGGTGGCAGTTGTTTTAGTTGGGAAGCAATTGGATGTTGCAATGTTTGGATTGGAGAGTTCTACGGGAATTTTTTTTCTGAGGCCAGATTGGAGTGCGCCTGTTTTATCTTTTTCGGATGAGAGAAGTGAGATCAGCCTTCTGATTTTGGAATAGAGTTTGTGTTCTGAGTTTTGGTCGATCTTGGAAAGGTCATTTTGTTGGATTGTCTTTGGTTCAGTTTGTTTCTAAGGACATCAACAAGAGTTGAGCTGATCAAGAAAGATGTAGGCAGCCTAGGATCGTCCGAAGAATTTTGTGGATAAGAGATGAAGGAGTTTGGATTCCGAAGTCGGAGATTCGATTTTGGATAAGTGTTTGGTCTTCAGGATTGAATTGTCAGTTTGTATAACTGGAATTCGTTGTGTTTCACGTATCTCTGAGGGAGTACGTGTAAGATCTATCTCTGGTTGTAGAACCAGCAGTTCAGGGAGTTTTGGATGTTGATTCAGACTTGTTTATAGTCTGATATCCTGTCTTGTCTTGTAGATCTAGATGAGTGGAAGCTCTGTAGCTTAGTAGCTAGATTGTTTGGATTCTGTAGAGCGAGTATCCCGGTATTTATATTTGGAAAACTCGAGAAAATTCTATCCGGAATTTTGTGTGGATAGTTAGATTTGTTTGATTGGATAAATTGGTTGTTATGGTTGTTAGCATATGATTGATATATGTTTGTTTTCAAAAATTAAGTCTTTAATTAGATTATTAAATTACCTTTGCTTTAAATTTCGGGGACGAAATTCTTTTAAGGGGGGAGGAATATGATATTCCGGAAATTTTGGTAATATCAATTTAATAATCTATGTTAAAATTAAATTAATTTGATAATAATTGTTAATAAGATTTAATTTGATTTTATAATCTTCTTTTAAATAAATATTTAACTGATAATTTATCTTTTAAAAGCTAATAAATTGTTTTATATTTGTAGTATGTATATATTTGTATATATTTGTATATATTATAAATAGATAAGCTCTATCTTAAATTTAATAAATAAAGACATGTTTTTTTAAAATTTTAATATTTCTGATAACTTGGAAATTTGATTTAATTTAGTATTAAGCTATTAAATAGATATCTATATGGTTTTAAATACTTAAGATAAATGTTTAATAGTTAGAACTTATTCTAGCTTAAGTTTAAATTTAAAATTTATTAACAAAAAGATTGTTTTATTTTCTTTTTAGTATGGCTTGATAAAATTATGGTTTAAATATGCTCAAGATAAAGTTAGAATTTGTTTAAATGATTTTAACTTAAATTTAAATTTAACAAAGGTTGTTTTGTTCTTGTTTAAATATAGTTGATAAAATAAGTAATTTATTTATAATTTATTTTAATTTAATAATGAGTTTTTTTTAAACAATATCAATAATGTAATATTTTTACAAATGGATTTCAATACAAATAGAAATGGTTATTTTAAATTTATTTAAATACATATATGTGTATTTTGGAGAAAGCTATAATTTGAAAGATTAAAAGTAAGTCTTTTAAAAATGTTTAAAATTAAAATAAACCTTATTAATACTAACACAAGTATAAAAGTAATAAATAAATTTAGTATTTGATAGTTATGTTAAAATAAAAGAGAGCTAAAATACTTAAGTTAAAATTTATAACCAATAACTAAAACAAAAAAAACAATTTTTTTTTACACAGGGTAATAAAGTAGTGCATAACCAGGCAAACAAAGTAAAGAAATGTTGCCTGTAAGGTAGTATGCAGGCAAGAACAGAAAAGAAGACAAGTATGAAAACATAAAGTAAAAGCAAACCAGGCTTTGTATATTTGTATGTTAATTGTAAAGCTTAGAAATGAAGGCAAGATCAAAGTAAATAAAATATCTATGTATAAAAATGAGTAATAGGAGACACAAAGTACTTAAGTATTAAATGCTTCCAATTCTTAGCCGCTAACAAAGTCATTTCGAATTGTTTTAACATCATTTCAGCCTCCTAATACAGAAATCTTGCCTGATACAAACAAAAACAATATTGTACCTGCATTTGCTAACCCAGATATCACCTTCCCCTGTAATATTTTCTTCTATATATACATATCTTCCAGTTCATTTCGTTTATCAAAAATAAGAAAACCAGAGAATAAGCAACCATATCCATTTTTACAAACTTAATCAACATCATAAAACAATTCAATCAACTTTGCAAACCTGAGACTACATTCTTTTAAATCTGAGAACAACTTCCTCAAGGCCATATCAAAGACTTCATTTTTTTATCAAGCCATTAGCCTGTAATCATTTGCAAAATCAAGAGCCCGTGCATTATTCTTTTTCAACCTGAGATAAAGCAATTCATATCAGTTTCAAGCTTTTTCAAAATCAAAACCAGAGGCTCCGTGTTCATCAATCTAATGTGAGTAACATCACAATTAAATAGTTTATGTGTATTTGTACTGTTACATGTTTCTCTTTGGAGTTCATTTTGTTTGAGTATTCTTTTGTTTAGTATATCTCTGTGTATGTTTGAATGTGGTTATGAGCATCTCTGTGTATCTCTCTGACTTTAGTTCCAGGGTTGAAATCCTCATCAAAATTCATTTGCACTCAATTTAAACTTAATGAAACTTAAGTTCTGAACGTAAAAGGTTTGTTATAACTTAGACTTAAGTTTAACATGTTGATTAAGTAAAGAAATCAATTTGTATTGGGTCTGGAATATAAAACAACAGTAGAAAACTAAAATAAGTTAAAACTCAATTATTACAATTCGTGGATTCAGGCATATGAATCGAAAGCTAAAATAAAAACTTGAATTTTGAAACAAAAATCAAGATTTTTAGTGAAGGGGTTAGAGTGTAGTTCTAGGTTTATCGGAGAAAGGAAATTTGGGTATCTCTGATGATCTATGAGACTGGAAGGGTCGGGGCTCTGTTGGGAGATGGAGTGGTGAACGTAGTATCTAGGAAAAATGGTAGAAGAGGTGGATGATCATTGTGTTGATGATGGTGGATGTTTTCGGTTCTTAACCCTAGTTTAACTGGGTTTGGTTGTTCGATCCACCGCGGGTACTGTGATTGATCGAGCGCTTCGTGTTTTTGGGAGATGGTGGTTGGGTTGTAGAGGAAGACAAGGCCGGAGTTGCAGGACCCCTGATGGTCGGAGGAGCAGCGGCGAACCGTTGACCGGTTGTGAGGTGGAAATGCTCTGGTGTTTCCAGGTTGTAAGGGTGGTTCCAGGTTAAGTTTGATGCTCGAATTCGTCTTCAGGGATGCGTGGAAGTCTTGGTGATCGAAACTGGAGAAGGTGGTGATAGATGACTTGTGGAGGTCATCAAAGATGGTCGGAGTTAGGTGGGGGATCGATGCATGTGCACTGTGCACATTTGTGTCGAAGTCTGTTGTTTTTCTTCTTCTGGGTTTGAGCGGAGAGGAACTCGAGTTTACTCGAGTAGTTCGAGTATCTTACTCGAAGCGTTTAGGATTTTGACTCGAAGCACTAGTAGGAGGTCTCGAGTCTGTGTTATTCAGGTATTAGCAAACCTGATTTGTTTCAGGTTTATTTTAGTTCAAAATTTTTAAAACTAGTTGAAATCAAAGAATTTAAATCAAAGTTAAATTATAGATTCAAATCCTTCTTTGAACTCAAACTTGAAATTTACATCAGTTTTTTTTTGAATCTGAATTTTTTAAAACAAGTTTAAATTAAATAGTTTTTAAATAAAAGGATAATTAGTTCCCAAACAAATGTTTAAATTTGATTTTTTATAAAATCCTTCTATTTAAGGATTTTAAAGGAAGGTTAAATAAATTGTTTTGATTTGAAATTTGCAAGTTAAAATGCAATGTAATTTAGAAAGCTAAATTTTTATCAAAAAAATCAAGTAGTTTAAATTAAAGGCTTTTCTTATATAAGCAATAAATGTTTTTCTTATATTTCTTTTAAGAGTTATAAATTAATATTTAAATTTGGCTGAATGTTAAATGGTAAATCATTTTGAATCTTAAATTCAAAATGGAATTTGAATTTGAATTTAAAATGTAATGTTCTAATACACTTTAATATTAATTGAGTCATTAATAAAGAAATAAATTATCTTAGAGATAATTAAGGTATTAAATGATTTAATTAATAAGATAATAAAGGAATGATTTATTTATTAAATTTATAAATTAATGATTTAGATTAATTTATAATTAGAAATTAATTAAGAAAGTAACTTAAGAAATGTTATTAGAAAATGAAGATAATTAACTAAGGACTATTAATAATTAATTAATGTGATAAATTTTATTGATTAATTAGTTTAATTAATTAAGATAATCATTTGTAAATTGGTTAAGTGTAATTACTTGATGAAAGTAATTAAGAGATTAATCACTTTTGTGGCTAGTAGCTGGAATTTAATGAATGTAACAATTTCGGCTATTTTCTATTTACTTGAAAACCCCTAGACTTATTATAATATCACTGAATTTCCTATCAAATGTTTTGGTTAGCGTAAGGTAAAAATTTACCCATGTTTATTTGTGGGGTGTCTTATGTGATACCTTTTTATTTCAAAGGTTTTCAAAATTAAGCAACTTTATCCTGTTACTCACACCTGACCCATGTCTGACCCGGAGTTTATTTTTGTTTTTCTTAAACTCTTGGGTACTCAAATTTTTATGAGTAGCCAAGAGATTCAGGTTGGCTTTGACGAATTCTGGAGGAGCAATGGAGCAGGAGGCTTCAGCGTGTAGATATATATATATATATATATATATATATATATATATAGTTCCGCTGTATTGGTGTCTTTGAGTTATTTGTTTGAGTTGTATCGAGTTGCATTAGCTAGACAGGTGTATATAACTGTCTAGTATGTGTTGTATGATCTGTATAACTCTGATTGATGTTGTATATTATGTAAATACTTATGTGATTAATATAATTTATTCGTTCCGCTGTGAGATTCTGATATCGTTGTTCTTTCTTCTCTATCTTTTCTATTTTCTCACCCTTTTCTTTCTTCAAGATGATACGGATTTCTGGTAGTAGAAACCTGGGTCGTCACAGAGCAACTTTCATATCTGAAGTTCCGCGATTGGGGCTCAAACGAAGAAGTTATTAGCATTTAAACTTTCCGAAGTGAAAACAATTAAATAACAAGAAAGAAAATAAATAAACATTGATTATGGGACTCCACCGGTCGACTTCCCTTTGTGGGTCGTCGACCGCTAATGCTCGATCACCTATATAGAAGCGGGTGACTAGTCTAGTAATAACGGTTAGGGTTTGAACCTTGGCTAACGACCCAAATTTAATTATTTTAATCTAACTAATACAATTGAATCGAGCCCCTGTAAATAAATGCCTAACCCCTCATTTCTCTTCTCATATTTTCTGATCTAAGCAGCGAAGCTCTGCTATTTTTCCTTCACCACTACTTCTAATAATTGTAAAATAATATATGTGTATATATAATAGGAAAAGGGTAGAAAATAAAATAAAATAAGAGAAGGAGCGAATCAATACCGTGGAAAAAGGTAATTTTTTTTATTAGAAATCTATATTCCCTTTTATCCTAAATCTTTTTTTAGATCTACAATTTTAATTGTATGTATACACCTTGTTATACATATTCTTCTGGATTAGAAAGGAAAATGTATCAAGTAAAGGAATGGATTCGGATTTGGAGATTTGGAAAGCTTAAAAGGTGAGTGGGATATTATATAATTTATTTATAACATTGAAATTTATACCATTGGATTCTATTTAATTATTATGCATAAATACGATTTGATGAATTCTAGGCTTGAAACAAATATGTAGGGATATCGCCACATATTCTATAAAATACGTAATTCGAATAGGAATATTATGTACAACATAATCTAGAAATTTGAATTCAATCTTGAATATTTATTATTGTAGAATTTTTATTTATTCTAGATTTATAATTGGGTTGTAAATTAGGTTGGTTGACTTGGAATGTGAATTTCTATATTTTAATTATTTGTAGTGAGGTATAATTTAATTTTATCTATTTCGTGCAATTTCCACAAATTATCCATTTTCTAAATATGTATGAAAGTGCGTCATTTGAATTAATTAGGAATACACCAAAAAGGAAAGAGATGTGTAAAGTATGGATATTCTTCTCCATAGTTTGCACTGTGTAAATCAATCCTCGTAATTTCAAATGGAGCAAAAGTCTCATTTTTGGGTAATTTATGGAAATTTATAATGGTAATTCCTTTTTGAAAGGATAATTCTGATAAATTAAAAGTGGAAAGGAATGTTCTATTTTATGAATTAATAATTAGAAAAAATATATGTACACGTCGAACTGCGCATATCGATTAAAAATAAAAAGATATATATGGCGTACTTTATGACAATATTCGTATTGGTTTTTATAGAATATTAACTTATAGGATTAAAAAGGAAGGAATAAGAATTATACGATTTATGGACGTCAACTACAAACTTAATGGACACTAAATTTATAATTAAGGAATTAAATGGGGACTGATTAGATAATTTAATGAGGCATTTATAGGAAAATGAATAGGCATAATCGCTGATTTTGAAGCTAGTAAATAACCGTCATAAGATAATTTAGTATGGTATTTATGGAAAAATGAATAGGGATGATAGGTTGATTTTAAAATTAGCAAATAAATGTCATTAGAGAATTTAATATGACAGCTATGGGAAAACGAATAGGCATAGTAAGTAGATTTTGAAATGGGTAAATAAACAACATCAGAGATTATCCAATTTTGACATTAATGACCATTTATTATGGACAATTGACATTTATTAGGCATAAAAAGGAAACAAGAAAACCAAAGCCTAAGCGTATAAAACAGGAATAATTATGTAGCGAACAAGTAAATATTAATACTATTAAATATATATATATATATATATATATATATATATATGTATGAGGTAATATTATTTTCATAGATGGAAATCATATAGCTTCAATTATACGTTTAGAACAAGCATGAATTAGTGGGCTTAGCCCTACGCTTAAGCTTTGAGCGATTGGTTTGGTTTAGTGGGTTGAGATGTGAGGTCAGTCGAGTTACAAAATAGAAGCCTACCCTTGACTTAGAGGCCACCAGCGGTTGTGTATACTTAGTAATGATGTGGGACATCACCAACCATAAGACCCATAGGGGAAGAGATATGCGTAGGATTTAGGACATACTTCCGAGTCGGAGGTATTAAGTAGCTATTATAAGGTCCTTCTCCTTCCTATTTAAGAATTATTAAATGGTCGGGGCTAGGATTTAAGCATGGTAGTGGAAAATCTCGGGAGGGGTTCGCTTCGGTGTCAAGGTACTAAGTAGCTATTATAAGGTCCGCCTCTCCCTATAAAGAAGTATTCGGTGGCATGATGAAATTCCATGTGATGTCAGCTAGGGAATACCAGAGAGAGGTCCTCCTTGGGTCAGTTATTAAATGATTGGGACCTACCTGAGGTATAGGCATTGAATGTTCAGAGTCTGCCTAATTTCCATACAGAGGTATTAAGTGGCTTGGGTACTTTCTCTCACGTTGTTAAGACATGACAGATGGTATTTGTACGGGACTGGGAAAGGCTTTTGGCTTATAATTAAGGGTAAGTTGTAGGGTTGAGATGTGTTAGTAATACAACAATTATATTATAAAGCCCCATCTAGGTGTCATCGATCTTTGTAGATAGGACCAATTGATCAGCGATTATGCTGGAGTGCCCAATTTAGGGCCCGAGGTATCAAATGCCATTGAGTTTGCCTCCTCCCTATGTAAGAAGTATTAAGTGGCCGAGGTATTTGGGACGTGAAACAGTTAGACATATATGTGGATGGTGAAAGAAATGCGGATTACGGATCTTAAGGCTAGGATTAACACTAGAGGGGGGGGGGGGTGAATAGTGTATATAAAGAATTACAAAATCTTTTTGAATTTATGTTGAATTGAACACAGATGTATGCAATATACAGACACAGATATGATCACGGAAACAAACACAAATGCAGAAATAAAGTAAAAGCAATAAAGGAAAGAACACACCGGATTTTAATCAATGGTAGTTAACGATAACTAATCATTGATTAACGATTACCAATGAAAGTAATTATGTGAGTAATAAATTTACAACCACATGATTTATTCACCTTAATCAAAGATGTTTGATTTTTATTGAATGTTGTGTGATGGATTGATATGTGATGTGATGCTATGTAATGCTTTGTGCTGAGCTGTTTTAATTGTGATGAATATACTGTTGTATGAATATGAAACCCCTTGACCCGTAAAACGACATTTGGATTTCGACGCGACAGGGAGTCGGATTCCAGTTGGTTATCCGAAACCCACATCGAATCGTATTAGTGAATCTTTATGATTGATTAATTTACTTTATCTATGATTCTGTGGATGATGATAATCGTTATGGGTTATACCGCTTATCGATATTGATATGATTGATGTTGTGCACTATTGTGTAAAACCCCCGGACCACACTTATACACACACAAATATGGGTTGCACGGGGAAATTGGTTAAGTCACAGATTTTTGAAATAGTTTAAAATTTTGAGTTTTGAATCCAAATAGTTTTAGAAATGGATTGGGTTTAAAACAAATAAAAAAAGCTTTTGAAAAGGAATTTCAAAGGAAAAAGTTATTTTTGAATAATTTGATTTATTTTTAAAATTTAATTTAGATTTGAATCCCAAATTTGAAATTAAATCCTATTTATGATTTTAAAAAGGTTATTCAACTTATAAATGTGTTTATACGAGTTTTTAAAACATTTTAAAAGTGTTATTTTGGGATTTTGAATTTAACCCAAAATTTTAATTTGTATAAATGAAATCAGCTTTTCCCAAAACGAAACCTATGTGTTTTCAGATAATCAAAGTTTTCACATAAGAAATGAATCTCCAGTTTGTGTTAAAAGGATTTCAAGTCTAAAATGAAAATAGTTTTCTAAGTTATGAATAAATCTTTGGAAATGGGTTTGAAAGCTATAAGTTAAATCTTTAATTTAAAGGTTTAATTGAGTTAATCCAACTTGAAATGGAAGTCGTTTTAAAATCTATGAATAGGTCTTTGTGAAACTAGGTGAACTTTGTGAAAAAAAATCTTTTTGTTTAAAGATTTAAAATGGTAATTTGTTTAACCATTTAAAAGAAAAGCTTTGGATTTTTATAAGTTGTGACTTAACCAAAATCCCATATTCATATATTTTTAAATATTGCGCTCGTTATTCGGTTTAGCCAGGAGAGGACCTTGTGTCATATAGCCCATTCCGAATAGTGATACAATGTTATGGATTGCATTCGAAGACCGGTGTTGAAGACCAGGTGTCTTCGAGAACGATAGGATAACCTGTCGATTGACTCTGCACTGAGTTGCTCCGGTATAGAGTTCTCCCTAAGTGATGGGAAGCCCGATCAAGATTGTGGATACCCGAATTTTCAAGGACTTTTTCGGAAGTGCCTTCGGTTCTGTTTGAACCCGGAACAGACTTGTATGGTTGTATGTCCGACATTACACTTTGAGATATTAAACTGATCTATATCAAATAAATTTCTGCTTGGTGGCGGAGAATTTTTTCTCTTACCTTAACACCCTTCTCTGAGACGTACGAGCTCAGAGGTTTTGTAGTTGATAGTTATCATGATATACTCCCAAATTTGGTAGTGTGGCTTGTTGAGTGCTGATGTCTATCATTTGTTGATCAAAGCATGACTTTTGTATAAAGCGTAGCTTTGTAGACGAGACTGCATCAGGACCTCATACTCCGGAAATGGTCGAAACATGAAAGATGCGGCAATGTTATGAGGGTTGCTCCCTTTAGGGTTGGTCGTTCCCTTCTAGAAAAGCGTGGTATCATGGCATGGAGCCCAGATACTTACTCATGTGGATACTGTAGATCTATTACTTTGTGATTGCTTTGTGGTTGTTGGTGTCGAGCGCTTGGATAAAGGTCCCAAAGGACCGGGGGGATGACACGCTCGTGTAGTAGTTACCTAGTTACAGAGGTAACCCGACCTTGTGTTGGCAGAGAGGTGGTTAAGCTCTCGGAATGTCTCGCCAGAGGCGTACCCATGTGGTAGTAGGAAGTTCCTTAGCCTGACCTTTTATTGGAAATCCAACCAAAACAATACGCACCCTATACGGTTTTAGTTGTATAACCTACCATGGAATGTGGTGGTAACCTGCTATTGAACATGGTAGCTATAGTAGGCATAAGTGCGAAATGCCTATGCTGGCTAGGATTTATATTATACTTTCGAAATGGTTTTTCTACACTATGCACTAGTAATAATATCAAAGAAATTTTCTCGTATCAAGCATATTTGACTATCATAAGGAGAAATCTCCTTCAATTCTGCATTTGCATTGTGTGTATGGTGGGAGGCCTTGTGGTAGTTTCATTTTCTAAAAAGCATTGCGGATTTCAAATTTAAATTCTTCTGTTTGTTTTAAAGACCAAACTGCTTTGTTTGCTCATACCAGTCCCACGACCGACTTGGAGTTTATTTTTCCTTTTCTAAACTCTGGGTGCCCACTACTTTACCACACGGGCAGTCTAGAGTTGGGTTTTTCAAATAATCGAATAGTAGGTGTAGATTCGATAGCTTTCAGCCTTAGGATTTGGCAATCGCATTTGGATTGAGTGCTTCACTTCATCTTGATTGGGAGTTCGAGCTATTTCTGGATTGGTGCTTTGGAGATGGAGTTGTAGTTCTGGAGTTCTCTCTTGAAGACCATATTGGAGATTTTGTTCCGCTGTTTGTGTTATCTTTACTTTCCACTGCTATTGTGTTGTATCATATCTCTGATGTATATTGAAATTCATTGTACCGTTCTGTTGTACTGGATATTGTATGAAATGTTGTATATGATATATGCTATTCTTTTCTTCCATTGTATTGTACTTAATGGTTATAAGCTCCGGTGAACCAAATTCGACGTTTGAATCTATGGTATTTGAATACGAGTGTCGTATTCAGTGTCGATTTTCGAAGGTCGAGTCAGGGTCGTTAGATTTATAATCTATTGAAAGGTTGTTTTCATCAAAACGATCATCTCACAGACTAACAATCTCCCCCTTTTTGATGATGACAACCTTTGTTTATAAAATATTATTTCTATCTTAATAACTCCCCCTAAAACTAACAACTCCCCCTTAATCTATGCCTAATTACCCTATTTTATATTTCTCCTCCTTTGTCATCAGCAAAAAAAAACTCTAAACTTTATAGCTCCAAACTATATAACTCTTCCTAATTCTAATATTCTATGTGATTATAACCATAGTGTTATCATAAATAATCAACACTTGGATCTAATAATAAATCTAATCCTAAACTACTGGCTATCTTTAGTATATAATAACCGTATAGTTGTATGTATTAGTAAAAAGAACATATATAAGAACACAATTAATTTATTAATCGTATAGTTGTATGTACATTTTTCATTGTAAACGTAAGAAGGAATAAACAACAATGGTAAAGAAAGAGAAGAAACTAATGTGTGTTTTTAAACATAGGAGATTTATGAATCGAACAGTTTGGATAGTGGAAACAGAAATTTCCACGTTGTTCGACAAGATTCCCATTCTTGTCAAAATACACTTCTCCAACACACACGACTTTGTCATCATCCTCCGCGTGCGCTTCTTCCATGGGTTCTTCTTCTTCTTCGTTGGCCTCTTGATTGAGTGAAGAATCTTCATCAATCAAGATAGGGTTGGCTTGATTATCCATTATAATTTTTTGCAAATTCCTAAAAATCTTGCCTTGCTTCTCTTGTTCCTTTGCCATATGGTGTTGAATTACTTGAATTTTAGTCATCATCTGAAGTGCATCCTTCAGAGAGTCCTCTATTTTAGTCACACGAGCAAGAGTAGTACGTTGAAATGGACCAGACGTAGGAGAGGGGAACGAAAAAGTTGATTTTATGTTTGATTTGGAAGAGGAGGCCATTGATTATTTGATTTAGGAGAGAATAACAGAGAGATAACAGAAAGGATGAAGAAAATTTCGAAAATGTGAAGAGTATATAACAATTTATTTTGAATTTTGGTGGGAAAATTTTCAAACTTTAAAAGCGTTGTATGTCGACATAGGTATATAGGGGATGTCGACATGGTCCTTTTTATTTTTACTATTTGATTTCAATATTAATTATTAACTATACTTGTTATTTATATTTTATATTTCAGTTATAGAACAGATACCTAATTCTCTTCTTAATTTAGTAAAAATTGATTCATTTAAGGGTTATGTTAAAATATCAGCAATTTGATTTTTAGAATTGATATAATCGAGAGTAACTACTTCCTTGCTTATATTATCTCTAAGAAAATGATGGCTGATATCAATATGTTTAGTTCGAGCATGTTGAGTAGTATTTTTGGATAAATTTATCGCACTCGTATTGTCACAATAAATTGGTGATTTTGAAAATTTTGAACTAAAATCTTTTAAAGTTTGTTGCATATATATTACGTAAGAACAAGCCAAATCAGCAGAAATATACTCTGCTTCAGTTGTTTATAAAGAAACTGTGTTTTGCTTTTTACTAAGCCAAGAAACCAAAGAATGCCCCAAAAAGTGACAAGTCCACTTGTGCTTTTTCGGTCTGATTTACAACCATCATAGTCAACATCACAGCAAGATATTAAGTCAAAAGAATCATTTTTAGGGTAAAATAAACCATAATCAGATGTGTGTTTAACATATCTTATGATTCATTTTACGGCTTTTAAGTGGGTCTCTTCAGGTTTGGATTGATATCTGGCACAGAGACAACCACTATACATGATATCAGGTCTACTAACAGTAATATAGAGTAGTGATCCAATCATTCCTCTATATAATTTTTGATCTACATCTTTCGAGAGATCTTCTTTACTAAGGTACTCATTGGTTGCCATGGGAGTGGGTTTTCCACTCGCAGTAGTCAAACCAAATTTACTAATTAGGTCATTAGCATATTGTTCTTGACTAATAAAAATACCATTATCTAATTGTTTTATTTATAATCCTAAGAAGAAATTTAATTCACCCATATAACTCATCTCAAACTCTTTTGTCATTATTTCAGAAAATTCTTTATTCATTTCAAAGTTAGTTGATCCAAAATTGATATCATCTACATAAACTTGTACTAGTTGAATATCATTTTTATTTCTTTTAATAAAAAGAGTATTATCTACTTTACCAATTTCAAAATTTGATTGTAATAGATAAGATCTTAGTCTATCATACCAGGCTCTAGGAGCTTGTTTTAGACCATATAAAGCTTTCTTAAGTTTGTAAACACGATTTGGTAATTTATCATTTTCAAAAAGTGGTGGTTGTTCAACATATACTTCTTCTTTTACAAATCATTTCAAAAAGGCACTTTTAACATCCATTTGAAATAATTTAAAATTATTATGATTTGCGAAAGCAAGTAGAATCCTAATGGCTTCCAATTTTGCTACTAAAGCAAAGGTTTCATCAAAACCTATTCCTTCTTCTTGACAATAACCTTGAGCGACTAATCGAGCTTTATTTCTAACTACCTCTCCTTGTTCATTCATTTTATTTTTATAAACCCATTTAGTTCCAATTATAGTTTTATTTCAGGTTTAGGAACAAGTTCCCAAACATTATTTCTAGTAAATTGATTTAATTCTTCTTGCATAGCCAAAATCCATGAATCATAAGTTGATGGTTCTTTTGGATTTTTGGGTTCAATAGTTGATATAAAAGCTACATTACTCATTTGACTTAGTTGATTTCTAGTTTTAGCATCAGATTGCATATCTCCTGGTATATTTTCTATTGGATGATCTTTTAAAGTTTAGTCCTTTTATTAGGATGGTTATTCATTATTAGTTTCAAATGATTCTTGATTTTGAGTTATTAAATCCTCTTCATCATTTGTATCTACAAAATTTTGAAATTTTCATCAAATGAAACATGCATTGTTTCTTCAACGGTGTTAGTTTTAAATTAAACACTCTGTATGCTTTACTTCTATTAGAGTATCCGATAAAGATTCCTTCGTCGGATTTAGGATCAAATTTATCTAAATTATCTTTTGCATTTGAAATAAAGCATTTACATCCAAAAATTCAAAAATAAGTTACCTTAGGTTTCTTTGAATAAAGAAGTTCATAAGATGTCTTATCAGTTAGAGGTCTAATTAAAATTCCATTTAAAATATAACAGGCGGTAGCAACTGCTTCTGCCCAAAATTTCTTTGGTAAATTACTATCTGAAAGTATAGTTATCGCACACTCTTGGATCGTCTAATTTTACGTTCTAGTACTCCGTTTTGTTGTGGAGTTCTTGGAAATGAAAAATTGTGAGTTATTCCCTTTTTATTGCAGAATTCCTCAATCTTTTCATTTTCAAATTCACCACCGTGATCACTTCGAATGGTTATATTTTTAGACAAAATTGATTTTGAATTCTTTTTGAAAAGATCTTAAAACATTCAAAAGTATCACTTTTATGTTTCAAAAATATTGTCCACGTAAATCTAGAATAATCATCTACAATTACAAAAACATATTTACTATGATTTACTGACAGAATTTGAGATGGACCAAATAAATCAAGATGAAGTAATTCAAGAGGGTTTGAAGTTGAAATCATATCTTTTAACTTAAAGGAACTTTTTCTAAGTTTTTCTAGTTGACATGCATCACATAAACTATCTACTTTAAAATTCATTTTAGGGAGACCTCTTACTAGATCATGTTTTGACAGTCTAGATAAGAGTTTGAAATTCAAATGCACCAATCTCTTATGCCAAATCCAAGGGTCACTTGTATTTGCCAACAGACACGGGTTATCATTTGAAACTTTCATACTAAGAATATAAATATTCTTTCTCCTGACTCCCTCAAATATTATGGTTGCATTATTATCTTCGATGTGACATTTATCTTTTTCAAATTTAATTTTATATCCTTTATCGCAGAGTTGACTTATACTTAGCAGATTATGTTTTACATTCTTAACTAGAAAAACATTAGCAATAGTAGGAGTTTCAGAATTACCAACTTTGCCGATGCTAATCACATATCTTTTTGAATTATCTCCGAAGTTAACCAGTCCTCCATCTTGGTATATAATATCATTCAGTATATCTGGATTGCCAGTCATGTGTCCAGAACACCCACTATCAAGTATCCATTTGTTCTTTCTGATCTGCACAATTTGTTCGTTGTGGATTGATTCCTCAACAGCCATAAAACCCGATTCTTGCACATCAGACAATTTTGGTAGATAACTTGAATTTGAATATTGATTATATGCAGACTCATGAAACAATGACGATTTGAATATTTCTAAACTAGTATTAACAAATATAGCCATTTTAAAAACTTTTTCAAAAATCAGATTATGAAACTTTGAAAACCTTGCTTTGATACCAATTGAAAGAAATGCGGATTACGGATCTTAAGGCTAGGATTAACATTAGAAGGGGAGGGTGAATAGTGTTTATAAAGAATTATTAATTTTTTCGAATTTATGTTGAATTAAACACGGATGTATGCAATATACAGACACAGATATGATCACAGAAACAAACACAAATGCAGAAATAAAGTAAAAACAATAAAGGAAAGAACACACCAGATTTTATACTGGTTCGGAGTTACCCTACATCCAGTCCCGCAACACAAGTATGGATTTTCTTTCAAAAGCAACTGTATAATTAAACCCTCGATTTCAAGGCTACGAGGTACACCCTCCAGAATCGCAATCCTCTGGGTAGAGATACTTGATTTTCGGGCCACAAGTTTACCCAATTGATTTACCAAGGCTACAATCACACCTTGTCTTGCTTGATTGATTTTCAAGGCCACAATCACACCTTTTATTAGTTAATAGATTACAAAGAAGCCTATAACTCTGAATAGCACCGAGAATCTTGTTGAGATAGTGATAGAGAATCAAATTAGAAAAGATCGAGTTCGATTCAATGTTGATTTCGGAAGAGTAATGGTAAGAATATGTATTAAGAAATGTGGAAGAAGAAGAGGAGTGAAAAACCAGAAAATCCGATATAAAATTCGTTGAAACTAACCCCTATTTATAGAAGAACAAGTGCCATGTCCATTCATGAAGAGTTATGGCGAATAGACACTTCTTTTGAAATTTAAATTTTGAACTCAAATGACACCATGTCGACATGGTCACCATAGGCATGTCGACATCCCAAAACAATTTTTGATGATTTGAATTTCTTTGAAAATAACGTTTATCCTATATTAAAACTATTTTATACTTTTATAATATACTTGACTATAGTTAAAATACATAAGTAAATATAGAGAATAATTTATTGAGAGAATTTAACTACAATTTTATATTTAAATCTTAAGTATAAATATTAAAAGTTAGATATATTATTTTCAAAAGATAGTTTAAAATCAGGAGTAATTTGACTTTGAAATTAAAGATAATTTTGAGGCTAAAATTATTTAAAATTAGGATAGAGGTTTTTGATGCTTTTAAAATGAAGGTTTTGAAAACATTTTGAAAACATGATATAATTTTGAAAAATCATTTTGAATAAAAAGTTAGCGGATACAAAACAATGTTCCACTAGATTTTTCGTAGGTTCCATCCTACTTAGGGTTCCATCCCTTCAATAGGCTCGAAGTGGATTCCATTGCACGAATAAATTGGATTTTAAGATGCCAGTGCTTTTTTAGGAGTTTTAACAAAATTCATAATAAAAAACTTATTCTTGAAATCTTGAACGCTTGATAATCTTGATACTCATGAGTCTTCAATCTTTGATATCTTGAATCTCTATACTGTACAGTCTTCATTCTTGGTACCTGCATAGTTAAATCCTGCATATACATTTTTATCTAAACTTATAATGTTAGTATTTATATTTTATTGTAACATTCCTGAAAATTTACCAAGCTTAAATTGGCAATTAAATTTATTTCTGAAAATAAATTGTAAATTAATTAGAGATTTCTAGAATAAATAAATAATTTGATTATAAATTGAAATTTAATTTGAGATTTAAGCATAAGTATATTACAAATAAATATTGGGTTTAGGAAAAAAATAAATGTATTGGGAATAAATAGCAATTTGATTTAAAATATAAGGATAAATATTTTATAAACCATTATCGAATTTCACAATAAAATGTATTAAAAATAATATAGAGATTAAAAGCTTGAGATTAATAAAAAGTAAATAAAAGGTTGTTTTCTAAATTTGAAATATATTAATATTTGGAAGTTGTATAAAAAGAAAAAAAATTAATGTACTCATTTTCAAAATGTTATTTTAAGTTAAGTTTTCATATATGAATAAAAGTGATTAATTGTTAATATAAAATCAAAGTATTTAAATCCTTCTTTTCTTTTAAAAGTTGTACAAAAATAAAAAATATGTATGAATGTAAATTATGTAAAAATAAATATAAAAGAAAACATAAACATTTTACCGATGCAAACATTGAATTTGAATTTAAATTGCAAAATTATATGTATGAATATATATAAATGGATATAAATAAATTTTAGTTCAAATAAATTGGGATTTTGAATCTACATTTGAAATAAATGTTTTCAAAATAAACATTTTGCTTTTAAAATCATCGAGGGTGAAGTTTATATAATGTAAATGTTGGCTAAAAAAATAATTCTTTTAACATTGTGTGTATATACACACACACACACACACAAAAGAATAAAGAAGTATATTTATTTGTAGAATGAATATGATATATAAAAAATTATTATTTTATCTTTGAAATTTGCAAATGATAAATATATAAAGGAGATAGAGTAGAGAAGTGAACATTTCATTGGAATCTCATGATCATCTTTGTACAAATGGAATCCAACGTATTTAATTGGATAAAATAATAGAATTAAAAAATTATAGAAAACTCTTTAGCTCCCCAAATTCAAATTTATTTAGCCTCCCAAAATCTGAAAATATAGTAAAAGATTTGAGTATCTAAGATCTCAACACCTAAGGAAAGAACAAGGTAGAAAGAAGAAAAAAAAATCAAAAAAGGAAAATGCCATTTCCTCCTCAGATATGAAACAAAAACTATAATCTGGAAATAGATTGAAGCAATTAGCAAGCAAATCAATAAAACAAATGCCTGGAAATCAAAGTTTAATTCAAGCTGGAAAAAGAAAAAAAAGAAAACAGCAACTCTATAAAATTCTGAAACAAAAGTGAGTTTCAGAAGACAGTAAGCAAAAATTCCAGATTTAAAAACAAAATCTGTTCAAACAGATTTGAGCAAGCAAAAGTATTCAACCTGGAAAACAAATACAACTAAGAAATCCTCAACCTGATTCATCAACAATTCAAAGATACAAGCAAATTCTTCTCAGCAACTGAACATCAATTCTTCCAGGCCTCTGTTTCAAAACCCATCAATGTGAGCAAACTTCTTCGACCTGGTCTTTGAATTGATATGATTTGTTATGCTTGTTTCTGTGAAGTAGTGAAAAATTGTGTTGCATGGATGTAAATAGACCTGCATGTATATATATGCAGATGATGGATGAATGTCTGTTAATATAAATATCTTGCCTCTATTCTAATCTATAGGTTCAAGAAAAGTTAGACAAAATCTTATCTCCCCATATAAACAACACTAGGCTATGATTCTTAAAAGAAGTTGTTTATATCAACTAGATGCTATTTAAAAAAAAGAATAAAAATAATCACAAGCATTCTTATTGAATAAATATTCTGAAAATTTGAAATTACAGTAATGAGTGTTTTAAATCAGAAAAATCGAGTGTTAAAATTTCAGGTTTTGTTTATATTTCCGGATTCGAATAGGAAAACTATGATTTTTGAGATTTATATCAAGATTTATAATTATGTAAATCACGAGATAATTGAAATTGATCGGATTTTAAGGTTCGTTCAATTCCTGGTGACCGAGTTGTAGTTGTTCATCGAGATTGGTTGTGAAGGTAGCTGGAAGGAAGGAGATGAACGAAAAAATAAGGATTGAATTGATAGATGGACGTGGCGGCTCAGTGATGTCGAACTAGGTGTTTATTGTGCTGTTGCTCGTCGAAGTTTGAAGAGGCGGTTTGTCGGTGTGGATGAACCGAGTTGCACCGGACTTAGGGGAAAGGGAAGAAGAGTGTCTGGCGTAGGTTTGGGCGCGGCGCCGAGTGCATCGGCGGTCGGAGGCGACGATACACGGTGTATTTTTTGACCAAGTTTGGTTCAGGTGGTCGGTCGTACTACTCGATTACGTTTCATGGTTGAATTCGAAAATCTATGAGGTCAGGATGCTTATGGAGATCGATGATGACGTGCTGGAAGTCTTGGCGATGGCCGGCGATGATCTGATTGAGCGTACACGTGCACGACGGCGTATGGATGTCAGAATGTGTCGTGTGGTACGACTCGAGTTGATACTCGAGAATGAAGGGGGAATGCTTCGAGTGGAACCTGGTTCGATAGTGTTCTTGCGTGAGTACTGCAGTTTTTAATTAAAACTTAGAAAAAAAATAGAAGAAGAAGATAGGTGCGAGGAGAAGAAGCGACGCGGGAAATAGGAGGGGAAACTCGGGCCTTAACTCGAGTAAATATATAGTTTTCCTCGGGTTTTATTTTCAAGGGATTAGCTCTTTTTAGTTAATAATGTTAAACAAAATTTAGTACTAATGAAGTAATTAATGTTTGACAACTTGAGTAAGAATTTATTTCAAGTTTTAATGGACTAAGTAAAAACTTTAACAAAGTAGTTAAATAAATTTCTAAAAATTATTTCTTCAATAAATGATGATTTTATTGTTAAATTAGAAGGTACAAATTAAAATTTTTGAAATAAAGGATTTTTAAGACAATTAAGTTTCAAACTTATATTTTTAACAAGTTCTTTAAATAAAACTTAATAAGTGATTTAGGAATAAAAAATCAAATGTTTTAAACTTTTTTTAAAGTAAGTTAATTTATATTGTTAATAATAATCAAGTAATTAATAATTTATAATTGAGATTAATTTATTAGTTAAGAATAATTATTATGAATGATGTTTTAAAATGGTTAATTAACTTCAAAGTTTAAGTTAACATATTGTTAAAGGGAAATTATTATTTGAAGTTAATTACTTAAAATAAAGTAATGAAAGTAATTAATTAACAATTCAAGTTAATTAATCAAGTGATTAATGAATGATTAAAAAAATTACTTAGTGAAAGTAATTAAGAGCAAATAATTAAAGAATAAAGATTGTTTAATTAAAAATTAAGGGTTAATTACTTTAAAGCATAATTTATTAATGTGGTTAATTAATTAGGGTAATTAAATTAAGAATAATCAGTTAAGGATAATTAATTAAAATTAATCTTTAATTAATTAATAATTAAGGGTTTATTAATTAAAGTAATTAATTAAGGAATAATTAATTAATAGAAGTAATTAAGATTTAATTAATTACAATTAAGGGTTAATTAATTAAGATAATTAATTAAAGAATGATTAATTAATGAAGGTGATTAAGACTTAATCAATTGTAGTTAATGATAATTAGTCATCGATTAAAGATTACTAATGAAAGTAATTATGTGAGTAATAAATTTAAAACCACATGATTTATTCACCCTAATCAAAGATGTTTGATTGTTATTGAATTCTGTGTGATGGATTGATATGTGATGCGATGCTATGTAATGCTTTGTGTTGAGCTATTTTATTTGCGACGAATATACTGTTGTATGAACATGAAACCCTTTGACCCGTAAAACGACATTTGGATTTTGATGCGACATGGAGTCGGATTCCAGTTGGTTATCCGAAACCCATATCGGATCGTATTAGTGAATCTTTGTGATTCATTAATTTACTTTATCTATAAATCTGTGGATGATGATAAGCGTTATGGGTTATACCGCTTATCGATATTGATATGATTGATGTTGTGCACTATTGTGTAAAACCCACTGGACCACACTTATACACACACAAATATGGGTCGCACGAGGAAATTGGTTAAGTCATAGATTTTTGAAATAGTTTAAAATTTTGAGTTTTGAATCCAAATGATTTTAGAAATGGATTGGGTTTTAAAAAAAAAGCTTTGAAAAGGAATTTCAAAGGTAAAAGTTATTTTTGAATAACTTGATTTATTTTTAAAATTTAATTTAGATTTGAATCCCAAATTGAAATTAAATCCCTAATTTCAATGGTAATTTGTTTAACCATTTAAAAGAAAAGCTTTGGATTTTTATAAGTTGTGACTTAACAAAAATCCCATATCCATATAATTTTAAATATTGCGCTCATTATTCGGTTTAGCCGGGAGAGGACCTTGTGTCATATAGCCCGATCTGAATAGTGATACGACGTAGGATAGCATTGGAAGACCGATGTTGAAGATCGGGTGTCTTCAAGAACGATAGGATAACCTGTCGATTGACTCTGCACTGAGTTGCTCTGGTATAGAGTTCTCCCTAAGTGATGGGAAGTCCGATCCGGATTGTGGATACCCGGATTTGCAAGGACTTCTTCGGAAGTGCCTTCGGTTCTGTTCGAACCCGAATAGACTTGTATGGTTGTATGTCCGACATTACACTTTGAGATATTAAACTGATCTCTATCAAATACATTTCTGCTTGGTGGCGGAGAATTTATTCTCTTAGCTTAACACCCTTCTCTGAGACGTACAAGCTCAGAGGTTTTGTAGTTGATAGTTATCAGTGATATACTCCTAAATTTGGTAGTGTCGCATGCTGAGTGCTGTTGTGTATCATTTGTTGATCAAAGCATGGCTTTTGTATAAAGCGTAGCTTTGTGGACGAGACTGCATCAGGACCTCACACCCCGGAAATGGTCGAAACAGGAAAGATGCGGCAAGGTTATGAGGGTCGTTCCCTTAAGGATTTGTCATTCCCTTCTGGAAAAGGGTGGTATCATGGTATGGAGCCCAGATACTTACTCTTGTGGATACTACATATCTATTACTTTGTGATTGCTTTGTGGTTGTTCGTGTCGAGTGCTCGGATAAAGGTCCCAAAGGACGGGGGGATGGCACGCTCGTGCAGTAGTTACCTAGTTACAGAGGTAACCCGGCCTTGTGTTGGCAGAGAGCTGGTTAAGCTCTCGGGACGTCCCGCCAGAGGCGTACCCATGTGGAAGTAGGAAGTTCCTTAGCCTGACGATTTGTTGGAAATCCAATCAAAACAATACACGCCCTGTATGGTTTTAGTTGCATAACCTGCCATGGAATGTGTGGTGGTAACCTGCTATTGAACATGGTAGCTATAGTATGCATAAGTGCGAAATGCCTATGCTGGCTAGGATTTATATTATACTTTCGAAATGGTTTTTCTACACTGTGCACTAGTAATAATGTCAAAGAAATTTTCTCGTATCAAGCATATCTGACTATCATAAGGAGAAATCTCCTCCAATTCTGCGTTTGCATTATGTGTGTGGCGAGAGGCCTTATGGTAGTTTCATTTTCTAAAAAGCATTGCGGATTTCAAATTTAAATTCTTCTATTTGTTTTAAAGACCAAACTGCTTTGTTTGCTCATACCAGTCCCAGACTGACCTGGAGTTTATTGTTCCTTTCCTAAACTCTGGGTGCCCACTACTTTCCCACACGGGCAGTCTAAGGTTGGGTTTTTCAGATAATCAAATAGTAGGTGTAGATTCGATAGCTTTCAGCCTTAGGATTTGGCAATCGCATTTGGATCGAGTGCTTCACTTCATCTTGATTGGGAGTTCGAGCTATTTCTGAATTGGTGCTTTGGAGATGGAGTTGCAGTTCTGGAGTTCTCTCTTGAAGACCATATTGGAGATTTTGTTCCGTTGTTTGTGTTATCTTTTCTTTCCGCTGCTATTGTCTTATATCATATCTCTGATGTATATTGATATTCATTGTACCATTCTGTTGTATCGGATATTGTATCAAATGTTGTATATGATATATTCTATTCTTTTCTTCCATTGTGTTGTACTTAATGTGTTATAAGCTACGGCGAACCAGATTCGACATTTGGATCTGCGGCATTTGAATACGAGTGTCGTATTCGGTGCCGATTTTCGAAGGTCGGGTCAGGGTCCTTAGAATTGGTATTAGAGCTGGAGGTTAAAACTATTGCTCAGGAGTTTAACACATTAAGTAACTCATTAGAGATAGGGTGAAGTATACCCTAGAACGAGTAATCTTTAAGCTATCCGTTCGAATGCCTCAGTAAATTCTCTTACTATCCACCGATAGTGAGTATGAGTGCGAGAAGTGGACGATATAAGGGACAGGGGAGAACCACTACAAATGGTCAATACCCTACAACAGTGGAAATACCTTTCTCTATCAATTTCCTTTGATTTGATTTCAAATTCTTTTGATGGCTTCGTGACAGCTCCAGGAAGAAGTTTCGGGGTGATGGTGGCTCTACGAATCGTTGTAGAAAATCCTTACTTCGTATCTTCATCGGTTTCTTATCGGCTTTTCGTTCTAAACTTTAATGAATTTGAAATTTGAAATTGGAATTTTTAAATAAGCTAGAAATTTTAAATTGAGTTAAATTGGTTAATAGAATATGAGGCTAAATTTGAATTGTATCAATAAAACGATCTCGGTTAAAACCAAATTTGAAATTCTATTCTTATTTCTTGTGTAGATCGAAGTCCGAAGAGGGACAAGTTGGTATATACTTTGGGGTATTCCGACTTGAATTTGGAATTCATATCTAGTGTTTGAGAAATTGTAGAAGATTAAATCTATCTATCTATTCTCTGGGATCCGATATATTCTACGAACGATTAGTTATCTCTTCGAAATAATCAATGCCCTTGCATATCCGTAGACCGGTGAACCCGAGTATCTTGTGTAATATTGTATGAGTTTGTTCTCATATTATTGATATTTTGATTTGGTAAACCGAATGCAGAATAAATATTTTGATCTGATCTGATCAATCTTTTCTTTATCTATCATCTATTCTTTCTCGTCTCCCTAGCAAATTTTGGGGACGAAATTTTTTTAAGGGGGGAATCTGTAACATTCCTAAAAATTTACCAAGCTTAATTTGGCAATTAAATTTATTTCTAAAAATAAATTGTGAATTAATTAGAGATTTCTAGAATAAATAAATAATTTGATTATAAATTCAAATTTAATTTGAAATTTAAGCATAAGTATATTACAAATAAATATTGGGTTTAGGAAAAAAATAAATATATTGGGAATAAATAGTAATTTGATTTAAAATATAAGGATAAGTATTTTATAAACCATTATCGAATTTCAAAATAAAATGTATTAAAAATAAAATAGAGATTAAAAGCTTGAGATTAATAAAAAGTAAATAAAAGGTTGTTTTCTAAATTTGAAATATATTAATATTTGGAAGTTGTAATAAAAAGAAAAAAATTAATGTACTCATTTTCAAAATGTTATTTTTAATTTAAATTTTCATATACGAATAAAAGTGATTAATTGTTAATATAAAATCAAAGTATTTAAATCCTTCTTTTCTTTTAAAAGTTGTACAAAAATAAAAAATATGTATGAATGTAAATTGTGTAAATATAAATATAAAAGAAAACATAAACATTTTACCAATGCAAACATTGAATTTGAATTTAAATTGCAAAGTTATATGTATGAATATATATAAATGGATATAAATAAATTTTAATTCAAATAAATTGGTAATTTGAATCTACATTTGAAATAAATGTTTTTTAAAATAAACATTTGGCTTTTAAAATCATCAAGGGTGAAGTTTATATAATTTAAATGTTGGCTAAAAAACAATTCTTTTAACATTGTATATATATACAAAAAAGAATAAAGAAGTATATTTATTTATAGAATGAATATGATATAAAAAATTTATTTTAAAAAAATTCTTTTATCTTTAAAATTTGCAAATGATAAATATATAAAGGAGATAGAGTAAAGAAGTGAACATTTCATTAGAATCTCATGATCATCTTTGTACAAATGGCATCCAATGTAATTAATTGGATAAAATAATAGAATTAAAAAATTGTAGAAAACTCTTCAGGTCCCTAAATTCAAATTTATTTAGCCTTCCAAAATCTGAAAATACAGTAAAAGATTTGAGTATCTAAGATCTCAACACCCAAGGAAAGAATAAGGTAGAAAGAAGAAGAAAAATCAGAAAAGGAAAATGCCATTTCCTCCTCAGATCTGAAACAAAAACTTTAATCTGGAAATAGATTGAAGCTATCAGCAAGAAAATCAAAAAAACAAATGCCTGGAAATCAAAGTTTGATTCAAGCTGGAAAAAGAAAAAAACAAAAACAACAACTCTTCAAAATTCTGAAACAAAAGTGAGTTTCAGAAGACAGCAAGCAAAAATTCTAGATTTAAAAACAAAATCTATTCAAACAGATTTGAGTAAGCAAAAGTATTCAACCTGGAAAACAAATACAACTAAGAAATCCTCAACCTGATTCACCAACAATTCAAAGATACAAGCAAATTCTTCTCAGCAACTCAAGATCAATTCTTCCAGGCCTCTGTTTCAAAACCCATCAATGTGAGCAAACTTCTTCGACCTGGTCTTTGAATTGATATGATGTGTTATGCTTGTTTCTGTGTAGTGAAAAATTGGGTTGCATGGATGTAAATAGCCATGCATGTATATATATGCAGAAGATGGATGCATGTCTGTTAATATAAATATTTTGCCTCTATTCTAAATCTACAGGTTCAAGAACAAGTTAGACAAAATCTTATCTCTCCATATATCAACATTAGGCCATGATTCTTAAAAGAAGTTATTTATATCAACTAGATGCTATTTAAAAAAAGAATAAAAATAATCACAAGCATACTTATTGAATAAATATTCTGAAAATTTGAAATTACTGTAATGAGTGTTTTAAATCAGAAAAATCGAGTGTTAAAATTTCAGGTTTTGTTTATATTTTCGGATTCGAATAGGAAAACTATGATTTTTGAGATTTATATCAGGATTTATTATTATGTAAATCACGAGATAATTTAAATTGATCGGATTTTGGGGTTCGTTCGATTCCTGGTGACGGGGTTGTAGTTGTTCATCGGGATTGGTTGTGAAGGTAGCTGGTAGGAAGGAGATGACCGGAAAAATAAGAATTGAATTGATAGATGGACGTGGCGGCTCAGTGATGTCGAACTAGGGGTTTATTGTGTTGTTGCTCATCGAAGTTTGAAGAGGCGGTTTGTCGGTGTGGATGAACCGAGTTGCACCGGACCTAGGGGAAAGGGAAGAAGAGTGTCTGGAGCAGGTTTGGGCGCAGCGCCGAGTGCATCGGTGGTCGGAGGTGATGATACGCGGTGGGTTTTTTGACCAAGTTTGGTTCAGGTGGTCGGTCATACTACTCGATTTTGTTTCATGGTTGAACTGTGAGATCGGGATGCTTGTGGAGATCGACGCTGACGTGCCGGAAGACTTGGAGATGGTCGACAACGATCTGATTGAGCGTACACGTGGAAGGCAGCGTATGGATGTCAGAATGTGTCATGTGGTAGGACTCGAGTTGATACTCGAGAATGAAGGAGGAATGCTTCGAGTGGAACCTGGTGCGTGAGTGTTCTTGCTTGAGTATTGCAGTTTTTAATTAAAACTTAGAAAAAAATAGAAGAAGAAGATAGATGCGAGGAGAAGAAGCAACACGGGAAATAGAAGGGGAAACTCGGGCCTTAACTCAAGTAAATATATTGTTTTCCTCGGGTTTTATTTTCAAGGGATTAGCTTATTTTTTTTAGTTAATAATGCTAAACAAAATTTAGTACTAATGAAGTAATTAATGTTTGACAACTTGAGTAAGAATTTATTTCAAGTTTTAATGGACTAAGTAAAAACTTTAACAAAGTAGTTAAATAAATTTCTAAAAATTATTTCTTCTATAAATGATGATTTTATTGTTAAATTAGAAGGTATAAATTAAAAGTTTTGAAATAAAGGATTTTTAAGACAATTAAGTTTCAAACTTATATTTTTAACAAGTTATTTTAAATAAAACTTAATAAGTGATTTAGGAATAAAAAATCAAATGTTTTATTTTTTTTAAAGTAAGTTAATTTATATTGTTAATAATAATCAAGTAATTAATAATTTATGATTGAAATTAATTTATTAATTAAGAATAATTATTATGAAGTATGTTTTAAAATGGTTAATTAACTTTCAAAGTTTAAGTTAACATATTGTTAAAGGGAAGTTATTATTTGAAGTTAATTACTTAAAACAAAGTAATGAAAGTAAGTAATTAATTAATAATTCAATTTAATTAATCAAGTGATTAATGAATGATTAAATAAAAATAATAATTACTTAGTGAAAGTAATTAAGGATAGATAATTAAAGATTAAAGATTTCTTAATCAAATATTAAGGGTTAATTACTTTAAAGCATAATTTATTAATGTGGTTAATTAATTATGGTAATTAAATTAAGAATAATCAATTAAGGATAATTAATTATAATTAAGATTTAATTAATTAATAATTAAGGGTTTATTAATTAAAGTAATTAGTTAAGGAATAATTAATTAATAAAAGTAATTAAGATTTAATTAATTACAATTAAGGGTAATTAATTAAGATAATTAATTAAAGAATGATTACTTAATGAAGGTGATTAAGACTTAATCAATTGTAGTTAATAATAATTATTCACTGATTAAAGATTACTAATGAAACTAATTATGTGAGTAATAAATTTAAAACCACATGATTTATTCACCTTAATCAAAGATGTTTGATTGTTATTGAATGTTGTGTGATGGATTGATACGTGATGTGATGCTATGTAATGCTTTGTGCTGAGCTGTTTTATTTGTGATGAATATACTGTTGTATGAATATAAAACCCCTTGACCCGTGAAACGACATCTAGATTTCGATACGACAGGGAGTCGGATTCCAGTTGGTTATCCGAAACCCCACATCGAATCTTATTAGCGAATCTTTGTGATTGATTAATTTACTTTATCTATGAATCTGTGGATGATGATAAGCGTTATGGGTTATACCGCTTATCGATATTGATATGATTGATGTTGTGCACTATTGTGTAAAACCCCCTGGACCACACTCATACACACACAAATATGGGTTGCACAAGGAAACTGGTTAAGTCATAGATTTTTGAAATAGTTTAAAATTTTGAGTTTTGAATCCAAATGGTTTTAGAAATGGATTGGGTTTAAAATAAATAAAAACTTTTGAAAAGGAATTTCAAAGGTAAAAGTTATTTTTGAATAACTTGATTTATTTTTAAAAATTGATTTAGATTCGAATCCCAAATTTGAAATTAAATCCTATTTATGATTTTGAAAAGGTTATTCAACTTATAAATGTGTTTATATGAGTTTTTAAACCATTTTAAAAGTGTTATATTGGGATTTTGAATTTAACCCAAAGATTTTAATTTGTATAAGTGAAATCAGCTTTTCCCAAAACGAAATCTATGTGTTTTCAAATAATTAAAGCTTTCACGTAAGAAATGAATCTCCAATTTGTGTTAAAAGGATTTCAAGTCTAAAATGAAAATAGTTTTCCAAGTTATGAATAAATCTTTGGAAACAGGTTTGAAAGCTATAAGTTAAATCTTTAATTTAAAGGTTTAATTGAGTTAATCCAACTTGGAATGGAAATCGTTTTGAAATCTATGAATAGATCTTTGTGAAACTAGGTGAACTTTGTGAAAAAAATCTTTTTGTTTAAAGATTTAAAATGGTAATTTGTTTAACCATTTAAAAGAAAAGCTTTGTATTTTTATAAGTTGTGGCTTAACTAAAATCCCATATCCATATATTTTTAAATATTGCGCTCATTATTCGATTTAGCCGGGAGAGGACCTTGTGTCATATAGCCCGTTCCGAATAGTGATACGACGTTATGGATTGCATTCGAAGACCAGTGTTGAAGATCGGGTGTCTTCGAGAACGATAGGATAACCTGTCGATTGACTCTGCACTGAGTTGCTCCGGTATAGAGTTCTCCCTAAGTGATGGGAAGTCCGATCGGGATTGTGGATACCCGGATTTGCAAGGACTTCTACAGAAGTGCCTTCGGTTCTGTTCGAACCCGAAACAGACTTGTATGGTTGTATGTCCGACATTACGCTTTGAGATATTAAACTGATCTCTATCAAATACATTACTGCTTGGTGGCGGAGAATCTATTCTCTTAGCTTAACACCCTTCTCTGAGACGTACGAGCTCAGAGGTTTTGTAGTTGATAGTTATCGGTGATATACTCCCAAATTTGGTGGTGTGGCATGCTGAGTGTTGATGTGTATCATTTGTTGATCAAAGCATGACTTTTGTATAAATCGTAGCTTTGTGGACGAGACTGCATCAGGACCTCACATCCCGGAAATGGTCGTAACAGGAAAGATGCGACAAGGTTATGAGGGTCTCTCCCTTTAGGTTTGTCATTCCCTTTTGGAAAAAGATGGTATCATGGTATGGAGCCCGGATACTTACTCATGTGGATACTGCAGATCTATTACTTTGTGATTGCTTTGTGGTTGTTGGTGTCGAGCGCTCGGATAAAGGTCCCAAAGGACCGGGGGGATGGCATGCTCGTGTAGTAGTTACCTAGTTACAGAGGTAACCCGACCTTGTGTTGGCAGAGAGCTGGTTAAGCTCTCGGGACGTCCCACCAGAGGCGTACCCATGTGACAGTAGGAAGTTCCTTAGCCTGACCATTTGTTGGAAATCCAATCTAAACAATACGCGCCATGTACGGTTTTAGTTGTATAACCTGTCGTGGAATGTGGTGGTAACCTGCTATTGAACATGGTAGTTATAGTAGGCATAAGTGCGAAATGCCTATGCTGGCTAGTATTTATACTATACTTTCGAAATGGTTTTTCTACACTATGCATTAGTTATAATATCAAAGAAATTTTCTGGTATCAAGCATATTTGACTATCATAAGGGGAAATCTCCTCCAATTTTGCGTTTGCATTGTGTGTGTGGCGGGAGGCCTTATGGTAGTTTCATTTTCTAAAAAGCATTGCGGATTTCAGATTTGAATTCTTCTGTTTGTTTTAAAGACCAAACAGCTTTGTTTGCTCATACCAGTCCCATGACTGACCTGGAGTTTATTGTTCCTTTCCTAGACTCTTGGTGCCCACTACTTTCCCATACGAGCGGTCTAGAGTTGGGTTTTTCAGATAATCGAATAGTAGGTGTAGATTCGATAGCTTTCAACCTTAGGATTTGGCAATCGCATTTGAATCGAGTGCTTCACTTCATCTTGATTTGGAGTTCGAGCTATTTCTGGATTGGTGCTTTGGAGATGGAGTTGCAGTTCTGGAGTTCTCTCTTGAAGACCATATTGGAGATTCTGTTCCCCTGTTTATGTTATCTTTTCTTTCCGCTGCTATTGTCTTGTATCATATCTCTAATGTATATTGATATTCATTGTACCATTATGTTGTATCGGATATTGTATCAAATGTTGTATATGATATATGCTATTCTTTTCTTCCGCCTTGTTGTACTTAATGTGTTATAAGCTCCGGTGAACCAGATTCGACGTTTGGATCCGCGGCATTTGAATACGAGTGTCGTACTCGGTGCCGATTTTCGAAGGTCGAGTCAGGGTCGTTAGATTTATAATCCATTCTAAGGTTGTTTTCATCAAAACCATCATCTCACGGACTAACAATCTCCCCCTTTTGATGATGACAACCTTTGTTTATAAAATATTATTTCTATCTTAATAACTCCCCCTAAAACTAATAACTCCCCCTTAATTAATGCCTAATTACCCTATTTTATAATTCTCCTCCTTTGTCATCAACAAAAACAAACTCTAAACTTTATAACTCCAAACTATATAACTGTCCCTAATTCTAATATTCTATGTGATTATAATGATAGTGTTATCATAAATAATCAACACTTAGATCTAATAATAAATCTAATCCTAAACTACTAACTATCTTAAGTATATAATAACCATATAGTTATATGTATTAATAAGAAGAACACATGTAAGAACACAATTAATTTATTAATCGTATAGTTGTATGTACATTTTTCGTTGTAAACGTAAGAAGGAACAAACAACAATGGAAAAGAAACAGAAGAAACTAATGTGTGTTTTTAAACATAGGAGATCTATGAATCGAACAATTTGAATAGTGGAAACAGAAATTTCCACGTTGTCGACAAGATTCCCATTCTTGTCAAAACATACTTCTCCAACACACACGACTTGGTCATCATCCTCCGCGTGAACTTCGTCCATGGGTTCTTCTTCTTTTTCTTCTTCTTCTGCGCTGGCCTCTTGATTGAGTGAAGAATCTTCATCAATCAAGATTAGGTTGGCCCGATTATCCATTATAAATTTTTGCAAATTCCTAAGAATCTTGCCTTGCTTCTCTTGTTCCTTTGCCATACGGAGTTGAATTACTTGAATTTCAGTCATCATCTGAAGTGCATCCTTCAGAGAGTCCTCAATTTTAGTCACACGAGCGAGAGTAGTACGTTGAAATGGACCAGACGTAGGAGAGGGGAACGAAAAAGTTGATTTTATGTTTGATTTGGAAGAGGAGGCCATTGATTATTTTATTTCAGAGAGAAGAACAGAGAGATAACAGAAAGGATGAATAAAATTTTGAAAATGTGAAGAATATATAACCAATTATTTTGAATTTTGGTGGAAAAAATTTCAAATTTTAAAAACGTTGTATGTCGACATGGGTATATGGGGATGTCGACATGGTTCTTTTTATTTTTACTATTTGATTTTAATATTAGTTATTAACTATACTTGTTATTTATATTTTATATTTCAGTTATAGAACAAATACCTAATTCTCTTCTTAATTTAGTAAAAAATATTCATTTAAGGGTTTTGTTAAAATATCAGCAATTTGATTTTCAAAATTGATATAATCGAGAGTAATTACTTCCTTACTTATATTATCACTGAGAAAATGATGCCTGATATCAATATGTTTAGTTCGAGCATGTTGAGTAGTATTTGGATAAATTTATCGCACTCGTATTGTCACAATAAATTGGTGATTTTGAAAATTTTATACCAAAATCTTTTAAAGTTTGTTGCATATATATTACTTGAGAACAAGCCAAAGCAGTAGAAATATATTCTGCTTCAGTTGTTGATAAAGAAACTATGTTTTACTTTTTACCAAGCCAAGAAACCAGAGAATGCCCAAAAAAGTGACACGTCCCACTTGTACCTTTTCGATCTGATTTACAACCAGCATAGTCAGCATCACAGTAAGATATTAAGTCAAAAGAATCATTTTTAGGGTAAAATAAACCATAATCAGATGTGTGTTTAACATATCTTATGATTTGTTTTACGGCTTTTAAGTGAGTCTCTTTAGGTTGGGATTGATATCTGGCACAGAGAGAACCACTATGCATGATATCAGGTCAACTGGCAGTAATATAGAGTAGTGATCCAATCATTCCTCTATGTAATTTTTGGTCTACATCTTTCGAGAGATCTTCTTTACTAAGTACTCATTGGTTGCCATGGGAGTGGGTTTTCCACTCGTAGTAGTCAAACCAAATTTACTAATTAGGTCTTTAGCATATTTTTCTTGACTAAGATATCATTATCTAATTGTTTTATTTGTAATACTAAGAAGAAATTTAATTCACCCATATGACTCATCTCAAATTATTTTGTCATTATTTCAGAAAATTCTTTATTCATTTCAAAGTTAGTTGATCCAAAAATGATATCATCTACATAAACTTGTACTAGTTGAATATCATTTTTATTTCTTTTTAATAAAAAGAGTATTATCTACTTTACCAATTTCAAAATTTGATTGTAATAGATAAGATCTTAGTCTATCATACCAGGCTCTAGGAGCTTGTTTTAGACCATATAAAGCTTTCTTAAGTTTGTAAACATGATTTGGTAATTTATCATTTTCAAAAAGTGGTGGTTGTTCAACATATACTTCTTCTTTTACAAATCCATTTAAAAAGGCACTTTTAACATCCATTTGAAAAAATTTGAAATTATTATGATTTGCGAAAGCAAGTAGAATCCTAATGGCTTCCAATCTTGCTACTGAAGCAAAGGTTTCATCAAAACATATTCCTTCTTCTTGACAATAACCTTGAGCGACTAATCGAGCTTTATTTCTAACTACCTCTCCTTGTTCATTCATTTTATTTTTATAAACCCATTTAGTTCCATTTATAGTTTTATTTTCAGGTCTAGGAACAAGTTCCCAAACATCATTTTCTAGTAAATTGATTTAATTCTTCTTGCATAGCCAAAATCCATGAATCATCAATTGATGCTTCTTTTGGATTTTTGGGTTCAATAGTTGATATAAAAGCTACATTACGCATTTGACTTAGTTGATTTCTAGTTTTAGCAACAGATTGCATATCTCCTAGTATATTTTCTATAGGATGATCTTTTACAAGTTTAGTCCTTTTATTAGGGTGATTAATTTCATTATTAGTTTCAATTGATTCTTGATTTTGAGTGATTAAATCCTCTTCATCATTTGTATCTTCAAAATTTTTGAAAATTTCATCAAATGAAACATGCATTGTTTCTTCAATGGTGTTAGTTTTTAAATTAAACACTCTATATGCTTTACTTCTATTAGAGTATCCGATAAAGATTCCTTTGTCGGATTTAGGATCAAATTTATCTAAATTATCTTTTGTATTTAAAATAAAGCATTTACTTCCAAAAATTCGGAAATAAGATACCTTAGGTTTCTTTGAATAAAGTAGTTCATAAGATATCTTATCAGTTAGAGGTCTAATTAAAATTCTATTTAAAGCCCAAAAATTCTTTGGTAAATTACTATCCAAAAGCATATTTCTCGCACACTCTTGAATCGTCCTATTTTTATGTTCTACTACTCCGCTTTGTTGTGGAGTTCTTGGAAATGAAAAATTGTGAGTTATTCCCTTTTTATTGCAGAATTCCTCAGTCTTTTCATTTTCAAATTCACTACCATGATCACTTCGAATAGTTATAATTTTTAGAGAAAATTGATTTTGAATTCTTTTTGAAAAGATCTTAAAACATTAAAAGTATCACTTTTATGTTTCAAAAATATTGTCCAAGTAAATCTAGAATAATCATCTACAATTACAAAAACATATTTACTATGATTTATTGATAGAATTTGAGATGGACCAAATAAATCAAGATGAAGTAATTCAAGAGGTTTTGAAGTTGAAATCATATCTTTTAAATTAAAGGAACTTTTTCTAAGTTTTTCTAATTGACATGCATCACATAAACTATCTACTTTAAAATTCATTTTAGGGAGACCTCTTACTAGATCATGTTTTGACCGTCTAGATTAGAGTTTGAAATTCAAATGCCCAAATCTCTTATTCCAAATCCAAGGGTCACTTGTATTTGCCAACAGACACAGGTTATCATTTGAAACTTTCATACTAAGAATATAAATATTCTTTTTCCTGACTCCCTCAAATATTATGGTTGCATTATTATCTTCAATGTGACATTTATCTTTTTTAAAATTAATTTTATATCCTTTATCGTAGAGTTGACTTATACTTAGCAGATTATGTTTTAGATTCTTAACTAGCAAAACATTAGCAATAGTAGGAGTTTCAGAATTACCGACTTTGCCGATGCTAATCACGTATCCTTTTGAATTGTCTCCGAAGTTAACCAGTCCTCCGTCTTTGTATATAATATCATTCGGTATATCTGGATTGCCATTCATGTGTCTAGAATACCCACTATCAAGTATCCATTTGTTCTTTCTAATCTGCACAATTTGTCCGTTGTGGATTGATTCCTCAACAGCCATAAAACATGATTCCTGCACATCAAACAATTTTGGTAGATAACTTGAATTTGAATATTGATTATATGCAGACTCATGAAACAATGATGGTTTTAATATTTCTAAACTAGTATTAACAAATATAGCCATTTTAAAAACTTTTCAAAAATCAGATTATGAAACTTTGAAAACCTTGCTTTGATACCAATTGAAAGAAATGCGGATTACGGATCTTAAGGCTAGGATTAACATTAGAGGGGGAGGGTGAATAGTGTTTATAAAGAATTATTAATTCTTTTCGAATTTATGTTGAATTAAACACGGATATATGCAATATACAGACACAGATATGATCACAGAAACAAACATAAATGCAGAAATAAAGTAAAAGCAATAAAGGAAAGAACACACCGGATTTTATACTGGTTCGGAGTTACCCTACATCCATTCCTGTAACACAAGTACATATTTCCTTTTAAAAGCAATTTTACAATTACACCCTCGATTTCAAGGCTACGAGGTACACCCTCCAGAATCACAATCCTCTAGGTAGAGATACTTGATTTTCGAGCCACAAGTTTACTCAATTGATTTACCAAGGCTACAATCACACCTTATCTCGCTTGATTGATTTTCAAGGCCACAATCACACCTTTTCTCACTTAATAGATTATAAAGAAGCCTACAAATCTGAATAGCACGGAGAACCATGTTGAGATAGTGATAGAGAATCAAAGTAGAAAAGGTCGAGTTCGATTCAATGTTGATTTCGGAAGAGTAATGGTAAGAATATGTATTAAGAAATGTGGACGAAGAAGAGGAGTGAAAAACCAGAAAATTTGATATAAAATTCGTTGAAACTAACCCCTATTTATAGAAGAACAACAACCATGTCCATTCGTGAAGAGTTATGGCGAATAGACACTTCTTTTGAAATTTAAATTTTGAACTCAACTGACACCATGTCGAAATGGTCACCATAGGCATGTTGACATTCCAAAGCAATTTTTGATGTTTTGATTTTCTTTGAAAATAACATTTATCTTATATTAAAACTATTTTAAACTTTTCTAATATACTTGACTATAGTTAAAATACATAAGTAAATATAGAGAATAATATATATATATATATATATATATATATAGAATTTAACTATAATTTTATATTTAAATCTTAAGTATAAATATTTAAAAGTTAGATATATTATTTTAAAAGATAGTTTAAAATTAAGAGTATTTTGACTTTGAAATTAAAGATAATTTTGAGGCTAAAGTTATTTAAAATTAGGATAGAGGTTTTTGATGCTTTTAGAAGGAAGGTTTTGAAAACATTTTGAAAACAGGATATAATTTTGAAAAATCATTTTGAATAAAAAGTTAGCGGATACAAAACAATGTTCCACTAGATTTTTCGTAGGTTCCATCCTACTTAGGGTTCCATCCCTTTAACAGGCTCGAAGTGGATTACATTCCAAGAATAAATTGGATATTAAGATGCCAGTGCTTTTCTAGGAGTTTTAACAAAATTCCTAATAAAAAACTTATTCTTGAAATCTTGAACGCTTGATAATCTTGATACTCATGAGTCTTCGATCTTTGATATCTTGAATCTCTATACTGTACAGTCTTCATTCTTGGTACCTACATGGTTAAATCCTGCATATACATATTTATCTAAACTTATAACGTTAGTATTTATATTTTATAATCTATTCTAAGGTTGTTGTCATCAAAACCATCATCTCACGGACTAACAGATGGGTATATACTTATATAGTTATACCTTGGAGAAGATTATGTTAGGCATATCATACATGCACATAAGACATAATGGATTAGCCATAAATAATAGAAATAAAAATAATATTTAAATGAAAATCAATAGACATAAATTAATGGGATGTATAAAGTATGTAATTTTCTAATCAGTAGAACGTTCTTCTGACCCCCTCCTCATAACAATCCATGAGTTAGATTTTGAAGAACTGGATATTGGAGCAAGATGGGAACTACAGATGGTGAAGTCTTCTTAGTTATGCTTAACACTGACAAGGTAATTAAATATCTAAGGAAAGATATTCCGAGGTAGTAGCCTTAGTAAATACATATGTTATATTATATTTTGCAATTCCACTCTAAGTTTATATTGATCGCACTCTGATATACTTGTGTTACTACTGGTTATCAAAACTAACGATCCATACCCTAATGGACTTGGGTTTCGATTTAGTCGAAATTCAAGCCAATTAAGGTGCAGATTCTTTAAAAAGTGCTATAAAAGGACTATAGGATATTTTATATCCAAGTTACAACTATTTGTATTTGGAATCAACAACTCTCTACTACTATTTTCTGTAGGTGTGCTTGTTGGCCATTCAAATCAAGTGGGTGTGCTTGTTGCCCATTTAAATCAAGTGAGTTTGCTTGTTTTCTGTTTAAATTAAGTAGGCGACCTCGTTGCCAAGTTAAATCAAGAGAGTCTACCCTGAGCTTGGAAAGTCAGGAGGGTGTATCTTGTTGCCTTGAAATTAAGATTATATTCTAGTTTGCTTGCTACCTAATTAAAGTATGCGTTTGAAAGAAAATATGTATAGATACTGTGCAGGACTGGACGTAGAATTGGTTAATCCGAACCAGCAAATAAAACTTCTGGTGTCATCTCTCTTACTTTTACTTTATTTTTACTGCATTTATATATACATATATTTATGATCGTCTATTAATATATGTCCGTATTGATTATCTGTCTTTTGATCTAAATCTTGAAACTATTTAGAAAAATTCTACATAAGTTATAAACACTATTCATCCTCCTCTAGTCTTATAACACCATATATCCATTCATAATAGTATAATTTAAACTACACTGTTTTCCGCATTAGGTATCAGAGCATTAGTTTTTTAAAAAAATCGTTATTTGATTTAATGGATGGCTAGTAACACTGGTAATACAATTATTAACACTTTTGTAGAAGGATAATCAATTGCTAGACCCCCACTATTTAAAGGTAACAATAATGCTCACTAGTCCTATAAAATGAAAATTTATTTACAATCTAATGGCTTATATATTTGAGCATTATACAAAATGAATTCACTGAACCCCAAACTAAATATTCACAATGGACCATAGACCAAAAGGCACAAGCACTGAGTAACTAAAAGGCCATAATCATTTTATTTTTTCCAAGATAAAAATGAATTTAATCGAGTTTCTATTTGTAAAACTGCTTATGAAATTCGAAGAACATTGCAAGTCACACATGAGGGCACTAGTAAAGCAAAAAAATTAATATTTCCATGTTAACCAACCAGTTTCAACCTTTTAAAATGAAACAAAACGAGTCCTTTTCTGATTTATATTCTATATTTCAAGACATAGTTCATTCTTCAGTAACATTAGGGGAAAAAATTCTCAAAAGCACATAAAGTTATTCTTAATTCAGTCACTTCAGAATGAGATCAAAAGAAATTATTAATAGAGGAAGCCAATGACATTATCATATAAAAAATTAAAGAATTAATTAGTAAGCTAATGTCCTTTGAAGCACAGTTGCATGGTAGAAAGAAAAGTAAGGCGATCGAAAAGAATACAATTGCATTCAACGCAACAGCTAACGATCAAGATTAAGATGATGAGATAATGATGAGGAGACTACTCTAATGACTCGAAATTTCAAAAAATTTCTGAAATACTGAAAGATGAATCACTTTAAAAAAATGAAAACAAAAATTTTGGAAATGAAAATGTTGATAAGTGTTACTACTATGGTGAATCTTGCCATCTACGAAGAGACAGTCCACACCAAAAGAAAGCAAAGAATTCACCAAAAATTTGTTCATTTAAAAAGAGAAAAAGGTTCTTTCAATGAAAGCTTGGACGATTCTAATACAACATCCACTGACGACAAACCAAAAATTGAAAATATCAAACTATATTCACGGTGACGGAAGATCAATCAAGCCAAACAAAGGAAACAATGAGTTTTTTGCATATCGTATTTTATTATTTTTTAACAATTATTTAATATAGGAATAAATATATAATTATAGTAAAAAGTGTGTATGTATATATAATTATATGAATATACTTCTTTATCTTTTGAACACTGAAATTCTGGCATATATGTCAACATATGCCACGTAGGTACATCGACATATCAGACAGAATTGAAGAATATTTTCAAAATTTGAACTTTTGAAATTCCCACTCTTTTGCATTTGAAAAGACTCCTTTTTGGCTATCACATGTTTAGTCAAACACTATATATTCACTCTTTCTAACCTCATTTTCAACACACGCTTTATTTCAAAAATCAAACAAAATTTTCACTCTCTTTTTTCTAAAACAAACTCATAATGTCTTTTTCAAACCAACCTTCTTCATCCAAAACCATTAGGCTTACCAAAAGAACAAAAAGTCAACTTTTTAATGATCAAGAGTCCATTGAAACATACATTGAGTATGTAACATATGGTAAAGTCTTTTCGGAAAGATTCTCTAAATTTAATGAATTTTATTCTTATGGTTTACAAGATCTTGCTTTGGAAAATGGTATTTTTAGTTTAATTGATTTGTCACAAAATAATTTTGATTGCTATCCTGATTTGGTCAAAAAAATTTACGCTAATTCAAATGGAAAGTTTTACTAAGGAAAAGAAGATCAAATTGGAGCAATATAAAAGATACTATTATTGTTTTAGATCATGAAATTCTTGGTCAAATTCCTGATTGTAATAGTAGTGGAAATGACGTCTCCACTTTTGAAATTGATTGGGAAAACATAAGTTATGCATGATTTATTTTCAAACGATAAAGAATATAGCTTTGAAGGTAAAAATCTTAGGCCAAAAGCAAGATTAATGAGTCTTATTTTACAGCAAAGTATTACATCTTGATTGGGGAATTACAACAACCCCATTCACAAAATTTTCAAAGCTCCTTTTGCTATTTTCAAAAAATATTATATGTTTGGGCTCATATGTTCTTGGACGACATCGTTTAAAAGAAAAATTTTGGACATGAAAGCATACTTTATCATGGTGTGTATCTTAATAGAATTTTCAACTACTTTGATACCAACCTAAGAGGTGTAAACATTTTGTGTCATAAATTTTTTGACAAAACAAACTTCTCTCTCATGCACATTCCTCTTGAGTTTGAACCCTATGAGTCTCTTACCCAAAAGAAAGAAAGACTGGCACAAGAAGAAGAGCAAGAGATTCTGCAAGAAGAAGAAAGTGGTGATATGGAAATAGAAGAGAAGGTTGAAAAAGTAGAAAAGGGGAAGGAAATGGACACATCTCTTGAAAGTTATAACAAATCGCCTAGCTATTCAAACAAAGCAATCCTTAGGAATTAAGAGAAGCTTCTTAATAATCAAAAGAAGCTTAAGCGTTCTTTTAGTGAAAAATTCACTCAAACAAAGTTGACAAATACTTTGGGAAGATACTAAGGAAGCCTGGTAGAAATTCTTCTTCTTCATCATAATTCTAGATCTACTTAGCTACTTTATATTAGCTAGTTATATTTATGTCATTTCCTGGTATTTTTCATTATGTTTATGTATCTCTTTATTTTATAGTTGAAATCTGCTTAGAGACTACATTTTGTTGTCAATCATGTTCTTTTGTTCTCTAGAATCATAAACGAAAATAATATAAAATATAAACAAAATATAATACAAAAACATGCAGTTTACTACATGTATGTTGACATACTCAACATATATAAGTTGAAATATTCTGGTATTTCTAGATTTCACATTTCAAAAAGGGTAGTTATTTTAATTAGAGGGACTAGTTTAATCCGTCTCTTCCCCACTATAAAATCATATTTCTTCTAGAAAAACTCAAAAATCAATTCATCCTCTAGTTTTACTCTTCTTCGCACATCTCTTTTCATGAAAATAAATTCAAACATCAATTTTTTACAACAAAAACTAAGTGATGATCTAGAAGAAACTCTTTAATCATTCAAAAAATCTCTTTGCTTCACTCTTCACAATCAACGACACTTAGAATTGAATCAAATGCAAACGATCAAAGAATAAGAAAAACATTTGATTCTCTTTGATGTTTGGTTTCTTATTTCTTTAAAGAAGTTCAAGGTAACACCCCAGAATGCTTGAGCTCTAAAGCAAAAGCAGAACATGAAGATCAAGAAGTAATCAACGCCAATCCAATCTTTTGATCAGAAGGATGGGTCGAAGTTCCCTAGAAAATCTTGTTTTAATATTTATTTATTATTTGTACATTTTAGTATGTATAATTAGAAACTACTTTTTATGTAATTATTCATGTATAAGTGTAAAAATTTGATATATGGTGTAAATAAATGTAATTATAAATGTGTATATATATAATTTATATCTCAAAAATATTATTTCGCAACTAATATTGATTTTGATTCTATATACAAAATTATCACATTTCATAATATTTAATATGTCACATCTAAAGTGAGTTTATTTTTTTTACCATTTTTTGTAGATGACAAAGGGAGAGAAAATATAAAATGTAATATATGCATATACTAAGGGGGAGTCAACATGTTTGGGAGGTTACATTATATTTTATAAAAATATTTACTTGGTTGTCGTTACATAGAAAGGAAGATTGTTAATACCATAGATACTAATTTTGATGATAACAACCATATTAATATAAGTACTAATGTTTACTCAAGCTGTATAGAATATTTTGTAGCATATTACACAAGTACAGGAAAATCGAATTTGATGACTGATCGGTAAAAAGGCTAGAGATCAAGATTCATATATGATCATGGCAATTGAAGATTCATGAGTTAAAAGACAAAGACATAAAGAGTTCAAGACTATACATAATAGTTAATAGACTAGATAAATTTATTAAAGTCCTTGAATAACAACTTTTTTCTTTGAATGCTCTCTCATCAAAATATATATTTATTTTCAAAATATATTTCTATAAATATTTTATAAAAGATTTATATATTAAAGTATTTAAACACTATTTTTAAATGATTTTACAAAATATCAGAATTTTGTAACACTTTCAAAGTGTTGTAATTTTTCTCAAAACAGAAGGATATATCGATATATCCCACATGAGTATGTCGACATATGTACCGTCGAATTTTTTTTAAATTTTTTTTGAAAAATTATGATTTTTGGCTCCATCTCTTTGTGAATGGACATGTTCCTTCAAAACTATACAAAGGGGACTGGAAAACAAACTTTTTACAAATATTCTCTTCATTCTTCTTACTCTAAATTCTCATTATATTTCTCAAAATCCCTCTACATTTTATACTCTTCAAATCCGTTCAACTTCAACCACTACTTTACTACATTTGATTCTCTATGGTATACTCACAGTTTTGTAGGTATTCTTTCACCAATTCAAAGATCAAAATGCTATAAAAGGATTATAAGATGTTTTGTATCCAAGTTACAACTATTTGTATTTGGAATCAACAACTCTCTACTACTATTTTGTGTCGGTGTGCCTGTTACTAATTAAAACCAAGTGGGTGTGCTTATTATCTGTTCAAATCAAGTAGGCGTGCTTGTTGCCCGTTTAAATCAAGTGGGTGATCTTGCTGTATGGTTAAATCAAAAGAGTCTACCCTGAGCTTGAAAAGTCGGGAGGGTGTATCTTTTCGCCTTGAAATCAAGATTATATTCTACTTTGCTTGCTACTTAATTAAAATAGGTGTTTAAAAGGAGATATGTACAAATATCGTCGAGGACCAGATGTAGGATTGGTTAATCCGAACCAATACATTACAAGAAAAGTAGGTATTAGCTACACTATATGGTAGCGTTTGTTATCAAAATGCTAATATAGACATTTCTCCTTCTTGCTTAGGCCAAAAGACATGCAACTAAAAATAAATTTAAGCATTAGCAAACTATGGCCCTTAATTTTTTTAATTCCCGCACTTTTTTCATTTCCTCACCGTCTATTTTTCATTTCCTCTTCTCACTTTTCTTCCTTAACCTTATTTCTCATCTACATCCACATCCACCTATACCTCTTTCTCCACTTCCATCTTCTACCTCCTCTCCGCTTCCACCTTGTAACTACTTTCACCCATCTCAGCTTTCGTCCTATCATTGCCAATTTTCCTTCCCAATTAGATCTGAATATTCCCCAATTCCATCCATATATCTCCCATCTTCTATCAAAAACATCTTCTCCTTCATTTCCTACTCCTCATCTTCATCTTCTCTGCCTAATATCCCCAATCTTGATCTTAATTGCCCAAAATCAGATCTACGGAGAAGAAATCAAAAATGAGCACAGTGACCACACCATTGCTATCGAAGAAATCTGAAGACTAAATCAGGAAACTAAATTGGAGGTTATGATGGTACCTACTGGTCCCAGGAAATAAAACCGATGCAATGACTTCACTGTAAGAAAATGAAACAAATGCAGTGAAGATACCGCAGGCAATGGAAAAAGAATATTATGTGGTGACTCACCAAAGGAAGGAAAAGCAGAAGTAGTGATGAAATCTGATGATAAAGCAAAATAAGCGGTGATTTTACAGGAGGAAAAGAAAGTATTAGAAGAGATTATTACACTGTAGGAAAATAGGATGGTGATTGAATCCTAGTTGAATTGCGATTGCTGCGACCACGGTTCATCGCCTAAGGATACTGTTACAATAAATTTTGATTTTATTATCAATAGTATTGTTCTTATTTCTTGTAGTTGCGGGATTAAAAATAAATTAAAATGGCAGGAGAAGGAATGGAGTAGAGGACATTCGAATAGTGCTGAAGTGCAAATGTGGAATTGTTTGGAAGATAATTTTACTTGATTGTTCGATGCAATGCAAGATGTTGGTGCTTCTGCTTGTAAATATTTTTCTTCTTTCTTTCTTTTTAACTTTGCATAGAATCTTGTTCTTTGTTTATTGTTGAATGAAATTAACTAGAAGCGGTTTAGTCAGTTTAGTAAATGACTATATTTTGTAATTTCTTGACCTATCAAACAACTGCAAATGAAATGTAAATGATTTCTTTCTACTGATTTAAAAGAATTGTAAATGAAATCACAAGATTTATTTCTTGTGTTACTAAAAGAACTATAAGAGAATCCTTGATTATTTCCTACGCATGTAATTCAGTTCATGATATTCCCCCCTCTTATACAATGTGATAATCCATCCTTTGTTTTATTAAATAAAATCATGATCAACACCCTATAATACGGTAAAATTCCATTGATTATATGTTAATAGGAGAATATTCAGGACTTGCTTCCATGTCAATACATGACAAAGTCTTAGCCATAAACTATAATAATCAACTTCTAGATGTATTGGTTTTAAAATAAAATGAATTTTTTTTACACGTCTTTAGGATTGATTACATGCGTGTTATTATGTGTGTAAATATTTATATAGTTTAAACTCAACATTTTTATCTATCGATGATGTAGGTAGTGCTCATATGATATAACATTATATTTATATACAATATTATATTTATACAGTAGACTAATGTAGTGCAGGCAGTGCTCATATGATATTTGCTCGTTCTTATTTTATATATTTTGATTTTGCCATTGATCCCTTACAAAATCCATTCATCAAACTCTCATCATGCATCGTATGTAATAGAAACTCCATCTATAGGAGAAACCCAATCTGAAGCAAAATCAAAATCAGCCTTAGTTGTGGAAGAAACACAATCAGAGATAGAGTCAAAAGATAGACCTTTGACTACTAAAAAGTTTCGAAAGTGTCAGAAGAAAGGAAGGTATGCTTATGTCTGTATACTATAGTTATATACATTATACTTGCCTTTTCATATCTATATTTACTTTTTAGGTTTCGATAAGTATGATACTAATCAGTTGGAGCAAATCATTTCATGAGTATAAGTTGTATCATTTTTTATGCAAATTTCTATATTTTTAAATTCATGGAGGATCATATTTGTAGAGCATAACTATGTAAAACGAAAATTGGTTCCAAACAGCAGCACTATATGCAAGTTTAGGTTTCAAGCGATGGCTATTTGAAATGTGGTCTTATATATCGAATCAACGCATGGATAATTTATATGAGCAGTTTAGGTGGCAACCGAAGGATTATGAAATGTCCGAGTTTGATGGCCCTAAGCTTTTAGGAAAGGTACTACTGGTCAATCATATTAGTTTGATATGTTGACGACTACTTAAACTCAGTTTCATCGGTATGAACATCCAAGAATTGTTTGAGAACATGTTTGGATGTTTGAAACGAAAGGGAAATATTGATTTAAATGTTTAAATTAAAATGCGAACCATTTAAACTCAGTTTCATCGGTATGAACAGCCAAGAATTGTTTTGAATGCTGATAACATGGATAATATATAACAATTTGATACTTCTTCATTTGTTTATGATCTTAAATAGGACAACATAGGAAATTGCATGACTCGCATGCCTAAACATCCTAGCTGATTTTGAGTAATTGAAAGATCCTAGTGGTCTACTTACATATGTCGGGTTAAAGGTAAACAGTGTGTCTATTTTGTTATTAAAGGTTTTATGGTTAATGTTGATTTGATTATCTCTTAAAATCCATTGTCACAGGTTAAAAGGAATTTCATGTTTTTATATTGCAACCGACTTCCTTCGCAAATCCTAGAGGTTGTTAGGAAACATATGATTGCAAAAGTAATTACATAATTCATTATGGAGATAGATGTGATGATGCAAAAGCTGTGTTTGAAGAGTGTTATGATTATAGCCTCAGGTCTGTTCATATATTCATTTCTACTCCATATAGTTTACCATATAAAAACTTTCATTACATTCATGCTGCTTAATGCAAGCTTTGCAGGCAGACTAATGACCATATATTGGTGGGTTGATAAAATGATAGTCACTGGTTATAGAGTTAAATTATCGCAAAGAAGATAATTAACAATAGTAGTTTCCAAGAATAAGGCATAATGTATTTTTGAATATCAATCAAGGAAAAAATATATTCCTATCAACTAAGCTAAAGGGTAACCTTATGCATATATTATATTAATACTAAAGAGTTGGCCAACGTTATGCACTTGCAGACAAACAGAACAAGTTGATTGCATCAATGGTAGCTATGATTTACAGGTGGAAATGGAATCTACCAAACAGGAAAAAGTATATTTTATAACTTGAATGCAAAAAACAAACACTTAGGACTTGTTTTAGCTTCCGTACAAGATCACTTCTATGACAAATATCATTTTTGTTGGATTCTTTATTAAAAACTTTCTAAAGAAGTAGATCCAAAAAACTACACACTAAAAAAGTTAACATGCATTGCCTTGGTTATTCGTTAACTTTCAGCACTACATGCAAATATGCTTAGAAATGAAATGTTTGTTGTATAATTATGTGGTACTTATTTCATAAATTTAGTTCTTATAGTTTACACATATAGCTAGATTTTTCACTACCCTGCTTATGTAACCAAGTACCAAATATGGAAACTATTATCATGTCAAATATCTATCTAAAACACAATGAATTTAAGGTCCTCGGTTGAAAATATTGTTGTTTATGCCGACCACTGATTTTGTTGTATGTATATGAGCAGATAATTTGTTTGGATCCATGGATGGTTTTATGTAGAAATGCACTTTCAATAAAAATATTTGTAGCTCTATTATAAATGTTTACTAATACAAGTCAATGAGAAGCCTGTTGCCATCACTTAACAGGTGCATTGCTTTTCTTATATCTCAGTTATGTACACATGCTGCTCATATTGTTACTTATCTCATTGTTTAATCAAGAAAGCATTAGATCTTAGGATGCATGTTACTATCCGAACATCATATATGCAGCTGAATTCAATTAGAATATTGACCATCTTGTTTTTGTCAGTCTTGACTAGATATTAGATGTAATATGACTCAGTCCGTATGACATAAGCATTAATTACCACCAACAGAAGTTGCATTGAATCTTGAAGTTGCATTAAATAACTCCAAATTTTTACAAGAGCTTGCGTACCATCTCTACTTGGTCTCTGATCGATCTCGACCCAAATGGAGCCGTTTTTGATCGATATGAAATTCATACGTATCGACCAGGGATCGATCCCACTCCACCTCGGATTGATCTGGTTGGCCCTCCCACGTGAGAGAAGGAGTCTTTCGAGATTTGAGTCCGATATTTTCAACCTACACGTATGTTAGTTTATTAGAAAGGCCAGACCTCATTCAATCATTTATTAATGTTTGCCTAGACGATTAATTTAGTCCATACTTACCACTTGGCGATTTTTACAGCCTTAAATACAAACCCAATCAATAACCTCATTTGAGAATGGAATTTTGATCCCAATGCAATGGTTTGTTATTCAATATCAAAATATTTAGTAGTTGAATATCAAAATATACTATGTCAGTATAAAATCGTATTTTTCTAACTTTAATGAAATTTGTGGCTTATTTTTCTTTGGAGTAAACAAAACAGACTTGTACTAGTTTCTCTTTTGATGTATGTTGTAGTATACCTTAATCTCCAACATGCCATAGTTGTTTTTAAAATAATACCAATCTATATGTACTTTAATCTCCTACCACAATTGGTTAATGATATAATACCGAATCTATATCAACTGGGAATTTCGGTAGCGGCAAAATCAATTAAAGATTGTAAATTAAATTATGCACATTAGAAAAAATGCTCTAATAAAGAATCTATATATAGTTGTTGGGATCCCTCCTTAATTGGAGAGTTTCTAGAAAATTCTAGACGTTTCTAGAGAAATCTAGAATTTTCTAGAATGTTCCGAAGAACTCTAGAGAAGTGTAGAACTCTCTAGAAGCTGTGGAAGAGTGTGGAACCCTCTGGAATATTCTAGAGATGTGTGGAACCTTCTGGAACCTTACGGAAGAGTATGGAAGAATAAAGAAGGGAATGGAAGAGTGTAGAGATTCCTAGAGAGTGTGGAGCATTCTAGAGAATCAATCTCTACCGTCGGATGCAAGTAATCTCCACTATTCATTATGGAGGTTGAGTAGTATAAATAGGAGAAGGAGCCCTATTACTATCCATCCAAGAATCCAAGGAAGAAGCCACTTCTTAGAGTGAGAAAAAACTTGAGAGTTAGAGAGATCCTCTTTGAGAGAAAAGAGTGATAGCTTGAGAAGTCTTTATCCTCAAGCTTGAGTGAGCCACCAAGTGTGAGTTACTTTTGTAATCATATTATTGTAATCCTACTATTCTTTTGTATAGTGGAAGAATCTCCATATTGGAGAATTATAAACTCTTGTGCTTTCATTGCTACTTTTAATCTTAAAGTGTCAATCTTAACTTCACGAAGCGGGGAAGACCGAGATTTCCCCAACAGTGGTATCAGAGCGAGGTTCATCCGTAGCCGTAATCAAGCTCGTGTAAGTTCAAGATGGAGGATATTGTCGCTCATGATGGAGACATGTTCAAGCTCACAGCTAACAACTACTCCTATTGGAAGCCAATGATGGAGGACCACTTATATTGTAAGGATTTGCATGAGCCCATCATCTACAAAAATAAGGTGGAAGGAAAGAGTGATGCTCAGTGGGAACTGTTGAACCGTAAGGCTGTTGCTATGATCCTGACAGCCTTCTTGGTGAAGAAGCAAGGAGAATGGAACGAGATGAGTCTATCCATCCCGAAGCTAATGTTGTTGAGAATCAGGGTAGGAATGAAACCCATGGACGTAGTAAGAGCCGAAATCCCCATCAATCTCGAGGTAGATCCAAGTCACGCTCGAAGATTGCATGCTATTACTGTGGAAGGATGGGTCACAAGAAAATGGAATGTCGAAGCTTCAAAAGAGACCAAAAGGCCGGTAATGTTAAGCCTGACCAAATAAGCCTAACGAAGAAGCAAGAAGAAAAGAGTACTACTGCCATAGTATTAAAGGAAGATATGCTATATCTCGTTGGTGAAAGTAACATTCTAAACATTGCTTGTGATGAGAGTTCTTGGATTGTTAATTCTGGTGCTTCCTTCCATGTTACTCCACATGAAAACTTCTTCTCATCCTACTAAAGAGGTGACTTTGGTACGGTGCAAATGAGAAATCAAGATAGAAGCAAGATTGTTGGAATAGGAGACATCACTCTGACGACAAGCACCGAGTGCAAGCTTGTTTTGAAAGATGTGAGGCATGTCCCGACCATGCGCCTCAGTCTTATCTCCGCTGGAAAGCTAGATGATGTCGGTCTAATGAATTACTTCGGTGAAGGGAAGTGGAAGCTTACCAAAGGAAGTTTGACAATAGCTCGAGGAAAGAAGGTAGGATCATTGTATGTAATGCAAGCTAAGCTATGCAAAGGAGAAGTAAACATCTCTACTGATGATATGGACACATGGCATAAACGACTTGGGCACATTAGTGAGAAATGTCTTCACATACTCGCTCAGAAACAACTCCTCCCTGACGTGAAAGGTAAACCACTTCATCCTTGTGCTCATTGTTTAGCTGGAAATCAACATAGGGTTGCTTTCCAAAGATCTTCTCCGCCCACAAGAAGAAAGAACATTCTAGACCTCGTGCACATTGACGTATGTTCGATGTCTGAGAGATCCATTGGTGGTGCTCTATATTTTGTCACCTTCATTGATGATCATTCAAGGAAAGTATGGTTTCACCTGTTAAAATCAAAGGATCATGTGCTTGATGCCTTCAAAGAATTCCATGCTCTGGTGGAGCGTGAGACTGGACGGAAGATCAAGTGTGTACGATCAGATAACAGAGGTGAGTATAGAGGTCCTTTTGAAGACTATTGCAAGAAATATGACATTAGGCTAGAGAAGACTCCACCTAAGACACCACAATTGAATGGGCTAGTTGAGAGAATGAACCGAACCATTGAAGAAAGAGTTTGTTGTGTGCTCTCTCATGCTAAGTTACCCAAATCATTCTGGGGAGAAGCTATAATGGCTGTGGCCGACATTGTCAACCTCACACCATCAGTTCCTTTGGATGGGGCCATTCCTGAGGAAGTTTGGACGGGCAAGAGGGCTTCATATAATCATCTCAAGGTGTTCGGGTGCAGGACATTTGTTCACATCCCCAAAGATGAGAGAGCTAAGCTTGATGCAAAGACAAAGGAGTGTATTTATCTTCGTTCACCTAAGGATGAATTTGGGTACCGGTTGTGGGACCCAATTAACAAGAGGGTTATTCGCAGTAGAGACGTTGTATTCTTCGAAGACCAAACAATTGAAGATATCAAGAATTCAGAGAGGCCAAGATTGAGAAGCAGTAAGAACATTGAACCTACTTTGGTTCGACATGAAGATAACAACACACAAGAAAGCAGTGAAACTGAAGATCATGAAATTCATGATGAACCAGTTCAGGAAGAACCTCAATCTAGCACTCCAATCGCACCAGAGCCAAGACGATCCTCAAGAGACAGAAGACCATCCACCCGATACAACACAGAGGAGTACGTTACGCTCACTGATGAGGGGGAGCCTCAAAGCTATAAAGAAGCAATGAGTGATTGTCATAAAGAAGAGTGGAGAATAACCATGCAAGAAGAAATGCAATCCTTGCATGAGAATAACACATATGAACTAGTGGAGCTACCAAAAGGGAGAAGAGCTTTGAAGAATAAGTGGGTTATAGAATCAAGACCAAAGAGAACTATTCAAAGCCTCGCTACAAAGCTCGATTAGTCGTCAAAGGATTTGGACAAGAAAAAGGTACTGACTTTGAAGAGATATTCTCTCCCGTGGTAAAGATGTCATCAATCCGAGTTGTGCTTAGCCTAGCAGCCGTGCAAGATTTGGAGATTGAACAACTCGATGTCAAGACGGCGTTTCTACATGGTGACCTAGAGGAAGAGATCTACATGGAACAGCCTGAGGGATTCAAAGTTCCAGGCAAAGAGGATCTAGTGTGCCGCCTCACAAAGAGTCTATATGGACTTAAGCAAGCACCAAGGCAATGGTACAAGAAGTTCGACGCATTCATGGCAGAACATGATTTCAAAAAGATGGAAAGCGATCATTGTGTCTTCATAAAGAGCTGCTTTAAAGAAAGATCTAAGCAAGAGCTTTGCCATGAAAGATTTGGGGCCGGCTAAACAGATTCTTGGGATGAGAATAACTCGTGATAGATCAAAAAGACTGTTATGGCTATCCTAAGAGAGATATATCGAGAAAGTCTTGGAAAGGTTCAACATGCACAAATCAAAGCCGGTTAACACTCCACTAGCTGGGCACTTCAAGCTAAGTTCGAAGCAGAGTCCGACAAGTGAAAAAAACAAGGAGGAAATGAAGAAGAAACCATACTCATCTGTAGTAGGCAGTCTCATGTACGCAATGATATGCACAAGACCAGATATCGCTTATGCAGTTGGTGTCGTCAGTCGCTTCTTGGCTAACCCAGGGAATGAGCATTGGGTTGCAGTCAAATGGATCCTCCGATATCTACGTGGAACTTTCAAAAGATGTTTATGCTTTGGAAAAGGAAAACCTGTGTTAGAAGGATATACAGATGCAGACTTGGCTGGTGACATTGATTCAAGGAAATCAACATCAGGATACCTAACCACTTTTGCAGGGGGAGCTATTTCATGGCAATCAAAGCTGCAAAAGTGTATTGCATTATCCACTACAGAGGCAGAGTATATCGCAGCTACTGAAGCTTGCAAGGAGATGTTGTGGGTGAAGAACTTGTTGCATGAATTGGGAGTGGATCAAGAAAAGTATGTCTTGAAGTGTGACAATCAAAGTGCAATTTACTTGGCAAAGAATTCAACATTTCATTCCCGCACAAAGCATATTGATACAAGATATCACTGGATCCGAGGAATCCTCGAGGAAAAACAAATACATCTTGACAAGGTTCACACAGATGAGAACTGGTCTGACATGACGACCAAGGTAGTACCAACAAAGAAGTTTGAAGACTACTGTCAAGGTGCCGGCGTACTACTACCCCCAATTTAGTCGGGAGGGGGAGATTTGTTGGGATCCCTACTTAATTGGAGAGTTTCTAGAAAATTCTAGACGTTTTTAGAGAAATCTAGAATTTTCTAGAATGTTCCGGAGAACTCTAGAGAAGTGTAGAACTCTCTAGAAGCTTGTGGAAGAGTGTGAAACCCTCTGGAATATTCTAGAGATGTGTGGAACCTTCTGGAACCTTACGGAAGAGTATGGAAGAATAAAGAAGGGAATGAAAGAGTGTAGAGATTCCTAGAGAGTGTGGAGCATTCTAGAGAATCAATCTCTACCGTCGGACGCAAGTAATCTCCACCATTCATTATGGAGGTTGAGTAGTATAAATAGGAGAAGGAGCCCTATTACTAGCCATCCAAGAATCCAAGGAAGAAGCCACTTCTTAGAGTGAGAAAAAACTTGAGAGTTAGAGAGATCCTCTTTGAGAGAAAAGAGTGATAGCTTGAGAAGTCTTTATCCTCAAGCTTGAGTGAGCCACCAAGTGTGAGTTACTTTTGTAATCATATTATTGTAATCCTACTATTCTTTTGTACAGTGGAAGAATCTCCATATTAGAGAATTATAAACTCTTGTGCTTCCATTGCTACTTTTAATCTTAAAGTGTCAATCTTAACTTCACGAAGTGGGGAAGACCAAGATTTCCCCAACAATAGTTCCACTAGCTATACTACTAGGCCAGCACCAACTGTTTTAGCGAGATAGGATACTTTTGTTACTTCTCTTTGCGGCTATAGTTGAACTAGGTTAGCTATACCACTAGGCTAGCACCAACATCTAGTTTTTTTTATTACTAAACAAAAAATAAAAATAAACTTTGCTGGTTACCCTTTTTTTATGTTTCAAATCAACTTCTTCTTTGAGCTCGAGTGAAGGTGGAAAAACTATGTTAGATGGTGACCATGATGATGAACATGTTATAAGTTTACTTACCACTTTATGCTACCTCTTCTGACCATTTTGTTATTCCTATAGTTTGATCTACTCATAGTCTTGCATTACCCAAACATATTTTTATTTTCTTGATCATATCAACATAAAATAAGAACCATTTCATATGTTTTTTCTTTAATATGAGTATATACTACGACAAATGATATTAATCTACACTTTTAGGCCTGAAATTGTTGACAAGCTGAATATGAATGATCGAAGAATAATTAGGCCCTGAAATAGCTCCGATTCATAATGAAGTGGCTCTGAAGTGATTAAAATATTGTGTGAATTACGGCAATGAAAAAAACTGGCAATGTGGAGTGGCATGACTGAACTGAAATTTTGTGGCAATGAGAAGAAATGGCAGGAGCAATGCATTGCTGGATCAAGATTTTGTGGCATGGCGACATGTGTACCGGTGTTACTACAATATCTACAGGTTGAATGAAGTGAACAAATGTATAGGTGTTTAGGAAGGAGAGTAAATACTGCACCAGACAACTAAACCACAACATAGTTATGGTGGACATTTCCCATATCGAAAACCCTACGATAGGTAAATGATTTAAAATGGAAGAAGGCGGAGAAGAATCTATAAGCATCGGTTCCATTCAACCAAAAAATCAAAGCGATAAAACAAAACAAACCCAAATTTAAGCGGTGATATGATGAGTTCTAGCACTAATGCTACTACCTCTATTGGGCTTAGTTCTAATCGAGATGGTGCTACTACAATTTATACAATGTATGCTTTGCCTTTTAGTCTAAGGCTTCATGATGTTATAAAAATAGTACCCGAGGGACAGAAGAGAGATAAAAGTCTGCTAGTGGTAGAATACAATAACTAGAAGTTGTCTGCAAAACTTTCAAGTAGAACATGTAATTGTTTAAGTTCGAAAGATACTTGTACTGCAAAAATCTCTATATCCAAACTGAACAGTTTCAATGGAACTTGGAAGGACAGTCCATCTTAATAGATACATGAGAGATAAATGACAAAATTTAACAATTTTATGCACATAGATCGAACTTCACAAGTTTCTTATTCTACACATCAGTTCTCACATAAATTTATACAAATTTAACACAAGTTATAATTACATTTAGACTTCTGTTATTTGCTGTGTACTATACTAGTGTGTTTATTTTAGTGCCGTAATGCTTTGAAATTCTTGTTATTACTACCGTTCATCCATCACCGCCCTAATGCTTTGAAATTCTTGTCACACAACGCCTATAGCTATATTTTAGTGCGTCCTTGCTCTACTGCCTTGTATTGATGAGTAGTAATACCCAATGCCTTGCATAATTGAACACAAGCTTGCACTTTTTTCTTTCTGTTTCATTGTTTTGCCTGTAGAATATTTACATGTTCCCATCCAGTGCTTTGAGTTTTATTTCATCCTTCATGTGCCAGTTGTATTGAAAATATGGTTATGCACTCATTTATTACCCTTCTACTTAGGAAATTTTTCGCATATTGCCTTGAGTTAGCTGAAGGGGACCGAATTGCAAGCTGATGGCTAACTTGCATGGTGGTTGATCAATGTATGTTAATAGTGACATTGTTTACAAGAGTAGCTTTGCTATTAGTGCTTTTGTTTGGAAATGAAACCATATTAACACATGTGTTATTATAAATATATGATTGCATTGTGTGTTTAAAAACGATGATGAGTTGTAAGGTTTGTTTTTTTACCAGTTTTTATGAGTTTTATACATTACTTGTTTTCTTCCTTTTAAGTATTGTCTAAAAACTATGGTTTTATAAATATATTAGGCCCTACAAGAATAATGCAAGAATGATCAAAGAAGATTTTGTCTATAAAGATACATCACATTCTGGGATTAAGGATGCAGAAACTGGTGCCGATGCTGTTGAGTTTCTTCTTCTTAGTACAAATTCAGTTTAGGTTAGAAATTTTTGGGAATCAAATTATTCTAATTGCTTTGTATCACCATATTTTGGAGTTGCAAATTAAAGTACCACTGGATTTTGGAGTTTGGGTGTTGTCTTCTTTATACGTCGTTTGCTGATAAACACATATTACACTTGTATCTATACGAGTTCTTTAACTTTGATCTCTTCAATTTTGTTATATTTCAACAATAACAGCAATAATAAACAATACTTTGAATTCGTTAAGTTTTATAAAAATTAAATACGTTTATAAAAATTAAATACGTTTATAAAAATTAACTAAGTATTATAAAAATTAACAAGGCAATAACAATAACAATAATATATTAAGTTTGGTAAATACATTAACTAAGTTTATGATAATAATAATAATAACGGTAATAATAACAAAAAACTATAGTTTTATAAAAAATTAGCTAAGTTTATAATAATAATAATAAATTAATCAAGCCAACTATGTTTTATAACTAATAATACTAATAATAAAAATAATATCAAAATATCTAAGTTTATAAAAATTAACTAAGTTTGTAATAATAATAATAATAAATTAACTAAGTTTACAATAATAATAATAAATTAACTAAGCTTATGAAAATTTACAAGTTTAAGATAATTTATAAAAATTAACTAAGTTAATAGAGTTTAAGTTTGAGATATTTTATAAGTTTAAGTTAACTAAAATATAAGACATTTTTAAGTTTTAGCAATTAAGGTAATTCATAAGTTTAATAATAATATATCATTATTAAATAATAGTTTGAATACATTAACTATGTTTATGAAAATTAAATATGTTTATAAAAATTAACTAATTATTATAAAATTAAAAAGTTTATAATAATAATAAGCTAAGTTTGATAAAAAATAACTAATTTTATAATAATAATAATAATCTATTTCAAAAATATAATAATAATAATAATAAATTATAGTTTGATAAAAATTAACTAAGTTTACGATAATAATAATAAGTTAACTAAGTTTTATAAAAAGGGAATTAATTTATGCAAATTAACTATGTTTTAACTAAATTTTATAAAAACGGAATAAATTTATGCAAATTAACTGGTTTACAGGTAATTGATTACCAAACTTGTTTATATGTAATTAGCTTTTCCAGAGTGAAGACCATCAGCAACAATGGACATGACTTCAACTGTTATATGTATTATGATATTTGTTAGTACTGGTTGTGTAAACTTGTTTGTGAATGCTTGTGATATGTGAATTTGCTTATTTTTTCAAATAACTATTATCTAAATAGTTATGGATTTATACTTACGTGATTAACATGTTTTCAATTATTTGAATGTGATGATTATATGATTGATTGATTGTTGATTTGAATATGGTAATTATACGATTATTGCTGATTTTAATATGACTATTATATAACTGGTTGCTGGAAATAATATAAGTCATTAACAGTATATAGTAGCATTTAAAATATGCTACAAAACATTCAATACCTTTTAGTAGCCTTTTACAAATGCTAATGAAACAAATGTAAAATACCATCTGAATTTATAGTGGCACAAATTAAATGCAACAACACAAAATAAACGCAGTAGAAAATCAAAGAATGATCCATGTACAAATGCAACTAAAATGTTAGTTTTCGTAGGGTTTTGTAAACGCTGCAGAAAACCTGCGTTTAAAAACGCAGTTATATGGAAACATTTCGTAGTGTTTATTAAAACACAACCAAAAAAATCATACTTTTAGTTGCGTGACCTGTAGTAGTGTTCTTTAAAACAATACTAAAAGTTTTGGTAGCGTTTTTTCAATGCGTCTTTTCTGATGTAGTGATATAAAACTTCTGGTGTCATCTCTCTTGCTTTTACTTTATTTTTATTATACACACACACACACATATATCTGTCACTGCCTATTAATATGTACATCTATGTTGATTATCTTTGTATTGATTTAAATGTTGGAACTATTTAGAAAAATTCTATATAAGTTATAAAACACTATTCACCTCCTCCAGTGTTATAGTAGCCTTAAGATCCATTCAAACTAGCATAATTTATACTACACCGTTTCCTTTATTTTCTATTAGGGCAACCTTTGGCTCACTTCACTTCTTGAGCCAAGCCGATAGCCAGGGAGGGCAGGGTACTTGATTACTCAAGCCCAAGCCTAGGCACTACCTTCCTAGACATACTATTAAATTGGTAAGCTTATTGGTTAGCCTCAAAATGACTAATTTATCAATGTAGATTATTATAATTTATACATAACTAATGTTTTTACAATATCAGAAATGTTAAACATTACCATTTCATTTTTCCAAATAAGGCCCGCACTAGTCTTTTATGTTTCTTTAAACCCTATGATGAAACATGGAAGTCTTTCAACTTTACTAGTGGGTGCTAAGACACGTCTATCTTGAGTTTCTGACTTTTTTAAGTTTGCTCAACAAGTCATAGCCTTACAAATGACAGATAACTTCTTATCGATTGTATCATATACAACTCCTAATCCATGGTTCCTTTTCCTAATCTCATTTTGACTTTAAGGTTTTCTCAACAAATCGAAATAGATTATTCTCTCGCACCTACCATTTCGTGATGGCCTAAGTATAGTATATGTATCTTGATATTGCTCAATAAATACATATAGTTATCTTACCTCATCTAGTCCATATATTCCTTCTAGGTTTAGTATTATATATAAATTTTCGTTTCAACGTGGTTTCTAGATTGGATGGTAGGGGATGGTTGCCACACTTTTTCCTGTTATTTTGCACTCATATGGAATATTTTATATATCTAGGTTGTTTGCATACATGCCTATATGTCACGATCTTGCATGTACGCTAGGGCTAAGCTCACCTATAGATATGTTGTATACGTAATCAAATTACACTTTTGGTTGAGTACTTTGTTATGTAGGTAACTAGGTTGTATAACATGGTTGTAGAGTATGCGTTACACTATCTGTTCCTTAGGAATTTTAGGGACAAAATTCTTTTACCGAGGGAGGAGGGGAGGATGGGAATAATGTAACACCCCATAAAATTAACTAAATTAATTAAGAAAAATTAATTAATAATAATGAAAAAAAAATGGAAATTTGGAAAGAATTTGTCATAAAACTTGCACCATTGTTTTTGCGGTGATCATCAGAGCAACTTTCATGCAAAAGCTTCACGATCTAAGTTCGAACTAAGAAGTTATCGACGTTTGAAAATTTTGGATCGAAAAAATTCAAAACAAATTAAGATAATAAATATTAATAAAGCCGACGTTAAATAATAATGTCTTAACGTTTAAGAAATTATTAACATTAACGTTTATAAGCAGCTGGACCATAACTAGTTGACCACCTGTTTGGGTCGGTCGACTGCCTATAGGTAAGCGGTCGAACGGTCCTGCTTTGATGGCTAGAATAATGACTGGTCTAAATGGCCTGGATTTGATATCTTTGCTCCAATGGTCCTGGCATCCAAGCAACTGTAGATAAGAGGCTAGCCCCCTCATTCTTTTCATATAAATCTAAAGTTGGTAACGACACTGCCAATTCTCTTTCTCCACAAAAAATCTCTCTAACTACAAATCAATATACATACATACATATATACATACATACCTTAAAGGATTAGGAGAAGATTGAAAGAAGCAAGCCAATGAGAAATGTGATAATTTATATGCACACACATACACATATCTCTTCCCTAATCTACAGAGTCCGAATCTAATATGTATAAATAAATCAGTTATATGTTATATAATAAATAGAGGATAAATTGGAGGAAGTTAACAGGCCATCAGAAGAAGCAAATCCAAGGATATTATGTAATTCGATGTTTTGATTTGTACTATGTCTTCAGAGATATTGTATGCGAAAATTTATCAATGTAAAACCCTAAAATCTTCCCATAATATGTAAATTTTGAATTGTTTGGAATCATGGTTGTTTTAATTTAATATATTAGGATTTGATTTATTAATATTTATGATAAAAATATTGTATGTTCTATTTGATTCCACTTTTCAATTTGTGATTGTAATGACAAAGAATTCCAAATCAAGGAAATAGAAATAGGTGTGTAAAGTAGAGAAAAAGATATTTTTCATCGTATCCATTCTTTGCACCGCCTATTTCTACAAGTATGATTTCTTTGCCATTTCAACACTATTCATTTAAAAGTTGAATGGAATATAAAATATTTGTATTTTAAATCTCCTTTTTTGGAAGGACTATAATCCTACTATATTAATGTAATAAATTGTATGTTTTGGATTCCATTTTAAATACGTATAGAAGTCTATTTTGTGTAGCTAATTTATTTATGATATCGTCTTTTATACGATTATTGTATTAAATTGGGACTTATGTAGCAATTGTAGTGTGAACATTCAAATAATATGACACCCCAAATAAGAAACGGACAAATTATATTAATACGCATAAAACTAATTAGACATAATTTAATATTAGGCAAAAACATAATAATAACATATTCCTTCAAACCTTGAAACTAACAATTAAAATTGTAAATGCGTAACGTATATAATAATTAAAACATTAAATAAAGGCACCGATAAATAAATGGTAACTAACAGTTCACAATCAATCTAATAAAATGAGTCAGGGACATTTATGGAAATTAATCCAAAAATAAAGGCAAAATAAGGAGTTTCCCTTATAAGGCCTTTAATGCGCAGATATGAGTGAGGTGTATATATATTATATGTGTCTATATATATAAGAGTGTGTGTGTGTGTATCTATATGTATGTGTGTATGTGTATATACTGATGAACTTTTACATTAAATGCCAGAGAGTAGAAATATGGCTAATTTATAGGGATGTAAGGTCAGTTGAGAACACATAGAAGTCTGCCCAATTAATTTGGCTACCAACAATGTGATATTTGTAACTCATGTAGAACATGGCCAATAATAAATACCCATGGTGGATGCGATATTAGTCCCAATTTTGTAGGTAAGTCTTCCCAACAAGTCTGGCTACCAACACCTATAAATAATCGAACTAGCACATGAGGTCATTATTGAGTAACGGGCTATAGGTATGGCGTAATCCCAGGACAGGCCTGTTTCGAGGTTGAGGCATTAAATAGTTATATCAGGATCTGCCTCTCCCTATTTAAGAAGTATTAAATTATCTAGATTATCGTTAAACACGTTAGTAAAAATCTCTTAGGGAGAGGTTCGCTTCGAGGTTGAGGTATTAAATGGCTGTTAAAGAGTCCGCCCCTTCCATATCTAAGAAGTATTAAGTAGCCTAGAAGAGATTTTGTACGATATCGGTTAGGGAGAAACAGGAAGGGTTCACTTGGGGTTAGGTATTAAATGGCTGGAGGGCCTGCTTACTTCACATTTAAAGGGTATTGAGTAGCCTAGGTACTTCCTCTCGCATCGTTAGGATACGATTGGATGAGAGATGGGTTGTTGAGCCCAACATACTCTATAGTTGCATTGCACGTACTTTCATAGTCATGGAGAAGGACTCATAATAGGACCACTTCCCATAGTTGGAGGTACGTGGAGGAATATAATGAATACATAAGACATAATAATTATCTGAATGCTTACTGCCCATATACTGTTATTGTAAAAGTTGGTGTTTTCATTTTCCAAACATGGCTATTCTGAATCCCTCCTCATTATAGCCCACAAGTTAGGTACAACTATATGGAGAAGATGGCGGAGACTTGGCTGGCGGTTAATTACCCTAGTTGTCTATTTATGTTGTTATGATGTACCTAGGCTATATATCAAACATGTTTTATGTGCTATTGAGATAATGTACTTTCGTGGTTTGGTTTTATGAGATGGGTACTTTATTTTGTTATTATATTTTAGCCCTTCCGCTATGAGTCTCTGAAAGTATAGATAGATAGCTCTGCATATTGTTTAATCAATTATACGAACCAACACCAGCTCCAAAATGGACCTAAGTTTAGATGGGATTTTATAATTAGATCCATTTCAGAGGGGTTGTTACATGGAAGAATATTGGAAAGGATACGGCATATATTAGATGAAAATAATAGTTTTTATCAAAACTTTCATCGAGTTTCACAGCTTCCTAAATTTCATGACCGTAGATTTATAATTAAGGAACAAGCATTATAATGATAGTATGAACTTTCTATAACTTCACAAGTTGCAAGAATAGTAGTAGGTGATGAGGAAAGTATCATAAATGGTAGGGATACTGTTGTACAAACAATATCAGGACAGCTTATGAGAGTACCAGAGATGCATGGATGTTATGATCTTTTGCAGTGTCCTCTTCTACCCCCTTATGGAAATAATGGTTAGGACCTAAATAGCCGTAATGATAATGGTAATCCTGTTACATCCAAGAGTATTATGCATATCTATTATATGTACGAACACTAATCATTAATTAATCAATATATCTTTATAATCCTAGTATTAACCAAATAGATTACTCAAATTTTATTTATCTTCTTAGAATACTTCTATAATTAATGGATGGTCTATTTTTCCATTTCCCGACTTCAAAATTTTTATAAAAAATAATGTTTTTCTAATTATAGATTTGATAAGAAGAAACATCTCTTTTACTACTCGATGGACGTCTTTTACAACAATATGTTATGGATAATTACGTAAAAATTGAAAGTAGCAGAATGAGATGGTTTCACGAAAACAACATCACATTAGATCAAAATTGTATGTATGTCTACAAGATGCATTGGATGCTAGAGAGAACGATGCGGGTATATGAGATTTCATGTTCATTTCTCTCAATTACATTATTTGTACAATTTTTTTTGAAGATATCCGGAAAACCCGGCAGACTGGTAAACTCTTAAGAGGAATTAAATTGTGTATATCTGCTTTAACTTATGGCACTTATAACATCGGATACTACTTTTTGCAAGAAATGTGTGTAGCTTGAACCTGGATCTTTTACCATACCTAGGCACCCCTTTTTCATTGCGCCACACATGCGGACTACAATATGTTACACACACGTACATATATTCATCATCAACATCTTAAAAATTATTTGAAAATTAAATATAGGAAACATCAGAAGAAGAACAATATTACTGGCTTCATTCAATGGAAGCCCACGCAAGATGTACCAACTTACCATGATTCTATGGCTTTGGTATAGATGTTTGGATAGCCCGATCTTTTCATTATGATGACATATAATCCTTAATGAGATGAAATCACTTTTGAATTATTATATGGACAATTAGCTCAAGATCGTCCAGAACTTACGATAAGCATATTTCATGAAAAATATGAACAACTAAAGGATGACATTTATGGGAAAGAATTCTCGGTTTAGTTTCAGCACATATGCATAGGGGTGTTGATCGGGTGGACCGGACCAGACAAAGGAGTGTTCTTGTCCTGTCATATAAAAGTTTTGAACGAACACAGACTAAACAGGACTTAGGCTTGGGCACTTTTCGAACGAGCCAGACAACAAATGGACATTGTTCAAACAATAGAAGATTCATCAAACAATTCGCATGGATGAAATATCATACGAATTTTCTTGTCCTAATTCGTGTCCTAAATGAGAAATATACGAACACGGATGGACATATTTCATCTTCGAACTGTGTCGGACAACGGAAGCTCGTAAAAAATTAACATCTCTACATATGCGTATTATAAAATTTCAAAAAAGAGGATTTCCTTATGCTCATATTCTTATCATATTAGATGATGCAAATAAACTTCATGGCCTCGATGATTATGATGCGGTTGTAAGAGTATGAATCCTAAACCATGATGAAGAATCAAAATTATATAGTGTTGTTGTTAGGTGGTTGCTTTATGGACCATGCAGACATTGATCAAATACACTATGTATGAATGATGGAAAATGCATAAAGGATTATCCAAAACAATTTTCTCCAACTACTCTTCAGGGCAACGATTTATATCCCATCTATTGGAGGCAAGAAAATGGTAGAAGCATCGCATTGGACAACGACAATAATTTTAATGTCAACAATTGTTGGGTGTCCCATATAATCCATGGTTGTTACAAAAATATGATTATCGCATTAATGCTGAAGTTTATAGTAGTATTAAATCTGTCAAATACTTGTACAAATATGCCTACAAAGGTCCATATCTTGTGGCAGTTGAAGTTTGTCCAAGAAGAAAGTATGATGAAATTCAAAAGTTTATTGATGTAAGACGATTACGTTCCAAGTGACCATTTGGAGAATTTTTGAATTTTCACCGCATACAATTTATCCTTTAGTTCAACGAATACAAATACACTTACCAAGTAGGCAACATCTCATATATCATTATAATCAAACAGTATTGGATATTTTGTTAGATGAGAGCCTCTCTACATCGATGTTAATTGAATACTTCAACACAACTCGCCGGATCTCGAAGCAAGGCAATATTTATATCATGAATTGTTAGAGAAATAGAAGTGGGTAGCAAATTTAAAAAATGGAAACGTAGGACATTATCAAAAAATGTCATTGGATGGATTAATAACATTTCTCTTTCAGAAGGAGAACGTTGCTACTTAAGAATTCTTTTGAATCATGTAAAAGGACCAACCTCATTTGACTATCTTTGACAATCGATGTTGTTAAATATCCAACATTCAGAAAATAGCGAAGAAGATGGAACTGTTAGAGGATGATCAAAGCATTAGAGCATGTTTGCAGGAAGCATAAGCCACATGAAGGCCATCATATATGAGAAGATTATTTGCTACGATCTTGGTTTATTGTGCACCAATAGGCATTAGAAGATTGTGGGATGGATTTTTCTACTATATGATAGAAGATTATCTGAATCCAAGTATAATAAGTCGAGTTAAACTTAAAAGTCGTCTTCTAAAAGATAATAATGTTTTATTGATGAATCATTACAAAAAGTTTCCCGTTATGACATTCCAACAATCAGAGATGACATAGATGATCATCCATTTACTTCGAGATTAATAAATAAGCAATATTATATTATAACACTGGAAGAGGACTTCACTTTTTCCAGTAAGTTGAATGAATCCTAATTATATGCATATACTACAATTATAATAGTTGTTAAGAGTAAAGGGAGAAGAATTAATTTTATTGATGGTCCTGGTGGAAAAGGAAAGATATTTCTCTATCGAGCAAGTATTGCCACGCTTCGACAAGAAGGTTTGATTACACTTGCAATAACAACATCTGGGATTATTGTGACTATTCTACTAGGTGGTCGAAAGACGCATTCAAGATTTAAAATCCCATTAATCCAACATATGAATCAATGTGCATAATATCTATACAATCAGAGTTAACCGATCTTTGCGTCAAGCGTTTGTTCTTATCTAGGATGAAGCAACATGACTGGTAGATATGCTTTTGAAGCATTGGAAGATGCCTAAAGGATATTATAGGGATTAACTCGCTATTCGGAGGCAAAATTCTTATTATTGGAGGGAATTTTCGACAAGTATTACCAATTATGCAACATGGCACAATAGCAAAAATAATTAATGCACGCATTGTTAAATTACCGCTATGGAATCATGTACTGAAAATATGAGAGTAAAAGAAGATTCTTTCTAATCAGATTTATTATTACATGTTGGTGAAGGAAATGAACCATACATAGATAACGACTTGATTTGAATTCCGCATGAAATGGTAGTACCATGAAAAGATGAACGTTTAATAACTATTCTCATAAATACAATCTTTTCCAATTTACATGAAAATGCATTCCATAAAGAATATATTATGACAAGAGCTTTATTCCCCTCTTATTGAATGCGTTGATAAATTGAATAAACAAGTTATTGATCTATTTTCTGAAGAATTACATATATACATATTATTCATTTGATTACGTTGAAGATGATACAAGAAATCTGTACCAACTTAAATATCTTAATTCAATAACTCCATGTGGTTTGCTTCCACGTAAGTTGGTTTTAAAGAAAGGGGCACCAATCATGCTACTCCAGAATCTTGATCCAATGAATGGATTATGTAATGGTACCAGACTTGTATATCATGATTTTATAGAACCTTATAAGTGAAGAGATTGCCATTGGACAATTTGCTACAAATCGAGTTGTCTTACCAAGAATTCATATGAAGCCTTTTGAAGATATTTGTTTACCATTCACATTATTATGCAACAATTTCCTGTAAAGTTAATTTTTTCCCTCACTATCAACAAAGCTTAAGGGCAAACAATTCCAAATATAGTAGTTTACTTGCCTCAACACATATTCGGTCACGGTCAACTTTATGTTGCATTATCAAGATGGGTTTCTATGAGAAATACAATTTTTTTGATAAAAGATGGCATTGTTCAAGGAAAATCGAAAATTTATATTAAAAATGATGTATACAAAGATGTATTTATGTCTTCTAAAAGATAAAATAGTCGAATAATATTTTACGCAGCGTTACTTTTGAATTTGTCTATGCTATTTAGTCTTTCTACTTCGTTTTTTAAGTGACATTTTATAAATTATGCAACATTTGTGAAAATTAGTTTTCCTTACATATATATAATACATAATTATTTGTAGAAAAGTAATCCACGTAAGAAGCATGTGCCGTAACACTCATGTTGTATTTAATGTATTCGTTCAATGTTTTGTATTTATTGGGTTTTGATTTCAGTCAAGATGCATCAACAATAGTTTACGATGGATTTTACTTTTCCTTGTTACAAAATAAGACTATTTATGCCTTGCCTATTGGAAATAATATCGGCATATATTCAAGATGGATTTTTTTTTTTCAAATCTTACAAAGAGTTTCACTGCACATAGAAGCACTTATTCATTCATACTTACCAAACAAAATTTCACATTCGATTCTCAAAAACCTTTTAATGTCTTCAAAACTTTTAGCTTTACAAATCTGACTAAATGCAGCAAAGCACAATTTTATCTTCGCGTGTATTCTCTTATCTAGACACAAGCAGTGCAGTTACACCTCTTCTAGAAAATAAATAAATCAAATCTGACCACCACAACTTCACCTCATAAATCTAAATATCATGCCATCTTTCCCAAACACCGCAAAGACAACCACAATTCAAGTTTTGGTCATGCAATAACCAAACTGTAGCACAACGTGATACAATCTTTCATCACATACAGACTCGTGGGCTCCAGGCAAAGCTTTCCATTGTTTAAGCATAAAAAGCTAGATCAATACAACACATTCGCAACAACCAAACATCTCAACTTATATTATCATATCACTAAAAGAATTTTTTTTATTTTATCATATCAACTTATATGATCATAAATTTCAACATATATTGTCAACTCATCAAAAAAACCAAGCTTTCCATTGTTTAAGGCATAAATTTCAACTTATATTATCGTATCACTAAAAGAATTTTTTTTTGTTGATCATCCCAAAGGTAATAGGTTTTGGAGTTCAGACAAGTACCTTGCTCATCATAAAGTTCAAGAACCCATTCGTCTTAGTGAAATCATCAACAAGCATCTTCTCCACAACACAACATCATCAATAAAACTACAAAATCAATTTCAGATATCATCACCAAAAAATTTGAGCAAGCATCAAACATTCAAACCACGCTTCATTAAAGGCACGACAGTTTCAACTAATCGGAGAAAATTCAAACTTGAGTTCTTCCGAATCGAACGACACTAGATGAAGCAAGTAACCCCACCATGGAGGTTTTTTTATCTCTATTATGATCCAAGCATCTCAAATTCTAAATAGAGCAACTCATCATCAAGTGGACCATCTGCTCACCTCAACAAGCTTCAGATCCAGGCATATCTACGACTTGGTAGAACATTCATTACCAAGCAATATCAGTTACTTTAGCAGCACATTCGTCACCTTAGACAACTCACACTTTGACAATCTTAGCAACAACGTGCCTCGAAACTTCACATCAACATAGCTACATTGAATCGAGCATTGACATAGTTATACTTCTAGTAAAGGACGACGGTTTTCAAAAACGACTGTAGGCAAAGAAGTTTTTTTAAGAATGATTTTTTTTATTGCACGAGTTTTTGTTTTGGTGAAGACGATAGAGTTACTAAGCATAAGATTAGTATATTCAAGTTAGTAGGGAGTTTGAGTTTATCGGTGTTGGAAGTCTTTAAATATATAATTCTAGTAGTTTCTTTGAGGGCAGTAGTAGGCACTCACTGTGTTGGGTGCGTTTCCACCACCACCGATCCAAAAAGAAAAGGAGACGCCACCTCTCCACCTCAAAGCCGAACCAACCTCTTCTCGTACCTGCCGAACCGAGTCCCGGCCTCTACCACCGGACCATTCCCCAGCCGAACCAAAACATCTCCTCAACAACACCGGACCAACCACCGAATCGACAACACCGGACCAACCACTGCCGAGCCAAACCTCACCCTCCACCGAACCACCACATCTCCACGTCCTAGCCGAACCAACCATACCGGACCAAGGTCTCATCTCCCACCAACAACCACCGGACCAAAGCTCCACCGGTCCAACCATCTCCAACCACCGGACCAAAGCTCCACCGGTCCAACCATCTCCAACCACCGGACCAAAGCAAACCGGACCAACTCTGCCAGACCAGATTGCATCAGCCCAGGCTCGCCAACTGCTGTATACATCCAAGACCCCTGCCCCCAGCCTCACTCTATAAATAGAGGGGCAGGGGTACAACAATGGCAGACAAGTTTGAGAGCTCAAGCACGGAAGGAACTTTCAAACAATTTTTATATACTTGTAATCAAGGCTTTGTACTTTGTAATCTGAATTGTAAGGGGAGAATACATATAAAGTGGACGTAGGCACGTTCTGGCCGAACCACTATAAATCTACGTGTCTTTTACATTTCAGTCCCTGCTTTTTACATATTCACACAACTCGTCCAAACCACTAAGAACAACATAAAATCAACTAAATCACACGACTTGGAGGTGTTTGCCCATTTTTTGTGCAAACATTTTTGGTGCTTTCACTAAGAACTCGAGCTAGAAGCTACAACTTCTCCAACTCAACCTTCTTCCTAACAGCATCATTCCTTACTCCGACAACATGACTTCCAGGCAGAGGAGAGATGTTAACAAAGGAAAGAACGTCGCAACTAGCAGTATCCCAGATCCAGTGGCCCCAAATCAAGAGAATCATCCCGTTTTAACAGCAGTACCAGATGAAAATCATGCAAATCCAACAGCCCCCGCCGCGGAACAGCCAATTACTAGGGCAGATTTGGACAGGATTGTGGCTGAAGTAACTAACCGCTTCGCATCTCAATAAGAAGCCTTGGTGGACCAACTCATGTCACGCCTAAGGGATGCTGAAGAATCCAACCGCAATACCGAATCATGGGGTGAGTCCCAATCTGGAGGATCTGGAAGGCGACAAAGACCTTTCTTCTTCGAAGAGGTTAACAACAGAAACAGCCATGGTAGGAGCCGAGCCCAGTCTCAGCCCGAATTCCGACCCGAGGAAACACTTGGAACCGAACCCAACGGGGGAGGTGCCAGGCAAGGGTCGGATGTAGCTGAGCCTGTCATGCTACCTAACCATGAAAACACCAGTAGACGGGGCCGAGCTGGAGTCCAGCCCGAAGTTGGACCCGAGGAAGTGCTGAGAACAGAACCCAGCAGGGGAAGATCAAGGCAAGGGCCAACTATGGCTGACCCCAGAAGACCAGAGGCTGCCTTTGGAGAATGTTAGGAGTGACAGACGATACCATCCCTACAAGTCGTCTGGACGGACTCAATCCCGCAGAGAAGAACCAAACTCATTTCTATCCGCTCCAAGTTCTGATGAAAGGATGGCACGATTGTTCAGAGAGTGCGTCCAACGGGAGCAAAGGGATCAAGGAATAGGCGCTAGGGTAACCAGCCCCATCACCCGCAATATCGAAACTGCCATCACCCCCCGGGAATGGAAAATGCCAACAATGGAACCTTACAAGGGAACCTCTGACCCCATCGTACACTTACATAGATACACCCAGCATATGCTCATGAGCGGACCAACAGAGGGAGTGTTATGTAAATGTTTCCCACTTTTCTTGGCAGATCTAGCTACCTCCTGGTTCTGCCACCTACCCCAAGGGTCCATCAACTCATGGGAAATGTTGAAAGAAAAGTTCATCAGCCAGTTCCGCATTCATGTGGAACAACCCAAGGACGCTTATTCCTTATCTAATATCAAACAGAAGCCCGGAGAGACAGTGCAACAATATCTAACCCGATTCAACGCCGCAGCGGCCGCAGTCCAAGATGCCGACGAGAAACTTATCCTAATGGCCCTCTGCAGTGGTGTACATCCGGATACTAAATTTGCTAGAAGACTAACCAAGGAAAAACCAGCTACTTTACCTGATTTCTTTCATGAAGCTGGAAAGTATATGAGACTTGAAGACGCTGCCACTGAAAGGCAGTCAGGGCAACAGGCTAAGACGGCTACAGACAGGGTCCCCGCTGCAGCAAAGGATGTTCGAAGAAATGACTCTAAAGACAATGTTGGGGGCAAGAAGGGAGAAAAGTGCTTATATCGACCAGGACCAAGATTTGACTCCTACACTCCTTTGAATGAAACAATCGAAAACATCTTCCTAGCCACTCAAGACGAAGTTAGATACAAGCGCCCCCCCGCAAAAGAAGGAGTCAGATAACGCACTCTAGTCTGGAAAGTTCTGTCGCTTCCACGAATCCCACGGACATGACACCAATGAATGCCACCATCTCCGAGACTTGATTGAAGAACACATTAGAAGGAGGAGACTGGAATGCTATGTAAAAAGCCAAAGCAGGACTCCAGCTCCCGCCAATGAAAACCCAGGGTTACCCCTCCCAGAAGAAGGCGAAGGAAATCGCAACACCAGCGACTCTAGTCAAGAGAAAATAGTGGTCCATACCATATCAGGAGGACCACACATCGCCGACAGAAGCTGGGTAGAGATGGAAAGATACGGTAAGTCACTTAGAAACGCTGAAGGCTACGTTAATTCTGTTATGGAAGAACACCACCCGAAACGGAAGGAGAATGACGATATCACATTCAGTAGGCGTGATCTAGAGGGAAGACAGTACCCACACATGGATCCTATGGTCATCTCTGCCTGGTTCGGTCCAGCCAAAGTTTTCCGAATTTTAGTAGACACTGGAAGCTCAGTGAATATCCTATTCAAGCAAGCATTCGACAAAATGAAGCTGTTAATGAAGGATGTGTCTCCCTGCAACAAACCACTACATGGTTTCACTGGAGATGCGAAGATGCCCCTCGGGCAACTGGACCTTTTTGTTGAAATAGGAAGTCATCCCCGCTCCGCTGTGCGAAAACAAACATTTGTACCGATAGAGAACCATTCGGCCTACAATGCCTTTTTGGGAAGACCAGCCTTGTCTGACTTCCAAATTGTCCTAGCCCCATGGTGCCTGAAGATGAAATTCCCAACAGATAACGGAGTAGGGGAAATAGAGGGAGATCAAGACGCCGCTCGAGATTGCTATGTAACTGAGCTTCGCAATAACCGCAGGAAAGATAAAGGGAAGGATGCAGAGACTTCTCTTTGCAAGAAAAACCTTGAAGCCTGGCAATTAAAGAAAGCCCCTCCTCTTCAATATACCATCGATCCTTTCAACGAATTAGACCTCAGGGACAAAGAGGAGGAGGCCACCACCAAGCCTGTAGAGGCTATGGAATTTGTATCTGTAGACAAACGCGACCCAAGTAGACTGCTGAGGGTCGGGTCTCAATTAAGAACGGAGTTGAAAGGTCAACTCGTCGATTTTCTTCGCCATAACGTGGCTGTATTTTCATGGACGCACGCTGATATGACAGGAATCTCCCCAGATGTAGCATGCCACGTACTGAACATCGATCCCACGAAGGTGCCAGTAAAGCAGAAAAAGAGAAGCATGGGGGCAGAACGATCCACTGCCCTAGAGGAAGAAGTAAAGAACCTACTTGCCAATGACTTCATACGAGAAGCCATCTACCCAGAATGGATCGCCAATCCGGTACTGGTAAAGAAAGCTAACGGGAAGTGGCGAACATGCATCGATTTCTCCAACTTAAATGACGCTTGCCCGAAAGACTGCTTCCCACTCCCCCGAATCGACCAACTCGTGGACAGCACTGCCGGACACAAACTCTTATCCTTTATGGACGCATACTCAGGATATAACCAGATCCCTACGCACGCCCCCGATCAAGATCACACTAGTTTCATCACTGACCGGGGATTGTACTGTTACAAAGTAATGCCTTTTGGACTTAAAAACGCCGGAGCTACTTATCAACGCCTCGTCAACAAGATGTTTGCGAAATTAATAGGACGAACTATGGAGGTTTATGTGGATGACATGCTGGTAAAATCAAGGAAAGCCAACGATCATATAAACCACCTGGACGAGATGTTTCAAGTACTTCGCCAATATGGAATGAAGCTGAATCCTCTAAAGTGCTCCTTCGGAGTATCGTCGGGAAAGTTCTTGGGATTCATCGTACATGCCAAGGGGATTGAAGCGAACCCCGAACAAGTCCGGGCTTTGCAAGATATCAAGATACCATCCACTCGAAGAGAGATGCAAAGCCTAAACGGGAAGGTGGCTGCCCTAAGCAGGTTCATCTCTAAAGCAACCGACAAATGCATCCCTTTCTTCGAAGCTCTTAAGAAGGACAAAGGAAAGTTCGAATGGACAGACGAATACTCGATAGCCTTTCTTAACTTAATCGAACACCTCCAAAGACCACCGGTACTCTCAACTCCAAATGAAGGCGAGGAACTATACCTATACCTTGCTGTATCATCCCATGCTTTAAGCGCCGCGTTGGTGAGAGAAGACGACCGCGCACAGCGGCCCGTATACTTTGTAAGCAAGAGATTTACAGAGGCAGAAGCCAGATACCCTAAACTTGAAAAGCTAGCATACTGTTTACTAACCATATCACGGAAACTGCGACACTATTTCCAATCTCATTCCATCAGAGTTTTAACCGATCAACCGCTAAGGCAGGTACTACATCGCCCCGACACTTCTAGGCGACTACTTAAGTGGTGCACTGAACTGAGTCAATATGATATTACCTACCATCCTCGCACCGCTATCAAGGGACAAGCCATAGCTGATTTCATTGCCGAATTCACTACTAACGAAGGTAAGGAGCAATCTGAAGTAGCGAAAAATATCAAGTGGAATCTCTTTGTTGATGGAGCATCAAATGAGCAAGGCTCGGTGGCAGGTGTTGTGATAATCACCCCCAGGGGAAGGAAGCTACACTACGCCCTAAGGTTGGAGTTCGCTGCCACCAACAATGATGCAGAATACGAAGCAGTGATAGCCGGTTTAGAACTTGCCCTGGAGATTGGAGTCGGTTCTTTATGTCTCCATAGTGATTCTCAACTTATTGTAAATCAAATACTGGGAGAATTCCAAACTCGAGGAGATCGACTCACAGCATATCTAAAGAAGACCAAGCTGCTGCTCAATCAGTTGGATCACTATTTAATCAGACACATTCCTCGAGAGGAGAATCAGGAGGCCGACGAACTGGCAAAGCAAGCTAGCATGAAGGACGACACCTCTTCCCGAACAATAACCATCTCGCAGCAACTAACCCCGAGTTACGAGACAATGAACATGCTAGCTGCAATCGAAGAGGAAACTTGGATGATCCTATCCGGAAATATTTACAAGATGGCACCCTGCCCGACGGGCGTAACGAAGTCAAGAAAATATTAAGGAAAGCTTCCCACTACACGATACAAGAAGGCATCCTCTATCGACGTGGCTTCTCTAATCCCTTATTAAGGTGTGTCGCTAGAAGGGAAGCCAAGGAGATCTTATCCAACATACATCGAGGAAGTTGCGGAGATCACACTGGAGGGCAGACTCTGGCAAAGAAGATACTCCGATATGGATATTACTGGCCTACCTTAAACAAAGACGCCCTAGACTTCTTCAAAAGATGTGACAGATGTTATAAATTTGCTAAAATTCCTCGACTGCCAACAAACGAGATTACTCAAATGACCAGCCCTTGGCCCTTTGCAATATGGGGAATTGACTTGATTGGCGAACTGCTAGTGGGCCGAGGCGGAGCCAAATATGCCATAGTAGCAGTTGACTACTTCACCAAATGGGTGGAAGCGGAGCCTCTAAATAAAATATCTTCGGCAAAATTTATTAACTTCTTGATCAAAAATGTTTTATGCAGGTACGGGGTTCCACTCAAAATCATATCGGACAATGGACTTCAATTTGACAGCGAGGCATTCGCCGACTGGTGCCAAGAGCACGACATTCACAAAAGCTTCTCATCTGTGGCTTACCCCCAGGCAAACGGACAAGTCGAAGCTGTCAACAAAATCCTCAAAACCCTAATCAAGAAGAAACTTGAAAAGTCAAAAGGCGCTTGGGTGGATGAACTTCCTACGGCACTTTGGGCCTACCGCACATCTTACAGAACATCAACAGGGCATACTCCTTTCTCTTTGGCATACGGATCGGAGGCCATGCTCCCAGTTGAAACTGTAGTGCCTTCCCACCGCAGGATCCACTACAACCCAGAAGAGAACGAAGAACTCCTCCACATGTATTTGGATCTAATTGAAGAGAGAAGAAACGATGCAGCACTCAAAGCAGCAGCTCACAAGCAAAAATTAGCAGCACAATACAACTCTAAAGTCAAGCACCGCAGCTTACAGGAAGGAGATCTTGTCCTCAAGCGGATCTTCCCACGCCCCGGAGCGCTAGATCCAATCTGGAACGAACCCTATGTAATTCATAAAGATCTCTACAACGGAGCTTATATTTTGTCAACAGTGGACAGAGAGGTGTTCCAAAGGGCATGGAACATCCAACACCTCCGCCGATACTTTTCTTAACTTGTACCGCCCATATGAAGTGAATTAACAAAGAGAATCAGTGGACGTAGGAATTTTCGTGCCGAACCACTTTAAAAATCTTGTCTCTTTTTAACTTGTTCCTTTATATCTTGGCTGCTTGTTAAGCGTTATCCTTTTCTGTTAAACGAAATCATGTATAACGACATTTCTGTACTGGAACTTCGCGGCGCAACCTCACCTGGACAAGACCCAACAGGTACTATGCGATTCTATGCACTCGCCAATGAGACACTTTTCCTCTAGCATCCCTCTGCTGCGGGTTAACTCATTGCTCGCGACTGCCCTCAAAGCCAACTGTAATGAGCCGATTATAAGCCATCCCGAAGGCCGACTATAGCCGATGGCAGCTCATTACGGCGTTCGGCTCGCCGGCAACTGTGAACGTACTTTAAGCCCCAACATAAGGTGTGGCCAGCTAGGGGTAGTTCACGGTTGATGATCGACACCCACGCTAGCCGGCCATAGTAAATCGAATAATACCCACGATTACGGGCCATAATGGCTCGGGTAGTTACTGTGCGCGATCTCGGCTCCGATATGTCTTAAGTGCGGCTGTGGTAAAAAAGATAAACTCCCCGCGGAGGCGTAAGATGGGTGACAAATGTCTCCAAGACCCACAGCTAAGGAAAGTGACTACAAAACCCGTTTTCCACGAACTTAAGCATATCGACGGCCTTCCGTGACTGGAAGTTTTACTTTTTCTATATTTCCATTCCATTTAAATACTTTTCTTGTATCCTGCATAATGGTCCCCAAAGTACAGGACACTAAATAGGAGGCATTCGCTCACGAGAATCTGAGCCCGCAAACTGGGTGACAGGGCACTCAGCCGCATCTATGGCCAATTACACAAGATGTCCAAAGCTACCTCCTGCAACCTGAACATGAAGGGCGACACTCTTTTCTCTTGTACATAATCATGTAGCTATGACTTATTCATAACATTGCAAAACATGAGATTATATTTCAAGCAAAAGCTTAGCACCTAACACAATTAAATCACAGGCATATGCATAACTATGTTTTTTGTACAGCACTTCAAAACAATAACAGCATTCAAAATATAACAGAATCAACTTATGTCATAAACTTAAATAAAGACGTTCAACAAAATAATTACAACTTAAGAGTACATTAATGTTTTGAACTAGCATGTACAGGAATGTCAAGCAGACCAAATAAAATAACCAACCGCACCAGTGCTCCACCCTCGTCCTACCAGCTCTTCGAATCTACTTGACTACAGGATCGGAGCTCCCAGCATGATGACCAGAGGCCCCACCTGTCCAATTCAGGAAAAGAGTCCATTAAACCGACAACGAACGATCAAGTTATGAAAAGCTAAAAAGGGAAAACTCACCAACACCCGCTCCTTGGTCCTCATCCGCCAACTGCACACCGGCTTCCTCCGCAGCAAGTAGCCGCATCCCCTCCTTCACCGCTACCTTCTCCTCCTTTGAGAACTGGGCGGTAACCACATCCATCCTGAACGCCGCTCCACCTTCCTTATCCGCACCGGCCTTGGCCTCCTCTAAAGCCCGGAGATATATCCTAGCCATGATCCGGGGATAGTCATCCATCCAGGATAGATTACCCTACTTCCAAGTACGGAAGTACATATCCTGCAACATCTCATCCATCATCCCCTCATTCTCCTCAAACTCCCTCACCCGGGCCTCGGAGGACAACAACTTAGCAATGGCAACATCCCTCTCCGAGCGATATCTCAAGCGGTCAGCCTGGAGAGACCTCCTCATTTCCTCCATCTCTTCCTTTAGCCTGGCCTGAGCAAGCTCTGCGGCCTCAAGCCTCCCAGATAACTCCTCTGCCTGCTCGAGATCCGCCCTCCGAACCTCATCCACCGTAGCAATGGCTATGTCAATCCGTTCCTTGCAGGAGGCCTCCATCTTTCGTAGTTCTGCCCTACTAGCCTCTTCCATAGTCTCCTTCAACCACCTGGAGGCTGCCTCGTGTTGAGAAATCTGAATGGCCTGATCGGCGAGCTGCTTGGCTTGATCAGAAACCATTAACCGTAGTCGGATGTTGGCGCTCCCAATCTCCTCTCCAGCCTTGACCAGTCGGGCATGATGACCCATCAACTTCCTGGTCTCCTCCGCAACCCGATCAATATTAGCCTTGGCTTCGTCCCCCATGGTAACTATCCGAGTAGAAAGCAAATCAAGGTCTAGGGACTTGGCCTCATCAAGCACCCGTACCATGGGGTTGCGGGAAAGAAGGTGCTCACCCGTGGCCTCGTCAAATGAAATATCCTGAGAACTCGGGTCCAGATCGGGGTGACCGACAAGTGGGTTGCGCGCCAAACCAGGGCGATCTATCGGGGTGGCGCCTGGATTTTTCGACGGATGTGGAGAAGGCATAAACCCAGTATCTTCCTCAGTAATATCGTGAATAGGCTGGACTGGGGGCTGAGGACCAGGTGGAGAACCAAACAAAGAACGTCTCCTCTTCCTCTTCTAAATGTCTTCTTCGATAACTCCGAGAAGGGGGCGATAGCCAATTACGTCTCCAGGACGGTTAGTAGGAGGCTTGGGCTTGGCAGAGGCTTTGAGAAGTCTGTATTGTTCGAGGCGGTGTCGAACGCCTGAGGTCTTTGCCACCCCGCCTGCCCCTGTAGCTAAGAACAAGTGTTACGAACATACAATGATCCATAATTCAAGAAATATGTTAGGTTAAAAGGAGTGAGAAGGCACATCTATTATACAAACCCTGCGGAGGAGTAGGATACTGCAATAAGTCCTGAATCTCATTCCAGGACGGGAGCGAACCATAAGATATTCCTAAGTCCCTATCGTAAATGGAGTCTGCAGAAGTCAAAAGTTCACCTTGAATCGCCGGAGTCGCCTTAGCTGAAGAGCTCTTAGGGGATGGATCGGCACCAGACCCAGCCTTGTCAGCCTCCCTTGCCTTCTCAACGAAAGCCGATCCTCCCTCCGAATCCCCGAAAGCTTGACGAAAAGCATCATCCGTCCACTCATGAATCTCTCCCGCTTGCCCGAAGGTTAAGGCACCAACACCACTACCGCTCTGTCCATCGCCTCCTTCACCCTCACCTCTATCCTCCTCCACATCTTCCTCCCCCGGAGCAATTGGGCAAGTGCTAGGAGAGGGGCCGTCGGACTTCTTGAGCTTCTTCCCTCCGACAGCTGGAGGCTTTGTGAAAGGTTCCCTCTTGCCGCTTTTCACCATGGCCCCTTCCTTGGCTTTGGCGGCCTTCTCCTCAGCCGTATCTCTCTGCTTAACCACGGACTGGTGTGGCAGGATCAAGTTGTGCTCCAGGAGAGTAGTGTTCCTGATCAGGTAAGAAGCCGACCGATCCCGTCCCGGAATAGCCCTTATTTCCGCAGCCATCCGAACCAAGGAATCATTCTCCACGACGGCAAAGCCACCTGTCGCTAGCAAGAAATAAGAGCATATGAGAAGGAGCATTGCAGACAAGACAAAGAAACTACAAATGGAGTTCAACTTACAACCAGAAGTGAAAAGGCGGAAGGAAACGGAGTCATCCTTGATAAAAAACCATTCTTTCTTAAACATATGGAGCTTCGAATACAGGTCTAGGACCGGTTTAAAGGGAACGGCCGCTTCCAAGCTAATGTACGGAGACCCCTTCTTATAACCTCTTAGTTATATAAATATCGAATATCCCGGTTGGAAGGGGGCACCCGTACTTTCTCTGGAAAATAACGAATAAGCACACTAGGATAGCGTAGGAATTGGGCTGAAGCTGGAAAGGGGCCACCTTCAGATAGGTGATGAAGCTGATTACCCAGGTATTGATGGGAGGAATGGCCCCACACATGCAGTGGTACCTACTATATGCAAAATATCCTTCAGGGGGATTGTACGGCATCACTCCGTCCCCCGGCAACAGCATGAGTGCTTTATCAATCCCAAAGGAGAGGGATATAACATCAAGCTGCTCCTCTCGGAGGGAGCTAGGAAAGCAGTCAGGAGGAGAGTTCAAGAGCTCCTGAGGACCATATCCATCCACTAGCGATCTCGGGATGGGCCCCTGTCGTCTCGGTCCTGATTGGGCTGGGGGCACTGCGGAGGGCTCTCCTTTGCCCTTGGATTTTCTCTTATCTGATCGAGTTTCAACTTTGTGAGACATTATCTGCATCACCGGAAAGACATATTGTTAGAACAAGGAGTATGAAAATGTAAACGAACAAGTACATGCAGCCTGGAGTTTCATTCACAATTCAAAACACAAAAGGACATCCGACATTTAAGCTCCCGAATTCATTCGGTATTGATAGTCTTTGAGGACATCCGGTAATCGAAGGTTTTTCAAGTTCATTCGGTACACAGGGTCCCCGAACACATCCGGTAGTACAATATCAAAGGGCCATTCGGCACTCAAACTCCCTATCCCATTCGGTAAAACAAGGTTTTCATGTTCATTCGGTACACAAGGTTCCCGAGTCCATTCGGTAGTTGAGAACAAACACACATTCGGCAGAATAAGATCTCACCTGATTCGGCAAGAATGGAATTTTGATTCGAAAATCAATTGGTTCGGCTATCTCGAAAGGTGAATGAATGACAGTGGCATGATGTCCCTACTTATAGGTGAGCGCAGGGTAACCGGATCAACCGGTTCGGCACTCACAGCCGAATGAAACCATCCAAACCACGAGAAAACAAAGCACGCCATATACAGGCATATGCCCTACTTTGGGGGGCAAATGTTGGGTGCGTTTCCACCACCACCGATCCAAAAAGAAAAGGAGACGCCACCTCTCCACCTCAAAGCCGAACCAACCTCTTCTCGTACCTGCCGAACCGAGTCCCGGCCTCTACCACCGGACCAATCCCCAGCCGAACCAAAACATCTCCTTAACAACACCGGACCAACCACCGAATCGACAACACCGGACCAACCACTGCCGAGCCAAACCTCACCCTCCACCGAACCACCACATCTCCACGTCCTAGCCGAACCAACCATACCGGACCAAGGTCTCATCTCCCACCAACAACCACCGGACCAAAGCTCCACCGGTCCAACCATCTCCAACCACCGGACCAAAGCAAACCGGACCAACTCTGCCAGACCAGATTGCATCAGCCCAGGCTCGCCAACTGCTGTATACATCCAAGACCCTTGCCCCCAGCCTCACTCTATAAATAGAGGGGCAGGGGTACAACAATGGCAGACAAGTTTGAGAGCTCAAGCACGGAAGGAACTTTCAAACAATTTTTATATACTTGTAATCAAGGCTTTGTACTTGTAATCTGAATTGTAAGGGGAGAATACATATAAAGTGGACGTAGGCACGTTCTGGCCGAACCACTATAAATCTGCGTGTCTTTTACATTTCAGTCCCTGCTTTTTACATATTCGCACAACTCATCCAAACCACTAAAAACATCATAAAATCAACTAAATCACACGACTTGGAGGTGTTTGCCCATTTTTTGTGCAAACACACTGGTTAGTGATCGGAGCCGGGTACATCTGTATGTTATTTACTTTTTGCATATATGTTTCCGCACTAGTTACTTATGAAATATTTTTGAATGTACAATTCATGCTCTCTAGGGTATATTGCACGATACTAACATTAGGGTATATCCAGGCCTGGCCCTAGGGCAAGGCTGACAAGCCAGCCGCCTAGGGCAACGGGGTAGGGAGGGGCAACAATCTACCGGATCCGATAAGTATTTACTTCTATTACAAATCAATAACAAATGATAATTTGTCCGAGTGGTAACGAACATTTGCTTTGAATCAAGTAACCCGAGTTCAATTCTGCAGTTAACCATCCCTGAGCATTTTTTCCGTCCCTGCTCTGCTAAAATTTTTACACCGTCTGGGGCAACCACAACAAACGGGCCGGGTCTGGGTATACCATGCGATCCATGCTCAGAAGAAAATGAGGACTAGGGTTGCATCTGCCTCTTCCAATCCTATTTTCTTCTTCACTCAATATGCTATCTTTATTTTTGTATCTCCTTAACACGCATTCATCTAAGCTCTCGGTATCTTCTACTTCTATGCTTTTGTTTTATTCCTTTTTTCTGACTTTTATACCGCGATTTATCCCCCTCCTTTGGCACCTTGCTACCTGTCTATCCTCCCAACTGCTTAGAACTTGTTTTATAGTAGTCGTATGCTCGATTTGGCTATCATGTCCAGTTTTTTATGCGTGCATTGTCATGGTGATGGGTGGTGAAAGGATGTGGTTCTGGTTTATATGGAGTGAAGAGTTGATGAAGATTGAGGAATAAAGAAGAAAACATAGAGGCAAGAAAGGGACCTGGATATAGAGAAGGAATTGCAGAAGAAGGAAGGAGAGTAGAATAGAGTAGGTAGGGGGATAGATAGGGTAGAAGTTGATTAGAGAAGAGGTAGGAGAGTAGAAGATAGGATCAGAGAGAAAAGAATGTAACTGAGAGAGTGAAGAATGCTTGAATTATAAAGAACGGAAATAGAAATGAAGTTATTAATTTTTCTTATTCAGTGCTTTCTTATTTTTACATATTTGTTTATACATATATTGATGATCACAACAGCTATATTTGCCAACTCACACACAGTTAAAACCATATACAACTCAACTTTAAACCCTAATTTTCTCGAACCAAATATACTTCTTATTCCATGCAACAAACAGTAGAATGTGTACATGTGCACAAGGATGCGCACACATGCACATAATGACATGGCCCTCTATCTCCTTCCTCATCCCATGATCATTGCCAACCTTGAATCTACTTCACCTGTAGCATGGCCAGTGATCACCTCCGATGATCTAGTAGCCAATATCCGATGGGCTTAGCCAGAATCTTCATTTTCTTGCATTTTAGCACTTGAGACCATAGCCTCCATTATAGGGTTGTTACATCTCCCTTTCCCTTCAAGAATAGACCCTATCTTAATGTCTAAAGTAAGGAATCTTCGAATCAATTGCCACTAATTTTCTTATGTAGCTTCCTCTTTAGATTTTCCTTTCCATTTTACTAGTATTTGTACTACTGCATTACCATTCCTTGGTATCAATCTTTTATTTAAAATCTTGTCTGGCTGTGCTACCTCTTCCTCCTCAAAACTGGGGACATCTTCCTGGATGATCACTCCATTTCCAACCTACTTCTTAAGTTGAGACACATGAAATACCGAGTGAATTTTAATATAATGGGGCATCTTCAATCTATAGGCTATTAATATAATCTTTTCATCCGCTTAATAAGGCCCAAAATACTTTGGTGATAATTTATGGGTCCTATGATCTCTAGCTATTATCTGTTTATAGGATTGAAGCCTTAAAAATACTCAATCACCAATTTGAAATTCTCTTTCAGATCTCTTTAAATCAGCATATCTTTTCATTCTTTCCTAAGTCAACTTAAAACTTCCTTTAAGAAATTCTAAGGTAATGTCTCTACTAAACAACATTTCTTCCACCTGCTCCACCTTAGCAGAATTGGGCATATAAGTAAGTAAGTTGGGTGAGTCAATACCATATACTGCTTTAAAGGGAACGGTATCTATTAATGTCTTCCAAGTAGTTTTGTGCCACTATTTGGCCAAAGGCAACCATTCTACCTATTCATGTGGCTTATGGCATACAAAACATCTCAAATGTCCTTCAATTTTTTTTAACAATCTCAGTTTGTCCATCACTTCGAGGGTGATTGGCTGAAATCATTTTTAGCGTACACCCTTGTAATTCAAATAACTCCTGCCAAATTTTTTTAGCGAAAATTGCATCCCTATGTAGTGAATTTGTTTTAATTTGAGCGGAAGCGGTTTATTTGTTCAGATCAAGTATTGCCTATTTACTTACCAATGACACTTAAAAAGAATTATGCAGTTTCACAGAAAAATAACAGAAATAGAAGACACAGAAGATTTAACGTGGTTCGGATATGAATATCCTACGTCCACGTAGACCCAACAACTTTTTATTTCACTAAAGAAAAAGAGTACAAAAGAGAGAGGAAAGAATAATGGTGGATACTACACTTGCTTGTACATGTGAAGATGAAATTCCTTCATTTATATAGACTTGATAATGAAGGGTTGCTTGGAGATTAAGCAAATCAATTTCCCGATTAACCAGATATATTTCCAATTTGCATGATTTGATTTTAGTACAAATAGGTGGCGTAATCTTCGTTTCCCTATCTTTCCTTTATTTTCCATGCCTAATCAATTATTTCTTCATATAGCATATATACATTAACTAATTAATTGATTGACTAATTAATTAGTTTCCTTCAAAATATCCTTCCATATATCAGCCAAATTAATTGATTTGATTGAATCAATTAATCAATTTCTTTCCTCTTTAACAAATATTTGAATCATCCAAATTCAACACTCCACCTTGATTCAAATATAACAATCTCTCTTCATCATCTTACATCAAGTAATCGACATATAAGTTGTTGGGTCTAGCGCCCCATGACGCTCAAGTAACAGGTATCAAACTGATCAAGTTTGAGCAATGCTCAAACTTGTCCTTAGGAAGTGACTTTGTCATCATATCTGAAGGATTATCCAAAGTACTCACTTTCAACAATTTGATCTTGCTTCGTTCTTCCTCAAGCATAAGAAAGAAACCTCTAACATCAATGTGCTTCGTCCGTGAACTATAAGCTTGATTTTCTACAAGAAGAATCGCACTCTGACTGTCTGAAAATAGCTCTACTGTCCGCTGCACCATTGAAAGATCATCCAACAATTGAAGTAAGTATAATCCTTCCTTTGTTGCTTCCACAATCGATATTAACTCTGCTTCGGTAGTTGATAAAGCTACGATAGATTGCAACTTTGATCTCCATGAAATCGAGCCTATGCTAAGTGTAAAAATATAGCCCGACACTGACTTCCTAGCATCTCTATCCCCAATGTAATCAGAATCACAGTATCCTCTAAGAAAGATGTCACCATCCACTCCACCATATAACAAGCCCACTGAAGAAGTGCCTCGAAGAAATCTAAGAATCCACTTCACAGCTTGCCAATGCTCTTTGCCTGGGTTAGACATATATCGACTCACAACACCCACTGCATGGGCCAAATCTGGTCTTGTACACACCATCGCATACATAAGACTACTAACAGCACTAGAATAAGGTATATCATCCATATACCTCTTGTCTTCTTCCGATGAGGGAGATAAGTCTTTTGACAACTTAAAATGAGAGCCTAATGGAGTGCCAACTGGTTTGGCTTTCTCCATTTCAAATCGAGCGAGGACTTTCTCGATGTACTGCGCTTGAGTGAGCCTTAACTCTCTCCGCTTTCTATCCCTGCTCATCTCAATACCCAATATTCTTTGTGCCTTTTCCAAATCATTCATGTCAAACTCTCTATCGAGCTCCGCTTTCAACTCCTTAATTTTGACCATACTCTGAGATGTAATCAGCATATCATCAACATATAACAAGAAATAAATCATATCACCATCACATCTCCTGAAATAAACACACTGGTCTTTGAAACTTCAGGAGTATCCCTGTGAAAGCATAAACTTATCAAAACTCTTATACCATAGTCTAGGAGACTGCTTCAGTCCATATAGAGATTTGTTGAGTTTGCGAACATAGTCTAGCCTACTACTGTCAATGAACCCTTCCGGCTGCTTTAAATAAATCTCCTCACCCAGATCACCATGTAAGAATGCAGTTCTGACATCTAGTTTCTCTAATTCCATATCATAATGAGCAACTAATGGCAAAAGAATACGAATAGAAGTATGCCTAACCTCTGGAGAAAAGATATCATGATACTCTACCCCTTTCTTCTGAAGATACCCCTTTGCGACTAACCTTGCCTTGTATCTGATATTACCGTTTTCACCGTCTTTCACTCTATAGATCCACTTGCATCCAATAGCTCTCTTGTCGGTGGGAAGAGGCACCAAATCCCAGGTATGGTTTTTTTGCAACGATTCAATCTCCTCCTCCATAGCAACTAACCAACTGAAATTGTTAACTGATGCGACAACTTCTCTATAATCACAGGGCTCATCATGGACAACATTCAAAGCATATGTTGCCATATCATTGAAGTTAATATCTTCAATGCTCAATCCAACAAACTCATCAAGCCACTTAGACTTTTTTCTTTGTCTGATAGGTCTAGGTTCCGAATGAGCTTCACCTTGAGTTTGATCCTCTGTGCCAACATCGATATTATCCTCATCAACAATGGTGTCATCGGAAACACCATTTGAACGTCTATGGAAAGAATCAACAGATGACTTGCTTTGTATCTGGTATTCTTCACATGTCCTCTCATTGTCATCCGATGTGGAAGGCTCCACCTTCAACATAGCCTTCTCATCAAAAGTCACATGCCTGCTCATAACAATCTTCTTGCTAATAGGACACCACAACCTATATCCTTTCACTCCTCTCCTATAACCTAGAAAAATACACTTGCGAGCTCTAGGTTCCATCTTCCCTTTGCTCTCATGCACATAAGCTGGGTAACCAAACACTCCGAGAAATGAATAGCTAACATTCTCTCCTTTCCATACTTCTTCAGGAATCTTCATATCTATGGCAGTGGAAGGTATGCGGTTGATGAGGAAAGCCGCCATAGATAAAGCTTCAGCCCAAAATGTCTTCTTCAATTTAGCAGTTAGTCTAAGGCATCTTGTCCTCTCCAATAATATTTGATTCATCCTTTTTGCTACTCCATTAGACTGGGGGTCGCCTGGTGTGGTGTAATGCCTCTTAATGCCTTCAGACTTACAATAATCGATGAATTCATGTGATACAAATTCACCCCCATTATCTGAACGGAGAACTTTCAATTTCTTCCCTGACTGCTTCTCAACCATAGATTTCCACTTCCAAAACTTGGCAAAGATTTCACTCTTTGACTGAAGAAAGTATACCCATACTTTACGAGAGAAATCTTCTATAAATGAAATAAAATATCTGGCTCCACCTAAAGACGGACAAGGGGAGGGACCCCAGACATCTGTATTCCAAGACAGCTTTTTCTTTATGCTCTCCTATAAAGAAATCTTCGTCTGCTTTCCAGGAACACACTCTTCACAAAAACCAAGTTTTGAATGATGAACTCCATCAATCAATCCTCTTTTTCTCAACTCATCCATGCTGCGCTCACCAATGTGACCCATTCGTAAGTGCCATAATCTGGAAGAATCTGAATCAACGGATGTAATAGAAGTTGATTCACCAATTATAGTAATGCCCTTTAATAGATAAAGATTTCCTACCCTCACACCTCTCATAACAATCATGGAACCCTTCGATATCTTCATTTTCTCTCCTTTCACTACAATCTTCAAGTCAAGTCTACTCAATGCCCCAACATAAATCAAGCTCCTCCTCAAATCAGGTACATGTCTAACATCGGTGATCGTACGAATAACACCATCAAGCATCCTAATCATCACGCTACCAACACCCACCATACGGCAAGAAGCATCATTACCCATCAGAACTTCTCCTTCATCAATTTCACGGTAAGTGGAAAAGCAGTTCCTATCAGGTGTCATATGATAGAATGCGCCAGAATCAATCATCCATAAGTTGCTCTTTCCAGAAGAGCCAGAAGATGTAAATACATCAGTGTCACTTTCTGTATCTGATTTCTCTGCTGTAGAAACTAAGGCTTGCTTTGGATCTTTTCTTCTACCTTCAAGCTTGGGACATTGTGCTATTAAGTGCCCTGGTTTCTTACAATAATGACAAGTCAAATTCTTAGGCCCCCTAGACTAAGACCGTGAATAATTCCGTCCTCTACCTTTCTTCGACCTGCTTTGGCCTCTACCTCTCTGAACAGATAAGCCTTCAGTATCACTATCCAAGCCAGTGCTCGTCAATCTACATCTTAATACTTCATTATGAAGATCAGCCTTTACATCAGATAGGCTAATTTTACTGCGGCCATAAATCATGAAATTAACAAAAGCAGTATACTTCTTAGGCAAGGAACATAAGAGGATCACAATTTAAGCCTCATCGGTAATATCAACTTCTGCTGCCTTCAGGTTCATAATCAAAGTCGTCAAAGCATCTACATGCTCCATGAAATCTGCTCCAGGCTTCATCTTGAACGAGTAAAGTTGTTGCTGAAGAATAATCCGATTAGTGAGAGAATTGTCTTGATATGCATCCGACAATGCATCCCATAGTTCCTTCGCCGTCTTCTTCTAAGAGAATTCTCTAAGAACTTCATCTGAAACGCTCAACTGAATTGTTGTGAGAGTTTCATCTTCCATCTCTTCCAAATCAGCTGCATCAATACCTTTCAATTTCTCAGGCGCAGAAACAATCTTATAAGTCTTCTCCTTCTTCAATACAGCCTCCATCTTCATCTTCCAAGTACCAAAATCTTATTTTCCGTCAAAACGTGTTACTTCATAATTGACACCAGATCTACCAACAAACTTACTAGAAGTAGCCATTAATATCCAAACAGGAACAATAACACTAGCTCTGAACCAAACTGTAGTGAATTTGTTTTAATTTGAGCGGAAGCGGTTTATTTGTTCAGGATCTAGTATTGCCTATTTAGATACCAATGACACTTAAAAAGAATTATGCAGTTTCATAGAAAAATAACAGAAATGGAAGACACAGAAGATTTAACGTGGTTCGGATATGAATATCCTACGTCCACGGAGACCCAACAACTTTTTATTTCACTAAAGAAAAAGAGTACAAAAGAGAGAGGAAAGAATAATGGTGGATACTACACTTGCTTGTACATGTGAAGATGAAATTCCTTCATTTATATAGACTTGATAATGAAGGGTTGCTTGGAGATTAAGCAAATCAATTTCCCGATTAACCAGATATATTTCCAATTTGCATGATTTGATTTTAGTACAAATAGGTAGCATAATTTTTGTTTCCATATCTTTCCTTTATTCTCCATGCCTAATCAATTATTTCTTCATATAGAAGATATACGTTGACTAATTAATTGATTGACTAATTAGTTAGTTTCCTTCAAAATATCCTTCCATATATCAGCCAAATTAATTGATTTGATTGAATTAATTGATCAATTTCTTTCCTCTTTAACAAATATTTGAATCATCCAAATTCAACACCCTATCACTACTAATTGATCTAGGCATTCTATGAAGTTTGAAGATTCCTTGAAAAAATTACTTTAGCCACCTCCTTTGCTGTAAAAGAATGATTGGGAGGAAGAAAGTGAGCATACTTACTCATCCTATCTACCACCACATAAATCACCGTATGCTTATGGCTTTTAGGTACATATGTGATAAAATCCATAGAAATGTCTACCCTTTATATACTTTCTCATGAATTGGTAGAGGGTTCAATAACCCAAGCAACCACATTCTCACTCTTACTCCTTTGGCAAATATCACATGATTTACATAATTTCAACATCCTTTTCAAGTGTTTCTAGTAAAAGACTTGCCTCAATTTTTTAATTGTACCTTTGATCCTAGTGTGGCCCCGTAGTGGTGTTGAGTGATGCCCTCTAATAAGTATTTGCAGCAGTGTACTTAGTGATGGTCTATGAATAATTTGCCTTTATAAAATATTAAGCCATCCATGAGTTTGTATTTTCCTTCATGCATTTCCTTATTTTGTATTCTTGTGATTTGTTGTTGGTACCATTCAGAAGCTAATAGGGTAATTTTTAACTCTTGTAACCAAGGTGTTTGAACAATTGATATTGCTTAAGCTTGCATCTCCTTATTGTTGTATTTTTCCTTCTTTGATAAAGCATCAGCCACAACATTTTCTTTACCACTTTTATATTCCACCTTGTAGTCAAAGCCTTGTAACTTAGCAAGCCATTTGTTCTATATCCCAGTGTGTAGTTTTACGAGAGAGTAAGTACTTTAGACTTTGATGATCAGTCTTGATAATAAACCATCTACCCAGAAGATACCGAGACCACTTCTTTGTTGCAATAATGATGGCCATCAATTCTTTTTCATAGGTAGAAAGAGCTAAATTTTTCCCCTATAGTGCTTTACTATGCTATGCAATAGGTTTTCCATTTTGTAGTAATACTGCAGCTATGCCTTGACCACTGGCATCACACTCAAATACAGATGGTTGAGAAAAAATATTGCATAGCAAGCATTGGTGGATTAGTCAGACATTGTTTTAATTGACCAAAAGCCTACTTAGCTTCATCTGACCATATAAATGAATTCTTCCTTAGCATATCTATAAGAGGTTTTGCAATAAGCCTATAGCTTCTTATGTACTTCCTGTAATATTTAGTTAACCCTAAAAATCCTCTTAGGGCTTTTAAATTCTTTGGTAATGGCCACTCCATGATTGATTGAATTTTGCGGGAACCTATTGCCACTCCTTGCACTGATATTATATGTCCCAAATACTCTATGGTTTCCCGAGCAAAGCTACACTTGGGTAGCTTGATCATTAATTGATTTTTTTTCAACGCCTGAAAAGTCAAACTCAAATGATCTATGTGCTCAAACTTGATATGGCTATATATTAGAATTTCATCAAAAAATACCAATACAAATATTCTTAAGTATGGCCTAAATATATTATTCATAAGTGATTGAAAAGTTGAGTGAGAATTTGCTAAACTAAATGGCATAACTACAAATTCATAATGACCATTATGTGTTTTAAAAGCCGTTTCATGTTTACAATGCTCATGCATTCTAATTTGGTGATAACCAAATTTAAGATCTAGTTTAGAAAAATACTTAAATCCATGCAATTCATCAAAAAGATCATCAATTAATGGAAAAGGAAACTTATTTTTTATGGTGAGTGAGTTGAGGCTTTTATAATCAATGCAAAGCCTCTAGGTCCCATCTTTCTTTCTTACCATCACTACTGGGGAGGAATAGGAGCTACTACCATGTCTTATGATGCAAGAACAAGTAATTCATCGATGATTTTCTCTAGCTCAGTTTTGACGTGGTGGGAATGTATATATTGAAAGTGTGCGTGCAGTACTAAGGATCGTGCAATATGATATATAAATGCGGAAACTAATAATAGCAGTAAAATAAAAATTAAAGTAAGCACACCAAGAATTTTTAATACTGGTTCGAACTTCCCGTTCTACGTCCAGTCCCAGAATATCCTCTGGATTTAGACTAAACCCCTCACTTAACCCGGAGGAATGGTATATCACACCTGAGCAGCCGAACAGGAATTTTTCCGCCTCAACAGCCGAAGAGGACTTCAACTTAATACAAATACTTTGTTGACGAGTGTGTTCTAAATAACACGGATTGTCTTTTGATAATACAATTTCCTATAATCAAATCCTCAAGAATATGTAGTGTATGTGAAGATTTAGAAGGAAGATAATCTCGTAGAATCGAAGTATATAAATTAATTCAGAGATTCTAGATATATTGAATGAGAATGAATGCTTTTATTTGCAGAAATAAATAGAGAATAGATTTCAGAATTATAAACCAGAATTCGATGATTGTAGAAGTGATTTGAACATGTTTATATAGTTGTAGAATAGTTATAATCTTTCATGAAGAGTTTCAATCAAAAGTTGTGTCTGTATCTCTTGGATTGAGGGACATTCCTCTTCATGAATAATCGCAACTCTTCAGAAAACTAGCCGTTATGTTCAGGTCGGTTGACTGAAAATTCTGGCCGGTCAGCTGAGTTTAAAATCATGTAGAAAACAGAGCATATCTGTGCACTAACAATAGGTTCGGTCAGCCGAAAATTCTGGTCGGTCGACCGACCTGATGTTATGTGCACAGATCATTTTTTAAGTATAAAACAGCAGTAGCTCATTTGGTTAGAGTACTTGCCTTCCAAACTAGTGACCTGGGTTCAAACCCCGGCCCATGTATTTTTTGTAAACTTGATTTTGATTAAAATATGCAAGCAAATTTATTTGAATGTGAATGATGATTCTTGAGGAAAGATTTTAACAAAGCACTAAACTAGACTCTATATACATATTTGATGACTCTTGTTAAAATATATAACTATACAAACCATATATTGAGCCGATGAGTCTGGATGTTATCGTAGTCGTAGAATCGTGAATTGTTGTGTATTGTCAGCAATCAAAACTTATGATCCAACATTCTCCCCCTTTTTGATGATGACAACTTCATTTGTTACGAACGAATCTTTTACAAGCTTTGTTGATCTTATCTCCCTCGCTGAATATATTCCTGTAATTGTGCTTTAGATTTCTCCTCCTGAATCTATGCTATATATTCCTATAAATAATTAATCTTTTCTCCCCCTTAATCTGTGCTTGCATGATTTATTCCTGCAAATAGTGTTAGAACAATATCTTTCTCCCCCTTTGTCATCGACAAAAAGGAGAGTTTATATGATGATATAAATTATATTTCACATAAGTGTTAACATAGAACAATATAAAACAAAATAACTACTACTTATAATGTAAGGTATCAGAAAAATTAACATTTAAAGCGTGCGATACCCAGGCTTCTTATAATTTCCTAATTTTTAGGAAACCATACCCATTTGGGTGTGGTTGAACCATTATAAATATAATTTTCATTATTAACTATCATATTAAAATAATTATCAATGTATTTTTCTCTGTTTTTCCAATTAATAGGAACCCAAATACTTAGATAATTTTTATTCATGTTTCCTGTTAATAATTTTGTACTTCTAGAGAAATTATCAACATTATAGGTCATAGTAGTATTTGAATTTCTATAAAGATTGGATTTAGGCTTTACTCGAAATTTAGTATTAGCACTATCATTTTTACTATACATGAAAGCATATTTAGTGCTATTTCTACGATCAATTTTGTTATATCCTAAACCACTTTTATCACTGTGAGCTTTTGAATTCTTAACATAACCTAATCCCTTTTTATTTGAAGCATGTTGAGAATTTTCAATAATCCTAGATAAATTTTCTCTCCCTTTATTAAAATTGGAAATATTTTTAGTAACGTCATCAAGCTTAGTTTTGAGACTAGTGTTATCTAACTCAATAATTTTAATTTTTGTTTTTAACTCATGATTTTCAGAAGCTAGAGCATTATTCTTTTCTTTTTGAGCTTCTATTTCTTGACTTAATAGAGCGAGTTGAGAATTGTCAAAGAGTGAATTTTGAATTTTCTCAAGCTCTTCTTCTAATATTTTCTTCTCGTCTTTAAGCATATCTCTTTCGAATTCTGCTTCTGATTTTCCAGAGCTTCCTTATATTTTCTTTTGAGACTTTTTAAAGTGTCTAGAAGTTCTGAATTTATTTCTATCGTATCATCAAAAGTTAGATCACTAACCTCATTATCTTTTGCCATGAAGTATTTGTTTGTTTGCTCCTTCGATTTTTCTTTATTGCTTTTCCTCTTCTTATTGCTTTGACTAGATCTCTTTGTAGCCATTTATTCTAGGATGTTGTTACGATCTCTAGAATACCAGGCTCTCATACCAAATGAAAGTGTGTGTGCAGTACTAAGGATCGTGTAATATGATATATAAATGCGGAAACTGACAATAGCAGTAAAATAAAAAATAAAGTAAGCACACCAAGAATTTTTAATACTGGTTCGAACTTCCCGTTCTACGTCCAGTCCCAGAATATCCTCTGGATTTAGACTAAACCCTTCACTTAACCCGGAGGAATAGGTATATCACACCTGAGCAGCCGAACAGGAATTTTTCCGCCTCAACAGCCGAAGAGGACTTCAACTTAATACAAATACTTTGTTGACGAGTGTGTTCTAAATAACACGGATTGTATTTTGATAGTACAATTTCCTATAATCAAATCCTCAAGAATATGTAGTGTATGTGAAGATTTAGAAGGAAGATAATCTCGTAGAATCGAAGTATATAAATTAATTCAGAGATTATAGAGATATTGAATGAGAATGAATGCTTTTATTTGCAGAAATAAATAGAGAATATATTTCAGAATTATAAACCAGAATTCGATGATTGTAGAAGTGATTTGAACATGTTTATATAGTTGTAGAATAGTTATAATCTTTCATGAAGAGTTTCAATCAAAAGTTGTGTCCATATCTCTTGGATTGAGGGACATTCCTCTTCATGAATAATCGCAACTCTTCAGAAAACTAGCCGTTATGTTCAGGTCGGTTGACTGAAAATTCTGGCCGGTCAGCTGAGTTTAAAATCATGTAGAAAACAGAGCATATCTGTGCACTAACAATAGGTTCGGTCAGCCAAAAATTCTGGTCGGTCGGCCGACCTGATGTTATGTGCACAGATCATTTTTTAAATATAAAACAGCAGTAGCTCATTTGGTTAGAGTACTTGCCTTCCAAACTAGTGACCTGGGTTCGAGCCCCGGCCCATGTATTTTTTGTAAACTTGATTTTGATTAAAATATGCAAGCAAGTTTATTTGAATGTGAATGATGATTCTTGAGGAAAGATTTTAACAAAGCACTAAACTAGACTCTATATACATATTTTATGACTCTTGTTAAAATATATAACTATACAAACCATATATTGAGCCGATGAGTCTGGATGTTATCGTAGTCGTAGAATCGTGAATTGTTGTGTATTGTCAGCAATCAAAACCTATGATCCAACATATATGGCCTTAAACATACAGGCTTAGCCCTGGGTACAAGTGGTATTTTATGATCATGCTCTCTTTGGGGAGGAAGGGAAGTTATGTTGTTTGTTATCTTAGGAAACCGTTGCAGCAGTCTTTGTATTCTAGGTGAAATTTCAAATAGCTTCTTACTTCAAAATGGAATGATTTACTTTTGATGAGTACAACATCATTGTAAGTTGACCCGGAGAATGCTTTTTGTTCATAGTTTTCTTGTCCACAATCTTAACTTCTTATTGTTGAATGCCCTGCCATATGTAACTTTTCTTGTCATATGTAAACTAGACTTGTAGCTTCTCAAGATTCAAAGTGACTTCTCCCAATTTTTTCATCCATTGAGCTCGAAGAATTATTTGGCAACCTACCAAGGGAAGTATCAATAAGTCTACTGGCATTCTACATCCTTGGCATTTCAAAATAACATTATGGCCACCAAATCCTTGGAGTTTCTCTCCATCGGCTACCATCACTTCATAGATTTTAGAATCATCTATTTTGAGAATTAACTTTTTTGCAAGTTGTTCATCAATGAAACTGTATATGGAGCGAATCAATGAGAATATGTACTAGTTTATTTTTTATACTTCCTTGTACCTTAATAGCGGAGAGTGTAGGAATACCACACATTGCTTGTAGAGTTATTGCACGGGTTTCATTCATAGGTTCTTCACCATGATATTCCTTATTTTCTTGCTTCAGATCAGTTTTGCATCTTCTTCCAGCTCATTAATAGACATAATGCCTTTTAGTACATAAACTTGGGGACTTTTACACTTATGGTATTTATGCCATTTCTCTTTACAACTATAACATAGATTCTGCCTTCTCATTTCAATCAGCTGACTAGGAGTCAGGCCCTTACTTTTAGCCAGAGTTTCCAGATTGGTGTTACCCTATTCTTTAGGCTTTGGATTTTGGTTTGGGTTTTTGGAATATGGGAAAATCTGGTTATGGTTATTTTCAAAAGAGGAGAAAGTACGAGCTTCTTTATTTCCTTTTTCGGTTTAACTCCTACACTTTCAAACATCATTGCTAAAGAAACTACCACCCTAAAATATATAGGTCCAGAAGTCAAGACATCATACCTGATTTCTTGCTTGAGCCACCAATAAATCTATCCAACAAGAATTGAGGTGGTAAGGTCTCTATGGTAGCTTATAGCCCTTCAAACTGGGTAAGGTATGAGGATTATAGTAGTTTGTTGTTTGGGTTTTGCTAAAATCTCATAGGGTCTCTCCATGTCTTTGGGTTAAATCTGAATAAAATTTCTTCTTTGAAGATTGGCCAAGATCCATGGTTGGGATATGTTTTGAGTATACCAATTGTACCATTTCAGTCCACCTTTCTTGAGATAGAAGGATGATATTTCTACCTAATAGTGATCTTCTGTTTGATGAAATTTAAAGAATTGTTTTGCCTGGTTGAGCTACTTATACACCTTGTCATCCCTTATATATATGGGAAGGTCAAGCTTTAGGTTGGGAAATGGTGAACTTCTGTTCCAAGAAGGAGGTTCTCGAATAGGATGAAAATTATTTTGGAGTGGGGGGAGGTTATTGATTGGTGGAGGGTTCATTTGGTTTGGTGGAAGATTAGTGATGGGATTTGCGGTGGCATGTAGGAAGGAATTAGCATTTCTTGAAGTTTGGTGAGGAATTGGTGGGTTGGTGGTGGAGGTTGAGGCATGATGAGGACTTGATGCCATAACTCCATGTATGTTTACTAGAATGCTTATAGCTGAAGAAGCGTGGGTAGTGACAGTCATATATTAATCTACTGCATGTCATATGCCAAAGCAGTCAATACATTGTGCATGCCTTCGAATCTGGTACTAAGATCTTGTGTTATATGCTCTAAATTTTATGTAGCATTCTCCAATTTCCTCAAAGAATATGTGTTTATATGGTTGATCTCTTCTTGTCTTCTCCAAGCCTCTTCTTGATCTTGATTTTTTTGTATTAGTGTTTGAGATATTGGAGGAGGCGATCTGGGGGTCTGAATCATGCCCAGATGGCTGGTTTGATACAACTTTGTCCTTCAAGTGGCGGCATTCATTCGTGGCATGCCCTTCCAGCTCATGGAAGAGGCGGTACTTTCCACTCCTGCGTTCCCGTTTGGTGGGATCCCTCCAGGGTGGTTCCCGATAGGGGAGCTGCTCCGTGTTTCCAAGTAAATCCATTCCATATTATCTGTCAAGTCCGCATACGTTGCGAATTTCGATTCCCGACCTCTCCTCCATTTGTGAGAACCACCATATCCATCATCCTGCATTCGCCTTCCTTTAACCATTCCTCGTTCTTCTCCAGACGTTCCTTTGCCTTACACGGCGTTTATCACCTGCCTTTTGGTGCGTGAATCCTCTAGCCGAATTAATCTTTCCGCCTAACGATAGAACTCTCCAAGATCTGTGCCAATGAATCCTTGAACTTAGTGCCTTCAGTAATCCCTGTTACCGCCGCCATCAAAATCATCGATGGATCCGAGCGATCTACTGAAGCTACGACTACATTGAACCGCATTAGAAAACCCTTATGGACTCTCCTGTCCTCTGCTTCATCGATGCCAGTGTCATTACATTCTTGGATCGCGTCATGTGGACCCTGAACTGTCTCATGAAGTGTTCCACTAGCTCGTCCCATGTCCTGATCGATCCATTCTCTAGCTGCCTAAATCAAAGTGCAGCAAATTCTGTCAAGTATAATGGAAAACATCTTACCATTACCTCCTCAGATTCCCCAACACTTCCATATGTCTGTGTATCTGGTTACATGCACAGTTGGGTCTGATTTTCCATCATATGCCTCTAGTGTTGGCAGTTTAAATTCTAAAGGGTTCCTTGCGTTTTCGATATTCGGAGTGAACGGACTCCGACTAACTTCCTCCAAGCCTCTACTTGGTATCCCTCATCTCATAATTCTTCTTATCAATCCAGCTATCTGCTCGTCTCCATCCGAGGGTGGTCTCGTGTTTGCATATCCACTCTGCCCCTCATGTCGTGGAGGATACTCCGGGTAGTACTCCTCATGTTGCTCATTCACGTTCACGTTGGCCCCAGCTCGTTGAGCTTCATTCACAGCTCTTCCAGTATGCAATCCCAGGGGTTTGCCCCCAAGCCTTTGCTGATTTCTGTTAATCTCTCCATTCTAGTTTTGGATCTGACCTCCAGAAATTTCTACAGCTTCGACTCCTGACTCTGCATTGCCAACAGCTGCGGTTGGTCCATTCCCTTGAATTTGCACTCCAACTTGTCCAACCTGTTGGAGTAGGTTCTGTATCATGTCCTTTTGCCTCTTCAGCATCGTTTTCATCCCGTCTCTAGTAATATAGATTGAGGCTTGGTTAGCTCCATAGGAAGCCCTCTTGACTTCCTTCTTGCTAACTCCTTTTCGTCCTCTGTCTCCTCGTTGATTGCTTTTCCATAGCTCCTAGAATCCGAGTTCCTAAGCCTTTAAATCCAAAGTCCAAGCTTTAGAATCCCTGAGTGCTAGCTTTCTCAGTGAAAGCACGAAAATGTTAGCGTCAAAATTAGTCACTAACACCCAATCATCGATGAAAGCACCAATTAACAGTCACAGACAACAAATAGAGTATGTAGAGAGTATAAATATGAAGAGCAGTAAAAATTAAAAAGAAAGCAGCAATAACACATGATTTATAATGGTTCAGCTGACTCTGGTCTACGTCCACTCCAGAATTTTTTTTATTGATATGTGAATCTATCATAATTACAATCCGGAGTTTTTAAAACAGTAATGGCAGTGTAGCCTTAGTGAAGAAGATGAAGGGAAATGGAATAAAGATCCCTTTTCTGAAGCCCCATCTGCTGTATTTATAGGCAAAATCCGGGTTATAGGGCTTCCTGAGTGATGGGCCCACCACAGACATAGCCGAGCCCATATACTTCGTCGATGCCGACCCCGAGTTGTATATATGCCGACTCGAGCTTCTCTAGGTGATGACCCAAAGCAATCTTATGCCTGATTCAAAGTAAACAAGGCTGGGACTCGAAGTAAGAAACACACTGACCCCAAAATGTTGCCGACCAGATCTTTTACACCGACTCGAAGAAACGTTGTAACCGACCCGAAGCAGGTCCTCAAATGACTAAAAGTAGCTCATGCTTCATCCAATGTCATCCCCATGCTGGGCTCACCATAGCCGACCCGAAGTCTTCACAATGTCGACCTGAAGCACGCCGACCTGATACCCAAGCTCCTACGTCGATCCCTTAACCTATTGCCGATCCCAACTTGAGACCTAGGTACCGACCTGAAATACTGAACAAGCCGACTCGATGCTAGCATAAACGCCGATCTCATGAAATGCCGACTCGATTCCCATATGCCGACCCGAGTATAGTGGAGTGCCGACCCGATTCCCAAATGTTGACCCAAGTATAGTGGAGTGCCGACTCGAAGTTAATCTCCAAATATGCCGATCTCATTCATTTCCTCAATGCCGACCCCTCCATTTGTGTCGACCCGAAGCCTGGAGGATGCCGACCCGAAGCCTGGAGATGTAGACCCGAAGATAGCTGTGGAGCTCCTGAAGACACACCGACCTGAGTGACCCAAAGCAATCATTCAATTGACCCGAAGCAACTTGCTTGAAAACCTAAAGCAGACCCAAGCGTGACTCGAAACAAATTCCAACCATCTTGAAGTGACTCGATTTTCATTGAAACTCACATTTCAAGTATCCCACGCCTTTTGTCCATCGACTATGTCGAATCACGGCTTCATAATCATGTTTATCATCCATAACTGATCGCCTATCCATCATATGAACCAACACCATGATATTTCGGCCTCGACAACCGCACAATCGATTTAGTTAAATCCACTTGTATACGGCCTTGCCAAAAGGCGGGTTAACAATTTGCATATTTTAATTAAAAAAACACACAATTTAAAAAAAAAAATTACTACTCGCATTTGCATTTACATTTTCTGTTTTGAGCATATACATTTCCATTTTTACAAACTATTACATTTTACAAATCCTCTTCAACTGTGCACAGTGCACAAGTCTCACAACCCATTGTCTACTGACCATTCACATACACTGTTACATCATCTCTACATCATCTCTCAACCTCTGCAGTTCAATCACCTCACTGAATTGCCTTCACCTGCACATCACTGTGCACTTTTCACCAGCCTTCTCTGGCCACCATTCCCTCTGTTCCATCACCAAAACAGTGCTTCACCATCCATCTACATGTACGAACACAGCACTTCATCAACTGTTATTTGTCTAGTGTACTAAAACAGATAGCACGCTATTATAAACTCGTCGCACAAGTTTATAACTCAGAATTCTTCCAGTACACTGGAATTATGTAGTAATTATTATAACAATATGAGCGTTATACTATTTTGAATAAATAGTATAACCTAACGGATAGAATATAGAATAATGTATATAAATATACAATCAGACTAGAATTCTAACCGGATTATGTCTGAGGCTCGTCGTAATGATTTCCTTAAGAATTTTATTTCAAAATTCTCCCAAGATACAACAGACGTATTTTGCTCGAGATCGTAATGAGTATATCACTCTGTGATTTAGAGTATGGTAGCAGAAGTGAAGAAGAAGATTCGGATTGTAAAAAATGAGTTCGGAAAGTGATCAGTTTTCCTTCTTATTTATAGTTGGTCCGTATCTCTTCCGAACGGTCGTGTCTGCACCCGTTCGCTCAAACAGTTGCGTCCGTACCACTTCGTACAGTCGCACCTGCCTGCCCGCGCCACTTCAATCGGGTCGCACCCGCTCATGCCGCATCCATTCGCCCGCGCCTGCTTCTCGCACCCGCTTCTGTTCGCATCTAACGGTCGTCCGCTTTATGAACAGTCGCGTCCGTCTTCATCCGCCCGCTTCTCTTTAAATTACAGGCCCAGCCCAGTTTCAGCCGAAGCCCAAAACCGTTAAACGATGGCCTAACAAAAAGAATAGTCATTTTAGACCCGTACCCGAGCCCGGCCCGGTCCGGTCGGTCGGACGGACGGCGGCGGCGCGTGTGGTGGAGATGCATGATCTCCCTCCTCACAACGAAGCATACATTTGGGAGCCCCAGGCCCCCAACCTCCTCATGAGAAATCCATATATAAACCAATATAGCTTCAATAATTTGGCGATGTGGGACTTTGTATATTTCATTCATTTCATTTGTTAAGGAATTCCAACAATCCCCCACATGAATGATAATATACATATCCCCCACACAAAGCGAAATATCACAGAGTATATATGGAATAATGCTTTATAGTGGATAAGTAGATATTTCACTTTGAACTTTCCCTAGTTAAAACTTATCGGATCTACTTGGCTAATCGGTGAATTATTTCATCTTGAACCGTCGGCCTTTATTGTATATCCAGACAATAAGTTTTACGAAGCATTGATTCCCTTCTCATCCAATCTCTTGGTTGTGTTCATTTTGGTCCTGAACAATTTTTTTGGTTCTGCGAGTGTTTTAGAGAATAAAAGTCTTTTAATATTCTTATAGAGCCGACCCAGCTCACACTAACATAGGTGATCGCAACCATTAAGAGTATCCTACATATACCCCACTTGTTATTTCCAAGATATGGTCATCATTAAAAAACATAGTTTTAACCTTTAAATACTTCTGTAGGCATGCATTTATATTGTGCACCATAGGAATGGAGTTGGACTATGTCCACGCAAATGCATTACGTCTTGAGTTACTCAGAACTGGTTTGCCTATTGATCGTAGTCCGTGGGATCTCCAGTCGCTAGGATAGGTTTCCGTATAAGGTAACTCTTCTTAGTTTAGCCTTTTAAACCCATTCCCCTCGATGCGCGGTCAATTTTCTTTCTTGATAAACCTTTAGTAAATGGATCCGCTAGGTTATCATTTGTTCTCACATAGTCTATGGAAATTGTTCCATTTGAGAGTAACTGCCTAACTGTGTTATGGCGTCGACGAATATGTCGTGACTTTCCATTATACACAAAGTTGTGCGCTCTAATTAGCGCAGCTTGATTATCACAGTGTATACATATGGCCGATACATGTTTAGGCCAAATTGAGATATCTTCTAAAAAGTGACGAAGTCATTTTGCTTCTTCGCCTGCTTTATCTAATGCAATGAACTCTGATTCCATAGTGGATCGAGCTATGCATGTTTGTTTAGTATATTTCCATGACACTGCTGCCCCTGCTAGGGTGAAGACATAACCACTTGTTGATTTTGATTCCTCTGAATCTGCAATCCAGTTTGCATCACTATATCCTTCTAAGACGGTAGGATATTTTCCATAGTGTAAGGAATACTTAGTGGTATTTTTGAAATATTCAAGCACTCTCATTAGTGCTTTCCAGTATTCCTTCCCCGGATTGCTTGTATACCTGCTCAATCAACTTACTGCATAAGCTATATCTGGTCTTGTGCAATTCATGAGATACATAAGACATCCTATTACACGAGAATATTCTAGTTGCATTACACTCTCATTAGTGTTTTTATGCAGTACTTCTGATGGATTAAAAGGTGTATTTACTCCTTTAATTCCAAAATTTTGAAATCTTTCAATCACTTTTTCTACATAATGTGATTGAGATAACTCAATACCATTAGGTGTTCTTATTATTTTTATTCCCAAAATAATATCTGCAATACCCAAGTCTTTCATGTCGAAATTGTTGATCAACATTTTCTTTGTGGTCTCAATTACCTGAGTATTTGGACTGAATATTAGCATATCGTCCACATATAGACAGATCATCACATATGATTGTCCAAGTTGTTTATAATAAACACATTTGTCACATTCATTTATACGAAAACTATTTCTCATCATGACACTATCAAATTTTGCGTGCCATTGCTTTGGAGCTTGTTTTAGTCCGTATAATGATTTGACTAATCTACAAACTTTGTTTTCATTACCTTTGGAAATAAATCCCTCAGGTTGCTCCATGTAAATCTCCTCACCGAGATTTCCATTTAAGAATGCTGTTTTTACCTCCATCTGATGAATCTCTAGATTATAGACGGATGCAATTGCTATTAGCATTCTTCTAGAGGTTATTCGTGTTACCGGCGAATATGTATCAAAAAAGTCTACTCCTTCCTTTTGACGATATCCTTTGGCTACTAATCTGGCTTTATACTTGTCGATAGAGCCATCTGCTTTCATTTTCTTCTTGAAAATCCATTTGCAGCCAATTGGTTTTATTCCTGGTGGAATATCAACAATTTTCCAAGTTTTATTACTTAGAATTGAATCAATCTCACTTTGGATTGCTTCTTTCCAACATGAGGATTCAGAAGATGACATTGCTTCCTTGTACGTTTGAGGTTCGTGCTCTAATACATATGTAAAAAAGTCCGAACCAAATGTTTTGGAAGTTCTAGCCCTTACGCTTCTTCTTGGTCCAGCATCCTCAATTTGATGATGAGTTTCATCTTCATGTGAATCGTTTGATTCTTCTCTTGTCCTTTTTGGGACATTATTTCCTTCATTCCTTTTGTGTGGAAACACATCTTCAAATAATGAGGCATCTCTTGATTCCATGATTGTATTTACATGAATATCAGTTATATCAGACTTGAATACCAAAAATCTGTAGGCACTACTATTTTGGGCTGGCCCAAGATAATAACAATCTACTGTTTTTGGTCCAAGTTTGACTCTCTTGGGAGGCGGAACTGGAACTTTTGCCAAGCACCCCCACACTTAGAGGTATTTAAAACTTGGTTTGTGTCCTTTCCATAACTCATATGGAATTGTTCCTGTTTTATTGTGAGGAACTTTGTTTAAAATGTTATTAGACATATTTAAGGCTTCCCCCCACAAGTTTGTCGGTAGACCAGAAGTTAAAAGCATGGCAGTAATCATGTCCTTTAACGTTCTGTTCTTCCTATCGGCTACACCATTTCGTTGTGGTGAATATGAAGCTGTTGTTTGATGAATTATACCATTTTCGGCACAGAACTGTTCAAATGGTGATTCATATTCTCCACCTCGATCAGATCTTAGTATCTTGATCTTTTTATTTAACTGATTTTTTACCTCATCCTTGTATTTTATAAACGCTGTTATTGCTTCATCTTTACTATTTAAAAGATATACATAGAAATATCGCGTATAATCGTCAATAAAAGTAATGAAATACTTTTTCACACCTCTTGTAGGTAGTGATTTAAAATCACATAAATCTGTATGTACCAAACCTAATGGTTCGGTGCTTCTGTCAACAGATTTAAATGGTTGTTTGACCATTTTTGCTTCTACACATGTCTCACATTAGTAGTTCTTATCTACTAGGAATTTTGGAATTAATCCCAAGTTTGATAATTTCTTCATTTTTCGGAAGTTTATGTGTCCTAATCTATCGTGCCATAGTAAAATTTCGTGCTCAAGCAAGTAAGAAACTTTAATTTATTAATAGCACAATCAGAATACATAGATTTATTGTCGATAACGGCTACGTTTGCCTTAAATAGGCCATCACATAAATATCCCCTTCCGATATACATTCCAGCTTTGAACAGAGCCATCTTGTCTGATTCGAACACAATTTTGAATCCTTTCTTTGATAGCACTGAGCCGGAGAACAGATTCTTGCGTATGTCTGGAACGTGAAGCACGACATTCAATTTGACAGTTTTTCCAGAAGTGAATTTGAGGATAACTGTGTCACTGCCTTCGATCATGGAAACTGCAGAATTACCCATGTAGAGTCTTTCTTTCTGATCGAATTTCTGGTATGTTGAAAACATGGATTTTTCAGAGCAAACATGACGAGTAGCTCCTGTGTCAACCCACCATTGGTTAGGGTTCTGAACCAAATTGCATTCAGAAATAACCGTTGAAAAGGTGGACTTATGCATTTTCATGTTGTCAACTGTTGTCATCTCTGTTTTAGTATAAAACAGTAAAATTCTTAAGATGTTATTTGTCTAGCGTACTAAAACAGATAGCACGCTATTATAAACTCGTCGCACAAGTTTATAACTCAGAATTCTTCCAGTACACTGGAATTATGTAGTAATTATTATAACAATATGAATGTTGTAAATAAATTACAACAACAGCGTTATACTATTTTGAATAAATAGTATAACCAGAATAACGGATAGAATATAGAATAATGTATATAAATATACAATCAGACTAGAATTCTAACCGGATTATGTCTAAGGCTCGTCGTAACGATTTCCTTAAGAATTTTATTTCAAAATTCTCTCAAGATACAACAGACGTATTCTGCTCGAGATCGTAATGAGTATATCACTCTATGATTTAAAGTATGGTAGCAGAAGTGAAGAAGAAGATTCGGATTGTAAAAAATGAGTTCGGAAAGTGATCAGTTTTCCTTCTTATTTATAGTTGGTCCGTATCTCTTCCGAACGGTCGTGTTTGCACCCGTTCGCTCAAACAGTTGCGTCCGTACCACTTCGTACAGTCGCACCCGCCTGCCCGCGCCACTTCAATCGGGTCGCACCCGCTCATGCCGCATCCATTCGCCCGCGCCTGCTTCTGTTCGCATCTAACGGTCGTCCGCTTTATGAACAGTCGCGTCCGTCTTCATCTGCCCGCTTCTCTTTAAATTACAGGCCCAGCCCAGTTTCAGCCGAAGCCCAAAACCGTTAAACGATGGCCTAGCAAAAAGAATAGTCATTTTATACCCGTACCCGTACCTGGCCCGGCCGGCCGGGCGGACGGACGGCGGCGGCGCGTGTGGTGGAGATGCATGATCTCACTCCTTACAACGAAACATACATTTGGGAGCCTCAGGCCCCCAACCTCCTCATGAGAAATCCATATATAAACCAATATAGCTTCAATAATTTGACGACGTGGGACTTTGTATATTTCATTCATTTCATTTGTTAAGGAATTCCAACATCAACTTCTTCACACCAACTAACACCTCACAGTCCTTCCTCATTGACAAAACAAGCACATTCTCTTGCATACCCCCTGTCAACTTCTACTGCCACCATTACCATAAAACCACACCTGCAGTTACAAACAAACTCCTCCAATCATCGTTCTCAAATTGCATTCACTTCTACCACCTGAAAACTGTCAAATCATCAGCCACTGTTTCATTCAATACAAACTGCCCAACATACCTTCCTCATATTCAAATATCCACCATATCATACAACAGCCACAAACTTCATTAATAACCAACAACCATCCAAACACCTCTGCACACATCACAAGTTCACTTACTTAGACTTCACCACTACATCAAACCTCTTCCATATATAACCTCCTAAACATGTGCACAACAACCTCATCAACCAAGCACATCACCACAATCATTCCTCATTACCCAATCCACTGCCAAGCACCCCTGTCATAAAACCACACCATACTCACTCTCTTCAAGCAATTGACCACACTCCTTCTACCACCAACTTTCCATTGCATACCCAAACATACTGCCTCACTCATCTTCAAATCGCCGACTGTCAACCCCTCAATTCTGAAACCCGAATCCGCGGCGACCCAAACCCTTCACGTCAAACACCACCGTGACCTCCTCCTGCAAGCACCGAACCTCCCAAAACACCCACAGCCGTGAACCGAAACAGCCTCCCCAATCGCCTCATCTTCAACACCCCAGTCTCATATTCACTTCCACGGTTTCCACTGTTTCCTCTTCGATTAATCTATACTAATCCAACAACGACCATCTACCTAACTCCACCTCGACTTGCACCTACCACTGCAACAAAAATCGACATCTCAATCGCGAATTCCCCAAACCCGAAATCAAAATTGCGAACAAGAAAATCTTTCTGTTTTTTTTTTCTTCTTTTTTTATAGTGCTTGCGAAATTTGATTTGAAAGTACTGAAAATTTTCATGTGTTTGATTCTCAGTTGAAGGGTTTTGAGAGCGTTCCTTTTTGTTTTGTTTTAAGTGAATTTGAGCTGGCCTGGTTTGGAAAGTCCAATCACAATTTTTTTATTTTTTTTTATTTTTTATAATTTCTTGTGTTTTGTTTTTAAGGTGTAAAATGATTGTGTTTTTGTTTTAAAAGAAAATTTCCAAATAAGGATATATTCTTGTCTATACTTTTTCAGGTGCAATACAAGTTGCAAAAGAAAAGAAATTATATTAAATTGATTACTTGCTTGTTAAAAAACAAAAAAATTAGCAGCTTAAAAAAATTGCTAATAAATTCTGCAGGCTCTGATATCGTGCTCTTATCTTCTATTTTTGTTTCATCACATTGTTGGTTTCTTGCATTTGCATTTATATATAAATATTTTTTTCAAAAATTCAAAAACAAAAACAAATTTCATTATTGTTGTATTGTTAATACATGTTTAATTTCAGTTTTGCATTTCATTCTAGAAATTTGCTAATAATAACAGTTAGACATCTTAAGGGTGTCACGAGCTCGCCAAGGGCTTAATTGTATATTGACAAGTTTTTCTCTTTCGAAAATTTAAATTTTTGGTGTCTAGGATACGGCAGAGCATTAATTAGTTATAAATATTACGGTGATTCGTAAATATTATATTGATTGTTTCTTTGAAGGTACTTGAACCTTCGGCAGCATTGTTACGGTGATTCATGGTGCACCGATAAATCTTGTCCGTTACCCGGCTGAGAATTATCTTGTTGGATTAAGACAAAAGTGTGATTGTACAATTTTGGGTTAGGAGCTACTTATGATAGAAAATTTGTAATTAAATCCTTGCATTCATTTAGCTGCATTAGTTCATAAATATTTTAAAAAACAAAAAACACACAAAAAAAAAAATTCAAAATCCAAAACTAAAAAAATTTGTAAATATTCATTAACTTAGTTTTTAAATCCTTTCTTTTGAAAATTTTCAATCAAAATCAAAAATAAAAAAAAATTGAGTTAGTTTTTTTTAGAAAGAAGCAAATATATATATATATATATATATATAACCATTTCCGAAACAAAAAAAATTGAAAATCACAAAAACAAAACAAAAAAAAAATCAAATTTCGTTTTTGAAAAATAAATTCCTTTTGGTAAATAGTTTTCCTTCAAAAAAAATCCAAAAAAAGAAAAGAAAAAAATGAGATTTTTGAAAACATGTGAATTTCCCTACTCACATGAATATTACAATAGATATGAAAATCAATATAATCCATATAATTTCACACCAAATTATTGTGGACATTTTAATAACAACTATTGTATAAACAATTCAACTTTTGAACAAAATTTTCAAAATGATGACTAACCCTCAACTCATGAAAATAACATTGAAATGTTTCATCTTTACTTGAACTCTCTTCCCTACAAAATCAAAGGATAAATGAGTTATGTAAGTCATATTTGTGCGACAACTCAATTCAAGGATTTCAAAACAATCAAAATTGAATTCACTTCAAAATTCAAACGATTTCAAGTATAACCCATGCCAATTCAATTTTGAACTCCAAAATGAAATTCAAAATCAAAATGTAAATAATTGTTTAAATGATTAATGGGATTTGTATCAATGATGGTGAATTTTTTTGTTCTGAGCAATTTCAAATTGAAAATCCTCGAGTTAATAATAATAAATTGGATTTTGTTGAGCAAATGGATGAAATTTACAACGATCACTCAGATTTGTTATTTAAAACATATATAAAACAACGTGAGAAACAAAATCAAATTCCAATATGTGACGAATCAAACAATAATCCACTTTTTATCCAAATTGACGATTTTCAATTAACAACTTTTGAAATTGAACATGACAAACTTAATGAAGTTGTTGAAAATATTGTAATTGAGTTAGATTTCAATTCTTTTGAAAATATGGAATCAAATTTAAAATTCAATCTTCCTTTTTTCGATTTTGAAAATTTGAATGCTACTTTGGTTTTGAAATTGATATATGCAATGAAATTATTGATAATCCAACATAAAAGATGAATTTAGTAAACATGGATTCTTTGGACTTTTCGAAAATGAGTTGATTAATTTTGAAGGGGACACCATTTTGATTTAAAATCGATAATTCTAAAGAAGTTTTCAATGATAAGCTTGACTTTCAAATTGGTGAAATAAACTTGAAATTCAACTAATTGTTCTATCAACCCTGAAAATCATCGAAAATAAAATAACTCATACGATAAATGACATTCGTTTTTCCAAATCAACATTCAACTTTGAATTTACGGTTTGGTTTTTCATGCTTCTGCTGCGTCTCTCATACTTGAGGAGACAAATGAATTGGTCTTTGGAAGACCATTTCTTTTACTCCTTAATAATATATTTTCTGATGGCGTGTAAATAATAATCTTTTCATTTTCTTGTAAATACAGGTCATATTTTTATTTTATTTTTCTTCTTTCACTTGGGTTGACTGTGGGGATACAGTCAAAATCAAGTGTGGAGGGGGGGGTCTCATCTTCATTTTTTTTTCATGGTTTAATTTTTTTTTGAATTTTCCTTCCAAAACTCAAAAATTTCAAAAAGAAAAAATAAAAATCCTAAAAACAAATTTTTAGCATATTGGTTTACTTTTAAAGAAACACTATAGGATAAATATATGTTTTTGGTTATTAAATTGAAATGTTCGAAAATTTATTTATCTCAAAAAAAATAAAAATGAAGCTTGATTAAAAGTAACGATGGTTTAGCTATATAGAAAGATTCATGGGTGATAATTATGAAGTATATCCTAATTGAAATCTTTGTTTAGAAAAGTGGTGATTTAAAGTAAAGGATATAACATTTTTGATCTTCTAAGTTAATTGGTGCTAAGATGATTTTGCAAAACTCTCTCTTCAAAAAACAAAAAAATAAATAAAAAAGATAAACACACACACACACACACACATATATATATTATTAACACCTGAAGTCATATGTTCACACGTAAGTGTGTAAACTCGCCACGCTCTATACCCTTCTCATGTAAGCCCAAAAGGCAGTGCATGATCAGCATATCTGGCCTCGGTTTATCTGAGTTAGTTGTATGTATATAAAAATTCTTTTATTAATAATGCCTACAGTCGATAGGTGTTCACACTTGTGTGTTCACCCGTCACGCTCTGTATTCGCCTCACGTAAGCTCGAAGGTAGTGCATGGGTAGTATATTTGGCCTTAGTTTATCTGAGTTAGGCATATATAAATATTGTTAATATTAATAAAATTTTCAAATAAAGAGAGAGTAAGAAATTGAAATCCAAGCACTATTTTCACTTATTTGATTTGACTTGTTATTCAAAAGAAATGAAACTACCACTTTGATAAACTTTGATAATCAACTAAGGATCCATTTCATAGTTACATTGTGTATCAACCGAAATAACTAGCCAAACTAGAGTCTATTTGTTATGATAACTTAATTTTTATTAGAAAATTTGACAAGTAAAATAACTAAAATTTCATGACAATGACCAAAATTTATATTTAACTTATTCATGCCGATTTTAAAGTAAATTCTTCATGTGTAAATATTTTCAAAACTTGCATCCATATTTTTGTAAATAAATCTTGCATTTAGGACTTTTTCGTTTTGCATTTGGATTTTGTGGGTAGTATCCGCTGAAAACCCTTAGGAGACAACGCTCGTCCTACTAGGGAGACCTAGAGCTTTAACGGCTTGTTGCATACACTCAATGCAATCGTGCTCCCTATGAAAATGAATTTATCTTGGTTTTTAGTTTATTCGAGGACAAATAAAAAGATAAGTGTAGGAGTATTTGACGTGTATGTAAATGTGCATATTTTTACTTCCATATTTAATCTTATTTAATCAAATAAATGATCATATATGGTATTTTAACATGTTTAAACCAAAATTCAAATTATTTTCAAATTATCATTTGTTCATCTTCATATAGGGGCAAAATGGTCATTTTTATGCATATATTAATTTGAGAATTTTTACTTGGATATTTTTATATTATTTTGTAGGAATTTGGATTCAAATGGAAGAGGTTTTCATAGAAATATGCATGCACAAGAGAAAACAAAGCAAATGAAGATGGAAATAATTCATTTAATGAATCATGGTGGATTCCACCTACCCACCTATCTTGATCTACCATTAGGAGCTAATGCACATGCTAAATGGCCATTAAAGTTACATGCACACTTAATGGAAAATTATCTCATGCTAATGATAACTTGGTGGCCACACTTCCTAAGAGGACAATTTGGATAGTTTTCAAAAATATGATTACTGTTTCCAAACATTTATAAATACCCCATATATTCATGTAATTAAGCTCTTAGCCTCCTTAGCCTCCATTTTAGTTAATTTACTTTGAGCTCAAAAAATAAACAAAACTCTCTTTTCTTTTTCACGGTTACTTAGCCATTTTATTTTATGTAATTTTCTTTTTATGCAATGTTAATTCATGTTCTTTCCTATTACATGCTCTCTTTCCTCTTGTATTAGTAGCTTAGTTTCATTTCTTATGCAAATAGATTAGTGTTTCTTTCATTTTGATTAGCTCTCTTTTTAATTTTTCCTCCTTTTCTTCTTGTTTTTGTTTCATTTTGAATGCTACATTTTTTGAAATGATAATAGATATGAGAGGCTAAACTCCTTAAATTTAGGGGTAATGAAGCTCTCTTAATCATGTAGATTCAACATTTTATATCTTGTGATCTCTTTTTGTGCTTAGTAGCAATATTTGATGTGGTTTAACTTGTTTTTTATTTGAATTTGATAGCCTATGTTGTTAACACCAAATAGGCTATGATTAAACAAACAAAAATACAAATTACCTCTTCATCTACATATGACTATGTTAATAAAGTGAATATTAAAATAAAAATTTGATGGTCTATATTTCTAATCAATAGCTAATAGGCCATACCTAAAATAGATTTTATCTTCAAGTTCATTATCATTTTCATGAGAGTTAAGAAGTGTTTTAATGGGTATGTTATAGTTTGATGGTTTATATTAGGCTATTTAATAGCACAAATATTCCATACTTATGATAAACATATCAATTAAACTCACTAACGACCAAAAGAGATATCATAATTTCATATATGTTGATTTATGTGATCTTGTGAAGGACATTGCCTATAAATTGCCTTCAAACTCTCATATTTTTATACATTTTCTTTTACTAATTTATTTACATTTTTAGCTTTACACATTTCAAATCTTGGTTTAATTTGATTGAATAAAAAATTAATATCTAAACAATTCCCTGCGAATCAACCCGTACTTGCCACGTACTAATATTGTATGTCGTGCGCTTGTGGTTATTTTAAATTAAAATTTGATCGACTATTTTCTAATCTGATTGAGATTTAGCCATCAAACATTAACTTCATGCTTTCCATCATAAAATCTCTGTCAGAGGACTGTTCTTGGGTCAATAGGATGGATCGATGGGGGAGTAAAGTTGCTGATTTGAAGTGCTTGAGTCATTCGATAGCAAACTACATGCGATAGATGCGATGGAGCTTGGGATGGATTTTTGGCATCATGACTTGTGAATATAATGAAATTGGGGTAGAATAGATGAAGCTCTATGGATAGGTACCGTTCCATCACTTGGATGGATTTGGCTTTGGGGTTTGGTGAGATGGCCTTGCTTCCATCTTGCTGTCTTGGTTGTACTTGGTTTCTTGACTCTATGGCTATCTCTCTGAGTCTCCTGCCTTGATAACTTTCAAGTTCGATTTGTCAAGTCCATCAAAATACTGCCTGGTCAAAGGCTGGATAACACTTCCCCCCTCCCAAAGTAAACTTTTTTTTAAACATGATGTGCTTTAAATCGAGATAAGTTAGGATTGCCATATATGACTCCAATCCATACTTTGAGTAGTCGTTATCCTTCCTTCGAATATTTTCGATAAAGTGTTGCGTCTCTAGCCATTTGTTGCAATGCTTTATCGATATCTGGCAGTATAAAACTGGAGTGTGCTCTCATGATCTTTCACTCCAAGCTTAGTAATTTTGAACTAGTTCCTACTTTAGTTTTTTCAAGTTACAATATGTTATCTTTGATATTCTTGCTATTGAGTGTGTTGAGTATGTACACGCGCATATGTTTTGATTTTCCATCATGCTTTAATTCCATATGCACCCACATACCTGTAAAGTTCTTATGTGTACACATGTATAAACTCGTGCACGTATACACTTATAAAAAATATATGGATCGTTCAGTACTGATCGATAGGCATGGATCTGTATCGATCCAGCTCTTGGAAATAGGCGAGTCAAGTGACTAAAAACTTGGATTTGGTGTATTATATTCTCGAACCTACCTTCTCCTCTCACTTTACTTTTTCTCTTCGAATCCGAGCTTTTATCTACCATTAAAGCATCTCCCCTCCAAGATGAACCGTCATCACTTGCCTTACGCTTTTCGAAACTGAGCCATCAGCCCAACCCCGAACCATCATTCAATACTCGAAACCATCTCCGGACCCGAGCACCGCATGCAATTTTCTTTATTTTACTTGAGAATAATTAAACAATGTAGGTTGCAAAGCTAGAATTGGAAGTGGATGGACCATGAATCATCGGCCATGTTTGGGCTCGAGAGTGAATGTGGGAAATGGCCGAAATCCCACTGAGGGAATGGATCAGTATCGATCCAGCCCTTGGTGGATTTCGGTCCTCAAACCCCACTTTAAAATTTCCACAATGTTGAACAATATCCAAGCTTTTCCCAAATGCTCTCCTGAGTTGCATGACATATCGAATGCACGGATGATGACGTAGAGCCTATTGTGATGGTCAATGATGATGGTCACTTCAGATAACATTCAGGTTTTAAAATAAACTGTTGTGTAATATCCAATATTAACACTAAACTACATTGCACAATACTATAATCTACACCACACTGGGTTTTCACTTTAACATGGGGTAGTCTTTTAATCTTTCTAAGATAACTTGTATGTTGAGTTTTGATAGTTATGGGCCATAGATGTTTCGAGCATCTCTCTGCTCAGGCTGTAAGCCCATCATTTCTTACATGCGTCGAATCAGATATTGAGTCAAGCTCTACTACGGTTCCATCTACACGACAACTCCAACATAGTCCATACTCTAGCTTGAGAATCTACAAGTAGGTCAAACCACTTAAGAAGTTTCGGTATAGCTTGTGAAAGGCCTATAATCGAAGACGCTCCCGACTATCTTGATGATGCCATTATATTAGATGATCTGGTAGATTATGTATCATCTAACATTGAGGAGAGATAACTCAAAAGGATCTACGAGATACACAGTATCTCATTTGAGGAATTCTACGTGCCACCAAATGGCACATCATCCCCCAAATAGGTGCACGACATATAACAGATACTTGTGCTTGGCAGGATCCGTTCAACCAGTTAACCTAACGAGTCTTGCACTTTATGATACTGGCTCCCGTTCAGCTCTTTGAACAGCTACGTGTTCCTCTATAGCTTGTTTATAATCTTAACTCACCGTTTCAACTGAGTTCCCAGAAATCAGAAATTTGATCCCTGTATAGCTTCAGGCGTGGAAGGGAAATCCTTACCTCACTTTCTTAGGGCCATGCAGGGTTGCAAAATTATAATGGCACCTGGAATAAACTAAGCTACTTCAAAGACGAATTCTTCTTTGTTCATTGTCCTCTTGGATTAGCAAAGCAATGGTTGTCTGGACATGAGTTCTACTTTTGTCATTTTCATAAAGTCCATATTCGTGGTTCTATATTACTGAATGCCTTTATCATTCTTTATAGATGTATCATGCAGGCTTGGTAATGCTGCTTTAGCAGAGACCTTCCGACAACTTTATGAAATTTCAAAAGCAGAGAGGGAGGCTAAGACATTGCTTAGGAATGAGAATCTTCAGGCCTATAAATTGTTGGACCCGAATTGTAGTGGTTGTCCTACTTCGGTGGCCACCGATAGTGATGAGAATGGTTCTTCGTCCATAGATAATGGAGATCATTCATCGGTGCCCCTAGTTCAAAGTCCAATTATCAAGATTGAGGGAGCATGAGAACACTTTTAGGAGGCTGGAGGTGACGGAGCAGGCTGTAATGACGAGGATGTGGGCCACGATCCATCTACTGATGAGGATGATGACAAGCAATAACATCTTTAAAGAAGAAGTATCAAGATTAGAATCGCCTAAAGGCAGACACCAATCGCACCTCCATCAACTACAACCTCATTTGAAACTCCTGAGAGCCCTCTAAGAATACACACACACACATATATGATAGTCTGGGGCCAATTCTGGACAATACTTCTTCATGCGGCCTTGGCAGTATGAGCATTGGGGATGTTAGGCCCCCTCTTCGTTTCTAAGAAGATGTGTCTTTAACTAGAGCATGTGAGATTACCCATATAAGCAAAATTCTAGCCCATGGTCTGTTGAGGGAAAATATGCCACTTGCATGCACACACACATGCACTGCATTTTTCTTAGCTTGTGTCATGTTCTTATTCTGTCAAGGCTGACTCGTCTTTGTTTTATTTTCAGGTTTAATGGAACGACGTGGCTTATACAAGTCTCTCAAGGATCAAATGGCTTATCAACCGAAATGCAAACTGAGCATGCACCCCCACATGACTATCCATGATTCTGAATCTAGTCAGCGCTCAAGCCGCGATAGAGGAGGCAGAAGGAAAGATCACAGGTCACATGACTCGTTGTCTAGGCGTCGATCTAGATCCAAGTCACCCAATCTAGGGGTTCGGACAAGCATTCTAACCATCATGACGACGTTCCTTATGATGTACCCTCTCATGCTTCCCTTTCTACTAAGCGAACATCGCCGTCTTATACTTCCCAACGTTCTGATCAATCATTGAAGTACGTTGCTTCTAGTTCCTCTCGACATAGAGCTGGTAAAATGCCTATTGAGAAGCCTACTGAACGACCTACTGTTAAAACAAACCAACCAGTCTCATCCAACCCTCGGATAGCTGAATTGCAATGTCGCTTCCTAAAAATCTTCTTTAAAGGCTGTAATTTTGTTCCTAATCTAAAGGATATTCCTCTAGGGGGTACAAGACCACACGGTGGCATACGTCGGTGATGTGTATGTTCAATATTACATTTGGAGGAATTCGTTAAGAGATCTCTGAATATGCCGAGAGTGCGGAAATTGAGGCAGTAGGATTGCAACCTACAATGAGTCAGGATGACGAGACCATTACTTACCTTGACAAAGAGGTTGTCGAGCTGAAGAGGGCAAAGGTGGATGACGATCAAAAAGTCAAGGACTTAAAGTGATGATCTAGTAGGAAAGAAAAAACCATTTAAGCAATATTAAGTCTTCTCATCACAAGAATCATGAGCTGACTAAAGAGGTAGAGGAGCCGAAGGCACGGCTCGTCACAGAGAAGAAAGAGAAGGACAAAGCCCTTTAAATAGCCTATGACTATCGTGAGGATCTGCTTAATGCTTGCAAGTAGAGAGACGTTGCATTGGACAAGACTAAAAAAGTGGATTAGTTGGTGGCAATCGCATAGAGGAGAGTCAAAGAAAGATTCAACCCACTCATCACCAATTATAACGCCAATGTAATTAAGTTTAGATATTTTGTGTGGCTTAGCAAAGATTTTCCTCAAGCTTTAGCATTGTCATGGGAACAGATTGTGTGGGAAGAGTAACAACAATCGGAAGGAGGTGAAGTAAATCTGACGGAGCCGGAGAGGGAGCTTCTAAATCCGAATGAAATTGAAGCCCTTAGAGTGGACGAGCATGTCTTACATCCGAAGCTAGCTTCTATGGATTAGAAAGTTCAAGATGAGGGCTCTGGCACTACTCCCCAAGATCTCACTACAAGCTTCATTTATGGACCTTCAGCTGCATCCATTGCTCCGTCTGTCCCTCCATACAATTTAGAAGCCCGACAAATATAGAAAATAAAGCATGTTATCTCCAATCTAAGAAGGAAATTCAGATGGCATACCTGGCTATACAGAGCCTCAATTTGGCGGAGTTATATTATTGGCCTCACCCATTTTAAGGAGAGCTCACATGACATCGTTCGATGTAGCTAATCTCTCCTTTTCATCTTTCTCAAATTCAGATCAACCACGATTTCGAGTTTCCCGAAGGAAAGCTCCTAGCAGGGTCAACATGCAATGAAAACTGAGTCAACGGTCATGACTATCTCAAGGACGATCCCAATCATCCCAATCAGTGATACTCTAGGTCCGGATTTGCAAATAATCGACACATTGCAAGAAGAAACCGTCGGTGACTTCCAGGAGCTCCTACGGACAAGGATGTTATTATCACTGGGTCGATCGACCTGCTTAAGGCTTTCAATGAGTGAGATTTTTGAAAAATAGCTCAAGCCCACCATGGTATTAAGCAAGAGTCATAGCTTCATCCCTCCATCTCTACAGATAGCTTTACCTGGCATAGCCATTTTTTTTTTGGTCATGCTACCTATGCTCGAAAGCACTCAAAGTGTTTCTGCCGCTTTGTTGCATAGCTCGCCTTCGAAATGCAACGGAAGTAGGATAAGAGGAAGGAAGCAGATTGACAATTCGAGTGGGCCATCTTTTGGAGATGAAAAGAAACTGAAGAAGCAAATGAAATTTTATTTGTTTGGTATGCAGTAATAGGAAACAATCTTTTGTTTTAGGCTGGTTTTTTGTAGTTTTGGCCCCTTACTTTTGGTTTTTCATCTTAGTGTTAATTGCACTTGTATCTTCTTCAAACTCTACTTGATGTGTGAATAATAAATCTTTTTATTCTGTTCAAATCTTGTGATTTGTCTAAGCATTTAAGAAGTGTGCATTGCATTCAATGCGTTTGAAATCTATTTCCCAGTACCATCATTAGACTAAGTTATTAGTCCTTTTTATTGTTTAGGCGAGCAAGGCTGCATAAGCCCATATATGATCGTGTTCAATTTTGGAACTTGGTCGAATTTCAGTCATTTGGAATGATAACTTAAACTTTCCTTCCGAGGATGTTTTGAGCGCGATCACGCATAATTTTAGCCGTCAATCAGAGTGATTCATCTTTAGATGGTAATTTGGGCATCCTCCTTTAGGATGCGTATTTTGACCACGTCGAAATCTGGTTATCGGTTGGAGCTAACTACTTAAGATAGTGGTGTAAACATCTCCATCGAGGATGTTTTTTTCGACTACGACTAACTCTAATCGTTGATTGAACTCTGTGAGAGATTCCGCCTATCTTCGAGCGCAGACCTTCCATCTTTCCTACTTCGGACAAGGCGTGGATGCTCCACCAGACACTGGGCATGAGCTGTAGAGGCAAACTGTCTCATTCAGCCTTTGAATGTTTATACTCCTACTCCAAATCATGGGTTAGAGGAGTTACAGGGTATCTACCTTGGATACCAGGTGTTATTGAGCTTCATGCATCCGATCATGGACTTCAAAAGCTTAGTTGACACCTATCTTTGGGTACTTGCATACCTACATTTTGCATATTCAGGTTTATTTAAGTATAACACCGTCCATAGTGTAAAGTCAAGCATAGATAGATTCAGGAGCTTCGAAAGTCATTTCTTTTATAAAAACTAGAAGTGGCAGATTTTAACTGGTTGCACAGCTTTGATAGTATATATACAAATTTACATTCAAGTGAAATAGCATCATAAGAGTTCGCTATTTGATGCCTATGGGAGTGTGATCCCGTCCACCATTCCTAGCTTGAATGTGCCATCTCCAAGCTTTTTCTAAATTGCATACAGACCTTTCCAACATGGGAAAAAGTTCCCAAGGCTTGGGAAAATTCATTTAAGAATGAGATTGCCAATTTTAAAGGTCCAAGTCCTAACCTTGGTGTCTAATATCAATGACTCGGCTTTGATGAGTAGCTGTCCTCAAATCAGCTTCACTGTGCATCTTATCGATCATATATTGAAACTCCAGCAGGAGTTCTTCTTTCATTCGTGGATTTTAGTGAGTTACTCAATAGAAGGTGCTTCAAGTTCAACTGGGATCACAACCTCTGATTCGTAAGCCATGTCGAATGGAGAATGGCTGGTCACTGAATTCTGGGTCATTCGATAAGCCCAAAGTGCTAATGAAAGTTTATCGACCCACTTGTCCTTTGCCTTCTTTACTCGATTCTTAAGAATGGACTTAATGATCTTGTTCGCTGATTCAACCCGTCGATTCGCCTAGGGGTGTGGCATTGTTGAAAATCTCTTTTCTATGCAATGCATGCAGTAGAAATCTTTAAACTCGGCGTTGTCGAATTGGGTTACATTATCGGAAATAACTGTTTGTGGAACCCCAAAACGACAGATGATGTTTTTGACCACGAAGCTGATTACTTTCTTTGTTTTGATTATGGCTAATAGATCTACCTAAGCACATTTGGTGAAGTAATCACAACGACGATGACGTATTTCATGCCCGCTTTGGATATTGGCAGCACACCAATGATATCGATTCCCCAAACCGCAAATGGCCAAGGACCGACCATTTGAGTAATCTTCATCAGTGGGGCTCTTAAAATCTTAGTGAATTTCTAACACTTGTTACACTCTCTCATGTGAGCACTACGTTTAGTTGGCAGTAGGGCAGAAATACCTATAACAATGAATCGCGCTTTGGTGTGAATGCTGGAGGTCCCCTCATGTACTTCTCCTAAGACTTGCTTGGCCTCATCGCTGGCAACACACTAGAGGTTAGGAACTGGGAATCCCTTCCTGTAAAGTACTCACTCTTGCATAATGAATCTTAAAGCTTTATAAAGGAGTTGATATCGCTCACTTTTTCTGTAAGAAAGGATTTATCGCTGCAGATAATTCTTTATCGGAGTTATCCATGACTCCTTTTCATATTCAGCCTCCAACATACAATCAATTTCATCCGGTCGATTCTCAGAGCCAATAGCACTTCCGCTGAGACCAGCCCATGAGCTGCTTATAACCAGAACCAGTTAACTTAGCCAATGAGTCGGCCTTCGTACTTTCCTTTTTGGGAATATGTGTTATGATGTAATATTCAACATCAGTAAGTAGCTCGATGGCTCAATTTAGATAAGGAGCTAGCCTTGCTCCTTCCGCCTGAAACTCTTTCCTTACTTGGCATACCACTAGTTGGGAATCACAAAAGATATGCAAATTTTTAACTCCCAGCTTCTTGGCGATCTTGAGTCCTACGATCAATACCTCATACTATGCTTCATTGTTCTTCGCGGGAAAGTCGAGTTTCAGAGCATAACAAATCGAACGTTCCTCGAGAGTCATCAGCATAAATCCAAAGCAGAACAACGTTTGTTAGATGTACCATCCGTGTACATTTTCCATTTGGCATTCTACTCTCTACTGCTCTCCAAAGTGTCATATTGTGCAATGTATTCAACAATAAAATTCGCTAAAGCTTGGCCTTGGATCGCTCTTCAAGGGTGATAGGTTATATCATACTGGCTCAATTCAATGTTCCATTTCAACAGCCTTCTAAAAGTCTCGGTTGCTATAGGACCTGTCTCAAAGGCCGGTCGGTCAAAACTTTTATCGGATGAACGTGAAAGTAGGGGTAGAGCTTCCTTGAAGGGATTAGTAGGCAGTATGTGAGCCTCCCTAGCTTTTTATATTTCTTTCCGCTCTTGTCAATCGCTTGCTAATGTGGTACAGCGGCCTCTAGATTTGGGACATCGCATGCCCTAATGCGACGCTCAAAGCATGCACCACACTGCCAGATAAATAAACAAGTCCTCGTCCTCCAGTGGCTTCGATAGAACGAGGGTTTCTCGAAGTGATCCACTAGATTCTGGAATGCATCTATGCATTCATGCATCCACCTTTTCACCAACTCATATGTTCTGAAAAGCTGTCTTTTGACCAGAGAACATGTCCTTTGATTGTCTATTTACTTACTCTATATCCATCCATTCATTTTTCGCTTTCATTTTCAAACTCAAAAATTATAAACTCTCTTATCTCTTTAAACTACTCTTCAATGGCATCCTCAAGCAATACTAAGGCAACCACGAGGCTTTCTAAGAAAGTAAAAGAATATCCTTTTAATGGTCAAAAAGGCACGCAAGCCTATTGAGTATTTATCTTTCGAAAAAGTCTTTCCTAGAAGATTTTCTAATTTTGAATATTTTCCTACTTATGATCTTTTCAATCTTAGTTTACAAAATGAAATTCTTAGTTTAATCTATGCTTCTCAAAATGATTTCGTTTGTTATCCAAAATTGATGAAGATGTTTTATGCAAATTAAAAGAAAAAATTTATGACGGAAGAGAAGGAGAAGTTTGGAGTAGTGTCAAGGGGACACAAATCATTTTAAATTGTGAATTTTTGGGTCAAATTCTTGGATGCAAATCTAGTGGAATGGACCTTTCAACTTTTCAAATTGATTTTGAAAATTGTGAAGTAATTCATAACATTTTTGAAAGTGATGATGATTTTGAATTTAAAAACAAAAACTTGCATCCAAAAGCAAGAATTTTAATCCTTCTTTTGCAATAAAGTATCACTCCTAGAACTGGTAATTATAATAACCCGGTAGAAAAAAAATTCAAAGCTCCTTGTGAAAGTGAATAAGGATCGTGCCGCATGGAATATTAACTAAAACTATTTACCTATGTGGAATATAAATATAAAAGTGAAGTAATAAAGTAAACGACACTAGAGATTTTTACACTGGTTCGAACATCCTGTCCTATTTCCAGTTCCAGACTTCTTCTGGAATTTAACTATCAACTCTTACTTAACCCGAAGGAACATGTATTACACCGCCTGAGCAACCGAACATGACTTCAACTGCCTAAGCAACATAATAGGACTTCAACTGCCTGAGCAATCGAACTGGACTTCCTATACATATAGTAGAATTGTTTTTGACTAAGTATGCTCTTGAGTAGCAATGATAAGTCAATAACGTAAACCCTTCCTATAACTTTCTCCTTTGTGGTATATCATGTAATTCGTGAAGATAGTTTATTAAATCACTAATGAAGTTTTCCTGAATAAACAAGTATTTAAAATGAAATATTGAATGCAAATGGAAAGATAGTTTAGACAGTAAGGATGAGAATTAAAATCAGAAATTGGTAATTAAAACAATGGATTTCATGGCTTTATATAGTGATTAAGAGTTGCAACTGTTCATGAAAGGTAGCCATGAAAGAATATGGAGGCAACTCTTGAATCAAGAGTTGTTTCTATTCGCTGAAATGAAGTGTCTTTTCAAAATATAGCCGTTATGAAGATTCAGCCGTCTAAATAGAACAGCCAGCTGAATGAATTAAAATTTGATCTAGTAAGAAAATAGTGCAAAAATGACTCAATTCAGCCGGCTAAGTATGCATGGTCAGTCTAAGTATTCAAAGTAAACTACGCACATGCACAAAATTCAGTCAGCTGAACCATGCTATTCAACCGGCTGTTTTCAGTGCTTTGTGGCATATCAAAGTTTTGAAAGAATTTTAATATATGAAAAATGTTATTAAAAACTTAAGCAGATGAACTATGTTTTGAAAAACTTTAAATTGTGTGTGTGCATATATCACTTTGTAGAGATTTAACATGAATTCACTATTTGACTCAGATCATAGACTAAATATATTACTGAAGCTTCTATCTGGAATATAGTCTGCAATTGGTTAGATTATTTCTTGAGTAAAAAAATTCCTCTCCTACAAATATGGTTAGTTCATTTAATATTTACTTATATAGTTGTCATAATCAAAATATCAAAAAATTCAAGGTTCTAACATTCTCCCCCTTTTTGATGATGACAGCTATGTAAGTTTGTATATATATATATATAAAAGCAACTTATGCCCTTTGACTGAATACTTCCCCTAATTCTCCCCTTTTGTCATTGACAAAAAGGAAAAAAATAATTAATATGAGAAATATAAGCAATTTTCATAGACATATAAGCATATAGATAGGAGAAACAAATAAACATAAGCATCATGGCCATCATAAGCATAGACATATAAGCATTATAAAAGTATGTCATACCTTAAATCACATAAACATCATAATCATCAAATACAAAAAAGCATATAGATATGTCATACATAAACATCATAGAAATAATAACATTTCAAAATGTCATGAGTTATATAGCATAAAAATTTAAAAAAAATTAAAATTCTTCACTACCTTCCTCTTTATCTTCTTTTCTTTCGATGTCCTCCAAGAGAAATGTGCTAGATTTTAAAGAAAAACAGTTGAAGAGGATCCGAAACAAGAGACCTTTTCCCAAATTTTATTTAAAAATCCCCTTGTTGAGTTTAGCTTTTTGTTTGTTTTAAAAACATTCTTTTCCACATTAGCTAAACGTCAACCTTCCACGATAATGTCACAAGAGCTTGCTTTGGAGGCACATCAATTTGAAGTTTTTGAATTTTGTCGTCCTCTTCTTGTTGTTGAGGAACTTGAGAGGAGGAAGAAGCAATATTCTGTCTCTTGGTTGCAGGATTCCTTGATTATAGTCAGCGACCCATTCTTGATAGCTAATGATTTATTGGTATATGGGACGCTTAGGCAGACCTATTAGACTTTGAGTCTTGGAGTTAAGCTCTTCGATGGTCATGAAATCGGAATAGGACAATGGAACGTCAAAATTTTGTAGAATTCGCATAATGTAAGCTCCATAGTGAATCATCTTGTAGCTTCTTTTATGATTGACGGCGAGAAACTTGTCCAATACTATTTTTCCCCAATTTACTCATTGGGACGAGTAAATAGCATATAAGGCTTGAAAATCCCTTTTGTGGACCTTTTTATAACTTCCCCTCCAGGGTTGTAACAATCGAATAAGTGCACGATGGATGATTCTTGCTTTCGGACGTAAGTCACTAGATTTTAAAATGGTCAAATAGTCTGATAACAAAAGATGGGATAGTTGTCACAATTATAAATGTCAACATCAACATCGTCAATATCCAACCCTTCGGATGGACATCTTAAAATACGGCATAATCGTTGAAGAGGAAAATAAATCTTTACTCCACAAATCAATGCCCATATGCAATCATCTTTGTTTCGAGGATCTTGGTGGTCGAGATTCATATTAGCAAGGAAAAGCTTAATTAAAAGAGGGTAGATCTTAACATTATTGGAATCATACCCAATATGAGAATCGAAACCGTGAGCTTTGCCTATTTCTCTAATCGCGTAGCTGTTGAAGTCGAAGAATTTCGTGAATGCTCCTTCGAATAGCTCTGAATTTCTCATGCTATTGAATCTAGTAATCGCTGTTTCATTGTGTAACCAAGCTCGGATTTGGTTCTCGGAAGGTACGGTTGTTGATTATCGTGCTCTTTTCGTTCTTGGAGACATTTGATTTATGAAATTTGATAAAAAATTGAAATTTTTGATGAAGTTAGGGTTTGTTTTTTGGTTTATTTTGAATAGAGAATGGTTAGGTAAGTTGAGAATAAAGGGGTAGATGGGAACATGAAGTAGGTTTGATAGGATTTTTGGATAGAAATTCATGCAAAGCTATATAAAAAATATATATCAGATGGACAAGTCGACTTAATGGAGGAAGGTAACTGGCTGAAGTGGTCAGAAATGCAAGCCACAAGTATATAGTTCAAATATGGTACAATTCAGCCGGCTGACTGAGGGTATTCTGTCGAATGAATTCTGAAAGTTTTTTTAAATAGACATGAAGTTTCAGACGGCTGAACTCCTATGCTCAATCAGTTGAAACTATTGTTTTTCTGAGATACGGTTTATTTGTAGTTCGTTCTTAAATTGTATAACCAACAAGCTATATATATATGTTTATTGAGCTTTATTCTCATGTTAAAATAAATATAATTTTTAAACATGTTACGTATCCATATTACAATATTAAACTTATGAACATAAACTTTATAAAAAAATAAATTTTAATTTCCCGAAGTCTTAGTTTCGTCCAAGCTTCGTTCAAACTTGGTGATATTACATAATGGGTTTATAGGAGACCAGACATTACGATGAGCACCTTGTCCTAATAATTCGGGGACATATGAGGTCGTTGGGCTGATGGATTGTGCACATCTTGCTTAGGAGACATTCTACAGAATTTGAGAGCGAATTGTTTAAGAAATTCAATCATCTTCCATAGTGTTTTTGTTCATAATACATCTTATGTTGTAAACTTATAGTCTCACGTTAATAGTGATGGATTTCGTCAATTTTCTCCTTGGTAGATAGTGAACCAAAGTCTAAATTTTTCTTAGCTCGTTTCCCATTCGGTGTATACCCGGTATGATGATTCGAAGATGGAGTAATTTTTACTGGAATATATACTAGAGTAGAATTATTTGAAGAATCCGTAGTAGAAGTGCTGAAAACGATCGATGATAGATCGAAACTTTCTTGAGAAGACATGTTGGAAGAAGAATGTATATATGTTCTTAAAGTTTTTATATGAATTAAAAAAATTATGATTACGTATACATATTGTGTTGATTATTTATTTAAAGTTTTTATTTTATGCTTAACATTCCATAGAAAACTTTAGTCAAGAGAAAGAATGTAAGGTTAAAAATATGAAAGGATTTTAGCCGTATATAAAATAAAAGAAATTTAAGGTCTTAAATCAAGCAACACGGTAGAATATTGGAAAGACATGTGACTTCCATCCGTAAGTGCAGAGTTCGAAGCCCATCACTCTAATTTTTGTTCTATTAAATTTTTATTTATTTTATAAATTTTACACTTTAATATCTAATTATAAATCATGTAACGACATAATTCCTAGTTCACGTCTTAATTTAAGAAAAATAATTTCATTTAAAGGTTTAAGTATATCTGCAACTTGATTTTCCGATGATACAAAATCTTGAGAAATATTACCTTTTTCTATGTTATCACAAAGAAAATGATGTCGAATATCAATATATTAAGTTTTGGAGTGATTTATAGGATTTTTCGCTAAATTTATATCACAATAAAATGTTGATATAATACCAAAATCTTGTAATGTTTGCTGCATGTATATTACTTGAGCACATGCCAAAGCAGAAAAAATATATTCTGCTTCACACATCAAAAGTGAAACATAATTTTGTTTTTTACTAAACCAAGATACTAAAAATTGTCCAATGAAATGGCAAGTACCAATTGTACTCATTCGATCCGTTCGACATCCTCCAAAGTCAGCATCACTATATGATACTAACTCAAAAGATCATTCTTTCAAGTAAAAGAGATCGTAGTCTTTAGTCTTGCTTAAGTAGTGAAAAATTCGTTTCACTGCCTGCAAATGTGATTCTTTGGAATTTGCTTGAAATCATGCACACAAGTATACACTCATCATTATATCTGGATGACTAGCAGTTAAGTAAAGCAAGGATCTGATCATACTTCGATATAGTTTTAGGTCAACACTTTTGCCATTTTCATCTCGATCGAGATGTACCATAGTGCTCATAGGAGTTGGTTTAGCAGAAGTATTTTCCATACCAAAACATTTTATTAGATTATTACTGTATTTTTCTAAATTAATAAAAATTCCATTATTTAATTGCTTAATTTGTAATCCAAGAAAATACAAAAGTTCTCCCATTTGAGACACTTCAAATTCTGCTGTCATAATATTTGAAAATTCTTGACAGCCATATTTCGGTTCATTCTCTTCTTCCAAGGGTTCCATAATTAGACATTAAACCCATTTCATATGATGGGATTTGCCGGAGTATTGGGCGCTGCTTTGCTATGCGCTATTCATGGGGCTACCGTAGAAATACCTTATTCGAAGCTAGTAACGGAACCAAAATTGATGTGATCTACGTAAACTTGAATTATTAAAATATCCTTTTTATCTTTTTTTATAAACAAAGTTTGATCAACTTTTCCAATTTTAAAACCATATAAAGCTTTCTTTAATTTATAAACATGGTTTGGAAATTTTTCATGTGCAAATAGAGGTGGTTTTTCTACATATATGTTTTCTTTTATAAAACCATTTAGAAAAGCACTTTTCACATCCATTTGATGTAGTTTAAAATTATGAAAACAAGAAAAAGCTAATAAAATACATATTGCTTCTAGTCGAGCTACATGAGCAAATATTTCTTCATAGTCAATTCCTACTTCTTGATTGTAGCCTTAAGCGACTAATCTAGTTTTGTTTTGAATAATATTTCCTTGCTCACCTGCTTTTTTTTTGTAAACCCACTTAGTACCGATGACTGTTTGATTACTAGATCTAGGAACTAGGTCCCAAACTTCGTTTAGTTCAAATTGATTTAACTCATCTTGCATAGCTATAATCCAGTAATCATGAGTTGAGGCTTCTTTAGTATTTTGGGTTCAATGTTCGATAGAAAGGAAACATGACCCATTTGATTTAGTCGATTTTGAATTCTTACGTTAGAATTAATTTCTTCGATAACGTTTTTAGTTGGGTGATTTCTTAGAAGTATTGTGGAGTTCGAATTTCATTTTCATTTGATAAATTGTTGTTTTATATTTCAACATTATTTTCAATATTTTCAGTATCATCTTCTGTGATATTTGATTTAGAAATTATTTCTTCATCTTCATTTTTATTATTAAATTTGAAATTTTCATTGCATGACACATGAAGTGTTTCTTCAATTATTTTAGTTCTTTTATTATAAATTATATATTCCTTGCTTCGTTCCGAGTATCCAATGAAAAATTCTTCATCATATTTTCGATCGAATTTACCAAGTTGGTTTTTGTATTTAATAGAAAACATTTTAAACCAAAAACTTTAAGATATAATATATTAGGCTTTCTTCCATTAAAAATTTCATATGGGCATGTTTGTTAATGGTGTAATGGAGATTCGATTTAAAACATAACAAGCATATGTTATAGCTTCTGCCCAAAAATATTTAGATAGAGTGCTTCCATATAATAAGGTTCTAGTACATTCTTAAAGTGTTCTATTTTTCCTTTATACAACTTCGTTTCATTGTAGAGTTCTAGGAAATGAAAATTTGTGAACAATTCCTTTCTTATTAAAATATTTTTCAAAAATATCATTATCGTATCCGCCATAGTGATCGCTTCGAATGTTTTTAATTTTTGTATTCTTAATATTTTAAATCCCCTTAGCGAAGATTTTAAAATTTTCAAAAGTATCACTTTTATTTTTCATAAATATTGTCCAAACGTATCTTGAGAAATCATCTATAATTATGAAAAGATATCCATTATGATTTATAAATTGAGCTTGAGTTGGTCCAAAAAGATCTAAATGTAATAACTCAAGTGGTTGTAATGTGAAAATAATTTTCTTTGATTTAAAAGTAGATTTGGTTAATTTTCCTGACCGACAAGCATCGCAAATACTATTTACTTTAAAATTCATTTTCGGTAAAACTTTTACTAATTTATTTTTAGATAATTTACTTCTTGCTTTAAAGTTTATATGACAATATCTTTTGTGCCATAACCAAGGATCATCTTTGGCTACTAGACACATATTTGTGTTATGATTAACTTTCATATTTAATATGTATATATTTCTTCTCTAGTTCCTTCAAAGATTAGATTCTTGTTTTGATCAAATATATTACGTTTATTTTTCGAAAAAGATATATTAAAACCTTTGTCGCATAGTTGACTTAAAACTAATCAAATTATGTTTTAAATTTTTAACTAGTAAAAATTTGTAATTAAAGGTAAGTTAGGTGTACCGTCATTGCTCACATCGCTTTTGCCGATGATATAACCTTTGGAATTGTCTCCAAATGTTGCAGATTCTCCATCTGAGCATATAATGTTAATCAGCATATCTTTATTTCCTGCTATATGTTTTGAGCAACCACTATCAAGCATCCACTTTCCTCTTTACTTAGTAAGTACATGCAAAAAAATATAGAGATGACGTTGGTACCCACTTTTTATTAGGTTCCTAAGAGTTAGATCTTAGGAAACCAAATCCAAAAGGGTTAGAATTCCTTTTATGGGTAGAATTTTCATTTTAATGGACTGAATTTATAGAAGACTTAATATACTTATTTCTAATTGAATTATTATTAGTTTTTGGCACCCAAATTTTTATAATATTTGTGTTGTAAATATCCTTCTTTTGAGTGAAAACCTTTGGTTTTGGTTTTGGTTTTGCTTTTACAAATTCTTATATACTTTGGTATTTTTATATGGTGAATTATTCCTCTTTGAACTAGATTTTGAGGAATATTTATATCTTAACCCTTTCTTATTAAAAGTAGTTTGAGAGTTTTTAATAATTTTAGAAATATTTCTCTACCTTTATTAAAGTTAGAAACATTTTTAGTAATATTTTCTAACTCGGTTTTAGGACTAGAATTGTTTAATTCAAGAATTATGACATTAGATTTTAAATCGTGATTTTCTACAACTAATGTCATATATTTTTATTTTTGAACTTCAATTTCATTTGATAGTATCGTGAGTTGAGAAGATACACTAGGTAAAGATTCTTATGTTTTGACAAGTTCTTCTTCTAAGATATTATTTTCATCTCAAAGCATATCAACTTCTATTTCACTTCTGTTTAGTTTTTCTAAATAATCTTTATACTTTCTTTTAACTTCTTTTAGTTTATCCAATGACATTGAGTTTATATCAGTTAAATCATTAAAAGTTAGATCACTTACATCGTCGGTCGAAGCCATAAAGCACAAATTGGCCTGTTTGGAGTCAGTGTCATTGTCTGATGAGGAAGATGACTATGAGTCATCCCATGTAACAGGGAATTTCTGCTTCTTCTTATATTTGTCTCTTTTACTCTTGAACCTGCCTTTCTTTCGATTAGGATAGTCCTTCTTTATGTGACCCTTGTTGTGACGTTCATAGCATTCGAGATTTGATGTTGATGGTTTGTTGGTGTTGTCTCTCTTGTTGTTTCTGAATTTCTTATTCTTTCTAAATTTCAAAAACCTTTTGAAATTCTTTGCTATAAATGCTATGTCATCTTCATCTGAATCTAAATCTTCTCTTTCTGCTTGGAAAGCTATATTCTTTCTATCTTGGGCTTGATTTCGTTTTACCTGCAAATTTACTTCATACGACATGAGATTTCTATTAAATCTCCATGTTTGATGGTAGAAATATCGTTAGCTTCTTCAATAGCTAAGACTTTTCATTTCCATTCATCCTTTAAAGAATTTAGGATTTTCGAAACAATATTAAAATAAGTGTATTTTCTCCTAATGCTAATAGTGAATGATATATGACTTGGAATCTAGAATACATTTCATTTATAGTCCCATCTAGTTTCATTCTAAAATTTTGGAACTGATTTTTAAGCATAGAAATCTTGCTTTCTTTAACTTCGCTTGTTCTTTCATGTGCAATTTTAAGGGTTCGCCAAATTTCATACGCAGTTGTGCACATGCTAACTCTATTAAATTCATTCTTACATAAAGCACAAAATAATATATTCATGGCTTTTAAATTTGAGCTAGCATCTATCTTCTGTGTGTTCGACCTTGTTCGTATGGTGTAGTAGGTATAATATATTCATTCTGAGTGATTTCAAGTATCGTATTCATTTGCTTGCATATAATTTCTCATGCAAGTTGACCAATAATCGTAATTCAAACCATCAAATAGTGATGGTCGTGCAATAGATTGATCTTCAATAAAACTTGTGCTAGTGTTATTTACCATATTAACTGAATATCAAATAAATGTGTTATGGTTATATGATGACCTTACTCTGATACCAAGTGAAAGTGACTAAGGATCATGACATATGGAATGTTAACTAAAACAAGGATCGTGAATATGGAATATTAACTAAAACTATTTACTTGTGTGGAATATAAATATAAAATTGAAATAATAAAGTAAATGACACTAGAAATTTTTATACTATTTTGAACATTCCGTTATACATCTAGTCCCAGACTTCTTTTGAAATTTAACTATCAACTCTTACTTAACCCGAAGGAATAGGTATTACATCACTTGAGCAACCGAACATGACTTCGACCGCCTAAGAACCAGAATAGGTCTTCAACCACTTGAGCAACTGAACAGGACTTCCAATAGAAATAGTAGAATTATTTCCGACTGCATATGCTGTTGAATACCTCAAGCAAACTTCATCAGTGATCAAAATGAAATGATTCCAAATGGCAAGATAGTTTAGACAATAAGAATGAGAATTAAAATCAAAAATTAGTAATTAAACCAATGGATTTCATGGCTATATATAGTAAATAAGAGTTGCAATTATTCGTGAAAGGTTGCCATGAAAGAATATGGAAACAACTCTTGAATCAAGAGTTGTTTCTATTCGCTGAAATGAAAAGTTTTTTCGAAATGTAGCTGCTATGAAGATTCAACCGTTTGAATAGAACGAATCAGGTAGCTGAATGGATTAAATTTGATCCAGCAAGAAAACAGTGCAAAAACGACCCATTTCCTCTAGTTGAGTATGAACTGGTAATTATAATAACCCGATAGAAAAAGTTTTCGAAGCTCCTTTTGAAAGTGACTAAGGATCATGCAATATGGAATATTAACTTAAACTATTTATCTATGCGGAATATAGATATAAAAGTGAAGTAATAAACTAAACGACACTAGTAATTTTTACACTCGAACTTCCTGTCCTATGTCCAGTCCCAGACTCCTTCTAGAATTTAACTATCAACTCTCACTTAACCCGGAGGAACATTTATTACACTGTCTGAGCAAACAAACATGACTTTAGCCGTCTAAGCAACATAATAGGACTTTAACCGCTTAAGAAACTGAACTGGACTTCCAATACAAATAGTAGAATTGTTTCTGACCGAGTATGCTCTTCAATAGCACTGATAAATTAATAACGTACACCCTTTCTATAATCTTCTCCTTTGTGGTATATCATGTAATTCGTGAAGATAGTTTATTAGACCACCAATGAATTTTTCCTAAATGAACAAGTGATTAAAATGAAATATTGAATGCAAACGGAAAGATAGTTTAGACAGTAAGAATGAGAATTAAAATCAAAAATTGGTAATTAAAACAATGGATTTCATGGCTATATATAGTGATTAAGAGTTGCAATGGTTCGTGAAAGGTAGCCATGAAAGAATATGGAAGCAACTCTTGAATTAAGAGTTGTTTCTATTCGCTGAAATTAAATGTCTTTTCAAAATATAGCGTTATGAAGATTCTACTGTCTGAATAGAATGAATCAGCCAGCTGAATGAATTAAAATTTGATTTAGCAAGAAAACAGTGCAAAAATGACTCAATTCAGCCAGCTGAGTATGCATGGTCAGTCTGAATTTTCAAAGTAAATTACGCACATGCATAGGATTCAGTCGGCTGAACCATGCTATTCGGCCGGCTATTTTCAGTGTTTTGTGGCATATCAATGTTTTGAAAGAATTTTAACATATGAACAATGTTATTAAAAACTATAGCAGATGAACTATGTTTTGGAAAACTTTAAATTGCATATGTGTGTGCGTATACCACTTCGGAGAATGAATGCACTGCTTGACTCAGGCCATAGTCTAAATATATTACTAAAGCTTCTATCTGGAATCTGGTCTGCAATTAGTTAGATTATTTCTCGAGTAAAAAAATTCCTCTCCTACAAATATGGTTAGTTCATATAATATTTACTTATATAGTTTTCACAATCAAAATATCAAAAAATTCAAGGTTCTAACATTTCTCCCTTTTTTTGATGAGGACAACTATGCAAGCTTGGTGGTTCTCCTCCATCTTCATCCACATCTTTCTTGTTATTTGTTTAAGCTATCTTTGCATTTGGCTTTTCTAATTTTAGTTTATGTTGAATCTCATATATCTTCTTTTATTTCTTGTACTCGTCCTTATTATCAATGAAAATTCTATTTCTTGCTGTTATACATTGTTTATCATCTCCAAAAACATTCAAGTATAAACATATAAGCTATATACACTAGGATATCAAAAAAATTGTTTTGAAAATTTCTTTATATATGTCGACGTATCTTGGGCATGTATGTCAATGAAACGCCGACATACAACAGTAATTTTTCAAATTTTTGTAATTTTGAAAATTAAGTAGACAGCAAGTGTCTATTCATTTCAATGAATTTTCACCAATTTAAATACCTATTAAGACCAGAGAATCATTTATTTTAAGTCTCTTCCTTCTTCCTTTTCATTCCTAAACCCTAACAAAAATCAATAGCTTCTCCTATCCATAATTGAAAGCCTCAAATCTTGAATCATTCAAGAACATTCTTCCTTTCATCTTAAGAAACCGAAGGTACTTAGAATTGAGCCAAATGTAGATGATCAAGGAGCAAGAAAGGCATTTCAACGCAATTCGGTGGATGATTTCTGCCTTGAACAAAGAAGAACTAACCACCAATCTAAAGTGTACCAACAACAAAGATGATGAACATTAAGATGCTATCAAAGCGGGTCCAATCTTTGATGCTGATGAATTGGTTGAAGTTTCTCGAAATGTTTAGTTTGATTAAGTTTGATTGTATATAAATAATAATACTTGATTTAGTTTGATTTGTGTGGATTTTTTTGAATGGTGTGTGACATTAACTTTGTTGGATTGATGAATATTTGGACTGATTATGATTATTTCATGATTATCTAACTTTACATATCGCTTATTGTTTTTATACAATCTCTCTTATCATCATTATATATAATTCTTATATATATCAATTAGTAATTCATTTAAGGGGAATTAGAGTTAGAATTAGAGTAAGATCTAGAGTTATAGTTCTAGTTGGTTATTTTTGTTGATGACAAAGGGAGAGAAATATGTTATCCCTCTTTTTGGCAAGACTGTGATATCATCGACTTGGCTAGGAACGGGTGGTTATCATTCTTAGGAACTGATTACATACAATACTATAGACGATGGGCATATTTTAACCTTAATCCAGGTGCAATCAACAGAAGTGAATGACATAGCCCCGTGAAGTTATATTTCAAATTTGGAGTCGATTGGAGTTCATATGCTCGAGTTACGAACAAAGCAAAAATCTGTATGGATCGATTGGGAACAATCCATAGAACAGCTCAAATCAGCGGAGATCAATAGATATCTCAAAATCCACAAGGTTAATTCATTTGAAACTTTCAGAGCATCAACATATTGAAGAGTAGAGCCCAAAAGAATGATTGCACATCAAGATCTCAAGATATGAAGATGGCCGATCATTTTTAGTCGATCGTTATTTTCGATCCTTCATTACGATCGGCTAGCATTCCAAGTGTAGCAAAGGTTGATCCAAATCTTGTAATCTACAACTCTGATTGACTTCATATTCCAAGGACAAGTTCAAGAGGTATGTGGGACCCCACTAAACAATCGCGCATGAAATGGAGACAAAAATAATGATTGGATAAACTTTAGCCGATTGTTCCAAGATGTACCGCTAGGGTCATCGATCATTAAGGTGGGCCCCAATGGACCTAGAGAGCCTTTTGCCGAAATCTTAGTGAAATATCTCATCATCTCCTCCTATAAATACAGGCCTCTTTGTTCATTTGGAGGATCTTTACGCTGCTTGTTACTCTAGACGCTATTGTAATTAAGTGTCTTCTATTTCCTACTGATGTAATCAGATTTATAAGTGATCAATAAAGATAATCTTTAAAGTGGACGTAGGCATACAACGTCGAACCACTATAAATCTTTGTGTTTCTGATTAACATCTTCTATTTGTTATTAGCTTGATCTTTTCCTCGGTTTAATTTTATTTTCTTCAATTAATTCTCTATAGAAATCTGTTCTTGGGTGTTTATGACCAATTTAATTGTAAACACTTTGGTGCTTTCACCGAGAACATTGATTCTCAGTTTACTAGGATCCCTTTGTTGCTACTGGATTAGATAAATCCCTTAAAAGAGATCTATAGTAATATTCAGAAAATTGTTCGTACTACTCAGATTTGTAGTAATCTAAGCAAGGCTATCGTTAATGGTGTTACATACTAGATCCACTTCTCAAAATGTGGAAGGAAATGAAAATACCAACATTCAATAAGATGATCCAAGCAATCAATCAACAAATATGAATGCTGATCCGGTTGAAGTTCAAAATCCCACTGATACTATTATAGGAGTTGAATTTCATAATTTAACGGGAGAGCCGATGGAGAGCCATCGATAGCTAAATTAACAAATTCAGACCAATATTAACTTGATGAACCAAATCAATTAGAAGCAGCGGGAAAAATCTAGGAGGGATCCCACACCTTACTCGGCGTTGGAGAGCTCTAGTTCGTCGAATGGATATCATAGACATAGGCACCGTAGAACTGACAGATACCATGTAGAAATTTCAAGGCGTCAACAGGTTGACTATCATGGTCTGTTAGGAATGATTAATGCTGATCAATTCGCTAAAGAAGGAAACTTACCTATGCACACTAAGATTGAAACCAGAGCTGCTACGGTTAGTTTGGATGATTGAGTCCGATTGAATGCTGACCGGATTCTTCCCTAGAATAATGATGAAATGAATGTACAAGATGCGCATTGGGAAGATATGAACCAAGAAGGCATGAAACAGCTCGCAAACATCAACCAGACCATTCATGTGAGGTGAAGAATGACCACCGCTTGGCACCAACCATCTAAACGCTGGACTTATCGACAATGGTCAGACGGTTAGTGAGAGAGAACCAAGGCTTGACTAATGATGATCAGGGAATCTCGAGAGGCCATACCCCATTCACTGATAATGTTCTTCATAGAGAATACCCAAGGAGATTGAACATGCCGTCGATGCCTGCCTACAAGGGAAAGATCGACACCAGGTAGCATATTATAAGATACGAATGGTTGATGGATTCTGCACGAGCGGATGATGCGACTAAGTGCAGATGCTTTCCCCCAACTCTTTCTGGAATAGTGATGATATGATTCACGAGACTACCCCCATGATCAATATCTATATTCGATGATTTGACTACCAAGTTTGTAGAGCATTTCCAAATGCACACGACTCGTTCTAAAGACATAATGTTCCTTTCAAACGTGATTCAGGCTCCAGTAGAGTCATTGAAAGATTATTTGGAATTTCATATAGCTGTTACAGAGGTCCGTAATCCAAACGATTATGTGATACTCATGCCCGTAACGAGAGGAATTGACCCAGAGTCTGGTTAGCTGGTAAGCCACCCGCAATGTTGGAGTGCTTTTATGCAAAGGCAGCTTAGTACTTGAGAAAGGAGGAAGCCAGGTCCTCTAGAAAAAAGAATATTGCGAGACCAAGTGGAAAAGAACTGCAGAGTAACATTGCAATAAAACAGTCTGATGATAGTTCTGGAAAAGTCCAAGTGGATGTTTAGAATAAACCAAATCAACAAAAGAGAGGCGGAGATATGAACCAAGTGCGAAAGAGGGATTCTAGAAGATTGAAGTCTAGGATTCCATTGTATAATAATTACACACCGTTGAATACATTCGTGGAGAATATCTATTTATCTACTTGCAATACTATGCAGTACAGGATGCCGCCTCCAAAAGAATCAACAACGAAGTAGAAATAGACGGAGAAATACTATCGGTTTCATGAGTGCTATGGGAACAATAAAAATGAATGCACGCATCTTCAGGATGTTATAGAAAAGCTGATTTAAGAAATGAAATTACAACAGTTTGTGAAAGCCCCGCAGGATGGCGGGCATGAGACTTCTGATCCCAACAGAGGACAAGCGTCGTGTCGGGCTGAGGAGCCTGTGCGGACTGGTGGAAGACTATTGATAAATACAATAGTCGGAGGACCGCACCCAGTAGATAAGAGTTGGCATGAGATAGAGCGCTACGCTAGCGCAATTAGGCATGTGGATTTTGAATGCTATTCAAATATGGAAGATGGAGCTCCGGCAAAATAGCAATCATACGATGGCATATGATATTGTGTTAGGAACAGAGATGCAAATAAGGTAGTGGCTCTGACGATCGACCCAATGGTCATTTCGGCCATGACTGGCCCCACTTTAGTGAGCAGGATATTGATTGATTGTGGCAGTTCGGTAAATATTATCTTTAAAAAGGCTTATGATCAGATGAGGATGGAAGCTAAGGATTTAAACCATCTACAGCTCGCATACACGGTTTTAATGGCGTTGCAACTTTTGCTGTTGGTTATGTAGAGTTACATGTAGGGTTGGTAGAAGGTGAATGAAGGAGAGTGCGGATCTTGCCGTTTTTTGTTTTGGATGTTGACTCTCCGTACAATGTTTTTATGGGTCGACCGGCCCTAGCTGAATTTCGAGTAGCTCTTGCCCCATGGTGCTTGACTTTGAAATTTTCGATGTATAATGGTGTATAAGTTGTTCATGGTGATTAGGCGACTGGACGTGCTTGTTATGTAGCTGAGTTGAGGATAGATCAGCGTAAAGAAAAGAGTAAGGGGTATGGACAAGACTGTCTGCATCCAAGCTACTGAAGATTGACTGAGCGTTGGCTCGGGCGCCACATTCGGTTCTATAGAGATATAGATCCAAGAGATGATAAAGAGGAGCCTAAAGGGACCAAGGCTGCATCGACTGAGCTGACAATGGATATTATGGTTAGCCTCGACAATCCATCACGAGTCCTAAAGATTGGATCACAACTTAGCCCCTCGATGATAAAGGAACTTGCTGGTTTTCTCCAAAAGAATTTAGATGTGTTCTCTTCGACTCACTCTGGCATGCATGGAATCTCCCCTGGCATTACGAGCCATGCATTGAGTATCGACTCGAGGTATGTCCCGGTGAAGCAAAAAAGGCACGACATGGATCCGGAGAGATCTTTTGTTCTCAAAGAGGAGGTGGATAGACTAAAAGACAATGGGTTTATCCATGACACCCTCTAGCCTAAATGGGTATCTAATCTTGTCCTCGTGAAGAAAGAAAATGGGAAAAGGAGAACATGCATTGATTATTTAGATTTGAACAAGGCATGTTCGAAAGACAGTCTTCCCCTTCTGAGGATCGACCAACAGGTGGATTCAACCATGGGACGTGAATTGTTATCTTTCATGGATGCGTACTTGGGATATAACCAAATCCTGATGCATATTCTCGATCAGGAGCACACCAGTTTCATTACCAATGTCAGATTGTACTGCTATGTAGTAATGTAGTTTGGTTAAAGAATGCGGGAGCAACTTATCAGTGCTTAGTCAATAGGATGTTTAAAGATCAGATCGAAAATACAATGGAAGTGTATGTGGATGATATGCTCATAAAGTAACGACGATCAAATGACCACATTATAGACTTGGCAGAAATCGACATTACAAGATGAAAATAAATCCTTTGAAGTGTTCTTTTGGTGTCGCATTAGGGAAATTCTTGGGCTTTATTGTTAATGCTCATGGAATAGAAGCCAATCCCGAGAGGATTCGGGCTATCTGCTTTATTCAAGCGACTATGACTATTAAACAATTACAAAATCTGAGTGGGAAAGTTGCAGCCTTAAGCCGATTTATCTCCAGAGCAACCGATAAATGCATTCCTTTCTTGGATTTGCTTAGGAAAGGGGAAAAGGAACTTCGAATGGATATAGGATTATAAAGACACATTTCAAGATTTGGTGAATCATTTAGAGGGACCCCTTTTCTTATAAAAGCCGGTGGATCTTAAGGATCTGTACATTTGGCCTTATTGGCGCATGCTGTTAGTGCTGCATTGCTTCGCGAAGAGGATCGAATCCAGAGGTCGGTATATTGCATCAACAAACGATTAACATGAGCTGAAAGGAACTATCCGAGAATGGAGAAACTAGAGTATCTCTTACTAATTGCATCACGAAAGCTTCATCCATACTTCTAGGCACATCAGACCAATGCTTACACTGATTCAGTCATTACGACAGGTCCTATAGTGACATGAGATGTCTAAAAGGTTACTCAAGTGGAATATCGAGCTCAGTCAGTTCGATATTATTTATCTCCCTTGAAGGGCTATCCAGGGTCTGTTATCGGTAGATTTTATAACAGAGTTTACCATGCATGATGATTTTTCGGAAGGCAACGAAATCCCTACCATATGGCGGAAATTGTATACTGATGACGCATCCAATGATCAATATTCTGGGGATGGAATTGTGCTCGTAACTCCCGAAGGTCGGTCAATTTGTTAGCTTTATAGATTGATTTCCCAACGACAAACAACGAGGCTAAGTATGAACCTCTGGTTGCTGGACTTAAACTCGCTAGAGAATTTGAAATAAAATCTCTCGAAACCTTTTATGATTTGCAGTTGGTAGTGTACCAAGTCAGGGGAGATTATCAAGCTAAGAGATAATGACTTGCCACATGCCTTACCTAAGTCCAAGAGTTGTTGGCAAAATTTGAGTACTACGACTTTTCGCATATTCCACAAGATCAAAACAGAGAGGCCGATTCATTGGAAATGTTTGCTTGCACCGGCGACGCATAGCGGTTGGGCTTGGTCCCTGTCGAAGTATTAAACTTCCCAAGTTTAAACATGGTAGAAATCGACCGGGCACTGGAAGCGAAGTCTGGGAGGGAGTCGTGGATGACTTCGATCAAAGACTATTTGCTACAGGGAATTATTTTCGAATGAAGGAACAAAAAGCGACAAGTCCTTCGCAAAGCTTCGCGGTATATCATGAAAGAAGGAGTTATGTATAGTAATTGTTTCTCTGTTCCTGTACTTCGTTGTGTCGCATATGATGAGATAAAGCATGTTTTGAAAGAAGTTCATGAAGGGGAATGTGGCGATCACACCAGTGGTCAAAGTCTTGTAAAGAAAATACTCCATTACGGGTATTATTTACCAACCACAAATTGAGACGCCGCTGATTATGTAAGACGATGTGATAAGTGCTAGATATATGAAAAAATTCCAAGAGCTCCACCAACAGAAGTCACGCAAATGGTTAGCTCATGTCCATTTGCCATATGGGGTATAGACATTTTTGGTTCCTTACCAATCTCTAAAGATGGCACAAAGTACGCTATCGTGCAGTTCATTATCTCACTAAATAGGCCAAAGCAGAACCTTTAGCCATGATCATAACTAAGAAAATGATCAAATTTGTTGTCTGAAACATCATATGTCGATTCGGTCTACCATGAACTATTGTAACATATCAGGTGACTTAATTCTACAGTGTTGAATTCAAAGACTTCTGTCGAAGGTATCATATTGAAAAGCGATTTGCAGCAGTGGCTCACCCTCAGGCAAATGGGCAAGTTGAAGTTGTGAATAAAATCATAAAGTCCATTATGAAGAAGCGATTGGAAAAGGCCAGAGTCAAGTGGGTGGATGAACTCCCTACAACACTGTGGGCTTACAGGACCACCCATATGTCTGCGACTGGTCATACTCCATTCGCCTTTGCTTACGGTCCAAAGCCATCATTCCTATTGAGCTCGAGGTTTCATCTCATCGAGTGACTTAATACGATCCCAAAACGAATAAAGATCTCCTTTTATAATATCACGACTTTATAGATGAGACGCATGAGGAAATCGATCTAAGAGAAATTGTGCATCGACATCGAATCGCACGGTATTACAACATGAAAGTCCGACCTAGAACCTTTAAAATCAACGATCTCATTCTAAAACGGGGTTTTTCCTACTTCGTCGTACATGAATCCAATCAGGGAAGGACCATATGTCATTAAATAGAGGCTTGGAGAGGGAAATTTCAAGTAGCGACTATCGATGGCATCACACTTCCAAGGGCATGGAATAGCATGCATTTACAATGCTTTTTGCTTAGTTTATTTCCTTTTCATTTTAGTTGTATTCGCTTTCAGAATTTGCTTTAGCATTTGATTTTCTAGATATGATAAGACAGATTACATTATTCTTTTCCATTTAGGAAATAAAGCCTTGGACTTATTTGTATTTATATTTGCTATAGCATTATGTATCAGTTGTAAACGAGACTGAAATAAAATAAGAGCAATCCTAACATGATGGATCTAATAAATTAACCCCTAACTCCTTGGGAGAAATCAATCAATTATGGAGAATATGATCTGACCACTTTCTGGAACAACTCTAAGTCGCCAGAGTGTGGATTGGAGTATAACATAAATCGGGTGTGAATCATCCACTTGCGGAACAACTCAAAGTCTTGCGGATTGGAGTATAAACATGAATTGAGTGTGAATCGTTCACCCAGGAAAACAACTCTGAGTCCCCAGAGTGCGGATTGAAGTATAAACATGAATTGGGTGTGAATCGTTCGCCCACAAAATAACTCTAACTTCCTAGAGTGCGAATTGGAGTATAAAAATAAATTGGGTGTAATCATCCACCCATGAAATAACTTTAAGTCCCTGAAGTATGGACTGGAGTCTAAACATAAGTTGGGTGCGTTTCGACCACCTATCGAATTACTCTTCTCCCCGGAGTGTGGGTATGAGTATAAACAAACAGATAAGTGTGATTCAACTACTCGCTATTCCATGAACTTTGGACTGAAAACAACAGCAAGAGTGTAAACTGGCTAAGGATGGAGTACAACCATCCACCACCTAACTCAGCCTACCGAAGACAGAGGCAAGAGTACAGTTACCTAAACTACCGAGTTCAGCAAGAGTAACGTTAAGGCTCGAGCCTAGTGTTTGATACGACTCAAGGCCATGACCTCTAAGAGGCCTTGGGATGGATAAATCAGATCGACATCCGATCGGACGAGCAATGAACCACAAATACATAAAATGAAAAACGTGATAGCTCAAACATTTAAACAAATATATATAAGAATCATACATGAGAATAAAAGAATTCTTATTAACACTAAACTTGTTATACACTATACAAGTTTATCCAAAATGAAAATAACAGTGGGGGTCATTCCCAAACAAAAACGACCAATGAAAAGAAAAAGTAATCATCTAAGCTATTTACATATCATTCCAATCCAAAGATTGTTTCTTGGATTTTCTAACCTTCCTTTGCTTCTTTAGAGTGGCTCCTTCTGAGCTGCCACTCGACCCTCTCTTCGACCATTTTCCTCCTCGGCTTCTCTTCGAAGGAGTATCTTCAGTTGTATGAACCGAGGCAGTATCATCTTTGGAAGCAGGAGGGATGGAAGCAATCTCAGCATCAGGCAGAGGGGATATAATCCTGGGGAATTGTCCCACCAGGATGGATCATATGGAGCGGGACAGGAATCGATTCATTGAAGCTAGGGGTGTCAATGGGTCGGGTCGGGTTTGGGTCGGGTCAAGTCGGGTTCGGGTTGATTTTAAATGGGTCGGGTCAACCCGTTTATTAAACGGGTCATAAAAACTCAACCCGAACCCGACCCGTTTATAAACGGGTTGACCCGACCCGACCCGTGTAACCCGTTTATAAACGGGTCGGGTCGTAAATGGGTCGGGTCAACCCGTATAAGGTGTAAACGGGTCATAAACGGGTCGGGTCAACCCGTATAAGGTGTAAACGGGTCGTAAACGGGTCGGAACGGGTCGTAAACGGGTCGGGTCAACCCGTATAACCCGTATAAGTATAAACGGGTTGTTAACGGGTCAATTTCGGGTTAGCGGGTCAACCCGAAACCGACCCGTTTATAAACGGGTCAAATTCGGGTTGACCCGAAAATGACCCGCCAACTTATCGGGTCGGGTTAACCTGCTAATTTCCGTGCGGGTTTCGGGTCGTGTTTCGGGTCGTGTAGGAAATTGACAGCCCTAATTGAAGCCTGAATCAATAGGCTCATCTTTCACCTTCTTTTTCAACATTTCTTCCATCTCAACATGCTTTTTCATGTTGAGCTCCCTAGTAGGGTCAGAAGAACCAATGATTACAACATCTGCATCAAAGGGAATTTCATGGTGTGGATTGATCAATTCCTTGAATAATGCCTTCATGAATTGATCATCAATAACAATGGCTTCTTCTTGATCCCCTTGAGCAACGGTCGAAGTTGTGGCTTTAATAGGTTCTGTAATGGCCACTTGTGACTCCAACTAAGGCTCTTGTGAGGGGAAAGGAGTGACACTTGATAGATTCAAAGCAGAGAAAAATAGCGAAAAGATTAGAATATCAACTGATAACACCCCAATTTTATGCGAGACGGGAAATTTCAATGGAATACCTTCCTCGGTATGGCTCGTAGGTTAAGCCGAAACATCCTCAGAACTATGCTTGAGAATAGGAGAAAATCATGGCTTGTCTGGATCATACCGGGGATGGTTGAAGAGCATGCTGTGAAGCTAGGGATGACCTGGGGTGCCGAGGGCAATTCAGTTGTAATATCGGGTTGTGTCGATTTGAATCCTTCACCCACTTCATGTGAAGAAGCAACAGTAGACTCTTTCTGGGGTGAAAGCTGGATATCGTGCAATATTTTGAGTTCGTCGCCCAATAGCATTTCATTTTCAAGCCTAAACAGGTCGATATCCTTTGAATTAAGAAATTTATTTTCTTCTGCAACGAGAAATTCCCCCGTGCACCAGAGCTGGTAGGGATAATTGTCACCGAGCCATGTAAAATTTCTTTGCTTTATAACATTAGCATTGTAAAGAATGATAAGTGGGCCAAGCTCATTCATTATCTCCTCCCTAACCTTGTCCTCGATAGCTTCTACTTCATGCTGAACAAGTGCATCGGCATTTTTGGCCCTTTCAATAGCCGTATCTTTCTCAAGTCTGACATTTACCAACTCTTCACAAGTATCTTGAGTGATTGTAACAAACCTGGTTTGTAGATTACCTATGGTAATTATAATTTAGTATTGCTAGGTAATCTCCAAAACATGGTTGTTATAGCAATCTTCTAGGCATAATCGTTTTCCTTATTTGCATACTCAAGCTTGGCCTTGAGATTTGCTATCTCCTTCAAGGCTGTGGATTCATTATAACGAGCTGTAGCCCGCTCAAGCGCTATCTCTTGGTTTCGACGATGCAACACTTGCACCATATCAAGATGGCTGGATTTCATCTCTTCCATGGATTTTATAGTATCATTAGCTTTCCTTTGGCTTCTGCTAAGGAGGTCCTAGAGGCTCTAGCTCGTTTGTCAAAGTGTCAGTGATTCTTTTATCTTGAGCTTCCTGGTGTTTTAGCTTTTCAGTTTCCGTCCCTCGCTCAAAGGGGACCTTCGATATTTTCTCTGCTGCCTTCATCCAAGATACTCATATGGATGTCAGTGACACAGTAAATAGTCGTTTTCTGAATGATCTAAAACCTTCTCCAAGTTGGAAGGAATATAGAACCCTTCGAAACATATGTTTGGAAATTCTTTATGAAGATGTGTCATACGACAGTTGGATTGATGGTAGTCTTCAGTAGCAGCTTCAGTTTCAGTACTTTCCTTACTGGGCCTATAGGCAACAGCATGTTCACTATGGCGACGATGATCACTTGGCCGTTGGGAATGAGAAGAAACCAAAGGCTCTAGAGGCACTGAAGTGGTAGGATGACCATGAGAGCGATCGATAGGCATGTCCCTGCGGTTAACTGGCTTCTCGAGACCCTTTAAAAGAGGAGATCTTGATCTTGATCAATGTTTGTCTTAGGGTGGCTTATTCCTATCACCTCTGTCTTCACGACCCCAGTCCTGACTATGGCGACAACCGGAATCATATTACTCTCAAATTCCACGGTAAGAGCCAAAGCATGAACCAGAGGATAGATGGTGTGTATCCCGGAGGGAATCAAACATGTTCCTCTTCTTCACCGTCATTTCTGCAAAAGAAAACAAAAATTAGTCAACTTTAAGCATTAAAGAGCACAAGTCTAGTATAATGCAATGTTGAGCGGTGTAAGTGTGCGCAAGTGTCCTTGTGTAACCCCCCGATAAACCAAAAGCAGGAGCCTTGCTCATTGTTGTAACTTCTCCTCCAGAAGTAGGAATCTTGGTGCCAATTTTGGTGGGAGATTCCAACCCCTTGATGCACATATCAATAAAATGAAAAGCGTTAAGATCATCCAGAACTGGTAGACCAGACAAAGAGTCAAGTGGTAAACTTGTACTCTGACGGTTTTGAATAATATTCATCTTGAACAATTTTAGGACCCATTGACGACGTGGATTGATCGGAGAGACGAATTTTTGGAAATTTACGTACATAATTTTTCTTCTTCTCTTATCATGAATCGAGGGTTGTGAGATCTACGAGGATCCATCATCAACCCCGAGATCGAATTTGTCACCATTGTGACCAGGCATATCGCCTCTATGTCCTTCAGCATCAATACCAGTGAATTTCTGAGCAATCGTTACTCTAGGCACCACGGGATCGGCTTGATTGTCCCTTTGACTGACTGCAGCCCCTGGTCTTATTCTTGCAGTTTGGGCGACTTTGATTAGCCCTATGCTAAGGCTCTCTTCTATTAAACAAAAAGTAAGAGACGTTCGTCCACAAGCAAATGTTCGATGTTCTTATCCTAGGGAGGTGCATTTTTCACAGTTGTGGCTGCCTCTTCATAAATATTGCTGCTGGGTCAAGTGACGATACCTGTAAAGGAGTAACATAGAATATGACCTGAATATCATTTTTCTGTGCAAACATGAAAATAGAGGATAACACTTACGTCTTTCCAACCATTGTCGAGCGAAACCGAGGGGGGGGGGGACAACGAACGAAGAACCACTCAATTTTAAAGGTGCTTAATTTGTTCCATACGCTAGTTAGAATTTGGCACCTCCTCGCCGATTCAAGAAATGTAAACGAAAAACTCCCTGTCTGTCGCTTGAAAGTGAATATGAATCAGATGTTATCAATGTCCGGACGGTGCAGGAACTCCATAAATACCATGTAAGTACAGTTAAAAAGGGCGTAGACATTTGGGTGGAGCTGCGTTGGAGTAATCCTTAAATAATGAAGAATTTCTCGAATATATAAATTGAATGGTGGGATGTATCCAGCCCAGCACACGAACTTGTTGCACGCCATATACCCTTCTGAGGTCTGCGAGCCCTATCATCTCGCGATGGAACCAACACATCGTCGAAAGGAATTCCATGCTTACATAGATTCGGCGAAGATTCCAAATGATGACTAGAGGATGAACTATCAGATTCAGTTCTAGAGCTTGACTCTACATCAGGGTTATCCTATTCGAAAAATGATCCGGCTGGCATGGCTATAAGACGCCCAGAACATCTAGAACCCATAGCTATTAAACATTGTAAAAGTCATGGTTAAATAAAGTAACCTGTACCTCCCAGTGTATAGTGAGTGCTAGTGTGGTGCGGCAAAGTGATATATAATATAGTAATAAATTGTGTGAAACTGAAGATGGAAAAGACAATGAGACTTCAAGGTTCAACTGGAAAGACCATCATTCCTGATCGTCTCAACCATTTCTCTATGTCATCGGGAAATGATGTAGTTTGAGTTTCGCAATCGATCGTCTACAAGCAAAAGTTCGATTCTTATCTAAGTTACTAATGAGCTTCAAGAGAATAGTCAAAGGCATCAGTTCGTGTCATAGTTCTAACGTCATTTGTTACTGAATATGCAATTCAAATCGCATGCAAACCATATTCAAATCCAAAGTCTGTTCGAATACGCAAGGCCGAAGCTAATCATTTATTTCAAGTTCACTTACATAATTTCCATTTTTTTAAGTTCATTTGCTAACAGCCGATTGTTTCCCAAACAAGGCTGTAACAATCCGCATATTTTACGATAGTATATTTAAATATAGCATCGTTAGTCGGATTATAGTCCGAAATGCTAATTTTTGTATATGGTCAAATTAGGAATCGAGACCACTTCCATTGAGTTCAAAAAACCGTTTGCGACCTTTTTGAGTATAAACTTTGATATGTTTGGAGCTAGCTAAAATTTGACCTATGCACTTTGGACTTTGGGTTTGGGTTAGCCTAAACTATTAACTCTAGCTCCACCCCACTTCTCTTCATTCACTTTCATTTCCTTATACCTTCAAGCTTTCATAAAAATGGGGGAAAAGAAAAAGAATTAGAATTCCTAAGCCCTAGTTCCATTGCAAATCCAAGTTCTAACTCCAAATTCAAAGTGAAGCTATTGGTAAGCATCCTCTTCTTCTTCTCCAACTCATTCTACCTTCAAGTTGAGAAATTTCTAAACCTAACTTAGGAAATGTTTTTCGTTTGAGCTTAGATTCAAGCTTCTTGGGTTAGGATTGAGGAGTGATTGTTCTTGCCTTTCTCTATGGCTTCTCATTCATTGTTTTTGGGTTTAAATATGAGATTTTTATCTCACATCTATGTCTATAACTTTTTTTGATTGTTGGGTATGAATTCCTAACAAGTATTCATGTGCGTTTGCTTTTGGTTTGGATTGAATTAGTGAATATTCCAATTTTTGGTGTTTTGAAGTCAAATCTTTAAAAATCCTAACTTTGATGTTTGAACATGTTTTTGGTGATGCATCGAAGAGGCTATAGGGCTGGGTTGCTGATTGACGTAAACCCTTAGCACCAGTTGCTCGTCCGATTTCATTCGTTGAGAGTTTGCTTTTCATTTGATAGGCTGAAAAATAGCCCTAGTACCCAGTCAGTCGACTGACTTTTGCAGCCAGTCGACTGACTGTAGCCAATAAGTGTTCCGGGGGCTGTTTGTAGAGGCTAGAAGCCTCTGTTTCCTGTAATCAGTCGACTGGCCTTTGTAATCAGTCGTTTGACTGCAGGAAATGAAGTTTCCAAGTTTCTGGTTCAGTTGACTGGCCATTTGCAGTCAGTCGACTGACCTGCTTCTGTTTGCCTATTTAGCCTATTTTGTGTTGATTTGTAATTTTTATTGATTCGTGGTTTTCCGATTTGTTATCATTTATTATCGACCTTGATGGCTTCTATTTTGGAATTTTTGGGTATATCCATTTTGATGGGTTTGGAATCGATTTCTTAGGAATTAATCCACGTCCTTGAACGTGAAATTTTGGTGATTAATTGTTTCTACAATCAACTTTGTGATTTGCCACTTCAAAATACAAAGGTTTCTATGCTAGTAGTAAATATTCAAACTCTTTCACAAAGATGATTTCAACTCTATTTTCAATATCAAACTCGTTTATAAAATCGTTTTCCAACCTATTAGTACATATAAACCTTTACCTCACTCGTATGAGAAATCTAATTAAACGGTTTACTAAAACGAGTGGTATGAAACGCTTACGTTTACTTCGTCGGTTAATTCTTGGACTTGTTCGATTGAATCTCTTGTGACAATTTTTGAGTTGAGACTTGCAGTTTGTTCGTAAATATTTAAGTTAAGTCAGTGGTTATAAGACATGAAGCTAAACTCATCTATTTACTACCTTAGTGTAATTGACACTTCTTGATGATCGATGATGGTCATTTTGTGATTTAGACTAGCAATGTGCGACGTCTCTTTGTCTACGAGGGAGACTAAATCCCATTTCTGTGGAGCTTCTGCTCAATTTGGTGGGGTAGCGACCCATGGTCTTCGAGCCGTTTTATGGATCTTCGGCTCAAAACTAATGGTTAGCAACCATGGAATAGAGTTCCGTCTTGTGATACACGAGTTGGTGAGTTTTCATGCTCCCGTTTTGTGATAGGCCTCCCCCTTTTGTGATTTCTGGATTTCTATTGATGATTTCTAGAATTTACGTTTCACCAATTTTTGTGATTTCATTGATAAGTTCTATCAATATTTGTGCTTTGGTGAATTTGTGATTCAACAACTTTTACAATTGGCATTGTGATGTTTGCCAATATTTGTGACTTGGTGAATAAAAATAAAGTGTATGACATTTTTTTAACTTTGAGAAGATTCTTGTGATATTGATTAATCTCTGGTTGATTTTCAATTACATACTTATCACAGCATGGCTTTATGGTTATCATACGTTTTTGTCATATCTCTTATCATATACCATTTTATCTGATATTTATAGCTAGACTGATCCGTTTATTATTTTCTTATTAAATAATACTCGGGTCAGACCGAGGTGTTACAGATGCTTCTGCTTGACTCCTCATCATGGAGTATTATCTGACTTTTGGCTAACTACTTTAGATTGGTAGTTTAAGATGTTACACATTTGAGATAGAGACTCCTTAATGTATACATATTCTGTTGCCTTGGACTTGTACCAATTCTTTTGTGTTGTTGTGGATCTTTTTAACCACTACTCTGATGTACACTTTTAGTGCTATATATTCATATCTATTTCCACCTTTGTGATATGGATATCTGTGACTGATTTGTGTTATACTTATTTCTATATTTGTTTCCGAAGATCATACATAGCCACTATGTAGATGCATTGAGTTTGTATCGGTGTGTCGGATTTCCTCTTGTTATACCATCTGACATATCGTTGCTCGCACAAGGCAATTACACGGACGGTCGCTCCTCAACAGCCATATTCTTCGCGCTAGTTGACGACATTACCCTGTTGTGTCCTTGGCTAGCGTGAGTATAGAGGTGGGGCATCACAGCTTGGTATCAAAGCCAAACTTTGGAACAATGTAGAATAATTTAACAAGGATCATCGTCCTAAGTCCATCTTAGGAGTCGTGCCTTAGGATGTTATTCGAGTCATTGGACCCATTCTATCCTATTTTCTTTGTGATGCCTTATTTTATCAATCATTATTGTTGATGTTCATTCGAAGAATAACTTTTTCTTCTTCTTTCTTTCTTTCTTAAAGAAGAGAAATGTTTTGACCAGGCCGTCCCAGCGCCGGTCAATCTAGTGCTACTCCCCAAGATGGAATGTTTATGTCTGCACAACAACTTCTTGATCTTGTAAAGAATGCCCAGCTGTCGGACCCATTCTCGAGCCTACTCACCATAAATCTAGGTTTGCACGTTTGTGCAGTGATTATACCAACTTGGGTGGGAAGCCATTCATGGGTTTTGAAAGCGTCATCAAAGTCCAAGCTTGGCTTAGAACATGCGATCGCATCTTTTCTCGCATGAATCTTATTGATCTCCATCGAGTCCAAGCGGCTTCTAGTATGCTCCAAGAAAGAGCATTAGATTGGTATGGGCTTCTTATTCTGAAATTAATGAAGCGGATCTTACTTGGTAACAATTCCGGAAATGATTCGAATCAAATTTTGTGCCGGAGGCTGAGAAAGTTACTTTGGCCCGTCGTTTTATTGACCATGCTCAAGGTGAATCTTCTATGACGGAATACGTCGCATCTTTTGAATCTTTTTCTAAATACTGGGTTGAATACATTAATACCCCATTGAAGAAAAATCATAAATTTGTTTATGGCTTGAATAAGAATCTCAAGAAGCCATTACTTCTGAAATTGGAGGTTGCTTTCGATCAACTTGTTGATACCACTCTTCGACTTGAAGAGGCAGATAAGGAAAGTGATGTTGAAGTTGTGGGCGCCAAACCAAACTTCAACAACAATAAGAAGAGGCCTAATAAATTCAAAGGTCCTTATCCCAACAAAAAAGGGAAGCAAGTAATTCCTATGGCAAAGACTTCTACCTCTATTGGTGGACAATGCTACAATTGTGGTTCTAAGGACCATTATGCAAATAAGTGTTCAAAGCCCCTTGCTTGTCGCTATTGCAAAAGTTCGGGTCATTATATATCTGCATGTCCCAAACTTCAAGGCAAGAAGGAGGGAAATCTAAATGTGGTGCAAACTCCTAGTAACACTTCTCGTGGTCAAGGTATTTCTCATTCTACCCTTGATGGCACTATTATGTTTCGTGATCAACCTATTCGAGTTCTTTTTGATACGGGTGCATCCCATTCTTTTATATGAAAAGAGCTTGTTGATACTTTTTATTTGAGTGCTATGGCATTAATGACCTCTTTAAGAATTGTGAATCCGGTTGGTGGATCCGCAACACTCAGTTTGCTTTGTAAATATGTCGAGATTATTTTGTGTGATTTGTCTTTCTGACCCAATTTGAATGTCATGCATTACTTGGGCTCTGGAATGTTTTTGGGGATGGATTGGCTTAACCGATATGAAGCCCATAACGTATGTCCTTAGCAGACTATTCATCTTCGACATCCTCAATCAGTTAGATTTCTATTGTTCTTAAAGATTCGGATTCCAACTTAGCAGCATCTTTATATTCTTTAAACCCTCATGATGACGATAATGATGATGAGGAAGATGTCATTTCTCTTATTCACGTTGTTCGTGAATTTTCCAACATATTTGAGCCCGTTTTAGGATTACCACCTAAGCGAGCAATTGAGTTCAGGATTAATCTAATTCCTGGAGCTTTGCCTATTACTCGTCCTCCTTATCGTATGTCCAATAAAGAAAATGAGGAGATGCGCAAATAATTATCCAAATTGGAGACGAAGTAATTTATTCGTTCTAGTTCCTCTCCTTGGGGAGCTTATGCTATTTTTGTAAAGAAATCCGATGGTACACTTAGGCATTGCGTTGACTACCGTAAGCTTAATGATCTCACCATCAAGAATAAATATCCTTTACCTCGAATTGATGATCTATTCGATCAACTTAGTGGTGCTAGAGTCTTTTCACAATTATACTTAGCAACCGGTTTTCATCAGCTTCGTATTGCAGAGGATAACATTCCTTTGACATCATTCCGTACTCGTTATGGATTGTATGAATGGCTTGTTATGCCATTTGGTTTAACGAATGCTCCGGCTTATTTCATTGACCTTATGAATCGAGTTTTCAAAGACTTCCTCGATCAATTTGTTCTCATCTTTATAGATGATATTCTTGTGTATTCTAAAACCGAGGAAGAGCATGAAAAGCATCTTCGAATTATGTTGGAAATTCTTAGGACCAATCAATTGAAAGAAAAAAATTTCTAAATGCCACTTTTGGCAATCTCATGTGAAGTTTCTTGGTCATATTATTTCCAAATCAGGAATTTCCATGTATCCTTCAAAGATCGAAGCGATACAAAATTGAAAAAGACCGGAGAGTGTGACGGAGATTCGTAGCTTTATTGGATTGGTGGGTTATTACCGTCGGTTCATAAAAGGCTTTTCTAAAATTTCCATGCCTCTTACTAGATTGACAAAGAAAGGAGTTAAATACATTTGGTCGGACAAATGTGAAGCTTCTTTTCAGAAATTAAAAGAACTCCTTTCCGATGCTCCTATTCTTGTGATTCCCGAGGGGAACCAAGATTTTGCTGTTTATACCGATGCTAGTCGTGTCGGGTTGGGTGCCGTTCTTATGCAAAGAGAACGTGTTATTGCTTATGCTTCTAGGCAATTAAAGCCTGCCGAGACTAGATATGCCACTCATGATTTAGAACTCGCGGCTATTGTTTTCGCCCTTCAAATTTGACGTCATTATCTTTTGGGAGAGAAATTTGTTCTCTATACCGATCATAAATATTTGAAATATTTATTCTCTCAAAAGGAACTTAATTTGCGTCAACAACGTTGGCTCGAGTTTCTTGCATCTTATGATCTAGATATTCTTTACACTCCTGGAAAGGGAAATTGTGTTGTCGATGCACTTAGTCGTAAGCAATAAGCGGTTGTTTCTATGATGATATTCGAGTGGAACGATCTCGAGACTTTGTCCACTTGTGAGATTCGAGATTGTGAATCCGATTTATGTTCATCTCTTGTTTTATGTAGCCTTGAGGCTCATGCTTCTCTTTTAGACCGCATTCTTGATGCTCAAAAGCTAGATCCTGAATTGGCTCTTCTTCGCCAAAGTTTTAGGGATAAAACTGATATTGAAAGTTTGAAAGACTTTGATATTGATTCTCGAGGCGGTATTCGAAAATTTGGTAGACTTATCGTGCCAAATATTAGTGATATTCGTAAAGACATTTTAGAAGATTCTCTTCGTTCTAAATTCACCATTCATCTCGGTAGTAGTAAAATGTACGCGGATATGAATCGACTTTATTATTGGGATGGAATGAAATCAGATATTGCTAACTTTGTTAAGCATTGCATGACTTGCCAACTTGTCAAGGCTGAGCATCAAAGGCCCGGTGGGTTATTGCAACCTGTGGATATTCCAACTTGGAAGTGGGACCAAATTTCCATGGATTTTATTGATGGCCTTCCCCGTTCTCGTTCGGGTCATGACAGCCTATGAGTGATTGTTGATAGACTTACAAAATCCGCTTATTTTATTCCCATTCGTTCCAATCGGACCGTACCTCTTTTGGCCAAACTTTTTATTAAAGAAATTATTAAATTGCATGGAGTTCCTACTTCTATTATTAGCGATCGTGATCCATTGTTTACTAGTGGATTTTGGAAGAGTCTTCAAAAAGCTTTGGGAATGAAGCTTAATTTTAGCACCGCTTATCATCCTCAGTCCAATGGACAAACCGAACGTGTGAATCAAACTCTTGAAGATCTTCTTCGTGCATGTGTTCTTGATTTTGGTGGAAGTTGGGAAGATCATATTTCTCTTCTGGTGTTTTCCTATAATAATAGCTTCCAATCTAGTACTGGTATGGCACCTTTCGAGGCACTCTATGGAAGGCCATGCCGATCTCCTTCTTGTTGGCTTGAGGCCTGTGAGAAGCTGGTTTTAGTTCCATATATTATTTGTGATTCCATAGAAAAGTTTGACCTTATCCGCCATAGGATGAAAGAGGCTCAAAGTAGGCAAAAATCCTACGCCGATAATCGGAGAAGGAAATTAGAATTTTCTATGGGATATTTTGTGTTTATTCGTGTTTCACCTATAAAGGGTGTTGTGCGTTTCAGTCGATCGGAAAAATTAACACCTCGATATATTGGTCCATTTCCCATCAGCGAACGTGTTGGTTCCGTGGCTTATCGCCTTTTATTACCGGCTCAATTTTCTGTTATTCATGACGTGTTTCACGTTTCTCAACTATGGAAATACCTTCGAGATTCCGATTCTATTCTTGAGCCCGGTGTTGTAGAAGAAATTGAAGTTTCACCTAATTTGACTTATGAGCAACATTCTATTCATACTATTGCATCGGTGGTTAAACGCCTTCAAAATAAAGATGTCCCTCTTGTGAAGGTTCATTGGTCCTCAAATCCTAAGGATCGTTCTTGGGAATCTAGATAATTCATCGAGCGAACACATTCGGACTTATTTTCTCATGCTCTTTGAGGTGAACTTTTTATTTCAAATTTATTTTGTGTTGATATGCTTTTGTGGTTGTTACTTTTTATTTTCTTCTTAAATATTGCGAGGATGCAATTTCTTTAAGGAGGGGAGTCTGTAACAAGCCGCATATTTTACGATAGTATATTCAAATATTTTATTTAAATATAGCATCGTTAGTCAGATTATAGTCCGAAATGCTAATTTTGCAAACGGTCTAATTAGGACTTACCACTTCCATTGAGTTCAAAACGCCGTTTGCGAACTTTTTGAGTATAAACTTTGATATGTTTGGAGCTAGCTAAAATTTGACTTATGCACTTTGGCCTTTGGGTTTGGGTTAGCCTAAACTATTAACTCTAGCTCCACCCCCACTTCTCTTCATTCACTTTCATTTCCTAATACCTTTAAGCTTTCATAAAAATGGGGGAAGAGAAAAAGAATTAGAATTCCTAAGCCCTAGTTCCATTGCAAATCCAAGTTCTAACTCCAAATTCAAAGTGAAGCTATTGGTAAGCATCCTCTTCTTCTTCTCCAACTCATTCTACCTTCAATTTCAATAATTCCTAAACCTAACTTAGGAAATGTTTTTCGTTTGAGCTTAGATTCAAGCATCTTGGGTTAGGGTTGAAGAGTGATTGTTCTTGCGTTGCTCTATAGCTTCTCATTCATTGTTTTTGCATTTAAAGATGAGATTTTTATCTCAAATCTATGTCTATAACTTTATTTGATTGTTGGGTATGAATTCCTAACAAATATTCATGTGCGTTTGCTTTTGGTCTGGATTGAATTGGTGAATATTCCAATTTTTGGTGTTTTGAAGTCAAATCTTTAAAAATCCTAACTTTGATGTTTGAACATGTTTTTGGTGATGCATCGAAGAGCTTATAGGGCTGGGTTGCCGATTGACATAAACCCTTAGCGCCCGTTGCTCGTCCAATTTCATTCGTTGAGAGTTTGCTCTTCATTTGATAGGCTGAAAAACAGCCCTAGTACCCAGTCAGTCGACTGACTTTTGCAGCCAATCGACTGGTTGTAGCCAATAAGTGTTCCGAGGGCTATTTGCAGAGGCTGGAAGCTTCTATTTCCTGCAATCAGTCGACTGGCCTCTGTAATCAGTCGACTGACTGAAGGAAATGAAGTTTTCAAGTTTCTGGTTCAGTCGACTGGCCATTTGCAGTCAGTCGACTGACCTGCTTCTATTTGCCTATTTAGCCTATTTTGTGTTGATTTCCAATTTTTATTGATTCGTGGTTTTCCGATTTGTTATTATCATTTATTATCGACCTTGATGGTTACTATTTTGGAATTTTTGGGTATATCCATTTTGATGGGTTTGGAATCGATTTCTTTGGAATTAATTCACATCCTTGAACGTGAAATTTTGGTGATTGATTGTTTTTACAATCAACTTTGTAATTTGTCACTTCAAAACACAAAGGTTTCTATACTAGTAGTAAATATTCAAACTCTTTCACAACGATGATTTCAACTCTATTTTCAATATCAAACTCGTTTATAAAACCGTTTTCCAACCTAGTAGTATATACAAACATTTACCTCACTCATATGAGAAATCTAATTAAACGGCTTAGTAAAACGAGTGGTATGAGACACTTGCGTTTACTTTGTCGGTTAATTCTTGGACTTGTTAGATTGAATCTTTTGTGATAATTTTTGAGTGGAGACTTGCAGTTTGTTCGTAAATATTTAAGTTAAGACAGTGGTTATGGGACATGAAGCTAAACTCATCTATTTACTAGCTTAGTGTAATTGACACTTCTTGATGATCGATGATGGTCATTTTTTGATTTATACTAGCAATGTGCAATGTCTCTTTGTCTGCGAGGGAGACTAACCCCTTTTCTGTGGAGCTTTTGCTCAATTTGGTGGGGTAGCGACCCATGGTCTTCGAGCCATTTTGTGGAGCTTCGGCTCAAAATTAATGGTTAGAAACCATGGAATAGCGTTCCGTTTTGTGATACACGTGTTGGTGAGTTTTCATGCTCCCGTTTTGTGATAGGCCTCCCCCTTTTTTTGATTTCTGGATTTCTATTGACGATTTTCAGAATTTGTTTTTCACCAATTTTTGTGATTTCATTGATAAGTTCTATCAATATTTGTGCTTTGGTGAATTTGTGATTCAACAACTTTTACAATTGGCATTGTGATGTTTGCCAATATTTGCGACTTGGTGAATAAAAATAAAGAGTATGGCATTTTTTTTATCTTTGAGAAGATTCTTGTGATATTGATTAATCTCTGGTTGATTTTCAGTTACATACTTATCACAGTATGACTTTATGGTTATCATACTTTTTTTCATATCTCTTATCCTATATCATTTTATCTGATATTTATAGCTAGACTGATCCGTTTATTATTTTCTTATTAAATAATACTCAGGTCAGACCGAGGTGTTATAGGTGCTTCTGCTTGACTCCTCATCATGGAGTATTATCTGATTTTTGGCTAACTTCTTTAGATTGGTAGTTTAAGATGTTATACATTTGAGATAGAGACTCCTTAATGTGTACATATTCTTTTGTCTTGCACTTGTACCCATTCTTTTGTGTTATTGTGGAACTTTTTGACCACTACTCTGATGTACACTTTTAGTGTTATATATTCATATCTATTTCTGCCTTTGTGATATGGATATCTGTGACTGATTTGTGTTATGCTTATTTCTATATTTGTTTCCGAAGATCATATATAGCCACTGTGTAGATGCTTTGAGTTTGTATCGGTGTGTCGGATTTCCTCTTGCTATACCATCTGACATACCGTTACTCGCACAAGGCAATTACACGGATGGTCGCTCCTCAACAGCCTTATTCTTCGCGCTAGTTGACGACATTACCCCATAGTGTCCTTGGCTAGCGTGAGTATAGAGGTGGGGCGTCACAAAGGCCGATCGTTGATAAAGGAATTCCCACCGATCATTTCCCTAGACAACATCATCCAATCATTCATAGTTGCCGTATTCACCGATTGTTTTCCTTGGCTTTCAATGTCAATCATTTTCTCCATGCCATCAACTGATTGCCCCACTTTTCTCTGTCCACCTCAAGAGCCTCCAACTCCATAGCATTGTCGATTGTTTATAGGCGATCGTTAAACACTCAAGCCTCAACATCCCAAGATTTCATCGATCGTCCATGAACGATTGTGATGGGACGATCGAATTACTTCTCTAATTCCACTACATCATCCTCCTCAACAAACAATTGGTCAACGTCATAATACGATCGTCCCACATTAAGACAAGTTACTTCATCTTCTTTAGAAACGCTCGGCTGAAGCTTCTGGCTCCTCCAATTCCTACTCGCTCCATGGAACGAATCAAATATCACAACACTAATGAAACTCAAAGTCTCATGCCAAAATCATAAAGAAAATTCGAATTAAGCTACCTAAGTTAGAATTTAGAAGGGGAAATGAAGTTGAACTCGAAATGAGGCAAGATTTGGAGCACCTAAAGGGTTGATTAACTCGAATGGGAAGCGGTTTATTTTTGGGAAAGTTTAATCATTTCTTCAATTGGCAAAGGGGGAAAGTAGAATGATTTGTTCTTTTCTTCTCAACTAAAACGGTATGAAATGATAGAAGGAGAAGAAATGGCTAAGTGAAAGTGCTTATACAGGGAGGTCAAATACCAATCGTTCGTGGTCCAAGGTTATACCGATCGTTTCGAGCTAGTGAGTTTATACTGATCATTTCATAACCAAGCTAGATGTCGATCATTCCAGAGCAAGGGTTTTGTGCTGATCATTCCATAACTAGGAACAATCCAGAATTTCTTTCTAAAAAGCAAACGATCGATGAAAAAAAGTATATGTGGATGGGGAAATAATGACCGGTAGTGAACATTTGTAAGGGTATATATGTAAATAAAAATAACGATCGACATAGATTGTTTACAAAAATTTCAAAACTTAACAACGACCCATGAACGTGTAACGTGATCAAGAGTCAGGTACAAACACATATACATGCTAGTATACGTTTCAAAATCTTATTTTTTGAAATAAAAAAAACTGAATGTTCACCTGGAATCGACCGGAGAAAAACTAAAGCCAAGATGCTAAAGCTTAGAAATTGCCAGAAACAAGGCAAGATGATCGCTAACAAGATGTGATCTAGTGTTTAAACTATTGGAAATCGACCAATCATCATGACGAATAAGGAAAATATGACCCTCAACAAGAAAACAACTCAATGAAAGGATAACGGCTATTTGATGAACCGAATGGATTTCTTTCTGATGATTCTACCTTGCGATGATTCAAAGCACATCATGTTTCAAACAAGACGTACTTTGGGGAGGGGGGGGGGTAAATGTTGTCCCGCCTTTTGGCAAGGGTGTGATATTATTGACTTGGCTAGGAACGGGTGTTTATCAACCTTAGGAATTGATTACATGCGATATTATAGACGATGGCCGAGTAGATTCAAACTGGGTCCCAATCGAGGTGCAATCAGCATGAAGTGACTGGCATAGCCCCGTGAATTTATATTTTCAATTTGGAGTCAATTGAAGTTTGTATGCTCGAGTTATGGATGAAGCAAGGATTTGAATGGATCAATTGGGAACGATCCATAGAACAGCTCAAATCAGCGGAGATCAATCGATATCTTAAAATCCACAAGGTCAATTCACTTGAAACTTTCAGAGCATCAACACATTGAAGAGTGATGCCCACAAGAATGATCGCACGTCAAGATCTAAAGATATGCAGATGGCCGATCATTTTTAGCCAATCATTATTGCTGACCCTTTATTACGATTGGCGAACATTCCAAGTGTAGCAAAGGTTGATCCAATAATCTACAACTCAGATTGACTTCATATTTCAGTGACAAGTTCAAGAAGTATGTGGGACCCTCCAAAACAATTACGCAAGTAATGGTAGCAAAAATAACGATCGGTTAAATTTTAGCCGATAGTTTCGAGATGTCATGTTAGGGTCATCGATCGTTATGGTGGGCCCCGATGGACCTAGAGAGCCTTCTGCTGAAATCTTAGTGAAATATTCCATCATCTCCCCCTATAAATGCAGGCCTCTTGGTCAGACTCTATTGTAATCAAGTGTCTTCTATATCGTACCGCTGTAATCATATTTATAAGTAATCAATAAAGATAATCTTTAAAGTGGACATAGGCATACAACATCGAACCACTATAAATCTCTATATTTATGATTACTGTCTTTTATTTGTTATTATCTTATTCTTTTCCTCGCTTTAACTTTATTTTATTTCCTTACTTCTCTACATAGATCTGTTCTTGGGTGTTTGTGACCAATTTAGTTGCAGGCAAAATATATAAAATCTATGCATAGATTATTAAGAAGGAGTTTTATACCCCGGGGGGGGGGTTATACTATATTCTATATACAGGGTTGTCATCGTCAAAAAGGGGAGATTGTTATTACCTTAGAATTTGTATTGATTAAGAAGACTAATAGTATAAAGAGTAGAGTCAAGATGATGATAATTGGAGACTTATGAGTATTGAAGAGTTCAAGATTTCAAGATATTCCAGATAAGTTATAGAATCATAGAATTTATGTCAAAACCTTGATAGCACTTTCTGATCTCTCTCGCCTTCTCTAATTTTTTTTAAAATTGTTTCAAATATCCTAGTTTTAAAATAATCTTTTCGAAATATTTGATGAAATGATTTTCAATCTTTTATACTTATAAAGATATTATTTTAGTATTTCTAAGTTTATATATACATGAGTGTGTGTGTATGTATTGTATTTTTGTTTATACTTTAACAAGTTATAATTATATTGATCTATATATATATATATATATATATATATATATATATATATATATTATTGAATAATTTTATTAAATTTTTCAAAATTATTTTGTAAAGTTTTATTAAGTTATATTTTGATTAAAATATGTATAAACTATATTTCAATGATTCTACAAAGTATCAGATTATTTTACAAAGAAATGAACTTTCAAATAATATCTTTAAAGGGTTTTTTAAAATACAAAGGGATATGTCGACGTATCCTATCCATGTATATTGGCATAGTGGTCATACTTTTCAAAATTCAAATTTGAATGGAAGTGTCTTTTCGCCATATCTCTTCGCGAATGGACATGGTCATTGTTTTCTTATATATACCAGACTTTCAAATGAATTTTTAACAACTGATTTCTTTTTCTTCTCTCCTCTTTTTACCCTCTTAATTTATAAATCATTTTTCACTCAAACTCTACCCGCATAAAATTCAATTATCACTAGTTTGATTCTCCTTCATCTACTCTCTAATTTCTCTCATCTTTCACACTCAAACCAAGATCAAAGTGCTATTCAAGAGTTATAGGATCAATTGAATCAAGATCGAAGATCCGAGTCTGTAAAACTCTATCAAATCATATGCAAGTTACACATGCAGGAACAAGTAAAGTTAAAAAAAAAAATTTCCATGTTAACAAACCAATTTCAATTATTCAAAATGAGTCCAAATGAGTCTATATGTGATATGTATAGTAAATTACAAGATTTAGTACACTCACTTACTACACCGGGTAAAAGTTTTTCCGAGGAGGATTAAGTTAGAAAAATCCTCAGTTCACCTACTCCTGAGTGGGTCAAAAGACTCCTGCAATAAAAGAGGTCAATGACATTAGCACTCTAAAAATAAAGAGTTAATTAGCAGTTTAATGTCTTTTGAAACATAAGTGCAGGATAGAAGAGAAAGCAAAGCAATAAAGAAGAAATCTACACCTCTTAATGCAATGACGGATAATCTGGATTCGGACAGCGACGACGATGAAGAAATTGCTTTCATGACAAGGAATTTCACAAAATGTCTAAAATATAGAAAGATAAACAATTTCAAAAGAAATGACAACAAAAATGTAGGAAGCGGAAGCTTAAGAGGAAATTGCATTAGATGTTATAACTGCGATCACCCTCGCCATTTAAAACAAGACTGTCCGCATCTTGATAAACTGAAACTTCACCAAACATTGGTTCATCCAGAAAATGGAGAAGAGCCTATACTGCAAAATTAGATGATTCAAGCACATCCTCAAGTGATAATAAATCAGAAATAGAAATTGCTAATATGTGCTTCACAACAATGCATAATTCAAAACAAAATGGTGAAATGGATCAGAAAAAGCTACGCTTTTAATATATCAAAAGTTTGAATTTCTTAAATGAATCCTTTTTTTGGTTGCTTTACTGGTTGTTATTAATATGCTATAGATTAAAAATAATAACGGTTAAGTATTGTATGATTAAACTTTAAATTTAAATATTTTATATATTTTAACAATATAATAATAACATAAAATAATTTAAAATTAGTTTTAGAATTATTTTTCTAAAAATAGAATAATTATAAATAGATATACATATACATATATATAATAAAATAGGATATAGCTAAACAAAAATCAGTTTTGAAAATTTCAATCTATATGTCGACATACCTCACATGCATATGTCAACATATGTAGACAAAATTTTGAATTTCAAATTCAAATTTTGAATTTCCCTCCACCATTTCACCAACTCCTATGTTTTGAAAAGTTATCTCTTGGCCAGAGAACATGTCCTTTAATTATTTATTTATTTATACTATCTCCATCCATTCATTTTTCACTTTCATTTTCAAATTCAAAAACCACAAACTCTCTTGTCACTTCAAACTTCTCTTCAATGGAACCCTGAAGCAATACTAAGGCAACCATGAGGCTTTCTAAGAAAATAAAGAATACCTTTTTAATGATCAAAAAGCTAAGCAAGCCTATATCGAGTATTTATCTTTCGGAAAAGTCTTTCCCAGAAGATTTGCTATTTTTGAAGATTTTCCAACTTATGGTCTTTTCAATCTTTTTTTGCAAAATGAAATTCTTGGTTTAATATATGCTTCTTAAAATGATTTTGTGTGTTATATAAAATCGAAGAAGATGTTTTGTGCAAATTTAAAATAAAAATTTTGTGAGGGAAGAGAAGGAGATGTTTGGAGTAGTGTTAATGGGACACAAATTGTTTTATATTGTGAACTTTTGGGTGGATGCAAATCTAGTGGAATGGACCTTTCAACTTTTCAAATTGATTTTCAAAATCATGAAGTAAGACATTTTTGAAAGTGATGATGATTTTGAATTTAAAAACAAATACTTTCATCCAAAAACAAAAATTTTAAGTCTTCCTTTTGCAACAAAATATCACTCCAAGAACGGGTAATAATGATAACCTGACATAAAAAGTTTTCAAAGATCTTGTCGCCATTTATGGTCAATACGACATAAATTGGTCTCAAGTTCTTTTGGATGAACCTTTTGCTAAAAATCCTTCTAACCATGAAAACACACTATTTCATTGTGTGTATCTTACTCATATTTTCAACTACTTTGATGTTGACCTTAAAGGATGAGAAACATTCCTCGAAAAATATTTGATAAAGCCAACATTTCACTTATGCATATTTCACCCTTTTCGAGCCAAATGAAACGTTTGTAGAAAAGGAACAAAGGTTGGCTTGGGAAAAGGAGCAAGAAATAAAAGAAAAAGAGTAAGATGAAGGAGAGGAAATGGAAGTCGGGGAGGAAGAACAAGAAGAGGAGAAGGATACTTCCTTGGAAAGTATCAATATGCCACCTAATCTATCCAATAAAGATCTTCTCAAAAATCAAGAGAAGATCATCACAACCAAAGGAAGCTTAAGAAATCATCTTCAAGAAGATTTACCTCAATTTCAATAAAATGGATAAATTCTTTGAAAAGGCCATCCGCAAGCTTGATGGTTCTTCTTCATCTTCATCCACATCTTTCTAGTTGTTTGTTTAAGCTATCTTTGTATTAGGATTTTCTAGTTTTAGTTTATGTTGAATCTAAGGTATCTTTCTTTTATTTCTTGTACTCATCCTTGTTGTCAATGAAAATTCTATTTCTTGCTGTTATACATTGTTTATCATCTTTGAAAAACATATATGTATAAACTTATAAGCTAAATACATTAGAATATCAAAACAAAATTGTTTTGAGAATTTCTTTATATGAGTCGACGTATCTTGGTATGTATGTCGATATACAATGGTAATTTTTCAATTTTTTAATTTTGAAAATTAAATAGATAGCAAGTGTCTATTAATTTTCGATGAATTTTCGCCCATTTAAATACCTATTAAGACCAGAGAATCATTTTTTTCAAGTCTCTTCCTTCTTCCTTTTCATTCCTAAACTCTAATAAAAACCAATGGCTTCTTCTATCCAAATACTAATCGAAAGCCTTAAACAAACTCTTGAATCATTCAAGAACATTCTTCCTTTCATCCCAAGAAATCGAAGGCACTTAGAATTGAGTCAAATGAAAATGATCAAGGAGTAAGAAAGGCATTTCGATGCAATTTGGTAAATGATTTATGCCTTGAACAAAGAAGAACCAACCATTAATCCAGAATGTACCATAAACAAAGACGATGAAGATTGAGATCCTATCAAAGTGGATCCAATCTTTGGCACTGATGAATGGGCTGAGGTTCCTCGAAATGTCTTATTTGAATAGGTTTGATTTTATACAAATGATAATACTTGATTTAGCTTGGATTTGATTGGTATAATTTGTACGGATTTGTTTGAATAGTGTGTGACATTAACTTTATTAGATTGGATGAATATTTGGATTGATTATGATTATTTCTTGATTATCTAAATTTGCATGTCACTTATTATTTTTATACAATCTTTCTCATCATCATTACATATAATTCTTATATATATTAATTAGTATTTTATTTCGAGGGAGTTAAATTTAGAATTAGAGTAAGAGCTTAGTTTTAGTTGGTTATTTTTTTTGATGCCAAAGGAGGAAAAATATATAAAATTTAGGCATAGATCAAGGAGGAGTTGCATTGATTAAGTAAGAGTTTCATAACCTGATGGGAGTTATATTATATTTTTAAGCAGAGTTGTCATCACTAGAAAGAGGAAGATTGTTTGTACCTTAGGTATTGGTTTTTATGATCACAACTATAAGATATTATATAAAATATAGTATCGATGTTTTATCAAGATATATACAGTATATAGTGCAGGATATTAGATAGGCATCTATTAAAAGACTGTATAGTATCAAGAGTAGATTCAAGATGATGATAATTGAAGACTCATGATTATTGAAGAGTTCAAGATTTCAAGATATTCCAAATAAGTTATAGAGTCATATAATTTATGTTAAACTCTCGCTAGCACTTTCCTGATCTCTCTCGCCTTATCTAATTTTTTTTAAAATTGTTTCTTAAATATCTTGGTTTTAAAATTATCTTTTCAAAATATTTCCCTAAATGATTTTCAATCTCTTGTACTTATAAAGATATTATTTTAGTACTTCTAAGTTGACATATATTGAATTTTTGTTTATACTTTAATATGTTATAATTATATTGATTTTTATACATATTATTGAATATTCTAATTAAATCTTTCAAAATTATTTTATAACGTTTTATTAAGTTATATTTTGATTGAAATATGTATAAACTATATTTATATGATTCTACAAAGTATCAAATTATTTTAAAAAGCAATGGATTTTCAAATTAATATTTTTAAAGTGTTTTTTAAATATAATGGGATATGTCGACATATCCTATCCATGTATGTCGATATAGTCACCGTACTTTTCAAAATTCAAATTTGAATGGAAGTTTCTTTTCGTCATATCTCTTTGCCACTAGACATGACCATTGTTTCCCTATATATACCGGACTTCCAATGGAAGTTTCTTTTCGTCATATCTCTTTGCCACTAGACATGACCATTGTTTCCCTATATATACCGGACTTCCAAACAAAGATTTAGCAATAATTGTTATTGGACGGAACCATGGACTTTAAACTTCTCTCAAAAAAAGTGTGTTGCATAAGTTAGTAAAGGGTAGTAAATTTTTTGAAAAAGTAAAGGAGTAGTATATTTTAAATAAAGGTTAGTTTAGTAGTTTACTACTTTTCAATCTTTATAAAAGAACACACACTTTTACATTTTCACTTTCATTTTTTTCATTTCCATTTCCTCTATCACTTTTCTCTTCTTTTCATATCTTCTCCATTTTCAAAACCAAGTCAAAACTCTTCCTTTTCTTCTAAAACTTCTTCCATAACCTTAGATCTACCAAGATACCACCACCACCATCTCAAAGATGTAAACTTTGTCGTCAAACTCCATTTTTGGCCCATGGCCGTGGGCTTTAGAAAGAGAGGAGGGGGTGTGCATGAGCTTCTAGGCGGAAGGGGAGGTTTAAGTTAAGTTCGAAGCAAGGAAGGTGGTGGCTTTGTGTTTGGTTTGATTTGAAGTGAAATTTCTCGTTTTAAAGTTTTTAAAAAAATTGACAAAGTGTTGTAATAATTTAGTGCTAATCTATAGCATTGTGTATATTTATTAGTGATGTTCTTATGTTGTTGTTTGATTTTGGTACTCGCTTGAAAGCAGATGACATAAATGACCATTGTGTTGTAGGGGACAAAAGCGATGAATGGAAGTCCAAGTGTCTTCGTAGCGAATAGATTGCTATGGAAGCACTTCAAAGTATAGAAATGTGTAGAGGGATCCAAAAGGATTCCTCGCCCATTGTTTTACATTTCATTTATTTGTGTGTATATAAATGAAAATATGATATGGCTTGGTAATGTTGAATATAACTTGGAAAGTTGAATTCTTTTGGGAATAAAAACAAATGGTAGCTTATTTATCTATCATAGCGGTCGCAAAGCCTCTTTTTGAATTTGAAATTTTATGGATTCAAAATTGACTTAAACTTTATAAAATTTTGAAGCAAAATGTTTTCTATATTTATAACAGTTTAAAATATAGAACGAAATGTGGATTAAAAGTCATTTGATTTACAAATCGAAGTTTGAAAAGTTACGGTACATATAGCGATAGTCGCTATGGATGCACTTTGGAAATCCGAGATATTTTTGGTAAAAGGAGGTTATCTATTTTAAATATTATGCAAATTATTTTCGAAAGTGTTTTATAGAAGTTATATAAGTATTCTAGAAGGATTTGAAGTCTTTAAATATATTTTGATTATTTAAAACAAGTGGTTTATTTTAAAGAAAATCTTTTACTTTTTCCAAAGTCAGATTCCTTCTAAAAATGATGGTTTTTATTTATGATTTGGATGGAAGTTTGTATTTTGTTTAAAAGTGTTTAAAGTGATTTGGAATTTATATAAATGATTTTTTTAAAGGATTTATATTTGAAGTACCTATGTAAGTGGCTCACTCCTACATAAAAGGAAAATGTTATCTTTCTAAATCAACTTTGGTTTAATAATGATCTTCAAGTGATGTTTTGGATAAGAGTTTTGAATTATGATTTGAGTAATTCAAATTGTAAGGAAGAACATTTAAAAAAGATTTATTTTTTGAAGGGATTTAATATTTTTAAACAAGGGGTTTATTTAAAGGAAATCCATTTGTTTTCCAAAATTGAATTCTCTTTTAAAGTGATGGCTTTTAAGTATGTTTCGAATGGAAGTTTAAACTTTGTTTCAAGTGTTTTAATAGGGTCTTGAAATTTATGTGAGTATTTTAAGGGATTATTTGATATAATAAATAAGTAGTACTTTTATAAATGGAATCCTAGTTTCCAAATCAACTTCGGTTTAAACAAACATTTCAAGTAAGATTTATATGGAGGTTTTAAACATTGTATACAGAAGTTTTAAAAAAGTATTCTTAAAAGAGGAAGGAATCATGGATTACAACACTATTGTTGGAATAAATTTTCGAGAAAAGGAAAAAGATTATCGACTATAACATTTTTGTCATAGTAAATGATTTTGGGAAGGATGAAAGGAAGTCTTGTTTTATAGTAATTTGTTTATTTTAAATAGTATATGGAATTTATGAATCTTATACCCGATATTAAACTAGGTAGGTAGACTTCTACCTATCCTGAAAGTTAAGAATTTTGTTAAGTCAAAACCTGAGAGGTAGTAGTACCCTAACTTAAATTCATTATTAACCAAAGGATAGTTTAAATTTGAAATCAAAAATCCATGCGGAGTATATGAAGTATTATTTCTATTTTAGAATTTGGTTCCTATAATTGATCCTTTTAACTTTTGATGGTATGGAAAATATTCTTTTCATACTTAACACCAAATTTCAAGATATGGAAACTCATCTCTATGTTGAGAATTAAGAACGTATGTCGATGCAAGGATAGTTTTCTAACTTGTCTAATTTTATTATTAATCGAGGGATGGTACCATCTAAAATCGAAAAGTGGTGGTATATTTGGTCTAATTTTTATATGATCTTTTTTACTTATACCTAAAAGAAAGTGGTTTAGTTAATAAAAGATTTAATTAAGGAGGTTTAGTGGTTTCTTATGTGCTTAATCATGCGGGGTTTCATTGTGAAACTAAAATATCTAATTGGTATGTGTGTTTATTTTATGGTTAAATAATCGATTTTCAAATCTTAGCCGGTTTTTAAACTATCGATTGTTTATTTGCAGACACTGGGATCAAATAATCATGAGTTATCCAAAAAATACTTCAAAATGGCATAAGCGTTCGAATTAGGACATCTTGAAAATGATGAAATCAAAGACCTTGTTTTTTAAAGTGCAATGGCTACTTGCTACTAATCATGAGGATGTAGTAGAAGTAGTGCCTTCGATTTGTTTATATCCTAAACAACTCGTATGGGTGAATGCTAGCATTGCATTGTTGCTTGAAAGGAAATGTTAGCATTCCAAGAGGGATTTGCTAAAGAGAAAAAAGGTAATCATTGTCTCAGGAGCCTCACACTCGAGAATAAATAAACAGGGGATTTGCCGCAGGCTATGTGACTCGCTACCATTATGGCATGTTCATCAACTTCGAGATCACTATTTATGGATTTGGTATGTGCATGAGAGCTCTTAAGCAAAAAGTTGTAAATCAGCTGAGTGATGTCATATTCGATACTATCTAGGAAGGAGTAGGCCGGTCTTGTCATATAGGGGGTCCATGTGAGGCCTTCGGTACATTTTATCTAGAGATATATTGTGGTAGGTGGTACCATAGTGCTTTGTCATTATTTGGAACCCACTATCCAATATGTGCCTTTACAGACATAGTTGTATAACAAATATGCTGGAACGTGAGATGTAAGCATTTCAGCTATTTTATATATTTATTTTAAACCCTAGATAATATTATAATATCGCTGGATTTTCTATTTGAAATGGTGTGATTATCTTAAGGTAAAACCTTGTCAATGTTTATGTGCAACGTGGTCTTAAAAGATACCATTATTTTTAAAAGGGTTTATGAATACAACAATCCATATGATTTGAGTTTCTCATGCTGGTTTACCAGATTGATCAGGGTGTTATATACTTGTAATACTCGAACCAGACTCAAGTATTTCCAAGAGTTCTCTTTGGACGCTTAGAGCTTCAAGAGACGAGCCTGATGCTTCCAAGATTTAACGTATTTTATTTTCCACTATATTTCTTTTTTTATGATTATTAGTATTTGTAAGGACAGGCTGTTATTTCTGTCCAGGCCGATGATAGGTTAGACTCTGATTATTGTATGAATATTCAAGTTTTTCTTTGTAAAGATCATTCAGATATTATATATTACTTGTCGTGATGTGAGACTCTTTTCTATCTTTTCTTTTCTTTAATCTTAACAATCTGTCTTTTCAGTACCTGATTGTTCGGTACATGAATACCATGGAGGTATTAGTGTCGACTTTTGTAGGTCGAAAAGGCAGGTCATTGCAAGTATGATGCTACATCTGACCCGGATAACCATCTTTGTACCTTTGAATATCACATGGATATTTCAAAAGTGGGTAAGCTTACAAGATGTAAGTTATTTTAAGTCTATCTGGCTGGTGTAGCTTCAAAGTGGTTTTTGAAATACGAGCCTGGCGAGGCTACTCATAGGCTCGACTGTCATTCGATTTACGTCGAACATTCAATAGTGGGAGGGAAGTCTCATTGGATCCAAACACATTATCTTGCTTCAAGCAATGCGAGAATGAGAGCTTGCATAGCTTTCTTAACCGGTTCAATTTTGAAGAAATGAGAAACTGTGTAACTAGTGAAGAAGCATTACTGATGGAAGCGCGTTTAGGAATTAAAGAAGATGTTATGTCCAAGAACAAGAACGATAAAAGCTCTATAAAACAATGAAGGCTTTCTATGAAAGAGCCAGTGGTTATGTTCGAGTTGAAGCATGGAAGGTTACTGATATCCCAATAGACACAATTGTCTCCATTATAAATGAGAAAAAAAAGGGATAGAAAGATACAATCAACTAGCATAGGGGCAAAGGGCGTTCAACTTTACAAATCATAGTCCTCTAACACTCACCTCTAGACCAATCTTTGAAATGACTAGTACTGAGATGGCATATGACTTCCCCAATAAGAGAAAAAAACCAAAACAAAGGCAACGCTTACTATTGCTTCCATAAGATGAATGGCCACCATACGGACAACTACTACCACTTAAAGAATGAAATAGAGAGAATGATCCAAAAAGGATATATGGGCAGTTTTCAAGAGAGTGGAAACGACTCTAGCTTAAAGCCAATTTCCTGATCCTCACATATGCAAAATCGATAATCCAGGGATTCTCATAAGATCCATTCTTGAAGGACTTCGCTTAGGTGGTAAATTCAAGAGGGCATTCGATAAATATGTCCAGGACGAGTAATTTGAACATAGGGTCATTTACCACATTTAGCAACAACCTATGCCAGATGTCACTTTCACTACTATAGATCTAGCATGAGTTATACTCCCGTATCAAGACTATTAAAATATATTCGAGAAGCTCAATCAACGTCATCTTTGAAGCCGCATATGATAAGATGACAGTTTTAGTAGAAGTGTTGAAGTCTAGTCCAAAACCAATATATGGTTTAAACAACACAACAATTGACCAGGCTCCTTGTTATAAACCATTTAAATTAAATTTATTCAGAAAATAAAATTTAAAAATCTAAAATTTACACATATTATATCTTAAAAATCAATATTGAATAAAATCCATGTATTTCCTTTCAAAACCTTGGAAATCATTTTTCAAAATATAGACCAATGGTGTCCGTATATAATTTTCTATCCTACAGTCAAGCGATATGGATATTTATCATTTCAATCCACAATTTAAAATATCTATGGGTATATATCGTTTCAACCCGCAATCCTAATTTCAATTCAATGAAAATCGCTTGGGTTTATCATTTCAACCTATAACGATTTTCTCCTATTCAACAAGATCGTTCGGATATGTATCATTTCAATGCATAGGAATTCTACACTAACATAGAACTTGCAGAGTGAAAATTGTTATGATAATAATATAACATATCATCAGCAGACATATATCATTAATAACAAATTAAATAAAATATAAATATCTTGTATATAAAGCAAATACTTCCTCCACTGAAGCCTTTTTTTAATTGCCAAAAGTACCCACTCTTTCTTTTTGTATAACTTATTTCCCAGCATAATATATATGGGTATAATTGTCTTTACCCAAAAAATGCCATTTATCACTTCATGTTCCACCACTTACGCACTTCCTCCTCACGTCACCATCCCCAATTTATTTCCTTTACACTGCATCCTCAATCAATAATGGTGGACAAATAACTAACCAAACCACATCCTTAAACAAATCTACTTCCCTTTCGCTCAACCCTAGATTTATTTCTTCCACCTCCTCAAATTTCACCTCATGTATGCATCATCAATCCAACAAAAAAAGGGCACTTTGCAAATCTAGGTCGAGTTGATGGTGCAGAGACCCGAGATATAATCTTTCCAATCTTCTTCACCTTGCATCTCCTCTACGATCTATTTGCGTGGCGGCGATCTATTTGCGTGGCGGTTTCAGAAATAAGCGTCTTCGTTCGTGATTTGATGATTTCTCTAAGGTCGCAACTTCTGGGACGAATGGCGCTATCTGGAAATTGATTGCCAGGTACTGTTTCATTTTCTTTACTTCACCATTTCTTTTTCTTTGCTTTTTTATCTTGCCAGATCAAAACCCCTTTTTTCATCTAGCGTATCTGGCATAGGAGAGGTGGACTTCATAAATTGTCTACATGTATTGCTTTCTAGAACTTATGGTATCGAAATATTAATACAACTTTTCCTGTCGTTTCTTCTAACACTTACGTTTGTACAACATGTTGATGGAGAAAGCTTGGCCCTATGTTTGTTAACAGTGGTTGGGTTGAAGTATGGCGACTGTGGATTTTGGTAAAGGTTCCCCTTTAGCTTGAATTATTTTTGTTCGATTTTTTACTGTATTATATTGGTTTTTGGAGAGAATTTGTTCCATTCGATTTTTAAAGATTTCTTTTCTTCCTCTTTCCATTTTTATGCAACATAATTTTTATGATTTCAAGTGCTTTACGACATCAGAGAAGAATCAGTTACTGTTAAAGATTTAATTTTGTTGTCGCTGTTGGAAATTTTCAGAAGTTGAAATAGTGTTTCTTCCCTAAAGTATTATTGCTGTAGCTAAACATGTAGCTCAAACGAAATTATTTTACACCAAGTTAAAATCGTAAGGTGTTGCATACTATGATTGTTGAGCAGTTGTAGCACTTCTTAAGGAAATTCCATTCTCTGGCTAAATAAAATGCGTTCGTTAACATTTTATAATTTTTACTAATGCTTATCTTGGTTAAATTTCCAAATGACAAGTCTAATTTACATTTTTATTGGTAAAGGCTTAAATACGCAATAATTTTTTATACTACGCTAATGTAATATATTTATATATTTATCACTGCAAGTTTCTTTATCAGAGTGTAAAGACTTGGTTAGTTGGTATCGACATGGAGTCAAAAAGTTCTACACTTAAAAGTTGTAACAACCCGCATATTTATCGATTTTATATTTAAATATTTTATCGTTAGTCGGATTTTAGTCCGAAAAGCTACTTTTTGCAAACAGCCGAATTAGGACTCGAGACCACTTCCATTGAGTTCAAAATGCCGTTTGCGACCTTTTTGAGTATAAGCTTCGATATGTTTGGAGAAAGTTGATTTTTGCTACTTTTTACTTAGGGCTTTGGTTTGGGCTGAGCCACTTATGTATTCAGTCCCAACCCCTTCTCCTCTTCATTACCTCATTCCTCATTTCCTAATACTCAAGCTTTAGCAACAATGGTGGAAGAAATAGAAATTCCTAAGCCCTAGCTTGCTTTGCAAATCCAACTTCTAGCTCCAAATTCAAGAGAACCCATTGGTAAGCATCTCCTTCATCTCCCCAACTCATTCTCTCTTTGATTTCAGAAAATTCCTAAACCTAATTTAGGAAATATTTTACTTATAAGCTTAGATTGAAGCTTCTTGAGTTGTTGTTGAAGAGGAATTGATCTTAGCTTGTTTTAAAAAGCTTCTCCTTCGTTGATTTGGGTTCAAAAGTGAGATTTTTATCTCACATCTTTGTCTATAATTATCTTCGATTGTTAGGTATGAATTCCTAACACTTATTCTTGTGCAATTGATTTTGGTTTGGATTGATTTGGTGTATATTCCAATTTTTGGTGTTTTGGTCTAATTTATGAAAATCCTTTTATGGATATTTGGACATTGATATTTGAGGCGTATCGAAGAGCCGTTTAGGCTGGGTTGTCATTCGACGTAATTCCTTAGTCATCGCCATTTGCTCGTTCGATCGTTTCCGATATTCGTTTGGCCATTTTTGGCCTAGGTTCAGGGAATGCTCTGAACCCTAGATTCAGACGTCTGAAACATAATATTCAGATGTCTGAATATTGTTCTGAGAAGATTTCTATTCCCAGATTCAGACGTCTGAATATATGGTTTCAAACGTCTGAATTGGTTCATTTGGAACCAGAAAGGAAATAGGCTAAAAAGTGCCTATTTCAGACGTCTGAAACACTTGATTCAGACGTCTGAATTCTGTTCTGGAAATCTTTATATTTCCAGATTCCGACGTCTGAATCCTTGATTTCAGACGTCTGAATCAGCACTATTTTGCCTATTTGCCTATTTGCTTGAGAATTCCAATTTAAATCGATTCATGATGATCCTATTTGTTGTTATCATTTATTATGACTTTGATGACTCCTTTTTAGGGATTTTTGAATATCCATTTCGATGGATTCTTTATCGGTTTCTTTGGATTTTATTCACGTCTTCGAATGTGAATTTTACTGATTGATTGTTCTTACAATCTTCTTTGTGATTTGTCACTTTAAAAATATAAAGGTTTTCTATACTAGTAGTAAATAACAAAATTCTTTCATCAAAACGATTTCAACACTATTTTATTACAAAGCTCGTTTCTTAAACCGTTTTCCAATCTATTAGTATATACAAGCCTTTACCTCACTCGTATGAGAAATCTAATTAAACGACTTAGTAAAACAAGTGGTATGAAACGCTTGCGTTTACTTCGTCAGTTAATTCTTGGACTTTTTCGATTGAAACTCTTGTGACAATTTTCTAGTGGAGACCTACAATTTGTTCGTAAATATTTAAGTTAAGCTAGTGGTTATGGGACATGATGCTAAGCTCATATATTTACTAGCTTACTGTAATCGACACTTCTCTTTGATCATGACGATCATTTTATGTTTTAGACTAACATTGTGCAATGTCTTTGTGTTTTGGTTCATCGGATGTCACGCTGTACGACGTCGTTGTTCCCTTTGATTGTGTTTTGGTTCATCGGATGTCACGCTGTACGACGTCGTTGTTCCCTTTGATTGAGATTTCTGGTTTTCGTGTGTTGAATTCTGGAATTTGTGTTTCACCAACTTTTACGATTGGCATTTATATATATGTCATTTATTGTGGCTTGGTGAATGAAATTAGGAGTATGACATTCCTTTTTATCTTTGAGAAGATCTTTGCGATATTGATTAATCTCTTATTGATTTTCAACTACTTATTTATCACAGCTTGGCATTGTGATTATTATGGGTTTAGTCATATCTCTTATTATATATTACTTCATCTGATATTTATAGCTAGACTGATCCGTTTATTATTTTCTTCTTAAATAATACTCGGGTCAGACTGAGATTTTACAGGTGCTTCTGCTTGACTCCTTATCGGACTTTCATCTGATCTTTTGGCTAACTACTCTAGTTTGGTAGTTTTTTTTGTTGTATACATTCAAGATATAGACTCCTTGATGTATACATATTTTTGTCTAGCACTTATATTTATTCCTTTGTGATGTTGTGGATCTTATTTGACCACTACTCTGATATACACTTTCATGTGTAATATTCATATCTATTTCCGCCTTTGTGATATGAATTGTCTGTGACTGATTTATGTTATGTTTATTTCTATATTTGTTTCCGAAGATATTTTAGCCACTGTGTAGTAGCTTTGAGTTTGTGTCGGTATGTCGGATTTCCTCTTGATAAAGAAATGCATGTTATACCATCTGACATATCGATGCTCGCACAAAGCAATTATACAGATGGTCGCTCCTCAACAACCTTATTCTCCGTGCTAGTCGACAGCATTACTCCGTAGTGTTCTTGGCTAGCGTGGGTATAGAGGTGGGGCGTCACAGTTTGGTATCAGAGCCAAACTTCGGAATAATATGGAATATTATAACAAGGATCATCGTCCTAAGTCCATCTTAGGAGTCGTGCTTTAGGATTTTATTCGGGTCTTCATACCGTCCTATCCTATTTTCTTTTATGATTCCTTGTTTTATCTATCAAGATTGCTTGATATTTATTTTGAGAATAACTTTTCTCCTTCTTTCTTTCTTAAAGAAGAGAAATGGTTAGACCAGGCCGCCCCAGCGCCGGTCAATCTAGTGCTACTCCCCAGGATGGAGTATTTATGTCTGCCCAGCAACTTCTTGATCTAGTAAAGAACGCTCAAGCAGCCGGACCCATTCCAAAGCCTACTCATCCTAGATCCGGTTTTGCACGCTTGTGCAGAGACTATACCGATTTGGGTGGAAGGCCATTCAAAGGATCCAAGAGTGTTATAGAATTTCAAGCTTGGCTCAAATCATGCGATCGCATCTTTTGTCGCATGAACCTTATTGACCTTCATCGAGTCCAAGTGGCTTCTAGCATGCTCCAAGAAAGAGCATTAGATTGGTATGAGCTCTTAACTTCGGAGATTATCGAAGCGGATCTTACTTGGGAACAGTTCCGGGAAAGATTCGAATTGAAATTTGTGTCGGAGGCTGAAAAAGTAACTTTGGCCCGGCGTTTTATTGACCTTGTTCAAGGTAAATCTTCTGTGATAGATTATGTCGCTTCTTTCGAGTCTCTTTCTAAATACGGAGTTGAGTATATTAATACCCCGATGAAGAAAAATCAAAGATTTGTCTATGGCTTGAATAAGAATCTTAAGAAGCCATTGCTTTTGAAACTGGAGGTTTCATTTGATCAGCTTATTGATATCGCTCTTCGTCTTGAAGAGGCCGATAGAGAGAGCGATATTGAAGTTGTGCGTGCCAAACAGAACTTCAACAACAACATGAAGAGGCCTATTAAATTCGAAGGCCCCAATCCCATCAAGAAAGGGAAGCAACAAACTCCGGTAGCAAAGTCTCCTATCTCTAGTCGTGGACGATGCTACAATTGTGGTTCCACGGACCACTATGCAAAGGAGTGCCTGAAACCCCTCTTTTGTCATTATTGCAAAGGTTCGGGTCATCTTTTATCTTCATGTCCTAAGCTTCCAAGCAAGAGAGAAGGAAAGCTGCAAGCCCCTGGCAACCCTTCTCTTGGTCAAGGTATTTTCATTCAATCCTTGATGGCATTGTTTTATTTTGTGGTCTTCTTAGTTGAGTTCTTTTGATATGGGTCCCATCTCACTATTTTATATTAAAAGAACTTGTTGATTCTTTTTCTTTAAAAACATTTTTGGGCTTGATGATTTCTTTGAGAGTTGTGAATCCGGATGGTAGGTCCGCAACACTCAATTTGGTTTTTATTGAAGTCGAAATTATGTTAAGAGATTTTTCTTTCCGAGCCGATAATTTTACTTAAGCTTCGGAATTGATTGTTTGTAAGGATCGGCTTAATGAAGCCCATATCCTATTTTTCGAGTGGACTATTCATCTTAAACATTTTCTATCTGTTAAGCAGCTTTCTAATTTTTCTTTGTGATTCCGATTTCACATTTTTGGTGGAATCATTTTATTCTTTAAGCCCTCAAGATGAGAAAGTGTTACTTCTCTTATCTAAATAATTTGTGAAACTTATCCGGTATTTTTGAGTTTGTCTTAGAATTATCACCTAAGAAATCTTTTGTGTGGTGTTAAGGTCTTTAGTTCGACCTTGCCACCGATTTTCATTTGGCGACGAGTTGCGGAGGTTAGCATTCCACTTACGCACTCCGCACTCGTTATGATTCCTATGAACGAATTATTATGTCATTCAATTTGTCCAGCTTATTTCATCCATTTTATATATCAAATATTCTATGAATATTTCGATGAGACCATTCTTTTATTTATTGATTTTTGGATGAAAATAGCAATTTAAAATTTTGCAAAATCTTTTTCATAAGATTTATTTAGAAGTATAACCAGATTTTTGTTCTTAAAACGAACAAAGAATACTCTTAGAAGTTTTTGAGAAACTTACTTATCCTATAGAATACGATTTTGTGATTGTATTGCCCATTTAGTGTTTTAAGAATTTTGGTCGATGCGCTCGATCAACGTTATCGATAGGAATTTCCTAAACGCTTTGATGAGACAATCAGACACAGTATATTGACTTGAAAATAGTAAATTTTTCTAGAAAGATTATTACATAGTGATAAATGTAATTTTGAAAGTTTTAACTTTTCAGCAAAGAAGATTATTTAAAAGAAATTCTTTCTTTTCGATACTCTTGTTCTTGTGATTCCCGGGGGGGAACCAAGACTTTATCTTTTGTACCAATGCTTATCGTATTGGTTTGGATGTCGTTCTCTTACATAAGATAACGTGCTATCACTTGTGCTTCTAAATCATTAAAAGCCGATTGAGACTAGGTATGCCACTCATGATCTAGTGCTCGCGGCTATTGTTTTCGCTTTTAGAGTTTGGCATCATCATTTTTGGATGAGAAATTTGTTCTCTACCCCGATCATAAATCTTTGGGATAATTATTTTCTCATATGGAACTCCATGTTGACTCGAATTCCTGACATCTTATGATCTTGATATTCTTTTTATTCCTAGAAGGGAAATCGTGTTGCCAATGCGCTTTGTCGTAAGCAACAAGTGGTTGATTATTTGATGTTGTCTGAATGAAATTATCTTTTTATCAAGTTCATCAGACGTTTTGGTATACTTCGTTTTATTGAGCTTTATCTCATTATGGACTAGTGTCCGGTGTTCTTTTATGGTGTTCGGTTCATCGGATGTACTGTTATTATACTACATCGATGTTCCGTCTTATTTGATTCATTGGATGTACCGTTTGTACTACATCAATGTCTTTGTTATTCGATTCATTGGATGTACCGTATGTACTACATCAATGTCTTTGCTTTTGGATTCATTGGATGTACCGTTTGTACTACATCAATGTTTTTGCTATTTGATTCATTGGATGTACCGTTTGTACTGCATCAATGTTTTTGCTATTTGATTCATTGGATGTACTGTTTGTACTACATCAATGTCTTTGCTATTCGATTCATTGGATGTACCGTATGTCCTAGTCAATGTCTTTGCTTTTGGATTCATTGGATGTACCGTTTGTACTACATCAATGTTTTTGCTATTTGATTCATTGGATGTACCGTTTGTACTACATCAATGTGTTTTCTATTTGATTCATTAGATGTACCGTATGTACTACATTAATGTCTTTGCTTTTGGATTCATTGGATGTACCGTTTGTACTACATCAATGTTTTTGCTATTTGATTCATTGGATGTACCGTTTGTACTACATCAATGTTTTTGCTATTTGATTCATTGGATGTACCGTTTGTACTACATCAATGTCTTTGCTATTCGATTCATTGGATGTACCGTATGTACTACATCAATGTCTTTGCTTTTGGATTCATTGGATGTACCGTTTGTACTACATCAATGTTTTTGCTATTTGATTCATTGGATGTACCATTTGTACTACATCAATGTGTTTGCTATTTGATTCATTGGATGTACCGTTTGTACTATATCAATGTCTTTGCTTTTGGATTCATTGGATGTACCGTTTGTACTACATCAATGTTTTTGCTATTTGATTCATTGGATGTACCGTTTGTACTACATCAATGTCTTTGCTATTAGATTCATTGGATATACCGTTTGTACTACATCAATGTCTTTGCTTTGGTTCATTGGGCGTACCGTTTTTGTACTACGCTGATGTCCCAAATTATTTGAGTTTCTAGTTCCTCGGGCGTACCGTTTTTGTACTACGCCGTTGCACCGGCTCAATTTTCTGCTATTCTTGACGTTCCCCACGTCTTTTATCTACGGAAATGCCTTAGGGATTCCGGTTTTCATTCTTGAGCCCGGTGATATTGTGGAAATTGAAGTTTCACCAGATTTGATTTTTGAGCAACATCCTATTCGAATTATTGCTTCGGAGCTCAAACGACTTCGAAATAAAGATGTTCTTCTTGTGAGAGTAGTTCAATGGTTCTCAAATCCTAGGGATTACTCTTGGGAATCTAGAGAATTCATTGAGCGATCCCGTTCTTGCTAACTCTTTCGTGCTCTTTATGGTGAACTTCTTATTTCAATTTTCTTTTGTGTTAATATGCTTTTATGGTTGTTACTTCTTATCTTCTTCTTAAATATTGCGAGGACGCAATTTCTTTAAGGAGGGGAGTCTGTAACAACCCGCATATTTATCGATTTTATATTTAAATATTTTATTTAAATATTTTATCGTTAGTCGGATTTTAGTCCGAAAAGCTACTTTTTGCAAACAGCCGAATTAGGACTCGAGACCACTTCCATTGAGTTCAAAATGCCGTTTGCGACCTTTTTGAGTATAAGCTTCGATATGTTTGGAGAAAGTTGATTTTTGCTACTTTTTACTTAGGGCTTTGGTTTGGGCTGAGCCACTTATGTATTCAGTCCCAACCCCTTCTCCTCTTCATTACTTCATTCCTCATTTCCTAATACTCAAGCTTTAGCAACAATGGTGGAAGAGATGGGAAATAGAAATTCCTAAGCCCTAGCTTGCTTTGCAAATCCAACTTCTAGCTCCAAATTCAAGAGAACCCATTGGTAAGCATCTCCCCAACTCATTCTCTCTTTGATTTCAGAAAATTCCTTAACCTAATTTAGGAAATATTTTACTTATAAGCTTAGATTGAAGCTTCTTGAGTTGTTGTTGAAGAGGAATTGATCTTAGCTTGTTTTAAAAAGCTTCTCCTTCATTGATTTGGATTTAAAGGTGAGATTTTTATCTCACATCTTTGTCTATAATTATCTTCGATTGTTAGGTATGAATTCCTAACACTTATTCTTGTGCAATTGATTTTGGTTTGGATTGATTTGGTGTATATTTCAATTTTTGGTGTTTTGGTCTAATTTATGAAAATCCTTTTATGGATATTTGGACATTGATATTTGAGGCGTATCGAAGAGCCGTTTAGGCTGGGTTGTCGTTCGACGTAATTCCTTAGTCGTCGCCATTTGCTCGTTTGATCGTTTTCGATATTCTTTTGGCCATTTTTGGCCTAGGTTCAGGGAATGCCCTGAACCCCAGATTCAGATGTCTGAAACGTAATATTCAGATGTCTGAATATTGTTCTGGGAAGATTTCTATTCTTAGATTCAGACGTCTGAATATATGATTTCAGACGTCTGAATTGGTTCATTTGGAACCAGAAAGGAAATAGGCTAAAAAGTGCATATTTCAGACGTTTGAAACACTTGATTCAGACGTCTGAATTCTGTTCTGGAAATCTTTATATTTCCAGATTCAGACGTCTGAATCCTTGATTTCAGACGTCTGAATCAGCACTATTTTGCCTATTTGCCTATTTGCTTGAGAATTCCAATTTAAATCGATTCGTGATGATCCTATTTGTTGTTATCATTTATTATGACTTTGATGACTCCTTTTTAGGGATTTTTGAATATCCATTTCGATGGATTCTTTATCGGTTTCTTTGGATTTTATTCACGTCTTCGAATGTGAATTTTACTGATTGATTGTTCTTACAATCTTCTTTGTGATTTGTCACTTTAAAAATATAAAGGTTTTCTATACTAGTAGTAAATAACAAAATTCTTTCATCAAAACGATTTCAACACTATTTTATTACAAAGCTCGTTTCTTAAACCGTTTTCCAATCTATTAGTATATACAAGCCTTTACCTCACTCGTATGAGAAATCTAATTAAACGACTTAGTAAAACAAGTGGTCTGAAACGCTTGCGTTTACTTCGTCGGTTAATTCTTGGACTTGTTCGATTGAAACTCTTGTGATAATTTTCTAGTGGAGACCTACAATTTGTTCGTAAATATTTAAGTTAAGCTAGTGGTTATGGGACATGATGCTAAGCTCATATATTTACTAGCTTACTGTAATCGACACTTCTCTTTGATCATGACGATCATTTTATGTTTTAGACTAGCATTGTGCAATGTCTTTGTGTTTTGGTTCATCGGATGTCACGCTGTACGACGTTGTTGTTCCCTTTGATTGTGTTTTGGTTCATCGGATGTCACGCTGTACGACGTCGTTGTTCCCTTTGATTGAGATTTCTGGTTTTCGTGTGTTGAATTCTGGAATTTGTGTTTCACCAAATTTTACGATTGGCATTTATATATATGTCATTTATTGTGGCTTGGTGAATGAAATTAGGAGTATGACATTCCTTTTTATCTTTGAGAAGATCTTTGCGATATTGATTAATCTCTTATTGATTTTTCAACTACTTATTTATCACAGCTTGGCATTGTGATTATTATGGGTTTAGTCATATCTCTTATTATATATTACTTCATCTGATATTTATAGCTAGACTGATCCGTTTATTATTTTCTTCTTAAATAATACTCGGGTCAGACTGAGATTTTACAGGTGCTTCTGCTTGACTCCTTATCGGACTTTCATCTGATCTTTTGGCTAACTACTCTAGTTTGGTAGTTTTTTTTGTTGTATACATTCAAGATATAGACTCCTTGATGTATACATATTTTTGTCTAGCACTTGTATCTATTCCTTTGTGATGTTGTGGATCTTATTTGACCACTACTCTGATATACACTTTCATGTGTAATATTCATATCTATTTCCGCCTTTGTGATATGAATTGTCTGTGACTGATTTATGTTATGTTTATTTCTATATTTAATTCCGAAGATATTTTAGCCACTGTGTAGTAGCTTTGAGTTTGTGTAGGTATGTCGGATTTCCTCTTGATAAAGAAATGCATGTTTTTCTATCTGACATATCGATGCTCGCACAAAGCAATTATACAGATGGTCGCTCCTCAACAGCCTTATTCTCCGTGCTAGTCGACAGCATTACTCCGTAGTGTTCTTGGCTAGCGTGGGTATAGAGGTGGGGCGTCACAAAAGTACTTTCTTTGGCTTACTTAATTTAAACAAATATATCGGATGATTCAAATATAAGATCGCACATAGCTTCAACATGTCCCACTGTCTCACTGTTTGGGTGATCATATGCACTTTAAGAGATCGAGTTCATTTACTATTTTCTATTACTAGCATGTTCAAACTCATTAAGTTGAATCAACTTAGTAGTTGAACTCAATGCCATATTGGATTTTATAGTCTCCTTTAGATCGGCATCTAAAGAAATAATTAAAACTTCAGTTCATTATATACTTAGTGCATGATAAAGCTAAACCATACGTTTCGATGTAGATGTGTCAGATTGTTTAATGATATACAAGGAAAAATTAAACTAAAGGTTGTCAAGCATATACATAATATGCAGGCCAAGCTGGTTTATTTATATTTTCAAAGAATCCGATTTCCAAAATTGCGTATTCAAATATCAATGTTATATGTAATAATTGCAACTACAGTTTAATGCAAAAAAAAGGAACAGGCAAGTAAAACAAATATATATAAGTAACAAAAGAAAAACATGCTGAAATTAAACTAATAATTTAAGTGATTGAGACAATTAAAGTATAAAATTGCTGATGCAAAAGTAGGCACATCAAGAGTGCAATATGATTATAGCATTGGATATATTTACACCTTAATAATCATAATATGTAGCTACAATACCCATTAAAGAACTCTATCTTTAGCCATAGTGGTCAAAATATTAGCTCATCGAAGGACATTATTCAAAAGTTTGAATAAAATACAAGCAGTTTATGCATTAAAAATTATTCAATGGTGTAGTTTTCTACGTGATGCGTACTTGCAGAGTCTTTTGAATGTGTATTTGCATACATAAAAAACACAAACATGTCCTCAACTCACGATTAATTGTCTTGCCATGTGGCTCAATAAAGAGCACGGTCAACTCAACAAAGGTTGTAACCATTTCCATAATAACAAGAGTGGATGCAATTTCATTCACATTATGTGTATGTGTCATCAGATAAGAATGCAAAGAAGAAATTTCTCTGAAAATTCATATACTTTGCCCTATATTTTAGTTCTTAATGATTGAATGGTTTCTGCTTTAGCCAGATGGACTAACATGTGGTGCATGTGAGTTTAAAATAAGCAAAAATGGAACATTTAATATATGACTGTCAAAGTGTTTTGTTGCTGCGTCTAAAATTTGAAGTTGAAACAACTGTATGATGACTAAGCTCAGGAGTTCATTATATTGTAGAATATCATCGTCGTACTTTTTGTGTAAAATTTGATATCGGATGAATGATTACATTTACTTTTGTTTTTCATGGTTTTATGTTGTTATTGTGTCTTTGTGAATATTTTATCTTATACATACAGTAATGGATATTATTTCTTTCTCAAAAAAATTTCATTTACATCATCAAATTGGACTTCCAATGTGAAATTGGGTTGATTCTTTGCATAGGAACTTGCTATGACGAAACTTAATTTATTCATGGCACTACACCTGTGTTTTCATTTTACTCTAAGATGATATATTAAAGTGATAAACTATGAATTTTGGTCTTTGATGATACTAAAAAAAAGGAAAAATGTTGAATTGCATAACAAGTCCAAATAAATGAATAAAGGGCGCATAAACTCAAATGGAAAGCAAAGAAATTTGTCCTCCATAAATAAATACAAAAATTAAGACAGATAGTCAGTTTCAGAACTTATAAAACGTATCTCATTAATATTTAACTATGATCGATAAAAGAATTCACTTTGATATATTACACGAAAGGAAATTAATAACCATATAAACCAATACAAAACTAAAAACCCATGCTCGGTCTTTTTTTCCTCAATTGATATTCATGACGTGTTTGATGTGTCATCGCTATGTCCCACTGATTTGCCCAGTAAGTGTGAACGGTTGAAATTGTTCCGTTAGTGATAGTGCATTGGATGCCAACGGCAATTACCACCAGCTAATTTTACTTTGTTTCTATATGTAATCTATTGTAAAACAATTAAAATACATTAACAATATGATTAGTAAATACAATTTGAAGTACCCTTTCTCAAAATAAGAATACATTCTCTTTTCGCAAAATAAAAACGCATGTCCCTTTCAGAATACAAGATTCTCTATTTGTATATTTCATGCCTTTTTTTTAATTTTTAATCGCTATATGCTTCGTGTTTGTAAAGTACATAAGAATATGTTAGAAATGTAAAAATTAGAACTGTTTTTTGCCCTACAATCACCTATTTCGTTGATTTCTGCGTTTTTTCCATACATGACTACCATGAGAGTAGCTGAGGTAAGTTTCGTTTATACAAACTACCCGTTGAAAAGTCATGCTTTATTACAAAAATATTTAATGATATCTGTTTGAGCCATGTACTGTATTTTACAGGAAACACAAATTGCTGAGGTTTTGATCCAATTTGGACCTTTGTGACACAGAAACGATCCACTACAATAAAAATGCCCTATTACAATGCCCTTTTTACAACGGGCATTTGCTGCCCGTTGTAATAGAAGGCTATTACAACGGTCGATTCAGGAACGTTGTAATAGATGCCCCTTTTTACAACGGGCATTTGCTGCCCGTTGTAATAGATAGCTATTACAACGGTCCATTCAGGACCATTGTAATATATGCCCTATACAACACTCTTTTTACAACGGTCCATTCAGGACCGTTGTAATAGATGCCCATTTTTACAACGGGCATTTGCTGCCCATTGTAATAGATCTCTATTACAACGGTCCATTCAGGACCGTTGTAATGTATTTATTAATTACACTTAATATTTAATTATTATAATTAATATTCAATTATTTAGTAATTACATTTAATATTCAGTATTTAATATTCAATATTAGATAATTAAATTAGTAAAATTCGAAACTAAATTCATAAACACATTTGAAATTTTCATAAAATTCAAGAATTAAAAAGTAAAATTTTAAGATAACTTAAATTTTTAGAAAGTTTCCAAAATCTTAGAATATTTAATATTTCAAATAATTTAAAATTTGGAAATTTTGTAAAATAAACTTAAAAACATTTGTAAAATTTATAAACAAAAATTTGAAATTTTCATAAAATTATAAAATAAAGAGATTAAATTTTTATAAAATATTTAAAATTTCAAAATATTAAAATAATTCAGAATTTGAGAAATATAAATTTTACTGTAAAATTTTTAGAAACTAATGCCCCTTTTAGTTTCAAATGCATTAGTAATTACATTTAATATTCAGTATTTTACTGTAATATTTTTAACTAAACCCCTTTTATTTTTTAACACCCTTAACCCTTTTCTCCTTAACAAATCCGGTTGGCCCTTCTTTCTCTTTGTAGACCCGATCCCTTTTTATAATTCTTGAGTAAAAGAAAATGGCGGCTGTTGTTTTTCTTCTTTCTGAAATTAAGGCTTGAAAAATTGGGGATTTCATTCCTTTCTCTGATCCAAAATTAGGGCTTTGCGAAGCGCCTACTGTTGTTCGATCGCGTGGATAATCGTGAGTTGCTTCGATCGATTGTTTCCTTGTATCTTACTGCGGTTGCTTCGATGGAGTTCGTGTTCGAATTTGGTATGTTCTTTTTATTGCTTGCAATTGCTTGATTTCTGTATTGCGAACTCCTTGATCTATGCCGATGATGATAGTTTGGTTTTTATAGGGTTCGATCCCCTGAGTTTTCGTTCGTATATTCGTGTTTGAATTTGTCAATGGAATTGCTCTGGACGCTGGTTTTCGTTTTGATGCTTGAGATATTCTTGACTTGTTCATAAACGTATATACTTGATTTCTTGGTTTGCACGGCTTTGTATTATTTCGTGATTGCCTAGGCTTGAATTTACTGCTCCGTGAATTTCTTGTTTTGACTTGTTCGAGTCACAGCTTCGATCATTTATCATCACCTGACTTCGGTTTTAAAATACTCGGCTTTGACAACGATATTGAACTCCCCTGTGACTTTATTTGATTCTGAACATCACCTGATTCTGAGCATTGAATATCATGCTTTCTGGTCTGAAGCTTGGTTACTTGTTCATGTTACAGTGACCAATTTTTGTTTTTGCCTTGAGCATTGTTATTTACTTGACCAGTTGTTCATTTGAACTTGTTTGAGACCTGATTGCTTTGAACTTGATCATGTTGACTTCTCTTGAGTCTGTTTACATGTGCACTTGTCTGCATTGTTGCTTGGTCGACACTTGCATCACTCTGGTTAACTGTTGCTGCACTGTAACTCGAGTTTTCACTGTCATGTTGCTGTTGACATGTTCATTTTATTCATTTGAGTTTTGATGCTTCATGTAGCTGTTGGATCTTGCATTGTATTTCGAAAAGAGTTATCAAGTTACGATTGCTTAGTGGTTTCACTTGTACTTTGTTTTATTGTATTAACAATGGAGGGGAATTTGCTTTTAAGAGTTTTGCTTCAGCATGTATAATTGGACTATAATGATTTAGACTGTTTATTATTTTTTGAATTTGTTGCGTTTTGGTTCTGGGTTGAATCTGGTTCTATGTTGATGCCTTTATTACTATTGTTGTCACTCAAATTGGTGTCAACTTGCATTAATTTATTCAAGTTATCCCATGCATTGCTGTTTTCCTGTGCTTTGCTTCGTTTTTTTCATAATGATTAGGCATTTATCATAAAAATATGGATCATTCATCAATGTTTTTTCACAATCTTCTTGAGTCTCGAACTTTACTAAATAAAATCTGTTAATACGAGAGAAGATTTGAAACTCATCACTAGGTTTCCAGACTTGTGTTATGTAGGATTTAAAGAGGTGATATTATGGTTTTGGACCCATGACATAAATAGCTATTAGCACAGCTCGTGTGCTTGTTTGTATGTTGTATCATGATGCACTTGTTACTGTGTCATCTTCACTTGCATTGTTGTGCCACTGATTTGATTTGTCGAAGCTTTGCATTCTTCATGTTGCCTTGTGTTGAACCCAGTTTTAAAACTCGGGTTTGACCTTGTGCTCGTGTCATGATTTTAAATATATTGCACGTGAGTTGAACCCGGCTTTGCATTTGGGTTTGACTTGTGCTCACTTGTCCCTGTAGCATTATCAAGTGTATATCGGTGTGCACGGCCTTGTGGCATATACAGTGATACACTGTGTATGTCACAAGTTGTTCGTGTATGATGAATTCAAATTTAAATGATGACGAACAACCCAAATAACTGAGGCAAATATTCTTTTCAAAAAAATCACATTTTATTTTATATTGCAAAAATATTTCTTTTTCAATTTTACTGTGTTAGTAAATATTTTTGCAGATTGCTCAGATGCTGGATTCTAACTGGAAAGAAGTTGAAGATAACAATACGAGTGTGAGTGATATGTAGTGAGGTTCTGAATGTAAAATAGTGATGTAATGAAATTTGTATCAAAATTGTGTAGTGAATAGTGAGAGTTTGAATTTGTACTATTTAAAAATTGTAATAAATATTTGCTTGAATAAAATATTCGTTTGAATTCAAAATTTGTGCTGTAATTTTTTTTTATAATTTGCATTTATTTTGCAACGGTCAGAAACCGTTGCAATATCATGTATTACAACGGGCATTGCCCGTTGTAAAAATATGTATTACAACGGGCATTGCCCGTTGTAAAATATGGTCGACCTATTACAACTAGGCCTAATACAACGGGCGCATGCCCGTTGCGAAATGCATATTACAACGGGCATTGCCCGTTGTAAAATGCCTGTTTTGTTGTAGTGATCATGACTTTAGGAGTTTATGCGTCATTTTTCAATTTTGGTTTATGTCAATCGAAATAAAATGATCTTTGCCATGAATCTAAATGGTAAGCGTTCATTCTCAAGTTGTTAACTTTTCTTCCATTTGACTGATATTTGCTTTTTCGAAAATGATCATATTATCAAAATTTTAACTTTGTTCACTCTATATTTTCCCTAAGATGTCGATGTTATTAAATTTATGCATTGCTTGATTAGCCCAAATGCGTATAATGCTTGAATTAAACCTAATTTTGATCCATTTAACAATTAACAATCTTCTTTTAATATTTTATGATAAAATATATATGTATAGCACTAAAATAAAACAACTAACAATGTAATATTTTTGCAGAAGTTACGTAGTTATGCTAAATTTACGTATTCGGTTCATTTCTACAGGTAATATTTAAAAAAAAAAACCATTTTATCTAAGTTTAATGATAGGAAACTTGCTTTTCCATGATTTTGGTGGTATGTTTAGTTTTTGCCTTTATTTGGTCCTGAGGCTGATACTTTCTTATGATTTCTAGCAATTACTATTTAGGATTTTAATTTTCGACATGATTTCGTTGTACTTCAAGTGGTATTGGCCAATTCTATCATGAGTTATTGTGAGACATATTAACAATTATCGACCGGTACCAAAAAAATTGATGTTCCTGTCAAATATATTTTATTCCTCTTATTTATATTATTGTGGCTATTAGTTTCTTATTTAGGTTTTTGAAAATTTCAATTACAAAAGTTTGTAGGAAATCATGCATTTTGATTCTAGCATGTCAGATGATGGATTTGTTGCAATATGACTATCTATACCATTCCAGAAAAAAGAGGTGTTTTATGTTTCTAAGTTCTGACCATTACAGAGTTTCATTTCTCCATGACATTTATGTCTTTTCCAAATCATTCATTATTGAATCCAATTTTTATAGAAAGCTGCTAGAGGGCCGGAATACAAGCAGTATGAAATGTGCAAAGTTTGGATTAAAAGGTGGAATCTAGGGAAAGCCGTGCTATTTGATGATGCAGATCACTATGCATATGTTTCACGCCTTTATTTCTGTCCTTCAAGACTTACTGATTCTAAGCGAATCAGTTACTTCCACCTATATTCTTTTGATTTATGGTTGCAATCTAGAAAACACGTCACCTGTACAAAAATAAAGGTGTCGAATACACTATGATAGCTTCACGACATGTAAGTTGAAGCGTAAGTTCACAAAAATACTAGCATAATATTTTACTAATAACCCAAAAATTCATTTTCTGGTATTTTGGGTCTCCTATTCCTTGAGATAAAGCTTTGAACTCCAGCTGCTCGGTACCAGAATACTATCTCCCTGCAAATGAAAGAAAAATTATATAACCACAAAAGCCTTAAAAATTACTTATAGTTTGCTTTCACAACCTGGGTTTTGGAATACCAATTCCTCCTGCGTACGTGCATCGCACGTGCCAAACTATATATACATATATATATATGTATGTATGTATGTATGTATGTATGTATGTATGTGTGTGTGTATATAAACAAACTCAAACAAGTCATATATAAACTTATGTAATCTCATAAATACGAACAAACAATTTACATATAACCATATAAATTTATGTATATAAACAAACCGATTCTATTCTTATATAAACATACACACACCCATATACATATACATAACTACATATTATATACAACTTGTACAAACTTTTGTGCATATATAAACCGGTTTATCGTTTGTTTAAACTTTTATATATAACAAATAGAACTTATATCTCATGCATCAACTGATTAAATATAAGAGCTATTATATATACAACTAGTTCAAATATTCTATTATATTTGTGCATAAATAGAATGGATGAGAGGCTACAGGCCTACATGCAACCTAAAATAATTTATGCATATATTATTTCAAAAAGAAGACAACACTGTATCAAGTGACTTGTACATTATATACGAAACTGTATATATACAAAAGTTTATAAAATTTTATAACATTGGCTGCAAAGGCGAACCACGGAATTGTAGATTCTCTGGCAGCTATGAGTCTAGCAAGCCAGTTTTCCGCTACGACTTCCCCGTTCTGCTAGCTTTATTTACCTTTGTATATAAAAAAGGGAGAAAGGGCGGAGGAACTGGGTTGAGACTAGGCGACAGGGAGGTGGAGTCTGGTGTTCGGGTGGCTGTGGGAAGCGGGTGCACTGCGGAGGATAGAGAGGAGAGAAGAGGGGCTACTAGCAAGATCAAGGCGGCTGCTTTGGTGGTCGGTTTTTAAGGCGTAGGGAGGTGGAAGACTCGGTTAGATGGAGTGGTGGAAGGGGCCAGCGAGGCTCGGGAGGTTTGCGATGTGGTGGCTGCCTTGGAGGAAAGGCAGTGGAGACGATCTGCTACTCTGTGCGTTCATTCGGGTTTGGTGGCTGCCACGATAAGGGATGGAGGCAGAGGAAGTGCATGGTGATGTTTGCGTGAGGAGCGGAGGGGTGTGCTGTCACAGAGATGCTGGTGGGAGGCGGAGCACTAGGCGTTGCTGTTGTTTGGCTATGGGGAGAGTTGGAACTGTGGTCGGGAGGGTGATTGGCAGATGGTGGTTCGGCCATGGAGGTATGGGTTTGGGAGGTGCGGGTAGCGGCCAAAGGTTATGGGGTCGCGTTTTGGTAGTCTGGGTGGTGATCGCGAGCTAGTGTGAGGCGGTTTGGGAGTTCAGCTTGGTGGAGTTCGTGGTTGCTGGTGGTGGGGTCGGCCAGTGGTGGTAGAGAAGAAGAGTAGGAATGAGGAGAAAAGGAGAAGCAACTGAGAGGAGGGAAGAGGTAAAGGATCGAAATGATTTTAAAGGAGGTGGAGGAAGAAGAGGGTGTACATGTTGATGGAGAAGAAAGAAAATGAACAGGAAAATGAAGAGGATGTTCAACGGTGGTTTCATATAGCTTTATTTAATTGATATATTTATTATATACTGCAACAGAATGAATGAACTTACCTATTTTTGTGAACCGTAGAAACAAAACAGCTGGCCGAAGACCAAATGTAAAGTGATGGCAACGGATTGATTAAGCTAAAAAATTTAAAAGCAATCTTATTTTTGGTTGGACAATACGTAAATTTTGAAACCGAAGAAAGGAGTAAAATCACAATTTACGGTACCGTTACAACGAACCGTTTTATTGCTTCCGTCACGTACTGGACTTCACAATACAGAAATAAATATAATATGGAGATCAACATGACGGAATGATCAGAATGGTAGACAGATATCAGTGATATGACCACCCTATCTAAAGTCGATATTTGGCATCGAAAAATGCTGCTAAAACGCCGAAAATAAGATAAACGGGGCAATGACATTCCAAATTTGACGAAACAAAATATGACTTCTCACTCAGAATATGATTTAAATATCTATTAAATAAAAATATTCAGATTTGAAAAGTATTTTATTACCAAAAAATATTAACTGATTTAAATTTAAATAAAATTACATAATAAAATAAACTTTCACATTTTCTGATGAAAATTTAGCAGTTGCTATGTTTAAATAGATGCATTCCAAATATTCAAATTTTATTTTCAAATTCAATTATTTAAATTTCATAAAAATTCAGTTAATTACACTATTTAAACCATTAAAATTTATGGGTTGTTACACTCTTCCCCATTCAAAATTTTTCATCCCCGAAAAAGAAGGAGAGGAGAGTAGAAGCAACCAAAAATATAATAGATTGAAATACCAAATACAACAATTAATTTAAAACCATATAAACTACATTTAGTTTAAAATTGGTTTTTATTCAAGTAGTTGATTCCAATTCATTTTATTCAATCAATCGAATTTGTTGTGTTCACATTTGATTGATTTCATTTCCATATATTTTTATTCAATTGATTTGTCTTTAATTTATTAACATTTATTACAAAACTTTCCCAACAAATTTGTTTTATTTAACTCATCTATTAAATATATTTGATCAACCATAGTTAATTCCACCTCAACATTCAACTTCACTATTCAAATCATATAGATTTAAATTTTAAATAATTAGCATTCAACAATTTGGTTTAATCCATTTTATTCAACTAATAAATAGTCAATAAATTTAAAACTGATTTTCTTTCATTTTATCAACATTTCTTTCAAACATATTCATTTTTAAATTAACTCATTTATTTTTATCCATTTTTCTTCAGCTAAGTTGATTCCACTAAAATTCAAGTTCACTATTCTTAAGTTCATATTTACCTGCTTAAATGGTCTTCTCTTTTATTTATTTAATTCATTTCACTTAACATAATCTGCAACATATATTAGGTGTATTCATTTTATAACCATATATCATTCAAAAATTGAATTTTCCTTTTTATTATTCAATTTATTATTAGTAAATTCCCTTAACAACATATCATTTTTGATAGCCCATACTTATATCATAGTGTTTACTATCCAATTACATTCTAATTACATTTAAACTTTTCTAGGTAAGTTATATTAATGTTTCAGAGTGTAATTAAAAACTCTACAAATTTTCCTTTTATTTACAACATTTATTTTAGCCAAAATTTAGTTTGAACAATTTATTACTTTATTTCTCTTGTATAACCTTTAATTATATATTCACTCTAACATTTTAACTTTTTGAATATTTTAGGTAAGTTAGATATATTAGAATGCAATTTATTATTATACAAATAAGTTTTATTCAAATTCAACTATTTCAAGTTGGTTTAGTTTCATTTATCATTTTAGATATTCCAATTATTCAAAAATTTCAATTTATTTCAATAATTGAAACCATCTCTTAATATAAAACTTTAAGACTCAAATTTCTGGTTTCACTTCAAACTATTTTGAAATAATTATATACGTATATATTTTATAAATCAAATTATACATAAGAAATTTAAATCAAATCCATTTTTCCAAAACAAACATATAACAAAGCTATTAAGGGGCCTCACCACTTCGAGCTCGAAATTGAATGTCGATGATGCTGCAGTCATCACCGAAATTATTTTCCAACGACAAATGAGGAGAGTACTGATTCACTTCATTTAAATTCTTTGAAAACAATTCCTATTCGAAAATACCTTCAAATAATATATTATTTCAAACCATGGATACCAAATTTTTGTGAAGCATCAGAAATTAAATTCTTAAACCCTTAATTTAAATTTATTTCAATTCCAAATCAATTTATAAACCATGTTTTATAATTTCATTTGTTTATCATGTTGCAATTGCCAATGATTTACAAAACAATAAATGATAATCAAATATTATCATTTCTAACAATCAATTCATTTAACAATTTAATATCAGAAAATTATACCTTTATATATATATATATATATATAATATAATCATACACAATTTTTTTCTTTTACAAATTTTTGGAAAACAATATTGTGTCATTTTTCTCTATTCAAGTGTTTTGGAATTCCTATCGATAGCGTTAACTAGACGAATCGAACGAAACCCAAAATTCAAATTTAACAACTCAAACGACATAATGTAAATACAAATACGCTCCCTCATAGGATGATTCAAGAATAGATTTAAAACAAGGATAGATATTCACATTCAGAAGGACCTGATCAAAGAGAATTCTAACCAAGATAGGTGTGCTCGATAGGGAGATAAGATAATTAAATTATGAAAGAGGAAACGGGTAGCCTTATATTAATTACGGCGACCTTAACCGGTCAACCGAGATTTCAGGAATAAATTGATGCGGAAATTCAATTTACTACTTGAAAGTGAGAGAAGTGACTTTACTAGAACATCCGAAAATAGTCAGACAATAGGGGTGGAGCCAAAATCACTAGGCTGAAAGGATAAACCGCCTACAAAATCCTGAGGCAATCAAATTCGATCACAAGAGAATTTACCCTGGTCATTTATAAGAGAAATGGTTCAGACGTTGTAGGAGATAAAAGCATCGAAATCGATGATATAGAAATCTCCGATGAATTGACGCTTGTTGCAAAGGGGTTTCACCCTTTTTCAAATCATTCCAAGATTGGCAGAACCACCGATGGATTAGTCACACAAAGGATGAAGTTGACAGTTGAGCATGGAGCTATGGGATGCTCTAGTATCAAGAAGAACACGGAAAGAAGGATAAGAATGGATTTCGGAAAAAAGGGAGAGTTCCGAAAATTCAAAAGAAATTCTAATCAAAGAAGATCCTAATGAAGAATTTCAAGTTTGAACGAAGGTGACTCTGTAATTAAATTTACTTTATATGCTAACATTTGCCTAAACCAGAGCTCCGATACCAATTGTAACGACCCGCTATTTCGAACCATTCGCATATGCACATGTCAGACTTGAATTGCTCAAAACAACATATTTTTGATTTTATATTTGGCAAAACTCATCATATACAGTAAATAAATCAATCACAGAATCATAGACACAGAGTAATATAACAATAAGCAGCGGAATAGATAAATAGTATTTCACGAACTACTATATAAACATTAGAGTTTGAAATAAAATACAACAAAAATCTCAAATGAGAGTAGTCTTGAAAAAACAGATGCCAAGTCTGAAAAAAACAACTGAATAGCTGAAACTGAATGGACATAGATGAATCTCCAAGCGAAGCTCCAACTCCAAAAGTGAGTCTCAAATGTTATGACACTCAATCTGACCCGAGCGTAAAGCAAAACACAAAACACTCGAGTCAGGATTAACATTCTTACATTAATAAATTCAAATCAAGTGAAATGTCAACTGAAATACAAGTAACTTAAAGGATGCTTAGGATTTACATCTTCTAAGGATCCGTGGAACTATCTACTATGTAGTAATGTACGCTGTTACAATGTGCCTAAAGTAAAGTAAAAGTATTAAAATAACATTAAGGCTTTACCCATATTCCCCTTAACACATTTTTATATATTTCCATAGTCTATACAGTACCCTAATTCCTCTGTAAACTGGAGGGCTATCAGAGGGCACTCCATAGGTATGGTATAACCCAAACTCGTAGAAGGCGCGATAGGGCATGCGACACAACACTCGAGGCAATGCCTTGGTAGATATACCATTTGCACTCCCGGACTGGTGCTAACGCATAACAGCTACTACCACCCACCTCATGACACACTCCCAAATCAAAGGGTGCACCTAATAAAATCACAAAGGCAATAGAATGATATCGAAGAAATGTGCCCAATTGGAGGAATGGCCTCACTTGGCCCGGTATAGTTTCTGTTTTAGCAGCATCAAGCTGACTCATGGGAGTCAGGGCTATGTAAATAACATATAAAATCGTCACCAAACCATCCTACTTCACTTTGGAATCTCCATCAAGTACACAATTGTTAAAGTGGTTTTCGGTATTGGCAGAGAGTATGACAATATTTGATCCGGTCTCTTTGACAACCAAACACTTATTTCACACCGTGGTCATTTCATTTCGAATAGTTTATACTTCATATCAAAATATCATATTCATTCAAAACCATATCAACTTATTATCATATTCACTTTATATAATATTCATTTTCAAAATCGTAACACTTTCAAAAATTATAACACTTCAAAACCATAGCACTTTTGAAATCATAACACTTTGGAAATCATAGCACTTCGAAATCATAACACTTTTAAAATCATAGTTTAGATATTGAAAATAGTATACAAATTAAATAGTTATAAAAAAAGATAGTTTATATAATAAAATAATATACATATTAAAATATTTTATACATTAGATATACTTTATATAACAGAAATAGTTTCCTCCAATTTCACAAGCCGATTCAAATCAGCTTAACTTCCAAAATTCAATTTAAATCAATTCCGATTTAACCATTTCAAATTTAAAGTTCAAAGATTCAAGTTTATATATTTAAACATTTACAATATAAATCCCAATTATATTTCAATAGTTAACTTTAAGTTTATTCAAATTGAAAATTATCCCCTTAACCATTTTTATAACATTTTATTTAAATCCCAATTTATATACCTAAATCAATTTAAACATTAAATCTCAATTTTATTAAAAATCGAGAATATTCATTTAATCACTTTTTATCAAATCAAGTTACATAACCAAGTTGTAATTGTATCTTTTCAAAATCTCAAAACCAATAAGTTTAAATCACTTCTTCTTAAATTCAACTATTAACCAATTTAAATTCCAAGTCAACATTAATTTATCTTTCCAACCTTTATTATTAAAGTTATATATCTATTTTAAAATATTAATATAAATTTAAATAAATACTTAAACATATTATAAACCATTTAAATTAAACTTATTAAGAAAATAAAATTAAAATTTAAAAATCTAAAATTTACACATATTATATCTTAAAAATAAATATTTAATAAAACTCATTCCTTTCAAATCCTTGGAAATCATTTTTCAAAATATAGACCAATGGTTTTCGTATATAATTTTCTATCCTATGGTCAAGTGATATGGATATTTATCATTTCAATCCGCAATTTAAAATATCTATGGGTATATATCGTTTCGACCCGCAATTCCAAATTTAATTCAATGAAAATCGTTTGGGTTTATCATTTCAACCCATGATAATTTTCTCCTATTCTACAAGATCGTTCGGGTATGTATCATTTCAACCTATAGGGAATTCTATACTAACAGGGAACTTGATGAGTAAAAATAGTTATGATAATAATATAACATATCAACAGCAGGCATATATCATTAATAAAAAATTAAATAAAATATAAAAAATAGGATATGGTGCCATATCCCATAGGTGAACAATTATGGATAACAGCATATCATATATAGCAATTATAAAATTAACAGTTCAATTTAGCAGTATATTTCAATTGTCGTATCAAGTGAAATCAAATTTAATAAATGTAAGAACGTTAACAGTGAGTGATTGCTCATCTTTCGAGGCTAGAGAAATTCGATAATGAAATGAGTTACGAATCCAAGCACGAATTCCAAGTCAAAGCTAGATTGGCATGAATTCGATGGACAAAATGATAAATAGGAATCGATGAGAACAAGATATATTACATATATATAAATTTCAAAAATCAATTTAAACATATAGTTAAAATAGAATAAAATATGTATATATAATTATTCTCAAATCTATATTAAATTTAAATACATATAAATAAAATCTCTATGTGTATTTGCAACCAAACCCATATACTATATACATATTGTATTTAAAATCACTATTTATTATAAAAATCAATATAACTTATTTTATTATAATATATATGTGTATATATATAAACTCAAACAAGTCATATATAAACTTATGTAAGCTTATAAATATGAACAAACAATTTACATATAACCATATAAATTTATGTATATAAACAAACCGATTGTATTCTTATATAAACACACACACCCATATACATACATACATACATACATACATACATACATACATATATATAACAACATATTATATACAACTTATACAAACTTTTTTACATATATAAACCGATCTATAGTTTATTTAAACTTTTATATATAACAAATAGAACTTATATCTTATACATCAACTGATTAAATATAAGAGATATTATATATACAACTAGTTGAAATATTCTATTACAAATGTAATCATAAGAGCATCTCCAACAGGTGTAGAATTCTCAAATCTGCACCCAGAAGAGCTTCCAACAGAGGTGCAGGATACCCAATAGTGCAGAAAGGTGGGGCTTCGGCTCGAGAATTGCATATAGGGCGAGGCGCCTGTTAAACAGGCGCCTGTAGGCGCCTGTAGGCGCCTGTTTAACAGGCGCCTAGCCCTATATGCAATTCTCGAGCCGAAGCCCCACCTTTCTGCACTATTGGGTATCCTGCACCTCTGTTGGAAGCTCTTCTGGGTGCAGATTTGAGAATTCTACACCTTGTTTTCTTTTGTATGTTCTTGCTCAAAATAATAAATTTGAGATTCTGAGGTTCTCCCTAACCAATTCCTAATTTTAAATATATCAAAAAACGAAAAAAAAAATTGTTTTGTCTATTTGATCCAAAAAAAGTGGAGAATGCGCATTTGCTTGAAATATTTTCAAGATAATTGTTTTACGTCTTTGAGCACGCATAGATCCTTTGATTATACCACGGCGAAAATCCAATTGTTGTGAGTAACGTATCAAAGCCACCTCGTCTTCTTCATCACTGGTATTACTAGTAGTAATATTAGTAGCACTCGAATTAGTACTCTGATCGTTATCAGTATAAATTATTATGCGTTTCCCTTTTCTTGACCGTATTTCAGGATATTCCGTCGATTCTTCTTCATCTTCTTCTTCCAAATCATCTATTAATTTGTATGACCATATAGAGACCTTTTTACTAATTTCTTCCATTCCAATAGAATTTTTTTCTAATTTTTATTAGATCATTTGGATCAGTTGTAATTATATCGAATACAAATTTCAAAGATTTTATTTGACTTTCTGAATCTATTCCTTGCGCACGTTCAAATTAAAAATTTTCAATTGAGGTTAAGGAATTCTCAATAGGATTCGATAAAAATTTCTCATCAGAATAAAACCTATTCTTTTTATGTTCAAATATTTGAGAATTTTTAGGAAATAGACTATGAATTTTATTTATCCACAATATTCCTAAGAAATCCACTCTTGAAGTTATTAAATCAGTCATGGTTTCATTTGAATCTACATTTTTTATTGTTCCGCGATAAGGTCCATTCAAAAAAGGATCATACATTTTGGGTAAATATTGTTGTTCATGCTCATCATCACATAATCTGGTTCTTTTTTCTAGTATATTTAAAGCAAAAGATCCTTTCTCTTTTTCTAAATTTTGTATTCTACTTACAAATTCGTTCCTTAAGTTGTATTTTTTTTGTTCATTATTATAACTCCAATAATTATATAGGTCTTCGTGGTATAGTTTTTTTGTCGTGTAGAAAGAAATTTTTCGCTCTATCATTTCTGAAAAGGTTGATAAACTTGGCGGATATGTAAAAGAGATTAAATTTTTTCCTTTATTTAGGCATATATAAAAAAAATATTGTGCCATTTCATTTTGTATAGCATTTTCAAACCTATCATTTTTTAAATATCTCAATGGGTGGTTCCATCGTTTATAATCGAAAAGAAAAGTTACAGTAGGTTTTTCAAACCAAAAATAAGTTTTCTCTTCTTTAAGTTTTCTCAATTCCCAATTATCTTGATGGATATCAAGATAAGAATCTTCATAAACCGGGCTATCTTTGTCTTCTTTAGTGGATCCCTCTTGTTCCTGTTTCATCTTCTTCGTTTCGTAAGTTATTTCTACATCGCTTTCTTCCCTTTCCGAGGAGGAGGTGGGGAAGGGAAAGCCCCAATTGGTAGAAAAAAAATCAAAACTCCTTGGGGTTATCCTGCGCTTGGAAGAAGAAGTCGGAAAAGAAAAAAATATAATGATAGTTTTATTTTTCGTCGCCGTAAATTGGAATATTGAAAATAGAATGTTTTGAATTTGAAATAATGTGATGGGCGAAGGACGAGAATTGAACCCGCGCCCACTTTTTTTTCCCCCAACGGCTACTTCCCAATGGCCATTTTCTCCCTTCAAATACAACTCCACACTCTTCTTCCATTCATAACAAATTTGCTTTCTCCATTACAGTTTTTTTCTGCCGCAAATCTCAACTGAAAATGTACTCCGATTTCGACGTCGATGCTGCAAAGTCCAGTTTTGAAGACTACGACTTACAAGACGTTACGGTTCCGATTGGGGGAGAAGTAACTAATGCAAGTTGGAGCGCTGCGAAGACTACGATCTTTACTACATTTACAGTGCCCTCTCGGTTGATCCTATTCGAGGGACCGATAAAAGTGGTGAATCTTTTTGGGGCAAAGTTAGTAATTACTACAAACGGAAAAACATTAATCAGAAAAGAACGCTATCTTCAGTCAAAGGTCATTATGGAAAAATAAATCGCCAAACGCAAACGTTCGATTCTCAAATGTTTAAGCTAAAGCAAACGAATCCTAATGGATTTGGAAATAAAACGCATTTGGTAAGCTTTAATATAATATCATTGTTCTACTTTTTATCATAGTTCTCTAAGTATACTAATTATTTTTTTAACAGAGAATGGCCGCCAACAAGTTGTTCAAAAAAAATCTATAAACCTGATAGTAAACAAGCACCACATTTTTATCAATTCATGCATGTTTATGACATGTTGGTCGAGCATGTTAAATGGAAATCATCGCTTCATAAAACCGTTCAACAAGATCAATCAAACAGTGGTCGGGGTAAGACGCCTAGAGTTGGAGAAAGCTCTAGTCCTAGGAATCGCAAGGAAGCTACGGTTTAGGATTAGAAGAAGACCCAAACCCAACCGAAGATCATTTTGTTAGGCCGCTGGGAGCAAAAGTGGCCAAAAAGAATCAGATCGCTAGAGCGGATCAAGTTGACATTAAAAAACTCATGCTTGAATCTGAAGATAGATTTAACCGGGCAATGGAGACTCGAGCAATTCAACACCAAGAAAAGTTATCAAGAATGGATCAACTTCTTGCTGAAAGCCGGAAAAGAGATGAAGATGCAATAATGTTTATGAATACATCACACATGTCTGCAGAACAACTGAAGTATACGGAGCAAAGAATGAGAGAAATTATGAGGCGTAGACTTGAAGAGGGTCATTAAATGAATTACTGTTTCTACAACCTTTGTACCTTTTAATTACCGTTATTTTTATTGTGTTCTGAATGCAAGCAATTATTAATATAAGTATTTTCATTGAAATTGCATTGCATTGAAAAAAGATCATAACAACATTACGTTAATTAAAGATAAACAGATTACAATAACAATAATAAGTAACAACAACAGAAACAACAGTAGGAAAAGTAACAACATAAATATAGTTTCACTGATTTCCAACAAAGCTCCAAAGATGATCTATGAGATCATTTTGCAATCTTCGATGCAGTTGAACACTACGGTAGGACATTTGGCTTTCTACATGAAACTCGAGTTCTAGTGCGCTGCCAATCATATCGTTGCGCCAAACAGGCGGTGGTGTTGGAGCACCCTCGTAAAAGTAATCTTCTTCCATGTCTCTTTCATCCTCTACAATCATATTATGTAAAATAATACAAGTGTATATTATTTTGGTCATTTTAACTGGCAACCAAAGTCTGCATGGATTACTGACTATGGCAAATCTAGACTGAAGAACCCCAAATGCTCTTTCAATGTCCTTCTTATGGCCTTCTTGCATCGCTGCAAACTTTGATTGTTTATTGTTTTGTGGGTTAGGAATTGTCTTCACAATGGCACTCCATTTAGGATATATACCATCACCATGATAATATCCATGATCGTACGTGTTACCTCCTAAAGTAAAGGTAAAAGGAGTTGATCTACCGTTTGTTAAATCATTGAACAACGTAGATCGTTCGACTATGTTAAGATCGTTGTTTGAACCCGGCATTTCAAAAAATGCATGCCATATCCCTAAGTCATACGACGCTACGGCTTCAAGAATAATAGAGGACCTACGAGACTTACCTTGATAAGCTCCAGCGTATGCCTTTGGACAATTTTTCCACTCCCATTGCATGCAGTCTATACTGCCTAACATTCCAGGCCAGCCTCTACTACCATGCATATTTAATAACATAACTATATCCGCCACGTTCAGTCTGCATAAGTATTGATCACCATAAATGTCCACGATAGCTTGACAGAAATGCTCTAAACACTCTAATATCGTGCTTTCCGCCACTTTCAAATTTTCATCAAGCGCATCCGCCGGTCCTGCATATGCAAGCATTCTGAGTGCAGCTGTCATTTTTTGAATTCCAGTCAATCCCATTATACGAGATGCATTGGGTTTGAAGATAAAATATTTGTCATGCTGCTTGACGCATTGTAGGATTCTAAGAAATAGAGGACGCCTCATGCGGAATCTTCTTCTAAAATCAGCATCTGTGTAAGTAGGATTTGGAACAAAGTAGTCTTCCATCAGTCTGTCGTTGTGCCATGAATTCCTACGATTTTTATACCGACGACCAACAACTGATCCACCATGTTGCCTACTCGATTGACCAACCTGTAGTGCAGCCATACTTATTAGTTCCTTTTCGCGACGAAAATGATCTTCCATCATTTCATCAAATTCCTCGTCGCTATCATCAAAAAAAATATAATCTTCTGTCGCCATTTCTTATATTTGAAATTTTATGAAATAAGAATGAGCAATAATACTTCTAAGCATCTAACAAGCCTTTTACAGCTTAAATCACATGTTGTCACGACTGTAGTTTCCCGTCACATCTAAACACTATGACTATTGATGCAGTGTCTCGTCCCATCATATACTATTAACTATTGATGCAGTTTCTTGTCTGTAGTGTCATGTCTGCAGTGTCTCGTCCCATCATACACTATTGACTGTTGATGCAGTGTCTCGTCCCATCATACACTATTAACTGTTGATGCTGTGTCTTGTCTGCAATGTAACGTCTGCACTGTCTTGTCCCATCATACTGAAACACCCAAAAATTAATACAGTCAATGACAATAAATACACAAACAATAATACACTCCATAATATTACACTCCATAATAATAGACTCTACAACAATACAACCATAATAGTAATACACTCCATAATAGTACATTCTACAATAATACACTGCATAATAATACATTCCACAATAATACACTCCACAATAATAATACACTCCACTAAGAAACTAGCTGTTACGGTCAAATTGTAAGTTGTGCATGATATTTCGAAGATGTCTTATTTCTCGTTCCAGCTTGTTGGCATATGTTATGTCCCTTGGGCATAGCCGTTCATCAACCCATTTTGCATAAGTGCAACCTTCAGACCAGAAAGGACACAACTGGATTCGACGACCAATATCTTCGCCATCAGCTCTAACCACAACTTCAACCTTATAACCATAATGGCAATATACTGTGTAAGACTCAGCCTATTGTTCAACCGAAGGTTGCAAATTTTGTACTTGTTCAACCTCCTGTGATTGTTGATGAACCAACTGTTCGTGTACTGGTTGAACATCTTCTTGAAGTGTGAGTTGGTCAAGATTTGGGAATTCACGAGAAATGTCCTCGTAATGTTGGTCTTGTTAATTGATATTCCAATCTTCATCGATGTGTTTGCTTTCCGTTGGAACGTACCCGACATCAGAGTCAATAGATGATGACCAGGAAGGCATTGATACGAGGATGAGAAGATTGAAGGAGCAGAGAACTGAATTGTGTGTTTGAGAAGAAAAGCTCCTACATATATATTGAAGCGTGTGAACGTTAAAAATTAATTATGTTTATATATTAGCACTGTGTTTTGATTTGACAATGCATTAGAAAGTTAAAATTACTCATAAACAAGACAATAATAAATATGCATACACAGAAACAATAATACATTCAACAATAATAAACTCAAATTATGGATATCCAAATCGTTCTAGCCAATTTTAACGTATGATATAAGCCTCATGTCCAATGAATGTGATGTGATATTTGAGAAAGTAACGTCCTTCAAATATAGAACGGGTTGGTTTAAACATATTTTCAAATATAACCTCATTGATAATCGTACTGTATCGCGTACAGGAGTTGCAGAAGTTCCCATAACCAGTCCTCAACTCCACCAGCGTACGCCTACTTCTACCATCAACATTGTTATTGTAAAGTTCGGCAAAAATGTCCCAAAACTGAGTTGCCATTATCTCTTCATCATTGCACATTTGATCCGTTTGTTATAAAAATTCACTAACAGTGTCAATTCTGTAGCCGAAAATATTATGTTACACATTGATTGATTTAACCGAACTTTTAAATGTTGTGACATTAGAATATAATACTTTATCTTAAATAAAGAGGTCGTGATCCGCATCCAAAAAATGAAGCATAAGATTAACGTCCACATGTCAAACATCCATAAAAAATTTGACAAACAAACACAACTGTGTTTGTTACTTCAACATTCTGACTTCATATATGCTTAATAATAAACAAGCGTAAATTAACATCAACACAATGCAATACTCAACACAAAATATAATTGACACAATGCCATAACATATAGATAATCAGATATAACAGTGGCATCATTACCAACATAATATGCAACCAACTAATGTAACGTGTGAAAAATAATAACACAATCTAAAACATCTAAATGCAGCACATTAATCTATGTGATCGGAACCGCTATCAATCTCCTCATCGTCTCCACTATCGTCGTCATTGTCATAGTTGACATCATCAAAGTCGTGAGGCTGAGGTCCGGCATTGAGCTGCTCCTGAAGCTGCTGAATCTGGGCCTGTAAACCCTATACCTACGCATCATACTGAGTCTGCTGCTGCTGGATTACAGTCTGGTAACTCTGGTACATCATCTGTGTATAATAGAGCGTCGTACGCTCAAATGCAGCAATCATCCGTCTATCATAATCCATGTACTGAGAATACTGATATGTGCAAAAAAGAATTATACATAGGTGGAGAATATAATGACAAGTTATTTAAAGAACAGTTAAAATTCGTACAAACCTGATGAGGCTGATATAATCCGATGGATGGTACACCCATAATATCGTCATCTGTAGGATACTGCAAGGGGTACTCCACCACCTGACCATGTACATCATATGCTCTAAATGAATGTGGAGGGGGGCGAAGGTAGGAGGCTGCGTGTACTGAGATGATGCAGGCTCAAAGATGGCAAGCGGTAGTGGAACTCTACCGGAAGAGGTACGCGGACCAATATGGTCGGAGTTCAAACCCCAAATATAATCAGGCAACGCGTAAGCACGTGGGGCTACATGAGCCCAATATGAATCAAAGTCTCCAAGAACTGTAAATGGCTCACCATCCACCCATCCCGCACCCCTCATCGCAAGAATATAAGTTGGTCCAACCCTAATATCACCATACATATCATCCCATGGTAGAAGATCTGATGGAATGCGAACAATACCATACAACTATAGCCAACACTGCTCCCCTAAATACCATATGAATGGACATGTAGGAACCTGAAAGCAAATCCTGTGTCGCGACATGAAAAACCGAAAATTGAGTGGATGATCAGGACCGGGCTCTAGGAACTGTAAGTACTGATCCCATGGACGAATGATAATGTTACCACGCCGCCTCATATCCATATGCTGTCTAGCCTCCATCAGCTCATTGTGCACCACTTGTGCAACATGGGGTAAATGCATAGGAGGACCCCAATGACGCAATCTAGAAAAGTAAATATAAGGTGTGGCATTCGCCTCTGCAATAAGTCCGGGGTGCATATTGGCAGTATACTCATAGTACCAAAATGGAAGAATGTGCCAAAATCCATACATCTGTCTAGACTGCTGAAGTGCATACGTATCTAATGCTACGTACAAATAACCAACAATAGCAGTACCGTAGTCATATATGTGTAGTCCATCCACATCTACTAATCCAGTCAAAAAACCAAGCCTAATAGTGCCCTTATTGTTACTAAAAAATGTAGACCTAAAAAGGTATAATATGAAGGCACGAATAACCGGAGTGTGCATATCCTCAACGGCCATGTACTCTACTATATACCGCTGCAAACAAGGGAGAGTAACAGCTCCTCCTCTAACCTCCTCATCAGCCAAAGTCGGTAGATAAGATGAATATGAATCGAACTCCTCAAATGAACTATCAAATGGAACAGGGAGACGGTCTGGTCAACCAACCTCTATGTAGTGAGCATATAAAAATCTAGAGTAGTAAGTCTTAGCTCAAAATCAGAGAAATGAAATGTGTGCGTGGTAGGTCACCATCTCTCGGTGAGAGCCTCTACTAGACAACGATCTACATGTGCAAATCTAGGTAAAGCAAGAAATTCACCAAAAGGTGACTCATGTAGCTTATCCAAAATCGGCTCCGGTAACTGATCAAAATACTCAGATATACACCTATACCAACTACCTCACATAGCTACGTGACGAACCTAAATATATGATTATTCAATGTTAAAATAAACAAAGAATTATTATACATATATATTCACATGGTTGTTCATCGAGCAATAAAGAAATAAACATATACCTGTGGCGTCGCTATAGCTGCAGTAAGTTGATGCGAAACAGTAGGGGCAAGTTGTACAAAGACCAAAGATCGTCTGGAGTCACGGTAGCATCAGAAGGGACATGAACAGGTCCGATATTGGCATCGGTCATATATCGAACGGTGCGTCTACCAGTTTTGACCGGACGGGGCGGTGGCATTTGGACGCAAAGTTGAATTTAAAAAATTATCTGAAAAGAGGATGGAAGAGGTGAAAATGAAAGGAGTGGGGGAACCATGTGCCTATTGAACAGAAGCCTGGGCATCAGGCGCCTGTCCAACAGGCGCCCGATTAAAAAAAAAACTCGGGCGCCTATTGAACAGGCGCCTGATGCCCAGACGCCTGTTCAACAGGCGTCTGTCCTCATTTCTGTTGTAGAAATGAGGGCTCCAACATTTTGGAGTGTGGAAAATCGAATTTCCACACTCCAAATAGTTGGAGATGCTCTAACATATGTTATACTAACCTATTAAAATAAACCTGTGCATAAATAGAGTGGATGAGAGGCTACATGCCTACATGCAACCTAAAATAATTTATGCATATATTATTTCAAAAAGAAGACACCACTATATCAAGCGACATGTATGTTATATACGAAACTGTATATGTACGAAACTTTATAAAAATTCATTTACCTTTGTATATAAAAAAAAGGAGAAAGGGTGAAGGAATTGGGTTGAGACTAGGTGATAGGGAGGTGGAGTCTAGTGTTCGGGTGCTTCTGGGAAGTGGGTGTACTACGAAGGAGAGAGAGGGGAGAAGAAGGGCTGCTAGCAAGCTCAAGGCGGGTGCTTCGGTGGTTAGTTTTTAAGGCGGAGGGAGGTGGAAGACTCGGTTAGGTGGGGTGGCAGAAGAGGCCAGCAAGGCTCAGGGAGACTTGCGATGTGGTGGCTGCCTTGGAGAAAAGGGAGTGGAGACGGTCTGCTACTGTGTGTGTTCATTTGGGTTTGGTGGCTGCCACGATAAGGGATGGAGGAAGAGGAGGTGTGTGGTGATGTTTGCATGAGGGGCGGAGGTGTGTGCTATCACGGAGATGATGGTTGGAGGCGGCGCAGTTGTTGTTCGGCTAAGGGGAGAGCTGGAACTGTGGTCGGGAGGGTGATTGGCTGATGGTGGTTCAGCCATGGAGGTATGGGTTTGGAAGGTGCAGGTAGTGGCCAAAGGTTATGGGGTCGTGGTCTGGGTGGTGATCGAGGGCTAGTGTGAGGCGGTTTTAGAGTTTGGCTCGGTGGAGTCCGTTGTTGCGGGTGGTGGGGTCGACCAATGGTGGTAGAGAGTGGGAGTTGGAATGAGGGGAAGAGGAGAAGCAGCTGAGAGGAGGGAAGAGGTGAAGGATCGAAATGATTTGAAAGCAAATGGAGGAAGAAGAGGGTATACGGGTTGATGGAGAAGAAAGAAAATGAACATGAAAATGAAGAGGATGTTCAACAGTGGCTTCATATAGCTTTATTTAATCGGTATATTTATTATATGCAGTAACAGAATGAATGAACAAGCCTCTTTTTGTGAACCGTAGAAACAAAATAGCCGGCAGAAGACTAAATGTAAAGAAAAGGAAATGCCAATGGCCACACAGTGATTAAGCTGAAAATATAAAGCAATTTATTTTTGTTTGGGCAACACGTTTGAATTTTGAAACCGAATGAAGGAGTAAAGTCACAATTTACCTTACCGTTACAACGAACAGTTTTATCGCTTCCATTGCGTACTGGACCTCAAAATACAGAAATAAATATACTACGGAGATCAGCACGATGAGACGAACAGAATCGTACACAGTTATCAATGATACGACCATCTTATCAAAAGTTGATATTTGGTACCGAAAAATGCTGTTAAAACATCGAAAATAAGGTAAACAGGGCAACGGCAATCCAAATTTGACAAAATGAAATATGTCGTCTCTCTCAGAAGATGATTGACAAATTTATTGTATAAAAATATTCAAATTTGATAAGTATTTTATTATCAACAAATATTAATTGATTTAAATTTAAATAAAATTACATAATAAAATAAATTTCCATATTTTATGATGAAAATTTACCAGTTGCTTATTAAATTGACGCATTCCAAATATCAAATTTTCATTTCCAAATTAATTATTTAAAATTTCACAAAAATTCAGCTAATTACGTTATTTAAACCGTTAAAAGTTGCGGGTCGTTACAGATAAGCTAATTTAAGGAACTACACTAGTATTTGATACTAAGGCTGACAGTGCAATAGGTCAATCTACGACCATAACGACGATATAAAAAAAGAAGAGGAATTACCTTCATATGATCAAAACTGATGAATATGCTTCCATTTATGCACAGTATTTCAGTAATGCTACATAAAATACAAATGGCATAGCTTCGTCAAAACCATATTTAGTAGAAGATGAAGTTGATACCAAGTTAGGAATGATTGAGAAAAACTTGAAACGGGTAGACAACTTGGAAGATATACAACTAGATCCTATAGACCTAGCAAAAGTTGTAGAAATTGGAAAAAAGCCTTAGTACAAAACTGCATATAGAGCTGGTCAGCTTTTTGAAAAGTTCAGTTGATGTATTTGCCTAGACCCACTCAAATATGGTTTGTGTATAACGAGCCATTATTTTCCATGCGCTTAATATTGATCCAGATGTGCATCTCGTAAAATAATAGATACATTCCTCGGACCAAGAAAGGTATAATTCTCTACGTAAGGAGGTAAAGAAGCCAAAGGCAAATGGCTTTGTTAGAGAATTTCACTATCCTAACTAGAATGCTAACCCATTCCTAGTTAAGAAGCCCAATAGAAAGTTGCAAGCTTCATAGACTTCAATAATCTCAACAAAGCCTACCCTAAAGATAGTTTTTCTCTTCCTAAAGTAGATCAGCCTGTAGGTGCTACCAATGAAATCAACTGCTCAGCTTCATGGATGGGTACTCAGGTTACAACCAGATTGCAATTTTCGAACCAAATCAAGAGCATATCAGCTTCATTACATATAAAAGTTGGTATTTTTATATGGTTCATTCCCTTTTGGCTAAAGCATGTCGGTGCAACCTACTATATACTATTGATTATGATGTTTTTAGATCAGATTAGAAAGAATGTGGAGACATATGTGGATGACATGCTTGTCAAATTTAGAAAAGCTCTAATCACATGCAAGATCTAGAAGAAATCTTTGCAACACTTTGAGAATTCAACATGAAGCCAAATCTCTCAAGTTCACTTTCGCCATATAATTAAGGAAGTTCCTTGGTTACATAGTAAATGTTAAAGAATGAAGGTTAATCTGAAGAAGATTGATACCATCACCAAATTGAAGGTTTCAGAAAATCCTAAGGATGTTATGAGCCTAAATCAAAAACTAGCTGCATTGAGCAGATTCATTCAAAAACACTCTCAAGTGCATCCCATTCTTTGACCAAGTCAAGAAGGGCATAAACTTTGATTGGACAGAGGAATGCAAAGCTACATTTCAAGTGCTAAAATTCCATCTGGCTACCTCATCTATACTCTCAAATCTGATCCTAAGTGAGGACTTATTTGTATATTTAGTTGTAACTGATCCTATTAGCATGGCTATACTAAGGGAAGACTAGTGTGTGCAAAGGCTAATATACTTCCCCAACGGCTTATTTGGTGCAAAGCTGAATTACACTTTGATAGAGAATTTGTCATATAATCTATTGCTTATAGCAATGGCACTGCATTTTTATTTCAAGCGCACCTATCAAGGTGTTGATAGATAATTCGTTGAAGCAAATACTTCATAAACCAAAAACTCTAGGTTGTCTACTGAAATGGGCCATCAAGCTAAGCTAGTATGATGTATCATACTACCTAAGGAAGGCTATCGAAGGACAAGACTTAGCTATTGTAATTGTGGAGTGCACATAACTACTGAAGAAGCCAAGAAGACACATTGATATTGGCAATTGTATGTGTTGAATATGCGCTTATATGATTTTTGTTTGATGATAATAAACATATATTCATTTGTTTAAATGTATTTGATAATATACTATTTATTTTCACAGATTAAATAAATATTTGCTGAATAAAATAAATAACATAGAATTTGAATTCAAACGAATATTTTATTCAAATAAATATTTATTACAACTTTGAATAGTACAATTTCAAGCTCTCACTATAACTATACAACTTTGATTACAATTACATCACATTTCATATTTACAGATCACCTCACTACATATCACTCACACTCGTATTTATCTTCAACTGCATTCCAGTTAGAATCCAGCATCTGAGCAATCTGCAAAAATATAAACTAACGCAGTAAAATTGAAAAAGAAATATTTTTGCAATTCAAAAATAAAATATGGTTTTTGAAAATAATATTTGCCTCAGTTATTTGGGTTGTTCGTCATCATTTAAATTTGAATTCATCATACACGAACAACTTGTGACATACACAGTATATTACTGTATATGCCACAAGGCCGTGCACGCCGATATATACACTTGATTGATTTACAGGGACAGGCAAGCACAGGTCAAACCCAAATGAAAAACCGAGTTCAACTCACGTGCAATATATTCAAAATCACGACACGAGCACAAGGTCAAACCCAAGTTTTGAAACTGGGTTCAACACAAGGCAACTTCAAGTCCAGACAATACAGTATGAACAAGCCAAAATGAAGTTGTACAAGTACAGCAAGAAAGCAGCTCAAGTAACAAAAGTCAAGTGCAGCAATGAAACAAAATAGTATGACATGAAGCAAATGAATATAGTGAATGAAATGCACAAAGACATAGCATCTGTCTCAGGTTAATAAACCAGAGAAATGCACAGTGGAATGAAGTCAAGTGATGCACATATACTTGAAAGCTACAGCATCAAGTAGACCAAGTTCATATGCAGTGAAGCAAGAATATAGCAGCAATGTACATGTACCAATGATACAAGAGAAGTGAACAACAATGCAACAGTGTGGAAGTTAAACAGTGATGAAGCTGGAAATACAAAGACCAGCTACTCAATGCAATACAACAATCAGATGGTCAGAGCCATAAATATGGTAACACAAATGCAACTCGACAAACAGCAAGAATATGAATGCAAGCAATACACTACAAACTGCAACATGGCGAAGACTACAAGCAACTGACACAAACAACTCAAATGCACACATGAAGTATGCAAAGAGCTCGAGCACAAGAACATGACAGCAACAGGAAGTGCAATTCCAAGTGAAGAACCAGACTCAAGTTAGTGCACAGTGCATATATGATGCATACAAGTTCAGGCCACAACATGTCAATGCAAGCACAGCCACAAACATGCCACAAGACTATAAGCAGTGCCACAAAACCAGGCAACATGTACACAAGTTCAGCTACAACAAGCAGTGCAGACCAACCCAATTGCAACAAACAAATGCATCAATATTTGTAAGTAATACAGCAAGCATGTAACAGAGGTCAAGCATATATAGATATGCAATGACAAAGTGGATCAAAATGAAACATACAAAATGCCCAAGTAAAGTGCACAGTGAAGTATAAAGCAACTACAACAGATGCAGTGAAGCATCTGTGTAAATATATGTATTTCATATCAAGCAAGTGCAGTCAGTTCATGTTAAACCGATCAGAAGATGGCCAGAGACTATAGTTCTCAGTGAAGTCGAAATCAGTGTCAAGGCCGAAGTCATAGTAAAATCGCCATGTCAATGTTGAACAAGTCAACAAAGTATAAATTCCAGAAATCAAAATACTGTGGTCATCACGAAATTGAATCAAACCGTGTTAACCAAGTAAACACGAAATATTCGAAATTGAAGAAGTCAGAAGTCATCACATTCGTTGAAGAAAAATCAAGTGGCAGAGATGAATAATTGACAAATTCAAATAAAATATATACGACGAAAATACAGGGGGGGTCGAACCCTATAAAAGTGATTAACATCATCGGCAATTGAGGTATTCGAGTTCAAGCAAAACTGAGAATAATAATCATTCATCTCGAATCAGATTGAGTTCAAGTACGAAAGATTAGAAGAAGCAAAAAGCACAAAATACATACCGAAGCAATCGAACTCGACGAAAGAGAAGCAGCCACAGGCGAAATCGAAGAGACGATTATTCGACAAAGCAAGCATCCAAGATCAGAAACTCGAATCATCGAAGCGGCGCTTCAATTTCTCAAAATCCCTAATTTAAGAGCGAAAAGGAAAGAGATCGAACGAAGCCCTAATTTGCATAGACACGGCCACCATTATCTCGAACATAGAAGGACCGGGCCAAAAATTATAAAAGAAGAAAAAGGGGGCCGGCTATTAATTCTAACATTGGACTTTATAATTATAAAGGGCTTTTAGATTACAATTAGGGTTTATTTTATTTTTAAATTGTTTTTAAATTTGTAATTTCTTTTTTAAACTTTTTAATTTTCTAGTCGTGTGACTAGGGTACAAACTACGGTGTGTAGTTTGGGAATTCGCAACTCGGTGGTTGAGTTGTGGTCAGGTTTTTGAGCGTAGAGTTAGATTAGTCAATAGCGGGTATAGCGAGTTTACGTGTGTAAGCGAGGGACTATCTAATTTCTAGTAGAAACCTTGGGGGCAGCACGTAGGCAGGGTTTTTGCCGAAGATGGGTAAATTCTGTGTTGTTCTGTTTTATTCTGTTATTTATATTCTGCGATATCTGTGCTGCTATTCTGTGATCTGAATTGAAATTAATTGATAAGCTTCCGCGATTAATTTTTATAATTTACACTATCACCCTATTCACCCCCCCCTCTAGGGTGAAATCGATCCTACAAGTGGTATCAGAGCTAGGAACAAAAGGCATTTTTGTTTTAAAATTTTGATTTTACAAAAACCAATTTTTAATTTAAAAATTCGTGTTTCAAAAATCAATTTTTGTTTTAAAAATTCGTGTTTCAAAAATCAATTTTTGTTTTAAAAATTCGTGTTTCAAAAATCAATTTTTGTTTTAAAAAAATTTGAATTTTTTTTAAAATGGCTTCTTTTAATAATGCTTTTGCAGAAGGACAATCCATAGTTAGACCACCAATGTTCAATGGTGAATATGCTTACTGGAAAAATAGAATGCAAATTTTTCTGAAAACCATTGACGCTTGGAATATTGTTGAGACAGGTTATAGTATACCAACTATAACTGTAGATAATCAGGAAATAGAGAAACCAAAGGAACAATGGACAGAACTAGAAAATAAATTACAGAATACTAATGCCAAAGCTATGAATTCTATTATCTGTTCATTGGATCAATTTGAATTTAATCGTGTCTCCCATTGTCTAACTGCGCAGGAAATATGGCACATACTAGAAGTGACTCACGAAGGAACATCTCAAGTCAAAGAATCTCGCCTTGCAATGCTAAGCAGCGAATACGAGAACTTCAAAATGGCGAAGGAAGAAAATGTTAAAGAGATGTACGGACGACTCTCCAATATCGTATACAAATCAAAAGCTCTCGGAAAAACATACACCGAATTAGAAATAGTCCGAAAAATCCTCAGAGTCCTTCCACGAAGCTTTGAAGCAAAAGTAACTGCCATACAAGAATCGAAAGATTTAAAACAACTTAAAGTTGAGGAACTCATCGGAAATCTCACCACTTATGAGCTTGAAATGAAATTCAAAGAAGAGCGTGAAGGAGGTGACACTCAAAAGAAATCAATAGCTCTCAAAGGAACAACCGAAAGTGATGATGATAACGATGAAGATGATGGAGCAGCAGAATTGGAGCTGTTAATAAGGAAATTCAAAAAATGGAATCAAAAACATGGAAATTCAGCTCGAAATCAAAAAGCAAAAAGCAGAATAGCCAAAGCACTAGACTACTCAGAAGAACAAAAGTTTATTTGTTATAATTGCAACAAACCCGGCCATATCAAGCCCAATTGTCCACAAATTAAATCCAGCCACGGAAAGAAACAGAAAAAGAAAAGTTTTGCAGCCACTTGGGATGAAATAGACGAGAATGATCAAAGCACTGGCAGTGAAAGCGAAAAGGCAGAATTGTGTCTTCGAGGTGATACAACTGACAGTGACGATGACGAGCCAAGTGAGGTATCAAAACTTACCCATTCTGAGTTGCTTATATATTTTCATGAAGTAAACGGTTGTTTTGAACGACTTAGGGAAAAATACGCCAAACTTGAATCTAAAAAAGATACTTTGATAGAATGTAATAAACAACTTGATCAATTAGTTAAAACCTATCAAAGTAGGATCCTAAGTGTGATAAGTGTCCAACATTTGATGAAGAAATTAAAAAATCAGAAATTAAAATAAAATCGCTTGAAAATGAAATTCTGATTTTAAAGGAGAATGAAAATACTAGGAGAGAGAATTCTATTAAAAAGTGCACACAGTTGTTAAACGAAAATGAATCTCTCAAATCACAAGTCCAACAATTGTCAACGACTTTAGATAAATTTTTAAAAAGTGAAAAATCGTTGAATATGCTATTAGGAAAGCAAACTGTTAATACGGTTAGACAAGGACTTGGATATAATAATTCGAAAATTGTTGAAAACAAGATTAATCAAGTTAATTCTATGTGCACAATTTGTAAAAAATTTGGACACGGTCACAATAATTGTTGGTATAGACCCAAACATGTGAAAACTATACCGATTTGGGTTCCAAAAGGCACAAATATAAAATCTCTCAAAGTTAAACAAATTTGGGTGCCAAAGGGAACAATTATAAATAGTTTTGGGTCTACACAAAATTATTTTTCAAAATTTTCTGCCACTAACAACCATGGACCTATAAAAACAAATAGGTCACATAAATCTTTTTCCGTGTAGGTGTGGTAGCAGGCTAAGGAACAACAATAGTGTTCTCTGGATTTTGGCTGTTCCAGAAACACAACGGGCGACAAAGCTAAGTTCCTTAGCCTAGTATAAAGGTGACAGAATCACAACGGACAACAATGAAAAATATCGTAAAGGTAAAACAGGTATGGTATGTTTTAAACGATATATTAAATGTGATAATCTGCACCGTATTTTGAATTAAATCAGCCAATATTGAGATTGATGAAAAGATGATGATTTTGATTCTGACTTATTCAACATAGTTGGCCAATTATATTCTTATGCCAAAAACACTACAATCCTTGAAATACTTTATATCGATTAATTTGGATTGCTGATGGTGCTTTTATTGATTGACGATAATATTTTTGGCTAAATCTATATTCACGGTTTCTTCTATTTACATGGCTTCAACTTAAAATCCTAATGAATTCTATTTAAAAAATTGTAAAAAGGATTTTAAGAAATTTTTGACTTGTTTTTATTTATGACATTGATTTGTGCTTAAATGATGACAATCAGATTTTCAACATTGAACTAATCCATATAAATTTGTTCGGTCAAATGATGGTATTTGATTACTCATGCTACACGTAGATATATTGGTTTTGACATTTTTGTCACTGCTTATAAATTTGCACGATTTCAAATTTCATGTGAAAGATGTTAAAAAGTTTTTTTTTTGAGAAATTGTTGAAACTTCAAGAATTTGTTTAAAGAATAATGATGTTGATTGATTGTTGATTACTCATGAATATAACTGTTTATCCTAAGGTTTCTGAAATTAACACTATGATATTTGTTTGAGTGATAACATGGCTTCATTTCAAATTTCATTTAAAAATTGTTGAAAACAATTATGAGATAATTTGTTGAAATTTCACAATCTGGTCTTTGACATTCAACGAGTGAATATTGAGTGAAATTTAAATTCAGATGCAGATTACACTGGTAATATAGTTGATAGAAAAATTATTAGTGTAACGTGATTAATTTTTGAAACATTCATTTGCTGCATCGTTTTTCAAAGAAAATATCTCCATATTTTTCACCTGAAATAATTTTCAAATAGCAGAAAATTTTCTTATAAAACCCCCTCGAGAAAATCATGTTTGACCATATTTACAGATTAGTCATTTTTGAAAAATTAATTTTATAATTTTTGGATTTGATTTTAAATGACTATTTTGACTAATCTAACTCCCTACTGATTATCGAAAAGATCAATAGTGATTGAAAAAGTGATGAGTGTTGATATTGATTATATATTATAACTCGAGAAAGTATAATTAGAAAATTTCTTTAGAAATGTAAACAAGAGTTATAAAACTTTTTGTTGGTAAAAATTCCATGACCATCTCTATACCTATCATATTTCTATCAACCATCACTCATCAAAATTCTATATAGTTTGTCGATATGTGATACTTTAAACAGGAATCGTTCGCTTTTTCATTTTTTTAAATAATAAAAAAAATAAAAAAAATAAAAAATAAAAAAATAAAAAATTAATAACAATAAATAAATACCAAAGTATTCACTCTCATTTAAAAGTCCTCACGGTTATGCATGGGTGAATTACTTGGAATTTGTTATGTGCTTCCATGCTCATTTAAAAGTCCTCACGGTTATGCATGTATGGAACACATATCAAAAGTTGATTTTTTTAAAAAATAAACAAGTTGATTCTAATCCCATTTAAAAGTCCTCACGGTTATGCGTGGTTAGAAGATACTTGAATTCATTTTTCTAAAATAAATTTGGAATACTACTAATCTCATTTAAAAGTCCTAACGGTTATGCATGATTAGTAGATATTCAAATTCCTGATATAAAAATACCACAAATAGACACAATTATATGGTTTTATATGATGACATCATCTCCATCATTCTAAAAGTGGAATATGCGCCTAACAAAATTTTTATGATTTTTGTTTGATTTTTTTATTGAAATTTGATATTTATATTAAATTGAGTTTTAATGTTGAATTGATATCGATTATTTTTTCTCTATTTTCTCTAACACTATTATTCTTTTGCTGATAACAAAAGGGGGAGAGAAAAGTTAAGATTTTGTCAAATAGAATCAAAGCAAAGGTCAAATAATTTTCCATTTGCATATAGGCTCATTTATATATTTCTATTTGTATGCATATATGTAGGGGGAGCTTTGTGTAGAGAGGAAGCATTTAAATAGGGGGAGGAATTAGGATATATCAATGATCAAATACATTTAACATACTCAAAATCTTAAATATATGTTTGTTATCATCAAAAGGGGGAGATTGTTGAATATGCGCTTATATGATTTTTGTTTGATGATAATAAACATATATTCATTTGTTTAAATGTATTTGATAATATACTATTTATTTTCACAGATTAAATAAATATTTGCTGAATAAAATAAATAACACAGAATTTGAATTCAAACGAATATTTTATTCAAATAAATATTTATTACAACTTTGAATAGTACAATTTCAAGCTCTCACTATAACTATACAACTTTGATTACAATTACATCACATTTCATATTTACAGATCACCTCACTACATATCACTCACACTCGTATTTATCTTCAACTGCATTCCAGTTAGAATCCAGCATCTGAGCAATCTGCAAAAATATAAACTAACGCAGTAAAATTGAAAAAGAAATATTTTTGCAATTCAAAAATAAAATATGGTTTTTGAAAATAATATTTGCCTCAGTTATTTGGGTTGTTCGTCATCATTTAAATTTGAATTCATCATACACGAACAACTTGTGACATACACAGTATATTACTGTATATGCCACAAGGCCGTGCACGCCGATATATACACTTGATTGATTTACAGGGACAGGCAAGCACAGGTCAAACCCAAATGAAAAACCGAGTTCAACTCACGTGCAATATATTCAAAATCACGACACGAGCACAAGGTCAAACCCAAGTTTTGAAACTGGGTTCAACACAAGGCAACTTCAAGTCCAGACAATACAGTATGAACAAGCCAAAATGAAGTTGTACAAGTACAGCAAGAAAGCAGCTCAAGTAACAAAAGTCAAGTGCAGCAATGAAACAAAATAGTATGACATGAAGCAAATGAATATAGTGAATGAAATGCACAAAGACATAGCATCTGTCTCAGGTTAATAAACCAGAGAAATGCACAGTGGAATGAAGTCAAGTGATGCACATATACTTGAAAGCTACAGCATCAAGTAGACCAAGTTCATATGCAGTGAAGCAAGAATATAGCAGCAATGTACATGTACCAATGATACAAGAGAAGTGAACAACAATGCAACAGTGTGGAAGTTAAACAGTGATGAAGCTGGAAATACAAAGACCAGCTACTCAATGCAATACAACAATCAGATGGTCAGAGCCATAAATATGGTAACACAAATGCAACTCGACAAACAGCAAGAATATGAATGCAAGCAATACACTACAAACTGCAACATGGCGAAGACTACAAGCAACTGACACAAACAACTCAAATGCACACATGAAGTATGCAAAGAGCTCGAGCACAAGAACATGACAGCAACAGGAAGTGCAATTCCAAGTGAAGAACCAGACTCAAGTTAGTGCACAGTGCATATATGATGCATACAAGTTCAGGCCACAACATGTCAATGCAAGCACAGCCACAAACATGCCACAAGACTATAAGCAGTGCCACAAAACCAGGCAACATGTACACAAGTTCAGCTACAACAAGCAGTGCAGACCAACCCAATTGCAACAAACAAATGCATCAATATTTGTAAGTAATACAGCAAGCATGTAACAGAGGTCAAGCATATATAGATATGCAATGACAAAGTGGATCAAAATGAAACATACAAAATGCCCAAGTAAAGTGCACAGTGAAGTATAAAGCAACTACAACAGATGCAGTGAAGCATCTGTGTAAATATATGTATTTCATATCAAGCAAGTGCAGTCAGTTCATGTTAAACCGATCAGAAGATGGCCAGAGACTATAGTTCTCAGTGAAGTCGAAATCAGTGTCAAGGCCGAAGTCATAGTAAAATCGCCATGTCAATGTTGAACAAGTCAACAAAGTATAAATTCCAGAAATCAAAATACTGTGGTCATCACGAAATTGAATCAAACCGTGTTAACCAAGTAAACACGAAATATTCGAAATTGAAGAAGTCAGAAGTCATCACATTCGTTGAAGAAAAATCAAGTGGCAGAGATGAATAATTGACAAATTCAAATAAAATATATACGACGAAAATACAGGGGGGGTCGAACCCTATAAAAGTGATTAACATCATCGGCAATTGAGGTATTCGAGTTCAAGCAAAACTGAGAATAATAATCATTCATCTCGAATCAGATTGAGTTCAAGTACGAAAGATTAGAAGAAGCAAAAAGCACAAAATACATACCGAAGCAATCGAACTCGACGAAAGAGAAGCAGCCACAGGCGAAATCGAAGAGACGATTATTCGACAAAGCAAGCATCCAAGATCAGAAACTCGAATCATCGAAGCGGCGCTTCAATTTCTCAAAATCCCTAATTTAAGAGCGAAAAGGAAAGAGATCGAACGAAGCCCTAATTTGCATAGACACGGCCACCATTATCTCGAACATAGAAGGACCGGGCCAAAAATTATAAAAGAAGAAAAAGGGGGCCGGCTATTAATTCTAACATTGGACTTTATAATTATAAAGGGCTTTTAGATTACAATTAGGGTTTATTTTATTTTTAAATTGTTTTTAAATTTGTAATTTCTTTTTTAAACTTTTTAATTTTCTAGTCGTGTGACTAGGGTACAAACTACGGTGTGTAGTTTGGGAATTCGCAACTCAGTGGTTGAGTTGTGGTCAGGGTTTTGAGCGTAGAGTTAGATTAGTCAATAGCGGGTATAGAGAGTTTACGTGTGTAAGGGAGGGACTATCTAATTTCTAGTAGAAACCTTGGGGGCAGCACGTAGGCAGGGCTTTTGCCGAAGCTGGGTAAATTCTGTGTTGTTCTGTTTTATTCTGTTATTTATATTCTGCGATATCTGTGCTGCTATTCTGTGATCTGAATTGAAATTAATTGATAAGCTTCCGCGATTAATTTTTATAATTTACACTATCACCCTATTCACCCCCCCCCTCTAGGGTGAAATCGATCCTACAGTATGCAGATGGAGTGTCAAATGAATAGGGGTAGGTATTGGGAATGTATTAATCACTATAGAAAAACAATGTTGTATGACGTAATTCAACTAGGATTTTAGGCAACCAAGAATATAGTAGAATAAAAAACGCTCATTGATGGCTAAAACTGGCGCAGATAATAAAGGAAACACACATTAAAATTCATAATCATTCTCAATGGGTTAAAATAGAGCATTGGAAACTATCAAATAAAGGAACTAACCCTAGCCAAGTACGTTGAGCTATCAGAGTAGTTAGTAGGTTAGTTTAAGCAGATCTGTATTGATCCTAGAGAGGAAAACTCCTATATAGACTCCTTAGCCAAACTAGCCAGTGTTAAGGCTGCACAAGAAATGAAGGGAGTCCAACGGGGACATTTGGCTGAACCTAGCATCTCATAAGTCAATCAGGTTTTAGTTTTTAAAGACCCGGCATGTTGAAGGCCAGACTATAGCAAGAAAAAATGAAATTGCCCTAGCCTAAGGAATTCAACCTATTCCCCCAGCATAGTAAGATACAGAAGAAACCAGGATGGACCCTGTCAAGCAATTCTTACTAGAAGGCACGTTACTAGCAGATATGAATACAACTAGAAAAGTAAGGTATTAATCCCCTTACTTATATTCTTTGATGGAATGTCGTATTAAAGGGGATATTCAACCCTATATCTCAGATGTGTCACAAAGGAAGAGGCAGTTAGGGTCATGAGGGAAGTTCATGGGGGATACTATGGAGATCACTCTAGAGGATAAAAACAAGGAAAAAAGGTGTTGATACTGAGCTATTATTGGCCTAAAACACACCATGATTTGCAAGAATTTGTTCACAAACCTAATAGATGTTAGAAATTTGCCAGTATCCCAAGATTTCCATCACATGAACTCATTTCCATAATCGACCGTTGACCATTTGACACATGGGGCATAGATTTGATAGGACCGCTTACGATGTTAAAAAAGGGTCAAGGGCAAAATATGTTGTGGTAGCCATAGACTGTTTTACAAAGTGGATAGAAGCTAAATCACTGACAATTATTATATCAAAGAAAATAGTGGACTTTTTCATTAGGAACGTTATTACCAGATTTGGAATTTCATACAAGATAAATTTTAGTAATGGCAAGCCATTCGAAAGCACATAATTCACTAAGCTTTGTGATAAAAACAACATAGTTAATAGTTTCTCATTAGCTGCACATCCTCAAGCACAAGTTAGAACAACTAATAAGACAATTAAGGAACCACTCAAAAAAGTTGACAAAGGCAAAAGAAAAATGGATAGAGGAATCGCCCTTAGTTTATGGGCTTACAAAACATTAACTAGATCCCCTATAGGACATATTCCATTTTCCTTATCGTATGGCTATGAAGTAATACTCCCATTTAAAGAAGAAGTTCCATCACTCTGGCACTTGTCATAAGTGGAAGAGTAGAACCAATAGCTGATAGAAACTACCTTAGAATTCATAAATGAAAGAAGAGATGAAGAAACTATAAGGGCAATGATATACCAACGCAGCACGGCCGAAAGCTTTAACTCTCGGCTTAATGAGTGCATATTTTATAAAGGCGGCCTAGTCTTGAGGAAAGTGATGGCTAATACGAAAGACCCTACTGACATACATTAGGACCAATTGGGAAGGATCCTTGATCATTGCAGAAACACTTTTTAATGGCGCATACCGCTTGTCTAGGCCAAATGGAAATCTTATCTCGATAATTTAGAATCCATAACATATTAAACCGTACTTTGTATGATTAGTTTTGTAAAAGAATTTAATATGCAAGCTGTAATAATCAAAGGTAACAAAATGATAAACTGGATGTAGGGAAATTATACGGTTTGACTGGTATAAAAATCTGTGCATCAATGTTATTTACATAAATGAAAATTTAGAGTTATAAAATGCATAACTCAGCTTTTTGGCCAAACTGCACTGGATGTAGGGATAGTAGACTGCCCAAACCAGTTTGAAAAATTATACACATAAACAAAAATTGGGGTTGAAAACATTGTTACCCGACTTCTTTGTCGAAAAATTAGTATGCTCCATAAACGGAGCAGACCCATGACAAAGTGCATTTTTAAAAGAGAACTGAATTCATTAAAAGACATCAATGGTGGAATCTAAATTCTTCAAGAAAATTTTAGGAAACACTTTACGATATAATGAACTAAACCGAGTGGTGACGACCTACACCTCTGGACACACCAACCTAAAGCCTAAAGTGACATCCAGGCTCGTGTTGTTCCAAGAAATATGAGCTATCGGGTTTTAAAAACATTATAGATACTAAAATAAATCTAAACATTCTATACTTTCAGATCTCTAGCGGAAGGAAATAAAATGTGAGTACTAAAATAATATTTCAGAAGCATGGTCCCTAAATTGCGCAGTTCACGTGCAGAATTCCCAAAGTACCATATAAAGTCTGATAGATAATAAATAGTTACATGGAGAATAACAAAGAATAATAAGACTCTAGTACTTAACTTTTTTCTCCGTGTACTATGCATGGATCAAATCAACCGCTGCCCAATTTTCCTATGGTGGTTGAAAAGGAAAAATTGAATGGTTCAGACAAAAGTATAATAAATGAAATGTATCAGCAATGCATGGCGTTGACAAGCAATTAACTTCATTTATTATCTATGTGACCTAGGATGTCCCCATTGGTGTTTGTGAATTACCTACCTAGGATTGATCATCTTAACCTAAGGAATATAGTTCCAATTACACCTAAACATTTGGCAGGGTTCGTACTCATGAATCGAACGACGGATCAACTAATAATCTCTAGGACTACTTCTAGCATAAGATCGCATGGAATATCACCCTTGGGTTGGCGTTTCCCAAACAATGACTAAGACTATCGTACTTGCACATTAATTGGACCCTACAATGTCAGGCTTGCGTCGAACCTAATAACTCGATAACTTGGGGTGTATGCATTTGTGTCAATGATCTTAATGGTGACGCCTCCTATGCATTGCTTCGAGCATCCACCAACAGTGTCCATGTCAAATTACCCTCGTACATTTGAGGAACCTCCCATTGGTACCGAACTATGCACCATGCCGAACATCCACCAACAGAGTCTAAGTACCACTAAGGAATCTCCCGTTAGTGCCCTATGCTCGACACATCCTTGTGATCAAACCACCCAAATATCAAATATCAAGTATGCATGAGAAATAGTGTCTAGGCCTAATCGCCTGCATACACGTCTGCTTCAATTCCGTGGAGCCAAAAGTCAAGAAATGAGAATTAATCTCCCATACACATATAAATTATATATTAAAACTGGGCCCTAGGATAAGATATAGTCTACGGTTGAAAATCAATGACTAGTCAACTGCCTGGCTGACAGCAGTGCTGATGGTGGTCGACCACTTGCTGTCGGTCGAATAGAAATAACAGTTGATCGATGGGTTTTCGATTCCTGCTTAAAATATTTTCAGTTAATTTTCATTGTTACAGGATTTTGTTAAATTTTTTAGTGTTTATATAAATTTATTTTACTTGTCCTGACCAGATTTCTATCGTTAAGCCTATCCATAATTCTAGTAGATTGTGTAAAACCAATGATTCCTTTTCCATGAATTTTAAAATATTAACTGTACGGTATTTGTGCATCTACATTTTTTTAATATAAAATCACTTATATCTCCAATTAAAGTTCTATATATAAATTTAAATCTCAAGATCAATTAAGGATAAATAGGGACTTATTCAACTTCACTTTATTTTATCAAACTACACATCAATGAGGGTTTTTAAAGAGGATAGATCTGGTCTACTTTCTCCCATTTTACTGTATATATCCACATTTTTCTTCTTCTTCTTGTCTGTATATTGGTGAGTCCAATTTATTAAAGATACTCGTTGAACACAACTATTGTCCCAAAATTTAAAAGAAACTAATTCCAGATCAAATAGAAATATAAAAAATTCAATTACTTACAAAACAACATCCTTTAGTAACCAATCCACTCACCTTTTAAAATCTCCCTTCCTCTTATTTTGACTTGAATTGTCCCCTCTTCTCGCCTTCCTTTTAATTTATTAATCCCCTTATTTTTGTTTGATTTTACTTTTATTTTGTTTTGGAGTTTGGTGGAGGCAGAGAGATTTTTGAAAGAGAAGAGAATTTAGATGTACTTGTTAGTACTAGGTCAGAGTTTCAGCGTAACAATAGTGGGGAGTTACATCCCAATTTATAACCATAGGAAATAATGTTAACTGTTGAATTTAATATAATAAAATCTAGGCCGTTCGTCTTAGGCTGGCCCCAGTCCACTTAACGCAACCGGTCAACCGGTAAATAGGAAGCGATTGACCGTTTGGTGACGATTGGTCCTATTTTAGCCATCTATAGGTTAACATTGATTAATTAATTTTATTATTATAAACTTTTCTTTGATTTATTTCTTTATATTTTTTGATTTTTTTTTTTTTTGATTTCAAAATTTCAAATGTTAATAACTTTTTTATTTGAGGTCCGATTACAAAATTTTATGTATGAAAGTTGCTCAGAAAATCGTCAAGAATGCAATGGTGCAAGTTTTATAACTAGGCTTTGAATTTTATTCAAATTTTATTTTTAGCTTTATTATGAATTGGTTAATTTCTCTTCACAAATTTTTGGTTGCTTCCGTAGGGTGTTACATTCTTCCCTTAAAAGGATTTCATCCCCGAAATCTCCAAGGATTGAAAAATGAAACCCATACATACGAAAACCAACATCTCCAACAATTTACCGAACCATCAACCACTTACAATCATTATCCATAGTTTCAATTTCTAACGCAACAGTACATATAATTATGGAATGCATATGAACTTATAACTAATGCAAGAATTAGGCGGTCTCTTGATCTAGTCAACCTCCTGAAATGCTCATGCTTATGTCATGCATCCAACATGTATGCAACATCTTATACTTGCAATTCTATATGAATGAGAAACCATTCTATACATGTGCAATAACCATATGTGTGTAACTTGATAAAATAAAGTGAGTGCTGGTGTGAATGTAGGCTAATCTGAATATATCAACTCATGTGTGCAATAATTAACTCAATAAATACATACACTAGCAACCATCATCCAAAACATGTCCTAGTGACACGTTCATAACCATTCCTACCATCCAAACATCCCTATCCATGGGGTGCACTAAGATAAGACCTAAGTGCCTAAGGAATTCATAATTATTAACTAAAATGGAAACATACTAGAAAAGAGCTATGGATAGGTAGCTCGAATCTTCTTCTCTAGATCTCATGCACTCTCTGTTGGGTCATCTCCCATTGGACCTTAACTAATTTAATGACTTTATTGCAAAGTCTCTTTGTACCATACATAAAAATGCGGGTTGGTGAACAACAAACAAGTGACTCCCTTTCCACTACCACCTCTTCCAACTGACTTGGCTCGACCACAGCTGCTGGATCGTGTAGAGGCTTTCGCAAGCGTGACACATTAGAAACATTGTGTACTCCCGCCAACTTTTCAGGAAGCTCCACCCTGTAAGTCAACTTCTCTATTCCACCTTTGATCGAAAAAGGCCCTACAAACTTTGGTGCTAACTTTCCTGAACTACCAAACATTATGACATGCCTAGTGGAGAGATCTTCATAAAGACTGTGTCGCTTACTACGTACTCCAAATCTATGCGGCTTTCTTTCTCCTACAGATCAAGTCTATTTTCTCCAAAATCTTCATTATCATGTCTGATCCAAGAATGATCCTGTCCGTAGTATCCTACCAACAAGACGGTGATCTACAAGGTCTACCGTATAATGCCTCGAATGGTGCCATCCTATTATCTGTCTAATAACTATTATTATAAGAAAAATTTTCTAGTGACAAGTGATCCTCCCATGAGCCTCTAAAATTTAAAATACACATCCAAAGTAAGTCTTCCAATACTCAATTCACCCTCTCAATCAGGCCATCTGTCCAAGGGTGATACATTGTACTCAAATTTAACTTAGTGCCCAAGACCTTCTAAAGAATCCTCCAAAACTCATTGATGAAAAGCAGGCCTCGGTCGCTAACAATGCTAGAAGAAACTCCATGTAACCAAACTATCTCTCTCACATATAAAGTTGCTAAGGATGCAGCTGTCCTCGTACTCCTAACGAGAATAAGTGAGCACATTTGGACAGTCAGTCGAGCCTGATCCAAATACTCTCATTCCTCTCCTACTCCTAGGAAGTCCATTAATGAAGTCCAGGGAGACTCTCCCACTTCCACTGTAGAATATCTGATGGCTGTAGAAATCTACTCGGCTTCTTTTTCTCCGCCTTTACACTTTGGCAAGTCACACACTTGGATACATACTCCGCCACATGCCTCTTCATACCAGGCCAATGAAAAACTTTCTTCATTTCATGATACATTTTGTCTCCACCATAATGAATGGTCATCCTAAACTGATGGGGATCGGCTAGTACTATGTCATTCAACTCTATAATAAAAGGAACACATACTCTACCATCTCTTTGCAACCACCCTTTTGAGTCAATGGTATAACAAATCTAATGACTTGAATACTCTCCTTTTCTTAGCTTCTCGAAAATATTCAACAACTCCACATCTCGTTTCTGGCTTGAACCAATACGGTCCACAAGCGTAGGCTGCACATCCAAACTGCAAATAATTCCGGAGTGATGTTTGATGAAGGTTGAAAATCGAATGTAGAAGTAAACTCCAAGTTCTTCCATTCCTAGAACATAGGACTTAATATTGCATGCTTCCTACTCAAGGAATCAACTACAACATTGCCATTCTTAGAGTGTAGGAGATACCAAAGTCATACGATGCCAAGAACTCCATCCACCTCTACTGCCTTGAATTCAAATCCTTTCTAGAGAATAGTTATCTTAGAGACATATGATCCGTGAATAACTCAAACCGCTATCCTAAATGATAATGCCTCCATGAATTAAGTGTGAAACAATGGTTGCCAACTCAAGTCTTCGTATGATAGTTTCTATCGTGGACTTTCAATTGTTGACTGACATAAATTACAACTCTCATATCTTGTAATAAAAATACACCTAGTCTTGTACCACAAGCATTGGTATACATTATGTATTCCTTCAAACCATCGGGTAGTACCAAAACAGGTGCTCTAATCAACTACTCCTTCAGCTTAATGGAAGCATTCTCACATTTTGAGTCACACGAGAAAAACAAATTCTTCTTGGTAAGGTGCATCAAAGGAGTGAAAATTTTAGCAAATTCCTTAATAAACTTCCTTTAATAGCTTGCCAAATAAAGGAAACTTCTCACCTCCATGGCATTCTTCGGTATGTGCCAATCTTGTACTACAGCCAGTTTACTAGGATCGACCGCCAGTCCATGCTCGGAGACAACATGTCCCAAAAGGCGAATTTACTTGTGTTAAAAGTGACATTTGGAAGATTTCACCTTTAACTTATGTCTACGGAGAGTATTGAGAACTTCTTTTAAATGAAAACTACGTTCTTCTCCGCTTTTCAAATGGACCAATATTTCATCAATGAGTAGAACCATGAACTTATTAATAAACCCTCTAAAAATTCAACTCATGAGGTCTACAAACTAGGATAATGCATTGGTCAATCTAAATGGCATCACCAACCACTTTTAAAGTCCATTTGGTGTGTGAAAAGAGGTTTTCTGAATATTATCCTAGGCTACACACAACTGATGGAACCCAGTAGCCATGTCAAGCTTAGAGCATACCTTCGCTTCAACTAGCTGATCAAAGAGATCGTCTGTGTGGCGCAATGCATAATATCCTTCTTTGTTAGTTTATCCAGCTTATGGTAATTGATGCAAAGGCTTAAAGAGCCATCCTCCTTGGTGGTAAAGACAATTGGTGCTCCCCACTCCTAAATACATCTCTCAACAAAGTCCTTCTCCAATAGTTCGTTCACTTGCTTATTGAGCTTGCATCTTTCTTTAGGAGCTATATACCTCAAAGATAAGGTAATGGGCCTAGCATTCTTTTTAAGGTAAATTCAAAATTTGATCTTCCTATGAGGTGGAAGACCGGTAACTTTGGAAAGGACATCTAGCTAATCATGAACTACCAACATCAAAGCTAATTCATCGTGTGATGGGTCTAAAGAATATAGATAACTCAACATAACCGAACTTCTGCGGTCGCAATAAACCTTGAGACTATGACCACTACAAGTACCTAAACGAACAACCTTCCTATCATAATCCAGTACTACCCTATACATGGTTATCTAGTCCATTTTCAAAATTAAACCAAACCCAGAAAATCCAAAAACAAAAGCAGGATAATCAAAGTCGACCCCTAAAATGTACAACTTCAAACCCTTAGAAACCATAGATAAGTGAGCCAATCCTTCAACGGGGTTTGATACAACTATTGGGTCAAAACTATGCTTGTGTCTAAGTGCAATTCATCTACTAGTCTACTCGAAATAAAAAAGTGTGATGCCCTGATGTCAAATAAGGTACAAATAGTTAAATCAGATAAAGTTAACACACCTTCAATTATGACTTTCTTTCGACTGTCTACCATTGGAAATGTACTCGAGCTAGGAATAACATCCAGTGTATAAGCTGGGACAACTTGTGTAGAGGTCTTTGGTGTAGCCAATTACTTCCTCTTTACGTGCCCAAGTTGATTGCGGTTATAGCATTTGATCTGCGAAAGGTTTGTCCTGCAATTTTTCACAAGATGTCCCTTCTTATTACATCTCCTACACCTGATGTCTTACTTCTTTATCTTCCCTTGAGTCCCTACTCCACCCGTGTCGATTCTACTAGAATTTATTTCCTCCTACCTTATTGGACTCATTCTTCACCTCATCCTTGGAAATGGTAGCGAGCAAGGTCATCTCCACCAAACTCTCATAAGTAGCACCCATAGGAGTGTGACTAAGGGCCAAACCTTGAAGAGGTTGATTCAGACACTTTGCAAAATTCATAGCCTTTTTATAGTGGATTTATGAAATTAAACCCAAATCTAGTGAACTTATTGAATTGATTCACATAGGCCTTCACCGTCATCTCTCCTTGTTGTAAATGTATAAATTTCTCCAGCTTTACCCCTTGCTCTACTACAAATAGAAACCTCATCTCAAAATGCCTTCTAAAGCTTCCCAAGTTATCTCCTTCTTATTAGTCTTTTCCACTACCACATCCCACAAATTTAGAGCCTCTCCTGATAAGTGCCAAGAAGCGAGCTGCCTCAGAATGACATCACTATGGCCCAACAATCCAAAAATCCTCTCATACGTACGTATCCATGCCTTTGAGTCTACAAAAGATTTAGTCCCCAAATATGGCTTCCCTCCTAAACTTAAAGTCTTTACACATCTTGGTGAAATTAGTAACAAGTGGATTGGCAGGAACCACACCTCGTGCTTGCACTGTAGGTCCTCATTTGAGTTAGGCTCAGCTTGTCCTCTCGCTTGCAGATGCCGACGAAACCATATTGAGATGTTCACCCCAAGAATCATAGTGCTTCACCTGAACTATTTCTAGTAGGATCGCCCATTCTCTCTATCTGTAAATGGGAATTATTAGAAACTTTGCCACATATAGTATTAGACAAGAAGAGGGTGATTGGGTTTTTTGCATTGCACTTATATATGTGTAAAACCTTTGGAAAACTTTATATATATAACCTTCTAAAAAACTTTAAAATATACAAGTATGTTCTCTCAGTATGTATTTTCCCTAAGGAAACCTAAACTTGGCTTTGATACCAACTGTGACAAACCTCACCTCTTGACACACTGATCTCAATCCCAAAGTGACTTTCAAGACCATGTCGTTCCAAGAAATACGAGCTATCTAGTTTTAAAACATTATATACTAATATAAAATATAAACATTCTACACTTTCAGATCTCATAACGGAATGAAATAAAAAATGTGTACGAAAATAAACATTTCAGGAAAACAGTCTCAAAAATATGTAGCTCATACACATAATTTCCAAAGTACCATTGTAAAGTCTGATAGATAATAAATACAATAAATATTTATATGGAGAATAACGAACAATAACAGGACTTCGACACTTAGATTCTTTCTCCACGTACCATGCCTATGCCAAATTAACTTCTTCCCTATCTTCCTATGATGGGGGAAAGGAAAGAAAACTAGTGGGTAAGAAAAAATATGGTGAATGAATTATATCACTAGTGCATGGTATTCACAAGCAACCAACTTTATTTATAATCTACGTGACCTAAGGTGTCCCTATTAGTGTTTGTGAATTACCTACCTAGGATTTGTCATCTTAATCTAAGGAATACAGTTCCATTACACCAAAAACATCCTGATGGATCGATTAAATAATCTCTAGGACTTCCAGCATAAGGTCATATGAAATATCACCCTAGGGTTAGCATTACCCAAACAACGACTATGACTATCATACTTACATATTGATTGGACCTAGTAATGTCAGGCTCACATCGAACCTATCAATTGGATGAACTAGGGCTTATGCATCCATGTTAATGATCTCAATGGTAACATCTCTTACGTACAGCTTTGGGCATCTACCAATAGTGTCTAGGCCAAATTGCCTGAGTATATACGAGGAACCTCCTATTAGTGCCAGACTATGCACCATAATGGGCATCCACCAACATTGTCCAGTGCCACTGAGGTGCCATGTGCCCTGCATACCGTCACGATCAAATCACCCTCATATCTAATATCAGATAAGTATGTCTAGGCCTAATTGCCCGTGTACATGTCTGCTACAATTCCGTGGAATCCAATATAAAGAAATGGAAATTAATCTCCCATACACATATAAATTACATATTAAACCAAGGCCATAGGACGAGGTTCGGTCTGCACTTAAAAATCGATGACTGCTCGACCAACAACGGTTGGCTGCTTGCAGTCGACCGGTTAAAAATAGCCATCAACTAGTGGGTTTTCGATTCCTGCTTAAATTATTTTTCTTTAATTCTTATTGCTATAGGGTTTATGCAAATTTATTAGGGTTTATGTAAATTTATTTTACTTATCCTAACCAGATTTCTATTGTTTACCTATTTGTAATCGAAGCAGATTTTTGTATAAAATCACGATACATCTCCAACTAAAGTTCTATATATAAATTTAAATCCCAAGATTAAATCTAGATAAATAAGGAGTTATTCAAATTCACTTTGTTTAATTAAATTTCATATCAATAAGGGGTATTAAAGAGAAAAAATCTAGTCTACTTTCTCTAATTTTACTGTATACTATGATGTCCTGGGATTTTGGACAATATTTATTTAATAATCATTTGAATTTGGTAATATTTGTTTAATAATTTTCTATTATAAATATTTAATTTGGCAAAATTAAACTTTTCAAAAGCTAATAATATTTAATTGGCAAAATTTATCTGTCAAAGCTAATAAAAAACTGTATTATATTTATAATATATATATAGACTTTGTGAGTAGGAAAACTTTAGTATGAATTTAATTAAATATGTTGACTAATTATAATATATATATATATATATGTGTGTGTGTGTGTATACTGTGAATGGAAGCTTTATTTTAAATTCAATATAATAACTTTCAAGAAGTTATTTAAAAATAAAACTATATATTTTCAAACAATTAAGATAATATCTATATATTTTTATTTGTAAAGGAATATTTTAGCTTAATTGGATTTGTTACAAAACTGTAGTACATTTTCTTTTCAAATGAAAAATGAGATTTAATTTAAGGTTCTTTTCTTTTGTTTTTATATGCTTTCTTTTTATTTAACATAAGATAGAAGGGTTAGTAAAGTATATGTATGCGAAAATATAAACAAAAATTTAATATAGATATAAACATATACAAATATAAAAGCATAAGAACAATATTTAAATATTACACTTGACATATGTAAAACAATTAAAACTTGTACAACATTTGTAACCCATATAGGCATGCAAATTAACAAATGGCGACAATTGTTTGTTTTTTTTTAAAAAATTAATTATATAAAATAAGTGTTTTGAGAAGAACCTGACCATTTTCATTTTTTAGTTCAATTCTTTTCTTCCTCAATTTATTCTTTCTTCTTCATCTTTTAAACTAAAAGTTGAAAATCAAAATCAAAGGGAAATCAAAATAATAACAATCTGTTTCAAGTTCAACTCAAAGGCAATTTTAGTTTTCAAGCCTTAATCTGAAGATCAGAGCAATTCAACTCAACAAGCTAATCAACAAATAAGCACCAGATCAAAATCAAATACATCAATGAAGCCGGTAGTTGTTCTCTGTTCTTAAAATTGGCGAATAAACCTTAATTTAAAAACAGTTTTAAAATCTGTGATCATAACCAATTGTGATGGATTATTTAGGAATATGGTTTGCATATCTTTATGAACGTGAATGCGTGAATGTGTATATGATGTGCACGTATATATATGTGTATGCATGCCTGTATATGAAAGAATACCCCTTTGTTTTGTTTAACAAGCTAGAAAATAAGTCCAAAAATAAATTCCTTTCTTCCCAATCTTTATCTAGCTGTGATCATAAAAAGGGAAATGATTATAACAATGTAAATTCTTTTTAAAAAATAATTTCAGGCGAAATTATTTAGTTAATATTTCGGAAATGTGTTTTTACAGTGGAAATCAATTTAACCAGAAAAATCAAACATCTTAATTTTAGATTTTGATTATAGGACCAGATTAGCATTAGAAAATAATGAATTTTAATATTGAAATCAGGTTTTTTAAGTATGGGGTGGTTGTGAATTGATGAGTTGATCTGAATTTGGGTTTTCGGTGTTTGTCGGCGAACGGCGAGGTAATAGCAGTCGCGATCAAGGCAGGAGATAGTGTGAAGTCTGACGATCGTAGAAAAAATAGGTGGAGGATTTTATGATGGTCGTAGATGCTGTTCGTTGTTGATTTAGGGTTTGATGGTGGTTTTTGACGACGTGTTTGATGAGGTTCCTGGGTCATCGATGATGCTTCATGTTCGATCGCGAGGGTAGAGATAATAGTGTGGTGACGTAGTGCTGCTCTGGACATGGTGGCAGGAGTTCTGGTGGTCCGGTTCGTCGCCGGCGAGGAGTTGTGTCGTAGGAGTTGGTTCCAGGTTTTCGATCGAGTGAAGAAATTTCGATTTGCTTTTGAATGTAGTTATCTGGGTGGACATGTTGACTGTCGAGGTCGTCGTAGCTTGGTGAGGACCGGAGTGATAGTCGGAGTCGTGAAAGTTCACCGTGCACGTGTACGGTGCACTTTTGTGCATCTGGGTGTTGTTAGGTTTTGGGGAAGATGAGTATTTCTCGGGTTTAGCTCGAGAAAATTTCATGTTTGTCTCGACGACGAAGGAGGTGAGGTTTGCTCGTGAGTGTCACGGGGAAATAGCTCGGGTTGACTTGGGGTTTTCTGCAGTTTTTGCTCGGGCCGTTTTGTTTTGTTAAGGTTTTTTTTAAGTTAGCAAAAACATGAACTATTTATAAAAAGCAAAATGTTTAGTCAAGTACAAAGTTTTAAAAAAGTTATTAAAATGCTTTAGTTCCAAAGAAATATTTAGCCTAGTTTTTAAAGTGTATTTAAACGAATATGTTTTAAAAGCAATTTAAATCAAATTCCAAAGTGAACTTATTTAAAAACAAGTTTTTAAACAAGTTTTATAATGATTTAAAATATAAGGTAAACGTTTTAAAGGTGTTTGTTTAAAAGGTAATTATATTAGGGTAATTATGAATTTAATTCCTAAATGTTTTCAAATGAAGTTTAATGATGTATTTAGGAGTGGTTTAGATAAAGTATATTGATTTAATTAAATCAAAGAATTTCAAATAAGTTTTGTATAAATTAATCTCAAGCATTTAAATTAAATAAGATTTAAATAAGTCATTAATTAAGATAGAGAAGTTATTTTTTTATAAATGAAGGTTGTGATTCATTTAAGATAATAAATTAGTGAAATTTATTAAAAGTTAATTACTTAATGTAATTATTAATGGTTAATTAATTTATGTTAATAATCAAATTATAATTACTTAATGAAGTAATTAAGGATTGTTAATGAGTGTGATTAATTTAAGGGTCATTAACTAATGATTAAGAGATAATTAATTAATGTAATTAATTTAAAATAATTAGTTTAATTAATTAGGGATAGTTAATTACTTGATTAATTAAGGGTTAACTAATCTAAGTAATTAAAGGACAATTAATTATGAGTGATTAATTAATGGAAGAAATCAAGGGAAATAATTACTCAATGTAACTAATTAAATTTATTAATTTGATTTATTTAAGATAATTAATCAATTTGATTAATCAAGGATAATCACTTATGAAATTGATTAAGTATAATTACATAATGTGATTTTTAAAGTGTATTTACTTAGTGTAAGTAATTAATGGATAATTACTGAATATAATTAATAAAAGAGAAATTACTTAATGGAAGTAATTAGAGGATAAAAACTTAGTAGAAGTAATTAAGGATTAATTACTTAGTGTAAATTAATAAAAAAGGATAAATTAATTAAGGAGTTAATTAATTAATGTAAGTAATTAAAGGATAGTTAATTACTAAATGTGATTAATTAAGGTTGATTAATGAATGTGAGTAATTAAAGATTAATTATTAAATGTAATTAATTAGAAGAATAATTAATTAACGAAAGTAAATTGAGGATCATTAATTAATGTAGTTAATGAGAGTAATTAAAGGTTGATTAATGTGAATGGTTAAAGGATAATTAATGTATGTAATTAATTAATGGTTAATTACTTAATGTAATTAAGAATAATTAATCAAGGAAGACTAATTAAGAATAATTAATCAAGGAAGACTAATTAAGAATAATTAATCAAGGAAGATTAATTAAGATGATAATTATAATTAATTGTTTTGTAATTAATTAATGAGTGTAACGAGATAGTGCCTTCAGTTTCGTTCGAACTCGGAACGAACTTGTATGGATTGAATGCTTTCAGAACATCGTCATTGGAGGACGATGAGCATTCTAAGATATGTGATCTAAAAGGTCAACATAGCCTCAAGCCTCATCAACTGGGAATGGCTAAAATAGGGGAGGTGCAGCAAGGCTAAGTGGGTAGCACCCAAGTCAGATGAGATTTTCCCCTATCTATAGGTCCCTTTTTATTTCGGATTAGTAGGCGGTTGGGCACGCCAACCGCGGGGTTGTCTTATTTGGGATTATCCAGTAAGAGATGGTTCCGGCCTTGTGTTGCAGAGGATTAGGGTGAACCCTCGATACGGTGATCTAAGCCATGTACTGTAACAGACGGTACCCCAGTAGCCCTGCCATTGTATGGAATCCAATCTCCAATAAGGGTCGTACGTTTTGATTGTGCCCAACTATGGTGGAACGTGAGATGTAAGCTTTCCAACTATTTCTGTATTTTACTTGAAAACCCTAGACACTATTATAATATCACTGGATTTCCTATCAATTGTTTTGGTTATCGTAAGGTAAAGACTTTTCGGTGTTTATGTGCGAGAAGTCTTACGAGATACCTTTTGTTTTCAATGATTTTTCAAAGTTAAGCAACTTTAACCCGTTTACTCACACTAGACCCATGTCTGACCTGGAGTTTATTTTCTGTTTTCTTAAACTCTTGGGTACTTCAATTTTTACGAGTATCCAAGGGATTCAGGTTAGCTTTGACGAAATTCTGGAGGAGATATGGAGCGGGAGGCTTCAGCGTTTATAGATATTGTGGTTTCGCTGTATTAGTATCTCTGTGTTGTATCTTGAGATGTATGATAGATAGGTTTTATGACTGTCTAATGTGTTTTGATGTATAAGCTGTATAACCCTGATGTATATGATACTATGTAATATCTACGTGATGTAATATAATTTATTCGTTCCGCTGTGAGATACTGATATTGTTTAGTTCTTTCATTCTTATCTTTTCTCTTTCTGTCCCTTTCTTTCTTATTAATGATGCGTCTTTCTGTGGAATGAAGGGCGGGTCGTAACATATACAAAATCCACATTTATTTTCTTCTTATTTATACGTTAGTGAGTTTGATTTATTAAAGATGATCTTTGCATTGAAACTATTACCTCAAATTTATAACAAACTAATTCTAGATCCTGTAGAAATATAGATAAATTCAATTAATATAAAATAACTTCATTAGTAATCAACTCAATAACTTCATTAGTAATCAACTCACTTACCTGTTAAAAGCTTCCTTCCAATTGTTCTAGCTTGAATCGACCCTCTTTGCGCCTTCCCTTTAATTTGTCGATCCTCTTCTTTTAGTTTGATTTTATTTTTGTTTTGTTTTAAAGTTAAATGTAATAATCCGTAAATTTTTAATAATTTTATTTGTCTTATTAATATATTTAATTGGAATTTTGTGAAATTTTAAACAATAAAATTTTGAAATATAAATTAAATATTTGAAATGCGTCTAGTTAAACATAGCAACTGGTAAATTTTCATCCGAAAATATGAAAGTTTATTTTCGTGTGTAATTTTATTTCAATTTAATCAGTTAGTAATTGATGAAAATAAAATGTTTTCGAAACCTGAATATTTTTACACAGAAAAATTCTAAATCATCTTCTGACCAAGACGTTATTTTTCGTTTTTCCAAATTCTAACTACTTTAGCTCCGTCGATCTTATTTTTCTGCGTTTTCACTGCACTTTCTCCTAGTTGAAAATTCGAATTTTTATAATTCGTTCGTACCACTAATATCTATATACCGTTTTGATCGTTTCGTCGTGTTGATCTTCACAGTATATTCAATTTGGTGTCCCGACGTCCGGTTCGCTGCAGAATCGATGAAACAATTTGCTATATCAGTACGGTTTCGAACCTTTCAAATTTCGTCTGACCATTCAATTTCCACTGTTTATCAACCCGATCAGCCACTAGCAATTATACTTCTGAAATTAAAAATTCCATTTATTACATTTTACTAATTTGTTGTCCCCGGTTCAAACTCCACTTATTAATTTTGAATTCAAAGTCAATCTATTCGTATTTTGTTCCCATATTTAATATAGGGGTACCTTATATAATTATCTGTATTTACATCTACATATTAAATTGCTATTGATTGCATGCCAGCCATATTTGCTTCGGGAATCCATTCGTTTTTTTCGAGATAAGCTGTTCTCATCTTCTTCTTTGCTACACAATATCAGTTATATTTTACTCCTTGCTGTGCTTCACCTTGCTCGAGGGAAAATCTTGTTAACTCGAGCATCACCCTCGCCAAACCCACATCAGACCGAACTCCCAATCCGCCACCTGATGCCCCCTTCACCATGGCAGCAGCCACCGCTTCAAATTCCCCTCCACCTCATCACCTCTTCCGTCTTCATCCGAGCCCACTCACACTACTACATTGCCACCTAGGCTTGCAACAGCACCGAGCGAACCTACCTCCACATGGACCCAGCCCCAAACAACCACCGCGTCTTCCTCCACCGTGAAGCGACCTCCTCCCTCCGTGCACCGTTCCTTCCCTCTCTCCAAAGCGGCATGTCCCATCACCTCCTTCCTCCCTTCAGCCGTGACCGAGCTCCCTTCTACCTCCTACCCTTCGGCCCTCCTTTCCACCACCCACCATCGTCAACATCACCCGTGTCTCCTTCCCACTGAGTCGCCGAACTAACCAAGCGCCGAAGTCACACCTGCAAGGGCCGACCATTTCTCTTCTCCCCTCCGCCTCTTCCCCGAGCTAGAAAGCCACCTTGCCTGAGCTGCTCATTCGTTGGGGAGTGTATTTTTATGTAAGTATAATATATTTTGTTTCAATTCTGTTAGGTATAAGTGTGATTGTTATATATATTGTATATATACAGTTAAATGTAATAAATATATTGTATCATATTTTACTTTAGCATATTATGAACTCGACATGCGTTTACTGTTACATCTAACGTGTTTGTAAGTAATATATTGGTTTACAAATATATATATATATATATATATATATGCTATGGTGTACTAGATAAAGTATGGATTTAAAATATTGGTTTGCAAATAGTGTACGGGTTTAAGTTATTATGAACATTATAATGTAAAGTTTGTCTGGTTATTTCTGTCATTTTATTTAAAGAAAGGTAATATATAGGTATTTATTTAATTTAAAATGTGTTTGAATTTAGAATTTCATTTAAATATATATAGTTATAAGCAAAATCTCTTGTACTATCTATCATCATCGATACAATTCTGATTTGATTTCGTCAAATCTTTATCTTTCAGCTTGTTGTCGAATCTGTATCCATTTAGCTTTGTTTTGGAATTTATGCTTGGGTTCGTAACTCACCTCAATCTCGTTCATCTCTAGCCTCGAAAGGTGAGCAATCACTCACGATTAATGTTCTTTTATTTATTAAATTTGATTTCAATTGAAACGACAATTGAAATATGCGGTTGTTAGTTATTTACACTGTTATATATATGTTATTACCTGTATCAGTTCACCTGTGACATCTGACACTATTATCTGTTATTTATACAATGATAATCCAGTTTGGTTGATAAATGATTGATTGTTTGATGTTGACATTGGACGTTAAACTGTTAATGTATAAAGTGATAAATAATATGCAACTGAATTTGACGTAGGATAGTTAAAGTTTGAATCGATATAGGTGTTGAATTTGATTAGTAAATTTGTATAATATGACCACTTAAATGTTTACTTATTTGACACGCAGAAATTGAGTTAATTACACCTTGAACCACTTAAATGCATGTTGTTTAAATCGATGTAGTATGAAATTGAATAATAGATATCAAGTGAAGGACCGTATAAATATTAGTGTAATAATCTTTAATCTATATGAAATGATAGTGTAGATTCTAGAAATAATTATATTAATTTGCACAAACAACAATGTGAATTAGTGCGATTATTTCAAGATTATTTGAACTAATTATTGGATTGTTATTGATGGTTGTTATTGCTTGTTTATTTACTTTGACACCATCCCAGTTATCACACTGCAAGTTCCCTTTTCTATGCTTTGATTTTTGGAATTGAAATGGAATCGGGTTGAAATGATAAACATCCAAATGAAACTTTGACTTAGGATAGAGAATTAAATAAAAAAACCGATTGGTCAATAATTTGATTAAAAAATAAAAATAAAGATTTTATTTGAATAAAATAATAAGGGTTTTAAATGAAGTTGGAATTTGAATTTTAATGAAAGGAAAATGTTAAAATTTAATAATCTGAAACAAAATATTAATAAAGTAATTATGAAAGAACGTTGTTTAATTTAATAAATAATTGAATTAAGTTGAAATTTTTTAATAATTAAGTTTGAAATTAATTAATAATTAGGTTTTGAAATTAATTTATAATTAAGTTTTGAAATTATTTAATAATCTAATAAGATTGAATTATTTAATAATTAAATAAAATTGAATTCTTTAATAAGTGAAATTGAGCTTCTTGAATAAGTGAATTAAGTTTCTTTATTAATTGAATTTTGAAATTTGTAACTAAGTAAATGAATAAGTGAAATTGAATTTCTTAACAAGAAATAAATATGTGATTTATTGAAATTAATGTAAGACTTGTAATTTAAAGAACTTGATTTGACGAATTTAATCTAATTAAATTTGAAGTTTTGATATAATGAAGTTGAACTTAAGTAATTGATTTAATGAATTGAAAATTAAATAGAAATTGTTTTGAATGACAAATTTACTTAATGAATATTGAATGAAATCGATCAATGAATTTAAATTGATTTGAATGTTAAGTCTAATTAATTTAAATGACTTCGGAGTGAAACTTATATACGAACTTGAATCAATATTTGTATTGTTTAAATTAAAATTAAAATTGAATTATAAGATTTTGAAATGGTAATTTGGAAGTTTTGAAACGTAAATTCTAGAATTGATTTAGAAAGAAAAATGGAATGTTGGTTTACAAATTCTAATTTAAATTGAAATTGATTTGGTTTTTGAAATTTATTAACGACCAATCGATGCAATAATTACTAAAGTTATTAAACAAACCGGAATCAATTATGGACATACTCTCCGTCTAAACCGAAAACCACTTTAATAACTATACGTGGAGTGTGATTCGGAATGAAGTGGTTGGAATGATATACGTGATGACCGAAGAAAGAGAACGATAATGGATAGCCTTGACACTTGTGTCAAATTGGAAATGACTAAAACAGGAGTCGTGCCGGGCCAAATGGGGTTAGCCACCTCGAGCGAACACACTTCTTCGTAAACTACTAATTACTTATTATTGATTGGTGCACCCTCGAATTTTGGGAGTGTTGTTTCGCGGTGTTGCGATCGTTGCGGCGATGCGTTCTCACAAGTGCGGATCAGGCAAACGGTAGTTTCACTACCTTGGGTATTGCGTCATGTGCCTTGTCATACTTGTATCCCTATATCCGCGACCACTACGAATTTGTTGTGTTATACCTATGGAGTACTCCCTGATAGCCCACTAGTTTACGGTGGAGTTTACAGTGCTGCATAGTCTATGACACTTATATAAAATGTGTTAAGGGGGATAATGGTAACGCCTTAACACTATTTTGATGCTTTATATTACTGATAGGCGTTATCTACTTAGCGTACACTACTACATAGTAAATAGTTTAATGGATCCTTAGAGGATGGTTATTCCAATGTCCTTTGAGTTGCTTGTATTTCAGTTGTTATTTCACTTGAGTTGGATTTATTGATATAAGAATGTTAATCCCGACTCGAGTGTTTTGTATTTTGCTTTATGCTCGGGTCAGACTGAGTGTACCAGTATTCAAGACTCACCTTGGGAGTTGGAGCTTCACTTGGAGATCCGGCTATCTATCCAACTTTCAGATATTCAATTGATTCCAGTGATATATTCTGATTCTTGTATTTGACTATTGTATTCGAGACTTCTACTGCGACTTATTTAACTCTGTTATATATATAATAGCTTCATGAACTACTATCTTTTGTTTCCGCTGCGTTTATTACTCTGTCTGTGATATGTGATTACTTATTTACTGTATATGCTCAGTTTTGCCAAATATAAATTAACAATTCGGTATTTTGAATTATTCAAGTCCGACGTGTGTGGATGCGAATGGTCCAAAATAGCGGGTCGTTACAGTTTAGAGGAGATAAGGATTTTTTGAAGAGAAGAGAATTTGGACGTACTATGGATTGCTAGGTTAATGTTTCAGAGTAATAATAGTGGGGGTTATGTTACGGCCCACCTTTTCATCCCTCAAAAGTCAACACTAATACATCCATGATATTCACGTGACGAGCATCTAAGTGCCAAAAAGACAGATCATTAGGGTGAAAGAAAAGGCAGAACAGAATCTCACAACATGACATGTAACATATAATATACAAATGATCTTTATAAAAGAAAATTTTAATATACATACAACCTCAGAGTATCATCAACCTGGACAGTTATAACAGCATGTCCTTACAATTGTCGATGGATACAAACAAAAAATACAGTGGAAAATAAAATACATTTGGTCTTGGAGGCATCAAATTCGTCTCATGAAGCTATAAAGCATCCATAACTAAATATAGAAAAGTACATAGGTCTGACCAAAGCATTATAAGAAAATAACATCCGGATCAGTCTGATAGTCAGTATGAGAAACTCAAATCTTTTGGATTATTTAATATTATGAAACCTTTCAAAAATAAAAGTATATCGTAAGACCACGCCATGCATAAACACGATTGGGCTTTCACCTTATGACAACCAAACCATTTTTAAAAAATCCAATGATATTGTAATAACATCTAAGGTTTAATATAAATATTCAACATAGCTGAAATGGTTACATTAATAAATTCAATGACATGTTTAGTATACAACTGAGTCTGTAAGGCACATATTGGAAAATGGATTCCATCAATGACAAGGCTACTGAGGTACCGCTTATCACAATACATTCAATGACATATTTAGCATACAACTAAGTCCGTAAGGCACATATTGAAAAATGGATTCTATCAATGATAAGGCTACTGAGGTACCGCCTATCACAGTACACCTCAAGAGAAAATATACCAAGAGTCTTAGATGACTCCTTACAAATCAGGATCGGCTTACCTATTCTTGGATAGTACCGAATATGTCAACAACCCGGTTGCAGTTACAACTGTACCAGGCCCTTAGCATACATAAATCCATAAATACCAATCTAGATCGGGTGATGACCATACCTAATGGTCATGAACCACATAGTCTTGAAGCATTTCCCCCGTTTAATCATTACCATGTGTGAGGCTTGAGGCTACATTTTACCTTTTTAGTAAATCCCACTTGGAATGCTAACACTACCCTCTAAGCAACAATGAAATGCCAACATTCATCAATGTAAGTTGTTCAAGATATGAACAAACAAGAGGCACTATTTCTACTGCATCCTTTGTGGAATTACCCTTGGGATTAGTCGCAAGTAGCCCTTGCACTTTAAAGAACTTCATCTTTGATTCCTATCATCTTCAATATGTCCCCAATTCGAATGCTTATGCTGGTTCGAAGTGGTTTTCAGATAATTCAGGCTTATCCGATCCCTATCTCTTCGAACCGACAATCGATAGTTTCAAAACTAGCCAAGGTTTGATAATCGGTTATTTAACTATCAAATAAGAAAACAACCAAATTATAGATTTAATTTCATATGGAATCTAAGCATCATTAAGCACATAAGCACCCACTAAGCCCCTTTAATTGATCCTTTCATTAATTAAACTCACTTTGTAAATATTTGTATTAAAATATCTTTACAAAATATATACATAAATATTCTGCTCTTTTCAATCCTAGAAAAAGTATTCATATACTTATTCAATGGTATAAGTATATTCACAAGATCTTAAGGCAGATTGTATTTCCAAAAACATACTTAATTGGGTTAAAATAAATATCGTTTAAAAACATTGATAACAATAAACCCAGATCACTATTGGTGTAAGTAAATGGATTTATAGAAATTCGACCGAATATACTTACCACTAGTTTACGATTTCAAATTTGTACTATCCCTCGATTAATAATGTTGTCGGACAAGTTAGCGAACTATCATTGCCTCGACGTACATTTTAAACTCTCACAGATAGAGACGAGCTTCTCTACCTCAAAATTTAGTGTTAAGTATGAAATGAATACTTTTAATATCACCATAATTTATTAATATCATTCATAGAAATCGAATATCCTATACTTATCATGTTTTCGATATTTTGACTTACTCTATCTCTCGAACAGAAACGAAGCCAGGTAAGTCAGGGAATTGATTGCTTCTAGCCTTGCCTTAGATAAACACTCCAATTCTAGATCTCACAAATAGAGGATCAATTTACTTATCATCTTTTAATGCCAAGTGTAGGACTACTTAATTTTCATAAGGAATCGAATTCGTATACAAAAATAATACCTAATATATTTAACATAAATCTTTGATTTCAAACTTAAATTATCCTTTGGTTAATAATGAAGCCGTTCAAGTTGGGGTATTATTACCTCTCAGACCTTGACTTTTCAACATTCTTATCTTTCAAGATAGGTAGAAGTTTGCCTGTATCGAAATATTTAATGTCAAGTATATGTTCCGTATAATTATTTAAAACAATAAAGTGTTATAAACCAAACTCCTCTCCACTTTTTTTCGAAACCATTTACTATAACAAGAATGTTATGGTCCGTAATCTTTTTCTTTTCTCGAAAACATTTATTGCAGCAATGGTGTTGTAATCCATGATTTATTTCTTTTTTAGAAATAACTTTGAAAACTCTTTAAAACATAGTTTGAAACTTGTACTTAAAACATCTCTTTAAAGATGGTCACTTTTAAACAAAACTTGACTTTTGAAAACAAATGAGTTTTCTTTACAAAATTTAAACATCTTGTTTAACTAACTCAAATAAATTATTTAAAATATATTTAAATCTTTAAACTCCTTTTAAAATACTTATACATCTTTTATAAACACATTTAGAAAGACTGATGTGCATGTAAAAGTGTATATTTATACTCACATATTTAATCTTGTTTCATTTAATAAATGAACATATTTGGGTGTTTGCAAATGCTTAAAACTAAATTTCAAAAATACTTTCAAGTCATTATTCATACACTAATTTGGGGGTAAAATAGTATTTTTGTGCATGTGTTAATTTTAAGAATATTTATTTGTACATTTTATTTTTATTTGTAGGAAATTGGATGGAAAAAGAAAGAGGCTTCGTGAAAATATGCATGCACAAGAGAAGGAAACAAAAGAATGAAGAAATAAATCAATTCATGCAAATCTAATCATGCTTGTCATGCTTTTGGAATCGCTCTTGTGTGTGTTGTTTTGGTCTCTAGCTTTGATAAAGGTGAGTCCTTCTCACTCTGACATTATTACTTACGAAATGGTAAATGGATGACAAGTGATTAGTAATTAAAATGTTTATGCAAGTTAATGATGATTATATGATATGTTATTTCATGTTATTACCATGTTAACTTTGTTAATTATCACCTGACATATGATATATGACAGTATATTGTGACATTGACATGTTAGTATAATTGTTTATATTGGTTATGCATATGTTCACACTGCAAGTTCCCTGTTAGGATAGAATCACTATGGGTTGAAATGATACATACTCGAGCGAACATTAGAATAGGGAAAAATCATTATGAGCTGAAATGATAGGCTCAAATGATTTTTATTGTATTTTATTTGACTTGGAATTGTGGGTCTGAAATGATAGAACCCGGGTTTTCTTTTTAAATTGCGAATTGAAATGATACATAACCGTATCACTTGACCTAGGTTGCAAAATTTTATACAGACCCCATGGTATATTTTTTAATGATTTTTCTTAAGATATGTATTTTTAAAAGTACGAAATTTCGTATTTTATGGTTTTAATAAAGCTAAATATTCAGATTTGAATTGTGAATTTAAGTATGTAAATTTGAAGTGAATGTGATTTTTGACTTTAAATTTTATTTTTAAAATGTAAGTAAATAATGGAAATTAAATTTAAAGTTTTGAAATGATATTTGAAGTAAAATGTTAAATTTTATTAAATTAAAAAGTTAAGAAAACAGTGAAATTTTGACTTAATAAATGAATTGAGTTTTAAATTCGATGTTTGACTATAAAATTTTGTCGTGATAAATCATATGTTAAATTGATTTAAATGTGAAATTTCAAAGCTTAAAAATATGATTTATAAGTTTAAAATAACAAAAATTGAAGTTTTAATGTTTTTGAATGTTATAATAAAATTTGGAATTTTATTGATAGCATTTCCAAAAATCTATGGTTTTACGACGACATTTGTTAAGTGCTATCATTTCTGAAATTTAACTAAACTCTGAAATAACTAAATACTTATGACATCATTATTAAGTGTTGTTTTTTTGGAATTTAACTATGTTTGAAATGATTAAATATCTATTACGTCATTTTATAAATGTTGTTGTTCCTGAACTGAACTATTTTAGAGACTAAATACCTAATGTAGCACTTTATAAATGCCGTCGTTGCTAAAATTTAACAATGTTTTGAAATATTATAGATTTTAACACTGTTTGAGTTATATTTTAAAAGTGTTAAATGATTTAACTTTTGGAATTGATTATTTGTGAAATTTAAGGAGTTTTGAATATATTTTAATATTTAAATTTAAAATTTTTGGGATTTAAATTGAATTTGAATTTAAGTAATGTTTACTTTGTTATGTGTTAAATGAAATGAAATGAGATAAATGAATTTTTGAATGGAATTTTGAAATGTGTTTTGTAATGATATTTGAAATAATAAATGAATGACATAATTGATTTTTAAAAAAGGTATCTAAATTTGAATATTTGATTTTGAATTCAAATAATGATTTAATATTGAGGTTTTGAAAGGATATGATATTTTAATGATTGAAATGGTTTTGAATGACATGATATTTATTTGATAAAGAATGTGAATTTGGAATGATATTTGATTTTGATTTATTCGATTTATTCGATAAATGAATATTTGAAGTTTATATTAGTATGAAAGGATATTTGGTTTACTTGTAATTTGAGTTTATTTAAATGATATTGGACTTATGAAATGAACATTGCAAAACTAAGTCATAATGAAGTTAAATTTGAGATATATGAAATTATAAAAATTTAGTTTTGAAATGTGGGATATTAAAGATTGGAAATGTACTAAAGATTTAATAGTTTATTTCGTGGATCAAATCTATATTTGAAATTGATAAGACTAGAAATGGTTTGTTGGGAAACTGAACTAAACTGAAACTGATAGTTTGAATTGAATTAAATGGGAAATTTGAAAAATTGGGTTTAACCGAATAAATTTGTAAAATGTAAAGAATTAAAGGAAGGTGCCATGATTTCAAATGTATGATTTCGAAAAGTTATGAATTTCTAAGTATTATGTTTTGAAAGTGTTATAATTTCAAGTGTTATGATTTTGAAGTATTATGATTCCAAATGATAACTTACCCAAATAGTATAATTTCAAAGTGCTATGATTTCAGAATGTTATGATTTCCAAAGTGTAATGATTTCAAGTATTTAGTTTCGAAAAAGTTATAACTTTGAAAGTATTATGGTTTTTGAAAGATGAATATATGTTTGAATTGGAAATGATATCGTATTGATTTGAATATAGTTCTGAAATAAAAATGGTTTTGGTTTCGAAGTATAAACTATTTTGAAAGGAATATAGTTTGGGAATGAAATGATTTGATTTTGAAGTATGAACTATTTTGAAATGACCACGACGTTATAATAACGATTGGTTGTTAAAGAGACCGGGATCGAAAGTTGCCATACTCTCTGCCAACTCCGAAAACCACTTTAACAACTGTGTACACAGTGGAGATTCTAGAATAAAGTAGGATGGTGGCGATGTTCTTGAGGTATATTACGTGGACCCGACTCCCATGAGTTGGCTTAAGGTGGCTAAAACAGGAGCGAACTCGGACCAAAATGGGTAGCTCCTCTGGTCGGATACACTTCTTCAATACCATACTCTTGCTTTGTGATTGATTTGATGGCCATCCTCCGATTTTGATTGGGAGTGTGTTCCGAGGTGGGCATAGTGGCTGCTATGTTATCACCATCCGGTGTGCGTAATTGGTATATCTACCCGGCATTACCTAGTGTGCCGTGTCACCTACCATAGCGAGCTTTACTACGAGTTTGATTTGTGTCGTACCTATGGAGTATCTTCTCGCAGTCTCCCGATTAGTAGATATGCAGGTACTGTATAGACTACTGGCACTATTACGTGTTAAGAGCTATATGGGTAACCCCTTAATGCTATTTTAAAGTAAGTTTATTTTAATGTAAACATTATTATAATAGCGAATATTACTACATGGTAAAACATAGTAAATAGTTTAACGGATCCTTAAAGGATGGGCGATCCCAAGCATCCTTTAAGTTACTGATGCATTTTGTTACTGTTCACTTGAGTTGATTTACAGTTCATAAGTATGTATGTCCTGACTCGAGTGTTTTGTGTTTTGCTTTACGTTCGGATTAGACTGAGTGATTCGGCATTCAAGACTCACCTTCGGAGTTGAAGCTTTGCTTGAAGATCTAGCCATCTATTTTGCTTTCAGTATCCAGTGATTTCAGTAATGTATTTTGATTTGTACCTGATGTATCTTGTTATTCTTCTGTTGTATCTTGTTTAACTCTGATGTATCTTATATATATATATATATATATATATATATATATATATATATATATACTTCCACTGCATTATTATTTACTCTGTGTCTGTGATCTGTGATTATTTATTTACTGTATATTCTGAGATTTGTCAAATTTTATTTACAACACGGTATTTTGAGCAATTCAAGTCCGACATGTGCAGATGCGAATGATTGAAAATATCGGGTCGTTACAATGGAGGACCCCACCTACTCACTTATCATGATCTATAATTATGAGCTAGTGCACATGTTAGTAGAGATTAAAGTTACATGTACACTTAGTGGAGGATTTATTAGAAGTTAATGATAACTTGGTGGCCACACTTCCTCAAAGGCAATTTGGGGTAGTCCCCTAAAATATGCATTAGGGTTTTAGGCATGTATAAATACCCTTTATATATTTCATGTAATGAAGCTTTTAGCACCACCTTATAGTTAGTCTAGTGGTAGCCACAAATATAAAAAAATAACTTTCTTCCTCTTTCATGGCTTCTTAGCCTTTTCTTCATGTATTTTTCTTATATGCAATTTTAATTCATGCTCTTTTATTCACGCTCTTTTCTTGTTTATTTCTTCTTATGTTAGTAGCTTATTTTTATTTTTATGCAAGTAGTTTAGCTCTCTTTTTATTTTTAATTAGCCTGCACTTTCTTTTATTTTCTACGTTGAAATCTACATTTGTTAAAATGATAACAAATATGAGAAGCTAAAGCTCTTCAATTTAGGGGTAATGAAGCTCTCTTAATCATGTAGGTTCAACATATTTGCTAATTTATGATCTCCTTTTGTGCTTAATGGAAATCTTGATGTGGTTAAATTTTGTTGTTTAACTTTGAATTTGATAGCTTATGTTGTTTACACCAAATAGGCTATGCTTAAACAAACGTAAACACAAATTACTTCTTCATTTACATATGATTTTGATAATAAAGTGGATTTTAGAATCAAAATTTAATGGTCTATATTACTAATCAATAATAAATAGATCATGCTTAGAATAGATTTTATTTTTAATTTCATTATCATTTTCATGAAAGTTAACAAGTGGTTTAATGGGTGTGTTAAAGTTTGATGATTTACATTGAGCTAATTAATAGCGCACATAGATCATACTTATGAGAAATACATCAACTAAATTCACTAATAATAATAAAAAGATCATAATTTTATTATGTTGATTTATATGATCATGAGAAGGAAATTGCCTCTAAATTGCCTTCTACTCTCATATTTTTATTCATTTTCCTTTGTTAGTTTTTTATATTTTTTTAGCTTAAACAATTTCAAACTCTTGATTAATTTGATTGAGTAGAATTTTAAATCACTTCAAGTTCTTGCAATTAATTTCATTATAATTTTTCGACGATTTTCTAATTCGATAGAATATCCGTCGATTTCAACAAGCTTTTGGCGCCGTTGCCGGAGAATTACAACTTGATTTTATTATATTTTTCAAATTATTTTTTGTTTGATTTTTGCATGTTTTCACTTTGTGTGTTAATTTGCATTTTAAAAAAAAAAGAAAAAAATATTTTTGCCGTGTTTTTGTCTCATTTTTGTTCGCATTTTTATTATGTTTTTTGTCTGATTTTTGTTCGCATTTTTATTATGTGCTTGTTGCTTTTCCAGTTGCACTAGCATGTGCATTTCTATTAAAAAAAGTCATATGCAATTTAATTTTTTTTATTCATTTTCATATTACACTTTATTTTCATTTACAATACATTACAAAACTGCCACTCCTATGCATACATTTGCACATTCTTGCTACCTTCCTGGCACTGTTACATATCATTGCACACATTTCCTAAATCGCTTCTCTATTACATATATCCTCTCCGTTATATATCAACAATAACCCACAACCATCTCCTTAAAACTACTGCCATCTACTTCATTTCAACCACACTGCAGCACCACTCCGCCATCAACCAATCAACTTGCCTGCACTGCCTCAATAACAACACTGAGCCGAACTTCATCATACCACTAACATACATTCATCATCACTGCCTAAATTTCCAGCAGTTCGTTTCTTCATCACTGCCTAAATTTCCAGCAGTTCGTTTCTTCATCACTGCCTAACAACCCAACAGTTCACCAATTTCCAGCCTCCACCTGACCAAATTCATACAACAAACCACCATGTGCCCTGCAACAACTGCTACATTCCTCCATTACCCACATTTTCCTCAAACTGCCATAACCACTATCTGCCTCTTCACCACAAACTCCTCTGCAACAGCGCCATCGCATATACATATCAACCATAGTCTCCACATCAACAGCCGTCTTCACAACCAAACCAAACATCCCCCACCACACCACATCGCAAACAACAACACAACACTCTCCTCTGCCTTGCATACCGCTACGTAGCTTCATACTTCATACTTCTAGTCATCATACATTACTGCACCAGTTCAACCTCTGTGCACATACAACATTTTTCTGTGCACATATCCTATAACCACTCAACCACATCCCCTACTCTTAATCAACACAACCACTGCTACTCCATCAATCCATACCACCCTCTTTACAAAACCACAACAACTAAACATATAACATTTACCGCTACTTGTCAACTACAACTCCATCAACAGTCATGCAACAGTGCAATACCTCTGCAGCAGCCACCATCACTGTTCCATAACCAAGCAGTTTCTGCCATTATCACTCATCATTTCTGCCACTACCCACCATTTACATACATTTCTGCCATCTCTCTTCCTCTTTCATCACTGCTCTGTGCAATAAACTCCACCACAGTAATCACCAACTGCACCCACAACATAACACTCACCAACCATCCCACTGCCCATTACATTGCTATACACTCCTGACACCAGTTGCACAGACCACCACCCACACAAAAACTTCCCATACACTTACATTCTTTACATTTCCACCTCTATCAAACACACCACATCCATACAACAACTACCCATACAAAAACTTTAACCTCTGCACAACCATCAATATCCATACCACATCATAGTGCTTGCATATCCACATTGTCAACCACCCTCACAAGAAACTGTACACAAACCATGCACTGTTCACAAAACCCCATTTCTGCTCCTCACGCAAACCACTGTCATAATTCATATTCCACTGTGCACATTACACACTGTGTAGTTACCCTGCCGCAACATTCATCAGCTACCTCTGTTAAACTCCTACAAACATCACCTCTGCGTACATCAAAACTGACCACCCCAACCACACTGCATTCCGCCTTCATCCATAAACTCCTCCAACTCCTCATCACATTGCTTTCCCCACAGCCTTCTGTCAACCACCCCTGACATCAAACACTCCACCTGAAACCACCCACAGCAAAACTGACCACCACTGCTTCTGTTTAACCCTCCTACAACATTACCAATCCTCATTACTTCAGTGCACAATCTCCAATCAAGCAACCTAAATATAATACCTTATTGCAGACTTCCCTTCCTTATATTTACACCATTAACACCCATACTTCCCTTCATCTACAATTCACCCTCATCATCACTCCACCACCTCCAAAACCAACCTTCAATATCACTGCTGCATAACCAGCCGTTCACCTCCTCTACCCACATCTCCACTTTCAATCAACCTCTCCGACCATAAATCAAACCAAGCATCACCTCAAACAACTCCTCACCATCACTCGACCAATCGCAAACCCACTACCTACAAATCGTACAGCCCTAAACATACACCTCCGACCGCAATTCGATTTAGAGTTGGAATTGAATTCGAGAAAGGCGTATGGATTGATGGGGTTTTGATTTCTCTGGTAATTCGTTACTTTGTTTCTCCGGTAATTTGCGAATTTGATTGGGAATAAAAGTTGTGGTTTTGCTTTGGTGTATTTGTGGATTCTTGTTTAATTGGGCCAGGCCTTAGTTAGATTTTTAATAAAAAAAACAAAACAAGTTTGTTTTTGTTTTATTTCTTCCTTTATTTCAAAAAAAAAAAAAAAAAAAAAAAAATTAAAGAAGTTTTTAACTTTTTGTTAAGTTTCTTTTAAAAGTTGGGCTTTCGTTTCTTCTGTTTTTAAATTTCAATCATCCTTCTTTCAAAAAAAAAAGTTCAATTTTGCTTTTGTTTCCGTTCGATCCTTATAAAAAATAGTATTTGATTCTATTTTTTTCAGGTTGTAATTTCCAGAAATAAAAAGGAACTGCTGCTTTTGAATGCTCTGTTTAGCTTGCTTTAAAAAAAATCGCCGCTTTAGGGAAAAAAAATTGCTAATAATTCTGCATGCTCTGTTATCGTGCCCGCATCTCTTGTTTTTATTTGTCTTGCCTTGTTGGTTGCTTGCATTTTACAAAAAATTCAAAATCAAATTTCATTCGTAGTTGCATCATTAATTCACGTTTCATTTCTGTTTTGCATTCATCTCATCTTGTTTTTATTTTCTAAGGGTAACACCCCAATTCACATAAGGTAGGGGATTTCATCACCCCTTCCTTGGCCCACAAATTACATTTCATCTTAGCATTTTGTCTAATAATAACGGTTAGACTTCAGACTTAAGGAAGTCACGAGCTCATTTAGAACTTAATTGTATCTTAACAAGTTGTCTTTTTTGAACAATTTATATTCTTGGTGCTTAGGCTGCGGTAGAGTAATAATCAGTTATAAATATTACGGTGATTCGTAAATATTATATTGATTGTTTCTCTGGAAGTGCTTAAACCTTTGGTTATATTGCTACGGTGATTCGTGCACCAATAACTCATGTTCGTTACTTGGCAAAGAACTATCTTGTTGGATTAATAAAAAGTGTGATTATACAATTTTGGGGTAGGAGCTATTAAGAACAGAAAATTGTAATTAAGTCTTTTCGTTCATTTAATTGCATCAGTTCATGCATATTTTAAAAAAATCATAATCCAAAAAAAAAATTGTAAATTTTCCTTCACTTAGTTTCTTAAATCTTTTCCTTTGAAATTTTTTTTCAGTCAAACTCAAAAATCCAAAAAAAAAATTGAGTTAGTTTTTTTTAGAAAAACAAAAAATCCAAAAAGTTATATAATCTTTTCAAAAAAATAAAAAAATTTGAAAAGCTAAAAGAACAAAACAAAAATCAAATTTTCCTTTAGAAAAATAAATTCATTTTGGTAAATATTTTTCCTTTATGAAAAAAAACACATTCTTGAAAATGTCCGAATTTTCTCACTTGCTAGAATTTTACAATAGTTGTGAAAATTAATATGATCCATATAATTTCACATCAAATTTTTATTGATATTTTAATGACAACTATTTTACAAACAATTCGACTTTTGAACCACAAAGTTTTCAAAATGATGACCAACCCTCAAATCTTGAAAACAGTATTGAAACTATTTTGTCTTTACTTGAACTTTCTACACAAAAAATCAAATGATAAATGATTTGTGTACTTCATATTTGTGCAATAACTCAATTTAAGAATTTCAAAATAATCAAAATTTGGATTCACTTTAAAATTCAAATGATTTCGATTATAACTCATCCAACACAACTTCGAACTCTAAAATGAATTTCAAAATCAAAATGGAAATGTGAATCATTATTTAAATGATTTTGGCAATGAGAATAATCTCAATTACGGTGCAATGGACAATTTTTTATCTCAACAATTTCAAATTGAAATTCTCAAATGAATAATTATAAAATTGATTTTGTTGAGCAAATGGAAGGAAACAAGAAAAATCATATGGATTTATTGTATGAAACATATATGAAACAACATGAGAAACAAAATCAAATCCAAACGTGTGACGAGTCAAGTGATAATCCATCTTTTACCAATATTGACGATTTTCAAATAACAACTTTCGAAATTGAAAATGACAACCTTAATGAAGTTGTTAAAAATGCAGTAATTGAGTTGGATTTTCTTTTGAGAGTGTGGAACCAAATTTAATATTCGATCTTTCTTTTTTGATTTTGAAAAATTGAATACAATAACTTTAGATTTTGAACATGATACATGCAATGAAGTTGTGAATAATTCAACAAAGGAAGATGAATTTAGTGAACACAATTTTTTTTGGACTTTTTGAAGTTGAATTGTTCAATTCTGAAGGGATAGATTTAAATCAACATTTTGATTTTGAAATAATAATTCTAAATAAGTTTTCAATGATAAGCTTGAATTTAAATTTGGTGAAAATAAACTTGAAATTCAATCAATTGTTCTATCTACCCCAAAAATCATCGAAAATAAAACAACTCATACGATTTTTAATAAAATAACATTCGTTTTTTCAAATAAACATTCACATTTGAAATACTTATAGTTTGGTTTTTTGTGCTTAAGCTATGTCTCTCATATTTGACGAGACAAATGAATTGGTCTTTGGAAGATCGTTTCATTTACTCTTTGACGATATATTTTCTGATGATATTTAAATAATAATCATTTTATTTTCATGTAAATATAGGTCGTATTTTCATTTTATTTTATTTTCTTTCACAAGGATTGACTGTGGGGACACAGTCAAAATCAAGTGTGGAGGGGAGTCTCATCTTCATTTTTGATTTTTTTATGGTTTATTTTTTGCGTTTTCCTTCCAAAACTCAAAAAAATCTTAAAAAAAATTTCTTTTTGATTTACTTCTAAAGAAATAATATAGGATAAATATAGGATTTTGGTTATTAAATTGAAATTTTTGAAAATTTATTTGTCTTAACAAGAATAAAAATTAAGTTTGATTACAAGTAACGATGGTTTAACTAGTATATAGAAAGGTTCGGGTGTTAATTATGAAGTACATCCTAATTAAAATCTTTGCTTAAAAGAGTGGTTGATTTAAAGTAAAAGCTATAAAATTTTTGATCTTTTAAATTAAGTGGTGCTAAGATGATTTTGTAAAAGCTTAAAATATTTTTTATGAAAATAAGAAACATCTAGAGTCATGTATTCATACGCAAGTGTATACACTCGCCATGCTCTGTACTCTTCTCGCGTAAGCCCGAAAGGCAGTGCATAATCGGTATATCTAGCATCAGTTTATCTAAGTTAAGTGTACGTATATAAAAATTCTTTCATTAATAATGCCTACAGTCGATAGGTATACACACTTGTGTGTACACTCACCATGCTCTGTATTCCCCTCATGTAATCCCGCAAGGTAGTGCATGAGTGATATATCTGGCCTCGTTTTTTCTAAGTTAGGCATATGTAAATATTATTAGTATCAATAAAATTTCAAATAAAGTGAGAGTAAGCAATTGTCATCCAAGCACTATTTTCACTTATTTGATTTGACTTGTTATTTTAAATAAATGAAAATATCACTTTGAAAAACTTTGATAATCAACAAAGGATTCATTTCATAGTTACACTATGTTATCTACCGAAACAACTAGCAAAACTAGAGTCTAATTAAGATGATAACTTAATTTTTTATTGGAAATTTTGACAAGTAAAAAGACTTAAATTTCATGATAATGAGTAGAACTTATATTTAACTTAATCTGTCAATTTAAAAGTATATTCTCCATTTGTAAGTATTTTCAAAAACTTGCATTCACCTCATTGTAAATAAATTTTGCATTTAGGAAATTTTCGTGTTACATTTGGATTTTATGGGTAGTATCCGCTGAAAACACTCACGAGACAACACTCGTCCTACTAGGATACCTGGAGGTTCAACGGCTTCTTGCATACGCTCAATGCAATCATGCCGCCTATGAAAATGGATTTATCTTAGTTTAAGTTTATTCGAGGACGAATAAAAAGATAAGTGTGAGGGTATTTGATGTGCACATAAAAGTGTACATTTATACTCACATATTTAATCTTGTTTAATTTAATAAATAAACATATTTGGGTGTTTTTACATATTTAAAACCAAATTTCAAAAATGCTTTCAAATCATCATTCATACACCAATTTGGGGGTAAAATAGTAATTTTGTGCACGTATTAATTTTGAGAATATTTATTTGCATATTTTATTTTTATTTGTAGCAAATTGGATGGAAAAAAGGAAGAGACTTCATGAAAAATATGCTTGCACAAGGGAAGTAAACAAAAGAATGAAGAAATAAATCAATTCATGCAACACGGAGGACCCCACCTACCCACTTAACATGATCTACAATTAGGAGCTAATGCACATGTTAGTGGGGATTAAATTTACATTCACACTTAATGGAGGAGTAATTATAAGCTAGTGATAACTTGGTGGCCACACTTCCTCAAGGGCAATTTGGGTAGTCCCTTAAAATATGCATTAGGGTTTTAGGTATATATAAATAATCCTTATTTTTCATGTAATGAAGCACTTAGCACCAGTTTGTGGTAGCCACAAATATAAACAAAAACTCTCTTTCTCTTTCATGACTCCTTAGCCTTTTCTTCATGTAATTTTCTTATATGCAATTTTAATTTATGCACTTTTAATTCATGTTCTTTTCTTGTTTATTTCTACTTATGTTAGTAGCTTAGTTTTATTTTTATGCAAGTAGTTTAGCTCTCTTTTTATTTTTAATTAGCTTGTACTTTATTTTATTTTCTATGTTGAAATCTACAATTATTGAAATGATAACAAATATGAGAAGCTATACCCCTTCAATTTAGGGGTAATGAAGCTCTCTTAATCTTGTTGATTCAATATATTTGCTAATTTATGATCTCCTTTTGTGCTTAATGGAAGCTTTGATGTGGTTAAATTTTATTGTTTAACTTTGAATTTAATAGCCTATGTTGTTGACACCAAATAGACTATGCTTAAACAAACATAAACACAAATTACTTCTTCATCTGCATATGATTTGGGTAATGAAGTGGATTTTAGAATCCAAATTTGATGGTCTACATTACTAATCAATAGTAAATAGATCATGCTTAGAATAGATTTTATTTTTCATTTCATTATCATTTTCATGAGAGTTAACAAGTGGTTTAGTGGGTGTTCTAAAGTTTGATGGTTTATGTTGGGCTAATTAATAACACAAATAGACCATACTTATGATAAACACATCAACTAAATCCACTAATGACCAAAAAAGAGAGATCATAATTTCGTTATGTTGATTTATGTGATCATGAGAAGGAAATTGCCTCTAAATTTCCTTCTACTCTCATATTTTTATTCACTTTCCTTTGTTAGTTTTTTTTTACATTTTCTTAGCTTAAATAACTAAAAACTTTTGGTTAATTTAATTGAGTAGAATTATAAATTACTTCAATTCCCTACGGATCGACCCATACTCGCTACATATAAGAATTGTATGTCGTGCACTTGCGGCTAACTTTATTACAATTTTTCGATGATTTTATAATTCGATAGAATATACGTTGATTTCAACAAAGACTTTTCAAAATATCTAAAGTAGATAAACTTTCGTACTTCACTGAAATCGTAGATTTTCAAAGTGCATCCATAACAACTATCACCATATGGACCATAATTTTCAAAAATTGGTTTTCTAAATCAAATAGTTTTCAAACTTCCTTTCTTTCTATAGTTCATACTATTATAAGAAAAGAAAACATTTACTTTAAAATAAATATAAAAGCTAAAGGTATATTTAAACTTTTTTATATATCAAGTAGCAAACCATATCTTTTTTTGAAAAAGTATTACTATGAGGCTTAGCGACCATTATGATACTTAAACAAAGCTACCATTTATTTTCATATCAAAAGAGTTAACTTTCTGAATCACTTACAAGTCATATTTAACATTACCAAACCATAGCACACAAATACTTCATATACACATATATAAATGAAATGAAAATCAACCGGCAAGGAATCTTGTTAGATTCCTCTACAAAATCAAATCTTTCGAAGTGTTCCATAGCTACCTATTCACTACGAAGCACTTCGATACCATTTTTTTGTTCTTGTCCTTTACAAAACAATGGTTATTTATATCATCCACTTCCAAGCCGGAATCAAACCACATCAGTTACTATATATGCATCAATATATATATACACACACACATAACATAAACAATGATGGTTATTTTATAAAATGACATTTATTTATATAGTTCTAAAGTGAGATATCTCACTTTTAAGCTTGCTAAACTCCTCCAAAAAAGCTTCCACTTCATCCTATTACCATGCAAACAACTTTACATCGCCCACTACCTTGCTTTTCCTTGCGCCTACCCCCTTCTTCTCCCTTGCTCATGGCCAAGGCTTCATGGCCAAGGAAAATGCTCATGGCCACAAAGAAAAAAGGAAATGGCACTAAAGTTTGTACCTTTTGTGATGTAGAAAGTGTTGTTTATAATTCTAGTGGTTTGTATAAATATTATAGGAGAAAAAAGTGTTCTTGAGGTGAAATCGTTTATGAAACTTAAGTGGAAGAGTAGTGAAGAAGAAATGAAGAAAAGAGAGCAGAAGTGTAAAAATGAAATATGGGAAATGAAGTGGAAAGTGTTCATTTATAGAAATGGAAAAGTGTCAAATTCCTTCCCCACCTCTTTATCAAATGACTCAATTACCTGTAACATCCCTAATTTTTGATAACATTATTCAGAAAATTTAATTAGATAAATTAAATAGAATAATAATGATAAGGAGGTTGAGATTTGAATAAATACATATATAGGGTCATGCTTATTAACAAGATAAATGAGCTTTAAATTGGTTTATTGGTTAATTAAACTACACATTGGCATATTAGTAAATAGCCATTTTATATTACATGGCTATACACTCCACATCTTTGTCCATTCACGTTCATTATTCTCAAAATCAAACGCAAGAACCCTAATAGAGTCGGCCACTAACAGAGGAAAAGAGGAATTTTAATCTAAAGCTAGGGATCAAAAGTTAGGAAGGATTAAGCAACAACAAATCTCAAGTTCCTTATCAATTCTAAGGTGAATAATAATCTCCTACCATCTCTATTTTATTCTATGGTTATATGATTTCATATTTATGATTTATATTCATTTTTGTGATAAAATGGATGATGATATGCTTGAGTTATATTATGATGATTTGTTTTAATTCATAGGCATATAAATTTGCATGGTTTTGACATAAAACTGAGAAGATATGACTTCAGATTGCCATGGAAAATTTTTGTGTTAGGTAAAACATGATTTTGGAGATGAGTTTTAATTTTTAGGATTTTTCATGCTATGGAAATTTTATTATGAATTTTTTATGAAAGATATGATATAATTGGGTTTAAAATTTATTTCGAGAATTTCAGGAAGAAATTGAGTCTAAAATTTTAATATTTTTGATTACATGATGAAATTGAATTTTTATGATTTTTGGGAATTTTTCCTAATTGATTTACTAAGGAAAATAAATCATTTGAAAAGAAGGACTTTTCTGAAATCATTGGTTTTAGTATACGGAAGGGATTAAACCTTGCATTTTTATGGGTTTAATTTGATATAAATGCAATAGTTATAAAGATATAGTATTCGAAAAGTTTTTATGACAACCAATTAATAGTTTACAGATAGGAAAGTTGTTAGAAAGTAGTTACTAAAAGTTGCTATAATTCAGTCTTTAAATCAGAAAAAGACGTTCCGCCTCTGTTAGTAAGGACCTTTCGACTCCTTTGACTCTGCCTTATCCCAGTTGAAATCCACTCAGTCGAAACTACCTTAGTCGAAACAAATACACAAGATATCACTTAGATGGTATGCAATGGACTGGAAGGAAGGCTGATGCTTTGCTGTCGAAAGGTTAGCTTCTGATGGAGTTGAAACCCTGCTTTGTTTTCAAAAGTTAAAGTCTTGCCTTGTTTTACTTAATGCTTTCGACATAGTCGAAACGTATGTTTTCAAAAGGGTTTTATAATTAACTTTCGAAGAAGGTTGTCATATTATGTTAAGTATTGGCTTTCGAAGGGGTACCTTTCTTCTTAGATAAGAAGCTTTTAGAAGAATCGGTTTCGATCGAGTCGAAATCAAGTCGCAAATCCCCCTTTTGACTACATTAAAGTCATCCATGTTGTTGAAGGGGTTACTTGTGTTTTAACCTAAGTTTCCGAATGCTTTCGAAGGGGTTGAGGGTTTCGAAGGTGATGGATTCGAAAGGGGGTTTCGACTCTATTCTTCAAAGTTTTGATTTTAAAGTCTTTTGCTTTCGACCAAGATGGTTCCGACACCACTAATTTTTCTCGAAAGTAATTTTTGTGGGTTTCGAAAGTGATACTTTCATACAAAACCATTTTGACCAATGGTGTTTTTAAAGAGAAAACCCAATACTTTCGAATGAGGTATTTTCATTTGTTTCGAAGCTCTATATTTTAAAAAGATGATTTGATACCATCGAAAGGTATAATACGTTTTGAAAGAGAACATTTATTAATGGCTTCGAAAGGTATGTATACAATGTTTTGAAAAGAGGTCTTTGCTTTCGAATGCGACAATCCAGAGGTTTCGAAAGAGATGTTTTTATGGTTTCAAAACATAAATCCAATCTTAATTTAAAGTAATAACCATGGCATAAATAAAGATTTTGGAAATGATTTTCACGCAGTTATTAACCCATAATTGTATTTTGGGGAAATGGCAGAATAACCAGTTAGGTTGGCCCAATAATGAATATAACTTAACAGATAGTAAATTATTAATTTAAAGATATTGGCAGGGGCCAATATGTTTACATTAAGCCCATGAAAACTGTATGATATTGAAAGGGGCTAATAAGTTCATAGTCAGCCCATGAAAACTATGATTTAATACTGGCAGGGGCCAGTAGGTTTGTAGTTAGCCATGAAAACTATATCCAGATTAAGATATTGGTAGTCAGCCAATAGGTTCCTAGTTTTCCAATGAAAACTAGGATAAGAAATAAGATATTGGAGTTACCAATAGGTTCTTAGTGATCCTATGAATACTAAGTAATTGGATAAGCAGTCCTTAACATTAACAGGTTAATAATTACCCAAGAAATTATAATTGAGATAGATAGTCAGAATGAACGGGGATGGCTAATCCAGTATTGGTGTATTTGTTTTGCATATCATCATAATGTTTTGAAATACTATGTTTTAACCATTATGGATTTAGGAGCACAATATATGGTTCTATAAATGTTTCAAGATACCAGTGAGGGGAAAACCCATTCCGCTAAGCGGTGGGGTCTCGCTGGATATGTAAATGTTTTGAGATAGTAAATTATTATTCATACCAGACTTTATGTCCGACTCGAATTTTTTTTCCCCTTAAACTCTTGGGTACTCAATTGATTTTGAGTAGGTTGAGAGTTAAGGTTTCTAGGTGTTCTTTTAGATGAATAAAGCTCCCATGGATGTGCAAGTTGCAATATTGTTATTAGAGCTCTTTTATTTCCACTGTGAATTATTTGTAAAGGAAAATTATTTTCTTTCCTATCATATACTCTGATCTACCAAGGGGACATCTTCATATATCGCTCTTGGCGTATTTTGTAATAATTATATGTTATCTAAACGTTGTCTGCAAATTGGAATTTTGTAATCAATTAGGAATATTTTAAAATGGAATGTGGAATTTGTTTTGCTGTTTAAGTTTTTCCCATACTCTTGTGTTTCTATGTATCAATGTATCTAATGTCGCCGTATTTGGTCGTCAAGGATTAATAACTATGGATGACTACAACATCCGTAGCCTTTAGTTTTGGGCCTCCAAGTAGGGGGATGTTACAAGTTGGTATCAGAGCATGGGTTTATGAAACTTTGAAAGAAACTTAAACCTAAAAGAGTTTTTCGAACATAATCCAGTGAATCAGATAATAAGATTAGGGTTTGGATTAACACTATAGTAACGTACTTGTATTTGTTATATATATAAGTACGTATTCCCCGCTCTCTTAGACCGCTCTTCTGTATTTTATTAAGGCTCGTTTGCAGATTTACGAGAAAGGAGATATGGAAGCAGGAATAGAAGATGAAATCTCGATAGAGGAAGCACATCAACTATTGGAAATGCTCGACCCACTACCAAGAGAAACCGGGGTCAGCCGACTAATGCTATAACCAAAATATTGAATCCAATGTAGGCGTTGGAAATCCACCAGTAGATATAGGGGTGATGTATCAGTTCTTTGCTGGTTTAATGCAAGCTTGAGCTGCTGTTGGAGTTGCTACAAATAGAGGAGGAGCTAATCCGGTAGCTCTAGTTTGGAATATTACTTTACTGAGTAGTAATTACACCATTTTGGGTGGGAAGCCATTCTTGGGGACGGAGAGTGCCGTAGAAGTTCATAATTGGCTGTTGCATTGTTAGCGTATATTTATCGAGTTGGGTCTAAATGATGGGCAAAAGAGGAGATTAGCCTCTTGGAAGTTGCAGGGGTCAACACTGCATTGGTGGAATATTATCACTGCCACAGTGTCGGAAGAGCAGTTAACTTGGGTTGATTTTAAGATGAGATTTAAGCAAAAGTTTGTGTCTGAATTTGCTAAGTCTGAGCTGATGAGGAAGTTTAAGGATTTAGTTCAGGGAGAGATGTCAGTAATGGAGTATGCTACAAAGTTTGAAGAACTGTCTTTATATGGATATGCTATAATAGATACTGACATAAAAAGGAATGAGAAGTTCATTCGAGGACTGAGGCCCAAGCTCGCTAAGATGACCATGACACGCGCCCGTGATCCTTGCAGTATAGTGGTGGAGATGGCCATTCGCCATGAGGAGTTGCTTGCTGATTTAGCTAAAGAGAAGTCAATGGAAACCCATAGTTCTCAAGGGAAGAAGAGGAAGTTCTTTAAAAAGAAGGGAGCCCAGAGGTGCGACATGGTTAAGAAGTCAAAGGCTGAGATAGTTTTCTACAAATGTGACTAGAAGGGTCACTTGCTAATGAATGCCTGTAAGGAAATAGAAAGAAAGCTGCAGTTAAGAAGAATGTGAAATGCTTCAACTGTGATTAGGTTGGACATTACAAGAATCAGTGTCCAAAATCGGTTAGGGAGGACAAAGGAAAGGTTTTTGCCATAGGACCAGCCGGGCCTACTGCAGCAGGTAAGGGAAAGACTATGATGAAAGGTACGCTTTTGATTCAGAGTATTTTAGTTTGAGTATTTTTGGTACCAGTGCATTACATTCATTTACATCTCAATGTTTGGTTGATAGATTATGTTTAGAACCCACCTACCTTGCTACTTCCTTAAGGGTTGCGAATCCAATAGAAGGATATGGAGCTCTAGGGTTAAGATGTGACTAGTTAGAACTTGACTTGTTAGGTTATAATTTTGCATGCAGTTTGTATGTTATTGATTTCGTAGATTTTGGTATCATTTTGGGTATGGATTGGTTCGCTAGGTATGAGGCAATAATATTTTGCCAGCATAAGGAAATATCATTGAGACACCTTGGTAGGCATAACCGAGTGACATTCTCAGTAGAGAATACTGATAAGAGTGTTATTGCTATGTTTAATGCTACGGAGGTAGGAAATTAGTTAAGTCGGGTTCATGTAGCAAGAGAATCTGCAGATGTTTTTGAGTCAGTCACTGGACTACCCTCGAAAAGAGATGTTTAGTTTAGAATAGATCTTGTTGCAGGAGATGAACCTGCAAGTAGACCACCTAGTAGGATGACACCAACTGAGATGAAGGAATTGAAGGTGCAGCTAATGGATCTAGAAGGAAGAAATTTTATTAGACCAAGAAGTTCTCCTTGGCGATCGGCCACGGTGTTCATGAAGAAACTAGATGGGTCTTTAAGGACGTGCGTTGACTATCGAAAGTTAAATGAAAGGAAAATTAAGAACAAGTATCCTTTGCCAATAATAGATGGTATGTTTAATCAGTTGAGTGGAGTTGGAATGTTTTTCCAATTGGATTTGACAATAGGTTTCCATCAGTTGAGAGCGGCGGAGGACAGTATTCCTTTGATAGAATTTCAGACTAGATATGGCTCATATTGTGAGAAATGTGGATTACGGATCTTAAGGCTAGGATTAACACTAGAGGGGGGGGGGGGTGAATAGTGTTTATAAAGAATTACTAAATCTTTTGAGTTTATGTTAATTTAAACACAGATGTGTGCAATATACTGACACAAATATGATTATAGAAACAAACACAAATGAAGAAATAAAATAAAAGGCAGTAAAGGAAAGAACACACCGGATTTTATACTGGTTCGGAGTTACCCTACATCCAGTCTCGCAACACAAGTACGGATTTCCTTTCAAAAGCAATCTTTACCATTACACCATCGATTTCAAGGCTTCGAGGTACACCCTCTAGAATCACAATCCTCTGGGTAGAGATACTTGATTTTCTGGGCAAAAAGTTCACCCACTTGATTTTACGGGCTACAAGTTCACCCAATTGATTTCCCAAGGCTACAATCACACCTTATCTCGCTTGATTGATTTTCAAGGCTACAATCACACCTTTTCTCGCTAAGTTGATTACAAAAAGCATATAACTCTGAATAGCACTGAGGATCTTGTTGAGATAGTGATAGAGAATCAAACTACGAATGATCGAGTTCGATTCAATGTTGATTTCGGCAGAGTAATGATAAGAATTTTTATTAAGAAAAGTGGAAGAAGAAGAGGAGTGAAAAAACAGAAAATCTAATGTTAAATTCGTTGAAACAAACCCCTATTTATAGAAGAACAACAGCCATGTCCATTCGTGAAGAGGTACGGCGAATAGACACTTCTTTTGAAATTTAAATTTTGAACTGAACCGACACCATGTCGACATGGTCACCATGTGTATGTCGACATCCCAAAGCATTTCTTGATGATTTGATTTTCTTTGAAAATAACCTTTATCTTATATTAAAACTATTTTAAACTTTATAAATATACTTGACTATAGTTAAAATTCATAAGTAAATATAGAGAATAATATATATAGAATTTAACTATGATTTAATATTTAAATCTAAGTATAAATATTTAGAAGTTTAAATATATTATATTAAAAGATAGTTTAAAATCAGAAGAGGCTAAAAGTATTTAAAATCAGGATAGAGGTTTTTGAATCTTTTAAAAGGAAAGTTTTGAAATCATTTTGAAAACAAGATATAATGTTGAAAAATCATTTTGAATAAAAAGTTAGCGGATACAAAACAATGTTCCATTAGATTTTTCGTAGGTTCCATCCTACTTAGGGTTCCATCCCTTTAACAAGCTCGAAGTGGATTCCATTCCACGAATAAATTAGATTTTAAGATGCCAGTGCTTTTTTAGGAGTTTTAACAAAATTTTCTAATTAAATAATATTACTTGAATTCTTTAACTCTTGATAATCTTGATACTCATGAGTCTTTAATCTTGATATTTTGAATCTCTATACTGTACAGTCTTCATTCTTGGTACCTACATGGTTAAATGCTGCATATACATATATATCTAAACTTATACTGTTAGTATTTATATTTTATAATCTATTATAAGGTTGTTATCATCAAAACCATCATCTCACGGATTAACAATCTCCCCCTTTTTTATGATGACAACCTTTGTTTATAAAATAATACTTCTATTCTATTAACTCCCCCTAAAACTAATAACTCCCCCTTAATCTATACCTAACTACCCTATTTTATACTTCTCCCCCTTTGTCATCAACAAAAACCAACTCTAAACTTTATAACTTCAAACTATATAACTCCCCCTAAATCTAATATCCTATGATATATGATTATAATGATAGTGTTATCATAAGTATCAACACTTAGATCAAAAACTAAAACTTACTACTAACCATTCTAACTAAAATCCATGATAATACTTATAATTAAAACATATAAGAACACACATTACGTATAAAGTTGTATTTACATGAGCGTTTAGAAACACAAACAAGAATGGAGAAGAAAGAAAAGAAACTAAATAGGAGATCTATGAATCGAACTATGCGGATAGTGGAAACAAAAATTTCCACGTTGTTCAACAAGATTCCCATCTTTATCAAAGCACACATGTCCAACGCAAACGACTCTGTTGTCATCTTCCGTTTGCGCTTCTTCCATGGGTTCTTCTTCTTCTTCTTCTTCACTGGCCTCTTGTTCTTGATTGAGTGAAGAATCTTCATCAATCAAGATAGGGTTGGCTTGATTATTCATTATAAATTTTTGCAAATTCCTAAGAATCTTTCCTTACCTCTCTTGTTCCTTTTCCATATGGAGTTGAATCACTTGAATTTCAGTCATCATCTGAAGTGCATCCTTCAGAGACTCCTCCATTTTTGTTACACGAGCGAGAGTAGTACGTTGAAATGGACCAGAAGTAGGAGAGGAGAACAAAAATGTTGATTTTATGTTTGATTTGGAAGATGATGCCATGATTTTATTTATTTCAGAAGATAGAATAGAAAGAGAACAGAGAGAATGATCAAAAATTTGAAAATAAGAAGAATATATAACCAATTTTTTGAATTTTGGAGGGAAATTTTTTTAAAATTAAAACGTTGTATGTCGACATGGGTATATTGGGGATGTCGACATGCTCCTTTATATTTTTACTATTTATTTTAGTATTAATTATTTATTATAATGGATATTTATATTTTATATTTCAGTTATTGAACAAATACCTAATTCTCTTCTTAATTTAGTAAATAAAGGTTCATTTAAGGGTTTTGTTAAAATATTAGCAATTTGATTCTCAGAATTGATATAATCGAGAGTAACTACTTCCTTACTTATATTATCTCTGAGAAAATGATGTCTGATATCAATATATTTATTTCGAGCATGTTGAGAAGTATTTTTGGATAAATTTATTGCACTAGTATTATCATAATAAATTGGCGATTTCGAGATATTTAAACCATAATCTTTTAAAGTTTGTTGCATATATATTACTTGAGAACAAGCCAAAGCAGCAGAAATATACTCTGCTTCATTTGTTGATAAAGAAACTTTGTTTTGCTTTTTACTAAACCAAAAAACCAGAGAATGCCCCAAAAAGTGATAAGTTCATTTACAACCAGCATAATCAGCATCGCAGTAAGATATTAAATCAAAAGAATCATTTTTAGGGTAAATAAACTATAATCAGATGTGTGTTTAACATATCTTATGATTCATTTTACGGCTTTTAAGTGGGTCTCTTTAGGTTGGGATTGACATCTGGCACAAAGACAAACACTATGCATGATATCAGGTCTACTAGCAGTAATATAGAGTAGTGATTCAATTATTCCTCTATATAATTTTTTATCTACATTTTTCGAGAGATCTTCTTTACAAAGGTACTGATTGGTAGCCATTGGAGTGGGTTTTCCACTTGCAGTAGTCAAACCAAATTTACTAATTAGGTCTTTAGCATATTTTTCTTGACTAATAAAGATACCATTATCTAATTGTTTTATTTGTAGTCCTAAAAAGAAATTTAATTCACCCATATGACTCATCTCAAACTCTTTTGTCATTATTTCAGAAAATTCTTTATTCGTTTCAAAATTAATTAATCCAAAAATGATATCATCTACGTAAACTTGTACTAGTTGAATATCATTTTTATTTCTTTTAATAAAAAAGCATTATCTACTTTACCAATTTCAAAATTTTATTGTAATAAATAAGATCTTAGTCTATCATACCAGGCTCTTGGAGCTTGTTTTAGACCATATAAAGCTTTCTTAAGTTTGTAAACATGATTTAGTAATTTATCATTTTCAAAAAGCAGTGGTTGTTCAACATATACTTCTTCTTTTACAAATCCGTTTAAAAAGGCACTTTTAACATCCATTTGAAATTATTATAATTTACGAAAGCAAGTAGAATCCTAATGGCTTCTAATGTTGCTACGGGTGAAAAGGTTTCATCAAAATATATTCCTTCTTCTTGACAATAACCTTGATTGACTAATCGAGCTTTATTTCTGACTACCTCTCCTTGTTCATTCATTTTATTTTTATAAACCCATTTAGTTCTAATTATAGTTTTATTTTTAGGTCTAGGAACAAGTTGATTTAATTCTTCTTGCATAGCCAAAATCCATGAATCATCAGTTGATGCTTCTTTTGGATTTATGGGTTCAATAGTTGATATAAAAGCTACATTACTCATTTGACTTAGTTGATTTCTAGTTTTAACAACAGATTGCATATCTCCCAGTATATTTTCTATAGGATGATCTTTTAAAAGTTTAGTCCTTTTATTAGGATGATTAATTTCATTATTAGTTTCAATTGATTCTTGATTTTGAGTGATTAAAACCTCTTCATCATTTGTATCTTCAAAATTTTTGAAATTTTCATCAAATGAAACATGCATTGTTTCTTCAATGGCGTTAGTTTTTAAATTAAACACTCTGTATGCTTTACTTCTATTAGAATATCCGATAAAGATACCTTTGTCGGATTTAGGATCAAATTTATCTAAATTATCTTTTATATTTAAAATAAAGCATTTACATCCAAAAATTCTGAAATAAGATACCTTAGGTTTCTTTGAATAAAGAAGTTCATAAGATGTCTTATCAGTTAAAGGTCTAATTAAAACTCTATTTAAAATATAACAGGCGGTAGGAATTGCTTCTGTCCAAAAATTCTTTGGTAAATTACTATCTGAAAGCATAGTTCTTGCACACTCTTGAATCATCCTATTTTTACGTTCTACTACTCCATTTTGTTGTGGAGTTCTTGGAAATGAAAAATTGTGAGTTATTCCCTTTTTATTACAGAATTCCTCAAACTTTTCATTTTCAAATTCACCACCGTGATCACTTCGAATAGTTATAATTTTTAAAGAAAATTGATTTTGAATTCTTTTTGAAAAGTTCTTAAAACATTCAAAAGTATCACTTTTAAGTTTCAAAAATATTGTCCATGTAAATCTAGAATAATCATCTACAATTACAAAAACATATTTACTATATTTATTGACAGAATTTGAGATGGACCAAATAAATCAAGATGAAGTAATTCAAGAGGTTTTGAAGTTGAAATCATATCTTTTAATTTAAAGGAAATTTTTCTAAGTTTTACTAATTGACATGCATCACATAAACTATCTACTTTAAAATTCATTTTAGGGAGACCTCTTCCTAAATCATGTTTTGACAGTCTAGATAAGAGTTTGAAATTCAAATAAACAAATCACTTATGCCAAATCCAAGGGTCACTTGTATTTTCCAACAAACACAGGTTATCATTTGAAACTTTCATACTAAGAATATAAATATTCTTTTTCCTGACTTCCTCAAATATAATGGTTGAATTATTATCTTCAATGTGACATTTATCTTTTTCAAATTTAATTCTATATCCTTTATCGCATAGTTGACGTATACTTAGCAGACTATGTTTCAGATTCTTAACTAGTAAAACATTAGTAATAGTAGGAGTTTTAGAATTACCGATTTTGCCGATGCCAATCACATATCCTTTTGAATTGTCTCCAAAATTAACCAGTCCTCCGTCTTTGTATATAATATCATTCAGTATATTTGGATTTCCAGTCATGTGTCTAGAACATCCACTATCAAGTATCCATTTGTTCTTTATGATCTGTTGAATTTGTCCATTGCGGATTGATTCCTCAACAGCCATAAAGCATGATTCCTGCACATCAAACAATTTTGACAGATAACTTGAATATGAACATTGATTATATGCAGACTCAGGATACAATGATGATTTGAATATTTCTAAACTATTATTAACAAATATGGCCATTTTAAAAGCTTTTTCAAAAATCAGATTATGAAACTTTGAAAACCTTGCTCTGATACCAATTATGAGAAATGCGGATTACGGATCTTAAGGCTATGATTAACACTAGAGAGGGGGTGAATAGTGTTTATAAAGAATTACTAAATCTTTTGAGTTTATGTTAATTTAGACACAGATGTGTGCAATATACAGACACAGATATGATCACAGAAACAAACACAAATGTAGAAATAAAATAAAAAGCAGTAAAGGAAAGAACACACCGGATTTTATACTGGTTCAGAGTTACCCTACATCCAGTCCCGCAATACAAGTACAAATTTCCTTTCAAAAGCAATCTTTACAATAACACCCTCAATTTCAAGGCTATGAGGTACACCCTCCAGAATCACAATCCTCTGGGTAGAGATACTTGATTTTCCGGGCAATAAGTTCACCCACTTGATTATACGGGCTACAAGTTCACCCAATTGATTTCCCAAGGCTACAATCACACCTTATATCGCTTGATTGATTTTCAAGGCTACAATCACACCTTTTCTCGCTAAGTTGATTACAAAAGCCTATAACTCTGAATAGCACTGAGGATCTTGTTGAGATAGTGATAGAGAATCAAACTACGAATGATCGAGTTTGATTCAATGTTGATTTCGACAGAGTAATGATAAGAATTTTTATTAAGAAAAGTGGAAGAAGAAGAGGAGTGAAAAACCAGAAAATCTGATGTTAAATTCGTTGAAACAAACTCCTATTTATAGAAGAACAACAGTCATGTCCATTTGTGAAGAGGTATGGCGAATAGACACTTCTTTTGAAATTTAAATTTTGAACTCAACTGACACCATGTCGATATGGTCACCATGAGTATGTCGACATCCCAAAGCATATTTTGATGATTGATTTTCTTTGAAAATAACCTTTATCTTATATTAAAACCATTTTAAATATACTTGACTATAGTTAAAGTTCATATGTAAATATAGAGAATAATATATATATATATGTATATGTATATGTATATATATATATATATATATATATATATAGAATCTAACTATAATTTTATATTTAAATCTAAGTATAAATATTTAAAAGTTTAAATATATTATACTAAAACATAGTTTAAATCAGAAGTAATTTGACTTTGAAATTAAAGATGATTTTGAGGCTAAAAGTATTTAAAATCAGGATAGAGGTTTTTGAATCTTTTAAAAGAAAGTTTTGAAATCATTTTGAAAACAAGATATAATTTTGAAAAGTCATTTTGAATAAAAAGTTAGTGGATACAAAACAATGTTCCACTAGATTTTTCATAGGTTCCATCCTACTTAGGGTTCCATCCCTTTAACAGGCTCTAAGTGGATTCCATTCCATGAATAAATTGGATTTTAAGATGCCAGTGCTTTTCTAGGAGTTTTAACAAAATTTTCTAATTGAAGAATAAATTACTTGAATTCTTGAACTCTTGATAATCTTGATACTCATGGGTCTTCAATCTTGATATCTTGAATCTCTATACTGCACAGTCTTCATTCTTGGTACCTGCATGGTTAAATGCTGCATATACATATATATCTAAACTTATACTGTTGGTATTTATATTTCATAATCTATTCTAAGGTTGTTGTCATCAAAACCATCATCTCACGGACTAACACATATGAGTGGTTAGTGATGCCATTTGGATTGACAAATGCACCTGCCTTTTTAGTAGATTTGATGAACCGTGTTTTCCGAGAGTACTTGGATGGGTATGTACTAGTGTTTATAGATGACATTCTAATATGCTCTAAGGATGAGAGAGAGCATGAAGTTCATCTTAGAGTGGTGCTTTAGATGCTGAGGCAGAATCAGCTAAAGGCAAAGTTTATCAAGAGTCATTTTTGAAAGAAAGAGTTAAAGTTTCTTAGTCACATGGTTTCAAAGAAAGGATTGTCAATCGGTCCAGATAAGATCAAAGTTGTGAATAATTGGAAGAGATCAGAGACGTCGACTGAGATCAGGAATTTTCGTGGACTTGCTGGCTACTATTGGAGATTCATTAAAGATTTCTTGTAGATAGTAGCACCCTTAACTAAGTTAACCAGAAAGAAGGTGAGATTTGTTTGGTCCAAAAAATGTGAGGGGACATTCCTTAAGTTAAAGAATCTGTTGACCAATTCACTATTATTAGTAGTTCTAGACAGAAACTAAGGATTGGTGGTGTATACTGATGCATGTGGAACTGGATTAGGAGCGTGTTGTTGCAGAGTGGTAAAGTCATTGCCTACACATCTAGGTAGCTTAGACCGCATGAATTTAGATATCCTAGTCATGATTTGGAGTTAGTAGCTGTGATCTTCGCATTGAAGATTTGGATACATTATCTCTTAGAGGAAAGATATGAGTTATATACCGATCATAAGTCTATACGGTATTTATTCTTTCAGAAGAAGTTGTATATGAGACAACAGAGGTGGTTGGAGTTTTTGGTTGCTTATGATTTTAGGATAGAGTATACACCAGGGAAAGGTAATAAAGTAGTGGATGCTCTTAGCAAAAGACCTAGGCTAAGCCTAGCCGACTTAACCCAACCATTTGGCTGATCAATAAGGAACAGTTGACCGCTAGATATCGACTTGTTAACGTGAATTAATTAATTTTATTAACATTAACATTTCTTTAATTTATCTCCTTAAATATATTTTTGAATTTTTTTATTTTCAGATCTTTAAACGTTAATAACTTTACCGTTTTAGGTCTGATCAAAACCCTTTATATCTGAAAGTTGTTTATAAATCGCCACGAATGCAATGACACAAGTTTCGTGGAATTACGATGTTTTCTCAAATTTTATTTTTATCTTTATTATAAATTGTTTTTTGTTCCACAATGTGTTACACGAGTATAGTAAACATTGCGCTGTAGAGCCTTATAGTTATCAAAAACAAGGGAAAGCACCATGCGTAGAACAAGATGTGTAAAGCTACATACAAAGCTCAATAAATGATATTCATAATGAACTACATAAAGTGAAAAATGTATTGGTCAAACTATTTTATTAAATTTCTCCACATGCCATAGTCACTTACATATCTTACGAATAAAAAATCCTTAAATATACACATATAATATTACCCAAGCTAAGCTACAAGTTCGATTTCGATTTGGAAGGATCTTCAGTCAAAATCCTTCTCTTCCTTCTATAAGAAGGCTGTGTTGTAGGAAAATTATAGGGTAGATGAACCCTCAATTCTTAGCCTAGTATGCTACCTAGTGGGATCGTCCAACACCTCTATAATTATAAACAAAGAGCTTGGAGGTAGATGGACATAATCATAGGATCATAATCAGCAATTTTCTAATGGTTGCCGACTTATGCCGACAGAACAAAGTCAGGTTGTTTATTTAAAAATGACATGTCCAATTGTGGCCAAAAGTGGCGACGAACATCAACATATCGACCTAACATAATTTCCGCTATGGTGAACATAACCTTTTCATGACAATTGCCTCAATCATGGAAGCCTATGATTAGTTGGGACGAGAAGGCACGATAGAGCTGGATGGCGCAGCTGTGACGACCCTTCCTTCGTAATACCCTGAATAAACGTCGAATGACAGTGCCAGACTCCCAAAAACCATAAAAGACAGTCTTTCATGGTGAAATTAAAATTAAACAACATACCAAGACATATCGATGTAATTTCACAACAGAATGATAACATACAATATACTAAGTATACGTGAACAAAACATGATAAACAATATACAAGAGACGGCACTAGCGGAAGTAATTGATAAATAAATATCAATACATAAAGTCAGAACAAAACAACTCCACTCATATGGAGTTCTAAATACAACATCTGATATCACAAGCATTATATATAAAATAGCCTATTTACCACGTACTACATCAATAAGAAGTATACATATCCAATATATCGACTTCACACTTCCAAAGTGCTCCAGCTGTCCTGTGGGCCTATCATAAAAGCACCAGACTATTAGTCTATTGAATCAAGTACCAAAGAGTTGATATGACATAAATAGACAAAGTCAAAACACAGGTCAGACATAAAGCTTAGTGTAAGGGGAACTATCTTAAAATACCGTATATCAAAGCTATGTAAACATTAAATAGGAAAATATTAAGGCATAGCCAGTCCTCTCTAAAAATGTGGCTCAAGAATAATCCAGAATACTTGTAAACAAGTATTGTAAACTTATCCCAAAAGATAGGGAATTATACCTTATCCTACTCTTCTCTTGCATCCCTAAGGTCAATCCATCATAAATACAATGTTGTGACTATAAACTAGCATACACCATGATGAAATGTGAGCTACATACTAATATATGACTGCAAGTTCAATACTACACTCTCTTAAGACTAGTGGTGATATAGGCATCTTAATCTAGGTTTACCTTTAATGACAAGTAAATAATACAGGCATACAAGAACTTCATAAATGAACTGTACCACCTATTATCTATCACTAATCATCTCCTCAAATGAAACATCATAAGTCACCTCAAATATGATATATTTCTAATCGTTTACTATACGATACACTGAAAATCATCTACTATATGATACATTACTAATCGTCTATTATAAAATATACCTACTAATCGATTGCAGGTGGAGTCCTTAGGATCCCCAATATGACTAGCCTTCCATTTACTACCTATTAGGAATAATTCAGAATAACTCAGTATCTAAATATACTATAGACTCTGAGCCGCATCATAATGCAATAGATTCGCGTATATCTCACACTGATCTCTACTCTATCTACGGGTGATATATGATCTATTCTTGATAGTCGTCACCATCTCTGACATTTCGTATGCAAGTCGTGTAGTTCTCCCATGGTATCATTGACATCTATGTAACCACTACATATCCATACTATACATATAATGTCATATCCTATACAACGTGCTTTCAATAGCTAGAATCAGCCCACCGAAGATTTATAAAACTAACATTATCTCAAACATACAAATCGAGAAAAAAGAGTTGATATATAACTATAGTTCCAAATAACGAGTCGTACCACCATTACATCTCATGGATTACGTTTCATTTGCATTGAGTGAAAACATCACGCAAGTTCCACCTCATTCTAAGCATTACTTCCCTTATTCAAAACCATACATGGGTCTCGCCTTGTTTTACATCGAACCTGATGGTTCTAGGTTATCATAGAGGTCTCACAGAGCCCAAATACCAAGTATTAGAAGGACCAGATCAAGATCGAGGTACATATCACCTTGGAATTGGGCTTATTACCCATTCCAGGTAATGATCGGTCATTAACCAAATGTCATTTCGACTACATTCGTTATGTCGTTATGCTATTGGAATTCGTTACTCGATCTTCGACAACTAAACTATAATCTACGACATTTCTATCTTTTAGTTAATTAGCTCATCCAAATATATTTCTTGAATATGAGATTCAACTAAATATATTTTTGACAGCTATATTGAGTATATACATACTACATATACATATATACACATTCTTTCATGTAGTTTACACATTCAACTTATTTAATTGCTTAATATAATCCATACATATATTCAATAAAATTACATCAACTAATTAGCCAACTCACACTGTTAAGAAATTACTATAAATACTACCATTTAATTGAACCAAATGCATCTTCCTTGGGTAATTAATCCAACAATCATGAAGCAACATGAAGCAACATTCTAGGTTTTCATTAGTGCCATACATACCTTGCGGGAACTTTTTTTACTACTAGGAGTAATTACTGCTATAGCCTTGTACTTTTCCCGTTACACCTAGGAAATGATTCCTATCTACTCCATATTTAAAAGTCTGGTTCATTTTGGTATTTATCATTTTACCTCAAAAATTAATGCCTCTAAATTTTTGAAACATCAAATCCTAAAATTATTGCCTTTGAAAGTGTTATTTTGAAGTTTTCTGTTAAATTCAAAGGTATTGGGTTACTTAAAATTTTATCTTTTCAAAAACTTATTTACTTTTCCACCAAACCATCTTTCTTTCTTTTTTCTTGACAAAAAAGGTCCTCATATGTTTTCAAAATATCCTTTTTTCATAGATTTTCAAATCTACTAAACCTAGAGTAGATAAGAACAATTATTTTATCAAAAATCTCTTAAATTCCCTACTCTTTCAATTACTTAACCTTGAAGGAGTGTCTAACTTACTACACTTAATGGTTTTATACCTTAATTTATTGGAATTACTTTCTTTTATGAGAAACCCTTAACGCTAAAACCTTCTATGAATCCTTTAGAGGAGTATTTCATGTTTATGTGAAATTATAAGGAATTTATTTTATATTTTATCAAAATAGGCTACACAAAATATGGTGCTTTCCATACCTTGTACATTTCTTTCACGTATTTCTCATAACTTGCACAAAACATCTTTATTTATGGTTCACAGAAAATTATATCATTATTTTTCATTCCAATAGATTAAAGTTTGTTTAATCTATATTCACTTAGATAAGATATTTCCTACTAAATTCATTAATTTATCGTACATTATTTTTTCAAAAGAACTCATTTTCAAGACTGCTTTATAACTGAAAAGTATTTTCATATACTTATTTAAATAGTAAGTGGACATACAAACCACTTTAGAAATTATCTCTAAAACTCATTTGGGTCAAAACAGATGTTGCGCAAAAAACCATCACTACAATCCAAAAATACTAGTTTATGGATTCAATTAAAATAAATATTATTAAATCCCATATGCCATGTTAAAAACATTTCCTTTGAGAGTCACCTACTATAACAATAGTGTCATAGTCTATGCTTCCTTTATTTTTATCGAAAACAACCATTACAACAATAAATGTTGTAGCCTATGTTTTAGATACTTAACACACTCTAGGTTTTTATATTTAAAATCTTTGTTCGCCTACAAGGAAACTAGCAAGCTATACACGCTCTATAATTCTTCAAAAAGAATTTCACTTTTAACAAAATTTACATCATATAAAAACCAATTTAAATTTCATGCCACTTTTTTCTTCAAAAACCCAATATTTACTTCCTCAAATATATTAACAATTATATTTTTCAACTTTTCAATTCCAAAAGTTTTATTTTATTGGGCTAGACATAAAGTGGATTTTCTTCTTACTAAAAACCTCTTATTTCTTTTAAAATAAAAACACTCTCCCTACCATCCCTAGGGAACTTCCCTGCATCCTAAAACATATGGATATAAATTTTCTCTCAAAACATGGCTTATTTGTATGCAATAAATCGGTAATAACATAGGGCTCTACATACGGGTCATCCCAAACCCAACTAGCAAACTATGCACAAATATACTTTTAAAACTTTCTATATGTTAAAATTTATGGTTAGAGAATATTTGGATTCTAGCACAAAATATATTTATACTTTATTCAAAATTACAAATACATTCACTAGCTATCTACCTAGGAATCCTAAACCTAGGCTCTGATACCAAATGTAACAACCAGAATACTAGTGGGTCCGGATTTTTCGCAAAAATGCTAAAACCCAACCCACTGAAACTCGAGTTGGGAATCTGCTATCCTACAAATAGGCAAAGATAAAAATATCAGAGCTCAATTATCGATCTCACTGTGGAATTGATTAAAATATAAGTAAGTAAATACTCACCTAAATAATGACACTTCCCAAGCAAGTGTCACATAGCTGAGAAGTCTCTGCCATCTACCTAACCTACTAGGATGTTATAGGAGGGGGTCAGAACAAAAGTTATGGTGAATGGATAAGTTATATACTTCTAGGATTAGTTCTACATATATTATTTTATTTCCATTTACTCTTATATTAGTTTCATTAGGTTACAATATTCTCACCTCTATTCGTGAACCGTGCCCATATACTCTATAGTAGGTAAAAACCTAATAACTAATATGTATACATATATGTTGCTATATGCCCAATGACCATATTGGTCCTAGGTACCACCCATGGTACCTTCCGTATCCTCCTCGAAAAGGACTCCATCGTTTAGCTTCGAGATCATTCCATAACTACATCTGTAAGGGACCGCTTTGTAAGGCCTACAATATAGATGCTCCACTACTTACTATGAAAACGTAAATCGCGTCTGCACTAGTCTATACCGATGCTCAGACATCCACAATGTACCACCCAGTGTGTACATTGAGGAATACGTAATTGTTCTGTCTACTATCTAAATCCCGCCAAAAAGATCTACCTCGTACAGAACTCAGTCGGGGATTTTCTACATCTGTAAAGGACCACTTCGTTAGGTCTACAATATAGATACTCTAGTTGCTCTGTCCCTTTCTCATCGTGGCTATGGCCCCATGTAGCCACCCCTTAACTAAATCGAAAGACCTCTAAAAAATTAAGTGGTCGTACGCTACTATATACAATCTAAAATCCAATTGGTAGTGCCATACATCCAATGTCTCCAAAGTGAAAGAATCATTGGCCTGTTGGTTTAACTCTAGTCTCTTCCGAAATTGCTCTTGGTCTTGATGCTAGCTGTAACAACCCTGTATTTTGTGATTATTTTAATTGTATATTTTAATTATTTTAATTGAATTTATGATTTAAAAACTTTATTTTATTAATTTAATTTAGATAATTTTGTTATTTCAACTATAAAATTTGATTTTGATGTGAACTAGAACTCCAAACATGATTAAATAGAATATTTTACAAAAAAGTAAATTTTGGTCAATATGGTCAAGCTTTGACTTTTAAATTTAAAATTTGAAAGTTTGAATTTTATCTTTTATTATGAAAGTAAATAAAATTTTAAGAACACTTCTTTTCGTTTCGTTGAAATCTGATTTATAACGTTAAAGTTATGCCTTTTTAACTATTGTGTGAAATTTGCTGTATTTAACAAAATTGTTTATTTTAAATTATATAAAAATATATTTTATTTGGTCATGTAATGTTCTATTTTATGTTTATATGGGTAAATAACATGTATTGTATATATTTTGGTTTTAAAAGATTTTTGAAAGTGTAATTGACATTTTCCAGTGTCAGCTGTATTTTTGTTTAAAATTTCTAATTTCCAGTTTCAATTAATTAAAGAAATTCTCTACTTATTTTTCTATTTTCTCAAGATCTTATTTTATTCTCATTCCCACTTTATTTTATTCCTCATTTATTTTATTTATTTGACATTTGATTTGTTTTAAAGTGAAGTAGGAATTTTTCTAGAGTTAATGGTAATTTTGTTGTAATTTTCATGCCCTGTTTTCAATTTTTAAACAATTTCTTTAGTTTTTTTTTCTATTTTTCTCCAATTTAATTATTTATTTCATTTTAAAAATGATAAATAAATTATTTTATTTCAAATTTTTGCTTTATAATATTTTTAAAATGAAGTGGATATTTTTCCAAAGCCATTGATGATTTATTTGAAATTTTTGAACCCTGTTTTGAATTTTTAAGCAATTTCCTTAGTTCTTTTTATATTTTATTTAAATTTAATTATTTATTTTCATTTTATTTCACTTTTTTTCGGTTTTTAAAAGTATTTTATGAATTATATTTTGTTTTACTTGATTTAAAAGAAAAGGAAATATGAAAGGTTTTAAAAGCTTTTGAAACTTAAGTCTTTTCACCTCCTAAAGTCCTTTCACTTGCCATAACCTCTCCATTACTCCTTTTGGCCGTGCAATATAATTTCTTACCCGTGAGTTTCATTATTTTTCACATAGAAAATATTTCCTCTTTCATTCTTCTTCACGGCTAGAGAAATTTCCTCGGTAATGGCTTCTCTTTTGTCACTTTTCTACTCATTTTTTTCCTTCATATTTTTCCCTTGTTCTCTCCATAGTTTTGATCGGTCTCTCCTCCGTAGCCATGGCCACCTCCTCCAACACATCTTTCCTGCCATCATCACTAGCTACTTCTCTGGTCTTGACCAAGGCCGAGCCCCCTATGATGATAAAACTCCACAAAAATGCAACTAGACCCTTGAAACCATGCTAGTTTGACCACTTTGCTTTATCTCCTTCAGCCACCACCCTAACCACAACCCCTAGCCGCCTCCACTCCACTGACCTGACCACCACACACCCCTCCAGCCACTAACCATACCAATACTCCACTGGCCAAGCCCATACACCCCATGGCCGAGCCTCCTTGTTGAACCAACCCATGCTTTTAGCCTAAAACTTCTTCACATTCTACCTTGTAACTTCCTCCCCATGTTCTAACCCCTAAGCCGTGCATTTCTAGGACCCAAACCTAAGATAAAGCATGTCCAAACCTGAACCAAAACATTTCCTAATCCATGCAAGAAAATGTAGAAAGCAAGGAAAAAGATTTGACATTCAAATCTCTTTTCATTTAAAAGTTATATCATTTCAATGTATATTGAATTTATGGATCATTTTGATTTTGTTTGGGTTGTAACACAAGATTTTTTGCTTGGATTTGCTCTTCACTCAAGTCCATATTCTTGTCGTCGTGCTTTTGATTCCGTTGTGTCATTGGTTTTGTTATCTTGAAGCGACAACAACTGAATGTGTAAAATTATATGTGATGTTATAACTGCATGTGATTGTCAATATATGATATTACACCTGTTAATTTAGATGTCATCTCATCTGTTACTGTTATATGTTGTTAATTGTTCATTTATATCTGTTTATCACACTGCAAGTTCCTCGTAGATTAGGTTCACTATGGGTTGAAATGATACATACCCGAACGAACTTTAGAATAGGGAAAAATCGTTATGGGCTGAAATGGTAGGCCTGAACGGTTTTTTCATTTATTTATTTTGACTTGGGACTACGGGTTTGAAATGATAGAACCCCAATTTTTCTTTTTAAACTGCGGATCGAAATGATATATATCCGTATCACTTGACCTAGGTTAGAAAACTATATACATGCCCGTGGTTATTTTATAACGTGTTTTGGATATTTTTAAGCATTTTAAAATATAAATTTATGAAATTTGATTTAAATAGATTTTGAAATGTTTTAAAATAAAGAAATTATGATTTTTCTATGAGTTAAAAATGTAATTAATGAATGAGTAAATTGAATTTTTGAAATATAACTTAAATTTGAAAATTTGGACTTTGGCCTTTAAAATAACCTTTAAGTTATATAAATAAAATTTTAAGTGGTTTAAAATGTAAATTTATGATATTTTGATTTAAATAGATTTTAAAGTGTTTTAAATAAAGGATTATGGTTTTTCTATAAGTGGAAAATGTTAAATAAATAAATAAATGGTTAAATTGAATTATTGAAATATAACTTAAATTAGGAAATTTGGGTTTTTGGTTTAAAAAGGAAATTTGAGTTATATAAATAAATAAAATGGAAATTAAGTTATATTTGTAAAATAGTGATAAAATTTTAAGTGTTAAGTTTATTTATTAAAAATGTGAAGAATTGAAAACTTGTACACTTGAATTTATTAAGTAATTTGTTGAAATTGGATTTGATTATAAGAAATTTGTTTATAAAAATAATATGTTAAAAGATATGTTAATGAACATTTTTAATGTTAAATATGATTTTTGACAATGTTTAAGGGGTTTAAAATGAAGTTTATTATTTGCTGGAAATACACTAAAATCTGGAAATCACTTTTAATAGCATTCAGAAGTGCTATGGTTTCTGGAAATAAACTAATAGAGCTATTACAGCATTTCTGAAATGCTGTAGCTGCTGTAGTTGAACTAATAGGCTAAATACTTAGCTCAGGTCTATTATAGCATTTCTGTAAATACTGTAGTGGACTGCTGTCTTTGCTGAAATGAATTAATACCCTTGTTTTGAAACCTGAGCTATTACAGCATTTCTGTAAATGCCGTCTTTTCTGTTTTAAACTAAAAATTCAACTAAAACTGAGTTTTAACAGCAGTTTTGAATGCTCTCTTTGCCGAATTAAAATGTTTTCAAGTGTAACTTGTAACAGCTTTTTCTAAATGCTGCGAAAGGCTGAAATTTTAAATGTTTATGGTTTTTGACTTAGTAAATGAGCTCAGAATGGTTTGAAACCTTGAAATTTGAATACTTTTATTGGCAAAGTCAGCGGGGTTAACTGGTCCCCTACCAGTTTTATTGCAAAACAATAAGTGGTACAGAAGAAAACAATGAGAAAACAAAGAAAGGAAAACAAACAAAAAAGAAAAGCAATTCAGGGCTCATTCCCAAAAATGCATCAAATCTGGAGAGAAGACAGTTTGACAATTCTTCATTTGATAATATGTTCCATACTTAACTTCATGCCAAAGCTCATCCCAGTTCTTTCTTTGATTTTCAAAAAATATTGCATTTCTTTCTCTCCATATGACTGACATGTATATTTTCATGCATACTGCAAGCAATCTACCCACTTCATTTTTATTCTTGGCAGCAGTGTAGAAAACATCCCAAACATCCCCAGAGTTAGCAGTTTGAAAGTTAGTTCCAGTTTTTAAACCAATTCTATGTAAAAGAATAAGAAGTGCAGGGCATTCAAAGAAAATATGTTGAGGAGACTCTTCATATTGGTCACAAAACAGGCATTTCAATGTGCATCCCATACCATATTTGCTCATAACATTTCTAGTTAGCAAGGCTTGGTTAATAACTTTCCAGAGCATCAAATTATCTTTAGGTTGATAATCAGAAGACCAGATAACGGAGCTCCAATTAGATGCAGGCAAAGGTGCAGAGTCAGAGAAATAGATGTAAACTCCTTTAATAGTATGTGGCTTCATATCCCATACCACAGTATCATATTGAGTAGCAGGGAAGAAATGTAGCTGCATTTCACTCCACAATTGCCTTAAAAATTGATTACTACTGTGTGGCAGCACAATTTTTCCATCATGAATGTAATCAATAGCCTTAGCATCAATGTGAATACCAGGCTGCATAATCGGCTATAGTCACACAAAGTTGACAAGATAAGGCCTTTACTGACCCAGGGATCATGCCAGAAACTGACAAAAGAATTAGCCTTGACAGGATATAATATCACAGGTAGGAAAACATCTCTCAATTTCAATATATTTCTCCAAATCCAACTACTATTCAGAGGATTGGCCATACACCAAAAATACTTATTCTTAATATTGTAATGCCAAGCCCAGTATACCCATAAACTGTCTCTCTTGTTGATAAGGTCATTAATGTGTTTACTTATTGCTTCTATATTCCACTTCCTGACATCAATAACCCCAAGACCACCCATTTTCTTAGAGGCTTCAAATTTAGTAAAGGAACAAGGCAACAGTTTCCTATTATGTATACTTCCTGTCCAAAAAAAATCTGTTCATAGCAGACCTAACTTGTTGCACTAGCCTGACAGGGAGAATCATAGCTCGAGCCCAGTAGACAAGTGAGGAAAAAACAGTAGATTTAATCAGCACTAATCTACCACACCGAGACAAATGCCTATTTTCCCAAGCATTCATTACAGAAGTGATTTTGCTGTAAAGAGGAAGACAGTCAACTTTAGTTATTCTTTTTGAAATTAATGGTAGACCAAGATACTTCATATCAGTGTCCATGGAAGAGAAACCAATGTGTCTTTGTAAAGCAGTTGCTTGAGCATCACTAACTCCAGAAACCAACAAAGAAGATTTGTCTTGATGTAGTTTAAGTCCAGTCATTCTATAAAATTCTTGCAATGCCTCAGAATTAGCATTTAAGGAAGGTATCTCAGGTTTTGTAAACAACATCACATCATCAGCAAATATAATAGAAGTAATATGATGTTGAGAACACTTAGGGTGGAACTTAATTGACTTATGAGAATACCTATTTTGGAGAATAACAGTAAGGACTTCCATAACAAGCAAGAATAAATACGAAGATATGGGATCACCTTGTCTAATTCCTTTACTACTTCTAAAATTACCCACAGGTCTTCCATTAATAACAACAGAGAACGATGGAGTGGAGATGCACACATATATCCAGGAGACAAAAATTTTAGGAAAACCCATCTCATCCATAACCCTAACTATTGAAGCCCAGTGAATGGTATCATAAGCCTTGGATATATCAATTTTAATTGCTGCAGCAGTGGGCACCTTTTTTTTACCATATCCTTTCAATAATTCTTGAGCTAGAAGAAGGTTATCAAGTATACTCCTAGAAGGTATAAAAGCAGCCTGATTTCTTGAAACAACAGAGGGAAGAACTTTGACTAAACGAGTAGCAAGTATTTTAGAGATATATTTGTATACAACATTACAGCATGATATAGGTCTGAAAGAGGAGACACTAGTTGGTGGATTGACTTTGGGAATAAGAGCAATATTAGTACAATTAACTTCACCTAACAACTTACATTTGTTGAAAAAATTGTGTATGGCTTTACAGAACTCACTACCCAGCACACTCCAAGTAGAGATAAAGAAAATCACATTTAAGCCATCAGGCCCTCCTGATGATTGCTGATTCATAGAGAAGAGTGTTGTTTTAATTTCCTCATCAGAAACAGGGCTAATGAGAGTTGCAGCTTCCAGGGAAGAAATACAAGGAAGTGCTAGAGATATGATCAAGATCAGGAATAAATCCATCAGAGTTACCAAGCAAATTTGAGAAATAGTCAATGAAAGCCTTATCAACAGAATCTGCAGTTGAAAAAAAGGAACCATATTCATCAAAAATGCTATATATGTTCTCTCTCGCATGCTTAACCCTTATAGAATCATGAAAAAACTTGGTGTTTTTATCTCCTTCAGCAATCCATTTTTTATGCAGTTGTTGTCTCTTCATGCTAGCCTCCAAGTACATAGCATTATTAACCTCCTTAAATAGTTTACTTTCTTCTTCAGTAGCTTGGACATCAAGAGGGTGCTCCATCATGTAATCCTGTTGTTTCTTCAGCTTTTGCTTTAGGCTTGATGACAGCAGGCAACCAGTGCCAAAAGTTGAGGATGCCCACAATTTAATCTCCTGCTTAATACTTTTAAGCTTCCTGCAAAACTTATACACTGGGTTACCAAAACATGAAAAATTAGAGCTGACTTTAGTAACTAAAACAAGGAAGTGCTCATGTTTAACCCATGCATTAAAAAATTTAAAACTTCTCTTTTCCTTTTTAAAATGGTGACCAAGAGTTAAGATTAAAGGGGAGTGATAAGACATTATAGGTTGAGGGAGGTAAACAGAAAGGGAAGGCCAGTGGGTGATTGCTTGAAAATTGCAGAAGGTGTGATCAATAGTAGTGAAGGTACGTATACCACTTTGACTTCTATTATTCCAAGAATACTTTGCTCCAGATTTGTTAACCATAAGCAAATCAGATTCATAAACAGCAAGATTGAGAGGATCAAGATCCATTGATGTAAGAGGAGTTCCACCAGTTTTGTCACTATATTCATAGCAGGAGTTAAAATCACCCAACACAATCCAGGGGTGAGTGGATTGCCTTAAAGGTGGCAAAGCATTAAAAAAAACTTTCCTCGAGTTGACCGAGTTGTCAGCATAAACAAAAGTAGTGTAGAAAGAGGAAAGGGTTTGAGTTTCAAGAACATGAAAGTGGATGTACTGTCTAGTTGATAGGAGGGGAGAAAGTGTTAATACAGCAGGATCATAGATTACTAGAATCCTACCATAAGTGGCATTATCAAGATTATGATGAAAGGACCAGGTTGGATTGATATATGAAACAACTTTAGTTGATAAAGGTAAGTTTAGTTTAGTTTTGAGAAGACCAAAAAGACAAATATTATACTCAGTGATAGTTCTTTTCACCTGATCAAGTTTCAAGTTACTGTGTGCTCCTCTGAGATTCCAAGATGCAATTTTTTTAACATAAAAATTATTGAGTAAAGGAAGTGATATTTCTTCTCTTAACAGAAAGAGATCTAGTTTCTATTTTCCTATGTGTTTGAGATCGAGAGGAAGGAGGTTAGGAACTAGTTTGGGTGGTGGTAGAGTCAAATGGAGGAACTGATGAAGTTTGGAAATTGGAAATACATGCTGGCCATCCTAGCAACTCAATAGAAAAGTTATAGAGTGTTGGGACAGAAGCTTGAACATCAACAGGATTTTCATTCATGGTGGTTATTAGTTGTGTTACTTGTTGCTCAAAAGTATTGCACCAGTCTTTATCCATTTCTGTTACATGTGTATCAGTAGGGACATGCACTTCAAATTGTCCAATTCCACTAACATGGAAATTTTCTGAGCTATTTGTATCTTTTGAAAGCAAGATTTGGTCTTCATCAGTTGTTGTCGGATCATTATTTACATATTCTTTACCATCAGCAGTAGAAATATTGTTTTTGTGTCCACCATTACATTGTTCTTTACTAAAGTCTTCATTTGTTATTTCACCTTCCTCAACATCAAGCATTTCCAGTAAGTCATCCTCATCCACTTCAGTGTGCAACAAGTGGAACTTGTTTTATGTGGAAAAAGAACAAGCCTGATCACCACTTGAAGGTTTATGCACATCATAATGCACAAATTTAATTTTCCCACTTCCATCATTCTCAGAAACTAACTTTTCTCCTTGCATCTTCAAAACATTTGCTCCCACATCTTCACTCATGATTCTTCTTTTATCCTTGTTCTCATTTACCTTTTGCCAAACTTGCTTAATTCTTTCTTGTTTCTCAATTGTTTTCCCCTTCTTCATCTTATTCTTTTTATCATCACTAAATTTCTGTTGTTCATTAATTGCACACTGCTCTACAATTTCATCACTTTCATATTTCTTGCAATTTTTAATCAAGTGCCCAAACTCTTTACAAAAAGTGCAGATTTGCGGTTTCCACAAGTATTCTACTTTCACAATTTGTTCAGTACCATCAAGCAACATCACTGAGAAGCTATCCGGTAGTTCATTGTTTGGAGATACTTCAACTAAACATTTGGCAAAAGAGATACGCTCAAATTTTTCAGTTGATGCATCCAGACAAAGAAGCTTTCCAACTCTGGCAGTTAACCAATTAATACCCAAAGGAGACCATGCATACAATGGAATATTAGATAGTTTTATCCACACAGGAACTGCTTTTATACTACTACAGCTATTTCCTATATTTTCATCCCATGGCTTCACTATGAATAACTTATTTCTCATTACAACTAGGTCTGATTCAGAAATTCGTTTCCTATCATTATCATTACTAAACTTGAACAAAAACAGGAATCCATCTGATTTAACAGAAATGGACCCAGCCAGCTTCCAAGCACGCTTGAGATAATACAGAACAGTTGAGTACAGTAGTGGGTTATCTAGGAAAAATCCAACAAGATAATCATTCCACATAGAACTACCTGCCTTGACGACTTCAACAGGTGGCACAATAACATCTCTTTGAAAATCTAGTTGAATATCACGAGGCACATAGGAGCCATCATTGTTAGGTCTTGCTTTGAACAGTGAGTTCCAAGCTAGTGGTTGTTTAGGTAGAGAAGGAGTTGACAAGGTTGGATTAGAGAGATGAGGAGGTGAAGTTTTAGATGAGGCAAGTTCAGGAAGAGGGGGGGGGGGAGTTCGTCACTGACAGAGGGAAGAGCAACAGAAGAAAAGTTTGGCAGAGGAAGTATGGGTGGTACAGAGGGAGGTACAAAGGGAAGTATGGGTGGTACAGAGGGTGGTACAGAGGGAGGCATGAGAATTGGAGAGGAAGGACAAGGCTGAAGAGTAGATGGTGGATGTGATGGGTCAGCGGGAATGGAAAGAAAATTTGGAGCGGTCGCCATTTTTAAAGAAAATTTAATTTCAAATATCCAATTTTAATACTTGATTTGAAAGAAAAATAACTTTTTAAATGGTTTAAGTGAATTAATTTAATTGGAATATAAACTATTTAAAAGGTGATTTGAAATGATAATAAATGAATGATATTTTTGAATTTAAAAGGTATTTAAAGTTGAATATTTGGATTTGAACTTATATGATGATTTGAAAATAAAGTTTGAAAGATATGATATTTTGATATTAAAATGATTTGACAATGAAGTTATGAAAGATACGATAATTTGATATTAAAATGATTTGAAAATGAAGTTTTGATAGATATGATATTTTGATATTAAAATGATTTGAAAATGAAGTTCTGAAAGATATGATATTTTGATATTAAAATGATTTGAAAATGATGTTCTGAAAGATATGACAGTTATGTATTAAAATGATTTGAAAGGAAGTTTTGAAAGAATATGATAATCGAATATTTTGAAATGGTTGGAAATGACTTGATATTTATTTTGATAAATACTTGAATTTGAAAGATATGGTACGTTGATATATTGAAATGGTTTGGAAATGATTTAATCTTTACTGATAAAGATTTGGATTGCAATGATATTTTATTTTGAAGTATAAAATATTATTTTAAAGCTATAACCACAGGTTATAATAACGATTGGTTGGCAAAGAGACCGGGATCGGATATGGGCATACGCTCTGTCGATATCGAAAACCACTTTGAAAACCGTGTACGCGGTGGAGATTGCAGAATGAAGTAGGATGGTGGCGACGTTCTTGAGGTATATTACATGGACCCGACTCCCATGAGTTAGCATAAGGTGGCTAAAATAGGAGCGATCTCGGGCCAAAAGGGGTAGCTCCTCTGGTCGTACATATTTCTTTGATACCATTCTATTGCTTTTGTGATTGTTTGGGCCCCCTCCGATTTTTGGAATGTGTTCCGAGGTGGACGTATGTGGCTGCTGCCTTACCACCAGTCCATGTGCGTAATTAGTATAACTACCCCGACATTGCCTTGTGTGCCGTGTCACCTACCTTCTCGAGCCTTTACTACGAGTTTGGTTTTCTCCCGTAGCCCATGCGTATCTTCTCGTAGTCTCCCGATAAGGAGATATGCAGATATTGGATGGACTACTGGGACTATTACGTGTCTGGGGCTACATGGGTAACCCCGTGATGCTATTTTAAATTAAGTTTATTTTACTATAGACATAATTATAATACCGCAATATTACTATATAGTAAATAGTTTAATGGATCCTTAGAGGATGGGCGGTTCCAAGCATCCTTTAAGTTACTTGTACTTTTACTACAGTTCACTTGAGTTGGTTTACATTGTATAAGTATGTATGTCATGACCCGAGTGTTTGTATTTTTATTTATGCTCGGGCCAGCCTGAGTATTCATAGATTTGGATTCCACTTTCTAGAGATTTGGAATCACTGGAGATTATCTGCTTGTCTAGTTTTATCTGTTTTATCTCTTCCAGTCTATTGTTCCTTTCAGATCTTGTATTAGTAGACTTCTATGTATTGAGACTTCTTTTGTACTTTATTTCTTCTGTTGTATCTTATGTAACTTTGATGTATTTACATAGTATCTTCATGAACTACTATTTCTTTTACTTCCACTTCACTATTATTACTCTGTGTCTGTGATCTGTGATTTTTATTTACTGTATATTTTGAGATTTGCCAAATTTTATTTACAACGTAGTATTTTGAGCAATTCAAGTCCGACATGTGAGGATGCGGATGCTTGAAAATACAGGGTGTTACATTTGGTATCAGATCTTTGGCTTTGAGGCAAAACATAGAATATAAGATAAATTATTTGCAGAATCACTTTCGTTCGAGTTTAAATCCTTCTTCTTTGATTCGAATTTCCTTTGAATTTTGAAACGTAAAATCCATTCGTGTCCCTCACTATTCATCTTCTTTTGATTCTGGAGTATCCCATAACTTCGCTTCGAATGATCTTTTTAGTGAGTCGGCGGTCTCGCTAATTTCAAATTGAATTGTAAAGAGGGGAAACTCCTTTACAATTAGCATCGATTCACCAGAGATTTATATCTATCTTTGGTTTAGATGCTAATATCTTTTGTTATTCCAAACCCTATCTCTTGAGATCGAATGTAGATTTACCCCAGAAAAATCCACATTGATCTTATTCTTTAAGTCACAGTTGACCCGGTTAAGGTTGCTTGCAATTTACTTAAGCTTACCCATCTCCCTACTCTGTTATTTAATTAGCCTGTTTTTTTTTCCAACCCATCTTCCAAACATTTTGTATTGTATTTGTAAATCTTTATTTTATTTTATATATATTGTGTTGTTTAAGTTGTTGATGTTGATTTGGGTTTCCGATCGATTCGTCTGATCAACGCTATCGATAGGATTTCTAAAACACTTTGACAAAACAAGCTGACACAATATTATTTTAAAATTTGGTTAATGAAATAAATTTTGATATGTAAGTAAATTTATGGAACTTAATAAACTGATTTAAATTGATTATTTGAAATGATAATACTTGATTTATCATTTATTGTTCTATAAATGAATTTATAAATAGTTGTTTATAAATTGATTTGGGAACCGAAATTAATTTAAAACAAGAAATTTGAGAATTTAATTTTCGGTGGTTTCAAACCTTGTGTTTAAGTTTTAAAGTATACTGATTAAAGCATTTTCGAATAAGAATATGTTTCAAAAAAAAAATTGAAGTTTAAAAATCCGTGCTCTTCTCTTTGTCGCTGGGAAATAATTTCAGTGATGACTGCAGCATCAACGACATTCATTTTCGAGTTTCGAAGTGAAGAGACCGCTCTGTAGTCTTGTTACAGCTTTGTTTTGGTAAACCAATGATTTGAATTTCTAAAAAATGACTTGATTATAATATATATAGATATATGATTTAAATTTGATTTGATAAATTATGTACATACATTTATTTATCTCTAAATGGTTTGATGAAATCAGAAATTTAATTCTTAAATTTTATTTTAAAGAATAATTTCAATTATAAAAAGAAAATAAATTTTTTGAATTAATGATTCGAACTTGAAATGATTGAATTAGGAAGCTTTATTTGTATAATACAATTGCATTCAAATATAACTTACCCTAATTTTTAGAAGTTAACAATGTAATTGGATAATATACAATATAAAAAATGTTATAAATGAAATTTGAGTGGTTATAATAAATGTTATACACTTAAATTATAGTTATAAAATGATTAACAGAGGTAAATATAATAAAGGGTAATTGAATAACTTATAATAAAATAATGTTAAAAGAACTAAAAATAAAATAAAGCAGTTATAATAAGTGTAAGTATATTTAACATAAGTGATAAATATATTGAGAGGAATAAATTTAATTTTATTAGGAATAAAGAAGAATTAAATTTATTAAGTACATTATGAGTATAATAAATGATTATTTTTCAAACCCATGGTTTTAAAATTATTAATTTAAGATGATTGGATAATAAGATAATGAAATTTGAGATAGTTAAAATTTATTTAACTTGTGTAAAAAAATTATTTTCTATTTAAGTTGAAATTTCCATGGTTTCAAACTTATTTTCTTATTTTGTTTTTCAGACTATCTTTTGGTTGTCCTTATTATCCTTATCTTGCCACAGATTGGTATAGGCATCTTTCTATAATTTTCTGTTTAGAAATCTTTCTATAATCTTTGGTACTCATTTTGACTCCACCTTTTTCGTGCTTGTGTTCTTGATTCTGGAGAATCTTGGAAAGATCACCTCCACCTTGTTAAACTTACCTATAACAACAGTTATCAGGTATAATCTCAATCTTCTTGTCACCTTGTCTTAATCTTATTTCATTTCTATCTTTCTTGGGCTTTCCCGTACTCCATTCCTTTTCGGGGATGGAAAGTTTGTAGTGGGGGAGAGTGTAACAACCCTGTATTTTGTGATTATTTTAATTGTATATTTTAATTATCTTAATTGAATTTCTGATTTAAAAACTTTATTTTATTAATTTAATTTAGGTAATTTTGTTATTTCAAATATAAACTTTGATTTTGATGTGAATTAGAACTCCAAACATGATTAAATAGAATATTTTACAAAAAAGTGAATTTTGGTCAATATGATCAAACTTTGAATTTTAAATTTTAAATAGAACACTGCTTTTCGTTTCGTTGAAATCTGATTTATAATGTGAAAGTTATGTCTTTTTAACTATTGTGTGAAATTTGTTGTATTTAACAAAATTGTTTATTTTAAATTATATAAAAAATATTTTATTTGGTCATGTAATGTTATAATTTATGTTTATATGGGTAAATAACATTTATTGTATATATTTTGTTTTTAAGACATTTTTGAAAGTGTAATTGACATTTTCCAGTGTTAGTTGTATTTTTGTTTAAAATTTCTAATTTCTAGTTTCAATTAATTAAAGAAATTCTTCATTTATTTTTAGATTTTCTCAAGATCTTATTTTATTCTCATTTCCACTTTTTTTTATTCCTTATTTATTTTATTTATTTGACATTTTATTTGTTTTAAAGTGAAGTAGGAATTTTTCTAGAGTTAATGGTAATTTTGTTGTAATTTTCATGCCCTGTTTTCACTTTTTAAACAATTTCTTTAGTTTTTTTCTATTTTTCTCCAATTTAATTATTTATTTCATTTTAGAAACGATAAATAAATTATTTTATTTCAAATTTTTGCTTTATAATATTTTTAAAATGAAGGGGATATTTTTCCAAATCCATTGATGATTTAATTGAAATTTTTGAACCCTGTTTTGAATTTTAAGGCAATTTCTTAATTTTTTTATATTTTCCTTAAATTTAATTTTTTATTTTCATTTTATTTCACTTTGTTTCGGTTTCTAAAAGTATTTGCTAAATTATATTTTGTTTTACTTGATTTAAAAGAAAAGGACATATGAAAGGTTTTACAAGCTTTTGAAACTTAAGTCTTTTCAACTCCTAAAGTCCTTTCATTTGCCATAACCTCTTCATTACTCCTCTTGGCCGTGCAATATACTTTCTTAGCCGTGAGTTTCATTATTTTTCACGTAGAAAACATTTCCTCTTTCATTCTTCTTCACGGCTAGAGAAATTTCCTTGGTAATGGCTTCTCTTTTGTCACTTTTCTTCTCATTTTTTTTCATATTTTTGCCTTGTTCTCTCCGTAGTTTTGATCGGCCTCTCCTCCATAACCACGGCCTCCACCTCCTACACATTCTTCTCTCACATCATCACCAGCTACTCCTTTGGTCTTGACCAAGGCCGAGCTCCCTATGGTGATAAAACTCCACAAAAATGCAACTAGACCCTTGAAACCATGCTAATTTGACCACTTTGCTTCATCTCCTTCAACCACCACCCTAACCACCACCCCTAGCCGCCTCCGTGCCACTGACCTGACCATCACACACCCCTCCAGCCACTGACTAGACCCATACTCCACTGGCCAAGCCCATATACCCTATGGCCGAGCCTCCTTGTTGAACCAAACCATGCTTTTAGCCTAAAACCTCTTCACATTCTACCTTGTAACTTCCTCCCCATGTTCTAACCCCTAGGCCGTGCATTTATAGGACCCAAACTTGAGCTAAAGCATGTCCAAACCTGAACCAAAATATTTCCTAAGCCATGTAAGAAAATGTAGAAAGCAAGGCAAAAGATTTGACATTCAAATCTCTTTTCATTTAAAAGTTACATCATTTCAAAGTATATTGAATTTATGGTTCATTTTGATTTTGTTTGGATTGTAACACAAGATTTGTTGCTTGGATTTGCTCTCCACTCAAGTCCGTAGTCTTGTCATCGTGCTTTTGATTCTGTTGTGCCATGGTTTTTTTATGTCCAGCATTTAGTGGTGAGTAAATCTCACACGATATTTCATACTTACGCAATTGTGAAGCGACAACAACTGAATGTGTAAAATTATATGTGATGTTATAACTGCCTGTGATTATTTATATATGATGTTACACCTGTTAATTTACATGTCATCTCATCTATTACTGTTATATTTTGTTAATTGTTCATTTATATCTGTTTACCACACTGCAAGTTCCCTGTAGATTAGGTTCATTATGGGTTGAAATGATACATACCCGAACGGACTTTAGAATAGGAAAAAATCAATATGGGCTGAAATGATAGGCCCGAAAGGTTTATTTATTTATTTATTTTGACTTGGGACTACGGGTTTGAAATGATAGAACCCGGATTTCTCTTTTTAAACCACGGATTGGAATGATATATATCCGTATCACTTGACCTAGGTTAGAAAAACTATATACAGGCCGTGGTTATTTTATAAAGTTTTTTGGATACTTTTAAGCATTTTAAAATATAAATTTATGAAATTTGATTTAAATAGATTTTGAAATGTTTTAAATTAAAGAAATTATGATTTTTCTATGAGTTAAAAATGTAATTAATGAATGATTAAATTGAATTTTTGAAATATAACTTAAATTTGGAAATTTGGACTATGGCCTTTAAAATGACCTTTAAGTTATATAAATAAAATTTTGAGTGGTTTAAAATGTAAATTTATGATAATTTGATTTAAATATATTTTAAAATGTTTTAAATAAAGGATTTATGATTTTTCTATAAGCGGAAAATGTTAAATAAATAAATGGTTAAATTGAATTATTGAAATATAACTTAAATCTGGAAATATGGGTTTTTGGTTTAAAAAGGAAATTTGAGTTATATAAATAAATAAACATGGAAATTAAGTTATATTGTAAAAAGATGATAAAATTGAAGTACTAAGTTTATTTATTAAAAATGTGAAGAATTAGAAACTTTTACACTTGAATTTATTAAGTAATTTGTTGATATTGGATTTGATTATAAGAAATTTATTTATAAAAATAATATGTTAAAAGATATGTTAATGAACATTTTTAATGTTAAATATGTTTTTGACAATGTTTAAAGGGTTTAAAATGAAGTTTATTAATTGCAGGAAATACACTAAAATTTGCAAATCACTTTTAATAGCATTCAGAAGTGCTATGGTTTCTGGAAATAACTAAAAGAGCTATTACATCATTTCTGAAATGTTGTAGTTGCTGTAGTTGAACTAATAGGCTAAAAACTTAGCTCAGGTCTATTATAGCATTTTTGTAGATGCTGTAGTGGGCTGTTGTCTTTGCTGAAATGAATTAAACCCTTGTTTTGAAACCTGAGCTATTACAACATTTCTGGAAATGCTGTCTTTGCTGTTTTAAACTAAAAATTCAACTAAAACTGAGTTTTAATAGCAGTTTTAATTGTTGTCTTTGCTGAATTAAAATGTTTTCAAGTGTAACTTATAACAGCTTTTTCTAAATGCTGCGAAAGGCTGAAATTTTAAATGTTTATGGTTTTTGACTTAGTAAATGAGCTCGGAATGGTTTAAAACCTTGAAATTTGAATACTTGATTTGAAAGAATAATAACTTCACTTTTTAAATGTTTAAATGTATTAATTTAATTGGAATATAAACTACTTAAAAGGTGATTTGAAATGATAATAAATGAATGATATTTTTGAATTTAAAAGGTATTTAAAGTTGAGTATTTAGATTTGAACTTCTATGATGATTTGAAAATAAAGTTTGAAAGATATGATATTTTGATATTAAAATGATTTGAAAATGAAGTTATGAAAGATATGATATTTTGATATTAAAATGATTTGAAAATGAAGTTCTGAAAGATATGATATTTTGATATTAAAATGACTTGAAAATAAAGTTCTGAAAGATATGATATTTTGATGTTTAAATGATTTGAAAATGATATTCTGAAAGATATGATAGTTATGTATCAAAATGATTTGAAAGGAAGTTTTTTGAAAGGATATGATAATTTAATATATTGAAATTGTTGGAAATGACTTGATATTTATTTTGATGAATATTTGAATTTGAAAGATATGGTATGTTGATATATTGAAATGGTTTGGAAATGATTTAATCTTTATTTTGATAAAGATTTGGATTGAAATGATATTTTATTTTGAAGTATAAAACATTATTTTAAAGTTATAACCACGGGTTATAATAACGACTGGCTGGCAAAGAGACTGGGATCGGATATGGGCATACTCCCTGTCGATACTGAAAACCACTTTGACAACCGTGTACGCGGTGGAGATTCCAGAATAAAATAGGATGGTGGTGACGTTCTTGAGGTATATTACGTGGACCTGACTCCCTTGAGTTGGCATAAGGTGGTTAAAACAGGAGCGATCTCAGGCCAAAAGGGTTAGCTCCTCTGGTAGGACACATTTCTTCGATACCATTCTATTGCTTTTGTGAATGTTTGGGCGCACCTTCGATTTTGGGAATGTGTTCCGAGGTGGGCGTATGTGACTACTGCGTACTAGCCCGTGTGTGTAATTGGTATATCTATCGTGACATTGCCTTGTGTGCCGTGTCACCTACCCTACCGAGCCTTTACTACGAGTTTGGTTTTCTCCCGTAGCCCATGCGTATCTTCTCGTAGTCTCCCGATCAGGAGATATGCAGATATTGGATGGACTACTTGGACTACTTATTATAATAGCGCAATTTTACTACATTGTAAATACTTTAACGGATCCTTAGAGGATGGACGGTCCCAAGCATCCTTTAAGTTACTTGTACTTTTACTACAGTTCACTTGAGTTGGTTTACATTATATAAGTATGTATGTCCTGACTCGAGTGTTTGTATTTTTATTTACGCTCGGGTCAGCCTGAGTATTCACAGATTTGGATTCCACTTTTTAGAGATTTGGAATCACTGGAGATTATCTGCTTGTCTAGTTTTATCTGTTTTATCTCTTTCAGTCCGTTGTTCCTTTCAGCTCTTGTATTAGTAGACTTCTATGTATTGAGACTTCTTTTGTACTTTATTTCTTCTATTGTATCTTATGTAACTCTGATATATTTACATAGTTGCTTCATGAAATACTATTTCTTTTACTTCCGCTGCACTATTATTACTCTGTATCTGTGATTTTTATTTACTGTATATTCTGAGATTTGCCAAATTTTATTTACAACGCGGCATTTTGAGCAATTCAAGTCCGACATGTGCGGATGCAAATGGTTGAAATACCGGGTGTTACACTGGCCGATATCCGCATGCGACTATCCTTAACCTTACTTGCAAGTACTGGACGTATGAATACCCTACTCCGAACACCAAGCCCTTCCGACTGCCTACAAAGCACCGCTTTGTTAGGCCTATAATGCAAATGCAATCAAGGCATACTCTTTTGATGGAACACCTACAGATATGCCTTTGGGGATGCAACTTCGATAGGCCTACCCAAAGGGCCATCCTAGAGTATCCTCACGTCCCGTTGAAATCTCGTACTTCTTAAGCCTAAAAATACTAAGTTGGGCGTGCTTTTTCATTGTTGAAATCCATGATGAACTGCTTCTTAGGCGCTTCATCCTTTGGGCTCCTCCAAACACATTTCAATTCTTTTATTAGACCTTAAATCTAATCTTTTAATTTGTGTTTAGTTTACTTTTCTTATTCTGTTGCCTACTTATTTACCCTAATTAGTATATTCTTGCCCTCGTCTCGCTTTTGGCTATTGTGAGATCACCATTGATCTAATAGGGAATGCTATTGGTATTGCCACTTCTTGCTTTTTAACCTAATTTAAGTCTTAAGTTTATTAAATAAGCATCTTTTGTTTTATTTGCTTATTAATTTTATAGAAATCTAAAATAAGCTTTTACTATTTATCGTTGCTGTCATTGCTTATTTATTCTAAGTTCCCAAATAAGCCTTTCTATTCTTTTTCTTAATCTTAACTTATGTTATAATTATACTTGTAATTGTTACTATTATTTCTTTTAAAATCTGTATATAATTACAAGTGCTTCTTTTCTATTCTAACCTATCTTCTTTTATTATGATATAGAATTCTTTTTAATTCTCTTTTGTTACATAATTAACTTATCATAATAATTGTCTTTTTATATAGTATGCGTGGTAAATGCAGACCTAGGTTCGTTTAATGTTTACAACCTTAATTTCTTATCTAATAATTTATTTGATTCATTTCATACTCAACTTTATTTTCTTTTATTCTAGAAAGTAATTCTATTTTATTTGGTTGGTTGTGAAAGCTATACTAAAATCTATTTCCATAATTTAATACTAAATAATACTATAAACAATAATTCGTTACTGCAAGGTATTTCTTTTATTTTTTCGGGTTGGTGTAAAATACAGTGGTCCCTTTATTTTACGCTAGTTTTCTTTTTCTTTTTATTCTTGCAATTGCGTTTATTGTTATCTTTTAATTATTAAATTATAGAAATGTATTCTAGTTTCTAAACCAACCAATTAATCTATTACTTACTCTCCAAATTAAATTATCAGATAAATTTATTGTTTTCGTTCAGCGTAATATATTGCAGAATTCCACTTTTCTAATTTTATTCCAATTTTCTCATTTTACATCTACTTCTATAAAGTCTAGTATTTTAATCAACGACCGCGATTTCTCTTTCTAACTATATTATTCGCGCAAAAGGCAATTAAAGGAACCAGTATTAAGGCTAAATTATGATTTTTAATATAGATGTAAATAACTGTAAATTTCTTACTTTTAGGCTTATGCCTTTTCTAACAGTCAAGCCTAATTAAATATAAATAAAATTTGCAGTGTTTGCATAACTAATTGAATTAATTGCTAGAATAAATTATCTCATGTAAATTCAACGATAATATATATCATATACATAAAAGAATATAATTAAATCCACTCACATGTCGTCCTTAGCATCAATCTCTATCCCCTTTAATTTGCTACACTTTTCTCTGCTTTTCCCCCTTTTTAATTCACAATAAATTCCTTGATTTGTTTGTACAATTCTCTTATTTGCATGTGTATATATCCTTGCTTAATTTTATTTTTGTTTTTGAAAGATTTAATTGATAGAGGAGAAAGGAAGAGGGAAAAGAGAAGAGGAGTTTGCTTTAAATGACAGCAGCTGATTCAGAGAAAATAGTGTGGGCTAGGGTTAACTTATGTTCAATTTATAGGTGCAGTGAACAACTATTAACCATCCGATTAACCCTAAAAGCAATTCTCGCCATTATTTTTTTATTTTTTTACGTTAGCTTATAACGTATAATTCTCCAATGTTATTCATTTATTCCTTTGTTATACAGCCCTATTAATTCACATTTCTTTCTAAATAAGATTCTTCCATTAATGATCCAATTAATTAGATTATGTATATATATATATGTATATCCAATATTAATTGATTCTTATACATTATAATTTCTTACCCATTTGAACACGTCAATTAATACCTCTATTAATTGATTGTATACAAAAGTTATACGTTTTAATTTATTCCTATTAACTTACCTTCATCATAAAATTAATTACCCCATTTGATTTTTGTACGCATTCCAATTTTTTTTTATTTTTAACTTGGAAACAAATAATCCTATAACTAGTGTTTTCTTCTAGCTAATTGATTTACATTATTAGCTATTATTACAAGGGCATATTCTTTGATTAATTGACACCCTTTTTAAAACGCTCAACCGATTGTCAATTAATTAATTGACACATTTTTTCATTTTTATCGATACCAAAATTAATTCCTATGTGTCACTTAATCACACATTTATTACTTGTATATATTTAAACCGCCAATTCATTACCTAATTAATTGACAATAAGATTCCCTCTTTAATTAATTAACCCTTACTTAATGTCTTTAATTAATTATTAATTAACTGATTGCATCAATTATAAATTAATATATGTTTGTTATCATTTAATTTATTCCCTACATATGTTTGCCTTTATTAGAAGATCCCTTAATTAATTAATGTTATAAAAGTGACGTATTCTCTTACTGATTGACTCCTCTATGTCTCTTAGTTAATCCCCATTTTAATTGATTGATGCGTCAGTTAATCACAAACTCATTGCTTGCATAAATCTATGTAACCTCTTAATTCTTAAATGCATATTTGGCATTTATATTCTATTTTTCAATTATGTTAATTCAATTAATTTTATTTAATTATATAAAAATGTGGGGTGTTACATATCATATTCTTTTATCTCACTGTTTAGCAGATAATTTTAACCTAGAACCCTCATACCTAGTTACTTCCTTAAGGGCTGCGAATCAGATAAGAGGATATGCAACTCTTAGGATGATATGTGACCAACTAGAGTTTGAATTATTAGGTTGTATATTTGCTTATAGTTTTCATGTATTTTATTTTGTAGGATTCAGAATTATTTTGGGTATGAATTAGTTAAGTAAGTATGACACTAGGATATTTTTCTACGATAGGAAAATATCACTTAGACAACCTAGTTGTAGTAATTGGGTTATATACTCCATAGAAAACCCTAGTTTTGAGTTAAATGCTTTGTTAGGTGTTATGGAGGCAGAAGACGAATTGAATCGAGTTTTCATTGTTAGAGAATTCATAGGTGTCTTTGAGCTCGTGATAGGACTACCACCGAATCGAGCCATTGAGTTTCAAATAGATTTAGTACCGGGAGCTGAAACGAGAGTAGATCGCCAAGTAGAATAACACTTACCGAGATGAAGGAGTTAAAGGTGTAGTAGGTGGATTTAGAAGGTAAGAATTTTATCAGACTAAGCAGTTCGCCTTGGAAAGCAGCCATAGTGTTTGCAAAGAAATCAGACGGATCGTTGAGGTTATGTATCGATAATTATAAGCTGAATGATAAGATGATAAGGAACCGATATTCGTTACCATGGATTGATGATTTTTTCGATCAATTGAGTGGAGCAAAGTATTTTCCCAGCTGTATTTGGCAACAGGATTCCATTAGCTTAGAGTAGCAGAGGATTGTATTACTTTGATGGTGTTTAGGAACAGATATGGATCGTACGAATGGTTAGTGATGTCGTTTAGACTAATTAATGTGCCAACATTCTACATAGACTTGATGAACAAGATCTTCCAAGAACTACAGAACATATTCATGTTAGTATTCATAGACGATTTTGTTATACTCTGAGGATGAAAGAGAGCATGAAGTTCATCTTAGAATGGTGCTTGAGACGTTAAGGGAACATCAACTAAAAGAAAAATGTTTGAAGTGTCATTTCTGGAAGAGGGAAGTAAAGTTTATTGGTAATGTTATCTCAGAGAAAGGGTTGTCAGTATATCTGGCTAAGATTGAGATAGTGAATAGTTGGAAGAGATCTGAGATAGTGACTGAGATAGAGTTTTCTTGGATTACCTGGTTACTATCGGAGATTCATTAAGGATTTTTTTTTCCAAATAATGGGACCAGTGACTAAGCTAACTCGGAAAGATGTGAAGTTTGTCTGAACTGATAAGTGTGAGGAGGCATTCCAAAACCTGAAACACTTATGGACTAATGCACCTATATTAGTTATTCTAAAGGGGAAACATGACTCAGTGGTGCACACAGATGCATGTGGAATTTGATTAGGGGCTGTGTTGATGCAAAAAGGTAAAGTTATTGCCTACGCTTCACGATAGCTTAGATCGCATGAAGTGAGATATCCAACTCATGATTTGGAATTAGCTGCGGTAATTTTTGCATTGAAGGTGTGAAGACATTACCTTTTGGGAGAAAGATTCAAGCTGTATACGGATCATAAGTCGTTGAGATATTTATTCTCTCAAAAGGAGTTGAATATGAGATAGCAGAGGTGGTTAGAGTTTTTAGCCGCGTATGTCTTTGGTATAGAGTACATGCCAAGAAAAGGAACTAAGCTTGCGGATGCACTTAGCATAAAACATCAGAATGCAGTATTGACAACGAGAGCTGAGTGGAACGATTTAGAGGCATTGACTACATGTAGAGTACAATTGAGATCTATAAGTAGTTCTAGTTGAGAAATCATCATGTTTTCGTGTTTAGAAGTTCGACTGGTGATGATCGAAAGGATTGCTTCTAAACAATGGGAGGATCCATTATTAGCTAAGTGGATCAAAAAGTTAAGGAATGAAAAGGAGAGCGATGACTTGAAAGATTTCGGTCTTGACCAGAATGGGTGGTTGAAGAAGAAAGGACAATTATGTATTCTGAATGTGGGAAACATTAGGGAGGAAGTTCTTGGAGAATGCCATTGCTTGAAGATCACTATTTATCCCGGAGGAACTAAGATGTATCAAGATATGAAAAGGAGTTTCATTGGGAAAGTATGAAGAGAGATATGGGCTTATGGGTGAGGCAGTGTTTGAATGTCAATAGGTAAAAGCTGAACATCAGAAACCGAGTTGGTTACTTCGGCCTTTGGATGTTCCAGTTTGGAAATGTGATTCTATCTCAATGAATTTTATAGGTTGGTTGCCTCGAATAGAGGAAATCAGGGTATTTTGGTTATAGTGGATAGATTGACTAAAAGTGCACACTTTATACCCGTTAAGTCGACCAACACAACACCAGATTTAGCTAAGTTATTCATAGGGAATATAGCTAGACTGTATGGAATTCTTAGTAGTATAGTAAGTGACATAGATTCCTTATTTACTAGCAAGTTCTAGAAGAGTCTCCAAGAGACTTTATGTACCAAGCTCAAGATGAGTACCACTTACTATCCGTAGAAAGATGGGAAAACAGAAAGGCTTAACAAAGTCTTAGAGGATTTGTTAAGAGCTTGTATGCTAGATTTCAGAGAATCATTGGAAGACCATCTAAACTTAGTTGAGTTTTCGTATAACAATAGTTATAAGACTAGTATGAGGATTGCACCATTTGAAGCTTTGTATGCAAGGCCATGCAAATCTCCCATTTATTGGTTAGAGACGGGGATAAGTTAGTTCTTGGCCCTGATTTGGTTAAAGAAGTTGCAAAGAAGATTGAGTTAATTCGAGCTAGGATGAAGGAGGCTCAATCGAGGCAAAAAAGTTATGTTGATAAGAGATGGAAAAACTTAGAGTTCTTAATTGGAAATCATGTTTTCGTCAAGGTGTCACCAATGAAAGTGTAATCAGATTTAGAAAATCAGGAAAATTGGCACCAAAATTAGTTGGACCATTTCCTATTATAGGAAGGATTGGGAAACTCGCATATAGAGTAGAGTTATCGAATGGTTTAGAGGTAGTCCATACTGTTTTTCATATTTCTCATCTAAAGAAGTGTATTCGAGATACAAAGATTACTATTACACTGATTGTGTTAGATGATCTAGTAGCGGAACCGGATATGACTATAGTTTAACTAGTTCGTATAGTTGCAAGAGATGAGAAGAGACTAAGGAACAAGATAGTCAGATTAGTCAAATTCAAGTAGATTGACGATGAGATTGACGATGAGAGAGACTGTACTCAAAAAACCGAGAGCAGGATTAGAGACACTTATCCTGACTTGTTTCATGGTATGTTTTACCTTTATGTCTTATTGTGTGAGTATCTTATCATAATTTCGAGATTGAAAATCTTTAAGGAGGGGAGTCTGTAATGACTCTAATTTTGACTAACATTATTTTGGACATTTAATCAGATAAATTAAATGAAATAATGTAGATGGTTAGTGGATTGAGATTTTTTTAATTAATAAGGGCATGTGCGTCAATCAATTTCTATGCAAAAGAGAATTAAAAATAAGTAAGTATAAGGAATATGGTAAGGGTAAAATAGGAATAACCTTTGTTCTTATACTCTAGACACTTCTATCCTTCATTTCTTATTCATTTCGACATTCATGTATAAAACTAAAACACCATTAAGCTCGGTTGGTTACCATTAAGGAGATTCAAGAAGAAGAAAAGCTCGGATTCAAGTAGAAAGCTTAGGCAAATCAATCAAAGAACAAATCTCAACCTTATTAACACCAAGCTAAGGTGAATAATTTGATTTACATCTCATTTTTATATTCATTTTGGTATCAAGTTAGATTTGAATTAATTTTACAAGTTGTATGTCATGTTGTGTTTGTTTAAATAGATATATATGCTCATTGATGATTTATATTGTTTCATACAGATTTTATGATAAGTTTAGGTTGGAGAACTTATTAAATGGTATGCATATAATTTGCGTTTTTTATATATGGTCAAGAAAATTATGTTAGAAGTGGGTTTCAAGTTTCATAATTTTCTAAATTATTGTGGATTTATTATGAATTTTCTGTTATTATGCCTTTTGGCAAGGCCGTGACACCAAGGAATTGACTAAAAAACCAAGGACAGTCTGTCCTGAAGATCGATTACCTACAAGGTTCACTATGGATGCTGATAAATTTTTTCCGAGTCCAGGTCGAACTACAATCGATATGAAATGATAACAAAGCTATGAAAGCCAACATTCCAAATTTCAAGTCAATCGGAGTCCGTATGCTCAAGATATGGATCTATCAAGATTCACTTAGAAAATATGTACAATTCGTATCCAACACTGGTTCGTATCCATGGGGAAAGCGTTGAGTCCGTACCCATCAGAGTCAGCTACCACCTCCTCCATGTCCACTCCATTCGTATCCATCAGGGACCTTCATTCATCTCCATTCATATCGTAACCAAAGCCAAGCCACTATCTCGTTCGTATCCAAGAGAAGCGCTACATTCGTACCCATCCAGGAGCCACCATTCTTCGTATCCATCGGGTTTACCTCTTTCGTATCCCACAACGACCATTGTCTTATATCGGTTTAACTTCTACGTGCTTCGTATCGACCTGCCACACATCGATATGAAGTCCACAATCGGGTACCGATGCGAAGCACACTGCACTTCCCTGGTACGAAAGGCGATGTACAAGATCGATACAAAAAGGCATGTCTAACTAAGAGACTCGGCCACTCGGCACAAAAGGAGGACCGGTCCTAGAAAATAGCACCATGTCATTGGCTATCACTTGTCTAGCATCGATACGAGGAGGAGCGTCACGAGCGAGATCGACACCAATGGAAGCGATACGAGTTTGACAACCCATTGAAAATCCAAACTTGCATCGATCATAACTCGAGATCCAAAATTCCAAATGCCACCAAATTTTTACAGGAGCTTGCCTACAACCTCAAGAATGTACTTGATCAATTTCGTCCCGAAAGGACCATTTATGGATCGATATGAAATCGATACGTATTGCTCCTAGATCGAGTCGAAATCCCCTAAACTCGATCCCATAGGCCCACTCGCGTGAGAGAAGAAGTCTTCTGAGATTTGGACGAGATATTTGCTGCCTATACCTATAAATAGCGACCCGGGACCTACAAAAAATGGACTTTTGTCTTCCCTACACTAATACCCTACCGAAATCATTATTAAACTTCAGTTGTATGTTGCAATTTCTTGTAATCAGCGATTGAAATTCGATAGATATTAGTCATTTCATAGTGGATGTAGGCGATATGCCGAACCACTCTAAATTCGTGTGTTTCTGTACTGTTTCTTACCTATTGATTAGTGTGTTTGTTAGATCCGCCTTATTTTACATTTATTTTCTTCATTTTTCCTCTTCAAACACATCCGAAGAGTGTTGTGGTCAATTTTGGTACAAACACTTTGGTGCTTTCACTGAGAAACCCTAACTTTTCTCCTGCTCATTGGATCTACTACCGATATCGGATTGCAAAAATCTAAGGGGAAGATCCAAATCTCAAGCCTAGAAGTTCTTCCATCCTATTCATATTTGCACCAAGTCTAGGAGAGAACTTCACTTTTCACCATGGTTTCTACTAGGACTTCGTCAACCGCTGTAGATCTAAAAGGACGGGATAGGCAGAACCCCGCACAACTTCCATCTACAGAGCAAAATGCTGTCGGACCTTCGAGTGTACAAGGCCCTGTCATCAGGGAGGAATTCCAACTATTGATGCAAGAGCTGACTCAAAGCTGACAGCAGCTTACTCAACAGCTCTGTGCCAACGCAGAGTTAACCAATCAACTAAACCATGAAAGAAGAAGGAGATCCAGAAGGGATCAGACTTCCAACTCATCCATTGAAAGTTCGACTTCTTCTGATTACAGTCGTAGATCCATGCACCTACGGCTGGATGGAAGCTATACATAGGCTACTGAACACCAACACACTTTGACTATTGGAAAACCGAGAGTTCGTTTCGTCAACCAACCACCAGACCGAACCCTCATCCCGAGGAGGGTGGCTCCTTATCATACTATTGACAACTGCGCTGCTGCCGCTGTTGTTGAGTTGGGAGATGACATTCGAAACCAAACCGATCTGAACCTTCGCCAACATGATTACTCCTGAACCTTATGTTCCCATAGACCTAGAGCCAAGAAGGCGAGGTATGGACCGTCGACCGCGCCCGACCCATCCTAGCATTATAGAACCCGACCACACCTTGGCTCAGCATGCTTAGAGTGTCCAGATGCCAAACATCCCGATAATGATCCGTCAGATGATCCATGAAAGCCAAGGCCTCATTAACGACGACTGGGGAATCTCCCGGAGTCATACCCATTTCACCGATGACATCCTTTATGTTGAACCACCTCGGCGATTCAAAATGCCAACTCTACCTGTTTATGAAGGACTTCCAACCCTAACTAGCACATTTTAAAGTATGAATGGTTGATGAACACTGCATGGGCTGATGATGCAGTTGCCGAAGTCTTCCAATCTCCCTAAGGGGCATCACGACTATATGGTTTACTTGCCTACCACCCCGATCAATTTCATGTTTCGACCAGTTGGCTACGAAATTTGTTGAACAGTTTCGCATGCATGTCATAAGGCCTAAAGATGTTAATACCTTACAATGTCACATAAGCTTTCGGAGAGACACTCAGACATTACCTGAAGAGGTTTCACGCTGCATGCGCTGATATTAGTAACCCTAATGATAATTCCATTCTGATGGCACTAACTAAGGGAATCGATCCTGATTCTGAATTTGGCAACTGGTTGGCCGGAAAACCCTCTGCATCATTAGACCGTTTCTATTCCAAGGCAGCTCAGTTCTTGAGAAGGGAGGATGTGAAACAGTAGGAAAAAGGATGATGTGGGAGCCAGTGTGGAAGGCATCCAAAGCAATGTCGCTGTGAAAAAAATCGAGGAGAGTTCCGGAAAGGTGTAGTTAAATATACAGAATAAACAGACTCAGCAGGAAGGCATTGGAAATCAGTGTAGGAAGCGAGATCAAAATCTCGAATAGTGACGTAGAGCTCCCATGTTCGAAATTTATATTCCTTTAAATACGTCTTTAGAAAATGTGCACTTGTAAACTTGTAATACTATATAATATAAAAACCTGCTCCGAAGCAATCATTAGAGAAACAGATTCATACTGGGAAGTATTTAGATTTCACGATAGTTATGGCCACAGGACAAACAAATGTCATCATCTACAGGATGTTATCAAGAAGTTAATCCGAGAAAGAAAGTTGAAACAGTTCGTTCGTGTGCCATAGGCTGGAGGTGCGGGCCCTTCAAATCAAATTCAAGTACAAAATCAGGTTAGACCGGATGACCCCACTCGTACCGGCGGGAGGTTAGTGATTAACACTGTTAGTGGTGGTCCTCATCTAGCGGATTGGAGATGGAAGGAAATGGAGTTGTATGCCAGCTCTATTAGGCATGCGAGCTTCGAATGTTGTAGTAACTTGGAAGATGGGACTCCGGCCAAGCAATAGAAAACGATGATGGACGACAGCGTATTTCGAGACAGAGATGCCGACAGAGTAGAAGCCTCAACCATTGATCCACTAGTCATTTCAGCTCAGGTAGGTCCTGCTTGAATGAAGAGGATCTTAGTAGACAGTGGAAGTTCAATGAACATACTCTTTATGCAAGCCTATGATCAAATGAAGATCGAAACGAAAGATTTGAAGCCTTGTCAGTCTAGTGTTCATGGCATCAATAGAAGTGCGACTATACGCATTGGGATGGTAGAGCCATCAGTGGAGTTGGGAGTTGGAGAGCGTCGGAGATTCTGGATATTGCAATTTATCGTATTGGATAATAACTCGCTATATAACGCTTTCTTGGGCTGACCAGCTCTTGTTGATTTTAGGGCCGTTATCACCCCTTGGTGTCTAAATTTGAAATTCCCTACCGATAATGGAGTCAGAGTCATTCAGGGATACGAGGCCGCCGAACGAGCCTGTTATGTTGTTGAGCTCGGGAGGCGCCGTGAAAAGAGAAGGGAAATGGCATAGAAGAATCTCTCTTTGTCCGCTTTGCTGATAATTGACAGTTAACGCCCGGGCCAAGGCCCGGGCACCACAACTAATTCCAAAGAGATCATGACTCGAGAGATACCAAAAGCGAAGACGAAGTCAAAGACAATCAGGCTTCTCCGGCAGAGCTGACGATGATGTCTCGATTGATAATGATGACGATTATAAAATGGTAAAGATTGGATCTCAGCTAATCCAAAAGATGAAAGAGGAATTAGTTAAATTTCTCCCGGCAAACATCGACGTGTTTGCCTGGACGCACTTCGACATGTGTTGGATCTCATCGGATATCACGAGCCACACATTGAATATTGATCCGTGGCATGTCCCGGTCAAGAAAAAAAAGGTGTGGTATGGATCTAGAGAGATCTGCTTCCCTTAAGGAAGAGGTGGATAAACTCAGGTCGAATGGGTTTATCCGAGATGCATTATATCCAGAATGGGTGTCCAACCTTGTATTTGTCAGAAAACCTAATAGGAAGTGGAGAACTTGTGCTGACTACTTAGACTTGGATAAAGCTTTTCCTAATGACAGTATTCCACTCCCTCGGATTGATCAACTCGTAGACTCAATGGCTAGGCATGAACTATATCCTTCATGAACGCGTATTCTGGCTACAATCAGATAACGATGCACCTGCCTGACTAAGAGCATACCAGTTTTGTCACCGATTTAGGACTCTATTGTTATAAATTGATGTCGTTCGGACTTAAGAACGCCGGAGCAACCTATCAAAGATTCGTCAATTGAATGTTCGCTAACCATACCAAAAATACCATGGAGGTATATATGGATGACATGCTTGTGAAGTCATGATTCTCCACCAGTCATATCAAAGACCTGGAAATGATATTCAACATCCTCAGAGAGTACAGAATGAAACTCGACCCATTGAAGTGTTACTTTGGGGTCGCATCTGGAAAGTTCCTTAGATTTAGCGTTAATGCTCGGAAATCGAAGCCAATCCTGAGAAAATTTAGGCAATTAGAAATCTTGAGACCCCGAGGACTATAAAGCAGGTTCAGAGCCTCAATGGGAAGGTAGTAGCACTGAGCATATTCATTTCAAAATCCACTGACAAGTGCATTCCCTTCTTCGATCTAACCAGAAAAGGAAAATGAAACTTTGAATGACTATAGAGTGTGAGGGCACATTCCGAACACTGATCCAACACCTATCCACACCACCCATTCTGTCAAAGCCTATTGATCACGAGAGATTGTACATCTATTTGGCGATATCAGAAAATACAATTAGTGCTGCTTTAATTTGGGAAGAGGACCGGATACAATGACCAGTCTATTACGTCAGCAAAGACTGACCGGTGCAGAAAGAAATTATCCGAAGTTGGAAAATTTGGCTTACTGTCTTTTCATTGCCTCAAGACAGCTTCGCCCGTATTTTCAGGCTCATCCGGTCACCATGTACACTAACCAGCCGTTATGACAGGTCCTTATGCGGCCTGAGACGTCTGGAGGTTACTCAAATGGAATATTGAGCTAAGTCAGTTCGATATCACTTACACGCCAAGACGAGCTGTTCAAGGATAAGTCCAAGCAGAGTTCATCACCAAATTCACTATCCGGGAGGACTTGCTCGAAACCAGTGAATCTCGCAAATATGTTTGGAAGCTACATACTGATGGTGCATTGAATGACCGCTGCTCAAGCGCTGGGGTTGTATATAACTCGTGAAGACTGATCTATATGCTATGCTTTAAAGTTCAATTTTTGCGTGACTAACAATGAGGCCGAATACAAAGCCCTGCTCACCGGACTAAGGCTTGCTAGAGATTTAAGAATTATTGCTATAGAAATTTACTGCGATTTCACAATTGGTCGTGTGCCAAGTTTAGGGGGAGTACCAAGCTAAATACTGGAGACTAGCCGCTTATCTCGCTCTGGTTCAGGAAACATTAAATCGGTACGAATATTATGCCATCCATTGCATACCCCGAGAACACAATCAGAAGGCCAATTGCTTAGCAAAATTGGCCAGTACCAATGAAGCACAGCAAATGGGACTCGTTCCCATTGAGACATTATCTTCTTCGAATATTAATCAAACAGAGACTGAATGGGTACTTGAGGTCGTACCCGACAAGGAGTCATGGATGATTCCATTCAGAAACTATCTCGAGCATGGGCCCCGGCCAGAGTATAGGAGTGAAAAAAGACAAGTTCTTCGAAAGGCTCCAGGTTCATTATTCAAAATGGAATCATGTATAGAAGAGGATATTCTGTTCCTTTACTCCGGTGTATCGCCTACAACGAAATCAATTGAGTATTGCACGATATACACGAAGGAGAATGTGGCAATCACACCGAGGGGAAAGTTCTTGGTAAGAAAGTACTTCGATATGGTTCTTATTGACCGACTATAAATCGCGACGCATCATATTATCCCGATAAATGTGATAGATATCAGAAACATGCTCGGATTCATAAAAGCTCCGCCTATCGAAATAACTCAGATGGCTAGTCCATGGCCATTCACAATATGGGGCATCGACATTATTGGGTCTCTACCTTTAGCTAAAGGTGGCGTTAAATACACCATTGTTGCAGTTGATTACTTTACCAAATGGGCGAAAGCCGAGCCCCTTTCTACTATCACCATAAAGAAATTGATCAACTTTGTTGTACGTAACATTATCTGTCGATTTGGTCTCTCGCATACCATCATCACTGACGACGGAGCCCAATTCGACAGTGTCGAGTTTAAGAATTTCTGTCAGCGATTCTATATCTAGAAGAAATTCTCTGCAGTTGCACATCCTCAAGCGAATGGATAGGTCGAAGCGGTTAATAAAGTTATAAAGTCCATTTTGAAGAAATGATTGGAAAAAGCCGGAGGCAAGAGGGTCAATGAACTTCCTATGGCCCTATGGGCATATCGAACAACCCAAAAGTCCGTGACCAGCCATGCTCCATTTTCACTTTCTTATGGTTCAGAAGCCGTTATTCTAGTCGAGTTGGAAGTGCCTTCTCATTGTGTGACATATTATGACTTGAAGAAAAATGCTATATTACTTGTCAAATCTCTAGACTTATTGGATGAGAAGCGAGAAGAGGCAGATTTAAGGGCAGCCTCGTACCAAATCGAGTCGCTCGATTGTACAATCCCTAGGTTCGACCCCGAACCTTTGAACTCGACGATCTCATCCTTAAGAGAATTTACCCAGTCCCTTCACATATTAAACCAACGTGGGAAGCCCCTCATGTTATCGAACTAAGACTCGGAGATGACACCTTTAAATTGTCAACCATTGACGGTCTCACTTTGCCAAGAGCTTGGAACAGCGAGAGTCTTCGTCGCTACTACACATAATAGGCTTTACTTATTCATTCAATCTACTTTTCATTTGCAATTTGTTTATGCATTTCAAAATTTGAATTTCTAATAAGGCAACTTACCTTGCCATACTTTCTTATTTCAGCAATAAAATGCAATATCTTCAATCCAGAGCAGTGATTTTTAGAATGCGTCATGCGACCATCATAGTACACGAAGAGCCAAGTTCCATCCTACGGTGGGACTTATTCAAATAGGGAGTGACTGTGATATGACCAGTCACTCACTATGTGAAACCCGAGATCGGGGGCAAGCCATCACACTAAAGCCAAGAAAGGATCGATACACGACAATCCTCAAACTAAACCCGGCTCCCAAAGTGCGAGCTGGAGTATAAACTTATAAATGCAGGTTCGAAGATTGTGGATCCGTCCAACTAATGACTTCGACCGTGTTTAAACCAAGTCCGAGGAGGATGGACCCATCCATCTAACGATCTCGCTTGTTAACTCAATGTGGATGTGATCTGTCCATCCATGATCGTGATACATCTATCATTCCCAGAGTGCATACGAAATCCTAAAACTCAAAACTGATGTGATATACCGTCTGTTAACAGACTCCAAATTCCCAAAGTGCGAATCGAAGTATAAACATCAAAATGGGTGTAATCAACCACCCATCAGCTAACTTCAAATTCCTAAAGTGTGAACTGAAGTATAAACATCAAAATGGGTGTAACCAACCACCCATAGGCTAACTCCAAATTCCCAGAGTGTGAATTAGAGTATAAACACAAACTAGGTGTGAAATGACCACTCATGAGACAACTCTGAATCCTCGGAGTAGGGTTGGAGTATAAATGCAAATTTGGTGTGACTGACCATCCATGAATCAATCTGAGTCCCCAAAGTGCAGACGAAATTTTAAATATCAAACGGGTGTGACTGACTGCCCGTAAAGTAACTTAAGTCCCCGGAGCACGGACATATCTCTAAACCTTAAGCGGGCCTGATCGACCACCGATGTACAAGTACAATCCCCAGAGTGTGGATGTAATTACAGATGAGCGAGTGTGATTCGACTGCCCGAACTCGTCTCGTTTCAGCCTTATTCCAACAAAGTTAAGCTCGATGTATTAAAGGCAAAATGCGACTGCCAACCAACCATTTCAATTTGTCCACGGGACTGGGGGGAAAACTTAAGTACCAGCTACTAATCGAGACAGTGCAGTATTGGAACTCGACTTAACATTCGGTCATGACCTAAAGCCATGGCTTCAGGACTTAACAACTAAACTCAGGTCTGATTCAGAGACTAAGGTTTCACAAGTATATTGAGTCGAAGTTCATGCGCTAATGCTCTTAAACAAATAAAAACAAAACTATGTTGGAAACAAAATGGAATTTTATTTTATCAGTTCTTTGAAAAAGAAGGATAAATACAAAAAAATGTTCTAAGAAATCCTACTAGCAGGGGCCAAATCCGCATCTATACATGGCTTACAAGAAGAAAAAAGAAATTCCTATCTATCTACCAAAAAAGGGAGCGAGAAAATACGTCTATTCCCTCGGTTTCTTCTTCTTCTTCCCAGACTTATACCCATTGGAGCTGCTGCTCGGATGCCTCTTCGAGCCTTTTCCCTTTGATGGTTGGTCTCCAGCCGGAGGAATTATGGTAATCTCTTCCTCCGAACTCACGGAAATTGGAACACTTTCTGAATGCGAGCCGGATTAATAGGAACACCCTCGACATTAGAAGACGAGGGAGGAATGCCCGTGTCAATGATTGTACCGTCGGGAGAAATCATTCATAGTGGAGCTGGACCAGGACCCGCCATACCACCTCTGGTACCATTGGCCCACGTAGTTGCTTCCATCTGGGCATTAATTTCCATTATTATCTCTTTTTCATGAATTGTTTGAGCATCCACAGGGATGCTTCCAGTTGGGCCCAAAGAGCTGATTATGGATGCACCTCCGCCCATGATGAATTGCAGGTTAGTAAATGGGTCACTTTGATGACCGAGAAGTTCCTCCATCATCTGCTCATCAAAAGTAAAAGTGCTCCATACACTCCGTCAGTTGGCGCAGCAGCCGTTGTTGTGGTCGCCTCTATCATAAGGGCCTTCTACTCGTGATACAGCTCTTGAGTTGCAGGGGTTATGGTCGGTGCGAATGCTATCACTGAATAAAGATAAAAGAAAAGGTGTTAGTGACTATTTCAAGAAATGCTCCTGACTTTTAATAAATGCGAGAAATGCTCAGAATACCTTCCTCAGATTGGCTCGCCGGTGGAGGAGAAGCTTCGGAAACATGCTCGAGAAGAGATAACTGCGGTTGATTAGGATTTTAAGCAGGCACAGATAGAGGATCAACCGCAGGAGTAGATTCGGGCCAGGTTGGCATAGGAATTTCGGAACCCGTATCATGATGCTTAACACCAGAACCCTCTCCAGCCTCCGGATGCTGAGTTTTAAGTCTCTGTTTCTCGAATGTGATAGTAACATCGTGAATGACTATTCCCTCTTCCTCATTCAACACCCTATTTTTGAATTCAAACTCATCAATGGATTCAGTATGGTGCTTTGCTTTTTCATCTTCAACCAAGCAGCACCAAGCATTATATAAATGTGATGGATAGTCTTCAAGCTAGCTTAGATTTCGATGCTTTAGAACATTGGCATTATATGTAATGATGAGATCTTCAATGTCACCATCCAACCCGGCCTCTACCGTTCTCACTTCATCCTCAACCCTGGATTTGGCTTCCTGAACCTTTAGCGTTGCTGCATCCCTCTTATTCCCAAGCGTCACAACCTGCTCACACGCTTCTTGAGCGGCTTTATTTGCATCGTCTTTCTCTTTGACGATTTCAGCAAGTTTGTCTTTAAGATCCTCAAGCTCTTTTAGCACTCCATCCCTTTCGGCCATGACTGTGGTGGTTCGATACCCCATTTCCACAGGTAGGGCTAAGTGTGTCAGCCTCATCTCCTCCATCCTTCAAGTTGCCTCATCGGCTCTTTTATTAGCCTCCGTTTCTGAATTTCTTGCGGAATCGTTTTCGTTGTTAAGCACATGGATTATGTGGTCCTTTTGAGTAAGATCATTCCCTATATTCTCGATTGTCTTCCTACACTCAAAGGCCGCTGCTGATACTTTATCTAAAGTCTTCATCCATTCTCAATACTGGCCGTAAACATCATGTATATAGTCATGCATCTTCTGTTCTGCCTCGAAGGGAATTCACTTTAAGTGTGTGAGAAAGATGAAGCTATTAAAGCAGATATTTGGAAAATCTTTTTTCATCTTAGCGATTCTAATTGCTCCTTCCTCGGTGGATTTTGTGATCGCTTGATCAGTGATGATGGGAGTTTCAATTTCAGTCATATGACGCTGTTGGTGAGGCCTTGGGGCTTGAGAAGGTGGTATATGACACGAAGGCTTATGGGGTTATTTGCCAAAGCCAGAAGGTTGCGCTAGACCTCTAGGCGGCGGAGAGCGTGACTGGGAACCGTGCCTATATTCCCTCTCCCTCTCCTTGTCCCTTTCCCTCTCATAGCGCTCCCTCTCCTAACTAGAGTAGCAATGATCGCGATCTCTATTGGCCTCACGTCTACGAGACTCATAATATGAACTAGATGAATGACGTGCAGAATGGAAGCTGCCAAGCATAGATCCTCACTTCAACATCGTAACTGTAAAATGAAAAGAGAAACAAAGTTGGTATTTCCTAGAAATGAACTTTTTTTGTGATTAGAAATTGTATGGTACCGTGAAGTGTGTGTATGTATGTGCAAACCCCCCGACCAATTGGTTATATCGGCCATACTCGAAGGAATTGGCTCACCTAGATCTAAAGCGATCTGAAGACCCTCTAATCCAGTATCTTGCTGGAGCGACACATAGTCTGAGATTGAAATGTCTGCAAGCCCTTCGATGGGGTTCTTTATGTGTGAGGGAGGAGCCTCTGAAATCATAACACTAGTGGCTGGCAGAGACACAACCATAGATTTCCGTCTCGTAGACTTGTGAAGCTTATGAGCAACCGCCTTGCCTTTCCTTTTTCCCTCTGAATGTCGAGGACTATCCGAGGGTCCGGTTACGGGCTCGTCTTCAATGGGCATATCCTCTTCCCTACCGTGCTCTATGATTACAATTTCGGCCATTCTATGCCTAGCTCATCTTTTCGGAGCTGCCTTAAGAGATCCTTCAAGCCCTACACTTTGGTCTCTGTCAATTAGCCCGACGGCCTTCAAAATTTCATCTGTAAGAACCGCTTCGATCTCTCTAATTTCACCCGGCACCTCTTGAAGAATTCGTACTATTTCCTTAAAGTGAGCACCTTCAGGTCGTGGAATTAAAGCTGTAAAAGGAAGAAAATGTTAGACTCAACATCGATTACAACTGTCCTATTAGTCGCCAGAGAAATTGTGGCACTAACGTCTGACTAGCCACCGTCTAACGAATCCTGGTGGGCATCGAACATAGAACCACTTGGTTTTGAATTAGCTAAGTTTTGTCCAAGTTCCAATCACAATTTGATAGTTTCTTGCTCCCTTTAAGAATATGAGAGAGGTATATCTTCCCGACTCTTTACACTGAACAAGAATCTGGCTTCCTTTAGAGTCGGGAGTCAGAAAAGGTGCTCCATGAAGATGATGAATAGGCTGTTCGACAAATCATACCTATTCAGATGAAACTGTGATGGGGCAATCCCCAAATAAGATAGCACCTCTTGGATATACTGGTTGAATGGTGGGAGAGTCCTGGCTAAGCGAGAAAATCTATTGAAAGCGATATACCCTTCTGGAGGAGTATGCGACATATCGCTTGGTCTTGGTAGTAGGACATCGTCCAATGATAGCCCATGCATCAAACAAGTTCTCCCCAACATATCTTCGGAAACATTGGATGGAATGGAATCTTTTGGATTCCCAATGAAGGTTGCTCCCAGTAACTCGTCCGAAGCTGTACTTATGACTTTGGCCACATTGGCTGGCATCTCTATTGTCAGAAGAGGTGGACTTTGAGCCTCCTATTGTTGTGAACTCCAGGGTTCCATAGCTAATCAACTCATCAAATACCATCATTAGGTGATAATAATCTCGTGTGTTCCCCAGCATGAAATGCATGAATGTGTTGTGCAGTGTAGTGCTGTGAATTACTTAAGAAGATTCTACAAAGATTAACAAAGTGTTTGAACGACAAGACTTCAAAATTCAACCGGAGTAACCATCATCCGTGACCATCAAGACCATGGCATCCAAGCTTTAGCGATCGATCCAAGTTGAGATTCATCGAAATTTTGTCAAGTTACAGTTCCATCGACGAGCTTCGAAGGGCAGTCAAATATGTAGATGATTAAGTCCATTTATGCAAGGTAGAGGCTCGTTGAAGTTAGATGTTCGAATATGCAAAGGGTTTCATCTCCATCAACTTCAAACATAGATCGATCTCTGCATGGACAACTTGCATTGATGAGAGGAAGAAGCAGTTCGCGTCGGTTACCTGTGCATTAATTCGTATCGATCAAAAAACCTAAGTTCATATCGATCACATTACAGAGTTTCATATCGATCACCTATGCTTCACTTTATATCAATCCAAATGTTGGAAAATGATCGATACGAAACAACATGAATCCAAAACTGGTACGATCCCCTCCTCGAAACACTCGGTTGTTGATTGATACGAATCATCCTTAGCGGAACGATATGAACACGTTGTACACCCTCTTCTCCCATTGATGCAGTTCAAAGCCAGGCAACCCTTCCATGAACTCCTTCGTATCCCTCTGCCTTTCTACTTCCCTAAACTGCTCAAACACCATTACAGTTTTCCTCAACCTCGCTCCGCCCATCCATGACCACTGCATCACCAAAATCGATCACAAATGCATATCAAATGGCATAAGAATTCGAGCCCCATCATTCTAAGTCGGTTATTATAGGTTAATTGCCTAACTTGGGCAAGTGATTCAAGGAATTAATGGGTTGATTGGTTCGAAGATGAGGGTTTTCTTTTCTCAAATAGTTGAGCGATACGAAGATAGCGACTAAGGGCTAGGTTCGATTCGAAAGCAAAGGCAACACAGGTTCTTTCAGTTAGAAGCGATACGAAAGTAAGAAAAAGTGAGCACGTAACTAGAGAAAATTCTAAGTACTTGATATTTATACCTAAGGAAATGACCATTCATCTCCTAGTTAGGTGACCGGTTAAAGCCAGTTCTATTCCAGTCGAGAAGAACCCTTCATAACCATTCAATATCGCTTCAAAGCAACGCTATGCAAACCCGTTCATTTCCAGTGACTAGATGAGATACTTTCAGCATCTTTGATACGAAAAGTAACTCATATCCATCACATGACTGAGACAAAGAAAATGCAAATTGAATCTCTCATATCCCTCAGTTTATCTATACGAAAAGCAAAAACTTATCTGAGCTGTTTGTATCCAATAAGTACACATCGATGCGAAATGCTATATTCATATCCATCTAATGCAACACCCGTTTCGTATCCATTGGGTCCTATCAATATGAATGCCACTACCAAGTCCTATTTTGCCTACTCAACTCCATCGATACGAAGTCTTATTTTCGCATCCCTCTATCCGAAGACCCTAAGATTTGTATCCATCGATATGAATTGTATGAGACTCGAGCCAAATTCGTGTCGATCGTCGTCGATACGAAAGCAATTATTCAACTTTTCACATTGATTCAGGAGAGGATTGATACAAATGGACACTTCAAAACAACCATCGAGCATTGTTACAACTTGAATTTCACATCGATTCAGGAAAGGATCGATACGGGGTTCGATACAAGAAAACTGACAGTGACCTGTGAATGTGCAAGCGCGAATAGGAGTCAAGTTAACATACATGCATGAATGATAGACTAACATTAAATTTCCAAAATTCATAGGAATTGAATGCTCACTTGATGGCAATTATGACCTTGAACAATAGTTTGCTATCATTCAACGCTCAGTTGCAATAGTGCACAGTACAACAATCGATAGTCAACAATTTAGTATTTATATTACTGGAGATCAATCAAGGTTACATCTTTTATCAAAAAGACAACAACTATTCGGTGAAATGGAAAGAACCTTTTTAGAATAGAGATTATAGATTTTCAAAGCCCGATTTTCAAAGCCCCCATGTTCTCACAAGACGTACTTTGGAGGGGGGAGGCAAATGTCATCTCGCTTTTTGGCTAGGCCGTGATACTAAGGAATTGACTAAAAAAACCAAGGACAGTCTGTCTCGAAGATCGATTACCTACAAGGTTCACTATTGCTGACAAAATTTTCCCAAGTCCAGGTCGAGATACAATTGATATGAAATGACAAGCAAAGCTATGAAAGCCAACATTTCAAATTTCAAATTAATAGGAGTTCGTATGCTCAAGATATGGATCTATCAAGATTCACTTAGAAAATATCTACAATTCGTGTCCAACATTGGTTCGTATCCATTGAAAAAGCATTGAGTTCGTACCCATCAAAGTCAGCTACCACCTCCTCCATGTCCACTCCATTCGTATCCTTCAGGAGCCTTCACTTCGTGTCCTCTCATTAACACAAACTAAGCCACAATCTCATTCGTACCCAAGGGAAGCGCTACATTCGTACCCATCCAGGAGCAACCATTCTTCGTATCCATCGGGTTCACCTCTTTCGTATCCCACAGTGGCCGTTGTCTTGTATCTTTTTAACTTCTGCATACTTCGTATCGACCTACACACATTGATTCGAAGTCCACCATCAGGTATTGTAACGACCCAGAATTTCTGTCATTTGAAATTCGTATATTTAATTGATTTTAAAATATTAACAAGTGAAATTTGTAAGTCGAAATTTTTTTATTTCGAATATCTAGGTTTAATTGGATAATTAAATTGATAATTTAATATTTGAAATTACAAAAATAATTGGAAATTGTGTTTATTGTGATTAAAATTTATTTGTAAAGTTGTATTAAATCATATTGGAGTTAGAATGATGTTATAGAACTTTAAAATTGAATTAAGAGTTAATTTGTGGAAATTGAATATTTTAACATTTAATTGACGAGTAAAAATAGTCATTTTTCAAACAGTCTCGAATTTCGACGAACCTAGTTTCATCGGATCTGTAATGTTAAATTATTGTATGGTTTCAAATTTCGTGTCAATCGGATTTACGGGTTGTCCGGGGCAAGCTAAAACTCACTGTAATCGATTTAAGTGAATTTTAAATTTAAATAGTCGATTCAAAAACCTATCTTCCAAATTTGATCGAATTGGCTCCTGATATATATTTCATTGCGTTCGAAATAGGGGTAAAACATTATAAACGCTAGGCGGCACGCTTCGTTTGTAGTTCGAGAAAAATTCGGGTGAATAGTGCGCGAATATTTTCTATATAAGGACCTCATTTATTTCATTTTGCATCAAAACTGAGCTAGGGTTTCAGGCCGCCATTTCAATTTCGATGGCCAGAAAACACCCATCTTCCTCCTCCTTTATCTCCACATCCACGCCCTTGTGGCCTTCGACGTCAACTAAGAAAATGGAGAGGTTGAAGAGATCTATCGACTGTACGGTGATGATCGGGTTTAATGGAGTAAATCGACCACAATTTGCATTTGAATGCCGCATGTTCAATCACGTTTCTCGTGTGGCACAGGGGACCGAGCTCGTTCGTATACAAGGCGAAGGTGGAGTTCGTGTAGACCTTCGAAGTGGTGGCAGTTGATCGATCTGGAATCAATCGTAGTTCGTGGGAAAATTCATGCAAAGCGGCGGCTATAATGGGTTTATTGCGTTCGTTGACCTGGAAAAGAAACAAAGGGGAGAAGAAAGGAGACGTGCGACCGAGATCCGTGCAAGAAAAAAAGAACGCCTCTGATCTCTTCTAGGTTAAAAGAAAATAAGATTGTATATTAAATTATATATAAATGTGTACAAACTTTAAAATGCTGTAACTCTTTCGTACGAGGTCGAAAATTGACGAAAGGAGTTGCGTCAGGTCCGTATTGACGAGCACTACGCAATGGATTTGGATCGGGATTGATTGAAGCTAGTGTGAATTTTGGATAAAATTAAACGCTCGTTTAATTTTATTCGGAACGAAACACTGCAACTGTTATTGGAAGCAAGGTGAGAACTTCTCACTCAATCGAATTTGTTTCGATTTAAATTGTAAATAGTTAAATTTAAAATTGCTTGATTGTGTTGATTGTATGTTTGGATGATAAATTATTATCTATTGTATTGAAATAGACCCTATACGTCGCATATTAAGCGGAGGTTATTATATTAAACCCATATGCCGCGATATTCCACCTTGAAGTGGAATTGGTATTATATATGTACTTGGAGTTGATTTCCCGCATTATATAGCGGATGAGACCCTATTGCGCCGCATAATAGCGGATAATATTTTATATAAACCCATGTACCGCGATATCCCATCTTGAAACGGGATTGGTATTGTGCTAACATCTGTGGATGCAAGGAAACAGGTTGGAGGGATCCAACTGGATTCCTTAACAGTATTGATTTATTTACAGATATTTGCGATATATTCTGACATCATATTGATATATGATGTTTGGATGCCGTGGTTGATGTATTGGTGCTGTTGCAGCATTGGGCCTATTTTTGGAGTTTTAAAAATGTTAAAGTAACGATTTCGAATTTAAAAGGATTTTCAAGTGATTTTTGAAAGTATACATTTTATTGAATTTGGGAATTGATTCATTTTAAATAAATAAACGTTATAATTTTTATGATATAAAAATTATGATTTTTGTGAAATATAACCGAAATGTGATTTTTGAAATAAGTAGTTGATTAATTTGTAAAATGGTTCAAATTGGGATTTTTGAATTATTATAAACGGTTTATATAAAAGATTTATAAAATTGATATTTATAAATCAAAATATTGGAATTATAAAACGAGTTTTTATAAGTGTTAAAATGAAGTATAAATGGATTTCATAAGTGAATGAAATTTATAGATTATAAATTGTGAAGTTATAAAATGAATAGATTTTGTAAAATAAAAGATTTATAAGCAATTAACTTATAAATTGAATTTTGGCATTTAAATGAGATATAAATAGAATTTGTTAATTAAGGGATTTTATAAGTTGAAGTTTTTATAAAATATATAAATGTGAATTTATAAACATTGTTTAATAAATCCAAAATCAATTGAATTTGATAAGTAAATATGAAAGCTTATTAAAGGAGATATATCCACGATTTTGGACAACGGATAATTCTTTAAATTAAATATGTAGAAGTGTTGAATTTGGTAAACGATTTATATCCACGATTTTGGACAGTGGATAATCCTTTAAATTAAATATGTAGAAGTGTTGAATTTGGCAAACGATTTATATTCACGACTTTGGACAGTGAATAATATATTAAAGAAATGTTTTAGAAAGTGATATTTTAAATAGAATTAAAATGATTTGAAGTTGTTTTAAAATGTGTTAAGGATCGAAACCATAGATTTCAACATTCATTGTTGAAATAGACGTTTTTGAGAAATAAAAGGGAATGGTGGACTATAACACTGTTGTTATAGTAAATGATTTTCGAAAGGAAATGTTTTATATAGTATTGGGATTTATATATCTATCTTAATTTCGATTCCCTATACTAGTGATTTTGGGTTGTCGTAATGATGTCTTACGCAACATTCGTTTTGACTCACATGGATGTGTTTAAGAGAATGTTTTTCTTAAAAGAATAAAATATATACTTAATCGTGTTTTAAGTATATTGAATATTTTCTAAGTATTGAAAATAAATAGTTTGTGAATTGCTTATTGTTAAATATGTATTTGGAAATGTTTTCCAATGTAGAAATTGAAATGGTTTAGAGAATATATATTTTTAAAGATAAATTAAAGTGAATATTTGGCAAGTTATTTAATTTATGAAAGATTAATAAAAGGGCCTAGTGATTGTTATAGTGCTGAATATTTGTTTGTTTTCTTTGATATTTAAATAACCGACTATCAATATTTACCTTTGAATGGGTATTTGTTGTGATTTGCTTGAATTTGAATGCTACACTTATTTTAAAATAAGCGCTCGTTATTCGGTTTAGCCGAGAGAGAACCTTTGGGTCATGAATCCCATTCCGAATAGTAATACGTCGTAATGGATAGGATTTGAAGACCAGTGTTGAAGACTGGATATTTTCGGAAACGAAAGGATTACCGTCGAATATCTCTGCATCGGCTGATCCCCGATATAGAGATTTTATCACCCTTTGTGATGGGAATTCCAGACATGATTAGTGAATATCCGGATTTCAAGGGCTTCTTTGGAAGTGCCTTCGATTCCGTTCGATCCCGGAATGGACTTGTTATGGATGTGTGTCCGACGTTACAAATTTGAGATGTAAAGCTGGTTTCTATCAAATACATTTCTGTTGGTGGCGGAGAATTTATCCTCTTAGCTTAACACCCTTCTCTAAGACGTACGAGCTCAGAGGTTATGTAGTTGATGGTTACTAGTGATACATTCCCAATTTGGTAACGTGGCATGCTGAGTGCTGTTTATCATTTGTTGATCAAAGCGTGCCTTTTATGAAAAGCGTAGCTTCATGGACGAGACTTCGTCGGACCTCACACCCCGAAAATGGTCAAAATAGGAAGAATGCAGCAAGGTTATTTGGGGATAGCGTCCCCATAGGGTATGTTCATTTCCTTTTGGATAGAGGTAGTGTTATGGTATGGAGCACTGATACTTAACCTATGTGGTTGCTACAAATTTATTTCTTTGTGATTGTTGGTGAATCCCGGGATAAAGGTTGGTTACGACCGGGGGATGACATACTCGTGTCAGTAGTTACCTTGCTAGAGGTAACCCGGCCTTGTGTTGGTAGAGATCCGGTTAGGTTCTCAAGGCGTCCTTCCAGAGGTGTACCCATGTGGCAATGGAAAGTTCCTTGGCCTGACCATTTGTTGGAATTCCAAAGAAACAATATGAGCCATGTACGGTTTTAGTTGTAGAACTTGCCATCTAATTTGATAGCTATAGTAGGCATACTATAATGGTACCTATGCTGGCTAAGATTAATATTGTACTTTCGAAGTGTTTTCCTACACTTTGCACTTATAGTAATAATATCAAAGAAATTTGCTTATCAAGCATGTTTGACTATCATAAGAAGAAATCTCCTCCAATTCTGCGTTTGCATTGTGTGTGTGGCAGGAGGCCTTATGGTAGTTACATTTTCTAAAAGCATTGCGGATCTATTTTAAAATATTTCTTTGTTTGTTTTTAAAGATAAAATGTTTTAAATTCTCACACCAGTCCCACGACTGATCTGGAGTTTATTGTTTCCTTCCTAAACTCTGGGTGCCCATCATTTTCCACACGGGCAGTCTAGAGTCAGGTTATCAGGTCATTCTGGAATTCAGGAGTTGCCGTGGAGATCAGGAGAAAGCTGGATGGCATGGTGTATCAACTAGTATATAGTATTTCTTTTCCACTATTTTTTGTTGCAAACTCTGATAAATGTAATGTAATGTGATGTAATGTAATAACATATACAGTTCTTTTGATTTAAAGATTATTCATTTATCTATTATATGTTGTTCCGCTGCGATTGTGAGATTCTGATATTGTTTCTGTTGCTTCTTCTTTCTCCTACCTCTTCCTTTACCCTAACAATTCAGTTTTTCGGCCTTTGTTTTCTGGCAGTTGATACAGTGGACGTATTAATGTCGATTTTCGGAAGTCGAAAATCCCGAATCGTTACATTTGGTAGCATAGCATTTGGTTAAGCAACAACCTTAGCTCTGTTGGGTGTTACTCATTAGAGATAGAGTCAGCGGTATTCTAGAATGAGTGTGAGTGTAATAATAGATATGAGCGCGTATTTGTTTGTAAGTATAAAAAAATTGTTTTATATTTTGTTGATTGGTTTGTTGAGTGGTATATAGATTCTGGTCAATACGAGTAATTAACATTATTGATAGGAACCTCTAAACACTTGTACAGAACAAATTTGACACAATATCATTTTAAAATAGGGTAAATGAAATAACTTTACCTAAACTATTTTCGTATATAAAAGAGAAAAAATTTCTGTGTATTATTATAGTATATGATTGTTTGGTTGCTAGAAAGTGATGATATTAAATTATTATCATTATTGTTGAAAAAGAAATTGAAACCGTAACACCAAAGTTAAGAAATAAATTCACATACAAATAGAATTGAAGAATATAAATTGTAAATGTGATTTGTAATTTGAAGTAAAATTCCAGAGGAATATTTGAAAATGTTTTGAAAGGGTTTGCAATTTGGAAAAGATTAAATTCCTTTTTGAGTTTGAAAATGGTTTTCAAGGGTTTGGAAAAAATGTTTTTGGAGGGATAAAAGCTCTAAACTCTTTTCGGTCGCTGGAAAATAACTTTGGTGATGAATGCAGCATCATCTGTGTTCATTTTCGGGTTTTCAAAAGAGGGATTACTGCCAAGTTGTTTTAAATGGAAGTTGTTTGGAAAGTTTGGGTTTGAGCTTTGAAATTCAAAGGATAATTTGAGTTGGTTTCAAAAATGATTTTAAATGTTGGAAAGACTCTGAAATCTGATATAAAATAGTTATGGAATAAAATTTATTGAGTTGAAAATAAATTTGGGGTTGAAACAAATGAATTGAAATCGAGTTTGAATTATGGAAATAAATTTATGAATGAACGAATTCAGAATTGCGAGTAAATGAAATTGGAAACAAAATGTTGAAATTCATCTTGAAATTGCAAGTAAATTGAAAATTTGTCAAGTTGGATCAAATGAAGCTAAGTATTAAAATAAAATTAGTAAGTAAAACTAATTGAAGAAATGACAAATTTAATATGGGTTGAAATGAATTGGATTCAACATTTATAAATAAAGAGTAAATTAAATTCATAAGGAATTTGGAATCCAGTTTAAATATAAGTGGTTATAAATCGAAATAGTGAATTGAATTGTGTTTGGGAATGAACAAAAGAATAAAAAATGAAATTGAAAACTGAATATCGAAAACCAATTTGAATTGTGCGAGATGAAATGAGTTAGAACTTGTAATGAATTAGTAAAAGAAACTAATTTAAAATAGCAAGATGAATCAGTTGTGAATGAAAAATAATTGATAAAAATTCAATATTCAGAAGGTAAATTGAATCCAAATAGAGTTGAAATTGTAAATTAAATTCAAATGAAATAGACAATGTGAGATTGAATGAAAATAGATATTATGGCTAGCAGGATATACAGGTGTATTAAAGGAAATGGATTTGGGATTTTGATTTCGAAGATAAAAATTGAATTGTTCGACAAAAGGTATGTATTTGAATTTCAGTATGAAATTTGATGATTTTCTTGTCCAGCCACATGGTTTTTTCTTTTCTTTTTGAAATCTGGGGTCGTGGTGCCATTTTTGTAGTCATACTGAGCTAGCCATGCAAAGAAGACGCTGGCGAAATTTTTCGAAAATTTAAAGCGTTAGAATATTTTTGAGAAAATTGGAAATTTTTGGAAACTATAACTTTGATTTTGGAGTGAAAAGTTAAACGATTAGTTGGTTTTAAAAATATAACTAAGTATGATTTGAAAACTTAGTAAAGTTATTGTAAGAAGTTTAACTATGGATTTTGGAAAAGTTAAAATGTTTAAATGAATTTGAAATTTAATTTGAACAAATGGTTTTGAAAAGTTAATGGATTTCAAAACTTTTTCTTACTTGGCACTTTCGAGGACGAAATTCTTTTATGGGGGGAAGTTTGTAACAACCCAGAATTTCTTTCATTTCGTATATTTAATTGATTTTAAAATATTAACAAGTGAAATTTGTAAGTCGAATAAATTTTATTTCGAATATCTAGATTTAATTGGATAATTAAATCGATAATTTAATATTTGAAATTACAAAAATATTTGAAAATTGGATTTATTGTGATTAAAATTTAATTCGTAAAGTTGTATTAAATCGTATTGGAGTTAGAATGATGTTATAGAACTTTTAAAATTGAATTAAGAGTTAATTTGTGGAAATTGAATATTTTAATATTTAATTGACGAGTAAAAATAGTCATTTTTCAAACAGTCTTGGATTTCGACGAAACCAATTTCATCGGATCCGTAATGTTAAATCATTGTATGGTTCCAAATTTCGTGTCAATCGGATTTACGGGTTGTTCGGGGCAAGCTAAAACGCATTGAAATCGATTTAAGTGAATTTTAAATTTAAATCGTCGATTCAAAAACCTATCTTCCAAATTTGATCGAATTGGCTCCCGATATATATTCCATTGCGTTCTAAATAGGGGTAAAACATTATAAACGCCAGGCGGCACGCTTCGTTTGGAGTTCGGGAAAAATTCGGGTGAATAGTGCGCGAATATTTTCTATATAAGGACCTCATTTATTTCATTTTGCATCAAAACCGAGCTAGGGTTTCAGGCCACCATTTCAATTTCGATGGCCAGAAAACACCCATCTTCCTCCTCCTTTATCTCCACATCCACGCCCCTGTGGCCTTCGACGTCAACTAAGAAAATGGAGAGGTTGGAGAAATCTATCGACTGTACGGTGATGATCGGGTTTAATGGAGTAAATCGACCACGATTTGCATTTGAACGCCGCGCGTTCAATCATGTTTTTCGTGTGGCACAGGGGGCCGAGCTCGTTCGTATACAAGGCGGAGGTGGAGTTCGCATAGACCTTCGAAGTGGTGGTGGTTGATCGATCTGGAATCTATCATAGTTTGTGCGAAAATTCGTGCAAAGCGACAACTATAATGGGTTTTTTGCATTCGTTAACCTGGAAAAGAAACGAAGGGGAGAAGAAAGGAGACACGCGGCCGAGATCGGTGCAAGCAAAAATGAACGACTTCGATCTCTTCTAGGTTAAAAGAAAATAAGATTGTATATTAAATTATATATAAATGTGTACAAACTTTAAAATGCTGTAACTCTTTCATACGAGGTCGAAAATTGACAAAAGGAGTTGTGTCAGGTCCGTATTGACGAGCACTACGCAATGGAGTTGGATTGGGATTGATTGGAGCTAGTGTGAATTTTGTATAAAATTAAACGCTCGTTTAATTTTATTCGAAACGAAACACTGCAACTGTTATTGGAAGCAAGGTGAGAACTTCTCACTCAATCGAATTTGTTTCGATTTAAATTGTAAATAGTTAAATTTAAAATTGCTCGATTGTGTTGATTATATGTTTGGATGATAAATTATTATCTATTGTATTGAAATAGACCCTATACGTCGCATATTAAGCGGAGGTTATTATATTAAACCCATATGCCGCGATATTCCACCTTGAAGTGGAATTGGTACTATGTATGTACTTGGAGTTGATTTCCCGCATTATATAGCGGATGAGACCCTATTGCGCCGCATAATAGCGGATAATATTTTATATAAACCCATGTACCGCGATATCCCATCTTGAAACGGGATTGGTATTGTGCTAACATCTGTGGATGCAAGGAAACAGGTTGGAGGGATCCAACTGGATTCCTTAACAGTATTGATTTATTTACAGATATTTGCGATATATTCTGACATCATATTGATATATGATGTTTGGATGCCGTGGTTGATGTATTGGTGCTGTTGCAGCATTGGGCCTATTTTTGGAGTTTTAAAAATGTTAAAGTAACGATTTCGAATTTAAAAGGATTTTCAAGTGATTTTTGAAAGTATACATTTTATTGAATTTGGGAATTGATTCATTTTAAATAAATAAACGTTATAATTTTTATGTTATAAAAATTATGATTTTTGTGAAATATAACCGAAGTGTATTTTTGAAATAAGTAGTTGATTAATTTTTAAAATGGTTTAAATTGGGATTTTTGAATTATTATAAACGGTTTATACAAAAGATTAATAAAATTGATATTTATAAATCAAAATATTGGAATTATAAAACGAGTTTTTAAAGTGTTAAAATGAAGTATAAATGGATTTTATAAGTGAATGAAATTTATAGATTATAAATTGTGAAGTTATAAAATGAATAGATTTTGTAAAATAAAAGATTTATAAGTAATTAACTTATAAATTGGATTTTGGCATTTAAATGAGATATAAATAGAATTTGTTAATTACGGGATTTTAGAGTTGAAGTTTTTATAAAATATATAAATGTGAATTTATAAACATTGTTTTATAAATCCGAAATCAATTGAATTTGATAAGTAAATATGAAAGCTTATTAAAGGAAATATATCCACGATTTTGGATAGTGGATAATCCTTTAAATTAAATATGTAGAAGTGCTGAATTTGGTAAATGATTTATATCCACGATTTTGGACAGTGGATAATCCTTTAAATTAAATATGTAGAAGTGTTGAATTTGGTAAACGATTTATATTCACGATTTTGGACAGCGAATAATATATTAAAGAAATGTTTTAGGAAGTGATCTTTTAAATAGAATAAAAACGATTTGAAGTTGTTTTAAAATGCGTTAAGGATCGAAATAATAGATTTCAATATTCAATGTTGAAATAGACGTTTTCGAGAAATAAAAGGGAATGTGTACTATAACACTGTTGGTATAGGAAATGATTTTCGAAAGGAATGTTTTATATAGTATTGGGATTTATATATCTATCTTAATTTCGAATCCCTATACTAGTGATTTTGGGTTGTCGTAACGATGTCTTACGCAACATTTGTTTTGATTCAAATGGATGTGTTTAAGAGAATGCTTTCCTTAAAAGAATAAAATATATACTTAATCGCGTTTTAAGTATATTGAATATTTTCTAAGTATTAAAAATAAATAGATTTTTGAATTACTTATTGTTAAATAAGTATTTGGAAATGTTTTCCAATGTAGAAATTGAAATGCTTTAGAGATATATATTTTTAAAGATAAATTGAAGTGAATATTTGGCAAGTTATTTAATTTATGGAAGATTAATAAAAGGGCCTAGTGTTTGTTATGCTGCTGAATATTTGTTTGTTTGCTTTGATAGTTAAATAACCGACTGTCAATATTTAGCTTTGAATGGGTATTTGTTGTGATTTGCTCGAATTTGAATGCTACACTTATTTTAAACTAAGAGCTCGTTATTCGGTTTAGCCGGAAGAGGACCTTTGGGTCATGAATCCCATTGTGAATATTAATATGTCATAATGGATAGCATTTGAAGACCGGTGTTGAAGGCCGGATATTTTCGAAAAAGAAAGGATTACCGTCGAATATCTCTGCATCGGCTGATCCCCGATATAGAGATTTTATCACCCTTTGTGATGGGAATTCCGGACGTGATTAGTGAATATCCGGATTTCAAGGGATTCTTTGGAAGTGCCTTTGGTTCCGTTCGATCCTGGAACGGACTTGTTATGGATGTGTGTCCGACGTTACAAATTTGAGAGGTAAAGCTGGTTTCTATCAAATACATTTCTGTTGATGGCGGAGAATTTATTCTCTTAGCTTAACACCCTTCTCTGAGACGTACGAGCTCAGAGGTTATGTAGTTGATGGTTACTAGTGATACATTTCCAGTTTGGTAACGTGGCATGCTGAGTGCTGCTGATCATTTATTAATCAAAGCGTGGCTTTTATTAAAAGCGTAGCTTCGTGGACGAGACTTCGTCGGACCTCACACCCCGAAAATGGTCAAAACAGGATGAATGCAGCAAGGTTATTTGGGGATAGCGTCCCCATATGGTATATTCATTTCCTTCTGGATAGAGGTGGTATTATGGTATGGAGCCTTGATACTTAACCTATGTGGTTGCTGCAAATTTATTTCTTTGTGGTTGCTGGTGAATCCCGAGATAAAGGTTGGTTACGACCGGGGGATGACATACTCGTGTCAGTAGTTACCTAGCTAGAGGTAACCCTACCTTATGTTGGTAGAGATCCGGTTAGGTTCTCGGGGCGTCCTTCCATAGGCGTACCCATGTGGCAATGGGAAGTTCCTTGGCCTGACCATTTGTTGGAAATCCAAAGAAACAATACGAGCCCTGTACGGTTTTAGTTGTAGAACCTGCCATCTAATATGGTAGCTATTGTAGGCATACTATAATGGTACCTATGCTGGCTAAGATTAATATTGTACTTTCGAAATGTTTTCCTACACTTTGCACTTATAGTAATAATATCAAAGAAATTGGTGTATCAAGCATGTTTGACTATCATAAGGAGAAATCTCCTCCAATTCTACGTTTACATTGTGTGTGTGGCAGGAGGCCTTATGGTAGTTACATTTCGTAAAAGCATTGCAGATCTATTTTAAAATATTTCTTTGTTTGTTTTTAAAGATTAACTGTTTTAAGTTCTCACACCAGTCCCATGACCGACCTGGAGTTTATTGTTCCCTTCCTAATCTCTGGGTGCCTATTATTTTCCACACGGACAGTCTAGAGTCAGGTTATCAGGTCATTCTGGAATTCATGAGTTGCTGTGGAGATCAGGAGCAAGTTGGATGGCATGGCGTATCAACTCGTATATAGTATTTATTTTCCGCTGTTTGTTGTTGTAAACTCTGATAAATGTAATGTAATGTGATGTAATGTAATAATGGATACAATTCTTTTGATTCAAAGATTATTCATTTATCTATTATATGTTGTTCCGCTGCGATTGTGAGATTCTGATATTGTTTCTGTTGTTTCTTCTTTCTTTCTTCTTCTATCTCCTACCTCTTCTTTTACCCTAATAATTCGGTTTTCCGGCCTTCGTTTTCTTGGCAGTTGATACAGTGGACGTATTGATGTCGATTTTCGGAAGTCGAAAATCCCGAATCGTTACAGGTATAGATGTGAAGCACACTGCACTCCCCCGATACAAAAGGCATGATTAACTAAGAGACTTGGTCACTTGGCACAAAAGGAGGACCGATCCTAGAAAATAGTGCCATGTCATTGGCCATCTCGTGTCCAACATCACGAACAAGATTGACACAAATGGAAGCGATACGATTTCGATAGCCCATTGAAAATCCAAACTTGCATCGATCATAACTCGAGATCTACAAGTTCAAATGCTACCAAATTTTCATAGGAGCATGCCTACAACCTCAAGAATGTACCTGATCAATTTCGGCCCAAAAGGACCATTTATGGATCGATATAAACTCAATTCGTATCGCTTCCAGATCGAGTCGATATCACCTGAACTTGATCCCGTGGTCCCACTCGTGTGAGAGAAGAAGTCTTCTGAGATTTGGACGAGATATTTGCTGCCTACACCTATTAACAGCAACCCAGGACCTACAAAAAATGGACTTTTGGCTTCTCTATGCTGATACCCTTCCGAAATCATTATTAAACTTCAGTTGCACTATTGTAATCTCTTGTAATCAGCGAGTGAAATTCAATAAATATCAATCATTTCGTAGTGGACGTAGGCGATACGCGGAACCACTCTAAATTATGTGTTTCTGTACTGTTTTTTACTAGTTAATTGGTGTATTTGTTAGATCTGCCTCATTATACATTTATTTTCTTCATTTTATATCTTCAAAAACATCCGAAGAGTGTTGTACCCAATTTTGGTACAAACACTTTCTATGAGAGAAAATAATTAATATTGGGTTTAAATTATTTAAAGCAATTATATAACGATTTTGGGTCTAAAATTTATGTTAGGAAACATCTCAAAAGTGAATTATGGTGATTTTTGAGGAATTTTCCTAAGTATTTTATCTTGGTTATAAATTTTTTAAAGTTAAGGGACTAAAATGTTTTATATGTTTTATCAAGGAGAGGGGCTTACTTGCTTAAAAATGATTTAAATTGTTAATTTTGAATTTGGCACCCTTTTTAGAAAAGATTTTGGCAAAGAGTAGGAAACCAATCATATTTTGACAAAATGGGCAAGTTAGGTAAAAAGAAATTACTTTGAAAGTCAATAAACCGTTTTATTTCAAATTACAATTTTGCCACTTCTTTAGTTTGCTTCGTCACCATGCCCAGTTAGCCTTTTGAACCATTCGAAACCAATGTACATGATATCAAGCAATTAGTATGTAGTGTATTGGAGAAAGGCGGAAGGAATGATGGTGTCGAAGACATGTTTTGAAAGGGGTGAGGTCACTCTAATTAGCTTTCAAATCAATCAACTTATTTTTATTTAAAAAGAAGCTTCGAACAAGTGGCCACTTGCCTTTGTTTTTAGAAAGGACCTTTTGAAAAAGTTGTCGATTGCTTTTGTTTTTAAAAAAGCTTATGAAAGGATAGCCATAATCAAATCTATTCCAAAGCTAACAGCCTCATTCATACCTTTCGAATGAGTTAGAGGCCACTTTTATAGTCTTAAAGCAATGTGTTCGACAGGGGTGCTTTCGTCTTTAAATATTAAAAGTCGCCTTCTCGATGCTTTCGAAGGGGAAATTTAGGTGCTTTCAAATGGTTTCGAAGGTAATGGTTTTGAAAGGGTGGGTTTCGAATCTATCCTCTTTCTTTTACGTGGGATTAATTCTTTTGAAAGTAAAGCTTTTGTTTTTGTTCTTTATAAACCTTAATTATATTAAAGGTCGAACCAATTGGTTTCGAAAGGAATAATTTTAAGTGGTTTCGAAGCTGTGATGACCCATAAATCCATACCCTTTGAATGACAATATTCCACACATGTCCGACCCAGAAAGCATCGACTCATGGAAAGTCAAGAGAAAGAAGGAAAAAAGAGAAGAAGAGAAGAGAAGAAAGAGAGAAGATAGAATAAAATAGAACAATATAGAATCTCACATCGCAGCGGAAAACATATAATACCATATTAATGATCTTTACAAAATAGAAACTGTATATATACATAATCAATTAGAATTCAACAATCAACCAATAATTATCATCTTGGACAGTTATAATAATCTGTCCTCACAATTGCTGATAATATAAATAATTAAGCAACAATGCAGCGGATAATCAACCAAATACGAATGTACGAAAATGTAGATCTCCATCTCTCCTGCTGAAGCTCCAATAGCACCAAATCTAAACCTGTAAATATACTCGGTCTGACCCGAGCATTGAAAGGGAAGAACGCCTGGATCAGTCTGGTAAACGAGCGTGAGAACACACTCAACTGAAAGGAAGTACCAAACTTTTCCTTTATCAAAACAAAAGTATCTCGTAAGACAAGTTCACACATAAACACGGACATGTTTTTACCTTATGATAACTAAAACATATCATATCAAATCCTCTTATATTATACTAGTGTCTAGTATACAAATAATATTAATCATAGCCGAAATTATTACATTGATTAAATTCCAGCATATAGCCTAAATGGGTGATACGATCAAAATGGCAGCTAGGTAGTGGAGTTTGGATTTCCATACAAATGACCAGGTGAAGGGACTACCTTCCGGCGGTACTTCTCTAGAAGAATATACCTAGGACCATCACAAAGGATCCTCTACCAACATAAGAACGACCCACCTCTATAACTGGATGGTATCGAATATATCATCCTTCGGTCGTTACCGACCTTTACCAAGGGTCCTCAAGCATACAAACCAAAATAATCAGATACACTACGTGCAAAGATATATCGAGAAGAGGACGATCATACCCTAATGGGAGCTACCTACTTAGCCTTACCACATCTAACCATGTTTTGGTCATTTCCGGTTGATGAGGCCTGAGGTAACGATTACCTTTCACAATCACAATCACATCACTTTGAATGTCACACGGCCTTTTCCGTTGACTACTAATTGCCTTCCACAAAAATGCAACCTTAAGCTCATGTAATAGACCTGCTATTTTCAACCATTCGCATCCGCACATGCCTGACTTGAATTGCTTAAAATATCAGATTATTAATTTAAATTTGGCAAAATTCAGCATATCAGTAAAATAAATCAGTTACAGAATCACAGATACAGAGTAGTACAATAATACGCGGTAGAATAAATAAATAGTAGTTCATGAAGCTACTATATAAACATCAGAGTTAGAAATAAAAATACAACAGAATATCTCATATGCGGTGAAGTCTTTAGTACGAGCAGATGACTTCTTTGAACCGATCAATTAGAAGAGCTGAAAGCGAAATCGTTAGTTGGATCCCCAAATGAAGCTCCAAACTCCAAAGGTGAGTCTCAAAAGCTATATCACTCAGTCTGACCCGAGCGTAAAGCAAAACACAAACACTCGAGTCAGGATTAACATTCTTATATCAATAAATCCAACTCAAGTGAAATATCAACTGAAATACAAGTAACTCAAAGGATGTTGGGATAACCATCACCTATGGATTTGCAGAACTATCTACAAGGTAGAAATATACACTATAACACTGTGGTCATTCAAATCAAAACATCACGTCCCTTTCAAATATATCAATTTTCCAAGATAGTGTGTATATATATTAAATAATTTATAAAGTAAAGTATTTGAAATTCCTCAACTACAAAAATTGATTCTAATCAACTCAAGTTCCAAATTCCCATTTATTCAAAGCTCAATTCATTCTTTCAATTCAGCTCACAATAACCATTTAAACTTTCGTTATATTCAAAGCTTTAATATTCAATATTTTAAAGTTAAATCTAACAGTTTCATATAGATCTTGATTTAGCTTCATCATTATTATTTAGTCAGGAAATATCCACTTAACAAGTTCATTATCATTTAAATAGCCTTAGATTTCATTTTACAGAATATTTCCTTAAATTTACTTAAACTTAAAATATCCATTTAATCCCTTTTACCAAAACCAAGTTATAAAATCATATCTTAAATCCCGAATTCAATAGTTTCAAATTGATTTAATTGAATATAATTCTTAATTAAATACCATTTTCAATTAATTCAACTTTATCTTCTCAACTTTAGCTTATTCAAAATTTTACCAAATCTATTTTGAAATATAAATTTAAAAAATGCTTAAACATATTATATGTATTAAATCAATCTCAATTAGATTAAATATTATTATTAGGTCTATACATAAAATTTTCATTTTTATACAGATAATATTCTAAGAATCAGTCTTTATTAAAGCTATATTTCTCTTTCCAAAACCATAGAAATTATTTTCAAAACATTTATATATATGGACCAACGGTGTCTGTATATAATTTCCTACGCTATGGTCAAGGGATACAGATATTTATCATTTCAATCCGAAATTTAAATATACAGGTAGATATCACTTCGACCCGCAATCCGAAATTCAATTTAATTAAAAATTTCTTGGGTTTATCATTTCAACCCATAATGAAATTCTCCTATCCTAAAGTCCGTTCGGGTATGTATCATTTAAACCCATAACGAATTCTAAACTACAGGGAACTTGCAGAGTGATAACATATAATAAAATAAAATAAAATAACAGGCATATATCATCAATAAAAATATAATATAAACAACAGGATATGGTGTCATATCCCACGGGTGAACAATTTCAGATAACAACATATATAGCAATGTAAATAACTAACAGCAGCATATTTCAATTTCCGTTTCAATTGAAATCAAATTTAATAAATAAAAGAACGTTAATCGTGAGTGATTGCTCACCTTTCGAGGCTAGAGAGATTAGAAATGGGCTACGAATCCAAGAACGAATTTTCAAAATGAACAGATTGGCACGAATCACGGATAAGCAGATAAATAGGAATAAACGAATTCAAATCAAAACAGGATCGATGAAGAAGATACATTGCATATATAATTTTCAGAAAAATCAAATTAAACGTATATTTTCAAATCGATATTTAATTCAAACACAAATAAAATTATATATATATATATATATATATATATATATATATATTTCAAACATCGTTGTTTTAAATTGAACACGTATACTAAAATCAACATATATTTATATCAATATAATTTATACGCTGAAAAATCATCATAACACTTGTACGAATAGACCCAAAATCTCTGAAATGTTTAACATAACTACCTATCTCTACAATTATGCATTTTAACAACCAAAACCTGAGATATAAATGAACACCGTACACTAGATTTTTAACAAATTAACATATATATAACCATTTAAAACAATAATTTAAATAAACAAATATTTATAACATCATCCCAATAACATAATGTATAGGAAACTGTACTGTAGCTATTTATATTATAACAAAAATTAAAACGAACTAATCAAATAGATATTTATTTAAAAATATAACTTTTACACAGTTTTATACATAAACAACAGATTTTATAAAAGAAACCAATATATAATCTGTCCCTTTATATCCATATAAACAAGACTAATAGATCATGCACTTGAATAATACATACAGGTCATGTATGTAAATCGAAAATTTATATACATATATTACTTAAACTTATAAACCATTGTTATATACATACCTTGTAAAATTACAATTATTGTTAAACCAAATGGAAACTTTTAAACACAGTTTTATAAAATCGACTCAACAACTATCATATACAAACCATATAACAACGTATTTATATACGAATAACTACAAAAAAAGAAAAAAAGAAAATATCTTTATATACATATACACTAGAATCGAGATGAATATTATACATTTAAATTTTTAGTTTTACAACATTAATCACTAATGCTTTTATAACACTCAGCTGCCATACTAATATATGTTATATTCGAACAGGAATAAAAATCTAATTATATTTTCAAAATATGCATATTACTAATATTTTATAATAACAAATAAGATATAAGACTAATGTATATAAACATCTATGAAAAACTCGGCTAAAAATTCACATAAGCATTAAACATAAAAAATATATATGTAGAAATAGTTTTATGCTAAAATATCAATTAAATGGAGACTGTTATAGTGTTAAAAGGTTTTATTCATACATATTGAAGTCTATATCAGTAAGATTTACCTTTAAGTTCAAATAAAACAATTAAGATATAATAGGTATATTTGTTTCAAAATTAACCAAAGCTATAACACAGAATAACCCTATATAAAATAAACCTTATAAAATACTACACGTAAAACACTTGACCGGTACATACATATATATAACGTATAATATATAACCAACATGCGAAACTTGTAAGCACGGCAAAGTACATAACTAATATACCTTATGTAAAACATAGAAGTGCCGATGCTTCAACGGCCGAGAGGGGAGAAGCAAAGCATGGGAAAAAAAATATAAAAATATAAAATAAAAAGAAGAAAATGGAGGCCATACCTTCAGAGCTCACGCACGCAAGAAGAAATGAAGGAAATGTTGAGATGCAATTGAAAACTATTTGTGTACGAGGCTTATATTTATCAGGGTTGCGTTGATTGAAGTGAGAGAATATAGGCAAGAAATAAATTTAAATCAATTATACACAATTGCGTTGATTGAGGTGAGAGAATATAGGTAAGAAATAAATTTAAATCAATTATACACGATTGCGTATCAGGCTATGGAATATATTCCTATCAATTTATACCCGAGAGGCAAGGAAGTTTCCGTACGTATTGGATTGCTGATAAGTTAGTAAATCCAATGCAAAAGTGGCAAGCAAACATTTGCTGTTTTGAACGGAAAGTAAATAAAAGAGTTTTTATACCAAATTAAAACCTTTGAATCAAAAAGAACGTGTAAAAGTTTACATGTGAACTTCATGCAATCTTGAAACGGATTTTGAACGTCTAAAGAGAAATAAATTTGCTTGAAACGGCTACGCGAATTAGAAGATTTTATTCCTATTATAAAAATGAAGAAAAAAGGAAGCGTAGAAATTTACACGTAACCTATCAAAGCTAGATTTAAAAGAAATTGAACGGCTAGGGAAATAATTTCTTTCCCACTTGGAATGCAAGGCTACAGATAAATTTATTTATTTAGTTAAGGTAACAAATTTTTATTAAAAATGCACACTATGGATGCATTAATCAAATCAACCATACGCCTACATAAACATAAAAGTAACGCATTTAAATTTATATGTTTTCTTATTTATTCACTACTTATATTTAGTAAAATATATGTTTAAAGAGTATTTCATTAGTTACGTTCTATTTATATGCTAACTAAATAAATCAAACGGATACGAACGTACAATTTAAAACGTTCATTTTATAAAGCTTATCTATACACTATAAATTTTAAAATTTATTACTTAACTAAAAATACAATTTGTTTACATCCATCTGATTCATTCATCATTTACCAAGAACTGATGCATATAAGTAAAAGTATTAATTACTCAATTTAAAAAGTATATAATCTAATATAAAAAAACAAAAGCGGAAAATAAGATCGACGGAGCTATAGAAGTCCAAATTTGGAAAAACGAAAAGTGACGTCTCAGTCAGAAGATGATTTAGAATTTTTCTATGTAAAAATATTCAGGTTTGGGAAATATTTTATTATCAACAAACATTAACTAACTTGAATTTAATAGAATTTCGCAATGAAATAAACTTTTATTAAATCAGATGAAAATTTACCATCTTCTATATTTAAATATACTTATTCCAAATATAAATTTTTAATTTAAAATTTTTTATTTAAAATTTCTCCAAAATTCAATTAAATACGTTTATAAAACCATTTAAAATTTTACGGGTCATTACACTCTCTTCCACTCAGAACTTTTCGTCCCCGAAAAGGAAGGAGGTAGGAGAATAGAAACAACTTGAAAGAAAGATAGACTGAAAGATAAGGATTAACAATTAATTTAAAACTTTATAAATTTTATTTGAAATATTTATTTGAAAACTTCATTTGCAATTCAATTTTCTATAATACTATAATATTTTTCAAACCCATTTGTAAAATTTCTTGCTTCTTTTAAAAATACCGTTTATATGTTTAAATAACACCTTTATAAATATATGAAAACTATTTGAAACAATTATTTACATCATCACTTATATTTACAAGGAAGTTATTTGAAAACATTAAATCCCTAATTCATATATTTATTAATTTATCTTAAGATACTTTCAACATTATAGATAAAATAATAATCATTTTCTTTAAATATGTTTTATTTTAATTAATAACTTCAAAAATATTTATAACACTAAAATTTTATATTAAACAATGTAGCATATAAATAAACAATATTTAAAAGGGATATAGTCAACAAGGAAAAGAAGGTAGATTTGGAAAACAGAATATGAGTGAATAAATAAACTGAGCAGATAAGGTAGATTTAAAAGAATAGTATCGGGAATGAATAACTAATTCAAACCATAAAAATTTAAATCCCAAATATTAATATAAAATTTCTTTGTTGGAAATACTTTTATAATAAAATACCTTTATAATAAAATACTTTTAAATTAAAATACTTTTATAGTAAAATACTTTTATAACTCGACGTTTCAACAAGTTTATCTTCGTTCTTGTAGACTCTGGCCATGCGTTGATCAAGCGCAAAGCTAGAATTCTTCAAGTACTTAGTAGACCTGTTTCAACACCCAGTGAAAATATTGAAAAACTTTTAAAAAACAGATATGGAAAGTACAATCCAAAAAACACCTAGATCCTAGGATACATAACAATGGTTACGCCTGGATCCCCTAGGAAACATCCATATCCTTTAAGCATTCACTGCCTTGCGAATTGCGCCATGATAAACAAAACCCGTGGACCGCAGGATACATAACAATGGTTATGCCTGGATCCCCAGGAAGCAACCATACCCTTTAAGCAATCTCTTCCTTGCGGATTATGCCACGACAACAAAACCGGTAGACCGCATGATACATAACAATGGTTATGCCTGGATCCCTCAGGAAACATCCATATCCCTTAAGCAATCTCTTCCTTGTGGATTACGCTACCCAAAAAAGGACCTTGGGTTACGCCACGGTAGGACACTCGAGTATCATATCCAGAAAACCAAAATCCGAGAGAATAATATCGATAGAATGAATCCACAATATAGCCACAAAGTGGATATCAAGCAGAAGGCACTTTCCATATCATTACTTCGAAAATATATATCATATAGTACCTTTTCAAATCACTTCCAAATATCATACTTATATAAAGTCCATTAGATATAAGATTTCATTTTCAAATCGAATACTTTCCAAAATCAATAGTATATCAAATCACCGTTATAGATTTCGATTGTAAGAGATTTCACTTTTCAAATTGAGTACCTTTCCAAATCAATAGTTTTGCATCAACTTCATACTTATACAAATTAATCTTTATATTAGTTCGATAACTCCCAAATCATTTATTTAGTAAAATAAGGTTCTCAATTTCAATTCGTTTCAATATCAGTTCAGTCTCAAAATCATATATGATTTCACCAAATTTTCTTCCAAATTAAATATCTAAATTTCAAAGTTCCCAAAATAATAGCTTTAGAAAATAATCCCAATTTCCACATTAACATAATTCAAGTCAAACAAATTCATTTTCAAAATCACCATATAAGTACTGGTTTTAATTCCAATCTAATTTCAAAACCAAATATTTTTCTCAAAATCAATTGTAATCAAAATGGTTTCCAAATTTATAAATATCCCTTTAAAACCTTTAAACTATTTATTTCCATTTGAAAAATCCAATTTTCCTTTTGCAAGTTATTTATTTAACAAAATTTTCAAATTTACTTAAGTCATACTCTTCATATTTTAAACATACAAAACTGAACTTGTATTCTTTATCAAACATTCTATACTCTTCGAAATTTCTTAGTTTTAAAATTTTAAACCTTGATTTGGAAGTTCTCGAACCTTCGAAATAGTCGGTGAAATAAAATTTCAAATCCAAGAGTTGGAAATCAACAATAAATCAGTAAATCAATTTTTATAAATAGTGTTATACTAAATCAAATCGAAAACTTGAGGATTGAACACCGGCATATTTTATTTTATTTCAAATATATATACATATATCTTTCGAATATCAAATCATAATCCGGAATTTGAAATCCAAATTGGTTTCACAAAATCACTCGCATAGAAAAACTGCTAAAGTGGCCTCTCTCCCACTCTAGAACTCAAAAATCAATGTCGATGATGCGTGCACTCATCACCGAAATTATTTTCCAACGACAAAAGTGAGTTCTGGACTTCTATTTTCTTGAAACTTCTTTAAAAATCTCTTCGAAATCATTGGAATTCATTCGAATTCATTTGAAACATTTCTTATTCGGAAAATATATTTTAAATCGTATTATATATATATATATATATATATATATATTTCCAAAATCTTAAAACCAAGTTCAAAACACCGGAATTCAATCTCTCGAATTTCAAATTAAAGCCCTTTAGTTATAAATTATTTTTATATAAATCCATTTCTTATATAATCTTCAAAATTTCAAATCCTTTCAAAACTTTTATATATAGAATAACATTTCTTATTCGTTTTATACATAGGTATATAATCCTTATCGAAAACATTTTCTTCTTTATATATAAAATAAAATCATAGTTACCCAAATAAAAAATTTCGGTATATAGACAATTTTAAAATACAAACAAAACCCGATTTTCAAAGGATGATTCAAGAATGGGTTTCAAAACAAAGATAGAGATTTAAATTAGAGGAACTCTAATCAATAGAATCCTGATTTGAAGATAGACTCGATCGAAGATGAGATAATTAAATTACAGAATAGAAGATGGATATATTTCTATAAATCGCGGGCGACCTTAATCGGGTTAACCGTGAATTTAGCAATATGATGGATGCAGAATTCTAAGGCAAATCGACATTCAATCGCTAGAGATAGAATTCGGAATAACAGGAGATAGTAGCATCTAAACCGAGGGACACATAAATCTTCGATGAATCAATGCCAATTTTAAAGGAGTTTCACCCCCTTTAAAAATCATTCAGTGGAGTCATTGGATACTCCGGAATCAAAAGAATATAAATAGAGAGAGACAAGAATGAATTTTGTAACCACAGGGAACGTTCCAAAGTTCAAAGGAAATCGAGTCAAAAGGAAGAGATTCAACTCTAACGAAGGTGATTCTGTAAATAAAATTTTCCTATATGCTAACTTTTGCCTAGAGCCAAAGCTCTGATACCAACTGTAACAAACTTGCTATTTTTAACCATTCGCATCCGCACATGCCGGACTTGAATATCAATTAAATGGAAACTGTTATAATGTTAAAGGTTTTATTCATACATATTGAGGTCTATATCAGAAAGATTTACCTTCAAGTTCAAATAAAACAATTAAGATATAATACGTATATTTGTTTCAAAATTAACCAAAGCTGTAACACAGATTAACCCTATATAAAATAAACCTTATAAAATACTACACGTACAACACTTGACTGGTACATATATATAACCAAAATGTGAAACTTGTAAGCATATCAAAGTACATAACTAATATACCTTATGTAAAACATAGAAGTGCTGATGCTTCAACGCTCGAGAGGGGAGAAGTAAAGCATGGGAAAAAAATATAAAATAAAAAGAAGAAAATGGAGGCCATACCTTCAGAGCTCACGCACGCAAGAAGAAATGAATTTAAATCAATTATACACGTTTGCGTTGATTGAGGTGAGAGAATATAGGAAAGAAATAAATTTAAATCAATTATACACGATTGCCTGTCAGGCTATGGAATATATTCCTATCAATTTATACCCGAGAGGCAAGGAAGTTTCTATACGTATTGGATTGCTGATAAGTTAGTAAATCCAATGCAAAAGTGGCAAGCAAATATTTTTTGTTTTGAACGGTAAGTAATAAAAGAGTTTTTATACCAAATTAAAACCATTGAATCAAAAAAACGTGTAAAAGTTTACATGTGAACTTCAAGCAATCCTGAAACGGATTTTGAACGTCTAAAGAGAAATAAATTTGCTTGAAACGACTATGCGAATTTGGAGATTTTATTCCTATTATAAAAATGAAGAAAAAGGGAAGCGTAGAAATTTACACGTAACCTATCAAAGCTAGATTTAAAAGAAATTGAATGGCTAGGAAAATGATTTCTTTCCCACTTGGAATGCAAGGCTACAGATAAATTTATTTATTTAGTTGAGGTAATAAATTTATATTAAGAATGCGCACTATAGATGCATTAATCAAATCAACCATACATCCACATAAAAATAAAAGTAACGCATTTAAATTTATACGTTTTCTTATTTATTCACTACTTATATTTAGTAAAATATATGTTTAAAGATTATTTCATTAATTACGTACTATTTATATGCTAACTAAATAAATCAAACAGATACGAACGTACAATTTAAAACGTTCATTTTATAAAGCTTATCTATACACTATAAATTTTAAAATTTATTACTTAATTAAAAATACGATTTGTTTACATCCATCTGATTCATTCATCATTTACCAAGAACTGATGTATATAAGTAAAAATATTAATTACTCAATTTAAAAGTATATAATCTAACATAAAAAAAACAAAAGCGGAAAATAAGATCGATGGAGCTATAGAAGTCCAAATTTGGAAAAACGAAAAATGACGTTTCAGTCAGAAGATGATTTAGAATTTTTCTATGTAAAAATATTCAGGTTTGGAAAATATTTTATTATCAACAATTATTAACTGACTTGAATTTAATAGAATTTCCCAATGGAATAAACTTTCATTAAATCAGATGAAAATTTACCATCTTCTATATTTAAATATAAATATACTTATTCGAAATATAAATTCTTAATTTCAAATTTATTATTTAAAATTTCTCCAAAATTCAATTAAATACGTTAATAAAACCATTTAAAATTTTACGGGTCGTTACACTCTCCCCCACTCAAAACTTTTCGTCTCCGAAAAAGAAGGAGGTAGGAGAATAGAAACAACCAGAAAGAAAGATAGATTGAAAGATAAGGATTAACAATTAATTTAAAATTATATAAATTTTATTTGAAATATTTATTTGAAACTTCATTTGCAATTCAATTTTCTATAATACTATAATATTTTTCGAACCCATTTGTAAAATTTCTTGCTTCTTTTATAAATATCGTTTATATGTTCAAATAACACCTTTATAAATATATGAAAACTATTTGAAACAATTATTTACATCATCACTTATATTTACAAGGAAGTTATTCGAAAACATTAAATCCCTAATTCGTATATTTATTAATTTATCTTAAGATACTTTCAACATTATAGATAAATTAATAATAATTTTCTTTAAATATGTTTTATTTTAATTAATAACTTCAAAAATATTTATAACACTAAAATTTTATATTAAACAATGTAGCATTAAATAAACAATATTTGAAAAGGATATAGTCAACAAGGAAAAGAAGGTAGATTCGGAAAACAGAATATGGGTGAATAAATAAACTGAGCAGATAAGGTAGATTCAAAAGAATAGTATCGGGCATGAATAACTAATTCAAACCATAAAAATTTGAATCTCAAATATTAATACAAAATTTCTTTGTTGGAAATACTTTTATAATAAAATACTTTTAAAATAAAATACTTTTATAGTAAAATACTTTTATAACTCGATGTTTCAACAAGTTTATCTTCGTTCTTGTAGACTCTGGCCATGCGTTGATCAGGCGCAAAGCTAGAATTCTTCAAGTACTTAGTAGACGTGTTTCAATATCCAGTGAAAATACTGAAAAACTTTTAAAAACATATATGGAAAGTACAATCCAAAAAACACCTGGATCGTAGGATACATAACAATGGTTACGCCTGGATCCCCTAGGAAACATCCATATCCTTTAAGCATTCACTGCCTTGCGAATTACGCCATGATAAAAAAAACCCATGGACCGCAGGATACATAACAATGGTTACGGCTAGATCCCCCTGGAAACATCCATACCCTTTAAGCATTCTCTGCCTTGCGGATTACGCCATGACAACAAAACCGATAGACCGCAGGATACATAACAATGGTTATGTCTGGATCCCTCAGGAAACATCCATATCCCTTAAGCAATCTCTGCCTTGCGGATTATGCTACCCAAAAAAATGACCGTGGGTTACGCCACGGTAGGACACTCGAGTATCATATCCGAAAACCAAAATTAGAGAGAATAATATCGATAGAATGAATCCATAATGTGGCCACAAAGCGGATATCAAGCAGAAGGCACTTTCCATATCATTACTTCGAAAATATATATCATATAATACCTTTTCAAATCACTTCCAAATATCAAACTTATATAAAGTCCATTATATATAAGATTTGATTTTCAAATCGAATACTTTCTAAAATCAATAGTATATCAAATCACACTTATACAGATTTCGATTATAAGAGATTTCACTTTTCAAATTGAGTACCTTTCCAAATCAATAGTTTTGAATCGACTTCATACTTATACAAATCAATCTTTATATTAGTTCGATAACTCCCAAATCAAGTATTTAGTAAAATAAGGTTCTCAATTTCAATTCGTTTCAATATCAGTTCAGTCACAAAATCATATATGATTTCACCAAATTTTCTTCCAAATTAAATATCTAAATTTCAGAGTTCCCAAAATAATAGGTTTAGAAAATAATCCCAATTTCCACATTAACATAATTCAAGTCAAACAAATTCATTTACAAAATCACCATATAAGTACTGGTTTTAATTCCAATCTAATTTCAAAACCAAATATTTTTCTCAAAATCAATTGTACTCAAAATGGTTTCCAAATTTATAACTATCCCTTTAAAACCTTTAAACTATTTATTTCCATTTGAAAAATCCAATTTTCCTTTTGCAAGTTATTTATTTAACAAAAGTTTTAAATTTACTTAGGTCATACTCTTCATACTTTAAACATACAAAACTAAACTTATATTCTTTATCAAATATTTTATGCTCTTCGAAATTTCTTAGTTTTAAAATTTTAAACCTTGATTGGGAAGTGCTCGAACCTTCAAAATAGTCGGTGAAATAAAATTTCAAATCCAAGAGTTGGAAATCAGCAACAAATCAGTAAATCAATTTTTATAAATAGTATTATACTAAATCAAATCGAAAACTCGAGGATTGAACACCGTCATACTTTATTCTATTTCAAATATATATGCATATATCTTTCAAATGTCAAATCATACTTCGGAATTTGAAATCAAAATTGGTTTCACAAAATCACTCGCATAGCAAAGCTACTAAAGTGGCCTCTCTCCCACTCTGAAACTCGAAAATCAATGTCGATGATGCTTGCACTCATCACCGAAATTATTTCCCAGCGACAAAATTGAGCTCTGGACTTCTATTTTCTTGAAACTTCTTTGAAAATCTCTTCGAAATCATTGGAATTCATTCAAATTCATTTGAAACATTTCTTATTCGGAATATATCTTTTAAATTGTATTATTATTATTATATATATCCAAAATCTTAAAACCAATTTCAAAACACCGGAATTCAATCTCTCGAATTTCAAATTAAAACCCTTCAGTTATAAATTATTTTTATATAAATCCATTTCTTATATAATCTTCAAAATTTCAAATCCTTTCGAAACTTTTATATATAGAATAACATTTCTTATTCGTTTTATGTATAGGTATATAATCCTTATCGAAAACATTTTCTCCTTTATATATAAAATAAAATCATAGTTACCCAAATAAAAAATTTCGGTATATAAACAATTTTAAAATACAAACAAAACCCAATTTTCAAAGGATGATTCAAGAATGGGTTTCAAAACAAAGATAGAGATTTAAATTAGAGGAAATCTAATCAATATAATCTTGATTTGAAGATAGACTCGATCGAAAATGAGATAATTAAATTACAAAATAGAAGATGGATATACTTCTATAAATCGCAGGCGACCTTAATCGGGTCAACCATGAATTTAGCATTATGATGGATGCAGAATTCTAAGGCAAATCGACATTCGATCGCTAGAGATAGAATTCGGAATAGCAGGAGATAGTAGCATCTAAACCGAGGGATACATAAATCTTCGGTGAATCAATGCCAATTGTAAAGGAGTTTCACCCCTTTACAAATCATTCAGTGGAGTCATTGGATACTCCAGAATCAAAAGAATATAAATAGAGAGAGACAAGAATGAATTTTGGAACCACAGGGAACGTTCCAAAGTTCAAAGGAAATCGAGCCAAAAGGAAGAGATTCAACTCGAACGAAAGTGATCCTGTAAATAAAATTTCCATATATGCTAAGTTTTTCCTAGAGCCAAAGCTCTGATACCAACTGTAGTAGACCTGCTATTTTCAACCATTCGTATCCGCACATGCCGGACTTGAATTTCTCAAAATATCAGATTGTTAATTTAAATTTGGAAAAATTCAGCATATGCAGTAAAATAAATCAATTACAGAATCACAGATACAGAGTAGTAAAATAATACGCGGCGAAATAAAAAAAAAGTAGTTCATGAAGCTACTATATAAACATCAGAGTTAGAAATAAAAATACAACAGAATATCTCAGATGCGGTGAAGTCTCTACTACGAGCAGATGACTTCTCTGAAATGATCAACTGGAAGGGCTGAAAGCGGAATCAATAGTTGGATCCCCAAACGAAGCTCCAAACTCTGAAAGTGTGTCTCAAAAGCTGTATCGCTCTGTCTAACCCAAGCGTAAAGCAAAACACAAACACTCGAGTCGGGATTAACATTCTTATATCAATAAATCCAACTCAAGTGAAATACCAACTGAAATACAAGTAACTCAAAGGATGTTTGGGATAACCATCCCCTTTGGATTTGCAGAACTACCTACAAGGTAGAAATATACACTATAACACCGTGGTCATTCAATTTTATTTATACTTCAAAATCAAAACATCATTTCCCTTTCAAATATATCTATTTTCCAAGATAGTGTGCGCGCGTGTGTGTATATATATATAATAATTTATAAAGTAAAGTATTTGAAATTTCCTCAACTACACAAATTGATTCTAATCAACTCAAGTTCCAAATTGCCATTTATTCGAAGCTCAATTCATTAACTCAATTCAGCTCCCAATAACCATTTAAACTTTTGTTATATTCAAAGCTTTAATATTCAATATTTTAAAGTCAAATCTAACAGTTTCATATAGATCTTGATTTAGCTTCATCCTTATTATTTAGTCAGGAAATATCCATTTAACAAGTTCAATAACATTTAAATAGCCTTAAATTTCATTTTACGGATTATTTTCTTAAATTTATTTAAACTTAAAATATCCATTTAATCCCTTTTACCAAAACCAAGTTATAAAATATCATATCTTAAATCCCGAATTCAATAGTTTCAAATTGATTTAATTGAATATAATTCTTAATTAAATACATTTCCAATTAATTCAACTTTATCTTCTCAACTTTAGCTTATTCAAAATTTTACCAAATCTGTTTTGAAATATAAATTTAAACGAATTCTTAAATATATTATATGTATTAAATCAATCTCAATTAGATTAAATATTATTATTAGGCCTATACATAAAATTTTCATTTTTATACATATAATATTCTAAGAATCAGTCTTTATTAAACTATATTTTTCTTTCCAAAACCTTAGAAATTATTTTCAAAACATTTATATATGGACCAACGGTGTCTGTATATAATTTCCTACGCTATGGTCAAGGGATACAGATATTGTTGGGTGTATTCTAACCTACCTCCAAGGCCCTTCCGAACCAACACGTCCCCAAGGCCCTGTCGAACCAACCCTCCTCCAAGGCCCTGCCGAACCAACCTACCTCCAAGGCCCTGCCGAACCAACACGTCTCCAAGGCCCTGCCGAACCAACCCTCCTCCAAGGCCTAGCCGAACCGTTGCACTACCGGACCAACACATCTCCTAAGCCTAACCGAACCACTCACCACCGGACCGCTGCACTATTCCCACCATCACCGGACCAAGACGTTACTGAACCAACATTGCCAGGCCCGGTTACAACAGCCCAGGCCCACCAGCAGCTATATACATCCGAGACCCCAACCCCCAGCCTCACTCTATAAATAGAGGGGTAGGGGTACAACAATGGGGGACAAGTTTGAGAGCTCAAGCACGGATAGAACTTTCAAACAACTTTCATATACTTGTAATCAAAGCTTTGTACTTGTAATCTGAACAGAAAAGGAGAATAACATATAAAGTGGACATAGGCACATTCTGGCCGAACCACTATAAATCTGTGTGTCTTTTACAATTTAGTCCCTGCTTTTTACATATTTGCATAAACCACCCAAATCGCTAAGAACAACATAAAATCGACTAAATTACACGACTTGGAGGTGTTTTTCCATTTTTTGTGCAAACATTTTTGGTGCTTTCACTGAGAACTCGAGCTAGAAGCTTCAGCTTCTCCCACTTAACCTCCTTCCCGACATCATCGCTCATTGCTTGAAAGACATACCTCCCAGGCAGAAGAAATATGTTAGCAAAGGAAAGAACATCGCAACTAGCAGTGTCCTAGATCCAGTGATCACAGATCAAGAGAACCGTCCCATTTCAACAGCAGTACAAAATGGAAATCAGGCAAATCCGACAGCCCCTGCCACGGAACAACCAACAACAATTACTAGGGCAGATCTAGACAGGGTTGTGGCTGAAGTGACTAACCGCTTCACATCCCAACAAGAAGCCTTGGTGGACCGACTCATGTCACGCTTAAGGGATGCTGAAGAATCCAACTACAACACTGAATCATGGAATGAGTCCCAGTCTAGAGGATCTGGGAGGCGACAAAGATCTTTCTTCTTCGAAGAAGCTTACAACAGAAACAACAATGATAGGAGCCGAGCCCGAACTCAGCCCGAACTCCGACCCGAGGAAACACTTGGAACCATACCCAACGGGGGAGGTACCAGGCAAGGGTCGACGGTGGCTGAGCCGGTCATGCTACCTAGCCATGGAAACACCGATGAACGGGGCCGAGCTAGAGTCCAGCCCGAAGTTGGACCCGAGGAAGTGCTCAGAACAGAACCCAGCAGGGGAAGATCAAGGCAAGGGCCAACTGTAGCTGACCCTAGCATGCTCCCAAAAGACCAGAGACAACCATTGGAAAATATTAGGAGTGATAGACGATACCACCCCTACAGATCATCTGGACGAAATCAATCCCGTAGAGAAGAACCAAACTCATTTCTATCTGCTCCAAATTCTGATGAAAGGATGGCGCGATTGTTCAGCGAATGCATCCAACGGGATCAAAGAGATCGAGGGATAGGCGCTAGGGTAACAAGCCCTTTCACCCGCAATATCGAAATTGCCATCACCCCCCGAGAATGGAAAATGCCAACCTTACAAGGGAATCTCTGACCCCGTTGTACACTTACAGAGATACACACAGCATATGCTCATGAGTGGAGCCACAGAAGGAGTATTGCGCAAATGCTTTCCACTATTCTTGGCAGATCTAGCTACCTCCTGGTTCTGCCACCTACCCCAAGGATCCATCAGCTCATGGGAAATGTTGAAAGAAAAGTTCATCAGCCAGTTCCGTATTCATGTGGAACAACCCAAAGACGCTTATTCCCTATCTAATATAAAACAGAAGCCTGGAGAGACAGTGCAGCAATATCTAACCCGATTCAATGCTGCATCGGCCGCAGTCCAAGATGCCGATGAGAAACTTATCTTAATGGCCCTCTGCAGTGGTGTGCACCCGGATACTAAGTTTGCTAGAAGATAAACAAAAGAAAAACCAGCTACATTGCCCGATTTCTTCCATGAAGCCGAAAGATATATGAGACTTGAAGACGCTGCCACTGAAAGAAAGATAGGACAACAAACCAAGGCAGCTCATGGCGACACGCCCGCTATAGCAAAGGACGTTCGAAGAAACGACTCTAGAGACAATGCCGAGGGCAAGAAGGGAGAAAAAGGTCTATATCGGCCAGGACCAAGGTTTGACGCTTACACTCCTTTGAATGAGACAATCGAAAACATCTTCCTGGCCACCCAAGATGAAGTTAAATACAGACGCCCTCCATACAAGAAGGAATCAGATAACGCAATTAAGTATGGAAAGTTCTTCCGCATCCACGAATCTCATGGGAACGATACCAATGAATGCCATCATCTCCGGGACTTAATTGAAGAACACATCAGAAGGAAGAGACTAGAACGCTATGTAAAAGGTCAGAATAGGACCCCAGCTCCTGTCGATGAGAACCCACCTCTCCCAGAAACAGGAGGGGGAAATCGCAACACCGGCAGCCCCAGTCATGAGAAGATAGTGGTCCATACCATATCGGGAGGACCACACATCGCCGATAGAAGCTGGACAGAGATGGAAAGATATGGAAAGTCACTTAGAGAGAATGAAGGCAACGTTAATTATGTTATGGAAGAACGCCACCCGAAGCGAAAAGAGAATGATGACATTACATTCAATAGGCATGACCTAGAAGGAAGGCAGTACCCTCACGTGGATCCTATGGTCATCTCTCCCGGTTCGGCCCAGCCGAAGTTTTCCGAATTCTAGACACTGGAAGCTCAGTAAATATCCTATTCGAGCATGCTTTCGACAGAATGAAGCTGTCAATGAAGGATGTGTCGCCCTGTAATAAACCACTACACGGTTTCACTGGAGATGTAAAGATGCCCCTCAGGCAATTGGACCTTTTTGTTGAAATAGGAAGCCACCCCCGCTCCATTGTGCGGAAACAAATGTTTATGCTAATAGATAACCGCTCAGCCTACAACGCCTTTTTAGGAAGACCAGCCTTGTCTGACTTCCAAATTGTCTTGGCCCCGTGGTGCCTGAAGATGAAATTTCCAACAGACAATGGAATAGGGGAAGTAGAAGGAGATCAAGACGCCGCTCAAGATTGCTATGTAACTGAACTTCGTAATAATCGCATGAAGGATGGAGGGAAAAATGCAGAGACTCCTTACTGCATGAAAAACTTGGAAGCATAGCAACTAAAGAAAGCCCCTCCTCTTCGATATCCAGTGATCTTTTCAATGAATTAGACCCCAGGGACAAAGAGGAGGAGGCCACCGCCAAGTCCGAAGAGGCTATGGAGTTTGTATCTGTAGACAAACACGACTCAAGTAGACTGTTGAAAATCGGATCTCAACTAAGAGCAGAATTGAGGGATCAACTCATTGATTTTCTCCGCCACAACCTGGATGTATTTGTATGGACTCACGCTGACATGACTGGAATCTCCCCAGACGTGGCATGCCACATACTAAACATCGATCCTACCAAGGCGCCGGTAAAGCAGAAAAAGAGAAGTATGGGGGCAGAGCGCCCTCGATGAAGAAGTAAAGAACCTACTTGCCAACAACTTCATACGAGAAGCCATCTACCCAGAGTGGATCGCTAACCTGGTACTAGTAAAGAAGGCTAATGGGAAGTGGCGAACATGCATTGACTTCTTTAACTTAAATGACGCTTGCCCGAAGGATTGCTTCCCAATCCCCCGAATCGATCAACTTGTGGACAGCACAGCCAGCACGAACTCTTATCTTGTATGGACGCATACTCCGGATATAACCAAATTCCTATGCACCCCGATCAAGACCACACTAGTTTCATCACTGACCGGGGATTGTACTGCTATAGAGTAATGCCTTTCAGACTTAAAAACGCCGGAGCTACCTATCATCGCCTCGTCAACAAGATGTTTGCGGAACTAATAGGACGAACTATGGAGGTTTATGTGGATGGCATGCTAGTAAAATCGAGGAAAGCCAATGATCACGTAAGCCACCTGAGCGAGATGTTTCACGTACTTCGCCAATATGGAATGAAGCTGAATCCTCTAAAGTGCTCATTCGGTGTGTCATCAGGAAATTTCTTGGGATTCATCGTCCATGCCATGGGGATTGAAGCAAGACCCGAACAAGTTCGAGCCCTGAAGGATATCAGGATACCTTCCACTCGAAGAGAAATGCAAAGCCTAAATGGAAAGGTGGCCATCCTAAGCAGATTCATCTCTAAAGCGACTGACAAGTGCGTCCCCTTCTTCGAGGCTCTAAAGAAAGATAAAGGAAAGTTCGAGTGGACTGACGAATGCTTAACGGCCTTTCTTAACCTAATCGAACACCTCCAGAGACCACCAGTACTCTCAACTCCAAATGAAGGCGAAGAGCTATACCTATACCTTGCTGTGTCATCTCATGCTCTAAGCGCCGCTTTGGTAAGAGAAGACAACCGCGCGCAACGGCCAGTATACTTTGTAAGCAAGAGGTAAACAGGAGAAGAAGCCAGATATCCTAAACTCGAGAAGCTATCATACTGTTTACTAATCTCGTCATGGAAACTGTGACACTGTTTCCAATCTCATTCCATCAGAGTTCTAACCGATCAACCGCTAAGGCAGTACTCCATCATCCCGACACTTCTAGACGACTACTTAAATGGTGCATTGAACTGAGTCAATATGATATCACCTACCATCCTCGCACCGCCATCAAGGGACAAGCCATGGCCGAATTCATTGCCGAATTCACTACCAACGAAGGTAAGGAGCAATCCGAAATAGCAAAAGCCATTAAGTGGAATCTCTTTGTGGATGGAGCTTCAAACGAACAAGGCTCGGGGGCAGGTGTTGTAATAATCACTCCCAGGGGAAGGAAGCTACACTATGCTCTAAAGCTGGAATTCGCTGCCACCAACAACGATGCAGAATACGAAGCAGTAATAGCTGGATTAGAACTTGCCCTAGAGATTGGAGTTAATTCTTTATGTCTTCATAGTGATTCCCAACTTATTGTAAACCAAATACTAGGAGAATTTCAGACTCGAGGAGAACGACTCACAGCATATCTAAAGAAGACCAGCTGCTACTCGATCAATTGGATCACTATTTAATCGAACACATCCCTCGAGAAGAGAACCAAGAGGCCGACGAGCTGGCAAAGCAAGCTAGCATGAAAGACGGTACCATTTCCGGAACAATAGCCATCTCAAAGCAACTAACCCCGAGTTTCGAGCAAGTGAATCTGGTAGCTGCAATTGAAGAAGAAACTTGGATGACTCCCATTCAAAATTCTTACAAGATGGCACACTGCCCAGCGAGCGTAACGAAGTCAGAAAAATCTTGAGGAAAGCTTCCCGCTACACAATACAAGAAGGCATCCTCTATTGGCGCGGCTTCTCTAACCCCTTATTAAGATGTGTCGCTGGAAGGGAAGCTAAGGATCCAACATCCACCAAGGAAGCTACGTGGATCACACTGGAGGGCAGACTCTGGCAAAGAAAATACTCCGATATGGATATTTTTGGCCCGCCTTAAACAAAGACGCCTTAGACTTTGTTAAAAAATGTGACAGATGTCAGAAATTTGCCAAGATTCCTCGTCTACCAACAAATGAGATTACTCAAATGGCCAGCCCTTCGCCCTTTGCACTATGGGGAATTGACTTCATTGACGAACTGCAAGTGGGTCGAGGCGGAGCCAAATATGCTATAGTGGCAGTTGACTATTTCACCAAATGGGTGGAAGCAGAACCTCTAAATAAAATATTTTCGGCAAAAGTTATTAACTTCTTGATCAAAAATGTCCTATGCAGGTACGGGATTCCACTCAAAATCATATCGGACAATGGACTTCAGTTTGACAGCGAAGAGTTTACCGACTGGTGCCAAAAGCACGGAATTCGCAAAAGCTTCTCATATGTGGCTTACCCCCAGGCAAACGGACAAGTCAAAGCTGTCAACAAAATTCTCAAAACTCTAATAAAAAAGAAGCTTGAAAAATCGAAAGGCGCTTGGGTGGACGAACTTCCTACGGCACTTTGGGCCTACCGCACATCTTTCAAAACATCAACAGGGCATACACCTTTCTCTTTGGCATACGGATCGGAGGCCATGCTCCCAGTCGAAACTGTAGTACCTTCCCACCACAGGATCCACTATAACCCAGGAGATAACGAAGAACTCCTTCACATATCTTTGGATCTATTTGAAGAGAGGAGAAACGATGCAGCGCTCAAAGCAGCAGCTCACAAGCAAAAAGTGGCGGCGCAATACAACTTCAAAGTCAAGCATCGTAGCTTACAAGAAGGAGATCTTGTCCTCAAACGAATCTTCCCGCGCCCCGGTGCACTAGATCCAATTTAGGACGGACCATATGTAATTCATAAAGATCTCCACAACGGAGCTTATATTTTGTCAACAGTGGACGGAGAGGTGTTCCAGAGGGCATAGAACATCCAACACCTTCGTCGATACTTTTGTTAACTTGTACTGCCCAAATGAAGTGAATTAACAAAGAGAATCAGTGGACGTAGGCATTTTCGTGCCGAACCACTTTAAAAACTTGTCTCTTTTTAACTTGTTCCTTTATATCTTGGCTGCTTGTTAACTTTATCCTTTTCTGTTGAACAAAATCCTGGGTAATGGCATTTCCATTCAAGACGCATCACGACGCAACCTCCTCTCGACATGACCTAACAGGTACTATACGAATCTATGCCATCACCAATGAGACACTTTTGCTCCAGCATCCCTCTGCTGCGGGTTAACTCATTGCTCGCGATCGGCCCTTAAATCCAACTGTAATGAGCCGATTATAAGCCACCGAGAAGGCCGACTATAGCCGAGGCAGCTCATTACGGCGTTCGGCTCGCCGGCAACTGTGAACCTACTTTAAGCCCCAACATAAGGTGTGGCCAGCCAGGGGTAGTTCACGGTTGACGATCGACACCCACACTAGCCAGCCACGGTAAATCGAATAATACCCACGATTACAGGCCATAATGGCCCGGGTAGTTACTGTGCGTGATCTCGGCTCCGATGTGTCTTAAGTACGGCTGTGGTAAAAAAGAAAACTCCCCGCGGAGGCGTAAGATGGGTGGCGAATTTCTCCAAGACCCACAGCTAGGGAAAGTGACTACAAAACGTGTTTGCCACGAACTTAAGCACATCGAAGGCCTTCCGTGATTGGAAGTTTTACTGTTTCTTATATTCTTATTTTATTTAGAATCTTTCCTCCTATCCTATATAACGATCCCTAAAGTGCAGGGCACAAAATAGGAGACACCCGCAAATGGGGATAGGAACCCACAGCTGGATGACAGGAGACTCAGCTGCATTCCATACTCAGTCACACAAGACATTCAAAGCTACCATCTACAACTAAAACACGAAGGCCGAAAATCTCTTTCTTTGTCTATGAATGTGTAGCTATAATTTATTCACACATCACAATAACATTGCAAGATGTGAAATTATATTTTAAGCAAGAACTTGATATCAAACACAATTGAATCACATGCATATGCATAGCTGCATTTCTTATGCAACACACCAAAATAACGAAAGCATTTAAATATAACAGAATTAGCTTAAGTTAAAAAATTACATGCCAAGAATAAAGTCGTTCATTACAAATAATATAATTACAGTTACATTAATGTTTTGAGACTAACATAAACAGCAATGTCAAGTAAACCAAAAGATGTCCCGGTCAAGTCAAGGAGTCGGCTGCATCGGAACTTCACCTCTATTCTACTGGCCCTCCGAGATCTACTTAACTGTCGGATCGGAACTCTCAACGTGTTGACCAAAAGTAGTTGTCGCTTCAGAGGTCCCGCCTGTCCAATTCAGGAAAGAACCCGTTAATAGTTATGAACAATAGGCAATCAAGTTACAAAAAGACTAAAAGGGAAGACTTACCAGCATCTGCTCCTTGATCATCATCCTCCAACTGCATACCTACCTCTTCAGTAGTAAGCAGCCGCATACCCTCCTTTACTGCCACTTTATCCTCCTTGGTGAACTGAGCTGTGACCACGTCCATCCTGAAGGCCATGCCACCCTCCTTATCTGCTTCGGCCTTAGCTCCTCCAGGGCCCTGAGATAAATCCTGGACGTGACTCGGGGATAATCATCCATCCAGGATAAGTTGCCCTGTTTCCAAGTGCGAAAATACATATCCTGAAGCATCTCATCCATCATCCCCTCGTTCTCCTCGAACTCCCCTATTCGGACTTCAAAAGCCAACAGCTTTGCAATGGCGGCATCCCTCTCCAATCGGTATCGCGAGCGGTCAGCCTGAAAGGATTTCCTCATCGCCTCTATCTCCTCCTTCAGCTTGGTTCGATCAATCTCTGCGGCTTTAACCTTCCCGGATATCTCCTCTACCCCTTCGAGATCCGCTTTCCGAACCTCATCCACCGTTGCAATAGCCATATCGATCCGTTCCCTGCAGGCAACCTCCATTTTTCATAACTCTGCCCAGCTAGCCTCTTCCATGGTTTTCTTTAGTCGCCTGGAGGCGGCCTCATGCTGAGGGATCTGGATGGCCTGATCGGCGAGTTGTTTGGCCTGGTCGAAAACCATTAACCGCAATCGAATGTTGGAGCTCCCGATTTCTTCCCCAACCTTTACCAGTCGGGCATGATGCCCCATCAGCTTCCTGGTCTCCTCAGCAACCCGGTCGATGTTTGCCTTAGCTTCGTCCCCTAAAGTTACAACCCGGGTGGTAAGCAAATCAAGGTCCAGGGACTTAGCCTCATCAAGCACCCTTACCATAGGTTTACGAGGGAGAAGGTGCTCACTAGTAGACTCGTCGAAGGAAATATCATGAGAGCCTAGATCCAGATCCGGATGACCCGCAAACGGATTATGAGCCAAGCCGGGATGATCTATTGGGGGTAACAGTAGGGTTTTCAGACGGCTGCAGGGAAGGTATAAACTCAATATTCTTCTCCGTGGTATCCTGAAAAGGTTGAGTTGGGGGATGAGGACCGGGTGAGGATTCGAACAAGGAACGGCTCCTCTTTTTCTTTCGGATATCCTCTTCGATGACCCCAAGAAGAGGATGGTAGCCGACTACGTCTCCGGGGCGGTTAGTCGGAGGCTTCGGCTTAGTAGAAGCTTTGAGGAGTTTGTATTGTTCAAGACGGTGCCGAACATCTGATGTCTTGACCACTTTGCCCACTCCTGGAATAAAAACCAAGTGTTACAAGCATACATTGAGCCATAATTCAAGAAACGTATAAAGTTGAGAAGAGTAAAAAGATGCTTTTGTTATACAAACCCTGGGGAGGAGTAGGATACTGCAATAAGTCCTGGATCTCATTGCAGGACGGAAGCTGGCCATAAAATATTCCTAAATCCTTATCATAAATGGAGTCATCAGGAGTCAAAATTCACCTTGAATCGCAGGAGTTGCCTTAGCTGAAATGCTTTTAGAAGATGAATCGACACCAGTCCCGGCCTTGTCAGCTTTCTTTGGCTTCTCTACCAAGGCCGATCCTTCCTCCAACCCTTCAAAAGCTAGGCGGAAAGCATCATCTGTCCACTCCTGGATCTCGCCTGCCTGCTCAGAAGAAAGATCCCCAGTGCCACTACCACTCTGTCCATCATCACCATGGCCATCACCATCACCTTCCCCATCACTTCCACTCTCCGCCTCACCTCCTTCATCCTCGCCTCTTTCCTCCTCCACATCTTCCTCCTCCGGAACATCTGGACATGCACTAGGGGAGGGACCATCGGACTTCTTAAGTTTCTTCCCCCCGGCGACTGGATGTTTCGAGAAGGGTTTCCATTTGCTGCTCTTCGCCATTGCCCCTTCTTTAGCTTTGGAAGCCCTCTCCTCAGCTGTGTCTCTTTGCTTGACCACAGAATGGCGGGGCAGAATCAAGTTGAACTCCAGAAGAGTATCATTTCTGATCAGATAAGAGGCTGCCCTCTCCCTTTCCGGAATGGCTTCTATCTCCGCGGCCATTTGAACCAGGCGATCGCTCTCTACAACCGCAAAACCACCTGTCGCTGGCAAGAAATAAAGCACACGAGGAGGAGCATTGTAGTTAGAACAGAAATCATTAATGAGATTCAACTTACAGCCAGAGGTGAAGCGGTGGAAAGAAATAGAGTCGTCCTTGACAAAAAACCACTCCTTCTTGAACATGCTGAACTTTGAATATAAATCCAGGACCGGATTAAAAGACACGGCCGACTCCAAGCTGATGTATGGAGACCCCTTCTTTTAGCCTCTCAAGTTGTACAGGTACCGAATCTCTCGGTTTGAAGGGGGACGCCCGTACTTTCTCTGGAAGATAATAAATAAACTCACCAAGATGGCATAAGAGTTGGGCTGAAGCTGGAAAGGGGCCACCTTCAAGTAGGTGATGAAACTGACTATCCAGGCGTTGATCAGAGCAATGGCCCCGCACATACAATGGTACCTACTATAAGCGAAATATCCTTCAGGGGGATTATCGGCATCACTCTTTCCTCTGGCAACAACATATGCGCTCTGTCGATCCCGAAAGAGCGAGATATAACATCAAGCTGCTCATCCTTGAGGGAGCTGGGAAAGCAGTCGGGCGGTGAATTCAAGAGCTCTTGAGGACCGTACCCGTCTTCTAATGATCTCGGGGTTGGTCCATGACGTTCTGCCCGAACTGGGGGCACTATGGGTGACTCCCATGTTTCTTTGGATTTCTTCTTATCAGAACGAGTTTCTACTTTGCGAGACATTATCTGCAACACGAGAAAACATATTGTTAGAACAAGGAAAGTAGGGATATAAACAAGCAAGTGCGTACAGTCTGGAATTTCATTTGCAATTCAAAACATAAAAGGCTCAAAGTTCATTCGGCATCCAAACTCCTCGATCTCGTTCGATATTTCCAACATAAAGTTCATTCGGCATTCAAACTCCTCGATCTCATTCGGTATTTCCAATATAAGGTCCATTCGGCACTCATGTTCCCCGACCTCATTCGGTAGTTCCAACATAAAGTTTATTCGGTAGGAGAAAGCCTCACCTGGTTCGGTACTCAAATTTGGTTCGGTACTTGATCGATTCGACTATTTCAAACGGTAAAGGATAACAGAGGCATGAAGCCCCTACTTATAGGCGAGCGCGGGATGACCGGACCAAACAATTCGGCGATTAGGACCGAATGAGACTATCTAAGCTGAAGAAAACAAAGCACGACACATGCAGGCATATACCCCACTTTGGGCGGCAAATGTTGGTTGTATTCTAACCTACCTCCAACGCCCTACCGAACCAACACGTCTCCAAGGCCCTACCGAACCAACCCTCCTCCAACGCCCTGCCGAACCAACCTACCTCCAAGGCCCTGCCGAACCAACACGTCTCCAAGGCCCTGCCGAACCAACCCTCCTCCAAGGCCTAGCAGAACCATTGCACTACCGGACCAACACATCTCCTAAGCCTAACCGAACCACTCACCACCGGACCGCTGCACTACTCCCACCTTCACCGGACCAAGACGTTACTGAACCAACATTGCCAGGCCCGGTTACAGCAGCCCAGGCCCACCAGCAGCTATATACATCCGAGACCCCAGCCCCCAGCCTCACTCTATAAATAGAGGGGTAGGGGTACAACAATGGGGGACAAGTTTGAGAGCTCAAGCACGGATAGAACTTTCAAACAACTTTCATATACTTGTAATCAAAGCTTTGTACTTGTAATCTGAACAGAAAAGGAGAATAACATATAAAGTGGACGTAGGCACATTCTGGCCGAACCACCATAAATCTGTGTGTCTTTTACAGTTTAGTCCCTGCTTATTACATATTTGCATAAACCACTCAAATCGCTAAGAACAACATAAAATCGACTAAATTACACGATTTGGAGGTGTTTGCCCATTTTTTGTGCAAACAGATATTTATCATTTTAATCCAAAATTTAAATATACGGGTAGATATCACTTCGACCCGCAATCCCAAATTCAATTTAATAGAAAATCGCTTGGGTTTATCATTTCAACCCATAACGAAATTCTCCTATCCTAAAGTCCGTTTAGGTATGTATCATTTCAACGCATAGTGAATTCTAAACTACAGGGAACTTGCAGAGTGATAACAGATAATACAATAAAATAACGGACATATACCATCAATAAAAATACAATATAAACAACAGGATATGGTGTCATTTCCCACAGGTGACCAATTTCAGATAACAACATATATAGCAATGTAAATAACTAACAACAGTATATTTCAATTTTCGTTTCAATTGAAATCAAATTTAATAAATAAAAGAACGTTAATCGTGAGTAATTGCTCACCTTTCGAGGCTAGAGAGATTTGAAATGGGTTACGAATCCAAGAACGAATTTCCAAAACGAACAAGATTAGCATGAATCATGGATAAGCTGATAAATAGGAATAGACGAATTCAAATCAAAACGGGATCGATAAAGAAGATACATTGCATATACAATTTTCAGAAAAATCAATTTAAATGTATATTTTCAAATCGATATTTAATTCAAACACAAATAAAATTATATATATATATTTCAAACATCGTTGTTTTAAATTGAACACGTATACTAAAATCAACATATATTTTATATCCATGTAATTTATACGCTAAAAAATCATCATAACACTTGTACGACTAGACCCAAAATCTCTAAAATGTATAATATAACTACCTATCTCTATAACTATGCATTTTAACAACCAAAACCTGAGATATAAATAAACACCGCACACTAGATTTTTAACAAATTAACATATATATAACGATTTGAAACAATAATTTAAATAAATATATATATAAAATCATCCCTATAACATAATGTATTGGAAATTGTACTGTAGCTATTTATGTTATAACAAAAATTAAAACGAACTAGTTAAATAGATATTTATTTAAAAATATAACTTATACATAGTTTTATACATAAACAACAGATTTTATAAAAGAAACCAATATATACAATCTGTCCCTTTATATCCATATAAACAAGACTAATAGACCACGCACTTGAATAATACATACAGGTCATGTATGTAAATCGAAAATTTATATACATATATTAATTAAACTTATAAACAACTGTTATATACATACTTTGTAAAATTACAATTATTGTTAAACCAAATGGAAACTTTTAAACACGGTTTTATAAAATCGACTCAACAACTATCATATACAAACCATATAACAACGTATTTATATACGAATAACTATAGAAAAGAGAAAAAAAACAAAACATACTTTATATACATACACTAGAATCGAGATGATAATTATACATTAAATTTTTTAGTTTTACAACATTAATCACTAATGCTTTTACAATACTCAGCTTCCATACTAATATATGTTATATTCGAACAAGAATAAAAATCTAATTTTATTTTCAAAATATGTATATTACTAATATTTTATAATAACAAATAAGATATAAGACTAACGTATATATACGTCTCTGAAAAGCTTGGTTAAAATTCACATAAGCATTAGACATTAAAAAAATGTGGATATAGTTTTATGCTAAAATATCAATTAAATGGAAACTGTTTTAATGTTAAAGGTTTTATTCATACATATTAAAGTCTATATCAGTAAGATTTACCTTTAAGTTCAAATAAAACAATTAAGATATAATAGGTATATTTGTTTCAAAATTAACCAAAGCTATAACACAGAATAACCCTATATAAAATAAACCTTATAAAATACTACACGTAAAACACTTGACCGGTACATACATATATATAACGTATAATATATAACCAACATGCGAAACTTGTAAGCACGGCAAAGTACATAACTAATATACCTTATGTAAAACATAGAAGTGCCGATGCTTCAACGGTCGAGAGGGGAGAAGCAAAGCATGGGAAAAAAAATATAAAAATATAAAATAAAAAGAAGAAAATGGAGGCCATACCTTCAGAGCTCACGCACGCAAGAAGAAATGAAGGAAATGTTGAGATGCAATTGAAAACGATTTGTGTACGAGGCTTATATTTATCAGGGTTGCGTTAACTGAGGTGAGAGAATATAGGCAAGAAATAAATTTGAATCAATTATACATGATTGCGTTGATTGAGGTGAGAAAATACAGGCAAGAAATAAATTTGAATCAATTATACACGATTGCGTTAATTGAGGTGAGAGAATATTGGCAAGAAATAAATTTAAATCAATTATACGCGATTGCGTATCAGGCTATGAAATATATTCCTATCAATTTATACCTGAGAAGCAAGGAAGTTTCCGTACGTATTGGATTGTTGATAAGTTAGTAAATCCAATGCAAAAGTGGCAAGCAAATATTTGTTGTTTTGAATGGTAAGTAATTAAAAGAGTTTTTATACCAAATTAAAACCATTTAATAAAAAAGAACGTGTAAAAGTTTACACGTGAACTTCAAGCAATCCTGAAATGGATTTTGAACGTCTAAAAAGAAATAAATTTGCTTGAAACGGCTACGCGAATTTGGAGATTTTTATTCCTATTATAAAAATGAAGAAAAAAGGAAGCGTGGAAATTTACACGTAACCTATCAAAGCTAGATTTAAAAGAAATTAAACGGCTAGGGAAATGATTTCTTTCCTACTTGGAATGCAAGGCTACAGATAAATTTATTTATTTAGTTAAGGTAATAAATTTTTATTAAGAATGCGCACTATAGATGCATTAATCAAATCAACCATACGCCCACATAAAAATAAATGTAACGCATTTAAATTTATGCATTTTCTTATTTATTCACTACTTATATTTAGTAAAATATATGTTTAAAGAGTATTTCATTAATTATGTAGTATTTATATGCTAACTAAATAAATCAAACGGATACGAATGTACAATTTAAAACGTTCATTTTATAAAGCTTATCTATACACTATAAATTTTAAAATTTATTACTTAATTAAAAATACGATTTGTTTACATCCATCTGATTCATTCATATTTACCAAGAACTGATGTATATAAGTAAAAATATTAATTGCTCAATTTAAAAAGTATATAATCTAACATAAAAAAACAAAAGCGGAAAATAAGATCGACGGAGCTATAGAAGTCCAAATTTGGAAAAACGAAAAATGACGTCTCAGTCAGAAGATGATTTAGAATTTTTCTATGTAAAAATATTCAGGTTTGAAAAATATTTTATTATCAACAATTGTTAACTGACTTGAAGTTAATAGAATTTCGCAATGAAATAAACTTTCATTAAATCAGATGAAAATTTACCATCTTCTATATTTAAATATATGTATTCCAAATATAAATTTTTAATTTCAAATTTATTATTTAAAATTTCTCCGAAATTCAATTAAATACGTTAATAAATTCAATTAAATACGTTAATAAAACCATTTAAAATTTTGCGGGTCGTTACAGCTCATATGGCTAAAGGAGGGTGTTAAGCTAAGAGAAGTTGTCTTCTCCGCCACCATTGATGTACGTTTGTAAAAATCAATGTTTGGAATCTTTAGAAATGCAATTTAAGACAAACATCCATACAAGTTATGTAGGAATAGGACAAACCGAAGGTACTTTCCTACCACATCCTGTCGGAAAATCCCTAGGATTAGTAGCGAATAGTCCTTGCACTGGATATTTTATAATGAAGAGATCACTGTTACTAGATATATATTGGGATTTCAACCCCAAATGATCAACAAGTAGTCTTCCACTATGAAAATCCGAAATATCAATATCATCATAAGATACCTGCACAATCGTCGCATATACGCTGGTCCGAAGTGGTTTTCAGATAAATCTGATCCTGGTCACTTCGCACCAACAACGCAAAAGCATTTCTCAACCTCATACAGAAACTAAGTTTCATAGACTTATCACGTCTTCAACTTTCAACTTGCTATCCTTTGGGCCAAGAAGGAAGCTCGATAGATTGAAGTAATACTCCACACTATACGAATCATCATCCTCAACACAAACGATAATCAAGCCTTCACAGAAGATTACATACTAAGTGTACGACTAAATAGTTCCCACATCAAGTTGAGAAACCAAAAATTAGGCCAATTTGATAGTTTGTTATTTAGCTATCAAAGCAAACAAACAAATATTCAACACTGTAACAATCACTTGGCCCTTCTAATTAATCATTTATTAATTAAATCATTTTCCAAATATTCACTTCAAATTGTCTTTAAAAAGATATTTTTCAAACCATTTCAACTTTTCAATATTAGAAGACATTTCCATAAACTTATTTAATAATAAGTAATTCACAATTCTATTTACTTTCAACACTTAGAAGATATTCCATATACTTAAATCATGACTAAGTATATATTTTATTCTTTAAGGAAAACGTTCTCTTTAAACACATTTATTTGGATCAAAACGAATGTTGCGTAAAACTTCGTTATGACAACTCAAAATCACTAGTTTAGGGATTCAAAAATAAGATGAATATATAAATCCCAATACTATACAAAAACATTTCCTTTCGAAAATCATTTATTATAACAACAGTGTTACAGCCCATGATTTCCTTATTTCTCGAAAACGTCTACTTCAATAATGAATTTTGAAATCTATATATTCGATACTCAACCCATTTTAAAACATCTTTAAACCATTGAACTTCATTTAAAATTATCACTTCCCAAAAATATCTATTTTATTCAATATATTATTCACCGTCCAAAATCGTGAATATAGTTCATTTATCCAAATCAAAACTTCTACACATTTATTTTAAAAGATTATCCACTGTCCAAAATCATGGATATGATTCCCAACCAAGTTCTTCATTATTTCAACATTCAATTTAAGGATAAATCATTGTCAAAAATCGTGAATTTAATTCCTTTAAATAGACTTCTATATTCATTTTATCAAATTCAAGTGATTTCGAATTTAAAGAACAATGTTTTATAAATTCCATTTATATATTTTATAAAACTTAAATATATAAAATCCCTTTATTAACAAATTCCATTTTCTACCATTTATATGCCAAAATCCAAATTATAAGTTAATTCACTTATAATCCTCTTTTTTCCAAAATCATTCTTTTTATAACTTCACAATTTATAAATCTTATTACTTATAAGATTCATTTATAGCTCATTTTAACACTTATAAAAACTCATTTATAATTCCATTATTTCGACTTATAAAAATTCAATTTTATAAATCTTATTTATAAACCGTTTATAATAAATTCAAAAATCTATATTTAAACAATTTTACAAAATAGTTCATTTCATATTCCAAAAATCGTAATTTACTATATTTCGTAGAAATCATAATTTTTGTAACATAAAAATTATAACATTTATTTATTTAAAATAAATTCATTTTTTAACACTTCAAAATTCAATAAAACTTATATCTCCAAAATCACTTAAAAATCCTTTTAAATTTGGAAATCATGACTTTAACATTTTTAAAATGCCAAAATAGGCCCAACGCTGCAACAACAATAAATACATCAATCACGGCATCCAAAACATCATATATCACATGATGTCAGAATATATCACAATATCTTTAAATAAATCAATGCTGGTGAGGAATCCAGTTGGATCCCTCCAACCTATCACCTGCAACAAATATACATATTAGAATATGTGTGCAATGTCTGCTTTAAGGCGGACACGTGTACAAAGGGTCATCCGCTCATACACGGGAACGTATAAGGTCATCTGCTCCACTAGGCAGGTATGTATCCAAATATCAATCAATATATCATATATCATCCAATTAATCATCAATCATCATAAATAATATTTATTCTCACTTATATAAAAATATTAGTGAGTTAGAAAGAGTGAGTTGTACTCACATTGTTCCCAATCGCAGTTGCAGTGTTTTATTCCAAATAAAAATAAATGACCGTTTAATTTTACCCTAAACTTGCACTAGCTCCAATAAATCCCAATCTAGCTCCATAATGTAGTGCTTTTCAATACAGACCCAACGCAATTTGTTTCGTCAATTTTCGACCTCGTATGACAAATTTATAGCATTACAAAGTTATATGAATATATACATATATACATACATACATATATATACATACACACACACACACACACACACACACACACACACATATATATATATATATATATATATATATATATATAGACACACACACATATATTATTTACAATTTTTTTTACAACCTTTAATAATCTCGGTCATTAGTTTCACTATAGCATATCGCGGCCGCTAGTTGCTTTCACCTTCTTCTTCCAGGCTATTTACGAACGCGAGAAACCCATGCCGTCGTTTAAACCTAGATTGTCGCTCCACCATACAACGTCAAGAACACGATCAGGTAATGTCGAAAGATGCGCTTCACATTGCTCCTCCATCGCCTTGAACCACGTGGCACTCAGCCACCTATTAACCTCGATAAATGCATGTGAACTGGTGATGAATGCGAGCCAAATTCTTTTCGTACCATACTAGAAAACCCATCGATGTATTGTGAGATATGGATTAAAAGATCTCGTTATCCTCCACAATCTTTTAGTTGAAGATTTTTGGAATAGATTGATGTATTGTGAGATATTTGGGGAAGAACATTGGTGATTCTCGGTCATTGATGACAGTCAGGGTCAGCGCCAACCTAGCTAGGTTTTAATGCAAATAGAAAAAATTAACGTCCTTTTATAGAAAATTGGACGACACTATTCATCTGGAAATTTTTTGAACTCGAAACAAAGCGTGCCACCCAACGCTTATAATATTTTACCCCTATTCTGAATATAATGGAGTATACAATGGGAGCCAATTCGATCGTATTTGAAAGATAGGTTTTCGAATCGACTTATTTAAATTTAAAATTCACTTAAATAGATTTCTACGCATTTTAGCTTGCCCCGGACAAACCGTAAATCCGATTGACACGAAATTTGAATTCTTGCAATAATTTAACATTACAGATCCAATGAAACTATTTTCGTCGAAATCCAAAACTTTATGAAAAATGACCATTTTCACTCGTCAATTAAATATTAAAATATTCAATTTCTGTAAATTAACTTTTAATTCAATTTTAAGAGTTCTCAAACATCATTCTAATTCAAATAGAATTTTATTCAACTTTATAAATCATTTTTATTCACATTGAATTCAATTTCCAATTATTTATGAAATTTAAAATATTAAATTAACAATTTAATTATCCAATTAAATCGTTATATTTCAAATATAAGTTATTCAAGTTATAAATTTTAACTTGTGAATATTTAAAATCAATTAAATATCCGAATTTCAAATGACAGAAATTCTAGGTCGTTACATTCTTCCCTACTTAAAAGAATTTCATCCTTGAAATTACTAAGTAAGAAAAAGTCACAAAATCCATTTACTTTTCAAAACAATTTATTCAAATTAGATATCAAATTCATTTAACGTTTTAACTTTTCCCAAAATCCATTCGTTAAACTTCTTGTAAAAACTTTTTTAGTTTTCAAATACATTCATAATTACCTTTTCTAAAATACTAATATCGTTTCAAATCATAACTAAAAATCAAAATTATGTTTATCACAATTTTTTTTCAAAATCTCAAAATTTTCTAACTCCTTAAATTTCAAAAAAATTCATCGGTGTCTCCTTTGCACGGTTCGATCGTTGTAGGATCACAACATATATATATATCACAAATATATATATATTCTTCAAGAATGAGGCATCCCGTAGGGTAAAAAGTATAAAGTACGATGGTAATCTGAGATATATATAACTTATATATTATTAGTGAGCATATACAGCTACTATAGCGTGAAAGCGAGCTCCAAATGCGAAGCAAGCGCAATCCGGACCTACTAAGCACTCAACAGCAAATGAGAAACATGTATATATGAAAATAATATCAATATACAACATATAAGAATACAACTATTATATATGCCAATATAGCAAATGAAATCAAAACAACAAATCCAATCATCAAACAACTATCATCCAACTAACATGCAACAAACCATATCTATCCAATCCATCCATAACCATATCAATATGAATTCATTTCTCATTAATATTCATTGAACTGATTTTCAATTTAATCACATTGACTCATTTACATTGGATTTTACTAACATTCATTTATTCGAATGCGATTAGTTTACATTCACTAATTTACATTCAAGTTAGTTCATTTTCAATTCAAATCAAATTCAATTACTTTAGCTTTCGGTGTCATTGATTCAATTACATATGAATTTCTATACAATCGACTAATAACCATCTAACAACCTATGTATAACCAATCATAACCAAATTTATTTACTTTACTTTGTTTACATTCAATCTGGTTTAACACATTTAATTATTCAATTTCACATTTCATTAGTTTTCAATGAATTAACACTTGCATCCACTATTCCATGTTAACTTACTTTCATTCGATTGATTAACATTTAGTCCATATTTTATTTACTAATTAGATTGCTAATTCATTTAATACTTCAAGTTGAATTACATTATATAACTCAAATTCACATTCATTAATTGCTTCATTGTTAATGTTAATACCAACTTCATTCAACATTATTTAAGTTACGTTCCTTTTTATAAACATCACTTTGTTTCACTTAAATTTCATCTCTAAGTCATTTTATTAACCTTTTACAAAGTCAAATTTCATCTCACTATTCAAATTTAGATTTTGTTTTACTTAGCAAAATTGTTTAACCATTTTAACAATTGGTTTTGCTTATATTTTCTCATTTTATAAGTTATTCAACTTATTTATTCAACTTCCAGAAACATTTACCTAACTATACTTCCATTCACATTTTTTATAGTTTCAAATCATAATTATATAATCACTTTACACTTAGGTCTAATTTCCATTTCAATAACTCATCTAATCCAGTTCAAATTATTTAACTTAACCAAGTTACATTTTGTTTTATATTATAAGTCCAAAACTCATTTCACTTATATTTATCAATTTCAACTTGGATTTTAATTCAATTTGTTTATCACAACAAAATTTCAATTTCAATTTATTATTGATAGCAAATCCATCACATAGAAACTCGAAAATAATGCTAATGATGCTGCAGTCATCACCATTATTATTTCCCGGTAACAGTAGTGAATTCAGTGCTTTATATTCTTTTTAAAATTTTCTTTTATTTACAAATCACATTTATAAATCTTACCTATATAATTTCACTATTTTACTTTACTTATATAAGATCATTCCAAATTTATTTATCTTATTTATATTTATAACAATATAAACTTTTTAAATTTGAAAAAAAAACTTTCAAAATAAACGGAATTCAAAATTTCAAATTCTTAGTTTAGATCCATTTTTATTTATAACTCGTATTTATAAATATACTTAGGTTGTTCCATTTTTTATATATAAGATTATTTTACAATTGTAAATCATATTAATTATATTTCCATACTTATAATTCCTTGCTTATATAATTTATTCTTTTACAATTGTTGCTTTTATTTAGATTATTCAAACAACTTTTATTAACTTATATATATGTATGTATGTATGTATAACTACATTTTCAACAACGAAACAATCAATTTATATACATTTTAATAATTCCTAAAAACTAATCCTTTATATATAAAATATAATCGAGGTAATTTTATTTCATTTATCCAATTTAAAATGATACTATGTCGACTTGCGTCGTTTAAGTGCTTGGAAATCCTTATTGATATAATGGCGCCCCATATACCGACCAGAATTCACAAACCGCTCAACGGATAAGCAAACACAATATAAAATATTTTATATTCACTCACAAATATGTGCTCATACATTAATACACTCAAGCTCAATCTAGGGTGCTACTGTCCCTATCTATACTGAGTACACATCAAAGCTTAGGAATATACAAAATCTAAGCTTTGATATCAAATGCGATGACCCGCAAATCCGTACCCTTTGAATCGACAATAATCCACCGATGTCCGGCCCAAAAAGCACCGACCGACGGAAAGTCAAGAGAAAGAAAAGAAGAGAAAAGAAGAGAAGAGAAGAAAGAGAGAAGATAGAGCAAAACAGAACAATACAGAATCTCACATCGCAGCGGAAAACATATAATATCATATCAATGGTCTTTACAAAATAGAAACGGTATATATACATACATTAATCAGAGTTTAACAATCAACGAATAATTATCAACCTAGACAGTTATTGAGACGACCCGCCTTTCTCTCCATAGAAAGACGCATCATCATTAAGAAAGAAAGGGATAGAAAAGAGACAGATAGAGAAGAAAGAAAGAAAAAACATCAGAATCTCAACAGTGGAACGAATAAATTATATTAATCACATAAAGATTACATAGTATACAACATCTATCAGAATTACGCAGCATATACATCACACACTAGACAGTTATAAACACCTGTCTAGTTATTACAACTCAAAATACAACTCAAACAAACGACTCAAAGATACCAACACAGCGGAACACTATATATCTACAAACGCTGAAGCCTCCTGCTCCATTGCTCCTCCAGAGTCTGTTAAAGCAAACCTGAATCCCTGGCTACTCGTAAAATTTGAGTACCCAAGAGTTTAAGAAAACAAAAGATAAACTCCGGGTCAGACATGGGTCTGGGGTGAGTAACAGGTTAAGGTTGCTTAACTTTGAAAACCTTTGAAAACAAAAGGTATCACGTAAGACTCCCCACACATAAACATGGGTAAGTTTTTACCTTACGCTAACTAAAACATTTGATAGGAAATCCAATGATATTATAATAGGGTGTAGGGTTTTCAAGTAAATAAGAAATAGTTGAAATTGTTACATGAGTAATTCCAGCATACTAGCCACAAAGTGGGTAATACAATCAAAACCGTAAGGGCATGTAGGAAGAATGGGTTTCCATCAATGGCAGGGCTACTGGTGTACCGCCCGTCACAGTACATGGCCTAGATAACCATACCAAGTATTACTCCCAATCCCCTGCAACATAAGGCCGGAACCATCCCTTACTGGACAGTCCCAAACAAGACAACCCCGACAGTTGTTGTAATCAACTGCCCTGCACAGCCGAATATAAAGGGACTTCTAGACAGGGGAAGATCTTGTCCAACTTGGATTCCACACACTTAGCCTTGCTGCATCTCCCATGTTTTAGCCATTCCTGGTTGATGAGGCTTGAGGCTGCAATTACCTTTAGAGAACACATCTCTTAGAATGCTCATCGTCCACCTTATGATGTTCTGAAAGCATTCAATCCATACAAGTTCGTTCCGAGTTCGAACTTAACCGAAGGCATTATCTCGTTACACTCATTTTGGAATCACCCTCAAAGTTAACGACGATGACCCTTGCACTCTGAATCTTCATTTTCCCTTGAGATTCACGACCTGTCGTTAATTTGGATCGATGTGGTTCTGATATCCAAATTTGGAAACCCGATCCCAGTCTCATCGAAATCCAAAACGCCATCTTTTAAATCCAAGTTGTTTTAAAGTTAAAACAATGTGATTCATTATCTATATTCACACAGATAGATAATTCACAATCTCACAGATAGGTACATCATATCATCACCATTCAATCAAAGCATCCATATCACAGATAAGCATATATATCCCATATCAGAGATATCAAACCATTCAAGCTAATCAATATCATCCAACTATCCATAAGCAAAGATTTATTAATCACACCATCTATAATTAATTTAAAATGAATTAAATTAATTACTTCATCTCTAATTAATTCAAAATAAATTAAATTAATTACTTTAATCACATAAACCTTGCTTACTTAACCATTAATTAGTTTCAAACCAATTAATCATTCTCTAAATATCCATCTTTAATTAATCACCCTTGATTAATTATTCTCTAATTACTTCAAGTAATTATCCTTTAATTAATTACACAAATTAATTATTCTCAAACAATCACAGTAATTAACCTTTAATTACTTCATTAATTAATTAATTAATTATAATTAATTATATTAATCCTTAATTAATTGCATTAATTAATTACTCTATATCACTTATTATTGATTAATTAATCTACCCTTAATTACATCATTAATTATATTAATTAATGATCCCTAATTACTTCTTTAATTAATTAATCTTTAATTCGTTATATTTAATCAATTAATCTTTGATTAATTATATTTAATTAATTAATCTTTAATTAATCTCATTCATTGATCAGCCTTGATTAATCACATTCAGTAATTAACTACCCTTAATTAGTTACCTTACTTAATTAACTTCAAATAACTTTATTAATTAATTCTTAAGTTAATTACACCAAGTAATTAATTATTAGTTTACATTCACTAAGTAATTATTCTTCATGTTAATTACACAAAGTAATTAAACCCAAATTATTTCCATTAATAATTACCACTCCAATTTAATTTCATTCAGTAATTACTTACCAATCACTTCACTAAGTAATTATACTTAATAAATTACACTAAGTAATTATACTTAACCTATCATCCAGTGATTATTTTAAATTAATTAAACTAATAAATTAACTTAAACTAATCACATTAATTTAATTAATTACATTGAGTAATTAATCCCTTTAATTACTTTCATTAAGTAGTTGTACCTAAATAATATCACAAATGATTATCCTTAATTAATTAATAGATTAATTATTAAAAATTAATCACATTAATTAATTATTTAATAATCCCATGTTAATGATCTCTCATTAACTATTAACAATTTTTTAATTACTTTCTTAAGTAATTAAACTTTAATTAACCATTATTAATTATAAATTAATTAAGTCTTAGTTACCAACTAATTAATCTCTAATTACTTAATTAATTAAATGCTTAATTGTAACTTAATTAATCTTAAATTACTTAATTAATTAATACTAAATCATTAATTAATTAAATTAATTAATTCCCTGAATTTCCTTATTAATTTAATGAATCACAAATCATCAAATCTTAATTTAACTTTTAAGACAAAAACAATATTCTTATTGATGACTTAATTATCATTTACAAATACAATTGAAAACATTTACCTTTAAATTTGATTTTAAATTTCATTTCAAATTTAAGATTCAAAATGAGTAACAATTTAAACTTTAGCCAAATTTAAATCAATTTATAATTTTTTTAAACAAATGTAAAGAAACATTTATCATTTATAAAAGAAACTTATATAAAGAAAAGTTTAAACTAAATTACTTGATTATATTTAAAACCAAGCTTTAAAAATAAATTAACATTTAACTTAAAAATTTAAGTTAAACTAATTTATATAACTTTCCACTCAAATATTAAAGAAACTTTTTATAAAAGAATATAAATAAAGTTTTAACATTTTCTTGAAAACCATTTCATTTAAAATATACTTTAAAATTTTAAAGTTGTTTAAACATTTTAAATTTTATAAAACTTTATTTATTTCAAAACTAGGATACAAATTTAATTTGAATCCTTACTTTAAAACTTGATTTAAAACTTTGTTTAAATCCTGTTTTGAAAATTTTAAATTCATTTTAAAATTTAAAACACTGACAATTTTAAAACCTGACAGGTTTTAAAAAAACTGTTACAATTCATATGACTCAAACCCACCCTCAAAAGCTTCGAGTCAAAACCCACAATGCTTCGAGCAACACATGAAAATGACTCGAGAAATCTCGAGTACCCTTCCTCTTCCATTTCTGGCTTCACCAAGAAAATAAAACTGCACCATGCACATGCACGGTGGTTCCGACCATCTCTGGTCTACTACGACGACTTCCTCACATCAGCAATCACCCTCGCACTCCATCAAGGAGTAAGAAATGTGGAATATGGATCTTAAGGCTAGGATTAACACTAGAGGGAGGGTGAAAAGGAATTACTAAATCTTTTTGAGTTTTTGTTAATTTGAACACAAATATATGCAATATTCAGACACAGATATGATCACAGAATCAAACACAGATGCAGAAATAAAGTAAAAACAATAAAGGAAAGAACACACAGGATTTTATACTAGTTCGGATTTACCCTACATCCAGTCCCGCACACAAGTACAGATTTCCTTTCAAAAGCAGTTGTACAATTACACCCTCGATTTCAAGGCCACGAGGTACACCACTCCAGATTCACAATCCTCTAGGTAGAGATACTTGATTTCAAGGGCAACAAGTTCACCCAATTGATTTCCAAGGCTACAATCACACCTTTTCTCGGTTGATTGATTTCACAGGCTACAATCACGCCTTTTCTCGCTTAGTTTATTACAAAGAAGCCTATAACTCTGAACAGCACCGAGATCTTGTTGAGATAGTGATAGAGAATCAAACCAGAAATGATCTAGTTAGATTCAATGTTGATTTCGGCAGAGTAATGGTAAAAATGTGTACAAAAAATGTGGAAGAAGAAGAGGAGTGAAATCAGAGAAAATATGAATGCAAATTCGTTCAAAACTACCCCGATTTATAGTAGAACAACGACCATATCCATTCGTGAAAGGATATGACAAATAGACACTGTTCAAAATTTTGAAATAAACTACTACCATGTCGACATGGGGTACTTAAGGATGTCGACATGCCTAAGGTATTTTTGGTAATTTGCTTTTCTATGAAAATAACTTCTATCTTGTATTAAAACTATATTAAAACTATTTTAAACTTTATAAATATACTTAATTATAGTTAAAATACATAAGTAAATATAGAGAATAATATTTTGGTGTATATATATATAATTTTACTATAATTTTATATTTAAATCTAAGTATAAATATTAAAAGTTAAATATATTATCATTAAAAGATAGTTTAAAACTAATGATAATTTGATTTTGAAAATAAAGATTATTTTGAGGATAAAAGTATTTAAAACTAGGATAGATGTTTTTGATTCTTTTAAAAGGAAGGTTTTGAAATCATTTTGAAAACAAGATATAATTTTGTAAAAACATTTTGAATAAAAGGTTAGCGGATACAAAACAATGTTCCACTAGATTTTTCGTATGTTCCATCCTACTTAGGGTTCCATCCCTTTAACAGCCTCGAAGTGGATTCCATTCTACGAATAAATTGGATTTTAAGATGCCAGTGATTTTCTGGGAGTTTTAACAAAACTCCTGATTAAATTACTTATTATTGAAATCTTGAACTCTTGATATTCTTGGTACTCATGAGTCTTTAATCTTGATATTTTGAATCTTTATACTGTACAGTCTTCATCCTCGGTACATGTATGGTTAGATCCTGCATATACATATATATCTAAACTATAATGTTAGTATTTATATTTTATAATCTTATTCTAAGGTTGTTGTCATCAAAACCATCATCTCAAGGACTAACACATGGTCATCAGATTATCAAAACAAACTCGAAATCAAATTCGAGTATACAAACCCAAGCCTGGAACAACCTTCAAAACCTGGAACCACCTCACTCTCACGTCTCCGACCACTGGAGTGCCTAAACTTCCGGTCACATATTCGCCATCTTCTAAGCTTTCAATCGCCAAAGTTTCGATGAACTCGATCCACTAGGGTAGCCATGATGAACAAATTCCCGATCACCATAAAAGCTAGGGTTAAAAACAAAATCAACCTCATGTCATCGCCACAGGGATTTGATCATCTCCCAGACATTTTTCCCAAACCCTCCGACCATCCCTGCATCTTCAGTGAGAATCACAACCATCCCGATCAACTAGATCGCCAGAGACAACCCAAATCTCCCAATACCGATCAACTTGAACTGCTCATTCAACCTCAAACTAAAAATTATGATTTTAGTTTTAAAAATCATGTTTGTGGATGAATTTTCAGATTACATGCCTAAAACATTGAATTAGTATGTTTGAAATCTTGACAAAACTAATGCAACCCTGTTCTTTGGTTTTCCAGAGACATCTCAAGTTTTATTTTAACTTAATTAAATTTTTGAACCTTAGTTTATGATAAAGCAAATCATTTTTGTTTTAAGCTTCAACCTTAATAAAGATTAGTTCAAGAGAAGATGAATTTTTGTTTAAATCCTAGCTCTGAAACTAAAAAAACAGAAGGGTTGCTGATACAACAGGCATGCACACATCTCATACATCTATATATATACACAACGATGCACTTAAAATTATACACACAAACAAACTTATTTCCAGAGATAATCAAGCAACCAAATTCATACTTAATTTATTTTTAAAAAAAAGTGTTACTCACCTATTTGAAAATGAAGAACAAGAGTCTTCCTTTCAAAAAGCTTCTGAATCCTTAAAACTCTGAGTTGCTGCAATTTGCCTTTAATTAAAAAACTGCAGTTGCATGCTATTGAAATTGGAAATCCTTTATTGCTGTGATGTTTTAAACTTGCTAGCTGAAATGACTTTGCTTTTTAAAATTGAGAAAATTGCTTGCTTTTGATTTATCTCAAATTTGAAGAATGAAATTTGCAGGCTTGATTTTGAAATTGAGTTACAGGTACATGATTTTGAAAATGATTTACAAACTTGATTTGCTTGATTAACTTTCTTTTGAAGCAAGTTACAAGCTGAAGAAAATGCAGCCCTTTGGATTTCAGATTGAAGAAATGTTACAGTTTTTTTAAAAATGCAGGCTTTTGAATTTTGATTGCAAATTTTGATTACAAGTTGTTGAATAGGATTAGCTTTCTAGTTTGAGGAGTTTGATTACTGATTTTGTTTTTGAAAATTGTTTCAGCTGAAGTTTTCTTAACTTTGAATTTGAAGAAAATAAAAAAGAATGAGGGTGAGAAGCAATGTGTTTGTATAAGTAAATTTTGTGATTTAATTAAAATAAAAGAAAATGAAAATTAATAAGGAAACTTGTCTAATATCTTAACATTTGTCATCTTGAATTAATATTTACTTCACACATGTTATTAGGTTACTTAATGTATTAACACTTGTCATATGTATTATTTTGTTTATTTTAAATGTTAAATAAAAAGCTTTACTTAATTTATTTATTCTTATGTAAATGTATGTGTGAATTTCTTTTTAAAGACAATGTAATAAAACTAATTATATATAAATAAAAGCTTATCCAAATATTTTTAAAATGTCTATCTTTTGAATTTCAAATTCAAATTCAAATTCAAATTAAATATGAAAATCCAAATTAAAGTCAACATATTCAATTTGAAATAACAATCCCATTTTCCTTAAAATCTATTTATATCTAAACACATTGTTATTATTATTTAAAAATAACAATTTATGAATTTTAAATAATTTATAAAAGAAATTATTTCTTTATTATAAATTACTTATTTTATTATATGTATTATTGTATCATTTGTAAAATTGTATTTTAAACCTTTATATATTTTTTCAAATCGTATTTATCAAGCAATACTTTAAAATAAAATAAAACAAATCTTTTTATTACTCTTATTTGAATTTAAATTTAAACTTAGGCTTAAAAATAAATTTTAAACAATTAACATCTATCTTAAGTATTTTAAAACTATATAATTATTTATTTAAATAACTTTGAAAAGTTTTATATTAAATTAATTAGAATTTCCAAATTGCCAAATATATTAGAATTTGAAAACATGATTTATTTATTTATTAAATTCAAACCAAAGATTTCTATTTACAATATATATACACACACACACACACACACACACACACACACACACACACATTATAAATAGAAAACATTTTATTAACTTTAAAATTTACCAACTTAATTATTTATTTGCTTTTGAAAGAATAAATTGCCAATTTAAATTAACATTATAAAAGAAAGTTATCAAATCAATTTAACTTTTAATACACATTATTAAATTGATATTGCCCAAAATTCCGGGTCATCACAGTTATAATAACAAATCCTCACAATTGCTGATAATATAAAAAACTAAGCAACGATGCAGTGGATAATCAACCAAATACGGATATACGAAAATGAAGATCTCCTGCTCTCTTGCTGAAGCTCCAATAGCACCAAAACTAAACCTGTAAATATACTCGGTCTGACCCGAGCATTGAAAGGGAAGAACGTCCGGATCAGTCTGGTAAACTAGTATGAGAAATACACTCAACTGAATTTATTAAATTACCAGACTTTTCCTTTACCAAAACAAAAGTATCTCGTAAGACAAGTCCATATATAAACACAAACATTTTTTTACCTTACGATAAATAAAACATATCATATCAAATCCTCTTATATTATACTAGTGTCTAGTATACAAATAATATTAATCATAGCCAAAATTGTTGCATTTATTAAATCCCAGCATGTAGTCCAATTGGGTGATACAATCAAATTGGAAGGTACGTAGTGGAGTTTGGATTTCGATACAAACGACCAGATGAAGGGACTACCTTCCGACAGCGCATCTCTAGAAGAATGTACCGAGAACCATCACAAAGGATCCTCTACCAACATAAGACTGGCCAATCTCTATAACTAGATGGTACCGAATATATCATCCTCCAGTCGTTACCGACCTTTACCGAGGGCCCTCTAGCATAAAAACCATAATAATCAGATACACGATGTCATAACGTGCAAAGATATATCGAGAAGTGGATGATCATACCTTAATGGGAGCGATCCACTTAGCCTTGCCTCATCTAACCCTGTTTTGGTCATTTCTGGTTGATGAGGCCTGAGGTAACGATTGCCTTTCACAATCAAAATCACAATCACTTCACTTTGAATGCCACACGACCATTTCCGTTGACTACTAATTGCCTTCCACAATAATACAACCCTTAAGCTCACACGTCTCAAGGAGAGTGTTAAGCTAAGAGAAGTTGCCTTCTCCGCCACCACTGATGTACGTTTGTGAAAACCAATGTTCGTAATCCTTAAAAATTCAGTTTCATACAAATATCCACACAAGTTGTCCAGGAACAGGATACACCGAATGTACTTTCCTACCACATCATGTCGGGAAATCCCTAATAGTCCTTGCACTGCATATCTCATAATGAAGAGACCACTGCTACTGGATGTATGTTGGAATTTTAACCCCGAACGATCAACAAGCAGTTTTTCACTATGAAAATCCAGAAAATCAATATCATCATAAGCAACCTGCATAATCCTTGCATATACGTTGGTTCGGAGGGGTTTTCAAATGAATCTGATCCCGGTCTCTTCGCACCAACAACGCAAAAATGTTTCTCAACCTCACATAGAAGCTAAGTCTCATAGACTTATCACGTCTCCAACTTTTGCTATCCTTCAGGCCAAGAAGGAAGCTCGATAGGTTGGAGTAATACTCCGCACTATACGAATCATCATCCTCAACACAAACGATAATCAAGCCTAAATAGAAGGCTACGTACTAAGTGTACGACTAAATAGTTCCCACAACAAGTTGAGGAATTAAAAATTTGGGGCAATTTGATAGTTGGTTATTTAACTATCAAAGCACACAAACAAATATTCAACACCATAACAATCACTAGGCCCTTTTAATTAATCTTTTATTAATTAAATCATTTGTCAAATATTCACTTCAAATTTCTTTAAAAAGATATATTTCAAACCATTTCAACTTTTCAATATTGGAAAACATTTCCATACACTTATTTAATAATAAGTAATTCACAATTCTATTTACTTTCAACACTTAGAAGATATTCCATATACTTAAATCATGATTAAGTATATATTTTATTCTTTAAGGAAAATGTTCTTTTTAAACACAATTATTTGGGTCAAACCGAATGTTGCGTAAAACATCATTACGACAACCCAAAATTACTAGTATAGGGATTCGAAAATAAGATAGATATATAAATCCCAATACGATACAAAAACATTTCCTTTCGAAAATCATTTACTATAAAAATAGTGTTACAGTCCATCATTTCCTTATTTCTTGAAAATGTCTATTTCAACAATGAATGTTGAAATCTATGTATCCGATACTCAACACATTATAAAACATCTTTAAACCATTTAACTTCATTTAAAATTATCACTTCCCAAAAATATCTATTTTATTCAATATATTATTCACTGTCCAAAATCGTGAATATAGTTCATTTATCCAAATTAAAACTTCTACACATTTATTTTAAAAGATTATCCACTGTCCAAAATCGTGGATATGATTCCCAACCAAGTTCTTTATTATTTCAACATTTAATTTAAGGATAACTCACTGCCAAAATCGTGAATATAACTTTAAATAAACTTCTATATTTATTTTATCAAATTCAATTGATTTTGGATTTGTAAAACAATGTTTATAAATTCCATTTACATATTTTATAAAACTTCAATATATAAAATCCCTTTATTAACAAATTCCATTTTCTATCATTTATATGCCAAAATCCAAATTATAAGTTAGTTTACTTATAATTCTCTTATTTCCAAAATCATTCTTTTTATAACTTCACAAATTATAAATCTTATTACTTATAAGATACAATTATAACTCATTTTAACACTTATAAAGACTCATTTATAATTCCATTATTTTGATTTATAAAAATTCAATTTTATAAATATTATTTATAAATCTTTTTTAATGAATTCAAAAATCTCCATTTAAACTATTTTACAAAATAGTTCATTTCGTATTCCAAAAATCATAATTTACTATATTTCATAGAAATCATAATTTTTATAACATAAAATTATAATATTTATTTATTTAAAAGAAATTCATTTCTTTAATTTAATAAAACATATATCTCCAAAATCACTTAAAAATCCTTTTAAATTTGGAAATCATCACTTCAACATTTTAAAATTCCAAAATAGTCCCAATGCTGCAACAACACTAAATAACCAATCACGGCATCCAAAACATCATATATCATATGATAACAGAATATATCATAATATCTGTAAATAAATCAATAGTAGTGAGGAATCCAGTTGGATCCCTCCAACCTATCACCTGCAAAAATATACATATTAGAATATGTATACATGTTCGCTTCAAGGCAGACGCATGTACAAAGGGCCATCCGCTCATACATGGGAACGTATAGGGTCATCTGCTCCACTAGGCAGGTATATATCCAAATACCAATCAATATATCATATATCATCCAATCAATCATCATAAATAATATTTATTCTCACTTATATAAAAATATCAGTAAGTTAGAAAGAGTGAGTTGTACTCACATTATTTCCAATCGCAGTTGCAGTGTTTTATTCCAAATAAAATTAAATGACCGTTTAATTTTATCCAAAACTTACACTAGCTCAAATAAATCCCAATCAGCTCCATAATGTATGCTCATCAATATGGACCCAACGCAATTCATTTCGTCAATTTTCGACCTCGTATGACAAAGTTATAGCATTACAAAGTTATACGAATATATATATATATATATATATATATATATATTACTTAAAAAAAAATATTACCTTTAATAACCTCGGTCGTTAGTTTCACTATAGCAGATTGTGGCCACTCGTTGCTTTTATCTTCTTGCAGGCTATTTACGAATGCGAGAAACCCATGCCATCATTCAAATCTAGATTGTCGCTCCACCATACGATGTCGAGAACACGATTAGGTAATGTCGAACAATGCGTTTAACCTTGCTTCTCCACCACCTTGAAACATGTGGCACTCAACCACCTATTGACCTCGATAAACGTGTGTGAACCGATGATGAACGCGAGCCAAATTCTCTTCATACCATACTCGAATACCCATCAAATCCATATGGATTGAAAGATCTCGTTATCCTCCACAATCTTTTAGTTGAAGATTTTTGGAATAGATCGATGGATTGTGAGATATTTGGTGAACAACATTGGTGATTATCGGCCATTGATGATAATTAGGGCCGGCACCAACCTTAGCTAGGTTTTAATGCAAATAGAAAAAATTAACGTCCTTTTATAGAAAATTCGACGATACTATTCATCCGGAAATTTTTTGAACTCGAAACAAAGTGCGCCACCGGGCATTTATAATGTTTTACCCATATTTCGAACACAATGGAATATATATCGAAAGCCAATTCGATCGTATTTGAAAGATAGACTTTCAGATCGACTTATTTAAATTTAAAATTCACTTAAACGGATTTCTATGCATTTTAGCTTACCCGAGAAAACCGTAGATCCGATTGACACGAAATTTGAAATTTTACAATAATTTAACATTACAGATGCAATGAAACTGGTTTCGTCGAAATCCAACACTGTATGAAAAATGACCATTTTCACTCGTAAATTAAATATTAAAATATTCAATTTTTGCAAATTAACTTTTAATTCAATTTTAAGAGTTCTCTAACATCATTCTAATTAAAATAGAATTTAATTCAACTTTATAAATCATTTTTATTCACATTAAATTCAATTTCCAATTATTTATGAAATTCTAATATAAAGCTAACAATTTAATTATCCAATTAAATCTTTATATTTTAAATATAAGCTATGCCGCATATAAATTTTAGCTTGTGAATATTTAAAATCAATTAAATATTAGAATTTCAAATGACAAAAATTCTGGGTCATTACAGAAGCAATGTTTCCACAAACCCTTACTTGAACCTAATGCTTTCGAAAGGTATGTTATTAGTGTTTCGAAGGGGAAGTCCTAATGCTTTTGAAAGATATATTTTAAGTGTTCCGAAAGGTTTGTTTTAAGTGTTCCAAAAGGAAAGTTTCCAATGCTTTTGAAAGACAAGTTTAAATGGTTTCGAAAGGGGATTTCTAAGGTTTTATATAATGGTTTCGAAGTGGAAGCCTTCAATTATTTTGAAAGAGATTGTTTAAGGTTTAAACAAGGGTTTCGAAGGTATTTCTTTGGCTTTAAGGCCTAAAGATTTCTAAGTTAAAAAGAGGCTCTAACTTATTTTGAAGGGATAGATAATCCCACTTATTAGATTCCGTCAACATTGTTTTGTGTAAAGCATATACCATGGCATAAGTATTTTGAGTAAAACGAAGAGTATGATTTTCTAGTTTTATAAAAGTATGATTTCCATGGTAAATCATTTGTAAAGATTGGTTACAAGGAAGTGATATCTTGAAAAGGGTAGTTAACCCTAAGTATATGACTTAGATTTTAGAAGACCGGATGGGACTAGTGTAGGGTCATGCCCTATACTTTAGCTAGTAGCCCATAGCTAATATAAGTCCAAAATTCCAGTGTGTGGGGCTTTGTCGCTGGTGTAGTGTAATTAACTTATTCGTCTAAAGGAGAACCTGAAAACATTAACTCTCAAACTACTCAAAATCAATTGAGCATCCGAGAGTTTAAGGGGAAAACATAAACTTCGAGTCAGACAAAAAATCTGGTATGAATAATAACCTACCATCTCGAACCACATAGATGTCTATTGAGACCATGTCGTTTAGTGGAATGGATTTTCCCTTTACTAGTATCTTAATCCAATTTATAATAACCACATACTGTGCACTTGCATCAACAATGGTTAAGACATAACATAATAAAACGTATCATGATAATATATAAGCATGCAATATGCTCTGGATTTACCATCCCCATTTACTTGACTATCTGTCTCAAGTTATAGTTTCTAGGGTCACTATTAACCTATTAGTTTTTATGAGCTAACTAAAAACCTGTTAATTCTTCATGGAATTCCCATCCACTTTCATAATTTTCATGGGGTCACTATGAACCTGTTGGTTCCTTCCAATACTATCATCCAATCATAGTTTTCATGGGATCTCCATAAACGTATTGGTATCTACCAACAACTTTCTCCAGCCATAGTTTTCATGGGCTTACCATGAACCTGTTGGGTTCTCCAATCTTTCATGTCATAGTTTTCATGGGTTGACTATGAACCTATTGATCTCTTTCAATAACTTATTCTAGGTATAGTTTTTATGAGATTACTAGGAACCTATTTGCCCCTACCAATAACAACATAGTTTTCATGAACTTACTAAGAACCTGTCTAAACCAATAATCCTTTGATCAATCTATGGGAATCCTATATTCTAGTCTATCTGACCTTCTGGATGCAATCCTACTTACACAGGAGTTAACTCAATGCATATTCACTACTGGGACAACCTAGTTTGGTATTCTTCCCTTAATACTCCAAAATGTAGTTATGTCTTAATTATGAAGTGAATATGTTTACAGAAGAAGCAAACATGAAAACTGATCAAAACAAAGTAATATAAACATCTATGATTTAATTCCTTGTAATCATTTTTCTATTGGAACATGGTTAATACCCTTACCCCACCATCTTTAGCAAGAAAAGCTTCTTCAAAATTCCATAGTTATATGCCATTTCAAAACTCTTTCATGTTGCCATGGGTTTATCTTTTAAAATGAGATTGGGTTCTCAAATTTGAAAACTAAGGCTTCCTTCTATATACTTTATATCATTACTTAATACGTTAGGCCTTCACTTTTGAAACCATTAAAAACATACCTTTCAAAACACTCAAAGCTTATCTTTCAAAACCATTAAAGGTATATCTTTCGAAACACTTAAAAACTTCCTTTCGAAAGCATTTAGCTTAAGCAAGAATTTATGAAAGCATAGCTTCAAAACCATTTGAAAGAATTCCTTTCGAAAGCATTGATTTTAAGTAAAATAATTGGGGAAAAGGATAGCTTCAAAACTATTTGATAAAAGCGGCTATAAGGACCCTTTCAAAAGCTTTGGGAAGGCGGCTTCAATATTAATAAAATGAAAGCCTTCCTTTCGAACTCATTATTATAAGGCCATAAGGAAAAGCAACCTTTAACCAATTGAAAGGTACGAAGGCCACAGCAATGTAGCGTATAGGTACAAGTGTGGCAACTCATCCGAAAGCTTCTTTAAAAACAAAGTATGCGGCAACCCTTTCAAATGCTTCTTTAAAAACAAAGTATGTGGCAACTCTTTCAAAAAATCTTTTCTAAAAACAAAGGAAGGCTAATCGATTCGAAAGCTTTAACCCCTTCGAAAGCATCTTTTAAAAACAAAGGCAAGTAGTTATTTAAAAGCTTACAAGGATGACTTTAACTACTTTGAAAGCATGCCTTTTGACAAGGACCCTTCCGCCTTTCTCTGAACAACTACGTATCAATAGCTTGATGCCATGTGAAATGGTTTCGAATGAGTTCATTAACAGAAGTGTGATGATGAAAGCTAGGAAATGGAAGTGTTGAAGTTATAAATCAAAACAAAAATGGTTTTATTGCCTTTCTAAGAAATACTTTTTTTACCTAACTTACTCAAAATATGATTGATTGCACATTCTTTATCGAAATTCTTTTCTAAAAAGGTTGCCGAATTCAACAATTAATAATTAAAATCATTTTAATATATAAGTCATTCCCTTCAATAAAACAATTAAACATTTAAGTCCTCCGACTTAAATAATTTAATAACCATATTAAAACACTTTGGAAAAATCCTTAAAATCACAATAATACTCTTTTAATACGTTTCTAACAAATATAAATTCCAGACCCGAAGTCATTAAATAATTTCCATTATTAATTTAAATCCAAAATTACCGATTTCTTCCATTCAAAATTCATAATAAATTATCCATAGCTTGGAATATTAAGAAAATTTAAACCCATCTTCAAAATGTTGTTTTACTCAACATATTCAAACATCGTGGCATTTGGAAATCGATTCACGATTTTAACCTTAAAATGGTATTATATTATTCCACAAAACCTTGTTTAAGTTAAAATATGGCATATAATTAAAGCATATCATCATTCATCCATCCAAACGGGTTTAAACCTTAAAAATCGAATTTAAACATTTAAGAAGACATATATAAGATGGTTTAAATTATTATTCACCTTGTTTGGATAAGGAACTTGAGATTTGTTGTTGCTTTAATCTTCCTAACTTGAATCTTAGCCTCTAGTTGATTTTGAGCTCGTCTTCTCCATATTACCCTTGCCTTATTCTCTTAGGTATTTAACTTATAAACCATTTTTATAAATCCATTTAGTAAAGACGTGACCCTAATTGGTTTACAAATCTCAATTCCCTTATCACTCTAATCTCTACATTATTCTATTGAATTTATCCAATTAAATCTTCTGAATAATGCTGTTTAAAATTAGGAGTGTTACAGAACCTAGGACGTCATTGAGTGTTATACTATTCCATCTCGTTACCCAACTCCATTCAACTTCATGGACTCCCCAAAGTCGAAAAAGAGGAAACAAGTTCCTCATTCCCCCTACTTAGCCTACACCAGCTCTAGATTCGAACTGGGCATTTTCTCAACCATTCGTACGTCTGAAATTTAATTCAGACATCAAACCTCCTATAGAATAAAATAGACATAGGTATTCAGATGTCTAAACCTATTTACAGACATCTAAAAATAAATCCAAATGTTTGAATCAGGTCAGAAATTAACCGACTCTTTTCTATTTTGCTATTTCTGGAATCTAGACATCTGAAACTAAATTTGTACATTTGAATTAAGGTTTCTAGGTTTTTTCCTTATTTTTATTTACTCCATCATCGCGGATTAGAGTACAAATGCAAGGGTTCATTTTTAACAGCATTTCAGGTAAAATTCTATTTTTGTATATATATGTATATAACTACAACTTGTTAATCTCTACAATTGTAGATAACGTTTCAACCAATTACCCATGGGTATTTCAATCATAAATCTATGTGTATTTCATAATAAATGGAATTAATTTAAGGTATTCACAAGGCTATATTCGGTAACTATTTACCTATCCAAAATCATTCCAATTTATTATACAAAAATTTGTAACTATATAATTAGGGATTAATCACAATAGTCGATCCTTTATCCTACTTCAATAATTATGTTATTGAATTATCACCTAAGGTTTTGCATCATTTATACCCTTATAGATTCATAGCTAAAATTATCGATTTAAAAAAAACTCTAGTTTGAAATTTCCATTCCAATTTTGAAAATCATATGTTTAATCCAGGTAGAGTTATAAAGGAAATTAACTACTTATTGATCATCATAACACATCGTAATCAATCCTCTCACCTCGAAGAGCCATTTGAAGAAATCCTTTTTCTATCGATTTGAATTTGTTCCTCTTCTTCATTTGGCTAGCTTGTTGATTTTGCTTCTTCTTTCTTCATATTTGGATTCTTTACTCTTTATTTTTATTTGCTCCTTTTTTCTCTTTTAATTTTTATTTGTTTTGCTTTGAATTAAAATTTGGAAAAGAGGTTTAGGAAATTGGTGTTTAGGTTAAGAAGTTTGGAGAAGGAAGGAGAAGAAAAGAAAAATTAAAGAGGTGGCAGCTAGAGTTAGAGTGAAGAAAGAAAGGACTTAAGTTACATTTATAGATAAAATTAGGTGAAGTCTAGGTTTAGGAAAAATTATTTACTCATAACCTTTACATATGTGCAAAATTCATTTCCTTTTATTTTGTTAAAAAATAACATTTATCCTCTCCCAATTAATGTCACTATTCATATTAATACCATTTATTATAATTTAAACAAATATCATTTATTGATATCCTACATACATACATGTGTGTGTGTGTGTGTGTATATGTATGTATGTATATGTGTGTGTATTAACTATTGTAAGGAATCATGAATATTAATCAAGTACACACACTTATATTAATTAGGAACCTTCTCTTTATTAATAATTGCGCAACCAATTTGTAATTGATTGGTATTTATATTATTTTTTACTAATAAAGGGATAATGTATCTTACCTTTTCTTTAAGAAATTCTTTCCTTCCGTGAGTATATTGTTATCTTCTCTTTTCAAAATATGTAGTGTTTCTTTCACTAAATGCATTCTTTTTCACAAATAATTTATTACCTTCCCTTTCTAATATACATAACATATCCTTTCATTAATTGCAGCAATAAATTTAATTATCATGATAATTAATGTTTCCCCTGAAGCAGTTTGTGACACCCACCATGAGACCCATACTAACAAAGAATATTACAAAGTAATATTATCGGCTAACGCAAAAATAAGACCGATTAGGAATGACCATCTATGAATTTTACTTTAAGAGAGCCTCGATACGTAGAATAATATGTTATACATTTCTTTGATCAAATGGAATCAACATGTACAATTCAGGCATAAAACAAAACAACGATGGCTATAATAAAATCTAGAAAAACATATAATAAATACAGATCACAGAATCACAGACAGAGTGGAACATGAATAGATACAAGTCTGAACCAACCCAAAATATATACATGATGTAGACTGCACATATACAAGGTGCTACATCTCAAAATATAAATATTTTCATAAAAGAAGTCTAGCTTGAAATAAGATACAACATGACATCACACATATACATAAGCAACTACTAGCTAACAGATAGGACATCCACTCTAAAACATTAATCTAGAGGACCTTAAACATCTCGGTATGACCCAAGGATTATAAAAATAATAAATAGGTCGGTCTAGATTAAGATAAATGAGTTAGCTAAAATGAATGATAGATAAAGTGAACTAGATCTCAAATATAGTCATATATTGAACAATATCAAACATGCATTAATAACTTCAAATCACCAAATACTAAAAATCAAGATAGCTTATTAAAAGCAAAAATTCTCAAAATTAATTGTTGATAATTTAAGCAACATCAAATCTATAAATTTCACAAATAGAAATCCAGAAATCTCACAAAAAGTGGGAATGCGCCAAACTCCAAGATTAGTGAAATAAATTCACCTACATGCATGTAACTCCAAGATATACATATAAGTCTATAAACATCAAGATAGGTACGAGACCTATAAACATTAATCTCTGAAATAGGTACGAGGCCTATAAACATTAAGATAGCTACGAGACCTATACACATCAAGATAAGAACAAGTCCTATAAACATCAAGATAGGTATGAGACCTACAAACTCCAAGATAGGAACAAGTCTTATAAACTCCAAAGGCGAGTCATAAACTCATAGATGAAAGTGTTAAATATTTTCGAATAGCAAGCGAAAAGATAACGACCATGTGTCCCATACCATATGGGTTTACCCAACGTAGACTATACAATAGTAAACTCCGCTTGTGTGTAGCAATGGTTTGGTTGAGCAAGTCCGAGAATTAATCGGTAAAACAAACAGAGCATTTCGTACCACTCATTTTATTTAACCATTTAAATCAATTCCTCGTTCAATCAATGTCATGCAATTTTTATAAAATTCTTCATTTTAAAATTATTTTTGGTAAAACATCGATTTGTAACGGAAACATACATACATATAAGTACACATTTCAAATCATCACTCCAAATCATTTTTAAAACCATTTTCAAAGATAATAACACTATATATGTTTCTAAAATTATTTATATAGAAATTAGATTTGTACTTAAAAAGATTTTCATAAAATGGTTTGATTTAGAAATCAGCCTTCTATAAATTCGATCTGAAAATGTGCATCAAAAGTATGTCTTACTCCCAAGATCCATAGAAAAACTTTATGGTATAAAACATCAAAATGAATTCATAAATTCAGAGTCAAAATCCAAAAATATCAATGAAAATGATGCGAAATGCAACACCAAAATCAAGCCATCAATCTTAAGAAATATGGGCAAAAAATAGTGAATAGGTCGATCGAAAAACACCAAAACATAACCTAGAAGTCAAGTCCAGGCCGCAACCGGTGCATAGGTATAGTTTGTCGTGACCGGTGCATTGGTAGGGCATATAGGTCCACTACTTGCATCACCTTGGCCAACTCCCAAACGATTCCAGTGGCTCTCCGACGATCGAATTCCGCTCATTTCTCTAGTGTTGCTTCTCCAATGATTTGAGGTACTGAACTAGCAAGCTAGCAAGCATATATAAATGTATATTTGAATGAAAATCATCATTTCATAAGTGGGTTTTCGTTAAATAGAGAATCCAATTCAAATAGACAAAGGATTCATCAATATATTGAGATCATATACATTAGAGATTCAACCAAATTCGTATAAAAGTGGCAAGCATTCATCTTAAACTAGAAATTGTGAGATAAACTGACCTAAACAAACCCAGAATAAAAGATATTAGCTTAGAACTTCCAATGTCTTCCTATTTCAACTTCTAGCTAGGGTATGATCAAAGATTGGATAGGAAAAATCGAAATCAAAAATTAAAACCAAAGTAAATCCTTAATTAGATGCACAGAAAGGTAGAAGAGATTACCTCTTATCAATATACATAAAATTTGAACAAAAGCCCTTTAATATCAATATTTAATTTGGAAATTTAGGAACCAAGGTTTATGGACTTCGAGTATTTTTTATTTTATTTTTTGATTTTCTGATTTTGGTGTTGAAACGAGAAACAATATACGCACGTTCTCATTTCTTATTTTTCTAGTTTTGGCTAAATGGATTAATATGCAGATCCATTAGCCAAATGTCGCTAATTTTTCCTAAAAAAAGTGTTGCTAATTTTTATTGTTTCATTTTAACACTTTGTTAACACTAATCTGATTTAAACAATGTCCTAATTTAACTAATATTGTTTTCTTCAATTTCCCCAAAATAAATAACATGTCAAAATCTCATTTTATTAATACTAATACTGAAATATTTTATCAAATTAAATGAAAATTTGTGAAATGAAAAGTTATAGTTATAATAAAATAACCATTAATTAAAAAGTCTCATTTTTAACAAAAAAATCTTAATATTAACCTTTTATTTAAATTTACACACTTGTTGTGATAACTTTTGAAAATAAAAGATTTTTGTTATGAATCTCCTATTAAAATAAATAAACAAATAAACCCTTAGAGAAATTAATTTTTAATTATAAAAATTATTTCCATATAATGTATTTACTACAAATCTCCAAGATTGTTATTATGTTATTAAATATAAGAATGAAATTACATAAAAGGACAATTCATTAAATTCCCAATTTTATTTGTTTCAAATACATTTAAATTTTGAAAACACGATGACTATAAATTCCCTAAATTCATTCCATTAATTAAACATAATTAATTAAATCATATTTTATATTTTAGTTTCAAGTAATTTCGACCAGGGTTGTTACAGATTCTCCCCTTACAAAGTTGCTTCCCCGCAATTTTCTTAAGGGAAAAGTGTAACATCCCCTATTTAGAGGCCCAAAACTAAGCGCTACAGATGCTGCAGTCATCTACAGTATTAGCTTCCGACGACTAAATACAGCTATGTTAATGGCATCCATAATATCGAAAGCACTTGAATATGAAACAAAGCACAGATTTCAAAACAACATTTACTTCATTACATTTCAAAAACAGATGTTTCACATTCACAATACATAACCCCAATACGTTTCCAGCCACAGATAAAATATACTCATCACAAAATACGCCAAGAGCGGTATATGAAGATACCCTCTTCGATGATCACGGTCATATAGTCATAATAGACTTGATACAATCACAGCGAAAATACTACAAAACATAAAAAAAGAATTGCAATGCCTAAGTAGTAATCCGTTTGCCTCATGCACGCCTCTAGTAACCTTATTCGTCATCTTACTAAAACCTGAAAAGTCCTTAACCCCTCAGCCAGCTCAAATTAATTTGGAGCATCTGAGAGTTTAAGGGGAAAACATAAACTTCGAGTCGGACATAAAGCTTGGTATGAATAATATTATACATCCTGATTTAATATATTAAGTGAGACCACGTCACTTAGCGAAATGGCTTTCCCCTCACTAACATCCTTTTAAAACATATCCTTTCAAAATCTTTTTCCTGCAACCAAAACTGATTAAACACTGTAAAGCATCATTATGTAATCATAAATAAATATCAAGTAATACTGAACTAATTGTTCAAACATATAAGTTTTGTTTGGCTAACTTTTAACCTTTGGATGACTCGGGCCCACTAGACAATATAAACAAAATTTATCTAATACCTGCTAGATACTCCTCTCCTGGACAGTCCGTGCCTAACTATCTGTTAAATACTCTGCTTCTGGACGGTCTGTCCCTAGGTTAATCATCTTCCAGGTCTTCCTGATCCTAATGGTTTTTCGGGCTCACCAAAAACCTATCTGTATAAAAACATACATTTCCTTCGGTGTGTAATTATAATTTTAGTTTATATGTAACCAAGCCCTACAAACTGGAATTGTGCACAATAATTAGCTGGGACTAATAACTAATGTATATGACGCGATCATATACTAGTCCTATATGGTATTCTAATATCTGAGTCACTTTCACTTAACGATCCCCTCCCATAATTTTCCTTGAAAACAATTTCAAAATGATTTAAAACCTTTAAATCGTACTTACATATGGAAAAATATATAATCTTTATGCGTTACTCAAAAGCACATTGCCATGTAATATATATACTTTACTTAAATCTTAGTTGATGAAATCATTAAAATATTTGAAAGTACCTCTTTATAAACCTTTGAAGTCATCTCTTTCGAAACCAAGTAAAACCCCTTTAATTTTCTAAGCCAATAGGCCAATACCTTACCTTTTGAAACCATACACAAACCTTTCAAAAACATACTTCAAACCTTTAGAAACCATTGAAAATTTTCCTTTCAAAAGCAATAAAATTTAGGCATCTTACTTTAAAACAATGTCTTAGAAAAATCTTGGAAAACTTCCATCTCAAACCTTTTGAAAAAAGTCAAATATAAAACCTTTCGACCTTGATGGAAGTTATCATTCAACCTCTTCGAAAGCTACCTTTTGACTCCATCGAAAGCTTGGCTTTCGAACCCTTCGAAAGCTTTACTTTCAACCCTAATGAAACCATTCGTACGATAAAACCTTTCTATTGAATATGCGCTTATATGATTTTTGTTTGATGATAATAAACATATATACATTCATTTAAATGTATTTGTTAATGTACTATTTTATTTTTCAGAGATTAAATAAATATTTGCTGAATAAAATTAAATACACAGAATTTGAATTCAAACAGAAATTTTATCCAAACAAATATTTATTACATTTTTTGAATAGTGCAAATTCAAGCTCTCACTATACATATACAATTTTGTTTACAATACATCACAATTTCATATTTACATAAATTCCTCACTACATATCACTCACACTCGTAGTTCATCTTCAACTTCATTCCAGTTAGAATCCAGCATCTGAGCAATCTGCAAAAATATTCACTAACGCAGTAAAATTGAAAAAGAATTATTTTTGCAATATAAAATAAAATATGAATTTTGAAAATAGTTGCCTCAGTTATTTGGGTTGTTCGTCATCATTTACATTTGAATTTATCATACACGAACAATGTGACATGCACAGTGTATCACTGTACATGCCACAAGGCCGTGCACATCGATATACACTTGATAATGCTATAGGGACAGGTGAGCACAGGTCAAACCCAAATGAAAAGCCGGGTTCAACTCACGTGCAATATAAATAAAATCACGACACGAGCACAAGGTTAAACCCGAGTTTTTAAAACTGGGTTCAACACAAGGTTAATGCACAGAATGGAAATTCAAGAAGGCACCAAACAATAAACTGAATGCAAAGGTCAAGCCATAGTTTTCATGACTCAACTCAAATGCAAAACTTCAACAAATCAAAATAGCATCAAAGCTTATGTATGCAATGCCTCAAATGACTCAAGTAATGAAGCACTGAAGTGAATGCAACTACAGGACAAGACTCAACAAAGGCCACAGACAAGTAGCAGTGTGCAAAATGAAGCAACTGTGAAACTGGACAGTTATACTAATGTGCCAGAGAAAGGAAGATCACAACGTAGCATCAATAATGCAAACAACAGGATATACAAGCTATAATTCCATGAACCAAATACAACAATGTGTAGCAGCAATTACAAGTAACCAGAGGCAAATGGAGAGAGGCAATGAACCAGTGGAAATAAACAAAGAGTGCATGTTACAATAATTAACAGTACAAAGATCAAGTTCAATCCCAAAAGCAACCCAACAGCAACGCATGCAACAGAGACCAAGGATCAATGTACACAAATGCAAAGCTTATATATGCAGATCAAAAGCAACAGAGAAATATACATTTGTATACATACATGAAGGTATGTATACAAATGGTCAAGTGAACAGAAGACAATTAAACAACTACAAGTACAGGGAGCCGCAGTAATGCAAACTACAATGTCACAGCAAACAATGTGCACCAGACCAGGCTACAAGATATCATTGTGCAGACAACCAAAAGAATGGAACAATGACTAAATGAATGCAGTAACAACCACCGAGCTAAATGCAATTCAAGTAAAGATACCAACTACACAAAAGTTCAAGTGAATCGAGTTCAGGTCAGACCAACCAGAATGGATGCAAAGACCAATGATACAATGCATATATCATAATTATCGACCAGGCCACAACAATGAATACTACAACAAAATCCAGTGCCAACATGAACAGAGACCAGTAGTGCGCAAAAATAACCTTGCATCAGTGTACAAAGAAGATAGTGGCAACTACACTAAGTGCAGGCAAATTTGGAGAAATGACCAGAAAATAAAATACAGATGAATACATTCAAGCATCAAGCTGTTACAGGATTGATCAGAAGTGCTTTAAAACATCACATTAACTAAGTCAAAGAAATCATCGAATAGTTAAAAATCAACCGTGGCAGCCAAGGAATTAATCGCAAGCAAAGTCAAAGCCATGATCAAAATATACGATGTTGAACAAGTCAGAGACGTGGTGGTAAAGAAACGAGCAAAGTCAAAACAAATCAAAAGAGGAAAGTTTTTTCCGTATGACTCAAGAAAAAATCGAATGCTGCATAATTAAAAACCGTGTGCATCAAGTAAGTCGTAAAGATATGAGGAAAGCAAGAATTAGGGAAGTGTCGAATTCATGTAAATACATCACCCAAGTTCATCATCGGCAAGTGTGGAGAATTGAATCAAATCCAAATATAAACTCACATTCATCATCGGTAAAATGATCAATCATTCGAGTTCAAGCAACAGAGAACAATATCAATAACTCGAATCAAAGGTCGAGCAAAAATCAACATCGAAAAAGGAAAAATCGCATACCATTAACTCGACCAAATTGAGGTAGCTGCGAACAATATAATCGAACGAAGAAAGGAATCGAAGCTTCTGAAATCAATTTGGCAGAGCGGCGCTTCAATCTTCAAAAGCCCTAGTTCATACGCAAAAAGGGACGAACGAAACAAAGCCACCATTATCTCACAAAGGAAAGCAAGCCGGAGAAATAAAAAAGGGGATGATATGTTTTAGTTTGGGACGGCCTTGTTTTTAATATAAAAAGGCTTTAATTTATATTTCAATTAGGGTTTTAGTTTTAAAATTGTTTTTAAGTTTGTTTTAAATTTAAATTCTCTTTTAAGGTTGTATCTTTCGAATCAAATCTTGGTAAATCACTGCCTAGGATTTAGGTTGTGTCAGATTGTCTAGTTAGGATTAGTTCAGTAAGCAGGGCTTGCGAGTTTGCAAAACTCTATAGGCGGTAGCAGGGTTTGCGAGTCTGTTAGAGTGTTTGTAAGCGGGAGACTGTTTAATTCTAATAGAAATCTGGGAATGCTGCAGTAGGCAGGGGTTGCCGAAGCTAAGTAAATTTTGTGTGTGATTTACTTTTCAGCATATTTACTTTTCTGCAGTTTGTTTTTACATTTAATTCAAGAAAATTTGCTATAACCCTATTCACCCCCCTCTAGGGTTAATCTAGATCCTACAAGTGGTATCAGAGCGAGGTTATTTTTCTTTAACTCTAGAGTCATGAATCCACCAAATAATGCTTTTTATGAGGGGCAATCTATTGCTAGGCCACCTATGTTTAACGGGAATGATTATGCTTATTGGAAAGTTAGGATAGGTATTTATCTTAGTTCTGTTGATTATGATGTTTGGGACATTATTGAAACTGGCTATAAATCTCCCACTATAACTGTTGGTGATACTGAGATTCCTAAACCTAAGGATAGGTGGGATGCTAACGATAAGAAATTAAAAACTACAAATGCTAAAGTCATGAATGCTTTGATCTGTGCTCTTGATAAGACTGAATTTAATAGAATTTCTCATTGTAAAACTGCACAGGAAATTTGGCATACCTTGGAGGTGACACACGAAGGAACTTCTCAAGTCAAGGAGTCTCATCTAGCCCTATTCAGCAATGAATACGAGAACTTTGTGATGGAAAAGGCGAGAGCATAAAGGACATGTTTGGACACTTTTCAACTTTGGTGTACAATGCTAGAGCGCTTGGGAAGGTATTCACTGAGGTAGAGCATGTGAGGAAGGTGCTACGAGTCTTACCGATGAGCTTTGAGGCAAAAGTCGCGGCAATACAAGAATCGAAAGATCTAGTAAACTAAGCATGGAGGAGTTGATCGGCAACTTGATGACATATGAGCTTGAGCTAAAAACAAAGGAGGAACGCAACAACTCTGAATCAAAGAAGAAGACGATTGCCTTAAAGAGCAAAGAAGAGAGCGATGAAGAAGAAGAAGTTCCAATTGAAGAGCTTACAATAGCTGTCAATAATCTTAGAAAATGGTCAAGATTCAGGCCACGCAAGAAGAAAACAAGTGGTAATAGGCCAAAAGATTCTGACAATTCCGATAATGAACTGACGTGCTTTAACTGCAAGAAACCTGGCCACTTCAAACAACAATGCTCACTTCTCAAAAACAACAAAGGAAAGAAAAAGAAGAAGGCCTTTGCATCGACTTGGGATGATGAAGAAGGAGAGGAAGTTTCGAATAATAGCTCAGAGGATGCTAATTTGTGTCTTATGGCAAAATCAAATTCAGAAGCAAGCTCAGAGGAATCTAGTGAGGGAGGTGACTATTCTTATAAAGAACTTGCTTTGATGTGTTGTGATCTTATTAAAATAGTTGATACTCTTGAATCTAAAATTGAAAAACTGAAATCTGATAGGAGAGAACTTGTCCATGAAAATTCTAGGTTAGAAACTGAACTTGAAAATATTCAAAACCTAGACTGTAAGAAATGTAAAATTTTAGATTCAGAATTATCAAGACTTAAGAATAGCTTTGAGAATCTTGAAAAAGAAAACTTGAGTCTTAAGGAAACCATTGACACTAGGAAATAGGATTTTATAAATAGATGCACCTCACTTGTAATTGAAAACACAACACTAAAAACCAAAGTCCAAAATCTTGAGAAATCTCTAAATAACTTTTCAAGAGGATAAAAATCATTCAACATGTTATTGGGAAATCAAATTTTTGCTAACAACAAAAAAGGACTAGGCTTTGGGAAAACACAAATTGATGATAATGCAAAAGGTAAAAGTGTCTTTGCTAGATGTGAAATAATTGGACATCGTGTTGAAAATTGTAGTCATATGAACAAGAACACAAAATTTATACAAGTTTGGGCTCCTAAGAATTCTACAAACAAATTTCATGTCTATTGGAACAAGAATAAAAGGACTAAACAAGTTTGGGTTCCAAAGGGATTGTTTATTCACAATGCTTCAGTCACTAATATCATTGGACCTAAGAGTTTCTCTAGGTCATCCTCCTCTCTCTTCGTGTAGGTATGGTGGCAGGCTAAGGAACAATAACAGTGTTCTCTGGATTTTGGCTGTTCCAGAAACACGACGGGCAACAAAGCAAAGTTCCTTAGCCTTGTACAAAGGTGACAAAATAACAATGGGCAACCACGAAAAATTATCGTAAAGGTAAAACAGGTGAAGGTATATTTATTTGATCGATATATTAAATGTGATAATCTGCACCGTATTCTGAATTAAATCGCCAATAATGTGATGATAAAGAGATGATGATTTTTTGATTCTGACTTGTTCAACATAGTTGGCCAATTATATTTATGCTAAAAACACTATTCTTTGAATTACTTCATACATATACGTTTGGATTAAATATAGTGTTTTGTTGGATGATAATACATTAGGTTATAATACGGCTAACTCTATATTCATAGTTTTTGATTATTTACACGGCTTCAATTCAAATTCAAAGAATGTCATTTAAATTGTTGTTAAAATTGAGTTTGAAATTTTTGATGCACACTTCATGGTTTGGTCGATCAAATTCAATTAATGATAATTTTTGAGTGAAAAAGAAATTCAGATGCAGATTACACGGGTAACCTAGTTGATATAAAAATTACTAGTTGAACGTGATTTTTGAGACATTTAGTAACTGCATCGTTTTTCAAAGAAAATATCTGCATATTTTTCATTTCAAATAATTTTCAAATAGCAGAAAATTTTCTCATATAACCCCCTCGAGAAAATCATTTTTAATCATATTTTCAGATTAGTCATGTTAAAAAATTGATTTCATAATTATTTTTGAATTTGATTTAAATGACAATTTTAACTAGTCTGACTCCCTAATAATATCGAAAAGATAAATAGTGATTGAAAAAAAAAAGTGACGAGTGTTGATATTTTTCATACATTACTCAAGACAGTATATTTTAGAAAAATTTCTTTAGAAATTCAAACAAGAGTTATAAAAATTTTTGTTGGGTAAAGATTCCATAACCATTTCTATGTCTATCATATTTCTATTAACCATCGCTCATCAAAAGTTCAATATAGTTTGTCGATATGTGGTACTTTAAATAGGAATCATTCGTTTTTCATTTTATAAAACAAAATAAAATCCAAAGTATTCACTCTCATTTAAAAGTCCTCATGGTTATGCATGAGTGAATTACTTGAAATTTGTTATGTGCTTCCATGCTCATTTAAAAGTCCTTACGGTTATGCATGTATGAAATGCATATCAAAATTGATTTATTGAATAAACAAGTTGATTCTAATCCCATTTAAAAGTCCTCACGGTTATGCGTGATTAGAAGATACTTGAATTCATTTTTAAAATTAAATTGGAATACTACTAATCTCATTTAAAAGTCCTAATGGTTATGCATGATTAGTAGATATTCAAATTCCTGATATAAGTGCACCACAAACAGATACAACCGTATGGTTTTATACGATGACATCATTTCCATTACTTCTAAAAGTGGAATATGCGCCTAACGAGGGTAGTTATGATTTTTGTTTGACTTTCTTATTGAAATTTAATGTTAGATAAATATCGATCACTTTAGCTCTATTTTCTCTAACACTATTTTTCTTTTGCTGATAACAAAAGGGGGAGAGAAAAGTTAAGATTTTGTGAAATGAAATAATTTTCCATTTGCATCTAGGCTCATTTGTATATTTCTATTTGTATGCATATATGTAGGGGGAGCATCGTGTAGAGAGGAAGCATTTAAATAGGGGGAGCAATTAGAGTATATCAGCATTTAAATAGGGGGAGCAATTAGAGTATATCAGCATTTAAATAGGGGGAGCAATTAGAGTATATCATTGATCAAATACATTTAACACAGTCAAAATCTTAAATATATGTTTGTTATCATCAAAAGGGGGAGATTGTTGAATATGCGCTTATATGATTTTTGTTTGATGATAATAAACATATATACATTCGTTTAAATGTATTTGTTAATGTACTATTTTATTTTTCAGAGATTAAATAAATATTTGCTGAATAAAATTAAATACACGGAATTTGAATTCAATCAGAAATGTTATTCAAACAAATATTTATTACATTTTTTGAATAGTACAAATTCAAGCTCTCACTATACATATACAATTTTGTTTACAATACATCACAATTTCATATTTACATAAATTCCTCACTACATATCACTCACACTCGTAGTTCATCTTCAACTTCATTCCAGTTAGAATCCAGCATCTGAGCAATCTGCAAAAATATTCACTAACGCAATAAAATTGAAAAAGAAATATTTTTGCAATATAAAATATAATATGAATTCTGAAAATAATTGCCTCAGTTATTTGGGTTGTTCGTCATCATTTACATTTGAATTTATCATACACGAACAATGTGACATGCACAGTGTATCACTATACATGCCACAAGGCCGTGCACATCGATATACACTTGATAATGCTACAGGGACAGCTGAGCACAGGTCAAACCCAAATGAAAAGCCGGGTTCACTCACGTGCAATATAAATAAAATCACGACACGAGCACAAGGTCAAACCCGAGTTTTTAAAACTGGGTTCAACACAAGGTCAATGCACAGACTGGAAATTCAAGAAGGCACCAAACAATAAACTGAATGCAAAGGTCAAGCCATAGTTGTCATGACTCAACTCAAATGCAAAACTTCAACAAATCAAAACAGCATCAAAGCTTATGTATGCAATGCCTCAAATGACTCAAGTAATGAAGCACTGAAGTGAATGCAACTACAGGACAAGAGTCAACAGAGTCTACAGACAAGTAGTAGTGTGCAAAATGAAGCAACTGTGAAACATGACAGTTATACTAATGTGCCAGAGAAAGGAAGATCACAACGTAGCATCAATAATGCAAACAACAGGATATACAAGCTACAATTCCATGAACCAAATACAACAATGTGTAGCAGCAATTATAAGTAACCAGAGGCAAATGGAGAGAGGCAATGAACCAGTGGAAATAAACAAGAGTGCATGCTACAACATTGATAGTACAAAGATCAAGTTCAATCCCAAAAGCAACCCAACAGCAATGCATGCAACAGAGACCAAGGATCAATGTACACGAATGCAAATCTTATATATGCAGATCAAAAGCAACAGAGAAATATACATTTGTATACATACATGAAGGTATGTATACAAATGGTCAAGTGAACAGAAGACAATTAAACAAATACAAGTACAGGGAGCAGCAATAATGCAAACTACAATGTCACGGCGAACAATGTGCACCAGACCATATCATAGTGCAGACAAACCAAAAGAATGGAATAATGACTAAATGAATGCAGTAACAACCACCGAGCTAAATGCAATTCAAGTAAAGATACCAACTACACAAAAGTTCAAGTGAATCGAGTTCAGGTCAGACCAACCAGAATGGATGCAAAGACCAATGATACAATGCATGTATCATAATTATCGACCAGGCCACAACAATGAAGACTACAGCAAAATCCAGTGCCAACATGAACAGAGACCAGTAGTGCGCAACAATAACCTTGCATCAGTGTACAAAGAAGATAGTGGAAACTACACTAAGTACAGGAAGATTTGGAGAAATGACCAGAAAATAAAATACAGATGAATACATTCAAGCATCAAGCTATTACAGGATTGATCAGAAGTGATTTAAAACATCACATTAACTAAGTCAAAGAAATCATCGAATAGTTAAAAATCAACCGTGGCAGCTAAGGAATTAATCGCAAGCAAAGTCAAAGCCGTGATCAAAATATACGATGTTAAACAAGTCAGAGACGTGGTGGTAAAGAAACGAGCAAAGTCAAAACAAATCAAAAGAGGAAAGTTTTTTGCCGTATGACTCAAGAAAAAATCGAACGCTGCATAATTAAAAACCGTGTGCATCAAGTAAGTCGTAAAGATATCAGGAAAGCAAGAATTAGGGAAGTGTCGAATTCATATAAATACATCACCTAAGTTCATCATCAGCAAGTGTGGAAGAATTGAATCAAATCCAAATATAAATTCACAGTCATCGTCGGAAAAATGATCAATCATTCGAGTTCAAGCAACAGAGAACAATATCAATAACTCGAATCAAAGGTCAAGCAAAAATCAACATCAAAAAAGGAAAAATCGCATACCATTAGCTCGACCAAATTGAGCTAGCTGCGAACAATATAATTGAACGAAGAAAGGAATCGAAGCTTCTGAAATCAATTTGACAGAGCGGCGCTTCAATCTTCAAAATCCCTAATTCAGACGCAAAAAGGGACGAACGAAACAAAGCCACCATTATCTCACAAAGGAAAGCGGGCTGGAGAAATAAAAAAGGGATGATATCTTTTAGTTTGGATCGGCCTTGTTTTTAATATAAAAAGGCTTTAGTATATTTCAATTAGGGTTTTAGTTTTAAAATTGTTTTTAAGTTTTTTTTTAAATTTAAATTCTCTTTTAAGGTTGTATCTTTCGAGTCAAATCTTGGTAAATCACCACCTAGGATTTAGGTTGTGTCAGATTGTCTTGTTAGGATTACTTCAGTACGCAGGGTTTGCGAGTTTGCAAAACTCTATAGGCGGTAGTAGGGTTTGCGAGTTTGCAAAACTCTATAGGCGGTAGTAGGGTTTGCGAGTCTCTTAGAGTGTTTGTAAGCGGGAGACTGTTTAATTCTAATAGAAATCTGGGAATGCAGCAGTAGGCAGGGGCTGCCGAAGCTGGGTAAATTTTGTGTGTGATTTACTTTTCAGCATATTTACTTTTCTGCAGTTTGTTTTTACGTTTAATTCGAGAAAATTTTCTATAACCCTATTCACTCCCACCCCCCTCTAGGGTTAATCTAGATCCTACACTTTCAAAAACATTAAACCTTTTAAAACATTAACCTTTCAAAGACTTATTGGGTTCAGTTTAAAACATGTGGAAAATCTTCTTTTAAAAACCTTTCGACTTCCTTGGAAGCTACCTTTTGACTTTGTCGAAAGCTTTAAAACATATCATTTAAAATATTTGGCCTCTGCCTTTAAAGAACTCCTTTGAAAGCTTTGGTTATACTTCAAATAAAAGACAATGCTAAATCATCTAAGTCGAAAGCTTTGATACCATTCGAAAACATTGAGAGAAGTGGCTGGTTTGTAAAGACAAGTAAACCTTTCAACTTTGTCGAATGCAATGACTTTAGAAAAGTGGCATTAATCTTTCGACTTTGTCAGAAGGTTTAAAACATCATTTCAAATATTTAACCCGGTCAAAAGCAGCCAAGTCGAAAGCTCTTATTCGAAAGCAAAGCAGCTGGAAGTTTTTAGTTTATATAAAACAAACATACCCCAACCTCTTTGGCAACCAACCTTTCGATTAAGTACCCTTAGACCTTGTCCAATTCATTACGTACCAAACAACTTGATACCACATGCATTGGTTTGACCTTATCGAAAGCTATAACCTTTCGACCTTGTCGAAAGGTCTGGGTCGGAAGGTTTAATGCCAAAATGGCTAAAAGTATGTTTTTCTTGTTTTTAACATAAAAAGATAACTTTTCAACTAACCTGCTTATGTTTCTCAAATTCCAATTAGTTAACAAAAACTTTTTAGAAAAGTTCCGTCGGTAATTTTAGAAATAAATAATGATTTTATTATGAAAAACCCCTTCTCCTTAATTAAATATATAAAACATTTAATTGTCATACCTTAAATTTTTTTATATATTCATCAAACCACTTAGGAAAAATCTAAAAAATTTTATAAAATTTATTTTAATATGTTTTCCAACATATAAAAATTTCAAATCCAAATAATTATTTATTTAGCCGTAAATAATTTATAACCCTATAAATCATTTTATTCGCTAGAAAATTAATATAAAATCCATATTAATTCATAAAATTAAGAAAATTGAAACCCATCTCTAAAATATCATTTCTGATCTATATCTAAATTTTCAAGGCATTTGGATGTCATTTAATAGGGTTTTCATATCAATGATATCATAAAACAAACACGAACATATATAATTCATCAACAGGCATATATATATGTATGTATGTATATAATTTTAATCATCAAAAATATTGCATATACTTGCAAAATAATTTTGAATCTAATCTTAAAGCTGAAAACCATAAGAATATGGGATGTAGTAATTATTCACTTAGCTTTGAGAGTAGAAGATGTGAGATTTGATGTTGAATTACTTGACTAACTTCCTTCTCTTGAATCCTAGCTTTAATCTTTCCTTGAGAATGAAAATGATAGCTGGTCTTAAATGATTTTAGTTTTCTAAAATGAAGTGAACGTGAGTTTCCTTTCCTAATAGGGTATAAGCCTCTCATATTTCCTATATTGCCCTTACTCGTTTCCTAACACATTAGTTTATGTTATCTCATTTTAATTTGCACATTAACATGATGCGGCTACCCTTATTTTAATCAAATCTCAACCTATTAATCTTCACATTATTTTATTTAATTTACCTACTGAATATCCTAAATAATGTTATAAAAATATGGGGTATTACAAAAAGTCTATAACGAAATACCAAGAACTTATCTTCTCAAAGGTAATTGAGCGATGAAAAAGGGATGAATCAAAATAAGAGGCTCACTACAAATAAATTCATAAAAATACACAAGATGCGTTTGCTCGATGAATTCTCTAGTTCACAAGAATAGTCTTTAGGATCATTGAGCCATAGGACATAAATAAGCGAAACAACTATATCTCACAAGTATTCAACCTCCAACACAACAATAAGAATAGAGCCATGCTTAAAAGTTAGGTTTTGAGAGATCTCAAGTTTAGCAAGGAGGCTATGCTCATGAGTAGAATCAAAATTCCTAAAGTGTTTCCAAGGCTGAAACAAGAAAAGGATGCCACGAATGCCGAAAACTGAACAGGTAAGGAACTTGGTAAGTAACAGGGCCACCAATGGGTAGGGTCCCATATATTAAAGAGCTATCATCCCAAATTGACTGAAATACCAATCATCCAACAAAGAAGAAACATGTATAAGGATTTGATTTCTAATAGAAATTCCATGGTCTTTCTAAAGAATTCACAAATAGATTCGGGACTTAAGATCCACTTCTTTTCCAAACTCAAACTAACAGGAGAGTGATTGATAAGGTCTCCCAATAAAGTATGGGAAGGAAACATACCGACGCTGAGTTGGAAACTATCAACACTTGGAAAAACTCAATCCAGATAGAGATGATCTTCCTAGCTCCTCCCAAAGTCAAAACTACAAGCATGTAATAGATTTCTTAGACTTTATTAACATCAAAATTCAGTTTTTGTTTATTACTTATGTAGTATAAACTCAAATAATTGCTTTGGTTCTCCAAAAATTACTATAAGCTTTTACTTTGAGAAATTTCTTAATTATCTTATTCTTAGATCCTACTATAGATTACTCGTATAACTTGTTCAAAGGATTAAAATTTTCAACTTCCAATCTCATTCAATCAAATAAAGGTTATAATCCAAAAGAGATGCTTAATTGAAAATTTCAAAATAAGTTTTGAACTATGTTTTCACATCTCAATTTACTAAAAGCGTCTTCTCTATTCAAAGTACTTAACATTCTCAATGCTCTAAGATACAGGCTTAATTGATCATACTCATAAGTTGTGGATTAATTCCAAGATTTCTCCTCATTTAATTTCAAGATTCATAATATAAATTTACCCCATCAAGAAATTCTTTCTAAAGAAATTTTTAAAATAATTCCCATAAACCCTAATTATAAATTATTTTGTTTCCAAACTTACTTCTTCCTTATTTCTATATCAATTCAACTTCAATTGGTTTTTAATTTGAAAGGCCCAAGTTATATAACCCATTTTAAGTTATCCATGATAGTTTATGTAAACTTCCTTTATAGTCTTACGCTACAAATTTCATCTCAAAATAAAGACTATTCTTTATCAAAGAAATCCCAATTATTATATTTAGGATTATAAGGAAATCCATGAGCATACTTCTTAATGATATATCGGTCCCACTAAACACTAAAAGATAGTAAACTCTAAAATGTCAAATATTATCGCTTTTACTAATCATAAGAACTTAACCAAAACGTTCATACCGCTTGGTGAAATTTGGGTATTTACTAGAAGCTAGTAAATCTCACTCATTACAGTGCTAGAAAACCTGAATTATATTCTCTTAAATGTCTATCAGTCTCACCGAATATCAAAAGAGAATACAACCCTAAAGTGTTAAATACTTCCTAATAGCAATCACAAGAATTTACCCAAGGCATCCCATACTATCTTGTGGAATTCGAGTATTCGCTAATGGGCTAGTGGGTTGAACTAAAACATTTTATCCAATTTGTTATACTATCTTTGATGAAGCATTACGTGAGAGCGTATAAACCAATCGGTAAACTAAATTGATTATTAGTACTCCCCATATAATAGAACTAAGGCTCTCCAAACATTTTTTTTCTTTTAGAAAATCTTTTACTCGAACTCCTTTCTTAATTTCCCAAATTATATTTTAATTTAGAAATTTCCAAATCCATTAATTATTTACTTATCGGAATATTCAACAAGGCTTATATTTGGTAAAAACTCAAGACATAAATCTAATCTTATTTCTTATCCTTTCTTAGGAGTGTTTCAAGCTTTCTCTTAATATTTTATTTAATATCTAAAAGATAAATTAATCCATAAAGTCATCATTAAAATTTTCACGGTATTTTCAAACTCTTAACTACTTAAGTTTAAATAGTTATCTTCCCGACAATATTTTTTAAATAATGGGTCAATATATGTAACATAAGATACAACCTAACATCACATATATACAAAAGGAGTCTTGCTCGACATAAGATACAACCTAATATCACATATATACATAGATGACAAAAGTAACCACTAGCTGACAGATAGGACATCCACTCTAAAGCATCAAGCTGGAGGATCTGAAACATCTCGGTTTGACTTGAGTATTATAAAAATAATGACGGGTTAGTCTAGATTAAAATAAATGAGTTAGCAAAAAAATGATAGATAAAGTGAACTATATCTCAAATATAGTCATATATCAAAAAAAATTAAACATGCACTAATAATTTTAGAACACCAAATACTAAAAATCAAGATAGCTTATCGAAAACAAAAATCCTCGAAATGATTTGGTGATAATTCAAACAACATCAAATCCAGAAATCTCACAAATAGAAATCTAGAAATCTCACAAAAAGGAGGAAGGCGTCAAACTCCAAGATTGGTGAAATATATTCACCTACATGAATGTAACCCCAAGATAGACGTATAAGTCTATAAACATAAAGATAGGTATGAGACCTATAAACATCAAGATAAGAATAAGACCTATAATCTCCGAAATAGGTACGAGATCTATAAACATCAAGATAGGTACGAGGCTTATAAACAACAAGATAGTAACAAGTACTATAAACATCATGATAGTTACGAGAACTATAAACTCAAAGATAGGAACAAATCCTATAAACTCTAAAGGAAAGTCATAAACTTTTCGATGAAAGTGTTAAATAATTTCATATAGTGTAATGACCCAAAATTTAAACCTTAAAAATTCAACATTAATACGTCCACGGTAGAAGTGCCGAGCAATCGAACACCGAAAATTTCAGATTGTTAGAGAAAAGAAGAAGAAGGTAGAAGAAGAACAGGAAAACAACAACATCTAACATTTGTAGCGAATTAAATATAATATCAAATAATAGCATTTATACAAAGGAAAACTCTAATTGTCAATTTTAGAACAATACATCAGAGTACAATCATTTATACATAAACTGGACAGTTCTAATTTTCTTGACCCAGCCAACAAGCAAATCAAACTCAAATACACAGTGGTGAACTCCATTCATTCTTGCCATCCAGCTCGCCTCCTGAGCTCTAGAACGTCCTAACCTGAAAATATGCAATACTCGGTCTGACCCGAGCATTACATCAAAGTAACACTCGGTTAGGCTGGAAACCAGCGTGAGTAAACTCATCTAACATGAAATACTAAGGTATAAAACTTAATTTAAAAAAACCGAGGTAACTCGTACCTAACTATGAGTAATATCTTGTTATAGCCCAACATATTTCTCAAATTAATATCTAAGTACCGTTATTCAGTTCAATGGTCCAGTTAACATGATTTATCCCATCCCAATCGATTTGATTCTTACTCTAACCTATAAATAATTATTGTAGATTACAAATTGAAGTGGTTTCGAGTATTTGCTGATATCCGATCCCGGTCTCTTCGCATCCAATGTCGTCTTTAATCCAAGTTGTTCAAGTGAACACAAATAAAATTGTAAATATAGGATGTCACATTTAACACAACAGTTCATTATTAATAGATAACCTAGATTATCCCATTTCAACTTGATCATATCATACAACAGAATAACACAAATTATCAGCCTACAGACATTAATCCAAATATTCAATACAATTTAATCATCAATAAGCAAGATTAATTTTGTCACCCAATCTAATTAATTTAATTAACGCAAAATAAATTAATTACCTTTAAATCCTGCTTAATTAACATAAATTAAACCATTTAATAATTATTTAAATTAATTAATTATTCTTTAATCATTCAATCATTCACATTAATTAACTTTTAATTACTTACATTAATTAGTGATCCTATAATCAATCACACAAATTAATGATCCTTTAATTACATTAATTTCATTAAGTAATTACCCTTTTATTTCATAAATTAATTATATAATTACGTAAGTTAGTTAATAAACCCTTAATTTCTTATATTAATTAATAACTTTTAATTAATCACATTGATTAATTATACATTAATTTAAAATAAACCGTTATCTTAATTAGCTATTTCATTATTAAATTTTATTTGAAAACACTTAAGAATTTAATTAGATAATTAACCTCTTATAAAATTATATTAAATCAAATAATTTGAATTTCAAAATCATTTGTATTTTGCAATTTATATTGAATCTTGAGTAATATCTTGAAAATTTGTTACTAATTTGCTTGAAGCTTGTATATTTTCATAATCTTTGTATCACTTATATAGATTCCCCTTTTATACCTTAAATATTTTCAAAAACCCATCTTCTGGTTTTGGATTCAACATAGGGGGAGCTTATCATATATATATATATATATAACTTTACTATGCCAATCAACATTCAATTTTGATTTTCTTTTATAAAGTCACTTACCATATCACTTACTTTTCATAAAGTGAATTTCAAAAGATATCCAACTTCCACCTTTATTCATATATACTTCTCAAAATATATTTCACAAATCATTTTTATTTCCTTCAAAATTTCAATATCTATTTCGTTTAAGCACGTACAATGTACATATGCCATCCATACGGAATATCAAATCTGATCACTCACTCGATCACACAATTTCATTCTGAACTAGTATCGTCCATCCGACTTCCTAGTGTGGACTCAGATCTGTTTTATTGATCAGAAATCGTCATTCTCCTTGCATAGCCCTAACTATGATAGAGAATTTCCAGAACTAATCAGAAATCCATATCCAGGGTTTGCTGTCGAAAATAGAGCGAAATCCCAACTCGGATCGATATACTACCTCGAAATTTTATGCTCGAATCTGGATCAAATCATTCTACGAATAGAATAATATACATACATCCTACGTATTTATCTTCATTGATTCTTTGCTAAATCGATATTCTTTCTATTCACGTTCACTTTGATTCTATTCACTTATTCACAATTTCTTCATTCTACTAGATTAATCACCTTAATTATAAACAGTTTGCACTCTGGCCACTTGATTTAGAAAATAGCTTGAAAAGTTTAAAATAGATAAGTAGTTTAAAAATAGTTATTAGTTGTAAATGGTAGTAAAATAGTAAAGTAATTTAGAATAGTTGTAGAATAGTTGGATAGTTGCAAAATAATTGTAAAATAGTAATTAGTTTGTAAGTAGTTGTAAAATAGTGATTAGTTTGTAAAACAAATGTAAAATAGTAATTTGTTTTCAAAGTAATTGTAAAATAAGTATAAGATAGTTTTGTGTTTTAAAAAGTAAGGTTGTACAGTAAATAGTTAGGAAAATAGATTTAAAATAGTTTATATTAAAACAATTTATTTGAAAAAGTTTTCAGAGCCAAACTGGTTCAATTTCCCAATTTCTCATCACTTTTCAATTTCCACTTACATTGATTCAATTTCAAATTTAATTTGAATTAACTTCAACCCCTATCATAAATTCAAATTAATTCCAATTTGAATTTAAACTTATTCAACTTCAATCATAGTTCCCACTTAATTCAAATCAAATTCAATTTGAACTAATTCAATTCAAATCTCAACTTTAAACCATCTCGAATTATAAAGATTTTTTAAATATTGATCTAATCTCCTTAAATCAAATTAACCTTTACTTTTTGATTAACAGCTTGAATCTTTAAACCATTTAATTCTGAGTCCATATTTCAAAATTCTTTTTTATATTACCTTCACTTACTTATTTCATAGTCCAAATAAGAGTTCAAACCTTTTAAAATGATTTAATCTTCAGAATCCAATTTATTACTCAATTTTGATTTCGAAACTAATTCTTATCAAATTTTCAGCAAGCTCATTTCTAACATTTAAATCTTTCAGTTCAAAGCAATTTCATTTCCATATGTTCAATCTTTATTTCTATTTTATTTCAGTAATGGATGCATATTGCCTCAATCCATTTCTTAATTCATTTAAAATAATCCAATTCTAAGTTTGATAGATTATTAATAACAATATGATGATATTAGAATAAGTCGTAATAAATAAACATCCAAATTATTTAAAACATTCATCAATAGCATCTAATTTCAATTTCCAGATCTCAAACCCATTTTGAGATTACACATACTCCCCTTCAATTCAACCCATTTAACTTCCTAAGTTAAATCTCAATTTCATTTTGAAATTTCCAATTCAGATTGTTCGTTCTAAATTCATTTAACTTCCCCTAAGTTAAATTCAATTTATTTAATCCAGTCAACTTTACCCAATTTGAATTCCCATTTCAAATTTAAAACTTCTTATTAATAATCTTCCCACTTAAGTTTAAAACTTATTTCACTTTGGGTTTTCACATCACATTCCAAGGAAATTCAGAACTCAACCTTAGAGTTTATTTCAAATCATTTTTAATATTATGTATATCCCACATATATACATATTTATTTCCTTTGCTCACCAAGGTATACTTTAAATTTTAAACCACCTTTGTTTTTAAATTAAAACAAATTCCCTTAAAACAATTTCAAGTTTTCAGGATTTATATTTTAAAACTTCACAATTTAAACCCCATTAAATTTATGAGTTATATTTATCTAAAATTTTTACTTCCTTAAAACAATTTCATTTTGCTTTATCATTAACAAACATTCCGTTATCAAGACACAACAAACATTTTAGGATAATAACCAAGGTTATCATAACTGGAAACCAATTCACTATATGTTATCTCATAATTTATTGCAAAATAAAATCAGGGTAACTAAATTCAGCATTCTGAAAACATTCTTACAAATTTCAGGATTTTACTCTCAAATTTAAATCCATTTCTAGCTTATCTTATTTGTATAGTTCATATTATCCAATTCTTATTTGGTTGTACTTCAATTACCACTTAATTCTTATTATTTTATTTAATTCCAATAATTAACAACCAATTTCTTTAATATACTGAATAATTTTAATTTTTTTTTATATATCAAAAGATAAACTTATATAAAAAATCATTTTTAAAATCATTATATAAGAAAATAACAAGTACGCTCTCATATATGTATACACTCAACTCATTCTAGGAAACTACTGACCTTCAACTCTGATACCAAAATGTAACGACCCAATATTTCAACCTCAAAAATTCGACACAAGTACGTCCACGGTAGAAGTGCCGAGCAATCGAACGACGGAAATTTCAGATTGTTGGAGAAAAGAAGAAGAAGATAGAAGAACAGAAAAACAACAGCATCTCACATTCAAAGCGAATTAAATATAATATCAAATAATAGCATTTATATAAAGAAAAGCTATAATTGTCAATTTTATAAAAATACATCAGAGTACAATCGTTTATGCATAAACTGGACAGATGTAGTTTTCTTGACCCAGACAACAATCAAATCAAACTCAAATACACATCAGTAAATTCCATACATTCCTGCCATCCAGCTCGCCTCCTGAGCTCTATGTGACGACCCGGAATTTTTGCGCATTTAAAACTAGAATATTTAATTGATTTTAAATATTTAAAAGTTAATTTTTAACTTGAATTCAAATATCGCCATTTATTGGGTAATTTAATTATTAAATTAAATAATTTGAAGTTGGGTAAAATGTTGAATATGGAGTTTTAAGCCTGTTGAAAATAATTTAAAGGCTTGTAAAATTTAGATTGATAGTGCCGAGGATAATAAAAGTTTTAAAATTGAATTTAACACTGATTTGTTCAGTTTTGAATATTTATCATTTAAATTGATATTTAAAAATAGTTTTCCGAGGCACGGTCTCGGAATTCGACGAAACCAGTTCCATTGGATCCGTAATAGTTAGTTATTATCGGATTTCAATTTTCGTAACGTTTGGAGTTACCGTTTGTCCGTACGGGTGAGAAACGTGTTGAAATTAAAATCGATAATTTAATATTTAAACTCGATTCAAAAAGCTATCTTCTACATATGAGTGAATTAGGCTTCGAAACACGTTCCATTGTGTTCGAAATACAGGTAAAACCCTATAAACGTCTGGCGGCATGTCTGATTCGGAGTTCGAGATTTCGAGATATACTAAACGAGATATGTTGGAAATTTAATAATATTAAAAAAAAAGGAAAACTTGAAAGTCAACCCAGCCACTCTATAATTATACTCGAGCCACCCTAGCATCTGAATTGCGTCGACCTAATTTATCTCCTCTTCTCGTTTAAAGCACGTATCTTCCTTCACAAAGCAGAGAAAAAATGTAAATCAATGGCCGACGCTTCAAATTGAAGTCGCGAGTCTTTCCCTTCTCTTCTCATTTCAATCGAACCCGCACCCCATTATTTCCAAATCTCATATACCCTTTGTTATTTGGCCTAAGCCCTAAAAATTGAATCAGATTCGTTTAGAAACATTGCACGCAACCTACTAGCAACGTACGGAAGCGAAACCGAATTGAGGGGAGGCGCGGCTTGGAGTTGCGCGCGCTCACGTTCGCGCTCGCGTAGAGGCAGCGACCACGCAAGGTGGCGCCGTGGAGGGAGAGTGGCGGCGAAGAGGTCAATCATGTGCAAGCGACCTTGGATGCAAAGGGTCGAGGGTAGCTTGATTTTGAGCTTGAGGACGGCGGAGGTACGTGCGATTTGTCGCGACCTGATGGAGACACGGCGTCGGCGGTCTCGAGGTGGAAGCTTTGCGACCACGTGCAGGTGGCAGTAGGGTTTGCGAAGGTGGGAGCACGACTTCGAGCATCTCAAGTGGCTCTCGAATCCTGGGACGAGTCAGTAAGGTTCTGTTTTACAATAAATTTAATTTGATTCCTGTATCTGGGTTGTTGAAAAATATATATATATATATATATATATATATAATAAAAATAAAATATATATATGTACATATTTATAGTATATAATTTCTTTAGTAAGGTTTAAAAAGAAATTCTGTTTTAATCTATATGTATATATATGTAGGTTAAGGGAAAGAAATTTTGTAACAGTAATGTAAAGTTTCATTTTTTAAGTGTATATATATATACACACACACAGTTTACATATTTTGAAATTTGATAAATATATATAGATAGATATATGGGTATGCAGTAAAGTAGAAAAGCTTATATAAGATTTGAAAAAGAAATAGGGATTTTAAAATGTTGAAAGTTATATAAAAATCTGATTTTTAACCCATATAGATTATTTTTATAGGTGTAATTTCAAAGAAAATAAATACACACATTTTCATTGACCAGTTTATTTCAAATAATTTATTTAGGTGATTAATTTGTTAGATTAATTATTTGTTTATTAAAACCAAATTATTTGTTTAAATTAAATAAGTAAGTAGTAATTAACTGTTCGCACAAATCTAATATTAATAAAACATCTAATGTTTATACAAGGTCTGAAAAACCATGGAAAACAAGTCGAGAAACCAAGGCAATATTGAAGTACATTGCAAATTAAAAGCAAAGGTGGGTTAATCTCACTCATCTCGGATTTCTGGTCAATTTAAATAGTTAATTTAAATTATTGGTTGATGGATTGAATAGACTGGATGTGATAGTGTATATATATATATAGTAGTATATATAGTATATATATTTGGAGCAATTGATTTCCCGTATTTTATAGCAGATGAGACCCTATGCGCCGCATAATAGCGAATGATATTATATTAATTTCATATACCGCGATTTCCACCTCGAAGTGGAATTGGTATTTTATATTGTGCTAACGTCTGTGGATGCAGGGAAATAGGTTGGAGGGATCCAACTGGATTCCTCAACATTTATTTAAATTATTTAATATTCTCTGTTGTGATTATTTGATATTATATGATGAATTATATTGGAATATTGAATGTTGTGGTTTGCTTGAATATATTTTGGTACGCGAGTTATCAAAATATATAAATTGGATTTTTGGAAAGACAATAAAAGAGTGGAGTTTTAAGTAAAATAATTATAGCAAATAAATTAAGAATGAATTGAAAATGAATGAAAGTGATATGAAAATACTAATAAATAATTTCAAGTATGGAAAAAAAGGGATTTTGAATAAACAGAAATTAATGAATTGTAAACTTAAGTGATAACATTTAAAGGAATAAAGAATTATTTTAAAGTTTAAATTTATTTAAAAGGATAAAGAAGTAATTTGGGAAATCTAAAATTGGTATTTTCAGTTAAAAGTATTTTAAATCGTAATTAAGGAATAAAATATGAAGTTAATGGATTTTGGAATAAATGGAGTAAATTGGAAATCAATTTGGGAATTGATTTAAGTGTGCAAAACCGGGATTTTTAAAGGAGAATGTGGCTATGAAATTTATAAACTGGGTTTATAAAAGAAAAGCAATATATCAGTGGATATTTGGAAGAATAAATTCACGATGGGAATTTATTAAAGGAATGAGAATATTTGTTTAAAAATAAAAAGTGATTTATTTTTAAAGGATGTTAAGAGAAGTATATTTCCTTGGATAGCCGAGTATGTTTTCAAAGTAAATTTTTAAATATAAGTTAAAGGATTTAATGTTGTTTTAAAAAAAAACATGTATAGAAAATTTATTATTTCTAAATATTTAAATTCTAAGGTAAGTATTTTTCAAAATTTATTATCGTAATAATTATTTAAAGGATGATTTAGTAATTTGTTTAAAGGAGAAAATCTAGCCTTATATTTTATGAAATAACCTTATTTTAAATATTCCTAAAGTACTATTTTTAATTAAGTATTAAAGTAGTTTTTCTAAATTTAAAAGTTAAAGCATATTTTATAATAAAGTGTTTTTAAATTATTTTAAAATCTAAAGTTTTGTGCTTGGTGATTTCAGTGGAAATAGAAAATATCTAGGAAATTTACTCTTTAAAAGGAAGGTAGTTTGAAACTGATTTCAAAAGGGTTGAAAGTGGAAATATATCTTGCGAAGGTATTTTGAGAATAATAAATAATTTTGTAGAAATTATTTATTAGTTTGATGGATGTTGTGAATGTTAATTGATAGTTAAATCACCGACTATCAATATTGGCCAATACGCTGATCGTTTCAAAAAGACCGGGATCGGGATTTATTTCTCGAAAACCACTTTGATCCAGTTTGTACATTTTCGTGGAAAACGAGTTCGGAGTCGAATATGGAGCAGTGAAGTATAAGGGCTAGTCGCTACTAATCCTGAGGATATTTTCAGAATGGATGTAGTAGGAGTAGTGCCTTTGGTTCCATTCGAACCCGGGACAGACTTGTATGGATGAATGCTTTCAGAACATCGTCTGGTGGACGATGAACATTCTAAGTGAAACGTTCTAAAAAGGTAACGCTTAGCCTTAAGCCTCATCAACCAGGAATGCTTGAAAATCAGGGGTTATGCAGCAAGGCTAGGTGGGTAGCACCACTTCAGGGTGAGGGCATCCCTGTCTAGATGTCCCTTTTTATTTCGGCCTAGTGGTGCAGTTGCTGATCACAACTGTGGGGTGATCTTACTCGGGATTATCCAGTAAGGGGTAGTCCCGGTCTTATGTTGCAGGGGGTCGGGAGTGATCCTCGGTATAGTGATCTAGGCCACGTACCGTGACAGGCGGTACCCCAGTGTCTAGTCATTAGTTGGAAATCCATTCTCCCTACGCCCCTTTTTCGAATTTTGTTTGTATTACCCACTTTGTGGCTAGTAGCTGGAATTTAATAATGTAACAATTTTGGCTATTTTAATAAGTATTTGTATATAGACCCTATTATAATATCAGAGGATTTTATAAGAAATGTTTAAGCTATCGTAAGGTAAAAACCCGACATGTTTATTTGTGGCGTGGTCTTACGAGATGCTTTTGTTTTCAAAAGGATTTTGAAACTTTAATAATCCAATTGAGTGTGGTTTTCTCACACTGGTATTCCATACTGACTCGGGTGTTATTTAACTATAATTTTCGGGTCAGACCGAGTATTATAGATGACAGGAAATGATGTTGTGGGGTTGGATGGCGATATGTACGTCCGTATTTGTTTAAATATTCCGCTGTGTACTCAGATTGTGAGGGCATGTTATGATTACTGTCTAGTTGTACATTACTGATGTTGTTGAACTCTGATGATGTACTCTGATGATGTATGTGTAAGCAGATATAGTTTTCTTTTGTGTAAAGATCATTGAATATCTATTGCTTTTTATTCCGCTGCGTTGTAAGATTCTGTTGTTGTTTTCTGTTTTCTCTTCTTCTACCTCTTCTTCTTTAACCCAAATGGTTCGTATTTCTGTTCAACTTGAGTCGATTGATATAGAATAGTGTTGACTCAAGGGTACAGAATTGCGGGTCGTTACAATTGGTATCAGAGCAGAAGGTTAAGCGAGAATCTTGGCTCTGGTGGGAATTACTCAAATAGAGTCTGTGGTACTCTAGAATGAGTTTGAGAGTATTAATAGATATGAGCACATATTTGTTAGTGAATATAAAATTGTTTTTATATTGTGTTGATTTATCGGTTGAGTGTTTATGGATTCCGGTTGATATGTGGGACGCCATGTTATCGATTGGGATTTCTAAACTCTTAAACAAGATAAACTGACACAGTATTGTTTTCAATAGGGTAAATGACATAATTTTACCCAAAATTATTTTCGTATATAAAAGAAATGATTTTTCGTAAATTATTATAGTTATATATGGATGCTTGGTTGTTAGGGATGATGATATTAAATTATTCTCATTAATGTGTAAAAATGGAATAAGATATTGAAATCATAACCAAAAGCTAAGAAATAAATTCATATACAAATGGGATTTGTAAATGTGAATTATAATTGTGATTTATAATTTTGAAATAGAACTCTAGAGAAATATTGAAAATGTTTCTGAAAGAATTTGGGATTTGAAAATTTGGAAATTTTAATTCCTTTGAATTTGAAAATGATTCTCAAAAAGTTGGAAAAAATGATATATATTTGAGAAATATTTTTGAATCGGATTTGAAATCTAGAGAGATTTGGAATTTAAAAATATTTGAAGGGATTTTAAAGTGATAAAAGCATTGAACTCTTTTCGGTCGCTGGGAAATAATTCCGATGATGATCGCGACATCATCGGTGTTCATTTTCGAGTTTCTAAAAGGGGGAATTGCTACTTGGACATTTTGGATTAATGTTTGTTTGAGAAATTGAGTTTGATTTTGAAAGTGAAAAGGAATAGTTTGGTTTACATATACATGTTTTCAAAATTTAATTTTAGACATTTTAGTAATGGTTTAAACTCTTGAGTTGGTTTGAAATCTTTCGGTATATTTAAGCAAAAACTCTGGAATCTTATTAAAAATGTTTTGGAATAATGAATGAGTTTAGAAACTTATAAAATTTGAAGATTTGTTTGGAGTAGAAAAATTTAACTTGGAAAAAGTTAAAATTTTTAAGTAAGTTAGAATGTAAGCCAACTAATTTAAGTGAATTAAGGGAAGTTAACAATAGAAGGTAAGTAAATTGGAGAACTTATAGAGACTTAAAATTTGAATTAAATTAAAATGTAACTAAACCAAGTTAAATAAAACGTTAATGTGAGGAAATAAATCTAAGTAGGCTAAAGGAAATAAGTAAATGAAATAAAATTTATTAGTTAGAGATGAAATTTGAATATTGGATGATGTTTGATTTAAAATTGTGTAAAATAAAGTGCAGAATTAGTTCAAATGGACTAAAAATAATTAATGTTTGGAAACAAAATTTATTGGTTGAAAATGAATTTGTGAATGAATATTAATAAGTGAGTAGCTTATAAGAAATTTAAAAGGGAATAAATAAGCCGGAATAGAAGTATTGGTATTCTGGAAATAAAAAAAATCCAAACTTGAGATATAAAGTAAGATTGTACTCAAGAAAATTAAATAAAATGGTTTTGAAGATAAATGAAAAAAAATCTAGTATGGATTATAAATTGAAAGTGTGGTCGAATGAAATTGGATTGGATTAAAATAGATTTGGTGTAAGTTGTAAACAAATCCAATTGAAGCATAAATTAAATGAGCTTATTATTAATAAATTCAATAATGAATTGTTAATGTGAATTAAAATTAAGAATGGATAAAAGAATAAACTAATTGAAAAAAAAATTAGTAAAATGGTTGGTCAAAGGAAAATCAAATAAAGGATTTAAAATGGAGGTTGGTGGAACAAAATAGACTTAAGTTATTGGGTGGAATGGTTTGAAGAAAATAAATAACTTAAGTAAATTGTGAGATGGTTATTTAATATTGGTTATCGAGTTTAATAAAGTGGTTTGGAATCAAACATTTTGGAAATGAAAGAAAATGCAATGGAACGATTGTGAATAAATTAAAATAGGATGGAATCAAGTGTAACTTGAGTTGGAATTAATTTATATGGTTATAAAGCTTAAGTAATTATTTATTCACGTTAATATTGTCAAATTGCATAAGAAAATGGGTCGTTCAATGTAAGCAGGATTAGATAAAATCCTATGAGTTATTAGAAGTGAAATAGGATGATTTTGGAATGAATATGAGTTTGTTTTGCGTAGAATGAATTAGATATAAGCGTGTAAGTTGTAAATCACTTAAACGGAATGGAGTGGTTTGGGAAATGGTTGTAAGCAATTGTAATAAGTGTCAGAACCTTATACGTGCTTATGGAAATTATATAATGTGCATTATATGCGCAATTTATGTGTTAGTTGTTGAAAGTAAGTGAAATGTTAATAAATTTCATATATTTAGTACTTATATGTTTGAATTGAGTAAGTACAGGTACCGGTAAGCTGTTTGGCTAGATTTGATCGCGCAAATTGCTAAAATAATAAGCCGCTTGCTTAAAACTGCTAAATAAAGGTACGCCTATGCAATAAAAATGGGAAATATGAACTGTTTTTGTTTTTCCGACCATGAGGGTCGATGTATATATATTTATATCTCTTGTCAAATTGCAAAAGCTCCTCCGTACAAAGGAGACTCTGCCAAAAAAATTTGAAAATTTTGGGAGTTAGAATTTTTTTTTGAAAATTCTGGGAAAATTTTAGTTAGCGACAAAACGATTTCAGATTGGAAATTGAAATAAATTAGGGAATGAAACTTATTTAAAATAATGGTACGAATCAGTATAAGTGGAAGATAAAATTCAATATTCAGAGTTGAAGATAAATTGAATTCATATGGGAATGGGAGAACCAATTTGAATAACATAAAGTGGTGAAGTGAAAATAAATATAAGAAGCGTGTAAAATATTTATATTGAACTTAAGAAGAAATTGCAAAATTCTTAAGTAATATGGCTGTCGGAAAAATATATTGAATAAGCATTTGAGTGATGATTTAATAAAAATATATGTACATCATACGACTTGAGTGAATAGATATTGACATTTTGTAAGGAAATCAATAAAAAAATTGAATGTTGTGATTGGATATTATTACTAAGTAGGATATGCAGGTATTATAAAGGGAAAGGAAAATTGGTTTTGATTTCGGAAGATAAATTTGAATTGCTCGATGAAAAGGTATGTGTTTAAATTTCTATATGAAATTTGATTTGGTTTTTTATCAAGCCACTTGGCTTTTGTTTTCTTTGAAATCTTAGGGACTGTAGAGGCATTTTGTAGTTGTACCGAGCTAGCCGCGCAAAGGAGACGCTCACAAAAAATTTCGAAAATTTAGGGAGTTAGAATATTTTTGAGAAAATTTTGATAATTCATAATTTGGTTTTAAATTGAAATTTGAACGTTAGAGCAAATAGTGTTGTTTGGAAACTATGGGAGAGTTAGGGAAGTTAGTAAGAATGATAATGGATCTTTTATCAAAAGATAATTGGTAGGATGTTGAATTACTGATTTTAGGGAAAATAGTAAACGGGTATTGGACCATTCCTCTTAACTAGCAATTTCGGGGACGAAATTCCTTTAAGGGGGAGGAATGTGACGACTCGGAATTTTTGAGCATTTAAAATCGAAATATTTAATTGATTTTAAATATTTAAAAGTTAATTTTTAACTTGAATTCAAATATCACCATTTTTGGGTAATTTAATTATTAAATTAAATAATTTGAAGTTGGGTAAAATGTTGAATATAGAGTTTTAAGCCTGTTGAAAATAATTTGAAGGCTTGTAAAATTTATATTGATAGTGCCGAGGATAATAAAAATTTTAAAATTGAATTTAACACTGATTTGTTCAGTTTTCAAAATTTATCATTTAAAACGATATTTAAAAATAGCATTCCGAATCACAGTCTCAAAATTCGACGAAACCAGTTCCATTGGATCCGTAATAGTTAGTTATTATCGAATTTCAATTTTCGTAATGTTTGGAGTTACCGTTTGTCCATACGGATGAGAAACGTGTTGAAATTAAAATCGATAATTTAATATTTAAACTCGATTTAAAAGGCTATCTTCCACATATGACTGAATCAGGCTCCGAAACACGTTCCATTGTGTTTGGAATATGGGTAAAACCTTATAAACGCCTGGCGGCATATCTGATTCGAAGTTCGAGATTTCGAGATATACTAAAACAGATATTTTGGAAATTTAATAATATAAAAAAAAATTGAAAGTCAACCCAGCCACCCTATAATTGTACTCGAGCCACCCTAGCATCTGAATTGCGTCGACCTAGTTTATCTCCTCTTCTCGTTTAAAGCACGTATCTTCCTTCACAAAGCAGAGAAAAATTGTAAATCAATGGCCGATGCTTCAAATTGAAGTCGCGAGTCTTTCCCTTCTCTTCTTATTTCAATCGAACCCGCACCCCATTATTCCCAACTCTCATATACCCTTTGTTATTTTGCCTAAGCCCTAAAATTGAAATCAGATTCGTTCAAAAACATTGCACGCAACCTGCTAGCGACGTATGGAGGGAAGGCGCAGCTTGGAGTCGTGCGTGCTCACGTTCGCGCTCGCGTAGAGGCAGCGACCAAGCGAAGCGGCACCGTGGAGGGAGAGTGGCGGCGAAGAGGTCAATCGAGTGCAAGCAAGCTTGGATTCAAAGGGTCGAGCGTAGCTCGATTTTGAGCTTGAGGACGTCGGAGGCGCGTGCGATTTGTCGCGACCTGATGGAGGCACGACGTCGACGGTCTCGAGGTGGAAGCTTTGCGACCACGGGGAGGTGGCAGTAGGGTTTGCGAAGGTTGGAGCACGACTTCGAGCATCTCAAGTGGCTCTCAAGTCCTGGGACGTGTCAGTAAGGTGTTTTTTACAATTAATTTAATTTGATTCCTGGATCTGGGTTGTTGAAAATATATATATATATAATAAAAATAATATATATATATATATATGTGCATATTTACAGTATATAATTTTTTTGGTAAGGTTTAAAAAGAAATTCTGTTTTAATCTATATGTATATATATGTAGGTTAAGGAAAAGAATTTTTTTAACGGTAATGTAAAGTTTCATTTTTTAAGTATATATATATACACAGTTTACATATTGTGAAATTTAATATATATATATATATATATATATATATATGGGTATGTAATAAAGTAGAAAAGCTTATATAAGATTTGAAAAAGAAATAGTATATAAAAATCAGATTTTTAACCCATATAGATTATTTTTATAGGTGTAATTTCAAAGAAGTTAAACATACATATTTTCATTGACCAGTTTATTTCAAATAATTTATTTAGGTGATTAATTTGTTAGATTAATTATTTGTTTATTAAAACCATATTATTTGTTCAAACTAAATAAGTAAGTAGTAATTAACTGTTCGAACAAATCAAATATTGATAAAACATCTAATGTTTATATAAGGTCTGAAAAACCATGGAAAACAAGTCGAGAAACCAAGGTAATATTGAAGTAGATTGCAAATTAAAAGCAAAGGTGAGTTAATCTCACTCATGTCGGATTTTTGGTTAATTTAAATAGTTAATTTAAATTATTGGTTGATGAATTGAATAGACTGGATGTGATAGTACATATATAGTAGTATATATAGTATATATATTTGGTGTGATTGATTTCCCGCATTTTATAGCGTATGAGACCCTATGCGCCGCATAATAGCGGATGATATTATATTAGTCCCATATACCGCGATATTCCACCTCGAAGTGGAATTGGTATTTTATATTGTGCTAACGTCTGTGGATGCAGGGAAACAGGTTGGAGGGATCCAACTAGATTCCTTAACATTTATTTAAATTATTTAATATTTTCTGTTGTGATTATTTGATATTATATAATGAATCATATTGGAATATTGAATGCTATGGTTTGCTTGAATACATTTCGGTACATTGAGTTATCAAAATATATAAATTGGATTTTTGGAAAGAGAATAAAAGAGTGGAGTTTTAAGTAAAATAATTATATCGAATAAATTAAGAATGAATTGAAACGGAACGCAAGTGATATGAAAATTTTAATAAATAATTTGGAGTATGGAAGGAAAAGGGATTTTGAATAAACAGAAATTAATGAATTGTAAACTTAAGTGATAACATTTAAAGGAATAAAGAATTATTTTAAAATTCAAAGTTTAAATTTATTTAAAAGGATAAAGAAGTAATTTGGGAAATCTAAAATTAGTATTTTCAGTTAAAAGTATTTTAAATCATAATTAAGGAATAAAATATGAAGTTAATGGATTTTGGAATAAATAGAGTAAATTGGAAATCAATTTGGGAATTGATTTAAGTGTGCAAAACCGAGATTTTTAAAAGAGAATGTGGCTATGAAATTTATAAACCGGGTTTATAAAAGCAAAGTAATATATCAGTGGATATTTGGAAGAATAAATTCACGATGGGAATTTATTAAAGGAATGGGAACATTTGTTTAAAAATAAATAGTGATTTATTTTTAAAGGATGTTAATAGAAGTATATTTCCCTGGATAGCCAAGTACGTTTTCAAAGTAAATTTTTAAATATAAGTTAAAGGCTTTAATGTTGTTTTAAAAAAAACATGTTAAGAAAACTTATTAGTTCTAAATATTTAAATGCTAAAGTAAGTATTTTTCAAAATTTATTATCGTAATAATTATTTAAAGGATGATTTAGTAATTTGTTTAAAGGAGAAAATCTAGTCTTATATTTTCTGAAATAACCTTATTTTAAATATTCCTAAAGTGCTATTTTTAATTAAGTATTAAAGTAGTTTTTCTAAATTTAAAAGTTAAAGCATATTTTACAATAAAGTGTTTTTAAATTATTTTAAAAATCTAAAGTTTTGTGCTTGGTGATTTCAGTGGAAATGAAAATATTTAGGAAATTTATTATATAAAAGGAAGGTAGTTTGAAACTGACTTCAAAAGGGTTGAAAGTGGAAATATAGCTTGCGAAGGTATTTTGAGAATAATAAATAATTTTGGAGAAATTATTTATTTGTTTGATGGATGTTGTGAATGTTAATTGATAGTTAAATCACCGACTATCAATATTGGCCAATGCACTGGTCGTTTCGAAGAGACTGGGATCGGGATTTATTTCTCGAAAACCACTTCGATCCGGTTTGTACGTTTTCGTGCAAAACGAGTTCGGAGTCGAAGATGGAGCAGTGAAGTGCAAGGGCTAGTCGCTACTAGTCCTGAGGATATTTCCAAAATGGATGTAGTAGGTGTAGTTCCTTCAGTTCCATTCGAATCCGAGACGGACTTGCATGGTCAGGTGGACGATGAGCATTCTAAGTGAAACGTTCTAAAAAGGTAACGCTTAGCCTCAAGCCTCATCAACCGGGAATGACTGAAAATCAGGGGTTATGCAGCAAGGCTAGTTGGGTAGCACCCACTTCAGGGTGAGGTCATCCCTGTCTAGATGTCCCTTTTTATTTCGGCTTAGTGGCGCGGTTGCTGATCACAACCGTAGGGTGGTCTTACAAGGGATTATCCAGTAAGGGGTAGTCCCGGTCTTGTGTTGCAGAGGGTCGGGAGTGATCCTCGGTACAGTGATCTAGGCCACGTACCGTGACAGGTGGTACCCAATTGCCTAGTCATTTGTTGGAAATCCATTCTCCCTACGCCCCTTTTTCGAATTTTGTTTGTATTACCAACTTTGTGGCTAGTAGCTGGAATTTAATAATGTAACAATTTTGGCTATTTTAATAAGTATTTGTATATAGACACTATTATAATATCAGAGGATTTTATAAGAAATGTTTTAGCTATCGTAAGGTAAAAACCCGACATGTTTATTTATGGCGTGATCTTATGAGATGCTTTTGTTTTCAAAAGGATTTTGAAACTTTAATAATCCAATTGAGTGTGGTTTTCTCACGCTGGTATTCCCGACTGACTCGGGTGTTATTTAACTATAATGTTCGGGTCAGATCGAGTATTATAGATGACATGAAATGATGTTGTGGAGCTGGATGGTGATATGTACTTCTGTATTTGTTTAAATATTCCGTTGTGTACTCAGATTGTGAGGGCATGTTATGATTACTATCTAGTTGTATGTTACTGATGTTGAACTCTGATGATGTATTCTGATGATGTATGTATAAATAGATATAGTTTTCTTTTGTGTAAAGATCATTGAATATCTATTATATTTTATTCTGCTGCATTGGTAAGATTCTGTTATTGTTTTCTGTTCTTCTTCTACCTCTTCTTCTTTAACCCAAATGGTTCATATATTTGTTCAACTTGAGTCGATTGATGTAGAATAGTGTTGACTCAAGGGGTATGGATTTGCGGGTCGTTACACTCTAGAACGTCCTAACCTGAAAATCTGTAATACTCGATCTGACCCGAGCATTACATCAAAGTAAAACCCGGGTCAGGCTGGAAACCAGCGTGAGTAAACTCATCTAACATGAAATACTAAGGTATAAAACTTATTTAAAAAACCCAGGGTAACTCGTACCTTACTATGAGTATTATCTTGTTATAGCTCAACATATTTCTCAGATTAATATCTAAGTACCGTTACTCAGTTCGATGGTCTAGTTAACATAATTTATTCCATCCCAGCCGATTTGATTCTAACTCTAACCTATAAAGAATTATTGTAGATTACAAATTGAAGTGGTTTCGGGTATCTACCCGACCCTGGTCTCTTCGAATCCAATGTCGTCTTTAATCCATGTTGTTTAAGTGAACATAAATAAAATTTTAAATACAGGATGTCACATTTAACACAGCAGTTCATTATTAATAGATAACCTACATTATCCCAATTCAACCTGATAATATCATACAATAGAACAACACAAATTATCAGTCTAGAGACATTAATCCAAATATTCAATACAATTTATCATTAATAAGCAAGATTAATTTTGTCCCCAATCTAATTAATTTAATTATCATAAAATAAATTAATTACCTTTAAATACTGCTTAATTAACATCTATTAAACCATTTAATTAATTATTTAAATTAATTAATTATTCTTTAATCATTCAATCATTCACATTAATTAACTTTTAATTACTTACATTAATTAGTGATCCTATAATTAATGACACAAATTAATGATCCTTCAATTATATTAATTTCATTAAGTAATTACCCTTTTATTTCATAAATTAATTATCCTATAATTACTTAAGTTAATTAATAAACCCTTAATTTCTTATATTAATTAATAACTTTTAATAAATCACATTGATTAATTGTCCATTAATTTAAAATAAACCATTATCTTAATTAACTATTTCATTATTAAATTTTATTTGAAAACACTTAAGAATTTAGTTAGATAATTAACCTTTTATAAAATTATATTAAATCAAACAATTTGAATTTCAAAATCATTTGTATTTTGCAATTTATATTGAATCTTGATTAATACCTTGAAAATTTGTTACAAATTTTCTTAAAGCTTGTATGTGTTCTTATTATTTGTTAAATCATATGTGCAAATTTTAAAACCCGGATGACCAAAGAAACACACGAAATACTCGAGCAAAACCCGATCAAAACTCGATCCACACCCCAAACTTCGCTGACACCCTATCTTCTTCTTCTTCTTCTTCATTTCTCTTCTTATAATTCTTGTTCCTTTCTTTCACCTACACACTGTATCACGGTGTACATGCACACCCACCTCCGATTGTATAACCCACCACCGATCAACTCCATAAGTGATCGCCGATCACTACCCTCTGCTTCCCTACCTGAAAATGCAAATCACATCTCTGAGTGAAAATTCGATTCTCGACCAAAGCCTGGCACGAACGACACCACCCAAAACCGCCTCAATCCGACACCACGAACCTCCAACATCCACCGCACTTCGCCAGAACCCGCGCCACCATCTTCTCTAGCTTTTCACCCACCTATGCATGCTCGTACCTTCTCCATCATGACACCAATCCTAAATGACCAGAGATGTGCAAAAGCTGCCACTAAACCCTACGTCAACCTTGCCCCGCCTCTACCGCCAACTATACCCTTCCACACTATTTTTCTCGTGAGCGCCCTTAACTGAGCTCCCACACAACTTATACCATCCCTCGAAGTTAGCCAGGTTGATGGAATTTGGCAAATCTTTAATTTCCGTTCAACTTTCCCTTTCTACCTCCTTGCAACCTTAAAAATTACCAAACCACTATTAAAAATCATGATTTCCAACCACGATCTTGGGTATGTAATCCATTTACGGAATTTTGATACTTGAATTTTATCCAAAGTCAAGACATCACTAAGAACACACTTCATTCTTTTCCTATATATGAAGAATTTTAATGAAACGATTTTTAAAATGAACTACCCTCTAAAACAAACAACATTTGTTTTGGAATCATAAATTAAAACTTAATGGATATCGAGTTGTTGATTTTTTTTAAACTTTACAGGTTATGAAATGAATAACAAGAACAGAGGAACTAACCTATTACTCTGTTTCTTCCAGCACCCAAACATGGCTAAATCCTCATGTACACAGCATAGATATTAGTTGATACATATATGCTTGAAAAAATACATCCATTCATACAAGTTTAAAGATATACAAGTGTATAAGAGAGTTACAGCGAGCAAGGTTTGCATATACTCTCTGATCTTTCAAAAATTGTTGTTTCTTTTTCTTACTTCACTTAAGTGACAGGTTCTTCCCTAAGTAACACACATATATAAACATAGGGACTGATTTCATCATTTATTCTTATCCAAGTTCCATAAACATGCAATTATATATAAGACTTGCAATAAAAGTTTAAAGACTTTTTACTTCACATATTTCACTAAGACGAACAACTGCTATCCTATGCACATATTTACACTTCTAGTAAAGCTAGATCAAGTGATTTACTCACCTTAATAATGTCGAACAGCGGGCACAAAGCTCTAAAACCTGAAATCTGGATATGCCTTTGGGACTAGAACTGTTATTTGAATTTAATCGAGAACTTAAATTAACCGTGTTGAACTTATGAAAACTGCACTGATACAGGTTTTTGGAAATGCATGTTTGATCCACCTTGTTTAAGTTGAACTTGAACTTAAATTTGAATTGCTGTTCCACTCAGTTGAAAGCTTGAAGTTTTGAATCTTCGCTTTTTTTCAATTTTGAAAATTGAAAGGATCTGTTTGATTTTTCTTTTAGTTTTACTTCAGGTATTTAGTTTTGAGAATAAGAGTTTTGAACTAGAAAATAGCCTGGTTCTTAACATTTTATTATAATTCTATTTAAAGAAAACATTGCCACATGTAATTTTGCATGTTATCTATCTTACAAATGTTTAATTGTATGTATACCAAGCTTACAAATGTTTTAAAGCCTTTATTTAATATTTTTTATGTGTTATATATATATATATATATATATGTATTTAATTTTATTAATCTATGTTTATATCTTTATATATAAATCAAAATTAGTTCAAGTAATTTAAAAGAAAGTATAACAAACTCTTTTATTAAATCCTATTTTAAATCTTAAGCTATAATACTTTTATAAAATTAATAAATAATTATATTAAGTGTTTTAAAAATATAAAATTAACCTCAACAAGCTTTTGAAACCAATGCTTCTAGAACACAATATATATATATATATATATATTACATATATATACAAACTTATATACTTGTATATGTATACACTTTATAATTTTCAACATTATAGAGTTTGCATATACCTATTTAATTCAAATCAAATTCGATTTAAAATCAACTCATACATACATACATATATATATATACAATAAATAATTTATTTGTTTGAAAAATAATAATTCCATTTAAAATCTACTTATATATTTATATAAACAACTCATTATTATTTGTTTGAAAATAATAATTTTGCCAATTTTGAAAAATTATATTAGGAGATTATCAAATAAATATTTGTCTAGATATAAATATTTATTATCAGATTTATTTGCTCAACTTATAAGTCAATGTTTTCAATAGTTAAAACCGGATAATTATACAATTACTTGATGCCCAAAAATCCGCGTTATCACATATAGCAACCAAATAGATAACGAACATGTGTCCTATACCACATAAGCTTACCCAAATGTTTACTATACAGCAGTATACTCCACTTGTGTGTAACAATAGTTCGGTTGATCAAGTTCAAGAATTAACCAGTAAAAAATTGTGAGCATTCCATACCGATCATTTTATTCATACGTTTAAATCAGTTCCTCATTCGATGTCGTACAAATTTTATAAAATTCTTAACTTTAAATTCATTTTTTGGTAAAACACTGATTTATAGCATATATATATATATATATATAAGTACACTTTTCAAATCATTGCTCCAAATCATTTTCAAAGATAACAACACTATATATATATATATATGTATGTATGTATGTATGTATGTATATAACTATTTATATAGAAATTAGATTTGTACTTAAAAAAGATTTTCATAAAATGGTTTGATTTATAAATTAGCCCTTTATAAATTCAATTTGAAAACGTGCATAAAAAATGTTTCTTACTCCCAAGATCCATAGAAAGAACCTATGGTATAAAACATCAAAATGAATTCATCAATGCATAATCAAAATCCGGAAATATCAATGAAATTGATATGAAATGCAACGCAAAAATCAATCAATCAATCTCAGGGAATTAACTAGGCATACAAGTGGCAAATGGGTCGATTGAAGAACACCATAACGTAGCGTGGGAGTCAAATCCAAGCTATGATGGGTCCATCGGTGGCCTTGCCTAGGGTGACTCCCTGGCAATCCCTAGTGGCTCTCCGATGATCGAATTTCGCTCATTTCTCCTATGTTGCTTCTCTAATGATCAAGGGTACTGAACTAGCAAACATGCAAGCATATATATATATATATATATATATATATTATGTATGTATATGTATGTATATATATATATATTTATATTTATATATATGTATGTATAATTGAATGAAAACCATGATTTCATAAGTGGGTTTTCAGCAAGCAGGGAATCCAATTCAAATAGGCAAACGAGTCATCATATTAAGATCATATGCACTAAAGATTCAATCAAATTCATATAATAGCAGCAAACATTCATCTTGGACTAGAAATTGTGAGATAAACTCACCTAAGCAAACCCTGAATAGAAGATATTAGCTTAGCACCTCATATGTCTTCCTATATCAACTTCAACCTAGACTATGATCAAAGATTGGATGGGAATGATCAAATCAGAAATTAAAACTGAATTAAATTCCTAATGAGATGTATAGAAAGGTGGAAGAGAATACCTCTTATCAATATACACTAGAATTGAATAAAAGCACTTTGATTTCAATCTTTAATTTGGGAATTAGGGGTTTTGGACTTAGAGTGTATTTTTTTGATTTTTTGTTGAAACGATAACGAGAAACAATATACGTACACTCTCATTTCTTATTTCTCTAGTTTGGGCTAATGGGATAATACTTTGATCCATTAGCCAAGTGTTACTAATTTTCCTAAAACAAAAGCTTGCTAATTTTTACTGTTTCATTTTAACACTTCACAAAAACTAATTTGATTTAAACAATGTTCTAATTTGATTAACATTGATTTTTACAATTTTCCTAAAATAAATAACATGTCAAAATCTCATTTTCTTACTAATATTGAAATATTTTATCAAATTAAATACAACTTTTCAAAATGAAAATTTATTCTCCACAGTTTTAATAAAATGACCATTAATTGGAAAATCTCATTTAACAATAAATCTCAATATTGACCTTTTATTTAAATGTACACATTTTTGTGGTAACTTTTGAAAACAAAAGATTTTTGATATAAATATCCTATTAAAATAAATAAGCAAATAAATCCTTGGGAAATTCATTTTTATTTATAAAAATTATTTCCATATAATTTATTCACTATAAATTCTCCAAAAAATTTCTCATATTATTTAATATAAGAATTAAATTGCATTAAAAGACAATTCTTTAAATTCCCAATTTAATTTATTCCAAATCCATTTAAAATTTGGAAACACGATGACTATAAATTCCCCAAATTCATTCAATTATTTAAACCTAATTAATTAAATCATATTTTGTATTTGATTTCAGATAATCTCGACCAGGGTTGTTACATGGTTTTAAGTTGGTGCACGCGAATAATTTTCCTCCTTTTCTTTTCATGCACATTAAAACAATTATACTTTTTTTTAAAGTAATTCAAACGTGTTCCATTATTTATTTACTAAATAAATTTTGATTTATTCCTGTAATTAATTCTTAAATTTAAATTTTAATATAGGTGCAAAAACCCAAATTACGCACTACAGTAAACATTCCGTAACTTCTTCATACTATAACCATTTCTTACATTTTTATATGTGAATCTTGGCTATGAAAATCTACTTGACACAATGAAAAGTCAAATTCTCAAAATTCCGTAGCTCATGAAAATTAATATTTTTCAGTTTTATATAAAATAGCATAACCAAGAGTGCATATTCATTCTAGTTAAGTCAACCAGAAAGGCATCTGTTTTAGCTAAGTTGTTCCTGAAGGACATAGTTAGACTGCATAGAGTTCCTAGTAGTATAGTCAGTGACAGATATGCTTTGTTCGCTAGTGAATTCAGGAAGAGTCTACAAGAAGTGATGGGTACCAAGCTTAATATGAATACTGCATATCACCCTCAGACGAATGAGCAGATATAAAGAGTCAATAAAATACTCAAGGATTTATTAAGAGCTTATTTATTGGACTTTGGTGGATCCTGGGAGGATCACTTGCATTTGGTTAAGTTTTCCTACAATAATAGTTACCAAACTAATATAGGAATGGCACCGTTTGAAGCTTTGTATGGAAGACCATGCAAATCACCAGCATGTTGGTTAGAGACTGGAGACAGATTGGTTTTAGGTCCAGATTTGGTTAGAGAGGCGTCAGAGAAGATTGAGTTAATCCAAGGAAGGATGAAGGAAGCTCAGTCCAAACAGAAGAGTTACACCGATAAGAGACATAAGGACCTATAATTCTTAGTTGAAGATAAGGTTTTCATTAAGGTATCATCTATGAAGAGTGTGATCTGATTTGGAAAGACATGGAAGTTAGCCCCAAGATTAGGTCTATTCCAGATTATAGAGAGGATTGGAAAGCTTGCATACAGAATATAGTTGCCGAGCAGTTTGGCAGGTGTTCATATTGTATTTCATATGTCTCATCTTTGCAAGTATATGCATGATCCAGAAACTACTATTTCTCCTACAGGGTTGGATGACTTAGTGGTAGAGCCTAATTTGACTTTTTTAGGCAATCAGTTTGGGTTGTGGCTAGAGATGAGAAAAGGTTAAGGAATAAGACAATCAGGTTGGTGAAAGTTTAGTGAAGCGACAACGAGAAGGACTATACTTAGGAGACAAAGGATGAGATTAGAGACACTAATCCTAATCTGCTTTGAGGGTATGTCTACATTAGATTTATATAGATAGTTGCTAGCGAGTTAGACTAGTATGGTCATTAGGAGTTGTAACATATGATTGCTATGTTTAGTATTTAGTCCTTATTGAATTTCGAGGATGAAATTCTTCAAGGGGCGGAGCTTGTAGCATCCTTAATTTTTAATAACATTGTTCAGAAGATTTAATTAGATAAATTAAATAGAATAATGATGATAATGAGATTGAGATTTGGGTAAATTGTACATATAGGGTTGTGCTTAACCATGAAATAAAAGGGCTTAAAATTGGTTTATAAGATAATTAACTTACATAAGGCCTTATTAGTAAAATAGACACACTTTCTATTCACGGCTATACAATTGCCTTTGTCCATTCATGTTCATTTTATTTCTCAAATTAAACAAGCACAAATAACCCTAAGATAGCCTACTACTATCAAGGATGAAAAGTGAAAATTTAATCTAAAGCTAAGGACCAAAATCTAGGGAGGATTAATCAACAACAAATCTCAAATTCCTTATCAAGTTTAAGGTGAATAATAATCTCATGCCATCTCTATTTTTATATTTTATGATTATATGGTTTCGTATTTATGATTTAAATTTGTTTTTGTGATAAAATAGAAGATGATATTCTTGAGTTATATTATGATGATTTGTTTTAATTCATAAGCTCATGAATTTGCACGATTTTGACATGAAACTGAGAATCTATGATTTCAAATTGCCATGGAAAAATTTTATATTATGCAAAACATAATTTTGGAGATGGGTTTTAATTTTTAGAATTTTCCAAGCTTTGGAAATTTTATTATGAATTTTTAATGAAAAATATGATATAATTGGGTTTAAAATTTATTTCAAAATTTTCAGGAAGAAATTGGGTCTAAAATTTTAATATGTTTGATTACATGATGAAATTGAATTTTTGTGATTTTTTTGGATTTTTCTAATAGATTTACTAGGGAAAATAAATTATTTTAAAAGAAGGACTTTTTCGAAATAAGCGGCTTTAGTATATGGAAGGGCTAAGAAGTTGCATTTTAATGGTTTTAATCTGATTTAAATGAGGTAGTTATAAAGGTAAAATATTAAAAAAAAATTATGATAACCAATCAATAGTTTACAAATAGATAAGTTGTTAGAAAGTAATTACTAAAAGTTGCTATAATTCAGCCTTTAAATCAGAAAAAGGCGTTACGCCTCTATTAGTAAGGACCTTTCGACTCCTTTGATTCTGCCCCATCCCAATCAAAACTAACACAGTCGAAACCACCATAGTCGAAACCAATGCACAGGATATCACTTAGATGGAATGTAGTGGATTGGAAGGTGGGCGGAAGCTTTGGTGTCGAAAGGTTAGCCTTCGATGGAGTTGAAACCCTGCTTTGTTTTCATAAGTTAAATTTCTTGCCTAGTTTTACCAAAAGCTTTCAACACAGTCGAAATATATGCTTTCGAAAAGGTTTTATAATTAGCTTTCGAAGAAAGTGACATGTTGTGTTAAAGTATTTTCTTTTATTTGCTTTCGAAGGAGTAACCTTTTCCTTTAAATAATTTCTTTTGAAAGGGTAGGTTCTGACCTAGTCAAAACCTAGCCACTACTCTACCTTTCGACTATATTGACCAGTAATGCTTTCGAAAGGCTTCCCTTATATTTACCTTAAACTAAGCCTTTTTCCTGTATGCCTTCGAATGGGTTGAGGGTTTTGAAGGTGATGGAGTCAAAAGGGGGTTTCGGCTCTATCCTTTGAGGTTTTGATTTTAAAGGTCTTTGCTTTCGACTAAGATGGTTCCAACACCATTAATTTTTCCCCAAACAAATTTTTGTTTGTTCCGAAAAAGATACTTTCGTATATAACCATTTTGACCCAAATGATGTTTTTAAAGAGTAAACCCAATGCTTTCGAAAGGGGTATTTTCATTTGTTTCGAAGCTCTATATTTAAAAAAAAGATGATTTGATACCATCGAAAGGTGTAATAGGTTTCGAAAGAGAGTGTTTACTAAGTGCTTCGAAAGGCTTGTATATAATGTTTTGAAAAGAGATCTTCGCTTTCGGAGGAGGCTATCTAGAGATTTTGAAAGAGATGTTTCATGGTTTCAAAACAGAAACCCAATCTCAATTTAAACTAATAACCATGGCATAAATAAAGATTTTGAAATGTCATTCACATTTTATTAACCCATAATTGTATTTTAGGGAAAGGGAAGAATAAACAGTTAGGTTGACCCAGTAGTGAATATAACTTAATAAATGTTAAACTTTTAGTGAAAGATATTGGTAGGGGCCAATAGGTTTACAGTAATCCCATGAAAACCATATGACATTGGCAGGGACCAATAGGTTCATAGTCAGCCCATGAAAACTATAATTTGATACTGGTAAGGGCTAGTAGGTTTGTAGTTAGCCCATGAAAACTAGGATAAGAAATAAGATATTGGAGTTACCAGTAGGTTCTTAGTGATCTGATGAAAACTAAGTAATTAGATAGATAGTCCTTAACATTTTAACAGGTTAATAGTAATCCTAGAAACTATAATTAAAAGAGATAGTCAAAATGAACGGGTAAGGGTAATCCAGAATTGATTTGTTTATTTTGCATATCATCTTAATGTTTTGAAATACTATGTTTTAATCACTGTGGATGCAGGAGCACAATATATGGTTTGATAAATGTTTTAGGATACTAGTGTGGGGAAAACTCGTTTCGCTAAGTGACATGGTCTCACTAGATATCCATATGGTTTGAGATGGTAAATTATTATTCGTATCAGGCTTTATGCCTAGCTCGAAGTTTTTATTTTCCCCTTAAACTCTCGAGTACTCAATTGATTTTGCATAGCTTGAGAGTAAAGCTTTCTAGGTGTTCTTTTAGACGAAAAAAGCTTCTGAGGACGTGCAGGAGGCAAGATTGTTATTAGAGTTTTTTATTTCCACCGTGTGTTTGTTTGTAAAGGCAAATTGTTTTCTTCCCTATCTATATACTTTGATCTCCCAGTGAGGGCATCTTCATATGTTGCTCTTGGTGTATTTTGTAATAATTATATGTTATCTGAACGTGGTCTGCGAATTGGGATTATGTAATCAATTTGGAATATTTTAAAATGGAATGTGGAATTTGTTTTTCTATTTTTTTTTTCCATATTATTGTGTTTCTATGTATCAATGTATATAATATCGCCGTTTTTGGTCACCGAGGATTAATAACTATGGATGACTGCATTATCCATAGCCGTTATTTTTAGGCTTCCAAATAGGGGGATGTTACAATGATGTCTCTCCTAGTATCTAATAACTCAAATTTATTAGTATTCTTCATGTCACCTAAGAATAAGAAAATCTAATGATGTTTTAAACTAGTGAAAATGGCACAACTCCTCTTCTAATTTTGATTTAACTTAAGTTGTAACATTTCACTTGTAATATCGCTCCTCCAATCCTCCAACAATTATGATGTCTAGTTATCACATTTCTATTCCATAAGTTTTAATCCTAAGTTCAAGCATTTAAGCAAGGTAATCCTACTCTATTAACTTTTCAAGCATAAAAACTAAAAATCCTAAATCCAGTGAAGTCTTAAGTTTAAGTGAAAGCCTAACCTAAAATTATTTTTGCATTAAAAGTAACCGACTGGGTGATACATGATTCACATGCAACTGTTATGTAACGCATACTATATACCCTAAAGTCGATACTTCAAGATATCATTTTTAAATAAATAGTCTCCTTCCAATCTAAGGAATGAAAAGAATCATATCATCCTCTTCTCAAAATCTTACCAAAATCTCTAAGTCTTATTTCCTATCACCTCTACATCCTCAATGCGTGAAAACTATAATATCTTTTACTTAATGAGAACTCAAATTCTTGAATTAGTCATTTCCTGTGTGATCTTAGTTACATCTTTATCTAGGATATCTTTTGTAATTTGAACTTCCATATTTTTACTATTCTTTAGTGCAATCTCATTCTTAGGATCTTTCCTAAACATAGCTTCTCACTATTTTACTACAACTGTTTGTGGTCAAGACAACTCAAGATGGAATGGTGTCAAGTTATATTAACCCAATAGACATAATACTCAATAACTTAAATAGCACCATGTCTATAAATTCATCTAGCAACATCTAAAAAGGACGAATCCTAACTTAATGAACATGATATGGAACTTAAGCGACTTCATCTTCAAAAAATGCACTTGCAGTTACGACGATAGCTCATGTATCAATACTTTATAAATATCACCATAGAACTTATACGATAAGACGACAACCTACTTGCTTGGTAACTATAACTTCCTAAGCCAAAAGCAACACATGTGGCATAACCTTACTTGAAATGTCGGATCAACGACAACCATCCACAAATAATCCAAATCGTCTATCTCCTTCGATAATATTAAAACAACAAATACTTCAAAGACTTATGATCGATAAACAACTCCTTTGGCTTAATAAAAGCATTCTCGCATTTCGACTTACACAAGAAAACTAAATTCTTATTGGTCGTATGATGTGTCAACGACATAAAAATCATTGTAAAGTCTTAATGAACTTCTTATAGCCAAACCAAGAAAACTTCTTACCTCCGTAGTCTTCTTTGATATAGTAAAATACATTACAACAAAAAGAGCAGATTACAACATTTCTTTACAACTTTTAAATTAGAAGTTGTAAAAAACTGTACAACGTTTTTGTAGAAAACATTGTAAAAACCTTGTTTTCTACAATGTTTTTTTATAGCAAACACTTATGTAGAATCTTTTATTTTTAAAAATTATTAAGAAACCTTTTATTTTATTTTTAAAAAATTATTAACAACCCTTTTTTATAATGTTTTCGTAGAAACATTGACCCAATGGTTGAGTGATTCGACTTTGGTGCAAGAGGTCACAAGTTCGAAAATTGCATAGCGTGATTTGAACATATATTGACATGTGATATGTTGTCCCAGTGATATGTTGTATCTAAGTACCATTTCAAAAGAAAAAAATGTTGTAAAAACCTTGTTTTTTATAACGTTTTTGTAGCAAGCATTGTAAATCCTTGTTTTTACATCATTTTTGCAAACGATGTAATAATACCCTCAAAAAACCTTTTATTACAAAAACGTTACAAAAACATAGTTTTTTGTTTTACAACTTTTCCCCTAAAAGGTTTAAATATTAATTTACCACAATGAAAGTTGTTTTACTCATAGGTTGTAAAAATCCTTGGGTAAACGTTCACTATGGAAAAAGGACTAATTAACGTTAATATTTTATCTATATTTACTATTGCTTTAAATATTGTAGTAATTAAAAATTAGTAATTAAGAACTAATAACAAATAATGGATACTTACTTAAAAATTTATAAACAGTAATTTATAATTAATACAAACAGCTTATATAGGTCATTATTTATATTTTAGTATAACTAATGATTTTAATAAATAATTTATAATTACTAATCATTATCTTCAATAATTATTTTTTATATTTAACAAGTTATTATAGTTAATTATTAATAATTAGTAAATTACAGTTAATATTTATTAATTAAATTTAATAATTAATAATTAATAATATATACGAAATAATTAGTATTTAATAATTCATATGAAATTATAATTAAGAAGTAAAATGTTCAATTAGACTTAATTTTGTAATATAATTACAATTTATTGAAAATAATACAATAAATAGTATTTTACAATTTTAATATTATGATAAATTTATTTAATAATTAATAATTAAGAAGAAATATTTAATATTCAATAACCAATTTATAACAATTAATGATCAATAATTACTATTAAATAGTTAATAATAAAAAATTAATATTAATAATTAATATATAATATTTAATATCGAGCGTTTAATAATTAATAGTTGCTATTAAACAATTAAGAAGTAATAATTAATAACTAAATAATCGATAGTTAATAATTAATGATTAATAATTAAGAAGTTATTATTATTATTTAGAATTTAATATTTAATAATTATAATTGATAATTTTATATAATATCAAAAATTGCACAAAATTTAAAATTTATAAATTCTAAAATAAATTTATAAATATCGGTAAAATTTAAAAACATTCATAAGATTTAAAAACCGATCTTTGAAATTTTCATAAAATTCAAAAATAGAAAAACTAAAACTTTAAATAAATTTTAACTTTTGTAAAATATTTAGAGTTTCATGAAATATTCAAAATTTTATAAAATATGCAAAATTTCCATGTGCTTCCAGATATTTTCTTTTAGAACTATATTCTTTGATACATACATATATCTTTGGTTCACGTAATGAAAATTTTGCCCCAAGCAGAAAATTTTCCCCCTCCCCAACTGATTTTTTTGGCTTCAATTCAAATTTGTTGGCTCAGCTAATGGTTTTACTGGTCCTATGGCCTATGCCTCACCGCCTTCTCCTCGTTCTTTTTATTTTCATTCCTATTTCTCAAATTCCCTAAACCCTATATCCATCTCCCTCTTCCGTTCTTTAGATATCGTTGTCAGTCCCTCTTCCATTCTTTAGATATCACCGTCTCTCCTCGGTTCCCTAGTTAACTCCAATCTTGTCCTCAATCCATGGTTTCGTTGCTCGTGAAATCATATTCGAATTATATATTTTTTGGTCTATGCTTTCTTCACTCACTCTCGTCAAAGATTCACTCAGATTCAACAAAATAGAGAAAGAAAAACTAGTCTCGATGCTACTGGTAAAACTACGATTTTGTACCTTTGCATTTTCAAGGTCCGATAGAGTCCTCAAGTGTATTGTGGTTGTCCATTTTAATTACAAGAAAACTCATCTTCTGGCGCGTGCTTTTTTTGGTAGTAATTAAGATAATTTCTACTTCGGTTTGGACAAAAATTTCTGGTGCTTAATGTCAAAAGGTTAATGACAAGCACCTTTGTCCAAGTGGTTAATTGATTTGGCTTTGGTGCAGGATGTCACAAGTTCGAAACTTGCTTTCGAACGTTTATTTGATATGGGATATGTTGTCCCAATGATTTATTATATATAAAGTACCAGTTCAAAAAAAAGGTTAATAGCCTGCACCTTATTCGAAATTTTTGTACTGGAGACCGATGTAGAGGGTCACCTAAAAGCGGCAATTGATCTTTTGATGGCATTGCAATCTTAGGGTTTCAAATTACATTGTATAACTGACGAGGGTTGGTATGATGAATGTACACATTCTGAGGGTGTTTATGGAAATAATCCAAATTTGGAAATTCAACTGCTTGCTTTTGTTCCGATGGTAATGCCACTCTGAGAACTTGTGAAACAAGGAGAATCGTGTGCGAGAACCGTGTGCCAGTAGGTGCATCACTTGCTTTTGCTGCAATATTTTACATAGAATTCCATGTTTGTTTGTGTTGATTTTCCTGAAGAAACTTCTATCCTTTAATAAAAAGGTGGCCTATGTATCAAGAGAACATATGTATATATATACACCTAGACAAAACCTGAATGTGTGCATATGCGCATCTTCAAAAATCATCTTGTTATACGCAGTATTCCCACCTTATGCCTCCATAGCCCTTTCACTATTATGTGTTCATAATATTGGATATAATCTTGCTGGTTTGTATTGCATATTATTGATCTGTATTTTCTGAAACCGTAGATTAAACCTATACAAAGGCATTGCTTCCAAAATACATAACGTCTTGTATTTGTTGCCGACGATAATGACAGAGACCTCTATGAAGGATATCCTATTGCTCATAAGGAATTTTCAATGGTGATAGCTTTTGTACTTGTTGTCAAGGTTGACGTGTTTTGATCTTGATTTGGTCATCTGATGTTTCAACAGTAATGTATTGCAGAGTAATTATTTATTGGGTGAGGCTGTGTTTACGGTTCTATGTAAGGTTGTTTTGTTGGTGGTGGATGTTATCCCATCTTTTGGCAAAGCTGAGGTACCCAGAAATTGGCTCAAAACCAATAATAATAAGTCATGAATATCAACTATGCATTGCAGGATAACCATGGATATCGATGAATTTTGTCCGAGTCCGGATTGGGCTGCAATTGATAAGACATGACAAGCAAAGCCATGGAAGCCTGTGTTCCAGATTTCAAGTCAATACGAGTTCATATGCTCAAGATACGATCGATGCAAGTTAATGGTAAAAGTCACATTTTCGTATCCATCAAGCAGCATGAACTTCGTATCGATGGAATCCGTATCCATCATCACGTCACGTTTCGTATCCATCAACTTTGCACCAATCGAATTCGTATCTATCAGTGAACCACCGTTCGAATTGATCCAGTTCGTATCCATCACCCACTTCGCATCGATTGATTCCTATGGGTTCGCATCGATCAGGTCAGCAATGTTCGAATCCATCGAGGTCGTATCGATGGACTTCGTACCCATCGACAGCTAGTACGATTTGTATCGATTGGCCAAATGTCCACTTCGTATCCATCATAGAAACCTCTCTTCGAATCCATCTGGCCAGAGCAATTCATATCCATCAGGTTACCTTACTTCGTATCCATCAAAAGACTTCGGTTCGCATCGATTGACTTCATGTCCATTAAGGAGCTACGTGGCTTGTATCCATCGAGTCAACAAACCTGGGTGACGAGTCAAATTCGATACGAACAAGGCGAGAATTATGGAGTCGACAAGGTCAACTCGGAGCTAAGAGTGGATCGGAATGAGTAATGCACCTACGTCACTGCTTCATCACGTGCGCGGTCGATTCGAAATTGATCGATTCGAATGGATGGGTTCGAAACAAACATCTAACCGAAACATTCCAACTCGTATCGATCATATCTCCCAAACCACAGATTCAAATGCAATGAAATTTTCACAGCTGCTTCCATACATGCTAAAGAACTATCCTGCCAAGTTTCAACTCGATTGGATCATTTTTTGATGGATACGAAATCAATTCATATCGATCACAGATCGAGTCGAAACTTGGTGGGGTCGGTCCCGTAGGCCCACTCACATGCCAGAAGAAGTCTCCCGAAGTTTGAGCGTGATCTCAGCCTTCTACGCCTATAAATATCCCCCCTGAAGCCTACAGAAAAAGGATCTTTTGGCTATTACATGTCCAGACTCTGCCGGATTCGATTCTACTTCTTTCCGTTGCTGTTATAGTCGAAATTCAATCCTTGTAACTACTGCAATCATTTGTAATCAGCAAAGAACAAAAACTTGGAAGCGGACGTAGGCCGGAGATAGCCGAACGATTATAAATCTTGCGTTTTTGATTGTTATTTCTGGATTGTTGTTTGTTGCTTGCTTAGATCTGAGACTTGTGCTTGAATATTGCTGATTTGTATTCATTGTTTGGTGCTATCATGATACTTGGGGTTTGTGACCATTTCTTTGCGCAAACACTTTGATGCTTTCACTAAGAAGGACTAGCACCCGCTACATCGGATTGAAGTTCAGATTTGCAAAGCTTGAAGAATTAAAACTTAGAGAAAATGACTCGACAAACAAGACAAAGAGCTGAGAGAAGCCAACAAGGAGGAAGCCAGGAGGCATCCTCTGGAGCTGCAGAAGGACAAGCTTCGATCTACATCACCCTGGATGAGATGGAGGCTATGGCTAATTTGATGCATGAGAGAATGATGAAAAGCCAACAGGAGATGCTGTAGAATTTCTTTGAAAAGATGAGAGCAGCGAACGTGCAGAACCTTGGGCCAACTATAGCGGCTGCAAGTGCAGGACAAGGAGTCAGGATTGCGGAAGCCAATGAAAGTCAGGTTCAAGACCGTAGTTGTAACAACCCGCATATTTATCGATTGTATATTTAAATATTTCACCGTTAGTCAGATTATAGTCTGAAAAGCTAATTTTTGCAAACGGTCAAATTAGGACTCGAGACCACTTCCATTGAGTTCAAAATGGCATTTGCGACCTTTTTAAGTATAAACTTTGATATGTTTGGAGCTAGCTAAAAATTTGACCTTTTTCACTTTGGGTTTGGGTTTGGTTTCAGCCCACTAGCCAACTTAATACCTCAAACTGAACCACTTCTCTTCATTCATTCCCTCTTCCTTATCTTTTCAGTTCTAAAGAGAATAATGGGGGAAAGGAAAAAGAATTAAAATCCCAAGCCCTAGTTTCCATTTGCAAATCAAATTCTAGCTCCAAATTTATAGAAGAAGCTTTGGCAAGCCACCTCTTCTTCTTCTCCAACTCATTCTCTTACCAATTTCAGAAATTCCTAAACCTAATTTAGGAAATTTTTCTCTTTTAAGCTTAGATTCAAGCTCTTTGGGTTGGAATTGAAGAGTGATTGTCCTTGCCATTGCTCTATAGCTTCTCATTCATTGGTTTTGGGTTCAAAGGTGAGATTTTTACACATCTTAGCCTATAATTATCTTCGATTGTTAGGTATGAATTCCTAACACTTATTCTTGTGCAATTGATTTTGGTTTGGATTGATTTCGTGTATATTCCAATTTTTGGTGTTTTGAAATCAAAATCTATGAGAATCCTATTATTGATATTTGGACATTGATATTTGAGGCGTATCAAAGAGCCGTTAAGGCTGGGTTGTCGCGTGGCGTAAATCCTTAGTCGTCATTTGCTCGTCCGATCGCTTCCGATATTCATTTACCCATTTTTGGTCGAGGTTCAGGGAATGCCCAGAACCACAGTTTCAGACGTCTGAATATTATACTGAGAATTTTTATTCCCCAGTATTCAGACGTCTGAATTTGCTCATGAGCAACCAGAAAGGAAATAGGCTAAAAAATGCTTATTTCAGACGTCTGAAATCAAGGGTTCAGACGTCTGAATTGTGTTCTGGAAAACATTTATTTTTCCAGATTCAAATGTCTGAATTCTTGATTTCAGACATCTGAATCTGCTGTCTGGGCTCTATTTTGCCTATTTAGCTTGAGTTTCCAAATTTAATCGATTGCGTTGATTCCCTTTTGTTGTTATCATTTATATCGACTTTGATGACATTTTCTTCGGGATTTTTGGAAATATCCATTTTGATGGATTTGATATCGATTTCTTTGGAATTAATTCACATCTTCGTATGTGAATTTTAGTGATTGATTGTTTCTACAACCATTTTTATGATTTGTCACTTTAAAAATATAAAGGTTTTCTATACTAGTAGTAAATATCAAAACTCTTTCATTAAAACGATTTCAACACTATTTTATTACAAAGCTCGTTTCTTAAACCATTTTCCAATCTATTAGTATATATAAACCTTTACCTCACTCGTATGAGAAATCTAATTAAACGTCTTGGTAAAACAAGTGGTATGAAACGCTTGCGTTTACTTCGTCGATTAATTCTTGGACTTGTTCGATTGAATCTCTTATGACAATTTTCGAGTGGAGATCTATAATTTGTTCGTAAATATATAAGTTAAGCTAGTGGTTATGGGACATGAAGCTAACTCATATATTTACTAACTTAGTGTAATTGGCACTTCTTGATGATCGATAATGATCATTTTTGTGATTTAGACTAGCAATATGCTATGTTTCTTTGTCCACGTAGGGGACGGTACCTCGTTTTATTGAGTTTCGTCTCATTTCTTTTATAGGCTAACGACCTATGTATTATTCGGAGTTTCGACTCAATTTTTGTGGGCTAGCGACCCATGTACTTTTAATATGTTTCGATTCATCTGATGTACCGTTTGTGCTACATCGATGTCTCGGCTTTTCGGTTCATTGGACGTATCGTTTGTACTGCGTCGATGTTCGGAATTGTTTTGTGTTCGATTCATTGGATGTACCGTTTGTACTACATCGATGTTTCGGCTTTTCGGTTCATTGGACGTACCGTTATTGCACTGCGTCGACGTTCCGAATTGTTTGAGTTTCGGTTCATCGGATGTGCCGTTATTGTACTACATTGATGTCCGGGCTTTTTGGTTCATTGGACGCACCTTTTGCACTGCGTCGATGATCGGAATTTATGGTTAGCGACCATGGGATAGCGTCCCATTTGTGATACACGTGTTGGTGAGTTTTCATGCTCCCGTTTATGATAGGCCTCCCCCTTTTTGCGATTTCTAGATTTCTATTGATGATTTATAGAATTTTTGTTTCACCATCTTTTATGATTGGCATCGATAGGATGTCGATATTTGTGACTTGGTGAATAAAACTAAAGAGTATGACATTCTTTTGATCTTTGAGAAGATTCTTGTGATATTGATTAATCTCTGGTTGATTTTCAATTACATACCTATCATAGTATGGCTTTATGGTTATCATATGTTTTTGTCATATCTCTTATTCTATATCATTTTGTCTGATATTTATAGTTAGACTGATCCGTTTATTATTTTCTTATTAAATAATACTCGGGTCAGACCGAGATGTTACAGGTGCTTCTACTTGACTCCTCATCTAGGAGTATTACCTGACTTTTGGCTAACTACACTAGATTGGTAGTTTTTGTCGTTATACACTCAAGATATAGACTCATTGATGTATACTTATTCTTTTGACTATCACTTGTATCTTTCTTCTGTTATGTTGTGGATCTTGTTAGACCACTACTCTGATATACACTTTTATGTGTAATATTCATATCTGTTTTCGCCTTTGAGATATGAACGTCTGTGACTGATTTGTGTTATGATATTTCTATATTTGTTTTCGAAGATTATATATAGCCATTGTGTAGTAGCTTTGAGTTTGTGTCGGTATATCGGATTTCCTCTTGAGATGAAAAGTTATATTTTGCCTAGTGCAGGACCTGAAGGCAATCAACAAGGACTTAGGGGCAGACCCTTAGGATCAAACACTGGAAGACCCATAGATGAAGCTCAGCAGGCCGGAGTCAATGCTAATGTAACTGAGCCACATGAAGAGTATGTACTAGAGTTCCCTTCGGGACTTGGGGGGCAAGATAGAAACATGACAAAGGGGCAGCCTCCGGATGGATATGAAAGAACGATTGGTCTAGTGCGACGAATCATGAGAGGAGGATTGTCGAGTGGAGGGTTGGAAGAAGTCAGTCGGAGTCCGTTCACTCCGAATATCAGGAATGCAAGGAACCCTCCAAAGTTCAAACTGCCTATGCTGGATCCATATGACGGGAAGTCAGACCCAACGATCATATTTCACGATACATCAGACATATGGGAGTGCTAAGGGCATCTGAGGAAATGATGGCTCGATGCTTCCCACTATACTTCTCAGATTTAGCTGCGCTTTGGTTTAGACAGCTGGAGACTGGATCAATCAGAACATGGGGCGAGCTTGTAGATTGCTTCATGAGACAGTTTAGGGTCCACGTGACGCGACCCAAGAGTGTGATGACTCTAGCTTCAATCAAGCAAAGGACTGGAGAGTCCATAAAAGATTTCTTATTGCGATTCAATGCAACGGTGGCTTCTGTAAATCGCCCGGATCCATCGATGATTTTGATGGCGGCGGTGGCAGGAGTTGGGGAAGGCACCGAATTCAAAGATTCTCTGGCAAGAGATCCACCACAAGATCTTGGAGAATTTTATCATGAAGCTGAAAGATTCATTCGGCTGGAAGAGTCACGAGTCGAAAGGCGAGAAATAAATGTTGTGCAGGGCGAAGGAACCGCCAGGGAACAGTCCGGAGCGGACGAAGGAAAGAGAAAGCAGGATGATAGACGTGATGGTCCTGATAAATGGAAGAAATTCCGAGAACCCAGATTCAAACAATACATGGATCTGACGGCGAGTCTAGAAAGAATTTACACGGAAACTTGGGGGCAACTCCCCTATCGAAAACCACCCAGGAGAGATACCACTGAGTGGGAGCGTAGAACCGGAAAATATTGCCTATTCCAGGAGCTGGATGGGCATACTTCCGATGAGTGCCATCACCTAAAAGATGAGGTGGAAGAACATGCCAGGAGTGGTAGATTGCCACAGTATATCAGAGAACGTACTGCGGTCGTAAGACCTGAACAACTACCGCCTCCACCTAACAGAACTGATCCTGGATCGGGATCACGACTCATCATCAATTGATTATGATGGCAAGGGCCAAGTTCGGGATGCGGACTTTGGTCGATTCGTTTTCTTAGATTTGATTTTAAAAGTAAATGGCTATTCCACTTACTCATGTACGGGAACCGGAGAGATCCCTAGGCATGCTTTGAGATGGAGATAGATCGATCTGCCCAGAGAGGCAATGTTTAGTTTTCTCCTGATGTTTGAGATTGAACATCCAGGACTTGAATTTAATAAATAAACTTGAATTTCTTGAAATAAACCTTTGATCGGAAAGTTAAAGGGAAAATGTTAAATACCAACACGAAAATGATTGCTTTATGACCCTACCCGGAGAGGCGGGGTCCGTAGTGCAAGAAGTGAGTTGCTTCGCCGGAGAGCGACAGGATCGACTAACTTAACGTCGTTTCCCATTCATCGGAGAGTGATTGGATTGGGATTCGATAAGAGCCCGGAGAGGCTATGATCGGCCGACGATTTAGGCCATGACATCGCTTAATGTTCAGATACACTGAACCAGAGTGCAAGAAGTGAGCTGCTTCGCCGGAGAGCGACAGGATCGACTCACTTAACGCTGCCTCCCCTTCACCGAAGAGTGACAGGATGGGATCCAGCAAGAGCCCGGAAAGGCTGTAATCGGTTTAGAACAACCAAGACATCATTATATGCCCTAGCTGCGGCCGGAGTGCAAGGGATAGAGAGCAATTCCGGAGTGCAATGGGATCTTTCTATTCGATCGCTAAGTCTGGAATAGGCTTGGCAAGGGTCCGGAGCGACCATCGATAGTCCGAAGGGACTGTAAAATTTCATTCTTAACTTCCATTGGAAGAAATTGATAACGATTTGGCTTCGAACAACCATGGACTTGATTGAAAATGCTGTAAGCTATGAATAAATCATGAACTCATAGCATTCGATTTGAGACTGATCAAAACACGCCCTTTACCAAAAGGCATGTTTTGGGGGGCAAAGTGTTATCCCACCTTTTGGCAAAGCTGAGATACCCATAAATTGACTTAAACCAATAATAATAAGTCATGAATATCAACTATGCATTGCAAGATAATCGTGGATATCGATGAATTTTGTCCGAGTCCGGATCGGGCTGCAATTGATAAGACATGACAAGTAAAGCCATGGAAGCATGTGTTCCAGATTTCAAGTCAATCCGAGTTCATATGCTTAAGATACGATCGATGCAAGTTGATGGTAAAAGTCACACTTTCGTATCCATCAAGCAGCATGAACTTCGTATCGATGGAATCCGTATCCATCATCACGTCACGTTTCGTATCCATCAACTTCGCACCGATCGAGTTCGTATCTATCAGAGAACCACGCTCGACTCGATCCATTTCGTATCCATCACCCACTTCACATCGGTTGATTCCTATGGGTTCGCATCGATCAGGTCAGCAATGTTCGAATCCATCGAGATCGTATCGATGGACTTCGTACCCATCGACAGCTAGTATGATTCATATCGATTGTCCAAATGTCCGCTTCGTATCCATCATGGAAACCTCTCTTCGAATCCATCTGGGAAGAGCAATTCGTATCCATCAGGTTACCTTACTTCGTATCCGTCAACAGACTTCCATTCGCATCGATTGACTTCGTGTCCATTAAGGAGCTACATGGCTCGTATCCATCGAGTCAACAAACCTGGGTGACGTGTCAAATTCGATACGAACAAGGCGAGAATTATGGAGTCGACACGGTCAACTCGGAGCTAAGAGTGGATCGGAACGAGGAATGCGCCCACGTCACTGCTTCATCACGTGCGCGATCGATTCGAAATTGATCGATTCGAACGGATGGGTTCGAAACAAACAGCTAACCGAAACATTCCAACTCGTATCGATCATATCTCCCAAGCCACAGATCCAAATGCAATGAAATTTTCACAGCTGCTTCCATACATGCTAAAGAACTATCCTACTAAGTTTCAACTCGATTAGATCATTTTTTGATGGATACGAAATCAATTCGTATCAATCACAGATTGAGTCGAAACTTGGTGAGGTCGGTCGCGTGGGCCCACTCACATGCCAGAAGAAGTCTCCCGAAGTTTGAGCGCGATCTCAGCCTCCTACACTTATAAATACCCCCCTAAAGCCTACAAAAAAGGATCTTTTGGCTATTCAACGTCCAGACTCTGCCGGATTCGATTCTACTTCTTTCCATTGCTGTTATAGTTGAAATTCAATCCTTGTACCTGATGCAATCATTTGTAATCAGCAAAGAACATCAATAAAAGATAAAACTTGGAAGTGGACGTGGGCCGGAGATAACCGAACCACTATAAATCTTGCATTTCTGATTGCTATTTCTGGATTGCTGTTTGTTGCTTGCTTAGATCTGAGACTTGTGCTTGAATATTGCTGATTTGTATTCATTGTTTGGTGCTTTCACGATACTTGGGGTTTGTGACCATTTTTGGCACAAACACTGGATGTGATATAGTGTGAGCGTATGACATCATTTGTTTGAATATTATATGTAAAGTGAATGTTATATTATATGTAAAATGTTATTGTTTGAATCAATGAATACGATGCATTTGAATCGACGAAATTTGAGTACTTGAATTGTGAAATTTTATTTTTTGTAATAATAATACGTTGGATAAATCTGTAGGTTGAATACATTTAAATATCCATGTAACTTTTTTTTAAAAGTTGTATATATTTCGTATCATTTATAAAGAGATGTAAAAAATATTGTACAGCTTTAAAAAAGTTGTAAAACATATTTTATAACATCTAAAAAGAGTCGTAGGTGTAACTATTACAACCTTTTTGCAACATCCGCAGAATGTTGTAAAAGATGCTGATCTAGTTACAACTTATCCTAATACAATATTAGCAATAAGATATGAACCCGATATTACAAGTTCTTTAATATTATAATAGGGTATTCTTATTGTGGTGACATCTTGGCTTACTCTTTCCTTTCTTTATAATTTAATAAGTTTTAGTCAAATCACATCTTCCAAACCTTCCTGCACTAAGTTAGGCATCTCAAACCATATTTGGATGGAAAAATATGAAGTGTAGTTCACTCTTTATTATTACAGAAAATCAATTTGGTACGTACTCTTTCACTTCAAAAGTTGATTGAGAAGGCCATCAAATCCCTATTTTAAGTTATTTATTTACCCCAAAATCTCCCAATGCTTTAAAACACCATAATTATCAAATCCCTAATATACTAGCATATTGACTATTCCAGCTAATCCACCATAATAAATTTAAGCTTACCAGTCGTGTAATCCTTCTAACTCCAATAACTTTAGGTTAAAATATCAATAACTTCTTCGATTCAGTTTTTTTAACAAAATCTAGTAAGCTCCTAAATGATAGAATTCTCTACTTAACTTAGCTACCATTTTCTTTTAACAAAAATTATGACACTTTTTTTTCCAATTTAATTTATCTAGTGGTTTAATTTGATATAGAAAAGCAGACAAGTTAAAAGTGTCTTGTTAAACTTTTACTCCTTACTAAATTTTCCCATGTTCGAAGCATAAAGTAAGGGGTTAATTTCAAACTTCAACTCTATAATTTTTTTCCAAAAATTTCAAACATTGATGTTTCTAAATCATTTTAAAAATTCTTCAGTTCTACCTTTCTTTAATAAATCGCCATGAACATTTTATAGAAAACGATGAATCAATTGATTTTCTTTTAAAAAAATATCAAACATATAATATTTCTTACTTTTCAGCAACATAATTCCAATGGTTTAACACTTACCCAACTACATCTAACAACGCTTTAAGTGCATAAGGTTTTATCCCCTCTTCTTAAAAAATGGTCCACTCAAGTATACCCTCCAATACAGTGTTCAACTTCAATGTAGGAACACTCTAGCTATCAATTTAAGTCAAATGGATTTTTTGCAACTATTTCTAATATAAAAATAGGGCTTCCACTTTATTTGGATAGATTTACTCTTACCTTGAGTAGTCCTTCTTTTATGTCTCCGTTACGTCTTATCAAAATCACACTTATTTTATTTGGGTCCAATGGTACTACTCATCTTCTATTTATCCTTAAACCCACAATTTACTCACTACTGCTAGTTGGTATAGAGAATCTCTATTAGCATTTCTTTATGGAGTAAATTACTATAAATATGATAGAATTAACTTTAACCCTTAGTGCTAAAATTTTAAAATTTATCTTAACTTACAAATGTTTGCTTCTATAAGGGACAAGCCAACTACTACCTTATAAGTCAAAATATATAGGGTGTGGTTTGTGTGTATTTATATATAATAGAAAATTAAAATATGCTCTCTCATACGTCCTATTTTTGTAGGAATCGTATAACCTAAACTTTGATACCAAGTGTAACAACCTGCACCTTCAAGCACACCGATCTAAAGTCTAAAATGACATTCGAACTCGCACCGTGCCAAAAAGTAAAAATTGTAGGTTTTTAAGTTTTTCACGATATAGAGATAAACATAATTTTAGAACATTCTACACTTTTCAAATCTCACGGTGGAAGAAAATAAAATATAAACACTGAAATTAATTAAGAGTAATACAGTTTCAAAATAAACATGGTATATAAAATGTCTGACATGGATAATATCTCCAAGTAACGCCATAATGAAAGTTTATCTAATATATATAATATGATAATAGGAGAATGGTTATAGATATATGAGTCTCCAAACGTCATGTCGCCATCTCTACACTCCTTTCCAAATTAACTCACCTACTCCTCTATCCTCCTATGATAGGTATAAAGAGAACGAAATGGAGGGGACCGGACAAATTCTGATGAATGAATTGTATATGGTGTTCATAAGCAATTAACTTATACATACATACATACATACATACATATATATGTGTGTGTATATATATAACTGGTAATCTACATACTAAAGTGCAACAACGTGATAACAATAACAGTCACCTTAAGTGCACCTAACATTGAATAAATAGCCTTAATAACGACCACCGACAAATACACTGAGTGGAAAACCTCTAATATGAACCTAAGCATATGATCCCGATAATCAACTTATCATGTCGAGTATACCTTAAAATGCCTAGGCCTACTTACCCAAAAAACATTGAGTATTCTCCTTGTTAACGTTCATTATCTTATGCAAAACACTGAGCATACATAATAATGTCTAGGAAAAATTGCCTTGAAAACATAGAGTAACCTCACGTTGTTCCCGATATCCTATTATCTGTGCATCATGCCAGGTATACAAAAAATGCCTAAGCCCCATTGTCCCAAATGCATCGAGTAACCTCCCACTAGTGTCTGTAACTATACACAGTATCAGACATACACAACAATGCCTTGGCCCCATTGCCCTAAATGAATCAAGAAACCTCCCATTAGTGCCATATGCTCTAAAGCATACAATCATGATAGAATAGCACGGCACGTCAAGTGCCACACTTTATAACTTCATGAAGTGCAAGATGTCACCAAGTGTGATATTATTCCTTCTCATTACATGACTCCATTCAGCTCTATGGACTCCCCAAAGTCAAAGAAGTGGGAACAAATCACCCAATTCGACCTACTTGGCTTGCACCAGGTCCAGGTTTGAACTAGGAATTTTATTAGCCATTCATACGTTTGAATTTTAGTTCAGATGTTTGAACTTCTATAGAAAAAACTAGCTACAAGTACTCGGATGTCTATCCCTATTTTTAGATGTCTGAATTTGAGTCACATGTTCAAAAATAAGTCCAGACATCAGAATCAGGTCAAAATTGAACTATTTCGTTTCTATTTCAAGATTTCTGAAATCTAGATGTTTGAAAATTAATTTAGATGTTTAAATTAAGGTTTTTATGTCCATTTTTTTATTTCATCTTCTTCACGAATTAGAGTATAGATGCAAGGTTTCATTTTTAACTGTATATTGGTAAAATTATATTTTGTTCTATACATAACTTCAACTTGTTAATTTCTACAATTGTAGGTAACATTTCAATCGATTATCCGTGGGTGTTTCGGTCACAAAATATGTATATTTCAAAATAAATTTAATTAATTCAAGGTAATCATAAGGGTGTATTCAAATACTTTTTATCTATTAAAAATCATTCCAACTTATTATATAAAAATTTAGAACTATTGAATTTGGGATGAATTACACTAGTCTTTCCTTTATCCTATTTCAATAATTATTTTATTAAATTATCACCTAAGGTTCTCCATCATTTCTACCCCTACACGTTCATAGCCGAGATTATTAATTTAAATAAACTCTACGTTGAAATCGTCATTCCAATTTCAAAAATCATAGGTTCAATCTAGTTAGATTTATAAAGAAAATTAACTACTCATTATCATAACACATCATAATCAATCCACTCACCTTGAAGAGTCGTTCTAAGAAATCCTTCTTCTAATTTGATTCAAATTCGTAGATCTTCCTCCTTTTCCTAGCCAGTTGATTCTATTTCTTCTTTCTTCCAATTTTCATTCTCCACTCTCTGATTTGTTTGCACGCTCTCTCTCTCTTTATTTTAATTTATTTTGTTTTAATTTAGAAATTAGAGAAGAGATTTAGGAAATTGGTATTAGGTTAAGAAGTTTGAAGAAGGAAAAAGAAGAAGAGAATGTATAGAATTGGAGAGGCAATGATTAAGGTCAAAATAAAGAAAGTGACTGCTTAAGTTATATTTATAGATATAATTGGGTGAAGTCTAGATCTAGAAAATATTATTTACTCATATCCCTTACGTATATGCAAAATTCATTTCCTTCTATTTTATTAAAGAAAATAAATTTTATCCTTACCCAATTAATGTCATTAATTCATATCAATACCATTTATTACAACTCAAATCAATACCAATTATTAATATCCACATACACACATGTGTGTGTGCAGTAGTAACTACTGTAAGGAATTATGAATTTATATTCAAACCATACACAAACACACATTTATACTATTATATTATTAGTCAGTTGCATTTCAAGGGCACACAAGCCTCCTCAATTTTTTGTCAACTGAACAGTCGTTTTTTATAATTTTTTCCTTCTCGCTCTCTACTTCGTCCTTTGCCCGTCAGCTACAGAATACGACAAAAATACTAGGGTTTCCATGCTATTGTTTGGCACGATTTCTCTCCTACCAGCTCTACACTTCCTCCTTTCCCCTCAACTTCAAATAAAAATTTATTCCGTCAGCTACAAATTGAAATGCTTCGGTTTCTAGGCGATTCTTCCGCCCAATTTCTTCCACCGCGATTATCAACTTCATGCAGAACGTAATTTTTGTTCTTCTTTTCACCTTGATTTATGGATGTGTTTGTCTACTTCGTCGTTCATGATATTTCTTCTTCTTCAATCGCGCTGTCTCAAGATTTTCTTCCTCTAACCCTAAATTCAATTGCGTCTATAGAGACGCGGTTGTTATCTTTTCGATTCAATAGTCATCAATTGGAGGGTTTCTTCAGTTTCGTTTAAGCAGGTTACGTATTGAAAAGGCAAACCATGGACGTTGATCGTCACATTCAGGGTTTTCCAGCACTGCAGCAGAGTCGACAGTTTCCAGTCTTTTCCCATCCCTATGTTTTCACAGCTATCCTGATCTAGCTCGGAGTGATTCTGTCAGGCCACTTGTGGTTTTGTTCATCAATTCGGCACAGCTTTGCCTTTTTTAGCCCGATTATCTATCTTTTTGAGGTAAAAATCTTATTTCTATTCGTACATCCATTTTGTTACCGTTGCTTTACTGCTTGTGCTTGGGTGGGTTTTGTTTTGGTTTTTTCAGTCTTTTGTTTATCATGTAATCTAAAAATGTTGGGGAGTAAGTCACTGCCTTGCTTTGGTACCATTTAAATCTCCATTGTTAGTTCTACTGTAGGAGTAATACTTTATAAATTACGACGAATGCTATTCATGCAGTAATTTTTCTAATATATGCAAAAGTTTGTTTATTTTTTAATCATCATAGGTTGAATATTACATTTCGATGATTAACGCTAACAACATCATTATAGTTTTGAGGAATAAATTTATTTTATGGATCGATTTTCTATTAAAGTGGGACTATACATTATGACATCATAGCATGCATGGGTGTATACTGTTAAGTTTTAACACAATAGTTATAGGAAAAAAAATTCTCCTTCCATAATTTTGAATGTTATATCCTTTCTTTTACGCAAATATTTATGGTATGACCATCTGAGTTCTTCATCCTATTAGTTAGTAATATATTATTGACAAAAAGTCACTTAGGGAATTCACTTAGCAAAACTATAAATAAAAATCGGTAAAAGTATGCAATATTAGAAAGAAAAGTGTGGTATATAACACTTTGTTATTGTCCAGAACAATTAAGGATAGTTGTGTTCGTATGTAAATAATAATCCTTCTACTGAATATTTATTAAATTTTTAGTTAGTATTCATATTAGTCTTTCAGTTTCTTACTGTAAAACTTTCAACTTTATAACTTTATTTGATAAATTTATAATTTGAATACATGGACAAGTACTTTCAACATTTGTTTGCACTAATTTCATAAGATCGAATTCATATGATAAGAGATAAATTGATTAAAGTAGGTTCTTTTCACTATAAGGTCATGTTTAATCAAATATTATATACTAATCAAAGCCAAGTCACCAATTTAATGTGTATATCCCTTTCTCACGTCCTCATTTCTTCAAACCAAATCTAAACCCGGTCGTCATTACTCATTTCAAAATCATGAAGGGATCCTTTTGAAGATTTAGGTAAATAACTTCCACGATTTTAAGTCCCTAATTTGTCATGTATAATCTTCAACTACAACTAAGCATTTGATTATTTATCTAATTATTCTCAGTTTTCAACTGATTAATTACAGCAATGGTTGTTTTATTTCTTTATTGGTGATAGAAAGGGATTAAGAAGCATTGGGAGTTTTTCTATTTACATGGCTAATCTGATAATTAGGTTATTATTTAAGCCAAAAAAGAACAAACCCAACTTGAAAGTGTACCCTTCCCTTATTCGTGCATAATCATCAACTTTAGAGACATTGGTATTTATATGTCAAGTAGCTGAACAATTTTACCATTACAGCTAGAATTTTGCTCGACTTGGTTTAAGATTCTCTAACAAAACAACTAAAGCAATGCAAGATCTTTCTCCTTCCATAACAGCACTTTCAAAGGTGACAAGCACCATTGTCCAAGTGGTTAATTGATTCGGCTTTGGTGCAAGAGGTTACAAGTTCGAAACTTGCTTTCGAACATTTATTGGCATGGGATATGTTGTCCCATTGATTTTCTGTATATAAAGTACCATTTCAAAAAAAAAAAAAGTCAAATTGTAATGTATGTAAATAGTGTAGAACTTTTCATCACTCTTGAATATTGAAATTTTTTCTAATGATAAATTGTATGCTTGACAATATCCACCACTCGGTATGAATAGACATAACTTTAACTGATTAGTATTTATGTAGCTGTAATGCTTCTTATGATGCATCACAATGCATACCGCATAATATGAATAATAATGACTTATGATGTAAATATTATATATATATATATATATAGTTTTAGTAACCTGAATGGTTATATGCAGTACAATATGACTACCCTCAATATTAACTAGAGGGTGTTCTGATTTTTTACTTTGACACAAACTCACTTAAGAATTAAACTTATTACCTATTATTATTTTTAATTTCAAAGTTCGAATGTGAGAATTTTGGTCATTGCTCGGTATTATATGAAGTAAGGTTGGAATTAAGGATTTTCATTGGCCAATGCTATGTTTGGATCATTAATATGTCTATTTATCAATTAGAGTATGAAGAAGTGTACTTGCAGAGAAGCGTGGGTATACAAGATTTGATTTCCCTACATTAACATGTCATTGTGTCTCAGGTGGTATTAATGTCTATTTAGGCCACAAAAGGATATGAAATCATTATCAAAGATGTATTTTTGAGCTCTGTTCATACCCATTTGTTAGTTTAGGCCATAAAATTATGGGAATTCGTTACCAAAGATGTTTGAACTCTATTCATACCCATATGGTAGTTTATACTTTGTTCTTTATTTTAAAATTGGTGACATATCCACATTATTTTTATATATATTCAATTTTCTACATTCAAAATTTACATATAAACTCAATATTCTTGGTTCAAAGTTTTATTCAAATAATATATGCTCATTGACATTGTAGTGACGCTTGGTCTCCATTTGAAGGGAATAGATGTTACGAAATATTTGGAAAGAATCCAAAAAATAATTATTGGTGATGAAGCAAGTTATTTTATTAAAAAGTGGCATGTAAGAGAATTCAAAATGGAATCGAAGAAACTTGCTCATTTATAAGTTTGGAAAGATCCAAAATTGGCAATAGCAAAGCCGAGCAGTACAACATCAAGGGTAAGTTCAAGCAAAAAACTTTGGGAGGAAAATGTAGTAGCTGCAACAGGTCGTGAAAACTCCAGGGTTGGGCAAGAGTAAGATCAATGAGCTGGGCTGGAGCAAGACCAACGAGCTTATAAACGATCCTGAAGACACCGAATTCCAGTACTGAGCTACTATGAAGCGATGATGATGATGTACGACAAAGTGACGATGAGCTTGCAAGGCAGAGAGTCAGCTTTGGTGAAGCAACGGTAGTGTATCTGAATCAGTCAATGTGAACACTGGAAAGTCTTTTATGCAAGAGGCTATACTATGACCAATTCATTCTGGATTTCTTGAGATGGAACTTAATGCGGGCAGTGTAATACAAAGAATCTACAGGACTGATATGGATAGTGGTTGTAGCATGTTGCACTGGAACTTCAACTTGAGTGATAGTTGTTGAGAGACTGAAATGTTGACGTTGTTATGGATGTATAATGGAAAAAGTTGCTGCATGTGATAGCAGCTAAGAGACATAGATGGCAACTTGATATGCTGCATGGACAGAAGGTGAACGTGAAAACAGCTGCTGAAACAAATATAATTTCATGATGCATGCATGATAACTTTTATACTCCCATGGTTTTTCCCTGTAAATATGTTTTAACATATTTGTATGATATTTTTTTGACTCATTTTGAATGCGTAGATGCTCAGAATTTTATGTAGAATAGAACTGTACTTCAATGGCGATGACCTTTTATATATTGTTGTTTCTGATATTCAAATTTTAATATATTCTAAATTATCTCTATCTGCCAAACACTATGTCTTCCAATATTTGTTTTGGCATTTTCTAATTGTTTTTTTATGCTATTGATGCTTATTTGTTACATGACTGTGATGCATTATGTTATATAATCAACTTCTTTATATATAAAATTTAAATTTTTGTGTATGATCATTTCTTTGTAATAACTACATAATTAATGGGCTACATTGTTATTTAGGAGTGAATTATGATCTTAACGACACAAATTATGACTCTGCCTAAACTTCTGATCAGGAAAAATCATTGCTACGAACATTGTAAAGTTAGTAATATGTTATTCTATTTGGTTAATTAGTTGAAGCACCAACTAAGAATATTCCATAATGATATTTGATCAAGCTGCTTAGAGCATGCAGTAGCAGATGAAATTACTTAACTTCGCTTTTGATTGCCATAACTGACGTTTGCTTTATACCTACAAAATGGGCCAAGCCATGGTTTTATATGGTTCAACAGCTGTTGCGCATGTGCATAATTCACTTTATTTCTCAACCATCCAACTTTAATTCAAATTACACCAAGCTATTACTATTGTACCAAATTGTAATTGTTTGTAAATAAACAATATGTATAGTTTAATCTGAAGTTTAAGTATCTAACGATGTGTGGCTTTTTATAACCAACAACCAAGAACATGCTTACCAACAAACCAAAATAATAACAATTTCAAACGATATATAACGACAGTGTTGCATTATCACTCTCTGTATATTGTTATTGCAAACCGATAAATCAAGTGCAAATAATTATTTTCTGTCACTTCCAGTTATTACAACTCTACAACTAATTTTTTCAACCCGTGTGCGAAGCACGGGTTCACACTAGTTAATAAGGAACCTTACCTTTTATCAATAACTATGCAATCAATTTGTAATTGATAGATATTAGTCTTATTCTTTACCAATAAAGAAATGCCATATTTTACATTTTCTTTAAGAAATGCTTTCCTTCCATGAAAATAACATTTTCTTCTCTTTTTTTTTCATAAATATCTTATTGCTTTCCCTTTCTAATATACGTAACATATCCTTTCATTAATTAGAATAATTAATTTCATTATCATGATAATTGATGTTTCCTCCTGCAGGGGTTTTAAGTTGGTGCATGTATTTATGTTTCTTTCATTTCATGCATATTAAAACAATATACTCTTTTTAAAGTAATTCAAGAATATTTAATTAATTACTCACTGAATAAATTTTATTTATTTATGTAATTGATTCTTGAACTTCAATTTTAAAATATGCTCAAAACCCAAAATGCATGCTACAGTAAACGTTTTGTATCTTCTTCATACGATTTCCATTTCTGATATTTATTTATGAATTTGAGCTATAAAATCTACTTAACATAATGGAAAAGTTACCAAATTTTTCCGTTTCTGAAAATTCATTTTTTTACTCTATTAAAATTACTAAAACGCCCTTTTTAATTAGCTAATTATTTTTATTAAAATTACGGGGTGTTATACTACGTCTATTTATACCAGAGCTAATGGACTACGTAAATATCTTACCTAGATCAATCATTCAGGATTTGGTCCATTATAAATAAGATCTTATCTAACTTAATTAACTAAACTCATCCATTTAATTCATACCCATATATATTTTGGCTCGCCTAATTTTGAAACAACTTTGAAAATTTCAGCTACCAAATAAAATACATGTACATACATACATATTATTTATTATATTTAAATTATTATACTGGCCCAATAACTATTATATAAATTTCTTCATGATAATAATGTATACCATTATAAGGTATTTTAGTAACAGCCGAAAACTAAGAGTTGCAGTAGTGCGACTTCCATGTGTGAACTCAGCAAAAACTAATATGCAACGACCCGCTTTTCCGTACCATTCAAGCTGATAAATTATTGAAAAATTAATAATTTATTCCAACTAATCGATTTTGAAAAGTTAAAGTGTTTAATACATTTTCCTCACCTTGGCAATTTCGGGGACGAAATTCTTTTAGGAGGGGAGTGTAACGACCAGAGGTTTTGATCATTTAATTTTGAATATTTAATTTATATTAATTACTTAAAATATTGGTTTAAAAGCTTAAAAATTTTGAATTAAATTATAGGATTGTTCAAAAGCTTTGAATTGTGATTAATTATTTGAATAACGATTTAAATATCTAGATTTTAGATTGAATGTTAATCCTATGGATTAAATGGACTTGTTAATTTCTTTTAAATAGTAAATAATATCAGTAAATTCAATTTGTAAGTTATTTATAGATTTCTTTGGAAGCATTGGAGCTCAGGAGACGAGTTGGATGACTTCAAGCCGTATTCTTGTATACGTTTATTTTCCGCTGCTTTGTCATTGAAATATCAGCAACTGTGATGACAGGTTGTTATAATTATTCAAGCTGATAATTGTGATTGTCGTTATACTCCGATGGATGTATGTATATAATATTTTTCTTTTGTAAAAATCATTGATATTATATTATATGTTGTTCCGCTGCGATTGTGAGATTCTGTATTGTTTTTAGTTTCTTTTCTCTTCTGCTTTCTTCTTTCGTTCTCATAGATATTCGTCGTTCTGTTCGATTTGTGTTGGGGATGTGTGGTTTATTATTAGCTTGAATGGTACGAAAAAGCGAGTTGTTACATAATATTTGAACAATTTAAATATTAAAGCATGTATGGACTTTGCTAAAGCATAGTAGTTTGACATGAATTTGATTGCTTATAGATTATCTAGGTGAAATCCAATTTCTAATGTATTAAAGTGACACTCTTAAGCAACGATATATTGTACAACGTTTTATCTTCGTCATCACTATATCACTCGGATATTTAGAACTTGATCAACGTTCAAAACTCTATTAATATCCGCAATTAATTGCGAAGTCCAATAGTAAAGTCCATGGTTCAATTGAATGACAATTATTAATTGATTTGTTTTGTTCAAAGACTTTGACTTTGCGTCGACTACCAATTAAAGTGATACCAACCTTCTATTTGAAGGAGGCAAATCCTACCTTGAATAGTGTTCACTTTAAGTGATATAGCTTATACCCAATATGACCTTAATACCTTCATCATTATCCTGTGATTAACTATAATCAACGTATAATTTAGACATTTAAAATTCACAGTATTCTCATGTCAAAAGACTACTTTACATCGTCATGCGAGGTCTTCTGTTTGACGTTAGCATTATAGAAGACTCTTATTGAGTTGTATAGTAATTACTCCAAATAACTACACGTACATAACTTCTTAGTGCCCTCAATGGTTATGAGTAATTCACCTTCCATCATATGGAAAAATATTATGTACACTAGTCTCAACGGATATATTAATATATCATTCTTTATCATCTTGACTAGGAATATTTAATGATAAATATTTATTTATTGATTCAATACTCATGATTACAAACACATTCGTAACTGCAATTGGTTAAATACTTTTCTTAAAGATTTTCTATTTGTATAAATTTAGTGTATTTATATTATTTTTTATATCACAATATAACGATATATATAGGCCTGTAAAAGGGTACTTTGGTTGTCGATAGTATCATATCCACATCCGTATCTGAAATCATTTCGAATATCGAATATCCGCATCCGCGAATACAGACGAATATGGATAATTATCATATCTGCCAACGATCATATAAATAGAAAATTTAACATTTTTTTTCATTCGCACTGATTATAAATGTATGAAAAATCAGTTATGATAATAAATAGTTTTGAGCAGTTAATATGCATTAAATGCATACAGTATATGCTATTAACTTAATAAAATAATATATATATATATATATATATATATATATATATCTTTCATTGTACTAAATACACATAAAAATAAATTATAGTATTCGTAAAGCCAAAAGGATAATTTTCGAATGCGGATGCCTTCATATCTGCATCCATACTCATTTATTTGGATATCAAATAATTATTTGATTTTCGAATACGGATGCAGATAGATTTCAGACTTTTCTTGTATCCATTGACAACCTTAAATATATATAATAGAAATAAAACCAAAAGATTGCTTTATTATGAACAAGATTCATTATAATAGTTAAGTTATATATAATTGCCCATAGGACACGTCCTTAACTTTATCAATTTGAAGCAGTATTATGTGGTAGGGATGTAGATTGAAACAAGTGAGATTGACGGTGGAATAGAACCGGAGCAATTGTCGCTGCCAAGACTGAGTAACCAAGGCCGATGCAATGCATAGCAAATGCGATGTGATATCGCGAGCTAGATAAAGATAAGTCCATGGTGTAATATTACACGATGTGTCTTACACAGATCATTACACCGATTAGAGGTAAGTCCACGAGGGTAAAGAGGCTTGGGCATGACAACTAGAACCAACAACCACAAACCCGAACCAAATTGACTCGAGAAGACCCTAATTCAACGAGTTTCGGGTTGGGTCTTGATGATGGAAAATACCATAAAGACCCAATCAAACCAAACCCCAAAAACATGATAAAAACATACTGCATTTTTAGTGTTATTACTCAACAAGAACCTAGGGCTGGAGATTAGAATCGAGAACCGCAAATCCGAATTGAACCAAATGAGTTTTGCATCGGGTCTGGATGATGAAAAATATCATAAAGACCCGATCAAATCTGGCCCGAAATAACCCGAAAGACCCAACCAAAAAACATTAAGATATATGCATTTTTAGTATTATTACCCGACCCGATCCAAATTGACCCGACCCGAACCAAAGCTCGGATCGGATCGAAGTTTTAAAATGTATAGTTTGGACCCAATAAAATCCAATCTACTTAGAATGGAGACCCATCTGCTCGGGTCTCATTGCCACCCCTACTTAGGTTCGAGCGTGAATTGCATAAAAAGATATAATGAAGCAACTGCGTACTAAATCACTCTAAAGTTATTAATTATCAGCGAACAAGATAATATCTGGTATTTGTATGTTATATGTGGATTTGAATATCCAACACCCTTATATTGTTTTGAATCCAGATGAAGATATAACACCCATATGCTTCTGTATCCGATAGTTGATAGGTCTGTACATGCACTTGACACGCCAAAACACCACTAAACTGCATGAAGAATGACAAACAATCAATCCTTTGTCTAAACTTTTCACGAGATGAAGCGTAGGACGCTAGCCTAGTCAAGAGTCACCGTAAAAAGAGAGATGCGCTTCCTCAGTCCAGCCACGAAGGAGAAACACCTCGCTGGGAGTAAGCACAAACACAAAAAATAAGCTAATGAAAAACTCAAGCAAAAGAGATACCTGGTGATCTACTAAAGTAACAAGGACGCTACTACTATCGTTAGCATGTACCATTGTCCTAATTTCCACATTATTCAATTGGTAAGAAACGTATTCATTAGGTCATGGTCAAAATGCAAGGATGAGAGAAGTGGCATCTAAAGCTGCAGCAGATTTCCGACGGGGATGAGCAGACCATTCGATCCAATCACAAACACGCTAAATCAGTGACGAAATTCAACCATACGTCATTACTTTTCCCAATAAATACCATATCATCATTCACTTCGCTGTACAGCTCGTCTCTACAAAAATCCAATAAGAAGAGAGAAAGAGGCATAGTGCATCATATCATTTCATTTGAATCCTCCATGGCAAAGGCAATGGCAATGGCAATGAATCAACACTGGAAGTCTGGGACCGTACAGATTTGATGATAAATTGTACCCAAAATTCAAAGTTCAACACACAAACGTTCCCTACTCCGAAATATAAACGCAAACTTAACTAAGTTTAGCAAATGATTTAATATTTTCTCCAACAGTTTAACAAATGGTTGTAGAAGCAGAGAAATGAATTTACAATCTTAGAGAAGAAGCTTATACAAATTAACCCCTCCACCATTGGAGTAAATTTCATGTTGCAGGTTATATGCATATTTTCTCCGGTTGACACCCATTACTACTAATAAAAAATGCCGAGAATGCAACTTCAGCTTCTAGGGGTAGGCTTTGTGTTCGTTAATAGACATGCAACCCTGAAACAAAAAGCCATGTATGTTAATGGTATATCTCTTCTGGCTAAAATATACTGCAAAGACCTAAAAGGGTATATATTCATAGTTGAACAATTGGCAACCTTACCAATGTATCTTGCTTATTCAAGCTTTTCCATCTGCATAAAAGAGAACAGATTTTTTACTCTCTCTAAAGATAAACGAACTACATCTTCAGGAACCAATGCCACTTAATAATTATGAAGAAACAAATGCAAGGATCAAATGAATTCAAACCAATATAAACAGATAATTCAAACGTTCTACCTTCCAAAGACCATCATTTAAGTAGTGCATGTTATCAACGCCGATTCCTTTGTTAATGGCCTTTCTGTGGAAATAAAGGAAACCATTAAATTAGCAACAATCCGTGTTTGTTACTCAAAATAACAGTGCGACAAGAATTTTTCTTGAAATTTGGAACTTCAGATTTAGTGGAGTAAAATCAAACTTTACAAGCATGAGCCAGCAGACATGCACTTCTAGTAGTATCAATGTGCCATCATTGGTCGAGCCTCAACTCTTTATGGTAGAATTGCTTTAGCAACTACACAATTAAAACTACAGAAAGAGGAGTGATAGGTGGCTCCTCTTTCTTCTTACATCTCATGTTCCCCCTTTGCACGTATATATTTTTCTATGATTCAATTAAAAAGGAGTGTGAAAAGCAAACAAGAGTGAAAAAATAGTTTCGCTCTAGAAAATTGTAAGCATGTACGAAGTCACTGAAATAGAAGAACCAAATAAAATGAAGTTCAAGTTAAATGAGCCAAGCATCAATTTACCAAGGCATTCATTTACTACTTGCTATAATCCTCAACAGTTTAAGTTTGAGATGAAATCTTACATATCTTTTGCTGACATTTTGGTGAACCCGATTGCCAGAGCATGTTGCTTTCCTTCAGCCATTATTGCCTGAAAAGTATAAACAAAATTAAACACTGATTTCACGCTTTCGGAAAAGCAAACATGTACATTGTAGTTATTTCCTTGCACAATTTATTTGAACACCAAAAATAAGCTAGCAGGTTCCCACTTATCAAGCATCAACACTAACTTCCTAGCATAGCAATACAAGGATAACCAATATCAAGAGAGAACTGTAAACAATTTCTAAACCGCAATAACTTTGCAAATGATGAGGAAAACTAGGAATATAGAAACAGAAGTACATATTGAAGGTTACGATTTTTGAAAATTGAATCTACTTGCAAGCAGTTTATTCATCACTATTCTCAAATTATATTATGATGCAATGTCTTTAAAGAAGAGATCGTTCAAAATCTATACTGAAGTTTGGAACATAGTACTTAATTCAACCCCAATCAAAGTATAGCGGCTTTCAGTTTCATAAAGGACTTCTTTTAAGCCAAACTCTCAAGAGCTGAGAGCGCACAAAATACTTTCTTTGAATGTATAATTTTGTTTACAGGACTGAAATTCTAACAGGTAGTGCCTATTCTACTGAAGCTACATGTTATGCAAGGGCATTAATAATTTAGGAATAAGTTTATACCACTGGGGTTTCTGCAGGTACTTCCAAATCCAGGGCACCACCTGGAGAGGTAAGTCCAGGACACATAATGTTAGCACCGGAAAGAACAAATTTGATAGCACCTCTATCAACTTGCAGTTTCTTCATTATATCCGGATCTGAGCCAAAGAAAGAGGGTAAAGTAAGAACATTTGAAAATTTAACTGTACAAGCATCTAGCTATTTCGCACTTGCTAGAATAAGTACAGAAAAGTGTCATGCTCATATATAAAATAGTGAAAAAGATAACTGAAGGTAAGAATTATGCACGCCCGTAGTCTCAGATTCAAAATAACAATATAACAGTTAATCAAAAGAGAGACACCAGCAAGTTGCAGCCATAAACTCTTGCTGTGCACTCTAATTTACTTCAATTATGTGGTTGTTACTAGGTACCATAGAGTACTCATTTTTGCTGTTTGATCATATAAATTGAGGGTAGTGAAATATTGATCTATGAAAAATAATAGTACTGAAGCATAGGAGTTTTGGCATGAACTGAGTGGTAACAAACAAGCTGAAGGGGTGTATGCTCAGTATGAGGCACAGGATTAAACCATCAGATGACCATTTGTAACATAGATTGATCTATGTTACAAACTACTAATTCAGTAAAAATTAGATTAATTGTGGAATGATACACACGCATGCATAATGCACAATTTCCAGCAAAACATATACATTAAATTGGACAACATATAAGCATAAAGCTCAACACACATATTGACATCGACCTAAACATGATACGATGAACTACTTATCTAACACAAAACTATTTGAAAAGTATGGAGTACTATCCTTAAAGATATTTGCAGTCTAAGAACTAACTGTGTATGTATATGCATATGCATATGTGTGTGTGAGCATGTTTTTGTGTGCAAGTGTGCGTTTACACACACACACAGAGCGAGAGACTATACATATATAAAAACAGATGACGCAAAGATGGTAAGAAAGATGTTACATTGATGAAGAAGCCTCAAAGTTGGCATGTAAGGGCCATCACGAATGTTGAAGAATAGCGGTACATTGTTCACCACGACAAGATTCAAGTGATTTTGACTACAAAACAACAATTGTCGCAGGGTTAGCTTTACATTAAGAAACTGGAACTTTTAAAATAAAAATAGACAGGCAGATTGAAAACAAATATCAAAATAAAAAATGCAGTAAATGCTTGATCATTGCACATGCTGTATTTTTAATTACAGAATAAGCAAACAATACAAGAATATATTAACAAGTTCAAAGTTGTATACGAAATTGCGACATACACTATATAACGTTTAACTATTCAACAAGTTAATGGAGAATAAACAACTAATGCTTCCAAGATAACAATCACCAGATGTTTAAACCCTATAACGGGTAAATTACCAAACTCCTTTATCAATTATTTAGGCCTTAAATTTAAAACATAATTTTTCTTCCAACGAGGAAACGTAGTACATGTCTAAAAATATATGAAGCAAGAACTTTCCATAAGATTGACAGCTTAAGTTAAAACCATGGTACAACGATTGATACTGGGAAAAAATAAATAAATGAACAGAACGCTTTTTTTAGGTAGTTAAATTTTTTAAGTAGATCAAAAGCATATACTTTTGCAATGAGAATGTTTCCAAGAACAAGACAATACATTGAAAAAGGAAAAAATGATTTTCTAATAACTTTTTAAAGTGACGAAGAATGACAAAAATAATCAGGTTGTTTTACTCTCTTTGAGAGAGATGTTTTTTTTAATCTTATTTACTCACAATAGAATGTTAAATCTGAATTCAAATATTTTTTGGTGTTAAATTTCATTAACACTAGTAATTATTAATTTATCTCAATTAATTTTTTCCCAGTCTTGTATATTTCCTAAGTAATCATGTTTCTTTATTTCCGTTGCTTCTCTAGATTTGTGACTTTTAAACTATCTTCTTGGTACATCATCATTGCACCACACCATTTCATTTGTGTAAGCTCATCGAAGATTTATGACTTCTAGGTTAAAAGTTTTAACATTTAATCTTTCGAAACATAGTAGGAGGCCATGGATTCTTGAAACTCTTTTTATTTACAATTTACAATTCTTTTTTATGATTCTATCATGCTGTTTCAATTAGCATCAGTTGATCATGTGACAGCCAAAAAATTATATGGGACATGTTAACAAAAAGACAGATCTAAGACAATTTAATAATAAGTAGACAAATAAATTTTTTGACCATTAGGGGAAAAAAAGTATTAGTGAATACTTGTTTATCTCAAAGTATACACGCTAGATTTGTCAATGTTTTAATGGAATTAATATTTAGAAACAAAATATTATGAATTGTTGCTTGCAAATAAGTCTTTAAGGATTGAACATTCCAGCTGATCCAAAATCCCCAAGAACAAACCGATACTATGACAATATATAGTGTATATCTTCAGACAAATCAAATCAATTTGCCATTAAAAACATAACAATAAGAAATCAGCATAAATCTATAACAATAAGAAATCAGCATAAATCTATAATCAACTACCATGATAATACTATGACACCAATCAGTAACTTCAATTCAAACAATCGTTCTCAAACGTGAGATATAAATGCAAGATAAGGGGCAGTAATGACAAAGAATAGGCATACCATTTTACAACAATGAGTGGAGATTTCTTGGGAATAAGGTCTTCCATCAAAGGTTCAAGACCGGGATACTGTTATTAAAGACAAAAAAAAAGGAAAAAAAATAAATCATAATCATACAATGCTACAAGACATAACAAGTATAAACATAGTGAACAATCATGCAGTTTGAAATCCAAACCTCATCAACTATGCTTTGGCGAATCTTCCGTTGCACAGATGCTTTCACTTGGTTCTGTGCAGATACATCTTCATGCGTAAATCTTCAAGAACGGAAATGGAAACAAATTTGATAATGAGGTTACTGATTCAAAACATTAATTAAAACTACGACCACAAGCATCTAGTTTTAGTAAAATTCATCAGATATGATTGCCAACCAAAAAAAAAGGAGTAATCTTACTTCCAACTACATGTACTGAGTGACAAAGTCACATTCATGCACGAATTTTTTGTAGCTGATACTTGTTTTTGTGTTTGCAATAATGAGATAATAATCTTAGTAGATAAAAACCGATATGAGTTGGACGAAAAAGAGTGAAAATGCAAATGATGTAAAACAAGCAAATGAAACCATCCTTCCAAATAAATATATGCCAGCATTACTGTTTTTAAGACTACATGAATAGGATCAAGATGGCACATTGAAGGAAGCAAACAAGAATCGTTATGAAGATATAGTTTTACTTTCCATCTTTCAAAACTACCCAGCAATGCTAACAATGCAAATTGGGAAGTGGAACTTTAGTTTACTTAGAGCCCATATGGAAACAACTTATTTTGGAACTCCTTGAAAGAAGTTTCACATAGTAACTTCTAAGTAATTTTATATGGAAATGTATAAATAGAAGTGTTTAGATGTAATTTAAATTTTAAGCACAAATCTTTGATCAAAATGACTTATGAAATTGCTTCACAAGACATAAGCAAAAGACATATGCCTTTCCATTTACTTATTAAATACTTCTTTAAGCCACTTATAAGAAGTTCTCAAACACCAATACTGAAATAAGTTACTTGAAAGTAGTTTTGAGTACTTATAAGGAGTTATCGATCCATCTCTTATAAACTAAGTATGAAAATATAACACAACCCCATTTAACATGAATAGAGGGGGGAAAAAAAAAAAACTGTAGTACGATGCAGGACTGATCATACTTTTTTAGCAGCTAAACATTTCAACCCCATTTCTTAAATAAACATCAACACACTCCTCCATCAAAATTGCTACTAAACCCAATAAAAAGGACTTAACCGAGGTCATTACTGTTTATTTTAGGTATCCAGAAATTTATATTATAAATTATATAGCAAATAATGACATGCTCATCCTAGTTATATAACATCATAATTTTCATACAAGATCAACAAAAATAATATAAGCAAATTAACACTCTACAGCAAATTTATATCGCTCTTCATAGTTACTGGACATATCTAATTCTTCAAGATCTAAACGCTAATGCAATTAGATATGGACAGAGAATTAAACAGCAATTAAACAAATTACTTACTTTTTAAACATTCCGCTTGATTCGAGCACGGTACGAAAACCCTAGTGCAAATAAGAAGACAATTTTATCTTTCAAGTTTCGACCCAGTTATTACGCTAACGGGCTAAAATGGGCTTTTAAGATAATATCCTCTGAAATGGGCTTTTTGTTATATACCGCCTAATGTGAGATTTATGGACTTCTATCAGTTGCGGTTTTCCATTTCCATTTATGTTGGCTAATACGTAATCACCCACCCCTTTCTCGCTCTCGCTCCTGGCGCTATTTTCCGTCGTTCTTGCTCTAAATATTTCGAAGGTATACTTTGATTATTCCGATTTTTCAATCTGTTCTTGTTTCTTTCCATTAAAAGTAATATGCTTTTACGAGTACGAGTTGGCTTACGGTTTGAGTTGTAGACAGATTAGGGCTTTGTTTTTTCTTCGATTTTTGTCTGATGAATTTGATTTTAGGTCTGCGCAATTTTCATGGTAGTTAATATATTTGCCAATCTTTTGTAATTTGTGTATCGAGCATGTCAACGTTGTAAAAACACAATGCTGAAAATTTAAACATTTAGTCTGGGATATAAGTATTGTTATGTATGTATACGTTTTCATATATGGAACCGATCAAATTTTGCTGAGATAAATGAGACGTTTGCAGAATTTGTTATTTTTGATGTGGATTTGTGTTTGTTAGTTGACCAATGAATATTCATTAATTAAGTTTGTTTGATTAATTTAAATATGGGGCCAGCTATTTGAACGCAAAATGACGACATAAAAGATTTGGGCCATTGGATTTTTTGTCTTTAGGAGAAAGGTGGAATTCATGGGGCAATCCAATGGTGGAAATTCTCTGCGTCACCAATTGTGTTTATATTTTATGTCTAAATAGACATTCTCTTTAAATATATAAAAAAATGCAGTTAATATTGGGTAAGAATCATTTTGTTACTCGATATTTTATAAATTTGTTGAATTAATAATGAATATATCTAAGATTGAAATGTTTGTGTATGAGCGTATGATAGCTTCGAAGGAATTAAAGATAAAAATATTCTGGACTACATTGAGGGGAATGGATGATGGTTTGTAAGACGTGTACAGCTCGAAAGAAAATATTTATGAGAGAGTTGAGTGAAATAAAAGACATTTTGAAGATGCAAAGAACTTAAATGAATATAAACAAGAGAACTAAAGAAAATTGAATTGTTTTTAAAATGCAAGGAACTAAATTCAACATTTTGATGATATTAAAGGGAGCGAATTTATTTTTTGAAATGTTTGGAACTTGAATATTAGAAAGAGAATCAATAAGAGACGAGATAATGCTTTTTGTTTTGTATTATATTACGTATAAGCTACTCAATTATAGGCGGTAATTGAGAACTGCTATTTATCAAATTGCTTAAATAATCGATGCAATTCGATAGATAAATATAGTATTAATGTAATGTTTTGCAGTATGCTTTCCACAAAAAATCAATTCATGTCTTCAAAACTAGTGTGTACCATGTACTTTTTTAGAATATGTTATTGACCCTAAACTCTAGACAGATGAAAAACAATTAATAATAAAGCGTTTTTGGAATGCCATGTAAGCTTAGCTGGATTGTCTTTGAAAATTTATTAATAGATTGCATTATCATCAAAAGCTTAACATCTTACAATTTAAATCCCGTTTCAGATCGGATCTCTTTCTTTACAATTCAATTTGCATCCTATTCAATCATAGTTAAAAATGCAATCTAGAAAAACCATTCGGGCCATACTAATATATTAATATACTTATTTGGATCTATAATTTCAATTTTAAGGTTTTCAAAACAATAAAAATGGAACAGAAGAGAAAATTGAGTTTTATGTTTAGATGTAGAAGTTCAAACATCAACATCAATCTCAAAGTTTGTACAAACCTTAAAACATTGATATTTTGAATCTATGATTTACGATTCAAATCTCACTCATATTTAAAGTTTGAATTTTATGATTTACGATTTAAATCTCATTTTGATAATTTTGATAAATTCTTAATGCTGGAAACTGACTGTGGGTTTGCTGACATGGCTGGTAGTAATTTAACATTAAATTAATTAATAAGTTGATCGTTATCGTATTTTTTATTTTATTTTATTTTTGATGAAAGAAATTAAATTAAAACCATTGTATAATAGGAATACAATTATTTTGCAGGTCTACATGCACTATATTGCTCTACTTAATATGATGAATTCCTCATCCTACATTCGTTAACTTCATTTGAATTTATCGTGGATAGCAAGAATGGCACCAAATTTATACAAGGACGGTCCTTCAGCTGCTGTCCGTGTATACACTGTTTGTGATGAGTCCAAGTGATCAATTTATTTCTTTTCAAATCGTTAAATCTTGAATAACTTATTGTAACCTTGATTAAATAGTTTATCTACTTGCAGATATCTTATTGTTCGGAACGTGCCAGCGTTAGGATGTGGCGATCAACTAGCTGATTTGTTTCGAACATATGGGGATATTGAAGAGTAACTACTTTTCCAGTAAATATTTCCATATTATTGTTCCGTCGAGAATTTCATTTTCTAATCTATACAGTTATATTTCTTCATCATGGATATGTTAGAAGCATCAATTCTTCCTATTTCTTTATGATCATTCGTATTTTTGCTTTGGTATCTAGGAAACAGTGTAGTTATGAACCGTCTTCTCTCTTATGGAATATTACCTTCTCTATCTACAACAAAATGTCTCCATGCCATGATAATCACTTCTAATATCACAAACATTTCCCAACTTTTAATCATTTCTTATTTAAAGCATAATGATCCAGTCTCTTCACGGATACTTCTGCTGCAGATTGAAACCCAACAAACTGCTATTCTCTATAATTCCCTCATTCGCTGTCACGCCCAAAGTAGACAATTCTTCCATGCATATTCTATCTTCAAACATATGCTTCGTTCTTATACTAAACCAGACAGCTTCTCTTTTGCTACTATGCTACGTGCATGTGGTGATAATTTTGACCTTGCTGGCATTAAAGCATTACACGGAGTTATCGTTTCCTCTGGGTTGGGATTGGACATAATACCTATTGCTACATTAGTTAGTAATTACAGTAAGTTTGGTCTTTTAGATGATGCAATTAAAATCTTTAATGAAATAAGTAAACCAGATTTGGTTGTATATAATACAATGTTGTCGGGTTTTGGATATGGTGGGCTTTGGCAGAATGGGCTTGAATTATTTCACAAAATGAGGAATGGAGGATGCAATCCAGATGGGTATTCATTAGTTGGCTTGATAACTTGTTTTTGGGATCTAAGTTCATTTCAATTAGCTAAAGGAGTTCATGGGTATGTTTTGAAAGGCGGGTTTGAGTCTAATACACATGTTACTAGTGTGCTTCTGAGCATGTACACAAGGTTGAATTGCTCAGATTCAGCCTATCAAATTTTCAGGAAAATAGCGAACCCTGATTTAGTAACTTGGTCTGCTGTTATAACCGGATTCATTCAAAATGGAATGTTCATCAACGCTCTTGTAATGTTCAAAGAAATGGTGGAGATCCCAGCTAAAAGTCCGGACACTGTACTGATTGCTAGCATCCTTTCTGCTTGTTCTTCAATATCTGCAATTAGACTCGGTAAGCAAATCCATTGTTATGCGTTTCGTCATGAGATGGACTCTGACCTTGCAGTCTCATGTGCTCTTACAGACTTGTACTGTAAATGCGGCTTTGCACATGTGGGTTTACGCATTTTCAATACAATGCAAAATAAAAGCTCAGTCTTATATAATGCTGTTATATGTGGTCTTGGTTCTAATGGCTATGGTTTAGAAGCAGTGAGTGTATTTGAGGAGATGTTGCGTGATGGATTCAAACCTGATCAGGCAACATTCTCCGGTATCTTATGTGCATGCTCTCATTCGGGTTTATTGGCTGATGGTTTATCTATTTTTGGAAAAATGAAAGATGGATTTGGAATTGAACCTGAAATTGAGCATTATGTGTATGTAGTGAAGTTAATGGCCTTGGCTGGCAAACTAGATGAGGCTTATGAACTAATAATGAGCATGCCAGAGTTAAAAGGTACACGTTCAGGGGTTTGGGGGGCTTTGCTATGGGGTTGTGGATTGCATGGCAGGTCAGATTTAGCTGAAATTGCTAGTCAAATGCTTTTTGAGATTGACCCGGGAAAGAGCGTGTATAAAGTAATGCTTTCCAATGTTTATGCTCATGGGGGGAAATGGGGAAATGCTGAAAGTTTGAGAGAGAGGGTAAACGAGCAGAAAGTCACTGGGCTTAGTTGGATTTGAATTACAGTCGAACAACTGTGAACTAAACTAAGCTTCTCTTGCATATAAGCAATTAGTTTTATTTTCAACGATTATTTGTCAACTTCTGTATCACCAAGCATTTCATTGTATCAGTTAAAATTATGCTTTCAGAACAGTGCAAAATCTATCGTTTTTTATCGTCTTGAGAGCTGTTTGATTGGTTAGACATCTTTACTTTTAATAGTCTACACTCTTTAATTTCAAGTTCAACCGTGACTCACAAAACTATCCTTTCTTACAAATAGCCAACCATGGATTGGTCATGGAGCAGTCCAAATTTTGTTGGAATGCCGACAAATAATGTTCATAATTCAGTTGGGAAACGAAAAATAAAATATAAAATAGAGAAGTGGAGAAAGACGGAGATGGGGAGAAGATGCAACATATCAATATATTTCTGTAGTTGAGAACTATGTGCATGCTTATATGCTGGTGTTAAATGATGTAAACATTTTCATGCTTAAAGAAAAATAAAATATTTACTTTGAAAAATCTTCTTTTCTATTTTGCACCAAATTAATGAGTTTGTTTAGTGGTTATGTTTTAAGATTTGTCACATTGCTAGAATCTGGATCCCAAGAATTTTGCTAGCACAACTAGTCATTTCTTTTAATCCTCAGATAACTCTTGTTGGCTTGCAACTTAATATTTTGCGTTTGAATTTTACAGTTGTAAACCCATGGATGCTGAAGATTGTGAACCTTTCACCGATGTTTTTTGGATCAAATTTGTACAGGTCAGCAGTGCAAGGTGACTGAGACATTTTCAGTTGAAAGTTTATGCTCAATTGACTTCTCTCTTTAAGATATACTTCTATCTTTAGTCTTAGATATAAACTTCGCTTCCTGTTGATACTGTACAGCTTCGGTGTCGAATAAACATTTCTCATTGTCATGGTCAATTAAGTATATTTGTATATGTAAAGCATAAACATTTTCTTTCTCAATTTTACTTCTCTGAAAAGCTTTATTTCCATTTTGAAGGTTTGCAAAGCGAAAGCTAGATGAGTCTGTATTCTTTGGAAATAAACTTGAAGTTTCATATGCTCCCGATTTTGAAACGCTCACAGATACCATGGAGAAACTTGAGGGGCGTAGAAAAGAAGTCCTGGGCAGAATTAAACGTAAGTTGTAATCATTCAATCAATCTAGATTTGTAGTACATGAGAGTTTTTTGCTTACGAGGCAAGGCATAAGCGTCAAAACGCTGAGGCACAAGTTTTTCGAGTAAACATTGAGGTGTAAGTTGTTATTGTTTCGTTATTATTAATATTTGATTAATAAATAAAAGCTAACAGTAAAAAACAATACAAACACTTAACTTTATAGTACTAACCTTTAATTTTCATTTGTAAAATGATAATAATTAAAACTATAAATAAATGAAATTTGAGCACTTGATTTTATGTATACATACATATATATATATACACACACACATACATACATATATGTATGTATGTATGTATGTATTTAATGTAATTTTCAATCCTCATCGGTATGTTTGAAGAATTCATATTCATTTTTCAGCTCCACGATGGCATGTATTTGTTTTCCTTCTATTTTTTTTTTCAAAAATTTTCAAGGTTTTTGAAAGTGATTTTTGATTCTAGTGGAATCGATCTTTGTTACAAGCATTAGGAAATCTTGCAATTTATATTTATTTATTTTTCCTTCTACAAATTTAAATCGATACGCATACATTATTTGGCGGTTCAATAATGGCAATTCGGAAATTTTATTTAAATATCATTTTAGAAAATTCATTATGTAGCTCTCGATCGATGTTTCACAAACTTTATTACTCAATCTTATCAATGCTAACTTCCATTTTAAAAAAAAAAAATTCTTTTTTCTGCTTGCTGGTAAATAATTGAAGTTTTATCGCGTCTGTTATTGCCAATATTTACAATTGGATAACACACACACACACATGTCTCAGTAGTTTGAGGTGTGCCAAATGTACGTTATGTGCATTTTGTATGTCTCAAGTTACCGAGGCGGAAGCCTCAGAGGTAAAAAGCAAAGGGTTTTAGCTCCCCTTACCCTGCGACACTTCTTGAGGTGAGTATCCTGACGAGTTTTTTAAAACATTGGATTTGCATATCTTCTGATACCCTCTATTTGATAATTGTATTTTCATTTAACATTTCACATAATCATCATTTTTGTCTTTTTCCTCGGGTGAATGAGTTCGGCTGCATGAATCTCTCTCTCAATCATACTTTTTTGTGAAGTTTAGTTTTATAACATAGTTTATAATATTTTCTTTGCCATTTTAATTTAGATCTTCTTTTTTGTCTTTTTCCTCTTCTATATATCTGTTATCTCCTCTCCTTACGTATGATAACTATTGCATGTTATTTTGAAGATGGAAGAGCTGAAGTATCAAAGAAGATGCCTGACATTCATAGACATTTTCATACAACAAATACCTCTCAGTTCCATAATTTTCATTACAGGCATGGATGACTGTTTTTTAAAGACAGTAGATAACTTTTATTATTGTTGGATTTATCTAAGCATTTTGACTAGTAAAATCTGTACTGCAGTGAATATGTTCAGCCGGATCATTCTTCAAACATCGTCAGTCATGTTTCATCAAACAAGGTAATTTGCATATTATAAATCATGTAATTAGATTTTATATTATTTCATCCAAATCTCATACCAAACTTTGCTGCCTAAATCAATTTATGCAGGAATACTTTCCATCTTCATCAATGAATCAGACTGTTCAATTGGTCAGAGATAAGCTTGATAAGGTGAACTGACACTCAAACATCCTCCACCTATAAAATCACGAACTTTATAAATCATTTTCTGCTTTTCTTATTGGTTATTATTTCGCAGATAAATTCTAGTGCTGATAATTTACAAGCAATACCAACTTCTAAAAATGCACGATTAGACAAGCGAAGAAGAATCTGATATTATGAGAACATCAATGATCACCTTAGGTAATTTTTATTATGGTATTGTCCTAGGATAATGATTTGTCTTTATGATAAAGTGTTACTATCTTAATTGCAGTATGTATAAATTATTGATCAGTCAGACATTGATATAATAAATAAATGATTTTTGTCCTTTTTTTTGGTTGCACAATGCACATACTGGTTTCTTCCATGCCTAGTTTTTCGGTCTTGTGATAGTAAATTGTCTGGTTTCAATTGCTTCGATTCTTTGTTACTCATAATCTATACAATGATCAAAGCATAATTTTATTTTTCCATCTATATTTCTCACTTCAATAAATAGTTCTTCATTCTCTAATTTTTCCAACAGCAACTTCGAAGCTCCTAATGCATAATTACCAATCTGCATGCCCCTTTATCACTTGGCCTGATAAGAAGAAATGACTCAAATATTTTTTCAATCCAACATTTTTTCTTCTTCCAAGTAACGAAATCAATAAGTCCAAGTTCAGCATATTTTCTGCATATTTCATAGCTTTGCGATTAACATAAAATATCTTAGACGGTTACATTTCATTCTTCCTCAAAGTTTACAACTAAAGTTTGGTTCTGGATCTGGAAAAAAACATAATATAACCCGTTTTCAACTTGGTATATTCAGATCACATTTGTATATTACTTAGTTATCTGCTTTACATAACTTTGGATTTCATCCTTTTGTATATGCATTGTTTCTGGGCTTGTGCTTTGTAATTTTAAGTTTTAAAAAATAGAAATTAAAAGTACTGTAAAGGGCAAGGTAATTCATAAGATTTTTTAACATTTCATATCAAAGTGACGATTCTTACACATTTAGTGGAGGAGGGATTATGTTGATTGTTAAAAAAAAATTGGAAAAGTGAATAAACAAAAAAATGAAGATATAAGGTAGAGATGAATAAAAAGGAATACAAATTGTTACTGCATTAATTTTATATGCTTCTGCATGTTAATCATCACTTGCACTTGAAAATTACTTTAGAACTATAATTTCTTGGCATTTCCCAATAAATTTGCCATTTTCGATGCAATTTCATTGGAGAAAGACAATGATAGGAGATTTGGATATACATTTGCTTGTGCAACAATAGGGTTGTCCCTGAAAGCTTGTAATTTTAAAAGTTCCAGTCATTTACTGATTATAGTTTAATATAGACATGTTGTTCATTGTTGAATTAAAAATAGGTTGAAAACTGTGTAATCGAAAAAAGAGATATCAGTTGGTATTTAAAAATGCGATAGCATAATTTCAAATAATGTAAACTAAAATTCAGTTTATGGTAGATGTTTATAATCTTGGACAGCACATTATCAAATTTCATACAAGTCATATTAGTTAATACATTGAGACAACGCCCATTCTGAATAGGGATATTTAGGGATCAATGACTTGTTGTATACGCTCATCTAATTCTATTTAATATCTTAATTATATTTTAGTCTAGTGATTTTTTACTTGAGGACATCCGATCTTTTGTGTATATTTGATATACACCTCAGTTCACATTATTTACTGCTCATTTTGTGTTTTATCTGTACAAAAAATATAACACAAGATAGCATGGTATTTTAGGAATGGCTAAGGTACGGTAGGATTAAGTAAAAAATGGCCCATGTTAAATCTTGTTTTATTGACATACTCAAAATACATAACCACTGTCTTATAATACGGAAAGACAATGATTAGATATATTTCAATACATAAAATGACACTTTAAATTAATACGCATCCACTTTATTATGTAATCAAAATTTGGATTTATTGTATACATAATAAAAAACGATCAGCTTTTAGCATGTTTGGTTAATGTATCTTTAGCGATTATGATTTTATCCTTAATAGAAGGAAATAGTTAGTTGAAATATATAATGGTTTTTCATGAAATGTTGTAGATGAAATGTAAAAGGTTAATTTGATTAATATGACTACAATATCTTTTTTTTTTAAATATCGTTTTCATAGTTGAAACATATTTTTACTTTTTTTTTTAATTTAATAAGAAGGCCGTGTCAATGGTAAACAACATAATAACTCTATTTTGTTTCTAAAATTATATAATTTTATTGAATGCGATTTAATAAACATTTTGATATTAAATATTATAAAAATGTAATATATACAATAGTTTTGTAGTCGTTGTGATCAAATTTGAAATGGAAAGTTCATTCATATAAATAACTCTAGTTTCTCGTATACGTTATTTTTGGATTACTAATGAAGTATATTGTATTGTTACAGTAGATTCTGTTTTCAATTTTCATACGACAAAAGTAAAAAATATGAAAATGTATTAAACATATATGGGATTTCTAAAAAAAATTAGCGAGTTTTGAGCACAAAAAATGGTTTCTTATCATGTAAAGAGGCATTATAATTACATTTTGAGTACTATACATTTATAATGGTTGTTCGGTTGTTGATCATTATCAAAGTGGGTTTAAGTTCTTTCAACCCAATAGTTAATATATTTCGTTGTTTCTTTCATCAAATTTATTGGGTTACGAGCTTTAACAACACGTTCCATGGAAAGCGTAAAGAAAAATTAATTAATACACATGGTATGCATTCAGTATGTGCAAGACATGTTTGTTATCCTGCTTGTGAACCAAGTTATGTCTGAATGAGTCAGAACCATCAGATGGTCGTGAAATGAACCAAAAGCCCTGAATCGTAAGTAAAGTCCAAAAGATCGATGCAGAACCTTACTTGACATTTAAAGACACTTACCCACTTTCCAGATGAGTCAAGCGGTGAAGAGTAAAATTGAAGACTGCAAGTTCAAGTCTCAAGTCGGTACCGAATTGAACCCCTCAACTCGGTATCAAGTCACGATTGATGTCTCAGAACACTCACTTAAAAAAGTTGAAGAACAAAGGCAAAGCGAAGGCAAGCCCAAAAAAGATCACAAGTCGATGTTTATTTGTAAGGGTCAAGGGTCAACTTGGTACCAAGTTGACTTTCCCCATGCTAAGTTGGCCATTATATCTTTCTGGAGCCTTCTACCGGACGTGGAGAAAGTTGGGAGAAGGTTTCAGAGCTTATATCATTGATCTCGTCTATAAATAGAGGAAACGAGGCAGAGAAACAGGATCTTTTCCGGGACTTTCCGAATTAACGGATTTTATTCCGACACTTCGTTGGATCCTTACCCGATTTGTAAGCAATCGAGTTATAAAATCAGTTATAAAGAATGTAGGAAATCATTAATAAAGTTTAAGTGGACGTAGGCTAGAGTATTATCGAATCACTATAATTTTTTTGTGTTATCTATCTCCTTTTTCATTTATTTCTTCATTAATGTCTACTTATAATCTGATTGAATATTTGTCCAACTTTTGACGTAAATATTTTGGTGCATTCACCGAGAGATCTCAAAATTTTCACTCTTTGAATTCATCTTGAACCTTTGGATTGTTATTATCCACAAGTTAGATCTATAAATTGTTGTTGAAAGATCCTTGATTATTTTGATTTTCGTAAAATCTATCATTGGATCTAAGAAATCTATGGCATCCAGAAAGGCCAAAGAGAAATCAAGTGCTTCTAGATGCACTAATGACATTGAAAATGAAAGCTCTCAACACGAGGAGGAAACAAATCAATCCAATGCTGTTGAAATTTCAAGTGCACCGAAAATGGTGACCAAGGTTGATTTAGACAGAAAGATGATGGAAATGAACATAAAGTTGATGGAGAGCCAGAATGCTATATTGAAGTAGATGAAGGAAAGCATGGATTTGATGACTCAGTTATCTCGGAGATAAAGGAAGAGTCGTATGGAGTTGTCATCTTCTGATTCAGAAGAAGAGAGTTCTTCTTTGTTTGGACAGAAACCATAGAGATGGAAAATAGAAGATGAGGAGAAAAAAAGCCGAAACTTCGAAACTGGAACTGGGAAAAATTCAAGCTAACAGTTCATAGTTCGGCACTGAGTAACTCCACAACTCGGTATTGAGCTGAGAACCCGAGTGGTGATTGAAGACTTAGATGTTGAGTTGCAGGAAGAAGTTAATGTTGAGCAAGTAGCTAGTGGTTGGAGTGGTGGTGTTCAGACAGACTATAACAACCCTGTTTTCTACGCCGTTTAAATATTTGATATTTGTAATTTATATTTTGATAATAAATTTTAATTATTCATACGACGTTGAAAGCAGGTTGTAACACAAACGCTATTGAACCATCACAAAGAGATTATGGACAACGAACGACTAGACGAACGATTCTTCCAGAGATAGGGGAACTCAGATGTCACAAAACTAACCGAGAGCATTTACGGAGTCAAACACTTGGAGCATGCTTTGACGATCGTCGCTGATCCAAATTATACGACGAATGTGGTTAGAAGCTGGTGAATGAGAACCAACAGAGGAGCAACAATGATTGGGGTTCCTCGCCCAGTAGGGACCCATTCATTGAAAAAGTTCCATGGAAGGACTATCCCGGGAGATTTGTGATGCCTATGATGCCGTCATATAACAGAACGACTGATCCGAACAACATCTTCTGAAGTATGTGTGACACATGGATGTTGCTAGAGCAACTGACATCGTGAGAGGTAGACGTTTCCCTTATATCTTGAGCAAGTGACTACGATGTGGTTCACTCAGCTTACATCAATATCCATATTTTCGTTTGACTAATTGGCTAGGAAGTATGTAGAACAGTTTCAACTTCACGCTGCTTGTCCTAAGAACGTGATGTCCTTATCAACCACTTTTCAAAGTTCCGGAGAGTCTTTGAAGAACTTTCTAAGTAGGTTTAAAACCGATATGATTGAAGCGTGCAAGGAAGATATTATGTTGATGGCATTGATTAGAAAAATTCATCCAGATACCGATTTTGGTAAGTGGTTGAAGATGAAACTGCCACTGACCATGGAAGAGTTTTATCGGAAAGCGAACTAATAACTACGCTTAGAAGAGGCAGATATGGCCTTTGGAAAGGCTGGTGGAAGACTGTCTACATAAGTCTTGCAAAGCAACGTTGTGATGAAGCAAACCGATATGAGCGTCAAATATGTTGCAATCAATGTTGGAAACAAGAATAATAATCAAAAAAGAGGAAATCAAGGTGCTAGAGGTAGAAAGCCATATTTCAAGAAGCGTCCTAGGTATCGAAAGCATGGAAATTATTCCCCACTGAACGAACTCGTGGAGACGATTTACCTTTCCATGCAAGGCACTAAAAATTACAAAATCTTTACTAGAAGGGAGTCGACTGAACGAGAGAAGTTGTTTGGGAAGTATTGTTGCTTCCACAAGATCCACGGTCACAACAGAAATGAATGTCGACATTTGCAGGATATAATCGAAGATCTGATCAGCAAGAAGAAACTTCAACAGTATGCGAAGTATCCGCTTGATGGCGGACAAGTGAATAATTGACTCCAGAGGCAGATGGTTCAACAGGGGCATACTAAGCCTAGTGGAGAGGAACTTATGCATCCTGAAAGAAGACATATAACTAATACCATTACCAGAGGACCACATCTGGTCGAGAAAAGTTGGAATAAGATGGAGAGATATGAGAGTTCATTAAAGTATTAAGAGATGTTGAAGCCCCGAAAACAAGGAGGGAAATGCATAGCTTAAACAGAAAGATCATTACACTGAGTCGGTTCATTTGAAAAGCGATGGATAAATGTATGTTCTTTGATGCCCTCAAGAAAGAAAAATGGAAGTTTATCTGGACAGAGAAATGTGAGTAATCTTTCCATATCTTACTTGATCACATAGGAGGAATCACCAGTCTTATCAAAGCCTTTGCAAGGAGAACTTATTTGTTTATTTGGAGTGTCTATTTACGAATTGAGTGTTGCGTTAGTATCCAAAATTCAAAAATGTGTATTACATCAACAAGTGGTTCATTAGAGCAGAGAAGAATTATCCAAAGTTAGAGAAGCTAGCTTACTGCTTGTCAATCGTCTTGAGGAAGTTATGACCTTACTTGCAAGCTCATTCGATAAAAGTGCCGACTGATCAACCTTTGAGATAGGTGTTGCACCGACCCGAGACTTCGGGAAGATCACTGAAGTGGAACATCGAGCTTAGCTAGTACGATATAATATACCATCCTAGGAGGGCTATACAAGGGCATTGGCTGATTTCATTGCCAATTTTACCATCCAGGATGGAAAAGCGGAGGAAGATATGGATCGACTTGTGTAAAACCTCATATTTTTATAACATTATTTAGAATAATTAATTGGGTTAATTAAATAAACAATGTGAAGATTAAGAGGTCGAAATTTGATTAACAAAGGGTAGGTGTGCATGTTAATGTGTTAATTAAAATGAAATAAGCTAAGTTAAAGTGTTAGGATATGCGAAAGGCAATATGGGAAATAGGTAAGGTTTATACCCTAAACCCTTAGGAATGAAACTCACGTTCATTTCATCTTATTTAAACTAAAATTTTCTAAGACCGGTCACCATTATCATTCTCAAGAAGAAGATTAAAGCTAGGATTCGAAAGTAGGAAGAAAATCAACTAAATCAACATCAAATCTCACATCTATAATCTCAAAACTAAGGTGAATAATTACTATATCCCAATTTCTTTTAGTTTTCGGTTTTAAGATTAGACCCAAAATGATTTCCAAGTATCTGCCATGTTTTGATGATTAAAATTATGTGTGTGTGTGTGCTGATGGATTATACATGTTCATGTTAGTTTTTTTGATATGTTTGACATGAAAACCTTATTAAATGACATCCAAACGCCTTAAAAATTTACATATAGGTCAAAAATGATATTTTAGAGATGAGTTTCGATTTTCATAATTTTATGAATCAATATGGATTTTATATTAATTTCCAGTGAAGAAAATTGTTTATTGGGTTATAAATTACTTTCGACTAAAATAATTATTATTTAGGGTTGAAATTTTTATATGTAAGGCAACATATTAAAATGTTTTTCTGAATTTTTTTTCAGATTTTTCCTAAACTATTTTATGGATATAAATTATTTAAGATATGAGACTTAAATGTTTTATATATTTAATTAAGGAGAATGGACATTTTATAAAAGGAAATTATTATTTAATTCTGAAAATAGTGGCAGCATATTTCTGAAAAGAATTTGTTAACCAATGAAAATTTGACATACAAAGGCAGGTTAGTTGAAAAGTTATTTTTTTTAAGTTATAAACGAAGAAAAAATATATACTTTTAGCATGTTTCAGCCTTTGCGGCAACAAACCTTACGGCCCAGACCTTCCGACAAGGTTGGGAGGTTCTAAGCTTTCGGCAAGGTCAAACCAATGCATATGGTATCAAGCTACCTGGTACGTAATGAATTGGACAGAGTCGAAGGGTTCTAGGTCGAAAGGTTGATGGCCAAAGAGGTTAGGATATGTTTGTTTTATGAACCAAAAGTTTTCACCTGCTTTGCTTTCGAATAAGGGCTTCGACTTTATTGTTTTCGACCACGTCAAAATATTTAAAAGAAAGGTTTTAAACCTTTCGCCACAGTCGAAAGGTCACTGCTGTTTTAACAATATTCTGTTTTGAAACCTTTCGACATAGTCGAAGGGTTACTGCCACTTCATAAATGTTTTGAACCTTTGGGCACAGGCGGAAGGTTTTTTTGTTTTAAAAACTAGTCGCTTCTCCACGCTTTTGAAAGGAAGCTTTCGACTTGGGTGATTCAGCCTTGTTTTATAAATTGAAGTAAAACCCAAAGCTTTCGAAAGAGTTGTTTTAAAGGATATGTTTACAGCTTTTGAAGCAGAACTTTCGAAAAAGTCGAAAGATTGCTTTCAATGGTTTTGAAAGGTTTTAGTTGAATGATTTCGAAAGGTTTTAGTTGAACGATTTCGAAAGTTTTAGTTCGTTAGTTTCAAAAGGTTGATTGTAATATTCCGGAATTTTTAACAATATCAATTTAATAATCTGTATTTAAAAATTAAATTGATATATATTTTTGTTAATAATAATTCAAATAGATTTAATAATCTTCTTCAATAATTATTTAATTGGTTATTTTATCTTTTAAAAATAATAAATTGATTTCTATTTTCAATATAAATTTTTATTTTTATTTTTTTATTTTAAATAGATTGGCATTATTTTAATTTTAATAAGTAAAGCATATTCTCTAGTTTTAATATTTGCAGTAATTTGGAAAATTTGTTTTTATTTAATATTAGCTTCTCAAAGTTATTGAATAAATGATTTTGGTTTAAAAGTAATAAGTGAATCATGTTTTAAAAATTCTAATATATACATTTTAATTTGGAAATTTTGATTTTAATTAAGTACTAAGTTTTTAAAACTATTTAATAAATAAATATATGATTTTAAAATTGATAATGAAAATATTAAGTGTTTAAAATAAATTGGCTTGAGTTTTAAATTTAGAATGAATTAACAAAAAGTTTTATGGCTTAATAAAATAGATAATTTATTGATAAAAATATAATTTCTTTTAAAATGATTTTAATTTAATAATAAGATATTTATAAAAACAATATTTATACTGTATTGTCTTTATAAATAGATGTTGAATAAAATTTGCAATTGTTATTTCAAATTAAATTTATATACGTAACTTGATTTGAAAATAATTGATTTTAGATTTGATTTGAATTTAAATTCCAAAGTATAAATCTTAATTGTTTTAATTTCTATATGTATAGGTTTTAATTTATAAACATGATTTGTTTTTATTTCTTTTATAAATATACACATATTCAAATATTAACTAACAAATTAAAATTAAACTTAACATACACATTAGTTTGTAAATTAAGTGTTAATTATTTTAAAGAGACAAGTATTGCATTTTTAAAACATTCATTTAACAAGTGTTCAAAGATTATTATAACAAATTGAAAAATGTATAAAATTTGTACAAGTGTAAAATTTTTGTTTTAATTTTCTTTTATTTGATTAAATCTGAAAATTGATTTATATAAGCTTGCATCTTCATTCATATTTGCCTTTTCATTTTCCTTAATGAAAAAGAAAACTTTAGACACCTCTTCAAAATCAAAACTCATCTTCATATAAAAAAAAAATCAAAATCTTGCATCTTCAAATTCCTACATTTGCTATCCTAAAACAAACCTGTACAAACCCAAATCAGTTTATAAATACAACATGCAAACCTTCCTCTCATGAAATTCAACATCCTCAAAATCAAATAGGCCTTGCATACAACTGCATTCTTGTTTCTGGAATCATAACTGCATTCATTCTTTTGAAATCAAAAAGCCTGCATTATTTTTCTGCAATCTAGAAAGAAAAAGGGGCATCTGCATTCATTCTTCTAACTTGAGTATTTTAAAAGAAGCCTTAAACTCATCAAGTAGAAATTGGAATCATTGATGTCTGCTGCAAATTCAAAAGAATCTGGGATTTTGTTCTGCATATAAGATCTTCAACAAAATCCAAAGCTTTTCAAATATAAAGCTCTGCTTTCTTCCAAAAAAGGTGAGTAACTTTAAATCTTAAATTTTAAAATAGGTTGCATGGTTTTACTGCATTGCAATAGTGTTGTTTGCGTATTTTTGAAAATTTGATATGAAGATGAAATATGTGCATGTGTTTACTTAATTACCTGTTCTGTTTTATTGATTTGCCTGACACAATTTTCATTAGAACACTTGACTTTTAATTTAGTTACTGATATAAGGAAGTGTATAAAACAATGATGTTTGATTTTCTAAGTCAATACTAATAATTTAAGTAAATAAAAATGAAAATATAAACAGTGTTGTCTCTGTAAACACAGGTAACACCATTGCATGTTGATCTGGATCAAAACCCAATCATATTAATATTGAAATTCAGTTTCATAAACTAAAAACATTAACTGAAACTTAATTTTTAAATCAAGTATTAGGATTTTTAGATGTTAGTTTAAGTTGCAGTTTGTTCTTGAACTAAAAATGGATTTCAATCAAATACTGATGATCTATGACCTGAGGAAGCTTGGGTTTCTTCTGGTTAGTAGATAAGTGTTAAGTGATTCTTAGAAAAATCAGAGAAGTGATTAAAATTGGCTAGAGTGGATGCAGTTTGAATTTTTATGGTTAAACCCTAGTTTTGAATGGGTTTAAGAATTGGGTCAGTTTGAGGTGAAGGATGGATCGAGTGCTATGATCTTTTGAGGATCGGTAGGTGGTGTGTGGTTGAGTTCGAGGCCGGAACGGGGGAACCTCAGGTGGTTGGAGTGGCGAATATTCGCCGTTGACAGGTTTTGACAGAGAACCTGATGTTCTGTTCCAGGTTTTGCTCATGGGTGTTCGATCTTGATTCTTTAAATAATTGTTCGATCTGATGTTCACATATGGGTGTAGGAGTGTTGCTAGGAGTATTACGATCATCTCTCATGATCAGAGTAGGCGGTGGTCACCGTGCATATGCACGGTGATGGTTTGCACCGATGAGTTATTGGTGAAGTGTTTGGGGTTTTGTTTGTTGCAGGGGAAGTGATTGGTTTTGCTCGAAGCAGATGAGTGGGTGACTCGGAGTAGAGGTGCTTTTAACTCGAAGTAATATTAGGGTTCTTGGGTTTGCTCTGTAATTTCAGGATTACAGAAACCTGTTGAAAATATGGGTTTTAAAATTTTTAAAATCTGTAGTTTTTTTAAGAAAAGTTTAATTCAAGTTTGAATTTTTGAATTTAAATCCAAATTTAAATCTCAGTAGTTAAATAAAAATAAAGTTTTAAAAATTAAACTTAATTAACTATTTTATTTTGGTAAAATAGTTTAAAACTTTTTAATAATGAGGTTTTTAAAATATGAGTAAGATTTGAAGTTTTATTTAGATCTGGAAATCTCAAATTTAAAAATAAACTTCAGTTTTTAAATTTAAAAGAAGGTTTAAATTTGGAAGTTTTAACTAAATATAAGTTGAAGTTAGTGAAATTTTGAAATGAGTTTAGTTTTCAAAATTTCGATGAAATTTTTATTCTAAGACAAACACTTGGTTGTCTTGCAATTTAGAAAGTTTTAAATTGTTTAAACTTTGGTAAGTTTAAATTAAAGACTAGTATTTAAAATGAAATTTGAAGTAATTTCAAAGGTACTTTGTTTCAAATAAATTGTTTTTTTTACATAATTAAGTTATGTTTTATCTTGAATTTAAATTGAGATTAATGTTTTGGAAATTTATTTAATTAACAAAGTAATTAAGGAATGGTTAATTACTTTAATTAATTAATGATTTGAAATTAATGAATATTGATTAATGATTAATAAATTTATAATCAAGATCATTAATTAAATTTTTAAATTAATGATTGATGAATTATTAATCATGTAGTTAAATTTTAAATCAAGGTTAATTAATTAAATAATCAGACTTTAATTAATGGATAATTAAAGCTAATTTAAATTGTAATTAATCTATGATAATTAATTAATGAAATAATTAAAGAATGGTGAATGAAGGTCATTAACCAGGATTATTTAATAATTAATTAATGTGGTTAATTTTTATAATTAATTAGATTAATTAATTTAATAATAATCAATTGTGAATGGTTTGAGTATAATTACTTTATGAAGTAATTAAGAAATTAATTACTTAATGTAATTAATTTAGTTAAGTATGATTGTTTATTTTAATGAATTAAGTTAATTAATTTTAAACACATAGATTTTAAAGATGATTACTGTATGTAATTAATGATTTGGAAATTACTTATTTAAGTAATTGATTAATAATTACAGGATGTAATTAAGTAAAGATGTTTAAGAATGAAGAAATTTGGAATGTAATTACTTGTAATTAATCAAGGAATTAATTAAGAAATTAATTAAAGGATAATTAATTTGTTTTAATAAAGTAATCAAGTTAGTTAATTACTAAATGTAATTAATCTGTGATGATTAATAATTATAAGTTAATTACTTAAGGTAATTAATTTAGGAAGATAATTAATTAAGCATAAGTAAAGGTCATTAATTATTATAATTAATGATGTAATTAAAGTTCATTAATTAAAATTAATTAATCAATGATAAGATATTAAAGGTAATTAATTAATATAATTAATTAAGGATTAAGGTAATTAATTATGATTAATTAATTAATTGAAGTAATTAAATGTTAATCACTGTTTGGTTGAGAATAATTAATTTGTGAAATTAATTAAGGGTAATTACATGAATGTAATTAAGGGTAATTGATCAAGGGTGATTAATTAAGGTAATTTATTTTGAATGATTTATTGATTGTAATCAATTAAATGGTTGAGTAAGCAAGATTTATATTAGTGAAGTAATTAATTTAATTTATTTTAAATTAATTAAAGATGGAGTAATTAATTTAATTCATTTTAAATTAATTAGAGATGGAGATAGTTAATTTAATTCATTTTAAATTAATTATATTGTGATGAAATAAATCATTTCTTATGTATGAATGGATGACATTGATTGTCTTGGATGCTTTGAGATCTCAGTAACGAGATAAGTAATGTTGTGTGGTATGAATGCTTGGATTGCATTATGATGATAACATAGATTATCTTTTGTGATGGTAATACATGGATTATCTATTTTGATATTGATAATGTGGATTACCTGTTTATTTGATAATGTAGATTATCAATTGTGATTTGTGAGTTATCTATCTATGTGTATATGGATACTGTATTGAATTGTTTTAAAACTTTAAAACAACTTGGACCTAAAAGACACGCTTTGGATTTCGATGAGCGGGATCGGCTTTCCATATTTGGATATCCGAAAACCACATCGATTCCAAATTAACGTTAGGTCGTGAATCAAAGTGGAGCTTTGTGAAGACTCGAGGTGTAAGGACTATACGTCAGTATAACTCTGGGGGTGATTCTGTGATGAGTTTGACGGAACTAGTTCTTATAGATTCGAGATGATGATTCAGAGTGCAAAGGTTATCGTCGTTAACTCTGAGGGTGATTCCAAAATGATGTAACGAGATAATGCCTTCGGTTTCGTTCGAACCCCGAACGAACTTGTATGGATTGAATGCTTTCAGAACATCGTCAGGTGGACGATGAGCATTGTAAGTGATATGTCCTATAAAGGTAATTGTAGCCTCAAGCCTCATCAATCGAGAATGGCTAAAACAGGGGAGGTGCAACAAGGCTTCGTGGGTAGCCCCCACCGGAGAGCGAGATTTACCCCTGCCTAGAGGTCTCTTTATATTCGGCTGCGTGGGCGGTTGATAGCTACAACCGCGGGGCTGTCTTGTTCGGAACTGTTCAGTAAGAAATGGGTCCGGCCTTGTGTTGCAGGGAGCGGGTGTACTCCTCGGTACGTTGATCTAGGCCACGTACTGTGACGGGCGGTACCCCAGTAGTCCTGCCATTGTATGGAATCCAAAATCCAATAAGTGCCAACGGTTTTGATTGTATTACCCACTTTTGTGGCTAGTAGCTGGAATTTAATAATGTAACAATTTCGGCTATTTCATATTTATTTGAAAACCCTAGACCTATTATAATATCATCAGATTTCCTATCAAATGTTTTGGTTAGCATAAGGTAAAAACTTTTCCATGTTTATATGTGGGAAGTCTTACATGATATCTTTCTTTTCAAAGGGTTTTTAAAAGTTAAGCAACCTTAACCTGTTACTCACACCAGACCCATGTCTGACTCGGAGTTTATTTTCTGTTTTTCTTAAACTCTTGGGTACTCAAATTTTTACGAGTAGCCAAGGACTCAGGTCAGCTTTGACGAATTATGGAGGAGCAAATGGAGCAGGAGGCTTATGCGTATAGATATATATAGTTTTCCGCTGTGTAATTTTCTTTGAGATGTTTTCTTGTACTGTATAGAATTGTATAACTAGTCAGGTGCTTATAACTGTCTAGTTTGTGTTGTATATCTGTGTAACTCTGATAGTGATTGTAAACTATGTAATGTTTATGTTATTAATATAATTTATTCGTTCCGCTGTTTAGATTCTGATGTTGTTTCTTTTTCTCTTCTTTCTTTTCTCTTTCTATCCCTTTCTTTCTTAAAAATGATGTGATTTTCTATGGTAAGAAAGTCGGGTCGTTTCGTTGATTGAGTGTTTCGAAAGGTTATAGTTGAATGATTTCGAAAGGTTTAGTCCAGTAGTTTCAAAAGGTTTATTAAATGGTTTCGAAAGGTTTTAGTTGTACGATTCGAAAGGTTTAATTCAATGGATTCGAAAGGTTTAAACGGAAGGTTTTTCAAGGTTTTCTAAGGCAATGTTTTAAAGTGATTTTAAGAAAGGATGTCCAAAGTTTTATAGCTTTCGAAAGGTTTGCTTTTCAATGGGTTCAAAAGGTTTGGAGAATGGTTTCGATGGGTTTGATGTATGATTTCGAAAGGTTTGAGGAATGATTTTGGAAAGTTTGATATTGGTTTTGAAAGAGATGATTTCAAAGGTTTATAAAGTGGTTCTTTCAAATGGTTAAATGTTTTCATCAACTAAATTTTGAGTAAAAAATATATATGTATATATGTATACATACATACATATATATATATATGTATGTATGTATATGTATACATATATATATATATATTTATATATGACACGGTGATATGATTTTGTGTAAAGTATAAAGATAATTTACTTTTCATTGTTTAAGTTTGATTTAAAGGTTTTAAATCATTTTAAAAATGTTTTCAAGGAAAATCATGGTAGGGGATCCTTACGTGAAAATGACTCAGATATTAGAAAACCATATGAGTCTAGTATAGAGTCGTGCCCTATACATTAGCTAATAGCCCAAGCTAATTGTTTGTCCAAAATTACAGTGTGTAGGGCTTTGTCATAGGTAGACTAAAATTATAATTACATACCGAAATGAATATATGTTTGTATACATATAAGTTATTGGTGAGCCCTAAAAACCATAGGATCGAGAAGACCTGAGAGATGATTAAGTTAGGGACATATAGTCCAAAAGTGAAGTATTTAACAGAAAGTTAAGGACATGCCGTCCAGATAGGAAACATTTAACAACTAGTTAAGGATAGATTATCCAGAAGAAGAAAATCTAATAGGTGTTAGGTTAATTTTGATTATATTGTCTGATAGGCCCGAGTCAGCCAAAGGCTAAAAGTTATCTAAACAAAACTTATGTATTTTAACAGATAGTTCATTATTATATGATATTTATGTTTACATAATGATTGTTTTACAACATTTAACTATTGTGGATGCAGTAGCACGGTATATGGTTTTATGAAAGGTTTTGCAAAGTTTTGTTTAAAAGAATGCTAGTGAGGGAAAACCCGTTCCGCTAAGCGGCGTGGTCTCACTCAACATAATTATTTCGGGACGTATAATATCATTTACACCAGGCTTTATGTCTGACTCGAAGTTTATGTTTTCCCTTAAACTCTCGGGTACTCAAAATTAATTTGAGTAGGCTGAGGGGTTAATGTCTTTTCAGGTTTAGTAGTATGAAAAATAAAGCTACCGGAGGCATGCATGAGGCAAACGGATAGCTACTTAGGAGTTGCATTTTTATGTTTTGTTGTATTTCCGTTGTGTTTGCATTAAGTCTACTATGACTATATAACTCTGATCATCCACGGGGGTATCTTCATATACCGCGCTTGTCGTATTTTGTATTAAGTATATTTTATATGAGGAATGTATTGGGATTATGTACTAAGAATATGGAACATCTATTCTAAATGCAATGAAGAAAAGTTGTTTTCGAATCTTTGTTTTATTTCATACTCAAGTGCTTCTGATATTATTAATACCATTAACATCGCCGTGTTTAGTCGTCGAAAGCTAATATTATAGATGACTTCAGCATCTGTAGCGCTTAGTTTTGGGCCTCGGGTCGTTACAACTTGGTATCAGAGCATGATTTATGAAATACTTTAGTTAAAAATGATTTTTGAAAGCATAATCCGTAGAAATTAGAGTTCAGATCAGAGTATGAGATAACGCTATAGTAACGTACTTGTATTTTCTATATGTATAAGTATACGCTATCTCTCTAGACTCCTATGTTAGTTAGGATATTCATCCGTATCTCACAAGGTTTGAATACTGATATGGAAGGAAGAAGAGGTAGAGTAAATCTTGGAGGAGATAACACCACCACTTATGGAAATGCCCGACCAAACAATAGGAGAGGACCCGGTCAGGCTCAAGCTGAATGTGTTGGTGCAAGAGTTCTCCAGATGGACATGGGAGCAATGTATCAGTTCTTTGAAAACATGATGCAAGCTAGAATAACAGTCGGAGTTGTTGGAGGTAATGTTGCTGGAGGTGGAGCTTAGGAAGTTCCGATGGTCAATCAGTATGCTAACTTGAGTAGGGATTACATCAGGCTCGGAGGGAAGCCGTTTATTGGTATTGAAGATGCGATCGAGGTGGAAAATTGGCTACTACATTGCGAGAGAATTTTTGCTGACTTAGGATTGAATGATGCACAGAAGAGAAGATTGGCTTCGAGGCAGCTGTAGGGAGCTACTCTATTCCGGTGGAATACAGTTACTGCTGGAGTTGATAAGGAAACCATAACTTGGGAGGAGTTTAAGAGAAGTTTTTTAGAAAGACTTATGTTTGCAATGGCACAGTCCGCATTGGCGAGGAAGTTTGCAGAGTTGGAGCAAGGAGATATGTCCATCTTGGAGTATGCGAGGAAGTTTGAGGAATTGGCCAGATACGGGTATGCTTTGGTAGATACCGTGATCAGGAGGAATAAAAAGTTTACAAGGGGCTTAAGGTCAGAGTTGGTAAGTGCCACTTTACCTCATTTGTGAGATCTCAGTGATGTAGTGGTTGAAACGACATTAAGACAAGAAGAGGCGTTGGCTTGCTTGAGGAAGAAGATGAAGGAGGCCCAAATAGAAAGAAGTTTTTCCATAAATAGAATGCTTAGAAAGGGGAAGCACAAAAGAAAGGATAGGCTAAAGTGGTTTGCTACAGATGCGACAAGAAGTGACACTGTGATAATGAGTGTCGAACTGGTAAAGGAAAAGGAAAAAGGCTGGTGGAAAGAAGAATGTTAGATGTTTTAATTGTGATCGGATCGATCATTACAAGAACAAGTGCCCAGAGCCTGCAAGAGATGGAAGGGAGCAAGTTTATGATTTGAAGCACACAACCTCAAGGCCAGTTGTGTAGGACAAAGGGAAAGTTGTTTTGGGAGGCTCGTTGCAGATTCACGGTACATATATTAGCGTTCTATTTGATACTGGAATATCTCATTCTTTTATTTCTCGATGTTTGATAGATAGGCTTAACCTAGAACCCTCATACTTTGTTACTTTCTTAAGAGTTGCAAATCTGATAGGAGGGTATGCAACACTTGGGATGAGGTGTGACCATTTAGAGTTTAATTTGCTAGGCCATACTTTTGATTGCTGTTTGCATGTGTTTGACTTTGTGGGATTTGGGATTATCCTTGGGATGGATTAGTTAAGTAAACATGATGCTAGGATATTTGCCATGACAGAAAAATATCACTTAGTCACCTGGATATTAGTGATTAGATAGCTTATCCTGTAGAGAACCCTAGTTGTGAAGTGAATGCTTTATTGGGTATTATGGAGTTGGAGGATGAGTTGTATCGAGTCTTTGTAGTTAGAGAGTTTGATGATGTATTTGAGTCGATAGTTGGACTGCCACTGAAATGAGCCATAAAGTTTTAGATTGATTTGGTGCTGGAAGCAGAGTCGGTAAGTAGGCCACCGAGCAAGATGACACCCATTGAGATGAGAGAGTTGAAGGCGCAGTTGGTTGATTTGAAGGCAAGAGTTTTATTCGACCAAGTAGTTCTCCATGGGGGGCTGCAAAAGTGTTTGCTAAAAAGCCGGACGGATCGTTAAGGCTGTGTATCGAATATCGTAAGTTGAATGAGAAGACAATAAAGAACCGACACCCATTGTCAAGAATTGACAATTTTTTCGATAAGTTAAGTGGAGCCAAGGTATACTCTCAGCTGGATTTGGCGACGGGAGTTCATTAGCTCAGAGTGGCAGAGGATAGCATTCCTTTGACGGCGTTTAGGACAAGATATGGATCATATGGATGTTAGTTGTGCCGTTCGGACTAACTAATGCACCGACATTCTTTATGGATCCGATGAATAGAATTTTCCGAGAGCACTAGGATAGATTTGTGTTAGTCTTCGTAGATGACATTTTGATATACTCTAAGGATGAGAAGGAGCATGAAGTTCAGCTTAGAGTTGTGCTCGAAACGTTGAGGGAGCATCAGTTGAAGGCTAAGTTTTTGAAGTGCCATTTTTGGAAGAAGGAAGTGAAGTTCCTTGGTTGTGTCGTCTCATAGAAAGGGTTTTCTGTAGATCCGACTAAGATTGAGGCAGTGAATAATTGGAAGAGACCCGAAACGGTGACCGAGATTAAGAGCTTTCTTGGATTGGTTAGGTATTATCGAAGTTTATAAAGGATTTTTCACGGATTGCTGCACCGATGACTAAGCTTACTCAAAAGGATGTGAATTTTGTATGGACTGATAAGTGTGAGGAAGAATTTCAAAACTTGAAACACTTATTGACCCATGAACCGGTGTTAATGGTTTCGAAGGGGAATCAATATTTAGTTGTTTATACCGATGCGTGTGGAACTGAATTAGGAGCTGTGTTCATGCAAAGAGGTAAAGTGATTGGTTATGCTTCTATACAGCTTAGACCACATGAAGTTGGGTATCCTACACATGATTTGGAGTTAGGTACCATTATATTTGCTTTGAAGGGGTAGAGGCATTGTCTTTTGGGAGAGCGATTTGAGCTTTATACTGATCATATGTCATTGAAGTACTTGTTCTCTTAGAGTGAGCTAAACATAAGACAGCAGAGATGGTTGGAGTTTATCGCTGCTTGTGATTTTGGAATTGAGTATACACCCAGAAAAAGAAACAAGGTGGCGGATGCACTCAGTCGGAAACATCAGAATGCAGTATTGGCTATGATTGCTGAGTGGAAAGATTTGGAACCATTATCAGCTTGTAGTGTGCAGTTCAGATCCGAGGTAGGTTCAAGTGCAGGAAGTGCTATGTTATCTTGTTTAGAAGTTCGACCAGTAATGATTGAGAAGATAGCTTCTAAACAGGAGGAGGATCTAATTTTGGCTAAATGGATCAGAAGGTTGAGGGAAGGAACAGAGAGCGATGACCTAAAGGATTTCAGTCTTGACCAAAATGGGTGGTTGAGGAAGAAAGAAAGGTTGTGTGTTCCTAATGTAGAAGACATGAGGAAGAAAGTTTTGGATGAGTGCCATCGTTCGAAGTTCACTATCCATCCACGAAGAACGAAGATGTATCAGGATATGAAGAGAAGTCTCTTCTGGAAAGGTAGGAAATGGGACATTGGTTTGTGTGTTAAGCAGTGCTTAAATTTTCAACAGGCAAAGGCTGAACACCACAAGCCTAGTGGATTGCTCAACCGTTTGAAGTCCGTTATGGAAATGAGATTCCATCTCTATGGATTTCATTGATGGGTTGCCAAGATCTAGAAGAGGAAATGAAAGCATATGGGTCTTAGTAGATAGATTGACTAAGAGTGTCCATTTCATTCCAGTAAAGTCAACTAGGACGGCACATATTTTGGCGAAGTTATTTATGAAAAATGTAGTTAGACTCCACGGATTACAAGTAGTATTGTCGGTGATAGAGATTCTTTGTTTACTAGTGACTTCTGGAAAAGTCTACAGGAAGCATTAGGAACCAAGCTCAACATGAGTACCGCTTACCATCCACAAACTAATGGGCAAACAGAAAGAGTTAACAAAATCTTGGAGGATTTGTGAAGAGCTTATGTATTGGATTTCCGGGGATCATGGGAGGATCATCTTCATCTAGTTGAGTTCTCGTATAACAATAGTTATCAGACTAGTATTGGGATGACATCGTTTGAAGCTTTGTATGAAAGAACATGTAAATCTCTCGTATGTTGGTTAGAGACTGGAGATAGATTGGTTCTTGGTCCGGATTTGGTGAAGGAAGCTGTAGCATCCCGCCTTTTATACGCTTTAAATCGACGATAAATCACACACGTCAGACTCAAACCATACAGAAGGGCGTACTGTTATTGGGGTAAATAAGAAAAAGCAGAGAAAGAAAAAGAAACAAACAGAATCTTGCAGTGGAACGACAAAATATAATAATCAAATACATTTGATGAAGCTGTTTTACAAAACCTTTGATTATACTTATACAACACATATCAGAGTTACACGTACCAGAGAAAATAAATAACAATGCTGCAGAACAATGTGATGCAGTGGAACAATATAGTAAATAATAGTAGTAATACAATCTTCGTTTTCGTCCTTCAGAAATAAAATCTTCGAATCCTGAAATGCTCAGACTGACCCGAGCGAATTGAAAAGACAAAACATTCGAGTCAGAACTAAAAGATCTTATGTAAGTTAAATCAACGGTAAACTATGAGTGGAACGACGTCGGAGATGTTTACGGGATTTGACATCTCCATCCAATGTCTAACGTGAGTGCGGTAACTTAAAAGATGTTCAGGATTTACATCTCTTAAGGATCCGTTAAACTATTTACTATGTAGTAATATTTCGCTATTATAATAATGTCTACAGTAAAATAAACTTACTTTTAAATAGTGTTAAGGAGTGATCCAATATTCTCCTTAACACATACTAGTCTAAGTAGTCCATCCAGTATCAGCATATCTCCAAATCGGGAGACTACCCTAAATATTCCACGGGCTAAGGGAGAAAATCAAACTCGTACAAGGCGCGCTAGGGTAGATGACACAGCACACAAGGCAATGCCAGGGTAGATATACCAATTACGCATCCGGGCCGGTGGTAACATGCAGCAGCTACTACCGCCCACCTTGAGCCACACCCCCAAAATCAAAAATCAAAAGTGGCCACCAAAACAATTCAAAGTCAGAATATAACATCGAAGGAGTGTGTCCGATAAGAGGGGCTACCTCCTTTGCCCGAGAATCGCTCCTGTTTTATCCACTTTATGCCAACTCACGGGAGTCCGGTCCACGTATATACCTTAATAGAACGTCGCCACTATCTTACTTCATTCTGGAATCTCCGCCGCATACACGGTTGTTAAAGTGGTTTTCAGAGTTGGCAGAGAGTATGACAACTTCCGATCCCGGTCTCTTTAACAACCAAACGTTATTATAACACCGTGGTCATTTTTAAAATAGTTTATGCTTTAAAACCAAATATCATTGCCTTTCAAAAACCAAATTTATACGATACCATTTTATTTCAAATATATCTTTTATAAAACCATAACACTTTCAAAATTATAATATTTTGAAACCAAATGCTTGAAATATAACCTTCCAAAACATAATACTTTGAATTTCACAGCTTCTAAACAATAACTTCCACCACTTAAACGGTTTGGATATTCAAATAGTATATAGAATAAAATAGTTTGAATTTAAAATTACTTTATAAAGTAAAATAATTTCCACGACTTCACAATTTTATTCACTTTAAATTAAATCTCAATTCATAACTTTCATCTCACTTTCAATTTTCAATAAATCATTTCAATTTATATCGATTTCAAATATAGATTCGAACCTCCAAATAAACCATTTCAATAGATTTCAAAGTTTTCAATATTCAACACTTCAAAACTAATTTTTTTTAACTATATATATATATATATCAAATTCAGTTCACTATTATTTAGTTTTGAAGTATTTATTTAATAATTCCAATATCATTCAAATAAACTCCAATTTCAAATAACTGAATATTTCTCTCGCTTTATTCAACTTGATATATTCATTTATATAACCTTAAACAAAAAATCAAGTTAAAAAATCATATTCTTTAAAATCTTAAATTCAATGAGTCCCAAATTAATTTTTATTAAATAAAATTCTCAATTAAATGCAATTTCAAACCAATTTCCAATTTATCTTTCAACCTTAATTTATTGAAATCATTATAAATTCTATATTCAAATATAATTTAAATAATATTTAACCATTTTATATTTTAAATAAAAATCAAACTTTTTTATTAAACTTATTTATATCAACCAATTTATACATAGCTCAAGTCAAGAATTTGACTATATATATATAAAATAGCATTTATGTAATATCTAAAATCCATATTTATATAAAACCATGCATTTCTTTCCAAAAACCATAGAAATCAATTTCAAATTATTTTTATATATATAGACCACGGTGTCTGTATATAATTTTCTATCCTATGGTCAAGTGATACAAATATTTATCATCTCAATCCGTAATTTAAAACATAAATATAGTTATGTATCATTTCAAACCGCAATCCCGAAAAATAAAAATCCATAACAACTTGCAGTTTATAACATATAAAGTACAGCATCCATTCATCCAATATCAATCATCAAACATTTATCACAATCATCATCCAATTCAATCAATAACATCAATATAGAAAATGTAATAAATAACAGGTATTTACTGGCATTTATATTCAATAATAAATTAAATAACAATTTAATTGGCAGTTTATTTGTAATAATAAATTAAATAACAATTTAATTCAATAAATTCAATTTAACTGAGACGATGATTAAAAATATGCCAAACAGTCATTAATAAATTTCAAATCACATCGTAAATCAATTTAACAAATATAAGAAATTTTAGAAGTTGTGAGTGGGTTAAAACACTCACCTTTTGAATTTAAATTGAATCTAAATCCAATTTAAACCCAAAATTCAAACAGTCTCGGAATTTGTCCAACCAGCGCCAAAATGTCCGGAATTTTACTAGGATCGCAGCGGAGAAAACCGCGCATGAATTGGATCTCGTATGCAAAAGTTACATGCATTAGAATGATTGAAATTGAAATTAAAATAAAATAATAAAAATAACAAAACGAACCAGGACATGCCACGTCTCCCTCATCTTCATGCGCACGCTACAGAACCTGCTCTTCGAACAGCAGGAAACGCCGCTACCAAATCGACGATGCACCCAATCACCGCCACATCGCGCCTCACATCGCTCCTCCAGACGACGCACCACTATGCCGACCGCCACTTGCGCCACCCGCATGCCAGCACAGCCAGCACACACGGTCAACGGCATGAAACAGCCGCGTGAAACAAGCCTAGCCGCCAATTATTTTAAGCCCTAGTTGAATTGTTCTCGTCGATTCGACCGTTAGTTCGACGAACGAATTTCACAGATGCACTCCCCTCAATCATCTCCACAATACTGTATGGTCGATTCGACGATCTGCTGAACTTGATCGTCGCATGATGAACGGCCGAGAATCAATCATCAATTTTTGGACAAACAGAGCTTCAAATTGGAAAACGAGTTTTAAATCTGAGATGCGCTCGTCGAGAGCTTCAGATCGATATATAATTTGATATGTATCGAAGAGTTTGAATTTTTGAGGTTGAATTTTGCATTGAAACTGGGTTGTGAATTTTAGGGTTTTCAGCCATTGAGGAAGAGGAGCAACAGAAATTTCTGTACGTACATAAATGAGAAATAGAAAGGCTGCTAGGGTTTAAAATGAGAAATAGAAAGGCTGCTAGGGTTTATAATGATATATATATATATATATATATATATATATATATATATATATATATAGACAGAACACAATAGAAACAAATGGGCTTGATTGGTTTGGAAAATTGAACGATAGATGGCCCGAAAAGCCCGTTCTGACTCCGGAATGAAATTGGGTCAACCCATATATCAAAATAGATGTTTATAAATATTTTAAACGCAATGGAACAGGTTTCAAGTTCAAATTCCATCGTATGAAGAAGTTATGCTAAAATCAAGTTATTTCAAATTGATTTCAATCTATTTCAATTAAATTGATTTCTAGGCATTTCGAGTCCATACGATCAAATGACAAGCTAGATCACTACGAAACTTGAAATCCTACAATAATTCACTGTTACGGATCCGATGAAACTGGTTTCATCGAAATCCGAGTCAGTGGCCAAAATGGCTATTTTCTAGTCAATTAAATAAGTTAATATTAAATTAATTGATCACTTTCCAATTTAAATTTTAATAATTTACAACTTCTATCAATTTTGGTTTCCTAACCATTCACAAATAATTTGAACAAATTTAACTGTCGATCTAAAATTGATTAATTCCTCAATTTCAGTGTTTAATTTCAATTCCATTAAATTTAGAAATTTATAAATAATCCATTTATTAACTTTTAAACCTTGCTATTCAAGTCTTTTATTACAATAAGGATATAATTAACATTGGTTTATAACATGGTACATTAATGTTTCCCAATTTCATCTTAATCCTTATTTACGTAATATTTAAATATTAATTTTCATTTAATTCCAACTAATCCAATTATTAAATTTAAATTAGTAAATCTTGAATTCCATTCTTTTTATTCAATCAATCATTATCATATTCATGCTTTATTATCAACCAACAATTATTACAATTAATTATCTAATATTGATTTTCCAAATTACAGCTTATTACGTATTATTTCGTCAATTAATATAACTTTGAATTTTATTTCCCAATTTACTATTTACAGTCAATTATGACCTTGCAATTGTTTCAATTAATTAGGTTTGCACTTAATTAGTTATTTATAAACTTGCATTAACATTACTACCTTTATTTTAGTGATTTCATTATTACAAATTATTGTTTTCTTTCCGAATTAAATTACCAAAACTTACTAAATTAATAAAATTTAATTATCGAAAATTGCGGGTCGTTACACCCTCCCCCACTCAAAACTTTTCATCCCCGAAAAGGAAAAAAGAAGGGAAAAGAAGGAATTGAGTAGTCAATATATCTTATTCAAAGTATTAACTTTATAAACAAATAAATTTACAAAATTAATCGATTTAAAAAAAATACCATTTTATACCCATTAAATCTTTTTATACTTAGATCAATAAAGTTTGGAAAAAAATTTCAAAAATTTTCTAAGTTCAAAATTTACGGAAATTTTTGGTGGAGTCTCCTTTGTACGGGGAGGCTCAGAAGAAAATATAATATCAAATATAACAATATATATCACAATATCTCAAAATAATATATTCCAACAATGGAAAAAATAATATAATAGCGGTATAAAACCGTAATCCGAAAACGTACCTATTTGTCGGGCAAACAAACGCTTAATTATGAAAGCAAAAGCGGTAGCAATTGCTTCCATTACCTGTATTTCACTTATATAATCCAAAAAGTGGTTATTACTTACATAAAATGCAATATTTAAAGTTGTTTCAGCCACTAACAAACAAATCAATATAAAACAACAATCACTTGCAATCACAACATACAACCATCATATGAAGTCAATAAAATCAACCATCCATATATCCATAGCAAATGAAACAAATAGTTGTTCGGGTTTAAAACTTTAAATTGTACATATTGGAGAATGACTATTAAGTGCACCATTTACTCAACAGTCTTAGATGAAACTAATAGATTATTCATACGTCCAAATCCTTGCCCAAACAACCATAAACCAAACAACCAACAATTTCAAACAATAAATCAAGTTCATTCTTATCAATTTCATATCATACATTTGTTGTTTGATTTCCTTTACATTCATATAATGATTTATCTTTTTAAATTTACATTTCATTTCTTACAGTTTCATTTACTTTTATTCATTTCTTACAAAAATCTCATTTTCATTTATTCATATCATGTCAGTTTCTTTTTATTGCATTATATTCATATTTTCACTACTTAATTTCATTTATTTACATTCATTTATTAATAGTGTTCATGTTCAATTCAATTACTTAGCGTTTCAATTCATTAACTTAAGTTTATAACAACTATAACATCAAATTCTTATTTATTAAGGAATTTCATTGAATACTTTTCATTACTTCAAGTTTACTAGTACAATATCCTATTACATTTCCTTATTAAACATTTCAACTTTTAAATCTTTTGGTAAGTTATATGTATGCTTTTTAAGAATGCAATTGAAAAATTATACAAGTTTTTCTCATTTCTTGTAATTAATTTAATGTTCATTAATCATATCTCAAATTCTTATTTATTAAGGAATTTCATTGAATACTTTTCATTACTTCAAGTTTACTAGTATAATATCCTATTACATTTCCTTATTAAACATTTCAACTTTTAAATCTTTTGGTAAGTTATATGTATGCTTTTTAAGAATGCAATTGAAAAACTATACAAGTTTTTCTCATTTCTTGTAATTAATTTAATGTTCAATAATCATATCCTTAGCTTTTTATAGGTTACTAGTTTCAACTTTCTTGTAATTTCATTTATAACCTAGCATTTAATCTCTTATTTCATTTAGTGGTTCCAATTATTAATTAGTTACATTCCATTTCACTACAATAATTGAAACTATTAGTTAACGGAACCTTAAGAACTAAATACCGGGTTAAATTTCAAATCATTTAAAATAATAGATAAAGGCATATATTTACAATTTATATCAAATTATATCTAAATCTATTTGAAATTTATATCTGTTTATCAAAATAAATGTACAGTAAAACTCCTACAGTGGCCTTCCCACTTCGAAACTTGAAAATGAATGTCGATGATGCGTGCACTCATCACTGAAATTATTTTCCAACGACAGAGAGAGGAGTACAGAACTTATTTCTTTCCAAAGTTTCTTTAAAACAATTCTTTCAAATTATATTGAAATATTTATACCAGAAAATACTTATAAACAATATTATTATATTCCAAAAATCCTATGAAAGAAATTTTCAAAATCCCGGAACTTAAGTTCTAAAATTTCCAATTTTTATTTATTTTATTTTAGATCTTATTTCCAACCAATATCTAAAAAATTTCACTACCTAACAAACAAATATATTACAACCAAATATACCATTTATAAAATATTTTATTTATATATAAAAATATACAATAGGCAAAATTATTTCATTCACCTATATTTCAAAACAAATATTGTGTCGGTCTGTCCTATTAAGTGTTTAGAAATCCCTATTGATGTCATAGCGTCCTATGCACCAACCAGAATTTATAAATACGTAACGGAACAAATCAACACAATATAAAAATCTTTTTATGACACTAACAAATACGCTCTCTCATATATATACTCTCAGTGACTTATCATCATAGGGTATTACTACCCTATTAATAAAGAGTCAGACCCCACAAAACTAAGGTTTATCGCTAAACCAAAGCTCTGATACCAGATGTAACATCCCACCTTTTATACGCTTTAAATCGACGATAAACCACACATGTCAGACTCAAACCATACAGAAGGGCGGATTGTTATTTCGGTAAATAAGACAAAGCGGAGAAAGAATAAGAAACAAACAGAATATTGCAGCGGAATGACAAAATATAATAATCAAATACATTTCGTGAAGCTTTTTTACAAGACCTTTGATTATACTTATACACCACATATCAGAGTTACACGTACCAGAGAATAATAAATAACAATGCAGCGGAATAATGTGATGCAGTGGAACAATATAGTAAATAATAGTAATAATACAATCTTCGTCTTCGTCCTCCAGAAATAAGGTCTTCGAATTCTGAAATGCTCAGACTGACCCCAGTGAATTGAAAAGATAAAACACTCGAGTCAGAACTAAAAGATCTTATGTAAGTTAAATCAACGATAAAATTTGAGTGGAACGGCATCGGAGATGTTTACGGGATTTGACATCTCCTATCCAGTGTCTAACGTGAGTGCAGTAACTTAAAAGATGTCGGGTTTTACATCTCTTAAGGATCCGTTAAACTGTTTACTATGTAGTAATATTTCGCTATTATAATAATGTCTACAGTAAAATAAACTTACTTTTAAATAGCGTTAAGGAGTGACCCAATATTCCCCTTAACACGTAATAGTCCCAGTAGTCCATCCAGTATCAGCGTATCTCCAGATCGGGAGACTACCCTAAATACTCTACGGGATACGGAGGAAAACCATACTCGTACAAGGAGCGCTAGGGTAGGTGAGAAGGCACACAAAGAAATGCAAAAGTAGATAAACCAATTACGCATCTGGTCCGGTGGTAACGCGTAGCAGCTACTACCGCCCACCTCGAGCCATACCCCCAAAATCAAAAATCAAAAGTGGCCACCAAAACAATCTAAAATCAAAATATAATACTGAAGGAGTGTGGCCGATAAGAGGGCCTACCTCCTTGGCCCGAGAATCGCTCATGTTTTAGCCACCTTATGACAACTCTCGGGAGTCGGGTCCACGTATATATCTTAATAGAACGTCACAACATCCTACTTCATTCTGGAATCTCCGCCACGTACATGGTTGTTAAAGTGGTTTTCGGAGTTGGCAGAGAGTATGACAACTTCCGATCCCAGTCTCTTTAACAACCAAACGTTATTATAACACCGCGGTCATTTTCAAAATAGTTTATGCTTTAAAACCAAATATCATTGTCTTTCAAAAACCAAATCAATACAATACCATTTCATTTCAAATATATCATTTCTAAAACCATAACACTTTTAAAATTATAATATTTCGAAATCAAACACTTAAAATATAACCTTCCAAAACTTAATACTTTGAATTTGACAGCTTCTAAACCATAACTTCCACCACTTAAACGGTTTGGATATTCAAACAGTATATAAAATAAAATAGTTTGAATTTAAAATTACTTTATAAAGTAAAATAATTTCCTCGACTTCATAATTTATTCACTTTAAATTAAATCTCAATTCATAACTTTCACCTCACTTTCAGTGTTCAATAAACCATTTCAATTTATATCGATTTCAAATATAGATTCGAACCTCCAAATAAACCATTTCAATAGATTTCAAAGCTTTCAATATTCAACACTTCAAAACTAAATTTGTTAACTCTCTCTCTCTCTCTCCATATATATCAAATTCAGTTTACTATTATTTAGTTTTGAAATATTTATTTAATAATTCCAATATCATTCAAATAAACTCCAATTTCAAATAACTGAATATTTCTCTCACTTTATTCAACTTGATATATTCATTTATATAACCTTAAAAAAAATCAAGTTAAAAAATCATATTCTTTAAAATCTTAAATTCAATGAGTCCCAAATCGATTTTTATTAAATAAAATTCTCAATTAAATACAATTTCAAACCACCAATTTATCTTTCTACCTTAATTTATTGAAATCATTATAAATTCTATATTAAAATATAATTTAAATAAATATTTAACCATATTATATTTTAAATAAAAATTAAACTTTTTTATTAAACTTTTTTATATCAACCAATTTATACATAGCTCAAGTCAAGAATTTGATTATATATATAAAATAGCATTTATGTAATATCTAAAATCCATATTTATATAAAACCATGCATTTCTTTCTAAAAACCATTGAAATCAATTTCAAATTATTTATATATATAGACCACGGTGTCCGTATATAATTTTCTATCCTATGGTCAAGTGATATAGATATTTATCATTTCAATCCGTAATTTAAAACATAAATACAGTTATGTATTATTTCGAACCGCAATCCCGAAAAATAAAAATACATAGCAACTTGCAGTTTATAACATATAAAATACAGCATCCATTCATCCAATATCAATCATCAAACATTTATCACGATCATCATCTAATTCAATTAATAACATCAATATGGAAAAGGTAATAAACAACATGTATTTTCTGGCAGTTTATATTCAATAATAAATTAAATAACAATTTAACTGACAGTTTATATGCAATAATAAATTAAATAGCAATTTAATTCATTAAATTCAATTTAACGGAGATGATGATTAAAAATATGCCAAACAGTCATAAATAAATTTCGAATCAAATCATAAATCAATTTAACAAACATAAGAAATTTTAGAAGTTGTGAGTGGGTTAAAACACTCACCTTTTGAATTTAAATTGAATTTAAATTGAATTTAAACCCAAAATTCGAACAGCCTCGGAATTTGTCCAATCCAGCGTCAAAATGTTCGGAATTTTATTAGGATCGCAGCGGATAAAACTGCGCATGAATTGGACCTCGTATGCAAAAGTTACGTGCATTAGAATGATTGAAATTGAAATTAAAATAAAATAATAAAAAAACAAAACGAATAAGGACATGCCATGTCGCCCTCATCTTCACGCGCACGCTGCAGAACCAACTCGTTCGAACAGCAGGAAACGCCGCTACCAAATCAACGACGCATCGAATCGCAGCCACGCCGCGCCTCATGCCGCTCCCCCAGACGACGCTCCACCATGCCTACCACTACTTGCGCCACCCGCATGCCAGCGCATGTGGTCAACGGCCACGAAACAGCCGCGTGAAACAAGCCTCGTCGCCACCTATTTTAAACACTAGTTGAATTGTTCTCGTCGATCTGACCGTCCGTTCGACGAACGAATTTTACGGATGCACTCCCTTCAGTCCTCTCCACAATACTGTATGGTCGATTCGATGATCTGCTAAAGTTGATCATCGCGTGATGAACGGCCGGTAATTGATCATCAATTTTCGGACAAACAGAGCTTCAAATTGGAAAACAAATTTCAAACCTGAGATGCGCTCGTCGAGAGCTTCAGATCGATATATAATTTGATATGTATTGAGGAGTTTCAATTTTTGAGGTTGAATTTTGTATTGAAACTGGGTTGTGAACTTTAGGGTTTTCAGCCATTGAGGAAGAGGAGCAACGGAAATTTCTATACGTACAGAAATGAAAAATAGAAAGGCTGCTAAGGTTTATAACGATATATATATATATATATATATATATATATATATATATATATATATATATAGGCAGAACACTGTAGAAACAAATGGGCTTGATTGGTTTGGAAAATTGAACGATAGATGGCCCGATAAGCCCGTTCTAACTCCGAAACGAAATTAGGGCAACCCATATATCAAAATAGATGTTTTAAAATATTATAAACACAATGGAATAGGTTTTAAGTCCAAATTCCATCATAGGAAGAAGTTATGCTAATATCAAGTTATTTCAAATTGATTTCAATTGATTTCAATTAAATTGACTTCTAGGCGTTTCGAGTCCGTACGATCAAACGACAAGCCCGATCGCTACGAAACTTGAAATCCTATCATAATTCACCATTACGGATTCTATGAAACTGCTTCCGTCGACATCTAAGTCAGTGGCCGAAATGGCTATTTTCTAGTTAATTAAGTAAATTAATATTAAATTAATTCATCACTTTCCAATTTAAATTTTAATAATTCACAACTTTTATCAATTTTGATTTCCTAACCATTCACCAATAATTTAAACAAATTTAGCTGTCGATTTAAAATTGATTAATTCCTCAATTTCAGTGTTTAATTTCAATTTCATTGAATTCAGAAATTTATAAATTTAAGATTCCAAAATCCATTTATTAACTTTTAAACCTTGTTATTCAAGTCTTTTATTGCAATAAGGATATAATTAACATTGGTTTATAACATGGTACATTAATATTTCCTAATTTCATCTTAATCCCTATTTACGTAATATTTAAATATTAATTTTCATTTAATTCCAACTAATCCAATTATTAAATTAAAATTAGTAAATCTTGATTCCCATTCTTTTTATTCAATCAACCATTATCCTATTCATACTTTATTATCAACCAACAATTATTACAATAAATTATCTAATATTGATTTTTCCAAATTACAGCTTATTACGTATTATTTCGTCAATTAATATAACTTTGAATTTTATTTCCAAATTTACTATTTACAATCAATTATGACCTTACAATTGTTTCAATTAATTGTATTTGCTCTAAATTAGTTATTTGTTAACTTGCATTAACAATATTATCTTTATTTTAGTGATTTCATTATTAAATTACAAATTTTTATTTTCTTTCCGAATTAAATTACCAAAACTTATTAAATTAACAAAATTTAATTATCGAAAATTGTGTGTCGTTACAGAAGCTATAGAGAAGATTGAGTTGATTCAAGTTAGGATGAAGGAAGCTCAATCTAGGTAGAAAAGTTATGCTGATAGAAGAAGGAAAGATTTGGAATTTTATGTCGGAGACCATGTGTTCATTAAGGTTTCACCGACAAAAGGTGTGATGAGATTGGGGAAGTTAGGGAAGTTAGTACCTAGATTCGTTGGGCCTTTCCGCATTATTGAGAGGATCGGGAAACTCGCTTATAGAGTAGATTTACGGAGTAGTTTAGCCGGAGTCCATGATGTTTTCCATGTCTCTCATCTTAGGAAATGTGTTAGAGACCCGGAGACTACCATAACATCTACAGTGTTAGAAGATTTCATAGTAGAACCAGATTTGACCATAGTTAGAAAGCCGATTCAGATTGTGGCTGGAGATGAGAAGAATTTAAGGAACAAGACAGTCAAGTTAGTAAAGGTTCAGTGGAGTGACAATGCTAGAGACTATACATAGAAGACTGAGAGTAGTGTTAGAGATGCTTAACTTGATTTGTTTAATGGTATATTCTACCTTTGATTGTTTTGTTGTGTACCTTATCGTAATTTCAAGGACGAAATTCTTTAAGTTGGGAAGTCTGCAACGCCCCATAGTTTTATAACATTATTTAGGATAATTAATTAGGTAAATTAAATAAATAATGTAAAGATTAAAAGGTTGAGAGTTGATTAACGAAGGGTAGCCGTGCCATGTTAGTGTGTTAATTAAAATGAAATAACCTAAGTTAATGTGTTAGGATATGAGAAGGGCAATATGAAAAATATGTAAGATTTATACCCTAAACCCTTGGGAATGGAACTTACGTTCATTTTCATTTCATTTAAACTAAAATTTCCTAAGGCCGGCCACCATTATCGTTCTCAAAAAGAAGATTAAAGCTAGGATTCAAAAGAAGGAAGAAAATCAACTAAATCAACATCAAATCTCACAACTATTAATCTCAAAGCTAAGTTGAATAATTACCACATCCCAATTTCTTTTAGTTTTTGGTTTTAAGATTAGACCCGAAATGATTTTGCAAGTATATGCCATGTTGTTGATGAAATATACATGTTCTTGTTAGTTTTTATGATATGTTTGACACGAAACTTTATTAATTGACATCCAAATGCATTGAAAATTTACATATAAGTCAGAAATGATATTTTAGAGATGTGTTTTGATTTTCATAATTTTCTGAATTAACATGGATTTTATATTAATTTTCAAGTGAAGAAAATTGTTTATTGGGTTATAAATTATTTTCGGCTAAAATAATAATTATTTGGGGTTGAAATTTTTATATGTTAGGAAACATATTAAAATAGATTTTTTTGGGATTCTTCAATATTTTTCCTAATTTATTTGATGAATATATAAAATTATTTAAGGTATGAGACTTGAATGTTTTATATATTTGATTAAGAAGAATGGGTATTTTATAAAAGGAAATTATTATTTAATTTTGAAAATAGTGGCAGCTTATTTCTGAAAAGAATTTGTTAACCAATGAAAATTTGATAAATAAAGGTAGGTTGAAAAGTTATCCCTTTTAATACAGAGAAAACATACTTTTAGCATATTTCAGCAATTAAGGCAACAAACCTTCCGACCCAGACCTTCCGATAAGGTTGAGAGGTTCTAAGCTTTCGACAAGGTCAAACCAATGCATATGGTATCTAGCTAGCTGGAACGTAATAAATTGAACAGAGTCGAAGGGTTCTAAATAGGTTGATGGCCAAAGAGGTTGGGGCATTTTTGTTTTATAAACCAAAAGCTTTCACCTGATTTTCTTTCGAATAAGAGCTTTTGACTTAGTTGTTTTCGACCCGGTCAAAATATTTAAAAGAAAGGTTTTAAACCTTTCAGCGCAGTCAAAAGGTTACTGCTGTTTTAACACTATTCTGTTTTGAAACCTTTCGACATAGTCAAAGGGTTACTACAGCTTTATAAATGTTTTGTTTTGAAACTTTCGACAAAGACGGAAGGTTTTTTTTGTTTAAAAACTATTCGCTTCTCCACGCTTTTGAAAGGAAGTTTTCGACTTAGGTTATTCACCCTTGTTTTCAAATTGAAGTAAAAACCAAAGTTTTCGAAAGAGTTGTTTTAAAGGATTTGTTTACAGCTTTTGAAGTAGAACTTTCGACAAAGTCGAAAGGCTGCTTCCAATGGTTTCGAAAGGTTTTAGTTGAATGATTTCGAAAAAATTTAGTTGAATGATTTTGAAAGGTTTAGTTCAGTAGTTTCGAATGGTTTATTGAATAGTTTCAAAAGGTTTTAGTCGAAAGATTTCGAAAGGTTTAGTTCAGTAGTCTCAAAAGGTTTATTGAATGGTTTCAAAAGGTTTTAATTGAACGATTTCAAAAGGTTTAATTCAGTGGATTCGAAAGGTCTAACTGATAGCTAAGGACAGACCATCCAGATGGGAAACGTTTAACTGATAGTTATGGATAGATAATCCAGAAGAAGAAAATCTAATATGTGTTAGGTTAATTTTGATTATATTATCTGGTAGGCATGAGTCAGCCAAAGATTAAAAGTTATTCAAACAAAACTTGTGCATTTGAACAAATAGTTCATTATACCTGATATTTATGTATGCTTACATAACGATTGTTTTACAACATTTAACTATTGTGGATGCAGGAGAACAATATATGGTTGTATGAAAGGGTTTACAAAGATATGTTTTAAAAGGATGTTAGTGAGGGGAAACCCGTTCTTCTAAGCGGTGTGGTCTCATTTAACATAATTATTTCGGGATGTATAATATTATTTACACTAGGCTTTATGTCTTACTCAAAGTTTATGTTTTCCCCTTAAACTCTCGGGTGCTCAAAATTAATTTGAGTAGGCCGAGTGGTTAAGGCCTTTTTCGGTTTACTAGGATGACAAATAAAGCTACCGGAGGAATGCAAAAGGCAAACATATAGCTATTTAGGAGTTTTGGTTTTACGTTTTATTGTATTTCCGCTATATTTGTATTAAGTCTGCTATGCCTATATAACTCTGATCATCCAAGGGGGTATCTTCATATACCGATCTTGTCGTATTTTGTATCAGGTATATTTTATCTGTGCCTAGGAACGTACCGGGATTATGTATTAAGAATATAAAACATCTGCTCTAAATGCAATGAAGAAAAGTTTTTTGAAATCTGTGTTTTGTTTCATATTCTAGTGCTTCTGATATTATTGATACCATTAACATAGCCGTGTTTAGTCGTCGAAAGCTAGTACAATAGATGACTGCAGCATCTGCAACGCTTTGTTTTGGGCCTTTAGATAGGAGTATTGCAACTTACTTAGTGGAAATTATACATGGATGGAGCGTCCAATGAATGTAGCTCTTGGGAAGAAGTGATTTTGATAACCCCAGAGGAATGGACAATCTGTTATTCCTTGAAGTTTGAGTTTCCCGCAATGAACAATGAAGTTGAATACAAAGTATTGATTGCAGGGCTCAAAATAACCAAAGGATTAGGAGTCAAAGCATTGCATATATATATATATATATAACGACTCAATTGATGGATGTCAGGTGAAGAATGAATTTCAAACTAAGAGAGCGAGGCTTGCCTCTTACTTGATGAAGGTTTTGGAACTGCCAAATGTTATCGATAATTACACTATAATGTACATTCCCGAAGAAGATAACATGATGGCCAATTCGCTAGCTTAGCTAGTTAGTTCCGAGGATGCATAGTTATTGATATTAATACTAGTGGAGGTTTGTCGGTTCCAAGCATTGACTAGATGGATGTCGATTGAAACTTGAAGGCCGAAGTGAAAGAGGATTCATGGATGACTTTGATCAAGGTGTACTTGCTAAAGGGAATTATCCCGAATGGGGGAAATAAGGCAAAAAAATCTTGTGCAATGTACCGTAATTTATTATCCTGGAAGGAGTACTACATAGAGAGGATTCTCTCTTCCCTATTACGGTGTGTCACCAAAAAGCCAAAAAGATTCTGGCCGATGTACATGAAGGGAGTTGTAGCGATCACATTGGGGGACAGATTTTGACGAGGAAGATTCTTCACTGTGGATATTTTTGGTCAACAGTCAATCTTATGCGGTTAATTAAGCTAGAAAATGCGATATGTGCCAAAAATTTGTGAAAGCTCCTAGAGCCACATTGATAGAGCTTACGTAAATGATCGATCCACGGTTATAGTTTGGAGACCAATATAATTGGTGTTCTACTGATGTCTAAAGGAAGGGCAAATTATTTTGTATTATAGTTGATTATTTCACAACGTGGGCCGAAACAAAACCACTGGCCACCATCGCTACAAAGAATGCGATCAAATTTATGGTGAAAAACATCGTATGCCGATTTGGAGTCCTTTAGAAGGTCATCATCGACAATGTAACCCAATTTAGGAGCGTTGAATTCAAAATTTCTGTAGCAAATATCTACTGAAAAGAGCTTTGCAGCTATAGCACACCTATAAGCGAATGAATAAGTGGAGGCGGTGAACAAGATCATCAAATCCATCTCAAAGAAGCGGTTGCTGAAGGAGAAGGGCAACTGGGTTGATGAATTACACCTAGCATCATGGGCCTACCGAACGACTCACAAGTCCACAATCGACCATTCTCCATTCGATTAGGCTTACAGATAGGAGGCCATGATTCCAGTTGAATTGGAATTCCCCTCCCATCGAAGAACTCATTACGATCCAAAAATAAATTAGGAACTGTTGCTTGAGTCCCTTGACATGATCAATGAGAGGCGCGAAGAAGCTGACTTAATGGTAGTTGCTCATCAGAAAAGAGTAGCACAACAATGCAAAGCCAAGGTCAAAAATCGCACTTTCGAGGTTGGCGATCTCATTCTAAAACGAGTCTTCCCTAAACCGGGAGCACTTGGCCCGAAAGTTCTTTTGGAATTAAACATAATCTTGCAGATGGAAGTTTCAAGCTAGGAATTGTAGATGGAATTTCGATTCCGAGAGCATGAAATATTGAGACTTGAGACGCTATTTAAATTAGATATATTTTTGTAAATATTCGATTAGCCTCTGATGTAATAAGGCAGAGTCTGCCATTCTTATGTCTATAAAAGGAATTGGCTTTGGGGATCGGTGGAATTATATTCTCAATAGCTTAATTTCATGCTATGGGAACAAAAAAAGTTGGATAGTTTGTGTTTCGAAAATGCAGATATCGAGGTCCCCAAAGAAAGGACCGATAGACTGCTCAATCAGAACTGGATTGCAGGAGTATAATCACACTAGGGACTATCGTGATGATTCACCCTATACTTCTTACCTTTTACCATTGCTCGAAGATAGGCAAGGTCTAACGGCGGTGCCAAGATACAAGCATCTTATACTTTAGGGCACGGCGATAGGACATAGTAGAAGATTGGATCTCCTTTTCAAAATGCGATCAAAGCCCAGAAATAGGCAAGATTGAGCATGGATGTCCAAAGATAGACGCTTGAAGCACCACTTCCAATGAACACTTGCGATCAACACTCGAAAATAGGCAAGATCGAACATGAATGTCTAGAGATAGATGTCTGAACATCATTTCTCAGAGATAGAAAGTAATGTGGAGATCCAACTTTGTCTTTGGTCAAACGGAACCTAGCTGAAGTTGATCCAGGTAGGCTACAGAGTTAGCCAAACGATTGAAGTTCAGCTCGCCAACAAAGAAGCATTTCAACAATGATGAAGAGAAAGGAGTGCACTAAGCAATGATGAAAAGTATTCATACATATAGGGTTATTATAATAACACTGCTCTGATTTAGATGCAATCACAATAAATATAATCAAACTAAGTATATAGTAAAAAATAGACGAAAATCTAAAACAAAAAACAATTTTATTCATAACTAAAAGACTTCACAAGCAAAAGCTAGGGTGATACCTGCAAATTAACGGACTATGTACTCATGCAAAACAAACAAACTGAAACAAACAATGACAACATGAAAATGACACCCAAGCTCACCTCCTCTTCTTCTTCATGCTCCTCTTTTAATCTAGAGAAGATGTGGCTACCCTCTTGCCAAACCTGCCCTTTTTTCCCTCGATTAGGTAACTCTTGGGATCCGTGTCCCAATCATATTCATTTCTCAAAGATTCGAGAGCTTCAACTTGAACACTCCCCATTGCAGGAATGGAAGCTGGAATGACAAGAGGTAGTATGGGCAAGGAAGTCGAGAGAAGGGAGGAACATCATTCGTCTTTCCTCCTTAATTTCCCTAACCTTCTTGGCTTGTAAGGTCTTCTCATCTAGCATTGACGGCCCAGGCTATGTCCTCATCCTCCTACATCACATTGAGATCATCTATAGCCTCTTTAGCCAACATGTGAATCTTTTCGGTGTCAGTCTCGAGAATTGGATCGGCTGAAGAAGTTGCAATTTGAGTCCAGGCAAACACGATAACAAATTCGCTCATTAAAACTTGAGTGGCCGAAGTAAAATTTCCTTCTGGTAAAGGGGCAAGAGCAGGTGGACGTGAAACTTGAGAAAGTGAAAAATAGAGGTTAGAAACATTGACGGATGTCATCCGAGCCTTCTCGAACACATGAGAAGTCAGTAATATACCTTTAGAAGAAGTGGAGGTCATTTGCAAAGAAGTCTTTGCAAGCTTCCCTATGTAATTAGGGATAAAATAGGAGAATTTGGATGGATTCTGGCTATGTATAACCGGGATCATCAGGATTTTATTGTACATCGACAGAAAATGTCAAGATGGTTGTGTTCCCAAAGTTACTACGGTAATTGGAGTAATAGTGATGGCGGAGGAAGGAATGGTAGACTTCGAGGTGAGAGGTCCTGATGTGGAAAAAGTGACGGCACTGGAAGTAGCCATCATTACCATCGGAGTCTCTGTTGGGAATCCATTAGAGGCCGATGTTGAACTATCATTCAAATCTTTAGAGCAAGATTTGGAAGGACCCTAACAAGCACACCAACAGAAGCAGTAGCCTCTGCTTCCAACATAATTTGTCCTATGACAAGTGCATCCAAATACTCATCATCCAAGAGGACATATTTCAACTTATCTTCATCGACCTCAACACCACCATCCGAGTGTTTTTTTCCTACTTAACTATCTCTTTCCAGGCTATAGCTAAGGCTCTGGGGTACCCCTTATTGAGCCACCTTAAATTTCCAAACTTAATGATGTTCACTTAGAAGTGAACTAGAGCAGGCTCTATTTGGGACTTAATTCTATCTTTGCACTTTCTGCACGAAGTTCTATGTCCTTTTGTGCTAGCCGAGCATCAAGCAGTTACTTTACGTACTCCTGAGCTTGAATTAGTGTCATCTTTTTCCTTCTTTTCAAATCTAACACGACCTTTAAATTTTTGGTTTTCAAAGCCTACTCATTTCAAAAATTCTTATTTCCAAAGAGTGGTTATGGCTTCTATTATGCGTAGTCTCCAACTGAGTCTATTGTAGTTGAGACTTCTCGTCAAAATATTTTTTTCTCTTCTTCAAGCTTCTTTTCCGTGACTGTATGAAATTTTCTAAACTCGTCCACTTCCTTATGTAGATTGGCAATGATGCACTTGTTATCTTGCTCCAACAACTCCCCTTGAAGAGCCACCATCTTTTCCTTGTTAACGTTGGAAAGAGCTTTCATGAATCCACTCCATGTGTTGTATTGATCATACACATCACCCACACAAGCCATGACTTTGTAACTGCATCACGTGGGATGTCCTTCAACTGATAAGTGAATTTATTTCCATCAAAGCACAATTTGGAGAAGGCTGCAGAGAGTTATGGATTAGAGACAATTTCTATTACTGCTATGGAAGCACGAACGAGAATTTGATCTTTGTTGTGCCTTTGTCTAGAAAGATCGAAAGTTGTAGACACATACAACCGAGTAGACTGCTTGGATTTCAAAGATACGTCATTGGCTGCGTGCACTGAGGTATGTGTAGTTGGAGCTCTGGATGAAGAAGTAGGGTCAGGTTTCTTTGGGAATCGATCCATACGTGTGGGCAAAAGAGATCTATATCTATGTTGTGTAGGAGATGTCCTTGCCAACCCTCTATCACAATCATCGTGACATTCATTCTCTCTTTCTCACCTTTTCTACTCTTTTCAATTATGCCTTGCCAAATCAGGTTCGTGTGACGATTCACGGTGTCGATGCAAAGAATCAGGCCTATGATAATCAATAGAGTAATCTTGGAGCTTCGCAAAAAGTTGTTGACATCTTATTGAACCTGAAAAGAAAACATAATCAAGTTAACACTTGGAATCCAGGAACAACAGTGCAATGTAAATATATGATGACTTTAAGTGCCGTTAGGTGTTAAAGTGTCCGAGTATCCCCCGTGGACCATGCTCTTGAAGTTTACTATTATGAGTTATCTCCCTTGTAGTAGTCACAGGCACATCTGTAGTTAGATTGATAAGAGAACCTTTATCACCAAGATTGGTATAGTTAAGATTATAAGAAGGGATTTTTTGGGTATGCTCCCGAGTGAGACTTATATGTCGCCTGTCAGAGGAGCCGGTGTTTCCTCCTCGATTGAGGCTTGACTGATTTGGTCGTGGAATCGAACGAGGTGAAATAATCTTTAGCTTCAGACGAGGGGAGATAAGTGGTACTTGATTGTCATCACCCGTCACTCCAACGGACTCGTGACCATGATTCACGTCCACATCGTCACTCTCGCTCTCCTCCTCATCATCGTCATCATTGTCCCCTCCTTCAACGATGTTATCATTTCCATCACCATCCATACTCTATTCTTGATTAATCGAAGGATCTTGAATATGAGGAATTTCTTGTTTCTCTAAAGCTTTAGGCTCGACCTCATCCTTTCGAGCGGGCTAAGTGCCTCCATGAACATTAGGCATGTGGCCAAGACTACGATCATTATGCAATGGATGAAAATGATGTATCTTTTCATCCATCAAATAACTCCTACTTCTTGGTCTTCGACGGGAATAACTTGTGAATCTTGAAGAGTATGTGCCAAAGTTGCACTACCAGCCCTCCTTGAAATATATGTAAAATTATGAAGTAAAAGGATTAACGATCGGATAAGGTTGACTCCATCAAAATGAAGTATGAGAATAGAACTTACATCCTTATAGCCATCTCTAGGGAGAGCCAAGTAGGCAGCATACAAAGAAATACCCATCTTTAAAATAACCGAGTTTGTTCCAAAGAACGATATAGACATGACATCCCTTAGATGATTCAAAATAAGTGAAAGAAGGACTTTCTTTTCGCTTTTTGAAGACGTATAGATAACAAATCTCCTTCAATGTGGACATCCTGCCCAAATGATAAAGACAAAACATGTACATGTTGTTTAACGAGGTATAGCTATTTGGATGTAGTTGAACATGGGAAAGCCTCATAAACTGAAGAATGAGTCTGATGAAATGATTAAAAGGATGGACATCCAGAAAGACACATATATCAATTGCAAGCTGTATAGCCCTTGGGTGGATGATGGACCCATGAAAAGGCTCAAGAACTAGAATTTCCCCTAAAGGAATGTCATGCCTCTTGCAGATTCTTATAACACCCGCTTCGTCTAACTTGGGCCTGGGGAGTGCGAAGGATTTTCTAGACCTATAGCACTTCCAAAATCAATATCGAGGGCAACCCCGCAAAAGTTTCATCTGCCTTCACGATAGGAATCACCTCTAAAGATTGCCTTGTCGGACCATGGGGTGATTGAGGTTGGAAAGATGATGAAGTAGATGATGCAGAAGATGTTAATGTAGAAGTTGACTTTGTTATAGATGAAATAAACTCTTACGTAGACTGACCTGCACCCATCGTAGAGGTAAGCGAGGAGCATTTCTGCCCATAACTATTGAAAACTTCATAGATAAGCAAGGTCAAGTAGAGTTTAACTTTGATCTTAATGCTGAAATAAAACCATGTGTGGCTGTTGTATAAGACCCAACAAATGTCGACGTGTATTGACCGCTTGGATTTTATACATTGATATACAATTCAATATATTAAGTGTACATCCTATGTGTAACGATCCTGTTTTTCTAAAATCAAATTTAATTTAATAATTAATATAAAATTTCTACAGTTAATTTGAAATTAATTTTGAAATTTTCAAAAACAAACAAAATAAGAGTTGTTTTATATAAGATAGATTGAAGCCAAATGTTTTACATCTTTATTAAATATTTTCCTTAATACTTATGTTTTTAATAAATTATGTAATGTGTTTATGTCTTTATTAATTTTTTTTATGTTTATAGAGTTTTTATATATTTACAAACTTCTTAGATCAAGAGATATTTAAAAAGAAAGTATATTTAAACCTTTATATTTATTTTGAAAACCATTTTAGTTAAAGTAAAGCATAATAAACCTTTTTGTGAAATATTTCTCTTAAGTTTTATTTGTTTTTAAACTATAAATAAACTATGCTTTATTTCAAGAATAAAAGAAAAGTGTTTTATTTCAAATAAATTTTTAAAAGAAAGTGTTTTAAACCTTTTTATTAAATCTTATTTAAACTTAAGCTAAAATACTTTTAATTAACACATATATTGGTTTTTGAAAATATAGAATTTATTTTAACTAGCTTTGAAAATTATTAACTTGAATTTAAAATATAACTTCCAAATTACAATATATATGTATATGTATATACAATATGGATAAAAGCGATGCTTTCTCCCCGGTCCGATCCTCTCCGGTCCACCAGAGATGATGCAGTGCTTACGAAAATATCGATAACCAAAAACCGGGCATTCAATCCTAATTCATCGGCGTCTGGTCACCATGGCCAACTAGAATCCAAGAAAGTATTTTTCCCAAGTAATACAACCCTCCAGCCATCTCCAGTACCAACCACGACCTCCGTAGCTTCGTCGTTCATCAAATATTGATCAAATTGCATTTTCTGTCCAAATCGTAATTTCCCAAAATTTACCAAACTAAAAATCTTGATTTTATCCTTAAAATTCATAGTTTTTGAAATCTAGTTAGGTGATGTAAATGAAATTCAAAACCGTGATACTTGAATTTGACATGATTTTAAGTTTTCACTGTATATTTCAAATTTCAGAAGAAACTTTAATTTATTTTTCTTAAATTTATTTTTAAAACTTAAAATATGTTTAGAAAAACAATTTTTGTTTGAATCTTAAGGCTTAATAGAATCAAGGAAGGAGAAAACAAATTTTGAGCAGGTTTTTGCAAACTTGGGAATAACAGAGGCAAATATGCCTATAACTCAAACATATACACTTATCTCTGCTTATACATATACACATATTCGCATGCATGTAAGTACAATACAATTTCAATTCCAAACATGATTCAAGCAACAAGTAGAATCCAGATTTTTTTTTTAAAAAAAGTTTACCCACCTTTTAAAAGAAAAACAGAGAGCCTGTAAAAAATCCTGGAAACTATTTTTAAAGTTGAAAATCTGGAAATTGCTTTCTGGTTTTGATCCTTGTTGTTTGATCTGAAAAATCTCTGATTTAGTTGAATTGAAGCTCTGAATTTGCTTGAGGTTTGAAGTTGAAATCCTTTCTTTGATGTTTGAGATGATTTTCAGGTTTTGAAATAATTTTTTTTGGATGATTTTCCAAAGCTTGAAATAATCTATATTTGTTTTGAATCTTTTATTTTCTAGTTTGTTGTTTTTAATCTTCTGGTTTCAAAAGCTTTTGATTTTTTTCTCATATTTGTTAAATTTTTGAAAGTGATAAAGAAATGAGAAAAAGAAGTTGAAATGGTTTATATAATCTAGTTTTCTATTTTTATTAATTTTTCTCACAAATAAAAACAAAATATCACTTGTTCATTTTATTTACAAGATTATTACACTTGTTAATCACTTATCTCATGATTTACACTTGTTAATCTGTGCATTTAAAATTTAACACTTGTTAACTTATATTTTTATATAATTTTTAAATTATATTTCTTATTTTATAAATACATTTTCCTCTTTATTATTATATACAATTTTAAAGAAAATGTTTAAACCAATTATACATTAAATAAATTACCTGTAAAATCTAAATTATTTTACTATGGCATTTATTTAAATTTTAAATTCAAGTTCAATTTAAAATTCAAATTCAAATTTGAATTACAATCCATTTATATATGTATAAATCAATACTAATTCTATTTGTCTTAAAAAAAATTCAAATTAATTTCATATTAAATTTCAGAAATTCAAATTAATTACTAATTTTAAATTGATAAAATTTGGGATGTTACAGATTCCCCCCTTAAGAAAATTTCATCCTTGAAATTTGAAAGAGAGAGAAAGACAAATAAAGAATATAAGAACACAGAAAAAGATAGAGAAATGGCTTACCAGATTATACCGAAATATCCACTCTGCAATTGGGATAGGACTTCTGCATGCTATCCTCTGTTTTCCAAGTACAGTCATTGGAATCACCACTCCATTGTACTTTAACCAGTTTCACAACTTCAGTCCTTAGCTGCTTTTCATCCTGATCAATGATCTTTGTCGGATCTCTTTCAACTACTAGATTTAGTATGATCTCCAAATCCTACTGAGAAACCTCTTCAATAATACAATCTGGATCGTGCACATATTTTCGAAGATGTGAAACGTGAAACACATCGTGTGCGCCAGATAAACAATTGGGTAGTTGCACTTGGTAAGCCAAAGGACTGATCCTTTCCAATATAGGAAAAGGAAAATATAACACGGTGCCAGCGTACCAGTCTTTTCAAACCTCAACACTCCCCACATTAGAGAAACTTTGAGGAAAATGGAATCTCTAACCTGGAATTCTAAAGAGCTTCTCCTGCGATCGTAATAACTTTTCTGATGACTTTGAGCAGTTATCAATCTCTATCAAATAAAATCAACCTTTTCAGTAGCTTCCTTTATCATATCTGGTCCAAGAACGAGTCTATCACCTAACTTGATCCAACACATGGGTGATCGGCATGGACGACCATATAAAGCTTCGAAAGGAGCCATTTCGATACTGGCCTGATAGCTATTATTATACGAGAATTCAACCAGATGCAAATGGTCCTTCCATGAACCACCAAAGTCAAGAATACAAGCACGCAAAAGGTCTTATAAATTCGATTTATCCTTTTATTCTGCCCATCAGACTGAGCGTGATAAGCAGTCTTGAAGTTTAGTTTGGTTCCTAATGCGGCTTGAAATGCCTCTCAGAATCTGCTCGCAAAGATCGGGTCATGATCACTCACTATATTACTGGGTATTCCATGGAGACGGACGATTTCTTTCACATACAACTTTGCCAGACTTGCCGTCGTTCGAGTAGATTTCACCGGGATCAAGTGTCTATGGATTTCATAGACGGTTTGCCAAGAACCCAGAAAGGTAATGAGGCAATTTGGGTTATTGTGGACCGTCTCACTAAGATTGCCCGCACATTGCAATGACCCGATTTTTCGACGCCCGAAACTCGTCTTCAATACGTCCACTGTATCAAATGCCGCACAATCGAATGCCGGAAAGCCGAACCATTAGGGTTAGAGAAGAAGAAGATAGAAGAAGAAAACAGAAACAATAATAGAATCTCACATTCGCAGCGGTAATAGTAAATGAATATCTTTAAAAACAAAGGACTATATCAGTTTTACATTACATCATCAGAGTGTTACAACAACAAACAGCAGAAAAGAAAATAACATATACAAGTGACACGCCTCGCCATCCAGCTTGAACTCCAGATCTTCACAGCATACTTCTTTTATGACTTCGCTCCCGGACTACTGATAACTTAACTCTTGGTTGCCCGTGTGGAAAATTGTGGGCACCCAGAGTTTAGAAAGGGAACAACAAATTTCAGGTCAGTTATGAGACTGGTATGAGATCTTAAAAACAGTTATTTTCACAAAGAAAGGAAAAGAAATCCTCTATGATTTTGGAAAATGAAACTACCATAAGTCCTTCCGCCACACACACAATGCAAACGCGGAATTGGAGGAGATTTCTCCTTATGATAGTCAAAATGCTTGATACGCAAAATTCTTTTTAATATTATCATTAGTGCGTAGTGTGGAAAACATTTCGAAAGTATAAATAAATCTTAGCCAGCATACCACCATTATGGTATACCTACTATAGCTACCAATTAAATAGCAGGTCACCGCCATAAGTAAAAGGAAGGTTATACAACTAAAATCGTACAAGGAGCGTAGTGATGATTGGATTTCCAACAAATAAGGAACTTCCTATGCCACATGGGTACGTCTCTAGAGGGACGCCCCGAGAACTTAACCAGCTCTCTGCCAACATAAGGCCGAGTTACCTCACGCTGTAATTAAAGCTATAACATAGGTTACTACCACAAGTATGCCATTCCTGGTCGTTACCAACCTTTATTCGAGGATCCATAATCATAAAGCAACAACCACAAAATAATAAATTTGCAGTAACCACATAAGTTAAGTATCTGAGTCCATACTATGATACCACCTTTTTCCAAAAGGAAATGGACATACCCTGAGGGCGCTCCCCTCAAATTTCTCTTGCTGCATCCTTCATGTTTCGACCATTTTCAGGTTGTGAGGTCCGACGAGGTCTCGTCCATAAAGCTACGCTTTACAAAAAGGCCATGCTTCGATCAACACATGATCAGCAGCACTTCGTATGCCATAATACCAAATTGGGAATATATCACTAGTAACCATCAACTACATAACCTCTGGGGTCGTACATCTTAGAAAATGGTGTCAAGCTAAGAAAATAAATTCTCCGCCACCAACGGAATGTATTTGATAGAAACCAGCTTTACATCTCAAAGTGTGACGTCAGACACACATCCATGCAGGTCCGTTCCGGGATCGAACGGAACTGAAGGCACTTCAAAGAAGCCCTTGCAAATCCGGATATTCACTAATCATGTCCGGAATCCCCGTCACAAAGGGTGATAAAATCTCTATACCGGAGCAACTCGGTGCAGAGACATTCGACAGGTAATCCTTTCGCTTTCGAAAATACCCGGTCTTCAACACCGTCTTCAAATGCAATCCCATTTCGTCGTATCATTATTCGGAATGAGTTTTATGACACAAAGTCGTCTCCCGGCTAATCCGAATAACGAGCGCTTATTTTTAAAATAAGTGATATATTTAGATTTCAAGTAAATCACAACAAATTTCCAATTTGATCTTTTAAACAAAAGATCCATCACAAAGATTCTATGTGGTTTTCGAATATTTGTTTGGAATCCGACCCCCGGTCGCATCGAAATTCAAATGCCATTTAAAGGCCAATATTGATAGTCGGTTATTTAACTATCAATCAATATTCACAAAAATCACCAAATTTTTAAATAATTTTCCCCCAATTATTCATTTTTCAAAATATGTTCGCAAGATATATTTTTACACTTCAACCATCTGAAAACAAATTTCAAATCACTTTCCTTACGCGGAATAAATTTCCAAATATTTATTTCCACTGAAAATATGCCGAGTTCGAATACTTTAAAATAATTCAAATCACTTATCCAAATTATTCTTGGAAACATGTAAAATAAAACTATTTTAAACACTTACTTGAATATTAGTTATGAAAACATTATACTAATATCACATATAAACTTTAAGCCCAAATAAAATTAGTAGATAGGGTATAACTTTTTAAATAACCATTTTTTTAAAACAAATATCAATTAAATCTTTAAATAATCACTTCTATAATTAATTAAATAAATTTGTACTTTAAAGATTTTCAAAATAACCTAAGAAAATAATTTCTCCAAAATATTCTTTCTAAAACCATCCTTAAAAATTTTCAATTTATATTTATAAGCTACTTTTGAAAACATACTCGGCTTCCCAGGGAAAATACACTTTCCTTTTCAAAATGATCCATTTAAATCAATTAATAAATCTTTCTTATTTTATTTCAATTCGCATTCCAAATCCGCAAATTTCTTTCCATACTTTTTTTTAAAATAAACCAATATTTATCTTTAAAACAAAGTTCCATTTCCTTTATAAAATTCCCATTTGTGAATTTAAATTTCCCAAATATCCACTGATATACGTTTCAAATCGATTTCGAAATATTCACTTTCAACACCGAATCAAATCCCAAATTGATTTCCAAATTGATTTAAAACACCAAATCAAAATTTCAAATCGATATTCCAATTATTTATTCTCAAATACCAAATCAAATTTCCAAATTGATTTCCCAAAGATTTATTTTTAAACACCAGATCAATTCCCAAATTGATTTCTAAAATTTATTACCTTTTAAAAATAAATTCCTTCATCTCTTCCAAACTATTTAAAATCTGATTTTTAAATAAATTCTTCAACTTTTGAATAATATTACTGAAATCCATTTATTAAAATCCTTTCCCATATTTTGGAATTTTATTCAATAGGATTACAAAAATCAATCTTTATCCTTAATTCCATCTTTTAAATTTATCTAATTTTCAAAAATTAATTTTACTATAAACTTTTCTACTTAAGTTTCAAAAATCAAACTTTATTTATTTCTGGTATCCTACGATACCAAAAATATATTCGGCTAAACTATAGCCTGTAACGATTTCAATCACAAATATAATCACACATAGATTATAAATAAATCAACACACAATGTATGAAACAAATTCAAATATTTGAGGAATCCAGTTGGATCCCTCCAACCTGCTTTCTCTACATCCACAAGTGTTAGCACAATAGTTAAATACTCTTTCCACTTCGAGGTGGAATATCGTGGTATATGGGATTGTATAATATCATCCGCTATTATGCGGCGCATAGGGTCTTATCTGCTATATAATGTGGGAAATCAATCACTCCAAATATATATACGTATATCCTACTCTATCTAAATCATCAATAGATAAATAATCAAACACATCCAAACACATCCAGAATTTAAATTTAACTATTTAAATTCAACAAACAAACCAAGTGAGTGAGAAGATCTCACCTTTTATTATGCATGCAATCCATTTTCATTCCAGCTTGATTCTTCACGATTTTATACCTTATACATACATTATACAGTTTTATTAATATTCGAGAAAATTGAATATTTAATTTCCCTTTTAATAGATATAATTAACGATTTAATCTTAACTAATGATTTAATCTTAATCAAAGAATTAAAATTTTCAAACTAATTTCCTTTTAAATAATTTTCTTAGTAACTAAAATAATTTAGATAAGTTAATTAAACAATTTATCACCTTAATAAATTATTTTAGCATAACTGAATGAATCAAAAATATATGCATGCATATTTACTTTCTTTTATTTTTGAAACTACATACACTAAAATAAAAAATCAATTTTTATAAAACTTTAAGCATTAAAAATATAAATTTTAAAAAATCTTTCTGTATATCTGTATTTATATAAACTGCATTTAAATACAAATAAAATAACCTTTACAGATTTTAAATCTATTTTTAAAAAAATTCTTTATGTAAGTATATTAAAATTTAAAATCTTTATATATTATATTAAAACAACAGTCTGCTATAAAAAAAATTCCAGATCTTATATATATATATAATTAAATTTAAAACAACAGTTTAAAACCTTACTGTTATCTAGCAACCCAGGCTAGACCACCAATTCCAACAGCCTCCTCCGTGACATCAACCGATGCACGAACACCACGCAAACCTGCGATCACCAACGACGACTCCACGTCGTGCCTGAAACAAGATGCGAAGCCACTGAATCCCGATTACCCTATCCCACGACTCCACGCGTCTCCAAGCTGCCCCAGTCTCGAGAATCACCCGTCCCTGAATCGAATCGCACTCGCCTACTCAGCCGCGGCCTCGCGATTTTCTATCGCCACCTCATCTCGCGGGTAGACAAGCTTCGATTGCAAACGTTGATTTGGAACAGTGAGGAAGAAAAGGGTTTTGCGCTTGTATTTGAATATCGCCTTTTTTTCGATTTGAATTCAAGGAAGGAAGCGGCTTAGCTCGATTTGATTTTATTTTGATTTCGTTTTTTTGAACGAGGGAGAGGGATTCGAACAAGTTTTTTTTTAATATCGTGTGCTTTAGTTTCTGCCAAGTGCTAGATGAGATATGGAACGTGTATAGTTTGTTTTGAGAAAGCATTATATTAAATACATATAGGTTATTTTTAAATTTTAATTTTAAATTGTTTTTGAAAACGAAGTCAAAAATCTCGATCTCTAATCGAGGCGTGCCGCTGGGCGTTCATAATGTTATACGCCTATTCCGAACTTAATGGAAAAGGTTCCGAGTCCAAATTCGATTGTATGGAGAAGATAGCTTTTTGAACCTAGTTATTAAATTAAATTCTGATATAAATTTCAGCGCGTTTTCTTATCGTACGATCACATGACAACTCCAAATGCTATGGAAAATGAAATCCGATAATAATACAATATTACGGATCTAATGGAACTAGTTTTGTCGAAACCCGAGATTGTGCCCCAGAAGGCTATTTTTAAACATCGATTTAAACGATAAAATTTCAAAACTGAACAAAACACTATTAAATTCAATTTTAAAAGTTATATCACCTTTAGTGTTATCATTAAAATTTTTACAAGCCTTTAAAATATTTTTACCCAGCTTAAAATTGAAGATTCAATATTTTACCCAACCTTTAATAATTAAATTCAAATCATTGATAATTAATTACGTAATTAATATAATTATCTTTAAAACAATTTAAATCATTAGCTTTAACCTTTCAATTTTGAAATTTGTATAAAACTTGTTAAATATTTTTCTTTGGAAACTAAATTCGTACTTATACTATATTTGAAAACTTCCATTTTATTTCTTTTAAAAGCTAGTTAGTATTTTTTTAAAACTAAATTAATGATGTAATTAAGTAATTTATGAAGATAGGAATTTATCTTTAATTAAGGTTGTGTGTAATTAAAGATAATTAATTAGTGAAATTGATTAAAAGTCAATTACTCTATGTAATTAATGTTGATTGATTTATGTTATGATCAAAGTATAATTACTTAATGAAAGTAATTATAGAATTGTTAATGAGTGTAATTAATTTAAGGATCTTTAACTAGTAATTATGAGATAATTAATTAATTAATTTAAGGTAATTGGTTTAATTAATTAAGAACGGTTAATTACTTGTTTAATTAAGGATAAATTATTCTAAATAATTAAAGGTAATTAATTATGGAGTAATTAATAAATGGAAGTAAATAAAGAGATTAATTACTCAATGCAATTAATTAAATTAATGTGATCAATTAAAGTTAATTAATTAGTTTACTTAATTTAAAATAATAACTTGATGATTGATTAAGTATAATTGCTTAAGGTTATTAATAAGTGTAATTACTTAGTGTAAGTAATTAATGGGAAATTACTGGATGTAATTAATTAAAGGGGAATTACTTAATGAAATGTAACTGAAGGATAATTACTTAGTGGAAGTAATTAAGAATTAATTATTTGGTGTAATTAATTAAAGAATTAATTGATTAATTAAGGAGTTAGTTAATTAATGTGAGTAATTAAAGGATAAATAATTACTGAATGTGATTAATTAAAGATTAATTATTAAATTAATTCTAAGAATAATTAATTAATGAGGTAATTTGATCATTAATTAATGTAATTAATGAAAGTAATTAAGGTTGATTAATGTGATTAATTCAAGGATAATTAATCAATATAAGTGACTATAGAATAATTAATTAATATAATTAATTAAGGGTTAATGTAATTAATTATAGTTAATTATTTAATAGGAGAAATCAAGGTTAATTAATATGATTAGTTTAAGGATAATTAATTTGTGTAATTAATTGAGGATTAATTACTTAATGTAATTAAAGGATAATTAATTATAGATGATTAATTAAGATAATAATTAATTAATGGGTTCGTAATTAATTAATAAGCAGGATTAAAGTAATTAGGTAATTAATTTAATTCATTGGTGGTTAATTAAATTAATTAGGGATGATATATCTTGCTTATGGATGATGGAATGTTATCAAATGCCTTGGATTATGTGATATCTTTGATATGTGATATGTGTTGCTTTGTGATATGAATTGTTTTGGTTGAATTGTGATAATATGGATTATCTACTTGTGATAATGTGAATTATCTATCTGTATGAATATACATAATAAATCAAATTGTTTTAACTTAAAACAACTTGACCTTAAAAGACAGCGTTTTGGATTTCGGTGAGACCGGGATCGGATTTCCAAATTTGGATATCCGAAATCCACATCGATCTAAATTAAGTGATAAGTTGCGAATCTCAAGTGAAGATCAAAATGAAAATTCAGAGTGCAAGGGCTATTGTCGTTAACTCTAGGGTGATTCCATAATGAGTGTAGCGAGATAGTGCCTTCGGTTCGTTTGAACCCGGAACGAACTTGTATGGATTGAATTCTTTCATAACATCGTCATTGGAGGACGATGAGCAATCTAAGATATGTGATATTAAAAGGTAATCGTAGCCTCAAGCCTCATCAATCGGGAATGGATAAAACATGGAGGTGCAACAAGGCTAAGTGGGTCGCGCTCAAGAAGGACGATATTTTCCCTTATCCAAAGGTCCCTTTTTTAGCTTAGTGGGCGGTTGCTGATCCAACCGCGGGGTTGTCTTATTCGGGACTATCCAGTAAGGGATAGTTCCGGCCTTGTGTTGTAGGGGATCGGGAGGGATCATCGGTACGGTGATCTAGGCCCCATACTATGATGGGCGGTACCCTAGTAGCCCTGCCATTGTATGTAATCCAATCTTCAATAAGCGTTGTACGTTTTGATTGTGCCCTACTATGTTGGAACGTGAGATATAAGCATTCCAGCTATTTTTGTATTTTACTTGAAAACCCTTGACCCTATTATAATATCACTGGATTTCCTATCAAATGTTTTGGTTATCGTAAGGTAAAAACTTTTCCATGTTTATGTGCGGGAAGTCTTACGAGGTACCTTTTGTTTTCAAAGGTTTTCAAAGTTAAGAAACTTTAACCCGTTTACTCACACCAGACACATGTCTGATCCGACGTGTATTTTCTGTTTTTCTTAAACTCTTGGATACTCAAATTTTTACGAGTAGCCAGGGGATTCAGGTTAGCTTTGACAAATTCTGAAGGAGAATTGGAGCAGGAAGCTTCAACGTATGTAGATATATAGTGTTTCCGCTGTGTTGATCTCTGTGATGTATCTTGAGTTGTACGATAGAGAAGTTTTATAACTGTCTAATGTATTGTGATGTATAAGCTGTGTAACTCTGATAGTTGATGTATCTCATGTAATAAATTATGTGATTAATATAATTTATTCGTTCCGTTGTGAGATTCTGGTATTGTTTTGTTCTTTCTTTTCTATCTTCCTCTTTTATATCCCTTTCTTTCTTATTAATGATACGTCTTTTCTGTGGAGTGAAAGACGGGTCGTTACAGTTGCTTTTTGAATTTTAAACTCAAATGCAAATTACAATATATTCTTATGTAAAACAACTCTTATTTTGTTTATTTTTGAAAATTTCAAAATTAATTTCAAATTACTCTAGAAATTTTATATTAATTACTAAATTGAATTTGATTTTAAAAAACAGGATCGTTGCACTGTGTCTGTAGTATGTTGAATGCGAACACTCTGTGCAGATAACTCGCTCGTGTTGGAAAACAAGAACCGTCACACCGTGTGTGAAATTTTTCCTGTTATCATAAGATTTATGAGAACAGAACCATCGTCTGAAGCAAAACGATATTTCTCTTTGTAGGGAGAGTGGAGTGACGTATCTAGTTTAAAGCAGTGGTGAAAATGTCCATTTTTAATGCCGGAGCGCATTTGACGTGACCATTATCTGAGACCATCCCATCGAAACTCAACCAATAACTCACACTCGACCTAAAACTACTCAATTATTTCATCTTCCCTCCTTTGTACTTAGTAAATTTGGCCAAATTTAAAAATCCAAAGCCATATAAAAACCCGAGTCAATCTTAGGAAATCCGTGGAAAAACTTAAGTCAACTTGGAATTTTCAAAACTACTTGGGTTTAATTACTTTGTATGGCTTGATTGAGACTAAATTGAGAAAGATGAAGCTTAAGTCATAGTCTATATGTGATGATAGGATCGTTCCAAACTTCAGCAACCCCCAAGACGGTGCCACCTATCTAGGCATGGAAGTAATGATAGCAGCGGCTTAGAAAGGAAAAAAAATCGAATCAAAATTCGAGTTGATTTGGGGATGAATTTGTGTGAATGGGTACTGGGTTGGCTAGCTAGGCACTATTGATGGCATTAAAATGTCGGAGATAGGTGGTTAGAGGTAAAGTCGTGGCTAACGGTAGAGCAATTCAAAATTCGGATCTGAATATGGCGAGCGATGGACAGTCCGTAGGTGAAAAGGTAACAATGCAAAGTAAAAAGGTGAAGTATAGTAGAGGGGTAGAATCGCTTAATTATAGGCTGGAACTCAAAACACACAAGAAAAATAGGGATCGAGTCAAGGTCGATGACCCGGTACCGAGTTAAGAATTGTAAGAAAAGATGAAGAAAAGAAGAGAAAGGAAATGAATGGATAATGGAAAAGAAAGCATGGTTTGGGAGGAACAAAATCCTACCTTCTTGACCAAACAAAAGAGAGAACTTCCAAACATTCTGGAATCCAAATGAAGCACTTGAACAACACACTCTGCTCTTATATCATTCAATGGATGTGAATCCATAACAATTCAAAGTGACTTGATGATTTAGAGAAGGCAATTGTTTTGTGAAAATAGTTTAGAGGGTAAAGACATCTATTCAGATTAGAATTTGAAGTCGATAGCTTGTCTCGATCCAAAGCATACCTTTTGACGTAAGCTATACTTTGGGGTGGAAATGTTATCCTGCTTATGAACCAAGCTATATTTGAACGAGTCAGAACCATTGAATCGCTGAAATGAGCCAGAAGTCCCGAATCATAACTCTGGAAACCAAAAGTCAAGTAAAGTCCAAAGGATCGATGTAGAACCTTGTTTTCCACTTGAAGACTCTTAGATACTTTCTACATGGGTCAAGTGGTGATGAGTAAAATTGAAGATTACAGGTTTAAGTCCCAAGTCGGTACCGAGTTGAACATCTCAACTTAGTACTGTGTCAAGACTATTGACTTGGCACACTATCTTTGAAAAGTTGAAGAACGAAGGCAAACTGAAGGCAAGCCCAAAAAAGATCACAAGTCGGTGCTAACTTGTGAAGGCCAACTCGATGCCGAATTGACTTTCCCTATGCTGAGTTGGCAATGATCACTTTCTGGATCCTTCTAACAGATGTTGAGAACATATGGAGGAGGTTTAGAGCTTATTTCGTAGATCTCCATGTACAAATAAAGGGAGAGGCACAAAAATGGGAACTTTTTCTGAATTTTCTGAATTATCTAATTTCACCCCGATACTGTTTGATCCTTACCCAATGTAACGACCTGCAAATTCAACACTGTAAAATATAAATTAATTAAAGTAATTTTTTAATAAATGTGTGGATTGGGTATCATATTTATGATCATTGCAAAATTCTTTCTGAGATGATCAATTTGATATTAGTTTTGATATTTGGAGTTACGGTTTGCGAAATTGAGGCGTTATAGTATTTTAACAGAGTATGTAGCTGTTTCGGGTAAAATTGGATATAAGCTCATAACTCAGCTAAATAGCTATATAAGTGAGGCTGTGAAAACCTAGCCGTCGTCTCTAATCTTCATTTTTCTTCTCTAATCCTGGAATTGCTTAATTAACCATTAATGGTGTTTAACAAATTAATTATAAATGATTAAAATTCAAAGTGTCCAACTCCTACCAAATTATATATGGATTCGAAGCTTTCGACAATTCAAAGGGGCGTTTGAAATTTGTTTTCCAATCTGACGCTCTAATTGATCAAAAATTGACAAAGAAGTTTCAACCATTCATTTAAGGGTTTTCGATTCAATGATGAAACAATAATAATTGGACGTTTAGTTGCCACAGCCGTGTAGAGGACGTTGAGTGGAGTCCATCCATATGGTTGGATCATCGAATAGGATGACAAATCGCTCGAAAATCGCTAAGATTTAGAAGGGTTTCTCAGGCGGTGCTCCAATTCCGGTAGCAGCCGGACTTAGGGTTGGCGGCGTAGGTAGTTGGCGGCATGAGCATCATGGTAGTGGTCTGAGATCTGGTCACGGTGGCTTATTGTTGGTGTAGCAGGCTTTCAAAATTCACGATCAAAGGAAAGCATGAGTTCAAAACAACGTGCGTGCGACCAACATGATGAGAAGGTAACATAACTTTCATTATAATTAAATTACTATTTAATTGTGTACCATCTTAATTATTTACGACCGTTCCATTGCGATCTTATAACCTTAATAACTTTTTCGTACGAACTCTGATTCATGCACGATTTCTTCCATTGTACTCAGGGTGAAATTACGGACGTTTTATTACTGGTTTTGTTGTGTGTGAAGACTGTTGGAAAAAGAATATTGGTTTGGTTTACTTAATTTAATTAATTGAATTTAAATTATAAAATGGATATCTCTGATGGAAAATTATTATTATTGATTCATTACCTATTATATTGATAATTGTTTGATATTTTGGACATCTTAGATATGTTGAGCTTTGGGTTAATTGTTTGCTTCTGATTGTTGTATTATTTCATTTTTTAGTTATAATTAATTATGGATTTAAAATATGACTATTACTCGTTAAAATAAAACGAGTAAAATTATATGTAATAATGAGAAACTAAGATAAATAAATAGTCAAAGTGATTATTTTCTGTGTGATGTTTGCAAATAACAATGTTTGAATGAAATAAAATGAAATTAACTGGACAAAATTTAATAAGGTTATTTATAAATTCATGGAGAAATCCATAAATAATAATGGAGAATATATTTTATACTTAATCTCAAATTTATATTATTGTTTTTCAATGATGAAGACGGATTTTATAAATGATAATAATATTGTTTTAGTGAAAATTACATTGTTTTGGAATAAATGGAAGTGAACTGATTTTGGAGTATATTAAAGTGATTTAATATGAATATTATTACTTTGGTGTAAAATAATAATACTGTTGATTTGAAAAATAATTTTATGAAATTACTAATTTTTGATAGAATATATTGTTTGGAAAGATTTCAAGTAATGTGGTGACAACAAAGTATTTTGAAGTATATTATCAATTTCAGAGATTTTTTTTTAAAGTAAATAAAAGGTGAATTTATAATAAACAATAATAAAAATGATGTTATACTTAAAAGAAAACAATGATCGTAAATTGTGATGTTTTGAATGGGTGTAATATGTGATCAATGATTGCTTTTATTTATCACATATATTGTTTTACTACGATGAGATGATATTTGGATGTGTTGCCATCATTACTACATTATGTGTAGTTGACTATGGTTTTATTGTGTTGATGTCCTGTTCTAATATTGTTTGGATGAGTACTTATTTGATAGTTGACGTTTGAGACTATTATGGAATGATTAATGTACATTTGATGATATATACTTATATTGTGAAGTGTTACTATAATTGATGATTAGTATGAATGTAAGTATATCCGTGTTGTTATTATTTTCTTATTTAATGATTGAATATTGTCAAATTTATGTGATGTTTAATGGCTAACTGTACTATGTTGTTGCCCTCATATGATGATCTGTTGTGATGAATAAGTACAGATACCAGTTTTTGTTTCTATTGATTGCAATGGTTGCATTAAATTTATTAAATCCATTGATTGCATTGATTTCCGCGGTTGCATTGATTGATTGAATTGCATTGGTTGCGATGGCAGATTGGATGCATTGGTTGAATGGATGTGATTGTTGTTATGAACTAATAAAACTATGTGGGTGTAGAAGAAGAGCAGGAAACAAAACTACGTGGGCTTGATCCCTCAAAAGGGGGTAACATTTTTCTATACAGAAGCGAACTGATCTCTTAGGTTGGGCCGGGGTGTATAGAAATTGGCGTAGTCCAAAGTATAGTTGAAACCATTTTTTTTCCTTTTTATCTTACATATCTGTACAGGTGTAGATTTGCGAATAGAAGTAGAGGAGGGAATGGAAAGCAGACGACTAATTGTTATATTATATTTATACGGTTATTACATTATTTTTAAGTTGGTAATAATTGATGTATTTGAAATGTGAATCGATGTGATGATGTAAAATAATTGTATTATTGAGTTAATATTTATTTATATTTATTTTAGATTCCACTATGAGGCTTTCCCCTTTCTATTCATTGTTGTAGAATTTTTAATTTTTTATTTACCCACGGTCCACTACCTTTGATATCAAAAATTAGTTGTAAGCGTATTCGACATTGTTTATAATTGATTTTAGATTTTTAAAAATAGTGGATCATCTTAATTACTTAACAACAGTGCTTAGGTTTAGCGATTTCTTTAGCTTTCGATAGATTTAACCATTAGGTTATAATAGTTTATACCTTAGGTTGGGTTAGAATATAGAATAAGGGAGGGTTTTAATTAGTGATCGTATGCTTTGTGTGTATGCATTGTTTGGTTAACCATCACTACGTCACCCAACAATGTTGATTTTTTATAAGGACCCTTGTGTGGAGAAAAATAAAGTAGGGGTGAGCTAAGAATATTTATAGAAGAGGTTAAGTGTTTGGTTATAATCTTAGTGACGTACACATTCAATGTTAAATTATAATTGAAATATGACATTAATAAATGAGGAACCATATATTTAAAATGAAAAATATCTACTTGAAAATTTATAAAATATATACCTCTGATTTAAGGATATTTTATTAAAAAGGGAAAAATGGTAATCTTTGGGCTTGAAAGTGATCTATTGAAACTTCGAAGAGAATAAAATATTTGATTTGGAAATGAAATATTGTTATAAAGATACTTTCAAAAGGAATAGTGAATGTAGTGACAATATTTAATAATGCTTTTAGTGAAAAGATATTTTAATTTAATTGGAAGCTGAATTCAATTTTAAACAAGCATTTCAATGTGAAGATCTTTCATTATTTTAAGCTTCCTTTGAGAAATATTTAAATGAAAGGATGTTTGATTTAAAATATATAATTTTCATAGGAATATTTTAACGAGATTAAAATTATTTTAATTTGGTAACACCCTTTGAAAGATATATATTGAAAGGTATATAGTAACCTAATTATTGTTTGGAGTGCTTTGGAAAGGTATTTTGTTGAGAGATATTTTTAAATAAATATTTTCATTAAAGAATCTTATAAAATTTTGCTATGAAATTTGAAGAGTATTCATTTAATAAGGTGTTTTGATAGAGAAAACTTTTTTGATAATAGTAAAAGACTTTAAAATATTCTTGTCAAGTGTATCTTATTGGAGAGTGGTCAGTGCGAGCTCTTGTTTTTAAAAGAACTAACATTTTGTTGAAACATTATTTATGGTAGATATTATAGGGTTTGAAAAAGTTTTATTTTAAAGATACTTTTTAGGAAGGTTACTTCCGCAAAAAGACGTTATGTTCTGAATGAATTATTTTCTCAACAAAAACATATGTGTGTGTGATATCTTTTTAAAATTGAGAAATCAGGTTATTCGTGGAAATAGTTTAGTGGATATATTTTTGAAAAGTATCATTTTTAGTAAAGAATGCAATAAAATATTTATTTTTGACAAATGTTTTATCAAAAGGGCATATTTAATTTCAAATTTTTTTGTTGGAAATTGGACTAGATTGTAAGAATCTCCACATGAAGGTTACTGTGATAATTTATGGCTTGAAAAGAAAATTACTTTGTATGGGTAAAGAGTTTTCTTTCGAAAATTGGTTTTTAAAGATATATTTATGATAATATGAAACATCTAATTTTACGATAGCATGAAAATAAAAGAGGAAATATTTTACTAAGAATAGGATGATTCAATTTGAAGGGTAAGGTTGAAAAAGTAAACTATTTGATTGATCAAAAAACTTTGAAAGTGTTTGTTAAAAAGGTATTAAGAAGATGTTCTACTTATGAATTTCAACTGAGAAACGTGAAACTACACTTCGTAACACGGGTTGTAAGACAATGGGTAAGATTAGTTTTGAGTTGGCTCGACACCCATTATAATGATGTTACCTTATGACTGTTGTGAGTGACTTTCCTTTGGAAGTTGTTGGAATTCTAGTTATTCCCTTCCATAGTAGGGTTAGGAAATGATGTAGAGACCGCCCAATTAGATGTGTGGGATGGTGAATTTTTACTTATGATTGCTTATTTTGTTGAAATCGCTTATACTGTTTACAATTATGAAAATGTCACTACGTTGTTTATGATTACGTATTACTCTATGTCATACTTGTTTAAATTGATTTCTCTTTCTTATATTATGTTGTTGGTTGTTTTTTCTCTTATTATGGTTAAGTGGATTATTTGCTTGATTAATGGTTGCCTTCTTGTTTGATTCATTGTTGCCTTTTTGTTTAATTAATTGTTATTTGTTTGGTTATTCACTTGATTATTGTTGGTTATTTATTTGTTTATTACTTATTTCTTTGTCTACCGTTTTCTTGTTTATTTGTCTGCTATATATGATAATTGTATAATTAGAAGAGATTAATAGAAAAATTTGACTTAGTCATAGTGGAATGACGTAGTTTCCTAAGCCGTGGAAGACTGGATATCAGAATTGACTAATACATATGAAGATGTTCGTTGAAGATGGATAATAGTGATTGTAAAATTTTGATGGTTAAAACTTCATGGGTACTATTAAGGGATTAAGGATAGGTGGGAGGTTCATTATAGAGTTTTCAAATTGTATTTAGAAATCTACTTTTAATGATTACTGGCTTCCATAAACATTTTAAAACAAGAGTTTGTATTTAAAAGAAATTTTTATGATTTAATTATATAAAAAAAAGATGAATTCTCAAAATTAATTTTTCCAGAAAGACTGTTTATAAAGAAGAAATCGATTTTTGTTTTAAATGGAGATGGAAGCTTTGATCCAAGATGAAAATATTTTGGTAAATGTTGTGCTCTTAAAATGTATTGAATTCTGTTTGCTAGCATGCACCTCTTCGGCATTTTCGGTGAGTGATCCCTGCGATCAAAAGGAGTTACTATAAATGGATTATGAGATCAGGCATTTGAAGAGATCTGTGAATGGAACAAAGTGGGTTCTGAATTAGATGTGTGACAAGGGATCTTTGGTAACTCGAAGGTTATGATATTTACTCATATTTGGGAAAAAGTAGTCTGTGTGTACCTATATTTTGGAAATATGTGTGTTTTTGTTCCTCGGCCATTTGTGTGGGAATAAGCTCGAGTATCGTGTAGTCGCTACATTGAGTAGTCATTGACCATATGTGTGGGTCATTCAAATTATCACGTATCTAAGAATGCTTGGTACTAGACCATCTGTATGGGTCTATAATTTTTTAATCATCTGTATGGGATCTATTCTTCTTGACCATCTGTGTGGGTCTATAATTTTTGACTGTCTGTATGGAGTCTATGCTTCTTGACATCTATGTAGGGTCTGTATTTCTTGATTGTCTATGTGGGTTGGAGAATTGAGGATTGATGCTACCGTAATATTATTTTGAGGATGTAGCCATAAGGGGGTAAACGAATTATTTTGGAAGGTGTAACATCCCACCTTTTGGACGCTTTAAGCAGACATACATGCTAACTCAAATCATACAGAAGAGCGGATTGTTATTGGGGTGAATAAGAAAAATAGAGAAAGAAGGAAAAACAAAGCAGAATCTCGTAGCGGAATGATAAATTATAATGATCAAATAACAGTTCATGAAGCTATTTTAAAAATACAGTTGATTATACTTATACATCACAGAATTAGAGTTACATACAACAAAGATAAATAACAGTGCAGCGGAATAGTATGATGCAGTGGGACTAATGTAATAAAGTAGTACAAATCTTCGTCTTCGTCCTCCAGAAATAAGGTCTTCAAATCCTGAAATGCTCAGGCTGACCCGAGCGAATTGGAAAGACAAAACACTCGCGTCAGAATTAAAAGATCTTATGTAAGTTAAATCCACGGTAAATATGCGTGTGACGGCGTCAGAGATGTTTACGAAGTTTGACATCTCCTATCCAGTGTCTAACGTGAGTGCGGCAACCCAAGAGATGTTCGGGATTCACATCTCCTAAGGATCCGTTAAACTATCTACTGTAGTACAATACACTATTATAATAGTGTCTACAGTAAAGTAAAGTATTAAAATAGCGTTAAGGCTTTACATTTTCTCCCATAACAAATTTTTATATATTCTCATAGTCTATACAGTACTGTAATCCCACCCGTACTGAGTGTCGTAAGAGGGCACTCCATAGGTATGGTACAAATCAAACTCGTAGAAGGTGCGCTAGGGTAGCTGACATGGCACAACTAGACAATGCTAGGGTAGATATACCAATTACACTTCTGGACTAGTGGTAACGCATAGAAACTACTACCGCCCACCTCGAAACACATTCTCGAGAAAAATTGCGGGTGGCCACTAAATAAATCAAAAGTCAGAATACAGTATCGATGGAGTGCTCCAGATCAAAGGAATGACCTCACTTGGCCCGTCAATTGCTCTTGTTTTAGCCATCTTAAGCCAACTCATTGGAGTCGGGTCCACGTATATACCTCATATAGGATCATCGCCACCATCCTACTTCATTCTGGAATCCCCATTGCGTACGCAGTTGTTAAAGTGGTTTTCGATATTGGCAAAGAGTATAGCAATATCCGATCTCGGTCTCTTTAACAACCAATCACTTATTAAGCACCATATGGTTCTTTTATATTTCAAAAGTCAATCGGCAATTTGTAATAAAATATCATATTCTCAAAACCATCACTTTCAAAATTATATTCACCATCAAATCATATTCACTTTCAAAATCATATCATTTCCAAAAGTCATAGTTTCTTCCAAAACCATATTTCCAAAATAGATTCAATCCTTATTTCAAAACCATCATATCCCATTAGTTAACATTTAAATCCCAACTTAGGTTATAACATCATTAACCATGTTCACTTTGAAAATCGAGAATTTGAATATAACCCATCCATTTTACTTAGTTTGGAATTTAGAAGAAAAAAGTTTTAAATAGTTATAAATAGTTAATATAGATTTAAAATAGATTAAATATAATTAAATTAGATTAAATAGCCTTAAAATAGATTAATTATATTTAAAATAAGTTAAAACGGGTTAATTAGTTTAAATAAATTAAATGGTTTAAAATAGGTTAAAATGATTTAATATAATTAATACAGGTTAAAATAGTTTAATAATTTGAAATCTTAATAATCATAAATTTGAAATAATACATTTTTAAAACAGTTTATATTAAAACATGAATTTGGAATTAATATCAAATTAAACTATTCATTCCATTTTGACATATTTGGACCATTTTCAATTTTCAACAAACCAAACTCCAAATCTTTCAATTTAACATTTCAATAAACTATTGAATTTCATATCGTTTCAATACATGTTCAAATATCAGTTCGGATTACTCCAATTTCAAAATATTTCAAAGTTATTTTCAAACAACTTTATTAACTTAATTTCGATAGAATTTCATTTATACTTAAAAGTTTCACTTTAAACTTCCAATTTAATTTCTTAAAGCAATTTCTTTTAAACCAATTCACATTTCAACACAAACTTGATTTTCTAATAATACTTCCATTTATATATGTCAAATTTTATTTCAAGATATCATTTAATTAATTCAAAAATTAAGAAGTTCAAAATCATTAAATTTAACCAATCCGGTGTCCGTATATAATTTTCTACCCTAGAGTCATGTAATACGAATATTTATCATTTCAATCCGCAATTTAAAATTTAATGGTTATATATCATTTCAAACCGTAATCCCGAATTTAATAACAAAACCCATAAAATCGCTCGAGTCTATCATTTCATCCCATAACGATTTTCCTTAATCTGTAGATCATTCGGGTATGTATCATTTCAACCCATAGTGAACTTGCAGTTTATAACAATATAAAATACAACTTCCATTCATCCAATATCAACAATCAATATCCATTACAAACATCATCCAAATCAATCAATAAATATCAATTTAGAACTAATAATCAACAATAGGTATTTGACTGGCAGTTTATATTCAATAATAAATTAAATGACTATTTAATTCAACAAAACTCAAATTAACAGAAATAGCAACTTAAATATACCAAACAGTCTTAAATAAATTTCTAATCATGTCAAAAATTAATTTAACTAATATAAGAAATTTTGAAAGTTGTGAATGGGTCAAACCACTCACCTTTGAATTTAAATTGAATTTAAATTCAATTTAAGCCCGAAATTCAAACCATCTTAGAATTTGCCCAAGCCAGTGTCAAAATGTCCATAATTTTAATACGATTCCAGTGGAACAAACCGCACATGAATCAAACCTCGTAAGTAAAAGTTTTGTCAATTACAATGTTTGAAATTCAATTTAAATTGAAATAAAAGAAACAAATATACCTCCCCCAATCACTTGCCACGTCACCCAGGCACCCACGCCATCACGCGAAGAATGAAGGTCCTCATGACCTTGTTCACGTGCAGATCGCCACACCCGCCACCAACGCCAACCAAACCGCGCCGCTTTACCTCGATCTGACCCCCTCGCCGTGTCCTCATTCATGGAAGACCTCACGGGGAGCTCACGGCTTTACCCTGAGCCTCCAAGCGTCGAACGCCGCCGTGATGGCTGAAACCCTAATCGCCTCTTCGCCGTCAATCCAACCACCTTCGAGGTGAACCAAGGCCACCGATCAAAACTGCTCGACATCCTCTTCGTACTCATGCCCTCCGATTGTCCCCTCGTCGCAAATCCACCATTGGATCGAGATAGTGGCTTATGAACGACCAAGGTTCATCTTGAATTTCTAGACAAATGATGTGTCAAATTGAAAAAGAATCACAGAATTGAGATGCACTCATCGAGAGCTTCAAAATGGTATATTGTTTGACAGGGTTTGGAGGAGTTAGATTTTGAAGTTGAATTGAAATTGAATTGTGCAATTTAGAGTTTTCATCCATTGAGAAAGAGGAGCATCAGAAATTTCTGTATGTACATAAATGAGAAATAGAAAGGCTGCTAGGGTTTATAATCGGATATATATAGGCAGATCAGGAATAGGAACAAATGGACCGAATCGGTTTAAAAGTTGAACGATAAACGACTCGAAAAGCCCGTTCTGTCTTCGGAACGAAATTGGGTCAACCCATATATCTAAATAGATGTTTTTGATGATTTTAAACTCAATGGAATATGTTTCAAGTTCTAATTCCACCGTATGAAGAAATTATGCAAAAATAAGCTTACTTCAAATTGATTTCAATTGAATAGATTTTTAGGCGTTTCGGGCCCGTACGATCAAACGATAAACCCGATCGTTACGAAACTTGAAATTCTACAATAATTCACTGTTATGGATCTAATGAAACTAGTTTCGTCGAAATCCAAGTCAGTGGTCAAAATGGCTATTTTCACATTAATTAAATAAATAAATATTAAATTAATTAAATCAAATTTTCAATTTCAATTCTAAAATTGACAATTTTTATCATTTTTGATTTCTTAAACAATTTCAAAAATTTAAGAAACTTAGATATCAATTTAAAGTTAATAAATTAACCAATTACAGTGTTAAATTTCAATTTCAGTAAATCCAGAAATTATAAATTAAAATTTCAATAATTCCATTTAAATTTAACTTACATCCTATTATTCAATCCATTATTATCAAATGGATAAAATTAACATTGGTTTATGATTTATTACATTAATATCTTCAAATTTCATCTAAATTTACATTGCCATAATATTTAAATATTTTAATTTCAATTAATTGCAATTAATCCAATTATTATAATTTAAATTTCAATAAATTGATAAATATTGATTTTCATTTTTTCCCAACTAATTGTCATATTATGAATAAAATTAATATTATTTCCAATTATTACCTTAATTTTCATTTAATTACCATTAACAATATATCATTTCATTAGTCAATTAAATAAGTATATTTGTTTTCCTATATTCAATTTTTATTACCAAGTATAACACTCTATGTTACTTCAATTTGATTTGAAATTTCATTCGAGTTGTTAATAATTAATTTAAATTAACATTATCAACTTTAATTTTAGTTATTATTTCATAAATAAATCTTAAATTTTACTTCTTCCAAAATTAAATTATAAAATCTTGTTAACTTAGCAATTTTAGTTATCGAAATGGGCTGTTACAAAAGGTGTAAGAATTAGGAGGCCATGAGAAAGTTCATCAATGAATTTGAAGATACATATATTAGGATGGATATGTAGTTAGCATAGGGATTAATATACATGTGTTATTTGTTGATATGGTGATGTGGTGATTGCCTTTCTGATGTGTGCATTCTCTATTTTTAATTAGCTATGCTAATTATTAATTTATATGTATTTGTTATTTGTATATGCATGTTTTGATCAACCTAAGTTGAGTTATGGACCACCGTTATTGTCTATTATAGATGATTTGTTAAGATGCATGATATGAGTAATCCATTACTGATATTGTTTCACCCGTTGTTGATGAAGTGTTATTTCTTCCTATAGTAGTTTGGATTGAATGATGAGGAAGTGCATGTGTCACTCTAGTATGAATATGTAGAAAATTAAATTCATTGTTGTGAGTGAATTGTTTTCTGATGTAATAAAGTCATTATATACTGATTATGATTGATGTATTTGGATAATTGCAGGGGCACAATTCTTTTAAGTAGGAAAGAGTATAATGACCCGCAAATCCCTTTGTTGCTTAATGCTTGGAGTCTGACCCTAGATTTTGTGAGTCGGAACCGAGAAAAACCATAGCTCGGTACCGAGCTTTGTTGCGTGGTATCTGACTCCAGTGTTTTGTGAGTCCAAGCCAAGAAAAATCATAACTAAGTTTTTCCTTTATTTTTCCTAGGTTCTGCTCTGGTATGACTCGGGCCCAACCCCAAGCGCCGAGTTGAAAAACTCAAGTCAACCTTTTATGCTCGTCTTTTAACATTTCCTTCTTCTTACCATTTTATGATGTTTCCAAAGTCCTTAAATCATTTTGTCTTCGTTTTGACGTTCTAACTTCCGGTTGAAATTGGCTTAGTCAAAATTCCGATGAACAGCTGCCCTCTAGAGTATGCTTTCATTGAAAACAAAGCTTGCTCTGTATCAAGACTAATTCTAATTTGCTATCCCTTAATCCTGGATAGTCATTCAGAAACTGCTTTAAAGCATTTCTTTTGTCCAATAGACATTCCTTCAACCGTTTTAAATAGTTAGAATTCCATTCTTCATTCTTCGTACTAAGGACAAGATTCACGCCCTGGAGATCGTTTATTGCTTTAGACAAGCATGCTCTCTCTCTCTTTGCTGTATATTATTTACATTTTTTCTTTTCTGTTGCCCCCATTAGAGTTTTAGGCCCCTTCCATCGAGTGAAATTTATCCAAAATCGGAGGAATGGCAATTGTTGTAGCGATGGTAATGATGGTCGTGGTGCAGCCGACTGCTTCTTAGTGGAGATAGTCAAAGTTTGGGTTGCGCTTGACCTATGATTGACCTTAAGCTTGTTATAGCTTGTATTCACTTCACTTTGGAGACACGTTCGACTCTTTGTCCTCAGCAAACTCCTATCAACACACGTATGTTCTTGTATTGCCGCTTGCATTCCGATAAGCTGGTTCGCTTTAGGAACGATTGTGTTGGATGATTCCATCGCTATGCCTTTTCTTTTGCTTCATTTCCTGTATTCCTGGAAAGAAAAGTTTCTACATTACTCTAAACAGTAGCTCGGTTATCGATTACTCACCGATAACGAGTAAGTTCCAACATATAGTATCATTGCACGACGTGACTCATTTTTGTAGCATAAGCAAGCTATATACACAAGATGGTCCGTTTATACCACAAGAGACATATGGCTTATATTTCTAGATGGACACTTCTCATATGCCTCGGTCAATGCTCAGAATCCGATTTGTCAACATACGTTGACATCCTTTGGACTCTGGGCATTGGTCATGCTGGTTTTAATTTTCAAAATAAAACATACTCGAATAAGTTGAACGCCAAGTTTTCTTTTTTAGAGTAACTCGCCAATAGCCATGCTTCAAGCTCGACGATGGTATCTCTACTCCTCCTGACGATGGATCCTTCACAGCTTAGGCTTTGCCTTTTATTCTTGTTATGCAGGGGCGATTGATCATGGCTGAATTACAAGGCACAGTTGCTCTTACAAAACTGTTGCTAAATCTACCTTCTTCTCTAAATGAGTATATGATTTTGGACAAAGAGGAAAGATCAAGTAGGCATCCCCCGAAGCTTGCCGGCATGTCAATCTTCTTTCTAGTCATGTTTACGAGGGAGCAAACTCCACTATCTTGCAACTTTGTGCATACAAAATAAATTCCAACAATTTCTTTGGTTATGTTCCTTTATTCGGCCCTATATATAGTTGCTAAAGTGCTCTGCTTGGCCAAACAGGGCCGTCGTTTAACCAACTCCATAGCCATTTCTGTTGTGTTTAGTTGTGTGCCTTTCGACCAATTATTAGTCATGGATTACTCTATATTCATGATGTTCCTAATTGTATCAAAAAGCTGTTGGGATGTTCATTCCCTGTATGTATGATCTTTATCGTGAACTAAATCCTATTCATGGAACTTGTTTTTCAAAATGCCTGACTCAGTGAACTGGTAGTAGATGAATGTTGAAGGGAAAATCATCAATTGCCCCCAGTCTAAGTGTGTTTTCTCTATCCTAACCCAAGATCGGGAAAACCCAATGTTACAAGCATTAGATTTCTTTTTGATTATCCCTCCTTGAAGTTGCCTATTTCCAAGGAATAATATAATTCCTGAAGGTTGGGGTTACCCCTTCCCAATGTTGCCAATCTCCAAGCGACAATGGATTCATGAAGATTGGAAGACGGTTCCTTCCTGATGTTTTCAATCTTCAGGTAGTGTTAGATTCCAAAAGGTAGGGCTGAAGACTCGATCGAGCTCCCGTTTTTGTCTCTAAAAGCCAATATATCGTAAGTCCCGTTTAGGGATTTCTCCTTAGCATCGCCAATCTTCGGATAATAGCACATTCCTAGAAATTGGGATCGCATCATTTGATTGGTCCTTGTGTAAGTTTTAAAACCTTCTTGTCACCGACAATCTTTGGGCAACAACGAATTCCAAAAGAATAATGGCTTTTGCCTCGTCATCGCCTATCTTCGGGCAATCGAAGAATCCTGGGGTTTAATGTTTTTACTCCTTAGCGCAACCTATCTTTGTGCAACACCAGATTCTTGAAGGAGAGAAAGTGGTTCCTCATCGACGTCCCCTGCCATTGGGCAACGTCGAATTTGGCAAGGTTTGGTGTCAATTTTCCCATCGTTGCAGTGGTTTGACCATCCCGACTTTATCGGGGCAACACCGATATTCAAAAAGTTACGGGCCAATTTGACCTTTCGACCCTGACTGTTAAGACCTTCTCAATGTTGTCAGTCTTCGAGGATTATTTGTATTCAGAAGGTTAGGTCATTTACAAGAGACTTGATATCTTAAGCAATTCGTCCGATTGTCCCAGTTTGATTCCCAATCCCGCTCTAAGATAGGGTGAGTCTAATGGTTAGATTTCTAATTTTCTATGACTTTCCTTGCATATATTCATCCATGCATGTTCCGCTTGGCTACAGTGTTATCTTGGAAGTTTTACTTGCGATAGTATTCCTACCTCCGAGAACTAGTACATTTACTGCTTGATTCCAAGCGTAATATTTTTGATGCTACCAATCTCTGGGGTACGATCGAATTCTTCCAAGTTGATATCTTCATTCAAAGACATTCTAGATGCATGTATCATGAAGATGCATCGTCATCTTTTGTTGTCATAAATTCTTTCATTGTTCAGGGGTGAGTATCCAGTCATGTTTCAGTTTCTATCATCGGAAACTAGCAAACTAGCGGTTCAATTCTATTGGTTTATCTTTGGCATTGCCTATCTCCAAGCAACTGCTAATTATTATAAGTTAGAGTTGAAAAATAAATCAAGCACCTTCCTTTTTCTTTGAAAACTTGTGCATCGACGATTTGATTTTGAAAAATGCCATCCATCTTAGCCTACTGGCGATGACTTGCTCCTACCAATCTCTAGGGCAACAAAGCTTTCCTAGAAATTGGTTTCTCCTTTTGGTGTTGCCAGGGAAATGCAAGTTCTCAAAAATTTAGGGAACATTGTGATCGCTTTCCGTCGGTTTGGACTTTCTCTATATTGCCGGAGCAATGTCGGTTTTTACAAGATGAGGGGTCAATGACTGTTGATCCTATGGTTTTGATCTTTCTGAAGTTGCCAGTCATGGGGCCACGTCGGTTTTTGGAAGCTTGGAGGTCGATTTTCACTGGCGATATGGCGGTTTTGGGCTTTTCCGACATTACCAGAGCAATGCCATTTCTTTGAAGGTAGGGATTAATTTTTCCCTTAGATTTTACAGTTTGAGTCGATTTTCCCCATCGACTTGGTGAATTTGGGCCTTCCTGATGTTGTCAAAGTGACATCCATTCTTAGAAGGCAGGGATCGATTTTCCCTATTGATTCAGTTGTTTGAATCGATTTTCCCCGTCAAAAAAACAGTTTGATTCAATTTTCCCTATCGATTCAGGGATTTGGGCCTTCCCGACGTTGACAATCTTGGATCAATGATGGTTCTCATAAGGTTGAGGATCAATTCGACCCATTGATCCGGCAATTTGGACCTTTTCGTTGTTGCCAGTCTTGGGGCAACATCGGTTTTCAAAAGGTTGAGGATCGATATGACTCGTCGATCCGGCGGTTAGTGAGTCTACACTCCCCGTCCATCATTCGGGGGCAGAGGTGAATTTTCTCGGCTATGCTGTCGATTGTATGTTATAGGAATTTTGCTTGTAAGAACATGGCTCCATTGGTTCGAGATGCTGATTTGATTAATGAGTAGAAGAAATGACAAGTCCTATGCCCCCTGTGTCCTTTGGAGGCTTGTCTTTAGGGGGCGTATTTGCGAAAGGAAATTAGATAAGGATGAATAAAACGGTATTGTTTCATGCTGCTATTTCATTTCTTGGAGACCGACTAGCTTGAAGGTTAGTTGTTGACTAGTCTATCATCAGTTCACCTGGGGCCCTCTTTGCTAATTCCTAGCAGTTTTCCTTGAACAGGTAGACCATGCGGTCTTGCAGTTTCTCTACCATTCTGTAGTTCTCTAACATATGGTTGCAACTCATTTTTCCTTATTAACTCCTCGATCAAATTTTTCGGATGTTAGCGTTCATCAGTGTTGTGCCTGCTCATGTAAGCGATAGTACTTCTCGGAACATTTCTCCTCCTCCATTTAAGCGTGTGTAATCCTCTAATCCAAAGTTCTTTGGAAGTTTCCCATTCATGTTATTACCGCTACTGGAGTTTGGACTTATTTTCCTCTGATTGCCAAAGTTTCCAATGTTTCCTGCAATGTTGCAATGGATTTCTTCTTTCTGTTGTCCATCTTCGACCCATCCTTCAACCAGTCCTACTTCTTCTAACCATAGGAATAGATTCTCCTTTCGGTGAAATTCTTCTGTGGTAGTGGGTTGCTTCATCTTTAGCCATCTTCCAAAATCTTTATCTAGATAGATGCCCTGAACCAAAGCCATGAGCACAAGATCTTCCTTAGGATTGCTAACTTCTATAACAATGATATTGAATCGATTCAAGAAACCCTTTAGTGATTCACTCAGTACTTGAGACAAGCTAGATAGGGATATCATGTCATTTGGTCGGGCAGCATGAAGCTTGAACTGCTCTAGTAATTTCTTAGCTAATTCGTCAAAAGTAGAAATAGACTTCGATGCGAGCCTAGTAAACTACATAGAAGGAACTGCTTCCAAAAAGATAGGGAATCTCTGCAGAGAACGGCACCCATAGCTCTCGCTCTATCCATATGCCATTCTTACTTAAACTATTTATGTCTAGGGTCAATCGTTCCATTATACGATAGCATGGTCGGCATTGTGAATTTACGGGGGTACTCTTCTATCAAGATGTTCTCTATGAAAGGAGTTCTGCTTGGAACAGAACCCCAATCCTCATTCTTCCTTCCTTTGGTTTCCTTAACCAAGCGCTTTACCATGTCATTTATGCATTCTTCGCTGGCACGGTATTCCATAAGACAACTGCCAATTGCTACACCAAGTGTTTGGCTTCGAGTATGGTCTTGGTTTGCTATTTGGTGTCTAGGTTCTCCAGCCTCTTTAACCACCCTGTGGAATTCTGTTGGCATGGGGTTGGTTCAGTTGTAACTATTTGGATTCTGTTGGTACCATCATCATTCAGTTTAAGTTCATCTCCATCAAATTGCCTCTTGTCATCAGAGTCAGAAACAAGCATTGCACCATCTTCCTAAGAAGTGTTCACCCCATGATTTGGGTCGGTACTGAGTTGTCTTGTCTCGATGCTAAGTTATTTTCTTGCAAGTGGAGTGCTCCTACTTCCTCCTGCAATATTTCCTGCATCTTCAGCAGTTACTTCCTTATGCTTTTTCTTTCCATCACTCATGTTTAAGCCAAAAAATAAAGAGTTCTCTTATTCTATTGAAGGAGAAATTTCTCTTCTAACTCTTCTTGTTTTTTGTGGCTGCAAGGTTAGCTATACATCCATCTTATCCACGAGACCATTTTGACTATCCGTAAACTTCTAGTTAATTTCATTGATTATCTGATTACGCTCATCTCCAGTAACAACTTCCTGTTGAGAAGAGGATTTTGGTGCTCCATTTCTATTATTAACTTCAGTTTGGTGAATGTTTCCTTCATCACTATTAGCTAATGCTCCTGTGGATCTCCCAAAGGTAGATCTTCCTTTTTAGGTGCCATTGACCTCTAATAACAAGTCTTCAAATCCTTCAAGTAGACTTCTGGATCTAACTTCTGGATCCTTCCAATCTCAAGTAGAGAGCTAGATCTAAGTCTAGATTTAGTTTTCTCAGTGAAAGAACCAAAATGTTGACGTCAAAAATGGATCAACACCCAAAAATAAGCTGTAGGGAAGGATTGAGACATAAATCAAGCAGATAATAGTAGAAATCAAAAAATAATAATAGGTAAACACAAGATTTTTACAGTGTTCGACAATCTTTGGCCTACATGCACTTTAAAGCTTTATTGGTTGTGGATATGAGTGAGTTTGTATGAGATTATAGAGAATTAGAGAGAATCACAAGTATAGGGATTTGACAAGTTCTAAGTCCTAGAATTGTCAAGAGTAGCTACCTCGGTGACTATTGTGAGGAAGGAAGAAGGTGAAGAGCAATGAAGTCCCCGATCTAGAGTGAAGAAGAAAGATCAGGGAGATAATCCTGTTTTGGTTGCCCTATTGTTTGTATTTATAGGGAAATAGAGTAGTGGGTCAGAAGCCTGCTTGCACTAGAGTCTAGATGAAGGGTCAAAGTTGTACAAAAGAAACCAAAGCCTTATAACCTAAGGTGATAGGTCGGTACCGAGCTATATAGCTTTGTGCCAAGTTATAAGTATTGGTGATAATTCAACACCAAATTCTAATTTACACCTCTATCTTCATGTTGATGTGTCCCATGCTATTTTCATTGATTATTGGTTTATTCTAGTAACCTTGTCTTTATCACTTAAGTTTACCCTGCTTTCTTTGTGAGAAATGCGGATTACGGATCTTAAGGCTAAGATTAACACTAGAGGGGGGTGAATAGGTTAATCAAAAATTACTACATCTTTTTAATTTATGTTAATTTAGACACAAAAGTATGCAATATTCAGACACAGATATGATCACAGAAACAATCACAGATGCAGAAATAAAATAAAAGCAGTAAAGGAAAGAACACACCGGATTTTATACTGGTTCGGAGTTACCCTACATCCAGTCCCGCAACACAAGTACAGATTTCCTTTCAAAAGAAATTGTACAATTACACCCTCGGTTTCAAGGCTACGAGGTACACCCTCCGTAATTTCGATCCTCTGTGTAGAGATACTTGATTTCCGGGCCACAAGTTTACCTAGTTGATTTACCAAGGCTACAATCACACCTTTTCCCTTTTGATTGATTTCTAAGGCTATAATCACTCCTTTTCTCGCTTAATAGATTACAAAGAAGTCTATAACTCTGAATAGCACTGAGAATCTTGTAGAGATAGTGATAGAGAATCAAACTTGAAGTAATCGAGTATGATTCAATGTTGATTTTGACAGAGTAATGATAAGAATATGTATTAAGAAATGAGGAAGAAGAAGAGGAGTGAAAATCAAAAAATATGATTTAAAATTCGTTGAAACTGACCCCTATTTATAGAAGAACAACAGCCATGACCATTCATGAAGAGTTATAGCGAATAAACACTTCTTTTGAAATTTGAATTTTTGAATCAAACTGTCACCACGTTGACATGGTCATGCTAGGCATGTCGACATCCCAAAGGATTTTTTGGTGTTTTTGATTTTCTTTGAAAATAACCTTTATCTTATATAAAAACTATTTTAAACTTTATAAATATACTTGATTATAGTTAAAATTCATAAGTAAATATAAAGAATAATATATATAGATTTTAACTATAATTTTATATTTAAATCTAAGTATAAATATTTAAAAGTTAAATATATTATTTAAAAAGATAGTTTAAAATCATGAGTAATTTGACTTGAAAATAAAGATGTTTTTGAGGCTAAAATTATTTAAAATCAGGATCGAGGATTTTGAATCTTTTAAAAGGAAAGTTTTGAAAACATTTTGAAAACATGATATAATTTTGAAAAATCATTTTGAATAAAAGTTAGGCGGATACAAAACAATGTTCCACTAGATTTTTCGTAGGTTCCATCCTACTTAGGGTTCCATCCCTTTAACGGGCTCGAAGTGGATTCCATTCCACGAATAAATTGGATTTTAAGATGCCAGTGCTTTTCTATGAGTTTTAACAAAAATTCCTAATAATAATAAAAAATACTTATCCTTGAAATCTTGAACTCTTGATAATCTTGATACTCATGAGTCTTCTATCTTGATATCTTGAATCTCTATACTGTACAGTCTTCATTCTTAGTACCTATGTGGTTAAATCCTGCATATACATATATATCTAAACTTATAATGTTAGTATTTATATTTTATAATCCATTCTAAAGTTGTTGTCATCAAAACCATCATCTCACAGACTAACAATCTCCCCCTTTCTGACGAGACAACCTTTGTTTATAAAATATTATTTCTATCCTAATAACTCCCCCTAAAACTAACAACTCTCCCTTAATCTATACCTAACTACCTTATTTTGTATTTCTCCCCCTTTGTCATCAACAAAAACTTTATCTAAACTAGATAACTCCAAACTATATAACTACCCCTAAAACTATTACTCTATGACATGTGATTATAATGATAGTGTTATCATAAATAATCAACACTTAAATCTAATACTAAAACATAGTCCTAAACTATTAAATATCCTAATTAAGAATTCACAATAATACTTATAGTAAAAACACATATAAGAACACGAGTTATTTATTACGTATATGGTTGTATTTACATTTGCGTTTGGAAAACACAAACAACAACGGAAAGAAAGAGAAGAAACCAATGTGTGTTTCTGATCGTAGGAGATCTATGAATCGAACAGTTTGGATAGTGAAAATAGAAATTTCTATGTTATTCGACAAGATTCCCATTTTTGTCGAAACATACTTCTCTAACACACACTAGTTTGTCATCATCCTCCTCATCTGCTTCTTCCATGGGTTCTTCTTCTTCTTCTTCGTCGTTGGCCTCTTGTTCTTGATTAAGTGAAGAGTCTTCATTAATCAAGATAGGGTTGGTCTAGTTGTCCATTAGGAATTTTTGCAAATTCCTAAGAATCTTGCCTTGCCTTTCCTGTTCCTTTGCCATACGAAGTTGAGTTACTTGAATTTCAGTCAACATCTGACGAACATCCTTCATAGATTCCTCCATTTTAGTCACACGAGCGAGAGTAGTGCATTGAAATGGACCAGAAGTAGGAGAGGGAAATGAGAAAGTTGATTTTATGTTTGATTTTGAGGATGAAGCCATGATTTTATTTATTTCAGAAGAGAGAATGAAGAGAAAATAGAGAGAATGAATTAAAAGTCGAAATTGAGAAGAATATATAACTGAATTTTTGAATTTTGGTGGGAAAATTTTTAAAAAATCAAAAACGTTATATATCGACATGTATACCTAAGGGATGTCGACATGGTCCTTTTAAAATTTAACTCTTTGATTTATTTTGATACCAATTGTTAATTATACTTGTTATTTATATTTTATATTTCAGTTATAGAACAAATACCTAATTCTCTTCTTAATTTAGTAAATGTTGATTCATTTAAGGGTTTTGTTAAGATATCAGCAATTTGATTCTCAGAATTGATATAATCGAGAGTAACTACTTCCTTACTTATATTGTCTCTGAGAAAATGATGTCTAATGTCAATATGTTTAGTTCGAGCATGTTGAGTAGTATTTTTGGATAAATTTATCGCACTCGTATTGTCACAATAAATTGGAGATTTTGAGAAATTTAAACCAAAATCTTTTAAGGTTTGTTGCATATATGTTACTTGAGAACAAGCCAAAGTAGTAGAAATATACTATGCTTCAGTTGTTGATAAAGAAACTCTGTTTTTCTTTTTACTAAGCCAAGAAATCAGAGAATGCCCCAAAAAGTGACAGGTCCCACTTGTACTTTTTCGGTCTGATTTACAGCCAGCATAGTTAGCATCACAGCAAGATATTAAGTCAAAAGAATCTTTTTTAGGGCAGAATAAACCATAATCAGACGTGTGTTTAACATATCTTATGATTCGTTTCACGGCTTTTAAGTGAGTCTCTTTAGGTTGGGATTGATACCTGACACAGAGACATACACTATGCATGATATCAGGTCTACTAGCAGTAATATAGAGTAATGAGCCAATCATTCCTCTATATAATTTTTGATCTGCATCTTTCGAGAGATCTTTTTTACTAAGATACTCATTGGTTGCCATTGGAGTGGGTTTTCCACTCGCAGTGGTCAAACCAAATTTACTAATTAGGTCTTTAGCATATTTTAAAGATAACATTATCTAATTGTTTTATTTGTAATCCTAAAAAGAAATTTAATTCACCATATGACTCATCTCAAATTCTTTTTTCATTATTTCAAAAAATTATTTATTCATTTCAAAATTAGTTGAACCAAAAATGATATCATCTACGTAAACTTGTACTAGTTGAATATCATTTTTATTTCTGTTAATAAAAAGAGTATTATCTACTTTACCAATTTCAAAATTAGATTGCAATAAATGAGATCTTAGTCTATCATACCAGGCTCTAGGAGCTGGTTTTAGATCATATAGTGCTTTTTTAAGTTTGTAAACATGATTTGGTAATTTATCATTTTCAAAAAGTGGTGGTTGTTCGACATATACTTCTTCTTTTACAAATCCATTTAAAAAGGCACTTTTAACATCAATTTGAAATAATTTGAAATTATTATGATTTGTGAAAGCATAGAATCCTAATGGCTTCTAATCTTGCTACGGGAGCAAAGGTTTCATCAAAATCTATTTCTTCTTCTTGACAATAACCTTGAGCGACTAATCGAGCTTTATTTCTAACTACTTCTGCTTGTTCATTCATTTTATTTTTATAAACCCATTTAGTTTCAATTATAGTTTTATTTTCTGGTCTAGGAACAAGTTCCCAAACATTATTTCTAGTAAATTGATTTAATTCTTCTTGCATAGCCAAAATTTTTGGAATTTTTGAAATTTTCATCAAATGAAACATGCATTGTTTCTTCAATGGTATTAGTTTTTAAATTTAACACTCTGTATGCTTTACTTCTTTTAGAATATCTGATAAAGATACCTTTGTCGGATTTAGGATCAACTTTATCTAAATTATCTTTTGTATTTAAAATAAAGCATTTACTTCCAAAAATTCTGAAATAAGATACCTTAGGTTTCTTTGAATAAAGAAGTTCATAAGATGTCTTATCAGTTAGAGGTCTTACTAAAGTTCTATTCAAAATATAACAAGCGGTAGCAACTGCTTCTGCCCAAAAATTCTTTGGTAAATTACAATCTTTAAGCATAGTTCTCGCACACTCTTAAATCGTCCTATTTTTACATTCTACTACTCCGTTTTGTTGTGGAGTTCTCGAAAATGGAAAATTGTGAGTTATTTCCTTTTTATTGCAGAATTCCTCAAACTTTTCATTTTCAAATTCACCACCACGATCACTTCGAATAGTTATAATTTTTAGAGAAAATTGATTTTGAATTCTTTTGGAAAATGTTTTAAAACATTCAAAAGTATCACTTTTATGTTTCAAAAATATTGTCCATGTAAATCTAGAATAATCATCTACAATTACGAAGACATATTTACTATGGTTTATTGATAGAATTTGAGATGGACCAAATAAATCAAGATGAAGTAATTCAAGAGGTTTTGAAGTTGAAATCATATCTTTTAACTTAAAAGAATTTTTTCTAAGTTTTCCTAATTGACAAGCATCACATAAACTATATACTTTAAAATTCATTTTAGGGAGACCTCTTACTAGATCATGTTTTGACAGTCCAGATAAGAGTTTGAAATTCAAACGCCCAAATCCCTTGTGCCAAATCCAAGGGTCACTTGTATTTGCTAATAAACACAGGTTATCATTTGAAATTTTCATACTAGGAATATATATATTCTTTTTCCTGGCTCCCTTAAATATAATGGTTGAATGATTATCTTCAATGTGACATTTATCTTTTTCAAATTTAATTTTATAACCTTTATCACATAGTTGACTTATACTTAGCAGATTATGTTTCAGATTCTTAACTAACAAAACATTAGTAATAGTAGGAGTTTCAGAATTACCGACTTTGCCGATGCCAATCACATATCCTTTTGAATTGTCTCCAAAGTTAACCAATCCTCCCTCTTTGTATATTATATCATTCAGTATATCTGGATTGCCAGTCATGTGTCTAGAACATCCAATATCAAGTATCCATTTGTTCTTTCTGATCTGCACAATTTGTCCGTTGCGGATTGATTCCTGAACACCCATAAAGCATGATTCCTGCACACCAAACAATTTTGGTAGATAACTTGAATTTGAATATTGATTATATGCAGACTCATGAAACAATGATGATTTGAATACTTCTAAATTAGTATTAACGAATATAGCCATTTTAAAAAAAACTTTTCAAAAATCAGATTATGAAACTTTGAAAACCTTGCACTGACACCAATTGTGAGAAATGCGGATTACAGATCTTAAGGCTAAGATTAACACTATAGGGGGGGGGGGTGAATAGTGTTAATCAAGAATTACTAAATCTTTTTAATTTATGTTAATTTAGACATAAAAGTATGCAATATACAGACACAGATATGATCACAGAAACAATCACAGATGCAGAAATAAATTAAAAGTAGTAAAGGAAAGAACAGACCGGATTTTATACTGGTTCGGAGTTACACTACATCCAGTCCTGTAACACAAGTACGGATTTCCTTTCAAAAGCAATTGTACAATTACACCCTCGGTTTCAAGGCTGCGAGGTACACCCTCCAGAATTTCGATCCTCTGGGTAGAGATACTTGATTTTTGGGCCACAAGTTTACCCGATTGATTTACCAAGGCTACAATCACACCTTTTCTCTTTTGATTGATTTCTAAGGCTATAATCACACCTTTTCTCGCTTAATAGATTACAAAGAAGTCTATAACTCTGGATAGCACTGAGAATCTTGTAGAGATAGTGATAGAGAATCAAACTAGAAGTAATCGAGTATGGTTCAATGTTGATTTCGGCAGAATAATGATAAGAATATGTATTAAGAAATGAGGAAAAAGAAGAGGAGTGAAAACCAGAAAAATATGATTTAAAATTCGTTGAAACAGGCCCCTATTTATAGAAGAACAACAGCCATGACCATTCATGAAGAGTTGTGGCGAATAGACACTTCTTTTGAAATTTGAATTTTTGAATCAAACTGTCACCATGTCGACATGGTAATGTTAGGCATGTCGACATCCCAAAGGATTTTTTGGTATTTTTGATTTTCTTTGAAAATAACCTTTATCTTGTATAAAAACTATTTTAAACTTTATAAATAAACATGACTATAGTTAAAATTCATAAGTAAATATAAAGAATAATATATATAGATTTTAACTATAAGTTTATATTTAACTCTAAGTATAAATATTTAAAAGTTAAATATATTATTTAAAAAGATAGTTTAAAATCAGGAGTAATTTGACTTTGAAAATAAAGATGTTTTTGAGGCTAAAATTATTTAAAATCAGGATCGAGGTTTTGAGTCTTTTAAAAGGAAAGTTTTGAAAACATTTTGAAAACATGATAAAATTTTGAAAAATCATTTTGAATAAAAGTTAGCGGATACAAAACAATGTTCCACTAGATTTTTCGTAGGTTCCATTCCTTTAACGGGCTCGAAGTGGATTCCATTCCACGAATAAATTGGATTTTAAGATGCCAGTGCTTTTCTACGAGTTTTAACAAAAATTCCTAATAATAACAAAAAATACTTATCCTTGAAATCTTGAACTCTTGATAATCTTGATACTCATGAGTCTTCTATCTTGATATTTTATCTAGATATCTTGAATCTCTATACTGTACAATCTTCATTCTTTGTACCTTCATGGTTAAATCCTGCATATACATATATATCTAAACTTATAATGTTAGTATTTATATTATATAATCTATTCTAAGGTTGTTGTCATCAAAACCATCATATCACGGACTAACATTCTTGACTTTCTTCTCATCAATCATGGAATTGGTCATCCATTCTTGGGAAAACAACTTGATCATGAGCATTGGAGAAATATTTGAGAAGTAAGGAGTTTGTGAGGGGAATAGGGTGAGAATTATTGGTCGGTACGACCAATCATAGCTCGGTACAGAGCTACGCCTTGTGCTCCAATCTCTCTCAAACTACCCAGAGTTGTTTCTTTATTCCTTCTAAGTGCACTTTGAAGATTTCGGGTCTTTTTATTTTCATCTTCATCTTGACTTCGGTGAAAATCATGAGCTTCGAGTCGGGTTTGATCTAACTTGGGGTTCAACATGAGAATTTTGTGTGTCCGACCTGAGTTCTGTTTGGGAACGATTTCTTGGAGTCCGACTCGAGAGTTTTATGAGTCAGACCTAAGAAAAACCATAGTTCAAGCCGAGCTGTATTGCATGGAGTCTGACCCAATAGTTTTCTTGAGTTGGACCCAAGAAAAACATAGCTTGGTACGAAGCTATGTTGCTTGGAGTCTAAACCAAGAGTTCGGGGAGTCAGACCCAAGAAAAACCATAGCTCGGTGCCGAGCTATGTTGCTCGAAACCAGACCAGAGAGTTTTGTACGGACCCGAGAAAAACCATAGCTCGGTATCGAGCAATATTGCTAGGAGTCTGACCCTAGAGTTTAGGGACTCAGAATCTGAGAAAAACCATAGCTCGGTGCCGAGCTATGTTGCTCACAGTCATACTAGAATGTTTTATGAGTCGGACCCAAGAAAAACAATAGCTCGGTACCGAGCTATGTTGCTTAGAGTCTAACCCAAGGTTTTATGAGTCTGACCAAAGAAAAATCATAACTTAGGTCTTCTTTCATTATTCCTTGGTTCAGCTCAATTATGATTTAGGCCCGACCCCAAGCGCCAAGTTAATCAAGTCAACCTTTTTTTCTCATATTTTGATATTTCCTTCTTTTTTCCCTTTTATCATGTTTCCAAAGTCATGAATCATTTGTCTTTTTTTTGACATTCTAACTTCCTGTTGAAATCAGCTTGGTCAAAAAACTGGTAAATACGTAGCTCATAACCTAGCCTAAAACCTATATAAGTGAGGTTTGTAGAACTCTAGCCGTCATCTCTAATCTTCATTTTCTTCTCTAATCCTAAAATTGCTTAATTATCCGCTAGTGGCGTTAACACATTAATTAAAAAGTGATTAAAATTCAAATTGTCCAAATCCTACCAGATTATATATGGATTCGAAGCTCTCGATGATGCAAAGGAGCGTCCAAAATTCGTTTTCCAATTTGATGCTCCAGTTGATCAGAAATTGAAAAAGAAGTTTCAGGCGGTTGTTTAAGGGTTTTCAATTCAATGGTGAAAGAGCAACAATTAGACAATCGTATGCTTCATCGTGTAGAGGACGTTGCGTAGAGTCCGGCCATATGGTTGGAACGTCGAAAGGGATGACGAATCCGTCGAAAATCGTTGAGATTTGGCCGGATTTCTCACGGCGGCGACTCCAATTCCAATAGCAGCAGGACCTAAGGTTGGCAGGATGGGTAGTTGGCAGTGCGGGCGTCATGGTAGCGGTCTCAAATCTGGTCATGGTGGCATGTAGTGGTTGTAGTAGGCAGTCAAATTTCATGGTCAAAGGGAAGCATGGGTTCAAACAACATGCGTGCGGCCAACGTGATGAGAAGATAACGTAACTTTCATTATAATTAAATTACTATTTAATTGTACCATCTTATTTATTTACCATTGTGCTATTGCAATCCTATAACCTTAATAACTTTTGCATATGAACTCTAATTCAAGCATGATTACTTACGTTAGACTCGTGTGAAATTCCGAACATTTTTGCATTAGTTTTGCTGAGTTTGGAGGCTGTTGGAAAAAGCATGTTGGTTTAATTTACTCAATTTAATTAACTGAATTTAGGTTCTAAAATTGATATTACTTGATGTAAAATTATAATTATCGATTCATGATGTGATATATTGATAAGTGTTTGATATTTTGGACATTTTAGATATGTTGAGTCTTGAGTTGATTGTTTATTGTTGATTGTTGTATTATTGAATTTTTAATTGTAATTTGTTATGGACTTAAAATATGACCATTACTCATTAAAATAAAGTAAGTAAAATTATGTAGTAACAAGAAAATAGAATAAACAAATAATCAAAGTGATTATTTTCTATATGATGTTTGTAAATAAAAGCGCTTGAATGAAATAAAATGAAATTAACTGGACAAAATTTAATAAGCTTATTTATGAATTCCAGGGGAAATTCATAAATAATATTGGAGAATTATTTTAAACTTAATTTGAAATATGTATTATTATTATTCAATGATGAAATGGAATTTTATAAATAATAATAGTATAGTTTTCGTGAAAATTACACTGTTTTGAAATAAATGTAAATGAACTGATTTTGGAGTATATTAAAGAGATTTAATATGATTATTATTACTTTGGCGTAATATAATAATACTGTTGATTTAAAAGGTATTTTGATCAAATTTCTCTTTTTGATAAAATATATTATTTGAAAAGATTTCAAGTAATGAGATTACAACAAAGTTTTTTGAAGTATATTATCAATTTCGGAGAATTATAATGGGTTTTAAAGTACACAAATGTGAGTTTATGATAAACAATAATGAAAATTATGTTATACTTAAAAGAAAAAAATGATTGCAAATGTGATGTTTTGAATGGGTGTAATATGTGATCAATGGTTGATTTTATTCATCACATATATTATTTTATTATGATGAGATCATATTTGGATGTGTTGCCATTATTACTACATTTTGTGTAGTTGACTATGGTTTTATTGTTTTAATTTTTATGTTCTAATATTGTTTGGATTAGTACACATTTGATGGTCAATGTTTTAAGACTGTTAATCAATGATTATTATACATTTGATGATTTACACTTACATTGTGAAGTGTCACTATAACGGATGATTAGTATGAATGTAAGTATGTCTGCGGTGTTATTTTCTTATTTAATGATTGAATATTGCCAATCTATGTGATGTTTAATGACTACTACCTTCATATGATGATTTGCTGCGAGGGATGAGTAGAGATACCATTTACTGGTTTTATCGATTGCATTGATTGCAATGGTTGGACTAATTTTATTGGATTTCATAGATTACGTTGATTTCAATAGTTGCGTTGATTGTACTGAATTGCAATGGTTGCATTGGTTCGATGGTTGAATTGATGCGATGATTGTTATGAACTAACGAGTATTTGGATGCAAGAGAAGAGCAGGAAACAGAACTACGAGGGCTTGATCCCTCAAAAGGTGTAACGATCTGCCATTTTGGACAATTTAAATCAACGATGAACTATACATGTCAGACTCAAGCCGTTCAACTGTGTAGATTGTTATGGGTTAAATTAGAAAGAGCAGAGAAAAAAACAAATACAGAATTTCGCAGCGGAATGATAATATATAATAATCCAATAATAGTTCATAAAGCTGTTTTATAAATACATTTAATTATTCTTTTACAACACAAAATCAGAGTTACAAAAGACAGGAATAAATAAATGCAGCGGAACAACATGGTTAGTATTATGAATATAATAAATACTAATAATACAAAATCTTCGTCTTCATCCTCCGGAAAACAGTCTTTGATAAAGTGAAAAGCTCAGGCTGACCTGAGCGAATTGAAAAGACAAAACATTTGAGTCAGAACTAAAAGATCTTACGTAAGTTAAATCAATGGTGAATAAATATGAGTGGAACGGTGTCAGAGATGTTTACGGGGTTTGACATCCCCTATCCACGTGAGTGCAATAACTTAAGAGATGTTCGGGATTTCCATCCTAAGGATCCGTTAAACTATCTACTATGTAGTACAATATGCTATTATAATATGTCTACTGTAAAGTATTAAAATAGCATTAAAGCGTTACCCATATCCCCTTTAATACATTTTATATAATGTCGTAGTCTATATAGATACTGTAAACTCCATACGCAAGTGAGCTATCAGGGAGCACTCTATGGGTACGACACAAAACAAATTCGTAGAAGGCGCGATATGGCATGCGACAAGGCACTCAAGGCAATGAACAAGGTAGATATACCAACTGCGTATCTGGACTGATGGTAATGCATAACAGCTACTACTTCCCACCTCGGAACACACTCCTAAATCAAAATCAAGGGTGGCCACCAAATCAATCACAAAGCAATAGAATAGTTGCGAAGAAATGTGTCCGATAGGAGGAATAACCTCACTTGGCCCGGCGTAGCTCCTATTTAAGCTGACTCACGAGAGTCAACATCACATAAATATCTCATACAGAATCATTTGCGAAACTATCCTACTTCATTTCTAAAATCTCCACCACGTAAACAGTTTTTGAAGTGGTTTTCGGTATTAGTAGAGAGTATGACAATTTCTGATCCCGATCTCTTTAACAACCAAACACTTATTTCACACCGAATGGTTCTTTTACATTTCAAACGTCAATTCACAATTTATATCAAAATATCATATTCAATTTCAAATCATATCTCTTTCGGAATCATATTCACTTTTAAGCCATATTCCCTTTTGAAATTCACATTCACTTTGAAATTATTGATAAGTTATGTGAATTATTTCTTCATTTCAAATCATTTTATTTACTCAAATATGTCATTTCATAAAAGGTATAAATTCCAAATTCAACTTAGATTGTATCATCATCAAGGATTTAAATATAAATACTTCAACTTTGCACAGTCTGAAATTTTAGAAAATACTTTAGATAGTCATGAATAATTTTAGTATTTTGAACATAACTTAAAAATAGATAAAAATAGTTTTTAAATAGTAAAATAGTTTAAGTGGATTTAAATTTTATTTAATTAGATTTCAAAATGATTTACAAAGATTAAATATAGATTAAATAGGTTTAATTAGATTAAAAATGATTTAAATATATTAAATATAATTAAATAGATTCAAATTATATTAATAGGTTTTAAATAGATTTAAATAAATTTAAAATAGACTAATTATATTAAATAGATTTAAAGTAGATTAAATAAATTTTATTTAGTTTAAAATAGGAAAAATAGGTTAAATTGGATTAAATAGGTTGTAATAGATCAATATAAATTAAAATAGTTCTAAATTGATCATAATAGTTAATTTAATTAAAATAGTTTAAATTAGTTTAAATAGATTTCAAAGTTATATCCAAACATTTTCAATAACTCAATTTTAATAAATTCATTTATATTTGACACTTCAACTTCGAAATTCAAATTTAAATTCTTTGAGCAATTCATTAAACCAATTCCAATTTCAACATTTAACATTGGAATTGTAGGAAATAATTTAGTTTATATAAATCAAATTTCTATTTCAAAATGCAAGTTAACTGAATTCAAAATTAAAAGAATAAAAAGAATAATTTAACCGGTCCGGTGTCCGTACATAATTTTCTACCCTAGGGTCAAGTGGTATGGATTTATCATTTTAATCCGCAATTTCAAATTTTACGGTTATATATCATTTTAAACCGCAATCCCGAATTAAATAAAAATCCATAAAATCGCTCGAGTCTATCATTTGATCTACAATGATTTTTCCTAAATCTATAGATAGTTCGGGTATGTATCATTTCAACCCACATGGAACTTGCAATATTATAGCAATATAAAATACAACATCCAGTCAACCAATATCTACAATCAAACATCCGTCACAATCATCATCCAAATCAACCAATAAACATCAATAGATAACTGATTATCATTAATAGGTATTAAATTTGACAATTAAATTCAATATTGAATTAAACGATGATTAAATGAAATAAAGATCAAATTTAACTAGAATGACAACTTTAACATACCTAACATCAATAAATTTATTTATAATCACATTATACATTAAATTTAACTAACATAAGATATTTTAGTGATTGTGAGTGGGACAAAACACTCACCTTTGATTTCAAATCAATTTGAAATCCAAAATGAGGCCTAAATTTCAATAGTCTTAAAATTCATCCAAACTAGCGTTGACATGTTTGGAATTCTGATACTATCACAGTGGAACAAATTGCACATAAATCCGACATCGTATGCGAAAGTTATGATAAGTAGAACGACTGAATTGAAATTTAAATAAAACAAAATAGAAATAAAAGGTTACCACTCAAGAACTGCCACGTCAACATGACACAGAACAAACTTAACAAGTTTGAACCCACTCCAGGTTTCAATTGAAACCCTAGCTGCCACGGTTCCTACCAATTACGCTGCTACTATGATCGTCTATGGTCAAATCAGATGCCACCATCACCTCCCTCGCCTTGAGTCGCCCCTCCACATTGGTCGTTGCTCCATCCGCCTCCCCCATTTTTCCTACCGCCGCCGCCGCTATAGTCTCTGTTCATGGCGAATTCGGCCATTATGAGAGGTTTGACTAAATCCCGGAGACTTGCTCGACAATCTCTACCACCCCATGCCTCCTGATCGGCCTAAGGACGTGGATCCACCGTACGCTCAAACCCCTACCCAATGGACGGCCGCAATTAAACTATCAAATTCAGGACACATAGAGACTCAAATCCAAAAACCAACTACAGATTTAGCTAGCGCTTATCAAGATCTTCGAATCGATATATAATTTGATAGGGTTTGAGGAATTTAATTTTCGATTTGAATTTTGAAATAGGATTGTAGAGTTTGAAATTGAACATCTGTTTCTGCCATTGCAAGAAAGGAATATGCAGACAGAATTGTATGTATATTAATGAGGAATAGAAAGGCTATTAGAGTTTATAACGGGCTATATATATGTAGATCAAAAATAGAAACGAATGGACTAGATCGATTTGAAAGTTGAACGATAAACGATCTAAAAAGCCCGTTTCGTTCCCAAAACAAAAATAGGTCACCCATATATTGAAATAGATGTTTTTAATATTTCTAAATTCAATGGAGCATGTTTCAAGTCCTAATTCCATTGTATGAAGAATGTGAAGTGCAAGGGCTAATCGCTACTAATCCTGAGGATATTTCCAAAATGGATGTAGTAGGAATAGTGCCTTCGGTTCCGTTCGAACCCGGGACGGACTTGTATGGATGAATGCTTGCGAAACATCGTCAGGTGGACGATGGGCATTCTAAGGGATATGTTCTATAAAGGTAACGCTTAGCCTCAAGCCTCATCAAATGGGAATGACTGAAAATCAGGGGTTATGCAGCAAGGCTAGGTGGGTAGCACCCAAGCAGGGTGAGGCCATTCCAGTCTAGATGTCCCTTTTTTTTCCGGCTTAGTGGTGCGGTTGTTGATCCCAACCGCGGGGTGATCTCACTCGGGACTGTCCATTAAGGGATGGTTCCGGCCTTTTGTTGCAGGGGATGAAGGGAGTAATCCTCGATACGGTGATCTAGGCCCCGTACTGTGACAGGTGGTACCCCAGTGCCTAGTCATTAGTTGGAAATCCATTCTCCCTACGAGCCTTGTACGAGTTTTTTTTGTATTACCCACTTTGTGGCTAGTAGCTGGAATTTAACAATGTAACAATTTCGGCTATTTTATAAGTATTTGTATATAGACCCTATTATAATATCAGAGGATTTCTATAAAAATTGTTTTGGCTATCGTAAGGTAAAAACACGACATGTTTATTTGTGGCGTGGTCTTACGAGATGCTTTTGTTTTTCAAAGGATTTTTGAAACTTTAATAATCAATTGGGTGTGATTTTCTCACGCTGGTATTCCAGACTGACTCGGGTGTTATTTAACTGTAATGCTCGGGTCAGACCGAGTATTATAGAATACAGGTTATGATGCTGTGGAGCTCAGGGGACGAGCTGGATGACGATACGTACTCTCGTACTTGTTTATATATATATATATATATATATTCCGCTGTGTTGAGTCGTTGTGTATCCATTGTATGTTATTGATGTGAGCTGTGATTGATGTACTCTGCTGATGTAATATATAAACAGAGATATTTTTGGTTGAGTAAAGATTATTTATTATCTATTATATTTTATTCCGCTGCGATGGTTAGATTCTGATGTAAATTTTGTTTTCTCTTCTTCTACCTCTTCTTCTTTAACCCTAATGGTTCGTATTTCTGTGCAACTTGAGTTGATTGTTGTAGAATAGTGTTGACTCAAAGGGTACGTATTTGCGGGTCGTTTCACTTGGTATCAGAGCTTAGGTTGGTGATAACCTTGGCTCTGGTGGGAATTACTCATAGAATAGAGTCAGTAGTACTCTAAAATGAGTTTGAGCGTATTAATAGATATGAGTGCGTATTTGTTAGTGAATATAAATTGTTTTAATATTGTGTTGATTGGTTTATTGAGTGGCATATGAACCTTCGTCGGCACAGTCTGTACAACTGTATCGAAGGGGTTTCTAAACACTTGAATAGAACAATTGACACGATATTGTTTTAAATATGGGTGAATGAAATAATTTTACCCAAAAACATATTTTGATATAAAGAATAGTTTTTGACAACCTTTTTAGCTAATATATGGTTGCTTGGATGTTAGGAAGAATAATGTTAAAGCATTATCATTGATAAGTGAGAATTTGACTAGAAATGGAAATATAACTAAAATTTAAGGAAATAAATCCATTATAAAATGAAATTTATAAATATGTATTATAAATGTAATTTATGCATTAAAATACAATTAAATAAGAATTTGTACAAATAAATTGTACAAATGAATTATAGATAAAATTTATCTAAGCAGGCTTTAGAAGTTTAAAATCCCGGAGATTTGGAAATGTTTATCGAAGTGTTTTAAATGATAAATGATGGCATTATTGTTTTGGAAGTAATTCTGAATGGAAATTTGTTTTAAAATGGATTTTGGAAGTGAAATAGCATTGGATTCACTTCAGTCACTGGAAAATAACTTCGATGATGACTGCAGCATCATCGATGTTCATTTTCGAGTTTCTAAGTGATGGATTGCTACCAAAAATTGATTTGCTCAGAAAAGTTAGTTGTTTTTGTAAATTTCGAAGGAAATTTGTTGGGGAATAAAACCAGGATTGGTTTAATTTTTGAGAAGTGTGATTTGAGATGTTGAAGATTTCAAAATGATTTGAAACCAAAAAGCCGTGTGTTTAAAAATCCTGATGAGATAAGTTGTAAGCTTATAAATTGAGATGATTTTTAAATCAGGAAGGAAATATAAGCTTTGAATGTTGGAGGGTAAATTTAAAGAGAAAAGTTAAAAAATGAAATTTACTTAGATGGGAAATAAATAAAAAAAGAAAATTGACTGGATTGACATTAACTGGGTAGGCTGAAAGTAATATCCAGTTGTATTTAAATTAAATTGAAATCGAATTGAGTTAAATAAACCTGAGTTAAAATAAAATTGAATTTGAATAAAAATTCAATTGAGTTATCAAATGGAATTAGATTCTTACCTGAATAAATGGAAATAAGTTGGATAAGGATTGAATTGAAATAAATAAATCAGAATGACTTGTAAAAGAATTAAAAATCCATGAAATAAAAATATGCTTGGGTTATAAATAAGCATAAGTCCTGGGTTAAAAATAAAAGATGAATATATTCAAGCCTAGAACGAGTGTGATTGTATGAAATATAAGTTGTGACTTGTTAAATTTGAAGGTGAGATAGAAAACCCAAAAATAAATATCTTTGGTGAATTGGAAAATAAACAGAAAAGCCAAACTTGAATTATAAAATAATGTGAACTAAGAAAATTAAATGAAGTGATATTTGGAAATAAAATCAAGCATTGTACTATAAATAGGAGAGAACTAATTTGTTAATAAATTATTTAATGAAATTGAATTGTGAGTTTATAATGAAGATTGGAAATAGAACTCAAGTTATAAATTGAATTCGACTTAAATTGTCAGTAAAGTAAATGTAACTGAATTGTGAGTTCATGAAATTTAGTGGCAAATTGAAAATGGATTATGGATCCAGAACTTGAGTTATAGATTAAAATTTAACTTGGAGTGTTAACAAATTTAATATAATTGGGAATATATCGAATAAAAATGTGATTTGATTAAAATAGTAATGGGATGGTTTGTATTGTGAATAAAATCCAAATATGTGGAAATAAATTGGATATGGCCTTGTAATCAACTGAGTTAAGCTGAGTATAAAAGAGAAAATTTACCTGTAAAATGAAAATGAGCTTTAGTATAAATGTAAAAAAAAATTGAAGTAAATTGACTTAAGCTGAATTAATCGAAGAGAGTTGAATTTAATTCAACTTAAACCAAGTTTAGTGATGTTGGATTAAATTTGAATCAAGTAAAAATACATATGGATTGAAATAGAACTGGGTAGGTTGTAATAATATTTAAAAAAATGGAAAATTCGGAATGGATTGAGTGGATAAGTTAATTATATTGAATAAGCGAATGGATGGGATAAATAAGAACCAAAGGAAGTGTTGGTTTAAATAAGTTGAGAAATGGTTATTAAATGAAATAGCTTGGATTGTTTTTGAGCTAAATAAAATAGTTTGGAATAAACAAATATGGAATGAAATGTAAATAAATGAATTGTAAATAAAATTTAAATGGAATGTGTTGAGCTAAATAAATGATTGTGAATGGATTAAAATAAAAGGGAAGTTTAATTGGTAAATAAGATGAACCTAAATTGTTAATGGTTTTGAATGGAACTTGTTTGAATAATGGAACTAGTTGGGTTAATAAATGAAATACAAGTGAATGTATTCAGATCTGAAATGGAAGCGAGGATAATTGGATTGTGAATAAATTTGGAAATGGAATAGAATTAAGAATAAAATTGAGTGAAATCAATTTAAATTGGTTATAAAACATAAGTACTTATTTATTCACCTAAATCTCGTCAAATTGCGTGGAATAAATTGTTGTTTGTTGTAAATGGGGTAATTAAACATTCTATGAGTGAGAGTAGTAAAATAAATTGATTTTGAAAGCAATTGAATTAAATATGAGCTCAATTTGCTTAAAAATAAATTAAATGTAAATGATTGAGATTAAAACCATTTTAAATTGATGAGGTTGTATACGAATGGATTGAAAACCATTCAAATTGCATAAAAATGGTTTATAAATAAATTGGAACAGTTGAATTAACATGGAAATTGTAGAAGTTGCTTATGGAAAAATGTTTGGTGTGAATTTCTTTTAGAATTCATACGTTTTAACTATTGCAAGTAAGTGAAATGTGTTAAACTTCTTATATTTGGCACGTACAGGTTTAAACTGAGTAAGTACAGGTACCTGGAAGCCGTGAGGCTGGATTGGGTTGTGCTATATGCTAAAAATAATAAGTCGCTTGCTTAAAATGCTAAATAAGGTACGCCTACGCAATAAAAATAGGAAATATGAACTATTTTTGGTTTTTTCGACCGTGTGGGTCGATGTATATATATATTTATCTCTTTTTTCAAATTGCAAAAGATCTTCCTTACAAAGGGGACTCTGCCAAAAATTTTCAGAAATTTTGGGAGTTAGAAATTTTTTGAAAATTTCGAAAAATTTTGTTAACGACAAAGCGATTTCAAATTAGAAAATTGAAATGAGTTAGTGAAGGAAACTAATTAAAATAATGACATGAATTAGTTATAAATGAAAAATAAAATTTAAAGTTAGAATTGAAAATAAATTGAATTCGTATGGAAATGAAAGAATCAATGTGAATAAAAATGGGTATAAACTAAGTGATAGAATGAAAATAAATATAAGAAACACATAAATGCTTATACTAGCTTAAGTAAGGAATGAGACATTCTCAATTGAAAATTGATATTCCGAATATAATCTAAGTAAGTATTTGAGTTAATGGATATTGACATCTGCAAGTGAGTCGATAAAATGTTTTGGGATATTGTGATTGGATATTAGTATTAAGCAGGATATGCAGGTAATCTAAAGGAAAATAGAATTGGATTGATTTCAAGAGATAAATTTGAAATGATCGACAAAAAGGTATGTATTTAAATTTGGTATGGAATTTGATTGCGATTTGGATTTGGTTTTGGATTGAGCCACTTGGCATTTTGTTTTCTTTTTGGATTTGGGAGGCCGTAGAGCCATTTTGCAGTTGTACCGAGTCAGCCGCGCAAAGGAAACGCTGGCAAAAATTTTCGGGAATTTAGGGAGTTAGAAAAATTTTAAGAAAATTTTGACAATTCAAAATTGGATTTAAGATTAAAACTGGAAGGGTTGAGAAAATAGATTGTTGCAAACTAGGGAAAGGTTTGGAATGTTAATAAGAATCATAATGGTCTTTTATAAAAGATAGTTGGTAAGTTGTTGAATTGTTAGAAGCTGTTTGGTTTTGGGAAAGTAACGGGTTTTGGGACCATTCTTCTTGATTAGTAATTTCGGGGACGAAATTCTTTTAAGGGGGGAGGAATGTGACGACCCGGAATTTTCAAGCATTTAAAATTGGAATATTAATTGATTTTAATTATTTAAAGGTTAATTATCAACTTAAATTACAAATATCATAATTTAATTGACAATTAAATTGTTGAATTAAATAACTTGAATTTGAATAAAATGTTGAATCTGGAATTTTAGTCCGATTAAAAATAATTTGAAGGCTTATAAAATTTATATTGATAATACTGAGAATAATAGAAATTTTATGATTGAATTTAACACTGATTTATTCAGTTTTAATAATATATCGTTTGAATTGAATTGAAAAATAGTCTTCCGAGGCACAATCTCGGAATTTGACGAAACCAGTTCCATTGGGTCCGTAATATTATATTTTTGTCGGATTTCAATTTTCGCAAGGTGCGGAATTACCGTTTGATCGTAAAACCGTAAATGCATAAAGGAAGCTAATTAACTTAAATTGACCTAGTCAAATCTTTTTATTGAAGTCTCAAACCCTAGCTTCTAACGCAAGCCTTATTTACACTTTAGTAATTACGGCCGAAGCCCTTTCCTACAGAATCAGATCCCTCTCCTTTGTTCGAAATCAAGGCATGACCGAACTTGTTTTCTTTTCGTTTCCAAATCAATGCCGATCCTCAATAAAAAAAAATTGAGATCGAATTCAATTGAAGGCCGAGCAGAGAAAAACTTTAATTAATGACCGCCTCCTATTTTTTTCAAATCAAATTGTTTTGTCAAAATCGCGTCTTCCTCTGTAAATCAATCTCGTTCGATTGAATGGAAAAAGAGGGGCACGGGCGAACTACATCGGCGACGACTGAGGAGAGTCAGGCTTCAAGCCGAGTTTGATTTTGTGAGGGCTCGACAGTTTTTTTTGGGTGGTAGCAGTAGGAGGAGCGCTCGAGCACGATTGGTTCAGGAAAGTCGATAGTGAAGCATAAAAGCGGGGTTACTGCGCCTTGGGGGTTTTGATTGCGACGCGATGATGAGTGTGGTGTGGTTCTTCGCGATGACTTCGTGCGCGTGAAGGTGAGACTTTTGCTGTTAATAAATTTATTTTGAACACGTATATGATTCTCTTATTTAAATACAAGTAGAAAACTTATAATGAATTACAGTAAGTGAATCTATTTTGGGTTTTAATTTGATTTTTGTGAATTTGTTCAGAAAGAAAAACAAAGGGGTTTACTGTCTAGTTTTAAAATCCTAAGGTTTATATATACACATACACATGTGTACAAGAAAATTTATGTGATTACAGTAAGCTAGGTTAAAAAAAAGGGGATTAGTTAAATTTAAATTTAAATTTAAATGTTTAAAATGAAATTGATGGTTAATTTAATTATCGAATGGAAATTTAAACTCGCTCAATTGACTCGAATATTAATAAACCGTAAATATTTATACATGGTCTAAAATCGAGGAACAGGCTGGAACGGAAAAGTAATGGAAATGGATTGCAAATAAAAGCAAAAGGTGAGTTAATCTCACTCAGTTTAAAATTTAAATTTAAATGATTAAATTTAAATAATTGTTTGGATGGTTGAAATTGATTGATGAATATGGTATGGAATATTCTGGAATCGATATATTATTGTGCTAACATCCGTGGATGCAGGGAAAACAGGTTGGAGGGATCCAACTGGATCCCTCAACATTTATTTAAATTATTTAATATTCTCTGCTGTGCATATTGATATTCTATGATAAGTTATATTGGAATATTAAATGTTATGGTTGATTTGATATTTGGGTGAATGAATTACCAAGATTTTATAGATTGGATTTCGAATAGAAAATAAAAGGAAGAAAATTTGTAAGTAAAATAATTATGGAAATGTGAATAAATTTAAGAATGACATAAGAATTCTAATTAATAAATCTTGAATATAGAAAGAAGATTTTTGAATTAATAGCAGGTTAATGAATTTTAAACTCCAATGCTAATATCTAAAAGAACAGAATATTTATTTTAAAATTTAAGATTTTAAAATTTTGAAAGGAACAAAAAAAAAGAAAATGGGAAAAGCCTGAAATTTGTATATTTCAGTTAAAAGATTTAAAATCAAATGGAAAATAATAACAATAATAATTAGGTGCATAATTAATGAAATTGGAAACGAATTGAGTAATTTAAGAAAACTTATTTCAAATGGAATAAATTGGGAATCAATTTGGAAAATTGATTTAAGTAATTTGAAGTTGGAATTCTCCCTGGATAACCAAGTACGTTTTCAAAGTAAATTTTAAATATAAGTTAATAGTTTTAAAATTTGTTTTAAAAGGTATGTTTTGGAAAATTTATTATTTCTAATATTTAAATTTTAAAGTAAGTATTTTCTCAAATCTATTATAGTAGTAATTATTTAAAGAGTGACTTAGTATTTTGTTTCAACAGTGAAAATCTAGTTTTATATTTTATTAAGTAACTTTATTTCCAAATATTCACATAAGATGTATTTTTAACAAATTATCAAAGTAGTTTTAATTTATATGTTTTAAAAGTATATATTTCTAAGTAAGGTGTTTTAGATTATTTTACATCTAGTTTTGTGCTTGGTGATTTCAGAGGAGATAGAAATATTTGGGAAAGTTGATTCTAAAGAAAGATGGTTTTGAAAACTGTTCTCAAAGGACTGAAAATAGAAATATATCTTGTGAAGATATTTTTGGACATTAATAAATAATTGGGAAAATTATTTATTGGTTGATGGTTGTTGTGTGAATATTAATTGATAGTTAAATCACCGACTATCAATATTGGACAAATGCGTTGATCGTTTCGAAGAGACCGGGATCGAGATTTATTTCTCGAAAACCACTTCGATCCGGTTTGTACGTTTCGTGTAAACGATTTTGGATTCGAAGATGGAGCAGTGAAGTGCAAGGGCTAATCGCTACTAATCCTGAGGATATTTCCAAAATGGATGTAGTTGGAATAGTGCCTTCGGTTCCGTTCGAACCCGGGACGGACTTGTATGGATGAATGCTTGTGAAACATCGTCAGGTGGACGATGGGCATTCTAAGGGATATGGTCTATAAAGGTAACGCTTAGCCTCAAGCCTCATCAAATAGGAATGACTGAAAATCAGGGGTTATGCAACAAGGTTAGGTGGGTAGCACCCAAGCAGGGTGAGGTCATTCCAGTCTAGATGTCCCTTTTTTTCTTTCGGCTTAGTGGTGCGGTTGCTGATCCCAACCGCAGGGTGATCTCACTCGGAACTGTCCACTAAGTGATGGTTCCGGCCTTGTGTTGCAGGGGATGAAGGGAGTAATCCTCGGTACGGTGATCTAGGCCCCGTACTGTGACAGGTGGTACCCCAGTGCCTAGTCATTAGTTGGAAATCCATTCTCCCTACGAGCCTTGTACGAGTTTTGTTTGTATTACTCACTTTGTGGCTAGTAGATGGAATTTAATAATGTAACAATTTCGGCTATTTTATAAGTATTTGTATATAGACCCTATTATAATATCAGAGGATTTCTATAAAAATTGTTTTAGCTATCGTAAGGTAAAAACCCGACATGTTTATTTGTGGCATGGTCTTACGAGCTGCTTTTGTTTTTCAAAGGATTTTTGAAACTTTAATAATCAATTGGGTGTGATTTTCTCACGCTGGTATTCCAGACTGACTCGGGTGTTATTTAACTGTAATGCTCGGGTCAGACCGAGTATTATAGAATAGAGGTTATGATGCTGGGGAGCTCAAGGCACGAGCTGGATGACGATACGTACTCTCGTACTTGTTTATATATATATATTCCACTGTGTTGAGTCGTTGTGTATCCATTGTATGTTATTGATGTGAGCTGTGATTGATGTACTCTGATGATGTAATATATAAACAGAGATATTTTTGGTTGAGTAAAGATTATTTATTATCTATTATATTTTATTCTGCTGCGATGGTTAGATTCTGATGTAAATTTTGTTTTCTCTACTTCTACCTCTTCTTCTTTAACCCAAATGGTTCGTATTTCTGTGCAACTTGAATTGATTGTTGTAGAATAGTGTTGACTCAAGGGGTACAGATTTGCGGGCCGTTTCAGTATCCATAGATGACAGCAAGTCACTGTTTCGTACCAATGAAATAACTGTCCTGTTCGTATCTATCCACTTTGGTTGGTTCGAAACCATCATGAAGCTGCTGTTCGAAAACGTAAGAGTGTGTTAGTTTGAATCCACCAGTCAGCTACTCTTCGTCTCCATCGTGGGTCCATGTTCGAATCCATATGCATAGACTTATTCGCATCCATTGAGTAACGAGCCAGGGTGACGTGTTATTCTTCGATATGAGCAAGGCGAAATTCATGAAGTCGATACGGTCAACTCGGAGTAAAGAACGGATCGATGCGAGGTATGCGGGCCACATCACCACGAGAGCACGTGCAGTTTGATCGATTCGAAGGAATCGATTCGAATTGGTCGATTCGAACCAAACAGCCACCCGAGAAATCTCAACTCGTCTCCATCATATCTCAAGATCCTCCGATGCAAATGCTATGAAATGTTCACCGGAGATTGCACACGAGCCAAGGAACGTTCACACCAAATTTCAGCTCCATCGGACATGATCTTGATCGATACGAAATGATTTCGTATCGATCACAGATCGTGTCGAAACTTTCTGGAATTGGTCGTGTGGGCCCCCTCACGTGCCAGAGCGAATCTCCCAAAGTTTGAGCGAAGTCTCAGCCTCCTACGCCTATAAATAGGGCCCCAGAGCCTACAGAAGAAGGATCTTTTGACTTTCAAGGGCCTAGACTCTGCCGGATCGAGATCTCTATCGTTCTATTGCTGTTGAATTCAAATTTCCAGCTGTAATTTGTTGTTGCTTGCTGTACTTGCTTGTAATCGACAAAAGAGAATCAATAAAGTTGCAGAAAACTTCATAGTGGACGTAGGAAACATGCCAAACCACTCTAAATCGCTTGTCTGTGCATTTACTTTCCAGTTGCTTGGAGTTTTTGTTAGATAATCCTCATTTTCAATTTATATTCTTCATTATTATCTCTTCAAAAACTTCCGAAGAGTGTTGTGCCCAATTTTAATGCAAACACTTTGGTGCTTTCACTGAGAAAACCCAGATTTTCTCCTTCTCGTTGGATCTGTCGTCGATATCGGATTGAATAAATCTAAGAGAGAGATCTAGATCACTAATTCGAGTTCCTTCCCTTCTATTCAAATTTGCATAAAGTCTAAGAAAGGAATTCAACCCTCAAGATGGTTAGCACAAGGACCACCTCCAACGCTGTCAATCAAGAAGACCAAGATAGACGTAATCCTACGCCACTACTTCCCTCTAACCAAGACGCTACCGGACACTCGGAACCATCAGGTACGGTTACTCGACAAGAGTTTCAGCTGCTGCTTCAAGAGCTGACCCAAAGTCGGAAACAACTAACAGAACAACTACGCGCCAATGCCGAGCTGACCAACCGGTTGAATCGCCAGAAGCGGAGGAGATCTAGGAGAGATCATGCTTCTCACTCCTCCAGCGAGAGTTCTTCCTCTTCTGATTATCATCATCGATCTCCGCGACCCGGCTAGATGGGGGTCACATACAAACTGCTGGATATCAACCGGCAATGAACGATGGACAGCTGAAAGTTGGTCCATCAGCCAGTTTCCAAACCGGGTCCTCCTCCCGAGGAGGGTGCCGCTCATTACTACACAGACTACCGCGCCACGACCGTCGCGGCTGAACTAGGGGTCGATGCCCAAAATCAGTCGAATTCGGACCGTCGTCAACACGGGCATACTCCTGAGCCATATGTCCCAGAGGACTATGAGCCAAGAAGGCAAGATATGGACCGTCAACAGCATCCGGTCCAACCACATAATATGGAACACAATCACACTCCGGCACAACACACACAGAACATACAAATGCCGGATCTCTCGACCATGATAAGCCAGATGATCCATGAGAGCCAGGGTATCACGGATGATGACTAGGGAGTCTCCCGAAGTCATACTCCTTTTACGGACGATATACTTACTGCAGAACCCCCTCGGCGATTCAGGATGCCGACTCTACACATGTACGAGGAAAACTCCAACCCCAACCAACATATTCTGAAATATGAATGGCCGATGAGCGCTGCTAGAGCTGACGATGTAATGAAGTGTCGTAGTTTCCCCATCTCCTTGGGGGGCATCGCTACCATGTGGTTCACTCGACTGCCACCTCAATCTGTCTCCTCCTTTGACCAGTTGGCCATAAGATTCATTGAGCAATTCCGCATGCATGTGCAGAAATCAGCAATCCGAACGATAACTCCATTCTTATGGCGTTGACTAAGAGAATTGACCTCGATTCTGAGTTTGGCAACTGGTTGGCTGGAAAACCACCTGCATCATTGGACCCTATGCCAAGGCTGCTCAATTCCGGAGAAGGGAAGATGCGAAATAGTTTAGGAAGCAGACTGATGCAGGGCCAAGCATGGAAGGATCCAAAGCAATGTCGCGATCAAAAAGTCCGACGAGAGTTTTGGAAAAGTTCAGCTGAACATTCAAAACAAACAAACTCTGCAGAGAGAGAACGTGAATCAAACTAGAAAGCGAGATCAGAACCGTGGCCCACCGCGGAAGAATCCTATGTTTGAAAACTACACTACTTTGAATACATCACTGGAGAACTTGTATTTACAAACCTGTAATACAGTTCAATACAAAAAACCAGCTCCAAAACCGTCATCAGAAAGACAAATCCAGACGGGAAGATTTTGCAGGTTTCATGAAAGCTACGGGCACAATACAAATGAATGCCATCATTTGCAAGATCTCATAGAAAAATTGATTAGAGAAAGGAAGCTGGAACAGTTTGTGCAAGCGCTGCAGCCTAGAGGAGCGGGCCCATCAAATCAAAATAGTGAACCCGATCGACCAAGGCAGGAGGACTCTACCTGTCTCGGCGGGAGATTAATGATAAACACCGTCAGTGGCGGAGCCACTTTGTCAGGAGCTGGAACGACGAGGATCTTCGTACTGTTACACATGACAGGCTTTATTTAGTTAATGAATACTTTGCAATTTGTCTTTGCATTCTGAAGTTTGAACTCGTAATAAGGTACTGACTTTGCCATGTTTTTTCCATTCCAGCAATAAATTACCATCTCTTCAAGCTAGAGCTGTGATTCACCGAATGCGACATTCAACAATCACGACGCACGAAGAGCTAAGTTCTATCGCATGATGGTATTTATTCAAATAGCGAGTGACTGTGATACGACCGGCCACTCACTAAGTGAAAGCTCAGCTCGGGGGCAAGCCATCACATCAAAGGCTGAACTGGACCGACACACGGCAGTCCTATAACTAACTCCACTTTCCTAGAGTGCGAATTGGAGTATAAACATCAACTCTAGGTTCCTAGAGCGTGAAACGGAGTATAAACGCTAACTCCACTTTCCCAGAGTGCGAATTGGAGTATAAACATCAACTCTAGGTTCCCAGAGTGCGAACTGGAGTATAAACACTAACTCCACTTTCCCAGAGTGCGAATTGGAGTGTAAACATCAACTATAGGTTCCCAGAGTGCAAACCGGAGTATAAATATTAACTCCGCTTTCCCAGAGTGCGAATTGGAGTATAAACATCAACTCTAGGTTCCCAGAGTGTGAACCGGAGCATAAACACTAACTCCCAACTCCCAGAGTGCGAGTTGGAGCATAAACATATAAATGCAGTTTCGCAGAGGGTGGACCCGTCTGCCTAATGACTTCGGCTATATCCTAACCAGGTTTGAGGAGGATGGACCCATCCGTCTAACGACCTCGCTTGTTAACTAGGGGTGGATATGATCCGACCATCCACGAACCCGATAAATCCATTGTTCCCAAAGTGTGAACGAATTCCTAAAAACCCCAAACAGATGTGACTGACCATCTGTCGGCTAACTACAAGTTCCCAGAGCGTGAATCGGAGTATAAACATCAATTCCAGGTTTCCGGAGTGCGAACCAAAACATAAATGCTAACTCCAAATTCCCAGAGCGTGAATTGGAGTATAAACACCAATTCCAGGTTCCAAGAGTGCGAACCAAAATATAAATGCTAACTCTAGATTCCCAGATCGTGAATCGGAGTATAAACATCAATTCCAGGTTCCCGGAGTGCGAACCAAAATATAATGCTAACTCCAAATTCCCAGAGCATGAATTGGAGTATAAACGTCAATTCCAGGTTCCCGGAGTGCGAACCGAAATATACATGTTGACTCCAAATTCCCAGAGTGTGAATTAGAGTACAGATACCAAGTCAAAGTTCCTAGAGCGCGAACTGTGTTACAAACATCGATAACTCTCGAATTCCCAGAGTGCGAACCAGATTATCGATCATGGATTATCCTAAGTCCCCAGAGTGTGGACATGTGCTCAAGATTTGCATTAGGTGCGATTGACCACCAAAATACAAATGCTGGTCCCCAGAACTGGGGGCAAAAGCTTAAGTGTTAATCACTAACCGAAGTGATACAATGTCCAAAATTCAACTCATTCATCAATTATGACGTGTGATCAAGATTTTCAGACTTGGCAAATAAAATGAGCTCAACTTGAAGGTAAAAACACCACAAGTACACTGGACTGAAATTCAAATGCAGCAAATACTTAAGCACAAAAGAAATGGGATTTGAAGCAAAGAAACTAAATGTCATTTCAACTAACTGTATGTGAAGATTCATGTACAAGTTATTCCAAAAAATTCCTACTTGCAGGGGGCCGAGCCTGCATCTATACATGGCCTATGAAAGAAAAATAAAAGTAACCTCCTAACTATCAAAAATGCGCCAAAGGGGGCTTATCTACTTTTTCTTCTTCGACCTCAATGTCCGGTATTTCAAGTCTGGGAGGAGTCAAACTTTGAGGTTCTAGTGGCTGCGAGCTTGAAGTTTCCATAACTAGCTAACTCACGTGAAATCATCATTAAACGACAAAGAGCCCGTATGTTCTCCTCGTGTAAAGTGTGTGTTGTGCAGCGATGTGCATTACTTGGATAAATTTTGCAGAGTTAAAGAAAATATGCAAACGACAAAGCTTCGAAGTCCAGTTATAATGACGGTCATTGCTGACCATCATCGCCAGATCATCTAAATATTGGCAATCGATCCGGATTAAAGTTGTTATGGTTCCATCGACGAGCTTTGGAAGGTAGTCAAGTATGCAGTTTAACTATCAAGTCCAGATAGGCAAGAATGGAGCTCGTCGGAATTGTGCTAAAGAGTGTCAGAATTTCATATCCATCATGGGAGGTTTCGAACCGATCCAGGAAGCTCGTTCGAGTCCATCAGGATGCAAGTTCGAATCGATCCCAGGGAGCGTGTTTCAAATCGATCGTCAAGGGCCGAGTTCGAATCGATCATAATAGGATGGCTTTGAATCGATCCTTGATTGCCCGGTTCGTACCGATCAGGAAGGTCTCAACTAAACATCGATCACGTTCGAGTCGATACTTTTCGTATCGAACATAAAAGTAAAATTCATATCGACCTAAAGCTGAGGACTTCGAAACGACGAATTACTTATTTTTCGTATCGATCATTTCGTGTCGATGCGATCCACCTCCATCATAACCGGTACGAACTGCGTCACCTCCATTGAAATATTCCAAGGATCGATGCGAAATCTAAGGAGAAATATCACTGCCTTCATCGATTCGAACGCAAGCCCCCTGATCAATTCGTTTTTTGCCTTTCCATCTGACCAAGGATTTCCATCGGTTAGAAATGGACAGTTAAAACATTGACTCGAAGTCCATATTCGCAACAACAAGTTCACAACTCCATCTATTGTGCATCGATACGAACAGCTATTTCAGACAACACAACAAAGACCTGTTGGAGTCATTAAGCATCGATACGAATAAACATTTCGCATCCATAGAATTCTCCATTTACCGATGCAAAGTCAATCTTTCAACCTACTATATCGATTCAGGAGAGGATCGATATGAAGGAACTTCCTAAAACAACTGACAAACGTTGTTACAACTCAAATTTCACATCGGTTCAAGAGAGGATTGATACGAAATCAATAAAAAAAAGAAAGAAAACTAACAACGACTTGTGAGCATGCAACGTTAACGAGAGTCAGGTTAACATATGTGCATATGTCAAAACAATATCCCATTTTCAGCATTAACAGGAATTGGATATTCATCCAATAACGATTACGGCGACAAACAGCTAGGCCCTATCATACAACAATCAGTTATATCAACGCAAGGTTACAACCTTCGACAAAAGAGCAATGACTGTTCAGAATAAAGATTACAGCTATTTCAAAGCACGTCATGTTTCCACAAGAAGTACTTTGGGGGCAAATGTTATCTCCGCCTTTTGGCAAGGCTGAGATATCAAAGAACTGATTACAAGCTCTAGATTTAGCATCCTGGATGTCCAGTATGCACAGGCTCGCTATGGATATCGACGAAATTTGTCCGAGTCCGGATCAAGCTGCGACTGACAAGACATGACAAGCACAGCCAGGAAAGCCTGCATTCTAAATTTTAAGTCAATCCGAGTTCGTATGCTCGAGTTATGATCGATTCAATCTGGAGGAAACGGCCTCGTTTTCGTATCCATCAGTGAACCACAGTTCGACTCGATCCAGTTCGTATCTATCACCCACTTCGCATCGGTCAATTCCTATGAGTTTGTATCGATCAAGTCAGCAGTGTTCAAATCCATCGAGTTCGTATCCATGGACTTCGTACCCACCAACAGATAATGCGCCTCGTAACGATCGGCCAGTATCTACTTTGCATCCATCATAGAAGCCTCTATTCGAATCCATCTGAACAGAGCAATTCATATCATCGGGTAGTGCGTATCCATAGATGACAACAAGTCACTGTTTCATACTAATGAAATAACCGCCCTGTTCGTATCCATCCACTTTCGTTGGTTCGAAACCATCATGAAGTTGCTGTTCGAAAACGTAAGAGTGTATTAGTTCGAATCCATCAATCAGCTACTCTTCATTTCCATCATGGGTGCATGTTCGAATCCATGTGCAAAGACTTATTCGCGACCATCGAGTCAACGAGCCTAGGTGACGTGTTATTTTCGATACGAGCAAGGCAAAATTCATGGAGTCGACACAGTCAACTCAGAGTAAAGAACGGATCGATGCGAGGTATATGCGCCACATCACCACGAGAGCACATGCAGGTGATCGATTCGAAGGAATCGATTCGAATTGGTCGATTCGAACCAAACAGCCACCCGAGAAATCTCAACTCGACTCGATCATATCTCAAGATCCACCAATCCAAATGGTACGAAATTTTCACAGGAGATTGCACACGAGCCAAGGAACGTTCACACCAAATTTCAGATCCATCGGACATGATCTTCATCGATATGAAATGATTTCGTATCGATCACAGATCGTGTCGAAACTTTCTGGAATTGGTCGTGTGGGCCCCCTCGTGCCAGAACGAATCTCCCGAAGTTTGAGCGAAGTCTCAGCCTCCTACGCCTATAAATAGAGCCCCAGAGCCTACAGAAGAAGGATCTTTTGACTCTCAAGGGCCCAGACTCTACCGGATCGAGATCTCCATCGTTCTATTGCTGTTGAATTCGAATTTCCAGCTGTAATTTGTTGTTGCTTGCTATACTTGCTTGTAATCGACAAAAGAGAATAAATAAAGTCGCATAAAACTTCATAGTGGACGTAGGCAACACGCCGAACCACTCTAAATCGCTTGTTTGTGCATTTGCTTTCCTGTTGCTCGGAGTTTTTGTTAGATAATCCTCATTTTTAATTTATATTCTTCATTATTATCTCTTCAAAAACATTTGAAGAGTGTTGTGCCCAATTTTGGTGCAAACACTTTGGTGCTTTCATTGAGAAAACCTAGATTTTCTCCTGCTCGTTGGATCTGACATCGATACCGGATTGAATAAATCTAAGAGTGAGATCCAGAACACTAATTCGAGTTCCTTCCCTTCTATTCAGATTTGCATAAAGTCTAAGAAAGGAATTCAACCCTCATGATGGTTAGCACAAGGACCACCTCAAACGCTGTCAATCAAGAAGAATAGGATAGACATAATCCTACGCCACTACTTCCCTCTAACCAAGACGCTACCGGACACTCGGAACCATCAGGTCCGGTTACCCGATAAGAGTTTCAGCTGCTGCTTCAAGAGCTGACCCAAAGTCGACAACAATTAACAGAACAACTACGCGCCAATGCCGAGCTGACCAACTGGCTGAATCGCCAGAAGCGGAGGAGATCCAGGAGATATCATGCTTCTCACTCCTCCGGTGAGAGTTCTTCCTCTTCTGATTATCATCATCGATCTCCATGACCCGGCTAGATGGGGGTCGCATACAAACTGCTAGATATCAATGGCAATGAACGATGGACAACTGAGAGTTGGTCCATCAGCCAGTTTCCCAACTGGGCCCTCCTCTCGAGGGGGGTGCCGCTCACATTACACAGACTACCGCGCCACGATCATCGCGGTTGAACCAGGGGTCGATGACCAAAATCAGTCGAACTTGGACCGTCGTCAGCACGGGTATACTCCTGAGCCATACGTCCCAGAGAACTATGAGCCATGAAGGCAAGATATGGACCGTCGACAGCATCCAGTCCAACCATATAATATGGAACACAATCACACTCCGACACAACAACACAGAATATACAAATGTCGGATCTCCCGACCATGATACGCCAGATGATTCGTGAGAGCCAGGGTCTCACGAATGATGACTAGGGAGTCTCCCGAAGTCACATTCCTTTTACGGACGATATACTTACTACAGAACTCCCTCGGCCTAATAAACAACATATCACATCCAACTATATTATTTACAAAAAATTTACTATTTTATATACAAATATATACATATAATAGGAAAAATTATTTCATTTACCTATATTTCAAAACTAGTATTGTGTCGGTCTGCCCTATTAAGTGTTTCGAAATCCCTATCGATGTCATAGCGTCCCATGCACCGACTTGAATTTATAAATACAAAACGAAACGAATAACACAATGCAAAAACACTTTTATAACACTAACAAGTATGCTCTCTCATATATACACACTCAGCGACTCATTCTAGGGTATCGCTACCCTATTTTTAAAGAGTCGGACCCCACAAAGCTAAGTTTATCGCTAAACCAAAGCTCTGATACCAACTGTAATGACCTGCCTTTTTGGATGATTTAAATCGATGATGAACCACAAACGTGAGACTCAAACCATTCAAAAGGGTAGACTGTTATGGGGTAAATAAAAAAAGCAAAGAAAAAAAAAATACAGAATCTCGCAGCGGAATGACAAAATATAAAAATCAAATAACAGTTCATGAAGTGGTTTTATAAATATATTTGATTATTCTTTTAGAACACAAAATCAGAGTTACAGGACACAAGAATAAATAAATAAATGCAGTGGAACAACATGATGCAGTGGTATGAATATAATAAATACTAATAGTGCAAAATCTTCGTCTTCATCCTCCAGAAAGCAGTCTTTGATAAACTGAAAAGCACAGGATGACCCGAGCGAATTGAAAAGAAAAAACACTCAAGTCGGAACTAAAATATCTTATGTAAGTTAAATCAATGGTAAATAAATATGAGTGTAATGACGTTAGAGATGTTTACGGGGTTTGACATCTCCTATCCACGCGAGTGCAATAACTTAAGAGATGTTCAGGATGTCCATCTCCTAAGGATCCGTTAAACTATCTACTATGCAGTGCAATATGCTATTATAATACGTGTGCAGTAAAATAAAGTATTAAAATAGCATTAAGACATTACCCATACCCCTCTTAACACATTTATATAATGCCATAGTCTATACAGATACTGTAAACTCCACCTGTAGGTAGGCTATCTGGGAGCACCCCATAGGTACGACACAAAACAAACTCGTAGAAGGCGTGATAAGGCATGCGACAAGGCACTCGAGGCAATGCCCAGGGTAGATATACCAATTGCGTATCTGGACTGGTGGTAACGCGTAGCAGCTACTACCCCCCACCTCGAAACACACTTCCAAATCCAAATCAAGGATGGCCATCAAATCAATCACAAAGCAATAAAATGGTATCAAAGAAATGTGTCTGATAGGAGGAATAATCTCACTTGGCCCGACGTAGCTCCTGTTTTAGCAACATCAAGCTGACCCATGGGAGTTAGGGTTACGTAAATATCTCCTACAGAATCGTTCGCCAAACCATCCTACTTCATTTCTATAATTTTCACTGCGTACACAGTTGTTAAAGTGGTTTTTGGTATTGCGGAGAGTATGACAATCTCCGATCCCGGTCACTTTAACAAACAAACGCTTATTTCTCATTGGATGGTTCTTTTACATTTCAGAAGTCAATTCACATTTTATATTAAAATATCATATTCAATTTCAAATCATATCGCTTTCGGTATCATATTCACTTTCAAACTAAATACACCTTCAAAATCATATTCACTTTCAAATCATATCCACCTTTGAAATTCACATTCACTTTGCAATTATCAGTAAGTTATGTTAATTATTTCTTCATTTCAAATCATTTTATTCACACAAATATGTCATTTCACAAAAGGCATCAATTCCAAATTCAACTTAGATTGTATCATCACAAAGGATTAAATATTAATACTTCAACTTTACGCAGTCTGAAATCTTAGAAAATTGTTTAGATAGTCATAAATAATTTTAATAGTTTGAAGATAATTTAAAAATAAATAAAAATAGTTTTTAAACAGTAAAATAGTTTATGTGGATTTAAATTTGATTTAATTAGATTGTAAAATAATTTACATAGATTAAATAGATTAAGTTAGATTAAAAATGATTTAAATATACTAAATATAGATTAAATAGATTCAAATTATATTAAGTAGGTTTTAAATAGATTTAAATAAATTTAAAATGGACTAATTATATTTAAATTATATTAAATAGATTTAAAGTAGATTAAATAAATTTTATTTAGTTTAAAATAGGTAAAATAGGTTAAATTGGATTAAATACATTGTAATAGATTAATATAAATTAAAATAGTTTTAATTTGATTAAAATAGTTAATTTAATTAAAATAGTTTATATTAGCTTAAATAGATTTCAAAGTTATATCCAAACATTTTCAATAACTCGATTCTAATAAATTCATTTATATTTGACACTTCAACTTCGAAATTCAAATTTAAATTCTTCGAGCAATTCATTAATCCAATTCCAATTTCACATTTAACACTGGGATTATCAAAATAATTCAGTTTATATAAATCAAATTTCTATTTCAAAATGCCAGTTAACTGAATTCAAAATTTAAGGAATAAAAAACACACTTAATTTAACCAATCCGGTGTCCATATATAATTTTCTACCCTAGGGTCAACTGGTATGGATATTTATCATTTCAATCCGTAATTTCAAATTTTACGGTTATATATCAGTTCAAATCGCAATCCCGAATTAAATAAAAATCCATAAAATCCCTTGAGTCTATCATTTCAACCCATAATGATTTTTCCCTAATCTATAGATCGTTTGGGTATGTATCATTTCAACCCATAGGGAACTTGCAATTTTATAACAATATAAAATACAACATTGAATCGTCCAATATCTGCAATCAAACATCCACTACAATCATCATTCAAATCAACCAATACTCATCAATTGATAACTGATTATCATCAGCATGTATTAAATTTGACAACTAAATTCAATATTGGATGGAACGATGACTAAATGAAATAAAGGTCAAATTTAACTAGAATGGCAATTTTAACATACCAAACATCAATAAATTTATTTCTAATCACATCATACATTAAATTTAACTAACATAAGATAGTTTAACGATTGTGAGTGGGTCAAAACACTCACCTTTGATTTCAAATTGATTTCAAATCCAAAATGAGGCCCAAATTTCAACAGTTTCAAAATTTGTCCGAACTAGGAACTAAATATCCGGAATTCGATTAGATCACAGCGGAACAAACCGCATGTAAATCGGACCTTGTATGCGAAACTTATGATAACTAGAACGATTGAATCGAAATTTAAATAAAACAAAATAGAAATAAAAGGTTACCACTCAACAACTTCCCTGTCAGCACGACACAAAGCAAACTTCACGCATTCGAACCTGCTCCAAGTTTCAATCGAACCCTAGCCAGCGTTGTTCCTGCCAATCACGCCGCCGTTACGATCGTCTATGGTCAGATCAGATGCCACCATCACCTCCCTCGCCTTGAGTCGCCCATCCACCATGGTCGCGGCTCCATCCGCCACCACTGTTTGCCCCACCGCCGTCGCTATAGTCACCGTTCATGGTGAATTCCGACCACTATGAGAGGAGAAACTACATTCTCGAGGCATGCTCGACGAGCTCTACCACCCCATGCCTCCTGATTGACCTAAGGGCGTAGATCCACCATACGATCTAACCCCTACCCAATGAACTGCCGCAAATAAACCATCGAATTCAGGACACATTGAGACTCCAATCAAAAACAAAAATGTTGATTTAGCTCATCGAGAGCTTCGAATCGATATATAATTTGAGAGGGTTTGAGGAATTTAAATTTTCGATTGGAATTTTGAAATAGGATTGTAGGGTTTGAAATTGGACAGCTTTTTCTGCCATTGGAAGAAAGGAATATGCAAATAGAATTATACGTATAGTAATGATGAATAGAAAGGTTGCTAGGGTTTATAACGGGCTATATATAGGTAGATCAAAAATAGAAACGAATGGATTATATCGATTTGAAAGTTGAACTATAAACGACCCGAAAAGCCCGTTTCCTTTCCAAAATGAAAATGGGTCGTCCCATATATCGAAATAGATGTTTTCAATATTTATAAATCCAATGGAATAGGTTTCAAGTCCTACTTCCATCGTATGAAGAAGTTGGCTTAAAATCAACTTATTTCAAATTGATTTCAAGTGAATTAAATTAAATTGATTTTTATGCGTTTCGAGTCCGTACGATCAAACGACAAGTTTGATCGCTACGAAACTTGAAACCTTACAATAATTCACCATTATGGATCCGATGAAACTAGTTTCCTTGAAATCTAAGACCGTGGCCAAAATGGCTATTTTCACGTAAATTAAATAAATTAAATTTGTCACTTCTTATATCAAAATTAATTAACTAACCATTTTCTTTAATCATTTTTGATTACATAGACATTTACAGTAATTTAAAGCAAATTTACATATCAAATTCAGTGTTAAATATTCCACCAATTACAATGTTCAATTTCAACTACAATTAAAATCCAATTAATTAGAATTAAATTCCAATAAATTGTTTTAATTTGATTTTAGACTATTATTCTAACAATTATTACTCTACAGACATAGTTATCATTGTTTATATCCTGTTACACTAATCTTCTACAATTTATCATCTTAGTTTTTCATTAAAATAATATTAAATTACATTTAATTACAATAAATCCATTTATTATAGCTTAAATTCCAATAAATTGATCAAACTTATTTCAGTTCTTTTTATTCAATCAATTATTATGAATAAAATTTACATTGGTTAAATCTTACTGAATTAATATTCTACTATTGTCAATTTAATCTACATTAAATGCACTAATTAAGTGAACTAATTGCAATTTGATTTCAAATTTAAATTTAACAGACTAAATAAATAGGTAACATCTGTCACCATTAACTTTTAGTCACATCTTATAAGTTTATTGTCCACAACAAGTATTATAATTACTACCACAACACTAAATTTATTCGGTTACAATTCATTACACATTATTCTATTAGTTAATCAACTTTTAAATTATCAATTTCTCTTTTAATACAATTATCCATTAATAAATACATTACTATAATTTATTTACAATCTACATCAATTATAACTCTTTAATTCTTGTAATTATTTGGAATTACATTTAAAGCGGTTACTCGTTACCTTTAATTAATACTATTACATTTCGGTCCAATTATATTCTTATTATTTAAATCACAAATATTTATTTCTTCCAACATTAAATCTGTAACGATTAGGTATTTTCGACTTCCGAAAATCGACATTAATACGTCCACTGTATCAACTGCCGAAAAATCGAAGGCCGGAAAACCGAATTGTTAGGGTTAAAGAAGAAGAGGTAGAAGAAGAAAGAAAGAAAAAGCAACAGAAACAATATCAGAATCTCGCAATCACAGCGGAACAACATATAATAGATAAATGAATAATCTTTAAATCAAAAGAACTGTACATTTTATACATTACATCATCAGAGTCAACTTAAAACACAACAATAGAAAGTTATATAAACTTGTCCTTACAAGTGGATACACAACGGAAAAGATAATATCATATACAAGTGATACGTCTCCCCATCCAGCTCGCCTCTTGAGCTCTACAGCACCTCCTGAATTCGAGAATATCATGATAACCTGACTCTAGGCTGCCCGTGTGGAAATTGGTGGGCACCCAGAGTTTAGGAAGGGAATAATAAACTCCAGGTCAGTCATGGGACTAGTGTGAGAACTTAAAACAGTTTATCTTAAAAAACAAACAAAGAAACATTAAAAAAATAGATCCGCAATGCTTTTCGAAAATGTAACTACCATAAGGCCTCCCGCCACACACACAATGCAAACGCAGAATTGGAGGAGATTTCTCCTTATGATAGTCAAAAATGCTTGATACGAAAATTTCTTTGATATTATTACTATAAGCGCAAAGTGCAGAAAACATTTCGAAAGAATAATATCAATCTTAGCCAGCATAGGTACCATTATATTATGCCTGCTATAACTACCTCCTGAGGAGGCAGGTTATACAATTTGCAATCGTGAAGGGTTCGTATTGTTCCTTTGGATTTCCAACAAATGGTCGGGCAAAGGAACATCCCAAGTAAAATGGAACGCCTCTGGAGGGACGTCCTCGGATCCTAACCGGATATCTGCTAAACAAGGCTGGGTTACCTCTGTAATAGGTAACTACTACAACGAGCATGCCATCCCCCGGTCGTTTGCGACCTTTATCCGAGGATCCTCTTAACCAACAACCACAAATTAATAAGTTTGCAGAAACCACAAAGTAAGTATCTGGGCTTCATACCATGATACCACTCATAATCCAGAAGGAAATGACATAACCTCAAAGGGCGCTACCCTCAAATATCCTTGCTGCTACGATCCCTTTTTCGACCATAACCAGGTTGTTAGGTTCGACGAAGTCTCGTCCACAAAGCTACGCTTTTCACAAAAGCCACTCTTTGATCAACAAACGATCAGCAGCACTCAGCATGCCACATTACCAAATTGGGAGTATATCACCGATAACCATCAACTACATAACCTCTGAGCTCGTACGTCTCAGAGAAGGGTGTTAAGCTAAAAGAATAAATTATCCGCCACCAAAAGAAATGTATTTGAAAGAAATCTGCTTTATATCTCAAAATGTAATGTCACACATACAATCCATACAAGTCTGTTCTGGGTTCGAATAGAACTGAAGGCACTTCTGAAGAAGCCCTTGCAATCCGTGTATTCACAATCTCGATAGAACTTCCCATCACAAATGAAATCTCCATACCATAGCTATCGGTGCAGAGACAATCGATAGGTTATCCTATCATTTTCACGAATATCCGGTCTTCAACATCGGTCTTCAAATGCTATCCATTACGACGAATCACTATTCGAAATGGCATTTATGACCCAAAGGTCCTCTCTCGGCTAAACCAAATAACGAGCTCTTATTTTTAAAAATAAGTGTTCATTCAGATTTCAACAAATCACAACAATTTTCGCTTTGATCTTTTAAATGAAAGATCTGTCACAATCACAAAGATTCGATGTGGTTTCTAGATATCCACTTGGAATCCGACCTCCGGTCGCATCGAAATTCAAACGCCATTCAAAGGCAAATATTGATAGTCGGTTATTTAACTATCAATCAACATTCACAACAATTACTGGTTTTCAAATAATTTTCCCCCAGTTATTATTTTCAAAATATCTTTGCAAGATATATTTTCACACTTCAACCATTTGAAAACAAATTTCAAATCACTTTTCACCTTTACAACTTTTGAAAACAAATTTCAAATCATTTTTCTTATACGGAAACACTTCCAAATATTTATTCATTTTCACTGGAAATCTGCCGAGTTTAAATACTTTAAAATAATCTACAACACTTATCCAAAATATATCGGGAAACCACTTTGAAATAAAACTATTTTTCTTTAAACACTTTACTTAAAATATTAGTTATAACAGTATTATACCAATATTACATATAACTTAAGTCTAAACTAATTTTCAAAATAAAAATTAGTAGATAGAGTATAACTATTTAAATAACTATTTTCTAAATAAAATATCCATTTAATCTTTAAAATGATCCCTTATATAATTAATTTAATAATTTTTACTTTAAAGATTAAAAACAATTTTCAAAACTAATTTCCCCAACAGTATTATTTTAAAACCAAATCTAAAACTTTTTAATTTCATTCAAAATCTATTTTAAAAATATACTCGGCTTTCCAGGGAAGAATTCTTTTCCATTACAAAATGGTCCATTCAAATAAATTAATAAATCTTCTCAATTTATTTTAATTTACATTTTAAATCTGTAAATTCCTTTACACACTTTAAAAATAAACCAATATTTATTTTTCAAACAATTTTCCTTTTCTTTACAAATCCCCGTTGTGAAATTACATTTCCAAAAAATTAACTAATATACGAATTTTAAATCGATTTTCAAATATCACCTTCAAACCAAATCAAATCCCAAATTTATTTCCAATTTATTTCAAACACAAAATCAAATTCCAATTTGATTTCCAAAATTAATTTTCAAATGTCAAATCAATTTCAAATTGATTTTCTAAGTTATTTCCAAAACACCTAACCAAATTTCCAAATGGATTTTCAAAAGATTTAAATTCAACCACCAAAAATCAATTCCCAAATGGATTTCAAATTTTATTTCCTTTTAAAAATAAATTCCTTTTAAAGAAAACAATAAATTCCTTTTAAAGAAAACAAATTCTTTTATTTTTCAAACTCTTTAAAATTCGTATTTTGAATAAATTCTTCAACCTTTGAATAATATTACCCGAAATCCATTTATTAAAGCCTTTCCCATATTTTGAAATTTTATTCAATAAGACTAAAAATAAAACTTTATTATTTTAGAATTCCTTCTTTTAAATTTATCCAATTCTCAAAAATAAATTTTTACTATTATTTTCAACTTGAATTTTCAAAAATCAAATTTTATTTGTTTCGGGTATCCAATGGTACAAAAATTATATTCGCCTAAATTCTAGCCTTCAACAATTTCAATCACAAAGATAATCACATAGAGATTATAAATAATCAACACACAATATTGAAACAAATTCAATTATTTGAGGAATCCAGTTGGATCCCTCAACCTTTTTTCCCTGCATCCATAGATGTTAGCACAATACCAATCCTGTTTCAAGAAGGAATATCGCGGTAAATGAGTTTATATAAAATATCATCAGCTATTATGCGGCGCAATAGGGTTTCATCCGCTATATAATGCAGGAAATCAACTCCAAGTACATATATAATACAAATTCCACTTCATGGTGGAATATCGCTGTATATGTGTTTAATATAATAACCTCCGCTTAATATGCGGCGTATAGGGTCTATTTCAATACAACAGATAGCAATTTATCATCCAAACATACAAGCAAGCAATTTGAAATTTAACTATTTAAATTTAAATCAAAACATATTCGATTGAGTGAGAAGTTCTCACCTCGCTTCCAAAAGCGGTTTCAGCGTTTTATTTCGAATAAAATTATACGCGCGTTTAATTTTATCCAAAATTATCACTAGCTCTAATAAATCCCAATCTAGCTCCATTGTGTAGGGCTCGTCCATACGATTCCAACGTAAGTCGTTTCGTCCAAAACGGACCTCGTATCAAAAAGTTATGGCATTTTAAACTTTAAACGAATTTATATAAATTAATTTACTATTTTCATTTTCGTTTTCATAATCTAGAATCAATCCAGGCCGTCCAATTCCTCATAGCAAATCACGGCCGACCGCTTCTTCTTCTCCCCTTCGTGAAACTGTGCACCCTAACAACCATAGCCGCCACTTGTTTTGGCATTATCGTGGCCATCATCGATCACTTCAAATCGATCAACCACCTCCACGACGATGCTCCACCTTGACTCCACCTACGGCCTCAACACCATCGAGCTCGGTCGCACGTGCATCATGAAAATCGAACCCAAAGCCTAGACGAACGCGACCCCCAAGCCCCCACGCCGAGCCTCTGTTTCAAATCATGACCGTTGGATTTGTCAAGCTCGAGGAGCTCTACAAGTTTGCTGTTGAACGTTTTTATAATTCTTCACGGATCGAGAGATTTTGAGGAAAGAAGAGGGGAAGATTTCGGCCATTGATACTGTTGGCGGCGGCTAAGGAATAGGGTTAGGGTTTGTGTAAAATGAAGATAATGGGGTCCTTTTATAGAAAATTGCAAAACATTATTCACCCTAAAATTTTCCGAACTCGAAGCGAAGCGTGCAGCCTGGCATTTATAATGTTTTACCCCTATTCCGAACACAATGGAATATGTATCGTGAGCCAATTCGATCATATTTGAAAGATAGGTTTTCAAATGAACTATTTAAATTTAAAATTCACTTAAACCGATTTCAGTGCGTTTTAGCTTGCCCCGGACAAACCGTACATCCGACACACGAAATTTAAAATCCTACAATAATTTAACGTTACGGATCCAATGAAACTAGTTTTGTCGAAATCCGAGACTGTTTGAAAAATGACAGTTTTTACTCGTCAATTAAATATTAAAATATTCAATTTCCACAAATTAACTTTTAATTCAATTTTAAAAGTTCTATAACATCATTCTAACTCCAATATGATTTAATACAACTTTATAGATCAATTTTAATCATATTAAACCCATTTTCCAATTATTTTTGTATTTTCAAATATTAAATTATCGATTTACTTATCCAATTAAATCTAGATATTCGAAATAAAATTTATTCGACTTACAAATTTTACTTGTTAATATTTTAAATTAATTAAATATACGAATTTCAAATGATAGGAATTCTGAGTCATTACAAACTCCCCCCTTAAAAGAATTGCGTCCTCGAAATTGCCAAGTAAGAAAAAGTCTTGAAATCCATTAACTTTTTTTTTCAAAAACAAACCATTCCAACTTGATTTCAGATTCATTTTAATTTCTTAACTTTTCCAAAATCTGATGGTTACACTTTTCTAGTTCAATTCCTACATTTTCATTTCAATTTAGAAATTGACTTTTCGTTAAAAAAAATTCTAAAAAATTTTCAATATTTTTTTCTAACTCCCAAAATTTACGGAAAATTTTGGCAGAGTCTCATTTGTACGGAGGAACTTTTGCAATATCATAATAGATATAAATATATATACATCGACCCACATGGTCGGAAAACAGAAAAACAGTTCATATTTTCTATTTTTATTGCGTAGGCGTACCTTTTAGCATTTTTAAGAAAAGCAGTTATTTATTAGCATTATAGCGTGACCAAATCCAGCCAACTACAGCCCTGGTACCTGTACTTACTCAATTTAAACATGTAAGTGACATATATAGTAAATTCATTAACATTTCACTAATTTTCAATAGAAAGCACATAGTTTTCATAAGCAATGCAATCAAAATAATTCCCATAAGAAATTTATAAGGTTTCGACACAAATTTTAATTGCTTACAACCAATTCACATTAGTTCACTTTCAATTCAAATTCAATTACGTAGCTTTCCATTTATCAATTCAATTTCATTAACACTTAATGAATTATATACAATCAACTAACAACAATCTAACAATCAAATCATAACCAACATAACCAAATTATTAAATTTACATTCAATTTGGTTTAACACCTTTAATTTCCAATTGGTTTCATATCTAATTGACTTTTCTTTCAATTATTCAATTTTCTTTTCAACTTCATTAGCTTCTAATGAATTAACACTTATATTTATTATTATATATCAATTCTTTTACATTCGATTGATTAATATTCAATTCATTCATTAATTCAATTGCTAATTCATTTAACAAATAAGGTTGAATTTCATTTATATAACTCAAGTCCATATTCATCACTTTACTTTATTAATTTACTTAGATACCAAACCAACTTCATTCAACATTACTTAAGTTATATTCCATTTCAAACATCATTTGTTTAACTTAACTCAAATTTCCACTTATGAATCCAATTATAAATCCAATCTAGACTCCAATTCTAAAGTAAATTCTATTTAACTTTTACCAAAGTCAAATTTCGTCACTTACTCGTTTTGCTTAACAAAATTGTTTAACCATTTTATCATTTGGTTTCACTTACATTTTCACATTTAATAAGTTATACAACTTATATTTTTAAACTTCCAAATCATATTAAATAATCATCTATCTAATCCAATTCAATTTATTTAACTTTACCAAAGTAAAATCTTTATTATTTCATATTATAAGTCCAAAACTTGATTACTTATATTCAACAATTACAACTTGGATTTTAAATTTCAAATTTGTTTATCACAACAAAACTTCAATTTCCAATTTACTATGGTAGCAAATCCATCACACAGAAATTCGAAAATGATACTGTTGATGCAGCAGTCATCACCCTTATTATTTCCCAGCAACAGTAGCGAATCCAGTGCTTAATATTCTTTCAAAATTTTCCTTTTATTCATAAATCACATTTATAAATCTTTTTCTTATATAATTTCACTATTTAACTTTCAATTTTGGAAAATAATTTCCAAAATGAACAGGATTGAACATTTTCAACAACCAAACAATCAATTTATATAAACTTTAATAATTTCTGAAAAATTATTTCCTTTATATGTAAAATATAACTGAGGTAAAATTATTTCATTTACCCAATTTAAAATGATATTATGTCGACTTGCCTCATTTAAGTGTTTAGAAATCTCTATCGATAATATGGCGTCCCACATACCGACCATAATTCACAAACAACTCAACAGATAAGCAAACATAATATAAAACATTTTTATATTCACTAACAAATACGCGCTCGTACCTATGATTACACTCACACTCATTATAGAGTACTACTGACTCTATCTCTAATGAGTAATTCCCAGCAGAGCCAGGGTTTTCGCTTAACCAAATGCTCTGATACCACATGTAATGATCAGGTATTTTCGACTTTCGAAAAATCGACATTAATACGTCCACTGTATCAACTGCCGATAAATCAACGGCCAGAAAACGGAATTGTTAGGGTTAAAGAAGAAGAGGTAGAAGAAGAAAGAAAAAGCAACAAAAACAATATTAGAATCTCACAATCGCAGCAGAACAACATATAATAGATAAATGAATAATCTTTAAATCAAAAGAACTGTGCATTTTATACATTACATCATCAGAGTCAACTTACAACACAACAATGGATAGTTATATAAACTTGTCCTTACAAGTGGATACATAGCGGAAAAGATAATATCATATATAAGTGATACCTCTCGCCATCCAGCTCGCCTCTTGAGCTCTACAGCACCTTCTGAATTCCAGAATATCCTGATAACCTGACTCTAGGCTGCCCGCGTGGAAATTGGTGGGCACCCAGAGTTTAGGAAGGGAACAATAAACTCCAAGTCAGTCATGGGACTGGTGTGAGAACTTAAAACAGTTTATCTTAAAAAAACAAACAAAGAAATATTAAAAAAATAGATCCGCAATGCTTTAAGAAAATGTAACTACCATAAGCCTCCCGCCACACACACAATGAAAACGCAGAATTGGAGGAGATTTCTCCTTATGATAGTCAAACATGCTTGATACGCAAATTTATTTGATATTATTACTATAAGCGCAAAGTGCAGAAAACATTTCGAAAGTATAATATTAATCTTAGCCAGCATAGGTACCATTATATTATGCCTGCTATAACTACCTCCTGGGGAGGTAGGTTATACAATTTGCAATCGTAAAGGGTTCGTATTGTTTCTTTGGATTTCCAACAAATGGTCGGGAAAATGAACTTCCCAAGTAAAATGGAATGCCTCTGGAGGGACGTCCCCGGATCCTAACCAGAACTCTGCTAGACAAGGCCGGGTTACCTCTGTAATAGGTAACAACTGACACGAGCATGCCATCCCCCGGTCGTTTGCGACCTTTATCCGAGGATCCTCTCAACTAACAACCACAAAGTAATAAGTTTGCAGCAACCACAAAGTAAGTATCTGGGCTCCATACCATGATATCACTCATAATCCAGAAGGAAATGACATACCCTCAAAGGGCGCTACCCTCAAATAACCTTACTGCTACGATTCCTGTTTCGACCATAACCGGGTTGTGAGGTTCGACGAAGTCTCGTCCACAAAGCTACGCTTTTCACAAAAGCCACGCTTTGATCAACAAATGATCAGTAGCACTCAGCATGCCACATTATCAAATTGGGTGTATATCAATGATAACCATCAACTACATAACCTCTGAGCTCATACGTCTTAGAGAAGGGTGTTAAGCTAAGAGAATAAATTCTCCACCATCAACAGAAATGTATTTGAAAGAAATCTGCTTTATATCTCAAAATGTAATGTCAGAAATACAATCCATACAAGTCTGTTCTGGGTTCGAACAGAACCGAAGGCACTTCCAAAGAAGCCCTTGCAATCCGGTTATTCACAATCCCGATAGAACTTCACATCACAAAGAAAATCTCCATACCGTAGCTATCGGTGCAGAGACAATCGATAGGTTATCCTATCGTTTTCACGAATATCTGGTCTTCAACATCGGTCTTCAAATGCTATCCATTACGACGAATCACTATTCGGAATGGGATTTATGACCCAAAGGTCCTCTCCCGGCTAAACCGAATAACGAGCGCTTATTTTTAAAAATAAGTGTTCTTTCAGATTTCAACAAATCACAACAATTTTCAATTTGATCTTTTAAATAAAAGATCCATCACAATCACAAAGATTCGATGTGGCTTCCAGATATCCACTTGGAATCCGGCCTCTGGTCGCATCGAAATTCAAACGCCATTCAAAGGCAAATATTGATAGTCGGTTATTTAACTATCAATCAACATTCACAACAATTACTGGATTTCAAATAATTTTCCCCCAGTTATTATTTTCAAAATATGTCTGCAAGATATATTTTCACACTTCAACCATTTGAAAACAAATTTCAAATCAATTTTCACCTTTCAACTTTTGAAAACAAATTTCAAATCATTTTCCTTACGCGGAAACACTTCCAAATATTTATTCATTTTCACTGGAAATCTACCAAGTTCAAATACTTTAAAATAATCTATAACACTTATCCAAAATATATCGGGAAAACACTTTGAAATAAAACTATTTTTCTTTAAACACTTTGTTTAAAATATTAGTTATAACAATATTATACCAACATTACATATAACTTAAGTCCAAACTAATTTTCAAAATAAAAATTAGTAGATAGAGTATAACTATTTAAATAACTATTTTCTAAGTAAAATATCCATTTAATCTTTAAAATGATCCCTTATATAATTAATTTAATAAATTTTTACTTTAAAGATTAAAAACAATTTTCAAAACTAATTTCCCCAACAGTATTATTTTAAAGCCAAATCTAAAACTTTTAAATTTCATTCAAAAGCTATTTTAAAAATATACTCGGTTTTCTAGGGAAGAATTCTTTTCCATTTAAAAATGGTCCATTCAAGTAAATTAATAAATCTTCTCGATTTATTTTAATTTACATTTCAAATCTGTAAATTCCTTTTCACACTTTAAAAATAAACCAATATTTATTTTTCAAACAATTTCCCTTTTCTTTACAAATCCCCGTTGTGAATTTACATTTCCAAAAAATCAACTGATATACGAATTTTAAATCGATTTCGAAATATCACCTTCAAACCAAATCAAATCCCAAATTTATTTCCAATTTATTTCAAACACAAAATAAAATTCCAATTTGATTTCCCAAATTAATTTTTAAATATCAAATCAATTTCAAATTGATTTTCTAAGTTATTTCCAGAACACCTAACCAAATTTCAAAATGGATTTTCAAAAGATTTAAATTCAATCATCAAAAATCAATTCCCAAATGGATTTCAAATTTTATTTCCTTTTAAAAATAAATTCCTTTTGAAGAAAACAAATTCTTTTATTTTTCAAACTCTTTAAAATCCGTGTTTTGAATAAATTCTTAAACCTTTGAATAATATTACCCAAAATCCATTTATTAAAGCCTTTCCCATATTTTGAAATTTTATTTAATAAGATTAAAAATAAAATTTTATTATTTTAGAATTCCTTCTTTTAAATTTATCCAATTCTCAAAAATAAATTTTTACTATTATTTTCAACTCAAATTTTCAAAAATCCAATTTTATTTATTTCCGGTATCCAATGATACCAAAATTATATTTGGCTAAATTTTAGCCTTCAAAGATTTCAATCACAAAGATAATCACACCGAGATTATAAATAATCAACACACAACATTGAAACAAATTCAATTATTTGAGGAATCTAGTTGGATCCCTCCAACCTGTTTCCCTGCATCCACAGATGTTAGCACAATACCAATACCATTTCAAGACGAAATATCGCGATACATAGGTTTATATAAAATATCATCCGCTATTATGCGGCGCAATAGTTTCTCATCCGCTATATAACGCTCGAAATCAACTCCAAGTACATATATAATACCAATTCCACTTCACGGTGGAATATCGCGGTATATGTGTTTAATATAATAACCTCCGCTTAATATGCGGCGTACAGGGTCTATTTTAATACAATAGATAGCAATTTATCATCCAAACATACAATCAAGCAATTTTAAATTTAACTATTTAAAATTTAAATCGAAACAAATTCGATTGAGTGAGAAGTTCTCACCTCGCTTCCAATAGCGGTTTCAGCGTTTTATTCCGAATAAAATTAAACGCGCGTTTAATTTTACCAAAAATTATCACTAGCTCCAATAAATCCCATTCTAACTCCATTACATAGGGCTCGTCCATACGATTCCAACGCAAGTCGTTTCGTCCAAAACGGACCTCGTATCAAAACGTTATGGCATTTTAAACTTTAAACGAATTTATATAAATTAATTTACTATTTTTATTTTTATTTTCATTTTCTTAACCTAGAATCAATCCAAGCCATCCAATTCCTCACAGCAAATCACGGCTGGCCGCTTCTTCTTCTCCCCTTTGTGAAACCATGCACCCTAACAACCCATAGCCGCCACTTGTTTTGGAATTATCGTGGCCATCATCGATCACTTCAAATCGATCAACCACCACCACGACGATGCTCCACCTTGACTCCACCTACGGCCTCAACACCATCGAGCTCGGTCGCACATGCATCACGAAAATCGAACCCAAAGCCTGGACGAACGCGACTCCCTAGCCCCCACGTCGAGCCTCCATTTCAAATCATGACTGTTGGATTTATCGAGCTCGAGGAGCTCTACAAGTTTGTTGTTGAACATTTTTTATAATTCCTCACGGATCGAGAGATTTTGAGGGAAGAAGAGGGGAAGATTTCGGCCATTGGACTATTGGTGGCGGCTGAAGAATATGGTTAGGGTTTGTGTAAAATGAAGATAATGGGGTCCTTTTATAGAAAATTGCAAAACACTATTCACCCAAAAAATTTCTGGACTAGAAACGAAGCGTACCGCCTGGCGTTTATATGTTTTTCCCTATTCCGAGCGTAATGGAATATGTATCGGTAGCCAATTTGATCATATTTGAAAGATAGGTTTTCAAATCAACTATTTAAATTTAAAATTCACTTAAACCGATTTTAGTGCGTTTTAGCTTGCCCCGAACAAACCGTACATCCGGTTGACACGAAATTTGAAATCTTACAATAATTTAACATTACGGATCCAATGAAACTAGTTTCGTCGAAATCTGAGGCTGTTTGAAAAATGACTATTTGTACTCGTCAATTAAATATTAAAATACTCAATTTCCACAAATTAACCTTTAATTCAATTTTAAAAGTTCTATAACATCATTCTAACTCCAATATGATTTAATACAACTTTATAGATCAATTTTAATCACATTAAACCCAATTTCCGATTATTTCTGTAATTTCAAATATTAAATTATCGATTTAATTATCAAATTAAATCTAGATATTCGAAATAAAATGCATTCGACTTACAAATTTTACTTGTTAATATTTTAAATCAATTAAATATACGAATTTCAAATGACAGGAATTCTGGGTCGTTACAAAATCATAATATCTTATTAAATTAAATATTTTAATTATCGAAAATTACGGGTCGTTACACTCTCCTTCACTCAAAACATTTCGTCCTCGAAAAGGGAAAAGAAGGGAAGGAAGGAATTAATATACCTTATTCAAAATATTAAATTTATAAACAATTAATTTACATAATTAATTAATTTGAATAAAATATATCAATTTATAAACAATTAAATCCTTTTACATTTAAGTTAATAAAATTTTGAAAAGCATTTCACAAAATTTTCTAAGTCCAAAATTCATAGAAAATTTCGGCAGAGTCTCCTTTGTATAGAGAGGTCTGGGAGAGATAGTAATATCAATAATAACAACATATATCATATTTTCAAAATAATATATCATAAACCAGGGGGAAAATAATATAATACCGCTAGAAAGCGTAATCAGAGAACATCCCTATTTATTAGGCAAACAACGCTTATTTTATGAAACCAAAAGCAGTAGCAATTGCTTCCATAACCTGCATTTCACTTATATAATCCAAAGAGTTAATAATTAAGTAAAAGAGAAAATATTTAAGTTGTTTCAGTAAATAACAAACAAATCATCACAATATAACGATAGTCATTTGCAAACAACAGTACAAACACCATTTTCAACAAAGAGGGCAATCATTCATCCATAGCAACCAAAATAAATGGTTTGTTCGGGTTTAGAACTTCTAATCGTATAAAATGATAAATAAACTATGAACTAAACTAAACACTCAATAGTCGTGGATAACTTAATAAATTATTTATACATCTTTATACAAAATAGGAGTATCATTTCCCAACCAATCCATAAGCCAGTACTAACAAAGAATCCAACACATTTTAAATTTACTCTATTTATCTTTTCACATCATTTATTGTTCATTTTTCTTTTCACACAACATGTTTATTACTTACAAATTTTTTAATTCTCATTGATTCATATAAGGCTTATTTCATTGATTTACATTCTTTACTTGCATATGTTATATCCATTTCGATTATTTGGATCATATGAATTCATTATTGAAGTACTGTATACATTTTATTTCAGTTTGCTTCACATTTACAATTTTAGTTTGATTTTCCTTATTTTTTCGTCATTTACTTTTCTTTTGTTATTCATATAATATTTATTTTCATTAATTTACATTCGTTATTACTAACAAAAGTTCATTTCTCCTTTATTCATACAGTGCCATTTTCTTTCATTTTATCACTTTACATTAATAACTTAAATAAGTTTTTTCTTTAAATTATTGGATTATACATTATTAGGTAAGTTTCTTTACAATTCAATTCACCATTTATAGATTATTTATTTTTCACATTCATTCTTCCATATATAGTATTATTGAATATTACATCTATTTTAAATCATTTCAATGTTTTTTGATGTTATAATCATTCAATTGATATAATACTCGTTTTAATTATAAATGGCTTCAACATTAAATTCAAATTTATAATTATTTACTTACAGTGTTCACCTTTTCCATTAAATCCGATTATATATAGCTTAAAATGTTAACAAAAGTTTAAAATCATTTTTCTTACATTATTCACTTCTATTACATTTAATTAGTAGCATTTCAAATTATTAACTTAAGTTTATAACAAATTATAACATTAGAATCCTTATCTAGAAGAAATTCCATTGAACATTTTCATTTACTAAAGTTTACTTTCACAATATTCCATTACATATCCTATTTAACATTTCAACTTTTAATAATTTGGTAAATTATATATATATATATATATATATATATCATAAGAATGCAATTGAATATTACCCAAATTTCTCTTATATTTTTAGTTAACAAAATGTTCAATAGCTACCATTTCTTATTTTCATTTCCTTTTTATTTGCAGTTTACCAATTCTCAATTTCATATTCTCATTTTCAAAGCTTCCAATTATTAATATATTCAAGATTCCATTCATTACAATAATTTCAATTTATTATTTATAGAAACTTAAGATCTAAACAACCGAGTTTCATTTCAATTATTTTAACATTATATACATATACTCATAACTTATGTGTGTGTGTGTATGTGTGTGTGTATATATATCAAATCAAACCTCGGAAATAACGATTGAGTTTTGTTTATCAAAATGGATAAGCGGTAAAATTACTACAGTTGTCTTCCCACTTTGAAACTCGAAAATAAACGTCGACGATGCATGCACTCATCACCGAAATTATTTTCCAGCGACTAAGAGGGGAGTAAAAACTTATTTCATCCTAAATTTTTTGTCAAACATTTCTTTCAAATCATATTGAAATATTCGTATCAGAAAATACTTCTAAATACTGCTAATATTATATTCCAAAATCTTTCAAAAGAAATTTCAAAAATCCCGAAACTTCAATTCTAAATTCCATTTTATATTCATTTTATATATAAATTTTATTTTCAATCAATCTTATAAAATTTCTCTACCTAATAAACAACTATAACATTCAACTATATCATTTACAAAAAAATTATTATTTTATATACAAATATATATAATAGGCAAAAATATTTCATTTATCTATATCTCAAAACAAGTATTGTGTCGGTCTGCCTATTAAGTGTTTAGAAATCCCTATCGATGTCATAACATCCTATGCACCGACCAAAATTCATAAATACAAAACGGAACAAATTAACGCAATAAAAAAACCTTTTATAACACTGACAAGTATGCTTTCTTGTGTATACACACTCATCGACTCATTCTAAGGTGTTAGTACCCTATTCCTAAAGAGTCAGACCCCACAAAGCTAAGATTATTGCTAAACCAAAGCTCTGATACCAACTGTAACGACCTGCTTTTTTGGATGATTTACATCGACGATGAACCACACACGTCAGACTTAAACCATTCAAAAGGGTAGATTGTTATGGGATAAATAAGAAAAACCAGAGAAAGAAAAAAATACAGAATCTCGCAGCGGAATGACAAAATATTATAATTAAATAACCATTCATGAAGTGGGTTTATAAATACATTTAATTATTCTTTTACAACACAAAATCAGAGTTATAGGAGATAGGAATAAATAAATAAATAAATGCAGTGGACCAACATGATGCAGAGGTATGAATATAATAAATAATAATTGTGATATCCCAGAATTTTAGGCAAATAATAATGTAATAATCTTCTTTTATAAATTATTTAAAATTGGCAAATTATTCTTTTTTCAAACAAATAATAATGTGTTGTTTATGTATATATCTATAAGTAGATTTTAAATAGAATTTGAATTTGAATTTGAAATTCAAAAGATAAATATCTTAAAAATAAATTGGATTTTAAAAAGGGTAATTTTGGCACATGTCCTTATTAAGTTTCAAAATTCACGAAAAGTCCTTCACTAAATTTCAGTGTAAATTAGATCCCTGTTTTTTATTTACGATTATTGCAGAGCATGATGCAACTTTTCATAAAAGTTGCTGACATTTCTACAACTTTTCTGTACACTGTGAACATAGTATATGAAAGTTGGTGAAAAATCAGCACTTATTTATAAAATTTCTAACATTTCAGCAACATTTATGTACACTGTAAACATAGTTTATGAAAGTTACTGACATTTCAGCAATAACTTTTCTTTGTTTCTACAAAATAGGGACCAGATTTACAATGAAACTTTGACAGGGAAAGTTGCTGAAACATCAGCACTTATTTATAAAAGTTGCTGACATTTCAGCAATAATTTTCCTCGTTTCCAGAAAACAGGGACCCGCTTTACAATGAAACTTTGAAAAGGACCCGCTTTACAATATGAAAGTATGATACGGATGCCTCCCTAATTTCCACTTTTAAAAACTAGTATATATATAATTATTTAAATCATTTTCTTAAGGATTTTATAAATATAAACAAAGGTAAAGTTTAAATATAAAAAACACACATATTAATATTGAACTAAATAGAAAATAAAATATAAAGTTATATAAAAACATATTAAAAATAATTAACACAAGGAAATTAACAAATGTAAGACGAGTAGCATGAAAAATAACAAGTGTCACATTATTTATTTTCTTTTTTTAAATTGAAATCAAGTTGTATGTATATCTCTCTATCCTTCTCTACTCATTTTTCTTACATTCATTCAAAACTAAGACAAAACAAAAGCTTCCAATTTTCAAAACAACCAGAAAATAAAATATCAAACAACAACTCTTTACAAACCTGAAAAAATCAAGAAGATCAAAGCAAGGTTTTCAATTCCAATTAACAAAGTTTTCCAGTTCAAGATCAAAACCCAATATCCAGTTTTCAAGTACAATCTGTTTCCAACTTCTCTGTTCCAAATCTAGTGAGTAAACATTTTTCTCAAAAAACTAAAGTTATTGATAACCTGATGCATGTTATAATTCCTGAACGAATGATATGAAATATGCTTTGCATGGTTGTGTAAATGTGATTTCATGTATATATGTATGTGATATCTATGTGCATGTCCATGAACAAGAAAGTTTGCTATGTCCTTGCTTTATAGGTTTCAAAACCTATTCAAGAATCAAAATCTCATCCCCTTATTCTTTTTAGACTTTGTTGTTTAAACAAAAAGTGTTTAAATTATTAAGATCTTAATTTTAAAAATATTTATAACTATAATTTTTTTAAAGATTTCTGGAAAATTAAAATATACTGTAAAACCCAAAGTATGTCAAAATTCGATTTCAATAATTTATTGTTTCATGTATATAATCTGGTTTGCCTTTGAAAACTATGATTTTTAAAAGAAAAATCGTGATTTTTAAGTATGTAATTCAAGAGAACTTGCAAGTTAAATGAGAATGGGATTTCAGGCTTTTTCAGGCGATCGACGAGGAGTGGGTGGTCGGGATCAGCTGGAGGTAGCCGGGGGGTTGACGATCTCGGGAAAAATGGTCAGTGTATTTTCTGACCACTATGTCGGTGGCACAACGTCGAAGTAGGGTTTAGGACTAGGTTTTGGTCGACGTTGTTCCAAAGGCTACTGCATCATCATCATAGCACCGGTGTTGATTGGAGGTGGGGGAATAAGTGCGTGGTTGGTTGACAAAGCTATGGACGGAGTTTTGAAGAGTTTGGTGGTCGAAGGTCTCGGGTCGAACTGGTTCTTGGTCGATCGATTTTGTTCCAGTTGTACTCTGGTTGCTCGATTTCATTTTGGTGTTTGATTCAGGGTTCTGGGTGGTCGGAATCCTAGGTAAGGCGATCGGTGACGTACTGTAACGACCCGCCTTTTTGGACAGTTTAAACCGACGATCAAATACACATGTCGATTCCAAACCATTCAAAAGGGCAGATGGTTATTGGGGTAAATAAGAAAAGAAGAGGAAAGAGAAATAAAAGAAAGGAAACAACACAGAATCTTGCAGCGGAACGAAAAAAATATAATAATCAAATAAACAGTTCATGAAGTTGTTTACTATACCTTGATTATTATTTATACAACATTTATCAGAGTTATACATATACAACAGAACAATTAAAATAATGCAGCAGACAGCTTGATGCACAGATAATAATAGTAATAGTGTACCAAGTCTTCGTCTTCGTCCTCAAGAATAGATCTTCAAAAATCTGAAAACTCAGGACTGACCCGAGCGTAATGAAAAGACAAAACACTCGAGTCAGGACTAAAATATCCTTATGAAAGTTAAATCAATCATAGATAAATATGAGTGTAACGGCGTTAGAGATGTTTACGGGGTTTGACATCTCATATCCAGTGTCAATGTGCGTGCAATAACTCAAGAGATGTTACGGGTTTTCCATCTCTTAAGGATCCGTTAAACTATCTACTATGTAGTAATGTACGCTAAGTAGATAATCAGTAATATAAAGTATCAAAATAGCATTAAGGCGTTACCATAATCCCCCTTAACACATTTTTATAATGCCATAGTCTATACAGCACCGTAAGCCCCACCGTAAACTGGTGGTTATCAGAGGGTACCCCATAGGTATAACACAAAACAAAACGTAGTGGTCGCGAGTAGGATAATCAGTATGACAAGGTACATGAGGTGATACCAACTAGGATACTAGTAGTTGCGTGATCCGGACTGATGTTGAGCATAGCCAGCAACTACCCAACACCGCGAAACAACACTCCCAAATCAAGGGGTGCACCCAAATCGAATCACAAATGTAATAGATATGGTATCGAAGAAGTGTGTCCGCTAGAGATGGCGAACCTCAATGGCCCGGCGCGGCTCCTGTTTTAGTCATGTCAGGGGTCATCCAATATCGTTCTCTTTCTTCAGTCAACGTGTTCACCAAACCATCCACTTCATTCTGGATCAACACTCCACGTATAATAGTTATTAAAGTGGTTTTCGGTATCGACAAAGAGTATGTCCATATCCGATCCCGGTCTCTTTAATAACAATGTATTATTACACCGTTGGCTCTTTTACATTTCAAATCGATTCATATTTGATATCAAAATATCATATTCGCTTCAAAAATCAAATCCATTTCAAATATCATCGTATCTATTAAAATGTCAGATTCCGTTTCAAAAATCATTTTTCGTCTCAATATCTTACTTTGATTTCAAAATCAATTCGGATTTCAATTTAGGTTGCAACTTCATTTAACCCAACTCGTATTTAAATTCAAGGTTTAAATATAAACATTTCACCTTATTGACAAGCTTAGAATTTTAGAAAATAGTTTTAAGGAGTTTAAAAGTAGTTTTAAATAATTAAAATACTTAAAAGTACTTAAAATCTTAAAATGGATTTGAAATAGATAAATTAGTTTAAAATAATTTAAATCGGGTTAAGTAGATTTAAAATAGATTAAAATAGTTTATTCAAAATGGTTTATATAACTGAGTAATTTGGAAAACAAAATAAAACAGCTTCAAAACCAAACCATTTCAATTATAACTTCCCAATTCAAAACAATTTCAATTTCCGTTCTACCGATTCAATTTCGATTTCGATTCAATCAACGTCAACTTGGACTTCAAATTTATTCAATTTTATATTCACTTTCAATTAATTCAATTTCAATTTATATCGATTTGGAGCTTGATTTTTCAAAAATATCCATTTATAACACTTAACAAAATTATCCATCAATATTCAAGTTTAAATCCAAATTTCAAATACGGTTCAATTCCAAGCTCAATTTCAAAATATCATTTTTATATCACTTTTACTTAGTAATATTCAAAGCTCGAATTAAGGTTAAATCTTTATACAAATCAATTTTCGAAATTTAATCATATCCCGATTTTAAATCCCAAAGTCTCCACTTTAATTATTTAACGATTTCTTTTAACCAAAATTTATTTCAACATTCCAAACTCAATTTTTCGATAAATTCGATTTCTACAAATTGATTTCTATTTATAACTTTTAAATCAAAACATTAAATAAATTTCAAATCGACAATTTTTAAAATTATTAATTTAGCCAATTCGGTGTCCGTATTTAATTTTCTATCCTATGGCCAAGTAATTATTTATTTCAATTAAATGTCAGGGATGAGTATATATTACTTAAACCAATCACAGTGTCATATGTATGCATAACAGTATATATAAGCAAATAAACATCCAAACATTTAAATATCAACCAATAACATCCATCAAAATTCATCATCCAATAGACAATACAATTCATGGCAGTTTCATAGTTATCAATGTCAGGTAATTTAATCGCAATTCATTTTTAATTTCAATTTTAACTGTTAATTTAATTTTCAACGGTTAGTTAAAATGACAACCTATATGACAATTAAATTCTATCAAACAACGAATAATAAAATTCCTATCACTTCATAATATCAAATTTAACTAGCATAAAGATATTTAGTACGTTGTGAGCGTTATAAAACACTCACCTTGATTTTTACGATTTTAAATCAAATCGAACGACGTTCGATTTAACTCAAAATTTTGTCTAGCCCCAAATGATTCTAATCCAGCTCCATAGCATAGTGCTCGACGATACGATCCCAACGCACTTTGTTTCGTCACGATCCGACCTCGTACGAACAAGTTATGACATTTATAAGTTTACACAAATTTTTATATAAATTAATATAAACTTTATTTTTAAATTTTAACCCAAACTCACATCAAAGCCGTAGATTTCCATCCCCCCATCCAACAGGCCGCATGCACGCAACATCTTCCCAGGTCCGAGAACTTTCGTTCGAACCCAATACACGCACGAAAACCCTAATAGCCGCACGACCTACGCTCGACGAGAAGATGATCGGCCACCCTGGTTGGAAGCGCCCACACGAGCACTTCCATCGGCCGAAGCCACGTGCCGCTCGGTCCTCCCTGGAGCACGCAATACGAGGCCGAACGGCCATGGTTCCCGCTCCTATTGTCGTTGATTCTTTGCTCCATTCACGATCATTACCGTTGGATATGCAGTTCGTGATGTGCTCTACACTTTACTAGTTGAAAGTTTCGCGAATCGGTTAGCGGATTTGAAGAAATTTGAGGAGGAAGGAAGGAGATTTTCGGCCATTGGTTGGTATAAGGGGCAGCGGCTGTACAAAACCCTAGCCCTTATTTATTTTTAATTTATGAATAAAGTGGCTATTTATAGGAAACGACGAATACTAATCATCCGGCTTTTCCAAACTCTGAATTACGCGCGGTGACTGGCGTTTCTAGGGTTTATCCCACGTTCTGGACATAATGGAATAGGTTTCGGAAGCTAATTCGATCATCTGTGCGAGTTACGGCAATAAACGATCGATTTAAAATTACATCGATTAAACGATTTTCAAGGCGTTTTGGCTTATTGAAGGTTATCGAATTTATCGAATTTATCGAAAAATTGAGTTTGGAATGTTGAAATAAAATTTGGTTAAAAGAAATTGTTAAATACTCAAAGTGGAGACTTTGGAATTTAAAAATCGAGATTTGATTGAATTTCGTAAATTGATTTGTTTAAAGATTTAACCTAAGTTCAAGCTTAGAATATTACTAAGTAAAAGTGATATAAAAATGATATTTGAAATTGAGCTTGAAATTTAATCATATTTGTAATTGGGATTTAAATTTGAATATTGAAGGATAATTTTGTTAAGTGTTAAAAATTGATATTTTGAAAATCAAGCTAAAAATCGATATAAATTGAAATCGAATAAATTGAAGGTGAATGTAAAATTGAATTAATTTGAAGTCAAGGTTGACATTGATTTGAATCGAAATTGAATCGGTAGAATGGAAATTGAAATTGATTTGAATTGGGAAGTTATAATTGAAATGGTTTGGTTTTGAAGCTGTTTTATTTTGTTTTCCAAATTGCTCGGTTATATAAACCACTTTTGAATGCTTAAACTATTTTAATCTATTTTAAATCTACTTAACACAATTTAAATTATTTTAAACTAATTTATCTATTTCAAATCCATTTTAAGACTTTAAGTATTTTTAACTATTTTAATTATTTAAAACCACTTTTAAACTACTTAAAACTATTTTCTAAAATCCTAAGCTGGTCAATAAGGTGAAATGTTTATATTTAAATCTTGAGTTTAAATACGAATTGGGTTAAATGAAGTTGCAGCCTAAATTGAAATTCGAAATGATTTTGAAACCGAAATGAGTCATTGATGCGAAAAATGATCTTTGAAACGGAATCTTACATTTGAATAGATACGATGATATTTGAAATGGATTTGATTTTTGAAACGAATATGATATTTTGATATCAATTAGGAATCGATTTGAAATGTAAAAGAGCCAACGGTGTAATAATACGTAGTTATTAAAGAGACTGGGATCGGATATGGACATACTCTCTGTCGATACGGAACACCAATTTAATAACTATTATACGCGGAGTGTTGATCCAGAATGAAGTGGATGGTTTGGTGAACGCGTTGACTGAAGAAAGAGAACGATATTGGATGACCCCTGACATGACTAAAACAGGAGCAGCGCCAAGCCATTGAGGTTCGCCATCTCTAGCGGACACACTTCTTCGATACCATATCTATTACATTTGTGATTCGATTTGGATGCACCCCTTGATTTGGGAGTGTTGTTTCGCGGTGTTGGGGTAGCTGCTGGCTATGCTCAACATAAGTCCGGATCACGCAACTACTAGTATCCTAGTTGGTATCGCCTCATGTACCTTGTCATACTGATTATCCTATTCGCGACCACTACGTTTTGTTTTGTGTTATACCTATGGGGTACCCTCTGATAACCACCAGTTTACGGTGGGGCTTACGGTGCTGTATAGACTATGGCATTATAAAAATGTGTTAAGGGGGATTATGGTAACGTCTTAACGCTATTTTGATACTTTATATTACTGATAGGCATTATCTACTTAGCGTACATTACTACATAGTAGATAGTTTAACGGATCCTTAAGAGATGGAAAATCCTGCAACATCTCTTGAGTTATTGCACGCACGTTGACACTGGATATGAGATGTCAAATCCCGTAAACATCTCTAACGCCGTTACACTCATATTTATTTACGATTGATTTAACTTTCATAAGGATGTTTTAGTCCTGACTCGAGTGTTTTGTCTTTTCATTACACTCGGGTCAGTCCTGAGTTTTTCAGAATTTTGAAGATCTATTCTGGAGGACGAAGACGAAGATTTGGTATACTATTACTATTATTACCCTTGCATCATGCTTTCTGCTGCATTATTTTAATTGTTCTGTTTTATGTGTATAACTCTGATAAATGTTGTATAAATAATTGTCAAAGTATAGTAAACAGCTTCATGAACAGTTTATTTGACTATTATATTTTATCGTTCCGCTGTGAGATTCTGTGTTGTTTCATTTCCTTTATTTCTCTTTCTTTTCTTTTCTTATTTACCCCAATAACTATCTGCCCTTTTGAATGGTTTGGAATCGACATGTGTATTTGATCGTCGGTTTAAACTGTCCAAAAAGGCGGGTCGTTACAGTTGGTATCAGATTCGTCTAATTCAAAACGTCGGTTTAAACTTAGAAATTGAATTAATTGAAAGTGAATTTCAATTTAGGTGTCAGCTTCGTTTAATCCAATTCGTATTCAAATTCAAGATTTAAACATAAACATTTCACCTTATTAATCAGCTTGAAATTTTTAGAAAATAGTTTAAGTAGTTTAAAAGTAGTTTAAATAATTAAAATAGTAAAAGATACTTAAAAACTAAAACGGATTTAAAATAGATAAATTAGTTTAAAATAATTCAAATTGGGTTAAGTAGATTTAAAATAGATTAAAATAATTTAAGTATTCAAAAATGGTTTATATAACTGAGTAATTTGGAAAACAAAATAAAACAGCTTCAAAACCAATCCATTTCAATTTATAACTTCCCAATTCAAATCACTTTCAATTTCCATTCTACCGATTCAATTTCAATTTCAATTCAAATCAATGTAAACTTTGACTTCAAATTTATTCAATTTTATTCACTTTCAATTAATTCAATTTCAATTTATATCGATTTAGAGCTTGGTTTTTCAAAATATCCATTTATAACACTTAACAAAATTATCCATCAATTTTCGAGTTTAAATCCAAATTTCAAATATGATTCAATTCCAAGCTCGACTTCAAAATATCATTTTTATACAATTTTTACTTAGTAATATTCAAAGCTCGAATTAAGGTTAAATCTTTAAACAAATTAATTTTCGAAATTCAATCATATCCCGATTTTAAATCCCAAAGTCTCCACTTTAATTATTTAACGATTTCTTTTAACCAAAATTTATTTCAACATTTCAAACTCAATTCTCGATAAATTCGATTTCAATAAATTGATTTCTATTATAACTTTTAAATCAAAACATTTGAATAAATTTCAAATTGACGATTTTAAAAATTATTAATTTAGCCAATTCGGTGTCCGTATATAATTTTCTATCATATGGCCAAGTAATTATTTATTCCAATTAAATGTCAGGGATGAGTATATATTACTTAAACCAATCACAGTGTCATATGTATGCATAACAGTATATATAAGCAAATAAACATCCAAACATTTAAATATCAACTAATAACATCCATCAAAATACATCATCCAATAGACAATATAATTCATAGCAGTTTCATAGTTATTAATGTCAGGTAATTTAATCGCAATTCAATTTTAATTTCAGTTTAACTGTCAATTTAATTTTCCAACGGTTAATTCAAATGACAAGCTATATGGCAATTAAATTTTTATCAAACAACGACAAATAAAATCATAACACTTCATAATGTCAAATTTAACTAGCATAAAGATATTTAGTACGTTGTGAGCGTTATAAAACACTCACCTTGATTTTTACGATTTTAAAGAAAATCGAACGACGTTCGATTTAACTAAAAAATTTCTCTAGCTCCAAATGACTCCAATCCATTTTCATAGCGTAGTGCTCGTCCATACGATCCCAACGCACTTCGTCTCATCAGTTTTCGATTTCGCAGCAAAAAGTTATATTATTTCAAAGTTACACGAATTATAAATAAATTAACAATTTCTTTTATTTTTTTCATAACCTAATCACATTCGTTGATTTCCATCCTCCACCCATCAGGCCGCACCCCTCTTCCTCCTCACGTACGCGTTCACGCTCCAGGTAATACACGCGACTAAGAACCCATCCAAGCCAACTACGGCTCCAAATCGCGGCCACCACGAGCATCTAGAAGTTGATCAGAGAGTGCCATATTGAAGCTCGCCTCGAAGGGCACCACCGCCCAGCAACCGGCCAAGCTTGGCCCCCCTGTCGTCTCGAAATACGTGCGCAACCGTGCGACTTTGCAGCCAATTTCTCGATGATCCAAAGCTCCAAACACGATCATAGCCGTTGAACTTCAAGATCTCTTCATGCTCTACAAGTTTCATGTTGGAAGTTTGTTGTATCGTTGCACGGATTTGAAGAAATTGGAGGAGGAAGATCTGTGATTTTCGGCCATTGGTTATATAAGAGGCGGCGGCTGATGGATAAAACCCTAGTTTATTTTCTTTTGCAAATTTATGAAGACAAGGGGCTATTTATAGGAAACGACGAATACTATTCATCCGGCTTTTCCAAACTCGGAATTTCGCGCGGTAACTGACGTTCCTAGGGTTTATCCCACGTTCCGGAAACAATGGAATAGGTTTCGGGAGCTAATTCGATCATCTGTGCGAGTTATGGCAATAAACGTTCGATTTTAAATTAAATCGATTAAACCGATTTCTATGCGTTTTGGCTCGCCCCGGACAAACGGTAAATCCGATTGATACGAAAATTTAAACCTCACAATAATATAAAATTACGAATCCGATGAAACTGGTTTCGTCGAAATCCGAGACTGTTTGAAAAATGGCTATTTTAACTCGTCAAATTAATATTAAAACAATTTCGATGCGTTTCGAGCTGCCACGGTCAAACGAAAACTCCGATTGCTATGAAAATTGAAATCTGATAATAACAAACTATTACGGATCCAATGGAACTAGTTTTGTCCAATTCTGAGACTGTTCGAAAATTGGCTATTTTTCAGTCGATAACTAAATATTAAAATATTCAATTTTCATAAATTTACTTCTAATTCGATTTTAAAAGTTCTACAACATCATTCTAACTTTAATATGATAAAATAAAATTTTACAAATCATTTTTAATCATATTAAACCCGTTATTCAATTATCCCATAAATTCCAATTTTAAAACTTATTAACTCTATTAAAATCCCAATATAACTTACATTCACTCTGGAAACCAATTTGAATCATATTGAATCAAATTTCAGTTATTCACTCTATTTTCATATATTAAATTTCAATATCAAATTAATCATATCAAATTCGGAATTTAATTATCCAAACATTTGTAATATTAATTTAACTAAATTTGATTATTCTTAAATCACTATCTTTTGACATATTCGAAACGAACTTATAAAATTTAACAAATTCAAATTATAGAACAACCATTTTCATTAAAACAGTTATTCAATTCCCGTTATTCAATTATTCAATAAATTTCAAATATTATATTCAAACAATTTAATTGTTCAATATTTGACGGATTTCAATATTGGATTTTTTTTAAATAAAAATTTCATTATCAGTCGATTTACTGTATTACATCAAATGAATTCCACATTATTATTTAACTACAGTTAGAGATAATGCACTCAACTAATATATAAACTTTCATTTCAATTGCAATTGGTTCACAAATCCAATTCGACTAACTAAATGAATAGGTAACTTAATTAATTATCAACGTTTACTTTTAATTACGTATAAGTTTATTATTTTCAAACAAGTATCACAATTACCTATACAATACAAATTCATTCAGTTACCTTTGACTACATATTATTTCAATTAATTTGGAATTCTATTCAATTCATAAATAATTAACTTAGATAAAATTTGTTGCATTTCATTCTAGTTATTATTATTCCAAACGACTTACAAATTTTTTTCTAACGCTAAATCACGAAATCTTATTAAATTAGCTATTTTAATTATCGAAAATTTACGGGTCGTTACACTCTCCCCCACTCAAAACTTTTCGTTCCCGAAAAGGAAAAAGAAGGGAAAAGGAACTAAGTATAGAATTCAACATTTGATATATTTTATTCAATGTTACCAACTTATAAAACAATGAAATTCCATTTATAAAGTCATAACCATGCTTCCACTAAGTTACTCCGAATGGTTTTCTAACTTTAAAAGTTAGTTATCAAAAAATTTAAAACTTGAAAAATTTTCTAACACCCGGATTTTACGGAAAATTTCGGCAGAGTCTCCTTTGCACGGCTCGATCGGAAAAAAAATGATAGAATATATATCACAAATATACATCTCATCAAGTGATGAGGCATCCCGTAGGGAAAAAAGTGTAAAAGTACGGTATGTAATCCGAGATATGTACCTTATATATTATTAGCGAGCATATACGGCTAATATAGCGCGAAAGCGAGCTCCAAATGCGAAGCAAGCGAAATCCGCACCTAATAAACACTCAACAAACCATGAGAAACATGCATATATGAAAATAATATCAATATACACAATATAGCAACATAACAACTACATGTGCCATCATAGCAAATGCAACAAAACAACAAATGCATCCACCAAATCAATTATCATCCAACTATCATCCAACAAATCCATAATCAATCAATATAAATTCACTTCTCATTCATATTTATTCACTTGGTTTTCAATTTTAGTCAAAGTTGATTCATTAACGTTAGATTTTACAAACATTCATTCTCAATTCAATTAGTTAACATTCACTAATTTATATTTACATTAGTTCACTTCCAATTTGAATCAAATTAAATTCTATTTAAATTCATTTAACTTCCAATTTGATTTCAATGATTTATAGCTTTCAATTTCATTAACACTTACTGAATTATATACAATCACCTAACAATCATATAACAACCAAATCATACCCAACATAACCAAATTATTAATTTTACATTCAATTTGGTTTATCTCTTTCAATTCTAATTGATTCTTAGCCATACCAAATTCTTTTGTTTACATTTACTTCATATTCAGCTTCAGTTAATAACCCATTTATTTGCGGAACATTTTATTAATGCGGAACATTTTATTAATCATCACTTTAATTTATAGTCATTCCATAAAGTCTAACTTCTTATATGTGACTTTTCTTAGTTTATAGTTATCTCAAAAGTTGCAAATTTATCTTCACATATTAGGCATCTTAAAATTTTCAATATTAACTTTTAATTAAGTCCGTAAGCCGTACATATATCATTCGTGAGCAATATCAATCTAATCGCTTATTCGATCACACAATTTCACTTCCAAACTAGTATCGTTCACCCGACTCTCTAGTGCGGACTTAGATTTGGTTCCTTGATTGGAAACTGTTACTCTCCTTGCATAACCATATACTATGATAGAGAATTTCAGAATCAAATTAAAAATCCATATCCAGGGTTCGCCGTCAAGAATCGAGCGGAAAATCCTAACTTGGATCGATATAAATCATCTCGAAATTTTGTGCTCGAATTTGGATCAAATCGTTATGCGAATAAAATAATATACGTACAATCTCACGTATTACCTTCCAATGGATTTCTATCCAATTTATCTGTACTAAATTTTTTTATTGACTTCTATTTTTTTTCACTTAATTACTCACAATCCATTATTCAGTTAGTATATTCATTTCTTTACATAGCATATTCTTTAACATTATCTTTTCTTAAACATCATATCAAAGAATTTGTTTACTCAAGTTCATTTTAAACATTCTATATAATTTAATTAAATTCAATTTCATTATTTTAGTTAATAACAAATTTATTTATGGAACATTTCATTAACCAGCACTTTAGTTTATTAATCATCATATAAAAGTCTAACCTCTCATAAATGACTTTTCTTAGTTTACAGTTATCTTAAAGGTTACAAATTTTTCCAATCCCTTTGTAATTTATATTTATTTTCTATAACCAATTTACAAAGATATAATACGATTCATTTATCTTCTTTCTTAAGTTCACTTACTTGTTCCATTTATCCATTTATCATTTCACGCTATATTTAAGTATATATAAAAAATTTCACAACCAAATTTTCCATTTATATATATTTTAATTCCTTTTGAGTTTTCCTTACTTGTATATTTCAATTACTTTCAGGTTCTGTTTATCTATACAATATCTCATTACATATCCAAAACATCATTTTAACTTTTTAATATTTGGTAAGTCTTGTTATATGTTATCAGAATGCAAATTTGGCATTATACAAATTTATAGAATTTCATTTTACTTTATTAGAATAATTTAATTTATTTAAATCCTCTTTACCTTTCAACTTTATAGGTACACTACAACTCCAAGGTTTTCCCAAAACATAAGCTTAGATATCTTAATCCTCTTATTTTATAAATTCTGGTTATTCACATTTCATTCAAATAATCTGAAAATTACTAATTAACATAATTTAGAAATTTAAATGCCCGGTTCCTTTCAAATCGTTTGAAATAAATATATACACTTATATCTTTAATATATCAAATCATACCTTTGGAGTTTAAACAAAAACCCATTTATCCAAATAATTTCGAAGAAAAACAAAGCTTCTTAGAAGCCTCCCCCACTTTGAGACTCGAAAATGAATGTCGACGATGCTGCGCAGTCATCACCGAAATTATTTTCCAGCGACATAAGAGAGGAATACTGAATTTATTCTTTCCTTTAAAATCCTTTCAAAATATTTCCATAAACAATTTCCAACTAATATTACTATATATTTCTTCAAAACTTTGAAAACCATTTTCAAGATCTCCGGGTCTTAAATTCAATATTTTCCAATTTAAATCTATTTTAATTCATATTTCACCTTTATAAACTATTCTTATAGGATTTTACTTTCTTGAAATATTCCACAAGTTGTTTTATAATTGTTTATTTTGTAATAAACCTTATTTATTAAAACACAATATCCAATTAATAATAACAATCAATATTATCATTTTCAACAACCAAATAAGCTAGATAGATCACAATAATTTTGAAAATAAATTCTTTATATACAAAATATAATTAGGGCAAAATTATTTCATTTACCAATTTCAAAACAATACTATGTCGAATTGTTCTGTTCGAGTGTTTAGAGATCCCTATCAAATGACGTTAATTACTCGTATTGACCAGGATCCATAAGCCACTCAACAAATCAACCGACACAATATAAAACATTTTATATCACTAAAAAATACGCTCTCTCATATATATATACACTCAGCGACTCATCATAGGGTATTACTACCCTATTTATAAAGAGTCAGACCCCACAAAGCTAAGGTTATCGCTAAACCAAAGCTTTGATACCAACTGTAACGACCCGCCTTTTTGGACAGTTTAAACCGACGATCAAATACACATGTCGATTCCAACCCATTCAAAAGGGCAGATGGTTATTGGGGTAAATAAGAAAAAAAAGAGGAAAGAGAAATAAAAGAAAGGAAACAACACAGAATCTTGCAGCGGAACGAGAAAATATAATAATCAAATAAACAGTTCATGAAGTTGTTTACTATACTTTGATCATTATTTATACAACATTTATCAGAGTTATACATATTCAACAGAACAAATAAAATAATGCAGCAGACAACATGATGCAAGGATAATAATAGTAATAGTATACCAAATCTTCGTCTTCATACTCCAGAATAGATCTTCAAAAATCTGAAAACTCAGGACTGACCCGAGCGTAATGAAAAGACAAAACACTCGAGTCAGGACTAAAATATCCTTATGAAAGTTAAATCAATCGTAAATAAATATGTGTGTAACGGCGTTAGAGATGTTTACGGGGTTTGACATCTCATATCCAGTGTCAACGTGCATGCAATAACTCAAGAGGTGTTACGGGATTTTCCATCTCTTACGAATCCGTTAAACTATCTACTATGTAGTAATGTACGCTAAGTAGATAATGCCTATCAGTAATATAAAGTATCAAAATAGCGTTAAGGCGTTACCATAATCCCCCTTAACACATTTTTATAATGCCATAGTCTATACAGCACCGTAAGCCCCACCGTAAAATGGTGGTTATCAGAGGGTACCCCATAGGTATAACACAAAACATAACGTAGTGGTCGCGAATAGGATAATCAGTATGACAAGGTACATGAGGCGATACCAACTAGGATACTAGTAGTTGCGTGATCCGGACTGATGTTGAGCATAGCCAGCAGCTACCCCAACACCGCGAAACAACACTCCTAAATCAAGGGGTGCACCCAAATCGCATCACAAATGTAATAGATATGGTATCGAAGAAGTGTGTCCGCTAGAGATGGCGAACCTCAATGGCCCGGCGCGGCTCCTGTTTTTGTCATGTCAGGGGTCATCCAATATCGTTCTCTTTCTTCAATCAACGCGTTCACCAAACCATCCACTTCATTCTGGATGAACACTCCGCGTATTATAGTTATTAAAGTGGTTTTCGGTATCGACAAAGAGTATGTCCATATCCGATCCCGGTCTCTTTAATAACTACGTATTATTACACCATTGGCTCTTTTACATTTCAAATCGATTCATAGTTGATATCAAAATATCATATTCGCTTCAAAAAATCAAATCCATTTCAATTATCATTGTATCTTTTCAAATGTAAGATTGCGTTTCAAAAATCATTTTCCGCATCAATATCTCATTTCGATTTCAAAATCATTTCGAATTTCAATTTAGGTTGCAACTTCGTTTAATCCAATTCGTATTCAAATTCAAGATTTAAGCATAAACAATTCACCTTGTTAATCAGCTTGAAATTTTTAGAAAATAGTTTAAGTAGTTTAAATAATTAAAATAGTAAAAGATACTTAAAAACTAAAACGGATTTAAAATAGATAATTAGTTTAAAATAATTCAAATTGGGTTAAGTAGATTTAAAATAGATTAAAATAATTTAAGTATTCAAAAATGGTTTATATAACTGAGTAATTTGAAAAACAAAATAAAATAGCTTCAAAACCAATCCATTTCAATTTATAACTTCCCAATTCAAATCAATTTCAATTTCCATTTTACCGATTCAATTTCGATTTCAATTCAAATCAATGTCAACTATGACTTCAAATTTATTCAATTTTATTCACTTTCAATTAATTCAATTTCAATTTATATCGATTTAGAGCTTGGTTTTTCAAAATATCCATTTATAACACTTAACAAAATTATCCATCAATTTTGGAGTTTAAATCCAAATTTCAAATATGATTCAATTCCAAGCTCGACTTCAAAATATCATTTTTATATCACTTTTACTTAGTAATATTCAAAGCTCGAATTAAGATTAAATCTTTAAACAAATCAATTTTCGAAATTCAATCATATCCCGATTTTAAATCCCAAAGTCTCCACTTTAATTATTTAACGATTTCTTTTAACCAAAATTTATTTCAACATTTCAAACTTATTTTCCGATAAATTCGATTTCAATAAATTGATTTCTATTATAACTTTTAAATCAAAACATTTAAATAAATTTCAAATCGACGATTTTAAAAATTATTAATTTAGCCAATTCGGTGTCCGTATATAATTTTCTATCCTATGGCCAAGTAATTATTTATTTCTATTAAATGTCAGGGATGAGTATATATTACTTAAACCAATCACAGTGTCATATGTAAGCATAACAGTATATATAAGCAAATAAACATCCAAACATTTAAATATCAACCAATAACATCCATCAAAATACATCATCCAATAGACAATACAATTCATGGCAGTTTCATAGTTATCAATGTCAGGTAATTTAATCGCAATTCAATTTTAATTTCAGTTTAACGGTCAAATTAATTTTCCAACGGTTAACTCAAATGACAAGCTATATGACAATTAAATTTTTATCAAACAACAACAAATAAAATCATAACACTTCATAATGTCAAATTTAACTAGCATAAAGATATTTAGTACGTTGTGAGCGTTATAAAACACTCACCTTGATTTTTACGATTTTAAATCAAATCGAACGACGTTCGATTTAACTCAAAATTTTCTCTAGCTCCAAATGACTCCAATCCAATTCCATAGCGTAGTGCTCGTCCATACGATCCCAACGCACTTCGTCTCATCAGTTTTCAATCTCGCAGCAAAAGGTTACGTTATTTCAAAGTTACACGAATTATAATATAAATAAATTAACAATTTCTTTTATTTTTTTCATAATCTAATCACATCCGTTGATTTCCATCCTCCACCCATCAGGCTGCACCCCTCTTCCTCCTTACGTACGCGTTCACGCTCCAGGTAATACACGCGACTAAGAACCCATCCAAGCCAACTAGGGCTCCAAATCGCGGCCACCACGAGCATTTAGAAGTCGATCAGAGAGTGCCATATTGAAGCTCGCCTCGAAGGGCACCGCTGCCCAGCAACCGGCCAAGCTCGACCCCCCTAGCGTCTCGAAATACATGCGCAACCGTGCAAATTTGCAGCCAATTTCTCGATGATCCAAAGCTCCAAACACGATCATAGCCGCTGAACTTCAAGATCTCTTCATGCTCTACAAGTTTCATGTTGGAAGTTTGTTGTATCGTTGCACGGATTTGAAGAAATTGGAGGAGGAAGATCTGTGATTTTCGGCCATTGGTTATATAAGAGGCGGCGGCTGATGGATAAAACACTAGTTTATTTTCTTTTGCAAATTTTTGAAGACAAGGGGCTATTTATAGGAAACGACGAATACTATTCATCCGGCTTTTCCAAACTCCGAATTTCGCATGATAACTGACGTTCCTAGGGTTTATCTCGTGTTCCGGACACAATGGAATAGGTTTCGGGAGCTAATTCGATCATCTGTGCGAGTTATGGCAATAAACGTTCGATTTTAAATTAAATCGATTAAACCGATTTCTATGCGTTTTGGCTCGCCTCGGACAAACGGTAAATCCGATTGACACGAAAATTTAAACCTTACAATAATATAACATTACGGATCCGATGAAACTGGTTTCGTCGAAATCCGAGACTGTTTGAAAAATGGCTATTTTAACTCGTCAAATTAATATTAAAACCATTTCGATGCGTTTCGAGCTGCCACGGTCAAACGAAAAGTCCAATTGCTACGAAAATTGAAATCCGATAATAACAAACTATTATGGATCCAATGGAACTAGTTTCGTCCAATTCTGAGACTGTTCGAAAATTGGCTATTTTTCAGTCGATAATTAAATATTAAAATATTCAATTTTCACAAATTTACTTCTAATTCGATTTTAAAAGTTCTACAACATCATTCTAACTTTAATATGATAAAATAAAATTTTACAAATCATTTTTAATCATCTTAAACCCGTTATTCAATTATCCCATAAATTCCAATTTTAAAACTTATTAACTCTATTAAAATCCCAATATAACTTACATTCACTTTGGAAACCAATTTGAATCATATTAAACCAAATTTCAGTTATGCACTCTATTTTCATATATTAAATTTCAATATCAAATTAATCATATCAAATTCAGAATTTAATTATCCAAACATTTGTAATATCAAATTTAATTAAATTTGATTATTCTTAAATCACTATCTTTTGAAATATTCGAAACGAACTTATAAAATTTAACAAATTCAAATTATAGAACAACCATTTTCATTAAAACAGTTATTCAATTCCCGTTATTCAATTATTCAATAAATTTCAAATATTATGTTCAAACAATTTAATTGTTCAATATTTGACGGATTTCAATATTGGATTTTTTTAATAAAAATTTCATTATCAGTCGATTTACTGTATTACATCAAATGAATCTCACATTATTATTTAACTACAGTTAGAGATAATGCACTCAACTAATATATAAACTTTCATTTCAATTGCAATTGGTTCACAAATCCAATTCGACTAACTAAATGAATAGGTAACTTAAATAATTATCACCGTTAACTTTTAATTACTTATAAGTTTATTATTTTCAAACAAGTGTCACAATTACCTATATAATACAAATTCATTCAATTACCTTTGACTACATATTATTTCAATCAATTTGGGATTCCATTCAATTCATAAATAATTAACTTAGATAAAATTTTGTTGCATTTCATTCTAGTTATTATTATTCCAAACGACTTATAAATTTTTTTCTAACACTAAATCACGAAATCTTATTAAATTAGCTATTTTAATTATCGAAAATTTATGGGTCGTTACATGTTAAAGGTGGTGGTGATGAACGGAGCAGCGTCGTTCAGGCATACACGTGCACATGTGTTAGTGGTTTGGCTTGGGTTGCTGTAGTTTGGGAAGAAGGTTGTGTCTCGGGCGGGATCTCGGGGTAGCAGTGTTGTGACTCGAGTATGGTATCGGGTAGATGAGCGAGAGTTTAGCGTGTAGAACAGTTTTAAAGCTTAAACATAACAAGATTTTTTTTAAAAGAAGAGGGATGATTTTCTCAGGTCTAGGCTCGGGTTGCTACTGAGTTTAGCTCGGGTAATTTGTATTAGCAGTTTAAAAAATTTAAATGAATCAAGTTTAACATTTTCTTAACTAATTCTTTAAATAATTAATGCTTAATTAAGATTAGGATTAGTTAAGGGTTTTAAAATGAATTATTTTTAAATTAATTAAGTCAAGGTATGTATTTATATGTCCATTATTTATAATTTATTCCTTTTGTTTATTTTAAATAAGTTTAAATAATGCAATTAAGTAGTTAATTAAGAAGATAATTTTTTTGATTCATATGTTAATGATGATTTAATTACAAGGTTTATTAAATAAGATTTAAATAATAATTAGGTAATTAATTAAGATAAATGGGTTATCTTTTAATTAATTAAGATAAATGGGTTATCTTTTAATTAATTAAGATCTTGGGTAATTAAGATTTATTAATTAATGAAAATAATTAAAATTCATTAATTAATAATTAAAATTCATTAATTAATGATTAAGGTTAATTAATTAATAATTAAGGTTAATTAATTATTAAAGGATTAATTAATTAATAATTAAAGGATAATTGATCGGTAATTAAAGATTAATTAATAGATTAATAAAAGTAATTAAAGAATGATTAATTAAGTTAATAATTAATTAAAATGGTTTGTAATTACTTAATGTTACTTAAGCAGGGTTAGGTGATTAATTCATAAGTAATTAATTTATTTTGAGTTAATTTAATTAATCATAATTATGGGAGTAATAAATCTTGCATATGGATGATTAATTATATCGAATGTTTGGATTGATTAGTATTTATAGTATGTTAATCTATGATGTTCGGTGATATGAAATACTTTGGATATAGCTGTGATAAATGTGAGTTATTTATCTGTGCTGAACTGTTGTGTGAATATAAGTTCTAAATTGAATTAAATTGTTTTACTTTAACAACTTGGCCTTAAAAGAAACTTTTGGATTTCGATGAGACTGGGATCGGATATTAAATTTGTTATCCAAAAACTACATCGATCCAAGTTAAACGATAGGTCGTGAAATCTCAAGTGAAGATCGAGATGAAGATTCAGAGTGCAAGGGCAATTTGTCATCAACTCTGAGAGTGATTCCAAAACGAGTGTAACGGAGATAGTGCCTTCGGTTTCGTTCGAACACGAAATGAACTTGTATGGATGAATGCTATCAGACCATCGTCAAATGGAGGACGATGAGTATTCCAAGATAAGTGTTCTAAAAAGGTAATCTTAGCCTCAAGCCTCATCAACCGGGAATGGCTAAAATAGGGAAGGTGCACGCAAGGCTAAGTGGGTAGCACCTAAGTAGGATAGGATTTTCCCTTGTCTAGAGGTCCCTTTATTCGGCTATGTGGGCGGTTGTTGGCCACAACCGCGGGGTTGTCTTATTCGGACTATCCAGTAAGGGGTAGCTTCGGTCTTGTGTTGTAGGGGATCAGGGTGGATCCTTGGTACTGTGAACTAGATCACATACTTTGATGGACGGTACCCCAGTAGCCCTGCCATTGTATGGAATCCCATCTCCAATAAGTGATCTTGGACTTGATTGTATATTTGTGTATGCTGGAATTTAATGAATGTAACAATTTCGGCTACGTGAATATTTATTTGAAAACCCTAGACACTATTATAATATAACTAGATTTCCTACAAAATGTTTTAGTTATCGTAAGAGAAAAACTTGTCCGTGTTTATTTGCAGAGAGTCTTACGAGATACCTTTTACTTCAAAGATTTTTCAAGTTAAACAGCTTAACCTTTACTCACACCAGACAATGTCTGACCCAGAGTTTTATTTTGTATTTCTTAAACTCTTGGGTACTCAAATTTTTATGAGTAGCCTAGTGATCATGTTGGCTTGGCGAATTTTGAAAAAGCTTGGAGCAGGAGACTTGGCGTATCTTTATATATGTATTTCCGCTGTGTTAGTACCATCTGTTGTATTTTGGAATGTAATGAATAGATAGGTCTTCACGAATGTCTAATGTGAAGATGTTGTAACTGTATAACTCTGATGTGTGATGACTATGTAATATCTATATGATATAATATATTTTTTCGTTTCGCTGTGAGATTCTGATATTGTTTTGTTCTTTCTTTCTATATATTCTCTTTCTACCTATTTCTTTCTTAACGATGATATGTCTTTCTTTGGAATGAAAGGCGGGTCGTCATAGTTGGTATCAGAGCGCTAGGTTGAGATAATACCAAGGCTTTGGAGTAATATCTATCTTTAGAAAGTGTATTTGTAATTTTTATATATCTATATACCTATCTAATTGTTGGGTCACCTGACCAGGTTGCCAACATGAGTTCTAGAGGAAGGAGAGGCAGAGTTATGGGAAGCACGACGGCCACTAAGGGAAGAGGTTCGAATATCGACGAGGCTGTAAATCCAACACCACCTCGAGTAGCCTTTGGTGCTTTGTGTAAGCATTTCACTAATCTAGGACGAAAGCCTTTTAAAGGAACGGAGTCCATCATTGAAGTTTAGGCTTGGTTACCTTCGTGTGAGCGAATTTTTAAGAGTTTGGATCTATCAGATGAGCAAAAGAGAGTGATGGCATCATGGAAACTTCAAGAAGGAGCATCTACATGGTGGGATGCAGTTACCATGAATATTTCAGAGGATGATATTTCTTGATGCACGTTTAAGGAACTGTTTGAGGAATAGTTTATGCCTACAGCTAGGAAGACTCGTCTGTATAGAGATTTTCTGGATCTGAAGCAAGGAAGTATGTCTATATCAGAATATAAGACTAAGTTCAATGAATTATCTCTGTCGACCTGGTCTGATTGACACGCTCCTCAAGAAGAATGAGATGTTTGTGCTGGGAATGAGGCCCGAGTTCAATGAGAAGATGACAGCTTATCTCAAGGGATCATTCGTGGAATTGATAGACATGGCATTGAGGTATGAGGAGCTTATGAATAGGAAACCCCTGGCATCTGCAGCAGCACCTAATGGAACTTCTCCCAATCCGAAAAAATGGAAATTCAATACAAATTGGAGAAGCAAGTCAAAGGGAAATAGGGAGGCAATAATGGAGCTCGAAAGTGTTATGTGTGTCAGTAAGAGGGTCATTTGGCTAAGTAGTGTCTCAGAGGAAGAGCTCAATAGCAGCTGCGTCAGAGTGGACCCGGTTCTGCAATGGATCTTAAGTCTTTGTGTTTCAACTGTCAACAGCCAGGGAACATGGTGAAGGCTTGCCCGCTTCTTCAGAGAGCTCAGCCAACCAAGGTGTTTGCTATTCAAGAAGGACCGTCAACTTCTTCGGATAGGAAAGGCAAATGCATTCTGGAAGACACTTTGCTTTTAGATGGCATTTTTGTTAGAGTTTTATTTGATTCTGGTGCTTCCCTTTGTTTTATTTCTTTAGAAACGGTAGAGAAGTTTCCTCTTACCCCTAGTATTGTGGACCTCCCTATTTTTTTATCTAATCCTAAAAGGGGAGTGGCCAAGTTAGATAAGATCTGTAGAGACCTAAGAACTTCTTATCTGTCCCATAGTTTCTCTTGCGACCTATTTGTATTGGATTTTAAGGTGTTTGACCTTATTTTAGGAATTGATTGTTTAGACAAGCATAAGGCTGTTTTGATTTATAAAGAGAAAATTGTGTCTTTAGAAACCAAGTTGGGAAGAATTGTAAAAGTGACTTGTGATAATTCAGGAGTTCACTTGAGTAGTCTTTTGCATAGAATCAAGGCATCTCCAGAAGACGTAGAATCCATCGAAGTGGTCAAAAAAATTTCCTGATGTCTTCGAAAAAGTTAAAGGTTTGCCCCCACATAGGAAGATAGAGTTTCGGTTCGACTTAGTTTCAAAAGCAATACCTGTTGTTCAACCCAGTAGAAGGATGGCGCCGAGAGAGAGTGAAGAGTTGGTGAAGCAGACCCAAGATTTCTTAGAGAAAATTTTGATCCGGCCTAGTTATTCTAGTTAGGGTTTTGCTGTAGTTTTTGTGACCAAGTCGGATGGATTATTAAGATTCTGTGTGGATTATCGAGAATCGAATAAGGTAACTATTAGAAATAAGTATCCCTTGTCCCATATAGACGATCTTTTTGATCAACTCCGTGGAGCTTCTGTTTTCTCTCAGTTGGATCTAGCTTCGGGTTTTCACTAGCTAAGGGTAGCTGAAGACAGTATACCCTTGACTGCATTCTGAGGACCCAATTATTTTTTGTGAGTGGCTGGTTATGCCTTTTGGGGTAACCAACGCTCCATCCTATTTTGTGGATCTGATGAACCGAGTTTTTCGGGATGTGCTGAACAAGTTCGTGCTCGTGTTCATCGATGACATTCTCATCTAATCCAAGTCTGAGAAGGAGCATATGCGTCATTTGGAGATAGTGTTGGAGACATTGAGGAGGCATGTCCCGAAGGCTAAGTATTTGAAGTTCCATTTTTGAAAGTCAGTAGTTAGATTTTTGGGCACATTGTATTTGGAGAGGGTATTTCTGTGGATCCGGCCAAAGTAGCAGCTATTCAAGAGTGGAAGCAACCGTAGTCTCCTACGGAAGTCCATAGTTTTCTTGGATTGGCAGGGTACTAAAGGAAATTTATCAGGGACTACTCTAAGATTTCTTTGTACTTAACCAAATTGACTAGGAAAGGAGCAAATTTTAAATGGACCCCCAAGTGTAAAGAGGAATTCCTGGATTTGAAGGCGAGGCTGACCAGTGCACCTGTTCTAGCTATTCCTGATGGTCAGAGTAAGTTTGAAGTCTATACGGATGCTTGTGGAGTAGGACTGGATGCTGTGCTGATGTGGAATGGGAAAGTGATTGCGTACGCAAGCAAGCAGTTGAAGCCGCATAAGAAGAATTACGCTACGCATGATCTGGAATTGTTTGCCATTGCCTTTGCTTTGAAGATTTGGAGGCATTATCTGTTGGGAGAGAAGTTTGAGCTTTTCACTGATCATAAACCTTTAAAATACCTTTTCTCCCAGAAGGATCTGAATTTGAGGCAGTAAAGATGTGTAGAATTTTTGGTATCTTATGATCTGGATATTCTTTATGCTCCGGGGAAAGCGAATAAAGTGGCGGATGCTTTGAGTAGAAATGCAGTTTTCGCTATTCTGGAGGTTGTCCCTTCTCTACTTGAAAGGATTGCAAGTAAGCAAGGATCGGATAGAAGTTTGAGAGCAATCATTAGGAGAGTCAAGAATGGTTAGTGCTCCGGTTTTGAGATGATGACTAGGAAACTTTGAGGATCAACGAGATAATTTGTGTTCCCAATTTCAAGGATTTGAGGCAAGAAGTTTTATCAGAGAGTCATCGCTCCAGGCTGAGTATCCATCCGGGGATCTCAAAGATGTATAAGGATATGATCAGAGTCTTCTAGTGGAAAGGCACGAAGAAGGATATTGCTACCTTCGTGAATGGATGTGCGATCTGTCAACAAGTGAAAGGTGATACAAAGACCGCAAGGTTGTTACAGCCTCTGTAAGTCCTGAAATGGAAGTGGGAAACGATGTCGAAGGATTTCGTCGACGGGTTGTCGAGGACTAGAAAAGGAAATGAAGGAGTGTTGGTAATCATAGACCGGCTGACCAATAGCGTCCACTTTATCTAATTAAGGCGACCAGAATTGTAGCGTCTTTAGCAGAGATTTTCTTGAAAGAGATCGTCAGGTTGCAGGGAGTTCTTGTTAGCATAGTGAGTGACCGTGACCCAATCTTTACCAGCAAATTTTGGGAGGCTCTGTAGACAACTTTGGGAACAAGAATGAGTTTAAGTACAGCCTATCATCCCCAGACCGACGGACAAATAGAACGGCTAAATTGTATTCTTGAGGATATGTTGAGGGCTTGTATTCTGGATTTCGGCGGATCTTGGGAGGACCATCTACATTTAGTGGAATTCTCGTACAATAATAGTTACCAAGCGAGTATTAAGATGGCGCCCTATGACGCTTTGTACGGAAGACCGTGTAGATCACCATCATGTTGGGTAGAATCGAGAGATTGTCTTGTTCTTGGTCCAGATTTGATCCGAGAGGCATCCACGAAGGTAGAGCTGATCATAAAGAGAATGAAAGCAACCCAGAATCTATAGAAGAGTTAGGAAGACATGAGACGAAGGCAATAGGAATTCAAGGTCGGAGATTTGTTTTTTGTCAAGATTTCCCCGATAAAAGGAGCGATCATATTTGGTAAGACGGGAAAGTTTGCCCCCGAGATATATTGGACTGTTCCGTGTGCTCAAGAGAATTGGTGCTTTGGCCTACAAGATTGAATTGCCAAATCGGATGGCTGGAATTCACAATGTTTTTCACGTATCTCATGTGAGGAAGTATGTGTATGACCCATCTCTAGTTGTGGAACCAGTAGTTCAAGAAGATTTAGGGGTCAAAACGCACTTAACTGTAGTCAGGCATCTAGTCCACATAGTTGGTCAAGATGAGAAGCAGCTCAGGAACAAGGTGGTAAAGCTGGTTAAGATTCAATGGAGTGAGGATCCCCGAGACTGTACCTGGGAAACTGTAGATAGTTTTAGGTAAGCCCATCCGGATTTGTGTCAGGATAGTTAAGAGAGTTGTTTGAATAATTATTTGCTTTGGTTGTTAGTATGTGGCTGATATGTATGCTTGGATTGTTTGAAATAAAAGCTTTTGGATTATCTTCTGCTTTTAAATTTCGGGGACGAAATTCTTTTAAGGGGGAAGGAATGTGATATCCTGGAATTTTAAGCAAATAATAATGTGATAATCTTCTTTTATAAATTATTTAAAATTGGAAAATTATTCTTTTTTCAAACAAATAATAATGTGTTGTTTATGTATATATCTATAAGTAGATTTTAAATGGAATTTGATTTTGAATTTTAAATTCAAAAGATAAATATCCTAAAAATAAATTGGATTTTAAAAATTAGTATATATATGATTATTTAAATCATTTTCTTAAGGATTTTATAAATATAAACAAAGGTAAAGTTTAAATGTAAAAAAAACACATATTAATATTAGACTAAATAGAAAATAAAATATAAAGTCATATAAAAACATATTAAAAATAATTAACATATGCAAATTAACAAATGTAAGATCAGTAGCATGCAAAATAACAAGTGTCACCTTATTTATTTTCTTTTTTTAAAAATTAAAATCAGGTTGTATATATATCTCTCCATCCTTCTCTTCTCATTTTTCTTAAATTCATTCAAAACTAAGACAAAATAAAAGCTTCCAATTTTCAAACAACCAGAAAATAAAATATCAAACAACATCTTTTTACAAATCTGAAAACATCAAGCAGATCAGAGCAAGATAAATGGGTTATTTTTAATTAATTAAGATCTTGGGTAATTAAGACATATTAATTAATGAGAATAATTAAGGATTTATTAATTAATAATTAATATTTTTTAATTAATAATTAAGGTTAATTAATTAGTAATTAAGGCTAATTAATTAATAATTAAAGGATTAATTAATTAATAATTAAAGGATAATTAATCAGTAATTAACGATTAATTAATTGATTAGTAAAAGTAATTAAAGAATGATTAATTAATTCAATACATAATTAAAATGGTTTGTAATTACTTAATGTTACTCAAGCAGGGTTAGGTGATTAATTCATAAGTAATTAATTTATTTTGAGTTAATTAAATTAATTATAATTATGGGATTAATAAATCTTGTTTATGGATGATTAATCATATTAAATGTTTGGATTGATTAATATTTATAGTATGTTAAAGTATGATATTCTGTGATGTGACATACTTTGCATATAGCTGTGATAAATGTGATTATTTATGTGTGCTGAACTGCTATGTCAATACAATTTCTAAATTGAATTAAATTGTTTTATTTAAACAACTTGGCCTTAAAAGAAATGTTTTGATTTCGATGAGACCGGGATCGGATATCAAATTTGTTATCTGAAAACCACATCGATCCAAGTTAAACGATAGGTCATGAAATCTCAAGTGAAGTTCGAGATGAAGATTTAGAGTGCAAGGGCTATTTGTTGTTAACCCTGAGGGTGATTCCAAAATGAGTGTGAGGAAGATAGTGACTTTGGTTCTTTCGAATCCGAAACGAACTTGTATGGATGAATGCTACTAGACCATCATCAAATGGAGGACGATGAGCATTCCAAGATAACTGCTCTAAAAAGGTAATCGTAGCCTCAAGCCTCATCAACCGGAAATGGCTAAAACAGGGGAGGTGCACGCAAGGTTAAGTGGGTGGCACCCAAGTAGGATAAGATTTTTCCCTGTCTAGAGGTCCCTTTATTCGGCTGTGTAGGCGGTTGTTGGCCGCAACCGTGGGATTGTCTTATTCGGACTATCCAGTAAGGGGTAACTCCGGTCTTGTGTTGTAGGGGATCAGGCTGGATCCTCGGTATAGTGATCTAGACCACATACTGTGATGGGCGGTACCCCAGTAGCCCTGCCATTATATGAAATTTAATGAATGTAACAATTTCGGCTATGTGAATATTTATTTGAAAACCTTAGACACTATTATAATATAACTGGATTTCCTACTAATTGTTTTGGTTATCATAAGGGAAAAACTTGTCTGTGTTTATTTGTGGAGAGTCTTACGAGATACCTTTTATTTCAAAGATTTTTCAAGTTAAACAACTTAACCATTTACTCACACATGGCCTATGTCCAACCTGGGGTTTTATTCTTATTTTCGTAAACTCTTGGGTGTCAAATTTTTATGAGTAGCGAAGTGATCAGGTTGGCTTGACGAATTTTGGAAAAGCTTGTAGCAGGAGACTTGGGGTGTGTGTGTGTATGTATTTCTGTTGTGTTAGCACCATCTGTTTTATTTTGGAATGTAATGGATAGACAGGTCTTCACGGCTGTCTAATGTGATGATGTTGTAACTGCATAACTTTGATGTGTAATGACTATGTAATATCTATGTGATATAATATATTTTTTCGTTTCTGCTGTGAGATTCTGATATTGTTTACTTCATTCTTTCTATCTATTCTCTTTCTACCTATTTCTTTCTTAATGATGATACGTCTTTCTTTACAATGAAAGGCGGGTCGTCACACTAATAGTACAAAATCTTCGTCTTCATCCTCCAGATAGCAGTCTTCGATAAACTAAAAAGCGCAGGATGACCCGAATGAATTGAAAAGATAAAACACTCGAGTCAGAACTAAAAGATCTTACGTAAGTTAAATAAACGGTAAATAAATATGAGTGTAATGGCGTTAGAGAAGTTTACGGGGATTGACATCTCCTATCCACATGAGTGCAATAACTTAAGAGATGTTCGGGATTTCCATCTCCTAAGGACCTGTTAAACTGTATACTATGCAGTACAATATGCTATTATAATATGTCTACAGTAAAATAAAGTGTTAAAATAGCGTTAAGGCGTTACCCATATCCCCCTTAACACATTTTATATAATGTCGTGGTCATACAGATACTGTAAACTCCACCCGCAGGTGGGCTATCAAGGAGCACTACATAGGTACGACACAAAACAAACTCGTAGAAGGCGTCATAAGGCATGCGATAAGGAACTTGAGGCAATGCTCAGGGTAGATATACCAATTGCGTATCCAAATTGGTGGTAACACATAGCAACTACCACCCCTCACCATGGAACACGCTCTTAAATCCAAATCAAGGATGGGTACCAAATCAATCACAAAGCAATAGAATGGTATCGAAGAAATGGGTCGGATTGGAGGAATGACCTCACTTGGCTCGGCGTAGCTCCTGTTTTAGCAACATCAAGCTGACTCATGGGAGTCAGGGTCACGTAAATACCTCATATAGAATCGTTCACCAAACCATCCTACTTCATTATGGAATCTCCACCACGTACAAAGTTGTTAAAATGGTTTTTGGTATTGCAGAGAGTATGATAATATCTGATCCCGGTCTCTTTAATAATCAAACGCTTATTACTCACCGGATGGTTCTTTTACATTTCAAAAGTCAATTCACAATTTATGTCAAAATATCATATTCAATTTCAAATCATATCTCTTTCGGAATCATATTCACTTTCAAACTATTTTCACCTTCAAAATCATATTCACTTTCAAATCTTATTCAATTTTGAAATTCACATTCACTTTGAAATTATCGATAAGTTATGTTAATTATTTCTTCATTTCAAATCATTTTATTCACTCAAATATGTCATTTCACAGAAGGCATCAATTCCAAATTAAACTTAGAATGTATCATCATAAAGGATCTAAATATAAATACTTCAACTTTACACAGTCTGAAATTTTAGAAAATAGTTTAGATAGTCATAAATAATTTTAATAGTTTGAACATAATTTAAAATAGATAAAAATAGTTTTTAAATAGTAAAATATTTTATATGGATTTAAATTTGGTTTAATTAGATTTTAAAATGATTTACATAGATTAAACAGGTTTAATTAGATTAAAAATGATTTAAATATATTAAATATAGGCTAAATAGATTCAAATTATATTAAGTAGGTTTTAAATAGATTTAAATAAATTTAAAATAGACTAATTATATTTAAATTAAATTAAATAGATTTAAAGTAGATTAAATAAATTTTATTTAGTTTAAAATAGGTCAAATAGGTTAAATTGGATTAAATATGCTGTAATAGATTAATATAAATTAAAATAGTTTTAAATTGATTAAAATAGTTAATTTAACTAAAATAGTTTAAATTATTTTAAATAGATTTCAAAGTTATATCCAAACATTTTCAATAACTCAATTCTAATAAATTCATTTATATTTGACACTTCAACTTCGAAATTCAAATTTAAATTCTTTGAGGAATTCATTAAACCAATTCCAATTTCAACATTTAACACTGGGATTGTCAAAAATAATTTAGTTTATATAAATCAAATTCCTATTTCAAAATGCCAGTTAACTGAATTCAAAATTTGAGGAATAAAAAAACATTTAGTTTAACGAATCCGGTGTCCGTATATAATTTTCTACCCTAGGGTCAAGTGGTATGGATATTTATGTTCAATCTGCAATTTCAAATTTTGCGGCTATAAATCATTTCAAACCACAATCCCGAATTAAATAAAAATCCATAAAATCCCTCGAGTTTATCATTTCAATTCATAATGATTTTTCCCAAATCTGTATACCATTTGGGTATGTATCACTTCAACCCACAGGGAACTTGCAATATTATAACAATATAAAATACAACATCCAGTCATCCAATATCTACAATCAAACATCCATCACAATCATCATCCAAATCAACCAATACACATCAATTGATAACTGATTATCATCAACAGGTATTAAATTTAACAATTAAATTCAATATTGAATTGAACGATGATTAAATGTAATAAAGGTCAAATTAAATTAGAATGACAATTTTAACACACCAAACATTAATAAATTTATTTCTAATCACATCATACATTAAATTTAACTAACATAAGATTGTTTAACGATTGTGAGTGGGTCAAAACACTCACTTTTGATTTCAAATCCAAAATGAGGCCCAAATTTCAATAGTTTCAAAATTCATCCGAATTAGTATCAAAATAACTTGAATTTCGATTAGATCGCAGCGGAACAAACCGCACGTAAATCCGACTTTGTATGCGAAAGTTATGATAATTAGAACGATTGAATTAAAATTTAAATAAAACAAAATCGAAATAAAAGGTTACCACTCAAGAACTGCCGTGTCACCATGACACAAAGCAAACTTCACGCATTCGAACCTGCTCCTAGTTTCAATGGAAACCCTAGCCACCACTGTTACTACCAATTACGCCACCACTATAATCGTCTATGGTCAGATTAGATGCCACCATCACCTCCTTTGCCTTGAGTCACCCCTCCACCAAGTTCGCGGCTCCATTCGCCTCCACCGTTTGCCCCTCCACCGCCGCTATAGTCGCCGTTTATGGTGAATTCTGACCACTATGAGAGGAGAGACTACATTCTCGAGACATGGTCGACGAGCTCTACCACCCCATGCCTCCTGATCGGCCTAAGGACGTAGATCCACCATATGATCAAACCCCTACCCAATGAGCGCCGCAAATAAACCATCGAATTTAGGGCATACAGAGACTTAAATCGAAAACCCAACTATAGATTTATCTTGTGCTCATCGATAGCTTCAAATCGATATATAATTTGATAGAGTTTTAGGAATTTAAATTTTCGATTTGAATTTTGAAATAGGATTATATGGTTTGAAATTGGGCAGCTTTTTCTGCTATTGAAAGAAAGGAATATGCAGATAGAGTTGTACGTATAGTTATGATGAATAAAAAGGTTTCTAGGGTTTATAATGGGCTATACATAGGTAGATCAGAAATAGAAACGAATGGACTAGATCGATTTGAAAGTTGAACTATAAACGACCAGAAAAGCCTGTTTCCTTCTCGAAATGAAAACGGGTCATCCCATATATCAAAATAGATGTTTTCAATATTTCTTAATCCAATGGAGTAGGTTTCAAATCCTACTTCCATCGTATAAAGAACTCAGCTTAAAATCAGCTTTTTTCAAATTTATTTCAAATGAATTTAATCGAATTGATTTTTACGCGTTTCGAGTCCATATGATCAAAGGACAAGTCCGATCGCTACGAAACTTAAAATATTATAATAATTCACTGTTATGGATCCGATGAAACTAGTTTCGTCAAAATCCAAGATCGTGGCCAAAATGGCTATTTTCACATAAATTAAATAAATTAAATCTATCACTTCTTATATTAAAATTAATTAACTAACCATTTTTTTTATCATTTTTGTTACACAGACATTTACAATAAGTTAAAGAAAATTTACATATCAAATTCAGTGTTAAATATTCCACTAATTACAATGTTCGATTTCAACTGTAATTAAAATCCAATTAATTAAAATTAAATTCCAATAAATTGTTTTAATTTGATTTCATCCTTTTATTATAACAATTATTACTCTACAGATATAGTCATCATTGTTTATATCTTGTTACGCTAACCTTCTACAATTTATCATCTTAGTTTTTCATTAACATAATATTTAATCACATTTGATTAAAATAAATCCATTTATTATAGCTTAAATTCCAATAAATTGATTAAACTTAATTTCAGTTCCTTTTATTCAATCAATTATCATATTATGAGTAAAATTTACATTGGTTACATCTCATTGAATTAATATTCTACACTTATCAATTTAATCTACATTAAATGCACTAATTAAGTGAACTAATTGTAATTGATTTCAAATTTAAATTTAACAGACTAAATAAATAGGTAACATCTAGTTATTGTCACCTTTAACTTTTAGTCACATCTTATAAATTTATTATCCACAACAAGTGTTATATTTACTACCATAACACTAAATTTATTCAGTTACAATTCATTACACATCATTCCATTAATCAATCAACTTTTAAATTATCAATTGCTTTTTTAATCCAATTATCCATTAATACATATATTACTATAATTTATTTACAATCTACATCAATTATAACTCTTTAATCCTTTTAATTAATTGGAATTACATTTAAAGCAGTTACCAATTACCTTTAATTAATACCATTACATTTCGGTCCAATTATATTCTTATTATTTAAATCACAAATATTTATTTCTTCCAACATTAAATCATAATATCTTATTAAATTAACTATTTTATTAATCGAAAATTATGGGTCGTTACACTCTCCCACTCAAAACTTTTAGTCCTCGAAAAAGGAAAAGAAGGGAAAGAAGGAATTGATATATTTGATTCAAAATATTAAATTTATAAACAATTAATTTACATAATTAATTAATTTGAATAAAATATATCAATTTACAAACAATTAAATCCTTTTACATTTAAGTTAATAAAAGTTTGAAAAACATTTCACAAAATTTTCTAAGTCCAAAATTCATAGAAAATTTTGGCCGAGTCTCCTTTGTACGGAGAGGTCTGGGAGAAATAGTAATATCAATAATAACAATATATATCATATTTTTAAAATAATATATCCCAAACTAGGAGGAAAATAATATAATACCGCTAGAAAGCGTAATCCGAGAACATACCTATTTATCGGGCAATCAACGCTTATTTTATGAAACCAAAAGAAGTAGCAATTGCTTCCATAATCTGTATTTCACTTATATAATCCAAAGAGTTAATAATTAAGTAAAAGAGAAAATATTTAAGTTGTTTCAGTAAATAACAAACAAATCATCACAATATAACTATAGTCATTTGCAAACAATAGTACAAACATCATTTTCAACAAAGATGGCAATCATTCATCCATAGCAACCAAAACAAATGGTTTGTTCGGGTTCAGAACTTTTAATCGTATAAAATGATAAATAAACTATGAAGTAAACCGTACACTCAACAGTCGTGGATAACTTATAAATTATTTATACATCTTTATACAAAATAGGAGTATCCTTTTCTGACCAATTCATAAGCCAATACGAACAAAGAATCCAACACATTTTTAAGTTTACTCCATTTATATTTTCACATCATTTATTGTTCATTTTTTTCATACAATGATTTTATTTAGTTCATTACATTGTTTTTAAGTTGAAAATATTATATATGTACCCTCATTACATTGTTTTTAAGTTGGTAATGATTGATGTATTTGAAATATAAATTGATGTGAGGATATAAAATAACTGTATAATTGAGTTAATATTTATTTATATTGATGTTTGATTCTGCTGTGAGGCTTTCCCATTTCTATTCATTGTATTTTAATTTTTAGATTTTTACTTACCCACGGTCCGCTACTTTAAATATCTGAAATAAGTTGTAAGCGCATTTGACATTGTTTATAACCGATTTTAGATTTTGTTTCATTAAAAAATTGATTGTAGATTTATAAAAATAATGGGCCATCATACCCGAGTTTAAAAATCACAGTTATAAAGAATCTCAGAAATTATTAACATAGTTTAAGTGGACGTAGGAAAAAGTATTTGCCAAACCATTATAAATTGTTTTGTGATATTTACCGTGTTTTTCATTTACTTGTTCATTAATCTCTACGTATAATCTGATTGGGTGTTTGTTCAACTTTTGGTGCAAACAATATCTTTAATGGAATCAAAGGGCGCTCGGAGTATGATAAGTAAAACTAGTAGCACAAACGACATTCATCCTATGAGTGTTAAAAGCATAAATGTCAATTAGGGACAATAGTAATGTTTGTTCAATTTATGTGAAGCTCAGTGTAGTAAAACCTACCGAAAAGTATATGAAAATATATGCATGCTCAATACATACTAAATACTTTTATAGAAATTTTTTCTCTTTTCGGTGTAACACAATAGATGTTTCTATACCAATGTCAATAGCAAATAGATTATACATGTCAGAGTTATGATTTTAAACAATATTTTGGTGTAACTCAACAGATTGTTAAAATTAATGACTAACATTCATTTTATTAAAGTTAATTTCATAGTTAGAACAAAAGTTAATTCGATTGCAAATTGTTTATGAATGAATTGGAAAGCATGTTAATATTTTCTATTAGATCGTAGAAAATTTAGCATGTGCAATGTACATATGCATAAAATTTTCCTGCAACAAAACACATATTTAACTAAAATAATCAAACTTTTCATTTAATAAAAATTATTTTTGATTAATAAAATTTTGATAAAAATACATAGTTAGAATTGGTTTCAAAATGTTGAATTTTAAAATATAAAAAAATACAAAGATACAATAACATATGCATGTATACATACATATCCATATATATTTTTACATGCATACATACATATATATGTGTGTGTACATACATGCATATGTATGTATTTACAAAATTCAAGCCTGTTCTTTTGAAATATTTTAAAAAAAGTAATTTTGCACAAAGTAAGCCAAAATTATATTTTTAAAATCAAAATAAATAGTGTTATTCAGCAGAAAACCAAAACAAATGAAGAGTAAATACTGATTTATTAATTGTGTGCATAGTAAAACAATAAAAAAATGTAAAAATTGTCATAATCAAGATTTGAACCTATGATCTTAACTATAATTCGAGCTTTCCTTAATAAAAATAAAGATTAAGTTTTGCTATGATTTAGATTCAAACATGTTCCCTTATTTGCATATAAAATGCATTTTGTGAAGTTGATAATTAAACTAAAATTGAGAACCTACTCCAGCTATGAATAAAAATTATTAATGATTGCACTTATCTTTCAATATAAAACCAAGACATATAAAAAATATTACGAACATTATTGTTATAAGATATGTGTTTATTTATAAAATGATAATTCAAAATGAGTATTATTACAATTCCTAGTTTGTCTAGCAAAAAAGCACCATTTAAAGTAAAAGATATTTTTGTTTTAACTGTTATATATTCAACAATTATGATATAATTAATATTGTTATTTAGTGTTTGAAATTTCATGCAAGAACGTAAGGTTTGTTATGATTTTCTAATTTTCGTTTTCGTTAACTTCTATTTTCACTTTTCCATATTAAATTTATTATATTTCATTCATGTAAGATTGCGTTTTTTCATACATACATGGGCAAGCATTTGCTACATCTAACTCTTGCTACACCTCTATTCCCCCTTAATTTTAACCACAAATTCCATTTTAAATAATATAATAAGGTGACAAGAGAGGAAAAGTATAGCAAGAATGAGAATAGTTGATCCTTGCCATATATATATATATAAACATATAAACACACACACACATACATACACACACACATACACACACAAATATATATATATATATATATATATATATATATAAAGTAGGAATGGATTTGGTTAGGTATTACCTATTTTATTGAAATTAAATTTCTTACCACGTTATTTGGTATTAAAAAAGGTTAGCACTGTAATTAATAGTAGGTAAAGCAATACAATGGTTTGCCATTGCTTATGGTCACTAGCAGTTGGTAATGGGTATTACCATTTATAAGCATACCCTACTAGTTTTCAGTTTTTCATGTAAAAAGAATTAATGTTAATAGTCATTAGTTTTATTATAGAAGCATGTAACAATTTAATTTTGTATACTCAATTGTACAAAAAGACTTTTGTGGAATAAATTAAAATACTATATAAATTTGTAGAGGTATTCTAAATACTTTTTAAGAACTATATTTAGTAAAAAAAACATAATAAGTTCTAACAAGATTTATTATTAAAATATTTTAACCTCTCCTTTTGGATTTTATGTAACCGAAAAGGATATGGTATGAAATATAAGAATAAACGTTAGATAATGGATGTGGTTTTGTACAATAATTACCACTATTACAACATAATATGTAACGACTCGCCTTCTCGACACTCGAATGTCGACGCTGGTGCATCCACGGTATTTATTTCTGGAGCATCTAAGTGTAGGAAAGACGAATCGTTAGGGATAAATAAAAAGAAAAACCAAAAAAAAGGAATAAGAAAAAAAGAACACAATATAAGAATCTCACAATGGAACGATAATATATAATTTCAAAAGATAGTATAAAATGTTGTTCTAAGATACAAAGTATTTCAGAGTTACCATGATTAGCTTGGACAGTTATAACATCCCGACCACACAAATGCTGATAATACAATAGTAATGCAATGGAAATTAGTACTATGATAGGTAATTATCCAGCTCATCTCCATAAGCTCCAAAGCGTCCATAGCTAAAATATGCAAATATAAATGGGGCGGACCCAAGCATTATAAGAAAATAACACCTTGATCAGTATGGTAAACCAACGTGAGAAACTCAAGAAATATAAGTTATGTGTAATAGTAACCATTGAGACCATATATTCTCATAATTTTTTCCCTCAACGAAACCAACCATTCATTAAGTTTAACACTGATATGATAGATAATGTCTAGTGTAGCGATCTAGAAATTCGAAAATTTTGTCTTCGAATATCATAAAATTTTGGTATATAATTAAGTGTTATAAATATGATTTTTTTACCTTTTAAAGCTTCATTTAATTAATTAATAATGATAAGAAACTTAATTATGAAATTTGTTTAAAAAAATATATTCTTTGAAGAAAAATGGATAATGTGACCGAAAATCGGTGTATCGACAAACAGCTTTTCAATCGATATAAGTTGTTCGATCCCTTATGCACTTTACTAATGATCAAATGAACATATTAGCAACTAATCAACATACTCTCATCTTTGTAAATCTTGGAAGGTTATATAATCTTCTATTAGTATAAGGGATATTATCATAAGAGGGGTATAATGGTAATTAACATAAAGGAGAAGTGACTTAAAGGAGAAGTGATGGGAGATGAAGCTTCCATGGCATGGTGGGGGTGAGTGAGAGCTTAGCCAACACCATTCCTAAGCCTATATAAGGAGGGGCATAACCTTAGTTATCGTTCACAAAAATTTACAAAGCTTGGAGTTGAAAACCAATGTCTTCTTCTTCTTCCTCTTCTTAATTTCCTAACATAAAATATTTGCAAATCAAATCCACATCAACTCAAATTTGGTGTGAAGTCTTAATGGGATATTATAACATCTTCCATAAAGTTAGAAGTTGAAGAAATAATCCACACTCCCACAATCCTTGAAGGCTATTTGGGTGAGATGGAGGAGGCAAAAGCAAGGTGCGGTAAAGGAAAGAAGGATGAAGGTGTTGCAATGTTGGGTATAGGCTTGGGTGCTTAGATCTTGATTGTTTCTGAGGTTAAGGTGAGTTAACACCTCACTTTGAATGAAAATATAACACATACATGTTTGTTTTGATTTTTTCTAAATTGTTTGAGTTGTTTTTAACTTATGTTCAAGCATCGGCTCGAATTCTTACTTTAAAAGTTAGCGACATATGTAATCCATGTATATGGACTTCAACAAAATTGGAACTGACTTGAAAGGACTTGTATTACTTGTGATAAGAACTTAAACAAAGCACATAGGTTATAGATGGACTTTGGTTTAGATTGGACTCGGATTTGAAAGTGCACTTATAGCGATAGCTATAGATGCAGTTGTGAATTACCTTAATTTCGATGGTTTCTATGGAACTTTGTAGAGAGATCCTTAGGGGTTTCTCATGATATTTATGATATCTTATATATATGTGTGTGTTTTTTCAATTAAAAGCTTGGATAGTTAAGTAACATCTTGAAAAGTGCCAAAACTTCTCTTATGCAAAAACTGCCCCGTTTAGCCTTGATATTGGACTTTAAATGTTTGGAAAAGATGTTTGAATTTAAGAATTTTGTTTCATTCTTTTTACAAGTTTTTACTAACTCGTGTTAGAGTATTTTAAAAGTGGTTTTAGATATTTATGAATTTTAATAATTAGTTGTGAATTTTTTAAGAAGAGATATTTTGTTAAAATATATAGAACACATGTTCTTTTCAGGTTTTAAGGAAAATTGTTGAGTTGTTTTTTTAAGTAATATTGCGGATAAATGTTTTAAAACCTATTATAATTATTTCAAGTATTTTAAAGTACATACGAATGTTTTCAAGAAGGGGTTGAGTATCTCTTAGTGGCTAAATGGTTAGTTATGTGATTACTTGTTTGAAAAGTGATTAATTATGCTTAACACTAAAAGCCGACAAAGTAAGGCTTATTTATTTGTGAGAGTTAGGATTGATGTCGAGTAGGGATATGAAGCAATAGAGCTCCAACCTACCAGTTTTCCACTTAACCGAGGAATAGTAAGTTGGAAAATGTCGGAAACGTGTTAATCGTATTGATCTCTTCTTGTTTATGGAAATCATTAATAACACACTTAACACTAAAAGTTGACATGGTAAACTTATCTATTTATGAGATTCATGAAGAAGCATCTAGGAAAAGCCATGCTTTAACTTACATGGCTTCATTTTCGAACGAGGAATATTTAAGTTGGAATGTTGAAAACGAGTTAAGTGTATGAATCGTGATTTGTATAAGCAATTGTTTTGACTAGATAATCGTTTAGTCGATTATTGATTTTGACCTAATATTAATCAAGGAGTTATCGAAAAACTTTGTAATTTCATACCAATAAGAACCCCTGGGAAGTACTGGTATGAAACATCTCTAGCTTTCACATACTTTTGAAAGAACCAGAATTGAGTTAGCTAGAAATTCATCAAATTAGTTTTGAAGAGACCAGGATCGATAAATGTTTTGCTTATCAAATACCACTTCAAAACTAGTATACGAATGGAAGCGATTAGAAAGTGAATTGCTATAGAGTCAAACTGTCAATCCTAAGGTTGAGTCCAAATGAGAGGTCAACATTAACATTTCAGATGATGATATCGTGTGAGAATTTCTATCTTGAGGGTTATTTCAAGAGAAAGGACAACATTATCATTCATCGAAGGACTTATGTGGGGAATCGATATGGAGATTCGGAACTATTCAAGATGCTCGAATCCATTTAGGGATTCATGTTCTGTTCGAGTAATAAAGACTCTTGTAAGAGATGTCGCATGTAGCCTCGACATTGGAAATAACAGAAATCGGAGTAGGGACATAGTCTAGGGTTTTGCAAACCCGTGACAGGATATATCAACTCCATATCTTAAGTATGCTTATCGATTGTTTGCCCGGCGGTCGGAGGATGTTTTTGGCCCTAGTGCTAGAGATTGGATTCAATGTCGACCGAAGAGATCTCCATGGAAAAATCCATTATGCGAACAAACCTTGGCGGTTTCAATTGAACCTTAAATATGTTCTAGTGTGATGAATGTAAGCACCATAACTATTTGATATAATTTATATTCTACATCCTAGATATTATCTACCATATCACTATATTAAATTTAATGAATGGTTGGTTTTTTTAAGCAAAAAACCGTTACGAAAATCTTTACGGTCTTAAAAGTTATTGTTACCAGTTTCATGTTTCATAAATTTTCTCACGCCAGTTTATTCAATAGATCCATATGTTATTTTCTTATAATGCTCTAGCCAGCCCCGTATATATTTCTAGATTTAGCTATAAACGCTTTGGAGCTGATGGAGAAGAGCTAGATGATTACCTTCTGTAGTATTCTTATTTTTGCTGCATTTATATATTGTATATATGTAACGATCTATATTTTAATGGTAGATATTATAATAATGGAATATCCACAGATCGAATTAGGACTTGAGACTCCTTCCTTTGAGTCCGTATCGGCGTTTAACTTAAAATGCATTTAAGGATCACTATATTTGAGGATCAGAGAATCCGATGGGCTAAATGATCTCGAAAAGCGTGAAATTATCATCTTGAAGTGTAGTCTTGGATATCGATGAAATTTATATTATCGAGGTCAAAAAAAGGAGATGATGCACATAGACGAGTTTTGTTGTGATGGGGCGCACCACATGATCGTGCGAGCTCAAAATTCGCAACAGTTTTATTTGAGAATTCAAATAAAATGAATATAAAATTATTTTTAATAAAATCCTTATTCCTCTCTCCCTCATTATCAACTATCCAGATTACTGTTTCATTGAAGAACTTGGCCACCACTCCATTTTTCACTTCAAAAATTCATATCGATTAATTTACTCCATAATAAATTGCGAGATCACCTCCATCAAACTCGTATCGGTAAACTCTTTGAGCCCATATCAACTTCAATCGGTGCGGCATTGATTTTGGAAATGGCCATGTCTCAATGACGAACAAGGGTTACATATTACGGTTGATCGAGACGGACTTAGACGATCAGGTGAGCGTCGTCGCACTTCTCTTTGCGATGCTCTTCTTAATGCACCAACCGATGGAGCTCTGGCCATAGCTATCGAAACGCGTCTATAGGGAGGATGCGAGCTCGGTTGCAGGTTGCGTCGCTAGGGGAGGAGTCGAGTCCCTTGTTTTTAGGTGAGTTGTAGAGAGCTTGCGTAGTATGATCCGTTGACGATATGGTATGACATTTCGTTGAAAGATGAGATGGAAATCGAGGAGAGAAGATTTCAAAGGAGTGGTTTATGTAGATACAAGTGCATGGCAAGATTTAAGGAAGAAGCAATAACTTAGGTGATTAAGTTAATTAGTTGTTTGGTTAAGTTAAATTAATTATTTAAATAATCCAATATCTTATAAATATCATATCTTTTGCATACTCGGTCCATATTGGACACCGTTTCTTGCATTGTGCTCGCGATGAAGTCGTTTATGACTCGACATAGGTTTGGATGAATTTGGTTAAGGTAAGTGATATTGTCTCTCACCATCCTACGATTGTTAGTATAATATTAAATCGACGTTTTGAAATGTTTTATAACTTTAAAATGTGATTTATAAAATAGTTAAACCTATAACTTATTTTATAAAAAGAATTAAAGTGTTTAAAATGGTTTTAAACTAAAAATCACATTTTTCCCATTGACGTGTTATTTTTTCGATATGGATAGATTTAGGATATTAATGATATCTACCCCACATTAGCTACTTTGAATGGATTGCATTATGATATTATAGATATACGTAGGCTATTAAAGACATTTCTATGGTTGTTGGTTGCATGTCTGTTTGTTTGTTAGCTAAAAATGCAGATCGAAGCCGATATAAGAAAATCCCATTAAATAGAGTTTAGTGTATATTGATCAAATATACACACGATGAGGACTTAATGATGTGATAGAGTTTCTTGCATATTGATTGAGCCCATAAACAATGCTAAACTCGAATGGATAGGATAAATATGTGGAGGAGTGTTGGTGCATGTCAATTGATCTGAAGATGAAGGACGACGAACTTGGGTACGCGCTTTGGACTTCAGAGTAGATGACAGACGTTTTCATTTGGTTTGTATTTAACCATTTATGGTCAATTACATGAACAAAGTGGTCGTTATCGACTACTTTGGAGTGATCGATATCGACCACAATTGATGATGCCCGATTTGGCCTATTTTGATATGGACGATGGAGACTCTTCGAGGAGCACGATGTGATATCATTCATTTGCTCGATGTTCAAGTTTGGTGTTACTGCTCTTTGATGTGCATTTTTGGCAATAAGGTGAAGATGTGACACTTCAACATGATGATTTCATGATTCAACAATGATGATTTCATGATTCAACAATGATGATTCCATGATGGGAAGTGATGGATATGACGATGGATGGCTATACTTTGAGATGTAGAGTAGTTGACCATGAGTCATATTGAGGTGACTATTGGAGAGAGGTTATGGAATGCATGATGACACTCTGTGACTTATGATGGTTGTCTAGAGTAGCTCCCAACCACGACGACTTCAGACGGGAGTTGTATGAAAAATTTCAAGATGAGCTCTTCTATGGATGATGTATGCAAAGAGATCATTGATATTTGTAGCTTTCGGTGTATACTCGTAAAGTAGAGGTATATGAGGATGCTTAATTGAGTTTTGATGTGTGCCCTGGATCACATGATTTTTTGATTTGAGTACCCTGGGCTGTCTATGATAGGCATAGTCTAGTTTCCGACCTGCTGAGTAGCATGGATTCGAGCACTAAGTAACTGGGACATTGAATAGTCCTTGAACTGATGATGGGGTCATATGAGTATCATATATCCAAAGCACTAAGTGAGTGAACGTGTGGATGGAAGATGGATGCTATGTTTGCTTGATTGTTTATCACCATAAGGATGTCATGTGATATAGATATTACCGATGTCGATATTTTGATACCCCTAGTAGTTTGATATATATTACACCTACAATGATTATCATAGAGTGGCATATATTCGGGGTTATGTGCTAAATCTATGGATGTAAGGGCAGGTCAGGTATGATTCTCCATACCCTCTGTTCCGTACACTATACCGACTTTTATAGTGTTTTGAGATTATTTATTGCTCACACCAGACTATTATTTGACTTAAGGTTTTATGCTTCGCTTTTAATAATTTTGGGTGCTCTTAAATGAGTAGATTAGGCAGCAGGTGTAAATAGCACTCGAAGCTGTGTAGATGGACTAGCAGATGGTCACACTTTCTTATATTTATATTTTGAATTATTATTGTTTATTCTATTATGAGACACTATGGAGGATTGACAGTGTTGACTTTCTATTATTAGAGACGGCTTATCAGTTGTATAAATTCTATTACTGTTTTGTATAACTTTATGAGCCTATGTAATCTAATTATGCGGTTTATTTAATTATTACCGTCTCACCTGTTTTATATCTGTGATTACTATTATATTTTATTTGATGGGCCGTGAGATATATGACAGATTATGTGATTGTGTAATGTCTTATTTCTTTCTCTGTTCTTATATTCTCTTCCCTTCTTTTCTATTCTTCATCTTTGTTTCTTTTTCTTTCCCTTGACTATCATCTTACATCAGTCGAGTTTTCCAACAACACACTATTCGCTTGTATTAGTATCGATGGTGTAGGGCGGTAGTCACATTTGATATTAGAGCCTAGGTTACATGATTAACCTGAGTTGATACTGCGATCTAGTAGAGATTGGGTAGGAGTTGTCACTTTAGACTGGTTCGAGAGTATACTTACATACGAGAGAGTGCGTCCTTGTTATATATTATGGTTTTCAAAACTATATAGTAGTATATATAGTATATAATTTGCATTGCACACATGAGCATGATTGATGTAGTTTTCTCTATGAGGGACTGATCATTGTCATCATAGATTAGGAATGATCAGGCATACGAGAAAAGTTCCTACTAATTCCATCTCTGGAGTAGAGGAGTGGGTAGTATCGAGGTCATTAACCCCGATTTGAAGAATATGTTCGCATAGATGGTGCGAATCATTTTCTAGAATGCCTAAGTTTCTCTAAATAATTATAATGCTCGGGTGCAAATTCCTAGAGTGGACTTTGCTGAGCTATATAAAAACTATGTAAATCTAGGAAGCAGACCCTTCCTTAGAACGGAGTCGGCTATTGAGGTGCAAGACGGGATGATATTTGCAAAAGAATCTTCATTGACTTGGGGTTAGATGACTTCATAGGGTAGAAGTTGACCTCTAGATGACTCCAGGCACGAACAATAAACTTGTGGAGCTCCCTTATAGCTTCAATTCTCAAGGACCATTTTACTCAGGGTTGGTTCATGGTTCTCTTTGAAGAAATTTATCCTGACTTTTCATAAGTCGGTTTTGGTTAAGAAGTTTGCTGCTTTGAGGTAAGGCAGTATGTCTATATTGGAGTATGTGACCAAATTCGATGCATTTTCGAAGTACAGTCTATCTCTTATTGATACTCCACCTAGGAATTGTAGAGAATTTATCATTGGATAGAGCGATCATCTCAATAAGCGATTGATTGGTCATATTGACGAGGGGTTTGAGAAGTCAATTAAGAAAGCTTTATGATGTGAGAGCATGTTCCCAGTGTAGAAGGATTTGTCCGAAACTAGTTGAGTAGGGGCAGATAATGGAAGCATATGCATTGAATGTCGTTCTGATTTCGTTAATTGGTCCATCGGTGAAGGAAAAGGGAAAGGGCATTACTATCTAGAGTATGGTTTCCACTTATAGCAATTCCATATGTATTTTATTTGACATTAAGTTTTCACATTCCTTTATAACTAATGACTTATAGATAGATTGGAATTGAGGCCCAAAATAATTAACCGACCATTAAATCATGATGAAGCTTGTTCGACGCTTAGCCAGATATACATGTGTGGCATCCTATATTTTATCATCAGAAATTAATACTATGGATGACTACAGCATCCGTAGCGTTAGTTTTTGGCCTCAATATGCAAAATTTACTATGTGATTTGTCTACACTTAGCTTATACATTGTTTATCGAAACTCCATCTTACTGAGTCATGGATGTTTGTATGTTTGTTTATTATTGATTGTTTTGGGTTTAATTGGGTTCAGTATTAGAGTCTATTAAGTAACTAGTTGAAGGGGTATGGAATAGTAGTGGACTGCAAGAGGCCGCTATTGACAACAGGGACAAACGATGAGTGGAAGGTAGTGTTTGGCTGCTCACCTGATGATACAGTGATGGTTAGCTTTCTATATTCGCTCAATATCCCACATGATGAGTCTTCATCTACGCCTATTGCTAGATAGCATCCGGATACATTCGATGAGGTGACCACATTACCACCATATAGGGTAAAGTCTCGAATCAATCTGGTTAGATGTGCTAGACCAGTAGTTATACCTTTAAGGCATAGGATGCCCAATAAGCAGAGGAGACTAAAGGTACGGGCGAATAACTTATTGAGTTGATGGTTCACTGGTAGGGAATATTCGAGGGTGGATGCACCTATCGTGTTCGCCACTAAGGCGGATAGCTCTTTGAGGTTGTATATTGATTACCATGAGCTGGATGAGATGACAAACACGTATCCTCTTTCGCTTATTGATGCCTTGTTCGGTCAGCTCTATTGCTCGAAGGTGAACTCTCAGCTGGACTTTGTGGTGAAGTTCCATCAACTGAGAGTAGGTTAAGAGAGTGTGCCGATTACAGCATTTTATAAGATACCTTGATTTTTGATTGGTTGGTTATTCCGTTTGTGCTAACCAATGCGTCTACATACTTTGTTGATTTCTTTGGCCCTGTTTTAAGAGATCAGTTGAGTAGTTCATGGTTATGTTCATTAATGATACTTTTGTCTACACAAGGACAAAAATGGAGCATAAGACATGGTTGATGATTGTATTAGAGGTACTGAGAAAACATCGGATGATGATGAGAAGTTTCCTTGGATTGACGAGATGTTATGTACGTTTTACCAATGTCTTCTCAAAGGTAGAAGCACTATTAACTGATTTGACGAGAAAGGGTCAGACTTTCATTTGAGACGTGAGGTGCGAAACACATGCTTGTGAGTCTAACAGAGAGGTTAACGAGTGCACCAATATTACTCATTTTGAGTAGGAATGAGGAGTCGATAATACACATGCCAATAGTACTTAACTAGGTGTGGTATTGATGTCGAAAGGTAATTTTGTCACATATGTTAGTCGAAAATCGAAACTGCACGAGACGAAGTATTCAACTCATGATTTGGAGTTGGTGGCTATGGTATTTGCTGTGAGTGAAAGACATACCGGTTTAGGAGAAATATTCCTAGAGTGAGTATTGCTCGAGCTTATTACTAGTTATGATTTCAGAACTTGATTTGAGCTAGTGTTAAGATGATGGCTAGTTTTACTATCAGACCTACTTTTATTTAGAGGATCGGTACTAGTTAGAGGCATAAAGCTAGACTAGTAGATCATGGCTTAGCTAGAGGAACGAGTAGTGTCTTAGAGGTGATGTAGTGCAGGCCCGATTGAAACCCTTGGTTCTATAGGGATGAGAAATTACTTGTTCTCAAGTAGTGGGAACATATGTTTATAGACTACATTGATGGGTTGCCAATGGCTGAGGATAATGTGACAGCATTTGAGTCATAATCGATTGATTGACGGAAAAAGCTAGGTTTGTATTCCTTAAGTCCAATAGAATGGCATTCTAACTAGTCAAATTATACGTGGAAAGGATAGTGTGATTATATCGTATTCCAAGAGCATTCTAAGTGGCTAAAACTAGTTGTCCACTAGTGGGTTTTGGGAGAACTTACAAGAGGCATTTGAAAATTTGCCACCAAATTGATTTGATGATATCGAGACGGAACCAGGATCTTCGAGACCTCATAGGCCTATTCATACCGATAGATGGGATACGAAACGGGTTAGGGGGAAGGTGGTGGAGTAATAGAGGTTCAATTAGATGAAAGCTAAGGCGATTGTACATGAAAGACCGATAAGAGCATGAGGACTGCTTGTCTGGAGCTCTTCGCTTGGTAAGATTTATATTTTCGTCGGCTTTTATATTGGATATCATATTTGATGTTTTATACTAGATGGTTTTGTATCCTTCATGCTAGGATAGGCATACTTTTATATTTGATCTTACATATTCTTGTTTGACGTTTGATTGTTAGTATTTGATATGACAGCTTATGCTTATATTGTTTTTAGGCATGCAGGATAGCTATAGTTTGATATAGCACATTTATTTGAGACGATTGTTATATATATATATATATATATATATATGATCTAGTACACTTATTTCCATCATGATGTTACGATTGTGCTTATTCCTCTTTGTCGAGTATCTAATCAGGAACGTGGATGCAAGAGTTGGCTATTTGGATGTTTAACCGCTTATATTCATATCTAAATGGTATGCTCTTGCTATAAAAAAAAGTATATATATGAGATGAATATATGTTTATGCTGTACTTTGATTTTTCCCCGACCTAGCCACACATATGAGGTACTACCGAAATTTTCCATGACAAAAGCCAAAATTGAGATAAAATTCAATATATAGGATAATAGGCGTTGCCGATAGTTGAGAGAGTCGGTAATGTATAAGATTTGGTTGACTTGCCTTTCTATTAGTGAGTTGGGGCTTTTGTTTTCCATTGTCCGTTTCTTTGGAAATTAGTGGCTAACTTAGATGTTTGGCTTAGCCACACTGATTTTTATTTGATAGTGATTGTGCTTAGTATGAGGATGATGGCTACAAATGATTCCGAGTCTATTCCCTTTGTTGTGATCACTTTTAATGATTATTGTTGAGAGTTGATAAATGATGACTTCTCTTGTATCATTTCTTATGCGAGGGTATTGGGATTGTATTGCTTCATTCTTGGGATTTCAAGGACGAAATCTTTTTGAGGAGGAGAGAATGTAACGACCCATATTTTAATGATGGATATTTAAATAATTCATTTAAATATTGAATCATTAATTAATTGAGTATCCTAAAAATGTGACTTTTCATATGCGATCGAATCATGACTCGAGATTACTTTCTTTGAGTCCGCATTGACATTGCGAATTAAAAATGAGTATCATGATCGCTATATTTCGAGATTGGACAGTTCGATGGTCGAAATGATCTCGAAAAGCATGAAATTATCATTACGGAGCACAGTCTCGGATAACAATGAACTTTATACCATCGAGATCGAAAAAACAAGGTGATGCACGTAGACTCGTTTCATTGCAATTGGGCGCACCGGTTGATCTTGCAAGCTCGAAACACATGACCATTTTATTTGAGAATTCAAATAAAATGAATAAAATATTATACTTAATTAAGCCCTCATTCCTCTCCCTCGTTATCCACTATCTAGATTACTTTCCATTGATGAACATCGCCGCCACTCCATTTTCATTTCAAAAATTCATCGATTGATTTACTCCATAATGAATTGCGAGGCCACCTCCATTGAACTCATATCGAAAAAAAATTAGGCCCATATCAACTGTGGAGTGTGTCAATGGCGAACTACGGTTTCACATTGTCGTTGATCGATACGGAGTTGGACGACAAGGCGAGCATCGTTGCACTTATCTTTACGGCACACATCTTCGGGCACAACCGGGGAAGCTCCGGCCATGGCTATCAAAATGCATCTGTAGGGAGGATGGGGGCTCAGTTCCAGGTCCCATCACTATGGGAGGAGTTGAGTGCCATGTTTTTTGGTGAGTCGTGGTAAGCTTGAGTAATGTGATTCGTTGGTGAAGATGTCATGGCATTACTTTGAGAGACGAGCTAAATATCGTGCGGGAAAGATTTGGAAGGAGTGGATTTTGCACATACAGGTGCACGATAAGATCTGGGAAAGAAGGATTAGCATAGGTAATTATGCTAATTAATTGTCTGGTTAAGTTAAATTACTTATTTAAATAATCCTATATCTTACAAATGTCATTTATTTTGCATACGAGGCCCATTTTGGACGTTATTTCTCCCGCTACACTAGTGATAGAGAGCTCTATGACTTGGCACCAGTTTGGATGGATTCAGTTGAGATGGGTGATATTATCTCTCGTCATACTATGATTGTCAGTATAGTATTAAAATGAATTTTTAAAATGTTTCCTAACTTTAAATTATGATTTATAAAATAGTCAAACCTATATCTTATTTATGAAAAGAATTAAAAGTGCTTAAAATGGTTTTATATTAAATAACACATTTTTCCATGGACGCATTATTTTTCCAAAATTGATAGTATTTGGCTATACTGATATTTAACCCTACATTGGCCGCTTTGGATAGATAATATTGTGTTATTATATATATTTGTGGTATTATATACAATTCTATGCTTGTTGGTTCCTATCTGCTTATTTATTAGTTGGTTAAAAACGTCGTTCGAAGGTGATGTAGGAGATTCCCATTAGAAAGAGTTTAGTGTTTACTGATTGAATGCACACACAATGGGGACTCAAATGATGTAATAGAGTTGCATGCATATTGATTGAGCGTGCAAATGGTGGTAAACTCGAATGGATGGGATAAATATGTGGAGGAGTATTGGTACGTGATGACTGATCTGAAGTTGAAGGACGATGGACTTGGGTATGTCTTTGGACTTTAGGGATGATGTCAGACGTTTTCATTTGGTTTGTATTTAACCATTTATGGTTAAGACATGGCCAAATGGTCATTATCGACTAATCTGGAGTGGTCTATATCCACCACTATTGATGATGGTCCATTTGGCTTATTTGACATTGACAATGGAGACACTTCGAGGAGCATGATGTATTGGCTCATTCTTTCGTCGGACGTTCGATTTTGGTGCTACTTCTCTTCAATGAGTGGTTTTGGCAATGAAGTGAAGATGTGATGCTTCGCGTGATGACTTCATGATTTGACGATGATGATTCCATGATAAGTGATGACTTAGACAATAGATGGTTGTACTTCGAGATGCACAGTAGTGACCATGAGTCAGGGGACTACTAAGGAGGGTTTATGGGATGCATGATGACACTCTATGACTTGTGATGGTTGTCTAGAGTTGTTCCTAACCGCGACAATTTCAGATAGGAGTTGTATGGACAGTTCCAAGTCGAGCTTTTCTATGGATGACGTATACAAAGGAATCGTCAATATTCGTAGGTTTCGAGGTGTACTCATAAAGATGAGGTATGTAAGGATGCTCATTGGATTTTTATGTATGTCCTGGATCATATAATGTTTCAATATGAGCACCCTGAGCTGTCTATGATTAGTGAAGTCTAGTTCCTGGCCTATTGAGTGGCATAGATTCAAGTATCAAGAAACTGGGACGTTGAGTAGTCCTTGACCTGATGATAGGGTCATATGAGTATCATATATCCAATGCACCGAGTGAGTGAACTTGAGGACGACTGATGAATGCTATGTTTGCTTGATTGTTTATCACCTTAGGGATGCCAGACGATGTAGATATTACCGCTGTTGATATCTAGACACACCTAGTACTTTGATGTTTAGTACACCCATGATGACAATCATAAAGTAGCATATGTTCGATGTTATGTGCTAATTCTGTAGACGAAAGGATAGGTAAGGTATGAGTCTCCATATTCTCTGCTCCATATACTATACCACTTTTATAGTATTTTGTAATTATTTATCGCTCACACAAAAATATTGTCGGACTTAAGGTTTTATGCTTTGTTTCTTATTATCTCGAGTGATCTTAAATGAGTAGACTAGATAGCAGATGTAAATAGCACATGGAGCTGTGCAAATGGACTAGTAGATGGTGATGCTTTTTCATATTTATATTTTGAGTTTTTATTATTTATTCCGCTATGTGACACAATGGAGCCTTGACAGTGTGGACTTACTATTATTAGAAACAGTTAAACACTTGAGTTTATTTATCAGTTGTACAAACTCTATTACTGTTTTGTATAACCGTATGAGCCCGTGTACTCTAATTATATGATTTATATAGTTATTATAGTCTTGATGTTTTATGTCTGTGATTACTATTATACTTTATGTGGTGCACTGTGAGATATACGATAGATTATGTGATTGTGTGATGTTTTATTTCTTTCTCTTTCCTTCTATTATCTTTCCTTCTTCTATATTCCTCATCTTTATTTTTTTTCTTTCGCTTAAAAATCGACCTACATCGGTCAAGTGTTCGATTGTATGAGTATCGATACTGTAGGACGGTCATCATAATATATTGGCATTATGAGGATAAGCGGTTATATCTGTCTAGGCTGATGATAGTTCTTAAGTTTAAGTAACTTTAATATTTCTATATTCAAGGTCACCCTTTGTACTATACCTTTGATATTATATATTACCGTTCCGTTATGAGATTCTGATATTGTGTTTTTCTTTTCTTGTTCTATTCTTTTTCTTTTATTATACCCTAACTTCTTGCCTTTCTGACATTTGGGTACTCATCACACAAATACCATGGATGTATTAGTAACATTCGATGGTCGAAAAGTTAGGTCATTACATTTGGTATTAAAGCCCAAGTTTGAGCAAATACATTGGCTTCGATTAGATATGGTTCGTTAGAGATACAGTAAGCGATATCCTAGAACTATTTGAGTGTATTATACACATGAGAGAGTACATGTATTTTCAAAACAAGACTTTTAAAATTATTCCTTAGGAATGTCTCTTTCTTCGTAACCCTCTCTTTGGGGTAACTCTATTCTTTATTTTCCTAATGTTGTTCTGTTTGATTAGGTAGTAAGAACTATGGATGTTAGAACTTCTAATGCTGAGAGAGATGTAGTAGAAGAAGTGGTGCAGGTTCGACCATGGAAAGACTTTTCTTCCATATGGCGCGAATTTGAGGTGTTGGGCAGAAAGAGGTTCAACGGAACCAAGACTATCGATGAAGTCTAGGCTTGGATTAGTTTGTGCAACATTGTATGTAAGGATGTGATGAATAATATCCAAGGAGCATTCAAGGGTATTATAAGTATGGCTTTTCAGTTCGAAGGTTCAGCTACCAAGCCATCTGTATCTTCATCAACCAGTATCAATAAGCGGAAGTTTCAACCTCCAAGAGATATTTTTGGTGTAGATTATCGTAAGTGCAGGAAGAAGGGACACTTTTCTTGGAGTTATATATTAGGGAAAGGAGGAAGTAGCTAGAGCGTAGATGGTTAAAGCACCGAACACAAAGGTTTCGAAGATTGAGCCATAGACAGTAAAGGTGCAGTTTGCACCAAGGACTTGCTACAACTGCCATCGGCCCGATCATTTAGTTTGGAGTTTTCCAATGCCTCGGATAGGTCAACACCCTAGAAATTTTGCACTGCTTCAGTACCTTCCACTTTGGCTGTTGTGAAGGGAAAGAAGATTCTTGAGGCTATACTATATGTTTATAGTTTAACTATTCGTGTTTGAATTGATATTAGTGCTTCTTATAGTTTGATATCCATTAACCTTGATTGTTTATATCATATTCGGCATGTTAGGAACATTAACTATTATTAGTTATTGATATGTGCTCAACCAATTATGACAATTTTACCTTTCTACGTCATGGCGTAGGTAGACAGTAATTGTGGGTACATTGAATGAACACCTTATGAATTAGGTTTCATGGTTTGACTATATTCCTTTGGATAATAATGTTGGGTTAGAAGCTAAAATTTAGTAAAATAGGTTTACTATAATCAAAAAGGAAAGATAGAATATTTTTGAAATAAATGTACATGAAAAGATTTATATAAGAAAGTGATTTTTATAAAAGTATGGTTTATAAAACATGGCTTTAAACAAAAAGGATTTAAACAAAAAAATTTAAACTTAAATCCGGTGTTTTGAAAATGTTTTTCAAAATTTTGGAAAAAATAATAATAGTAGTATTATTTGAAAGTAAATATTTGGAAAAATGGTTTAGGAAAATTGAGATCATGATACTTAGTATTATTATATGAAGTATGTGATACCGCTTTGGAATAATTTTGGTTGAGAGCCAAGATTATGGTTTGGATGTATTGAACTCACTTATGTCGCTTGAAAATAATTTCGGTGATGACTGCAGCATCATTGGCATTCATTTTTGGGTTTCTAGGCATGGGATGCTACAAAGTTGTTTTGATAAAATGGATTTAGATTTAAATCTCGAACGTATGATTTGATATGCAAAAGTTATATGTATATATTATTTCAAAATGATTTGAAATGAAAATCGGTGTTTAGTTCTAAATATTCTTTTGTTAAGTTATTTTGTGGACACATATAGCTATGCATTAGGAAATTATGGTATGTGCATCATGATATGATATGATGTTTGATAGTTTTCATTGTTAAAATAAAATGAAATTTTCGACAGTTTTGAATAGTCCGGAACTTCTGATTTGTTTTAGAACTTGTAGTTAAGTATTTTTGAAAATATAAAATTGAGTTTATATAACACTTGAACTGAGAAGATGTCAAGTTAAATCACGTGTTAAATGGCTAAATGTACTTGTTATGTAAAACAAATTTAATGCTTGTATATGCTCTTAGGATGTAATAGAGTATTAAACGTGTATGAACTTAAGTTATGAAATGATTATAAACTTGAAGTTATGATTTATGAAATGATGCATAAATGATTTAGTATTAAAAGACATACTATTTTAATAAATGATTGTGATTAGAAAGGAATTGGTGTAGTTAAGAAACCAATAGGATGATTATGTAAACTGTACGTAGATCGTTTTATTTATATAACTATTGTTGATCATGTATTCAAGTACATGTTTTTGAGGTGGTTTACACCTGTCCAAACAAGGATTTTTCATTTGATTCTTGATAGCGAATTCTGGATTTGTATTTGTGATACGATCCTAATGTTTTCTATTATAGTATATGTCTATGCAAGGACAATAAAGATTTCTAATCAAGGAACCAAATCAGAGTCTACACTAGAGGGGTCAAGTGTATATACTAGTTGAGAAGTGAAATCTATGTGATCGAGCAAGCGATCAGATTGGATGTTGTGTACGGATGATATATGTACGTCATACGGGCTTTAGTACATTTGTATGATATGTTATGTTGGCTTATAAAGAGTTTGGGGAACGACTCTTCAATTTATTATGAGGTAGCATGAATAATCATCTAAGTAATGACCTGAGGCTATTGTGCGTAATATATGCTTAGTAGATTGTTTATTGTCCTTGGACGATGGGAGAGTTTTGAACCCGAGCGAACCATGAGCATTGGTTGCTAGTGATTGTAAATACTAAAGTATTTGTGGGCTTGTTCCTTTGTTAAGGTTAGAAGTATTGTGGAGCAAGGATGCTCAATGTGGTATAAGGAAGAAGGATGGCAGTTTGAAGGAGATCCACCTAGAGTGCTTATAGACTAGGGGTTCCTTATTATCTTAGTATCATATATCTTTTATAGTGTACTCACCGCTTGAGGTAGAGTCACTTAGAATGTATTTTGGTTTGTAGTTTAGAATGTATATATTTTCATCAGTACTCTATGTATATATACATTGTTCTTCTATCTCCTTTAGTTATCGTTCTTGTTTAAATTTCAAGGACGGAATGTTCAAAGTGAAGGAGAATGTTGCGATCTGGAAATCCGAATACTTTGTCCTCGAATATCATAACGTTTTCAAATATAATTAAGTGTTATAAATATGATTTTGTAACCTTGTTAGACATCATTTAATTAACGAGCAATGATAAAAAAACTTGTTTTTGAAATTTGTTTACAAAAATATATCTTTCAAAGAATAATCAATGATGTGACCAAAAATCGGTTTATCGATACACAACTTTTCTCTCAATATAATTTGTTCAAACCATTTTTCATTTGACTAATGATCAAATGAATACATTAACAACTAATTAACATAAACTCTTCATAAACGTTGGAAGGTTCTAGAAGCTTCCATTAGGATAAGAGATATTATCGTGAGATGGGTGTAATAGTGATTAGTATAAAGAAGAAGTGACTTAAAGGAGAAGTGATAGGAGGTGAATCTTTCATTGGATGGGGGTGAGAGCTTAGGAAACACTATTACTATGCTAATATATGAAGGGGAATACCCTTGGTATAATTCACAAAAATTTACAAAGCTTAGATTTGAAAATAAATGTCATCTTCCTCTTCTTAGTTTCCAAAAGCAAAATATTTGCAAATCAAATCCAAATTAACTCAAATTTGGAGTGAAGCATTGAGAGGACATTATAACAACTTCCATCAAGTTATAAGTTGCAAAAAAATAATCCACACTCCCATAATCCATGAAGACCGTGAGCACTTTAGGTGAGAAAGGGGGTGCAAAAGCAAGGTGAAGCAAACGAAAGGAGGATGAAGGTGTTGCAAAGGTTGGGTCAAGGCTTGAGTGCTTGGATCTTGGTTTTTTATGTAGTTAAAGGCGAGTCAACACCTCACTTTGAAAGAAAATATAGCACATATATGTTTTTGTTTGGTTATGTTTAAATTTTTTAAAATATTGTTAACTTATGTTGAAACATTGGTTTGGAACCTTACTTTAAAAGTAAGTGACATATGTGATCCATGTATATGGACTTAAACAAGCTTGGAATAGACTCGAATGGACTAGTATGACTTGTGACAAGGCCATGAACAAAGCACATAGGTTACAGTTGGACTTTGGTTTAGATTAGACTCGGATTTGAAAGTGCACTTATAGCGATGTCGTTATAGATGCTGTTGTGAATTGCCATATTTTTGATGATTTCTTTGACACTTTGTAGAGAGATACTGTAACGACCCAGAATTTCAGTCATTTGAAATTCGTATGTTTAATTGATTTTAAATATTCCCAAGTTAATTTTATAAGCTGAATAAATAATATTTCGAAAATAATGATTTAATTGGATAATTAAATTGTTAATTTAATATTTGAAATTTCAGAAATAATTGAAATTTGGATTTAAAATGAATAAAAATGATTTATAAAGTTGAATTAAATCTTATTTGAATTAGATTGATGATAGAGAACCTTTAAAATTGAATTAAAAGTCAACTTGTAAAAATTGAATATTTTAATATTTAATTGACGAGTAAAAATAACCATTTTTCAAACAGTGTCCGATTTCGACGAAACTAGTTTCATTGAATCCGTAATGTTAAATTATTGTAAGATTTAAAATTTCGTGTCAATTGGATTTACGGTTTGTCCAGGGCAAGCTAAAATGCATAGAAATCGGTTTAAGTGAATTTTAAATTTAAATAGTCGATTCGGAAACCTATCTTTCAAATACGATCGAATTGGCTTCCGATATATATTCCATTGCATTCTGAATAGGCGTAAAACCTTATAAACGCCAGGCGGCACGCTTCGTTTGGAGTTTGGAAAGCTTTCGGATGAATAGTGTCGCGTAATTTTCTATAAAAGGCCAACATTTTATTGATTTTTCACTAAACCCTAACAACCCTAGGGCTAACCACCACCCACATTCTAATGACTAGAATTTTATTTCGATCTTCCTCATTTTTCTTCCTATCCACGCATTGATTCGAAAAATATCCAACTACAACATCGAAGAGGAAGGCGAGATCCTTAAATCCTTACGGATGGTTTATCATAAAACGCGACATGGAGGAGAAAAATTGGCCACGGTCATCATCAGGTCGCACGCGTTTTTCGAAGCAAAGGGCTGATCGAGTTCGCCCATATTCAAATCAAAGGTGGAGCATGAGGTGGCCGTTTGTTTTGGCGTTGCTTGATCGTCGTGTAGGCGATTGTAGGGGTTGCGTTAATTCATGATGAAACGACAGCTCTATGGGTTTGGCAAATATGAGATTGAACGTTGGGGAAGAAGATAACGTACGCGGCCAGATATCCTCAAGCAAAAACGTAGGGCTGTGATTTGATTTAGGTTAAAATTAAAATATAAATTGAAATCAATTTGTATATAAAAATGTATAAACTTCTAAACTACATAGCTTTTTCATACTAGGCCCGTTTCTAACGAAACGAACTGCGTTGGAACCGTATTGACGAGCACTACATTATGAATCTATATTTGAGCTAGTGAAAATTTTGGTTGAAATTAAACGCTTGCTTAATTTTGATCGGAATAAATCGTTATCGTGACGACTATAAGCAATATGAGTACAACTCACTCTTTTTGACTCACTAATATTTTTATATAAGTGAGAAATAATTTATTATATGATGATTGATGATTGTTTGGATGATATATTGATTGGTATTTGGATAAATATACCTGCCTAGTGGAGCAAATGACCCTGTACGTTCCCGTGTATGAGCGGATGACCCTTTGTACGCGCGTCTGCCTTGAAGCGGACATTGTATACATATTATAATATGTATATTTGTTGCAGCTGACAGGTTTGAGGGATCCAACTGGATTACTCACCAGTATTGATTTATTTTCAGATATTGATATATATTCCGTTATCAAATGATATATGATGTTTTGGATGTCGTGATTGATGTATTTGGTGCTATTGCAGCATTAGGCTATATTTTGGAAATTTAAAAATGTTAAAGTGATGATTTCCAAATTTAAAAGGATTTTCAAGTGATTTTGAAAATATACGTTTTGTTGAATTTTGAAGTGTTAAAGGAATGGATTTGTTTCAAATCAATAATTTTTATAATTTTTATGTTATAAAAATTATGATTTTTGTGAAATAACACTTAAGTATGATTTTTGGAGTTATATAAGTTTTAATAATGATTTGTAAATTATTAAAAGAATAAGTTTACTTAAATCGAGATTTTTGAAATTATTATAAATGGTATATAAAGAAGATTTATAAAATTGAATTTTTATAAATCAGAGTAATTGAATTATAAAGGAGTTTTTATAATTGTTAAAATGATGTTATAAATGGGTTTTATAAGTAAATAAGATTTACAGATTTATAATTGATGATGTTATAAAAAGAATGATTTTTGTAAATAAATGAATTATAAGTAATTTACTTACAATTTGGGTTTTTGGGTATATAATTGAGTTATAAATGGAACTGGTTAATAAAGGGATTTTATATATAGTAGTTTTTATAAAAATGAAAATGGAATTTATAAACATTGTTTTATAAATTCGTAATCAAATAAATTTGATAAGTAAATATACAAATTATTTAAGGAGATATATCCACGATTTTGGACAGTGGATAATTCTAAACTAAATGTGTAGAAGCTTTAATTTGGTTAGTGATTTATATTCATGATTTTGGACAGTGAATAATATATTAAATAAATGTTTTCGGAAGTGATATTTTAAATGGAATAAAATGATTTAAAGTTGTTTTAAAATGCGTTAAGCGTCGAAACCATAGATTTAAATATTCATTGTTGAAATAGACGTTTTCGAGGAATAAGGAAATGATGGACTATAACACTGTTGTTATAGTAAATGATTTTCGAAAGGAAATGTTTTTGTATAGTATTGGGATTTATATATCTATCAAATTTTCGAATCTCTATACTATTGATTTTGGGTTGTCGTAACGATGTTTTAAGCAACATTCGTTTTGATCCAAATAAATGTGTTTAATAAGAATTTTTTCCTTACAGAATGAAATATATACTTAACCTTGATTAAGTTTATGGAATATTTTCCAAATGTTGAAAATAAATTGATTGTGAATTACTTATTAGTAAATAAGTATTTGGAAATGTTTTCCAATATAGAAATTGAAATGCTCTTGAGATTATATCTTTTTAAAGATAATTTGAAGTGAATATTTGACAATTGATTTAATTAATAAAAGATTAATTAAAGGGACTAGTGATTGCATATGGTGCTAAATATTTGTTTGTTTGCTTTGATAGTTAAATAATCGACTATCAAACATTAGCCAAATTTAGTTCCTCGACTTGATGTGGGGACTTTTTAGTTGTACACTTAGTACGTAGGCTTATGTGTAGGCTTGATTATCCTTTGTGTTGAGAATGTTGATTCGTATAGTGCAGAGTATTACTTCAATCTATCGAGCTTCCTTCTTGGCCCGAAGAATAGCAAGTCGAAAGTTGGAGACGTGATAAGTCTATGAGACTTAGTTTCTGTGTAAGGTTGAGAAACGCTTTTATGTTGTTGGTGCGATGAAACCGGGATCAGATTTATTTGAAAACCACTTCGGACCAACGTATATGCGACAATTGTGCAGGTTGCTTTGTGATGATATTGATATTCTGGATTTTTATAGTAGGGGACTGCTTGTTGATCGTTTGGGGTTAATACTAAAATAAAAACAACTTTTAATGGCATATATTAGTAGCGTTTGTGAGCTAAGTGCAACTAATGGTATTTGACTCTTTTTATTTTCATTATTTTATTTGGTTAAAAGCTACTAGTACCCCTCTCACTTGTACTCAGTGGGGAAAAATTCCAATTGTTTTCAATCTATTTTTGTTTCCCTCCATATCATATTTCTCCATTTACTTCTCCTCCCGCAAAACCCAAAAATAATTTTCATTTCCCTCCCTATCGTGTTTCTCCACTTACTTCTCCTCCCGTAAAACCCTAAACCCATTTTCGTTTCCTTCCATATCACGTCTCTCCATTTACTTCTCCTCCTGCAAAACCCTAAATCCATTTTTGTTTCCCGCCATATCCTTATAAACTTGCACATGTAAATTCACACGTTATTGTCCAAAATGGTAAGATGTATCAAGCCAGGCCATAATCGTTTTAGAGTATTGCAAGAAGCACTTGGGTGAAATCGTGTATCATAATCCCAATACCTAGATTGAATTCCGGCGATCGAGTTTTGAGCAAGTCTTGCTTCAACTTGAGTTTCTATTATAGAATTTTGCTCACAAATTTTCATTACGGATCTACACACAGTAGTCGATCTTTAAATCCATATGGTATTATGCAACCATATCCTATGTTGACTCAATCCATATCGATTTAAACTTGGGAGATAGGGCCAGAAATCTCATCTCAAATTCCAGTTATCTTCTACCGATCTTTATCGACTTCGATTTATGGATCTAGCAAGCAAGATCTGGAACTATCACGTGTGTTTGTGGCGATCATTGCCAATTATCTAACACACTATTTGGGTAAGAGTTCTTTAATCGATCTTTGGATTTGGCGATTATTTAGATTGACATCCCGCTGAGATTCAAAGTGCCATTTTTAGGGTATGTATGTTACTGGAAGGCAGAACAACGTTCAATCTTTAATGCCTACATCGATTTCCAATTTCTAGGTTTGGCGATTACTTAGTTTTGCAGCCATAGTAGATCAAAGTAATATTTTTTTTGGCATGTTCGATACTGTGAAACCACAAGTTAATTTTAGAATGTTTTTGTAAGCTTATTTAAAATATTGATTCTTAATGACCATTTCGATGATAGGATGGTAATTGAAAAGTAAGCTTAATTATTAAATTATGTCATTTACAATTATGCTAAGTTTCTATTTAATTAAATGGGACTTTGCACTTTTGTAAATGGTATGATTGATCAATATATGTGTTATGATCAGGTTTTGGAATAGTCACATTAATAACTTCTTTACATCTAGAAATGTATGAGCTTTGTTTTGGAAATTATGGGTGTTGGATTGGGTATTGAAGAGATTGAATCCAAATGGAATCACTGAATTGGTTGAGCCAATGAAGTTAAATGAAGATGTTGTCAATGAAACCATAATTTGGCATTAATAAGGATGATTATTTCAATGGTTCTGCAATAGTTTTTTAGCAGAACAGTGCATTAGTTTCAAAACATGTCAACACACAATTACACAACAAAAACCATTTTTTAGTACTTTAGTACTGACTATCTTCACTTACTAGCAATATTAGCAAGTCCAAGTACCCTAAGACGATTCCCAACGAATATTGATCGTGGTGGACTAATGTGATGTAACGCAGCTAAAAATCTAAGGCAGGGCATTCTCATTCACTCCTTCATAAGTAAAATTTACTATTCAATTTTCATAAAATGGAAAACGCAAGTAGTCGAACATTGTCTTGCTCTGTGTTGCTCTTCTGACATTGTCTTGCTTTGTGTTTCTCCTATGTTACTCTTCTGACATTGTCTTTCTCTGTGTTGCCATAACTTGACTTTTAGTATAACCATTTTTGTTTAAAGTGAATAGCAACCATTTTATTTTTTACTTAATTGTCATGTCAATTAATTGTTATGTCAACAAAGAGCATATTTATAAGATACACTATTTGAATATGAAATTGGTTGTAATATTTGGGAGAGCATATGCCTGTGCATGGGCAAGCTTCAGTAATTCAAAATCAGAAATATATTTACATTTGCTGTTGTAACATTTCTTATGCTCTCTGGTTTCATTTATTAACTTGTATATCTGACTGGAACATTAAAATAGGAGAAATATACATATAGTTTATATATGTATGTGAATACCAGTGTGTGCATGTATAAAATTGTTAATGCACTTGCTCTCATGGTTTGCTCTGAGAATCCTCTTGCTAAAATGATTTATAGTCTTCCTCTTGGTATATTTCTTTAGCATGTTGTACATCCTCAACTTTCTTCTCATTGCACACGTACATGTTTAGGTATATTTGTGCATTATTTTTTTATTTTAGTGTTGTCAGTTGAATTTTCTTTACCATTCCAAATCTTGCAAATGTCTCATATCTTATAGGGATGCATTTATGTGTGTGTGTAGTGTGTGTTGTGTGCACGTATGCATATATATATATATATATATATATATATATATATATATATATATATATATAAGTGTTTGCGTGAGTGTGCGTAAGTGTATTATATTGCATGGATGAAATGGGTTATTTGTGTGTGTAGGTGAAGTTGCGTATGGACTCATGTGCGCGCACGAGCGCGAGGACTTCTTATGTCAAATAATGCATACCTGCAAATATTTTATGACAATTACATTGCTGGCATTTGTCTTTTACACTTATTATTTGGTTGGTTCTGCAGTTGATACTTTTTTTTTTTGCTTTCCATATGTTCAAGTCTTCAACATCTATTCTATATAGTTAATTGTGTGTCACCTCGTGTAACTTTAATTGTTCTTGGTATTATTTCTCATATTCTAATATTTTGTTGTTTATGGGCGTCAGATGAGAACAATTGCCATTAATGAAGTAGTGAGGTCTATCATTCATCTGTTGCTAGAGGAAAACAAACTTCAGGGTTCTTAAATGAGGTAGCTGGTTGTTTCATCTTTGAATAACTATTACTTTGATAATTTCTTAGTTAAAATTCAAGCATCTTAATTAATAAATTTTTTTACTAAAGTTATTCAATGTAAACCAATTTTAAGTCGAGTATTGAGAAGTCACCCCTTGTAGAATTCACAGCCATATTGAATGGAACAGATACACAGACTTTGCAGTAATCATGTTTGATTTTAGTGCCTGAACTCTTAAGATTATAGAAGAATACTACATAGCTTGTAACTTTTTTTGTGTATAAATTGTAAAAACATGATTAAATCAACTTTATATGAGCTGCTACTACACATATGAGAACTCGCATACCGTACTAGTCAAATTTGGTACAGATGCAACAAAATTATAAGACTGCCAATAATATTCATTCACATAACATTCTTGTTTTAAATGTCATTGTAATTTTGCCTGAATATGTTAATCTGAATTTTTGTTGTCGTCAATGAAACCAAAGAAATTAGCTGATTATAAAAGAAGTGGTTCCTCATTATCATTAAACATACAATTTAATCTTTAAATGAGTTTTATTTTATTTATTTCCTGTATTTATTTAAGTTTCCTAAAAGTTGATTAGAATAATCTGGTACTCTAGAAATTCTGGCATGGTTAATAAACAAAGTTTCGATTCACAAACACACAAAACACCAATGAAAAATCATTTAGCGAAAGTGACGTCCATCATAAAGGATCTACGTCGAACGAACACTCTTATATTGACGAAATATTGTTGTAGGTATTTTTCATTTTGTGGTGTAGTCATGTAGGATAACAATGAAATTAATTTTGATAACGAATCTGTACTTAGATAAGGATAGTTGATTGAGTATACATATCGTGTTTATATTGGTTTAAATTTAAACTATTCATTATTTGTTACTTATATCAAATTAGCTAATACTAGTCTTGTCTTATAATACAAACATTGTTTAAATTTTGTATAGTTTATGCATTTTACAGGAGGGGTGGAAGAATAAGTACTGATTTTCTTTTTCCTAGTGTATATGATGTAAAAAAGCGCTATACAAATAGCGGTGGTGCATTATTATAGTGTTAGATGCATATGTGTCGATAATTATAATAAGGCTTAGGTGACTTAACTTAGTCATAGATTTTGAGATTATCTATTCTCTCTACTATAATGAAGAGAACACGTTTTTTGTGATTCAACTATGCTTTTTGAAGTAACAATATTATCTTTTCAAACTTTCATTATTCCTTCATCTTGTCTCAGCTAATTTAAATAATTTAAATAATTTACAAAATTTTTACCTTCCAACAAGTTGTTTGCACTCATTGTTATTTAATTTTACTATGATTATCGGATCTTGGCAGCTAGGATTGTGTCATGGTTCACACATTAAAGATGAAGTGAAGTACCCTATGTCTTGTTGATTCCTTTAGGTTCAGACTTTTGACCCCATCAATTTTTTAAGAAAAAAACCTAAGACCACATATAACTGATATGATTTTCTTTATATTCTTTTTTGCTAATGCACTTTTACTGTACTTGTTGTCTTTAAATATTTTATGACATTATTCTTCTACTTGATCCCTTTTTCCATCTTTCTGGTGTAATCTATCAAATGTACACAAAGAAATGTTGTATTTACACTGAGCACTTTAGTTTCTAAATATTACAAAACTTATGTTTTATTACCATTGAATCCACTCTTTCATGAGACATAACAAATTTATGGACCAATATGTATTTGACTATAAGACATGAAGATACAGCAGTTTAAGTTTTTGTGAACTTTTTAAACATTTTGTACTCCTTAAGGGTTCAATACATACTCAGTGACTGTTTATTAACATTGTTAAAAAAAAATCTTCAGCATTTTGAGTTCGCTGATAAGTACAGAGGGAAGTATGACAGCAGCATAACCAAGGCTCGAAAATACTACCAATCAGTCGGTATTTACTCAGTAAGTCGATTTCTGTGTGCAAAACAACAAACTAAATAGTTACAATATATTTATGTATTAATCAACATATTTTTATAAAATTGAAGGATGAATTATTATGGGTAGTAGCATGGTTATATCAAGCAACCGAAGATCATTACAACCTCGACTATCTTGGCAAAAATGGAGACATTCTTGGAGGAACAGGCTGGTCAACGACTGAGTTTGGTTGGGATGTCAAGTATGCAGGTGTTCAAATTCTTGTATCCAAGGTATATGTTATACAACATATGGATTTTATGTTAAGTTTTGTCTTGAAACTACTGTATTTATGTACTAGTTGTGTCACTATGTACGATTATGTACTACTTCTGTATCAATGTATGGTATTGTACTACTTGTATTTATTGTAGTTCATTTGTTCATGTATTTTTTGTTTATTATTGAACTATTTATTATTACTGTTTAATATAAATTATGAATAAAGTGAATTGGAGAGTGAACGAGCTAGTAGAATGTGAGAAATAGACAAAGAAAAGCAAAAACACTTAGTGGCGTTTATCGAATGCTACGGAAAAATATAGTGGCAGAAAAAACGCAACGATAAAAATATTCTTGTGGAGAAATATATATTGTGGCATACCAAAAATAAGTTTTCTCTTTTTTAAGTTTTCCCAATTCCCAATCAAGAGAAACCATGAACTAGAATAGAAGAGCTTGTCCCGCCCATGAGTAAATATTTCGTAGAAGCCTCATCTCTTGTGGATTCATGAAACAACTCTTAGAAATCTTTTTCTCTTTTGGAAGATACAGGAGTGAAACATCTTTCACAATTCCTGGAGAGATAGTTCTCTAATAGACCTAGGGATAAGTAATTCGACTCATTCACATACACCATATCTAAATGGAATCAAAAAAAATGGTAAGTGGGGTTCCATTGTATGAATCTTTAAATAAGGCCTGCACCATGGCAGATAAAAAAAGAAACTCTAGATATTTGCTATCTTTCTCTTTGAATAAGGTCTCAATTCCAGCTATGGTTTCTTAGCTATCTTACAACTAGAATCCCTCTTTTTTCCGATCCGGTTCCTCCACCACTATGAACCCCGGTTCGATTCCAAGAGTCTCTGCTAGTCGAACCACGTCCAATAGACGACCTCTTCCGCTCATCCCCTTCGTCAGCAGTTTGACTTGGCCCAGACTTTTGCAAGATTTAGTTGGTTTTAAGGGATATTACAAAATGACGTATAATAGGAAATGAGTGCAAATTCTTTCTAATTCGTTCCAATTATTGAAAATTTTGCATTGAATATAGCTGCAAAAGTGCATGAAAAGGTGGATTCGGGGCATGGTTAAGGTTCCTAGTAAGCTGATTATCTTAATCTGTATCATTTTTATCAATAATACATATTTGTAGCAGAGTAAGGTTCAGGTATCGAACCACA